>JAJEOX010000046.1:0-10000000 GCA_020740385.1 Mylabris phalerata
TATCAAAACGAATTCCTGTTAGTGTGAAAAAGATACAGTTATTTTGCGATTTCCTAGACTCATTCAGATTTATGTCATCTAGTCCTAGATAGTCTAGCACAAAATTTATCACCTGAAGATTTTCAAACTGTTAAGATGGTTTTCAATGATAATGAACAATTCAAATTGTTGATAAGAAAAGGTGTGCTACCATATGAGTATTTTAACTGTTGGGAGCGTTTAGAAGAAACAAGATTACCATCAAAAGAACATTTCAACAGTCGATTTTTAAATGAAATCTTGTAGTGATGAAGATTATGAACATGCACAACGAGTATGGCAACAATTTAATTGTGCAAAATTATGGGATTATTTGAAATTATATTTTAATTACGGATGTTTTGTTGTTGACGGACATAATTTGAAAATTTTCGAAAAGTCTGTCGAAAAATATACAATTTGGATCCCTGCCATTACTACACTGCACCTGGTTTATCATGGGATGCTATGTTGAAATTTACTGGAGTTAAGATTGAATTATTAACTGACATCAATATACATTCATTTATCCGTAGAGGTATACGAGGTGGCATTACACAATGTTCGCATCGACATTCTGTAGCAAATAATAAATATATGGAAAATTATGATTCGTCCAAACCAAGTTCATATCTAATGTATTTGGATGCGAATAATTTATATGGATGGGCGATGTCACAACAATTACCTTATGGTGGTTTCCAATGGCTCGAAAACGTTTAAACAATTGATATAATGGAAATTCCCGAAGAATCTGATACTGGTTATATTTTTGAAGTTGACTTAGAATATCCAAACCATTTACACGATAAACATAACGACTTTCCGTTTTGTCCAGAGAATAAAATTACACAACGTTCAAAATTCTGTAAACTAATTACAGATCTAACCGATAAAATTAGATATATAATCCATTATAGAAATTTACAACAATGCCTTAAACATGGATTGAAAATAAAAAAAATTCATCGCGGTTTATCATTCAAACAATCGTATTGGTTAAAACAATACATCAATCTAAATACTCATCATCGTACAATTGCTAAAAACACATTTGAGAAGAACTTTTTTAAATTGTTAAATAATGCTGTTTATGGTAAAACAATGGAAAATGTAGACAAAAGAAAAGATATTAAATTGGTTAGTCAGTGGGAAAATTACGGAAAATGTTTAGGTGCACGTGCACTAATCGCCAAGCCAAATTTTCACAGTGCAGCATATTTCACATCGAATATGGTAGCGATTCAATTGAATCGTATAAAAACATGTTACGATAAGCCAATCTACATTGGTTTTACTGTATTGGAATTATCAAAATGGTTAATGTACGATTTTCACTATGAATATATGTTACCAAAATATTCGGATCGTTTATGTTTGAATTATATGGATACTGATTCATTGATTTACACCATAAAAAGTGATGATTTTTATAATGACATCAAAAACGACATTGATGATCGTTTCGATACATCTGAATATGAAATAAACAATCCATTTAATTTACCATTAAAAAATAAAAAAGTTGTTGGTTTAATGAAAGATGAAAGTAATGGAAAAATTATGAGAGAGTTTATTGGTTTAAGATCAAAAATGTATTCAATCGATGTAATAAATAGTAAATTAATTAAAAAAGCTAAAGGTATTAAGAAGACCGTCATCAATGGTTTAAGTTTAGATAATTATCGCGATTGTTTATACAAAAAGAAGATTTTTCTATGGTATCATGTCAACGTTCAGATCCCTCCTCCATAATATCTATACACAGAATTTAAACAAAATCGCACTTAGTTACTTCGATGATAAACGACTCATTCAACCAGATGGAATTTCAACATTAGCCTGGGGACATTACCGAATAAAAGAAGAAGAAGACGGAAATAATTAAAAATAAATTTATTTCAAATTATTGAATAGTGTTAGAAAAATAAAACAGTCACACAGATAAGAAGACTACACAATTGTAAGTTAAATACTTTTTCATTTACTTAATTGTTTACGAGTTATTTTTTTTACAGGCTGAGACCACCAACACATTGGAAACGAACAAACAGCAAATTTTCGTCAATAATTACATTTCTAATTACTTAAATGATGAAGAGTTTACAAGAAATGTGCAAGAAATCCATTATAAACAACTTTAATTTAGAAAATTGTAAGAAGATCGTAGGTTTATTGAAAATATTACCGACAACAATATTTTATTCAATACTGTTCGATATGAATACCGTTTTTTGGGATAAAATTTGGTTAATTATGAATGATGAAACATTTATTCCAGAAACAATTGATATTTTTGATGATAATTGGGATGATTTATTTCTTACAACAAGATCTTCGAATTATATTGTTAGCACTTCATTTTTTTATTTCATATTAACTTTTTGTAATCAAAAATGGCAAACTTATTTTGAAGGTAAGAAACGTATATGTATTGAGTCGACTGGATTTTGTTATAAAGATAAACCTTTTTATATTTGTGAATCGTGTTATTTAAAATTAAATCACTTCGATAGAAATCAAAGGGAACATTTCAAGAGATTTTCATGGCATGAATGTATTTTAATTAAGAGTTTTAAAGATTTTATTGAATGTTCTAATTATTGGTGTCACATTTGTATTAAGGAATATTTATTTACAGTTCAAGATTTTGAGGAATGTAGTCGTTTTATTCATAAAACATATTTAGCAAAAAAACATTCCTATATTTATTTTGAAGATTCTGAGGACACAGAATCAGATTCAAATTAAAATAAAAAAATTGATAATGTTCTTTTACAGGATTATAGAAATATAAAGAATTATTATTAATAAATAAAATCATAAAAGATAATTTGACTTTTTCTCACACTAATATAAATATTTGTAAACTAAAAAGAAATAGAGTCTAAATACTTCAAGGGTTTTTCAAGTGGATTTCGATTTTAGACCTTTCTAGGAAGCGGTGTCCGTCATATAACAGCGTACGTGACGATTTTCTAGTTATAAAGTATAGTCGACCCGTAGGAATAGAGAAAATAGACTTATAAATCAAATTTTATGATAGGATTCAACAAAGAAATTTGTCTATTGTAAATACTAACAAAAATAATACAATAATTTACAACTCATTGTCAGATGTGAAGGAATATCTTTTCCTAACGCAGGTAGTTGGGGTGGGTGGGTAGAAAGTTCGACATATTTATTTTAAATGAATATTTTTAAAATTGCCAAGAAAATTAAACAAAAAAACCAATTTATACGTGTATAGTTAAATGATAGTTTTAATTAACTAGAAAAATTAATACATATCTTAGTCAGAAAATTAATATTAATTTAAATTAATTGTTATTCAGAAGTCGATATCGTTTTCATCATCACTATCACTTCTACTGTCATCATTAATGTTAATAACAATTTCTAATTTTTGAAAATAATGGAGGAGAGTATCATCAATAATATGAATTTTTAAAACAATTGTAAATGACAATACCTAAGTAAACATGCAAATAAACATTTATTTTAAGGATAATCTTTAGTCGTCTGTTCATTATTATTTTTTAAGTTAATTAAAACTATCATTTAACTATACACGTTTAAATTGGTTTTTCTTGTTTAATTTTCTTGCCAATTTTTAAAATATTCATTTAAAATAAATATGTCAAACTTTCTACCCACCCACCCCAACTACCTGCGTTAGAAAAAGAAGATATTCCTTCGCATCTGGCAATGAGTGTTTAAGTAAACACTCAAGAAGTGTCCATCCAACTGAACACACAACAAAAAAAAAATACTAATAAAATGGGTTCAAAAGAAATTATGTGTAAGTACATATTCATTTATAACATATATTTAATTTATAATTAATTAATAAAATAATACAAAAACTCAAAATCAACTACCATATACTAACAAATACATAATTATAGATTACATATGTTTCGGGAAAAATCCCATCATCAGATCTTTAAGATGTAACAATTAATTATTTGGTTTTTTACATAATTTGATTCTTACCAAAATGTTAATATTAATGTTGGCAAAACTATTAGAAATTTCAATATTCGCAAAAAAGAATATCTAAAATGTATTTCAAGTTTAAATTTAAATAAATCAAATTTTGCTAAACATATCATCACCTATAATCATAATTTTGATAAATTTTCAATTTTATATATTCAAAACAGAAACATAAATTTAGATGTAATAGAACAATTTTATATCACTTCATATAAAAAATCAAATTACAATTTAATAAATGAAATGACAGATTTCAATTTTAAATTTTTCAAAAATTTAAAATTTGACTCATAAAATTCTCTCAATTTATCTTTTATTTTTAAATATTTTACAATTTTTTATTTTATTTCACGATTTCATTAATATTAACATTTTGGTAAGAATCAAATTATGTAAAAAAACCAAATAATTAATTGTTACATCTTAAAGATCTGATGATGGGATTTTCGCCGAAACATATGTAATCTATAATTTTGTATTTGTTAGTATATGGGAGTTGATTTTGAGTTTGTATTATTTTATTAATTAAATCCCATATTTTGAGAAAAAATGGATTCTTGGTTTTCAAACATTATAATTAATTAAATATTATAAAACAGTTTTACGAGGTGAAGAAATCACCAATGGAAAATTTGATGCTGTGTCGCGAGGTCACTATGAGTGTCTGAGAGAAGAGGAACGTGAGTATTAATTTATAACTTATAGATATTTATATTAATTTCAAATTATTGTAAACAATAACCAGAACGGCAACGAAAAGAGCGTCTACGCGAGTGGATCAGAAATTATCGAAAACAACAACAACAACAAGAGCAGCAACAAATAATTTCAAAAGAAATTATAAGTAAGTCCATATTCATTTACAACATACATTTAATTTATAATTAATTTTTAATTAAAACAGTTTTCGAAGGCAAAGAGATCTCAGATGAGAAATTCAAAGAACAACAAAAAACATTTGAGCAGACTCGGAAAGACGAAGAACGTAAGTATTAATCTATAACTTATACATATTTACATTAATTTGAAATTTTTGTAAACAACAACCAGTACGACAACGAGAACAAATTTTACAACAAAAATTGGAAGAATTGGAACAACAACAACGTCAACTACATATTGCGCAGTGGGAGTTGCAAGACCAACAATTCGAATTAGAACAACAACAACGACAATTACGCGTCGATCAATCTGTTTTGCAAGCACAACAACAACAAATGGAATTTGAACAACAACAACAGCAGCAACAACAACGACAACAACAACAACAACCAAGGGCTGTTATAGAATTGAGGATTCGAGTGCGAAGGCAATAATAATAATATTTATCGAAAAAATAAAAAAAATTACATTTTTAATAAAACATTTTATTGTTGAAAAAAACCTTCATTTTTATAATTCGTGGAAAGGAAATGGAAAATCATTTAAATGATCGTATAGTTGACAAGCGGTGCAATACACTATAAATGGATGATTATGTTGCGTATTTTCACCATTCATTCCATATTGTTTACAGATGATTAAGTTTATTAAATCGCCATCGTTTTGATAAAATACCGGTAACTTCAACCATATATTGGTTAGATGAAGGGGATCCATTTTCAATAGATTAACTTTAACTAAATTTCTAATACACGAAACTGCATTTTCTGTATCAAGGACATTCTGTAGAATTACTGCACTTTGCGACATAGTAATCTAATCACTATCACTATTACTACTGCACAAATTTTTTATTTTATTTATCAAATTTTTCAAAGAGTTTAATCTATCTTGAGTATAATAACAATTACAAGTGTCTGGTCCATTAGTAACGTTATTTTTTGACCAAGGACAATCTACAAAATGTATACCATGTTCATTTATAATCTCTTGCATCTGTTCGTAGGGCACAAGTCTTTTTAATAAATTTTTTATTAAGAATTTATCATTTCTATTTAGTTTATTATCTAAAAGTAACAATTTAGCTTCTATAATGTAATATTGCAATTCATACATTTCTCACATACACTCACAAAAAGAATGAATTTAATTTTGAAAAATGACCTATTTTATATTAACTCCCCCACCATATATTATAATTATACACGAATTAATTTAATCTATAGATTACTTTTAAATAATATCTTTAATATCAATCCAACTATTATGAGTATTATCAAATCCCAACCAGTTTACATATAATTTGTTCCCTTTACGGTGGAGCACTTTTTCAATTAAATAAATACTAGGGTAATAGGTTTTTTGTAATTCTTCTTCATAGAAACATCCACTGACTGATTGACCATGTAAATCTTCTAACAAATATGTTACAGGATTGGTGTTATTAATTTTTATAATTTTAAATAATTCTGTTGTCCAATTAGGTGTGTAACCCTTATCAAATAAATGCTTCATTTTACTAATACGTACAAGATTATTAATCTTGAATTTTCCACCACTAAATTTTTTCAAATGATTATAAGATGTTTGAAGAATTTCCTCTTCATTATCTTTATTTACATTGACAGGTTTCGTTTTAATTGTTCGATGAATTGTATTATTATAATTTTTTGTGACGTCATCGAGAATTTTTATCCAATTATATGAAGCATTTATTGTAAACAATTTATACAATTTACTCTTTAAAGTTCTAATTACACGTTCAGCAATTGAAGCTTTTTTCACACTATATGTATTATAATGATTTATATTGAACTTTTGCATCAAAGATTGAAATTCTTTGTTGAAGAATTCTTTTCCTTGATCGGTCTGAAGATTCTTTGGATAGCGTTTCTGTTTACTTGTCAATATGGCTTGCATTGCTGATGTTACATCTTTAGCATTTTTCGATTTTAACGGTTGTGTCCAAAGAAATTTGGAAAAACAATCAATTACTACTAAAATAAATTTATGTCCATTATTATATTTAGCATATTGACCAAATTCAGCTAAATCAGCTTGCCACAAATCATCAAGTCCTTTAATAATTGTATGACGACGTGAAAAATTTTTACGAGCCGGCTTAAACAATTCATTCACAACTTGTTCTTTAGACATTGTTTATGTTGTTGTTGAAGTTGGTGTAATATGCTTTGAAGTTGTGTATGATTTTTCAAGTTTCCTAATTCTTTTAGTTAATAATTGAATTTTTGATGAGTTATTCGATAATAGTTCTTCTAATTGTTGATATTTTTGAAAATTAGCTTGTATTTGACTTTTAACAGTGTCTATATTTGTTAAATATAGTTTATTTAGATCGTCAAGTTTGATTTGATTTTCCTCTATTGTTTGATTTAGTTTCTCAATATTCTGCATCAATGTAGAATTAATATGTTTTTTAATTTCTTGTTTCTTTTTATCAACATAACCTTTAGTGCAGCAATCATTCATATCTATACCATCATGTAAATTACAAATTCGGTGATGTTTTAAGTCAAGATTCCCATCACTTGTATGACTATATAAATTATACCAAACGGGATTTTCACTAACTTCAAATTTTCTCTTCCAGGCACGTCCAAATTTGTCGATACTCATAATGATACTAAATAGAATTGAAATGAAACCAACAAAAATTTATAGCTTTTTTTTATTCAAAATTTTCATACAATGCAATAACATTGGTTAGAGCGCACATACAATTTGAAATTGAATGAAACATACAAGTAGGTTCAGATTTATGAAGGCGTGGTTGTTCAGGTAATTCTTGAACTGTTGATGTTATATAAAGAAAGTCTTCAAGAAATTGTTTCTTTTCCAATCCCTTTACGAAAATATTACTATATCCCAAGGTCACTCGATTAATAATTCTACCAAATTCCATTGAATCAACAAAACCATCCTCCCATTTTAAACCATGATAATTTTTAATTAACCAATGGGCTTGTTTCTTATATTCCAGTGACAGTGCATTGAAACAATATGGTGGTTTAAAGATAAAATGACTTATCTTATTTCCATCATAAGTGGCCAGTTCTTTAGGTAGGAATTTATTATTTGGTAGACGGAATCCTTGTATATCGACGTATAGAGACATATTGTCTAATAAATTACACCAGCTTCACGTAATTCTTCTTCAATAGCAATAATTTCGTTATGATGAGAATTGTTTCCAGCACTACGTGATGCATACAACAATGCTAAGCGAGAAACTAATTCATTTGGATCATCCCAATAAACATATTCAATTGGTTTACGATTAAATTGTAAATATTGACCACGCCCACTTGTTGTTGAATCCAATAATGTTTTAACTATATTCATATATTTTGTTGATCTATCTGTTTGTATTTTACCTGATTTTTCATATTTTTTACGGTATAAATTTGTTATATTGATAATTTTCTTATATGCTTCACGATCTTCAATTGTAAATTGTACAGTTGGGATGTCCTTTAGAAAAACCAAAGCATACAATCCTTCTGTACCTTCAAATTCTTGATCTAACACTTTCAAATTACCATTATTTCCAATTTGTAGAACTGTATTTCCTATGATTATTTCATTCGTTGTCTTCTCATAACGAATTTTTTTTGTAATGGATTCATCTTTATTAATTAATTTTTGAATATACGGTTGCGCAATTTGAGGATATTGAGTGTTATTTACAAATATCTCATCTTCCTTATTATCATCATCATCCTTCTTATAAATATATTCTTTTTTTGGTATAAATGGGGAAAAATCTTGTTGATTTATTGGTTCTTTTTTAATTTCATTTTCGCCTTTTATTACATCTTCTTTCCTTTTTTTCGACTTTTTTTCAATTACTAATTCGTCGAGCGGTGTCTTGATTGGTTCAAAAAATTTATTTAATGCATCACTTTGTTTATTTTGTTCAGATTTTAATTGTTTGAATTTTTTTCGAACACTACTGGCTGCTTCAATCAATTTCTTCTTGACTTGTTTCTGTTGTTGACTTAACATGACTGTTGTTAACTTGAGAATAAATAGATGATTTACATATGAGCTTTATTTATATGTTGTTGGTATTGTAATAAAACAATCGAAACCTTTACGGTATCGTCCATTAGTTTCATCTTTCATTATTACTAAGAATCCATATTGTTCCTTCCAACATTCTCTACATATATTTTTGAACATCTGAAAAGTCATATCGCTTCCGACATTTTCATTGTAAATCATTTTTAGGTTATGTTCATCTTGTTTAAAAACCACAATCACATTTGCATTGTCACGTATCAATTGTTTTGGAATTCGTGTGTAAGTTTGACACAAATAAAAACAATCGATATTCTTATGTCGTCCCATACTAAAATATTCTCTAATTTTATTTTGTTCACTTCCGACCACATCATCAAATATAAAAACTGAATTATTTCTAGCATCACAGGTAGGAATTATTTCATCATTATTTGTAAATGTGAAATATCCTAGTCCTTTCACTTTACCAAGTATACTTTTTTAAAAATTCATATTTTGGTTGAAAAAGAGATTTTGAAAAAATATAGACATTTTCAGAACGTAACCCATTCGTTTCTAACAGAAGACTAATAATCACATTAGTTTTACCAGATCCACTTGGTCCACAAATGATCGTTCTCATTATATTCGGTAATAATGGACTATGTCGACAATTATTATTATTTGATAATAAATGATTATCATGATTCTTAACTGTTAAGGACAGTTTCTGCTTAACAACGTTAACGCTCATAATGAATTACTAAAAAGAGTGCCTGAGTGAAATTCTATTTATAGTGGAAGAATTTAGTCTTTAGTTTTCAGTTAGATGTTGACGTTCAAAGGTGACGGTCTTGTTAATTCTTTAATTAACAAATTACCAATTGAACTACATATTCCGGGCTATCAATATTGTGGTCCTGGTACAAAACTAGAAAAACGATTAGAAAGAGGTGATCCAGGAATTAATGGATTAGATCGTGCATGTAAAGAACACGATATAGCTTATTCACAAAGTACTCATCTAGAAGATCGACATAAAGCTGACAAAGTTCTAGAGAATAAAGCTTGGGAAAGAGTTCGATCACGTGACGCTTCGTTTGGAGAAAAAGCAGCTGCCTATTTGGTAACAAATACAATGAAAGTTAAACGAAAACTTGGAATGGGTCATACATGTAAAAAGAAGCAAAAGAAACAAGTTGCATTCAAAAAGAGTATCATTGATCCATTGAAAGATGTCGTTAGTGGTTCCGACAGATATGAAAAAATTATTAAAGCAGCTCGTGTTGCCGTCAAAAATGTTGGTGGTCGTAAACGGGTTCGTTTACCAAGAGTAATTCCTATACCGAAAAAATCTGGAGGTTATCTACCTTTAGTATTTGCTGGCTTATCAGCTTTAGGAGCTTTAGCAGGTGGTACAGCAGGTGTAGTGAAAGCTGTCAATGATGCTAAAGCTGCAAGAAAACAATTGGAGGAAACACAACGACACAATCAATCAATGGAAACTATTGCTTTGGGTAAAAGTGGAAATGGATTATATTTGAAAAAACTTAAAAAAGGATTGGGATTGTTTTTAACAAAAAACTTCCATTAAAACTACCTTCTCATCCCTTAACTGATCATCAATTACGAATATACGCTAAGCAACTTGAAATTCCATATTTTCGAGGTGTTTTCATGAGAGACGATTTACCTTTAAAAATTAGAAAATATGAAACAGGTATCATAAATTTAGATTCTCGAGAAGGTAGTGGTACACATTGGGTAGCGTATATAAAGAGAAATAACAAAGTGTTGTACTTTGATAGTTACGGAAATCTTAAACCACCTAAGGAATTAATTAATTATTGGAAATGTAAAGATATTTTATTTAATTATGACAATCTACAAAAATCTAATAGATATAATTGTGGTCATTTATGTTTAAAATTTTTATATAATAAAGGTGTTTGAACATTAAGTCAGTCATGTCTTTAACATTCACGCTGAAAGGTCGTAACAGTGTTTTATCTGCAGACTTTTATCCACCAATCAATTTGAAACCAAACTGTAGTTATTCACTAGCTCTAATTGGTTTTCATACATACAATACAATACCAAATATTGAAGAAGGACAGAATAAATTTTACTATAAAGATAATGGTATAGAAAAAGACATAACCATTCCTACTGGTGTATACGAGATAACACACATTGAAGATTATCTACAACAGCAGCTTAGTCCATCTAATGTTGTTGACAAATCTGAATTTCTATCATTGAAACCAAACAATAATACATTAAAGTGTGAATTGAAAAGTAAATATGAAATTAATTTCACAAAAGACAATGGTATTGGGAAATTATTAGGATTCTCTAATCGAATTCTACCACCAAATCAACTACATTCATCAGATCAACCTGTGGAAATTATCAAAGTTCTATCTGTTCGTATTGAATGCAACATTACAACAGGATCATTCTACAATAGTCGACCATCACATACAATTTATGAATTTGCACCTGCTGTAGATCCAGGTTATGCAATAAATATCGAACCAAAAAATCATATATATTTACCAGTTTTGAATAAAAGCTTTATTGATAATTTAACCATTAAAGTGTTAGATCAAAACGGTAATTTGATTAACTTTCAAGGGGAAGAAATTGTGATCAGATTAGAATTAAAAAATAATGGGGTTAGTTTTTCATAGTGGTAGTGGTGGGGGTATTTATAATATAACACCGGATATTCAATCATTACCCATCAGTCATCATTATCAGTCGACAGCGTCATTAACACAAGCAAGTATTCAAATATTGAAAGCTCTTGGTTATAATGTCCGAAAAACTACAAGTATACAAAAAGCTACGTTTCGACGACAGCATTGAAAAAGAAGAATACCACACATATCATCCAACAATTTCATCATTTCAAAATAATGATGAAATAGAAATTAATATTAATCAACAGGATATATTTATCTCTTTTTGTGAATCATTTTTATATTTAACTTGTAAAATTGAACAAAATGGTCAAGAATGCAGTTTAACAAACAATTTTGGTGCATATCTTTTCGACTCTATTTCATATGAATTGAATGAGAGGGAAATTGAAAAAGTACGAGATGTCGGAACAACAACAACCATCAAAGGGCTACTTTGTTATAATTACAATGAGCATAGAGCTCTAGAGATTGCTGGTTGGTCCAATAAAAAATAATAATACAATTGTAACTCTATCATCTGATAAAACATCTGTGAATCTACGAATTCCATTATCATTTTTATTTAGTTGTTTTCACGATTACAAAACAATCATCAATGGTAAACATAAGATTCGTTTAGTACGTAGTCGTACTGATGATAATTGTTATCAAAGTACTGATACAAGTAAAGCTGTAATCAAGATTGAAAATTTATGTTTAAAAGTGAAACATGTATATCCAAGTGATCAATCAAAATTATATCTTTTAGATCAAATGAATAAAAATATTCCTATTCAAATTGGATTTAGAAATTGGGAATTACTAGAATTACCCTCGTTAAGACAATCTAAGAAAGACATATGGAGTGTTAAAACAACTACCAGCTTAGAACGACCACGATATTTAATTATTGCCTTTCAAACTGATCGCAAAGACAATCCAAATAAGGATATTAGTAAATTCGAACATGTTGAATTGACAAATCTTCGTGTATGGTTGAGTTCACAATGTTATCCGTATGAAAATCAAAATTTTGATTTTCGAAAAAATGAATATACTGAAGCTTATCAAGCATTCATTGATTTTCATCGACATTTTCACAATAATCATTCATCTACACCATTTACAACTTATGCAGATTTTATAAATCAATCGATTTTTGTCATTGATTGTTCGAAACAAAACGAAGCCATCCAATCATCGACAGTTGATGTTAAATTAGAATTTGAAAGTAATAATAATTTTCCTGATAAAATTAGAGCATATTGTATTATTGTACATGATAAATTGTTTGAATACTATCAGTTAACTGGAATTGTAAAGAATATTATTTAAGAAATAACACTTTTTGAAATTACATCACAATATAATGAAAAAATTTTTTATTTTTATTGTAAACTTTATTTTTTTCCAATAAAGCCTTATAATTATAATTTTTTTCTTTTTCAATCAAAAAAGCCATAGATTAAATTTCAAAAAACCAAGACTAGCCTAGCCTAGCCCAGCCTAGACTTGACACAAGGATAGAAAGCATTTCAAATTTCCCACCAAAAAAAAATTGCGGTTGGCAAACCTGTTTGTCATCAAATTTTGGGTTGGTAACAGTGTGTGTGTGTGTGTGTGTGTTTCCAAATGTCAAATAGCGCAAGCCGCGCTACATTTAAATGACACATCTGTCAATTTTTTTTCTTTTTAATTTCAAATGTCAAATAGATGGCGCGCGCGCATATTTAAATGACACATCTGTTAAATTTTCAAATTTCCCACCGTATTTTTCAAATGTCATATACAGGGCGTGGGGGGCTAATTTTCAAATTTCCCACCTTATTTTTCATATGTCATATATCGGGGCTACATTTTTCAAAATTCAAATTTCCCGCCTTATTTTTCATATAGGAGGCGTGCGGCTACATCTGTCAAATTTTCAAATTTCCCGAATAGGGCGGGACTACAAATTCAAATTTCCCGCCAATATGGGGGCTGCAAATAGTTGAGGAGATGTGGCAACCCGCAATACACATCCGGCAAAACAAGGGTTGCCTGCACTAGGCTAAAATTCAAATTTCCCGCCAATTTTGGCATTTCCGGTTAAAATTGAATTTGGCGCGCCTGGAGAGTAGGCAACCAAACGTACTCCCACCGCAACTTCCGGTCCAGAAGCCCCATATTTATACTACTCCTGTACTATTCCATTGATTGTAGAGATACAACTATTTGATTTTTTTATTATCAATTTTTTTTTACCAAGTGTTGAATTAAAACAACCTTCGGACATAACCGTTATCTTGGCACCCGTGTCTATTTCCATTTCGACATCTACATCTTCTATAGCTAATTTTTGTGTACTTGGACTATGATTGTGATTTACATAATTTGTTTCTTCGAAAATACTTTGTAATTTTATCTGTTCTTCACTATTTTCTTCTTCACTTGCTGTACTGTCTTCATGACTTGACCCATTTTCTTCATTATAATTCACTTTCTTACTTTTCTTGCAGACTCTTGATGTGTGACCCATCTTATTACATATAAAACATTTCCACTCTTTAGCGGGACATTTATCAGGATTATGTTTTCTACCACAACGATAACATTCTTTACCATTAGGACTATTACCAGAATTTTGTTTGACTTTCTTTTCGCTGACTCTTTTGTTACCATATCTAATTTTATTTACGCCAGACTGATCACTTGAATTCAGCATTTGACTCTCATTCTGGACCAATTCATAAGATAAAGCTATCTTACATGCTTTTTCAAATGTGACATCCTTTTCTGTTAAAAGACGATCTTGAATCGATTTATTTGATAACCCGAAAATGAATTTATCACGCAATGCACATTGCAAAAAATCTCCAAATGAGCATAAACTTGCTTGTTCTTTTAACTTATGAATATATTCAGCTACACTCTTGTTTTCTTGTCTGATACTATAGAACTTATACGTTTCAATTATTTCCGACCGGCGTGGTGACAATATATCTTTTAATACGTCTTTTAATTGATTTATATGCTTTTGAAGCGATATTATCTGGTTTTACACAAACTTTAAGCAAATTATACGCATCACTACCAATTAATGTTAAGAATAAATCTACCTTTTCTTCGTCTGGTACCTTATTACAGCGAAATCAATGATCCAATCTTTCCAAATACGATTCAATATCAGTTCTTTCGATGTTTAAATGTTCGATACTACCAATCAGACTCATTTCGACTATTAATTTGTTTTTCCCAACTACACTTGTTCTAGACTCTTCCACCATAGACAAAACAAAAATGGCGTTGTTTGGCGTCCTATTGCGTCATTGACTTCTCGACTTATTTTTTGATTATTTCACCAAGACTTGAGATGAATTTACACAATTATTAATTGCACCCACTCATCGCCAATTATGTTGTATATTCATACAATTGGGTTCGGTTTTATAATACTTTATTGATAATAACAACAATAGAACACACGTCTAACGTTGACTACTACAGACGAACGACTCTCTCTTTTTATTGTTCCCTTTACTCGAATAGGCAACCCACAATACATAACAGTCTAGAACTAACCGATATCAGTTTGATGTAAAAAAAATTACTTTCTTTCATTCATTTCTCGTAATTAATATTTTGATTGATTGATTATTGAAAATTAATATTTTATTGTCAAAATAGTTTGTATCCATTATATAAGGTAAATTTTATCCCTGATTATGATAAAACTCCAACGTGTATGAACTCAATTAATATTTAACTTTAATTCAATTAATGTGCAATATTTGATATTTCTTAGTTGGGATTACAATTTTCTTCTTTTGAGTTGAATTTTTGAACATAGTAAAACATCAAGTATGGCCGTACTGAAGTAACTATATTCCATATAGTTATCATTGCGATTACATTAAGATTTGGGAGTCACGAACGTCCATGGCGTGAGCTATTCCTTCAGGAAGAGGAATGTCGTTTTTACACTCAATTACCCTCGCAACAATAGCTCAGCGGGGTGCTCACTTCGACTATACGCTTCCACTTTCCTTCGACTCGAGCGAACCTAACCTATATTTTGACGAAATGACAGCCACTTCGTTGCGAGTGTGATTTCATAATTCCACTGCTGCAATTTTATATCGTGTAGGGTGCTATGAATCAGATGGTATTTGTGCTCTGCATTTAGTTGCTTTTCAATAAATGTCAAATTTGAGTTTAGCATTATTTTTTATCATTTATAATCTAGAAAGTTTAGTAGATTGTTGGTTTCTAATTTGATTGTAAATTTAATTTAATTATTTAAGTTTAAAAAATTATGAAAAAATTCAAGAGTTTTGATGTTACCATCCCATATTATTATGGTATCATCAACATATCTTTTGTATAATTTTACACGTTTTTTAAATGGATTTCTATTATTCAGAATGAAAGTATTTTCGAGATGATCAAGGAAAATATCGGCAACCATTCCTGAAACAGGGTTTCCCATAGGGAGTTCATTGATTTTATAATAATTGTCGTTAAATTTACAATAGTTAGTTATAATAACGAATTTGTGTATGTGATATATCAGGGTGGCCACACTTTGTGATACTTAGAGTCGTATTGAAAATTCGAAAATTTTTAAGAGCCAAATTGGAAAAAATTCACCCCTTCAAAAACGTAGAAAACGCGCATCCAGTAAATTGTACCTCCTGCTTCCCTCTCATTATACGGAACAAATTTTATTAAAAATTGAAGAGTCGTATTTATTAATTTATTTATGATTTAATTATAACATTTTTTTCTTACAAAATTAATAAATATAAATACCTAGATATAATATATCATTATATTCACTTATTTTATTAAATTTTATTTAAAGAGATTTTACATGCTCAAAACCTTGTAAAAAGTATTTATGAAATTTTTTTAATTGAGCCGCAATAAAACTTAAGTCACCGGTAACCGTTGTTATATATTATTAAATGTTATATATATATATATATATATATATATATATATATATATATATATATATAAATATATTGTATTTGTACCATACACACCTTCATGTTGAGCCTCGAAGAGTAAATCACTTACCATGTGTCTTAAATAATCAATTGATGAACGAACATCAACAATTTTTGGATAATGTTGTTGAGAGCATGCCATCCACATTCTAATAATTTATACGTGATTATAACCATATAAGAAAAAAATATTACTTACCTGTTCAATTGTTGAAGCAGAAATTCGTATTCGAATACGTATTCGTATTCGAATACGTATTCGTATTCGAATACGTATTCGTATTCGAATACGTATTCGTATTCGAATACCAATATTGTATCTTATAACTAATGACTGAGCAGTTTTCTCATATAAATTTCAAAAACAAGGAAAGTCAGCTTGAAAAGAAATGATATATTCTTAATGGTTGACCTTGTTATATTTGTATATTAAAAAATATATTATTCTATTTACATTATCTGTTTGTCATCACATTTTATTACCACAATAGTTGCATTGATTAATTTTTATATAAATTAAGAATCATTTAGAGCAGGTATAGTCAATAGTTCAACTTCAAGAGAGTGATTATCTAATGCATTAGTTTTAATTTAATTATAGAGATATTCTTTCATTCAAAAATGTCTAATCTCTACTCAATGTGCTTACAAGTAGTGGCGAAAAACTTGACAATTGACAATTTTTCGCTACCAAAATGACATGAATTATTACCTAGAACTGTAGTGATTTGTTAGACGAATTCAGTGAGGAAAAATGGACAGAAGTTTGGAATGAAGTTGAAGATACAGATACAGAAGGCTATGAAAAATTTTTGGAAGTAATACCAAATCATGATTTATATAATTTAGATAATTTTCCATTTGGTGACCAAGTAAGTTGTGAGAATTTATTGAAGTTCTTACTTTGGTTACCTAGTTATAGAGAAATTTATGGAGTTAAACATCTTTGTATTAAGTACTCTTTTTATAAACATAAAAATTTGAAAGTGGCCGAATTTAAAAGTCGGCCTAATAACTTCCCCGACACAGTCTGGATAGTTAATCATGAATTAGAGAAATATATTAAAGACGAGTATCAGAAGTCGACAATTAATGCAAGAGTCGAATTAAAAAAAAAAAAATTACTTACTATAAAAATCAAAATCGGGAATCAGGAGCCGTGGCTATCTCACCACCACTGAAAAATTCAATGAGGAACCTGCACCTCGTCAACCTAAACTCTGTTGACTGATCGGTGATTCCACACACACTTTTCAGTTCAACTTTCTTATAAACTCGATACACGATTCAATTGCGAAATTTAGACAGAACCACAGAACTGTCATTTCAAAATTTTGCAATTGAATTTTCTATGACAACCGATCCATTATAGAAGGCGGCAAATTTGAATTGGTTGACTAATTTGGTTGCCAATTTTGTGCCCTTATTTAAAAAAACAAAAGAACATCGCACATGAGGGGTATTGTTTTGGACATAAAAGCACATGCCCTTTCGATTGGTGATATCAAATTAATATGTTATCTTGAATTTTTTTCAATTAACTCCCTCCCCCTTCCACCCCCGTTGTCCGATTGGCACCAAAAACTAATCAACTTGAACGGCCACCAAATAGTTTGTGCTGACCAAATTTGAACTCAATCGGTGAAACCGTTTTTGAGTAATCGTTGGAGAACCGACAGACGCACATACATACACACACACACACACACACACACACACACACACACACACACACACACACACACACACACACACACACATACACACACACACATCATGCTAAAAACTTCAAAAACGTGTTAAGGGGACCTCAAAACGTAAAAATCTGGTGAAATCTCGAATTCGAAATTTAGATCTGAAATTAATAACTTCCCTACCCTCTGGTCGGGGAAGTTAAAAAAGGAAGAATAAAAATGTCCCTGAAATAGCAAACGATGATTTAACAGACAAAGCCGAAGACGAAGTTGATGGTGATGAATCTTACAAACTGAGTGATTTTGTAATTGTTCGTTATAACGAACAAAATTATCCCGGAAAGATAATTTCAAACAAAGAAGAAAGTGATGGTATGCTGTATGAAGTTATCCATATGGCAAAAAAAGGGTATTAATTGGATGTGGCCAGAAAAAGCTGACGTATTAATCTACGAATATGATGAAATTGTAAACAAAATCAAGGAACCAAAAGCTAAAAATAAGCGAGGACTTTTTGCAATAGAGGCGATATCAGAATTTTCCAATAAATTTTTTGCAAATTGTTTTTGAAAACTGCTTCTGTTGTTTTGTATGCTTTTTAGGGAATTATAAAATGTATTCTTTTGCTATTTGCTTATTCCTTTCCCGTGCCGTTAATTGGTACTCGACTCTGCCGAAAACTGATGCAGATATGATTGTCATGTGCCGATAACCTAGACATCATGCACTATTCTGGCCTTTAATTTTTTCCTATTTTTACGTGAAAAGTGAGAACAAAATTACGAAGTGACACCTAAAATTTAAAGTCAATATTTTATTAGGTAATAATTAGAAAGATTGACAAATTTTACAAACATTTTTTACATGACTTATAAGATCACATGTCCTCTTAAGGTGCCGATAATAGGGCCTTTTACCTTAGCATAAATAAGTTTAAAAATACAACCTATAACGTAATCCCAATGAATCCCAGGCTTCTCGAATTATACAACTTAATTAAAATACATAAACCAAATCTTCCCATCAGACCCATCACCACTTTTTATAATACACCCACCTATAATTTATCCTAACGCCTAGTAAAAATCCTGAACTTTGAACCAAAACACACCCTTAAAAATTCCATAGATGCATACGTTATAAAATCCATAAATTACAATAAGAGGTTATTGAAGGTATCGTTTGATATAGTAAATCTTTACAGTCATATTCCTCTCGATATAACACTTGATATCGCTAAAAAATACATCAATAATAAATCTAATGATGTCAAAAACCAGAAAAACATATGTAACATATACAAATATATATATATATATATATATATATATATATATATATATATATAATATATATATATATATATATATGTACCAATTAACGGCACGGGAAAGGAATAAGCAAATAGCAAAAGAATACATTTTATAATTCCCTAAAAAGCATACAAAACAACAGAAGCAGTTTTCAAAAACAATTTGCAAAAAATTTATTGGAAAATTCTGATATCGCCTCTATTGCAAAAAGTCCTCGCTTATTTTTAGCTTTTGGTTCCTTGATTTTGTTTACAATTTCATCATATTCGTAGATTAATTGGTCAGCTTTTTCTGGCCACATCCAATTAATACCCTTTTTTTGCCATATGGATAACTTCATACAGCATACCATCACTTTCTTCTTTGTTTGAAATTATCTTTCCGGGATAATTTTGTTCGTTATAACGACAAATTACAAAATCACTCAGTTTGTAAGATTCATCACCATCAACTTCGTCTTCGGCTTTGTCTGTTAAATCATCGTTTGCTATTTCAGGGACATTTTTATTCTTCCTTTTTTAACTTCCCCGACCAGAGGGTAGGGAAGTTATTAATTTCAGATCTAAATTTCGAATTCGAGATTTCACCAGATTTTTACGTTTTGAGGTCCCCTTAACACGTTTTTGAAGTTTTTAGCATGATGTGTGTGTGTATGTGTGTGTGTGTGTGTGTGTGTGTGTGTGTGTGTGTGTGTGTGTGTGTGTGTGTGTGTGTGAGTGTGTGTGTATGTATGTGCGTCTGTCGGTTCTCCAACGATTACTCAAAAACGGTTTCACCGATTGAGTTCAAATTTGGTCAGCACAAACTATTTGGTGGCCGTTCAAGTTGATTAGTTTTTGGTGCCAATCGGACAACGGGGGTGGAAGGGGGAGGGGGTTAATTGAAAAAAATTCAAGATAACATATTAATTTGATATCACCAATCGAAAGGGCATGTGCTTTTATGTCCAAAACAATACCCCTCATGTGCGATGTTCTTTTGTTTTTTTAAATAAGGGCACAAAATTGGCAACCAAATTAGTCAACCAATTCAAATTTGCCGCCTTCTATAAGGGATCGGTTGTCATAGAAAATTCAATTGCAAAATTTTGAAATGACAGTTCTGTGGTTCTGTCTAAATTTCGCAATTGAATCGTGTATCGAGTTTATAAGAAAGTTGAACTGAAAAGTGTGTGTGGAATCACCGATCAGTCAACAGAGTTTAGGTTGACGAGGTGCAGGTTCCTCATTGAATTTTTCAGTGGTGGTGAGATAGCCACGGCTCCTGATTCCCGATTTTGATTTTTATAGTAAGTAATTTTTTTTTTTTTAATTCGACTCTTGCATTAATTGTCGACTTCTGATACTCGTCTTTAATATATTTCTCTAATTCATGATTAACTATCCAGACTGTGTCGGGGAAGTTATTAGGCCGACTTTTAAATTCGGCCACTTTCAAATTTTTATGTTTATAAAAAGAGTACTTAATACAAAGATGTTTAACTCCATAAATTTCTCTATAACTAGGTATCCAAAGTAAGAACTTCAATAAATTCTCACAACTTACTTGGTCACCAAATGGAAAATTATCTAAATTATATAAATCATGATTTGGTATTACTTCCAAAAATTTTTCATAGCCTTCTGTATCTGTATCTTCAACTTCATTCCAAACTTCTGTCCATTTTTCCTCACTGAATTCGTCTAACAAATCACTACAGTTCTAGGTAATAATTCATGTCATTTTGGTAGCGAAAAATTGTCAATTGTCAAGTTTTTCGCCACTACTTGTAAGCACATTGAGTAGAGATTAGACATTTTTGAATGAAAGAATATCTCTATAATTAAATTAAAACTAATGCATTAGATAATCACTCTCTTGAAGTTGAACTATTGACTATACCTGCTCTAAATGATTCTTAATTTATATAAAAATTAATCAATGCAACTATTGTGGTAATAAAATGTGATGACAAACAGATAATGTAAATAGAATAATATATTTTTTAATATACAAATATAACAAGGTCAATCATTTCTTTTCAAGCTGACTTTCCTTGTTTTTGAAATTTATATGAGAAAACTGCTCAGTCATTAGTTATAAGATACAATATTGGTATTCGAATACGAATACGTATTCGAATACGAATTTCTGCTTCAACAATTGAACAGGTAAGTAATATTTTTTTCTTATATGGTTATAATCACGTATAAATTATTAGAATGTGGATGGCATGCTCTCAACAACATTATCCAAAAATTGTTGATGTTCGTTCATCAATTGATTATTTAAGACACATGGTAAGTGATTTACTCTTCGAGGCTCAACATGAAGGTGTGTATGGTACAAATTGGTTTTCGTCAGATTACTTGAATCAAATATCAGGAGAATATAAAAAAGCTGAAGAAATCTGTCAGATATATTTAGATGGTAAAAGAAATTTGGATTACACAATTTTTGATTTGATTGAAAAGTGTGATGCAAAAGTTTGTCTTCGCGATGTAATGCACGAACTTCCTTATGAAATAGTAAAGAAGTAGGAAATTGACAAATTTATTTACGACAGCGACGATAATGATGGAAAAGAAAACAATAAATAAATTATATAATTTTTATTAAAAAGTTATTTATATTTTTGTTTAAAGAAATATATTTCTAATAACAAATTCTATTGTTTTAATCTATTATTTAGAATATTATATTAAATATAGTGAAGATTCATATTTTTTATTCCTTTCCCGACAAAATAATTTCAAATTATGTTCTTTACAATTCCTGTCAATTGATAATATTCGAATAATTTATCATGAACAATAATACAATATGCTCTAGTTTTATTAGGAAAATTCACACTACTTTCAAATTCTAACTTTACGTCAACTGTTGATAATAGGATGGCTTCGTTTTGTTTTGAACAATCAATGACGAAGATCGATGGAAGTGCAAAGTTTGTATAGGTCGTCGTTGGTGTTGATGAGTGATTGTTATGAAAATCACGATGAAAATCGATAAAAGCTTGATAAGCTTCAGTATATTGATTTTTTTCAAAATCAAAATTTTGATTTTCATATGGATAGCACTGTGAATTCAACCATACACGAAGATTCGTTAATTTAACATGATCGAATTTGCTGATTTCTTTTCTTCGGATTGTCTTTGCGATCCGTTTGGAAGGCAACAATTACATGTCTTGGTCGTTCTCGATTGGTAACTGTCTTAACGCTCCATATATCCTTCTTAGATTGTCGTAGTGAGGGTAATTCAAGAAGCTCCCAATTTCTAAATCCAATCTGTATAGGGATATTTTTATTCATTTGATCTAGAAGATATAATTTCGATTGATCACTCGGATATACATGTTTCAATTTTAAACATAAATCTTGAATTTCAACTGTTGCTGTTTTTGTTCCGTTAATAAAATAACAGTTGTCATCAGACCGACTGCGTACTAATCGAATTTTGTGTTTTCCATTGATAATTGTCTTCTAATCGTGAAAGCAGGCAAATAAAAATGATAATGGAAAACGTAGACTAACATACTCGTTATCAGCTGCTAGAGATACTATTGTACCACTATCGGGACACCAACCAGCTGTTTCTAAAGCTCTACTTTCATCATGTTTGTAACACAATGAGCCTTTAATGGTTGTTGTTGTTCCAACGTCTCGTACTTTATCAATTTCTTTACCATTCAATTCGTATGCAATTGAGTCGAATAGATATGCACCAAAATTATTAGATAATTTACAATCACCAGTTGCCGTTGCATTAGCAATTTCTTCATATTTACAAATTAAATACAAAATTGATTCATAAAACGAAATTAAAACATCCTGTTGATTAATGTTGAATTCAATTTCATCGTTATTTTGAAATGATGAAATTGTCGGATGATACGTATGATATTCTTCTTTTTCAATGCTATCGTCGAATCTTACTTTTTTGTATATTTGTAGTTTTTCGGACATTGTAACCAAGATCTTTTAATATTTGAATGCTTGCTTGTGTCAATGATGTTGTTATTGTTGATACGGATGATAACGACGTCTGACTAATCGGAAATGATTGAATCTGAGGTATTTTATAGTAAGCACTTCTATCCCCAACACAATGGAAAACTAGGCCCATTGCTTTTCAATTCTAATCTGATAACAAGTTCTTCTCCTTGGAAATTAAACAAATCACCGTTTTGCTCTAACACTCTGATGGTTAAATTGTCAATGAAATGTTTATTCAAAATTGGCAAATTTAAATGATTTCTTGGCTCAATATTTATAGCATAACCTGGATTTACATCTAGCGAAAATTCATAAATGGTGTGTGATGGTCGATTATTATAATATGATCCTGTTGTTATATTACATTCAATACGAATTGATAAAACTTTAATTATCTGCGCAAGTTGATCAAATGAATGAAGTTGATTAGGTGGTAGAACTTGTTTTGAAAATGCTAATAACGTTCCAATACCATCGCCTTTGGTGAAGTCAATTTCATATTTACTCTTCAGTTCACACTTTAACGTATTATTGTTCGGTGAAAGAAATTCTGCTTTATTAATATCATTAGGTGGACTAAGTTGCTCTTGTAGGTAGTCTTCAATGTGTGTTATCTCATATGCACCAGTTGGTATAGTTATTTCATTTTCTATACCATTATCTTTATAGTAGAACTTATTCTGTTTCTCTTCAATGTTTGGTATTGTATTGTATGTATGAAAACCAATAAGCGCTAATGAATAACTACAATTTAGATTCAAATTGATTGGAGGATAAAAGTCTGCAGATAGCACACTGCTACGACCTTTTAGTGTGAATGTTAAAGACATGACTGAGCAATGAATGTTCAAACATCTTTATTATAAGAATTTTAGGCATAAATGTCCACAATTATATGTATTATATTTTTGTAGATTATTAAAATTATATAAAATATTTTTAAATTTCCACTACTTGATTAGTTCTTTTGGAGGCTTTAGATTTCCATAACTTTCAATATAAAGCACTTTATTATTTTGTTTATAATATGCTACCCAGTGTGTACCACTACCTTCTCGAGAATCTAAATTAACAATACCTGATACGTATTTTCTAATTTTTTGAGGTAAATCATCTCTCATGAAAACACCTCGAAAATTAGGAATCTTAAGCCTTTTAACATATGTTCGTAGTTGATGATCAGTTAGGGGATGAGAAGGTAGTTTCAGTGGTAGTTTTTTGTCAAATACAATCCCAATCCTGTTTTGTGTTTTTTCAAGTACAATCCATTACCTTTTCTACTACTAAGTCAACGGCTTCCATTGTGCGATTATGACGTTCGGCCTCTTCCAATTTTTTTCTTGCTGCTTTAGCATTGTTCACAGCTTTTGTTACAGCTGCTGCACCACCTGTTAATGCTCCTAATGCAGACAAACCACCGAATAATAGGGGTAACCATCCACCAGAATTTTTTGGTATGGATATAATTCGAGGTAAACGAAACCGTTTACGACCACCAGCTTTTTAAACAGCTACACGAACCGCTTTCACTATCGTTCCAATACTATTAGATCCATTGGTGGTCTTCTTCAGTAGGTCGATAAAACCTTTTTTAAATTCACATTTCTTCAATTGGCTTTGTCGTCGTCGTCGTCTATGTCCCATTCCCAATTTTTGGTTTAGCTTTCATTATATTCGTTACCAAATAGGCGGCTGCTTTTTCTCCTAGTGAAGCGTCACGTGAATTAAGTCTTTCGCAAGATCTATTCTCCAGAATTTTATCGGCTCTATGTCGATCTTCAAGATTTGTACTCTGCGAAAACGCTATATCGAGGTTGTTTACATGCACGATCTAATTCGTTAATTCCCGGATCGCCCCGCTTCAGTCGTTCAGCGTGTTTCGTACCTGGTCCACAGTACTGATATCCGGGGATATGTAATTCAATTAGTAATTTGTTAATTAAGGAATTAACAAGTCCGTCACCTTTGAACGTCAACATTAAACTGACAAGATGACGTCTGCGTTCTTATATAAATACCCGCAGACTAACAGACATGTCTTCAGTAGTTATGAAGAACGTTGTCAAACATAAACTATCTCTTAAAATAATTAATCATGACGTGTCAGCTGTGAAAAATCATCATCGACACAGTCCACTACTTCCCGATACGATGAGAACAATAATTTGTGGACCTAGTGGATGTGGTAAAACAAATGTGATAATTAGTCTTTTACTGGAACCGAATGGGTTACGTTTCGAAAATGCCTACATATTTTCAAAATCACTATTTCAACCGAAATATGAGTTCCTTAGGAGTGTCCTTTCTAAAGTCCAATAAGTTGGATACTATCCATTTACAAATAATGATGAAATCATACCCACACGTGATGCAAGAAGTAATTCTATATTCATCTTTGACGATATAGCTGTAGCTGGTGAACAGGAGAGAATCCGAGAATACTTCAGTATGGGTCGACATAAGTGTATTGATTGTTTCTACTTGTGTCAAACATATACACGCATTCCAAAACAATTAATACGTGACAATGCAAATGTAGTTGTGATTTTTAAACAAGATGAACATACATTTGAAGATGATTTATAGTGAGAATGTAGGAAGTGATATGAGTTTCGATGTATTCAAACGTGTCTGTAATGAATGTTGGAAATATCAGTATGGATTTTAGGTAATATTAAAAGATGAAAATCTACGGAATGGACGCTATAGAAAACAATTTGATTGCTTCATCAAACTATAAATAGACTGATAAATCTACATCATCGAACATTCATTGTTCAACTGTGACAATGTTAAGTCAACAACAGAAACAAATTAAGAAGAAATTAATAGAAGCCGCTGATAATGTTAGAAAAAAAATTAAACAATTAAAGAATGAACAAATAGATCAGACGGAGACAATCGATAGACGGAGAAACTAACTTTGGGCAATACAGTTTTGTATATTGAGCCTAATGGTGATATAAAAGTGTTGAATGAAGTTTTCAAGGGAACAGAAGGACTGTATGATTTGTTGTTTTTGAAAAATATCTCCCATAGTAAGTTTTCAATTACGGATCAAGACGCTTATAAGAGAATTATCAGTCTTACAAATGGCTATCGAGAGCAGTATGATTCACAGAATAAAATACAAGGAGATACATCATATAAATATCAAAAGGTTATTAAACCATTATTAAGATCACAGAGTTCCCCTTCTCCTTCGGGGCGGGGTGTTCAATATTTACGATACAATAGAAAACCAGTTGAATATATTTATTGGGATGATCCGAATGAGTTAGTTGCTCGTTTGGCTTTGTTGTGTGCATCAACTGGTGCGGGAAATAATTCCCATCAAAACGAGATTATTGCTATTGAAAAAGAACTACGTGAAGCAGTAGTGATTAATTAGTATAATGACCTCATCATCGCCATCGTCATCGCTATCGTTGTATGTAGATGTTCAAGGTTTCCGAATACCAAACAACAATAAATTCCTACCAAAAGAGCTAGCAACCTATGATGGATATAAGATAAGTCATTTCATCTTCAAGTCTCCCCATTGTTTTAAAGCGCTACCACTGGAATATGAGAAACTAGTATACTGGTTGATGAAAAATCATCATGGATTGAAATGGGAGGACGGTTTTATCGATCCTAAGGAATTTAATGGAATAATTAATAGAGTAACCTTAGGATATTGTTACCAAAAATTATAATTGAAATATTATTACCTTGATCTAAAATTTACCAAGGATTTCTCAGTAAAATTAACAAATAACGCTACCGGATGAGGGTGACCAATATAACCGAGGCCGACGGAGGGATCATCTTCCGATCATGCGACTCCATATATGTTTAGGGGCAGAGTCCGACCACCGCCCTGGTGACGGACTCAGCTCCCATCTATATAAACTGTTGCCGGTCCTGACGAATCAATTATTGTTATCTAGTTAGTTAGTTAGTAAGCTAGTTATCCGCTAGCATTATCACTTGCCTATTGAATAGTGTTAGTAGTGTGTAATGGCTTTCAATATACGACTATTTCCCGATTGTCTGTAAGTATTTACTGGTCTTATTATTACCTCTTCTACTCCTACACCAAAGGGTCCAATCTGTCATATCCACATGTAAAACCCTAGCTCTACCAATCCGGGGCTATGTCAATATAGTGATAATTATGTTAAAGGTTGGGAAAAGAAGGACTTCATTGAGAACTTTATCCATAATACATCAATAGTTCATGAATTTCCAGAACAGCCGCGTTTATATAAATCTAAGTCCACTTGTGTATTTCATTCAATATTGAATTGTATGTGTGCCTTAAGCAATGTTATAGTATTTTATGAAAATTTTCATGATAGTGATCAATAAAATAATGATGTATAAATATGCTGTTTTTCCTTAAACCTTATTAAATATCGTTATGAGCATCGACAAATTCGGACGTGCTTGAAAGAGAAAATTCAGTGAAAATGATAATAAAGCGAGTGGAAGTCGTGTTTGGCCCAATCCTTATAGTTATACTACTGATGGCAATCTTGACTTAAAGAATCATCGAATCTGTAATCTACAAGACGGTGAAGATGTAAAGGACTCAACCACTAAAGGGTACGTCGATGAACTAAGAAAAGAGATAGAAAATCAAATTAAGAAAAATGATAGTATAATTGAGGATAAGATTAAAAATTTAGAACGATTAATAGAGGAGAACGAAACTCAAACACATAAACACATTCAAACAGATTCAAATGGAAAACTTCAACATAATGTTATTGAAAATAGTCGAAAAATTAAAGGACTTTATCGATCAAATATACCAAAAATTAAAGATCACATAAAGAAGCTTAATGATAGTTTTACAAAACGGGATAAATCAATTAATGTTAAATTCAGCGCATTTGATAAGAAATTGAATGAGCTGAACAATACAATAAAGAGTACAAGGAATCAATTGGAAAACATTGAAAGGTGGATTAAGACATATAACCAGAAATTTATTGATATCAATAAGATAATACAACTACAGAAAAATTAAAAACAATTTAATAGATAGATTTAGAAGATTGATTAATGAAAACAATACCTCTTCATCGATATCATTTTTTAAATTTATTATACACAGCTAGTGAAGTCAATAAAATATCGAGAAGAAATAATGTCATTGAAAGAACATGTTGTTAATGAAATATATAAACCAGCTCGAAAAAATTTCCTTCGACGTCATACAATTATAAAAGGTCTAGATGAACTTTGGCAAATGGATTTAGCCGATCTTAGTAAACATTCAAAAAAAAAACAATGGATACAAGTATATATTGGTGGTAATTGATTGTTTTTCAAAATATCTCTGGACTCATCCATTAAAATCTAAATCAGGCAATAATGTAACGTCAGCAATGAAAACAATATTACAACAACAAAATCGTCATAAAAAGAAGCTTCAGTCAGATCAAGGAAAGGAGTATTTTAATTAACAATTTAGTACTTTAATGAAGAAGTATGGAATTAGACATTATCATACATATAGTGTAAAAAAAGCTTCTATTGCTGAACGTGTAATTAGAACATTAAAAAGTAAATTATATAAATTATTTACAATGAATGCGTCATATAATTGGATAAAAATTCTTGATGACGTCACTAAAGATTACAATAGTGCACCACACAGAACGAGAAAGATGAAACCTAATGAAGTAAATAAGGATAACGAGCAAGAAATTCTACAGGCATCCTATAATAATTTGAAAAAATTCACTGCTGGAAAATTCAAGAAAGACAATCTTGTTCGTATCAGTAAGATGAAACATTTATTCGACAAAGGTTATACACCCAATTGGACAACAGAATTATTTAAAATTATAAAAACAAATAATAGCAATTCTATGACGTTTTTACTGGAAGATTTACGTGGTCAACCAATCAGTGGATGTTTTTATGAAGAAGAATTACAAAAGATCCACTATCCAAGTATCTATTTAATTGAAAAGGTGCTACGTCGTAAAGGTCGTAAATTATTTGTTAAATGGTTAGGATTTGATAGTGTATATAATAGCTGGATTGATATGAAAGACTTTACATAAAAATGATACATTCATTGATTTCCATATAAATGTAATTGTAAAAAAGTTCGTCTAAAAATGGTTTTTCTATTCAATTTTATTGAAAATTTCATTTATTCTCACTTGTAGTTTATTTAATCAAAATTGAAAAGAGGGGATAAATTTATGATAGTGGGAATAATGTTATATAAAATCTAAATTTTTCAAAAGTACTCAGTTTTTTGTGCAACGTTTAGAAGAAAGAAGAGAAACATATTTTTAAATTAAATTGTGAGTGCAGTATGTATGGATTGAAATATTATATTAACGAAGCTAAACTGTTACTTTCGGATGATAAAGTTCATAGTAGAGATAAATTCTTAATAAGAAGGTTACTAGAAAAACTTTCACCTTATGCAGATATGCAAGAGGTTTTGAATGAATCTGGTAAACATATTATTGATTGTGTTTGGTCAAATAGTGGTGTGACTAGCGGGCCAATCACATGTAATTGTTTTTATACTCGCAACAGATTGAACTCTTTGAAAAGTTCAGTAAATAAAATAAAAAACTCGTGGAGCAGCGATAGTAGTGATAGTGATTTTGATTACTATGTCACAGAGTGCAGTGATTCTACAGAATGCTCGTGATACAGAAAATGCTGCATCGTGCATTAGAAATTTAGTTAAAATAAATTAATTGAAAATGGATACTTTACTTTTAAGCATTTTATCAAAACGATGAAGATTTAAGAAACTTAATCATTTGTGGACAACATGAAGTTAATTGTGAAGACAATCAACATAATCACCCATTTAAACTGTATTGTACCGCTTGCCTTTTAAACAATAATTTGTATAACTTTTCATCTGTTTTTAATGAATTATAAATTAAATAAAGAAAAATTATTTTAAAGTATGTGTTTTAATGTTTTTTATATTTACTGTTTTATTTATAAAGACTGGATTTGAAACTGCAATAACATTATAGGCAGGAAATGAAATTAAAAGAAGACAATTCTGATTAATAATCATATTTTTATCGACTTATATTTCTATAACTAAATCTAGTCAATTTTTAACTTTTATTATTCAATAATTTTATATATTTTATTCCATTTATTTTGGCATGTTAATTTTTCTATCTCATAGATAGAGTTCCGTCTTCCTTTTCTTCTTCTTCATCTTAAAGAAAACTAGTATTTCTTCTATAATATATGTTTAATTATATTTTGTAATAACTAACCTGATTCTAAATTAAAAATTTACTTGATTTATTGATCTTCATCAACTCTTGCTCTTTTTGATGTTGTTGGTGCTTCAATGGCTTTTATTTCTTTATCTTCCTCAATATTAAATTTATATTTATTAATAGCTTTTTCTAGCATGCCCAATTCTTCTTCGGATTCTAATTTCATTCTTATATATCTTACTGGTAAATTCCCAAATTTTTTCTGAAGTGTTGTAGTTTTCGGAGAGTACGATAAGTAAATTGAGACTCTATCGTCTTTTAAGATAATATCCTTTACACCGTACCTGATATATAAAATTTTTATTTAGGAAAAATAAAAATATAGAAAATATTTCTACTTACTGAAAGATTTGTTTTATAATGACATGTAACAAGTTGATTGGCAAATTAACTTTATCTTCTGTGAAAACCACAATTGTTGATGGTGTTGTTGACATTTTCTTTTTTGTGAATAGGTAAGACTTTAGAAAACAAATAAGTTTACTCTTCAGCAACGCTCTTTACAAGAAGAGATCTTTTAAATGACTATAAATTTAAATATCCACGGCTATATATACAAAAGTTTAAACAAAGAAAACTACGTTTTCCAATAGCATTTTCACTGAAATGCAAAATATTAATAAACAAGGTCAATTATGAAAAGATCATTAATTGTCATAAATTATAAGATGATTATTAAGATATTTATTTTTCTAAGAATTTTCAATTTAGAGAAAAAATTGTAACAGCGAATCCTTTGTGTAGGAAATTGAGTATTGTTTTCCAATAAAAATTCTAGACTGCAAAATATTAATAAACAAGGTCAAATATTAAGAAGATCCTTTGTACAAAAAATGACGTATTGTTATCCAAAGAAAATTCTTCATTGCAAAAATATTAATAAACAAGGTCAGTCAATAAGAGTGCATATATTGTTTTTCTAGAAATTTTTATTATGTTAATTCATAACGGATTTTGCGTGGTATAAAAGCAGATTGTAATGCAGAGCTCAAGTATTTTGCTGAAAGTGTTTCAAAGTGTCACACGCGTACAACAAAACTACTTGTTAAAAATGTCTAAAGCACAAGTATTATGTAATATTTGTTTCAAACCGTTCTCAAAAAAATACAACTTAGATCGCCACATAAAACGTGTTCATTCTTTACCAGGTAAATGTTTTTTAAACCATCTCATTACTTCTGTTCATTTACCGCTTCCAATTTTAGGATGCGAGAAACCTGAACCTACTAAAGAAAGGTATAGTTTATGTGGAACAGATATTCCTGTTGATAAATGGTTATGTCATTTACGCACGATAATTCATCGATTAAAATCAGCAGAACCATACACATCAAATTTGAAGGTGGTTAAAAGTACTTTCCTAGGACGAATTAAAACATTACTTTATGAAACTAGTGACTTCTCTAATTTGGAAGGTGATGTATTTCTAAAATCTTCTAAAGATGTTGTAGTTCCTAAACTTGTACAAGAGTTAGTTGAACATACATTAATTAAATTCAATTTGGAATTGTTTGCTGAGTATGTGAAAATGGTTAACGAAAACGAAGAATGTTCGATAAAAAGTTTCAACTCAAAAATGACGTTGGTACAGAATGACGTTGATATTACATTAAACTATGACTTGATGATTGAAAAAATTAAAACGAAAACAACTGAATTCCTAGAAAGGGATAGCGGTTGGGCGTTGACCGGAATAACCCATTTAGAAATTAATATAAATCAATACCAACCATTGAGAGGAAGTAGTCAGTATATAGGATTACCTAACAAAATCCAAGAAAAGCACGCTTGTATCAATGTCAAAAATAACGATGAATATTGTTTCAAATGGGCTATAATTTCGGCTTTGTGTCCTGTCGATATCCATGCAAATAGACCAAACTCATATTGTGTTGAAGACATCACTGCCAATACAATAGTTTTACATAATAATACTGTATTAGAATTTGGTGATTTAGACTTTCCTTTGAAAGTAAAAGACATTAAAATTTTTGAAGAATTGAACTTGGAAATTAGTGTAAATACTTTTGGTTTAGAAGATGATCAAATTTTTGGACCATTGTATTGTACTAAAAGAGAAAAAGTAAAGCATATCAATTTACTGTTGATAGAAAAAGTTGAACGGAGCCACTACGTGTGGATTGAAAATGTCTTAAGATTACTGTGAAGCGGCATTACAAAACATACAAATAAAATTTTCATTTGCAATTTTTGCTTATTACATTTCGATTCTGAAAAAAATACATATACATATACATATAATACATAAAGAGGACTGTAATCGTATAGTTACAGTCATGCCAGCACATGAGAATTCTGTAGCAGAATTTAAAAATTTTGAACGACAAGTTGAAGTTCCATTTGTAATCTATGCCGGTTTTGAGTGTCTGTTACAAGACATTGATATTTGTATACCGAATCCAACTACATCGTCAACAACTAATGTACAAGAACACACACCGTGTGCTTTCGCTTATTACATTCAATGTTCGTTCGAAAAGAATTTTGATAAATTATAAGTTTACAATGGTAAAGATTGTGCTGATCAATTTGTAAAATCATTAACGTGCGATATACAAAGAATTTATAATGAAATTCTAATGAAACCGAAACCAATGGAGAATTTAAGTGATGAATAACTTGAATCGTAACTTAAAACGAACATCTGTCATATTTGTAATCAAACAATAGTCAATGATGATAAAGTGATGGATCACTGTCACTTTACTGGTGAATATAGAGGACCTGCACATCGACAATGCAATTTACAATATCGCATACCTAAATTCTTTCCAATTTTTTTACATAATTTCTCAGGTTATGATTGTCATTTGTTTGTAAAATCGTTGGAAAAAATTGAAGGTGAAATTAACTTAATACCGCTTAATAAGGAACTCTATGTCTCCTTATCAAAACGAATTTTTGTTAGTGAAACAGAGACAGTTGATCTGCGGTTTCTAGACTCGTTTAGATTTATGTCATCTAGTCTAGATAGTTTAGCGCAGAATTTATCACCTAATGATTTCCAAACTGTTAAAAGCGTTTTCAACGATGAAGAACAATTTAAATTACTGATAAGAAAAGGTGTGCTACCATATGAGTTCTTTAATTGTTGGAAACGTTTAGAAGAGACATCATTACCTGCGCAAGAAAAATTTAACAGTCGATTTTCGATGAAATTATACTCTGATGAAGATTACAAACATGCACTGAATGTGTGGCAATAATTCAATTGTCAAAATTTATGGGACTACATGAAATTGTACTTGATAACGGATGTATTGCTGTTGACTGATATTTTTCAACATTTCCGCAAAATCTGTCTAAAAATATACAATTTGGATCCTTGTCATTATTACACAGCACCCGGATTATCATGGGACGCCATGTTGAAATATACTCAAATCAAAATTGAATTATTAACCGATATCAATATGCATACATTTATTAAAACTGGTATACGTGGTGGCATAACACAATGTTCACATCGACATTCTGTTGCAAACAATAAGAATATGGATAGCTATGACTCATCTAAACCAAGTACGTATTTAATGTATTTAGATGCTAACAATCTATATGGCTGGGCTAAGTCACAACCACAACCCTATGGTGGGTTTCAATGGGTCGAAGACATTGAATCAATTGATATCATGAAAATCCCAACAAATTCCGATACTGGTTACATGTTCGAAGTTGATCTAGAATATCCAAGAGGCCTACACGATCAGCACAATGATCTTCCATTATCTCCGGAGAATAAGATTAGTTCAAGTGCAAAATATTCAAAATTGATTACGGATTTAACAAATAAAAATAAATATATAATACATTATAGAAATTTACAACAGTGTGTCAAGCATGGTTTGAAAATCAATCGAATTCATCGAATACAACAATTTAAACAATCGTGCTTTTTGAAAAAAATTATTGATCTGAATACACATCATCGTACATTGGCCAAAAATACGTTTGAGAATTTTTTTTTTAAATTACTAAATAATGCAGTGTACGGTAAAACTATGGAGAATGTAGATAAAAGAAAAGACATCAAATTGGTTACAGAGTGGGAGAGTTGTGGAAAGAGATTGGGTGCACGTGCACTGATTGCCAAACCACATTTCCATAGTGTGGCCCATTTTACACCTAAAATGCTGGCCATTCAGTTGAATCGTGTCAAGACCTGTTACAATAAACCAATTTATATTGTTAACAATAAATGTAACAATCAATTACCAATCAATCCTTATTATTTTATTTATTTTTGCAAGACCGGTTTCGAGGCTAGCGGCTCATCATCAGTTACTCCTACAAATGATGGTGATTAACACAATCAATTAATAAATAAAAGAAAACAATCACAAACTTACGTCAATAAGCTCAAATGAAATATTACAATAACGAAACATCAAAATATCAAAACGATTGTTTAACGATAACATCAACACAGTAAATTTTATCAATAGATTTCGGATATAACAATCGATTACAATAATAAAACAATTCTAACAATATTAAAATGGAGGCACGTGCCAGTCACATCAATTAAACAGGTAATTTTTACTTTTGACAGAAGCAAAATATGCACTTGCGCATATCATCGAAACAATAAACTATACTCAAGGAATGCATTCAAAATACATAATGATCATAGAAACATAATTAATTTAATATACCACAAAAATAAAAATGTATTAAATAGGGGGTTGTATAACCGTAAACAAAGGATCAAAAGATAGTTCAATTTGGTCATTTATCAGATTACTATTGTGTTTTTTTATGTTTGAAAATTTCAAAAGCTTCAAGTAAAGTTGAACGATGTCCTTTGTCACAATAAGGAAGCAATTCAACATTATTATCGAGTTTACTGGAATGATTATTATATTGTAAGTGGTGGTAAAATTTTGAGCGCTCACATGTGCGGTGTTCATTAATTCGAATTTTTTGTTTTCTTCCCGATTCTCCAATATAGGTAGCATCACAATCATCACAAGTAATTCTATAAACTCCGTTTTTTTCGAAATCAGTGTCTTTATCAATGCCATTTATAGATATTATTTAATTTGATATAGAAATTAGTATTCGACATAGGTATCTTTAGCAATCTTCCGATGTAGTATTGAAAAGCTGCTTTTTTGTGAGTATTACAATGTTCCGAATCAAATGGTATAAGTGAACTACAAGTTGTAGGTTTACGATAAATTTTGAAATCGAACTTATTATCAATTATTGAAATAGAAAGATCTAGAAAATTTAAGGTATTATGATTATCAATTTCATAGGTGAATTTTAATTTTTGATGAATACTATTAATATATTCAAGCAGTCTTTCAATTATATCATCACGACTATTATTGTTAATTGATTGTTACATTTATTGTTTTTGTTTACGGTTATACAACCCCCTATTTAATTACATTTTAATTTTTGTGGTATATTAAATTAATTATGTTTCTATGATCATTATGTATTTTGAATGCATTCCTTGAGTATAGTTTATTGTTTCGATGATATGCGCAAGTGCATATTTTGCTTCTGTCAAAAGTAAAAATTACCTGTTTAATTGATGTGACTGGCACGTGCCTCCATTTTAATATTGTTAGAATTGTTTTATTATTGTAATTGATTGTTATATCCGAAATCTATTGATAAAATTAACTGTGTTGATGTTATCGTTAACCAATCGTTTTGATATTTTGATGTTTCGTTATTGTAATATTTCATTTGAGCTTATTGACGTAAGTTTGTGATTGTTTTCTTTTGTTTATTAATTGATTAAGTTAATCACCATCATTTGTAGGAGCAACTGATGATGAGCCGCTAGGCTTGAAACCGGTCTTGTAAAAATAAATAAAATAATAAGGATTGATTGGTAATTGATTGTTACATTTATTGTTAATTGTATCATTTCCTTATTGTCTGAACTTACTCAACAATTTATATTGGTTTTACAGTATTGGAATTATCAAAAAGGTTGATGTACGATTTTCATAATGAATACATGAAATCAAAAAACAACGATAAATTACTACTAAATTATATAGATACGAATTCACTTATTTATATCATCAAAACTGATGATTTCTACAATGATATAAGGGATGATATAGATATTTATTTCGATACATCTGAGCAAAATAGAATCCATACAATTTACCATTGAAAAATAAAAAAATTGTTGGATTTATGAAAGATGAAAATAATGGTAAAATAATGAGAGAATTTATTGGTTTAAAATCGAAAATGAATTCTATTGACGTTATTGATGGTAAATTGATCAAAAAAGCTAAAGGTGTAAAGAAAACAGTTATTAACGGTTTCAACTTTGATATCTATCTAGACTGTCTGTATAAAAAGAAGACTTTTTATGGTAACATGTCCACATTTAGATCCTTCCTGCATAATATCTATACACAAAATTTGAACAAGATTGCTCTTAGTCATTTTGATGATAAAAGAAATATAAGAGAAGATGGTATATCAACATTTGCCTGGGGACATTACCACATAGAAGAATAATTCAATAATTATTACACTGTAATAATCCAAATTTTAATAGATAAATTTTAATTTGTTTGTATAATTATTTTTATTTCAATTACACGCTGTTGTTGCTGATGTTGTTGTTGTTGTTGTTGGCGGTGTTGCCGTTGTTGTTGCTTCTGTTGTTGTTGGTATTGTTGTTGTTCTTGTACCCATAGTTGTACTCTCTTTTGCTTTTGTTGTCGTTGATGTTGTCGTTCTTGTTGCCGTTGCTGTTGTTGCTGTTGTTGTTGTTGTCGTTGTTGGTCTCGTTTCCGTAAACATTCCAGGATTTTTTGTTGCTGTTGTCGATCTAGTTGTTGTTTACAATAATTTGAAATTAATGTAAATATGTATAAGTTATAAATTAATACTTACATTGTTTTTCTTTTTGGAAATGCTCGAATTGATTTTTTATTAAATAATTAAATTGATCCTCGGTGATCTCTTCACCTTCGAAAACTGTTTTATGATATTTAATTAAAAATTAATTATAAATTAAATGTATGTTGTAAATGAATATGTACTTACTCATAATTTCTCTTGAATTCATTTTTTAAAACCCAAACTAAAATTCACCAACTAAATTTTTTGTTCTGTTAGGTACCTGACGATACACTGACTAACTGATTTACTTTAAGACAGGTTGATCTTATACATATATTATTGAGATTGCAATTCAGCATTCTTATCAAGAAGATTTCTTATAGAAAGGATCCATTGTTACAATTTCTTTTATTTGAAAATATATACATCTATGATTTTCTTTTTATTTGAAAAATGATGTATTCTTAATGGTTGACCTTGTTAAATTTTTATATTAAAAAATATATTATACTATTCACATTATCCCTTTGTTATCTTATTTTACCGAAAATAAACGTTAGTAATTCATGATAATTGTAAAGATGTAAGTAAACCAAAAATTATTCAAATTATAAATTAATAGAGAGATCTGTACTTTGTCTCTGTATGAAAGTCATCGAAAAGAGATATTACAGCAAAAACACACCAAATTTCCACTAATAATTATTGATTTGCTTTAAATTTAATTGATACTGTATATTTTTATGATAGCAATTCAGCATTTTTATCAAGAAGATTTCTTATACAAAGGAAATTTTTTAATATTAATAAATGAACAATACAGGTATTCATTATCTATAAATTATATATACATATATTGTCAATGTTCTTGTTCATGCAAATATGCCAGTTAAAGTAGACTTTGTGTGCCCTTCCTGTAAGGGTGAAAGTGATGAAAGGGGTGAACAGTGTCATTGGTGCCTTTATCAAAAACTTGTAAATAAGGAAGTGTACAAACATTTAAAGTGTCAAGGTGCAGCACCAGGGGACGACGACGACGACGACAACACCGATTAATAATTGGTGAATTTTTCAATTATTATGTCTTATTATTATTAAAATTTTTTCAAAGTTGATTGAAAATCACATGCTACTGATCTTCTTAAAAGTCAGGCCAGGCTAGGCTGGGCTAATTTAACAACGTAAATTTTGTTTGTTGTCAACAATAAAAACAACTTTTTCCAAATTTGCCGCCGTTTCGACTGTTTACTGGGCTACAAATTGACATTTCTAGTTACTAGAGTTTTAGGTTGACTCCAATCTAGGGGAATTTAAAAATCTGGGGGAATTTAGTTGCATAGATTTTAGGTTAGTAGAAAGTCCGGGGGAATTTAGTTTTCTGAATTTTAAGTTGGTCAAATTTGAAATTTCAAATATCCCGCGCCGTGACGTCACTTCCCGATGTCAATTGTCTCCGACTTCCTGGTCCAGAACATACATATTTATACTACTAGTACTTGTACTTTTAGAACGTCAAATATCTGCAAAAGGTGTCATTTGCAACATATGCTGACTTAGAAAACATTTTGGAAAAGTGTGCCGAAGGTGATAAAAGCACTAAGACACAGGTCTATCAAAAGCATATACCTTTTAGTGTAGCATACTACCGAAAGTGCTCCTACGATGCGACTCTCTCAAAATTTCGTTTATTTCGAGGAACAAGTTGCATTGAATGGTTTGTTAACGAGCTTAAATCTATTGCCGATACATGTAATGCTGTCTACAGTCATATGGTTCCAATTGAGACACCGAGTGATGAAGTGAAAGCACAACATGAGCAAGCAAGTGAGTAGTTATATGATGCCGATCCTGGACCACTTTTTGGCGCGAAATTCAAATTTTGTGGGGGGGATAGAAAAGTGATGCCGAAGTTGGACCATTTGTGGTGGGGGATAGAAAACTGCTGCCGATGTTGGACCAGTTGTGGTGGGGGGAGTGGTGGGGATAGAAAATTGCTGCCGATGCTGGTGGGGGCAGTGGAGGGGATAGAAGATTGCTGCCGATGTTGGATCTCTTGTAGTGGGGGTAGAAAATTGCAGCCGATGTTGGACCGCAAATAGAGGGGTGAAAGGTGGGGGTTATTAAGTACTACTTTTCTTAGCCTGTTATAGCGGGGGAGGTGGGTCCAAAGTTATGTGGTGGCTGACCGGTAGGGGTTATGTAGTGCAAGACCTAAAATGCTGTCACTTAATTTTCAAGCTTAATACAGTTTTGCTGCTCAAACAGCAACAATGCCAGTTCCTGTAAAATACAAATGTGTTGAGTGCGGTGGTGAAACTGATCTTCCCAATTCAACATGTGTACCGTGTTCATTTACAAAGCTTATGAAAGAAACATACAAATCAAAGCATGTTCACAGTGAAAACTTCCATGACTAATAACGAAAAGTTTATCATAAACAACTCATGCCTGAAACATTCAAACTCTATATAAGCAGCGAATATTGCTTTATGCAGTCATTAATTAATTTCAATTCGACTAATAAACATCGAATAACTTAAACATCATGTCATCATTTATTGCTGAATTAAATACTTCTCTACATGTGATACCATTTGTAAACGTCAAGAATCTAGAAGTTGACGAAAAATACTTGGTAAAGTCTTTCCAGCGTACCACAACTAAGTACGGTGAGAAAGTTGTTGTAGAGTGTGAAGAATTCAAGACTTTGCTGCCTCATCGATTTACCGAGAAGTTTACACAAGAAAGAATTGATGCATGTAACGAAGAAATCAAGAGTGGGAAATTATACTTTTTAGACAGTGAAGGAAGTGTGGGCCAAACGACAAATATAAAATTCGTTGAAGAATAGTCCCATCCAGTAATTTGTTTTAGAAAAGCTACCTCATACACTTTAACCAATAAAATGAGTTATAGTAATAGATGACAAATCATTATTTCACATGCTGTTTATTTTGACCTAATAAACGAAATAACATGATTTAAGAAAGGTGTTTCATTCATAGTTCTTGTGATATCAATAAAACATACTATCGATTAAAAAATTGTTTATTTGTTAGAAAAAAAAAACACTTTACAATCTTATCAATTTTCTGTCTATATTTGTTAATTTTTTCTTAATCGCTTCGTAAAAAAGTCCTATTTGCTTCTTCAAGTAAGGTGGGATTGTCCACAACGGTTGAGCCGACTTGAACAAGTAATGAGAAAATGACGCACGGGAGCGTGCAAAACTATATTAAAACTATTGAAGCAGTTCTCTGCACACCCACTTGTATATAAAATTGACATTGTTTAAAGAACAATATGTTACAGGATCTAGATGATTGAGGCACATCGTAAACTCTTGAGGCAACCTCGGGCAGTTGCCTTTGACATCAAGATCGATGATTGTTGGGCACTTGTTTCCCAGCGTCTCCATTATATAATATTTCTTTATTGAGCCTTTCACGTATATGATGTCAGCTGGATTGAGTTGTTCAATGAGGTGTTGTCTCAGTATGTGTTCCACTTGGTAATGCTCAACAACACCATAGTCATATCTTAACTTGTGATGATTTTTTTCTAAATATCTTATTTGCCTTCTGAAGTAAGGTTCGACTCTCCACAACGGTCGAGGCGACTTGAATAAGTAGTGAGAATACCATTTCCCATCACTGATTGATAGCTCTTTCTCTACAAATTCGGGTATCGTAAACCCTTGAATGTCTACAACTTTGATTTTCATTTATAATTTTTATTGCTGAGCTTATACTTATAAGTGTAAGTAGTATAAATATGTACCTTTTGGAGCGGAAGTGCCGGTGGACCGGAAGTGAGTGTATTGTTGGTTGCATATATGTCAAATAGGAGCGCCCTCTACATGCAGCCCCCTAAACCTGAAGCGCCCTCTATACAAACTTGGAGGGAAAATTTGAAAATATTACCAACCTGAAAGTTGCCAAGACGGTCTCTCAGTGTTACCAACCTAAAATTTGACAGGTGAGAGAAGGCGGGAGATTTGAATTCTCTTCGGTGTTGACAGGTGAGAGAAGGCGGGAAATTTGAATTCTCTTCGATGTTAACCGGTGAGAGAAGGCGGGAAATTTGAATTTTCTGCGGTGTTGACAGGTGGCGGGAAAGTTGTAAACAATAAATTTGGCGGGGAATAGTTGTAGACAACAAACAAGGTTGTGAACAACATATGGCGGGAAAGTTGTTAACAACAAACAAGATTAGCCTTGTTTGTTGTTAGCAAGTTAACCTCAATTTGTGGTTAAATTGCGCATGCGTTACGAAAATTAGAGGGAGATTTGAAATTCCATTTGAGATTAAAAGTAAATATCACTCTTTTGATTGAATTTTTTATTTATATCAAATATTTTATAAAGTTATTCATTATAATCGTTTAATCATTAAAAATTTACATAATTAGACGTTGTTGAAATTATTAAAACTTAATTTGATGATGATAACGCAGATTCTGTTGACGAGGCACTTATTAATTTACCACACATCCTCCTTTCTCTAATATAATAAAATTTAGAGAATTGACGACAGCTTCGGCAGATTCCATTGTCTAAGATTCGCGATCCATAACAATCTGAATCCCGCTGATCGTATAAGGCACCCCTTCTTTTATCATGATCCCATTTGTACACCAGTTTTTTATGTTGACACAAACTGCATACTTTATATTCATAAATATCCATATTTAATTATAAAAATCTTTATCAAAATAGTACAATGTTCAAATATAAATTCAGAACAGTGACTGTAAGTACAACTACATTTTTCTGCTTATTTATACTTGAAAAGATAGCCTCTCAAGAGAAGTTGAGGTGGAATTTCGCCTTGACAACGATAAAAGTGGTTTTCGCACGCATCCTTTATCTTATCACTCAAATAAAAACGAAAAAAAAATTAAAAACAAATTAATTAGGTGTCACGGTTTTCGCTCAAGAAGGAAATGTGGCGAAATATGCCAGCTAGTGATCAGCCGGAATGGGGTAGGTTGTATTTTAAACTGGTAATATATAAAAAAACAAGGGCGCCACCAATTTTTGAATTTAACGGGCAAAATTGGAACCCGATGATAGAGAAACAAAATCGGAAGGTTGTTATTATTACATATATTTGCAATCGAACGAAGGGAACAAAAAAAACAAAAAAAAGAATTATAAAAAAAAAGGTGAAATAGTGATACAAAAAAAACAAGATGTTATGCTAATCCCGTAAATGAAATCTAATTAATAATAAATTAATACGCGAAGGAAGTAAATTACAAAAAAGCAGAAGCAAAATAAACTAACGCTTGGTGCACCCAACGATAGCCTTACACAGCTATATAATATAAGAATCTTTCTTGTATTCTTTCATCAACCAGACTTTAATATTTTAATCAAACAATAGTACTAATAAGGAAAATTAATAATAATGATTATAACGATGGTACGAGGGTAGCGGTTAGTTACCGTCCCGTTTCACAAATATATGAAGGTGATTCTATAACAATATTTTTGGCAAAAGAAATTTGCCACACTCCGATAGTTAATAAAAATTGGTGAGCACTTATCTGTCGTAGCTGGTAAGACGAGCAGGAACGAGATGGTGGATCAGGAGCTTCACGATGTTTTCCGACAGCTGATGAAATTTCCAAAATATACAAAATCCAAGCGACTGGTGCAACGAAGAATGACAACAGAAGGAAAGAAAGAAGAAAGAGAAAAAAAAGAAAAACCCCTGAAATACAAATATTTTTACGAAGATTGTAATGATCCGACAATTAGTGAATTAATTAACAATTACCTCAATCTGAGGGGTTGAAGACCAAATGAACGGTTCACTTTACACGTGGTACACGTGTTGTACGTAATAATCCGACAAAGTCGAAGTTTATCAAAAAAAATACCAACAATTGAGAACACGATGGTTCACCCAAATTCACGAAATTGAACAATTATTATAAAAGCACTACTGATTCTCAAGATGAGTTTGGATATAAATTACTATACCAAATTAGTAGCTTTTGCTAACACCAACGTACTGTGTACACACAAGACCGTTGAGAAAAGAGGTAGAATCGACGTCCGGTCCGGTATTTAAATGGTGGTGATAAGAGCAAATCGATAAGTCTCATACTAAATCAACTATACAAAGAAAAACTTTGAAATTTGAATCTTTTCATGACGAATTTCCGGCAACCGAAAGAAATCCTACCTACCAACACTTCTCAGAGAAATTAGAATTCACTAAATGATGTTAAATCTGACGGATCGAACAGGTTAACGACGACGAAGAAAGAAAATAGTCAAACACGATAATCAACGCTTCCCAAAATATGGCAGAACAGGTTTAATGCAAAACCAAAACGTTACACCCCCCCCCCCTTTCTCCGACAAAAAAAAAGACATATATCCAAATATATACATATATATACATATATATATATATATATATACATACACACATACACCCTTTCTTTTTTTCGCTACAACAAGAGGCATCTGTAATCGTTGGGATGATCAACCACGACAAAATACAGACCAGAGGAAGCGAAGATAAATAGCGATCACAAACACAAAAAAAAAAAGAAGAAGAAGATAAAGCACAAAGGAACGTGAGCATTGTAATCAAATGCAGTTCGCTCACGCTGCATCCTGAAAGCTGTGACACTAAGGTGCTAGACCGCTGCCTAATCTATACCCCAAAAAAAAAGATAAGAATACTTATACCAATAAACCGTCGTGACGAGTTTGCTACAAAAGGTTAACTACGAATTGAAATACAAGTCAAACTGTACGGCGGTAGTTGAGCCCTAAAATCAAGTGTACGTTGCCCTTCATACCCCCTGGAAGCCTTGAAATTATGGTACTGAACCGCCCCCTAATCCAGTACCAAGAATGGACGGTTGTAGTTCCCCTCCCCGGGCACGAAACAAGGAAAAGGCGAAAGCATCATTTAATCCAAACCAAAATGATTCAGCAGTCTCCCTAACGAAAATTTTGAGGCTTACTGATACCTGAAACCAACGAAATAATCTCAACGGCGCGTCGACTCACCTAATCATTGACGTTGAAAAAGTACTTTCAACAATTCGCTGATTTTCCAAAGATGCACAATTTACCCCCAATGTTTTCACCCCCCGAGAAGTCACTCCTACTCCCTAATCCATGATATTGTTTTCGTTCCGATTGACGTATGGTTTAAGATCTTGGACATGCCAGTTTCCTATCGAATTACCTTGTTCATCCTCTAGTTCATAAATATTCAATCCTAATTTTTTTCGTACCTTATAAGGACCAACGAAATTAGGTGCAAGTTTTGCACTGAAAAACCTGGAAGCATCTGAAAGAACTTTGTTCTTTTTCCACACCAACTGACCAACAGAGTATTGAACGGGTCTACGCCGAAGATCATAAGTCTTCTTATTACGCTCGAAGGCCGATTGTAATCGATTGATTACATCTCGAAACATTTTTTGGAAACCAACACGTCGTCGATGGGGATTAAAATTAGTAGAATCCATATTCTCTTCCGTTTCCAATTTCGAATAAGCATCTCCCGAGCCTTTATATTCACGACCGAAATTAATAAAGTATGGTGAATAGCCTACTGTTTCGTGACGCGAGGAACGTATAGCACAACCAATTGCAGCTAGATTATCTGCCCAATTACGTTGACTATCCTTAATATAAGACGACAACATCGTTTTAATTACTCGATTGACGCGTTCAGCAGGATCAGCTCTAGGATAATATTTAGGAGTGAAGAAAATTGTAGTACGATATTTATCACACAATTTACGAAATTCTATAGAATGAAATTGGACTCCATTGTCACAAATCAGGAATTGTGGTACTCCATATACCAGAAAGATATGTTCTTCAACATATTTACGTAACAATTTTGTCGATGCAGATCGTAAAGGAAAAAGAAGAACGTATTTACTGAAATAATCCGAAACTACTAATATATAGTTATAACCTGACGTAGATCGAGGCAATGGTCCAATGAAATCTAAACTAATCATTTGCCATGGTAAATCAACCTTTGGTTTAGATGACATAAGCCCTGCCGGGAGCTTTTGTTCCGGCTTATTTGCAGCACATACTTTACACGAACGAACGTATTGCGCGACACTGCTACGCATTTTTGGCCAATAATATCTGGTCTTCAATTTCCAATACGTTTTAAATACACCGACATGACCAGCTCTAATGTCATCATGACACTCCTCGAGTAACTTTCTACGACCTTCCTTCGGAACAACAATTTTCCACTGATCCCCAGAATTCGCCAATTCCGGAATTCTACAATCGACAAATTTATAAATAGTATCGCCATTAATTCTCCAACGGGGATATTTCATAGGAGACGATTGAATACGTTGATACATCTTTTTGAGCCACGGATCGGAAGTATTCAAGGTGGAAACTGAATCGATTAATGGAACAGAACGCGAAAGAAAATCTGGCACCACATGGTCCTTGCCCTTACGATGAACAATGGAGAAATCAAAAGCTTGTAAGCGTAATGCCCATCTGGCTAATCTACCCGTAGGATCCTTTAGACGGTTAAGCCACAATAAAGAGAAATGATCCGTAACGACAGTGAAACGAGTACCCTCTAGGTAACGCCTCAATTTTTCAACCGCCCAGATCACACTTAAACATTCGCGTTCAGTTGTGGAGTATTTACGTTCTTGAGACGTAAGCGATCGCGACAGAAAACAAATTACCTTTTCTTCATCTCCGAACTGTTGAGTTAAGACACAACCGACACCGTAAGCTGAAGCATCCGTCTGTAATATAAATGGTTTAGAAAAATCCGGACAATTTAAAACGGGAGCAGTTACCAGACATTCTTTAAGTTTTTTAAATGCACGCTCGCATTCAGGTGTCCAATTCCAAATGACCTTTTTCTTAGTTAATGCCGTTAAAGGAGCGACGATAGTTGCAAAATCTTTGACAAAACGCCTATACCACGACGCCATGCCGATAAAACGTCTCATTTCCGTCGGATTGCGCGGTACCCGAATATTTAAAATGGCGTCTACCTTAGACGGATCCACGCGTAGACCGTGTTGATCAACAATATAACCTAAATATTTGAGTTGAGAGCGGCAAAAGAAACATTTGTCTTGACTCACGGTAAGGTTGGCAGCTATCAAACGTTCAAAGACTTTACGTAACACGTCTAAATGCGTTTCAAAATCAGGAGTTACTATGATAATATCGTCAAGATAGACAAAAACAAGATTTTGCAAATCAGCTCCGAGAATTCTGTCGACCAATCGTTGCCATGTGGCTGGTGCATTAGTCAAACCGAACGGCATTCTCTTAAACTGATAATGTCCATTAGCAATCGTGAAAGCTGTAAATTCGCGACTCGATTCTTTAACGGGAACCTGCCAATAAGCTGACTTAATATCGAGCGAACTTAAGAATTTGGCATCGCGTAATCGATCTAATATGGCAGAAACATAGGGCAACGGATATGCATCCTTCTTCGTGACTGCGTTCAAACGACGATAATCCACGCAAAATCTGAAGGTGTTATCTTTCTTTGGAACCAAATGTACGGGCGATGACCACGCACTTCTAGAAGGTTCGATAATGTCTTGTTCTAACATTTTCCTTACTTCATCGTCTATGATGTTTTGACGCGATGGTGAAACTGGATAGTATCGTTGTTTAATCGGCTTAGATTCGACTACGATCTCATGTTCTGCCGCCGTGGTGCAGCCTAAAGACGTACCCATACGATCAAACATTTCACTTATTAATTGATCGAGCTTTTCGCGTTGAACTGTAGTTAAGCTTTCGTTGCCGCAAATACCATTCGAACTAACATTCGCGATATCTCCCGAACTACCAAAATGCCAAATATTACGTTTAAGATCCGGAATTAAATTCATCGCCAGCCAAAAATCCATACCCAGAATCAATTGATGTGATAATTGCGGTACAACTAATACGTCTAAAATTTGGGTTTTATTCATCAGAGTAAATGGAATGCTAACACGCCCAATACTGGAACATGTATCACCGTTGGCAACGGTAACTGTAGTCACATAAGAATCCGATAATGTAACATTGGCGACCGATTGGATAATTTCCCAACCCTTACCACCGAAGACAGTATCCGTAGCACCGGAATCTAATAATCCTAACATAGGAACACCGAAAACAGAGACCTCGAGATATGGCCGTTGATCATTATTAGCGTGCGAAATTATATAATCTAGTAGTATTTTGTTACGTTCCTTGGCCGACTCCTGAAGGTTTACGAAGTGCTCGGATCGGCCGATACGACACTTCGCTTGGCGTTTCCCGAACTACATTTTGGACAAGTGATCAACGTTACGTCCATCTTACCGCACGAGTAACACCGCTTAACTTTAGGAGCAGGACAATTGTTACGTCGATGGCCCTTTTTACGGCAATTCCAACAAATGACATTCAACGATTTACTTTGCACCGATTTCTGCGTTTTAGCGCCTATAGCCGAATTATTATTGATTCGATTCTGGTTCGTGAGTCTTATTGAATTATCAACCGATTGTACTGCATGACTCCCCGAGTCATTATGGTTATTACTATTACTGGATGATACAAAAGCGAAGTTGGGTTCAACGACCATCTGTTTTCTCGATGGTGTTTGATAATTTTCGGTACGAAATTTCTTTACTTCTAATTTCAAGCATTCTTCTTCTAATTCTTGCATACTATTGACCTTCCCAAGATGTAAGGTATAAAATGGAGCCAAATTTGAAATAATAATATCTAATTGAGAAGAATCTGGTATAGTACCGTAACGTTTAAATAGAGATTTCATACACGCTAAATAATCCCGAATATTTTCCGTCGGATCCTGAGTACGGTTCATGATTTCTTTTAATAATCGCGACTGATAATCGGGTGGTTGATAATGTTTAAGGAGTAAGTTAGCTAATTCGGTCCAATCATGAACACGGGATCGATTCGAACGATACCACGTTAAGGCTTTTCCGGTAAACAATTCTATCGCCGAGTCAAATAACTCCTCCCTCGATAAACGCCTGGAAATTCGCTTTTCTTCAACACAATCGAGAAAATGATTGACGCTGATCCCCTTGGGATCGCCGCTAAACTGCAAATTCCATTTATGTACCGGTTCTGAGTACACTCGCGATGTGTGAACATTAACACCTACTCCGGGTTGTGTTGAATCGAATGGTTGAACATCGACTTCGTCTTCCGGTTCTGAAAATGTGCTATTATCATCATCATCATCGCGGGAGGCACCTGGTTGTATCCCACCATCAGATGGTCTAAATAATCGACTGAGGTTGGCTTTGGGTTTCGCACCCTTATCAAAAATATCGATAAAAACGAGAACCTTAGTTAATAAAGTCGAGCGTAATCTGATTTGTTCCACGGAACCCTTATCCACGGAAAGTCTATCTAGACGTCTTAACAGATGTAATGTACGAGTTCGATAACATCGGCGTTCTCGCGGTGCCAAAACCTCATCACCACGATTTTCTAAAAATGTGCGTATCTCCGTCACTTTACCCTCAATTACTGGCAGTTCATCACCTAGTTTATAAGAGAATTTTACTTGGGAAAGTGATTGGCCTGACTTCTCCAGCTTCAAAAGAGCGCGAAGTGATGAACGAAGATTCGGAACCGTTTGGGATTCCTCTACTAATACTCCACGAACCGTAAGTTCGTAAACAAGCTCGTCCTTCTTTAAATAATTTACCTCCATTTCGAAATGCAATTCAATAAAAGAGAAATAGGCAACCAACAAAACTGTACAAAATTATCATACCCAAAGGAAGATAAGATACGACTGAAACAAGATGGCAAATGCAAATGGTCACCGGGAAAATGCCTCTTCAAAATAGATAAAATAGTCGCTATTACCGACTTGGAACGAATAACCTCTATTTTCTTTTGTTTTCGTGTATATGTGAAGAAAAAGGGGGCCCCACGTTGGGCGCCAAAATTTGTCACGGTTTTCGCTCAAGAAGGAAATGTGGCGAAATATGCCAGCTAGTGATCAGCCGGAATGGGGTAGGTTGTATTTTAAACTGGTAATATATAAAAAAACAAGGGCGCCACCAATTTTTGAATTTAACGGGCAAAATTGGAACCCGATGATAGAGAAACAAAATCGGAAGGTTGTTATTATTACATATATTTGCAATCGAACGAAGGGAACAAAAAAAACAAAAAAAAGAATTATAAAAAAAGGTGAAATAGTGATACAAAAAAAACAAGATGTTATGCTAATCCCGTAAATGAAATCTAATTAATAATAAATTAATACGCGAAGGAAGTAAATTACAAAAAAGCAGAAGCAAAATAAACTAACGCTTGGTGCACCCAACGATAGCCTTACACAGCTATATAACATAAGAATCTTTCTTGTATTCTTTCATCAACCAGATTTTAATATTTTAATCAAACAATAGTACTAATAAGGAAAATTAATAATAATGATTATAACGATGGTACGAGGGTAGCGGTTAGTTACCGTCCCGTTTCACAAATATATGAAGGTGATTCTATAACAATATTTTTGGCAAAAGAAATTTGCCACACTCCGATAGTTAATAAAAATTGGTGAGCACTTATCTGTCGTAGCTGGTAAGACGAGCAGGAACGAGATGGTGGATCAGGAGCTTCACGATGTTTTCCGACAGCTGATGAAATTTCCAAAATATACAAAATCCAAGCGACTGGTGCAACGAAGAATGACAACAGAAGGAAAGAAAAAAGAAAGAGAAAAAAAAAACCCCTGAAATACAAATATTTTTACGAAGATTGTAATGATCCGACAATTAGTGAATTAATTAACAATTACCTCAATCTGAGGGGTTGAAGACCAAATGAACGGTTCACTTTACACGTGGTACACGTGTTGTACGTAATAATCCGACAAAGTCGAAGTTTATCAAAAAAAATACCAACAATTGAGAACACGATGGTTCACCCAAATTCACGAAATTGAACAATTATTATAAAAGCACTACTGATTCTCAAGATGAGTTTGGATATAAATTACTATACCAAATTAGTAGCTTTTGCTAACACCAACGTACTGTGTACACACAAGACCGTTGAGAAAAGAGGTAGAATCGATGTCCGGTCCGGTATTTAAATGGTGGTGATAAGAGCAAATCGATAAGTCTCATACTAAATCAACTATACAAAGAAAAACTTTGAAATTTGAATCTTTTCATGACGAATTTCCGGCAACCGAAAGAAATCCTACCAACACTTCTCAGAGAAATTAGAATTCACTAAATGATGTTAAATCTGACGGATCGAACTGGTTAACGACGACGAAGAAAGAAAATAGTCAAACACGATAATCAACGCTTCCCAAAATATGGCAGAACAGGTTTAATGCAAAACCAAAACGTTACAAGGTTTTTGATATCTGTTTGATGTAAGATGTCTTCCATCGGAAAATGGTTTTCCGCCGTAACAGTGGTTTTTGGTTTCCGCACGTATCATCCTTTATCTTATCATTTACAAAGTTCTTTAAATTATATTTTTTACAATTCCGGTTAATTGATAATATTCGAATAATTTATCATGTACAATTATACAATATGCTCTGGTCTTATTAGGAAAATTCTCACTACTTTCAAATTCTAATTTAACATCGACTGTTGATGACTGAATGGCTTCGTTTTGTTTCGAACAATCAATGACGAAAATCGATCGAAGTGAGAAATTTGTATAGGTTGTTGTTGGAGTCGATGAATGATTGTTATTAAAATTACGATGAAAATCGATGAAAGCCTGATAAGCTTCAGTATATTCATTTTTTTCAAAATCAAAATTTTGATTTTCATATGGATAGCACTGTGAATTCAACCAAACACGAAGATTTGTCAATTTGACATGATCGAATTTACTGATTTCCTTCTTCGGATTGTCTTTGCGATCCGTTTGGAAGGCTACAATTACATATCTTGGTCGTTCAAGGTTAGTTGTTGTTTTAACGCTCCATATATCCTTTTTGGATTGTCTTAACGAGGGCAGTTCTAGAAATTCCCAATTTCTAAATCCAACCTGTATAGGGATGTTTTTATTCATTTGATCTAGCAGGTATATCTTTGATTGATCACTCGTATATACATGTTTCAATTTTAAACATAAATCTTGAATTTTAACTGTTGCTGTTTTTGTTCCACTGCTACGGTAACAATTATTATCAGATCGACTGCGTACCAAACGTATCTTGTGTTTGCCATTTATGATTGTCTTGTAATCGTAGAAGAAAGCAAATAGAAATGATAATGGGATTCAAAGATTAACAGACTTTTTATCAGATGCTAAAGTAACAATTGTACCACTATCAGATTTTAAAATCTGAATACTTGTTTGCGTTAATGACGATGACGTCAACGGTGACGAAGACGACAACTGACTGATGGGATATGTCTGAGTGTGAGGTATTTTATTACAACCACCCTCACCCCCTCCACTATGAAAAACTAACCCCATTATTTTTTAATTCTAATCTGATAACAAGCTCTTCTCCTTGGAAATTTACCAAATTACCGTTTTGATCTAACACCCTGATGGTTAAATTGTCAATGAACTGTTTATTCAAAATCGGTAAATATATATGGTTTTTTGGTTCAATATTTATTGCATAACCTGGATCTACAGCAGGTGCAAATTCATAAATTGTGTGCGATGGCTGACTGTTATAGAATGATCCTGTTGTTATATTACATTCAATACGAATTGATAGAACTTTAATTATCTCTACCGGTTGATCAGATGAATGAACTTGATTTGAGGTTAGAATTTGTTTTGAAAATCCTAATAACGTTCCAATACCATCGTCTTTGGTGAAATCAATTTCATATTTACTCTTCAATTCACACTTTAACGTATTATTGTTTGGTTTCAATGAAATAATTTCAGATTTATCGATGACATTAGGTGGACTTAGTAGTTGTTGTAGGTAGTCTTCAATGTGTGTTATCTCATATGCACCAGTAGGAATTGTTATCTCCTTGTCTACACCATTGTCTTTGTAGTAGAATTTATTCTGTCCTTTTTCAATATTAGGTATTGTATTGTATGTATGAAAACCAATTAGAGCTAATGAATAACTACAGTAGGGATTCAAATTTATTGGAGGATAAAAGTCTGCAGATAAGACACTGCTACGTCCTTTCAGTGTGAAGGTTAAAGACATGACTGATAAAATTTTCAAACACCTTTATTATATAAGAATTCTAAACATAAATGTCCACAGTTGAATGTATTGAATTTTTGTACATTGGTATAATTAAATAAAACATTTCTACATTTCAAATAATTGATTAATTCTTTTGGGGGTTTGAAATTTCCGTAACTATCAAAATATAACACCTTATTATTTTGCTTCAAATATGCTACCCAATGTGTTCCACTACCTTCTCGAGAATCTAAATTGATAATGCCTGATTCATATTTTCTAATCTTAGAGAGTAAGTCATCTCTCATGAAAACACCTCGAAAATTAGGAATTTTGAGTTGTCTAGCATACAATCGTAACTGATGATCAGTTAGGGGTTGAGAAGGTAGCTTTATTGGTAGTTCTTTGTCAAGTACAACCCCAACCCTCTTTTATGTTTCTTCAAATACAATCCACTACCTTTTTTACCCAAGGCAATGGCTTCCATTGAGCGATTATGTCGTTCAGCCTCTTCCAACCTTCTTCTGGCTGCTTTAGCATCACCTACTGCTTTTGCAACACCTGCTGCACCACCAGTTAATGCTCCCAATGCAGATAAACCGCCAAAGAGTAAAGGTAACCAACCACCGGATTTCTGAGGTATTGGAATAACTCGAGGTAGACGGATACGTTTACGCCCTCCTGCTTTTTTAACTGCTACACGAGCAGCTTTAATGATTGTTCCGATTGCATCAGATTCATTAACGATTCGCTTCAATGGATCGATTACACTTTGTCTGAATGCATATGTCTTGGTTTTTTGTCGTCGTCTTCGACTTCGTCTGTTATGACCCAGTCCTAATTTCTGCTTAGCCTTCATGGTATTTGTTACCAAATAGGAAGCTATTTTTTTCTCCTAATGTAGCGTCACGTGACATAACTCTTTCCCACGCCCTGTTTTCTTACACGTTATCCGCCCTATGTCGGCCTTCTAGACTTTTATTTTGTGAATTCGCTATATCGTGTTGTTTACAGGCTCGATCTGATTCGTTAATTCCCGGATCACCTCGTTTCAATCGTTCTGCTAGTTTCGTACCGGGACCACAATACTGATAACCGGGAATGTGTAGTTCAATTGGTAATTGGTTAATTAGCGAATTAACAAGTCCGTTACCTTTGAACGTCAACATCAAACTGATAATATGTCACCTGTATTCCTATATAAATACCCACCGACAGATGTTGCGTCATTACGATGAACGTTGTCAAACATAAACTATCTCTCAATGTAAATAATCATGATGTGTCAATGAGAACGAAAAAATGTCATCGACACAGTCCACTACTACCCGATACGATGAGAACGATAATTTGTGGACCTAGCGGATGTGGTAAAACTAATGTGATAATCAGTCTTCTAATTGAACCGAATGGATTACGTTTCGAGAACGTCTATATCTTTTCAAAATCACTATTTCAACCGAAATATGAATTTCTGAAAAGCGTTCTTACCAAAGTTAAAGGACTAGGATACTTTCCATTCACAAATAATGATGAGATAATTCCTACATGTGATGCAAAGAATAATTCAATATTTATCTTTGACGATGTAGCTGTGTCAGGTGAACAGGAGAAAATCCGAGAATATTTCAGTATGGGTCGACACAAGTGTATAGATTGTTTTTATTTGTGTCAAACATATATACGTATACCGAAACAATTAATACGTGACAATGCAAATGTGGTTGTGGTTTTTAAACAGGATGAACATAATCTAAAGATGATTTATAATGAGAATGTAGCAGCTGAAAAAAAGAAGAAGAAAAAGGAAAAAGAAGAACAATTACTACCACAAGTATTAATTAAAACAGAAGAAGAAGAAAATATACCACAATTTCCATATGTATCAAAAAGAGAATCAATTGCAAATAAATTCAAGGATAAAGACGAACCATTAGACGATGATGAGGAGGGGGAGGAGGAGGAAGAAGTGTTTATGTATCAATCAAAAGTATCTGATAAGGCTTATGCTGATTACATCAGTCAATACCCTTCGATTGCACAACCATATATTGAAAAATTGATTGAAAAACATCGAACAATTACTTCTAAAATCAATTATGATGAGACAACGGAAAAGATAACGATAGGCAATACAACTTTACATATTAACCCTATTGGTGATATTAGAGTATCCGATAAAGTATTTAAAGATACAAAAGGACTGTATGATCTCTTGTTCTTAAAAGACGTTTCCCAATGTGTTTATACAACTAAGGATCTTGAAGCCTATCGGAAAATTATTAATCTTACAAGTGCTTATCGCCAGAACAATGATCCGAACAATAAAATACAAGGAGATACATCAAGAAAATATAGAACCGTTATCAAACAAATTCTTAAACCGCAAAGTACCTCTTCCGCTTCTTCTGTAAGTGGAAGGGGTGTTCAATATTTACGATACAATCGAAAACCAATTGAATATATTTACTGGGATGATCCAAATGAGTTAGTTGCTCGTTTGGCTTTGCTGTGTGCATCGGCTGGTGCTGGAAATAATTCTCATCAAAACAAAATTATTGCTATTGACGAGGAACTACGAGAAGCAGGAATCATTTTTTAGTACAATGACGTCATCATTATCATCATCTACGACATCATTGTTATCATTATATGTAGACGTACAGGGTTTTCGAATACCAAGCAACAATAAATTCCTACCAAAAGAACTAGCAACCTATGATGGATACAAGATTAGTCATTTTATTTTCAATCCTCCATATCGTTTCAATGCATTACCATTGGAATATAAGAAACAAGTATACTGGTTAACAAACAACCATCATGGATTGAAATGGGAAGATGGTTTTGTGGATTCAAAGGAATTCGCTAAAATAATTAATAAGGTGACCTCAGGATATAATGATATTTATGTGAAGGGTTTGAAAAAGAAAAAATTTATTGAAAATTTTATTTATAATTCATCGACAGTTCATGAATTACCCGAACAACCACGCCTACATAAATCAAAGTCCACCTGTATATTTCACACATTACCAAATTGTACGTGCGCCTTAACAAACGTTATAGTTTTAGAATGAAAATTTTCATGATGATAATGAAAATCAATAAATAATTGTATAAATATATTGTTTTATTTATAATCCAGTTCAGTATCACTATGAGCATCGACAAATTCGGACGTGCTTGGAAGAGACAATTCAGTGACAATGATAATAAAGATGCTGGAACTCATATTTGGCGTAGTCTGTATAACTATACTAGTGACGGTCATCTTGATTTGAAAAATCATCGAATATGTAACTTACTTGATGGAGCAGATTTGAATGATTCAACTACTAAAGGTTATGTTGATAAAATGAAAAAGACTATGGAAGGTCAAATTGATGGTATTATTGAAACTTCAAAAGACAACATTGAAAAATTAGATCAGATAATAAAAAAGAACAAAGTTCAGGCAGATAAACATATTCAAATGTTAAATGGAAAAATTCTACATAACTTCAATGAAAACAACCGGAAAATTGAAGAACTCTATCAATTAGATATACCAGCTATTAGAGATCAGATAAATAAATTTATGGCTGCACTAGTTGACATTAATGATAATCTTACAAAAGGAGATAAATTGTTTAATAGTAAATTTACCACATTTGATAAGAAATTAAATGACTTGGATGACGTAATGAAAAAGATAACAAATCAAGTGGAAAGCATTGAAAGGTTAAATAAAACGTATAATCAAAATTTTATTGATATTAATTACAGATCAACACAATTACAGGACAATTAAAACAATTTAAAGAAGAAAATAAGCTATTTCAGTTAACAATTGATAAAGAAATTGAATCAATCCAAAAACAAAACTTAAAAAACCTGGAAGATATTATCGTATTAAATGATCAAAGGAAATCTGAAGTTGATAGAAGCTTGAAAAATACGCAATCGTATCAAACTGAAATATCAATAATTCATGAAAAGATTAGGAATGTTGATGAAAAATTTGAAAATTTGAATAAATTATATCTAACAAATATAAATGTTGCTGAAGATCAAATTGAAAACAATTTACAACAACTTCAAAAATTAGATACATCTACGAATAACGTTAAAAACGCATTGAAAGGTGTTATTAAAGAGAAGATCCAAAAATATCAACATTTTGAACGACTATTGTCAAGTAATACCTCACAAATTGATTTATTAACGAAAAGAGTTGATAAACTCGGACAGTCTCATACAAGTTCTCAGACAAAACATATCACACCTACGCCAGTAGCAACAACATCGAATTCTCCGCTATCAATAATAAATTCAATATTTAGGAGAGAAAGTCATCAATGTCTACCTGGTGAAGTCAGTGATAGTTTAGGTAGATGTCGAGAAGCTTATAAAAAATAATGTCATCTAAAGAACAAGTTGTTAATGAAATATATAAACCAGCTCGTAAGAATTTCCGTCGACGACGTACAATTATTAAAGGTTTAGATGAACTTTGGCAAATGGACTTGGCAGATCTTAGTAAACATTCAAGAGACAACAAGGGATACAAGTATATATTGGTGGTGATTGATTGCTTTTCGAAACTCCTTTGGACTCAACCATTGAAATCTAAATCTGCTAATGATGTAACATCCGCAATGGAAAAAATACTACTACAAAATCGTTATCCTAAAAATTTTCAGTCTGATCAAGGAAAAGAGTTCTTCAATAGTCAATTTGATGCCTTAATGAAAAAGTTAAGAATTAATCATTATCATACATATAGTGTGAAGAAAGCTTCAATTGCTGAACGTGTAATTCGAACTTTAAAGAATAAGTTATATAAATTGTTTACAATAAATGCATCATATAACTGGATAAAAATACTTGATGACGTCACTAAAGACTACAATAATACAATACATAGAACAATAAAGATGAAACCTAACGAAGTAAATAAAGAAAACGAGCAAGAGATTCTGCACACATCTTATAGTAATAAGAAAAAATTCATAGCTGGAAAATTCAAAAAGAATGACCTTGTTCGTATCAGTAAGATGAAACATATGTTTGATAAAGGTTATAAACCAAATTGGACAACGGAATTGTTTAAAGTTATCAAAGTTAATAATACCAATCCAGTAACTTATTTATTGGAAGATTTACATGGACAACCGATCAGTGGGTGTTTCTATGAAGAGGAATTACAAAAGACCTACTATCCCAGTATTTATTTGATTGAAAAGGTGTTACGTCGTAAAGGACGTAAACTATTTGTAAAGTGGTTAGGATTTGATAGTGCTCATAATAGTTGGATTGATTTGAAAGACATTACATAAGAATGATTCATGTATTCATTTATTTTTATATAATTGTAATTGTAATTGTATTTATATTTACTGCAATAATATATTGTTTACATAAGAAAATATATAAACGAATAATCAATATTTTCAATTAATTATTGTGGGAGAAATTGTATATAAATGATGTAAAAACATCCTCTGGAATCATTTATCAAAATGTTGTTCTTCGTGAGGTTACATGTGATTTTATCAATAATTTCGTCTATTAATGGTGAAATTAATACCATTGTTGACGGTATTAATTATTTACAACGTTTTGGATATTTATCAAATGATACAATTTCAAGTTCTGATTTAACCAGTGGGAATAGTGAAAAAATAAGAAATGCTTTTACTCGATTTCAAGATTTTTATAATCTACCTATAACTGGTGTACTCGATGAAGATACTAAGAAATTAATTGGAAAAACCACGCTGTGGTGTTACTGATAATGTATCTCCGTTTAGACTTCATTCAAGGAAGTGGTTACATCATAATATAACATGGTATACACCATTTGCTATGGATTATAGATTTGTAAATGTTTTACGTAAAGCATTCGAATTGTGGGAAGAGATATCCAACCTTCATTTTACAGAAGTAAATTTTAAACGTGCAAATATTTATATAAGATTTACTAAAGGATATCATACGTATTATGTGAAATATCCAAGACGTAATTGTACCGAGCTAGATGGACCTGGAGGAGTTCTAGCTCATGCAACCTATCCAGATCCATTATATGATAATATAACAGAAATTCATATTGATCGTGACGAGCAGTGGAGTTTTTATTCGTCTGATGATGTTAATTCAGAAAGTATTTTGTATGTAATTGTACATAAAATTGGACATACGTTAGGATTGGAACATTCTGATGATAACAGTTCAATAATGTTTCCATTTTATAATGATCACAATGATGAAAATAATTTTCAATTTTCACAAGATGATAAATTAGCAATGGTTAATTTATATGGTTTGAAAAATCGCTCAGAATCCAAAAACAAGGGTTTTATTCCGTCAACAACGACGCCAACAACAACATGATCAACAAAAAGGCGGACAACACCACCACCTCTAACAACAACAACAACGAAGAAAATATCAAAAAATGTATCTTCATACTCACCTAAAGACGTAAATAAATTAGATTTATGTCATTTGAAAAATCTTAATACGTTTTTGGTGGTTAATCATCATTTGTATGTGTTTTATAAGAAATTTGTTTGGGTTATAAATTTAAAACAAAATAAATATGGACCCCCACTATTAATAACCGATTGGTTACCAGATTTAAAGGAGAAATTTACAAAAATTACATCAATTTATCAAAAACCTAATGGTATAATAAGTTTTATAACTGATGGTAGTTCTTCTTATGAATTACATTTTCCAAGTATGATTCTTGAATCGCCTAAGGTGATACAATACACATTTAATTTACCTTCATCATCATCAAATGTACGAGGATTGGTGAATTCTTATATAGGAAAAACATATATATTTCACGGTTATGAAACAGTAAGTGAATTCGATGAGTGTACGAAAACTCGAAAATGGACAAGTACAATTTATGAGAAATTTCCTGGTGTACCGGCAGCCATTGATGGTGTCTTTCGGTATACCAACGGTCTGTTATATTTTTTCAAAAATAATTCCTTCTTTGAATTCAATGAGTTCACCAAAAAAGTTGAAAGATCCGGTCCTTTCAATTTAAACTTATTCAAAATCTCTTGTCCAAATATTAGGATTCTTCAACAAATTCGGAATCTACCCTCATCTCTTTCTACATATAATGAAAATGAAGATGATCCAGGAGAGGGGATAGATGAATAAAAAATTTGTGGGGGTAGTATATAAGGCCTAAATTTTTGTAAATTACTCAATATTTGTTTAGGAGACAGTGGATTTATTTCACTTTAATATTGTGAGTGCAGTGTGACAGGTATGGATTGAAAGACTACATTAACGAAGCTAAATTGTTACTTTTAGATAATAAAGTACATAGCGATGATAAATTTTTAATAAGAAACTTATTAAAAAGGCTTGTGCCGTACGAACAGATGCAAGAGTATATAAATGAACATGGTATTCATTTTGTAGATTGTCCTTGGTCTAAAAATAACGCAACTAATGGACCAGACACTTGTAATTGTTATTATACTCAAGATAGACTAAATTCCTTGAGAAATCTAATATTTAAAATAAAAAAAATTAAAAATTTGTATAACAATTGTGATAGTGATTAAACTACAATGTCGCAAAGTGCAGTAATTCTACAGAATGCTGTTGATACAGAAAATGCGGTGTCCTGCATTAGAAACTTAGTTAAAGTTAATCTATTGAAAATGGATACATATCACCTCACCAATATTTGGTTAAAGTTACCTGCTTTCTATCAAAACGATGAAGATTTAAGGAACTTGATTATTTGTAAACAACATGAAATTAATTGTGAAAAAACCAACATAATCATCCATTTAAAATGTATTGTACTGCTTGTCAATTATATAATAATTTAAATGATTTATCATCTATTTCTAATGAATTGGGATATTTGTAACGAATTTGTAATATAAATTTGTTTTTTTATTAAAATTTTTTGTTTTATTCTTAACTCAGATAATTTTTATCTGTGGTTATCCTATCTATTCCTTTTCCCATCCAAATACTTCATGTGTTTTTACGTAAAAATTATCTGTGGTTATCCTACCCGTTTCTCTATATAAAAGTGAAAAAATTCTCATCGCACTTCAGTATTGCTATTGTTGACCGTCTAAAAATGGCTGAATTCCAACAAGAAACACCCTGTATGTGTCAGGTAAGTTTATATAATTTTATATATTTTTTATAACTCTTTCCATCTTCTGCTATATTGATTAATTGATTGATTGATTGATTGATATTTTTGATTATTTTAGCAATTTTGGTATTTGGAAAGATATTTAAGCTATCTTTCCTATAAATTTTTTGAGCAGGAGCAGTCAATAAAAGACTTTATAAGTTTACATTTAATGGATCAAGAACACATAATAGAACAAAAAAGACAAATAGAAGTTTTAGAGGCTCAAATCAGATCGCTGGAGCTTCTGACGTCATTACATAGTGAAGAATTGAACATTTTGCGATATAATCAACAACAAATACAACAACAACAACGACAACAACAACAAGAGCAGGAACAGGAGCAAGAGGAATGTGTTATTCTTGAAAATAATTAATTATCAATAAAAGACGTGTTTATTCGTTGAATAAATTTATTAGTTTTTAATAAAACAAAAATAATCACATGTATTTAATTTATTTCTTCTTCTTCTTCTCCCTCTATCCGATAGTGACCCCAAGCAAACGTTGATACACCATCTTTTCGAATATACCTTTTATCGTCGAGGTGACTAAGGGCTACCTTGGTTAAATTTTGAGTATAAATGTTGTGTAAGTTAGATTTGAAAATTGCCATGGTTCCATAAAAGATTTTCTTTTTATATAAACAGTCACGATAATCACTCAAATTTAAATTATTAACAACAACCTTCTTCACGCCCTTGGCTTTTTTAATCAATTTCCCGTCAATCACATCAATAGAGTACATCTTCGACCTCAGTCCAATAAATTCCTTCATAATTTTTCCGTTGTTTTCGTCCTTCATTAGACCGACAATTTTCTTATTTTTTAATGGAATATTATACAGATAATCTTTAGAGTATTCCGAAGTGTCAAAATAGTTGTCAATATCATCTTTTATATCACTGTAAAAATCATCAGTTTCAATTGTGTAAATAAGCGAGTCAGTGTCCATATAATTTAACAGTAATTTATCACTGTATTTTGGTTTCATGTATTGATAATAGAAATTATACATTAGCCATTTCGATAATTCTAATACAGTGAATCCAATATAAATTGGTTTATTATAACAGGTCTTGACGCGATTCAATTGGATTGCCACCATGTTGGGTGTGAAATGAGCTGCGCTGTGGAAATGTGGTTTTGCAATTAGTGCACGTGCACCCAATCTCTTTCCTCGACTTTCCCATTCTGTAACGATCTTTACATCCTTCCTTTTATCTACATTCTCCATGGTTTTTCCATAAACGGCGTTATTAAGTAATTTAAAGAAATTTTTCTCGAATGTATTTTTAGCGATGGTTCTATGATGTGTATTTAAGTCAATATATTTCTTTAACCAACATGACTGTTTGTATTGTAAACAACGATGGATTTTCTTAATTTTCTGCCCATGTTTCAAACATTGTTGTAGATTTTTATAATGAACTAGCTATTACCCGGCATGCGTTGCAATGCTAGTTAATTAATTCTGTTTATTGAAGTGCTTTTGTATACACAATATTCCTTGTTGGTTCATTTGGTACATAAATAAATGGTGGATACCAATACCAATAATCAGGAACAATTGTGTTGAAAACCAACGTTGTAGCATCATTTCCATTCGGAATTCTGAATCTTTAGCCCCAAGGCAGCTTCTTATATAGGGGCTTGACGACGGATAATCGCAGGGTGTTGCGCAATAGGTACAGAGTTCGCATGTATGCGTGGCATTACTAAGGATTTGTTGACAGCGCCACCGCGAGGGTAGTAGCGGAGCGCTCGGAAACTATTCATTCTTGCCAAAATATCAATCAAATATAATGTAGTGCCGTTGTCATGGTAATATACGTATAAATAAGTAAATACCATTTTTAACAAATAACCCCTTTAAACACCTATGTATATTTTCATGAATTGTAATTTATATATAGGTTTTAAAATGGTTATGTTAATTCTAAAACCTTGCCGTGAGTCCATAGAGCCACTTGCCAAAGTTTCATCGCAATCGGATGAGTGGTTTAGGAATGCATAAGGGACATACAAACAAACAAACAAACATTCATTTATATATATATAGATTATATTTAGTTTTGTCGGTTAAGTCGGTAATTAATTTAGAAAATTTCGAATTTTTGGTTGTTTTATTCTCCGCACAAAACGGTAGATCATTATGTTCGTCGTGTAGATGTTTAGGATACTCCAAATCAACTTCAAAGAAATAACCGATTTCTGAATCTTCTGGAATTTTCATTATATCGATCGATTGGATGTCATCGACCCATTGGAAACCACCATAGGGTTGTGGTTGTGACATAGCCCAACCATATAAATTGTTAGCATCCAAGTACATTAAATAAGTACTTGGTTTTGATCGATCGTAATTATCCATATACTTGTTATTAGCAATGGAATGTCTATGAGAACACTGGGTTATGCCACCTCTTATACCTCGTCGAATAAATGAGTGCATATTGATGTCGGTTAGAAGCTCGATCTTAATTCCAGTGTACTTTAACATAGCGTCCCATGATAGACCGGGAGCAGTGTAGTAGTGACAGGGATCCAGGTTATAAATTTTTCGACAAACTTTTCTAAAATTCTCGAATATGTCTGTTAACAACAGGACATCGGTGATTAAATATAATTTCATATAATCCGAAAGGTTTCGACAACTGAATTGTTGCCATACACGCTGAGCATGCGCATAATCTTCATCACTACATGACTTATTTGTAAGTCGGCAAATAAATTTCTCTTTGGGTGGTAACGACGTCTCATTTAATCGATTCCATGAATTCAAATATTCATACGGAAAGATTCCTTTTCTAATTATCAGTTTAAATTGATCTTCATTGTTAAACATCCTCTTTACTGTATGGAAATCTTCCGGTGATAAATTTTGAGCTAGACTATCCAAGCTCGATGACATGAATCTGAAGGAATCCAAAAACCTCAATTCAACTGTGTCGGTTTCATTGACTGGAATTCTTTTCGACAACGACACATACAATTCCTTGTTTAAAGGGATCAAATTAATATCACCCTCTACTTTTTCTAAGGACTTCACAAACAAATGACAGTCATAGCCGGAGAAATTGTGGAACAGAATGGGAACGAATTTCGGTATACGATATTGTAGATTACATTTTGATGGGCTGGACCTCTGTATTTACCGGTAAAGTGACAATGATCAGCCACTTTATCATCCATTATTGTCTGATTACAAATGTGACAAATATTCGTTTCCATATGAAATTTCTTTTGGTCATCAGTCATCATCATCGGCTTAGGATTCATCAAAACTTCATTATAAATACGTCGAATATCGTTCACCAATGATTTAACAAAATGGTCAGCACAATCTGCACCTTCATATACGTATAATTTGTTTTGATTTTCATCAAATGAACATTTGATGAAATAAGAAAAAGCACATGGAATGTGCTCTTGTACATTTGTTGTTGAAGATGTACTTGGATTTGGAGCGCAAGTATCGATATTTTGTAGTATACATTCAGAGTCAGCATAAATAACAAAGGGCACTTCCAATTGTCTTTCATAATTTTTGAATTCTACTATAGAATTCTCAGATGTTGGCATAATAGTTACAATTCGATTGCACTCTTCTTTATGTACCATCAATTGACTCTCCGAATGAAAATGAATCAAACAAAAATTACAGATAAAAATTTGACGATGGTTTTTTGTTATCTGTTTGCTTATCAATCTTGATATATTTTTAATCCACACATAGTGACTTCGTTCTTCTCTTTCTATCAATAATAAATTAAAATGCACATTCTTCTCTGATTTTGTACAATATAGTGGACCAACAATTTCATCGTTTTCCAAACCAAATAGATTAACGCTTAGATTTTGGTTTAATTCCTCAAATTTACCGATATCTTTTGATTTTAAAGGAAACTCTAGACTACCAAATTCGAGTTTTATTCCATTTTTTAAAACTATATTTGATGCTGTTATATCTCCGATATTATACGATTTTGTTCGATCTGAGCTTACATCAACAGGATATAAGGCGGAGATTATAGCCCATTTAAAGCAGTATTCATCATCATTTTTAATATTGACGCAAGCGTGCTTGTTTTGTATTTTTTCTGGTAGTCTGATGTACTGACTACCTCCTTTAACCGGTTGATATTTATTTATGTTGATTTCTAAATGTGTAATTCCGGCCAACGCCCAACCACTATCTCTTTCTTGGAACTCAGTTGTTTTAGTTTTAAGTTTTTCAATCATCAAGTTATAATTCGATGCAATTTCGTCTTCATTTTGAACTGACATCATTTTTGAATTAAAACTTTTTACAGAATATTCTTCTGTATCTTCCGCCATTTTCACATAATCGGCGAACAATTCTAGATTGAATTTAATTGATGTATGTCTTATAAGTTCCTGTTGAAGTTCAGGAATTACGACATCCTTGGAAGATTTTAAGAATTTTTCAACATCTAAATTTGTTAAATCTTCATTTTCAAAGATTAACGTTTTAATTCTTCCTTGGAAGGTACTTTTAACCACCTTCAATTTTGATGTATACATTTCTGCCGTTTTTAATCGATGTTCTAATGTACGTAAATGACAAATCCATTTATCAACAGGAATATCTGCTGAACACAAATTGCATCTTTGCTTTAGAGGCTCAGGTCTGTTACATTCTAAAATGGAAAACAACAGTTAGTTGAAGCTAATTAGCAGGTGTAGTAATTTTCTTACCTTGTATTGAATGAACACGTTCTATATGTCGTTTTAAGCAGCATGTTCTTGAAAACGATTTGAAACAAATATTACACACTACTTGTGATTTAGGCATTTTTGCGTTTGTCTGATACTATGAAACACTATCAGCGAACTATGTGCGTTACGACAAGCAGCTGGCTTTTTATATGTTCCTGATGAGTAGGAAACCGGAAACTGCAAACTTCCGTCCTTATCATTTACTTACAGGAAACAGGAAACCACAAACTTCCATCCTTATCAATTTCTTACAGGAAACAGGAAACCACAAACTTCCGCCCTTATCATTTTCTTACAGGAAACAGGAAACCGCAAACTTCCACCCTTATCATTTTCTTATTATCAAAACAGGAAACCGAAAACCACAATATCCGGGAAACGTTGCGGCTTACTGATAAGCTTGTTTGGTATAAAAGGAGACCCAGTGTCTTCAAATTATCATTAAGTAACATTCTCATAATGGCAAGTGTACCTTCAACAATTGTTGTGTATAGTGAAGATAAAGAAAATTATCAATTGAAGTGTTGTATGTTGTATTTAAACAAATTTTTCAGTAAGTACTATTCTTATATTTTATTAAAAAATAATTGAAATGAATTTTCTCGATATGGTGTAAAAGAAATTAAAAAATGCGATGATAAAATTCTAATCTCGCTTACTTATACTCCAAAGACAACAACTTTACAAAAGAAGTTTGGTAATCTTCCAGTTAAGTACATGAGAATGAAAATTGACGGTGAAGAAGAATTCAATATTATCGATAATACTTTACAAAAATATAGATTCAACGTCGGCGATAAACAAGCCATACATCCCTGAATCGCAACCATTTTTTTAATTACTTGTAATTTAAATTTTTAATAAAATTTCAATCAGAAGAATAATATTTGTTTTAACCTTATTACAATTTTAAAATCTCTCGCCAATATTCATAACGCATGCGTATTTCAATCAAAAATTGTGGTTAACTTGTCGACAACAAACAAGGCTAATCTTGTTTGTTGTTAACAACTTTCCCGCCATATGTTGTTTACAACTTTGTTTGTTGTCTACAACTATTCCCCGCCAAATTTATTGTTTACAACTTTCCCGCCACCTGTCAACACCGCAGAAAATTCAAATTTCCCGATTTCTCTCACCTGTTAACACCGAAGAGAATTCAAATTTCCCGCCTTCTCTTACCTGTCAACACCGAAGAGAATTCAAATCTCCCGCCTTCTCTCACCTGTCAAATTTTAAGTTGGTAACACTGAGAGACCGTCTTGGCAACTTTCAGGTTGGTAATATTTTCAAATTTTCTCGCCAAGTTTGTATAGAGGGCGCTTCAGGTTTAGGGGGGCTGCATGTAGAGGGCGCTCCTATTTGACCTTGACACATATGCAACCAACAATACACTTCCTGCACCGGCACTTCCGCTCCAAAAGATACATATTTATATTACTAGTGTAAATAAATGAATTTTATTTAGATGCACGGCTTTATATACGATTTGGTATTATAGAAAAAGGAGGGGTCTGTGAAGCCATAGAAGACCTCTCCCTCTTCTCGAACAAATCTAGATAAAAAGAAGAACAAGATGGAAGATTGCATTAAAAGATTTTTAGAGTGAAATTCTTCAATATATATTAAAAAAAAAATTAAAATTTTCATGAATTTACATGACTCTGTAATTTGATCCAATCTTGTGAAGGTACCAAGAACATATGAATATAATGACAGGCGTCTTTGTTTTGATCCGGTATGTGCAATCCAACTTTATCTGTCATAGATGATGAAAAATAATAATGTATATTTCTTAAAATTCAATTGCATGTAATTTGAAACCGGCAGGTTCGAATTGTCTAATTTTTTGTCAGTCTATATAACTTCACGTGGTTAACAATTTGCCAATGTCCAAAATATATAGTTTCTCAGAAAAAACACGTCGGCGTCGGGACGCCGACGCCGACAATATAAAATTTTTTATGAACTATGCACTTTTATCGATGGACATTGATGAGTGAAATATGACACTGTTTGCAAAATTTCCAAGAATCGTATCAATAAAAAGAAATTGGCGATTGTAATTTGACGCCCGGACTTATATATATATATATATATATATATATATATATATATATATATATATATATATAGAAAAATAAGAATATACATATTCCTGTCCTGTGTTTTGTGTGCAGGTTACTTAGAGCAGTCATTTTTATCTATTAAAGTCCTTCGGCACCATAATAATAAGCCCTCTTGGTGCTTTGACCTTGATTTCCAAAAAAATTTGTAGAACGAACACGGAGAATGCAATAGTCACTTAAAAACTCGATTTCCATTAAATCAATACTCAATATAGAGACATTAACGTTACTAATTATGAATGACCAATTTTGCAATTTCATCAAGCCCGATTTTTCTCGTGGGAAGCAGGAAATTCTAAAAATTACTTGTAAATTTGCAATTGTTTATATATAAACTTATTCCATCTAATTCAAGGATATCCATCAGTCATAGGAAAGAAATAAGATTATAAATTTCTCAAATTTTGTAAATACAAAATTTTTCCTAAGAAACAGGAAAAATTTGTAGTAATAGATCACAAATCAATACTTGATATACTGTGTATTTTGATTCAATATACGAAAGAACATGATTCAAGAACGATGTTTTATTTACCCGAAATGCAATAAATACCATAAGCAAATTAGGTTTGTAGAGGATTTATAGAAATTTTGTTGAAGGGATGGAACCACTTGAACTACTTGTAGTGCTTTGATGACTCAGCATTTAGGAGAAACTCACTTATCAACAGTTAATAGTGGAGACTCAAATAAAACACAAATTATGTGCAAATCTAAGAACTTTATTATTTGTGTTTGTCATTACTACAATACAAGCGAAATGGAAACATAATCAATATTCTCTAACAAGCAAAAAGAAAAAATGGGCACGATAAACATTTTTTGGCACGATACTATTTCCTACAAACTTTCTCTACGATGGCAACAATGCGCTGTCGATTTTTCGAGATTACCTCCAATTTTTTCAATATTTTTGCACGTTGTGCATCTAGCACCATCAACTCGTTTTCAAGACTTCCTGCTTCTTGTTGGTCCCTCGCTTCTAAGGCCTGAAGATCTTTTTTCAGGTTTCTTAGCGCACTGTTCACTTTAGCACTGGTGCCTCCATCACTTTGACTTAGGTCAAAGTCACTTTAACTATCACTATCCATATGAAGTACTTCTCTCAATCTTTTCATGCTTTTGCCTTTTCCCTTTAGTCGCGATGGGCCAGGAACCGAATTTGTCTCAGTTGTTACAGGAGGAGTTATTTGTATTGTTTCTAACTGCAGACTTCCCAACAACTGCGTGTTTGCCCCGGTCGTCGTAGACAGATGGAACGTTGATGGTCCCGCTGTTGGTACACCCTCACTTTCATTAGAAAGCATTAGATCTTCTGCCAAGTCAATTTATTACGCAAAGAAAAGTCGATTAACGCAAAGAAAATAAATATGGGGAAGGTACACTCACCGTTATTGACTGACGCTGTTGTTGTTGATGTTGTTGTTGTTGAGTCACATCACTTAACAGCACATTATCGATAATATTCACTGGACTCTTTCTTAAGGATAATCGTGAAAAATCACATTTAGAATCTGTTGACATTTTAATCTAATTTCTCGATTCCGTCTTCAACACTTAAGACAACGCTGTGCACTGAATAATAATTATGGTTTCCTCATGAGCATCTTATATACTAAAAAAATAGCAAGCTTGGCAAAAATGTGGTGCACATGTGCAAGCATTTGAATTTGTCGTTCAAAAAGGAAAAGATAAATAACTGTCGAATTGCAAAATTATCGCTGACAGGAAGTTGTGTCTCCTATTTATACATAAGATAGACATGTCCATTGAAAAAATCAACTTGTTAAAATATGACAAATTTTTTTCAATTTAAATGAAAAATTTTAGAGAGAAAAGTTGTTGCCCTTGACAAGCCCTATCCATCCATGTAGGCATAAGTCCCTTTTTCCTTTTTTTTTATAAATCCGGGCGTCATACTACAAACGCATTTTTCTCCCAAACGGTAACATTCTTTGAAGTTTAAAGGGCGGGCCCGGAAAGCATTTAGCTAGGTCTAGCGACCTACATAGGCTGTTTTGCAAAAATTCAAATTTTCATATGCGTTGCGACGTCACAATCGAAATTTTTTTGAGGAAGCCTATGAGTGTAAAGTTATGGACGTTAATAAAAAAAAATTCTATAGTGTCAGTTTTGAGATTAACAAAAAAAGAATTTTTTTTTTGGTATTAATATGCGATTTGCACAGTTCTAAATTTAATGGCATAATTTTTATCTAGTTATTTTCTTCATTTCTCTAAGAAATTGCTAATTTGAATACCATTTCTGTCAAATCAGCTTTTGTATTCTAACAGGAAGTAGGGATAGTGGCATTTGACATGATTGGAGCGTTGAAGCTCCTCCTTCGATTAATTCTAAGATGTATAAAAAGCTGTTCAACCATATACATTTTAAACATTTGGAAGCAATTTCATTGATAATTCAACAAAAAAGACCAAACTGAAAAAAAATGAAAATTGTAGTCGTTGATATTCAAGGTTTCAGTGTGCCGGAGTTTGTCGTAAAAGAGCTGTCGATAAGAGACGGCAAGTGGTATTCACATTATTTGTTTAAACCAGATCGGCCGTTAAATACTGTGGCACCATATTTTATACGACAAATACGATATCTGGAACGGTACCACCATAAATTAAATTATGACTATGGTGTCATCGAGCAGAAAAGAGTTGGAGATTTTCTAAAAAAACACCTGGTTGAACAGGAAGTGGATGTAGTGTACGTCAAGGGAGCAATCAAGAAACAATTTCTCCAAGATAAGTTGGGTAGCAAATGTCCAAAAATCATTGATCTGGACGTCAAGGGCAACTGTCCAAAACTGCCTCAAGAATTTACACAGTGTCTCAACTATTGCGATCCAATAGCATGTTGCTCTTTGAGCAACGTGAGATTCATTTATAACTGGGTGCACGCAGCGTTGCCTCAGTGAAGTATTCTGAGACATTCACTGAACTTTTTTAATAATTTTCAAAATTAAAATGTAATTGTGAGTCATTTGATTATTATATAAATAACTGATCAATACAAATTGTCGTTTCCTTTTTCTTACAAATTATACGACGGCATCGCTGTGAGGAAACCAAAAAAAAACCTGTACGGACGCAATGGAATGTTCCGGGACACTTGCCACATTTCTTTTAAATTGTTCATAATATTTGATATGCATTTGTATGTCATTCTAACAATAAATATATATTCAATAAGCTTCGGATTGAAATTTATTTACCTCAACTATGTTACCTACGTTTTTGAAAGAAAAATTTACTTGAATCTACAGGAATTCGACAAGCAATGAGAAGCAACACACACACACACACACACACACACACACACACACACACACACACACACATTGCTTCATTTAGTTCTTTGTGTTCTTGGAATATTTCAGTTCATCAGCTCCACTAATGTCTTGTATTTTCCTGTCTGTATAACAATACTTGATATGCTTTCTTAAGGTTACTAGTATGTATGATTATTTGCACCGTATTGAAAATACATAAACATTAGAAAATCAAACACCGTATTTAATTTTTTTTGTTTAATTTTTATTAAAATCAGTTTATGTTACATCATATAAAATTTTAGTATTTTGGAGCATCGTTTGCCCTCCTTATTTATTTCAAAAATATTGGCTCAACAGCTCTTGTGTTGAGTCTGCAAAAGACTTTTGAGATTTATCTTCATCCAAACATTGTTTTTATTTAACAAAATTAATAAAATTAAAACTCAAAATCAAATCCCATATATTAATTATAAAATTATATCTGGATAATACGTATTTCGGGTTTTAAATACCCATCATCAGATCCTATACATACATATGTTAAAATTATTAATTCGATTTTTAACATTTTGTTTAGAATTTCTTATCAAAAAATTAACAAAAATTAATTAATTTAATAAAATAAATAATGTAAAAAATTTTTATAAAAATAAAAGATAAATTGAGATAATAAAATGAAATTTCAAATTTCAAATTTCAAATTTTTAAAAAATTTGAAATTAAATTCTGTCATTTCATTTATTAATTCTGTATTACTTGATTTTTTAAAAGATGTAATATAAAACTGTTCAATGTAATCAAGATTTATATTCTTATTCTGAATATATAAAATTGAAAATTTATCAAAATTATGATTTGATGTAATAACATGTTTTGCAAAATTTGATTTGTTCATATTTAAACTAGAAATACATTTTAAATGTTCTTTTTTACGAATATTAAAATTTCTAATGGTTTTACCAATGTAAAACATTCCACAATTACAAGATAATTTATATATTCCACATTTTTCTAAATTTGGTAAAATATCTTTATTTGAAGTTAAAATTTTGATGTTTAATGAAGGATTAAAAACAATGTTAACATTAAAAGGTTTTAGAATTTTCTTTACAAATAATGAAATTGGTCCTAAATATGGAATTCAATGAAAATTATTTTTTAAATTTGAAATTGGTTCTAGATTTGTAATTGAATGTAAAATAAATTTATGTTTAATTTTATTAAAAAGTTTATCAATTATTAATTTTGGAAATTTATTAATTTTAGCTATATATTGTTTTTATGGCTGCTGCTGCTGTTGTTGTTGCTTCTGTGGTTGTGACTGACGTTGACATTGGCCGTTCGTCACGGATTGCTTCATTTGCATTTCGCACCCGTGACACCTCTGAATATCTCTGTGTAGTCAATCTTTGCGAACAATGTGAAATCTATTGAACGGACAAATTGTTCTGTCTATAATGGAAATGGAAGATTAGTTAACATATCACAGTTTAAGAAAAAATACATAGTACCTTCAATCACATGGAGATCATTATAAATAAATGGGCAGTTGCATGGACACACACCTGTATACATTGCTACAAATAAAGAGATGAGATTCCTGTATTTATAAGGAAATATAAACTATAAAGGATGTTTCATCATGTTTCAATGGAAGAATTCGAACGGGATTCATTACGAACGTGAGCTTTAAAGACCCCCTGCTATTCTTGAAAAAGACCTATAAATCGTTCACTTGCAAAATTAAAGCGGCACTAAAAAAGTCTCTGCTTAAAGTAAATGTGACACTGTCAGCAAATTTTATTAAACCTCAAAATGGTGAAGTTGACCTGAAAACTTTCGCTACTAAAAATGTACCGATTGACCAAACAACGAACCTTAAACGTTGGCATGATGAACATATTGTTAGCAAACTGATGAAGAAGATGGAAGAGTTTGCAGAAAAAGACTCCGGATGGGCCTAAAATGAAATACTTGGCCTTAAAGTGAACATAAACACGTGTGATCCACTAAAATTTGGAGCTTCAACATCTACACACATTCCCAAATTTATACGAAACAAGCACGCCGTTGTAAATATAAAAAATGAAGATGAATACTGTTTCCTGTGGGCAGTAGTTTCAGCTCTCTATCCTGCTGAAAAACACACTGATAGAAAGTCGTCATACCCACATTTTAAAGATGTTCTAAAATTTGATGGTATTACATTTCCCATTACATTAAAGGATATTAAAACCTTTGAAAAGTTAAACGACTTGGCTATTAATTTATACTGTATCGAGAAAAGAAAAGTTTTACCATGCTGCTTGAGTGATTATAAGAGTAATCTTAAAAAAAATCCAATAAACTTACTCATGCTACCTATAGAGACAAACAGCAGAAATCGTAACCCTACGCTCAATGCAAATAATGAACAGCTGTATCACTTTGTTTGGATTAAGAATTTCTCAGCTTTGGTGTCAAGACAGCTTTCATCACATGGTCATAAAGTACAAATATGTAAGGTTTGTTTAAATTACTTCACAACAAGTGAGCTACTTGAAAGGCATAGAAATAATTGTCAACTCCAAGACGGCTACTCTGTGAGATCGCCCAAAGAGACAGAGAAGTACTTGTACTTTAAGAACTTCAGGTACCAGCAAAAGTTTCCCATTTGCAATATATGCAGACTTAGAAAACATTTTGGAAAAGTGTGCCGAAGGTGATAAAAGCACTAAGACGCAGATCTATCAAAAGCATATACCTTTTAGTGTAGCATACTACCTAAAGTGCACCTACGATGAGACTCTCTCAAAATTTCGTTTATTTCGAGGAACAAGTTGCATTGAATGGTTCGTTAACGAGCTTAAATCTATTGCTGATGCATGTAATGTTGTCTACAGTCATATAGTTCCTATTGAGACACTTAGTGATGAAGTGAAGGCACAACATGAGCAAGCAAGTGATTGTTATATGTGTAAAAGGCCATTCTTAGACCATCATATGAAAGTAAAAGATCATGACCATCAAACAGGTAGATATAGAGGAGCTGCACACCAAAATTGTAACCTTAATTACAAAAACATATTTACAATTCCTGTTGTGTTCCATAACCTGAGTGGATACGACTCACACTTCATCATCAGGGCACTATCAACTTGTATCAAAGGTCGCATAAATCTCCTACCCATTAACAAGGAGAAGTACATATCATTCACAAAGCAAGTGTTTGGTACAAGAGTAAGCTTTAGACTCATAGATTCTCTTCGGTTCATGTCCTACAGTGTGGACAAATTGGCATCTAACCTAGAAAACAGACAAAAATCGATTACACGTTCCCATTGTGGAAACGAAATTGACTTTAATCTGCTGAATAGAAAAGGTGTCTTCCCTTATGACTATATTGACTCTTGGTCAAAACTCAATGAAAATTGTTTGCCAACCAGAGAAAAGTTTTGGAATGCTCTTTCTAACGAGGTCATTACCGAAGAAGATTATCAACATGCAAAGGACGTATGGAAGACTTTCAAAATAGAGACAATGGAGAATTTTCTGACTTATATTTAAAAACGAATGTCTTATTACTCACTGATGTATTCGAAACCTTTCGAGAAACTTGTATAACCACTTACAAATTGGATCCATTACATTACTATACAGCTCCTGGATTAACTTTCGATGCTATGTTGAAAACAACACAGATTAGGTTGGATTTCCTCACAGACATAGAAAAAGTACTATTTGTTGAAAAAGGAATCAGAGGAGGTGTTTCACAATGCTCCAATCGCTATGCTAAAGCCAATAACATATATATGAAAGACCTGTATAACCCATTTGAACCAACATCCTATTTGATATACTTTGATGTTAACAACTTATATGGAGCTGCCATGTCGGAATATCTCCCATATGATGGATTTACCTGGCAAGAAACATTTAATATCAACGATATCCTTAACACACCTGACAGTTCTGACATAGGATATATAGTCGAGTGTGATTTGGACTATCCAATTGACTTACATGAGGCTCATAGCGACCTTCCCCTGGCCCCTGAGCATATGGTACCACCTACTTCGAAGTCAAAACAGAAGAAACTGCTTTTAACACTTTTTCCCAAGAAGAATTACATTGTTCACTATAATAATCTAAAATTGTACATTGCGTACAGTATGAAGTTAATTAAGGTTCATAGAATACTTCAGTTTAAACAATCTAGATGGTTGAAGGAGTACGTGGATTTGAATACAAGTTAAGGCAACAATCAAAGAACGATTTTGAAAAAGACTTTTATAAGCTAATGAACAATGCAATTTATGGAAAATGTATGGAGAACGTCCGGAAGCATAGAGATATACGTCTTGTTACACAATGGGATGGGCAATGGGGTGCACGCTCACTTATTGCAAAACCTAACTTTCACAGTTCACTACAATTTGATGATGGAACTGCTATAATTGAAATGAGAAAACTGGAAGTGTATTTGAATAAACCTATTTATGTTGGATTTTGTATTCTCGACATATCTAAAATATTTCTTTACGAGTTTCATTACTATTACATTAAGAAATCATTCCCCTTTACATCGAAATTGCTTTACACAGACACTGACAGTCTCATCTACTACTTCAAGGATGTCAATATTTATGAACATGTAAAGAAAGATAGTCAAAGATTTGATACGTCTGAGTATCAACCAAATAATATGTTCGATATTCAACAAAAAAAAAAAGTTCCAGGTATCATGAAAGATGAGAACAATGGAAAGTTTATGCTGGAATTTCTGGGACTGAGGTCCAAAATGTATGCATATACTGTGGAAAAAAAACTAGTGACGAGAAGAAGCTAATTAAAAAGTCCAAGGGTTCTACAAAATTATCGCTCCAAGCAATTACCCTTGAAGACTACAAGAAGTGTCTTTTCGATAGTGAGACATTTTTAAGGACCCAAAGGCTAATACGGTCGAAAAAACATGAGGTCTACTCAATTAAACAGAATAAAGTGGTTTTAAGTCCATATGATCACAAGCGCATTGTTACTTCATCCAAGACTGACACTCGACCGTGGGGGTATATGGTGGGAGCAAGATTATATAAATAGCCCGCAAATATTTATCTTAATACAAATTTGTGTAAGTGATTGTACAGAATGGAGTTAGTAACAAAACTCAATACTTCATTATATCAAGCTCAGTCAGATATATATGAGTATCATCTGAAAAGAGCTATATGTTTCGATCGATACGACGAGGCCACCATCAATTTGTTCAACCATTTGATGAACAAAGAAGACTTTATACTACCGAAAGCCACATCTACATGGGTTGCCAAATATTCCAAGAACATATCAACAAATATTGTGTGTCGTTTGTGGGAAAAGAAGTTAGAAATCGATGAACACGTCACTCGATTTGTAGATATATGTAAAAGTTCAAATATTGAATCTCTTACATCTGATTCACTCGACCGTCAGGAGAAAGAAAACAGTGCAATTGCACGAGGTCCTGCATTAAGATTTTTTATTCAGAAGCTTCTGTCGGAAAAAAAAGCTATGATACAAGTGAGCCATATTACTCAATCGAAAACATAGATAAAAACTATCAACCCATCCAAGTCTGCATCGACAAAGCAATTTGTGAATCTGCATATTTGGCCAACTTTAAGGCTTTGAACGTCTTCATTGCAGCCTTGGACTCTAAAACTTGGAACTACAAATTCCAATTACTTCAAAATGTTGTGCATCGTGGAATCGAGGAATAGACCGAGAAAAATATTGAGAAGGGATTGGACAAATCCTAAAGCACAACTTGGTTGAACAAGTGGACCGGATTCCATGGTTTGGCCTTCCACAAATTTATGTGATTATCAAAACACTTGGTCATTATTGTATTCAATAACTGAAAATTAAACATATCCTAATAAAAATAAACACACAATTTAAATTTTAATTTCTTTTATTCAAAAATTATCCTACAATATGTAACAAATACAGGAAGTGAGAGAGAAACTATAAAGCAATTCACATTGCCACGCTAGCCATGTTTCGCGATGGAACATATTTAGCAACTCTGTCGTGAATTATCAAACAGGAAGCTGTTGTCTTATCGGGAATATTTTTGGTGGTTTCAAATTCAATTCGTATGTCCAGAGGACTCCTTTTGACTTGCTCATTTTGCTTTGAACAATCAATTATAACTATCGAAGCTTTATTCTTGAACTCTTCAGGCGTCAAAAGGGGCTCTATTGCTTTTCTCAGAAATGATTCTTGGAATTCTATGTACATTTCGTATAGAGCTGCAAACTGATTTTTATCAAAATTTAAATTCAAATTGTCATAGGGATACATGACATCATTCGGGAATACTTTAATGTTTGTCAAAAACAATGATCAAGCTGGCTACAATCTTTATTGTATTGATTTTTTCTATCAGTTTGTAGACCAAAGAATATGTACTGTGGTCTCTACATAGACGTTTTGAGGGGCCACATATGTCTCTGTGTTTGAGGCAAAAGTGGATATTCGTAGAATTCTCTACTTCTAAAGGGGATGTTTAATTCTCGATCTTTCTTCAATATATCTAGTAATTGGATTCTCTCTGCGGTTGACACAGAAATATGAGGCATTCTCCAAAACACTTTGTGTATTTCGACTTCAATTGATTAGCTCCCATCGTGCAACAAAGCATTTATATCGGTGTTACTTCTAAGAAGGACGAGTTCTTGTTGTAAATTTAAAATTATTTTTCGGAAGTCGTCACAAAAACCCAAAAACATCCTCAGTGGCATGATAGCATTGAATGTTCCTGTTACAGGATCCATTACTGTTGATTACTCACGAGGGAACCATCCTGCATTTTTCAGCGCAATGCTTTGATTTTTATTGTAGATAGCAAGTCCTTTCATTACGGTTGCCATTCCTGGATTCTTTATGCGATCTATAACGTTTCCCCCGATTTCATATCGTATTTCGTCAAAGAGAAAGAGAATTCCATTGTTAATAAATCGGATTCCATCAAGTCGAGCATTAGCTTCCCCTTGCGTTGCTACAACTTTGCCTTCAATATAAAGGTCGCTGTACCATGGCAGCGAATACAAATCCTGTTGTTGGATCGGGATTCTTATTTCATCGTTGTTATTATATGAAGTAGAAGCGTAAGGTTGATGTGTATATTTCTCAGCATAGGTTATCGCTTCATCAAAAACTACTTTTTCATTCACGTAGAGAATATCTCGATTCGTTTTGAACAATTCTAAATCCTAAAGATTTAAGAAACCTTCTATTGCTTGCTGTTAACTGCTTGAGTCCTGAGCCTCTACTAACTGCAATGCTTTTGTTTAACCGGCTTTTATATGTGGATTGTGTTACAGAGTGACGTTGACAGAAAACAATGCTCATAGCTGTTTTCAGGGCTTTTGAAGGTGCAGTCTTACTGTTACGACCTCAGCTCGAAAATTAACAGCCTTCCCATCTAGGTCTGTGACTTTTATAATAATTTCACCAATTTCGCTGACGCTGATTGGTAGGTAGATGACATTGGAGGGTGCCTCAACAATTCGATATCCGGGAGGAACAAGGGGAAAGAACTCATGAATAACGTGAACTTGTTTGCCGTTACGGAAAGAGCCTGCAACGATGTTACATTCAACGCACAAAGCATTCAGCTTCAAAATATTGGATGGAATGTCTGATACATGTTTTCCGTATGCCATTAATTTTCTTCGTTTGTATCCCAGCAAATCACCTACCGTACCTTCTTCAGAAAAGTCTACATCAAACGCACACTTGAGTTCACACTTTAAAGTATTGTTATTGCCTTTAATTGTCAAAAGACGACTATTCCTATAGCTTGACTTTACACTTTTTTCGCCTAAAGCCAGTCGATTTAGCTCCCAATTTAAGAAATTGCTGATATCATCGATTTCGTACGAGCCCTCAGGAATTTCAATACACTTTACTACCATCATCAGCAAAGAAGTGAAATTTGTTGTTGCTGGTATCAATATTGGGAATTGAGTTGTATGTTTTTAAGTTGATCAATCCAATTACGTAATTTGCGTTATCCAATATAAGAGGAGGATAACAGTTAGCTTTTAGAACTGCCTCAGTTCCAGACAACGTAAATGTGTATGACATAATCTGTTCGTTTACCGTGTAGAGCAAGAACTAACTAGTTATTTTTCTGGCACAAATTATTATAGTACACTAGAAACTTCAAACAAAGATGTCGACATACGAACGTATCATATGTCTGAAATTTATCATGATTATAGAGAATTTTGCATTTACCTAATGAATTTAGATATTTTACTAATTCCAATGGAGGTCTTAAGTCACCATAGCTATCAAAATATGTTGTTATGGCATTTAACGTAAGCCGTCCAATGAGTTCCAGGGCCGCTCATTGTGTCGAGATTAATAATTCCACATTCATTGATATAAGGGCCTGACTTTGGCAGTGCATCTCTCAAGAAGACACCTCTAAAATTTTTAATTTTTAATTGTTTAGCATATTTAGAAAGTTCTATATTAGTAAGGACTCTATTGGGTAACTTTACTGACGGGCTTTTAGAGGATTTGGAGGTGATAAAAAAAGCCCTAGCCCGGATTTGTATGGTTTAAGGTATAGACGTTTTCCACCTTTGCCAAGTGATATGGCCTCCATTGTTTTGTTGTGCCTTTGGCTTTCCTTGAGTTGCTCATTAGCAGCCTTTTTCTCATTAACTGTCTTTGCAATTGCTGGAGCTCCGCCAGCAACTGAACCTAATACTCCAAGAGCTGCAAATATAGGAATTTAAGGTAAGAAGCCTCCACTCTTGGGAACAGGTATAACCCTCACAGGCCTCACCACTCTGCGTTATTTCACTTTTTTTACTGCCTTAAGAGCCACACCTAAAGCGTCTTTAAAATTTCCAAATTTCTTAGCCTTTACCACATTTCGTGCTGTTTTTACAAGCTGACCAAATGTCAACTTTCCGCCGCGTTTCCTGCTTTTTGAGGATTTGCGGCGAGCTCCTCTTGTCGATTGACTTTTGCAGCCAATTCCAAGTTTAATTTTGGCTGACATGGCGGCACAAACTCCTAATGCTGCAGCTTTTTCACCGATCGATGAGTCAGACGAACGAAGCCTTTGTTTCGTTCCTATAATAAAGCCTTATCTGCTTCGTGTCTTTGACCTAAATCGTTCTTAGTTGCGTAGGCAATATCATGCAATTTACAAGCCTCGTCTTAGCCGTTTAGATAATTTCATACCCGGTCCACAATAGTTGTATCCTGAAATATGCAACTCAAATGGGAGCTTGTTGATCAGGCTGTTCACAAATCCGTTACCTTCAGTTACGTTTCTGCGACTGGAATCGCTCTGACTATCAACAATCATTTTATAGCTTTCCAACGCTGCCTGAAGCTACACAAGCTGTCCTGCGTATGCTCGACTTATTTATAAGGTTACGTTCACAGAATAAAGAGGTCAGTCATATTTCACAATGCGCTTTATAGAACAGACTTTAAAATTGCCTATGCAAATTATGACATCAACACCTCTAACAGTTTCAAAAGGCATGGTGAACTGCTGCCAACATCAATACGGTGTCTTGTCGTAGGACCATCAAATTGTGGGAAGACTAATGTTGTAGTGAATCTGCTGGAACATAAAAACGGCCTTAGATTTGAGAACGTCTATGTGTTTTCAAAATCTTTATTTCAATCTTAATATAAATACTTAGAAGAATTGTTGAAGCCAATAGAGGGAGTTACCTATGCACCATTCAGTAGTTTAGATGATAACATACCCCCTCCGCAAGAAGCCAAGTCAAACACGGTCTTTATATTTGATGATGTCGTGTGTGATAAACAACACCTCATGAAGGAGTATTTTAGCATGGGTAGACATAAAAACGTAGATTTCTTCTATTTATGTCAGACCTATGTAAGTATACCTAAACACCTGATTCGTGATAATGCAAATTTTCTCATATTGTTTAATCAAGATCACCTAAACCTGCGACACGTGTATGATGAACACGTAAATACTGATTTCACGTACGATAAATTCAAAGAAATTTGTTCGGCCTGTTGGAGTTGTGACCATGGGTTCCTTGTTATAGACAAAGAAAGAGATATTAATAATGGTCGCTATCGGAAGGGTATTGACTGCTTCATCCAGCTGTAATATTAAATATATATATATATATATATATATATATATATATATATATATATATATATATATATATATATATATATATATATGTTCAACTTTATTTAGTTGTACAGTGCGCATTTGATATCAGTTCAGTTACCTGTTATCGTACGTTATGGATTCTCCAGGCGATACATAGACGGAATGACAAAGAAAAACAATACGATCATCGGACAGGCATACGACATGCTATCTTCCAAGAAAAGTATTTCATTGGCTCATCTGAAGTTCAGTTCAAGGGGCCTGATATCAAAGTTGGCGATCGTACTTTCAAGGGCAGCCGTGGATTATACGAATTGTTGTTCAAAAGCGACCCAACAAACTATACGAAGAAGGAGCTTGAGCTATATAAGAATATTTTGGATATAAGCAATGCTGTGAGGAGGAATTTCAAATCCGGTGCTCAAATACATGGAACAAAAGATGACAAATATAAGTCAGTGGTAGGACCCTTGTATTACCAAGGAAAAGGAATGTACAAGTCATTAAACTCCAACCCCATTGACTATGTATACTGGAATGATCCAAATGAGCTTGTTGATAGACTTCGCCTGTTAGTATCGTCTCAGGCTGCAGGCAATACGGATCTCAGGAACGAGATTGTGTCTATCATTGAAGAACTGCGTGAAGAAGGTGTAATTGTGTAAGATGACTCTTGACAAGTTTGGTCGTCATATTATTAGACATGGCACTACAACACAACAAGAATTCTTCCCGGAGACTTCGAATTACATATTTTACAACATAATTCTTAATTTCAATTCTAAAAAGACACTTGGAAATGCTTATGTGTTAGAAAATGGTCTCACGACCTATTCGTTTCCCTTGAATCGTGCTACAATAGAGATGATAAGACTCAATTTTAAAGACATCGGTGTCACCATAAATAACAAACAGTATAGTGAGTCTGAACTGTACAACTTTCACTTAAAGTTCAACGACATATTGTCTTTTAAAAGAAAAAGCAATGTCACAAGTTCAGTGACACTGTCAGCTGAAATTGTCTTAAAATTGCCTGCCATCTTTGAAACGGTCAAATCAGAGAAAACGACTGTCAGAGAACGTTACAATGGAAGCAACTTCCGTTAAACGAGATATTGTCAATGAGCTACACAAACCTGCAAGGCGCAATTTCAAAAGGCGTCGAGTAATAGTTAAAGGAATCAATGAGACACTTCAGGCAGACCTTGTTGAAATGATACCCTACGTTAAACAAAACAATGGATACAAGTATATTAGTTGTAATTGATTGCTTTTCGAAATACGTCTGGGCAGTTCCACTCAAATCCAAAGAAGGTAAGGAGGTTACTTTAGCCATGCAACATATCCTATCAAATTTAAAGTATCCTCCGAAAAACTTGCAAACTGATGAGGGGAAAGAATTCTATAACACAGACTTTAGTAAGCTGATGACTAAACATAGCATCAATCATTACAGCGTATACTCCACCAGAAAGGCCTCAATTGTTGAGCGAGTGAACCGTACGTTGAAACAGCTTATGTGGAAACTGTTCTGCCTTCAAGGCAATTACAAATGGCTGAACGGTCTTCCTGAGGTTATTAAGACTTATAATAATAGTTATCATAGAACAATTAAAATGGCACCGTCTAAGGTAAATAAACGCAACGAAAAAGCAATCTTAAGGTCTGCATACACTTTTATAAAAATCGCTCATCCTATTTCTAAGTTTAAAGTCGGTGATAAAGTACGCATCAGCAAATATAGAGCATTGTTTCAAAAGGGTTACAAACCGAATTGGACAAATGAAATTTTCACCGTGAAAAAAGTGCAGCTGACAAACCCTACAACTTATCTTCTAGAAGACGAAAAGGGTGAACCAATTAAAGGTGGATTTTATGAAATGGAGCTGCAAAAAGTCAAACATTCTGACGTTTTCCTTGTCGAGCGGGTGCTTAAGAAAAAAGGGAAAAAACTATACGTTAAATGGTTAGGATTTGATAGTGGCTATAACACTTGGATTGATCTGAGTAACATTGCGTAACTAACATGTATTTTGTAATAACATTTTCAAAAACAATAAACGATAAATAAAATGAATTTTGTTTTCTTTATTCCTACATAGAATTGTATACACTCATGTTCGAATTTACCACTGAAACAGTCGGTGCGCATGCGCAAACCACTTCAATTGACAATTTTTGAGAGCGCGCGCATACCCCACCAACAAGTGGTCTTACATCGGCTGCAATTTTCTACCCCCTCTACAAGTGGTCCAACATCGGCAGCAATCTTCTATCCCCTCCACCGCCCCCACCAGCAAGTGGTCCAACATCGGCAGCAATTTTCTATCCCCACCACTCCCTCCACCACAACTGGTCCAACATCGGCAGCAGTTTTCTATCCCCCCACCACAAATCGTTCCAACTTCGGCATCACTTTTCTATCCCCCCACAAAATTTGAATTTCGCGCCAAAAAGTGGTCCAGGATCGGCATCATATAACTACTCAAGTGAGTATTATATATGTAAAAGGCCATTCTAAGACCATCATACGAAAGTAAAAGATTACGACCATCAAACTGGTTAATATAGAGGAGCTGCACACCAAAATTGTAACCTTAATTACAAAAACATATTCAGAATTCCTGTTGTGTTTCATAATCTGAGTGGAGACGACTCACATTTCATCATCAGGGCACTATCAATTTATATCAAAGGTCGCATAAACCTCCTACCAATTAACAAGGAGAAGTACATATCATTCACAAAGCATGTGTTTGGTACAAGACTAAGCTTCAGATTCATAGATTCTTTTCGGTTCATGCCCTACAGTTTGGACAAATTGACATCTAACCCAGAAAGAAGGCAAAAATCAATTACACGGTCCCATTGTGGAAACGAAACTGAGTTTAATTTGTTGAATAGGAAAGGTGTCTTCCCTTATGACTATATTGACTCTTTGTCAAAGCTCAATGAGACTGGTTTACCAACCAGAGAAAAGTTTCGGAATGCTCTTTCTAACGAGATCATAACCGAAAAAGGTTATTATCATGCAAAGGACGTATGGAAGCCTTTCAAAATAGAGACAATGGGAGAATATTCTGACTTATATTTAAAAACGGATGTCTTATTGCTCACTGATGTATTTGAATTCTTTCGAGAAACTTGTATAACCACTTACAAATTGGATCCTTTACATTACTATACGGCTCCAGGATTAACTTTCGATGCTATGTTGAAAACAACTCAGATTATGTCGGAGCTCCTTACAGACATTGATAAAGTACTATTTAGTAAAAAAGGCATCAGAGAAGGAGTTTCACAATGCTCCAATCGCTATGCTAAAGCCATTAGCAAATATATGAAAGACCAGTATAACCCCTTAGAACCAACATCCCATTTGATGTACTTTGACGTGAACAACCTCTATGGTGCTGCCATATCAAAGTATCTTCCATATGAAGGATTCACCTGGCAAGAAACATTCAATATCAACAAAATCCTTAACACACCTGACTGCTCTGACATTGGATATATAGTCGAGTGTGATTTGGACTATCCAATTGACTTACATAAGGCTCATAGCGACCTTCTCCTAGCCCCTGAGCATATGGTACCACCAATTTCGAAGTCAAAATAGAAAAAACTGCTTTTGACACTTTTTCCCAAGTAGAATTACATTGTTCACTATAATAATCTAAAATTGTACATTGGGTACGGTGTGAAGTTAATTAAATTTCATAGAATACTTCAGTTTAAACAATCTAGATGGTTGAAGGAGTACGTGGATTTGAATACAAAGTTAAGGCAACAATCAAAGAACGATTTTGAAAAAGACTTTTATAAGCTAATGAACAATGCAATTTATGGAAAATGTATGGAGAACGTCCGGAAGCATAGAGATATCCGTCTTGTTACACAATGGGATGGGCAATGGGGTGCACGCTCACTTATTGCAAAACCTAGCTTTCACAGTTCACTCCAATTTGATGATGGAACTGCTATAATTGAAATGAGAAACTTGGAAGTGTATTTGAAAAAACCTATTTATGTTGGATTTTGTATTCAGAACATATCTAAAATTTTTCTTTACGAGTTTCATTACAATTACATCACGAAATCATTCCCCTTTACATCGAAATTGCTTTACACAGACACTTACAGTCTCATCTACTACTTCAAGGACGTCAATATTTATGAACATATAAAGAAAGATAGTCAAAAGTAGGTAAACAGTGGGGATTCTAGACCATTTTTCCATGTATTTTCTTATGGGAGCTCTGAGAACTGTTTTTACTTCCGGCGTAGAGTATGTGTATAGTTGTTTGCATAAACACCGGGGGTTTTGTTTGTGGGACTGACGGTGAGTGTTGTTTGACGTCAATGTCGGGAATTGTCAATTTGGCCTGTAAAGTGGCGAGAGATTCAAATTTAGGCTTGCAGACATTGTTGTTTGGATAAACACCATAGTGAGGGGGTTTTGTTTGGGTGTGGTTGACAACGACTGTTGTTTGTTGCCAACAAAAAATGGTGGAAATTGTACCTATTTGTTCTGATTGAGATGACGGGAGATTCAAATTCAGACATACAGGTGGCGGCAATTTTGAATTCCTTTTTTTTTTCGTTTTCTTTTAAGCACTAAATGAGTTTGTATACAACGTGTCCCATTATTAGCGCCCATCCTGGTAGCTGTAAATAGAGGATGAAATTCTAAGACGAAAAGTTTTATACCATTTCTCAGATGCCCGCTATAGCGATAAGAAAAGCGGGAGGAGTCTAGCCTTGATATGACCGCAGTTACAGTTTTCAACAATAAGGGTGCTCGCACAACACCGAATAATGTTGGATTGTTTTTAATGAGAATCTGTGGGGTAATTGAATTTAAAAAAAAAATTTGAAAGGGGCCGAATCTAAGAACCGGCCCAATAACTTCCCCGACACATTCCGGATAGTTAATCATAAATTAGAAAAATATATTAAAGACAAGTATCAGAAGTCGACAATTAATGCATGAGTCCAAGTTTATAAAAAAACTAACTTACTATTAAAATCAAAATCGGGAATCAAGAGCCGTGGCTATCTCACCACCACTGAAAAATTCAATGAGGAACCAGCACCTCGTCAACCAAAACTCTGTTTACTGATCGGTGATTCCACACACACTTTTCAGTTCAACTTTCTTATAAACTCGATTCACGATTCAATTGCGAAATTTTGACAGAACCACAGAACTGTTATTTCAAAATTTCGCAATTGAATTTTCTATGGCAACCGATCCCTTATAGAAGGCGGCAAATTTGAATTGGTTGACTAAACTATTTTGCCAATTTTGTGCCCTTATTTAAAAAAAGAAAAAAACATCGCACATGAGGGGTATTGTTTCGGGCATAAAAGCACATGCCCTTTCGATTGGTGATATCAAATTATTATGTTATGTTGAATTTTTTTCAATCAACCCCCTCCCTCTTCCAACCCCGTGGACCGATTGGCACCAAAAACTAATCAACTCGAGCGGCCACCAAATAGTTTGTGCTGGTCAAATTTGAACTCAATCGGTTAAACCGTTTTTGAGTAATCGTTGGAGAAACGACAGACAGACACACACACACACACACACACACACACACACACACACACACACACACGCACGCACGCACGAACACACACACACACACACATACACACACATACACACACACACGCACACGCACGCACACGCACACACACACACACACACACATATCAAGCTAAAAACTTCAAAAACGTGTTCAGGGGACCTCAAAACGTAAAGATCTGGTGAAATCTTGAATTCGAAATTTTAGTCCGAAACTAATAACTTCCCTACCCTCTGGTCGGGGAAGTTAAAAATTACGAAAGTCTTAATTTTTAAGTGTATTAATTAGTAATTGTAATAAAAAGTACACATCCATCATAAATAATCAACATTTCGACATAATCAGCCGCACTGTAATTAGCCATTGTAAAAATTATCAATGTCGAACGAAAAAACTCGCTAAAGACCAGTCAATAATTTGCCTAGGTACATTTTAAAAACTATTGAAAAATTTTAAAAAAGACAAACGATTTTATAACATTACTAAGAAACAATTCTCCACCGCCTAATCAACTTCCTGTCTGATGATATTACACAGAGACGCCGATACCTATGTAACATTATCCAAAATGATCGGTTTTGCCAATTTTATAACATTTATTCATCATTTATTATTGTTGTAAAACAAACAACATTTCGAATTGATCACTAACTATTGTCACTATTTGTTACAATTTACAACAAAGTTGTTGATTGTTAATAGAGAAATGATTTTCTTTTGCATTTTCTCAAAATCTTTTGATATTATTCCTGACTTGGTAAACTTGACTAAATTTACTTCTGTTGAAATTACTAATTAATACATCTAAAAGTGAAGACTTTCGTAATTTTTTTTTAAATTCAATAACCCCACAGATTCTCATTAAAAACAATCCAACATTATTCGGTGTTGTGCGAGCACCCTTATTGTTGAAATCTGTAAATGCTGTTGTCATATCAAGTGTTGACTCCGTCCGCTTCTCTTGTTATCGCTATAGCGGTCATCTGATTCGTTACTTGTTTTAACTAATTACTCATTACCTGTGTGTCAGGTTGAAAAATGGTATAAGTCTTTTCGTCTTAGAATTTCATCCTCTATTTACACCTATCAGGATGGGCGCCAATTATGGGATACGTTGTAGACGTTGACAACAGACTGTTGTTTCGGTTGCCATGGCTGATGGGGAAAATCCGAAGGCCTAAGGCCTAAGGGAATGTGGGGGGTGGAATGAAAAATTGCGTTCTCTAGGTGGTAAAATTCGAAGAGATATCCTGTTACACATGTGTTAGGTGGGAATTTCAATTCAGTTTTCCTATAGACTGCGCATGCGTAGCTGCTGAGGGATAGATTTTGTTAATACAAACGACTATTATTGTACAAACAATTGAACAGGTAGGTGTCTTTTTTGTTTTATATGATATATAAGTGTGTACTTTTTTTAGAATGTGGATGGCATATTCTCAACAACATTATCCAAAAATTGTTGATGTTCGTTCATCAATAGATTATTTGAGACATATGTTTACTGACTTACTCTTTGAAGCTCAACATGAGGGTGTATATGAGTAGTATAAATATGTATGTTCTGGACCAGGAAGTCGGAGCCAATTTTCAAATTCTCGGGAGATTTGAAATTTCAAATCGACCAACTTAAAATCTAGAAAAGTAAATTCCCCCAGACTTTCTGCCAACTTAAAATCTATGCAAGTAAATTCCCCCAGATTTCATGCCAACCTAAAATCTATACAACTAAATTCCCCCAGATTTCATGCCAACCTAAAATTCTAGTAACTAATGTCAATTTGTAGCTCTGTAAACAGCGGAAACGGCGGCAAATTTGAAAAAAGTTGTTTTTATTGTTGTCAACAATCAAAATTTATGTTGTCAAATTAGCCCAGCCTAGCCCTGCCTAGCCTGACTTGACTTTTAAGGAGATCAATAGCATGTGATTTTTCAAGCAAATTTGAAAAAAGTCCTAATAATAATAATAATAATAATAATAATACATAATTATTGAAAAATTCACCAATTATTAATCGGTGTTGTCGTCGTCGTCCCCTGATGCTACACCTTGCCTCTTTAAATGTTTGTACCCTTCCTTATTGACAAGTTTTTGATAAAGGTACCAATAACATTGTTCACCCCTTTCATCACTTTCACCCTTACAGGAAGGGCACACAAAGTCTACTTTAATTGGCATAGTTGGAAGAACAACAACATTGACAATATATGTATATATTTTTTTAACAATTTTCAAATAAAAGAATGTATATATAATTTATAGATAATGAATACCTGCATTGTTCATTTATTAATATTAAAAAATTTCCTTTGTTTAAGAAATCTTCTTGATAAGCATGCTGAATTGCAATCACAAAAATATACAGTATGAATTAAATTTAAAGCAAATCAATAATTATTAGTGGAAATTTGCTGTGTTTCTGCTGTAATATCTCTTTTCGATGACTTTCATACAGACACAAAGTACAGATCTCTCTATTAATTTAAAATTCGAATAATTTTTGGTTTACTTACATCTTTACAATTATCATGAATCACTAACGTTTATATTCGGTAAAATATGATAACAAAGGCATAATGTTAATAGTATAATATATTTTTTAATATAAAAATATAACAAAGTCAACCATTAAGAATACATCATTTTTCAAATAATAAGAAAATCATAGATGCATATATTTTTCTAACAATTTTCAAATAAAAGAAATTGTAACAATGGATCCTTTCTATAAGAAATCTTCTTGATAAGAATGCTGAATTGCAATCACAATAATATATGTATAAGATCAACCAGTCTTAAAGTAAATCAATTAGACAGTACATCGTCAAGTGCCGAACTAAAATTTAATTTGGTGAATTTAGTTTGTGTTAAAAATGAATTCAAGAGAAATTATATGTAAGTACATATTCATTTACAACATACATTTAATTTATAATTAATTTTTAATTAAATATCATAAAACAGTTTTCGAAGGTGAGGAGATCACCGCAGATCAATTCGATTATGTAATAACAACTCAATTCGAGCATTTTCAGAAAGAAGAACAATGTAAGTATTCATTTATAACTTATAGATATTTATATTAATTTCAAATTATTGTAAACAACAACTAGATCGACAATACCATCAAAAAATAATGGAAATATTACGGGAACGGGACCAGCAAGAAAAACAGCGACAACAACAACGACAACAACAACAACGTCAACAAGAACGACAATATCAACGACAACAACAGCAACAGAGGGTAGAACAGTGGATAGAACAACAGCAACAATATCAACAACAGAAGCAACAACAACAACGACAACACCGACAACAACAACAACAGCAAGAATAGCAACAACAACAACAACAGAAAAAACGATCATTGAAATAAAAATAATTATTGAAACAAATAATTAAATCATTAAAATTTATTATAGTGTAATAATTATTGAATTATTCTTCTATGTGGTAATGTCCCCAGGCAAATGTTGATATACCATCTTCTCTAATATATCTTTTATCATCAAAATGACTAAGAGCAATCTTGTTCAAATTTTGTGTATAGATATTGTGAAGGACGGATCGAAATGTGGACATGTTACCATAAAAAATCTTCTTTTTATACAGACAGTCTCGATAGTCATCTAAATTGAAACCGTTAATAACTGTTTTCTTTACACCTTTAGCTTTCTTGATCAATTTACCATCAATAACGTCAATAGAATACATTTTCGATTTTAAACCAATAAATTCTCTCATTATTTTACCATTATTTTCATCTTTCATAAATCCAAAATTTTTTTTATTTTTCAATGGTAAATTGTATGGATTCTCTTTTGCATACTCAGATGTATCGAAATAAATATCTATATCATCCCTAATATCATTGTAGAAATCATCAGTTTTGATGGTATAAATAAGTGAAACCGTATCTATATAGTTTAATAGTAATTTATCGTTGTATTTTGGTTTCATGTATTCATAATGAAAATCGTACATGAACCATTTTGATAATTCCAATACTGTAAAACCAATATAAATTGATTTATTGTAACAGGTCTTGACACGATTCAACTGAATTGTCACCATTTTAGGTGTAAAATGGGCTACACTATGGAAATGTGGTTTGGCAATCAGTGCACGTGCACCCAATCTCTTTCCACAACTCTCCCACTTTGTAACCAATTTGATGTCTTTTCTTTTATCTACATTCTCCATAGTTTTACCGTACACTGCATTATTTAGTAATTTAAAAAAAATTTTCTCAAACGTATTTTTGGCCAATGTACGATGATGTGTATTCAGATCGATATATTTTTTCAACCAACACGATTGTTTAAATAGTAATATTCGATGAATTTGATTAATTTTCAAACCATGCTTGACACACTGTTGTAAATTTCTATAATGTATTATATATTTATTTTTATTTGTTAGATCAGTAATCAATTTGGAATATTTTGCATTTGAACTAATCTTATTCTCCGGACAAAATGGGAGATCATTGTGCTGATCGTGTAGACCTTTTGGATATTCTAGATCCACTTCGAAGATGTAACCTATATCGGAATTTGTTGGAATTTTCATTATATCAATTGATTCAATGTCTTCGACCCATTGAAACCCACCATAGGGTTGTGGTTGTGACATGGCCCAACCATATAGATTGTTAGCATCTAAATACATTAAATACGTACTTGGTTTAGATGAGCTTCCCATATACTTATTGTTTGCAACAGAATGTCGATGTGAACATTGTGTCATGCCACCACGTATACCTCTTTTAATAAATGTATGCATATTGATATCGGTTAATAATTCAATTTTTATTTGAGTATATTTCAACATGGCGTCCCATGATAATCCGGGTGCTGTGTAATAATGACAAGGATCCAAATTGTATATTTTTTGACAGACTTTGCGGAAATTTTGAAAAATATCAGTCCACAGCAATACATCCGTTATCAAGTACAATTTCATGTAGTCCCATAAATTTTGACAATTGAATTGTTGCCACACATTCTGTGCATGTTTGTAATCTTCATCAGAGCATAATTTCATCGAAAATCGACTGTTAAATTTTTCTTGCGCTGGTAATGATGTCTCTTCTAAACGTTTCCAACAATTAAAGTACTCATATGGTAGCACACCTTTTCTTATCAGTAATTTAAATTGTTCTTCATCGTTGAAAACGCTTTTAACAGTTTGGAAATCATTAGGTGATAAATTCTGCGCTAAACTATCTAGACTAGATGACATAAATCTGAACGAGTCTAGAAACCGCAGATCAACTGTCTCTGTTTCACTAACAAAAATTCGTTTTGATAAGGAGACATAGAGTTCCTTATTTAGCGGTATTAAGTTAATATCACCTTCAATTTTTTCCAACGATTTTACAAACAAATGACAATCATAACCAGAGAAGTTATGAAAAAAAATTGGAAAGAATTTAGGTATGCGATATTGCAAATTGCATTGTCGATTTGCTGGTCCTCTATATTTACCAGTAAAGTGACAGTGATCCATCACTTTATCATCATTGACTATTGTTTGACTACAAATATGACAGATGTTCGTTTCAAGATATGATTCAAGTTGTTCATCATTTAAATTCTCCATTGGTTTCGGTTTCATTAGAATTTCATTATAAATTCTTTGTATATCGTACGTTAATGATTTTACAAATTGATCAGCACAATCTTCACCATTGTAAACTTGTAATTTATCGAAATTCTGATCGAACGGACATTTAATGTAATAAGCGAAAGCACACGGTGTGTGTTCTTGTACATTAGTTGTTGACGATGTAGTTGGATTCGGTGTACAAATATCAATGTCTTGTAATAGACACTCAAAATCTGCATAGATTACAAATGGAACTTCAATTTGTCGTTCATAATTTTTAAATTCTACTACAGAATTCTCATGTGTTGGCATGATTGTAACTATACGATTACACTCCTCTTTATGTATTAATAAGTTTTTTTCAGAATCGAAATGTAATAAGCAAAAATTACAAATGAAAATTTTATTTGTATGTCTTGTAATGCTGCTTCGCAGTAATCTTGAGACATTTTTAATCCACACATAGTGGCCCCGTTCTTCTTTTTCTATCAACAGTAAATTGATATGCTTTACTTTTTCTCTTTTGGTACAATACAATGGTCCAACAATTTGATCATCTTCTAAACCAAAAGTATTTACACTAATTTCCGAGTTCAATTCTTCAAATATTTTAATGTCTTTTACTTTCAAAGGAAAGTCTAAATCATCAAATTCTAATACAATATTATTATGTAAAACTATTTTATTGGCAGTGATGTCTTCAACACAATATGAGTTTGCTCTATTTGCATGGAAATCGACAGGACACAAAACCGAAATTATAGCCCATTTGAAACAATATTCATCGTTATTTTTGACATTGATACAAGCGTGCTTTTCTTGGATTTTCTTAGGTAATCCTATGTACTGACTACTTCCTCTCAATGGTTGGTATTGATTTATATTAATTTCTAAATGGGTTATTCCGGTCAACGCCCAACCGCTATCCCTTTCTTGGAATTCAGTTGTTTTCGTTTTAATTTTTTCAATCATCAAGTCATAGTTTAATGTAATATCATCGTCATTCTGCACCAACGTCATTTTTGAGTTGAAACTTTTTATCGAACATTCTTCGTTTTCGTCAACCATTTTCACATACTCAGCAAACAATTCCAAATTGAATTTAATTAATGTATGTTCAATTAACTCTTGTACAAGTTTAGGAACTACAACATCTTTAGAAGATTTTAGAAATACATCAACATCCAAATTAGATAAGTCACTATTTTCATAAAGTAATGTTTTAATTCGTCCTTGGAAAGTACTTTTAACCACCTTCAAATTTGATGTGTATGGTTCTGCTGATTTTAATCGATGACTTAAGGTGCGTAAATGACATAACCATTTATCAACAGGAATATCTGTTCCACATAAACTACACCTTTCTTTAGTAAGTTCAGGTTTTTCGCATCCTAAAATTGGAAGCGGTAAATGAAGAAAAGTAATGAGGTGGTTTAAAAAACATTTACCTGGTAAAGAATGAACACGTTTTATGTGGCGATTTAAGTTGTATTTTTTTGAGAACGGTTTGAAACAAATATTACATAATACTTGTGCTTTAGACATTTTTAACAAGCAGTTTTGTTGTACGCGTGTGACACTTTAAAACACTTTCAACAAAATACTTGAGCTCTGCGTTACAACCTGCTTTTATACCACGCAAAATCCGTTATGAATTAACGTAATAAAAATTTCTAGAAAAACACTCTTATTGACTGACCTTGTTTATTAATATTTTTGCAATGAAGAATTTTCTTTGGATAACAATACATCATTCTTTGTACAAAGGATCTTTTTAATATTTGACCTTGTTTATTAATATTTTGCAGTCTAGAATTTTTATTGGAAAACAATACTCAATTTCCTACACAAAGGATTCTCTGTTACAATTTTTTCTCTAAATTGAAAATTCTTAGAAAAATAAATGTCTTAACAGTCATCTTATAATTTGTGACAATTGATGATCTCTTTATAATTGACCTTGTTTATTAATATTTTGCAATTCAGTGGAAATGCTATTGGAAAACGTAGTTGTCTTTGTTTAAACTTTTGTATATATATATATATATATATATATATATATATATATATATATATATATATATATATATATAACCGTGGATATTTAAATTGTTAGTCATTTGATAGATCTTTTCTTGTAAAGAGCGTTACTGAAGAGTAAACTTATTTGTTTCCTAAAGTCTTAACGATTCACAAAAAAGAAAATGTCAACAACACCATCAACAATTGTGGTTTTCACAGAAGATAAAGTTAATTTACCAATCAATTTGTTACATGTCATTATAAAACAAATCTTTCAGTAAGTAGAAATATTTTCTATATTTTTATTTTTCCTAAATGAAAATTTTATATATCAGATACGGTGTAAAGGATATTATCTTAAAAGACGATAGAGTCTCAATTTACTTATCGTACTCGCCGAAAACTACAACACTTCAGAAAAAATTTGGTAATTTACCAGTAAGATATATAAGAATGAAATTAGAATCCGAAGAAGAATTGGACATGCTAGAAAAAGCAATTACTAAATATAAATTTAATATTGAAGAAGATGAAGACATAAAAGCCATTGAAGCACCAACAACATCAAAAAGAGCAAGAATTGATGAAGATCAATAAATCAAGTAAATTTTTAATTTAGAATAAGGTTAGTTATTACAAAATATAATTAAACATATATTAAAGAAGAAATACTAGTTTTCTTTAAGATGAAGAAGAAGAAGAAAAGGAAGACGGAAATCTAGCTATGAGATAGAAAAATTAACATATCAAAATAAATTGCATAAAATAAGTAAAATTATTGGATAATAAAAGTTAACAATTGACTAGGTTTAATTATAGAATAAAAATATGATTATTAATCAGAATTGTCTTCTTTTAATTTCATTTCCTGTCTATATTGTTATTGCAGTTTCAAATCCAGTTTTTATAAATAAAACAGTAAATATAAAAGGACATTAAAACACATACTTTAAAATAATTTTTCTTTATTTAATTTATAATTCATTGAAAACAGATGAAAAGTTATACAAATCATTGTTTAAAAGGCAAGCGGTACAATACACTTTAAATGGGTGATTATGTTGATTGTCTTCACGATTAACTTCATGTTGTCCACAAATGATTAAGTTTCTTAAATCTTCATCGTTTTGATAAAATGCTGGTAACTTCAACCAAATATTGCTTAAATGTAAAGGATCCATTTTCAATAAATTTATTTTAACTAAATTTCTAATGCATGATACAGCATTTTCTGTATCAAGAGCATTCTGTAGAATCACTGCACTCTGTGACATAGTAATCAAAATCACTATCACTACTATCGCTGCACCACGAGTTTTTTATTTTATTTACTAAACTTTTCAAAGAGTTCAATCTGTTGCGTGTATAAAAACAATTACATGTGTCTGGCCCGGTAGTCACACCACTATTCGACCAAACACAATCTATAAAATGTTTACCATATTCATTTAAAACCTCTTGCATATCTGCATAAGGTGAAAGTTTTTCTAGTAACCTTCTTATAAAGAATTTATCCCTACTATGAACTTTATCATCCGAAAGTAACAGTTTAGCTTCATTAATATAATATTTCAATCCATACATACTGCACTCACAATTTAATCTCAAAAAATGTTTCTTTTCTTTCTTCTAAACGTTGCACAAAAAACTGAGTACTTTTGAAAAATTTAGGTTTTATATACCATTATTCCCACTACCATAAATTTATCCCCTCTTTTCAATTTTGATTAAATAAAAGTACAAGTGAGAGTAAATGAAATTTTCAATAAAATTGAATAGAAAAACTATTTTTAGACGAACTTTTTACAATTACATTTATATAGAAATAAATGAATATATCATTTTTATGTAATGTCTTTCATATCAATCCAGCTATTATATACACTATCAAATCCTAACCATTTAACAAATAATTTACGACCTTTACGACGTAGCACCTTTTCAATTAAATAGATACTTGGATAGTGGGTCTTTTGTAATTCTTCTTCATAGAAACATCCACTGATTGGTTGACCACGTAAATCTTCCAGTAAATACGTCACAGGATTGCTATTATTTACTTTTATAATTTTAAATAATTCTGTTGTCCAATTGGGTGTATAACCTTTGTCGAATAAATGTTTCATCTTACTGATACGAACAAGATCGTCTTTCTTGAATTTTCCAGCAGTGAATTTTTTCAAATTATTATAGGATGCCTGTAGAATTTCTTGCTCGTTATCTTTATTTACTTCATTAGGTTTCATCTTTATCGTTCTGTGTAGTGTATTATTGTAATCTTTAGTGACGTCATCAAGAATTTTTATCCAATTATATGACGCATTCATTGTAAATAATTTATATAATTTACTTTTTAAAGTTCTAATTACACGTTCAGCAATAGAAGCTTTTTTTACACTATATGTATGATAATGACTAATTCCATATTTCTTCATTAAAGCACTAAATTGTTTATTAAAAAACTCCTTTCCTTGATCTGACTGAAGCTTCTTTGGATGACGACCTTGTTGTTGTAATATTGTTTTCATTGCTGACGTTACATCGTTGCCTGATTTAGATTTTAATGGTTGAGTCCAGAGATATTTTGAAAAACAATCAATTACCACCAATATATACTTGTATCCATTGTTTTTTTTTGAATGTTTACTAAGATCGGCTAAATCCATTTGCCAAAGTTCATCTAGACCTTTTATAATTGTACGACGTCGAAGGAAATTTTTTCGAGCTGGTTTATATATTTCATTAACAACATGTTCTTTCAATGACATTATTTCTTTTCGATATTTTATTCACTTCACTAGCTGCGTATAATGAATTTGAAAAATGATATCGATGAAGAGGTATTGCCACGATGACCTTCTGATGAGAACTGTTCAATTTTCACAATTGTTTTCATTAATAAATCTTCTAAATCTATCTATTAAATTGTTTTAATTTTTCTGTAGTTGTATTATCTTATTAATATCAATAAATTTCTGGTTATATGTCTTAATTAACCTTTCAATGTTTTCCAATTGATCCCTTGTACTCCTTATTGTATTATTCAGTTCATTCAATTTCTTATCAAATGCGGTGAATTTATCGTTAATTGATTTGTCTCGTTTTGTAAAACTATCATTAAGCTTCTTTATCTGATCTTTAATTGTTGGTATATCTGATTGATAAAGTCCTTCAATTTTTCGACTATTTTGAATGTGTTTATGTGTTTGAGTTTCGTTCTCCTCTATTAATCGTTCTAAATTTTTAATCTTTTCCTCAATTATACTATCATTTTTTTTAATTTGATTTTCTATCTCTTTTCTTAGTTCATCAACGTACCCTTTAGTGGTTGAGTCCTTTACATCTTCACCGTCATGTAGATTACAGATTCGATGATTCTTTAAATCAAGATTGCCATCAGTAGTATAACTATATAGATTGTGCCAAACACGACTTCCACTCGCTTTATTATCATTTTCACTGAATTTTCTCTTCCAAGCACGTCCGAATTTGTCAATGCTCATAATGATACTAAATAAGGTTTAAGGAAAAACAGCATATTTATACATCATTCTTTTATTGATCACTATCATGAAAATTTTCATATAATATTATAACATTGGTTAAGGCACACATACAATTCAATATTGAATGAAATACACAAGTGGATTTAGATTTATATAAACGTGGCTGGTTTGGTAATTCATGAACTATTGACGTATTATAGATAAAGTTCTCAATGAATTTCTTCTTTTCCAAGCCCTTAACAGAAATTTCACTGTATCCAGATGTTACTCTATTAATAATTCCATGAAATTCCTTAGGATATATAAAACCGTCCTCCCATTTCAATCCATGATGATTTTTCGTCAACCAGTATACTTGTTTCTTATATTGCAGTGGTAATGCTTTAAAACAATAGGGAGACTTGAAGATGAAATGACTTATCTTATATCCACCATAGGTTGCTAGCTCTTTTGGTAGGAATTTATTGTTGTTTGGTATTCGGAAACCTTGTACATCTACATACAACGATAGCGATGACGATGACGATGATGCGGTCATTATGTTAATAAATCACTCCTGCTTCACGTAGTTCTTTTTCAATAGCAATAATCTCGTTTTGATGAGAATTATTTCCCGCAACAGTTGATGCACACAACAAAGCCAAACGAGCAACTTACTCATTCGGATCATCCCCATAAATATATTGAACTGGTTTTCTATTGTATCGTAAATATTGAACACCCCGTCCCGAAGGAGAAGGGGAACTCTGTGATCTTAATGGTTTAATAACCTTTTGATATTTATAAGATGTATCTCCTTGTATTTTCTTCTGTGGATCATAGTTCTGTCGATAGGCATTTGTAAGACTGATAATTCTCTTATAAGCGTCTTGATCCTTAATTGAAAACTTACTATGGGAGACATTTTTCAAAAACAACAAATCATACAGTCCTTCTGTTCCCTTGAAAACTTCATTCAATACTTTTATATCACCATTAGGCTCAATATACAAAACTGTATTGCTCAGAGTTAGCTTCTTCGTCGCCTCATCATAATTAATTTTTGAAGTGATTGTTTGATGTTTTTGAATCAATGTTTCAATATAGGGTTGTGCAATTGCCGAATATTGATTGATGTAATCAGCATAATCCTTGTCAGATACTTTTGATTGATCCATAAATAATTCTTCCACATCGTCATCGTCGTCATCGTCTTCATCTTCGCCGTCGTCGGCGGCGAATTTACTTGCAATGGAGTGTCTTCTCGGCACATACGGAAATCGCGGTACACTTTCTTCTTCTTTTTCCTCAACTTTAAGCAGCAATAAAATACCGAAAGAATGAGGACAGACCTCATAACATCAAAGTTACTGCATTGCGTCAGGATATTACGAATTGTATTGCGCACATCTTCGGTGACCACACGTCATGTGATCAGTACTTCTGCAAAAGTGTGGGTAAAGTGGATTTGTCGTCAATGTACGCTTCATTGCAACGTTGTACATTTTATCCCAAGTTCCTTTCGATCGTGAAATCTGTCGCAGACATATCATGGAGTCTCATATTTGATGTCGATGATAACATTGTAGAAACGTTTAACAATGTTGTTAATAAAATGGTAGGAGGGAAAAGAATTAATTTTTCCACGAAAGGTTCCTACGAAGGCCGATGTTTCAGCGCTGTCATCAATTTTAATAAAGAAGGGAGGTTTTTACCCGAAATTGGATATGAAACGGCTTGTATTGGCCAAAATACTCTAAAGTATTTGGCACAATATAGACAATGTAGAATGGCTAAGAAACCGAAAAAAAAAGTCCAACGAACCGTCAGTGCCGATTCGGACTACGGACGGTCGCTCTTGGATATAATAGCAGATGTAGACTCCAATGAATATGAAGAGAAGAAGAACATATTCATGGAAACTATAAACAATGTGGACATTGTACCATTAGAGAAAGATACAACAATGCCACAATTTAAAGATAGATGGCTGGCAGAACGACGGCTTCGAATTACTGCAAGTCATTTTGGAAGAATCTGTAGAATGAGAGCAAATACAAACACAAAAAATTGTGTTAAAGAAATTGTATCGTTTAAAAGCTGGACCTCGAAGTCTACAAATTACGGAATTATGATGAAAGACATAGCCCGTACCGACTTCGAACAAAGGACGAACATGGAAGTCCAGAAATGTGGATTGTTCGTTGACCAGAACAAAAGATTTCTTACGGCCACACCCGATGGTGCTGACTGTACCATTGAGATAAAATGTCCGTACTCTGCACGACATATGACAATCGAAGAAGCAATACGTAACAAGACGATCAGGTATTGCACAATTGATAATGAAGGTCAATTGCAGTTGAAAGCAATACACCCGTATATGTATCAAATACAGGGTCAACTGCATATATGTCAGCGAAATCTTTGTTATTTCGTGGTGTGGACTACGAAAGACATGAAGTTCCAGATTATCCATCGGGACGACAATTTTTGGGACAATAAAATGGAGCCGATTCTACAGAAATTCTTTTTCAGTGCCTTGTTACCCGAAATTATCGATTCACGACTCAGTCGTGATCAATCTATAAGAGACTTGTTAGTAAAAGACATGTAATCGTGTCTTTGTAGCAATGGTACAAAATACGGTGTTGTCTGATATTGTCAAAATATCCGGGCCGATGCACCTCACAATCCGGTGTTGTCCGATATTGTCAAAATATCCGGGCCGATGCACCTCATAATCCGGTGTTGTCCGATATTGTCAAAATATCCGGGCCGATGCACCTCACAATCCGGTGTTGTCCGATATTGTCAAAATATCCGGGCCGATGCACCTCACAATCCGGTGTTGTCCGATATTGTCAAAATATCCGGGCCGATGCACCTCACAATCCGGTGTTGTCCGATATTGTCAAAATATCCGGGCCGATGCACCTCATAATCCGGTGTTGTCCGATATTGTCAAAATTTCTGGGCCGATGCACCTCATGATCCTGTGTTGTGCGAATATCTGGGCCGATGCACGTGCTGCTCGATATTGGTGAAATATCCGGGCCGATGCACCTCAAGGGGATCGCATGTAGTCCAATATTTTTTAAATATGTGGATACGTGCTACTTCGAGACAAGTGCACTGTCAAAAAAAAACATACTTGCCCTGTAGTATACCGAATGGTAATCCCAGGGCAAGGAGAGGATACGTGGACGGGTTTTAGTGGGTAGGCCCTGTATGATACAGGGAGAGTCCCTCACTCCCAAACGACAGGGAGCCGTTTGAGGTCTATAAAAGATTTCCCCTTCTCTCAAAAATACAAACAAAAAAAAACCGCCCGCTTCGGAAACCGCGAGGACGATACCCTTTGGAAAACATTCCTCGATTTTGCAGTTTTAGTACAGCAACTCTGTAACTTATTCGAACGTGGGTCAAAACAAAGCTCGATTTCCACAAACGCGTTACACACGTCTAATTATTCCAAATTTCTTGAGGATATTTGTAACATTGAATTTTTTCGTTTTTCTCCACGTTATTCTGGAATATACACAAATATTTCATATTTATTCTATTGTAGAGTGGAGAAAAATGGAAAGAAAACCAATAGGTGGACTTATATTGACTTATTATCAGATTGAAATTTCGCGAAACGAATCCTCAGGGAACCCCCCTATAAATCCTAAAAATATTTTTCATATCGCCCATCAATTATTAGCAATTATTATAAGAATTTATCGTCCAAGACGCTACGTTTGGTATTTTTGAAAAATCTTGATATGTCGATTTGTATAATTCTTAGAAAAAACACAACATATATACGATAAATCGAAGCTCATGGAAAACAGTCTCCGCAAATGTATAAACAATTGGCGCCTACCCCCACCCCAACCCCGATGATTGTCGCAAGCCACACTTATTGTTGGTTTTGTTTGTCTATAACTCATTAGTATTCGGGATGGTTACGAAAGAACAATTAGAGCGTAAGTTATCTATTATTATTATTATTTGCACATTTCTTATTCAATTGGTATCAAAAGTGTTTGATTTGATGCAATATTTCGTCTATTCAATAATTTGATTATATGAACCACACGTATGTAATTGTATTTTTTTTTAAATGTATCTTTTCAACCTCTTTTCGATTGTAGCAGAATCATTTGTTATAATTTTCTTTTTTTCTGTTTTTTTTTATAGACTTGAATGCTGAAATTGAATCAATTTCTTTGGAAGAAAACACCAACAACGACAACAAGAACAAGAACAATGATAACGCCAAAGAAAAAAACCACAATAACAGCAACAGCAACAGTGGTCGTGGTGGCCATGTTGGCCATGTTGAGAAAAAAAAGAAAAGAAAATGTAAGTAATCTATGAATGCCTGATTGCACAATTAGAAATCATTTTTCCGATTTTCAGGGTGGCCTAGTAGAGGTGAAGGTGGAGGCCGTGGCGGTCGTGGATGGGGCGGTGGATGGAGCAGTGGATGGGATGGAGGGTTCTATGGAGGCTCTCTAAATATCAACATATCGAATAATTTTTCACGGTAGGAAAATTAGTTGTATTCATTCATTGATTTCATCATTAATTTTTCTGTTTTTATTTGGCATTATAGCTCACAAAGTGAAAACAATGAGGTGGGGGCGATGTTGCTGTTGCTGTTGATGTTGTTGATGTTGATGATGATGCTGATGATGATGGCAATGATGATGGCGATGATGATGTTGCGATGGCAATGCTTTTCTCCAATTGTCTTTTATTAATTATTATTATTAATAATTAATTTTTTAAAAAATTATTCATTAAATTATTGAAATTATTAAAATTATTATTATTAACCTTACATTACCTTTACATTTACCCGTAATTTTCACCATTTGTTTCCTGTTAATACATATTGACACGTTTCTTTCCTCCAGCTGTCAAAATTGGCACTGGCATAATTCCTTACCTGCAATTATCAGTACTGTCCACCTACAATTGGAATCGGCACAAGTAATCAATTGTGCGATTCCCTGTACATGAAGAATACGTGGAGCACTATCTCTATCGTCATGTATATTTACGTATGTCTGTTATTAATGTACAACAGGTATTGTAGGTATATAAAACGCACTCAGGTACGACAAATAATAAACTTTAATTAATCACAACCCCTTATTTTTATGCACACATCTATACATACATATATTTTTCTCACATATTATCATTCTATATTGAAACCATGATTCCTGACTCTTCCGATTTGGCAAACTTGCACTATTTACGTCAAACGCGGGCCATCTTGGTAAAATAACGACGCTGGATTTCCACTCAATTTTCTTTGGGAAATCAACATTTTTTACAACAATAATGCATCAGTCGAAAAGAAGACAAAATTATCTACCTAACCGTATGTATTTCAAATCAAACTAATTAATTCTAATAAGTGAAAACAATGCCCGAAAAACCAGTTGGTTTTTCCGCAATAACTCAGGCAATTTTCAAAATTTCAAAAAAGAGCTCTATCTTGCACTCCGCCTTTGTATCAGCTTTCGAATGAGGGGTTGATCAAAGCTGTAAAATAAAAATTGTAGGAGAAAAACTGTTGTAGCGTACAGAAGTTTTCTCAATTTTTCGGAAAACTAACGGCAGAATCGAAAAATTTCTTCAATATTTAGAAAGAACTTTTTATTTGCTATCTAACAGTACAAGAATTTTTGCAAAATAATCAAAATTGGACAAGTTATAAGAGAAAATACGAGAAATTGTACAAAAATACGAAAAAAACATGTTGTTAGATTTTCATCTGTAATTCAAATTTGTATCAATATTTTGAAAAACGGAAAGCTCCGTTGGCCTCTATAAGAAATGCTCTTTTCAAAGATCTATGTCCGTTCGTTGCAGTCCCAAGGATGAGCGAGAAATTGCGAGTTAGAAATTCATATTTTCGCCGGTCAAAATTGGACGAACTACTGCCCGGCCTTAACCTTGCAAAGAGACAAGGTGACGGATCTAGATTTGTTGATAAAACAAAGTCTGCGCTAATTTGACCACCATCTCTCTGTCAATAGACAAAACTAGAGGAAATCATATTTTACCGATAAAGCAGACTGCATACGTATATAAAGGCTCTCTGTCGACTACTACAGGAAGTAAATCGAGTGTTTTTCACACGATAAACATAGTTTTGTTTACTGTTAATTTTCCAAAAGATTTTCACTTTTTAGCAGCAACAATGGTACCGTTGGAAACGTAATGAAATAATCTATAAATTGCATTATATTTCATATAAAAATAATTAATTTTTACAGATAAAAATTGTCAGTGAAAACTCTCATCCATTTTCCACCATAAATTTCCAGTAAATTTTCCGAATTTCAATCTCAAACTGTTCTCAAAATAATCCGCTATTCATTAGCTTTCGAAAGAGCCCCGGTTCAGCCGTATAAGTTTAAAACGGTATGTAAAAAATTCAAATTAGTATGTCGAAATCTTTCATCAATTTTCCGAAAAACTTACAATGTGATCGGAACATTTCTAGCTGATTTGAAAAGCGCTTTTAATTTGCCACACGTTGCGTACAATTCATTAGAAAATAAGTAATATTTGCCAAGTAATGAAGGAAAATATAAAAAAAACCTGTACAAAATGCTAAAAAACATGTTTCTAGATTTCCTTGTGTAACTCTAGATTACATACAAATTTCAAAAAATCGGATATATACTTCCCTGCTCCTTGAAACGCTCTTTCAAATACCGTTTAGAACATTGAAATTCGTTGGAAAATAAAAAAGTTGTATTATTTTGCAATTGTTCTATCGTGTAAGGAACGCCCTTAAAGAATATTATCATGACCTATTTAGGGAATAATGTAAGTTGAATCTTTAGGAAAGACTCTAAACTGAAACAGAACCAATTATGGAATGCGAATCACAATGTTCATGTTTCTCTATGAGAAATAAATTTGGATGTCAGATGAATCTTGTTTACCACTGCTGCACACTGATAGTCTTAGCAGTCATAGTAATTATTATTTTTACAGTCCCTATTCTAATGCCACAACTTAATATTCCGATTGCATCCATCAACGTAAAACTCACTCAAAAAAATTAAGTAAAAATAATTACTTTAAACATAATCAACCAACCTGTTTATTTCGATCCGAAATATGTTTTGCCCTCAAATATATGAGATGGATAAAAAGAATTATTTGAAACAATATGACCATCAAGAACTCTAGGAATCATAAGGAATGTATCGGATTCATTGAACTAATATAATACTTTTTGCAGAAGATCAACAGGTCTTTAACTAAATGAGTACAGACGTAGTATTTTTTTATGGTTTGACAAAGCAGAACATGTTTAACCCATTAGAGACTATGAATACTCATTTTGCAATTTGTGTAGCAAAATTCTAACCTCGTCGACACCCTGTGAATCCGACAGGCGCGCTGCTGTGGCTCTTTAGTCGTTAGTCACCCGTAGTCGACCTCTAGTCATTACTGAATTAGGTGGCGCGGTAAGGTTAAGTTTGAACGCGTTTCACATTTGTGTAAAATAATGGACATCATCAGTGGCAAACACATTCGCTTTAGCTACAAAATGCCGAGTATTATATTAGAGGGACCGGAAAGCAATGTGGTTTCTGCACATATCACTATTTGATTGTCATTTATCTGCTCATTGTGTACATCAAAATCGTGGCAAAGATATTCTGAGGTTCCTGTGACTTGTTTAGTTGTAAACACATATTTGAACTTTTTTTTTAATTTAGGGTGAAATGGCCAGCCAATTACCAAAAAAGGTACGTATCCGGCATTGTCTGCTTGTCGAGCTTCGGAAAGGTCGTTACGCAACAGTTACTACAAAAAGCATTTGCGATATTTATCCAAATGCATTAGACGTCCGTAAACGCCAAAGGTTGTTTTCCAAGTTCAGATCCAGGAATGTTGATCTTTCTTACTCATATCGATCAGGAAGATCAACTACATTAGACAATGACGTACTAAGGGCGGAAGTCGAAACAAATACCAGTCACACAATCGAAAAATTGTCAAACAGTCTTAACCAACTTTGGTTAACCATCCAAGAACATTTGCAGCAAATTGGGAAAGTACGCAAAGCAAGTAGTTTGGTCCCGCATAATTTATTAGAAGAAAATAAAGCTAACCGATCTACCAAATGCAACTTACTGCTTCAACGGCACAATACAGAAGCGTTTTTTGATCGCTTTATCACCAGAAATGAAAGTGGGTCCTCTATGATAATCCAAAACGCAAAAGGTAGTGGCGCTCCAAATGAATCACCACGAAGAACTGCAAAGCCTGATTTATACCCCAAAAAAGCCCTTTTGTGTGTTTGGTGGACTATTCGCGGCGTTGTTCATTTTGAAGTGCTGAAACCTGGACAAACTGTGAACAATTGGATCGTATAAATTAATCTGTAATTGAAAGGTGCCGCTATATTTTTAAGTTTTGAATGGAATTTTAGGAGTTTCTATTGAAAAAAAAATAGTTTAGTAGATTTTTAGTCTTATATAAAGTTAGGACAACTAGGTCCTAACTTCGAACACTGTGTACGAAATAAGGATCCAATTTTTTCAATTACCTTTTTTGGCACCGTTGAAGTTCTGGATTTATTACTTTGAAATTAAAATAAATAAAAATGTTTTTGCTTTAAAATTTGAATCTCTAGATTGACAGTTCAAAAATTACAAAAAGTTTTGCTTATGTAAGCTTGTTTTCAAAATATCGATTTTTTTTTTTTAAATACGAAATTGGGCTCTATTGTTTCTTGTAAATTGCTGTTCGGAAACTCTGATTTATTCGAACAGTTACAATTAATTCACGATAATTTTGGACACGTTCCCGACGCGATTACTTTTTTGGAAAACCTGGATATTGAAATTTCTGAAACATTTGAAAAATTTGATTGAATTATTAATTAAGTAATTCACCAACGCCAGAGTCGTTTTCAGCCAGCCACAAACAAACAATTAAAAAATTAAGAATTACCAGTAACGGCGTTTTTCGAAATTTTGATAAATAGAGATGTTATTTGCAGTATTCATTACTTTTCATCTACAGAGTATAATTTTTTTTTCAATTGTTACTTTAACCCCTAATAAAAATCAAAAATTCAATTTAATATGATTAAAAATATATAATACGCTGAAAATTAATTATAATTTTTGTTACGAATAAAACATTATAAAATATTTCATTTGTAGAGATAGAATTCTACTTTACAGCAAAAAAAAATCCAATTGTTAATATTTTTTTAATCTAAAAATTTAAAAATTGTCAAAAATTAATTATTGCTAGTATTTATATATAAAGTAATATAGATCGGAAATTCTGTAATTAAAAAAAAAGAAAGATTGAGAATAAACATTGCAACTGCATGAGATTTGTACCCGAGACATTCGGATTGAAAGCTAATTTGCATTTTGCATTTTGAAGTTTTTTATTTGTCTAATTTGTTTTCTTACATTACGATCGATACATTTTTCAACGTGTCTCTTAGCCTGTTGACTTAATACACTATAAGAATTTTAGATTATTTCTTTAAGCATTTACATGGTGAGTTTACAGTTTCGTCTGTTTTTATACTAATGTTAAAGTTTTACCGAGTTATACAGGAAAATTTGTCAAAAACCTGCTTAAGTCCTACTACTAGTACAACTAATGATTAAGAGCGGTTTTAGGGTGTCCCTCGTATTTTCATTTTGTTTGCTTATTTAACACTTCCAGGCATTATGTCCCTCACGAAGGACATAATTTTGTATCAGTCTTATGATACAAGAGTATCAATTTACGTTTAAAATTATTTTGTCCCACTGAAGGGCAACTGTATTTAAGGTTGAACTCTACCGGGTGAAAATAGAAACCACTCGTTCAAAAATTCTGAAAAAATAACCATAGTTTAGTACTACCCTAACCATTGTTTATGACAAATTAACAAAACATCTAACGGGTAGTTTTTAAAAAAAGCGAAAAACCTCAAAAAACATGGTTTTTACAGGTTTTTATTTTTTATTTCAAAAACTACTAGATAGAAAATTCGTAGGCTTTAGTATCACATCTAAATGGATTTTATACAGCTTCTCTATTTTTTTGATTGACTTTGAACGAGTAGATTTGGCAAAAAAGCCGAAATTACGAATTCGCGTATTTACAGTACTATACGCTTGAAACCAAATTTAGGACGTAGAATGGGCACTAAACATTGATAAGAATCAAATTATTTGGCATCAACGTCAATATTTTTGCTAAAAAGGGCATTTTAAAGTTGTATTTTGAAAATGCCGTCCAATTTTTGCTGTATTGAATAGTAGCGTCCTCGGCTAAAAGTGCATGTTTTTGTAAATTGTTTCTACGCGCCATCGATCATTCAGAGGCTCAATAAGCGAAATAAAAAGATGAAATAAATACAAATCTTCAAATATCGAAGTACATAATCAACTATCTATTTATAATCTTATATTACACTATGTCTAAACTAGCTAGAATTTCATTAGTCAACTTGATAAAAATAATAAAAACACTGGGGAATTCTTTATAAATTCAACATTGAATATGTATTCGTGTTGATTCTACCGAAAATGATAATTTAGAAAAATGTGTCAAAATATATGTAGGTTCGTAATACATATAAAATATTTAGGGAAAATAAATGAACTGAATCCATAGACAATATATCTAGTTATCTCATCGTCCAATAAGACTCTAATAGGACAAAGAGAGATAGCATCAAATTGGGTGATACTAACAAGATTTCCCCACAATAGTTTTTAATATAAACAATCGGAAATTATCACAATTGTTTATTTTCACAAATAAGGAAACAAATGTCGATATCGATATTTTATATCTTTGTCTGACGCATGTTAAAAATTGTAAAATTAGTGGACCCACGGCGATTGTTAATATTGAACACAGATCGAGCGATTTACACAGAAGCGAGATAATTAAAAAAAAATTGTCGTAATACAAATAATTGAAAGTGAATAGATTTAGCGAAAAGGGCAGCCGTCTTGTAAAACAATAATAACAGTTAGGACAGCTGTCCTCTTCGCTAAATCTAAATCTAAATCGTTATACAGTAGAACGAACAATTAAAGATTCTGCAAATTTGAACGTTCAGATATGAAATAGAAAAAAAATTTTAGGTACAGGGAGAATTTCAACCTTTGAGCTTTTGATCGAACATAATACCACATCGCTAGATCTATTCACTTTCAATCATTTGTATTACGAGTTTTTTTTTATTATCTCGCTTCTGTTGTAAATCCTCTATCTTTGTTCAGTATTAGCAAATCGACATAGGTCCACTAATTTTACAATTTACATGCATCAGACAAAGATATAAAATACCGATATCTTCATATGTTTCCTTATTTGTGAAAATAAACAATTGTGATAATTTCCGATTGTTCATATTAAAAACTACTGTGCAGAAATGTTGGTACCACCCAATTTGACGCTGTCTCACTGTACTATTTTTGAGAACAACATTGTTGGTTGGAAAATATGACTTTCTCGGAAAAATTAATATAATAATGTAATTTATTATTTATTTATTTATTTATTAATAAAGTCATTATTATCTCATCCAACTCGAATACTGTCTTTAGTAGAAGGATTTTTCTGATATAAATGTGTTTATCTTCATAATTAATTTTGAAAATAGCTAGATTAGGATTGAATGGAAATAAAAATTGTTCTACTAATTATTCCAGAAACTCAACTTTTCATTTTTTTTATAAAAGCACGTAAACTGTCTGCAATGTGTATAAAGTCAAGGACTTTTGTTTATAAAGAGACTGAAAAGTAATCCTACTCCATCGAGAAAAAACGAAACCGGCATTTGAAAGAGTAAAAGATTTATGCAATTGACAATCGATTTCAAAAACCACGTTTTCTCAAATATACAGAAAACAATAACAAAAAAAAGGAAATAAAAAAAAATCAAATAATTGTTCATGATATGTTATCGATTATAACCAACCCTGCTACAGAGAGTACCAAAATATGAATTTTGAGTGAGACTTGCAAATATAAAAAAACATTTGAGTGGATAAATTTCGAAGATCAAATTGATTTGGCGGAAGGGATATAACGGGCATAACAACGGATTCTTCCAGTCGCCAATAGCGATATCACGAATACAACAACGGTTTATTCCGGTCGCCAATAGCCACTGCGGAACTCAGAATTTTCCAGGTCGCCAATTGCCACTGCTGGTAATGTAAGGAAAGAGGCCACGTGGAAAAAGGAGTCGGTACGACCGGTCGCTGCGGCTTATATTTCGTTGGATTATCGGTCGAGTGCCCCTACTGCTCGGGCTTGCGCGGTACCTCGTTAGTTTTAGTATGCGGCTGCTGGTGACGCTGGACGGTTCGTTACAAAATTTTTAAATGAAAATTGTTTCTAAATCAATAATTTTTTCCAGTGTTCCTAAATGTGATGAACAAAGTTCCATATCGCAAGAAATTGCCAGTGAACACAACATCAGGTAAAAAGTTCTTTTTGCTCAGCCGAAGCACAAAGTAATATCGAATATTTTATTCCAATTACAGCGACTTGGTTGGACTATTAAGGGCAGCTTCAGGAGGTGACAACTTTGTAGAGCCAATGCAGGATCAACCAACATTAGAGGTTGAGAAAAAAAGACTTGCCGGAGAGTACGATCCTTCAATCGAGAAAATTACCGGTCGACGTGTTGTGGATATTCAAAGTTTCATCGGCAACATCCGTCAACTGGAGAGTCACTCATGCAAAGCAAGTGGCTTAGGATATTTACCATTAGAAAAAGAAGTAGTAATGGGTTTAAATTCAAAATTAATTTATAAATGCACTAAATGTGTCTTTACTACTTCTTTCGAAACGAATCCCAACTGGAGTGGCTCTAATAGTGGAAATGTCAACTATTTGGCCACTTCTGCTGTAATTTCTAATGGAAAAGGCTTTTCAACATTAGAAGAAATATTGGCTACTCTTGACATCCCCGGCTTTTGTATAAAAACATTTTTTAATTATCAGCAAAAAGTCTATGAGTCGTGGAATGACGCTTTGACGCCATCAATTGAAGAAGCCGGCAAGTTAGAATATGCGAATGCCCAAAATACAAATAAAATGACAGGGGATATTGGAAACATTTCCGTTATTGTTGATGGTGGTTGGAGTCATAGGTCCTACGGTCACCGCTACACAGCAAAGTCAGGAGTAGCCGTAATAATAGAGGCATATACGAAACAGATTTTATGGGTATTAGGAATAAATATTGCTCTATATGTGCAATGGCAAGTCGTAAAGAGATCGCCACACACAATCATGTTTGTTTTGAAAACTGGGAAGGCTCATCGTCAGCAATGGAAGCTGATATTTTGCAGGAGGGATTTTCTTGCAGTGAAGCCATGCACAAGTTGCGCTATACCACTTTTGTTGGTGATGGAGATTCAAGCGTGCATAGCAGGATTTTGGAAACAGTTCCATATTCGCGATCTATTAAAAAAATACAATGTGCAAATCGCGTAACAAAGAATGTTACGAAACACTTATTTAATCTTGCCAAGGAATCTAACGCTAATAGAATTTTACTAACAAATTCTCGAATATGTAGCATTTCGAAAAATATAAGAAAAGTAATATCGTGGCATGCGAAGCAAAAAAATGCGTCTCCTGTAGAATTGAAAGACGATATTTCAAATATTGTTAGTCACGTTTTTGGAGACCATTCACAATGCAAATCGTTCTATTGTTTAAAAGTGGGCACCAAAGAGATAATCGCACAATATCAGAACTGTTCTATACAGAGAAAGATGCGTTTATTGCAAATAATTGGCGCGGTTACTGCCAAAAGTTACAGTCTAATCGAAAACGCTACTAGCAATAGAGCTGAATTGTTTATGCACCAAGTTGCAAAATTTAACGGTGGAAAGGCGAGCGAGCTTCTTTGGTAGAAGAAATGGTTTCAATATTAGATACCTAGGAGCTGCGTTATCTTTTCAATATGGTCCCGAACGGTTAATCAAAAGTAACAGCAAAAGTACCCAATCAACGATTGGTAAACAATCGAACAAATAAAAACAGAAATCGCTTGGGAAGAATTTTACCACCATTTGAGCAAAAAAATTAGAAAAATACAAACAAGGATAAAGATTACGGATTATCCTGTAAATCGATGCGCTAATCAAACAGCAAATTAAATTATTAAATGTTCCGGCAGATAAGCAAAACGAAATTCAAATAAAGACAGTGAAGCAAAGTGACTCTGAGGCCTAGTTCGACGAAAGAAAATGCCGTCTAACATCCTCTAAGTTCGGTGAAATCAACAAACGAACAAAGAATTTTGGAAATTTAGTGCACAATATTCTATACACTAATCCTACAGGAATCCGTCTTGATTATAGCAACATGTATGAAGATGTTGCCAGAGACGAATACTCTACATTGACCGGCAATACGGTTGTGCGGTGTGGATTTTTTGTGTGCACCGTAGGTTTTCTTGCCGCCTCACCAGATAGTTTGGATGGTAATGATAAAATAATAGAAATTAAATGTCCATATTCCGCCAGGCAATTAAAACCTATAGAGGCACCCAATCTTATTAAAACATTTTATTGTAAATTAGAAGGTAATAGTTTGCGATTAAAAAAGAATCACAATTACTATTACCAGAATCAGGGTCAAATATCTATAACGAAGCGACAAGTTTGTGATTTTGTAGTGTGGACTCCTAGGGGAATTCACATTGAAACAATTGAGGTCGATAACGAATTTTTTAAGAAAATGCTGCCAAAATTACAGCAATTCTACGATAACCATTTTGGGCCTGAACTCGTCGACAGCAGGCATAATCGTAGTATGAAATTACGGGACATGAGTTAGTTTAATTATGGTAAATAAAGAAACGATACAAATCAAATTTGTGGCCTAGGCCTGATATTTATGCTGCTCAAAGTCGACAAAACAATTTCAAATAAATTTCTGAACCGACGCTAGATATTTGAGTCATTTAATTTCCAAATAATCAATAAAGAAACAATATTGATCAATAATTTGCTATAAAAAGATAAATAAATAATAATAATAATAACACAAATTTAGGTACACAGTTATATAATGAGCCAATATGAATGTTGAACAAGTTTCAGCAGTACTGTAAAACTGCATTTACAATGCGAAAGAATCAAAAATTCTGAGAATAATAGGAAAGTGACAGAAGATTTTAGGCAAAAGAAGAATCTGCCCATACCTGCTCTGAAGTACTTGGAATGGTGATCCCAGAGCAGGGAGAGAATACGAGGAGCGGTTTTAGTGGGTAGGCCCTGGATGGTCCAGGGAGAGTTCCACACTCCCAAACGACATTGGGTCGTTTGGGGTCTATAAAAGATTTCGCCTTCTCTCGAAAATCAAAACAAAAAACACCGGCCTATTATAATCATCCCCATCCTTTAATATCATTTGTTTTTGTTTCCTCAATATCGAACATTGATTTTTGTCTTATTTCAGTTTATTGCAAATAGAATTATTGATGTAATGAAATAATGTTAAATACCACCTGTTTTGGTACTAATTGACAGTTGTTACTAATTGACAAGGTAAGATATTATTGTCAGAATTGCTGGTAAGTACACATTACGTTTGTCATATAGGATGCGCCAAAAGTAACGACTAATATCCATGCTTTTTATTTATCAAAAGGTAACTTTCTATTGATCATTCCTGGCTCATAAATAAATAATAGAAAAATAAAAAGTCTGGGCGTTGGAATTATTAATTTTATGCGTTACTTTTTGTTCACACTGTATGTTGTCATACGGCATAGTACAAATCTGCAAATGTTAATCCAAAAAATTTCCGTAAAATCCATAAAATCTGAAATCGACGCCTTTATAAATTTCATAATGATCTACAGCAATATGACGATCCGTGGAAAATAGTTTTTCTCATTTTTCTTCACGAAATCCCGAAAAAACAGAAACATTTGTTTTCCGAAATCGATCATAAATGGAAAGGTCACTAGCCACTATCAAGTGTTTACTACATACTTTCTAATTATTTACTATAGCTCTGTGTACAGTATCCCTTTTTTTTTCGTAAACAATAAAAGTGACGTATACTTCAGCTGTTGGTTATTATATCAATGTGAAGGATTTTTTCTTAGAAAAAACACACCAAATTATCGTAAACAATATTACCTCTTCATTTAAAAATAATAAACAGGTGATAGTAGTAAATGAACTTTTGTTTTTCCGGGATTTCGCGTGGAAATTGAGAAAAACGTATTTTGCTTGAATGTTTTCAAAATGCTTCTTTGTTTGGAATGAATTTTCCGATTTTTCACCAATTTCCCAAAGGGCTACGAGTTTCAAAATTTGGTAAGATGATCTCTAGGACCCACCAATAAATTTAAAATCTTTTTCAAATCTCTTGTCAAATAATGGGAGGCACCATAAAAACTAAACAAGTGGTATACTTTTACGTGAAACGAATGGTATATGCTATTGTCAATTATTTTTCTTGTTTCTCTAATTACGAAAATTCACTCTACATTATCAATTTTCATTGATTTGACTTCAGCATATTGTAAATAATCGTTTGGTCTATTTCTTCTGTTTTTTATTCTATTTTTTATTCATCTTTGTCTTGTTCGTTACTGGATCATCTGAATATCTGTAGACAGCATAATAAATTTCATCTACCCCTTCGCTGCATGAAATGTCTGATAATGCTTGAAACAATCGCCTGTATCACTCTCTTATTTTAATATGGACAACAGCGAAGAGAGCATGGAAGTAAAACGTAAGTTATCATGTATTATTATTTTTCAAATTGTTATCAATTATTTATTTCCTTTCCAGTTGCTGAAGAACTCCAAAAATGTCAACTCAAGATAGTGCTGGTAGTAGCAGCGGCACCAAGGCCTCTGCTACTACCAGCACTGATAAAAGTGCAATCTGTTGCACTTGCGGCGGCCAAAGTGGTGGCGGCCACCACATGTTCCAAAACAAGGCCCGTAATAATGTAACAAAAAATGAGTAATCTACCCAACCAGCGTTTAGAGCCAACTAGACCTTTTTTAAGATTTGGTGTCGATTATTGTGAGCCGACTCTGACAAAGGAAGGCCTCAGGCGCGCATGGAAAACTAACTATGAAATCATACATTTGTCTCTTTATATGTCTTTGCACTAAGGCTGTGCATTTAGAGCTGGTGTGTGATCCTCCTACGACAGAAGGATTTTTGAACACGCTACGACGATTTATGTCACGTCAAGATATTGATAAGGAATTACATTCAGATGATGCCACAAATTTTATTGCTAATGAAAGACAATTAAAGGAATTGTCTGATTTATTTAGAAACGAAACAAGTAAAAGTACAATCATTAACAGCTTGGCTGATCATAATATTAAATGGTGTTCAATTCCACCAAGATCGCCGAAGTTAGGGGGCTTGTGGGAATCAAATATAAAATCACTGAAATTTCATTAAAGAAAGTAATAGGCGAAACATTACTAAAATATGAAGAGATGTACACTTTTCTAACCAGAATAGAAGCTTGTCTCAATTCCCGACCGTTAGTCCCTCCATCAAATTATCCTAATGATTTAAACGCCTTAACACCTGGCCATTTTTTTGTGGGAGAACCACTCATAGCCACTCCGGAGCCAAACCTGATGGAATTAAAGATGAATCGACTTTCCCAGATTTCAATTAATTTAACTGCCAAGACAGCATTTTGGGCAACGGTGGCAGGAGTGAGTATCTTAGTCAACTACAGACACGTGCGAAATGGAAGATGCCATCTTCTCGTTAAAGATGGCACCGCACAATTGCAATGGCCGATGGCTCGTGTTCTACAGGTCTACCCTGAGAAGGATGGCCTAATTCGCGTCGGTTTGGTAGGAAAAGCTTTTCCTCTTATCTTCACACCAAGCAATATTTAAAATGTAAAGGTTTTAGTTCAACAGGTTTCCATCCTTTAAATGAAAACATCTATCCAGATGCTGATTTTATACCCGCATCCTATTCTGATCGTCCACCATTCGAAAAATCACCTATCAGAATTGACCAGCTGCCTTTTAGTCAGCCGACCACTTCAGACTTCGAAGTTATACACCGCAAATCGCCAACTTCTATATCGTCGATTATGATTTATCCACGCCCAAAAGTCGAAGCTCGTAAAGGAATACGAAAGGGAATTTTGACTGATACTTCCTAAAAGCAAGAAATTGAAAATATAAAAGCTAAAAAACATGTTTCAACTAAATCTAATCAAGCAAAGTCCATTAATCTTTTGGCAAAAAATTGATTAATGAATAAAAACAAATTCAACAATGCAAATAGAATAAAAAGAATTCTACCAGAAACAGACACCAGTGAGGATTCTGTCAACTATTCACTAAGTGACACATCTGAAAATATCTCCGAAAATAACAATGAGATTGAGAACCTACAGGCTGAGCATGTTAATAAGCACAATTACAATATTGAAGACTATGTTATATTTGTATTCGAAGGTTCCTATTTTGTCGGAAAGGTAGAAACAATATCTAAAGGTGTATTATTAAAATCGATGCAGAAGTCACTTAAAAACTGGAAATGACCCGAAAAATAGGATTTAAATCTGTACCCGATAAGTGACATTATAGAAAAAATTAAAACACCTCAAAAAGTTAACAAAAACAGAGAAATTTATTATGTTCCACAAATACAGAAGTACTGGGATTTCTACTAAATGCTTAGAACATAATAATATACCCATAGGTATATTGCTAGTGTTCTTATAAAAGCCAGTAGTCTGATCCTAAAAATATTATGAATGGTTTGTTGATTTTGTTAAGGGCCCTCAGCACCAAAATAGACAATTATAGACAATCGGAAAACAGGATTCCTATTTTATTTTCCAACGGATTTCAATGTTCTAAACGGTATTTAAAAGAGCATTTTAAGAGGGAGGGAAGTACATATTTGATTTTTTGAAATTCGGATGTAATTTGGAGTTACAGAAGGAAATATAGAAGCATAAAAGTTGATGAAAGGTTTCGACATACTAATTTTGTTTTTTTACGGACAGTTTTAAACTTAGACGACTGAACCAGGGCTTGTTTGAAAGCTAATGAATAGCAGATAATTTTGGAAATAGTTTGAGATTGAAATTCGGAAAATTACTGGAAATTTTTAGTGGCGAAATTTTATCTCTTATTTTTATCTGTTAAAATTAATTATTTTTGTATAAAGTGTATTGCAATTTATAGATTACTTCATTATCTTTCCAACGGTACCATTGTTGCTGCAAAAAAGTGAAAATCTTTTGGAAAATTAGTGATAAACAAGACTATGTTTATCCTGTGGAAAGCGGCTGACTAAGTTCCTCTTATACTCGCTAGAGAGTCTAAAAACACCTCCTGTATGTCGGTATATTCTAGTTTCGGCTAATGGCAGATAGATGGCGATCAAATTTGTTAATTACAATATACAATTAAATAATAGTTTTTTTCATTTATCTGTCCACAAATAATACGACGAAAGTGTGGCATTAGCCACAAAAAAAGATTTGGCAATTTTGTCAAGAGACAAGATGATAGACCTAGATTAGTTGATAAACAAATTTGATCGCCATCTATCTGCCATTAGCCGAAACTAGAATATACCGACATACAGGACGCATAGGTGTTTTTAGACTCTCTAGCGAGTATAAGAGGAACTAAGTCAGCCGCTTTCCACACGATAAACATAGTTTTGTTTATCACTAATTTTCCAAAAGATTTTCACTTTTTTGCAGCAACAATGGTACCGTTGGAAAGATAATGAAGTAATCTATAAATTGCAATACACTTTATACAAAAATAATTAATTTTAACAGATAAAAATAAGAGATAAAATTTCGCCACTAAAAATTTCCAGTAATTTTCCGAATTTCAATCTCAAACTATTTTCCAAAATTATCTGCTATTCATTAGCTTTCAAACAAGCCCTGGTTCAGTCGTCTAAGTTTAAAACTGCCCGTAAAAAAACAAAATTAGTATGTCGAAACCTTTCATCAATTTTCCGGAAAACTAACAATGCGATCGGAAAATTTCTAACAGATTTGGAAAGCGCTTTTAATTGGCCACATGCTGTGTGAAATTCATTAGAAAATAAGCAAAATTTGCCAAGTTATGAGAGAAAATATAAAAAAAAAACTGTAAAAAATGCTATAAAACATGCTTCTATATTTCCTTCTGTAACTCTAAATTAAATCCGAATTTCAAAATAATCAAATATGTACTTCCCTCTCTCTTGAAATGCCCTTTTAAATCCCGTTTAGAACATTGTAATCCGTTGGAAAACAAAACCGGAACCCTGTTTTCCGATTGTCTATAATTGTCTATCTTGGTGCTGAGGGCCCTTAAGAATTTGTGAGTTATTTTTTGTTAAATATGTTACTAGACAGAAGATAATAGTTTCATTACGGGTCTCGCTCGAAGGAAGCTAGCCTGCCCTCAGTTACATTGAAATTCCATAAGAAAAGCAATTCCAAAATCATTCGAAAACAACTAAAGATATCGCAATGGGAAATATCTCATTCGATTCGAAATTTAAGCCTCTAACCGCCCTGACAAGGAAAAATTTAGAAAATCCGACTGGTTTTTCCGAAAAATCCGAAAAACAGCGTTTTTCGGGCAAAAAAGGGTGTAATTTGTTCCAAAATCACTCTTTTAATAATCAATAAAATAAAACGAATCATACATAGATAGAAACCAGAAAGTTGAGGCTAGCGCCCTGACATTCTAGATTCCAGATTTTCTTTTCCGTTTTTCGGAAAATAGCGTCTAAAATTATCAAGTTTTTCGAAATAGCACATTCTAAGTAACTCGGTAGATGATGTGTTGTGGTTTCGTGACTTATGATTGGCTAGATGAAGGTGAGGGGCAACTTGATTGTTTCTCAACGTCTATCGAACGAAGATTACAAATTTGCAAGGAAAGGTGAAAAATGCGAACTGCATCTCGAGCGAGACCCTTAAATATACATGTTTTACCCCCAAATTCTCGATGCGTCCTAAGTATACCGTAGTACAGGCCAAGGTACATAGGGTGTGCTGTATCTTGGCCTTGCTTACCCTTTTTTTAAACGTTTTAAACACATGTAAGTATGAAATACACATTTCTGATATTTTAGTAGAGAATACTCTAATAATTGACCTTCTAAAATATGTAAAAATGTATGTATGTGTACAATACATCAAATCGCAATAAAAAATAGATATAAAAAAACTGTCCTAGTTACAACAGGTTCCCCTACAATAAACTTGTTCAAATTTCATCTACAGAATTGTTTTGAATAAATACGTGTTTGAAATGGACGTTTCTTTTTTTGAAATATAACACATCGGAAATGCTTTTTACACGAAAAAAAAACACATGTAGGTAAACATCGGATCAACCGGCCAAAACCTCAACCAGTCACTTGTGTAGTCCCGAGGTGACTGGATAAGAGGAATTATACTGTATATTCATATTATCGAATTTTGTAAGTTATCAAGTGAACTTGGGTTGAAGCTCAGAGCATTCAAAGGGGGCGGCATGTAGCGTCTTGAACACTACAGGGCTGCAAATAAACCATCCCTATCATTCTCACCCCCACTGTAATAGTAACGAACATTTTAATACAAATAAAGCCAGTCCCGAAACGAATCTCAAGAGTTTAAGGACAACCGTCAGAAAAGCTAGTTTTAAAGGTAATTTTCAAAGTAAAAATTTCGTGCATTTTTCAATGGATTTTGATGCTGTAAACGACATTTGAAAGAGCATTTCGAGGTTGTTGTCGTGAATTGTCAGGTCTTTGGAAATTTGAACGTAGTACAGAGTTACAAAAGAAAAACCGGAAGCATTTTTTTTTATATTTTCGTTCATAACTCTGCCAATATTGCTTATTTTTCAATGAATTTCACGCAGCATGTATAAAATTAAAAGCGCTTTCCAATTATAATATTTTCCGATCGCATTGTTAGTTTTTCGGGAAATTTATGAAAAATGAATTGTTGTTGTTGTTACGAGTGGCTTACTTCATCTAGTACCGGATAGAGGGCCTCATCCTAATTACAGACTGCTTTATCATATATCTGGGGCGACCACCTTACGTGTTTGCAATGTTGTCAAGCCTCTTTTTTATGATTGAAACCACGCCTTCGGTAATTTTGTAAATATTATTCGTATTTATAACATTTCGAGTACTTATAAGCTTTTTTCGCTTGTTGTTCTGTTGGTTGAAAAAAAAAATTACAAAAATATATATATATATAGACGTCCCTACTTGTTTAGAATGTCTTTAAAAAAACATAAAAATTAAAAACCCTCAAACAAGTAAGACAAATTTATGACCGCAATTGCATTAAAAACCAGAAAAAATACTGATAATTGACAAAAGAAATAAAAACCGAAGCTGTGGTTTTAAATCATAAAAGAGAGGTTTGACAACATTGCAAATAACTAAGGTGCTCTGATATATGATAAAGCAATCTGTAATTATGATGAGGCCCTCTATCCGATACTAGATGAAGTAAGCCACTCGTAACAACAATTCGTTTTTCATAAATTTCCCGAAAAACTAACAATGCGATCGGAAAATATCATAATTGGAAAGCGCTTTTAATTTTATACATGCTGTGTGAAATTCATTGAAAAATAAGCAATATTGGCAGAGTTATGATGAACGAAAATATAAAAAAACATGCTACCGGTTTTTCTTTTGTAACTCTGGACTACGTTCAGATTTCCAAAAACCTGATAATTCACGACAACAACGACGAAATGCCCTTTCAAATGCCGTTTACAGCATCAAAATCCATTGAGAAATGCACGAAATTTTTACTTTGAAAATTACCTTTAAAACTAGCTTTTCTGACGGTTGTCCTTAAATCAAAATATAAGCGACACTACCGGTCCAATCCAGAGAAAAAAGTACTGTTTTATTATTCAACATTCCTAATTAGCATGTTTGATTTGTCGACAAACTGTCTCTGTATTCAAAGAACACAATGTGAAAAGCCACTACGAAACGAAACAGTGAAGCTGGAGAAGTGAAAAAATTAAAGCTGATCGAACTGAAATCACAATTGAAAGTTCAGCAGAGAATTTTTACTTCAGCATTACAACAACCATCTAATATTGTGAAGGCAAATTTTTCCGTTTCATTTTTAATTGCTTAAAAAATGAAACCATATTCGGATGGTGAATTTATAAAAGAATGTTTAGAAGCCGTTGTAAAAGATTTTGTACCTTATAATTGTAAATTTTCTTGAAATATTAGTTTATCCCGACAGACAAACAAATTGTTGCAAATCTACGTGATCGAATTCAAGTCTTCAAATATTTCTCGTTGGCTTTTGACGAAAGTACTGACATTTCGGGCACAGCAAAACTTGTAGTGTTCATCCGTGGAGTGAATGAATCATTTCAAATAACCGAAGAAATAATAAACTTGATCGATTTGAAGGATACTACAAAAAAAGAAGATATTTTTCAGGCTGTGGACAATTGTTTATACTAAAACAACTGGCTTTTAGAAAATCTTTATGGATTATCAACTGACGGTGAAGATAAGGGAGCTATAAAATTATTAATAAATAAATTAGAATCAAACAATATTAAAACTGAAAATTTAATTAATATCCATTGTTTGATTCATCAGTAAAATTTGTGCGCTCGTGTAATGAACGTCATAAAAACAGTAAATTGTATTCGATCCCATGCACTTTCGCATCGACAATTTAAAGAATTTCTAGACGCAGAATTTAGAAGAATTTAGACGCTGAATTTGCTGTTATTTCAGTCGGGCCAGGTGATTAAGTCGTGGAAAATGTCTGCAACAGTTTTTTTTAACTTACGCTGTGAAATTTGATTTTTTGATTTAAAATGTAAGGTTTTTCTTTGTTACAATGTAAACGAAAACATGTTAAATTTATACAATCGTAAACAAAAACTTGAAACTCGCAGCGGTTTTTTTTGTATACACAAAATAATTTTCTTTTAAAATCTGGAATCTCGAGGATTTCTTCTAAAGTAAGCATATAACATAAACACCTATTACGGTAAAAATTGAACAGCTGCCGAAGCGAATAACAAGCTAGTCGCATTTTTATACGATGAATGTGCGAGAAAAACGTTTTTTTTTCAAGAGACGGTGTCAGAAAACCCAAGAAAAAACAATTTTCACGGGATCCTCAAGTCTTCCAGAGTCAATTTACGTAAAAAATTTGATTGACGGAAATATAGAAATTTTCGGAGTCATTTTTTCTCTAATTTGCTGATGAGTTATCGGCTCCTGCTTTTGATTAAAATGTTCTCTTGGGACTCCCTTAAATCCTTGAAGTGTTTCGAATCGCTCAACAATTAATAGGTGTAAACGCCGAGTATATAGGTATTTGAAGGAAGCACCCTGTATACAAGTTGGTATACGAGATTATAAGTTCAATTAAAAAAAATATATATATTAAAAATTTGTGAACCGCATAATTTGGAGGAAACTTTGGAGCTCATAACAAAACGATAAAAAATTGAAAAAAATTGAAAAAAATCGAAAATTCCATAAACGAGACAATTTTTTTGATTATATTAAAACGTTCATTTTAAAAGACAAAATTTATAATAACATAGACTTACCTTAACTGGACTACTGGAAATTCTTCGTTAAAACACAATTAAAAAACACAAATTCACAAAAAAATTAAAATAAAAAATCTAACGGATTACCACAACTAAACAACACTCTGAAATGAATACGATAACAAAATGGCGGATTTCTGATTCTGTAGCACTCACCGACGTCATATAAATAGACCTGGCATGAACTCCGTTTGTTTGAAGCCAACATCTACAGTGGGGAAAGGGGAAAGTACACATGTTACTGGATTATGAGCCTTAGTGAACACCTGCTCTCATTGGTTAAAGTAACAGTTTTCGTGCAAGTTCGCTTCATGTCGTGCTGTTGTCGTACAAAGCATGGTGGATTGTTGCAAAAAGTGCACATCTATTTTGGGATAATCATAAATGAAAAGTGTGTTAAATTTTATTAAAGCAGGTGACGGTGCAAAAAAGTAGTCTAAAACTTTAATTAAAAATGGGCAAAACCTGTTATTTGTGTCGAAGGACGTCTAAAAAGGCATCGACGCGATCATATCATCGGTAAATTTAAACATTTGTTGACCACGTTGCTAGAGATGTAAACAAAGCAGTGGCGTCGTAATTGATAAATATAAAAATATTGATCAATATAATTAAGCAGAAATTTTAATGTATTAATGTATCTAACACATTTCCACACAAGATCGTGAAGAGAAATTAAAATGGTTTCAAAAAATCTGGACATAGCACCGTCTTTCACTTGAAATATTTTATTTATTACATATGTTGAGTATGTTTTTCACGAGTCGTCACTGTTGCGGGTGTAAGCCTCCTCTTACGTCCCTCTCCACTGGTCAGGAGATGTTGGCTTCAAACAAACCATCCACATCTACGAACTATGCCAGGTCTATTTATATGACGTCGGTGGTAGCACCTTATATACGCTTTACCCCCTCCCACAACCATCGCCTTCTAGTGAACAGAATAAATGTCGATAATTACAGGAAACTGTAAGGAAACTCTGCATTTATATTTAGGTTTTTAATCTTTAAATTAACTATCGAAATATAGAAAATTTTATGATTTGCATAATTGAATTATATTACAAGTTAACAGATAGAAATACCTATTTTATTGAAGTTTTTATAATTCAAATATACACTGCAAATTGTTAGCATAGATAATCTATATACCCCACCTCCTCAAACGAAGTAGCATTCAGTTTTTCTTATGAAAGATCCAGATGACGCCAAACGCAATCGGAACACGCTGTAACTAATGGTTTGAAACCATGCTAATTTAAAAATGAAAATTGCGGGAAGTTTAAATCTTATTCTTATATTATACTGAAATTGAAGGTATAAATTCAAATACAAAATAATTTTATTTAAAATATATTAATTTTAATAAATATAAAAAAATACATTAAATACAAAAATTACATGCAGTTATAGTACAGTCATTAATATTATTATTAAAATACCTATCAATAAATAAACAAATGTTTAAGATTAATTAACAAATAACAGAGAAAATTATGATTGATAATTTATGATTAATAGAGATTTAATAAATAAATAAAAACTAACTGTAGCGGAAACTACGTACATATATGAAAAGTTTTTTGATTAATTAATCGAATTAATTTAACTAATTTTACTTATTTGTTAATTCAATTTCACCAAATAGCCCTAAAGAATCGGCAAATATACCCGCGAAACTGTCGACACACTAGTAATTTAATTACAAGTTCAAATATCTTATATCCCATACCATGATTGAAACTTTTCGTTAATCTTCCAGAGGTTATCAAAATCTATCATAGCTGATAATTGTTTATGTCGTCAGTCGAGTTGATAGTCACTCTGCTGGATTTCTTGGGAAAAAATGTGAGGGAATCTTTTCATCATCCTATATTTCCATAAAACACAACTAAAATAGAAAAATTGCAAATTAGAGGGTAACCTGAAAAAATTAGCTACAAAAAATTTACTTACAATTTGAGACACAATAATCACATAAATTATTTGAAAAAAAAAATCGAATTAAATCAACTTTTCAATATTTACATTTGATAAATATTATTATTAATTGTTTATCTTCTAATAAGTAATAAGCTAGCAGCGGGATTTTGCCTCGAATTTGGGGCAAACACGTGACTTTTCCAAACTCTGTTGCAAGTTAGCGATCGACAATAACAACTCGATACCGTATTCGAATAACCCTTCTACTCGTTTTTGTTGGATCGTTATAATCATTCAACGTAGTTGATGAAATGAACGGGCGACGTCACAAACAATAAACAAGCGGTTCACTGAAGCTGATTTTTGCCCCACTCTTGGGGGGCAAGTACTTGCACGAACCCAATAATGTTCGAGAATCGGTCTATCGTTTTAGTAATTGAAATTACAGTAAGAATCGAAAGTCACGTACGTCTATGATGTACGTAGACGATTGTCGCGCGGCATCTGAAGGCTGGAACACAATCCCTAAGCTTAGTAATAAATTGAGTTAGGATCTACAGGCCACAATAAAAATTTCAACTGTCAAAACTTACCAGTGACGTAACTGATTTCATGTTCAAATAATTTGTAATTTACTGGTAATTAATTAAATATAAAAATAGTTTCCATTATTAATATTTAATAAAATAGGTAAATTAATTTAGAATTATGGATAATTGATAAATTTGTGCGTAATATTTCATTTATTTTTGAGTATAAATCATTTGTTTATTAACCTAAACGAACTACAATGAGAAAATAACGGGGGGAAAGTGAGTCTGTCAAAATTTCGCTAAAATCAAACATCTGCGTTTCAGCGGTGGCGTTCCTAAGTCAAACGGATTATTATAATTGGTCGACTGTTTTTCTAAATTCTGTCGCTATCGATATAGAGCGCCTTGACTTGTTGTTGTTTGTTGGCGGCTAAAACAACTGATTCAAAATCGAAACTTATGTGCCGCTCTTGTCAAATTTTTCCAAAATTAGATCCTATACTGCTCCTTCTACGGAGCGAAATCCTAACTCTAGTAATAAGTAGTGTTAGGATCTACAGTTTCGCCATAAGTACTTCAACGCGTTGAACCTACCATTAGCGTAGTTGTTCTATAATTCTGATTTAATAACTTCTTGTATGTTGTAAACTATCGGAGACGAAAAATCATTATTATTTACAAATTATAGTCTGAAATAATAATTGAAATATTAAATTAAATTTAAATATTTTAAATTTCTTTACGTTCAAATCATATGTTTATTAACCCAAACGAGTTACTATAAGAGTATTCAGGAGGGGGAACCCATTCCATTGAAATTTACAGTACAATCAAACGCCTGCGTTTTACGAATGACGTCGATCGATCATGCGGATATTTTAAATGGTCTACTGTTCTTCAACATTCTGCTGCTATCGTTATAGAGCAACTCGTTTTGTTGGCGACGAAAACACTCGATTAAAACAGAAAATAACATTCCGCTCTACTCGAATTTGTCATGAGAGTAGATTTTGGCCGGCACGCTCTACGGTGCCAAATCCTATCTCTAGTAATAAGTCACCAACCAGCAACATAATATTAAAGAGAGATGGTGCGAGGATGAGAGAGAAAAAACTCAATTCGAAGCGCCACCTGAACGAATCATAAGAAAACTACCACCCATATAAGTGGAAGCAGCGAAGGAGCCTGTTGTTAGCCTCTATCGACAAGAAACTAAACTATTTGATCTACAACGAACGAATTGAATTTACTTTTTCTGTTTATTCGTTGACGTTTTTGCATCAAATCCACCCACAATCTTTCCTAAACCTTCACAATATGATTTGAAACAATTATCAGCGTTGTGCGAAATTGTACAAAATTACCTTGTCTCTCTCGATATGTGAAAACGTTCATTGCGGTACTAAAACTGCGTCACGGCGTCACTTTATTTCTGAATTATAAAAGAAATCTTATTAAGCTTTCTAGATTTACAACTACAAATATCTACAGTCAAAATTTAGCAAATAATTAAATATTAAAATTAGAATTCAAAGTAAAAAAAGTCCTAATAGCCATTAGGTGTTGAAATCCACGCTAAAGTATTCTATTTTGTCGTATAAATTTTGTGTAATTTTTCATAATTTTCATCCCTGAATGTTTTATTCTCTATTTTTATTCACTTTTATAGGTCCTTTTGATACAATAAGTAAATAAGCAGATCCTTAATTTGTAACATTTCTTATCGTTGATTTTATTCATTCATTACATTTTCATTTCCCTAATTGACCCGTTTATTAGCCAAGTTAATGATACACTGAGGTAATTGTCCTATATTGAAAAACAAGTTTCAAAAGTCGAAATATAAAACAAATAATAAATTTAAATTGAATTCTGGTGGAATAATTGAAAGCAAATTGAAAGAGCTTTCCAAATATCTGAGAAATATTCGATCAGTCCTGCAGCTTTCTAAAAAATTAAAAAAAAATCATTATATTGAAAAAAAAAACAAGCGCAATTTTAGAGAAAAAATCGATTCCAAATTCAATCTGGGTTCTCTAAATGCTGGAAAGATTGACTTTTTTTTTCTTTTCTTACTTTAGAAATTGCAACATGCAATTGGTCATTCATTGTCGGAGTTATTTAACTTTAATTTGTCTGAATCAACGATATACATCAATAATTTATATCACAGTTGGCTGTGGTTTTGGTCGTAGCCTATTTCATACTTTATAACATTTGAAATTTTTTAATCAAAAAAAAAAACAAAAAACAGAACCAATCCACAACATCACATAATCAAAGCACTACAGGGTGAAATGTCGTTGAACACTCCATCATAGATGACTAAATTTTGATGTTATAGCTTGAATATCACCCTCGAAATATCGAACCAATTAATTAGAAATACAATAAAATAAAATTCTCAAATAATTCCGAGGATCTTGGGAAATAAGCAAACAAACATCCTAGAATTGAGAAAAACCTAAAAAAAATGAACTTAGTAAGAATTCAATCTTACAAAAAGTTCGATTATAACTAGTTAAAAAAAAGAAAATTTTCATTGCCTGTTATTCCTTTAAAGATGAAACAATGTGCAACAATATCATTAATTTCTTGTTTTGAAAAATTATTAAGAAATTAAGATATTAAGAATTGTTCTATATTGTAAATTTAAAGTGGTTTCCAAATATCCAAAAAAATCTTCATTTGATCTATTGGTCCTTCCGAAAGTTAACGAAACCATTAAAATTTCTATTTAAGTTTTTTTCTCAATTTTTACGTTCAACGATTTTATACCATTTCTAGAGCTTTGTCAGTGAATCCTATTTTTGAGACTTCAAGAGAATAAATTCAACTGTAATTTTAACCTATTAAGGTCACAGGATAGCTGTGAGATTTCTAACCGGCAAAAATGTGAATTTCTAACTCGCGATTTCTTGCTCGTCCTTGGGACTACGACAACTGCAAATAAATTTTTGAAAAGGGCATTTCTTATAGCCCCTTATGGTAATTTCCGTTTCTCAAAATGTTAATACAAATTTGAATTACAGACAAAAATCTAACATGTTTTTTTCTTGCTTTTGTATTTTCGTATTTTCTCTTATAACTAGGCCTATTTTGATTATTTTGCAAAAATTCTTGTACTGTTAGATTGCAAATGAAAAGTTCATTTCAAATATTCAAGAAATTTTCCAATTCCGCTGTTAGTTTTCCGGAAAATTAATAAAATGTCTGGGAGGAGATATAAGAATTTGGGCACAGTTTTTACTTTACAGCATTGATCAGCCCCTCATTCGAAAGCTGATACAAAAGCCGAGGGGAATGCGAAACCCTTTTTTTGAAATTTTGAAAATTGCCTGAGCTATCGCGGAAAAATTAACTGGTTTATCTGGCATTGTTTCCACTTATTGAAATTAATTATTTTGCTTTAAAATACATACGGTTATGTAGATAATTTTGTTCTCTTTGCGATTGGAGCATTATTTTTGTAAAAAAATGTTGATTTCTAGAAAAAAACTGAGTGGAAATCCGGAGTCGTTATTTTACAAAGATTGTCTGCGTTACACTTAAACAGTGTGGGTTTGCCTAATTGAAAGTTTGTGGAATCATCGATACTCAATTCAAAGCGAGACACACAATTCGATTTGGCAAACACGCACTGTCTACCAGTGTGGCGGGTTATCATGCTTGATAATACACAAACAAAGAGACTGGATTTTTATTCCATTTTCTTTGAGAAATCAACACTCTTTAAAAAAATTATAAGCCAATCGGAAACAGGACAAAATTATCTACTTAACCATGTGTATTTCAAAGCAAAATAATTAATTTTAATAAATGAAAACAATGGCAGAAAAACCAGTTGGGTTTTCCGCGATAATTCAAGTAATTTTAAAATTTTCTAAAAGGAGCTTCGCATTCCACTCGGCTTTTGTATCAGCTTTCGAATGAGGGGCTGATCAATGCTGTAAAATAAAAACTGTGCCCAAATTCTTATATCTCCTCCCAGACGTTTTCTTAATTTTCCAGAAAACTAACGGCGGAATTGGAAAATTTCTTGAAAATTTGAAAATAACTTTTCATGTGCTATCTAATTGTACAAGAATTTTTGCAAAATAATCAAAATTGGCCAAGTTATAAGAGAAAATACGAAAAATTATACAAAAGCAAAAAAACATGTTAGATTTTTGTCTGTAATTCAAATTTGTATCAACATTTTGAAAAACGGAAATAACCATAAGGGGCTATAAGAAATGCCCTTTTCAAAAATTTATTTGCGGTTGTCGTAGTCCCATTGACAAGCGAGAAATCCCGAGTTAGAAATTCACATTTTTACCGGTTAAAAATCTCACAGCTACCCTGTGGCCTTAAAAGTGATTATTTTACAACAAAATTGCGAAAGTTTAGTAAAAGATTTTATCTATTTACGTAATCACACAATTATATTTGAGAAAACTGAACTTTCTTGGTCGGAAATTCAATAAGAAAAACGCGTGCTTACAAATTAATTTGATGTATTCGATATTAAGCAACAACTTACAAGGTGTATAACGGTATTTCATTTCGCAGTTAACTATGCCTTTTGTCACCTTGGATTGTCGTAGCTTTATCCGAACACTTGAAAAATACACCAAGAAATGTCAAATTTAGTAAAGTATGAAGTAATCAATAAAATTGCCATCTGGGGCGAAACAGTATTTGCTCTTATGTCCGTTTGATTAAAAATAACACTAACCATACGGTTTTTCACCTCAAACTTGGTCTTTTTGTCTAGTCTCTTAGCTTTCTTCAAACAGCTGTCCAAATTAATGTCAAATTTAAAGAAATTTAAAACAATTTACGACACTACATAACAAAAACAAAGTTAATTGCGAAATAAATCACCGTGGTACACACGATTAATTTTTATCATCTTGTGATAACAGATTTTATACAATCCCATTTAGTAAATCTTTGATTAATTTTTTTATCTCTTTAGCGAAGCAATGGGAAGGTTGATACAAATTCTAAATGGTGATTGTCAAACCATTCAAATGTTTATGGGAATCATCATTATCATTATTTATTTGCTCCATTTGATTTAAATGACGTATTCAAAGCCTCCTGATTATTAATTTGAAGACTCGCCTTCTAAAAAACTTTCAGTAAAATCTATTTAAATTTAGAATTGATGAAAATTACTAAAATTTGCAATTTTCATAATTAAATTATTTATCATTTTCAAAAAAAATACAAGTTATTTTGACTATTATTAATCGTATAACTATCATTACCATTTTTATTAAACACCATTCTTTGTTGCTGGATTCGTTTTCAATAACAGAAAATCATATTGTCATTTTTTCTGTAACTATGGTGTTAATATTCCAGGTACTATTCATTGAGTTTATTAATTATCTTTTCAATCCCTATTTAAATTATTATTATTACAATCATTATTGAAATTACAACAAAAACAAAACCAAAAGAAAAACATTTTAATCTTTAGTAAACATGTTGATTAAGAATCAATTACAATTCTTCATATTGCAATCTTTAGTAACACTCATACTGATTACTTGAATTAGTTAAAAATTAATAATTGCGGATAGACAGAATTCAGAATTTTAAAATAACAGCTTATTAAAAGACTAAACATTTATCATTCGTCGTTGTTGAAACTTGATGATTTAATATTAAAATTGGACTTACGAATATTTCTAAAAAAACAATTTAGCGTACTTGTATTCTGTTTCTAATTTCCTACAAGAATCTCTTACAAATTAAGAAGAACTTCAATCTTGTTAATCTTCTGTTGCTGAATTCCATTGAAAATCGTCAACTTTGTATTAAAAAAAAAATCGTGTTATAAAAAGGTAGAACTGTTAGACTTCTAACAGTCTCCAATATCATCCCAAAAGGATTATCAGAATTACCATCAACCATTGTCATTTCTACAATTATTCCAATTATAGCTGGGTTTATTTCGGATAAATTGACTCATTTTTAAAACGGTTTCTTGATAATACACGAAACTGTCAACCAATTCATTCAATTTGAGAATTTCTGAAATATAGTTCAACCATAAATTCCATCTAGAATGCACCACAAACCGTGTTATTAAAAGGTAGAATTGTTAGACTATTTTACCAAATTGTAAGAATCTCAGAATGACTACCTGAATTATGGTTGGAAATAACAAATTTTCAGTCGTCGTACCATTCGATTCGAGACCAATTTCAATCCAAATCTCCACAATAATTTTTATTATTGATGGTTTTTTTGTGTCCATTGATCCATTTTCAGAATTCTCCCACGATTGTGATTGGTGAAATATCGGAATTTAATAATTTTCCATAAGAATCATTTACGACTGTCTAAAGAATAAAAAAATAACGATTAGAAATTTTGTGGACAAATGAATTTCATTCTTGTTTATACCGTTTGAATAGTTAACATTCCGATAATTGTTAGAATTGTCAGATTTGTTTGTTCTTTGTAACATTGATTTTGACAACATTTCAGATAAATTTCACCAAAACCTAAAAAACAACGAAATTTGTGCTTTATTAATTATTAATTAACAATTATTGATTTTTATGAAACCGAACTTGTCGACTTGATTGTTGCAGACGTTAGAAACATAACCTCACATATTGAATTTGCACTATTGTCAGATATTTCTCTAGTCAATGTTTATTATCATCAAAGAATACCTTTCCACAAATATCATCAATAGAATTGTTGTCAATTAATGTGGTAATGGGTAAATGTGTAGTTTACTTCCAATCAACAAAAGTGTTGGACATTTTCGAAAAGAAGTGACTTCCACGCAACAATAAAAAATCCAGCGTGCAACTGAATAATTTGGGGATGACACCGTATCATTGGTGAGTCATAGATGTCAGATTTTGATACTTCAGATTTAGAAAAATCAGATTCAATTGCAATCGATTCTTGCCTAAAAATTAATTGTAATTCAATTCCAAAAGAAATAAGCGAATTAAGTTATTTAATCGGAAACTTGAATATTTCGAAAAACACATACAGTGATAATAATTTAGAAAATTGTATCGAAAAACCCGAATTTTCAACTAATCCAAATTCCAATAACACAATTATGACTGTTCCAGCTTTCTAACTTGAATACTTAAGTATTATACCCGAATTCACAGGTAATCCGAGTATATTGTCCGAGTTTATAAGTTGTAGTGAAAAGTTAATAACTACTTGTTACAGTAATCAAAATGCAGATGATTTTCAGAACGTTTTATTAATTAAATCAATTAGAAATAAAATCAAAGGCAAAGCATCCAATAATTTGGCGTCCTATGAAATCAAAACTTGGGATGATTTGAAAAGATCTTAACTGGCAGCATCTGCTGACAAGAGAGACCATCAAACTCTTGTTATAGAACTTTGTTATATGAATCAAAACAGTCTTAAACCACTAGAATTTTTCGCGAAAATTCAAGAGAATCTAAACCTACAGGTGGGCTATATTAGCACACATTTTAATGATGAAAATGAAAAAACACAGTTAATTAGATTTTCACAGGATTTAGCTTTACGTGTTTTGTTAAAAAACCTAAATAATGCTTTAGGAGATTACATAAGTACAAGAAATCCGAGTGCACTTTCAGAAGCGTTAAATATGTTGACTAATGACTTCAATATTTATGAAATGGGGAGTAAACAAAAACCAAATATACCACAAAATAAAATAAACCACCGCCAAATTCCTATTCAGCCAATAAGATTTCAGGTACCACAACCTCAACAATATCCGAAAACCCAACAAAATACAAAGGTTACAAATGTATTCAAGCCCAACAAAATTTTTGTGCCTAGTAAACCCGTACCTATGAGTATTTCCACGAGAAATACGGCGCAACAATCGAATCATAATTCCCCATATCGCCCTAATTATCAACCTCAAAAAAATTGGATATCGGAAGAACTATACAATAACGAAGATGAATCTGATCAATCGTTAGACGACCAATACGAAAATGACGATTATTCCGAAATTATAGAAGAAAATTTTTTATAACAAACGGCCTGGGAAATTACGGAATAACTGAATTTCTTAATATCAATCATAGTCCGTCTTAATTACCATTTATCGAAATACTTTTCAAAAATTTTGTCTTAGAATGTTTGATCGATACTGGTTCTACGAAATCTTTCATTAATCCTCAAATAACCAAACAATATTTCTCCAAATATGTAAAACGGGATCCTTATGTAATTTCTACAGCCCATGGTACTACTAAAGAAAAATATAGCATTTCGATTAACTGCCCAAAAATTTTTAAATCTTAAGAGAATATAATTAAATTTCACGTATTTGAATTTCACAAATACTTTGATTGTTTGTTAGGTATCAACAATTTAAAACTACTAAAAACTAATATTGATTTAACTTCTGGCTATTTAGTACTACCGAACACGAAAATTGAAATCAAATTTAAAAATCTATCTGATTATAACAGTCATATTCAATCTACACCCCAGTCAGAACAAAAAATTAAAATAAAAATTTCAAATATTGAGAACGGAATAGCGATACTATCGCGTCAGAATTACAAAAATTTAGAAATACCCGAAAGTCTGGTTAAAGTTGAAAATCATTTTGCTTATACATCGCTAATAAACTCCACAGATGAATCGATTTCTGTTGATTTATCACAACCTTTTACCGTTATTCCATCAACTCACTTCGATATCCCTAATTTGAATTGTTTGACTTCCTCCAAACCGTTCCTCGACCTATCAAAAATTAGATTACATCATTGTAATCAAGATGAAAAAGCGAAACTATCCAAATTAATTCGTTCATATTCCTACATATTTTATACCAAAGATACACCTCTAACGTTCACTAACGCGATTAAACATAATATAAGCCTAAAAGATAACACACCTATATACACAAAAACTTATCGATATCCCTACGTACACAAAGAAGAAGTACAGAGACAGGTGAACGAAATGTTAAAACAAGGAATTATTCGACCATCTCAGTCACCCTCGTCATCACCAATTTGGGTGGTACCGAAAAAGTTAGACGCATCCGGCAAAAAGTGGCGAATAGTGATTGACTATCGGAAATTGAACGAAAAAACGATTGATGACAAATATCCTCTACCGAACATTACAGATATTCTCGATAAACTTGGTCGTAGTCAGTATTTTACGACATTAGACTTGGCCTCTGGTTTTCACCAAATTGAGGTTAGCCCAGAAGACGTACCCAAAACTGCTTTCATAGTCGAAAATGGGCATTACGAGTTCGTTCGAATGCCCTTTGGCCTAAAAAACGCCTCATCTACTTTCCTACGGGTAATGGACAACGTATTAAGAGGTATTCAAGGGGAATCGTGTATCGCGTACCTCGATGATATAATCATTTTTTTGACTTCCCTACAAGAACATATAGAAAAACTATCGGCGGTTTTTGATCGATTACAAAAGTTTACTTTCAAGATACAATTAGATAAGAGCGAATTCTTGCGGAAAGAGGTCAATTACTTGGGTCATGTAATAACGCCCGAGGGTATTCAACCAAACCCGGACAAAGTAAAAGCTATCACTGAATACCCTATACCGAAAACACAAAAACAGCTGAAAGGTTTTCTTGGACTTTTGGGATACTATCGAAAATTTATTAAGAACTTTGCCAATATAAAAAAACCTCTAACAAAACAACTAAAGAAAAACAATGAAATAAATCCCAACGAACCAGAATATCGAGAATGTTTCGAATTGTGTAAAACATTGTTAACAAACGACCCTATATTACAATATCCAAATTTTGAAGAACCCTTCAGTAGTATAAATATGTATGTTCTGGACCAGGAAGTCGGAGCCAATTTTTCAAAATCTCCCGCCACCGGGAAATGACGTTACGCCGCGAGACCTTTGAAATTTCAAATTTGACCAACTTAAAATCAAGAAAACTAAGTACCCCCAGACTTTCTGCCAACCTAAAATCTATGCAACTAAATTCCCCCAGATTGGAGCCAACCTAAAATTCTAGTAACTTGAAATGACAATTTAAAGCCCTGTAAACAGCCGAAACGGCGGCAAATTTGAAAAAAGTTGTTTTTATTGATGACAACAACATTTACGTTGTCAAATTAGCCCAGCCTAGCCTGGCCTGACTTTCAAGAAGATCAGTAGCATGTGATTTTCAAGCAAATTTGAAAAAAGTTTTAATAATAATAAGACATAATAATTGAAAAATTCACCAATTATTAATCGGTGTTGTCGTCGTCGTCCTCTGGTGCTGCACCTTGCCACTTTAAATGTTTGCACCCTTCCTTATTCACAAGTTTTTGATAAAGACACCAGTGGCGCTGTTCACCCCTTTCATCACTTTCACCCTTACAAGAAGGGCACACAAAGTCTACTTTAACTGACATAGTTGGGTGAACAACAACATTGACAATATATGTATATATAATTTATAGATAATGAATACCTGCATTGTTCATTTATTAATATTAAAAAATTTCCTTTGTATAAGAAATCTTCTTGATAAGAATGCTGAATTGCAATCACAAAAATATACAGTATCAATTAAATTTAAAGCAAATCAATAATTATTAGTCGAAATTTGGTGTGTTTCTGCTGTAATGTCTCTTTCGATGACTTTCATACAGACACAAAGTACAGACATCTCAATTAATTTATAATTCGGATAATTTTTGGTTTACTTACATCTTTACAATTATCATGAATCACTAACGTTTATATTCGGTAAAATATGATAACAAAGGGATGATGTAAATAGTATAATAAATTTTTTTATATAAAAATATAAGAAGGTTAACCATTAAGAATACATCATTTTTCAAATAATAAGAAAATCATAGATGCATATATTTTTCTAACAATTTTCAAATAAAAGAAATTGTAACAATGGATCCTTTCTATAAGAAATCTTCTTGATAAGAATGCTGAATTGCAATCACAATAATACATGTATAAGATCAACCAGTCTTAAAGTAAATCAATTAGACCGTGCATCGTTAAGTGCCTAACAAAAATTTAAATTGGTGAATTTTAGTTTTTTTTTTAAAATAAATTCAAGAGAAATTATGAGTAAGTACATATTCATTTACAACATACATTTAATTTATAATTAATTTTTAATTAAATATCATAAAACAGTTTTCGAAGGTGAAGAGATCACCGAGGATCAGTTTAATTATTTGATAAAAAATCAATCCGAGCATTTCCAGAGAGAAGAACAATGTAAGTATTAATTTATAACTTATAGATATTTACTTTAATTTCAAATTATTGTAAACAACAACTAGATGGACAACAGCATCAAAGAATAATGAAATTGTTAAGGGAACGGGACCAGCAAGAGAAACAACGACAACAACAACGACAACAAGAACGACAACATCAACGACAACAACAGCAACAGAGGGTACAACAGTGGGTAAAACAACAACAACAATATCAACAACAACAGAAGCAACAACAACGACAACACCGCCAACAACAAAAACAACAGCAACAGCAACAACAATAACAACAACAATAACAACAACATCGGCAACAACAACATCATCAGCCCCAACGTATCATTAAAATAAAAATTGTTATAAGAACAAATAATTAAGTCATTAAAATTTGAATTATTATAGTGTAATAATTATTGAATTATTCTTCTATATACACCATCTTCTCTAATATCTCTTTTATCATCAAAATGACTAAGAGCAATCTTGTTCAAATTTTGTGTATAGATATTGTGAAGGACGGATCTAAATGTGGACATGTTACCATAAAAAATCTTCTTTTCATACAGACAGTCTCGATAGTCATCTAAATTGAAACCGTTAATAACTGTTTTCTTTACACCTTTAGCTTTCTTGATCAATTTACCATCAATAACGTCAATAGAATACATTTTCGATTTTAAACCAATAAATTCTCTCAATATTTTACCATTATTTTCATCTTTCATAAATCCAACAATTTTTTTATTTTTCAATGGTAAATTGTATGGATTCTCTTTTGCATTCTCAGATATATCGAAATAAATATCTATATCATCCCTAATATCATTGTAGAAATCATCAGTTTTGATGGTATAAATAAGTGAATCCGTATCTATATAATTTAGTAGTAATTTATCGTTGTATTTTGGTTTCATGTATTCATAATGAAAATCGTACATCAACCATTTTGATAATTCCAATACTGTAAAACCAATATAAATTGGTTTATTGTAACAGGTCTTGACACGATTCAACTGAATTGCCACCATTTTAGGTGTAAAATGGGCTACACTATGGAAATGTGGTTTGGCAATCAGTGCACGTGCACCCAATCTCTTTCCACAACTCTCCCACTCTGTAACCAATTTGATGTCTTTTCTTTAATCTACATTCTCCATCGTTTTACCATACACTGCATTATTTAGTAATTAAAAAAATTTTTCTCAAACGTATTTTTGGCCAATGTACGATGATGTGTATTAAGATCGATATATTTTTTCAACCAACACGATTGTTTAAATTGTAATATTCGATGAATTTGATTAATTTTCAAACCATGCTTGACACACTGTTGTAAATTTCTATAATGTATTATATATTTATTTTTATTTGTTAGATCAGTAATCAATTTTGAATATTTTGCATTTGAACTAATCTTATTCTCCGGACAAAATGGAAGATCATTGTGCTAATCGTGTAGACCTCTTGGATATTCTAGATCCACTTCGAAGATGTAACCAGTATCGGAATTTGTTGGGATTTTCATGATATCAATTGATTCAATGTCTTCGACCCATTGAAACCCACCATAGGGTTGTGGTTGTGACATAGCCCAGCCACATAGATTGTTAGCATCTAAATACATTAAATACGTACTTGGTTTAGATGAGTCATAGCTTTCCATATACTTATTGTTTGCAACAGAATGTCGATGTGAACATTGTGTTATGCCACCACGTATACTTCTTTTAATAAATGTATGCATATTGATTTCGGTTAATAATTCAATTTTTATTTAAGTATATTTTAACATGGCGTCCCATGATAATCCGAGTGCTGTGTAATAATGACAAGGATCCAAATTGTATATTTTTTGACAGACTTTGCGGAAATTTTGAAAAATATCAGTCAACAGCAATACATCCGTTATCAAGTACAATTTCATGTAATCCCATAAATATTGACAATTGAATTGTTGCCATATATTCTGTGCATGTTTGTAATCTTCATCAGAGCATAATTTCATCGAAAATCGACTGTTAAATTTTTCTTGTGCTGGTAATGATGTCTCTTCTAAACGTTTCCAATAATTAAAGTACTCATATGGTAGCACACCTTTTCTTATCAGTAATTTAAATTGTTCTTTATCGTTGAAAACGCTTTTAGCAGTTTGGAAATCATTAGGTGAAAAATTCTGTGCAAGACTATCCAGACTAGATGACATAAATCTGAATGAGTCTAGAAACCGCAGATCAACTGTCTCTGTTTCACTAACAAAAATTCGTTTTGATAAGGAGACATAGAGTTCCTTATTTAGCGGTATTAAGTTAATATCACCTTCAATTTTTTCCAACGATTTTACAAACAAATGACAATCATAACCAGAGAAGTTATGAAAAAAAATTGGAAAGAATTTAGGTATGCGATATTGTAAATTGCATTGTCGATGTGCTGGTCCTCTATATTTACCAGTAAAGTGACAGTGATCCATCACTTTATCATCATTGGTTATTGTTAGATTACAAATATGGCATATATTCGTTTCAAGGTATGATTCTAGTTGTTCGTCACTTAAATTCTCCATTGGTTTCGGTTTCATTAGAATTTCATTATAAATTCTTTCTATATCGCACGTTAATGATTTTACAAATTGATCAGCACATTCTTTACCATTGTAAACTTGTAATTTATCGAAATTCTGATCGAACGAATATTTAATGTAATAAGCGAAAGAACACGGTGTGTGTTCTTGTACATTAGTTGTTGACGATGTAGTTGGATTCGGTGTACAAATATCAATGTCTTGTAATAGACACTCAAAATCTGCATAGATTACAAATGGAGCTTCAATTTGTCGTTCATAATTTTTAAATTCTACTACAGAATTCTCATGTGTTGGCATGATTGTAACTATACGATTACACTCCTCTTTATGTATTAATCAGTTTTTTTCAGAATCGAAATGTAATAAGCAAAAATTGCAAATGAAAATTTTATTTGTATGTCTTGTAATGCTGCTTCGCAGTAATCTTGAGACATTTTTAATCCACACGTAGTGGCTCCGTTCATCTTTTTCTATCAACAGTAAATTGATATGCTTTACTTTTTCTCTTTTAGTACAATACAATGGTCCAACAATTTGATCATCTTCTAAACCAAAAGTATTTACACTAATTTCCGAGTTCAATTCTTCAAATATTTTAATGTCTTTTACTTTCAAAAGAAAGTCTGAATCACCAAATTCTAATACAGTATTATTATGTAAAACTATTGTATTGGCAGTGATGTCTTCAAGACAATATGAGGTTGGTCTATTTGCATTGATATCGACTGGACACAAAGCCGAAATTATAGCCCATTTGAAACAATATTCATCGTTATTTTTGACATTGATACAAGCGTGCTTTTCTTGGATTTTCTTAGGTAATCCTATGTGCTGACTACTTCCTCTCAATGGTTGGTATTGATTAATATTAATTTCTAAATGGGTTATTCCGGTCAACGCCCAACCGCTATCCCTTTCTTGGAATTCAGTTGTTTTCGTTTTAATTTTTTCAGTCATCAAGTAATAGTTTAATGTAATATCATCGTCATTCTGCACCTACGTCATTTTTGAGTTGAAACGTTTTATCGAACATTTTTCGTTTTCGTCAACCTTTTTCACATACTCAGCAAACAATTCCAAATTGAATTTTATTAATGTATGTTCAACTAACTCTTGTACAAGTTTAGGAACTACAACATTTTTAGAAGATTTTAGAAATACATTAACATCCAAATTAGATAAGTCACTATTTTCATAAAGCAATGTTTTAATTCGTCCTTGGAAAGTACTTTTAGCCACCTTCAAATTTGATGTGTATGGTTGTGCTGATTTTAATCGATTACTTAACGTGCGTAAATGACATAACCATTTATCAACAGGAATGTCTGTTCCACATAAACTTCACCTTTCTTTAGTAGGTTCAGGTTTCTCGCATCCTAAAATTGGAAGCGGTGAATGAAGAGAAGTAATGAGAAGGTTTAAAAAACATTCACCTGGTAAAGAATGGACACGTTTTATGTGGCGATCTAAGTTGTATTTTTGTGAGAACGGTTTAAAACAAATATTACATAATACTTATGCTTTAGACCTTTTTAACAAGTAGTTTTGTTGTACGCATGTGACACTTTGAAACGCTTTCAACAAAATACTTGAGCTCTGCATTACAATCTGCTTTTATACCGCACAAAATCCGTTATGAATTAACATAATAAAAATTTCTAGAAAAACAATATATGCACTCTTATTGACTGACCTTGTTTACTAATATTTTTGCAATGAAGAATTTTCTTTGGATAACAATACGTCCTTCTTTGTACAAATCATCTTAAAATTTGACCTTGTTTATTAATATTTTGCAGTCTAGAATTTTTATTGGAAAACAATATTCAATTTCCTACACAAAGGATTCGCTGTTACAACTTTTTCTCTAAATTGAAAATTCTTAGAAAAATAAATGTCTTAATTATCATCTTATAATTTGTGACAATTGAAGACCTTTTCATAATTGAACTTGTTTATTAATATTTTGCAATTCAGTGGAAATGCTATTGGAAAACGTAGTTTTCTTTGTTTAAACTTTTGTATATATATAACCGTGGATATTTAAATTATTAGTCATTTGATAGATCTCTTCTTGTAAAGAGCGTTGCTGAAGAGTAAACTTATTTGTTTTCTTAAGTCTTACCGATTCACAAAAAAGAAAATGTCAACAATACCATCAACAATTGTGGTTTTCACGGAAGATAAAGTTAATTTGCCAATCAACTTGTTACATGTCATTATAAAATAAATCTTTCAGTAAGTAGAAATATTTTCTATATTTTAATTTTTCCTAAATAAAAATTTTATATATCAGATACGGTGTAAAGGATATTATATTAAAAGACGATAGAGTCTCAATTTACTTATCGTACTCTCCGAAAACTACAACACTTCAGAAAAAAATTGTTAATTTACCAGTAAGATATATAAGAATGAAATTAGAATCCGAAGAAGAATTGGACATGCTAGAAAAAGCTATTACTAAATATAAATTTTATATTGAAGAAGATGAAGACATAAAAGCCATTGAAGCACCAACAACATCAAAAATAGAGGTCATCAAAAACAAAAGAGCAAGAATTGATGAAGATCAATAAATCAAGTAAATTTTTAATTTTGAATAAGGTTATTTATTACAAAATATAATTAAACATATATTAAAGAAGAAATACAAGTTTTTTTTGAGATGAAGAAGAAGAAAAGGAAGATGGAAATCTATCTATGAGATAGAAAAAATTAACATACCAAAATTAACGGAATAAAATGTGTAAAATTATTATATAATAAAAGTTAAAAAATTGACTAGGTTTAGTTATTGAAATATAAGTCAATAAAAATATGATTATTAATCAGAATTGTCTTCTTTTAATTTTATTTCCTGTCTATATTTTTATTGCAGTTTCAAATCCAGTTTTTATAAATAAAACAGTAAACATAAAAGGACATTAAAACACATACTTTAAAATAATTTTGCTTTATTTAATCATAATATTATAATTTATTATAAATAATGAATAATTATAATTCATTAAAAACAGATGAAAAGTTATACAAATTATAGTTTAAAAGGCAAGCGGTATAATACACTTTAAATGGGTGATTATGTTGATTGTCTTCACGATTAACTTCATGCTATCCACAAATGATTAAGTTTCTTAAATCTTCATCGTTTTGATAAAATGCTGGTAACTTCAACCAAATATTGCTTAAATGTAAAGGATACATTTTCAATAAATTTATTTTAACTAAATTTCTAATGCATGATACAGCATTTTCTGTATTAAGAGCATCCTGTAGAATCACAGCACTCTGTGACATAGTAATCAAAATCACTATCACTACTATCGCTATTCCACGAGTTTTTTATTCTATATACCAAAATTTTCAAAGAGTTCAATCTGTTGCGTGTATAATAACTTGGCTTAGGATTTTTTATACCGTACGGTAGCTCTGACGTCATCGCTCCGAACTCCAATATATGTGTGCGATCTGCAGTCGGAACCCGATCTCTCTGTGGGATTATATCTTTATTCGTTGTGCTTGTAGTACTCCAATCATTCAACGTAGTTAATAAAGTAAGAAAACGACGTCACGTGCAATAAACAAGGGGTCTATTGTGGTCGATATTTACTCGTTTTAGACTATCGTTCCATAAGCGCAGCAAGTAGGTTTAAATACGATATGTATATGAATGGACAAATTCAAATCAATGTTTTTTTAAATTTTTTAAGGCATCAAAATAATAATACAGATTATAAAAAATTTATAAAATTATCGAAATATCAGCTACATTTAAAAAAAAATTTGAATATTTGAAAATCAAATTATAATTGTTAATATGTAATTTGTAAAAGATTAAAAGCAAAGACCAAGGTTATTTCTTTACATATGTATGTGTTTATATGTGCAAAAATATCTAATGAGACCACGGGGAGGCGGGCATATCCTCACCAGGGTAGGTAAAAATTAAAGGGATACATTTTAGAACATAAGCAACTACAAAACGGTTAGTCGAGTTATTCCATTCAAATGAAACAATAAACAAAAACAATCTCATGCATTAGAAATGTCAGTATTGATGATTGAATATTTCTCTAAATTAGAAGAAGAAAATTTCAATCTCTGGTCAGATACAAATGATTTAAAAAATTACTTGTATTAATTTTTTGTGTTACTTTTCTCATCAAAGTGTCTATCTAAACAATTAATATTTTATTGTTAAAATAGTTTGTTTCCAGTATACAAGGTAAATTTTATCCCTGATTATGATAAAACTTCAACGTGTATGAACTCAATTAATATTTAACTTTAATTCAATTAATGTGCAATATTTGATATATTTTTTTTAAGTTTACAATTTTCTTCTTTTGAATTTAATTTTTAAATATTGCAAAACATCGAGTCTGACTAAACCGAAGTAACTATATTCCATATAGTTATCATTGCGATTACAGTAAGATTCGAAAGTCACGAACGTCCATGGCGTGAACTAAAGGTAGTTACAGAATCCTAAGCTTAATAATAACAATTAGCGGAAAGCGGGGTAATGCCGCGCAGCGGGTAATATCGCACTGCTGTTTCGTGAAAACTAAAATTAAATTTCAAAGTTAAATTGGTGCTGCTATCTATAGTCAATCATTAGAAGAATGATCGAAAGTTATGCCGACATTGCAGCATTCGTTTGGTGAATATGGTTGAAAACGTCTTTTTTCATAAAACAATGCAATTTTGCTGCGAAGTCTTACAAGTGGTAAGTACATGTCATAATACGATTTAACTTCACTGATTGTACGTATTACTGCTTTGCATTATGTGAATTCATTGTACGTATCTGTCAGTAATGAATATTTGTTATTTTTGATAATACAACAAATTCAGTTAAGACACACGTGTTGTGGGAATCACGCGCATTTGAACAGAGGTAATACCGCGCGCGCGGAATTCCCCCGTTTAGGTGAATAAATATATTTTCTATCTATTATAGGTATCTAGATATAAAATGCCCCGTAATTTTATTAGAAGAACTGAGAAGTCCAAGTGGACGGATGATCAACTCAAAAATGCACTGAATGCCATTATTGGTGGACGCAAAATACGAGAAGTGAGTCGAGCTTTTGGTATTTCGGAATCAACATTGAGGGACAGAATAAAATCAGGTAATCGTACCCCACCAAAACTGGGAAGAAAGCCCATATTCAATGACACCCAAGAAGAAAATCTAGCAAATCATGTGTTACAATTAACACAACGTTTTTTTGGTTTGCAACCAATTGAACTCAGGCGTTTAGCATTTGCTTTTGCTATAGCGAATAACATAAAACACAATTTCGATAATGACAAAAAACTCGCCGGAAAGGATTGGTTAGCACTTTTTTTTTAAACGTCATCCAAATATTAGTTTACGTAAACCCGAACCTACAAGTCTGAATCGTATTTCGGCATTTAACAAAGAAGAGGTTTTTCAATAACACAGGCCTACAAAAAAAATTTTTTTTTTGGTGCCTAGTATTTATGAGCTGATTTTAACTATATTTTTATTGCTGAATCTAAATATGAAAGCAGTTTTTCTGTATCAGCTCTAGATTTTTAGATAAATTCACTCATCTATCAATGCTTTTTTCAATTAAATACTTTGAAGTATGAGTGTTGTAAAATTTATACAGGGATAGATTCTTGTATATTTTCCTTATTGACAGTCTTCTTTTGTCACAAATTGAATTTAAAATAATAATATTTATGAAATAACTTATTATTATTTTAAAAAATAATTATTATTTTAATTCATTTATTACAAAAAGAAGACTAACAATATGAGATATATAACTGATGGGTTGACAAACTGTTAACAAGTGGGATTTAATCCTACTTATTAGTGTCATCCAGTTAGTTCCATAGAAATACGATTGATGGAGCTGTCCAGTATCTGAAGTGACCTTCAAAACTTCAACTGCAATTGAGAGGTGAGGTTAGTTTGTGAATTCCTGCGGTGCAGATAGATAGAAGTTAGCGTCGTCTGAAATTTCTCTTTAGTAACGAGTTGTTGAAAAGTAAATCTAAAACGTAGATTGTTAATGTGAATTGCTGTATTTGTTTTCTCGAATAGAACTAAAATGAGTTCAAGTAGAAGAAGCTGTGTACATCACCCTGATATTTTTTGCTACATATGCGGAGAATACACGTTACTAGAAAACAGAAAAACTATTAGTGACTTTGTAAAGAGGACTTATCTTGGATATTTTGGTGTTAAGCTTACTGATCAGGATAAAACCTGGGCACCACATATTGTCTGTAAAACTTGTACAGAGCATTTACGACAGTGGAGTACCGGGAATAAGAAAAGTCTGAAATTCGGAGTACCAATGGTTTGGAGGGAACCAAAAAATCACTTCGATGACTGTTATTTCTGCCTAGTAAATATTACTCGAATCAATCGAAAGAACCGTATCAAGTGGACTTATCCAGATTTAGTCTCTGCAAGACGCCCTATCCCTCACTCAGAAGAAGTGTCAATTCCAACTTTTCACAAGCTATCAGAACTCAGTGGAGAAAGAAGGGAGAAAGATCTGCTACCTTTTTTCTCTGAAGAACAAAATCTTGTATTTTGCCATGCTATTAGAGAACTCCTGGTAAAAGTGGGTCGTCCTGAATATTTTCCGGATGATTGGCGCCTATTTATTGTCAGCTCAAAGCGAAGTTTGAAATGTGTTCTACATAATGGGAACAAATATGGCTCAATACCAATTGCTTACTCAACGAAAATGAAACAGCAATATGACATTATAGCTTTGGTTTTGGAAAAAAATAAAGTATCGTGAACACCAATGGGTGATTTGTGTAGACTTAAAAATGGTAAACTTTCTCCTTGGACAGCAAAGTGGCCACACCAAGTATCCTTGTTTCTTGTGCCTCGGGGATAGCAGAGACAAAACGCAACACTGGGTTAGAAAAGAGTGGCCTAGGAGAGAAAACATGGATGTTGGGGAAAAGAATATCATCTATGATCCTTTAGTTCCACGAGAGATAATCATCTTTCCACCACTGCATATCAAGCTGGGTCTAATGAAGCAGTTTGTAAAGCCTCTTGATAAGAATGGATCATGCTTTGCATATATAGGGAAAAAATGCCTCAGCTAAGTAAAGAAAAAAATAAAGCAGGAATATTTGATGGCCCACAAATAAGACAGCTGATTAAAGACCCTGACTGCATAAATTCAATAATTGAGATTGAACAAAAAGCCTGGAATTCATTTGTTTCAGTTGTCCAAAATTTTCTGGGTAAACACAAAGCTGAAAACTATGTTGAATTAGTCAATGAGATGCTGAATAATTTCAGATCACTTGGGTGTAACATGAGCATTAAGGTGCACTATTTACACACCCACTTAGACCGTTTTCCTGATAATTTAGGCGACATTAGTGAGGAGCAAGGTGAAAGATTTCACCAAGATATAAAATGTATGGAGGATCGCTATCATGGAAGATGGGATACTCACATGATGGCAGATTACTGCTGGTCTTTAAAACGGGATTATTCTAAAATACATTCAAGAATGTCACGCAAAAGAAGTTTCCGAAATGTTTAGTGAGTAATTGGTTTAAATGATGACTTTTTCTGTTTTCTATTGTATATAATAAATAATATCTGTAATATCTAAGTAATATAATAAAAATTTCTTGTTTAATTTGTTTCTTTAAACCATAGTTTTTCTTTTAAAATAGTGTAATGTATAATTCACAAATATGTTGATATCTTAAAAATTCGAGCTGATAGGCAGAAACTAATAGCATATTTGAATTCAGGGCATCAAATTCATAAGAAATCACCTCCAAAATTTTCGGCACCAAAACCACTGTTGACCAGTGTAATCTTACAACTGTAATGGAAAAACATCAGTTTAAAGCAAGTCGTATTTTTAATGTGGATGAAACAGGTATCTCTACTGTGCAAAAACCTGGAAAAATTTTGGGGCCCAAAGGACAGAAACAGGTAGGAGCAATAACATCGTGGGAAAGAGGAAAAAATGTGGCGGTCGTATGTCGAGTCAGTGCATCAGGGTAATTTCCGATTCCCCCCATGTTCATTTTTCCACGAGCTAGAATGAACACTCAGCTCCAAAGAGATGGGCCAGTAGACCCGATTTATAAGTGCTCGAAAAATGGGTGGATTAACGAGGAACTTTTTTTTGAATGGATTGTACATTTCCAGGCTTATGTAAAGTTGTCTCAGGACGACCCAGTATTGCTTGTATTAGGTAACCATACAAGTCATATCTAGTGTTAGGATCTACAGTTTCGCCATAAGTATTTCAACGCGTTGAACCTACCATTGGCGTAGTTGTTCTATAATTCTGATTAAATAACTTCTTGTATGTTGTAAACTATGGGAGACGAAAAATCATTATTATTTACAAATTATAGTCTGAAATAATAATTGAAATATTAAATTAAATTTAAATATTTTAAATTTCTTTACGTTCAAATCATATGTTTATTAACCCAAACGAGTTACTATAAGAGTATTCAGGAGTGGGAACCCATTCCATTGAAATTTACAATCAAACGCCTGCGTTTTACGAATGACGTCGATCGGTCATGCGGATATTTTAAATGGTCTACTGTTTTTCAACATTCTGCTGCTATCGTTATAGAGCAACTCGTTTTGTTGGCGACGAAAACACTCGATTAAAACAGAAAATAACATTTCGCTCTACTCGAATTTGTCAGGAGTAGATTTTGGCCGGCACGCTCTACGGTGCCAAATCCTATCTCTAGTCATATCTCATTATTAGTGTATGATTACTGCAAGGCTCATGAAATTGTGATGGTTTCAATCCACCACACACATCACACAGGTTACAACCACTCGATTTAACAATTTTTGGACCCCTTAAGAAGTATTTTAATCGTGAATGTGATTTATATATGAGAAATCACCCTCATGAAAAAATTACACATTATGAACTTGCATCTATTTTTAATGCAGCGTATCTTAGAGCTGCTACAATGGATAAAGGCATTTCCGGATTTAGAACTGCCGGTATTTGGCCAATAAATCCAGATAAATTTTCTGACGAAGATTTTTATCCAACTGATGATGGTCAAGTTGATGTGACAGTTACCGAAGCACCAGTTCATCTTAATAATATAATTGGTGCTGAAAGTTGTATTTTTTCTGATGAAACTTCTAGTAACACCAACATTCCTCAGACAGAATCTACTCAAGAATTACAAAAATGTGAACCACAACCTGGACCGTCTGGAGTTTCCTTAAAAAGTTTGAACCCACATCCCAAAGTTAGTAACAAAACAACAAAATCAAAACCAAAGCAACATTCGGAAATTCTTACATCAACACCTCTAAGAGCACATTTACTAGAAGTAAAGGAAAAGAAAAATAAACAACAAAAGAAGAGAACAGCTAATGAAAACGTAAAGACTGAATGAGAGGAGAAGCAAGCGAAGAAAAAAGTTATAACAAAGATAAAATTATCTGTAGTGCGAAAGTTAAATTTTGACTCAGACTCAGATGAAAGCATTGATTCAAGACAACTATGCGATGACGATGAACTTGACGATTTGGAAGAAACGGATTACAAAGATATTTGTATCATATGTGGGGAATTTTTGAGGGATAAAGAAATGTGGTACCGCTGTGTGAGTTGCTCCCGTTGGTCCCACACAGATTGCAGTGGCTGGGATACCCCCAAAAACTATACATGTGATTTATGTATTTCTCACAATCAATTAATAATACAAATTTTGTGCAAAAATATTATTTTAACCACTATTAACATTTGCACATGATTACCCCGGGCATTGCGCGAATTTTGGTTTTGTTGTGGTTGTTTTGTAATTGTTTTGTGAAAGGAAAATTTGAAAACCCGAATTTTATTTTATTATAATTTTTCCTGTTTTATTTCCCAATTTTATTTTACAACCCTTTCAGTTTCAAAGTTAAATTCAATCTAATCTATTTTAAAAATTGTTATTTCGAACATTTTTTTTTTAAGTGATGATTGTAAGAATTTGTAATTCGATTTTACATTTCCGTTTTAAAGTACATAATTTATACTGATTTGCAAAATTAGCGTTTATTATGAATTGTATATTCATAAAATTGTTACGTAACTCGCGGAAATGTGTCTTAATAACAAGAGATTAAAAGGAAAAAATTTGAAAGGGGCCGAATCTAAGAACCGGCCTAATAACTTCCCCGACACATTCCGGATAGTTAATCATGAATTAGAAAAATATATTAAAGACAAGTATCGGAAGTCGACAATTAATGCACGAGTCCAAGTTTAAAAAAAAAAACTAACTTACTATAAAAATCAAAATCGGGAATCAAGAGTCGTGGCTATCCCACCACCATTGAAAAATTCAATGAGGAACCAGCACCTCGTCAACCAAAACTCAGTTCACAGATCGGTGATTCCACACACACTTTTCAGTTCAACTTTCTTATAAACTCGATACACGATTCAATAGCGAAATTTTGACAGAACCACAAAACTGTCATTTCAAAATTTCGCAATTGAATTTTCTATGGCAACCGATCCCTTATAGAAGGCGGCAAATTTGAATTGGTTGACTACACTATTTTGCCAATTTTGTGCCCTAATTAAAAAAAAGAAAAGAACATCGCACATGAGGGGTATTGTTTCGGACATAAAAGCACATGCCCTTTCGATTGGTGATATCAAATTAATATGTTATCTTAAATTTTTTTCAATCAACCCCCTCTCCCTTCCACCCCCGTGGTCCGATTGGCACCAAAAACTAATCAACTCGAACGGCCACCAAATAGTTTGTGCTGGCCAAATTTGAACTCAATCGGTTAAACCGTTTTTGAGTAATCGTTGGAGAAACGACAGACGCGCGTACACACACACACACACACACACACACACACACACACACACACACGCGCGCGCGCGCACGCGCACACACACACACGCACACACACACGCGCACACACACACACACACACACACACACACACGCACACGCACGGACATCAAGCTAAAAACTTCACAAACGTGTTCAGGGGACCTCAAAACGCAAAGATCTGGTGAAATCTCGAATTCGAAATTTTGGTCCGAAACTAATAACTTCCCTACCCTCTGGTCGGGGAAGTTAAAAATGTGGAATTTCAAACGTTGCCGACTTCTTAGAAAAAAAACTAGTTTGCTTAGGTGCGTGCCATTCCCCCACTCTCCCCTACATGTGTCTGGCCCGCTAGCCACACCACTATTCGACCAAACACAATCTATAAAATGTTTACCATATTCATTTAAAACCTCTTGCATATCTGCATAAGGTGAAAGTTTTTCTAGTAACCTTCTTATAAAAAATTTATCTCTTCTATGAACTTTTTCGTCCGAAAGTAACAGTTTAGCTTCATTAATATAATATTTCAATCCATACATACTGCAATCACAATTTAATTTCAAAAAATGTTTCTCATCTTTCTTCTAAACGTTGCACAAAAAACTGAGTACTTTTGAAAAATTTAGGTTTTATATACCATTATTCCCACTACCATAAATTTATCCCCTCTTTTCAATTTTGATTAAATAAAAGTAGAAGTAATAGTAAAAGGTAATGATTAAATTTTCAATAAAATTGAATAGAAAAACCATTTTTAGACGAACTTTTTACAATTACATTTATATAGAAATAAATGAATATATCATTTTTATGTAATGTCTTTCATATCAATCCAGCTATTATATACACTATCAAATCCTAACCATTTAACAAATAATTTACGACCTTTAGGACGTAGCACCTTTTCAATTAAATAGATACTAGGATAGTGGGTCTTTTGTTATTCTTCTTCGTAGAAACATCCACTGATTGGTTGACCACGTAAATCTTCCAATAAATACGTCACAGGATTGCTATTATTTACTTTTATAATTTTAAATAATTCTATTGTCCAATTGGGTGTATAACCTTTGTCGAATAAATGTTTCATCTTACTGATACGAACAAGATCGTCTTTCTTGAATTTTCCAGCAGTGATTTTTTTCAAATTATTATCGGATGCATGTAGAATTTCTTGCTCGTTTTCTTTATTTACTTCATTAGGTTTCATCTTTATTGTTCTGTGTAGTGTATTACTGTAATCTTTAGTGACGTCATCAAGAATTTTTATCCAATTATATGACGCATTCATTGTAAATTATTTATATAATTTACTTTTTAAAGTTCTAATTACACGTTCAGCAATAGAAGCTTTTTTACACTATATGTATGATAATGACTAATTCCATACTTCTTCATTAAAGCACTAAATTGTTTATTAAAAAACTCCTTTCCTTGATCTGACTGAAGCTTCTTTGGATGACGACCTTGTTGTTGTAATATTGTTTTCATTGCTGACGTTACATCGTTGCCTGATTTAGATTTTAATGGTTGAGTCCAGAGATATTTTGAAAAACAATCAATTACCACCAATATATACTTGTATCCATTGTTTTTTTTTTGAATGTTTACTAAGGTCGGCTAAATCCATTTGCCAAAGTTCATCTAGACCTTTTATAATTGTACGACGTCGAAGGAAATTTTTTCGAGCTGGTTTATATATTTCATTAACAACATGTTCTTTCAATGACATTATTTCTTTTCGAAATTTTATTCACTTGACTTGCTGTGTATAATAAATTTGAAAAATGATATCGATGAAGAGGTATTGCCACGATAACCTTCTGATGAGAACTGTTTAACTTTCACAATTGTTTTCATTAATAAATCTTCTAAATCTATCTATTAAATTGTTTTTAATTTTTCTGTAGTTGTATTATCTTATTGATATCAATAAATTTCTGGTTATATGTCTTAATTAACCTTTCAATGTTTTCCAATTGATTACTTGTACTCTTTATTGTATTATTCAGCTCATTCAATTTCTTATTAAATGCGGTGAATTTATCGTTAATTGATTTATCTCGTTTTGTAAAACTATCATTAAGCTTCTTTATGTGATCTTTAATTGTTGGTATATCTGATTGATAAAGTCCTTCAATTTTTCGACTATTTTCATAAACTTTATGTTGAAGTTTTCCATTTGAATCTGTTTGAATGTGTTTATGTGTTTGAGCTTCGTTCTCCTCTATTTATCGTTCTTAAATTTTAATCTTTTCCTCAATTATACCATCATTTTTTTTAATTTGATTTTCTAACACTTTTCTAAGTTCATCAACGTAGCCTTTAGTGGTTGAGTCCTTTAAAGGCCAGCGCAAACTATTGCCGGACCAGGCCACAACGGGCCGCATCGCAAAAATGCTACAGCGCACGTTATATTCTTGTCGAGACAGGCCGCATTGAAGTTTTCTCTCATTGACGGTTGATCGGTAGCCATTATAGACTGCTTAATCTATAAATTATTTTTAAAATTTAAACCATTTGGTAAATTGTCGAAGATGGATAGTTCTGACGAAAAGCTTTTTTTGTTAAATATTCTCTTAGAAGAAGAAACAGTGAAGACGGAAAATAAAAAAACGGAAACGCGCAGTATGGTGTCATAATATATGTGATAGAAGAAAATTAAATGAAATTATTAATTAATACACAAAAGAAAACAATGAAAACAATTTAGAATTATAACTTTACAATCCTTGCAATCCGTTTGTCTATCGCACACTATGATCCGGCCCGCTGCGATCCTGCACATATGTGCGATGGTTCATATAAAATACATTGAAACGATAACCGGCGGATTATTGCGATGCGGCCCGGCTTAATGTGCGCTGGCCTTAAATTTTCACCGTCATGTTGATTACAGATTCGATGATTCTTTAAGTCAAGATTGCCATCAGTAGTATAACTATATAGATTGTGCCAAACACTACTTCCACTCACTTTATTATCATTCTCACTGAATTTTCTCTTCCAAGCACGTCCAAATTTGTCGATGCTCATAATGATACTAAATAAGGTTTAAGGAAAAACAGCATATTTAAACATCATTCTTTAATTGATCACTATCTTGAAAATTTTCATATAATACTATAACATTGGGTAAGGCACACATACAATTCAATATTGAATGAAATACACAAGTGGACTTAAATTTATATAAACGTCGCTGTTCTGGTAATTCATGAACTACGGATGTATTATAGATAAAGTTCTCAATGAATTTCTTCTCTTCAAAGCCTTTAACATAAATATAACTGTATCCAGAGGTTACTCTATTAATAATTCCATTATATTCCTTAGGATCTATAAGACCGTCCTCCCATTTCAATCCATGATAATTTTTCGTCAACCAGTATACTTGTTTCTTATATTCCAGTGGTAGTGCTTTAAAACAATAGGAAGACTTGAAGATGAAATGACTTATCTTTTATCCATCATAGGTTGCTAGCTCTTTTGGTAGGAATTTATTGTAGTTTGGTATTCGGAAAGCTTGTACATCTACATACAACGATAGCGATGACGATGACGATGATGAGGTCATTATACTAATAAATCACTCCTGCGTCACGTAGTTCTTTTTCAATAGCAATAATCTCGTTTTGATGAGAATTATTTCCCGCACCAGTTGATGCACACAACAAAGCCAAACGAGCAAATAACTCATTCAGATCATCCCAATAAATATATTCAACTGGTTTTCTATTGTATCGTAAAAATTGAACACCCCGCCCCGAAGGAGAAGGGGAACTCTGTGATCTTAATAATGGTTTAATAACCTTTTGATATTTATATGATGTATCTCCTTGTATTTAATTCTGTGGATCATACTTCTGTCGATAGGCATTTGTAAGACTGATAATTCTCTTATAAGCGTCTTGATCCTTAATTGAAAACTTACTATGGGAGACATTTTTCAAAAACAACAAATTATACAGTCCTTCTGTTCCCTTGAAAACTTGATTCAATACTTTTATATCACCATTAGGCTCAATATACAAAACTGTATTGCCGGAGTAAGTTTCTCCGTCGCCTCATCATAATTAATTTTTGAAGTGATTGTTTGATGTTTTTGAATCAATGTTTTAATATAGGGTTGTGCAATTGCCGGATATTGATTGATGTAATCAGCATAAGCCTTGTCAGATAATTTTGATTGATCCATAAATAATTCTTCCACATCGTCATCGTCGTCATCGTCTTCATCTTCACCGTCGTCGGCGGCGAATTTACTTGCAATGGAGTGTCTTCTCGGCACATACGTAAATCGCGGTACACTTTCTTCTTCTTTTTCCTCAACTTTAAGCAGCAATAAAATACCAAAAGAATGAGGACAAACATCATAACACCAAAGTTACTGCATTGCGTCAGGATATTATGAATTGTATTGCACACATCTTCGGTGACCACACGTCATGTGATCAGTACTTCTGCAAAAATGTGGTTAAAGTGGATTTGTCGTCAATGTACGCTTCATTGCAACGTTGTACATTTTATCCCAAGTTCCTTTCTATCGTGAAATCTGTCGCAGACATATCATGGAGTTTCATATTTGATGTCGATGATAACATTGTAGAAACGTTTAACAATGTTGTTAATAAAATGGTAGGAAGGAAAAGAATTAATTTTTCCACGAAAGGTTCCTACGAAGGCCGATGTTTCAGCGCTGTCATTAATTTTAATAAAGAAGGGAGGTTTTTAGCCGAAATGGGATATGAAACGGCTTGTATTGGCCAATATACTCTAAAGTATTTGGCACAATCTAGACAACGTAGAATGACTAAAAAACCGAAAAAAAAGTCCAACGAACCGTCAGTGCCGATTCGGACTACGGACGGTCGCACTTGGATATAATAGCAGATGTAGACTCCAATGAATATGAAGAGAAGAAGAACATATTCATGGAAACTCTAAACAATGTGGACATTTATTAAAGGATCATATATAAATATATATATATATATATATATATATATATATATATATACACACACCTAACAGTATGGGGAGTAAATTTCGCAGTACCTGAAAAAAAAGCCGCAAGAGCCTAGGCAGAAAAAACTGGGTATCGCGAATTAACAAAAATACAAATAATGGTGCTGTAGTACTAATGCTGTTAGCACATCAGAAGATGTAGAAATTGTCAGCGAGACCCCACGTAGACTACACAGCATCATTATGTATCGCTGTACAAAATGCGGTTCTGTGGGAAATTTCGACATTGACGGTAATGCTGGGGGAAACATAAATGACGTGGCGGCTGGTGCAGCAACTGAGTGTGGCATTGGATACACCCAACTGTCACAAATTTGTGCTGGATTAGACGTTCCTCACATGGCCAAAAATACGTACCAAAAATACGAAACCAGCATTCATGAAAGTGCTAAAGAACTGGCGCTGAAATCAATGGAAGAAGCGGGAAAAGAGGAGCACCGTTTGGCAATCGAAGCCGGTGATGTCATTGATGGCAAGCCAGCGAGCACCGTTTATGTCGACGGAGCCTGGTATAAAAATCTTATGAGAAAAAACTATAATGCATTATTAGGCTTCACGACAATAATTGGAGCAAGAACCAACAAAGTTTTATACCTCGGTGTAAAAAATAAATACTGTTCGATGTGCGACAAAAATAAAAGAGAAAATATGGAAAAACTGCACATCTGTTTCAAGAACTGGAATTCCACATCCACGTCTATGGAAAGCGCTATTATTTTGGAAGGTTTTAAAAATTCAGTAGCTATGCACGATTTACGTTATAAAAAAGTGATTGGCGATGGTGACAGCAGTTTAAAAAAAAATTACGGAACAACAAGCCATACGGTCCTTCCTTCTGTATTGAAAAAATCGAATGTAGGAACCACATTCTGAGAAATGTATGCAATAAATTGCAAGCCTTATCAAAAACATCTGGTGGGCAAATGGAAATGAGACGATTATTGCATAATAATATTAAAAAAATAGCTGTTTCAATAAGAGCAGCAATAAAATACCGAAAAAATGAGGACAGACCTCATAACGAGAAAGTTGCTGCTCTAAAGTGCGATATCACGAACAGTATCGCACATATATTTGGCGACCACACTTCATGTGCTAGATATTTTTGCAAAAATGTTGGTACAATGGAACCATCGTTGGCATTTAATCCAATAAAAAGCTGTACATTCTACCCAAAATTAAAATGGTATCTATAAATCGTTGCAGATCAGTCAGCGAGTTTGATACATGACGTGACCGACAACGTTGTTGAGTCATTCAACAATGTTGTTAATAAAATGGTTGGTGGAAAACGGATTAATTTTTCTAAGAGAGGTTCATATGAAGGTAGATGCTACAGCGCGGTGATTAATTTCAACTCAAGAGGAATGTTTTTATCAGAAATCGGCAGCAAAAATGATTGTACTGGCCGAAATACAACAAAGTTTTTGGCACAACAACAAAATAAAAGAAAAATTTTGAAACCAAAGAGAAAATTTAAACAAACTGCTAATGCTGATGCAGACTATGGACTGTCACAGTTTGATGATGCACCAGACATAGATCCGAATGACTTTGAAAAGGAAAAAAATCTACATATGGAAAAGATAAACAAAGGTTCTGTTGAAGAAATCGAAGAAGCAACAAGGGATAATAAACAGACCTGGAGTAATGAACGATTTGGTAGACTCACGGCAAGTTCTTTTGGTAGAATTTGCTGGATGAGGAAAGAAACCAATACCAAAAATTTTGTAAAAACTATATTATATTCAAACTAGACAGCCAAATCAACAGAGTACGGAAGTATGGTGGAAGACACTGCACGAGAGCAGTTCCAAGAAAAGACTAATAAGAGAGTTCACAAATGTGGATTGTTTGTTGATAAAAATAAACGATTTCTAGCTGCGACACCTGATGGACTCATTGGTGACGACAGCATAATTGAAATTAAATTTCCATATTCGGCAAGGGACTTGTCAATCGAAGAGGCAATACATAGAAAAAAAATAATGTATTGCACTTAGGACGAAAATAACAGTTTGGAGTTGAAGAAAACCCATCCTTATATGTCTCAGTTACAAGGACAACTGCATATAACACAACGATATCTGTGCTATTTCGTTGTTTGGACTACCAAAGATATGCGATACCAAGTTATTGTCCGGGACGATAGTTTTTGGAAGAACAAGATGGAGAATATTTTGGAGAAATTTTTCTTCAAAGCTTTGTTGCCAGAATTTATAGAACGTAGACATACCCGCCAAGGGCAGTCTATAAGAGATTTACAGGTGAAGGACCTATGAATCTGTATAATTATATCACAGAAACAAATAATGTTGTGATGTTGCCAAAGCAACAAATAATTTTATTTAAAATTCGTTTTCTTGTCCATTATGAGCGAAAACGAATTGAAAATACTTGGGCAGCTCATCTTTTTTGAATATTTTTGTGTAATATTCGTTTTCGCTCATAATGGACAAGAAAACGAATTTTACACAAAAATATTCAAAAAACTTACAGGAAAAATACAAGATGAGCTGCCCAAGTATTTTCAAAGAACGAAAATGCTTGAGCGTTGCCATCAGATGAGCTGCCCAAGTATTTTCAAACAACGAAAATACTTGAGCGTTGCCATCATGTGAGCTGCCCAAGTATTTTCGAAGAACGAAAATACTTGAGCGTTGCCATCAGGTGAGCTGCCCTAGTATTTTCAAAGAACGAAAATACTTGAGCGTTGCCATCAGGTGAGCTGCCCTAGTATTTTCAAAGAACGAAAATACTTGAGCGTTGCCATCAGGTGAGCTTCCCAAGTATTTTCAAATTAAATTAAATTTTTGAAAAAAAAATTTTTTTTTCAAAAATTTAAAATTTGACTTATAGAATTTCTCTCAATTTATCTTTTATTTTTTAAATATTTTACAATTTTTATTTTATTTCACAAATTAATTAATATTAACTTTTTGATCTGATGATGGGAATATTCCCGAAACATATGTAATCACAATTTTGTATTTATTAGTATATGGGAGTTGATTTTGAGTTTTGTATTATTTTATTAATTAAATCCCATATTTTGAGAAAAATGGATTCTTGGTTTTCAAATATAAAAGAATAATTATCATTATTATTATTATTATCATTATTATTATTATTATCATTATTATTATCATTATTATTATCATTATCATTATTATTATTATTATCATCATTATTATCATTATTATTATTATTATTATTATTATTACTATTACTATTATTATTATTATGGAAAATTATTTTATCATTGGTCAACTGAAGTTGATTAATTTTTTAAAACATGTATATCTAAGAATAAGTAATTCAAATTATTCTACAATAATCGTTATCAAATTTATTTGATTTTTCTTTCGTTTCTCCAGTTCATTCATCTATCTATCCTTGTTTTGATTTCAATATCTTGCTGCCTGTTTTACTATCTTGAAGATTCTTATTTTTTAATTTCATTTTCCAAGAATCGTCTATAATAAAGTAGTACAGGAAGGGTGTTCTTTCTGCAACAAATGTAGGTAAATTTTCGCAACGCCAACAAGAACAAAGATCACATTGAGAGCAAGTAACTAACCAACGAAGTCTATGCTTTTTTATTTATTGTACAAATATTATTTTTCCATATTTCATTCCAATTAATTTTCAGGATGATCGAAAAAACAGTTGAAACTAAACGATCAGTAATTAGCATTTTTGCGTAGGATTAATTACTATTTTCTATATAATAATCAATTAGTAAAAAGGAGAGATCACGGCCGCGGAAATTCATGAGAAAGGGGGTTTGTGAGATATATTTAGCGTAACAACATTTTAAAAAACTAAAACGGAATAATCAATATATTTATTTAAATGTTTTTTTTTAACCCTTTGCACCCGAACGGCGCCTCTCAGGCGCCATCCTTTTTATTACTGCAACTCGAACGGCGCCCGAGAGGCGCCATTACTATTTATGATAATATTGCACCATATGCATGCGTGCATGCGTTGTAAATTGTTTTTACTAGGAGTGTGTGAGATTAGTCCATGGACATGGTGAACACTTAAATCCTGCAGTGTTAACACTGAAGCGTTTCAGGGAAAATCGTAGCAAAATTTTTGATGCTCTGTTAAGTAAAAACACTGATAAGCGAAATCGAAACAAACGTTTGATATTCTGTTAAGCGAAAGCATTGGTGTTTAAAATCACTTTTTTTGTGTGTAGTATCTTTTTGAAATACTTTTACAAGCGAGAGTAAGTGAATTGTGAACTTATCAAAATATTTTACTATTTCAAATTTAGTCCATTTAAGGTCATAAAAATGGAATCAATGGACGAAATTTGTAGCAGCGAAGATGAGTTTGATTTGATGATGTTTAGACCGATTGATAACATTCTAAATAAACATAAAGAAGATAGTGATCAAGATAATAGAAGTGAAGAGAGTGATGAAGTATTTGGTACAAGAAGAAAAAAAATATCACACTAAGGAAAATTATAAAATTTAATATTAAAATATTATGTTTGTAGTATGTAAATAAAAATGAAATATGTTAATAAACTACTTTTGTTTAAAATACTTATGTTTGATGTATTACAATTTTTTATTAAAACTACTGTCGGGTAGCTGAGTACCCATACTAAAAAATGGTTCGGGTGCAAAGGGTTAATACGTATAAAGTTATTGGGTCCGATGTAGATTAGTAAGGAAAGTATAAGTACAGTCAACCCTCCTATAACGCGGTACTCTCAGAACGCGGTTTCCATATAACGCGGAGCTGAAAATGCGACAGCCCTCCTATAACGCGGTACTCTCAGAACGCAGTTTCCATATAACGCGAAGCTGAAAATGCGACAGCCCTCCTATAACACGATACTCTTACAGCGCGGTTAGTTCGTTAGGGCCTATTTGAATTATAAGGGAACAGATGGCGCCAGTTTCATATAGGTCCAGGCAGTCGGATCGCGACATAGTAACTAGATATGTTTATATAAAGATTATCTCCGGCTTATCTGATAGCCGTCTACGACATCGGTTTTAGTCTTCTCAGAGCTCTTTCACAGTGTACACGTTTTGTTGGTGACCAAGTCTTTCTAAAAATTTTTCTGTACCGTTCGTTCGTTCAGCTTTTTGCTGCTTAATTTGTGGTTTATAATTGGACAACATTACACAATACTGTAAGTAATATTCTTCATTTGTTCTAATCTCTATATATAAAAAGCTAACTCAGATGGTCAAAAAAATTACCCCTTCGTTTTTATTATAAAAGTAAAGTAAAAGTGTTTAAAACACCATTAAAATTATTTTAAAATTCGATAATTGTTTTTATTTTGTTCTGGATCATATCATACACTACCATAAAATACAATAATTCGGCTGTATTTAGCAACTTTTGAAACTGATTTTGTGTTGAATTTTTTTTCAAAAGTCTCAATTTTCGCTTATTTTTAACAATGTTTTATTTTTTTAATAAAAAGCAACCCCTATTTTTTCCAAAACAAGAAATTCAAAATTAAACGAGACTACTTAAAACATCAATATGCACTTTTAAGAGGCGAAAAATGTTTAAATTTGTTTTTTATGCTTTAATTTCGTATTTTTATCATACTTTTTTATCCTTTTTATAAGAAAATATTTTTCATCAGCTAAAAAAGTTTAGCGATGTATAAAATTGAGCTAAAAAATTTTTTAAACGAATGATTCCTTCAAGCCTCATAACTCGCTTAGTTCTTTCCCGTTTTTAAAACGGGATGGCTTTGTTAGTATAATAATAATAAAGTAATTATTAACCCTAGATTTGCATCATGTCAAACACGAAAGAAACAAGGAAAGAGTTAAAAAGAAAGTTTATATCTCTTGAAGATAAAATCGAAATCCTAAATCGTTTAGAAGGTGGGAAAAATCTATCGTCGGTTGCAAAATCAACCAAGTTGAATGAATCTACAATTCAAACCTTAAAGAAAAATGCAGACAATATTAGGAAAACTGTGGCAGATGGCTGTCCGTTAGGTGCGAAACGTGTCACTCGCACACGAAATTCTAATATAGTTAAAATGGAACGGGCGTTAATGATCTGGTTGGAAGACTGTATAGCCAAAAAGATTCCTATCAGTGGAAATCTTATCAAGCAGAAAGCACTTAAAATCTATGAACATTTAAGGAATATTGGGCATTGTTCTGCAGAGCTAGAAAATCATTCGTTTGTCGCGAGTAAAGGGTGGTTTGAAAAACTAAAAAAAAGGTACTCATTACTAAGCTTAGGATTCTGTAACTACCTTTACTTCACGCCATGGGCGTTCGTGACTTTCGAATCTTACTGTAATCGCAATGATAACTATATGGAATATAGTTACTTCAGTTTGGTCATACTCGATGTTTTGCAATATTTAAAAATTAAATTCAAAAGAAGAAAATTGTAAACTCAAATAAAAAATATCAAATATTGCACATTAATTGAATTAAAGTTAAATATTAATTTAGTTCATACACGTTGGAGTTTTATCATAATCAGGGATAAAATTGACCTTATATAATGGAAACAAACTATTTTAACAATAAAATATTAATTGTTTAGATAGAAACTTCGACGATAAAAGTAACACAAAAAATTTAATACGAGTAATTTTTTTTTAATCATTTGTATCTGGCCTGAGATTAAGATTTTCTTCTTCTAATTTAGAGAAATATCCAATCTTCAATACTGACTTTTCTAATGCATGAGACTGTTTTTGTTTATTGTTTCATTTAAATGGAATAACTCGACTAACCATTTTGTAGTTGCTTATATTCTAAAATGCATCCCATTAATTTTTACCTACCCTGGTGAGGGTATGTCCGCCCCCCCGTGGTCTCATTAGATATTTTTGAACATATAAACACCTACATATGTATAGAAATAACCTTGGTCTTTGCTTTTAATCTTTTACAGATTAAATATTAATAATTATAATTTTATTTTCAAATATTTAATAATTTTTTTAAATGTAGCTAATATTTCGATAATTTTATAATTTTTTTATAATCTGTATTATCATTTTGATGTCTTAAAAAATTTAAAAAAACATTGATTTGAATTTGTTCATTCACATACATATCATATTTAAACCTACTTGCTGCGCTTATGGAAAGATAGTCTAAAACGAGTAAATATCGACCACAATGGACCCCTTGTTTATTGTACGTGACGTCGCTTTCTTACTTTATTAACTACGTTGAATGATTGGAGTACTACAAGCACAACGAATAAACATATAATTCTACAGAGAGATCGGGTTCCAACTGCAGATCGCACACATATATTGGAGTTCGGAGCGATGACGTCAGAGCTACCGTACGGTATAAAAAATCCTAAGCTAACTCATTACACAATATTAAGTTTCAAGAAGAACAGGCCTCAGTAGATGCTGAGGCTGCCGAGAATTATAAGCTGGAATTAGCTAGAATTATCAATGAAGGAGATTATTCATCTCATCAGATTTTTAACGCCGATGAGACGGCATTATATTGGAAAAAACTACCATCTAGGACCTTCATTTTGAAAAATCAAAGGCGTGCTCAGGGGTTTAAAGCTTCAAAAGAACGTGTCACCCTTCATATGGGCAGCAATCTATCAGGGAGCCTGATGATAAAACCTATGATAATAAATCGTTCTTCAACTCCCCGTGTTATGAAAAACATTAATAAGACCGAATTGCCTGTATTCTGGCGATCTAATAAGAATGCTTGGATGACCCAAGATTTATTTAAGGATTGGTTTTATAATTGTTTTATCCCGGCAGTGGAAACCCATGGAAAAAAATTTGTATTTCAAAGTTTTATTGGTTCTTGATAACGCTGGTTGCCACAACATACTACTGGATCATCCAAATGTAAAAATTGTCTTCCTTCCTCCTAACTGCACGTCATTAATACAACCTTTGGACCAAGGAGTCATTCAAACTTTAAAAATGTATTACACACGCCAAGTTTTCCAAACCATTTTCGACAGATTAGAAAGTAGTGAAAATAAAACCCTTACTCAAGTTTGGATGGAATTTTCTATTTTAGATTGTATTAGAACCGTGTCATCGGCTTGCGCGGAAATTAAACCATTAACGCTTAATGCGTGTTGGAAACCCCTTTTACCTGAAATGGTTCAAACAATACAAGATGATTCTACAATTTCACTCCCAGTTACAGAAATAGTAAACATTGCTTCTCGTTTAGGCGATGAAGAATTTACAACAAACCATCAGGATGTAAGAGAATTCGTACTCGGGGAAGAAACTTTAGATGAGGATGAACTGATGGATTTAATTGATGCACCCACCTCAAATCCATTGGTAAATGAAAATAAGGAAAACGAATGGGTGCCAAATGTCGATTTACAAGATGTGAAAAGAGGGCTAAATTTGGCTAAAGAATTAGAACTCCATTTCATTCAAACTGATCATTCAACGGTGTGTAGCGCCAAGTTTAAAAGAGAGTTAAGAAATTGCTTAGCTCCCTATAGAGAGGTTTTAGTGGAGTTAGAAAAAAAAGCTACAATCGAAAACCAATGTAAAGATGAGCCAAGTGAGGAAGACATTTTGCCTATTAAAAGAAGACTAGTTAGGCGACTCATATTATCTGACAGCGAGGATGAGTGTTGAAAGATTAAATTTTACAAAAGTCTTTCTTGTTTTTGTTGGAAAACAGTTATTTAGTTTAGTTTTGGTATCATTTCTTTACATAAACTCTTCAATTCAATAAAAATAATTTATAATTTATCTTGTCCTTATTGCTCTCCATATAACGCGGTACGAATAATGTGATTTGTACTAATTCTGCGTTTCTTATAGCGCGGTTTCCATACAACGCGGTAGACGGTTTCCATAGAACGCGCTACGAATTAGCCTGGTTTGTACGGTTAAATCCAAGTTTCTTATAGCGCGGTTTCCATAGAATGCGGTACGCACTCACCGCGTTATAGGAGGGTTGACTGTACAATACATCGAACAGCTGAGATGGTTGTATTCTTGTTTACAACCGCAGTGTCCGGGGTTCGCATTTCACACGGAGCAATACTTTTACACTACTAGACTTTTTTTAAAAAATTTTAATTGTATTACCATATTTCTTAAAAATAAAATAAAAGCAGTAATTAATTTTCAAAATATAAACGACGCTTCCTATATATGTGTTATAAAATAATCAAATCGTTAATAATGATACAAATATGTTTATGTTTATTGGTTTTCGTTCTTTATTCAACCTTATTTTTATCTTTGTCCAATACAGGTAGAGTCATACGTATACAAATATATCTGTCTCTTATAGTGTGGTTTATGTTTTTTGTCAAATATTGCAAATATCCCCCCCCCCCCCACTGTAAATGTCAACCAAGTTCCATCTCCACCCCTCGATTATTTTAACAGCTTTGGTTCTTTCTTATTCGACCATCAAACCTAACAGACAAATGTAAGTTATTATATTATGTATTATCAATTTATTATTTTATGTAAATTTTGTGTTTCACACAATGCAACACTTGATTGATAATAGAATAAATGGTTTATATAGTACAATAATATCGGTTTGTGTAGTAAAATTTAGTAAAGAATTATTATTTTGATTATTATTAGATCAAATCTTGCAATTTGTGAAACATTCGTTAGATAAAAATAATCAATTATCTTTTTCAATTTTAAAATTATTAGATTAAAAAAAAAATGATTAGAAAAAATTCATACGCCGCCGCGACAGCCGCCACCACAGTAGCCGCTGCCACGACTGCCACCCCCACGACAGCAGCCGCTGCCACGATTGCCACCCCCACGACAGCAGCCGCTGTCACGATTGCCACCCCCACGACAGCAGCCGCTGCCACGACTGCCACCCCCCCGACAGCCACCGCCGCCGCCACCACCACCGGGACCACGGCGCAAAAAAGAAAAAGTAAGTGGTAAAAATTTTCATTGTTTGTGAAGATTCTCATATTTCTTTTCGATTTTCAGGAGGACGCGGCTCACGCGGACGAAAAAGGGGGCGCGGTGGCAACAATCATTTATATGTGAAAACGGTATACTTGAAAATTATTATTACATTTTTTATTCGTAGAATTAATGATTGTTTTTTTACTATTTTCAGCAACAAGACTGGGAGAATTTTTTTATTTATTTTTTTTTTGAATTAATTTTTTTTTGCTATTTTTTTATAATTGTAAATAATTGTTTTTTTTTTGTTAGAATTGTTTTTTTTTTAGAATTTTTTATTATTTATTATTTTATTTTGTTTTAAGAATATATATTTTAATTTTTAATAAAATTTTCTTCGCTCCCCTCTAATCCTTACACGATAATTATAATCCCTTATAATAAATATTAATATAGTGCCTCCTAATAAAATCTTTAAAAAAATCAATTTATTCTTTTTTTTTACCCTATCTATCTATTTCTTTACCCAGTAAATGGTGCGATAATGCCATTTCTTTTTCATTATTGAATTATTGAATTGTTTGGGTTTTTAATTTTTGGCAATTATCAGTATTTATTCCAGATTTTCAACGCAGTTACGGTCATATATTCATCTTACTTGTTTGAGGGATTTTATTTTTTTCTTTTTTTTTTTTTAAAAAGACATTCTAAACAAGTAGGGACGTCCAATATTTTTATTTTCAATCAAAAGAAAAAAGCTTATAAATACTCAAAATTTTATAAACACAAATAGGTGGCCATCTATTTATAAAAAACCGAAGGTGTGGTTTTAAATCATAAAAAAGAGGTTTGACAACATTGCAAATACGTAAGGTGGTCGCCCCAGATATATGATAAAGCAATCTGTAATTATGATGAGGCCCTCTATCCGATACTAGATGAAGTAAGCCACTCATAACAACAACAAAAATTCGTTTTTCATAAATTTCCCGAAAAACTAACAATGCGATCGGAAAATATCATAATTGGAAAGCGCTTTTAATTTTATACATGCTGTGTGAAATTCATTCAAAAATAAGCAATATTAACAGAGTTATGAACGAAAATATAAAAAAACATGCTTCCGGTTTTTCTTTTGTAACTCCGGACCACATTCGAATTTCCAAAAACCTGATAATTCACGACAACAACGAAGAAATGCCCTTTCAAATGCCGTGTAGATCATCAAAATCCATTGGAAAATGCACGAAATTTTTACGTTGAAAATTGCCTACTTCACTGACCATACACCTTAACTGATGTCGATAGAAGACTTTCTATAGCTTAAAAATCAACAACCCCCACTACTCACAATTGAAAGTTGACATATGCAAACACACCAACTTTTTGCGCTTGACTTGCTTATATGTCTCACGTATCCGTTGAAGCTGTCATTTAACGTGAAAGCCTTTATAAGTTAAGGTTCGGTATCATGGAGACAGTTACATCGTTGTGCAAAGATGCACTTAAATTAATACGAGAATATATGCTGAAAGTTAGAACAAGCGCGCTTTTACTTCATATAAACAATACAATCCGAATCGTACGTCGAGCCATTATCAACAGAATTCATGAAGATAGCCTCTCCGAGAATCAGCTTTCATTGGAATCTAGCTTATCATACTTAAAGTGTTGCCGTTTGAAATTGAAAAACGTGAAAAAGCAGTTGACAATCAAGTCAGGTCAGGGTGTGTCATCTAAAACAATGAGCAACCGACGATCTAAAATTCTATAGGAGGATGTTTCATCATGTTTCAATGGATGAATTCGTACGGGATTCATGAGGAACGTGAGCTTTAAAGACCCCCTGCTGTTCTTAAAAAAGACCTATAACTCATTCGCTTGTAAAATCAAAGCGGAACTACAAAAGTCTCTGCTTAAAGTAAATGTGACACTGTCAGCTAACTTCATTAAACCTCAAAATGGTGAAGTTGACCTGAAAACCTTCGCAACTAAAAATGTACCGATTGATCAAACAACGAACCTTAAACAATGGCACGATGAACATATTGTCAGCAAACTGATGAAGAAGATGGAAGAGTTTGCTGAAAAAGACTCCGGATGGGCGTTAAATGAAATACTTGGCCTTAAAGTGAACATAAACACGTATGATCCACTAAAATTTGGGGCTTCAACATTTAGACACATTCCCAAATTTATCCGGAACAAGCGCGCCGTTGTGAATATAAAAAATGATGATGAATACTGTTTCCTGTGGGCAGTAGTTTCAACTCTCTGTCCTGCTGAAAAACACATCGATAGAAGGTCGTCATATCCACATTTTAAAGATGTTCTGAAATTTGATGGTATTACATTTCCCATTACTTTAAAGGATATAAAAACCTTTGAAAAGTTAAACGACTTGGCTATTAATTTATCCTGTATCGAGAAGAGAAAGATTTTACCATGTTGCTTGAGTCATTACAAGGGTAATCTTAAGAAAAAGCCAATAAACTAACTCATGCTACCAATCGAGACAAACAGCACAAATCATAACCCTACGCTCAATGCAAACAATGAACAGATGTATCACTTTGTTTGGATTAAGAATTTCTTAGCTTTGGTGTCAAGATAGCTCTCAGCACATGGTCATAAAGTACATATATGTGAAGTTTGCCTTAACTACTTCACAACAGGTGAGCTGCCTGAAAGGCATAGAAATCATTGTCGACTTCAAAATGGTTACTCGGTGAGGTTGCCCAAAGAGACAGAGAAGTACTTGTACTTTAAAAACTTCAGATACCAGCAAAGGGTCCCATTTGCAATATATGCTGACTTAGAAAGCATATGGGAAAAGTGTGCCGAGGGTAATAAAAGCACTAAAACACAGATCTATCAAAAGCATATACCTTTTAGTGTAGCATACTACCTAAAGAGCGCCTACTATGAGACTCTCTTAAAAATTTTGTTTATTTCGAGGGACAAATTGCATTGAATGGTTTGTTAACGAGCTTAAATATATTGCCGATACGTGTATGCTGTCTACAGCCATATAGTTCCCATTGAGACATTGAGTGATGAAGTGAAAGCACGACATGAGCAAGCTAGTGATTGTTATATATGTAAAAGGCCATTCTTAGACCATCATACAAAAGTAAAAGATCACGACCATCAAACTGGTAAATATAGAGGAGCTGCACACCAAAATTGTAACCTTAATTACAAAAACATATTCACAATTCCTGTTGTGCTTCATAACCTGAGTGGATACGACTCACACTTCATTATCAGAGCACTATCAACTTGTATCAAAGATCGCATAAACCTCCTAGCAATTAACAAGGAGAAGTACATATCAGTCACAAAGCAAGTGTTTGGTAAAAGAGTAAGCTTCAGATTCATAGATTCTTTTCGGTTCATGCCCTACAGTTTGGACAAATTGGCATCTAACCTAGAAAACAAACAAAAATCCATTACACGGTCCCATTGTGAAAACGAAATTGAGTTTAATCTGTTGAATAGGAAAGGTGTCTTCCCTTATGACTACATTGACTCTTGGTCGAAACTCAATGAAACTTGTTTGCCAACCAGAGAAAAGTTTTGGAATGCTCTTTCTAACGAGGTCATAACCGAAAAAGATTATCAACATGCAAAGGACGTATGGAAGACTTTCAAAATAGAGACAATGGGAGAATATTCTGACTTATACCTAAAAACGGATGTCTTATTGCTCACTGATGTATTCGAAACTTTCCGAGAAACTTGTATAACCACTTACAAATTGGATCCATTACATTACTATACAGCTCCTGGATTAACTTTCGATGCTATGTTGAAAACAACTCAGATTAGGTTGGAGCTTCTCACAGACTTTGATAAAGTACTATTTATTGAAAAAGGCATCAGAGGAGGAGTTTCACAACGCTCCAATCGCTATGCTAAAGCCAATAACAAATATATGGAAGACCAGTATAACCCATTAGAACCAACATCCTATTTGATGTTCTTTGACGTGAACAACTTGTATGGTGCAGCCATGTCAGAGTATCTTCCATATGAGGGATTCACCTGGCTAGAAACATTTAATATCAACGATATCCTTAACACACCTGACTGTTCTGACATTGGATATATAGTAGAGTGTGATTTGGACTATCCAATTGACTTACATGAGGCTCATTGCGACCTTCCCCTGGCCCCTGAGCATATGGTACCACCTATTTCGAAGTCAAAACAGAGAAAACTGCTTTTAACACTTTTTCTCAAGAAGAATTATATTGTTCACTATATTAATCTAAAATTGTACATTGCGTACGATATGAAGTTAATTAAGGTTCATAGAATACTGCTGTTTAAACAATCTAGATGATTGAAGGAGTACGTGGATTTGAATACAAAGTTAAGGCAACAATCAAAGAACGATTTTGAAAAAGACTTCTATAAGCTAATGAACACTGCAATTTATGAAAAATGTATGGAGAACGTTCGGAAGCATAGAGATATACGTCTTGTTACACAATGGGATGGGCAATGGGGTGCACGCTCACTTATTGCAAAACCTAACTTTCACAGTTCACTATAATTTGATGATGGAACTGCTATAATTGAAATGAGAAAATTGAAAGCGTATTTCAATAAACCTATTTATGTTGGATTTTGTATTCTGGACATATCTGAAGTTTTTCTTTACGAGTTTCATTACAATTACATCAAAAAGTCATTCTCGTTCACATCAAAATTACTTTACACAGACCCTGACAGTCTCATCTACTACTTCAAGGACGACAATATTTATGAACATATTAAGAAAGATAGTCAAAGATTTGATACCTCCGAGTATCAACCAAATAATGTGTTCGATATTCAACAAAAAAATAACAAAGTTCCAGGTATCATGAAAGATGAGAACACTGGAAAGATTATGCTGGAATTTGTGGGACTGAGGTCGAAAATGTATACATATACCGTAGAAAAAGGTGGTGACGAGAAGAAGCTAATAAAAAAGTCCAAGGGTTCTACAAAATTATCGCTAAAAGCAATTACCCTTGAAGACTTCAAGAAGTGTCTTTTCGAAAGAGAGACATTTTTAAGAACCCAGAAGTTCAAACGGTCGAAAAAAAAACATGAGATCTACGCAATTAAACACAATAAAGTGGTTTTAACTCCATATGATGACAAGCGCATTGTTGCTTCCTCCAAGACTGACACTCGACCGTGGAGGTATATAGTGGGAACAAGATTATATAAATAGCCCGCAAACATTTATCCAAATAAAAATTCGTGTGAGTGATTTCACAGAATGGAGTTAGTTACAAAACTCAATACTTCTTTATATCAAGCTCTCTCAGATATATATGAGTGTCATCTGAAAAGAGCTATATGTTTTAATAGATACGATGAGGCCACCATCAATTTATTCAATCATTTGATAAACAAATGATTGAATAAACATACTACCGAAACCCACATTTACATACGTAGCCAAATATTCCAAGAACATATCAACAAACATAGTGTGTCGGTTGTGTGAAAAGAAGTTAGAAATTGATGAATACGTCAGCCGATTTGTAGATGTATGTAAAAGCTCAAATATTGAATCTCTAACATCAGATTTGCTCGACCGTCTGGAGAAAGAAAACAGTGCTATTGCACGAGGTCCTGCATTTACATTTTTTTTCGGAAGCTTCGGACGAATGATAAAAGTGAGCCATTTTACTCAATTGAAAACATTGCTAAAAACTATCAACCCATCCAAGTCTGCATCGACAAAACAATTTGTGAATCTGCATATTTGGCCTACTATGAGGTTTTGAAAGTCTTTATTGCAGCCTTGGACTCTAAAGGCTTGAGCTACAAATTCCAACCACTTCAAAATGTGGAGCATCGTAGAATCGAGGAATGGATCGAGAAAAACATTGAGAAGGGATTGACAAATCCTAAAGCACAACTTGGTTGGACAAGTGGACCGAATTCCATGGTTTGACATTCAACAAATGTATGTGATTATCAAAACACTTTGTCACTATTGTATTCAATAACAGCGAATTAAACAAATATAAATAAAAATAAACACATAATTTAATCTTTTATTTCCTTTATTCAAAAACAATCCTACAATATGTAACAAATACAGGAAGTGAGAGACAAACTATTAAACAATTCACATTGCCACCCTAGCCATGTTTCTCGATGGGACATATTTAGCAACTCTGTCGTGAATCATCAAACTGTAAGCTGTTGTCTTATCGGGAATATTTTTGATGGTCTCAAATTCAATTCGTATGTCCACGGGACTTCTTTTGACTTGCTCATTTTGCTTTGAACAATCAATTATAACTATCAGAGCTTTATTCTTGAACTCTTCAGGTTTTAAAAGAGGCTCTCTAGCTTTTCCCAGAAATGATTCTTGAAATTCTATGTACATTTCGTATAGAGCTGCAAACTGATTTTTATCAAAATTTAAATTCAAATTGTCACAAGGATACATAACGTCATTCAGGAATACTTTAATGTTTGTCAAGAAACAATAATAAAACAGGCTACAATCTTTATTGTATTGATTTTTTCTATCTGTTTGTAGACCAAAGACTATGTATTGTGGTCTCTCCATAGACGTTTTGATGGGCCATATATGTCTCTGTGTTTGAGGCAAAAGTGGATATTCATAGAATTCTCTACTTCTAAAGGGAATGCTCAATTCCCGATCTTTCTTCAATATATCTAGTAATTGGATTCTCTCAACAGTTGATCCAGAAATATGAGGCATTCTCCAAAACATTTTGTGTACTTCGACTTTAATTAATTTACTCCCATCGTGCAACAAAGCATTTATGTCGGTGTTACTTCTAAGAAGGACGAGTTCTTGTTGCAAATTTAAAATTATTTTTCTGAAATCGTCACAAAAACCCAAAACATCCTCAGCGGTATTATAGCATTGAATGTGCCTGTTACTGAATCCATTACTGTGGATTGCTCAAGAGGAAATCGTCCAGCATTCTTGAGCGCAATGCTTTGATTTTTGTTGTAGGTAGCAAGTCCTTTCATTTCGGTTGCCATTCCTGGATTCTTTAGGCGATCAATAACGTTTCACCCGATTTCATATCGTATTTCGTCAAAGAGAAATAAAACTCCATTGTTAATAAATCGTATTCCATCAAGTCGAGCATTAGCCTCCCCTTGCGTCGCTACAACTTTGCCTTCAATATAAAGGTCGCTATATCATGGTAGCGAATACAAATCCTGTTGTTGGATCGGGATTCTTATTTCATCCTTGTTATTATATGAAGTAGAAGCGTAAAGTTGATGCGTATGTTTCTCAGCATAGGTTATCGCTTCATCAAGAACTACTTTTTCATTCACGTCGAGAATTTCTCGATTCATTTTGAACAACTCTAAATCCTAAAGATTTAAGAAACCTTCTAATGGTTTCTGTTAACTGCTTGAGATCAGAGCCTCTACTAACTGCAATGCCTTTGTTTAACCGGCTTTTATATGTGGGTTGTGTTACAGAGTGACGTTGACTGAAAAGAATGCTCATAGCTGTTTTCAGAGCTTTTGAAGGTGCACTCTCACTGTTACGACCTCACCTCGGTCTGTGATTTGTATAATAATTTCACCAATGTCACTGACGCTGATTGGTAAGTAGATGACGTTGGAAGGTGCTTCAACAATTCGATATCCAGGAGGAACAAGTGGAAAGAACTCATGGATAACGTGAACTTGTTTGCCGTTTCGAAAAGAGCCTGCTACAATGTTACATTCAACGCACAAATTATTTAGCTTCAAAATATTGGATGGAGTGTCTGATACATGTTTTCTGTATGCCATTAATTTTCTTCATTTGTATCCCAGCAAATCACCTACCGTACCATCTTCAGAAAAGTCTACACTTGAGTTCACTCCTTAAAGTATTATTATTGCCTTTAATTATCAAATGACGACTATTCCTATAGTTTGATTTCTCACTTTTTTCGCCTAAAGTCAGTCGATTTAGCTTCCTATTTAGAAAATCGCTGATATCATCGATTTCGTACGAGCCCTCAGGAATTTCAATACACTCTTTAGTACCACTATCAGCAAAGAAGTGAAATTTGTTGTTGCTAGTGTCAATATTGGGAATTGAGTTATATGTTTCCAAGTTGATCTGTCCAATTACGTAATTTGCCTTATCCAATATAAAAGGAGGATAACAGTTAGCTTTTAGAACTGCCTCAGTTCCAGACAACGTAAATGTGTATGATATTATCTGTTCCTTTAACGCATAGCGAAAGAACTGACTAGTTATTATTCTGGCACAAATTATTATAGTACACTAGAAACTTCAAGCAAAGATGTCCACACACGAACGTATCGTATGTTTGAAATTTATCATGATCATAGAGACTTTTGCATTCACCTGCTGAATTTAAATATTTTACTAATTCCAATGGAGGTCTTAAGTCACCATTGCTATCAAAATATGTTGTGTTGTTATGGCATTTTATGTAAACCGTCCAATGAGTTCCAGAACCGCTCACAGTGTCGAGATTAACAATTCCACATTCATTAAATATGGGCCTGACTTTGGCAGCGCATCTCTCATGAAGACGCCTCTAAAATTCTTGATTTTTAACTGTTTAGCGTACTTAGAAAGTTCTATATCGGTAAGAGCTCTATTGGGGACCTTTATTGACAGGCTTTTGGAGGCTTTGGTGGTGATAAAAAAACCCTAGTCCTGATTTGTATGGTTTAAGGTAAAGCCCATTTCCAATTTTGCTAAGTGATATGGCTTCCATTGTTTTGTTGAGTCTTTGGCTTTCCTTGAGTTGCTCATTAGCAGCTTTGGTTTCATTAACCGTCTTCGCAATTGCTGCTGCACCACCTGCAACTGAGCCTAATGCTCCGAGGTCGGCAAATATAGGAATTAAAGATAAGAAGCCTCCACTCTTGGGTACAGGTATCACCCTTACAGGCCTTACCCCTCTGCGTCCTTTTTGTTTTTTTACAGCCTTAAGAGCCACACCTAAGGCATTTTTAATACTACTAAATTTCTTAACCTTCACCGCACTCCTTGCTGTTAAAACAAGCTGACTGAAGTTCACTTTTCCGCCACGTTTCTTGATTTTTGAGGTTTTGCGGCGAACTCTTCTTGATGATTGACGTTTGCAGCCCATCCCAAGCTTAATTTCGGTTGTCATGGTGGCAACAACTTCTAATGCTGCAGCTTTTTCACCGATCGATGAGTCAGATGACTGAAGCCTTCGTTTCGCCTCGTTCAATAAAGTCTTACCTGCTTCGTGTCTTTGACCTAAGTCGTTCTTTGTTGCGTAGGCGATATCGTGCAATCTGCAAGCTTCATCAACTTTATTAACACCCTGATCTCCCCTGCTAAGTCGTTTAGATAATTTCGTACCCGGTCCACAATAGTTGTATCCTGGAATATGCAACTCAAATGGGAGCTTGTTAATCTGGCTGTTCACAAATCCGTTACCTTCAATTACGTTTCTGCGACTGAAAGCGTTCTGACTATCAACAATCATTTTATAGCTTTCCAACGCTGTCAGAAGCTATACTAGCTGTCCTGCGTATGTTTGACTTATTTATAAGGTCACGTTCACAGAATAAAGAGGTCAGTCAAATTTCACAATGCGCTTTATAGAACAGACTTTAAAATTGCCTATACAAAACTATGACATCAACAGCTCTAAAAGTTTTAAAAGGCATGGTGAACTGCTGCCAACATCTATACGGTGTCTTGTCGTAGGACCATCAAATTGCGGGAAGACAAATGTTGTAGTGAATCTGCTGGAACATAAAAACGGCCTTAGATTTGAGAACGTCTATGTGTTTTCAAAATCTCGATTTCAATCTAAATATCAGTACCTAGAAAAATTGTTGAAGCCCATAGAGGGAGTCACCATTCTGTAGTTTAGATGATAGATAATAACATACTCCCCCCCGCAAGAAGCCAAGCCAAACACCGTCTTTATATTTGATAATGTCGTGTGTGATAAGCAACACCTCATGAACGAGTATTTTAGCATGGGTAGACATGAAAATGTAGATTGCTTTTACTTATGTAAGACCTATGTAGGTGTACCAAAGCACCTGATTCGTGATAATGCAAATTTTCTCATATTGTTCAAGCAGGATCACCTAAACCTGCGACACGTGTATGATGAACACGCAAATACTGATTTCACATACGATAAATTCTAAGAAATTTGTTCAGCCTGTTGGAGTATTGACCATGAGTTCCTTGTAATAGACAAAAAAGAGATATTAATAATGGTCGCTATCGGAAAGGTATTGACTGCTTCATCCAGCTGTAATGTTATATATGTGCTTAACCTTTATTTGGTTGCACAGTGCGCATTTGATGTCAGTTCAGTTACCTCTTACCGTACGTTATGGATTCTCAAGGCGCTCAAATTACCAAGTCTATAGCATTAAAGAAAGAGCTTATTAGAAAACGAAATGAGATAAGAAAGAAACTTGAGCCGTTAAAGGAAGCTCAATTGAGACATGAAGGTGCGTTTTCTCCTATCACAAAGCATTTGGAAACTATAGTAGAAAAATTAGATACAAATGGAGACAAACAAACAGTATCAGCGAAAAACGAGCCACTATACAGAGGTGAAACTTTCGAGACTCCCAATAGAGCTAAAATTGATGAGAAGATTTACACTCCTGCAATTCCTTTAGCCTCAACAGCTTCAAGACGGATATCTACGAAAGTAACAAACTTAAGGAAGAGAATTGACTCTTTGAAAGAACAGTCTGATGGAAGTCAGGCTGCAAATTTCAAGTCCGAAGATACGGAATATAATTTAGATCCTGAGCAAGACCGAGAAATTCAAAATGAGGTGAAGAACTTCAATGATTTACTAAATAAATCAGATCAAGAAAGTAAAGAAAATATTGAAGATTTGATTGATACACAAGTATACGATGATTATTTACAGGAGTTCGATGAACTCCCTAGGCTATTTATAGACGGACGGCATGTTTCATGACAAAGCAAAACAATACGATCATCGGACTGGCATACGACATCATAGCTTCCAAGAGAAGTATTTCATTGGCTCATCTGAAGTTCAGTTCAAGGGATCTGATTTTAAAGTTGGCGATCGTACTTTCAAGGGTAGCCGTGGATTACACGAATTATTGTTCAAAAGCGACTCTACAAACTATAGGAAGAAGGAGCTTGAGCTATATAAGAATATTTTGGATATAAGCAATGCTGTGAGGAGGAATTTCAAACCCGGTGCTCAAATACATAGAACGAAAGATGACAAATATAAGTCAGTGGTAGGGCCTTTGTATTACCTAGGAAAAGGTATGTACAAGTCATTAAACTCCAACCCCATTGACTATGTATACTGGAATGATCCAAATGAGCTTGTTGATAGACTCCGCCTGTTAGTATCGTCTCAGGCTGCAGGCAATACAGGTCTCAGGAACGAGATTGTGTCTATCATAGAAAAAATGCGTGAAGAAGGTGTAATTGTGTGAGATGACTCTTGACAAGTTTGGTCGTCATATTATTAAACATGGTACTACTGCACGACAAGAATTCTTCCTGGAAACTTCGAAATACATATTTTACAACACAATTCTAAATTTCAATTCTGAAAAGATACTTGGAAATGCTTATGTGTTAGAAAATGGCCTCACGACCTATTCTTTTCCCCTGAATCGGGCCACAATAGAGATGATAAGACTCAATTTTGATGACATCGGTGTCACTATAAATAACAAACAGTATAGTGAGTCTGAACTGTATAACTTTCGCTTAAAGTTCAACGACATATTGTCTTTTAAAAGAAAAAGCAATGTCACAAGTTCAGTGACACTGTCAGCTGAAATTGTCTTAAAATTACCTGCCATCCTTGAATCGGTTAAATCAGAGAAACCGACTGTCAATGAACGTTAGAATTGAACCTTCTTCGGTTAAACAAGATATTGTCAATGAGCTACACACACCTGCAAGGCGCAATTTCAAAAAGCGTTGTGTAATAGTTAAGGGAATCAATGAGACACTTCAGGCAGACCTTGTTGAAATGATACCCTACGTTAAACAAAACAAGGGATACAAGTACATATTGGTTGTAATTGATTGCTTCTCGAAATTCGTCTGGACAGTTCCCGTCAAATCCAAAGAATGTAAAGAGATTACTTCAGCAATGCAAAGTATCCTTTCAAATTTAAAGTATCCTATAAAAAACTTGCAAACAGATGACTGAACATAGTATCAATCATTACAGCGTATATTCAAACAAAAAGGCCTCTATTGTTGAGCGAGTGAACCGTACGTTGAAACAGTTTATGTGGAAACAGTTCAGCCTTCAAGGCAATTACAAATAGCTGAACGATCTTCCTGAGGTTATTAAGACTTATAATAATAGCTACCATAGAACAATAAAAAAGGCACCGTCTAAGGTCAATTAACGCAACGAAAAAGCAATCTTAAGGTCAGCATACAGCTTTGTTAAAATCGCTCATCCAACTTCAAAGTTTAAAGTCGGCGATAAAGTATGCATCAGCAAATATAGAGCATTGTTTGAAAATGGGTACACACCGAGTTGGACAAATGAAATTTTCATCGTGAAAAAAGTGCAGCTAACAAACCCTACAACTTATCTTTTAGAAGACGAAAAGGGTGAAACCATTAAAGGCGGATTCTATGAAACGGAGGTGCAAAAAGCTAAACATTCTGACGTTTTCCTTGTCGAGCGGGTGCTCAAGAAAAGAGGGAAAAAGCTATACGTTAAATAGTTAAGATTTGATAATAGCTATAACACATGGATTGATCAGAGTCACATTGCCTAACTAACATGTATTTTGTAACTACATTTTTAAAACAATAAACGATAATGAAAATGGATTATGTTTTTTTCTCCATTACATAGAATTGTATACACTCATGTCCCAATTTACCGCTGAAATAGGCAGTGCGCATGCGCAAATCACTGCACTAGACTATCTTTGATAGCATGCGCGTACCTCACAACTGCACACTCCCCCACAGATAATAAACTATACCGGTCGAAGCATATTGTTAAATAATTAAAATGTATTAATAATTATATAAGAAAGTACCCTCCTATCAGCAATCCTAGTTATATTGTTAAACAGGAAATGCTTAGTTTTCAAAAAGTAATTTTACAATATTTTCTATTAAAAAATAATTAGTCTGACTTTAGAATTTAATCAGTCAAGATCAAAGAAATTTAAATTGTAGAATCTTGTAGAAGTTATTGAATAAAGTTTGTTTTTAAAAATTGATTGAAGAGAATAAATTATATAATTGGCGCAGTCGGTAGGATACTGGAAGATTTTTCATCGAGAAAATTCGTCAGTTTTTACAGTTTGTCCAGTATTCGAAAAAGAGAAACAGAAGATTCAAGTTCCATTGGACCGAGTTGAAATCCTAGAAATCGGATAATCACACCTATCGCAGGCGGATCAAATTGGAAATTGATGAAACCCTCAAAAATTATCTTACTGGGGTAAGTGATTTTTGGTAATAATTTATGTCTGTCGTCGATCAATTAACCGAATCCATTCAATCACTTTCAATCTCAACCGCTGAGATAAATACAAGTATTCACAATAATATTCAATCAGACTCAAGAATGACCACATTAACTTTTAAACCAGAATATTTATCATGTATTCCACAATACGATGGAAACCCCAATGAATTAAACGAATTCATTAACAGCGCTGAGAGCATTATTAACGCATTCATAGATAACAATAATCCGGCGAATTTTTTGAATACGTTTATACTCAAATCAATAACAAATAAATTAATTGGAAATGCAAAAATTGCTATTAACATCCAAAGCGTAACCACTTGGAAAGAATTAAGAGAAACTTTAACTAGAAATTTTAGCGATCAAAGAGACGAAATTTGTCTAATTCGTGATTTGGTCCTATTAAAACAAACTAAAGAAAGTGCTCTGCAATTTTATGATAAGGTTATTGGCTTATTGAACCTATTATGTTCCTATGTAAATACACACGAACAAACGGAAGTCGGTAGTAATATTAAAAGAGATTTATACAATAAACAAGCTTTGAAAACATTTTTAGCTGGACTAAAAGAACCAATGGGTAGTTCAATTAGGGCAATGCGTCCAGAAAACCTTCAAACCGCGTTAAATTATATCAATGAAGAAAATAACGTTCGTTATTATCAAAAACCAGTTCATGCGACACAAAATAATCCACAATTTCCATCACAACCAATACATCTTCAGCAAAAACCAGTCACCACCAAATTCCCAGCAAATATACAAGCCTTCAAGAAACCTAATATCAAGCCCCAACAAAATCATCGACAAGATAATTCTTTTACCCAAAATAGAAACGTTTTCAAACCAAACCCAAATTACAAACCACCCCCGACAACACCCATGAGTGTAACTACCAGACAAACATTCACGAACCCAGCAAATTTTTCACAAAGAAACTTTACATCGGAAGAATTATTTAATCAAGAGACAATTGATCTCGACGAAAACACTTCCAATGAGGAGGAAATTTGTGAACAGCCAAATGATGATGAATACGAAAATTTTCAAATAATCGCCTCGGAAAAGTCAACAACCCAATAATTCCACTTAACCATAACGAACATTACACCAGTAAATTACCATACATAATTTTTCCAAATTTCGATAATTTAAAATTATTAATTGATACAGGAGCCACAAAATCATTTATCGACCCTGATATCGCAGAAAAATTATTCCCGGAAACCATTCGATACGATCCGTTTATTGTTTCTAATACATTTTCAACATCAGCACATCGCTATACCGGATGGATGAAAATACCGGAAGTATTCAAACGACCGGACGAATATATGAAATTTCATTTATTCAAATTTCACAATATTTTCAAAGGATTAATCGGATTAGATAACCTGGAATTTTTAAATGCCACATTAGATTTTAAAAATAAACAATTAATAACGCGTAACGCAAAAATCAAAATTCATTTTCAAAACATACCGCAGAAACAAACCCACACGTACTCTATAAAACCTCGATCAGAACAAATCGTAAAAATTAAAACCAATATCGAGAAGGGCGATGTAATCGTACCATATACGGTTTCACACGGATGTGAAATTCCTAAATGTTTGACAACGTGTGAAAATTATGAAGCTTATGTTGCCATAATTAATAAAAATGAGCATACCGCACATTTAAACTTTCCTGAAAATTTGGCTGTCGAGCCATTACAAGACGAATTATTATCCCCGCAAGAATTCCAAGATCAAAAAATTAGCTCTAATTTTAACAATTTTGAATGTGATCATCAAAACCCTATTCATATACGCACAGATCACATGAATAACGAAGAAAAAACCATGATTTTAAAGTTAATAAAAGAATTTTCCGATATTTTTCATAGAGAAAATCAACCTTTAACTTTCAGTAATACAGTTAAACATAAAATTAAAACATCCGACGAAATACCGATTTATTCAAAAACTTATAGATACCCTTTTATTCATAAACAAGAAATTCAGTCACAAATTCAGAAAATGTTAAAACAAAAAATTATTAGACCAAGTAGTTCTCCGTGGAATTCTCCAATTTGGATTGTTCCTAAGAAAATTGATGCGAGTGGGAAACAAAAATGGAGAGTCGTAGTCGATTATCGGAAATTAAATCAAAAAACCATCGACGATAAGTACCCCTTGCCGAATATTAGTGACATTTTAGACAAACTAGGTAGATGCCAATATTTCACTACCCTCGATTTAGCGTCGGGATTCCATCAAATAGAAATGAGTCCGTCGGACATTCCGAAAACCGCGTTCAGTGTTGAAAATGGCCATTACGAGTATTTACGAATGTCTTTTGGTGTAAAAAACGCGCCGGCAACATTTCAGAGAGTGATGGATAATATTCTGAGGGGAATTCAAAACGAATTTTGTTTAGTATATCTAGATGACATCATAATATTTAGTGTATCCTTACAAGAACATATTAACAATTTAAAACAAGTTTTTGAGAGACTTCGTGATTCAAATTTCAAAATCAAGCTAGACAAATCCGAATTTCTTCGAAAAGAGGTAAATTATTTAGGGCATGTCATCACCCCTGAAGGAATTAAACCAAATCCAGAAAAAATAAAAGTCATCCGAAATTATCCCATTCCAAAAACACAAAAACAATTAAAATAATTTTTAGGACTTCTGGGATATTACCGTAAATTCATAAAAGATTTTTCAAAATTAACTAAACCACTAACTGAATGCCTGAAAAAGAATGTGTCCATAATACATAATGAAGAGTTCGTTTCATGTTTTGAAACTTGTACAAAAATCTTAATCAACGAACCAATTTTACAGTATCCAGATTTTTCAAAACCTTTCAACCTTACGACGGATGCAAGTAATGTAGCCATAGGTGCTGTGTTGTCACAAGGAACTATTGGAAAAGATCTTCCAATAGCTTATGCATCACGAACTCTCAATGATTCTGAGCAAAATTATTCAACCATTGAAAAGGAGTTGTTGGCCATCGTATACGCTGTAAAGTACTTTAGACCTTACCTTTACGGGAGAAAATTCAATATAATTACAGATCATAAGCCACTGCAATGGTTATTTTCCTTAAAAGAACCAAATTCTAAACTTGTTAGATGGCGGTTGAAACTTGAAGAGTATGACTATAATATCTTTTATAAAAAGGGAAAACAAAACATTAATGCGGATGCCCTTTCTCGTATCGAAATTAATGTTAATACCACTGAAAAAGCTAGTAATATATTTGAATATATGGAACAGTTTAATCAAGATATGTCCAACAATGTACTAGAAAATGAATCTATGGTTGTAAATGCCGATGATCTTGTAGAACTTGAAACCTTACAACCTGATAATAACGAAAATGATGATCAACAAACCCAACATTCTAACCAACAAGAACACCCTGTAATAGAAATCCCAATTTCAGAACAACCCTTCAATAATGGCCAAAATCAAATAGAATTTCAAATTGTAAATCATTCTCCTTCTAAACCCAAATTAATACATCCCTTTCCTAATAAACAACGATTAATTATTCAAATTAGTAAAAACAATTTCGAAAACGAAATAATCAATATTATAAAAGAATACGTAGTTCCACAAGTCAGTTATTACTTGTATTTTGATCTACAAGACGCCTATTATAAATTTTGTGAAGTCGTGAGGAAGACTTTCAAATGGCCGCATTACAAATTTACTTTACAAAAAACTAAATTGATTGATGTAGCCTCAGATGAAATACCAGTTGTGATAAAAAACTATCACGAGGGCAAGTCAAATCATCGAGGTATCAACGAAACAGAGACAAGAATAAAAGCACGTTATTATTGGCCAAACATGAGAAATACAATACAAACATACATTAATACTTGCGATATTTGCCAACGAGCTAAATACGAAAGAAATCCTGTTAAAATAGGAATCAGTCTTACACCAACAGCTTCTAAACCGTTCGAAATAATTCACATAGATACAATTAAGATACAAAATCAGAAATTTTTAACAATAATAGATGCTTTTTCCAAATATGCCCAAATCTATGAACTCTACAGTGCAAATTCTATTAGTATAATAGGAAATTTGTTACAATTCTTTTCTTATTTAGGAATCCCAAAAACCATTATTAGCGATAATGGAACTGAATTTAAAAACAATAATATTAAAGATCTCCTCGAATTACATAAAATCCAAATACATTTTATTACACCTGAAAATCCCCAATCAAACGGAATAGTAGAAAGATTACATAGTACATTATTAGAACATGTTAGATTATTAAATGAACAATTTCCATTAGAAAATCTTAAAACTAAATTAATGTACGCAATATTAGCTTATAATAATAATGTACATTCTACAACAAACAAAAAACCAATAGACGTGATTTCAGGACATTTGGATTTAGAGGACCCATTCGATTTAAATTACCAAAAACTACTTATATCTAATTATGTACAAAATCATAAAGAAAAAACTAAGTTAATTTATAAAGAACTAAATAAAATAATACAAGATCATAAAGAAAAAGTAATCTCCAAAATAAATGAAGGAAAAGAAATTCCCAATTTCAAATCCGGTCAGGATATTTATCCAAAAGAAGTTAAGAAAGGCCCTAAATTACAAAGTAAATTCCGACATAAAACACCTGCAGACATTATCGATACAAAGAAACAAGTGATCCATACTCCCCGTAGGAAATATCACCTAAGAAATGTTAAAAAACCTTTAAACATTGATGAAAAAATATTGTTACAGGTTCGTCCTAGTAATGAACCCCATCAGAGCACAAGTGGAAATTAAAAATCTCAAAAATAACCCTGGGCTGATACCAATACACCTTGGGGACGCTAAACTCCAAGAATATTACCATAAAATCATACATTATTACAACGTTTCCTCACTTATTCTACAAACAGCTAGACTTGACTCCCAAATCAAAAAACTGAATTCCCAATTATCAGAACACTATTATTATTACAGAGAATTTGAAAATTATTTAAAAATCATAAATAACACCAGAATAAGTATTTATAAAAAATTCAATGAAATCGTACCTAAACCGAATAGATCCAAGAGAGGACTAATAAATGGTCTAGGCTCTATCTTCAAAAGTATAACCGGAAATTTAGATTATAAAGACGGCGAACGTTTCGAACAAATGATACAAGAATTAGAACAAAATCAGAATATCTTAAATGAAAATGTGAATAATCAACATTCACTTTCGTTCAAATTAATTGACAATTTCAATAAAACCATATCAAACTTTTATCAAAATGAAATTACACTTGAAACTAGATTATTGAAAACGGAAGAATTTATTAAACAGGAGATCAATGAAACTAATATACATAACATTGCAGACACTTTGAATCAAATCCAACTAATGTATAAAGTTATAGATGATGTTCTTGATAGGATGGTTACAGCAATAACATTTACGCGGCTCAAAATTTTACATCCTGCTATAATTACTATGAATGAATTATACAGTGTTCTCACGGAATTAAAGAAAACTACTAAATCTAATCAATTACCATTCGACATAGAATTTGAAAATTTAAACGAAATTTTAAGATTAATCTGTGTAGAATCTTACGTTTATCGCGAAAAGCTTGTATTTATCTTATTAGTGCCCATATACTATAAGGAGCAATTTAGCCTATACAAATTGTATCCTGTTCCTGTATGGTCCCACTCAGATATTTTCCATTTAATCGTTCCCGACGCCAGATATTTGCTATTATCAGAGAATCACATGGCCCGTGAAACTGAGGGTTGTCAAAAAATCAATGGATCATATTTCTGCAAATCGACAACTATCGAAAATATCGAAGCGAACATGTGCGAAACAAACATCATCTTACATCAAACATTATCAAATTGTACACAAAACGAAATACAAATCTCCAAATCTCAAGTTCATGAAATTGAAGATACCAAATTTTGGCTTCTAATTTCTGCCGATCAAATTAACCTAAAATTGTCCAAAAAAGAGGGAAATACGAGAAGTCCAAGGAACATACTTAATAAGTTTAATTGATCAGTGCGTAGTTGAAACAAATGAAGAAAAAATTCAACTTGCACCATTTAAAGGTGAGGGTCAACTACTACTGTTCGAATTCGACAACATCAAGAGTCACGTTCAAATTGATTATGGAACCGTCGAAAACATCAAACCTATCAATCTGAATAACCTGGATGAACTCAAGAACGAAGTTAAATGGAGACAACAACCTTGAAAATTTAAACAGAATGTCGTTCATCATCAATACGCGTTATACTGTCTGATTGTTTTGATAGTTGTTGTAATGTGTTTGAAAAATAAAATTATGGAATTTTGAGAAAACAAGTGCAAGGGATCTGAAGCCAAGGCAATCAACGAAATTCAGCTTCCTCGAAATACTTTCTCCGGACCTGAAACTAGTGGGGGAGGTGTTAAATAATTAAAATGTATTAATAATTATATAAGAAAGTACCCTATCAACAATCCTAGTTATATTGTTAAACAGGAAATGCTTAGTTTTCAAAAAGTAATTTTACAATATTTTCTATTAAAAAATAATCAGTCTGATTTTAGAATTTAATCAGTCAAGATCAAAGAAAATTAAATTGTAGAATCTTGTAGAAGTTATTGAATAAAGTTTGTTTTTAAAAATTGATTGAAGAAAATAAATTATATAATTATATATGCTTTAAAGTTACAAACGTTATATTTCTTCAGGTGGTAGCACTGATAGCCCGGAATTTGAATTCCCCGCCCTTGCGCATGCGCACAACTGGCAAGTGATCCAGAATCGGCATTACTATACTACTTTAAATGTTCCGCCTTCGGCGATTTTAAGCTAGTTTTTTAACTGACAACAACGATTTTCGTTTTGGGTTGGTTGGCACCATTGATTCCACTACTGTATCAGTCGTGATCAGGGTCGCTTCAGGTAAGGACGTGTTTCTGTGGCTTTATAGACTATGATTGTTTAATAGTTTTATATTACTCAGTTAATTGTTTATTTTGTTTGCAGTGTTTGAAAAAATAATTGGATTATTTTCATTACGGGTAGAAAAGGCGATCCTTCACCACGTAAAAAAGCTGAAGTGAAGGTCCTTATGAATGCAAAAACATTTACAAACATAAAGGTAAACCTTATTTATTAGCTAAATATGATCAAAAATATCGCGATTTTCTTTATAAAACATGTGCACAAAGAGATTCAACTGGAACTACCTTTAGTTATTTTAATCATATAATAACTCTTGAATCTTTAAGAAATAATTTGGTGAATTTAAACGTTCCTAATAATCAAATTCATGATGCCGAAAGTAAGTTATTTAACTGAATTAATTTAAATTCCTGTTTTTTACTACAGTGTTATACCACAGAACTCTTCAAAATTTGTCCGAAAATCAACAAGAGGAAGATGAACCAGATAGTTTTACAAATTCGCAGTCATCTAGCAAACAACCCTCAACTTCATCAACAAATCAATTAGAAATTACGCAATTTTATCAATCGATTAAACGACCAGCTGGAGAACAGCCGGATTTAAAACAAGCTAATAAAGTTCAAGTATTATCCGAAGGTACGCCATCTACTGTAACATCTATTGAATCTATACAAGTAGATTCGACTACAGAAGAAAATACAAATACGTCAGCACCAGTACAGGGTGAAGCAGGCAATATAAAAAAACAAGATCGATTTTTTGGTTTACTCAAAGTAAGTACAAACTTTATTAAGGATAGAATTAATAATAATTTTAAAATTTTACCATATACAAAATCATACATTTTTGTATTTAATAACAGTTCACTTGCTCATAATTTATTAGATGTTATTGATATTATCTATACATCTGCAAAAACTACAGTATATAAAATAGATATTAATACAATATGCGAAAATTATAAAAATAAAAATCTTCCAATGGCATAATGCAGTTGTAAACATTTCCATTTAATATTAAATTTAGTACTTTGTATGAAAACCTTGGAGCTTCAATTAAACATGAAGACTGCATTTTTAAATTCCATTTATCTGTGATGTCTAAATTAGAATCGGTTGACGATATAGATGATACAGAAAAGGTTGAACCAATAATAAAACATTATTTAAAAACAATGCTCGATTCTGAATTATATGGTTTTAATTGGAAAGCCGAAATCGAAAAAGAAGAGAATCGTAAATTATAATAAAACGCAATCTTCATCTGAAGCACCAAGAAAACGTGCACGATTTGAATAATATTAATACTTTTAAATTAATCCATAGAGTCATCTTTAACTATAAATTTATTTCCGTCTGGCGTCATTAATGACCGTAGAGGTTAACTTGCTCGGGAACATAATATTAAAATTAATTTAATTAATATAATGGATTGTAATCCTAAAACTAGATATATTTTTAGCGAATCTAATTTAATTGATAATTATTTATTTGATTCTATTGTTGATTTTCATCAAAATAGTACACAAACAATTTGGTATAAATCAAATGAATTAGAAGGTCAATCTAATGAATATTATAAAAAATTATCTAAACAATATAATTGTTTTCACGCATACAGTTATGTAATAACAACAACCAATTTATCTATTGATCTTCAAAAAATGAATAATGCATATCAATTATTTATAAGTTTTATTCGCTTTTTAATATTTTCCTTAGTTAAAGGTGACCCTATTGTCACACAAAATCATGTTAAATTTCTTGGTGTAATTGAGAAATCTGAAATACGTGGCTATCATTGTCACTTAATTTTTTTTCACATTTAGAAATATCAAAATCAAAAATTGAATCAATTTCAGATTTCTTTAATAAATTTTCTGCAAACTTAATTTGTCACAAAAATGACGCAACAGCATGATTTTCTAAATTAATGCTATTTTATTTATGTTTAATTAATCAGTCATTGATTGGATAATATAAATTCAATTTAAAACACTAAAACGGTACAATATCACTCGGTAATTAATATTTTACATGAAATCTTGCAATGCCTCTAATAATTTGGCCAGAGAGTGTAGATCAGACTCAAATCAAGTTGCAACAAGTCCGCAGTATTTTAACTGCGCCCAAAATCCATCGCAGCGTTCATGTATTTGAAGGTCTGCAGTTATAGCAGACCTTCACACACATGAACGCCGCGATTGAGTTGTTATGTTATTTTTCGTTTTTCTAATATTTCTAAGTTTGTTCCTTGTTTTATTAATACGTTCATTTCTATTGCACCGATTTTACTGCTGCAATATACTATAAATTGTATAGCTTCCAATTTTTTTTTTTTTCATATACAATGTCCAATAAAGGTTTCTGATCATTCTAATATCAAATCCCAGGTTCAAAACATACTGTTTCAATGTAAAAATTCAATCGTTCAATATTACCCCAAACCCCGGGTTATATCGGATAAAATAAATAAATAAATAAATAACAGTGGCAATTATTCAATATTTATTTATGTGAATATGTTTACTAGGTTAACTTCTTTATATGGAATGCATTAGCTAGCTTTAATTTCGTATAACAAAAGAAATACAGGCTGATTATTGAAAATATCGTCCGATATATCCACGGTTGACGGTATTTACCGATAAATTGCGGCAAAGAATATCAATCCTAAGGCCTACATCAACGTATAATCATTTAAGTATTAATAAATGCTTACAAACAGGCCACAGAAATGTCTTTTGATATGCTTACAGAAATTGATTCGTCAACGTTTTTGGTAAAGAGCAATTCTAAAATTGATTTTTATGGAATTAGTAGAACAAATACAAAATATAATTGTCGTTTACGATGCAACACTAGTAATATCTGCAAACATACATATCAATGTGGGTGTTATGAGTACACAATTAAAAATAATATGTGTAAACAAATACATTTGGTAGATTCATGCCTAAAAAGTAAAAATGTTGATTTATGCCCGTATTTATAAACAAATCTCAAATTCAACCTCAAGTCATACTTGGGCAAGCACGACTCCAAGCTCAAGTACGAGTTCCATTTTATAATTCGTACTTCGGTAATTCTCGGCGAAAGTTAGGCTTGAGCACGGGAATTTGGGGAATTCTAGTTATTTTTGTCGACATTAGGTTTTTTCGCCGCGAATTTATTTAGTGGGCTTTGTTTTTGACGTTTAAAAAAAATTAAATTTGATTAAATTTAATTTTGGTGGTGTTTTCTAACTTTAAAAAAATAGTAAAATAATAAAAGTAAGTATTAAAAACGTCCAGTGGAATTATAATATTGATTTTTGATAATCATTCAATACATTATAATTATAATTAATTTAATATAATTATGAATAAATCTGTCGCTTATACGGCAAAAGAAAAGCTTCTTCTTGCGGAACTCGTAAGAGACAACGGGGTGGTTGAGAATAAAAAAAACGATGGTGCCACATTAGTTGAAAAAAAGAAAGCATGGGAATTAATTAGTATAAATTATAATTCACAACCAGAAGTGATTATCAATCGCACCCCCGAACAATTACGAAAATTGTGGAACAATCTAAAACAAAGGTAATTGTAAAGCAGTTTTGATTTAACATATTTCTATATTTAAACTTTTATTAGAAAACGGAAGGAAACAACAGAAGAGCGGCACAGCATGTTGGCAACTGGAGGTGGGCCTCCCAAAAAACCAAATTTAGATCCACTCCTGCAAGTCCAGCATGCTGCCCCAAGTGTAGATGTCGATATTGACTGTCCTTGGGATAGTACTGCAGTATTTGAAAAAGGTTCTACCACTGAATTTTAAACCTCGTAATTGTAATATTTGACGATATTTATGTTTGTTTTAGAACAAACTGAGTCCAGAGAAACTGTGTACAATAAAGAGGAGGGAAATTCTGATTGTGTTCTAGGTATAATCATTTATGACCCATACAAAATGATAAAGTTAACAAATATTTTTGTTTAGATGATCAAATAATGGAAAAGAGGGATATCTCAAATAATGTTACAAGTATCTTGAATTTTACTGCATGAGAATGATTATTAATCAATTAATTTTTTTAGTAAAAACTCCCACAACTTCACGGAAAAATCGGAGGAGTGTTCCTGCGGCAACAGCCGTAGAAGCTGAATTGCGCAGCAAAAAGATTGCCGAAGCTACTCAGCAGCAGGAGGAGCTCCATAAAGTCCGGATGAAAATAGTAGAAGAAGAATTGCAGATTGCAATTTTACATAGAAAAACTGCCGAATTATTATGGTAAAAGGCTTCAGCAGAAGCTGAATTAGTCAGGCTTAATTTAGAACATTTAAAGAAAAAGATGTGAAGTTGTGTGTGGTGTTCTGTTTACAATAATAGTATATTGAAAAATAAGTTTCAGAAGTCCATGATTCCTGAAACTGATTTTGCAGAAGCAACTTCAACCCCCATTTTCTCCCTTAAACTTGCGTATGGGCACGAATGACAAAACACGCATCCCTTAGAATAGAATGAAGTACTTATATACCAAAAATCATCAATATCGGTAGTTTCGACTTCGTAAGGTTTACTTGTTAGAAACATCTGAATTGATCTGCTCAATTTACAGGTAATAAAACATAAGGCCAATAAAAGTTTTTTTCTCTCAGAACTGGCAGTTAACCATTTGCGAACCGAATTGTTAAAATGTTTTTAGAATTGTAATTTATTTATTTATTTACGTACAGATGGAACACTTGTAGGTAAATGTAAACTATAAATAACAAATATTTATTGTTAAACAATGTCACCAAGTAGATTGATTAGTATATTGAAAAATAAGTTTCAGAAGTCCATGATTCCTGCACGAGACCAAAATTAAAAAACGAGTGCGGTAGCACGAGTTTTTTAATGGTCGAGTGCAGGAATTGACTTCTGAAACGAATTTTTCATACTATTTTTCCTATTTTGGGCCCCTTTGTACCCTTTTTTAATAAAAATTGAACCCTTAAAATTGAAGGAATTTTATAGAAGTTGGTATTAAATAAAACAAATGAAAGTTCTACTTGACGATATTCAACTTTTTATTCGTAAAACGAGTTGATTTTCAATTGTTTAAATCTCCATATTAATTACGACTTGTAATAAAGTAAAAATGTGTGACGAATTATCGTGTACTCCACCAGAATTACGTGATATTGTTGAAAATGGTATCAATGATTTACTTCCCGGTAAATCAAAAACAAAATATGAACATTGTTATCAAAATTTTCAAGAATGGTGTAAAATTAATAACGTATCAGGCATATCGGAAAATATCTTATTTGCATATTTTAATGAACTTAAAAGAAAATATAAGCCGACTACATTGTGGAACACATACTCTATGTTAAAATCGTGTTTAAATATATTTAAAAATGTTGATATTTTAAAATACAATAAACTTCAAGCTTTTTTGAAAAGATCGTCAGAAGGATATATACCAAAAAAATCAAAAATACTGGAAGAAGAAAACATACAAGAATTTCTAAATAAAGCTGATGATAAATTTTACCTGGCAATGAAAGTTGGTGTAAATTTCGTGTCGACTGTAGTTTTATTTATAACGATATTTGTTTAAGGTTATATTGATAGTGGGCCACAATGGAGTTTGTAGAAGAGAAGAATTAACAAATCTTTCTGTTGACGATATTGAATTTAAACCTGACTGTATTATTGTTACTTTACCCAACACAAAAAATCGTATTCCAAGAACATTTGCTATAACAGAACCATCCTGGATTGTAAAGTAACCCACAAAAGATTCTTTTTAACATATCGCAATGGTAAATGTGTCAATAGTCCAATCGGTATCAATATCATGGGTGGTATATCAAAAAAAAATTGCTTCTTTTTTACAATTACCCAATCCAGAACTTTTCACTGGTCATTGCTTTCGTCGTTCTAGTGCAACACATCTAGTAAATCATGGTGGCGATTTAATAACCCTTAAAAGATTTGGTGGATGAAAATCCAGTGCGGTAGCTGAGGGGTTGTTGGGAAAGCAATTTAATTTAAACTACGCACCAAAGAACGTGGCAACGCTGTTATAATTAACGTAAGTCAGTTGAGATAGAGTTAGAAAAAGTAGCGGCGTGCCTTCGTTCGTTTTGGTTTTGTCTATGTTTTGTTCTTAAGTTTTGTTACTAATTAATTATTATTTTATGGTTCTTATAATAAATAAATCTTGTTAAAGTGACTGAGATTATTTATTAATCACTTACTGCGTAAAAAGCAACATAATAACAGGTTATGGGCCCAGTTTAACTGGAAGTGATTGAGAGTGTAAAATAATAAGGAAACATGGCCGACGAAATGGAAAAATACAGAATACCGTTGTTTGATGGAAATAATTTCGACAACTGGAAGTTTCGTATGGAATCCTTGCTGTGTGAGTTGGATCTATTAGATTTTGTAAAAACGTCCTATAAAGACGACGTAGGATATGAAGAGGACAAACCGGATGATGGAGATGATGTTCGAGAAAGAAAAAGTAAGTCACGTAAAGACCTTGAGAAACGCGATAAGAAATGTCGATCACAAATAATACAAAGAATATCAGATAATTATCTAGAATATGTGAAAGACAAGGAAAGCGCAGTCGACATGTGGTCGTCGTTGTGTTCTACATTCGAGAAAAAAGGCATAGCAAATCAGTTGCGTCTGAGAAAGAATCTGTTACTAATGAAGTTCAATCATGCAAATGACAGTTTATCGAAACATTTTCTAAAGTTCGACACGTTAATACGTGATCTAAGATCAACAGGAGCTACACTCGAAGAGACTGACATCGTATGTCATTTATTGCTAACAATGCCCCCCGAATATGAGACAGTAGTAACTGCCCTGGAAACGTTGTCTATAGATAGTTTAACAACAGGATTTGTTAAAAATAGATTGTTAGATGTAGAAGCGAAAATGAGCGAGAGTAAGAAGAAATGTGGTGAAGCACAGTCTTCAACTGCCTTTGTTACGAAAACTGGTCAGAATTACGAAAAAGATTCCTGGAAAAAGAGGGAGAAAAAGACATTTCAGTTTAGGAAAAGGCCATAAAAGGTCAGAATGTCGCAAGAAAAAGCAAGAAAATCAGAATAATGGTGAAAAATCGGCAAACACTGCCGCGTGCAATCAAGAAGATGGTGCTTTTTGTTTTCCGGTAGTGACAAAAGAATGTCAAGAGATAGAAACTCAATGGTTCCTAGACTCTGGTGCAACCGAACATTTAGTAACTGATAACATCGAATTACAAAATGTTAAACGTCTGGAAAAACCGGTGAAAATTAAAATAGCCAAATCGGGAATTTACCTTGATGCGGATCTAGTCGGTGAACTTAAAGTGATCAGTAGTGTGAACGGGAAAGAAATTCCGATTTTGATTCGAAACGTCTTATCGGTTCCGAAGTTACAATACAATCTGTTATCTGTTCGGAAACTGGAATCAAACGGATTTCGCGTCATATTTGAAAACGGTAACGGTTCTATCGAAAAATGTGATCAAGTAGTTGCTATTGCAAAAAGGGATCAATCGCACTTGTATGTGTTAAATTTTAAAATGGAAAACAGTGGTATCGTAAATGTGTGTAAGACAACAATTGACGATCAAGAACTGTGGCATAAAAGATTAGGACATTTAAGTCTCAAAAATATGCAAATACTGAAAAAACAAGCTGTCGGAATGGAAGTAAAATTGGAAGAAGAGTCAAGACGATCGTGTGAAATATGTATCCAAGGGAAGCAAACCCAACAGCCGCACAAACAACACCGAAGCAAAACATCCCGTCCGTTGGAATTGATACACAGTGATTTGTTTGGACCAATAAAACCTACATCACATGATGGGAAAAATTATGTGTTAACATTTATTGATGATTTTACGCATTTTACAGCGGCATATCCACTTCAAAATAAATCGGAAGTATTCCACTATCTAAAAATTTACGAAGCAATGGTAACAGCCCATTTTGGTAAAAGAATGAGGTTTAGATGCGATAATGGTCGTGAATATATATCTGGGGAGATAAAAGAATTCTTTGAGAAGAAAGGTATCCAGTTCGAGTTTACAATCAGATACACGCCACAACAAAATGGAGTGGCAGAACGAATGAATAGGAACATTATCGACAAAGCGCGATGCATGATAGTAAATTCAAAATTGGACAAAATTTTCTGGTCGGAAGCAGTATTAACAACAGTATATCTAATCAATCGAAGCCCCACAACATCATTGGATGGAAAAATTCCAGCGAAACTTTGGTATGGAAAAGAAATCAATTTAAAGAAATTGAAAGTATTTGGATGTACGGCATACTTGCGTGTCCCAAAAGAATTGATAAGAGGAAAATTTGATAGCAGATCGAAACGTTGTTATATGATCGGTTATTGCAACAATGGGTATAAACTTTGGTGTCCAGAAGAAGAGAAAATATTGTATGGTTGTGATGTAATATTTAACGAAAACAAGTTTTCATTTGAAAATGCTGACGAAAAAGATTGGTTTTTTGTTGACATGACCGATGGTACAAAGAAGAAAGAAAATAAAAATATGGTTGGAAACAAAGATGAAAATACACAAGAAAGAACCAATGAAACAGATTTAGAGGAAGACAACGAATCGGTTGAAAGTGAACAAGGGTTGAGACGTAGTCAGCGAAATGTAAACAGACCAAAATATCTGGAGGACTATGCAGCCCTGGCATAAAGTGCGGAAGCATTTGTTGATGACCTACCAGAAAAATTTGAAGATATTGAAGAAAGAGACGATAAAGAACAATGGTTACAAGCCATCAACAACGAAATGAATTCACTAACTGAGAACAATACCAGGTCTCTTGTGAAGCCACCAAATGACAAAAGAGCAATTGAGTCGAAATGGGTGTTTAAAATAAAACGAAATGAAAAAGGTAAAATCGATCGGTACAAAGCAAGACTGGTAATAAAAGGTTGTTATCAACGAAACGTATTCGAATATGGGGAGAATTATGCACCTATAGCAAGATTAACGACAGTAAGAATCCTTTTGGTAATAATAAACGAAGAAGATTTAGAAACATGTAGTTTGGATGTTCAAAATGCATTTTTACATGGTGACCTAACTCAAGATGTCTTCATGAAACCTCCACCAGGTTACAAAATTGCAAATGGATTGGTTTGTAAACTAAATAAAACACTGTATGGACTAAAACAAGCGCCTAGTGCGTGGAATAAGATATTTGATACATTTGTTAAAACCTTAGGCCTTACGAGATCTGAGATTGACAGATGTTTATATACATGGTTTAATGGAAAAGACAAAGTCTACTTATTACTCTATGTAGATGACATTATTATTGCAAGTAATAATGGAAAGAAGCTTAATCAAATCAAAATGGCTTTGATGGAAAAATTTAAAATGAGAAACTTGGTAAACTCGGTACGTTTCTGGGAATGAAAATTACAAAAGTTGAAAATGAATTGTTTTTAAATCAAGAAGCGTACTTAACAAAGCTATTAGAAAGATTCAACATGTCTGAGTGTAAACCAGTAGCCACACCGATGGAAGTTGGTATTAGGTTTGAGACTAATGGAGAAACCATTATTGGAGACAAGCCATATAAAGAACTTATTGGGTGTTTGCTATACGCATCACAAACAACGAGACCTGATTTATGTGCAGCCGTAAATTTCTACAGTAGATTTCAAAATTGTGCTACCAATGAACATTGGAAAGGCATAAAGAGAATACTAAGGTACATAAAAGGTACAATCGACTATGGACTTCATTATACAAGAAACAATACAGCACAGAAATTTGTGGGTTATGCTGATTCAGATTGGGCTGGTGATCAAGATCGTAAGTCAACTTCGGGCTTTGTGTTTAAAGTATATGGTAACACCATAAACTGGTCAACAAGAAAACAATCAACAGTTGCCCTATCATCTACTGAAGCTGAATACGTAGCGCTCGCTATGGCCGCCTCAGAATTTTTATGGTTAAAGTATCTACTAGATGACTTTGGAATAAAAATAACTAAACCAACCGAGATCTTTGAAGATAATCAGTCGTGTATACATTTGTTATATCGATGGGAACATCGAAGAGTAAAACACGTAAATATTAAATATAATTTTGTCAAAGACTTAGTATCAAATGGAAAAATTGTCGTAACATATCTTCCTTCAGAAGAACAAGTAGCAGATGTTATGACGAAAGCTCTACCTAGGGATAGATTTACAAAAATGTGTATTTTGCTAGGTTTAAAACACTGTCCTGAGATTTTTTTTTGAAATTGTAAATTTAAATTGAGAGGGAGTGTTGGGAAAGCAATTTAATTTAAAATACGCGCCAAAGAAGGTGGCAACGCTGTTATAATTAACGTAAGTCAGTTGAGATAGAGTTAGAAAAAGTAGCGGCGTGCCTTCGTTCGTTTTGGTTTTGTCTATGTTTTGTTCTTAAGTTTTGTTACTAATTAATTATTATTTGGTAATTGTGTACTTTACGGGCTTTTGCTAATACTCACTCGATTGTTATGAAATTTTACATATAGGTACAAAATCACTCATAGAATCCATTTCTGCCTGCGCCTAATCGAAATTTTGTCTCTAAAGCCGTTAAAAAGGACCTTTTATCCTGACCAATCACAGCGCGTAGAATCTCCGTTTGACATATAGTTGACGGCGTTGCCGCGTGAGTTTGACATTTGACAGACAGCGTTGCCAGTTGGGCGATCCATTGACCTCGATTCGAGGTAGGCAACCCAACATACACCATCCAAGCTCGAACTCAGTTTCATTGGGGGCACCCTAAAAATTTTTGATGGTATTTTATACACAAATTTCAATACAAAATAAACTATTTTCAACTTACATGAAATAAAAAATGCATATAGCTGTAACATTAATGCCACTGGTAACTTCTTTTTTGTTTTGGAGGATATTTGATATTAAAACAATGGATTAGTGCCCGTTTTGTCATATTTGCTGTTTTAACAACAACAAATAAGTCTAGTGGGACCACGTAGAGGCGAGCACATCCCCACCGGGAAAGGATAGGGTTGGGATTAATGTTAATTGTTTAAAAATGTTAGTAAAAATACGCCGATTTTAAACTACGTGTTCTAACGAGCCCCCATATAAATCCGACGCGGCTATTAAAAAATTATGCAACCGATCATTTTCGTTTGTGAATGTTGACATGAACATAAATTCGGCCAAATATCCCTCATAATGATCCAATTTTCTCCCATAACGTGGTACCGCGCCCCTTAAATCCCTTCATTTCCTTTCAATATTTTGCGTATGTGCACCCGAAATTGGATCAACGAAATTTGCAGAATGATTTACTGTCAAATGATTAAACGCATAGTTATTTAAATTTTGATACGCGCGCCAACAATCACTGTGAATTTCAGTTCCCGGTAATATATTTTCCCGTATAATTCGAATTAAAGTTTCTTCTGTACGATCCGGAACCGCGACAAAAAAGAAATTAGATTTATTCCCCTTTTCAACTCCCCCAAAAATCCAAACACCGTCTACAATTCGGCCACGATTAAATTTTCGTTTCTCGATTTTTGCTTCATCAATTTCGACGACTTTACCCGGACCGCCGATTTTACCGCTTCGTTTTAAAGCCCACGCGACGAATACTTCCCGAATAAAATTACACCAATCAATAATTATTCTGCGACTTAATTGTAATTCTTTTTCTAAATATTCCGTACGCGGCGGACTCCGTCTTAAATACAACGACACGAGATCCAGAATTTTACTCGGTGATAGATGGGAACCGGAAAAAAATGTATTCGCGAACGCGGTTAATTTAAATGCACATTTTCTACGACGACGACTAACTATATCATAATATGATTTTTGACACCGAAAAAGACCCGATTCCGAAATTTCAATTAATGAATTACACGTTGGACAATTAACGTGACAAACGATCGCTTTATGAGCCGCGAGAAAATTAATTGTTCCCCGAAAATCGCCCTCCCTAATTATATCGAAGTATTCTCGCGACGTATAGCTACAAAAATCGCACGTATTATAAAAACAGTTCTCTAAAAGGGCCATCTTTTCGATTCGAAATCTAAAGTGACAGTGACGAGAAAATATGAAAATGTATTTTTTACGGGGCAGGAGGGAGAAAAAAAAAAAAAAGAAATTGTATCTAGCGATAGATTCTGTTTGTTTTTTCTTGAACCAATATTCTAAACTGCTGACAAGTGTTGAAAATATATTATTTCTCTTGGAAATGATTATAAATAACAATAATTTCAACGGTTTTTCTGTCTTCTCATTGCATTTGTTATTCGGTGCTTATTGGGTTTTAATATTCCGAAATTATGTTTGCTTCTAATAGGTGCTATATATGAGTCATCAATTGACCATTATATTCTTGAAACGTGCCAAAATGGCCATGCCAATGTCCCTCAACCTCCAAGAACAACATTTATGGAACACAATTCAGCAGTTTAGAATATTGGTTCAAGAAAAAACAAACAGAATCTATCGCTAGATACAATTTCTTTCTTTTTCTTTTTCCCCCTCCTGCCCCGTAAAAAATACATTTTCATATTTTCTCGTCACTGTCACTTTAGATTTCGAATCGAAAAGATGGCCCTTTTAGAGAACTGTTTTTATAATACGTGCGATTTTTGTAGCTATACGTCGCGAGAATACTTCGATATAATTAGGGAGGGCGATTTTCGGGGAATAATTAATTTTCTCGCGGCTCATAAAGCGATCGTTTGTCACGTTAATTGTCCAACGTGTAATTCATTAATTGAAATTTCGGAATCGGGTCTTTTTCGGTGTCAAAAATCATATTATGATATAGTTAGTCGTCGTCGTAGAAAATGTGCATTTAAATTAACCGCGTTCGCGAATACATTTTTTTCCGGTTCCATCTATCACCGAGTAAAATTCTGGATCTCGTGTCGTTGTATTTAAGACGGAGTCCGCCGCGTACGGAATATTTAGAAAAAGAATTACAATTAAGTCGCAGAATAATTATTGATTGGTGTAATTTTATTCGGGAAGTATTCGTCGCGTGGGCTTTAAAACGAAGCGGTAAAATCGGCGGTCCGGGTAAAGTCGTCGAAATTGATGAAGCAAAAATCGAGAAACGAAAATTTAATCGTGGCCGAATTGTAGACGGTGTTTGGATTTTTGGGGGAGTTGAAAAGGGGAATAAATCTAATTTCTTTTTTGTCGCGGTTCCGGATCGTACAGAAGAAACTTTAATTCGAATTATACGGGAAAATATATTACCGGGAACTGAAATTCACAGTGATTGTTGGCGCGCGTATCAAAATTTAAATAACTACGCGTTTAATCATTTGACAGTAAATCATTCTGCAAATTTCGTTGATCCAATTTCGGGTGCACATACGCAAAATATTGAAAGGAAATGGAGGGATTTAAGGGGCGGTACCACGTTATGGGAGAAAATTGGATCATTATGAGGGATATTTGGCCGAATTTATGTTCATGTCAACATTCACAAACGAAAATGATCGGTTGCATAATTTTTTAATAGCCGCGTCGGATTTATATGGGGGCTCGTTAGAACACGTAGTTTAAAATCGGCGTATTTTTACTAACATTTTTAAACAATTAACATTAATCCCAACCCTATCCTTTCCCGGTGGGGATGTGCTCGCCTCTACGTGGTCCCACTAGACTTATTTGTTGTTGTTAAAACAGCAAATATGACAAAACGGGCACTAATCCATTGTTTTAATATCAAATATCCTCCAAAACAAAAAAGAAGTTACCAGTGGCATTAATGTTACAGCTATATGCATTTTTTATTTCATGTAAGTTGAAAATAGTTTATTTTGTATTGAAATTTGTGTATAAAATACCATCAAAAATTTTTAGGGTGCCCCCAATGAAACTGAGTTCGAGCTTGGATGGTGTATGTTGGGTTGCCTACCTCGAATCGAGGTCAATGGATCGCCCAACTGGCAACGCTGTCTGTCAAATGTCAAACTCACGCGGCAACGCCGTCAACTATATGTCAAACGGAGATTCTACGCGCTGTGATTGGTCAGGATAAAAGGTCCTTTTTAACGGCTTTAGAGACAAAATTTCGATTAGGCGCAGGCAGAAATGGATTCTATGAGTGATTTTGTACCTATATGTAAAATTTCATAACAATCGAGTGAGTATTAGCAAAAGCCCGTAAAGTACACAATTACCTATTATTTTATGGTTCTTATAATAAATAAATCTTGTTAAAGTGACTGAGATTATTTATTAATCACTTACTGCGTAAAAAGCAACATAATAACAGGGGTATATCGAAACATCATTAAAAAATAAAATTGATATATCTGAAAAACTTACTAGACCGAATAATCTACCTGGCTGTTCAAAAGATTCTGAAGTAAATCAAAGTACAACCATTTGTGATACTACTAATATTCAAAAAGATATTAGAACGAATAATTTACCAGGTATCAGCATAAATTCATCAGATACGTCAAATGTTGTCGTTAATATTTATAATAGTTGCTCGTTTGGTGGAAATAATTCGAAATAAATAATTTGAAATAAATAAAAGTTGTTTTCACGTTAATCAAGTGGTCTGCGTTTCTGTCAAAGAATGACATTTGAGATAGTCGACAGTGTTACCAACTTCGAAAAAATTAATTATCCCAGATTTTCCACACTCAAAGTAGTTGGGAAATTTCCATTACTTCACTACTTTTAGTGTGGAAATGATTTTATTTCCAACGCAAAATAATAAAAATATAAAACAAGAAATTGGTTTTCCATTCTTTCAATATTTTAATTAAATTAACAGAAAAAACTCCATTTTATGTATGTAATACATTCTATGCAGCAAAATGTATCTGAATGAACTGCCTTCTAAAGTCCAGTCCTCTCTGCATCAAGAACGTTTCTTGCATGTCGGATTTCATCGAGGTCACACTCTTGGATATCTCCATTTTCCTTCTATCCAATACAAGGAAACAGCCGTTGCACAGATAATAGCGACTGAAGTTTCCAATTTTGTTTGGAGGCCCCGCTGAAGACATGGAAATTGCCTCTTCCATATTCCAAAGAGTCTTTCCACAACATTTCTTGTTACTATATGCGATCTGTTGTAACGAGTCTCTGCTTCATTGCCTACAATAAAAAATTCAGAATACTCATTTGCTATAATCATTAATATAATTTTACCTGATTGCAGTACAGGAGTGAGAAGATAATGCTTGCATGCGTAACCGTTGTCTCCTAACAATAATCCGGTAGCTCACCTCTTTCCATGTGTACACGGAGAGCGCTACGATCAAAAATGACATTGTCGTGGTTTGAACCTGGATGACGCACGACAATATCGAAAATCTCTCTTTTTGGGCCTGACACAACCTAACACACTTCATGTATCATTTCTATAAAATTATACAGCACTATAAACTCTTACCTGAACATTTAAAGAGAAATAACCCTTCCTATTACGGAACACTTCTGCATTATCACCACTGGGATTTATTATTTTGATGTGGGTGCAATCAATGCATCCTACAACATTTGGAAAATTTGCAATGTCGTAAAACGTCCTATAGTTTGAACAAAATTCTCGTGGTGACTGAGGAAAACGAATGAATTCTTTCGAATGTTCTGCTATCAAAATTGACACTTTTTTTATAATAACACTAATCGCAGACTGACTGATTCCACGTAAATCACCCGACACAATTTGAAAATTAGAGGTGGCATAAAATCGTAAACATGTTATCAACTGTATAATAGGTGGTAGAGGTAAATCCCGATTATCAGATTTCTGAAGCCCTGCGATCACAAGGGGCAAAAGAATATCTTGAACTGTTTCTTTATGAAACCGATATCGCGCTTTGAATCCATCAGCACTGAAATGCTCTAAGGGATTTGTAGCATCACGTATATATCTTTTTGGGACACGTACGTGAATGTTCTCTTCAACTATATTAATATATTCTAAAAAATCATCCATTTCGTTCAACATTTTGTAAATGAAAAAACAACAAATTTAATGTTCAACACAATGAGAGTAGCAGGCTAATAGCTATTTTTGTTGACATTAGATTTTTTTGTGCAAAATTTATTTCGCGGGCTTTGATTTTAACTGTCAAACGGGCTTTATGTCAAAACGGCCGGTGCTCAAGGTAGCTAGAACACAAACTTGAGCCAAGTTCGTATCTAAGCATCGGTTCGACTCTGAGGTTGATTTATAAATGATAAATAGGTCGTCAACGCATACTCAAGCAACGGCTCGATCTCAAGTACGGTTTATAAATACGGGCATTAGAGACAGAAGAATCCGTGAACATCAATACAAATCTACCTGGTGAGTTAGATTTCAGATTAAAATCAAAAGAAATTCCAAAACAAACGGACAATTATATTGACAAAAAAGTTCTTTGTCAACAATTGTTCAACATTACTATCGAAAACTGTGAAAAGCAGCAAAATTTTGATGAATTGGAAATATTACTGAAATTCAATTCTAAAACAAATTCTGAACACCTTCCAAAACCGCCTAAAAAAAGAAAAATTGAAAAACAGATTTTTTTTGCTGGTAATAGCAATTACTAATTTTGTATTTTTTTTTCCTAATTTGAAATATGTTTAATCTGTTTTGAAACATTTCTCATTGTCGTTATTTAACCAGTAACATACAATTTTATAGATTGTGTAGTTTCAAACTGTCAGGTGAAATTCACAAGTACCCAGACATGCGCTGTAGTCACGGCATGTATCGAAATTTCGACGCTCCAATTTTCACCGAATACCACATTATACTAAGTATGGTTAATGTTGAGTTCCTTATTATAAATTGCATGTTGTTCTTTGATTTACTCAATTAAATTGTTTTATTACAAACTAAAATCTATTGTTGGAGCTCATTTCCACGATTGTTAAACTCTATATGTTTTTTGTAAATCGTGGTGGCGCCCAATGGCTAGTTCTTCTTAAAGGAAACCTCTACGGAACCCACCCTTTCCTCCCGAATCCTGAGCAACGGGTATCAAACGTTTTATAATTTTTGGCGCCTAAAACGTGGGGTTCCAGTTTCGTAACTGTTTTATCTATTTCCAGCAATCCCCGTTACTATTTCAATTGAGGAAGGCTTTTGAAAATAGCTGGCCTTGCCGTTTCGTTATTGTTTAATTGGTTCATTTTGTTAAATTGTCTGTAAAATGCATAATGATTTTAATATGTTTCGGGCTAAATTTCTTCTTGAGGATCAACTTGATTATGAGCTGCGAATTAGGAAATTACGTACTAAAAATGGCCGTTCTAGTAAAGTCAAAACATTGAAACGCGCCCTGGATAAGGAGATCAAAATTATTCCCAAGCACAAGTTTACCTGTGATACTGAAGTCGATAGTATTAATCGTACTTTAGAAGATGATATAACCACTGAGTAGTATAAATATGTACCTTCCCGACCCGAAGTGCCGGTGCAGGAAGTGTATTGTTGGTTGCATATATGTCAAATAGGAGCGCCCTCTACATGCAGCCCCCTAAACCTGAAGCGCCCTCTATACAAACTTGGCGGGAAAATTTGAAAATATTACCAACCTGAAAGTTGCCAAAACGGTCTCTCAGTGTTACCAACCTAAAATTTGACAGGTGAGAGAAGGCGGGAGATTTGAATTCTCTTCGGTGTTGACAGGTGAGAGAAGGCGGGAAATTTGAATTCTCTTCGGTGTTAACAGGTGAGAGAAGGCGGGAAATTTGAATTTTCTGCGGTGTTGACAGGTGGCGGGAAAGTTGTAAACAATAAATTTGGCGTGGAATAGTTGTAGACAACAAACAAGGTTGTAAACAACATATGGCGGGAAAGTTGTTAACAAACAAGATTAGCCTTGTTTGTTGTCGACAAGTTAACCACAATTTTTGATTGAAATGCGCATGCGTTATGAATATTGGCGGGAGATTTTAAAATTGTATTAAGGTTAAAGCAAATATTATTCTTCTGATTGAAATTTTATTAAAAATTTAAATTACAAGTAATTAAAAAAATGGTTGCGATTCAGGGATGTACGGCGCGTCTATGGCTTGTTTATCGCCGACGTTGAATCTATATTTTTGTAAAGTATTATCGATAATATTGAATTCTTCTTCACCGTCAATTTTCATTCTCATGTACTTAACTGGAAGATTACCAAATTTCTTTTGTAAAGTTGTTGTCTTTGGAGTATAAGTAAGCGAGATTAGAATTTTATCATCGCATTTTTTAATTTCTTTTACACCATATCTAGAAAATTCATTTCAATTATTTTTTAATAAAATATAAGAATAGTACTAACTGAAAAATTTGTTTAAATACAACATACAACACTTCAATTGATAAATTTTCTTTATCTTCACTATACACAACAATTGTTGAAGGTACACTTGACATTATGAGAATGTTACTTAATGATAATTTGAAGACACTGGGTCTCCTTTTATACCAAACAAGCTTATCAGTAAGCCGCAACGTTTCCCGGATATTGTGGTTTTCGGTTTCCTGTTTTGATAATAAGAAAATGATAAGGGTGGAAGTTTGCGGTTTCCTGTTTCCTGTAAGAAAATGATAAGGGCGGAAGTTTGTGGTTTCCTGTTTCCTGTAAGAAATTGATAAGGACGGAAGTTTGCGGTTTCCTGTTTCCTGTAAGAAATTGATAAGGATGGAAGTTTGTGGTTTCCTGTTTCCTGTAAGTAAATGATAAGGGCGGAAGTTTAGGCTCAAATCAGATCGCTGGAGCTTCTGACGTCATTACATAGTGAAGAATTGAACATTTTGCGATATAATCAACAACAACAACAACAAATACAACAACAACAACGACAACAACAACAAGAGCAGGAACAGGAGCAAGAGGAATGTGTTATTCTTGAAAATAATTAATTATCAATAAAAGACGTGTTTATTCGTTGAATAAATTTATTAGTTTTTAATAAAACAAAAATAATCACATGTATTTAATTTATTTCTTCTTCTTCTTCTCCCTCTATCCGATAGTGACCCCAAGCAAACGTTGATACACCATCTTTTCGAATATACCTTTTATCGTCGAGGTGACTAAGGGCTACCTTGGTTAAATTTTGAGTATAGATGTTGTGTAAGTTAGATTTGAAAATTGCCATGGTTCCATAAAAGATTTTCTTTTTATATAAACAGTCACGATAATCACACAAATTTAAATTATTAACAACAACCTTCTTCACGCCCTTTGCTTTTTTAATCAATTTCCCGTCAATCACATCAATAGAGTACATCTTCGACCTCAGTCCAATAAATTCCTTCATAATTTTTCCGTTGTTTTCGTCCTTCATTAGACCGACAATTTTCTTATTTTTTAATGGAATATTATACACATTATCTTTTGAGTATTCCGAAGTGTCAAAATAGTTGTCAATATCATCTTTTATATCACTGTAAAAATCATCAGTTTCAATTGTGTAAATAAGCGAGTCAGTGTCCATATAATTTAACAGTAATTTATCACTGTATTTTGGTTTCATGTATTGATAATGGAAATTATACATTAGCCATTTCGATAATTCTAATACAGTGAATCCAATATAAATTGGTTTATTATAACAGGTCTTAACGCGATTCAATTGGATTGCCACCATGTTGGGTGTGAAATGAGCTGCACTGTGGAAATGTGGTTTTGCAATTAATGCACGTGCACCAAATCTCTTTCCTCGACTTTCCCATTCTGTAACGATCTTTGCATCCTTCCTTTTATCTACATTCTCCATGGTTTTTCCATAAACGGCGTTATTAAGTAATTTAAAGAAATTTTTCTCGAATGTATTTTTAGCGATGGTTCTATGATGTGTATTTAAGTCAATATATTTCTTTAACCAACATGACTGTTTGTATTGTAAACAACGATGGATTTTCTTAATTTTCAGCCCATGTTTCAAACATTGTTGTAGATTTTTATAATGAATTATATATTTAGTTTTGTCGGTTAAGTCGGTGATTAATTTAGAAAATTTCGAATTTTTGGTTGTTTTATTCTCCGCACAAAACGGTAGATCATTATGTTCGTCGTGTAGATGTTTAGGATACTCCAAATCAACGTCAAAGAAATAACCGATTTCTGAATCTTCTGGAATATTCATTATATCGATCGATTCGATGTCATCGACCCATTGGAAACCACCATAGGGTTGTGGTTGTGACATGGCCCAACCATATAAATTGTTAGCATCCAAGTACATTAAATAAGTACTTGGTTTTGATCGATCGTAATTATCCATATACTTGTTATTAGCAATGGAATGTCGATGAGAACACTGGGTTATGCCACCTCTTATACCTCGTCGTATAAATGAGTGCATATTGATGTCGGTTAGAAGCTCGATCTTAATTCCAGTGTACTTTAACATAGCGTCCCACGATAGACCGGGAGCTGTATAGTAGTGACAGGGATCCAGGTTATAAATTTTTCGACAAACTTTTCTAAAATTCTCGAATATGTCTGTTAACAACAGGACATCGGTGATTAAATATAATTTCATATAATCCGAAAGGTTTCGACAACTGAATTGTTGCCATACACGCTGAGCATGCGCATAATCTTCATCACTACATGACTTATTTGTAAGTCGGCAAATAAATTTCTCTTTGGGTGGTAACGACGTCTCATTTAATCGATTCCATGAATTCAAATATTCATACGGAAAGATTCCTTTTCTAATTATCAGTTTAAATTGATCTTCATTGTTAAACATCCTCTTTACTGTATGGAAATCTTCCGGTGATAAATTTTGAGCTAGACTATCCAAGCTCGATGACATGAATCTGAAGGAATCCAAAAATCTTAATTCAACTGTGTCGGTTTCATTGACTGGAATTCTTTTCGACAACGACACATACAATTCCTTGTTTAAAGGGATCAAATTAATATCACCCTCTACTTTTTCTAAGGACTTCACAAACAAATGACAGTCATAGCCGGAGAAATTGTGGAACAGAATGGGAACGAATTTCGGTATACTGTTACCGAAAAATTAGAACCCGGTGATTATTAGTTTCATCTTGGTCCCAAAAAACACCATCGTTTCCCCGTAAGCATCGCTAATGACGCTACCGGATGAGGGTGACCAATATAACCAAGGACCACGGAGGAATCATCTTCCTATCACGCACGATCCATATATGGTTGGGGACGGAGTCCGGCCACCGCCCGGGTGACGGCCTCGGTCCCCATCTATATAAACTACAGTTCGTCCTGACAAGACAATTAGTATTAGTAGTAGTAGTATTATAATCAAACTAGTCAGTAACATAGATAAGAATCACCACCTGTAGTTAACCAGTGTGTAATGGCTTTTAATATACAAAAACTCCCCGAGTGTCTGTAAGTACTATTTCGATACTTTTATTAAACCCTCTGTCTACCCTTTCCTCGTAATACCGTCACACTCCCATGAACCCCTGCTCTACCAATCCGGTAGTGTGACAATATGGTGGAGGCGCCGAATTTCTAATGTCACGTAATTATAATTTACGTGATACAAAGAACGTTAATTATAAAAAATTAAACACCCAAGGGTTAAATACTTCACAATACTCGAAATTTACTTCTCCGCGTCGCAGTACGACAACATCCGAAGATAGATCACACAGTTTGGACAACCAATTCTCAAAAGTACCCGAATCTGATACAGAATACCATTCAGACCCCGAAACGCATTTGTTAAATAATCAAATCCATTTCCCTGAAACCAAAAATACACAAAATCCTGAAATTACCAACAATAAAAATACAAATAACATGGCAAACACCACATTGACGCAAGCAATACAATTGGACGACCAAAACCCAATTTTGCCAAAGTTTAAGACACCACCAACATTCGACCCTGCCTCTGATAATATAATCTTTTTCATACGCGAATTTGAAAAATGTGCGGAACAAAACCGTTGGAACGACACGTATAAATTGAAACTATTAGGCAGCTACCTCAAAGATTCAGCTTCGAGCTGGTTCGAAGACTACAAAACAACCCCAGCAAACGGGGCTAAAACATGGGACAATGTAAAAGACGATTTTTTGCATGAATTTAATAAAGAGGAGGCAATCGAAGAACTTAAAGATAAATTAGAATCGCGTCAGCAAAGACCAAAGGAAAGTCCGGTCGAATACTTTAATGACATCATCAACCTCTGTCAGTTGATAGATACGAACATGCGGTTGACCGATATCAAACGCATCATTCGACGTGGTCTAAATGCGGAAAGTCAAAAAATCTTTGAGACCATCGCTCAAGGCGATGAGGATTTAAACGGATTAAAGAAAGTTATAAGGAAATGCGATAAAATCGCGTCCATTGGGAAATCGCGTTCCCATACTGATGAAACCCCACTAATGGCCTTTGACAATACAGATTTACGTTCACACAATCGAAATTATGCAAATAAACGAATATTTAACACGCGGATGCCGGATACCCGTCCACGATGCTACAATTGTGGAAAAATTGGACATTTAGCACGATCGTGTAGAAATCAACAAAATTACCGAAGTAATTTTAGTAACAATAATTACAGTAGGAATAATCCTAGTCGCGGAAATTATCATAATAATCGACAATCACGCCCACAAAAACGGGTTGTTTTTAAACAAAATAACTCACCAAATTTACGGGGAAGTAGACATAGCAGTCGATCGACAAATTCACGATCGGGCACACCAGTCAAACAACATTTAAACTAGAAGGGGCACCTAGTGTTAACCCCACGCTACAGGTGCTACAGAACACAGACACGGGGGATAGTTATTTTCTTTTACCTTTAATTAAAGTTAGAATAGGACGCGTGATAATAACCGCGTTGATTGATACGGGAAGTCTTGAAAATATTATTAGAAAAGAATTCGTGGAATTTGTTCCTCAACCACAATTAGAATGTAAACACCTAATTTCGGCCACTAATCATCGTATTCCGATCTTAGGTCGCAGCCACCTTGAATTAGAAATAGGAATATTAAAAATAGGAACTACTTTAATGATCGTAGATGACCTTCCGTATCCATTAATCTTAGGCATTCGATTTTTAATAGAGAATAATGTAGAAATTAATTTTCAAAAGAAAATACTTATTATAAATGACACTGAAATTTCTCTTAATTGGAACGATACATATCATCGCTTAATGTACATAGATGATGATGATAATACTCACAATAAAATCAAAATTTACTGTGATAAGAATGTTCATGTGAAAGCAGGAACAAAAACCGCGGTACCAGTACGCTTTTCACATAAGATAACATCACATACATTACACAATTATAAGTTTACACCTGCTATGACGATAACAGGTAAGAAAGGTTTAATAGTATACCCACAAATCAAGGACGGACAAGTACGAATAGAATTAGTAGGGAGTAGAGAACAAAAAATATATGAAAACACAGTTTTAGGGACACTAGATTTCCAACTTAACACAAATAACGAATTACCTCTTTTTAATATGACAACAACAAACGAGGAGTTACAACAGTATAAAATCAGTGATAACTTACAAACAAAAGAACGGCAACAGGTGTATACACTTTTACAAGAATTTCGCGATGTCTTTGCGTTTAACATCACCGAAATGGGGAACACGGATATGGTGGAACATGTAATTGACACTGGGGACGCACATCCCATTCGAAGTCGCCCATATCGCGTCTCTCAAAAAGAAAGAGACATTATCCAACAACAATTAAAGGAAATGCTCAATAATGGAGTTATACGACCATCTACGTCTAGTTGGTCATCGCCTGTCGTCCTGGTTAAAAAGAAAGATAACACCTATAGATTTTGCGTTGACTATCGTAAATTAAATGCTGTTACAAGAAAGGATGTATATCCATTACCTGTCATCGACGACATTTTAACTTATCTTGGAGGTGCTCAATATTTCACCACCTTGGATTTATTCAGTGGATACTGGCAAGTACGAGTTAATGATGAAATTAAGGAAAAAACAGCGTTTGTTTGCCCAGATGGTCTTTTCGAATTTGAATTTTTACCGTTTGGATTATGCAACGCACCTGCAACATTTCAGAAACTCGCTGACCATGTTTTTCAAGATATGAAATGGAAAGAGGTTCTGATCTACCTTGACGATATTGTAGTTTTTTCCTCAACTTTCGAAGAACATTTACACCGCTTACGACGAACTTTCCAACGCCTAAGGGACGCTCACCTGACACTCAAACCCAGTAAATGTTCCTTCCTTCAGCCTGAAATTAAGTTATTAGGCCACAAAGTAAATGGAACTGGGATACTACCTGATGAAGAGAAACTTGAAGCCATTTCTAAATTCCCAACCCCTAAAACACTGAAACAATTACAATCATTTTTAGGGCTTTGTAATTATTACCGTAAATTCATCCAAAATTTTTCACAAATCGCCACACCACTTTACGAATTAATAAAAAAGGATACTACTTTTGTTTGGGAAAACAAGCAAATTCAAGCTTTCGAACAACTCAAGAAAAAATTGTACGAAGCACCAGTACTAGCCCATTATAATCCTGAAAAAGAGAGTGAACTACGTGTCGACGCCTGCATTGATGGGATAGGTGCCATTCTTCTTCAACCTGGAGAAGATAATAAGTTGCACCCAATAGCTTACATTTCTCGAACGCTTACAAAAGCCGAACGCAACTACACCATTTCTGAAATGGAAGCCTTAACAGTTATATGGAGTTTGAATTATCTACGACCCTTAATCTACGGCAAAAAAGTCCGCATTATAACGGATCACCATGCACTTTGCACTTTAAAAACCCTCAAAAGTCCAACGGGCCGTCTCGCCCGATGGGCAATTAAACTTGCGGAATTCGACTATGAGATCATCCATAAATCAGGGAGACAACATAGCGATGCTGATTGTCTGTCACGAAATCCGGTATGGCAAGCCACACTCAAAGACGAAATAGAAGCTGAAGAAATACCAACATATTTACTTACGAATGAAACAATCGCTGAACTTCAAAGGAAGGACACCATCTTGAACGAATTGATCCAAATACTAGAAAATCAAGACGATACTAAATTAACAGCCGCAGCACGACGAAAGAAGAAACAATTTAAACTCAAGAATGGAGTATTATACCGCATAAACCCATTTAAGGATGGACTTCAAGATCTACTAATGATTCCACAACACCTGCGGACTGACCTATAACAGTATCTCATCCATTTGAAAAAATCGGCATCGATCTATTAGGACCTTTTAAGAAATCAATTCGAGGACGGACTTTTATCGTTGTCGCTACGGATTATGGTACCCGTTGGGCTACAGCTGCTGCCATTCGTGATGGCAAAGCTACACATATCGCGCAATTTCTTGTCGACTTCATCATTACTAAACATGGCGCACCCCGTTATATTTTAAGTGATCGCGGTAGCGCTTTTCGATCTGAATTGATTAAAGAATTACTACAAGAAATGGGAATAACACCTTTATTTACAACCAGTTATCATCCACAATGCAACGGGCTGACGGAACGGTTTAACAAGACATTGGCTGATATGCTCAGTCTCTACACAAACACTCGACAAACCGATTGGTGCCTGTATATACAACATTTAACATTTGCCTATAACTGCAGTAAACAGGATACAACTCAATATAGCCCCTTTCGCTTAGTTTATGGGCGCGAACCAGTACTTCCAACTGAAGCAACCATGATTGAAAAAACTGGATTTGATGTTGCAAAATATCTTCAGGAAACCGACCGAGCGAGACAGCAGGCAATTACCAACATTACAGCTAAACAACGTAAAGACAAAACGCGATACGATGACCGCCATCGTCACACCACGTACACCCTAGGGGACAAAGTTAAAGTATATACACCCAAACGAATCGTTGGGTTAAGCGATAAGTTGATTTTACGATGGCACGGTCCTTATGAGATCCTCGCTAAAAAAGGCGAAGTAAACTATCAAGTCAAGATGGGGACGAAACGGAAACCCATCATAGACACCGTACATGTCAGTCGAATACTTCCTTATAACGCACCCTGGGCTGCTGAACAAGAGGCGATTTCACATATTGATACTACCCACATAGCACCAGAAGATTCACATCACACTGTTTCCAACGAGGAGATATCCTCCTCGGAATAAATGGACAATACCTAAACAGCACATCTTTTCTTCATTACAGCACGACCGACCAACGAACGGCGTTACTACAACACTCGACGTGGGAACACCAACAGCTGCAGGAGAGTAAATCTAACCTCCGGTATTGTGATAGGCCTGGCATTATTGCCGCATATAAATATCTCAAAGCAATCCTCAATTCCTCCGTGCTGGATATAAATAAACATCTCGAATCAACATCTAACAACGACAACATATTCGAAGCATTTAGGGTAGCTCGTTATCGTCGAACGATTATACAATTTTTACTTAATATAACGGACCTATAACGGCAAGAAAATGTCACTGCTTTTACAAACCCAGATGAATTAACAACCCTTATACCTACAATTTTTCACAACCTCGAATGGTTCACAAAAAATGCAAACAAATCCGCCTTTACTGAGGTGGCGATCCCTATTTGCGGGGATCCACCTTCACCACCGACTATTGGTCTACCGTCTAAACACAAATTATAATTTTTTTTGTTTTGTATAAATACCTCACTTTACTTTTCAAACTAAATATATATTTCAACAAATACATGCGTTCCTCCCTTTCAGACTCCTGGCCCTTTTAGGGTACGTAACAGCTTTGCCTGTCAAGATCACTCCAGGGGCGTATTGGAAACCACTTCCTGAAACAATCGCATATGAGGCCACCATTCCGTTAACATATAAAACAGAATGGTTCACGTTTCCAAAAATTTCAACCATCACGCCGGATAAAGCCGTTCACCCCTCCTGTCGCAGGGACCCACGGCCTATCTGTGCTTATGGATCTTTATTGAACGAGATACATATCTCCCTGAATGACTACCTAACTAATCTTGACCATAATCTAGACCCGGTAATCTTCGACGCTATAACGCAAGCTACACAAGCAGAAAATGATAGTACATGCGACGAATTCAGGACACCTCATGACCCCTCACTTCCTGATAATCCTTTCCGATACAAACGTGCGCTTCATTTTCTTGGCAGCGCTTTACATTGGTGTTGCGGGGTGGCAACACAGAGGAAACTGGATGACATGACTGCATCCAACCTCAAATTCGCACAACAAATACAGCGAATCAATGCGGGATTACAATCCACTTTACAAACAATAACATCCAATACACAGAATTTTAACCGTTTCGCGGATAGTGTAAAACAAAACTTCCACACTCTCGAGTATGTCTCTAAACAAATACAGAACAAATATAACCTTATCCGACAGCGGATAGATAAAGACGCCCAAGTTATCCATGAAGATCTTATTGATATTTATTACAATATCTTTCAAAACTCACGACAACTCTAGCAGGCGGCTCACTCTTTACGAAATGTCGAAGTCATGCAAAACTGCCGAACTCACCATATTCCATTAATCCTAATCCAACCAGACATCCTTAATAAAGACTTGCAGGTACTCGAAAACCAACTTCACATCGATGGCTACGGATTAGCTATTTCCAGACAGCAAATCTCACGATATTACAAATTCCCTTTAGCAGATTGTGTCCTTGTTGACTCTCAAATGGTGATCCAAATTCGAATTCCAATCACCAGACAGGACGTCGAATGGAAATTATGGGAACTTCTAACGACACCCTTTGGATGGCACAATGACACATGTATCATCATGCATGACACCTTGTTTTTGGCCACTGGCACCCTCGCTGGATCAGTCGATAAACCCTATTTGAGACCCATTTCTGGATCCAGCCTACACGATTGTAAACCCTACGATACACAATTATGCTACATCCCACGTTTCTCGACTGATATCACCTACGGACCCGAATGTGCTTATCGAATGCACGACGGGGCAACAGTCGAAGATTTGAGTCGCCATTGCGCTTTTCGGTGTCACGACGCCCAGTCCATGGTCATCGCAGAAATTAGAGAGGATGTCTACGTGCTCACACACCCAACGGGTGGTCTACGGCTTAACTGCGATGGGAATATTGAGAACCTTCCTCCGGAGATATATAATAAACCTGGAGCCCTGGAAATACATTTACCATGTAATTGTCAGTTACAAACTCATAACAGTACTATAATACCTACACGATACCCATGCAAACGCACGAAGCGTGCACCATCCATGGTACATGTATTACCAGCCACCTGGTCTACTCTCAGCTCGTATGTCATCCATCCCTTTCATCATGAAACCCATCCTGTTTTCGATAACTTCTTAGAGTGTTTAAATACTAATTGGACCCTAGCGGTCCCCCACTTGAATTTGTCAACTAATTCTTTACGAAAAGATATAACATCCACTATAAAACCTCTGTCGAGGGAACATTGTTTGCACTACAACCTTTAGAATTTCATACTGATAATATAATGTTTATTTGGAATGTGTTACTAACCGCCCTCGTAGCATGGATACTTTTTAAGCATAGAGGAACACTCATAGCCGTCGCCAGTGCAGTCCCTACGGTAAACGCGGACTCACCTTTTTATTCTGAACGCCTCATTTTAATTACAATTGCGGGTCTTATTGTCATTGTAATGACACTATTAATAATATTAATGTGCTTTATTTGTTTTATCAAATGCATGTATATTTCAGGAAAACGTCCCATAACCACTAACGATACCTCCTTGGAATCAGGAGACGCTAACCAAGAATCCCCCTCGCGGGATTGTAAGGTTTCTACCATCCAAAAACTCCATTCAGTGGTAGCCCAGCCTCGGATTCCGCGAGCGGACGCCTCTCCCCGTTCCCCTTCTTGTTAAAGCTTGTTCGACCCATTTAGGGGATATGCCAAATCTTACTCGGGCCCTCTTCATACAGATTTGAGCTGTCCTGGGTCCACCTTCTACAACAGGGGGAAACTTATATTAGTTGCTAGCAAAACTATTAGAATAAGAGTGAAAATTAGTGTGCACAAAAGAATTTTAATACGCACCATAGTGCAAGATACTTGTCATAAGCTACAAGCTTTTTAACTTTAAGTGTAATCTCTAGTCACAAATCTACCTCAAAATGTTATTAAGTAAACCAAAAATCATCTATGTACTCCTTGTATTGCAATTGGCTGAGAAGACGCTCCAAACAGTGGAAATAACGTCAGGGTTGTATCTTGAGCGATTACCACATGTCTACCTGTTTGAGGCCTCTTCTCCCCTAATTTTTCGCTTAAGTATTAATAGTACCTTAGAAAAAACTTATTGTACTCTTTGTAAAAGTGTTTATTGTGCGTGGTTAGACAGCGCACTAAATTTAGGTCAGGACGAATTACAACAGGGGGACCAAGACCCTGTACTACTGTATGACGATGGAGAAAGTGGAACTTACAACTCTATTACTAAAAACCATGTGAAACGAATTTTAAGTAGTGAACGAGAATTACAGTTATTAGTGCGAGAAATCCAAAATTATAACGTGTCGGTAGTGGACCTTCCTGTCAACAGAAAGAAATTAGACCCTCAGTGCGGCGCACGAACCGAACAAGAACTCCTAACAAATATTTGGTCACTTCGTGAAAAAATACTGCTCACCTTAGAAATGTGCCAATCGCGCAAATTGCATCCACGGATAGTGCCCATAAAACTACTCAGTGAAATGATACAAAAGGCTGAAACCATTTGGGCTAGTGAGGGATACAAGACCACATTCAGGGAATTATCACGCTACTACGGAGTCCCCATCACTGAATGTAGTCTCTCCCAGAGTATGGCTGTTATTGGAGTTCATATACCCTTGATACGACACACTAACCAAGACCTCGAGGTTCGGCGTGTCATCGCTCCAACATTTTCTTGGCACCAATAGACTTGTGTGATCCAAATGGAATCGAACGTGATCGCAATCCCAAAGAACACCGCAGACGCCACCATTTTAACCCCGCGTTGCGACCCTACAAAGGAGGACATCTGCCAATTAATGGAACCCACAGGGGAACATATGGCCAGCTCCGTATGTGCTCAAAGGATCACGCAGGGTGCCACCGTGGAAGAGTTGTCTGCTGATTGCCCTCTGAAATGCCGCAAAACGGGGACCAATGTTCAATATTTGACCACGTTAGCAAATCAAAAGTTTGTGGTCAACCCATCCAACCGAGAATTACAAATCATCTGCGGAAAAAATATCACTAAAATAGCTCCTCAAATAGGATCAATTGAAATTCAACTACCATGTAACTGTTCTATCCAATCACTTAACCGACAAGTATTTAAACCACAAACCACTTGTCTGGACACCGTGCCGAAGGAAGTCACATACAAATACATCCTCCCAGCCACCTGGACAAGAATCAAGACCTTGAAGATACCCAGCTACGCGGACGCCAAACCGGTATTTACTACCCTTAGTGAGTGCCTCGACTTAAAATGGATGCAGCTAAATGATGAGTCATCAACTAGCGACGCTAATAATGAATACCATTATTTAACTCTCCTAGTGGACTTAGTGTTAATATCTGCTTTAATCACCCTCACTTGGTACACCAAGTATTTGGTGCGGCAGACTAAGAAGCTGGTCTTCCGAAGAATGCGTGACGCATCCGTCCGAGACACCATTCGGGCATTACGACCACCTCAACCGCTTCCCAGGGAGCCAAGGCCTGACTCTCCCGTGACACCACCCTCTCCTAGCACCGACTACTCAGAAATCCATCCGGAAGGAGAAGGTTACGTCGTTATGAGTCACCCTAATTACTTAACACCCAGATTGAATTTTGAGTAAAACTATTGGACTATAACTCCGGCCAGCAAACCATGGCAATGCAAAATGACCATTGTCAAAGCAAACTAATAATGGCACGAAGCTGTATAACGAACCCCATGTGAGGCTACTCAAGGTCTTTCAAGAATTAAAAAAAAAAAAAAAAAACTACTCGATAGACTTTGGGTAGGCGGCAAATGGGTCCCGATAACTATCGCGCTGGCAAAGGGAGTTCTGCCATCCCTCGTCTCGCCCACGGGTGTAACATTTAAAAGCAGTACCTCCCTTAACCCATATTAATGACCGTCGAATAATAAGAAAAACGAACTAACACTTACTATACGACACCGGAAACACCATTCTGATGTCATTAAGTGTATAATACACCCGGTAAATCCCAATAGTGGCATCCAAACCCAGCGTATCGTACAAGATCTGCTCGGAATGTTCTTGAACTACGGCTGAGAGTGTGACCATTGCCGTGTCTTCAGTAACATCCATAATATTGGAATTGGAACCATTGTTATTGGATCCGCACATATTATTGGAACGACCATCCATCGCCATGAACAGAATGGAAATGAACTAACCACCAAACGGGAAAATTATATTATTATCAATAATCATTACCCCCCGGCGACTGTTGGACTCAGATCGTTAAGTGTAATTTTCGTATAAACAAAAGACTTGAGATCTGCGTTGGACAGACGTCGTGAGGTAAAGAAAAGACGACCGTATTGAAACAACTGTCTGAAAATAAAAACTCTAGTTAGGAAGTATGTTAAGATTATAGTGATAAGGAAAACTACAAACCGTTGGGATCCACGCCCATCGCCCACACATTGTTAGAAATTGCGGGTTTATGTAAAAACCACGTTTCCGTCAAAAAATTAGGAATGGTGGTCACCCTTATCGCCCGGTGAAGCGATTTTGGGCCGAGGGGAAATTGTTACCGAAAAATTAGAACCCGGTGATTATTAGTTTCACCTTGGTCCCAAAAAAACACCATCGTTTCCCCGTAAGCATCGCTAATGACGCTACCGGATGAGGGTGACCAATATAACCAAGGACCACGGAGGAATCATCTTCCTATCACGCACGATCCATATATGGTTGGGGACGGAGTCCGGCCACCGCCCGGGTGACGGCCTCGGTCTCCATCTATATAAACTACAGTTCGTCCTGACAAGACAATTAGTATTAGTAGTAGTAGTATTATAATCAAACTAGTCAGTAACATAGATAAGAATCACCACCTGTAGTTAACCAGTGTGTAATGGCTTTTAATATACAAAAACTCCCCGAGTGTCTGTAAGTACTATTTCGATACTTTTATTAAACCCTCTGTCTACCCTTTCCTCGTAATACCGTCACACACCCATGAACCCCCTGCTCTACCAATCCGGTAGTGTGACAATACGATATTGTAGATTACATTTTTGGTGGGCTGGACCTCTGTATTTACCAGTGAAGTGACAATGATCAGCCACTTTATCATCCACTATTATCTGATTACAAATGTGACAAATGTTCGTTTCTATATGAAATTTCTTTTGGTCATCAGTCATCATCATCGGCTTAGGATTCATCAAAACTTCATTATAAATACGTCGAATATCGTTCACCAATGATTTAACAAAATGATCAGCACAATCTGCACCTTCATATACGTATAATTTGTTTTGATTTTCATCAAATGAACATTTGATGAAATAAGAAAAAGCACATGGAATGTGCTCTTGTACATTTGTTGTTGAAGATGTACTTGGATTTGGAGCGCAAGTATCGATGTTTTGTAATATACATTCAGAGTCAGCATAAATGACAAAGGGCACTTCCAATTGTCTTTCGTAATTTTTGAATTCAACTATAGAGTTCTCAGATGTTGGCATAACAGTAACAATCCGATTACACTCTTCTTTATACACCATCAATTGCTGCTCCGAATGAAAATGGATCAAACAGAAATTACAGATAAAAATTTGACGATGGTTTTTTGTTATCTGTTTGCTTATCAATCTTGATATATTTTTAATCCACACATAGTGACTCCGTTCTTCTCTTTCTATCAATAATAAATTAATATGCACATTCTTCTCTGATTTTGTACAATATAGTGGACCAACAATTTCATCGTTTTCCAAACCAAATAGATTGATACTTATATTTTGATTTAATTCCTCAAATTTACCGATATCTTTAGGTTTAAGAGGAAATTCCATGTTACCAAATTCGAGTTTTATTCCATTTTTTAAAACTATATTTGATGCTGTTATATCTCCGATATTATACGATTTTGTTCGATCTGAATGAATAACAACAGGATATAAGGCAGAAATTATTGCCCATTTAAAGCAGTATTCATCATCATTTTTAACGTTGACACAAGCGTTCTTGTTTTGTATTTTTTCTGGTAGCCTAATGTACTGACTACCTCCTTTAACCGGTTGATATTTATTGATATTGATTTCTAAATGTGTAATTCCGGCCAACGCCCAACCACTATGTCTTTCTTGGAACTCAGTTGTTTTTGTTTTGAGTTTCTCAATCATCAAGTCATAATTCGATGCAATTTCGTCTTCATTTTGAACCGACATCATTTTCGAATTAAAACTTTTCACAGAATATTCTTCTGTATCTTCCGTCATTTTCACATAATCAGCAAACAGTTCTAGATTGAATTTAATTGATTTATGTCGCATAAGTTCCAGTTGAAGTTCTGGAATTACGACATTCTTGGAAGATATTAGAAATTTTTCAACATCTAAATTTGCTAAATCTTCATTTTCAAAGATTAACGTCTTAATTCTGCCTTGGAAGGTACTTTTAACCACCTTCAATTTTGATGTATACATTTCTGCCGTTTTCAATCGATGTTCCAATGTACGTAAATGACAAAGCAATTTATCAGCAGGAATATCTGCTGAACACAAGTTGCATCTTTGCTTTAGAGGCTCAGGTCTGTTACATTCTAAAATGGAAAACAACAGTTAGTTGAAGCTAATTAGCAGGTGTAGTAATTTTCTTACCTTGTATTGAATGAACACGTTCTATATGTCGTTTTAAGCAGTATGTTCTTGAAAACGATTTGAAACAAATATTACACACTACTTGTGATTTAGGCATTTTTGCGTTTGTCTGATACTATGAAACACTATCAGCGAACTATGTGCGTTACGACAAGCAGCTGGCTTTTTATATGTTCCTGATGAGTAGGAAACCGGAAACCGCAAACTTCCGTCCTTATCATTTACTTACAGGAAACAGGAAACCACAAACTTCCATCCTTATCAATTTCTTACAGGAAACAGGAAACCGCAAACTTCCGTCCTTATCATTTTCTTACAGGAAACAGGAAAACCACAAACTTCCATCCTTATCAATTTTCTTACAGGAAACAGGAAACCGCAAACTTCCGTCCTTATCATTTTCTTACAGGAAACAGGAAACCGCAAAACTTCCACCCTTATCATTTTCTTATTATCAAAACAGGAAACCGAAAACCACAATATCCGGGAAACGTTGCGGCTTACTGATAAGCTTGTTTGGTATAAAAGGAGACCCAGTGTCTTCAAATTATCATTAAGTAACATTCTCATAATGGCAAGTGTACCTTCAACAATTGTTGTGTATAGTGAAGATAAAGAAAATTTATCAATTGAAGTGTTGTATGTTGTATTTAAACAAATTTTTCAGTTAGTACTATTCTTATATTTTATTAAAAAATAATTGAAATGAATTTTCTAGATATGGTGTAAAAGAAATTAAAAAATGCGATGATAATAATGATAATTGGAATTGTATGTGTCGTTGTCGAAAAGAATTCCAGTCAATGAAACCGACACAGTTGAATTAAGATTTTTGGATTCCTTCAGATTCATGTCATCGAGCTTGGATAGTCTAGCTCAAAATTTATCACCGGAAGATTTCCATACAGTAAAGAGGATGTTTAACAATGAAGATCAATTTAAACTGATAATTAGAAAAGGAATCTTTCCGTATGAATATTTGAATTCATGGAATCGATTAAATGAGACGTCGTTACCACCCAAAGAGAAATTTATTTGCCGACTTACAAATAAGTCATGTAGTGATGAAGATTATGCGCATGCTCAGCGTGTATGGCAACAATTCAGTTGTCGAAACCTTTCGGATTATATGAAATTATATTTAATCACCGATGTCCTGTTGTTAACAGACATATTCGAGAATTTTAGAAAAGTTTGTCGAAAAAATTTATAACCTGGATCCCTGTCACTACTATACAGCTCCCGGTCTATCGTGGGACGCTATGTTAAAGTACACTGGAATTAAGATCGAGCTTCTAACCGACATCAATATGCACTCATTCGACGAGGTATAAGAGGTGGCATAACCCAGTGTTCTCATCGACATTCCATTGCTAATAACAAGTATATGGATAATTACGATCGATCAAAACCAAGTACTTATTTAATGTACTTGGATGCTAACAATTTATATGGTTGGGCCATGTCACAACCACAACCCTATGGTGGTTTCCAATGGGTCGATGACATCGAATCGATCGATATAATGAATATTCCAGAAGATTCAGAAATCGGTTATTTCTTTGACGTTGATTTGGAGTATCCTAAACATCTACACGACGAACATAATGATCTACCGTTTTGTGCGGAGAATAAAACAACCAAAAATTCGAAATTTTCTAAATTAATCACCGACTTAACCGACAAAACTAAATATATAATTCATTATAAAAATCTACAACAATGTTTGAAACATGGGCTGAAAATTAAGAAAATCCATCGTTGTTTACAATACAAACAGTCATGTTGGTTAAAGAAATATATTGACTTAAATACACATCATAGAACCATCGCTAAAAATACATTCGAGAAAAATTTCTTTAAATTACTTAATAACGCCGTTTATGGAAAAACCATGGAGAATGTAGATAAAAGGAAGGATGCAAAGATCGTTACAGAATGGGAAAGTCGAGGAAAGAGATTTGGTGCACGTGCACTAATTGCAAAACCACATTTCCACAGTGCAGCTCATTTCACACCCAACATGGTGGCAATCCAATTGAATCGCGTTAAGACCTGTTATAATAAACCAATTTATATTGGATTCACTGTATTAGAATTATCGAAATGGCTAATGTATAATTTCCATTATCAATACATGAAACCAAAATACAGTGATAAATTACTGTTAAATTATATGGACACTGACTCGCTTATTTACACAATTGAAACTGATGATTTTTACAGTGATATAAAAGATGATATTGACAACTATTTTGACACTTCGGAATACTCAAAAGGTAATGTGTATAATATTCCATTAAAAAATAAGAAAATTGTCGGTCTAATGAAGGACGAAAACAACGGAAAAATTATGAAGGAATTTATTGGACTGAGGTCGAAGATGTACTCTATTGATGTGATTGACGGGAAATTGATTAAAAAAGCAAAGGGCGTGAAGAAGGTTGTTGTTAATAATTTAAATTTGTGTGATTATCGTGACTGTTTATATAAAAAGAAAATCTTTTATGGAACCATGGCAATTTTCAAATCTAACTTACACAACATCTATACTCAAAATTTAACCAAGGTAGCCCTTAGTCACCTCGACGATAAAAGGTATATTCGAAAAGATGGTGTATCAACGTTTGCTTGGGGTCACTATCGGATAGAGGGAGAAGAAGAAGAAGAAATAAATTAAATACATGTGATTATTTTTGTTTTATTAAAAACTAATAAATTTATTCAACGAATAAACACGTCTTTTATTGATAATTAATTATTTTCAAGAATAACACATTCCTCTTGCTCCTGTTCCTGCTCTTGTTGTTGTTGTCGTTGTTGTTGTTGTATTTGTTGTTGTTGTTGTTGATTATATCGCAAAATGTTCAATTCTTCACTATGTAATGACGTCAGAAGCTCCAGCGATCTGATTTGAGCCTAAACTTCCGCCTTATCATTTACTTACAGGAAACAGGAAACCACAAACTTCCATCCTTATCAATTTCTTACAGGAAACAGGAAACCGCAAACTTCCGTCCTTATCAATTTCTTACAGGAAACAGGAAACCACAAACTTCCGCCCTTATCATTTTCTTACAGGAAACAGGAAACCGCAAACTTCCACCCTTATCATTTTCTTATTATCAAAACAGGAAACCGAAAACCACAATATCCGGGAAACGTTGCGGCTTACTGATAAGCTTGTTTGGTATAAAAGGAGACCCAGTGTCTTCAAATTATCATTAAGTAACATTCTCATAATGTCAAGTGTACCTTCAACAATTGTTGTGTATAGTGAAGATAAAGAAAATTTATCAATTGAAGTGTTGTATGTTGTATTTAAACAAATTTTTCAGTTAGTACTATTCTTATATTTTATTAAAAAATAATTGAAATGAATTTTCTAGATATGGTGTAAAAGAAATTAAAAAATGCGATGATAAAATTCTAATCTCGCTTACTTATACTCCAAAGACAACAACTTTACAAAAGAAATTTGGTAATCTTCCAGTTAAGTACATGAGAATGAAAATTGACGGTGAAGAAGAATTCAATATTATCGATAATACTTTACAAAAATATAGATTCAACGTCGGCGATAAACAAGCCATAGACGCGCCGTACATCCCTGAATCGCAACCATTTTTTTAATTACTTGTAATTTAAATTTTTAATAAAATTTCAATCAGAAGAATAATATTTGCTTTAACCTTAATACAATTTTAAAATCTCCCGCCAATATTCATAACGCATGCGCATTTCAATCAAAAATTGTGGTTAACTTGTCGACAACAAACAAGGCTAATCTTGTTTGTTAACAACTTTCCCGCCATATGTTGTTTACAACCTTGTTTGTTGTCTACAACTATTCCACGCCAAATTTATTGTTTACAACTTTCCCGCCACCTGTCAACACCGCAGAAAATTCAAATTTCCCGCCTTCTCTCACCTGTTAACACCGAAGAGAATTCAAATTTCCCGCCTTCTCTCACCTGTCAACACCGAAGAGAATTCAAATCTCCCGCCTTCTCTCACCTGTCAAATTTTAGGTTGGTAACACTGAGAGACCGTTTTGGCAACTTTCAGGTTGGTAATATTTTCAAATTTTCCCGCCAAGTTTGTATAGAGGGCGCTTCAGGTTTAGGGGGCTGCATGTAGAGGGCGCTCCTATTTGACATATATGCAACCAACAATACACTTCCTGCACCGGCACTTCGGGTCGGGAAGGTACATATTTATACTACTGGTACACGTGGGTTATACGAGCTACTGTTCAAAAGGGAACCCGCAAAATACACGAGGAAGGATCTTGAGCTATATAAGAATATTTTAGATATCAGCAATGCTGTGAGGAGGAACTTTAGGGGCATGCATCAACAAACGGAAAACAGGATTACTTTTTTGTTTTCCAACGGATTTCAATGTTCTAAACGGTATTTAAAAAGGGCATTTCAAGAGGGAGGAAGTACATATATGATTTTTTGAAATTCGGATATAATTTGGAGTTACAGAAGGAAATATAGAAGCATGTTTTTTAGCATTTTTTACAGTTTTTTTTTATATTTTCCCTCATAACTTGGCAAATATTGCTTATTTTCTTATGAATTTCACACAACATGTGGCCAATTAAAAGCGCTTTCCAAATCTGTCAGAAATTTTCCGATCGCATTGTTAGTTTTCCGGAAAATTGATGAAAGGTTTCGACATACTAATTTTGTTATTTTACGGGCAGTTTTAAACTTAGACGACTGAACCAGGGCTTGTTTGACAGCTAATGAATAGCAGGTTATTTGGAAAATAGTTTGAGATTGAAATTCGGAAAATTACTGGAAATTTATGGTGCTGAATCTATTATCTATTATTTTTATCTGTTAAAAATTAATTATTTTTGTATAAAGTGTATTGCAATTTATAGATTATTTCATTACCGTTCCAACGGTACCATTGTTTGCTGCAAAAAAGTGAAAATCTTCTGGAAAATTAGTGATAAACAAAACTATGTTTATCGTGTGAAAAACGAGTTGAATAGCAGGTCTCCAAACCACAAAAATGAGTTACATCTATTGGCGGAAAGGGGGCTCCAAAGTCTGTCATCTCGCCTTTCTGCAATGTTGCCAAATTTGTTTTTGTTCCTGAGGCCACACCTTTGGCGTCTTATTATTGCATAGATAATTGGAGAAAAAAAAAACAATAAACTGGTTGTATCTAATTAACTTTAACAATTAACAAAAAAATTAGTCGCCAATTTGCTAAAATCGTTTATTTTTTTGTAAAAAAAATTACAATTTTCTTTTTTTAACATTCCAATTAAAATAGCGACTATTTTTTTTTGTTAATTGTTAAAGTTAGTTATATACAACCAGTTTATTGTTTTTTTTTTCTTCAATTATCTATGCAATAATAAGACGCCAAAGGTGTGGCCTCAGGAACAAAAACAAATTTGGCAACATTGCAGAAAGGCGAGATGACAGACTTTGGAGCCCCCTTTCCGCCAATAGATGTAACTCATTTTTGTGGTTTCGGAGACCTGCTATTCAACTCGTTTTTCACACGATAAACATAGTTTTGTTTATCACTAATTTTCCAGAAGATTTTCACTTTTTTGCAGCAACAATGGTACCGTTGGAACGGTAATGAAATAATCTATAAATTGCAATACACTTTATACAAAAATCATTAATTTTAACTGATAAAAACAATAGGTGAAAATTCAGCACATTTTCCACCATAAATTTTCCGAATTTCAATCTCAAACTATTCTCCAAATAATCCGCTATTCATTAGCTTTCAAACAAGCCCTGGTTCAGTCGTCTAAGTTTAAAACTGTCCGTACAATAACTAAATTAGTATGTCGAAACCTTTCATCAGTTTTCCGGAAAACTAACAATGCGATCGGAAAATTTCTGACAGATTTGGAAAGCGCTTTTAATTGACCACATGTTGTGTGAAATTCATTAGAAAATAAGCAATATTTGCCAAGTTATGAGGGAAAATATAAAAAAAAAACTGTAAAAAATGCTAAAAAACATGCTTCTATATTTCCTTCTGTAACTCCAATTTACATCCGGATAATATATAATATATAATATATATAATATAATCTGATATATATACCTCCCTCCGTCTTGAAATGCTCTTTCAAATTCCGTTTGGAACATTGAAATCCGTTGGAAAACAAAACAGGAATCCTGTTTTCCGATTGTCTAAAAAGCTGCTCCTTCCCCTTAAGCCCAATGCACAAATACATGGGACAAAAAATGAAAAATACAAGTCAGTTGTAGCGCCATTGTATTACCAAGGAAAGGGAATGTATAAGTCGCTAAACGACAATCTCATTGACTACGTATATTGGAATGATCCAAATGAGCTGGTTGATAGACTCCGCCTGTTAGTATCGTCTCAGGCAGCAGGCAATACAGGTCATCGAAACGAGATTGTGTCTATTATAGAAGAACTGCGTGAAGAAGGGGTGATTGTGTAAGATGACCGTTGACAAGTTTGGTCGTCACATAGTTAAACATGGTGTTACAGCACGACAAGGATACTTCCCAGAAGCATCGAATTATATATTTTACAACATAATTCTTGAGTTTAATTCTGAGAAGACACTTGGAAATTCTTATGTATTAAAGAATGGTCTCACAACCTATTACTTTAGTTTGAAAGAAGCAACAATAGAGATGATAAGACTCAATTTTAATGACATTTCTGTTACTATAAACAATAAGCAGTATAGTGAGCCTGAACTGCATAACCTCCCTTTAAAGTTCAATGACATGCTCAATTTCAAGAGAAAAAGCAATGACACAAGGTCAGTGACACTAGCTGCTGAAATTGTATTAAAATTGCCTGCCATCCTGGAGTCTGTTATATCTGAAAAGCCTTCTGTCTAAGAAAGTTAGAATGGAACATTCTTCCGTAAAGCAAGATATTGTTAACGAACTACACAAACCTGCAAGGCTCAATTTTAAACGGCGTCGTGTAATTGTTAAGGGAATTAATGAGACACTTCAAGCAGACCTTGTTGAAATGATACCCTACGTTAAGCAAAACAAGGGATACAAATACATACTGGTTGTAATAGATTGCTTTTCAAAATTTGTCTGGGCGGTTCCACTAAAATCCAAAGAAGGTAAACAGGTTACTCTAGCCATGCAAAGTATCCTATCAAGTTTAAAGTATCCACCCAAAAACCTGCAAACAGATGAGGGTAAAGAGTTTTATAACTCAGACTTTCGAAAGCTGATGAATAAACATGGAATCAACCACTACAGCGTATACTCAAGTAAAAAGGCCTCTATTGTTGAGCGAGTGAACCGTACGTTGAAACAGCTTATGTGGAAACAGTTTAGTTTTCAAGGCAATTACAAATGGGTTAACGACCTCCCGCTAATTGTTAAAACTTATAACTAAGCTTAGGGATCGTGTTCCCGCCTTTAGATGCCGCGCGACAATCGTCTACGTACATCATAGACGTACGTGACTTTCAATTCTTACTGTAATTTCAATTACTAAAACGATAGACCGATTCTCGAACATTGTTGTGTTCGTGCAAGTACTTGAACCCACTCGCTCCACTTATGAAAATCCAGTAAGAGAGAGGCAACAATCAGCTCCAGTGAACCACTTGTTTATTGTTTTATGACGTCGCCCGCTCATTTCATCAACTACGCTGAATGATTATAGCGATCCAACAGTAACGAGTAGAGGGGTTATTCGAATACGGTATCGAGTCGTTATTGTCGATCGCTAACTTGCAATAGAGTTTGGAGAAGTCACGTGTTTGCCCCAAATTCGGGGCAAAATCCCGCTGCTAGCTTATAACTATAGTAATCATAGAACAATTAAAATGGCACCCTCTGAGGTAAATAAACGTAACGAAAAAGCAATCTTAAAGTCAGTATACACATTTATTAAAATTGCACATCCGACTACAAAGTTTAAAGTTGGCGATAAAGTACGCATCAGCAAATATAGAGCGCTATTTGAAAAGGGATTTTTACTGTGAAAAAAGTGCAGCTAAGAAATCCAAAAACTTATATTTTAGAAGATGAGAAGGATGAAACGATTAAAGGAGGTTTCTATGAAATGGAGTTGCAAAAAGCCAAACATCCAGACGTTTTCCTTGTCGAGCGGGTGCTGAGGAGGAGAGGGAAAAAAGTTGTACGTCAAATGGTTAGGATTTGATAGTAGTTATAACACATGGATTGATAAAAATCAAATAGCGTAACTTTCATAGACTTTGTATCTAGATAATTAAGTCAATAATAGAGAATAAAACGAAATCAACATGTAGAGTAATGTTTTTTCTTTCTTTTTTATCTGTAATTTATTATGAAAGGTCCTTGAATAAAACAAAGATTACAAATTTCTAAAGTTGTCATTTTATTGTTCTAAGATCGAATGTAACAATTCTAATGTTTCTACATAGTTTTCATAACATGTAGACGGCCAAATTGCAGAATCTGGACCACATGTCCATCCCAATCTTGCACCGGGATGTTTCTCTCCTTTGACCTCGTTGATCTGTATCCAGTCCAGTATCCTCACGTGTTCAGCGTTACGACCTGGACAAAAACAGTATGCAAGGTCTTCGTTTGCTTTAATGGTGTCCAGTATGTTTTTGAGGACCTTGGAGTTCGCCAAATTAGCGGCTTTACACACCATTTCATCTACGAGCGCATCAATCTTCTTGTAGTTTTTGATAATTCTTTTAACGGGGTAGAACAAATGTGAAGCACCCTGTAGGTTACCATTGGAAAGCAGACCGAAGATTAACGTTTTATAGAGTATTTTGTCATCAAAGTCGTGTTTCCTTGCAAGTTTTTTGAACACATCTACGCTCAACCATTGTAGATTTTCTTGTTCATATACCGAAGCGACTGTGTCAATCCATACTCATTTTTTGACAAAACACTTGTTTGATACAGTCAACAGTAACATCCAATCTCCCTTCCGCTATCCATGTAAATACATCATCTGACACAAGAAAGGATTCTTCTTCGTTAACTAATTGGGACAGTAACTTGCCTGCGCCGGCTGCACATTTCAAGTAACAATCATAAGCAACCTGTGATCCAACACAGGCTTGCATCTTGACTTCTTCACTAAGATCCATCATGAACTATTGAGTTGATGCGGCTTCCTGTGCAGTTATAAGGACTGTATCCCCCACCACATGATATCCCCACGGCCTTGTATCGCTATGGTTATAACTGATCATGCGCTTGTCATCATACGGACTCAAAACCACTTTATTCTGTTTTATTGAATAAACGACGTGTTTTTTTGACCTTATAAACCTCTGGGTGCCCTCGAATACCGTTTTATCAAATAGACATCTCTTATAGTCTTCAATGGTGATGCTTCTTATAGACGATTTTGTGGAACCTTTAGATTTCTTCACAAACTTTTCTTTGTTAAAATCTTCCTCAACAGTATATGCATACATTTTCGAACGAAGCCCAACAAACTCTAGCATGACTTTCACATTATTATCATCTTTCATTAGACCGGGTACTTTCTTGTTTAGTAGTGGAATACCAAATTCGTTGTCAGGTTTGTATTCTGATGTATCGAAACGGAAGCTGTCTCGTTTAATGTACTCATAGATGTTAAGATTTCGAAAATGATATATCAAACTGTCAGTATCAGTATAGAGCAACTTAGCATTTTCCCCAAAGGTATTTCTGATATAGTTGTAATGGAAGTCATAGAGAAATATTTTTGATAAATCCAGAATAGCAAAACCAACGTAAATAGGTTTATTCAGGTATACTTCCAGCTTGTTCATCTCCATTATTGCAACATTATCATCAAAAACTAGTGAACTATGAAAGTTGGGTTTTGCAATAAGCGATCGGGCAGCCCACCGGCCATCCCATTGCGTAACTAGATAAATATCTTTATGTTTGCGCACATTTTCCATACATTTACCATATATAGCATTGTTCATAAGCTTGTAAAAGTCCTTTTCGAAATCGTTCTTTGACTGTTGTCGTAGTTTAGTGTTCAGGTCAACGTACTCCTTCAACCATTGAGACTGTTTGAATTTTAATACTTTATGAACTTTTGTCAACTTCATTCCATTGGCAATGTACATTTTCAAATTTCTATAATGAACAATGTAGTTGAACTTTGGATATAGTGTCAAGAGGAGCTTCTTAAGCTTTGATTTAGCTGTAGGCGGAACCATATGACATGGTGCAAGTGGTAAGTCACTATGATTTTCATGTAGATCTGAGGGATACTCCAAATCACTTTCTACCGTATATCCGACATCAGAAATGTCTGGAGTATTTAGAATCTCAGATAAATTGAATTCTTTCAAAAATTCAAAGTCTCCATAAGGCAAGTACTCCGACATTGCTGCACCGTACAAATTATTCACATCTAAATACATTAAATATGAGTCAGGTATATTCGAATCATATTTATCTTTCATGTATTTATTATTTGCCTTGGCATATCTGTTAGAGCACTGTGAGACACCACCCCTTATTCCACTCTCAACAAAAAGAACTTTGTCTATGTCAGTAAGAAGCTCAAGTTGAACGTTTGTGGTCTTCAACATAGCATCAAACGTTAATCCTGGAGCTGTATAGTAGTGTAGCGGGTCCAGCTTGTAGGTGTTCATACAGGTCTGTCTAAAAGCCTCAAACACATCTGCGAGAAGGAGGACATCTGTTTTCAAATAGAGGTCTGAGTACTGTCCCAGGGTTTGGATATGAAATGCATGCCAAACTCTCAGTGCGTGATTGTAGTCTTCATCAGTTATATCCTCTTCTGTTAAAAGGCTTCGAAACTTCTCCTTTGGAGGTAGAAAGCATTCATCTAATCTCTCCCAGCAGTCTATATAATCATAAGGAAATACTCCCTTTCTATTCAACAGACTGAACTCCGTTACGTTATGACAATTGGATTTTGTAATTAGCTTCTGTTCATCTCCTAGATTATTTGATAGCTTTTGAAATGATTGTGACATGAATCGAAAAGAATCGATGAATCTAAAGCTGACCTTAGTTTTCGAGACGTATTTTGTGAATGCAATATACTTTTCTTTATTAAGTGGTAGTAATTTAATTGGGCCTTCCATAGAAGTTGATACAGCCCTGATAATAAAGTGAGCGTCATAGCCACTCAAATTGTGAAAAACAATAGGTATTGTAAAAACGTCTTTATAATTCAAGTTGCAACTTTGGTGTGCAGCTCCACGAAACAGACCAGTTTGATGATTATGATCACAGACACGTACTTGTTCCGCTAAAAATGGTCCTCCACAAATATGACATTGCTGTGCATTGTTGTATTGTCCCACTTGTGCATTGTCAAATCCTTGAATAGGTACTTGATTTTTGTAAACGTTGTTACAGAATGCTGCTATAGATTTAAGCTCATCAACAAACCACTGGATACAATCTCGACCACGATAAAGGCGAAACTTACAAAGACTCTCCTCGTAAGAACATTTAAAGTAATATGCTACACTATAGGCAACATGTTTTTGGTAGGTATTGGCTTTAGGTCCATTTTGGTTGTCATTGGAACAGTTTTCTAAAATGCTTTCTAGATCGGCGTAAATAACAAACGGTAACTTCTCTTGATACCTATGGTTCTTGAAGTAGAGGTATTTGTTTGTCTCTTTAGGTAACCTTACAGAACACTTATTTTGCATATGACAAAGACTCTGATGTTTCCGAAGCAAATCCTCCGTTGAGAAATAGTTTAGACATCGTTCACATATAAGCACTTTGCGCCCATTAGCCGACACTTGTTTTGAAATCAGGCGTGACAAACCCTTTATCCACACAAAATGGTACAACTGATGTTGGTCACTGATGTAAACAGGCTCATTCGTATCTATGTTATACACTGGCAACATAAGAAGATTTATTGTTCTATTATTGTTTAAGCCATTAGAACTTAGGTGACAAGGTAAAATCCTCTTTCCCTCAATGCAATACAGATTGATCGTAAGACCATTGAGGTCTTCAAATTTTCTGATTTCACTAATTGTCACAGGGAAGTTCATTCCATCACATTTAAGAACTTCCTTAAAATGAGGATACGAAGTTGTTCGATTTGAATGACATTTTGCAGGGAACAGAGCAGAGACAACTGCCCATAGAACGCAATATTTATCATTGTTCTGCACATTAATCACTGCCTTCTTGTTCTTTATAAAGTTGGGAACTGCTGTATAGGTGGAATAACCAAATTTCAGTGGATCATACTCGTTAATATGCACTTTTAAACCCAATATTTCTAGTAATGCCCAACCTGAATCCTTCTCGGCAAACTCTTCCAATCTTTTCTTGAGTTTTTGGATAACATTTTCTTGGTACCATTACTTTATATTAGTAGCACGGTCAATAGGATTATTTTTTGTTGCGAATGTTTTCAAACCCACGTCACCTGTTTGAGGCTTAATAAAATTAGCAGAAAGGCACACGTTTACTTTCACTAATGATTTTTTTAGTTCTTTCTCTACTTTACACTTGAATGATCTGAAGGCTCGCTTCAAAAAATACAACGGTTCCTTAATATCCACGTTTGAAATAAATCCCGTACGAATTCTTCCATTAAAACAAGTTTCAGTGTCCTCCCATGACGCCTTCGAATATCGATGTCTGTCTAAGCCATGACCAGACTTCACATATGCACGCTTTCGAATACACTTTAGTTTATAGCGATAGCACTTCAAATATGACAGGCTGTATTCAAGCGAGAACGGATTCTCATGAACATTGTCTTCATAAATTTTGTTCTTTATTGCTTTCCGTATTATACTTATTTGATATGTAAAAGCAAACGATTTAATTCTTCTAAAGTTTTAATTTTTGTTATATATTGTTGAATTATTTTGAGCGCATCCTTGCAAGTGGCTGACACGGTTGCCATTGTACACACACTTTGATTTGCTAATGCACACGTTCGCTTAACAGATGGATGAGTTCGTCGTAATGCATTGAGTTTATATACAGTTGAAAAGGTGAAATGTGACCCCACGTTCTTACAACAACATCTCATTTATATTCAAAGTATTTTTCAGGTTTTGATTGTTTTGAATAAGAGAGAGACAACAATATATAGTTAAAATACAACTTTGCGTTTTATAATAAAAACAAAGTTTTACTAATTTCCAAAATCTCTGTTAATATCTCATTCGCTTCAAATAGGAAAACCACAATAATACAATTAGAATGAAATAATTTATTTAGATAGAAAATTATAAACCCAATTATAAATGTGTTTAACATTATTCAAACTACACACTGCATGCGTGTTTGCATGAAATTTACATTCCAAATATTCATCAATCGGGAGCTTTGGGCACGCTTGCTGAACATCCAAGTCTATGATACATGGACACTGGTTTTCCAGCGCTGTCATTAGATAATTTTTCTTAATGGCTCCTTTAACGTAAACTATAACGTTGTTTGTTAGTTCTTGCACTAAATGCAGATCCAACAATTTCTTAACATATTCTTGTTCTATGTAACCAAAATCGTATGGTACACTATGATGATGATTCTCCAAGTATCTAATTTGTCGCTGATAGATCCTAGATACTTCAGAGAAAGGTCTATCCGCCTTGAAGCACTAATGTGCACACTTTTTACCGTCAAATATTGTGAGCTCTTTCACCATAAAATTGGGCACGCTAAAGCCCTGCATATCAACCACTATGATTTTCATTTTTTACTAGTAAATTGTATGAGCGTGTGAAATTGTTAGCTCACCAACGTTGACTAAGATTATATATGAGCACGATGAGTATTTATAAAAGTCATACAGAGGGGCGTGTCAGTTTATTGGGATGGCAGTGGGGGTGGTGAGATATTAATATCCAGAATAACTAATTTTATATTTACTTATTAAAATTATACGTGAGGTTGTATATATATATATATATATATATATATATATATATATATATATATATATATATATATATATATATATATATATATTTTCAACAAAATTTTTGCCACTTTGTGGATACATGTAGTGCACCATCATCATCTTCATTGCACTTCTCACCACCTTCTTGGTGCTCCTCGGCTTTCCTTTTTGCTAATTCTAAAAGTTAACAAAACCATGTAGTAGAAGTAACCGAATAAATTTGCTCTTACTTCTCAGGGCCTCCCTCCTATTCGATTCAATTCGTTCAAGAGACTCTAAAACAGAATGTATAAATACATTGAATGATTGAAATCTTCTTAATTTTACCCTGTGATAGGTACCATCCCTTCTTTATGTCGAAGCACCACGGCTCAAACACTTCATCCCAATTTTCTTCTATTTTAAAATATCAAGTTTATTTAGTGATTAAACAACATGAAGCTGCAATAATAAAAAAATTCCCTGCGAAAGTTCTATTGTTGCTGTGGTTGTTGTTAACTTGAGCTGGGAAAAGAGTGAATTTGAATTCCAATAAGAGAAAATGCATTCATTTTATCACTTACCCATTTTATCAATCTCGTTTGTTTGCAAAAATTAGACCAAGCAATACTCACGCTTATATACACTTCAAATTACCCCCACCACACGGCAGTATAGTGGAGAAAATTTTCTTGAAACCAAAAGTTTTCTAAGTTTTTGTAAAAAATCAATTTTTTTTTATCACAGGTTTGTATTTAGAATTCAATGAGAATTTGAAATACATGAAAAATTTGATAAGGTCCTTTTGGACGTCTATGTTTAAAGTCTTGTAGCGGCTCAGGTATAGATCTGACAAAAAAAATTTACTTAGGTTTTCTGTAGAACACCAACTACAATGTAAAGATTGAGAAAAAAAATTAGGGGTTGACGGGGTAGTTTTTACGTAAGGGGTGAAAAATTAACTGAGGTGATTTTCGAATGTAGAATTCAATTTCCAATAAAACTTCAAGAATACTTTTTTTTCACACCCCTAATAAAAAAAAAAATTTTCTACCCCATTAAGGGGGTTGTTACGTACGGGTTGATTTGAACCGCATCAAGTGGAGACCTTGATGCAAAATTGATAAAAGTTTATTGCATCAAAATCGGTTGATTGGTTTTTGAGTAAAACGCGTTTGTAATTTGACGCCCGGACTTAAAAAAAAAGGGAGACAGAATGACTATCTGGCATTATATGCCTGAATAGAGCTTTTCAATGGTAACAACTTTCCCTAATAAAATTTTTTCTAGCTTTTAAAAAAATCAACGTCGGCGTCGCGACGCATCTCAAAGGTCGACGAATGACATAACTTCAAAGAGCTTTTAAAATTATATAAATTGATATTAATTGCATTTTTTCATATATGTCACCGTTTAGGAGTTAATTGAGTTTGTAATTTGATTCCCACACTAGACTATAAAAAGTGTGAAATTCTACATTATTGTATATAAAGCTGGATATTTCCAATATATGTGTATTTAGAATTGAATGTGGATTCAAAAAATATGAAAAATTTGATAAGGTCCCTGTAGACGACTATAAGTAAAGTTTTGTAGCGCGTCAACGATAGATCTGAGAAAAAAAAGACATTTAGGTTTTTTGTAAAACACTAAAAATTAGGTAGAAATCCAGAAAAAAAATTAGGGGTTGACGGGGTGGTTTTCACTCAAGGGGTGGAAAACTAACTGAAGTGATTTTTGAATACACAATTTAATTGCAAACCAAATTTCAAGAATAACTTTTTTCACCCCCTTAGTAAACAATAAATTTTTCTTTTGCCCTTTCAAAGGGGTAGTTAGGTTTATAATGATCTACATTGCATCCGGTAGATATTCAGCTCCAAAATTGATCAGAGCTTGCCGCATCGAAATCGATTGATTGGTTTCCGAGTAAAACGCGTTTGTAATTTGACGCCCGGACTTATTTCAAAAAAAAAATTATGTTTGTGACTGTGTGATAAGTGATTTTTATATTTTAATATATTTCCAAAAGATTTGTGATTTAGCTGAGTCAACAGCTTTCAGAATTTTCATATTCTTCCCTATCAATCTTACAAATTGATTAAACGAATTTGCTTTTGTCATATTTGTTGCTTTCCTGCATTTCGATTATTAATTTTTGACAATTCCCATTTGGAATCGTAAAATTTTCCATTCTTATTCGCTAGACATTCAAAATTTCCGCCGCTTCCTCTATTTGCAAAATAAGTTTACCGTGAGAACCAAGTCACATTTATGATTCCGTTGACGCAGCAGATTCCATATCTTGAGATTTGCTTGGCGACTTTCGACAATTATCATGTATGTTAGAAAGAGATAAAAACAAAATGCTGAATTAACGAAAAAAAAAATATAAAGCTTCAACAGCTCTCATTCAATACATCATTTAGTTTTGTGCGTTTCACAAGTCGGTGATTTATAAGTGTCTGTACAAAAATGGCTAAAGCAAATATAATAGAGAATATCGACATAAGAACATTACTTATGGATTTCAATGGTGAAGAATTTGACTCTTCGACCCAGTAAGTATTTATTATTTATTGCTTCAGTTAAATCTACAATTTAGTTAATGAGTAATTAACCGTGTTTGATATAGGAATCAACCAATGCCATCGATGAGCATGCCTCAACTTCTGACTCCTCTGCCAGATACTCCACAACCGCCATCACATCAAGAACCTCTGGCTCAACCGCCGCAAAAAAAAATCTAAGCTCAGCCTAATTAAACAAAACAACGGTAAGAATGAGCAACTGTCTCATGATTTCGAGCTTGTTGGAACAACAGCAGTTCCAAAAAAGTAAGTTAACGGCTTATAGCACTTTATTGCAAAAATGTTATCACTTTGTGTAATTTATCACAGATGCAATGACCCCTAAACAATCAAAAAAGGAGAGGAGGAGGAGCAATAAAACCATCACTGAAGCAGCGTCACAAACAACAACAGCAGCTACAGCGTAATATGAATGAAGCTGTAGAGAAGAAAAAGCAACCGTCACAGCAACAACTTCGTCAGCCACGATCTCAGTAAGTCTGACTTTACTCCGCGATTACTTTTTGGTCACCTCAATAAATAAACGGTATCTTTACAGAAGGAAGAACCTTGCAATAATCAAGGAGTTGTTTGAGGATGATGATGATGAGATTCCGAACACTCAAGATAGGGTGGTAGATGACATCATGGCGCAAATTCATCATAAACTACTGCCAAGCCTCCAGCAACAGATTGACAAGATAGAGCGAGAAAGTCTGGAGGCTGATAACTGGTTTAGTAGTGTTCAGCAAAAACACATCGCTGAACAGAAGCAGCGGAGCAAACGTCTGCTTAAATTCAAGAGTAAATTGGAGAACATCAATTTAATTATTAAACATTTGAATGATTTAAAATAAATATTATCTTGAGAATGTTGCGATGTCTCATTTAACTTTTCCCATTCGATTTGCCTTGAATTATTTGATAAGGGATAAAAACTGCCATAAACCAAAAATTCAACTTGCAGTGTCAACAGACTCCACTGTAGATATAATTGCTAACAATCAATCAACGTTCGGAAATATACCACCGATTTTTATTTTAATAAAGCTGACTTATAAACAGCTTAGACAGTTATAATCATAAATACTGACGAATAGTCTCAATAACACTGAACATCAACGTCGTACTTCAACTTTGTATCTACAATAATAGAATAACTTAACAAAAGGATAAGAATCAATAAAGAAATCAATTCTTCCTGTATAGGTTACACTGGTATGATACTTCAAATTTAGGATAAATAAAATGACATAAATTCTTGGAATAAATGTGTGTTTATTACTAAAAGCAAAAAGCAATGCTAGTTAAATCTTTATAATATGGATGTAATATTCAATTAACAAGCTCATTCTTCAACAAATATAACATTCGTTGTTTCACCAACCATTCCCTCGCTAACCAAATAAATAACTCTTCCTTTGGAAAAGTCATCGTTTAAGTTGTCAATTGCTTCTTCCGAAAACTTTTCGGTGAATCGATGAGGCAATATGGTCTTGAAGTCCTTACTATCCACAACCACTTTATCACCATATTTGGTTGGAATCCTCTCAAATGATACAATCTCAAACTTTTCGCCTATTTTCAGTTTTTTAACGTTTACAAATGGTTTCAAATGTAAAGAAACGTTAATATCTTCTAAAAAGGATGACATGATGCTTTTTATTTATTAATAATATACAGAGTGAGCCAAGTGGTTGGCCTATTAGACGTTTAAAGAGTACTAATTGATGAAAGTTTCTGAAATTTGGTATGCACCCGTTTTTCCACCTGAACTACATCTGGAAAATATTTTCGTTGTTCTATCAACCCCCGGTGTATGGGGTAGTGCACCCTACTTTCTTATTTTAAATGGAATGGTATATTTTTTATTCAATATTTAGATTCTATGGTAAAAATGAAAAGGACTTTGATAACACGACCCATGGTCTAGCGTTGATAGTTTTTCAGGAATTTTGACTTTTTCTGCAAATTTTGAATTTGCAGTGTTTGATTGAAAAATTCATATGTTTGAAGATATTGTTGATAACTAATCCAAATTTGGAACTCAAATGGTTTAAACTATGTACTTTCCGCTAGATTTTCCGGAAATGAATTATCTTTCAGCGTTTAGCTGAAATAATTTTTTTTTTCAGCCAATTTTCAAAACCCAATATTTTTCTTATTTTAAATGGAACGGTATATTTTTCTTTACACGGTTGGATAGAGAGAAAAATTCTACATCGAACTGTATTAGCATTTCCTATACCTATCGCTAATAGTTTTTCAGTTATTAAAGATTTTCGATTTTCAATAGTTTTCTCCCCAGCCTGAAACTGGCTAGTGTCTAGTTGTCTATGACTTAATAATTCGCCTATAAAGAAAAGTATAGGAGGCTTTACAAAATGACACTTGATTTTATCGCAAATCAAATTATATTTAACATTAACGTTAATGAAAAATAAAATAAAAACTAATGCAAGAGAACAACAACAACAACAATTATTCAAATGCTGATTTATTAAATTTATTTCTAATACATGGAGAGTGTAGTAAAATTTTAGAAAGAACATGTAGAGTATTTAATGAAAGATATCCACATTTACCACCAATGACAAGAAAGAAATTTAAAAGAATTGAAAATACATTTTTAAAAACAGGAGGTGTTAGTACAATTGGTGATAAAACAAGACATGTTTCTGGTGATGAAGACAACAATATTACAGTCTTAGCTTATTTTGAAGCGTATCCACAGGCTTCAATAAGAATAGCCGAACGAGATTTGGGGCTATCGTATTCAACAATAAGAAGGATTTTACAACATCATCAAATGCATGACTACAAGTTTCAGTTAGTGCAAGAACTACGAGATGGTGATGCTGAGAAACGTATCCAATTCTGTGAATTTCTTCTAATAAAAGTACAAGAAGATCCAACATTTTTGAGTAAAATAATTTGGACGGACGAATCTAAATTCACAAAGTATGGAATTTTTAATAGAAAAAATTCCCATATTTGGGCAAAGGAAAACCCACACGCGAGAGTAGTATAAATATGGGGCTTCTGGACCGGAAGTAGCGGTGCCATGTACAGTTGGTTGCCTACCAATCAGGCGCGAGAATTCAAATTTCGCCGAAAATGACGTCATTGGCGGGAAATTTGAATTTCGGCCACCATTACTGGAATCTAGGCAACCCAAATCCGAATATGTATAGCGGGTTGCCCAGGTGCTGCCCCCAGTGGCGGGAAATTTGACAGTTGAAAAATGGCGGTAAATTTGAATTTTGACAGGCGGCAAACTAATTGCAGCTCTGTCAGATGGCGGGAAATTTGAATTTTGACAGTTGAAAAATGGCGAGGAACTTGAATTTTGACAGTTGAAAAAATGGCGGGAAACTTGAATTTTGACAGTTGAAAAAATGGCGGTAAATTTGAATTCTGACAATTGGAAAAATGGCGGTAAAATTGAAAAATGTGAGAGCGAGAAATTTGAATTTTGACAGTTGAAAAAATGGCGGTAAATTTGAAAAATGTGACAGCGAGAAATTTGAATTTTGACAGTTGAAAAATGGCGGTAAATTTGAATTTTGACAGACAGCAAACAATTTACAGGTCTGCCAGATGGCGGGAAATTTGAATTTTGTCAGTTGAAAAAATGGCGGTAAATTTGAATTTTGACAGACAGCAAACTATTTGCGTCTCTCTGTCAGATGGCGGGAAATTTGAATTCTGACAGTTCGAATTGGCGGTAAAAAAAATTGAATTTGATGATGACGCAACGAGAAATTTGAATTTTAGCGGTTTGTAATGTTGTCAACAACAACAACAACAACAACAACAACAACAACAGCAACAACAATGTTACCAACACTAACTTAATGGACGGTTAATCAGGTTTGCCAACCCCAAATTTTTTAGCGGGAAATTTGAAATGTTTTCTATCCTTATGTCAAATCAAGTCTAGGCTGGGCTGGGCTAGGCTAGTCTAGATTACTGCGCATGCGTTAAACGTATTCTATCGAAAAATTGCGCATGCTTGTAATTTACAAGTTATGAATCTTTTGAATATTAATAATTATTGTTTTAAAAAGAATTGTACAGGTAAGTCGTTTTTTTTTTTCTTTAAAATTTCATATAATATGTATATATTTTTTAGAATGTGGATGGCATATTCTTGTTACCCAGAAAGGGTTGATACTCGTTCATCAATCGATTATTTGAAACACGTGTTCAGTGATTTACTTTTTGATGTTGAACATGAAAAGGTATATTGTCGAAGTGCGGAGCCATTGGATCCTGAATATTTAAATAAAATATCAGAAAAATATGAAAAAGCTGAAAAAGTCTGCAAATTATATTTAAATGGTGAAAAAAGTTTAGAAGATACAATTTCCGATTTAATTGAAAATTGTGATGCAAGAGAATTTGTTCGTGGCATAAAGCATCATCTTCTTACAGAAATAGTGGAAAAGTATAAACTTAACGAATATGGTAACGTTGATGATGATGATGATGATAACGAAGATAATGATAATAATAGAAAGGAAAAATAAATTGTATTTTTTCTTTATGTTTAATTATATTTTCTAATAAACTACATTAAACGTTTGATTTTTTTTTTATTATTAATTCATTTGTTGGCTTTCACATTCAATCGGTAGTTGTTGTTGATTTTGTTCAACTGCCATTTTGTTAACCTCTTCTTCTTCTTCTTCTAACATGTTGAATTTGAATCTTTTTACGGCCTTCTCTAATATATCGAATTCTTCTGATGTTTCAACATTCACCTTCATGTACTTTACAGGTAAATTCCCGAATTTTTTTATTAAAGTACTACTCTTGGGTGTATAATTTAACGTCATCATAATTCGATCTCCCTTAACAGTGATCGATTTTACACCATATCTTAAATTGTATTTAATTAATGCAATAATTGTTTGAATAAAATTTGAAAATTTACTTACTGGAAAATTTGTTTCACAATTATATGTAGCATTTTCGTAGGTAAATTGATTTTATCGTTGGTATAAATCACTAAAGTTGATGGTACTGTTGCCATTTTGAAATACGAACTGTATTTCACTGCTGTAATTAAGTAACTAACGTCGATTATAATTTGCTACACATTAGCAAAAAAAAGTGGAGAAGGAGGATGATTTTTCGGGTAATTACTAGATGAAATAACAAACATTCTTGATCTATGCAAGTAAATTCCCCTCCCAGATTTCATGCCAACCTAAAATCTATACAACTAAATTCCCCCAGATTTCATGCCAACCTAAAATTCTAGTAACTAATGTCAATTTGTAGCCCTGTAAACAGCAGAAACGGCGGCAAATTTAAAAAAAGTTGTTTTTATTGTTGACAACAAACAAAATTTACGTTGTCAAATTAGGCTAGCCTAGCCTGACCTGACTTTTAAGAAGATCAGTAGCATGTAATTTTCAAGCAAATTTGAAAAAAGTCTTAACAATAATAAGACATAATAATTGAAAATTTACCAATTATTAATCGACGTTGTTGTCGTCGTTGTCGTTGTCCCATAGTGATGCACCTTCCCACTTTAAATGTTTGTACCCTTCCTTATTTACAAGTTTTTGATAAAGGCACCAATAACACTGTTCACCCCTTTCATCACTTTCACCCTTACAGAAAGGGCACACAAAGTCTACTTTAACAGGCATAATCGGATAGTTTTTTAACAAATTATAATACCATTTGATTATAAAATCAACAGCAAACTGTGTCTAATGTTATAAATTGAATTTCGATAATCTTCTATTTCCCCTTTCCACACTTCTTCTTTCTTTGTCTATCACCTAATTATTAGTAGGAAAGTCAAATCAAATTAACGAAAACGTCTATGTTTAGATTATCTCATCTAGTCAATACACTTGAAGAGACGTTACTTGTACAATCAGATCAAATCAACAAGAATGTTTATGTTTATGATTTGATAATCAAGTGACTTTGTGGTATTATTGTTTGTGAAAAAATAATATATAAAAGTAACCTGTAGTTAATTGTTTCCTTATTTCGTTGAAAGTATTGAACAATATCAGAGAAAAAAAATGCCTAAAGCACAAGTGTCGTGTGATATTTGTGGTAGATCGTTTTCAAGAAGGTACACATTAAATCGACATACAGAACGAATCCATTCGTCAAAAGGTAAATTTTATCAAATTTTGCAAGTCTTTTCAACTTATCGTTTTCATTTTTTTTTAGTATACAAGAGACCTGTAATTAAAACTGAAAGGTGTCACCTATGTTCAGCAGATATTCCTGTTGATAAATGGTTGTGTCATATAGGCACTTTAAGTCATCGATTGAAATCCGCCGAAACGTATACGTCTAAATTGAAAGTAGTTAAAAGTACTTTTCAAGAAAGAATTAAAACGTATATTTATGAAAATTGTGACTTGTCTAATTTGAATGTAGAAGATTTTTTCAAATTATCAGAAGAGGATGTAATATCTGAACTTAAATAACCATTATTACAACATAAATTATTTAAATTTAACTTGGAACTATTCGCTGATTATGTACAAATGAAAGAAAACTCAGAAAAAACAACACTCTGTTGAAACAGAACAACATTCTGTTAAGAGTTTCAACACAAAAATGATGTTGGTACAGAATGAAGATGAGATCCAATCAAGTTATCAATTAATGATGGCAAAAATACAAACAAAAATGAATGAATTTCAAGAACGAGGTAGTGGCTGGGCATTAACTGGAATAACTCATTTAGAAATCAATATAAATCAATATAAACCGTTGAGGGGAGCAAGTCAATATTTACAGTTACCTGAAAAAAATCCAAAATAAACACGCCTGTATTAATGTTAAAAATGACGATGAATTTTGTTTTAAATGGTCGATTATTTCTGCTTTGTACCCTGTCAATAATCATGCAGATAGACCGCGATCATATGATATTGAAGACATTAAGTTGGATTCTATCATTTTGAAAAATGGTATCAAACTAGAATTTGGTCATTTGGATTTTCCGTTGAAAGTGAAAGATATCAAAATATTTGAAGACTTAAACCCAGAACTCAGTGTTAATGTATTTGGATTAGAAAACAATCAAATAGTTGGTCCGTTGTATTGCACTAAATTGGAAAAAAACAAACATATCAATTTATTATTGTTGGAAAAGGATGAACGAAGTCATTACGTTTGGATTAAGAATATATCGAGATTAATAAGAACTACCATTACCAAACATAAAAGTAAAATTTTTGTTTGCAATTTCTGTTTGTTACATTTTCATTCAGAAGATCAATTTTCAATTCTATGGTGGAATTCAAACACTGGGAACGACAAATGGACGTTCCATTTGTAATCTATGCCGATTTTGAATGTATTTTACAAGATATCGATACATGTCCACCGAATCCTTCCACTTCTTCAACAACAAATATTCAAGAACACATCCCATGTGCATTCGCTTATTATATCAAATGTTCGTTCGATCCTAATTTGGATAAATTGCAAGTTTATAAAGGTGAAGATTGTGCAGATGAATTTGTCAAATCATTGGTACAAGATATACAACGAATTTATGATGAAATTATCATGAATCCAAAAGAAATGGAAGATTTAAACGATGAACAACTGGAAACACATTTTGAAACTAACATCTGCCATATTTGCAATAAAATTATCGATAACGATGATAAAGTAATGGATCATTGTCATCTGACTGGAAAATACAGGGGGCCAGCACATCAGAAATGTAATCTTCGTTATCGTGTGCCTAAATTTTTCCCAATTTTCTTTCATAATTTCTCTGGATATGATTGTCATTTATTTGTGAAATCATTGGAAAAAGTTGAGGGTGATATAAATTTAATACCACTAAACAAAGAACTGTATGTTTCTTTATCAAAACGAATTCCTGTTAGTGAAAAAGATACAGTTGATTTGCGATTTCTAGACTCATTCAGATTTATGTCATCTAGTGTAGACAGTCTAGCACAAAATTTATTACCTGAAGATTTCCAATCTGTCAAGATGGTTTTCAATGATAGTGAACAATTCAAATTGTTGATAAGAAAAGGTGTGCTACCGTATGAGTATTTTAATTGTTGGGAGCGTTTAGAAGAAACAAGATTACCATCAAAAGAACATTTCAACAGTCGATTTTTAATGAAATCTTGTAGTGATGAAGATTATGAACATGCACAACGAGTATGGCAACAATTTAATTGTGAAAATTTATGGGATTATTTGAAATTATATTTAATTACGGATGTTTTGTTGTTGACGGACATATTTGAAAATTTTCGAAAAGTCTGTCGAAAAATATACAATTTGGATCCCTGTCACTACTACACTGCACCTGGTTTATCATGGGAAGCTATGTTGAAATATACTGGAGTTAAGATTGAATTATTAACTGACATCAATATGCATTCATTTATTCGTAGAGGTATACGAGGTGGCATTACACAATGTTCACATCGACATTCTGTAGCAAATAATAAATATATAGAAAATTATGATTCATCAAAACCAAGTTCATATCTAATGTATTTGGATGCGAATAATTTATATGGATGGGTGATGTCACAACAATTACCTTATGGTGGTTTCCAATGGCTCGAAAACGTTGAAACAATTGATATAATGGAAATTCCAGAAGAATCTGATACTGGTTATATTTTTGAAGTTGACTTAGAATATCCAAACCATTTACACGATAAACATAACGATTTTCCGTTTTGTCCAGAGAATAAAATTGTCAAACATTCAAAATTCTGTAAACTAATTACAGATCTAACTGATAAAACTAGATATGTAATTCACTATAGAAATTTACAACAATGCCTTAAACATGGATTGAAAATTAAAAAAATTCATCGCGGTTTATCATTCAAACAATCGTCTTGGTTAAAACAATACATTAATCTAAATACTCATCATCGTACAATTGCTAAGAATACATTCGAGAAGAATTTTTTTTAATTGTTAAATAATGCTGTTTATGGTAAAACAATGGAAAATGTAGACAAAAGAAAAGATATTAAACTGGTTAGTCAGTGGGAAAATTATGGAAAACGTTTAGGTGCACGTGCACTAATCGCCAAGCCAAATTTTCACAGTGCAGTATATTTCACATCGAATATGGTAGCGATTCAATTGAATCGTATAAAAACATGTTACGATAAGCCAATCTACATTGGTTTTACTGTATTGGAATTATCGAAATGGTTAATGTACAATTTTCACTATGAATATATGTTACCAAAATATTCGGATCGGTTACGTTTGAATTATATGGATACTGATTCATTGATCTACACCATAAAAAGTGATGATTTTTATAATGACATCAAAAACGACATTGATGATCGTTTCGATACATCAGAATATGAAATAAACAATCCATTTAATTTACCATTAAAAAATAAAAAAGTTGTTGGTTTAATGAAAGATGAAAATAATGGAAAAATTATGAGAGAGTTTATTGGTTTTAAGATCAAAAATGTATTCAATCGATGTAATAAATAGTAAATTAATTAAAAAAGCTAAAGGTGTTAAGAAGACCGTCATCAATGGTTTAAGTTTAGATGATTATCGCGATTGTTTATACAAAAAGAAGATTTTCTATGGTATCATGTCAACGTTCAGATCTCTCCTCCATAATATCTATACACAGAATTTAAACAAAGATCGCACTTAGTTACTTCGATGATAAACGACTCATTCAACCAGATGGAATTTCAACATTAGCCTGGGGACATTACCGAATAAAAGAAAAAGAAGAAGAAGAAGACGGAAATAACATTATCGTATAAAAGAAGATTGGTATAATAGGTACGTCGTCACTTTAAAAACAATACAATTGTAAGTTAAATACTTTTTCATATTTTTAATTGTTTATGAGTTATTTCTTTTACAGACGTAGACCACCAACACATTGGAAACGAACAAACAACAAATTTTCGTCAATAATTACATTTCTAGTTAGTTAAATGAAGAAGAGTTTACAATGTAGTCGTATCATTCATAGAACATATTTAGCAAAAAAAAAAAAACATTCCTATATTTATTTTGAAGATTCTGAGGATACAGAATCATATTCAAATTAAGATAAAAAATTGATAATGTTTTATAAAATTATAGAAATATAAAGAATTTTTTTAATAAATGGTAAAAGATAATTCGGCTTTTTCTCACACTAATATAAATAATATTTGTATATCCTGTCGGATATACAAATACATTTTGAATTAGTATCAGTATTCAGTAGTATTTTCTTGATAACAGTTTAATTTGAAATTAAATATTATCGGGAAAATTGTATGAGGTAATTATCCAATTACCTCATACAATTTTCCTGATAGTGTAAGCTTTTATTAATACCATAATTTTTATTTTTTTCTAATTTATTCTTTGAAATTTACTGTAATTTCAACTTTTTCAATATTAATTACAATTTCCTGAATTAATGTTGATTGTTCCTGTTGTTGTTCTGGATCCTCAAACTCATCGTCATGTTGATGTTGTTGTTGTTGTTGTTGTGGGGTTAGGTTCATGTACTAAAAGTTCATTTACAATTAATTATAATTTAAATATATAACTTATAAATAAATAAATACTTGTTATTCTTCGTCCTCTTGCTATTACATTATTATTACTTGACAATGGTTCATCATCATCAAATTGTTGTTGTTGTTGTTGTTGTTGTTGTCGTTGTCGTTGTCTCTCTCTTAATTCTATTTTATTATATTTTATTTGAAATTAATTGCAATTACAATACATATAAGTTATAAACGAATACTTACTTTCAATAATTCTTCCTCGTCCAGTCGACATTTTTTTTTTTGAATGATTGTTAAATTTCACTGTTTCTTCTACTGACACACACTGATCAATAAATGAATAAGAACAAAAATGCGTTCATTTGTACTCTATTTATTTATATTTATTTCAAGTATAAACATTTTTGTTATAAATAAACATTTAAATTTTCAATTTAAAAAAATTGCTAGACAAAACTAGATTTTTATGATACTCATATCTAAATTAAATTGTAAATATTTTTTATAAATACAATAATTTTCATTGTGGGAAAAAAATTTCATAATAGTAAAAATCTTGATATGATTAGCGTTATCATATAGGTAAATTAAATATTCACCTAAAAAGGACATTCAAATTATTTCACATTTTAAGAAAAGCGATAAACAAAATTTTTCACTTATCGGTTAAGATAAACAGAAAATTCAAAGAAAAAATTATCTTTTATGATTCATAATAACAACGTGAAATATTTGTAACAAAAACAGTAAAATACTGAATAATTGTATATTTTTTTTACATTAACTTATTATTATTGTTTTCTTTCTTAATAAAGCCTAAACTAAAATCAAATAAAATAAAACTTAATATTTTATAATTAATTGAAATCAGGTATAAAATGATTGTATAATTGACAAGCGGTGCAATACACTTTAAATGGATGATTATGTTGCGTATTGTCATCATTCATTCCATGTTGTTTACAAATAATTAAGTTTATTAAATCGTCATCGTTCTGATAAAATTAAAAACTTCAACCAAATGTTGGTTAGATGAACGGGATCCATTTTCAATAGATTAACTTTAACTAAATTTCTAATACACGATACTGCATTTTCTGTATCAAGAGCATTCTGTAGAATTACCGCACTTTGCGACATAGTAATCTAATCACTATCACTACTATCACTATTACAACTGCACAATTTTTTTATTTTATTTATTAAATTTTTCAAATAGTTTAATCTATCTTGAGTATAATAACAATTACAAGTGTCTGGTCCGTTAGTAACGTTATTTTTTGACCAAGAACAATCTACAAAATGTATACCATGTTCATTTATAATTTCTTGCATCTGTTCGTACGGCACAAGTCTTTTTAATAAGTTTCTTAAAAAATTTATCATTTCTATGTACTTTCTTGTCTAATAGTAACAATTTAGCTTCTATAATGTAATATTTCAATTCATACATTTCTCACGTGCACTCACAAAAAGAATAAATGTAATTTTGAAAAATCACCTTATTTAAATTAACCCCTCCATATATTATAATTTTACACGGATTAATTTACTCTGTAGATTACTTTTAAGTAATATCTTTAATATTAATCCAACTATTATGAGTATTATCAAATCCCAACCATTTTACATATAATTTATTTCCTTTACGATGGAGCACTTTTTCAATTAAATAAATGCTAGGGTAATAGGTTTTTTGTAATTCTTCTTCATAAAAACATCCACTGACTGATTGACCATGTAAATCTTCTAACAAATATGTTACAGGATTGGTGTTATTAATTTTTATAATTTTAAATAATTCTGTTGTCCAATTAGGTGTGTAACCCTTATCAAATAAATGCTTCATCTTACTAATACGTACAAGATCATCTATCTTGAATTTTCCACTTCTAAATTTTTTCATATGATTATAAGATGTTTGAAGAATTTCCTCTTCATTATCTTTATTTACATTGATAGGTTTCATTTTTATTGTTCGATGAATTGTATTATTATAATTTTTTGTGACGTCATCGAGAATTTTTGTCCAGTTATATGAAGCATTTATTGTAAACAATTTATACAGTTTACTCTTTAAAGTTCTAATTACACGTTCAGCAATTGAAGCTTTTTTCACACTGTATGTATTATAATGATTTATATTGAATTTTTGCATCAAAGATTGAAATTCTTTGTTGAAGAATTCTTTTCCTTGATCGGTCTGAAGATTCTTTGGATATCGTTTCTGTTTACCTGTCAATATGGCTTGCATTGCTGATGTTACATCTTTAGCATTTTTCGATTTTAATGGTTGTGTCCAAAGAAACTTTGAGAAACAATCAATTACTACTAAAATAAATTTATATCCATTATTATATTTAGAATATTGACCAAATTCAGCTAAATCAGCTTGCCACAAATCATCAAGTCCTTTAATAATTGTATGACGACGTAAAAAATTTTTACGAGCCGGCTTAAACAATTCATTCACATCTTTTTCTTTAGACATTGTTTATGTTATTGTTGAAGTTGGTGTAATATGCTTTGAAGTTGTGTGTGATTTTTCAAGTTTTCTAATTCTTTTAGTTAATAATTCAATTTTTGATGAGTTATTCGATAACAGAAGTTCCAATTGTTGAAATTTTTGAAAATTGTCTTGTATTCGATTTTTAACAGTGCCTATATTTGTTAAATATAGTTTATTTAGATCGTCAAGTTTGATTTGATTTTCCTCTATTGTTTGATTTAGTTTCTCAAAATTCTGCATCAATATAGAATTAATTTGTTCTTTAATTTCTTGTTTATTTTTATCAACATAACCTTTAGTACAGCAATCATTCATATCTATACCATCATGTAAATTACAAATTCGGTGATGTTTTAAGTCAAGATTCCCATCACTCGTGTGACTATATAAATTATACCAAACGGGATTTTCACTAACTTCAAATTTTCTCTTCCAGGCACGTCCGAATTAATCGATACTCATAATGATACTAAATAGATTTGAAATGAAACCAACAAAATTTATAGCTTTTTTTTTATTCAAAATTTTCATACAATGCAATAACATTGGTTAGAGCACACATACAATTTGAAATTGAATGAAACATACAAGCAGGTTCAGATTTATGAAGGCGTGGTTGTTCAGGTAATTCATGAATTGTTGATGTTATATAAAGAAAGTTTTCAAGAAATTGTTTCTTTTCCAATCCTTTTACGAAAATATTATTATATCCCAAGGTTAATCGATTAATAATTCTACTAAATTCCATAGAATCAACAAAACCATCCTCCCATTTTAAACCATGATAATTTTTGATTAACCAGAAGGTTTGCTTCTTATATTCCAGTGGTAGTGCATTGAAACAATATGGTGGTTTAAAGATAAAATGACTTATCTTATTTCCATCGTAAGTGGCCAGTTCTTTAGGTAGGAATTTATTATTTGGTAGACGGAATCCTTGTATATCGACGTATAGAGACATGTTGTCTAATAAATTACACCAGCTTCACGTAATTCTTCTTCAATAGCAATAATTTCGTTATGATGGGAATTATTTCCAGCACTACTTGATGCATGCAACAATGCTAAGCGAGAAACTAATTCATTTGGATCATCCCAATAGATATATTCAATTGGTTTACGATTAAATTGTAAATATTGACCACGCCCACTTTTTGTTGAATCCAATAATGTTTTAACTATATTCATATATTTTGTTGATCTATCTGCTTGTATTTTACCTGATTTTTCATATTTTTTACGGTATAAATTTGTTATATTGATAATTTTCTTATATGCTTCGCGATCTTTAGTTGTAAATTGTACAGTTGGGATGTCCTTTAGAAAAATCAAAGCATACAATCCTTCTGTACCTTCAAATTCTTGATCTAACACTTTCAAATTACCATTATTTTCAATTTGTAGAACTGTATTTCCTATGATTATTTCATTCGTTGTCTTCTCGTAACGAATTTTTTTTGTAATGGATTCATCTTTATTAATTAATTTTTGAATATACGGTTGCGCAATTTGAGGATATTGAGTGTTATTTACAAATGTCTCATCTTCCTTATTATCATCATCATCCTTCTTATAAACATATTCTTTTTTTGGTATAAATGGGAAAAAATCTTGTTGATTTATTGGTTCTTTTTTAATTTCATTTTCCCCTTTTATGACATCTTCTTTCCTTTTTTTCGACTTTTTTTCAATTACTAATTCGTCGAGCGGTGTCTTGATAGGTTCAAAAAATTTATTTAATGCATCACTTTGTTTATTTTGTTCAGATTTTAATTGTTTGAATTTTTTTCGAACACTACTGGCTGCTTCAATCAATTTCTTCTTGACTTGTTTCTGTTGTTGACTTAACATGACTGTTGTTAACTTGAGAATAAATAGATGATTTACATATGAGCTTTATTTATATGTTGTTGGTATTGTAATAAAACAATCGAAACCTTTACGGTATCGTCCATTAGTTTCATCTTTCATTATTACTAAGAATCCATATTGTTCCTTCCAACATTCCCTACATATATTTTTGAACATCTGAAAAGTCATATCGCTTCCGACATTTTCATTGTAAATCATTTTTAGGTTATGTTCATCTTGCTTAAAAACCACAATCACATTTGCATTGTCACGTATCAATTGTTTTGGAATTCGTGTGTAAGTTTGACACAAATAAAAACAATCGATATTCTTATGTTGTCCCATACTAAAATATTCTCTAATTCTTTTTTGTTCACTTCCGACAACATCATCAAATATAAAAACTGAATTATTTCTAGCATCACAGGTAGGAATTATTTCATCATTACTTTTAAATGTGAAATATCCTAGTCCTTTCACTTTACGAAGTATATTTTTTTTAAATTCATATTTTGGTTGAAAAAGAGATTTTGAAAAAATATAGACATTTTCGTAACGTAACCCATTCGTTTCTAACAGAAGACTAATAATCACATTAGTTTTACCAGATTCACTTGGTTCACAAATGATCGTTCTCATTATATTCGGTAATAATGGACTATGTCGACAATATTATTATTTGAAAATAAATGATTATCATGATTCTTAACTTTTAAGGACAGTTTCTGCTTAACGACGTTAACGCTCATAATGAATTACTAAAAAGACTGCCCGAGTGAAATCCTATTTATAGTGGAAGAATTGTCTTTAGTTTTCAGTTAGATGTTGACGTTCAAAGGTGACGGTCTTGTTAATTCTTTAATTAACAAATTACCAATTGAACTACATATTCCGGGCTATCAATATTGTGGTACTGGTACAATACTAGAAAAACGATTAGAAAGAGGTGATCCAGGAATTAATGGATTAGATCGTGCATGTAAAGAACACGATATAGCTTATTCACAAAGTACTCATCTAGAAGATCGACATAAAGCTGACAAAGTTCTAGAGAATAAAGCTTGGGAGAGAGTTCGATCACGTGACGCTTCGTTTGGAGAAAAAGCAGCTGCCTATTTGGTAACAAATACAATGAAAGTTAAACGAAAACTTGGAATGGGTCATACATGTAAAAAGAAGCAAAAGAAACAAGTTGCATTCAAAAAGAGTATCATTGATCCATTGAAAGATGTCGTTAGTGGTTCCGATAGATTTGAAAAAATTATTAAAGCAGCTCGTGTTGCCGTCAAAAATGTTGGTGGTCGTAAACGGGTTCGTTTCCCAAGAGTAATTCCTATACCGAAAAAATCTGGAGGTTATCTACCTTTAGTATTTGCTGGCTTATCAGCTTTGGGAGCTTTAGCAGGTGGTACAGCAGGTGTAGTGAAAGCTGTCAATGATGCTAAAGCTGCAAGAAAACAATTGGAGGAGACACAACGACACAATCAATCAATGGAAGCTATTGCTTTGGGTAAAAGTGGAAATGGATTGTATTTGAAAAAACATAAAAAAGGATTGAGATTGTTTTTAACAAAAAACTTCCATTAAAACTACCTTCTCATCCCCTGACTAATCATCAATTACAAATATACGCTAAGCAACTTGAAATTCCATATTCTCGAGGTGTATTCATGAGAGACGATTTACCTTTAAAAATTAGAAAATATGAAACAGGTATCATAAATTTAGATTCTCGAGAAGGTAGTGGTACACATTGGGTAGCGTATATAAAGAGAAATAACAAAGTGTTGTACTTTGATAGTTATGGAAATCTTAAACCACCTAAGGAATTAATTAATTATTGGAAATGTAAAGATATTTTATTTAATTATGACAATCTACAAAAATCTAATACATATAATTGTGGACATTTATGTTTAAAATTTTTATATAATAAAGGTGCTTGAACATTAAGTCAGTCATGTCTTTAACATTCACGCTGAAAGGTCGTAACAGTGTTTTATCTGCAGACTTTTATCCACCAATCAATTTGAAACCAAACTGTAGTTATTTACTGGCGCTAATTGGTTTTCATACATACAATACAAAACCAAATATTGAAAAAGTACAGAATAAATTTTACTATAAAGATAATGGTATAGAAAAAGACATAACCATTCCTACTGGTGTATACGAGATAACACACATTGAAGATTATCTACAACAGCAGCTTAGTCCATCTAATGTTGTTGACAAATCTGAATTTCTATCATTGAAACCAAACAATAATACATTAAAGTGTGAATTGAAAAGTAAATATGAAATTAATTTCACAAAAGACAATGGTATTGGGAAATTATTAGGATTCTCTAATCGAATTCTACCACCAAATCAACTACATTCATCAGATCAACCTGTGGAAATTATCAAAGTTCTACCTGTTCGTATTGAATGCAACATTACAACAGGATCATTCTACAATAGTCGACCATCACATACAATTTATGAATTTGCACCATCTGTAGATCCAGGTTATGCAATAAATATCGAACCAAAAAATCATATATATTTACCAGTTTTGAATAAAAGCTTTATTGATAATTTAAGGGGGAGTGGTAGGCTTGGCCAATTTTGACCGGCGAAAATATGAATTTCTAAATCGCAATTTCTCGCTCGTCCTTAAAGCTACGACAACCACAAATAGATTTTTGAAAAGGGCATTTCTTATAGCCACTCTTGGTTCTTTCCGTTTTTCAAAATGTTAACGAAAATTTGAATTACAGACGAAAATCTAACAACATGTTTTTTTCGTATTTTTGTACAATTTCTCGTATTTTCTCTTATAACTTGGCCAATTTTGATTATTTTGCAAAAATTCTTGTACAGTTAGATGGCAAATAAAAAGTTCTTTCCAAATATTCAAGAAATTTTCCGTTTCCATTGTTAGTTTCCCGGAAAATTAAGAAAATTTCTGTACGCTACAACACGTTTTTTTCTACAGTTTTTATCTGACAGCATTGATCAACCCCTTATTCGAAAGCTAATACAAAGGCGGAGTGCAAGATAGAGCCCTTTTTTTGAAATTTTGAAAATTGCCTGAGTTATCGCGGAAAAACCAACTGGTTTTTCTGGCATTGTTTTCACATATTAAAATTAATTATTTTTGCTTTGAAATACATACGGTTAGGTAGATAATTTTGTCCTTTTTCCGATTGGCCCATTATTTTTGTAAAAAGTGTTGATTTCTCGAAGAAAATGGAATGAAAATCCAGTCTCTTTGTTTGTGTATTATCAAGTAAGATAACCCGCCATACTGGCAGACAGTGCGCGTTTGTCAAATCTAATTGTGTGTCTCGCTTTGGATTAAGTATCGATGATTCCACAACCTTTTGATTAGGCAAACCCGCACTGTTTACGTCTGACGCGGGCAATCTTTGTGAAATAACGATGTTGGATTTCCACTCAATTTTCTTCGAGAAATCAACACTTTTTTGCAAAAATAATAGGCCATTCGGAAACAGGACAAAATTATCTACCTAACCGTATGTATTTCAAATCAAAATAATTAATTCTAATAAGTGAAAACAATGCCAGAAAAACCAGTTGGTTTTTCCGCAATAACTCAGGCAATTTTCAAAAATTTCAAAAAAAGGGCTCTATCTTGCACTCCGCCTTTGTGTCAGCTTTCGAATAAGTGGTTGATCAATGCTGTCAGATAAAAACTGTAGAAAAAAACGTGTTGTAGCGTACAGAAATTTTCTTAATTTTCCGGGAAACTAACAATGGAAACGGAAAATTTCTTGAATATTTGGAAAGAACTTTTTATTTGCCATCTAACTGTACAAGAATTTTTGCAAAATAATCAAAATTGGCCAAGTTATAAGAGAAAATACGAGAAATTGTACAAAAATACGAGAAATTGTACAAAAATACGAAAAAAACATGTTGTTAGATTTTCGTCTGTAATTCAAATTTTCGTTAACATTTTGAAAAAACGGAAAGAACCAAGAGTGGCTATAAGAAATGCCCTTTTCAAAAATCTATTTGTGGTTGTCGTAGCTTTAAGGACGAGCGAGAAATTGCGAGTTAGAAATTCATATTTTCGCCGGTCAAAATTGGCCAAGCCTACCACTCCCCCTTAACCATTAAAGTGTTAGATCAAAACGGTAATTTGATTAACTTTCAAGGGGAAGAAATTGTGGTCAGATTAGAATTAAAAAATAATGTGGTTAGTTTTTCATAGTGATAGTGGTGGGGGTATCTATAATATAACACCTGATATTCAATCATTACCCATCAGTCATCGGCATCAGTCGACAACGTCATTAACACAAGCAAGTATTCAAATATTGAAAGCTCTTGGTTATAATGTCCGAAAAACTACAAGTATACAAAAAGCTACGTTTCGACGACAGCATTGAAAAAGAAGAATACCACACATATCATCCAACAATTTCGTCATTTCAAAATAATGACGAAATAGAAATCAATATTAATCAACAGGATATATTTATCTCTTTTTGTGAATCATTTTTATATTTAAATTGTAAAATTGAACAAAATGGTCAAGAATGCAGTTTAACAAATAATTTTGGTGCATATCTTTTCGACTCGATTTCATATGAATTGAATGGGAGGGAAATTGAAAAAGTACGAGATGTCGGAACAACAACAACCATCAAAGGGCTACTTTGTTATAATTACAATGAGTATAGAGCTCTAGAGATTGCTGGTTGGTCCAATAATAATAATACAATTGTAACTCTATCATCTGATAAAACATCTGTGAATCTACGAATTCCGTTATCATTTTTATTTAGTTGTTTTCACGATTACAAAACAATCATCAATGGTAAACATAAGATTCGTTTAGTACGTAGTCGTACTGATGATAATTGTTATCAAAGTACTGATACAAGTAAAGCTGTAATCAAGATTGAAGATTTATGTTTAAAAGTGAAACATGTATATCCAAGTGATCAATCAAAATTATATCTTTTAGATCAAATGAATAAAAATATTCTTATTCAAATTGGATTTAGAAATTGGGAATTACTAGAATTACCCTCGTTAAGACAATCTAAGAAAGATATATGGAGTGTTAAAACAACTACCAATTTAGAACGACCACGATATTTAATTATTGCCTTTCAAACTGATCGCAAAGACAATCCAAATAAGGATATTAATAAATTCGAACATGTTGAATTGACAAATCTTCGTGTATGGTTGAATTCACAATGTTATCCATATGAAAATCAAAATTTTGATTTTCGAAAAAATGAATATACTGAAGCTTATCAAGCATTCATTGATTTTCATCGACATTTTCACAATAATCATTCATCTACACCATTTACAACTTATGCAGATTTTATAAATCAATCGATTTTTATCATTGATTGTTCGAAACAAAACGAAGCCATCCAATCATCGACAGTTGATGTTAAATTAGAATTTGAAAGTAATAATAATTTTCCTGATAAAACTAGAGCATATTGTATTATTGTACATGATAAATTGTTTGAATACTATCAATTAACTGGAATTGTAAAGAATATTATTTAAGAAATAACAGCAATCTTAAACAAAATATTTATTTTCATTGTAATTTTTTTTTCAAATAAAGTATATTAATTTTAGTCATCGAATTTTGTTTACACTAACCGTCCATTAGGGTAGGGGGGTATTAAGAGCAAGGAATATTTGAATGTAATATTTTTAGTTATTAATTTGATTTTGTCGAGTGAACCAACAGTAAATTATAAAAAAAAGGCAAGTTCAAAACAAAACATTCCAACCGTAATAATGTTTGGAAAAACGTTTAAAAAATCAATCGAAAAAGGAACTAAAAGAGCTTTTTTAGTTAATTGTAACAAAAATTTAAAATCAACAAAAATTAGTGATTTAATTTATGAAAAAGAATCGAAAATTTTGAAATTAACATTTGAAATTGAAGAAAATAGGTTTGAAGGAGAGATACACATTGAAGATGAATCAATAGAAGTCATCATTGTTGAAATTAAAGGTAATAGAATGTTTATTTTATGTTTTTCTCTAGTGTATTTTTTTAAATTTTTTTTCAAGAAATAAATTGCAAGCAAAAAATGATGTTTTTAATTAAAAAGAATGGAACAGAAGAGTTTGTGGTTGACGAATCACAAGAGGCGAAAGAAAAAATTGATTTATGCAAAGAATTTGAAAAGGTTTATTTTGAAAACTGAAAGTCAAGAAAAGAATTGATAATAAAAAATGTATTTTCATTATAAACAATTTTATTTCAAATAAAGTCTGTTAATTTAATTTTTTTAATTAAAAAAGGTCTAACGCATGCGCAGTAATCTAGACTAGCCTAGCCCAGCCCAGCCTAGACTTGATTTGACATAAGGATAGAAAACATTTCAAATTTCCCGCTAAAAAATTGGGGGTTGGCAAACCTGATTAACCGTCCATTAAGTTAGTGTTGGTAACATTGTTGTTGTTGTTGTTGTTGTTGTTGTTGTTGTTGACAACATTACAAACCGCTAAAATTCAAATTTCTCGTTGCGTCATCATCAAATTCAAATTTTTTTTACCGCCAATTATTCGAACTGTCAGAATTCAAATTTCCCGCCATCTGACAGAGAGACGCAAATAGTTTGCTGTCTGTCAAAATTCAAATTTACCGCCATTTTTTCAACTGTCAGAATTCAAATTTCCCGCTCTCACATTTTTCAATTTTACCGCCATTTTTTCAACTGACAAAATTCAAATTTACCGCTCTCACATTTTTCAATTTTACCGCCATTTTTCCAACTGTCAGAATTCAAATTTACCGCCATTTTTTCAACTGTCAAAATTCAAATTTCCCGCCATCTGACAAAGCTGCAATTAGTTTGCCGCCTGTCAAAATTCAAATTTACCGCCATTTTTCAACTGTCAAATTTCCCGCCACTGGGGGGCAGCACCTGGGCAACCCGCTATACATATTCGGATTTGGGTTGCCTAGATTCCAGCAATGGCGGCCGAAATTCAAATTTCCCGCCAATGACGTCATTTCCGGTGAAATTTGAATTCTCGCGCCTGATTGGTAGGCAACCAACTGTACATGGCACCGCTACTTCCGGTCCAGAAGCCCCATATTTATACTACTCGCGAGGAAAGACAGACATTTTCAAACACATTTTTCTTTCAACGTATTTGCCTTAATGATGGATGACAAAATTTCTTATAAGATCTATGAAGAAAATTTGAATGGAGAAAATTATATCCATATATTGCGGAATTGCATAGCTCCATTTTTAACAACTGTACCTAATGATACCCATTATTGGTATCAAATGGATGGAGCGCCTGCACACTCGACATTTGCGGTCGGTCAAGAATTAACAAGAATGTTTGAAGACAGATGGTTTGGACGGAACGGCCCTTAGTGGTGGCCTCCGAGGTCACCGGATCTCACGCCAATGGATTTTTTTCTCTGGGGTTACATTAAGCAAAAGACCTACAGTACTAACATCGGGACTAAAGAAGAATTGCGGGGCAGAATTGAATCTGCCTTTCGTGACATCGATGTAGGTCTTTTGCGAAAAGTAACTACCAGAGAAGTAGAATCGGGAGTGATAAAATGTTTGGCTTCGAATGGAAATCATTTTGAGTAGTTGGTATTTATTTTCAATTTTATTTAAATTTTATTTGCAATTTTTGTTTCTTTTTTTTTTCATATTGCAGGCTTTACTGTCTTCAAACGTTCTTGTTAATTCTTGACCGACCGCAAATGTCAAGTGTGCAGGCGTTCCATCCATTTGATACCAATAATGGGTCTCATTAGGTACAGTTGTTAAAAATGGAGCTATGCAATTCCGCAATATATGGATATAATTTTCTCCATTCAAATTTTCTTCATAGATCATATAAGAAATTTTGTCATCCATCATTAAGGCAAATACGTTGAAAGAAAAATGTGTTTGAAAACGTCTGTCTTTCCTCGCGTGTGGGTTTTCCTTTGCCCAAATATGGGAATTTTTTCTATTAAAAATTCCATACTTTGTGAATTTAGATTCGTCCGTCCAAATTATTTTACTCAAAAATGTTGGATCTTCTTGTACTTTTATTAGAAGAAATTCACAGAATTGGATACGTTTCTCAGCATCACCATCTCGTAGTTCTTGCACTAACTGAAACTTGTAGTCATGCATTTGATGATGTTGTAAAATCCTTCTTATTGTTGAATACGATAGCCCCAAATCTCGTTCGGCTATTCTTATTGAAGCCTGTGGATACGCTTCAAAATAAGCTAAGACTGTAATATTGTTGTCTTCATCACCAGAAACATGTCTTGTTTTATCACCAATTGTACTAACACCTCCTGTTTTTAAAAATGTATTTTCAATTCTTTTAAATTTCTTTCTTGTCATTGGTGGTAAATGTGGATATCTTTCATTAAATACTCTACATGTTCTTTCTAAAATTTTACTACACTCTCCATGTATTAGAAATAAATTTAATAAATCAGCATTTGAATAATTGTTGTTGTTGTTGTTGTTTTATTGCAATAGTTTGAATTTAAGGCTCTCTGTTGAAGCAAGCTAGCCTGTCCTCTATTACATTGAAATCCCATAAGAAAAGCATTTCCAGGATCTTTTAAAAACGACAAAAGATATTGCGGTGTGAAATATCTCATTCGATTCGAAATTTAAGCCTCTATCGACAAAATTAGGTTACATTTGGAAAATTCGACTGGTTCTTCCGAAAATTCCGAAGAACATAATTTTTCTGACAAAAAGGGTGTTATTTGTACCATGATAACTCTTTTAACAATTAATAAGATGGAACTAATTTTACATAGATAGAAACTAGAAAGTTGGGGCTAGCGGTCCAAGTGTTCTAATATTTTTTCCGTTTTTTTGGAAAATAGCGTCCAAATGAACCAAGTTTTTCAAAATAGCACATTCTAAGTAATACAGCCGATGATGTGGTTGTGATGTCGAGACTTGTGACTGGCTTAAAAAAGCAAGGAGATGATTTGATAATCTCTCGGACAGGTCCCTCCATATACCTATCGACATGTAGCAAAACCGTTACAGCGTTAAGGGTCTCGCTCGAAGGAAGCTAGCCTGTCCTCAATTACATTGAAATCTCATAAGAAAAGCAATTCCAAAATCTTTCGAAAACAGCAAAAGATATCGCTATGGGAAATATCCCATTCGATTCGAAATTTAAGCCTCTACCGCCCTGACACCGAAAAATTTAGAAAATATTTAACGTTAACGTTAACGTTAAATATGATTTGATTTGCGATAAAATCAAGTGTCATTTTGTAAAGCCTCCTATACTTTTCTTTATAGGCGAATTATAAAGTCATAGACAACTAGACACTAGCCAGTTTCAGGCTGGGGAGAAAACTATTGAAAATCGAAAATCTTAAATAACTGAAAAACTATTAGCGATAGGTATAGGAAATGCTAATACAGTTCGATGTAGAATTTTTCTCTCTATCCAACCGTGTAAAGAAAAATATACCGTTCCATTTAAAATAAGAAGGATATTGGGTTTTGAAAATTGGCTGAAAAAAAAAAATTATTTCAGCTAAACGCTGAAAGATAATTCATTTCCGGAAAATCTAGCGGAAAGTACATAGTTTAAACCATTTGAGTTCCAAATTTGGATTAGTTATCAACAATATCTTCAAACATATGAATTTTTCAATCAAACACTGCAAATTCAAAATTTGCAGAAAAAGTCAAAATTCCTGAAAAACTATCAACGCTAGACCATGGGTCGTGTTATCAAAGTCCTTTTCATTTTTACCATAGAATCTAAATATTGAATAAAAAATATACCATTCCATTTAAAATAAGAAAGTAGGGTGCACTACCCCATACACCGGGGGTTGATAGAACAACGAAAATATTTTCCAGATGTAGTTCAGGTGGAAAAACGGGTGCATACCAAATTTCAGAAACTTTCATCAATTAGTACTCTTTAAACGTCTAATAGGCCAACCACTTGGCTCACTCTGTATATTGTATAACAGTATTGTATTGTTTACTATCGAAATGTTCAAGTTTGAAAATTGAATGACTATTTCTACATTTCGTTCGAGAATATATATTGTCAATACTAACGTAGACATGCGCAATAACGAGAAGCATCAGATATGCATCTTTGCCTTAAAAAAGTTAAATAACATGAGAAATATATAGGTTTCCTACATCCGTTCCGAAAGGTCACAAGGACAGCACATCCGGTTTCCAATTTGGAACCGTTATATTTTTTCAGGTGGTATCATTGATATCCCCAAAATTTGAATTTTCCGCCTTTGCGCATGCGCACAACTGACAAGTGGTCCAGAATCGGCATTACTATACTACTTCTGTATACGACAGGACGAGTCAAATTTACCTGATAATGAAGCATTATTATTGGTATATGTTCGTTTAATTATGGATCAAAATGACCCCAAAGAATTGCTATTTGCGAGAACTTTGACAACCGATGCTAAAGGCGAATCAATATTTCATGTTTTGAAGGTTTACTGCTTGGAAAAAGCAATTCCTGTATCAAATATTATATTGGTATGGATTAGATTGGTACAGATGGAGCACCTGCCATTGTTGGGCGTTATCGTGGTTTTATAAGTTTTTTTTTAAAATGTACCCGGAGTATTAGCAATACACTGCGTCATCCATTGACAACATTTGGTTGATAAAAATTTGAATGTAAGATTCCATGAATCTCTCCAATTTGTCATTGATGCAGTAAACCGAATCCGAAACAATGCGTTGAATACGCGATTATTTGCGCGGTTATGTGAAGAAAATGAAGAGAACTTCCATCAATTACTTCTTCACACTAATTTACGCTGGCTGTCGAAAGGCTTATGCCTGAAAAGATTTTTTACACTGTTTGAAACTGTTTTAAAGTTTCTCGATAGTAAAGATGAAAATTGAAAGAAAATTTTTTGAAGAGAAAAACACACATTGCTTATTTGACAGATTTGTTTGCCAAATTTAATATCGTGAACTTGCAGTTGCTAGGTGAGTTTAAATTTGATAAAAACAAAGTCGATCATTTCTGCATTTCTGCCGGAATTAAACTGATGAAGCAAAATATTGGACGGTACGAATTTTCGCAGTTCTCCAATTTGTCCCTGGTAATCTGCCAGGAAGACGATGTTTCAATCTATGTTCATTTCAATACCCTTTATTCAGATTTTGAAACTAGATTTGAAGATATTTTGACGTTGGTAATACCGCAATCGATTTTTCCTATTTTGCGTTGGAAATAAAATCATTTCCACACTAAAAGTAGTGAAGTAATGGAAATTTCCCAACTACTTTGAGTGTGGAAAATCTGGGATAATTAATTTTTTCGAAGTTGGTAACACTGTCGACTATCTCAAATGTCATTCTTTGACAGAAACGCAGACCACTTGATTAACGTGAAAACAACTTTTATTTATTTCAAATTATTTATTTCGAATTATTTCCACCAAACGAGCAACTATTATAAATATTAACGACAACATTCGACGTATCTGATGAATTTATGCTGATACCTGGTAAATTATTCGTTCTAATATCTTTTTGAATATTAGTAGTATCACAAATGGTTGTACTTTGATTTACTTCAGAATCTTTTGAACAGCCAGGTAGATTATTCGGTCTAGTAAGTTTTTCAGATATATCAATTTTATTTTTTAATGATGTTTCGATATACCCCTCAGCTACCGCACTGGATTTTCATCCACCAAATCTTTTAAGGGTTATTAAATCGCCACCATGATTTACTAGATGTGTTGCACTAGAACGACGAAAGCAATGACCAGTGAAAAGTTCTGGATTGGGTAATTGTAAAAAAGAAGCAATTTTTTTTGATATACCACCCATGATATTGATACCGATTGGACTATTGACACATTTACCATTGCGATATGTTAAAAAGAATCTTTTGTGGCTTACTTTTTTAGGGCGTAAATTAGCATATTTTTTTACTAATTCAATCCAGGATGGTTCTGTTATAGCAAATGTTCTTGGAATACGATTTCTTGTGTTGGGTAAAGTAACAATAATACAGTCAGGTTTAAATTCAATATCGTCAACAGAAAGATTTGTTAATTCTTCTCTTCTACAAACTCCATTGTGGCCCACTATCAATATAACCTTAAACAAATATCGTTATAAATAAAACTACAGTCGACACGAAATTTACACCAACTTTCATTGCCAGGTAAAATTTATCATCAGCTTTATTTAGAAATTCTTGTATGTTTTCTTCTTCCAGTATTTTTGATTTTTTTGGTATATATCCTTCTGACGATCTTTTCAAAAAAGCTTGAAGTTTATTGTATTTTAAAATATCAACATTTTTAAATATATTTAAACACGATTTTAACATAGAGTATGTGTTCCACAATGTAGTCGGCTTATATTTTCTTTTAAGTTCATTAAAATATGCAAATAAGATATTTTCCGATATGCCTGATACGTTATTAATTTTACACCATTCTTGAAAATTTTGATAACAATGTTCATATTTTGTTTTTGATTTACCGGGAAGTAAATCATTGATACCATTTTCAACAATATCACGTAATTCTGGTGGAGTACACGATAATTCGTCACACATTTTTACTTTATTACAAGTCGTAATTAATATGGAGACTTAAACAATTGAAAATCAACTCGTTTTACAAATAAAAAGTTGAATATCGTCAAGTAGAACTTTCATTTGTTTTATTTAATACCAACTTCTATAAAATTCCTTCAATTTTAAGGGTTCAATTTTTATTAAAAAAGGGTACAAAGGGGCCCAAAATAGGAAAAATAGTATGAAAAATTCGTTTCAGAAGTCAATTCCTGCACTCGACCATTAAAAAACTCGTGCTACCGCACTCGTTTTTTAATTTTGGTCTCGTGCAGGAATCATGGACTTCTGAAACTTATTTTTCAATATACTAATCAATCTACTTGGTGACATTGTTTAACAATAAATATTTGTTATTTATAGTTTACATTTACCTACAAGTGTTCCATCTGTACGTAAATAAATAAATAAATTACAATTCTAAAAACATTTTAATAATTCGGTTCGCAAATGGTTAACTGCCAGTTCTGAGAGAAAAAAACTTTTATTGGCCTTATGTTTTATTACCTGTAAATTGAGCAGATCAATTCAGATGTTTCTAACAAGTAAACCTTACGAAGTCGAAACTACCGATATTGATGATTTTTGGTATATAAGTACTTCATTCTATTCTAAGGGATGCGTGTTTTGTCATTCGTGCCCATACGCAAGTTTAAGGGAGAAAGTGGGGGTTGAAGTTGCTTCTGCAAAATCAGTTTTTTTGCCATATATTCAGAACGGTTCAATATTTTTTGATGATTCAAAAACTGAAAGATAGACATTTGTGAGGGCAACAACGTGGTAGAAACCAATTGTCAATATCTTGTTGGCGATAGAAATGACAGGCACTTATGTGCCGTTTTTTACGGTTTTTTGCAAATTTTACACCCCATGGTAAAACATAGCAATACGAAATTTTTTATAGTAGTAGAAAATTACAAAATAAAAGTTACCTGTTCGAGGGTTTTTCATTATTTTCAATTGTTACCCCATAAATAATTCTTAAGTGTTGTAACTTTAAAGGTGAATTTTGGCTATGAATATTATTTTTTGAAATCATATTTGAGTTTTGAAGACATTTAAAGAACCTTTCAAATCATATATGAATGACTACCCCAAACTACCCCTTAATGAATAATGCCAATATAAATTTATAAAAAAATATTTTATGACTATTAGTGATTCTACTCATAGTAATTATTTTATTTATCTTATCTAGTATATAATAATCCAATTTTTTATTTTAATTACTATTTCTACCAATTACAACCCCTTCCGAATTATGATAATATAAATTTATAGAAAAATTTTCCATTATTCTATTTACAATTATTCTAGAAATTCCCTACATTTTATATATTTCCATATACGTGATAACTTGCTAATGGTCAGCAGTTGTTATAGTAATAATAGATTTGGACGAAATGTTCAGAGCAAAGATTTCTCTTGCACCATCTGCAGGTTACATTCACAAACGTCACATGTATGATTGGCTTTGAATGAAAATCTGTAGAAAAATCAGGTCTTTCATTTAGAAATTCACTCTGGTACCACGCATATTTGAATAATTCAGTGTACCTTGGGGAAGAAAACTGATTGACTAATGATTGTAGTTTAATTATATTATCCCTTAAGTGAATATTACAATCATATCATGACAACAACACAATGTTCGAGAACTGTCTACCGAATTTCTTCCATTGGCGAAAGCCATAAACGTCTAGAGGTTGAATAAGTACGGTAGACCCCTTTGGTAAATTCATAATTTCGACACATCTGGATAGTGGGACTATTTCATACAAGCCTTCTGCTTTCTGCCCAAACAGATTTTGTGTTGCTGTTGGGGATGAACACACTGGTAAAACACTCTTCAAATCGTTCTTTCGTCAATTTACCAAATTTTGTTGCCATTATATATCATAATTCAAGGGGGGGGGGGGGTGTATTTGGTAAAAATAGTAATTAAAATAAAAAATGGATAATTATATACTAGATAAGGTAAATAAAATAATTACCATGAGTAGAATTACTAATAGTAATAAAATATTTTTTCATAAAGTCATATTAGCATAATTCATTAAGGGGTAGTTTGGGGTAGTCATTCATATAACATTTGAAAGGTTCTTCAAATGCCTTCAAACCCCACATAAATACGATTTCAAAAAATTATATACACAGCCAAAATTCACCCCTAAAGTTACAACACTTAAGAATTATTTATGGGGTAACAATTGAAAATAATGAAAAACCCTCGAACAGGTAACTTTTATTTTGTAATTTTCTACTACTATAAAAAATTTCGTATTGCTATGTTTTAGAATGGGGTGTAAAATTGCAAAAAAACCGTAAAAAACGGCACATAAGTGCCTGTCATTTCTATCGCCAACAAGATATTGACAATTGGTTTCTACCACGTTGTTGCCCTCACAAATGTCTATCTTTCAGTTTTTGAATCATCAAAAAATATTGAACCGTTCTGAATGTATGGCAAAAAAACTGATTTTGCAGAGGCAACTTCAACCCCCATTTTCTCCCTTAAACTTGCGTATGGGCACGAATGACAAAACACGCATCCCTTAGAATAGAATGAAGTACTTATATACCAAAAATCATCAAAATCGGGAGTTTCGACTTCGTAAGGTTTACTTGTAAGTCTCATAAATTTCCATTATTAAAATTTTGTTTGTTTGTTTGGGAAGCAGCTAAATATACAAACTGCTATTGATCATAGACATCGTGTAGCAATTCTTAAATATAATAGCAAAGTTACTGAAAATAGAAAAATGATAGAAATTTATTGATATGGTAATTTACTTAAGACTACAAGAACTAGCGTTTCGTGAACATGATAAAACGAGTTCTCTAAATCATGGTAACCATAAAGAATTGGCTATATTTCTGCAGAAATATGATCTACAATTTAACCATTTCTTGGATGAGTCGTCTGTTTTTCATGGATTATCTAAAACTATTCAAAATGATCTAGTTTTTTCTATTTCTAATGTTGCCAAAGAAAAAATTGAAAATGAGTCAAAGGTTACTGATTGTTTCTCATGGGAAGTAGAAGAAACGATTAACAAACTGTTCTTCTCAATTATCGATTGTCGTGAGGTATTTACATTGCGGTGAAATAATTGAACGTTTTATGGCTTTCTTTGACGTATCATGGGGAGAAAAGCTGAAAATTTGTTTACCCTGTTAACATCATTTTTTGAAAAATTCATTATTTCTCAAAAATTAGTCGGTGAAACTTATGACAGAAGAATTAAATGGTTTACAAGCAAGAGTAAAAACTGTAGCTCGACAAGTATTATTTACGCATTGTTATGCTCATAAATTGAATTTAGTTTTACAAGATGCTGTCTGTAAGATTCGGGAATGTCGAGGTTTTTTTGCAACTCGAACAGGAGTTTCATCTTTTTTTCAAAATTGATAAAACGATCAATGTTTTGGAAAAGTATACTACAGAAAGATTACCGAGTGGTTCAGATACGCGGTGGAAGTTTAAAAGCAGACTCATTTTAGGAAATCGGGAACAGCTGATCGATGTTTTTGAAGAAATTTCACCTAGTGATAAATTTATGGGAGATAATTGTTCCATATGGGAGGAAGAAGGCTTTAAAAAAATAATGAATGACTTCAATTTTCAATTTTTGTGTATTTGTATATTTTTCTATATTGTATTATGAAATTTTTAATCAACTGACTGATAGATTTGCTCAACTTGAACACTTATGCTACTAATTTATTAATAATTTTGTAGACAATTAATAATGTCACAAAAATATATTTGGACCGCTGAGAAAACAACAATTAATAGAAATGTTTGAAGCATCTCCGCAGTTATAGGGTATTAGAAATAAATCATACAAAAGTCGAAATACACAGCTGTGACTAAAATCGCCGAATTTTTCGAGACTGATATAAACGAAATTAAAAGGAAATTACACAATTTGCGAACACATAGGAATAACGAATTAAGAAAATTACAAAAACGTAAATGTGGAATGGGAGTAGAGAACACGCCACCTACTTCGGCTTGGGAATTCTTTGAAGCCCTAAAATTCCTTTCTTCAGTGAGGAAGTGTAGTGAAACAGAAGCAAATTTAGTAAGTTTTAATTATATTTATTAAACAATACTTTTATATATATTTATATTGCCATGGTAACTCTCCTTCGGAAGAACAAAAATACTCGGTAAACTCTTTTAGGATATTCTTACAAAACATTGTAATTTTGAGGAGATAATTCTTGCAATGGAAGAACATTTCCTGATGGCATACCTTCCTGTTGCCATTCACCACTTATTAGATTAGTTTCATCGTCCATGTCAAAACTTCCCCGTGGAGCATATTGCTTACTATTTCGTTTTATAAGAAGATTATGCAAAGTACATATAGCTAATACAATTTTCTTAACTTTTTCTGGGTCTAGTTCTATAGACCTCCGTAAAATTCTAAATCTATTTGCCATATGCCCAAAAGCATTTTCAACTACTCTTCTAGCTCGAGAAAGTCTGTAATTAAAGACACGATTTGGGGCTGGTTGACCTTTGAAAGCATATGGCTTCATAATATATGATTTTATGGCGAATTCATCATCAGCAACAATTACAGAAGGAACTGGCTGCTGTTTGCCTGAAAGTGCTCTTGCAGGTGGAATATCTAAAATATTTTCTTCTAATGCCTGTGCTAAGCTGCAGTTATTAAAGACACCTCCATCGGAGACTCGACCATTACAACCGACGTCAACGAAAATAAACTTATAGTTGGCATCCACTAGAGCCATCAGTACAATGCTTTGGCGTGTTAATTGTGTATAACTATAGTAATAAATAATATAGTAATAAATGTGTATAATTATAGTAATAACTACCACTGTTTGAAGGAGCTTGCATTACTATGTGTTTTCCATCAAGTGCTCCAATGCAATTAGGGAAATTCCACAGTTCCATAAATTGCTTTGCACACTCGTACCATTCCGAACGAGACATTCGTGTTTGGAAACATACACAATTTTAATAATTATAAATTGTTGCAGGATATATCCAGTACAGAAATCAACGATTCTCAAGAAATGTCAGTTACATGTGATCGTGGACCAAGTGTATCAACTGAACCCAATGCAACTGAACAACGAATAAAACTCAAACGAACATGTAAAGAAGATCTGTTACTTGAAAAACCATTACATGTGCTGGATAAATCCGCAGGTGATTTAACAATTTTCGGTGAGCTCGTTACATCTTCGCTCCGGAATTTACGTTCCGAAAAAAGTGTACGGAAGTTAAAAACGAAAATTCAAATAGCAATTTGATAAACAACTGACGAGGATGATTTGGAATTATCGCAACCTTCAGTATCGAATGTATAAAAATGTATTAAATTGAATGCATTAAAATAATAATAAATAAATTCGGGTTGAGTGCATTACCTACAAATAATCGTCTTTCAAAACCTCCTGGCTTGACAACAATCGGGTATAATTGTAGCAATTGTAGATACAGGCATTCGAAACAAATACATCAATGTGTGGTAACTTTCTCCTAATATTAATAACAAGAGAAATTAGTTGCATATATACCAGAAATTATATAATATCTATAATTTAGTACTTACCACCTGCGAGAAATCTCAAAGTTATGGCAAGTCGTTCACCTGCTGAAATCGCTAGACGCATAACAGTATCGTTTTTCGATATATTTTGGGTGATTCTTGATTACAGATAATTAAAATCACTGTGGAATATTCGCAAAAAAAATTTATAGCACTGCGGATCTTCACACCTTAGTTCTTTTAAGAGTTGGTTGTAGCAACCCATCTCATCTCTTTTAGAAATCCATTGTTTTACCCAACAGGTACGTGTTTTTCTTTCTTTTTTTTTAATTATCGCATTTATAAGTGCTGCTGCCGCAAATCGTTTCTGAGTAGAACTCATAATGAATCGCCGTCTCTTTCTATCCTGTCGCTAATCAATTGCAGTTTTGCTATATAGATTTAGAAAATATTGCGATAAAAATAAAGATTAAGGGTCTCGCTCGAAGGAAGCTAGCCTGTCCTCAATTACATTGAAATCCCATAATAAAAGCAATTCTAAAATCATTCGAGAACGACAAAAGATATCGCGATGGGAAATATCTCATTCGATTCGAAATTTAAGTCTCTACCGCCCTGACAAGGAAAAATTTAGAAAATCCGACTGGTTTTTCCGAAAAACAGCGTTTTTCGGACAAAAAAAGGGTGTTATTTGTTCCAAGATCATTCTTTTAATAATCAATAAAATGAAACGAATCTTACATAGATAGAAACTAGAAAGTTGGGGCTAGCGCCCTGACATTCTAGATTCCAGATTTTCTTTTCCGTTTTTCGGAAAATAACGTCTAAAATGATCAAGTTATTCGAAATAGCACATTCTAAGTAATTCGGTAGATAATGTGATGTGGTTTCGTGACTTATGATTTGACTTAGGATTTTTTTATACCGTACGGTAGCTCTGACGTCATCGCTCCGAACTCCAATATATGTGTGCGATCTGCAGTCGGAACCCGATCTCTCTGTAGGATTATAAGTTTATTCGTTGTGCTTGTAGTACTCCAATCATTCAACGTAGTTAATAAAGTAAGAAAGCGACGTCACGTGCAATAAACAAGGGGTCCATTGTGGTCGATATTTACTCGTTTTAGACTATCGTTCCATAAGCGCAGCAAGTAGGTTTAAATACGATATGTATATGAATGGACAAATTCAAATCAATGTTTTTTTAAATTTTTTAAGGCATCAAAATAATAATACAGATTATAAAAAATTTATAAAATTATCGAAATATCAGCTACATTAAAAAAAAAAATTGAATATTTGAAAATAAAATTGTAATTGTAATTGTAATTTGTAAAAGATTAAAAGCAAAGACCAAGATTATTTCTATACATATGTATGTGTTTATATATGCAAAAATATCTAATGAGACCACGGGGTGGCGGACATACGCTCAACAGGGTAGGTAAAAATTAATAGGATACATTTTAAAACATAAGCAACTACAAAACGGTTAGTCGAGTTATTCCATTCAAATGAAACAATAAACAAAAACAATCTCATGCATTAGAAATGTTAGTATTGATGATCAAATATTTCTCTAAATTAGAAGAAGAAAATTTCAATCTCTGGTCAGATACAAATGATTTAAAAAATTACTCGTATTAATTTTTTGTGTTACTTTTATCGTCAAAGTGTCTATCTAAACAATTAATATTTTATTGTTAAAATAGTTTGTTTCCATTATACAAGGTAAATATTATCCCTGATTATGATAAAAGTCCAACGTGTATGAACTCAATTAATATTTAACTTTAATTCAATTAATGTGCAATATTTGATATTTTTTATTTAAGTTTACAATTTTCTTCTTTTGAAGTTAATTTTTAAATATTGCAAAACATCGAGTATGACTCAACTGAAGTAACTATATTCCATATAGTTATCATTGCGATTACAGTAAGATTCGAAAGTCACGAACGTCCATGGCGTGAGCTAAAGGTAGTTACAGAATCCTAAGCTTACTTATGATTGGCTAGATGAAGGTGGGGAGCAACTTGATTGTTTCTCGACTGATGTCTCATACGTCTATCGAACGAAGATTACAAATTTGCAAGGAAAGGTGAAAAATGCGAACTGCTCCTCGAGCGAGACTCGTAAAGATAATATATCCATAATCAGTCTGTTTATGTTGAACTGATATTTCCATCAATCCGTTCTTTTTTACCGGCGCCTCAATGTTTTTGCAACGTCTACAAATCAGCGATAAACGGTAGACTCTATGACTATCAAGTGAACGAGATATATGTGTGAACACTTCCTAGGTTAAGGGGACCCGTCAGTTACGCTAATTTTTGAGGTCATTTTCAAAACAAAAATTTTCGTGCATTTTCCAATGGATTTTGATGATCTAAACGGCATTTGAAAGAGCATTTCTTCGTTGTTGTCGTGATATATCAGGTTTTTGGAAATTCGAACGTGGTCCGGAGTTATAAAAGAAAAACCGGAAGCATGTTTTTTTTATATTTTCGTTCATAACTCTGTTAAGGCTCCCCTAACGTGTTCAAATAACCAAGTATTGGCGCGTCAACTCGTCTGTCCGAATGTTGATTTTTATTAAATAGGCAACTCATAATGTCCAAAAATTCATCCCCACCGAAGAGGGGAAGGTCGGAAAACGGATAGAGAAATAGAACGAAAGAGAATGAAAGAAAAAAGAGACAGAGAAAAAACAAGTGTCCAAAAGGGACAACGAAAGCGAAAGGGAATTTTTATGATTTTATTACCTACAAGTTCCAGTAGTATTTGTTTGCCGAAAAAAGATATTTTTAAAATACGCTAAACTCTGAATATTTTTAAATATAGGGTAATTACTAAAATTGAAACGGAAAATTTCACGTGTAAAACAAAATATCACAATTTATTATACAATAAAAATCCAAAATCATTATTTCACATATACATATATTACGAGTATACTTGATATCTGCAGTTATTCCTTTCAATATAATGTTTACGTAAAAAACAATAATTTGGCATAATTCAAAATTTTGTTATTTTGCATATGTATTTGAAAAAGAAACCGTTTGGTTGTTGTAATTTACGGTACATTTATTATGTACGATTATATAGGTATGGGCATTCTTCGGTATATCTAGCAAAATGTTTATGTGGAGGTTGTAGTATAAAATTTATATTTGCCCCGCCAAAATAATTAATTGTTGTAAGCATAAGGCAAGTTAGACGGAATGGAAAAATATTGAAAAAACAAAAATAGTAGCTTCACCAAAGAAATATTTTAAAATTTTGTATGTCTCAATAAAAGGGAAAGTAATGAAGGCACCAGAGGGTCGAATTCTGTTACAAATTTGTAATCTTATATCTCTATTTCATTTATATGTGTCTTCGTCTTATTCTGAATAATAACTATAAAGGACATACATCCCCTGTAGAATATTTTTTAAAGTGCTAATCGGTTTTGTCTAAACTGTTTAAAATTAAATGAATGGATAAATAAATGTAGTAATTAATTAATCAATGAGGTTATATGTATATGTATATAGAAACAATTTTTAAATCCAAACAAATTCCATTTCCTTTTTTTATCAATGAAATTATTGGCTTATTATAATTAAGAACCAATGTTTGATAAAATAAAATAAAAAAGTTTTTAATTTCCAGCACTGAGTTCAATTTTGGGAAAACAGTTTAGTGAACTCAGTGTTGCCAAGCTCACTGATACCTACAAATTTGTGAAATTGTATAAGAAAAAAATTGAAAATATCTGCTCAACAATTCAAATAAAAGCTTCATTTCCATTTTTTTATATTATTATAACATTAATTGCTAATTTGTTGTAAGATTTTCATATTCTAAAATAAATATCATGAATTACACGTTAAACAATTTTAGAAACTATATACAACTTGGCAATACTACTGAAGTGTATTCCCCTACATTTCTTCAAACGCTGATTGGTCCCTCTATCTTCTACCTCCATCTCACCCTCACGGAGTGGCGCTAATTTTACGGCAAATTTCCTTCCAATAGTTGCTGTTTTTATTTTCTTTAAATTGCAATTGTGGGAAAACGATAGGACTAATCAAAAAACTAGATATTAATTGCCCCTTCTATTTATCTCCTCTTTAAAATGATGTAAAATACATTAAAAAAAAAATTAATTTAGAAGCGTAATCCCGGAAATTGGTATTTCACAATTTTCCGCTTTTTTCAAATTTGATGGAAAATTTTGAAAAATAATAGGTTATTTTCCCTCGGTATAAATGTGCTCAACATTTTCAACTGGTGACCTTTTCTTCAAATTGAAAATTGTGACTGTAAAAGCAGAAATAAATTTACTCTTTTTGAAAAATACAGCGTTAGGGGAGCCTTAATATTACTTCTTTTTGAATGACTTTCACACAGCATGTATAAAATTAAAAGCGCTTTCCAATTATGATATTTTCCGATCGCATTGTTAGTTTTTCGGGAAATTTATGAAAAACGAATTGTTGTTGTTGTTATGAGTGGCTTACTTCATCTAGTACCGGATAGAGGGCCTCATCATAATTACAGATTGCTTTATCAAATATCCGGGGCGAGCACCTTACATATTTGCAATGTTGTCAAACCTCTTATTTATGATTTAAAACCACACCTTCGGTTTTTTATAAATAGATGGCCACCTATTTGTGTTTATAAAATTTCGAGTATTTATAAGCTTTTTTCTTTTGATTGAAAATAAAAATATTAGACGTCCTACTTGTTTAGAATGTCTTTTTTTTAAAAAAAAAAGAGAAAAATAAAATCCCTCAAACAAGTAAGATGAATATATGACCGTAACTGCGTTGAAAACCTGGAATTTTTTTATTTATTTTTTTTGAATTACTTTTTTTTATTTTTTTTTAATTGTAAATAATTGTTTTTTTTTGTTAGAATTGTTTTTTTTTAATTTTTTATTATTTATTATTTAATTTTGTTTTGAGAATATATATTTTAATTTTTAATAAAATTTTCTTCGCTCCCTCTCTAATCCTTACACGATTATTACAATCGCTTATAATAAATATTAATATAGTGCCTCCTAATAAAATCTTTAAAAAAATCAATTTATTCTTTTTTTTAACCCTATCTATCTATCTATTTCTTTACCCAGTAAATGGTGCGATAATGCCATTTCTTTTTCATTATTGAATGTTTGGGTTTTTAATTTTTGGCAATTATCAGTATTTATTCGAGGTTTTCAACGCAGTTACGGTCATATATTCATCTTACTTGTTTGATGGATTTTATTTTTCTCTTTTTTTTTAAAAAAAAAGACATTCTAAACAAGTAGGGACGTCTAATATTTTTATTTTCAATCAAAAGAAAAAAGCTTATAAATACTCGAAATTTTATAAACACAAATAGGTGGCCATCTATTTATAAAAAACCGAAGGTGTGGTTTTAAATCATAAAAAAGAGGTTTGACAACATTGCAAATATGTAAGGTGCTCGCCCCGGATATTTGATAAAGCAATCTGTAATTATGATGAGGCCCTCTATCCGGTACTAGATGAAGTAAGCCACTCATAACAACAACAACAATTCGTTTTTCATAAATTTCCCGAAAAACTAACAATGCGATCGGAAAATATCATAATTGGAAAGCGCTTTTAATTTTATACATGCTGTGTGAAATTCATTCAAAAATAAGAAATATTAACAGAGTTATGAACGAAAATATAAAAAAAAAACATGCTTCCGGTTTTTCTTTTATAACTCCGGACCACGTTCGAATTTCCAAAAACCTGATATATCACGACAACAACGAAGAAATGCTCTTTCAAATGCCGTTTAGATCATCAAAATCCATTGGAAAATGCACGAAAATTTTTGTTTTGAAAATGACCTCAAAAATTAGCGTAACTGACGGGTCCCCTTAAGGGCCCACGCTAGTTATAAGAAGCAGATTCTAAACAGGATTCCTGTTTTGTTTTCCAATGGATTTCAATGTTCTAAACGGTATTTAAAAGGGCATTTCAAGAGGGAGGAAAGTACGTATTTGATTTTTTGAAATTCGGATGTAATTTGGAGTTACAGAAGGAAATATAGAAGCATGTTTTTTTGCATTTCTTAATAAATCGAATTTGGAAAATGAACTTACAGTTTTATATTCGGATCAAACTCTTTTAGTATTTAATCTAAAATTAAACAGAATCTCAATTATGTGTCAATATTGCATTATTATGTTATCATGCTGACATATTATTAATTTCTGTAACTATGTCAACATATAACTGTAACTATGTATGCATATATTTACGATGTGAAGAAATTGTCAACTTGCAAACCTACATTTTTCAAAATTGTACTACTCAATTGTTTTGTTAATCATAATTGTATATAAATATGTTGTTAAGTTCGTAATTAAATACAGTATACTAAAACCTCATTTGAGTGTTGTTATGCTTGTCACCCTTAAGGTACTCACTGATTCTTCGAGAGAAGTTTAATCAGCGTATGGAAAGAATCTTAAGTGAAAAATTTACAATGTGCAAATAAATTAACAAGTAAGTTAATAAGTTATAAATCAATAAATGAAATAAATAAATAAATAATTTATCATCACGATTACAAGTGAGATAAAAGTGAAATAAAAACAATAATTTCAAAGAGTAAAAGTAAATAAAAGTTAAGTGAGCAATAGTTTAAGTAAGCTATTTGGTAGTAAAAAATTCAACGAAGAAATAGCAGAAATTAAGATGTCGACAAAAGCAGAGAAGCTAAATAGCTCGGCGGCAAAGCAGCAGCAATTGGGTGAGCAAATAAACAAACTTTATATAAATTATGAAAGATGATTATATAATAAAATTTAGAAGTCAACCTCTTATTAAAAATTTATTTTTAATCGACTCTTAAAAACACCTTTAAATAAAAATAACTTTAACAAAGAATTAAATACCATATATCAATTAGCAACAATTTTCCAATACAAATGATCAAAAAATGATTGTACAAAATTAAAACAAAAAATGATCCCTTATATATAAAAAACAACAATAGGGAAAAAACGTTCAATATGTATTATTTAATTACAACGGAGTATCTAAACTAATCTACCCTTTTCTAAATAAATTTGGAATTGTACCCACATTTAGATCAAATAATACATTATATATTAAAAAATAATATCGATAAAGATGACCAATTAGAATTGTCGGGAGTTTATCAAATAAAATGTGACCAATGTGATTGTTTTTATATTGGTGAATCGGGTAGAAACATTAAAACACGTATTAATGAACATCGTAAATCCGCTACTTCAAAATTTTATCAACATCTGGACTCTACCGGTCACCTATCTAAGCATTACAGTAACGTAATATTCTAGAATAAAATAACACAAAATCACTTTACAGTCGGCTGTTCAATACTTCAATGCTGTATTTCACAAAATAAAATAAAATCAAATCAAATCAAAATTAATTGTATTAAAATTAAAAATCGTCTTTGCTATGCATATTAAGGGGAAGAGGTTCATATCTCAGGATTTTCGCCAGCGAAAATGTGAGTTTGTAACTTGCGATTTCTCACGCGTCCTTGAGACTACGACAACCGTAGATAGATTTTTGAAAAGAGCATTTCTTATAGAATTCAACGGTCCTTCCCGCTTTTGAAAATGTTGAGACAAATTTGAATTACAGGCGAAAATCTAACATGTTTTTTTTCGTATTTTTGTACAATTTCTCGTATTTTCTATTATAACTTGGCCAATTTTGATTATTTAGCAAAAATTCTTGTACTGTTAGATAGCAAATAAAAAGGTCTTTCCAAATATTCCAGAAATTTTCCGATTCCATCATTAGTTTTCCGGAAAATTAAACGCCTGGGAGGAGATATAAGAATTTGGACACAGTTTTTATTTTACAGCATTGATCAATCCCTCATTCGAAAGCTGATACAAAAGCCGAGGGGAATGCGAAGCCCTTGTTTTGATATTTTGAAAATTGCCTGAGTTATCGCGGAAAACCAACTGGTTTTTCTGCCATTGTTTTCACTTATTAAAATTAATTATTTTGCTTTGAAGTACATACTGTGCCTTGAAATAGTAGGCCTGTTTTCGACAGGCCTATTATTTTTGTAAAAAGCGATGATTTCTCGAAGAAAACGGAATGAAAATCCAGTCTCTTTGTTTGTGCATTATCAAGCAAGATAACCCGCCATACTGGTAGACAGTGCGCGTTTGTCAAATCGAACTGTGTCTCGCTTTGGATTGAGTATCGATGATTCCACAAACTTTCGATTAGGCAAACCCGCACTGTTTACGTCTGACGCGGGCAATCTTTGTGAAATAACGATGTTGGATTTCCACTCAATTTTCTTCGAGAAATCAACACTTTTTGCAAAAATAATAGGCCATTCGGAAACAGGACAAAATTATCTACCTAACCGTATGTATTTCAAAGAAAAATAATCTATTTTGGTAAGTGAAAACAATGCCAGAAAAACCAGTTGGTTTTTCCATATTTTATGCCAATTTTGGCGATGGACTGACTAACTGTGTTGCTCCAAATGGTTTACGATGTGTCGCAAAGTAAACGTTTCTGATAGAGTTCTCCATTTGACTTCTCGTCAGAAATGCAACAAGGAAAATATGTAATTCAACTTTAAACAGTTTTCGGTTTATATAGAGTTATTATTAATCCCGAAAAGTATACTTCTGGGAATTATTTCACCTATTATAAAACCCGAATGGGAACGATGGTCCCTTATCTTTTTCCGGTACACTTTAATCTTGATCCAGGGAGGGGGGAAGGTTATGAAACAAGTCTCGTCAAAAAGCCTTGACAGGCATCACTCAAAGCTTATTATCATGAACAATATAAGGAATAATGTAAGTTGAATCTTTAGGAAAGACTATAAACAGAAACAAAACAAATTATGGAATGCAAATTACTATGTGCATGTATCTCTATGAGAAATAAATTTGGATGTCTGATGAATCTTGTTCACCACTGCTGCACACTGATAGTCTTAGCAGTCGTAGTATTTATTTTTACAGTACCTATTCTAGTGCCAGAACATAATATTCCGATTCCAACCATCAACGTAAAATTCAATAAAAAAAATTAACCTCTTCCGACCTGAGATTCATTAATTGGGACGTAAGCATTGAGTCGAATTGTACAAATGGTGTACATTTAATGTTGGCAATGTAGATTCCTTTATAAACTGCAATTTTATAATTTAAATAGTTTAGATGGCACTGCCTGAGTTTACAGTTTCCTTTATACTAGCGTCATCTAGTGGTATAAAATGTATTTATTTTTAATTGTCATTTAACAAAGGGTGGGTCAGCGCTTTGCACATGTGCTGTATTCGGTATTATTCAAAGTGCTTTTTTGTAGGATTTTCTTCGTGCAAGTAAGTTAATATTTACATATTTCCTTTATTGTCTATCATAAAATCTGGGTTTATGAAAAAATTGTTCTTTGCTAACGAAATACACTAAAAATCATGTGTTTTAATTTTGTACAGCATACTGCACATCAGGCTGTACCTTAGTCTTGTTTATGGTGCACTTTTGTCTTGCATTGGCTGTTTGTACGATATACTGTACACCAAAAGTTTCCGAGCTATAGCACTAAAGTTTAATTTTATCTTAGATTTTGGACTGCTGCGACATTCGGATGTGGAAAAACAAATTCAAAAGTAGGCCGGACTACATATTATCACTTTTAAAAGAGGGAGATGAATCGGAGATTGAACAATTTAGCGGCGATGAGTTAGAAAAGGAAGATGAATTTCAAGAATTGTTGAGAGCCAATAATTTACCGGAAAATCTTCTAGACAATTTAGTTTTTGAAGATACAGGCGAAGAAGAATACATTACGGACTGAAACAATGAAGGAATTCTTGAGAGAGAAGACAAGACTGCAGAAAACATCACAACAGTAGAAGAGATTGAGAAAGAGAGCGAAGAAAATGAAGCTGGAATCGACGGAGATATTGCTGATGTTGGAAGTAATCATCAATACAATATCACTGATAAGAACAATATTAAATGGACACATGGCAAGTCTGTATTTAGTCCAAACAATATGCACATTTCTAGTAATATGCAGAATGCAACAGAAGAAGATTTGTCTCCAATATCCTTTTTTTTAAGTACATTCCTGAAACAATGTTTGGAATCGTTGGAGTTTTCCCAACTTTATAGCTTCCATTGATGGTAAACATGTGAGGATTGTAGCACCAGCCAAATCGGGAAGTCTCTACTTTAACTATAAAAGATATTTTTCTGTGGCGCTTCAAAAAGCACCACAGAAAAATATGGTTGATGCAATTTGCAAGCAATGGTTGATGCAAATTGCAAGTTTATCGATTGATGTGGGTTCGTATGGAAAAGAGGGTGATTCAGGGATTTTCAAGAAATCGAAAATGGGAGAATTGGTCAAAAATGGAAGTGTATTTCCACCTATAAAAAAACCTACCAAACTCTGACACTTTGCTGCCTCACGTAGTAGTTGATGATGCTTTCAGTTTAAGTGAGCATATGATGAAGCCAGTTTCCAGAGCACAAATATTGCAAGATGAAAAAAAGAACGTTCAACTACTATCTCAGCAAAGCCAGGAGAACGTCTGAAAATGCTTTTGGCATAATGAGCACCATTATATATATATATATATATATAATATATATATATATATATATATATATATATATATATATATATATATATATATATATATATATATATATATATATATATATATATATATATATATATATATATATATATATATATATATATATACAACGTGTCCCAGAATTGGCGCCCATCCCGATAGGTGTAAATAGAGGATGAAATTCTAAGACGAAAAATCTTATACCATTTTTTAATCTGACTCACAGGTAATGAGTAATTAATTAAAACAAGTAACGAATCAGATGCCCGCTATAGCGATAAAAGAAGCGGGAGGAGTCTAGCCTTGATATGACCGCAGTTACAGATTTCAACAATAAGGGTGCTCGCACAACACCGAATATTGGATTGTTTTTAATAAAAATCTGTGGGGTTGGGGAATTTAAAAAAAAATACGAAAGTCTTCACTTTTAGGTGTATTAATTAGTAATTTTAATAAAAAGTAAATTAAGTCACGTTTACCAAATCAGGAATAATATCAAAAGATTTTGAGATAATGCAAAAGAAAATTCTTTCTCTATTAAAAGTCAACAATTACTAAGAAACAATTCTTCGCCACCTTATCAACTTCCTGTCAGATGATATTACACAGAGACGCCGATACCTATGTAACATTATCCAAAGTGATCGATTTTGCCAATTTTATTACATTTATTCATTATTTATTGTTGTTTGCTTAAGGATTTAATTATTAAACAGTTTATTAAATGTAAAACAAAGAATATTTCGAACAGATCACTAACTATTGTCGCTATTTGTTACAATTTACAACAAAATTGTTGACTTTTAATAGAGAAAGAATTTTCTTTTGCATTATCTCAAAATCTTTTGATATTATTCCTGATTTGGTAAACGTGACTTAATTTACTTTTTATTAAAATTACTAATTAATACACCTAAAAGTGAAGACTTTCGTAATTTTTAAAAAAATGCAATAACCCCACAGATTCTCATTAAAAACAATCCTACATTATTCGGTGTTGTGCGAGCACCCTTATTGTTGAAATCTGTAACTGCTGTCGCCATATCAAGTTTAGACTCCTCCCGCTTCTCTTTTTATCGCTATAGCGGGCATCTGATTCGTTACTTGTTTTAATTAATTACTCATTACCTGTGTGTCAGATTAAAAAATGGTATATGACTTTTCGTCTTAGAATGTCATCCTCTATTTACACCTATCAGGATGGGCGCCAATTCTGGGACACGTTGTATATATAGCTCCTCCATGTAACCTATTAAATCAATACCTATGGTACATAAACTACATGTTTCACAAAAATGTTCAACTCTCACACTTTAAAACCATTACAATTTAAATTTTATTTACAATAAGCATTAAATTAAAAAAATAAATTATTAATTACGCATGTAAAGGATAAATTTAATAGAATTATTATGTTTAAAAACTCACCTTCTTTCTTTAGTAGTTTTCCAGTTTCATTCCAAATAAAGTCTTCCTTTAATGTATTTTTAAATTTTGGGTGTTTCAAGTCATACAATATTGTATGGTTCTTTACGAACTTAATAAAAACTTCGTCTTCATCAGCAGAAAACCTCATTGTTAGAGGTGTCGCAGTATTTTGTGACATTTGGGACAATGAACAATAGAGTAAAAAAAAAACAGTCCCTAACCTCAAATACCAGCATAATAAACAAAGTGAATCACGCAGCGTATAACGTAATAGACTCCTCTAGAAGCAGTCGGACTTTTTGAGTTGGTGTAAAACGTTCCATGCTGGCGTGATACGCCTTCTAGGAAAACACTCCTACTTAAAATCAGGAAGTGAGTGGTTGACGTGAAACGCTCAGCGTATTACGTCAAACACGGCGCAAAAAGCCGTCGCTAGGAAAACGTACCTTTACACGTAAACAGTGTGGGTTTGCCTAATCGAAAGTTTGTGGAATCATCGATACTCAATCCAAAGCGAGACACAAAATTCGATTTGACAAACTAGCACCAGTATGGCGCGGGTTATCTTGCTTTATAATGCACAAACAAAGAGACTGGATTTTCATTCAATTTTCTTCGAGAAATCAACACTTTTTAGAAAAATAATAGGCCAATCGGAAACAGGACAAAATTATCTACATAACCGTATGTACACTGTGACCGAAAAGCTCCGCATAATGCAAATAACTTCTTTATTTATCAAAATTTTGAAAAACGCCGAGGCAGGTTACTTTTTATTTCTAACTTCCCCGACCAGAGGGTGAGGAAGTTATTAGTTTCGGACCACAATTTCGAATTCGAGATTTCACCAGTGCGTGCGTGCGTGCGTGCGTGTGAGTCTGTCGGTTCTCCAACAATTACTCAAAAACGGTCCCACCGATTGAGTTCAAATTTGGCCAGCACGAACTATTTGGTGGCTGCTCGAGTTGATATCACCAATCGAAAGGGCATATGCTTTTATGTCCGAAACGATACCCATCATGTGCGAAGTTCTAATAAATTATTAATTACGCATGTAAAGGATAAATTTAATAGAATTATTATATTTAAAAACTCACCTTCTTTTCTCTCAAGTTCTTTTCTTTTTTTAAACAAGGGCACAAAATATGCAAAATAGTGCAGTCAACCAATTCAAATTTGCCGCCCTCTACAGCCCGTGTCTCTTAAAGGTGTTCACAGCGCCAAAACGTCTGTTAATTATCGAGTTATTGGAAATATATTTTAAGGATTTATAGGGGGGTTCTCAGAGAACATTTTAGCAAAATTAGGTCCACGTAGCTCATTGAGAAATGAGTGACATCAAATCCAACTTTTGAATAAGCAACAATTGGCAAGAGGGTTTTTCACGCATTAAAAGTGTTGAATTAATGTAATACATTCGTAACATGTACGATCGATGTACGAGAAACCAGTTTTTCAAATTTTTTTTCAAGATACAGTGCCACAAAATTGAAAAAAACGGTTTTCCGAGAATCTTCAAGTCATCCTGAGTTCATTTATGTAAAAAACTGATTGACGAAAATTTTGAGATTTTAGACAAAAATCAGTTTTTCCCCAATTTCCCAACAAGCTACATAGTCCAATTTTCACTGAAATGTGCACCATTGACCCCCCTATAAATCCTTAAAATATGTTTCTAATCACTCGATAATTAATAGACGTTTGGCGCTGTGAACTTTAAGAGAAACGGGCTGGATAAGGGATAGGTTGCCACAGAAAACAGTTGTTGTTATATGAGAGATATACCCTATTCACGATTCATTTGCGAAATTTTGTAATGACAGTTTAGAAGGTTATCCAACATAATTTTTAAAGCGTAGCAAAATTTTAGAACGGTAGTTTATAAAGACAGAATATCTACTGTTGGTATCACTGAAGGCATAAAATCCTACTCGTTTGTTTACATTCTTCTGTCATTTTTGAAACTTGACCTCAGAATATTTGTTTTTAGGCGGTTTTTTTTTTAGCGGGTATTATGTTTCGGTTAGTGCTTTTTTAATATATAAATGTTTTAAAATAATATAAATTTTGAATTTTCCACGAAAAAGAAATGTATATTCCCTCGACAATTCAATCCATATGATTTGAATTTTTCCATGTTTTTGTTGGGAGTACCGTACTACTTTTTATTCCGCGCTCAAATGACAGTTCTGTCGTTCTGTCAAAATTTCGCAATTGAATCGTGAATCGAATTTATGAGAAGGTTGAACTGAAAAGGGTGTGTGGAATCACAGATCAGTGAACTGAGTTTTGGTTGACGAGGTGCTGGTTCCTCATTGAATTTTTCGGTGGTTGTGAGATGGCCGCGGTTCTCGATTCCCAATTTTGATTTTTATAGTAAGTTAGGTTTTTTTTTTTGATTAAGTATCTACAATGAAAAAAATAATATAAAAACCTCGTGCTACGGTACTCGTTTTTTTTTAAACTTGGACTCGTGCATTAATTGTCGACTTCTGACACTTGTTTTTAATATAGATACTATTCTAATTCATGACTAACTATCCGGACTATCGGGGAAGTTATTAGGCCGGTTCTTAGATTCGGCCCCTTTCAAATTTTTTAATTATTTTTTTGTGTCTGTGTCAAAATGACTCTACCTGTTACCATCGCAAACAAATGGCTTCATCATTTTTTTTTTAAAATTAGAACCCTTATTTTATAATTTTTTTTTCTGGAAGAGCATATTTTTCTGCGTTCAGAAATGTAAAAATTGCAGAGGGTTACATAATTATTTGCAAATATTTTCTTAAATTATATTGAAAATAATTTTATTTCAAATGTAAAAAATCCGTTTTTTAACCATATAAAAGTTTGAAAAAGATATATGGATGATGTATTTACAATTATTGATATCGGTGATAATAGAGACTTTTCTATAATAGATAAGCTGTTAAATCATTTAAATAATATAAATAATGGTGTACAATTCACGGTTGAAATGGAAGAACATAATAAAATTAATTTTTCGGACATTACAATATCTAGACAATTTGATAACTTCAGTTTTAGTGTTTACAGAAAACCTCTTACTTGTAGTAGTTTAATAACATATGATTCCTTCCACCACCATTGTCAAAAATCCTCTGCATTTTGTTATTTCTTGAATCGCCTATTTAAAATTCCTTTAAATAAATCCGACTTTAAAGGAGAATTAAATATCATACATTATCTAAGCCAAATTAATGGATTTCCTGATACCGTATTTTGGAAATTATACAACAAATTTAAAATTAAAAACGACTCCCTTTTTGTTAAAAAACAAAAAACTGAGATAACAGCATACACATCTTTCAATTTTAATAAAATGTCAAACGAGTGGTCACCAATATTGTACAAGCATGGTATAATTACTACTTTTAAAAGTAATAATGTTGTATATAGCCTTTTGGCTAATAATATAGATCGTAATAATAATATTGATTGTTCGGGAGTCTATCGGATTGGGTGTGATGATTGTGACGCCTTTTACATTGGTGAATCTGGTCGTAGCATTAAAACAAGGATTAAAAAACATAAAAAGTGTCACACATCAAAATTTTTCCAACATTTAAATGAATTTAATCATTCATTTAATAATGAAAACAATGTAAAAGTTTTACATAAATCTAATAAAGGTATTAAATTAACTTTATTAGAAGCTTTCGAAATTTACAAACAACAAAATAATAGTAACTTACTAAATGATAAGATTAATTTAAATTTCGCGCCCATATTCACCTATCTAGACCTTTGAGAAATTAATAGTTTCTAAAAATGTTGATTCATCATTCCAGACTTGTCTTTGGTATTGAATAGTTTAAAAATTATAAGATAAATTGTGTATTTTGAGATTCTTTTTAATTCAATTATAAAATAGTGTTTTCTATTGAGTGGGTTTTCTTAAAATTGTATGAAAATTCAATTTGAAAAAATTATTGTCTCCTCTGTTTTGTTAATGTTAGTGATTTCAATCTGACTTTGTTATTTTATAATTTTAATATGCTTATGTTGACTCGATTACAGTATACAACTGATGATGGCTGTTTAGCCGAAACATGTATTGTACAGTTTAATAAAGAAGTTGATTCTTGGCTCAAGAAATATTTATTTTCATTTATAATTTTATCTATTGTTTTCTATTATCTTTTGATTCTTGGCTCAAGAAATATTTATTTTCATTTATAATTTTATCTATTGTTTTCTATACGTTCTGTAAGAGCTGTTAATAACAATGGATCTAACCAAATTATGTATAATTCACTTTAAATATGTTTTTTGATCACATAACCTAAAGGTATCGCATGCCCTAATATCGCACATTAGCCAGTTCCCAATATCGCAGTGGGCGATATTAGGCACCTAATGCTAACAAAAACATGTAGTTCCACTAAATCTTTTATTTTGTTCCAGACGGAATGTCTTCGCAAAAAAAAAGGAAAACATGGAATAAAGAGCCCATGTTGACGGCAGTTAATGCAGTTAGATCTGAAGAAATGGGGTACCAAAAAGCTTGTAAGCAGTTCAACGTACCTAAGAGCACATTAAAAGATTATGTGAAATGTATAAATAAAAGTCCAAAAGAATTAGTTGATGTAAAAATGAGTAGAAAAACTGTACTCCCTGAACAAATAGAAACCGAATTAATTGATTACTGTTTAGAAATGGATAAGAGATTCTATGGTTTGACTTCTTCAGATATAAGAATGGCTTTTCAGCTCGCTTTAAGAAACGGCTTGTCTCCTCCATTTTCACGCGAAAAAGGAGTAGCTGGTAAGAAATGGCTTCGACGATTCCTTCATCGTCATCCACAATTAACATTTAGAAAACCACAAGGCATTTCATATGCAAGGGTAAAGGGTTTCATCCAAGAAAATGTTAATATATTTTTTAACATTCTTGAACCTGCCTTGCAAAAAATTAACAATAATCCATCCCGAATATACAACGTTGATGAGACGGGAATTTCTACCGTACAGTCTAAACATTCCAAAATAATGTCATTAAAAGGCAAAAGGCAGGTGGGTGCAATTACTGCAACGGAGAGAGGTGCATTGGTTACTATGGTAACTTGCATGAATGCTTCAGGAGGCTTTGTGCCACCAATGTTGGGCTTCCCAAGGAATAACATGAAAATCGAAAAACTTGACGGCGCACCACTAGGAACAATAGTAGGGTGTCATCCGTCAGGATGGATACAACATTTATTTACCCAATGGTTTCGTCATTTCATTAAACATACAAAACCATCTGCTAATGATCCAATTGTGTTGATCTTGGATGGACACTATTCGCATACCCGCAATCTAGATATTATCGAACTTGCAAGAACTCATAGTGTCACAATAATAAGTCTACCCCCTCACTCGACACATAAAATGCAACCATTACACCAAGGGTGGGCAAACGGTCGATCGCGAACAGTTCGACAGTCGATCACAGATATTTTAAATAATTTACTGGGTTAATTTCAAATCTTTTAATTTAAAATGTGTACTAAAAATTTAGCTGACGATGAAACATGAATTTAAAGTTAAAAACGTGTCTATTCTACAACTGACATGACTAATTCCCAAACAGTGCTTCTTCCCCCTTCTACTCATTCTACTGCATGCTTACGCCTTTTTTATTCTCACTTCCCGCTATACACCTTGTCATAATACTGCGCTTGCGGTGAGATGCAACTAGCTGTCGCTACTCAAAGTACATACAGCCTGCAGTTACTTATGCTTTCCGTACTTAATTTTGTGGTTTAGTGTACTGAACTGAAGCAAACCGTGAAAAAGAAATTGTGTATTTGAGTTCGCGTCTTTAAGATTCTAATTTTGGGTAAGTAAACTTATTGAACATATTTAATTTGGGCCTTGCCTAAGAAAGGAAATCTCGAAAGACATTTTTTGAGTTTACAGAAGAATTATGAAAATAATTACCCTGTTAATACCGAATTAAGAAAACAAAAATTAAAAGAATTAAAAAATCAATTAACCGCACAACAATTTTTGTTTCAACAGCCTATGCATTAATCCAAAATGGCAACTGAAGCATCTTATGTCATAACATACGTTTTGGAAAAACATAAGAAGTCTTATCAGGATGGGGAAATTTTTAAGGAAGCTTTTCTTGGAGGCAGCGAGAAATTATTTTCCAACTTTAAAAATAAAAGTGAAATTCTCAATGCAATTAAAGACTTGCAACTTTCTCGTAAAACTGTAACTCGCCGCATTGAAGATATGAATAAAAATGTGACTGGACAACTAGACGATGACATACAAAGTTGTAGTTTCTTTTCGTTGCAATTTGACCAGTCAACAGACATCGTTGAAAGTGCACAATTAATTGGTTTTTATAAGAATGATTTTTTGCGATTTTTCCGTAAAAGAAGAATTTTTAACAATACTTTCAATAAAGGGAACAACGCGAGGTGCAGATATGATGACAAATTTTATGCAATTTGTTGAAAAAACAAATTTGCCTTTGCATAAATTGGTTTTTATGTCGACTGACGGAGCACCGTCGATGACTGGTAAAAATCATGGATTTTTAGCCCTTTGCAAACAAAATGAACAGTTTCCTGACTTCATATCATTTTATTGCATAATTCATAATAACGCCTTATGTGCAAAAATATTGGATATTAATGATATTATGGATGTGGCAGTGAAAATTGCTAATTCGATAAGAGCGCGAAGTTTAAGGAGACGTCTACTCCGTACTCAACTTGAAGACAATGACTCGGAATATGAAGATTTACTCCTTTTTTGTCAAGTCAGGTGGCTTAGTCGAGGAAGCTTTTTGGAAAGATTTCTAAATCTCCTGCCTGAAATTATTGCATTTATGGGCGCACTGGGAGAAAAACATGAACAATTGGAAGATACAGTATGGGTAACAAAATTAGCATTTCTTACGGATTTTATGGGCCATTATAACGCGCTTAATTTACAATTACAAGGAAAAGGAAAAAATATTATTGAGCTGTTCAGTTCGGTAAATGCTTTTAAAGCAAAATTAAAACTCTTCGCTTCATAATTAAAAAGGCAAAATTTTAAATCTTTTCCATATTTAGAAAAACATATTAAACTTACTGATGAATGTAACATTGAAATGTTTTGTTCTGAACTGGGAAATTTTAATCAAGAATTTGAGAGACGATTTGCAAATCTCAATAATCTTCAACCAATTTTTGAATTTATTTCATATCCTTTTGGAGAATTCGACAACGAGAATATTTCATCAATTCTAGCTCATATTTTTCAATTGAATTCATCGGATCTAGAGTTAGAAATTTTAACAATACAATCAGATATAATTCTGAAAGCACGTTCAAATGAAAATCATTTTTGGAATTTCTTACCAGAAGAAAAATATCCATTATTGAGATCGGTGGCAATGAGAATATTTGCATTTTCTGGTTCCACTTATCTATGTGAAGCAGTGTTTTCTCAAATAAAAAACATTAAGGGGGAACTTCACTCTGTGAAAATTGAAACCACTCGTTCAAAAATTCTGAAAAAATTATCATAGTTCAGTACTACCCTAAGCATCGTTTATGCCAAATTAACAGAGCATCTATCGGGTAGTTTTTGAAAAAAACCGAAAAAATCTCAAAAAAACATGGTTTTTACAGGTTTTAATTTTTTATTTCAAAAACTACCCGATAGAAAATTCGTTGGCTTTTGAATCACATCTAAATAGGTTTTATACACCTTCTCTATTTTTTTGATTGACTTTGAACGAGTAGGTTTGGCAAAAAGGCCGAAATTACGAAATTGCGTATTTACAGTACTATACACTTGAAACCAAATTTAGGACGTAGAATGGGTGCTAAACATTGATAAGAATAAAATTATTGGGCATCAACGTCAATATTTTTGCTAAAAAGGGCATTTTAAAGTTTTATTTTGAAAATGCCGGCTGATTTTTACTATACTGAATAGTAGCGTCCTCGACTATAAGTGGATGATTTTGTAAGTTCTTTCTAAGCGCCATCTATCATTCACAGGCTCAATAAGCAAAATAAAAAGATGCAATAAATAGAAATTTTCAAAAGAATAGCGAAGTATATAATCAACTATGTATTTATATTAGATTATATATAAGCTAGCTAGAATTTCATTAGTCAACTTGATAAATAAAATAATAAACAATGGGGAATTCTTCATAAGTTCAATATTCAATATGTATTCGTTTTGATTCTACCAAAAATAATAATTCGAAACAACAGAAGCGAGATAATAAAAAAAATGTTGTCGTAATACAAATAATTGAAAGATTTAGCGAAGAGGACAGCCGCCCTATAAAACCATCAAAACAGTTATTATTGTTTTATTTAATTAGGACGCCTGTTCTCTTCGCTAAATCTAAATCGTTCTACAGTAGAACGGACAATTAAAGATTCTGCAAATTATTACTATAATTTGAACGTTCAGGTATGAAATAGAAAAAAAGTTCTAGACATAGGGAAAATTTCAACCCTTTAGCTTTCGATCGAACATTATACCACATCGATAAATCTATTCACTTTCAATAATTTGTATTACATTTTTTTTATAATCTCGTTTCTGTTGTAAATCGCTCGATCTTAGGAAATCGACATAGATCCACTAATTTTACAATTTACATGCGTCAGACAAAGATAAAAAATATCGATATCTACATTTGTTTCCTTACTTGTTAAAATAAGCAATTGTGATAATCTCCTATCTTTATATTATTGTGCAGCAATGTTAGTGCTGACGCTATCTATCTCTGTACAATTTTTGAGAACAACATTGTTGGTTGGAAAATATGACTTTCTCGGAAAAATTAATACAATTATGCAATTTATTAGGCAACATACCGAATATATGTATAAAGTCGTTATTATGTAGTCTAACTTGATTACTATCTTTAGTAGGATTTTTCTGATAAAAATGTGTTTATCTTCCAGGGCATTTTTTAAGAAATTTGTACAGGGTGTCGAGTACAAAGTCATACTCCTATTATTTTGTAGGGAATTTGTATTTTATTTTAAAAATAATAAATGTTCGTGAATTTTCTGTGTGTATTATTTATTTTTACCTTGTCCAATTCATGATTACTGGGTGTCCAAATTTAGGTACTGAATGTCCATTTGGACACACAACTGTACCTTAAAAAATGCCCTGTTATCTTCATAATAAATTTTGAAAATTGCTGGATTAGGATTGAATGGAAATAATTATTTTGAAAATTCAATTGTTCATTTTATATAAAAGCACATAGATTTTGTCTGCAATGTGTATAAAATCAAGGACTTTTGTTTATAAAGAGACTGATAAGTAATCCTACCACATCGAGTTAAAAAAAAAATTTTACATAGAAATTGACGATTGCAATAACAAAAGATTTTAAAATCTCATATGCAAGAAAAGGAGGCGTGGTGTATTAGTATATAATCGGAGTGACGTGATGGTATATGACAGGAATAAGAAATAACGACTGCGCTCAGAGCCATCTACTGACCAGTGGAGTTTACCTAATATTAATAATTTTTACTAAGTTTTCAATCTGTAGAAAGTTAGAAATCTTTTCCTCATACAAGCTACCGACAGCGCTAACTTGCGTTTTAAAAACAGAAATAACGGAGAGTGAAGTTCCCCCTTAAGTCGCAATTTAGGAGTTCTCTGACTGATGACCACTTAATGACATCTATTCGATTGTGCATAAGTGATTACAAACTTAACTTTACAAAACTTATTGATGAAATGGAGTGTCACGCATCTACATCAGAAAATTAATTCAAAATTACATTAATTCAAAATATTTATCAATAAAATACATTGCACAAAATAGTAAATACAATGTATTTAATATATTATCATTAAAGACGTTAATTAAACTTCTATTTGTTTTTAATTTAACCCATATTTCGAAGTCGATCGCGCATAAATAGGAAAAACTAATGTCGATCATACCAGTATTAAGTTTGCCCATCCCTGCATTAGACCTTTCATTTATGGGTCCATTTAAAACATATTATTCTCAGAAAATAGAAAGGTGGCTTAAGAACCATGTGAGAAGGCACGTTACTGCTTATCAAATAGGCGAATTATTAGGTAGAGCCTACTTGAAAGCGGCTGCAGCTGAAATATCCGTCAACGGCTTTAAAAAAAAAGTGGCATATATCCCTGTAATAGATACTACATTTTTCATGATTGCGATGTTGCAATTCACAGACAAAGAGAAATATTTTCTCCAAAAGAGAATGTTGATGGATCTCAGACAGTTTCAACTGATGGAAACGTTACTCCTCCGCATGGTAGCTATATAGGCCCACAAGATATAACTCCTTTGCCATCTTGTAGTGGAACTCGTAACAATTTTTCACATAAAAAATTGCAATCAAGATCAACAAAATTAATAACTAGCACGCCATACAAGGACGAACTAGAAAAAAGTGTCGCAAACATAAATGCGAAGTCAGTGAAGAAAAAAGTCAACTTTGCATGAGATCCAGGACCTTCAAAAACCAAAAATACAAAAATTGGTAAAGCAAAGAAGCGAAAATTATCAGAAAGCAGTGATAGTGAATCCGATGTAATTATGGAATTAGATGATGATTCCGACATGCACTGTAGTTCTGAGAATGATGATGATGATGCAGAATGTATTTTCTGTTTGGAACGGTACTCTGATGACTCTAGGGGAGAAAAGTAGATAAGATGTATGCAGTGTTATAAATGGGCACATCAAGAATGTGCCAATTCTGACAAGAAGAAAAAGTTCGTGTGTGATTTTTGTCTAACTGGATGAGGTGTTTTAATGTAGCCCGTCTAAATGTCTCCCAACATCGCCTACGCGATATTAGGATACCATATTACACTAAAGTAAATTTTATCAGAAAATTTATTTTTGTTACTAAGGAAAAATTATTTGTTCAATAATTTTTTTGTTCTTATATATTGTTTTATTAATCTTCATAAAATATACAGACATATACAACAGCTTTGACGTGTTTTTTTCTATATTAAAAGATGCTAAGAAAAAGTGTGCGATATTAGGGAATTCTCCTCTATATAGGTATTTGAAGACAACATCCTGTATACAAGTTGGTATACGAGTTATAAGTTGAATGAATTAAAAAAAAATCACAAAGAATTTGTGAACCGCATTATTTGGAAGAAACTTGGAAGGCTCATAACAAAACAATAAAATCTAACAAACAAATGAAAATTGATGAACTATTAGCATAGAAAAAAATCGAAAATTCCATAAACGAGACAATTATATTAAAACGTTCATTTAAAAGACAAAATTTATCACAAAATAGACTTACCTTAACTGGACTACCGGAAATTCTTCGTTCAAACACAATTAAAAAGCTCAGGAACTCACTAAAAAATAAAAATAAAAACAAATTTAACGGATTACCACAACCTAAACTACACTCCGTCACGAATACAAAAACAAAATGACCAATTTCTAATTCTGTAGCACTTTATATACGCATTACCTCCCACTCTCAACTATCGCCAACTAGTAAATGGAATAAATGACAATAATTACAGGAAACTCTAAACGCAAAGTTTCCTTGGAAACTTTGCATTTAAATTTGGGTTTTTAATCTCTCAATTAACTATTGAAATATAGAAAATTTTATGATTTGCACAACTCAATTATATTACAATTTAACAGACAGAAATACCAATTTTATTGAAGTTTTTATTATTCAAATCTACACATCTAATTGCAGGCCTCTATCCGCAAGATACTGAACTACTTGATCTACAACCCACGAATTGAATTTACTTTTTCTGTTGATTCTTTGAAATTTTTGCATCGAATCCGTCCACAATCTTTCCTAAACCTTCACAATATGATTTTCAACAATTATTGGTGATGTGCGAAATCTTACAAAATTTCTTTGTCTCTCAAGATATGTGAAAACGTTCATTGCGATACTAAAAGTGCGCCACGACGTCACTTTATTTCTAAATAATGAAAGAAATCTTATAAAGCTTAGTATCTAGATTTACAACTACAAACACCTACAATCAAAATTTATCAAATAATAAAAGATTCCAATGGATTTGGATGATCTAAACGGCATTTGAAAGAGCATTTTAAGTAAAATGTCGTGGATTATCGGGTTTTTGGAAATTCGAACGAAATCCACAGTGACAAAAGAAAAACCTGAAGCATGTTTTTTTTTTATATTTTCATTCATAACTTTGCCAATATTGCTTATTTTTCAATGAATTTCACACAGCATGTATAAAATTAAAAGCGCTTTCCAATTATGAAATTTTCAGATCGCATTGTTAGTTTTTCGGGAAATTTATGAAAAACAAATTATTGTTGTTGATACGAGTGGCTTACTTCATCTACTACAGGATAGAGGGCCTCATTCGAATTACAGACTGCTTTTTCATATATCTGAGACGACTATCTTTCTTGTTTACAATGTTATCAAACCTCTTTTTTTATGATTGAAATCACACCTTCGGTTATTTTGTAAATAGATAGTCACTTATTCGTATTTATAACATTTCGAGTATTTGTAAGCTTTTTCCATTTGTTGTTCTGTTGGTTGAAAAAAAAATAACAAAAATATATATAGACGTTCGTACTTGTCTAGAATGTCTTTAAAAAACATAAAAATTAAAAACTTTCAAACAAGTAATACGAATATATGACCGTAACTGCGTTAAAAACCAGAAAAAATACTGATAATTGAAAAAAGAAATAAAATCCGAAGGTATGGTCTCAATCATAAAAATAGAGGTTTGACAACATTGCAAACAAGTAAAGTGTCCCCCTCCGATTTTAATGAAATTTAGATATGTTATTCTCCATCGAATTCTAAGAGATGCATGTTTTTTTTATCGGCGGAAAAACATATCTAGGGGGTTAAATCGCCACTCAAAGTTTAGGCTCAAACGGGGTACTTTTTAAGTTTCGCATACTTCCGGCTAAAATATTCAAACGGGACAAACGGCATTATTCTCAGGATGAAAAATAATGTAGAAGCCCATTGTTTACATATCAAAATGTCAATTAGGGTAGAAGTTATAAGGGTTGAAAATAAGAAAATTGCTATAGATCAAAAACTATTCATCGGATTTGGACGAAACTTATGTCGAAAGAAAATAAAAAAGTAGAAGAAACCTGTTTTTGGATTTTTTCGAAAAATTATGTTTAGGGGGTAACCGCCCCTCAACCATATTTGGATGGATCAGAAAAAAAACTTTACATTCTTATAATCTTTATGTTTTAATTCATAAATAGTGCTTTTCCATCAATTTTCAACAGTTAGGGCACATAATAATAGTATTTTCTTCATATGTTGGATACCTATTCAATTTTCATGTTGGGCATTTTTGTTTATATGAATATAGATACTAAAATAATAATTATTTTGCGATATATTTTTTCTAGATCTGTTCTAAAACTTATTTATTTCCTCTATCGACATTCAATTATTCATATTTTAAATGTTAATAAGGTTTAATTAAATTACCTTGCAATAAGCAAATAACTTATACGATGCGAAGGAAATACACTGAAAGGTTAGTCAAATTTTATAATATATTAGGAGATATTATTTTGTTATTGAAAAAAATGTGGCGCAAAATGCACTTGGAATTATAATAAATAAATAAATAGTAGAACAGACATAAAGGTTGAAATTTGCAAAAATTTTATAAAACAAATACTAACCATTGTACTTTCACGAAATCAGTTATTGTTGAAACATATAACTTTCACGACTTTTATGGAAAAACTCCATAGGGGTGAATTGACATTAAAAATTTAAATAATTGAACTTTGATAGTGATAACAAATTAGTTTTAGAATAATTCTAGAAAAAATATATTCGAAAGTTATAATACATTAATAATAATTGTAGTATCTATACTCGTATAAAAAATAACGTTCAGTATGAAAATTAAAAGCGTAGGCAACAAAGAAGAAAATAATATTATTTTGTGCCCCAACTACTGAAAATTGATAAAAAGCACTATTTATGAATTAAAACATAAAAATAATAAGAATAGTGAATTTTTTTTCTGATACGTATAGATATGCTTGACGGGCGGTTACCCCCTAAACGTAATATTTCGAAAAAATCCAAAAACAGGTTTTTCCTATTTTGTTATTTTCTTTCGAATGACATTAGTTTCGTCAAAATCCGATGAATAGTTTTTGACTTACAGCCATTTTCTTATTTTCAACCCTTATAACTTACACCCTAATTAACATTTCGATATGCAAACAATGAGCTTCTACATTATTTTTCATCCTGAGAATAATGCCGTTTGCTCCATTTGAATATTTTAGCCGGAAGTATGCGAAACTTAAAAAGTACCCCGTTTGAGCCTAAACTTTGAGTGGCGATTTCACCCCCTAGATATGTTTTTCCGCCGATAAAAAAAAACATGCATCTCTTAGAATTCGATGAAGAATAACATATCCAAATTTCATTAAAATCGGAGGGGGACACCTGGGAATGTTTCCTTGTCAGATATATGATAAATAAGCTTAGGATTCTGTAACTACCTTTAGTTCACGCCATGGACGTTCGTGACTTTCGAATCTTACTGTAATCGCAATGATAACTATATGGAATATAGTTACTTCGGTTTAGTCAGACTCGATGTTTTGCAATATTTAAAAATTAAATTCAAAAGAAGAAAATTGTAAACTCAAATAAAAAATATCAAATATTGCACATTAATTGAATTAAAGTTAAATATTAATTTAGTTCATACACGTTGGAGTTTTATCATAATCAGGGATAAAATTGACCTTGTATAATGGAAACAAACTATTTTAACAATAAAATATTAATTGTTTAGATAGACACTTTGACGAAAAAAGTAACACAAAAAATTAATACGAGTAATTTTTTTAAATCATTTGTATCTGACCAGAGATTAAAATTTTCTTCTTCTAATTTAGAGAAATATTCAATCATCAATACTGACATTTCTAATGCATGAGATTGTTTTTGTTTATTGTTTCATTTGAATGGAATAACTCGACTAACCATTTTGTAGTTGCTTATGTTCTAAAATGTATCCCATTAATTTTTACCTACCCTGGTGAGGGTATGTCCGCCTCCCCGTGGTCTCATTAGATATTTTTGCACATATAAACACCTACATATGTATAGAAATAACCTTGGTCTTTGCTTTTAATTTTTTACAAATTAAATATTAACAATTATAATTTTATTTTCAAATATTCAATTTTTTTTTTTAAATGTACCTGATATTTCGATAATTTTATAAATTTTTTATAATCTGTATTATTATTTTGATGTCTTAAAAAATTTAAAAAAACATTGATTTGAATTTGTTCATTCACATACATATCGTATTTAAACCTACTTGCTGCGCTTATGGAAAGATAGTCTAAAACGAGTAAATATCGACCACAATGGACCCCTTGTTTATTGTACGTGAAGTCGCTTTCTTACTTTATTAACTACGTTGAATGATTGGAGTACTACAAGCACAACGAATAAACATATAATCCTACAGAGGGATCGGGTCCAACTGCAGATCGCACACATATATTGGAGTTCGGAGCGATGACGTCAGAGCTACCGTACGGTATAAAACATCCGAAGCTAAATGATAAAGCAGTCTGTATAAAGTCACTATATGTATAAAGTACCGCAATTCAATGTTCAAATGTGTTAGAGAGAGAAGTACATTTTCTAGACACAACATGGCTGCCTGACAGAAGATGACCTTCATTAAACAGAAAACAATAGATGACAACCAATAAATGAGACTGGTCATCAAAATTTTCAGCGCGCCAAATTTAAAAATTTAAATTTTAAGTATTTAATGTTGCCTACTCCCACCAATATGACTGGCAGGAGCCTGCCTTGTTTCATTCTGTTTGAAGTTGGCGTCAAATTTCAGATACAAAATGGATGCCAATTGCGGTACTTTTTATATATATATATATATATATATATATATATATATATATATATATATATATATATATATATATAGTGACTTTAAGTCTGTAATTATGATGAGGCTCTCTATCCGGTATTAGATGAAGTAACCCACTGGTAACAACAACAATCATTTGTTTTCCATAAACTTCTCGAAAAACTAACAATGCGATCGCAAAATATCATAATTGGATAGCGCTTTAATTTTATACATGCTGTGTGAAATTCATTGAAAAATAAGCAATATTGGCAATGTTATGAACGAAAATATAAAAACACATGCTTCCGGTTTTTCTTTTGTAACTCTGGACTACGTTCGAATTTCCAAAAACCCGATAATCTACGACATTCTACTTAAAATGCTCTTTCAAATGCCGTTTAGATCATCCAAATCCATTGGCAAATGCAAGAAAATTCCTGTTTTGAAAATGACTTCACAAATTAGCATATGTGACCAGAGCCCTTAAATTCAATTGGGTATAAGTAGAATCGTTGCGTATTGTATCACTACAGATTAATGGTTCGGTGCCTTTGGCCGATTACAATTTAGCATTAGCGTTTGTGTCGTATTGTAACTGAGGGATAGTTTTTTTTTCGATATTACATTTGAAATAAAAATATACAGAGGCAAAAGGACGGCGTATTTAACGTTTAAGGAGTTCTATTTGATGGATATTTCTGAAATTTGGTATACACTTGTTTATCCACCTGAACAATCTCTAGAAAATGTTTTCGTTGTTCTTCTATCAACCCCCGATATATGGGGTTGTGCACACTACTTTCTTGTTTTGAATGGAATGGTATATTTCTTTACTACACATTTAGATCCTGTGGTGAAATTGAAGAGGACTTTGTTAACATGACTTACGGTCTAACGTTAATAGTTTTTCCGGAATTTTGACTTTTTTAAATTTTGATGTTGAAGTATTGTATACAAAAATTCATATCTCGGAAAATATTGCTGTTAGACAATCGAAATTTGCAAATTAAATTGTTCGAATTATGCACTTTATACTAAATTTTATAGAATTGAATCATCTTTCAGCGTTTAGATAAAATCAATTTTTCTTTCAGTTCATTTTCAAAGCGTAATATCTTCCTTATTTTAAATGGAATGGTATATTTTTCTTTATACTGTTGAACGGACAAAAAAAATTCTGCATCGAATCATATAAACATTCCCTATACCTATTCCTGATAATTATTCAGTTATACTGGATTTTCGATTTCTAATAATTTACCCCCTGCAACGAAATACTAAAACATAGTAGGCTTGGTGAAATAATTTTCAATCACAATTAACATCTAAATAATTATTTTTTGATTTTTTAATGAAAAATTATCGAAAAAATTGACATAATGAAATTAAAATTATTTGGATTTTCTCTTCATGTAAAATTGCAGGAAATTGCTGTAAAAACGTATGAAATAATCACTATTAACCTCAAATGTGACAGTCAATGTCAATTTGCTAAGCCTTCTATGTGTTTGCTTATAGGCGAATTATCAAGCCATATGTCACTAGACACTAGACCCTTTCAAATTGAAGGGAAAACTAAAGAAAACTGAGAATTCTAAATAACTGAAAAACTATTAGAGATAGGAATAGAGAATGCTAATACAGTTCGGTGCAGAATTCTCTCGACCCAACCGTGTAAAGAAAAATATATGGTTTTACATAAAATGAGGCAGATAATACCGTCTGAACATTTTCTGAAAGAAAAATTTATTTCGGCTGAACGCTGAGAGATTATTTATTTCTATAAAATTTGATGAAAAGTTTGTACTTTTCTTTAGATAATCAAAATTCCAAATTCTAGTTAATCAATTGCAATAGGTTTTAAAATATTAATTTTTCAATTAAACACTATAAAATCAAAATTTTCAAAACAAGTCTAAATTCCTGAAAAACTAAATAATAGACCGTAAGACATGTTATCAAAGTCTCCTTTAATTTCACCATAAAATCTAAATATGTAATAAAAAATATCCCATTTCATTTGAAATAGGAAAGTAGGGTGTACTACCCCATATACCGGGGAATGATAGAACACAAAAACATTTTGTAGTGATAACGCAAATAGAAAAACAAATATATACCAAATTGCAGAAACTTCAATCAAATAATAAACGTCTAATAGGCCACTACTTGGCTCACTCTGTATACAGGCAAAATAAATTTGGTAAAATTAAGGGGACAAGGTAGATCTCAAAATTTTAACCGGCGAAAATGTGAGCTTGTAACTTGCGATTTTTCGCTCGTCCTTGGGACTACCATAATCGGAAATAGATTTTTGAAAAGAGCATTTCCTATAGAGTGCAATGGTTTTTCCCGTTTTTCAAAATGTTGATACAAATTTGAATTACAGACGAAAATCTAACACGTTTTTTTCGTATTTTTGTACAATTTCTTCTATTTTCTCTTATAATTTGGCCAATTTTGATTATTTTGCGAAAATTCTTGTACTGTCAGATAGCAAATAAAAAGTTCTTTCCAAATATTCAAGGAAATTTTCGATTCCACCGTTAGTTTTCCGGAAAATTTAGAAAACTTCAGTACGCGACAACACCGTTTTTTCTACAATTTTTATCTGACATCATTGATCAACCCTTCATTCGAAAGCTGATACAAAGGCGGAGGGAAAGATAGAAAGCTTTTTTGAAATTTTCAAAACTGCCTGAGTTATCGCGGAAAAACCAACTGGTTTTTTTAGCATTGTTTTCACTTATTAAAATTAATTATTTTGCTTTGAAATACATACTGTTATGTAGATAATTTTGTTCAGTTTCCGATTGGCCTATTATTTTTGTAAAAAATGTTGATTTTTCTAATAAAATTGAGTGGAAATCCAGCGTCGTTATTTTACAAAGATTGCCCGCGTTACATGTAAACAGTGCGGATTTGCCTAATCGAAAGCTTGTGGAATCATCGATACTCAATCCAAAACGAGACACACAATTCGATTAGGCAAACACGCACTGTCTACCAGTATGGCGGGTTATCTTGCTTGATAATTAGTGTTAGGATTTACAGTTTTGCCATAAGTATTTCAACGCGTTGAACCTACCTTTAGCGTAGTTGTATTATAATTCTGATTAAATAACTTCTTGTATGTTGTAAACTATCGGAGACAAAAAATCATTATTATTTACAAATTATAGTCTGAAATAATAATTAAAATATTAAATTAAATTAAAATATTTTAAACTTCTTTACCGACAAATCATATGTTTATTAACCCAAACGAGTTACTATAAGAGTATTCAGCAGAGGGAACCCATTCCATTGAAATTTACAGTACAATCAAACGCCTGTGTTTTACGAATGACGTCGATCGGTCATGCGGATATTTTAAATGGTCTACTGTTTTTCAACATTCTGCTGCTATCGTTATAGAGCAACTCGTTTTGTTGGCGACGAAAACACTCGACTAAAACAGAAAATAACATTGCGCTCTACTCGAATTTGTCAGGAGAGTAGATTTTGGCCGGCACGCTCTACGGTGCCAAATCCTATCTCTATTGATAATACAAACAAAGAGACTGGATTTTCATTCAATTTTCTTCGAGAAATCAACACTTTTTACAAAAACAATAGGCCAATCGGAAACAGGACAAAATTATTTACCTAACCATATGTATTTTAAAGCAAAATAATTAATTTTTATAAGTGAAAACAGTGCCAGAAAATCAAATCGAATTTTCCGCGATAATTCAGGTAATTTTAAAAATTTCAAAAAAAGGGCTTCGCATTACCTCTCGGATTTTGTATCAGCTTTCGAATGAGGGGTTGATCAATGCTGTAAAATAAAAACTGTGCCCAAATTCTTATATCTCCTCCCAGACGTTTTCTTAATTTTCCGGAAAACTAACGGCGGGATTGGAAAATTTCTTAAATATTTGAAAAGAATTTTTTTTGATATCCAACAGTACAAAAATTTTTGCAAAATAATCAAAATTGGCCAAGTTATAAGAGCAAATACGACAAATTGTACAAAAATATAAAAAAAAAACATGTTAGATTTTCGTTTGTAATTCAAATTTGTATCAACATTTTGAAAAACGGAAATAACCATAAGGGGTATAAGAAATGCTTTTTTCAAAAATCTATTTCCGGTTGTCGTAGTCCCAAGGACGAGCGAGAAATCGCAAGTTACAAACTAACATTTTCGCCGGTAAAAATCCTGAGATCTACCTCGTCCCCTTAAAAGACAAAATTTATAACAAAATAGACTTACCTTAACTGGACTACCAGAAATTCTTCATTAAAACAGAATTTAAAAACTCACGAACTCACAAACAAATTAATATAAAAACAAATTTAACGGGTTACCACAACCAAACAACACTCCGTCACAAATACACAAAATGGCCGACTTCTAATTGTGTGGCACTTTATAACCGCATTAACCCCCACTCTCAACTATCGCCTACTAGTGAACGGAATAAATGTCGATACTTACAGGAACCTGTAAGGAAACAGCATTTATATTTGGATTTTCAATCTCTAAATTAACTATCAAAGTCTAGAAAATTTTATGATTTGCATAGTTCAATTATATTACGAGTTAATAGATAAAAATTCCAATTTTATTAAAGTTTTTATAATTCAAGTCCACCCACCAAATTGCTGGCCTCTATCGGCAACAAACTGAACTACTTGATCAACAACCAAGGAATTGAATTTACTTTTTCTGTTTATTCTTCAAAATTTTTGCATCAAATCCAATACAAACTTTCCTAAACCTTCACAAAATGATTCAAAACAATTATTGGCGTTGTGTAAAATTTTATAAAATTTCTTTGTCTCTCAAGATATGTGAAAACGCTCACTGCGATATTAGAAGTGCGTCACGGCGTCATTTTATTTCTGAATAGTGAAATAAATCCTATAAAGCTATCGAGATTTACAGTTACAAATATCTACAATTAAAGTTTATCAAATAATAAAATATTAAAATTAGAATTCAAAGTGGCAGACATTTTGGATAAGTCGATATGTTGGTGTCGTTTCTGTTGAAACGACACCAATATATCGCCTTCCTTGTCTCAAGCCATGATCGATCAAGGCTTGAGAAAAGGAGGCCCCTATTAAACGACACACTCATAAGTTAGAAAGAGTGAGGACTAACTATCAAAATTTCCCCATATGAGGAAAAAATTGGTCTTATACAAGTGTAGGGGATGCGCACTCTAGGTACCTCATTGACTAACCAAAAATATAACCTCAAATTCAATTTTGTTTTTGAAGATTTTTTTTATTTTACTGATTTGTATTACGCCTTATTTTTTTGTGTAATATCCCTTTTTATTACTATTTATTTAAATTTCCCGCTTTCTACTATTTTCCAATGAGTAGTCCAAAGCCTGCTAGATTTTTTAGCGCTTTGCTTATTACAGGCCTGCCCATTTGTCTTCGTTCATAATTCCGAGAGAAATGCGAACTTTGGCCGCATTGGCGCTTGTAACCGGAATATAAAACGACATAGCTATATTTTTCTATCTCTATTTGTTGAGGCAACTGTCATCAACAGTTGGCGGGGAATCTGTTACCAATCATAATTAGAGATTCGTTTGACTAGAACTATACAGAGTGAGTCAAGTGGTTGGCCTATTAGAAGTATTAGAAGTTCTAATTGATGAAAGATTCTGAAATTTGGTATGCATGCGTTTTTCCACCTGAACTACACCCTACTTTCTTATTTTAAATAGAATGGTATATTTTTAACTTCCCCGACCGGAGGGTAGGGAAGTTATTAGTTTCGGACCAAAATTTCGAATTCGAGATTTCACCAGATCTTTACGTTTTGAGGTCCCCTGAACACGTTTTTAAAGTTTTTAGCATGATGTCCGCGCGCGCGTGTGTGTGTGTGTGTGTGTGTGTGTGTGTGTGTGTGTGTGTGTGTGTGTGTACGTGCGTCTGTCGTTTCTCCAACGATTACTCAAAAACGGCTTCACCGAGTTCAAATTTGGCCAGCAAAAACTATTTGGTGGCCGCTCGAGTTGATTAGTTTTTGGTGCCAATCGGACCACGGGGGTGGAAGGGGGAGGGGGGTGATTGAAAAAAATTTCAAGATAACATATTAATTTGATATCACCAATCGAAAGGGCATGTGCTTTTATGTCCGAAACAGTACCCCTCATGTGCGATGTTCTTTTCTTTTTTTTAATTAGGGCACAAAATTGGCAAAATAGTGTAGTCAACCAATTCAAATTTGCCGCCTTCTATAAGGGATCGGTTGCCATAGAAAATTTAATTGCGAAATTTTGAAATGACAGTTTTGTGGTTCTGTCAAAATTTCGCAATTCAATCGTGTATCGAGTTTATAAGAAAATTGAACTGAAAAGTGTGTGTGGAATTACCGATCTGTGAACTGAGTTTTGGTTGACGAGGTGCTGGTTCCTCATTGAATTTTTCAGTGGTGGTGAGATAGCCACGGCTATTGATTCCCGATTTTGATTTTTATAGTAAGTTAGTGTTTTTTTTAAACTTGGACTCGTGCATTAATTGTCGACTTCCGATACTTGTCTTTAATATATTTTTCTAGAGTCCAATCGGAATTACAGGACATACTTAAGATAAAGCACGTTCGTCTCTAGCCACGCCTGGCTGGTGGAGTTTTCATATCGCAACCAGTGGCGTGTTCAAATTTCTAGATGAAATTTATAAATAACTAGGCCAATATTTAAAAAGCACAAAATATTCATTTATTTGAAAAATAAATTGATAATAATTAAATAATAAAAATTAGAAACATTTAGTATCTTACTTTAAGCAATGTAAATTGAAAAACAAAATTCAATTACAACTATGTAATTGTTTCCACGCCACTGAATAGTTTTTTGTTGTCTCATTATTGGTTATCATCTCATTTTACTCCACCTACTTTTAACTGGAATTTGTGTGGTTTCGTACGTGCCTTATCTTAATTATGTCCTTAAATTGGTGTCCGAGCTATAATTCATGATTAACTATCCGGACTATGTCGGGGAAGTTATTAGGCCGGTTCTTAAATTCGGCCCCTTTCAAATTTTTTTTTTCATATTTAGATTCTATGACGAAAATGAAATGAAGTTTGATGGCATGACATATGGTCTAGCGTTTATAGTTTTTCAGGAATTTCGACTTTTTCTGAAAATTTTGATTTTGTAGTATTTGAAAATTGTCTTTGTCTATCTCAGATATCGATAAGAGCTCTCTTCTCTATTCACTAGCGTAGTGGTACAAGTAGGTAGACTTAAGTTCATTACACTCCGCCGCACTAACGCCTTAGTTCTCTCGACCTCTTTCTAACATAGAGAACGAAACAGCTGTAAGAGGAAGACCGCTACATTCGCTAATGTTTCTATTTACTTTACCCTCTCGGTATTGGCAGGGAGCGTGACGAAAACGACATCTAGTGGTTACAAAAAATCATGCTCGGGAATTATTCGAAAAATGTTTCATAACTGTTGTTGTGTTGTTAATTGCGGAAATACGGGCAGAAATAGTCAGTGTAAATTTTATACATTTCCAAGAGCGGGTTGGAAATTAGAGAAAAGAGAAAAATGGATAAATGCAGTTAGAAGAAAAAAGTAAGTAATCTATAAACTAATTGTTATTCAGGCTAAAGTGTGTTTTACTGTATATGAATTCTAAAAATATATGTGTGTAATAATAATTAAATTAAATTATAATTAGTGTTAGGATCTACAGTTTCGCCATAAGTATTTCAACGCATTGAACCTACCATTAGCGTAGTTGTTCTATAATTCTGATTAAATAACTTCTTGTATGTTGTAAGCTATCGAAGATGAAAAATCATTATTATTTGGAAATTATAGTCTGAAATAATAATTAAAATATTAAATTACATTAAAATATTTTCAATTTCTTTACGTACAAATCATATGTTTATTAACACAAACGACTTACTATAAGAGTATTCAGGAGGGGGAACCCATTCCATTGAAATTTACAGTACAATCAAACGTCTGCGTTTTACGAATGACGTCGATCGGTCATGCGGATATTTTAAATGGTCTACTGTTTTTCAACATTCTGCTGCTATCGTTATAGAGCAATTCGTTTTGTTGGCGACGACAACACTCGATTAAAACAGAAAATAACATTACGCTCTACTCGAATTTGTCAGGAGAGTAGATTTTAGCCGGCACGCTCTACGGTGCCAAATCCTATCTCTAATTATAATGTAAAGTGCACTGCAAGTAAAAATTTGTTTTTTTATTATTGATGGGTCACCATGGACTCCAAAACCAACAGATACCATCTGCAGTGATCATTTTATTGGAGGTCAAAAATCAGAAGAGGAAACAAGTCCAAGCTACATTCCAACGATATTTCCTTCCATATATAAAAAAATTTGAAAGGGGCCGAATCTAAGAACCGGCCTAATAACTTCCCCGACACGAGTCCGAGTTTTATTAAAAACGAGTACCGTAGCACGAGTTTTGTATACAATTTTTTCTATTGGAGATACTTTATTAAAAAAAAAAAAACTTACTATAAAAATCAAAATCGGGAATCGAGAACCGTGGCTATCTCACAACCACCGAAAAATTCAATGAGGAACCAGCACCTAGTCAACCAAAAGTCTGTTCACTGATCGGTGATTCCACACACACCCTTTTCTGTTCAACCTTCTTATAAACTCGATTCACGATTCAATTGCGAAATTTTGACAGAACGACAGAACTGTCATTTGAGCGTGGAGGAAAAAGTAGTACGGTAGTCCCAACAAAAACATGGAAAAATTCAAATCATATGGATTGAATTGTCGAGGGAATACAGTGTGGTTCATCGACGACTATATAGTTTATATGGCAAACCCCATTATTTGACAAGAGATTTGAAAAATATTTTGAGGATTTATCGGAGGGTCCTTAGAGATCATTTTACCAAAATTTGAGGCTCGTAGCTCTTTGGAAAATTGGTGAAAACCCGCTTTAATCGGAAAATTTCGCGATTTCCGCCAATCGAAAACCTGTCCTAAACAAACCAGCATCATGAAAAGATTCGAGCAAAACAGTTTTTTTCATTTTTCCTCGCGAAATTCCGGAAAAACAGAAAAATTTGTTTCTCGAGATCGATTATGATTGAACGAATGAACTACTTTTAAATCGAAGGGGAGACATTGTTTACGATAACTCGGTGTGTTTTTTTCTAAGAAAAAATCCTTGACATTGATATCATTACAACAACTGGAGTGTACGTGACTTTTTTTGTTTACGAATAATTGCAATAAAGGGGAGAACAAAGATACTGAACACAGAATTATCATAAACAGTGTTTTCTCTTCGATTTACAAGTTGTAAACAGCTGATAGTGGCTAATGAACTTTTCATTCATAATCGATCTCGTAAAACAAATTTTTCTGTTTTCCGGGATTTCGCGAGAAAAATGAAAAAAACTGTTTTGCTCGAATCTTTTCATGATGCTGGTGTGTTTGGGATAGGTTTTTGATTGTCGGAGATCGCAAAATTTTCCGATTAAAGCGGCTTTTCACCAATTTCCCAAAGAGCTACGAGCTTCAAATTTTGGTAAAATGATCTCTAGAGACCTTCCGATAAATCCTCAAAATATTTTTCAAATCCCTTGTCAAATTATGAGGGTTGCCATTTAAACTATATAGTCGTCGATGAACCACACTGTATACATTTCTTTTTTGTAGAAAAATCAAAATTTATATTATTTTAAAACATTTATATATTACAAAAGCACTAACCGAAACACAATACCCGCTCAAAAAAACCGCTTGAAAACAAATATTCTGAAGTTATGTTTCAAAAATGACAGAAAAATGTAAACAAACGCATAGGATTTTATACCTTTAGTGATACCCACAGTAGATATCATTCTGTCTTTATAAACTACCGTTATAAATTTTGCTACGCTTTAAAAATTATGTTGGATAACCTTCTAAACATTTCAAAATTTCGCAATATAGAGGGCGGCCAATTTGAATTAATTGACTACACTATTTTGCCTATTTTGTGCCCTTATTTAAAAAAAGAAAAGAACATCGCACATGATGGGTATCGTTTCGGACATAAAAGCACATGCCCTTTCGATTGGTTTTATCAAATTAATATGTTATCTTGAATTTTTTTCAATCAACCCTTATTTAAATTATTTAAAATTTGTTTCCAGGCATACACGTTTTTTGAACAGGAGAAAAGCTGAAAATGATATAGTTTTGACAACAACAACTGGTGCTGAAGAGACTTCACAAAGTGAGGATGTTACAATGGATTCTATGATAAACGCAAGTGAAGCTAACTTTATCAACTAAACGTTCGTCGTTTATCTGAAAATTAAAATTAATTCGATATTAAAATAAAGAACCTGAATACCATTAACATTTTTACTTACATATAAAATTGAGTCGTAAGGAAGTAAGCTAACAGACGCTTGTCGAATTACTTTAGATGTTATTAAAAAACTTTTTGCACATTTCCTTAACTCTTTTACGTCTCTAACGTGACCAACCATAACTAATTGTTTGCATTTGGTCATCGTTTGAGGTTGAAACAATATTTCATGACTTATTTTTTCGAATCCGCTTTGAATTATGATATTCATCGTTACCTATTTATTAAAAAATTTGAAAGTGGCCGAATCTAAAAATCGGCCTAATAACTTCCCCGACACAGTCCGGATAGTTAATCATGAATTAGAATAGGATATTAAAGCGAACGCTGTATGCAGAGTTACTCCTTGAATCAGAAATGCGGCTTTTCCCGATGGAGCAGACAGTAGAACATATTTGTGTCCTTTTTCATTACCGGGTAAATTATCAAAATAATGCGTTATTAGCTGGAAAATGGTGCTGATGACCATACTTTTTCAAACACCAGCCGATCCACTCAAAAACAGTTTTAAAGGTATTCTACCAGTTTTAAAACAATTTAAAACGTGCATCACAAATTGTTTTTGTTCAGGATTTAGTCTTCGCATTAAATCAAACATTTCACCTTCAGATATTCTTTGTGGAGATGTGAATCTGTTGGCATTGGTTTTCTCGTTATTTCCCACATTTTCAATTCCACCTTGTTGCAAAATGTCAATTTGAACATCTGCAGGCATTTTTTTTTCAACACAACTATTTTCATCTTTTTCATTAAGGTTTTCCACATCTTTCAAACACTGTTCTATTGCTTCATCTTCAATCACACAATACTTTTTTCTGTTCATTTCAATAATGTTTCGATTATCAACATACTTTTTCAAAATATCAACATTTTCTAAATCTCTTTCCTCATTATGCCATGGCAAAAACAACATTATTTGTTCTCTACAGTAATTTACACTATCTTGATCATATTTGTATCTACGATATCTAATAATTGCTGCTTTTTCTCTCATCTTATTTGTATTTTCCACGGTAACTTTATTATCACTATTATCACCTTCCTGCCTTTCATGAGGGTCGATATTTTTTCTAATCTTATAATTTGCAACAAAATCTGCTAAACAAACATTCTCAAGATTACTTGTCCTTGAACTGTATTTTGACAAAATATTTTCAACAAATATATCTGTTGAATCCTCTGGCAACATTGCTAATTGTTGTTTGGATTTGAGCATTTGCACTCGTTAAGATCTCGGGCTCGTATTAATGTAATAACACGTTCTACTACTTTTGGACAAAGGAAGTGATAAACAGTGATATGCTGCCTCCTGGGCGGACATTAAATTACTGTTCAAGAAAGTATTCGTAATTTTTCTAAATTTATCCTTGATACTGATATTATCATTGCTAACATCCTCTGCTGCCATTCGTAATAGCCTAGATAAACCTTTTTCTATTTTATTAACATAATTTACCATATACGACGCTACGCCGTACTCATCCACAACAAACTGCAAGTCAATATTTGACTCAAACAAATGTAGAATGTCTTTATTGTAATAGTTGACACCAACCTCTAAGCTAGTTCTTTTTAGAAAAACATGAGGACGTTGAAGATTTATTCTTAATGCTTTTTTGTAAGTGTTTTCGTCAATTTCCAATTGTTGCAAAATTTCTTCAAAACTAATTAATTTTGGATTTTTATACAAATCTTCCATCATTTTGCTAATTTTCTCCCGAGCAGTTTTCAGCTCTTCTTTTTGATATTCTTTTGGTAAAGGTTGTAAAATTGTTGTTTTCTTTCAACTCTATTTTTTTTATAACATGTATGTGTATGTTTATGATACTGTAGTTTTACATACGGATCATCTTCATTTAGGCGACAACTTATGAATTTGCCTATAAAATTCTCACACTCCTGAATACTATTTGAATCTTCAGCATCATAAACAGGACAATTGTCAAGCCACAAAAAAATATGTTAGTGCGGCGATCCTCTCTGTTGAAATTCTACTCTCTCATAACTGTCCAAAACTGTATGTTTACCAAAAATGCTATTTTCCTGCTTCAAAAATACCATAAATTTGTTAACTTTATAATCAAAGTACCTAGCGCATGTAACGGGGTCATTTCTCACCAAATCAGTTTTTTTGTTATCGTCTAATAAAAATGCTTCTTCCAAAGTTATTTTTTTATCATCCCTCAAATAAACTAATGTCTGAAGAAGCTCTGGCCACCAACTTTCAGCAGCTGTAAGCGTTAAAAAGAACGTTGGCTTACCTAGTTGTCTAATAGTTACCATTAATTCTCTTTTGCGCATTTCCCAATAAGCTGGTGAAAATCGAATTTGTTTGAGAATCTTGTATCCATCGTCAAATTTCACAATTTCATCGATTACATTTTCATTCATTACCTGCCCAACAGAAATATCTTTTGTACGTTTGGGTTTTTTTAAACAAACATTGATATTTTCCAAACAATGTAACTCCAATTTTTTCTTTGCTATGAAAAAAAGACGAGTTGGTATACAAGATCTGCGATCTCTTCTTCGTACTTCTGATTTTACTCTATCACTGTAACTAATAAAATTTTCAATATTAGACTTTTGACCGGCAAATATTTTTGGAAAACATAACTCCTCCAAATCATGAACGACAAGCCAGGGACTTGATTTTTTATTCTGCCCAGGAGCAATAATTTTTACAGAATTCACTACTTCTAAATTTCTATCCATTAATAGAACTTCATCATCTATTTCACATAGAGATCTTTTGTTTTCAGTTGTTATAATAAATTTCTCAAGTTGGGTTAATTTTATTAAATCCATATCACTTTGGCTTCCAAATGATTCGATACATTGGAGATCGTCTTTCGTCTTTGTGTCGTTAATGTCTTCAACATCTCTTTTATCAACAACAAAATCCAAATTATAAATGTCTTTATCCGTATTATGTCGGAACATATTCAAAAATTGTTTATCTATTTCAATATTGTAAGCTTTGTATAATGGCGTTGCTATCAAATACTGTAAAGCTTCAAACACCTTCCTTTGATATATTGTCTCAAACATGTAGTCTGATTTATGCAAAACATGTCGCTTCAATTTCACTTGAATCGTAGCCATGTTATTGAAAGTTCTAGGCAAAACCTGAAAAGAGTTAAATATTTGTAAAAATCCTATAATCATCCATATTATGAAAACAATCTTCAATAAAACGGAATAATCTATTATGTCTTCATTTTGTAGTAAAATCTTAATCTACACCTATACTAAATGAAGGTATCCATTCTATTAAATTACTAAATACGATTAACAATAAAACGTTTAAACCCAACAATATAACTAATTTAATATTGCAACATTCTAAATTAAAATGAAGAAAAAAATAAAGGCGCTTCACTCGATGCAGACGTTACCGCCTCCCACCTGTATAGCAAATTTTATCAAAATTATAGAGGGACAGTTGTGTCCCTTTCCTTGTCAGTCCACGTTGACTAGTATACGCTGAAATCATATTTTTAGCAAAAAGTAGAGTTAGGATCTACAGTCCCACAATAAAAATTTCAACTGTCAAAACTTACCAGTGACGTAATTGATTTCTTGTTCAAATAATTTGTAATTTACTGGTAATTAATTAAATATAAAAATAATTTCCATTATTAATATTTAATAAAATTAGTAAATTAATTTAGAATTATGGATAATTGATAAGTATGTGTCTAATATTTCATTTATTTTTGAGTATAAATCATCTGTTTGTTAACCTAAACGAACTACAATGAAAAAATAACGGAGGGGAAACTGAATCTGTCAAAATTTCGCTAAAATCAAACACCTGCGTTTTGGCGATGGTGTTGCTACGTCAAACAAATCATTATAATTGGTCGACTATTTTTCTAAATTCTGTTGATATCGATATAGAGCGCCTTGCCTTGTTGTTGTTTGTTGGCGGCTAAAATAACTGATTCAAAATCGTAACTTATGTGCCGCTCTTGCCAAATTTTTCCAAAATTAGATCCCCTACTGCTCCTTCTATGGAGCGAAATCCTAACTCTAGCAATAAGGACAATACCGTGGTGTGAATATTATATGGTGGAACAACGCAGATGGCGTATTTTGGTACGTTTTGCGCATGACGTCATTTTGGTCAAAAATAACATTTAAGTTAGAAGAGTAGCTGTGATAATTTTAACTAATGAAAATGTGAATTTGTAACTCGCGATTTTTCGCTTGTTTTTGAGACTACGACAACCGCAGATAGTTTTTCGGAAAGAGCACTTCTTGAAGCCTTCAACGGTTCATTCGGTTTTTTAAAATGTTGATATAAATTTGAATTACAGATGAAAATCTAACAACATGTTTTTTTCGTATTTTTGTACAATTTCTTGTATTTTCTCTTATAACTTGGCCAATTTTGATTATTTTGCAAAAATCCTTGCACTGTTAGATAGCAAATAAAAAGTTCTTTTCAAACCTTCAAGAAATTTTCCAATTCCACGGTTAGTTTTACGGAAAATTAAGAAAATGTCTGGGAGGAGATATAAGAATTTGGGCATAGTTTTTATTTTACAGCATTGATCAACCCCTCATTCGAAAGCTGATACAAAAGCCGAGGGAAATGCGAAGCCCTTTTTGTGATATTTTGAAAATTGCCTTAATTATCGCGGAAAATTCGAGTTGATTTTCTGGCACTGTTTTCACTTATAAAAATTAATAGTACTAATAATAATTAATTGTTGTGGTAATTTAGTAATTATGTGGTAATATAATGTTCGACAGTTTTCAAATTTTTGAAAAATTATTATTTTATTAAAAAAAAACTATACAAACAGTCTTCTATAGGTTATGTTGACATGATCAAGATGACGTCAAATTGTGCGAGAGAGATGGAAAAGCATGCGCGCTGTTCCACCATATAATATTCACACCACGGACAATACTATCAACCACTCGTAGCTTCAACTTAACCTCACAACGCAACGATACAATAGAAACTTAAGAAATTAATTGTAATTGTAATAGTAATTTCTGTACTAGTCAACATGGATTTAGAGGCACAGCGGACTTTTCCAAGGCGGCCATAACAATACTATATTTAGCGATTGAAATGTCTCATTTTAGTTATAACACAAGCAATTCTTATAAACATTAATAATATAACTTGTAGATATAAGAAATGAACTATTTACTCACCTGGGGCATGTCATCGATGTCCACGGCGATGTTAACCACACTTCCTAACATGCATAGTTGCGGGTTGGTAGAATATGGTTTTAGTGGATGAATCTGCATAAAATTAATATATGGTGCAACCATTCTTTCTTCTAAAGAACTTAACTGCTTCAAGCAGTCAGGTACAACTGGAAACTTTAATCCGTTGCTCGTAGCTAGCTTTGGAATTTTACCTTTACTAATATCAAGGCCTGCTAGATTTTTTAGCCCTTCGCTTATAACAGGCCTGCCCATTTGTCTTCGTTCATTTTCCCGAGAGAAATGCAAACTTTGGCCGCATTGGCGCTAGTTACCATAATATAAAACGGCATAGCTAGTTTTTCTGTCTTTATTCAGATACGCCACCTTTGGTTGCTTTGTTTGTTTGTTTTTGGCGGGAAATCTGTTACCAATCATAATTCAAGATTCGTTCAGGTATTGGCACCACAGTGGTGAAAGTTGGCGTTTCATCAAGAAAGTTCTTCCTATAGAGTTCTCGCCAAATGGGCAGGCCTGTTATAAGTAGAGTTAGGATGTACAGTCGCACAATAAAAATTTCAACTGTCAAAACGTACCAGTGACGTAACTGATTTAAAATACAAATAATCGGCAATTTACTTGTAATTAATTAAATATAAAAATAATTTCTATGATTGGTATTCAACAGAATTAGTAAATAAATTTAGAGTTATAAATAATTTATAAATTTGTGAGTAATATTTCATTTATTTTTCGGTGTAAATCATTTGTTCATTAACCTAAACGAACTACAATGAGAGAATAATGGAGGGGAAGCTAAATTTGTCAAAATTTCGCTAAAATCAAACACCTGCGTTTTAGCAATGACGTTGCTAAGTTAAACAAATCTTTATAATTGGTCGACTGTTTTTCTAAATTCTGTTGCTATCGATATAGAGCGCCTTGCCTTGTTGTTGTTTGTTAACGGATAAAACAACTGATTCAAAATTGAAACTTATGTGCCGCTCTTGTCAAATTTTTCAAAAATTAGATCCCCTACTGCTCCTTCTAGGGAGCGAAATCCTAACTCTAGTTATAAGCGAAGCGCTAAAAAATCTAGCAGGCCTTGACTAATATATTTATAACAAGTATTACATACGTAACTAGATTCAATATTTTGTACAAGTGTGTATATGTCATCTGAGACATTGGAACGAGAAAATGACCTTACTGAATGTTTAAAAAAAATTCCTTCACAGCAACAACATGTAAATTCCGTAGTGCAACAACGGTCCCTAATAAATTGAAGCTGTAACTTACAACTTGTATCTGATGATCTAATTAGATTGTTATATAGATTCTGTCTGAATTTGAAAAATTCGATAGTACGTTTCTCCATTTTTCTAAATTTGTCCCTCTACTGTTCTATTTCCGAGTACAACTCATCTTCCCTATTTTGTTTGTTTCCATCTTTATTTTTTGACTTTTCTGACAGTGTATAATTGTCATCATCTCTTAGCTGCACATTTCTTAATTTATTATTTTCATTTTCAGATGTTCTATAATCGTCATCTCTTCTTAATTCTATATTTCTTAATTTATTATTTTCATTTTCTGATGTTCTATAATCGGCATTTCTTCTTAATTCTATAATCCTTAATATGTTCTTTTCATGTTCTGACGTTCTATAATCGTCATCTCTTCTTAATTCTCTATTACTTAATTTTTTTTTTTTTCATTTTCAATCGTTCTGTAATGCACATCGTTTCTTAGTTTTCTCATTGTTTTTATTTTTTTTTTCGTTTTCTGAACTTCTGTACTCATTACTTTTTCTCAAGTCTTCTTTTCTTTGTTTATCATTTGCTTTCTCCTTTCGTCTGTACTTTCTTCTTTCTCTAAGTGTCCGTCGATATTCAGAATCTCTTTCGCGACTTTTTTTTTGTGTATTTGTTTCCACAATATCCATATTTTTAGCACCAACCAGCTTTTCGTTAGAGCTTTCGACATTATTTATTTTATTATCATGATACTTTGCTTTCTTTGCTTTATTTATTTGATCAGAAGACTTCCTTTTCACTCTCGACCCTATAAATGACATTTATAAGTGACACTTTTTTACTTCAGTTGAATAGATAACTATACAACCAATTTTTCCTGTCACTCGGTGCGCAAAGAATCACTTTCCACCCTTGTAATAAAAGTTTTATACAAGTTTTACAAGAAGTGGCATACAATTATGAATAATAATGGTAACACAAATTTTAATTAATTTTCAGTTTGTCAATTATGAATAGATAATTTCAATTTAAAATTAAGATTAATTATAAATTTTATTTTCTACCATCGTAAAAAATATTCTACATTGTTGTTTATTTTCGATGTTATTTAAGGATATCTCATATAATAAGTGATGAGAATGTCGATAATACATTCTCGTGCTTATTTTTTGAGCCTAATTGAAACGCTTACTTCGATTTTTATTACATTCTTTTGTTTTTTAGTTATTCAACTGTTTTCATTTTTTTTAAATTTATAATTAATTAAATTACTTTTTTTTCTGATTTCAAATACGTATATATAATTTGTTACAGTTATTTTTGAAAATATAATAATTATGAAAAGATAATTAACACGTTCAGCCCAGCGTGGACCACCGGTGATTCACAGGCATTGCATTCGTCTACCGGCGTGAACCACCGGTGGTCCACACTTAGTTTCCTATGAAATAGTGAAACAAAGAAGCGTCGCCTGATGAATAAACAACTGATAATCTCGAACCCGCCGACCATACGGACTTCGAAAAAATGTGCCGGGCTGAACTTGTTAAAAAACATTTCTTACATGTACAAATTTAGAATTTTTATCCAAAATAAGCACAGAGTGCTATGGAACAATTGCACTTATCGTTTGTCACATTTTGATTAATTTTGTTTTAATTAATGATTATAGCAAAACTTTACTATTAAAAAATATACTACACTCTTTTTGAAAAAACTTATTTTCTGATCTTATAATGGAAAATACCGTCTTTAAATATTTTTGATTAAAATAAAAATTATTTTTTATGCACACACAAAATGGCATCTTACGACTAGCTAATCCCTAATTATATAAAATTGTGTGATAAATAAAAATTTTTAGTTTACTTACCGCCTATATGGATAGTAAAATTGTAATTATGCATTAATTCATCCATTACAATAAATTAATGACACAATAAAACACACCAAAAATTCCAATGAACGCTTTGGCAAAAACAACAATGCGAAAATTAGCATCGAAATTAAAACAACGCATTTATTTATACTCGATTCATTCACGGAATATAAGATTTTATTAAAAAAAAATCTCATTAGTTTCCTATAAAGGCGCAAAATTTGAACATAACCAGTAACAGAGCAATACGTCATTAGATTAATCACTAGATAATTTTAAATATAGGGGAAAACTAATAAAAATTCAAAATTCAAAAAATACTGATGATGAAAAAGTTGTCATAGGAAATGTTAATGCTGTTCGACGCAAAAATTTTTTGCCTATCGAATTGTGTAAAGAAAAATATACCACTCTATTTAAAATAAGAAAGATATTACCATCTGAAAATTATCTGAAAGAAAAATTTATTTCAGCTAAACGCTGAAGGACAATTCATTTCTGTAAAATTTATTAGAAAATATAATATTTATACTACTAGAATTCTAAATTTCAATTATTCAAACGCAGTATTTTTTGAAATATTAATGTTTCAAATAAACAATACAAAATCAACTTTTTCAGAAAAAGTCAAAATTGTTGAAGAAGTATTAATGGTAGACGATAGGTCATTTTACAAAAATTCCATTCAATTTTATCATAGAATCTAAATACGCAATAAAAAAACATTCACATTCCACAACATTTAAAACAGTTGTATTGAACCGGAATTGAACGTAAGGCTAAAAATGTCGTACTTGCGACGTCTGATAATTACAATTTTAAAGTTCTTTATTCGTTTTCTTATTTTATATGTATTTATACAATAACATTTTGTTTTAATCATTATCTAGCAGCGGGAGTTTGCCCCGAATTTGGGGCAAACACGTGACTTCACCAAACTCTATTGCAAGTTAGCGATCGACAATAACGACTCGATACCGTATTCGAATAACCCCTCTACTCGTTACTGTTGTATCGCTATAATCATTCAATGTAGTTGATGAAATGAACGGGCGATGTCACAAACAATAATCAAGCGGTTCACTGTAGCTGATTTTTGCCCCTCTCTTACTGGATTTTCCTAAGCGGAGCGAGTGGATTCAAGTACTTACACGAATACAATAATGTTCGAGAATCGGTCTATCGTTTTAGTAATTGAAATTACAATAAGAATTGAAAGTCACGTACGTCTATGATGTACGTAGACGATTGTCGCGCGGCATCTAAAGGCGGGAACACGATCCCTAAGCTTACTAATAACTTCCCTACCTTCTGGTCGGGGAAGTTAAAAATTTTAATTTTAAGTATTTAGTGTTGCCTACCCCCACCAATATAACGAACAGGAGCCTGCTTTGTTTCATTCTGTTTGAAGTTGGCTTCAAATTTCAGACACAAAATGGATGCCAATTGCGGTACTTTATAGGTTTGTTCCAGCTTAAAGTTAAGTTAAAGTTTCGGATTGTTTTATGTACTTTTTTAGTGCGCATGTCTAGTCAGAAACTAATCACAAACTAGTTTCAAATTCTTATAGTTGGAACGCTTAATAAACTTGTATGATATTTCTGCAAAGCATAATACAATATAATGTATTGTGGGTTGTCTAGATTAAAGGTTCAAATTTACTATAAATTTTTGCATAAAATAAATCATCAACAAAGCGCATTTTTCTGGCAGCAATAGCATAACCGTAAACTACAATGATTCGCGTACAATCTGAAAAAGACCTGATTCAAAACAATTACGTTTAACGCTAACGAATTTCTTATAATTAAAAAAAATTCCTCGAATTTTGAAAACTTGAATTTTTGTGACATTCAGCTCTCAATCTTTTAAAATGTACCTTAATTCTTCTACTTTCTTTCCTAGTTGTGACCCGGCCCTTAACCCTTAAAAATTTTCAAATATGAACATCTGGACATGTAAAAAAAATGGTTTACAAGAAAACGTTCTGCTATTTAAACCCTACTTTTCTATTGCGCATGACTCCAACTGAAAATCAGACAAAAATCCTCGGACTGTTTTGACCGTTTGAAACCCATTTTTGTAAAGTTTACAAAAATGGGTTTCTTCCAGTGGCGCATAGATGTCAGCAGGTGTCTTTCTGCAATGTTGCCAAATTTTTTGTTGTGCCTCAAGCCACACCTTTGTCGTCTTATTTTTGCATAAATAAATGGAGAAAAAAAACAATAAACTGGTTGTATATAATTAGCTTTAACTATGAACAAAAAAGAGTCGCTATTTTACATGGAATGTTAAAAAAAATTAACATTCCCAGCAAAGGGGCGACTAATTTTTTTGTTAATTGTTAAAGTTAATTATAAACAACCAGTTTACTATTTTTTTTTCTCCATTTATTTATGCAAAAATAAGACGACAAAGATGTGGCCTCAAGCACAACAAAAAATTTGGTAATATTGCAGAAAGTCGAAATGACAGACCTTAGAGCCATCTTGCCGCCAATAGATGTAACTCTTTTTTTTTTGGTTTGGAAACTTGCTATTCAACTAGCTTTTCACACGATAAACATAGTTTTGTTTATCACTAATTTTCCGAAAGATTTTCAATTTTTTTACAGCAACAATGGTACCGTCGGAAAGGCAATGAAATAATCTATAAATTGCAAAACGCTTTATCTGAAAATAATCAATTTGAACTGATAAAAATTATAGGTGAAAATCCCCCACTATTCCCCATCATAAATTTCCAGTCAATTTTTCAAATTTCAGTCTTAAACTTTCTTCAAAATAATCAGCTATTCATTTGCTTTCAAACGAGTTCAATTATCTAAGCTTAAAACTGTACGTAAAAAGATCAAATTAGAATGTCTAAACGTTTCATCAATTTTCCGGAAAACTAACAATGCGATCAGAACATTTCTGGCAGATTTGGAAAGCGCTTTCAATTTGCCACAGGGTGCTTAAAATTCATTAGAAAATAAGCAATATGTGCGAAGTTATGAGGGAAAATATAAAAAAAAAAACTGTAAAAAATGCTAAAAAACATGCTTCTATATTTTCTTCTGTAACTCTAGATTACATCCGAATTTCAAAAAACCAGATATCAGCTGCCGTGGTCATTCAAATTCTCTTTCAAATGCCGTTTAGACCATTAAAATTCGTTGGAAAATAAACGAGTAGGGTTGTTTTGTTTTTTTAGCGGGAGTGAAGCGGGTCCATGAGCTTCTCATACTTCTAATAGACCAACCACTAGGCTCATCCTGTATAGGGTATTTTACGTTAATTTTCTTCGCAGTAGCCAATGACTTTGTGAACGTAGGTCGACTTCTTATTTCAATCATATTATCTGCATTACCGAAAAAATTTTATTCTCATAGCTAGTCGGTAATGCAGATTGTTAAACTGAAACAAGAATCTGATCTACGTTCACAAAGTCATAGGCTACTGCGAGAAGAAATACCATGAGACACCCCGTATCAGAGTAATAATAATCATTATAATTTAGGTGAAATAAAAGGATTGAATCAATTTAAACTACGTATTCCTAAGAATAGTAAGAATATACAATTTCAAATTTCCCGCGTAGTTTAGTTAACATAGCTCGTTCAAAGAGGCGCTGTTGCGACCATTTTTAAAAGATTAGCCCACTAGATGTCCTCTCATTTATTTTTTTATTCCTGTTTTTGACATTCTTCGTAATGTTTGTTTAAGTTGTTTGTTTAAAATTAAAATTCGTTATTATTTTTAAATTTTTATGAATAAAATTAGTGTAGTTCGAGATTAATTAATTGAAAGTAAGGTATGTTGTAATGGATTTGATTAATCAATTTAAGGTTAAGGTTGTATTTGTGTTATTTTTCATTGGAGCAATTCTCTACAATTTATTGTTGTTTTTGTATTGTTTATTTATTGTTTATTCTCTATAAAATTGGTCGTTTGTTCTTCGTATATTTTGATTAACTTTCATTTTTCCATAAGATGCAGTCACAACTTGAAGCAGCCTTGTTAGGGCATACTTCTAATGTTAATACCAATACAACCAATATAAATGATGATGATGAGAATAATGATCAAGATGAGGATGGAGAAGATGTTGGCGAGTTTATTGATGAGGTTCTCATATTATTCACAATTCTCTCTTATAATTTGTTGTTGTTGTTGTTTAATTTATTGTTGTGTATTATTAAAAAAAATCGATTTGTTCTTCTGATTGCTTAAATTGTACGCTTAATTATGCCTTCATTTTATTTCCGGATTTATATCTAAATCTAACAATTGCATGATCGTTTGTGTCTAATTTTATTAGAAATTAACACGATACAAAATAATAACACCAATTAGATTACAATGTAATTATAATTTTTTTTTCAACAGGACGTTGATGGAAATAATGGACAACGTTCAGGCAAACCAACACCAAGTAATACTTCATTACCACGTACTGTAACATTACAAATGCTATTAGCTGGTGATATTTTACAACCCGGCAATGGAACTATGACAATTGAATATTTGGTAATTACTATTATAAAAATTAATTCTCATTTATATTAATTGTTCTATTAAAGGGGCAAAAATTCGTTGGTGATTTGTTAGAAGACGGTAAAATTCGCAGTCAAGAAACTGATATTGTATTTGCATCGCCTAGTGCATGGGCAATTGCATGTAAACGATTTATAAATCCTGATAAGAAATCGGGTTGTGGATGGGCTTCGGTGCGATATAAAGGTCGAAAATTGGATGCTTATAAAAATATTTGGTATAAAAAACGAAAAGAACAACAAAATCAAGAGAAAGAAGGTAATACCGGAGATTTACAAATAAATTAAATTCTAATTGTTCGAATAGTTGTAGAAACCAATTCCGAAATGGAGAATATTACCCAAAAGACTATACCACAACCAGTACCCTATCATAGGATAGTTGTTAAACATAATACTGTAGCGAATAGGACTGTAACTCAGTAAGTTTCTGCTTAAATAAAATCGATTAATTCTAATTAAAATTGATTATAGTGACGCTAATACATTAATAGAATGTGTACCGTTTTCTAATTTGGGCAAAATCCAACCGTTTCTTGTATCGTTATCAACGAATGCTGCATTATTAATGGATTTTCATTGTCATTTAACCAAAACTGAAGTTTCCGGATATTTAGCCGGACAATGGGATGTTAATACGCACAGTAATAATTCAACGATTATTTGATGAAATTGATAATAATAAAATTAATTAGATTTACAGATAACACGCGCCTATCCTTGTCGTTGTACAAAATCGGATCGTGAGAATGCAACACAAATCGAATTAGAAATAGCCAAAACTATAGATAAGGAGAAATTGATTTTAGTCGGTTGGTATCATTCACATCCCTATACAGCAGCAGCGCCAACATTACGAGATATTGATGCTCAATTAGATTATCAAATACGTATGAAAGGGACTACTGATAATAATTATACACCTTGTATTGGAATAATTATTTGTAATTTAGATTTTAATTGTTTGAATTCGATTTAAAATATTATCATTTTAGCACCTTATACCATCGATAGTAGTCCATTAGAATCGAGTATTATCGCCTATTGGGTTATACCGCCACCGGAACCGAAACCAAATGAGTACGGCCGGCCTATGTTAATGTCATATAGTGTTATACAAGATCCATTATTAACAACAACTTTAAAAGATGAAATGAAGAAATGCGTTGATTATTATCGTAAAGAAACCGATTTTGTTAATTTTAATGAACGTTATATCGCCAATACATTATATATTGATAAATTAAAAAGTTCATTAATAGCGAAATTTCCACGTGATGATAATGAAACAATAATATGGCGATATATACGCGAATTACTTGGTTTTCCGATTGATGATAATGATAGTCTATTATCAATACCGACTATAAGTAAATCAATATCGACGATAACAACTGTTAATACAACAATAACAACAACAACAACAACGGCAACAACATCATCACCATTATTGCCCAATTTGAATACAAATCTTTTATTACCATCGGATATTTCGAATTTATTGTTTAATAGTGGCAAATTTCCAAGTGCTAGTAGTTTATTAGGCTTACCAGATCCAATGGCGCATTCAACATTAGCCGCTAATAATATGTTTCTATCGACGAATTTATTTAAAATGCAAGAATTATTAAAACCATTATCGCAGTGTAGTCCAATATTGAAGAAAACCGAGAAACATACACCGATTAAAATACCGATTGATACGAATAAATTGAATAAACAACAAGATTTTCCAACAACGGATTTATTAAATTTTAAAAATAAACTCGATTTCTTATCGCCCGATTTAAATCTAACAAAACAAGACTATTCAATTCCGGATCTATCGAAACTGGCGAACGATTATAGTTTGAAATTGTGTAAGAATTTAGATAGTGGCGAGAAACCGGCGAAAATATCGAAAAGTGATTGTTCAATGTTAGATTTAAGTTTTAATAAAACGGACGATATCGATTCTAATAAAGTAAATCCGGATGATAAACCGTTAAATCTAGCTACTGATTGTAGTGGACAAGAGAAATAATCTATTTTCCCAATTAGGTTTCATTTCATAACAATAACCGGGCTTATTATTTTCGGTAATAATTGCGCTGATAATAAGATAATTTATGTATTTAGTATACGGACAATGTAAATATTGAATTGTATTTTTCGTTAATCAAGACTCTTGTCTTTAGATAAGGATTTATTTATAAATTTGTAGTCTTCTATCACAGGATATATTAATTATTCTAGTCAAAGATAGTTTCAATATTAATTAACAATAAGAGAATATAAACAATTATCAATATAGTCGGCTAAAATTGCAATTGATGAAAGATTCGAGAATTCCCCAAAACTTTATTCGTTATGATTTCATCGGCATCATTGAGTTGATGACGTTACAGGCGATACGTCACTTGATGATTCATTCGTGTTTACTAGTAAAAGAATCATTGATTGTGGTCGGGTTGATTCCTGTTAGATTTTCGAGAATAAATCGAACAAAATTTGGATTCATTGCGAATTTAATTTGTAAAAGACTACAATTTATTAATTATTATTACAATTTATTCAATAATTATTTAATTTATAGGACAATTTGCCAGTATTTTAATTTATTATTACATTTTAACATCGATTTTAATAAATTTTCATGTCGATAGAATTTCAGTTTTTATAAGGCGATTAAAACCCATCCACTACCATCCATCTAGGTACATATAAGGAAATTCTATAATTCTGATTTAAATTTAATATTATTCATTTACTACTGAAAATTAAAAGTAAAAAACCACAATTACACCTGTAATTAAAGTGCATATAAAGAATATATAAATAGATTAGATTATACAGTAAAATTTGCGTGTTTATCATTTTAAAACGGCAATTTCCTACATTAAAATATAGAAATTTAATCAACAATTAGGCCTATAAATACCACCATTACGGGCCTGATTACAACTGAATTTATTATCTCTATCTAACACAATAAGATAGACAAAGAGAACGTATAACCAAATAATTGATGTCGTCATCTTATTGGCCATCCAATGTACATAAATTTCGTACGAATATAGCATCGAAATATGTCACAATTGTAAAATTACAAAATTTAGGTAAATCCCACAAGAATCTAGTTGTACAAACCAAATAAAAATCAACTGATAAAAATTAAAATGAGATTAGTATTAAAATACTAATAAAGATTGGAAAATTATTTGAATAATTAATTGGGAATAATTAGAGTAATTTTTTTGTTTTAACAATTGTAAGATAAGTAGGCACTTGTCACGATTGTGTAGCAATTGTTTGAACAATGACGTCAAAATTGAGGTTATCCAACAACAGGTTAATTTTCCATAACTATAACAAGAGTATATTTTTTTTAACAACAACCAATAAATAAAAATAAACAAAATTGTACCAAAATTGTAGTAAATAAACGAGATTATTATGTAATAATATCCGATAATACATTGAAAAAAAACTGCTATTATTCATTTAAAAAAAATACCGTTTACTATTTTTACTGTGTGTATTTTACTACATTGTTGTGTTGTAGATATTTCGAAATATTGATAATGATTTGTGGAATTGCGTGTGAGAAAAAAGCGTTAACCTTGACGCCGATCGAAATTCGTCCTCTGGTCCTTGAGGCAAATTGCATCGTTAATGAATAATAAAATTTTATAAATAATAACAAATTGGAGAGAATGGCCGAAAATTGATGCACTAAAAATCTAACAAATAAAACCAACAAATATTGAGATTTTTACAAATGACGATAACAATAATAATAGTAGTAAATGGGGAGGACTACGTTTAAATTCACGCTTGGCCTTTAAAATCGTCCATTCCAACCGTACGTGTTCGCGTAGCAATACACACAAGTCTTGGGTCTGTCTTAATTCCATCGTACGTCACCGAATTATTTTTATTTTCTATACCGCCCCGTATAAAAGTGCAGTTGTAGTTTTGTGTGTACACGAAGCAACTTGCATTTATTCAACATTGAGTCGAGTTTAGTGTTTCGGATGATTAAAAATTCAATAGTTTGAACAATAGAGAAACGTTTAATTTCATGGTAATTCGATTAATTTCCACAATTATCTTAACCTCACTTTTCTCCATTTTGTTGATATTTTTAGACCGGATTCTATCGATTTTTAATTCATTTCAAACAATTGGCGATATTTTCGAATTAATAACACGATTGAGCTAAATTTACGAGTGTAGATAATTTCGAAGCGGAAATCGTTGCATAATCGCAATTTTTTGGGGGCTATTTCAGTTTCTCGTTATCCAGAAACGAACGTAGAATCGAAATTTTTGTTGCTAATTGTGTAGATTTTATAATGGCCTTGGTTTGTTCTAGTAAACCGCGTGCCCCACTTGAGTTTTCATCAGATCGAAAAGTGATATTTTCACAAAGTATCACCGATTCGTGTGATTTAATTGTTGAAATCACCATAAATTATTGACAAAAAATTGTTTTGATCATTAGTGTTAATATCATTAAACCGACACGATCTTATCAGAGGATTTTTTCGTAATTTATCACTATTACAAGTATATTTTTTACAATAAAATCGACGATAAATTCTTTTCTGTAATAGTTTAATAAATTTCCATAGATTTATATCTTGATTTTCAATAATTTTTACACATTTGTAATTCTGTGGTTTTAGTTTTTTCTAATTTTCAAGGTCCATAGAAATTTTCATTCACTCCTATACAAATACGCGTTTTTATCAAATTTATCGTATTTTATCAAAAATTTCAAGTTGAAATGAACCGGTTTAATAAATGATTTGGTTTCAAATTTACAATACAAATATTTTAATATCCATTTTGTATATTTTTCAGATTACCATATTTTTGATAGGAGTTTATTGTTAAAATTCAGTCGGAATCATGGATTCAACAAAGGAGAATCTGAAACCGAATCCCCGTGAAAATGCCAATCCATTGTCGTTGTTATTTTTCACGTAAGTATAGATTTTTTTTCGTTAAAATCGTGGAAATACCCACAGTTGAGTCATTTTATTTGGATGGAATTGCAATTTAATTCCCGGGAGAACTGCATGGATTTTTCCTTTTGTTTTTAGAGAAAATCTACAATGAATTGTTTAATTGAACTGTTGTGTTGAAAGCCTTGAAATATTCGTTATTATAATTGATACCGGTTATTATTGGTACAAGCACGTTTTTTTAAACGGAATAATTGAGCCTTTTTTGTTTATTAAATAGATTTGGTTCTGGTAAATTATAGAAATCATTTTTTCGTATAGACGATGATTAATTGTTAATTCAATGATTTTAATCGTTTAATTCCTCATTTGCTAATATAGTGACAGATAAATCGTAATGGATAAGGGTTTTATTGATTTTTATCAGTCGCAAACTGATAAAACTACTATCATTGGCTTTAAGTTCTACGATTGAAATTTATAAATATTCAATTAATTTTGGAAATTTTCTAGAATTTCTCTTTAATTAGCATATTTTTTTTTGTAATTTCGAATAGAATAACGGTTAAATATATTGATCTAAACGCATCCCAGACATAAAACAATCCAATAGAAAAAGAATGCAATTGTGTTGTTAAAGAATTAAATAATAATTGAGTCAATGATAAAGTGACCCAACAATCTTGTTTCATTTAAACGCTCCAATGTGAACATTCCTAATTTGTATCGTGTTAGTCTTCTTGATAAAAATCGATTTTGCAGTTGTAAAAATTTAGTATTTCCCGAAATCGGGATAAACATCCACCCACACATTTGATTGTAGGTCATTTGGGAAACTATCCAAGTTTTTCCAAGATCATATTTCATGTCTATTGATGATAACATTTCCTATTGTGCTTTTCTAATAAATTACGAATTGTTTTTCCCAAATAAACGACATGGAAATCCAATAAATCCCCAAATTTCGATAATGTTATGAACCTTGAAAGCAGATGTTTTTACCAAGGCTTTCAGGTAGAAATTAACCCCCCAATACCTGAAATTTTGAACGTTTTAGGAATCTTTATAGATCAAAAAAATTATTATCCAAACGTTTTTAAATGTTGCAAACATGTTGAATAAACCGAATATGGATTTGTTTACTTCAATTTTGAACTTCGATTAGTTTTATTGTACCCCGAAAGCATGTCAAGTTCACAAAACTGTACAAAGGATAAACTTCAATTGATTGATTGAATCGTAAACAAATTTTTGAGTGTATTTTAACGGGGAAGATCAGCCAGTCTAGGATTTAAAGCCATTTTCAAACCCAGAAATCTCGTGGATTTTCCAACGGATTTTAATGATCTAAACGGTATTTGAAAGAGCATTTCAAGTAGAATGTCGTGGATTATCGGGTTTTTGGAAATTCGAACGTAGTCTAGAATTACAAAAGAAAAACCGGGAGCATGTTTCTTTATATTTTCGTTCATAACTTTGCCAATATTGCTTATATTTCAATGAATTTCACACCACATCCAATTATGCGATTTTCCGATCGCATTGTTAGTTTTTCGGGAAATTTATGAAAAACAAATTGTTGTTAGCGAGTGGCTAACTTCAACTACTACCAGATAGAGAGCCTCATCCTGAAAGACTGCTTTATTATATGTCTAAAGCGATCACCTTACTTGTTTGCAATGTTATCAAAATTCATCGAAAAATAAGCAATATTGGCAAAGTTATGAACGAAAATATAGAAAAAAAACGTGGTAATCCACGACATTCTACTTAAAATGCTCTTTCAAATGCCGTTTAGATCATCCAAATCGGTTGGAAAATACACGAAATTTCTGGGTTTGAAAATGGCCTCAAATCCTAGACTGGCTGATCTTCCCCTCTAACGAAAATTTCTCATAAATCATCTAATTGTTGATTCTGTAATAATTTAGCAAATACCGATAATCAATTTTTACAAGAAATATCAACGGTATAAATAGTAGGGAATCCTCGTCTATACGTAAAACCCGTAACGTAAAAATAGATTTAATATGAAAGTAAAAACGTCATACAGAAGGTGAGCTAATTGCAATTCTCCAACAATTCTGACGTTTGTTCGCGTAAAACCCGTCGAGTTTAAAGAATTGACACCTGTAAATTTGCTTGTTTTTACTAATTTGAGTTTAAAATGGTTACAATCACTTGAAATACTTTTCGTAGGGGAAATTCAACACAAAAAAGTGCGTTCTGCACGAATTAGTTGTTTAAAAAGCGTAAATTTGTACTTTATCCATCGGTTCGTTGACATTACACTATGTTTATACTATAACAATAACAAAAGTGTAATTATTGCTAATATTTTGATGCAACAAATAATGAGTCACTGTTTAATAAACGAATGATTAAAATGCATCTTCAACAATTTCTAAATCAATTTATTCTAATTGTTATACTACGAAACAATAGTGATAAAAATGTGGAAATTGGACCCTACTTTACTTATTATTTTGACATTGACATTGAATTGAATGAATCATAATTTGATTATTAGACCGTTACAACAACAATGTGAATTAATCGTAAAAATATTACAAAATAAAACGTCACTATTTGTCTTTGATATCAATAATGGGAATTTTTTCAGGATGAGTGGTTGTTGGTAAATTGTCCGCTATCATTTTCCTTTCATTGTAGAACCGAACGATTTTATGGATGATTTACAACAAAGAAAAAAGTCGATACACTTCAATGTTATCGTTTATTTCTCTATTTAATTACAATGTCTACAATGTTTATAATTCTCGATTTGCAATTTGGGATTTCTGTAATTTAAAAATACTGTTTATGTTTTGGTGTGATTCAATTGAATAAAATGCGATTTTTACGATAAATAACTATCTTCTTTTTTTTAAATTGTGATATAATTTTACACTATCAGTAGTATTTATTATCTTTATAAAATACTGAATTATAAAAATTACGAAATAGCTGATTTAATAGAAGTTTTTATTGTTTAAATAAATAATAAAAATTAGGTCATCGTTGGATTACGTGCACTATCATCAAGGCCGTCAATAAATTCCTTAATTTTTCTTCAATTCTTAATATGTAAATAAAGAAAATAAAATCTAAAATTCTGACGCCAGTTTTATTGTGCTATCTTATAGAAATTCTAAAAATAAACCGGTCGAAATTATGCAAGAATGAACTGGATTTATTATTTTTAATTCGCAATTAATTTGTGTGTTATTTTCTATTTTAGGTATACATTTCGAATGTTTGCGAAGGGTTTTCGGAAAACCCTAGACGTTATAGATCTATACAGCCCAATTAAAAGTGATAGAAGTATGTCATTAGGTGATCGTCTCGAAAGGTAAAACTATTATTAATTATATTGTTAAATTTTTAATTAATAATTATTTTAAATAGAAAATGGATTAATCATGTGGAGTCGATAAAAGGGACAAAAAAGAAACCGAGTCTATTAAAAGTATTAGTAAAAACATTTTGGCCAGAGTACTTATTTTTAGGTGCTCTATTATTTGTACAAGAGATTTTGATACGTGTTACCCAACCATTGATGTTAGGTAAATTATTGGAATATTTTCGGCCTGATAGTACAACTGATAAGACTGATGCACTCTGGTATGCTGGTGCTGTTGTTATATTGAATGCACTTACTGTATTAATATATAATCAATATATCATGGGTTGTTTCCATTATGGCATGAAACTTAGGGCGGCGTGTTGTGCCCTCGTTTATAGAAAAGTATAATTTACATTAATTAATTAATTATTAATTTATTAATTGTTATTGTGATTCTAGTCGTTACGTTTAAGTAAAGCTGCTTTAGCTGATACTGCCTCTGGGAAAATCGTTAATTTAATATCGAATGATGTTAGTCGTTTCGATCTTGTATCGATATTAATACATTACATGTGGATAGCTCCACTATCGGCGGTTATTATTACTTACTTTCTATATGCTGAAGCTGGTTGGCCTGGTGTTATCGGTATTTTACCCATGGTTTTCGTTGTACCAATTCAAAGTATATACAATTTCAATTATTCTATAGAATACGATTGATCAATGATTTATTTATAGGTTTTACTGGTAAATTAGCGGCAATTTATCGTAAACAAATGGCATCAAGAACCGATGAACGTGTCCGTCTTATGGATGAAGTAATTAGTGGTATACAAGTTATAAAAATGTACGCATGGGAAGTACCATTTACTAAAATTATACATTTTGCACGTAAAGCTGAATTGAAAATTGTTATAAAAGCAGCTTATGTACGTGGACTTTATATGACATTCAATCTATTTACAACAAGAGCAGCCTTATTTTGTGTATTACTTACAATGGCCTTAACTGGTGAACCAATCACCGCTTCAAAAGTAAACAAATTATTTTAAATTTATGATTTAGAGTCTAATATAATTAATTTTAGGTGTTCGTTTTTATGTCATTCTTTAATAATTTATCACAATCTATGTCTAGTATGTTTGTACGTGGTGTATCTGAATGTGCTGAAGCATTAGTAGCAATTAGTCGTTTACAAGGATTCATGGTTAACGAAGAATTTATTGAAATCCAACATAAATCACAAGGTGATAAATTGCCAGTTTCATTAGACAATGTGTCAGCAAAATGGGATATTCATAGTAAAGAGAATAATTTAAATAATATAACTATATCGGTACCACCAAGACAATTATTGGGTATAATTGGACCAGTTGGTAGTGGTAAAAGTTCGCTTTTACAGACAGTATTAGGTGAATTAGTTGTATCTGATGGAACAATTAGTGTTAATGGTACCGTATCGTATGCGTCACAAGAACCATGGATTTTCGCAGCTAGTGTCCGACAAAATATTCTATTTGGACAAGAATACCATAAGAAACGTTATAATGAAGTTGTTCATGCTTGTGCGTTAGAACAAGATTTCAAACAATTCACTGAAGGTGATTTAACTGTTGTTGGTGATCGTGGCGCTTCATTGAGTGGTGGACAAAAAGCTCGTATTAATTTAGCTCGAGCAGTTTATCGTGATGCTGATATTTATCTATTAGATGATCCATTATCGGCTGTTGATGTTCATGTTTCGAAACACTTGTATGAGAAATGCATCAATGGTTATTTGTCGAATAAAACCAGAATCTTAGTGACACATCAAGTTTACTATTTGAAAAATGCCCCCCAAATCGTCATCTTACGCAACGTAAGTTAATAAAATCGAAAAAAATAAAATAAAACTAATTTAAATCAATTTTAGGGTTCCATTGAAGATATGGGAACGTACAGTAAATTAGTATCAGGTGATTCAACTTATGCTAAATTATTAGGAGAGGAACCCGTCGAAAAAGAATCAGAAGAACAGAAAATGGAACAAGTACGTCGTAGATCGTTACAGAAGAAAATGTCGATTGCCAGTTCGATTAGTGAAGATGACAGTGATTTAGAGACACCATTAAAAGAATCACCAACACAAGTCAATTTACAAGAAGAATTAGTTTATGGACAAGTTACTGGTTCATTATTTTTGAAATATTTATCATCGGGTAGTAGTTTCTTATTTGTTTGGTTCGTTCTATTCTTATACGTATTAGCACAAACTGCTGCTAGTGGTGTTGATTATTTCGTTAGTTTCTTTACAAATGTTGAAGAACAACGTAATGTAACGTCAATTACAAATGGTGATAGTCATTATCATCAACTCGCTGAAGATTGGCCAACAAATCTATGTTTGTATGTTTATGGTGGTATAGTTGCTGCACTATTTGTTATAACATTATCACGATCATTAATTTTCTATAATTTAACATTATTATGTTCGAAAAAATTACATGATGGTTTATTCTTGAAAGTTATCTATGCTACAATGAGATTCTTCGATACGAATCCTAGTGGACGTATTTTGAATCGTTTTTCGAAAGATATGGGTGTTGTTGATGAAATTCTACCAAAAGCTATACTTGATGCTGGACAAGTAAGTATTATTATTATTATTATAAATAATTGAATAGAAATAATAAATTGTTGTTTTAGAGTATTTTAACATTAGTCGGATCATTGATTTTAGTCGGTATTGTTAATCCGTATTTCTTAATATTAGTTGGATTTGTTTCTTGTATGTTTTTGGTAATTCGTATGATTTTCTTGAGAACATCGATTGCCTTAAAGAAACTTGAAGGAATGAGTAAGTTTAATTGTTATTCAAATTAGATTTTGTCTAAATAAATATTGATTCTAGTGCGTAGTCCGGTATTTACACATTTAAATGCAACACTACAAGGTTTAACAACAATTCGAGCCTTCCAAGCTCAAACAATCCTCCGAAATGATTTCGATAAGCATCAAGATTATCACAGTAGTGCTTGGTTTATGTACATTGCAGCCAGTGCAGCTTTCGCGTTCTATTTAGATTTATTAGTATTCTTTATGATAGCGATTGTAACGTTTAGTTTCTTAACATTCGGAGAAAGTAAGTTATTGTTAATCATTCATTAATAGTTGTTACTAATTGTTGATTTTCTAGATCTTGGATTACAGGCAGGTCAAATCGGTTTAGCCATCTCTCAATGTACCGCTTTAACCGGTTTGATACAATGGGGTATGCGTCAATCGGCCGATGTATCAAATCAATTAACCTCAGTTGAACGTATATTGGAATACAGTATGTTACCACAAGAGAAAGATGTTGAAAAACCGAAAATACCACCAGTTGAATGGCCAAATGAGGGTCGGCTTGTATTCAAAAAGGCCGGTTTACGTTACGATGAAGATGCTCCGTTGGTTATACAAGATTTGAATGTTACAATTGAACCGTCTGAAAAAGTCGGCATTGTTGGACGTACCGGTGCTGGTAAATCGTCATTAATTGCCGCTTTGTTCCGTTTGGCTAATCTAGAAGGGGAAATTGAAATTGATAATATTAGTACGAAAGAGATCCAGTTGAAATTGTTGCGGAAAAAAGTATCAATTATTCCGCAAGATCCTGTCCTGTTCTCTGGTACTTTACGTTATAATTTAGATCCGTTCGATGAATATCCAGATGAGTTATTGTATAGAGCTTTAGAGGATGTTGAATTGAAAGATCCAGCCAATATATTTAATCGTTTAGAGAATCATGTACTTGATCGTGGCGCTAATTATAGTGTTGGTCAACGGCAATTAATTTGTTTAGCCCGTGCTATCGTTCGAAATAATAAAATTTTGATGTTAGATGAAGCTACAGCTAATGTTGATCCACAGTAAGTTGAACCCATCAATTTTCAATTAAATCGATTTTAATTAAATTCAAATTTACAGAACTGATGCGCTAATTCAAAAGACAATTCGTACGAAATTCGCCGATTGTACAGTTCTAACTGTTGCACATCGATTGAACACAATTATGGATTCTGATAAAGTGATGGTAATGGATAAAGGACGTTTAGTTGAATTCGGTGTGCCGCATCTGCTATTACAAGATCAAAATGGTCGTTTTACTGGAATGGTAGCCGAAACTGGTCCGGCTGTTGCAGAGATATTAAGAAAAGTTGCAAAAGATCATTATGAGAGCAAGACGAAAACTGTTTAATTTAAATTACATATATAAACAAATATAACTATTTTAAAATAAATTAATTAAAATATTTTTACACAATTTTTTTATAGTCGTATATTTCTTATAAATAATCGTTTTGTAATAGCCAATTCTACTGTATTATTACTATTGTTACAATAATTATTTCTATTATTAATAATTACAACCTGTTTTATATTTATGAAGTATTTTTGTCTACAACTTTTAAACTTGTCATTGAAACTATCTTAGATAATTAAATGTTAATATTGCGTGTGTAATTACTAATTTATTTCTCTAATTTATACTTGCCAGAGCCATTTCCAACAATATAAATAAAGCTAGATAATCTAATCCTTGAATTAAACGGGGAAGATCAACCAGCTTATGATTTCAGGCCATATACAAACCCAGAAATTTAGTGTATTTTCCAATGGATTTTAATGATATAAACGGCATTTGAAATAGCATTTCAAGTAGAGTTATCGGGTTTTTGGAAATTCCAACGTAGTCTAGAGTTACAAAAGAAAAACCTAGTTAGTTAGTTTAGCTGGGTCGATTGGCTACTAAGCTTTACCGAACTGTGACCATTCTGATCTATTGTTCATAACCCTTTCCCTATTACTGCCCCAGAAGGGATATCTTCTTTGCGAAGTTAATTATCTCTCTGAGAGACCTACTCCATACCTCAGCAGGCGACAGATTTGGGCCACCAAGGTGAGTAAGCCTATTGCGTGCCAACGCTACGCACTCACCTAGTATGTGCTCGGAGGTTTCATACTCCAGTTCACATAACCTACACCTTTCACTGTCAACTAAACCCAGTTTTTTGAGGTGATATCTGACGGAACAATACCCTGTCAGAAGCCCCGTAAGGAGTCTTAATTCGTTCTTCGAAAGATCGAGAAGCTTCTTAGCATTCTTAGACAAGTAGTCGATGAACATCTTCATCTGTCTCATTCCCGGAGTTTGCCTCCAATAGAGCATTTTATTGCTGCTTTCCCATCTGCAGATCTCTTTCCTCCATTGGGTTTTAGTTAGCCCGCAAAACGCTTCAGGACCTACAAATGGTGCTTCAACAAGTTGATCGGTCAATTCGTTGCCTCTTATTCCCTGATGCCCTGGCACCCAAGATAGCGTAAGTTTATTGCCCCTTGCTAGGCGTTTCAGGGATTGACGACACTCCCAGACGGTCTTTGACTCAAGGCTATGAGCCTTTAGAGCTTTCAGCGCTGCCTGGCTGTCAGTCAAAATGTATATTTGCGCACTCTTATGATTTCTTTCTAAACACTCTCTGGTGCACATCTCTAATGCAAGAATCTCAGCTTGCATAATGGAAGGGGACTTTCCTAAGGCTATGGGTCCGTATAGTCCTATGCAAGTCCATTTGTGATCCATCAGTGAACCAGATGGAGGATTTGTGTTGTAATTGATCAATCCAGTTTCGTATCCCATGGCGGTCATCTATGACCACTTCAAACGGTGTTTCGAAGTCCAATTTCCTCGGTATGATATCCGAAGGTTTGACTAATAATTTTGAATCTATTTGATTCAGAATTCCAAGATGTCCTTGCCAGACGCTTGGCTTGGATTTGTTAGTCTGGTACAACCGTAAGGCAGCAGAAAGCCCCTCCTTCCGCACCTGTAAATGGAGCGGAAGTAGGTCTAGAAGTGCCTCCATTGCTGCAGTGGGGGTGGTTCCCATAGCCCCCATTATCCCCAGCCATGCTAAGCGCTGCACTTTTTGCAGCTTCTTTTGCGTAGTAACTTCTTGTGTTTTCGTCTACCATTCCAGCGACGCGTAGGTGACGGTGGGTCTTACAACTGTAGTGTACAACCAATAGGTTGTCTTAGGTTGCAGGCCCAATGTCTTTCCAAAGAGTTTACGGCACGTCCATAAGGCAGCCGTTGCTTTCGAAAGAGTTTTATCAATATATGAATTCCAGTTCAGTTTCCTATCCAGCGTTACCCCTAGATATTTTACCCTGCCGGAAAATTTAATTGTTTCTCCATTTAACACTGGAGTCTTGAGCCATAGCCACCTCCTTCGCGTAAATGCAACTACGATGGTTTTGCTTGAGTTGACACTGAGTCCCTCCCTCGCACACCAGTTATTGATACAATTTAAGGCACTTTGCATTAGGTCAAATACAATACCTTCGTGCATGCCTTTTATTACAACGACCAGGTCATCCGCATAACAAAGAAAAACCTAAAGCATGTTTTGTTATATTTTTGTTCATAACTTTGCCAATATTACCTATTTTTCAATGAATTTCACACAACATGCATACAATTCAAAGCGCTACCGCTACAGACTGCTGCATGATATATCTGAGGCGACCAACTTACTTGTTTGCAGTGTTGTCAAACCTCTTTTTTATGATTGAGACCACACTTTCGGTTTTTATTTCATGAGGCAATTATCAGTATTTTTTCTGGTTTTTAACACAGTTACGGTCATATATTCGTCTCACTTGTTTGGGGGTTTTAAATTTTTTTTTAAGACATTCTAAACGAGTAGGGACGTCTAGATATATTTTTATGTGTTTTACAACCAACAGAGCAACAAACGAAAAAAGCTTACAAATACTTGAAACGTTAAGACTAATTTACACGGTGCCAGTAACTTGGTCAAGTAACTAAAATCCAGTACTAATTTTCCCGTGTAAACCAACGTTTTAGTACTAAATTCTAGTACTTACTCCAGTAATGATTCCAGTCAAGTGAATAGAAAGCCATCCTATTTACTGAAGCAAGTAGCTACCCCCTCTCTAGCTCTCCAGTATTTTAGGCTTGTGTAGATGCACTGTTTTACTGGCAAGGCGGTTAAGTGAAATAGATTATGTTTATGTCTGTTTTTTAATGAAAAATAAGACTATGGTTTCCAAATGGACTGAAAATACGACTGCACAGTTTGTGGATCTGTTTCAAGAATATTAATTAACTCTTCATACAATATTTTAAAACATGCTTTTACAGATTTTTTTCGAAATAAATTACGTCTTCGCACGCCGTTCATTTTTGCTCCGTAACCATCAATATAACCCCAAATTCTCTATTAGATTTTACCCCTAAAATATAGTGTGAATGTACATTTCTAGTAATAATTTTTAGCTACTTGACCAAGTCACTAACATGACGTGTAGACAAATGCTGGACTTTCAAGCCTTCAATTTTAGTACTGGATTTTAGTTACTTGACCAAGTTATTGGCACCGTGTAAATTAGCCTTTATAAATACGAATCGATGGCTATCTATGTACAAAAAAAAACCGAAGGTGTAGTCTCAATAATAAAAAAAGAGTTTTGACAACATTGCAAACAAGTAAGGTGGTCGCCTCAGATATATGATAAAGCAGTTTGTAATTAGGATGAGGCCCTCTATCCGGAAGTAGATGAAGTAAGCCGCGCGCTAAAAAAAACAATTTATCATAAATTTCTCGAAAAACCAACAATGCATAATGCAATGGCATAATTGGAACAATGGCATAATGGCATAATTGGAAAGTGCTTTTAATTTTATACACGTGTGAAATTTATTGAAAAATAGGCAATATTGGGAAAGTTATGAACGAAAATATAAAAAAAAACATGTTTTAGGTTTTTCTTTTGTAACTCTAGAGTACGTTCGAATTTCCCAAAACCAAATAATCCGTGACATTCTACTTGAAATGCTCTTTCAAATGCCGTTTAGATCATCAAAATCCATTGGAAAATACACGAAATTTCTGCGTTTGAAAATCTCCTCAAATTCTAGGCTGGCTGATCTTCCCCCTTAATGAGTTAACGGTTGCATTTTTGTTAAAAATATCGTCAATTGTGCAAGTCACGTATTCTATGCATGTACATATTATATAAAAACAGATAACAAAGCAGTTTAAAAGGTTTTAGCGAGACGTTTGGGTTGTGTGTAAAATTTCAGTTTTGTCCAAATCGATTTCATAACAGGAAACGTTCCTTTATGTAATTGGAGCATTATCGAATCTAACAACCATACATTCGTTATCTACAAAAAAAAAAAAACTTTAGGATTAATAGTACACTTGGATTATGTCATCATAATATAATTGTAGTTTTGCTGCAATTCTATTTAGTACGGAATCAATTCCGAAACCTCAGAGATTTGCAATATTAATTGACGTAAATAAATTTATAAAATTGAATCGTACTTAATTTGATTGAATTTCTTGATTGTTGTGCACTCAAAATGGATTCCAATTTCGAACTGAAACGTGAAAATCCCCGACAGAAGGCGAATCTAATTTCGAAATTGATTTTCTGGTAAGTCAGTTATATTAAAATTGCGATGGTCGGCGATTTTTCCTGCCTGTTCATTGTCAGAATGTTAATCGAAGAATTCATTAAATTCTTGCCTTATTATTGGATAGAAATTACGAAAAAAGGCGCGCAATCAATGATAACAAACCCATTTGCAGTGATAAAGCAAATAGGTTTGTTATCAGTTAAAGATTTCTCTATATTATAGCAATTAGCGTAATTATTAAACTGTAATTAACTTTGGGTTGTTATTTTTGAAATTTACCGATGATAAAAAGTACGATCGGAAAATTAACAAGTCAAAGTAAAAGCAGGCCGCCATTATGAATTGTTAATAAACAAATTAGGGGCATATTGAGAGATTTAATTAACTGATTGTAACCTTAGACTTCATTATCGAATTGCATGTAATTATAATAAATAATAGCAAATAATTGTTGTAAAAACACCGTATAATCGACGACATAATCATAATAATTACTTATTCAACAATATTACAATTAGATTCAATTGGCATTGAATGGTATTGCCTTGATCTTCCGTTCGTTAGATACGAAATTTACGATTTTATCGACAAAATTATAAATAGAAAAATATACATACATTCCGAAGATCAAGTGAATTTTAACTGTTATCTTTTTTCATTGTTTTTATCTCGATACAATTCATTTGAAAAAAATGTGATTTTTCCGGAATGAATTATCATACTTTTGGTTATCTTTGTAAATATTGCGAAATTGTTAATTTTAAATTAGTTTAAATTATTTAGAATAGTAAATTTTGTAAATAACGAATTCTTATCGTTGGATTAAGTGCATTATCACGGCCATAAATATTCTCCTCATCTACAATATATGAATTTTTTTGCTTAGAAAGCATCAAATCTCTTCATCCTTATATGATATATGATTATACGATATGATTATCAAAAGTTGAGACCTATGAACGATCAATTTTGATTGTAGGTACACATTTGGAACGTTCGCTAAAGGTTGTCGGAGACCCTTAAATATTTCAGATCTATACCGACCGATTAGAAGTGATAGAAGTAAATATTTAGGGGATCGTCTCGAAAGGTAAACCTTTAAGCCTCAAGTACACGAGGCGAGTTTACAAGCTACAAGCCGGCTTGTGAAAAGCCGGCGAGCCGGAGAGTGCGCTAGTACTCGAGTACACACAAAATTTCCCACTTGCTCAGTAGCCAACTAACTGGCTATCCACTTGCGAGCACACGTGGCTGATTTATATGTTAGCTCACTCAAAACCCGACGAGTAGCGTGTAAAGTCGCCGGCAGTTCAATTTTTTTCAGAGCATTTTTACAAACAGCTAACAGAGCGAGTGTGTCGAGTACACTGGACTAGTTTACTAGCTGCTTGTGAGAAAGCTGGCTTATAGTTTGTAAACTCACCACGTGTACTTGAGGCTTAACGGAGCGAGTGCATCGAGTGTACTGGACTAGTTAACGAATTGCGTGTGAGAAAGCCGACTTATAACTTGTATACTCGCCACGTGTACTTGAGGCTTTAAGAGTGCTTTTTAATTTGAAAAATGCTGATTGAATTCTAGATTAACCCTCAAGAACACGGGGCAAGTTTACAAGCTACAAGCCGGCGAGTCGGTGAGTGTGCTAGTAGTCGAGTACACACAAAATTTCTCACTTGCTCAGTAGTCAACTAGCCGGCGTGTGGAAGACCAATGCTACAATCCACTTGTGCACAAGTTGCTGTGAGCACACGTGGCTGCTTTACATGCTAGCTCGCTCAAAACCCGGCGAGTGGCGTGTAAAGTCGTCGGCAGTTCAACTTTTTCCAGGGTGTTTTTACAAGCAGCTAACAGAGCGAGTGCATCGAGCTAGTTTACGAACTGCTTGTGAAAAAGCCCGCTTATAGCTTGTAGACTGTACCTGTATACTTGAGACTTTACAAATTTCGAAGATTTATCAAATATTTAACAAATATTTAAAAACAGAACATGGCTTAGACATATGGCAAAAATAAATGGAACAAACAACAAGCCGAGTTTGTTGAAAGTTTTATTTACAACATTCTGGCCGGAATGTTTATCTTTAGGTGTTCTATTATTTGTACAAGAGATTTTGATACGGGTTGCTCAACCTTTAATGTTAGGCAAATTATTGGAATATTTCCGCCGTGATAGTACAATTGATAAAGCTGATGCATTTTGGTATGCTAGTGCTGTCGTTATATTACAAGGATTGACTGTAATAACTAATAATAAATTTCTTATGGATGGTTACCACGATGGTATGAAAATCAGAGCGGCATGTTGTGCTCTTGTTTATCGAAAAGTACGATTTATTTCAATAATTGATTTGTTGATTTTATTGATTTTTGTATTTTAGGCGTTACGCTTAAGTAAAGCTGCTTTAGTTGATACAGCTTCTGGTAAAATTGTTAATTTAATATCGAATGATGTTAGCCGTTTTGATTATATGTCAGTTATTTTACATTACATGTGGATAGCGCCATTATCGGCCGTTATTGTTACTTATTTTCTATATGTTGAAGCTGGTTGGTCTGGTGTTATCGGTATATTACCGATGCTTATAGTTGTACCGATTCAAAGTACGCTCATTTTCAATTTTTCTATAGAATACGATTGATTAATAATTTATTGTAGGCTTTACTGGTAAATTAGCAGCAGTTTATCGTAAACAAATGGCTTCAAGAACCGATGAACGTGTCCGTCTTATGGATGAAATAATTAGTGGAATTCAAGTTATAAAAATGTACGCTTGGGAAGTACCATTTACTAAAGTTATACATTTTGCACGTAAAGCTGAATTGAAAGTTGGTATAAAAGCAGCTTATGTACGTGGCCTTTATATGACATTCAATTTATTTACAACAAGAGTAGCCTTATTTTGTGCCATACTCACAATGACTTTAACTGGTGAACCAATCACTGCGTCGAAAGTGTTCGTTTTCGTATCTTTTTTCAATAATTTATCGCAATCAATGACCAGTATTTTTGTTCGTGGCGTATCTGAATGTGCTGAAGCATTAGTAGCAGTTAGTCGTTTACAAAGTTTCATGGTTAACGAAGAATTTATTGAAATCCAACATAAATCACAAGGTGATAAATTGCCAGTTTCATTAGACAGTGTTTCAGCAAAATGGGATATTCATAGTAAAGAGAATAATTTAAATGATATAACTATATCGGTACCACCAAGACAATTATTGGGTATAATTGGACCAGTTGGTAGTGGTAAAAGTTCGCTTTTACAGACAGTATTAGGTGAATTAGTTGTATCTGATGGAACAATTAGTGTTAATGGTACCGTATCGTATGCGTCACAAGAACCATGGATTTTTGCAGCTAGTGTCCGACAAAATATTCTATTTGGACAAGAATACCATAAGAAACGTTATAATGAAGTTGTTCATGCTTGTGCGTTAGAACAAGATTTCAAACAATTCACTGAAGGTGATTTAACTGTTGTTGGTGATCGTGGTGCTTCATTGAGTGGTGGACAAAAAGCTCGTATTAATTTAGCTCGAGCCGTTTATCGTGATGCTGATATTTATCTATTAGATGATCCATTATCGGCTGTTGATGTTCATGTTTCGAAACACTTGTATGAGAAATGCATCAATGGTTATTTGTCGAATAAAACCAGAATCTTAGTGACACATCAAGTTTACTATTTGAAAAATGCCCCCCAAATCGTCATCTTACGCAACGTAAGTTAATAAAATTGAAAAAAAAAATAAAATGAATTTAAATCAATTTTAGGGTTCAATTGAAGATATGGGAACTTACAGTAAATTAGTATCAGGTAATTCAGATTACGCTAGGTTATTAGGAGAGGAACCTGTCGAAAAAGAACCAGAAGAACAGAAAATGGAACAAGTACGTCGTCGATCAGTACAGAAGAAACTGTCAATCGCCAGTTCGATTAGTGAAGACGACAGTGCTTTAGAGACACTATTAGAAGAACCACCAACACAAACTAATTTACAAGAAGAATTAATTTATGGTCAAATTACTGGTTCATTATTTTTAAAATATTTATCATCTGGTAGTCATTTCTTATTCGTTTTATTCGTTCTATTCTCATGCATGCTAGCACAAACTAATGCTAGTGGTGTCGATTATTTCGTTAGTTTCTTCATAAACGTTGAAGAACAACGTAATGTAACGTCAATTACAAATAGTGATCGTCATTATCATCAACTCGCTGAAGATTGGCCGACAAATCTATGTTTGTATGTTTATGGCGGTATAGTTGTTGCATTATTTATAATTACATCATTCAGAACGTTTGTGTTGTTCTATCTGACGTTGTTGTCTTCAAAGAAACTGCATGATGGTCTATTTCTTAGAGTTATTTATGCTACAATGAGATTCTTCGATACAAATCCTAGTGGACGTATTTTGAATCGTTTTTCGAAAGATTTGGGTATTGTTGATGAAATTTTACCTAAGATTATACTCGATGCTGGACAGGTAAGTATAACTACATCTGCAAAGTAAGGCCAAAAGTTTTGTCTCAAATCAAAATGAGTTGGTATTTGAAAAAAGTATCTTACACAAATACTCATTTGTAAGTGGTTTCTAAAAATTGTCGAGAACTTCAAATCAAGGAACTAAAACAGATGCTTATAAATTTTTAAGCTATTAAACTTGAAGTTTCTAGATATATTTTATATCTAGAAAATTTTGATTTTGCAATTGGTAGAATGCTCATACAAGAAAGTAGTTTCCCTCGGAAGAATCATTGACAATTTTGAGAGACAATCCATAATCATGTGCTTCTTATGTTTTCGCGTACATTAATTCGTTTGTAATAAATATGAGGCTTCCCAAATATCCAAGAAATTTTCTTACTGACTTTTAAAAAATGGGAATTTTTTTTGTTATCTAAAAGGTCAAGTTTTTTAAAGCTTATGGAAAGAGAACGTAATCATTTTAAAAAATTCATGTTTGGAAATTTGATGGAAAATTCTGTGGAAATTTAATTACTATTCAAGTGTGACCTGTATCTTGAAATGTTCTCTACCACTCTATAATGCTCCATTTTAGGGTGAACAATAAGAGAGAAATCGTTAAACAAAAATGCACTTTTTTAAGTTCTAGTCTCACGCGCGTTTGTTTTGGGATAGTTTACCCCTTGAGTAAAATGTTTGAATTCAACACTGCTAGATACGATATGATATTTTGTTAACAGTTGAAGTTTTGAGACAGAACCCATATGCTTTAACTTTGTAATGTGTACCTTAATTATAATAATGATACTTGAAAATCTATATTTTAGAGCATATTAATAGTAGTTGGAGCATCAGTTTTAGTCGCTATTATAAATCCATATTTCTTAATTATAATTGCTTTTGTAACTTGTATGTTTTTGGTGATACGAACAATCTTCCTAAGATCATCGATTCCATTAAAGAAACTTGAAGGAATGAGTAAATTTCAATACTTTTAATAGAACTAATCCTCAAACAATTATCTATTCTAGTGCGTAGTCCGGTATTTACACATTTAAATGCAACACTACAAGGTTTAACAACAATTCGAGCCTTCCAAGCCCAAACAATCCTTCGAAACGATTTCGATAAGCATCAAGATTACCACAGTAGTGCTTGGTTCATGTTCATTTCAGCAGGCGGAGCTTTCTGTTTTTATTTAGATCTATTGGTGTTCTTTATGCTTACAGTTGTAACTTTCAGTTTCTTAACATTTGAAGACAGTGAGTTTATTGTTAATGAATTGAAGATTATTTTTATTGATTGTTTATTTTATTAGATCTCGGACTATCGGCTAGCCAAATCGGCTTAGCCATTTCTCAATGTACCGCATTAACCGGAATAATATCGTGGGGCATACGGCAATCGGCCGAAGTTTCGAATCAATTAACCTCAGTGGAACGTATACTGGAATACAGTATGTTACCACAAGAAAAAAATGTTGAAAAACCGAAAATACCACCAGTTGAATGGCCAAATGAGGGTCGGCTTGTATTCAAAAAGGCCGGTTTACGTTACGATGAAGATGCTCCGTTGGTTATACAAGATTTGAATGTTACAATTGAACCGTCTGAAAAAGTCGGCATTGTTGGACGTACCGGTGCTGGTAAATCGTCATTAATTGCCGCATTGTTCCGTTTGGCTAATCTAGAAGGGGAAATTGAAATTGATAATATTAGTACGAAAGAGATCCAGTTGAAATTATTGCGGAAAAAAGTGTCAATTATTCCGCAAGATCCTGTCCTGTTCTCTGGTACTTTACGTTATAATTTAGATCCGTTCGATGAATATCCAGATGAGTTGTTGTATAGAGCTTTAGAGGATGTTGAATTGAAAGATCCAGCCAATATATTTAATCGTTTAGAGAATCATGTACTTGATCGTGGCGCTAATTATAGTGTTGGTCAACGGCAATTAATTTGTTTAGCCCGTGCTATCGTTCGAAATAATAAAATTTTGATGTTAGATGAAGCTACTGCTAATGTTGACCTACAGTAAGTTCAACCCATCAAATTTTAATTGAATCGATTCTAAATAAATTCATATTTATAGAACTGATATTCTAATTCAGAGGACAATTCGTACGAAATTCGCTAACTGTACAGTTCTAACTGTTGCACATCGATTGAACACAATTATGGATTCCGATAAAGTGATGGTAATGGATAAAGGACGTTTGGTTGAATTCGGTGTGCCATATTTGCTATTACAAGATCCAGATGGTCGTTTTACTGGAATGGTAGCCGAAACTAGTCCAGCTGTTGAAGAGATATTGAGAAAAGTTGCAAAAGATCATTATGAGAGCAAGACGAAAATTGTCTAAATTAAATTGTACAAAACGATGGAATTTTGAGAATTTGTAAAGCAACAATTAGCAAATAGAGTTGAAAATATTTTGGAATTTTGCTTGAATCTTTTAATTCTGAAAATGTCTTGAAACATCGGAATCCGTATTCGTGAAATTCAAGCTCGAAAACATTAAAATTTTTACAATAAATGAAAGTGATTCGTTTAAAATGTCTAGTCATTCGCCTCCCTGCAAACCAAATAAGACCTTAGCATTTTACTTGAGTTGAATTTTATTGTGAAATCAGTTGAAAAAAAATTTGAAAGTGGCCGAATCTAAAAATCGGCCTAATAACTTCCCCGACACAGTCCGGATAGTTAATCATGAATTAGAATAGGATATTAAAAACAAGTTTCAGAAGTCGACAATTAATGCACGAGTCCGAGTTTTTTAAAAAACAAGTACCGCAGCACGAATTTTGTATACAATTTTTTTTATTGAAGATACGTTATTTAAAAAAAAAAACTAACTTACTATAAAAATCAAAATCGGGAATGAAGAACCGCGGCTATCTCACAATCACCAAAACATTCAATAAGGAACCAGCACCTCAACAACTAAATGTCTATTCACTGATCGGTGATTCCACACACACCCTTTTCAGTTCAACTTGTTCAACCTTCTTATAAACTCGATTCACGATTCAATTGCGAAATTTTAACAGAACGACAGAACTGTCATTTGAGCGTGGAGTAAAAAGTACTAAGCTAGTCCCAACAAAAACATGGAAAAATTCAAATTATGTAGATTGAATTGTCGCGGGAATATACATTTCTTTTTTGTGGAAAAATCAAAATTTATATTATTTTAAAACATTTATATATTAAAAAAAGCACTAACCGAAACACAAAACCCGCACAAAAAAACCGCTTGAAAACAAATATTCTGAGGTTATGTTTCAAAAATGACAGAAGAATGTAAACAAACGCATGGGATTTTATGTCTTCAGTGATACCAACAGTAGATATCATTCTGTCTCTATAAACTACCGTTATAAATTTTGCTACACTTTAAAAATTATGTTGGATAACCTTCTAAACTGTCATTTCAAAATTTCGCAATTGAATTTTCTATGGCAACCGATCCCTTATAGAAGGCGGCAAATTTGAATTGGTTGATTATACTATTTTGCCAATTTTGTGCCCTTATTTAAAAAAAGAAAAGAACATCGCACATGATGGGTATTGTTTCGGACATAAAAGCACATGCCCTTTCGATTGGTGATATCAAATTAATATGTTATCTTAAATTTTTTTCAATCAACCCTCTCCCCCTTCCACCCTCGTGGTCCGATTGGCACCAAAAACTAATCAACTCGAGCGGCCACCAAATAGTTTGTGTTGGTCAAATTTGAACTCAATCGGTTAATCCGTTTTTGAGTAATCGTTGGAGAACCGACAGACTCACACACACACACACACACACACACACACACACACACACACACGGACATCAAGCTAAAAACTTCAAAAACGTGTTCAGGGGACCTCAAAACGTAAAGATCTGGTGAAATCTCGAATTCGAAATTTTGGTCCGAAACTAATAACTTCCCTACCCTTCGGTCGGGGAAGTTAATATCAATACAAATCATAATAAAAAATATTTACAGTAATTTCCTTAATGTCGTATTAATACTGTTTAATACTATTTAATATCTACGAATATTGTTTATTACATTCAACGTGCAAAACAATAAAAATTGCGTTATATTATTTGTTTCTAGTATAAGTAATGGGTCAAGGACTATTTTTCGAATAAATTAACGTAAAAAATTCTCCTAGTAAATTGAAAATAGAAAATAGAAACACAAATTGTGAGGCGAATGACTAGAACATACCAAATTTTACACAATTAATACCTGAGCATATTTTTTCGGGGTTATTTTCAATGAAACGCGAATTAAAACGCCATAGAAGTAACCAGTTTCACAAATCCCAATCTGTAGATTTAAACTATAATCAAACAGAATTCATTTTATCTTAAAACAAATGAATAAAACATTGTTTTGTTTAAATAAATGTTAGTATTGCGTGTGTACTTAATTGAAGGATTTAATCTATTTCTGTCTGTCTGCTCGGGCGTCTATCTGTCATTTGATAGGAATCGTTTCCGATAATACAAATCGGATCTCACAACTTTGACCCTTTGTTTTCGAAATTCGATAAAAATTAATATTTTCTCAATTATCAACGCTGTTGCACCATTCAAAATTACAAGTCATGCTGCTCGTATCTTTCTTTTATTTCTCATTTGAAAAGGTTTGTCTAAATATTTACCTGCATAAAACTCTACACGCTTCTCTTAGTTTATCCAACGATTAATTAAAATATAATTTCTATTTTTGATAACAATGCAACTTTGCATTGTCATTTAATATCAATAAATCTTCACGAAAGTTGATTTAAGTAAAAATGTGTAACTTTATTAGAATTTCTTTATTTGTACGATGATATGATAGTTTCATTGAAAGGCTAGTTAGTAGAGTTTGTAATGTTATTCTGAACGTACTGATGAGAATTGTACGTTAATCCTGAAAGATAAAAAAAAAATTATCAATTTACATGCAATTATAAATCGTATAAAAATAACTGAAAATTCAGCAATTAGAGATAGTCGGTTGTGGTGGTTTATTCAAAAAATAATCAGAAATGGATTCGGGTTTTGAGCTGAAACTTGAGAATCCTCGACAGAAGGCCAATCCGATTTCGAAACTTTTCTTCAGGTAAGCGCATAATTAATTAATTATTGGAAATAAATTGAAAAACCAATCGAAATTATAAAAAACAAGTATAAATAGTGGTTATCAATCGAAGAATCTATCTTCATTATCGCTATCTGTTAGGTTTTTGTCTATTTTGTGATAGCTCTTATCGCAATATTCAAACGTTGTTTACTGTATTCTTTCCGAAATTGACCATGAAAAAATTCCAATTTCCAGTTGGATGGTAAAATTGTGCTATAAAGGCACGAAAAAAGGCTTAGAAGTTGGCGATTTGTACAGGACTTCCATTGTTGATTCATCCGAATTATTAACGAATAAGTTAGAACAACATTGGGAGAATGAATTGTCACGAAGCAAATTAAAATATAAATCTCCGAGTTTATTGCGAGCAATTTTCAAGACTTTTATCTGGAATTATATGTTTTACGGTCTATTATTGTTCATACAAATGACGGTTATAAAGTAATATTTTTATAAATTGCAAAATTCGATTTAATCCAGCTCGATTTTTTAGTGCAAGTCAACCGGTAGTTTTGGCGTACTTCATCAGTTTGTTTTCCAATTTAGAACAGAGTGATCCTGATATGAAATACATAATTGCTTCCGTTCTTGTTGTGCAATCGTTATTGAATACGTTTTTACAACACCATATCGAATTTGGGCAGTCAGCGATAGGTATGCGGATACGTATCGCTGCATCCTCGCTAGTCTATCGGAAGATCTTGAGATTGAATAAAACCTCGTTAGGACAGACCGCAGCAGGTCAAGTTATTAATTTATTATCGAATGATGTCCAACGATTCGATCTGGTTATGATTGCGTTACATTATTTGTGGCTAATGCCGATTCAAGTGTGTGTAGTAACGTATCTAATTTGGCAACAAGTCGGAATTTCATCCCTAGCTGGAGTCATATCAATGCTAATCTTAACCGTCCCCGGACAAGGTTTGTAAGTTGAACCGATTAGAGGATAAAATTACCAGTTTTATTGTAGGATATTTGGGTAAATTGACGTCGAAATTGCGGCTACAAGTGGCCGAACGGACCGACAGTCGTGTTAAGAAAATGAGCGAAATCATCGCCGGTATTCAAGTGATCAAAATGTACGCTTGGGAGAAATCATTCGAGAAGATCATCAAATTTGCACGCAAAATCGAAATCGATGTACTTACAAAAGCGTCATATTTGCGCGGTATTTATGTGAGTTGTATGGTGTTTATTGAGCGTGCAACATTATTTTTTACTGTAATCTGTTATGTACTACTCGGCAATTTTATAAAACCCGAACAAGTCTTCTCAATGGCGAGATTCTTTAATTTATTACAATTGGTAACGGCAATTTTATATCCAATGGCGATAACGTTCGGTGCAGAATCGTTAGTTTCAATTAAACGTCTACAAGATTTCTTGATGTTAGATGAGAAACCGGAATCGACAATTAAGAGACAACAACACGAAAAGGATGTTGTTATCGAAAATGTAACAGCCAGTTGGACGCCGCCGATTGAAACTTTAAAGGGCTTCAGTTTGCGTATACCGGAGGGTAAATTATGTGCCGTTATCGGGCCTGTAGGTGCTGGGAAGTCATCACTCTTACAATTATTATTAGGCGAATTACCGCCGAGTGAAGGCACAATTTCTATCGGTGGCCAAATTTCGTATGCCTCCCAAGAGCCGTGGTTGTTTGCAGCCACCGTGCGCAATAATATTTTATTCGGTTTGGATTACGATAAGAATCATTATCGGTCAGTTGTGCGAGTCTGTGCATTATTGAAAGATTTCGAACAATTTCCACAAGGCGATCGGACAATGGTCGGCGAACGTGGCGTTAGTCTCAGCGGTGGACAACGAGCCCGCATCAATTTAGCTCGAGCCGTTTATCGTGACGCTGATATTTACCTATTAGATGACCCATTATCGGCTGTTGATACGCATGTAGGTCGACATTTATTCGATCAATGTGTCGTTAATTATTTGAATGGAAAAACACGAATTTTGGTAACACACCAGTTGCAATATTTACAAAAAGCCGACTATATTATCGTCGTCAATGAGGTGAGTTTTTATTAAATTTGTACTATTGAAATTTTAATAGTTCACAATAGGGCCGGATCGAGGCTCAAGGCAGTTACGATGAGATCTCCCAGAACGATTTAGATTTCTCTAAACTGTTGGCAACACAAAATGAATCCGATGAGAAACAAGAAGAAACACCCGAAAAAACGTCACTATCAAGAAAAGCTTCAGTACTATCGACTAATGTGAGTCATTCAATTTAACGACAATTATATCATTAACGTTAATCTTCGATTTAAAGAGTGTAAATTCGGAGAGTAGCAGTTACGAAGACGCTGAACGAAATGATGAGGAAATGGCATCGAAGAATGCGAAACCATTCAAAGATTACGTGTGGGCTTCGGGAAATTGTTGCTCAATTTTCGGTCTATGTGTCGTTTTATTATTGGGGCAAATAGCCTGTAGTGCTGCCGATTATTGGGTCACATTTTGGTAAATATTCTAGTATTTAATTTAATTTGCTCATAAAAGGCTTGAATTAATCCTAAAAAAAAAAAAAAAGAATTATACGTTATCTATTCATAATTGAGCTATTTTTGTAATATTGTTTGTAGAGTGTTTGGATTCAGATTTTTCCGGCGCTTCCACCATTTTTACAATCCAAATTTAGGTTATTTTAGACATAGTTTTTAGAGAAATAAATGAAACAATTCAAACTATGAGTAGCCCCAATTGTAGAGCTAACTTTCGTCTATCTATTCACATAAATTTCATTTGCTTTTGCTAACTTTTGATAAGGGAAAAATGTGATTGACTGAAGCTATGCTTTTATTCTAAAGATTCAGCTAACTTTTGTTAAAATCCATAGCAAGTAACACAAAATTCTTCCAGGACCGATCAGGAATCGTTGCGCCGCCAAAGCATAGAACAAATCGAAACAAATCTACAATCAAATCAGACCCAATCGGATCCAGATTGGTACGACGAATTCATCGATACGATCAACATCGATGGTGAATTTTATCGTTTAATAAAAACCAAAATCGCCATCTATATCTACACGATCTTCATTGTGGCGGCTATAATTTTCACATTGATTCGCTCATTTGTGTACTTCACAATGGCAATGACGGCCTCGAAGAACCTCCACAGTCGGATGTTTCATTCACTGTTAGCGGCACCGATGCGGTTCTTCGATACCAATCCCAGCGGACGTGTTTTGAATCGTTTCTCCAAAGATATGGGCGCTATTGATGAATTGTTACCGAGAGTCTTACTCGATGCTATACAAGTCAGTTTTATTCAATTAATTTCGATAATTGTTGTTAATTTGTATTTTTTGTAGATTTTGTTGGTGATGTCTGGAATTTTGGTCATGGTAGTTGTTGCAAATTATTATATGGTTGTTGCGATGGTTATCCTGGGGGGCTTATTTTTGAAAGTGAGGTCTTGGTATATTTTAACAGCCAAAGATGTTAAACATTTGGAGGGAATAAGTGAGTTTAATTCAGAGTAAATTTTTGGGGATTTATTTGGGAAATTTCAGCAAAATCTCCGGTATTTTCACACGTTAATTCATCACTCTATGGTATAACGACAATACGAGCTTCTCAAGCCGAAAAGATATTGATGAAACAATTCGATCAACATCAAGTAAGTTGTAAAATGTCCCAATATTTTCTTAATTTAATCAACAAATAACAGGATGTTCACACTGCTGCTTGGTTCTTAACAATCGCTTCAAGAGTCTGTTACGGTCTATGGTTGGATCTAATTTCAGTTGGCTTCGTCGCTGTTGTTATATTCGGCTTTATCATCCTCGAATTGTGTACGTTCAAATTGCAAATATGCCGAGCATTATAATTCGAAAGGTTTTTTATTTTAGACGGTCATGTCAGCAGCAGTTTGGTCGGTTTAGCAATCTCCCAATCGTTGATTTTAACCGGAATGTTACAATACGGCATGCGACAAACAGCCGAAGTTATCAACCAATTAACCAGCGTTGAACGTGTAATGCAATACACAAAATTAGAAGATGAACGAGCTTTAATCCAATCACCACAAGACGGAAAATTGAACAAGAAATGGCCATGTGAGGGTGGTATAATTTTCAAGAATCTCTCATTACGGTATTCACCCAACGATGAACCGGTTTTGAAGTGTTTAAACATTGAAATATCGCCCGGAACTAAGGTAATTGTATCAATCGATTAAAATGAGTTTTTATATAAAGCGATTTTTGGTTGAAGGTGGGTATAGTTGGGCGAACTGGCGCCGGTAAATCGTCATTGATTTCAGCATTATTCCGATTGGCACCAATCGAAGGCAGTATTTATATCGATGGTATTGACACGAAAAGTGTGTCTTTAGAGTATTTGCGGAAACGTATTTCGATAATTCCGCAAGAACCAGTGCTGTTTTCGGCGACACTACGTTATAATCTAGATCCATTCGATGAGTTCGACGATAAAAGTTTGTGGAACGCACTCGAAGAAGTCTGTTGTATTTCCATTGAAATTATTGCGATAATTATCGATTTTCTTGTAGGTTGAATTGAGGGATTCGGTGGATAGTTTGAATTATATGATAATGGAGGGCGGCAGTAATTTCAGTGTGGGCCAACGGCAATTGGTGTGTCTAGCACGGGCTATATTGCGCAATAACAAAATTTTAATATTGGACGAAGCAACGGCTAATGTAGATCCGAGGTATTATGGGAATTACGCAAAAAATTCAATTATCAATCGGTTAAAATTTGCAGGACTGATACTTTGATCCAGAAGACGATTCGTCGAAAATTCAAACATTGTACGGTTCTAACGATAGCGCACCGTTTGAATACAATCATGGATTCGGATAAGGTCCTCGTTATGGATGCTGGACGTTCCATCGAATTCGACCATCCGCATCTACTATTGGAGAAACCCGATGGACATTTCCATAAAATGGTGCTAGAAACTGGCCCAAAGATGACGGAGCAATTGAAACAGATATCGCGCGACGTTTATCTCGCCACAATTCAAGAGATTTAGTTTCGATTTTAGTCATTATTCTAGTATTACTAATGTAAAATTGTATTAAATTTTAAATAATTTTCTATTATTGTATAGTTGAATAAATGCAGCGAATTTAAGGCGCCAGATTCATCGGTTTTTAAAGTTATTTTTAACTACGCTCGTCCAGTTCGGTTATCAGTAAAGAAGTGGTTAATACAATTAATAACTACGAATAATTCTGATTGCTCTAGAATCTGGTATCTGTTCGTTGAACTTTAAAATGACAAAAACGCATTATAGTTCAGATTAAAGTGACAGAAGTCCAGTTTTTCCAAAAAAAAAAAGAATAAATTAAACCATCTCTGTATCGAAATTCTCCAATATTTGACGAAAATCGTGGTAGAATAAGAGCCGATTTTAGAATGATTCGTAATTAGTACAAATTAAACAACAACAAGTCATTGTCGTCAGGTGATAAGACGATTCAAATGAATCAATACATTACTGTATATTATAAGTAAATATTTATTTAAAGATACAGTTTTAAAATTATTGTTATTCAAATATCTCGGACACGATTAAAATAGAGTACGACCGGACGATCTCCAGTGACCTAGCGGAGAACCATGGAGAAGAATCTGAAATTGAACAACAAACACCCGAAATCGAATTCTGGCTGCTTCTCCAAATTGTTCTTCGGGTAAGTGCCATTAATGAAGCGATTTAAAAATCTTATTTGGGCAATAATTTAGATGGATGATTCCAATCCACCGCAAAACGGTAAGCAAAAACCTGAACGTTTGCGATTTATTTGAGAATCTGCCCGGCGATCGGTCCGATAATTTAGGCGACCAATTGGAGACGAATTGGAATGTCGAACTGTTCAAAGCGAAATATTTAGACCACCGTCCTAGTTTATTGCGAGCTGTTATCAAGACGTTCTTCTGGCGCTATATGGTTTATGGAATTTTATTGTTCGTACAGCACGTCGGTTTGAGGTAAATTCGCTAAGGGCCCGCTTCACTCCCGCTAAAAAATTTGTCACTTTTCAAAACAACCCTACTCGTTTATTTTCCAACGGATTTTAATAATCTAAACGGTATTTGAAAGAGCATTTCAAGGACCAGGGCAGTTAATATCTGATATTTTGAAATTCGGATGTAATCTAGAATTTACAGAAAGAAATATAGAAGTATGTTATTTAGCATTTTTTAAATTTTTTTTTTTTATATTTTCCCTCATAACTTGGCAAATATTGTTTATTTTCTAATGAATTTCACACAATGTGTGGCAAATTAAAAGCGCTTTCCAAATCTGCCAGAAGTTTTCCGATGGCATTGTTAGTTTTCCGGAAAATTAATGAAACGTTTAGACATTCTAATTGAATTTTTTTACGTACAATTTTAAACTTAGACAATTGAACCGGGGCTCGTTTGAAAGCTAATGAATAGAAGATAATTTTGAGGATAGTTTAAGATTGAAATTTGAAAAATTTTCTGGAAATTTATGGTGGGGAATTTTCACCGATAATTTTTATCTGTTAAAATTAATTATTTTTGTATAAAGTGTATTGTAGTTTATAGATCATTTCATTGCCTTTCCAACGCTACCATTGTTGCTGTCAAAAAATTGAAAATCTGTTGGAAAATTAGTGATAAACAAAACTATGTTTATGGTGTGAAAAGCTAGTTGAATAGCAAGTTTCCAAACCAAAAAAAGAGTTACATCTATTGGCGGCAAGATGGCTCTAAGGTCTGTGATCTCGACTTTCTGCAATATTGCCAAATTTCTTTTTGTGCTTGAGGCCACATCTTTGTCGTCTTATTTTTGCATAGATAAATGGAGAAAAAAACAGTAAACTCGTTGTATATAATTAGCTTTAACAATTAATGTTAAAAAAAGAAAACTGTATTTTTTTTACAAAAAAATTAACATTCCTAGCAAAGTGGCGACTATTTTTTTTCTTAATTGTTAAAGTTAATTAAATACAACACAGTTTATTGTTTTTTTCTCCATTTATCTATGCAAAAATAAGACGACAATGATATGGCCTCAGACATAAAAAGAAATTTGGCAACATTGCAGAAAGATGAGATGACAGACATTAGAGCCATCTTGCCGCCAATAGATGTAACTCTTTTTTGTGATTTGGAAACTTGCTATTCAGCTAGTTTTTCACACGATAAACATAGTTTTGTTCATCACTAATTTTCCAAAAGATTTTCAATTTTTTTACAGCAACAATGGTACTGTTGGAAAATGCTAAAAAGCATGCTTCTATATTTCCTTCTGTAACTCTAGATTACATTCGGATTTTCAAAAACCATATATCAACTGCCCTGTTCCTTGACATGCTCTTTCAAATGCTGTTTAGATCATTAAAATCCGTTGGAAAATAAACGAATAGGGTTGTTTTGAAGGGTGACTAATTTTTTTGCCCGACTGATGCGGGCAGTCAATTAATTGTTTTTAAATTGTGCAAATTACCCAAATTTTAGATCGTTACAACCGCTAGTTTTGGCCCATTTAATATCGTTATTCGCCGCCAATGATCAATCACCGTCTACCGAAATGTACCTTTACGCTACACTGTTAGTTGGAATTTCAACATTGATCATTTTCTTAATGCACCATTGTTTGTACGGACAAGCATCGTTAGGCATGCGGATACGGATCGCTCTATCTTCGCTGATTTATCGAAAAGTAATCGATTTCAATAGGGAGAATATCTCGATTAATCGTTATTTTGTAGACTTTACGGCTGAATAAACGGTCTTTAGATCAAACAACAACCGGCAATATTGTGAATTTATTATCCAACGATGTGACACGTTTCGATTTGGTCGTACTAATGTTGCACTATGTTTGGATATTACCATTTCAAATCACTTTAATTACGTATTTGATTTGGAAACAAATCGGAATAGCGTCTATTATTGGTGTTGTTTCGATTGCTTTCTTATCGTTACCAGTCCAAGGTTTGGAACTATCTCATCGATAAATAATTTGTTTAAACCTCTATTTGCAGGCTATTTGGGTAAATTAACATCAACAATCCGGTTGAAAGTGGCCGAAAAGACCGATTATCGTGTAACTTTAATGAGCGAAATTATCGCCGGTATTCAAGTTATAAAAATGTACGCTTGGGAGGAGCCCTTCAAAAAGGTCATCAAATTGGCCCGTTTGAACGAAGTAAAATCGCTGACACTCGCGTCGTATCTGCGTGGTATCTACATCGGATTCATGTTGTTCGTTGAACGTATCGCTTTATTCCTAACAACATCCACCTATGTTCTATTAAACAATAAATTATTAGCGGAAATTGTATTTTCTTTGGTGCAATTTTTCAATTTGTTACAACTAACAATGGCTGTATTCTTTCCAATGGCTATCAGTTACGGTGCAGAATCTCTAGTGGCGTTGAAACGGATCCAAAATTTCCTAGCAATGGAGGAGAATCTCGATGCAACAATGGAGATTTGTTACGATAGTGGTGTTTCGATACAAAATGTAACAGCATTTTGGAAGATCGATCGGATTACTCTAAATAATATCAATTTAGAAGTACCGAAAGGTCGTCTGTGTATAATCGCCGGTCCTGTAGGTTCCGGTAAAAGTTCGCTATTAAATTTGCTATTAGGCGAATTATCGCCGGATATCGGCCGGGTACAACTACAAGGCGAAATTTCCTATGTCTCTCAAGAAGCGTGGTTGTTTAACTCAACGGTACGCGCTAATATTTTATTTGGACAGCCGTACGATCGGTACCGGTATAGAGCTGTTGTTAAATATTGTGCATTAGAAAAGGATTTCGAACAATTACCGTGTGGCGATAAAACGATTGTCGGTGAACGCGGTACTTCATTGAGTGGTGGACAGAAAGCTCGTGTAAATTTAGCTCGAGCCGTTTATCGTGACGCTGATATTTATCTGTTAGATGATCCATTATCGGCTGTCGATACGCATGTGAGTAAACATATTTTCGAGCAATGTATTTTGAAATTTTTGAAGAAAAAAACGCGAATTTTGGTCACACATCAGGTGCAATATTTGAAACGAGCCGATCGTGTTGTTCTATTAGATGATGTAATTTACTTCTAAATTTAATTATTTTTTATTAATTTTATTGTTTTCCAAAAGGGTAAAATCCAAATGCAAGGTACTTATGAAGAATTACACGATATGAATGCCAATTTTACGCAAAATATCGATGAAGATTTGTTCGAGAAGGAGAACGAATTGGAGGCCAGTGAGATGAAATCGTCGCTCGTCTTGAGTCGGGTAAGTTTCAATTTTATCCTTTTATTATTTATCAATTAGAGTTAAACCAAACGAAAGCAGATGTTCATTTTAAAGAAAGAAATTAATGAAACCGTATTCGATTTTTCTAAACTAGGAAAAATTCGTTCTTCGAGCGGGACTTGAATGCCACGCCTTTTTGATTTCATGGCGACTGCTCTTAGGGTCTCCAAGAGCCAGCACGGGCCCCGGTACAGTCACAACACACGGGCCCCTTCTCTTCCAACCTATGCTTAATTATTAATTAGAGCTAGGATGTCTCTGGTGCCATCAGATAGCTGAGGCGCTTGGTTGCCGTTCGGTCCTTCCGTCGTCTCTGACGGCTAGGCCTGAGCGGGTCAGGGCCCCAAAACTTTGACCCCTTTATCCCCCCTCTCCAGGGACCTGTCTGCTCTACCAACTGAGCTATCAAGGGAACCTGATATTCTAGTCTTTCTTTAAAATTAACTTTTATTATTTGACTGTCAACTATTGGATAGATCAAATTAAATTATAAAGTGATCGTTTGAATATTTCCAGAGCTTCATGCTGGACTCGGGCAACTTCCGTTCAGATCTTGAAGGCAGCACAATTGAAGAGACTCGAGTCTACGATATATCCCCCTTAAAAGAATATATCAAAGCTTCTGGTAGTTACTGTAAAATATTCATTCTACTATTATTCTTTATAGCAACACAAATTGTTTGTAGTTTATCAGACTATTGGATAACTTATTGGTGAGTACTTTACCAATTATTTAAATAAAATTAATCGAAAAATTTTAGGACACAAATGGAATATTCAAAAAACTTAAATACAACAAATCACCCAAATATTCAACTATCAACAATCGAACGTATCGATTATCGCGTTTCCGATGGCAATTATGGTAGTTATACGTTCGTTAAACCGCTCAATTCATCGTACAATATGCAAACGAAAAATCAACAATTAGACACGAAATTTGCAATTTATATTTACGGCAGTCTAATACTCGGTATCGTTCTAATTGGTATGGGGCGATCGTTTTCCTATTTCTATATGGCGATGAATTCATCGAAAAATCTACACAATCGCATGTTCTCATCGTTATTAGAAGCTCCGATGAGATTTTTCAATTTGAATCCGAGCGGACGGATACTAAATCGATTTGCTAAAGATATCGGCGCTATCGATGAAATCCTACCGAAAGTCCTTCTAGAATCGCTACAAATCACATTTATAATGTGCGGAATTCTAATGATGGTAATTATATCAAATGTCTACATGATTTCTACTGTTATAATCCTGGGATTGGTGTTTATTAAAATCAGAGATTGGTTTATAAAATCGTCGAAAAGCATTAAACATTTAGAAGGGATAAGTTGGGTGGATTTTTGGATACGGTTGTTGGTTATTTATTAAAATTTCGATAAATTTCAGCAAAATCTCCAGTTTTATCGCATCTGAATTCAAGTCTGTACGGATTAACGACAATTCGAGCGTTTAAAGCTCAGAAAATACTGAAACATGAATTCGACGAACACCAAGACGTTCATACGGCCGCTTGGTCCCTAACGATCGGTTGTATGGTCTCGTTCGGACTCTGGTTGGATATTGTTTGTGTCATCTTTGCAGCCTGTACTACGTTCAGTTTTATTATTTTAAATAAATGTAAACTACTTAAAGCATTAATTGGAATAATGTCTAAATTATTTGAATTACAGTTGCAAAAATCGATGGAAGTTTTGTCGGTTTGGCGATCTCTCAAGCGCTTAGTTTAACCGGAATGCTCCAATACGGCATCCGGCAAACGGCCGAGGTTATCAATCAATTAACCAGCGTTGAGCGAATTATGCAGTATACAACGATAGAGAAAGAGGGGCCTTTTGAGGCGTTTTCAGACAACGAACTGCCGAAAAATTGGCCGAATCGTGGTTGTATTGAAATCAAGAATTTATACCTACAATACTCTCTAAATACAACTCCAGTTTTAAAAGATCTAAATTTAGTGATCAAACCGAATGAGAAGGTTCAAATTCGATATACTCACTTGTAGCTCGATTATTAGAGAACAATAACGAGTTGTCAAGCTAGAAGGAATCATTTAAACTATTTGATTACGTTTTTATTTTAGATTGGAATTGTTGGTCGTACCGGCGCCGGTAAATCGTCCCTAATATCGGCCCTATTTCGTCTAGTGGAAATCGATGGGGTTATACTAATCGATGGTATCGATATTCGTACACTGGGATTGCACGTTTTAAGACGGAAAATTTCGATTATACCACAAGATCCAGTATTGTTTTCGGCTAGTTTACGTTACAATCTCGATCCGTTCAATGAATATAATGATTGTCAAATTTGGCAATCTTTACAAAATGTAATTATTGTTTAATTAATGATTAATTTAAAATAAATAATCTGATTCTAGGTGGGTTTGAAAGATTCAATCTATACGTTAGATACAAGTGTGGCAAGTGGTGGTACAAATTTCAGTGTAGGACAACGGCAATTATTGTGTTTAGCTCGGGCGATTTTACGAAATAATAAAATTCTGGTATTAGATGAAGCAACAGCGAATATCGACCCTACGTAATCGATACAATTATAGTCAAATTTTTATTGTCACATATCTAAACAACTTTGCCCCGGCGGCATGGGAGTCCAAAAAGGGCAAAATTATTTGATTTTGTGATAGTCTTTTGGATTTGCGACAATAAAAATTCGTCACTATAACTAATATTTGATAATTACAGAACTGATAGTGTTATACAGAAGACAATTCGTAAGAAATTTAGAAATTGCACCGTTTTAACGGTTGCACATCGTTTGAATACAATCATGGATTCTGATAGAGTTGTTGTGATGGAGAATGGGCGAATTGTTGAATACGATCATCCATATAATTTATTACAAAATCCTCAAACAATCTTCTATCGTATGGTATTAGAAACTGGATTATCAATGAGTGTACAATTGGAAGAAATAGCGTTACATTCGTTTTTACATAGGCGACAATACGACGACAATTAGGTTGTTTTATTTATCGAGATTTAACAATAAAAATAGTTAATGAATTTAGGCAGTTTTGATCAAAACGATAGAGGATTGTTACTTGAAAAATTCAGTTCTTTTTCCTTAAACAAATACATTCTCGCCATGAGACTTACGGATAAGACTTATTTACACAAAATTTACGCTAAATGCGACAAATCATCGACTGCTATCGGTGATTGTTGTGGTTTTTGAACTGTTGTCATCATTGTTGGACCGACTGTTGTTGTTGTTGTACTTGTATTCGAAATAGATTGTTGTTGAAAATTCGTTTTCTGTACAACAGCTATCGGTGGTTGATTACTTTGTGCTAATTGTGTTACAATCTTCTGTCCACTGGTTGTAACAATTTTTTGTTGATTTACCGTATTTGTATTTGAAACAAATTTAACAACTGTATTCTGTTGTTGTTGTTGGGGTTGATTTGTTGATAGGTTTGTATTAACTGGAGTCGGTGGCCGCTGTGCAACGAACATTAGTTTTTGATTATTCACCTGTGATTGTACACGTGCCGCTTGATTTATTACAATTGCACGTTGTGACGTAGAGTTCTACAATAAAACCAATAAATACAATTATTAAAATGAAATATCGCCGTATTCTGTAACTTTTTGGTGCTTCTTTATTATAATAAAGCTGATAATTAAGAGTCCCGCTCGAGGGATAGTTCGCATTTTTCCCCTTTCTTCGTAAATTTACAATTTTCATTTTAAACGCTGTTTTCCGAAAAACGGAAAAGAAAATTAAAACGCCAATAGGTCGACTAAAAAGCCTTAACTTTTCTTGATCTACTTATATGTGTTTCATTTCATTTTATCGATTATATAGGCACTTGTACTACTGAATGTTGACACACTTTTTTGACAAAAAATGCGGTTTTTCGCAATTATCAGAAAATTCCGTTTGATTTTCCAAATTCCATGGGGTAACGGCCGTATAAAATTGAATTCTGAATCGAATGAGATATGCCCCATTTCGATATTTTTTGTCGTTTTTGAGCTATACCTGAGAACAATTATTTCTTAAGGGAGATTGGCAGTCTCTTTTGAGTTATACATACAGTGGAATTGTAAAGAATAAAATAGAAGCTCTGTTCAAAGAGCGTTGTCATGGTAATAAATGTGCAAAAAGTTACAGAATACGACTGCCAATTGGAAAATACCTGTGATATAATTCCGACTGGAGTATTAACGGTTCTTGCAACTGTTGTAACACCGGTAATTCCACTATTTGAAATTGATGTTGTTGTTGTCGTTGTTGTAGGTTGTGTACGTGCTTTTAAAACAGCACTATGTAATGCCATACCCAAATAACCATATTCTTGTTTATAATCATCTAAATAATCTGGTGGATTTCTTATACTTTTCAAAACTGGTGCAACAACTTTAACAATTAATGTTTTTATATGATCAGATGCAATACGATCAATATTTGATGTTATTGATGAATCTAAATGTTGTTGTATACGTTGTCCGATTGCTTTAATCTTTGGTAATACAAATATACGTACAACTTCTGTACCTAATTCAGATAGACCTTCTAATGCACCATATAATGATGATAATGGTACTTTATCACCTTGATTTAAAGCATTTGTAAACATACGTGTAACGCGTGTTTGTATATTATTTGTACTTGTATTGAAATTACGACAGATTTGCGACATTAAACGTGATGCAAAATCACGTAATGCCCAATGATTATCACCTTCAGGCCTCATACATAGTTGTTTCGAAACTATACAGGTTGTTACAGCCGGAATTAATTCGTGCAACTAAAAAAGAGAAATTAACAAACTCATATTTTCTCATACCGCATGTTTTACTTAAATGGTCCTATCTATTTGATATATAGACTATTTTACCAAAATTTGAATCCCCTAGTACACCGGGAAGTTGGTCAAAAGAACTCTCATTTTAGAAACTGAACTAGTTAGTTTAGCTGGGTCGATTGGCTACTAAGCTTTACCGAATTGCGACCATTCTGATCTATTGTTCGTAACCCTCTCCCTATTACTGTCTCAGAAAGGATATCTTTTTTGCGAAATTAATTATCTCTCTGGGAGACTTACTCCGTACCTCAGCAGGCGACAGATTTGGGCCACCGAGGTGAGTAAGCCTATTGCGTGCCAACGCTACGCACTCAATATGTGCTCGGAGGTTTCATATTCCAATTCACGTAACCTACATCTTTCACTGTCAACTAAGCCCAGTTTTTTGAGGTGATATCTGACGGAGCAATGCCCTGCCAGAAGCCCCGTAAGGAGTCTTAATTTGTTCTTCCAAAAGTCGAGAAGCTTCTTAGCGTTCTTAGACGAGTTGTCGATGAACATCTTCGCCTGTCTCATTCCCGGAGTTTGCCTCCAGTGGAGCATTTTATTGCTCCTTTCCTATCTACAGATCTCTTTCACCCATTGAGTTTTAGTTAGCCCGCAAAACGGTTCAGGACCTATAAATGGTGCCTCAGCACCTGCCTTTGCAAGTTCATCGGCCACCCTGGCGCCCAAGCTCGTGTAAGTTTATTGCCCCTTGCCAGCCGTTTCAGGGATTGACGACACTCCTAGACTGTCTTTGACTTAAAGCTATGGGCTTTTAGAGCTTTCAATGCTGCCTGGCTGTCAGTCAAAATGTATATTTGCGTACCCTTAAGGTTTCTTTTTAAACACTCTCTGGCGCACATCTCTAATGCAAGAATTTCAGCAAAACTGAGCTAAACACATCAAAGGAATTGGAAAAATGCTCCCCACGTAATCTATTTTCATTTTCCGGATTCTACAATAACCGTGAAATATTGCTACCCGTTCCAGAATAAAATAGAAAAAAAAAAACCAGAAAAATCACGATTAAGAGCATCTTTTAGGTAAATAATTCGTTTTCTGACCAACTTTTCGATGGGCAAAACTCTAAAATATTGTTCAAATCTACCATCTACCATAAGGGCTAGACTATTTAAGTGAAACAGGCGGTAAAATAGCTTACGTATTTCTCCAAATAGAGCGATTGATTATCTAAAAGAGCCTTCACCATTCGCATCAAATATATCAAAAGGGCTAAATTATTCTGGACAACATTAACTCTAACACCCTCTATAATAAAAGTGCACATTCTCGGTAACATTTCGTGTAAACCAGGATCCGAGGCTAAACTTTGTAAGGCTTCCTGTTAAAAAATCAACAATAAAAATTGTACAATTTCGCGAATAATCGAATAAAATTACCGTCCGTCGAGTTTCATCAGATCCGACACAAGCTTCTGTAATTTCTTTATAATACAATTGTTGTTCCACTGATAATTCATGTGTGGCTAATTGTTTAATCTGAACAGTCTCTACATTTCTTAATTTCTGTTTACCAGTAGTCGGTTTACCGGAAGTTTCTTTTAATGGTTTTTTATTAGCAGGATCCACCGATTCTAACTGAAATTATAAAGTTTACCATTGTAGTATTGAAGATACTGTTGGAATTCTTACTTTTTGGACGTTCTTAGCGACAGGCGGCGGATTCTCCGGTATCGTCGGCTGTACGCCGTCGATAAACAACCAGTGCGATCGTAGCGATACTTCTAATGGTGCTTTCGGATTTAAATTTTGTACCAATTCGTTCAAGCCGACCTCCTTCTCTTCAATGAAGTGCAATTCACGACCACCACCAGAAGCGAATCGGAACGGTAACGGTTCGGTCGAATGAAATCCGTATTGGGGCTAACAACAAATTTAAGGTTATGTTTACATTTCAACAAAAAAAATTAATAAATACTTGTATATTTTTGGCATGCAAAGCGGCATCAACGTCCATTGGCATTAATTTCGTCCGTTTAGCATGATGGATGAATTTGCCAGCATCTTGAATGATGTGTTTCAATTTGAATGAAACATCATCGGCCAGTTCTTTGGCAGCATCGTCCGGTAAATTACCAATACCGATACTTTCAGCAATTACTTTCATCGATTCTACAGATAAATTCGTACCGTATAGATCATTTTCCAACGGTCTGGACATTGTTTTTCTTTGGGAAATCTCCGAAAATTGTTGGTTAGTTTTTTGAAAAACAAAACGTCACACGATACTGACTAAACATCAAAAACTATTCAATCAGAAAGCGCATGATTCAAAATGGCGGCAAGAGGGAAATTTAAATTTTTATATATTACGTATTTTATAATAGTACTTTAATCGATTCTACAGATAAATTCGTACCGTATAGATTATTTTCCAACGGTCTGGACATTGTTTTTCTCGAAATCTCAGAAAATTGTTGGTTAGTTTTTTGAAAAAGAAAACATCACACGATACTGACTAAACGTCAAAAACTATTCATTCAAAATTCGCACGATTTAAAATGGTGGCAGGAGGGAAATTCAAAGTTTTATATAGTACGTGTTTGATAAAAGAGGGTCGGTTTAATAATTTCGATGAATTGGTGTTTTATTACGTTCAAAATTATTTACAAATGTGGAAGTTTTTCCGTAATATGGTCACGTTTTATCTATAAAAATTAAATAAATATTTACAAAAGATTATGCAATATTTACAAATAATGGTAGTGATTTTTATAATACATTGCGGTATGATAAAACAATTTTAACGGCGTCATGTACCGATAACAGGACAAGAATTTAATAAAACATTATTCAATTCTCGCATATCAGTCCAATCCATTAGTCGATTCTCAATTTTCAATTTATGGATACACCCTTTGAAATTCTCCCTAATTTTCAATGTACCAGTTGGGGCATTATCTACAAATATAAAACAATTAAAAACAATTATTCGATAACGAAATTATAATAAATAACCTGGAATGCCGCCGATATATAACGGCGCTTCAATTTCGTCCATTAATTCATCATGTTGTGCCCAACTTCTACGAATACCATCAACTTTAACTGTTAGTTCAAAACTTGAATACATTGCCGTTATATTATGCCAACGATTATCGCATAATGTAAAATCCGATTTTAGATTGTTGCGAACATGTGAAATAACACCATTGCCTTTATCGATAGTCATAACAACAGCACCATTTTGTAATTCTACAGATAATGCCGGACTATTACCAGGATTCGATACACTTAATAGTATACCATTTTGTTCGGCTGTACGAAATTCCAAACTCAATTCCAACACTTTATTCACTTTAAAATCGGCCTCTAGAACGGAAATATTTGAGGGTTTATAAAATTGTAGTATTTTGGTGATATTTACGATAGATAGCATAGGCGTCGCCGCCGAAATAAGCACCCTCTTCTACACTCAGAAAACATTGCCCTATATTGTTGTAAATGATCGATTTTTGGTTTTTAACTAGAGTTTGGAGGATATTGTTAATTTTTAACGAACGTATACAGCCTCTGAATGGGTGCAATTGATTCTCTAATTCGTTATTACGGATGAAACCAACCGGTGTACCGCCGATGTACAATTGGTTTTTAACGTTATTACGCGGCATTCGTAACGGTTTCTTTCTAATATCGTCCAATGTGAATGTTAATTTACGTTTCTTCTTGGCTCCGATTTGTTTAATTTGCACATAATGCCAGATGCCATCGTTAACTTTATTCGGCAACAGTACAGTTTTACTACGTTTGCCTTTCATCACCAACCGTATTTTACCCTCTTGTATCTCTAAGAGATTATAATGTTTCTGTTGATTACCACCCTGAAAATTGGGGCGATTATTATTATTAATATAACACTTGTGCCGATATAGTTACCGTGGACAGGAGTAATAATCCATTGGGATAGAATGTGCGAAATTGGAATTCTATAACGTAATCTTTACGCCAAAATGAATTCTCGATAAAGATGAAACTTTCCGGTTTATCACCGAATTTAACAGCATCCGGATCGGTTTCATAATTGGCAATTATAGGACAACCTTGTGTATTTTGTATATCACGAATACTGTTCGTTTCAATTGAACCAATTGAACTTTTCACTGTTATTAATGGGGAACGTATCGGACGATTACGGCCGATTTCGACTTGTTTGAATTTCTTTACAGTGTCGGCGTTGAATTGAATCGTCCTGAAATTTTAACAATTCACAAAAATTCTAATAATTATAATTAAAACATACTTTTTATTTATGACAATATTACTAATGCCACCACTGAAGCTCGGATAACGGCGTTTCGGATCGCTACCCAAATACAGTTGGAGTTTTCTCGGTAGATTTTGATCAAAATCAATCGTTTTATTAACATCATTGATACTAGCGATTAATTTGCCGTTTCTATCGAATGACAATTGAACAAAATTGATATCTTTATTCAAATTGAAATCAATTAGATGCTCCTCATTATCAACTCTAACGATTAATTTGTCGCTTTTTATGAATAAATCGACCATATTATTCAGCGATAGGACAAAACCGGTCGCAACAATCGGCCTTAAAAGAAAACTTAAATTTATCGGTAAATCGTATCGAGATTCCGGTTGGATGTCCAAGAAACCTCTACCGGGAAACCATGCTTTTGTGAATTGTAACTAAAATTGAATTAATTAATCAATTAACTCTAATAATAGTAATAAAACAATTACTTGGCCGTTTTGTCGTTTAGTATTGTACGATATTGTCCGATCTAAATCGGAATATTCGTGATTTCCCGGATTCAAATACCCCAAATATGATGTTGTATTGAATTGTAGACAAGTTTTATTAACGATACTCGGTATGCCACCAAAGAAAATCTCCGATTTTCGTATCTTAAACACACTACTAATCTTCAACGGTTGTTTCGCTTTAATCTCATCATTCTCTCCAGATTGTGTCACCGATAACAAATACGATTGTTCATTCGCATTGTGATCATACTCCAATTCGATCACGATATTCGTTTTAATTCCATTATTGTACGTTTTCTTCGATGTTAATGTCGTATTTGTACCATCAATATGACGAACTAACAACTCTATATGGCCATTATTTAGAATTATCGCCATGTACGAGCACGGATCCTAAAATAAAATTTTATAATACCGGTAATTGGGCGGCAAACTAGCAAATTACCGCTTTATCTTGGGCTAAAAACAATAAACTATTCTCATCGAATGTTGTAATATCGAATTGAAGATCGACTGATGCTGGATTCATTCGTCTAGCACCTGTTACGTTACTGTAGCCGTTACCGTTAAATAGAACGTTCTCGCCGACAATACTGGCAGTTTCTCTAAAATTTGCCTTTGATTTGTTGTTTTTACAATTCGATAATTACTCACGTTTGACATCCAGGACAATCGCCTTCGCTCTCGGCGAAATTCCAAAAACCGATAATTTGCCCATTGAGTATCACTTTCTGTACGCAAGCATCAGTTTTTTCGTGATTTAAACCACCGATTTCCATCCGATTATTGTTGTCTAATTTTAATAATTCTCGAGCGAATATCGGTTCGATTTCTATAGATTCGTCGTTCTTATTCATTGTAATTATTGAACCTATCCTAGATTAAAACAGTGATTAGATTTAATTAATCGATGATCTTTAAACCGTCTACCTTTCGATTGTAACTGTTGTCGTTTTTGGTGAAGCAACTATTGTTCGTTGTACACCATTCCAATTCAATATAATTCGATCATTTTTTACGTTAACAACGATGAATTGGCCCTGTGAATTGGTCAAATTAACCAAATCACAATTTCTACATTTATATTTGATTGTTAATGTTGTAAAAACGTCAGCTTCGATTTTATAACGACGTCGACAATTCGAAATCGACAATCCGACATCAATCTGGAAATATTCGAATAGAAAAATTGTTAAATTCGAAGATTCTCTTACAGAATGTGCAACTTCTCTAGCGAATTGTATCTGATTTTTCAACGATTCAATCTTCGTTTCAACCGTTTTTAAATTGTCTTCAGTATTGCGAAATTTATCATCATTAGCTTGTTTAACAATATCAAAATGTGTGAAATTCAAATTGATATTTTGTAGTTCTAATCGTGTTAAAGTCACCTGATCCATTAGTCGACGAATTTCTAAAATTCACCCCTTTATTAAACAATCAAATTAAATAAGATTAGCGATACCGTCTCCTGATGTTAAATTAAGATATTTCTGGTACGTTTTAATCAATTCGTATTGAGCTGTAATGTTTAAATCTTTAACTTTCTGTTCTAAACGGGCCATATTATCGGAAATATTCCTAGCATCATCTTTGACTTTCTCTAAATCGTCCATATTTTCGGATTGTTTGCGTATTTGTTCGTTCATATTGCGTAGAATTGTTGTTAGATCGTTATTTTTGCGGCCGTTATTCAAAATATCGTACTTTAATTTCTCTAAATCGTCAACAGTTCTTTTAAAATCTAAAATATTTTAATTAATATTTGATTGTTAAAGATACAGTGAACGAACCGTCTGTTGGATTCTTTAAATTGAGGATTCGTTGTTTGAGTCGATCGGAATACGCCATAGCTAGATTCGTTTTATCGGCTAATGAATCATCATTATCTGGATATAAAAGTTTCAAACCATCCTCTAAGAGTTTTCTGGCATCGTCAGCTTTACGTTTAGCATCCTCGATACCTTTGACTAGATTCTCATAAGCACCACTGGCGTCGATCTTTTTCCATTCGTCTTTTGTGAAATTAAATAAACTGAAAAATTGAACAAGTTTCAAATGAAAAAAACCACAGAAATTTATTGAAACATCTCTCGAATATTCCGATTGTAGAAGAAATTGGCAAGAGAATTCCATTGTAATCCATACCGGACGATATTCGAATGTTTCCAATAATTAACAGGCCAGTCTATATTACTTAAGGGGAAGATCAGCCAGCCTAGGATTTGAGGCCATTTTCAAACTCAGAAATCTCGTGTATTTTCCAACAGATTTTAATGATCTAAACGGCATTTGAAAGAGCATTTCAAGTAGAATGTCGTGGATTATAGGTTTCTGGAAGCTCAAACCTCGTCTAGAGTTACAAAAGAAAAACCGGAAGCATGTTTTTTTTTATATTTTCGTTCATAACTTTCCCAATATTGCCTATTTCACACCACAAATTCTGAAAATTTTGATTTTGTAGTGTTTTATTAAAAAAATCATATCTCGGAAAATATTGTTGCTAGACAATTTAAATTTTGAAATCAAATAGTTCAAACAATGTACTTTACGCTAAATTTTATAGAATTAAATTATCTTTCATCGTTTAGCTGAAATCAGTTTTTCTTTCAGCCAATTTTCAAAGCGCAACAATTTTCTTATTTTAAATAGAATAGTATATTTTTGATTCCATGGTTACACAGAATTTTTTTGCACCGAGTCATATTAGCATTCGCTATACATATTCTTGATAAATTTTCAGTTATTTAAGATTTTCGATTTTTAATAATTAACCCCCTGAACCGAAATACTAACACAGTAGGCTTGGCGAAACAACCTTCTGCCACAATTAACAACTAAAGAATCGATTATTTTTATATTTTTTAATTAAAAAATTATAGAAGAAGTTGATAAATATTGAAATTAAAATTAATTGGATTATCTTTTCATGTAAAATTGGCGAAAATCGCTTGAAAAAGATACAAAAGAATCATTGTTAACCTTAAATGTGACAGTTAATGTCAATTTGCTAAGCCTCCTATGCATTTCTTTATAGGCAAATTATTAAGTCATAGACAACTAGCCAGTTTCAGACTGGGGAGAAAACTATCGGAAATCGAAAATCTCAAATAATTGAAAAACTATTAGAGATAGGTATAGGGAATGTTAATACAGTTCGATGCAGAATTTTTTTCTCTATCCAACCGTGTAAAGAAAAATATACCATTCTATTTAAAATAAGAAAGCTTGTAACATTAAAATGTTCCATTTCCGTAACTATTATTTCCGTTTTTGTTCGGAGCTTTGATTTTCTTCCTTTAGGGAGAAATTGGCTGGAGTAGGAGGCCAAAGGGTCCTACTAATTGCTTGGGTACCATTTACGTCACCATCAGACGTTGCTAGAAGAGCGAGGTATCGTTATGTTGGGATGTTACAAGTGTTCATCTATTTACCGTACCTTACCGTTTCTTTTTTATCGCTGTAGATGGATGCTTGGACATCGTGATGTAATCTAGTGTCGTTCTTCTTATTTTCGGGTTAGGTCCCTAATTTGAATAATTTGGGCCTATCCACTTGCTTGCAGGATGGCGTCTTCTCGCTGTCCTTGCAATCATCCAAACCTTGATTTCTTATAGCCATTTAAGCTTCTTGAGGGTGTGCTATAACAACCTTCACGCTGTCTCTGCTGCAGTGTCCCGTACCTTCATCCTTTCTTTTCTTTTTTGTTTCTACTTCTTTCAGCAGTAGACCTTCAGAGGTAGGGATGTAACCCGCTTAATGGAGTATTCCTTTTCCTTCCTTCCCTCTTAAGCTCTGGGCTCCCGAAACTGAAGGTCTCTCTCTACCTTTCCTTCCTTTTTATTTGGTACGTATCTGGAGAGTCAACGGTACCGTTTTATTATCGTAAGTTCGATTTCCTTGTGGTCTACTTACTTTCCAATTTTCTATTTTCGACCATCTTTCGCGCGGTTAGGGGATGTTTTGTTTTTTAACTGAGGTTAGAACGATTTTTAAACAACCTGATAATTGTCGGCATTGCAGTATCCTGCCTTTTTCATTTCCGGTACTCGGTTAGCCAAAACGGCGTTGATTTTTGTGCTTATACGATTCTCGCCCTTAACTACTAGTACTAACGGCGTTTATGAACACGGAGCCTTTTTGAACTGTGCGCAATCACGTTTTCAGCAAACACGTTTTCAGTACCCCGATGTTGTAGCGTTCACTTCCCTTTTAAACGTTAAATTGGTCAGACGTTAGTTTACGTTTCGTTTTTTTTTCAATTTAATAATTGGGAATTTATCGTACCGATTCCTTCTGGAATATTTTCTATATCGTTAAATACTCCGGAGAAAGGTAATATTTTCTTTTCAAATTCATTCTTTTGGGGTTCTAATTCAATTGTTTAGGGGTATTATTTAGAGACCTGGAGTACATCCGGGATTTATTGAGAAACACTCATTCCGTGTTGGCATCATTAATCCAATACGGGTACTATCGCTCGTCCAGTGGCGTAATTGGCTGCATTCATCGTAACTGGCGTTTCACTCATCGTTCCTGATACCGTGCATCTCACTCATCCAGTGGCGTGGATTGCAACATAATCGTACCGTGCATCGTAAACGATAAGTTTACTCTTTATTTAATTTTCTATTTACGTACTTTTGCATACGTCTTACGAGACTGTTTAGGATTTTTTTATATGAATTTCGCTTTTCAAAGATCATTATCTATTCGATTATATAATCGGTATATTTAAACGTTCCTCTGAGTATCAATTATATTTCATCTTTAATTTAAACTTTTGCAAATTCTTTGTTAAGATTGTCCAGTCACACCGGATTTATCTAAGGTATGCGACCTTGTAGTGCGTATCGCCTGTGTGATTGATAATCAGAGAACAGTGTATTAAATTTTAAAATCATTTTCATTAATTATATAAATTATCTAAATTTAAACGAGTTCGAACTCCCTTAGCATAATAAGATCTACCACATTATTAGGGTGGTATATTTCACCTCCATTTGTTATTTTTTGTTAATCATTAAATTGTTTGATTTCAACTTTATTTTGTTTAACGGAATCCTATTCCACAATTGTGGGATTCTCTAAATTTTATAAATCGTGGTGGCGCCCTGTGACAGCTATTTTTAAAAACAAAAGAACCCCCAACGAACCCATCCATCGCTCCTGAATACTGAGCAACGGGAGAACACAAAGTGTTATAAGCTATTGCCCTTTGAAAATTGGCTGAAAGAAAAATTCATTTCGGATAAGTGGTGAAAGATAATTCATTTTCTATCAAATCTGGCGTAAAGTACATAGTTTAAACGATTTGAGTTTCAAATTTGGATTATCTAGCAACGATATCTTCAAACATATGATATTTTCAATCAAACAGTACAAAAGCAAAATTTTCAAAAAAAGTCAAAATTCCTGAAAAACTATTAACGCTGGACCATAGGTTATGTTATCAAAGTCCATTTAATTTCATCATAGAACCTAAATATGGAATAAAAAATATACCGTTCTAGTTAAATTAAGAAAGTAGGATGCATTACCCCGTACACCGGGGGTTGATAGAACAAGGAAAATATTTTCCAGACGCAATTCAGATGCAAAAAATATGCCAAATTTTAGAAACTTTCATCAATTAGAACATCTTATACTTCTAATAGGCCAACCACTTGGCTCACTCTGTATATGAAATTCAACGCGTTTTCCAATTATGCCATTTTCCGATCGCATTGTTAGTTTTTCCGGAAATTTATGAAAAACAAATTGTTGTTGTTGTTGTTAGGGAGTGCCTTACTTCATCTACTAGCGGATAAAGGACCTCATCCTAATTACAGACTGCTTTATCTGAGGCGACCACCTTACTTGTTTGCAATGTTGTCAAACCTCTTTCTCTATGATTGAGACCACACCGGTTTTTTGTAAATAGAAGGCCACCTATTCGTGTTTATAACATTTCTAGTATTTGTAAGTTTTTTTCGTTTGTTGTTCTGTTGGTAGTAGATGAAATGAGTCACTTGCTAAAAAAAAAAATGTTTATCATCTATCATATATATGCCGAAAAACTAACAATGCAATCGGAAAATGGCATAATTGGAAAGCGCTTCTAATTTTATACATACTGTCTGAAACTCATTGAAAAATAAGCAATATTGACAAAGTTATGAACGAAAATGTAAAAAAAAAACATGTTTCCGGTTTTTCTTTTGTAATTCTGAACTACGTTCGAATTTCCAAAAACCCAATAATCCACGACACTCTACTTGAAATTCTCTTTCAAATGCCGTTTAGATCATTAAAATCCGTTGGGAAATACATAAGATTTCTGGGTTTGAAAATGGACTCAAAATCCTAAGCTGGCTGATCTTCCCTCTTAAGTTTTTATTTTTTAAATCTCAACTTTTACTTATTGTTAGATGTTAGATTTTAGTGTTTAAAATGCGAAATTGCACTTAAATTTAGCGTTAAATCTGTACGTACATCAACGTTTAACAGTAAAAGACGCGTTAAATTCGAGTTAAAAACTGGATCAAATATTCAACCGCAAACTTACCTTTTATACGTTTTGATTTTATTTTGTAAATCTTTAACATGTTCACCGACTTGTGTCAATAAATTGAAAATTTCCGTAATATCTTGTGTGTCTTTTTCAATTTTCCCGATAGATTTATCGATTCCAATCCCAGATAGATTACGATAAATCCATTCAATTTCCATTAAAATATCACCAGTGGCGTTAATTCGATTAATTAAATCGTTAAATTCCCGATTGATAACGAAATTTCGGTCGTCAATATTTTTAATAATACGTTTCAAATGTTCGATACGATTTGTGTGTTGTTTATTTTTGTTTTTAATCAATTTATTCATCGATTCGGTTTGATCTAATAGCATATTCATTGAACTTAAACGTTTTTTTAATCCATTCAAATCGTCACGTAGATGATTCGGATCTAAATCACTACCGTAGATTGTTTCGATTTTATCCAATAATTTCCAGCATTGTTCAAATAAATCACGATAATTCTCTATTGTTGGTATTTGATTTGTTAATAATTCGATATCGTTTAATATCTGTTTAGCTTCACGTAATGCCTCACCAACGTCAATATGCGATTTACCAAAATCGTTTAAATTTTTGATTGTCGCCAAGATCGTCGTATTCAATTCGTTGATTTCATTATTTAAATTTTTCGATTGTTTTGCGATATTATTAATTGATTTTGATTGTCGTATTAATTCTCTATCAGTTTTATTCAAATGCCGTTCAATATGTTGTAGACGTTTCTCTAATTTCGGCAAATTCGCATTCTCAATTAATCGATAAGCTTGTACGATATTGTCATCGAATTTTGTTTGTAATAAATGATAATAGGTGAGTGTTTGATTTAGGATGCCCCAAGGTGGACCGATGCCGTTCTTGAATATTTCTAAAGTACCATTAAGACCCAGCCATAATTCATCGATTGTATTGAAGAGGATTTGTGTACATTCGTCGCAAGCTAGTTTTCAATAAATTAAATTTCAACGTCTATTCACCGCTTTATTTAAGGGTCCGAATCAGTGAAGCGAGAAAATACGTCACTTTTCAAAACAACCCTACTCGTTTATTTTTCAACGGATTTAATGATTTAAACGGTATTTGAAAGATCATTTCAAGCAGCAGGGCAGTTGACATCTGATTTTTTGAAATTCGGATGTATGTAATCTAGAGTTATAGAAGGAAATATAGACGCATCTTTTTTAGCATTGTTTACAGTTTTTTTTTTAATATTTTCCCTCATAACATTGCAAATATTGCTTATTTTCTAATGAAATTGGCAGAACATGTGGCAAACCAAAAGTGCTTTCGAAATCTGCCAGAAATTTTCCGATTGCACTGTTAGTTTTCCGGGAAATTGATGAAATGTTTAGACATTCTAATTTGATTTTTTTGCGTAGAGTTTTAAGCCAGGACTCGTTTGAAAGCTAATAAATGGCAGATTATTTTGAGGATAATTTGAGATTGAAATTTACTGGAAAATTTATGGTGGGCAATTTTTACTGATAATTTTTATCTGTTAGCATTAATTATTTTTGTATAAAGTGTATTGCAGTTTATAGAACATTTTATTGTCTTTCTAACGGTACCATTGTTGCTGCAGAAAAAATTGAAAATCTTTTGTAAAATTAGTGATAAACAAAACTATGTTTATCGTGTGAAAAACTAGTAGAATAGCAAGCCTCCAAACTACAAAAATCGGTTACATCTATTGGCGGAAAGATGGCTTTAAGGTTTGTCATCTCGTCTTTCTGCAATGTTGCCAAATTTCTTTTTGTGCCTGAGGCCACACCTTTGTCAACAACAATAAACTGGTTGTGTATAATTAACTTTAACAATTAACAAAAAAATTAGTCGTTACTTTGCTAGAAATGTTTATTTTTTTGTACAAAAAACACTTTTCTTTTTTTAACATTTCAAGTAAAATAGCGACTATTTTTTTTTGGTTAATTGTAAAAATTAATAATATACAATCAATTTATTGTTATTTTTCTCCATTTGTCTATGCAAAAATAAGACGACAAAGGTCAAGCATCAAGCACAAAAAGAAATTTGGCAACATTGCAGAAAGACACCTGCTGACATCTATGCGCCACTGGAAGAAACTCTTTTTTGTGAATAATAATACACTCTGGCGAGTAGCTAGCGAATTATCACTGTCGGCTTTTCACACGATAAACATAGTTTTGTTTATCGTTAATTTTCCAAGAGATTTTCAATCTTTTTCCAGTAACAATGGTACCATTGGAAAGGTAATGAAATAATCTATAAATTGCAATACACTTTATACAAAAATAATTAATTTTAACAGATACAAATAATAGGTGAAAATTCCCCACTATTGCATACCATAAATTTCCAGCAAATTTTCCGAATTTCAATCTCAAAGTATTCTCCAAAGAATCTGCTATTCATTAGCCCTGGTTCAATTGTCTAAGTTTAAAACTGTACGTAAAAAAATCAAATTAGAATGTCTAAACGTTTTATCAATTTTCCGGCAAACTAACAATGCGATCGGAAAATTTCATGGAAAATTTGGAAAGCGCTTTCAGTTTATCGCATGTTGTGTGAAACTTATTAGAAAATAAGTCATATCTGCGAAGTTATCAGGGAAAATATAAAAAAAAACTTAAAAAAATGCTAAAAAACATGCTTCTATATTTCCTTCTGTAACTCTAGATTATATCCGAGTTTCAAAAAACCAGATACCAAATGCCCTGCTCCTTGAAATGCTCTTTCAAATGCCGTTTAGATCATTAAAATCTATTGAAAAATAAACGAGTAGGGTTGTTTTGAAAAGTGATATATTTTTTGTCCGACTGACGCGGGCCCTTAAGAATACTTACGTGTACAAACACCATTCTGGATGACTTGCCGTGGACTGATACAATCCGAACATTGTTTCCCGGTGAAGCCCGGTTTACACCGACACATACCAGTTGATTTATCACAAATTGGAATTTCACTACCATAAGGATTACAATTGCACGCTTGACATAAACCATCTAATTCGCCGGGATTCCCATAATAACTATCATCACATCTATCGCATTTTGCACCGGAATATCCTATTAGATTATTAATTTAATCGAATTTATAATTGAAAAAAAACACAACTGTTTAATTACCCGGTTTACAGATGCATTTGAAATGGTTGAATTTGCCTGTTGGTGTACAACTTTTGGCGAAATTTTGCCGTTCATTTGGACACGGACATGGCGAACATTCGCCGGAATTATCCTTAAAATAACCTTCAGCGCAATATTCGCAATACGGACCAGTTGTGTGATTGGTGCAATTCTAAAAATTTACCGTAATTATTCGATTCGATTGGTAAAATTGAAGAGAATCTACCCAACAATAGCCGGTTTGTGGATCGCAATGATTCGATCGATCATTACAATGACACCGACGTGATACTCCAATAATTTTATCGATATAATTATCGGTTTCATCATCCTTTGGGATGTAACGATAATAGCCTGTATTTGGGTCTTGACAGGATAACGATGTGTATTCAATTGGACATTCGCAGTTTTCAACGGTAACAGCATGCGATACGCCGAAAATATCGGTAGCTCTATCCAATAGAATTTCATTAAATCTACAAATTAATCAATTAATTAACGAGTTTGTGTACTTATAAAACAATTACTCTGTAATTTTGAACGTAGGTCCTGGTTCTATTTCGATATTTGTGACATTTTGAAGGATCACCAACAGACACGATCGTGTTAAACTATAAAAACAACTATTTGGTAATTTCGATGGTACTGAATTGTCTCGTAAGATTTGCCAATAATTCTCATGTATTCTAATATCGGCTTTATTACTAGATTCTAAAATAACACCATTACCGGTTAAATAAACACGATAGTTTGTTGTAATTGCCGAATTCGATGATATCCGTAAATAACCACCGTATGAGGTTGTTAAATCGCCGAAAAATTTCGCCGGTAATTGCCAACAAGTTGCCTGATTCGCCTATAATTTACCATTTAATTGAAAATCGAAAAAATTAAGAAAACGATAAAACTTACGCAAACAACATGTTTAACTTCATCAGTCCGAATTTGATCCCACGTATAGCCGGCTGATTTGCATATTTTCGACCGGCCAAAACAGAAACAATCCGTACAACCGGCCGGATTATCGTTGTCAACACCGAAACTACCATCTTTACAACGATCACAATATTTACCAATAACGTTGGCCTGTTGGCAGAAGAAATAGGCGATAAGAGGCGAATTTCGGGGGGTGATTATTTGGAAAACTATACGACAAGACAAAAAAGACAGTATCGGTTTGAATAAGGCAATATTGTATGGGAAATCAGTCGGGAAAATTTGAATAAGAATCGATAGTTATGAATATATTCATATAAGTAGAAATCGTTCCAAAATTTGTGTATATCGAACATTATGGGGGAAGATCAACCAGCTAGTATTTAAGACAATTTTCAAACCCAAAAATATCGTGTATTTTCCAACGGATTTTTATGGTCTAAACGGCATTTGAAAGAGCATTTCAAGTAGAGTGTCATGGATTATCAGATTTTTAGAAATTCGAACGTAGTTTAGACTTACAAAAGAAAAACCGAAAGCATGTTTTTTTAATATTTTTATTCATAACTTTGCCAATATTGTTGATTTTTCAATGAATTTCACACAACATGTATAAAATTAAAAGCGCTTTCCAATTATGCCATTTTCCGATTGCATTGTTAGTTTTTCGGGAAATTTATGAAAAACAAATTGTTGTTGTGTTACGAGTGGCTTACTTCATCTACTAACGGATAGAGGGCCTCATGCTAATTGCAGACTGCTTTATCAAATATCTGAGGCGACCACCTTACTTGTTTGCAATGTTGTCAAACCTCTTTTTTATGATTGAGACGCCTATAAATATTTTTATTTTTTTCTAACCAAAAGTACAACAATCGAAAAAAGCTTATAAATACTCAAAATGTTATAAACACGAATAGGCGGTCATCTATTTACAAAAAACCGGTGTTGTCTCAATTCATAAAGAAAGAGGTTTGACAACATTGCAAACAAGTAAGGTGGTCGCCTCAAATATATAATACAGCAGTCTGTAATTAGCATGACGCCCTCTATCCGGTAGTAGATGAAGTAAGCCACTCGCTAAAAGAAAAACCAACAATTTATCATGAATTTTCCGAAAAACTAACAATGTGATCGGAAAATGACATGATTGGAAAGCACTTTTAAGGGCGAAGAGTACATCTCATAGTTTTTATCGGCGAAAATGAGAATCTCTAACTCGCGATTTCTCGCTCGCCCTTGAGGTCACGACTACCGTAAATAGATTTTTGAAAATAGCATTTCTTATAGCCTCTAATGGCGCTTTCCGTTTTTCAAAATGTTGTTACAAATTTGAATTACAGGCGAAAATCTAACAATATATATTTTTCGTATTTTTGTACAATTGCTTATATTTTCTCTTATAACTTGGCCAATTTTGATTATTTTGCAAAAATTATTATACTTTTAGATAGCAAATAAAAAATTCTATTCAAATCTTTAAGAAATTTTCCGATTCTACCGTTAGTTTTCCGGAAAATTAAGAAAACTTCTGAATGCTACAACACGTTTTTTTTTCTACAATTTTTATCTTACAGGATTGGTCAACCTCGCTTTCAAAAGCTGATATAAAAGGCGGAGTGCAAAATAGAAGGATTTTTTGATATTTGGAAAATTGCTTGAATTATCGCGGAAAAACCGAGATGAATTTTTGGCACTGTTTTCTCTTAATAAAAGTAATTATTTTGGTTAGGTATATAATTTTCTACTCTTTCCAACTGGTCCATTATTTTTGGAAAAAATGTTGATTTCCCGAAGAAAATTGAGTGGAAATCCAGCGTCGTTATTTCGGCAAGATGGCTCGCCTTAGACGTAAACAGTTCGGGTTTGCCAAATCGAAAGTTTGTGGAATCGTCGATACTCAATCTAAAGCGAGACACACAATTCGATGTGACAAACGCGCACTGTCTACTAGTAGGGCGGGTTATCTTGCTTGATAATACACAAACAAGGAGACTGGATTTTCATTCCGTTTTCTTCGAGAAATCAACACTTTTTACAAAAATAATAGGCCAATCGGGAACAAGATAAAATTATCTACATAACCGTATGTATTTCAAAACAAAATTAGTATATTGAAAAATAAGTTTCAGAAGTCCATGATTCCTGCACGAGACCAAAATTAAAAAACGAGTGCGGTAGCACGAGTTTTTTTAATGGTCGAGTGCAGGAATTGACTTCTGAAACGAATTTTTCATACTATTTTTCCTATTTTGCGCCCCTTTGTACCCTTTTTTAATAAAAATTGAACCCTTCAAATTTAGGGAATTTTGTAGAAGTTGGTATTAAATAAAACAAATGAAAGTTCTACTTGACGATATTCAACTTTTTGTTTGTAAACAAGTTGATTTTCAATTGTTTAAGTCTCCATATTAATTACGACTTTTAACAAAGTAAAAATGTGTGACGAATTATCGTGTACTCCACCAGAATTACGTGATATTATTGAAAATGGTATCAATGATTTACTTCCCGGTAAATCAAAAACAAAATATGAACATTGTTATCAAAATTTTCAAGAATAATAATTTGAAATAAATAAAAGTTATTTTCACGTTAATCAAGTGGTCTGCATTTCTGTCAAAGAATGACATTTGAGATAGTCGACAATGTTACCAACTTTGAAAAAATAAATTATCCCAGATTTTCCACACTCACAGTAGTTGGGAAATCTCCATTACATCACTACTTTTAGTGTGGAAATGATTTTATTTCCAACGCAAAATAGGAAAAATTAATTTTAATATGTGAAAACAATTCCAGAAAAATCAGTTGGTTTTTCCGCGATAACTCAGGCAATTTTCAAAATATTAAAAAATGCTTTTTATCTTGTACCCCGCCTTTGTATCAGCTTTCGAATTAGGGGTTGATCAATGCTGTAAGATAAAAACTGTAGAAAAAACTTTGTTGTAGCGTACACAAGTTTTCTTAATTTTCCGGGAAACTAACGGTGGGATCGGAAAATTTCTTAAATATTTGGAAAGAACTTTTTATTTGCTATCTAATAGTACAAGAATTTTTGCAAAATACTCAAAATTGGCCAAGTTATGGAAAATATAAAAAAAAAATAGAAAAAGTAGAAAAATTGTACAAAAAACATGTTAGATTTTCGTCTGTAATTTAAATTTGTATCAGTATTTTGAAAAACGGGAAGAACCGTTAGAAGCTATAAGAAATGCTCTTTTCAAAAATCTGTCCGTGGTTGTCGTAGCCTCAAGGACGAGCGAGAAATCACAAGTAAGAAATTCACATTTTAGCCGGTAAAAACTATGAGATCTACTCTTCGCCTTTAATTTTATACATGTTGAGTGAAATTCATTGAAAAATAAGCAATATTGGCAAAGTTATGAAGGAAAATATCAAAAAACACGCTTCCGGTTTTTCTTTTGCAACTCTGAACTACGTTCGAATTTTCAAAAACCCAATAATCCACGACACTCTATTTGAAATGCTCTTTCAAATACCGTTTAGATCATTAAAATCCGTTGCAAACTACACGAGATTTCAGGGTTTGAAAATGGCCTCAAATCCTAGACTGGCTGATCTTCCACCTTATCGAATGGATTTAGTATTCGTGTTTTGGGACGATTTCTACGCGTTTTGATGGATACTGGCTAACCTTACAGCGACATCCATCTTCGTTACATCGGCACGTGTCATGTGTACAATCATCAGGCAATGTGCCGGCACGATTACAATTACATTTACGACAATATTTATAGCCATAATAGCCGAATGAACAGCGATCGCATTTTTCACCTTCGAAACCCAAACGACATAAACAACGGCCAGTTATTCGGTCGCATTGTGGCTTCGAACTGCCACTCGTCGAACAATCGCACGCCTATAACGATAAAATTAATTGTAATTCATTATTATAATTTATTATTATAGATTAGATTACTTTACATCCGATACCGGGCTCGTAGCCCCACGAGTTCTTCGCACATTTCTCGCATTTTTTACCGATTGTCAATGGTGGACAGACACATCTACCAGTTTCCGGATCACAAAATATGACCTTCTTTATTGCACGGTTCACATTCTATAAAATAGATAATTGTTAATAATGGTTAGATAATAATAATCAACAATAGTAACATAAGTCACCTTTACAGCCGTTGTGAATATTACCGTAATAATTTGGTAAGCATGAACTACAATCAATACCACCTACGCCACTTTTACAATAACATTGGCCATTATTTTGATCACAACTAATGCCCGATGAACCGTTCATATTACAATTACATGGACGGCATATAGAATTGTCTTTCCAATAACCATCCTAAAGAACAATCATTATTATCGTTAGTTTCGTTTATTGATTGATTAAAAATAGTAGAAGAACAAACAGGAAATTACCTCGCATCTGTCGCATTTCGCACCTGTATAATTCGGTTTGCATATACACTGACCGGTTGTTAATTCGCATGTAGGAAATTGAGATCCAATTGGGTCACAATTACAAGCTGGAAAAGAATTCAAAGTGAGAGAAAAAAAAACTAGAAAAACAAATTGTAGCGTTGTACGACTAATTAGTTCTTGTTATTATCAATTTTTATGAACGTTTATAGCTTACAATTAGTTTTAATTGAAAAAAAAATGTATAATTAAAGTACGTGTTGAATCGATGTATAAACTCATCAATTAGCGTGGTTATTTTTAATTTGCAAATGGGAAATCTCTCTTGACTTTAGTTTATTTATTTTAGGGTTGAGTTGAGCAACGAAATCGTTTCTGTTTCTCATTCTTGTCGTAACATTGCTAGATTTGTATAATTGAACTGTAAACAAGTCTACGTTCTGGGCTACGATTTAAGAGGAAACATACGGAAGTACGGAGATTTTGTTTCGTAATTGTTGGTTTTTCGTAAAATCGATTGAACGTTGTTTTATTTAGAATAGAGTTATGTTGGGATCTTCGTTTTTGGTTCTGTAATAGAGGAATTTCCGTAAAATTTTGGATCTGTTTCTGTTTCTGCACCTTTTAACCGGATACATAGCGGAAATTGCTAAAATTATGGAATTATGGAAAATTATTGAAAGTTGAAGATCCGGAGCAATCTTTTTCAATTTAATGTCCGTAAGTATCAATTTTTAAACATCGATATCTTGCTTGTTTAATAAGTTATTGAAATGACTCACACTGCAATAGAAAGAGCAATTTAAGGAGTATCTAGAAGCATTTTTTATTTTGAAAATTTTTATTGAATTAGAAGCTACAGAGGATAATCTTATTGTTAGAACATGTTTTTATTTTTTAATCCATACTTCTCCTAAAACTTAGTAAATATTAAAGATTTTTGAATAATTTTCACAAAATTTATAGCAAATTTAAAGAGTTCTTCAAATCTCCAAGCAGTTTTCAAATAAGTTTGCCAGTTTATCGAAAAATTGATCGAAACTCGAAACTCGATTTCGATTTGATATTCGAAAAATTCCCATTTTTAATCATCGATATCTCGCTTGTTTGCCGAGATATTTAATTGAGATTGATAGCATTAAAAAAAACCATTTCAAGGAGTAAAAGCGTGTCTTGTATTGGAAAATTCCAACTGAATTCTGAGTTATAGTGAACAATCTTGGAGCAGGTGGTTTTTGTTAATTTTTCCATATTTCCCTTATAACACAGGGAATATTATGGAATTTTCAATTATTTTCTCAAAGTAAATAGCAAATTGAACAAGCTTTCTAAGTTTTGAAGAAATTTTTCAACAGGCTTGTTAGTTTTCCGGAAAATTTGGCAGAAACTTGAGGGCTCAAAGTCCATCTTCTTATTGTGACCGAAAAATGCCAATTTTTAATGACCGATATCTCGCTTGTTTGATGAGCTATTGAAATGAATTAGACGGCAATAGAAAAAACGTTTTTTATTTTAAAAATTCATGTTCAATTATAAGCTACAGAGGATAATCTTAGAACATGTCTTTTTTTCTAAAATCCATGCTTCTCCTATAACTTCGAATGACATTAGTTTCGTCACAATCCGATGATCAGTTTTTTGATTTATAGCAATTTTCTTATTTTCAACCCTTATAACTTCTACCCTAATTAACAATTCGATATGCAAACAATGGACTTCTACATTATTTTTCATCCTGAGAATAATGCTTTTGTTCTGTTTGAATATTTTAACTGCAAGTATGTGAAACTTAAAAAGTATCCCGTTTGAGTCTAAACTTTGAGTGGCGATTTCACCCCCTAGATATGTTTTTCCGCCGATAAAAAAAACATGCACCTCTTAAAATTCGATGGAGAATAACATATCCAAATGTTATTAAAATAGGAAAGCGACATCTGGGAATGTTTCGTTGTTAGTAAATATTAAAGATTTTTCAATAATTTTCACAAAGTTTATAGGAAATTTAAAGAGCTTTTCAAATCGCCAAGATATTTTCTTATAAATTTGTTAGTTTTTCGAAAACTTGAGAAATTCTCTTTTCAATTCGATATCCGATAAATGCCAATTTTTAATCATCGATATCTGGCTTGTTTGACGAAATATTTTATTGAATTTATTGACGCTAGAAAAAGAATTTCAAGCAGTAAACTCATGTCTTGTATTGGGAAATTAAAACTGAATTCAGAGTTATAATGAAAAATCTTGGAACGGATTTTTTTTGTTAATTTTCCCATATTTCCCTTATACTTAAGTCTTATAACACACGAGATATTATGGAATTTTAAATGATTTTCTCAAAGTAAATAGCAAAATGAACGAATTTTCTAAATTTTAAAGAAATTTTTCAATAGGTTTGTTAGTTTCCCGGAAAATTGGCAGAAACTTGAGGGCTCAAAGTCCATCTTCTTCATTTGATTTGGTGTCCGAAAAACGCCAATTTTTAATGATCGAAATCTCGCTTGTTTGATGAGTTATTGAAATGAATCGGGCGGCAGTAGAAAGAGCATTTTAAGGAGTATCTAAGGGGGGTATTCACAGATTTTTTCGGAGAATGATCTTCAAAAAAAAAAAGAGAAACGAATAAAGCTATCTGCCGCATTCCCTAAAATTGTCGTGACATGTAATAATTTGGTCAACTACAACAAAGGTCCTCGTATACATGTTCATATGTAAAATACAGGACGACCATTCTCGAAGTTTGTTGAAATTGAAAAAAAGTGCCGGAACATCTGATTCTTGAAAATTTCTTACAAAAAGATAAGAGAGAAAGTCAACGCTTAAACAACTGCGCAACTCTTCTATTTCGCTCTTGTCAGAAGCATCATTCTCATTCTTATTCTGATTTCAATCCTGATCCTTTCCTACAATACAAATCAAATTGAATAAGCAATGATGATTGTCTTCAACAACGAAAACTTGAAGCTGATCATCACCTTTAGAGATTATCTTGAACAATTTTGTGAATACGCCCCTATGAGCGTTTGGCTGAATTCTGAGTTACAGAGAAAAGTCTTTGATCCGATCACGAAAGAGTCAATAATAGTGATGGATCAGTGAATCCATCGCTTCAAAGGCGATTTTCTGTACAAATTGGCCTTTTTGTGTTAATTTATGCGTTGAACACCTTTTAAATGGCAATGCATTTCCAAGAACACCCCTATTAACATTCACTTATTTTCCACAGATTATATTTAAAATCTCATCCGTGGATGATTGTAAATTATATAGTAGCCGTATGTTGTTATATTAAAATAAATATTATAAATCTGGCGAAATTCCGCCGAGATTCCATCTACATATAAGTCATCACGAAACACTTTAATCTCGAAGAGTAAAAATAATTGAAAATTTCATCCGTTATAGATCTGATAGATTTAATCGGATTATTTATTACGCTGTTTTTTCTTCTACTTATAGTTGTTGTTGTTGGTATAGTACTGATTCGATCAAATTGAGAAAATCGTAAATGACAGCCAGTTTCGAAATACTACCAAGATCTATTGATCTGAAAGTAATGTCAATTTCTATCGTATATGTATACATACTTATACATACACCTCAATTTCTATTTTTATTTCCCATAGTTTATAAATCCGTTATGTTCAGACTATGTGGTGGTCCTTTAACTTGAACATGATTGGTATAGGTATCGATTTTATCAATAACAACAATCACTATGATGTAACAATGAGTAGTGTGTATCGATTTTATAATAACACACAACTATTTATCTTTCTTTACATTTCTTAATCATTGATATTTGTATCTTTGTTCGATATTACCATCTAAATCGTTTGTTTCAGGTAGCATACTCATTTCTTTTAATAACAACGGATCCGATAGATTGATAATAGACGATCCAACAAAATACAAGCCCTGTTCTTAGACTAACAAACTAACAATCGATGGGAGATTCGAGTTGTTTTAAAAGCAACAACCAAAACTCTATAATAAGCTAATTTTGGTGTAAATTCACCAATATTATAGCCTTAATGTCTCTATCAACACCTCGAACTGTCGGCCGTTTATCAAATTACAAACCAGACAGTAATTTTAGCACTCAATATAACGAAATTACATAATACTCTAAACTTTATATTTCGCCCAATTTGCCCAAAATATCGACATAATTGATACTGATCATTATTTGTTGTAGCCGTCCAGAAATTCGTTTGCTATATGGATGGCCGGAATGTAATTTAGGTGGAACGTTTTGCATGTTAAAATTGTAGTGGCAAGTTGTACATGTACAGTTTCGATCAAAGTGGAAAAAACCACAAGAAAAAGAAGAATTTCCATCAAGAACCCCCGTAGGCGGCGGCTTGTTTACTTTCAGTAAATATTTACACAAGCAAATCATTGTGTAACGAAATTTATTCAACACATATTTTATAATATGTATATGTATGTATGTTGATAATATTCATTGAGATAGCCCCTATTTATAGACGTCAATTATCAGGTAACATATAAATTGTTATATATTTGTATTTAAAATTTATAAGTGCCCGTATACCAAATACGGAATTGATCAATCAAAACAATAAAAGAATACTTATTGATGGATTTATGAAAGTAAATTAAGAGTATCGTTTATTGTTGTCTTTCGTGAAGGTGTTACGAAAACGTAACGGTTCTAAATTGTTCCTCGAGAGAGCAATACAAGGAAAAACTATTGAATGAACGAACAACACCGACAAAGAAACAACAAAGGTAATGATTGTTGACTGATTTATTTCGTTATTGATTTACAACAGCGATTTTTCGATACAACAACGATTTGTTCCCGTATTGATCAGGTCAGGCAATATTTCACCGGATTTTTACAAAATCGGGACGAGTCGACGAATTCTAGATAGATCGAGTATCCTAGCATCGAAGGTTATACGAGGTCGGTTCAAAAAGTATCGTAAATCTTGAATTTCCGCGGGCTACGTATATTTGATTTTTGATTTTTTTGTAGCGCTATGTTGGTACTCATATTCCTTACTTATGCTGACAAAGTCAGCCATTTTGAATGTTTAGTTAAGTTTTGACAGCTGTTTTGTTTGGATGTGGTTTGGCTCGTCTTCGGTTTTTGGCCTATTCCAAAAAATGGATCAAAGAATCTGTATTAAATTTTGTGTGAAAAACAAAATAAAGCATTCCGAATGTTGACTGTAGCATATGGTGAAGCTACCTTGGACCAAAGCTACGTTTATCGGTGGTACAAGATGTTCTCAGAGGGCCGAGAAGATGTGTACGACGAAGAGAGTGCCGGACTCCCAAGCACGTCAACAATAGACGAAAACATTGATAAAGTGAAGAAAATCGGATTGACCAATGGTCGAAGCACCGTTAGAGAAGTTGCTAAACATATCGATTGGCTCGTGCCATTCGATTTTAAATCGTGCCAATTTCGATCAAAAACAGCATCGCGTTAACATTGCTCTGGAAACGTCCGACTCGGTCCCCTACGATTCAAATGTGCTCCAGATGAACATAACTGGTAACGAATCATGGTTATGACGTGGAGGCCAAAGCTTGATCATCCCAATGGAAGCTGGCGCATAAGCCAAGACCGAAAAAAGCGCGCCAAGTTCGGTCGAACGTGAAAGTTTTGCTCACGATTTTCTTCGATTGCAGGGACTCATCATGAGTTCTTGCCACAGAGTAGTAAGGTCAATAAGGAATATTACCTGCAAGTTATGCGCAATTTGGGCGAAGCAATCCGCCAGAAACTAGCTTTTGCACCATGATAACGCCCCTGCCCACACATCTTTGCTTGTGCGCGAATATTTGGCCAAAAACAACACAGTAGCGGTGCCGCAACCACCGTATTCCCCAAACCTGGCCACCTGTGGCTCTTTCCTGTTCCCAAAACTGAAGAGACCCATGAAAGGACGACGCTACGGCACGATTGAGGAGATAAAGGCGGCATCGAAGGATCAGCTGAACAAGATCACAAAAGATGATTTTTTTAAGAGCTTCTAGGATTGGAAAAAACGTTGGCGTAAATGTATTACATCCGAGGGGAACTACTTTGAAGGGGACTAAATAGATATTCATAAATAAATAAATACTTTTTGAAAAAAATACAATATTCGCGCTACTTTTTCAACAGACTTCGTAAATTTCCAATAAAAATATTGGATTACCGTGTCATCATTTATGTAAATTATCCGACCGTTGGCAATATAATGAATATATAAAATGTTTATAACACTGTTCTAAAACAGGTGATTAATGTGTGAATGAATTGAAAATTTCTAAATTTCCTTCGAATCACGAACAGTGTAGGTGGCGTATAAATAATTTCGTCTCCCTTTCGAGCCTTTAATTTCCCAATTTTGCTATTTTTACAACTTTGACTTCTTCATTTCCTCAATTCCTGTCTCATTAAAATAATCTACACGACCATCTGAAATATTTAAGATGAAACAACCAAATCTTAATTGGACACGTTGATGGTAAAAAATCTGTTATATAAAGTATAAAAATTGTCGAAAATTATGTGGAAATATTTTTGAGAAATTTCAGTGTTAATGGACGGAAGATTTTCTTTATAATTTCCAGACGAATAAATCAAAATGACAACACACACCTCAATTATATAAAGTTAAATTGGAACAAATTAATTGCAACATCATCTATCAATAATTTGGAAAATATGCCAAATCAAACAATAGTTTCATTTAATTTCTTTTATCACCTATGACCTATTTTCTTATCAATAAATAAATATCGCTTTATTGATGTAGAATTATTTTGAAAAATTGAAATATTCAAAAGCGAATAAAATCGAGGATAATTACACTATCGCTGCCAGATTAGTAATCTTTAAATGTTGAATCATGACTATTAATAATTAATAATTCTTTATATAATTGCGTAATTGGAAATTTTAATCGTTAAACTACAACAATTCGACTATTTTCAGTCGTTAATGCGGCTTATAAAGGGCGAGACAGGATGGTGAACTTTGTCGGTATATTGTCAGTTTTAATATTGAAAACGTACAGATGAAGAGGATGCTGTAATGTTGTTATTGTATACACTTTATTATTGTTGTTGTTATAAATAAAAGAAATTCTATAAAAGGCAGATGAACAATAACTTTATACAATCAAAGTGAAATTCCTGTTGCAAAAGTCTTGAAGAATAATAAACGACGCGTGCCGCAGGTGTTAACAACGTGATTAGATGATGCTACAACAATTCTGCTTTCAATTCAAAAATAATATTAAATAGAAATTATTCTACTTTTCTTCCTCTATTTCTTCATATTCTTCACTGTCTATTTTTATAAATTGTATACAGCGCCGGACTGGATTATTTTGGCCCCGGTGGAGATTCAAAAATTCGCACTAGATCTTCATCGATGTGGCGTTAATTTTTGATTTTTGATTATTGATTATTAATAAATTAGAATCCATAAGAAGAAAGTTTCTCGAATTTCCCTTGAAATTCTCATCCTAATACTATTTTATTTGTCTTCAAAAAAATTGTAATACAGGACCTTTAATTTTCGGCAATTTCAAGGAAAACTAGCAAGTTGTTGGAAAATTTCCTAGAACACCTGGAAAGCGCTTTTCATTTTCTATTTACTATGCAAAAATCATCCGTAAATTTATAAAACTGGCTAAATTCTCGGCGAAAATATAAAAAAATGTACAAAACATACATACTTCTAGATTGTCGTCTATAGATTCAAATTCTATTGAAATTTTCTAAAACAAAAACCTTTTTCTAATGCTCCGTTAAATGTTATTTCTACTGATGTTTCGATTGCCGACTATTGGAATTGTTTGGGCATTCAATAAAAAAAAAGTGTAATACAGAGGTTTTGGGAATTTCTAGAAAAACTAGAAAGTTAATTGGCAAATCTCTTGAAGCTTTGGAAAGCGCTTTCTATTTTCTATAAACTCCTATTAGAATCATTGAAAAATCAATTGACAAGTTATGTAGAAAAATTTAAAAATATTGTAAAATAATTCTGATAAACACGCTTCAAAATTTTCCTCTGCAACTCAAAATTTAATAAGAATTTTTTGAAATGAAAAGTCCTTAGATCCACCTTAAAATACTCTTTTTAAATCTGTTTTAATTTTTGTAATATTTCCAAAAACAAGCGAGATATCGACAAGTTTGAATTTAAATTCAAAAGACAATGGCATGGGCCTCTTAATGGCGGTAGGCCTCGGCGGAAATCCCCGCCTATCCGCCTTGTTCAGTCCGGGCCTGTGTATATACGATTAGTAGACAGACTATATTTGGTATTGGCAATACCGAAACGTTTGATAAATGGTTTACGTAATCGATTTTAAGTCTATGTCGATGAAAACGAAGATGACTGTTTTAAACAAATGTCTTAATTAAAGTTTTATTTATTATTATGTATTTTTGTCTGGCAGGAATTTCGATTGGATCGTTTGATAAATAAAGACAAATTAACGTATATTTTGACTTTTATGGAAATTAAGTTGTAAATAAGAAAGTGTCGCCGATTAGTTTGATTGAAATCTTCAAAAAATCTCCCATAAATCACCATTTTATTACAAAATTCCTCTTATTATTGGTATTATTATTAGGAATTTTTCTATTTCTCAAAGTATACATCTGTTAAATTCTATTATAAAACAGGTAGTACAGATACACGTACTAGCTTTACTATCAACTTTGTGGTTTTCACGTATAAAATATAAGAGTATTTCGAGACTGTAGATGTTAAAACGAATGTGGAGAAGTAAATAATAAATTCTATACATACTAAAATATGTTTGAATAGAAATTTATCATATATGGCGAACGAAAGTCGGTTATTTAATAATCGTAAATTTGGTGACTTGAAAATCTGTATAAAATCCGATTAGACTTCTGTTTAATGTAATATTACAGTTTTTTTTATTAATGTTGATAAGCGCTATTTTTAGAAGCCCATTAGGACCTCCATAGTCTTTTTTCATCGATTAACGCGGTCTCAATTTCAGCACAAAGTATTAGCATATTTTAGGGAACTGTAAAGATTTCAGTAAAATCAAATAATTTTGCAATATTGTAATGAGAAAGCATCATTTTATCTACGTTTTAAATCAGCTTAAAAGTCACACTTTTGCAAAAAAATTGCCCCGAAACTACCCTTAATTAATTGAGTTGTTATCCAACTGTTTTTAATATGAGATGATATATAAAAATATAATATGAAATTGCAAATTTGGGCTTTCTTCTAAATTTTGGCAAAATTCACCATCAACTACAGAGGGTTTTATTCAAATTTAGTTCTTAGGCATAATTTGATAAATAAGGACTTATAAGATAGTCTCTAGGGAATAGTGAATATAGAGTTTCGTAATTCATTGGGAAATCTGTGAAAAGCCGGTTTGATCTGACTATGGTGCGATTTTCACCAACCGCGTGTTTCACTTAAATATTCCTAGTTCTAATGGAAACACCCATTATTTGATGAGCAATTTGAAAAATATTTCAGGGATTTACAGGAGGATCCTTGGAGATTATTACACCAAAATTTGAACGCCGTAGCTCATCGGGAAGTTGGTCAAAAAACGCTCGTTTTAGAAAAGGCTGCAATTTTTGAAACCGTGACAAACACGTGAAATGACTCAAAATGACTCAAGGATACTCGCCATATAGTTTTTTCCATTTTTCTCCATTTTTTTTTCTGGAAGAAACACGAAATAATCTCACCCGCTCCAGAATAAAATCGAGAGAAACGAATAAAATCAATGTTGGGAGCATCTTTGAGTCATTCTGAATAATTTTGTGTTAGAAACGATCGTTTTTTGACCAACCTCCCGATGAGCTACATAGCGCAAATTTTGCTCAAACGATCTCTAAATATTTTCCAAATCAGCTATAAAAGCTAGGAACAACCAAGAATGACAACAGTGCTGTTTTTTTTTTTTTGTATTTCTCATTACTGGATCTTGGAAAAACGGGAAAACTTAGGTACCCACTAGGACTGATCACGAATTAATTAATTAATTAATAATTTTTTACTATTATTAACTATGTTTCTCTAGATTAAAATAATTTGACTACAATTTTATTATTGTTTTACTCATTTTCCATATCAAGACTTGGCATTTTAACTGAATCATTTAATTTGATTAAATTTTCCAAAATTTAAACGCCCCATAATTGTTTCAATTAACAGCAATAAGAATCAAAACATTACACGAATCTAGCTAAAGGTCAATCGCGTTAATTGAAACTAATTGAATTAAATTATCGATTAATACACGATTATAACGTCTACAATAACAATAGTCAACTATAAATAAATCAAACAAAGACAATTTTTCGATATTAAATGATTAACTATTATTGTTAGATAGAATTGTTTAATTTTTTTTTTTTCAAATAAATTACGTAGAATTCAATGATTGTTGTATGTATTGTTTGATCAAAAGATAAATGCAATTATCTTCACACCTTTAAACGGATAGAAAACATAAAATAGCAATAAGTGTCAGTTTTAATATAAATAATGTTGGTAATAATTTAGATGACCCGTTATTGCACAACTAGAAATTTTATGTTATAATTTTATTTCAACATTTTATAAACGATTTTTCTCGTTGATTTTTCCGCCAGTTAAAACTCGGTATGTTATTGATAACCTACAATTACTTAGATTTATCGTTGATAATAAACTATAACAAAATACTCAATATAAGAAAAATCATCTACATATGACAATGTTTAATGTAGATGAATAAAATAAATGTCTGTCTCGAAACATAACCATTGGAGATTTATTAAAATAGTTTAAATATTTATAAGATTCATTGCAATCTTTATCATTATCTCAATATACGTCAAATTGTACACAATGTAGACGATTTCAGAGAACTAAACACTAAATTATTTGTAAAAATTAGATTGAAACAAAGGAAATTTCGGAATTGAGATTAGAACAAATACAATGTCTGTGTGTATACGTTGTAAACGAATAATCTCTCAAAATAACTATCCATCAATGGCTATTGTAATAGGCAATGATCAGAATAAACACTATAAGTGTACCGGTAATAGTAATAATGATCGTTAATCCATCATAGTCTTCCATAAATAATAATTGACAACTTAAACGGTTGAATGAAATATCGAAGGCAAAAAACAATAGGAGCGCAATGAAATATCAATGGAACTATACCGAATAGCATCACATAATATTTCTAACTCGCTTTTCCAATAGCTGTAGAATTATTCGAATTTAAACGATTGTTATTTTGTACTATCTAATTTCTAGTGGAAATTGGGCTAATTTCCGATTTTTAATAGCATATTCGCTATTATTACCTAATCTGTTAATTTTCAACGATTATTATTATTATTTCTACCCAATAGAAAATAATGAATTAATAATAATTAATAAACAACAATTTGTTTTATGTATATTTACGTATATAGAGTAAGCTATCTATTATAACACTATAATGTGAATCCATTTACATAAATGATTACATTAATTTATAATTAACTGTTGATTATATGCATGTATGTATGTATTGGAAAATAACTAAAAAAAATCAAATAAAATTCGAGCTTATAAATAATTTCCGCCTTTCGAAAGCTTGTTTTCATTAAACCATTTTTATTATCTGTCATTATTATGATTGTAATTATTAATTGTATAATTATAGTATTAATTTTTCCCCTAGTAGACGGATCAATCGATAATTGTGTTTAATTAAAATGAAAGAAGCATTAAAGTTGATTAGAAATGCAACAATTTTCAAATCTATATAGAAAAGTTAAAAATTCCTCGTCCCTCCAGGGTTGATGTTGAATAAATTATGATTAAACGACAGTTGAAATTAGCTGTTAAGGCTCAATTTGTACCGAATGAATATTTGTGAAAATTGAGACAATTCCAATTTAGAAACTGAGTGAGTGTTAAGTGTATCAAGCGAAACTTTAAACGTTTATTTAAAATACTCATCCAGTTATATTCGTGAAGATCAAATGAATCTGTGTTGTTTGATGTGTGTTTTATTATTGAATGTGGGCGAATGTCACTTAAATAAATGCATATGTTAACTACTAAATGATTTTATTCACTTTGATAATGTGCAGGAGAATCTGAAGATAGGAGAAAGAGGATCATAACACGTCCAATTAAATTTTTTTTTGGGTGCTGTACACCGGACGGCAGAAAATAAGAAACTCAAGTCAAATTATTTTATGATAGGAAATTTGTATTTCTTGAATAAAAACAACAAATATTTGAGTATTTACCAAAATCTCCAATCTCAAAACTTCATTTTATTCTTTTTTAAGTAATTTTTCGAATATTTTGCATCAAATAATTGACTTTATTCTAAATTAATCAAAACAAAGAAAGAAGGAAATGAAATTCTTCAAACATAACAGCACCGAATTGACACACAGAATAAGACTAGCATTAATCAAATCAATTTGGGAAATAAGGTTAGAAATTTAGAGGTATTTGGTGAACCAATCCATTTTTTTTAAACTTTTCTAAATTTTTAACCTTACAGTTCCACAAATTTTTGTGTATTTACTAAAATCTCCAATCTTAAGGGGGAAGAGTACACATTTCATGGATTCAACCGACGAAAGCGAGAATTTCAAACTCGCAATTTGTCGCTCGTCCTTGGGGCTACGACAGCCGAAGATAGGTTTTTGAAAAGAGCACTTCTTGTAGTCTCTCGTTTTTTAAAATGTATCAACATTTTGTATCATTTATATCAATACAGACGAAAATTTAACAACATGTTTTTTGTACAATTCTTCGACTTTTTCTACTTTTTTTTATATTTTCCCTCATAACTTGGCCAATATTGTGTATTTTGAAATAGTTCTTGTACTGTTAGATAGCAAATTGAAAGCGCTTTTCAAATCTTTCAGAAATTTTCCGATTCCACGGTTAGTTTTCCACAAAATTAAGAAAACTGCAACTCACAACAAGATTTTTACTACAATTTTTATCTTACAGCATTGTTCAACCCCTCATTCGAAAGCTGATACAAAGGCGGGGCACAAGATAGAACGCTTTTTTTTTTGATATTTTGAAAATCGGCTGAATTATCGCGGAAGAATTAAGTGGTTTTACTGCCAATGTTTTTACTTATTAAAATTAATTATTTTGTTTTAAAATAGATACGGTTATGTAGACAATTTTGAGCTCTTTCCAATTGGCCTATTATTTTTGGGAAAAAGGTTGATTTCTCGAAGAAAATAGAATAAAAATCCAGCCTCTTTGTTGTGTATTATCAAGCAAGATAACCCGCCATATTCGTAGAAACTGCGAATTTGCCAAATCGAATTGTGATCGCTTTGGATTGGGCATTGATGATTCCACAAACTTTCGATTTGGCAAACCCGCACTGTTTACGTATAACGTGGGCCGGCCATCTTGGCAAAATAGCGACGCTGGATTTCCGCTCAATTTTCTTCGGGAAAATCAACATTTTTTTCCAAAAATAATAGACCTATTGCAAAGAGTACAAAATTATTACCTAACAAAAATAATTACTTTTAATAAGAGAAAACAGTGCCTAAAAATTATCTCGGTTTTTCGCGATAATTCAGGCAATTTTCAAAATATCGAAAAAAACTCTTCGCATTCCCTCGGCTTTTGTATCAGCTTTCCGGTTTATCAATGCTGTAAAATAAAAACTATTCCCAAATTCTTCTCCTCCCTGACATTTTCTTAATTGTCCGCAAAACTAATCGTGGAATCGGAATTTTTTTTATATACTTGAAAAGAACTTTTTATTTTCTATCTAACAGTACAAGAATTTTTGCAAAATTATCAAAATTAGCCAAGTTATAAGAGAAAATATAAGAAATTGTACAAAAATACTAAAAAAATATGTTGTTAGATTATTGTCTGTAATTCAAATTTGTATCAACATTTTGAAAAACGGAAAGAGCCGTTAGAGGCTATAAGAAATGCTCTTTTCAAAAATCTATTTGCGATAGTCGTGGCCTCAAGGGCGAGCGAGAATTCGCGAGTTAGAAATTCTCATTTTCGCAGATAAAAACTAAGATGTAGGTACTCTTCACCCTTAAAACTTTATTTTTTCGCATTTATTCTTTTTTAAGTAATTTTTCGAATATTTTGCAAACGAATAATTGAGTTTATTCGAAAATAATCAAAATGAAGAAAGGAATACAATAGCGCCCAATTGACACAATAAGACTGGCATTAATCAAATTTGGAAAATAAGGTTAGAAATTTAGAGGTAGTGGTGAACCAATCCATTTTTTTAAACTTTCTAAATTTCTAACGTTACAGTTCCAGTATTGTGTGTTATTCTAGAACTGATGAATTATTTGTACAAGTATTTCTTTCCCTATTTTAGTGATTTGTGATCAAAACTTGTTGTTATGTTGAAGAAATGCTATCACTTTGTTTGTATTTCTTCTTCCACATCTTGTAGAAGTTGTAAATTAGTTTTACGGTTAGTAATTTCAATACACAAGGTTTTTGGTCGAATACTACCATAAAATAATTGAACTTCTAGCCGGTTTCTTATTTTCAGTCATCGGGTGTATATTCAGACAGAATATTTGGCAACGCTAAAAGGATCTGTATTTTGCAGAGAGTTGAGTTGTTTGTTTAAACACGACGAAATTAATTATTAATAAATCGTCATTTTGTAATTAAGTCGGTTTTTGTTGTCATTTATGCAACATAAAAATTCGAACTTAATGGTTTTTTGATACGAAAAAAATTACAACCAACAACAGAACAATAAAAACATCAAGTCACGATTCACTAGTGTTGATGATTGTCCTAAAAATCATTAGCAACGACTCGTGTTAGATATTTATTGAGTTAATTAACAAAAAAAGGAACACAGATGGGAATTACTTTATTATTCTGTTGCGAATCCGTTAAATGAATTGTAAATTTAGCATAAAATTAAAATGTTTTTGTGTAAATATGTCAAGTTCATTATTTTAACTGTTGGTCACGTGAATTAATAAATAATTAACGATGACGCCACGTGGCTACATGCAATAGTAAATAATCCTCATTATTTTATGTTTATCGGGAGAAGGGAGGGACATGAATGAATAAACTTGAATGAGATGTTTGCCGAACGTCTGTTTTCCTTAATACAAGACAACTTGTAAATTATGTAATCAACTTTATCTTCTTCCTTCCTGTCCCTGTACTTAACAAATAATATTAAACCATACATAGATGTTATCCCTGAATTCATGTGATATTAAAATAGATGATTAAATAGTGAAATTTATTCAATGAAATCATTGTTTGAATTTTTATAAATAGAAATTGTTCTTATCATTTGAACAACGGTTATTACAAGAGCCAAGGCGAAAAGATCGCGGTCATTGTCGTAAAATTTCACTACAGACTTACTTTATCGTTTATGGTGATTATATTCAAACGAGATAGTTTAAAGACGACGAAAAAAGCGGAAGTTTATCGTAATTGCGAGAAAACTCTGTAGATCAGTATGATTTTATCTTAATTTGAACAAATCCGCCTCTAATACGAACAATATGTTGTAGTTATGGTAATTAAAGTTTATAATTAAATACATACAAATCGGTGGTGGTCTTGTAGTTATTGGATAAGTACAATGGTAAGTTGAAGGACAACGTCGGCGACAACTCGATGTAGGACAATAATTACAATAACTCTGATAACACCTTCTTGGCGTATAATAACAGTTCGATCTGATGATTTGTTGTGGTTGTCGCTGGTAACGATACGGATTGTAATAAGTTTGGGCGTAACGCTGACAACGATTCAAGTTATCCAATTTTTGATTTTCCCCATGATGATGACGCCGATGTTCTACATTATCCACTTCTTTATCATTACTGATTAATTGTCGTTTAAATAAACTAGCATGTCTTTGGTGATCGTCGTAACTTCGATAATAATTTTTTAAATGTTTAGTGTTAGTTTGATAGATCAATGAGAAGCACACTAACGTTCCTAACAATAAATTTGTACGTTGCCACATAATTTCTGTCCTCATACCGTTTAAATATTCACACACAAATCACCGGTTTTGATTGCGTTATTTGAAAAAAACATTGCAAATTTATTGTAACGCTCACGCACGTTAAATCCAACGCCTACAATGGTGAATTTTTCGCTTTTAATGAGATTCAAATCTTATTATTTATCAGAATCGCGTCTCCATCATTACGTTAATTTCAAATCCATAAAAGAACAAGTAATTTTTCTGTTTGTCGAAATTTAGATGTCCATTTTTGGATGAAATCACCCGACAAATTAATTCTATCAAATGACTCACTTTTGCATCTAGAGTGAGTAGTAAAAATTTTTAATAATTACTCGTCCATCACCTTGCCACAACTAATTAAATATCGTCGCCGTGTAGAACACGTGTTGCGGCATTTTATGAAAGAAAACTGGAATGCACCTCAACACAGAACGAGTCGCGAGATTGAACTGAACCAACCCACCAAGTGGATAATTTTATACACCACGACAACTGGCCACATATCGCGTGTATATGTGTACGTAAGTATGCCTTCGCTAGATTATATCGCCGCCGTTGCCGCCACCGATGGAGGAGCATCATCCATGCCATCAGTTATACGAATTAATAATCGCCGCATAGACTTATCGTGTTTTGAATGGATCGAAATTAATTCGAGAGAATAAGGAGACGCAGAAGAAGACGAGATTGGCCTCAATCAGGATGATGATGATGATGATGGGAGAGCACCAGGTGAAGACAATCTCGTGAAGGTGTCGTGCTGTTCGGGTCAATTTTATTTTTACCATTCGATAACGATAAGAGTGATACTTTGATGCTGTAGAGCTTAATGATGACAGGTAGATAGACATATAGATTTGACTACTATTTTAAGGATGCAACAAGAAATTTGTTTATTTTAAGATTACATCTGTATAAATAGTGATTTAATCGAGTAGCATCGTCCGAATGATTGCCAAGACGTTCTAAATCCGTACAAATAAAAAAAAATCGACGATTGATAACCTAATAATTGAGAACCAAATCATTTATCTATTGTCAATATTTAACAATGGAGTAACAACAAATAATCGCGCGATAAACATCGATAATCCTTTCAATAGCAATAAAAAATTGTCACTAAATCATCAAATTATCAGTTGGAAATAAATGTAGGTTGCCAACAGGACATTCGGATGATAAATTACAATTTAGGATAGATTCTAATGGTTTTATCAAAAAATTTGTATAAAAAATGAGGACAATTACACTAGTGTTGTACTATCAACAAACATGGCTAGCGAGCGGAGGTAATAACATTTTTTTTCTTTGATAAGGGTCCATGATACTTCCTGAATAGATACAAGAGAACTACCGCGGTTCTTCTGGGAAAATGACATAAAACCAGAAAAAATCCACATACCTATATGCGTTTACAAGTGATTGAAAAGTGTTAGGAGTATTGGAAGTTATTTATTTAAATTTTATGTCACCATAAATTTCTATATTGACGTAATAAAATAGTGGAAATATGTTCATTAGTTTGTCTGCGAAATAATCGGAAAACAATCTGAAATATTCCTGAAATTTACCAAAAAAGCGGTGAATTCTGGACAAATTGTTTGTAACGGTCGAAATTTTTGAGGGTTCACGGGAAATTCTAGAATCTCGCTCGAGAGACAGTTTGCATTTTTCCCCTTTCTTTCGTAAATTTACAATCTTCGTTCGATAGACGTATGAGAAATCAGTCGAGAAACAATCAAGTTGCCCCCACCTTCATCTAGCCAATCATAAGTGACGAAACAACATCACGTCATCTACTGAATTACTTCGAATGTGCTATTTCGAAAAACTTGATCATTTTAGACGCTGTTTTCCGAAAAACGGAAAACAAAATTAAAACGGGAATGGGTTGACCAAGAAGCCTTAACTTTTTTTAATCTACCTATATGTGTTTCATTTCATTTTATCGATTAAACAGGCACTTGTACTACTGAAAGTTAACACACTTTTTTTTGACTAAAAATGCGGTTTTTCGCAATCATCAGAAAATTCCGTTTGATTTTCCTAATTTCATGGGGTAATGGACGTACAAAATTGAATTCCGAATCGAATAAGATATGTCCCATTTCGATATCTTTTGTCGTTTTTGAGTTATACCTGCGAACAATTTCTAAATATTTCTTATGGGAGATTGAATGTTACCGTTCACTTCGAGCGACAGCCTTAACGATCTCCCTTTGTTAGTAACTTTTAATCTGTTGATCAAAGTTTCCGATGATAAAACGTAATAACAAGATTTCTTCCATTATACTGGGTAAGATTCAAATTAAAAGTATTAAAGTCGATTATAAGGGTCGATTGTAAAACGGGTGAAATTAAAGGGGGACACGTGGGGCGATTTGTTTATCAATTGGAGATCTATACACCGTTCAATAGACAATATAAATTATCTAGAAAATTATTGTTGATAAAACTAAATTGAATGATTGACTGTTGGTCAGGTAGTCGTTATAGTTTCGCGTAATTATCTTGTCATTTATCTTTCTATTGAATGTAATAATTGAAATCTCTCTCCGTATGTCTGTGATTAATTAAAATAGTAAATTGCAAAGATAATGAATAAGTCAGTTAAAATTTAACAATCTATCTACCATTTAAACTAACGATAGTAATTAAATGTTGATATTATAAGAGTGGTGTATTTTGTTTAATTATTTTTTTCCGAGTCGTTATTTTAACCAATTTAATGACATGTTTTGTATAAGAAGAATCCAGCTTCTGAAATTACAAATTAGTATCAAGCAGTGCTTGTTTAATATTTCTATTTGTCAATATTTGACAAGATCTATTTTGAGTAGTTTTAACGGTATCAATATAAGTTTATGAATTATTTATAAATTAATAACCAGTCATCGGTTGTAATTATTATTCTTTAACAACAAACAACTATACGTCAGGTTATTCGTTAATACTTTAATTGTGGGGATGTTTGTTGTAGACTTTTAAGGCAATATAGTTAACTACAGTGTACCCATATCTACTTATTATTGAAATTATGTAGGTGGTACTTAACGATATTTCACACTACTCACATGGTAAATAAACAATTTTGTATAAATAAAAATCGTATTACACAACAATACTAGAATTTCGGAGTGGGTAAAACCTCCACGAAACGATCATCAATTTATTTGGAGAATAAATAAGCGAGATTAAATCGTGTACAAGCCGTTTAAGACGCTTTCTAGATGCATTTTCTAAATCAATGTCTCGCCAAACGGAGATTTACAAGAACCAGTTGAAAGAGGAACGCTTTCTAAACGCGCAATGTCACACTTTAAAACAGGATAACCAAACCGTTCGGGGTATTTCCTATTAATTCGAGTCAAGTTAAGTGTGTTTCACTATATGTACGTAAAAAGATTGTGTTGCTTTAAGTGATTGAAGTTTTTTCTCGAATTGAAAACATGTTTTAATTTACAAACAGATCCCGGTAAATTTAACTAAAAGAGTAGATGTCTAGATGAATACAACTTTCCGATTTAATTTCTATAGAATCAGTTACGGAGAAAAACGCGATTTGCGACTGTTTTAATTAGTAAATTTATGTTTCAATTAATATGTTCAATTTCAGATTTCAATATTTGAAACAAAAATTACCGGAAAATTCGAATGAATAAGTTTTATGTGTAAGAAATTCGGTTAAATTCCCGTGTCAATATTGAATAAAATTGGGAATTTATGGAAAAATTCTAATATACGTTCAATTTTCCATGTAAAACGAATTTACTAAATAATTACATACGAGGTCTGTTCAAAACGTATCGTGAATTTTATATTTTTTCAAAAAGTGTTTATTTATTCATGAATAACTATTTTGTTCCCTTCGAAGTAATTCCGCTCGGATATAATACCTTTACGCCAACGTTTTTTCCAATCTTCGAAGCACTTTAAAAAATCATTTTTTCTAATCTTGTTCAGCTCCTCCTTTGATGCCGTCTTTATCTCCTCAATTGTGGCGTAGCGTCATCTTTTCATGGGCCTCTTCAGTTTTGTGAACAGGAAAAAGTCACAGGGGGCAGGTCTGGGGAATATGGTGGCTGCGGCACCATTATTGTGTTGTTTTTGGCCAAATATTCACGCACAACCAACGATGTTTTTGTTCTTCCACAAATTCGGGCGTTTCTGGCGGATTGCTTCGCGCAAATTGCGCATAACTTGCAGGTAACATTCCTTATTGACCGTACTACCCTGTGACAAGAACTTATGAAGCAGCACGCCCCTGCAATCGAAGAAAACTAGGAACAAAACCTTCACGTTCGGCCGAACTTGGCGCGCTTTTTTCGGTCTTGGCTCATGCGGCAGCTTCCATTGGGATGATTAAGCTTTGGCTTCCACGTCATAACCATAAACTCATGATTCGTCACCAGTTATGACCCTCTGGAGCACATCTCCCGAGCAATGTTAACGCGATGCTGTTTCTGGTCGAAATTGAGCAATTTTGGCACGAATTTCGCGCGACCCGACTCATGCCCAAATTATTTAGGTCCTCAGCAACTTCTTTAACGGTGATTCCACGATTGGCCAATACTATTTTCTTCACTTTATCAATGTTTTCGTCTATTGTTGACGTACTAGAGAGTCCGGCACGCTCTTCATCGTTCACATTTTCTTGGCCTATTGAGAGCATTTTGTACAACCGATAAACGTAGCTTTGGTCCAAGGTAGCTTCACCATACGCCACAGTCAACATTCGGAATGCGCCTGGGTACTTCGTTTTGTTTGATTCTTTGATCCATATTTTGGAATAGACAAAAATCGAAGACGAACCAAAACACATCCAAGCAAAACAACTGTCAAAAATTAACTAAACATTCAAAATGACCGACCTTGTCAGCATAAGTAAGTGATATGAGTACCAACATAACGCTACAAAAAAATCCAAAATCAAATATACATTGCTCGCGGAAATTCAAAATTCGCGATACTTTTTGAACAGACCTCGTATATCGATGATAATTTCGTTATAATATTGTATTTCGATTGATTTTCGTTCATTATAGATGGTAAATTTTTCTGTAAACTTATCAATTTGCATCTTTACAATAATTAATTTATTTTCCTTTCCACAATCTAGATTTTAGTTAACGACGATTATCGATCGATACAACTACATGTCCATTTAATGTTCATCCCTTTCCAACTTTAATAGCGGTAGTGGTGTTGGTGGTTTGATAATTACACAAATTTCCGTTCAATCTCAACCGTTTCTGTTAATGTTTCACTTTGAAGTCTTTTTATTTCAAACAAATATTATCGGACATCGGACAAATATTTGAATGGTTCGATTTAATTCGATTTATTGTCAATTTCAACAGTTTTCCAATCTATTACGTATAGAAATAATTGTTAACTGTAAATGCATCCGGAATATTGTTTAAAGGCTATTAAATCAACAATACTATTGTGTACTTTGTTAAATAATAAAGACAGGGTGCTGTTCAATACACGTACAGAATCGTTAAAGTTTATTTCTGTAACTGGATAGGTGTTTCACATCTAGTTTAAGTTTGATAAAAATATACACCCTACACACATACACACACCTTCTCATTTATAAAATACCACTTCACAGGTCATTAACACTGTTATTTTATGAGAGAATATCAGTTTTTTCTTATTGTATCCAACTACAACTTACTTGTATTTAATGCGAAATAACACTTTAATTATTTTTTCGGTGTTAATATCATAATAATAACACGTTATGATTTTATTTTTCAACTATCATCGAATTATTGTTTATTTTCTTTTATTGAAAATTGAACTGATGATTCTTGAAACCGACTACTCCTTGTTTAAATAAATAAAACATGATTGCAATACAGAATTGTTTAGAGTATACTCTAGAGATCTGGGTGGTGTTGTTGTTATTATTGTTCAGGTGTGGTTTTCAAAACAAGATACATGGAAATGAAAACACAGTAAAATCGATAATGATATTGATATAAAATTAGATTTCAAGCAGGATTTTAACTACTAATCTTCAATATTCATCACTAAAGATAGAGATCGAGATTGTTTCGACTCTTAAATTGTCTTGTACGCAGAATTATAAGCAAAAATTAAAGAAACTTCACTTCAATATTGGTTAATATTTATCGTCATCACGCGATTTCATTCATAATTTCACCAATGTCCCCTACCCATTTACCCCCACACATTTAAATCGTATTATTATTATTCATACTTTCAATATACATAACTACTATATCTAAAGACGAAATTCATCAATACCAACAAGAGAATTGGATGTAAATACGTGTAGGTGTTTTGATTTTATGCAAATTTTCCCAATTGTCATCATCATTATCATTATGCATTTTTTATATAATCAAAAATTTGTTAATTTCACTTGTTTAATGTTGTTTTTATATACCATATACATACATTAAATGGGTGTATATCTGTATATGAATATATCTACGACAGGTTTTTCTTGTTCCTGAATATTAAATGTGAAGACGAGAGAATAAAATCACGGAAAAAAAACTTTAATTAAATCTCATATACCGCTTGGAATATTCTTAAAAATATACGTGGGCAGACCTAAATAGAACTTCACTGATTGATCTTATCCGATATTCGGCCCCTACATCGATATTTCTACAAATGAATTGTTAATTTTCAGTCGATCTTATCGGTAATGGTAGGAAAATTAGTACTAATCTTTGCAAATATTGTTTAGTTCTCAGTAAAGCGGATAAGAATGAGGACCCGCGTCAGTCGGGCAAAAAAATGTCACTTTTCAAAACAACCCTACTCGTTTATTTTCCAACGGATTTTAATGATCTAAACGGCATTTGAAAGAGCATTTCAAGGAGCAGGGCACTTGATATCTGGTTTTTTGAAATTAGGATGTAATCTAGAGTTATAGAAGGAAATATAGAAGCATGCTTTTTTATATTTTCCCTTATAACTTCGCAAATATTGCTTATTTTCTAATGAATTTCACACAACATGTGGCAAATTAAAAATGTTTTCCAAATCTGCTAGATCTGCTCCTTGAAATGCTCTTTCAAATGCCGTTTAGTTCATTAAAATTTGTTAGAAAATAAACAAGTAGGGTTGTTTTGAAAAGTGACATATTTTTTTGTCCGACTGAGGCGGGCCCTTAAGCCTGGTTAAAAACTTTGATGTTAAAGAGTTATTGTGTAAAATTAACAAAACTAGATCCCGATTCCACTCTCACAATGCGTCCAGTAAAGATCAGCTATTCTTGTTTGTTTTGTATATCTACATTTTTACTTAAGTTATTTTCTTACCGTTTTAATCAAAATTAATGTACTTTTTTTGTTTGAGGATTTTAATTAGTACATTTAATTATTTTTGTAAACGACTTTCTGAGGGTTAATCTCACGAAATTTTATATTCTACTAAAAATTTGCAACTCAAGCGAATTTTATTAACATTATAAGATGCAATAATCAAGTGTAATTGCCAAAATCTACTTAAAATATTAATAAATTGAAGAAAAATATGTTTTTTTTCTAAGAAGAATTATAAAAATCTCTTGTGGTACGTGATTATAAAAACGAAAATAGTTATATACAACAGGAAAATGTCTTTAAACTGGTTTTATTAAATTTTTTAAAACTGCGATTCCTTTTAAGATAAGAATAATAGTTTATTGCAATTTATTATTATTATAACAAGTGCAAATTCTAATCGTACAAAACACTATCTTCCTTTTAACGTTTTAATTTTTTTCTATATCACTTTACATTAACTCTAGCAAAAAATCGATTTTAACCGAGAATATTAATCGTTTTTATTTTAAAAATAATTTTATTAGACAATTCTTTGAGTGGATATTCGAGATTCTCATATTGAACAGAATACGAATAGATGGAAACAAGCCGGAGGGAAAAATTGGCAAGCTCTCTAAACTGTTCGAATGCTTTAATCTTCTCTGATTGCCCATTACACCACCACATTGTTGACACACTCTCGATAAATTTGCATGAGGGAATTTAATGGACACTTTCGTATTTACAAGATTGCATAAAGACGAATATTTCTCGAGTATCAATTTGAATATAGCCGATTGTAAATGGTTAATTGGCATTTGTCGGTAAATATGACAAACTATCCGTCAGATATGATAATTATGATTAATTCCCCGTCATTTTACCGATGTAATTTTCTAAATTGGCTTAGAGTTAACGGTGTATTTCTGGCTGCATAATATTTAGAGACACTCACCTTTGCATCCAGTCGCCGAGAAGCCGTAATGTAAATTCTGACAAGCATCACAATGGAAACCTTCCACACCTGTTTGGCAATCACACAAACCAGTATGTGGATCACAGACATCCGATTTAGAACCGATTAGATTACAGGTACACGGTGTACATAATGCCGTTACATTACCATAACCAATCTGGGGAAATCAATTTGTTTTTTGAATAAATTATAAAAGTTTATTTTAATGATTACTTCGCATCTATCACAAGTCCGTCCGGTGAATCGTTCTTTACATAAACATTGACCAGTTTCGTTATCGCAGTCTATTGAAATAGCCCCAATTGGGTCGCATTGGCACGATCTACAATTAGCCGTTAATGGATCACCGTAATGGCCAGATTTACATTTGTCACATTTCCAACCTATTTTACAAATATTATTAATGGGAATCGTTATTTTTGCTATATTGATACCTTCAGTATTGCCTTTACAGCTTAAACATTGGCCTGTTAAACGATCACAAGGACCACCATTACAATCGCACGGTTGACAACTGTTACCAATTTCTAAAGGATCACCGAAATAACCATAATCACATCTATAATCGTTATAATTATAATAATAATTACAGGAAATTGGGGGTAATTATTTACATTTCGCAATGATCGCCTGTAAATCCCCTCGGACATTGGGTACAAACGTATCCTTCAGTTTCTGTAAAATAATCAATTTGGCAGCTCGGACTGAAATTATTGTCGTCATTCTCCAAAGGACAGGCGCATTTTTTACAATCATCCGGTGTACCACGTAATGGATTTCCATAATAACCAGGTGCACAACGTTCACAAGTCTCACCAATTGTATTATGTTGACAAAAACATTCACCAGTATCTGGATTGCACGTTTCGGAATGTCCATTACAATCGCATTTACCACAAAAACTCTGCACATGTCCAGGATGATCAGATAAATTAGCAACAATTCTGACATAACCATACGAGCAAGATTCACACGATAATCCAGAATAGCCGGATGGACATAAACATTTCTCCACATTATTACCAACATCATATTCAACTGTTGACTGGTTATTGTTATCGAGAATTGCTTCCTCTAATAACGCCTCAATTTGATCCGTATGAAATGTAGCCCGCAATAAGATATGTTTAATGTTTGTTAAAACACTAAGAAACTGTTGACGTGTCACTGAATCGGTTTGTTTCAATCGTGGTAAATGATAGAAATTGTCCTCTTTTAATTTAATAGAGAACGTCATATTTGAACCGATGTAAAAATCATTACCGCAAGCTATCCGTAGACCGTTCTCGCCGATCAAAATAATATTAGGACCGATTGTTGGTTTACCGCTAGTATCACCGCGCATTATCACCCATTGTACTTTATATGTGAATATTGACGAATAGAATTGTAATTTGTTAGCCAAATATGGTTGTGGTGCTAGCCAATATAGCGATTCAACATCTGGTAATTCGTAACTACCAACTGAGAATATGCCTTTATCGTCCCAAGCTGGTTTCACAACTTCACTAACATTCAAATCAGTTATTAGCCAACCTTTTAAAGTTTGAATCTGGAATTGTTCGATTTGTAATTCGTTTAAATTAAAGTTTAAATTCGAAAGAGATACCTTTTGTGGCGTTATAGTTGCAGATTCACAAATGGTGGTTACTTGTGAACAGTAACAAGGTAGACATCCATCAGGGTTATCGATATTTAAACCGAAATAGCCGAGTTTACATTGGCTACAATCTTGGCCGTCAACGTTCGCCTAAAATTGCTTAAATTCGTTATGCTATTCGGTTATTTGAAGGGGATTGAAGTGAAAGACAACGTTGATTCCATGCCAACTGCATATGGAATTAAGCTTGCTTTATTATAATGCAAGTTATATAGCGACGTTGTCTTTTGCTTCCTATTATTTTTCATTTAAATAAATTGTTGCAAATTACTTTGCATATACAGTCGCCCTCGCAATCGTCGATTTCCACAACACCTTTCTGGTCGCACGGACATGCTTCACATTTAGGATATCCTCGATATCCTTTAGCGCAACTATTGCATTTTAATCCAGTATAACCGGGTAGACAATGACACATTCCTGCCATATCACCATCCTCTATACATGTACCTAGAGAACCGGCCGTATTACAATCACATTTCATACATGGTTGTTCTGAATCTGGTAATGTTCCAAATGGGCGATAATAGCCAATTTTGCATTTTTCACAATTAATTCCAGTTGTATGTTTCTAAAATTTAGAAAAAAATCAAACAAAATTAGACAAGGCCTGTTCAAAAGTATCGCGAATTTTGAATTTCCGCGGGCAATGTATATTTGATTTTGCATTTTTTTGGAGCGTTATGTTGGTACTCATATCCTTTACTTATGCTGACAAGGTCGACCATTTTGAATGTTTAGTTAATTTTTGACAGCTGTTTTGCTTGGATGTCTTTTGGCTCGTCCTCCATTTTTGCCTATTCCAAAAAATGGATCAAAGAACCAAATAAAACGAAATGCGCGGATTAATTCCGAATGCATATGGTGAAGCTACCTTGGACCAAAGCTACGTTTATCGGTAGTACAAAATGTTCTCAGAGGGCCGAGAAGATTTGAACGACGAAGAGCGTGCGAGCACGTCAATAACAGACGAAAACATCGATAAAGTCAAGAAAATAGTATTGGCCAATCGTCGAATCACCGTTAGAGAAATTGCCGAGGACCTGAACATTACGATTGGCTCGTGCCATTCGATTTTAACCAATAATTTGGGCATGAGTCGGGTCGCGCCAAATTCATGCCAAAATTGCTCAATTTCGACCAAAAACAGCACCGCGTTAACATTGTTGAACTCGGTCCGCGACGACCCAAATGTGCTCCAGAGATGACGAATCATGGGTTTATGGTTATGAAGTGGAAACCAAAGCTGAATCATCCCAATTGAAGCTGCCGCATAAGCCAAAAGCGCGCCAAGTTCGGTCGAACGTGAAGGTTTTGCTCACAGTTTTCTTCGATTGCAGGGGCATGGTCCATGATGAGTTCCTGCCACAGGGTAGTACGGTCAACAAGGAATATTACCTGCAAGTTATGTGCAATTTGGGCGAAGCAATCCGCCAGAAACTGGCTTTTGCACCATGATAACGCCCCTGCTCACACATCGTTGCTTGTGCGCGAATATTTGGCCAAAAACAATACAGTAATGGTGCAGCAGCCACCGTATTCCCCGTGGCCCTCTGTGACTTTTTCCTGTTATCAAAACTGAAGAGGCCCATGAAAAGACGATACTACGCCACAATTGAGGAGATAAAGACCGCATCGAAGGAGGAGCTGAACAAGATCACAAAAAATGGTTTTTTTAAGTGCTTCGAGGGTTGGAGAAAACGTTGTCGTAAATATATTATATCCGAGGGGAATTGCTTTGAAGGGGACAAAATAGATATTCATGAATAAATAAATAGTTATTGAAAAAATACAAAATTCGCGATACTTTTTGAACAGACCTCGTATGATGGATTGGCTACTTACTGTACAATTATCACAAACACCCCCACCTTGATAATTCCCATGGATGTCCATACTTAATCCAGCCCTGTCAACGTCTTCGTCATAATGACAACTGGAAGCGTGTCCATGACAGTTGCACGGTAGACACTGTCTGGCATCCCGTGACGTACCCGGTCCCCATTTACGTTGATTATACATTGGACAACATTTTTCACAGTTCGGTCCGCATGCATGATGGCTACACTCGCATTCCGGATGCTATATTTGTATGAGAACATTTTCAATTGTCTAAAGTAAAGTGATTTTCAACAAGAGGGGCAAAGAAAATAAGCAAAAAAAAATCGTCGATAAAGTATGTGATTCGTGTCTTTTGAAAAGAAAAGTCGCAACATGCAGACATACCATATAAGATCAACAGAAACTGAGCGCCACTACCATTCCAAGAATAGAGACTAAAGAGACAACAACCACAACAACACCAACGACGACCGCAATCTGTATTTGGTATTATTTGATAGTTATCGTGTGGGAATTCTATCAATCCAGTGGCTGTTTCGCTTCCACATTTAACCATAATTGCCGTATACTTGATAAACATGAAATTGTGTCGGGGGACTATGTTTTACTTCTATTACATCGATATTCTTCTATAAATCGTACATATATAGACAATCATTGAATATATAAATAATCAATGTTACGATAGCCTTTTTTATGATTACTAAACCCATCATCTATATTAATTCAATACAGTTTTCGTAGGGGCAAAAAACATAAAACTCTTGAATTGGTAATTAGCACAAATTACCATTAATGTTCGGATTTTATACAGATAGACCTCCTACTTATATTAAATTTAATTGAAATAGGCGTAACTCAATCATTGAGTAGGAAATTTGCGGCCGAACATTAATCATTAATCGATACATAATTTAATACAATAAAAAGAAAATAATTTTAGCATCAATCTTAATTGATAGGTCTTGAATTGATTGATTCTTGGATATAGTTCAAAATTTAATCAGTCGTTAAGAATTCAAGCAATAATTAACGCAATTCTGGAACATTTCATTTTTAATATTTCTAGATTCTTGAGTACATACAAAAAAAAAATCATCTATTTAGAGATGTAGCAGAAAGTAGAGTTAATCAAAGTTTATAATTTCCAGTTAACTAATTAACAAATAACTGAAACACTTGTAAGAATTCAACTGTGTAATTTGTTTGAAACCATTACAATAAATAATTAGAACCGACAAATAGAAACAAAGCAATTGTGTTTTATTTTTCGTCGTTTTAATAACAACTAGAAGCAATTTAATTAGAATCATTTGAAAAACATCAAAATTGATCTCTCGCATAAATTCAGCTAGAATGGAAACTTTAAAAGCTCTCGAATTCTTTGAAATGCCATAACAGAAACAGAATCGGAAACAGAAACGAAAGAAATAAAACTTGTAGTAAATTTTTGGCCAGTTACCTGGAAAACTACGAAACCTGCTAGAAAACTTTCGCAAGATTGTGAAAATGCTCTTAATTTGCTGCATATTGTAGGGAAATCACTGAAAATTTAAAAATATTGGCTAAATTATAGAAGCAAATGTGATAAAAGTATAAGAAAGCACATTTTCCAAACGGAAACAGACACAAAAGAAACAAAATTTCATGTAAAATTACCAATTTTTCGCCAATTTTCTGCAAAACTACGAAGCTTGCCGGAAAACTTCCGAAAGTTTATGAAAATGCTCTTAATTTTCTACATATTGTAAGAAAATCATTGAAAAATCAAAAATATTAACTAAATTATAGAAGAAAATGTGATAAAAATATAAGAAAGCACTTGCTTCAAGATTTTCCTCTGTAACTTAGAATTCAATCAGAATTTTTCAAATTAAAAAGAGCTGTTGAGGGCCCCGCTCGAAGCAAGCTAGCCTGTCTTCAATTACATTAAAATCCCATGAAAAAAGTGTTTCCAGTGTCATTTGAAAACTACAGAAGATATCGAGGTGGGAAATATCTCATTCTATTCGAAATTTAAGCCTCTATCGCCCCTATTAGGTAAAATTTGGAAAATCCGACTGGTTTTTCGAACATTCCGAAAAACAGCGTTTTTCGGCCAAACAAAGGTGTCATATTTTCCAGCGTAGTTTTTTCTACAATCAATAAAATCAAACAAATTTTAGGTAGAAAGTAAAAAGTTGAGCCTAACGTCCCTAGTAATTATTTTTCTAATTTTCTGTTTTACTTTTCGGAAAATAGCGTCTAAATGAAACAAGTTTTTCGAAATAGCTCATTCTAAGTAACTCAGTAGTAACTCGGATGATGTGATGTGGTTTCGAGACTTGCGACTGGCTTAAAAAGGAGAAAGGGATGATTTAATAGTTTCTCGGACAGGTCGCTCTACAAACCTAACGACATGTAGCTAACCTTTCGAGTGAGACACTTCAGACTGTCTCTCGAAGTGAACGGTAACATTCAATCTCCCATAAGAAATAACGAGGAATAATTCGCAGGTATAGCTCAAAAACGACAAAAGATATCGAAATGGGACATATCTCATTCGATTCAGAATTCAATTTTGTAGTGCAGTAACCCCAAGAAATTTGGAAAATCAAATGGAATTTTCTGATAATTGCGAAAAATTGCATTTTTAGTTAAAAAAAGTGTGTTAACAGTCAAAGGTACAACTCATTGTATAATCACTAAAATTAAATGAAACACATATAGGTAGAACAAGAAAAGTTAAGGCTAGAGGATCAATCCATTTTCTTTTCCGTTTTTCGGAAAACAGCGTCTAAAATGATCAAGTTTCTCGAAATTGCACATTCTCAGTAACTCAGTTGATGATGTGATGTGGTTTGTCGACTAATTTCTCATGCGTCTATTGAATGAAGATTGTAAATTTTGCAAAGAAAAGAGGAAAATCCGAACTGCCTCTCTAACGAATACTGCTTGAAATGCTTCTTCTAATGCTACTGTATTCATTGCAATGTCTCATCAAACAAGGGAGATTATTAAAAATTGGCAATTTGCGGACTTCGAACGGAATGGCAATGAATTCGTATTTCTTTAATATTAGCAATTTCCGGTCAAAGAAATGTGGAAACAGAAGCAGAGATCCGTAAAATTTCTAATCCAGATTAAATTCACAGTTTACTTACCCCAGAGGCGACATTATATCGACAACTTTGTGCATGTCCATGGCACACACACTGTCCACCGATACTAATATCCCGAATCGTATAATATAATCTTTTCTCTTTCGATATGTCTTGAGAGAACCATTTCGGTAACGGTTCAACAGTGGCTCGCAATCCCATCAACCTTAATCTGACATATCGGGCTTTTGTAAATTCTAATAATTCCGGACTGGTCTCGTTGGCTCCCGGGCGGCCATGTATTAAAGATGTGTGTATCTGAAGTAAAATATACATTGATAGCGTGTAAGTTTTTTTTATTAAGAAACAAGAAGAGATTTAATCAAATTTTCGTCAACATTACAATTGAAATCAATTTATCAAATCGTCTACCAATCTAACAGTTCTTCGTTATCTGTCAGGAACAGAGATTCGTTTTGAAGAATGCGGAAGTTTCTATTAAATGAGACGTCAAGGAATGATCTGATTAATATCACCTTTTAAGCGTTTTCTTTTCCCATCTCATGTTCAATCTTGTTTTATTATTGGATTAAGACGATTTGATTCATGTTGACAAGGCACACCCTTTTCCTACTTGATTTATAGGGATAAGTTTATTTTTCAAATATACCAAATCTACTTTATTATGGATTATTTCGAATAATAATTTGTTAATTTCTAATTGATTTACCTCGCCATTTTCCATTGGTGTTAAGCGTGAATAGAACGATGTACAGATAACTTCCGTATCGGTAAAATAATGCGGCTTCCCTTTAGTCGTACGTACACTAAAACGTTCAGCGCATTCTTTGTCACTTCTTGCGAAATATTGCCACGGTTCGTAATGAACATTGTCTAGGGAACGTTCTAAAATCCATGTACCAGGACGCGGCGAATTTGCAGCTTTTATTATAATGTAAGCTACTTGGTAGACCTGTTTGGATAAATTGAAAAAAAGTCATTCACAACAATAATAAAAGTGAAATTTATTATAAATTCTAGACATTTCATTTAGCAACTTTTTCCCATAATATATTGCCTCATAAATATTAAAAACTTGAAACTATTAAGTCGATATTATTGGCTTCACGACAATTTAAAATCGATTCGTAATCAACCGTGGAACCGTTGAAAATCACTATTGCGGTCGAATTTATTAACAGAATACAATAGGATCATATTTCCGCTTTGGAAGTTTGAAAAGAAATTAGTCGAACTTAATAGAGCTTTAAAATGGTAGTTTCGATAAAGTTTGTAAAATTGACACAATTTTCTGCATAATTCGGCGATAGTGGAATATCGCAATGGCCATTTTAATAACGTGATCGATGCATTATCCACAATCTCAGTGTGTACTTCTTTGCTGGACGTGCTTTGAATCTATTATAGTTACCAAATTGTTCCAAGTTCTCTAAGCTGTTAACGGACCAATCTATGAATATTAAACGGTTGATTTGCTATAGATTGTTGTAACAAATCTCCGACAAGAAACTTGTGTTTCTCCAAAAAACAAACAAAAAGAAATTGTTATAAGCAAAAACCATTCGCTAATATCCATTCGATCAATAATTAAGATAAACAACATGATGAAGTTCTAAGATAAGCAACTTCATCCATTATTCAAGCATTATTAGATCAGTCTTGATGTTTGATTTTGTTGCGTATTTGTACATAAACACGCCAGTTTTAAATTCCTGTTAGATACGTGATAGTTTTAATTTCCATAAGATCGAATCGTTTACAATTTTTCAAATGGAAATTGTCCGGTAGCTAGTTGATAGTGAGAAGTGAAATACAAACGAGTCAATTTATAAATGATTTAAACTTCTAACAAAGTTCTTTATTTTCGTCTATACAAACCTTGAAGCAATTCAGTAATTAAGGCTTGTCTCGTACAAGAAGACCTATTATTAGAGGTAGCACTTCAAGTTGGTAAGAATTAATGAAAGGGGTAGTTGTTTTCAAAAGTTTCTTTTCTATTCCACCCCCTCACTAATTACAATTCTCTCATACGACTATAAATTAATTTTTGGCTAAGACGGCTGTCTCGTCGTGATTTATTTTAATTACCTACTTTACATAATTGCGGCTTACCATAAACGGTGGTAATATGAAATAGTGGTTGTGGTGAAATCGGCGCTTCTTTATCAAATTTTCATATAACCGTGTTTTGATTGATTTACTCAATCAACTATTGATAGTTTCATGTATCTAGAGAAGGGTATAATTTTATTAGATTCATCACCATCATTGCTTTATTATTGTATTTATTGGAAGCTTTCAAACGATCGATGTCTAGGATCTTGACACTATCAGGTGACAATTTAAGTGCATGTTTAGTTTGTATGAACCGGATCCATTTAAATTCGACCGGATTCTTTCAAACGATCAAACATCCAATTACGTAGAGGGGCTTCCGTTAATTATGAAACCAGGTGTCGCACGTAATCCATGAAATATATCCAGATTCCATTCGAATTGATCTTTAGTTTAGATTGAGGCTTTTAAGGATAAAACGTGCTACACATATTTAGTTTAAAATACTATACAAGAGTTTAGATGTGTAATAATTCATGACGATATCTATCGATGAATTTTGATTAGTTATTATCACTTTTGAGGGAATGTTAATGTTACGGTTTTTCTTCATTTCGTTTATTTGGCATTAGAGTAACAGAAATGGTTATAAGGTGTGTTTATGTCTCTTCTGTTAGTACAACTGGTGTTGTTGTATCGTTAAGAATTCTATATTTTTAGAATTTTAAAAACAAAAACATTACATTAAAGTTTACCGACTGAAAAGTTGAAAATAACCAAACAAACAGAGGTGAATGGCTTCAGATCAAATTGTGGGAGGATATTTTAGCCGGAGCAGGTGCAATTGAAAAGGTGTAGACCTGTCTACGTACAACTTCCGTAGATTTTTTCTTGAAGAAAACTGTTTTTTTTTTTGGAAATAATTGTAATATTAACGATTATAAAAAGGTGTGGTGTTGTCTTCATGACTTCCCTTAAAAGCACCAAGTATTACCATACAAGTGGACATTTTAAAACAATAACATTCCAACTGGTTAGTTCTGCTATAAATTTACTAGATACATGAGCATTGCTACAAAAACATGATCAAACTATTCAGTTCTGTTGATATACGGACCAACGATGGACGACAATCTGTATTCCCAACGAATCTCGATTGTAATTTTCAACATTTCACCAACATACAAATCACTGAATTAATTAAATTTCGCAAATTTAATAGAAGATTGGTTCGAAATATTGTAGAGCAATTCTAAAGTTATATTCTACCTAGTTGTGAATTTATTACAATGGAAAAGTTGATGAAAAACAATTATTTCCATGGAAATTACCTGAAAGGAAATGGAATTCAACTATTGACTTTGATGGAAAATAATTAATTTACCGAGAAACCAACTAATTCGAGATTGTGTAAGAATTGTTATGAAATCAATTTTCTTATAAATTAATCAATAATTTCTCCATATAATTGGAATTCTTGTAAATTAATAAAGCTATAGATGTTTCGTGTTTTTTTTTCGTAATAGAAGAATAATGTTCGATTGAAACAACTCATATTAATCTAATTGGAGATTGTGATGATGATGATGAGAATTAACGATCGAAAACAAGACGATAAATTCCATCGTTTAGTAACGTAGAAATTTCCATACATATATTTTTGATTTTCAATTAGATTCCTACTATAATTAAAGATTTTACGGGTTTTGTAACGGTTATCATCGTACACATATTGCATTGTTTAAAACGCTTATATACCAATATAGGTATCGAATACAACGGCAATTCTAATTGATGCGTGTAATGGAAGGACACAACCCATTGGTAGAGTAATGGGAAGAGACGTCAATGGACATGTTGGACCACACATGCAGACAACAGTTTTATAGGTAAATACAGAAACATGTAACCAAATAGGTTGTTGTTTCACCTTTTTTGTTATTAAATGTTTATCAATGAATGTACTTTATCACAACAATACTATTAGGATTGTTGTTTATTTGACAGTGAAATTGCGCCTGTACAACTTTAAATATGCATAAATTATCAATAATTGATGATTTTTACATACACAAATTATTATAAATTATTTCAAACAACCGAGAGTTTACATAGAAAGAGAAATTATTAGTCCCATTAGTTAACTGAATTGTTGGTTATTCAAAGTTACCTGTCTCTATTGAATTAATAAAGAATCTATTGAGAAAATTACGGGTTCTGAATGCTATTGTTTTGATAATAAAGAAAAGAAACCGAATTTAATTAAATACAAAGCAATCGTAAAACACTAATTATACACTCAAGAATTAATTTATCTTCCACCCACTTGTATGCAATTGTTATGTAGCTAATTGAGGATTACAAGATGTAACAAAGATAGTGTTTTTCTATCTATTGTCGTGATAATAAAGCATTTTCACAACAATTAAAGTGTCCATTTAATAACAATTATGGTTAAATTCAATTTCTTCTTTCTAATTGATTGTAGTAATAATTAGATTATTTCGAATTGTTAAATTTAATGATGTTAATCATAAACAACTGTAGATAAATAATAACAAATTAATTAAAAAGTCCAACAAACTTAGAAGAAGTAGTAGGAGAAGTAAACTGTAAAGTTTAAAAGACACTCCCAGATGGCTCGGAATTATTAATTCTCTTTCTTATTTACTTTTACAAATTGTTTTCTTGTTTGTTTATCTTTTAATTCCTCTTTTTTCTATAGAATTACAAATTTATTAAACTAAATTATAAAAAAATATCGGTTATTAGTGGAACATTGCCCCTCGGTAATGAGAAAATATTGAAAATCGATGATATCCGTATTAATAATTAATGATCGAATTTATTCGAAGGGTATGTAATAAAATATCAAATAGAATACGAAAATAACAAGGATATTTGGATGGAAATCGTACAATCCTAGTGGAAATAAATTCAACCAAAAACTTGGTGAATTATGCCCGACTTTAATTCGAATAAATCGCCATAGAATAGCTTTTAAATTCTTATATCGTTGTAGTTTATTGACAAATGCAACAAGTAAACATTTGCATAGTACAAAATCAATCAAAATGACGCTTTATTTTGATGAAATCCACCATTTGTTTTATTGTTATTTAGATACACTCGAGAATTTCATCGTGAGAACTGTTTTACGTGAGAGATAGTCAGGCCCGAACTGAACAAGGCGGATAGGCGGGGATTTCCGCCGTTAAGAGGTCCATTCCATTGTCTTTTGAATTTAAATTTAAACTTGCCGATATCTCGCTTGTTTTTGGAAATATTACAAAAATTAAAACAGATTTAAAAAGAGCATTTCAAGGTGGATCTAAGGACTTTTCATTTCAAAAAATTCTTATTAAATTTTGAGTTGCAAAGGAAAATTTTGAAGCGTGTTTATCAGAAATATTTTACAATATTTTTAAATTTTTCTACATAAATTGTCGATTGTTATTGATTTTTCAATGATTCTGATAGGAGTTTATAGAAAATAGAAAGCGCTTTCCAAATCTTCAAGAGATTTGCGAATTGACTTGCTAGTTTTTCGAGAAATTCCGAAAAAGTTAAGCCTCTGTATTACATCTTTTTTTTGTGATTTAATGCTCAAACAATGCCAATATTCAGCCATCGGTAATTTACTTATTTTCGAAAATATTGCAATGAACAAAACATCATTAGAAAAAACTTTTTACGGAGCGTTAGAGAATTTCCACAGAATTTGAATCTATAGACGACAATTTAGAAATATAATTTTCTTACATATTTTGTACATTTTATAAATTTACGGATGATTTTCGCATAGTAAATAGAAAATGAAAAGCGCTTTCCAGGTGTTCGACAAAATTTTTCATCAACTTGTTAGTTTTCCGACAAACTGCCAAAAATTGAAGGTCCTGTATTAACTTTTTTTTTTGAAGACAAATAAAATAGGATTAGAATGCGAATTTTAAGGGAAAATTCGAGAAAGTTTCTTCTTATGGATTCTAATTCATTAGAATCTGTAGGAAAATTTGCGAAAAACCAATAATCAACGATTAGGATTTGTAGCACGCCACATCGATGAAGATCTAGTGCGGATTTTTAAATCTCCACCGGGGCCAAAATGATCCAGTCCGGCGCTGGAGATAATAAAGATGAAGAGTGGGTTGGTTTACAGGTCAGGTTGATTTGTAGAATGGACAATAGAGAAAAAGGCCCCAAAATAAATATTACCATAAACGAATATTCGGCATCTAACAATAAGTAAGAATCTATTGAATGTTGGTTGTGTTATAATTTTTTTTGCATTTTGAAAACATTAGATGCTCTTTCAAACTGTCATAGTCTATCATCTATCAGAGCATGGAATCGCAAATCGTGACATCACGTATATGCTTCAAATTCTCTTCTTCTTCTATTTATATACAATAGTAACGTTTGATATACAATTATTATTAAAATAGAAAAAATCAAAGACATGAAACATACATTTCTACTCGATTTTAAATAAGTAGATATCAGCGATCGTATAATTTAATATAAACGATTTCGATTTATTGGAATTTAAAGCAGTTTTCTTTACACTAATTGATTGTTGAAACAACGAACCAACGCCCTTTTCTCGATATTATATCAATAGGAATTCGGATGGAATGTTTGAATTTAAACAGAGAATATTGACAGACTGCTACTGTTTATATTTAAAAAAAAATTTAACAACAATAAAGACGCCGACAAGTTTTATTGTTGTTCCTATTGTTGACATGAATTATTAACAATGAAGATGGAAATCTCGAAATAATCTAATTTATCACCATTACAGTTCATTATAATAAAATGAAAATTGTCCAAGGATTTTTATCAAAAAAGAACAACAAATATAACAAAAAGCTTTGAAATATCACCTTTCAACAGATAATAATTTTTAGTTGGAGATTGTGAAAATGATTCATATAATGTCGACATTTCTTCTTCTTTATATATCATGTTTAATGTTTTTTTTTCTCTTCATCATCCGTTTTCAAAATAAAAGCAACTATCTAGACGATATAATGATGGTTTAAAGCTCAACGTTTTAAGAAAGAGAGAGCTTTATGAATACCCCAAACGATAGTATTTTTATTTGTGCAATTCCATTGAGATAAAAGAGGATATTTTACAAAGGAATAGAGGAAATTTATCCAGAAAGGAAATGTTAATCGCTTATCACGATTTCTATTCAAATTTATTTCGAGTGGAAGACAACTAGTGCACATCTGAACCGTTTTGAAGAGGAAATTTCAACTTTTGGTTATTACTTTAATAAAATACTATAAATCAACTATTAGAGTTAATCAACAAGCAATATTTAACGGGAGGTCCGTCAATTAATAATAAAATTAAATCGAGATTACATTTATCAAATTTAATAAATCAAACTGTAATTATTCGTTATTTTCGCTTTTTCGGCTCGGTAAACGACACCACAAATTTAAAGTTTTAATGGAAATTTCGACAGCACCTTAAAAATTCAGCTATTTCAAATATTTCATTTCCCAGCAGTGTTTGTCACAAGGAAATATTTTTTACAAATTTATTTGATTGCTATTATTAATAATTCGTTTTATGTTATGATATTTGATGGGATAAATAATAAACCTTATATTATTAAAGTTGAAGAGTTATTCATATCTTTAAATTTAATTGAAATTAGTATTCGTCATTTTGAAAACACTCCCTGTTGATGACTAACACAGGGGATTTCTAATTATGTCATATTTACTACCGTTTCTTGTTTTCTATCCAATTTTAAACGTATATTTCTATCATTAAGAATTTAAATAGGAAGTGTTTAGAGATGTAAACCATGACAAGTTCCTTGTATTTACCCAAATTTAATAAACTAAAGGGCCGTATTTTGTAAAGTTCTGGTTCATGTTCACATATTATATCACCAAAGAACAGTTGTCAGCAACTCAACAAGAAATATCAATGATTATACGTATACATGAGTACACAAACCAGAATCTAGTAGAGGAATAGCTTGAAATTTCCATAATTTTAGATAATTACAAAACTATTGCTGAATTTGTATTTTAAATTGAATTTATATTTGTTCAATAGGCGTAGAATTCGAATAATTCTTAAATAAGTATCCGTATCGAACAAAAAGATTGTCGTAGGAATATTTGTACATACCGTTAATTGGTAATCATTACCTTAATCGGTATTGAAGCTGTACCATTGTTGTTGCGCCTAATTTGCGCACAACCAATTTAAAATAATTTAACGTTAAACAATAGAATACATTCCGCAATTGGTGCAGTTGGTGGACGATATGCCTTATAAGGTTTCCTGTAGTCAAATGGAATTATTACGAAAACTCTGACAAATATTAATTGAATCAAAACAATGAACAGGCGCTGAGTCTTGACAAAGATTCGAGCACTACTCCACTGGAGTAATTCCACTCGGATATAATACATTTACGCCAACGTTTTTCCCCATCCTCGAAGCACTTAAAAATCATTTTTTGTGATCTTATTCAACTCCTCCTTCGATGCCGTCTTTACCTCATCAATCGTGGCTTAGCGTCGCCCTTTCATGAACCTATTCAGTTTTGGGAACAGGAAAAACTCACAGGGGGCCAGGTCTGGGGAATACGGTGGCTGGGGCACCATTACTGTGTTGTTTATGGCCAAATTTTCGCGCACAAGCAACGATGTGTGAGCAGAGGCGTTATCACGGTGCAAAAGCCAGTTTTTGTTCTTCCACAAATCCGAGCGTTTCTGGGGGATTGCTTCGTGCAAATTGCGCATAACATGCAGGTAATATTACTTATTGACCGTATTACCGTGTGGCAAGAACTCATGATGCACCACACTCCTGCAATCGAAGAAACCTGTGAGCAAAACCTTCACATTCGACTGAACTTGGCGCGCTTTTTTCAGTCTTGGCTCATGCGGCAGCTTCCATTGGGATGATTAAGCTTTGGTTTCCACGTCATAACCATAAACCCATGATTCGTCACCAGTTATGACCCTTTGGAGCACATTTGGGTCGTCGCGGACCGAGTCTAACAATGTTAACGCGATGCTGTTTTTGGTAGAAATTGAGCAATTTTGGCACGAATTTCACGCGATCCGACTCTTGCCCAAATTATGGGTTAAAATCGAATGGCACGAGCCAATCGATATGTTTAGTTCCTCAGCAACTTCTTTAACGGTGATTCGACGATTGGCCAATATTATTTTTTTTATCAGTGTTTTCGTCTATTGTTGACGTGCTCGGGCGTTCGGCACGCTCTCGTTCACATCTTCTCGGTCCTCGGAGAAAATTTTATACCACCGATAAACGTAGCTTTGGTCCAAGGTACCTTCACCATATGCCACAGTCAACATTCGGAATGCGTCCGCGCATTTCTTTTTGTTTTTCACACAAAATTTGATACAGATTCTTTAATCCATTTTTTGGAATAGGCAAAAATCGAGGACGAGCCAAAACACATCCAAGCAAAACAACTGTCAAAAATTAACTAAACTTTCAAAATGGCCGACCTTGTCAGCGTAAGTAAGGGATATGAGTACCAACATAACGCTACAAAAAAATCAAAAATCAAATATACATAGCCTGCAGAAATTCAAAATTCGCGATACTTTTTGAACAGACCTCGTATTTCAACGAGACTTTTCATATGTCCACAAGGATATAAGTAAATTTTCTTGCATACAATTATCAAAAAAGTTCAATAAACTAAATGATCTATTAGTACTTGCACTAATTAAATTAGAATCGGTTAGTTTAAGCGGTAAGGTCAAGGCTGATTTGGAAATCAAATCTGAAATCCTACTAAAATTAAAATCTAATGTCCAACAATAAGTTCGATTGGAGTTGGGCCAGAATTGTGTGTTTGTTCAAAAATTTATGCTATTGTAAATTTTTTGAGATGTCTATTTACAACGATTTTTCTTGAATAATAACGAAACTTTGTAACTGGTTATAAATACCGCATGTAATGCATCAGTTTATGGTACACTTATAATAAAATTTCGTTTTAATTATCCATTAACAAACAATATGGTGCTTATCGTATATTTTATGATGTTGAAGAGGGATAACTTGACGACATGTTAGTACCACTGTCAATGTATACTTTCTATTCTATTGTTATTAATATTGAAATTAATTGATTAATTAATCAACGAATTAATGTGTTTCGATAATAAATTTCGAGTACAACTTGGAATTAATTGTATATTCAAAGTTTTGGTACGAAACGTCAAGATTAGTGCACTTTAGTGGTGATGATGGTGGCGACGACAATAGTGATAGTGGTGGTGATGTTAGTGCAGTTAATGAACAAACTGTTTATTAGCGTGAGAACTTGATAAGATGCTATACCACTCCACTACAACTAAAACTTTAAATTTATTAAACTATCCCGACTAATAATTCTCTCTGTCACATTCTTATACGATAAATTCAATTATATGTTAAATTCAATTATAATAATCTTACCTGTTTCAAATCGATTGTAATGGTGACATATTCGTATTGTGTCCCATAAAATAACGCCGGACTTTGCCACCATTTATTTGTCCCATCAATAGCATAAATGATTGGATGCCGTTTGCCCGGATCACTACTGAAATTATCACAGATACCACAACGTCCCTTGCCACCATCAACCATACGACAGAACTCTTCTCGTCGACTTTCACCACAAGTTGCATTCGCTGTGATAACAGCTTTTGTTGCTAAATTGAATACAGATGGCCACAAACCCGAATTGCTTGTCGGTAGTGTTGATAACGTCGAAACATTTCGTCGGACATGATTACCAACATTGCCACCGCCACCAATACCATAATTTTTGAAATGTTTGAAACCTATAAACATAGCAATATAGAGAAGATGACAATCTATTTTTTAATACTGTTGTAATTGTGGAAAAGTTTTGAATGCCGTCATCTCGACGGAATATTGAGAAAGTTTTCCTCAAGGAGGTCTCTCATTTCATTTCATGAATTATTACAACATTCCAAAAGCGATTAAAGCAATGTAATTCCATAAAGACTTTTACATCGGTGAAGATGAATACAAAGAGGACCAGAAGAAAGGAAAAACGAACAGTGTGAAGAGAATATAAAGCAAAAAAAAAACCGAACTGACCACAGATATTTATTGATCTTGATCAAACGCGTTACAATGGGAGTTATATAGGTAATTCTTCCTTTTCCAGTTTGATTTATTAGCATTTTGTACGTTTTCTGTCTGTCTATTTGTGTGTGCTTTTACGATTCTATTATCGTAAATTTAAAAATTTTAAAAAGCCACACTAGTATACCCAATAGTATCCAACTAAAGTTATCAGGAATGGAATGAATATAAAAATCGTTGTTAAAGGGGAAGCTGACAATGTGCCGACAAAAGACTTTAAAAAATAATGTTTAATAAGCTTTCTCGTCGAATCTACACCGCTTTACCCTTTGAATATTTCGAATAAATTTACAAAACTAGATTTGAGAGCGTTATCCAGCACTATCCAATGGGGTAATCTAATAAAGACGAAAAATTCAACCCTCAACTCGTTTTATTCGAGATTTATAATCGATAATGAATTAGCTATCTTAAAATGCTATTAATTAGTTAATTAATTACCATATAAACAACTTTCTAAGCAAACTTTCATTACTGTTATCACAACATTAAAGTTAGACTCTGAGTATACTTGGGGATGTTTTGGTGTATCGCTGAAATGTCAATAAAGTATCCGTTCAAAAGAAATATCAAAGTATTTTTGTTTCCAAGTGATGTATGCATTAAAGCAGTATTCACTTTAGAAAAGAATCTGTGCAAATTTACTAGTTTTCAGATGGAAACTTTGTTTTACTTTCACTGAAATTTCAACTAAAAATCTAAAATGAACGTTACATTTCAACGGTTATAAACGCCCGAAATTTCGGTCGTGTAATTTAATCTTTAGACAGTTAATTCTTGTGATTTTCAACAACTTTAACCACAGAGGATCCAATAAAATGTTTATATTACAATTTTCAACAGGTTGTAAACTTATACCTTTATAGAATATAATTTCAAAGATAATAATCACTAAATATACAAACGTTTAGGTTTTATAGAACTGAAAGAATAACAACACCAACAGAATAAAAAAATAAAAGAGTTCAGGTGTTTTAACTTTTATTTATACAGTAAATTAAATCATTACACCCCAGGGTAGTCGTTTTCTATACACCCTTTACATCTCTTCTTGTTTTCATCTATTTCTATGGGTCTTATTCGAATCCAAGGATCAAGTTTGATCACTATAAGCATCGAATCTACTACCCTTTAAAATTATCAACAATTTACAAGCCACCGTGCCAGAAAGTGTTATGTTAACTTTAAGGAAACAACGAAATAAATAAACGGTAAACAAGAGGAAAGATTATTCGTTTAATTGATCGCGTGCAATTAACGAAATCCTATTTATAAACGTGTCACGTTGATATATTTACTCTTAAATTATATGTAACTGTACTATAAATATGTATCCGGTTATATTTTCGATTATTTTTATTATTATTAAATTTTTCGAATCTGTTCCTGATTGATGACTAGTAGATCTTAACTGGAACATTATGATAAATGAACAACAGTCTAATTATCCGTTTTGATAAAGTTCAGTATTAGTTTGTAAAGTTCTAAAGGCGGAGTTGCTTGTCTCTAATTTGTCGAGGGTAAGTTTTTCTTTATAGTTTACGTACTATTACCATATGGAAAAATCGACAGCTTAGGGTGTAGTCATTGTAGTTGACTGAAGGTGACAAGACCGTTATCATAAATCATTGCAAGTATGCCAAAAATGAAGCACACAAGAATTACCGATTACAGCGGAATTATAACAAATTAAGCTCGTTAAGAACGGTATTCGGTTGGTTGGGAACGTATAAAAATCCAACATAAATCAAAATCTGCACACAATTCGGATGAAATTTTTGGTATTTTAATTATTAATCTTGGTGTTTGGTAGTAAGAAAAACGTTGTAAGTTGGAATTGTTTCAGGCACACAGTAATAATGACGCCAACGACGGCGAAAAAAAGCGTAAAGAGAGGCAACAAAACTGGAAAAAAAAACGTAACAATGAGCCGGTGTCTGATTTAAAGGCGCACCCATAAGTGCACATACACATGAAAACGGAGTCGTGTTGTTTCATCGAAATACCTTATTTAGAATAAAGGGTGGATAGATAGAATTTGTATACCATGTACGTGTATTATGTAGTGAAGAGGGTCTGGTGTGTATTCTCACAAAGTCGACTTTATTGTTGTTGTGTTGGGGGGCGCTTAATCCGCCCTTTAAACACGAACGAACGGACCCCTGTAGTTAAACTGAAGTATTATACACCACACACTAGTACTAGTTCTATAGTAGTTGTAGACAGACAACTAACAACGAACCCTATTTGGTGGAGGGTTGAAGATGACGAATAACAACTTATCTTTCCATCTCTTATTTACTATGATTTTATACATCCGCATAGTACATTTCGTATTATACGAAACCATAAATTATGTTGGGGATTCTTTAGCCGTCTGAAAGTCGACTTGATGACGCCTTAAAACCGATTTGTCCTCCACTTTACTGTAATACAACTCCACATTTCACAATAAGAAATCAACAGTTCGAGACTTATGTTTTGAAAGTTACTCAGTATTTTAATCTACAGATGATTATTAATTTATTTTAATTGTTTTGACCTTTAAGCAATTGCAAAATGTCTCTTACAAATTGATTGAACTACTCGATAAGAAATTATATTCCAATTGAAATCTATCGATCGATAGAAAGCATTATACCAAGTGGAATATCTTTCTAACACCTTAATTAACGGCATCCCTTCCTAGAGCCCTTTCAAATTCGATTCGATTATATTTCTTAAATGCTGTTCAAATAATACGCTCTGAAGTGGATTTTATCCTCTAGTTTCTCTTCCTTTCTATATTCTGTCGTATATTTCTGATCAAAAACGGATTAAAGATCGATGTTTTCGTTGTTGTAACGAAAACGATCAACTTTTATTCCAACCGTCACACCATAGGCGTAACGCCCCCCTTTAACATTAATTTAACAAATTTGATCGATTGAATTAGAATAATTGCGATTTCAATGATTAAAAATCAACCACATTCCCTCTAATTTGATGGTTGTAATAAATTTGATTCTAAAGCAAAAACGAATTAATTGACGTGAACTGATCGCCACCACTGGTATTAGTGCTTTTGTTCCAGTAATCACCGTTGAATTTCACTTGCTGAAATCCAATAGTAGGTGATACGATTTCAGGATGTTGTAGTTGTAGTAGTTGAATGAGAACGAAAACTGGAATGAAAGAGAATATAAAACACCAATCTCGTTGTCCAATTAAAACCGAAATCCCATTTTTCGACAAGCTCGTGAATTATGGTGAAAGTTGGCCAAGGGGAGAAGGAAAAAAAGGACAACACTATTGAACGACTGAAAAGAAAAAGATTAATTTGATGAGAATTTTTAACAAAAAAAAAGAAAATATATATTGAAGATTTCGTGAATAAAACACGCACGTATTTTTATTGATTAAGCAATTATCAATTAATGGAGAAAATTTACACGGAAATAACACGATTTATTCAGTGTTGTGTGTATCTGTATGTGTTTCGTTTTCGAGGGAGTTAATTGAAACGAAACAACAAGTTTTTGTTGGTTTGCAAAGGAGAAGGGACTAATTAGATTCAGTTTGATATAAACTTGGAAGTTTCAGGCTTGAAAACACACTTATTTAATCGGATTTCCATGTAGATTGTGATGTATACCTCGTTTTTACTCTATCCAATTGTTTAAGAGTAAAGCAATTTATTCGAGATATTTAATATTGTGAGATAATTACTTAATATTTATTGAAATAAAAAACTGTTAGATCACTCAAGAATGGAGAACCGTAACCTATCTTAATGCAACCTTGCTTTTGAACTTGTGTTTTGTCGGATTGCAACATATAAACTACTGTACTTTTTTTCTTCTAGTTGTAGATTAAATAAAGATGCAAGTACTAACAAATAGTACAATTCTATGTAATTTACGTAGAGAAAGAGAGACGGTGTACAATAAAAGATTGGGTAGCAAAGAGTCCAACCTATTTGCGTACAAAATTATAAATATCCCAGACGGCAGATGTGTTTGCCATATTCACAAATATAAATGCAGTATGGAGCTATATAGATGTGAAAATATTGTCCATGATGACATTTTTATTTTCCATACCTCAAATACGAGGTCTGTTCAAAAAAAATCGCAAATTTTGAATTTCCGCAGGCTACGTATATTTGATTTTTGATTTTTTTGTAGCGCTATGTTGGTACTCATATCTCTTACTTATGCTGGTAAAGTCGGCCGTTTTGAATGCTTACAAGTAAACCTTACGAAGTCGAAACTCCCGATTTTGATGATTTTTGGTATATAAGTAAAGAACGATTTGAAGAGTGTTTTACCAAAGTGTTCATCCCAAACAGCAACACAAAATCTGTTTGGGCAGAAAGCAAAGGCTTGTATGAAATAGTCCCACTATCCACATGTGTATATTCACTTAAGGGATAACATAATTAAACTACAATCAGTCCATAATCATGGTAGAAATAGTAATTAAAATAAAAAATTGGATAATTATATACTAGATAAGGTAAATAAAATAATTACTATGAGTAGAATAGTAATAAAATATTTTTTCATAAAGTCATATTAGCATAATTCATTAAGGGGTAGTTTGGGATACTCATTCATATATCATTTGAAAGGTTCTTCAAATAACTTCAAAACCCACATAAATACGATTTCAAAAAATAATATACATAGCCAAAATTCACCCCTAAAGTTACAACACTTAATAATTATTTATGGGGTAACAATTGAAAATAATAAAATACCCCCGAACAGGTAACTTTTATTTTGTAATTTTCTACTATTTCAAAAAATTTCATATTGGTATGTTTTACCATGGGGTGTAAAATTGCAAAAAACCGTAAAAAAACGGCACATAAGTGCCTGTCATTTCTACCCCCAACAAGATATTGACAATTGGTTTCTACCACGTTATAGCCCTCACAAATGTCCATCTTTCAGTTTTTGAATTATCAAAAAATATTGAACCATTCTAGAGATATTGCTAAAAAACTGATTGTGCAGGGGTAACTTCAACCCCCATTTTCTCCCTTAAACTTGCGTATGGGCACAAATGACAAAACACACATCCCTTAGAATAGAATGGAGTACTTATATACCAAAAATCATCAAAATCGGGAGTTTCGACTTCGTAAGGTTTACTTGTTAGTTAATTTTTGACAGCTGCTTCGCTTGGATGTGTTTTGGCTCGTTTTCGATTTTTACCTATTCCAAAAAATAGATAAAAGAATCTGTATCAAATTTTGTGTGAAAAACAAAATGAAGCATTCCGAATGTTGACTGTAGCATATGGTGAAGCTATCTTGGACCAAAGCTACGTTTATCGGTGGTACAAAATGTTCTCAGAGGGTCGAGAAGATATGAACGATGAAGAGCGTGCCGGAAAACCGAGCACGTCAACAACAGACGAGAACATTGATAAAGTGAAGAAAATAGGATTGGCCAATCGTCGAATCATCGTTAGAGAAGTTACTGAGGGCCTAAAAATATCGATTGGCTCGTGCCAATAATTTGTGCATGAGTCGGATCACGCGAAATTCGTGCTAAAATTGCTCAATTTCGACCAAAAACAGCATCGCATTAACATTGCTCTGAAAATCCGCAACGACCCAAATGTGCTCCAGAGGGTCATAACTGGTGATGAATCATGGGTTTATGGTTATGACGTGGAAACCAAAGCTCAATCATCCCAATGAGCCAAGACCGAAAAAAGCGCGCCAAGTTCGGTCAAACTTAAAGATTTTGCTCACAGTTTTCTTCGATTGCAGGGGCGTGGTCCATCATGAGTTCTTGCCACAGGGTAGTACGATCTACAAGGAATATTACCTGCAAGTTTTCCGTAATGTGCACGAAGCAATTCGCCAGAAACGCCCGGATTTGTGGAAGAACAAAAACTGGTTTTTGCACCGTGATAACGTCCCTGCTCACACATTGTTGCTTGTGTGCGAATATTTGGCCAAAAACAACGCAGTAATGGTGCCACAACCACCGTATTCCCCAGACCTGACCCCTTGTGACTTTTTCCTGTTCGCAAAACTGAAGAGGCTCATGAATGGACGACGCTACACCACGATTGAGGAGATAAAGACGACATCGAAGGATCAGCTGAACAAAATCACAAAAAATGATTTTTTAAAGTGCTTCGAGCATTGGAAAAAATGTTGACGTAAATGTATTATATCCGAGGGGAATTACTTTGAAGGGGACAAAGTAGATATTCATGAATAAACAAATGGTTATTGAAAAAATACAAAATTCGCGATACTTTTTGAACAAGCCTCGTATATGTTTCTAAATTATTTTCTAGGACATGAAAATGTATCCAACATCCTGGACATTCCTTTAAATCTATGCAGGAAACTTTGGGTATAAATTGTGAACTTAAAGGTGTTACTTTGACATCTCCTCCACTTTGATGTCTATGATAAATGTGGAACAATTTACAGTCTGTTTGATCATCACGTCCTGTACGCGGGTGTATGTACAAAATCGTTTCGGATGTACAAAATCAACATGTCTCCACGTTCACTTTTTTAAATTTAAAGAGTTAACATTATCCATTAACAAACTGTTGACATTGTCACGGTTATTAGAACCTCATACAGCATATTAATTGATTTAAAACGTGTAAAAGTAGTATTGAAACTCGAGTTTGTTTAACTAACTAGTGATTATAAGGGTCGCTTGTGGAAATCTTGCCATCTCAACATTTATTACACTTGTAATTAGTTCAAAAATACGCAATTACAAATTCAAAGAATGCAATTAAATTGTGGAAGTTATAAAGTAGATAAGTAGTACAGGTAAATATTGGAGAATTTTAATAATCTACCAAATGATTAATAGCGGAAATAATATGAAATCGGAGAGTGAACGGATTTCTGCATTGTTGAAATTTACAGATAAACCAATACGCAAGTTGAAAACGTTCATTAGCGATAATTTTAACGATTCAGCGAAACTGATCGATAAAATTCCACAAAGATAATGAAAGCGTAAAGTAGCTTTGAGGTCCTATTAAAAACTATTGAAACATTGTAAAGACCAGAAATTTTGATAATTTGATTCAGAGACTACAAATATTGCAAAACTATAAAGCAAGCCTATAAAATTCCAATAAAATGCACAGATTCAGTTTAATATTGCATACATAAATTGTAATAGTTGTAATTTTACCTTTAAAACCGATTAATTTTTCCTTGTACGAGAATCACTAGTTAAAATATAAATTATACTTTTTTAAATTGTTTCAACTACATTCCATTTATTCATAATGAGCAATAAATATGAAATTTATACGATAGAGAAAGTTTTCAGTTGTGTATAAATTTTCTGTTGATTTTGTACTGTAATAAAATATTTTTCTTTTAAATAATAAGCGTTTACACGGAAGTAGATCCGAGGCGGTGGAATCTTTCGAAAATATTTGCAATTTCGATAAAATAACGGCTTTCTTACAAAGTTCTTTTAGAATTAACCGATAATAGAGGCAAACAAACAGCAAATAAATATTTACAAATATGTTCTAGTTGGTTCTAGATAGGAACAGATTTATGTTCATTTCCGTCTATTAATTATCAAAGCATTAAACATTTAATAATAACCGTACAGGTAAAAGTGTCAAGTATCGGGAAGAATTATTTCAGAAAAACCCTTCTAAGAAAACCGACCCTTTCTATACAAGCTTTACGTGTGAGGTCCATATTTTTAGAATTTCTAATTTCCTAAACTATTTCGTTTTTTTTTCGTTTGGTAATAAAACGAAAAACGAACAACTCCATAAATTCCTCTAATTAAAAATAAATTTACTATATAATCATCATGTATATATAGACAATCAAAATTACTAACAATCAATTGCGGCATTAGGACCAATAATAGAGACTCCATTTTCGTAAATTACTGTAATCAATCACGTCAATACGACATACAAAAGAAGACAAAGACGAAGAAGTTATACAGGAGTCTTCAAAGATTCTTTAAAAAGCGAAACGAATAAGAAGAAAAAATATGTAACATGTTAAAAATAAAAGATAGACATAGTTAACAATAGATGGTAGGTTCTTCTATAGGAAAAGATTCTCTTTTATTACGGTCAATTACTTGCAGATAGATCAAAAATTGATTTAAAGAAATGACTATAGAGAAATAGAATTTGTATAATAAAAGGGACAAGATGGATCAAAAGAATTTTAATTGCTTTTCTTTTCATTTAATTCAATTCGACTACAACTGAAATTGTCAAAGAAGCTTTCTCTATATAATAAATTAATTATCAATGAAAGAAAAATTGATTGTGCCTTTACAAAAGTTAAAAGACAGCAATAAGAAAGCTTTCAGATCTGATTTATGATTTAATTGTTCACGAAACAAGTCCAATTAAAACTACTGAAACTATAGTAATTTTGTATTATTTGTATTTTTGCCATTTTTCCAGAACACGCTTGGTATTTTCATCTTGTATCATTTACAATCAATTCAGATTGTGTTTTTTTTAATAAAAACATCGACTGAAATATGTACGCTATCATGTTGAAATATTTTAAATATGCCAAGCTTGCTAGCTGGATAACTGTGGGATTTACTTGGTTGAAATCCTACCATTTAATGCAATCCGAATGAGATTCAAAAAATAGGATGTAAATAAAATAACTAAAGGGAAATTCTACAAATAATTTATAAATTGAAGCCTTTAAAGCTCACTATTAGATTAAAATGATTCGTATTTTATTCGATTTAATGCCGTTTTTAAATGATTGTTGTTACTGAACAAACCGTATTATTGATCGTTTCCAACTAAATGCTATCCGTTTTTAATAGTTTTAGTAATTCTATATCGATCCAAATTTGGCTTGACTTGAATAACAAGGCAATTCTCTGGTCAGACACAAAACCATATGCAAGTTAAACATTTCAACGATGAAATATCGGTGTTAATTTGAGAGTGAATCGATGGGGCAAAGACAAGACATAAGAACTCCCCATTTTTGTATTTTCATATAAGGCGCAAGAGAGAAATCGCCGCAGTTATGGTTTTTTCACCGTTGACAAATTGTTTTAGTCTCAAAATCTCGCATGTATTCGAGCCCCCGTACCGAGAAGGTTGTCATTAAGGCACCATTGGGTACCGACTGGAGCAAAAAACTACCTCTTGAAGAAAGTTGGAAAATATCCAGAATTTGTTTAAAATTAGGTACGATCTTTTTCGAATATAACTTCTACTTTCTTTCAGTTAAATCGATGGTATTTAATAGTTGTTTGTAGATTTTATGTCAGTAAGTGTTAACACCTGAGGCGCCGATCTTTTCCAAAATACTAACCACAATACAAAACGATTGGAAAAAGATTCTGCCGTTATTTATTCTTTTTTCTCCAACGTCTTTCTCGTTTGTGTTTAACAACATTAAACCTCCTCATCTTTGGGTAGATTATTTTTATTGTTATACCCTTTACAGACGGTGTTCTGTAATTACATTTGTGAGAGCCATAAGTTTAAAATGACGGAAGTTGATAATTTCAACAAACCTATTATACGATTTTGATTAGTTCAGCAGTTTGGAGAAAGAAATATTGAAAATTCACGTAAAAAATAAAATAAGATGTTAAAAATATTACTCTTTTATATAACAAACGATTGGAATGATTTTATCTTGCGATTAAACAGGCGTAACCACCTAGATATATCTTAGATCAAACATTTTATATTAAATGGACCTTTTCTTATTATACACTTGTTGGAATTTATTATTTTACACTCTTTATCATCATCATCAACATGAACACCACTGTTATTATCATACGAAACTTGTTAGAGTTGAAAATTGGCAAAATTCTCTTTTTTGCTTAAAGAAAAGACGAGTAATTGGAATTGTTTGCTGTTTGCTTGGACATTTTGAATTAGTTTAAAACATTCCACATTGATGGTTTAGTGGCATTAGACGATTTAATCCTCTAATTTGAAATTCTATCCGTGAATACTAATAAAGCGCCAAAGGTTGTGGTACCAATATCTCCTTTACTGTGACAGATTCTAATCCGTTGTTATAGTAGTTTATCTTAATTTATCTAAAAATATACTACATGGATAATGGAGTAAAAAGAAATAAAGTAGCACTTGAAATAGACCATCCATTCAACAATCAAATGGAACATTTAAACTAAAAGAAATACCGTAACTAAAAGAACAAAAAGAAATACTGTAGGGAACAAATCGACAATAAAAATAGCCTACCAAATTTAAGGCTTTTCAATTCATGATACGTGAAACGAAACTTCTACATTTCATATAGTTGGTGTTATACTGATATTGCCGTTTGTATTTTATGCAATACATGTTGTAGTTTTGCAAATAAATCGTTTGGTTTATTGTCTAAACTATCAGTTTTGATGATGTTATACATATCATGACATAAACAATGTTTAAAATACTCCTACATCTATTTCTATCTTTGTTAAAACAATGCCGTTTATATTGGTTAGTAAAGGAGAATAGTTTTCTACTGAATGCAAAAGGTATCTTCACAGTCTTGATGTGCGAACCGTGGGTCGATGACTCTGTTCTTATATTGCATTATATGTCGTCTTGCTTGTACCATAAGGGGAATCATACCGTACGAGATCATGTTTATGATATCATGGGAATTGTTGAACTTTTCTTTCCTTCATGTCAAGCATTTATCGATTGCAGGACTCGAATTTTAATTTTTATCCACTTCTCTTTTTTGTAAATCAATCAATATGCGTAAAAGAATATAGATTGGAGGATATGGGTGGCAAATCAAAAATCCATCTCCAATCTATATCACTTCAATCAATCTCATTACCAGAATTGCTTCATGTTTAATATATTGTTGGTGTAGAGACCAGTTATCAAGCAGCCAGAGGCATATAATCGTCGGTAACAACTTGCCAGTTAAAATGCCCCAATGCCCTGACCAGTTCGAGGATAATCGCGTGTTTAACGCAACAATTCTTAATAATTGCACGTCATTATTAATAGTTGTGGAAAAGCCGACGACATTTCAACAACATTTAAAATGATCTCCGCAACAAATCTAGACAATTTCACATATCCTTTGACGATGAACTTCAAACAAAACTAAAATAACAAGAAGAAGAAGAAATAAAAACACCGACAATGTAATTGTAGCCGTACGGTTGCCGCTTTTCAATCCAAAACCAACATAATTTGTATAACAAAATTGTTACTTCTTGGAAGTGATTGGATATTGAAAAGGCGCCACTATTTGTAATACAATCGACAACAATACAACTTGTTCCAGTTTTTTTTTGTGTTGTCGTATACGAATCAGTGGTCCCTGTAGGGGTCTTGCAGGTGAAATCGTAAATTCTACCTAAAGATGTTTACCATTTAAAGTTCTTGACAAGTAAACAGGTTGAAACCCTTAACTAATTGATTCGAAAAGGACAGTGACTCCTGCTTATCACAATATACGAGGTCTGTTCAAAAAGTATCGCCAATTTTGGATTTCCGCGGGCTACATATATTTGTTTTTGATTTTTTTGTAGCGTTATGTTGGTACTCAGATCCCTTACTTATGCTGACAAGGTCGGCCTTTTTGAATCTTTAGTTAATTTTTGATAGCTGCTTCGCTTGGATGTGTTTTTGCCTATTCCAAAAAATGGATCAAAGAATCTGTATCAAATGTTGTGTAAAAAACCAAATGAAGCATTCCAAATGTTGACTGTAGCATATAGGGAAGCTACCTTGGACCAAAGCTACGTTTATCGGTGGTACAAAATGTTCTCAGAGGGCCGAGAAATGTGTACGACGAAGAGCGTGCCGGGCGCTCGAACACGTCAATACAGACGAAAACATTGATAATATGAAGAAAATAGTATTAGTCAATTGTCGAATCACCGTTAGAGAAGTGCTGAGGACCTAAACATATCGATTGGCTCGTGCCATTCGATTTTAAACAATAATTTGGGCACGAACCAAGTCGCCGCGAAATTCATGCCAAGATTGCTCAATTTCAACCAAAAACAGCATCACATTAAAATTGCCCAGAAAATGTTGCATTCGGTCCGCGACGACCCAAATGTGCTCCAGAGGGTCATAACTGGTGGTTTATGGTTATGACGTGGAAACCAAAGCTCGATCATCCCAATGCAAGCTGCCGCATAAACCAAAAGCGCGCCAAATTCGGTCGAACGTGAAGGTTTTGCTCACGGTTTTCTTCGACTGCAGAAGAATGGTGCATCATGAGTTCTTGCCACAGGGTAGTACGGTCAATAAGAAATGTTACCAGCAAGTTGTGCGCAATTTACGCGAAGCAATCCGCCAGAAACGCCCGGATTTGTGGAAGAACAAAAACTGGCTTTTGCACCATGATAACGCCTCTGCTCGCACATCGTTGCTTGTGCACGAATATTTGGCCATAAACAACACACTAATGGTGCCGCAGCCACCGTATTCCCCAGACCTGGCCCCCTGTGACTTTTTCCTGTTCGCAAAATTGAAGAGGCCCATGAAAAGACGACGCTACACCACGATTGAGGAGATAAAGACGGTATCGAAGGAGGAGCTGAACAAGATCACAAAAATCATTTTTTTAAGTGTTTCGAGGATGGGAAAAAACGCTGGCGTAAATGTATTACATCCGAGAGGAACTACTTTGAAGGGGACTAAATAGATATTCATGAATAAATAAATACTTTTTAACAAAATACATAATTCACGATACTTTTTAAGCGGACCTTGTAATTCAATCGATTTCTGCAATAGAACAATGTAGCGTAACTAATAAAAAATTTCATTAGATGACTATAAAAAAAAGGAAGAACAATACATAAAAATTGGAAAAAAATTCTTGAAAGCTATTAGTCCACATATAGTATGAGGTGATTCATTAACCCAACTTTTATCGGTATCAATTTAAAGTGCAATCGTGCACTCTAATGAAAGTGTGTGTATGTGAGCTTCAAACTAACAAGTATCGATGAGTCACTGGCGTCTATGTAATAAAAGCACTGCAAGCGACGTATAATAAACACCACCACTACTAACAAACAACAATAACAGCAACGAAAAAATTCTCGTCTGCAAACGGAACGTAAGTGGGTGGATAAACGCCAACAGAAAACAGGAAAAAAAGAGACTTTCAAGTTTCTAAATCTTCCAGTAGACGAGAGTAGAAGAGTCAACAACGTAACAATTTCCCATACTTGTACAGTAAATCCTTCGGCATATACACACATACATATGAACAGTTAGTTTTTTGATCGATACTGATCTGAAATGATTTCCACACAAACGAAAATATCCGACACAAGGTCTTTCCGCTCTGCCGCCAACTGTCGTCAAATATTTTTAGCGAAAAGTGACCCAAATTGACGGACCACTCTACCTTTTCTTTATTTATTTTTATAATAAATGAAACGAAAAAAATACGCTTGAAAAAGTGACCTCATCATAATTATCTTCGAGCGTTTCTGAAATAAATTTGATTAATGCAGTTGTATTGAAATTGAGTTTATAATTGACAGGTCTCTTTCATTACGATTTTATAATTTCACATAGTTGTAGATAATCGAGCATGTCCATTTGAATTACCATCTGTTAAACTGAGTTTAACACGCAATTCAACAATTTAGAATTTCAAATTTAGAGAACTTTATAAAAATGCGATGTTGATATAGGGGGAAATTGTTGAATTCTCGCGCGTTAATTGAGAAATTTATCAAAAAATTCGGATAGTTGACATTGTAATTACCCCAGTTACATTTAAAGATAAAGTATAGGTTCTTTACAAACAAGATACAATTGCATTGTTCTCTCCAAGAATAATACTGGGAACATTCATCAAGTCTTGATATATGTCCTACGTTTTTATTTCATTCCTTTTTATAACTCCTTCAGTATTACTTTTATCTTGACCATGTGTAATATAGCCGCCACTTGTCTTAAGTATAGGTAACAATATGTTTTTAAAATGATAGAGACGTTGGTCTATTGTAAATTCAAAAATAGACAGTCATCCAAATTATCGTACCATCAAACAAACAGTTATCTATACAAAAGTGAATAGATTTTTCTACTTTCAAGATCCGATATTTGATCAGAACCGGATTCGTTTAAAATCATTTTTACTATTGTTATGTTTCGGTTATATTTCTATGTAATATTTCCAATATAAACACTGTTATAGTTCATCGATAACTACTTTCTAAGAAAATTATAGAGCCTTTGAAAGACCTATTTAGATTCATGATGATTATTTCGTTTGACCTATGATTAAAGCATTCTACCTAAAGTAAAGATGCGGATAATTCTCTAATTCAACGAAGATTATAATTTTTTAATTCAAATCCTAAATATTCCTAAACAGTTCTCTTGATAATTGCCGGGTGACGTAAAAAAATATTTTAAAGACAATCCTTAGACAACATTGGAAATCGCTTTAATCTGCCAATTTTGCAGTTTTCAACAACCGAATATGCAAGTAAAACGATCAAAAATAAATAGAAGATTCTTTGAAAGTATTTTTTTCGCCTTTTCCACTGATTCCTGCAAAAACGGAAAATTGGCCATCTGAGATTGCAAGGATACTCTTGGTCGTTGTACGTGCGTAGTTGGTGCCTGTTCAAAGAAATTTTTCTTCAATGAGCTACGAAGTTCTAATTTGCTAAATCAATTCAAGGAACTACCTTATACATGGAAATATTTTTCAATTCGACCATAATAAGTATTTAGGTTATTAAAAGGAAACTGCCAAGCGACTTAAAAAAATATCCTTAGGGAACATTTTGACACAATTAGAACTTTGTGCTTGAGAAATTGCTTAATCTGCCAATTTTGCGATTTTCACCAACCGAATATGCATGTAAAACGATCAAAAATAAAGAGAAGATTCCTTGAAAGTTTTTTTTTTCGTCTTTCGTCACTGAATTCTGGAAAAACTATTTTGCAAGAATACTCTTAGTCGTTGTACGTATGTTGGTCGATTAGTTGGTGCCTCTTCAAAGAAACTTTTCACCAATGAGCTACGGAGTCCTAATTTTCTAAATTAGCCCGAGGAATACTGGAAATATTTCTCAATCCAGCCATACTACGTATATGGGATATTAAAAGGAAACGCACAGTAAAGTGTCTCTTTGAAATACACGATCGCCTACAGTTTAGCAACGATGACAGTACAACAACAATAAAACCGGATCTATATGGAAGGATACAGCAGCCAAGTAACATTGACAAGAGATGACAGAGACTATATTAATTTAATTATGCACAACAACAACCCATATGACCATACAAAACAATTGTAAATTTAACAGATATGGGTATGGCGGACGTAGGGTGATTGGATTATAATCCTCTTGTTTGTCTACTTATTTTTCTCCCTACCCTACATCAATGGACATAGTTATTTTACACAAACAACCACCTACGAAACTTACATAGATTTTCTTTAATTAAACATACAAATTAATGCGACTATTATCAATCGAAGAATCAAGATTTCTACAGGGTATAATCGTTATAAATGTTTATGTCTCTATAACTGGTAATTCAGTTTAATTAAATAAATCGAATTTAAATAAATGTTTTCGATATGAAAATGTAACAAGCAGGATCAATAAAATGTTTTTTTAATTAGATCGATTCAACTAACTGTATTAAATCCAAGTCAAGTTATATTTGACCTACTATAGATATCAATTTATGTAGTTTTAACGAATTACTATAATAAATTATAGTTTAAAATTTGATGTTGTTTTCGTAATTTTTTTGTATGTTTGTGAATTTCAGGTAAATGGAAATAAGATTGTTCTGTTGTTCTCATATCAATTTTTATTAAAAATCACAGAACCCAATTTATATTCAAATCATATTCATTTTGTTTCATACCTACCCCCGATGGGGGCAAAAAAAAAATTCATATAAAATACCTTGTAGAACTTTTAGTGAATATAAATTGAAAGCAGAAGGATTCATTTCGTATATTCTATTATATTATATATGTATGTATAAACACAATAGGTCCGATTTTTCTTTCTATTGTAAAACTTGAGAAGCTGTTGTAGTACAGTGTTTATTATTAATATAAGAACAATACTAGTCTGTTGATTATATTTAGTTCATACGTACTTTAAATATAAATGGGGTATACTATAGAACCCTACCTACGCAGGCAGGATTCTATACTTTATACAACAGGAAAGACAAGAAAAAACGAATAAATAAATAAAATGTCTGAATTGAGTGAAAGGTTTCTCTCATGTTTTATATTCTGTCGGAAATGAAGCTTTAAAAACAATAATAATATTCGATAAAATCGAACCTTTGAATGACTTAATGTAAATTTTAAAGTTTAATTGTGTACCGTTAATGTATTTTAAATAAGCAAAACTATGCAAAATGATTTATTTGATCAAACAAAACACCAGATTGATGGAGTTTTTTTTTTATATTTCCATTAAATTACACAAAATAGATCACGTAAAGCCGTAGAGATTACTAAATGGAAAATGAACTTTAATTAATACAAACGAACGACATTGAAAGAACAAACTATAAATAGATATACCTTACAGAAAGAGGAAGAACAAGAATACTTGTAATTGTTGTATTAAGGAGAAAAGAAAAACAAATTTATAATTTAGTTCTCGTCTAGTTCAATTAGTGATATTTTCCTATAAATGGTAAACGATCTGGAAAATAATTAACTATCGGGATTTCAGATCAATACAACTGATAAAACTTTAACTATTCCCTCTGATTAACAAGAATTGAACGAAATAATTACGTTTCAATGTTTATAAATTTGTTACCAATTCAACGAAATTTAGTATTTCATCTTCAATTATGAATCCTAAATTAAGACAATTCCAGTGGCTTTGAGAATTTTTGCCTATTAAGGTGCCACTTTTGATTTTCGTCGCAACTTGGTAAATTCTAAAAGCTCTAAGTTTATGGACAAAAAAATTGAGTCTTTGTTTATTTATCAACATTCTATTCACATTCTATACGAACTTTAGCAACTCCCAAAACTATCTACCGTTATCTTTTGAACTTGTCAACTTATATTTCATACCCTTGTTAATCATAAAACACATTGAATAACAAAACAATATTTTATAGCTTCTATTAAATGATGACAATATGACAACATAGAGTTGATTGTAATCGTTATTAAACAACAGAATGATATTATAATAATTATAATGTAATTTGTAATGCATAAAGATCAACAATTTAGTTGTGGAATACTGAATGATTCGTTACAACAAAGAATTTTATTGTTAGTTTTATAAACTAGTAGAGTGTTGGCATTAATGATAACCTTAGAATACAATCAAGGTCGATATAATTGACAAATCAATCTATAAATATTGAAAATAATAACCATCAAACAACTGTTGTTATTGTCAATAAACCACCTATTCTAAAGAAAAAAGCATGAGATAATTCATATTTAGATAGCGGAAAATTATCTGCAATTGTTCGGGAAATTGTGGTTGACAGCCATTTTTTTTCGGTTATAGGGAAATTTTAGAAAAACGAAGAAAAACTAGAGCCTGCAGCTCACCGATACACACCAACTTCAGAACTTGAAGATCAAAGTGTACAAGATACTTGAACGGAAATTCAACCAACTTTGTTTAATTTCGATTGGGAAACTCAACAACTTGCAGTAATCGCCTTGGGCGCCGACAAGAATAAATACGGTCCTGGTTATTATAATATAATACTGTAAAATTTGAGGAAAGTTGGTGAATTTCCAGTTGGCTATGAATTTGTGCACAAAAAAGACGCCATTGTAAGAAAAATTCATTTGTTTCTAACAATTACCGAAAATTTGATTTAATTTGATAACTATTAGAGACAAATGTTATTTTCTAGTAGATTAATAAAAATTTTAGATTATTATTAGAAGAAAATAATAAAAATAGAAACAAAAGGTTATTTACCTTCTTTTCAAAGTTGCCTCAACGAGCAATGGCGTACAATTTGAAGCGATACTTCGATTACCAATTTACATTACATTTCATGAGAATTTAAACGAAAATCACAAAATTAATTGAAAAATTGTAATAATTGAATATTTTTACTGAAAATCTTCATTGAAAATACACCAACGTAACGGTACAGGTGCAAAAACCGGTATGACCTACTTTTATTTAACCCTCCAGTGGTGCCACATTAACAATTCAAAAATTCCAATCAAGGCATTCAATTTTAGGTTAAGTCTTGTTGTTGTTGATTTAACAAATCTCGATAAGTTAGTTAATTGTGCAATAATTGTGAAAATAAAGATCAAGCTAGATGCTGGATATTTTCAAGAATACCACAGGATATAAATAAGGTAAGTATAGTAAATCTAGGGATGTAGTGAATTTGACACTTATGCCTATTCAATATTCATTGAAAGCGGGAAATTTAAATAAACAATAATAAAACGTTATATTACATAAAAAACTCTCAATAAAAATCAATAAAACAAATTAAAAGAAGTTGTTTAAAACAAAATTCATTAAAAATAAGAAAGAAACATGTCTGAAAAGATAAAATTTGAGGCTATATTGTTGATCTATAAAACAAACGAGTATCGTTTAGTTCGTCAGTGATACCAACGTAAGAATATAAATTTTACCATTCGTTTCTATATAAATGTTATTAATTCTTGAACTATACAGTTGGGAACAGATTCAAAACTTTCTGTTATATGAATGGATTTACTATACAATTTTTTTTTAACAACGAAATCCAGGACCGTACTTGTGCATAAAACTCGAATCAAAGCAATTTGACAATAGAATAATTAGAGGTGTAGATTTTTCTCGATTTGAGTAACAATTCAGGGTGTATCTCGTAGAGAAGTTCGTACTTTGCTAATTTTGTTACGTTTTCGGAAAAACTATAAAACCAAAAACACAACTAACTTCAAAGCAAATTTCGTAGTACAACCTATAATAAAATGCAGCAGAACATGGACAGAGTCGGCATAAGATTATAGTAAATCTAGGATGTAGTTGAATTTGACACTTAAGCCTATTCATTGAAGCGGGAAATTTAAATAAACAATAATAAAACGGTATATTACACAAAAAATTTCAGTAAGACGTAATAAAAATCAACAAAAAAAAAGTAAAGAAAGCCTTTTAAAACAAAATTCATCAGAAATAAGAGAGAAACATGCTTAAAAACATAAAATTTGAGGTTATATTATTGATCTATATACAAACGAGTACTATTTAGTTCGTCAGTGATACCAACGTAAGAATATAAATTTTACCATACGTTTCTATATAAATGTTGTTAGTCGTTGAACTATAGGGTTGGCAACAAATTCAATACTTTCTAGTACATGAGTGGATTTACTATAATTCAAATCGATTTAATTTCATTGAAATTGAGCCGTTATTCTAACAAAGTATTTAAATGTGGGCCAAGCGTCTTGATTCTTTATTAAATCTGTTTCTAAATGAACAAAATCGAGCTGGATTTTTATTAAATTTGTGCTATTTGTTCATGGACTGTTTAAATTTCAAACTTCCCTACAAGGATGATCCGTTTTGAATCACGCTCTCATTTTTTTCATTCCTGTTGTTTAATCTGAACGTTACCCGGATTTATTACTTATACACTCTTGACTTTTTAATAATTCCTTTGAAGTTGTTTCTATTCTACTAAAAGTATACTTTATTCGTATTGTTGTTATTATTTTTTCATTTCTACTATTTGCGCTGCCAAATATTAATTTTTTGATTGTCTTCCAACGCATTTCTTGTATTTTATTCAACGATAAAATGCAATTTAACACCTCAATAAAGTTATTAATGGGGATTTTAATTTGCAATTGGTAGTAGCTGGTAGTTAGGGTATTATTTAGTAAGGAAGGCTTAAAAAATTCCAAATTTTGCACAATATCAGCCACCCTTAGACTTTTCTGAATAAGATGGAGGAACGAATGAACGGTGAGAATTCATCGATCGGTTTTGGCCCACTCTCTGAGCTACGAGGACCAAATTCTTATTAAATAAATTCTAGGGGCACGCCTATAAATCTTTAAAAGATTTTGAATAGCTCTAGTTTTGGCTCAATATTAGAGATAATAAAGATCTACGAACAGATGAGTGGTATGGGGGAATTTATTAAATTTTGATTCCAATTGGGATGGATTTCTAGCGTTTCAATCAAATTGAATTTTCTAGTTCTGTTTGAATATTATACTGTATACGTAGATGTATTGTTTTGTGACAGTATAATAAATAACGACCCACTTAATCCATTACTACTTGTAATCCATATATAACAATGTATTTTGTAAAATGATGTCGTGTATATATCTCTCTTATAAATATCTGTGGATTAAATCTAACAAGTAGAAAATTATAAAAGATCTATGTTGCAACATTTTGATTATAATAACTGATAAAAACCAATATATCTTTTAATTTCTACCATATATAGTGGTATATAAATTACAGTTTAGAAATTGATTAACTATTCAATATATTTACTATGTACTTAATAAGATAATTCTTTTATTTTTGAATGAAATAAAAGTCTAGCGGTATCGCTTTTTTGTAAAAAATATAAGTGTTACAAGAGAATATTTTTATACCTGCTTGAAAAGTTAAAAGTGTTCTATTGTATTTGTATCTGAGTATGTTAAAGTTAGAGTAATAAGTTTTATGGCAAGAAAGTCTTTGTACAAGTTCGAAATGTGTGTAAAGATAGAAATGTGTTAAATTCTGAAAATTTCAACATTCAATGGAGCTTGAAAATTCCTCCTGAAATTCTCAATATTTCACCGTATTGAATTATTGCAACTATAACTATATATTTAATGGAATTTGTCGATAATTTCTTACAACTACAATTGAAATCTATCGACATAAAATTATTAATTACTATTTTGTAGTTTTTTTTATGTCTTCCCATCGACTTAAAGTCTTCAATATTCATTATCGCTCCATACATCAATTTTGATTGTTATTGGAAGTCATGTTTACATAACTTCCGTGGTCAATAAAAGCCACACAATGAAAATTATCTTTATTTTTTTCTCTATTATTATTCCAATACAAAATGTGACCTAAATACCTTGTTTTCCAGTCGAATGGTGTCTAACTTTTCCTGTATCGACGACTATTGTAATAAAAACCAACAATAATAACAACACTACCATTAATAGATGAGTAACGGGAAAATTCCCTAATGGGCGACACATTTTCGTAAAATTCGATAAGTTTTTGTCGTTTATTATCGCGTTTTCACCACCACTTTTTCTCGATTCACTTAAAAAAAAAACGTCTATACTGAACTATTTGAAAATAACTAATTAACGCATATTAACCGGAAGATTTTCAAATAAAAAAATATGAACACAATAAGCCGGAAATTCGGATCGATTATCGGATTCATTATAAAAATTTCTGAGGGTGAGTTTTTATAAATTTTCGGTTTGTTTACATTCGATAGGAAGCACGTGGTGATTGGTTTAAGTCAAGTTCAGGTATAGACTCTTCGTGGTTGTGTTGTAAACTAAAAGGTTTACAGCACACGGTCTCTTTACGAGATGCTGAAGACAAAAATAAACTGGAATTGCCCCGCTGGTTTTAAATGTTGCCTCTAGATAATTGTAATGTTGGTTGTGGGTCTCTAGGGGCCTTAAAAATGTGATTATCATCAGGCGAAAGCTCATTTAGAGAAATTTGTAGTATACTGGGGTGTGTTGGAGTGAGTTGCAAAATCTTAAACAAGATGGTTAAGATTTTTTTCTCTTAGGGAAGTTAAAAAATTTGGGCAATTTTGTAGTTTAGGGGATTGCGAAGAAAATATTGAAGATTTAATGAATCTAGGGCCAAAATTGTAAAATTTAATAACTTGAACTTAGAGATCTTCGAATTTAAAGAGTCATAAAAGTTCACTCCAACTAAAATTAGAGGGTTCATATGGGAGCTCCTTTTAGTTAGCGAGCAATTTGAACAATATTGAAGGATTTAGAGGATGGTCTCTAAAAATCACTTTATCAAAATTTGTCCATCGTAGCTCATTTGCAAGTTGGTGAAAAAATTACTATGCGAAAAGGAAATAATTCTGAGTCATCTGGCATGTTTAGCTTGTTTTCCAAAATTGCAGCACTGCCTAAAAAGAACGTTTTTTGACGGACTGTGAGGTTCAGTTTTACTATTTATTAAATCGTACGTCAAATAAAAAAAAATTTAGGGACCTTAATTTACTCCTAAAATTGGTCTAAAGTGAAAAAAATCTACGAAATTTTAAGCCTCAAAATATTAGAAAACGCCAAATTTAATGCTTTTCATAATTTCGACACCGCTGGAGACCAAATTAAGAAAATCTCACCCTTCTAGGTTGCAGATCTACGAAATAATAAGACTTTCCATATAAACCCTCTGGTTAGGAATCTTAATTTACTTCTAAAATTAGTCTAAAAAGGGCCAAAAATCTATGAAATTTTAACCCTCAAAATACTAAAGAACACCAAATTTAATGGATATCACTATTTCGACCTCTCTGGAGACTAAATGTAGAAAATCTGACCCTTTTAGGTTTCAGATCTACGAAATAGGGCTAGTCAAATAATAAGACTTTCCACGTAAAATTTCTGATGCAATTTAGGGACTTTAATCTACTTCTAAAATTAGTCTAAAGTGCCAAACATCTATGAAATTTTAAGCCTCAAAATTTTAGAAAACACCAAATTTAATGGATTTCAGAATTTCGACATCCCTAAAGGCTAAATTTTGAAAATCTCCCACTTCTAAGTTTCCGATTTAAGAAATAGGACTGGGAATAAAACAATTTCTATGTTGTATTTTTTATTAAAGAAACATTTCTGTACTCCATTAAGAACACACACGGACATTTTAATAAATAATTTCGCTAAAGGTTGTAATTTTAATTATTTTATCTAAAGCTTGGTCAACAGTTAATTAAGAAAACTGTTTTCTCTTCTTATTATTATTTTTTTAATAATTACACAGAAACAAAAATCGCCGAACTATCAAACCAGCATCTAGTTGTAGCGATTATACTTTCTCTCTCTGTTTTATTAACGTTTACCATAAATGTACAAACAATAATTACATTTATCGAATGAAATTAAAAAATAATAATAATGGTTAATTTAGCGCTATTAGTGCCGCTAAATGGGGACTAAAGAGAGAAAGTTTTAGAGTGAAATAAATCGTAAAAAGGTGACAAAATGAAATTGTCCGATTCGTACACATGTGATATGTGATATGATTATATGTTCAAAGCCCGAAAATGGAGTCCTAAAGGCTTTCATCTATGTTTATATAAAGAATTTTTGTTTGCTTTGTCTTCACTAAACATCTGATGCAGTAGTATTGGCCTTTGCGGTAATTTTTCAGCGTACATTACACAAAAATAAATACAACTGGTGAGCTATTTCTTCCAGATTTTTTGTAACAATGATAAACGATATGTTTATTGTAACAGCGGGATATGCTTGTGATAATTTAATGGATATTTGAATTTGATAGAAATAAGCCCACAAGTTACAAGCAAGCTCTACTACGTTAATTTACAAATGAAGCTGTCTATAATTGGTTTATTTTTATTCGATAAATTTCTTCCCATCTTGAAGCTTTAGATTTGGTTCTCTATTACGAGTCTAAACATTTCTAAAAAGATATGTGTGTATAAACAATATTTTGCTATTAGTAAAAAATGGTACGAAATTTCATATATTTTCCCTTATTTCCATAATTGTTAGTGTAAATCGGTTAACTTCAAATCAAATTTTTGATCGTTTAATCAATCAATAAATGAGACTTGAAGTGCGGTATATTTATAGAAAAATTACACTAATTAATTTGTTTTCCTCTGTAATTAATTTGTTTAATGAAAATTCGCTTTATTGTTCTAGATATGGGTCGCCAATTAACGACCCAGTGCTATACAAATACAAAGTGCCCATCTGTCTCGAGAGATTCACCCAACTAACTTATACATTTATACTGTATTATGTATACCTAGAAAACATATAAGAGTGTTATTTCGTATTTGTCTATATTGGCTGTGTGCGTTGGTTTTTTTTTTTTTTGTTATTTTAATCTTAAACATTCCTAAGCTTTCTGTAAATTTGCATCAACCGGACCCACGAATTTAGTCCTGTTAACGTGCTCAATTTTTGTTTTATTAAATCTTAATTTTTTTTCTTTATAGTCGGCAGTACGGAGCTGTGTCACAATTATCATCAAAAAACGGTTACGAACCAAAGCAAGTCTCATAATCCCAAACAATCTCATTACTATTATAGTAGATAATTACCATTATTATTACTCTTATTAATTAGAATTATTTTAATAATTACAGGTTCCGAATAAAAAGATCAAACCTTCTACATTTTAGACTAGAAGTTTATCTAAAGTTATTTAAATTAATATTGTCTTTCACACGAAAATCAAGGTAATTTCTAATTGTTGTTTAAACGTACAAACAGTGCAACATGCACTATTATTTTATTGTTTTATTTATTGTAAAATTTGTTTCTTATATTTAAAACAAAAAATAAGATTACCTAATTGTAAGATTGATTGATCTAAGAGGATAGTTGAAAATAATTACATTTAACATTGTTATCTAATTTTTGGCTAATTATCTCCCAAATAACAGTCAATTTTCATTAATTTAGACAATCATCGATAGGAAGATATGGAAAACTGCACTGGCTTTATATTATTATTATTATTATTATTATTTTAGCATTTGTGATTGTTGTTGGTTTATTATTAATAATAATGTCCTTACAAAAAGTCCATGTCAATTGTATGTGAATTGACGACGGTGTCGTAGAAAAACTGTTGTTTTTTTTGTGTGTTTTGGTCAAGCGCTGGGTTCTACACTTGACTCTCACCCTGCAGGCTACGACCCGGCCGCCTCTGTAACAAACAACATCAAAAACCATCAAAATATGGAAGTTTTTAAATTAATTCCCCCATATAAATATTTACGAGGGTGAATTGTTGATATTTTGTGCTCGCACAAATCCCTCATTAAATATGAAAGGGTTAGTTGTTGGTGGATGAAAAATGTACAAATTTGTGAAAATCGTAGTTAGGCAATTTACAAAACTTAGAAGATTCATGGAGGTTAAGGAATGTATAGAATTTGGAAAAAATCTGAGAAATGCTGGTAGTTTAAAGAATTCGAAGCGTTCTATAAACTTAAGGAATATCAAATATCCAAGAAAATTTAGAAGATTCAGGAAGGTTAAGGAGTGTATAGAATTTGGAAAAAATCTGAGAAATTCTAGACAAATCCCTCATTAAATATGAAAGGATTAATTGTTGCTAGATGAAAAGTATAAAATCTGGAAAAGAGTTAGAAAATCACAAAACTTAGAAGATTCAAGAAGGTTAAGTTAGGTATAGAATTTGGAAAAAATCTGAGAAATCCAGGTAGTTTAAAGAATTTGGAGAAACTTAGGGAGTGTCAAATATCCAAGAATATTCAGAAAATTTAGTTAATTCAAAAAAGTTAAGAAGGGTTAGTTGTTGGTAGATGAAAAGTATAAAAATCTGGAAAATCGTAGACTTGAAAATTTACAAAACTTAGAAGATTCAGGAAGGTTAAGTTAGGTATAGAATTTGGAGAAAATCTGAGAAATCCTGGTAGTTTAAAGATTTTGGAGCATTCTAGAAACTTAAGAAATGTCAAATATCCAAGGATATTTAGAAAATTTAGTAAGTGTTGGTTGTTGCTAGATGAAAAGTATAAAAATCTGGAAAATCGTAAAGTTAGGAAATTTACTAAATTTTGAAGATTCAGGAAGGTTAAGGAGTATATAGAATTTGGAAAAAATCTGAGAAATTCTAGACAAATCCCTCATTAAATATGAAAGGGTTAGCTGTTGGTAGATGAAAAGTATAAAAATCTGGAAAATCGTAGACTTGAAAATTTACAAAATTAAGAACATTCAGGAAGGTTAAGTTGGACATAGAATTTAGAAAAAATCTGAGAAACAGAGGAGAACTTAGAGGGGGACTTAGGAGGGCTTAGCCCCCCGAGGTTCAAATTATCCCCTTTAAAAATAAATTATTTACTTGAGTTATAATAACTTATTGTTTTGTACATATTTTTTTTATTCTCTTTGTTTCTTTTAAAGATCCTAGAGCACTCAATAGGGAGAGAGGAGTACTTCAATTTGTCACAATATAATATGTACTGCTAGAGAAATTTATTATTATGCGGTAGTCCACCCAAAGGTCACAGTCTAAGTCCGCCTCTGTTGAAAAATCCAGGTAGTTTAAAGAATTTGGAGCATTCTATAGACTTAAGGAATCTCAAATATCCAAGTATATTTAGAAAATTTAGTAAGGGTTGGTTTTTGCTAGATGAAAAGTATAAAAATCTGGAAAATCGTAGAGTTAGGAGATTTTACAAAATTTTGAAGATTCAGAAAGGTTGAGAAGTGAAATTTGTAAAATATCTGAGAAATCCTGGTAATTTAAAGAATTAGGAGCATTATACAAACTTAAGGAATGTCAAATATTCAAGAATATTGCAAAAATTTAGTAAATTCAAAAAATGTAGGAGCGGTTAATTGTTGATAGATGAAAGATATGAAAATCTGGAAAATCGTAATTTACAAAACTTAGAAGATTCAGGAAGGTTAGGATCAGAATTTAGAGAAAATCTGAGAAATCCTGGTAGTTTAAAGAATTTGAAGCGTTCTATAAACTTAAGGAATGTGAAATATCCAAGGATATTTAGAACATTTAACAAGGGTTAGTTGTTGGTAGATGAAAAGTATAAAAAATTAGAAAATCGTAAATATAGAAACTTTACAAAATTTAGAAGATTCAGGAAGGTTAAGGGGCATATAGAATTTGGAGAAAATCTGAGAAATTCTGATAATTTAAAGAATTTGGAGCATTCTATAAACTTAAGGAATCCAAGGATATTTAGAGAATTTAGTAAATTCAGAAAATTTAGTAAGGGTTGGTTGATGGTAGATGAAAAGCGTACAAATCTGGAAAATCGTAGAGTTAGAAAATTAACAAATTAGAAGATTCAGGAAAGTTAAGATCAGAATTTACAAAAATCTGAGAAATCCTGGTAGTTGAAAGCATTTGGAGCATTCTGTAAACTTAAGGAATGTCAAATATTCAAGAAGATTCAGAAAATTTGGTAAATCTAGTGATCAAATATCTAAAATATTGGGGTATTACTATATGGAAAATAATCACAAAAGAATCCTTAATCTGAAAAATATTCTACTGTTGATTGAACGATAACAAAGCACATCTGCGGTTTTGTAATACAATTTTCCTTAGAATTCCATCTAGAAATTGGAAATCCCCTGAATTCAACACAATGAATTCTATCAAATTTAGCAGAAAACCTCAACTCTTACAGATATTGAACTTAATCAAACCGACCTGATTTTTATCAATTCATTTCACATGTACATATCGGATATGGAATTTTTTTCTGTATAACCACCAGCCACACTTTTGTTATTTGAAACGGTATGTTGATTCTGTACACAAATGTTCACTTATATACTAATGGTGGAAATTCAACAGTGAGAAATTCAAATTTTTTGCATTCATTTCTATTTAAATTTAATTTTCCTTGTATTTGATTACAGTTTTAGTGTTTATTTAAAAAAAAAGTCTAATGTGCTCGTCAACCAAAAACTGTACAAAAATGTAAATGCAGATTAATTTTTTCTATCGATTCATTTATATTCTCTAAAAATAAAGAAAATCGTTCATTTTGAATTGTATTAAAATAGTCAAGTCGATCGAATTTCTAATGGATGGAGTATATTTTCAATTAACACTACACAAAATTCCTTAATTCCATTCAATCCAATTACGTGCAATTATAATTCAATTTGTGAATTTCTATTGCAGTAGTGTTTCTCTACATTTGAATTTATTATTATTACGAATTATGAACGTATGCGAATTCAAATTATTATCTGTTTAAGCAACAATACCAGAATTTATAAGCTAGAGGAATGAAATATTGGAATTACATGATTCTAACCGGAATCCATTGATTAAAGTAATATTGATCTTAAATTGGTGGTGGTGGTGGTGATATTTTCGGTTGATTACATTGAATATTAAAGCTATTACAATACAATTTCAACCAATTTCCATCGACCTTTTAGCCATTAATGAGTAGTTGTGACAGAAGATCTGTGTACAAAAAAATCGGTCGATGCGGTGTTTCTATTTACTGAAATTATAAAATGATAAAGTGTTTCATACATGGAATCAACAGTGAAACGGAAATATAGGCGTGATGCTCTTTGACCATGAACAATAACGAGTTACCAGAACTTCTACGTGTTTTATTTTGTTTACTTGATATATTACACATTAGGGATGATGAAATTGCTAAGCCACGTAGAAATTTTATGACTTTTTCTCCGGTATATTGTAACGAGTTTGGAGAGGGATAAAAAGACCTGTAAAGGAGCCTTTTACGCAGACATTTAACACTTTAAAAGCGGTTTTAAATGGTGCAGACACAGCGGCTGCGACAACAAAATCTCCCCCGGTAACAGAACGACAATAAAATTCGTCTTCTATCCTTTTATAAATTGATTAACGGACTTACCTACTGCTAGACGAACCATTCGTCTTTTTGACTTTGCGAGACAAGATCAGCATCAGTCCCATTTACCGGATTTTGATGCGCATGTCTCACTTTGCCTGGCAGTAGAGGCGGACCCGGACCGGCGTGCTGAGGCGGAACCCTAGTGGGCCCGCAGGGTGGCACCAGTTTCCCTGCTGTACAGCTGTTGCACTTGTCACATTACCCGGTAATGTTGTCATACTTGCACCTTGTTTCATTGCACCATTCGAACCGTACATTTGTTGAACTGTAACACGGAATCAAACGGAATGAAATCCCTATTATTTAGTTTGTGAAGGGGTAATATGTGTGTACTGATGAAATTTCCAATAAGATTGTCAACATTCATGAGTTGGGCCAAAACTGTAATACGAATGAAAATTCTTACAACCAATAAACGTCAAGGGAATACGACCTTAAACTGTCAATTTTCGTTGCTGAAAACAACATCGATCGATGACTGGCTGTTGCCAATACAGAAAAAAAAACCGAGAGACCCCTTAATTTTCAGCATTGTTGGAAAACTTTTGTCATTTTATTTTTTTCTGAAAAGTAATCCTATATTCATGTTCCTGTTTTCATCCCCCAAAGCGTATTCAAACGTCATTGGAAATAAATTGATCTAGACGATAACAATAAAACAAACAACAATTCCGCTAATAAACAACCCTCACTTATCCGAAAAGTACGATAATTGCAACGACAACAATGACAATAAAGAGATGGCCACACGGCTAATTACAAATAATAAATCACTCACGTGAATATGAGGCATTCTGTTGTGGAACATTTCCGTTTCCTGATCTACTATTCCATCCTCTTCGACAAATACAGATAGACACGGCAACAATACAAACTAACAAAACTAACAACGTACTAATCACCACCACAACAAACCATGTCACCTCCATACCCAGGATGGTTCCGTTCTCGTTGTCTAAACACAAAAGACATCAAAAGAAAGAATTTAATAACATAACACGAAATGAATTGAAGCAACTCACTTTGACATAATGTGTTGGACGATTCATCAGATCCATCAGCACAATGATTAATTCCATCGCAAACTAGTTCGGTTGCTATACAGAATTCACGTAGATTACATCGGAATTCCATACAGGGATGTTCTGTCGATTTTCAAATAAATACAAATCAATTTATAAAAAATTGGGCGCATCCACCAAAATTACTTACTTGGATCTTTCACTGCCGTTATTACAAGTTTAAAACCGTTCGTATCCATCCCCCATGGATCTGTCACATATTTCAATGTAACGTAGTTGGTACGGGTAAACATGGCCCCTAATGACTGTTTCGTATTTTTACAAGACAAATCAAACTGGAAAACAAATTTCCATCAATTAATAAATTAATTAGCTTGTTTGGTGGGTTTTAAACAAAAGTTGATCAACAAAGTGTACATGATCGTTATCAGGTAAATTCGGCTCGGAGTCTAACTTTGTAAACAGATAACATCCTAAATATGGTAACAGTTAATTAATTTACACAATAATATAAATACCGGGTACATAGTTCAAAAATAAATTCCAAAAATATTTTCAAGATTTACGGAATATTTAAGGCTGTCGCTCGAAGTGGACGGTAACATTCAATCTCCCATAAGAAACAATGAGAAATAATTCGTAAGGATGACTCAAAAACGACAAAAGATATCGAAATGGGACATATTTCATTCGATTCGGAATTCAATTTTGTACGTCCATTACCCCCAGAAATTTGGAAAATCAAACGAAATTTTCTACTAATTGCGAAAAACCGCATGTTTAGTCAAAAAAAGTGTGTTAACATTCAATAGTACACGTGCCTGTATAATCAATGAAATGAAACACATATAGGTAGATTAAGAAAAGTTAAGGCTTCTTGGTCAACCCATTCCCGTTTTAATTTTCTTCTCCGTTTTTCCGAAAACAGCGTCTAAAATGATCAAGTTTTTCGAAATATCATATTCGAAGTAACTCAGTAGATGATGTGATGTGATTTCGTGACTTATGATTGGCTAGATGAAGGTGGAGGGCAACTTGATTGTTTCACGACTGATTTCTCATAGGTCTATCGAAAAAAGATTGTAAATTGACAAAGAAAGGGGAAAAATGCGAATTGCCTCTCGAGCGAGACTCTTAAGCAAAAGGTGGTTCTCATAACTCAAGAAATAAAACGAATTTTTATATTATTTAGGGTCAGTTTCTAGAACATATAGAACCGATTAAAGAACCAATAGTTATCGATTCTACAAGGTTGTAAACTCGAAACCTGTTTCTGAAAGAGAAATAACTGTAGATCTAACAACGACAAAAGACAATTCAAAGAGGGATGCGCTACAATTGCAAAGTGAACTGAGCACTACTTGTAGGCTCGCTAGCCTAGAGAACAGTGATCGAATCTACAACTCCTACGGCTTTTTCAGAAATCGATATTGAGATTTTATAGAAACGGTAGCCTTATAGAACCGATATTTATCGTTTCAGAAACCGACTTTTAGTGATTTTTATCAAGCAACTACATTAAAGCGACTAAGAATGACCAAAAGGTCCCCAATAAAATCAGTTAATCAATTAGTGTAATTAGTTGATTAAAATCACGATTTGCCGATGAGCTACCAAGCCCAACTTTCACTAAAATCCTCAAATTATTTTTAGATTAATACTTTTGAATGGTTCATCATGTATTTTGACGATACTTCGAAAACGCTCATTCTATTCGAAATAATATAGAGGGAAGTTGTAGTGGTTTTTGGGGAGGTCTACAAGTACCATCAATAATGTCTGATGTACTCAACAGATGACGCCTATTACATGACACAAATCCAAGTGCAAATTAACAATTTGATTGAAGCACTTGAACAATACAAAGTCAACGCCAATATTGAACCAAACATCATCATTATTGATTGTTGTCGATATTGAGGGAAATACAAAATTTCTAAAAATATATCGACAATATACTAAAGTTTCAACTTCACATATACTACAACAAAAGTGAAGGAAAAATGCAAATTAAATTTATTACTGGAGGGTAAAATGTGAAATGAGAACAAGGAAACTTGAAACGGTCTCATGAGGGGCTGTATTGGGAGAGTTTTCGAACAAAGAGGCCGGCCAAAACTTGACCGGTCGTATTGAGGAATTGTTCAATAAATTAAAATGAATTTTTCTACCTTGTAAGTACCGACAGCGTGTGCTCCATCGTAGATGTAAAGATGATCGTTACAATCCAATTGTAAGAAATCGAATCGCAACATGAATCGTTGCAGTATCGAATGTGTTTGAAATGTTATTACACAATCTAAATTACGTTCGTTTTGTGACCATAAAACTGCTCCATCGATTTTTCTATAGAGTTGCTGAAGGAAATGGTTCTTACACAGGGATTGCATTGAATCTGGAAATAATGAAGACATTAGACTACAATAATCTGCAAATTTTCGTAAATGAGCTTGTAATTGGATGGATGCGCCGGATTTCTACTTATAATTAAAAATGTCCAATTTGATGATCCAGCTTTATTACTGTAATCATCCAAATTTCACGTATAGATCAGCGAAATAGTCACATATGGCGCCTTATCAATTTCCCAACGATTTACTTTACACTAAAACTGATATCAATGGCTCTATATATGTGTACTTTAGTCGGGAATATTGAATTGAAGGGTATAAAGGCGTCTGAAATTCGAACCAAATGAAGTTTAGTTTTACACAATATCGAACACCTACTGTTCTATATTGGATAAAAATATGGGATTGTGAATTTTCAACACGAAATTGTTGAATTTTCTATTTGTCTTATTGTTGGAGAATTCAATTTAATTGTATCGAATCAAATAAAATAAACCGGGCGCATCCACCATTTGTACACAGTACAATATAAAGCAATCAACGTCCTTTGAATTGACTAAATTTAATATTAAAACAGTTAAAATTTGAAATTATTCGTTTGAATATTTTTACAGGAAGAGAAATGAGTAATAAAAAAATGTCAACAATCTCTTCTACTTTCAAGCAGTGTGCTTCAAGTATACTCTCAAATACGCCACCCTCTTTCCAGTTTTCTATGCTATAACGCAATATACTAAACCAACAATTGCTGACCTTTGCTGTACGTATCGTCTTCGTTACAAATTTAAATCGAAATGTGCGATAAATTAGCACAAAAATCGAGCTTGTTCTTCGCTATTAATTTGGAAATTTCGGTAATATCAAAGCCCGTTATTATAGATCCAAGATTGAAAGTTTGTAAGTAATAAACGTACTTTAATGTTTCTTTTCAACGAGACGCTATATGTGCTTGAGACAGTTTTCGAATAGTTTTAGCCTTTAAAACTACCCGAACATTACCCAGATGGATGTTTCTAAATGGAAATAGTTTTGTAGTTTTGTTACAATTTATGTAATCGGCCGAAACAACAATATGGGAGGATATTTTCAGGCGAGATTAAAATTTCCTTCCATCTACTGGACGTTTCATCCAATAATAAATAATAAAATATGTCAGGAATTGATGGGGAGCATTTTAATACAGTTTTGTAGCTCATTGTTTTTTTTTTGTTTTTTCATCACTGGATCCTGAAAAATGAAAAAACTGCTCCCTGAAATAGCAAGAAACTCTTTTGCAAAGATTCTTAGTCAATATAAGTATATTGAAGATTGCAACGTTGTCAGGTTAAATTTCCCAATGAGCTATAAAGCTCTAATTCTGCTAAAAGGTTCCTAGAAACTACCCTACAAATCTTTAAAATCCTTCACAAATCGTCTGGAAATTATTAAAAGAACTAGGAACATTTAGATTTTCAGCCGTTTTTTATCCAATAATAAATAAATAGAATATGTTAGAAATTGATAGGGAACATTTTAATAATGTTTTGTAGCTCATTGGGAAATTGGTGAAGTTTTTCATCACTGGCTCCTGAAAAATGAAAAAATGGGCTCCTGAAATTGCAAGAAACTATTTTGGAAAGATTCTTGGTCAATATAAGTGTAATGAAGATTGCAACGTTGTCAAGTCGAATTTCCCAATGAGCTATAAAGCTCTAATTTTGCTAAAAGGTTCCTACAAATCTTGAAAATCTTCCACAAATCGCCTAGCAATTATTAGAAGAACATTTAGATGGAACACTCGGTATAGTAGAACAGAAAGTAATCAAATTATCGATATTGTTTGTTTATTTTCCGCTTGTTCCCATCTGTGCGTCTACCTTCTGCATGCAATGCCACTCACAATTAGATGTTTCAGCAGGAAGGACTCTTTTATAATAGAGAGGAAGCGAAAAGGGGCGAATCAGTTGTACGAAAGACTAGCCATCAAAAGAGATAGAAACGAAAAGGGTGAGAGAGCTCAAAGGAGTAGTACGGAAACGGGAATTGTTGATTCAACTTTGTTCGTTTTCTATTATTGTTTGTCGACTCTTTTGTCAATATTTCTATGGTCGGTGAGTGCCAGACTGAGAGTTTTCAAGATAATTGCCGGATTCGTCTAGAATACGATTATAGTCTAGTGAATAATAAATCTCTATTGATTAGACTATCTTTCTATCAAAATATCGCTACTGTTTTATGTTAATCGATAAATTTGCGGACATGTATTGGCAATGACATTAACACCGGACTAGCAAAAGGGTCCACAGAGACCTTTAAAATCAACTCTGATAATTCGATAGATAAATTAACATTGACCTCTACATTTTCACGTATTAAACTTGATTGCGGTAAAGAGATTGCCTCTAGTGGAACGTATTTACAACATCACACAGGTCAGGATTATCTTGTTAAGATTATAAAGTTTTAGTCGTGTTGTTTTCTGATTAACTTGTAAATGCCATTAATGTGATTAAAAGTTGGACGAGATCGAACAACAACAAGGTTTTACAAGGCTTCAAAGTATACAATTTTTGAAACAGTATCGTTTTCTTTGTATTACAATATGACTATTGACCATTGAGAGTGTTTCCTTAAATTGTATAGTATGCTTGAGGGAATTCAGACAGTTTCAAATGTCGTATTTGTTGAGTTTACTTTTGGTTAGTAACAGATTGGTAAAGATATAAAGTCGAACTGAAGTAATAAATTTTATTCTAGTTTCAGTAGAAATATATTCGTTTTCAACTTTCAACTGATATTCATACATAAATCAATACGAACGAAATTCAGCTCTATATCGCTCTATAATTACCGCAAGGTAAGCTCAATTCTTAATACTGCACGATTTGTGGTTCTAAACAAAATTTTATCTATTGTCTGTGCCAAAATTTGAGAAATTCGGCGCATATTCTTAGAAAAAAAAAGTAGAAAACCTGAAAATCAAGGTTTATTGTATTTTATTTTTTATCTCACAACTGTATACCAGTTTTGCTTCAATTTTTCTAATCGCATAGGAATTAGTTCTGTTTGACTCCTGTATTTCTTTGATTGACTTTAATCTAACAGTTTTCGAAAAGAAAAGTAATATTTTATGTTTATTAGTGTTGACTTCAAAGTTCAAAAAAATTATTCTTAATTTCCAACGAATTTCCTCATGATTTTCCCCGAATTTTCAGAACTGATTTCTTAAAATAGTCCTTCAAAATCTTCTCTTTTAGTTTTCCTGACAACTAACAGGCCTATCAGAAAATGAGTAAATACTTGGAAACGCTTTTAATTTACTGTAACGAACCATTTGAATGATTGATAAATGAATATTTTTGGCAAATTTCCTCTAAATTTTCCAAAACAAATACTCCAGTGTTATGAGCCAACAAATGCCCTTTCCAACGAGATCCGATACGTCGTTCCAAGTGTTAAAATAAGGGAGAAATCGTCAATCAAGCGAGTTGTAGCCCGGCTTTTTAAGACATTGAAATTGTAAAAGCGGCATTAATTGAGAACACCAACGGAATCGAAAAGTCCCTTCAAACACAGCATTACTTTATTTACATTTAATCTAAAATTTTAAACGGAAACTTTGCTAGTACGCTAATTAATTTTAAGAGTTAGAATCCAATTGTGCATATCTTGTCGGATTTTTAAAGGAATTTTAAACACAAACACTACAACCAATCGATTTCTATATGTTGAGATTTCAAATATCGAATTGAAAGAGAATTGGTACGTGATTTGTGGCCAACAATGTTGAATCTTTGTAATAATAATAATGATAATAATAATAATAGAGAATGGAATGTATTTTATACATCACGACCGTAAAATTCAATGTGGAAGTCGATGGGGTTCTTGCGTTGTGATGGATAAAAGCCAAAGGAAATATCGACGCCTTTCACTGTTTGAAAAATACTAGAAAGGGTGATGGTTAAAAGGGTATCCAGTCATATTAATGGAATGTATCCGTTTTCAACAATAACGAAACTACTGATTTCCACATGTAAATATGTACAAATCAAGATTTATGAAGATGGGTCGTTTAATACGATCATGTAGTTGTCATCAATCTAAAATATTGTGGACGCAACATCGTGACTTGTTAACACATCTTATATAAGCTCCGCCTAGACGCTTACCAAGCTTTAACGAGAGAGAATCGTGATTACTTATCATCACTTGGATATTCTGTCAGTGTACCATCCGATATTCCATCCACATTTACTATAAGATTGTCAAATCTACTGAAAAATGATTTGATTCGTTAGAAGCTTGCCAACACGTTTCTATACATCTATCTCGCTCTTCTGCCCCTACTATTGAAATATTACACCGTATAAAACTGACAATTTCTAGCCACATATCCGTCTAACCACTAACTACAACATTCGTGCACAAAACTGGCAGAAATAAATGGAATTATAATAAATAGAGTGTCTAAATTTGCAATTGTCGTTTCAATAATTCAATGTTGAATAAATAAAAACGGGGGAGCAATTTTTCGAATTGTTAATTTCTATAGAATCGAAACCACAAGACCATTGAAAATCGAGAAATTCTAGCTGGAGGTTGTTCAACTTACAGTTAAACAAACTGAAACCATTTACAAAGTAAATCAAAGCTTCTCGATTTGTATCTGTCCAATTTTCAATATCCCACTCTCTATGTCTTTACGCTTCGTCTCGCTAGTTCCAACTTGTTTCTGTCTATTTGCTTAATTTTCTTTGTTATTTACTCCAGCTGTATTTACGATCCATTTCTTTCAGTTTGATTAGAGTTTGTTTCAATTTTTCTTCTTTTACAACAACACAATCAAAATAAAGTTTGATTCTTTTCTAATAAAACTTTGAAAAATCATCAACGTGTGGGTAATTGTTAGTTTTGCCGGAAGCGTACAGACAAACTCAACTTCCTCCAACTAATTCCGGGAATCACCGCAATAGACGCTCAACATATTCAATTGTCATGTTAGAGGAAGCGGTGGAGATAAGGGATGAAGTGAAAAATTGACTGTTAACATGCTAATGTTGAATTTTTTCTAAGCTCAACTATTATTGGAAAAATGGTGGATGCGCCGGGTTTCTCGTTTTATTATCGTAACTTAATTTGGAATTTATTCCGTTGTTACAAAGCCAACAAAAATTATCAACAATCCTCGGTTGTGTGGTGTTAATTTTAACCCTCAAACTTGTACAATGTGTTCGAAATTCAGTCATGTAGTGGGACTTTATTTATTATGTACACAGTTCCGAATTAATTATCACTGAACCTTCGTCTGGTTCAATTTTATTACAAAACGACCAACCAAACTAAATAACATACGAACACAACGCAAAATCAACCAAGTTATTATGGAAATTTTACAACAAATATTTGTTCGGTTGTCGAATTATTTATAAAACGAAAATCTTGTATAATATTGCCGTTTTTAAGGAGCCACTCAATGCTTTTTGTGCAATCATAAACCTCATAATTCTCGGTCTTTTGATGGGATTTATACGAAAAAACAAGAGCGAAACTTTCCACAATCAAAACCGAAATAAACGTCTCTATTTGTTAAAATAAGCAACAGTTGTTGCAATAAATACATTATTTTTTTAGGCGAATATTCACTAAATTACGCTTAAATACGGCTCTAACCACACAACAAGTCTAAATGGAGTTGTTGCTTCATTAATCTAACAATCTATGTTTATCTGGTCGAAAGGAAGCGATTGGGTAACAAAAGACGGAAAAAAGTGCGATTTCGGATCTCATTTGACCTATCAACTTTGTTAAAGTTCCCTTGAGAGTAGTGCGTTTATTTCATCGACAAATAAATTGAGTACGGTTTATCCGGGACTATGTCCCAGCGTTAGATTCTATTCCACTCAATCTATTCTATTTACTAAAGTAATACCTATTTCCTGACTATATCTAGAAAAAAAAACGGCCAACAAAAAGGGCTGTAGTTGTATCGATTATGATTTACACCCGGCAACTTCCCGGACGATAACCGAAATTTAGTAGACTAGATGAAAATTCAATTCGATTATAACTTAATCTACAACTAAATTAATATAAATTCGGGGCTTGAATACAACTGGAATTTGGCCATGTTCTAGTGTTGAATTTGTGTTTGAAACACACAATCACGGCTTTGAGGGACGCTCGTATGTAATTAAAAGAAAATTGAACTGTGTTTTCAACAGATGTGCCACGATAAATCCCCAAATAGGCCGTAGTTGGGGCGGTAAAAAATTGTCCACAATTAAAATTTTTTCTAGTAATAAACTACAACGAAATGCCATCGTTTTTTTCTCGACAATTTCGTAACCTTCTAAGGTTTCACCCTTATTTTCAAATGCCACTCAACCGACTATCGATTCGTTGTTTTCTATTGGTAATAATTCCGGTGGTAAATCATAATTTATACCGGCAGTTCTTCTATTTCTACTTCAATTAGATTTTTTTCAATAACAATAATAAAACGCAGTAAAAGAAAACATTATTGTTAACTTTGTAAGACCGGCTATTATTATCATTATCATCATCTGAAAAGCTATCCAATCTGAGAGTACACAAATCCCTCAAATAATTCGAGCTTTGTAATTTCATTTTATGTGGAACATTGTAGTAGAATGGTTCTTTATGAAGGTTTTCATCTAAAATTCAAAATGATGAAAAAAAAACAAAACGAATTAAAGCGGAAATCGTATTCTAAAACAGTCTCAATCTCGATTTCTGGCCAAACAATAAAAAAGCTACGCAGATTAATCAGCAATCTAGCAATAGTGCTGACTGTTGCCGCTTTCTTTCCACCCCAATCTAAACTAGAAAATCGAGTTTATCTTTTAGTAGTTTGATTTATAGGCGGACTGACAAAGAAAGGTCGTTCCCATAAATTTCATCTCTTATATAAGGATACCAATTACAATTTTAAATCTATTATAAAGAGCTAATGTTGCGGACTAGACTTTCACCGTTCGCCCTCTTCACGAATCGATTCAATTTTTTACTTTCTTTTCCACATGGAGCGTTTCAATCAACGTACACAAACCGATTTTCGGTCTTTTCGCATGATTCACCGACAAAACGAGCATGTAATTCGCAATTTGAATGCCTATTAACTAAAAAAAAGTACATAGCAAAAACAATGGAATTTCATTATTTTCATATCAATGGTAATAATTGAATTAAAATCATTCAATTCTGGTGGTATTTCATTATCGATTATTCGTACATATAGGCAGGAGAAGACGATAATCCGCTACGTTTCAGGACAATAATTCGTTATAAAAACGGATGTTATTTGTCTGTAGTCTGTATTTTATATTATCGGCCAATCAATCAAAATAATTGAAATAAACTGGAATGAATCTGACCGTAATCTAGAATATTACCGAACCACCCTTCTATATCTATAGAATATTAACAATAGACCGTGTAACAGACAATAAAGAGACAGTTTTCTATGACATGAATATGGAAAAGATATTAAAATTCCACCTATATTCGAAATTTAATTAAAGACATCGAACAATTTCCGGACCACACATTTTGTCGTTAAACCATAAATTCAACCCAGTTTTGTTATGAACGATCGATGATCATCCTAGGGAGTTGGGTAGGAAGAGTGATAGTTTTTTTGAAGCCAATTTCATAGAACGATCTATAAATACGAGTGAATATTTCCGCAAGTCTTCAATTCATTCCTACTGTCTGCGTTTTGATAAAGGTGTGACGGCTTCTTTTCTATCATCCTCATGTACAAAATCACTAGTGTATCGATCGCGAGTTAAACCCGAGTTATTAAAATTTGATAAAATTGCATGGATGTTGTGCATTTAGAGAATGTCTTGAAGATCAAACGACAAAGTTTAATGTAACGAACATCTGGGAAATGTTCTATCAACCTGTTACATATTCTGGAATATCTACAGTAATGTTGGAAATTTACACAGTAATTTGCATGTACTGTATACTGCTTAAAATTAATTACACAAGCTGTAGATTGGCTGTAGGAATGGATACGTGTTGAAAAATTGTGACAGAACTATTTACGGAAATCTCTGATGTTATCATCAATCTTCCAGTTGTCAACTGGAATAAAATTGTTATTACGCAAAGTACAACGGTTCTGTTAAAATTCTTCTTTTAAAACAAATTAAACCGTCAGAATAGGACTAATTAATGGCGTTTACAGCGGAGATATTACGATTGAAATGGGACGAAAACAGCAAAAAAATTGGAAACTTGTCAGAGCTTTAGCAATTTGAAACTTTCCGAAAGTATACTTCCAGTTAATTAAGCGTAAATTGATCTAGACTTGAATTAACTCGGAAAAGATTGCAGAATTTGAAATCGCCGCCAATTTCCCATCTTTTATAAATAATTCGCCCTAATACCTGTTGTTTTCGTAATTGTCTAATAATCAACTTACAGTATTTGTTTTTTTCGGCCGTTGTTAGATTGGTGGCGATTAGAAGAACGACACTAATTATGATGATTGTGGTCCGGTGTTGTATAGGAGGAGGTCCTGGCCCCCCTCTATCCAACATCCTCATTATCATCAACTAGACAGTGTCACAATTGTGCTCCATAAACGTTCGAATTTTCGTCATTTAATTCGTTTCAAACAAGAATTTCCGGTAAGTCACATAAAGTAAACGAACACAAGCCGATTTCCATGGTAGCCATACACGCACAATCATTCGGCCGCACACGGGCAATTATTGAAGGAAACGTGCCATCATCAACGCACACACACAAATCTATTGGAATTTTTACAATAAAAACTCGCAACTGAATCGAAAATCAATCACTGATAATTAGTCGATTTCCATTAATCGGTGGCAATTTGAATCGTTTAGTTTCGGTTGGATTTTGTTTGTATTTTTTTCAATTGCAGTGAAATTTGGATTGATGGTAGTGATGGGGAATGGAAAATGCACGGAAAATTCGGTGTTGACGATATGTATGTATGTTGGTAACGACACGAATCTGTAGTTTGTGATTTTCGAAAGCGTTGCTCGCGCACTGGCGTCATAAAATCGATGGTGACGCCGGCGACGCTAGACACCCTCACAACACCTAGCGTTATCTAGCCAGAAAAGGGTAAACTAGACGCAACATCTAAGAGAAACTTTATTTTAAACGTCGATAATTGTAAAAACTTGTACTCCTTCTAAATGACCAAAGATATTAATTTATTATCGCTTATTGATTGTCATTAAGTCGAGAAAAATTTTCAAACTACTTCAAAACTCACTTTAATCAACAATTATCATTAGAAGTCGAAATAAATATTCATAATACGTAGAAAAAGTCTGCATTCGCTGAAAATTGTAGACCAACATTAGTCTCGAACATCAAACATTATAGCAACTATAAATAAATTGTTATAGTTTCTATAATATTTTAAATTTTGTTACAAGCTAATATTGGCCCAAATTATCAGTTGCAATCAAACTATTTAATATCAAGCGATTACTGATAAAATGCACTACGAGGAAAAATTAAAATTATCGACGATTATAGACAACGATAAGAAATACCTAAGCTTGATTCAATCAAGTAAAAACTACTCTTTGAAATGTATCAATTTTTCGAATCGTAACCCGGCTCTTTATCGAACGAATCCTAATGTTTTCAACCGTGAATAACGTAAAAAGATCAAAAGCAACAAAAACACAAACTACGTTTTAAATAAATAAGGGGAATGTTCCTCTATTCTCTGTTTCTCGCCATTTCATCGTTTGATTAATTATTTTCTTTATTCTCTCGTTATTTTTCCGGTCGTTTTCTTCTGTTTTTTTCCCATCTGTTTATTTATGTACAGATTTAATAAAAATTGAAAATGAGTCCGAAATCAAAGCTGAAATTCTGGGGAATTTTGTTTGTTAGTTCTGTTCGTATGTAGGTGCAATTTTTTGAATTACCGCCTCATTTAATCTTATCAATACAATCAAAAAATTTTTTATTTCTGAAACAACAATATATAAAGTCGAATTTTATTTAGAAATCGGTTTGTAGAATGCAAATTTATAAGAAAAAAATTAGAAATGCATCAATTTGATAAGGTTGAAAAAGGCAGTTACTAACAGGGGTCTCGAATTCCAATACAACAATTAATTTTGGATTACGAGACCATCTATCAGTGATTATCAATTAGGTGAAACTTACTTATAAATTGACAATTGATCATTATCAATGCGATAAAATTTCGTCGAAACGTTCAATTGTTAGACGGGTTTTCACACTTATCTTGGCTAAATGATAAGAGATCATCTCGAATTGAGGGTAAATATTTGCCAAATTTCGAGGCGTACATAGAAAATTCAAGTTTAGTCTTTAAAAAACAGCATAAAGGGCGAATTTTTGAGTTCAATCGCTATTTAAAAGGAGCTTATGTTGAAGAACAAAAATGTATCTATCGTTTTATCCATCAAAAAGGGGAAATTTTTAAGCAGTTTTCCAACCAAATTTTAGAGGTTGTACAATATTTTTTCGTATTAAATAAGTCAATTTTAGAAGTAAATCATTGAGAGTGCACGATTTCCATATTGTTAATTGCCTTTCGAACAAACTTTTGAAGGATCTTAAAATTATAATTTAAAAAATTAACATGTAACCAATTTTATTACGCAATTTTTCGGTTCGAAATATATTTTTTAAATTATCAAAAACCAGTAATTAGTTTATTACTACTCAAAATTTACATTATTATTTAATTTGGCAATCATCACTTCTAGTTTACAAAAATTTGTTGTCGTATCCGTCAACAAAGGCAAATTTCAAGCGTTTTTAGACAGTTTTCAGGGCAAATTCTCGAGTTTCTACCGCATTTTTTCGTGTTAAATTAGCGAATTTCACTACAAAATCAATCAGAGTGCAGAATTTTGATGTTAGTGGTTTTTTCGGAAAAATTTTTAGTGAATCTTGAAGCAAAAATTGACCGAGAAATATGCCAGTTAAATGGTGAAAAGAAGACGATTTTCTAAGAGAGTAACTAAAGAAGTAAATTTTAACGATGGACATTCAATTGAGAGTAGCAAATCATAAGATAATAAATCAAAACAAGTTCAAATTTTCGATAATTTTATAAAATATCGAATTGGAGAAAGGCAGTGTAAAATTTTGAGACGTAAATAGAAAATTCGAATTTAGCCTTCAAAAAACAGTACAAAAGAAGTAGGTACTTATTTAGTATTTTGAGGCGAATTTTTGAGATCAATCGCTATTTAAAAAGAAATTGTTATTTTTGCCTGCTTTTGTAGCTTACGTTGAGGTACAAAAATTTATCGTTTTATCGATCAAAAAGGGGAAATTTCAGACGTTTCTACGAGTAGGCAGTTTTCCAACCAAATTCTCGAAATTATACAACACATTTTCGTACAAGTGAATTTTAGAAGACATCATTCAAAATGCACGATTTCGATATTGTTATTGTCTTTAGAACAATTTTATCAGGCGATTTTTCAGTGCAATATATATTTTTTAAATTATCAAAAACCTGTAGTTAGTTTGTCAAAATTCGCTACTCAAAAGGAGATTATTTGTCATTATTACTTAATTTGGCAGCTATCACTTTTAGTCTACAAAAATTTGTTGTCATATCCGTCAACAAAAGCAAATTTCAAGCGTTTTTAGACAGCTTTCAGGCCAAATTCTCGAGTTTCTACCGTATTTTTCCGTATTAAATTAGCCAATTTCACTACAAAATTAACCAGAGTGCAGAATTTTGATGTTAGTGTTTTTTTCGGAAAAAGTTTCAGCGAAGCCTGAAACTATCGACAAAATTTAAAGTAAAGAAGACGATTTATACAGTGGGACAAATTTTCTAAGAGAGTAAGTAAAGAAGTAAATTTTAACGAGTAGCAAATCATAAAATAATACCTAAATCAAAAGAAATACAAATTTTCAATATTTTTCTAAAATAGAATACAAAATTTCTCTATTATTGAAATTTTCGGCCTTTTTTGATTTATTATTTTACGATTTGCTACTTGTAATTAAATGTTCATTATTAAAATTCCTTAACTTTATAACTTTAGTTATTCTATTAGAAAATCTCCCCTATTTTATTAAAAATTTCTAGCCTCAAAACTTCGATTTTGACTATATTATCGGTTGACTATATTAATCGGTTTTTGTACAATTTTCAATGAAGCAATTGATTTTGGATTAAAATAATCAAAATAGCAAAGAAATTATGAATTGAACAAATAATTGACGAATTCTTCAAACACAACAATAACACATCAAGTAACACTGGAATTGATCAAATTTGGACCAATAGGAGTCGAAATTTTTAAATTGCGCGCCCATCAAAAATTGGTTGGTAACAGAAATCCCTAAATTTCTAACCTTTTAATTTCAAATTTGTCATTCCTATTCGAGTGTGCTGTTCGATTATTTTGAACAATTGGTGAATTTCATTTTCTATTTTAATTATTTTTTTATTGAAATTTGTTGTTTTATTTGAAGAAATTCTATCACTTTTGATATTTTTGATTCTCTCTGAAAAGCATATTCTCTCTAGTATAGCGGCGCAGATTTTAACAGTTTTTAAAGTAGTAAATCAGAAAGAACCGAAATTTTCAAAATTTACTAGTAACACTGGGAAATCCAGGACAAATCGACTAAACTTGTCCAAATAGCTTTGAATGGTCGAAAAACCGATAATCTACCTGTACAACAACCCTATGCTAAACCGATTATACAACTATGTTTTCAAAATCGGATATTTTACAACAAGAACACCTGAAATTCTATACGTTATTACAGAAACTTCTTCCAAATAATAACGACAATGTTAAATATTTTCGTTAAATTTTCTCTGTGTAATTAAACAGTTTAAACAGTAAGTGCAAAAAAGTATTCCCAACAAATGTTAGATTATTTTTTATTGTTAAAAACCAACCCCTATTTAAATAGAGATTATTTACTATTATAATGCTAGAAGTTTCCCAGTAGAACGAGCACAATTGTATGAATTATTATCCCAACTAACTTTGACACATTTATTTTCTTAATTTAAATCATCTATTTTTGAAAAAATTATAAACGTCTCGAAATACATTTATTGAAACAATAGATAATGCGTTATCTGGTGATAAATTAATTAAAACCAACAAATATTTAGAAATTATTGATAATAAATGGCACACAAACAAACTAAACCAGTCGAATTTTAAATGCGTTCCAGTATAAAACGATGAGAATTTATAAAAGTGATGGTAGTTTTGTTGAAATCGTCGACGATACAGAATTCGGTTGGGAGTTCGACCAAATTCCGTCAACAATCCAAGAATATTGTGCAATAACCGCCGTTCAAACAACATTAAAACCGGAAGGTGTTGGTTGTAGTGGTGAAACCGGAAAGAATTGTAAAAATTTCAAGAATATCGACGTTGAAATTCCAGACAAACAACAAGTTGCTAATTTAATTCAACCGTATTCGGTTGAAAATAAAATCCTGTTAGCCGTTGTACATTATGCGAAATATAAGCAATTAATTAAGAGTGGATGTGTGGTGAATTTCGAACATTTACGCAACCACAGCACTATCAAATTTCTGATCGATACTATCAAGAATGATAGCGATCTGGAGGAGGAAATACGGAAATATGACAACACGAAAGACAACAACGTCTTATCGTTGATGATGGAAATTATTCTAAGCGATCTAAAGTGTGATTTGAACGATTTAAAGAACGAACACGAAACTGGCAATAACGAACAAGATCCACCGATAGCTGTCCAGTTGGCAACTGGAGAAATTTATAAAAATATCGACAAAATCTGCGAGGAGACCTACGATATTCGTTTACAAATCGAGGAAATCAAAAGGAGTTTCCGGGTAAGCCCCCAATTATTTTTTTTATGATAACACTATCGAGATAATCAAACAAACAAATCTGCAGGATGATCAGATTCGAGTGGAGGCGTTGATCAAACGGGCGCACACACTCGAGAAGCATCTACGTGAAACGAAATTTCTAGACGAATTGTTGTATTTCCTGAACGGTGATCTAGATAAGATCACACCGAAACAATGCCCTTTTAAAATACTACTTGGTCCTATCACAAATTTCGACGATATCAATCTTATTATTTAAAAAAAAATAGCAAAGAAACAAATATTTGATCAATACTGCTTGTTTATATGGTAACAGTTTAGAATAACGTTCAACTATCAAATAAATACAAATAAAATTAATAATAAATGGCAAAGAAGGGACAGGCTGTACAGTTACAAACTGAAATCAATAACGACGATGATTGGAACAATTTATTACAAAAAGACGGACTTATCGGTGAGGCTTTATTGTTGAAAATTCCCTTAATTAATCCACAAATTAGTTGCTGACGTGTACTCGGAATGGTGTGGACCGTGTTCTGGAATGGTGGCAACTTTAAAGAAGATCAAACTAGAAATAGGCGGTGATACTCTACATCTAGCCATTGTGAGTAATTGTGACCACTTGACAATTGTAGAAATTGCCAAAATTTCAGGCCAAAGCCGAAGGTGTCACCGCTCTAAATCGATTCATCGGCAAAAGCGAACCCACATGGATGCTAATTGCGGTAAGTGAAAAAAATTAGAAAATTATAAGGGTTAATTGAGTGTTATAGAAAGGTAAAATGACGAATTATCTATTCGGCGCCAATGCTCCGAAATTGACCCAATTGATCACCGATGAATTGAAGAAGGAGATGGAAGCAATGGAGGGACGGCGGGAACGTGTTCTGTACGATATCGAAGAGCCGACACCGATAGAGAAGAAGCGTTTGGCGAAAATTGAAGCGGAGCGGCAAGCTGAAGAGGAGCACGAACGACAAAAAATTGCAGAAGAGGTCCTTGAACGGCGCACCAAAGAATGTACAAGTATTTTAGAGAATTTATCCCATTATGGTGTCATTATAGTTCTACCCAATGCAACAAAACGCTATCAAGATATCATCCACGATCTTCTCAATGAAGCCGGTTTAGTTCTTACAAAAACAGAAAAGGTGAGCTAATCAAAATATTATGTTCAATCTTATCAAATTTCCAATTGAAGATTTTTTTGACTGAGGAGAAATTAGAAGAATTATTCTATTTCGATGGAGATCAATTTGACGATCACACTGTTGAGGAAGTTCTAAACAATGAAAGTATCTGTTTGATTCTAAAACCAAGACATAGTCAAGAAATGGAAGAAACCATTGAAGATATTTTATTAAAACTAGTTTATGGTGAAATGAAAGCACCTCCAGGTGATCCAAATAGTCCAGCTATGATCTTATCACGACCGGCGATACCAACAAAAATACTCGAAGCTTTCATTCCAATGCAACCAGAACGATTAAGTGATGAAGATATTGGTGGTGAAGAAGAAGATATGGGAGGGGAAGAAGAAGAAGAAGGCGGAGGCGATGCAGACGAAATGCCTGGATTTGATGAACTGCCCAAAGATCTGAATTTAATTGTGCCTAATTATTTGACAACAGAAGAGAAAGAAGCGGTAGAAGAAGAAGAGGAGCTAGAGAAGACATCGTTATGGACACCAACGAATGCTATGGTGAAAGGAAGTGCTCTAAAACTATTCGCTACGGATATTGTCGGCAATTATATTTTACCAGTACCTGAACCAATACCACCACATTTTACACTAGTTTTTGATAGTATTCGACGTTTTGAAGTCTACTCGGTAATGGAGCAACACCGCGCACAAGTTTTAAATTACGGTTTCTTCACTGACGGCACACCAGAGAAGGCAGAATTGATTGCAAAAACTTTCAAACAATTCGAACGATCCCCGGCCAAATCAACGTAAGTTTATCGTACAGAATAAAGGAAATTTAAACCTTTTTTCTTCGATAAAATTCCATTAGAGCTGCAAAAATGGTGTTACAATTGTCGAAAAAGAAGAGCGAATGTTTTCTAGCTTTTATCTCGTTGAAGCCGAATTATATTAGTCCGAATTCGGATGAAGGTAAGCGAGAATGCAAAGTATTCTTTCCTGATGAGTATGATGTGAAGAAAGCTGAAGAAGCAGAAGAGGAAGAAGATGAGATCGATATTATGGATGAAGTTGAAGACTATTTGGAAGGGCAAGAGTTAGAGGAAGAAGATGAAGAAGAAGAGGAGGAAGAAGAGGAGGACGAAGATGAAGAAGAAGAAGGGGATGATAAGGACTTCTATGAAGTTGTCGAAGGATATGTTGCTTGAATTTTTATTGAATAAATTTTTGTATAAAGTCTTGTCGTTTCAAATTTGTTAATTAGTTCTGTTGATTCTAGGTGCAAATCAAAGAGGAGATGCTGGAGGAATTATTCTATTTCGTTGAAAATAAACTACCAGATCTGGCGATTGAAGAAATTCTAAAATTGCCTTCATTTATATTGCTTTTAAAGCGCAGCTTTGATAATACCCAATCAACAATCGATGATGTTATCTGTCAGATGGTTTATGGTAATCTACGTAAACCGCCCGGTGATGAGAAGACACCATATCAACAATTATTGATAAGAAAGGAAAATATTGACATACCAGGATTATGGTCACCATTGAATTCATTAACAAAAGCCGTTTGCTTAAAATTATTTTTCCCAAATATATCAGCACCATTTCTATTACCAGTCATCCCATTACCAACACTCTATATCGCTGTAGCTTATGATGTATTCAAATATCGAAATGTAATGGAATTATCGACTCAATATCCGGGCCAAGTGATGAAATATGGATTTTTCACTGGCGATATTCCAGGAGAAGCAAAATTAATCGTCAAAACTATCGATAAATTCGAAAACAGAACAGACCTACCAACATAGTACGTTATTATAATCATTCGAATCGTTAATTTAAAAATTATTTTTTAGTGAAGAAAAATTCGTGATTCAATTGGCAAAAACTCAACGGGATTGCGTTGATGCATTCCTCGCTTTGGGTGCGTCGTATCGCAGTAAAGACGGAGTTGTCGGTGTGGACGAATGTAAATTGTTCTTCCCGCCGAACTACGATGAACCGGACGAGAATCTGACTCAGATTAGGCGCAAGAAGCGCAAATCCAAAGCTAAAATTACCGTACAAACTAATCAAGCGGAAAGCAATCAGGAGAATATCGCTGAATATGTTTGTGGTGTTGAGAATGAACAAGGAGATTTGGAAGAAACCATCGTTGAAAGTGAATTGATTGTAGAAGGTGGTGATAGTGATGAAGATGATGCAGATGGGGAGGAAGGTAGTGATGGTGAAGGCGTTGATAAAGCCACATCGCCGATGAATTTCGTTAAAATTGACAATAAAGATGAAGTTTAAAAGTGTACGTTAGTGACGATAATGGAAGATGAAACAATCTTTGTGAACCTCGAATTATAGAATTAGGTTAAAATAGTTAGCGTAATTCTACCCTTTAATTAGTATTGTTAACGAAAAACAAGTTATGCGTGTGTAACTAAATTTGGCATCCTACCGTAATTATACACATTCTCGTTTCTTTCCTATTAATCCAAGTGTTGATATTTTCTATTAAAATAGATCCTGCAAATCCATTCGAACAAGACCGGAGCAATAGAAAATGCCGCTTGAGGAAAAATTTTTGCATATTCGGCTAATTTTTGAATATAAATCTACATTATCGATCTGCCAAGGGGAATTTTCGAGCTTTGGATCGAGATTTTTGTTATTCATTTTTAGGTCTGAATATTCATTCACATTTCAATAAGTTTAGGTATTAAATTGGCTTGAATTTGGCTCATTTTGAAAAGTTTTGGGGCTTTTAAGGTTCTTTGCTACTAGCAGAAGTACATAAATCCGATCAGTTGATGAGCAATTGGAAAAATATTTTGAGGATCTCTAAGGGGAAAGTTGAACCCCATAACTCAACGGGAAGTCAATAAAAAAAGGGTTTTTAGGCAATATTACAATTTTCATCACAATACAAAGAGAAAATTTGTTGAACGTCGTTGGGTCATTCTTAAGCGTTTTATTTATTAAAAAGAAAGTGTTTTTTGACTAACTTCCCGATAAGCTATGGGTACAAGCTTTTAAGGCATTTTTCTTGCTACAGGTGGACAACTCAGGAGTACATAAATCTGATCAGTTGGTGAGCAATTGGAAAAATATCTAGGGCGGTCCTCAGGAAATGTTTTAGCCAAAGTTGAACCCCATAGCTCAACGGGAAGTCAATAAAAAACGGGTTTTTAGACAATTTTCATCATAATAGAAAGAGAAACAATTTTTTGAGCATCATTGGGTCATTCTTAAACATTTTGTTTAGTTTATCAAAAAGAAAGGATTCTTGACCCGCTTCCCGATAAGCTATGGGTGCAGCCTTTGAAGTTTTTTTTTTGCTACTAGCAGATGAGCAACTCAGAAATACATAAATCCGATCAGTTGATGAGCAATTAGAACAATATTTTGAAGGTCTCTAGGGCGGTCCCCAGGAAATGTTTTAGCCAAAGTTGAACCCTGTAGCTCATCGGGAAGTCAATAAAAAACGATTTTTTAGACAATATAACAATTTTCATCACAATACAAGGAGAAACAATTTTTAAAGCATCATTGGGTAATTTTTCGGCATTTTGTGTTTAGTTTATCAAAAAGAAGGGGATTTTTGACCAACTTCCCGGTAGGCTACGGGTCCAACCTTTTAATGCATTTTCTGGCTACAGATGGGTAAATCAGAAGTACATAAATCTGATCAGTTGGTGAACAATTGGAAAAATATCTAGGGCGGTCCCCAGGAAATGTTTTAGCCAAAGTTGAACCCCATAGCTCAACGGGAAGTCAATAAAAAAAAACGGGTTTTTTAGAAAATTTTCATCACAATACAAAGAAACAATTTTTTGAGCATCATTGGGCCATTCTTAAACATGTTGTTTAGTTTATCAAAAAGAAAGGGTTCTTCACCCACTTCCCGATAAGCTATGGGGTCCAACTATTCCTAAAATCTTCTCTGATGACTTTCCGACAAATTCTCACTAATAGGAGCCGGCTCTGCGTTTGAAACTGTATTGTAATAGGATAAAAGAAACAAAACCTGAAATAAAACTGCAATTTATTTCATATCCGATTTAACACAAATGATTTTTTGTAAAAAAGAAATCGACAAAATCTCCCCACCCTACGGTTTGGTTAAAAAATTAAAATAAATCTAAAAAAAATACTACAATAAACAGGATTTACATGGGAGGGTAAGGAGTTGTACCAAAGGATGCTTTATTGTTGGTGATCGAATCGAAACTTAAAAATTAAAAACGGGATGAAAATGAATTTGTACGTTTTACCTTCTTTTTTTTGAGAAATATTTACACAATTATAGACTAGAGCAACTTGGCTTCATCATCATCATTATCATCGTCGTCATTATCATCATCATCAGGATGTACCTTTACGTAAGTATATCGAATTGAAATAAAAAATGTGCGTTGATTTTAATTAAAAATTATTGTATTTATGTGAAGATACATCCTGTAAATATACAAATTCGTAAAATGATTTGAGAATCGTAACGGAAAACTCGAGGGAAATTAAACGAGAAAACTGTATGTACATATCTTAGAGAGCTACAATAGAGAGAATATCGTCGATATGTCATTACAGACTTGAAATCTGTGTGTATTTACCATAAAAAATTTGAAAAAAATCAGAAATAGAGAGAGTATCAAAATATAAACTGAAACGAGATTGGAGTTTCCATTGCACTTATACTAGAAAAGAAAATTTATGGAAAAATCGAGACAAACTTAAATTTAAAAAAACGATTAAAACGTACTAGAGTATGGATAATATCTACCAGTCAATGTAATTTTAAATCTTAATCTAATTCTAAAATTTAATTGTTATAATATTTTTTATACATGTCCATTGCTTGCTTGCCTAACGAGTCCTATTTTCTCACTACAAATAAAACTCGTAACGCTAAATTAATTGTGACGTATAAAATCATCAAGTCTGCCACACTAAACACTAGGAAACTAGTTTTAAAAAGGAACAATTTGATCCATTTCCAGATATCCTTAAATATTACAATTATTATTAATGGGAAGATAGGGATATTTATCTATAAGTTTAGATAATATTGTGTGATGTATTCATAATTTCTATTCCATATAGGTAATTGTATTATTGAAAATTAATATCAAACTATTGCGAAATTGTTGTTGAGCATCTTGTCCGATTTTTAAATCAAAATTTTAACAATAATTTTGGCCCTTTAGTCTTACACAATCGAATTGTTACTCGAAAACGTACACCTTTTACGGTTTTATCAATAATGTGATGGATTTCTTGATCAATACAGGATTCTTTAAGGGTATAAGTGAATGGAAACGGGTTTGTTTTTTCTTGTTCTTATTATAGTAATCGTAATAATAAAACTAAACTAAATTAGAGAGCTGGGTTAGATGGGCTATCACAAGGGCGTACGTTAGTGAGTTACAGCTCTTTGGCTCCGATATTATTTTTGTTTTGTGCTGTTTTGTGCTACGTACACAAGACAAAAAAATATTTGAAAATAATTTGAGTATTCTTCATAAAATTTGTCTTGTTTCGATCATTGTGTTAAATTTCCATAGGCCTTGGATATGTTCAATACGGTGTAAATCGATTATAACCACTCCTGTAGACGGCAGCCTAAAAATACAATGAATTACTAAATTAATAATGATAATAATAGAATTTATACCCCATATCCTGCCATAGGTCCAATACCATGACCTAAATATGGATCAGCATAGTCTCTACCATAGCCGGCAACGGCAGCATAACCGGCAACTGGTTGGGCGGCAGCTGCAGCCCCATATCTTGCTGCAACTGCTGTATAAGTTGCAGCAGCTGCATAACTAGCCTGTTGGGCAGTCGATAATGGTGTTTTTAATAGAGGAGTTGCGGCCGCGGCAGCCTAGAACAAAGAGGCGCCATGCACAGCCATGCACATCTAAAGCCACTAGATGCATTTCTGTTGTTGTAATCATATAATTTTTTTTTAATTATATCAACACATCATCAAGGCTGTGCTATTATCTCATGATTAATAAATATACAAGGTGAGTCGATGCCATTTTAAAGGTATAAGAAATTTGAAGCAACAGAAAATTTTAAAATTGGTATACTTCCTCTTATTTTGAATGGAATCTTACAGTTTTTATTGTATATTCAAATTCTATGGTGCAATTGAAGGGGATTTTGATAACAAAGCCAAGGGTTTTTCAAAAATTTTAGGTTATTCTGGAATTTTTGAATTTGCAGGATTTATTTGAAAAATCCATATTTCAAAAACTGACATTTGCAATACTTTCTGCTAAAATTTTTAGAATTTAATAATCTCTGAAATAACATTTTGTTCCAGGTGATTTTCAGGCTGTAATATCTTTTTTTATTTTAAATGGAACATCAGACTTTTTGAATACTTTTATATAGAGAACAAAATCTACAACTGGATTAACATTCCTTAGACCTGCTATTAATAGTTTCTCAGTTATTTAAAATTTTCAATTTCCATTAGTTTTTCCCCAAGACCTGCTAGATTTTTCAGCACTTTGCTTACAACAGGTCTATCCATTTGTCTAGAACGCCATAAAAAGCAAATTTTTGATAAAATGCCAATTTTCGCCGCTGTGGCGCTACTACCTGAACAGATCTTGAATTATGATTGGTAACAGATTTCCCGCCAAAAACAAACTAGCAAAACAACCAAAAATGGTGGATTTAAATAAAGATAGAAAAACTAGCTCTTGGTGAAGAAATCCTGTAAGAAGATCTTTTTTGGCGCAGATCCGAAGTTTGTTCGGCTATTCTCGCCTATATATATATAGATATAGAACATGTGCTTTTTTCAACACCCCCACTTACGAGAAGTCCAGTGCACATCCATCCAAAAAGTTCTTAGAGGATCTCACTTATATGTCGTTTTATACTCCGGTTTCGAGCACTAATGCGGCCAAAATTTGCATTTTTTTTATAAAGTTCAATTAGGTCAAATGGACAGGTCTGTGATAAGCGAAGAGCTGAAAAATCTAGCAGGTCGTGGTTTTACCTTTTATTTAAAAGTGCCTAGTGTCTAGTTGGCCATTATTTGATAATTCATCTACAAAAAGAATGCTTAGAAGGCTTAGCTAAATGACATAAACTGTCACATTTGAGGTTAACAATGAATATTTTACATATTTTTTCAGCAATTTCAGCAAATTTTACATGAAAAATCTAATTTTAATTTAATTAATTATCAATTTCTTCTATTATTTTTCATTAAAAAAAAATCTATAAATACATAATTGTTTAAATGTAAATTGTGGCCTGAGGTTATCTCGTTAAGCCTATTTACTTTTAGTATATTCTTTCAGAGGAAAAATTGCTGAAATTGAAAATTTTAAATAACTGAAAAATTGCCAAAAATAGCTATAGGGATGCTAATAGAGAAATAAAATAATAATAATAAAGAAAATATGTTGTTTCATTTAAAATAGAAAATTGGCTGAAAGAAAAACTGATTTCAGCTAAATACTGAAAGATAACTCAATTCAACAAAATTTGACGTAAAGTACATAGTTAGAATTATTTGTGTTCCAAATTTGGATTGTCTAGCAACATTATTCTCAGAGATATGAATTTTTTAATCAAACACTGTAAAACTAAAATTTCTGAAAAAACTTAACACTAAACTATACAGCGGATGTACAACATTATTTAAGCTCGCAGTAGCCTATGAGTTCATGAGCGTAGGTCGGCTTCTTATTTCAACTCTACAATCTGCATTACCGGCATTCTCTTGTTTCAACAGATTGTCGGTAATGCAGATTGCAGTATTGAAATAAGAAGCCGACCTACGTTCACGAAGTCATAGAGCTTAAATAATGTTGTAGACCTTGTATGTCATTTTATCAAAGAATGAAATCTAAATATGCATTTAAAGCATAAAAGTAGGATGTACTACCCCATATGCAGCGAAAATATTTTTTTTAACTAAATTTAGGGAACTTCTTATACTTCTAATATGCCATTTTCTTAGCTCACCCTGTATAAATGTACCTATATACAAGTCATATACTTTATATACAATCTGTAATTTGTTCTATTCCAAATAGAAATTCAATTAATTAGTAAATTAAAACAAATTGAGAAACGAACAGAAACAAAACCAAGAAGCTATAAGAATCCAAAGAATTAAAATACTAGAGAAAGCGTCCAGGTTTCGTTTTAAATCACTCTCGTGTATATTTTCTTTCCGTCTAAATTTAATCAAACAAACAAGATTATTCAAAATCATAAGTAGTAGAACAAGTCACATTTACAATCAATAAAATCGTACCAAAGAAAGAAAACGAAACGAAAAAGTTGTTAGAAGTGTTTTTGAAAATATTCTCTTTTATTTGTTTTTTTTTTTGGAAAAATTTCCAAACTATTCTCACCTAGAACGTATTTACAATCGAACATAAACCTAAAGAAAACAGACGATTAATATGTTGGGAAATCGCTCTATATAATCGATGTTTTCGAAATAAAAAGGGAATAATCAAAGGGCTTTATTTTTAAACTCGAACAATAGTCGCCCTTTAATGAATTCATCCCTTTTATTTTATGCAGTTGAACACAACCCCTCTATATTGGAAACCAGGTGAAAAGGTCACAGATGCTAATAATTTCGTGACCTAATCACCTAATGATTTGTGTTTTTTTTTTTTTAAAAAAGGGTAGAATAATGTGCAAAGGTATAGAGAATTGTTCCATTCATACTTACAGAATTTTCGAAAATTTTACCAAAATTTAAACTTCTAACATGCAGTATTATTTTTAATTACAGTAGAACTTGGTTATAATTTCAATTACCATTTTGCTGATTTGTGTAGAAAGAGGTAATAATTTCGGTAAATTAAGGGATGATTTCGTTTCGAAAAAGTGATTATAAACGAGTTCAACTGTATTGATTTAGAATTTGATTATTATCGAAAAATTAACCCCGGAATCGTATTAACATAAAACATCAAATATTTTAATAATTGTTATAAAATACCGTTTGTATTTGTGTTGGGGGAATAATGTTATACTGGTCTGGTAATTTATACTAGAAGCATCAAATATTTGAGATATTAATGTTTCTAGTTGGAATCGCCAGTTCGTTATGTGGGCTTTTATATTATTTCAGCTCGCAGTTGGTCACGTTTTTTAAACGTCAATTAAAGTATGAACCAATCTACGACGCTAGTTTCAAAAATCTGGTCAATTACGAGTTGAAATACCGTTATACACCCTATATATTCGTGTTTTATAGTTGTTATATGATTAAATTTACCCATTTTCAACATACCTGTAATCTATAATTAGGATCGGCAGCATGTGCAGCCAAAAATGGATCATAATACACACTACCATCAACTGGTAGTGTATTCAATACTGGTGTATAGCCATGTAAAGCACCAGCCAACGGTGTCGGATGTCGTGCAAAAGCTGCCGCTGCGGCTGCTGCAGCTGCTGGATAGGCGGCACGTGCACGACCCCTTTGTATTGCTGCAACGCCGGCACGTAACGTTGCATCGGACCATTGAATCACCGGAACTATCCAACAAAAACAACGTTTTCATTCAGTAAACAACTAAAAATAAATCCCACCCTCTTCTAGAACGATTCTAATCTATAAAAATATGATGAAATTTCGTTAAAAATGCCCAGTCATCGTTACAATATTCGAAATTAAATCGCCGAATTTGGGTGGGATTGTTTTTAATGATTTTTACCTGCTGGAAGTGTGGGTGGTTTCTTTGTTTGTACTCTAGCTGTAGCGTTATTAACCTAAGTGGACAAGAAGAAGAATAATAAGCATAGATTCTCGACTATAATCCAATACAACCACTCGTTTTTATAAAAATTTTAATAACCAAAAAGAGTGCTTGTATTAGATTTTAGTAAAGGTAAAGTCCATTTGTAATAATTCCCGGATATTACCTCTACTAATTACGCCTAATTTGTACAAAATTAAAATTTATAAAACTAGAAACAGGATTTTCATGTGGAAACATTAGCAGTTAATTACAAGTAACGCAAAGTTAGCAGATGATTAATTTAATTTCTAGTTATATTTCAATTTGAACATAAACATGAATATCCTTTACAATCGTTAAATTTAATTAAAATCTAAACTACATTGTAGTTATATACGAAATTTATTTGTCCTTTAGACAATAAACCAAAAATTAATTTACAAATTTACAAATTTTGACTCGAATTTTGCCTTATCTAAACTTAACTAAATTGGAATATCCCACAATAATGCACCTCGTTTCCGGCAAGCACACAATACTTACTTATAGTCTTAATATCCGATCTGAAAATTTTTCTCAAATAGGTGGTAGTAAAATTAAAAGAAAAGATGAAAATTAATAATACAGAATAAGACAATACAATTTATCTACATAGAATCTCTGTTTAATTTCAACAAATTAATGATTAAAAGATGAGAAATATTGGAAGCTTCTACTTTGGTGGCGCAGATCGCGATTCTATACCAATAAGGCGTTGTAAGTAGGTACATAGAGCAAAATTATCGTAATCACAAAAGACCTATGCAAAAATTATACCCACTTGGAATGCCCTATCTGTATGATATACATACTGAGATGAGTTGTTCTCCGGAGTCCTATTGATTTAGAAAATTTGGGGTGCTTTATTGTGGGGTACTTGTTGATATTTAAAAATAGTAAACAATAGGCGCATTTGATGGAGAAACAAGAATAATATTCAAAAGACTACAATTTTCTAACCCTATAGGGCTATTTTAGCCTTGTTGCCTCATCAATGGGTCTATTTGTTTCTAATCTTAGCCTAACTGTCTTATCTATAAGTATATGTCTTAAATCTATGGTACTTAAATTCTAAGGATACGTGTGGTACTGGTGGCTGGAGCGACACCAGAGCCACCATTTTCTCTTTCTGTTATCTTTTGCTTATCTCGTATTCAAATTGAAAAACAACAAAAAACAAAAAGGGACAATGGTATCGCTCCGCTGGCCTTATCCACTTACCTCCTCGGCGGCCCGTGTTCGGGAGGGAGGGGGATTCGGTACTACAACTGTCGCGTCATCATTGCAAGTGCCACAATTATTTATGGCCATGACACGGTCTAGAGACAACGTATAACATATTGGAGAGAACCGATAGATGAAATTTTTGTATTTGGGAGGGTTGATTTTTATATATATAGTATAATTTTGTTTTTAAATATAGTGACTAAACAAGTTATAATGATAATATTTATATATGTATGTATATATTTCTATATATATATTAAATATATATAGTGTGTGCGGCAAAAGAACGTCAAAACAACACGTGTGAAGCAGGGAGGTGCTACCGGTTAGTCACTAAAGCCAGCAAGCCAGCCACACGGGGGTTTTGACCTTGTTTTACCGGGGAGGGACGGGACAGGCCAGTGCTACACGTAGAGCTAATAATCATGCACACCTCTATTTTTCTTCCCTCAACCACGGTGCCGTGTAGTCGGTCTCGTGCGCGCTCCGCATCAGCACTATTTGCGAATGTTACAAAACCGAACCCCTGCATGCAGAGACAGACAAGACATGCATTATAAACAGCTCTTCAAACTCGTGCAATGACATGATGACGTTAGACATTATATATAATAATAATAATAATAATAATAATAATAATAATATAATAATAATGTAATAATAATAATATAAGACATGCCTCTGTCTAGAAGCCTCATTCCACACTCTCGCTCAACTAGTCTCGGCTCTCGGGGATAGACTACTTTATAAATATTGTACAATATTTTGTTCGATAAAGCCTCAACAACAAGAAGATTGTCAGATGATACAACGTTAAATTAGACACGTAGGGAAACTGAGGAGAAACGATTGGCGGCGATGGTGGCATAATCGACATTCTTATCACACAAGAATTTAACCAGAAAACAATATAAAGACCAATCAAATCAAACCAATCAATCAATCATAAAACAGAACCTAAAAATTTATGTACACTACCACTCTCCATCACAATTTCAAATCTCATATCCATCTACTCGCCATAATAACTTATCCACCGCTTAATTTCTACGAAATCCCCACCAATTTAGAGTGGGGATAAATCGACAACGGTGGCCTTAGGCGGTTGAATTTTCTGTCTCTGAATCAAGATGAGGCTATTTTCGATTATTTCCCCCAATACATCCGAGACCGATTTTTTTAATTAATCATTTTTTGATATTAAATTAAACAAGAAATTCACATCACCGTTAAAATATTAGAAACAACTGTAAACATTAATTGCAACTAAACTACTTGATGAGTTAATTTGGATCAACAGAAACAAATTCTATTAGTTTTTGTTTTACAAGAATTATTGAAATGTTTCATTAAAGAAAAATAATTTCAAAATAAAAGACAAAATAAAGCTATAGTTATAAAACATTGTGGTGTACGCAACCCAAAGCCACCGGTTTTTTTTAAACAAAAAAATTATAAAACAAAAATAACCAACACATAACATTATTACAAACAATACGGGAAATTTCTCAAGACAGTAGAGGAACTAAAAGAGATTTGTAAATTAATAAAATTGAATTTATATTGAGGCAAACTGTAATTTCAGGTCAAATTCTGCAGTTTTTCCAACGATTATCATAAAAATTCATGATATATAAATGGACAAAATTGTAGAATTCGGCCTGAATAAATCAAATTGGTTACAAATAAAGTAAATGGATATGAAGATCGGACAGATCATGTCAAGTCAAAGACGAACTCAAAAAATAAAATAGCTTCTACAGCACAATCATTATATGAGAAAATCGTAAATCAACAAATAATAGTGACGAAAATTAAAATTAAAGTCTCACTACGCCATCATATGTCATATTACTTTATCTCATTATGATTATTTTTAGTAAAAAGTCATCAAAATTGCACTTAATTTTCATCTGTAGATACTTCTGTTTTATTCTCAAAAAAAAAAGATTTCAAATTAAAATAATAATAAAAATAATAATGGCATGCATCATATAATAATTACACTGTAAGAATTGTAATAGTGTGTGAAACGAGCCTAAATTAGCTTTGCTGCTATCAATACTACCATGTGTTTTGATTACACAACAAATGAAAGAGAAACATAATCAAAAATCACTAGTAAAGCCCATAGACATGTGCAAATTGCTCTCTTTCTGTCTCTCTCTCTCTCTCTAAGTTATCTAATTTCCAACATAAAATTGGTAAGAACAAAAATTTCGAAACCATCATGCAATTCCACTTCTATTAAAATGTTTTCGAAAACAACAACCGCCAATCATCGTCCACTGAATTCTCGTTAAAATTGTACCAAAAATCACCCGAATTCTACAACAATTAATTAGTACTAAATAAATGGGCCATCTCAGAAATAAGCACAACAACATGGAGGGAAAAATAGTGTTATTCTTTAATCAAAAAAATTGGTTTCTAACAGTTTCTCATGCGTCAAATAATCAACAATTTTCGGTTATTTTCAATTTCAAAAATTCTCAATAGAAAATAGCACTACTACAAAAGCTTTATTGTTTTGTTTTTGGATTAAAATTCAAATTTTTAACAAAAATAAAGATGATTGCACAGTCTACAGGCTTCAAACAGTGATAATTCTCAAAAAAGAAAACCTTCAACAAAACTAGTTAACTACAATTTGGGTATTTGAACAAAAATAAAGTTTGTGAATCCCCCAAACAAATAAAAACACAAAAACCCTAACGATTATTGCAGAATTTACCAAAACATCACTTATACAGAGCAAATAAATCTACATACAGGGTGTACAACACTTCTAACTATACTTTAGTTACTTAAGGTCGCAAATTAGTTTAAAAATTGACTAAAATATGAATAAATCCACGACATTAAGTAACCAAGACAATAGTCAACTGTAAAGTAAAATAATTCTACATCCTCTATTAGAGAAATTCGTTGCAAATAGTTTTTCCATTTTAAAATAAGCGGCACTAAATTGTGCGCTTCTTTCAAAACAAGTTAAAATTATACACAATTAATTTCACTAATACTCAAGAATATACAAGTAGGTTACATGTCGTAGCTTGATTCGGTCGCTTGTAGTTTAATTGAAAAATATCCAACATGAAACAAGCTAGGACTATTCAGCAAAGATGAAACAAACATTGTACACCCTGTATAACAACAATCGCTGAAATATTACGATTCTCATTTAATAGAAGCGGCACAGCTTGTTTCAGATTATTATTAGTTACCATAGAAACTGAATGGTAACAAAGCACAACTGAAACTAGATTTTCAGCCATGAATAACCCGATTTAGATAATGAATTGTTTAATTTACAACAAGTTTGATTGGAAACAATAATTTTCAAAATAAATGAAAATGTTTGGGTATAGAAATTTACATTTAAATTGGGAAAGTTTCGTATACTTCCGTTTTCGGTAAAGGTAACATTAAATAAATTTCGTTAACTTTAATCAATAATTGTAAGATAGAGGATTCACCCTGTAAAAGTTGTTTTTAAATTGGTCAATTTTAGGTTTCAATAAAATTAAATGTAATGATAAATCTGCAATAATTTTGGTCCAATAGTTTAATAGCAACATAGCTGGCTCAAAATTGGACTGTTTTCAATTAAGTTTTCTTTAAAAAAATAAAAATCAAATTAAATAAAATAAAGTTTGAAACATTTTCAAATCACATACCTTCGATCCACGTTCATTGAATATAATTTCTACATCTAAAATTGGACCAAATTGCTGGAACACAAAATAGACAAATAAAACATTAATCATTGATTAAAAAATATTTAATCAACGAAATTTTTGATTTAAAATTCGGATTAATATTGATTTTTATCGTTCATTCAATTTTCTAGAAAGTCCACATGAAGGTCATTTAAAATCGAATATTTCACCGTCTTCAAAGTAAATAATTTTATTATTTTTAGAAAAGGAATGTTGTCGTATGGTGCATGTTGAATATTTTCCATTATTTACGTATTTCTCACTTTGCAATTATTGTTTTTATATTGGAAAAACACGATTTTCCAGTTATAGTTCGAATGATTTTCGAAATTCTAACATCAGCGTTTCTCAATGAAAATTTATCAAACCAAAACAAACACAGATTCTTTCATTTTGTAGATTGAAAGCTCGCAATTACAGAAACACTGCCGCATAACAAAACTGTTTACCTCGCAGTTGGCCAGAGTTTGGTTAGGTCTGTCGTAGCTTTGTTCAACTACTTGAAAAATACATCAACAAATCAAGGCTTGCTAATTTTCTCAGGCACTGCTATATTACAGTTTTGTAGATTGAAAGCTCGCAATTAGAGAAACACATAAAGGGTGAACTAAACTGTTTCACCTCACAGTTGGCTAGGGCTTAGTTAGGTCTGTCGTAGCTTTGTTCAACTTTTTGAAAAATATATTAACAAATCAAGGCTTGCTAAATTTCTCAGACACTGCTATATTACAGATGCAATCATTTGAATAAATTGAAACTTTGAAAAAAATGCGAGTTTTGCCGGCGTGAAGCCACTATCTTCCTTTTTTGACAAATCCTACCAACTGTTAGTGGAAAATCCATTGCCAACAATACAAATATTTCTAGATTTGCGTTCTTAAACAGCGCCATTGTGGCAAAAATTGGCACTTTAACGAACTGACAAGTAAACCTTACGAAGTCGAAACTCCCGATTTTGATGATTTTTGGTATATAAGTACTCCATTCTATTCTAAGGGATGCGTGTTTTGTCATTCGTGCCCATACGCAAGTTTAAGGGAGAAAATGGGGGTTGAAGTTACCCCTGCACAATCAGTTTTTTAGCAATATCTCTAGAATGGTTCAATATTTTTTGATAATTCAAAAACTGAAAGATGGACATTTGTGAGGGCTATAACGTGGTAGAAACCAATTGTCAATATCTTGTTGGGGGTAGAAATGACAGGCACTTATGTGCCGTTTTTTACGGTTTTTTGCAATTTTACACCCCATGGTAAAACATAGCAATACGAAATTTTTTGTAATAGTAGAAAATTACAAAATAAAAGTTACCTGTTCGAGGGTATTTTATTATTTTCAATTGTTACCCCATAAATAATTATTAAGTGTTGTAACTTTAGGGGTGAATTTTGGCTATGTATATTATTTTTTGAAATCGTATTTATGTGGGTTTTGAAGTTATTTGAAGAACCTTTCAAATGATATATGAATGAGTACCCCAAACTACCCCTTAATGAATTATGCTAATATGACTTTATGAAAAAATATTTTATTACTATTAGTGATTCTACTCATAGTAATTATTTTATTTACCTTATCTAGTATATAATTATCCAATTTTTTATTTTAATTACTATTTCTACCAATTACAACCCCTTCCGAATTATGATAATATAAATTTATAGAAAAATATTCTATTATTCTATTTACAATTATTCTAGAAATTCCCTACATTTTACATATTTCCATATACGTAACAACTTGCTTATGGTCAGCAGTTGTTATAGTAAAGATAGATTTGGAAGAAATGTTCAAAGCAAAGATTTTGCTTGCACCATCTGCAGGTTACATTCACAATCGTCACATGTACGGCTTGTATGATAGGCTTTGAATGAAAAATCTGTAGAAAAATCTGGTCTTTCATTTAGAAATTCACTCTGGTACCACGCATATTTGAATAATTCTGTATATCTTGGGGAAGAAAACTGATTATGGACTGATTGTAGTTTAATTATGTTATCCCTTAAGTGAATATTACAATCATATCATGACAACAACACAATGTTCGAGAACTGTTTAACGAATTTCTTCCATTGGCGAAAGCCGTAAACTTCTAGAGCTTGAATAAGTACAGTAGACCCCTTTGGTAAATTCATAATTTCGACACATGTGGATAGTGGGACTATTTCATACAAGCCTTTGCTTTCTGCCCAAACAGATTTTGTGTTGCTGTTTAGGATGAACACTTTGGTAAAACACTCTTCAAATCGTTCTTTCGTCAAGTTACCAAATTTTGTTGCCATTATACATAATAATTCAGAAGGGGTTGTAATTGGTAGAAATAGTAATTAAAATAAAAAATTGGATAATTATATACTAGATAAGGTAAATAAAATAATTACTATGAGTAGAATCACTAATAGAAATAAAATATTTTTTCATAAAGTCAGATTAGCATAATTCATTAAGGGGTAGTTTGGGGTACTCATTCATATATCATTTGAAAGGTTCTTCAAATGGTTTCAAAACTCACGTAAATACGATTTCAAAAAATAATATACATAGCCAAAATTCACCCCTAAAGTTACAACACTTAATAATTATTTATGGGGTAACAATTGAAAATAATAAAAAACCCTCGAACAGGTAACTTTTATTTTGTAATTTTCTACTATTACAAAAAATTTCGTATTGCTATGTTTTACCATGGGGTGTAAAATTGCAAAAAACCGTAAAAAAACGGCACATGAGTGCCTGTTATTTCCACCCCCAACAAGATATTGACAATTGGTTTCTACCACGTTATAGGCCTCACAAATGTCTATCTTTCAGTTTTTGAATTATCAAAAAATATTGAACCATTCTAGAGATATTGCTAAAAAACTGATTTTGCAGAGGTAACTTCAACCCTCATTTTCACCCTTAAACTTGCGTATGGGCACGAATGACAAAACACGCATCCCTTAGAATAGAATGAAGTACTTATATACCAAAAATCATCAAAATCGGGAGTTTCGACTTCGTAAGGTTTACTTGTGAGCAGGCCTTGAACAAATATCAAATTCAATCTAAGACACCATGTAATAAAATACAGCCAGCTGCACCCTGAGGAGTCATAGCTTGGTTCACAATTATTAGAACGAAGCTACGACCCTATACAAACAGCGAAATGAAATATCGTTGTGCACCCTGTAGATTTAGGATTGTTTGTGGAGACTCACCCCAAACATGGCCCGGAGATCTGGATCCCTAAATCGAAAAGGAATGTTAGAGACATGTAACCGTTTCGGTTGATTCTTCGTTGGATCAATATTTGTAGCTGTACCAACACCACCACCACCTCCACTACTACTACTAGCATTATTCCCCGGTTCACTACCATCCGTTATTGTTGTTGTTGTTGTGGCTGTTGTTGTCGCTGATTGAACATTACCATTCGTTTCTGTTTCTTGTGATTGTGATTGATTACTTTGTGCTGTCGGACTATTTACTATACTGCCTGTTGATTGTTCTGTTGTTTGTGTTGTATTATTACCACCATTAGCGTTTGTATTAGTGACACCACCACCGCCGCCGCCGCCACCGCCTCCACCACCTCCGCCCCCGCCACCGGTGGGATTCTGTGGCGGTGGCGGACTGAAAGGTGGGCCCGTCGTTGCAGGGGTGCCAGTAGCCGTTGGTGGTGGCAACAATGGCATCTGTTGTGATTTATCATCGGCAGGCTTCACCTCACCGTTTTGTGTTGGGAAGCCTGCCGGCGTTGCCGCCCCAAACGGCGCCGACATACCCGTCTGTACCATGTGCTAAAACAGAAGAAAAACACGCAAATAAATATTTTTTCTTACAAAAATATTAATATTTAATTTGACAATTTGCCAATTTCGTAAAGTATTGAACCGTAAAATTGAAATAAATGCAGCAATAATTTCATCGGTATTTAATTACAGATTTATTCAAATCAATCTGTACACGTGCAAGATTATTGACCGACCGGGCGACAGAATCACTGATATCAAGCGATAGCCGATGTTAAAGGCCATCAAAACTACAGAGGGAATAAAATTCAATCCATCTACAACAATAAACAGGAGATAAAAAACGAAAACCAACTCAAGTTCTTATAAATAATTGCACCATTAATCCATCAACATAATTAAATTTAATTTCATTTGTATCAAGAATTAAAAACATTGTCTGATTAGTTTACAAAAAGTGGATTGCGTGAAATCCAAAACGAACAACGTCCATTTTTTTATTTTTCATACTGCAATAAAAGAGTTCATTAACGAATGTTTAAAAATTAATTAGCCTTAATATCCATCTTGATATTTCACAATTGTTTTTCTTGTTTCCAAATTCACTTTGAATTGTTACAGTAATTAACCATCTAGTTAAATAGGTTATGAAAGAATTACAAAAGAAATGCGCATCTTCATTTCTCAATCAATTGTAGCAAGAAAAAGTCGGCGTAATTAGAGGAAATTGCGAGAAATTTTCAATTTTGCAACAAGAATTGGGTCATTTTCTCAAACGGTTAAACATTCTTTTTGTAATTGCAAATAATTCAATATTATTAATTATTAGAAATTGAAGTTATAAAGCGATTTCTACAGTATTTCCCAAGGGTAACTTTAATTTTAATGGTGCCAATTTACGGATCAAAACTGAAACATCATATTCAATGAATAAATATTTCGGCTAAATTCTAATCAATTTTAATTAAGTTGGTAGATTCTGTTGAAAATCCTATAATAACAACATAAACAAAGTCCGCTAGGGAGTTGCCAAACGATAACGTTTAAATGATAATTGTGGAAATACAATTCAAAGGGTTATTGTCGAGTTTTGAGAACAATTTTCGAGTTTGAATCGAATTTTGCAAGTCAGTATCGATTTTCATCGCCCCTTTGGGACTGAATTCGCGATTTTTAATGTCAGTTTTCAAAGAGAGTTGTGCTAAAACATCGATTTTTGAGTTATCGTAATCCTTTCTAGACTTTCAATGCAAGTTATGAGGCAAAATTGTTTGAAATTATTGATTTTTGAGCAATGGAAAGATCCTTAAAGGCCGAATTCTCAACTTTTAATGCAAGCTTTGAGCCGAAGTTATCCCAGGATCATCATTTTTAGAGGAACTGTAGAAGCCTTTAAGCTGGATTCTCAATTTTTGTAAGATTTTACAATTTCTATGAGAAATCCTAGTATTTGATGAGCGATTTAAAAAGTTTTTTGAAGATTCACAGGAGAGTCCCTGGAGATAATTTTGGCAAAACTCTGAACTTCGTAGCTCATCAGGAAGTTGATCAAACGAGCTAAACTTGTCAATCGACAAGATGCTCTCCACATATTTTTTGTCCATTTTCTCTATTCTTAATCAATGAGAAATATTGTTATCCGTTTGTGAATAAAATGGAGAAAAATGAAGAAACTTATTAGAGGATCATTCTTAAACATTTGATGTCTCTTAAAATTTAGACACCGTCAGACACAAGGATTTTTGACCAACTTCCAAATGCGCTACGATGTCCAAAATTTTGATCAAATTATCTCTAGGGAAGCTCCTATAAACCTTTAAAATGTTCCTCAAATTGTTCGCCATTGTTCCTATATAAAATCCTATATGTTCCTCTCAATTAAAATCCAAAATATGCTCTTAAATAAGACTATTTTCATGATTCTATAATCAATGAGAAATATTGTTACCCTTTCGTGAATAAAATGGAGAAAAATGAAAAAACTCAATATTAGGGGATCATTCTGAATCATTTGACGTGACTTTTCTTAAAATTTAGACATCGTCAGGATTTTTGACCAACTTCCAAATGTGCTACGATGTCCAAAATTTTGATCAAATTATCTCCAGCGATGCTCCTATAAATCTTTAAGGCTGTCGTTCGAAGTGAACGGTAACATTCAATCTCCCATAAGGAACAATGAGAAATAATTCGCAAGGATAACTCAAAAACGACAGAAGATATCGAAATGGGACATACCTCATTCGATTCAGAATTCAATTTTGTACGTCCGTAACCCCAAGAAATTTGGAAAATCAAACGAAATTTTCTACTAATTGCGAAAAACCGCATGTTTTGTCAAAAAAAGTGTGTTAACATTCAGTAGCACACGTGCCTGTATAATCAATGAAATGAAACACATATAGGTGGATTAAGAAAAGTTAAGGCTTCTTGGTCAACCCATTCCCGTTTTAATTTTCTTTTCCGTTTTTCCGAAAACAGCGTCTAAAATGATCAAGTTTTTCGAAATAGCACATTCGAAGTAACTCAGTAGATGACGTGATGTTGTTTCGTGACTTACGATTGGCTAGATGAAGGTGGCGGGAGGGGGGGGGGGCAACTTGATTGTTTCTCGCAAAAATGCGAACTGCCTCTCGAGCGAGACTCTTAAAATGTTTTCCAAATTGCTCGCCAAATAATATGAATTTCCAGATGAACATCCATGATTCTCTCAATTGAAATCCAAGATATTATGCTCTTAGATAAGGCTACGTTCATGATTCCAGAGCTCCATTTATCTCTCAATACACCTCTGAACATATTCATTATTACTATGATTAATGCACAGTAGATGACGTTTGCAAAGATGATGCTCATTAATAATTTTCACCCCATTACTACCAGATTTATTTATCAAACAAAATTTATCTAATAGAGATTTTCGGCAAAATCTCAACGAAAACAAATTTCCCACAATCTAATCCAGTTGGAAAGGCTTTTTTGACGGTGCAATTCCCCATGTTTGTTCTCTTTCAAACCAAATAAACCGAATCCATCATATTTTCCACAGATGTTCGTCTACATACAGCAAACATTTCGATGGGAATTAATGCAATTTACAGACATCTGATACAATACGGTGACGTCAGATTGTAATTGAATCATTTAGAAAAATACGACAACATAAAAATCGTATTGTCGCTGTTTAATTTAAATACGCAACTATTGTACAAATTAAAAGATCATTTTAATAAAACAATATTGAATATTTAAAAGTTGTATTTGTTGCGCGCATACACACATATCCGCCGGATATACGACCATTTAACTTTCATTACGCTTCGTTATTTGTTACCCGCTCTCGCTCACTCTTTATATGTACATATGTACATTAGTTTATTCTTAGAGAGTGGATTCTTTGTCGACAATTCTCACTCTTGAAATAGTAACGGCTAAATTCAGATTTGGAAATATCTCAACGACACTTTTACACAAAGAAAATCACCACAATTAACTGTAATTTGTTAATTTGTAGCAATTATACGACAATTTACATAAACGATTTTTTTTTAAATACTTACTTGTTGACTGTTTAATTGCAGAGCAATTTTACGGGTCTCTTGTGAATATGAGTCAACATTGATGGAGAATTTGCTATATAATTTCCTCTATTGCTACACAATTTATAATTGATCAATCTCACGAAACCCTAATTTAGTTATAAAAATCGCGAACAAGGCCGTATCTTCGCTCAATTTGGAAAATTGAACGCTTCCTAACTATTGTTATAACCATACAATTCTTATTCAATGATAATCATCATCATTTACCAAATTTTTAGAGATAATCATCTATATTAAGCGACATGACTTGCGCAGTAACCTGCGCGATAGCCTCGTTATTGATGAATTTAAATCAAGAGTATCAACAAAAAATTATGAATATTAAAAGTATGCTAGCGAAACGAAAGGAAATTCAAACAGAAGCGAGGATTAATCGATTAAAATTCAACTCGTCTACAATATAAGAAAAAGGGACGGAAGAGGGGCGATTTTAATACGATACACCGTGTACATGTGATGAATGAAAATAACACTACCATCCTGTTATTCGAGAGGAATTAATATATTTCGAGACTTTGAAGAAAAACATTCTATCATTACCATTTTCAATTAATACAACAAATAAAACCTATGAAAATTAATTTAAATCGTACACTACAATAAATTTGAATCAATTTGTTAACTAGAACACCTCTACAATATTAATTAGAATCCACCTAGTAGACACTTGAGATTAATTACTACAATATTTTATGTAATTAGAAAAAGTGGTCGCATTTTTTTTCAGTTGGAATTATTCTCATGTTCAATTAGAAAAGTACCCACCCCTATTACTACGTCTCGTTCATTCCATCTCTAAATTGGACATTAATGATTCATGAATTTACGATATACCCTTGGATATCTTTCTAGAATATAGATCGAATATGGTCCTGTTGTTCTTCACAAAATTCGAGCATTGTACGAAACTATCGATTGTTTCATATCACCCCTTTTAAATTATTCCTTGACTATATGTTGAATAGAAAAAAACAAACTTATCCATTAGAATATCAAAGGGTTTCGATTTAGTGATATACAAACAATTGAAATTATTGATTTATTAATAGATTTGTTATTATGGTTAGAGGGGAGTGGAGGAAAAATGTAATTAAGGGAGACTACTACAATCATTATATAACCGCTATACGAAATCCGGTAATTATTGAAATTATAAATTAATGGACTATAAAGTATAATAATAGGTAATAATTCTTGTATTTTTCACTAATGTGGTGAGTTTATTGTGCACTGAAATCGCCATATATCAATTTTACAAGGCCCGGTGTTCTTCACAATAACTCTATCGAATGAATTACCAATCGGCTGTGAATTTGGTATGTAGTGTCGTAGCTTTCTTCGGGTCCTTAAGTCACATCAATAGATGACAAATTTAGTGAAATATCAATCAATCTACGACACCAACTTATTGTGACATATTCGATAGTTTATTTCTACCACGTGTTTCACTTAAATGTTCCTAGTTCTATTATTTGAAGAGCGATTTGAACAATATTTCAAAGATTTATAGGAGGGCCCTTGGAGATCATTTTAACAAAATTTCAACCCCTTAGCTCATCGAAAAGTTGGTTAAAAAAACCCTCGTTTCAGAAAAGGCTGCTCAAGGATACTCGCCAAATATTTTTTCTGGAAAAAAACACGAAGTATCCCTACCCGTTCCAGAATAAAATGAAGAAAAGCGAATAAAATCAATATTAGGGGCCATCTTTGAGTCATTCTGAATAATTTTGTGTGTAACTCGTTTTTGAAAATCGCAATATCGTTAGAAACGATCATTTTTGACCAACTTCCCGATGAGCTACATGGCTCAAATCAGTCGTCAAATATGGTGCTATAAAAGTTAAGAATATTTAACTGAAACACAGTGAAGTAATAAAAACTGTTGAAATTACAGATTTTGTTACTCATTGAAAAATGGTTCAAAGCAGGAAATTCAAATTAACAGTCATAAAATAAAATTTCATAATAAAAATTAACAAAATAGGGCTCATCAATAATTAAAAATAATAAGAAAGCCTTTTAACCGATAATCGTTGAAAATATAAAATTTGAGATTATATTTTTGACACGTACACAAACGAACATCGATTTAGTTGGTCAATGGTGCCAATGTACGGACGTAAATTTTACCAACAGTTTCTGTATGAAAATGATTAGTCCTTGAACTCTAAGGTTGGCATATTATTCAAAACTTATCAATTCAATTGTGAATCTTTTGTTAAACTCTGATAAGCATAGGATATACGATATTGTAAGTGTAGTGAGACTCATTTGTTTGTACTTCACGCTCAGTAACCACAAATACCTCTACACCCATAGTCTGGCTTTTATTGTCTCTAATTATCGATGCATATTATTATTAAAGCCAAAATTTCCGGTCTTTTCTATCTCGCTTATTTATTGTTATAAACAAATTTACTGTTAACAAACATATGAAGGATACGCTTCGTCAATTTCAACAAAAACTATACTCTATTATTAATACAAATTTCAATATTTCCCCTGGTCTATTTAAATTATAGCAAACAATAATTGTTAATAATATGATGATGTTGAAAGGTCGCATCTGTTTAACACTTTTAATAGAAAGGATTGATTGAGGAAGGCATATAGCTCGCTTCCGTTTCTGTTTTTATTCAACAAACTAATGCATACAAAACGACAATGATTAAATTGCTACTAACTTATAAAATATTACACTAGAGAGATACACAATATAGATCATTTTTACACCCTTTATTTTACCCAATCCGATAGACGATTTGTAGAAGAAAGAGCAGCATCATTTATCAATCTATAACGGAAATTGATTGTACCGTTCAATTTCGTTGTAAATCCACCACCATCTAGAATCTCAACGGTAATCAATAAAGCAACCCTTATTGAAATAGATGCGATTTGCACCTAATTAGAAAAAAATTATTCACATCGCACACACAATTCTAGATGGATGTTGGTGTGTTGTGGGGAAGAGAAAATAGAACATTTGGCACAGTTCCAAGAGTTTTCTCGTTTTATCATTCGCTATTATTCAAAAAAATAATAATAAAAAATAAATGAACAGTAAAGGGATGAAACTGGATAGCGTTAATAATTCAATAAAGCGACCTGTCTATAGATATTTAAAAACTGAAAACAACAATATAGGGAGGAATTAATAATAAATCAGGTCGAATACAAACTCAAGGTCTCATCGTTTAAAATGAAATATTGATTTCCTCGTTATTCCTTCAAAAATCACATTTTATTTATCATCATTTTACGCTTTTATAACTGGAAGAGTCACAAAGAATCGATCTGTTTTTCCCGTTTTTTATACACAGCCATAAACAATGAGACTCATCATAATAAAAGCTGCATACTGTGCTGTTGTTGTTATAAATTTTTTTTAAAAATAACACCCCTTAAAACACAACCACCTACAAACTTGAACAATCACCGTATTGTGTTGATGGAAGTTTTCCATTTAATTTTACACCCCAATGAAATATTGTTAGTCGACATTTTTCATAATAGTTCCGTTGGATTGGTAATGAAGTCTTTTGTAAAGATGTTGAGGATCTCTATTTCTGCTTGCATAACTATGGTATTTCCTTGAAATTTGTTTCCGCATTTTTCAAATCGGATATCCAACGAAAATTACTAATATTAGAGAAATACAAATTGAAACTAGACTCTATTCGGTATCCATAAATTGCCGGTATTTAATAATCGATATTTCGCTTAATTGATGAGATATTGTAAAGAGTCAGGTAGCATTAGAGGTAGAATTTTAAGGAACATTCAATACGTTTTTAGTTCTGAAAAATTTCAATTGGATTCTGAGCTACAGAGGTAAATCTTAGAGTATGTATTTTTTAAATTGTTCTCTATAATTTGTAGATTTTTCCCTTGTTTGATGAGATATAGAAATGAGGATAGTATATAGAAAGAGCATTTCAAGGAGCATCTAAGAGTGTCTTTGTTCTGAAAATTTTCGATTGAATTCTGAGCTACAGAGGAAATCTTGGTGTGTTTTTTTTTAATTTTCCTCTATAACTTAGCAAATATTGTCGATTTTTCAATAATTTTCTCACAGTGTAAAGCAAATTAAAAGAACTTTTCCAGTCTCCAAGAAATTTTCTAATCGATGTATTAGTTTTCGGGTAAATAGTTAAAAACTTGAGAGCCCATGTTACATTTTTTTTGCACTTTCGGGACTAAAGTGAGATTTTAGTCCCTCAAAACAGGGACTAAAGTACTTCATTATATCCCTAGGGATATAATGAAAAATAAATAATTGTTTCCATGACAACAAAAGTCTAAGAAATGTCAAATTTTATTAAAAAAATTTGATTTTGATTTCCAATAAAAAATACTAACAAAGAACCTTCATTAACTTCTGCTTTTTCTCGTGGCAACAAGTCATGAATATTTTACACTATTTTTCGTATAATTTTCTTGATTTTGAAGGCAAAATACTTATTTTTAAATTGGAATTTTCAGGCATTGCTTTTCTATAATGACGATTTGACTAATCTTGTTTATTGATGCAGTAACCATGGTAAATTAGCATAGCAGGCCATAATAAAAATGGTAATAGATATTTCCAAATCTTTAATTTTATTACTTTATGGCTTTAAACATTTCCGAAAGTGCAAAAAATATCGTATATACCTCGGGACTAAAGTGCTTTCTTTCGTCCCTCGAGTGGTTATTGCCCTCGGGACTTACGTCCCTCGGGCAATAAACTTCCACTCTCGGGACGAAATGACGCGCTTTAGCCCCTTGGTATATAATATACTATAACTTCCCCGACCAGAGGGTAGGGAAGTTAATTTTTTGGTTTGGTGCCCAAAAAGTGTTAATATTTAATAATCGATATGTTCCTAGTTTGTTGAGATATTGAAATGAGAATAGTATCATTAGAAATAGCATTTCAAGGAGTATCTAAGGGTGTTTTTCTTCTGAAAAGTTACGATTGAATTCTGAGCTAGAGAGGTAAATCTTGGAGTGTGTTTTTTTTAAATTTTCCTCTATAATTTAGCAAATATTGTAGATTTCTCAATAATTTTCTAACACTATAAAACAAATTGAAAAGCTTTTCAAATCTCCAAGAAATTTTCTAATCGATGTATTAGTTTTCGGGTAAATGGCCAAAAACTTGAGGGCTCATGTTACATCTCCTTTTAGTTTGGTGTCCAAGACATGTCAATATTTAAAAAGCGATATCTCTCTTGTTTGATGAAATATAGAAATGAGGATCGTATCACTAAAAAGAGCGTTTCAATGACTATCTAAGAGTGTTTTTGTTCTGCAAAATTTCAATTGAATTCTGAACTACAGAGGTAAATCTTACAGTGTTTTTTTTTTAATTTTCCTTTATAACTTGGCAAATATTATTGATTTTTCAATAATTTTCTCACAGTATAAATCAAATTGGAAGAGCTCTTCAAATCTCCAAGAAATTTTCTAATCGATGTATCAATTTTTAGGCACATGGCCAAAAACTTGAGAGCTCATGTTACATCTCCTTTTGGTTTGGTGCTCGAAAAGTGTCGATATTTAATTATCGATATCTCCTTTATTTGATGAGATATTGAAATGAGGATAGTATCATTAGAAAGAGCATTTCACAGAATATCTGAAAGCGTAAAAAATACCGACTAAATTCTGAGCTGCAAAGGACAATTTTGGAGCATGTATTTTGTTTCGTTTTTCCTCAGTTTTTCAATGATCTTCTATGAATAGACAGCAAATTTTCAATAAAACTGACAAAGTTGATATTCTTCATTGAAGATGTCAAAATAGAATTATTTCAGATGAATAACAAATCAACACCTTGTATCTGATATTTCCGAACAAATAAAGGTTAATTGTTGAAAGGCTACCAATATTTTCACTATCCTCGCAACGTGATAAGAATACATCAATCTTATCAATCGAACAATGAACATTAAATTATTGTAATTTTATTTACCACTAGTGGTTATAATAAAAAAAAGTTGGTAGAATAAGAATGGAAGGGAAAAAATAGAAACGCGTGACATGAATTAAAACAATTTGAAATCATTCCAAAATGCTTATTAATTCAACATGGAAATCGATCAAAAAATTGTTGTAACCCTAAACAAAAATAACCCTCCTTACTACTATAATTTTATTGATTTCTCTCTTATTTTCTAGTGTATTTCATGCGATTTACAGTTGAATAATTTATAAAATATCTGTCTATTTTAGATTAATTAGTTCCGTTATTTCTAATTAACAACAACAGCGATAAACAACATTTCAACTCTTTCATTATTGTATTTACGTGTTGGATTTTATGTAAATTGGATTTTTGAACGATTTACAAATATTTAAGTTTTATATCAGCTCTATTGATCTTTTCAATATAGGAAACAATTTAAAGGTAATCGTGCAGCAACGAAAGTATCGGATATTTCCCCATTAAAACCTCAATTTCGGTTTAAACGGGAGATGGAATTCAAATTTCATAAAGATTGACTACCAACGAGACAATCGCGAAACTAATCTCTAAATTCGAAACAACACAACGCTTATACCGAAAGTATCGGAAATCTTTAAATAGACCACAGAATAAGACTCTCAAATAAAATAAAAACCGACAAGAAAACACTACAGCTTCGATCTTGTCACATTGCCAAAAAATTGTAAGCATGCAGAATTACAACGTTGGCAAATGAATTCTAGTTAAAGAAAAATTTGTCGAACCCCCCCACCCTTACTGTAACATAAACAGTATTCTCGTTCAAGTTTAATTAAAATTAACCACACCCTTGTTTTATTACAACTGCTACGACTACTATAACTAACAGCATCAACATACTCATTATAAGTAACAAGATTTTGAAAATTTATTAAAACCCCGATAGTCTCCACCAAACTACTGCAATATCCAGGTTTTGGTAGGGTGGTGGAAATGAAAGATAGAGATATGTGAGTAGAGATAGGGATGGTCACGTAGAAAACATCTCTGGATTCCACCCCTATTTTATTAACGTCCTCCGTTTGCTTACGCTAGAGACGCTACTATTTCGATTGAAATGTCTCGCATTAGCCAGACAGATATAGGTATAGCGTCGCGACGCTCTTATATTTTCACAATTTAACGTCACTGAGAGATCTATAAAAAAATATAATAACGGAAGAACGAAAATATTTTCTGTTGTGTGTTGCTTTTTCTATAGCACTCTCGATAAAAATAAATCAAACCGTATAAATGTCTTGAAGGGAAAGTAGAAAGGTGTGATAAATGATACTTTTAGGAAAAAATATTAACGAGTTTTTTCTTGAATAACACAATCTTTCTTATCAACAGAACGTATTAGAAAAATTGATAATAATAGTAATTTGGGACATTTACAGTCTTGTTTGTAATGATCTTCAACCTTTCCGTCAATACTATCAGTTATCACAAGTTTACAAAGATATCGTCGAATATACTACACGTCCATCCAATATTATCAATTCAAGTGATATAATTTCGGAAGAATTCGGTAACTTTGAGGGTGATTTTCGGAGATACAGAAACGACAATTCGAAATATGAGAAGTCCCAATTGTAGAACTAATTTTCGTTTATCTATTATATAAGCGTATTCCAAATCGAAGGAGATATCAACCGTTTCGACATCCCTTACCAATGTTTGTTAAATTTTAACCTCTACTCATTGAACGCCGAGTATATATCGATAAACGCGTTTTCTTCTGGTTCGTATCGCCGGTCGAAATTTTAACGTTATTGACGAATCGTCTATTGAGTAAACATATAAAATGAGTCGTTCAAATTTAATAATATTTAATAAGATTTTAAACAAGTGTATAATTTTAGAATGGAGAGACTTCAACACTTGCCTGTGTGTATGGATCATTATTTTTTACGTCTTGTCGTTTTTCCGATACTTTTTCTATAAACATAAATGAACCAAATATGTAAAGAAACAGGGAACGACCATCTGCCACCAATATGGTTCATATCATCGTGAAACAGAAACCGAATATCTGGCCGATTTTCCACAATTCTTTCACACAATCATCTATAGTCAATCTAGTGATCTAGTGGAAAGTGTTGAATTTGACACTTACCTATTCATTGAAAGCGGGAAATTTAAATAAACAATAATAAAACGGTATATTACACAAAAAATTTCAGTAAGGCGTAATCAAAATCAATAAAACAAAATAATAAAAGTCTTTTAAAACAAAATTCATTGAAAATAAGAAAGAAACTTGTTAGAAACATAAAATTTGAGGTTATATTGAGTATAAACAAACGAGTATCGTTTAGTTTGTCAGTGATACCAACGTAAGAATATAAATTTTACCATACGTTTCTATATAAATGTTATCAGTCGTTGAACTATAGGGTTGGCAACAAATTCAAAACTTTCTACTACATGAGTGGATTTACTATAAAAGTCTGTCCTATAGTAAATCTAGGGATGTAGTAGAAAGTATTGAAATCAAAACGTAATCAAAATTAACGTAAAACAAAATTCATTAAAAATAAGAAAAACATGTTTAGAAAATTTGAGGTTGTATTGTTGTGCATAAACAAAGGAGTATCGTTTAGTTCGTCAGTGATACCAACGTAAGAATATAAATTTCACCATACGTTTCTATATAAATGTTATCAGTCGTTGAACTATAGGGTTGGGAACAAATTCAAAACTTTCTACTACATGAGTGGATACTTCACTCGACTAGGCCAAATTCGTGGCAAAATAAGCGCCCCATTTGGATTTATTCACTTTTAGCGAAACTGGGAAAGTTTGAATCGTCTACCGATTGCAATATTTCTAGTTTTCCTAGTTGAAAATCACAATTAAATACCGACTGAAACGTTAAATTTGAAATTGTTCATTTGCGTGAAATTCAAACGGTGCAAAAAAAAAGTTGAAAAGCGTTTTAGATGAATAAAATTGTTAGTACGATTTGAATGTACTGAAATAGAGCAAAAACTAAAAGAGATTGGAACAATTATAGCTGGCACTCCAACTTTTTTTTTTCAAATCTTCAGTTATATTCAACTACTTGAACACACTAATTAGCATATACTACAACTATTGATAAAACGCTTAAAAACGAGATTATACTCAGTCTAGTCTAGTTTAAACGACTCGACTTACAACAAAACTACCAACTTTGTGGAACAAATTTTTAAAAATAGCAAACAGGAGGTTTATAGAGCAATGCGCAGGGTGTACAACGCTATTTAAGCTCGTAGTAGCCTACGATTTTGCGAACGTATGTCAGTTTCTTGTTTCAGCTAAATAATCTTCATTACCGACATGCTCTTGTTTCAACAGATTATTGGTAATGCAGATTACAAGAAACTGACATACGTTTTCGAAGTCATAGGTTACTGCGAATTTAAATTGCGTTGTACACTCTCTACGCACAATCAAGGAAAAATAGTACTGGGCGGGAAAATTCAAATAAACAGTAATAAGTAGAGTTAGGATCTACAGTCGCACAATAAAAATTTCAACTGTCAAAACGTACCAGTGGCGTAATTGATTTAAAATACAAATAATCGGCAATTTACTTGTAATTAATTAAATATAAAAGTAATTTCTATGATTGATATTCAACAGAATTAGTAAATGAATTTAGAATTATAAATAATTTATAAATTTGTGCGTAATATTTTATTTATTTTTTGGATATAAATCATCTGTTTATTAACCTAAACGAACTACAATGAGAGAATAATGGAGGGGAAGCTGAATCTGTCAAAATTTCGCTAAAATCAAACACCTGCGTTTTAGAGATGACGTTGCTAAGTTAAACAAATCTTTATAATTGGTCGACTGTTTTTCTAAATTCTGTTGCTGTCGATATAGAGCGCCTTGCCTTGTTGTTGTTTGTTGACGTATAAAACAACTGATTCAAAATTGAAACTTATGTGCCGCTCTTGTTAAATTTTTCTAAAATTAGATCCCCGACTGCTCCTTCTAGGGAGCAAAATCTTAACTCTAGTAATAAGAGAATACAATACACAAAAATGTCAACAAAACGGTCTACAAATTGGAGCTGATTAATAATTAAAAATAATAAAAAACCATTGAAAACGGCAATAATTAAAAATAAGAAGACAACCCGCGTGAATATATAATTTGAGGTTATACATGTAAACAAACGAGTAATGATTTAGTCTTCCAATGGTACCAATCTACGGATACAAATTTTACTATCCGTTTCTATATTAAAATTATTAGTCCTTGAACTATAAGGTTGGCAGACAATTCAAGTTTTATGCTATATGACTGTATTTATTATACCGTTTAGTTTTGTTTGTGTATTGATTAGGAGTCAAGCTGTCCGAATTCAGCTAGACCGTAATTTAAGCTAAACTATGGGGGCTTATTGTTTAAAATTTTATGATTTGAACTTTTAGCATACAGACGATAATTTTGTTCAACTGGTCAAAATTAAAATAATTAAACTTGATGAAGTTTCTTATTGTACATTAGAATTAAAATAAGGGTACCCTCATTTTCGAAATACTCATACGGTATACAATCCTTTAAATTTCCAATATAACAAATTATCAACAATAGAATATTGAATTTTTAATGTTATTTCGTAATAATTTTATAATTAGAGGCCAATAACCGGCATACAGAGCGATTCACTACTGTCGCCTATTTAAACTACAAATAATTTTAATTTTACGCCGTTTTGACGCAATATTTTTGTTGTTTCAACAAGTACACCCTTATTTTAAAGTGTTAGTCTCTAATTAAAAATTACATACTAAAGAAATTATTAGTACTAGAAGTTTAAAATTTGAAATTTAAATAGTTAGAACAATGCACTTTCTATTTTGAATAATCGTTTATCGTTCGGATTTTTTATTGTAAAAAAATCCATATAAATAATTCAAATACTATTAAAAATAGATAGTATAGGGAATGCTAATATAAATCGATACAACATTATCTTCTCTATCAGAATTTGAAAAGAAACATATGGTGCTCTATTTTAAAAGCAGACGAATTTTCGTTTAAAAATCGGTTGGTAACAAATCAATTTATTCGAATTGTACAAACAAAATTACCTTAGAATTTACAAAAACGATATTGTTAGCTACTGGAATTCAAAATTTTAAGCAATTTTTGAAATATTTTTTTTAATCAAGTATATACTGCGAAATTTGAAATATAATAGGATGGATATCAGCAATCTACAGTCTACATTTACAATAGAATACAAGTGAAACCAATTAAGTAAATTGATTTCGAATCTTGACACTAATTACTTCATGTAAAAGTTCCACAGGGGAGGCGGAAAAATCGAAAGAAATTATTTCTGTATTGAAAATTCTACACAGATAGATTACAACGTTTATTTAACCATAAAATAAACCAAAAAATGCCTACAGCCAAATAATAATAAGCTTTATAATACGCTAGTTATAGACGAACAAGAACCTTGACTTAGGCTCATTAGATACCAATTTTTTCCGTTTCTCCCAATCTTCATTATACGAAATTGTAACATTACAACACTGAAATAAAAACGAAATCACATCGATCTGTACAAGGAAATTTAATAACGACAACAACAAAAAACCGTATCAATTGAACGATATTTAGGCCAAATCAGATTCCAATAGATCTGGGTCGAATGTTTTTTTAACGGTTGCAATTTCAGTCCTCACAGATTCATCATCAGGAAATGAATGTGACCCAAAAAAATACATCGAAAATTGTTTACATTTTTATTACAACGTCAACTTAATGTGGAAAATAATTAAATAGAGAAAGAACCGGTTCGTTTTCTGAACTCTTTGATACTGTTGAGGCTGCTTTTTTCTCGTTGTTGTTTTTGTTATTGGATGTTGTTTTAATCTTTCTCGTCTCGAAAATATTCTTTTTAATTAAATACGGTCATTCAATAGATTCTTACAGTGATTTTTTGCAATTTGTTAACGATTATCACGTTGTAAACGTACTAAAAGTGGCGTTTTTTAGTTGTATAGTGCCTCTTTTATCCAACTATACAACAAAATGGAAGAAAAATGAATTTTTCTATTTTCCATAGAAAGAAACAGTACTTTAATAACTGTTAACGCACACTTTAATAGTGTCATTTATTTTTTTAAAGTTGGTAGTTAATCGCTTGTCACTTAGATTCAAATGACAGCTGTCAAACTATTGAACAAATTTTAAATAATTTTCAAATCAAATTGTTAATTTTGATTATGTACGGTATTTTATTTATAATGATTTTATTAAAAATTCTATGCAGTCTTACCAATCCAATTTTTAACAAAATAGATTTAAAAAAATCCGAATGAGAACAAATGGCATGGGTGAGAAAAGAATAATTGGAATATAAATGGAGTTTGTTGTCATGACAGCAATACCAATCGCCATAAAATTCCCTAATTTCAAATTTTTTTACAAAAATGATGTAAAGTGCAAGAAACTTTTACTAACAAGTAAACCTTACGAAGTCGAAACTCCCGATTTTGATGATTTTTGGTATATAAGTACTTCATTCTATTCTAAGGGATGCGTGTTTTGTCATTCGTGCCCATACGCAAGTTTAAGGGAGAAAATGGGGGTTGAAGTTACCCCTGTAAAATCAGTTTTTGGGCAATATCTCTAGAACGGTTCAATATTTTTTGATGATTCAAAAATTGAAAGATAGACATTTGTGGGGGATACAACGTAGTAGAAACCAATTGTCAATATCTTGTTGGGGGTGGAAATGATAGGCACTTATGTGCCGTTTTTTACGGTTTTTTGCAATTTCACACCCCATGGTAAAACATACCAATATGAAATTTTTTGTAGTGGTAGAAAATTACAAAATAAAATTTACCTGTTCGAAGGTTTTTCATTATTTTTAATTGTTACCCCATAAATAATTTTTAAGTGTTGTAACGTTAAGGGTGAATTTTGGCTATGTATATAATTTTTTGAAATCGCATTTATGTGGGTTTTGAAGGCATTTGAAGAACCTTTCAAATGATATATGAATGACTACCCCAAACTACCCCTTAATGAATTATGCTAATATAAATTTATGAAAAAATATTTTATTACTATTAGTGATTCTAACCATAGTAATTATTTTATTTTGTTTGTATTATTTATATAATGATCCAGTTTTTTATTTTAATTACTATTTTAATCAATGACAACCCCTTCTGAATTATTATAATATAAATTTATCGAAATATTATATTATTCTATTTACAATGATTCTAGAAATTCCCTACATTTTATATATTTGCATATACGTAACAACTTGCTTATGGTCGGTAGTTGTTACAATAATGATAGATTTGGAAGAAATGTTCATTGAAAAAATTTGGCTTGCACTATCCGCAGGTTACATTAACAATCGTCACATGTACGACTTGTATGATAGGCTTTGAATGAAATATCTGTAGAAAAATCTGGTCTTTCATTCGGAAATCCACTCCGGTATCACGCATATTTGAATAATTCTGTATATATTGGGGAAGAAAACTGATTATGGACCAATAATTGTAGTTTAATTATGTTATCCCTTAAGTGAAGATTGCAACCATATCTCCATATGGCGAAAGCCATAAGCGTCTAGAAGGTTGAATCCCTTTGATAAATTCATAATTTGGACAGTTCTGGATAGTGGGACTATTTCATACAAGTCTTCTGCTTTCTGCCCACCCCATGCATCTAATATCAAAACAGATTTTGTGTTGGTGTTTGGGATGAACTCATTGGTAAAGCACTCTTCAAATAGTTTTTTCGTCAATTTACCAGATGTTGTTGCCATGATGTATCATAATTCAGAAGGGGTTGTAATTGGTAAAAATTGTAATTAAAATAAAAAATTGGATCATTATATAAATAATACAAACAAAATAAAATAATTACTATGAGCAGAATCACTAATAGTGATAAAATATTTTTTCATTAATTTATATTAGCATAATTCATTAAGGGGTAGTTTGGGGTAGCCATTCATATATCATTTGAAAGGTCCTTCAAATGCCTTCAAAACCCACATAGATTTGATTTCAAAAAATTATATACATAGCCAAAATTCACCCCTAACGTTACAACACTTAAGAATTTTTTATGGGGTAACAATTAAAAATAATGGAAAACCCTCGAACGGGTAACTTTTATTTTGTAGTTTTCTACTATTATAAAAAATTTCGTATTGGTATGTTTTACCATGGGGTGTAAAATTGCAAAAAACCGTAAAAAACGGCACATAAGTGCCTGTCATTTCCACCCCCAACAAGATATTGACTATTGGTTTCTACCACGTTGTAGCCCCCACAAATGTCTATCTTTCAGTTTTTGAATCATCAAAAAATATTGAACCGTTCTAGAGATATTACACAGAAACTGGTTTTGCAGGGGTAACTTCAACCCCCATTTTCTCCCTTAAACTTGCGTATGGGCACGAATGACAAAACACGCATCCCTTAGAATAGAATGAAGTACTTATATACCAAAAATCATCAAAATCGGGAGTTTCGACTTCGTAAGGTTTACTTGTAAGTCATTTATTCCACTTGTTCTTTATAAAATGCGTCTGATTTTGTTTCTTAACGTACTATTTTTCAATTAAATAATCATAAGGCGGTCATTTGAAAGTTTCTCATATTGATTACAGCAAATTTCTGTAATTTTTTAGCAATTATCTGGTTGTAGAAGCACTAAAATCAATGATTTTGTATAGTTGTATTACGCCTTTTTTAACCAAGTGTATTGCAAGAAAATGGAAGAAAATAATGAATTTTTAATTGTTAAGAAGGCATCCAAACTTCCGTTTTGTGCAACACTTTTTTTGTGTATCAATTTAAAACTTTGCAATATTTTTATTGTACCAAATTGGTGGTAATTAGTTGATTACCCATAGACCAATTTAATGTTGGTAGTTATTGAAGTCCATGGCCAACATATGGTCACAAATTCCACACCAATCAAGACAATTATAAAATAAATTCGATGATACACACACACACACAACGGGAGAGCAATAACATTTAAATACAAAATAACCGAGTTTTATTTCGAATAGAAACATTCATAAGACGATGAAAATAGCCTTTCCTTAACCGCTACGTAGCCGTCAAGTTCACTGAAACCTCCCTGGATTCTCCCTCTTTTCTCTCAACGTATACACATTTCCTGAATCACTGGAATATTATTTCTGTACGTATGGCCAATATAAACTTGGCATCTAATCCAAAAATAGTCCCTTTGTTCGATCAAGATCTCTTCTACGCCACTAAATTCGAAATGGGGGGGTTGTTTTTAAATATGGAAGAAGTAGCGGTAATATCCAGCAGCCGTAGCAGTAGCGTCACGGACAAACAAACACCAAAAAAAAGCACCCTCATTTCCGACAATAGAGATCGAATGGGGGTTAGAGTGAAAGAGATAGAGAGGGGTGTAATCTTGATTGTTATATTTAAACTTACCGGGTAGTACATGCCCTGAGGAGGAAGAAAGAAAGCTCCGGCGCCCCACAGTTTGGCTGATTTTATTTTAACAAACAATTCACATAAAAATCTTACTCGTTTGAAGATTTCTTAAGAATTGGCACAGTTTTATTTTTAAAATTGAAGATCAATTATTTGCTGTCGTATATAAACATAATAATAATAATAATAATGAGGAAAATCACTACCACGTTTTTAATGCAATTGTATTTAAAATTGAATGACTTGTTGCCGACAATATGTGTGTTTGTATTTAGGATGAACAACGCCCGTTTAGGGTGCTCTAGCTCAACTACCACCCTGGCCGAGGTGTACACAAAATATTGCCGATGAACGAACAGGGGGGCAGGTACACAGTATACCCGGTTCAGTTGTTCGACTGTCGGGTTGTTTGGTGGGGTCTCGATCAATGAACGTCGGGTAATATACAGATGGGCGGCGCGCGCACATACACGTACACATTCTCAACATCTCCCCCAAAAAAAATAAAATTAAAATAAATGGATAGATGGATCCGAATTCGATGCCAACAAAAACGAAAGACAAACATATCGAATCGGGACTGCACAAAAGTGAGATAACAAATTTTGAGCAAACCAAATCAAATTGAAGATTTTTACCAAAATAGGGGGTGTACAAGCATTTCATCTCGCAGTTGGCCTTGCTTGTTATTAACAAAAAACAATCAACTAGAGTAACTACGACATTACCAACTAAACACATGGCCAACTATTATCGAATTATATATCCCTTATCTTCAAATTAAGGCTCTAAATGCAAATAACACTGGTATATACCTAAATTTTGGAACGACCTCTACAATTGAGACGATTTCAAAACGCCCCCGATTGAATTTTACATATTTGCATCGATATAATGAACAATAAGTGGATTTTATTTGAAAATATTGCGTTTTATTTATTTATTTATTTATTTATTTATATTTCCATATATATATCAATTTATAACGCAAAACCAAAACAGAAAGGTCGTCTTTGAGGTTATGTTATTTCAATGTGATTTAATTATCGTCGATATTTCAATTTTATCTCAAATTTACGCAAATAAACGCAAATTAATTACAAAACAACAATGAAAGTTAATAATTCTCCAATTAGTCTAACAATAATAACAATAATAATAAAACAAGTATGCGGCGCTACAATTAGTCGTATAGAAATTGACGTAAAATATACATATTTGGTTTAAAAAAAGCCATGAATAATTCAAATTACAACCACAAAATACGATAAGAATTGAATAATAATTAATTATGACAACAATTAAATAATTAAATTATAAGATGGTGAAATTTTATAGAAACCGTAACGAAATTTATGGAATTCTAAATTGATTTCATTTTCTAATTAATAAAAATTCCTACCATGTAGATAGAAACAATTTCGATATTTGTTAGAAATAAAGTAGGAAAATTTACGAAAATATGATAAAATAATTAAATTTAAACAGGTCATAGTAGGTCAATTATAACAAAACAACGTTTTGTTTTGTTCCCTAAACGTCTGTCACAAACGAACAAAAGAAAATCAACACTAACTCAATTGTTGTCTTTTTGTATTTATTCCATTTACTATTATTATTATTTGAATTGATAATTGTTATAATAAAGTGCTAATTACTCAATGAACAGGCAAGGAGTATTATATTATAGTATTACTACTATAATTACTATAGGTAAACATAAAAATCAATGTTTCATTCTTAATTTTATTGTTGTAGTTTTCGAATCTCTAAACATGCTACAGGTTGTCTGTAACGAGATGAAATCTACGAGAAACAAGGGCGCGATAGAGAAAAGAAGCCACTGGCATTCTTCTAAAGACCGGTTATAACAGCCTTGAAACTGGCCAAATTCACAATAAACGAATCGATTGTATTTTAAAAAAGACGCCCTTTATAATGTAATTACCAATTTTGGGCCACTAACAATAGCCCATACACATGACGTTCATTAATCAAGTAATTATTATTAGAATCTACTTACATGACAGTTTCCTGGTGTGATTTCGGAACGGTTTTGTTAAATTTCTTCGATAATTAATGAGAACTACAAAAACTATTAATGATTTTGAATGAAATTTCGGTCTCAGTCAAAATTTCATTGTAAAGAATCAGCAAGTGGTTGTTATCATCCGAGTCGCCACAAACACAGACATAATACAATGATTGTTGAATAAAGATAGATTTTATGTGGTTATTGTTGTATGGGGAAAGGGCGAGACAGAGATGACGATCAAAATATATTGCGCACGCATCGATTTCGAACAGAATTTTCAAATATCCGACAAATATTGATTTTACAATTCCAACAAAACCACCCGGTCTATCCGTTCAACAATATGTTCACGATAATTCTACCCCTAATTATCGCCCAATTTCAACAGTGGCGGTGGCCAGACGGTCACCTATACGTTCCCGGAATTCCCCTACAAAGAAACCAACAAGAACGTAAGACAATTTGTTTGATAGAAAATTGATAATCGTGGAATTTCAGGAGGTGATGTTCCGGGAAGTGGAGACGGCCTGCGAACGCGGCTGCACCGACCGTTACGGCGTCTCGAAGATTTTGTGCATCCGCCAATGTGTCTCGCCGTCGTGCTATCGCGATCTCTACCAACAAGATTTGGTGAATAAATCCGGCAAATCGTGATTTTGTTTGATTTTTTTCGTTTGTAGTTGGAAGAGGGAGAGGTTGATGTTAGATTGAATTCGTTCAAAGGTTGTTTTATTCAACGATACAATAAATCTCGCCCATGACCTGACTAAAACACCAATGTTGATATACAATTAATCGATTTGTTTTGTTTTGAATACAACACCGAGAATTGCTGAATTATTCGTTTTTGGAATTTTTAAACACCCATTAATACTGTACAGATTTTGATGTTAATCCGTTTAGAATTTGTCGTTTATCAAAAATAAATCAAAAATTAGCATTGTTTATACCTTCATAATAACAGAACAACTCAAATTTGGCACGTGTACTCAACAAAATCACGATATAAACAATGCCCAATCACGTTCTACTGGATTCTAGTTTTATCCATCTTCATCCACCTATGAATTAATTAATTAATTAACAAATTTACCTGATATTCAAATGCAAATAATTCTAATATCACAAAATTAAACATACCGTTTTCCTCTCTCTTTTTTCCATATAGTTTTTACACAATATTGCTTAATTGTTGAAATTTTAATTATAGTCTGCACTTTATGGAATTCTTTGGTGCGTTACAGGCCTGCCATGAAATTACGTCACAACTAACTAAAGGCGACAACACAACGGATTATTATAATAAATCACCGATTGTGTTCCGGCCTTAATTGTCATTAAATTTCCCCAAATTCTATAAATATTGATTGATTGATTTATTGTAAATTATTGTCAATTCTGACGCGATTCCTCGACAGGTATCATAATTGTTTATAGTTAATTTCGTTAACAATATCCTATTTACATCTAAATGAACAATTAGAATTATTGATAATTATCATTGTATATAGTTGTTTAGAAAAAATAATTTTATTTTTATCGGAAAATATTCTTTTTTAAAACCTAATTTTCTCTAATAGTTTCTCCTTAATTATCAATTATATTCTTATACAGCACTAACATGTACGGTATGATTCAATTCAGTTGTCGATGATTGATCCGTATTTAATTCCTCCATGGTTTGATCGCCTGTTAAATTTTTACTTTTATGCTTCTTACCCAGACCAGGCAATTTTGGTAAATGTTTTAATGCGCTAACTGAACCACGTGTTTTAATCTTTTCACCTTCACCACTCTCCTGTTCTTCACTAATTGAATCTAACGGTGCCTCGTTCTGATGTTGTTGATCATCCTGGATCGGAATATCATCTACACATTTCCATTAATTAAATAACAATTAATTAAAATTAATAAAAAAGAAGTAATTTTGGTTAGTGTTTTTTATTTTTATTGTTCTTACCGGGCAGTTTTTTCGTACGGAACGATGCGTTAGTTATCATCGATTTAGAGATTGCGTGTGTATGTGATGGCCGTGGTGTTACCGATATTGATGGGGAATGTTGTAGTAGATTCTTAATTGCATTTGCCGTCAATAGAACATCTATTAAAATATAATTTAATTTTTTTTTCAATTTAATTGAATTAAAAATTATACCGGAATACGCCTCGTACATTGCCCGTTGTGTAATATCATTTAACGTATGTACGGCCCCGTTGACGCCCCGTTCAGCTCCATGGTAGATTATATGCAATAATTCCAATAATAACGGACTAGATACTGGTATACGATTCGTAAAACTTTGATTATAACTACTATCACTATGTATTGAACTTGAACTATCGTTAAAACCAAATCCTTGCGATACTAATCGTGATATTCCTTTACATGTATATTCAATCCCTTGTGTACTAACACTGGCTAATTGTCGATTATATAAGAACACAAGTGCGGTGATAACACGTTGACGATTCTGGGCATTAAAACATTCCACCTGCGGTAACGGGCCCCAACTAACTAATTTACTATTACATTCCTCCCAACGTCTTAATGAATTTTCGGCAATAAATGCCGATTCTAGATTTGTTGAATCATGATAGATTGACGATTGAGCTATACTAGGTACACGAAATGATAGAATACGCGGTTGACCTTTCGAATCAGTTATCTACAAATAAACGTACAATTATTTATTACAAAACATTAACAAATTCCGTATACTTCTAAATTGTATAGAGTGACTAATAGTGTTTGTACTGAAGTATACTTTTTATCAGTTAAATGCAATAGGACTAATGCAGGTATATACTGGAGTGTAAATTTGCGTAATTGCTCCTCACCAGATCGATAGAAATCTAACAATTGCCGACAAATACCATCAATTAACTGCAACGAAAACGAATTAACAATCCAACTAGAAATTGTACAAATTACCCACATTTGGTCCTTTAAACTTGCAAGGCTCGGCCAGGACCTCGTACAGGGCCATCATAACCTCGTGATTATGTTCTTGTTCCACCGAATACGTGTGTATTTCACTCTCCGTTAACGATTCGAATTCCTCCATCCAATCGTTGACCAAAATATCAGCCATTATTGTCGCCTTTAATAACACGAAAATTACAAAATCGAGTAAAAATTTTTAAGGTTATGTTATTCTATTGATTTCGAATATAACCTTGAATTTGATTAAAATTCGATACAATTACGTATACATTTCGAAAATCGTTCGGTAATTCGCAAAAGGAAAACATAAAAATTGGGAGGAGGTGGTGGAAAACCGATTAAATTAGATGAACAAGCAAAAGAAAATTTGATGTAAACGTCAAATTTGGGGAGAAAATTTTTGTGAAATTCCACCAACAATTATCGAGAAAATCACTATAATTGTGCGCGAAACTTAAATTTCGCATAAACTCACATAAGTCGGATAATTGTGCGACATTTCGCTTGATAAACACCAAATCACCAATAATACAAAAACACTTCTTTATTGATCATGACAGTTATTAATAATTAAAAAAGACGTCAATAATTTTGATAAATAATTCAAAGGTAATCTATCCGTACAAGTTCCCTGGGAATTCTTGATCGGACAACGCATCGTCCTGTTCATGATCCGATTCGGGGTCTTTACGTTTCCTGCCGTATGCCCGTTTGCTTGTCACCGGTAACGCATCTGATTCACCGTGCAATAACGAATTGCGATACAACAGCAACGGCTGCCAATCTTCACCACGACTACTCGGCATACCGGTAGTTATACGCCGATCTAAGAACGTTAAAACTACCCGTTTATCCTGTTTTAGCAATTTATTAGTGAATTCGGTCAAGATTTCCAAGAACGGTAGATTGGGCGGCGGTCCAGTTGGATCTTCTGGTTGATCGGCGTTAGCGACAGCGAATAGAATACCGGCTCGGTGTAACGCTGTGATTGCTTCTCGATTTTTTACAGCATCCAAACCGAACGATAGAGCGAAACGTTTTGCTAATTCCTGAAATAAAATCAAGAATTAACTAATTGTTTGATTTTGTTGAAATTATTACTTTTAACGCGAAGAATTCTTCGTTTTGTCGTGTTGTTTTCCCGGTTGATAATTTTTGTACTTCTTGGAAAATCATCGTTAAACTCATACACATAGTTAGAGCGCAATTAACTTTATTAATCTCTCTAGCTTTACTCAATGTTGCTTTAATAATATCTCCATATTCGTTGTAATATTTAACATAATGTTTAAAGATATCGGCAGCAGCTTTCGTCGGCATAATATTGTAAACGATCAATTTACAATAAGCAGCTAGGAAATTACGACGTTTGTGCAATTCTTCGATACGATGTTCATCATGTTCCGCATTCTGTTCCGGTATAAAAACGTACGATTGTACAAACTCGTTCAATAAAATCTGTAAAGCTCGATCATGCTGGCAAGCTAATTCGCTCAAAGCCGGTGCAGTACTCGATAATTGTTCACTGAAAACTATCAATAAATCACACAAACACACGTAGGCTTCCTCTTTAACTTGAGTATGGGGTGATGAACGTATCAAAATCTGTGCGGCTTCGATGAATTCGTCTAAACGTTGACGCATCTCTTGGATACCTAGTCCGGTTAGACCGCCACCTTCATGTTTCACTTCTAATTCGCGTAGGCCCCATAATAGGCAATAGAAACAGGCGCTGGTGCTGTATTTTAGAGCTTCCGGGGGTAGCGCACTTTCAACATCCTGTAAAAAAAAAATCATGTAGAAAGAGCGGAAACGAAGCCGTTAACGCTAACGTTTCAGAAAGGCCGTTATGTACACAATTTTTGTCTACGATTGAACAGAAACTACAAAATTATTCTTAAAATTTGAGAATTCTGTCACCAAAATCGATAAAAAGCAGTTTCTGACAGATTTTAGGTGATAGAGTTAATAGCAAATTGTTATAATGAAACTTACTCAACGTGTGGAAAAGTGCCTTTTTCGCTCTGGTACGGACTAGTTTTCCACACGCTGAACGAACTGCCATGTTGTTTAAGTTACTAAGAAACGGCCGCACTCTATTGCTATCGATTTCTTTCCTCATATCTAAAAAAAAATGTACTCAGCGTGTGGAAAAGTGCCTTTTTCGCTCTGGTACCGACTACTTTTCCACACGCTGAACGAACTGCCATCTTGACTAAGTTACTAATTGTAAGAAATGTCCGCATTGTATAGAGTGAGCCAAGTGGTTGGCCTATTAGAAGTGTAAGAAGTTCTAATTGGTGAAAGTCTCTGGACTTTGGTATGCACCCGATTTTCCACCTGAACTACATCTGGAAAATATTTTTGTTGTTCTATCAACCCCTGGTGTATGGGGTAGTGCACTCTACTTTCTTATTTTAAACGGAATGGTATATTTTTTATTCCATATTTAGATTCTATGATAAAAATAAAATGAAGTTCGATAACACGACCTATTGTTGTTGTTAATTGTTTTTCAGAAATTTTGACTTCTTTTGAAAATTTGGATTTTGTAGTGTTTTTAAAAAAAATTCATATCTCGGAAAATATTGTTACTAGACAACCCAAATTTGGAAATCAAATAGTCTAAACTATGTAATTTACGCCTGATGTTTCAGAAAAGAATTATCTTTCAGTGTTTAGCTGAAATCAGTTTTACTTTCAGCCAATTTTCAAAGTGCAATAACTTTCTAAATTTAAATGGAATGATATATTTTTCTTTCCGCGAAAGAAGAGAAAAAAATTCTGCATCGAATCATTAGTATTCCCCATATCTATTCTTGATAATTTTTCAGTTATTCAAGATTTTCGGTTTCTTATAATTTACCCCCTGAAACGAAATACTAAAACATAGTAGGCTTGGAGAAACAACCTTCTGTCACAATTAACACCTGAATAATTAATTATTTTTATATTTTTTAATTGAAAAATCATAGAAGTTGACAAATAATTAAATTAAAATTAATTGGATTTTCTTTTCAAATAAAATTGGCAGAAATCGCTGAAAAAACATACAAAATAATCATTGTTAACCTCAAATGCGACGATTAATGTCGTTTTGCTAAGCCTCCTGCCTTTCTTTATAGGCGAATTATTAAGTCATAGACAACTAGACACTAGTTAATTTCAGACTGGGGAGAAAACTATTGAAAATCGAAAATCTTAAATAACTGAAAAACTATCAACGATAGGTATAGGGAATGCTAATATAGTTCGATGCAGAATTTTATTCTCTATCCAACCGTGTAAAGAAAAATATACCATTCCATTTAAAATAAGGACGATATTGCGTTTTCAAAAAGGGCTGAAAAAAATTCATTTCGGCTAAATGCTGAAAGATATTCTGGAAAAACTGGCGTAAAGTACATATTTTAAGCTATTTTAGATCCAAATTTGGATTATCTATCAACGATATCTTCAAACATATGAATTTTTCAATTAAACACTACAAAATCAAAATTTTCAGAAAAAGTCGAAATTCCTGAAAAACTATTAACGCCAGACAATCGGTCATGTTATCAAAGTCCATTTCATTTTCATCATAGAATCTAAATATGGAATAAAAAATATACGATTATATTTCAAATAAAAAAGGGTGCACTACCCCATACACCAACTGTTGATGGAACGAAAATATTTTCCAGGTGTAGTTCAGGTGGAAAAACGGGTGTACACCAAATTTCAGAGTTTCCACTCAATCATAGAAACAATTTTTACTCAAAATTTGTATAATTACTTTAACGTCTTGGAATAAAGTCGACCATAAATTCCACTGGTTTAAATTGTGGCAAGCGTAAAACATTGAGACTTTCTTCAACGAACTAACAACATTGAAGATTTCATCAGCATTTGGTGTTTCTTCACCCAACAACAAATTCCTCCAATCATCGATAGCATCCTTATACGACGACACAATCATATCAACAATAGTCGAACGTGCAACATCACATTTTGTATAAATCGAATGCCCTTCCGTACATAAAATCTCCAAAGTTTTCGCCAAAGTCTCCAAAACTTCCGGTTCGTGGTGCACTTGAGCTATGTGTTTTAATTTCGCTAATAAACTCTGTAAAGAACCCTCTTGTCTGCCGCTCGTATACAAATCTAGATCGAAATATTGCGGAATACATAGAAGATTTGCTAATTTCTCCGGATCGGCTGCGTATTTATCCAATAATGGTGGTAGAGTTACAATGAAATGTTCCGTTAATTTCTGTTTATCTTCACCGGCTTGTTTCATTTCGCGTAATGAAGAAACCCGTCGAGTCGGTCCCCGACCAACTGGTGCTTCACCAGTAGCCGCTTGTTTTATACAACACACCATTATTTCAATCAAACTAGTCTCTTGGCGATTATCTAAAGGTTCCTCCATCGGTCCGGGTTCTTCCAACAATAGATCGGTCATACATTCCCAATCTTTCATCATCGAATTCGATTCGATTAATGAATCAACTAAATAAGCGGCGTGTTCGTGTAATTCCGATTCGATGAAGAATTGTACTAAATCTCGTATGAACGGTGTATTGGGTAGACGGCGTTTACCGCGTTTGGTTTTACCGACATCTAAATCGCCAGGTTGGAAGAGGCGTTCGTTTAAGAATTCGCCAGCCGCTTGAGCTACAGCACGATGTGACGAATACACCAATTCGTAAACGTGTTCGCAATCTTTATCGGTTAGAATATCGGGATGGTGTTTAAGGATTGAAATCACCAATTTTACCGCCTGTACGGCCACATCGTACTCTTTATCCAGCGTCATTGCTACAATACGATCTTTAAATTTATTTGTAAACAATTCGAGTTTACCTTTCAATTCTTCACTAGCGTACAGTGGTTGTAAAGCTTGTAAACAACGTAAACGGACTTCACCGACTTTATCGTGTAACGTCCAACCGATATATTTCAAATAGGAATCGTCGAGGAAATTCGCATGGAATTTATGCATCCATACGCCGATTTCCGTCATTGCAATAGCCCTAATTTCCGGTAATGTGTCCCGATAACGGTGCACGAATACCGATTTGAACATGTACGTCAACATGTTCTTAATCTCGTCCATGTTCTCTTCTAATTCTTGTCGTTTTTGTAGCAGAGCTTCTAAACGATCACTTGCCCGTTTCTCGCGTGTTTTCTGCCGCTCAGCTTCGTATTGACGTTGTGTATTATCCAAATTCACCGATACAGTTAATGCGACATCCACTAGTGCTGTCATCAATTTCATCGCACCCAAAGTTGCAGTGTGCCGGAAAGCCCGAACTTGAGAATCTGATAGACCGGTCAATAGCGAGATAACGTTATCCATTAAGAATTGATCGTAGATTATCGAATATTGGCATTGTTTCACTAGAGTTTGTACGAAATCGCAGAAATTCTGCCGGAATTTCTTCCAAGTCTGTCCGGCCATTATTAGCGGATATTCCCCGGATTCCTCGTCGAATTCCTCAGTCATACGACGGATTATCGCCGCATGTTCCATTGTAGCTTGCATATGTTGAGTAATTCTACCTTTACAACCGGCTGCATTGATGAAAAATTGCATCAACGAAATCAAGGCAGCTTCACGATTCACCTACAATTAAACCAAATAATTCAACAATAATCCAATAAAATCTAATAAAAACCTTGTAACTTTCAATCCAATCGTCAACGATATTCGTTAGAGAAACTTTACTATTTTTGATATAATGATACAATGATGTATCGTCATCACTGGTGCCTTCGACGTGATTCTTGCGCCCCGGCGGCCGGCCTCTGCCCCTACCGCGGGTCGCCGGCGCAGTCACAGTCGCCGATGTGGGCGAATACGACGGGGCGGCGATTTGTTGTTGCGGCGTCGGTGGTGGATTAATCTGTCCGCGGGCCTTCGATCGGGTAATTCGCCGCATGCCTGGCGTCGGCGGCGATTCGAACATACCGTCCGATGATGATGTGCCCGCTTGTTCGCCGTACGATTCCGTTCCGTACATATTCGCGTGTGTATACGGCGTATAATTATCCGATTCAACTTGTGGTGTCATTGGATTATCGTATTCTGGCGGTGGTTCATCCATACGGATGCGTTTACCACCACGACGCTGCATCTTCTTACCAGATAAAAAGAATTAGACCACAATATTTAGAAAAATCAATTAATAACAAAACGATTAACCTAAAAATTATGTTTAGTAAACTATTACCAACATTGTAACGATGAAAATGGCGTCGGTAATGCGGTAGAATCAAAGGTACGCTCAATCAAAAATAGACCAATCAGCACAATAATTGGACGTGACGTCACTACTGTCAACCAATCGTATAACACATTTACCAATAGTTTAGTTTTTATTTTTAATTCCTTGTGATTATTATAGTAATTAATTTGTGTTGGTTAAACTGTTTGTCAACACTGCATAACCTCACTTTTTAATGAAGTCACATTTGTATAATAGTAACAATGTCCAGTGAGTCTCAATTACAAATTAAATTAATAACACGACAAGAAGCGTAAGATTTCGATAATGAAAATAAATAAATCGTATTTAAATCGTAAATTTTCAGGTATGCTGTACCAGATGTGCCCCTTTCTGTACCGGCATCTATAACATGCCAATCGTTGAACGAACTTGTTAATCGGTTATTGAAAGAAAACCGGTCGGATTTCTTAAAGCCGAAAGAATTCGATTTTCTAGTATTCGGCGAACTATTACGCGTACCTTTAGACGAGCATTTGAAAGAGAAAGTCGTCTCGACTGAGCTTGTTATTGATGTCGAATATGTTGAACGCACACCCGCCCCCCAACCACAAAATGCTGTTCTACACGACGATTGGGTCTCTGGAATACAAACAAGTGATAGTTGGTAAATTTACCGAATTTCCAATATTTTCTAAATTAATCGCCGATTCTTGTAGGATTTTGACCGGTTGTTACGATAATACCGTGAACATTTGGACGACTCACGGAAAATCGATACTTTCAATTAAAGAACACACGAATATCGTTAAAGATGTCGCTTGGATTAGACACAGTGATCAATTCCGAGGTTTCGTTAGTGTATCACATGATCTAACAGCGATTCTATGGCTATGGGAAGCTGGTACGACTAATGTTGTACCGAAATTTATTCTGCGCGGCCACGAGAAGGGTATCGATAGTGTCGGTGTCAGCCAAAGTTCGCAACGATTAGCCACTGGCGGTTGGGACAATAATCTGAAAATTTGGTCGGCTTCGTTTGAAATTGACGACGAAGAGCCTGCCAATAAAAAACTAAAAGGTGTGGGTTCAACAAGTCTTCGGACACCTCTACATACGTTAAGCGGCCATAAAGAGGCGATAACGGCGGTTAATTGGCTCAATGATCAAACGATCTGTACCGCATCGATGGATCATACGATCAAAATCTGGGATGCTGAGGTATTACTCTGATTTACCCTATTAAAATTGTTAAAATATCAATTTTTAGTTGTGCGGTATTAAAAACGAAATAGTCGGACAAAAGGCGTATTTAGACGCATCCTGTTCGCCTTTATCGAATATGATCTTAGCGTCATCAGCCGATCGGCATATCCGCCTGTACGATCCGAGATCTTCAGAGGGTGCAGTGTGTAAAATCACATTTACCTCACACACATTATGGGTGAGTTCGGTGAAATGGTCGAATTACGATGAGAATTTGTTTGTTTCTGGTGGTTATGATTCGTGTGTAAAAATGTGGGATACAAGAAGCCCTAAGGCACCATTATATGATTTACAAGGGCACGAAGGACAGGTATTGACTGTTGATTGGTCGAATAGTAAGTATCTTGTATCGGGCGGCAGTGATAATAGTCTTCATATATTCAAAAATAAGTGTATGTTGTAAGAAATAAATAGAATTATTCGACAAAAAATTGTATTCTTTAAAATTGTTAATTTGAACAAAACTTAACGCCAACTAGAGAATGAAGAACTCCTACAAATGTGATGTATCAGTTTGGAAAATTATCAAAATTTATAAATAATTACCCGGAAAATGGTGCAGAATTCGATTGGCTAGTAGCTTGTTGCGCCAAATTCCCGAACCCGACAGTCGGCTGATTCGCTAAATTACCAAATGATGGACTTTGAGTTGTTGTTGAACTACCAAATGCTATCAAATTATAAAACGGATTAATAAAATTACGGTAAATATCTTAATATTCGATTAATACTTGGATTAGCACCGCCGAATACTCGTGTTGGACTTCCAAACGTAGCAGTACTACCGAAAGTTGGCGCCCCCCCAAAACTTGGTGCTCCACCGAAAGCTGGAGCCGGTGATCCGAATGCTGGTGGACTACCAAATCCACTAGACGATTGAAAACTGGAACTAGTTCCGGTACCAAAACCAGTTTGGCCAACTCCAGCAGCACCTCCACTAAACGGTCCAGTAGTAGCTGAACTTCCAAAGAAACTTCCACTACCACTCGTACTATTAGCGAAACTACTTTGACCGAAAGTGGATTGTTGGCCGAATGTTGATTGATTACCAAAAGCTGGTGGATTACCGAAACTCGATGTTGATGTGTTAGAACCGAACACCGAACCAGTTCCAAATATTGAGCCACTTGATGACGATACTGGCGTTGTACCGAATGTTGATGATGCTGTTCCAAATGGATTTGCTGGTGTTGTTCCAAATGTTGAAGTTGTCGGAGTTGATCCAACATTTAAACTACCGAAACCAAAACCAGTTGATGTTGTATTATTAGCGCCAGCATTCGAAAAACTAAACGTTGACGATGATGGTTGAGATGTTGAACCGAAAACACCAGCCGTTGGAGCTGTTGATCCAAATGGAGATGTAGTCGATGTAGGAACACCTCCAAATACAGGAGCTGTACCAAAAGCACTACTAGTCGTTGGAGTATTCCCAAATATACTCCCCGAACTTGTTGTAGCCGTATTTCCAAATACCGAACCAGATGATTGGCCGAAACTAAACGAATTTGTAGTGGCTGCTGCAACTGTACCAAAGGTACTTGGTGAACCACCGAATGTAGCATTAGAACCGAAAACTGGAGCTTGTCCAAAAACACTCGATTGTTGACTAAATGGTGAAGTTGTCGTTGAAACCGGTGCTGTACCAAAACTGGTAGTACCAAATTTAGTTGTTGGTGTTGTAGTACTACCGAAAATCGATGGTGTACTTGTTGAAACTGTCGAACCAAATATTGAACTTGTAGTCGTTGGTGCTGCTGTACCAAATATTGGTTTTGCTGCAGTACCACCGAAAATCGATGATGTTGGTACAGAATTACCAAATATTGATGTTGAACTAGTTACAGGCGCAGTATTTCCAAAAATCGATGTAGTTGTTGTTGTTGTCGCCGTAGACAATCCAAAAATCGATGGAGTTACAGTTGTAGCCGGTGTTGTAGACGATCCAAAAATCGATGGAGTTGTAGTTGTAGTTGTGCCAAATATCGAAGTAGTCGTAGTCGGTGTAGCTGAAGCAAATATCGAAGTATTTGGTGTAGTAGTAGCAACAGTAGCAGCTCCAAAAATCGATGTAGTTGTAGTTGTTGGAGCAGTAGATCCAAAAACTGGAGTTGATGAGAAAATTGATGGTTTTGAAACTGTAGTAGCAACAGTAACTGTAGATGTACCAAAAATTGAAGTTGTTGTTGGTGTTGTTCCAAAGAAACTCTTTTGTTTATCAGCAAATATCGATTGTGTAACTGGTGTTGTTGTAGTAGTACCAGCAGTAGAGCTAAAAATTGAAGTTTGTGTTGTTACTGGTGTAAAACTAGATGGTTTTGTTGTTGTAACCAAATTTAAAGGCTGTGTTGTAGTTGTAGCACCAAATACTGAAGTTGTTGTTATATTACTAACAGTAGTACTTGGTGCAGGTACTGCTGTTTTAATTGTTGGAGCCACTGAAGCACTAGTTATTGTAACTGTTGTTGTTGCAATTGTACTAGGTTTGGTAGCAAATATTAAAGTTGCTTGAGGAGTACTTGTTGTAGTACCAATTGTCACAGCCACCTGTTGAGATGTTGGTGTTATTGGCGTAATAGTAAGTGAAGGTTTTGTTGTAGTAACTGTAACAGTTGTTGTTTTAGGTGTTGTTGCAAAAATTGTAGATTGCCCAATTGTTGTAATTTTAGTACTTGCTACTGTTGTTGTTGTTATTGTTTTAGGCGCAAAACTAACATTTCCAAACAAAGATGGAGTTGTTACTATCGGTTGAGTTTGTACCGGTATAGTTTTTATAACAGAAACACTCTCTGTAGGTTTACTAGAAATTGTAGTTTGTGGCGGTAATGATGTTGGATTACTAAATATCGATGGAGCTGGTTTAGTTGTTGCAATCGTTGAAACAACAGTAGTTGTAATCGTTGGTGCTAACGATGTAAAAAGCGATTTACTACCAAACACTTTAGTTGTACCTGTATTGAATATCGATGTATTGGCCGGTTTAAAAATATTATTCGATATTGGTGCACTTTTATCGCCAAAATTAAAACTGAACGGTTTCCCAGCTGTTGTTGTAACTGTTGTTGGTTGTGTTGTAAATGTAAATAATACCGTTGTTGTTGCCGTAACAGTTGTAGTTTTCGTTGGAAAAGTAAAAGAGAATGGTTTTGTTGTATCAATAGATTGATTCGTTAAATTAACACCGAAATTCGGTGTCGTTTTCGCTACACTACTAACAATCATTATTGGTTTTGTTGTTAGTGTAGTAACCGATGCTGATGATGTTGTTGATGTTGAAACAAACGCCGAATTTGGACCACTTGAAAGTGTTGTTTTTATCGGAAATGATAATGTAGTTGTTGGAAAAGTTGTTTCCGGTATTTTCAAATTGTTCTGTTGGAAATTCTGTGTAAATTTCTCTAAACCTTCAATTGGTGTTGTTGTGGTTTTTATTGTCTCCTCAATTTGTTTAGGTGTTGATTGGATAAAATCTAATTTTCTAACAACATCTTTCGAAACTGGCGATAATTTTGCACCTAATAAACTTAATTGTTTTAATTTACTAGTCGATGATTGTTGTATTGTTGTATTTGAGATTTGTGGTTTGATTACTGTAATATTCGGGAATTTACGATTTTTTAGAAAATTTCGTAAATTATCCGCTTTAGTTTTTGTAAAGAATTTCGAACGATTCTTTACAAGTTCAGCTTGTATATTTAATATCGATTTTGGTTCTAATGTTAAACGTTTCAATTCATTCTCTAATTCTTTTGGATCATCAACATTTATCAATAATGATGAACCAAATGGTTGTCTTGAACGATATTTGATACGATTTGATATATCTTTAAGGATATAATTTTGTTTTTGTATAACCGCCATTTGATTTACCATTGTTTGAAATATAGCCTCCATTGTTGGTATTTTAATTTTATAAGTTTTCCGACAATAATCCTGAAAATTCTCCCATTGTTCATCTAGAGCACGATTCGCTTGCATCAATTGCGATTCTAAATAATAATTAGAATGACGTATATCGGCTAATTGTTTCTCAGATGCTGAATCTAACGGTTGGGCACGTTGTAATATTGCTATTGTTTTATCTTGAGATGCATTAAAACGTGATTTTGCTTCCTCATACCATGCAAACGATTGTAATAAATTCTGTTTTAAACTATGAACTTCCGCATTTTGCCCGGTTGTTATATCAACAATCTCTTTAAGAAATTCATCGATAATTGAAGTTAATTGAACAATATTTGTTTTATCATTATCTGAACCAACAGAAATCTTTAATGATTTACAACGTGTCAATAATTGTTTAATTTCCGATTCTAAAAACAAACATTCATCACGTACCATTTGGGAGAATAATTTCTCAGCTTCCGCATCAATTTCCGATTGATCCTTCTCTTGAATTGTAGTTTCATTTAATTGTGAAATTTCAGCTTTCGGTGTTAATATCGGAGTTATAGGAGCCGTTACTGTAGTTGTTAGATTAACTTTATTAACCATTGGAGAACTTTGATTAACTCCAAACGGTAACGATTGTGTCTTTTGCATCTCTTGTGGTTTCACTTGATTCGTCAAATTAGTAAAACCGGTCATTTTAGGAACCTGAAATTAAATTTATTACCAATTAACTAAAATCAATTAGAAATTATACCTCTATTGGTTGTTGCAAGTTTTGCGGTGTTACATTTTCATTCTTCATTAACACAATTTTTGTTGTAAATAAATTCGGATTAATTGTTTGAACAATTGGATCAGGTGGTGAACATATAGATGGAATATTATTTTTAAATTGATCACATTAAAACAACACAAAGTACCAAAATGTGATAGTAATAATAGAATTGGTGCCGGTGGTAGATTACTTTCACCCCATGGTATTTCTTGAGTACTACTCGTATTTAAACTTAAACCAATCGGTAACGATTCTTCGTGATTATCATTTAATGGTAATTCAGCCCGGCAAGCATCACCCATTATCCATTGTGTCCAAATATCATTTGTACAATTCAATACACCAACTTCCATACTATTTGAAGATGCCACCATTAATAAATTCCAATTTCTTTGTAAAATCGTATAGAATTGTGTTGGTCTTATATTACCATTACTATAACAAATATCATCGAAATTTATAAAACTAGGTTCACCGGTTTTTGGTGCTTCAATAACGATTAAATTAACTGGATCGTCGGTGTTTTGTGATTGGAATATACCGATAAATTGACAATTTGATATCCATTGTAATCCAATTAAAGAATGTACAGTTTTCAATGGTGGTGCATTTATAAATTTTACTGCTTTCAAATCAGGTTTATATTGCGTTATTTTACCATCTTTTGAACCGACAGCAATCTGTTTACCTTTTGGACTCCAACAAAAACAGGTTGTACCAGATGCTATTGGTAATTCGTTTATATTAACACCTGGTTGTTTCAATTCATAAACACCTAAACTACCATCCGATTTACACGCTGTAAAGATTGTACTCAATGTTGGATTCCAATTGATATCTAAAACTTCAACACCCGTGTTGGCGATAATCGTATCTCTTCAAACTTGACTACTGATTGTTGTAGAAATGATTTTATATCGTAGAACAACGCCCATGGTGTATTATCGCGTACAATTATCACCGCTAGAATTGTTTCTTCACAATTTACAGAAATGTGTCTAGCTGGTGACGGTATTGAGATTTCACGTCTAGGATAACCGGCTTTATCGCCCTCATCTCTGACATGTTCTTGTAGGCTTTTCACTCGAATAACTGGAATTCAACCATGAAATATCCGAATAATTTCGATTGTAAACTCACCTTGAATTGTGTTGGATAGAGTTCCTACGATAATTAAATCGAAACGGCTAGCTGATGCTACCAAATTACAATGTTTTGAGAATTTTCCATTATCTTTATTGTTGAAAATATCAATTTTAGTGTATAGTTTAAATTGTAAATCCTAAAACAACATAACCTATAATTGTTGAATAGGCGGTAATAATTGGTAATATACTTGGACATCAACAGGATCAGGGGCTGTTTTTCCACATTTTACACGTAATTGATTATAAAAACACGTAAATTAAAGAAAATTATTTAAAAATAAACAGACAATACATAAACGTTAGACGTTTTCAAAAAATTACGCCATGACAGTTTACTTTATTTCACTACTTCATTATAGATGTCGCTTTAGGGAAATTAAATCTCATATTATTGGCGACACGGAAATATGAATACTTTATGCTATATTGACAAGTTTTCTAAATTATTACTGGATTTTTTGAAAATTTTGATAGATTTTTAATAGTAAGTAGATGATCTCTTTGATATGCAAATTTTGTGGCATTAAAAAGATTATTTCGAAATTTTGAAAAAATTGTGCGTTAAGATTGTGTATCTAGTGATTTTGGGTGAGTTTGACAACACTGTAAATTATTTGACAGTTAACAGCATTGACAATTTCATAGTTGTTGTGATTTGACAATTTTTGCTCGTTGAAAAAATCCGGAAAATGTCCGTTTTGTGTCCAGAAATTCCCGAACCTGGTTTTTCTTTTGCTAATTGCCGCCGGTAATTATTAATTATTCAATATTCATTTATTATTAACATTAATACCCTAATTACAACAAATTCTGCATTGTCATAAGAACATAACCTCCATGTTACAGTAATGTCCTGTTAGAAAACAAGGGTTTTGTTACACCAAAAGCTACAAAAACTGGTACAACAATCGTCGGTATCATCTACAAGGATGGCGTTATTTTGGGGGCTGATACTCGAGCCACTGAAGACACCACAGTGTCGGATAAGAATTGTGCAAAAATCCACTATTTAGCCCCGAATATGTAGTAAGTATTCGTCTATTAAAACCCTAAAACAATCTAATCCAATGATGAAATTATAGTTGTTGTGGTGCTGGTACCGCTGCTGATACGGAGCAAACAACCCAAATGGTGTCGTCACAATTAGCCTTACATCAATTGTACACGAATCGTGTTGTACGAGTCTGTACCGCTAATCAAATGCTAAAACAATATCTATTCCGTTATCAAGGCCATATTGGTGCGGCTCTAGTATTAGGCGGTGTTGATTCAACCGGACCACATCTATATTCGATTTATCCGCACGGTTCTTCTGATAAATTACCGTACACAACAATGGGTTCGGGTTCATTGGCCGCAATGGCTGTATTCGAATCACGTTGGAAGCCCGATTTGAATGAAACAGAAGGTGTACAATTGGTACGTGATGCTGTAGCTGCCGGTATTTTCAATGATCTTGGATCTGGATCGAATGTTGATGTTTGTATTATCCGAAAAGGATCAGTTGATTATCGACGTACGTACGATGAGGCTAATAAGAAAGGTGTACGTCAATCATCTTATCGATATCCACGTGGTACTACAGCTGTACTATCGACGAAAACACATAAAATTGATGTTGTTGATGTTGCTGTACATCCAGTCGAAAAAATGGATACTGCTTGAGTATTGAATATATTTTAAAGGTAATTCGGTTCTTTAAATAAAACAATCTTAAATAAAATACGATTTATTGCGGTAAAAAAATATAAATTTCCCCCTTATATCAGTCAATTTTTATGAACAATAAAATCCCAAGTGTCTTTCCATCTTAATTCGATCATATCATTGGTTGTTAATGGTGTTGTACCGTAAGATAATACGAGAAATTTCGTGAAAACATAGAAAATCAACACCACCCACATTGTTAATAATAGTATAAAAAAATACGCGAACATTTTAATCTTAATAACGTCCCTAATTAAATAGAATATATGTTCTAATAAAGCGGCCAATAATAATGTTTTAAAGGTAAATGCAGGTAAATAATGGTGTAAAAATAATGTACGTTCAACGAAAAAATACGGTAAATAATGAATTAAATAGCCGGTAAGAAAGATTTCACCGATCGCTTGGAATTGTTGCCACATTCTGTCGTTTAAATCGTAACATAACCGGCGACGTCTCAACAAATAAAACACCAATAGAATTGTGTAGATTACAATAGCAATCGTGCCAGAATACCACAATAATAGATTACCGATTAGGTGGATTTGCGCCTGGAATTAATTAATTTAATTAAATTGAATTAAGAAATTTAAGTATTTTAAAGGTTTACATTGCTCGTTGAGGATACCCAATAGGCGATACCTCTGGATAATAGCGGCCATTCTAACGGTTCTGAACTGTACATGTGATTCTGTACACCATCACTACCACTAAACATCATTTTGTAGTGCAATTCGAAGAATTTCTCCCAGAATGTCAACGAAGTAGCCGCTGTTGGTATCATCTCAGCCGTCACCAATTCCCGTTCACGATCCTTCTGATCTTCAGCTAAAATTACAATAATTATAAATAATTTAACGCAAATATAGCGATTTACATTTAGTATATCGGTGTTCTTCCACATTCCATACAGTATCATCTTGATTGATAATTCGATCAGCTACGACTTCGTGCTGATGGAAACCCCAATCGGGTAATTGCCGTCCGCTAAACTTCAATGCTGTATTCGTATCGACATGAATCAATCGTACTAATGATTGTATCGTATGCCAATTATCGCCGTTTTGTTCGCGATTTAAAATTTCAACATGCCATAAATTCTGCGCCGGCATCGAGACATTATAGTCGATATAACACGAAACTTCTTGGCTTTGTGGTGATATCGGTGCGGCAACATCGTGTGAATTTAGAGCACGGCTCGTTATACCGTGCACTAATTGTACAATATCGCCATGTTTGATTGTATCAATCGGTTGTTCAACAACTAGATCATTTTTATTCGGCCGTTTAACAATCCACCAATTATTAACGTCTTTAAACGAATAACAAGTTACTTGTTGTTGGTGGCTAGAGCCACGTTTATCCGGATAACGTATCGGATAGACGTGATTGTGTGAATGCAACCAACACGTACGTCCGTGTGTATGTCGGAGGGTTACTTGAGAACCGTGCGCTACCAATAACGGCTGGCCTTTTGTTATCGAAGCTAATCCACCTTCTAGAGACGCTTGGAATGCACTCGTCATTATACTATCGTGTGGTCCGGCTTTATACAACACTTTTAAATGGAGATAAAACACCGATAAATAGACTAAAATCGAAACGGTTGCTGTTATACACGATTGTATTAGGAATTTAACGAAAATCGCCCGATCTGATAGATTTGGTGAAGCTAAAGATCGCCAAAAATCACGACCTATTATCACTAAACCTAAACAACACGAATAGAATCCGACGTATTTTACACATAGCGAGCATGTTAATGAGAAACAAGCTAGAATTAACCAAAATATTGATGGTAGATTGAAATTGGAATATTGGCGAAATTTTAGTATACAAAAAATACCAAATAGGGCGAAGAATATCAACATTGATTCCATTAAAATGAATCGACTTTGTGTCAATAAAGCATTGTCGAATAATAATAAAATCGCCGCTAATAATGATGTCCATTGGGTTAAACCCAATTCTAACATTAAATGGTACGTTGTTGGTATAATTAAACTGCCGAAAAACGCCGGTACAAAACGTAATGCTAATAATGGTACTGAATCTGGGTACGGACTACCAATACGATCGAATTTAAAACGACCATCAAAACCGACCAGATAAGCGACAGCGGCTATCAATTGTTTACCCAACGGTGGGTGTGTATCGAAGAAAAACGTATTCTTCATATACATCGATACGTATTTGCCGTAATGCAATTCATCGAAACTGGAAAAAATCGATTAAATTCTCTTTTAGATTGGATTTTTTATAACTTACACTATATTTTTGGGCTCTTCTAGTTTGTACATTCTAGTCAATAATCCACATACGAATAGACCCAATGAGAATAAATCGATTTCAAAATGAATTCTACACCAGCGTTTTTGTGGTGTTACCGAAATTTTCGTCGATAAAACCTCATCTTTCGACTCGATTTGGTTCTTTTCTGGACAATAATTTGGTTCTTGAACGAGTCCATTTGATCCCTCTTCAGTTTTAATATTCAATTCACTCGTTTGAATCGTTTTTGTTTCTTCTTTTATTTTCTGTTTATGTTTACGGTTCCGTAAATTCTCCATTGCATTTTCAAAATTGGCAACAATCGAGAATTGTATCAACACTAAGAGGTCAAATAATTATCGAAGCTCTTCATAATTTATCTCAAATTTTATAATTTATCACTTTCTTTTGTATATTTTCTAATTTTTGTTAGAATCGTAGAGAAAATGTGCACATTTATTGAAACGAACACGTTCATTTGACCAGATCATTGACCTAGAAGAATTCCAGTTATTTCACCAACGTGTACAATACCATTACCGATAATTACCAAATATATGCTTAAAATAGACCAATTGTCGCAATTATCAATCAATTACATTTTAAATGGTGTATTATCTTTAAAAATGATTTATTAGTGAAATAAAAATTAAAGAATTGTAGTACATTTTTGAATTTCGCGCGTATAAAAGTGTCAACGTGACAGTTCACCACCAATAATTGCCAACATAACACAAATTATCGTAATTTGCGGGAGAAGTTAAAAAATAACAAAATCAATGTCTTTTTATCCGAAAATTATAGAATTAAATCAAATCGAACCGATTTTTGTGCAATTTTAACAAATTTGGGTTGATAGATTGATTACAATTTTCAAATATAGCGCCATCTGTGTCAGAACTACATCATTATCACCAATTGTAGAAAACAATTTTTTCTGTAATTATTTTTATATTATATTAGAAATTGTTACGTATTCGAGCGTTTAATGAAAAGATAATTGAGTGGATGAATTTTGTTATATTTTATGTGGCAATTTAGAATTTTAATAAAAATCGTATAATTTAAATTATCAACGTTGGTAGCACTGGCAGTCGTAAATCTGACGTTTGTCAACTGTTATAACCTAGAAATTTTCATGTTTTGAAATTTTCGAAATAAAATGCCGATTGGTAATAAAACTGAATCAGTCGATATAATATTTGTGAGTATTACCATATTTTTCTATAATTTCAACAAAATTATCACAATTTGTGTGCATATTTAGGATGAAGACGACTTACCGTACGAAGAAGAGATCCTGCGGAATCCCTATTCGGTAAAACATTGGTTGCGTTATATCGACCATAAAAAGAAAGCCCCCAAACACGGTGTTAACATCATCTACGAACGAGCTCTAAAAGAATTACCCGGCTCGTACAAATTATGGTACAAATATCTACGTACGCGGCGTATTCAAGTGAAACATCGACCCATCACCGATCCGGTTTACGAACAAGTCAATAATGCCTTCGAACGGGCGTTGGTTTTCATGCACAAAATGCCGCGTATTTGGATGGATTATTGTACATTCTTGACGAATCAATGTAAAATTACAAAGACCCGCAAAGTATTCGATCGGGCTCTAAGGGCCTTGCCAGTATCCCAACATAATCGTATATGGCCGTTGTATTTAGAATTTGTAAAGAGGCACGATATAGCCGAGACGGCCGTACGGGTATTCCGCCGATACTTAAAATTAATGCCGGAGAATTCGGAGGAGTACGTTGAATATTTGATTGGAATTGGCCGTTTAGATGATGCTGCTGTAGTGTTAGCCCGAATTGTAAACGATGAGAATTTCGTATCGTTGTGTGGTAAATCGAAACATCAATTGTGGAATGAATTGTGTGAGTTGATATCGCAGAATCCGCAAGAAATCAAATCGTTGAATGTTGACGCAATTATTCGTGGCGGTTTGAGGCGATATACGGATCAATTGGGGCATTTGTGGAATTCTTTGGCTACGTATTATGTACGAAGTGGTTTATTTGAGCGTGCTCGTGATATTTACGAGGAAGCTATACAGACGGTGACTACTGTGCGTGATTTTACGCAAGTTTTCGATGCTTATGCCCAATTCGAAGAGTTAACTTTGAGTAAACGTATGGAAGAGATCGCGAAATCTACAAATCCATCAGAAGATGATGATATCGAACTGGAATTGCGTTTAGCCCGTTACGAGAATCTAATGGAGCGTCGATTATTACTCTTAAATTCGGTTTTATTACGCCAAAATCCCCATAATGTACAAGAATGGCATAAACGTGTCCGTTTATATGAGAATCAACCGCATGAAATCATCAATACTTATACAGAAGCTGTACAAACGGTCGATCCGAAATTAGCCGTTGGTAAATTGCACACTTTATGGGTGGAATTTGCGAAATTCTACGAAACTAACGGCCAAATCGATGATGCTCGGCTAATCTTCGAGAAAGCAATCCAAATAAATTACATTAAAGTTGATGATTTAGCAACAGTTTGGACGGAATATGTAGAAATGGAGATACGCAATGAGAATTACGATCAAGCTTTAAAATTGATGCATCGTGCTGTAACAATGCCAACAAATCGTAAAGTTGCCTATCATGATGAAAGTGAAACCGCCCAAGCACGAGTTTATAAATCGTTAAAAGTATGGTCGATGTTGGCCGATTTAGAGGAGAGTTTCGGTACTTTTAAATCCTGTAAAGCAGTCTATGATCGTATTGTTGATTTAAAAATTGCCACACCACAAATAATAATCAATTATGGTTTATTTTTAGAAGAGAATAATTATTTCGAGGAGGCTTTCCGTGCTTACGAGAAGGGTATATCGTTGTTTAAATGGCCAAATGTTTACGATATTTGGAATACGTATTTGAGTAAATTTTTAAAACGTTACGGCGGTACGAAATTGGAACGTGCCCGGGATTTATTTGAGCAATGTTTAGAGAATTGTCCGCCACAATTTGCGAAAAGTTTATATTTATTGTATGCGAAATTAGAGGAGGAACACGGTATGGCCCGACATGCTATGGGGGTTTATGAACGCGCCACTAATGCCGTACCGCGGGAACAAATGGCGGAAATCTTCAATATTTATATAAAACGTGCCGCTGAAATTTACGGTATACCAAAGACACGACAAATCTACGAGAAAGCGATTGAAGTATTACCGGAAGATAAAACGCGCGAGATGTGTCTACGTTTCGCCGATATGGAAACGAAATTGGGTGAAATTGATCGGGCACGTGCCATTTATGCACATTGTAGTCAAATTTGTGATCCACGTGTCACTACCGAATTCTGGCAAGTATGGAAAGAGTTCGAGGTGCGTCATGGTAATGAGGATACAATGAGGGAGATGTTGCGTATTAAACGTAGCGTACAGGCAATGTACAATACACAAGTCAATATGATGTCGGCACAAATGTTAAATTCAGCCGGTGTTCTATCGTCGGGTACAGTTGCCGATTTAGCACCGGGCGTTAAAGATGGTATGCGTCTATTGGAGGCTAAAGCGGTTGAAATGAGCGAAACTAACGCCAATCGATCCGGTAATATTATGTTTGTACGTGGCGAAACTCAAGGTAATCCGAGCGAGATTAAAGTCGTCAATCCAGATGAAATCAATATCGATGATGATGACGATCCAGATCAAGATGATAATAAAGACGATATTCCACTAGAGAAACAAAATATACCTAGTGAAGTTTTCGGTAGTTTAAAGAAAATCAATACTGTTAGCAGTAATATGAGTAATTTAGATTCATAAATTGGTTTTTATTCGATTAATTTTTTAATAAAAACGATAAATCTGCACCAACATCAATCTCTATCGGTTTAGCGTTTTTAACAAACAATCTAGCCGGATTGATGCCTTTTAAAATCGCCCTATCTCCATCAACTAAAAGAGTACCACCTTCGCGTAACCCTAAAACTTTATAACACTCCGGTAATTGCTGATATTGTAAAATCCGTTCTTCTCTTGTTTCCCCCTTGTGTGTGGACATCTTATCTGCATCGAAATAATGCGGATTTATATTGAATGGAATCAACTGTAAAGCATTAAAACTTGGCGGGTATACAATAGGCATATCATTGGTATTATTGATAGACATCGCAGCGATATTCGTACCGGCACTACTGCCCATATACGGCACCCCATTTTCCAAGATCCGTTTCCGTAGGGGATTTATCAGATTTTTCTCGTATAGCGTTTTGAGCAATACGAACGTATTACCACCGCCGACGAAGATCCCTTGGGCGGAATTGATGGCTTCGATTGGGTCGTTTCTGTGGATACCGTCGACTTGGAAGCCCCATTTCGTTAGAACGTCGCTAACTTTCGATAGATACGAATCGTGGTCGAATAGAGCGTATGGAATGAATAGAATTCGCGATACATTCTTGCTGGAAATAACAGGATATTATTCGATCGACAAATTGATGGAATTTACTTTTTGAAGAAGTCGATGATGTCGTCTTTTGCGTACTCTAAGAAGTCATAACCGTGGACTTTCGATGATGATAATAGTAGAAGATTGCGTTTTGCCATTATGGAATCTGTAACGAGTAATTGATTAAAAATTTGTAAGTACCCTAACCTCAATTTTGAACCAAATTTTTGTTTTAAATACAAATAATTAAATTCTTTTACAAAATAACGTAAAATAAATACAATTTTGTCATAATAGAATCTGTAAGCGAGTAATAATTGATTGGAAACTGTAAAAAAATCGATATTTGTAAGTATCCTAACCTCAAAGTCTAACCTCAATTTTGAGCCAAATTTTATTGTTTAAATACAAATAATACAAAATTCTTTTACAAATAAACGTAAAATAAATACAATTTGAGACAGTATTCGATTATTGCACAATAATTACCAGTTATCTAAGAAATCTAAACCGGTTTTTGGTAATACTGTTGTACTCTTATGATCCAATTCGAACGTTAATTCTTCTACTTTATTATCAGCCTTATCGTTATCTATTATCTGCAAATAAACTCGTTAATATTTCCGATTGTTGCAGTGATAAAATTACAGTATACTTCAATGTTTTTGTTCGATACAATCGATTGTTTCATTCGATTATTATCAATTTGTTTACAATCATAAATGCGTAAATCTCTTTGGCTTTGTGTCTTAAAGCTAAACGGCCCTGAATGTTCGTCTTGATACAAACAATTATCGTCAATTATCAATTTAGCTGCATATTTCTTATCAACATTACTCTCATTATTTCGTATTTGGTACTTTACTGATATCTCCGGTTTGATTATACTGTCCGATAGGATTTGTTTGCGTTCATCGTCGGTTATTTTATACCATAAACCCTCATAATTCGATTTCGTCTCTGCCATATCTTGGTACATGCGAGTTGCTATCGAATTCAATTTAGCAAAGTATTCTTCAGCGTAATTCTCTAAAGACATTTTCTTTACATTTCTCCACTAGAACAACATGAAGACAATCAATTTTGATGAATATCAATCGGTATTTAATCGATTTATTTTGATTTGAAGCCACCACCGCCCCGGAAAAGCATCAAAACCCAATCAACCCCTGCAAACAAAACATTGGCAGTGTTGCCAAGTGCAAGTCCATTGGAATTTTGAATTCATGGAAATTGAGTTTTGTTGGAAATGGCGCAAATCAGCAAAAATATTTTCCAAAACAGATTTTCTTTCATTCCAATTAATTATTATTCTTCTAATAAAACTTCATTAATTTGATGGATTTGAAAATATTAGTGAGTCTGCTGAAAAATGAATAGACTTGGCATTATTGCGCGGAAATTGACATTTAATTTAATGGATTTTCTTAATGTTGGCCATGATTCCAAAAATGCAACTAATGGTAGCCTTAATTAAAATATTATTTAGAAAATATATAAATCTATAAGAGAAAATTTGCATGATTTCAACAATATTTACATAACAAATAACTGTACTCAATATCTGAGGTAGTGATTTAGTCTTCGATTACAATTTGTGATTAAATTGGCGATAAAATCAACGTAGTGCTACATTTACTACACGAATCTAATTGATCGGTTATAGTTTGAAATATTTTTCCATTGATAAATTATCGTTAATTACGTGTTAATTTTTTTCTAATTATCTTCAAATGATTACAGAAAGTGTCTTTTATTAATTTTTTTAATGTTTATAAGTAATTAAGGATATTATTGGTTAATTTCTAACAAATTTAAAAATGACCGTTTTATTTTGAAACTGAATGGCGACTTTTGATTGGTCCAAGTGTACTGGCAATTTTCGTGTAATTTTACGAAAAAGATTACAAAAAATTGTTGAATTATCGTAGAAAAGACAACAAAGAATGTTTTCTTATTGTGAAAATTGTGGAAATTGCAATAAATTTGGTAATTTTCCCGATTATAAAAGGTGGAAATTGTTAGTTAGTGCCGGTCACTTATAGAGGTCGCTAGTTTTAGTGGAAAACGAAAAACGTCCATGAGTGAATTCTGAAATTAGAAAAAAATAATCTCATAACTGAAAACACTGTTTATTTTCACGAATTTTCTCCAAAAATTGTTTTTTTGGATTTTATAATAATCGATGTGATTGGAGTTGACGAAATTTGAAAAATTTGAGCAATTTTTTGGTAAATTTTGTCTGTTATTGTGCATGAATTTTACAGATTTTGACAGTTGAGAAAAGTGGTAGTTAGTGTTAGAATACAAGAAAAAACACGATTATTTAGGGGTGAAATTGACTAAATAATGAATTTTGATTTGAGTAAAGAGAATATTCAACCCCTACGCGGTGGTCGAAATGTATCGCAATTGGATGTGGCATTACAAGCACAGACAAGCCAAGAATATCAAAGACAATTACAACATCAAAGAGAGTACGTTTTCGGGATAATCTCGCTTTGATTGTAACTCAATTCGTTTAAATTGCAGGGAATTTGAACGTTTAATTAGCGAATATACAGGAAGTGATCCGCTAGAGAATTGGTACAATTATATATCGTGGATTGAACAGAGCTATCCAAAACATGGACATGAAGGCAACTTGTTACCGTTATTAGAACAATGTTTAGCGAAATTTGAGCATGATAAACGCTACATGAACGATAGACGATTTTGTAGATTATGGATCAAATATGTAGGTGTTTAACAACAAGTAGAGCTTGGGGTTTTCGAGATTCCAGTCGTGTATAGTGAGGAAATTGTAAAACCAACAAAATTAACTCTAAGTGCCTTATTTTAAATGAACCAATTTTGGCCTTTCATAAACTCTGAAAAGTTGCTTTTATTTAGTTTAAAAATTTTCTCAAAACTGTACACTTGGAGCCCCAAAGTCTGCTCTTATCGTTGTTTATTTTATTGATTATTTATGTATATTAGATCGATTCGCAAAAGAATCCGATAGAATTGTACCACATGATGCACGCTAGAGGTTTGGGCCGGGGTTGCGCCGATTTGTACAGAGCATGGGCATATTACCATGAAGCCGCTGGTGATTTCCAGAATGCTAATCATATTTTCGAATGTGGTAAACGTGAATTGGCCCAACCGTATGAAGAATTAGAAATTGCCCATAAGAATCTCATTATGGCAGCTGGACGACACGTTTGTACCATCACGGATTTTATCGATTTAAACTAATTTTTAATTTTCATAGATGTTGTACGGGGCTGATGAAGAGAAATTAGTTGAAAAACGACAAGCTCTAACATCATTACATTCGTATAAACATGGTAGAGTTGGTAGTATTCGACAAGCGATCAATTTAGATCATCCAAATTTAGTAACAGTACCAACAACATCCACAACAAATATACCAATAAATATTTATAATGATTGCGATGAGATTTTGAGTGGTAGTGAAGCACCACCGATTAGTTTATTATTAGCAGCAAAACGACAAGATATAACAAAAGAGGATACGTTAAAGCCCGGCCCATGGACTACGATGCCAGCTAAAAAACGACCAAAACCTCCAACAAGCGGTGGAACATCCAGTTTTACCAGTTTGTTTTATTTTTATTTATTTTAATTCTTAATTGATTTAAATCAATTTATAGTTCACGAAGATGTGGATAATAAAATGTCGTTTCCGGCGTATACTTCAGAATTATATACAGGTTGGATTGTCAGTTTAACACTACCGGAACCTAAAGATCCGAAAATGGTGCCGATGTATCCGAAAGATCGTGTCTATTCGCAAACGAATACAGAATATTCATTGGAAGAATTGAGGAGTTTAAAATATTTAAAGAAATTCGAACCAAATTTTACTCTAATTCAGCAAGAACAACAGCAAATTAACAAAGATGATAGTCTACTTAAATCACAATTATTAAATAACAGCGGTATTAAACAAGGCATTGAACAATCCGGACAAGTTTCAGTAATTAAAGCAAACGCATTAGAGAATAGTAAAAATTCATTATTGAACGATCTCGATATATGGAATTCAAGTCCGGAAAAAACTATAAATCCATCAATACAACAAGAACAATTATCACAAACACAACGTAATACAACAAAATTTACAATTTATGAACAAACCAATTTGGGTATACCGGAAGCAAATATGGATATGCCGAAAATTAGTGCAATGAAAACACCATTTAATGATCTAAATGCTGATGAATTGGCGGAAACTGGTTCGCGTGGCGGTATGGATATTGCAGCTGCTGCACCTGTTGATAGTGCAAAACGACTATTAGTATTCGATGATGATACAACAAGTAGTAGTAATCGTTCGTTTGATGATGATTTTAATCAGCAACAACAACAACAGAATTTCGCTGATCTTTCTTGTAATACCCAAATGTTCAATTTTAATTTAAACCAAATGCACGTTAGTACACCACAAAACAAGCTAGAAAACAATAATAATGTCGAGAATAGCGCCGGGAAGGCTTCTTGTAAACGACTATTCAGCGATGGTACACCACAGGAGAAGGTATTATCAACGATTATGGAAGAAACGAAGATTTACGGGTAAATTATTAATTTCTACAGGGGGTACAACATTATTTAAGCTTGCAATAGCATATGACTTCGTGAACGTCTTGTGTAATTGCATTACTGATGGCTCAAAAATGGATAAAGGGACTAGCATATACGGACCCAATAGCCCTAGGAAAGTCCCCTTCTATTATGCAAGCTGAGATTCTTGCATTAGGGATGTGCACCAGAGAGTGTTTAGAAATAAACCTTAGGGGTGCGCAAATATATATATTGACTGACAGCCAGGCAGCGCTGAAAGCTCTAAATACCGTCTGGGAGTGTCGTCAATGCCTGAAACGGCTGGCAAGGGACAATAAACTTACCCTAGCTTGGGTGCTAGGGCATCAGGGAATAAGAGGCAACAAACTGGCCGATGAACTTGCAAACGCAGGTGCTGAGACACCATTTGTAGGTTCTGAACCGTTTTACAGGCTAAATAGAACCCAATGAGGGAAAGAGATGGAACAATAAAATGCTCCACTGGGGGCAAACTCCGGGAATGAGACAGGCGAAGATGTTCATCGACAACTCGCCGAAGAATGCTAAGAGGCTTTTCGACCTTTCGAGGAACGAATTAAGACTCCTTACGGGGCTTCTAACAGGGTATTGCTCCGTCAGATATCACCTCAAAAAACTGGGCTTAGTTGAGAGTGAAAGGTGTAGGTTATGTTAACTGGAGTATGAAACCTCCGAGTGAGTGCGTAGCGTTGGCACGCAATAGGCTTACTCACTTCAGTGGCCCAATTCTGCCGCCTGCTGAGCTGCGGGGTAGGTCTCCCAGGGAGATAATTAACTTCGCAAAGAAAATATCCTTTCTGGGACAGTAATAGGGAGAGGGTTATGAACAACAGATCAGAATGGTTATAGTTCGGTAAGGCTTAGTAGCCAATCGACCCAGCTAAACTAACTAACTAACTAATCTGCATTACCGACAATCTGTTGAAACAAGAGCACGTCAGTAATGCAGATGACACAGTTGAAATAAGAAGCTGACCTACGTTCATGAAGTCACAGGCTACTGCTGAAATAATGTTGTATATCCTAATAATTATCGTAATTTTTATTATTTCCCAATAGTTCTTCATCAAGTTCTGGTACTACAACGAAATCGTTCAACAATCACACCCGACCCAACAATATGGCAACAATATCGGAGGAACATCACAATTATTTAGCCCAAAATTTAAAAGCCAACGCCGAATTACGTTCAAGTCTATTGGGGAATTTAATGGATTTAGATGCACAACCTTCACTACCATTAAAATCACCAATTACCGAAAATAATTCAACGAAAAACGATACCCAATCACCGACAACAAAAATAACACCAATCGATTATATACCATCAGATCCATTTAAACCGGCATTACTTAAACAATTGTTAAAACAAGTCGGTTTTCCTGGCCAACATACACGCGGCTATTATCATTTGAATTCAATACCACGATTACAAGTTCGCAAAGAAACAATAACTATAGGTCCGGATAAGTATGTTTTAGAAAAAGAATTAGGTAAAGGCACTTACGGTACGGTATTTCGTGGTGTTGATTTGAAGAATGGCCAAACTGTTGCTTTAAAATACCAAAAAGCTGTAAATGAATGGGAATTTTATATTTGTCGTGAATTACAATCTAGATTGAATGATCATTATCTGCATGATCGTTTCATGGATGTTCGAACTGGATATTTTAGTGAGTATTTGAAGAAATTGTGATTTTAATTGATTGATTTTTTATAGGTGATCAAGCTTCATTGTTGGTATCGCAATTTATGCCATGCGGTTCTCTATTAGATGTTGCTAATACAATAAAACAGAAACGCGGCCGCGGTATGAAAGAATCACTTTGTATTTATTTTTGTATAGAAATGTTGAAAATCGTCCAAACTATGCATAGTGTTAAAATTATCCATGCTGATATAAAACCGGATAATTTCTTAATACAATTATTCCCTGATAATAAAGTCGGATTACAATTAATCGATTTCGGTTGTAGTATCGATATGAGTTTATTACCACAAGATGCCAGTTTTACCCGACCGGTAACAACTGAGAATTTCGTCTGTTGTGAAATGTTGGATGGTCTACCGTGGAATTATCATACGGATTTATTTTGTGTAGCAGCAACTGCACATGTTTTATTGTTTGAGAAATATATTCATGTACAAAAACATGACGGTTTATGGTCGATAAATCAACATATGCCGCGTTATTTACGTTTAGATCTATGGAATACGTTCTTTAGTACTTTGTTGAATCAACAACGCGGGCCTGCCGAATCGGAACAATTACAAACGATATTGGAGGATAGTTTGAAACAAAAGAATGATGAGTACCAAATCGAATTGAGGTATTTCTTGAATATTCTAAAGAATCGATAGCACGGTTGATTTACAAAAAAAATTAACGACAGTTGAACAGTTTTGTTAGATTTATACTCCTCTCTATATTATTATTATTATTATTATTATTAGGTAAATTTGTTTTTGTGTATGTTCTGCTTTAATTTCCTCAACACCTTTTTTCTATATTATTATTACTATTACAACATACAATAAATCATCTTATTAATTTATAAAAATATTTATTTTTGTCGATATATTAATAAAAGGATGAATTTGACGGTAATTAAAAATTAAATATTTAAAAAAGTACAATTTTATTATTTCCATTATCACAAATTCCCCATGAATAACAACAATTCATAAAGTTCCCCAGGGACGTTCCCTGGTGGAACAGGGAACTAAGTCTACTTAGAACTGAAGCCAGAAAGGCGTTTAATAGGGCCAAAAGAACAGACAGTTGGGAGGCCTATCGACAGGCGCTAACAAACTATAATAAAGAAGTTAGGAGATCGAAAAGGGGATCTTCTGCGATTGGGATAAATGAATTAGCCCCAGCAATTCGCCTTCGAAAGGTTCTTTCCAAGGACCATTCGAATGCGTTAGGATTAATTAAGAAGGGAGGTACACCGAAAAACATGAGGAAAGTCTTAAACTCTTGCTGGAGACTCACTTTCCCGGATCGGAAGAGGTATCCAATACACAGCCAGGAAAATCTAGATCGGTTAGAAGTCGCACATATATCGCTGCACTCGTGACAGGCAGGAAGAATCTTTATTCTAAACAAAGTGAAATTGGCTATTTCCAATTTCCAAGCCCTACAAATCGCCTGTAAAAGGGGATCAAATTTACAGCCCCTTGCTTGAGAGCTATCTTTAAAGCGAACTACTCACTGGGATATATCCCCCGATCTTGGAGAGAGGCTAGGGTAATTTTCATACCCAAAATGGGCAAAAGGCCTCCGGAAGAGCCTAAATCCTACCGCCCCATCAGCCTCACCTCCTTTCTCCTCAAGTCTATGGAGAAAATAATTGACAATCTATAAGAAGTGAATCCTTGGTAAGGAGACCGCTTCATTTGAATCAGTGTGCCTATCAATCAGGCAAATCTACTGTAGATGCCCTCCATCATCTTATGAAGGATGTAGAAAGGGCGCTTGCAAATAAAAACGTGGCACTTGGATTGTTTGTGGATGTGGAAGAGGCTTTTGATAACACCTCGTACTCATCAATAATAGAAGAGCAGCCATCAAAAAAGGCATAGAATCTCCCACCATTAATTGGATTGAGGTTACGATTAGGACCCGAATTGTTACGGCCTTTCTCGGAGGGGCGGAAGCCTCGCTGGTGCCTACAAGAGAGGTTCTCTCCCCTGTGATTTGGTCGATTGTGGTAGATGACCTTACTGAAGGGACTGAACAATGAGGGATACAATGCTCAGGACTATGCGGATAACCTGGTCGTTGTAATAAGAGTCAAGCACGAAGGTATTGTATCTGACCTAATGCAAAGTGCCTTAACTTGTATCAATAATGGGTGTGCAAGGGAGGGACTCAGTGTCAACCCAAGCAAAACCATAGTAGTTCCATTTACGCGAAGGAGGAGGCTATGTCTCAAAACTCCAGTGCTAAATGGACAAACTATTAAATTCTAAGGTGAGGCAAAATATCTAGAGGTAACCTGGATAGCAAACTGAACTGGAATTCACATATTAATAAAACTCTTTCGAAAGCAACAGCTGCCTTATGGACGTGCCGTAAACTCTTTGGAAAGACATAGGGACTGCAACCTAAGACAACCTATTGGTTGTCTTACAACTACAGTTGTAAGACCCATCGTCACCTACGCATCGCTGCTCTAGTGGACGAAAACACAAGAAGTTACCACGCAAAAGAAGCTGCAAAAAGTGCAGCGGTTGGCGTGTCTGGGAATAATAGGGCTATGGGAACCACCCCCACTGCAGCAATGGAGGCACTTCTGAACCTACTTCCGCTCCACTCACAGGTGCGGAAGGAGGGGTTTCTGCTGGCTTAAGGGGACGAGGTACATCTTAGGATTTTTACCGGCGAAAATGTGAGTTTGTAACTTGCGATTTCTCGCTCGTCCTTGGGAACTACGACAACCGGAAATAGATTTTTGAAAAGAGCATTTCTTATAGAATCCAATGGTTCCTCCCGTTTTTCAAAATGTTGAAACAAATTTGAATTACAGACGAAAATCTAACAACATGTTTTTTTCGTATTTGGTACAATTTCTCGTATTTTCTCTTATAACTTGGCCAATTTTGATTAATTTGCAAAAATTCTTGTACTGTTAGATAGCAAATAAAAAGTTCTTTTCAAATATTTAAGAAATTTTCCAATTCTGCCGTTAGTTTTCCGGAAAATTAAGAAAACGTCTGGGGGAGATAAGAATTTGGGCACAGTTTTCATTTTACAGCATTGATCAACTCCTCATTCGAAAGCTGATACAAAAGCCGAGTGGAATGCGAAGCTCTTTTTTTTGATATTTTTCCGAGAAAATGAGTAAAATTTTCACATACCAGTAGTACAGATTTAAACTACAAAGAATCGCGTACAATCTGAAAAAAAAACAATTACGCTTAACGCTAATATAACACTGTTATATCAGCTTTCAGAAAATGTGACATTCAACCATCTATCTTCCAAAATACGCCTGAATTCTTCGAAATTTTACCGTTTTTCTCAATTTTCGGAAAACTATTGAACCGATCGGAAAATTACTAATACATTGGAAAGCTCTTTCAATTTGCCATCGATAGCCGTTACATTCATTGCCAAAAAATGCAGGCTTCTAGGTTTTCATTTGTAACTTAAAATTTTCACATTTTCTAAAAGATATGAAGTGCTTCTTAAACAGCTTAAAATGCCCTTTCAAACGAGTCCAAAAACTTGAAATTTTCAGTGAAAATTGAAAGAGAACTTGCTGATTGAAAACCTTACTTTTTTTCCGACTTCTGACCCGGAGCCTTAAAGCTAGACCGGACTAACAGGAGACTGGCAAGGATATCCTTGGAATTCTGAGTCAAATAGATTCAAAATTAGTAGTCAAAGCTTCGGATATCATGCCAAGGAAATTTGATTTTGAAACCCAAACATCACAAATCCTCCATCTGGTTCACTGATGAATCAAAAATGGATGAAGGGACTTGCATAGGAATATACAGACCCTTAGCCTTAAGAAAGTCCCTTCCTTGCAAGTTGAGATTCTTACATTAGAGATGTGCGCCAGAGAGTGTTTAGAAAGAAACCTTACGGGTGCGCAAATATACATTTTGACTGACAGCTAAGCAGCAGTGAAAGCTCTAAATACCGTCTGGGAGTGTCGTCAATCCCTGAAACGGTTTGCAAGGGGCAATAAACTTACCCGAGCTTGGGTGCCAGCGCATTAGAGAATAAGAGGCATCGAACTGGCCGATGAACTTGCAAAGGCAGGTGCTGAAGCACCATTTGTAGGTCCTGAACCGTTTTGCGGGCCAACTAAAACTCAATGGGGGAAAGAGATCTGCAGATGGGAAAGGAGCAAATGCTCCACCGGAGGCAAACTCCTGGAATGAGGCAGGCGAAGATGTTCATCGACTACTCGCCTAAGAATGCTAAGCAGCTTCTCGACCTTACGAGGAACGAATTAAGACTCCTTACGGAGCTTCTGACAGGTCTCCCAAGTAGTAAGTCCCCCAGAGAGATAATTAACTTCTCAAATATATAAATAAAAAAATGAATTTAACGGTAATTGAAAATGAATATTTAAAAAATACGATTTTATTTTCATTATCACAAATTCCTCATGAATAACAACAATTCATGTTCAGTCATTGTAATGTACAATAATAAATAGTAGAAAAGATTGTACGAAAATCTCACTATAAATTCACTCGTTTTTTTGCTTGTAATCTAATTTGGACATCTGCAGCGAATACAGATAAACTGATAAGAAGACAAATGATCGATCTTCTTCACAATAAACAAGGTGATATAATTAAATTCACTTAAATACTGTAAAACTACCACTAAATTTGAGATTTCAAATGCTTTTATCCACACCGACAGCTTTCAATAATTGCTTCAATTTAACAATCTCTTCATCACGTTCAGCCAATTTATGTTCCAATTCTCTGATATAAGCATCGCTATTTTGGGTCACTAATTTCAACAATTCGGTAGCATTTGGGCGTTCCTCCGGCCGTTTCGATAACAACTCGCGTATAATCTGCGCCAATTGTGGATAATATCGTTGTATATACGCCGGTAATTTGTATTCTTTACGCAAATCATTAATATGTTGAACACGTTCCATATCCGTACGGAATTGTTCGACTAATTCGAACAGAACGATTCCCAATGAGTACATATCGCTCTTTGGATCACATTTACCGGCTAGTTGTTCCGGTGCAGCGTACAATTTTGTGCCTAATGCTAAACTGTGATGAACACTTTGTAACGGACAGGCCAAACCGAAATCGCCCAATTGAACCAATAATTTGCCGTTATCTAATTGTACGAAGATATTGCTTGGTTTTATATCGTGATGGACGATGCCTTTCGAATGGATATACTCCAACCCTGCAATTATCAATTCGAATATAAACTTTTATAAATTAGAAGTTTACCTCGCAATAATTGCCGCAATATTTCGTAGATAGTTTCATTCCTTACATGACTCTGTATCGAGACTAGAGCTTCATTCTCGTTTGTAACCATCAATTCGGAATCATTGCGCCGTTCTAGCCATTGTTTCAAAGTCGATTGACATAAAGCCATCTGTATATACAGAGTGGCCCATTTTATATTCTCCCTCTGTTGTAATTTCAACTGTTCTATTTCCTTCATATCCAATTTACAAATAGCTTTACCGCCTTCAGAGATACTGCTACGTTTCACCCGGCGTTTAATCGAATGATTCGTTATACTACTAGCGCTATGTTCGAAATCCACTTGAAAATCTGTGGTTGTATCGTCAATACAATCGTTGGAAAATTCCAAATTCTCATCTTCATGATAAATATAATCAACACGGTGGTCTTGTTCGTGATGATCACCATTAAACGATTCACTATCATCGTGATCTTGGTCGATTGCCGGCGGTGATCCCAGTTCCAACCATGCGGCTTTATATTGGACGATATTCGAATGATTCAAACTGGCGAAAGTTTTAACTTCCGATAGATAATTGCGGACGGCTTTGATACCATCGGCGCGTATTGCGATCTTCTTAACCGCATACTCCGTACCGTCCAATTTGTGTTTGACGCGATAGACCTGTCCGAAGCCGCCACCGGCGATGAATTCGATCTCATCGAATTCTTGATGGTAATGCGAATTTATTGTATCGTTAATCGGCAAGACACGACGTACGGTTACCGTGTCGTCCGTTAGGGAATCTTTCAATAGTTGATGGAATGCCTTCTGATATGCTGAACGTACGCCTTCGAATTCTACCATATTGTAGCTCTCATCGATCATGTTCATCTCGAATAGTTTATCGCAGATTAATTTGTAAGTAGTTGCGACTTTTGTTGAATCCGACGAGTATGCACTGCACAAGTCTTTGACTAATGATGTTATTAAGATACTGATCGGTGTTGATACGCGGACTCGTTGTTTCGATACAATATTCATTGAGGAATCCGTACTTTCTGTCGTTGTAAACGGTAATACATTGTCGTCTTTATTATCTTCATTGTCTACATCCGAATCGTCCATCCCAGATTTTGCCATCACCTCCAGCTTCACACACCGTTTGATTTTTATTGGAGCCACTATTATTGCATGTAGGAACTTTCCAGAAGGTTATACCATCAAACACTGCCAATAAATTCAATAAAAGAATTTTAAAGCGAGAAACATATTCTCTAGTTGTTAATACTAACGCATTCCTTTAAGTACAAGTTGTTGGGACTAATTATTGTTAATAAATAATTAATAAAAACTGAACACAGCTCTATAAACTTTGAACATGTCAAAACTTGTAAGAATTACGTCATTGACAAGCAGTTGTGCCAACTGTAGTGTAGCTTACTAAACTACTACACCACAAAAACGCAAATTAATTAATTTTTATTCCAAAATAAGGTAATTGCAATGAAACTCTAATATCATAAACCTAATAAACAATCGTATAATGAAATTATTAGTTAAAACGCAGTTTAGTAAGCTACAATTAATGAATATAGGATTTGACAGCATCTTACAACGTTGTCAAATCAACAACACTACAATTTGATGTATTACAACCTGTTCCACTAAAGAGAATACAGTTTCGAAATTATATTTGTGATAACGTTTAAGAAAATACAGATAATCGTTAACATTTTTTTAAATTTACACAAACTAAACTAAATTATCTATATATACAAAGATAAATATTTCCACCCATTACCTTATACGCAAATTAGATTAATAATCAATTTCATCATGTATCCATGATAGTGCCGAACGAATACTTGCCAATTTAACACGACATAGAAAACTAGAAATCAATAAATATTCGGGAAATGTTCTTCTACCTTTTTGTTGTTGTTTATTGCCGAATTGGCCGAAACTTTTGTTGTTAATACCGCCCTCGCATAAAATTTTAGTTGTTAGACTCAACAACCATTGGAGAATCTGTAAATTATTCAATAAATTATCAGATATTAGATGATAAGTGTAGAAATACTTCGGCATTTGATGGTAGTTTTGAGTTGTGTTGTTTCAACCAAGTGCCAGGTGCCCACAGGTATAATTGTACAACATTTGCTGCAACATCCGGTTCTAAGCGCTAAAAATTGGGTTATTTACGAAATTTACAGATTAAAACGAGTATAAATACCTGATTTGGATTGCGTTTTAGTAGATTTCTAACCAATAAACGTAAAATATCGGGCACATTATCCGGTAATTGTGGCAAATCATCTTCTTTATAACTACTATTACGTAAACTCTTTTTATTATTGTTGTTAATAAAATAGAAAGGATTTGGACAACCGAAAATCTCGTAAGCCAACGTACCAACTGACCATAAATCGGATTTGGTATAATTTAAAACACTCAATAAACCCGGCCGTTTATTGATAATCTCCGGTGCCATTAATGCATGATTACCGCCTTTATCGATTTCATCAGTTGTATACGGTAATTGTAGACCGTGATTTTTATCAGCTAAACAACAACCGAAATCACTAAGTACAACAGTTGGTACATTTTGATCATTATTTGTATCAATTAGGAAATTATCCGATTTGATATCACGATGAGCTATACCGTAACGATTTAAATGAACAATAGCCTCTAATAATTGGGCAAATATTAAAATCGACGTACGTAAAGGTGGATTTGTTTGTTTTAAATAATCATCTAAATTGATATTGTAGCGTTTCATCAACAAAAATAAAGACATATTACGTCCGATACCATCCGGGTGTAAACGTTTCGGTAAAGCAGCCGGATATAATGCTCTACTATTTTCAAAATCTTCAATATAATCGGTGAATATCGAATAGATTTTAACAATATTCGGATGTGGTGGTAGAATTTTACCATGATTCAACAATTCTTCTTCCCATTCGGTTTCGTAGTTGTTGCAATAATAACGTGCCGGTATTGTTTCTCGGTACATAGCCTTTAAAATTGCCATCGAATTCGATTGGATATCGTAATTGAATAGCATTTTTAAAGCAAATGGATATTCATCGATTTGATGATTTTCTTTATGTTCTTTTAAATGAGCACTGTAAACAATACCATTAGCACCTTTGGCAATCGCTTTACCTAAAGTTAAATCGTTTAATTTTATCGAAGTTTTCTCGAATTCATCATCGTAATTATCGTAAGCATCGTAATTATTCCAATTGATTTTAGACACGGCTTCCCTGATTTCGTAACATACACCTTCTAATTCTTCTTCTTTCGTTAGAATTCCGGTACCCGAAGCTAGACTGATGCCAACTAGAGCGAAAAACGGACCGGAATCACCGTACAAAATCCTGGAAATTACACAATTACGATGATTACAAAATATTAAAGTAGAATTTACCGTCTGGCTGCTCGTTTTCGTAAATCAGCCGCAAGACTATTTGTAACACGATTCAGAACATTGTCGATCAATATCCGTCTAGCTTGTAGGCCCAATTGTACACCAACATTTCTTAATGTTAGATGATTCGGCGTTAATTGTAACGCTGGTCGATGGTTTCTTAGCGGTTGTTGTTGTTGTATTGTCGCATTTACCTTATTACTAATATTGATATTAGTGTGGATCTCTCTTTTACAATTTGTTTGAACCAAGGATCTACCATGTTTCGATAAACGTACACCGACGGCTCTTACCGACATTTTTCATTTAATTCCAACGATTCCACCGCTATTTTTTGAAGAAAAACAGCAAAAATTTACAACAATTTCAATTGAACTTTCTGGAAACTCACCAAAATTGACATTTTGCGTTACACAAACATTGACATCAATATCAGACAATTGAAAACAATCTCTATCTTTGTCTATCTTACAATAATGAAGAAAGATAGAATAATAATAAATATCCAGTTGCTTGATATTCGACTACTAGCGCCACGTATCGTCTATTTATGTAAGTTAAATTGACATAAATCGTTGGTCAAACAACCGTGAGATGTCTACTTTTCACCACAAATTGAACACTGTTGCCAAATGTAACCCAATTTCACCAAATTCTATCATAGATTCCTTTACTGCTTTAATTACAGAAAATTTGCAGAATTTCAAATAACTGTAATTATTTTAAATGATACTATGAGGTTTAGAAAAAATTGTGAGTGAATTTGATACAAAAAATAAACCAATCAAACAAACAAAGCAAGTCTTAACTTCTTGCAATATCTTCCATTTGAAATAATGATACCGAAAGAGAGAGCTATATATAGTTAGAGAACGTTTTAGAATCATTTTGTTAGGCTTTATTTTCTTTTCAGTAAACAACTGGAAATTATTTGTCAATTCTATTGATTTCATTAAAAAAATCTGACAACGCATCTATTTGTTCCGATTAACCTTCAGCAAAAGCGCTATCTATCGGTGGTTATTGTAAACAAAAATCACGTTATTCTATTTATTTAACTAAAAATTAACAAAATTTCTCAATTAAAGTAATTATTAATACCATTTTTTATTTGTGAATTGATTAATTACTAGAATAAGTTACGTTAAGTTGGTTTTATTCTATAATTAATAAATTTGTTGGCACGTGTAGGCAATCATTTATACACACGCTCTATTTGACAGTTGGTAGTTGTCAGATGCCACCAAAGATTTTACCAAAGTGTTGAATTTTATTTATTTTAAAGAAAATAAACGTTAAATAAACAATAAAATGAATTTATTGTGATTATTATCTAAAATATTGTCCAAATTAAATCACAATGTATATTAAAGGTAATCGAATTAATTCAATTATTAATTAAAGATGAATAACCTGTTATGTTTTAGGTGGTCATCGTTATATTTGCAACATTTCTACATCAATCGTACAGTTTTTATGTACCTGGTATGGCACCGGCCGATTTCAAAAAAGGCGAGCTAATCGAGGTGAAAGCCGTAAAGATGACGAGCATCCATACACAATTACCGTACGAATATTATTCGTTACCGTTCTGTTTACCGAAAGGCGGTCTAAATGCTATTCATTATAAATCGGAGAATTTAGGCGAAGTACTACGCGGCGATCGTATCGTTAATACGCCGTATATTGTCCGAATGGCTGAGAATACACCGTGTACTTTATTGTGCAATACACCGACGAATCCGATTAATTGGAGCGTTGGGGAGTCACAAACTGTGGTCGATCGAATACAACACGAATATTTCGTTCATTTGTAATGATTTCTATTGGGAAATTTTGGGTTTTATTCATTCGATTTTGTCGTAGGTTGGTTGATAATCTGCCAGCAGCTACACCGATTCTCAATACTGATACTAATGAGATTCAGTTCGAACATGGGTACCGTTTAGGGAATACAGTCGGTGATCGAAACTATATCAATAATCACTTGAAATTGACGCTGTTGTACCACAATCCTACACCGTAAATGTCCACAATTTGGACGATTTTCGTGTTTTAGATTTTTACAATATTTCCTGAAATTTTGCAAGATTTATACGATTAGAAGACTTTAAGGGTCTAGAACTCAGTAGAAATTGAATCATTGGTCTTATCTTAAAAGTTTTTTTTGTATTAGACCATTTAGAATGATTACTTTGACTTACACTCAGTTTAGATACGATTTTTGAGACGTTTATCAATTCGAACTCTGCTTTCTTATAATATTTAAAGACAATGGATAATCTAGCTATCCTAAGACCAAATCCTCGATAGTTTGGGTATAATATTCATGAAATTTAATAATTTTGGCTAATTTTCTGATTTTTTGAACGATTGAAACACGAAAATTGTTTAATTGTAGAATTCTCTTATTGTCTAATTGAATTTCAGTGAGATTTATCGAGTTGTTGGTTTCCACGTGGCAGCCAAATCGGTGGCAATGGACGATTTAAAATTCGTTGGTAAAACTTGTACATTCCCAACGAAACCCCGGCCACAATTAGTCGATCCAATAACCGGTACGAAATTATTCTTTACCTATGAAGTTGAATGGGAAGTATCGAAAATTAGTTGGGCATCCAGATGGGATACATATTTAACAATGAGTGATGCACAAATTCATTGGTTTTCAATCATCAATTCAATCGTTGTAATCTTCTTTCTATCAGGTTTTATAAGTTTAAACTTAATGTTAATTTATATTGAAATTATGTTGTAATTTAGGTATTTTAACGATGATTATGATAAGAACTTTACGTAGAGATATAGCGAAATATAATGCCGATGAGAGTTTCGATGAAACTATCGAAGAAACCGGTTGGAAATTGGTGCATGGTGATGTATTTCGTCCGCCGAAGAATTCGCGATTATTCGCCGCCGTTATCGGTTCCGGTATACAAATCTTCTTGATGGTCTTAATAACACTATGTAATTTCAATGTTATCACTTAAATTCGTTATAATTATTGATTGATTATAGTTTTTGCAATGTTGGGTATGTTATCGCCGGCATCTCGAGGCGCTCTAACGACCGCATCAATCGTCCTCTATATGTTTATGGGTTTGGTGGCCGGTTATTTTTCAGCTCGTTTATACAAAACAATGAAAGGCCGCGAATGGAAACGTGCCGCATTTCTAACAGCAACCCTATATCCGGCTACAATTGCATCTACTTGTTTTGTATTGAATTTTTTTATTTGGGGTAAAGCTAGCAGTGGAGCAGTACCGTTTTCAACAATGATATCGTTATTGTTAATGTGGGTGTTTATATCATTACCATTAGTTTATTTGGGTTATTATTTCGGATATAGGAAACAACCCTATCAACATCCGGTTCGAACTAATCAAATACCGAGACAAGTACCCGAACAACATTGGTACATGAATCCACTATTATGGTAATTTTCAGTTATTTTTAATAGTTTTAAATTGAATTGATTGAAATTTTAGTACATTAATGGCGGGAATTCTACCGTTTGGTGCTGTTTTCATCGAATTATTCTTCATATTTACCGCAATATGGGAGAATCAATTCTATTATTTATTCGGTTTCTTGTTCTTAGTTTTTATTATTTTAATAATATCATGTTCGCAAATCTCTATCGTTATGGTTTATTTCCAATTATGTGGCGAAGTATGTTTTATTATTATTTTATTTGTACAGATTATAATCCAGTCATTTTCAGGATTATCATTGGTGGTGGCGGAGTTTTATAGTTAGCGGCGGTTCGGCTCTATATATTTTAGGATATTCACTATTATATTTTGCAACAAAATTAGAAATAACCGAATTTATACCAACATTACTATATATCGGTTATACCGGTTTAATGGTATTGACATTTTGGTTATTAACTGGTACAATTGGATTCTTTGCTGCTTATGCGTTCGTTAGGAAGATCTATTCAGCTGTTAAAATCGATTAAAACTAGAATTTAATTGTTTCAAATGGATGAAAAAGGGTAAGAGATACGTGTAAATACTAAAATTCGATTGTGTATTATTCAATGTAGTTGGAGAATTACAAGAAAATATTTAAATTATACATAAATTAAGGTATGTTTAATGTATTGTAATTTATTATGATTTTTATAAATATTTTAATTGAGAATTGAATCTAGTTATAGATATTGTAATTTCAATTAGTTATATCAATTTTTTTGTAAAATCGTTCTATTTTTAATAATTTCCTAATTTTATCGATTACGTTCATTAACAAATTGTAAATAAAATAATTATTTGTGTATCGTTGATTTTAGAAAACTCCCGATAAACTCCTTTAATCCATTGTACTAATTTGTTTGTATTTTAATAGGTGCAATTGGCGGAAATATCACTGATAATAGGGGAAAACATCTGACGAGGTGGAAATAATTGGAGAATTGGTATTGAAAGTAAATTTTACTGAAATACTGAAATTTCTAATATGTGAAGCCTGGGGGTTTTGAGTTGAAAATCGGACTCTCCGGTGGTTTTTCGTGGCAATTTCGTGTTAATAAATCGTGAATAGGCTGTCGCCTTTGAGAAGAGCCACCAGCAAATCGATCATTTATTCTCCAAATGTTAATTGGAATTATAATAGAGGGTCTGTCGGTGGCGGCGAAACCGGTTGTGTCCATATCTACCTGGCATTCAACACACATTCTCCTCTCCTGTATGCGAGAGAGCAACTTGAAAAATTTTACACACCGAGATTCCAATCCAATATAATATAAGAGTGTTAGTATAGTGGCTACGCAAGTCTCTCTCACTCTCTTCCATACATACAACACCGACCATTGAATAAAATTGAATTTCTTTGCAGCGTTTAGTCTTATTTCTACGTTCAAGGATGTAACAGGTGTAATAGTTCGTGTACTAGATAGATTTGTGTTGTTTATTGGACAATTTGCACCGGCCAAGTGGCGGTTTTGTGGATTTTCTCAAGAATCATCTCGATCACCGGCCAATTATAGGTAAGATTGCGGCTCTTTTTGTAAGTCTATCAAAGGGAAATCGGAAAATCGACCAGCAGATGGTTTTTCGGCTGGTTTACTATCATTGACATGATTTAATTTTTGAAAATTATCAGCATTGGTGATTCATTTACGGTAGAACTATATATGGTGGAGATTTTTTTTTCGAAATTCGCTACAGATTGAAATTTATATAACGGTGAGCAAAATGATCAGCCTACGCTTTGCATATCGAGGAATTCCAATCGACTTTTTGCACCTTTTTCATATCCACCTTAAAATTCTTCATACATATGTAGTTTCTAATCAGATTTTTTCTTACAATTCTGTCTCTTTCTCTCTATTTGTATGTGTTATTATTGTAAAATGAGTTCACTTACTTTACAAGTAAAAAATAAGTGTAATAAGAGGTTTGAAATGAAAGTTAAAAGGTTTTTACACACTACATTGAAGAGACACTGTAATTAACAAATTCGGTATTTTTACTTTTCCCCAACGATTTTATCGGCTTTCCCTTACTGTTATCGTCCCTATGTCGGTTTTTATAGAAGAACAGAACCGGTTTGATCCGCGAACTACTTACTCGAAATCTTAGAGATCGTCGTCATTTCGGTGACAAATAAGAAAGCCTCAACTTTTGTCGATTTTCCATCGATGATGGCGATGAAAAACCTTAACAATAAATTATTGGAAGAGAAAAGCTCTAGAATAGAATTTTCGCCAGCCCACGCTATGTCATAAAGGAAAAATATAACGACTTTTACTTTATGTATTTTTAATCATTTCTAATTATACTTTTCTAAATTTTCAAGTACAATCAACGTTCACCGATTAATTGTAGATTAAATTCGAAATTTAGTTTGGTTTTTCGCACTGAACCTTGACCTATAATGGTCATCGACCGTCTCCATCTCGAGTCGCACAGATTCATCTCCGGTCGATTTTATTCTAATAACCCCTTGGATGGCAATAAAAGTCCAATTTTCTAAAGCAAACAAATCACTCAATCAATCAATCGAACGGGTAATTGATACGGAACGAATCTCATTTTAATTGAAAATATCAATATTTAGATTATTGGGGATATTTATAGTAAGTTCCACCGAATATTTGTATGGAAATTTTGTTTATTCGAGCTGTATACAAAGTACAAGGCCTGAACTGTTGGTGTACTAACGGTAATCAAATTGAAATTCATAAAAAATCTACATACGTTTTTCTGTGTTTGCACAGCTAATGAGTAATGAGCTACGGAAGGACGCAATTATCTTTATAAGGAAAATTTTTAAAAATCCACATACAGTGTAATAACTTGCCTTAAATTAGATAAAATACGGATAAATTAAATTTTTTAGATCTGTCCTCGATCCTTAGATCTATTTTAAGATATGTAGATTTATTTGAAATTCAAAATCGACGTTATTCAACGCCCACCTGTACGATAAAGATTATTCAAGATATAATCAAGCGATTATGTATTGTTAAACCTGTTGTTAAACTACTAAATTCCTTTGATTTGAAAGTAGTACGCCACTGGTCTTACCCATCAAACCCCGCATTCTAGGACTAGTTACACGAAACACGCTGTATATTATGAATTGTCCCGGAATCCGCTCGTTATTTATAGGTTTTTTCCAGTCAGTCTGCAGGTTTTTCGAAGAAAACAACCAATAATCGATATAAACTTTGTCATCACTACACCGACATAAACGTCGCACTATTTATAGTTGGATTCCCATGTGGAACGTGTCAAAAATACAGAAATTTGTCATCAAAAGGGGATAAATCCAGGGTTTCATCCTTTATCCTCTATCAGTTCTCTTTCTCTATCCCAATCGTTCTTTCACCAAAACTTTACAGTCAGTCGGTGTACTGTGATAAATCGAATCGTATGCAGTTTTGGTTGTGCAGTTTTATTGATTAGAATCGTTCGTGCATATGTAAACAAAGCTTTTATCGCTTATCATCAATGCAAACATTCAACTATTGTGGAGGAGAAGGTGCGTTATCTCCTTCAAAAATTGAACTCGCTATCAAATCAAACTTTATTGAATCGTTGAACTAATAATAATCTTGATAGTGATAATAAATATTATAAACAACAATGAACAACAAGGTGTAGCAGAGAAAAGGGGGCCGTTGACCTATCCGGTAATTCGTTTTATATTTCTTCAAACGAACATTAAGGACTTGTACGAAAGATCAAGTTTCTTAATCAATAATTAAAACAACAACAAAAATTCAATTTATTATTATTATTATTATTATACTTTTTCTTCTACGATAATAATAAACAATGAAATTTTTGCGAAATATATGGGGAAAATTGCAGCAGACCCTCCCATTGTTCCGTCAGTCTTGTTTCTTTCCATTTCTAACACAACAAACGAAAAAAGATTGAGATCTTCAAACTGATTCTTTCCTCTCGTTCGGTTGAGTTATTTTGCAAGAATACACAGGTAATTCACTTTTAATTCGTGGTGGAATTGGGCGTTTTTCACCCAATCTTCGCGTGGGAGAATCGAAGAGAAATTTCACCTTGAAAGAGTCGCGGACAAGTTCAAATCAATCAATCGATCACTTTCATTTCACTACCTTTACATTTACACTTAATTATTGTTGGTTAAATTGGCAATTAGACTACTCGTTTAAATTGTTGCGATAATAGGGCAATCTACAGGATGTCCCAATTCGGGTTGAAGGCGGTTCAAATCGATTTCAACGTGTAATTATGGTGGAAAAAATAGGAAATTGACGATATTAGTTTGAATGGAAAAACAACAAAAATAGAGTTAATAATAATGTTTTGATTAAATTTTACTTTTCGGCTTCCGGTAATTAAGAGTCGAAAAGTTTTAATTAAGACAGGTGTGAAATTTTTTAATTAATCCGTGTCGAATTGGAATCGGTGGAGAATTATTCGACAATCTACAAAATTGTCATAAAAATAGAAACGTGAAATTCGTGCCCATTTCCGCAAGTTTAGAGAAATTGCAACATCGGATAGATTCTCTGGAAATTTACCCCATTTTTTGATAAGAAATGTTCAATTTTTGGAGCTTCAAAAAAAAAACATTAGTCTAACTGTTATTCTTACAAGTTATCCATCATCTAGAGACTTTTCAAATTTTAAATTGGATAACCTTCTTGTTATCCAAAATTTTACCTGTTTCGCTCAAAATGATCGACTAATGGGCCGCCACTGGGCTCGGTATTTCCGGATTGGTACTAACGCTGATGTTGCACTATTCACCGGTGTTATAGTTGGTGAGATGAAATAAAATACGACAATATTCGAAAGTTTATCGCATAATTCCTGTAATAACAGTTATTCGATAAGCAAAATTCGTTTTTAATTTTAATCGGTTTTCCGTTTTCCCCCTGTTTTAAGTTAATTTGAAAAGAAAATTACAAGCAAACTAATTATAGAAATTATAAACTTTGAACAACAATTTTTATTTTGTCGTGGTCAATTATTACATTAGAATTTAAATAATAAATATGTACGTAGATTATCGTTATAAACGGTATTTTATGTTTGTTTGTAGCCGGGTTTTTTTGTTATCACAAAATAAATAACGATTTTTCTCCACTTTTCTCGCCGTTTTCTCTTCTATTAGTCCACTAACGGTATTTTATTCCAACATTTATGAACCAATACTACGTATTTAAAGTATTACATGAAATTAAAACAATTATGACAATAGCCCTATAAACACACCGTTTTCCATGCGTTTATAATAACCTAATTGCTACAAATTAGGCTTGAAGTCGGGCTATAAACGGTGACTTATCGGACATTTTGCTGTCTATGCGACTAAATTTATTCAAAAATAATCAAAAAACGAACAGTTAGAGGAACCAAATATAGATTTTTAAAATAACAGTCCAGGATTTCCTTTCTATTTGGATCCGTTGGTTTTTTGTCCGTTTAAAATTGAATCATTTCGATGACTCGCTAGCATATGGCCGATATTTATTTATTGAGAAAATATGCATAAGGTGAAGGTTGTTTTTATGAATCTGATTTTCGAATAAACACGTAGGTATTTTTAATTTTCAACATTATAAAACTCGAATAGAGAAATGAATGTATTCCGAATTTGGAATGGAAGAGACGAGCGGAATTTTACTGGAATTAGTGGCGAATTTCTTGAGTTTTTCCCTAAATGTTCATCTATCGATGGTTACAAATTTGGAATTGGTTTAAATTGCAAAATATTAACAGGTATTGCTGGAATATTGTCCTCATTTAGATCCGTCACGATTTTGTTTTAATATTGTTGGCTGTTTACGACTTTGTGGCTCCGATTTAAAACCGCATTCTTCACCTTTTTTCATTCGTTTTTATGTGTATATGTGAAATTTATTCGTGTTTTCAATTAGATAAATAATAAATTTTTATGTTTGTATTACTCGTACGTGCATTAGTGTGGCTATAAAAAATACAATGACGACGATAGTGAAATTTATTTGTAATAATTCCATTCGGAATTATAATTTCTGGCAATATAAATAGTCATTGAAAAAGAAATAAAATGACAACGGCTCTATTATTGGAACAAATCGGGTCTTTGAATCGATATTTCACAATATAAGCTTCGTTCCAACCAACCTATTCCTGTTCGTTTTACCGCGTGTTCCATCTAAATGTGCTTAGTTATCATAACAGCTCCTAATAATTACTGAAAGTAGTCCGTTAGTCGATCTTGGAGACGAAATTTTCCCATTTTTCCACAATTCCGTGATAAAAAAAACTATTTCGAAAGGGTCTTCTAGCTGTTTTTAATTGTTTTACGCCTATTAAAGCGGTTTTTTGGCTATTTCCCGGTGATCTACGTTGTTCTATTTTTTTCTAAAATATTCCCTAGGAACTATTCTACAAATCAGTGGCAATTATAAGTAGTGATTTCGAAATAGAGGCGAGAAATAACCCGAAAATACCTAAATTGATCTCGCCAAGGCTCCTTCTAAATTGCCCCATCTGTGACTGGTGATGCGAAATTCACCAAAAATGTGTTCTATTAGAAATTGCCAAAATTAAAACCGATAGTCGCCGAAATTTTGACCAGTTGTAGGTGTTCTAATTTTGCTAAAATGTTCCCTTAATTTTGCTAAAATGGCAATGATAAGAACTAATACTGATTTCGAAATAGAGGCGAGAAACAACCCGAAAATGTCTAAACTGATCTCTCCAACGCTCCTTGTAAATTGTCCCATCTGTGACTACTCAAGTCGAAATTCACCAAAAATGTGTTCTATTAGAAATCGCCAAAATTAAAACCGACAGCGGCCGAAAAATTAAAATGTGACTAGTTATTCGCCTCCTCTGCTGTGCTATTTTTATGATAATGGGTGTTTACGTTATCGTAATTGTTTACTTAAGAAAAAATCCTTGACATTTTATACTAACAAACAAAGAAAATGTTTCAATTAAAAGTTGAAAAGCAGAAGCTCCATAATTTTAAGTGAGATAAATAATAGAACTACCCTATTGCTGCTCACTCAAAGTAAATTAATACAAATCGACCCTTTTTAGGTAACAATGTTGGGGGTAGCTCAATAAATTGTTTAGAATTCCTCGTGAAATTTTCATTTGAAGTTGTTATAAGAACATAAATAATCTTCTGCATTTCAGAATTACTCTAAATTTGTGTTCAATTGATAAGGGCATTGGAAAGGCACTTTTTAAAGAAATTACGAGAACTAAATTGTTTTTTTTTTTGTTAATCTTATTTATCTCATTGATCCCACCGTCAAAACATCTGTGGACGTATTGTAAGCATGTTTTCAAAAGTCCGAGAAGTGTCGACCATGTAAATTACTAATTAATCCTTCAAGGACCTCTCATTTTTCATCAAGAACACATTTCTTGTAGTATGCTGTAGTAATTCATTTTAGGCCTATAAAATCCACCTGCGGGCTAAACAATAGCCAGATCGACTATTGAGAAATTTTCACCAGTTGTAGATGTTCTAAATTGATCTTTTCAAGGCTCCCTCTAAATTGCCCCATCTGTGACTACTCAAGGCGAAATTCACCAAAAATGTGTTCTATTAGAAATCGCCAAAACTAAAATCGATAGTGGCTAAAATTTTGAGCAGTTGTAGGTGTTCTAATTTTGCTAAAATATTCCCTTAATTTTGCTAAAATGGCAATTATAAGAACTAATACTGATTTGGAAGTAGAAACGAGAAACAACCTGAAAATGCCTAAATTGATCTCTCGAAGGCTCTTTCTAAATTGCCCCATCTGTGACTACTGAAGGCGAAATTCACCAAAAATGTGTTCTATTAGAAATCGCCAAAAGTAAAACCGATAGTGGCCGAAATTTCGACCAGTTGTAGGTGATGGAGAGACGCCAAAAGAAAACAGTTGATCTCTCTGTAGACACGAAAACCGAAAAAATTAACTAAATTTAATTGGTGTTTAATTGGCCAAATCAAAATATTAGAAGAAAAAAAGAAAACCAGCTTCTAACACGTCTTTAATTTTTGTGTCATCATAGGTTTACGGTTGTTTCGTCTTGAATTTAGCCAACTAGACTAGGTTGAGTGTCTCTATAATAGCTGTATGTCGTGATAAATTTATTAATTGAATAGATAGAAAAACCACTAATTACGTTTTTTATCTGTATAAGTATTTCTAAATATATTCAATATTAAATATTCAACGACATAATTGTGCTAAATTATCTTTTAAATAATAGATTGTAATAGAGAGGAGGAACTCTCATCTGTTCAATATTAATTATCTTCCGTATATATAAGTTTAAGTGAAACTTATGATTCTCTCTCTCGACTCATAAATCAAAAAACTGTGTAGATAAACAAGGAAGCTAAAATCTGTTTAAGTTAAGCCACTTCCTCTATTAACTATCAGGCATATTGAAGAACGCTATATTAGGGATGACTGCTAGAATCGAGTCCAAGTTTAGACGCCAAGGATGGATGAAATTTCCATATTTTACGTCGTTCCACTAACTGACAACCTTCTATGAAGTTTTCGACAATTTAGGCCTCATAATCGATCGACATTCATTCAATTTTGCCATATTTGAATCATGTAATGTCGTAGATTGCTTCATATTTATAAGTTTTTCATTTGGCACAAGTGTCTGGATACATCTACGACACCAGATACCAAAAGCATGGCCAATTGGGGGTGTAAATTATAACCTAAACTACTCTGTTTGATTCAATAATTGCAATATTACCAACTTTACAGTCAAATTCCACTAGATATAAACATCTCAGAACCAGTACGTTAATAGAATAAAAATAGACAAGAATAATGAGACTGTTGCCTAAATTAGTGGACCGGAAATGTAATATATCAGAATATAAAGAGCACGTGTTAAGAAAATAGATTTCTTCCAATAATTCTAATTTATTGTCCTTCAAAATAATCACATTTTTTCTAAATAATAAATTAAAGCTGCAATTAATCGCATATTCAATACACATAGGAACTAATTAGCGATAATTCAATTTATCTATTTCAATAATGAACGTTATTATAGACTAATAATATAATTAAAAGTGAAAAGTATGAATTAAGTGAAATTAAAATAGAATTATCAGCTGTACGATTAATGTGAATAGACGGAATTGTGTGATTTTTTTGTTGGTTATGAAGTCTTAGAGGAGTCTGTTTGAAGTACCAGTGAAAGTTTATCTCGTGTACACCTTGAATGTTTGTTTTATTTATAGTTTTGTTACTATTGCAAAATTTCTAACAAAGTCAAGGTCCACAATAAATCACCCTGTTGGTGTTGTTGTTGTAACCGAAAACCGCTAATTATTACATCAATTTAGACGGTTTTAATTGCATGGAAACGTGATGATTCACAAGGTAACTTGCCCAGAAGTCGGTCCAAACACTTATCTACAGGATAATTCAGTTTTAGTGTTTAGAATAATTGTAGCAGGTCCTACTCTGTAGATTTAAACGAATATAAATCAACATTAATGGCCGATTATCTGCAGCCCACATTCGTCTATGTTTAGAAAAATTTACATTCCTCAGTAACCATTGTGCATCTATTGTCGGTTATTTGGATTTTTATTATTGTTATTTATTAGAAAGAATTACATAATAATGAAACACCTGTCTTAGGAGAGTATTTTGAAATTTTGAAGGTTAGATGTAACATTTTCGATTCTATTTTTATTATTGTTGGTATTGTTGAAATAATTTATGGCAATAATGAAAGGATAAACGTTCGTATTATCGAACCGATCAATCTATTTATTCGTTCATTATTATAAATTAATGAAAGGATACTCTTTATATAGTTGTGAAATTTACTTTTAAATTTATTTTCGATACTATATTGCCAATTATTAGTCAATTTGTTCGGACTTTCATATTTTATTGGCTATTTTAGGGACAAATTGGCACCCTGCAGTGAGCGATTTATACGCTTCATTACCCAAACACTTCCAGTTTTCGGACTTCTGTATTGCTCAAATCGATTTGTTTTCGAAAATACGCGCCCATTATGACAATTGCGATTCGAACCGATAATTGTCGAGCATTTGGCTATTGGCGGCGATTTGGTGAAACTCCTAGGGGAATCACACAATCCACTTTGTTGATTTTCTAATTGTATTGTTGTATAAAATTAGTAAATTGCCTGAGAAAATTCTCTAAAAGAGCCATCATCAACAACATCGGCATCGATCATATTTTCCCATGGACTACAAAAATTAAATTATCAAATTAGAGGAAAGAACTAAGGGAAAATAATAAACAATCGATAATAATGCAAATAATGACCTAGTGGTATTGTTTTAAACAATAGTCATACTAATAATAATCAATAAAAATAATGCAACACGATTAGAAATAGAACAAACATTATTATAAACTCCTTAAATCTCAGATAATTAACATTTTGTGAAATTTATATCTTTGTTATTGTTCTATACTGGGGATAAAAGATCAAGTTTTATCATATCAGCATGCTGCCCACGTTCCGTTACGGTTTTATACCAACAAGTCCTCTCAAGGTAACTTTGCTCGTTTAAAATTCCACACATCTAAATATTATCTATCTACTAGTCAATTTAATGATAACAACAACATAATAATAAAAGCAGCAATCACAAGGATATCCAATTAAAATTAAAACTTTCTAATTTAGATCTTTGCCGAAAATTTCTCTCCCATTTCTTGCTGTATTGTTAAAATTCCACATAATTTAAGCAAAATTATAATGACGACAAGAAGATCGGCAATAATTGTGTTGTTTGAAACGATAAATGTTGAACTCCAAGAAGACAAGGCAAAAGTAGAATTACTACCAAGTATAAAAAAATTGGAGTCTCACGTAATAAAACAATTAGAGAATTTCGGTTCTTTATTACAACTATCTTCAATCTAAACGATACCGTTCTCTTTTTTGTCTCGATTTTTTCCATGGCAGTTTCTTTGCTTCTTAATGATCCCAATTATTTGTTGTAATGATAAAAATACCGCCAGTCTCCCATAATCTTCAATGATATGACGTTGATGACGACCAATTATTGTTGCACTGTTGTGTGTTGTGTATTACAACCAACAAACAACAACCAACAAACAACAAGAGAGAAATCTTTGCGGTCTGACCTATGACTTTCTTTACTCAAACAACAAGAGTTTCTAAGAGCCATATTTAGAAGAGATCTGGGAATAACTAAAGTTTATTGTTCTATCACATCATTAACTAAAAAATATACACAATATTTGTACAGGTTGGCATACTTTAAGCGTTTTCTAACTAACAGGGAGACATCAATAACGCTGCCGGTTACGATTTATGGGACCTCGAACATCGTTTTAATTGTCTCGCATCAAACAAACGATTAGAAATTTTAAACGAAACAAACTAATTAATTAAAATGTTTTCAACTGAATTTAAGCCTCTTCACTTCAAAAGTGCCTGAAGTATACTAATAAAAGTTGAGGAGTTACTCAAATTAGCTAAATTTGGGTATGCTGTTGACCAATTAGGGGCGCGCATCAGTCGGGCAAGAAAATATGTCACTTTTCAAAACAACCCTACGCGTTTATTTTCCAACGGATTTCAATGATCCAAACGGCATTTGAAAGAGCATTTCAAGGAGCATGACAGTTAATATATGGTTTTTTGAAATTCGGATGTAATCTAGAGTTACACAAGGAAATATAGAAGCATGTTTTTCAGCATTTTTTTTTATATTTTCCTTCAGGTAGGGTTATTTTGCAAAGTGACATATTTTCTTGCCCGACAGATGCGCGCCCTTAATAAACAAACTCAATTAAAGATCATCATGATTGGCGAATTTGACGATTTCAATTTCTCAAATTAGCCTCTTACGCAACTATATCTTGTTTACAATGAGAACTAATACAAAGCTAATTATCTAAACAACTTTGCCAATTAGATAAATAGAAAGACTCGATTAAATTATTTTAATGAAAACACGTGGTTCGAGATCTTTATCGTCGAACACAAAGGGGTTTTCTGCATTACAATCAAGCTGTAGAATAATAATAACAATAACAAATTTATAACAACTTTCACTATTATATACCGACATTTATTATTATTATGACATAATTTTTGGAGAATAAATATTTACTTGAAATTTAATTCAATTAAAGCCGTATCGATGCACCTACATACATGTGAAAGTGGCTTAAACCGATCTTATCGTGTCTTTTCCGTTTTAAACGACTTGACACTCGAGAAAAACCAAAGAAGAGACACAAAAATCTAGTGTAACTTAAAATCGGTGCAATTTAGAAAGATTAAAGAATTAACGAGATAAATTTCGCTAATATAACGTGAAACATGCTGTATATTTCTATTCCTTACGCAATTATCTCCGAAAAGCTCCATTTTTAACATTATTATCCGTAAATCATTATAATTTATCCAGATTTTTTCGATTTAATCATTAGAAAGTGTTGTCGATAGCGCAAGTGTTCACATTATTTTAAGAAATCCCTTCATTAATAAAATACATTTTATTGTTGTTGGACTGATTGGAAATGTCAAAGAATTAAACCATAAACAAACGGAAATTGTAAATTATTAAAAGTTAATTAATTCAAGTCCATCCGAAACGATCGTACAAATTACACTAATTTCCACACGATAATTACACACCTTGTAGAAGTGTGATAAATAAAGGAAAACCTCTAAAAGAAAGTTCACATTAACTCTTATTATAGATCGTATTTTTATGATATCGCAGATTAATAAGAAGATCGTAAAAAAATAAGCATTTCCTGGTATTTTGGACGAAATTCGATAACCGAAATAATACCGTAACTCTACAGATTAAATTCAAATTAACCGCCTATTATAACCAATAAAAACGTGCCATTTCGGCCGATGGTGGCCATATTGTTGTTCTAATTGGTGGAAATGGGCGCCCGATTTGAATTATAATTGCGCAATTTGTTGTGACTAATTCAAAATTCATGTTTAGACTTTGTAAGACCTTGTCGAAATTGAAATGATAATTTATCGATACAACTTTGTACTTGTGTCGTTAATTTTGTAGAATAATTCATTGAATCTTGCGTATTTTTTATTATAAATAAATAAGTAAAATGTAAATAAATCAAAGTTTCGTCTTTCGCAACTCTACAATAAATAATTACGCAGGTAGATGTCGACATTATTTACATTCAACATAAAAGTTAGTGTAAATAACGACTTTATTGTCGACATTTTTTATAAGTTTATAATTAGTAACAATTAAAAATTGTAATTATTCCTGGAGAACAGAAGGATTTTTTCTGTATAGTAAGCTCATTAATAAAAAATTCGATAAATTAGCAGTGAAAGGTTCGTGTATACTATAAATAATTATCGGGGACTGTTTAGATTTGTTTATGAAAAATGAGACCCCTGTAGTGTTCATTAATTTCCAAAACCGAAATATTCGTTCCTTCATATCAATTATAAATGTGCATGATTTACATGAAAGTCATTAAAGCTGTCTTTCTATTTCTCTCTATGTAAACTATAAAATTGTATGTGTACTTTTTATGGGCTTAACAATAAGAAATCTACCTTGAAGACATGTTCGCACATTCACACACACATAATAGAGATAGAGAGGAAGATTTTCTCTAATTGAGACTTTGGTTGTGTTATTAAAACAAATAAAAAAACAAAAACAGGGACTCTCTCTTTAATCATCAATGATTGAACTATAATAATATCATCAACCGCAATAAATTCATTTAGTTAACAAGTCTTCATACCCGGCATCCCACCGAGTGTCGATTTTTATTCAATTTCATCGAATTTTGGGGATTAATTGTGAATCACCCTGTAGATCGATGATTTTTCACGTTGTTGCAATTTTTATTTCCACATATTTACTGCTATTTAATAGCTTCCTTGACTGTAAACTGATAGTCGGTGGTATATACGAGAAGAAGTAGGGGCAATTGAACTTTCTTCAATATTTCAATGAATTCAAATAATTTTCGTCGATTATCCATTGCAGAATGTCTAGAAAAAGATGAATTCATCGAACGTGAAAAACTACAAGAGTCGCATCCGTCTATACCAATGTCTGGCTATCGTTATACGCAAAGAGGGATGTCGAGGTGATCCCGGCGATTTCTGGATGTACGAAAATGGCTATCTACTTTTCCAGGTAAATTCCATTTATAATCGAACTAGAATTGAATGAAATCGACGTCAATTTCGTGACAATTACCAGCCGAATATCAATCCATTTGTTCCGGTTCGTTTGCTAATAATTTAATTTCAAATCGATCTGTCTCTATGTTTTTGATTAATGAGATTTTAATCGTTATATTTCCCCATCTAGAATTATCTCTTGATTTGCAATTATTCGAATTAATCAAATTACAATGACATTTCGGTTTTAACAATAATAATAATAAGAGAAAATCTAGTTGAGGAGACCTTTAAAGTTCGACCTTTCTCAAATTCGTTTATAAGAATCCTCCTTATAAACTAAAGAGAATCGTGACAACGATATTTCTAAACTGTACACATTCCCATATTTATCAATTTCATAAATTCATTGTTAGTCAAATCAATTACAATTATCGGTATGGACTTTTGTTAGAATGAAAGACGCGTTACTTATCATGAATTCAAATCGATAGATCCGCTATTAATAGGCGATAAATTTTATGTATTTCTGATAAATCAACAATATAATTGCTGGGAAATTACTATTGTTTCAATCAAATAAAATAAAAGAAATAAACTATAAAAATTAATATTGCATTATAATATTCTATATCGGCTTGAATTCGGTCAACTTGACTCATTGCTCTTCTAATTCTATGTACCACTATAATTCCGTGCTTCCTTTCTAATGATCGCTACCAGATGGATGAAAAGTTGAACAGCCATCCCATTTTTCATGATTAATTTTTATTGAACATATATGAATGTATATCTACATATACAGTGATTGATCGTGATATATAACAATAACAATATTAATAACAATAAGATAGATTGTATTTGAATGAATAGAATGTTTCATAGATGAAAGTTGTATGATGATGATGGTGATGAATTGTTCGAAAAATTTCTGTGTCAAGGCATATTTGCAAACACACCATAATAAGATCATTCTCTAGCCAATTTTCTTTCGGTTAATTTTACAGCGGTAATGCGACAATTTTTATGTCTATTACTGGTGTATTCTTATAATTAAAGAGCGGAGACGCAGACAATTAACGCGATGGAAAGCTTCAAATTGAGCTCATTTTCCATTTAAGTTTAATATACCGCTCTACAGTAGTGAGGATTTAGTTTAAATAGAAGACTAAAATGTTCTAGATTCATGATTCTATAAGTACAAGGGCTTATGGAGTAAGGCAGAAATGTTTCGAAATCTCAAAAGCCTCAAAATTCTCTTTAATTGATTGGTTAAATTTGTTGTTAAAAATTGTTCTCACAATTTAGAAACAAAATTTGTTAAATTCTGGGTAAAATTGAAGAATAAAAGTTGCTTGCAAGTAGAAAATTTACAGAAATTTCTCTCAAAAAAGAATAAAAGTCAAAATTTTATCTTTAAATCTGTCTAAAGGTACCTAAATTTTCTGTTTTTACAATTAAGTAGCAAAATTCGTTTGATTAATAATGACACTGTTTCAAAATCTGGACGAAGAATCTCAAAAGCCTCAAAATTCTCTTTAGGCGGTCAAATTGTTGTTAAAAATTGCTCTCTAAATTTAGAAACAAAATTGTTACAATTTGGGCAAAATTGAAGATTAAAAGTTACTTTCAAATGGCAAAATTTGCTGAAAATTACAGAAATTTCTCTCAAAAGTAAATAGAAGTCACAATTTTACCTTTAAATTTCTCTAAAAGTATCCAAATTCTCTGTTTTTACAATTAAGTAGCAAAATTCGCTTGATTAATGAGAGTGTTCCAAAATTTGTGCCCAAAAACTCGAAAATTCTTCTCAAAAGAAATTAATGATTAAAATATTCAAGGGCCGTATTATTATATTTCAAAAAGGTGCAAATCAAATAGAACCAATTTTGATAATCCACAACGAGAAATAGAAGATAATTATCCTTAAAGATTATCTTTAAAGCATCTGTGAATATAATCCTAAATACAGAGTAAGCCAAGAAGATGGCCTATTAGACGTTTAAGGAGTTCTATTCGATAGAAATTTCTGAAATTTGATATACATTTGTTCTTCTACCTCGGCTACCTCTAGAAAATATTTTCGTTGTTCTATCAACCCCCTGTACATGGGGCAGTGCACTCTACTTTCTTATTTAAAATGTATATTTTTTATTATATTTAGATTCTGTGGTGAAATTAAAGGGGACATTGATAACATGACTTACGGTCTAGCATTAATAGTTTTTCAGGAATTTTGACTTTTTCTGGAAATTTTGATTTTGTAGTGTTTAATTGGAAAATTAATATTTCAAAACCAATTGCAATTGAGTAACTAAAATTTGGAATTTTAATAGACTAAATACTGTACTTTTCATCAAAATTTACAAAATGAAATAATCTCTCAGCGTTCAACTGAAATAAATTTTTCTTTCAGATAATTTTCAGACGGTATTATCTTCCTTAGAACCATATATTTTTCTTTACATTACACGGTTGCATAGAGAAAAAGATTCTACATCGAACTGTATTAGCATTTCCTATACCTATCTCAAATAGTTTTTCAGTTATTTAGGATTTTCAGTTTTCTCTAGTTGTCCCTGTTATTTAAAAGTCTCTAGGGTCTCTAGTGTCTAGTGACATATGATTTGATAATTCGCCTATAAAGAAACACAGAAGACTTAGCAAATTGACATTTGAGGTTAACAGTGATTATTTCATATGTTTTTACAGTGATTTCAGCCAATTTCATATGAAAAGAAAATCCAAATAATTTTAATTTAATTATTTGTCAATATTTTCTATTATTTTTCATTAAGAAAATCAAAAAATAATTATTTAGATGTTAATTGTGATAGAAGATAGTTTCATCAAGCCTACTATGTTTTAGTATTTCGTTTCAGGGGGTAAATTATTAGAAACCGAAAATCTTAAATAACTGAAAAATTATCAAGAATAGGTACAGGAAATGCTTGATATGATTCTATGCAGAATTTTTTTCTCTGTCTAGCTGTGTAAAGAAAAATATACCACTCCATTTAAAATAAGAAAGATATTGCGCTTTGAAAATAGGCTGAAAGAAAAATTGATAATTCAATTCCATAAAATTTTAGTGTAAAGTACATAGTTTGAACTATTTGATGATAAAATTTGGATTGTCTAACAACTATATTGTCTGAGATATAATTTTTTCAATAGAACTCTACAAAATCAAAAGTTCCAAAAAAAAAGTCAAAATTCCTGAAAAACTATTAACGCTAGACCATTGGTCATGTTAGCAAAGGCCACTTCATTTTCATCACAGAATTTAAATATGTAATAACAAAAATATACCATTCCATTTAAAATAAGAAACTAGGGTGTCCTAACGCATACACCAGGGATTCATAAAACAACGAAAACATTTTTTAAATATAGCTCTGGTAGAAAAACAAATGTATACTAAATTTCAGAAACTTCCATCAATTAGAACTCCTTGAACGTCTAATAGGCCATCCTCTTGACTCACTCTGTATATATACAAAGCACTCTAAATTGTTTAAATTATAATAATTTTCGATATAGAGCGGAATTCTGTAAAATTTTGACAATTTAAACATAGAAATACGCAGAATTTTTGCCCCAAGCGGCATTTTCTATCGCTCCGACCCTGGTTAGAATATCCGCTGTTTAGTTATTATCGTTATGAATAAACGTAAAAAAAATATGCGGATTAGAATGAGATAAAAATCTGTGGTTTATCTATTGTGTTACTACTATTCGTAGCTTTTTTGAAAAGACATGGCCATTTATACGCTTGACTAATACAGAAATTGTTAATTTTTCTTTTCTAATTTGCAAAACCGGACACGGAAGACTAAATATAAGATAGATTGATAATTAACGTAACAACAATTTAATATACAGGGTGATTCGATGGAAATTTATAAAATTGATGTAATTGTGTAATTCTATCATGTTTTATATAATATTTGTTGTGATTTGCAATAAAATCGAAACAATTTCAGGGTCTACTTTCATCGAATTCCTTATGTTGGTGGAATTCCGGTTTGAATGGTGCAACGAAAAGTCTCTCATATCTTGGTTATATTAGTCCAGGTGCTTTATTAGTTGGTTCAGAACCGTGTGCTATTGATATTGTGAAAACAGCATGGGAACGACGTGTCTTACAACCACCATCCGGCTATCAAATTGTGGGTTTAGAAGAAATTGACGATTGTTATGGTGTACCAGTAAGTCAAACACAATGGACACCATTACCGGAGGCTGTATGTTCGGTTGTTTTACGTTTGTCACGACAAGGCCGTCCGGCTGGTATTGAAACAATACGTGAAGCATTAATTTTAACATTTCCACATGTATCGCCGCCTAGTGAACAAGCTTTATATGATACTTTAGTACAATTAACAACTGAAAAGAAATTGTACCATACATCGAATGGTTACTTTATTGTAACTCCAGAGTAATTATGATAATTTCTATACAGTCTGCTCCATTTAAATGGTCCCAGTTAGAGCATTTTAGCAAATTTTGAATCTTGTAGCTCATCGGGAAGTTGGTCAAAACGATTGAAAGAAACGATAGATATCGGTTCTAAAAGGCTATCGATTCTATAAAGTGCCGATATAGGTTTCTGAAAGAGCCGCTAGGAGTTGTAGATTCGACCAATGTTCTCTAAGATAGCGAGCCTATAAGTAGTGAGCGCATGCTCAATTCATTTTGTAATCTCTTTGTGCGCCTCTTTGAATTGTTTTTTGTCGTTGTTGGATCTACAGTTGTTTTTCTTTTAGAAACAGGTTTCAAGTTTATCGATACTACAACCTTGTGGACTCAATAACTATTGGTTCTATATCGGCTCTATATATTCTAGAAAATGACCCTCAGAAACAGATTTCGAATTTATCGATACTACACTCTTGTAGAATCGAACTGTTGGTTCTATATCGGTTCTATATGTTCTAGAAGCTGACTCTTAAAGGTGGTTTATTTTGGATTGGTTAAGAATATTTCACTTTTATTCTAGAGACCAGGGGTCTCCAAACTTTCCAGCCTTAGGACCATACTGTTTACTCCAGTAAGTTCCAAGTGCCAAAACCGTTTTAATTTTTCTGCCATTATCTATAATATAGATAATTTAGGGTCAGTTTCTGAAATGATAAATATCGGTTCTATAAGGCTATCGGATTCTATAAAGTGTCAATATCGGTTTCTGAAAGAGCCGCTAGGAGTTGTAAATTCGACCTTTTGTCGTTGTTGGATCTACAGTTATTTTTCTTTCAGAAACAGGTTTCGAGTTTATCGATACTACACCCTTGTAGAACCGATAACTATTGGTTCTATATCGGTTCTATCTGTTCTAAAATTACATGGTTTATTTTGGATTGTTTAGGAATATTTCGCTTGTATTCAAGACGAACTTTCCGATGTTTTTCGAATTGTACTTCAAATAATAGATCTTGCTCTAAGAGCTAGGACCATTTAAATGAAACACGCTGTATTTGATCGGCTTATTTATCGAATTTTTGTCGCTTTAGACGTCGTCGATCCCGTAGTCATTCCCGCAGCCGTGGCGGCGCCTGTAATCGCCGGCCCTGCGACGAGACCGATACAGTTACCGGTAAAACAATGCTAATGACAACTGACGAGGCTTTAGTCATGGTTCACGGTGACATGGCCACTATAAGAGATGGTAATGTTACCCATCAGTTAATACAAACGAATCTAGCGGATGTTATATGTGGTGGGAATTTGAGCGATAAAATCCTCTACCCAAGAAATTGTAAACAACGAAACCTAACAACAACATCATCGTCATCATCATCAACAACATCATCGTTCTCACGCAGTCCGGATCGTCGGGGATCGTTCCGATTGTGGCGATCGAATCGCAGCCGGTTACGACGATCGGCGTCAACACGTACGATATCGAAACATTACACTGCCGATACGACTAGCAGCAGTACGGAGACTTCAACGCCACAAACGAACAGTCCACCACCAAGTAAGAATTATAATAATTTAACCAACAATAAAACGGATGTTTCTAGTTTGTTCCCATAGTTATAGAACAATACACTATAATTACATTATTTCTGAATGTTACAGGGAAAGAATCGCTGCTATCGCGACTATTTCGGAAATCTCGCCGGTCTCAAATCAACACATTCAGCGCCCAATTCCCACCGACCGAATGGTTCAATTCGAAAGCCGTCCATTTGCACAGTATTGGAACCCAAACAACCATCGATAAAGTAAACCAAATCGATTACAATAATCACATCTAATTTGATTAAATTTCAGCAACAATCAACGGTACCAATTACGCACTATTTAGAAAATGGCGAGATTAAACCGTCGCGTTCGGCGACCCTACCACGTCGACATTATCAACGACATTTATCAACGGATTTGACAATAAAATCGCGCGATAGTTCGCCAACGAAACTGAATTATGCGTCATTGCCGAGGAGTAATAAATTGTCGATGAATAATCGCGAGAATTCGAAACGGACAACGAATCGCAACAGTTTAATCAAACAACAAGAAACAAGCAATCAATGTGATGTTGTTCATGTGAAAACTAGTCAAAATAAAACGGATGCAATACATTTAATTGATAATAATAGTGGACCGTCTAGTATTGAATCGCAGAAGAGTAGTACGAAAACGGATTCGTCGATCAATAGTGGCCCGTCTAGTTTAGAATCGCACAAAACTGTGATCAATACGAAGATGAATGATGTCGATTTAACAACAACAACAAAGAAAAGTAACTCGTTTACATTACAAGTAACAACAAATCAATCGAAATTGAATAATAAGAAAACAACAGCTATGATTAATGGTGATAGTAGTAACGGTACAAGTACGAAGATTTACGTTGAAAATTCACCAATACGGTCGGTGATAACGTTCGAAAATGGCCAATCGGCCGATGGTAGAAACCCGAATTTAGTTATAATTAACGATACGGAAAATCAACAACAACAGCAGCAACAACAAGAACAAGAACCACAAGTTAAAGTAGCAACGAAACTAACAAATCAAACGAAAGAAACTAATTTGAATAACTCATACGATGATATAAAAACGATGAATAACAGTAGGAAACTATCGTTACAACTACCAAATCAGAATAAAGATAATTTAAGTTTTCACAATTTAATCAAAAATATATCATCGAGCCATAATCGTTATTCATCAACATCAAATCCCGATTCTCCAGTGGCGCAACAGCCGGGTTTTATCACAAAAATCTACAATAGTTCACCCCCGAGTCCAACGAAAAGTGTCGATTCTATAGCGAATTCAACAACAACAACCATTGATACACCGTCGAATGATGTTAAACAAATAGAAAAGAACCTATTAGGTTCTGAACCGAATCTAATTTATAATACGACAACAACAACAACGCCAGTTAAGAAGAAAGACACGGAATTTCCCAGTTTGAACGATTTAACAGCGTTCAATTTTACAAGTCTGGCGGCTCAGAAGATATTGAAAGGGGTCGGTCTGAATAGTGTTGATACATTGGTTGAATTGAATATGACAGCGAATTTGGATAAACAGAATAATTGTGATGTTGTTCATACTGATTTTGGCATGTTTTAAGGGCAATCAGCGGTCATTTTTGCTAGCTTTTTATCGTTGAAATAAAGCTTGTTTTAAAGTGGCCTAAATATATGGATTTTTGGAGATTTTTTCTGTAAATATATGAAAAATAATACAGATTTTATGTAATTATGTATCTATATATTATTTTAAATAAATTTGCTAAATAACACCATAATATTGTTCAAATAGGTTCCTTTTCGGTGAAATACAGTGTATAAACTCAATATACAGGGTGAGCCAAGTGGTTGGCCTATAAGAAATTCTAATTGATGGAAGTTGCTGAATTTCGGTATACATTTGTTTTTCCACCTGAGCTATCTTTAGAAAATGTTTTCGTTGTTCTATTAATCCCCGGTATATATGGTAGTGCACCCTACTTTCTTATTTTAAATAGAATGGTATATTTTTTATTACTTATTTAGATTCTATGGTAAAATTAAAAGGGTCTTTGATAACATGACCTATGGTCTAGCGTTGATAGTTTTTCAGAAATTTTGTCTTCCGAAAATTTTGATTTTGTAGTGTTTTATTACAAAAATCATATCTCGGAAAATATTGTTGCTAGACAATCCCAATTTGAAAACCAAACAGCTCAAAGTATGTACTTTACGCTAAATTTCATAGAATTAAATTATCTTTTAGCGTTTAGCTGAAATCAGTTTTTCTTTCAGCCAATTTTCGAACCGCAATAACTTTCTTATTTTAAATAGAATAATTTTTTTTTTCCACGGTTAAGCAGAGAAAAAAATTCTGCATCGAATCATTAGCATTCTCTATACTTATTCTTGAAAATTTTTCAGTTATTCAAGATTTTCGATTTCTAACAATTTACCCCCTGAAACGAAATACTAAAACATAGTAGGCTTGGCGAAAAATTAAAATCTAAATAATTAATTATTTTTATATTTCTTGATTTAAAAAACATACAAGAAATTGACAAATAATTAAATTAAAATTAATTGGATTTTCTTTTCATGTAAAATTGGCTGAAATCGCTAAAAAAACATATAAAAGAATGATTGTTAACCTCAAATGTAACAGTTAATGTCATTTTGCTAAGCCTCCTATGCATTTCTTTATAGGCGAATTATTAAGTCATAGACAACTAGACACTAGTCAGTTTCAGAGTGGGGAGAAAACTATTGAAAATCGAAAATCTTAAATAACTAAAAAACTATTAGCGATAGGTATAGGGAATGCTAATATAGTTCGATGCAGAATTTTATTCTCTATCCAACCGTGTAAAGAAAAATATAGCATTCTATTTAAAATAAGGAAGATATTGCGCTTTGAAAATTGGCTGAAAGAAAAATTCATTTCGGCTAAATGGTGAAAGATAATTCATTTCTGCACAATCTGGCGTAAATTACAAAATTTAAACTATTTAAGTTCCAAATTTGGATTATCTAGCAAACACATCTTCAAACATATGAATTTTTCAATTTCAATTGCAGATTAAAAGTTGCTTTCAAATAGCAAAATTTGCTGAAAATTTACAGAAATTTCTCTCAAATGTGAATAGAAGTCAAAATTTTATCTTTAATTTTGTCTAAAAGTATCCAAATTTTCTGTTTTTACAATTAAGTAGCAAAATGAGCTTGATTAATAATGAGAGTGTTCAAAAATTTGTGCCCAAAAACTCGAAAATTCTTTTCAAAAGAAATTAATGAAATATTCAAGGGCCATATTATTATATTTTAAAAAGGTGCAAATTAAATAGAACCAATTTTGATAATCCACAACGAGAAATAGAAGATTATCATTATCCTTAAATATTATCTTCAAAACATCTGTGAATATAATCCTAAGTACAGAGTAAGCCAAGAGGATGGCCTATTAGACGTTCAAAGAGTTCTATTTGATGGAAATTTCTGAAATTTGGTATACATTTGTTCTTCCACCTGGGCTACCTCTAGAAAATATTTTCGTTGTTCTATCAACCCCCTGTTCATGGGACAGTGCACCCTACTTTCTTATTTAAAATGTATATTTTTTATTATATTTAGATTCTGTGGTGAAATTAAAGGGGACATTGATAACATGACTTACGATCTAGCATTAATAGTTTTTCAGGAATTTTGACTTTTTCTGGAAATTTTGATTTTGTAGTGTTTAATTGAAAAATTAATATTTCAAAACCTATTGCAATTGAGTAACTAAAATTTGGAATTTTAATAGACTAAATACTGTACTTTTCATCAAAATTTACAAAATTACATAATCTCTCAGCGTTCAGCTGAAATAAATTTTTCTTTCAGGTAATTTTCAGATGGTATTATTTTCCTTATTTTAAATAGAACCATAGATTTTTCTTTACATTACACGGTTAGAGAAAAAAATTCTATATCGAACTGTATTAGCATTTCCTATACCTATTTCAAATAGTTTTTCAATTATTTAGGATTTTCAGTTTTCTCTAGTTTTCCCTGTTATTTAAAAGTCTCTAGAGTCTCTAGTATCTAGTGACATGACTTGATAATTCGCCTATAAGAAATACAGAAGGCTTAGCAGATTGACATTTTAGGTTAACAGTGATTATTTCATATGTTTTTACAGTGATTTCAGCCAATGTCATATGAAAAGAAAGTCCAAATAATTTTAGTTTAATTATTTGTCAATATTTTCTATTATTTTTCATTAAAAAAAAAACAAAAAATAATCAATTATTTAGATGTTAATTGGGGCAGAAGATTGTTTCACCAAGCCTACTATGTTTTAGTATTTCGTTTCAGGAGGTAAATTATTACAAATCGAAAATCTTGAATAACTAAAAAATTGTGAGAGATAGGTATAGGGAATGCTAATACCGTTCGATGCAGAATGTTTTTCTCTATCCAATAGTGTAAAGAAAAATGTACCATTCCATTTAAAATAAGAAAGATATTGCGTTTTGAAAATTGGTTGAAAGAAAAATTCATTTTGGCTAAATGGTGGAAGATAATTCATTTCTGTACAATCTGGCGTAAATTACAATTTAAACAATTTAAACAATTTAAGTTCCAAATTTGGATTATCTAGCAACCACATCTTCAAACATATGAATTTTTCAATCAAACAATACAAAATCAAAATTTTCAGAAAAAATCGAAATTCCTGAGAAACTATTAATGCTAGACCTTAGGTCATGTTAACAAAGTCCATTTCATTTTCATCATAGAATCTAAATATGGAATAAAAAATATACCACTCCATTTAAAATAAGAAAGTAGGGTGCACTACCCCGTACACCGGGGGTTGATAGAAAACGAAAATATTTTCCAGATGTAGTTCAAGTAAAACAATGGGTACATACCAAATTTCAAAAACTTTCATCAATTGGAACTTCTAATAGGCCAACCACTTGCCTCACTCGGTAGACAATCGGCAATGTCGCCAAGTTTACAACGATTTCCTCAGATAATTTTATTTTAAATACCATTGCTATTAGATTATTGAAGACTAAATAGTAATTTAAATAGAATATTGATTACGGATATTTGGATTTATCAGAAAAATCACCAAGTTTTTCAAGATTTCTAGAATTTTGGTTAACAACGGCAACGTAGATAATGCGCTCTCTTGTGGCTGGAGGCTAAACTAATATTGAACCTTGGAAAACAAAAGTCAAATAAATTTAAAATAGCTTAAATTGGTTTAAAAATTAGAAAATATTCTAATTAACTTTTGAATTTAAGAGAGTTAATTTGAAAATAATTAAGTTGATTTTAGTGTGCTTAAACTTAGTCGACAATTACGCAAAAGGGTCTAGATTCCTATTTTTTTTCTACATTTATCGCTAAATTCAACTATTATATAGAAATTCGATAAAATTTCAAATTCTTTTTAATATAGAGTGGGAATTTTGATTATTTAAGCAATTATTTGTACAAGTATCGAAAATATAGCATTACAAATATTGACTTTTGAATATCCCGCTATTGTCAGAGTATTCAACCGGCCAAATTTTCCGTGACATTTAAAAATCACTTCACCCCCCCCCAATGCCTTTTACAACAAATTAAAATACAGCACAGATTAGTCATTAATTGCCGTTTTGTTCATCAAAAAACCAATTAAATTTGCGATAAATTCATTGATTGATTTTAAAATTGGCGCTACTATTTGTCAAGATCTTCAATTTTCCTTTCGCAATCGAAGAACCAATCAGAGCACCCGTGAAAATTTGACATTTCGACGGAATGTCGTATTGAAGATACTGTGAAAATTGTGTGAAATTCTCCAAATTTACCAGATAAAAAACATTTCAATTAATTTCGATAATAATTAATTGTGAAGATTCGTTAGTTTTTCAATTGAGAAAACGTATTTAAATTGCGCAAATAACCTCAATAATTTTTTTCTCTCTACGAATGCGCATGCGTATTAAATCCATATTGCCATCGTCGTGAATGAGGGCTTCTATTGTGCCTGTATGTGTGTATGTGTACCTATATTGGTGATCTTGTGTCTAAAGAAAGACGCTTTTCATTCGAATTTTCCATTGAAGAATTTCAATAATTCTCTTCAATTCATTCATTATTATTGCGATTATTAATTTTAAGGTGATTGTATTGTGTTGATTTGTGATTGGTTGATTTATTGTTGAAACTATAAACGAAAGACTTAAAAAAATCCAGTTTCGATTTGTAGTAATATGAGTAATGCACCCAACCAAAATGGATCAGGTCTAGAGCAGCAGGTATTTTAATAACAAAAATATTTATTCTATTAACAAAATTTTTATTTATTATTATTCAAATTATTGTTTTAATTCATTAATGGTTTGTGTTCTAATACCACGTTTCTGGATGACCCGGAAGTTTTTAATAATGGAGGTCGATACGTATGTGCTTATGTGTGTTAGAGTGAGACAACTATATAATCGACTTCCATATACTTATTGATCGACGACAAGAATATTACTGGATCATTTTACAAAGATTTCAATTTTTAATAACTTCGAGCGTTATTTGTTTATTAATTAATGGAAAATTCCACAGATTAGATTAATATTTATAATTAATTGTGCCTAATTTATCTTTATAATTGGATATATCTCAGTTGGCTGTGTATCGTTGTAGCTTGATTTGTCAAATTTACTAAATTACGAACCAATCTTCGACACTACGACATTAAAGCATAGCCAACTTCGAGATGAAATACTGTATATTCAAATATTTCGGTAAAAATTGGTAAATATGTTATTTGGCGTATTGTTGGTTGTATAATTTATCGAAAATTATACAGGATGTTTCAGTTTTGTTAAAATTGTTTACAGTTTGCTGGTCTGGACTTGCAGAGTCGCGGTTCTAGCGGCCGTTACGTGCCCCCGCACTTGCGCAACAAACAATTTCAACAACAACAACAACAACAACAAACTTCATCTATAGATAATAATTACGATAGAGATCGTGATAGAGGTCGTGGTAATTATAATCGTGGTGGTGGTGGTGGCGGTGGTGGTGGTCGTGATCGTGATCGCGATAATCGCAGCGGTGATTTCTCCAATTTCAATACAAGGTATGATTGTTTTTTTTAATAATTGAATTAATTTAATTTAATTAAATTTAAAGGAATCGTCGTGATAATTATCAAAATGGTGATGCTTTCGAGCGAGACGATTGGGGCCGAGGCGGTGGAACAGGCGGTCATCGAGATGGTGGCAATAGTAACAGCAATCGTTACCAGGATAGAGAGCGTGACTTGCCACCACGCAATGATCGTTGGCAAGAACCACCCGAAAAACGTGAAAATCCAGGACGTTGGAATGAAAGTGGTGGAAGTAGTGGAGGCGGCAATAGTAATAACAGTAGTGGCGGTAATAATCGATGGAATGATAGAAATGAACGACGCAATGAAAACGATTGGACTATACCATTACCGAAAGATGAACGTGTTGAATTACAATTGTTTGGTAGTGGTAATACTGGTATTAATTTTAGTAAATATGAAGATATACCTGTTGAAGCAACCGGGGATAAAGTCCCGCGCCACATTACATCTGTAATATTTAATTTAAACTAAATTTTAATTTTATTAATATTTTTCTAAAATATAGTTTGAGGAAGTACAGTTGACCGAAATAATTCGCAACAATATCAGTTTAGCACGTTATGATACACCGACTCCAGTACAAAAATATGCGATTCCGATAATCGTTAGCAAGCGTGATGTGATGGCTTGTGCACAGACAGGTTCAGGAAAGACTGCTGCATTCTTAGTACCAATATTGAACCAAATGTACGAAAATGGACCACCACCAATATTGAATCATGGCCGTAGTCGCCGTAAACAATACCCATTGGGTTTAGTATTGGCGCCAACCCGTGAATTAGCTACACAAATCTATGATGAAAGTAAAAAATTTGCGTACAGATCCAGAGTACGACCATGCGTTGTGTAAGTTTATCTGTAATTAAGAATTTTTATAATAAAATTGGTTTTATTATAGTTATGGTGGTGCTCATATTGGCGATCAAATTCGCGATTTAGACCGTGGTTGTCATTTATTAGTTGCAACACCCGGTCGTTTATTAGATATGATCGATCGTGGCCGTATTGGTTTAGATTATTGTCGTTATTTAGTTTTGGATGAAGCTGATCGTATGTTAGATATGGGTTTTGAATTACAAATACGCCGTATTGTTGAGAAAGAATCAATGCCGAAAACTGGCGAACGTCAAACATTAATGTTTTCGGCAACATTTCCATCACCAATACAAATGTTGGCACGTGATTTTCTAGATAATTACATATTTCTAGCTGTTGGTCGTGTCGGATCAACATCTGAGAATATAACACAAAAAGTAAATTTTTAATAATTATTTTAAAATTAGATAATTTAATTTTTTTGTATAATAGGTGGTGTGGGTTGAAGAGCACGATAAACGTTCATTTTTATTGGATATATTGAGTGCGGCACATTTAAATCAACCGTCAGCTGAAAGTTTAACATTAGTATTTGTGGAAACAAAGAAAGGTGCTGATTCATTAGAAGAATTTCTTCATGTTGAAGGTTATCCAGTAACATCAATACATGGTGATCGTAGTCAACGTGAACGTGAAGATGCATTACGTCAATTCCGTTCAGGCAATACACCAATTTTAGTAGCAACAGCTGTTGCTGCACGTGGCTTAGATATACCACATGTAAAGCATGTTATTAATTTCGATTTACCATCAGATATTGATGAATATGTACATCGTATCGGTCGTACTGGCCGTATGGGTAATTTAGGTTTAGCAACATCATTCTTCAATGATCGTAATCGTAATTTAGCTAGTGGCATGTTAGATTTATTAATTGAAGCCAAACAAGAATATCCAAGTTGGTTGGAGAGTGTTGCCGCTGATGGACGTATACCAAGTTCTGGTAGACGTGGTGGTAAAGGTCGTTATGGTGGTAATAGTAATAATAGTGGTGGTAATGGTAGTAGTTTTGGTGGACGTGATTATCGTCAACAATCTGGTGGTAATAATAGTGGTGGTATGTCGAGAAATCAAAGATCTGCTAATACAGGTTATGGTGGTAATAATGGTAGTGGTCATTATGGTAATTTAGATCGTGGCAATTATAATCATTTAAGTGGTGGTATTGGTGGTAATTATAATAATTTAAATTCGGATGATTATTGTGATGATTGGTGGGAAAATTAAGAGAATTTTATCGAATTGTAATTTTAATCATCTCCAGGCATGAAATGTTAATTATATCATTTATAATAATTCAAAACTCAATCCTCTATTCTGTCTCATTTAGTTTTACAATTAACGTAATTATTGAGATCGCTTTTAATTTAGTGTTGATTTATTACCGATAACTTAGCCTGGATTTAGTTACGTTATTAATTAGAATTTCTACTCACACATACATACATATTACATATTTAATTAATTAAAAAAAAAGGAAAGCAAGTACAGTAGATAAATTTTAGAATTATTGAATAGAACTAAGATTAAAAGAAAAACCATAAGTTTTTCTTTAACAATAATTTGCTAATTTTCATTTCTTCAAATTCATTTAAGATCACAAATATTTTTAATATTTTGCTATCCCACGATTAGATAGCAGCATGTGATTGAAATTGCGACAGTTTAGTATTCATTGAGCCAAATGTGTGTATTTTTCCTGTTTTATTTAATGTTTATGTAATTTATTAATTATTTTTCGTTTAATTAGAAATATTCTAGTCTCACTAACACATGTGCGACAAGATATTTGTTAATACTACTACTACTATTACTACTACGAAGAATTATGGGATGAATTTAAGAATTGTTAATGGACGGGATGGCTCAAGTAGCGTTGCAGTTACAGCTGTTTCGGTACGCTAAGAGAGTATTCTTTGTAATATACGACTGTGATATTTACCAATCTTTAACGATTAATTAGTAGTTTTATGATTGGTCATTTATGCTAAATATAATAGTTTTATTAGTTTAAAAAACGAAAATAATAACGATAACGCAGATGATAAATAGAAAATTTCGATCAATACAGTCGCATTTCAACTGTGAATAAATCTTAGCGGCGACTTAATTTTAAATCGGTGGGAATTTGGGGATGTTAGAGTGGGCACATGTTTTGTGCCTCTGTTTTTCTTGTCTTTTCAAACAACAACAAAACTATTCTATCAATATTTAAATATTAATTTTAATTGATAAAAAAAACGAGTAATAATTCACTATTTCCTGTGATAATGGTTAGAAAATTGGTGCCTATTCTAACAGAATGTGTTGAAACATTCTTAGTGTTTAAAATATTAATAATATTATTATTAATCAATAATGATAATATATAAGGTGATATTTTGGAAGTATTTGTAATAATTATTTAGAATTATTATACAATATTTTCACGATACTATCGAATCATCATATACTACGGTGTAAAAAATAATTTAGGAGCTGTGACTGCAACCATGTGTTTATCACAACCTATTGGGAAAAAATCTACCGTTTTATTTGGTGGAAATTAACCAGGGTAGCGTTGTTAATTGAAATTAATATAAATCGAACAAATAAACAATAAAAAGGGATGGCAAAATGCTCCGTTTTAACTCTATGAACGCAAAATTTCAAACATCTGATCTAATTACACACAGGTGTTGATTTACATTTAAAATAATTATAATTAAAATTTGATTTAATGCATTTACAATTACGTTGTTTTGTTTTAATTAATAGAGAAATTCAAACAAGCTGTTTTCCCCCTATCAAAATGCAAATGTGGCGTTTTTTCTGATAATTATAATAAAATAAACGATATTTGAACTTGAACAGTTTTTAATTTTCACCAATTGATTAGGCGGTAATTGTCGCCATTTTGTGTGCACGTTGGGCGAGGCTGTACGTTGATTGGTCAATATCACGAATCAAAGGCCGGGCATATCCCCCTTTCCATTCCAGATTAGACAATTCAATTTATTTCGTCGATTAACAAGTTTTGAATTTATTTGTTTGTTTTTACCCTCAGGTTGTTATTGTTAAGCGGAGGAAATTCATTTACATGAAATTAACGTAAATTCCATTAATTAAGTTGTTGAGAATAACGGCCGGTTTCATTTTGTATTTTCAGACCGTTTAAACTTGATTTATTCGATTGTAGGAGTAATTTGTAAATAAATGTCGAAATTAAAAACTAATAGCGTTCGGTACGTGGTGATTATCATCTAAAATGATCATTGTTAGGGTATGTTTACATTATGACAGAAAACGTCGATGGCGACATTTAATAAACACAGTCATTAGATGATGTTATACGAGCCGGTAATGAACGTGTTTTGTTTATTGGCGACTTGATTAAATGGTAGAGTGATAATTAATGAATGACATGGTTGAACTCCGCCCCATGGGCCGTTCCGCTATCAATACCGTCCCATTTAGTACCTAGCATCGTCTGGTAGACAACAGTAACCGTGCTGGCTTATCGACAGTACACACCTAAGCCTTTTCCACATACACATACACACCTGTTTATTACTTCCGACACTTATTTATACTTACACATACACATAAACACCGACGTCTAGTTATACAAATTAACAATAATAATAACAGAGAGAGAAAATGATCCATTTGTTTAATTAATTTCCCGTTTAAAGTTACCACGTGACCGGAAATTGGCGATAATGTGATAATAATAATGATTAAAATAAATATTGTGGTTGGTGGTGAATAATAGTGGTGGTAATAATAATTTCCTATACATACAGAAATTGAAATAAATTAAGGTAATTTTATTTAAAAAAAAAACGTCTCAAATATTGGACAATCTATGTAAATAAGTTTGCAAAAATTTTTTAAATGACATATGCAAATTCATTATAGATAGCCTGGATTATCAGTAAAACGGAAATTATTTATGTTATAATTAGTTGATTATCTAAAATACTTAGTTTAATATATTTAGATTATTGTTGGTGGACGATAATTATATCGACAATAATTATATCGACTATTGTAGCTTGGAAAAAAATTATCATAATTATAAACAATTGTCCCCTTTCATCCCACCTCAGATTATTATATTACAGTACAATTCTTATCAAAATAATTTTCGTCGATAACAAAACTAACTTTAAAGACAATTTACGCCGGCTCGGAAACTTATCGAAAATACACCTAAATTAAACGTAATAACAACACTAATTATACCGGTAATTATTACGATAGAGGTAAGTAAATTGTGTGCATAAACGCAATAAAAATAATGTTATCTACAACTATATTTAAATTGATGGATATTCAGTAGAATGACAATAATTTAAAATTAGCGCCTGACCAGTGTGACCACTATCGAAATTGCCACCATAGTTAAGTACGATTTTTGAATTATCACTCACTTATTTATCACATTGAGCAAGATCGCAAAGGTAAAATTCAATTAATTAAATTTAAAATTAGAATTTCGTTATTTATTTCATCAGGTGGCCGTGGAAATTTGTTGGTGATTTGGGAAATATGCGGGAAATTTGAATAAATCTATAAGTTGATTAATCTACTACATCTACTATTGTAATTTGGTCAACTTGGTGTGATTATTTAAATAAAATGACCGCAATCTACACGTTATTTCGGCTTATTTCCCACCGAAATTTAGTTTTTTTTAAATATGAGCAAACTGACCTATAATGTTCCGTTTTTAACGTGAAATATGCCGTATAGATCTAATTTAAAAATAACTTTAAATTTAAAATAATTCGCAAATCATTGTAGTTGTTACACAAAAAAAGGATAGATTTTACTATAAAATACCGAGCGATATTGTTTTTTTTTTTTAATAGTCTACATAAAGAACATTGCAAATTGTGACAAAAATAGAAATTAGTTATACTTTTCGGTTGAGTTATACCGATTTTCTGTGTGTTGACTTTCGAGACAATTTATTTGTAGAATTGCACTTTTGGCTCGAATTGTACCCAGTTTTTTGCATTCAACCAGTATTTAAATTGAGAATTATACAAAAATTCCGACGCATACTTTGTAAATTACTTTGTTGTTCTTAATTATTTTGTATTGTTGTATTGTTTGTTTTATCTTTAAAATAATTGTCAACGGACAAAATGTTAATTATTTCGTGTATAATCAACAGTGCGTTAAAAATTACTTTACACAAACACATACAAACAGTCTTACAATCATATAATTAAATCAGAAAGTCTCTCATTGAAAATTAACAACAAATAAAATTTTCCAGATATTGTTATCAGTATAGAGCGGACCATCAATCAACGCTAATAATACGATAAATCAATGGATAGTGAGTCAATGGATCTTAGCGTACGTCCCAGAGATGCTGCACCACCCCCAGCACCCCCACCGCCGCCACCTCAACCATCGCAAGATAATTTGTGTAAAATGCGTGTAGCCAAATCGGTATTCTCAATCAGAAGTCTAGTTGATTTGGGCGATACCAACGATAATATTCACGATAATTGTAATAGTAATGAGACAATAAAACAACACCAACAACAAGGTAAGTCCTATTTATTGTTATTGGAAGAAAATATGAAGAGAAGACAGGGAAATTATGGCGATTTATCGTGACTGAAAGACTGCGTGCTTTAGCTAATTGTAAAACATTAATTCCATCAACAAAATCCCAATTTAAACTAGCCCCCAAACTACTTGTTTCGGTAATAAAACGTTCAATTATCCGGTAATGAGTAGAAGGAACGAAATAAAAGGAAAAATAATCGATTCGTAATGCTTAGATTTCAATGGAGATGCACACGGAAATTGGACAATTATAGGGAAAATAATCAAATAAAACAAATGTGTACGCGGAAATACAGGTAGAATTATAATTAATTACTTTAATATCAATTGATTATGGAAAAAAACACCATGTACAGGTGTGATTGTTAAATTACAGAAATCAATTATATTTCCACACATAAATTGAATTTCATTGTAATATAATTAAACAAAATAAATTTATTTGTTAAACGTCGAATAATTCATGTTATTATCTTTCGGTATTTTTAAATAACGATTAAAAAATTAGCCATTAATTAAAAATTAGCGATACATTTAAATTAATTCGAATTTATCACAGTCACCTTAATTAACATTTAACCAATCGCAATTGTTGGCGGGTAATTTTCGACAATTAATCGACCAATAGTATTGTTTCTATTGGCGGTAAATACAAAATTGGCAAAAAACGCCGCTTAGTTGACATGATGGTAATTGAAATTAATTAATATTGCCGATATCTTGTACATATATACGTTTTTATTTTATTATTTCCTGTTCTATTATAGGGTTATTTTTATTATTTTAAATAACGGTCTTTTTTAATTACTATTGTTATTATTATTATCTTTAACTAATCAATTATGCAAACCTTATCGTTTCTATTTTATAATATTTATTTATTTATATGTATTTATATATGTCTAGATTTTATTATGTCTTTTATAAGTATAGAGAATTCGCGTTTTAATTTCAAATAATTCAGCTAAACAATTCAATTTAAAACTATAATTGTTTTGGCTTCTATTACACAGTTTTCATTATAATTTATTATTATATAAATTTTGTAGAAAATTGTATTTGTTGTATCGCGTGCATGTAAAGTATACAATAAGGCATATACCTACATTAAAAATACTCTTTTCCATTGCAAATTTCCTTATTACTTTTATTTTATTGATATTACTGATAATTTATAATTTCCATACACTTTAAGAATACGTTTACACTAATTTGAACCGCCCTGTACATTGTCAATGCTAAATTAAGTCTTAAGATGCGTACCCACTAAATCTGATATAAATAAATTGAAAATACAGGGTGTACAAAGTTGGTTTCTTAGTGTCGTAGATTGATTCATAAATCGCTAAATTTGACGTTTGTTAATTTTTCAAGTATCGGAACAAAACTACAAGTTTTGAACAATAAGGCTGTACATTTTCATGCAATTATAAGGCTGAACGCACAATTCATCGATCAAAATTAGTGTAAACGCCCATTTAGTTTATTTCTAGCCTTATAAACTTGAATCTCCAAATTACCTTTATATTCTCGCATACAACAATTGTTATTATAATTAGACAATTTTCCACCCTCTTTCCCTCAAAATTACGATTGTCTGTTTAATTCTCGATTTCGTTTAGTCTTTTAACAAACCTATCTAGATTTAATTAATGTTTAATAATCCTGTAATTATTTTATATAGCCAATTAAAATTTACCAACTGGCTAAAAACAAGAAATTACAAAATAAAATAAACGAATTTAGTGGAAAACAATAAAACAATATAACAGCTTGTTAGCTGGCGCTTCTCTTTGTATACTTTGTACGACTCACGCCTTTGAACAAATTATAATTTTGTTATTGTTGTTGTTATATTTGTACCCTCTTTTTTAATAGCAACCAAAAAAAAACAAGAAATCGATCGATAGAGAGGGTTAATGGCGAAATTAAAATAACAGCCTGTTAATTAAGTAAAACTAACAAGGACGACATATAAATTGTAATTTATTTTATAAACTACAAATAAAAACAAATACGTATTGATTGAAGAGAGGTTTAGATAGAGATAGATTGTTAGAATTTTATATTTAACCATCTAAACTTAATTAGTTTAGAAAAAGATAGATTTTCTATATTAAAATCATAATAAAGTTAATTCGAAGTGTACGTCACATTAAATACTGAATGCCTGCCATAAATTCTAATCAAGCACCATAACCATAAGGAGAATACAACAAGAACAACAACATTTAACCCTGGAGCCAGAAACGTCAATTAGTTTACGCTACAATTGGCGGCCGGTATACAAAAATACCAAAAGAATTATACCAACAATCCAGCCATTTTGAATTTATTTATTTATTTTTAATTTCGATTAATAAAAATATCCATCCGATAATTAGTTACAATCGGGCAATTTAAAACGACTCTCACTGTAATAAAAGCAAACGAAGATTGAAGGAACTATAATTGTTGATTACGACTAACAAGAAAACGAACATAATTTAGAATTATTAGAGGAAGATTGTCGCGTGCCTTGTTATCAAATCGGGAGAGAAAAGACCGCTTTTTTCCAGTACACATTAAATAGATGAGTTGTTCGTTTTTTGTGTCGTTTAGAAGGAATTCCAATGAATAGATAAAATAATGGATGGAATCCACATTAAAATAATTCGTGTACGAGCGAGATGGACTTTATTTTATTTTATTTCTCGGTTTATTTGTCTGTTAGTTTTTGAGAGAACAAAAGGATTAAAAACTCCACTGATTTATGTGTTGCATTAACATAAAATTACTAATCAACTTGTTTGACTTTATAACAGATTTAAATGCTTTTAAGAGCAAAAAGAATATTTCTTTTTATATTAATTTATTATTATTTATTTTCCCGTTGTTCTCTCTAATAACAGATAAATTCATAATTCCATTATTCGTTATCTTTTATTGAAAATTTATCTGTCGTCTCTATTGTGTGTGTACATTTAACTTGTAGAAAAAAATCTACAATTAAACAGTTGTATTTTATATTTTTTTTACAATCATTTTATCGTTCAGTTATTTTTTTTTTATTAAAGTTCGGTAAATTTGTAGTTGTTCCGCTTCATTTCCGTACAAGTTCATTACCGATCAAAATCAAACAATGAACCAAAAATTATAATCGTTTTTGTTACGATTATTTATTCCGACGCAAGGAAAACGTAGAAAAAAAACAACCATAAATCAACGGTTATTATTTAACCGGCAGTTAAATTCGATCTACGGACTGTCCGCTAATTGGCATATACCCCAGTTTTATTTTAAAAAAATACAGGATGGACCTCGCTATTTTATCTCGCAGTTGGTTAATTAGTATCGCAATTAAATAATGACAAATTACAGCCCGTATACAGTAAATCGTGGCTAAATGAGAGTTAATTTAAGCAATTTTACTAATTATTTTTCGGAACAAAACAATATGTATTAGTTTTCGTAGATTGTTAGATTTTTAATAAAAGTCAAGTTGTTTCATGTAGTATAGTCGTAGTTGGCTATGTTTTCGATACGTATTGTCGTACTAGGCCTCTTAAATGTCAGATTTAATAAACTATGGACCAATCTACGACACTACTTAACCAAAACATGGCCATCTATGAGGTATTACCGTAAATTCACATTGTAGATACAGGGTGTGCTAAATTTAACATTTATTAATGAATTTGTTAAGTGTCCGAACCAATCTACGACACTATTGATGATGATAATAATAATGTTAATGATGCACGTGACAAATCAAATTTTACAGCTTAACCCACCAATTGTACTGTTTTTACAGATACGACACGATAATCAACGGACTAAAACAGTCTTTTTTTTGATGAATTGATTTAAATTTAAAAGAATACAAGAGACAGAAAAAGAGAAAAAAACAAATAGGAAGTCGATTGAAAGAATCAACAGAAATTAGAAAAAAAAAACAGTCTCCAGTGTATAAGATCGAATTAAATCCGGCTTGTGGTTATTTGTAGCTCTGTTTTATTTTTATTTTAAATCTTGACGATAAATGGAAATCTGTTAGTAAGATAAAACATCAACATCATCATTATTATGATTATTATTAACATTAATTTAGCGCGAAGAGAAGTCTGTCGTACTTCTACAATTTTCTAAATATGAATGATTGTCATTTAATAAATTATTTATGAGCTTATTTTTAACGCCATTTTATGAGAGCGTCTGCTAGAAAAAGTGTATACTTTTAAACTAGGAGTGATTTAAATTTTGCGCACTTTAATGCTAGCTTCCCATTGGCTACTTCACAGACAAGTTTACACAACTCAAAAATAATGCCTAGGATTTTGAAGTTTTTATAGTACTCTCAGATGAATTATTTTTAATCAAGGAGCTAAATATGTTAGATTTAAAGTAAAAACGAGCCATAAATATTTAAATTTACAGTCAAAACGATCCAGTTTTTGTTTCTAGTGACTTTTTCTGTGTAAACCCGGCTTTAGTTTTACTCCTCCTAGTTTAAAAATTGAGTATAGATAATTTGATGACGATTGGTTTTAACTCAGAAACAATTAAAAACTCAAATTCGATTGTTTTTAATTTGTTTAATCAGAATTTAAACAAATTGACTTACCTATAAACGCACTATTTTCAATGCTGTTATACAGTATTTCCTTATTACTTGTAAATTTGGGAAATTTTGTTCCTGCTTCAATTCTTTGAAATCTACAACAATAAAAAATCAATAATTAATGTAAATTTAAAATGAAAGTAATTAAATTATTCATTAATATCTACAATTTGACAGCTGCCAAATTGCCAAGATTGCCAATTTGATAAAAATTCGTTCCATTATAACCTATAAATGTACCATTTTTTGTACGTTTATAACTCGGCAATAAAGATCGAATGATAATGAACATAAATGTAATCAATATTTTTATCATCAAATCGTTTATAAGACAATTTATTTAATAATCAGTAGTTGTTTATTTAAGTGAATTTAATAGAAAACGTGTCAACTAACGGATAAATAGATACTATCCAACAAAATCGTGATTATCTTTAATATTTAACTTCCTGATTTGGTCTTACTTGTTAGTAATAATAGTAGTAGTATTTATCGTTTTAATGTTGGTATAATTGTGGGAGAAAATCTTCCCAATTCACTTTTAATAATCTTTTTGTCGTTTTGTCAATTTCTACAAAATAGATAACGGATTGTCCACAAAAATATGCCACCGACATTTCTACATAATCAGACTTTTATCTGTTTTTAATCTATTGTTAAATTACTAAAATAATTCAAGTATTTTGTTGGTGGAATAGAAAAAATTTTAAACTTTCCTAAATGAGTAGAACGTAATAAAATTAACAATACAACCAAATGTTCAGTTATATAAAATTTGCGTGCGACACGCAAACCTATCCAAGAAGTCTGTTACAAATATATTGAGTTGTTTAAACTTAATAAAATTTCTACGCTTCAAAATTCGGATGATCAAAATAATAATAATAATAATAATAACAGAGAAATAACAAATATCTAGTTATTGATCTAATAAAACGCCATCTTGTCTCGTCCATATCCCCATATAGGTTAACCGAACAAGTCACGTGATCGATTTAATTGTGTTTGATTAATTCAAGTCAGCCTGTATATTTGAATTAAAATTGAAATCAATAGGAATCTAATTTTATTGTCGATTTTTTCTCTAGTTTGTTTCGTTGATCGGATAAGAAAATTGAACGATTCGATTAAAATTGACAAGATCAAGTGAGAGAGAGAAAGGGTGTGTTTTATTATTGTAATTTCATGGTTAATAATTGGATTTGGGGGATGAAATTGACGGGGTAACCAAACAATAAAATGGGGCGATTTTGTAATATCTCTCGATATCGCCGATACACCCTCGAATTTTATACAGGCCAGGCATTTTAAATATGTACCTAAATTGTCGGATTTGTTCTCTTTTTTTCACCAGAAAGTTGGCTAGATCATTGGTGCTTACAAGGAGAGATTCCCAAGTGTCCCTCTTCGATTTTAATGAAATTTGGATGTTATTCTCCATCGAGATCTAAAAGGTGCAAATTGAAAAAGCACTATTTATGAATTAAAACAAAAAGATGATAAGAATAATTAATTTTTTCACTAATGCATATAAATATACTTGCAAATTCGTAGGTACTTCACTTCTTCTTCGAATGAGATTAACTTCGTCACAATCTGGTGGTTAATTTTGGATTTATTGCAAATTTTTAGCTTTCAACCCTTATACATTCCACCCTAATTAACATTTCGATGCAAACAATGGACTTCTACATTATTTTTCATCCTGAGAATAATAGCGTTTGTCCAGTTTGAACATTTCAACTGCAAGTATGTGACATTTAAAAACACTCCATTTGAGCCTGAATTATGAGTGGCTATTTTACCCCTAGATATGTTTCTCAGTCGATAAAAAAAACAAGTATCCCTTAGAATTCGATGGAGAATAATATATCCAAATTTCATTAAAATCGGAGAGGGACATCTGGGAATGTTTCTTTGTAAGATCATAAATTCATTATTTGGCGAGCAATTCTAAAAATATTTTAGGGAGGGTTTCTGGAGATCATTTTATCAAAATTAGGGTCCCGTAGCTCGTGTAAAAATTGGTCAAAAACGCTCATTTCTGGCCATATCGCGATTTCCACTTCAAGTGATTCAAAAAAAACTTGAGGATGCTTCCAGCGTTACTTGTTTCATCGTTCTATTCTGGAATAGAGAGAACTATTTCGCATTTATTCAAGAAAGCGATAGAGAACAATTAAAAATAGTATATTAAAAAACAAGTGTCATAAGTCGACAATTATTGCACGAGTCCAAATTTAGAAAACGAATGCGGCAGCACGAGTTTTCTAAAGGACGAGTGCAATATACGACTTATGACACGGGTTTTTTATACTATTTTTTCTGTTTTGTGTATTTTGTGCCATTTTTTACAAAAAAAAGTTTGAGTTATGAAATTTAGGGAATTTGGTGGGAGTTGGTGTTACTGATATAACAGTTGAACATTTGAAAATTAATGTGTATTTTGTTTAGCATTTTTGACAGTTGTCAATGACAATAAAAACGTTACCAGTCTTAAGAAAAAAATACTACATTTTCTTTTATTTCACAGTGTATCGAAAAGTGCTCATTTCGATACACTAGAGAGTTGAGTAATATCGCTATTATTGGCGCAAAACGGAAAAAAATATATTTTGAGACATTCTGAATCGTTTTACGTGCGTTGAAACGGAACAAACGGCATTATATTAAGGATGAAAAATAATGTATAAATCAATATATCAAATTGTTTAATTAGAGTAGAAGTTATAAGGGTTGAAAATAAGAAAATTGCTATAAATCAAAAACTATTCATCGGATTTTGACGAAACTAATGTCATTCGATAGAAGAAGAAAAAATAGGAGCAACCTGCTTTTGGGTTTTTTCGAAAAATACGTTTAGCGGGGTAACCACCCCTCAAGCATATCTACCTATCAGAAAAAATACTTTCAACCCTTATAACTTCTACCCTCATTAATATTTCGATATGCAAACATTATTTTTTCATCCTGAGAATAATGGCGTTTATCCTGTTTGAATATTTCAACTGAAAATATATGACACTTAAAAAGCACCCCATTTGAGCCAAAATTTTGAGTGGCTATTTTACCCCTAGATATGTTTTTCTATCGATAAAGAAACATGCATCTCTTAGATATCCAAATTTCATTAAAATTAAGGAGGGACACGTTGGAATGTTTCCTTGTTAATTTTGTTCGAATACTTGAAAAATACATTGACAAATGTCACATTCTGTAGTATGAATCAAGCTACGATTAATGTAACTAAAGCGTAGCTAACTGCAAAATAAAATACACCCTGTATATGTTACAATTACAGTAAATCGATAATATCGAATGAATGAACACCACGATGGATTAACGTGAAATATAGAAGGAATTGTTAAAAAAAAAAAATAATGATGATTGGTGATGAACGCGTGCGTATTGTGGTTGATGGATCTTGTAGACTGAAACCACTAACTACCAACTTGGTGTCTGTTTTGATTTTTAAACAACTCATCCAAATTCAATTTTATATAAGATATATTTACAATAGAATCCAATAAATTTGATTTGGTCTACTTTATATTGATTCCGTTTTTTTCCGTTTCTCGTCCATCAGTTTCACTCTTCTTGTTATTGTTATGATTATTTATTTTCAAAATACATCATTATAAAAATGATCTGTTTACATATTAGATTTTTGTTGTTGTTGTTGCCGTTGTTATTGATGATTGGTACGTGAAATCGATTATAAGATTGAATTTATGTTGATGATACCGGTGAAAAAACGAACGAACCAACCAAATAAACAAACAAACTTACAACTATATTTTCTTCTTATTGTACCACCACTTGAAGACCGTCACAGTAAAAATTGATTATTAATAGAAATTAGCATGTGAAAGGGGTACACAGAAATTTAAATAATAAAATCCCAACGTTGTTCTGAATATTTTCTATGGAAATAGGTAATAAAAATTTGATTTATATATTATTGCCGGCGATATAAAACCGACAAACATATAATCCAATTTAAAAAGGAGAAAATATACTATATCTATATATACCGGCATTTTTATCTATACTTATGAGTATTAAATTATATTCTATATTAGATAAAATATAATTTACATATTAATTGAAAGATTTTCCAATTAAAAATTCTCAATAACACCAAATCGGAATTATTTTCAATCAAATATAAGCCATGAATGCGAAACGTAAGTCGGATTTAAACCATAACCAACGACTAGTAATTAAATTTTCTATTATTCCTATTAAAATTACAAATACGATAAATTTATTGTAACCTCAGTTAAATCGCTAATAAATATATCAAGTTACGCTGTACGTTCTCAATTAACCGAAAATCATTCGATGTTAATTATATCTACTGATTGAGATCAGGTTTTCACTGGAATGACAATAGAATTAGTGGATTTTTTCGTTGTCAAGTTGACACTATCGAACTATTCAACAGTATTTTTAATTGTTTCTTAAAGCGAAACATTCTATATTGTAAATGTCGACAAAAAAATCATTAAAACAACCGTAATTTCCGATTTGAACAAAATTGATCCCATTTGTCGCTCTACTAATTGAAAATTTTAATTAATTTTTTGATTTAGCAATGATCTGATTGCTCAAAAGCGTAATTTTTTGTGAATCATTAGAATTTATAATTTTTTATTTGATTGGAAATTCTAGCTTATTAGTTATTAGATAGAATAACAAATCTAATCACAGTGATTTATTTCTTACCAAATAATCGAAAATTATTTGTAAATAAACAAATTTTCCAATGTTCTCTCACGAAAATCCCACTCTTTGTGCAATTCTAAAAGAAAAATTAGGGATTTTCCTAATATTCGGTTAGTACACTGGAGTTCTCACCATTAAATTTTTGGATGAAACAAGTTGAATTAGTTAGAAATCAACTTGATGTTCTAAATTTAGCGAAAATGTACAAAAACATAACCTATATTATTGAAATTTAGTGATTTTCGTTACTATCTGGTAACATTTGTTTATATTTTTGGCGCGACTTTTTACGAATTTAAAATTTGTAATAGAATTTCAAATTTAGTTATAAATTCTATTTTAAACAAATAAAATTATAGATAATCGATGATATTCTTTTACAAAATGGATAATGATTTGGTAAATTTGTCGGATAGTTTTTTTAAATTTCCATATTCAGACAATGTAGATATTTATTACTATTTTAATGATCATTATTATTATTATTACAATTGTTTATCAAAAGCGAGATAGATAGTGGCTTGTAAATCGTTGTAGTTGTTGTATATTAGGCTAATGTATAGTGTGGCCACATAGAACCTATGATTAGGGACAGTTAACTAATCAAAACTCGATCTTGATACTCACGTACAACACATTTCTCTTTTAGGTTTCTATTATTGTTGATTTCTTTTATTATTATTACATTGTATCGTTGTTGTTGTTGCTATTATTGTTATTTTTTAATTCTCAATTCTCAAATTCTTTTTATTTCTATACAGAATGATCTACCAAAACTGGTAAAACTACTCAAATTTTATAATTTTTTGTTATCAAAATTATCGAGAATATTTTAATGTACCAATTCTGATAATTGACTCTACATCTAGTAATCTTTGCCAATTGACGCCATTTATACGAAATAATCCATGAAAGTGAATCATCCTGTAGATATATGGATGTAGATGTAAAAGAACAGGGCCGGTTTTATCCAATTTTTTCTCCTATGAAAATACAATAATTCCACCAATATAAACGCAGAAACAAGGTAATAATCAAATGATAATACGGTGCTGGATATGCAGATGATTTTCGACATCTTTCCATCTGTGTGTGTATATTTTTCTCTTTCGTTCGTTTTTATTTCTCTCTAAATAAGGTGGTAATTCTATATATTAGTTCGGTTGGGAATGATTGTAACAATTCACCTTTGGCCTAAACTTGTCCAATAACGTCTAATTTTTTTCCTCATCTTTTATGTGTGTGTGTAGTATTCCAATAATGCCAAACGTGACTGATATTAAATGGTATAATAAGCATCATGAGAATGTTGAAACGGATATGGAGTAAAAAATAAAACAAACAAAAATTGAAAAAGTGAGAAAATTAGAAAAGTATAGTGCTAGAACTTATTAAGAAAATATTGTTTAAAATTCAACTATACAGTGTGGATGAAAAGAAATGAATACTTCAAATAACTTCTTTATTTATCAAAATTTCGAAAACGCCTTTTTATTTTTTGATTATTTTTTTGTGGCCGGGTCCAAACAACTCTACCAGTTATCATCGCAAAGAAACGGTGTCATTATTAACTTTTAAAAATTAGAACTCCAATTTTTGAATTTTTTTCTGGTAGAGCATATTTCTCTGCGTTCAGACATATAAAAATTGTAGGTGGTACAAGAGAAAATTTTTGAGAAAAAAATTGTCAAAGTTTCCAAGATTTTCTGTCATCAATCATCACAACATCCTTGCATCATCATAGTATACGAAAAACGCAATATCTCTGAATCAGCATTACAAGCAAGAGCAAGTAGGCATAGGTTGAAAATTTGACATAATTATAGACAAACATGGAAGATTAAACTGTCAAAAATAAAATGAGAAATGTGGATGATTTCTAGCAATGGAGATGAAGGGCGGAATAAAATTGAATTGTATTTGATCTCTTGAATAGCTTGTATCATCTCCATTGCTAATAATCATCAAAATTTCTCATTTTATTTTTGACAATTAAATCCGCCATGTTTGGCAGTAATTATGTTAAATATTTAAACTATGCCTACTGGATCCTGGAGTAAATCAATGCTTGTAATGCTTATTCAAAGTGTTTTCCACTTACTACGCGAATGCATGGCAATTGTGTTGACCAAAGCCTGCTAGATTGTTTAGCGCTTTGCTTATTACAGGCCTGCCAATGTGGCTAGAACTCCATAAGAAGAACATTCTTAATAAAAAGCTAACTTTCGCCACTGTGGCGTAAATACTTGAATACATCTTGAATTATGATTGGTAACAGATTTCCCGCCAACTGTTGATGGCAGTTGACAGTTTGCAGCCCTAAACAAATAAAAATAGAAAAACTATAGCTATGTCGTTTTATATTCCGGTTACTAGCGCCAATGTGGCCAAAGTTCGCATTTCTCTCGGAATTGCGAACGAAGACAAATGGGCAGGCCTGTAATAACTATAGTTAGGATGTACAGTCGCACAATAAAAATTTCAACTGTCAAAACGTACCAGTGGCGTAATTGATTTAAAATACAAATAATCGGCAACTTACTTGTAACATATTAAGTATAAAAATAATTTCTATGATTGGTATTCAACAGAATTAGTAAATGAATTTAGAATTATAAATAATTTATAAATTTGTGAGTAATATTTCATTTATTTTTCGGTATAAATCATCTGTTCATTAACCTAAACGAACTACAATGAGAGAATAATGGAGGGGAAGCTGAATCTGTCAAAATTTCGCTAAAATCAAACACCTGCGTTTTAGCGATGACGTTGCTAAGTTAAACAAATTTTTATAATTGGTCAACTGTTTTTCTAAATTCTGTTGCTATCGATATAGAGCGCCTTGCCTTGTTGTTGTTTGTTGACGGATAAAACAACTGATTCAAAATTGAAACTTATGTGCCGCTCTCTTCAAATTTTTCCAAAATTAGATTTCCTATTGCTCCTTCTAGGGAGCGAAATCCTAACTCTAGTAATAACCAAAGCGCTAAAAAATCTAGCAGGCCTTGGTGTTGACTAAGGTAACGTGTTTCATTCCCGCCTCGCAATATTTTGAAAAGAAAGCTGTGCATTTTGGTCCACGTTAATTAAGTGTTGACTAGTGGGCTATGAAATCAGTTTTTTAGCAATAAGGACCACATAGCTTCGTAGTAATGAAGTTATGTGTTTTCATAGCCTACTAATCAACACTTAATTAGCGTGAACTGAGAAGCACAGCTCACTTTTCCAAATAGCGAATTTGTGATGTCATCACTAAAGTTAGGATCTACAGTCGCACAATAAAATTCTCATCTGTCAAAACATACCAGTGACGTAACTAATTTAAAATACAAATAATCGGCAATTTACTTGTAAGATATTAAATATAAAAATAATTTCTATTATTGGTATTCAACAGAATTAGTAAATGAATTTAGAATTATAAATAATTTATAAATTTGTGCGTAATATTTCATTTACTTTTGTTTATATCTGTTTATTAACCTAAACGAACTACAATGAGAGAGTAATGGAGCGAAAAACAACTGATTCAAAATCGAAACTGTGCCGCTCTTGTCAAATTTTCGAAAAATTAGATCCGCTACTGCTCCTTCTACGGAGCGAAATCCTAACTCTAGTCATCACAATATCCTTGCATCAGCATAGTATACGAAAAACGCAATATCTGTGAAGAAGCATTACAAGTAGGCATAGGTTGAATATTTGACATAATTATAAACAAATATGGCGGACTTAATGGTCAAAAAGAAAGAAAAGAAAAAATGTGAATTTTGGATGATTGGAGATGAAAGGCGGAGTAAAACTGAAGGGCATTTCATCTCTTTAATAGTTTGTATCATCTCCATTGCTAGCAATCATTCAAATTTCACATTTTTCTTTTTAACAATTAAATCCGCCATGTTTTTTCGGTAATTATGCCTACTGGATCCTCTAGTAAATCAATGCTTATTCAAAGGTATTGTGTTTTCCACTTACTATGCTGATGCATCGCAATTATGATGACTGAGAATCTTGGAAAATTTAATAATTTTTCCCTCGAAAGTTTTCTTATGTAACCGTCTACAATTTTTACATGTCTGAATGCAGAAAAATATGCTCTTCCAGAACATAGATTCAAAAATAAGGGTTCTAATTAAAAAAAATTGATGATGACGACGCCATCTCTTCGTAATGGTAACCGGTAGAGTCGTTTTTCGAAATTTAGATAAAGTAAAGAAGTTATTTGCAGTATTCATTATTTTTCATCCACAGTGTATACAGAATGTTCCACTATAAATGGCTAATTGGATGAGCTTTTTTTCATAAATGGATTGAAGAGGGATATTAATTTATTATTTGTCGCTTTAGCTACTTAAATTTTAAACTTGTAGTCGCTAGAAAGATTAAGATAGGACTTTTTTATAGAACGCTACAAAATTCAAACATTTTCAAACATTTTCAAACAGGCTAAAAATCCTAAAAGAGCCCAGTTGTCCTTAAAATAGGTAATTATTTTATATCTTTGGTAAACAAAAAAATAATCGATATTTCAGAAGTAAATCAGGTAAACCTTTCATAGAAGCCATGAATTCAGAACGTATAGCGCAACTTTAGCCAAACTGAGTGACTTAATTGAGGTTAAAACCTATATAGCTATCTTCATTCCAGTTTATGAATAAAGAAACAAGTAACGACTGACGTTTTCCATCTAAAGCTCGCTTTAATAGACATTCTTTCTAAACAAATGCTATAAACTAAACATTAGAAAATTTTTGTTTTAAAAGACTTATTTTGGAAATTTCATAAATCAAATCATCTACCACTACCACCTTCCCTATCATTAGGACAAAATAACAACAACAACAACAAAAATACTATCAACCATATAAAATAAATGACTATCTTATAATGAGTTTGAATATATTTACATAATTCTAAATGACTGGCGCCCTATTCAACATATTTCAATTAATATTGTTTAAAGTATAAGGGGGCAAAAAAATTATAGTTGAAATGAATCCGTAACCTATTTATACGGTGAAATTTGTAAGACATTTTGTAAATTGGATTGATTTAATTAACACAAATTTATTATCACAAAATAAGCAAAATGGGGATAAATTAAAATAAATAGAAATAAAATAGACCGACTATTGATTATAAATCCAGCCCTTATTGTATATTTAACGCGACAGGTAGGCCAATTATTCGAATCAATTTATGCGGAAATTTGACTTGTGAATGGTTACAATGTTGATAATTTAAAATCGATTAATCATATTGGCAAATGAAAAGAAAAATGGCGCATTGAAGAGATACTAATCAAGGAACTGTGTAATTTAATAATTTCACAACATAATACAACAACACAAAATAGATTTAATGGTCTTTAATTATTTACGAAAAAGCCGCCTATGATGATTTTTGTCGATTTATTAATGGGTATGTGGTGACATCCGGTATATCGCTCCACAGTTGTCATCAACGATAATTTCATAAGCTATAAGTATAGGTTGTCCTTTTTGTTCGAATTATTATAAGAGATTAGATTTCTAGAAATGATCAAGTTAGTTCGTACTATACAGCTCAACATAGACACACATGGAGCGTGAGAAACTTTTGTTCTTAAAAAACGAAATAACACACAGAAATAATGCATTAAAGATGGGACACGCTGTATATGAGGTAATTAACAATTATCACCCATTATGCCTACTAAAGAATTGAAAAAATGGCGGCCTTTCTTTAAATTAGACAACAGATTTTAATCAAAAGTCATTAAAATAGAAAATAATTCAGTAATTCGTGAAAATACTGAAACAGTACACGATGAACACACGACATTAACCAAATTTGTAATTGTAACGTTAAAAATTTGACTCTATTACCAACCCATTTTTCAATTTTTATTGTTCAAATTAAAAATTTTCTAACCTTATTCTGTGTGTTCGTTGGGTGCTATTTGAAGAATTTGTGAATTATTTACTCAAATAGGAAAATAGTTCTTTTTCTGTGTTCATCAAGGCTGTCGCTTGAGGTGAACGGTAACATTCAATCTCCCATAAGAAACAATGAGAAATAATTCGCAAGGATAACTCAAAAACGACAAAAGATAACGAAATGGGACATACCTCATTCGATTCAGAATTGAATTTTGTACGTCCATTACCCCACGAAATTTCGAAAATCAAACGGAATTTTCTGATAATTGCGAAAAACCGCATTTTGGTCAAAAAAAGTGTGTTAACATTCAGTAGTACAAGTGCCTGTAGAATCAATAAAATGAAATGAAACACATATAGGTAGATCAAGAAAAGTTAAGGCTTCTTGACTAACCCATTCCCGTTTTAATTTTCAATTCCGTTAATCCGAAAACAGCATCTGAAATGATCAAATTTTTCGAAATTCTAAGTAACTCACAATCAGTAGATAATGTGATGTGGTTTCGTGACTTATGATTGGCTAGGCGAAGGGGCAACTTGATTTTTTCTCGACTGATTTCTCATACGTCTATCGAAACGAAGATTGTAAATTCGTAAAGAACGGGTCAAAATGCGAACTGCCTCTCGAGCGAGACTCTTAAATAAATTATTTTGTCCAAAAAAGTCAACAAATTGGTTAGAAACGAATAAAGATAATCGAAATTGAAGTTTTGAGGTTAGAAATTTTAGTAAAATGGGACAATTTTTCTAAACGAATGACTAAAGTAATAGAATAAAGTTAGATTAGTATAACAATGAATGTTGATTTGCGAGTAGCACATCATAAAATTTCAAATTTCAACATTTGGTTAAATTTTATATATTTGGTAAACGTGACTTAATTTACTTTTTATTAAAATTACTAATTAATACACCTAAAAGTGAAGACTTTCGTATTTTTTTTTAAATTCCCCAACCCCACAGATTTTTATTAAAAACAATCCAATATTCGGTGTTGTGCGAGCACCCTTATTGTTGAAATCTGTAACTGCGGTCATATCAAGGCTAGACTCCTCCCGCTTCTCTTATCGCTATAGCGGGCATCTGATTCGTTACTTGTTTTAATTAATTACTCATTACCTGTGTGTCAGATTAAAAAATGGTATAAGACTTTTCGTCTTAGAATTTCATCCTCAATTTACACCTATGAGGATGGGCGCCAATTCTGGGACACGTTGTATAAATTACGATTTGTAATTGAACATTCAGCGTTAAAATAACCTAACTTTATTCTATTATTTTAGTCATTCGCTTATACAGGTGTGCTGACAGTTTTATCAAAATTTGGTCATGACCAACAGTCGCAAATCTAGGGGTAGTACTCCCTGATCCTATTATTTTAAACAAAAGAGAATATTTTATTGCAAAGGCACCTAGATTACTTTTCTGTTACGACAAAACGTCAAAACAATTATGTATTTAAAAATAAGGAGTATCAATCTAAAATTGTGGTACTTGAGAAGAGATTGGATCAAATCCGATCAATTCGAGTGTAGAATTTCTTTATTATGGATCACCCTGTATATACCACTATCTAATTTGTTGACAATACAGTCCTTAATGTCCCTAATATAAAACCTATTAGATTATGTTGTAATATGACGTCGTCATTTGTTCGTTATAAGAGGTGGTCCTATTTTGTGTATACCGAGGTGGTTGTAGAGATATTTATCTTGACAATTTCGACACGAAAATCGCTCATTTACCGACAGCAACTACTAAAACAACAACACTACGATTCCAAACAACAATAACAACAGACAAATTAAATAAAAAAACAAACTACCTATCTGTCCATCTATCTCTTGTTTTCTTAATTCGATTGTCCCTGAAACGGCACTACTAATTTCCTGTTCTTTATCACTATTATCAATAATAAATTTTATTACATTGGTGGCTATTTAGTGTAGGGTATATATAGTGTGTATAGTCTGACGTTTCAATTTTATCCTACAATCCAGTCACAAGCTGTTTTATCGTCATTATTTCACTCAACTTGGTTGAAAACTGGCCGTGTTTAACGACTGATCCTATATTAACACAAACAATAAATGGACGATAGGGGCAAAAAAGACAATAAGAACAAAAAAATGTCGACACAGTTGGTGGGCATTTCATATATATTTTTAACCATTATTTGTCTTTTCTTCTACTTATGTTGTTGTTTTTGTTTTTTGTTTTTTTTTTGTTAAAAAAATTGTTGATAAAAATTGATAAAATCCACACAATTGTTTTTGTCAACAACAACAACAACAAACCATCATCAATCTACTAATCCATGACTAATATGAAAAAGTATAATTCTGTTTATAAAACCGATTTTTAAATGTGAAATGAAGCGGATCGTACGTGCCATCCACATCCGCTCTTATTTTATTTTTATTGTTGTTATTTGTCGTTGAGATTTTATTCTTATTTTTATATTGCATTTCCATTAATTCTTTAATGTTGTTGTTGTTTTTATCAGTAATTTGTTTTACTTTTAAACCATTCAGATAATTTTCAATCAAAGTAAAATTGATACAAGAATGTTGGTTTGGTATGTATTTAAATGAAGTTGATCGAACGACATAAAAGCTAATACAAATGCAAATATAGTCGTACCAAATTCGATCCATCAACTCGACCAAATCTATTTAAATTCAAGTCTTCTCTAATTTCGTAGTTGTTTACTAAATTCACTAAATTCCAAGTTAAAGATTGTTATAAAAATTATTAAATTTATAACCTTAAAGTATGAAAAAAGAAAGAGTGATAATTTATGTTGGTACACTTCTTAATATTTAATCTCCTTTCTCTGCTAACTTATACATACTCTATTTTTAAACTAGGAGAAGTGATTTAAATTTTGCGCGCCTAAATACTAGCTTCCCATTGGCTATTTCACAGACAAGTTTACACAACTCAAAAATAATGCCTAGGATTTTGAAGTTTTGATAGTAACTACCATCATATTAATTATTTGTTAATTATAAAACATAATTCTTATCAAGGAGCTAAATATGTTAGATTTAAAGTAAAAACAAGCCGTAAATATTCAAATTCACCAAAACGGTCCAGTTTTTGTTTCTAGTAACTTTTTCTGTGTAAACCTGACTTTAGTCCTCCTAGTTTAAAAATAGAGTATAGAATATTATCAATCTTTTTGTCCCTTACAACTGGATTATTTAGGCGGTAAATTTGAATATTAATATTAATTTAAATCTAAAGCTATTGATTATTTAATTTTCAATAATGAAGGTACTTATTTTTTATTAGTAATACAGCAGATAACCAAATATAAATAGATACATAATTCACACGTTCAAAATAAAATTTATAGGTTAGCTCATATGTCAAATATGACAGTAAAATAACCTATAAACGGTCCAGTTTTTGTTTCTAGTGACTTTTTCTGTGTAAACCTGGCTTTAGTCATTATTCCTCGTAGTCTAAAAATAGACTATAGAATATTATCAATCTTTTTGTCTCTTACAACTGGATTATTTAGGCGGTAAATTTGAATAGTAATATTAATTTAAATTTAAAGCTAATTAATCTATTTATTATTTACTTTTCAATAATGAGGGTACTCATTTTTTGTTAGTAATACACCAAATATAAATAGGTGATTCACACGTTCAAAATAAAATTTGTATGTTAGGTTAGCTTAAATATGACAGTAAAATAACCAATAGGAAGCCTATTTGAGGGCGCCAAATTAAAATGTATATTGTTATTTAAAAATATTATAATAAACGATTTTCGTAAACAAATTAAAAGCGATTGTCTTTCACGAATTTGACATTTATATGAATCGAAATTGCGCAAAAACTATCACTTTTAATGATTAATGATTGCTCATTTTTCTCAGATTTTTTTAAAACCACAACGGTTAGTCAAGTTGACTGCAATAAATTGCGTTAACTATAAATAAATATTTAATATTACTAGAGAATAACCATAAATTTTCAAATTAGACACGGATATTGTTATGATAAAGATGAAGGCGGTGAGAAGAAGACGACAAAAAAAAACTAATTAACCAAACGGTATTTGACAAATCGACAACTTCATCGTACCGCATATAATAACGATTAGTTTCCCTATTCACTCCTTTATTGATCGATTGATTGAAATTGTATCGTTCAGTCAAATTCTAAAATCATTGAATACAAATTGTTGAATTATAAATGAAACAAGTAATAATCATGATAGTAAAAAAAATATTATTTCTAGTTAAAATACAATCACCAAATACGATTCTACCAATTGAGTTACGTATAATTATTATTTAATTACATTATATATGAGTTGAATATAATCACAATAATAAAATCTCCTATAATGTGATAGGAACGATTGATAAAAATACGTAATAATGGCCTATAATGGTCAGTTTCAAAGCATGAAATATTAGATTTCATCATCATCATCATATCCTTAGTATATGAATAGAAAAATATAAATGTAATTTTTATTATTACTAAAATGGTCCATTATAAGATAAATCATCACTATTTCGATAGAATAATTGAATAATAAACGCAAAAAAGCAAACAAAATTCTGATGATGATAAGGTTTATTTTGATTAGATTCGCTACAGATACGCCACTAGTCCCAAAATCAATGGAATATTCTTGGAAAAAACGTGGACCTGTCGATTATTGTCGATTTAAAGCAAGAAATTCCACGAAAATTAAACCAAATTTTGAAATTATCCACAATTGTTTTATTGTTCCACTATAATTACCTATACCTTAATTAAAGTAGTTAATTATAAAATCTCTATAAAATAAACGTTTATTTCGCATATGAAATCTCTAAAATTAGTTTGATTACAAATCAAAAGTCTATTAGAATTGTAATTATTTGAATAATTAATCTTTTCTGTTGTGCGTACAAGTGTGAACCTCCCATTATTTTTTCGGTTTTGTTTAATTTTTTTCTCCCTCTTTAATTTGTACAGTAACTAACTCCGCCTATTTGTATTTTGATTGGCTCGTTGTTGACACCATCTATACGAACAGTACAATATGATTGGTTAGAATGAAATAACAATATATTAACGAAACGCTCTCTAGTTGTTTCTGTCATACAAGACAACAGTTGGTTTAAGGTAGTGGTGTTATAAACATCACTACGTTACGGATTTTTTTATTTAACCATAAAAAAACTATTAGATTAGTGTTTTTTTTTGTTGATTTTGTTCAGTTGTTTATTACTAGTTGAATCGCTTATTTATTATAAATAATTGTAAGAATAATTAAACTAAAACCTGGGTAAGTTATTTTAGATTTATCTGAATATTTGTTAAAAAATTGTTCAATAAAAATTAAATAATAACAATAATAATGTAGAAGGGGCAAAAAGTGGATCGATTTAATTTATCGATAACGGATATTGATGTGTTGAAATGAACGAATCACGCCCATTTCTCACCCAACTTCCATAATTATAGTTTTCCATATTTGGTTTACCATTAAATTAAACCATTTTCTTTTTTAATTAGCCCTTTTCTTAATTAAGTATGAATTTCAAAATTATAATTAAACGATAATTGGAATTTTTTCGCTCAATTCTCTCGAATAATTGTAAGGTTTATTACAACGTTTACCGTCGGAACGTTGATAGAATCTGTAGCTACCTTTAATAAATTTCTTTTCCGTTTATTTGAAATAGGATCAAAATTATTATAGAGTTTGTTGTTTGTTGTTATTATTATTAACGTTGATGTAAATTCATTTTTAATTAAATTATGTAAATTACACCAGTTTCTCTTGCATTATTTACAATTAGCAATTTAAATAATTTCTCCCCGTCTTCGTTTTTATTATTCATCTAGTTAGTATTAATTTGCATAGTTTAGAATGTTATACATGTGTATATATTAATTAATTATAGTTTAATAATAAATTAATTACAATATACAACCGTATACACACACATAAGCTTATTACAATGTAGGTACATAAATAAAAGGTTAGAATCGAAATAAATTATTACTTATAAGGGTGTCATAACATCTTGTTCAAATTTATTAAGCCACCCTTTAACTAATCATTAATCAAAATTATTCATTCTGTATAATATTAATTTAAAAGGGCAGAAATGAATTAGCTTAAAGTTAGTGCACATGAGCCGTTTACGTCTCGTCAATGTCGTCCTCTCTTTGTCTATTTATTGCCATTTTTCTTAATACAAATTAGACCTTTAAAATATAAGTTGCTCTTTGTCTCGCCCATTTTTGTGAGAGAGACAACTACTGGCATTTCCCTCCATTTCTTGTCTCATTTAATTGCAGAATTCTATAAGAATTTTTTTTAAAATTAAATAAATCGACTTAATTTTCTCCTTGTAGATCCGTTTAAAACTAAAATTAATGATTTTATTTGGAGAAAATATCGTTTGTTCTATGAAGGTGCAAAATTTAAAAATAACTTAGTTTTCCACAAAGCCGGCAAATTTCTAAAAAAAAAAGTGATAATTTAATTATACTACTAACTATACTCTGTTGTTAAACTTGGAGTAAAGCCGGGTTTACAAAGAAAAAGTCACCCGAGATAGAAACTGGATCTATTAGGCGTAAATTTAAATATTTGTGGCTCAATGTTTGAAATCTAACATATTTAGCTCCCTGATAATTAATATTTAACTCCTTTACAATTAACAAATAATACATATTAGAGTCGATTTCTGTCTCATTTATTCGCAGAATTCTATATGAATTTACTTAAAATCAAATAAATCGACTTAATTTTGTCCTTGTAGATCTGTTTAAAACTAAACTTAATGATTTTATTTGCGGAAAATATAATTTCTTCTATAAAGGCGCAAAAATTGAAAATAACCAATAAGCTAGCAGTACGTCATTGTAAACAAAACTTAGTTTTCTATGAAAGCGGCAAATTTCTAAAAAAAGTGATAATTTAATTGTAATACCAACTATACTCAGTTTTTAAACTCGGAGGAGTAATGATTAAAGCCGGGTTTACATAGAAAAAGTCACTAGACATAGAAACTGGATCTATTAAGCCCAAATTTAAATATCTAAGGCTCGAGTCTTACTTTAAATAGAACATATTTAGCTCCCTGATAATTAATATTAATATTTAACTCCTTTATAATTAATAAAATCCAGTTTTCCTAGGCATAATTTTTGAGTTATGTAAACTTGTCTGTAAAATAACCAATACGAAGCTAGCATTCAGGCGCGCAAATTTAAACCACCTAGTTTAAAAATATAAGTATAGATAAACTGCGGATTAAATTAATAAAATTTAGAGACTTTTATTCCGTTATGTTGAAGTAAGACAAAGATTTACAATAGATTTGTACAATTTTTGAATTATTGGTTTAAGCGTTTTCTGTCTTATTAATTATAATTTTCGTTACGTTATAGAAACTGTAACAGGTGTGACAGAGATATTCTTTTTTCTATTAAAATGTCTAATATTTGGCCTATTTAAAAATAATTTTCAATTAGATTTGTTCGATAATACTCTCTAATTAAGCTCATAATTCTTCACAACAACGATTTAATCAACAATTTTAGAACAAATCGATTTAATTAAATGTTAATTATACCAATAGTATTGATTAACTTGTCGGTTTTTCTTTTTCAAACTGTAAAGATACAACAAATCGTACAACAATTACAACAATTCGTTCTATGTAGCCTTATAGCTCAATTTATGTTTTAATTATAGACTTTAACTTATACAGTAACAACAACAACAACAACAACAAAACAATAATTGGAATTGTTCAAGGTACTGAAAGAATTCTTCATCATCTCTTTATTTAACCATCTCTAGCTATCTCGCTCAATGTTCGTCCATATAATCGAAAATACTACGAATCAATTGTTATTTTCATTCCTGAAATTATTTCAAGACCTACTTGATCCAGTTTTGTAGTACCTCATGTGTACGTTTCTTTTATATAAAAGCCAGCGGTCAATAAAGCAAATATAGAGAAATAATAATAATAGTTGTGGTAATTAAGAATAAGGAAAGTATTGAAAGAGAAAAAGTTGATTATAAACACGACATTGTTAATTGCTTACAATTAACTCCATTTTTATTGGTGATCGTTTTAATTAACTCGATTTGAAGACAAATAAAGCGGCAAAAAGCAACAACAACAACACATTGTCTGTTTGGTGCAATTATAGGGGGGTTGACGGGGGTATTTCCGGAACGGAAATACCTTTCTTTGATGTCAACTCTATTATCTATTTTAGATATGTATTTGTTATTTATTTCTGTTGTTGTTGTTCTACAAAAGATGGTTTAATGTTGTTTATGTGACATATTAAGTTAGTCATTTCGTATAAAACTGATAATACTAAAATCGTACCATTAAAATTTTTGTTGTTTCTGCAACAGACAAAGATACAAAACTGGACATTGATTATATTCCAAGAAAGAACAATACCAGATAAGGATTAATTTCATAATTTTTCATGTAAATTTACATATTGATTTAGAGGGAGAATTGAACGTTGACAGTTAATAATAATAAATTAGATATAATCACTACTATTATTAAAATTATTGATTAAATAATATCGTCTCTATTTTTATGTAAAAGATAGTTAAGTTAATGGATATGAGGTGCGCTTGGCTAATTGTCTCTTTTTTCTCGATAAACAACACAAATTTTTAAGGGGCGACGTAGACAAAGAGCGACCAGCCGGCGACTGAAACTCGGCCACAACCGCACATAAAAATTGATAAGAAGTATTTCGGACACATTTGTATAAAAGTCGGTTATTTGCCACCTGTTAATAATGAATTAAACGAATTTTATCGCAATTTTTGAATGTTAATTGGAAATTGGGGGTTTTGATGGATATAGAAAGGCGTTAAAATCTACACAAATTTAAGAAACAACAACAATAGAAAATTAGTGAGATTCTCTCATTGTTGTTGTCATCGTTTAATGGTTAAAAATTTAAATAACGTCCCAATTGCCGGCACTACCATGAAAATTCCCATTTATTTTAATGATTTAATTGTACAAAACTGTTGTATGCTCAATGCCTGTCATGTACCATACGAACCATGAAATTAACTTTTAATTATTTTAAAGAAAATTAAATTCTTGTTTGTTTTATTTTTGTTTTTTGTGTTTCGTGTGTTGTTTTGTTGTATTGTGTGTGAATAACCAAAAATGATAAAATCCGAAAATTTTCGAGATTCTAATCTGACCAATTCCAACCTAGTCTTTTACGGTTAATTTACGCTAAATTCCCAAACAACAACCAACGAACAAACTGGAGAATCATGTCATATTGTCGCCACGCCACCACCAATAATAACAACAACAAAAGAACACGTTGTCGACAATTCCAGATACACAGCACTTAAGCCTATCTTAGTCCACCTTTCTAGCTAATGGAGTCTTTATCGAGTTGGAGACAGAGAGACAAAACCCATCATCATCATCACCACCAATTTGACTCCTTTAATACGTTTTGTAGGTACTCTGAACAACATTAGAGCGTGTTTTAATTATCGACGCCACCAAAAGATTCTTAGAATTCCCTTAATCTCTCGAAAAACTCGCTCATCTGTCGTCAACCGGACTTATACAGAGTGTTTCATGTACTAAACAATTTAATTTAACTCAATTTAACTAACAGCCTGGTTGACAGATTTCGACTATATTTGGTGTGTCATTTAAATAAAATTGTGAATTTTTCTCAATGCTCAATTTGCCTGTCGTTCTTTTCACAATCAGTTGGACTTAATTGACTAAACAATTATGTGTCGTCGTTACTGGCGCATTTCCTTGGAACGTAGATAATATAATTACGTTAATTAGAGGAGAAGGTCTACCCGCATTGACAGTTGAACCACCATCATGGTTAACCAAAATAAAAAAAATTATAGTTCATAATGAGGATTATAATTATAAAATTATTAACACTTCAAAAAAACAGCCATTTAAATCACAGGAGTATCAATGAACTTTGTCTGAATCAAAAAATACGTATCTTTCATGAATAGAGTCGTAGCTTGATTACTAAATTTGACATTTTTGAATAAAAAAACAACTGAATCAAGCTAGGACACTGAACTCGTTTTAAATACCACCGAAAGATTAAAATTTCAAATCTAAACAACTAAAGTTTCCTGCTCGCGTTTTTAGTTATCAATTTTTCTGAAATTATTTTTTCTTATATTTCCAATAAATTAATAAAATGATTTTAAAAAATGAATAAAATTACTAATTGTTTGAATAGAAATTAATTAAATTGATTTTTTATTTGTTTAAAATGCGATAAAATTCTAAAAAGAACACATATGTAATTCATTTGTTACAAATGGCGTGAATTGACAAAGGTTACTAGATGCGTAATCACTTTTTTACCAAGGAAAATTTTAATAATTGTAATTTACTCAAAAACTATCGAAATTTGCAACGATACAGAATTATTTTCTCTATCAGAACATACAGGGTGTACAACAATATTTTGCCTCACAGTTGGCTATGCCTTGGTTACGTAGTGTCGTAGATTGATACGTTTGATACAAATATCAAATTTGGTAAAATATGAATCAATATACGATACTACGTAACCAAGTGCCACGTGAAATATCCCTTGTATCTGACAAGGAAAGGATACAACTGTTCCTCTCCGATTTTGATAAAATTTGGTATACAGGTAGAGCTTCAAAAAATAATCGATGCATATTTTTTTTGCCTGCCCATATTTACTTTAAGGGGTGAAATTACCCCTTAAAGTTAACCCCGAAAAAAATATATTTTTAGCTATATCTCGAGAACGAAACAAGATATCGAATTCTTTCAAAAACTGAAATATTTTTATTTTTATCAATACACAATCCTAAAAATTCTTTATGATATCGACTAATGATCATTATAAACAACATTTCAGCTTTTGATTAGTCTCCTGATACGAAAAATTCAATTTGGGCGTTATAATATATTGGGGATTGCCACCTTTTAAATAGGGGATGAATCGAAAAAACCAAAAACAGATAACTTTAGTTCTTCTATAAAGTTAATTATTACGAGGAGAAAAACTTGAATTTCCTAAAATTGTGACCAGGGGGGGGGGTAAAAAAGTATTACCCCACACATATTTCTCACCCTCCACAAACCGGAGGGTTGTTGTCTGCTGGGTCATAATATAGTATTGGTTGTGTAGAATATTTCAGTTTTTGAATTAATTCGATATCTTGTTTTGTTCTCGAGATATAGCAAAAAATGTATTTTTGGGGGTTAACTTTAAGGGGTAATTTCACCCCCTAAAGTGAATATGGGCAGACAAAAAATATGCAACGACTATTTTTTGAAGCTCTACCTGTATACCAAATTTTATCAAAATCGGGAGGGACAGTTGTGTCCTTTCCCTTGTGAGGTTAAAATCGATTAAAATTTCAACCGAATCATAGAAATAATTAAAAATTTATAGAATTAGGAATTGAAGTGTCCTAAATTCCAAATCTCAACAAATTAAAAGTTATAATTTTCGTGATATACATTTTTCAATCAAAATTTCACCAATTGCAATATACCAGCTGTTTCATCTCCTATGACAACTGCCATTGTTTGCCGAGCAATTAGAAAAAATATTCTAAGAAGGGTCCCCGGGACATTACCTCAACAAAATTTGAACCTTGTAGCTTATGGTCAAAAAACGCTCGTTTCTAACGTTTCTTTATTATATTCTAGAATAAAAGCAAAATTATTCTCCCTATTTTAAAATAAAATGGAGAAAAAGGTAACGTTAGAAGCATTCTCAAGTTATTTTCAACCATTTGAAGTGCGTAGTTCGTTTTTGAAAATCACGACTTGGTCAGAAACGTTTTTGACCAATTTTGAAATGAGCCACGGACCCAAATTTTGTTAAAATGATCTCCAGAAACCCGGCTTAAAATATCTTTCGAATTGCTCGCCAAATAATGACAGTTACTATAGGAATTTATGGTCTTACAGGTATCCCTCTCCTATTTTAATGAAATTTGGAATTGTAAGAGATGCATGTTTTTTATCGACGGAAAAACATATCTAAGTGTAAAACAGCTACTCAAAATTTAGGCTCAAATGGGATGCTTTTGAAGTGTCACATATTTTCAGTTGAAATATTCAAACAGGATAAACGCCATTATTTTCAGGATGAAAAATAATGTAGAAGTCCATTGTTTGCATATCGAAATGTTAATTAGACTGGAAATTATAAGGGTTGACAGTTTTTTTTCTGATACTTAGATATGCTTGAGGGGTGGTTACCCTAATAAACGTAATTTTTCGAAAATCCCCAAAAACAGATTTCTCCTACTTTGTTTTAAGTTTCACATACCTACATTTTCAAAGTTAAAAACAATGTAGAAGGCACTTGGTTGCATATCGAAATGTCAATTAGGATAAAAGTTATGAGGGTTGAAAACTAACAATTAGCAATAAATCAAAAATTGCCATTGTTTACCGAGCAATTAGAAAAATATCCCAAGAAGTGTCACTGGAGATTATTTGAACAAAACTTGAACCTTGTAGCTTATCGTAAAGGTGGCCAGATGTCATTTCTAAACACATCGCGATCTTCAGAAAAGAATGTCTCAAAAATATTTTTTTTTTTAATTGTTCTCTATCACATTCTAGAATAAAAGCAAAATTATTCTCGCTATTTCAGAATAAAATGCAGAAAAAAGTAACGTTGAAAACATTCTCAAGTTATTTTGCGTCATTTGAAGTGCATAGCTCGTTTTTGAAAATCGCGACTTGGTCAGAAACGTTTTCGACTAATTTTCAAATGAGCTACGGACCTAAATTTTACTAAAATGATCTCCGGAAACCCTCTTCAAAGTATTTGTCGAATTGCTTGCCAAATAATGACAGTTACTATAAGAATTTATGGTCTTACAGGTGTCCCTCTCCTATTTTAATGAAATTCAGATATGTTAACATATTCTACATCGAATTCTAAGTGATGCATGTTTTTTTATCGGTGGAAAAACATATCTAGGGATAAAATAGCCACTCAAAATTTTGCCTTAAATGGGGTGCTTTCTAAGTGTCACATATTTTCAGTTGAAATATTCAAACGGGATAAACGCCATTATTCTCAGGATGAGAAAATAATGTTTGCATATCGAAATATTAATGAGGGTAGAAGTTATAAGGGTTGAAAGTTTTTTTTCTGATAGGTAGATATGCTTGACGGGTGGTTACCCTGATAAACGTAATTTTTCGAAAAACCCCAAAAACAGGTTTCTCCTACTTTCTTTTCTTCTACCGAATGACATTAGTTTCGTCAAAATCCGATGATCAGTTTTTTGATTTATCGCAATTATCTTACTTTTAACTCTTATAACTTCTACACTAATTAACATTTTGATATATTGATTTATACATTATTTTCCATCCTTAATATAATGCCGTTTGTTCCGTTTGATACTTTAACTGCAAGTATGTGAAACTTAAAAGGTACCCCGTTTGAGCCTAAGCTTTGAGTGGCGATTTCACGCCATAGATATGTTTTCCCGCCGATAAAAAAACAAGCATCTCTTAGAATTCGATCGAGAATAACATCTAAATTTCATTAAAATCGGAGAGGGACACCTTGTTAGATGGAAAATTTGGTATTTTAAAAATGTAGTTAAAATATGGCGCTCTATTTCAAATCATAATAAAAATGGGGTTAGTTAGAGTAGAGAAAATATTGCTGAAGAAGAGTGGAGGTGTTGAAACGGTCACAATTAAAATTGAATCAATTTCCACCAATTAACGAATCACCCTGTATACATATCGTAATATTTTATACCAAGATTGTTCTTAACAAATGATCCACTTTGAACCGTGACTGATTAACCTTAATGTATCATATATTATGTTATACATGTACGTCTATCTCTCTTACACTTTACTAGTATTATCATTATTATTAATATTATTACCATTAAGTGGAGCTTTAAGAAACAAATAGCCTAAAGTTGTTTCTTTGCATTTGTATATTTTCTTCTGCTTTTATTATCCATCTCTTTGTATCGCTTTTAGTATGGGGAATTAACGCGAAAATTACCTTGCTATGGGCGGATATGTATTTAAACATAGCGAGACTGTTTCAACAACCGCCCCCGGAACGTGAAACATACAGCCTTTATCGCACCTAACCGACTTGTTAATGTTCGAAACTTGTTACCGGTCGTACGGTATTAATTATGGGACTTTCCATGGAAAAATATTGACGATTTTTTTTCTTGTTGTTGTAGTTGTTGAGTTTCAATCAAATAAAATATTTGTAAGATGCACTGACACCTGCTCGGCTGAGATATCACGCACTATAACAACAACCAATGGTTGGAATATTAAAGATGACGACGAACACGAACAGGATCAACTCACGGCGGGATTCTTGTTTTTCTGTCAATTTAGAGTGTCATAAAAATCTATAACGAGCATTAAATAATAAGAAAAATCGTCCACAAAAGACAATAAAAACGAGAAAAACAACGTTGAATACGAGACGTTAATGTAATTATCCTGTTTAAAGGACGCTAATCGTGTTAAAAGATTTATTCAAGTTTCGTTTATAATTAAATACGGCGTGTTAAAGTCTAGTTGTCAAACAACATTAGATCAACATGATCTGTCTTTATAGTTGTCCGTTGATAAGTCGAGTTTTAGCGATTTGTTCTATTTTAAAATTCGAGATTCTCACGAATTGATTTCAAGAAAATTACAACAACACTCGCCAATTTCGCTAAATTAAACGAACTAATTGTCGAATACCACCACGGACCAATTCAGGTTTTTTTTCAGTTAACATAACACACATAACTCGTACACGTTCTGTTTTTATTTTGTCGGCAATTCCAGCTTGAAAACTCTATTAAGTTGAATTGTTGTTAATTATATTTGATTGTTTTATTGTTGTAGAATCGGTGTCCACGGATCACAACCCCGACGTGATGGGTGTATCAGAGGAAATCACCCCTAGTCCAGGTATGGAGCCACGGCCAGGTCCTGAACATAGTGACGGTGGTAGTGATCAAGAGCCGGATGAATTTGCACCGAAACGTAAACAACGCCGTTATCGGACAACATTCACTAGCTACCAATTGGAGGAATTAGAAAAGGCTTTTTCACGGACCCATTATCCGGATGTTTTCACCAGGTAGAAAACAAAGGTTTTTTTTTGTTGTTGTTGTTGGCTATTTTTAAGGGTGAATATAACAAATTGTAGACAACCAATTTCAATCTTTTTACCACCTGGACTATTCGAATTTAGTTGTAAGTTTTATTTTTCAGTTGGAATCGATTCTTCAGTTGATTTTCGATATCAGAATTGAACTGCTCTAGAATAGATCGACAATATACGATAAGAGACCATTAGGATTAGTTAATTTCACGAAATTACTGAATTAATGGTCGACAGAGCACGCGAGCTACTGTTTAGAAGAAATAACTGAATCTAATATGATCTGAACGAAACTATAACATAAACGACTTTATTACCGAAAATTTAACTATCTGTTAGTTAATTAAATAGAATTGTCTAATTAACAAAAAAAAAAGATTTATGTATATTTCAACAACACAAGAAGATAATTAGAATTACCAATAATATAATAATTCAAAATTATTCTCTAATTGACACTCTTTTAATCATTGTTAATTATTATTGATAATTAACACTGATTATTTAATAAATATAGTGGAATTTCCTTTAAATAAATTGATTAATAATAATTTAATTTATTTACATTACAAGCATAAATCTTGGATTTTTCCAACTGTTCTCAATGATTTTACAAATGAAAGTTGCATTCTTTCTTGATAATTAAACAGTTTCTTTAATCTCCAGGACAATTTTTTACGAGAGCTATTTCAAAAGACAGGTTAGCCCTTACACAAATTAAAATCGAATTTTTGGCGAATTTTGGACCCCAATTTGAACCCCAATCAAGCTCGGCTGAAACCTGAAATACGATCTTGTAACAATCTTGTATATTATACCGATACGGCAATTCTAATTAGAAACACTACCAATTAAAACTAAATAAAAATTTGATTTATTTGGGAATTAATGTGAGTTTTTGCGATTTCAGAGAGGAGCTTGCGATGAAAATCGGATTAACAGAGGCTCGAATTCAAGTAAGTCTACTTTATCATTTAATAGCCTTGTAGTTTCCACCGAATGTTAACGATGAAAAAAGCAATTCGATTTACTTAACGTTAATTCATGTGAGAATTTCGTAAATTGATTCTCTCGTTAAATACGTTTAGTTACGGCAGTATTTTTTCTCAATACTTCTAAATCGTGTAACAATTAGAGACATATGAACAAAAAAAAAACCGGAATTTAATTCGAACAATAGTAATAGTAAAAGAGAAGGTGAAGATTTTTCGAAGGTCGCAATTATAAATTGAGAGGAAATAAAAAAATCGGAAAAAAGCCAAGTGGAAGTAAAGTGAATACATAGTGAATTTATACACAATAGAACCATACAATTAAAGATTATAGATATTGTTTATTAGTATGTATAATATACAAACATACCTATCTCCTACACATTGTTAATTTCTAATTAAAATAGCCAAGAGTCTTGTTTTCTGATTTATTTATTCATTTATTTATGAATGATTCATAATAGGATATACACCTAAGTTTATAACACATTGATGATGATGATGATGATGATTAAATCAACACGCAAAGCCGTCTATACGATTTTTAATGCACTTTTTTCCAAACATATTTTCAAATTATTTCTCGATATGTATAAATTTTATGAAACAACAAATTATAGCTCAAATGCTACAATCTTAATTGCACGTTTATACAGAACGTTCCACCGAAACGCGCTTGGAAACAACCTAAAATAGAAATTAGTAGAATTCGCGTGTACAGATACAGCCAGTATATTAACTCTCTATAATTACACCGTTGATATTTCCAGGAAAGAATGGTAATAAAAATAATAGGGTAATAATCTCGATAATTCCTTAATTAAATATGAACCCAACTCTCTATACATGTCTGTATGTGTATACTTTTATGTTTTCTAATGACTCTAATAAATCGTAATAGCTTTTGCAATTTCCTTACTATTTACTCTACCTACTAGTCAATGTACTTGTGAAGTTGTAAAATTTATTTTTATTTTAGTTTTTTTTGTGATTTTTATACACGGTCTTGATATTTCTCTATCGACTTAAAAGCCAGTTTCCCTATATGGCGAATGATAAACCTCTTTAATGTGACGTTGATAAATACTAATCAATAATATGCAATTTTTCATTATTATTATCAATCATTATTAATTAATTAATTAATTAATTAATACGTAAATAAATAGAAAACGAGGTGGACGAATAAATTGATTCGTTTAATAATGCAATCTATAATTATTACAAACAATTGTCTATAATTAAATTTTCCCTTTATGATTTATTTTAATTATTGAACGTATAAAAATTATTAAAAAAAGCTAATTATTCGTCCAAATTATAGTGGTTTTTATTATATTTTAATCGGAAATAACAATAATAAAAACAATTTGTTAAATAATTGTTATTTGTTATATAATTGTTTTTATTACTTTAAATAACAGTAGTATTAATCGAATTTTTTGTATTATAAAATTATGGGTTTTTCTTGTCTTTGATTAGATAAATCAAATTAAAATATGAATAGACAATAAAATCATAATCAAGGTTGAATATACTTATATACAAATTAAATAAACATTTAAATCAAATTGTGTAATTTCTATGAAATGTTGTTATTATTATTTTATTATGCAATTTAATTTTCAATCATCTTTTTAATTGAATTAATAATTAAAACAATAAAAAAAAATTATACACATATTGACTCACTTAAAGCGTTGAAATTCCCTAAAATCATCCCTTAATTCGAAATTCAGAGGAAGAAAAGGGCGTAGTAATTGAAGAGAATTGTGTGTTTTCAATCAATAATCGTCAACTAAAATAATTTACAGAGAATTTAGAAAACAGAATTGCCAAAACCTTTTATTTGTAAATTAAACTAGTTGAGATGGAGCACGCTGTATATTTCGTAAATCCTCCAAATAAGTGCCGCATCCGAAGACCAAATCTAATTTTTCCAACGCACAACTCATCCGGCCCAATCAACTCAAAATCAAATTATGTCAAATTAATTTCAGAAATAATCCCAATCTTGATACGGATTTATCTTGACAATTAATGAAAGCTTCAACCAATTTAATTACGGACTTTTGCCTAATTTATTATTAATTTTTATTTTAAATAAACCAACAAAAAAAAATAAAGACGAAACGTCTCGATATTAAGGACGAAAAGAATCGATTATGTCGTTTCTAACAATTAATTAACTCTATCTTGTTGTTTTTTTTTTTGTTTGATTGAATTCTACACGATCTTGTTTCTGTTTTCGGTTAATTTCACAAAACCATTACAAAATTAGGAACCAGAGAAGCGAGAAAAAAGTAACAGAACGCATGGTAAAAAATAATTATAATACAGAATCAAATACAAATGACAATGCCGCCTTTACGATAAAACCAATCAATGGAACCTGATTTTCACGATTTTTATTCTTTATTGTTGTTCTTATTAAAAGAAGACGAGCATTGTTGCATTGAAAAATCGATAAAATTACCCGACAGAATCCAATTTTAATGTTCTACTACCTACCAGTTAGAAAAGTAATAATCAAATAATTTTTATAGATATTCAAATATCTACATAGAATCAATTCAGGAAATGAGTAATTTAATTATAATTTCCACAACTTCACTTTGATTTGTGTGCGTGTTTGATTTTCATTTCTTTTTTGTATTGCGGTTGTTGTTGTTCTTATTGCGTCAACTTTATTAATTTAAAATTACACGTTGGGATTTTTTTCTCTTAATTCTATTTAACTTTCATTAATTCACCGGATCATTAGATTTACACGAAAATAGAGAGGAAATTGTGGACCATACAATTTCTATTGTTTTTCCGGTTTTCGGTTTTTTTTTTCTAAATAGTTAATCTAGTTATAATTGAATTAAAAATTTCGATTGTTTCAGTATCTTTTTCGGTGCCTAATCGAAAAAAACCCCAAAGGGTCCCGCTCTGATTTGAAACAATATGTTAGTTTGTGGTAATGGGCACTGTGGGGTGTCTAACAGCAGGGCGGCATTGAGCCAATTTCGGCCACGGCAGGAGATCAGATTGTTGTACAACCGCCCCTATATTTATACAAAACAATTTCAATATTCTCTCCAAATAGATTTTCTCTCAATAAATTAAAAATGGAATTTATGCAAAAATTAATTAATTAATAATATATTGATAAAAATTTGAACGATATAAAAATATAAACGATAAAAAAATACAATATAACGATAACTACTTTGTAGTTTAATTGACGGTCAAAGTTATAAAACAGCATTTTATTGATGATTGATTTTACAGCGTCATAAAATTAAATTAATCGGCCAGGATGCCGCATTTCAATACGCATTTTCCCTGGCAATTCAGACAGCTGTTGGTTATTTTCGAAATTTTACACAGTAAAATATACAGTGGCCGCCACTTAACTATCATAATCGCACATTATCATCGTATATCGATAATAATAGAGACATCAATTTGAACGTTAGATTGAATTGATTAGATCTAAATTAACAATGTATCGTCTAGATTTATTTAAAAAAATATCCCCCTTTATATTGTGGAGAAATTTATATTAAGACCGTATAGAATTGAACTGTTTAGTTATTTAATAATGAGTTATGGAACAGCTTATTTTCGAGCTATCGTCACAGATTTCATGGTTGTATTATTAGAATTTAATAAAACTGACAAAGATCGCACAACACGCTGTGTTAAATAAATTGGAAAATGGGGCCCTTTTGTTGTTGCTGTTGTTATTGTTATTATTGTTGAAGGTGCATTAAATACATTTTAAAGTTAATAATATCGTCTCAGAGCGTAATTGCCTCCTTTTTCCTCCACTATTCAATATTATTCGATTATTCACAACGATCATCAACGTTATTATGTTATAAAATCAAGAAAAAAATCGCACAATATTGAAAACAATCAATAGCCGAATAGTCTGCAAGTAGGTATCTCTCCGATCTTGTAATTACTTAGCCATCAATTCAATCTATTATAATCGGGTTTTTACCCACAATTTGCTAGATAAAGAGTTGATTTATAAGAATTGGGTGGTTTGTCATCTTGTCTTAACTCCACCAAAATTTCGATTCTAATACAGAATTCCAACAAGGATAGAAATAATAGACACCTGTTGTGTGGAAATGATATACTGGAGAGGAAGCAAGTCATTTTGGAGATGTTTTTTGTTGTTATTGTTATTTCGTTCAGTCTCATCTTGTATAATCCTCAATTTTTTTTTGTTCAAGTTTCGATTCTTCATCGTCGCCGTACTGTGTAGAATTGTGTTGTAGTACAGTCACGGACTTGAACGATTAGGCTTAATTAAATAAATTACATGTCTCTATTTCACTAGAATTGCGGTTTGTCAAGGCTACAATACAGTCAGGTACACGGTAACAACGGTGCGGTTACTAATTTATTTAGATTTCCATGGTGTGTGCGCGCTTCCTCGAGACACGTTGAACGAAAAATTTTTCGGCTCCAAAGGTACGGACAAGGCCAGAAATGAAAAGGAAAGAAAGAACGATAAGAGAACAAAAAAAAAAACAACATACCCAGCCAGCATACAGACGGTTACAATCCATGGACCAATTACAGGTAGTACTACTGGTTTAACGCCAGAAGCGTGACTGTGCACATTTTCTTATTGTCCGTTGTTGTTGTTGTTGTTATTGTTGTATAACTCATCTTAATCGAATATGTTATCGATCTATTCGATAGATCGAACAAGTGATCAAAATCTCTGATACGGGGATTAATTGGCTTCTGGCTAACGCACCATTTATTGTGATTGGTTGATTTCGTCAAGGGGCATTATACTTTTATCGTTTATAATAACAACGTCATCGTTATTTAGACCATGATTTGTACATTTTTCAGTACAGCCTTGTTGTTATTATTGTTCTTTTTTTTCCATCTTTGATCCGCTCCATCCTTGTATTTATTTAATATAGTCTAATTTCGGATCGTTACCTTTATTTATACAGTTTTGGTTGTTCTTTTTTCAGTTCTCCTCCAACTATAATATGACTTTTAAAATTAACTAATTATATAGCAATAATGATGGTGCATCTAAATTGATCTTACTTGTGGCTTGGCCTGTCATACAAACGAATATGACCAGTAGTTAAAGAGAATACACGCCGATCATAATATAGTAAGAAGGTAATTAAGAAGGAGTGACTTGTCAAAGTTAATGGGAATATTTCGCAAGGCTATCAACGAGAATATACGTTGATTAAAAAAAGAATATTTAAAATAAACCCAAATAACAATCTCCAGGTACCTACTATTAGTCACTAATATCTAATACTGAGAAAATTTACCGAAAGGAGCGCCGCATCAATGAGTAAATTACAAGAAAATTGAATCAATTCCTTTTGTAATAAACAATTTAAGTGTAGGCGTTTAATAAAATTGAATAATTGCAACGTCTAATTTACTTTCAGACAGGTTTCGTGTCTGATCGTTCATTCAAGTCGCCTCGACTTCAGCGATTAAAGCAGCGGGAAAATTTTCATAAAATTCGAAATTTGTAATTTAAAATCGAATATAATTAGACCAACAGGCCCCCTCATTGTGGGCGTTAAAAATGATTAAACAATCCACATGTTCGAATTCGTTTAAAATCGATGTTTATAATAACAGGAAAAAATCAATTTGTTCAATTTAAATTGGAATTTATAATATTTTAATAGATGCCGAAAGGTACTATTAACATCGTTGATTCATGCTCATCTCTAAATTGTGTAATTCCTATAAGAATTATAGTCTTGCTGTGGTGACTTAAAATTATCGGTAGCTTTACAATATTTATACAAAAGTAAAGTAAGATGTAAATTTGATCAATAAAACGATCTATTTATGCAAAAAGGAGTGGTTTATAAATAATAACAGTAAAGACATTGGGGTCTTTTTTTTTAAAGAAATGTTTGTATGAGTATAGAGTGTGTAGGTAAGTTATTTTGTATAAAATAATTGCCCCTGTCGTTTCATGAATGGACAATTTGCGTGGGATATAATTTAATAATGAATAATGATATGTTAGGGGGCCCCGCATAAATACATGTATTCACACACACACACACACACACACACACACATCCACAAATAGCTATAGATACATATTATTAGGTCGATATACTTATACATAGTTATTTTATGTATAGACATTTTTATTGCTCACCTGGTCTTTCTTTTCTTCCTCTATTTAGCGATTATATTTAAAAATTTAACCGACCGTTTCTTCAATAAGGGAAACTTTATAATTAACGATAATTAACAGGAATTAATCGATTAATCAATCAAACAGGAAATGAGAATAGAGAGAATGTGTGATAAATTATTGTACAACAATTAGAAAGAAACAACAACTATATCAATGACTAAAATGTCGCTTTTACATGCACAATTTAATTCGATTTTATAGTAGTCCAATAATGACACGCTATAGTTTTAAGAATATCTATGGGGAATTTGTTTTAGTCATTTTAGGAGACGACTATATTATTTTGAAACGATTAAAAAATCGGTAACGACAACTTGACGGTTTTAGGTAAAAGTTATTTAACGTTGTTGTTGTTGTTGTTCTTGTCCTTATATCCACTAATTAATCATTTAGATTGGTTTCGTCGAATAATGGCTTTTAGAACTATTAGTTTTCTAGATAACTTTCTAATCGGTATTATGTTTAATAAATGGAATAAAGAAATAGTGGTTTTTCGCATTAATCTTTAGATTATACAAGACGAATGGACGTATATTGATACCTTTGATTTTATTTTTTTTGTGTTTCTCAAACGAATACCTCAACAATTCGCATTAGTTAAGATTCAATCAATACTGGTTAATCGTGAAAAAATCCACTTAATCATCGATTAGATAACGTTAATTTATAAATCAGATTTATTGAAATGTTCCACCAGATTTGTTATTACGTTTTATTAATTATTTCTTAAGTTAATCAAGATTGTTGTTTGTTATTTTTTGTGGAATTTGTACCGGCTTTTCCTACAGAAAAACCCGTTTAAATCATCTCAAGATAATTTTCCCAGCAAACTAACAATTAACTTTAATATTAATCTTGAATTTAATCAATTCCTGTTTTATAATTAATTCAATTCCTCCGTCTATAGCCATAAATCTTGATATTAATTAAATTATAATCCGTTTTGTTATTTTTTATGTTTATTTTTGTTGTTGTGTCTCTCCAGGTATGGTTCCAGAATCGGCGTGCTAAATGGCGTAAACAAGAAAAAGTCGGTCCACAAGGCCATCCATACAACCCATATTTATCACCAGCCTCGGCTACTGGTGGTAATGGTCCACCAACAGCATCCGTTGTTGCACCAACATTACCAAATCCATTCAATTTACCATTTGGTTTACGTAAACCATTTGATTCGTTAACATTCCGTTATCCACCACATGTACTACCCGGTTATCTACCATCGCCACCAACACCACCCGGTTATCATCATCGTAGTAATGCTGCTGCTGCTGCAGCTGCAGCGGCTGCTGCTTCACTACTACCACATTCAATGAGTCTCTATCCAACTGCTAGTTCATTTCAAACGTTATTAGCAAATATTTCAGCAGCACAACGACCGAAATTACCAACACCACAAGAATTTACAGCAAGCAATACAGGCGGTAGTAGTGGTAATTCACCACCATTATCACCGAATAGTGGTGGCGGTGGTGGTGGTGGTAGTAGTAGTGCTAATAGTGGTACAACACCTAGTGGAACATTAACAAGTGGTGATTTGGATCGGCGTAGTTCCAGTATTGCTTCATTACGATTGAAAGCAAGGGAACACGAATTAAGATTGGAGATGTTGAGACAAAACGGTGATTTAATCAGTTGATTTCTTGTGTTATTTAAATAAAATGAGATATTTGAAGTTTATTTGATTAAAAGTCTATAAAAGGCATTTGAAAAAATAAAGCAACTTATCCAATATCCTGTCATTTAATTTTAATGACTCGATTTAAATATTGCAATTTTAATTAAATTTATTTATTATTATTATTAATTTTGTTTATATGTGATGATTATGATTAGAAAATTGACTGCAATTGGAGCCTTCCGACTGATTTCAAATAAATTTTAATTATGACTCAATTTCATCAAAATACGTACTTAATTTTAACAATAATCATTAAAACTAGTAATTATCGATCATCTTAACAATTTTAGTATTTATTTTTGAAAAATTTCAAAACAATTGTGAAATTAGCGTGTTTTCTCTTAAATATAACCGATAAAATTGTGATCGGTAATTATCTCAAAATCATCAAATTAAGCACGCTTAAGTAACGAATCCGTCCTGTAATTGTACCTATTTGTAATTAATTAATTGAATAATTAATCAATTGATGATGATGATAAAATAAATATTTTACGATAAATTCGTGTTTCATTCCAACCTCTATAAAAATTAAAAACTAGACAGGTATAATTAGAGAATTTCGTTAGTTATGGTTATAATATTTAACATTCTCTCATTACCACCATGTTATTATAACATTTTTATTAATATAAACGATAAGAATAATTAAAATCATAAATGGTTGTAATTATAGGTAGAGTACAACTCATTCGTTATAGATATGTATATGTATTCAAGTTCAATTTGATCTCGATTTGATAACAACATATTATATAGGTATAGTATTGAATACAATAAAGATAGAGCGGCAAATTTGTTCTTCATGTTGAAAATTCATTAAATTTGTGTCTCGTTAGACAGTTTCTGTTTATTTATTTTGCTTTTTTTTGTATGTTAGTTCTTCAATATTTTGTTAATTTATTTTGAAAGCATTTGAATGGACGTTGTGTTGCTATATTTCACTGTTAACTGTCAGAACCGTCCATCCATCTACATATTAGTTGTTGTTGTTGTTGTAATATACCTGATGTTTTGGGGATCGCCTTTAAGCAATTATCTAATTAAAATTAATGCCCCGTTTAAAATGTTGAACTCATCAAGAAAGATGAGAAACGAGTGTGAGTGAATGTGTGCGTTTTTCTCTTCGTCTGTACACTTATTCTTCTTATTTTCGACTTTTAAAAAAATTAATCATAGAATAATCGAGTCAGAGGGCCGCCCTGAATGATGGATATTTTTAATTTAATAAATAATGAGAAATATATTAAGGTCTAGTTAACAGGTGTATAAAAAAGGCAGACCTTATATACCCAATTTATAAAGTGATGCGTGCTGAACAACAACAACAACAAAAAAACAATATTAATATAACAAAAATCGAAATTATTAAGCATCTATATACATACATATATAGATAGATAGGTTGGATGGACAACTAACTAGATAGAAAAGATGCCGAGAGAAAGAGAAATATACAATGATTGGGTGCTTTTTTTCTAATTAATTAACTGCCAGAAAAAATCTCGTCCATAACCGGGAGGACCACCAATAATAAACCGAACATTAATTACAAAATCCTGACAATACAAGTGAATATCATTAAAATTTAATAATAACAAATTACAAATAAAAATACGTATCAATATCGTGAAAAATTGCACTTTTTTCTGTTTAAAATAAATCAAAAACTAGTGATGATGATGATGATGATGATGATAATATACGAGCAAAGAAAAAAATCGGGAGTTGTAGCACGTTTTATGGAAGATAAGCTGACGTGCCCCAGGTTTGATCTTGATGTTGCCCTGTAATCAGACTGTCAGTGGACCCCACCCAATACGACCCTGATGAAATTAAATTACATGCATTTTGTAATTATTATAACGTCATCCCAATATATCTATCTATCTTTATTCGAATATAATCAAGTCCATTTTTAAATTGTAATAATCATATGTATATGATAAGGATAGATATAATTGATTTGTTGTTGTGTAGATGTTATTATATTGTGATAGTGGTGTTGTTATTATTATTCTTATTATTATTATTATTATTGTTGTAGTAATATAGGAGGGTTTATTAAAATACAATTTAAAAACGAGTAAGTAATATCTTGTTGACCATGTACCGCGCTACCGTCTGAGTTTCTGATTATGAAACCGCCACTTTGTGATCATAGATCGTAATTAGATTATTTATAATTTTAGCCTTCAGACATTCTATGTGGTCTCGTATATTATAAAAACATCTTGGATATTATCAACATTATTATTATTATTATTATAATTTTTATTATTAAATTGAATGAACAAAACGAAATGACAAAACTACAATTCTTGAATTAATAAAAAAAAACGAAAAGCAATAAATACCGTTGCTCAGATAGATAATTTAATTTCCTCCATCTATATCGAATGGTACGCAAATTGTAAAATAATTAAATTTATTATTATTGCTATGATTATTCTTATTGATTATAACGGTATGTAAATTTAATGCGAATTTAATTACAAGCTTTTAGAAAATCTCGATCTCTTTTATTCTTAAATTTTTAATTCAATTAATCTCTTTTGACAATAAATAGAAGCGGAGGTGTAGTGAGGTTACAATATACATATAAGAAACTACAAAAAAAGAACAATTTATGAATAATTTAAACCTTTCACTTAAATACATATCGTTAATAGGTAGATATTATTATTTTTCTACATATTTGAATGCAACTTTGTTAATTAGCTTATTTAATAGAATACTTCAAGTATTAATTAACACCGATATTAATTAAAATTATTCCTTACTTATTATTGTTCTTTTTGTTATTACCTTTAAATACAACAGCTGCTTGAGAAATATTCTAAGAAGTTGATTCCACAAGATAATAATGAGTAGTATTCTATACAAAGTATTCAGGAATTAAATACAGACAATCCATGACTTTATTTGATTCTCGTGAGTTATTCCTGAATACAACCTATACAGGGTGTATTAAGAACGCACCGTTACTTTGTAAAGTTTTCACTGATACGGGACTCTTATTTCAAAAGTTTCAAATTTCGAAATACTTATATTGAAAAGTCAGTTTAATAAGGCAAAAATGAGTGGTATTCTGTATAAAGTATTAGTTAAATACAAACAACGCATGACTCAATTTGATACATGGAAGTTTATAAAATTTTGATTGATCTAAATGTAGTGTAAGAAGTTCTTATTCCAATAATTTCAAATTTTGGCAGCATTCAATTGAAGCAATATTAAGAAGTCGACTAAATTAGCTAATAATGAGTGGTATTCTGTACAAAGCTCTAATTAACTACAAACGTAGGACTTTATTTGATTCTTATTCCAGAATACGATGCACTATTCTGACTTGAACAGAGTGTATAAAGAAACACTATTATTTTATAAAATTTTCATTGTTTTAAAGGTAGAATAAGAGACTCTTATTTAAAATAGTAAATATACCGCGTGTTTCACTTAAATATTCCCAACTCTTATAGTAAAACACCTAGTATTTGACGACTGATTTGGAAAATATTTCAAAGATTTCTAGACAACCGCCTGGAGATCATTTGATAAAAATTGGAGTCATATAGCTTATCGAGTAGTTAGTCTAAAAACGATCGTTTCTAACGATGTTGCGACTTTTAAAAATAAGTTACACACATAAAATGATACAGAATGATTCAAAGATGCTCCTAACATTGATTTTATTCGTTTTCTTCCATTTTATTGTGGAATAGGTAGGAATATTTCGCGTTTATTGCAGAATAAAATGAAGAAAAATGGAAAAAAATGTGGTGAGTATCCTCAAAATCGCAACATTTTCTAAAGCGGTCGTTTTTTACCAACTTCTCGATGAGTTACAGAGTTCAAATATTGTTAAAATGACCTTTAAGGGTCCTTCTATAAATCTTTGATATATTTTTCAAATCGCTCATCAAATAATAGGTGTTTCCAATGTTTTCATAAGAGCTAGGAACATTTAAATGAAACACGCGGTATATGTATGCAAATTTTAAAGTATTCATATCTTCAACAATATTGACGCTAAAATTTCAAAATTTAGAATTTCAGAAGCCCGATATCAAATATTTGCAATTTCAACTTTTCCTCTATTCAATTGAAATAAATTCTTCTTCAATACAAAAATTAACTTAATTCAATTAAAATAAGCATACAATTTCAAATTTTTCCATATTCTTTTTTCGACATTTGTAATTTCAAATTTACACCACTCAATTAGTATTTTTCCTCGATTTTTTTTAAGCTTAAAATAGAGTCACAAATCATCAATAATACCGATTTGTAATTTAATATATTTCAATTAAATCACCCTATAAATATTCGTAAAAATTACATTAAGTAAATGTCTTTTTATTTATTAACATAGACATTCTACCTGACAACTAATAAAAATCAACATAAATTATATTGGAAACATCAATGTGTATAGTATAAACAAAGCTTCGACACACCCTACTGTTAAGTTGCCTTTAAAAATGATAATTCTCCATAATAATATACAGGGTGATTCAATAGATTTCTTATCAAACAAAAAATAATAAAACAAAAACACGATTTAAATGTCCCAAGTAAAGGTTATGAATTTATTGATAATTCCCAACAATAATAACAATAATAATGTTAATAATAATAATGAGAAATAGAGGGATGAATAAATAAACGGCCCCCTGGTATTGTGGATTTCTCCGGAATGCTACGTTTTTATATCATTTTTGATTACTACACAACAAATTGTATGTTTGCTTCCCTCTATCGTTTTTAAAGGAGAAAATCAGCAGGTGTCATGCTAGTCTTGATGTTTTACACCTACAGTTTACAATAAAATCGTCTCCAATAAAATCGTTTAAATAACGACATTATATTTAAAAATATTTACAAATTATCATTGAAATAGATTTTAAATAAAAATCAAAAACGAGGACAATGCTGAAGAGGACGAATGAGATGAGCATAAAGGATGTGTTTACAAATTGATAAATCTTATTAAAAACAAATAATAATTGATCAATAAATAAAGAATCGGATTCAATTCTAATTGTATTGTCAATAAAAAGGGGGTATATACCTTACTATACTATGTTGCCAATAAAAATATAACAAAGTCAACAAAGCACAGACGTGTAATAATTCATATTATGGCCAATAAACTTGTCTTGTATAACGTAAACAAACCGCCAACGCTGTTGATTTAGTGGTATTATCTCGATTTAATGATTTACGAGATGAAAATAATAACAAAAGACCATACACTAATTATTAATAAAACAAAAAAAAAAAACATTAAATTTCGAATATTGTTCAATGAATACCAACAAAAGAAAGTCAAAATTACAAACTATAAATTCAAATAAAATTTTAGTAGTGCTATAAAGCAAGAAAACCGGGCACCAATCATATAAATATATTCAAATTTAAAACAATTTGTAATAGGTTTTCATAAATTTTTATGATAACAAGTTACCATTTAAGTAGTAATAAAAGAAAAACACTGAATGCCGCCGTATACGGAGCCTCTATTATGTACAAACAATTACAATAAATTAGCGAAAATTAAATAGAAACATTTATTGTTTTTTCCTTCCTTTTCTCCATATTGAAAAATTCAAAATACTCGTTTTTTTTTTTGTTTTTGTTAATAAAATGAAACGTAGGCGTTGGAAATTATTAAGAAGAAATATATCGATTTTCAGGCAAGTTTCGTGCCTAACCGACGATTTAATTCTCCACTATTTCATCGAATTGAACAACGGGAAAAAATAATTTCAATAATTATTATCAAATATTTATGGTAATTAATGTAAAACAGAATGAAAACACGATTTTACGATTAAAAATAATGGAATAATTCGATAGTTTCAAGTCGTTTTCAAATAAATTCCCTAGTTGATCGATCATTAAAATCTCCCTTATTTTAACAATTATAACTAGGATTTTCAATAATTTCGCATAAATTTACCACAAAAAGACACAAATTGGATAGATTTCAGAGCGATTAAAGCTATTTTGATTCCAACAATTGTAACAACCCTTTAATAAGATAATTTATGTGATTTAAATGACAACAATGACATTCAAAAATTGTCGACAGGTGTCCATTAAGTCGATTAGAGTTGATCGAGGCAATTAATACATAATCTACTAAATTATGAATTTTTCTACCCCATGATTCTTCTATTTTGATTCGATTTTAATGATTGGCGCCTATATTCCAATGGAAAATACTCGAATAATTAAACCTAATTATGCAAATTAAATTATGAATCGTATTAATTATATCAAGAAAAATATTGTTCTTTTTCAAATAAATTTCTGATAGTCATTCGATTAAAATACACCTGCTCTAATTTCCATAATTTTCCAATATTCATCAAGAAATTCTTGATTCATTATAGCCGAAACTATAAATTTGCAATATGCCAAATATGATTTTAACCCAATTAAATTTGATTTAAAAGAAAATATAGGATTTATTATATAGTCGACCAATCGAATTTTCAAATAAACCCATGTATCTTACATTACACAATATAAAGTGAATGGAAATTAATAAATCCAATCGAAATGAATAACGAAAATAAAAAATAACAACAAATATTCCTTTGTTAATTATTATTGTTGAACAAATAAAAATTAATAGAATGAAATGAATAGAATCCATCAATAATGCGGCACCAGCAGTAGGTAGACGGCCAACAAACAAGCGTAATTAGTGAATTTTTCTTAAATAAAAATCATTGTTAACTCGCCCTTTTTATCTTGTTGTTATTGTTATTGTTGTTTTCTTATCCGTGTGTTATAAATACCAACGTTATTCGATGGTTAGTTAAACGCAATTGGGTGGCATTCAAACGTGATTAATTATAATTTAAGACGTATTGTTATAATATTCTCAGTCGATAGAATAAACTACCATACATCATTTATACTCTTTATTTTTTTCTAAACTTGAATAGAATTAACAAAAAGTATTGATTATTAAATAAATAAACTAATTAAAACTCGGAGGAAAAAATAGACGAATAATAGGTATTCTAACTAGTTAACACATATACATTTCATTAGAATTTCATGATAAATGTTCATGTCTTTGAATTATTAGTGCCATTGTTCCTTTTATAAGACAAATGATTGTTAAATAAATCACACTGTATTCTTATTAAACGCTATTTCTCAACAACAATTAGTTTATTAAATTTATTTAGTTTATTATTAATTAGATGCTTTTTGTTTGATATTAATAATTTGCCGCTTATTTTAATAACGTTATAAACTATTCGTATTACTTATATATTTATAGAAAATATGCACGAGCGTTACATTGGCATTTTAATAGACAGATACCTATTTAAGAGTTTAATTAATGTTGTTACATGATAAACTAAACATTGATGGGCGTGGTTCGACGTGATTGAGCTCTGAAGGGGCGCAACAAAAACGAAACCATCGTCGTTATTTTGTTGTTGTTGTTGTTGTTAACTCTAAATGGCTCAAACTAAATATTAAAAGACGTCGTATTAATTAAACTGAAAGCGATTCACTGGAATTTATACAGTTAATATTAATTAGATTTTCGAATCATTCACAAATAAACTAAAGAAACTATAACGGCCGATTTTAATGTGTTATTGTTTGTCTAACTGTACAATCATTAATCGAATTCAATTATAAATTCGAAATTTAAACTATTTTAATATTTGTACAGTGGCGTCACTATCCAAAATATCCCCAATATTACCACAATTGTTATTTGAATTTCGCGCAATTTGGAACCAATCTGATTGGTCCGAAGTTTTCATCTAATATAAGTCTAATTTATGCTTTTTTATATTAAATTAAAGTAATCGAGACAATAATTTGCGTTTAATGCCGACTCTATGACGAAGATTAATGATCAAATCGGCATTTCGCACATTTTAACGCAGGGTTATGTGAATGAGGTTAGGATCATTTTCGGTATTTACAGTACGAAAAATCTTGAATTGTTTTATACTTTAGTGATTAATTAACAATTTGACTTACCAATTATGGAGTTTTCTTGGGATTTATGGAAAATTGTAAAAACAAACTCACATATAACATTCGAAATTTGCAAAGATCGCGGGTCACTAATTGTTACTTGGTGATTTTTATGCTAATCTAGTTACGAACTAGGTTACTAATTGTCAACAATTTAGGTTAGGTGGATAATAAAATCAGTTTTAATGTTTACAATTTGTAAATATTGGAATTCTTATCTTTTATTGTTTGGTGATTAATTATCAATTTTACTCACTAATGTGGTGTTTTCTTGAAATTTATGAAAAACTTCACAACACTAGCAGATTACAAAGATCGCGCGTCACTAACGTTATAGGGATTTTTATGTTAATCTAGTAACAAATCAAATTGCTAATTGACGGAAATTACAGTGTAATCTCTATATGGTGACGAATTTATTGCCGCTCTATACGTACGGTGGTTGTTGATACAATTTGGTAATTATGATTGGAAATTGTATCGCTGCTGCCGGCATTCACTCCATACTTTAATATTTCTTCTATCTTTGTTGATGTAGCAAGTTTTGACAACGATTCTTATATTACATACATACGATGTTATGAAAAGTCATTATGCATGATTACCACTTTACACACTTTAGTGTATACTGGAACAGATCCATTTATGTATATAGGTTTTTCATATTAAAAACTATAAAGGCATGTATTATTATAATGTAATCGACAAAAAGAAATCATCAAGTTTTGATCGTTCCATCAATATAAAATCGAAACAAAAATAAAACGTCAATCCAGTGTACTAAATGATTGTTTTATTAATTCCATTTTAATTTGTTTTTATCGACATTCTCGCCGGGTCTTATTATTAAGAACGTTTACAACTTTCAATGGGATTCCCGCAATGTTGAGGTTGCTAAATTTCAGCGACACGGACAAAATTATTAACTTTTTGCTATTGTTATATTGTATTAATGACAGTCATGATGATGGATACAGAATATCAAATGTCGCCGACCCATAATGTCCCATATTGTGTTGATATATCCAACATATAAACATTTTAAATTGTTGAGTTTTTGTTCACCTCTTCTCACTGATTGACAAAAAAAAAATGCCCATAAAACACGTTAAGAATAGTCGAGCCGACATCCATTAAGAAGCAATTTAAGGTCAATTACTGTTGATGTGGTAGCGACATCTCTATCACACAGAAAATTCCATCTGCCTTCTTAACAATCAACAGTAACAACAAGACCACATCAAACTCAAAAGCTCCTCCAGTTTTTGCTTGTTGTTCGTTTTCTCGCTATCGACGCAAAAATTTCAGAAAATTATCCCCATACCGGTAATTGGACAAAATTTCATATTGCTAATGAGAAAAACTAACCATCTTAACAGCGACTAATGGCTAAAATAAAGACCAGATACTAATTTAAGACGATGAACAAGTGGGCAAAGGCACAACTAATAATAGTAATCGGCCGAAAACGTGGTTAATTTCAATATGGAAGCAATAGAGAAGGTGGAAAAACACAAGACTGTACGTGATTTTGACAGGCCCAAATCCAAAAGGAGTACTGTTGCGAAATAATCGAATAAATCAACGAATTTTGTCAATTTTTCAACACTCGAACGCTGCAATATCTCAAAAGTTGGCATTTAAAAAAAGAGAATCAAACAATAATTACTGTCCAATCTACTGTAATAATAACATAATGGCACTATACATATAGCAAGTAATATTATATTGGCAAGTAGTATTATATTGGCAACGTAATTATGAAAATAGGGAGCAATTTGGTAGCGTTTTTCTTTTTAAATTAGTCCAACACTAGTCATTTAAAATAGTGGCATTAATAAGCGGTTCCTGTAAATATTTTCAAAACCACAGATTGGAAAACAATCACTTTTACACGAATTTATACACAAAAAATTCAAATCCACTAATAAAAAATACGTCTACAGTGATTTTACTGTATTTTAAAGCACATGACGCCACCTAATGCTATTTACGACAACTAAACAATTAGTGACGTTCGTTAGGGTTTCTATCCATGCGAAGTTGGTACTAAATTTTCAACTACACTAATTAAATTATTAATTGGTTTCAATTTTAATCAATTTTATCGAATAGACTGCAATTAGAAATAATTAATTGTATAAAATTCTGGAATAGTTAACTTTTTATAGCGTTATCTATTGTTGATTTTAGTAATAGAATGACAGTTGGCAAAATTGGAGGTCTGGGGTTTTTATTTGCGTGGAGTTGGTGATAAAATTCTAACTACACCATTTTGATTGTCAATTTGTATTAAATTTTTTTCGGTATTTTTTTACAAGAAAACGTATGCTTTTATTCGCAAAAAGTCGTTAAAATATTGTTTAAATAACACAGAACCATTCCAATTATTTATAGGATTTAATGTAAGTATCCAATCAATTTTTTGCGATCATAATTTACATCATCCATGTGGTGATAATGTATGCACTTTAATAATAATAATAATCGAAAAAAACTGTGCTCTAATAGCAGATTTTTGTGTAAATTTCAGATGATGTTTATTTATTATTGTTGAAATATCGAGGCACGATTATATTTAGTTAACGTAATTTTTGGGGAAGATGGAATTCGCACAGCCACCACCGAATATGGCTGTGCCACCACCAAATATGTCGCAACAACCACCCAACCTCAGTCAAGGTAAAACGAAATTCGCGCAATCTGGGCTATCGCAATCGCAAAAATCAACCCCTAGATGGGGCGAAACGATTTATTAAAACTCGAGTTTATTTGCATTCTAATGGGGTTGATTTTTTGGATTTACATACAATTAAAAAAGCCCCAATTCTAACCGTATTAACAAATTCTATATTAATATCGAATATTGCAAATGTAGGTTATAATAATAAACAACAATTTCGGCCATTTATGAATGTCCAACGGCCACTACCCGGCCCCTTAGGCAATATGACACTAGAAGATTTCGATGGGAAACGTTTACGCAAATCTGTAATGCGGAAAACTGTCGATTATAATTCGTCAATAATTCGAGCATTAGAGGTATAAAAAACGTTGATTTATTATAGAGAAAAATTAATAATTCACATACGTTTTATTGGTGATTTAGACAAGAGTATGGCAGCGTGATTATCGTGATCGTCGTGCATTACAACCGGACGTTATGTATTATCCAGAAATGTTACCACCACCAAGTTATCCGGATAATCCAATCAATTGTGTAACAACTCGATTTGTTAAAACTGCAACGAATAAGATGCGTTGTCCTATATTTTGTATGGCGTGGACGCCGGAAGGGCGACGTTTAGTTACTGGTGCTAGTAGTGGAGAATTTACGTTATGGAATGGATTGACTTTTAATTTTGAAACGATTTTACAAGTTAGTAGTAATATTTGGGTCATTGGGTAATTTTGTAATTTGATTTGTTGTTGTGTCTATAGGCCCATGATAGTCCGGTCAGGACGATGGTGTGGAGCCACAACGACAGTTGGATGGTAACTGGCGATCATGCTGGTTACGTTAAATATTGGCAGTCGAATATGAACAATGTGAAGATGTTCCAGGCGCATAAAGAAGCACTAAGAGGCATAAGGTATCTACAACTTCTCTACGTTTTATTCGAGTTTGTATATATTTCAATGGTTCTGTTGATTAATAAATTTCAACCTGACCTTTCCTCATTTTTTATTATTCTTACTACATTAGTGCAATGATATAGTTTTGAAAAGGAAACCAATTCAAATAAAATTGTCTCAAATTCCCTATTGGATTAAAAAAAATTAATAAAAGACAACAATTCTGTGATAATAATGCAGGAAAATCTGTGATAATTTTGTACGGTATTTTTGCATAAATAAATTCAGTTTGATTTAAATCCGGAGACTTTTCCAAATTTGTTTTCAAACGGTATTTTCTCAAATCTGACATTTCGCACACATTATAGCGGAAAAACTGTTTGAAAATATATTTGGAATTGCATTTTTATTTCGCCAACCCGGATACTTCGTTTGCAGTCAGCAAAATAAAAAAATAATCAACAATTCACGATTGTTTTATTTTGAATGGAGAATAAAATAAAATTAGTGTTTTAATTCCTGACAGACCCACAAGAATCCTGCACTAATGACTTTGATTAAATGTCTTTTTTTAAATAAATCAAATAAAACGAAAATACAGCTTTTTCTGATTTTTTTTTTTGAAAAATATTTGTGATTGTGACACTTGTGTTGTTTAGCTTCAGCCCATCGGATACGAAGTTTGTTACATGTTCAGATGATGGTACGCTGCGAATTTGGGACTTTTTGCGCTATCAAGAGGAGCGAGTATTGCGAGGTAATCACCGTTATAACAACATACAACTTGTATTTAACACGAAATTTATAGGACACGGTGCCGATGTTAAGTGTGTACATTGGCATCCGCAGAAAGGCCTAATCGTTTCCGGCAGTAAAGATAATCAACAACCGATCAAATTGTGGGACCCGAAAACCGGCCAATCATTAGCTACATTGTAAGTTGTATCAAATTACAAAAAAAAATATATAATAGAAAATTGTTTTGTTAAAGACACGCGCACAAATCGACGGTAATGGATTTAAAATGGAACGATAATGGGAATTGGTTGATCACAGCTTCCCGTGATCACCTATTGAAACTATTCGATTTGAGAAATCTAGCACAGGAAGTCCAAACGTTCCGCGGCCATAAAAAAGAGGCGTCCAGTGTTGCCTGGCATCCGGTACATGAGGGTTTATTCTCTAGCGGCGGTTCTGATGGTTCTATAATGTTCTGGCATGTGGGGTAATTATTTTATAATTTTTTTTAATGAGAGAATAAATTGTGGAATTTTAGGGCGGATAAAGAGGTCGGTGCTATTGAACAGGCTCACGATAGTATCGTATGGACGTTAGCATGGCATCCACTCGGCCATATTCTGTGTTCCGGCTCGAATGATCATACGAGTAAATTTTGGACGAGGAATCGTCCTGGTGATTTGATGCGTGATAAATACAATCTCAATACGTTACCAGCCGGTATTGCCGGTTTAGAAGATGTCGATGTTGGCGGTATTCTATCATTAATAATTATATTTATTTTTATTAAAGAATAAAAATAAATTGTAGAGGAGCCTTCGGTGATACCCGGAATGGGTCCAGAGGATAAAGTCGAATTTACATCGCTAACTTCCGATGGTGAAACTACAGCTATACCCGGTCTAGATTTAGATTCATTGACGGCAACAAATGAGGAAAAAGCTAAAGCGAAAAAAGTGCCGTTTAGTAAACCGATTCCGCGAAATTTCCAAGCACAATGGAACGAAACTTACGGTAACAAATCTTTCAAAATCACCGATTATTTTATTATTTTTTTTCGATTAATTGTAGAAGATACAGCCGGGACAATTAACGATGTTATCAACCAAATTGTGGAAAATACACCTGGAGTTGTACCATTACAGAAAATCGCGCCCAGTGCTATAATTATTTATGGAAAACTCATACCAGTTGAACGTAATTTTGTTGATTTTTATTCAAAATTTTCGATATTTATTGGTGTTTTTGTAGCTGGTTCAAAATTGGAATCGGTGATAGCGGAAGGTCCGGAAGCATTACAAAAATACATCGATTCCGGTGAAATTGAAGAGTTACACGATGTAATGCCGATCAAAGATGATGATGACGATGAGGATTATTTGAATGATTACGATAGTAATGATGAAACTCAAACTACTGGTGTTAATACAAATCAAAGTGTCTATCCACCACCACCATTAATTCCATCGTTAACTTCCACATCGACCACGAATTCATTACAAGATAAAAATCGTTTTCTCAACAATAGTAGTAATGATTCGGATTTGAGACAAGATCAAGATTTACGTCAATATCAAACGAACGATCAAAACTACCGTAACGATATCGATTTCCGTGATAGTCGTGATTATGATATGAGGAATCAATACGATGATCATCCGATGCGAGACGAGGATTACCGCCAATACAACAGCCACGCGATGGATCAACAACCGTTACCACCGCAAGATTACCGCCGATACGACGATCCAGACGACAATTACAATGATGATTATTACGATGATTACTACGATGATCAAAGAAATTGGCAACGGAACAATTACGGTATGGGTCAACCATTCCTGCGTAATCCACCACCGCCACCGTTGGCGCCGAATTACGGTGGACTTTCCAATTTCCGTAATCAAAACAATCCCGGTTATAATTTCGGTGGTGGTGGTGGTGGTAGTGGCGGTGGTGATTATATGAATAACGATTGGAATTACCGCGGTAGCGGTGGTGGTAATATGAAACGAAATCTGGGAGGTGGTGGCAGTAGTGGTGGACAACGAAATTCTCGTAGCGGTGGTAATAGCGGTACTGGTGGTAATCGGAATGTGCGTCCTAGAAGTGGTAATCAAGGTAGTCGTGGCGGGCGTAATAGTGGCGGACCAAGGGGGCGATTCTAAAGGTCATATTGACTGTTTTGAACGTTTTTTTGTGAATATTAATAATGTAAAATATAATTTAAGATTTTGATGTTTATTGTTTTATTAGTGGGGGGGTGATTCGTAATTACCGCCGTTATTTCGAGGCGTATAGGAAGAGTTCCCTCCAAATTCAATAAGCATGCCCCGATATCCGGAAGTTTATCGAAAAGCCGCTCAATTGGCGCCTTTTTATTTACATTACAATCAGTTGTTTTAACGGTCAGTCGGCAAATTTTAACTTGTTTTTGTGTTGAAATTTTGTGTTTTTTATCCGAAAGCCCCAAATATTTGTAAGTATAATTTGAGGTTATGTCGTTTTTCTAACCAAAAACCCGATTTTAGTATAAATTATGGATGTATTCAATAAAGAGAATCTTGTCTCGAGAATGGGTGTTTTATCCGAGAACCGTTCGAATATTTTAGACGACGACCTCCCATCAAAATCGCCACAACAATCTGTACAGATCCAGGATGAGAAATCGATGGATTTCGATCCGGAATTGGAGCCGTTATTGCGCGAAAATCCGCGCCGTTTCGTCATCTTTCCCATCCAATACCCCGACATCTGGGCCAAATACAAAGAAGCCGAGGCCTCGTTCTGGACGACGGAAGAAGTCGATTTATCCAAAGACTTGGACCATTGGCGGTACAAATTGAACGAAGACGAACGTTATTTTATCTCGCACGTTCTGGCGTTCTTCGCCGCCTCCGATGGTATTGTCAACGAGAATCTAGTCGAACGTTTCAGCCAGAAGTCCAAGTGACCGAGGCGCGGTTCTTTTACGGCTTCCAAATCGCCATCGAGAACGTCCATTCGGAGATGTACAGCAATTTAATCGAGACGTACATCAAGAACCCGGACCAGAAAGAATTCTTGTTCAACGCTGTTGAAACCATGCCGTGCGTTAAGAAGAAGGCCGATTGGGCGTTGAAATGGATCAGTAGTAGAACTGCAACGTTCGGTGAACGTGTCGTGGCTTTTGCGGCCGTCGAAGGTATTTTCTTCTCCGGCAGTTTCGCGTCGATATTTTGGCTGAAAAAACGCGGCCTAATGCCCGGTTTAACCTTCTCCAACGAGCTAATATCGCGCGATGAGGGGCTCCATTGTAATTTTGCCTGCTTAATATTCTCCCATGTTGTACAGAAACCATCAAAGGAGCGAATCACTGCCATAATTCGAGACGCTGTCCGCATTGAACAAGAGTTTCTAACTGAAGCTCTACCGGTTAGCTTGATTGGAATGAATTGTAAGAGTATGTGTCAATATATCGAATTCGTATCGGATCGTCTATTAAGCGAATTGGGTTGTGAGAAAGTCTATAATGTTAAGAATCCTTTTGATTTCATGCAAATCATCTCGACGGACGGTAAAACGAATTTCTTCGAGAAGAAAGTTGGGGAGTATCAGAAAGCCGGTGTTGTCTCGCAGGAATGTGGTGAATTCGAGTTCGATTGCGGTTTTTAACCGATTTTCCATAAATTCTAGTTGTAATATTTTTATTTATAAGACTTCATAAGGCGCAAAGTATTGAAATTCGATTTAAATTGCAGTTAATTATAGATGTTTGTAGAAAAATACTGCGCTTAATCTCCTTTCTAAATAAACACTTTTCTAAAAATCGTTAAATTGCTATTATTTGACGGGAATTTCAATGGATCTAACATTGAAAATTTCCTATTTGTAACATTTTAAAATGATTAACAATAATCACCGGTTGTTTGTTGCAAATTTGCAATTATGTAACGCAATTATTGGAATTCCACTTAAAAACACTTTAGTTTTTAATCACCAATTCGAAGTTTAGCATCTTACCTTGGTAAGTACACTTCATATTTTACAAATTTAATAATCTTTTGACCTACTCAATGGTTTTAAAAATAAAACCGATCCAAATTCCTGGGCGTATTTCAAAAAGAACCGCCCAAAATTAATTTTAAACTACATTAATAGATGACACTACCGAATTTTTCAAATAAATTTACGTCATTTTTTTGATATTTGTACGAAATAGAAACAAAATACAAAATCAAATCTATAAATTAGGTAATTTTTATCCATTAATTAATATTAGTAATTAATAATTTATAATTAGCAGAATTTTAAGATATCCTCGCAAATAGTTCGAAATTCTACCGTTAGATGGCGGTTATTATTAAACAAAAATATTGCACTTGTAATTATCACAGACAATTATTATTTTTATCTCTAATGGGCCTATTTTATCAGTAATAACCTTGCTATTAGTTTTATCACTAAATTATTCCACAATTATTGTTTGAAAAATTACAAAAAAAACGCCATCTGTTGAATTGATAGATACTAGGCGTAAAAGCGGGAATTACAAACTTTGCAAGTAAGAACCGGTTGAATTTTCAAGGATAGAAAGAATGCACGGATTTATTTATTTATATTACGTCGATCGTTCACTCCCACAATTATCTTATCGTTAATTGTTATTATTTTTATTCTCAAATTCATTATATCTCTTATGTATAATCATCGTCAGATATAATTATTTTTTAATTCGAAACAATGATTAAATTGTGTCTGTTTCGAAAATTTAAGTCAGTTCATCATGGATTTCGACGATATGTTGGAGGAACTGGGCGAATTGGGCAAATTTCAAGTCGTCGTCTATTTATTGATCTGTTTACCGGTCCTATTTGCTGCAGCCAACAGTTTGAGTTATGTATTCACAGCTGGCATTCCCGATTATCGGTAATTATCAATTAATTTTAATTTATAATTATTAAGTCTGTTGATTTAGATGTTTTTATACCGGAATGTGAAAGTGCTGGGGCTACGTTTTATGATACTCCATGGCTGGCTTGGGCCATACCCTCGGAGGATAGCGATGGGCAAATTTTGGACACAAAAGTCGCGTCTTGCGATCGTTACACTACCAATGCGACTTTGATTAATGGGACGTGTTTTAAAGGGTTATTTACAGATGAAATTGTCACTTGTAAAGAATGGGTGTTTGATCACAGCGAACGGACGATAGTGAGTGATGTTAGTTGGTTTATTCCCTTGTTAAATTCAATCTACAGAGTGATATTTTAGTGGAACATGACCTGTATCGAGAACCAATGGAAATTATCATTCGTTGGTACAACACATTTCGCCGGCATTGTCGTCGGTAGCGGCCTATTCGGCTACTTAGCCGACAAATACGGCCGTAAACGCATCTTCATATTCTGCATAATACTGATGAGTATCTCTGGAATCGCACAGGCCGTATCGCCCGAATATATCACGTTCGATGTGATGATGTTCATCAATGCAATGGGCACGGCCGGCGTCTATCCGTTGGCGTTCATTTTGGGCGTTGAAATGGTCGGTAAACGCAAACGTGAAATCACCGGAATTGTTTTGAATTATTTCTATGCAATCGGAGAGGCTCTAGTGGGGCTAATTGCTTGGTATACGCGCGATTGGGTGGTGTTGCAATTGACAGTTTCCGCACCGGCGCTCCTATTCGTCGGTTATCTCTGGTGAGTTTTGGCAATTTTGGGGTATAAATTTTAATCAAATCGTTGCAGGATAATTCCGGAATCGGTCCGGTGGTTGTTGGCGAATAAAAAACGCGATAAAGCCAAAGGCATCGTCTATAAAGTTGCGAAATTCAATAAAGTCACCCTTTCGGATTCCGTTATAGATTCGTTTAAAGAAAATACACCACTTACAGTAAGACTCTTGGTTAATTATTTTAAATAAATACTAATTGAAATAATTAGAAGGATGATGGTGAGGACCAAGATCGAATTTGGCCAATTATCAAATTATTGCTAAAGTCTCGAATAATGATCGTTCGATTTCTTATAATCTATTTCATTTGGTAGGTAACCGAATGCCATATTCACTAAATATGAGTAATTACGGTAATTTTAGGGCTGTAAATGCGTTCGTTTTCTACGGTCTATCGGTAAATTCCACCAGTCTCGGCGGTAACAAATACTTAAACTTCTCTCTGGTTAGTTTAATCGAAATACCGGGCTACAGTTTGGCTTGGATTTGTATCCAGAAGCTCGGCCGAAGAATATCGCTAGTTTGTTCGTTATTACTGTGCGGCATTACGTGTACTTCAACGATTTTCGTGCCTTCAGGTACCCAAACTTTTCAAATAACGACGATTTTCTAACATTATACAATTACAGATACAACATGGGCTGTAATTTTACTATTTTTAATAGGCAAACTGGCAGTAACTTCAGCTTTCGGTGTTGTTTACGTTTATACGGCTGAAATGTTGCCGACTATCGTACGCAGCGGTGGTGTCGGTTCCGCTTCGACGATCGCGAGGATTGGGGCGCTTCTAGCACCGTTCGTTCCTATGCTGGTATGCGAACATGACTATTAGAAAATTGTAATAAAAGACGATAATTTTAGAGTATTGTTTTTACACCGTTACCGATGTTGGTGTTCGGTTGTGTCGCGGTTTTAGCAGGTTTATTGGCACTGAAATTGCCGGAAACTCTTGGTACTAAATTACCAGAAACAGTGAAAGAAGCCGAAGATTTAAAGTGATTTTATGATGATAATAAATAATAAATTATTGGTTATCTTTTTATTATTATTATTAGTTTTGTTTTGTGTGAGGTCCTTTCGTTCCCTCACCGCGATGTGTGGTGCATCCCCTACTGTATCTCGGCCTCAAAGGCCTTTTGTACACTCGCCAACTCACCTAATTTGGGTTAACTATCTTGTCTCAGCAGCCCTGTATTCTTAATGAAATCCAGTATACTATTTAAGGGAGTATTCTTAATTTCTTCAAGAGTGATATATTCCCCTCCTAGATGCCATTCTCTGATATGCTTTAAGTCCTTACAGTGGCATAAGGTGTGAAGTAAAGTTTCACCTTCCTCTTTACAACCCCAATATTATTGAGTGCCCAATAAACAATGCCTTAATTGTCTCCTGTTCAATTCCAGGAGCTCCTTAGTTCTTCTTCACTTTGGAAGTCCTAGAAATGATTTTGCAAGCACCATCTCTGGTAGTTCCTCCCAATAGAGCTGATGTTTTCTTTCTAATTCGTCCCTTATGGCCCCCCTATCGTCTGAACATGCGATTCCAATGTGGGTCTGGGTCCAATTAAAGCTATTCTGGCTGTCGGTTTTGCTAGCCGCCATCTCGTTTTCTTCAACCTCTTGATGAGCTTTCGCCAAGTTTACCTTTAGAATTTGATTTCTACAGTCATCAGTGGCCTAAGCACCTGTAACGGAAGACGAAAATTGTCAGAGTGTCTTTTTGTAATTTCTTTATTTTAATACTTCTAGTTCTGAGGTTAAATTGGAACTGTCTTACTCGCTAAGGTCTTAAAATAACACACTTGTGAGGGTGTGGGAGGGGTAGTGTTTCTATCCTCTCTACAGCACCGCTTGACTGTCTGTCTATTTCTATAGTTCCTCCACAGCATGACCTGTATACAGGTCCTTACGGTTAGCAATTCTGCCTGGAATATGGAGCATTCGTGCCCCGGAGCAATCGAGATGTCCTCCTCATGCCTGAGTCCCACCGCCCTTATTTTGTATTTACGGTCGTTTTGGAGTCTATTTCTACCTTGAAATTCCTGTTAAATCGATAGACAGAGTTTATTCTATCCGACATCATTCCCAAAAAGGGGTATTTTCTCCCTTTTCCAGTGGATTTCCGTATGAGATCCCTTAAATATGGGCTCTCTCCCTAATCTATTTGTTTTCAAACGATAAAACGCAGCTGTTGCTTCTTCCTCCACAACTAAGTACAGATGACTGAGTCTCAGCATTAATTCCATCGCTGCAGTAGGGGTAGTGGACATTGTCCCCGTAATACCTATGCAGGCCATTTTTTTGTATCCTGCATATTCGTACTGGTGGTAGCTCAATGCCGAATATGTTATCATTAGGAGCGCAACTTTCTTTTCTTATCTTTATTTGTTTTACTAATTCTGGTGCCTAGTTCTTCAGCATTACAAATTTACAAATTTTGCCTCAATTGTAGATATAAAGGTGACTTAAGGACAAAGAGTACATCTCATAGTTTTACGACAACCGAAACTAGATTTTTGAAAAGAGCATTTCTTGTAGCCTCTAACTGTTCTTCCCGTTTTTCAAAATGTTGATATAAATTTGAATTACTGACGAAAATCTAACATGTTTTTTTGTACAATTCTTCGATTTTTTTCTACTTTTTTTTTATATTTTCCCTCATAACTTGGTCAATATTGTTTATTTTTGCAATAATTCTTGTACTGTTAGATAGCAAATAAAAAATTCTTTTCAAATCTTTAAAAAAAATTCCGATTCCACCGTTAGTTTTCTGAAAAATTAAGAAAACTTTTGTAACGTACGAGTTTTTTTCTACAATTTTTATCTAACAGCATTGATCAACTCCTAATTCGAAAGCTGATGGAAAGGGCGCAGTACAAGATAGAAAGCTTTTTTTGATATTTTGAAAATGGCCTGGATTATCGCGGAAAAACCAAGTGGTTTTTCTGGTCAGATCAAACTTTTTCCTCTAAACGAAAGTGGTTTTTTTGGTCAAGGGACTAAGAGTGGGTGGTCAAATTTTTAATTTTTGCCAACCTAGTTTGTTTCTATATCCATCTAACTTATTTTTTATACATCTTTGCGAAGGTAGGAACCTAATTTTTCGCGTGTACCTAGCAATCATGCTGTATAGTCCATTTTTGAGTATATTTCAAAAAAGCCGCCAAAAATTAATTTCAAGATATATTAATAGATGGCACTTCACTAAACCTTTCAAATTTTACACAATTTGTTTTTCAATTACTGGCAAATATAAGAAATTTGATTTCCAAGTCAAACCATAAATTAATAGAGCATAAATTGGGTAATTTTCACGCTTATACGGTGAGTCACAGTCAAAACTATGCAGGCAATTTCAGAGATCTAAAATGAAAGTATTTAAGGCTACATTTAAATCCAACAAGTCTTTTTATATGAAGCCAACATTAATAGTGAGTAACAACAAAATACTAAAATTATAATTGGTGTTAATGTTTTATAAGATAAAAGATGAGAATTTCATATCTCATTTAAATGTACCTCGCAATCAAAAGTTTGCAGTCCGAATAACTGAATTTTTTTTTAACAATTATTTTCTCTACTTTTATTGTCTGTAAGTATTAATTGTTCCTTAGAAAATGATGATTACTTGCCGCTTTATCTATTTTATTGCTTTCTTAAGACCATCAATGACTGTGCGGGTGTTTCTATCACCTTTTGGCACTTGAATTATCCTCCAATTCCCTAGCACTTTAAAGATAATTATCCAAAATATCGAAATGATCCCTTAATCAGAAACACATTTTACGAACCAACCACTGTGCTTCACTGTATGAGGAATACTCTTCCTCTTTGAAATCTTCATTGGGTTTTCGCCAAACTATAATTTTCCCATCTTGTTAGCTTCAGAAGAAAAAAAGTGTCCCTTATTACAAACTCTCCATATTTCTGTAAACCTTCTCAAAATAAAGTTCTAAGCTTAGGATTTCAGCGCTCTTGTGGGCACTTCGAATCTTTCTCGAAAAAGTCCTGATCTCGTTTGCTTTGGGTTTTTCACCAGCTTACCAACTTCCCTTTTCCTCTTCTTCCTCAAAATATTTGTTTTTATATACGAACTGTTTGCTTCCCTATATTTTGAAGCACTGTCAAAATGTCTACATATCTAACAGAAATGTCAAACTTGATATTGTCACTTTTATTGAACTTGTCATTACAATTCAAAGAAACTCGATGACTACATACTGTTTACAGTGAGATAGTTTTGCAGGAAAAGTAAATTTTGATTTTCTTTCAGGCTAAACGACGAACAATGGGTCTGTTAGAATAAAAACTATATCATTGTTAAAACTTTATTGAAATATTAGCCATTGCATACTTTTGACTGTGGCCCGCTGTAATTGTCAAAATTTCGAAATAACTGCAAATAGTTGCAAATTTCTCGATTAAAAGACTGTTATTTTGAAACTAGGAAATATCAATATTTGATAAATTTATCAATAATCGCCTTGTTTTTAATTTTTTAACGTTAAAGTCTACAATTAATTTATCATGTTAAATATTCATCTAGGTGGGAATTACAAAAATTGCGATTGGGCGCTAGTTGTAAATTCATGGAGTTTCGAAGATTAAAAAGTCACTTCATCATAAAATGGATTTAGACGACGTTTTAGAGGAATTGGGTGAAATGGGCAAATATCAAATCATCATCTATTCATTGATCTGTTTACCAGTCTTATATTCGGCAGAAAATAGTTTAAGTTACGTATTCACAGCTGGCAGTCCTTATTATCGGTAGTAATTAATTGATTTTAATTTACAATTTATTGAAATCGTTGATTTAGTTGTTTTATACCGGAATGCGAAGACGCTGGGACTGCTGTGCTTAAACCACCATGGATGAATTGGGCTATACCCGTAGCAAAGAGCAATGGTGAGGTTATAGACACGAAGGTAACATCCTGTGATCGTTACGCTACCAATACGAGTCTGATAAATGGGACGTGTTTTGAAGAGTTATTCACAAAGGAGATTATCAAATGTAACGAATGGGTGTTTGATCCCAGCGAACGGACGATCGTGAGTGATGTTAGTCGGTCTATTCCCTTGTTAAGGGCCCGCATCAGTCGGGCAAAAAAATGTCACTTCTAAAACAACCCTACTCGTTTATTTTCCAACGGATTTTAATGATCTGAACGGCACTAGAAAGAGCATTTCAAGGAGCAGGGCACTTAATATCTGGATTTTGGAAATTCGGATGTAATCTAGAGTTACAGAAGGAAATATAGAAGCATGTTTTTTAGCATTTTTTTACATTTTTTTTTAATATTTTCCCTCATAACTTCGCAAATATTGGTTATTATCTACTGAATTTTACACATGTGGCAAATTGAAAGTGCTTTCCAAATTTTCCTGAAATTTTTCGATCGCATTGTTAGTTTTCTGAAAAATTGATAAAAAGTTTACACATTTTAATTACGTACAGTTTTAAACTTAGACAATTGAACCAGGGCTTGTTTGAAAGCTAATGAATGGCAGATTATTTTGAGAATAGTTTGAGACTGAAATTTGGAAAATTCACTGGAAATTTACGGTAAGCAATAGTTTTTATCACTAATGTTCCAAAAGATTTTCAATTTTTTTGCAGCAACAATGGTACCGTCGGAAAGACAATGAAATGATCTATAAATTGCAATACTCTATACGAAAATAATTAATTTTAACAGATAAAAATAATAGATGAAAATTACCCACATTTTCCCACCATAAATGTCCAGTAAATTTTCCAATTTTAATCTCAAACCACCTTCAAAATAATCTGCTATTCATCAACTTTCAAATGAACCTTACAAGTAAACTTTACGAAGTCGAAACTCCCGATTTTGATGATTTTTGGTATATAAGTACTTCATTCTATTCTAAGCGATGCGTGTTTTGTCATTCGTGCCCATACGCAAGTTTAATGGAGAAAATGGGGGTTGAAGTTACTCCTGCAAAATCAGTTTTTCTACAGTATCTCTAGAACGGTTCAATATTTTTTGATGATTCAAAATACAATTACAACCCCTTCTGAATTATAATACATCATGGCAACAAAATCTGGTATATTGACGAAAGAACTATTTGAAGAGTGCTTCACCATTGTGTTCATCCCAAACACGAACAAAATCTGTTTTGATATTAGATGCATGGGGTGGGCAGAAAGCAGAAGATTTGTATGAAATAGCCCCACTATCCAGAACTGTCCAAATTATGAATTTACCAAAGAGGTCTACTAGACTTTTTCAACCTCTAGACGTTTATGGCTTTCGCCAACAGAAGAAATTCGTTAGTTCTCGAACATTGTGTTGTTGTCACGATATGATAGCAATCTTCACTTAAGGGATAACATAATTAAACTACAATTATTGGTCCATAATCAGTTTTCTTCCCCAAGATATACAGAATTATTCAAATATGCGTGGTACCAGAGTGGATTTCTAAATGAAAGACCAGATTTTTCATTCAAAACCTATCATACAATTAAATTAAATGGTGCAGGCAAAATTTTTGCTTTGAACATTTCTTCCAAATCTATCATTACTACAACAACTACTGACCATAATAGTAATTAAAATAAAAAATTGGATCATTATATACTAGATAAGATAAATAAAATAATGGTAATTTATATTAGCATAATTTATTAAGGGGTAGTTTCGAGTAGTCATTCATATATCATTTGAAAGGTTCTTCAAGTGTCTTCAAAACCCACATAAATACGATTTCAAAAAATAATATACGTAGCCAAAATTTACCCCTAAAGTTACAACACTTGAGAATTATTTATGGGGTAACAATTGAAAATAATGAAAAACCCTCGAACAGGTAACTTTTATTTTGTAATTTGCTACTACTACAAAAAAATTTCGTATTGCTATGTTTTACCATGGGATCTAAAATTGCAAAAAACCGTAAAAAACGACACATAAGTGCCTGTCATTTCCACGCCCAACAAGATATTGACAATTGCTTACTACCACGTTGTAGCCCTCACAAATATCTATCTTCCGGTTTTTGAATTATTAAAAAATATTGAATCGTTCTAGAGATATTGCCAAAAAACTGATTTTGCAGGGGTAACTTCAACCCCCATTTTCTCCATTAAACTTGCGTATGGGCACGAATGATAAAACACGCATCCTTTAGAATAGAATGAATTACTTATATACCAACAATCATCAAAATCGTGAGTTTCGCCTTCGTAAGGTTTACTTGTAAGTTTACAACTGTACGTAAGAAAATCAAATTAGAATGTCCAAACGGTTCATCAATCAATTTTCCGGAAAACTAACAATATGATCAGAAAATTTCTGGCAGATTTAGAAAGCGTTTTTAATTTGCCACATGTTGTGTGAAATTCATTAGAAAATAAGCAATATTTGGGAAGTTATGAGGGAAAATATAAAAAACATGCTTCTATATTTCCTTCTGTAATTCTAGATTACATCCGAATTTCCAAAATCCAGATATTAACTGCCCTGCTCCTTGAAATGCTCTTGCTAATGCCGTTGAGATCATTAAAATCGGTTGGAAAATAAACGAGTAGGGTTTTTTTTTTTGAAGGGTGACTTTTTTCCCCAACTGATGCGGGCCCTTAAATTCAATCTACATAGTGATATTTTAGTGGAATATGACCTGTGTCGAAAACCAGTGGAAATTATCATTTGTTGGTACAACACATTTCGCTGGCATTGTTGTCGGTAGTGCTGTATTTGGCTATTTAGCCGACAGATATGGCCGTAAACTTATGTTTATAATATGCACCCTCACGATGGGCATTGGCGGCATGGCACAAGGTATATCGCCCGAATATATCACGTTCGATCTATTGATATTTATCAATGCTATGGGTACGGCCGGTGTTTTCCCATTGGCATTCATATTGGGCGTTGAAATGGTCGGTAAACGTAAACGTGAAATCACAGGAATAATTCTGAATTATTTCTATTCGGTCGGTAGTGCCATATGCGGACTAATTGCTTGGTATACACGCGATTGGGTACTGTTACAACTGATAGTTGCATCGCCGACTCTTATATTCATTGGATACTATTGGTAAATTTTGATCTCTTTTTGGGTATCAATTTTAATGATTATTACAGGATAATTCCGGAATCTGTACGATGGTTGTTGGCAAATAAAAAACTCGACAAAGCTAGAAAAATCATCTATAAAATTGCCGAAGTCAATAAAGTCACCCTATCAGAGGCCGCTAAAGAAGCGTTCAATGAAGAAAATACGTCACTTCTGGTAAGACGTAATTCAATTCGTAATAATAATAGAGCTCATTAAAATGATTAGGGGGATGAAGATGAAGATAGAGTTTGGCCAACTGTTAAATTATTATTAAAGTCTCAAATTATGATCATTCGACTCACTATAATCTATTTCATATGGTAAATCAAATCAATTCGTTGTTGATGATTACAAGATTATAATTTTAGGGCTACAAATGCGTTCATTTATTACGGTTTATCGATAAACGCCACCGGCCTTAACGGCAACAAATACCTAAACTTCATTCTAGTTAGTTTGGTCGAAATACCCGGCTACACATTCGCTTGGATTTCGATCCGGACACTTGGCCGAAGAATCTCCCTAGTCGGTTCACTATTATTGTGTGGTCTAACGTGTTGCGCAACAATTGTCGTACCGCAAGGTATTCAAACAACTCAATTATCGAAAATTTCTAAAATTTCACCATTACAGATGCAAATTGGGCGGTAATTCTACTATTCTCAACCGGCAAATTGGCCATCTCTGGAGCTTTCAGTGTCGTTTACGTTTACACAGCCGAATTGTTACCGACAATTGTGCGTAGTGGCGGCGTCGGTTTCGGCTCTACATTCGCCAGAGTTGGGGCTCTACTAGCACCATTCGTTCCTATGCTGGTACACAAACAATACTACCATTAAAAGTGTAATTAGACGAAAATAATTTTAGAGTATTTTATTTGCACCATTACCGATGCTGGCGTTCGGTGGCGTGGCGATTTTCTCAGCTATAATATCGATAAAACTACCGGAAACACTCGGTACTAAACTACCAGAAACTGTTAAAGAAGCTGAAGATTTATGATATTAATAAAGAATAATCAAAATTGTTGGTTATCTTCATTCATTTATTAATTCTGCTGCCTAGTTCTTTAGCATCAGTTTATTCGTTTTTAAAATTATAAATTGATATTTTATTACAGATCTTGCGTCCATTGTGGTAGATGTAGAAGTTCGTTCGATAAACCAACCACGATTATGTACGTCCCTGACCATAATCTTGATTCAATAATCAGCAACTGAGGTATAACCAGTGTTTTTTTTTCTCGTTTTTTAAATCTTTTTCCATACAAAATAATATTAACCGGTCGTCCAACAGCTTTTATGTAAAAATAATAACAAATCGATTTATCAAGACTCGAGAATGCCAACATGCACAATAAATGTGATGAAGACAAGCATCGATCAAGTCTTGGTAAAGCGGATGCGAAAATATATTTTCAAATCCTATCAATGAAATAATAATAGTAATAATTATATAATAATGGAAACCAATTGTGGATTAATCGAAAAACCACAGGAAATTATCTTGCCTCTTTTTCACACTATGTACACAATCAGTCAGAAAAATACTGTATATGTTTCGTTTTCATTCATTTGAAAAATATATACAATATTTCATAGAAAATAGTTCTGACTAGTTAACAGTCGCTCAAAGCAGTTTCAGATTTATCACTCAACAACAAACAAACAGAAACACAGTACTTGTTTTATGGATTAGCGTCCGCCTAAAACAAGAAAGAATCGTTAAATTAATGAAATGTAAGGAAAAATCTAAAACTGGACTGTGCAGCTGCATATTTATTATACAGAAATATTTATATATCTACTTAATATGTTGTTGGTAATAATAATAATAATATAACTTAACAGTAAGAAAATGAATATTACATATAACAAATTAATTTTTAACAAAAATAAACATCACGGTTAATCGTTTACAATGACGTACTGCCGAAAAATTATAATCGATTTCCTTATATATCAGCGTAATTATTATCATTTAATATTATCACTATAAATATAGATTATTGTGTTGCTCAATTTTCGATTATTCCGTAACCCAGCGGAATTATACGGGTATAAATCAAAATCTACAACAAGATATTTGAATTAAACGACGTCACTATAAACAATAATAAAAATGGTGCTAAATAAACAAATATAAAATATTTATATAAATAAGGACAAAGAAATATAATGTACAATATAAAACAACAGAATCCACCAAGAGAATTAGCTGGGCACTTGGACTAATATCAAAATTAGTCAGGTCCAGCTGAACCATCATTTCTTCTTTGACCGCTTATTATAACCACATATCTGCAAAGTCCAAAAAATTGTTTTGTTTCAAAAGTTCACGAGTTTTATCACTGGAGTTTTTCATATTTTTTTTTATTTTTTATTTATTTTTTTTAATTATTAAATTGCGATTCCTATATTTAAAGAGAATTTTTTTCAGTCTATACATACATTCGAAAAAAAAACTATTTCAGGGCACTTGATACATAATGTTGAACGTCTCTTAGAAGATGAATAAAATTATAAATCCCGCACTGTTCAGTGTAGTAGTTTATATTTGTCCATGCTGTTTTTTTTAATTATTATTATAACATTTTCTGCAACTTTCGTTAACATATATTAAATGAAATATGTATAATATTTATATATGTATATGTATATATGTATAATATAAACAATTGTAAAAAGTCTTTCAGGTTCTCACCAATTAGAGTCACTTGATTTATTTGCAAAACGAATTCACTTAATTGTCTCTCATATTAATTTATTTAGTTTTCTATGTTGGGGATGCTAATAAAACAATAGAACTAGCTAGTTGCTAGGCTTCCTCTGATGATGATGAGCCGTCATAGTCTTCATCTTCATTCTCTCTCAACGATGTAAAGAAGCTCGTTAATTGTTTCAAAGCAACACCTAAAATATTTCAACGACACATGAATATTTTTCAATTTTTTTTTCAAGTCGATTTACCTTTGTCTTTTTGTTCAGCTGGATCTTCGCTTTGTTCCCAAGCAATAAAACTCTCTTGAGAGAACGTACTATCTTCATATAATCTATTGCATATGCCAAGTAACAATCCTAAAATAAACAAATCGCATTAAATAACCAATAAAACTAAATATTTGATTAATTAAAATTTGCATCACAAATGATGTAATAGCACCATGAAATTCAACGACTGCATGAGAATATATTGGAGAATATATTGTTGAATATAGGAAAATGCTTTATTTTAAGCTACAGTCAACTTCCGCCATTTACAGTAAATTAAAAGTCTATGACGCCATGGGACTGTATTTTTAAACACATCGAGTGCAAATTTTTTGTATTACTTTAAAATTTATAAATAAACAAACATACCTTGTGGATGCTCGAGTTTGGTAATTAGTGCTTGTAAGGCATATAAACATTGCAACTCATAATTGGAATTATTATCAACATATTTGAGTAACAGCTTATAATGTCCTTTTAATGTATCAGGCGCTAATTTATCACGTACTATAGAATTTTCGAAAATTGCCGTTGCTAATGTCCTAATGAATTTATTCTCAGTTACCCTGTCACCGACATTTGCCTTAAAATTTTTCAAAATAAAATAAAATTGATAAAATTTTTGAAATAAATTTCAAACTTACAGTGATCCAATTGACAATATCGTCGAATGATGCATTCACACCGAAGAATTCTATTAATTTCTTATGGATTTGTTCGTATGTCAATGGACTTTGGCCGGCTGAAGTACCACCACCATATAATAATTCTAATTCCTACAATACAAAAATAATAAATATAAAATTTGTTCAATAAAAACCCAAATAAGACTTACATTATTTTTAACGAATTCGTCAATTTCAGTTATTGACATAAAATCATTTAATGAAAGACCTGAAGCCTGCCAGCAGCCTTGTAAGAAATTAGGTCCTTTCTCAATTATAACTAATTTAAATAATGGTGCTAGAATTTTTGAGCCATGTTTTTCACTTATTAGAAATTTCAATGACTCGTTTAGCCTAGTTAACGTTAAGGCTTCTTCAGTAATTAAATGTACTGTAAAATCATAATCCATTTAGTATCTCTAAATGTAAAAAAAATAATCATATTATAAGCATATTTACCTAACATTTCGGCTAGATAGGTCCAAATCATAGGAATATCAATGATTAATTCATTACATTCACATAAAACTTCTTCAAGGCCAGCACAATATGTATCGATTGGAAGTGTACGTAGAATTATTAATTCGGCAAATAATTTACCGGTTCTTAAACGGGCAGTGGATGATCTATCTAAGACATGAAAATATCTGGAACAGAAAAAAAGTAATGTAGAAAGGGTACTATCAAACGCCGATCATTCAAATAAAGAAATCAGTGTTAGCGAATCCTTCCGATTTAATCTAGCACAAAATTCAAAAACAACAATTGTAACAATTAACAATTGTGTAGGGTTATCGTGCGTGTTTTTTTTTTATTTATAATTAGAGAAAACTTACGCGTTAGCAACCATTTTAGGCAAATAAGTTCGAGGAACTGATAATTGTGTATCTTGATCGTAATCTCCAATTGTACAACTGTCATTCAAATATTCTTCTAAATTATTCATAGTACGTCTTTCTAATTGTTCTTCAGTTAAATTAGATACAGTAGATGATTGTTGTACACTAGATGATTTTGTTGTTGCCGTTGCTGTAGTTGAGGATGATGATACGATTGTTGTTGGTGGTAATGATGATGATGACAGCACAGCCGGAGCAGTCTTTTGTTGTTGTTGATGTGCTTGTGATTGTTGTTGTGATGGAGTATTACCATTACTAGATCGTTGTTGTGAACCAGATCTAGATGAACTTCTACCATCATATGATTGTTTATATGAACTTCGTTCTAGGCTAGGACCTTTCGAACTGTATGGGTCTTTACCACTTGGACGTGAGCCTGGAAATAAAGAACGATTTTCTATAAAAATTAATCATTGCATAAAATATAAGACAAAATAGATTTTTTAAATGTTTAAAATTGGGCCGTCTAATCGATTTGTAACAGTTTGTAACGTCGCTATTGGAAATCAAAACATAACTAAATGGAAAATTTGCAAATATGCAATTTTTAAATCAGCTTTCCCAATCGAGAAATTTGTGTGTTACTATAATTTCGTATTTTCTAATTAACTGGACTTAATTAGAAAACATAGCGTTATAGATTCATAATTTTCACAATCGGGAACAGGCACGTAATCAACTAAATCATAATTATGTGCAGCTAGATTGTGGGATTACAACGAAATTACTGCACAATAAACTGAAATTATTTTTATGAATTGCATATCTTTTTTTTAATGAGGAACAAGAATCTTCAATATAATATTCAATTGTCTCTATAATTTCGTATTTTCTAATTAATTAAACGTAATTAGAAATATAGCGTTATAGATTAATGATTTCCACAATCGGGAACAGGCACATAATCAATTAAAACCGAACTATGTGCAGCTAGATTGTGGGATTTTATTCCTGAAATGTCTGAATTTTACAAACAATATGCCAGTTTTTAGACGCTTATTAAAATATCAATTTTAGATATACCGCGTTTTTCAACCAAACGTTCCCAATTCTTATGGCAGTCCCTATTAATTGCCAGACGATTTGAAAAAATATTTTGAGGATTTGCAGGGTAGTCCCTGACGAACATTTTACCAAAATTTGAGCCCCATCACTCATTGGGAAATTGGTGAAAAACCGCTTTAATCGGAGAATGTTGCGATCGATCTCATTGTAAATTTGACATTAAATGATCCACAGTGATATGAGGATCCATGGAAAACAGTTTCTTTTCAAAATCCTGGGAAAACGGAAAAATTCGTTTTCCGAGATCGATCATGAATGAATGAATAATCATTTACTACATTAGTTGTTTACTATTATTTTACCTTTGGATAGTGTTTGTTTATTTTTTCAACTTCTTGACATTCAATACGTTTGATAACCGACTTTTATTGCAAATCCAATAATTAGAACTGGGGAAAAAATGAAAGACGCCGATCATCTTTGAAATGAGGCAGAAAATAAAAATAACAGTAATAAAAATATCAAGCAATTCAAAAAATAAACAAACACAAGTGATAAACAATCTTACACTATTTAAGAGTAGAATAGTAGTAAACAACTGATAGTGGCTAATGAACTTTTCATTCTTGATCGATCTCGGAAAACCAATTTTTAAGTTTTCTAGGATTTTGTGAAGAAAAATGCGAAAAAACTATTTTCCACGGATCGTCATATCACTGTTGATCATTTAATGTCAAATTTATAATGAGGCCGATCGCAACATTTTCCGATTAAAGCGGTTTTTCACCACTTTTCCAATAAGTAACGAACGGGGCTCAAATTTTGGTAAATTGTTCCCTAGGGACTACCCTACAAACCCTCAAAATATTTTTCAAATCGCCCGGCAATTAATAGGGGCTGCCATAAGAACTAGGAACGTTTGGTTGAAAAACACGGTATTGTTACTATAATTTTGTATTTTCTAATTAATTTATAATAATCAGAAAACATAGCGTTATAGTTAATAATCTCCACAATCGGGAACAGGCATATAATCAATTGAATTATAAATATATGCAGCTAGATTGTGATTTTAAATTTCTTCACTGAACTCAAAAATAAAGCAAAAAATTATTGAAAAATTTAAATAATTCTAATTCTTTCAAATCAAAAATACAACAAAACTATTTTATTTAAAAATATACGAATGTTACTATAATTTCGTATTTCCTAATCAATATAGAATAACCAGAAAACATAACGTAATAGTTAATGATATCCACAATCGGGAACAGGCACATAATCAACTAAACTGAAACTATGTGCAGCTAGATTGTGCATTAAAAATAGAATAAATCTTATAGAAACTCGGATAACCCACCGCTTTTAAGTTTAGAATAAGATCTATTTGGTATAAAAACATTCAATTGTAACTATAATTTCGTATTTTCTAATAAATTTAGAATAATTAGAAAACATAGCATTATAGTAATAATCTCCACAATCGGGAACAGGCATATAATCAACTGAATTATAACTATATGCAGCTAGATTGTGTTTTATAAACTCTACTAATTGATAATTTGATCAAATATCTTACCGGGAGGTCGTTTCTCTGGATCAATATTCTCTAATGCTGCATACATATTGGCAGTATTTGTGGACGATGGATCATTTTTAATATTTGAACCTTTACTCCAACCACCGAATAATTGTTTCGAACCAAACAATTCATTCTCATTAAAAGGCTACAAGGTAGAATAATTTTTAATTATTCATTAGATAATTATAAATAAAACTTACTTTGATTTTAAGTTTATCACTTTGTACAGTAAACGGTTGAGTACGACTTCTAGATGCAGTTTGCCAACCATCATCCGAAACATTACGACGTTTACTACGTTCATTATTCAATCCACTATTATTACCTGTACCACTATTACTAGCAGTAGTACCAGATGTACTAGTAGTATTACCACCACCACTACCACTACCAGATCTATCATCTTTACGATTTGGTGTTATTGATAATGCATTCATTGCTTGTATATTTAATTGTTCAGTTTCTGCTTCTTTTTGTATTTGATCAATTGTTTTTGGATTTGAATCTTGTCGACGTGGTACCCACTTATTCTTTCTTAAATCAATCACATCTTGCAACATAAAACGTACTCTACTACTAATTTTTCCATGTTTTTTATCGGCCAAATCTTTCATCTCATTAAATATATGCGTTAATTCGATTTTCCTTTGTATTTCTAATTCTTTACCAATTGTTGTTAATAATTTACATAAACATTCTAAACTTTCTTCATCTTTATTTTCTAGTAAATTTTGTAAACATCTCATCATAATATTCACAGTCAACATATTTTGTTTGAAGAGTTCACCTAGAATGAGCAAAAATTAATCTCAAATTTTAAACAAATTTTATTAAAATAAAACTTTATTTCAATCAGTATTGTAAGTTATCCTCAATTAAAATTAGGTCCACTACTTTCTTTCAACATCATTTAAATATAAATAATACAAAAAATAACACAAATGCTTACCAATAAATCGAATATTTCCAACAGATTTCATGCGAATTCTTCTATCGTATTCTTCTAATTCGAATTGTAATTCTTTCTTTTTCTCCTGTAAATTTCCAACAAATAAATCCAAAAAAATTCAAAATAAAAATAAACTTACAGAATCTGAACATTCATTAATTTCTTTAATTTTGTCTAATCGGGCAGATTCATCAAATGATTGTTTCTCGAATTCCATCTGACACCGAGTTATTAACAATTTTCTAAAGTTAACTGTAAACGATTTTACGATTATCAATAATGAATATCAAATTAAGAATAATACCAACCATTAGTTTCTTTATCTTTATCATAAACTTGCATCATTGCAAGTTCACGGCACATTAAAGCATAAGCAACAGAAAAATTAGGTTCATCAACAGCTTTCTCAAATACTAAATCAATTACACCTTGTAAACGTTCGGTTGTATCAATTTGTAATTCACGAACTTGACTAACTAATGTATCGAATTTTTGTGGTGTTAATTTATTTAATACACCACGTACTTTCCTATAAAGATCTTCAGTTTTACGTTCTTCATCTGTCATATTATCACTTTTCATAAATCTAGCCGGTTTCCAAGCATTCTCAACTTCATGTAATTTAACATCTTCACGTACCGATATTGATACTTTTATAACTTGTGAACGACTACCTTTACCACCACCACCACCACTCCGCCACCACCGCCACTACCACCGGCATTAACTTTACCAGATTGGCTATTACGTTGGGGTAATTTCTATAATAACAAATATTAATATTTAAATCAAATAATCAGGGAATTAAACAACTTACGCCACGTTGAGAGGCTGATTTGCCACCGAAATTATTGAATGGTGGATTAGTAAAGTCGGTACTTCTACCCATTGAGTAACGGCCATCACTTATTCTCTATAAATTGATAAATTTTAATAACCAAGGAAATTCAATAAAAATATAAAACTTACACCACGTTCATCAGCTAAAATAACATCAGGTAGATTATCAGGTTTTAGTTTACTTGCAGGTTCATGTCTTAATGATAATAGGAAATCTCTATCGTAAACTTTTTTACCATCTAAATTATGAGGTGCCCATTGTCCTATAAAATAAATCAATTTAATTTTGATAGAACTACAATTAAAATTAATTTAATAAAGATATAAAGTCAGCAACGAGGAATTCCAATGGTTGTTTCACCATAATAGAGTAAGAGAAATTCTGTCATCATTTGAAATAGAATCATATCGAAAAAATAGAAATGACACCTACCTTCCCTGTACGGTAAATCTGATTTAGTTTCTATTAAAGTTGTACCATTATTATCGGATATTGCTTTAGTATTAGCTTCATTTTTAGCTTGTATTAATTTATCATTCGTTAATGATATTCTATCAGTCTCATCTTGTGCTTGTTCAACGTTTGTTATTGATGGTGTTGTTGTAGTTGTAGGTGGTATTGTTGTGGTATTTGACATAATTTTTGCCGTTTTTTGTTGATCACCAAAAATATTCGTTACATCAACTTTACTTTTCGGTAAAGTTTTTGTTGTATTTTGTTGTAAATTTTCATTTTTATTATTTATCGTTGATACTGTTGTTGTTTCATTATTATTACTACTATTTTTATTATCAATCTCATTATCGATTTGTGATATAATTAAATTTTTATTATTTACAGTATTCGTATTTACTGTTGTTGTTTTAGTTGATGTTGTTGTATTAATTGTTGTTGTTAAAACAGTTGGTGTTGTTGTAACTATTGTATTATTTGTATCTAATATCGAACTGACATTAATTATATCATTATTATTTGTTGAATTTAAATTAGCATTAACAACATCCATACGTGTTATTATTGATGTATTATTGTTATCATTGAAGGCATCCATATCTGTACCTTCTTTATTGGCACCTTTTTGATTCAATTCAGAACGTTTATTTGTTTTATTATTTGGTTTCGCCGGTTGTGGTTGTGGTATTGGTAATGATGGTTGTATTGGTGGTTTCTGTTGTTGTTGTTGTTGAGATGGAGTTTGTTTTTGTGTTTCTTTAGAACGTTGGGCGGCATTCTTAGATTTTGCTGTAAACAAAATAAAATTATTCAATAAACTACAATAAAAACAGAAATGTAACAATATTGTCTTTTTGACACAATTTATCACAAGATTGTAATATTTTTGACTGTTATAAATAAATCTTTCCAAAAATAACTTTCTTTAAAATAATCACCAACTGATAAATTCACCTTAGACAAGTTTTTTAATTTAAATAAATAATTCGTCTGTACGTATAAACAGTTGTTATGTTAGAACAAAAAGTCCTTGACACTTGTGACTTATGTTGTTACCAATACATAATCAAAAGTATTTAAATTTAATTCATATTCAAAAAATATATTTGCTTTATCAACAGAAACCTATCAAAAACTATTTCAAAACTGTTTAAAAGAAACCTTACAAAATATAAACGTACATATGGAATTTTTTTAATGGAATTTTAATTAAAACAAAAGCGTTAACTACCTAATTAAATTATTAAACCATTTAAAGTAAATTTAATGTATTAGAGAAAGAAAATAGAGCAAAACTTGGCTATTTCAAAGTATTATTAGTCGAATGACATATTGGCAAATGTACAAAAATTTACAGTTTGTACTTTTAAAATTATCCAATAATGAAATAATTAAAATCAAAGACTTGAGAAAATTGTGGCATAATTAATTTATGTACCGGAAAGAACAAAGGTGCATTTCCGGTGCAATTCGATCTACAAGTTACCAACCATCAACCTAGGGATATTTTATCCAATATTGTTACTAAAAAAACACGTGGTTCGTTCAGAAGGATATTACTAAAATCAGAACAATCACCAAGATAAAATAAACAATTTTTATAATAAATAAATTTGAAATGAATTTAATAGAAGAAAGAGATTTATTATATGTCGGCATTTTTGCTCTCATTTCTAAATATCGAGAAGGACGAATTTCATAATGGTTAAGTAGTTTTGAATGCTACTAAAACTGGATGTGCAACTTTCTAAAAAGGATAGCCAATTCTAATATTATAAATAAAAAAATTGTTTAAAAAATACCAACAAAAAAACGGAATTACGTAAGCATATGGATACTTTCTCCCACCTCGCATTATATTAAAATAGAGATTATTAAATCTATTTACCCCTTGTATTAACTGTCTTCCATGTACCTAAATCCATTTTATTGTAAATTATTGATGCAGTCTAAACTTGTTTCGATAGTAAAAATAATAAAAAAAACTATAATGCGCTATTCTTAGATTGTGACCGGGGTTGCATGAGTAGGAGTCGTGCAGTGCCGCCTGCCTATGGCTCAACTCTTCCAGAGAATTCCCATAAACGGACCTTACGTTACTTTCTTTTCAATATCAAAAATATACAATCGAAAAAAAAGTCGATACAATTCAATTACACCAATTAACACCGTTTTTAATTTAATTTTAAATATTACGAATAAATTACGGGTGGCAAGGTCAAATTTTAAATTATATTAAAAATAAATTAAGAAAAATCACACACACACTCTTGGAAACAATTTACACTTAAAATTAAATAAATTATAAAGAAAACAAAAACAAACAACAACAATTAATAAATGACTAAAATTGTAACGAGTATTTTTCTTGAAAAAAAAATGAGTTTTTTTTTTCTAGGAGAGAGCTCTAAAAATCACGTTGCGACCGACCCATGTGGCCGACGCTTAAAATTAGAGGGCGAACGCCATTTTAATGATGACTTCGTAAAATCTTGTGCATTTTATCCGAAGATTACCGAATCGAAATTCCAACATTGGGTAGTGGGGTGACAACTATAAGAAAAGAAGGGGAAATCGAACAATACTACCAACTATACATTCACGAAAAAATAAAGTAACTATATAATTTTAAACATTAAAATTCTGGATATTTCTGTGGATTTAGATTGAGAATTATTAAAAGAATGTCAAGGTTGTTGATCAACAAAATTGGGTGTTGTATCCTAAAACTGATTCGTTTAGAAGAAAGAAACAAAAAGTAAATAAAATTTCAACCTTGAATTTGTCAAGATCCTCATCTTTCATGAATTTTTAATAGGGATTTTTAGCAAAGATAACGACTTGTACCTATCAGAAAAGTATTAAGATAATATTGTTTAAAAAGCAAACAATTTAAAAACGTAGTAATTAAAAATCGATTTTATAAAATACTTTATCTTTGTTTAGAAAAAAATAAATCTAATCAACTTACATTTTCTCTTACGCCCCATTTTGATTCAATTTAAAACACGTTTAATAAGCTATAAAAACACAATTACAACTACCAAAAAATTATTAAAAATAGATTTGAACCACGTGCACGATTGTGGATGATAAATCGCCATTTTAAAAATTCCGATAAAACGACAATACAAAAATTGATAAATACCAATTACAAAAAATAAAATAAAAGATAAATTGACTTACCATTTCCAGCACCATCTTGTACTGACTGGACTGAAGACGACTGTACATTTGCATTTGAATTATTTACAATGTCACTATCAGTATTAGGCACCTTGGTTGTTGTTGTTGTTGTAGTTGTTGTTGTAGCAGTTGAAGTTGTATCAATTTTAACATCTTTCCTTTGATTCTTTTTATTATCATCACGAAGAGTTTCTTTATTTTCTTTTGCCACAGGGACATTATTACTATTATTACTAGTTACAATAGGAGTTGTCTGAGATGATTGTATTGTTGTTACTGTTGTATTTGTTGAGGAAGTATTTATTGTAGCTGCTATAGTAGTAGCAACAGCTGCAGCAATATTTACATTATCTTTTAATTGTTTTCCACTATCATTTTTATTATTTACAACATCTTTATCACTAATTATACTGCCATCTTTAACTATTGTAGTTGAAGTTGTCGGTGTTGTTGTTGTGGTAACATTTGTTGATACTGTTGTTGTTTGTGTTGTTATTGTTGATGATATTTGTTGTTGTTGTGATTGTTCTCTTGTTTTTCTACCTTTAGCAGGACTTTCTCTATCTTTGGCCTGCTTATTTGGCAATGTTACTTCAACAGCATCACAGTTAGCTGACACAATTGGTGTCGTTTCTCTGGCAGTATTTGAAGAATTTGATACAAATTCCTTAGCTTGAGCCTTAAATAAAATAACAATTATCTCAATAATTTCTACATTAATTAAATAATAATAATGAATAAATTTAAATAAAACAATTACCTTTAAATTACTGCACTGCACTATTTGTTCCAATCTACTATTGGGTGTTTGATGATAAATTTGAGATTGTTCTAAATGTTCACTATTAATACTATTAGCACCAATAATGACGCCGCCGCCACCACCACCACTTACTCCATTATTATTATTATTGTTATTATTACTATTATTATTAATATTATTATTACTATTATTACCACTATGGTGGTGATGGTGATGAGGATGGTGGTGATGATGATTATGTTGATGTAGCTCAGTATCTTCTATACTATGATTTTCATCATTACTAATCGCTTGAGCTACCTGTTTAGCAAATGCAGCCTGTACCTCTTTATTATGTGCACTATTTTGTTGTTGTTGTTGTTGTTGTTGTAATGGTTGTGGTGTTTGTCGTGCCGACGATTCACCAGATGGTGGATGTGAACTATTATTATTATTATTATTATTATTTGGTTTATCAAATACTTCATCTAAACGATCACAACCAGTATTTGGATCTATAACAGCTAAAGCATTCGGTCTACGTTTATGTTGTTTTTGTTGCTGTTGTTGTTGTTGCTGTTGCTGTTGTTGTTGATGTTGTTGAAATGTTACTTGAGCTGCTTGAGCTGGTGGTATTTGTATACTATGAATTGGTTGGGCCGGATTTGGTTGTAATGTTGCTGTTTGTGGTGGATGACCGGGTCTTGCTGCTACCTGAAAATATGGATCTACAACCAAAATAAATTTAAATTAAAAAAAAAATGGTATAAATTTTGAAATAAATAAATTACATGGTACTGTCGATTGATTAGGATTTGGTGAATATGTAAATGGTGTAGCATTCACACCTGGACCACTAAAGACAGGCATCTGTACAAACGGTTGGGTTCTTTGTCCATTAAAACATTGCATTTGATTTGTTGCAAAAACCATCGGTGGTACTGTCATTGGCATAAATTGTGCCGCTGGTTGGTATATTTGTTGTTGATTCTACAATTAAATTAAATTATAAACAAATCAATTAATAATTAAAAAAAAATAAATCTTACTCTATGTTGATTAGGCATTCTTTGTGATTGACTAGCTGGTCCTGTTTGTCTAAAATATCCCTGAGCTCCACGCACTTGTTGCTGTGGACCTACATACTAGAACAATTTAAAACGAATATTACATTAAAAACCAATTTTATCTTATCAATTCTAAACATATTAATTGATAATATAATAATTAAACAATTGAGGAAAATTATATCTAGAAAATTTATTAAACAAACTTACAATAGGATTCATCGACTGTTGTTGTTGCACAGTTTGAACTTTGAGGTCGTTCGTTGGTGGTGTAGATGGTTGATTTGGAGGTCCAGTTGTTGGTATAGCTCTTAATGTTTGAGCTGCTGTACCTGGTTGATTAGGCTGTTGTGGCTGGACATATGGCGGCGCATGGAAACCGTCTGTTCCTGGAAATTGTGCAAATTCTCAATTCAAAACAAAATATAATAAATAAAAATACGACAAAAATATAGAAACAAATATAATATCGAGCTTATTTCTTCCAATTTGTCTTCGTTGTTTTTTTTTTTGATGATTTCTACTTACGTTGCCCTGTTGGTATCGGTTGAAAACTGAAATTTTTACTGTTAAGGAAATACTTTTAAAATTTCGACATTACATCTATTATATGAAGAAAATAATGTATTTAATTTGAAATTGATTTTTTTTAAATAGAAAAAACAAAAAAGTTGTATGAAAAATGTAATACTTCTGACAAGTATTGTAAACTTTTGTTAATTTATTAACGGAAATATCTAGCAACGGTCGACCTTCATGAATTTATTTTATCAGCAATATTTCGACATTATCTAATATTTATTATCGTTTTTATTTTCTCATTTAAGGGCAATATGATAAGGGTATAATTAATAAATATTGATGGCAAATATTACAGAGGCCTTTTCGTTATCCTGGTGCCAATTTTGATAAAATTCAAGTATATTTTAATGGTGGTATGTGTTGGGGAAGGAGGTAAAATCAATAGATCGTATGCAGGAGATACTAGCGATTCCGTAATGGTGTGCACAAAATACACCACCACTACTACTGTAGCTCTTATATGGTGGTGGTAGTAGTGGTGGCGTTAGTGGCTGCAAATGTAATAAATGTAGGTCAATAGAAATATAGGTCGTAAGATAACCTGTATTATAAAAATCGAATTTTGATTTATAAAAATTGAAATATTTTATGATCCAAAGAGAAATTTATGGTATTCCCAAATAGCAACATTTTTTGAATAAAAACCAACAAATCGGTTACTAACCGTTAGAAATTCTAATGACTTTCACCAAGAAAACGAAATACTACGAAAAGAAGCTTAAAATTTTCGAATTTTTCTATAGAATGCACATTGCAATAACCATTAACAAAACAATAAAACTTTACTAAGAATCATGTTTAGAAAACTGGGACTAATGCAGGCAGTTTAGGGGGAAAACAAGCAAAAACCGATAAAGGTTGTTGAAAAACAATCAAAATCGCCCATCCTTGAATTGTTTTGTAGCCTTTTTTTTACAATACTCTATCCAACTAATACTCCCATAAAGCTAGGTCATTTTAATTTAATAATAAATAAATTTTAAAGGACAAGAGAATTACAGTTATTGAAAATTTCAGCACATGCAAAATATTAAAGTTTGTAAAATGTTTAGGCTTGAAAAAGCCCGTTATCTTAATGTGAAGGAGACATTTAACTCAAGGCTATCAAGTTAGAAGATCAAATTGATGGTTTCTACAAAAACCATTAATAAACAATCACACCACTAATTGTAGTTTTTTTTTTCAATAATAAGGGTGTGGTATCAATTTAAAAAATTATAATTTCGATAAACTTACGTTGTTGCGGTGGTGGTGGCGGCGGCATCATTCTATAATGCGATGGTGGTAAAATACAAATACCTTCCTGTTTAACAGGACCATTGGTAACATATCGAGACACCATGATCGTTTTGTTTGATTTAAAATAAATAATAAACCAACCACCAAAATTTGTGTGAACAAATTAAAATTTTATAAAAAATCATTAATGGGGTGTGCGTTTCTCACACTTAACCCTACTACTATCATTAGATTGAATGGAAATTTGCATTATCTTCACAGAAACAAGATTTTAAATTCAATTTCAAATTAATCAACATCACTATAAAATTCGTATTGATTTAAAAAAAAACACTATGTAGAAATCTGTCAAAAATTCACACAAATTTGCACAGTCATCAATACCAAACTATTCGTATTTTTTTGCCCCTCGTCCAATTCATTTACATGAATATATTCAATTAATTAATAAATAAATGAAATTATATTAATGTGATTGAGATAAAAGGAACGAAAAACTTCAAGGATTATTCAAAAAAAAAAACTGGAAAATGTGCAACAATGGTACATGATGTTGGTGATGACAATTGAAGAACGAAGAGGGGACACTCTTGTTTGGTTGGTTGGTTGGTTATTCTCCCCGCCCGCACATATACACACACTTTACGAAAAATCGATAAGGGCGTCTCGTATATATATGTATAAAATATTTACACATACACATTCACAACTAACCACGAATAAATCACATGTTTTCTAAATGTTGAAAAGAATCTGCCACATTCAAATCAGAAATTAAAACGGAAACCTTTACAAATATTCGTTTTAAATTAACAATTTCCAAATTCTTCCACTAGATAACAATTAAATAATTGATAAACTTTTTAAAGGAAGAAGCATGAAATACCTTACATTTATTTCGTATTGAATGAAATGAATATTAATACCGATTAAATGGATTCGATTCCATAATTATAAAATCGCTTAAAAATTGATAAAAAAATAAAATAAAATCTAATAGAATTTTTGTCTTGTTAATTTATGTTATCAACAACGACAATAAACGCCATTATATCAACTGTACCCAGTTTTCTTTCTGTCTATGTGGTTGGTTCTGAATTCGACCGCCAGGAAAAACAAACAGATCATGCGCATTATTTAAGAAACACGATTGCCAAATTTGTAAATTTTTCCCTAAAATTGCAACAATTTTTAAATTTTAAGGGTTAGAAAGTTATTTAAACACAAACAAAAATAATATTTAAATATTCATAATATTTGTAGATGGAAAAAAACCCGTGAAAATTCTGATCAATTTAAATGATAAAATTAACTTATGAATCATTAATTTTAATGAAGAAGTAGCACATTCCAAGGTTGATAATACGAAAACAACCATCTAATAAATACGACCACCAACACCATAATCATTTCAATATTATTAATATTATTGAAATATTATCAACAAAAAAAATCTATATTACGTGACTTATATTTTGCAATAACCTCATTTTAATTCTTGTAAAATAAATCTTATCTCTTATACATATTAATTAATGAATAGATAATTACATTTTAAGGAAGTGATTTGAGAGTTGAAAAAATTCAATTTTCCCACTATAATAATTATTAATAGACTAAACAAAATCAACCATTTCTCTATAATAGGTTAGCCAATGTTATAATCATAGAATTTTTAAAAGAATTCCACCGTGTATGTATATACACGGTGGCGTATATAAATCTGTATAAACAGAGCCGGATTTGATATTTTTAGAAAATTTAAATTTACAATTATAGAAAAAAATTAAATCTAATTAAATTAAATAATGGAAGAAAACAGATACAGATACCCCTTTCTGTTAAAAAAAGCAATAATCTTATAACTGGCACATATGTCCTGTATTAATAATGCAAATGATAAAATCCACTGGCTAATTTGTATAAACAAATTTCCCTATTGTTTAATTTAATAACGTTTCACCCTAAATTTTCCTCTTTTGTAATGAAAAATAATTACTTTCAATTCAATTATTTTAAAATAAACCATATCTTCTGAGCTTTTTACCAATTTACAAATTTAAAATATTTAAAACATTGCATAAACATTAATAAAAAAAGGTTAATGAAAATTTTAAGGTTATAAATTCAAATAAATAACAGCACCAACTCAATTTTGTGTAGCGCGCAATTTAAAAATTCTATTTTGACCAATAGAAATACTGTACTACTGACAAGATATCGACCAAGCTACAATCCTACGTATCAGAAAAATTGCCTGTATTTGTCATTATAATTAAGTTGTTTATGAAATTAATTATGACATTAATCGAGATGACTTCCATATTGAAACCTTAGCAAAAAAAAACAGCTTATTTCTTTATAATTTAGAAAACCAAAATTGTGCACTTTACAAGTCTAGTCGATACGTTTTAGAATTTGATCGAGTATACATTTTAATAAATCCAACAGCCTTGAAATAGACGTAACGCCCTCTATTTTCTAAAAATATATACAAAATAATAACGTCATCGAAATGACGTCATTACTTCAACAAAACAGGTGGGGTACATTAAATTAAGTATCACCCCAATTTACGAATTAATAAAATACTAGTAATACACAATTATCCTTGAAACACTATAATTGCTAAACATTTTGGCAAATAATCAATCAGATTAAAAAAGATAAATGGAGGAGAATCTGATTTAAAATCAGCGCCATACACCCCTCAAACACCCGTATTTGTCAATTGAATAATCCTTAAAAAAACAAAAATTTCGCAACAATCACCGAATTTAATCAAAGTAAACTTGAGAAATTCACGATAATAAAAATCATCGATAATACAATTATTGAACAAGGAAAAATTGAGTTTAATTAAAATTACGAAATATTCATTTTTTTTATTATCGAAGGTAAGTGGAGGAAAATAATTAGAATTGGCAACATGGCAATATGGCCGCTTTGCAAACATATTTCAAATATTGTGGGGAATTTTGAACATATTTCCATGTTTGATAAATGATAAATTTCATCAAAATTGAAATGAAAATGCGATAATTTTATTTAGAATTTTAGCGAATTAAAATAGATTAGGATGGTTATTTGAACAAGTGCCGGAAATAGACAAGAATTATATCAAAACTAATCTCTCGTTTTTACAATTGTTTAAGATTTTATGTAATTGTGTTTCTTAATAATTGATAAAATAATTATAAAGGAATAGAAATGGAAAAAACTTGTCCTTACCTGGTAGAGAAAGAGTAAATGTTCACACGTATGCGTGGCATATGTACGTATAAAACATTAAAATTATTATGTAATAATTAATGTATGAGAGAGAAATAAGAGAAAACAAAAACGACGAAACAATAAGCTGTTTAATTTCGTTGAAAACGACACTTTTGCATTATTATAACCGAAAATTTCAACGAATTGATTAAATTGATAGAAAAATTACACACATTGTTGTATGTAAGTTGTTTGAAATATTTTCGATTAAAATGAAAAATTACACCGACAAATTCACTGTTTTTTCGATTAAATACCGATTGAAATTGGAAATTTTGGAAATACGGAAAAAATGAAAACAACAAGACACACCATATGGACGTGGTAGAGTTAATTCAACGCGACCATCAGCAGGTGAACGTGCGCTTACTGCTAATGAAAGTTCGCCAACACTACTACAAACTCTACAGTGCGATAAAATAAAAACCGATTACGTTCAACATACAATCACTAAACAAGCGCAATTCGAATATTGTGTTAATTACATTTTTTTTATAATTTTATAAAAAAAGGATACATTTGTGTTGAGTTGTAGCGTTGTGTTTGTGGCCCACCACCGGCCGTTTGTTTCGGATTGCCACTCATATTGTCAGGTCCTCCTCCTTGTCTTCAATTTGATTTCAATTTCTTTATAGTAGCCCGATGGATTTGGGGGCTACACTTACAGGGTCCGCCCCTGGATCACGTCAAATTTCGACGACTGCATACGTGACGTCACACACACACTCACACATAGAAATACACACAAGGATTAATTTTTTTTCTGTAATAATTACGCGGCCCTTTATCTCTATTTCTAGATATATACACAAACAATCAAACACACACACATACACAAACACGCGTATTTCCGGATGTTAATTTCAGGAATTTCTGTGTAGTTCTATTCGAATATCTGACGCATGTTGTGTGTGTGAGAGACCACCCTCTTATCCCCCTCTTATTATCGTTAATTCTAATTGTAATTGTGTTAAATTAATTAGAAATTCCCTTACGGATTATTTACAGTTGAATTGGGTTGAAACTAACGGGAAATCACTAGAAACTAATTGCCAATTTCCACCAAATTTACGTACGAGACGGGCGAAAAAAAAACAGGTTAAGATATGTTTCAAAATGGCGGAATGATTCAACTTAAAAACATGACTTTTTCCACTACTACTACAATTATTGTTACCACTATGAACTTAACAAATTCCGGGATTTTCGGATGCGTAAATTATAACGCGCCAATATTCAATATAAGCGTCACACACAATTTCACGTTAATTTACAATTAATAAATGTTAATTAATGTCACACAACAATAAAGGAATTGTAACGTTTTCTATTATTTTTGTTTCAACTGAACGTTATAATTGAAAAATGCGTGGAAAATTGACACGCGGCTTTCACGTTGCTGAAATTTAAGAGACACCTTGCGGCCAAACACCACAATTAAAATTCACACAACTTCCGATCCGCACACAACCACCGCCATTACAGCCATCTCTTTCCACTACATACAAAATTGAGCAATTTTGACACTATTGGGTTGGTAGCAGTGGCGGCTGGCGAACGTACAGTGCCGGAATTAGCCCGAATTTCTAACCTAAATTCTGTTCCAATTTTTTTGTTAAAAATACCGCTGATGTGATATTTTTAAAAATCTCTTATTCTAGACGGCACAAACAACAACAATGACATCACATGGGAAATTCGAAACGGAGAAATTGAAACAAAACTTGGAGAATCAACTCGATCGATTGGTCGAACAATTAGCCGATTTAGAACAATGCAAGTCAGTTATATTTACATTAGAATTAAGCCAATAATTAGATAAATCTCGCTTTTATTAGAGATGAAATGGACGGAGAAGAATACGAGGAAACCAAACAGGAGACTATGGATCAACTCAAAGAACTGAACGATAGTTTGAGTAAACTAGTCAAAGGCGATATCTCCTTAATTAGCGCACTGGGGGCTGTACAACTCGTAATGTCCACAATAATTTCGATTGTCGTAGTTTAAATTGTTGGATTTTAGGCGACCCGGGCGGCTATTTCGGAGGCCTTCAAAACGCCGGAGGTTATTCGATTGTTCGGCCGTCGCGAGCCGAAACAACTACGCGAACGATTGCTCGCCATCGAGCAGGAGGTGAAATTGAATCGTCTGAGCGATGAGGCTAGAAACCACCAAAAAGTATCCGCAAATTGATTATTTTGAGATAGACATTGATTGTTGTTTTCTAGGCGGAAATATTGACTGCATTACGGCAGTTAGGCGAGCAGTTGTCGACGCAAGAGTTGCAATTTTTGCAGAAATATCACGATATTGGTGATGGTTTTAAGAATGTGGAGTTTATTGAAGTTAGTGATGAGTAATAAATGTTAAAATCCCAATTTTTATTTTTCCTCGACTTTTTGTTGAATTTTTACAATAAATCATTTAAAAATTACAAAAGTTGCTCTATTTATAATCAAAAAAATACAAATAAAAGCAATACTTTTTTGTTTTGAATACGAATAAAAACTGTGTGAAATACTAAATGACAATCTAACAATTATAACAACTGGTGGACAACTAAGAATTTTGTACTTTCATATATTCATAGAATCCCAAAGGTTTGTCTCTACAAAGACGTGATAATTAAAAAATATAAAGAGATTAAAAGAATTATATCTATAGATATATAAAAAAATAGAATAGTAAGAATGTAAAAATATTTTGTTTTTCATTCAATGAAAATCAACAATTTATATCCTTTTTTTTACATAAAAACATATTCTAACGTTTACGCCGGCAGACTTTTTTATGTTCAGCTTGCCAATGCTGTTGCTGACAACTCTGCGAACAATACGCTGTATTCCAACAACAATGGTAGATTGCGTCTTGCTCACAATTGTAACACTAGAAAAGAGAATCAGTCAATTATCTAATGGATAAAACAAAACTATCACAATTAAGCCCGATTTTTTATTAATCAAGAGTTGGTCCTAGCCCTTATTTGATGAGCAATTTGACAAATATTTTAAGGATTTATAGGAGAATCTCTAAAGTAATTTGAGCAAAATTTGAAGCTGTAGCTCATCAGACAGTCAGTCAAAACGCTCGTTTGAGATTTTTGGAAAATACCAATTGAGTCACAATGATTCAAGGAAAGTCCCTAAGCATTGTTTTTTATTTGGCTTTATTGTTTTCTAAAATAAACACGAAACATCCCTTTCCATTCTAGAACAAAATTGAAAAAAATGAGCCAATCTATGCGTGTAATACATTTTCAAAATTGGACCAGAAACGATCGTTTTTTAACCAACTTCTCGATGAGCTACAAGGGTAAAATTTTGCTAAAATGATCCCTTAATTTTTAAAATTGTTCATTAAATACTAACTATTGTTTTAAACTTAAATTTTGTTAGCTTTCTATTGGTGATTTTACAGGCAAGTTTACACAACTCAAGACATTTTGTTGTTTTGATAGCATTCTAATATGCATTATTTGTTAATTATAAAAACGTAGTTCTCAGGAAGCTAAATACCCTTCTTATTCTAAAACACAATCGAAAAAAATGCGCTATTCTATGCGTATAACACATTTTTAAAACTGGGCCAGAAACGATCGTTTTTTAACCAACTTCTCGATGAGCTACAAGGCCAAAATTTCGCTAGAATGATCCCAGAGACCTTCCTATAAGTCCTTAATTTTTAAATAGTTCGTTAAATACTAACTATTGTTGTAAGAACTATGTTTTTAAACTATTAGGAGTCATTTAATTGATTACAGGCAAGTTTACACAACTCAAAAATAATGCCTAGAAGACATTTTGTTGTTTTGATAGCATTATCACTTGTTAATTATAAAAATGTAGTTCTCACTAGGGAGCCAATTAGTTAGATTTAAATTAAAAACGAGTCATAAATATTAAAATTGATGGCCAAAACAATCTAAAAATTTTTTCTGTGTATATCCGGCTTCAGTTATTACTCCTCATAGTTTAAAAACAAAGTATCTGACCATTTAAACGAAACAGGCGGTATAAACTGCTCCATTCGATGCGAAATAAAGACGTAGAATTAGCGAAAAATGCCTCAAATTCTAATAAAACCAACAATTTAGAGCGTAATAGTATAATCGATACAATTACTTTATAGAGAGTAATAGAAAATAGAAAATTATCCATTGTTTCTTTTTGATGAGCAATTTGACAAATATTCTAAGCATTTATAGGAGAATCTCTAAAGGTAGTTTGACCAAAATTTGAACCGTGTAGCTCATGAGACAGTTGGTCAAAAACGCTCGTTTGAGATTTTTGGAAAATACCAATTGAGTCAATGATTCAAGGAAACTTCCCTAAGAATTGTTTTTCATTTGACTTTATTGTTTTCTAGAATAAACACGAAACATCCCTTCTCATTGTAGAACAAAATCGAAAAAAATGAGCCATTCTATGCGTATAACACATTTTTAAAATTGTGCCAGAAACGATCGTTTTTTAACCAATTTTTCGATGAGCTACAAGGCTAAAATTTTGCTAAAATGATCCCAGAGACCCTCCTATAAGTCCTTAATTTTTTAAATAGTTCATTAAATACTAACTATTGTTGTAAGAACTATATTTTTAAACTATTTGGAGTCATTTAATTGATTACTTTACAGGCAAGTTTACACAACTCAAAAATAATGTCTAGAAGACATTTTGTTGTTTTGATAGCTTTATTACTTGTTAATTATAAAAACGTAGTCCTAACTAGGGAGCTAATTTGTTTGATTTAAATTAAAAACGAGTCATAAATATTCAAATTTACGGCTAAAACAATCTAAAAATTTTTTCTGTGTATATCCGGCTTCAGTTATTACTCCTCAGTTTAAAAACAAAGTATACGACCATTTAAACGAAACAGGCGGTATAAACTGCTCTATTCGAAGCGAAATAAAGACGTAAAATTGGCGAAAGTGCCTCAAATTCTAATAAAATCAACAATATAGAGCGTGATTAAAGCAACCATAAATAGTGTAATCGATACAATGTAGAGAGTAATAGAAAATAGAAAATTACCAATTGTTTCTTTTTGATGAGCAATTTGACAAATATTTTAAGGATTTATAAGAGAATCTCTAAGGGTAGTTTGAGCAAAATTTGAACCATGTAGCTCATCAGATAGTTGGCCAAAAACGCTAGTTTGAGTTTTTTGGAAAATACCAATTGGTCACAATAATTCAAGAAAACTCCCCAATAGAGTTGTTTTCCATTTGTCTTTGTTTTCTAGAATAAACACGAAACATCCCTTCGCATTCTAGAATAAAATCGAAAAAAATAAAAAACATCTTTGAGCCATTTTGTGTGTAACACATTTTTAAGCGATCGTTTTTTAACCCACTTCCTGATGAGCTACAAGGCTACAATTTTGCTAAAATAATCTACAGATACTCTTCTATAAGCCCCAAAAATATTTTTTAAATCGTTCGATAAAGTTGTAAGAACTATATTTTTAAACTATTAGGAGTCATTTAAATTTTATCTTCCTATTGGTTACTTTACAAGCAAATTTACACCACTTAAAACAATATCTAAAAGACATTTTGTTGTTTGATAGCATTCTAATATGCGTTACTTGTTAATCATAAAACGTAGTGAGCTAATGTGTTCGATTTAAATTAAAAACGAGTCATAGATATTCAAATTTACGGACAAAAGAATCTAATATTTTTTCTGTGTATATCAGGCTTCAGTTTAAAAACAAAGTATACGGCCATTTAAATGAAACAGGCGGTATAAACTGCCTCATTCGATGCGAAATAAAGACGTAAAATTAGCGAAAATGCCTCAAATCCTAATAAAACCGACAATATAGAGTGTGATTAAAGCAATCGTAAATAGGTAATCGATACAATTACTTTATAGAGCAATAGAAAATAGAAAATTACCCATTGTTTCTTTTTCGTTTCCGATATTTGAGCATTATGCGCCTCGAACAGTCTTTTTAAATGTTCATTATGTTCATTTGTAATATGATCAATTTCATTTTGCATACAATCCATTGCACAACGGATTATATCGTTTTTATCATCCAACAATTCTAATTTACGCCGCATCTGTAAATAAAACAATTACAAAACAATAATAAACATCAATAAAGTACCTTTTCAACTGAATCACTATAGGGATGGTCGAGTTTCTGCATACCATTATTCTGATTATTATCACACTGGTCATAAGTACCATTAAAACTAGAAAAATCGAATGGATAAAGAGGCACAAATATCGAATTTAGTAATACTCAAGATTTTCAGTTGTGTAGTTTTGCCGAAATGAAAATTCCTCTTCACCATCTGACGATATATGGATGACATTATGATCGGTGGATTTCCTCGAATTTGTCGAAAATCGACGTTTATTCACCGTACTACCATCCAAATTCTTCCGTTTAGACCTCTGATATGTTAACGGTGTAGCTTGTGTAAATGTTGCCGGCGGTGTTACTGTTGTATCATCTTCAAATTGATAAATATCATCACATTCTGGTTTATTATTGTTAATTAAACTATCATCGCTACTATTTAAGCTTTTATTTGGTGATATTTTCGTCGATTTTGTGGTTAATGATGGATTTCGTTTATTTGGCGTCTTATTATTCTTCTGTTGTTGTAATTGTTGTTTGGACGAATCGATTAATTTTTGTAATTCTATCGGATCTTCTAATAATTTCTGATGGAATCTCAATTCTTCTACCGATTTATTGAAAGCGGAAGATGATTTTATTTGTAATTTCTCTTTCGGTGTATCAATCGATTTAACGAACGCTTTATTCAATAAAGATCGCTCGTATTTACCGCCAAAGAAACGTACATCGTATTGTGTTGTAGTTTCACGGATAATTTTCGCCGGCCAATACGGATAACCCTTCTGTTTCGCCCATACTAATCGATGTGGTATCCGACACGGTAAACAGAACCATTTCATATTAATCTTCTCGTTACTATGTCGATAACAATCCGGACATGTGTAGATTTCGGCTAAATCATACATACAATCGCGCACCATCAATTCAGCCGCTCCGAATTCTTGTGATTCAACTAGAACAAAACGTCCATTTACACTATTGTTGATATTAAATTGATTGATTAATTTTCGAACTTACTTCCATGGAATATAGCAACGTTATGTTGTATTGTTAGAATGTCGGCTAGGAATTCGTGTAAATTCTTATAAAATTCATTATTTAGATTTGCTTCAACAATCGTCATATCCCTATGTTGGTAAAATAATTGATTCGAACGCCATATTAGTTCTTTATCAGTCAACCATTCTGGACGTTCTTCAATGCCCATCTTATGCGTTATTATCGGCGGTAACTACAATTTTATCATTAGAAAATTTGGCAAAATATCCAAATAAAACTACCCAAGATTGTATTCGACGTAATACAAACTTTAACAAATAATTCAATTCGCTTTTATCGTGATAATCAATAGAAATGCCCGTTATATTACAAACACTACATAGATCGTGATTATATTGGATTTGTGATAAATTTTGTGCCCCATTAGTTAATTCGTTATTATTCAACAATAAATTCGATGAATTCAAACTGTCCGAATCGAGATCTGTTGATATGTTGGACGAGTCGCTAAATTGTCGATTATTCTTCAATATTTTCTTGAATTCATCGAAACGTTTCTGGCCGTGCTCAATACAATTCGTGTGATAGACACGAAAACATTGCCGACATGCCACAACATCACCGCCCAAATGGCATTCGAAACAATACCAGTCTTTACCGTCCATATGCGGCTGAAATGGGCCAAAATAGAATGAGTTATTGGTGGAATTGCTAATTACCAGATCGTTTGTTGGTATTTTGAACGTGTCTACATGCTCGCCTTTGCCGGTAATTTTCGGTAAAGCCCTGAAATTGATTGGAATTTTAATCATTCGAGCTTTTGTACTTTGTTTTGATGATAATTAAAATAAATACAAACACAATTAGTCCGTCTTGTATTGTTTGTTGTAGATGCAATTCAGCTTGTGTTGTTGTACAATTATCAATTCTCTGTAAATATTTTATAATACGTTTACTTTCAACCATTTGATGATGATAAATTATTGAACGTACAGCGTCCCAAATATGTTGAACTGATATCGGATTAGCTGCTCGTCGTAAGGGCATTTTTCTATAAAAAATACACCAATTAAACTGTAATTATTATCGGAATAACTGTATTAAAAAGCCCACATATAGTGGTAGATATTGCCAATTATTCATTAAGTTTCTAACAAATTCACAAGAATGTCTCTAATTCATCTATTAATTGGTATTTTTTTAATAATTGTCGGTTTATTGAGTGGTTGTTACTTTTTAAAATTGTTGAAAAATCGTGGTTTTAATATTGTTACAATTTCATCGTTAAATGAATCTATTATAACGATTTTTATCGGAATTTTCTATATTTGTTGTACGATTATGATAACAACAACAACATTATCAACAACACCAACAAATCAACACGAAATTTTAGCCGGAATGACTACCGATAATGATATTTTTATAATTCAAGAACCAACCGAATTATCAACGCTACATTCCGGAGATTTTCCAGATTCAATTACGACAACAACAACCGAAACAACAACGATTGTAAGTAACGATATTGGCGAGTTTTTGACGAATTATCAAAATCTGTTGCATAATTTAATACAACAACAACAACAACGAACGTCTAGGCGTTACGATTTTAATAAATCGCCACATAATCAAACAACAAACAATCAACAATGCGTTAATGAATCATTAATGGAAAATTCAATGTTTCTCTACTCATATTTGCATTGTGCTTTATCGCTAATATTATCAATTGTCGATCAGAACAATAGGAAATCAAAATTAATTACAAAGATTCTATTAAAATCATTCCTACCAATTTTAACAGTTTTACTAATGAATTTCACTACAAATTTTGAATCCTCATCGAATCTACACTATGAGAATTCAACAATTTTCGATATAATCCAACAACCGATCAATATAACAACAATACAACATACAAACGAAGTTAACGATATCATCTCGAATATCTATCGGATTGTTAAAAGTATAACAAATAAAGCACAAATTAGACAGCCGAAATCGATGGGAATTTGTCCGATTTCCCATACACAAAAGATCGTAATCTCATTAACGATTCTGTTGTATTTCTCGGCGATTTTCTATACAAAAATACAACAAATCCAACAAAAACAACAACACAAACAATACAATTTGTGTTTGTTTTCATTTTCGTTATTGTGGCTACCTTCGCTGCTCAATCAATTCGTGAAGAACTTCTTTTACGATTCGAACCCTATCGATACACTATCGGATATGTTTTTAACGTTAGGCAATTTAAATCGTTTAACAATCGCTATTATTTGCTATATGAACGGTAAAAATGTTATTAAACGTTCAAATAGTGTCCAACCAGATAGTTAAAATCGGTTTATTTGTATTGTAACAACACAGACGAGTTGCACAAATCCTAGAAATTAGCACAAGAAAAACGTATTACCTGTATTGTAATTAGTGATAATATTATAACAGATTGCAATTATCTAACATAACAATTCGGAAATTAAGGTTTCTTATGTAATTTTTATAAGTTCCCGTTCTATTTTATTTAAAAAAAATCAAGCTGAAATTGTAGAATTATGGATCAAAATACATCAATCTACTACCAACTAATAGGACTAAAATACACCAAAATTTGGGGACTTTTCAAATAAATCCACTGTATTTTCCTGCTGTTATAATAAATATAATGTTGTATTTATATTGTTTTAATCACCCTTATCACAAATTTGATTGTTTATTTTAGAAATATATTCGGAAATTTAATATTAAATTATAAAATATTAAAAGTAAGTTTTTTCGTTATACACAGTTGGTGGTAATGGATGTCACCATGACAGCTGTTTTTGACGTTTAACATAACCATCAATTTATCGCACGTGAGTTTTGTTTTTTTTTTTTTGGCTGTATGTAAACGAAAATAATGGGCAAGAAGTCGAAATCAGGTAGTGATTTGGGACGGGCTTTAATTAAGAGCCGTTTCGGGGGCAATACCCGTAAAGATCGTAAAATGGTGGCCGATAATTCAATGGTAATTCTATTAAAATTCGTTAACAATCGAAAAATTGAAAACTTCATTTTAAGCTGCATACGACCGAAATTCAAGACGGTTACGATTGGGGCCGTTTGAATCTACAATCGGTGACCGAAGAGTCGTCATTCCAGGAGTTTTTATCGACGGCCGAACTGACCGGTGCGGAATTCCAAGCGGAAAAGCTCAATATTAAATTCGTCAATCCCAAAACGAATATCGGTCTGTTAACGCAAGATCAAATGAAACAAGCTAAAGAGAATCACGATAAATATCGGGAAGAATTGAAGATTCCTAGAAGGTTTATTTAAACAATAATTCTATCGATTTTCGCTAAAACTACTAATTTTAGACCGCATTGGACTGCGAGTACGACCCGTGAAGAACTGGATCACAACGAACGCGAATACTTTTTGGAATGGCGGCGATCTTTGGCTAAATTACAAGAGGATAATGGAATTTTATTGACGCCGTACGAGAAGAATTTGGAATTTTGGCGACAATTGTGGCGTGTCGTTGAACGCAGTGATGTAGTTGTACAGATTGTTGATGCTAGAAATCCGTTATTATTCCGCTGTGAAGACTTAGAGCGGTACGTCAAAGAAGTATCCAATGATAAAATCAATATGATTCTCATAAATAAAGCTGATTTTTTGAACGAGGAACAACGGCAATATTGGGCCGATTATTTCACGTCGATCAACGTAAATATCGTCTTCTATTCAGCAATTAGCGATAATAACAATCAAGATAATAATAAAGATGAAGATGACGTAAAAGAAGAATCGGTTCGTTCGGTTGACGAGTTAAAAGACGAAATTGTAAAACTCGAGGCAAGGGTGGAGAAAATCGGCGAAAAATTGGACGCAATTACGGGAGAATTGACAAGATTATCGGTGGATTTAACAAAACACATAAACACATCTGCGATAATGTCGCAAGATCAGTTGATCGAGTTGTTTAAGAACATCCATAAAGGCGCTAAAGCGACCCAAAATATCACAACAATCGGCCTGGTTGGTTATCCAAATGTTGGTAAAAGTTCAACGATAAATTCGTTGTTTTCATCAAAAAAAGTCAGCGTATCGGCCACTCCAGGCAAAACGAAACACTTTCAAACCCTTTATTTAGACAAAGATTTATTGTTGTGTGATTGTCCGGGTTTAGTGATGCCTAGTTTTGTTTACACGAAAGCCGAAATGATCATCAACGGTATTCTACCGATTGATCAAATGCGCGATCATGTGCCGCCAATTAATTTAGTTACGCATCTAATACCGCGACACGTTATCGAAGATCGGTATGGAATCATGTTGCCAGCACCGATGGAAAGTGAAGATCCGGATAGACCGCCGACTGCCGAAGAATTACTCAACACTTACGCATGTTTGTAACAATATCGAATATTTAGAAGCGAATTAAGACAATTTCTTCTAGATAATCGTGGATTTATGACGGCGAACGGTCAGCCGGATAACCCGCGAGCCTCCCGTTACATCCTCAAAGATTTCATGAATGGAAAACTGTTATATTGCCATGCCCCCCCGAATATCGACCGGAAAGAATACCACACATGGCCGGAACGGCAGAAAATTCGTTCCGTTAATTACACGCAACCGATACGCGAAATTCGAGCGTCTAGAGTAACCCACAATAATCCGTAATTAAATTAAATTAATTGATTAATTTTAGCCTGTAAGGGACACGGTGGATGACGTGGATAAATCCTTCTTCAATAGAGGCTCTACTGTTCATATCAAAGGAAAAACGATGGCTATACCGAACGGATTAAAACCGTAATATTTCTAATAATTCTAGTGTTTTTATTGATTTTTCTGGTTTTAGTGGTGAAAATTTGAATCTAGGCCCGAAACCGTGGAAGAAATTGAATAAGCACGAGAATAAGAATAAACGCGAGAAATTACGACGAGTTTATGCCCATTTAGATCAGCATTAATCAGACAATATGTTCATATTTGTTATGGGGGGATATAAAATACACAATTTCTTTTTCAAAAATAAATTACGGACAATTCTCTTTCCCCTTAATTAATTAAAAACAATGCTGTGTAAAACAGGCCGTTGGCATTTATCCTCGAAATTGTGTAAAACTTCCTCTATATCGTTATCTAAATCCTCAGCTTTGGCTATCTGTAACAAGATTATTCGATTATTGCCATTTAAATATTGACTTGGTTTAAATAATACCATCGCACACATATCACCGATTAGAAAAGCCCCAATAGTTGCCTCCTCTAAATTATCTTGAATATCGATATTGATCACGTGTACAATTGAATTATCTTCCGGAGTTTTATTCTCCATGTGCTCTAAAACTTGATCGTAGACCCTCTCCTCGCAGGTGATCAGAATATCGAATTTCTCATCAGTCTCTTGAAAGCGTTCCGGGTGCGATTTGATGCGCCGATTACGATCCAGCGTGTACAGTAAACCATTCTGCGTATACCTTGAAACTAAAATTAAGGAATTATCTCCCATTTAATCGTAAAAATAGTTATTTTAGATGATTTAAAGGATACAAAGCTTTATCTTTATTCAACAGATCATTGTAGATCTCGTCGTACGACACGCCGAATTCGTAAATGTTCGGCTTATCAGCAGCTGATCCCGGTATCTTCACCTTATCGCCAGTACCGTACGATTGTACTTGGAAGCCCCTCTTTGCTAGAAAAGCATGGGCCTCCATGCTCCTATTCATGTTACTTGAGCATATTACAGCTATTCGCAGATCGCCAAAATTTGGCATTTTCGCTAATTATCTTAATTTAATTAATTTATAATAATCATAACAAATTTTTGAGGTTATGTACAATAACAAAGTAAAAATTTATAAATATAATTATAGGCGATTAATAATAAAATTAATAATTAAATTGATAAGATTTGTGTTTTATAATTAATTAAAATCAAATTGAAAGGAAATTTAAGAGGAGAATCGGGAAAAATCTAACGTCGCAGATATCTACGGAAATTTTGACAAATGCCAATCATGCCAATCCACAAAAAATAAAATAACTAAAAATCAACAATGCCAATTCTAACAATCGCCTATAACTCTAATAATATACTCAAATAAAAATCAAATAACTTTCAATTCTATCTAATAAATAAATAAAATCAATTTTAACATAAAATTTATATTTCTAATTGTTTTTAATTAATTAATTTTCACGATTATGACTTGCAAAAATACGAATTGACAACGCTGCTGTAACTATTGACAATTATCAACAACCGGAAATTTGAGGTTATATTGGTTTGTTTTTTTCGGGAAAAATGGCTCAAGATTACGATTCTACTGTAAATCTACACCTGGACGTGAACCACGGTTTGGACAGGTTAAATCGTTATTATTTGTAATTCTTACAACTAAATTTGATTAATTTATAGGGTAACAGAGTTGGTACAGACGCGTCTAATTGAATGTGGTTGGAGAGATCAGGTGCGTTTGGCCTGTCGTAAAGCTATTCAAGAGAACGAGAAACGCCTACCGACTGTCGATGAGTTGATAGCGATGATAACACCGAAAGCTAGGAGTATGGTACCGGATTCGGTGAAACGGGAATTATTACATGAATTAGAATCGATATTGATCAATGTTGATAAGTTTGGATACACGAAGAGTTTTTGAACTGTTCGGATGAGACATTAGGATTTTCGAAGTATTGTCGCCAATTTATAATTCCTCTTTAATTTTTATTATACAATCACAGTGGTTCTGTTGTTTGATCTGCTCAACTTCTTCCATGCCATCGAGTATTGTAATTTTATTTGTAATTCGTCGACTGAACTCGTACAATAATTGTGTGTAATAACAGAAGATGTTCGTTGGTAATAAGTGTTTATTAGCAAAATCTCGACCGTTTTTCGCTATCCGTTTCGCCTCATCATCGTGCTTTAAAGCCCATTCCAATTTCTCCACCAAATCCGATAGATCCCGTTTCATCAACACGTAATGCTCGTTATTTTTCAATTGATTATAAAAATGTTCGTAATATTTCGAATCTTGTTTGATTATTAACGAACCACCACCTAACAAATACGGAAATCGATAAGCGGCTACGGTTCCATCTAGGGCCAATTGGTATTTGTAGTCGAAGAAATCAAAAAATGAGACATGCGGCGATTTCGGCCCGTAATCGTCTTGTTTGTCGCGAAAGAAGAAGAAATTCGTTAGAGACACGTTGAATAAATCCGGGAATTTTCTTGAAATATCAACCAGATCGAGGCGTTGTTGGTTGGAATCGCGGCCACGCCAGAAAGCTTTACTGATTCGATCCTCCCAGTTAAATTTAACATTGCCTTGTACCGATAGCATATCCAACATTACCCTACAATTTGGTTTAAATTTATTAAATTCGATTACTGATACAAAAATACCTTCCCATGTTTTCTAAAGTGGATTCGGTGAGGTCGTATGTGGGCATAACGATATCGTAACTGTCCGTACTGCCGCACCATGAGAAAATCGGGTATTTTTGGTCATTACTGTGTTTAGATAGAGGCCAGTCGCCTAAATTTACGAAAAATTCAACGTCCGGTAGTTGTAATTTACGCGCCAACGACAATAGGATACTATCCATAAACATCTTGAATCCTACGTATTTCCCATAACAAGTACGATAGATTTTATTATTTTTAACAACATAATGGCACAAACTAATCGAGAGTGGTTGATTAAATTGCTCGATGACCTAAAATATAAAAATAATCCCCAAACAAAACCAACCACAATAAACGTACTTTCGGGCGGATTTCATCCCAATTAATTTCCGGAAAGGATTGTAGATCGTCGATTATTTGTTGGGGAACAAGTCCACAATTCCAGGATTCCAGGAAATTTTCGATATTCCCTTTGGGGCAATCGCAATCGTCCGGATATACAGTCTCATTGATCACGTACGGAGATTCAGCTACCTGTCGATCACCGAATTTGACGACTATCTTCAAGTTACGACAAACTTCATATAACTTATAACGGACGATAAAAGAACCGTCCCCTTCTGTTTAAAATATTCGTCCATATACGACACGGTTTCCCTAATTTCGAGATTGCTTCTATGTTTATCGAGATTTCGCCTAAATCTACAGAAATACTACAAGAAAACTGTTAATTTCGATATTATAAAATATTTAGATTTAAACCTCTGATTGGCAGTATTGATAGTTTCGATAAAGAAATATCGTGCCGGTAGTGTGATGAGATGCGGTCGTAAACCAGGGCCCCAAATTCTCGTCAATTCTGGACTAAAACTTAACGATTTAACGATACCAATCGATAAAATGAAGAAAATTACAACTTTTAGCATCGTTAAAATTTGAACGGCCCCAGTTTTTTGAGGTTATGCTATGACACTGTTGAGGTTAGGCTAACTAAATGTCGCTCTCACCGAAATAAAAAGTCACAAAAACTAAATAAATTTTTAATTTCAATGATAAATTGGGCCAGAAATGAGATAAAAATCACCAATTTTCAAATTCATTCTTGCATAAATGTATTTACAGAAGTTTCTACACCAAAAATAGAGTTACGACAATTCAAATCCGGCTTGTTGTTCAATGGCTTGTAACAATTTCGTTCGCAATACATCTTCCTCGTATATTATCGGAATTTTCAATAAATTCAAACACGTACTAGCTGTCGGTATTCGATCTTCAGTACCTGACGATTGTATACAAAACAATGGATTTAATTCTTTAAAACCTAATAACGGCGGCCGACTACAACTCGTTACAAATTTCAATAATTGTTTCCTTTGTGTATCGTTGAATTTGTGTAGAATCTTCCAAAATAGAACAATCGTAGGGTGATCTGCTGTGAATTCACCTGAAGAACAAATAAAATCAACACAACAATTAGATTAGATTAAAAATTCTACCTCCATAGACTGTATGGGCTCGTAGATCACTTAAATCAATCTCTTGTGTATCGCCACCGATAATCACTTGTAGCTCATTATGATTGAACAATTTCAACCACAATAAAGGCACAACATTATCTAAACCAGCCCGGAAAGCGGCGCATTGTTTCTTCAATTGGACATTCAATTTTAAATCGGCCAATTTCTGGATGTATTCCAAACGATTCTCGTTCGTCACCTGTATATTACGACCATTCGGTTTCAATTCCATCACCTACACAAAATGATAATTTATTAAAATGAAATTGAAATTTTAGTAAATAAACAAACCCTAGTTTCGCCTAAATCGTTATTTACAGTAGTGAAATCAAGGCCTAAATCGCTAACATCGCCCGGATAGTCTCTCAAATACAATAAATTTCGATAAAGTACAGGATCTAATGATTTTAAATAATGTACACTGGCTCGGTCTACTAGTAATTTAGCTAGAAAGAATTCGGCTAACGGGAGATCAACCAGTATATTCTCGAAAATAGCCTGGAATTTTAAATTTTAACAAATTGTAATGTTTAGAAGGGAATTAATACTTTTCCAACTAGACGACCGATAAAATAGTAATGTTCGGTGAAATTCTCCACAATTAAATGAACATTCGGATTTGGATACAGCGTATTTTCGGGTGTCATCAGGAAAAATCCACGATTCGGATCGAATGCCGTTTTCAATACTTCATTAATGAATTCTTTAAAAATACCACCGCCATCTATTCCGGCTTCTTCCAATCCAACATTGTTGATGAATTGAATGCGGACTTTATGCCGGAGATCCGATTCTAAAATTCGATTTTAGAAATTTATCGGAAATTTATCGAAATTTTACCGTTCTTTATCGATAATTTGTCGAAAGCATCCTCGTACAGATGCGTCCGCCGGATTACTATCAAATTATCACCACCCATCACCTCCTGTTGCATCCGATAATAATCCGATTCGCCTAAACTGTTACGGCACAAAACACGCAATAATAAGACACGTGTATTGAAACTGATAAGGAATGGTGCTTGTTGTAGAATAGCCAGAGAACGTTGTTCTATCGTTGATAACGGCGGTAAATGATCTTCATCTAAAATAAAATAAAACCAATAAAATTCCCCGATATTAACATAAATAATACCATCATTATCGCTAACAAGTCCATGGAAAGGTCGTATAGTTTTCGATAAATAGTTTTTCCGTGATAAATCCTGGGAGATGTGGATTTTTTTCGCTGTCCAAAAACCAGGTGGACAGAATTGTTTCCTTAAATCTAACATATACAACATTTTTACACATTTTAAACACGAACTGTACAGATGGAGGGTTTCTGTAGTGGCTGGAATCTAAAATGTTTCCATTAAAATTGAAACAAATTAACCAATCAACGACATACGGAGCTTGAACGACACATAGGGAAGGCGATATCGATCAAATCGATTGCAACATTCTTCAATAATTTCGACATCGAATAGAGATCACGCTGTTGGAACGTATCACTAGTATCGGAGTTTTCACGATCTGTTAGTGTTTCTGTATAAAACGTGAACATATCGCAAAATACCGATAAGATCGTATGTGATAATTTCCATGGTATTAGAGTTGTTGTTGTTGTTGTTTTTAATTCGTTATTTGTACTCAATAATAACCATAATTTGTTTAAAAATATACCATTTAAACCTAATTTATATAATAATAAGTATTTACGTATTGAATCTTTATAAATTAACAATAAATTATGACATAATTTCGTTAATGATAATAACACATCCTCATTATTGCTGTTATTATCGAAGAAATTCAACCATTTACGCACTTTTTCCTGTTTGTTCATCAATAATAAATAATCGGATAGCGTTAATTCTTCTTCAGTTGTCGTTATTTTATCATTATCATCATCTTCATCATCGCTATCACTATCAATTGTATAGACCGGTGGTTGTAATTGATGTAAATCACAACTTAGAGTTGCCAAAACTTGAATATTATCAACTGTTGGTTCTATAATTTAAAACAATCGATTAATTTATCAAAAATATAATAAATTAATTACCGTAATTGTCGGGTTCTAATGATAAGATACAATAAAATAGGCTATTATTACCATCAAAATGATAACCCCCGTTTAGATAACGTATAATTTTCTCATACGGGAAATCTTTTTTATTCTTCAAGAACGGTATTAGAATCGCTATATTTTTCGTGAATTTCGGCTTTAGAAAATTACTAACGAATTCCGATAGGATTGTATCTTGGGTGCCTTGTACCATACGTAAATATCGGAATGGGCGATGGATTAAATCCAATATTTGTTCGATATTCTCACCATTATTACTGTCTAATAACGTTCTCAAATAGACGTAATATCCTGAAATTTTGATTCGATTAAATGTTGAATTAAAAATTCTAGATTGGAACCTTTTCTTATTAAATATTCAATTGTGTTCATATCGTTGGCGAAAATATCTAAGCAATTCAACAATAATTTCATGTCCGGTAGATGGGACGATTTTAAACAAAGTATTAACCAGCGTTTAATCAACCAAAATAGGGCGTTATCGTTGTGTTTTCTCTCCAAAAACTCTCTATGGTGGTGGAGCAACTTTTCAGAGATTTGCCACTACAAATTTAGCTTTAAATTAGTGTGAAAATTCGATAAATTTGACGGAAATCGAACCAATCTGTTGATGTCTTGTTTGGGGTCGTAGAAAAACAACAATTTCGACAACAACACTTGTAGCGGGGCATTATTGTTTGGATCATCGAAATATTGCCGTTCCTCCGATTTTTTACGTTTACGCACAAGATAGCTTCTGATGTGCGATTGTAACAATTCCGCACTCTGTAATCGTAACCTTTGTTCCTGAAAATCGTGTAAATGGTGGAATTCTATTGGGAAATTCTCCGGAATTACCTGTCGTTTACGCCGTTCCTCGTGCGTTTTCTGTAGTAGGGTTTCTCTAGAGATTTTCTTGCTTGCCCCGGACAGGTTCTGTTCCGGACGATTTCTATGGTTGCCCTCAAAACTGTACGACATTTTAAAAGCTGCAAATTAAAAAATCCGATTTTCTATAATTGATTAATTGATTCAATTCAATTTACCCATTTTTTTTAATTAATTGCGTCCTTTCTTTCGTTAATCACAAATTCTCATTTATCATGTTTTCTGTCAACAAAACAGATGTCAACAGTGACGTTTACAGCATTGTCGCATCCATCTACGAGAAATTTTTAAAATCGATGGAACTTTTAAAATTTGAAAGGATAAATTAATTTAAATTATCCGATCATTTTAAATTTGAAATTATTCGATTTTACGTATTTCTATAGAAACCAATATTTCAATTTATCTATTTTACAAAAAATGTGGCAACATTGTGATAGTTTTAAAGCGTCCTCTAGAGTATATTAGTATAATAAAGAGCGGCTTTTTCAAATATTACAATATTACAACTTGCAGTATGCAAATTTTGGTTATTTCTGTTGAATAAAACTATTATTTGTAGATTTTAGTGAATTTTTATTCTAATTAAAGTTACATTCATACAATTATTTCAGATTTATTCAACAGCTTTAACAAGAGCTTCACCGACTTCTACAGCAATAGCAGCTTCAGCTCTAGCCTAAAAAACCACATTTTAATCAATTTAGATAAGAAAAAAGTAATCTTTATTACTTGTTCTGATGTGGCTGATGATAGTTGACTTTGCGCTTTACTTAAAACATCTCTAGCAGCTGATAGATCGATATTTTCAACTAGCGCCGCTTCTTCCGCTAAAACCTAAACGAAAACAACCAAATTTCCAATTAAATTCAATTAAACACTATTTTTTAGTAAATAAGATTACTTGTACAGAAGAATCATCATTGACAGTAATCGTGCCACTGGAAACGAAGATTTTGTTGACTTTTCCATCATTTTCGAAGACCGTGACAACACCCGGTTTCAAGACGGCTAACGTAGGTACGTGTTTTGGTAAAATACCGAAAGAACCGGAAAACGACGGTACATCGACTTGTCTAACGGAGGCGTTATCGTAAAACACCTACAATGAATAATTCAAATTTTATTCCAGATGGAAAAATAATGAAAATTCTCTACTTGATTTGAAGCAGCAAATGTGAAGCTCATCTCATCGGCATATCCCCGAGTTGTGACTGTATTGAGGGTACGGCGGGACAATAAACGTGAAACTGAACGGAATGCAGCCATTTCGTCTAAAATAAATTTTTAGGAAATAAGGGTGAAATTGTTCTAACCTCAAATTAATTACATAATCACCAGATACTTATTTAAAGAGTTTTTAAAGTGAAAATTCATAAAAATATCATAATATAGGGTTAAATTTACCTTATTTGTGAATATTTAAAACGATTTAGATCGATTTAAAGCCCTTTTTGCCTATAGAGAACCAAAAAAAATTGGCTACGATAATTTGGTAACTTTGGGGCTATAACCTCAAATTGGCTACACTGATTGTCTAAAACGACATTTTTTAGGTGATTAATTGTAGCTCGAGTCCTAATTTTATATTTATTTATTGAAGAAAACTATATTTATTATAATTTACAAACAAATTTTGAATAAATAATAATTTTGGAACATATTAATAACAATAATTGTGTCCCTTTAATTTTATTTTCTATTTTTAGGTTTTGCGTTTGTGCCTTTAGCCACCGCTAGGGTAGGTTATTTACAGTTATTGATCGTTGAGGTTATGTTCTCCACCTAATCGTTTTAGAATATAATTTTTTTTTTAATCCAAATTAACACAAATTATGGCAAAATTCTAGCGAAATGGTGAATTAAACACGGCAGCTATAGGGGTATTTTAATGATTTTTTCAATAATTTCCAGGAAAAATCATGGAAATACGTAACAATATCGGTGGCGGCTTTTATATGCTACTGTAACACCCTATGGGGCACGTTTGTTTTCGATGATAGCGAGGCAATTGTGAAGAATCGCGATATAAGACCGACTACACCATTATTGGATATATTCAAAAATGATTTCTGGGGCACTGATATCAAGTTGAACAGTAGTCATAAGTCGTATCGACCGTTAACTATATTGTCTTATCGGTATTTATTGTATCACTCTATTAAGACAACTTTTAATAATTTCCGTTCATAGATTGAATGTTTTGTATTCGAATAACAAATTGGACGCTTTTCAGTTCCATGCAACCAATGTAATATTGTACGGTTTACTGTGTATATTAACAATACCAGTATACGAATTATTCTTGATTAAAACGTACAAACAGCAACGGAAATTGAATCGTAATAACATAAACGAGATAACGTACATGGCAAGTTTGTTATTTACCGTACATCCGATACATACAGAATGTGTAGCTGGTCTAGTTGGACGCGCCGATATTTTATCGTCAATCTTATTCTTCTCAATTCTACTCTTATATTATCAATTCCTAAAAACGAAATCAATCAGTCTATTCGTTTTAACAAATTTTCTAATATTATGTGCTATTTTATGTAAAGAAACAGCCATAACAATCTTGGCAATTTGTGTAATTTACGATTTTTATTTATCGAAAAAACAGAAACATTCCTGGTTGAAAACGATTTTAAATTCCGCATTTTTATTGAGGAGTTGTGTGTTAACTGTGATTTGTTGTATTATTTTATATTATCGTTTTAACATTATGAATTTCGAGAGTCCGATATTTACAAGTATCGATAATCCGGCAGCTTATGCTGAAAATTTCCTCGTTAGAGTGAGTTTATTTAAATTGTTTGAATTTATTTTCAATAATCAATTTTAGGTATTTTCCTATAATTATATTTATTTTTTAAACTTTTTATTGTTGTTGTGGCCGCAATGGTTGTGTTTCGATTGGTCAATGGGTTGTCTACCTCTAGTTGAAAGTATCAACGATTACCGTTTAATTTTCGTTGTAATCTTCTGGTTATTATCAATATTAACCGTGTTTACGTTAATAAAACGAATCATCAATACCGGTAGATTGTAAGTATCAATTTCTACGATTTATAAATCAAATAATTAAGGAATTAATCGATTGTAGAGAGCCGAGAATTTTAGGTTTAAGTCTGTTGATTGTGCCGTTTCTACCGGCTTCAAATCTGCTGATCAAAGTCGGATTTGTTATAGCTGAACGTACATTATTGTTACCTAGTGCTGGATTTTGTTTTCTGGTAGCTCTCGGTGTTAAAAGAATCGAAAATTATGTTCCTCACTACAGACATGTATGAATTTCTATAATTTTCAATAGTTTACAAGAAAATTTACAATTTCCAGGTGTTATTATCAATATTTTACGGTATCTGTGTGATATTCATGTTGCGTACAATTCAACGCAACATCGATTGGTTGATAGAAGAGCGACTATTCAATTCGGCATTGGATGTATGTCCGTTAAATGCGAAAGTTCATTACAATATTGGTAAAATAGCCGCCGATAAGAACAATAAACAATTAGCAATTAGTGAATATCGTATAGCAATCGAATTGAATCAAAATTACGAACAAGCAATGAACAATTTAGCAAATCTATTACGTGAAGATAAACAATTTAATGAAGCTGAAATTTTGTTGCGTAGAGCTATTGAAATACGGCCGAATTTCGCTGCCGCTTGGATGAATCTCGGTATAGTTTTAACGAATTTAAATCAAACAAACGAGGCGGAATTGTGCTACAAGAAAGCGATAGAATATCGCAATAAATATCCGGATTGTTACTATAATTTAGGGAATTTGGTATTTGTTAATTATCGATAATTAAGCGAGTATTTATAGGATTATTGTTGTAGTATTTGGATATGAAACGTAACGAGGATGCGTTAAAATCCTGGGAGATGGCGATCAATTATCGTCCAACCCACACGGCTGCTTGGAGTAATATTCTGATATTATTAGACAATTTAAAGCGGTACGATAATGTGATAAAAATGAGTAAATTAGCGTTGTTACACAATCCGAATTCGTCAACAATACATTTTTGTTTGGCCAATACTTTGGGTAAAATTCAACAATTCGATGAGGCTGAACAGCATTTCTATAAAGCCATCAATTTGAGTCCGGGCGAAAAGAATAACGCTATCTATTATTCGAATTTGGGTGTTTTGTATCATCGGTGGGGACGTTTGAATTTGGCTAAAAATATGTACAAGAAGGCGCTCGAATTGGATCCGACGCTGAAGAATACTGAGGCGAACTTGAAGAAAATTGAAGAGCAAATATAAGTAGAAATTTAGTATTTATTCGTAAATTTATTTATTTATTTATTTATTGAATATTGAGAATTGTCGATTTATAAATAGAACAGTTCTTTTTCATATACAACGATAGATTTGAATTTCGCACCAAAGATAGACTAATTGTGGGTTTTCCAAATAACAACTTTATTTTTGGAAATTTTAGATGCAAATTCTGATATTTTAGCCTTAAATTTCACAATTTCATAAGACAGTAGATCTAAAATATTTGTGTTAAAAGATACCAAAACATTAAATTTTTCACTAAAACAAGTAATTTAATGGATCTAGAATTACTCGTTTAATGAAATTAAATCAGATACCTCCATAGGGATAGATACAGGAAAGTTAAGGACCCGCATCAGTTGGGCAAAAAAATATGTCACTTTTCAAAACAACTCTACTCGTTTATTTTCCAACCGATTTTAATGATCTAAACGGCATTTGAAAGAGCATTTAAAGGAGCAGGCAGTTAATATTAATTATCATTAATTTTTCAAAAAAATGTCAATTTTTATCAGCAAAAATGGTACCGTCGGAATGGCAATGAAATGATGATTGCACATACAAAAATAATTAATTTTAACAGATAAAAATTACCGGTGAAAATTCCCCACTATTCACCCTCCATAAATTTCTAGTAAATTTTCCAAATTTTAATCTCAAACTATGTTCAAAATAATCTGCTATTCATCAGCTTTCAAACGAGCCCTGATTCAATTGTCTAAGTTTAAAACTGTACGTAAAAGAATTAAATTAGAATGTCTAAACGTTTCATCAATTTTGCGGAAAACTAACAATGCGATCGGAAAATTTCTGGCAGATTTGGAAAGCGCTTTTCATTTGCCACATGTTTTGTGAAATTCATTAGAAAATAAGCAATAGTTGCGAAGTTATGAGGGAAAATATTAAAAAAAACTGTAAAAACATGCTTCTATATATGCTTCTGTAACTCTAGATTACATTCGAATTTCAAAAAATCAGATACGTACTTCCGTCCTTCTTGAAATTCCTTTTCAAATACCGTTTAGAACATTGAAATCCGTTGGAAAATAAAAAAGTTGTTCAGTTTTGAATCAGCTCTATTTAACTAAACCGCACCCTTAAGGTTTCCATTTTTCGTAAAATATCTTCTAATGGAGCCTAATTTTAGCCAAATTTTAAATCAGTGACATGGTTTCAAGATTTATAATCGATTGAGTTCTCTGCAGGTACTTCGAACGAAAATTTTAAATTTGCAACGAAAAGGGAAGAATTTGAGGGCGTTAATCAAAAATAAGAGACCCAATTGATTGTAAATATTTATTATCAAATACCACACACTAATCTACAGATCGATCATCTAGATTAATAAATAAAACGGAAGAATTCCCGTAAAAGTACATAAAATTATCTCAGTCATACGCTGTATTTTCTCTTCTTTCATATAAACTATTTCAATTATAGATCAAAAATAAAAAATCCCCCGAAATTCGATGGCTGGTGCGCTTTCTTCGGGAACAACACATTATTGATCGCATGCAACACCCCATTTGTTGCTAAATTATCACAGCTAGTCACCAAAGCCCTACCGATTTGAATCTGCCGACTGCCGGTACGTCCGACTTGATGGTACTGATGGTTAATTGCAGGTACCAAACTATTAATACCCCAAGTTTGCGGGCCGATACCAGAACAACATAGTACTTCTTTCAACACGTGATTCTTCAATACCTCATCGGCCTTCTTCTTATCTTCGTATAGGGTTTTCAAGACGCTCTCATCAACTGTAGCGAAAGTCTCATCGGTGGGCGCCAGGAATGTCAGCGATACGCTTGAATTTTGCAGAATCTTCTCGACTTCGGTACCGTCCAAAACGCGGGTTAATATCGAATATTTCTGGTTGTTTTTCTTGATTAAATCCAACAGATTATCTTGGGGTGGTTGGAGGATTTGGTTGACTTCATGGACGACAGTACCGCAGGCTTTCTCATCGAAGCCTATAATTTTGGCACAGTTTATAGTGGCACGGTTGATCACGCTCGAGAAGAATGGCAACTATAATTGTAACAAATTAACAATTATTCATTAAATAAACAATTAGACTTACAGTAGAGTAGAGATTGAGTCGCAAATCGTAATTATGAACACTCTTTAATAGGGCATCATTATTCATATCACACGATTCTAATTTACCACGTACAGTGTGATATTTAACCAAATCACGTAATTTCTCTTGATCATCGCCGATTTCCTCCAACAATTTCTTCGATTTCTCCTCGTCGAACGCTTTATTCGACGGTATAAAAGCGGTAACATTACTCAAACTATCCAATTCGTCCACTAATCCGGCTTTTTCGGCTAATTCATAAAATTTCGTTAGATTCTCATTCTTCAAAACTGTCGTCACATGTAGGGCACTTTCCGGTATTAGAATCGTATCAACCAAATGGATAACACCATTGGTTGTCATTAAATCACTTTCAATTAATTTCGATTTGTTCTCAATTATTATCTCATCGTTATCGGTGTGGTGTTCGATGTGTAATAATTCACCTTCAACATTGTGCGTTGTAACGTTCGCTATAAGGGCGGATGAACAGATCGTGTGCGTTACAACATGATTCTGAACAATACCTGCGAAAAGAATTGGAAATTTCCGTTAATTTTTCCATGTTTGATCAATTAAAGGAGCGATTAGAACGGACTAGATTTAGAAATGAAAGTTGTCTAATTAAACACCCTTTCAATTAGAGTTGCATCGTGTTTTAATTACGAAATAAATCAACGATCGTTCCATATTTCATCCAAGGTTTTTTCGATTAAATATCGAAGTTATTATTTTCGTTTATTTGCAGCGATTTTGGGTAGAGAAGAGTAAAAAAATCAAGGCCAACGTACGAGTTTTGTTGTAATTGGAGTAAAATTAGGCAAGAAAATACTCACTCGTTGCACAATTGTCGCCTTTCAATAATTTCTGTCGATTGTTACTGTCCAATTTATCAAAAGCCGAATCGATTGGGGCGAAAACCGTATAGTGGCCGGCCTCTTTGAATTTTTTAATCAAATCAGTACTTTCTAAAACTGTAAACAAAAAAATTAATTAATTAGAACGAATAAGGAACATTAAAAAAATACCTTGCCGGAAATTCGTTAATTGCGGGTGTTCCCGGATAACATCGACGATATTCTGTTGTACCGGCACGACGATCTTGTTAACAACATGAACGATACCGTTTTCGGCGTAATTGTTGAGTTTAACGATCGGTTCACAATTGGCCGTCACCAATTTATGGTAGTTCGGATGATAGACGTTGATACGAATCGTACTGTTGTTATTCTCGCTGTAGAGGAGGTCTTCGTTCCTTAGGTCGTTCAAATCGACAAAATCGTCAACGCTCTGGCTTAAAATTAGCTCTTTTGTCGACAGGGACGATTGGATGTCGCGACGTCGCCGGACTGGTTCTACTTTATTCACCACATTATTCTACGAAAGTCCCAATTAATTTGCAATTGTGGAAAATTACGGGATATTTACCAGGTCAAGAACGCGGTTGTTGTAATTTTCGATAGCTGAATTCGTTGGTACGAAAATCGAGTAGTTGCCGTTATTGAACTGATCTTCTAATCCGGCTGTTTTAATCAAATTCCTAAATTCGCTGACATTCTCCAATTTGTCGATCGTCTCTAGAACGGTCTTCAAATCCCCGATTTTCTCACAACCATTTCGATCCTTCGAACGTACGTAACCATAACAGCATTTATAACTGACCATGAAGGTTTTCACAACACCGTGATTATTAATTCTGCAAAAAACGTAGAATTTTACCAAAAAATTCCGTTGGTTTGCTAAATTATCGAAACTTACTTTGTTACACATTCGTATTTAGTTGCAGTTTCTTGACAATTCGACATACTGATTGCTGTTGAGAAGAAATTCGGTACTTTATCCGGCTTGGATGCGTTCTTCTTCGATTCAACAGCCTTGCTGGCACCGTCATCGTCGTCGTCGTCGGTTATTTCTTCACGTTCCACACAAACGTTGGATCTGTACATGAAATTAATTAACTTTTATGTATCGCTTATTAATTTTCATATATTATATAACGATTACAACATTAATTCTACATACAATTGAATTTAAAGAAATGTGTAAATCGGAATTTTAGAATCTTCAAATCAACTTTCTATACGCCGAATTGTAATCTAACTGCGTTATATTTCCGGAATTAGTTGATAAAAGTCGTTTAAAGGTCCGTATCAGTTGGCCAAGAAAATATGTCACTTTTCAAAACAACCCTACTCGTTTATTTTCCAACAGATTTCAATGATTTAAACGGCATTTGAAAGAACTTTTCAAGGAGCAGGGCAGTTAATATCTGGTTTTTTGAAATTCGGATGTAATCTAGCGTTACGGAAGGAAATATAGAAGCATGTTTTTACAGTTTTTTTTTATATTTTCCCTCATAACTCCGCAAATATTGCTCATTTTGTAATGAATTTCACACAATTTGTGGCAAATTAAAAGCGCTTTCCAAATCTGTCAGCAATTTTCCGATCGCATTGTTACTTTTTCGGGAAATTGATGAAACTTTTAGACATTCTAATTTAATTCTTTTACGTACAGTTTTAAATTTGCACAACAGAACCAGAGCTCATTTGAAAGCTAATGAATAGCAAATTATTTTGAGAATAATTTGAGATTGAAATTTGGAAAATTTAGTGGAAATTTATGATGGGGAAATGTGGGGAATCTTCACCGATAATTTTAATCTGTTAAAATTAATTATTTTTGTACAAAGTGTATTGCTGTTTATAGATCATTTCATTACCTTTCCAACCATACCATTGTTGCTGTAAAAAAATTGAAAATCTTTTGAAAAATTAGTGATAAACAAAACTATGTTTATCGCGTGAAAAGCTAGTTGAATAGTAAGTCTCCAAACCATAAAAATGGGTTACATCTATTGGCGGAAAGATGGCGCTATGGTCTGTCATCTCGTCTTTCTGCAATGTTGCCAAATTTCTTTTTGTGCCTGAGGCTACACCTTTGTCGTCTTTTTGTTGCATGGATAAATTAACAAAAAAATTAGTCGCCACTTTGCTTGGAATGTTTATTTTTTTGTAAAAAAAATTACAATTTTCTTTTTTAAAGATTCAAAGTAAAATAGCGACGGATTTTTTTGTTAAATGTTAAAGTTAATTATAGACAACCAGTTTATTTTTTTTCTTCCTTTATCTATGCAAAAATAAGACGACAAAGGTAAAGTGTCGGGCACATCTATGCGCCACTGGAAGAAACCCATTTTGATGGATAATAATACTAATTTTCCAGAAGATTTTCAATATTTTTGAGGCAATAATAGTAGCGTAGAAAGGGCAATGAAATGATCTATAAATTGCAATACACTTTAGACGAAAATAATTAATTTTAACAGATAAAAATAACAGGTGAAAATTCCCCACATTTTCCCACCATAAATTTCCAGTAAATTTTCCAAATTTTAATCTCAAACTAGCTTCAAAATAATCTGCTATTCATCAACTTTCAAATGAGCCTTAGTTCAATTATCTAAGTTTAAAACTATACGTAAAAAGATCAAATTAGAATGTCTAAACGTTTCATCAATTTTCCGGAAAACTAACAATGCGATCGGAAAATTTCTGGCAGATTTGGAAAGCGCTTTTAATTTGCCACAAATTGTGTGAAATTCATTACAAAATGAGCAATATTTGCGGAGTTATGAGGGAAAATATAAAAAAAAACTATAAAAACATGCTTCTGTATTTCCTTCCGTAACGTTAGATTACATCCGAATTTCAAAAAACCAGGTATTAACTGCCCTGCTCCTAGAAATGCTCCTTCAAATGCCGTTTAGATCATTAAAATCGGTTGGAAAATAAACAAGTAGGGTGGTTTTGAGAAGTGACATATTTTCTTGCCCGACTGATGCGGGCCCTTGAAAATCTAGATTAAAGCCGATAATTTAGCCTAAACACCGATTTATCTCTTTTTTACACTTCAATTGCAATGATTTAATCCTTTTATAATCATTGATTTAATCGAATTGAAATGGTTTGAATATAAAAAAGGAAGTAATCATTTATTGCGTATTAAACAATTAGGTGCCCTATTGTTAAATTTGTGTGAGGACTACGTTGTTATTGCACTTTATTCTGGAAATTTTCTAGAATTTTCTTATCTAGTTGTAAATTTTTACCCATTTCTAATTATAACAATACGTATTTATTGTCACGATAATTCTAGAAATATTCGTCATATAATCGTGTACAAAATAACAAATTTGTTGTAATTAAATTGACTTGTTAATAGTTCGAGTTCTCTTTTGGAATCGTTTCGATTTTAATGTTTCTTTCGAGATTGGAGAGAAATTGGATTATTTCGAAGATTTAGAAAGTTGATCTCTACAAGAAGTGGGAAAAAAAAGAAGATAGTTGATCAGGAAATGTTACGCCACTGGTGATTATTTACAATCACATTTCTGTCCGTCTGTACGGCTGGGAAGTCTTGGTGAAAGATTTTGCTAATTGAAGGGGCCTTATTTTCCAGTTCCTTGAACTATAATGTCATTGTTACTGTTATTATTTCAACCGGCTAATTGATAGTGAACCGATATAAAAATTGTCGACTTTAATGATACTTTTAAACATAAAAATAATATGCAGTTAAGTACACAACGCTATAATAAACACCTAATTTAGTGCACGTACAGTTATAGACGACTGGCTGCATTTTATTTTAACAATTTAATAATAGTTTCAACAAATAATGGACTATTTACGAAATGTATAAACATAACGCTAAATATAATTGGAGACAACAGTACTTACCCTTGCCACCAGGGCTTCAAGTTGAGGTTGAAGAAACCGCCCAAAGAGAACGAATTGGGGAACGACGAGAAACCGAACGTATTTGTAAATGTCGGGTTGAATTGTTCCACATTGGTACCGCCAACATTAACAGCATCTACATCGATGACACCATCTGGCAGTACCGATGGGTCGTACGAGGCCGGTTTCTTATTTGGTTTCTCCTCAGATGCCGCCGTGTCCGGATCCTGGTAATTCGGACCCAATGGTTCCCGATCGCGTTCGGTCACCGCCTCCACATTGTCATCATTCTTGTTGTTGCGGTAATGGAAGCGATTTGAATCGGAGAATAGATTGAAACGGCTATGCCAGTTCCATGAGTCGGATGAGAACGGATCCGTTAGATGGAAATCGCTAGAAAAACAATCAAAAAATTCAGGTGAGATTGTCGGTTTCAATGATTTCGAACAAAAAAACTCGTGAAAGGAGGATAAGAGATGATTATTAGCCTTCTACAAGACAAATGAATCGTTAGCCTCGGGGTTTATGTAGATACGTTTTTAATGATGGTGTTTAATTATTTTTAATTAGTGAGAGGAAGTCTTTTGAAATTCAACAATAAAACAACGCCAAAAGCTTCGATTTCTCTAGAATTATCTTAGTACTTCTAGATTGTGTTCTAAAGCTTCATTTAAATTTCAGCCAAGTCGCTAGAGGATTACTGTACAAGATATTTCTGGGGTTAGTTTTTATAACTAAAGGTAGATTTACACAGAATTCGGTACCGTTGCGAAAATTTTGAAATTCTAAAGCTGTACAAAATCGCAAATTTTAGCATAAATTCAAGTTTCCTGGTGTACGTACACCTTTAGAACCATTGTTTTGTTCAAAACACCATAAATATGTTAATTAGCGAATTTTGCAATTGAAAATCGCAGAATTAATGCAAATTTAATGCAACAAATTCAGTGAGTCTTGATAAATCAGCATAATTGTTGATTAAAAAAAATTAAGTAATCCAAACATAAAGTTGGGATTAATTGATTAAAAGTGGAAGATTCCTGTTATCGTTTGTGTTAATTTATTGGTAAAATTGAGCGTAATAAGAGGAATTTGTACGGTACAAGGTCAATGCCATTTGACATCAATCTACAAAATTAACACCTCAGACCGTGAAATCATCCCAAAAACTAGACCTTTCTATTGACGTACTATAACAAAGTTTCTATTTAGAAACCGATATTCGGTAAACAAAAAAACTTGTTTAATTTGGAAACTAGACCTAGAAACTGGGCCATCTCGGCACTAATCTACCATACTTACTTGAATTGTTGGCCACTAGTGACCCACAAACAGAAAACACTTAAAATTAAGAATTCTTTAAGCATTTTTATCGCTTGCTAAAAATGCCACAATTACTTTTTGTTCGCTCGTGATTTCGCTTGGTGCACTTTCAACAACAGACTCGACCTCTTCGCAACCAACATGATTGGTATTTATAGGCGAACCGGCAAATGGTGGGGGCGTCTCTTCATCATCACCACCATCATCATCATTCTAATGATAACCACAGTTAGGTCAAAAATTGATAATGTTCGGGTAAATAAAACCGGTAAAAATCCACTAGGCTTGACGACGATTGGCGATAAGGAAGTGGATGTTTTGAGGAATCTTCTAGATACAAGAAAATAACAACAGAATTTCAAATTTATGGTGAAAGTTATTATTATTTTATAGATGAGAAATGGGACGCTTTTACAAAAACAATAATCTGATACTCGATAAATAAAAATTCGTATTTCCTTGAATCTAGAATATGGTAATCACTTTTTCTAATCTCTTCGACTTCGTTATTCGAGGGTCGTTGATTGTAAAAATTATCAAGGAATCTTAGAATTCTTCGAATTTTAACGAAAATAACCCTTCAATATGTCCTCTAACTACTCAAAATGGCTTGGAAACAACCCACAGAACAGGTATACATTTCCAGATCCGGTGACCTTTAAAACTGAAAAAATAGACTTATCTTGTATGCTGGACAAAAATGTTAAAGATGCAAGAATATAAAACAATAATTCTAATTTTATTCTTATCGCAGTTTATTAAAATAATAACAATAATAAAAAAAATGAATCAGATCTTTTCTTCGTAGTCTATATCTGGTCGTAAATAAACAACAATAAAATGAATCATGTTGTTTTCGCCGTTATATTCCATGATTAAAATTTTTGGCTTTAATACTTTGAGGAATTGTCTAGAAATCAACGCAATTTTTATTGATAGATCCAGAATTCTATTCAATTATCCTATTAAAACACAAAATGGGCCATAATGATAATAATATGGAAATGTCCGTCGTAGAACACGGTTGACAATAAAGCTAATTATGAACCACTCGTCCTTGGCCTTGAATTATTAAATAATCCCACCGCAGAGGAGTAGATAACAATTACAAGAATATCAAAAATACGATTTATTAACATTAATTTATTAATGATAATTGGATGTTTTTGGAATTTATATTTGAATTTCGCGCGTTCGCCAACTTGACGCAAAAAAATCACCAAATTCTAGAATAATCTAAATGCCAGAACACACTAGATATTCAATATAGGCAACCAGAATTACTCCCAACCAAACTAAAATTAATAATTTAACCAAATTTACATTCTAACATTTAAATATACGGTTACCAACTACACCAATCGATTGATAATTAATTAATTGATCGATTAATTAATTAATTTTGATTAAAAAATGGTAGTGGCTGGATTTAGTGTTATAGTTTTGAAACGTTGGCAGTACTGCGTATCAACGAGTTGTCAAAAATTACCGGCTGCCGGTACGATGGTGTGACGTCGACACTAGTTTTTGAAAATTGTTTAAACAAAATTCCACAAAAACTTAGAGTAATTACCACAAAACCGTTAATTATTCTCATAAATTTTAATTAATCGTGGATTTGTTGTAGATTTAAGTCAAAAACTTGCAAAATTTTCCCAGTTCCTCTGCCCAGATATCGGTGTTTATCTAGAAAAATGTTGGGCTTAAATCGTAAAGGAACAACAAATGCAAATGTAGAGAAACAGGAGACTTTATTAATCTTCTCGATTTTAACATTAGCGGCAATTTTATGTACGTATAAACAAATTGATAAAATTGAGGTTATGTTATAAATGATTTGTAGCGTTCGCCACACGTTTATTTTCCGTATTGCGTTTCGAGAGTGTCATCCATGAATTCGATCCGTATTTCAATTACCGAACAACGAAATATTTAGCCGAGGAGGGTTTTTATAAATTCCACAATTGGTTCGATGACCGTGCCTGGTACCCATTAGGCCGCATCATCGGCGGTACAATCTATCCTGGATTGATGATAACATCAACAATCATCTATCATCTATTATGGTTATTCAATATAACGATAGATATACGTAATGTTTGCGTATTTTTAGCACCATTATTTTCATCGTTTACAACAATTGTTATCTATTTGTTAACGAAAGAAGTTAAGAATGCCGGTGCTGGATTAGTTGCTGCAGCTTTTGTATCGATCGTACCCGGTTATATCAGTCGTTCGGTTGCTGGTAGTTATGATAATGAAGGCATTGCTATATTTTGTATGTTATTAACGTATTATACGTGGATTAAAGCTGTTAAAACTGGAACGATTCTATGGGGGACTTTAGCCGCACTCGCCTATTTTTATATGGTAATATCTCGACGATAAATCATTATTGTTTCTATTGTAATCAATTTTAGGTGTCTTCATGGGGCGGTTATGTATTTCTAATCAATTTAATACCATTACACGTATTGGTATTGATGATAACTGGTAGATTTTCGCATCGCATTTACGTAGCTTACAGTACGTTGTATTGTATTGGAACGATTTTATCAATGCAGATATCTTTCGTTGGTTTTCAACCGGTTCAAAGTTCCGAACATATGCTGGTAGATTTCCCAATTATTGGTGTTAATGGTGGTTTAATTTTGAAATTTTAGGCACTTGGAGTGTTCGGTTTGTGCCAGATTCACGCATTTATCGATTATTTGCGTAGTAAATTAACTAAAACCGATTTCGATACACTATTCCAGTTTCTATTGTATACAGTCGGTGTATTATTCCTATTATTATCGACAGTTTTGATGTTATCTGGCAAAATAGCACCATGGACTGGTCGATTTTATTCGTTATTAGATCCATCATATGCTAAAAATCATATACCGATAATTGCTAGTGTATCAGAACATCAACCAACATCGTGGAGTTCGTTCTATTTCGATTTACAAATTTTAGTCTTCCTCTTTCCGGCTGGTTTATATTTTTGTTTTAGTCAATTGAATGATGCTAATATTTTTATGATTTTATACGGCGTTACTAGTATCTATTTTGCAGTAAGTTTTATTTAAAATAATAATTTACGATTCAATTGTTGATTTGTAGGGTGTAATGGTGCGTTTGATGTTAGTCTTAGCGCCAGTTATGTGTATTTTAAGCGGTATCGCAATATCGCATCTATTAACGAAATTCATGAAGAATACAGATGGTGGTAAAATGTCCGAACATAAAAAATCTAAAAAATTGGAATCCAATTATATTTTAAAGAATGAAATTTCAACAACTTTCATTTGTATAATTTGTGTTCTATTAATTTCGTATATTTTCCATTGTACTTGGGTAACATCGGAAGCGTACAGTTCACCAAGTATTGTATTGAGTGCCCGTTCACATGATGGTGGTCGTATAATTTTCGATGATTTCCGTGAGGCTTACAATTGGTTGAAAATGAACACACCGGAAGATTCGAAAATAATGTCCTGGTGGGATTATGGCTATCAAATAACAGCAATGGCAAATCGTACAATATTAGTCGATAATAATACGTGGAATAATACGCATATAAGTCGTGTTGGACAAGCTATGGCCAGTTCCGAAGAGAAAGCCTACGAAATAATGAAAGAATTAGATGTCGATTATGTTTTGGTGATTTTTGGCGGCCTTACCGGTTATTCATCGGACGATATCAATAAATTCTTGTGGATGGTGCGTATTGGTGGCAGTACAGAACGCGGACAACACATTAAAGAATGGGATTATTATTCGACAAACGGTGAATTTCGTATCGATAAAGACGGATCGCAGACTCTATTGAATTGTTTGATGTACAAAATGTGCTATTATCGCTTCGGACAAGTCTACACAGAAGGTAAAATTTCGAATATTTATGTGGAAAATTCTACGATTTCGATTACAGGCGGAAAACCACCGGGATATGATCGTGTACGCGGCGCCGAAATCGGCAATAAAGACTTCGAATTGGACGTGCTCGAGGAGGCTTACACTACCGAACATTGGCTCGTTCGCATCTATAAAGTGAAAGATCTCCCAAATAGAGGTGTCTAATTATTAATATCGCAATTTCTATATTTCTTTACGTTCGATTTAATAAATAATAAAATTTAGTTGTATTTAATTTGAATATCGGTGGGATGTGCGGTGGAATCGCCGCCGTGTTCGATTGGTGGATTACGTAAGTGTTGACCAATCAGAAACGAAGAATGGGGAAATATGTTCAACTGTCACTACTCGGCACGGCTATTTGCATTTTTGCTGCCAGTGTTCTGCAAAATCGTCGTATAAGCGTGTTAGTGGAACACGTTTTTTTATAAAAAAAACTCGGATAACTTTATTGTTTATTTATTTATTTGGTCATTGATGAATTAAATTTGGTTTTAGTTCGGTGAGAGAAGGCGGCAATTTCAGAGTGAGTTGAATTTTTACAAATTTTGAAAATCCAACAATTTAGTAGAAAGTGGCATACTTTGTCGGATGTAATTCGTAATTCGTTATATAATTAATTTTCGAACATTATGGAAATTTAGAAAATCCATTTCAAAAGGAATGCAATTATCCTTGACCGTGAAAACCGAGGTGCCTGATCGATAATCTTCAGACATATCCGTTGAGAAATGTGAAGAATCATCGTTGATTAAAATCCTTGAAAACTAACACAAAACCGAAAATTCTATTTGACGTTGATAACGTATCGCCTAGCGAATTTTTCAATCATACCATTGTTAAATGTTATTCAATATATGAGAAAGCGCACGTGTTTTATTGGCTTATTATTTGTTGCTATTTATAAAATTCTAATTTGTTCATTTGTACGACGAAATGCTTCAAGTACAAATATATAATTTTATCATTAATTATAACATCCTTCATTAATGGATTTTGCCCTTGAATGTTAAAAATACACGCATACGTATAGAATCAATACGGTATGAGATTTATCAGATGATCAAATATTCGAGGCCGAGAAATTTATTTTAATCGATTTTAATGATTGATGATTTCGATAAGAATCGGGGAGTAAGTCATAAAATTCTTATCGGACGATACGGTCGAGAGCGTGTATTGTTTCAATTAAACATTTAATTCCATAATTTTGTTGAATTTATTGATCAATTACATCCAACTAAAATAGATAAAAACCGTATCTATTGATCTATTGTGTGCTTCTGGCTCGTTTCCAAGGAGCTAACAGTTTTTTAATGGAAATATTTGAGTCTAACATTTTCTCTATTCACTCATTAATTATTAGATTGTCTAAAGAGTTTTGTTGTCTGAGAGACAAAAACTTCGATTTACAGTCGATATTTTGAGTATTTTGTTATAAAATAGTGAAAACAAGTGATTCTTGACCTTTGTCCATTTTCAAGTTTAAGGCTAATTTTGAGGAAAAATTTGAAGTGATTACTGAAAAAGGTGGCTTTTTTCGGACGATTTCTATGCGACTCTGATCACTTTAAATTTCTATAATCTTTCTAATTGTACCATTTTTCCATTTTCTAACAACCGTAAAATCGCTGGATTAATATTTGGCTAATTCATAGGAGTTAATACCGACTAATAATCTAATCGAAACATTTCATTTTATAGTTGATATTCTGTTCATTTTGTTATAAAATATTGAAAACAAGTGATTCGTAACCTTTGCCCATTTCTTTTAGGTAGATTCTCAGTTTAAGGCTACCCATTTTGAGGCAAAATTTGAAGTAATTAGTGAAAAAAAATGAACCTCTAACCTTTGGTCGCTTTTTCGGACGATTTATAGTTTCCAATGCGACTCTTTGATCACTTCAAATTTCTATAATCTTTCCAAGTATACCATTTTTTAATTTTCTAACCGTAGAGTCGCTGAATTAATATTTGGCAATTTTTTCCCATTTCCTAGGAGTTAATACCGGCTAATTATGGTGAAAAACAACGACAACTTTTCAATTTATAGTTGATATTTTGTCCATTTTGTTAAAAATAGTGGAAACAAGTGATTTTTGACCTTTGTCCATTTTTGAGGAAGATTTTCAAGTTTAAGGTTAACCATTTGAGACAAAATTTGAAGTAACTAATGAAAAATAGTGAACTTCTAACCTTTGGTCGCTTCTTTCGGAAGATTTCTACTTTACAAAGCGAATCTTTGATCACTTTAAATTTCTATAATCTTTCCAATTGTACCATTTCTGTTTGATTCATAACCTTTGTCCATTTTTTTTAGGAGGATTTTCAAGTTTAAGGCTAACCATTTTGAGGCAAAATTTGAAGCGCTTAGTAAAAAAAGGTGAACCTCTAACCTTTGGTTTTTTTCGGGAGATTTCTAGTTTACAGTGCGACTCTTTGATTATTTCAAATTTCTATTATCTTTCTAATTGTACTATCTTTTTCATTTTCTAACAACCGTAGAGCGATTATTTTCTAATTCCTGGAAGTTAATACCGGCTAATTATGGTGAAAAACAAAAAAACAATCTAATCGAAATAACACTTCAATTTATAGTTGATTTTTGCCCATTTTGTTATAAAATAGTGAAAACAAGTGAATCTGTAACCTTTGTCCATTTTTTTGGGAGATTTACAAGTTTAAGGCTAACCATTTTGAGGAAAAATTTGAAGTGACTAATGAAAAATGGTGAACTTCTAACCTTTGGTCGCTTTTTCGGACGATTTCTACTTTACAAAGCGACTCTTCGATCACTTTAAATTTCTATAATCTTTCCAATTGTACCATTTCTGTGTGATTCGTAACCTTTGTCCATTTTTTTAGGAAAATTTTCAAATTTAAGGCTAACCATTTTGAGGCAAAATTTGAAGTGATTAGCGAAAAAAGGTGAATCTCTAACCTTTGGTTTTTTTCGGGAGATTTCTAGTTTACAATGCGGCTCTTTGATCATTTCAAATTTCTATTATCTTTCTAATTGTACCATTTTTTCGTTTTCTAACAGCCGTAGAGCGATTTTTTTCTAACTCCTGGGAGTTAATACCGGCTAATTACGGCGAAAACAACAAAATAATCTAATCAAAACAATCTTTAAATTTATAGTTGATTTTTGTCCATTTTGTTATAAAATACTGAAAACAAGTGAATCTGTAACCTTTGTCCATTTTTTTAGGCAGATTCTCAAGTTTAAGGCTAACCATCTTGAGGCAAAATTTGAAGTAAAAAAGGTTTTTTCTAATTTACAATGTGACTCTTGGTCACTTTAAATTTCTATAATCGTCCTAACTACACAATTTTTTAAATTTTCTAACGACTGGATTAATATTCGGGATTTTTTTTATAATTGCTACAATAGCGGCTAATTATGGTGTAATCTTCCCACAAAAAATCTAACCACATGTATGGAAAATTGTAAAAACCGTTGTTTATACAGTTAGCAATTATGTAATAGTTGTGTGCATATTTTTCTGGAATTTGAGACGCTTTTATAATAAATCATCATTAAAGAGCGGATGTTTGAGTGAGCAAATGTTGGTTTTTCAATTCTATTTATTTTTCTAATAGATAAATAATGATTCAGCTGATTTTCGATATTTCAGACGTCAATTTCTTAGGAAAACCCGGTCTTAGCTAAATTTCTCTTTCGATTAAGAACTGGACGCGCATTAGAGTAATTTGATCGAAATATTTGTAATTGGAACAATTTCCAGTCATTTAATTATCGATTGACTCTGGGAAAGTATCAATTTTAATGGGACTATTGTTTGAATATCCATTAAAATAAACTAGAGTGATATCGGATTGTGTATCGTAATAGTATCAGTTAAAATTGTTGACATAGCAATTTCGAAATCAGTGTTAAAAAACTTTAACACAAAACAAACCACTCGATTAGAAGAATCGACAATAAAAAGAAATAATTGGCAGTAGCTACCTGGGTCGTGTAAATATCAGCGATTTTATTGTAGTCAATCAGGCAATTAGATCAAATCTTTTATCAAATAAACGAAATAAACTACCGGATTTCGGTTAAACTAACTGAATAGAATTGTTTATTTTAAATTTAGAAAGAAAAAATAATAAGTTAGCGATAAAATATCTAACAATAAACATATTTTTTATTGGCAAGTAAATTAGGGGAATAAACCAATGTGTATTTATGGATAAATGAACAAACAATAGTTAATCAGTACGTTATAAAAGTTATACCAAACCGATACGCGAAGAATTAATTAAAACAGATTAATAATCAATGAATGTCTGCAATAATTCAATTAAATTGAAAACAAATTTTGCGTTTTTACAACTCGCGTCTCGCCTATCATTTATTTCGTCTATTTTAAAAATAATATTGTGCAATCGGCTTCATTTTTGATTAAAAAATGTTTAAAAAATCTGTACCGGATGATTCACTGTTGTGACGTTTCAATTGGTGTAAATATTGTTATCTAAACTGGTGTAGTTATACCGGGTGATCCATCCTAATTTTAAACCGATTATAGGGCGCGATTAAAAGGGGTTGCTTATGTTGGATTAACGATAATAAAATTTAAATTAGAATTTCGGATTATCATTGGAATTCCTCATTTGTATTTATAATGAGCCCTAATCCTAAATAACCCTGTATTTATTACCGATAGAGAATAATCAATTAAAAAATCGATAATATTTATTCATCGATAATTACAATTTTATCAATTATATAAATCAATTGTTGAATTTCTAGTCATTCTACGGATATTCGATCTTTGTCTGGATCATTGCGGACAAATTTGGTCAAATAAAGACGGGGCGAGTATTGAGAAAACATGTTTACACGGTAATCGAAACGTTTTTTTCGGGGGCTAATTGTTTTTAATTACAAAAACCTATAAATGGACGTGATAAAATACTTGAGATCTTTAGTTAGAGAAAGCCCGTATTGCTCTCTATCGTACACGATAGAATACAATTGGAATTAATGTATGTGCATTTTTCTGTTTCAGTAAATTATTTTTAATTGTTACTACTGTAATTATCGTGGAAGGTATTTAATTAATTCGTGTCGATGGACGCCAACAGTAAGATTGAACGGAAACGAAACCCTAGAGAGAATGCATTCCCGTTATCAGCAGCGACTTTCTGGTAAGTCCGATATTTGCACCACAAATTCTACAATTAGGCCAATTACCTCTTGTTTTGTTGGATTATTATCAATTGATTACCGGCTATTTTTATAAGCTTTCTTAGTGTCGGGGAGAGATATTGCCCCATAAATCAACACGATTGAAATAATCACGTTTCAAGTATTTTAAACAACAAATCGAAAAACTTTCCTCTAATTGACTGAATGATTATGGAGACTAAGCGCATTATGATAACGTCAACATCTCGAAGTTTCGCCTATTTGATAATAATCTGGAATTTTTTCGAATTAACAATTAAGGGGGAAGATCGGCCAGGCTAGGATTTGAGGCTGTTTTCAAACCCAAAAATTTCGTGTATTTTCCAACGGATTTTAATGATCTAAACGGACATTTGAAAGAGCATTTCGAGTAGAATGTCATGGATTATCAGGTTTTTGGAAATTCAAACCTAATCTAGAGTTACAAAAGAAACACCTAAAGCATTTTTTTTTGTATATTTTCGTTCATAACTTTGCCAATATTGCTTATTTTTCTATGAATTTCACACAACTTGTAAAAAATTAAAAGCGCTTTCCAATTATGCCATTTTCCGATCGCATTGTTAATTTTTCAGGAAATTTACGATAAATTATTGTTTTTTTAGCCAGTAGCTTACTCCATCTACTTCCGGATAGAGGGACTCATCATAATTACAGACTGCTTTATCTGAGGCGCCTACTTCACTTGTTGGCAATGTTGTCAAACCTCTTTCTTTATGATTGAGACGTCTATATACAGAGTGAGCCGAGTATATTTTTTATTCCATATTTAGATTCTATGATAAAAATGAAATGGGCCTTCGATAACATGACCGGTGGTCTGGCGTCAATAGTTTTTCAGGAATTTCGACTTCTTTTAGAAAATTTTGATTTTGTAGTGTTTTTAAAAAAAATTCATATCTCGGAAAATATTGTTGCTAGACAACCCAAATTTGGAAATCAAATAGTCTAAACTATGTACTTTAGGCCTGATGTTTCAGAAATGAATTATGTTTCAGCGTTTAGCTGAAATCAGGTTTACTTTCATCCAATTTTCAAAGCGCAATAACTTTCTCATTTTAAATGGAATGATATATTTTTCTTTCCACCGTTAGAAAGAGAAAAAAATTTGCATCGAATCTTATTAGCATTCCTTATACCTATTCTTGTTAATTTTTCAGTTATTCAACATTTTCGATTTCTAATAATTTACTCCCTGAAATGAAATACTTAAACATAGTAGGCTTGGCGAAACAACCTTCTGTCACAATCAACATCTAAATAATTAATTATTTTTAGATTTTTTAATTAAAAAATCATAGAAGAAGTTGACAAATAATTAAATTAAAATTAATTGGATTTTCTTTTCATGTAAAATTGGCAGAAATCGCTGAAAAAACATACAAAATAATCATTTTTAACCTCAGTTAATGTCATTTTGCTAAGCCTCCTATGCATTTCTTTATAGGCGAATTATTAAGTCAAACTGGGGAGAAAACTATTGAAAATCGAAAATCTTAAATAACTAAAAAGCGATTAGCGATAAGAATAGGGAATGTTAATATAGTTCGATGCAAAATTTTTTCTCTACCCAACTGTGCAAAGAAAAATATACCATTCCATTTAAAATAAGAAAGATATTGCGCTTTGAAAATTGGCTGAAAGAAAAATTCATTTCGGCTAAATGCTGAAAGATAATTCATTTCTGTAGAATCTGGCGTAAAGAATATAGTTTAAACTATTTGAGTTCAAAATTTGGATTATCTATCGACGATATCTTCAAACATATGAATTTTCAGAAAAAGTCGAAATTCCTGAAAAACTATTGACGCCAGACCACCGGTCATGTTATCGAAGGCCATTTCATTTTTATCATAGAATCTAAATATGGAATAAAAAATATACTCGGCTCACTCTGTATATAGACGTCTCAATCATAAAGAAAGAGGTTTGACAACATTGCCAACAAGTGAAGTAGGCGCCTCAGATAAAGCAGTCTGTAATTAGGATGAGTCCCTCTATCCGGAAGTAGATGGAGTAAGCTACTGGCTAAAAAAAAATAATTTGTCGTAAATTTCCTGAAAAATTAACAATGCGATCGGAAAATGGCATAATTGGAAAGCGCTTTTAACTTTATACAATTTGTGTGAAATTCATTGAAAAATAAGCAATATTGACAAAGTTATGAACGAAAATATAAAAAAAACATGCTTCCGGTTTTTCTTTTGTAACTCTAGACTACGTCCGAATTTCCAAAAACACGATAATCCACGACACTCTACTTGAAATTCTCTTTCAAATACCGTTTAAATCATTAAAATCCATTGGAAAATATTCGAAATTTTTGCGTTTGAAAACGGCCTCAAATCCTAGCCTGGCTGATCTTCCCCCTTAACGAATTGCCTCTTTCAGGTACACGATACCGACATTCATAAAGGGTTTTAAACACGATTTGGAAACGGCTGATTTAACCGAAACATTGACTGAACACAAATCAAATCGTTTAGGTGATAAAATCGAAAAAGTCTGGCATGAAGAGGAGATTCGAGCTAAACGAAAACAACGTACACCATCATTGAGACGTGCATTGGCTCGTGTATTTGGTTTCGAATTATTATTCTATGGTCTCGTCTATCTTATCAGTGAATCTGTCCGGTATTTGATTCAATTCATTGATCGATTAATTGTTGAATTTATGTAAATTTTAGGATGTTTCAGCCGATTTTTTTGGGCCGTTTATTGGCCTATTATGTACCTGGTCAAGTTGACATAACGATAGATCAAGCGTATTTGTTCGCTTTAGGCGTTGTATTATGTTCGGTAATTAATATATCAATACAACATCCATATATGATGGGTGTTTTACATTTAGGAATGAAAATGAGGGTAGCATGTTGCTCATTGATATATCGTAAATCTTTGAAATTAAGTAAAACAGCTTTAGGTGATACAACATGTGGACAAATCGTTAATTTATTATCAAATGATGTTAACCGTTTCGATATCGGCCTATTATTTTTACATATGCTATGGATTGGTCCATTAGAGACAATAGTTTGTACATATTTTATTTATTTACAAGTTGATATATCGTCTGTTATCGGTGTTGTATTCCTATTAATATTTATACCACTACAAAGTAAGTATAACCAACGAATTTAACGATTTCAATTAGATAATAATGCTTCAATTTCAGTCTATTTGGGTAAAAGAATTTCAGTGTTACGTTTACGTACAGCTTTACGTACCGATGAACGTGTACGTTTAATGAACGAAATCATCACCGGTATTCAAGTGATTAAAATGTACGCTTGGGAGAAGCCGTTTGCCCATCTAGTTGATCTATCCAGACGGTAATTATAAACGAGAAAAATCGCACATTTATTAATTTAATTGTTTTAGATACGAAATTAAATCGATCCGTGGCTCCTCATATATGCGCGGTATCACTTATTCGTTCATAATGTTCACTACACGTCTATCAGTATATGCGAGCGTCCTATCTTATGTACTTATGGATAACACTATAACCGCTGAAAAAGTGTTCGTTGTAACATCTTTCTATAATATTCTACGACAAACTATGGCCGTCTATTTCCCGCAAGGTATCACTCAAGTTGCCGAAACAATAGTCTCAGTGGATCGTTTAAATAAATTCATGTTGTACGAAGAGATCGATCTCGATAACAAATCGAATAACGATACGATTTATAACGATGAAGAAAAGAAACAAACCGGAGTTTATTTGGATAATTTCACAGCGAAATGGAACCTAAATTCGACGCAAGAGAACACTCTAAGTAACATAACTTTAAGTGCAACTCCTGGGAAATTATTGGCAATCATTGGGCCGGTTGGCAGCGGCAAGACGAGTTTATTGCACGCGATTTTGAAGGAATTACCGCCAGTTGAGGGCAAGTTGGAAACGAACGGCGTGTTGGCGTACGCGTCGCAAGAACCGTGGCTGTTTAGCGGCACTGTCCGACAGAATATTCTATTCGGATTGCCCATGGATAAGTTGCGTTATAAAACTGTAATTAAGAAATGTTCATTGCAGCGCGATTTTGAGTTGTTGCCGTACGGTGATAAGACGATTGTTGGTGATCGGGGTGTATCGTTGAGTGGCGGCCAACGGGCCAGAATCAATCTAGCTAGATGCGTTTATAAACAAGCCGATATTTATCTATTAGACGATCCATTATCGGCTGTTGATACGCACGTTGGTCACGAAATTTTCAATAATTGTATTACCGGTTATTTGAAGAATAAAACCGTAATATTGATAACACATCAATTACAATTTATCCAATATTGTGATCATATTATCTATTTAGATAACGGTCATATAAGAGCCGAAGGTAATTACCAACAATTGAAAAATATGGATTTGGATTTTACGAATTTATTCAACAAACAAGACGATGAAGAGGCCGAGAAAAAAGAGAAAGACGATGAATTGAGCCGGCAGGGATCGATACGCAGTATAATATCGATCGATGATAAAGACGCACCGAAAATTATCGAAGAACAAAAAAGTAAAGGCTCTGTAGGCTACCATATTTATTTAAATTATTTCAAAGCCGGCGGCAATTGTTGTGTGATCTTCACAATGTTCCTACTGTTCATTCTAGCACAAGTAGCGTCTAGTTTAGCCGATTATTTCGTCACTTTTTGGTAAATTTCAGCGAATTTTCTATGAAATCGACTAATTTTAATGAATTTCAGGACGAATATCGAACAAGAGGATGCAGCAAGTCAACTTGAAAGTATTTTATTGAATGACAATGAAACTACAATAATTTTGCACGATCGTTTGTACAAATCGAACGATTTCTGGCATTTCTCGCGGAATACTTGCATTATTACCTATTCGGTGATTATCGGTTCGTTGATTGTATTGACTTTGATACGTTCATTGACTTTCTTTGCGGTTTGTATGCGAGCCTCGATTAATCTCCACAATAACATGTTTAAAAGTATAATAAATGGTACGATGCGCTTCTTCAATACGAATCCAATCGGACGTATATTGAATCGCTTCTCCAAAGATATCGGCGCTATCGATGAATTATTAACAGTAGCAATGATCGATTGTCTACAAATCGGTCTAGCATTAATCGGTATTATTGTCGTTATTGCTATTGTTAATCCATTATTAATGATACCGACATGTGTTGCTGCTGTATTTTTCTATTTTCTACGTATCGTCTATGTTCGAACTAGTCGGAATGTTAAACGTCTAGAGGGTGTTAGTAAGTTGATTAATTTTCAAAATAATTTGATGAATTTTACTATTTTTTGTAAATTTTAGCACGAAGTCCGGTATTTTCGCATCTGAATGCTTCCTTGCAAGGTTTAACAACAATACGTGCCTTCAATGCCCAACAGATTCTCCGTAAAGAATTCGACCGTCACCAGGATTTGCACAGTTCGGCCTGGTTTAGTTTCTTATCAACGTCCCGAGCTTTCGGCTACTGGTTGGACATCATCTGCTCCCTCTACATCGTTGTAGTAACCTTCAGCTTTCTTCTAATAGGAAATGGTAATTTCCAATAATAATAGGGGATTAATCGATTAATTCTGTTGTTGTTATTAGAAAAATTCGGCGGTAATGTCGGTTTGGCGATCACCCAAGCGATCGGTCTAACCGGCATGTTCCAATGGGGCATGCGACAAACCACCGAATTGGAGAACCAAATGACGTCCGTTGAACGTGTCTTAGAGTACAACAGTATCGAACATGAGAAATCGCTAGAAACACTGCCGCCGCAAAAGAAACCGGCCGCAACGTGGCCGGAATTCGGTAAAATCATCTTTAGAAACGTCTATTTGCGTTATTTCCCCAACGAACCGCCAGTATTAAAGAATTTGAATTTCGTTATCAATTCCGGCGAGAAAATCGGCATAGTCGGCCGCACCGGCGCCGGTAAATCCTCGTTAATATCGGCGTTGTTCCAGTTGACCGATACCGAGGGTTTGATTGAAGTGGACGAGATTGATATAACGAAGATCGGTTTGCATGATTTGCGTAAGAAAATTTCGATAATACCGCAGGAGCCGGTGTTGTTTTCCGGGACGATGCGCAAGAATTTGGATCCGTTTAGCGAGTATACCGACGATCAATTGTGGGGTGTTTTGGAGGATGTTGAATTGAAAGAGACTATCGAGGATTTCGTGGCCGGTTTGGATACGAGAATGTCTGAAGGCGGCACGAATTTCAGTGTGGGCCAACGGCAATTAGTCTGTTTGGCCCGGGCGATTTTGCGGAATAATAAAATATTGGTGTTGGATGAAGCCACAGCGAATATTGATCCGAAAACGGATAATTTGATTCAGACGACAATTCGGAAGAAATTCAACAATTGTACAGTATTAACAATAGCCCATCGTTTGAACACAATTATGGATAGTGATAGAATATTGGTGATGGATGCTGGGTGTTGTATAGAATACGACCACGCTTATAGATTATTACAGAATACGGATAGTGTCTTCTACGGTATGGTTATGCAGACTGGTAAACCACTATCGGAAATTTTATACAATGTTGCTAAAGCCAATTGGCATACACAGCATAGTCATAGTGAATAAAAATCTATTTTTATAATTGAATTTTGTATTCTTTCGGCAATTTTTCAATAATTCTACCCTAAATATGAATTATTCAATTTTAACAAAACCAAAAACTAATAAATATTGATCCAGTTTACGATGTTTTATTTATTTCAGTGAATTATTCATCGATAGTTCTCGAAACAACGGATATAATTGAATATTGATTTGCTCTTGTAAATTTGCTCTTGTGAAAGATGATTAAGCGCCCGATAACAGATTTTTATCTTCCTAGAATAGGTGTGATAGATGAAATTGTTATCTATTTTTTTCGACAATTTTCGCCGAATTGCATAACGCAATATTGCAAATAATACAGAGGGGTTCATAAAACCAAGGTTAAATCGAAGAAAAATAAACGATCAATACCAGATTCGGACTGGTGGTCGAAACAAAGAAACCCGCAATACAAAAACGACCAATAATAACCATTTTATTTCAATCTTGCGGTAATAACGGTGGTAAATTCGGCAAATTTACCGATTATTGTTTGGAGATAAACATTTCAAATAATCGCGAATTTTTGATAACAATCTAAAACCAAAAAATTGCCGATATCATTAAACTTAAACATAATAACATCAATATTACATAACCGCATGTCCTATTTTTCGTGTAGTACTTTATAATAACGTAAAATATCGCTAATTAAGACGGTGGTGGGCGCGTTTTTTTCTATCTCTTAATCAGCTACTTGGGTCTTTATATATATAGATGTATCAAGTTTATCCAGATCAGTGTTGGGAGCGTGCCGGCGTGGTTTAGTGGTGGTGTGTTTTACAAATTCCAGCCAACTGGTGAGTTTCTAGCGTTATATTTTGGAAATATTTGACCGTTTTCCGGCCCACAGATGGATTTCCCGGTAACAATCGTGTTAATTTTCACGCTATTCTACGTATTGTACCGTTTCTTGACTAGAAACTATAATTATTGGCAATCTCGTGGTGTACCGTGTGATCCACCATCGCTACTAGTTGGTAATGCATGGGAATTGTTCAGTGGTAGAATCCAAGTGGCGAAATTCCTAACGAAATTCTACAATAAATTCAACACGAAACCGTACTTCGGTTTATATATTCTAGATAAACCGTATTTGGTTTTAAGGGATCCGACAATTATCAAAAAGATTCTAATTGGCGATTTTAATAATTTTAGCGATCGGTTTTTTGCCTGCGACAAAAATGCCGATCCAATGGCCGGTAATAGTGTGTTCTTGTTGAAGAATCCACGTTGGCGTCTATTGCGTTCGAAATTAACATCAATATTCACATCGGCCCGATTGAAATTCATGTTGCCGATCATGAATAATGTCGGTGTTGATTTGGAGAATTATTTAAAGAATTACAATAACCAAATCGTCGATATGAAGGAGGTTAGCGCTAAATATACAACAGATGTTACAGCTTTGTGTTTCTTCGGCTTCCACCCGAATTCCTTCCACGACGAGAACAACGTTTTCCGGATAGTTGGGCGCAAATTATTCGATTTCAATATTCTACGAATATCGTTCAGTATGTTCGCTTATTTCTTCCTACCCTCTTTGGTTTCGTTATTAAAACTCACATTCACCGACTATCAAAGCACAATATTCATGCGAAATCTATTCACAACTACAATAAAACAACGCCAACAATTACAACAAATTAAACGGAACGATTTCGTCGACTTATTATTGGAATTGAAGACGGCTAATGCCCACGATACAGTTTTAAGTTTTGGTAATTATAATATTTCGCGAATATTTCAAATAAAATCAACAATTTTGATAATAATTTACAAGATTATAGATGATGATACAATGGTATCGCAAGCTATAACGTTCTTTTTGGCCGGATTCGAAAGTACAAGCAATCTAATATCGTTTACAATGTACGAATTGTGCGTACATCCGGACGTACAGGAGAAATTGCGCCAGGAAATACACGAATTTATCAAAACGAACGACGATATCAATTACGAGAATCTATTAAATCTAAAATACATGGACATGGTGCTAGCTGGTAAAATTTCGAAATATTTCTATCAATTTCTATTTACCTTAATTGATTGTAGAATCGTTGCGACGATATCCGTTTGCACCGTTCTTGAATCGGAAATGTAAAGAGAAATATTCCATTGAAGAAACCGGTTATACAATCGAGCCAGGTACACAAATCTTGATACCAACCGATGGTATCCATCACGATCCGAATTATTATCCAGAACCGGAAAAATTCCTACCGGAACGTTTCAATGATGATGTGAAATTTACAAGCGATGTTTATATGCCATTCGGATCCGGACCACGGTTTTGCATAGGTAATTATCTCCATTACTATTATTATTACTATTATTATCATCACTTGTTAAAAAATTATCCAATTTAATCTAAATTTGTTGTATTCAATTAACAAAGAATAGACTACAATAATAAGATAAACGTTCATTTAATATAATCTCGTCTTTGTGTCTGTATTTGTGTGTTTTTTAGGTGACCGTTTCAGCATCTTGGCAGCTAAAATTAGTTTAATTTATTATTTGAAAAAGTACCGTTTTGAGAAATGCGAACAAACACCAGATCCGATCGTTTTGAATCCACGTTCACCGTTCGTCATGTCCAATGGTGGTCTACCGATGATCGTTAAACAAATCTAATTCATTCATCGTTTTGTTGTGTTAATTCATTTTTTATCAACCATATACCATTGCCAGTGAAATTATGTTCCTTTTCAATAAAATACAATGCTAAATTTAATTTTTTCGTTTGTGTTATTTTCTCATTTGTATTGTACAAACGATTGACTTGTTTGAAAGCACTCCTTATAAGCTGCCTGGAAGATATTGGAGATAAAATAAAATTCAACTAATTACGATAATATACAGGGTGAGCCAAGAGAATCGCCTATTAAAAGTATAAGCTCTAATTGTGGGAAGTTTCTGAAATTTGGTTTACAGTTGTTCTTATTTTAAATGCTCCAAACCATAATTTTATAGTATTTCTTTTAAAAATTCATATCTTTGAAATTATTGCCCCTAGACAATCAAAATTTAGAACTCGAATAGTTCAAATTGTGTAGTTTATATCTAAATTGAATTGTCTTGTCAGCATTTAGCTGAAATGATTTTTTTCAGCTGCATTTCAACCCCAATATCTTTCTTATTAACATTTGAGTTGATTTTTTGATTTCTATCTTATATCTTTCTTATTGTTTTTTTACTTCGTTCGATAGAGAAAAAACCTGTATCGAATTTTATTGAGATATCCTATACTTATCACTTAAAATTTTTCAGTTATTTGAAAATTTCAGTTTTCATTAATATTTTTCCTTGTGTCTAGTCGTCTGTGACTTAATAATTCGCCTATAAAGCAATGCAAAGACGGCTTGGCAAAATGACAGTAATCGTCACTTTTGAGGTTAATACTGAATATTTTTCAAGTTTTTTCAATAATTTCCGCAAATTTTACATGAAGAAAAAGAAACCAATTAATTTTGATTTAGTTAATTGCCAGTTCTATTGTTTTTCATTAAAAAAATTTAAAAATAATTATATAGTCGTCAATTGTGACAATTGAACTAATAGTTGTTTTGCTAAGCCTTCTATGTTATAGTATTTTCTTTCATGAGAAAAATTAATTAAAATTCAAAATCTTAAATACTGAAAACTGAAAAACTATTAATAATAGGTTTAAGAAAGTTATAGTTCGAGATAGGATTTTTTCCGATCGTAAAAACCAAAAATGAGGTTTCATTTAAAATAACAGCGTCTATGAGTTAATAATTTGCCTATAAAGCAATGCAAAGAAGGCTTAGCAAAATGACAGTAATCACTTTTGGGGTTAATACTGAATATTTTTCACGTTTTTTTTCCAACAATTTTCGCAAATTTTACATGAAGAAAGAGAAACCAATTAATTTTGATTTAATTAATTATCAATTTCTTGTTTTTCATTTAAAAAAATTAATAATAATTATATAGTCGTCAATTGTGACAATTGAACTAATAGTTGTTTTGCTAAGCCTTCTATGTTATAGTATTTTCTTTCATGTTTCAGTTTTTTTTTCACGGGAAAAATTAGTTAAATACTGAAAACTGAAAAATTATTAATGATAGACTTAAGAAAGTTATAGTTCAGCGTAGAATTTTTTCGCTATCCGATCGTAATAACCAAAAATATGGTGTTTCATTTAAAATAACACAAATATTACAGTTTGAAAATTGCCTGAAATCAAACATTAATTTCAGCTAACCATTGATTGATAAACCGATCCAATAATATTTGCCATAAAGTACAGTATTTAGACTTTTAGAATTCCAAATTTTAGTTATTGAAACAATAGTTTTCAAGATATGAATTTTTCTAACTAACAGAATTACTGAAATAAGAACAAAATATTTCCTAGAAATAGATCAACAACTCTAAACAAAATTTAGAACTTAAAAGGTGACTCATCCTGTATATTACAATATATTGAACTTAAAAAACGTTGAGTTTTATCGGTAGATAACGATTGGGGATTTATGTTTATCATCAAATTCTCTCGAAATTTAGCAAATATTATTAGTTTTCCATTAAAACCGGCTTTATTAATGATACGAGTGATACTACTAATCCTTATCTGTATCTCTAAAACGGCATAAAAATCGGGACACGTGTAATTTACAATCTAAGTAATCACCTTGGATATAAAAGAATCCATACAGCTTCCATTACTGAAGTCGGTTGAAATTTCTGGTCTTTTATCAAATAATTAAAAGTATCTTGTATTGATAATAACGGCACTTGTAAATGATATTTATGTCGCCTTAATTTTTCAAAAATTTCCGTCAATCTCTTCTCATTGTTGATATTGAATGCGCCACTTATAAACATTAAAACATCATGATACGAATTCTTATCGCGTCCCTCTCTTACATACAAATCGAAATTCTCTTTGACATTACTCAATATTCGGATGCCGCTGCATTTCAGACGCAATTTCTTCAAGAAATCCAAACGCGATTTGGCCCGATTTTGATGCAGGACTAATCTCAAAATCCACGGACTGTGGAATAAGACACGAAAGTCGGGTATATGTTTCAATTCGTCTAAACGATACTCGATCGTTTCCGGCGACATATAGAAGATGTTGAAACTTTTCAATATAGCCTCGTCGGAAATTTCAAATTTCTACAACAACTTTCATTGAACAAAACTATAAAATTACCCATTGACTTACTTTAAGAGTTTCATAGACTTTAGTGATAGAATCCGGGGTTGTGCAGAATAATTTCGGGTAGGATTTGATGACTTCTTTGATATCGCTACCAAATAGTTTTGGACAATTCTCGAACAAATCTTGAACATTATCCGGAGTTGCACGCAATACGTACGGAAAGACAAGGATTTTCTCGTTGGTGAAACCCAATTCTCTCAATACTTGTAAATTCTTACAAATCACTTGGAAACTCTTCAACTGAATACCACGATTCTCCTCCAACATCATCGTAATTCGATACTGATTCGTTTCTAAAACCGCAGCTAAGTAATTTATCAATAAACGATAACGTAATTGTTTCCAAATCTCATCGTCTCCAAACGCCTCTATCGAGAAACTCTCGGGTAATGGTTGGATATGTTTTAAGAAGCTCCGATAGACGCTTGTTTCCGGTTTGATCAATTTCAACGATTTCAAATGGGAAATACTCCGATTCGTAACTGTTAGGAATTTAGCCAAAACTTTCGCGTTAATAATATCAAAACCACCTTCGGTTAATGTTAAATATTGGTGTTTCAATTTATTCGAACTAGTCCGCAACAATGATGGATTCTTCAGAATCTCGTCACTACTATAACCCAAATTTTTACAATATTCGATAGTCTCTCTGACTCTATCAGCGTCTTTATCGACCAATTTGTGTTTCTCTGCATATTTCACGGCTTGATCGTAACTGATGCCTACATAAACATGAAAAAAAAGTTGCAAAAGTGAAGATTCAAATTTAAAGTATTCACCTAAATAGTTTTTTAAGGCGTTATAAGGTTTCCGAACTGTCGATAAATTTCTAGAATTCTTCAATTTAAACACTAGTAATACCTTAAAAATCAACATTTTACATTTTATTCAACTCTTACGACATTTGGGGTTATGTTACGAAAAGTGAGGTTAACAACACAACGTTGCCAAATTTATAAACTCTAAAAATCGAAATAATCACCAAAATTAATTAATTACTAATTAAAATTAATATTATTATAAGCATAGGCGAATATTGATACATATAACTGCTTTAATGAATTTAAACGTGAAATTTATTTGTACAAAATAGTGGCAACAGTGTATAATTGATCGCATACTATAGTTACAATGGTGTCATTCAATTTTTCTGTCATTGCCAAATGTCAGATTGTATTCCAAATTAAATGAAATTAATTACTTCAAATTATCAAAATTCACAAAATTTATACATAAAGTGTGATAAACTTGCGGAAAAACAACCTAAATAATTGTTTTTACAGATAATTATAAGCAGAAAAATATTTAAATGTACTTATTATCGGCATGAACTTATATCTACGGTAGTTTTGACGAATATTATTCGTAAGCTGACAACACTGTCAACGAACAATTGTCTAATTTAAAATGTTAGTAATAATAAATAGTCAATAGATGTCGCTGTTACTAAATATTATTTATTGAATTAGATAAATTTAATTAAATAAATTTAATATAAATTATTCCATTAAGGATACAAATATTAATATAATTTCCAAAGATTTATTACTATAGTATTTTATTAAAAAAAATTATATAAATAATTAGTATTACATGTCAAATTACATAGATGTCACTACTAGTGGTGTTATAGCGGTAAATTCAAATTTGAACAAATTCTTAATCTTCACTTTTTAACACAACAGCACGCTGTTATCAATTTGTGTTCCTGACAGCTATTCGCATGTAGGAAGCTGCAATCGGCATATTGACACTGATAAGGTAATTGATCTGAAATTATTTAATTATCAAATTAAATAAATTAGATTTATAACTGTAACAATTACCGTAAGGATTATTGGAATTGTTACAACAGCACGAATCGTGGAATAGTTTATCACTGCAATAACTATAAACTGATGAATCACAAATTGGACATCTTCGGCGGTATAGGGATGAATAAAATGGATTTTGATTGAAATTAGTATCAATCGGATTGATAACAGCCACGTTGGGTAATTGAGGATACAATGGGAATATTGCTAGAACTACAATTAATTCATTAAATTAAAATAATTGTGTGATATTTAAACTTACCGTAGCAATTGATAAGGAGTTGGAAGAGTACGAAATATTTAAAATAAAACATTTTTGGTAGAATTCGATGACCGGTTGTAGATCTGATTGTGAGACTGATCAACTGTTGGAGATTTTATATTAAGGTGTTTTTTTCTAATCTAAATTCTAACTGTACCATCCGCCACCACCCAAAATCGGCTAGTTCTTGTCGTGTTAGGCAATAAAATAACTGTATATCGGTGGTTTTTCGGAATTTTATTTACAACAAATATTTTTATACACGTTTTTATTCATTAATTTACAAATTATTCAAATCAAGAATACATTAGCGACGATTAATGGTAAAAAAATATAATTTACAGCAGCTCTAACAGCCCCAGATCTCTGTCTCCCTGTAAAAAGTGGATAATTTAGAAATATTTGTATTGGGTGGATCGTTAGGAATTTCGGTTAGAAAACGAAAGCGATTCGGAGATTGACCTTAGACACCTTTCGGATAGTTTCTAAAAAACAAAGCTTCTTCCGTTTGGAATTATTCTATTATAGTACACTTTTTTACCCTGAAAACGGGGAAATTAGCCACAGAAGGTGAAAAGTCAACGACCAAAATAAAATGATTCATCAAATGAAATAAGCAATGCTTGTTTTCTCTATACAGAAAAAAAGAAATCGATAATTCAACATTACCATTAAAATAACACGAGTATGGATTTTTCCGTTCGTATAATGTTCAATTAATGACGTGGTTTTTAATAAGCAACATTACCGATATCGCTAATTAAAGGACTTTTGGTCAAAGTGTGTAATTTTTTAAATTTAGACTTCCAAATCTATCTCAAAATTAGCTCTGATGACGAATTAAATTTTGGTTGAGTAACGAAAAGTTGACAATTCGGGCTATTTCGGAGGCCTTTAGAACGTCTCAAAATCAATACCGTTTGGAACTCGTTTTCTTCACCGAATATTCTCTAAAATTCTCGAAAACTCACATTTCTCGATAACAGGTTGTTCACAACAACAGGCTCTCAATCGGCTATATTCAGCGCAATTCCCAATGATCGGCCGGCATAATTTCGGTCCTTTATAGCACGTATGCGGCACAAATGGTAGATATTCTTGAAAAAACCACAAATTGCGACAATTAAGAACAATTTAGTTCAATTAAGAAGATTATTGTAATCTTCCAGATGATTAAAATTAATTGGTGTCTTTAACTAGACGCCTACTCGTCGATCGTTTTGGGAAATTTTCAACTCACCATGGTAGCGCATATCACAGCAGCAATGATCGTTGATCAAATCCGGCCCTAGACAATAGATAATTTCGTCTTTGGTACAAGTCTGGCAACCGGGCGGCGGTTTACCTGTACGAATCAATTAAACAAAATCGGTTTAATTGTTGGAAACTTACCGTAATTTGGGTCTAAAGCGAGCACTGAGTTTCGAGCCTGTCCGGCTGTTACTTCATGTTCGACGATATATTCTTCGTAACGTACCCCCTTATCATACTCAATGATCGGCGTTAAATCACCGTTATCAATCGATAATATTAGCAAGAAAATGAGTGGATTTATCATTGTTGAATTCCATTACAATAAATTATTATCAATGTCAAAATCATTTCTGAAACAACCAAGAGTTGTTTTATTATAAGCCTCTAAAAAATACAGAAATAAATGGAGTTTTAGTCTAATTTGAATAAATAGAAGGATAATTGCATATAATGATGAATAAAATTGCATTCTAATTAGCCAGACAATATAGTTTATAAATAATAACGAAACAATGGGAAATACTCACATTTTTTCGAATAGTAAGGACGCCAAAATTTGAACAAATACACAAACCGCACGCAAATCCAATTTGCAATAGAACTTTCCTGTAGGAGCAACAAAATACGCGCATGTATTTCTCACGCAACAATTTTCAAACGAATCAACGTTCAATTAACGAGAAAAACTAATTGAAAATAGTTCGCCACAATTATCCTTGTAGTTTTTGTCGAATATCTTGAGTAATTGGCGCACTGATCCGATTCGACGTCGAATTTTTCGGCAACTTTGACCGACGTTATCGCACAAGGAAGCGTTAATTAACGAGCTATGAATGCATTCTCCCGTTTCCTATTCGATTTTAATCGATTCTAACGAAAACCGACTAAATTTGGACGGTTTGAAACAATATATTACAAATATTTGTAATTACCTACCGTATACGAAAAGTGATTGTTGTATACTGATTAGTCCAGGTAGATTTTAGTATTCAATACACCATCCAATGAAAATACCTTACATAACTATTTGTATTGTCACACGGACACACAATAAGATAATCCACCTGCAGGTGACGATGATTCGTCCAACCCTTCCGGTCCGACTCTCCAATACGAAAACTTTTCCAATTACTACACGATTTTTTTATTGCAATAGAATGGATTCAGTGGAGCATAGAGGTCGATTGATTAAATTTTTTTAAAGAATTACATTTATTATAGAATAAAGAAAAAACGACGAAATTAATCACAACAACAATACATCATATATTCGTAATCTTGACACACTTCATGGGTATTTAAAGGGCATTCGAGTTGCGGTGAACACTTGACTGGTAGAATATCTATTACAAGAATCGGATTTAAATCGGTTTCGTTCAATCGGGATGAACTTACCGAAGAAACGGGCACATCCGCAACAATAGCCGTGAATTATGGCCGGATCGTCGTCACAGAAATGTTGAGGACAACCGGTACATTTCGGCCCTAAGCCCAATAGAGGTATATGAACTAGAACACCAAATAGAATCAATCAATTATCAATAAAACTAATAATACTCACTTCTACGCAATTTTCTCGCTTCTATTTGATTTGTATTAGCCGTAAAACTGCAACAAATCAAACTTAATATTGAGAATATACAAAAATATAAACGAATTGTCGACATATTTCCTTCTTAGTTGTTCTTAAAACGAATTGGGTATTTAAAGACGAATCTCTAGTGACGAAATAACCAGTTTCTTTGATAATAATAGTCATTATGGTGCCAGTAGACGATAAACTCTAATTTTGGAAATTTCCCTCAATTTTTAAATTAAAATAAAATACCATTAAGTTAAAAATAATACAATTCGACCCCCAATTGGGGAATTTAATTGTTAAATCTACTATCAACTTGTATGGAATTGGAATAGTTCTAAATTTGGCAAATCTAAATTCAACGATTGGTTACAATTCAATTCTAAATCAGGATCGACGATTCTCTTAAAACGCTCGTTAACAAATTGATCCACATTCATTATCAATTCATTATTGATATCGTTACTATTATCGGTTAAAATTGTTAAATCGTCGTTTAAAAGAATCGTATCATCGTCTATTCGTTTCGAATCGGTCTCTATAACCGGATTTTGTTTAAATTTCTTATTAGAAAACCCGATTTCATCCTCCTTTAGTGTGGGTTTAAAAAAATCGCTATTGATCAAACGTAAAACTGTAACATCTTTAAATAATTCATTCTCGTTGAATTTGTATTTGCCCGGTGGTAGACCGATAGCATTCCCCAATACTTCATCGACAATAACGCAATCTTTCTCGATATTATTTGTACAATTCTCATTGATATCGATCGATTTAAACAATGTAGTTTTCAATAATTGTAAATTATGCAATAGATTGCTCAATTCTTGGCAAAATTTCGCCCCCTTTTGGCCGCTTTTACACTTCTGTGTTATATCAAATAGATAATTCCAAACTTCGAAATTATTCTGTTTTTGTTCATTTGGATTATCGTTCAATAAATCCGCATGATCCGGATATTTTTTAACATGTTCAATCATTCTTGTTCTACCCAAATAAGCTTTTAAACATTTCGGACAGCGATATTGCGACGAAATATTGCGTTTTTTCTGTTTTAATTGGACAAATTCCGGTTTTTTCGTGTTCTCTTTCTCTTCGTAGCGTTTAAAATCGCTAATTTGGACGTCGGTTTCGTCGGTGGATACGTCGATTCTCTTGAAATCCTAAAATTTAGAAACATTAAAATTTGGACAATTGAATTCAACGAAAATTACGGCTTCTATGTGTTTTGGTAGTTTGATTAATCGCCCGGAACGTGTACGTGGGGCGTTTTTCAATAAATTTCCGCCGTCCTCCGGTTTGTCGGCTTGTTGTTTGCACATTTGCACGTGCTGCCTAACCTCATCAGAATTGTTTACAACAGGTCGTTTACGAGGTCGTCCACGTTTCAGGCTATTCACAGGCTACAAATATAAATAATTGTAACTATTTAAATCGATTCAATTTTGAAATTTTTCGTACAATTAGATTGAGTTCTTGTGGATATACGACTTGGAAAATGCAAGGCTTTTCGGTGGTGTTATTGATGTTTTGTTCAATTTGCGCCGAATTCTGGTCTATCCCTATCTCCACCGCCTGTAAATCAACAAATTGCGCAATTATTGAATTAAAATCATTGAATTTAATTGAAATACCTGTTCTACTTGTATGACATATGGCAGAGAGGTTATGTTATCTGACATAATTTGATTCTTGATTATATGGGAGTAATTTTAATATTTTCCACTATTAACGATGAACTTTCACGGTTTTATCGGCCAATATATTGGAAAATTCGTGAAAATTCCAACTTTTTCAACGGTGAATTTTCAAAATATACATCCTGGAATGTAGACCCGCACGCGCACGATTAAATCATTAGAAAGACAGTGACGCAAAAATTAGGCACCAATTTAAACCGTTTTAACTTATTGAAAACCTTGACTTTATTTCTAATCGAATTAATCGAAATAACCATGGATTGAGAAAGTTTATTGTAACTTGATACATCAATAAACAGAATTTGTATTGTTCAATTGTCTAATTTTCTGCGCAATTATCGTAATAATTATAAAAGAATAAAAATTTTAAACGTAAATATTTCCAAAAAATTGCACTCTTTATTTTTTTGGAAATAGACGCCCTCTATCGTTTGACATAATAACTAAAGTAGTAAACAAATTAAGTTTTAGTCGATTGGCAACACTGATTTCCCACTTTTAAATATTGGGGGCACGAGATACTAACATTAGTGAGTCATGTTGACTTTTTGCGTAAATCAACCCCATTCTGGTTATTACGGTGTAGTAAAAGCCATTACGTTCATTAAAATTGCACAAATTTGTTTATCGATGTTGATTTGCGGTAAACAAGCAAAATAGACGCCCTCTATCATTTGACATAATAACTAAAATTGTAAACAAATCAAGTTTTAGTCGATTGGCACCACTGATTCCCCACTTTCAAATATTTAAGGTGCGTTGCCCTAACATTAGTGAGTCATGTTTATTTTTTTGCGTAAATCAACCCCATATAGGTTATTACGTCGTAGTAAAAGTCGTTAAGTTCGTTGCGTAAATTTCCCCCTTGTCGCGCCGCTCCGCTTCCCCTACGATTTTCAATGTCACTCGGCCTATCCCAATACGTTCCACCGACCGGCGTCACCTATTTTTGAGGGATCCCCGATGCATCATTGCCACCGGATTTATTTGTAATTGCGCAATACTGTACAAGGCCAGCTTGATGTTGTTTACAAATATTTTCAATTGCGGTAGGTCAATTGATTGGTCCAAATTGGATTGTTTTCTTGTCCAGTTTGATAATTCCAATTTTCGACTCTCGTATCGCCCATAATTCGATGTTTCTGCGTAGTGGGCTGCCAGGGGGCCACTGAACTGTTTTTGTTACGTTGATCGATCAAATCGTAAACAAGGTGATGAGGCAACGGGCACGTAGCCGGCAATCCGCAATATTGTTGAAAACGTTCACTTTTGCAAAGAAATAAAGAAAAGAGAGAAATCGAGGATGAATTTAAAATGCGATTTTGCTTACCATGTTTATTTCCAACAATTGTATACAAAAAAATCAAAATATAAATAAACAAATGTAATTCTATACGTGTTTGTTTGATCATGATAGAGATGAAATGTGTTTGAAAAAACAATATGAGAATAATTTAAGGGCTATATATAAGCACATAAATTTTGTATTTATAGTTGACAACTACAATTAGATTTTAATACGTAGAACGAATACAATTCTAATAAGTATCACAAACTGTAGTGTGATAAGAAATTGTAACGAAAACAGTCTTAAAAGGAAAACTACACAAAAATCTAATTACTATCAACTTACATGCAATAATTGAATATTTTCCGTTAAACAATTCAATTCTTCTGTTCATTATTATCACCATCATCACAATCATCTAAAGCTTGATAATCTTCAATCATACCGCCGAGCAAATGCGACAGATCATTGTTCAAATGATTTAAAGTATCGCGAATACTGCCCCCACTAGTCGTCGTCTCCGCCGGACTATTATCATCATCATTATTACTTGTATTAACTTCCAAATTATCAGCCATGATTACATCGTTGGTGGCAACATCGTCGTCGCAAATTTCCGAAAAATAATCGTCCTCATCGAACGTAATTACCGGATCTTCGTGTTTCACCAAACTGTTGAATTCTTCCAAACTCATTGCTGGAAAATCATTGATCGGTGTCGATGGTAACGAACAAATTTGATACCGATTGTCGTTACTGCTACCATCCTCTAATGCCAATTGTGTTATTGTTTCTTTCAAGCCGGTATTGTTGTTGATTTCGTTTATTTTCGTCGCAATATTCTTGTTGTTTTCCAGATATTTCTTCGTCGTGTCTTGGCTGTTATTGTACGAATCCATGAACGGTATCAACATTTCGATAATTTTCCGTAAAATTTCCGTTTGTGTATTGTGTTTCGTGTACAAATTCGAGATTTCCCTCAACAACGCCGTATTCTGTTTTTGTAAACCCGTCAATTGTTTGCCCATTACGTCCTGTTGGGCTTTTATAAAAGTCATCTCTTTCGAAATCTTGCCCAATTCCTCTTTTTCGCTTTTCGTGTAGTGGTTTCGCTTCAATTTCGGTAATTTACGTTTGATTAGTTTCAACATATCGGAACGGTCTTTTTGGAAGTATTTGTGGTAATATTCCAGTTCCGTGTTGCGATCAACGCAGATTTTATGGAAATCGTACAAGTTTAATTGTCGCACAAAACTGCCCATATTATTGTGTTTAAAATACATCGGCAATAGTTTCGATATGAACTTTAATTGATCTTTAATAACGAAACTTTTCCCGTTCGGGCCCCACGCCATTATATCTAATGTTGCTTTATTATTCAACATTTTCCATAATTTGATTACAAAATTTGCAACGCTATTCGTATCTTCCATCATCATTTTTGGTAAATTTTCACGATTTCTTTCAATTTGTATACTGTCTATTATGATATGATAAACGAGAAAAAAACAGTCACTACCAAAATTGTCAAAATTGTTTGTCTTTCAACTTGTTTTTGTTTTTTTCGCTAATCGGAAATAGTTGAAATTGTTTTTTAAACGAATTTTGGGAGTGATAAATCAAATACAATGACAACCTACAATGATAACAATTCATTTTTTTACTAATGCAAATCAAACGAGATGAAAATTAAATTTTATTTACGAAAATTAGTATCGTTCCAGAAGCAATTCAACTTGTTTTTTGCCCCCCTTTTACTAATATTTATATCAATTCAACAACAAAAACAAGTAAATAAAAATATTGCGTAGATTCTGCTCACGATTGTCTTTCCACTATTAATCCAATGAAATTGTCTTCTTCACCGTATAAAAATTAAAACTTCTTGCTACTGCTTCGAAGTCGGACAACAATTTGAATCGGCACTCTAGGTCAGGGTTCCTTATATACTCGACGCTCATCCCACCATTCAACCCTCATTTGTTCGCGCCACACTTCTAGATGTTTCGAATTATTAAATCTACAGTTTTCTAGAGTGAGAAAGTTGCAGGAATGAAAGGTGGCGTTCAATGCTTACGAAAATAGTAGGAAATCTTATATTTTTTGCAATAATATACAAGTTTATCAATAATTTTATATAAAATGCGCAATTTGTTGGAGAATTTTGTTTTCCACTATTGCCAACGTTAGAAAATTAATCAAGGGCAATAAACAGAGATAACAATAGGAATGTTATTGTCACTCGATTCATCGTTCGCTTTATGCGCAGACGCAAATTTACGTCTAGAACATTCTATTTCTACAGACTATCTCACCTAACTGTGAGGTCAAAAATGAACAGATTCAAGATATTCATATTTTATATTTATAATAGAAATATTATCAGAGAAAAGGGTTCAAAATAAATCTGAGGACTCATATATTTTTAGTCCAGTACTCTTTGTACATCATTTTGCTTGGATTCTCTTATGTATTTTTATATTTTTTTTAATTCGATAAATTATAACTAGAGTTAGGATATACAGTCTTTTTTTTCAAACTTATTCTCTCTAATTTTGCTGCAATTTTCATTTATTATTTCATTTATAATGTAACATTATTCTAGTTATTGAATATTTCCACAATATTAACGTTTTCAAAGATAAAATTTTAGACAAAACCTTCAATTATAACTAAATTATTGTAATAATCTAGTAATTATTATAATTTTTATCCTTCTAGCTAATTTAGAAAATGAATTTAGAGTTGAAATAACCCATTCAACGCCGATTATCGATTCTTATTTGAAAACACCTGTTAGGTGAGTCAGGCTGTATATGACTATAACTGAACGTCATATTTGTTTCCACAAATCAACTATAGATGTCACTCTAAAATTTGAATTAATAAATTACTAACTTAAAATTATAATAAAAATGAAATTACTAAATTAAAATTATAATAATGACAATAAATAGCCATCTAAAGAAAATTACAGAGTTTTGTATTGGAAATAAATTATTTTTTTATTTTCAGAAATTTAATCCGTGTTGTCTTTCTAGTGATTTAAATTCTATATAGTTTGTCAGACTGTTCGATTTGTCAAATTAGATGGCAGCACTTTAAATATCGGAGGGATTTTATTGGCGATTAAAAGATGGATTTCGATGAAATTGACGATAGCACCCTCAACGATATGATGAATTTGAGCGATTTTCACGAAAATGATCACGTAAGTCCCCAATAAATATCGTTGTGATTATTGAATTGCTTTTAAATAAATAGGACGGTACCGAAGATGGTAACGTACATCACCATCTAGAGGTGTTATCGAAATTTTTCGGCCACCAGAATTTCCGACCACTACAATGGCAAATTATCGAAAATGTGATGATATTGAAGCGTGATGTTTGTGCTGTAATGGCGACAGGTTCCGGAAAATCGCTGTGTTATCAATTCCCATCGGTTTATACCGGTGGTGTTACGATAGTTGTATCGCCGTTGATATCGTTGATGGAAGATCAAATTTTATCGCTTAAAGTATCGTTTAAGTATTTAAATTAATAATTACTCTAATTAACAATTCGATTTGTAGTTATTGAATATTCCAGCATGTTTATTAGGCTCAGCACAACAAGCAAAATCGCAAACAATGAACGAGATTCTCGATAATAAATATCGTTTAATTTATGTAACACCAGAATTTTGTACTGGTGATTACGGTCAAGAATTCATCAAAAATATAGAGACTAAATTAACGATAGATTTGATAGCAATCGATGAAGCGCATTGTGTTAGTACATGGGGTCATGATTTTCGTTTTCAATACCGTAAATTACATTATCTCAAATCGAAATTCCCAACAATACCAATTCTGGCCGTTACAGCAACTGCTACCAAGAAAGTCCAAGATGATATTATCAAAACACTGAAATTAAAGTAGATTTTCGAGTTTATATTGACGATTTAAATTAATTTTTATGTTTGTAGTAATTGTTTGATGGTCTGTTCCAGTTTCGATCGCCCCAATTTATATTTTGAGGTCCATTTGAAGGGCAATAGTGGTGTTTTGAGTGATTTAAAACGATTTATGATTATCGAAAATTTCGAAATGAAATTCAATGGACCGACGATTATTTATTGTATAAGTCGGAAACAAACCGAACAAGTCGCCGATCTTCTCAAATGTAAACCACAATTTATAATTATCCTACTAGTACTATTTGATTAATTATAGGTAATGGTGTTAAATGTCTAGCTTATCATGCAGGTTTATCGTTATCAAAACGTAAAGAAACTCACGAGGCTTTCGTTAAAGATAAGATTAATGTGATTGTAGCAACAATAGCCTTCGGTATGGGTATTGATAAGCCGGATATTAGGAATGTTATACATTACGGTGCTGCTAGGAGTGTTGAAGAATATTATCAGGAAGTCGGTCGTGCTAGTCGTGATGGTTTACAGGCTAATTGTGTTACGTTCTATAATGCAGCCGATTTCTCGTTGCATCGGTAAATTCAGTTATTTTAAATTAGTAATTTCTAATTAATTAATTGTAATTACAGAAAAATGGTCGATTTGATAGAGTACGCTTCAAATGAAACGAAATCGAGAAAATTGAAATGTATCGAAATTATGGAGAATTATTTAAAAATACGCACCTGTCGTCGACGATTCATTTTGGAATATTTCAACGATACAACAGCACTAAATGAGGATCGTTCAAATTGTTGCGATAATTGCACTAATTCGTATGAGAATTTATAATTTAATTCGTTGTAATAATTATTTCTATTTTAGACACTTTAAAGGTGATAAAAGTGATCACGAAATCTATGAGAATATCAACAAAGACGGTTGTTACGATTTTACAAACGATTCTCGTCTATTCTTGAATGCAGTTAATGTAATGCACGGTAAATGCGGCATTACTACTTATATTTTGTTTATAAAAGGCTCAGATTCTGCAAAAATTCAGGCCCAATATAAGGAAAATTCAGCTTATGGTTCGGGTAAACATCAAACCCAAGAATGGTGGAAGGCTATTGGTAAAATTCTAATAATTTTTGGATTAATATTTTTATAATTATTTTAACAGCTTCATTGTTGCTACAAAAGAAATATTTAGAAGAGAATTTCCAACGGACAGCAAAATTCACAATGAGTAAAGTATCTGTAACAACTTTAGGTTCGAAATTTTTGAAAGACAATGAAACTCTATTAATGCCTCCACCGCCGGATATTTTAAAATTATTAAAACGAAAACCCCAACAAAGGTACCTAAATTTTGATTATTTCAAACGATTATTGATTCGCAATTTTTCTAGTACTGGTTGGATTAAACCTGGCAGACCCAATGAAACTGTAATTTTACCAAAACAAACCAAAGTAAATAAAGAATCGGTACCTGTTAATGATTCCGTGTTGTATCAGAAATTATTGGATAAACGTACAGCTTTAGCTTCAAGTCACGATTGTATGCCGTATATGGTAGCATCAAATAATACCCTATTACAAATGTCCAAATTAAAACCAACAACTCTAGAAGCTCTACGAAATTGTCAACGTAATTCTATAATTATTATAAATTTTTTAATTTCTAATTAATTATTTTTAGTTGATGGTTTTACTGAGGCGAAAATTACGAAATTTGGCCAGCCTCTTTTGAATGTAATCAGATCAAATTGCTCGAATGAATCACAACAGAAACAACAAACAATTCAAGAGATCCTAAATCAACATCCTCTACCGAATGTTAAATTGATTAATTCAGCTGAATTAACATGTAAAATGTTTATGACAGGTTTACAACTCGAAGAAATCGTCGATAAGCGTAATTTTGTTTTAAGTACAATAATTTCCCATTTGATCACCGGTATAAAAGCTGGTTTACCGATTAAAATAGTTGATTTAGGCATAAATGATGCTAAAAGAGATTCAATATTAGGAGCAATCGAAAAGTTATCAGATTCTCAAAGTTTAACTGATATTAAAAATAATTGTGTTGAAGAAGTGAGTTGGGATGATATTCGAATTGTTAAAGCCTACAATGATGTTCGTGTACATTTGGAAGGTTTACAATTGTCGTATGAAGATTTTGAAGATTTCAATTATAACGATTTGAAAGCGATTCGTAAAGATGATAAGTCGAAAAGAAATTTGTCGATGCTGCTTGATATTTGTAAAAAAATACAGGAAGATGATGGTAATGACGAATCCAGTTCGAATCTTGATCCACCATTAGTTGGAGATAAGTGTGAAAATACTCATAATCAAATGGAAATATCTGAAATTAGTTCAAGTCAAAATCCGAGAGCAGAGAAACGTGAAATTGAAGGTACTCCTCTAACAAATCAATCTGTTAAAACTGATAAAGTAGAAAAGAGTACGGTTCCTTGTAAACTGTCCAAAGTTGTATTACCGCCTTGGTTGTGCCTGAAACGCGTATAATAAGTAATAAGATTTTATTGAAATTTAATATTTTCGTATTCAGTTTTTTAAATAATAAATAATACAAATAAAGTTATCTGTATTATTTGTTTACATATCGTCACGGAAATGTTAGGTTAGATTCATGTCAAAATTCTGACAACAAAGATAGCAAATAGAAATTTAACGTATTGAAAAGAGATAACTATACAATATAATTTAGAAAGATTTTGCAACGTTGCCACCTTTAAATGTTAAAAATCAGTAGATTTCAATTTTATAGATTCCTTTGTTTTCAGGGATTATTTTATTGATTTTAATTGAATCCCGATCTTACTTGTACTTTTCTATGACCTCCTGCCAAATAAAGTCTGATTTGTTTGCAAAATTATTAAAATTAGCCAATTCTTTAAAGGAGTTTCCCAAATTTGAAGGATTTAATTGTTCTTATAATTAAACAGACTGACTTTATTAATTAAGAACGGTAAATGAAAGTAAATATTATTAATCTGATAAAAATGTTTCAATCTACGCTTTAAAATTTAAGAAAAATGTTGTAATTCATGGAAATTCAGCCTAATTAGCTGAGAATTATTAGGTAAAAATTCTGTGAAAAAAAATGCATCTGGCAACATTGAAATTTCACTTACAACCCGAATTTGACAAGTTAGGTTATTTAATATAACCTCATTTTGTCCTTGTAGTGACTTTGGTTAAAAATAGCTGAAAAAATTATGAAAATCTAATTAAGAGAGAAAGTAACAAAATGACGGGCGGTAGAGGGTAATTATTTACGTTTTGGCTAAATATTTTGTATTTTTATTGAAAATTTTCAGGGTAACTAGACAGAGTAGTGTCTTGGAAGAAAACATCAATTTGGAGCAATTCTTGAAGATTTCCAATTACGAAGAAACCGTCCGCCAATTAGACATTTATTATGGAATGGGTAATTCCATATTCTTCCATATAAATTCAATAAAATCAATTTACTTTGAATTTCAGTCAAAAGGCAATTATTATTGTATCAAAGTCCAATCACTGGCTTATTTCCAGTGTTATCGACCGATAAAGAAGTCGGTAGTGTACGCGATAGTATCTATTGTGCGGCTGCTGTATGGGGCTTGTATCAGGCATATCGGCGTATCGATGACGATCGCGGTAAATCCTACGAATTGGGGCAATCTACAGTGAAATGTATGCGTGGAATTCTACAATGTTGGATTAAACAAGCTGGACGTATCGAATTGTTTAAAAAGAACCAATGTAACGTTCATGCTTTACACGTTAAATTCCATCTAACAACAGGCAGTGAAATTTACCCTGATAATCTCTATAACCATCTACAAATCGACGTGGTGTCGATCTATTTGTTGTTTTTAGTGCAGATGATCTCCGCGGGAATGCAAATCATCTATACTCAAGTCTGTTTGTTTATTTCTTTACAGTTGAGGTGTTTTTTTATTGATGTTTTTTTAGGATGAAGTAGCGTTCGTTCAGAATTTGGTCTATTACGTTGAACGAGCTTATCGTACACCGGATTATGGTATGTGGGAGCGTGGCAGTAAATATAACGATGGTACACCTGAAATACACGCCAGTTCAATCGGTTTAGCCAAATCAGCATTGGAGGCGATCAATGGTTGTAATTTATTCGGCGAGAAAGGCGCCTCGTGGAGTGTTGTTTATGTTGATATTGATGCACATAATCGTAATCGTAGTATATTTGAAACTTTACTACCGCGGGAATCGTGCTCGAAAGATGTTGATACAGCCCTATTGCCGACAATATCATTTCCAGCATTCGCCACACATGAAGATTTATTGTATAATGAGGCTAAAAGTAATATTATACGAAAATTGCGTGGTAATTATGGTTTTAAACGGTTTATACGTGACGGTTATAAAACTGTCGTTGAAGATAAAACAAGAAGGTAATCTCTATTGATTTTTTCAATTGAGTTGTGATTGATAAAATTTTAGATATTATGAAAATGGCGAGATTAAACATTTTGAAAATATCGAAAACGAGTGGCCTTTATTTTATATTTTTATGATAATCGATGGTGTTTTTAAAGGTCTACCGGATCAAATTTCCGAATATCAAGAATTGTTAAAAGAACGAATCTATTTGGACCAAAATGGGGGTAATTATTCTTCAATTAAAATCGATTATAAATTATCAGGAATTCCAGGGTCAATCGCAGTAAGCTTTGAATTTCTAACGTAGGTCTACTTCTTGTTACAATCGTTTATCGATAATGTAGATTCCTGTCGTTTCCTTTAAAAAAACTGGCTAGTGACCAAAACTTTCTTGCGTTTCTTAGAGGGAAATTTTATTTTATTTAACTGAAATTTGAAATGGACTTTTGAAGAAATTTTCGAGATTTATTTACAGTTTACGAATCGATAGTTCAAACAGTAATCTGCGTTACTAACAGTAAAGTCACAGCTTACTGCGAAAAAAATTACCATGTGTGCCACGCTATTCCTCTTCCCAGTAGCCTATGATTTTGAGAACGTAGGTCAGCTTCTTGTTTCAGCTTAGTAATCTGCATTATCGACAATCTGTTGAAACAAGAGGATGCCGGTAATGCAGATCATTTAGTTGAAACAAGAAGCTGACATACGTTCTCAAAGTCATAGGCTACTGCGATGAGGAATAGCATGGCACACATGGTACTGATTTATTATAAAATATTTCTTTTACAAAATATTGTAGATCCGGTGATACCGATGTACTATTACGTTAGTGAAGATAATTTAGAGAAAGAACACCAAGATCCTAATACAACATCAAGACGTATTAATAGCGAAACTGGTTTATTTCTATGGAATCAAGCGATGTTTGTATTGGCCCAATTATTAACCGCCGGTCTTTTACATATCAACGAATTAGATCCAATTCGTAGATATCTACCCTCGTATAATCGGCCAAGAAAAGGTGGACGATATTCGGCTTTTCAGGTATTGCCTTTTTACATCAATATGATAAGGGGCCAGGTCGGAAAAAAGTGGATTTTTTGACGAAGAATTTCTTTTATTTTTCATTCAAAATTCAAGTGTTTAGGCTCGTTTGAAAGGGAATTTAAAACTGTATCACGAGGGTTTTACCGTAGAAGTACATGTTTTTATATTTTTCCTCATAATTCATCTAATATTAATTTGTTTTTAATGAATATAAGGTCTATCTGTAGCAGATTCAAAGAACTGTCCAAATATCTAACGAATTTTCCAATCGGTTTTAGTAGTTTTCCGAAAATTAAAGAAATTTCAAAGAAACATTCCTTGCACAATTTTAAAGCACAGTTTACTGAATTAGTAAAGGTGTTTTCCACACAATTTGCCTAAGAAATAAAGGTTTTCTGACAATAATAGAAAATTTTAAAGTCCATACAATTTTTTGTAAACTGAAAAAAACCTGGTGCAATATAATTATATTTAACAAGTAAAAATTGCTAATGAATCCCCGTTATTATAGGAAAAGTCCTTGAATTTTCAGAACTTGAAGTTGTCCCATCTATATGTTTTTAGAAAATTGTTCGTCTTTCTTTTATCATTTTTCTTAATTTTCCGGAAAACTACTCAGCAAACTCGAAAATTTTTTTGATATTTGGAAAACTCAATTTTCTATCGATAGATAACAAATCAATATTGTCTAATCAATGAGAGAAAATATACAAAACACACTTCTATACTTGCCTCTATAACTTACAATTTCTACAAAATTTTCCAAAAAGGCAAAACTCTTGGGATGGATACAGCTTGAAATGCGCTTACAAATGACTCTAAACACTCGAATTTCGAATGGACATTAAAAGAAAAATCCCTTGTCGAAGAATCAACTTTTTCCGGCCGCCGGTCCCATTAATTTACACGAAAGAAAAATTGTAAATAAAATCCACTGCCACTGAAACTTTTGGTGATAGTTTAGAGTACATTTGGTTTTTATTCTTTCAGACAAAACCGTCTTTTGTAAGTAATTTAGATTAAATGACAACTAATTCGATTTGATTCAGCAATAATTTCAAATTAAAACGATTAATTTTATAATAATTCGAGACTAATTAATCAATTTTTTGTGCTTACAGGCGAAACCCTCTATTGTAAGTAATTGATGTAAATGTAGTAGCGTTTTCTCCTCTTTTTTTCAAATAAATTTGTTTGTCTCTATTATTAATTTTCCTAATTTCAACTAATATTAATTGTTAATTACGGTAATTAATTTTTATTAATTATTAATTGGAATTTTGTATTTTATATAAACAGGGAACGGCAACAGATTTGGTCGTCCAGATTGTCCTAATCGCTGAATCGATGCGTCTACAAGCAATGATGGCAACTTACGGTATCCAAACACAAACCCCCCATGAAGTGGAGCCGGTACAAATCTGGTCATCTACACAGTTAGTTAAAGTCTATCAGAATTTGGGTGTTAATCATAAATTAGGCTTGCAAGGCCGGCCTGTTCGTCCGATTGGTAGTCTCGGAACTAGTAAGGTTAGTTTTGTAATACAATTCTGTTAGTTAGTTAGTTAGTTTAGCTGGATCGATTGGCTACTAAGCCTTACCGAACTGCGACCATTCTGATCTATTGTTCATAACCCTCCCCCTATTACTGTCGCAGAAAGGATATCTTTTTTGCGAAGTTAATTTTCTCCCTAGAAGACCTACTCCGTACTTCAGCAGGCGACAGAATTGTGTCACTGAGGTGAGTAAACCTATTGCGTTCCAATGCTACGCACTCACGTAGTATGTGCTCGGAGGTTTTATGCTCCAGTTCACATAACCTACACCTTTCACTGTCAACTAAGCCCAGTTTTTTCAGGTGATATCTGACGGAGCAATGCCCTGTCTGAAGCCTCGTAAGAAGTCTTAATTCGTTCTTCGAAAGATCGAGAAGCTTCATAGCATTCTTAGGCGAGTAGTCGATGAACATCTTCGCCTGTCTCATTCCCGGAGTTTGCCTCTAGTGAGGCATTTTATTGCTCCTTTCCCATCTGCAGATCTCTTTCCCCCATTGGGTTTTAGTTAGCCCGTAAAACGGTTCAGGACCTACAAATGGTGCCTGAGCAAGTTCATCGGCCAGTTCGTTGCTTCTTATTCCCTGATGCCCTGGCATCCAAGCTAGGGTAAGTTTATTGCCCCTTGACAGCCGTTACAGGGATTGACGACAATCTCAGACGGTCTTTCGACTCAAGGCTATAGGCTTTTAGAGCTTTCAGCGGTGCCTGAATGTCAGTCATAATGTATATTTGGGCACCCGTAAGGTTTCTTTCTAAACACTCTCTGGCGCACATCTCTAATGCAAGAATCTCAGCTTGCATAATGGAAGGGGACTTTCCTAAAGCTATGGATGCCCTATAATTGGGTTCGTATATTCCTATACGGATTGATCCATTAGTGAACTAGATGGAGGATTTGTGATGTAATTGATCAATCCAGTTTCTTATCCCATGGCGGTCATCTATAACCACTTCAAACGGGGTTTCGAAGTTAAATTTCCTCGGCATGATATCCGAAGGTTTGACTACTAGCCCTGAACCTATTTGATTCAGAATTCCAAGATGCCCTTACCAGTTGCCTAGCTTGGATTTGTTAGTCTGGTACAGCCTAAAGGCAGCAGAGAGCCCCTTCTTCCGCAACTGTAAGTGAAGCGGAAGTAGGTCCAGAAGTGCCTCCATTGCTGCAGTAGAGGTGGTTCCTATAGCCCCCGTTATTCCTAGACACGCTAAGCGATGCATTTTTTGCAGTTTCTTTTGCGTGGTAACTTCTTGTAAGACGATGGGTCTTACAACTGTAGTGTACAACGAATAGGTTGTCTTAGGTTGCAGTTCCCATCCAAAGAGTTTAGCCTTTGCAAAGAGTTTACGGCACGTCCATAAGGCATCCGTTGCTTTCGAACGAGTTTTATCAACATGTGAATTCCAGTTCAGTTAGCTATCCAGGTTACGTCTAGATATTTTAACTCATCGGAGAATTCAATTGTTTGTCCATTTAGCAGTGGAATCTTGAAGCATAGCCTCCTCTTTCGCGTAAATGGAACTACTGTGGTTTTGCTTGGGTTGACACTGAGTCCATCCCTTGCACACCAATTATTGATACAATTTAAGGCACTTTGCATTTGATCAGATACAGTACCTTTGTGCTTGCCTCTTATTACAACGACCGCATAGCCCTGAGCATTGTTCAGTCCCTCCAGTAGGTCATCTACCACAATGGACCAAAGCACAGGAGAGAAAACCCACCTTAGGGGCATCCCCTCCCAGCCGCCGCCGAGGCTTCCGCCCCTCCGATAAAGGCCGTAACAATTCGGGTCCTAATCATAGCCTCAATCCAATTAATGGTGAGAGGTTCTATGCCTTTTTTGATGGCTGCTCTTCTTATTGATGAGTGCGAGGTGTTATCAAACGCCCCTTCCACATCCACAAACAATCCAAGTGCTACTTCTTTATTTGCAAGCGCCCTTTCTACATCCTTCACAAGATGATGGAGGGCATCTACAGTAGATTTGCCTGATTGATAGGCACACTGTTTCATATGAAGCGGTCTCCTTACCAAGGATTCACTTTTTATATGATTGTCAATTATTTTCTCCATAGACTTTAGGAGAAAGGAGGTGATAGGCTCCTCCGGAGCCCTTCCACCCATTTTAGGTATGAAAATTACTCTAGCCTCTCTCCAAGACCTCTTTAAAGATAGCTCTCAAGCAAGGGGCTGTAAATTTGATCCCCTTTTGCAGTAGGGCAGAAAAGATACCATCCCTACCAGGTGATTTGTAGGGCGTGAAATTGTAAATAGCCTATTTCACTTTGTTTTGGGTGAAGATTCTCCCTGCCAGGGATCGACCGTCACGGGTGGAGCGATATACGACTTCTAACCGATCTAGATTTTCCTAGCTGTGTATATTGGGTACCTCTTCCGACCCGGGAAAGTGAGTCTTCAACAAGACTTTAAGACTTTCCTCATGATCTTCGGTGTACCTCCCATTAGGCTTCTTAATTAGTTCTAACGCTTTCGAATGGTCCTTAGAAAGAACCTTTCGAAGGCGAGTTGCTGTGGCTAATTCATTTATCCCAATCGCAGAAGATCCCCTTTTCGATCTCCTAACTTCTTTATTATAGTTTGTTAGGGCCTGTCGATACGCCTCCCAACTGCCTGTTCTTTTGGCCTTGTTAAACGCCTTTCTGGCTTCAATTCTAACAAGTAAACCTTACGAAGTCGAAACTCCCGATTTTGATGATTTTTGGTATATAAGTACTTCATTCTATTCTAAGGGATGCATGTTTTGTCATTCGTGTCCATACGCAAGTTTAATGGAGAAAATGGGGGTTGAAGTTACCCCTGCAAAATCAGTTTTTTAGCAATATCTCTAGAACGGTTCAATATTTTTTGATAATTCAAAAACTGAAAGATAGACATTTGTGAGGGCTATAACGTGGTAGAAACTAATTGTCAATATCTTATTGGGGGTGGAAATGATAGGCACTTATGTGCAGTTTTTTACGGTTTTTTGCAATTTTACACCCCATGGTAAAACATAGCAATACGAAATTTTTTATAGTAGTAGAAAATTACAAAATAAAAGTTACCTGTTCGAGGGTTTTTCATTATTTTGAATTGTTACCCTATAAATAATTCTTAAGTGTTGCAAATTTAGGGGTAAATTTTGGCTATGTATATTATATTATAAGTAGACTTAATTTCCTATTCCACCAGGGAACGTCCCTGGACAACTTTATCCTCCTCAAAGGACAGTTAAATACAATTCGGTATTATTCTCTAAAAATTTTGTTTTTTTCAGTTGTATCGTGTTTGTGGCGCAACAGTTCTATGTTATCCATTAATTTTCGAAGTATCCGATTTTTATTTATATCGCGATATGGCATTATTGATAGATGATATTAAAACTGAATTGCAATTCGTTGGGCGTTATTGGCGATTATCGGGACGTCCAACTGTTTGTTTATTGATACGTGAGGAGCACATGAGAGATCCTCAATTTAAGAAAATGTTGGATTTGTTGGCGATGTTGAAGAAGGGCTATTGTGACGGCGTTAAAGTACGAATTGGGCGTTTACAGAATCTCATCTCCAGTTCGTGTGTTGGTAATTTATTTATTTATTATATCAGAAACTATAACCAAACTAATAATTTTAGAACATTTGGACTTTATGAACGTTCTAGACTTACCGATTGATATTTTTACACAATTTAAACAATTACAACACGATTATATCGGCTATCAGAGCCTAACAGATGTGCCAAGAATCTTGAATTATCAAGACGAACTCAAAGACTATTCAGTAATTATTTTATTTTATTCAAATTTCGGTTGTAATTGGTGGTTTTTGTAGCATTTTAAAAACTCATCGACTCGTGAGATTCTTGAAGCCACCGAACAAATTGAAAGTTTATATGCTCGATGTCAATTATACGGGATTTTATTGAAACGAGAAGGCAAACAGTTTAAAGTTAACGACAATACAATTGAAGAACATCTTCACAATTTGTACCATCAAGCTGGTTGTTTACGCCATTGGGCAGCAGTTCGCTATACGAGCAGTCTGTTATCGCACAATGTCGACTCTATCAGTCCGTTTATTACGGCCGTTCTTGTACATGGGAAACAAGTAATTTTTAAATTTACAATTATAGGGGTGGATTTATTGATTTATTTCCAGTTAACGGTCGGGGTGATCGGCCAAAAAGAGACAGTTTTCGATAAACCAATGACACCAAACGAGATCCAAACAGTTCTCTACAACACCATCCAACCGTACGATGTAATAGGGGCTGTTTTACAACAAGAAGTTATTTTATATTGTGGCCGTTTAATATCAACAAACCCGGAATTATTCCGGGTATTCTAAAAATCCGAGTCGGTTGGGTATTGGAGGCTATGAAAATATATTTAAAAATATTCGGCGATTTAAAGAAAATCGAAGATCATAGTCCCTATGAAGTACGACAATTACTCTATAAAGTATTATCAATTAAAGAATGGGGCACTAGAGAGAAGTAACCATTTAATTATTTAATCAAATTAATTAATTAATTGAATAATTATAGATTGACGCCGCTACAAAGGAGACGCCTTGAAGGTTGCCTATGCCGCGTCCCATCCCCATTCTACAATCAAGTCTGGGACGTTATGTTGCGCACCCCCAAAGGCATAATCGTAATGGGTACACTTCTACCCCAACAACCGACTCTATCAAATATGGCAAAATCCGAACTAACTTTCTCTCTACTAGTTGAGAACGTTTTGAATTCAATCCGTCAACCCGAATATCGACAATTAGTCGTCGAATTATTATCGATAGTTTCGACAATATTGATGAGGAATCCCGAGTTAATTTTCAGCCAACCGTTAGATTTGGAACAATTAATTAAAGACGCAACTTATATGTATTCGAAAGTATTGTTATTTGTTTAATAATTCGGATTCTTTAAATAACTTGTGTAATTTTAGGACCATAATTTGAATGATGATGATGTTTCTAAACTGTTCGAAATACCGTACGTTCAATCGACCGGCTATTTGGCTCGAGCTGTTGTTAATAATGTTTTAAAGGGCGGACAATTGAGTCATCTAGAGGGTGATGTTAGCGCCTGTCGGGTTTCTTAAATTGTGATTTATTTATTGTTAGTTATTAAAAATATTTCAATTGTAAATTGTTTTAATGTTCTCTCATTATATTGAAACAATAGTAAATCCACTCATATAGTAGAAAGTTTTGAATTTGTTGCCAACTCTAGAATTCAAGAATTAATGACATTTATATAGAAACGTATGGTGAAATTTATATTCCTACGTTGGTATCACTGATGAACTAAACGATACTCGTTTGTTTTTAGATCAACAATATAATCTCAAATTTTATGTCTTTAAACAAGTTTCTTATTTATAATGAATTTAGTTTTAAACAACTTTTTTTACTTTATTTTGTTGATTTTTATTACGTCTTACTGAAATTTCTTGTGTAATATACCATTCGATTATTGTTTATTTAAATTTCCCGCTTTTAATGAATAGGCGTAAATGTCAAATTCAACACTTTTTACTGCCTATCTAGATTTAAATTTTAAATTAATGCAGTTAAACCAAATTTAAAATCGTATACAACTTAGAGATTCGAAAATTCCCCAAGTTTATTTTGTTTGACAGTTCAACACCAATGCCAAATCTACCAACTTTCGGTAAGTTTAGTGGTCTACCAAATTTTCACAATTTACTCACTGATTACGTACAAATTTATTTATTCAGTTTATTTATTTGTAGATAAGCTCGATTAATTAGGTTTATTTAGTGTTTTTCTTAGAATTTCTCAATTTTTTGTGTGATTTGAATACTTGAAGTGTTTGTTTACTAAAGTGGCAACAGTGTTCAATGTTTATGCAATTTTTTTTAGTTTACAGGTGTCAGAAGAAAAGTGTTCAATATTTATGTTTTTATGTTTATTTATTTTGATTTTTTGTAATTATTTACATTAATTGCTATCAAGAGACAATTGAAATTACTGATTACAGAAAACAGACGAATATATCTATAATTGTTTTCCAAATAATCATACGATGAATGTTCTCCAAATCTGGAAAAGTATGACTCATTGCCATTCATTACAATACCAATCAAAACATACTGTGAAAATAGTTGGTTTTTAAACGAAAATCGTTGTGTTTATCAAACTAAAATTGATAATTCTACGATGAATTCGAATGAATACCGTTACGGTATCTTCATTGAGAATGAATTGATGACGGATCTGACCAACGATCAGAAACCCCGTACGGCTCTGTTGGGGCAAATTGTGAAAATTGAGGGTATCCTGGGCAGTGACAATCTACAAGTACGTTTCCTAAAAGACGGCGAAACGTGGGAGAGTAAAACGTTCCGCTGTCCGAAACGGTGTATAGCGCCGATTTTCGAGAAATTATGGCCGTATATCGTCGCCATACCATCGCCACAAGAACGTGTACGATTCGCAAAGAACCGTGAACGTTGCGAGAAACTAACCCGACTAACAACAGACATGACTGTTGGTTTTATGGACATTAAAGATCTGTATTTGGGACAGATCAAATATATGGGGAATGTTAAAGGGATGGGCAAATGTATCGGTATCAAACTTAATGTATTCGAATTCAAATAAATCGATAAAATTCGAAATAATCGGAGAATTTTCTGTTTTAGGAGGCAAAGAAAGACAATAAATGTAACGGCTCGTATGCTGGAATTCAGTATTTCTCCTGTCTGCCAGGCTATGGGGTATTCACAACGATCGATCAAATTGTTCCGGTAAATACGACGCTTCCGCTAAAATCAACCAAAGAAACTACCGAATTGGATGATTGTCTTGAACGAAACGTTACTAGTTTTATCAAAAATGTTAACAATACGGAGAATTGTAGAGAATTACCGATGAAATACGAGGAAATCGTTACGAAATACGGCGAATATCCGAAAATACCCACAACTACAACAAAGAATCCGACAACAATCAGGAATTCGTTATCGTTACAAAACATCTTGGATATTGGTAACAGTTCAAATTCGAATAATGATTTCGATCAGAACACGGTTATACCGCCGGATAAACAATATTTGATCGATAAGAATGACCGAAAAATCAAGAATAAATCGGAATTTGATTTGTATGATTTGATCGGATAATTGGAACGGTACCACCGATCGTATACAATTAGAGAAATTCTCAAATTTAACCAAAACACTAGAACGTGAAAGTTCGCCAACAAACGGTACGATATCGCGCCGCAATAAAAGCATCAATCCGTTATCGCATCTGTGCAATGGCACCATATCGAGGAAGGTTCGGCTGAATGGCGAGACTCGAATCGGCAAGGAAGAGGCCCGGAAAGACGAGAAAAGTAAGGCAATTGTTGTGGTTTTGTACCCCAATTTTGATTTTCTAAATTTGTTGAAATTTAGTTGGTTTAATTGCATGAGGAAATTTAAGAAATCGGTTGTTGAATTAAACAAAGCGTGAATTAATCGTTATTTAATTGTCTTAGTTTTATTAAAAATTCAGCTTGGTGGGTACACGCGCGAAACCTACTGTTGGTTAAAAATAGCGTTCTAGTTTGTGTGTTGTGTGTGTATTGGTGATAGTTGAGTCAAACTTGCAGACTTTTTTAGTTCGCTTTTTATAAATAGATTTAAGTTTTTAACATTTAACGCTTTTTGGGTTTGTTTCTAGTTATAAGATAAACGTGAGAATGTGTTGTACGTTAAAATTGTTAAAAAGTTGGTACAATTTTGTTTAATTATTTGTTCATTTATTCTCAAATAATAGTTGCGTTCGTGTATATTTGTGCGTAATAATGTCGTCGAATAAATGCAAAAATCTATCTCTTTTAATACCAAAGAGAATGAATGCATTTCCGACGACAACATCAAAATCAAAATCAACTAGACATAAATCATCTAATTCTAATCGAGATATTAGTCATATCTATTCAAATAACGATGATGAATTCCTTAATAATATACCAATATTTGTCTTAGAAATTAACGAAAAAAGTGATGCTCTGGCAAAGGCTCAAACAACAACAACATCACCACCACAAACAACCAAAACAACACAAATTAGTGATAAAAAATCGAAATATCACCAACCGAAACCTGGCACAACAAACGATCTAACAATAGGCAGTTTAGTTGAAGTATTAAATGATGTTAGTAAAGATCCACTATATGGTGTTGTTAAATGGATTGGTGTAGAAAATGGTACAAATTTTATATTAGTTGGTATTGAATTAGAAGAGGAACAAACCCATTTACCATTAACATTAACTGATGGTCTACATAATGGTGAACGTTTATTTCATTGTGCTGAAAATCGTGCACTATTCGTACCGTTAGTACAATGCCATAAAGATTCACGTTTTCAAGATGGTCTACCAACTACACCCGTACATCATATCAATACCAATGATACGGTAAGTAATGACGTCTAACTTTTCTTAAAATAGAATTTCTAAATCTATAATTAATTGTTTAATAGATGGATTGTCCGGTGATACAAGGCGCTGTAGCCCCATTATGTATGCCAACTGAAGAGGACGTTGAAGCCGTTTGTGGTAAATTTCGTGGTATACAAGGACACCACAATTCCTGTTATTTAGATGTTACATTATTCTCAATGTTTACATATACGGCAGTATTCGATAGTTTGCTATTTCGTCCGAAAGGACCCAACGATATCGACGATTACGAAGAGGTATTTGTTATTAATTCAATTTATTTATTATTAATTTTTTTTATTTGAAGGTCCAACGAGTATTACGCGAAGAAATCGTGAATCCATTACGAAAGAATTTGTACGTTAGTGCGGCACATGTAATGAATTTACGAAAATTATTAGATCGTTTAAGTTCAGTATCGGGTTTGACCAGTGAGGAAAAAGATCCGGAAGAATTTCTAAATTCGTTATTAGCACAAATATTGAAAGCGGAACCGTTTTTAAAATTGAATTCCGGACAAGAGGCGTTCTATTATCAATTATTTGTTGAAAAAGACGCCGATCTAACATTACCAACAGTACAACAATTATTCGAACAAAGTTTCCTTACCAGCAACATTAAATTGAAAGAAGTACCATCTTGTCTTATCATACAAATGCCCCGATTCGGTAAAAACTACAAAATGTATCCGAGAATACTACCATCACAACTATTGGACGTTACCGATGTTATAGAAGGATGTAATTACAAAATAATCGATAATTTAATGAAAACTAATGTTCAAACATGTTTCAGCACCGCGTCAGTGTATAGTTTGCGGTAAATTAGCCCGTTGGGAATGTCGTGAATGTTTCGATAGTTGCAGTACAGTCGGTTTAGAAAGCACATCTTTCTGTACTGTGTGCTTGAAAACGGCGCATCGACACGAACGTCGCATCCACCACAAACCTGTCCAATTGGAGGTATCGCCGGATTTTTCAATAATGGAAGACCACTGTCGTCCGCCACGTTTATTTATGGAATTGTTCGCCGTTATCTGTATTGAAACATCCCATTATGTGGCTTTTGTTAAATGTGGGGTCGGTCATGAAGCGCCCTGGTGTTTCTTCGATTCAATGGCGGATCGTAAAGGTGAAAAAAATGGCTATAATATACCGGAAATGGTGGCGTGTCCGGATATTTCGCGTTGGCTATCCGATGAGCAAATCTGCCGGCAGTTACATGAAGAATTTCCAGTTGATAGACATTTACCGGAGCATGCACGTAGATTATTGTGTGATGCTTATATTTGCATGTACCAAAGTTCTGATGTTATGATGTATAGATAGATATCCATTTTTTTTTTGGTTTCTTTGATATAAATCTATCTAACAAATATTGACTGATTATTTTTTTAGGAGAATAATTGTTTTCGTTTTACTAAAATTGTTAAGTTTCAGTTTTGCAAACAGATTTGGGTATTATTTACTCTATATGACGCTTGTTATAAATGTTCAGTATTTATATTTAGAGAAAAAACAAGCCATATCACTTTGTTGATTCGTCAAAAATATATTCTAATCTTAGGAATGTGCCTTTTCAGTCAATCCAGAACCGTATAAGAGAGGTGTTAATTCACAATATTAAATCCAACAAAGTGTTATGGATATTAACTTAAACAAATAATATTTATTTAAAGATTATTTCAAATTCTATTAAAAGTGTAGATATTTCTACTTAAATGGATGAAGGGAAATTAAAAAGAAATCGTTCTAATCTATAACACCTAGTTTTATTTAAATTTGAACATATATAATTCGGCGTAAGATCTGGGAGCTAATTTGATTAAAAACCTAATCTGAAAGCTTTACGTAATGAGAAACAATACATTGAATTTTCTGAGATCGAACAATACCTTGAACCGTGTGTTTTAATATTTAAAGACTGGTGTCTAAATTTTTTCAACTTACAATCTAAAGAATTTTGTTTCTAAAAATAAACAGATATATTGTGTTATTATTGATATTTGTGTAAAATGAATACCTAACACTCCTATATAAAGAGAAAACTTAAAATAGTACGTAATTTTGTTATTGTTGTCAACACAACTTTATTTTTCTTTTTTTTGCGTAAATAATTTGATAAATTTGTACTTTTGCTCTCACCAAAAGGGCTAAATTTCCACAAACTTATACTCTAATACGAACAATTAAACAAATAAACTACAAAAATCCTCCAAACTTTGAAGACATCCAAACCGCTCAAGAATTAAAAACGAAAACACTAAGATACTGTTAATATAATTTTTGTTGTCGACACTATTTGCAATTCCTCCGATTTAATATCGATTATGTTAGAGAAATTCCATATAGACTGCAATTAAATTGTAATCTATAATAGTATAGACAACTTAGAGAATCAGACCTATCTGGACTATTTGCCATCAAATGATAAATAGTTTAGACGATTACAATGAAACTTGCCAGTATTCTAAAATCTAAATTATTAGTAAAATAGAACGTGAAATATTGTCGAATTCTTAATAAAGATCTTCACCATCCATCACCAATTCTGTAGCATATCCTGAATCCAAATTCAAAGGGCTACAATTTTAATTAATTAAAAATATAGAAATAGAATTGTAAATAAACTTACTTTATAGCTTTACATGTAAAGAAGACGATTCGTTTCAATTTTTTATTGTAGAAAAAATAATTAAAACTCCATAAACAACCGTCCTCACCAAATGGATCCGATGATAAATCGGGATTATATGAATAAATATCACAATCCTCCAATGATATCTCATCATCGATTGCTGCCCATATTGTTGGCCCCAATAGACGGTATTGTTCACCAGCTGTTGCCATTAAATTTGAATCAATTTGATTGGTTACCCATTGGCGAGACGGTTCTTTACTGAACTCATTGCTCTATCGAAAAATAAATATAAAAATTGCGATTAAATCAATTTTTATCACAAATAAAACGTTATCAAATAAACAACTATAGAAATTGCTTATTTGTAACAATGAATTATAAAAAATTGGAAGTTTTATCCGAGTTACGCTGGTTAGAAATTAAAAATCTTCAATTCCCTGTTTATCTACCTTAAGATCCATGAAATCATAATCAGGAAACGCTGAATTCAATGTACCAATTAGATAAAATAACGTTTTCCGACTGATTGTATCACACAGAGGTCCTTCCTCATCACCGGATATACTGCGACTATATTGCGATGATGAATGACCTGGTGATACACCCTCGGGTGGTGATAATGCTTGTAAATCGTTTGGATGTACACCTTCGGCATTGAAACGTTTATATAATGCCTTCTCTGGACCAGCCATTTTACACGAATAACTCTCAATACGTCCAATTATTTGTATATCGCCCGTCTGTATACATAGGGCATTGTTAATTGTTTCAAATGTTGTACTTTCTAAAAGCTTCATCGTTTGTTAAGAATAAATCGAACACAATTTATGATAAGTGAGATTTGTACTAATCGTTGTTTGTTGTTGTTATTGGTTGATATTTATTGTTGATTGTTTATTTGTATTGTTTGTCGCAAATTTCTAAAAACACCATTGAACACAAGAAAGTTTTTAAACATTGCTGTCGGATGTATGAAGACTCCTTTTCGTTTCGAATGAACCAAGCGACAACACGATGGTATAACAGAACAATACAACTTTACCGATTTTCGTAACTGTTGATTTGGGCACATCACAAAATACAAAGTGTCTATAAAAAACAATTCTTCAATTCTTGTAAATATTCGTAAAATTATTGCCACTTTATTAATATTTTTACAATTATTACTTCTTCGACAACGAACCAAAATGGAAACAGAAAAAAACAATGAAATTGGGCGAGTCCACTTGGTAAAACAAAAGACAACCACAATTCAATTAAACGAATTAACAAACACACACAAGTAGCTAATGTTCAAATAATAATAAATCAAACATTGTATTCGATAATTAAAACAGAACGACACTAATTAATCGATAACGGACGCTTTAATTAAAACAAATTCGAATTAATTTAAACCGCAAATCTTATCAGAACGATCTGTTTGACATTTACGTAAACTCGTACACAACAATCTAGTAAACTGTGAGCAGTGCTGCCAAGATTGATGGTTAAAAATAAATACAATAATCGTTTATTAAGCAACTTATTTGCGCATAAACAACAATAATTCAATAAAAATTACAATTAATACCAATACGGCGTAATTGTGGTTTAATTATTGTTGAAATTGCGATAATTCAACTTGCTGGTAGTTTGGTCCAGTTGGTAATACTGCAATGACCCAGCTTTCTTTGTTTTGTTTATCTATGGTAGGATGTTCGGGTCAATGCCAGTGGCGGAGCAAATACGACAAAAATACAAACAAATTCGGAATAATTTCTAATTTTATCCACGATAATTCACCATATATCACATTAACAATTGATACCTACCTATTTATAGATTTATTTCGAAAATTTCTATAATTATTTGGAAATTTCATTAATTTTGGATTGTACGCTACTGGATATAATGTAAATTTCTTGCTAATTTTTGCTATAAAACGGGATATAAAGGGAAATAACTGTTGTTGGTGTAAATATAATGGGAGTTGTGATAATTCGAGCGTTAATTTACTGCTAATAAGCTATGGTTCAAAAATTTTATAGGTTATTCACGTTATACGGGGTGAATTATTTATAGTAAATTCTGTTGATTTTAGACTCACTCTGTAGCTTCAATGCTTCAATGATTTATTTTTAAATTATAGCTAACACTTTCTTTATTTGTTTTAATTCTGTTTTATTTACATACATTGATAAAGTATTTGTAATGAATTGTGAAATCATAATTTAAATATAAACATAACAATCGATAAGTTGTACGTTCAATTAAGGGTGCTAGTATCTGCCTTGACTTCGATTCAATAAGGACGAATTCCTTATCGATAACTAAGTCAATGTTAACAGGAGTCTGCAATCTTTTTGAAATATTTCCAGCCTAAATTACCGATTTTTGGATGACAATTCAAACTTTTCAAGCTAAATCAACTGTTGAGCGTCTCTTCCTGGAACGAGTCTCAATTAAAATCATTATTTGATTCATAAGAGAAATTTTCTGAAGAATTATGAATCACTTCCGCTAAAACAAAGACTCTTCTGTAATCAGGACTGTTATCGTAGCGTAATGTTCAGATATTTTCAACTAATATCGGATAATTACGATTATTTGTGGCGGTTTTATTGAGCTCTACAGTTTTATAGAGTGAATGATAAAGAGAATTTTCGTATCAATTTAAAAATAAACATTTCGTTAACATTCAAGGATCAATGTTTGAAACACTACAGCCGTTTATTTGGTGGTTTTATCCAAACAATAGATCAAGGAAATTCAGCACGACGTCGTCTATTTTAAACTACAATCCGTTGATGGAACAAAGATTTGTGCAATAAAAATGACTAGTACAATATTTTTTTGAGTATTGCCGTATTAGAGGGTTTTCGAGTTCGATAAGTGTCGTCGTCGTGGCTGTATTTATTTTTAATAAATGAATTTGGTAGAGAAAAATTGAGGAACAAAATTTGACACAACCGGACGTAGCCGAACTCTCCAATATGCAAGGCGTTGTTGGATATGTACAGAACTAAAATTAACTTGAAGCATCGGGACGCCAACCGTCTCCAATACACGCACACCTATTCGTTTTTAACGTCATAGGAAAGTCGAGTCTATTAAAATTCTAATAAATGTATGGAAATTTCGTTGTAATTTGCGCGAAAATTCTCTAATTAGTTCGGTTTTATTTTGGTTGTTGTTGTTGACGACGCTCTTGAATTATTGCAAATGTGCCGAAACGGTAAGTCTGTGTTCAATCTAATTCGATTTACTTTACAGTTTGTGGATAATTTAACAATAGATTGGGTTCAATGATTTTCCAACTAAAAATATCGAACGTAATCCGATCGTAGATTCAATTTAAGACTTTGACACGTTGTGATATTTAATTGTTTTCTTGTTGCATTTTGTATTGTTGATTTGTTGTTTATTTGTTGTGATATAGTCGGTCGAAGAATCCATGATGATATTAGAGACATGAATAGATGAGATACTATGAGCCTTAATCACCAAGATTCACCACCCTGTGACAATATTGGACAAAGTCCTGGCTGTGATCCAAAATCCACGAAACGAAACAGTGGTCTATTTGCCTTTTTAAAATGGTTTAAGCCCTCACATGCATCATCATCATCACGTGAATCAATCGATGATACAGATATACAAAATTCACAATCAAGCAGCTGTGATAGCTTAAATTCCACATTAAGTAACGGTACAGTTGCATCATTCTCCTATATTAATCCTAACAATTATTTAAATAATAATCGTATACCGAATAAGTGTATTATACTTGGACCAGAAACCGATACGTATAAAGCACGTTTGAAACAACGAGATAAACGTCGCGAGAACGACCGGAATCTAACGCTCAGGAAGAAGTACAATTTGTTCTTCAATCGGGAGACTTTATTGAAAACGGTGAAACAACAAGAAGAGGAGAGTTCGAGGAGTTTACCATTAATTATGACCCGGACAACCGATGAGGAACAACAACAACAGAAAGCACACCGCCGTACGAACAGTGAATCATCCAAAACAAAGAAAGCTGGTGCTTATTTGCATGTAAAAGGTAAACGAAGAGCACCACAACCACCCGGCCTTAAAGCAACAACAACAACAACAACAGCGGATACATCAACGATGAGTTTGAGACGAAAAAAACGACTAGCACCACCACCGCCGCAGTCGACAAATATCGAGAAAATCTTCAAACAAGAACTACAAGTCGAAATAATCTCCAACGATTCGTTAAAATTAGATCATGGTATTTTAAAACCAGTTAAAGAAACATGTTCACCAAACGATCAGAATAACACAACAACGGAGACAACGAATTCACCAAATACATCGGCAAGGTCCAGTTTCGTTGAAGCTCCAGTCTCACCTAGACCTTGGTATAAGAGGAACACCAGCCAAAGTAACGCCAACAAAAAAGAACAAAATTCAATTACAACAATAACAACAAATCATGAAAATAAATACGAGCCAATTGAACGTTTACCTGAAGTTTCATTCATGCGAAATTCGATAATTGATTTAACAACAACCGATGAATCTCCAATTGTAATGAAGAAGAAACAGGAGGAGAAACGCAAATCGGGCATGTCGTTTCTAACAAATATAAGTGAATTAGATCGTGAAGCTTCCGAGATTATTAAGAAGGAACAACAAAAATCAACAACAACAACAACAGGAAATAACGTACAGGAAATACCACAATTCATGCGACCAAAAGACGAACCAAAAAATAACATAGATAGTTGGGTATCACCGAAACGACGTTCAGCCAAAGATCTGATAGCTAAATTTAATGCCATTACGAATGTAACGAAAGTTACAGTATTTGGACAATCCAAAGAGATGAAACGCGATTATTTCGGTAAACGAGTCAATGATGACCATAGGAAACAACAAGAGAATTTATTGGAAAGTCACCGGAAACGTATCGAACAAATCGACCAGAAGAAATCGTTGAATCAACCAACACCGGCAGCTCTAATGAAATCGGAAAGTACCAGCGCTATTAAACCGCCAAAAGAAACGCCGAAATTCGAACGGAAAGCCTGGAATTGCCCGAAATGTCTAGCTGAAAATGAATATTGGCGGATTATCTGCCACGTGTGTTCCACAATTAAACCATATTTTGATGATTTAGATACGACAACAACACCGACAACGGTAGCGTTGAAAACTAGTAAAGAAGTGGAAGAAAAACCGGCTGAAACTAATAATCCTGAAAAGATTCTAGAACGTTCTAAGACACAAATCGGTTTTTCAGTCCTTGCAAATTATAATCGTAATAAAAAAATCGAAAAAACCGTATCTGTTGATGAAAAATCCGCACAGAAAGAAATCGAAAATAAGAACGAAGAGAGGGAGCGGCTGAAAAAAATGCTGATCGAAATGAAAAATTCGCTACCCAATCGTAAATCGAATATTCTAATGAAACAGAACAGTCGTGCTAGTGTTATTGTGGAGAATCCCGATAACGACGACGATAAACCGGAAGAAACTGCTGAAAAAATTGAAAACCCCCAAACTAGCGAGAAAACCGCTGAAATTCTCATCGCAACATCTGAAACGATCTACGAGAATATCAAAGTGAAACGTGTCGATAATCCGAAACCGATCAAAGTTTCATCAGCTGTACAGACGCAAATCGTTAAAAACACAAATAATGAAGCTTCAAAGCTTCAAAATAACAATAGTGAAGCTTCAAAGCTGATTTTGAAGAAAACTGAAGAAGTTGAAGGGAAGAAACCGCTAGAACAGGCGATCAAAATCGATCCACCGGTCGTTCTGACATCCGATCCACAAGAGAAGCGCGGCAATAATTTCGAATTGATGCGCCCCAAAGATTTCGAGAACATTTACAGCGATCCGAATGGGCAATCACCGGCTCGGATTTACGCAAATTTGGCCCGCAACGATGAATTATCGTTGTTCTTCAATATGCCAAAACAATTCAATCAAATCAAAACGAGTCTGAGCCAAAGTAACGACCGGACTAAAGATACAATCGAAGTCAATCGATTATTGAAACGTTTAGAGACAGCCATCGCTAAAGGAGAGCTTGTTGAAGCGTCGAATTACGCTAAAGAATTGGCGCAATTGAAGGTGAATTGTTCGGTAATCCGGCAGAAACCTACAACTGCTATCCAAAAGAAACAGGGATTCACGTAAGTTGGGTTTTAATTGAGGAAAATTGTCTAAAATTGGGCAATTGCAGGATTGAGATGTACGTAGAGGACAAAATCTCGCACCGCGGCCCGTTTCCAATTGAAGTCACCGCTAATCAAACTGTAGCCGAATTGAAGCAACAAGTTGAGCAAGAATTCGAAATTCCTGCAAACGTCCAACGGTGGATTCTTGGTAAAGAACTAGCGTCAGATGATCGAGCCACGTTGAAAGACCACAACATCACCACAGAAGGGTGTCCAGTTTTCCTCTACTTAGTCGCTCCAGGTTCTATCAAAAAAACTGAAATAATCCGAAATAATTGTTGTAAATTTGCAGATATTAAACCAGTGAAGATCGAGAAATCCGACCAAGGCGCTTCTACATCGAAAGCACCGGATCATATGCCGAAAATCGTGGATGTTATCCCGAAAATTGTCGAAAATGTGGAGAATAAGCGGAAGAGTTTAATTGAAGCTATACCCAGTACATCGGCGACAATTGAAGAAGATCTGGATGATTACGATTCGAAAACTTTGAAACCTGAACCGAAACAATGGGAGTGTCATCTTTGTACGCTATTGAATCCTGTAACGAGTAACGTTTGTGCAGTTTGCGCCACTGTACGGCAAAAAGACTCGAAGAAATTGGTGAAGAAACGAGCACCACAACCACAAGATGCTGCAACTTATCAACAATTAGTCAATTTAGACAACACAGTACTGGTTGAGAATAGCGAACCGTTTGAATGTTTGATTTGTTTCCTAACGATTGAAAAAGGCGAAGGTGTTACATTACGTGAATGTCTACATCAATTCTGTAAAACTTGTTTAGCGTACACGATTGAATACAACGAAGATGCCGAAATTAAATGCCCATACCGCGACGAACAATATTCCTGTAATATAGCACTACAAGATCGTGAAATAAAGGCACTAGTAACGCCCGAAATTTACGAACAATACTTGACGAAATCGGTTAAAGAAGCCGAGAACAAAATTGGCAAATCGTTCCACTGCAAAACGCCCGATTGCCGAGGCTGGTGTATTTTTGAGGATAACGTGAACGAATTCCGCTGTCCCGTGTGTCGGCGCATCAACTGTCTAACTTGCCAGGTAATTACGACAATAATTAAAACCGTAATTAGATAATTAATCGATAAATCAATATAGGCGATCCATTCTGGTTTGAATTGTAAACAATACCAGGAACGCATGAATCAAGCATCGGAAATTGACGAGGATGCGAAACGGACGAAGGAGATGGTCGATGAGATGGTGCGTAAAGGGGAGGCTTTAACATGCCCGACGTGTCAGGTGATATTAATGAAGAAATGGGGCTGTGATTGGGTCAGGTGTTCCATGTGTAAAACGGAGATTTGTTGGGTGACTAGAGGGCCGCGATGGGGGCCCGGCGGTAAAGGTGATACGTCCGGTGGTTGTCAATGCGGTGTTAATGGCGTCAAATGCCATCCTCAATGTAATTATTGTCATTAATTAACTTAATTTGTTAGTTTATTTTCTTTTATATAAGTCGTTTAGCTTTATTGTGAATTTTAACATTTTTTTAAAGTATAATTCTGTATTGATTTTATTTTAAACGACAAATACGACTGATGCCTTATCAACTGCCTTATTGTAATTTTGTTAAATATAATAAAATTTGAAAAAAATGAGCGGTTTAATTTGAAATAACGCGCCAAATTTTCGAACAGTATCGCCAACTTACAACTAGTGACATATTAAAGACGCCGATTTCTAAATAAAATTTTAGGTTAGGTACGTAGATAAAGCGTTATTTTTGGTCAATTATCGCGGAGAATTGACTGGAATGGTAATTATCGTAGCTATTCCTCTCATTTAAGTCAGTTGGTTAAAGTTTTGATAATTTGTAGACAATGGGGAAAAACAATAAAATGTTACAACATATTAACTACCGGGTCCGGATAACGTTACAGGACTCCCGGACATTTATCGGTACGTTTAAAGCTTTCGATAAACACATGAATATGATACTCGGTGATTGTGAGGAGTTTCGTAAAATCAAACCGAAAAACTCTAAAGTTGAACGCGAAGAGAAACGTGTGCTCGGTTTCGTGCTTTTACGCGGCGAAAGTATCGTTTCGTTAACCGTGGAAGGCCCACCACCGCCAGAAGAAGGCCTACCCCGCGTACCAATCCCGGGCGCCGCTCCAGGACCAGGAATAGGTCGTGCAGCTGGCCGGGGAATGCCTGCAGGAATCGGCGGTGTACCAGTCGGCCTACAAGGACCGGTCCGAGGTGTCGGCGGACCGTCACAACAGGTGATGACACCGGGTGGACGCGGACAAGTCTCAGCACCGCCACAGATGAACCAAGGACCACCGGGAATGGGCGCACCACCGCCTGGAATGATGGGCCCGCCACCGGGAATGATGGGCATGCCGCCGGCTCCGATGGGAATGGGTCGTGGGGGACCGCCGCCGCCGATGGGGATGCGCGGACCGCCACCTGGAATGATGCGGGGCGGGCCGCCAGGTCCTCCGAGACCGTATTAGATCATAAGCCTAGATTATTTGCATTTTGTAACAATAAAAAGTGGAAAAGTGTAGATTTTTGAATTTACCGCCTAGCTTTACCACCGTTGTAATTGTGAAAATACCAAAATTAAGTGTGAAATTTGAATTTTTGTAAGAATTCTTGATTAATTGATAAGCACCAGTATTCATTGGTAATAAAAATTAAAAACGACAATATTTTAAATTTCAAAATTGTAAACTTGAAGTTTTCCAAATAAAACGTTTGAAATTAGTTGATTTTTTGAATTTGCCGCCAAATACCAACATTGATATCAAAAAAACCCAATATGTCTGTCAAAATTTGAGGTTATGTGATTTTGAGAGAAGTTTATTTCTAAAATTTCAATAAAAATAAATAAATTAATAATGAATAAACGACAAAGAACTAATTTATTGTTGGATAAACTACATAAAGGTTTTGTCTTAACTTGTTTTGCTGTAACACTCTATGGTACCGCAGTATTGGCATTTCGAGGTTATGAATATTTTACACAAATAAAACCACAACGAATGCAAAAAGATCGAGAATTATTGTTAACAGAAGGCTCCTCGGACAATTTAAACGATATAGCACCAACAATAAAGGGATAAAGCGTTTATTATTTAAAAAATATTTGTAAAAATAACGACTTTAAAGTTATGATTTACGATTATTGTAAATTCTTGTAGAATTAATTTCGAATTATATAAGTTTAGTTATGAAATTATTATAAATAAAGAACAGTCTGAAAATTCCGTTTTATTTCAATAATAAACAGGTTAATGTTGTCCAAATTACAATAAAATCTCCATAAATATTGCAAATATGTGAAAGTTGTTTGAGAGTTTTTCCAATTTAATTAAGAAAAATTTAATAATTATTAATAATAATAAATCAACAATAAACCGGGGGGCAGTGAGTTGAAAAGAAACAAAGGAGGCGTGTTCACCTATTTTTTCAGTTAAAAACTTTTGACAACCGCTGGTAGAGGCAACAAAATGGCGTTCCACACAGACGTTGTCAGTGCTATTATCACGACAATTTAATGGAAATTTACACGCGAATTTTCCGATTTCACCCAATATGAGCTCAAGACGGTGAGTTATCGTTTATTATATCGATACAATTAATTCAAATTAGTTTATTTCGATTAATTGGTAATTAATTGATTGAATTGTATGTGTGTGAGTGTCTGTCAAAAAGCCACATTTACACACAGCAACAAGAATTGTTTATTTTTTTTTATTTATTTTGCTGTTCGTGTATTGCTTGTTTGCTGAATTGAGAGTGGAGAAAAAATAAAAAAAATCCTTCAAGGCCTACAACTTGTACTGTAGTTGTGTGTATGCATTGATAAAAAATACAGAAAAAAACGGTAATTACAGATGGTTTTGGCCCACAATCAGTGGGATCGATGCCGAGAAATTGTTGATGGAAAGGGGTGTCGATTGTAGTTTTTTGGCAAGGCCCAGCTCGTCCAACCCCGGTGATTTCACTCTATCCGTCAGGTAAATTCGCAAAATAATCGTAAATTTCGATTAACAATCAAAATTGTAGACGCAATGGGGAAGTTACACATATTAAAATACAGAATTGTGGTGATTTTTACGATTTGTATGGTGGTGAGAAATTTGCAACACTATCAGAATTAGTACAATATTATATGGAGAATGAGGGGCAATTGAGAGAGAAGAATGGTGAAGTTATCGGTTTGAAATATCCGTTGAATTGTGCTGATCCCACAACTGAACGGTAAGTTTCTATTATTTCTAATAATAAAGAACAATAAAACGCCGATTTCACTTGATGATTAGCTTGTAAATGGATTAATTACGTTAATGAACAGCATTATTTTCTACATTGAAATCAACAATTACTAGAAATTTAAAAAAACGCCTGGAACTTATACAACTCTAAATACACCAATTTAAAATCGAATTTTCTGCTAATCTAAACCTTCATTATAATATTTTATATAAATGGGCAGGTATGACTCTATCATTGCGTGATTGGTTTTATAAAATTCTATAAATGTGCCGAATACCACGTATTTATTCCTATTTCTAATTCATGTTCATTTTTGGCCAAATATAGCTAAATATTAAATTCAATTAATATCCTGTTGAATCGGTGAATTTGTATAAATTAAAGTATGATTACTCATTCACTGTTTCAATTCATTATTTGTTTATGTTGAGAACGATTCGTTTAATCATAAAAGGAAGGAAGTTGTTTAGATCTATTAACATAATAATAATGTTGTGTGTATGTTTTAATTTGATATGAACATAAATCATTGGTTTTTTGAGGGGAATAACTAAACCTATCAATGATTACCATTTGTAGGAATTATATGGAGGTGTTACTTATTCTCGATTTCTTGTTGATAATTTATCGTGATTATTACAGTTTTTTTTTCTAATCATTAATGTCTCTCTGGTGTATGTTTAATCAGATTAATCATAAAATAATTATCCTTGGAAACTAGTTTCGTTTTTTTATGCTTCAATAAATTACGCTTCTTTAAAACTATTTCCTATGTAAATATCTGTAAATCGTCGATTATGTCACTATAAATAAATAATAGAATTGATTAGAAAAAAAAAGAAAATAGAAAGGATTGTTTTAAACATATGTATGTAGGTAAACAAATAAAATCAACTATTTGTAGCTTACAGGGCCGGATTAAATCTTGTTGCGTTATGTTTTGGTCGATTTTTGGAAATTTTTCTATTTATTTTCTATTTATATTTGTCAAACTTGTTAATTATAAAATCGCTTTTTTATCATTACTAGTCTAATGATTTACAATAATAGCGTCGGTATTTATTTTGTCTATATAATTAATGGAAAATCTTTAAAAAATAGATTTATAAAGGAATTTTATCGTCAAAACTTGTTCATTTTTATTTGTTGTTTGTTGTGTGTTTAGTGGAAAATGGGTGGAATTTTTCTTGACAACTTTTTAATGTTGAAATTTTAAAATTTTATCACAATATAAACCTGCCAGTATATTCTAAATAGACAATTTGTTTCAAAATTTCCATCGATTACAGTAAGGTAAGGAGTTATCTTGATTTTCTATAGATTTATTCATTTTTAAATGGTTTTTCTGTTGGTTTTATTACACAATTTCAATTAAAACGGATTCAATCGGAGGAAAGTTAAAGCGATTTTGTCTTCAAAGAGTTTGAATTTCAATTGATATTCCCTCATTTAATTTCCTATTTAATTTATTCATCTATTTAATGTTTATGATAGGTTTGTTGAAAATTTCTCTTTATTTTTATCTTTTAATTCAGCTATCAACTGTACGCTTTTCATCTTTATATCTCAATTGAATTTCTCATTGTAAAGAACTTTGTATATCATAAATTTTCTATTTTATTCTGTTTCAAGAAAGTTTTCTGGGTCGTTCTAATGTCTAAGATCTTCTAAACTTCATTAATCAGTGTTAGTGTTAGTGTTAGTATTAGTGTTGTTGGTTTTTACTTGAATACCAATAAAGTAATTAAAAAAAAATATTTTGTGCTGTTTATGTTTAGTTTATGTATAGTTTATATGGCAACTCCCATTATTTGACAAGGGATTTGCAATGTATTTTAAGGATTTATACGAGTTTCCCTAGAGATCATTTTGACAAATATTTGATCCTCGTAGCTCATCGGCAAGTTGGTCAAAAAACGCTTGTTTCCGACCATGTCGCAATTTCTAAAAATGAGTTATACGTGCCAAATGATTCGGAATGCTCTCAACATTGAATTTTTGCGTTTTTTCCCATTTTATTCTACATAGAATGGATAAATATTTTGCAATTATTCCAGAATGCAATGGAGAAAAATCGGAAAAAATCACGTGTGGAGCACCCTTGAGTCATTTGAGGTGTTTAACTTGTTTTCAAAATTCGCACCATTAACTCAAATGAACATTTTTTTGACCAATTTGTTGATCAGAACCTCCACAACAGGGTGTGCAAGTTGTGCAGCATATAGGGACGCAAAATCTGGTTAATTTTTATTTTTTTTTGATTATTATTCAAATCACATTTTTATTTAGATTATTGTATCTCAATTCATTTCGATACACTAGCGAGTTGAATAATATCGCTATTATTGACGCAAAACAGAAAAAATATTTTTCGGATTTTTAGAAGCATTTTCAAATACATATTTCAGTAAAAGCCGGAACCCAATAGTTCGGTAAGTCGGTTTTAGGATAATAAAGCGCTTTTCGTAAATCAACTGATCATATAAAATATTTAAGAATGACCAAAAGATCCTCCTAAAGTTATTTTCTGCCGTTTTTTTTGCGTTATATTTTGAAAAGTCTTGCGAAAAATTACTTCCGTCAACGATAAAAAAATGCAAATCTCACTGATATCCTCAGTTTTTTACGACTTGTAATCTAATTTACAGTAATTTGGGCGTTTGCTTTCCAAAAAGCTAAATATCCGCAACATTTAACGTTACAAATGAATAAACTGTACGCAATTTAATGATATCAAGACAATAACAATTAGCCTCAAATTAGCGTAAATAACCTACCCCAGTTACGTTGAAAATACGAGTAATTTTAGATCATTCTTAGCCATTTTATGTATGTAGTTGATTGATGAAAATAGCGACATTGTTAAAAAAAAAACCTTTTTGGCCGATTTCCCGATGACCAATGGGTTTCAATTTTTGATAAAATATTCAATAAGAAACACTATAAATACTCAAAATATGTACATTTCGAATCGCTTACCAATTAATAGGACTTATCTTCAAGTTATACATAAAAGTATCACTCTTTATATTTTTCTAGAAATATTTAAATTTTTTCGAGGTAAAGGGGGGCAAAAATACTTTTTGCACTCATATGTGGCAGCACTGTTGTCGATGAGCTACGAGGCTCTAATTTTGGTAAAATAATCTTTAGGGGTTTTCCTATAAATCCTTAAAATATTAATATAAACTAGGTATGTATACTTTTAAGTGAAAAGCACGGTATATTCAATCGATGATACGTATTCACTTTAATTGTCATCAATACAAAGTTGTTGTTTTATCGTTTATTTACCTTTATTTTGGTTGCACATACCTACGTAAATTCTATAAAAAAGCTATAAAAGCTCATCATTTAAAACCCAATAGTTTTTTTCCACCATTGTAAAGCGTAATTATTGATTTATATTCTAGTTTTCCCCGTGTTGTAATTTTTATAATAGACTCTATTACAAATATTTGTAAATAATAATTAATTATATAGATTGTATTAATAAAATTTCTAAATATTAAAGATAAAAAGATCTTGAAAATATCCTGCATAAATTGAACAGATAAAGGTAAAATTAACAATGTTTCACTCGTTAATTACGACGAAAACAATTTTTTTCATTTAATAAAAACAGTCACATGAGTTTTTTTCTTCGTTTTATTTAAGTTAGTTTTATTTAAAATAGTTGTGAATCTACATAATGATTAGACAACATTCATCAAAACGAAGGTGTTGTTTCTAATATTATCTTTATTAGTATTTAAAGAATTATTTTTATTTTCCTAATTACTCATAACAGTTTGTTTTATTTGTACACAATTGTGAATCATTTTTTTTTAAAGGTGAGGTAATTTTAAAAGTTTAATTTGTGAGTAATTATAGTTGATTGGTATAGACTGAATTATAACAAACTGTGTCTAATTTTGGCAAAGTTAATTTGAAATTGCGTCGTTTCCAATTTATGTATGTATTTGTTTATTTAAAATTTTGTATAACTGGAGGTGGTTTTAATTAAATTTATATTTAAAAACATTTTTTTTGCTACCAACTATTTGTTAAATACGATTTTTCTCGTTTAGGAGTGTTACAGTATTTGAATCACTCTATTAGTGATTCATTTTAGTTTATCTAAAAAAAAAAATACCTTTCAACATACTTTTAAAAAAAACTATTGCAAATATTTTTAGGTTTCTTTCCCCCCCGAGTTTTATCGAAAAAGTAAATTATTCATATTCTTTTTAAATATCTGTCATTCTTGGAATGTTTGGGTCTTTTGGTTGTTTTTTCCTTGGTGAAAAGATTATAAACTTTTTGACCTACAAGTCTCCAACGCCTTTACTTCACACCTACACTGCGGTATCTACCTGTGTATGGAGAAGGACAATTTGACCACGTTCTTTAATCGTTGTTATTGTTTTAATATGTATGACTAGATGTAATATCGACAAAGGAAATTTAAAAATTTTTCTACTATAATTGTCTACAATATTAACATTGGGATTTCCATTGTGTTTGATTTTTTATTCAATCCTGGTAGTTGTATTTTCTTTCCAAGTAGTCGTAACGATAAGGATTTTAGAAAATATCAATTTTTGACCTCGTCGATTGTCAGGTAGTTTAATTATAAATTCTACAATTTAATACGAAAAATATAACGTAAATAGAATTAAATTATGTTTAGATTTCTGTTGGGAAAAAAAGCCTGAGACAATAACTCGTATTTACCAAACTAGCTCATATAGAACCTTGTTGTTAATTTTTCAATATTATCATCACATAGTACTTGTTTAGATTGACATTGAAATTATTGTGTGATCTGAATAAAGTCTTTGTTTTTTGGAATTATAAATCTATGAATTGATTGTATATTCATTTATGATTTCATATTTTTTCGAAAATGTAGGTTAATACTTTTAATCACCAAATTTGTCGATAACTGTAAATTGCACTTTTAATTACAATAATGTGGGTAGTTGTGATTGCATATAGAATTTTCTATTTTTCTTTGCCCTATTCTATTTTAATTTGAATAATTCTATTGTGTTATTTTTTTATTTTAACCTTTACATTCCTATAAGAGTTTACTGTACTGAAATTAGTAGATGTCCTTTAAAATTGATTGATACTAGTAAAGAGTGTAGTGGATAAAAATAAATTCAATTGAATCTACAATTCCGGAAATACACACCTATATTTTTTGCCTTTTAAGTCTAAATTGAGTTCCGGTTGTTAATTTTGACATTTAATTCTACTTTCCTTTCATTTACTTTAGATTTAGAAGATTTCTTTCTATTTTGTTGGCATAATCATTATTCATTTGTTGAATAATTGTTACAAATTTGCAAAATTTAATACAAACTTATTAATAATTTTGAATTTAACTTGACCTTTTGTGTTGTAGTTGTTTGAATAAAACAAATTTTAATGCCCATACATTACACAAGATTTGAAAGGAAATTATACTAGTCAGGGTATACAGGTTGAAGTTGTTCTTTGTTTTTACTATGCATCTAGGTCTTGTTAATTATCGTTAAAACTATTTGGCACCTAATTAATAAAATGATTGTGTTAGTTTACAATTCTATTGATTTTTCTCATGTTTGGATTTCTCTTTATTTCCAATTACAAATAGATGCGTGCCTTATGTATTTAGTTTTGGCGTAATTTATTACTCAATTTAATGATGTTTCTTTATTTTGATGACGATTCCTATTAATTTATTTAACAATGATTGTTAACGTGTGTAGATTTGGTAGAAAAGTTCAAAAACCGCTTGTTTAATACAAGGTTCTTACAAAGTATATTCGTGAATATAACAAATTAAAGCGATTTAGAGACAATTCTGGTTCGTGTTTGCAAAATTTTACAATTTCGTTATTTGTAGTCAGTATTTTAATATTAATCTGGAATTAATTTATAGAGGTCTTTAAAAAATATCTGTAAATATTACAGACTGGTTAAAATTTGGTTTAATTTTCCTTGAACCGAATAGGAATTGAATAAAGTATCTTCAAAAATGTTAATTTTTGTCCATTAATTACAGACAAAAAGTAGTCCATCAGAGATAATTAGACTGTAAAACCTCTGTGATCTTGGTTGTATTTGTTGTAGTTCTTTATAATTTCAAACAAATGAAACAATGTTAGCATAATATTTGTTGGAAATTTGCAATAATTACAATTATTACGTTATAAGAGAAATTCACAATACTATTTTTTTTTCTTCCTAATAGAGTTTTAATAATAAATTGTTTATTCTTCAACGAAATTTCAAAATTGTTTATTAAATTGAACTTTCGTTACATCAATTTGTGTAATTTCATCTGTCTTCGTTATTTGTCCCTACAATTATTGAATTAAAAAAAAAAATAATTTTCAAATTTTTGTTTAACGATCCGAAAAATTATCATTTTTACTTTTTATCTTCATAAATTGACGTATATACAGTCTATTTTTGAGTTATCATTTTTTTACATTTCCTACTATTGACAATGTTTTGTACAAAAAACCACAAATTTCCAATAAAAACACCCTCTAATTCACGTTTTAATTGATAGTCAGGATGTAATAATGAATCTTTATAATCGTTGCGAATTAGCAATTGGGTTTTTTGAGGAAAAAAGCAGGATGTTCAATTAATTTGTATAAATTCGATTAGTTACCTTCTGATCAGGGCCAAATTTACACATGGCGCCAATTTATACAAAAATCATCGAATTAATAGATTCACAAACGACTCTACAAGGGTTAATCGATAGAATCAGTAAATCTACAATATTACCCTCTTTGAAGAGCCTTTGATAGTCAATAAGATTGTAAAATTGCGTCGTGTCTCGACAATAAAACCTTGGAGGGTACATTTATTTGTTCTTTTTGTTTTAAATTGTCATATAAATCTTCATTAAATTATTTTAGTACTGTATTTACGTCATTACATATAATTGATTTTTGATTCAATACATTGTAATTTTCTTCGGAATCTAATCACATAAATCTTTATATTGTAAATTATACATTTCTAATATTGACTGAAAAGAAAAAAACCTACTATTTATATTCATAAATGAACTGATTAAGTGTGCTGTTAATGTTATAAAAATGCAACAACAATAACACCTTGAATGTCCTCTTTGGATAGATCGTTATCTTTTTTTCTAAAATGTTCCCCACTAAACAAGAAAAAAAGAACGTTAAAGATTGACGTCGTAGATGTGTTGTAGAACGTGATGGGATTCGCGTTGACTTTTAATGGAGAAACGCGAAAAAGGAAAACAGTCTGGTCTTTGCTGTTGATGTGTTCACTTGTAACAATTCTACATTAATTTCTACTATTCTTAAATTTCTCAACAATAATAGTAGTAGTAGTTAGTAATTGTAGAGTTTCATATAGATTTTTATTCAAGAAAAGTGTTGAAAATGATCTGTTGATTTTCACTAAATTCTAATAGTTGTTTATTTGTGAGATGACACGAAATTCTTTTACATCTTCTGATACAACAGCACCATCATCGTCTGTATCAACTTCTCACATAATTTTCTCAACAGCGTTAAAAGAATTGAGGAAAGCACTGATCTTTTTTAAGTAAGTTTATACTCAATTTATTAAATAACAACATAATTTCCATTATTTTCTAATTAATTGTCTTCATTTTGTTTAAATTAAACGGATATTGATTTTTATATTTTGCGGTTGATTATTGCACAGATAGTATTCAATTTTTCACTTCTTCTTGTTGAATAATTTATTAATGTGTTTTTAATGCGGTTTTTATTATTACTGTAGACCATAAAAAATCGTGTTATTAATATTTAATGATTGCAACATTATTCTTCGCGTCCACTTTTAGTTATTGACATCCTCTTTTTTCTTTGATGGATAAAAAGAAAGATTCCTTTCTTTATTGGTGAATTTTTTTGGAACGTGATCATCTGGGAATTTCTAGACACGGTTTCGATTCTTAATTGCGATTTTTGTATTTTACCAATTCCCTAGCATCAAAATTCCACAATTTGCTATTTCATTGTAATTTACAATAGAAGATTTTGTAAGTTTTTTTTTACAATTTAATAAAGTTAATGGCTAATTAGAACCATAACAGAATTATAATTTAGACTTCTCTAAATCTAAAGTCGCATTCGTTAAATATAGCACTAATAAAGAATAGTAATAAATAATTACGTAAGCCATTCAATAATTTATTAGCATTCTATATGATCTGTCTTTCTATAGATCAACTTTATAATAAATGAGCCTCTCGTATTGTTAAAATTCCACAAATATTCTACTCGTGTATTGTTTTTTTTTTCTATTAATTTAAATCTACACGTGTCGAAATCTTGCTTTAATTAGCCTGCTGTGTAATAAAGCAGCTGTACAAAATCGAATATTAGGATGTGTATTATAATTTATTTCAAATTTCTGTCTGTAATTTTCAATTTTGCAGTTACACTACTGTTATTATTGATAATCATTGAAATGTACATATTTTCTAGATAATTAAGGAGACTTGTTTGAATAGAGTAAAAAAACTAATAAATTAATACGGAATGTTTTATAAAGAGAATTCTATTGAACTGATTTTATTTTATTTTTATTCATACGATTATTGCTAGTTTAATGGTTTTTAATCATTCAATTACCAATCAAAGTAATAAATTAGTCACGAATTTTCTTAAAACTAACTTGACATCGTTTACCAGCTTTTACTCTTTACGAAATTGTTTCGTAATAATTTAGGAAATGGAAGCACCATTAAATTCGATCAGGCGATCAAGCAATTTCAGAAGAAAAGTGTAGGTTTATTTTATATGCAAATTGAAATTTTTATAGTTAGCTCCTACAAAGAGGTGGATTACTTTTCTTTTGATTTATGATATTCTGTATCAATACAATTTCTAGGTTGCCGTCTAGTCTTTAGATTTCACATGAACAAATTACATTATACAAACCATTTTTTTCGATTATCGTTAATAATGTGAAACAATTCTTTTGGTGAATTGTATTTTAATTAACTCACTCGCATAAATTACGTTAAATAAAGCTATATTCTCATTATATTTAGATTTGAAATTAATTTGAATTAATTAAAATTTTGAAGAAAACATGCTATTAATTTTCATGTTAAAATATGGATCGGAGACTAACAATGTTAAAATTCATTAGTCTGTTGACTTTGTTGAATTGTGGTGTTCTAAAAAATTATTATTGAAGAAATTAGGTAAAGGTTTGTGGTTTTCTTATTGATAATTGATTGAATTTGTCATTGTTTTTCTATTATTTTTTAAATGTACACCATATATATTTATAGAAAAAAAATCAATCCAAGGTTCAGGTTCATTTATTTCGAATATAAATATCATATTCTAACGTATTTATGAATCGTTAAGAAATGGAAAATAGTTTAAAAAACAGCCTTGTCCGTGTGTGTTATCATTTTTGTGAAAGTACCAACTTTATATTAATTTAGTTGTTATTGTTGTTTTATAGATGGTTTCATGGACACTTATCGGGCAAAGAAGCTGAAAAATTAATATTAGAACGTGGTAAAAATGGTAGTTTTCTAGTTAGAGAAAGTCAATCGAAACCAGGTGATTTTGTATTGTCTGCACGAACTGATGATAAAGTTACACATGTCATGATTCGTTGTACACCTGTAATTAAACGAATTATTATTTGATATTTTTTAAATTAAACGATAATATTTTAGGATAATAAATATGATGTAGGTGGTGGTGAGAAATTCAATAGTTTAACCGAATTAATTGAACATTATAAAAAGAATCCAATGGTGGAAACGTCTGGTACTGTTGTACATTTAAAACAACCCTGTAATGCTACTAGAATTAGTGCATCCGGTATACATTCACGTGTCAAACAATTACAGGTAATTAATTTAATTAAAATTGATAAATATTTAAAATTTCATTTGTGTTGAAATTTTTTAAGAGCGAGAATGGTCCTAATGGGATGGGTAAAGCAGGTTTTTGGGAAGAATTCGAATCGTTACAACAACAAGAATTTCGTCATTTATATTCACGTAAAGAAGGTATTCGACCTGAGAATCGAAATAAAAATCGATATAAAAATATTTTACCTTGTAAGTTGGAAATATGTTTACAATTTAGTTTTAACAAATTTAAATAATTATTACAGTTGACGATACTAGAGTGAAATTGAAAGATGTTGATCCAAATGTACCCGGTTCGGATTATATTAATGCCAATTATATTAAATGGAAATCTGATGATGGTGTTGGTGGTGAATTAGGTGCTGATCCTAGTGGAAAAGTCTATATAGCAACACAAGGTAATTTATTATTAATTATTTGATAATTAATTTTTAATTTCTATCTATAATTAAAGGCTGTTTAAAATCAACAATTCCCGATTTCTGGCAGATGGTTTGGCAAGAGAATTGTCGTGTTATTGTGATGACAACCAAAGAAGAGGAGCGTGGTAAAAATAAATGTGCACGATATTGGCCAGATCAAGGTTGTAAAGAGTATGGTAAAATAAAAGTGAAAATACTAATGGAATCACCAACACCACATTATACATTACGTGAATTTCTAATTAGTATGGAAGGATCAACTAATGAACGTAAAGTCTACCAATATCATTTCCAGGTATTATCAATTATTATAATTGATAATATAGTTGATAATATTGTTTTTTTTAATTGTAGGCATGGCCTGATCATGGCGTGCCTTCAGATCCAGGCTGTGTTTTTAAATTTCTTACATGAAGTCAATAAACGACAGGAGATTTTCCAACAAGAACTTCCAAGTAATGAACCACCAGGTGCTATTTTAGTTCATTGTTCGGCCGGTATTGGACGGACTGGTACTTTTATTGTAATCGATATGATTCTAGATCAACTCAAAAAATATGGTAAATATTACAAATCGTATAATGGATTATTTTTAAAAAAATTTAAATTATAGGTTTAGATTGTGAAATTGATATCCAACGCACAATTCAAATGGTTAGATCTCAACGATCCGGTATGGTACAGACTGAAGCTCAATATAAATTTGTATATTTAGCGGTACAACACCATATAGAAACGACAACTGAAAGAATGAAGGCTGAACAAGTTAGTTTATAACAAATTATTCACTAGAAAGTCTATTTATATGACAACTTTCATTATTTGACGAGCGATTTGAAAAATATCTAAAATTCATATGAAAGGGGGTCTCTGGAGATCATTTTAACAAAATGTGCACCTCGTAGTTTGTCAATTTGCTTAAAAACTGAGGCTCCCTATACAGGGTGAACCAAGTGGTTGGCCTATTAGAAGTATACCAAGTTCTAATTGATGAAAATTTTGATTTTGTAAAAAATTCACATCTCGGAAAATATTGTTGCTAGATAATCCAAATTTGGAAATCAAATAGTCCAAACTATGTACTTTACGCTAAATTTTATAGAATTAAATTATCTTTCAGCGTTTAGATGAAATCAGCTTTTCTTTCAGTCGATTTTCAAAGCGCAATAACTTTCTTATTTTAAATGGAATGGTAAATTTTTCTTTCAACGGTTAGACAGAGAAAGAAATTCTGCATCGAATCATATTAGCATTCCCTATACCTATTCTTGTTAATTTTTCAGTTATTCAAGATTTTCGATTTCTAATAATTTACCTCCTGAAGCGAAATACTAAAAAACATAGTAGGCTTGGCGAAACAACCTTCTGTCACAATAAACATCTAAATAATTAATTATTTTTAGATTTTTTAATTAAAAAATCATAGAAGTTGACAAATAATTAAATTAAAATTAATTGGATTTTCTTTTCATGTAAAATTGGCAGAAATCGCTGAAAAAACATACAAAATAATAATTGTTAACCTCAAATGTGACAGTTAATGTCATTTTGCCAAGCCTCCTATGATTTTCTTTATAGGCGAATTATTAAGTCATAGACAACTAGACACTAGTCAGTTTCAGACTGGGGAGAAAACTATTGAAAATCGAAAATCTTAAATAACTAAAAAACTATTGGCGATAGGTATAGGGAATGCTAATATAGTTCGATGCAGAATTTTATTCTCTATTCAACCGTGTAAAGAAAAATATAGCATTCTATTTAAAATAAGAAAAATATTGCGCTTTGAAAATTGGCTGAAAGAAAAATTCATTCCGGCTAAATGCTGAAAGATAATTCATTTCTGAAAAATCAGGCATAAAGTACATTGTTTAAACTATTTGAGTTTAAAATTTGGATTATCTATCGACGATATCTTCAAACGTATGAATTTTTTAATCAAACACTATAAAGTTAAAATTTTCTGAAAAGGTCGAAATTCCTGACCATAGGTCATGTTATCAAAATCCATTTCATTTTCATCATAGAATCTAAATATAGAATAAAAAATATACCATTCCATCTAAAATAAGAATGTAGAGTGCACTACCTCATACAGCGGGGGTTGATAATATTTTCTAGATGTAGTTCAGACGGAAAGACGGGTGCATACCAAATTTCAGGAACTTCCATCAATTAGAACTTCTTATACTTCTAATAGTCCAACCACTTGGCTCACTCTGACTTATTCTGAATTATTTCTATGAGGGGACCGACTTTTAAATGAGCTACGAGGCACAAGTTTTGCTAAATTGATCACCAGGGACCCTACTATAAATCTTTGAAATATTTCTCGTATTGTTCATCAAATAAAGGCAATTGCTATCAAAACTGTATAGTCTTCAAATCATTAAATAAAAATTAAAACATGATTTTCTTACAGAAATCAATCCAAAGTGGTAGAGAATACACAAATATACGTTATAGTGGTAGTGATATGAATAATTCATTATCATCGGCAACTAGTGGTCTTGGTAGTATGACATCGCTATCGAATCGTTCAACAAATTCTGTCTATTACCCAAATTCTGTGATTTTAAGGAATGATATAAAGAAGCCACCACGGGCTGTATCCGATATTCCATTGCCTAGGTAAGTTAACTGTCCATTTTATTTCCGTATTATTTGTTTCGAAATTTTATATTATTGTGGGATTAGTAGTATTCGTGTACGGTCATGTTGTTGCAGGCTCATTTTAGAAGTTGAGTGTTATGTGTAGTGTTGTGTTATATCTAGAATTTGACGATCTTGATCCTGTGGTGGCTGTCCAATCAAAAATTTGTTTTGTAAGTCCGCTAATATTTAAACAATTCTTTCCTTTTTTTTTATAATCATTTATTTACTACTACTACTATTACTATCCATTTATTATCATCAAGTTTACCACTTAATCAAGTCGTCATTTTAATCGTGACTGTAAAAATTATAATAAATCATATGAAGATAATAATTGAAATAAAATAATTTAGATTGGTTTTTATTTTGTTCCAGACCACCGGATGATTTAGTTAAACCGACTTTATATGAAAACATTCCTGTTAATGAACGAAAACATTCAGGAGGAACATCAGCATCGTTGAATTGTCCAGCTCCACCATTACCAAGGAAAACAACGTGACGTAAACGATGCTATTCCATATTTACTTTATGTACCTTTTCGTGTGTTATTAGAAATCAATGATTATCAAGGAAATGATTGAAAAATGAAGAATTTATTGTTAATAATAATATCATATTTATATAGATTGTACGATATTTTCACCTTTCAAATTTTACAATAATAGTTACCGGACAGATGATGAAAACTTGCATAGCAGCTAATTTTATGGTGAAAATATCGGCTCTTAAAGTGATCTAAATTGGAAATTATGTGCGTTATCCAAGAATTTGATGTCTCATTGTTGCTACAAGAGCCAGTATTTATTATAATCATATAACAATTAGTACCACCGCTCCATCTTGGTATTTATTTATTGAAAACAACCATCATTAATTTTGTATTTAATTCGTGTTATATTTTATTATTATTATTATTATATTTCGATTATAATTATTATTATTATTATTGATATTTTAAAGTATGAACATCACTACTTATACAATATTTTGGATTTTTTATTAGCCAACTATTTTTACGATATGTATAAGTTTGTATACATCGAGCTTGTTGTATTTTAGTCCAAAGATGACTGCTTGTTTTTGTTTATTATTATTATTATTATTTTATTTTATTAGAATTTTTATCTACAGTAAGTGGCTTGAATCTTCTTGCTGATGAATTTGTTTCTATAACGCGCATATCTTGTGATCAAATCAACAAAAATCCCGTCGAAATTGTACGGTTTTTGTCGATTTTACAAAATATTTACAGACTATTTATAAACAATTGACAATATTCGATTATATAAGTTTTAAGAGAAAATATTTGCATGAATCGGTGCTATATTTTGCTTATATCTATTTGTTAACCAATAATAATAATACAATTTTATTCTCACGTGCAAGCTAAGATTTTATGGAAATTTATATGCAACAGGTTATATCCCTCCATTATTATTTTTTGTTTCATCTCTTACGTATTATTTATTTGAAAATTATTTAAAAATTGAATAAAACTATTGCCAAAAATAATTATTTATTAATTGTGCGCTTTAGAAAATTTACAAATTGACTAGTTTCCCACATATGTTACTAAAATCTACAACTTATACCCTAACTAACATCACAATTTTCATTCAAATTTGTTTACAAAGACGAAATCAGATTGGAACTGGTCCTTTATTATTAAAGAATAATCGATTTTGGAAATTTATTCGCTCTCCTGGAACACGGTCTCTTCGTAGGCCCTCTGGGCCGCCCGGACTGCCTCAATTTTCTCATTCAATATCGTTCGGATTTCTTCAATCGGTTTCAATAAAATAATTGGAACGTGATCATCCCGTCTCTATCAAAATCACCACTGTATTGATTGATAATAAATGGTAATGTAGCCTACCTGGAATAAGACTTCACCTTCGAAGTCCAAAATATTGTATTTCCGTGCCCTGATTAAAATACCGACTAATTTATCGGAAATCATGGTGTAAATCTGCAATTATCAAATCGAAATAATCTATAGATCTATAGAATTGAAGAAAATTGGACTTACGTTGAAGAGATCGCCGAAACTGATCGCCATGCGTGGGTCGTTCGGTTTCTCTTCCGGTGTGAATAAACGTTCGCCGTTTTGGTGGATGATTTCGCACAATTCGAGCATTGCCCGGCATACATGTTCGGTGGCTTTCAAGCCGCGGCTCTCCGTCAATGATCCGCGAACCGGCCTGCCGTACTCCTCTTTGGAAATTTGCGGCCGGGGTAGACTGCCGCGCTTATAGTCGTTCGAAAACGGATTGATCGCTTGGCTTTGCTGGTGTTTCTTGGCGGCAGCATCGAATAACGCCACTTTTGAACTCAATGGCGAGCCCTGAAATTTATCGTTATTTATAAGTTATTGTGATTGCGTCTTTGGCTTAGTTATTTCGAAATTTTTCAAATTGAATAGTTGCCAAAAAGTCATAATTTTCTAAACGTCATTCATACAATAGCGTTTTTTTTCCGAATCGTAGCACGTTTTCTTTAGAAATTATGCCAAAGATTTTTATTGTTCAAACAGCCGGTGTGAACATTTGTACGCGTTATTAATAATCACACAATTTCTTAATCACGAAAAAGCGATTTACCTCCTCATCACTACTGCTATCCATTCTAACGAAAGAACGCGACTGAATTTCAACGATTCTACTCAAATACTGAAAGTATTAATAGGACTATTCGATTAGGTACTGTAAATTTTCGAAATTGGCAATAGCGCCAGATTTGAATTCTTTCAGAAAAATCGATTGAACAAATCGCGGAATTTCATAAAAAAAAATAGATGAAAACTTACATAAAGGGTGGCTGGATTGACGCAAGTCGACATTTTCGGCTTCAAATAACACTAAATTTGCCTATTAAAAAAAGTTCAGGAATTCACAAAAAATCACTAGGAAACTTTCAAGAAAAGGCAGTTACTCCTTGTACGTTCGAAAGTTCAATAGTGATGTTCCTGAAGGAAGCGGTGCTTATTATATTAGCGTCGGAATGCGTGCAAATTTATAGATAAATGACCGACGCCGGGCGTCTCTCATCGCAACGACGTCACCGGATGAGCCGTCGTTTTTTCAATTTCCACCCAATTACTACAATAACAACAACACCTACATTGTAATATTCATCGAACAGAAATTTAACAAATTGATTAGAGGAAGTCGGTAATTTTGAAGGTTCGTGAAATTTTCCGATATTCTTCCGCTTGAATTAGAAGCGTAGGTCGATGTTTTCCATGAAATCGTAGTAAAAAATGTGAAAAATAGCATGAATGAAATCGGTTTTTTCGTCGACATAATCAACAAATTACTTGAAGGATTGTGCGGTTTCTTCAAGCGTACACATGTAGCAATTTTTAAAACACTTGACGTTTTTATGTGATTTACAATTTTTTCAGCACTGGCGCCTTTTGATTTATTCGCGTCGGTTTTTATCGAAAAACCAACAAGATGTTTTATTGAAATATTTTCAAAATAATTTTCTATTACTGAAATTCCATTATTTCTAATCTAAATTTGAATTACATTACGATTATTCAACGTAGGTAAATATTTATCGAGGGAATCCTCGTCATAATTTCAGCGATGATTTTTCAGAATGAATCACGCAACGTTGTCGTCATTCAGAACAACAGGATACGATTTTCGATTGTTCAGAGTCACAATCGAGCTTCCTTTTTTGGAAAAACTAAATTTCCTGTGATGCTCAAAGTTCGGATTTTCTTGCACAGATCAAGTGAAAGGAACGATTGGAATTCGTGAAATTGGCACTGAAACGTTTCTTTAATCGTTTTAAATTCGAATTTTTCTTTATGCCTGTTATACAAAATATACATTTAGTCTGCAATAATTCGAAAACAGATTAGAATCCGCGTATTTGAATGGAATACTTACGTTAGAATTTGGCTTTATTCCATTGTATTTAAATCTAATGCGAAAAATTTAATCGTTTAGATTTAATTTAATTAGTGAGTTGCCGGAAATTAAAGCCTTGGATTATAAACGAGAAATTCATTTATTTTTGATTCCTAGGTGACATTCCAGAGTTCAAAAAACCGCCTCTCAAGTTTACGCAGATGAATCAGTCGGCCTTTACGAAACCTATAAATTCATACAAATTTTCAACAAAAGAAAGAAAATTCCCTTAATTTCGTTGAAAGACAGATGAGAATTCCATTCATATGTAGCTGTAGATTATTTTTCTCTCGATGAATGAAAAATATAACTTACACGTGCCTATAACAATAACAAATGGAAGAGTTTACGTTATTTTCTGTTGATTAGAGAAAACCATGCGATTTCCACATGAAAATACAATAAAAATAAGGAATTGACGTTCGGTTTTAATGGATTCACCAATCAATTTTCAGGATTTTTAAAAATAAATTAAGCGAAAGTTCAAATATCAAGGTTGTTCAGTGCTAGTTTTTACGATAAAATTAATTATAAACAAACATGATTTTACGCATTTTTAATTTCCACTTTAAATCACTCATTTTATCAGTTTTTCTATTTATTCTCTAAAGATTATAATAATAATTTAGTTATTGCCATGATTCATGTTGTAGAGAATTTATAAACAGCATTACTGAAATAGGTCAAGATTGTACGAGTTCAGTAGGAAATATTCGTAAAATATGCAGATTTTGAATTATAATTGTTAGAAATTTTGCCAAATTGTAGGCGTTATACTATGTATGAGTATAATAACATTTTAGTATTAAATACTTGAAATATTCAACGAATTCATCTCAAATTTTTCTAGGTTTATTCATCTTGGAAATTGTATTTTTTTGGAAATTTCAGGCGTAAAAATGACAAATTTGTTACATACATAAATACACTCCTCGTGCCAAGGGAATTCGTTACATTATATCAACAATATTCTGGACAATTGGCAATTTCAATCTGTATCTTCACTTGAAAGTTGCTCCCTTTTAAGACTGATCTTTGGGGTTCATTTTTTAAATTTATATTCTTGATAGTTTCCTCGTTATAGCCAAAACTTTTATCGATTTCAAATCCATCTAGAAACCATTTATTATCAAATTGATAACGTACAATGAAGATTTTGAAACATTACCTGCTTTCCGTTATGCAAAATTCAATCAAGTAGGCATTGAAAATTGAAAACGAGTGGTACGTCTGAAGTTAACCTCAACAAATTCTCAATTACAATTAATTGTTGCATTTTTTATAGTTCAACGTTACTAATTATTTAATAACAATTAATTCATTAATTATAATTTAATTATTTCTACAATATATTTACCAGAAGAAACAACAGATGCAATGACGTCACACAATTTTTGGCATTTGAAATATGAACAAATGAATCTTCCAAAATGACCACCTGTTGAATATGAAAAGCCCCAATTAATGAATGGTAATAAAACCTTGATTTTATATTTAATTGAATTCATTTATTTGAACTGTAATTAATTTTAGATTTAATTTTTTTGTACAATAAAATATAACTTTGCCAATTTAAAATTACCAAATTATATAATAATTACAATACGACCAACTATCGAAAACAAAAAATCCCTAGCAATTGGGCAAACAAACGGCACATTTTGAATTCGTATTGATAAGTATTATTATATTTTTAACCTTCATAATAGTAATTGTGGAAAATATTTAATTAATTTGCTTTATTATTATTATTTTTAGAACAAAATTTATATATCAACTTAATTCAAAATTCCAAGCCTTCTATGATATGGATATAGAAACAAAAATTCGACATTACATTGTTTTTCAAAATGTCACCAGAACAATTGAATTTTCCAATTATACCAACTATTAAAAAGCGAAAATTCCCACAAATTGTTGAAAATTTCGAATAAGTTGCAATCCTATTAGAATTTTCGAGGTTTTTTGTGGAATTTATAGTAAATTATAATTAATTCGTTTATTTTGTAAATTTTAGGCTCTATTTTTATATGGTGAATCGAAAATAATTGGTAGAATTCAAAATAAAGGATACATTTATATTTCCCCATTTCCTGTTGGGAAATTATTGGAATTTTCCAAAGCTTTCGATCAGGTGATTTGATATACTTCCAACGATTTATTTATTAGTCATTTATTACACTTTTCCTATAATTTATAATAAACATACCGCGAATCAGTTGGTGTGCGAATGGTGGAGATTTATTTTAAATTTAGAAAATTCCGGTTAGAATTTAGTAACGTTATTTATTATTTAAACAATTCCTGCACATCCTGCTACTATATTTGAGAAATAATAACAAATAAATTCGAATCAAAGTGGGAATCTTTCAGAAATTTCCATCTATTTTCACAATACTTAAAAAACATTAAAGACTCAGTTTTATAACAAAATATTGGCAGTTGATTTCGAAACTGGTCACAGAATTGGCATCGAGATTCTGTCATTTTTTGCAAAAAATGCATCCGATTTACAAACAAATATTATGAATAATCTCCAAAACAAAAACTATACCCTAGCAACAGATTTAAAATCCCGATATTTTCCAATTAATTAATCGAACAATTCCAGAACATCATGTTATCCAGTGATACAATTCAACCATCAATCCTATCCGATAACGAGGAGAATTTCGTTGAAGACATTCGTATTGCTGACGATAATTTAGAATGGACACAAAACGAGCAAACCGAACCTTTAAATTTGTCGATAAATAAGCCGAATGACGATAACAACGAAGATGCTGTAATCGTGGAAGAATGCAAAAAATCCAATATTAAGATGATAAAAGGGCCGATTTCACCGATAAGGAAGCGCTCAAGACGGGTGATAATTAAAGATTGCCCGCCGAGACGGAATCCGATTCGGCGGGCTAGAAATTCGAAACGTTTCAAAGACTTCACATGCAGTTCAAGTTTGAGTGACGATGATTTTATCAACGACGATTTTGATAATGAATCGGAAATAGTAGTAAGTTGATTAGAGTTTAAGATAATTGGAAAAATTGCGTGAGAATTATCCAGAGAAGGGCTTTAAAAACGAAATTAGACCGCAATTGTCAATAAGTCATTATTTTATCCTACGCTCATCTACACGTGCCTTTTGTTAGTTTTCCACAACCTACACAAACTTTTTTCTTAAACTCGCTTTATTCCTGAATATTGCTAAAATTACACAACCTATTTGCCGTATTAGCGCAGTTCTAACACGTACAAATCTTGATTTTTTGATTTATCTAGCAAAGTCAATAACACAACAGAAATTTTGCCCTATTAATCAGTGATATTTTCAGCTTCCATTGCTTATTCAATGAGAAAAACAGCTCCCGTCTAGACTGGTTTGGTGTCATTTCTTACGCTAAACAATCCGTATCTGTGTTTGTCAACAGTTGTTTTATAAATTCACCAAATTTAATTGGACACTTCGTTATTATAAACGAGCGAAATGGGGGGAAAATGCGAACTAAATTAGAATTGACTATTAAGGTTCTAAAACCGACACGTGTGTTTCGAGACTCGGCCAAATTCCATTCAAATTGTTAATCGTTATATTTAAAATAATTTAACCAATTTCGCAACTAATTAGTTTGAATTTGTATTAATTTTTATAGATCGATTCAGATTTTAAAGACAAGACAACAAAATTCAATCATCCAATAAAGAAACGGCGAACTATCGAAACTGTGAATATGAACGAATTAGAAACGTTGGTTTTCAACAATTTTATTGAAATGAAGAATTTCGTTAAAAACATGAAAGCCGCACGGATAATTCGTGGGAAATTCGACGAAAATGAATGGAAAGAACAATGCCAAGAGGTCATAAATATTGTCAAATATCAAGGGATTTTATTGGCGCTTGTTAAAGGCGTTGAAAATATCGAAATTCTCAAATATTGGGCTAATTAAGAAGAAAATTGTGTCAATATAATTTTATTGTATTCTTGTTAAATTATACCGGGTGTACAACGTATTCCACGTCCACTGTCTTGGTAGTAGCGTAGATTGGTTCATACTAAATTTGACGTAATGTCGGCAAAAATAGGTAACTTTGGATGCAATTTTCGGAAAAATGGAATATACAATTCAAAATTTAAGAAGCTCTAACTGTAGAGTTGACTTTTTTCTATCTATTTATATAAATTCGGTTAATTTTGTTAATTTTTACAATCCGAAAAGTGTGTTCTAGTAAAGCCATACTTTTACCCCGAAAAGCAGTTCAGAATTTTTAGGAAAATTCAAGCGATTTTTGAACAATCCATATGGCACTTGAAATGTAGAATCGTATCTCAAATCGAACGATATCCCAATCGATATCGATATCTCTTATCATTTTCGACTTATACAGGGTGTACATTATTTCAGCTTGCAGTAGCCTATGACTTTGTGAACGTAGGTCAGCTTCTTGTTTCAAATTTCTAATCTACAGTACCGACATGGTCTTGTTTCAATAGCTTGTCGGTAATGCAGATTACAGAGTTGAAATAAGAAGCTGACCTACGGTCACGAAGGCATAATGTTGTACATCCTGTATGTTCCAGTGCCTTATAAAACAAAGCTACAGAACTACCTCACAAATAGTAGTATCAAATTCTCTAAAGTATGAACCAAATTACAACACTGTGGAACCAATTGTGAGTTAAAATATGGTTATACACTCTGTAGATCTATTAGAGAGGGCACATTTCTATGCAATTCCTCCCCTATTAATATTTGGTGGTATTTTTTCTGTATATTGTAGCTATAATTAATCCTTGTGCATTAATACCGCAGTATATAAAAAAATAAACAACATATAAAAATGAAAATGTATAGGCAGAATATAGCCATAATGGCCAATTGATGGCGTCATTCCGACGATGGATCACTAGACATTGATGGTAATGAAACTGTTGCATCTTTCTCGTAGCTAATCTCTTTGCATTTCTTCAATTTCTTCGGTGTTGTTTTGTAGTTCAAATCCTTCTCGATAATATACGGAGAGAAATCGTTCTCACTCTCTTCGGAAAACACATCTTCAACTATCTTGCGCGCATCGGACCGTTTCAATTTCTGTTGATGGTGGTGTGGTTTTGATTTCTTACTGTCGGATTGTTCTTTGGAACTGTCGCGATTTGGGGTTTTCTTGATTTTTTGGTACTGCTGGCGGTGTTGGCGATGTAGTTTGGTGCTCGTGTGCGACGACCCGGTCGAATAGCCGGTGTCTTTGCGGGAATTCTTCAGTTTTCTGCAAAATTTCGAAATAATAACAGTGCAAAATTCGTAGACAATTACTTTTTCTCTTGATGATATTCGGAGTTATCGGAATCTTCGGAGCCACTCGACGATCTTCTCGATTTCCTCCCGATTTTCTTCTCGCTACTGTATTTCCGATAATTCTCCTTGTTTCTTTTATGCAAATCGGGCTTGGAGATAATCGAAATTTTCGTCAATTCAAAATCGTTTTTTCTTGGTCTTCTTCTTATGTTCACTGTACACAACGTACAAACGGTATAATTGTAATAAAATCACCAACGTATTTTTACAAGTAAAGAAAACATTCATATAGCTGATAATTTTAAAATGGGTGATCAACAATAGACGAAACACAAGGAACGGGGCGTCTTGCAGGGCGATATTCAGCGCTATACCCCAAACATCAATGGTGCAACAACTTTTCGTCGATCTAGAAAAAATCGTTCGATTTTCTGAATTTAAATTCGTTATCAGTTAATAAAAAGGCGAATTTACCGATTTATTACACTGCCAGTAGTGGTGAGGCGGGATTTTCGCGACTTTGTTGCCGTTAAAAACTACGGTGAATTGCATCAAACTCCACGACCTAATAAATTAAAATTAAATAAATAAAAATTAAATAAATTATCCCCGAATACGAACCATATGGATAATGTGAGTAGCACCAAAATAGGTTCGTTTGCGATTTTGTCGTCTTTGAACGAGTCAAAAAACTCGATAATATCGGCGGCTGTACCTTTAATTAAACTAATTATAAAAATCAAATTAATTAATTAATTAATTACCGATGTAGACTAATAGGAGTTGACTGAGTTGGTCGCGAGTTAGGTCGCCTTTCGGCAACATCCATCGCCCGATAATCAAAATCAACATCAAGAATTGTTCAATTAAAGTGATCCAAGTTTCTGTACTTAATGGGATATCGGGTAATTTAATTTGTACCCCAATTAAATTGTTTAATTCGTGTATATTTGAAGCGGCTGCTGTTAGATTTAGCGTCTCTTCTTTTGCCTTCAATCGCCGATCGACTTTATCCAATTCTAACAACCATATCGCCGGTACAATACTCGCCAGATATAGAAAAACCGAAGGACAAAACCTGCAAATTTAAGTGGTTTTTACCCCCATTTTATAGGGGGTGGAATTGGGTCAATTTACTAGGTACAACACTCGTCTTTCCTGATAATAATACATTTTGTAAATTGTGCGGAAATGAAAAGTCGTTTAGCTATGATGACTGGTACAATAATGACAATAGTGACGATTAGGGTAGATTTACTATTTGCGTCATAACACCTTATTATCGGATTGTTGTCAGTCAACGCTAATTTATTTAAAAAATTGGCCAACTGCTAATAAGAAAGTCGCAATTTTGACAAAATGCCATCGATTAAACGGCAATTTCTCCAATTTCTCTCACGGATGCGTTTACCTTTAAAATTATCGATGCTTATTGCAAAATAACGGCGTTAAATTGCCGAATTTCGACAACCCTGACCACGGAAATTCCAATAAAATATGTCGCAATAATTCGATAATTAATCAAAATTTCGGGCAAGCATCCAAATCTTATTACGTACGATACTTGATAAATAACAAACTTGACCGTCGCTTTTACGCGTTAAACGACCCTTTTAAATAAACTAAAATAATTTACAAAAACATACCATTTCCACTCTTGATTTTGTTTGATTGTTAACGTGAAAATACCCTCGAAAAACAACAGTAAAATCGGTGAACTTAAATACCAATAGAAGGAGTTCTTTTTGAAAATCGTCACCTGCCATATCGCCACAAAACCGTGTGTAGCGAATACTAAACGTGTTATAATCGCCTTTATTGTTGCTATAAATTTCGCCATACCGTCAACACTACATATCCAAATACCTGACCAACAAAAAAAAACAACCACCGACAGGATTTTTTAAATTACCACTATGCGCAGGTTATTGCAATCTATCCGAAAACTACCCCTAATTCAAATTTAGCGCCAATTCTAGACTACTATTGACATCTATTGCACACCAGATAAAACTAAAATTTACAATAAAATCTAGAATAATTCGATTTTTAATGAAATATTGTCCTTTATTGAAGCAATTATTAATTATAGTTGATGAAAATCGTAAAATTATAAATTAATTTGATTTTTTTGTAAATAATGAAGCACCGCCATCTATTAATGACAGTTGTAATAGTTGACCATAACCTCGAATCGGTGACAGTTGTTATCATTTGTTCGTTCGCAGACAAGATGCTCCCATTCATATTCGTATTTTATTATTAATAATTATCATGTGATTAATTATTTATTGTAATTGGTTTTAAATCTGGATCCATATAAGGCGAGTACGTATTTGTCTCATTATTGTTTAGACGCTTTATTCAAAGGCGATTTATTTGCAAAACGAATAAACAATTTATATTACAGTTATGGATACCAATAATTTAGGATGGATTAGTTTAATTGTTCTACTTTTAATTACAACATTCGGTCCATTTTGGTTGTTTACGATTATTTTAAGTTTCATTATATTCTTATTGGGGTATGCAATTTTAATTATTTGTAATTAGTTTTGATTATTGAGTGATTCATTAACAGATTGGTATCGTTGTTGTATTTACAAAAAGGCGATGTTGATCGTTTCTATAATAAATGTGCTGGTAATCCGTTAACGAGCGATCTATTGAATGAAGGCGGTCTAAATTTCGTTGTTAAACAATTAACAACCCCAAAGAAAGTACAAAAAACCGACAGTAGGGTAACTGGTAGCGAATTGATTGATAGTTCTTTACAAGAAATATTGGGCTATATTATACGTGATTATATACAACCATGGTATAATTTAATATCGAGAGATACAGAATTTACCGATATAACAGTGAAGAAAACTGCACAAACTTTCGCGATCAATATATCCAATCGGTATATAAATTTACTTTAATAATCATTAATAATTATTCTATTTTATTTCGAATAGTGTTAAAGAAATCGATTGGATACCGTATTTAACGACACGTTTAGTCGACGATGCTGCCACACATTTACGTTTATTTAAACAAGCCAGAACGAAAATGAAATACCATGAGAAAACGAAAACACCGAAACATTCGTCACCGTTACGCGACCAAAAAGTATCACCGAAGAAGACCCATAAACGCAATAAAAGCGAAACGGATATCAGTTGGTATCATGGAAAATCAAATGAATTACACAAAGGTTGATTTTTTTCTTAAATAATAATTGTTTTATAATTGAATTGTTGTAGAACAAGAAATCAGTGTGGGTAATTCGAAATTCTATAAGTGTGATAAAATGACTCAAACATTAGAGGACCATTTCTTCGATCTAGAATGCCAAATGGAGAATAATTTAATTTGTAGGGATGCTATATGTATGGATGAGGCCAAAGAGAAGGGTAATTGTCAAAATTGGGCGATTTTTAATTATAATTTGTTGTTATTTTGTAGAATTCTTATCGGAAATTGTTGAAATATTGCTCTATATCCTGTTGCCAGATGAGGATTTCCAATGTAAACCGTTACGTTATGTTTTAAGGGAGATTTTTTCAAATTGTGTTCTATTACCGTTATTTTCAATGCTTTCTGATCCTGATTATATTAATCAAATTATAATCTGGCTGGTAATTGATTTATTTCTAGTTTATATTCAATAGAAAAGTTTGGATTCTACAACTTAAACCTTGAAATTAATCCGATAGATTATTGTTTAAGCCTATTTATGAGGTTTCCCAATTAATATTGAAATTCGAATCTAGTAGAATTCAAATTTGCTAATTTGTTTATTTTAAAATTGTCGTTTTTAGTGTTTACGCGAAGTCTCAATGCCAAGCGAAATATTCTTAACAACATTACGTTTAACGGACAGCTGTGATGAATTGAAGAGTACCAAAGAATTGGTTAATAAAGAGATCCAACAATTACGTTCGCGTGATTCGGGCGGTGATAGTGATCTATCGATAAAACAACAATTGAGCAGTCTATTTTATGTATTGAAATTGATAGATAATCGCCTATTAAAATTAGACGATATTAACGATTTAACAATTTTAACACAATCAACAATAACATTTGATTTAATACAGTTGGAAAATATTAAAAAAATCGATTTGAATTTACAACAAATCTTAAAAAATAACGTGGCTCTATCCTACTTTATCGACTATATATCGAATCATGGCAAACAATTAGATCTATTTTTCTACTTAAATATAGAAGGTTGGAAAGTGACAGTCGAACAGCAATTATCAGATTTACATATAAATCGAATTAAGGGCAATAATGATAATAGTGGACAAATTTACGAGGAGATACGTTCGACGGCTTTAAATATTTACGAACAGTATTTGAGCGAGAAAAGTGAACAGAGAGTACAAGTTAAGCCGACATTAATACAAAGTTTATATTTTAAAATACGCAATTTAAACGAACAACCAAGCGAATTATGGTTTGATGAAATCCAACAGGCTATCTACGAAAAAATGGAGAATAACGATGAATTTCTACCGGCTTTTAAACGGAGTAAATCCTACATAAAACTGTTACAAGAACTAGATTTAATACAACAAAATCCGACCGAAGAGGACGCAATCAGTTTGAATAGCAACGAAAGTCTTGAAATCAACACAGGCGAATCGTCGAATACACAAAATTTGTTATTACCGGTGGATGTGTCTAATAAGAGTGTAAAACATGCACGTTCTTTCAGTGATGTTACAATATTTGCAACGAAAACTAAAGAGGAATCGATTAAAATTGAAACTGAGGAAGATCAAAAGAATTTAGAACAGAAACTGAAGACCGGCGAATTTACTTTAAGTGTTAATATTATAGAAACCGGTATTGTTTGTGAAAAAGGTAAAACTTTCGGGATTTACGCGATACATGTCAGTCGCCAGTACGATACCGGATTTTTAGAAGAATGGCATATCTATCGGCGTTACAGCGATTTTCACGATTTACACACAAAAATCAAAGATAAAGTAAATTCGATTGTATTCTGTAATCTTTTGTAGATTCGTCACCATGACAACAGTGTAGAACAATCTTGATTATCCGAATCTACAAAAAGTTACAGAATACGACTAGTTTGATCAAATCGATTCAATGCTAAACTCGTTATAGTTTCCAGATTTGTCCAAACTCCCTTTCCCAGGTAAGAAAACATTCCACAATATGGACCGTGCAGTTTTAGAACGACGAATGAAGATGTTAAATTCGTATTTATACGAAATTTGCCAACGTAACGTAATCTCAACGCATCACGGTCTACAAGAATTATTAATGGCGTTTTTAGAACAAGGTGATTATGATAGAGCAACTGGTGGTCCTATTTCTAGCACAGTAATTTAAACGCCTCCACTAATACAATTAAAATCGTTAAATTTTCGTATTAATTATAGATTGATACGTTGGTGAATCCGTTAAAATCCGGTATGAAAACAATAAAAAATATGCCGGAACAATTTATAAATACTGTCGATGAAGTTATGGGTGGTTTAACGAAGGTATTCCATGGTAAACCTGGCCGGTTGCCGGAAGCGAGTAAAGTTGGCGCTTCGATTGAAGAGACTGATGATAACATTCCATTGCGTATTATGCTTTTACTGATGGATGAGGTGTTCGATTTGAAATCGAGAAATCAATGGTTGCGACGCCGAATCGTCACATTACTCCGTCAAATTGTCCGCACCATGTTCGGTGATATCGTCAATCGGCGAATTTTAGATTACGTTTCCTATATAACTAGTCCGAAGAACGTTGCGCACTATCTTTGCGTTTTCAAGTATTTCTTCCAATTTGTCTCAATTGATAATCAGTTAAATTGATTTTAGACAATCATTCTGGCCTAATGGTATGAAATGCGAGAAGAAAGCGGACCGTGATGAGGATACGAGGAATCGTACCAGAATCGCAGCTAAAGTGGCGTTGCTATCGTGTCTATCTGATGAACTGAAACATATAATCGGCTCGGAGACGACCCGGCGAGGTCTTTTAACAATCTTCGAATTATTTCAAAGACCAATATTAAATCGTAGATTACTATATGTATTATTAGAAGGCGTATTATCTACACTGTTTCCCGAAAAGGATATGTTTAAGTTATTTCAAAAATTACACTCGAAATCTAAACGTATTCAAGAGAAACCGAATACTCAAAAATTTAGGTGATAATATACAATTTATTTCAGAAAAAATGGTGCCATTTATCTCACCACATCTATTTTATTATCGATTTTTATGTAGTACAATTATTTATTTACATATTGTTTATTGTTAATCGGCTTATTTTCGCTGTATCTCAAAAATAAAGAAGATTCAAATTTAGCGCTCGGATTTAGGGTTAATTCGAAATTTCCCTAGTTATGACATTTTCAAATTGAGGTTAGATTGCAATCGCCGTTGCATCGATTGATACGAAAATGGTCTTTTTGACTGCATCCAGATTTTTTAGAATTCCAGCAGGTATTAGAGAACTCCGTTTACATTTGTGCCAATGTGGCGAGAGTAGTGAAGGTGTCCGGTAAGTTATTCTAATTGGAATATTGAGGTTATGTAATCAATGGATTTGTAGGAAATTTATTGAGAAAAAATACGTCGGTATCAAGAAAGAGAATCCAGGATTCCCGATTTTAGTGAGAGAGTGTTCTGGTGTCGAGCCGAAATTGTGGATTAGATACGGTAGTTTTGTGTTTTTCTAATTTTTTTTGCTAAAATTTGTTTTGTAGAATTGGGGAAAGAGAAGTGTTTTTCGTTGTCTAATTTGAACGAATGTGATGTTTCAAAACAAATCGAATCGGCCATTTGTGGAAAATAATGGTCGTTTTAAAATAACGTAGTCGTTGTAAATAAATCTTTATTATTAATAAATTATGTCAAAATAAATCTCTCGATCGTTAACAGAAGGGAAAATACTAAGATTTCATCGGGGGTAATCCGAACAATTCCGGTTGAAATTCGACTAGTGAATCCAATTTAAGCGTAGCATGTTTGTACATCTCTTCAGGTACATGTTTATCAGGTACAATAACACATTGCATACCGGCCGCTAGGGCTGCAGTCGCCCCATTTGGAGCATCTTCAAAGACTAAACAATCCTCTGGTTCTGGTTTCGTTTCGAATCTAGAGGCACAGACTAGAAAAATATCCGGCGCTGGTTTACCGTTCTTCACTTCAGGATCATCACCACCAGTCACCACGTGATGAAACAACTGGAACAGATCTCTATGTGCGGTTGTTTTGATTTCGAAACTATCGTGGTGTGACGAACTGGCCACAGCGATCGGTACACCGTTGGTGTGTAGATGTCGGACTAGTTTTTCAGCGCCTGAAATTCGATAATTATTAGAATTTGTTTATTTGTAATCGATAATGTTAATAGTCTAGCTTTTTATTCGTTAGGAATTAAGCGTTTAAATTGTGGTAAATTCTGCAGCACACCTGGCATCAGTGGTACGGGTTTTTCGAATGTTTGTCGCGTTAATGTTCGAAATTGTTGTAAAAACATATCCGAAGATATCGGTAATTTCATTTCGGTAACGGCAATCTCCGATGATAACGTATCAATTGTACCAATAACTTTAGCTTGAATTTCAGGTGTATAGGTTTTACCAAATTTTTTAGCAATATTCGTTATAGCCATCTTGTAAACGTGTTCACTATCTGAAAGAATAAAGAAAAAACCAAATAAAAATCAACTGTTACATACCTGGCATTAATTGAGTATCGCTCATATAGTTTTTATATAATGCTTTAGATTTTTGGTAATATTCATCTGGTGTTAATGGTAAATCTAATAATTCAACCAATCGTTTAGCTTGATCACGTCCTTTTAAACCCATTAGTTGTAATTTTGTTGGCCAATCACACGTTTTTCCATATTTACTTAAAATTTCGTTCGTTATATCCGTATATAAACGTTCGGTATCTGGAAGATGTTTACGACACAATCTCAAAATAAACCATCAGCAATAAAATACAATTAAATGTTTATTATTACAATTTTTCAAATCAGTTAATCTCAGGATTCACCGAACAGACTACAAGACTACCAACCTACACGATATACAAGACATCCATCCAGCAATGACCCTATAAATCCCTTATTTACACGACCAACAGCGAAATTTGAACAACTCTATAGATTGAACGTAATAGAACTAGAATTACAATAAATGATCTCCAATTTATTTCAAAAATAAATACTGAGTAAGCTAATTGGAAATATAAAAAGTTCTAATTGATGAAAGTTTCTGAAATTTGGTATGCGCTCATTTTTCCACCTGAACTACATCTGGAAAATATTTTCGTTGTTCTATCAAATCCCCTACTTTCTTATTTTAAGTAGAATGGTACATTTTTTTTTATTCCATATTTAGATTCTATGATGAAAATGAAATGGACTTTGATAACATGAGCTATGGTCTGGCGTTAATAGTTTTTCAGGAGTTTCGACTTTTTCAGAAAATTTTGATCTTACAGTGTTTGAAAAATTCATATGTTTGAAGATATCGTCGTTAAATAATCCAAATTTGGAACTCAAATAGTTTAAACTATCTACTGTACGCCAGATTTTTCAGAAATGAATTATCTTTCAGCATTTAGACGAAATGAATTTTTCTTTCGGCCAATTTTCAAAACGCAATATCTTTATTATTTTGAATGGAACGGTATATTTTTCTTTACACTGCTGTGCAGAGAAAAAAATTCTGCAATTAACTGTATTAGCTTTTCGTATACCTATCGTTAATAGTTTTTCAGTTATTTTGTTTATCATTAATTTTCCAAAAGATTTTTACTTCTTTTGAAGCAACAATGGTACCGTCGGAAAGATAATGTAATCATCTATAAATTGCAATCCTTTATACAAAAATTATTAATTTTAATAGATAAAAATAACAGATGAAAATTCCCCACCATAAATTTCCAGTAAATTTTCCAAATTTCAATCTCAAACTGTTGTCAAAATAATCTGATATTCATAAGCTTTCAAATGAGCCCTAATTCAATGGTCTAAGTTTAAAACTGTACGTAAAAAACTAAATTAGAATTTTTAAACTATTCATCGATTTTCCGGAAAACTAAAAATGCGATCGGAAAATTTCTGGCAGATTTAGAAATCTCTTTTAATTTGCCACATGTTTTGTGAAATTCATTAGAAAATAAGCATTTTTTGTGAAGTTATGAAAGAAAATATACAAAAAAAAATGCTAAAAAAAACATGATTTAGTTTTCCTCCTATAATTCTAGATTGCATCCGAATTTCCAAAAACCCGATAGTCCACGCGATGCTCCTTGAAATGCTCTTTCAAATGTTGTTCAGATCGTTAAAATCCGTTGGAAAATAAAAAAGTTATCATGTTTTGAAATTTTTCTACTTTACTGAAGCTCTCCCTTAATGATTCGCCTATAAAGAAATGCATAGGAGGCTTAGCAAAATGACATAAACTGTCACATTTGAGGTTAACAATGATTATTTGGTGTTTTTTCAGCGATTTCTGTCAATTTTACATGAAAAGAAAATCCAATTAATTTTAATTTAATTATTTGTCAACTTCTATGATTTTTTAATTAAAAAATCTAAAAATAATTAATTATTTAGATGTTTATTGTGACAGAAGGTTGTTTCGCCAAGCCTACTATGTTTTTTAGTATTTCGTTTCAGGAGGTAAATTATTAGAGATCGAAAATCTTAAATAACTGAAAAATCATCAAGAATAAGTATAGGGAATGTTAATATGATTCAATGCAGAATTTTTTTTTTTCTGTCTAACCGTTGAAAGAATAATTTACCATTCCATTTAAAATAAGAAAGTTATTGCGCTTTGAAAATCGACTGAAAGAAAAGCTGATTTCATCTAAACGCTGAAAGATAATTTAATTCTATAAAATTTAGCGTAAAGTACATAGTTTGAACTATTTGATCCCCAAATTCGAATTGTCTAGCTACAATATTTTCCGAGATATGATTTTTTAAATAAAACACTACAAAATCAAAATTTCCGAAAATCTATTAACGCTAGACCATGATCATGTTATCGAAGTCTACTTCATTTTTATCATAGAATCCAAATATGGAATAAAAAATATACCATTCCATTTAAAATAAGAAAGTAGGATGTCCTACCCCATACACCGGAGGTTGATAGAACAACGAAAATATTTTCCAATGTAGTTCAGGTGAAAAAACGGGTGCATACCAAATTTCAGAAATTTTCATCAATTAGAACTTCGTATACTTCTAATAGGCCAACCATTTGGCTCACTTTGTATACATCCGGTACTCAATTTTAATGACACGTTATATTTTATAAAACAAACTATTGAAGATGGCGCTATTTGCGACGACTACAATCCAATGTTGCCAAGTGTACTAATTCAACACCGATTTAATTAATATTTTTATTTATCGAATATTAAAAAAAATAAATCTTAGAAATATTGAATATATTGAGAGTTATCTGGATGCTTGTTGAAAATTAAGCAGCTTATTGTATCGGAATTAAATTGTTTTAATTAAGATTTGTATTTAGAAATTTGACATTGTGTATAATTGGTTGTATAACTCTAGGATTACAGTGGTATTTTGGTTTATATAATGGTGTAATTTTGCAATTTCAACCCCTTATAATTGGGGATTTTAATAAATTAAGTCCAACTTACCCAATAATAATCCATCTAAATCGAATAATACGTGTGTGACTTTTCTAAATTTGTGCATTCTTCTGATTATTGCCGCCAATTTGTCTTTATAATTTATCGTTATCACAATTACAATTTGTTTTTGTTATTGAATTTTTCAAAATAATTGACTATAATTTGATTGGATTCGTTGAGAAATTCGAGGTTAGATCGGCATCTTCGCTCCCTCCCCACTCTATTGACAATTATTTTTTTGTCAATGGTATATAACAAATGCGAATCTGCGCCGACTCTGTTTTTAAGTCTGTGGCATGCCGTTATTGTCACCACCACCACCACCACCTTTGGCCGACGGACTTGTCTTTTCTCCCCCAAAAGTCGACGACGGTCGGCTCAGTTTGCGCATGTACACAGTCGTATAAAGAGGTGCGATTCTTATTTGCGGACTCACAGAAAGCGGTTAGTGGAATTACCGGAATGTGAATATTTGGGGGTTGAAGTGTGGTGTGTGCCTTAGCAACCGAAAAGTAGCAGCAAGAAAATTTAGCGAAAATCGTCCTGTAATAAGATGGATCCAAGATAGGAGAATTTTTCAGAATTCGGTTGATTTGAATTTGCGTTCGTTCTTCAATTAAAACTTAAATTAGGGTGAATCTGCGATACTGCTAAGGGTTCGAATTGATAGACTAATTTGTAAAAACAACCGAAAAATTGAAGATAATGGCTGTGATTGATAGGACTGAGTGTTATTTTTGGGACAGTCAATGTATACGTAAAGTACAGGGTATTTTATTCATTCTAATTATAATTGGGGTAGTTGGACAAGTTTATACAATCGAGGATTGTAATGAAATTAAACAAGAATTAGGATATGCTGGATTTCCAGTTGATAAAGTACCGGAAAAGCCGGATTCGGGTAAGTTTCCTCTACATATCTCCACCAATTTCCACCCCCTTCTATATTTCGTCAATCTGGCAATAATCCAAATAGAACACAAACTTTAAAAATCGCTAGATACTGGAGACACAAGTCTAGACTACTTTTACCCCAAAAAAAAATTAATTTAGATTAAGCATTGTGAAAGGGATGTCAAGGATACACTACCAAAAACACCCCATTAATATTAATAATAAGCGTAGGTGTTGAGGAAGATTCCACAACCCCTAGACGTGTGTTTCTCAATCCCTCGGGAATCGGAGGGTTTCTTTCCCATTCATATTAAACCACAATTGGCGCATTCTTTAATTACGATCGACTCAGTTGATTTAATTAACGTCTAATTTTTTATCGTTTGAAACTCATTAAAGGTAAATGACTCTATTGTTTAAAAATATTCGGAAAAAATTGAGATTAAGGTGAATTTGTACAGACTTGATTAAAATTCATTACACGATAACCTAAAATACAATAATTATTCAAATGAAAGTTTCTAAATTAAATCACAATTAACTAATTAATAGATTCTCAGGCTTTTAATTAATTAAAAGCCGCTCGTACAATTTGATGGGAACAATTGAAACTAATTAACTGGAACGGCGCCGTATTGCATTTTCTCGATTTCCAATCTTTTAAGAAAAATTATCGATAAAATCGTCTACAGGGTGTACAACAATATTTGATTTTAGAGTGTCGTAGATTGATTCATATTTTACTAAATTTAACATCTTTCAAGCGTCCGAAGAAAGCTACGATCTAAACGCACAGCCAACTGCGAATTTACTAAATTCATTTGTTTTAAATGCCTGAAGAAGACATGGCCAACTGCGAAATATTGTTGTATTTATACACCCCGTCTACTCAATAGGGACGATGATTCATCTTTAATTTACAAAAATCGTGTTATTGACATTGTTTGACACCCTGTATAAATCATTGTTGGTGTGCTCAAGAGGGTGCACTGGATCGGAACGCTCCATCTAACCCCTTTCAACCCTTTTTAATTCTTTATTGTTTGAACAAGTTTATAATTTTCTATTTTCTATCTTAAAATAGAAACTCGGGGTGAATTTAAACTATAAATTTACTATAATTTCCAAATAAATGGACACATTTATTGTTATCATTGATAGATTTATTTATGAAAAACGTGTGAACAACTAGAATATGGTTAGTTGTTGTCGCCACTTATACGCCCGTGTTGTTGTTTATAAACTATCTGATTTTGTTTAGAATCGATAAGATACATTCTCCATACAGTGGCGTATCGTTAAGGATTAGTTTCACAAAAAATATTCATCAAAGACTGACGTATTTTTTATTGTTAATAATGACACTGTTGACATATGAACAATCACGCGAACACATCTTCAATCAAACGTATGTCGTGAGTAACACGCAATTTGATACAATTGATATGGTTAATTAAAGCGGCCATACACTAGAATATTGTGTAATGGACAATTGATGTGCAGTAGAGTTGCGCAAATACAATTCTTCAATTCTAAAGAAAAGCCATGTTTATTGATTTGTGTATTTCTTTTTTGTTATAAAAAGACTCATACATTTCTATAAAACGTTCAACAGTACTCTTTAAAGTGAATACCTGTATGATATTTACGTATTTATAGATTTTGTCTCCGTTTTATAAATCTCATGTTAGTTGTGGAGAATGGAATGTTAAAAGCCCTACTATAACGATTATCTTAAACTTTCTCTTTGATGAATTATTCTAACCGTTGATAATGATAATAATCACTATTATTATTATTCTAATTATCTTTGACATTTCTATCGTTCTTGTATATTATTTTAATATTACATTATTGATAATAGCGATAATAACGATCGTTAAATCGATTGGATTCCATTGTTCTATTTAATTATTAAAGAATTTAACAGTGGCGTAACTTTAACTTATTGATAGTCGTCGCTAGATACGCCACTGTCCAAAAATTTTAAATTGATTTGTTACACTACCGATTCACAATAGTTTAGTTACGATTCTAACCTTAAATATTGTATTCTAACCTTAATTATTGTATTATAAATTTTCTAAATGTAATGAATAATTTCATGGAAGTTTTATAATTTATTTGAATTTTATTCTATTGAAAAACGTCTATGTTTAGTTTAAATATGAACGATATTGTTTTGTTTGTTTAAAGATTAATCGGATTTGAATTGAATAAAGCGGATCATACACTAGTTGATAAAAATATCTTTCATTATTTTATAAATCAATCATGATTCGAATTTCATAAAATTTGTTATAATCCGTCAAGATAATAGTTATAATCAATCAATTTACGCTAATTATAGGTAATCAAATTTGATTTTAATCTTTCTTCGAATGATAATCGATCATTAAATACAAATTTATTACAAATAGTTCAATTTGTCTGGGCTCGTTGAGGTATTCTGTAAATAAATGTTTGTAAATTCGTTACCACGACAATTCCATTATATTTATCATTAAAAAAAGATCTCCAGTGTTGTCATGGTAATTTAACATCAAAAAGTTATAGAATATGTCTATATCTCTTAACTTTGGTTTAAATGAGGCACGATTGGTAGTGTGTGGTCGGCTTTAAATTGGATTAATAAAGCAACGATTTCACCTTGCAGTAGGCTGTGCTTTTGGCGAATTTGACATTTTCTGATAGAAGAACAAGTTACGACGTATATCAAAAGCATGGCTGACTGCGAGATGAAATATCGTTGTACACCCTGTATAATACACCTACACTTTATTACCAGATAGACTGTTTTAGTGTGATTCTAATATCAAAGATTAATGTTATTATTATTATTTGATTTATATGTTCATCAATATCAATTTATTGTAACAATTCTATTGTTACAAAATACAATATTATTAATTCATATATTCTGATGTATGTAGTGAAATATAAACAAGTCAAAAACCTTTTTCTATTTTATACTCTCTTTCATCTTTAGACTCAACAAAAACAATTTGAATATTATGCGATATACAGGATGATTCATCAATATTATAATAATACAGAGTGTACCATGTGTGCCACGCTATTCCTCTTCGCAGTAGCCTATGACTTTGAGAACGTAGGTCAGTTTATTGTTTCAACTAAATGATCTGTATTACCGATATACTCTTGTTTAAACAGATTGTCGGTAATGCAGATTACTAAGCTGAATCAAGAAGTTGACCTACGTTCTCAAAGTCATAGGCTACTGTGAAGAGGAATAACGTGGTACACATGGTATAGTAAATCCTCTCATGTAGTAGAAAGTTTTGTTGCCAACCCTATAGTTCAACGACTAATAACATCTATGTAGAAACGTATGGTAAAATTTATATTCTTACGGTGGTATCACTGACGAAATAAACGCCACTCGCTTGTTTGTCGATCAAGAATATAACCTTAAATTTTACGTTTTTAAACATGTTTCTTATTTTTAATGAATTTTGTTTTAAAAGGCTTTCTTTACTTTGTTTTGTTGATTTTTATTACTTTTTACTGAAACTTTTTGTATAATATACCGTTTTATTTAAATTTCCCGCTTTGAATAGGCTACCTCCCTAGATTTATTATAGGACAGAATTTTATAGTAAATCCACTCATGAAGTATAAAGTTTTGAATTTGTTGCCAACACTACAGTTCAACGACTAATAACATCTATGTAGAAACGTATGGTAAAATTTATATTCTTACGGTGGTATCACTGTCGAACTAAACGATACTCGCTTGTTTATAAATCAACAATATAACCTCAAATTGTATGTTTTTAAATATGTTTCTAATTTTTAATGAATTTTGTTTTAAAAGGCTTTCTCTACTTTGATTTGTTAATTTTTATTACATCTTACTGGAATTTTTTGTGTAACATACCGTTTTATTATTGTTTATTTAAATTTACCGCTTTCAATGAATAGGCGTATTATAGGACAAAATTTTACCAATAGTTGGCCATGCCTTCAGAAATACATGAACAAATGTCAAATTTAGTAAAGTATGAATCAATCTAGGACGGAACCAATTAAATAGCTTTGGACAGCCAGTATAATCGTAAATATTTATTCTCCATTGGGCTAATTTGTATATTTTCATAAATAATGATAATAATAATGGCTGGAAATATACAAATTCCTCGATATTATCGTCAAAGGAGTCCATTAAAGTCGACAACCGGTAAAAATCACGGTGATAGAATAACATACAGCACAAAGGGACCACCCGTATTAAATTTCGTGCTATCATAATTATCCAACAAATTGTTGTCGTTTTTTCCACTATATCTTCTCTACTATTATTCACAATTACAACTATAAGAAATTCCGTTTCTTTGTATTTTTGAACATGCAAGAAAAAATGATTTTTATTTGGCTTTATTTGTTGGAACAGTGTGGATTTATTTGCGAAAGGTTTTCGACCCCGTTTCTCCGACTCTTTTCGGTTTATTTAGAATTTTTCTGCCAATAAAAGACAGCACTTCTGCTTTGTTGTTGTTGTTGATTAAAACTTGTTTTGATTCAACCGAAAATACATCATATTTACGAGTCTTGACGATAATAAAAATTCGTTGTTTAATTAGTTGTAAATTTCGAGCTAAACGTTAATTTTATTCGATATGAATATAAATGCGGCAATTCACCCCTTCCGTTATTGTCGTTATTATTATTTTCGCACCACCGTAATTCGGTATTTTGTTAGAATAGCGAATAATCAATTAAACCGCCAGCCGTGTTGGCGTTGATGAATGAGGGTGTGAAGTGACTGACACATACGCATCTGTAGATCTATTCAGAGCAACAGGGGGTGCTATTCGACAATCCCCTTTTATATTCGATTTTTTTCAATAAAATCGAGGGTTAATACTGTAGCATAATAGAAATGGCACGCCTATCATTGTTATGTACCACAATCAGGAAATATTTAGTCATTTCTATATAACATCCGTGGCTTCCTGTTTGTTGTTGATTTTTCGAAAATGTTTTCCAAATTGACCTAGAAAGGAACCGTCAGTTTTCGCAGGTATTCGCTATTGTTGTATAGGCGTCATGAAATTGTCGAACGACCACCCTAAATTCGGCCCACTTTAATATCTAAGGGTGGATATTCATTGCTGGGAGAAAGTGACTTTTATTTTTGTACCGAGCGTTTTGCAAATTGAATCATATTTTTACCTGAATCGTTCAATTATTATTATGTCTGTTATTTTTATGTGGTAGTAAAAGTCGTATTTTTATTATGTTGAAACTCTGTCAGATTCTAAAAGTTAATTTGTTGGCTGTAATATTTTATTGCTATTATTGTAAATATACAGTACGGCCAAATAAAATTGTTTATATTGAACAATTAATAGATGCAATAGTCTGTATATTTTGATCTATTATTAAACGGTATTAATAGAAATCACAAGTGAGAACGATGAACTGGATTTGATAAAATTTAATAAAGTCGCTGATAATTTATGATTGATTAACAGTCATTTACCAATTTTATTATTAGTTTCTAATTGTTGATTAGATAGAGTTAATAAATCATATTTATTAGAAAAATTGGTTTTTTAATAGAAACATAGCAAATTTGAACTTTCAACGATCCTAATAACCTAAAATTGAGGGTCCGCATCAGTCGGCTAAGAAAATGTCACTTTTCAAAACAACCCTACTCGTTTATTTTCCAACGGATTTTAATGATCTAAACGGCATGCAAAAGAGCATTTCAAGAAGCAGGGCAGTTAAGATCTGTTTTTTTGAAATTCGGATGTAATCTGGAGTTACAGAAGGAAATATAGAAGCATGTTTTATATCATTTTATTACAATTTTTTTGTATAATTTCTCTCATAATTTCCCAAATATTACTTATTTTCTAATGAATTTCACACAACATGTAGCAAATTAAAAGCGCTTCCCAAATCTACCAGAAATTTTCCGATCATAGTCTTAGTTTTCCGGAAAATTGATGAAACGTTTAGGCATTCTTATTTGATGTTTTTACATACAGTTTTAAACTTAGACAACTAAACCGGGGCTCGTTTGAAAGCTAATGAATAGCAGATTATTTTGAAGATTGTTTGAGATTGAAATTTGGAAAATTTCGTAGAAATTCACGGTGGGGAATCTTCGCTCATTATTTTTACCTGTTAAAATTGATTATTTTCGTATAAAGTGTATTGCAATTTATAGATCATTTCATTGCCTTTCCAACGGTACCATTGTTGCTGTAGAAAAAATGAAAATCTTTTGGAAAATTAGTGATAAACAAAACTATGTTTATCATGTGAAAATCCGACAGTGATAGTTCGTTAGCTACTTGCCAGAGTGTATTATTATCTACAAAAATGGGTTTCTTCCAGTGGCGCATAGATGTCAGCAGGTGACTTTCTGCAATGTTGCCGAATTTCTTTTTGTGTTTGAGGCGTCACCTTTGTCGTCTTATTTTTGCATAGATAAATGGAGAGAAAAAACAATAAACTGGTTCTATATAATTAACTTTAACAATTAACAAAAAAATTAGTCGCTATTTAACTTACAATGTTAAAAAGAAAATTGTATTTTTTTTACAAAAAAGTAAACATTCCTAGCAATTTTTTTTGTTAATTGTTTTAATAGCTTTCAAACGAACCTTGTTCAGTTATGTAAGTTTAAAACTGCACGTAAAAGTATTAAATTGGAATATCTAAACATTTCAATATTTGCGAAGTTACGAGGGAAAAAATACAAAAAAACTGTAAAAATGCCAAAAAACATGCTTCTATATGTCCTTCTGTAACTCCTGATTACAGTCGAATTTCAAAAAACCAGATATTAAATGCCCTGCTCCTTGAAATGCGCTTTCAAATGCCGTTTAGATCATTAAAATCCGTTGGAAAATAAACGAATAGGGTTGTTTTGAAAAGTGCCATATTTTTTTGAGCGACTGAAGCGGGTCTTTAATCATGAGAATCGATTCTCTTATCGTTCTAGCTGAGATCACACAAAACCGAAATTAACTCTATTGTGTCTATTTTTTGATAGACGATCATGACCTAATTTTATGATTATACCCAGACCACAAAAATTATTATTAGTGGAATTGTGGCCAAACTATTCATCATCTTCCTGTCGACATTTCACCCGTCTTCTATGCGGTTTTTCAATATCAACACCGAAGGAAAACTGACTTTTATGCAACTGATTCAAGTTTTAAAAAAAATTTGTCATAAATAGTTGATTTATCACGACATTTCGGTTATCATTGTGACATTTCTGATGGGTTTAATGTACCGTCTCTATTTCAGTCGATAAATCGTTGAATTTCGATCTTCTACCGTTATTGTTTGAAACGAGCGAAACATGGACCACCTAACGCGACTTGAAATTATTCTCTCTCTGATTGTTTTTATTACATTTCGTTTTACACGTGTATTTCCGTTTTTTCTAAATTTAGTTCAACACGTGTTTCCGTTATATATTAAATCGTTTTTATTTTCACAACAGCAAAAACTGTGCTTCTTTATGTATTTTACACCTAATTAAAATCGGTTATTATTATTTAACAAAGCCTGTGTCAATTTGGTGTTATTATTTTAGATTTTCCAAGAATTCTAATGAGTAATAAACCACGACTGTTAATAATCGTAGACGATGGGAATTCTTCAAATAGCTCGTCTGAAATTCAAATAGATATTAAATTCTCCCTCACTCATCTAAATTATACCGGGAATCTTTATTAAATGCTTGCCGATTTATACCTGGACATTTTCATGGTGGTTCCTCTTTAAAGTCAAGTTTGTGATTGTGTGCGACTATAAAATAAATCCGCATCTTCCCCATCGACATTTCCTTTACATTGTTGAACAGTTGTTGAAAACTCACCGCCAGTCTTAACGATTTTCTTCCCATTTTATTGTACGTATGGAAACTTTCGAACCATTATTCTAAAGTTAAATTAAATTCAGATATGACACGGTATTTTACCGTTTTTTGTGTCGTATAATTAATCAACTAAACTGTCTCAAATTAATTATTAAAAGCACTTTACTTGTTTCTTTGGATTTTGTTGAGTGGTTTAATATTTTAATGAATAAATTCAACAATTAAACAAAATTATTGGTTATTAAATTTTAAAATGACATTCCAGAAGGTTGTCCAACGTAAAGTCTCCAAAAACACCATTTGTAAATAATCTTAACGTGTAAGAAAAAGAGATAGAGTGATATTTTCTATTGGTGCCACTGTTAATACCAACTTAAAACAGTACTCCATCTCTTTCTTTCACCAATTACTATCAACATATCCGATTCTCTCATCCAATGAAAGCTTTTATTTCGACAAATGTCATTTGTTTTATTAAAGCGCAAAATTTGAAATGTTTTAGTATATTTTTTAATATCTAAACAAGGTGAAATTAAATTTCGAAAAAATTCAATCGATAATGCTGCTATTTGAGCATAAATCAGGTTATTTTATGTGTTTACTAAACAGTTGCTTCTCAACCAGTTGTTATCATTCATTCACCAGAAAGTACAAGGGGACGATGAATGTGTACTGAAAACAAATTTGGTACCAAATAAACAACCGGGGGGAAATATTGTGATCGTTGTAGTACAACGGAATTGTACAACAAACATTTCACTGGAAATTTCCAGAAATTGGCTAATTCATAATTGTTGAATGGGTAGAATTGAGGCGATATTGTCGAATCCATTTAAAATTCAGCTATCATCGATGCAACTGTAGCTATAACAAACAATAGAGCTCAACTGATCGTAACTTGAGTGATTCTTCTCGTCTACATCTTATCTATTGTTATACAAATATTTCGTAATCGATATTTTGTTGAAGGCATAAGATAAATGATGGATTTCTAGTAGATGAAACTACAAATTTGAGATTCTCGGATGAGATCGAAATCTTTTGTTCGAAATCTGGATGATACTCTTAGTTTTTTGTTAAAGAAAAAGAAAACCACAAGTAACCGACTTATAACTTTATAATAATTGTAGAACAATTTTATCTTGACTTGTACATAAGTCTTCATTAATAACAATATTTAACCAACTCCACCTCTACTGCAGTTTTATTATTGTTCTTCAGTTTTATAAGTGCCGCTTTCTTCTCTTTTATTCTTGTTGTTTCAAGATAATTCCCGACATCATTCGACGAATTATCACACATTATAAACAGTCGGGATTGTTGAAGGCAGAACGGCCGCTTTTTATAACTCCAACGCTTCTTCAAACATTGTAAATTGAATGCGATTTTAATGAAAAACGACAAATTAACCTCCATGCAATTTCCACTAGCGGAAATATTGACAAACTTGTGTCGATCGTAAAAACTAAACCACTAAATTCTCAGTTTATATAAATCGTTCGACTTCTTCAAGAAGAGCCGTAAAATTTTACTGGTATTCGAATTAAGACTATTACTAACAGTTTTATAGTTGGTAACTCTTAAATAACACACCAGGTATGTACACCGTTACTAAACAGAATTCAAAGAGTTTCTCAGATCAATACATGCACGTTTCCAAGTTTTATTATTGATTATAAACGCTAAAAGCAGTAGGAGAGTAATACAAACTGAACAACAATAATTCTGTTGCAATTACTTTGAAATTCTCCCAACAATTTCGATAGTTTTGAGTGTAACAAATGTGGAATTTACTCCTATATGTACAGGTACGGTTGGATTGTGTTCACGGGATGGTGGAAATAAGAGAAAAACAAGAATACAAACACGCCAGACATTGGAGGAGTGCTATTTATTTTACCTTCTGTTGACACGCATACCGGTCCCGTTCTTCTCAACACAATACTTGTATTTGAAACTACACATGTTGAGAAACTATAGTTATTCATAAAGAAAAAAACGTACAAGATTTTTGTGATTTGTAATAGAAAATTATTAGAATTTGATACGTGAGTTGACTGAAATTCAGCGTCCGTACACCTAGGACTGGTTATACAATAAATATTTATATTACGTATAATTTTAAGTGTTGTTCCTGTCCTTAAAAAGATAAAAGATCTGAAACACTTGATTTACACAGAACCGGAGATGAATATCACATCAGATTGTGTGTTGTGAATAGAAATTTCAGTATACCTGTCGACGGTGATGATGTTGATGATTTGAATTGTTTATCGTATAAATAATACAGAATTATTTGAATTCAATTCGCGTCCACTTATTGAACAAACATATAAATCATTGAATGAAGTCATTACATTATCTTTATACTTGTTTATAATTAACATAATTGGCGCCATTAAATTACAACAATGTAAAAACTAGACGCCTTTTATAACAAACTAGATGCCAGTTTGGAGACGCTCAAAACTCGCGAAATTTATGAGTAAGTTCCACCATAAATTTCCGATACGAGAGGATATCCGAATCGTGTCCGGAATTCAGCAGAATCGACCCCACGATCTGCTCGATTCATTGATATTACAAGGCCAGATAGTTGAGAAGAATGCGCCACCATGCTGTGTATACACCGTGACTCATTCATATAAAAATACCAATGGTCCTCATTCTTGCCTTCTGGAACAAGTCTGAACTGGTGCCCACAATAAGAAGTCTAATCCGGCGATTATGGGCGTCTAATTTTGGTATTTTGGCAAGAATTCCGACTGTCTACCTGGACGATCGAGGAGATAAAGAAGAGACCATCCGGATGACGACACACGCTGAAAGAAATCGTTATAATGAAGAGATGTGTGGATTTGATGGAGCGTAAAATGCGTCTTTTTTTCTGTTGTTGATGTAGCTGTCGGGTTACTATTTAGTCTCCAACTGTATTTAAATAAAATCGTTTAGAAGCTTTATAAGAATCGATAAATATTAAGTCGAGCGTGTGAAGAAGGAGAGGTGAAGTGGTCTTGTTCAACAAGCTCTATTCGTCCAATCGTCCTTTTTCCTTCGCCGTATATGCGATTATCCTCAATAAAAATCAAGCCGATTGGAAAATTATTTCATAAAATCAAGCGCTATCGACTAGAAAATCATCTGTTTGCAAGAAAACTAGGATTTTTATAAATTGGAAGATTGTTGCAAAACACCTGATCTTAACCGCGACACCCACGTTTTTCATTTCGGTGTGAGGGCAACGTGCCTCGAATTCACTTTGAATACATTGGAAAAAGTGTCATAAGCTCTACTCTTTTCTCTTCTTGGTTTTATATGAAATATGAGACGTGATTGACACACAAATTCACTCTAGAGAAAGCGAGAGCCGTTTTCAGAGACTAAAGTTATACTTGAGTCGGAGTCAAGTTGGTTTGGTTGCAGTGTAAATTGTGAACCGGCGACTTCAGTAAGGGCCCGCATCAGTAAAGCAGAAAAATTTCAGAACGCGATAACTTTTTTAGTTTCTAACAGATCTTAATGATCCAAACGGTATTTGAAAGAGCATTTCAAGGAGCATCGCGTGAACTGTCGGGTTTTTGGAAATTCGGATACAATCTAAAGTTATAGGATGAATCTAAATCATGTTTTTTAGCATTTTTTGTATATTTTCACTTATAACTTCACAAATATTGCTTATTTGCTAATGAATTTCACACAACATGTAGCAAATTAAAAGCACTTTCCAAATCTGCCAGAAATTTTCCGGAAAATTAACAATGTGATCGGTTAATTTCTGACATATTTGGAAAGTGCTTTTAATTTGCCGCATGCTGTGTGAAATTCATTAGAAAATAAGCAATATTTGCGAAGTTATGAGGGAAAATATAAAAAAACCTTAAAAAAATGCTAAAAAAAACATGCTTCAATATTTCCTTCTGTAACTCTAGATTATATTCGAATTTGAAAAAACGAGATATCAGCTGCCATGCTCGTTGAAATGCTCTTTCAAATTCCGTTTAGATCATTAAAATCCGTTGGAAAATAAACGAGTAAGGTTGTGTTGAAAAGTAACATTTTTTTGCCCGACTGATGCGGGCCCCTAAGTCGGAGTCAAGTTGGGTTGGTTACAGTGTAAATTGTGAGCCGGCGACTTCATTAACGGTCTCGGGTTTCTTTAGGGTAAAGTAGCAATGACCAAACTCGATTGCCTCTCCTTCGTCTTGAAAAATAACCAACTAAATAAATAAATTTAGAGTTTATCTGCAGGTATAAATATTGACTGATAATCCGGCTATAATTGGTTAATTTGATTCGAAATCTGCCCCGATAAGACGAGAATTTCGATTGTTGTAAACGAACAATATCTCCGGTTTGTTTTGAATAAGTTTTGTATTAATTATTGTTAAATAATGAGATGCGAGTCGTCGGACGGATTGTTGAAAGTAACGATTTAATTAAACGTTTCCACTTCAACTCACAGTGTTAATAACTGTCAAATCTCTGCACGTAAATAATTAAAAGTAATAACAATAAACAAGTTCAAATAAATTTCGTGTGTATAATGAAATATTTTAATCGAAACGACCACACCTGAAACCTAAACAAGTCTCCCATAAAACTCCCTTGATTTGGTTGTATCATAATAATAACTAAACCGACTGAGAATTGTTAAAAGAGACCACCCTTCTTGTTAATAATCATTATCGTTGATATTTGCACGAATTAATCGTGTACACACTCTACTACTACCACCACTTTTTGATTTGTTTTGTGTTTATTTTCGAAAAACTTGAAGTAAATTTGTGTATAGAACCGATAGCCGGTCGCATATTTCTGATCTGTCCTGCTTATATTGAAACGTTCGTCTCTGTCGGATGCATCTGCATATGCAGCAGAGGTCACAGGTAGGAATGCAACAGGAATCCTGAATCTACTGAAAGTTGACTGGAATTTGGATTTCAATCGAACGTTTCCACAATTTCATCGAAATTTCCGATTGAATCCAACGAGATTTTGTAAATTTTCGGATAATTTTCGTTGAATAAATGCGCGCGGTATAGGCGAAGAGGCGGTTTTCTTCAGGTAGACACACCAGCCTGTCCTTGTCTGGTGCAATGTGGATGACCGACCGGTCTTCCTCGGCTGATCGTGGGAGAGAATGCGCCACTAAACATCCCAAGAATGCGAATGTTTTAACGCTACCTAATTAGTTGTAAATCATCGTTTTCGGTGGTGGATAACCTATGATCAATCGATTTATTTCGGAGAATTCCCCCGATATTAACGAGAATAACACCTAGAAACTATTTTTAAAAACTCCAAGATAAACACTATACTAAAGTCAATAGAAAATGTGTTTATTCAAAGATATTTACACCGAAAACCGAAATTTTTTCCTTCGTTACATTGTCCCAGATCGCCGTTATAGTGAGGACTTCGGATGAAATTGATTGGGGAAACGAAACGTAAAATTAATTCGTTACTTTGTTATCAAACACATGAACACAGTTTAATTAAAATCTGTGATGTGCAAAATCCTTTTTACACGATACTAATTACGTTAAATACATTGAACACGCCAAGTGTATTGATCCTATTAGAAAAAATAACTCGGAAATAAATCAGACAGTGTATGGGCGCCATTATTTTCAAATTTACAATTGAAGTTTTCTAGTGTAACTCTAACAAACACTTTACAACTATCGGTAAATAGTAAATTTCATCTAAGAAACGTGTGTGGGCCGCTTTAGATAGCAGAACTAGATTTTACATCGACTGTACCACCGTAATTTACGCAGTTGGCCATGTCTTTACACATTGCAAAATGTCAAATTTAGTAGAATACGATCTAATCTACGACACTACGTAATGAAATCAGCCGTACGATTTATAATAAAAATTTCATATTACTATAATTAAATAGAAGAATTCTAGTAATTTAAAACGTCGCAGGAATAATTTAAATAAACGAATGCTTGTTACATTTCTGATAAGAGAACTGTATTTTGTAATATTTGCTTTTTATTATTTGTACAAATAACAAATGAGTGTATTTAATTCTCATTCTTTGTCGCCAGTTAAATAAAAACAGCCGTTCATCTTTGTTGGGAGCTTTAGAACGATATCCATCCTACACGTATTTAATTTCGTAAATCCTATCGATTTCTCTACCAATTTACTCGCCTGTTAGTTTGGTGTTTCTAAAAATTTAGCAATCAAGTTGGTATACCTGAATCTAGGGATATTTGTCGATTTATTTAATTGGGGATTTGTTGGTAAATTGCCGAACAATAAAACTTTCCGTCAAATAAACTTTGGCTCGTATTCTGTAACGTTTAACAATCTCTAATATTTTGTAATTATAACAGAAATTGTTGATTTTCCAATATTTCTGTAGTGAACTTTATAATTTCCGGAAAATCGTCTGAATATTGACTTTTCAACTTTTCTTGTTTGTTGTTATCTTATTCAGTTTCTAATAGAAAGCTAATTTCCATAATAAACACAATCTGCAATATTAAACGTGACGCAACTAAATTGCGCGAAATTAGAGAAAGACGACATCTACAATTCAATAAGTAGAATAAAGACAAAATCTGATAGTATGCGTTATATCAGCGTTTTACTCTTATAATCGAACTAATTGTCAAGCGAATTAAAGTGATTTAAACTTCGCGCGCTTAACTTGACTTCGTATTGGCTACTTTACAACCAAATTTACACAGCCTAAAAGTTTTAATTCTCGATAATTAATCTATAAACGTTTCACTTAAAGACTTTCGTCCAAGAAACCTAAAGCTAAATTGTTTTCTTGCGTTTTTTTGCGTAATCATTAATTTAGATTCCGTTGCAGCAAATCTCGTTTATCTTCATGACTTTTTCTGTGTAAATTTGACTTTACACCCAATTTAAAAATAAATTCGATTCTATCAGATTCTATTTGGAAAATTTTCATTTGTTCTAAAATAAAGGCGCAAAATTTGAAAATAACCAATAACCTAGCCGTACGCCGTTGAAACCAGAACAATCGGTTTTCTGTAAAGACGCCAAATTTTGAAACAACCAATCAATTAGGAATACGTCATTGAAAACCAAGGCCTGCTAGATTTTTTAGCGCTTTGCTTATTAATAGATAAAGTTACTAGATTCGGAAGAAATAAAATTAGAAGAAGTTAGCGACTTTTATTCCGTCAAGTTCTCACCAATTTTCCCATTAAGTCAGTAACTTGTTAGTAATTTAGTAACTTTATGTATATTTAGTTGAGCTGTAATTATTATTACGTGACAATAAAATTAACCTCTTTAATTTCCCGTTTTTGGTGATTTTATTGATATTCCAATTGAAAAATATACCACAATTTAAATTTCGCGCCTATATAAATGACCAATGACATTTCTTATATTCAGCGAATGGACCAGGTGTACCAAATTAACCAAATTATAGTTCCCCAGATTTTAACCGATAGTGAAATGGTGAAATTTTGTCAAGTCTCGAATAAATTAGCCGCTAGAGTGTATTAAATTATCGTTTATCTATAAATTGTACAATCTCCAGTAGGTTTCTCCTATTATAAAACAGGTATAATAAAATTTCATTCATAAATGTAACAGAGAAATTTTTCCAGTATGTAAATTACAAACTATCACAACATAGACCATTATAATAAAATCTAATTGTTAGATTAAATTTATAGTTAGTTGTTTACATTCATACATACAATATACAAACGTGTACACCCACTATTAGACATGATTTTATTGTTTTATATAAACCGATTATAGTACAAGAATTTTTTATACAACATGTTTCACGATATTGCTCTCGGTGTTGAAAAAACAGGCTTTTATGGGGTGCATGTTGAGTTTAATTCGGAAAAACGATGATTATCGTAAAATACAACGTTATCATCATCAATTTTCATCTCACAGCCTTTGTTTTTGTGTTTGTACGTTTTTTACCGTACATTCGTCGGTTATCTATCGATTTTTCTCCCATTTTTTCCCCGTTCTGTTCAGTTTTTCAGTTATTATTTGATGTATTTTTGTCTCGATTAATCTTGAAAATAATGAAAGTACATAAACAGAGATTTTAATGAAATCTGAAACAACATCAATACCGAAACGAAATCAAAGATATCCATTCAGTTAGAAACAATTTCAATTAAGATTCATATTGCATTCGGTTCAATTTCAAGAATAACAAAATTATTATTATTATTGAATTCAATATAGCCGTTAATAATTCGAAATACGATCGTTTAAATAAAGAGCACTCTTATGTAATGATTGCGAAAAATTATAGATTAATAAATACGGAACGGACGAGATGATTCCGATTGTTGCTAGAATACGGCCGATTCTTCCGCTCGGTATTTATAATTTAAATAAAATAAATACTGGAGATTAATTTGATTCCATTTTCGACTCTATCAAATCGCTTCAATAATGATTATATTTTAACGGCGAAATTCCAACTGTAAATATTGCGTAAATATCATTCAATAATTGATCATTATTATCATCGTGATCTTGTTTATCTACACTAATTATCAGGTCCTTCATTAGACCAAAAATAATCAAAGATAATATTGTAGTCTGGTCTTATCGTTATTATTATGATTTAGTTTTGAGATTTTCGCCCACTATTTTCGAAAATTTTTTGATGATAATGATGGGGAAACTATTTAAAAATAAAACAAGCCGGTCTCTAAATATGGTCGGCAATGACGCCATCACTTGTCCATATAAAGTAGCCGAAAAAACCGAATCTTTAATGGTTATTGCTTGATTTGTTTATGTTAATAGACGGATTTGAATTGAATACGAAAAAAATTTGCATTTTTTGCATGAGATAATCGTTAATTTTGAAACGTCTTGATTAAAATAGAGTCTGGAGAAAAATTGTTATTCTGATCGATGATTATTTCGCATTTTTAGAGTCCAAATAAATGTCCCAAAGTTAGCTCCTAAGCGTATTTAAATCCAAAATTGCAAGCCTGAAATTGTAAACTTTCAAAGATTCGATGTTTTTGTTGCAGGGCCATTTTGTGGCACCGAATCGTGCTGTGGATTCGGCGTTGAATCGATCATGCTACACCAAAGTCGACTACAATTGGACAATTTTGTCAAAGAATCGGCGACAAGGCTAGCGAATTTGATTGATGTACGAGCGAAGAAATTCGACAGTAAGTCCAAATTATCTAAAAATTGAAAATTTCAATAGGCGATTTCTCATTTATTTTTCAATCTAAAGTCGACTACTAGGGCTTGTTGGAAAGAGCACTTCAAGCTGAACAACCGGAATTCTATGTCTTTGAAAAAATTTATGGAAATTTTGAGTTGTCGATGTTAATCTAGAAGCATGTTTTAAAAATATGGGGCTTAATTAATAGGAAATTGAAAGAGCTTTCCAAATGTGCAATAAATTTTCCAACTTGGAAATTTTGCTGTAAATTAATAAAAAAAAATCCGTTTTCCTTGTTTAGAGAATTAAATGTCCTTTTTTCTGAAAGTTTATACACGAGTGATCTTTGTAATAAAGACGAAATATCAAAAATTTGAAAATTCAGGGAAATTAGCCATTTTCACCTATTAAAAATGATGGCTTTGAAGTAAGTTTTCTTCAGTTTGTAGGCGGTTCAATCGACTTGCTTTTGTTATATGGAAAATTTGTGTATTTTCATGGAAAAATAGCGTGGAAAACAAGCCTTTCTGTTTACTAAATAGCGCATTGATGCTGTTATCGATCATAAATTGAAAGAGCTTTGCAAATATGCAAGAAATTTTCCGATCAGCTTGGTAAGTTTCCGGAAAATCAAGAAAAATTGCAAATTTCGAAGAACAATCTTGCATAATGTTAAATTTCCACTTTTCTGAAAGTTTCTAGGAAGATATCACAAGATTTTTGAAAATTCGGGGAAAATTCTGGAGAAATTTATTTGCTATTTTCACCAATTAAAAATTATGGTAAGAATTCCATCGTTTTGAAAAATTTTGTGGAAAATTTTGAACGGTTGATGTTAATGCATTTTTGAAATTTTTCCGATTACTCAGCCTATATTGATTTGTTTTCAATAAATATGGGGCTTAATTAATAGGAAATTGAAAGAATTTTCCAAATGTGCAAGAAATTTCCAATCGACATGGTAGTTTTTCAGTAAATTCATAAAAAAATTACCGTTTTCTTTGCACAAGTTTAGAGAACTAAATTTCTTATTTTCTGAAAGCTTTACATGAGTGATCTTTGTAATGAATTAAATTGGAATATCAAAATTTTGAAAATTCAGCGAAATTAGCCATTTTCACCGATTAAAAACGATGGATTTGAAGTAGGTTTTCTCCAGTTTGTTGGTGATTCAATGGATTTTAAAGTCATGCTTTTGTTGTATGAAAAATTTATTTATTTTAATGGGAAAATCGCGTGGAAATAAGTTTTTTTGTTTACTAAATAACGTATAGATGCTGTTATTGATAATAAAAGAGCTTTCTAAATATCCAAGAAATGTTAGGATTGGTAGTTTTCCGGAAAATCAATAAAAATCGCAAATTTCGAAAACAATTTTGCGTAATATTAAATTCCCACTTTTCTGAAAGTTTCTAGGAAGATATCAAGGGAAAATTTTGGAGAAAATCATTTGCTATTTCCACCAATAAAAAAAATATGATTTCCGCAAAAATTTCCAAAATGGAAAGATTCCTATCAAGTAGCTTGAAATGCTCAATCCAAATCACCATAATCTTGATTTTAGAGTAGAAAATAAAGGAGTAATCGTTAGTTACCACTTTTTAAAGGAATTATAGTCTGATTTGTGTGTATTTTCAGATATGTTCCGCGAAATGATGAACAATTCGAAGCGTGAATTCCACAATATGTTCCAAAAGACTTACGGTAAAGCATATTTACAAAATGCCGATGTTTTTAGTGATTTCTTCGAGCAATTAGAAACGTATTATAAAAAAGGATCGTTACGTTTATCGGAAATGTTGGATAGTTTCTTCAGTATTTTATATCATCGTATGTTTACTGTAATGAACAGTCAATATACATTCGATGAGAAATATTTAGATTGTGTATCTGAACATATGGTAGAGATGAAACCATTTGGTGATCTACCGAACAAACTTAGTATGCAATTGAGACGATCATTTGTTGCAACACGTACATATTACAAAGCATTATTGACAGCATCGGAAACGGCAAAGAAAATGACCGGAATTAAAGTTGATGAGGATTGCAGTAAAGAATTGATTCAAATGCAATATTGCGGCCAATGTAAAGGTTTTAGTAGGCGAAATAATGGCCCGAAAGCTTGTTCCAATTTTTGCGTTAACACGATTGAGAAATGTCTGAAGAACCAAATAGCTTTCAGTACAGATTGGGATAATTTTATCGGTAAGTGTTTGAATTTATATTTATTTTTAACGTACTGTCATTGACCACTTTCCTATTTTAAATTCAAAACCACTAGTCTAATTTATATTAAAATCAACTTTGTATTTATTGGAAATTTCTCAACCGCATTCCTATTATTTTACAACCCAACAATTCTATTACACTAGAGTTTTGTAACTATTATAACTGAATGAAACTTGAAATAACAATAGTTTATAGAAATTCTATTTTACTGTTCCTGGCATTATAAATAAAATGACAACGATTGTTGACATGTTGGAAATGTTTCAATCGAAATTGTGCGGCCGTCAAATAGAATTTGATTGTTTGAGAAAAGTTGATTGATTCGATGGAATTTAAATCAAATATTTATACAAAAGTTTTACCGGTTGATAGTTGACGGATAATCTAAATTGTAGAATCCGTTTCGAAACTTTGGAACAACTCAACTCAAATAGAGTCGAGTCGTTTAATTCGAAATCGACACCAATATTTCTATTATTGATTCATCAATTTTCCAGTTTTCATACAACTCGAAAATTCTTCGTTATAGAATAATCGAAATTGTAGAAACCTTCAAACTTTGAGTAGAGTCGTTTAATTCGGAATTTTATTGTACAATTTATCATAACAGTTAGTTTCATAGTTAATTATTTGTTGTTACCGTCCTCATCGATTCATCGATTTTCCAGCCATCACACAACACGGCAATTCTTTCAATAATTCATCCATTTTTATTGTTAGAAAACATAAATGCAGTGAAATTACAATAATGATTTGCGTTCCGGACCGTTGATAATACGATTTATTTACATTTTAAGCGCCCGCATTAGTCGGGCAAAAAATATGTCATTTTTCAAAACGACCTTACTCGTTTATTTTCCAACGGATTTTAATGATCTGAACGGCATTTGAAAGAGCATTTCAAGGAGCAGGGCAGTTGAAAACTACGTAAAAAAATCAAAATAGAATGTCTAAACGTTTCATCAATTTTCCGGAAAACTAACAATGCGATCGGAAAATTTCTGGTAGATTCAGAAAGCGCTTTTAATTTGCCACATGTTGTGTGAAATTCATTAGAAAATAAGCAATATTTGCGAAATTCTGAGGGAAAAATATAAAAAAAAACTGTAAAAAATGCTAAAAAACATGCTTCTATATCTACTTCTGTAATTGTAGATTACATCCGAATTTCAAAAAACCCGAATCAAGTGCCCTGCTCCTTGAAATGCTCTTTCAAATGCCGTTTAGATCATTAAAATCCGTTGGAAAATAAACGAGTAGGGTTGTTTTGAAAAGTAACATATTTTTTTGTCTGACTGATGCGGGCTCTTAAGTCTTCTCGTAACAAATTTACACGATTAATCGCGTTATATTCGGTCAAATTTTATTGTATATCGTTTATTGTAATTTGGAGACTCACGTATTATTTATTTTTCTTATCATCTCCATTGCATTTATTTATTTTGCATTGCAAATAAGAATTATAGAAGAAATTTAAATGTAACCGGTGGCAGCTCGTGGTTTTAATACAATCAACTATTTGTACAAAGAATCACTGTGAAGCTATTCATTTGAAAAATTGTATCACTAATAGAGAACAAGTCGATCTTAAAAGTAGATTGAATAGAAATTCCGTGTGGTAAAACTTTGTTGTAGAATTGGCAACATAAATTAACGCCTCAACAAACATTTAAATTAATTAATTAACAGTTTCAGACCATCAATTAACAACAAAGTTTCTGATTATTAATTTAAAAAAGGATTGAATTAGTCTCCGAGAATTATAATTTCTGATTATATTATTGTAATAATTTAACGATAACTAGCCTTTGGCTATTAACTCATTTATAATGAATTCTTTATCAGCTTCAAAGATTGCCTCTAACGACATTTGTTATGATAAATGATCCTTAATTGTTCTTTATTTCTATTTTAAAACACAATCACACAATTTTATTACAATTTTCTCAGTGTATGCACCTCTTTACTTGTGCATTTTTAATTATTTAAATATCGAATTTCAAAGGTTTCGCCTTATGAATAATGCAAAAACTCGGCGACACTTTTGACGTGTTGTGTGTGCGGTTGTTTTTTTTCTCTTCATTTTCGATCAACTAGAGGGGGAATATGCAGAAATAATTAACAATGTGGAAAAAAATTAAAAACGAGTGTTTATATTTTATCATCTTGTCCATTATACAGTCTGCTAGTTGTTTTTTTCACCGGCCTCTATAAATTTATAAATAATCGAAAGAAACCTGCATGGCGGGCATTTGTAGACGGGATGATTCACGATTGAAACTAAAAATTCAACCCAGTGCCGTAACAGAGGTGCGGGGTCACAAAGGAAACGGGCATTTTAGAGTTGGACACATTTTTCAATCCAAAAATTGCTACAGTTTATCAATTTTTAGTAGAAAATGTAGCTCTAAAGATTAGATTTTGGCAAATTTTGATGCATTTTAGTTATAAATTTTGGGCTCTAATGGTTAAATTGCGCTTTTATCACTTAAAAATCGGCGATTTAGTTCCAATTCGGTATTTAATAGTTAAAATACATTTATTTTCAGTTGGATAAGATGGTTTAATCATCTAAATTTATCGATGCGAAGGGACTTTTAAGGACAAGAAGTACATCTCATGGTTTTTACCGGCGAAAATGTGAAGTGCTTTCTCGCTCGTCCTTGAGACTACGGCAACCGCAAATAGATTTTTGAAAATATTATTTCTTATAGCCCTTACCGGTTTTTACCGTTTTTCAAAATATTGATACAAATTTGAATTACAGACGAAAATCTAACATGTTTTTTTCGTATTTTTGTACAATGTCTTGTATTTTCTCTTATAACTTGGTCAATTTTGATCATTTTGAAAAAATTCTTAAACTGTAAGATAGCAAATAAAAAGTTCTTTTCAAATATCCATGAAATTTTCCGATTCCACCCTAAGTTTTCCGGAAAAGCTGATACAAAGGCGAAGCGCAAGTTGAAAAAGCTTTTTTTGATATTTTGAAAATTGCCTGAATTATCGCTGAAAAACCAACTGGGTTTTCTGGCATAGTTTTCACTTCTTAAAATTAATTAGTTTGCTTCGAAATAGATATGGTTAGGTAGATTATTTTATCCTCTTTCCGACTGATGCATTATTTTTGTAAAAAATGTTGATTTTTCGAAGAAAATTGAGTGGAAATCCAGCGTCGTTATTGTACAAAGATTGTCCGCGTTATACGTAAACAGTGCGGATTTGCCTAATCGAAAGTTTGTGGAATCATCGATACTCAATCCAAAGCGAGACACACAATTCGATTTGGCAAACACGCACTATCTACCAGTATGGCGGGTTATCCTGCTTGATAATACACAAACAAAGAGACTGGATTTTAATTCTATTTTCTTCGAGAAATCAACACTTTTTACAAAAATAATAGGCCAATCGGAAGCAGGACAAAATTATCTACATAACCGTATGTATTTCAAAGCAACATAATTAATTTTAATATGTGAAAACAATGCCAGAAAAATCAGTTGGTTTTTCCACGATAACTCAAGCAATTTTCAAAATATCAAAAAAAGCTTTCGAATGAGGGGTTGATCAATGTTGTCCGATAAAAACTGTAGAAAAAACGTGTTGTCGCGTACAGTTTTCTTAATTTTCCGGGAAACTAACGGTGGAATCGGAACGAAAAAAACGTTTTATTTGCTATCTAACAGTACAAGAATTTTTGTAAAATAATCAATATTGGCCAAGTTATAAGAGAAACTATGAGAAATTGTACAAAAATACGAAAAAAACATGTTAATTGTTCGTGTGTAATTCAAATTTGTATCAATATTTTGAAAAACGGTAAAAACCGGTAAGGGCTACAAGAAATGCTCTTTTCAAAAATCTATTTGCGGTTGCCGTAGCCTCAAGGACGAGCGAGAAGGCGCTTCACATTTACGCCGGTCAAAACCATTACATGTACTCCTTCCCCTTAATAGTCCATTATTGTGAACCATCCTGTATAGATTGCTAATTCTGCATCATTCGAATAATTTGCATCAATCTCGATAAATTTACGGATTACTAATAATAGTTTTGTTATTTCTCCGATTTTTGCAGAGGCGTTGGATAAGGTGGCCGATCGTTTAGTTGGTCCATTTAATATTGAAATGGTCGTTGAACCGTTAAATATAAAAATCTCCGAGGCCGTTATGGATTTCCAAGAAAAAGGTAAACCAATTTCACAGAAAATCTTCAATTTATGTGGCAAACCAGAATTGAGTCGGAAACGTCGCCGGCGTTCGGCCAAAATACAGGATAATATCGATGATAATCCAAATTATGAAGTGAAATATGAAACATTGAAATTAAATGGTAATAATGGGAATAAAAGGAAGAAGAATAAGAAAGTCGAACCGGACGATAATGTGCCATCGTTAGAGAAGCTAATTAAGGAAATTAAAATGGTAAGTTTCGGATTACGTGGAAAATTGGAAATACTCGTAATTGTGTCACTAATTTCCGCCAAATACTCCAAAGACCAGTTGCAAAAAACGCATTTTGTAATTGATTTGATTATTTTCCTTTTTCTCTAAACTCAACTAAAACAACGTGTCGTTTGTTTGTTGATCCAACGATCCTGGTAGAAATTTTCGACGAGTGGCACAGCTCACAAACGAGTATTTCTTATTAAAATAAACCTTCCAACTTTGTATTTGTCTATCGTTCAAAACAATTTATAAACCTGTTTATTTTATAGAAAATCCGTGAAACACGACAATTTTGGGCACATCTACCATACCAATATTGTAATAATGGTACAATATCGGCGCCACCCAGCGAGAATGGTAATTGTTGGAATGGTACAACAATTGGTGATTATAAATTACCAGCAAAACAGAAAACTAATTGGCAACCGGTGACGCTAGTAAACGAACAAATCTTCAATTTACAAGTCTTCTCGGATAAATTACGCAAAGCCCATCAGGGCGATGAAGTGGAGATTGTTGACGATTCGGAAGATTCTCTAGATGCTGATGGTAGCGGTTCCGGTTCCGGTGCCGGTCCTGATGACGATGATCGTGATGATGATACGATTGAAGATAATCGAAATGAAGCGAATCATATTGAAACGATACCATCTAGTGGTGATGATAACGATATACTTCCTGAAGTGTTACATCCTAATAATGGCCAGCCTGATCTGACAAGCAGTCCACCACAACATCAACCGGAAGATACAAGGAGTTATTCGAGGGCTAATACGATTAGTTTGTCGAAGGCGTTGGCGCAATATTTGTTGCCCATTGTACTGGTTTGGTTCGGTGGTGCCATAACGGATCTACTGTGATAAGTCTGAATGTTGTTTTGTTTGTAAATAAATTTCACAAAAATGAAAGCAAAGAGAAATATTGACCTATATATACACACTATTGATCCCCCTATTTACGAGTTTATTTTTGTAAAATTATCGCCCAATTTTTTATCGATTAATTTTTAATTATAATTTAATATATTCGTATTTAAGATATGGAAATAGCTTGGTACAAGATAGAGCTTGTCGTTTTGTGTATATGTTTTGTAACATTTTAATTATGTAATGTGAAATCATATGTAATTTATATTTAACAAATGAACGGACAAACAAGGAATTACATTTTCACAGCTGCTTTATTTCAAAAAAGAAAAATATAAATCTATAAACATTAATGTAATATTCAAGAAAATAAGAAGTAAGGAAAAAGAACAATTCAGTCAATATAGTTAGTTTTTGGTCGTGTTTTCATGTAAACATATGCTACAATAAACACCAAAACAACAGCTAATGCTGGCAATACAATCGTATGTACTTGTTTTTGTACTTCAGCAAATTCTTTCTTTCTTTGCTTCTTTTCTTTTGAACTCTCTTTCGTTTTACCACCCTTCAATTGACGCATATTTCCCCTAGAAAATTTCCATAACAAACAATTTCGAATTAGCCAACTGATAAGCAATACGTAAGCTTCAACTTACCGAAATACTTATTAGAAAAGGCACAATAATCACAAATGCTTATCAACAAGTCGCCTTTGCTGACGTTGCTCGATTGTTTGACCGTTGTTTTCTAGGTTATGTTACACGTTGACATCTCAACAGGTTGTTTATATCGAGCGGTGGAGGGGATGGGGTCAATGGGACCAATAGTTGAGAATTAAAAAATCGACAGAGCCGGACTCGAAAGTATTGTTAAATTGATAATTTTAGTCTAAATAATAATCAAACAAAGTACTTGTTTTATATTTTTTTAGCTGATACACTTTTAACTCCTGTACACAGTACTGATAATAATTACAGGGTATTATCGCAATATTTAAAATACATTTATCAGTTTTATCAAATGAATGTTAATTTTACAACGAACAAGGCTGTACTCTTCATAATTTGGATTTATTTGTCATAAAAAAAGATCTTTAAAAACACGGTAGTTGGCTATGCTTTGGTGCATTGTGTCTTAGCTTGCTTCGGACGCTAGATAATACATTAGTAGATGTTAAATTCAGTCAAATATGAAGCAAGTTACGACACTATACAACCAAGGCATGACCAATTGCGAAGTTGCACACTCTATACAGGGTGTACCACAATAACTTACATATTTACATAGTAAATCTAGGGATGTAGTTGAAAGTGTTGAATTTGACACTTATTCCTATTCATTGAAAGCGGAAAATTCAAATTATCAATAATAAATCGGTAATTACTAGAGTTAGGATCTACAGTCCCACAATAAAAATTTCAACTGTCAAAACTTACCAGTGACGTGAGTGATTTCATATTCAAATAATCGCCATTATTAATATTTAATAAAATTAGTAAATTAATTTAGAATTATGGATAATTGATAAGTTTGTACCTAATATTTCATTTATTTTTGAGTATAAATCATCTGTTTATTAACCTAAATGAACTACAATGAGAAAATGACGGAGGGGAAACTGAATTTGTCAAAATTTCGCTAAAATCAAACACCTGTGTTTTAGGGATGGCGTTGCTACGTCAAACAAATCATTATAATTGGTCGATTATTTTTCTAAATTCTATTGCTATCGATATAGAGCGCCTTGCCTTGTTGTTTGATGGCGGCTAAAACAACTGATTCAAAATCGAAACTTATGTGCCGCTCTTGTCAAATTTTTCCAAAATTAGATCCCCTACTGCTTCTACGGGGCGAAATCCTAACTAGTAATTACTAGAGTTAGGATCTACAGTCGCACAATAAAAATTTCAACTGTCAAAACGTACCAGTGGCGTAATTGATTTAAAATCCAAATAATCGGCAATTTACGTGTAATATATTAAATATAAAAATAATTTCTATGATTGGTATTCAACAGAATTAGTAAATGAATTTCGAATTATAAATAATTTATAAATTTGTGCGTATATTTTTGAGTATAAATCATCTGTTTATTAACCTAAACGAGCTACAACGAGAGAATAATGGAGGGGAAGCTGAATTTGTCAAAATTTCGCTAAAATCAAACACCTGCGTTTTAGCGATGGCGTTGCTAAGTTAGACAAATCTTTATAATTGGTCGACTGTTTTTCTAAATTTTGTTGCTATCGATATAGAGCGCCTTGCCTTGTTGTTGTTTATTGGCGGATAAAACAACTGATTCAAAATCGAAGCTTATGTGCCGCTCTTGTCAAATTTTTCAAAAATTAGATCCCTTACTGCTCCTTGTAGGGAGCAAAATCCTAACTCTAGTAATTACGCAAAAAAATTCAATTACACATATTCAAAATTAAAAAAACAAAAGTAAAGAAAACCGTTTAAAACAAAATTCATCAAAAATAAGAAAAAACATGTTTAACCCTTTGCCTTAAAACAACGTATGGCAGACGTGATCGTACAACTGTGCCTAAAATGAGAACATCGTATCACACACGTGATGATTCTTTCTGGCCAAAAGTGAAAATCACGTATCAGACACGTTATTGTTTTTACGCGATAATGTTTTTGTTTTTGCGTTATTGTTTGTTACAGTTGCATTTTTTAAATAACAATGACATATAATTATCAAACTCTGTGGTTTGATTAAATAGTAAATGCAGTACGATTAATATCCACTGGCTTGGTCACAATTTAGCCTGTGATGAAACTGCTTCTGGTCACGACGCATGAGAAAAGCTTGCATCGAAAGTGGCAGACACAATCGTCGCTCGATTCGTAAGGCAAGGGGTTAAAATATCAAGTTTGAGATTATATTGTTGATCTATAAACAAAAGAGTATCGTTTAGTTTGTCAGTGATACCAATGTAAGAGTATAAATCTTACTAAACGTTTCTATATAAATTCTACAGTCGTTGAACTATAGGGTTGGCAACAAATTCAAAACTTTCTACTACATGAGTGGATTTACTAATTTTCTAATTTTTGGCGATTTGTTACCATGACGAAGATGAATACTTCTTGTCTCTGTCGAATTCTACAAATGATGGAATTAGAAAGAGTGAGATTGAAACCTTGTTCAAATAGACAATTGGTATCCAGCGTTGTTATGGTAACGAATCATCAAAAATTTAGAGAATATGAACTTTTTGATCAGTACTTTTCATTGGTATTCTCAAATTAAACTGGGGCTGTTTTATTCTCTTTTTTCAATTCTTAATATGATAGAATTATGAAGAGTGAGAGAGAAGTTCTATCTAAAGAGATTGACGATTTCAGTATTGCCATGGTAATGAATGTCTATAAAGTTAGAGAACTGGACTATTTATCTTCCGTTTTAGAATTTCATCAAATTTATAAAAATACAATTGAAAAGAGACAATAACAAAAACTGTTAATCTGCAGCGTTATCAGTAACAGTAACAAATCGCCAAGATGTTAGAGAATACAATCAAGGCCTACTAGATTTTCTAGCAATTTGCTTACTACAGGCCTGTCCATTTGTCTAAAACTCCATAAGAAGCAAATTTTTGATGAAACACCAATTTTCGCCGCTACGGCGCTGTTACCTGAACAGATCTTGAATTATGATTGGTAACGGATTTCCCGCTAAAAACAAGCTAACAAAACAATCAAAAATGGTTGATCTAAATAGAGATAGAAAAACTAGCTATGTCGTTTTATATTCGAGTTTCGAGCGCTAATGCGGCCAAAAATTGCATTTGTTTATAAAGTTTCAATTAGGTCAAATGGACAGGCCTGTAATATGTGAATAGCTGAAAAATCTAGCAGGCCTTGCTCAAACTAAACTGTTCTATCTAAATAAACTGCCGATCTCCAGCATTGTCGTGGTAATAAATCTCTATAAACTTAGAGAATACGACTATTTATCTCCCTCTTTAGAATTCCATCAATACAAAAATACAACTAAAAAGAGACAATAAGAGAAACTGGCGATCTACAACGTTGTTATAGTAACAAATTGCCAAAAAGTTAGAGAATGGCTGAAATTTATCAAGTGGATGAATAAAACTACGACATTACAAAGACACGGCCAACTCTGAAGTAAATTATCGTGGAACAATCGAATTTTAAAAACCGTGAAAGTACAGTCCTGTTAGAAAGCAATACTACCAACATTTTCAACATTACAAAGCCTACTTGTTTTTACGTATTTATATTAATTTTAAATAATAAGCATCTCAAGTCCCTCGTATTGCTTTGTAATGTAATAAATTCGTATATTAGACCCAATTTAACACGATTTAAGCTTTATTGCATTAATTATTAATTAATTAATTAATTTAGGCTCTCTAGGATACGAGGGAATTGCGAATTCTTTGAAACAATTACTCGATAATTTTACACAAAACTACACGGATACATTTCTGCTTATTATGGCAAGATATTAAAATTGCACATATATTACTAATTAAAAATAATTATTCTTAGATTAATTAGCGTATACTGATTGTGAATTAGACACGTTGTTGTAACAATTCTTCAGGTAAATTGTACAAATTTAATACCGGATAGAATGATGTTGGTGTTTCAACGAAATTCTCGGTCAATGTAATCGGTTGTGGTGGTGCTAATACCGTTCCAGGTGGATTCCTATGCGGCATACCAGTCGGTGGTATTGTCTGTGGTTTCCTTACTGTAACACTCGTATTAATACCATGCCGTCGTTTCATATGTTTATTATAATTCGGCCAATTGGTAAAATGATGCTGGCATTCATGACAAGAGTACGGACGTTCGCCGGTATGTTGTCGGCGATGTGTTGTTAAAACACCTTTAAAACGGAAACTTTTACCGCAAAATTCGCACGTGAACGGCATCGCTCCGGTATGTATACGATGGTGTTCTTTCAACGTGCCACGTTCACGGAATTGCCGACCGCACACATCACATTGATGCGGTTTTAAACCGGAATGCACCGAACTGTGTTTACGTAAACGTACTAGAGTTTTAAATGCTTTACCACAAGTTGAACAAGCGAACGGTCTAGCCACCGTATGCGTCAATAGATGATTATCTAAATTACCTTTCTGTACGAAACTTTTACCGCATTGATCACAAGTATAGTCGCGTACACCGGCATGAATACGTTTATGTGCCATTAGATTCGGTTTTGTACCGAAACGTTTCGGACATTGATCACATTGATGTTTATTTTTTATATCAGCCGGTAGATGACAACGTGAATGGACTAATAAAGCTGATTGCATACGGAAACGTTTGCCGCACGTTTGACAAACGTGCGGCCGGTCATCACCGTGTTGATTACGGTGTTTCTCTTGGGCTGCCACATTCGGATACCATTTGAAACAAATATCACAACAGAAACGCAATTTAACACGGTGTACTTTAACGTGACTTAAAAAAGTACTGTATTTTGTGTAAACTTTCGGACAATCGGCACAGGAGTATTTCGGCGTTTGTCCATGGACTGCTGCGTGATGATCACGTAGATCTTCTGAATTCGTCAGATTCTGTTGGCAATCACAACAATTCCAAGGATAGGCGTCCCAACCGTAGAGATCTTCTTTTGGCACCACTGTACCGTCATCATTCAATTCAACATCACTCAATTCCGTATCGTTATCCTTCTTTTTATTTGTACGCTTCGGCTGTAATCAAAACAATGTAGATTCAACAATCACAAAATAAATCAAAATCTACTTTAACATTTGCAGGTTTAGCCGGCACGTTATCTTTCTTCGCCGCCGCCACATTTTCCGTATATTCACCCTTATTTTCTTCCGGAATAAACGTTAATTTCACATTTTGTACATTGATATTATTCGCTAATTCGGTGAGGATTTCTTGGGATTTCTGCACATGTTGCGTAAATTCCCATGTTTGATTCACAGTTTCACAACACAACAGACAAGCAACGGTCGGTAGACGATCCTCTAGACTAACTTTAACATTAAATAATTGGAAAATCCTCAAGGATAAATCCAAGTTTTCCAAAATATTTATTTGATCGTTACCACATTCAGCACATAAACGACAACGGCCTTCCATACCATCATATAACGGATAAATCGATTATTGTCGATCAAATTTCATTCAAGAAAATTCGATTTTCTATCGGGAAATTCGAGAAAAACCCAATTCTTCTAGCGGAACCGTACAACAATAAACAAACATGGCGACATGTTGTTGACGTTCAAAATTGACAGGTGACAAATTCCACTAAATCCAAGGACTTTAAGCGGCCTACTGATGGCAACTCTGACTAATTCCCATATTGAAACCATGTTGTCGAATCTACCAGAACTAGACAATTGTAATATTCGAACTATCATTATTTAAATTTTAAATTGAAAATAATTGTTTGAAAATAATATCCACAAAATATAAAATATATTAAGTTTGATTTGTCACGCGCACAGAAATCTTTAAATTGGTTTGATCGCGACAAGTTGTCAACACAGCATTGTGGTGATTTGGTAATTTTGTCTGTCAATTGTGTGGTAGCACTGATCCGATTTAAACGTCAACATGACAACTTGTTGAAAATTACACGTATCAATTCGAATCAATTTATTTATTGTTAATTGGAAATGTATATAATTGACAATGGACACATTATATCATCAAACCAATATTTTAATACAACAAACCCAACAGAGTTTCCAAGCATTAGAGAAAAACACAAATAATATCGCAGATATTGAAAACGAAATTCAAGAGAAAATTAACGCAATTAACAGGTGAATTCGTTTATATTGTGTCGGTTGATTTGTAAATTTGTTGTAAATTGCAGTAATTGTGAAAAATTGGATGTATATTTGTATAAAGTACCGTTAGATCAACGTCAAAATGCTAAAATGCGTTGTGATCAATTGAAATACGATTGTCGACATTTACAAGCTGCTTTGACGGCGTCGCAACAGAAACGGCTACGCAGAGAGGCTGCAGCTAGCGAACGTGAACAGTTGTTAAGCCGTCGTTTTGCCCCAAATCCGGATTTAACATCGATTAATATTGATTATAGTTTACAACACCAGACTTCGTTACAGAATGCTAATCGTGGTCTTGATGAGATGTTGTATACTGGCAGCAACGCCTTGGAGTCGTTACGTTCGCAACGGTTTACGTTAAAAGGGGCCCAGAGGCGTATCATGGATATGGCCAATACTTTAGGTTTGAGTAATCACACGATGCGATTGATTGAGAAAAGGGCAGTTGAAGACAAGTATATTTTATTGTTGGGGATGTTTATCACGATAGTTGTGATTGTTTTAGTTATTATTTATTTCACATAGCATTCCTGATAGATTATCGAGGATTGGTCCTAATTGTTAACGATTTTCATAAAATACAAACTTTATTAAAAAGAAACCTTAAAAAAAATTACAAATATAATAATTTAAAGTCATTGTACAACAGTATAATTATGAGCACTTAATTTTATGTATGTCTCCTCATTTTTACATAAACTTATAATCTAGGTATTGACGACATCGCACTGGCTTGTTCGTTATTTTGTGTGGCATATTTCGGTCGACATACACAACCGCTTTCGACAAGAACATAATCTTGACCTGTCAATGTGACCGGACCTAAGGGTATTACCAGAAACAGATAAGGGACGTAAGTTTGCGTACATTCGCCCCGTACAACATCGCACTCCGAACTCTCACACACCTTCAAATTATAAATATTAAAATTAATCTAATTAATTGGATTGTTTTACTTCAAAGACGACTTGTTGGAGTAAATCGGGGAATTTCTGGACGATCGTCACCGGTTGTCCGGACGTCAACGAGACGCCGTACATGGGGGCGGTTGTATTGTAGCGAGTTTTACACAATCTGGCCGGTGTTCCCGTGCAGGTGTTCATCGATGGCGGATTCGAGGCTCTGGCTGTAATTTTTCCGTTAAAAAAATAATGACCGGATGTGGAACTGTGTCAAATTTTGTTGACAATAGAGTTAATTGATTTGTCCAATTTTCGGTGAGAAATTCCACAATAACTGGACGTAAGATAAAGATAAAGTGTGTCGTATTGCCGTTAATATTCGGGTTAATTGATTGAACAATAACACCATGATTATCATTGGTTTTGTTATTTCCATTTACAATACAAGTTCAGTTATGTGGAACTGTAACTGGTGAAGTTCTCACCTTTTACCTTTCTCTAAACGATAACAATCCCCGTTATTAGGTTTAGAAAATTGATTGATATCCGTAATTATTCAACATACATGATCGATAACTGCGATCAATCAACCGTAAAACGCATAAAATCCAGTTCTACTTTGTAATATTAGAAAATTATTGGAAAACAACAGGTGGATTGATTTACCTGTTCTAACCGGCGACATCAACGGTGTTTTCATATTAGCATCGAAATTCAGTTCATGTGCTGTTAATAGAGCTTTCCGTGTTAAGAACGGATCTATAGTCCGCTTCGATCGACCGGTACGATAATTCGCCAGCCATGGATTCGAACCGCTGCGGAACGATCGTTCGATTGTTGCCCTAAATTCACCAAACAATAATCGAATTATCACTAAATCGGACTACTCACGTTGGATATGGCAGATTGTTGGGTCCGATACAATCCGGTGAATCCGTTAATGCGTCACCCCATAGATATTTTAGACCGCCGCCACCATCACATTTTGTCGGGAATTTGGCCACTGTTGTGCTCAATAACGTTGTTAGCTTTAATGCAAAAATTACGGTTCAATTTCGATTGGAATTATACGGGGAAAGTTCAAATTGGATTAGTTTTGACGGAAAAATCGTCGGTGTTTCTAGGTTGTGTGGTCAAGTTGGAAATGTAGGCAAATAGGCCTCTTTACAGTCGGAATTGCGTAATTTTTGCCGAGAATTATCGGAGATCCTACATTTCGTTACGCTAAACAGTTTAATGATCGTAATTTTTCTAATGAAAACGAACATTACTCTTCATGGTTCGTTAACAAAACAATTGTAAATTTGAAGAAAAACTACAATTCGTTAGTTTTATGCAAACAAAACGGACATCTTCGCTCATGATTAGTCACAATTTACCGTTGGTTGGGTTCAATTATCGTATTTGGCATCGTTTAAAGTCACCGAAAATCGTGTTAAAATTACCCGAATTGACCGTTTTGTCGGCGATACAGACCCTCAAGATGTACAGGTTGAAAAATACAAATACAAAGCGATATACCTGATCGTTGACCTCATCATATAACTGTATATGCCCGGACACTTATGTGGGCTGCTAAGAGGGCAAATATTTTGAGTATCGGTAAATTAACTAGTTTCCAACAGTTATTGATCCAGCTTAGAAACTCAAAAAGAAAAAACGAAAATTGCAATACTTACAGCAAGAATAATGCCGTTGCGACTATAAGCCATCTCACTAATATTTAATTACGAACAAAAATTAATTCTAACTGAAAGGAATTCGTTGAGACTAACGTGAATTTGCAGAATTCGATTCCTTTTCAAAAGACTCCATCCATTTTTCCACCCAATACAATTTCCCTAATAACGTTTCTCTTGAAGATTTTCGCCGATTATAATTCTGGGAAGATGACGATGAGAAAAACGCGTCTATTTTACGAATCTTGTTAATTTTTACAAAAACAAATTTGTCGGCTTGATGTATGCCAGTAGACTGACTTTGGTCTTGAACTTGTTAAGCGGAAATATTTTATTATGTAGTGTATAGAAGAGGAGTATCTACCTGGGTGGGAATCAAGAACTGGTGTTGTTCTTGTTAGTAAATTCCAACAAGTGGGAGAAACTTACCCCATTCTTTTATTTGATTTTTAACTTCCTCTTTATGCACAGTAATCAAAAATTAATCACTAATAGAATTAGTCATTAAAATAGAAATGAATGCGAGATAAACAATGTTTTTCCCATAGAGAAATTAATTATTCATTCCAGATTTAATGATCTTGTTTTGATGTCTGGGAATTAACCCGAATCCTTGACTTCAAAAAAGTTCAAATAACGCGCTCTTTTCGAATTTTGGCGCTAATGGCGTTACAATTCTGCCAACCGAAAACTTAATCACTATTATTAATAATTTAATTAAGATAATTCAATACAATTTAATTTCCTTATAAAACAATTTCTACAAATCTAAAGAAATTAAACATTTATTCTTAATTTGTATGACGTCATTGTAATTATGAAAATAACCCAAAAATTACACTTAACAACAATTAGAATAGTAATTTCTTCAATTAACGACTAATACAGTGTTTTTAAACAAAATTGTATACTTATTTTTATTTAAAGACATTTATCAATTATAATAAATGAAAATAAATTGAAATTTTGAAAATTGCGCGTTTTGTTACAAGATGGCGCTATTACAATGTCGCCAATATAAGAAAACTGTACTTAACCAATTGCATCATTAATTCTCGATTAATTTAGAATATCTGCTCTTATAATTATTGCTCGCTTAATTTTACATAAATAACGAGTTATTTTAATTATTATTATTAATCATTTATATGAATATATTGAGAGATATTTGGTTTGTACTGTTGGTAACACTGCGCTCCTGTCAAATTCGCTTGTAAACATGATAAGGTTATTATATCAAACTTTCAATTTATTTATTTTAATTTTGATAAATACCACATGTCCCCTCGATATCGACCCACTAGGTTACATCCTCTACTGTCCGTGCATGGGTAAGTTTGTAGTTGTTTCAATAAAATTTCTATAATCGATTATTTTAGGCCGGTTCGGTAACCAAGCTGATCACTTTTTGGGCTCTTTAGGCTTCGCACACGGTTTAAACCGTACATTAGTCCTACCACCATGGGTAGAATACCGTTATGGTCAACCCAGATCAATTCAAATACCATTCGATAAATATTTTAAAGTGGAACCACTGAAACAGTACCATAAAGTTGTAACAATGGAGCAATTCATGGCGGATATAGCGCCGTACGAATGGCCTGAAGATAAACGGATTGCCTTCTGTTATATGAGCCGTAGTGGCGAATCAATCGGTGATTGTAAAGCGAAAGACGGTAATCCATTCGGACCGTTCTGGGATACGTTCGACGTAGAATTTGTGGGTTCGGAATTTTACGGTCCGCTACATTACGACACGTACCATCACGATATGGCCAAGAAATGGACGGAGAGATATCCGCCGAATGTATGGCCGGTTTTGGCTTTCACAGGAGCACCGGCTAGTTTCCCGATACAGGAGGAAAATCGAATTTTACACAAATATTTAGAATGGTCGGACGATATCGATACGAAAGCGAATGGTTTTATTAAAACAACACTGCCGAAAGGTGCCTTTATTGCCATCCATTTACGTAACGGCGTTGATTGGGTGCGTGCTTGCGAACATATCCCAGAAAGTCCCAATTTATTTGCAGCACCACAATGTCTCGGTTATCGTAACGAAAAAGGCAAAGCCACCCAAGACATGTGTCTACCAACCAAACCGACAATTATAAAACAATTGAAACGTATCATTAAGAAGATTAATAATTCGGTTAATAACAATAATGATCGGACAATCAAATCGATTTATGTTAGTAGTGATAATAATCATATGGTTGATGAATTGAATGATGCATTGAAACGTTTTAAAATACAAGTATTTAAATATCACGAAAATGATCCACATGTTGATTTAGCGATAATGGGTAGATCGAATTATTTTATTGGTAATTGTATATCGTCGTTTAGTGGATTTGTTAAACGTGAACGTGATAGTCGAGGCTTTCCGTCCTCATTCTGGGCATTTCCAACTGAAAAGAAAGATTTAGTAAAGGATGAATTATGATTGAATTTTCTACAGGTAATTGAATAAGATCTCAATTCGATTTAATTTTGTAATCTAGTATAGTAATTTATGATTGAAATAGATATTTTGTAAGATTTATAGAAATTAGAGGTTTTCCCAACCATAATCAACCATTGAACATCCTCAATTTCATAGAATTGCACTGATAACGTGGATAAATCGATGACGAATTTGTGAGTCATTTGAAGGAATCCATTACTCCAATTTGCAATATTTCCCAATTTAATCTCCCGAAAATTTACAGAATGAACTATTTTTATTGAATTGAAGATCCCCGAATTGGCCACCATTTTAGTCTTCAAAGTTTGAAGTATGCTGATAAAAAATGAATAGTATTTTGAAGAAATCTAGAACTAAAGTCCAGAATTCTCTGGCTTAATTCCAGTGTAATTCTGTGCTTATTAGAAAACAACTTGGAAACAACTCCAGGTAAAGTTGTGGGAACTTAATTTAAGTTTACTCCGTTTTTAATCTCATAGTGAGGAAATTTTGAGTTTATCGAAATTAAAATTGCCAGATACGCAAGATAGTTTGCCGATAAGCGCCATTCCGGTATTGTTTGATAAGTCGATTGATTTAAATATTATCTAGTCGGCTTTGATAATTGTATAATATGGCGAAATTCTTTTGTTTTTTGTCTCTATAATACATTTATGTTGCGTAATGTTTTATTGATAAGAATAATTGTGAAATTCGATACACAATACATAATTTAATATTGATAAAATATCGTAGAGTATTGTAAAATAGTAAAATAATTATTACGGTAGACGCTATAACAACCATCTTTGATATCAGACAAAGAAATCTATGACGGCTGTGCATCTACATACGCAAGATGTATTTTTTCTATGACATCAACTTCCGCTTTTTTTCTTTTTCTTTTTTTTGTATGATACTGTTTTTTTTTTTTCGGTTTGGTTTATTTGAAAATGACCATTATCGTGTTGATTCAATACGGTTTAATTTCCATATAAAATTGCATTAATAATCGTCTTAATTGTAATATGTTTATAACGCCCACATATTAATCGTTAATTATCGTTGAAATTCGTCCGGCAGCGGCAAGGACGTACGCTGATTGGTGAACGACACGTTGAAAGTAGGTTGTGACGTCACTGGACAAAGCTATAAATATATGTGAAGATGGAGTCGTCTGCATTTTAGTAGAAAGTAGGCAAGTGTCGAGGTGGAAGTTGTGTTGAATTCTAAGCAATTACAACAAGAAAAAATATAACTAACTAGTGTAAAACGCGCCAATTTTTCTGATTGATTAATTCATTAATTAATTAAAGTGTTAATTATAAATAAATGATGGCTAGTGAGGCGCAACGTTTAATTGGTATTTCATTAACGAAAATTGCACAATCTCGTTCGCATCGTGGTGGGGTCAGTTTGCATAAAAATCTACTAGTTGCAACAGTTTTACAAAAGGCTCGTTATATTTTTATGGAGGAGGCCTATAATATGGTGCATTATCAACCGCCAGCACCTGTACAAGCCCGACCAGTTCCCGATGAAGAATTGGTCGGTTTAACCGCCGAAGAAGCCACCAATAATCTACCTGATAGTGATACAGTACAAGAGACATCGTCGACTGATGAGAATTTTCAAGAATTTCTCCAAACAAATACAACAACAACGACAACAGCAACCACAACTACAACATGTGTGAAATGTGCAGAAAATCAAAATAAAGAAAACCACCCACCGACTTATAATCAAACAACAAACGAATTAACTTATCTTGATCTTGATAATAAAAGTTCAAACGTATTGAGGGAACGTAGCAATTCGCCGAGTTGTTTGAAACGTAGACGTGCAGTCGCTGAATGGGAAATAGAAGAGGCCGTCCAATCCATCCTACCGAAACGTAGTAAACAGGAGGATGACGATAATGATTCGGTATTTTTGGATGATGCAACAACGCTATCTGAGAGCGTTAGCAAAGAATTAGATGACGAAAAACAACAACAGCAACAACAAGAGAATTGTGGTAGCGGTAGCGGCTCAGCAATGGAAATCGACCGGATTACATCTTTGGTGTCGATTTTTAGCTTCAGTATGGGTGATGGTAACAATAACAAACTCAACAGGTCTATGTCGACGCCGGATTTGTGTTCAGCCCAAGCGAAAGACGTGGGGGATACGCTACAACAACGGCCATTTCTTGCAATGACTGTCTAAGATGCTTCTTAAATTTAATTTAAAACGCAAAATAGCAAACTGGACTTCCGTGATCTCTTCTCTCTCCAACCAGAGTTATTAACAACATTTAAAGAAAATAGGAACAATTTTCCAACAACGAAACTACTTTTATGTGGTGATTTTCTTTGCAAATATTTTTGTATTGAAAGCAAGATTACAGTGATAGTTGAAAGATTCCCGATTATTTGCAAAGAAAATTCTTTTGAGGTATTTTTGGAGATAATACCAAGACCATGTGATAGTACATAATGTTAACTAATTGTATTTTTATATTAAAAAAATAATAATAGAAAAACAACGTAAAAAAATTGTGTGTTGGGCAGATTTTAGTTAAAATAGAGATGATGATTCAAGTCGTTTTGTTTAAATCAGTCCATTTTTTTTTTGAATACATTCCGTCGTCTACCTGGTGGTGGTGGTTACCAACAGGTAGCCCCATCAACCGTTGGTGTCCATTATTTTACAAAAACAAGTTCTGAATTTCGTTGGAATCGAAGATGGAACGAAACAGAATAAAAGGAGCACATCGGCCGACTTGAATTGTCGTCAATTGATTTTTGTTTTTATTTTCCGTCTTTTGTAAATAGGTCTTTTTGTGGCAAAAAAGCATGTCTACAACTCCGTTTTAGGAGTACCTAATTTTATTCTTGTACATATTGATTTATAATTATACTACATTATTATTACAATTATAATTAAAATATATTTCAAATAATAAAAGAATTGAATGGATCTATTGTTGATTTCTTCGAATTTAAAACCCACAATCCCTGAAATGATGCAACATGTTCTTATCAAAACAGACTGATCGTGGCGTGATTTCTTCATTTTAATGATTTTCTGTTATCAAAAACTTGAACTTTGCACGCTCTTATCGCAGTTATAGTCGACGTCATATCTATTTTTCTCGTAATTTACATCGATGTATCGATAAAAAAACAAATCGAGGGTCGGAATTGGTGGCGAGACCGTTTCCAATGACTGACCTGGGATAATTTTTGCGAAATTTACAATCGAACGATACTTACGTCTTGACCTAGCCTAACGTGTGGCGTGATTGGAGAATTAAAAAAATTAAAATAAAAAAAGTTCCACTGTGGTGCACTTTTGGAAATTTTAACACCAAAATCCAAGGTTGGAATTTTCGGGTGCCCCGGGCTCTTTCAATTAATTTTCGTTGTAATTTAATTTTAATTGCTCGTTTTATGTATATCGAATGATTTTACATTTCCTGGTGGCTATAAATTGGCGAGTTTCGTTCGATCTCTGATCGATTTTGTATAAATTCTTCTCGTTGATGACAGTATATGTGTGTGAGTCGATGGCGAATCCCGGTTCAGCGTACGGGCCGCTGTGGTCAACGACCGAACTGGACTGATGATGGTCGGCGGGGCCCTCCGCTCTTGCTTCGAAATGGTGGTCCTTCTATCTATCTAACTATCTACCTGTATAGTTGCACACCTCTAGTTGTACAACGGCAGGAGTAGCAGGAGCAGCAAACGATCCTAAAACCTGTCGTTCTGCTTTCTTCATCTGTAAGCAACAGGTTATGTACAGAAAACACCTTCTTCTATTAGAGAATATCTCTCGACACGTTCACCTCCAACAACAAGAACAACAACAAGATCGTCTCCTCGATCCCCGCATACACACATATGGACTATTCTATAATTCGATCAACAGGGGAGATCTCTGTATAGGTTCGTGAACTATTTCTAATTGTGGCAAATTCGATGCTTTTCCTGTTGTGTCATCGAATTCCAATCGATTTGAGTCACAAGTAGACGCATCGAATCTTCAAATAGGGGGTGCGCCTTCCGCTGAACTATTCGGTATATTAATCGGGATTCTTGTAAGGTAAAAATTGGATCATCGCTAATTACTCATCAGAGTTGATTGGTCATTTATGATAAATTTAGTTAATAACAGTTGCTTACTCATTGTTCTATATGATAGTAGTAATAATAACAAGAACAGACTCGCCAATGATTCATTTCTTCTACTAAACAAAAGGGGAAACAAACAATTTGCTGGTACGTCGAAAGGGGAAATTTTGGTTTTGAATTGTCCCTTGTGCAATTCATGTCTTCTGTTGGAAAGTGCATTAGCCTGTCGAAAAATTTACGTAATGCCCATAGAATTTTAAACGACCCATTATGAGTGTAACGGTTTTACATAATACACAAGTCTATGGGTGTTCCTTGTTGTTTTTTCTAATTCTTTAAATCGAAAAAATGCAGCTCTATTTCAACAAAAATACACCAACTTTCACCTAATGACGTCATAATTCATCCGGAAGTTGTTACTATTTTACAACAACTTTACAATCGAGCGAGAACGAGATAGGAAAAAAAACAACAGGCAATTGTGCCAACGGCGGTGGCGCCGACCTTGTCTAAAACGGGACTCCAATACGAATTAATATGAAAATTTTCCACTGAAATTTCGCTTATTATTCCGAATCATTTCGCTCTTTTTTGATTTGAATCACCTAGTTGGACGGTTAGAAATGGCGAATGCTCAATGGAGAAATATCGCCCGTTTTGGGAGACGGACAGGTGTATTAAACACCTGCATTGAAGGCACCCAGGTTGTTGGGAGACAGGTGAAATGGAAGAAACTTGACTACTAGGCCGTTGCCGTCACCACCAGCACCACGTCTTGTCCCATTTCAACTTAAACATGAAACAAGGCCATATTTGTGTACGCGCCATTGTTTCATTGTTATGATTTGGCCGTCACACGGCCTTATGCACCTGTGTGTAATTTAATTGATGTAGGTATGCATGTAGAACTGAAGTCTTGATAATTTTCTAGAATACGGGCGACAAACAAGAAAATTAAATAGAAAACAAACATTAAAATGACATTAATACGAAATGTTGTCCTGGAGGAAAATCGATTTGATCGTTGGATATTTCGTAGGTGAACTGGTGTTTGGTTTTTAATAAGGCCAAAGGTAAATGGATCAGATTTCACTTTCACTTTACGAATTTTTTAATTCTCCGATAAAGACATTATTTAATTGATTACATATGAAATATAACAAATAATCCGCATTTATGCAATTCCCAGTTTAATTATTAGCATTTATATTTAAATATTAGACGATAAACCGTACGATTGGCGGACATTGAACTTGTAATTAAAATAAAACAAAAAAAGAAAAACCAATAAATTCCTTTGGAACAACAATGGAACATTCCTTAAATTAGCACCGCACTATTTTAGATAACAACAAATCTGTGCCATAAGCGATTTCGCCTATTTTAAAGATGTTCGTCCTGCAATTGCGGAATTTCCACAATATTAAGAAGCCCTGTTTCTGTTTTCGCACCTTCCTCAATTGGAATATAAGCGAAATTGCTAAAATTAAAGCAATACGAATTCATTGAAACGAAGGTCGATTCGATGTCCAAAAACTGCCGATATTCAATAATCGATATCTCGCTTCTTTGATGATATTTTGTTAATCAATTAGGCAGCATTAGAATAGAATTTTGAGGCGCGTCTAAAGGCGTTTTTTATTTTGGAAAATTCCAATTAAACTTTGAGCTACAGGGGCAAACATTGATTCTTCAATGATTTTTCCTGGAAACTAAGCAGTTTCCAATAGGTTTGTTAGTTTTCCGGAAAATTGACAGAAACTTGAGGACCCACATTACTTTTTTTCTTTCGATTCGATGTCCGGAACAGGCTAATTTTTAATCATTGCAATGTATATAGAAGCATTAGAACATTTTATGGTGTATTTGTTTTGGAAAATTTTACTTAAATTTTGAGTTACAGGGGCAAATTTTGGAGACGGTTTTCTCTTTTTTTTAGTCTTCCCCTTTAACTTATCGATCCCTCAATGATTTTAACAGGGAACTAAAAATTTTCCAATAGGTTTGTTAGTTTTCTGGAAAATTGACAGAAACTTGAGGACCCACATTACCGTTTTTCTTTGGATTCAATGCCCCAAAACAGGCTAATTTTTAATCATTGATATCTCCCTTGTTTGATGATATATTGCAATGAATATAGAAGCGTTAGAAAGAACATTTTATGGTGTATTTGTTTTGGAAAATTTTACTTAAACTTTGAGTTACAGGGGAAAATTTTGGAGCCGGTTTTTTCTTTTTTTTTAATCTTCCTTTTTAACTTATCGATCCCTCAATGATTTTCTCAGGGAACTAAAAATTTTCCGATATGTTTGTTAGTTTACCGGAAAATTGACAGAAACTTGAGGACCCACATTACCGTTTTTCTTTGGATTCGATGCCCGAAACAGGCTAATTTTTAATGATTGATATCTTCCTTGTTTGATATATTGGAAAATTTTATTTAAAATTTGAGTTACAAAGGATAATCTTAGGGCGTTTTTTTCAATTTCTCAAATTTTTAGTATATAGCAAATTGAAAGCATTTTCCAAATATTTCAGGAAATTTTCGGTCAATTTGTTATTTATTTGTAAAGTTGACCTGTTTCCGTTAAATTTGAACAAAATCTATGCTAATTCTATTATGACACTTCCGTAATGTTTCTTATTTGCATGCTCGGATACACCCCTAAATTTCATTCGCCTCGAGTCTAGTCGATTCCGCTTGACTGTAAATGAAGCTAAATCTGGAAAATTTTAAAACATTGGAGAAGAATAGAGAATTCGAGGTCTCCCTATTGTATAAGACCAGTGTTATCAATGTTTACTTAATTTCAGACGACTATCATTTCCGGGGTAATTGTTTTCAACATTATCGAGAGAACAAAGATTAACAAAATTCCAGCGACTATAAAAACGTGTAATTTTCAGATTAATAAAATGGGAATTTTGTGCAAATCTCCAAGTTGGGGCTGCCCGATTGAGCAGTCTATTTGCCAGATGTCAAGTCGGGTGCAATTTTTTATAATAACCAACAAAACATCCCCTTCGTGACTGGTTTGTTTTCTTCTAGAGCATTCGAGTTTAAATATTATAAGGGAAATATTTTGTTTGTTTGGCGTTTATCTAACGAATTGATAAGGGATCTAAAAATAAAATTAATCAGTTAATATCATGGATAAACACTGATAACGACGGCAACTACCACGCGTTAGGGTTTCAAATCTGTTGGGCAATAATTAAATCCACCTACTATTATTGAAAATTTGAACGGTGAAAATATTTCGAATCTACAAGGATTAGTGCGGTTTATAAAGTCAACGACACAATGACCACAAGTGGAATCTTGTTGTATCGATCAATATGACTCATTATTATTTTAATACACGATAATTAGAACAGTTTTATCATTATTTGTCGGATTAATTTTTAAAAAGATTTTGTTTTGTTGTTCTCCCAACAAGAGCCACTTTCTCTTTTGTCCACACAAGATTTCTAATCTGAAAACAGTCCTCATTTCGTACGATCTCTTTGTTTTTAGAACGAATCAATATAAATTTTATTGGATTTTCTAAAATTGAAATCGAATATCAGATGGCTCCCGTACAACTACCCTGTCATCTATCTTTATAATATAATAGGGGGTGAAACGTGGCTGTGCTCAGGTATGAAGGGGCCGTTACTCTATACCCCTCTAAAATACAACCGCCGTTCTTATATTCTTTTTATTTTCGGATATCCGGTCGGCAACACACCGACATCCGGTAGTTAGTTTAGTAATAGTTGTAACAACAGCCAATAATAGTTTTTCGATATGGAGCAGAATTCGTTTGAATTGACGATTTTCATTAACGTGGAAAATAAAAAATCCGGTTATTCTCGTTAATTGTATGTGGAGAATAAAAAGGCCTTGGACTTTGGCGGGCATAACAACAATTTCACCGTCTCTTTTCAATAAATTGAATATTCCATGAATCTAGATAAAGTTCCATCAATAATACGTTATTATATTCCTACTATATTCTACTACTACTGTTTGCAAGATTTTTTCTCATTGTTAACAGAAATAATAAAACCGGATTTTACTAGACTTGATCATTGTACAATTCACTTTAATTTTGATTATTATTTTTAAATAAATAAACCAATAAAACAATAATTCAATTAACCATTGCCGTATTTTGATTTTATTCCAGTAGGGAGAAGGTCATAGAATTTTTTTTTTGATACGAATCAACCTTGTCCTTGGTTCTTATATTGAATAATTTAACACCCAACTAATAAATACAGACTTAGGTATGGTTGTAATACCATATTGGAAATTTTTATAAAAAATGAAATCTTCCACCCGAATTTGGTGCTAAACAGGGTCGTATCTTAGGCCGCTATAAGTATGAATGGGGAATAATTTTCATAAAACAGGGTCAAGTCTAGGATCGGCGAAAATTGTTAAATTATCGAAAGAACTGGCAGTTAATGAGAAAACTAATCGTTACTCTACAGTTAATTAGGAAGCCTCACGATTTCTGAAGGCTCCTAATTGACGCCACTTCGTTGATACGTTGAGAATTAAAACCGAAATTTTCCAATAATTCTTTATCTACAAATTACTGTCGATATTAGCGCTTTTCTTGCTCTTATTGCAGTAACATTGTCCATATTAGGACTTTTCCTACTCGTATTGCAATAAAATATTCGATCGATTCGATCGATGAACATTGATTTGATCATTCCAAACGAATTAAAGCCGTTTCTATCGTTCAAAACAGGAAAAATGAAGCTTGTTATAATCCGTAGAGAAAGAGAATCTCCCAAAAAGGCAACATCACCATATTTTAGATTGCAGTTTTCTATGAAAGTAACTTTTCCATCAAATAAAAATAATCCACCGATCTTTATACACTAAACAAACAAGTTTCACTCGAAATCGACTGGTAGTATTTCGAGTATTAGGAAGAATTCTTGACGCCTACACGAGAATCGTCATTTCACTTACAATCAAAGAATAAATAATAAATAAATAAACAGTTAGAACGACAAATTAATGCGACAATTTAGCCGGTCTTTGTGGCCAAATTGTTGTTTTGCACGTGAAGGAGGAATAAAAAACTAGAACCAAGTGAAAGTGTTCGATCTAAACAGAATTGAATTGAATAAAAAGGCCTTGATATTTTACAAAAAAATTCACTTTGTTAATTTCAACTCTTACATAATCTACGGTACAGTGTACAAGCTTACAATCGAAAAATTTATACACCTCCTCCTCGTATCATAAATCTATTCTAATTTTTCTAACGCATGCATATATTTATTTATTGATTAACTAACAATGTTTTGTAAAAAATCGAAATATTTGCGTAACACATTCGCTCTTGTCTATCTTTAAACTCGCAAACTCTACCTGTTTGAATAATTTCCTCAAAATTTCTATCGTTTATTGATCGGTAGATATTAATCGTACCGATTAACGAACTTATTAATTTTTCCGTTTTAATTATGATAGTGATGACGGGCCGGTGGGAGTTGAACGTAGCGAGATAGAGAACGAGCAAGGTCGTTTAGTTTTATTGGCAAAAACCAGAAATCACCGAGTCATTGACCAAAAAACGATCTGATTGTGCTGTATAGGCGTTATTTAAAAAGTACCGAAAAACGACTATCCAATTATTTCGTTACACATGTTTAGATTGATTTTTAGATTAGATTTTGAGAGAAAAATCGATAGGATAATTCGTCATTCGTATTTTAGGAACATTTTAATATTTGATTATTAAGAGATAATCGATGAATAAACTGAGTCACTGATGAGCTATAACGTTATAATAGTCGTATGGCGCCAAGCTTATCTTTGTAGTATTTTGACTAGAGAGGCTTCAAATGATAGCAATATTGAAGCATTGTTTAGAAATGACCTAGAACTAGACATTTTACGGAAGTGCCAAAACAGAAACAAACTAAAAAAATTAATCAATAAAAAAAACTTGAAATAAAACTGTTAACTTTCATCAGTTTTCCGGAAAACTAGCAATATCACCGGCAAATTTCTGAAAAATTTGGAAAGTGCTTTAAATTTGCTATATTTTGAGAAAATGATTGAAAAATCGATAATATTTCCTAGGTTATAAGCGTAAATATAATTTAAAAAAATGCGCCCTCCAAAATTTTCCCAAGATTTTGATGACTCAAGGTTTAATTGAAATTTTTCCAAAATAAAAAATCTAATAGATACTCCTAATACTACTGTATTCATCACAATATATTATCAAACAAGGGAGATATCGATTATTCAAAATTGATTTTTTTGACACCGAATTTAAAAAAAACTTGTAATGCAGGCCCTCCAGTTTGTATCAGTTTTCCGGAAAATTAACTAACTTATTGGAGGATTTCTTGGAGATCCAAAAATCTCACAATTTGCTACATACAGTGAGAAAATTAGTGAAAAATCGGCAATATTTGTTAAGTTATAGGGGAAAATTTGAAAAACATGCTCCAAGATTTTCTTCTGTAACTCAAAGTTTAACTAAAGTTTCCCAAAATAAAAAACGCTCTTAGATACTCTTCGAAATGCTCTTTCTAATGCTCCTTCACTCATTACAATCGTTCATAAAACAAGAAACATATTGATCATTCAGGATTAGCATTTTTTAAACAGAATCGAAGAAAAGGACTTAATGTACTGGCGCATTTTCGGCCAATTTTCCGGGAAACTAACAAATCTATTTAGAAATTTCTTGGAAATCTAAAAAGCTTTTTTAATTTGCTATATACTGTGAGAAAATCATTGAAAAATCGGTAGTATTTGCTAAATTATAAGGGAAACACTGAAAAATTAGAAAAAAACACATGCTCCATAGTTAACCTCTATAACTCAGATTTCAATCGCAATTTGCGAAAACAAAGTATGTCTTTGAGTGCTCCTTAAAATGCTGTATCTAATGGTGTTTGGGTCGTTGCAATATATCATCAAACAATGGAGATATCGATTATTAAATTTGTGGACACTGGATCGAAAAAGTGTACTCTCATGTTAATAATTTGCGTTTGAAAAGGCGCAGAAATAGAGCTCCTAACATCTAACAGAAATCCGAATTCATTGAAATTTGAAGATTTAAAATGTTTCTTTTTCGATTCGATGTCCACAAATTGTCAATATTTAATAATCGATATTTCGTTTGTTTGATAAGATATTGTAATGAGTCAAGCATCATTAGAAACAGCATTTTAAGAAGCATTCGGAGACGTATTTTGTTTTTAAAAATTTCGATTAAATTCTAAGTTACAGAGGATAATCTTGAAGTACCTACATCTTTTTTATTTTTTCCATATTTTCCCCTATAATTTAGCCACTAGAGTCAATTTCTCAACGATTTTCTTACAGCATTATAATAAATTGAAAAAGCTTATCAAATTTCCAAGAAATTTTCTAATAGGTTTGCTAGTTTTCCGAAAAATTGACAAAAATTTACTTGATTTGATGTTCTGGATTTTAAAAGTGCTAAGAAAATTGGCATTCTTAAAATCTTTTGATCTGCTCTTTAGACCAATTTGAGGAAACTCACGATGAGTTTAATGCTTTGAAAAAGATTCAGGAGATTAGAATTAACGTTTATATTAATAAAAATCAGATTTTATGGTTGTTTGTTCATCTGAAATCACCTAAAAAAGTAGTAATGGGGAGTTAAAATGACTATAATTCAAAGTGAGTCACTTCAATCTGAATTAATTTTGCAGTAAATAGAAACATTCGGTTTGATAATTACACAGTACACGTATGATTTAATACCCCCAATGATCTAATTCGTTACATCATTTTATTAATTTCATAGAATTAACACAATTTCTATTAAATTAATCTAGAATAAACTATAGTTTAAGTATAAATACTGACTAAAAATAGAACAACAATAGGTGTATATGTATACATAAGGGGGTATTAGAAAACGGAAGGGTCAGTGGATTTCGACAAGCCAACAACAATCCCTCCATGTCTCTTTTATAGTTTATTGTATGATTGAATCATGCCCCTATACTATACGATAAAAGAATGACTCACTGAGGAATTGTTACCCCATTGATGCTTACATCATACTGATTATTTGATTATCAAAAGAAATCAAACAACTAGTTGCACTCGATAAACTCGCATAGAAAATTTTGACTATAAAGATTCGAAAAAGAAATGGTGAAAGCGACAATTTGGTGGCAGCGCTTATCGATCTATTTGTTGATCATATTGTTTGCGAAACAGGTCGAATTCTCAAATACGATCGAAGAATGGAACGATTCTAGTGAAAGGTAATTTTGCGGTGAATTCTATTGTTAATAATAACAACAACAACTTGGTAAATTGACATGGGTGGAAAGCGTGACCGGTTCTTGTTCCAATCATCGCAATATTTGTTATAATTATCTCCACTATTTTCGAAAACTTTATAGCCAAATTCAATTAGAACAAACGGAAAATGGCCTGGTTTCCTTGTGGATTTCCCTGCTGTCAATCAAATTGTTTTAAAACTGGAATCAAAGCGTAATTAGAGAGTTTATTAACGAGGAGTTCAATAATTTAACCTTCCACCGGTGCACTTTCACTTAATAAATACCTCAGAAATCGACCGATTTCAATAAAAATACTGCACAATGTCGTGTGTCTGATCGATAAAATCTCAGTTAAGAATCTAACAAGTTGTTAAAATGATGATTCGAATCAAGAAGACGCGTCAAAGATGTTAATCAACGGTTAACTCAATCAACTCGATACAAATTTCCTAGAAGGGTTGTCATTAGCTTTAATAAACCTGTTTAATATTGATAAGTCATGCTCGATTATCTGGTAATTAACGAATTAATCCGCTATCGATTACCGAAGAATTGATTTGGTTTTTTTTGAGGTACAGTCTAGCGTTTATGGTTGGAAATTTTAAGGGTGATCTCACCCTCGTCCCCATTTATAAACGCTACGTCACCGGCCCATCTGTCTGTTCGGTGATCTCTCTTCTGTCGTTCTAGAATGAAGCAGAAAGTGCACGTGCCATTGACTCATTCACCGTTGTTGCTGATGGTTAACATTATCGATATCGTTAAACAGGAACGGATTTACGGCTAAATCAGCCCTTGAAATTACCGCTTATAGGGCAGCAACAGTTACTTTAAAGTTTCTAAATTAAACACAAAACAACTTTAATCTAAAGTCGCCAAAGGAAACGAAATACTATTCAAACAATCAAGATTTTAGGTTAGAATTTGTTGGTTATACAGGTCTACCAACCCATTTTCCATTTTAATCTAGAAAGTCGTCTTTCAGGAATTAATAGGTTCAGTTGAAGAATTGCGCTTCGACGGGCTGGTTTTTCCCATTCCTTGAACCGTAACCGGTGAAGTCAACGAAAATAGGAGAAAATCCGTCAATTGACTCTTTAATTTCATGATAAAATTAGAGAGTTGCGCCTACTATTTTTCGTACAGCCTACAACAGTTTGGAACGATTACCAACGAAGAATAGGAGGTGTATTATATTTGAAAGAAATTTTGCAAGAAATCCGTTATGTCGTGATCGTATTGAGCAATTCGTTGTGGTTCAGCTATTCTTCTATATATACAATCGTTATGTATAAGTGTATATAGAACGTATGTACCTGTGTGAATGTATAAGTAACAAACAGGACAAGGTTCAATGCGCACCGGCCGAAAGTTATGTTGTTTATTTCTCAACAATACCAGCAAACAACAAAACGTCTTAACAGCGCAAACTCTTTACGACAATTAGCTTGATCTTGCATCATAAAATGATTGTTGTACATGTAAATAGATTGAATTCTCTTCTATACTTACTGCCAAATTCAATATGAATCAATATAGTTCGGTTACATAAAACTATTTGTTTTCTTCGCGTCAATAATGAATTATTCATTCATACATTTGTTGTTGTTTTTGTTTGTTGATTTGTTCATTTCGCTAATTCATTAGTGAACTACAAACTGATTCATTGTTATCAATGCAAACACCAGGAAAATAAATTATCACAATGTAAACGTATGTGTCACACTAGCACATGCACTATTCAATGTCATCGGCCGAATTTGTACAGAGGAAAAAAGAACGGAAAGTTGCCCAATGAGATTGCACAAGATTTCTGTGAATATCTAGAGATTGTATAACAATTAGACAAGCCGTGGTTTAAATGGAAAATAATCGTTTCGAAAATCACGATTTTGAGGCTCTTAATTAGAAAAACTGGAAAACAGAAGATCAGTGACACTGAAACAATATTGAAACTATTGAAAATCCACCCATGATTGTGCCTCTGAATGATAGCGATAAGAATCGTGTTCAACTCCTATGAAGTTGTAATTAGATACGAAAAAGCGAAATTTAGACACTTTTGCCTTTTTGAGCGACTCTATTTTCCAAAGGGCTTGGCGAGCGGATCAGATTTAATTAATTCGGCGATATTTTGGTCCGAATTTATGGAAATTGTCGAGTCCATAGACTTGACTGTTGGAATGCAAGAGAAATTTACAAGTATGCGAATATTCTTCGAGTTTGATGATTTTTACAAGAGACCAAGACTAGTTTCAAGAATGCTGTTATGTAATAAGTTGTACTCGTTCAAAAATATCATTATTAGATAATTCATAAACTATAAGCTACAAATGGGTAATTTTTATCAATTAAAATGAAATTTTGTATATGTTTTAAATTGTGAAATTGCGTGCACGACGTTTACGTTAAAGCAAAATTGCAAAAATCGCCTTGATATTTGAACGACTTTGTCTGTCGTACTTAGCAAAGTATAAAGTTCATTGTAATCAATTCTTTAAAATTCAGCGTTTTTTAATTAAATGAATTGAATTGAAATTTGTAAATTCCAATTCTACTCTCTTTATATGTCAAGGTTTTGCAAAATTTCGGACTTTCATCCATCTATTGCAACAACAATGATAACGAAAGCACTTATCTCTCCAGTTTTTTTAGATCAAGGCAATAATTGCATATAAATTCTCGTGTTTTTAATTCGATTCATATCTAAATATGTAAACGACAACGATTCTAATAAGTTCATCGGAATCGCATAGGTATGTCCTCTCTGTATAACAACTCGAAGGAACGCTAGAGGCGAAGTTATAAATAAAACTGACAGCTGCAGCCTTATAAGGTAAACCAACCAGCTTTCACCCGATAAAACTATAACTAAAAAAAAGATTATAATATAAATACTTGGTGCTTGTAATATTTGCTGAAACAAAAGCGTCCAATTATGCCAGCGATCTGAGGAGTGCACCTGGATTTTCCGGCAATTTACAGCTAAATTTGTAAGGCCAAATTTCATCTTTTTATAGCTACACTTACTCTCTGACAGCCTTTGTTTTGAAGTGATAAGGACTCTTATCAAGCTTCAAATTTGCAATTATCTGCCCGAAACCGTTGAAAAAATTTGTGAAGCTTTGCATTTTTTCTGTAATTTAATTTTTAAACTTCTTTAAACCACTGTTGAGTTCCTATAAAAGTCTTTTTCCGAGGCTTATTTACTCCCTGGCAGTCTTTATTTTGAACTGATAAAGGCTCGTATCAGTGTGCAGTTTTAAGCTTCAGAAATGTAATTATCTGCAGAAATCGTTGAAAAAATTTGAAAAGCTGTAATTTAATTTTTAAAACTCTTTGAACCACTGTTGAGTTTCTATAAATGTTCTTCCGATGATTACTTACTTTCTGACAGCCTTTTTTTTGAATTGATAACGGCTCGTATCAGTGCGCAGTGTTTTAAGCTTCAAAATTGCAATTATCTGCCTGCAGTAGTTGAAAAAATTTGACAAGCTTCGCGTTTTTTCTGTAATTTAATTTTTAAAGCCCTTTAAACCTCTGTTGAGTTTTTATAAAAGTGTTTTCCCGAGGCTAATTTACTCTCTAATAGAGTTCAGTTTGAACTGAAAGGGGCTCTTATCAAGCTTCAAAATTACAATTATCTGTCTGAAACCGTTGAGAAAATTTGAGAAGCTTTGGACTTTTCTGTAATTTAATTTTTAAAGCTCTTTGAACCACTGTTGAGTTCCTATAAAAGTTTTTGCCGACTCTCTGACAGACTTGAGTTTGAACTGATAAGCGCTCGTATCAGTGCGTAGTGCTTTAAGCTTCAGAACTGCTATTATCTCTCTGAAATAGTCGAAAAAATTTGAAAAGCTATAATTTAATTTTTAAAGCTCTTTGAACCACTGTTGAATGTCTATAAGTGTTTTTCCGAGGCTTACTTACTCTCTGGCAGCCTTTATTTTGAACTGATAAAGGCTCGTATCAGTGTGCAGTGTTTTAAGCTTTATATTTGCAATTATCTGTCTGAAGAGAAGCTTTGAACTTTTCTGTAATTTAATTTGTAAAACTCTTTGAATTACTGTTGAGTTTCTATAAAAGTCTTTCTTGAGAATTACTTACTCTCTGACAGCCTTTAGTTTGAACAGATAAGGGTTTGTATCAGTGCGCAGTGCTTTAAGCTTCAAAACTGCTATTATCTGCCTGAAATCATTGAAAAAATTTAAAAAACTGTAATTTAATTTTTAAAACTCTTTGAACCACTGTTGAGTTTCTATAAATGTTTTTCCGAGGATTACTTACTTACGCTCTGACAGCCTTTTTTTTGAATTGATAAGGGCTCGTATCAATGTGCAGTGTTTTAAGCTTCAGAGTTCCAATTATCTGTCTGAGATTGTGGAAAAAATTTGAGAAGCTTTGGACTTTTTCTGTAATTTAATCTTTAAAGCCCTTTAAACCTCTGTTGAGTTTCTATAAAAATGTTTCCCGAGGCTAATTTACTCTCTGATAGACTTTAGTTTGAACTGATATGGGCTCTTATCAAGCTTCAAAATTGCAATTATCTGTCTGCAATCGTTGAAAAAATTTGACAAGCTTCGCATTTTTTCTGTAAGTTAATTTTTAAAGCCCTTTAAACCTCTGTTGAGTTTTTATAAAAGTGTTTTCCCGAGCCTAATTTACTCTCTGATAGACTTCAGTTTGAACTGATACGGGCTCTTATCAAGCTTCAAAATTGCAATTATCTGCCTCTAACCGTTGAGAAAATTTGAGAAGCTTTGGGCTTTTTCTGTAATTTAATTTTTAAAGCTTTGTTGGGTTTCTATAAAAGTGTTTTCCCTAGGTAAATATCGGCAGTTTTTTCTACAAAGGAGACGATTTCTAATTAGAATTTGCCCACTATTTGTCAGGCTTATTTAGTTCTCAACAACTTCGTTAATAGTTTGAGAAGTTAAAAAGCTTAAAAAATGCGCTTTTTCCTAACATTTTCCATCCGAGTTTACGAAATTTTCCAATTATTTTAACTATAATCAAATTGACCAGAAACCACAATTAAAATCTCCTTGTTGGAGCATTCGAGAAACTGCCAGAAAATTCGGAGATTCCCATCATCGAAGAATCCGGACAAGACCCGTGTACGTTGAAATTTAGCCTTTATTGAATCCACCTACAGATCGATCGTTACATAATTGAAGCCCCTTCAATTACGCTCTGTCTCAGAATCAATTGGAATTTCTTTTTAACAACATCATGGAAAAAAATGACAAATCCGTCACGGGAATTGAACGTTTAATAAACACAATAATAAAATTCCCCACATTGTTCTTGTATCTGAAAAATCCAACAATAATCGACCAGCTGACTAATAATTTGAACAATTTCTATTTCGATAAGACTAAATGTGATTGTCTTGTTGTTGAATCGACTAATTATCGGATAGTTTTAGGCGTGTTTTTATGGAAATAAAAGATTACAATAAATTAATTTGTTCGATTAGATCCGTTACTACGAGGATTACAGTTATGAGAACCTTGAATGGTTAAAAGTTCGAGAGAGATGGATAGAGCAAAATAACTAATTTGATGGCCTTCAATCCGTTAGAATAAACTTTGAAAATCCGGTGATTCCCGTAAAATTCCGTCGCCCTTATCGTTACACGTGAATCATGAAATGACCATGAATCGAGTCTAATAAGCAAATATTTCGCTGTAAATGGTGCGAATTCACTCGAATTGAATTTAAATATTTGTAATTAATGATTCATTAATGAATCGTTTTCGATTAATCGTTATCAAAGTAGTTTATGAAATATTTTCGTATTCTATTGTCCGAACTACTATGCAAGTGTATACGTTTTTATCACAACAACGAAAAAATAATAATAAGCAGTGGTTTGCCTTGAATGAGCTCATTGTTAAGAAATGCAGACAGTCGTCCATATTATTCAAACAAGAAGAAACTTGATTAGAGCGACAAACAAACAAACAAACAAACACAATTATCAGTCGAGTTCGGTTATAACGAACATCCACCCCTTGGTCCAGAATTCGACTTTCGAATCAACAACTCCACCAACACCGCACGAATACCGATTCAATGAATGAGTCGGTGAAAGTTATTTTTAAATTTGGATCTCTCACCGGTGACGTCAAGCGTCTCGACGCCGTTGTGTTTCCTCTTCTGCCCACCTAGAATACCACCATACCGGACAAATATAGCTACAAATATTCGTATGATTTTATTTATAAAATTTCGAAATGTTATTCGCCCCCCGCCTCTTGCACCAGACAAGGTCTATAAATTATTGATGACAATGCGCGCAAGTTTCGATGGACGGACTGACGTCAGGCGAACAACACGCGACCAGATCAAAGAACTGGCCAATGTCAAAGGGTCATCATCTCGTGTCGCTGTTTTACATATTCAACTTGGAATAGACGCGATGATCGGCTAATTAATTCGGAAAATTCTCCAATTGAGTATTTCCTAATTAAATAACAACAACGGCGCCTTATCACGCTGTGTACCCCAAGTTGGACACGTGAACGAACGCGGAATTCCCGTGATTCGATCATACTTTTTATGGTAAAATAACGCAGATAGACATGATGATTTGAGTATTCCGTAATGCCAAATATTTCTCGGTTGGTTTGACGTCGGTGCGATTCGACCTCGACTATTGTCGGGATCCAAATTGCTATTCGATTGGAATCATTTTTAATTACTTTCAATTTTAGTGGGGGTGGAATTTTAATCGTTATTTGTACAATTGAACGACAATAACAACGGTAAGGCGGTTGGGTGGATGTAAAAGCGATCGGAGTGGAAAACTGGCAGGATTACGGTTGCATACGAAATGTGTCACTAGCACAATTTCACTACAATTCCAATCAATTTATAATTGGAAAATACAGCGACAATTTTACTTTACAATTATTGTAGCCCACGATTTTTGGATAATTATCAAGAATTTATAGTAAAATTCCACATTACCAGCACTCTTGGGTGTGCAATATTGAAAATTACAAAGAAAACTTCTTGTCGTTATTACTACAAGTTTGTTAGTTAGTTGTGGTATAATTGTACAAAGTAGGACGATAGGTCGTTTCTAATTTCATTTCGTTTTTACCTTAACATACCATTATGGTTTCCTATATTTTAATTTAATATTCAGGTGAAAGTCGTGAAGGTATAATTGATGCAAACTAGGCTTTTCTAAAATTTTCACGATTTGGAAAACTGTTATTTTCCTCTCGTCCGAAAATTGATATTTAATTGGAGGCTAAGCAAGAGGATTTTACAGAACGATTGGCCCCTCGATCTACAAATTAAATGTGCACAATTGTTGAGAAAACGACAAAAAACTGATTTCCGTAATCAACCAATTAATCGTATTCTCTAATTTTTTGAAATTCGTTAACATGACAACGTTAGAAATCGACACAGTGTCGGACTGGATCATTTTGGGCCTGGTGGGGATTTAAAAACCCGCACTAGCTCTTTATCGATGTGGCGTGCGACAAATTTCCAATGTTTGACCAACGGTTTCCCGCTTGTTTTTCATGGGATTAGAAAGATTTCGAAACAAAATTTTCTAAAGCAGGTGTCCCTTAAAATTCTCTGACACATTATTTATCTCCAAGGATAAGCGAGTTATAGATTATTAAATAATGACACTAAATCGAAGCAGTGTAATACAAAACCTTCAATTCTTGGCCATTTCCCGGAAAAGTAGCAAGCCGATTGGAAAACTTCTTGAAGATTTGGAAAACGCTTTCTATTTTCTATGTAATTTGTAAAAATCATTCGTAAATTTTTTAAATTAGCAAAATTATTGACGAAAATACTGAAAAGTGCAAGAATATAGAAAAAATCATTCTCCTAAATTTTCATCTATAAATTCAAATTCAAGTGCAATTTTCCACACATTATTTAATGCCTCTTGAAATGCTCTTTCTAATATTATTTAATTCATTGTAATATTTACGAGAATAAGCAAATTATCGATTATTAAAAATTGGCATTGAACACCAAATCGAAAAAAGGTGTAATACAGGCCGTTCAATTTCAGGAATTTGCCGGAAAACCAGCAGGCCGATTGGAAAATTTCTTGGAAATTTGGAAAGAGCTTTCTATTTTCTATATAATTTATAAAAATCATGCGTAGATTTTTAAAATTGGTTAAATTATTGACGAAAATACAGAAATATGTGCAAAAATCATACTCCTAGATTTTCATCGTAAATTCGAATTCAAGTGCAATTTTCCAAAACAGGAAACTTTTTCTAATGCCCCTTCAAATGTTCTTTCTCATGTTGTTCAATGCATTGCAATATTTACGAAAATAAAAAAATTATCAATTATTAAAAATTGGCATTGTTTGAATAGCAAATCAAAAAAAGGTATAGTACAGGCCGTTCAATTTTGGGAATTTCCCGGAAAACTAGCAATCCGATTGGAAAATTTTTTGGATATTTGGAAAGCGCTTTCCTATCTTCTATGTAATTTGTAAAAATTATTTGTACATTTTTTAAATTGGGTGAATTATTGGCGAAAATACAGAAAAATGTGCAAAAATATAGAAAAAATCATGCTCATAGATTTTCGTCTATAAAGTAAAATTAAAGTGCAATTTTCCAAAACAAAAAACTTTATCTAATGCCTCTTAAAATGCTCTTTCTAATACCGTTTAGCTCGTTGCAATATTTACAAAAATAAGCAAATTATCGACTATTGAAAATTGGCATTGCTTGAACACCAAATCAAAAAAAGTGTAATACAAGCTCTTAAATTTTAAGAATTTGCCGGAAAATCAGCATGCCGATTGGAAAATTTCTTAGAGATTCGAAAAGTGCTTTAAATTTTCTATGAACCCTGTCAAAATCATTGAAAAATAGACAGCATTGGTCAAGTTATGAGGAAAAATATAAAAATTTTGTAAAATATTACGAAGAAACATGCTTTACAATTTTCCCCTATAACTCAAAATTCAATCAAATTTTCTGAAACTAAAATAACTTTTAGATTTCCCTTAAAATGCCCTTTTAAAATCTGTTTTAATTTTTACTATATTCCAAAAAACAAGCGAGATATCGCTTGTTAAAAATTGGTGTTTAATTGTGTTTCATATTTAAAAAAGAATAATTCAAAAGGCAATAGCATTCGCCTCCGAATGATGGTTGGCTCTGGTGGAAACCGCCACCTATCCACCATGTCCAGTCTGAATCTGAATCGACAGTCTCTGTGAAGAATTTCTATCTCACTCTATACAATTCTGTAAGTACAATTGAAGAAACACAAACATAGATGATTTTAGAACAGTTGGCCCTTTAAAAATACAAATTAAATGCCCGCAAACCCCAAAAATTTGTTTTTCCTAATTAACAATTTAATTAGCCGTATTCTGCAACTTTTATGATTCGTTTCCATGACGACACTTGAGATCGGCAGTCCCATTAGAGAGTTTCTATCTCACTTGAATCGAACAAATCGATCTCCAGCGTTATCATGGTAACGACGTAAAGTTACAGAATACCACTTGTGTCTAATTAGAACAGTAACAAAACTTCTCAAGAGACAAATTATAGAATGGCCGTAATTTTTGCGGAAACCTCAAAAATTGTCCGTTATGTCGAAATTAACTGCCCGCTTAACTGGAACTCTAAATTAATGGTATTCTGCCATAATAATTGGCTTTGGTTTTAATCTGTGTCATTATTTAATTGTACTGCTTTTGTGATTTCTAGCAGCAGGGCAAAAGTTACGCCGCTGGTTTAAAGAGAAAATCGTCTAATTTTCCTGTGAAACTCTTTCAAAAAATACGAACCGATGAGATTTAGGTGAGTAGATAACGACAATAAGTTACGGTAAAATAAGAAAAACGTACAACGATTAAGTGACACACTTTTTATTTTTTAATAATTTCCGCTTTAATGAAACCGTTAAATTTCCATTTATTTTGTTTTAATTCAATCTGAATACGTTTGTTGCAAATTTCCGAACGGACTCTACATTAAACAATTTCAAGTCCCTGAACGACTCCAATTTTGGAACGATCTCTATAATCACATCATAAATTTGTATATCAAATATAAAAGTGCAAGAGTAGATGCACTTAGATTTTCGAACGAAATCTACATTAAGTTTTATGTGAAGAACAACCGGCTAGCGTAGTTGCATCTAGGTTGGCATCTTTGAGGGACCGATTCGGTGTGACGCCCGGTATGTTGAAGTTCTTTGACACTGATCTGGTTATGTGTATTGGAATGATTAAAAGACAAACATAGGCTTTATAAAAGAAACAATAAAGATAGACGAAAAGTAGGAGGAATTAAAAAACAACTATAACAAAACATCTGCTTTCTATTGTGACCAGTCATATATTTCTTTTCTTCATTTTTATTATTATTATTTTCCTTTTATTGTCAACTTCTAATAGACGAACACATATGGACATTTACGTTTATTTTTGTTCTTTTACAAAAATAATCGGAATTCTTTCGAATTTCATCATCCAATTAGATTTGAGATATTATTACCGTTTTGCCTAATATGGAAATTCTACCATAATTGAGTCTTCTTCTGTTAGAAATATTGTAGTTTTCCGAAAAATTCTATTTCCAGATTGCACGTGTCGAAAAATCCAACGAAAAAATCACATTTCCTCTAAAATCATATAAACAATAATTGCTTTAAGCACCAGATTCTAAACAGAATAGGATTGTGTGAAGAGTTCGAAGATCTATTTTTAAATTTAACTATAAATCTATTTTTGGGCCTTCATAATCGAAACATGCATCCGTGCACTTCTCCACACACACACACAAATTCCATTTGTAAATAAACGAAACACTTTAGCTTGGACGAAAAACTGTAAATTTCGAATTTTATTACAATAAAATCCGAGAGAGTTGTTAATAAATTTTCGTTACGGTTGACCTCATCATCGAAACCATCTCTACATAGGAGGACTCCTCATTAGATTTACCGTTAGTTTGCAACAAATCTATTATTGTTGTACTGTGCTTCGGATACTGTTAAACGGAAGCCTACTTAATGCTCCAGATTCCATAATGTTACCATTTTCTCATTTGAATCACACCAATTCTACTTGATAAATTCATGCAAAGTGAATTCCGCAAAATTTACGTTAACACTACGCATTCTATACAGTTAGCGTTAACGTTAACAGTTAATCCCCAAAATATTTCGCATCACAGTTGGCTGTGCCTTTGGTTGTATACTCGATTCTCTCACTGTATCTAGGATCATTGGTTTTAAATAAAGGCGCAAAATTTGAAAACAACCAATGAAGAAGGACGTCATTCAAAACTACACTTTTATTATGCTCACATGATAATTTAGTTGCAACACCAGCTATATTCTACAGAGTGTACAACGCTATTTAAGCTTGCAGTAGTCTATGACCTCATGAACGTAGGTCAACTTCTTATTTCAACTCTATAATTTGCATTACCGACAATCTGTTGAAACAAGAGGATGTCGGTAATACAGTTGAAACAAGTTGTTTAGTTGAAACAAGAAACTGACATACGTCTCAAAAGTCATAGGCTATATCTTTAAACTAAGAGGAGTGATTTGAATTTTGCGCCTATTGGCTGTTTTACAGACAAGTTTACACAACTGAAAAATAATGTCCAGGAAACATTGGATTTTGAAGTTTTAATGATACTCGAATAAGAATTATTTGTTAATTGTAAAACGTAGTTCTTGTCAGGGATCTAAATATGTTGGATTTAACGTAAAAACGAGCCACAAGTTTTTAAAATTTACGGCCAGAACGATCCAGTTTTTATTTCTGAGGACTCTTTCTTTGTAAATCCGGCTTTAGTTATTACTCTTCCTAGTTTAAAAATAGAGTACACATAAAGCTACTAAAGTAGTAAGGTGTTAAGTGAGTGAATTAAGTATAGTTTTGCCCGGATAAGTACTTGAAAAATGCCAAAAGTAAAGTATGAAGCAATCTACGACTACGAAATCAAGGCACACAGCCGTATTCTCTAACTTTTTGACTTGATTCGTTACCATAACAACGCTTGAGATTGACAGTCTTTTTTGGATAATCTGTTTTATTCTTGTCTCTTGTCAGTTATACATAGGTGAACTTTTAAAAACTATTCAAATAAACGTCAATCGTCAGCGTTGTCATAGTAACGAATCGCCAAAAAGACAGAGAATACGACTAATACTACAAGGTGAAATATTATCATACATTATACACCCCAAAGTCTAAATGAATTTGTTGTCTATTTTGAGGAAAATCATACGTTAACTTACACTTCCTTGCCAATTAACGATAAAAATTGCGTCAACGTAAAGACGTCTATTCGTATTATTTTCAAAAGGTTTTATTGAACCAATGTGATAGTGCGGTTTATTTTATTTATTTGGAATTAGGGTATTTATATTTACATTTTGTTAAAAGATGATCTTTAATTTTGTATGAAAACTTTCCACGGAAATATCCAGTAGTATTCTCTAACTTTTTAGAGATCCTTTACCATGACAACGCCCTTGGGACAGAACTCCCTCATTCTTAACAATTTCATCGTAAATATCACTGGGAAGAGACAACAATAAAACAATCTCCAGTGCTGTCATGGTAACGAAACGTCAAAAATTTAAAGAATACCACAGATCATTTAAAAATCGAATGTTGCAAGTGTATTTTATAGTTAGCTGTGACTTTGATAGCGTAGCGTTGGAGCTTTGTTCGTTGTTAAAATCACATTAACAAATGTTAAATTTAATAGAGTATGAATCAATCTACGACACTACGTAACGAAATCACAGTCGTATTCTCTAACTTTTTGACTTGATTCGTTACCATAACAACGCTGTAGAGCAACAGTTTCTTTTGAATAATCTGTTTTATTCTCATCTCTTTTCGATAATAAATGGACTTTTAAAGAGTGAGCTAGAAACTCTGTTCAATTACACGTCAATCTACAGCGTTGTTATAGTAACGAATCGCCAAAAAGATAGAGAATACGACTAACACCCTACTGCAAGATGAAATATTGTACACCCCAAAGTCTAGATGAATTTGGCGTCTATTTTGATGAAGAACAAATGTTAACTTACACTTTCTTATCGATTAACAATAAAGTTTGCGTCAACGTAAAAGAGTCTATTTGTATTATTTTATAATGGTTGAATCAATGTGATAGTGCGGTTTCCTTTATTTATTCGAATTATGGTGTTTATGTTTACGTTTTATTAACGGATAATTTTGTATGAAAAATTTCCACTGATTTTCAGTAGTATTCACTAACTTTTTAGAGATCTGTTACCATGACAATGTTAGATATCAACAGTCTCTTCAGACATATCTTAACAATTTCATGATAAATATCAAGGCCTGCTAGATTTTTCAGTTCTTCGCTTCTTACAGGCCTGTCCATTTAACCTAATTGAAACTTTATAAAGAAATGCAAATTTTGGCCGTATTGGCGCTCGAAACCTGAATATAAAACGACATAGCTATTTTTGCCATCTTTATTTACCACCATTTTTGGTTGTTTTGTTAGTTTGTTTTTGGCGGGAAAATGATAAATATCATTGAAAAGAGACAAAAATAAAACAATCTCCAGTGCTGTCTTGGTAACGCAAGAATTTAAAGAATACCACACATCATTTAAAAATCGGATGTTGCATTACAGGTGTATTTTATAGTTAGCTGCGACTTTAATTACGTAGCGTTGTAGCTTTGTTCGGACAGTTAAAATCACATTAACAAATGTCAAATTTAGTAGAGTATGAATCAATCTGCGACACTACGTAACGAAATCACAGCCAACTTTGAAGTGAAATACATCCTGTATATTTATAACTATTGGAAAGTGATAATAAATTATGTTTTAATAGATTTGAAATTAACCAATTACTGTAAAATTAACGATAATTTTGGCAATCAACATAAAACTAATCTAACTGGCCATTAGTAATTAAAACAAGCAGTAAATTTTCAAAATTTTCTAATATTCGTGTCAATTCTGAATTTCCATATAAATAAAATAAAATAAATAAAACGCAATTAATTAATAATTATTGACGTCATAACAATTTCCTTTACGAAACTGTACTACAACATTGTTGCCGTTTATACGTCAATTGTCCTCAATTTAGACGACACAATAGAATTATCCCCAAAAAACAACGAATATTCACAAAACAAGGCCGGTTGTTCGTCACGATTCTCACGTTATATCCGACTGGATGTTCTAATTGGGTTGTAAAAGTGAAATTTCGACTGCCACCGGTGGTTTTCGTATAAAAATTCTGTCAAATTGAGGAAATTCCGCGATTTATGTCGTTCTGTCTATATAAAGTAACGAGAAACAATCAAGGATTTGGACAGGTCTCAAATAAAAAGCCATTAAAACTGCTCTTTAATAAACTAATTTTAGACCGATGACGCATTGAAATTTTTTAACCTTCGTCCGTGTAATTTTTGTTTTATAAATCTATGCAAATATGTTTGAAATTTATCTGTGTTGATAGACGATAGAAGGCGATAATTCGAGATTTTTTGATAATTTTATTTCGAAAAATATTGCATTTTCACACCATTCTAAACAATAACAACGATATTTATCTATGAAAATATTTACACGACCGATAATACGAATTTAAACCTCCAAGATTAGATAATTTAGCATCACCATCTAATATAATTTATAAATATTGAATCTTATTGTTTATACAATTTAATAATGAATAACAAAAGAAAATTCGCTTTATGAATGAATATCTTCCGACTCTATCATTTATACACGTCACCATATAGTGTCATCTTCGTCAATTTATACTATACCCCGATGATGCGGTGGTAGGGGTGGTTGTAATACGCTATAGTAATAGTAATAGTAGTAGTAATAGTAGAGGATCTTCTATTTTTCTTAATTCTATAGATTTGGTTTGTTTATTTGTTTTCCTTTGTTATTGTTTATATTTACCACTCCTATTGGCGCCCTATTACGACTTCTATCCTTTTCTATCGCTCTATCCCTATTGTTTGGCGATCTATTTACAAACATTATAAGTGGGTGTTAATTTTACAATTTTACAAATCTATTTGTTTTATAAATTGTCGATTCCGTCAAGTCTAGTTAGATTAACCAGCGTTATAAATGAATGGCCTTTATTCATCGAGTATAATTGCAAATTTTTGCGATTTAAAGTTCAATGGTCAGCGTTTGAACGTAATAAATCAAAGATCGCCTATTTTTTTTTTACTTCCAATTTGTTGTTTTTATGTAAATGTTGACCATGATCCGATATTATCATCGACAAACTTTCACGCTGAAGTAGAATGCTTTTACGGGTCGTTTACAATAGCTATATTCTGGAACTAATCATTAGAATAATTTAGTTGAAGGACATTAAAATTGGTGAAGTAGAGAATACCATCGATTAATTTCTATTATAGGTTGATTGAAAATAGGAAATTTCGTAAATATGGCGAAATTCAAATGAATCCACCTACACAATAACAAAATCAAAATAAGTATAACGCAACATAATAATCAGAAGATTGCGTGTACAAACGAAAGGATCAATATCAAACAAGATTGGAATTGCGCGCGTCTTTCCCCTTTCCACCCCGCCAACACTACTTCATTTGTCATATACTCTTTCTACCGCCAGAACTACCCTCCAACAACCCTCTAAATACAGAAAAAAACCGTACACAAAGAAGACAGCGATATTGTTTCATTGCAATCTATCTTTCTCTACTGATTACACCCCCTGCCGCCACTGAATTGACTGTGACTTGAACACCCCCGCATCGGCAAACGTATAAACGACATTCGTTCAATGCGTATGTTTTATACACCCACATATTGAAGAGAAAGAGAGAGTGTAACCACCACCACTACCACCAACAAACACCCCCGTTTTCAATCACTCCAACCAACGCTTTCTACAATATACATCGAGGGTAGAAGCGTGTAGGTGGAGATCATCCATAATAACAAATAATAATAAAACTGGTAGATAAAGGGGGTGTTTTTTATAATATAGCCGCTTTTTGGGCGACTTTAAGACTTGGATTAAGTCGGAAAATTGTATCGAAACGAGGGTTAAATAATTTTCCGACAAATAAAGGAAATCTATATCTATAAACGTAAAAGGGTTGATGTTCTTCGTTTGATTTTCCCGCATTAGGGGTGTTTAAATTGCAATTTATATCGAATGTAGCTAAGCTGGCCATGGTTTTAATGTATAGAGTCGTAGCTTTGTTCATAGTTGGCTAAATTTATTGGTGAATATCCGAACAAAGCTACGACGCAACGTATAAAAACAAATATTACTGAGTGTCGTGAGAATTTACCTGAAGTTGGCCGTGTCTTTGGTAGGTAGTGTCGTGGCTTTATTCGGCCACTAGAAGAATAGCAACTGTCAAATTCGATGAAGTATGAACCAATCTACGACACTGCATAACTATGGTAGATATAATTAGGGGTTATATTCGTCACACGTTGGCTATGGCCTTGGTAGGTAGTGTCGTGGCTTTATTTGGTCACTTGAAGAATTAGCGACTGTCAAATTGAATGAAGTATGAACCAATCTACGATACTGCATAATTAGATATAATTAGGAGTTATATTCGTCACCAAATCGAGGGTTAAATAATTTTCCAACAAATAAGGGAAATCGACGCCTGTCTATAACTGTAGAAGGGTTTGATTTTCTCCCATTAGGGGTGTTTAAAATGTTGCCGTTTTCGGTTTGCGTAAAAGTTAATGTACAATGTATATAATTTATATCGAATGTAGCTAAGCTGGCCATGGTTTTAATGTATAGAGTCGTAGCTTTGTTCATAGTTGGCTAAATTTATTGGTGAATATCCGAACAAAGCTACGACGCAACGTATAAAAACAAATATTACTGAGTGTCGTGAGAATTTACCTGAAGTTGGCCGTGTCTTTGGTAGGTAGTGTCGTGGCTTTATTCGGCCACTAGAAGAATAGCAACTGTCAAATTGGATGAAGTATGAACCAATCTACGACACTGCATAATTAGATATAATTAAGGGTTATATTCGTCACTGAATCGAGGGTTAAATGATTTTCCGACAAATAAGGGAAATCGACGCCTGTCTATAACTGTAGAAGGGTTTGATTTTCCCTCATTAGAGGTGTTTAAATTGTAATTTATATCGAATGTGACTAAGTTGGCTATGGCTTTAATGTATAGAGTCGTAGCTTTGTTCATACTTGAATTTATTGGTGAATATCCGAACAAAGCTACGACGCAACGTACCATGTGTGCCACGCTATTCCTCTTCGCAGTAGCCTTTGACTTTATGAACGTAGGGTAGCTTCTTATTTCAACGCTATAATCTGCATTACCGACAATCTATTGAAACAAGAGGATGTCGGTAATGCAAATTATAGAGTTGAAATAAGAAGCTGACATACGTTCGCAAAGTCGTAGGCTACTGCGAAGAGGAATAGCGTGGCACACATGGTATAAAAAACAAATATTATCGAATGTTATGAGAATTTACCTGAAGTTAGCTGTCTTTGGTAAGTAGTGTCGTGGCTTTATTCAGCTACTGTCAAATGGAATGAAGTATGAACGAATCTACGACACTGCATAACTAGATATAATTAGGGGTATATTCGTCACACGTTGATTATATCAGGTGTGAAATTAGCTGAAAGGTGATATAAGACTGAATAATAAATTGATGATTTCTCATTATTTCTTTTATATAATTGTCTGTCTTGTTGAAAAAAATCGATAAATTTTATGCATCAAGGTTTGAAATTGTATTTTCTGTATTTATTATTCAATGCCGTTCGATTTCAAAATATGATCACGACGTCCTCGTCATCTCCTCATGACAACAACATCTTTGTATTCCGTCGATTACAACCACAACTAAATTAATTAGGGGCTATTTAGGGGTGAATTTCGACGTAATGATCGAGTTATTGATGAATTTATCGATTCTTCAGTTGGCTGTAGGTGTGCTTTCTTTGACGTGCGAACTATATTGATGATTTCTTTTTGTTGGTTTTCTACAATTCGAAGTACTGTACGTAGGTGTATTCTAATCGGTTGTCTATATACCGTTCGATTATGGCAGAATCGACAAAAAGAGAACTGTGTACACACGAAATGGTCAAGTGTCAGTCACGAATCGAACTTTACATAGAAACCGTACAATAAATCATTCAATATTACTACACAACCATACTGAATTACGATTAGAATCTTCTTGGAAAATTGGTGGAAATTCGAGGCGATTATTCAATAAAAAATCAATTCTCGAATTGTTGTTCGATAAACGAGAATTAGAAAATCGTCGCTGGTGGAATATTCATCGTTTCGTTTCAATATAGAATTTGTAAATTACCGTTTTGTTCAGGCGAATGACCACTTAACATGATTGCGTACCGGCATGGAACGCGCAGATCCTACTACCATTTTCCCATATTTGTTGTTATTAAAACGATTTCCACGATTGTTTGAAAAATTCTTATATACAGAGTTTTCTAAAAATTGAAAATTTCAACTATTTTAAATACGATTAGATTATTAAAGAAAGTTTTAGAGATGAACACGGTGAAAATGACCGTGGTCCACTTTCACCACGAATCAACAATAACAAATAATTAAACTAATATTAGTATCAATCATAATAAACAATTATTTCGAAATTATTAAAGCAACTGATAATAATTCTAAGTAGATTTATCACCGGAAATTTGCGATTTTAATTCATTCTAAAACATTTAAAATTCACCGAAAAATGAATTTTTTAATAAATTAGACCATTTTAAAGTTCAATCAATTCGCGCTATACTACGCCATCTTTACGGTACCAATAGAAATTAGAGTTTTCTAATATTTCACAGAGATGTCGCTCTATTTATATTTCACACGATTATACTCGTTCGAATGAAACTATAGTTGATAACGAGACAAAATGGAATCAGCTTTGCGCAGTGGCAGTATCGTAACCGATGAGGTTTATCCGAGGTGCGATTATTGCTAGTTGAAAACTTTAACCAATACCCCGCCAAGTGTACGTGAAATACCGTGCGCTAAGGCAATTTTTGGAAGCCTCTACGGGGGCTTATAATCGAATCAAAACATAAACCCATGAACTTACATGAATCATGTTCCCACCTTGTTTTCCACTCAAAAGAATTGGTATTTATCACAATTACCCTTTTCAAATTTCGCACAATTCATTTAGAAACGAATGATTTTTGCAACTGTCTCTGTCTGTTCAATGAATTATTAACGGATGGTTGTGCGTTTTACCGCCTAAATTCGTTCCATCTCCTTCTAACATATGCAAAAATGAAAGAGATAGAGATAGATATTTCAAAGTATCTATACCACTGTTAAAAGAAAAATTCTGTAGATTTCAGTTTCTTCGCTAGTAAATCTAGGGATGTAGTGGAAAGTGTTGAATTTGACACTTACGTTTCTCATTGAAAGCGGCAAATTTAAATAAACAATAATAAAACGGTATATTACGCAAAAAATTCAATAAGACGTAATAAAAATCAACAAAACAAAGTAAAGAAATATGTTTACAAAACAAAATTTGACGTTAAATTGTTGATCTATAAACAAACAAGTATCGTTTAGTTGGCCAGTGATACCAACGTAAAAACATCAATTTTACCATACATTTCTATATAAATGTTATTAGTCCTTGAACTATAAGGTTGGCAACAAATTCAAAACTCTACTACATGAGTGGATTTATTATACCATGTGTGCCACGCTATTCCTCTTCACAGTAGCCTATGATTTTGCGAACGTATGTCAGTTTCTTATTTCAACTAAATAATCTGCATTACCGACATCCTCTTGTTTCAATAGATTGTCGGTAATGCAGATTACAGAGTTGAAATAAGAAGTTGACTTACGTACACGAAGTCATAGGCTACTGCGAAGAGGAATAGCGTGACACACATGGTGCAGGTGATCCAGAATTACTGAACGTGCCGCTTTCTTCATACCGCTGTTAAACAAATTTTTGTCACTTTTGATTTATTCTAATACATATTAACGTCAGTGACGAACTGTAAACCTATGCTGTAAATCATCTAAACATAACCTTTTTTTTTTTTTGGGGTGTAGTGGGCGCCGAAGCTAACCCAACAAGTGACTCTATGACACCACCGACTGTCGGAACCGTTTAGCACATAGCATCGACAGTCGGTGATCTAAACATAACCTGCGATTTTCAAATAAGTATTTAGAATTTACTAATTCTAGGAACATTGTTTTCTATCTGTAAATAACTGAAAAACGAATAATACAAAAAAAAAATACAATACGACAATACGATCAGAATTTGTTGTACGCCACTGATGACTTGTGAAATGTCATTCAAACGTCAAATGTTATTGAAAGGAAACAAGTGGAAATTAATTTTGATAAAATGACTACGAATTATGCTGACGTCACCTTCAGTCACTCTGGATCACCCTGTATTTGCAAGTTTCAATTTTATTGAAGAGCACATTTAGTATCCTTAGACATCGATAATCGACAAAATTCATGGCCAACTTTGTCAATATTATTCAAAATTTTCTAAATATCAAGTAATTAAAATTAACAAAAAATTGATGAATATGTCCCTTTACAATAAAACAGTTGGCTATGCCTTGATTACGTAATGTCGAGATTGCTCCACATTCTACTAATTTAGTAATGGATTTTACAAGTGTGAATCAATCTACGACACTGTTCAACCAAGGCATAGCCAACTCGAGGTGAAATACCTATAGTTACGATAAAATTATAAAAATTCGTTTGTTATAAATAAATAAACGACAAAAATCGGTAGATTACTAAATGATTGCACTCGAGGAAAATTTTCAATAAAATGAAGATATTAAACATGTCCAGGAACAAGGAGCGATATATTCGAATCTGTATCGAATAATAAAATATTTGTTTCATATCAGCCGGATAAAGGTCGCGTTTTCTCGTCAAGCAGCCAAAGTTATTGATAATTAAACGCTTTACAAAACACCAAAATAGATACTAAAACGAACAATAAATCATATCATTTATGTATTTGATCGATCAACGGATAACCTTATTAGAATATGCTAATATTTTTATTATTACGTAAATACAATGATTCCATTGATGACAAATTTATTTCTTGAAAGTCCACTAAACTCTCAATTGTTATCATTGTTGTTGTTTAACTCTGAGAAAGTTACACTTATATGGATGGTGTAACGAGTGCCTTTGAACAGAGGACGGCTAAATTAGAAAGCGTAATTGTGGTACTTTACCGTAAAAAAATACTGTAAATCAAACACGTTTTGACCGCGTTTCGGTCAAAATTCAACGGAAATGGAGGAAATCTCGATTGGATTTATAAACGTTTGTTTGTTTTCGATTCGATAAGGTTAAGATGAATGTCAAACTACATAGAATATCCAAAATTTCGCTATTTTAATTAACAAAGAACAATATTTAATAACCGAACACCTGTATGGCAAATACAAAATTAATTTTGTGGTTGCTCTCTTCTAAAAGCCGTCAAAATTGTTTTCGTTATCAAGCAAAGAGTAGCTTCGAATTCGAGACAGCCTGTATTATAAAACAATTACGGTAAATTAATGCGAAATATTAAAAAAAAATTCGCTATCAAACAAAGAGAAGTTTCGAATTTGAGACAGCCTGTATTATAAAACAATTATGGTAAATTAATGCGAATTGTTGAAAAAATGGATTTTCTTGTATTTATAACACAAAATCGTTTAAATTACCAAAAATTCGAGAATTTGTAGGAAATTCCATTTTTTATGACAAATTATAGAAGTGTAGGCTGTAATCTCGCCCTACACCCAAATATTTCGGGAACCAAATCGATCATATGATTTACAATTTTATCTAATCGCTAGAATAGAAAAAAATTATCTACAGGTATTGAAAATCCCCCAAAACTAGTCTCGAGGAGATCTACTAGTCAATCCGATCAAGGTTAATAAATAACATACAGGATCTAGTTGAAAAAACTGTTTACATTCAGTATTTCGTCAATCAATCAAAAACATTAAAAATCGAAAATCTAACGATATTCAATATTTGTTAATTTATTTAAAAAGCGTCCATTGATCTTCGAAAAACAGTTGATGATTCTGTAAATATACTAATGAGTATTTAATTTTTATGGTGATTCCCCATGGCTATCGTATCAGATCGGTTAAACGCGGACACAAATACACACACACTAGTGGATATCGACAGCTTTTTTTTCATGGTGAATTACCCGCATTCGCCAACTTAAAAGCTACTCGGCCAAAATTTGTAGCGCATTCTAATTGAAGCTGTTGCCGCATCAACATATACTCATTCACACTGAATTAAAATTAAATAAAAATGTGCGTTAGCTCAAATTTAAGGCAATATATTGGCAATAATTTAAACCTAAATCTGACTAGTGATAAATGTTTAAATTATGTGATAGTAGGCAATAATAGTAGTGTGGTTATTAAGAATAATTTAGGCACAATTAAAATAATTGGCAATAATAATCTATTGAAAATTGGTAATGGAAATGGTAAAATACACTGTACTGGTAATAATAATTGTGTACAATTGGGCGAAACAATATCAAAAGATGTTGTAACTTTTATTGGGTGTAATAGTGAAGTTTGTCAATTCGATCAAGCCAGATTTACAAGTCTTAACAGCAGAAGAACAACAAACAACACACCGACTATTATAATAAAAGACATTAATGGTATCCAAATATCAAATAGTGATTTAAATTGTTATATTAATAACGAAATTAGGAAACAAACTAATACCAGAACTACTATATAACTGTAGTTTCTATTGTTAATTTAAATTATTTATCTTTTATTTAGTTATATACAACAATAAGGCTTGCCAAATGCGTATTATTCGCATGTAATTTAATTTAATTAATAAAAAAATTAAAAATACTTAATCGTTACGACTTTCTCCACTTGCCGCCGATTCATCATAACTATCGCCACGAGTCGGTGGTGCCATTAGTGTTGATCTCATATGAACATTACCGGTTTTCGGTGGTGCAGCTTGTAATTTCAATAAAGACCCAAAAACGATATGTTGAACAACGGGGAATTTACTTAAAACTTCCGCATCGTACATTTTAATCAAACCACTATTGACTTTCGACCAACTCGGTACACCACTTATACTCCACAATTGATTGGAATGTTCAGCAAATGGGCCAGTTTTCACTTGATTTATATACTTTATACAACCCAAAAACATAAAATCATCGCCGTATTTATTGAGAATGTCCTGGTGGAGGAATGAGGATGGTTCAACAGCCGGGTGATCTACAATAAAGCTACTAAAACGCCCGAAATATTGGAAATATAGCTAAAATTACGTATCAATTGCGAACTGCCCCAAATGAATGGTACGAATTGATAATCGTCTAAACTCCAAACGCCACAACTGCCGGCCGGTTCCATTCGATAAGACAATTGGAGTTTTCTCGCCAAATCTAAATAACTAAAATTACAATTTTAATACAATCGTAGTTTTGATTAAAATTTTGCGAATACCGCGGAAAAATTGCACAACCGGCTGCTACTCTATCGGTATTCGTTAAATAGCCGATTTTGAACAAACAACACATGAACATAATAAAGGAGATTTCGTGTCCGGTTCCGTAATCAATTCGTAGCGGATTACCGAAAGCGTCAATCAAGTAGACCATAATTTCCGGAACTGCAGCGTGTAAATTTGACGGTAATACTGTTTCTAACAAGTTAGCAGACCCCTGGAAAACAATCTCTTAGTTATGATTTTATTATTGTTTTATAGAGATTACATCTTTTTGTTTGGCGTACCAATCTCTGAAGGCTTTATTACCGAATCTTTGCGGCTGTTGAATCGGTGGAGTTTCATCAATTAGTTTATCCAAACTGTCTAATAACGTCACAATTTTCGATACATTCTCCGAACAGTTGGCACTGCCTTGGGAGTTACTTTTGCCACGAATAGCATCATTGATACTCAATATAAAATTTTTATATTCCTAAAATTAAACGAATTGATATTTAACGAGTGATAATTGAATTATTATCACCATATAACAATGGGACTTCTCCCATGTTTTCATATCATTCACAGTCTTGATGTATTTACATGGTGTTTCGAATATGTGATTTTCATTAACTGAAATCGTATTATTTATACTTTTAATTAATATTTTTTATTAAAACTTACCCACGGCTATTTCAACAGTAGTATTAGACGGGCGTAACATTTTTGAGATTTTTACCTGTCTTTTGACAATGTTTTTATTTTGTAACCTTCAAAACTTACAAAAGTTTCAATGTGCCCAACTCACTAAAACTAAAATCACCAAACAAATTGGCCAGATAGTTTTCAAAATTGAAAATATTTTCGAAAATTCTAGACAATTGCGTGTATTCGCTATAATTAAAAAAAATCTCGAATTTTAAGAGATGTTGAGTTGAAAATTAAAAAAATTAACGAATTGGGATTTCGATTGTGGCAACATTGCATAACTGTCAAATCATTTGTTTTCAATTCCTCGTATAGCACGTGTAATTTTCCCGATTTTCCGATTGAAAAATGGGCATTGGTGGTAAAAAAGTCGAATTTCTAATTGTTGATACGACGGCATTTATCCAAAATGCACAATTACAGGTAAATTTTCAAATTTACCAACATAACCTCAATTCTTGTTTTGTACAATTTTAGGAGATCACAGAAAAGCCGATCACTTGCCGGGAGGTTGTCGATGAAATTACAAATAAACGCCAACTACGCCGACTGGTAGCGTTACCGTACGATTTGGAAGTGCGTCAAGTTGATCCGGATAATGTGAAATTGGTGACGGATTTTTCGATAAAAACCGGCGATTATCCAAGTTTATCAGCAACCGATATTAAGGTAATTGCGTTAACTTATCAATTGGAGAAAGAGAAGGTCGGTGTTGGACATTTATGTACTGAACCTAAAGTACAACGGACGGTTAATATTTATACGAAACCTGTAACTGACGATATTAAAGCTGATGTTGCTGGTTTTTTCGTGCCTGGAAAGCCTGGAATAAAATTTGAGGAAGAAAAGAAAAACTTGGAAGATTCTGGGAACGTTGAAGAATCTAAACATGAAGATTTGGATAACGATTTAGCTGAAAAATTTGGTGTTTTACAATGTTCGAATAACGTTGAAAATGACGAAATTGATGAAATTCTACCGAATATTTCCGATAATATTGAGGATTTAAACGTTGATAACGATGAAGAATCTGATGATGATAGTGGCTGGATAACACCATCAAATATTAAATCAGCCAAAAAACAAATAAATTCCGAATTAATGGAAGATAAACATGTTACAGTAGCATGTATGACCACCGATTTTGCCATGCAGAATGTCTTAAAACAAATGAATTTAAATATATCAGCATTAGATGGACGTTTAATAAAACAAGTACGAACGTTTATATTGCGTTGTTATACGTGTTTTAAAACGACAAGCATTATGACAAAGAAATTCTGTCCGAAATGCGGTAATGATACATTAAAAAAGGTTGCTGTATCGTTAGATGAAAACGGTAAAATGCAAATTCATATAAATGGACGTAAACCGTTAACAAATCGTGGTAAAAAATTCAGTTTACCACGTATTAAAGGCGGTAAACATCCAAACAATCCGATATTGGTTGCCGATCAACCCATACCAGATAATCGACCCAGCCGATTGGCCAGAACTAAAACTAACGCACTTGATGATGATTATATCGCAGGTAATCTAGGGGTTACTGTATTTTAAATCAGAACTTAGCTTACCATAATTTGATTTGTATTTTTAGGCTTCTCGCCCTTTGCGATAAGGGACGTCACTTCAAGATCTGCACAGTTGGGAATAAGGCCGGGTAGTGAGATGAAATACTGGATGAGGAAGAATCCGAATGAAGCTCGTAAGAAACGGAAATGATTTTATTTTTCCGAGTTAAATACTTGTTTTATGGTAGCGTTTCCGCGAACATTCTTGTTTAGAAATTAAGTTACCATCTGTTGTTCTGATAAGAATATAACCATTGTCGCCGTTCGTATAATAGTGGTGTTCTTGTAAGCCCCAAGCTACCGGTGAATCCGAGAATCCTTGAACGTACATCGACACCCATTCCAGATCATTTTTCGTTCGAAACTCGCTAAAATGTTACAAATTTAATAAATTCAATAGCTTTAGATTTTGTGATTACTCCAATGTTTTCCAGTAATTTTCAATTTTCTCTTTCGTGAAAAATCCCCTCCATTGTAGATGTTTGACTTGTGCTACAACTCGATTCGGTTCCGGGGTTGTACCGACATCCAAATCGGCATTCACTGATAACATTCCCAACCATTCAACGAACTCATCGTACTCAACTTCGTCCAGTTTTGGGAGTTTTATTGAAAAATGTGTTTTCGATGTGAAATTCGGCTGGCACAACTTCACTTTATAGCCGAGCTCGTGGAAGTATTTGGCTAGAGATGATGGACAAATATCTCGATCGGGTGGTGTCCACGTTGTGATAATCGAGAATTTTTCTAATTTAGCGAGCGCTTGTTGAACACGTCCATAGGATTTCCGGAGTTTTAACTGTTTCAGGTCAATTTTAACAACTAAAAATAGGTGTTAATAAATAAAATATATGTATTTTGTTATATTATCAATACAAATATTTGGAGATTAATTATCGGTAATAATAGTGATAATAAAAATACACAAATACACACAATAATAAGCAAATTTGTACATTGTGCTTAATATAATTAGTAGTACGATAGTGTAGGTCGTATGTCCAAATCAAAATTGTTTGTATGTATGTGTTGTTTGAACCGTTTCAATTCTTCCATTGTGATACCTTGCCAACTTTCCAATTCTGATAATATTTTGAGATTCGTACAGCTGGCTAATAACAATTCAACCGTTCTCATGCTCATATCACTGCTATATAAAATTCGCAGTTCTTCTAAATGTTTCATCGGATTTACCGCTAATATATTAACAATAGACGAGTGTGTTATACCAGTTGATGAGCCTAAATGTACATTGCGTATATTTACAGCATGTAATAATATAAATTCGAGATGTGTCCGTGCACAATCCACCATCCAAAAGATCTTCTCTAAACATTGAAACGGTTGTACCTTTAAACGTTGCGGATTAATTACTGTACTATCCAAGAAATCACAATTATATAAAACTAGACTCTTTAATCTTGGACAGGATTGACTGATATCAATTAGAACATTCAAATCGATCTCTTCAACATGTTCTAAATGTAAACTAGTTAACATATAACCTTTTACTTCTAATAATTGTTTCAAATAATCACCATAGAAAGCACAACTTAATAATTTCAAATCAGTTAAATTATCTAATGATGTTAGTACTGTTAAATCGGATATTTGTTCATCGTGAAATATACTTAAATTATCAATTTTTGGGAACATGTCAACGAATAATCTCATATTTTCTGTTGTTAAATCACGTATTTGTATACGTTTCAAATTAAATGGGCCACAACTATTGTATTGTTGATGTAAACATCTGATAACATTACCAAATTCATCACAACGTCCAATATCTTGTAATTTATCTAAACCGATTAATATTTGGGCGATACCATCGACAGTAATCGATGTACGATGCAACTGTAATTCTTTTAATTGTCGACATTTCAATAATGATGGTATACTACGATCGGTAACTGAACGTGATGATGTTACATCTAAACATTGTATTAACGGACAATTATCACTGATTATTTGTATAATTTGATCGGAACAATCGAAACATAAACATAACGATTTTAAATATTTCATTTTCATTATACCATCAGCTATCGATTTATCACAATCACTTGTACGCCAACCACCAGTACAAGAGCCTAAATTTAGTACTTCTAAATTTGTTAGTTTCGTCAAATTTTTATAGAGAACATAGCGCATTATTTTAGGCCATTCAGAGAAATCGATTTGTTTTAAATTCGAATTTAATACAATTTCTGTTAAACTGACAACAACATTCATTTCAGTCAAAAAAGCCTGCATATTCGTATGTGGATAGTACGTTTTTTTCGTACGATCAATTAATTGTTTTATAGAATTCAAAACTTCTATTGCCATTATATTGTAGAGATAATATGGTACATTTGTTATTAATAATTGATTTAACCAATCGAGACATTTTTGTAGATTTATAATGATCTTTTGCGGTTCATTGTGGGTTTGGATTTTTTTTATAACTAATGGGGCTAATGAGACGACCAATGTACCAACACTTCGTAAACTTAATGTTTGCAGGGATGTTACTTGACGGTGTCTCGGCATCGTCTGGAAACAACCAAACAACAGTTAAATGCTATTTAAATGGAAAACAAAAACATACACCGTCACTTTGATTTGGAAATACGACTAACACATTATAGAATTGTAGAAATTTTCAATTGATTCCCCCTTCAAAAGTTCTACAATTCCGATTGTTACTAACGACGCAGTTGCCGTACAAGGTGACTTCCTTGTTTAAAATAAAAATCTACTTACTGTAACGTTCCTGTGATTTTGTATGAAAATGCGACACTTCTCCTTCCAAGCCTAGACTCTGGTAAATTACTTTATTGAGACTTAAAATTAGGTGTCCTGTAGGTGTTAGACAGATGCAATTATCACAGTCGATTCTAGTGTTTATACTTAGAACATACAAATTTCCTGTCAATTACAAATTAAAATTTAAGTATATCAGTAAGGAAATTGCCTTACCACACTCGATAAAGCCGGCTAGAAATTCCTTTCTTACTAAATCGCTCAATACGAAATTATCAATTCTGTAATAATCGCAATCGCTGTTAAGAGTTTCTGTTAGAATATCGTGCACTTTGAATGTATCAGGCAAGATTGTGGATACCTAAAAATAGAATCAAAATAAGTTAAGCCGTAATAACAACAGAAAAATATATCTATTTTTTCCATCACACCGCTAAATTTGTGTGTTTTGTAAACAGGAATATTACCAAATGACTGTACGTAAAACTATTGATAGTTTTCTTCGTATTTTCGAAATGATCGGTCTTCTCTGTTGTAAATGTTGATTTTGGTGCCTTGAAGTTCCACACTTCAGGGCACAACATTCTATTTATAAAATCAACCTCTAACAATCGAAAGATATGTGAAATTAACAGCAGGAAACATGTGTTTTTTCGATTATTACAACCGCAACAAAGACACTTGTATTGACAGAAACCGACAGTATTACCAATAAACTCAAATAAAATGAAATACCCTAATATACTTCGTCTGAGTGAAGTGTTTTTCACTTAAAAGTATTCATTAGAGTTTATATGGCAACGCCGATTTAATTATTTTAAGGATTTAATTATAGAAGGGTCCGTTGAAATTATTCTACCGAAATTTGAGCCTCGTAGGTCATCGGCAAGTTGGTCAAAAAACTCTCATTGCAATTTCTAAAAATGAGTTACACGTGCCACATGACTCAGAATCCCCCAACATTGTTTTTTTTCGTTTTTCTCCATTTCATTCTAGAATGGGTAAAAATACCTTCCATTTATTCCACAATGCAATGGAGAAAAATCAAAACAAAATTATGTCCTTGAGCCATTTGAGGTGCGTAATTCGTTTTCAAAAATCACAAGAACGTGGAGCGTGTTTGACCAACTTGTCGATGAGCTACGAGGCTCAAATTTTGGTAAAATGATTTCTAAGTATATTTCGTAGTAATCTAATTTTTTCATAAAAAGCAAATGTATAGTTTAAAAATTCTATTGCCAATAGCTCACATTGGGTTTCATAATTTCCCAAAATGAAAAAAATACAAAAATATTTTAATTTCATAATAGGCCATCTAAAATTTTTCAAAATATGAATAGGATAAAGGATAAGGCACTTATCTTAGATCACTTGGTGTAAATGGTTTACAATTTTTCATCATATCCTAAACAATTCGATTAAATAAATTTTATTATTACTTGAAAATAAAAAAGAAATGGAATCAATGCTACACTTAATTTTAGAAAAATCCTACACACACGTCAAATGCAACCTCATTACAACTATCAACTAAACATTAAAATTAGACAATTATACGAATCATCGACCTTCAACTGTAAAAAAACGAATTAATTTTATACAATTTCATCATAAAAATAGTAAACTTACTGTAAGTACTGAGATCAATTTCATCAGGTAACTCAGTAATATTAACATCAAAACGATCTTGAACTTCATTTAGAATCTTTGCATCACTTTCTTCAGATACAAATGTAACAGCTAAACCTTTTGTACCGAAACGTCCAGCTCTAGCTACTCTATGTAAATAAGTATCGGAATCTTCTGGCATATCATAATTGAAGACAATATTGACACGTTCAATATCCATGCCTCGTCCAAACAAATTAGTTGCCACCAATATTCTCTGTAATTATAAAAATAACAAAGTTTTAAACAACTCACTAACAAGGAAACTTATAATTATTTGAATATGTGTAATCAGTGAGAGACTATTTCTCCCATTAAGTAAATAATCATAGAAATGTTCATATGTCCCTACTTAATTATCATCATTAAATTTGCTAGTTTATAATTTAAAAATTATGTTAAATGAACAATTAAACTACCTTTTGAAAATCTTTAAATTGTTGATAACGCGATAGACGTTCTTCTTGGTTCATTCCACGATGTATACCGATAGCTGGGAAATTTTGTTCCGTCAACAATTGAGCCAATGCTACACAACGTTGTACAGATTTTACAAAAATTACAACCTACAAACAAATAACTATTTATAATTTAAACCAATATTAAGTAAAAATTAATTAATAAAATAAAATCAGTGAGAGAGTTCGTATAATCATGAAAATCATAATTTTAGTTTTCCTCATATTTTTAAATATCTTCAATTCGCTTTTATAAACCAAAAACTGACCTGATTGAACTCCAATACATCCAATAATTCGAATAATTTCTTATTTTTCTCGTTTTCTTTCAATTTAACATAATGTTGTTGTAAACCGTGTAATGTTAATTTTGCCTCATCATCAACATAAACTTCCATAGGCTAAAAAAAATCTATCATGAAACAAGAAAGTTGTAAAAAATTAAGAATATTTTTGAAGAAATCTCCACCGAAATCAGTTCAAAATGAATCTGATCGAAATTATGATAAATGTAGGTATTATTATAAAATGAATTCGAATAGAAATTCCATCGCACATACAGTGAACAATCCGCATCCCCATGTCGCATTCCATTTCCAAAATAACATTTTTCACCCCCGAGTAATTGGTAAAAATCATCATCCATTTACAAAACGATGACATAAACCATTTGATGTTTAAACATTTAAAGAAATTTATTCATAATAGAGATGTTTCCAGATAAATTTTGTTGCACTGTAGCTCGGCCGAAAATTGAAAATAAAAATAAAACCTTTATAAACCCATCCCGAAATTTAACAATAAATCTTGAATTTCTTCATCTTGTTTCTTGTATCTTCTCTTCAATCCCAACCCAATTAAGGGAGAACCTACACGTTGGGCTACAGTGCGCTAATTTTATTCCCTTTGTTTGAGGTTTGTGTACAAGGAAATTACTTGCGAATTGAAACCGATTTTTATAATATAGCCCCCGATTTAACTGGTAACTGCAATGCGAGTGGGTTCTGCGTTGTTTAATGTAGAATTATAAGTTTCAATTACATCTTGCATAAATTTCTTGCAGACAGGTCGAATTTCTTTGCTGAGTGTTGCACTGAACATCATTACTTGTTTACCATGTGGTGTGTTACGGTAAATTTCTTGTACATCTCTTCTCATATCTGTGGAAATAATTATAAATTAAATTTACTAAAAATAATTAAAATAATGGGGAAAATTACCAAGAAGTTCCAACATTTTGTCGCATTCATCGAGTATAAAATGTTTTAAATGTTTCAGATTTAATTTTTTCGATCTGACAAGTGCAAGTATACGACCCGGTGTACCAACAACAATATGGGGACAATTATTCTTTAATACTTCTTCATCTTTTTGTATTGATAAACCACCGAAGAAGACACCAACTTTAATATTTGGCATATATTTACTAAATCGTTCATATTCTTTACTGATTTGGAATGCTAATTCTCTTGTATGACACATAACTAATACATAAACAACATTTTCAGTCGGTTCTAATTGTTGTAATGTTGCTAGTACAAATACTGCGGTTTTACCCATACCGGATTTCGCTTGACATAAAATATCCATACCGAGTACAGCTTGGGGAATACACTCGTGCTGTACTATAATAAACAATACAAACAAATTAACCGATTAATTTCATTAATATAATCAAAAAATACCTTCAGAAGGATGCTCGAAACCACAATCAACAATAGCACGTAAAATTTCCGGTTTTAATAGAAAATCTCTGAAGCCGGAACTGTGTATTGATACATAAGTACCTTTTATGCCTTTTTTCTGTTCACCAGCTCCTGTGGTTTCAGTAACGGCTTGTTCAGGATTTTCCTCATCTTCATAATCGAGAAGATCATCAGCATCGGCCATTTTTTTGTGATTATAACCTAAAATAATCACAAAACAACAAAAATAAAATATCATCCATAAAATTAAATATATTAAGATTAAAATTATTACAATTTATCAAATAGATGGATTAATTTTCATTAAATTATTAAAGATTACTTACTTTACGTTTGTTGTGATAACAGTAACTGACTACAGCAAACAAGCCGAAACAACGCCGATAATAATGGCGCTACCGGAAATGACGCCAACACGACTACCAACCACACAAACAAAACTTTTTAATAATCTCTAAATTATCGACCAAACAACTAATTATAAAACCAAAATTCGTGCAAAATATAATCGTTTTTTTTTTTCTAATAATTTTTTACAATTAATACAGATATAGAATTGTTTAAAATTAGTTATTAACTTATTGATACGGTTGGTAATGGGGAACAAAAGACGCGCGAGGATTTCAACCAATTAGAAGCCACCCTTGGAACAAATCTTACCAACTTGAAGTAAGGAAAAATTACATAACCAAACAATTTGTTTAATTTTTATTTACAATTTTCTACATAAATATTTGATCGAATTAATGATCATGGTCTAAATAGAACCTCAAACCGCAATAACCACAAGCGTGATTTCCTGGCTTATCCTGTAAGAAATACGATTATCAAAATTTTCTGAAATTTTTTAAAGAAACTACCAAATTTATGTAAACTTTGGGGTGTCCAATTGGGCCACCGCCACCATCGCACCAGACAACGCGTTCCTTGCACGGTTTCGGTGGTACTTCATCAATTAAACGTACAGCCCATTCAGAATTAACAAGTTTCGTTTTACCCACAAATCTAGCTAGACGATAATCGTCCTTATCCCATTTCTACAAAATTGCATAATGAATCAATCGAATTTTGAGATAAATTTGCATCACACCTGACCCGTATGCGTTTCGATTTCTTTCGGTTCCCAGTCGGTTGTACATCTTGGTGTTGTAGCAGAAATTAAGCGAATTTGTTGACGGTTCAATATTAATGCAAATTTCTTTGATAAAACTCGAATATTCGACATTTCTTTTTAATTTTCTAAATGTCGATTAAAATGTAAATTTAGTTCATAACAATTGACAGAAAATTTTCTGCCGTCGACTGCTTGGCAGAACTATTTCCACCAAAACTAGGGGATTTTGAGTTTGACACTGAATCGCCCTATTTGGTAAAATCGTTAATATTAGGCTTTGGATCGTAATTTTGAGGACTTTTTTATAAAATTTTAGAAGAATTTCGGATTTTCTTGTCGTGTTGAGGATAATTTTGTTGTATTTGTTGCGTTCGTTGCGGATTCGGCGTGAAGTGAAGCCAGAATGGTTGGTATTACTGATTCTGCCTGTTTCTGTATTCGGTGTCGTCCATGATGATGTATTTCTATGCTGTGGTTAAATTTAAAGTTTTCCTAATTAATATTGAAGTTTTTCTCAATAAAAAATGATCAGAAACTATTTGTAATTATTGAAATTTACAAGAATTTTCTAAAATTGGTGGTATGTTATTTATTTATTTATAATACGAATTGGAAATTTTGAAATTAATGTTTTAAATTTTTTTTCCAAATAACAGATGCTTTTATTATTATTTTACAAATGAGAATTCGATTAGAGAATTAAATAAAAATGAGTGGTAATGGTGATGATAATAAAGAGGCACATAAAGCCGTACCATTAGATTTAGCAAGAACACAAATAACAACAGTACGAACAGTTGATGGTAAAACACCATTACTTATGACCAGTCAAACATTGAGAGGAATGCGAGTTTTAACCCAAGGGACAACCGGAACTTCTGTACAAACATCCACAAATACACCAGCGATAATATCAACGAATCTAGTACCGCATACTGTGTTCAAACAAGGTAATTATCACTCATTTTTTTCAACCATAACTTATAATTATATTGTTTTAAAGATGCGGCAAGGACGCAAATTGCTAGTATTCTAACAACACAAGCCCAACCACAAGGGGCTACCAGTATAACGATACAAAGACCAACTCAGATAACGTTAACAACAACACCGGTTGTAGCACAGAACGTTCAAAACGTCCAAGTTGGGGCGACTTATCATGTACCGCGCGGACCGGCTGTTGTAGCGAATATAGCAGCGCCCCGTAGTAATGTTACATCAGTTCGGGCACCGATGGTTGTTACCGCACAACCAACAAATCAGGTATTATGTCGTTTTTTATCATTATTAATTTAAAAAATTGTTAAATCTAGGCTCATGCTTTTGTGAGACCGGCACGTACGCCGAGTCCAGCCCAAGGTACAGCTTGGTTAACGACGAATACAACAAACGGTTCACAGATTAAAGGTGCTACAACTGTGTTGAGTACACCAGTACGTGGGGCTACTGTTACTGGAGTTGCAACAAAACCACAATTGGTGACAAGACAACAACCTCAACAACCCCAACAACAACAGAATAATATACAGAATGTATCAACAATACGTCCGGGAACAACAATTTTACATTCTGGTATTCAAATTGACAACAATTTTGAAATTTGTAACACAATTAGTTTATAGCTTTAGGGAATACGGTAACGATCGCACAAGTGTTACCATCGAGGACGCAAGCAGTGGTCTATAGTGCCAATACTAGTGGACAATTTACAACAACTCCAAGATTAACAGTTACAAGTTCCAGTCAATCAACGAAACAGAATACAACAACACGCCCTGTTGTACGTAAATACAGAATGAGCCAAGTGGTTGGCCTATTAGAAGTTCTAATTGATGAAAGTTTCTAAAATTTGGTATGCACCCGTTTTTCCACCTGAACTACACCTGGAAAATATTTTTATTGTTCTATCAACCCCCGGTGTACAGGGTAGTGCACCCTACTTTCTTATTTTAAATGGAATGGTATACTTTTTATTCCATATTTAGATTCTATGATGAAAATGAAATGCACTTTGATAACATGACCTATGGTCTAGCTTTAATAGTTTTTCAGGAATTTCGACATTTTCAGAAAATTTTGATTTTATAGTGTTTGATTTAAAAAAAATCATATGTTTGAAGATAGCGTTGATAAATAATCCAAATTTGGAAAACAAATAGTTTAAACTATGTACATTACGCCAGATTTTTCAGAAATGAATTATCTTCCAACATTTAGCCGAAATGGACTTTTCTTTCAGTCAATTTTCAAAGCGTAATATCTTTCTTATTTTAAATGGAATGGTATATTTTTATTTACACGGTGGGATAGAGAAAAAAATTCTGCATCGAACTATATTAGCATTCTCTATACCTATCGTTAATAGTTTTTCAGTTATTTAAGATTTTCGATTTTCAAGTTTTCTCCCCAGTCTCAAATTGACTAGTGTCTGGTTGTCTATGACTTAATAATTCGCCTATAAAGAAATGCATAGGAGGCTTAGCAAAATGACATTAACTGTCACATTTAAGGTTAACAATGATTATTTTGTATGTTTTTTCAGCAATTTCTGATAATTTTACATGAAAAGAAAATCCAATTAATTTTAATTTAATTATTTGTCAATTTCTTCTATGATTTTTCAGTTAAAAAATCTAAAAATAATTAATTATTCAGGTGTTAATTGTGACAGAAGATTGTTTCGCTAAGCGTACTATGTTTTAGTATTTCGTTTCAGGGGGTAAATTGTTAGAAATCGAAAATCTCGAATAACTGAAAAATTATCAAGAATAGATATAGGGAGTGCTAATTTGATTCGATGCAGAATTTTTTTCTCTGTCTAACCGTGGAAAGAAAAATATACCATCCCATTTAAAATAAGAAAGTTATTGCGCTTTGAAAATTGGCTGAAAGTAAAACCGATTTCAGCTAAACACTGAAAGATAATTTAATTCTATATAATTTAGCGTAAATAACATAGTTTGGACTATTTGATTTCCAAATTTGGATTGTCTAGCAACAATATTTTACGAGATTTGATTTTTTTAATAAAACACTACAAAATCAAAATTTTCAGAAGACAAATTTTCTGAGAAACAATGGATCATGTTATCAAAGTCGGGTGCGTACCAAATTTCAGAAACTTTCATCAATAGGCCAACCACTTGGCGCACTCTGTATACCAAGTTTCACCTGTAAATTATTATGGCAACTGCCATTATTTGGCGAACAATTCGAAAAATATTTCAAGGCTTAATAGCAAAATTTGAACCTTATAGCTTATAAGTTGGTTAAAGGACGCTTGTTTCTAATGTAGCAAGGATGTTCTCCATATTTTTTTCTACCTTTCTCCATTTCATTTTGAAATTAAATCGAAGTCAGTTCTGTATTATTCGACGTGTGTAACTCGTGGTCAAAAACGAGTGTTGACCAACTTGCCGATGAGCTACGAGGCTCAAATTTTGATTAAATGTTCTCTAAATAATGAGAGTTGATATAAGAATTGATAGTATATTAATTAATCTAAATTTAATACAAAATTATTGTATGATAGGCTCAAGTAACTACAACAAGATTAACAATTCCGGTGACTGTAACGCAAGCTAGTACACGATTAGTAACACCACAAGCAACAGTTTTATCAGGAGCTAAATTATCAACGGTATCAACTCAACAACAACTGGCACAATCACAAACTAATAACAATAATAATAATAATAACAATAATAGTGTTAATAATAAAATTTTGACTACTCAACCGAATGTTGCAATCGGTCGATTATCGGTAGCTACAACACCAACAGTTACAAATTCGAATTTAACAAGAACATTAAATATACATTCATTGGTGGCTGTAGCTAATTCAACACAACAACGTAATCCACATACACAACCAACGAAAGTGATAACACAATCTGGACAAGGTAATTTTAAATTTGATTTATTTTTATTTTTTTTCTTCAAAGAATCATTATAGGTGCCATTCATTTTACTCCAATACCGGCTACGATAAAAACAACACAAACTGTTGTCACTGCAGCTAATAGAACAAGTACGTTATTTTCGAACAAAGTTGAATTGTATAGTTCGTAGATTTGTAGTTATCTTGATTTCTATTCTCTATTGCACGGTTATTTTTGCTGCGTTTTCTCTCTTTTTTGTTTGATTGTTTGTTTGATTACTATTCGATTTCGTCCAATTTCAGTTACTGTACCTACAGCTCTTGTTAATCAAAGACAGTCAACTGTTGTATCATCTCAAACAATACCAATAGCGAGTGTATATTCACAGCAAGCTGACAATCAACAAGGAACAACGCCAACAGCTAATGTATTCATTCATACACCACTACCATCTGTACCGAGAAGAACATCGCCAAGTAGGTTCCCCGTTCAAACAAACACAATTATTTTAGTTTATTCGGGTGTAAAAATCGATTTATTTAAAAAAAATTAAAATTGATTTTATCTAATCGAAATTATTGAGTTGGCTGGTATTTTTTCCAATTTCCCTTTTGTTTATGTTGCTATGATGATTAATTGTTGATAAATTTAATTTTATAATTGTATTTTCCTACCTTTTTATCACAGGTCCAACAACGAGTACAACCCAAACAACATCGAATTCAACAACAACAAATGTGACAACGTATTCGTTAGCTAGTGGTACGTATTTCTACGATGCTACAGGGAATTATTCAGTTGCACGTTCATTTGGTCAACATCCAACATCATTTGCTGCATTATCACAATCTACTCAACAAATTAGACCAACTAATTTGAATACACAACAAGTCCACGGTATTAAAATTAAACGAAATCCAATAAATTCGAATTTATTTATAATTATTATAAATATTTTATTAAATTTTAGGTATTGTAACAAATCAACAGATGCGTTTCAATCCTGTTATGGTAGTCGATCAAAATCGTCAACAATTAACAACGACAACAACATCAACAACTGGTACGAATGATTTGAATTTAGAACATTCATTACCAACAAAAATGACATCGTCACCGAGACCGAGTATTTTACGTAAACGTGATCATGATGGTTCACCGTTGAAAGCAGCTAAGAATTTAACACCAATTTTAACAAGTCTACCACCACAACCGGCTCCATCTATATCGCCACCATCACGGCCAGATTCACGTGGCAATGGTCATAGTTCAGGTGGTAGTACAACAATATCGGCAACATCTAGTCCCGGTTTGACTGAAGATAACGAAAATAGTATGCCACATGTACCGTTGAATAGTAAAGATGATGAGAATACAAAACCACCGATGGAGATGAGTCCGAGGAAGAAGCCGAGAAAACAACAATTGTATTAATTTTTTCTTATTGGTTATTTTAAATTAATTGTTTTTATAATAGGACTGGAAATGATATCGATGAGCATAATGATGATATGCAATTTATTGAGAGTAGTTTGAAAAAAGAACCGGATGATTCTGATGGTAATCAATCGGATGAACCACGTGATGGTTTACAAGAAACTGGTCATATAACAACAGTACGTAAACCGGCAACGGCTAGTTTATTGAATAGTTATCGGCAAACATGGAAATCAACACATAATCATTATTTGAGATACTCGGATGTTAGACCGAAAGATGAAAGACGTCCAACAATTATGGATTTAGCTAATCAATATCGTGTACAAGATAAAGTTAATGGTTGGAAAATCTATCATTTATCGACGCAAATGGAAGATTTGGTAATATTTTTTTTTAATTTTCATTAAATTAAATTATTGTTTTAAAATTGTAGGCTGAACAAGAACAGACAGTCTATGATCAATTGACAGAATTGTTGAAATGTACAGAATCTCAAGATTGTTTGGACTTTGAAAAGGATATCAATCGGATTAATGAGTTAATTAAGGTAATTATCGTATAAAAGTTGAATGGATTCTGTTTTAAAAGTTTCTATTAGGGATTTTTTATAGAATTTGAACTTTTCAAAGCAATGGAAAAACATAAATTTGTGGTCTTTACACTTTCTTTACTGTTAAATCATTTCAGATTTCTTTATTTTAAAGCTTGGTTCTTTACAATTTCAGAATATTGTAAGAATTACAAATAGCTCTATTTAAGAGGGAAGAGTACATCTCATCGTTTTTATCGGCGAAAATGTGAATTTCTAATTCGCGATTTCTCGCTCGTCCTTGAGGCTACGACAACCGCAGATAGATTTTTGAAAAGACCACTTCTTGTAAGCTCTAACGGTTCTTTCCGTTTTTCAAAATGTTGATAAATTTGAATTACAGACGAAAATCTAACATGTTTTTTTGTACAATTTTTCGACTTTTTCGACTTTTTTTTATATTTCCATTCATAAATTGGCCAATTTTGATTATTTAGCAAAAATTCTTGTACTGTTAGATAGCAAATAAAAAGTTCTTTTCAAATTTTCAAGAAATTTTCCGATTCCACGGTTAGTTTTCCGGAAAATTAAGAAAATGTCTGGGAGGAGATATAAGAATTTGGGCACAGTTTTTATTTTACAGCATTGATCAATCCCTCATTCGAAAGCTGATACAAAAGCCGAGGGGAATATTTTGAAAATTGCCTGCATTATCGTGGAAAATTCAAGCTTCTGGCACTATTCTCACTTATAAGAATTAATTATTTTGTTTTAAAATACATACGGTTAGGTAGATAATTTTGTTCTCTTTCCGAGTGGCCCATTATTTTTGGAAAACATTTTGATTTCCCGAAGAAAATTGAGTGCAAATCCGGTGTCGTAATTTTGCCTTACACGTAAATAGTGCGGATTTGCCAAATAGAAAGTTTGTGGAATCATCGACACTCAATCTAAAGCGAGACAATTCGATTTGGCAAATTCGCATTTTCTACGATGGCGGGTTATCTTGCTTGATAATACACAAACAAAGAGTGGATTTTTATTCAATTTTCGTCGAGAAATCAGCATTTTTTACCAAAATAATGGGCCAATCGGATAGAGCACAAAATTGTCTACATAACCGTATGTATTTTAAAGCAAAATAATCAATTTTAATAAGAGAAAACAGTGCCAGCAAAACTACTTGTTTTTTCTGCGATAATTCAGGCAATCTTCAAAATATCAAAAATAGCCTATCTTGCGCTCCGCCTTTATATCAGCTTTCGAATGAGGGGTTGATCAATGCTGTAATATAAAACTGTAGGAGAAAACCTGTTATAGCTTATAGACGTTTTCTTAATTTTCCGGAAAAATAACGGTGGAATCGGAAAATTTCTCAAAGATTCGAAAATTTGCTATCTATTATTGCTATCTAACAGTACAAGAATTATTGCAAAATTAACAATATTGGCCAAGTTATGAGGGAAAATATAAAAAAAAAAGTAGAAAAAGTCGAAGAATTGTATAAAAAACATGTTAAATTTTCGTCTGTATTCATAAAAATGATACAAAATGTTGATACATTTTAAAAAACGAGAAGAACCGTTAGAGCTTACAAGAAGTGCTCTTTTCAAAAATCTATCTACGATTGTCGTAGCCCCATGGACGAGCTAGAAATCGCGAGTTAGAAATTTACATTTTCGCCGGTAAAAACCATGAGATGTACTCTTCCCTCTTGTATTCAACCAAAAAGATTTTAAAATTCGAATTCGTGATATAGAAAGTTTAAACTGGAAACTGCCTCGTGAATCTTTCCAAATATCTAGAAGAAAACGTTAGCCTATAAACTATAAGGCAATATTGTTTGCGTATCGGTGTAGTGCAAATTTACGTATAAGTAGGAAGGAAATCAATAAAATACTCGGTGTGTGTATGTTTGAAAACAGTAATTAGTTTGTAGTAAGAAAGTTACAATTGTTGGTTTATAGAATATTTTCATTTGTATTTAGGGCAATTTGCAAAGGATCAAGATCATCAATGACGGCATGATTGAGGCAAAAACACAAATAATGAAGATCTTCGATCATAAAACCCATGTTACCGATATTATAAATCGGTGTACAAGTAAACGTAATTTTAAAAAACGTGATAAATCGTAAAAAAGAATCAATTAAGAGAACTTAAAAACAAAATAAATGAACAGCAATTTTAGTTTTAAATAATAACAGTGTGTGATTATTCTTTTATAAATGAGAATCAAATCGTGTATAAAAATCAATTGGAATTGTAATAATTTTTCTATAAAAATAATTGTTTAAAATATTTGGTTTTAGATTGTATAAATTTTTATTTAAAAATAAATAAGATATAAATATAATTATAATAGAATGTAAAATGAGGCAGAGAAGCAATTAAGTACCACCTAAAGTCAAATTTTTAAAATCTGTTAATTCTTGTTTTAATGCCTCAACTTCATTCTCTGTACTCTGACTGGAATCCTTCTCGCTGAAATAACGTTGAACTAATTGTGAAATCAACGCAGGATATTGATACAAACTTTCTTCGGCTTTCATATCGAATTTAGGTGCTTGAAACATCTCTAGAAATGACCCGATCCCGTTGGGAGTCGGGATTAGATTTAATGGTGATGGTAATGTTGTTTGCAGCATGAATTCTAAATAGAAATCCGTTTTACCAAACACCCATTCCACATCCAGATTATCGATAACACGTTGAAATGTTGAGGACATTGTTGCAATTAACATATTCAACAACATAACAACCATTAATACTTCGAATATAGCGAACGCTATGTAGCCGATAGCTTCCGTAAACGTGTGTTGATTGATGATTGTTGTCTGTTCATTTTCACCGGGCAGATTTTCGATGATAACATCTGCTGATTCCAGTGGTGCCATGCACAAGATCGCCCAGAAGAAGGTCTTTAGGGTTGAGGAGAAATCAACAAATGATGAAACTTGAGAGGTTTTGATGCCATTCGAATCGGTTTGCACCATGCCGCTGTACGGTTGGTAGAACCGACACAGACCGATTGTAAATGATAGAACAATTATTGTAAAAACTGTAATATATCTCGCCATATCCGAACACATTTTACCCAACGTGATCTGTAACGGTCCCAAATAATAGTTTAAACGGCAATAAAACATCATTTTGAAACAAGTCATTATTGTGGCTACAGCAAATGCACCTTCAGCTATCAATATCGGATCCAGATGGTGCCAATATTTCCGTTCTAAATCAATTTGATCGTTATTCAAAGCATCTAAATAGGACGCCAACCAGAAGACGAACGTTAGAACGAAGAAGAAATTCGAAATGACCGCATGCCAATTCCATAAATAACGAAAATAACGTTTCGGACCTTGTATTAAACACATCCGTATAATGCTCCAGATATTGCCGATAACGAAAATCAAAATTGCCGGCTCCAAGCCGGATTCCGGTGGGAAGCGTTTCTGATTCGTCTTATCGATGTTCGATTCGAGGAATATCAGGATGAGGAAGGCGAAATAGGCTGCGGCGTGGTTGAACATTCGGTTCACCGGTAGACTCCAAAATTCGACTAGGGGGTGTTTGGGGGTGAACAGACACATCATAAAAATTGCTGGCATTGCTACTAAACGGGCGAGCGGATAGCACACTTTTACTATAGTTGGTTTTATGTTGTAGTCGTACCAAGTACCGTGCCATGTTGATTCGACGATGTGTTGCGTGTGCGGATGGGCCACGAATAGTTTCTGTTTCATATCGATAGCTAGAAGTAGTCGTGGAAACATGAATGTTGCTCTCGATTCGTATCCGTCTTTTTGCGATAGAATCACTTTGATTTCGTTCGAATTGCGACAATGACTGACAAGATTAACAGCGAAATTACTAACTTCATCGGCTAATTCAAGGTAGGCACTCCGGAATTCCGGTACTGATCGTGAACATTGCCGCAATTCCAACGATAATCTGAACGATACCAATATCGGATCGTCTGTTGAATGGCAAATATACGCCGGATTCGATACGGCGCGATACAAATTCAAGCGTAAATTCTCAGCTTGTAGCAAATCATCGGATTCTAATTGCGCTAAACATTGCGTACACCGGCACGATGGCGAATGAGGCTTATTGATAGAATGGCCCCTTTTGATCAGCGTTTCGATAATTTCGTAATGACCGCATTGTGCTGCCAGAATCAACGGAGTTACATAAACTGGGAAATTTGTACTGTTTGTAACGCCGGCAAACTCTAAAGCCGGTGCGATTTCTTGTTGTTTATTCAACAACATCTCCATAATTTTCCGTTGATTATCACGAATTGCATGCAGAACACAATCGCCAACATCAATAAACGGTTGTGTTAACAGAAATTCAACCATCGCTTCCGATCTATTTTGGACGGCAATTTGGAGACCGGAAACACCTTGGAAACTCACACAGTTGATGTTAAATTCGGTATTCTCCGATAAGAACTCTCTGACAGCATTTACATCGCCTGGAAATTAAATTTTAGACAGTTCTATTATGGGATTGCATCGTTTTTACCTGATTGAATCAATTCGAAGAATTTTTTCTCGTCTTCATTCAATTGTGGTAAAGTTACACTAGGACGTCGAGTTGGTAAAGTAGTTTGGAAAGGCTGATAAGTGCGTAGGGGTGGCGGTGGTGGTAGTGGAGGAGTTGATGGTGGATCAGCCATCGTGTATAAGTAATAAATTCGTTAATAAAATTGATAAATGATTCTAAGGGGGTGAAGTTTAAATGTCAAAAAAACTGTTGCCATGGAAGGCTCGAATTGCAAACCTACACGATATGCTAAATAAACCATTCAAGAGCAAAAAGAGCCATTCAAGGGCCATAAACTATCAATGCACCATTCAAGAGCCGTTAAAAAATAACTAATAGCTAATTATAACTAATAATAGTTGAGCTATTTGGAGAATAGTTTGTCAAAAATTAAACTGTAGCTTATGGGGTCAAAAAATGCTCTTTGGACAATGTTAAAAATTGCTATATTGTCCGAAAAAAACTTTGATCGACTTTCCAAAGAGCTATGGGGTTCAATTTGTACTAAAAGTTTCTGGGAATCCCCTATAAATCTTCAAAATATTTTTAGAATTGTCCAACTATTCTTCAATAAAATTGATAAATGATTCTAAGGCGGTGAAGTTTAAATGTCAAAAAAAACTGTTGTCATGGAAGATTCAAATGGCAAACTTACACGATATGCTAAATAATGAACCATTCAAGAGCTGTTAGAAAATAAATGCAATTAGTTGAGTTATTTGGAAAATATTTTGCCAAAAATTAAACTCTAGCTTATCGAGTCAAAATATGCTTTTTTGGACAATGTTAAAAATCGCGACATTGTCCGAAAAAAACGTACTTTGATCGACTTTCCGAAGAGCTACGGGGTTCAATTTTTACTAAAAGTTTCAGGGAACCCCCTACAAATTTTAAAAATATTTTTAGAATTGTCCAACTATTCTTCTATTTTGTTGAAGATCGTATCTACACGATACGCTAAATAAACCATTCAAGAGCCATAAACCATCAATGAGCCATTCAAAAGCCGTTAAAAAATAACTGCAATTAGTTGAGCTATTTGGAGAATATTTTGTCAAAGATTATACTCTGCAGCTTATGGGATCAAAAAATGCTTTTTGGACAATGTTAAAAATCGCGATATTGTCCAAAAAACGTACTTTGATCGACTTTCCAAAGAGCTACGGGGTTTAATTTTTACTAAAAGTTTCAGGAAATCCCCTACAAATCTTGAAAATATTTTTAGAATTGTCCAACTATTCTTCTATTTTGTTGAAGACCGTGTATTGATCCTTTCCCCTTTATTACAATTTCTAAATTCATTATGTTTGTTGAAAATTCCCAAAAAATAAATTCTAGCCCTGAGTTGTGTGTTCGATATTTTGGTTCAATTTACGATCCCCAATAACGTGAATCATCTCCCTTGAGTTATACGATCTTTATAGTTCTTCGATCATAATTCTATGTTGTAATAAAATTTTTAAAATAACGGAAATTCAAACGATAAATCGCCATTAATATACGAAAAAAATTACGAATATACGATCGTTGTCGTATCGTTGTGATAATCATGAAAAGAGGATCGTTTCGTATTCATTCAAGAGAGTCAACAAAACAGCGCAAACAAACCAAACAAAAACGGGAACATACAAGAAGTCTCTAAGTACATTGCTCCATTTTCTGCACAGTTCATCGAGAATAAATTTGAGATGATTATCGATTCACGATTTATCGCCGATCAAGTGGAAAACTCGAATGTATTTCCAGTGTAAATTGCAATCTTGTTCTCTCCCCTTCTTTGTTTTTGTTGTTGTTGTTGTTTATTATTACAATAACAGTTAGAAAACGGCACAAAAATTTAGATTAAATTAAATAATATAAAATTTTATAGATGGAATCAAGTTGAGTTGTCGTCAGTTTTGTTGACTTGCATCATAAGTTTTTGTCAATTCGAACATGTTATAAACATAAATAAAAGTTGTGCAAGTGCATTTGAAATGACCTAATAATAGTAGAAGAACCGTTTTTCTATTAAATTGAATTGTAGAGAAAAATTGTCTCGACTGTAGTTTCATTATTAAAATTTTACAACTGCTATATTTTATTGTTGCAAAATATTAACAAGAAATATGTAACAAGTACATTGATTTTTTCACGATCGCACTCTAGTAGTTGAACGATTAATAAAGCTTGAAGCTTTCGTGATAAATTGAGCAGATCTCATTAGTTTAATAAATGGCACAGAAGGGTAACGGTCAATAGAATTTATCACGTTTCTTGTCAATATCTAATTACCGTTTAACGCTTATTTGCTTATTGGCAACTATTTACATAGTTGAATTTTCGATAGTTTATTTCTAATTAATCGAAATTAAGGATTACGGGTAGTAGACGATAACGAGAAATCGAGCTTTCATTTTATACAGTTATGTATTGTTGACAATTCCTGTCATGCTTTCATATCGATAAATAACAATAAGGAGTATAATAGGGTTGTTTGGAATCGTTCGTTGTACTTTGATGTAATGTTTTTCTATTCTTGTAGCACATTTTTCGCTCCAATTTCCATAATAATAGAACGACAAGAAGTTACACTATATTGAAATTAATCTAGAAAATAAATAAGTGGCAAGTTTAAAATTCGCTCTTAAATCTCTCCACTATTATCTTCACGCTAAGTTTACTTCATTTAGAATAAATTACCAAGCACAATTCGTGTTTGTTGTAGAAATAATTGAAAAGTTCCACTTATTCCTTGAGGTGTAATTTGTTAGATTGTCTATCTATTAATTTCATTTTTATTGATTTATTTTAATATTCACCACAATAGACGTGTAATTTATACATTCTGTCACGTTTTCGACATTAACACCAATCGTTTTTGATTTGATGATAATAGAAATTAATTCGTTTATAACTCCGCCTATTCTCTAAACAAATCAAGATTAGTTCAAATGCGGAATTTTCGCTTGGAAAAAGCACAAAACACCTGTTGTTAGAACAATTATCGAGATTTCTCGTCAATTTTACAAACTTGATCGACTCGTTTATTTTTTCGTCTTATTGTGATTTTATTCGTTAACTTCGTCTAGGATTCTCTTGATTTCGTTTTGTTATTCGATTTTCAAACGTGTAGTAAAATATTGTAAATGTGCAAAGTGAGGCCGGGCATTGATGCTCCTCCTCACGATCAAGATTGCCTTTTTGTCTCGTTGACCAACAAATTACACGCCGTATTTGTAGTATAAAACCTTTTACTTGATGTAATACAAGATTTCTCATTTACTATAAAGTGACTCGTTGATGTTCCATAGAATTCACGACATGAAATATTCAAGAAATTGTACGTTTATATTTTTATCTTATTTCTAAATTGTTGGCGGTTTTGTATTAGAAACGAACGTTATTTGATTAAAATAAAGAAATACTTTATCGTCGTATTAAAATCGATATTATTGTAATTTTATTACTCTTGAGGATACATTCAACTCTCGTTTTATTTACTGTCATTTTAACTATCTCAGAATCAACAGAGTTTCGTTGAATGTTCAATCTTGCTAGAATAAGCATAAAAAGGCCGTATCTGTTGTGAGATTAAGATCGCAGTAAAATTGAAAGATTTAAAGAAGTCTTGAAACTAGACGTGCTCTATTAAAAGTCACAAAAAACCGGATTTCTCTCCAGTCGACTGTTTCAAGACTAATCGGTGAATACTCAGAATTTCTGAGACATTGCCAGTGTTCTTAATTGAATCGATTCAGAAATGTATCGGAATTTGTTAAATGGCTTCTATCGAACGGCAAGAGTTCTTTGAACTGAATTCACGTCGATTCTTGTACACATTTGATCAAGAAAACCACCTAGAATCGTGTAGTTTGAGCAGATTATTCGTTAATTGGAGGAATTTTCAGTTTATAAGTTATCTAAAATCAAAGTAAACTGCTATAAAGAACTCTATTACAATTCACAAAAAACTGGATTCTTATACTTAAAAAATCGTATTTTTTCCTGATACGTCAAGGAAATTGAAGAATGAAGCTTGATCTGTGAATACTCAGAGTTTCTAAAGCATCTAGCAGAGCTCGCGTGTTGAGTGGACCCAGAAGTGGCTCGGAATTTGTCTACATACTTAATTCATTCGGATTCTTGTACAAATTGAGCTTGCAATTTCGCATTTTATCAGGAAAACCAATTAGAAATCGTGCAACTTTCAACAGATTATTCGTTAATTGTACGACTTTTTAGTTTATAAAGTATCGCCTTGTTTGAATTGAAGAACATCGATTACAAATTATTGGAATTTAACTCTCGTTTTATTTACTATCATTTAAAGTATCTCAGAATCAACAGAGTTTCGTTGAACATTCAATCTTGCTAGAATAAGCATAAAAAGGCCGTATTTGTTGTGAGATTAAGATCGCAGTAAAATTGAAAGATTTAAAGAAGTCTTGAAACTAGACGTGCTCTATTAAAAGTCACAAAAAACCGGATTTCTTTCCAGTCGATTGGTTCAAGACTAATCGGTGAATACTCAGAATTTCAGAGACATTGCCAGTATTCTTAATTGAATCGATTCAGAAATGTATCGGAATTTGTTAAATGGCTTCTATCGAACGGCAAGAGTTCTTTGAACTGAATTCACTTCGATTCTTGTAAACATTTGGTCAAGAAAACCATCTAGAATTTCAGTTTATTAGTTATCTAAGATTGAAGTACAAGTCTTGTAACTGCTATACAAAACTCTATTACAATTCACAAAAAAACTGGAATCTTTACACTTAAAAAATCGATTTTTTTCCTTTTGCATCAAGGAAACTGTACAATGCAGCCCGATCTGCGGACACTCAGAGTTTTTAAAGCATCTAATAGAGCTAGCGTGTTGAGTAGGCCCACAAATGGCTCGGAATTTGCCCATCGAAGTCTACGTATTTAATTCATTCGGATTCTCGTATAAATTGAGCTTGTAATTTCGCATTTTATCAGGAAAACCGATTAGAAATCGCGCAAACTTTCGACAGATTATTCGTTAATTGTACGACACTTAGTTTATAAAGTACCGCTTTGCTTGAATTGAAGAACATCGATTACAAATTATTGGAAATTCTATTTGGATTCAATTTCAGTAAAGCATCATTAAAGATAGTGCTACAAGATAATAAAAAAGCACGCTGAAAATAAAAGAGTGTAACCGTATTTGAATACAAAAGAAGAAGATTTATTAAAGTGTACGGTTGTGACATCCTTGCTTTTTACATCTGATTTATATCCTGTCGGCTGCGAACTTCTTATAAACCTCTTTATTTATAAAAATAACTATTATGTTATCAAGACAATACGAAAGCGAAAGAAAAATTGCACGCTGTATTCAATAAAAATAAACAACTAAATAATCCTTATACAGCGGTTGATTTTTCATCTTCGCTGCCATTAATTTCACTCATTATTCAGTTACTGTAAAACTGAATTTCCGATTTAGAATGATTTATTATCGAATTGCGCGTTGAAATTTGTTTTTTGTAACATTCCACATGGAATTCTCCTTATATTGTTCTGTTTTCTGTTGTTGTGAGTATGTTTCTCGTTTCAGAACACATTAAGTTGTCCCGTATTCGGATAGTAGGATAACTATAGAAATGTAAGGCATCCAAACGATCCTGTTGTTGTAGTTCAAGACAGGATTCTAACAACAATAATGATAGTTGTTCTACAATTTATTGTATCGTTATAGTGGACATGTCGACTTCTATAACGTTCATTTATTATTCCATCTTTCTTATTAATAATAATTGTAGAGGAAATCGTATATTTAACGAAAAACTGAAAGGAACAACTTTCTACTTAATATTTATGTGGTTACAGTTGAATTTAAATTTAGAAAACAGGAATCTTGAGGGAGACGAATTCGGGTAATCGAATCTAAATCTAACTGAAGTTGTACGCAATTTTTATTAAATTTATGTGTATAGATTTATAAAAAAAACGACGAAATTATTTAAATTGGCAATACACGTTCATAAACGTGTTAATTTATGTGAAAATCGGTGATGTTTTTATAGATTCTTTTCGATTAGATTTTCGATACTTTTTTTAAATTTAGTTAAATTTAGATGACTAGTGTGTAAATTGCCAAATTCAATTAAAACTATCAGACAACTTAATTTTTATGGGTTTGTTTGATGGTTCAAGGTGTGGTTAAAATTGGAATCAACTCGGCGATTTTTCAGTTTTCAAATTCTTCTAAGCGGAACTATTTGGTCTTTTAAATTACAAATAAATTCGAATGTTTACCATTAAAAACAAACAACGAATCAGTAGTCGACATTATAAATTCCACTAGATTATCATCGTTGCATTTGCAACATTACTTTTACAGTTAAAATGTGCATTTTGCATTTTAAAATATTTCCATTTATACGATGGCACGAATTACATGAAATTAGCTTGTATTTACGGTATCTCATCCGTTAATACGGTGGCATTAATGATTTCGATAAAATAATGAGAACAAACCAACCAATTAAACAAATTCGATTCTCCAATTAAGTTCGTTTAGAACGATGGTATTTTTCATAACAATCATCTCGAATATTGAACGTATAAGCCACTTCCGGCAGTAAAGCCAAAAATTAGCCATTCGAGATTTTGTTATTTGTCTTCTACAACGGACGGACGGCTATAAAAATCGCATAAAAATCCGTCGATTTGGAGCAATGTCGAAAATTCCAGATAAATAAACTCGCTTCAAAATTGAAGCTTTCAGCCCCGAGGCCCGTCTGTTCGCGCAAATAAAGCTCCAGGTGTCTCAATTAACCCCCAATCTAGTTGGATGTAAATTAGATTCTGATTTAATTTAATTGCGATTGATTTAGCATTTGAATTCAGCCTGGGTAGACTAATTATAAAACGCATGGATTGCAGAAAATTTTGGGTGTTTGTAATTTTTATTATAATCGACAGTTTTGAGAATTCGAAACGCGAATAATTGGAATTTTTCGATTAATCAATCACACAATATTGTTAATGATTTGTTTGATTGATGATCGATAAGACTTGATTACAATACAAGACGTTATCGTCACAAGAATCTCGCCTTTAAATGGTAAATGAATGAGTCATTTTGTTTGTACATGGACTAAAACAGACATGAAATACAAGCGTCCGAAATTACTTTTCCCTTTTTTATTGTTACCGAAATCTCCACACTACTAATTATAGTGGACCGCAACCGAATTGACCCAATATTTTATCAAACGAATAGCTAGAATTGAGGGTGGTTTAAAGGCCGATCCGCGTCCAACAAAAACAGCTAATTATAGACGATTTAGTGTCGATTTCTTCGTTATATCGCTATTTATACATTTGTGGTATATCTTTATAGATTCATATTATAAATATACAGATATACAATAGTTGGGAGAATCGCGCGCGTGCCTTTGGGGGCGTACCAATGAATTGGTGGACTTAACAGCAGCGCGTCAGTTTCTTCAGTATCACCCGGTCTTCTGATATCGCACTATACGGACTCACAACATAAATAAGTAGACAGAAACAAGAACGAATTCCCTTAGTCTCAATCAGACAATTTCCATAAGTGGGGTAATTTTTATATTGTCTGAGTTTCGCCAAATCGAATGGTATAAGTGGCAGTGCACCCCATTGGGCGGTAAAAAAGACATTAAGTGGTTAATGTTGTGTTGACACCCGCTATGATCCTTTATAGCTTTTATAAACCGAATAAGGACTTTCATTTTTCAATATCGGCTACAATTTAATCGATCCTGATAATAGCAACAAACAGGTATTTATATAAATATTTGGTTTATTTCTTAATTTATTTTTAAAGCGTCCAACAATTGTCGGAAATTCTCCATAAAAATCGCTTTAAAAATACACATTTGTTGCTTTTTTACGATGACTGAAATTGAGGAAATCGAGGATTTTTTTTCTGTCTCATTGAATTCTTGGCAATGTCTGTACTATTAGTCACCTTTTGTGATTTCGCATCATTTACCCAAATTTTATGCGATTGCACCGTTGTTATTTCATTCAACACCGCGATAAATAACAACGAAGAAAACCAAAAACGAAAAATTCCCCTTATGATTCTATCAATAAAGAAGCTCATTAATAAACGAAGCTTATTAAAACGAATTTCATCATTTGTGTGTTTACCTTTCGGCATCATTATTTACTCAACACTTCAGTCTTTGTAATTCAATATGAAGAAAACATACTCGATTCAAACATCTACCCGAAAACATTTGTTCTTCTAATTCGACATCTCAACTCATCCACTTCAATTTTAACATAAGTGTGGCGGATTTTCTGTTTGAACAACCTAAAAATTCCACTTTGTCAAACAATGAACCGAATCCTATGGCGGCAGAGCTTGGAGCGCATCAGATTCGAAATTTACGTGAAAGGTTCTGATTTAGTTTCGGCAAACACTGGGTCTGTTTGGTTCCTAAACAAATTTCACACTGTTTATTCCTCGAGAAGAATTGCAAGAATTAAAGCTACAAAGTCACTAGAAAGACTGTAAAATTCGCTTGTAAACGGCAGATTCGTAGCACATTTGAGATGCTAGCGATGATTCTACAACCAATCATAAACTTGATGGAATTAATAAAACACTCCTTAGATTCGCCTGGAAAGACACCGTTTTTAATTTATAATTAAAATTTGTTTAGAAATCCTCATAATAGAACGATAATTAAAACAAAATTGCATCTAAATTATATTTAGAATACTCTACAAATGTTTGAAATTAACATTTGAATCGTATTCATAAACAACAATACTTATTAACGCAAGAAACAATTAAAGGTGTGCCCTTTTCTACTACAAACAATATACCCGTTAGGCCAATTTAAATAATTTATTCAATTATTAGCAATATTCTAATGGTAGAATTAATTCTAGTTCTGTTTTTTGTTCCAAATGTTTGTTTAAATCAAACACATCTGCACACTTTTGTAGGATAATTACACAAGTCTGTTGCAATTAAAATAGATACGCGTCTATGTGTACATGTAATTAAGTCTACCTCCCATTTAGAAAATAATTATAAGATGCGCACATAACTTGTTATTTTAGTTGGTTTTCCTTTAGGTTGTTGCATGTTGAAATCTGTACAGGTGATATTTTATTGGGAGACAACAGGACCGGCTCGGGCACAAATAAGAAACAGAGCTGTATTGGCACTGGAATCGAAAATTAATCGCCAATCATTAACCAAATTTATTGAAAACTGGCGATTTAAACCTCGAACGTCCAGAATTTGACTAAAGCAAGGAAAATTTATTAAAAATTGATGACTCAGAACGACATTCTAGGCTTAAAAACTAATTAAATCATTCCCAAAATTAGTAACAAAATCCCCCCAATAATTGTTAATTTAAGTAGGAAATGTCTTAGAATTTTGATTATAGCTCGGAATTTTCACTCCTAAGTTTTTCCTTTACAGCCTTTATAGGATCATACAAACCTAGGCCCGACAAATACGTCTCAAAATCTGGACTCGAAGAGTTTTGATAGCCACAAAGCTCTTTCTGTAGAGCCAAAACTTGTCAAAATTTGGATTGATATTTGATTGAAAGTGCCAAATCTTTGTTTTTTACAATAACATAGAAAAATTTGTTTAAAAAACGTTTCAAAATCTAGACCAAAAACTCGAAAAGGGTTAAAATATCTAAGAATTTAGATCTGTATTCGAAAGCTCCTCTAAAATTGAATATCTTACGTCAGACAGCATTTTCTGTTGTTCCGGCAAAAACTGATCCTCAACTCTTTCCCCACGATTTGGGGCGTTGATAATTTTAGAGCCGGACCTGGCCGAAATGGCCGCCTTTCTTCAACAACAGCCGAAAGCTTGATTGAAGGAATAATAGAATAGAATAAATCACGATAATAACAGTGATAACGTTGGTAATAAATCACCGATTACTGGTCAATTTGTATACGAAACAATTAAATATAATAAATCTTGATCGTATCGTTACTAATTATAATTTCCAAATGAATAATTCTAATAAAATACACATTGTTGTTGTTGTTATTGTAATGAAAATGAAATCCCTAATTAAAGTGCTTTGTCACTGACACAAATGTTTTGAATTTAAACACGCAAATCATCGGTCCTGCGCTGCAATTATCTTCAAACAATACCATTCAGAAATCGAGTTTTTCGCCTTAAAATTCAACACCTACACTCAACTTTGATCGGCTTATCTTCCATATCGGATAGATGGGTGAATTAAAATGGGCAGTTTTCTAGTGGATTTCCCTATAAATTTTTTCTGTCCATTTGAAAGCTTGATCTTTGCTACTAAAGTAGCGGTCGTCTATCTATAAGATTTATCAATGTGATAAATCATCGTGTTTTTCAACCCTCTTAAAATACAACCAGTTTGTGGTCAATAAAGTGCGATGGTTGTTAATTAAAATTAAACGAAATCTTTATTATTATTGTTGAATATTTCGACAATTTCAATCAATTAATAAGCGATGAATGCTATTTTGTTTCGCGAAATTTATTCGGTAATTTGTTTTAATTTCGTGCGAAAAATTAAATTCTCAAATCGAAGCTGAGGGTAAATTTTAATATTCGTAATATTAAATTGCGTTCAATAAGTCCAATCGGTTGTAAATACAATCTTGATAACAGTTGAGATTCGGGTGTAGGTTTCAGAAGAATATTTGAAAACTAGTAGAGCTTATTCGGTGAAATTTAAGGGATAAAAGCTCGGTTTCCGGATTAAATTTGATCGTTTAATGGACGGATCTAGGAAAGCTCTTCTACTAGTTTACAAAACTATCGCTCGATTGGTTAGGTGCCGATTTAATTGAGGAATTTTTCGAGGGTAAATACAGAAAATAGCACATCAATTTCCGACATTCTTTCACGACAAATACAACGGGTGTTATTTTTAAAAATTCCATATCTTCATAACAACTGTTGGCTCTAACTTTTCAACAACTGGACATTTTTGAGATTGCTCTCGAAATTCTCGCGGACGATTAACCAACGAGCCGATATTTCTAATTAGTTTACAGAAAAAACAAAAAAATAGAAGCGTACAAATTCCGTTTCATTAAGTCGACACAGAGCGACAACCAGAGAAAAAAGACCAACAACATAATCTTCGTTTTAGACGTAGTTGTAAAACGGTCACGGTTTGAATGTAAATAAGACCGACGACGAAGTATCCATTACCATCAATTTTCTTCTATTTTCCATCTACCGACATTAGATTTTTTACGGTCCTCAAGCTTAATTTAATTATTCGGCGACTTTCAACAAATCCATTAATACAACAATTCCATCGTTTGTATTTTATAATAAAATAATTAGAATTCAAATTAGATATTATGCTACTATTACTATGCTGGACACAGACAATTGCTATTATCATCGAGGTTCAACCATTGGTAGAATTGACGAATAATAAAGATGTGGGTGAATGCGATTTGTTGTTGGGCGGCGATTGATGCATATCGAATGCAAATTAAATTCAACATTTTCGAAAAAAAATCAGAATAATCAAATTTAATTTGCGGCCGATTTCGCTGAAATATTCCAACAGAACAATAAGAAATACGAAACGTATTCGTTATTTTTGTAAATACCGGATTTTTCTAAAAAATTGCCACAAAAACGAGAAACAAATATCCAAACCTTTGTTATTTTACGATGAAATATTTGCCCTGAAATAACGGAATTTGTCGAAGATAGGTAGTTTAAACTGTTCAATTTACTATTTTTAGAGATAGTTGTTTTCAATTTCGTTTTGTTTACCGTTTCATTGGGTTGTTGATTTGGAAATAAATAAAATCGGAAAAAAGTCCACCGAAAATATCGTATTGTTGTCGGAGAAGGTGAAGTGTTTTCCTCGATGTTTTGATACATTCCGCAACATCTACACAAGAGATTGCTTCTTAATTTGAAAAGTTTCCCAATAAATCCCATTGTCAAACAATCGGACTGGAAATATGACTCATTTTTGTGTTGTAGAGACCCATCAATTTTTCCTATTTCTATTACAAATCATTGCTTCAAGCTGACGTTTCGTTGAAAGCAGAGTGATTGGCGATTCTACAACCCAATAATGAGACCAATTTGCTTTACCGACCAATTTTTCTGGGCTCTGTTTAGTTTGCTTGAAATCCACCGAAAGCTTTACAGAATTGATGGATGACAAACGGAAATTGCGCTATTGTACTGTGGTGTTGTAAATGAGACGCAAGTCTTGTTCCCAAAGACCTGTCTTCCTGTCAACTCTACGTTGAAATTTATTCCACAATCCATCTGAACACCTGTTATTATTAAAAAAATTCTATTGTTCCCTAGATCCGTCAAAATACCGATTAGAAGCGGAATTGATGATAGTGATAGGAAAGGGATTGCGGGATATAAATGAGTGGGTTTTTTGAAATTTACGTGGAAAATACATAAAAAAATGCATCCAATTGATTGTAAAAATAAACAGGAAATTGTTTACTTTACAGATCATTTAGCACTTTTCCTCGACAGGAAAATAACAAGAATTATTTTTAATTGACGTTGAAATTAATGAGAGTTTACCATTATTTCAACAATTATAAAAATACACGTTTTTTGGGGCATTTACCTAATTTTTCGGGGTTTGTATTACTGTTTTTCTTTTTGTAGAAGCAATACATATGTTGTCGTTATGGTTTGTTGGTTTTTCTGTTTAGTTCAGATAAATGTACACGTTACGCTTTCAACGAAAATACACTCATTTATTTATAGTGGAAACTCTATCAAATCGGACACTTTACTTATATATACAGAAACAAATTGGTCCATTGATTCAGGAAAATGTAGCGCTTCGTTAGATTTTTCTTCGTATTTTTTGCCATACTGAATTTAATTGAAACGTGAAATTACTGAGACATCAAAGAGAGTATCAAGATCAAAGTGTGAGTGTGTGTAAAAATGATTTAATAACTGTCGTATAATGACTACATTAAGAGCCAGGCGTGTAATCAGAGGCGTTAAATTCGTAAATTAACAATTTCTATTGAATTGAGCGGCCTTTCCACGAGATTCTCCGGTTTTCACAGCAGATTTTTAGGCACTTCCGTTCCAAAATTATGCTGCTTGAAAGGAGACTATTCAGATGACTTTTAAGCTAAATTCTTGGCCTGTTTTTGCTTTAGATTAGAAAGCTTTTTGGCAAATTTTGACAAAGGTTGCCAAAAAATTGTATTTTCTTTCTAAATTATCATTTTTGCTTATTGGTTAAAGGAGTTAAAATCTTGACTTTTAGACGCCCTAAATCATCAAATTTGCTACTGCTCCTCATTTATTCAATTTCTGGGCTGCTCAATTACTGAAATCCGTCCCTGTCGCGAAATCTCCTCAATTGCCGACAATTCTAGAAATTCTCGTCTGTCCACTGATTTGTTCGTTAAATCTTGATGGATTTCAGTCCAGTTTTTCTGCTGAATCGCATCAGTTTTTGCCGCTTGTTTCTACTCCTTCAATCATTTTCATTTTCGTTTCTTATAAATAAAATTTTGTTTTTTCTCTTCATTTTGATCGTTTTAATGCGTGTTTTCTATTTACAGAAACCATTTCAATTCTCCGCGTCCTTTTTCCATCTTTTAAACTTTTTCCCCTTGTGCTTCATTTCAAGTTAAAGTCGAATAACAACTCGTCCGGTTGTTGTCGTTGTTATTATTGTCGATGTTCATTTACTTGACAATAAGAAATCTCGAAAAGGAAAAAAATCAACAGCAACGACGAAATATCATCACGTTAACGCAATAATGCCCTGAAATGAACAAAGAATCCTCGACCACTTACACTTTTTAGTATCAGATTGTGGTAACAGGACCGGCTCTACAAATATCTCGAAACGGCCCTGATTCGGTAGATATTAATCGTTCATTCTTCTCGATTTTGTTTTTGTTTCGAGTGTCAGTTGTTGGTTTGAAAGACATGATTTAGTGGCTCATTATTTAATGATATCGGTAGAAAATAGTAATGGAAACAGGTCAGGTCTTATTAATGTTTGTTAAAAGATTTAGCGACATATCCATCCGGCAATAAATAATTCTTTACTACAATTGACTGTGGTTAAATCGACATTATTAACATAATCGTGAAAGATTGTGAACACCTTGAATAGCCAGCGCCATATCAACTCTATTTTCTCATTCAAATCGTTCCATAAAGTAGATTCAATAAAATGTTGGAAAATATAACGATATTTTCAATAAATTTCCAGATTTTCTTTGTAAATTGCTCCGTTTTCCTGTTTGAAATTTCTCTATAAAAGCCTTAAAAGTCTTCCATAATATCTCCAAATAAATCGTCATTAATGATTGAATTACGAAATCAAAGTAAATATCTACACCAAAGGCTTTCCATTTCCAGTAAAATTTAGATGAAAATTTGCGGAAAACCTACAAAAACATCCCAAACAGTGCTGTTGAAATCATGAATTTGACGCACGTGATAGATCATCCGTTTTTCACTCAACCGGCGATAAAATTAAATCTTGAACCGTGTTCACAGTGACAATCAACCTATATTCTTCTTTATAAATCACTGAAATACAGCGTGATTCACTATCTATATCCATAGGGTTTATAATTAATGGAAAATCGTCCTGTATATGTTACACATGTGGGAAATAGAATGGAGACAATGTCGGAAATTTATTGTATTAATTCAAGCGACAGCAATATCTTGAAATTCTGTCTAATTTTTTGATTTATAAGCTTTCAAATAAACATAAAAACAACAAATTTATCTAATGCATCTCCTTTGATATTCGACTAGAATCTTGATGTAGTAGAGAATATGTAAAATCACTTATTACCCGTTTATTTAAGTCAAGAATTGGTTGAAGTTGAATGAGTCTGTCTCGCCGTTACGAAATTAAACGTACAAAGACTAGAATCTGTACTGATAGAAATCAGTCGACTTGACTTTTATCCATGTAGTAAAGTTGATTGCTTCAAAATAGATGGGTTATATTTGGATTTGTACGTAAACATGGGCGCATACACTATCTATAAATCACAAAAAGAATGAGTTGAAGATATTTTCTAACTAGCAATAAATCTATATATGATTAACCGCAAATATACCACATGCTGGGTTCAATTTCCTTGATTATTATGTTTATTCTAATAGTACATATTTACTAGTTATTATTATTATTACAACTATTGGTAGTAGATTGATTTGATTATACCTTTGATTATGGCTTCAAGATTAAATTAAATTCCCCCCTGTCCCTCTCGTCGTGTACCTATTCCGATTTGCTGCCGTGTATAACTTGTCTGTAAGCTGCTCCATACATATAGACGACGATTGAAATTCTACACGAAGTCTTTATAAAAAAAAAACCATCTCATTGAAACCGAAATAAGACTTTTTTGTGGATTGGGTCGAAAATTATATAAACATGGAAGGTCTTGTTGGAAGTAGGGCGTCGTTTGACTCGAAAAATTCTGATAAACATAAATAATCAAATATTAATAACACCCCGAGATAGGCGCAAATTCTTCACTTTAAACTAAAATATTTCGACAATAATTCGAGCGACAGTTGTAAATTGGTTGTACAAAAATAGAATTCTGATTAATTGTACTGATAAATATTATTAAAAAAAAAATGTTGTGCCGAAACCCGGGATCGAACCAGGGACCTTTAGATCTTCAGTCTAACGCTCTCCCAACTGAGCTATTTCGGCTTATAAAATAATGTTATACGTTGGATAATATTAACCTAGCAAAAAAAAATTTCTCAAGGTAAACGCAATTTATAAAAAGGCGTAAGACGAACGTTTATGGATAGAAAATACACAAAATAAACTTCAATTTCTTGTATTTTTCAATTTTTATCGAACACTAAACTATACCACGTGTTTCATTTAAATGGTCCTAATTCTTATAGCAACACCTAGTTATTTGGCGACTGATTTGGAAAACAGTCTAGGATTTCTAGGGAACCTTTGGAGGTCATTTGAGTAAAATGCAAATCATCGGAAAGTTGGCCAAAAAACGGTCGTTTCTGACGATATTGCGACGTTCAAAAACCAATTACACACATAAAATAGCTCAGAATAACTCAAAGATGCTCCTCACATTGATTTTATTCGTTTTTCTGCATCCTATTCTGACACGGGTAGGAATACTTTGCGATTTTTCTAAAATAAAATGGAGAAAAATGACAAAAAATGTGGCGGGTATCGATGAGTCATTTGACAAGTTTATCTCGATTTCAAAAATGACAACTTTCCAATGAGCTGCGGGGTTCAAATTTTGATAAAATAATCTCTAAAGACTCGCCAATAGGTCCTTAAAATATTTTTCAAATTGCTCATCAAATAAGGGCGTAAGACGAATGTTTATGGATAGAAAACACAAAAAATTAATTTCAATTTCTCTTCTTTTTCCAATTTTTATCGAACACTAAACTATACCGCGTGTTTCATTTAAATATTCCTAACTCTTACAGCAACACCTAGTTATTTGGCGACTGATTTGGAAAAGAGTCTAGGATTTCTAGCGAACCCCTGGAGATCATTTGAGCAAAATGTAAATCATCGGAAAGTTGGTCAAAAAACGGTCGTTTCTGACGATATTGCGACGTCCAAAAACGAATTACGCACATAAAATAACTCAGAATGACTCAAAGATGCTCCCCACATTGATTTAATTCGTTTTTCTGCATTCTATTCTAACACGGGTAGGAACACTGCGATTTTTCTAAAATAAAATGGAGAAAAATGACAAAAAATGTGACGGGTAGTCTTGAGTCATTTGACGAGTTTATCTCGATTTCAAAAATGGCAACTTTCCGATGAGCTGCGGGGCTCAAATTTTGCTAAATTAATCTCCAAAGGTTCTTAAAATATTCTTCAAATTGCCCATCAAATAATTTAAATAATATTTAAATGAAACCTTACCTTATGTGTACTTATACGAATTGCCTCTACTGTATATACGGATACAGAGGTAAACAATAAATCATAGAGTAAATCAAACCCAGTAGTTCTTCTAATGATTTAAAAGATAGTTTTTGATATGAGAATACTTAACTGCCAATAAACGCGACTATTCTTCTAGTCAATAGACAATAAAATAGACAAACTGCGGATTCTCACACTAGACACTTTCTACATTTGCTATAAGTACGACAAAGATCGTATGATAATCCACAGGATCAATAAACTCAACTTGTGATACTATAAGTATGATCATCACTTCTTCCTTCCGTTGATTCTCCACTTTTTCCTCGTTGTTTTCAGTTTTATGTAGTTGACGAATGAAAACGGAAAACTTGCGGTATAAGTTTTTCAGTTTCAGGCGCCATTTAAGCTACAACAATATACATACTGGTGAATGTGAATGTTTCTATCATCTCTTCATAAAGCTGTTGTTTTGTATATTATTTCCTTATTCGATCGAGAAAATGTGAATTGTTCAAGTCTTTAACAATTTTAAATAAATGATGATTATCAAGTGCAGCCAGTTGAAGGAATATTATTACGGTTATTATCCTTCTAGTTGGTGACAGTTTTATGTTAACTGTCGCCAAGTTTGCTATTTATCGGCAGAATTCCGTTTGTATGTGAATAACATCAAATGAAAACGGCTCAAAATATTGTAATCTAACTAGTTAGTTTATTCCGATTCGAACAAGATCTGATGCATTATAATTTTTCTGATTTTTTTCGCAGGTAGTTGTTAAATTATAAAAATCCCACATGTCCATCGCCAATTGCAATAATTCTCAACATCTCAACATGACAACGATCGTTGTGGCTGTAACAACGACAGTTCTACTGTTGCATTGAAATTGTGAATGATGAGTGGATCCCCAATTCCGGATGTCCGGCATAGTGCCGCCTTTATAGACATCCTGTTGAGGAATAATTACAGTGATCCTGACGATTTAACGACAGTGAATTGGCCACCTTTAAATAAAATCGCATCAACAACAATAAGTGCAATCGTAACAACTATAGCAACGATCGATAATAATTCAACAGAATTATTAAGCACACCTACACCGACCAATATCAATTCATTCTACTTTTATAAGGTGAGCTGTTCCGATATTTTCCGTTGAATATTTTAAATTTTAACGAAAACCGTATAGATAATTTTATGTTATTTTATTATGATGGCGCAGTGTTGGCGTATAGCTGTTTATCAAAAGTAGGTGAAGGCTTTCGTTCGTATTTTATCACAAATTTCCCCAAAATAAATAAATTAATTAAATATAAAGAATGTCAGGAAGTCTGTACTATCCTTAAAATCTTCCCAATTGTATAGTTTTCCTATTAAAACTCTTATAAATGATTAAAGAACGAAAATCCGATTGTTGTTGGAATTTCGTGTACTCACTTTGAATTCCAACGATCAAATTGGGAATTATCGGTGATTTTCGTTTCTTCCTCAACAATTTTTGTTAAAGCTGCTATTGCCCTTATTTCCACTAACAAAAGCAGAAGAATTCAAAGTCGATACTTATCGATAAGTTTCCCTTGATAGGAATTTTTATATGGCCAAAGAAAACGTTCGTATATTGTCCTGTTTCGTACAATTTGCGAAAAAATAAAGAGCATACTTTCCTTACACGTTGCACAATTCGCAATTATAAATTATAAATTTGGCAAATTTATCAACGGAAACCATAATTTTCTAATAAATACGATTGGATTAACGTGTTCTACAAATAAAATATCAACAAACAAATTTTACAACATTATAAATTCGCTACTAATTCACTCAATTAGTTGTATTTTTCGATTTTTGATTGGAATTTTTACGGTTATTTTATCCACATTGAAAATTTGGTTGTTATTAATAGCCGTGCATAATCGATTTATTTCTTTCACACCGCATATTAACTGTACATGAGTTAATTTGCGATAGAATTGAAAAATGTACGGTGACATTTAAGAATTTTACAGAGAAAATAATTACAACATCGCACGATAAATTAGTGAAATTCAAGAGTTTATGGGTTGGCGTAAAATTGTTTTATCGTTCAAAGTTAGCTGCTTTATTACAAGTTGTATTTTCAACACAGTAGCAAAGATAAACAGATTTTCAAGCTCTTTGTGTAGTGTTTTCTCATGTTTGACCACCTTTGGGGCCGATTCGTTAATTTACCCCGTCTCATCTAGACATAGTCGTCTTCTACACTAAATTATCATTTTCAGTTGGATTAAAATCTAGATCAAACCATAGATAATCGTATTTTTTTCTCATTCACTTTATACAAATACATAAAATATTGAATACGAATTTCAAATTAACGTCATTTACCAACTTTATTAACTATAAAATTATAAAATTTAGGTTAATGAATCCACCTTTTACACCTGTTTATTTATTTTTATAGAATAATGTTGAAAAAATTGAACTTTCGCACTAGATAAAAGAAATTTAAACAATAATAAACAACTTATAAATCTGTTTGATCTTTACGATTCGCCTTTAAACTTGATTTTTCCGCAAACATCAAATAATTAGCACCTACTTTCGTACTTTCGTAATTTCATTTGAATAATTTTCGAATTACTCGCTAAAAGTTGAGCACACTTCAAAGATTACAGCCGCTGAATTCTATTTTAAACACTAGAAAATCATTATAGGCAATAAAATAGAAATTGTTGACAAATTATAGGGCCAGACGGTTGTTTAATTATTTCCAAATTACAGCAACAGTTTGAATACTTGATTGATGTTGAAATTGTCTTATTGTTCCCTTCATTATTAATGAATTCATTGAAAATTGTTTTTCTACTTTTTTTTTTTGTGAATGACACAAACAAGTTTGTGAAATAAACCGATAATTTATTGGGAAGAGTATCGACAAAAACGATTTGTTAATTTGTTCACACGATATTTACATAAAGCTATAATTTCAATATTTTACGACCATCAGAATTTTTTCCCAATCTGTTGAAACCAAATTGACTTAATTTGAAGAAAAAACGAGCCCGTTCGAATATTCTATTAGTGTAAAAACAATAAAGAACATATCAAGGAAGCTTATATTTTGCATACAAATCTCCTATAGATCGTTGAAGTAGAAGAAGTCGAGGAGAAATCGGATGAGGAAGATCACGCCATGTGAATAGATAATATTGTAATGACAGGAATATGATGGAAGAATAAAAGAGGATATTATACGGATTAGGGAAATGACCTAAAACCGATTTATTGCACTTTTATAATTCGTAAACTAGAAGCAAAATCGGTATTTAAACGATCAATTTCCATCAAATTAATTCGACGTGACGATGATGGATCGTATTATGGGCGAGGTTAGCGGATTCGGATTAATTGCCACAACCCGAAAATCAGTTTTTCCGACCGGATTACAAATTTTGAAATGCGCGCCCTTCAGGTTGACACTTGTAAAACTAAACTTCCCCACTGTCCCTAATTACAAACTAATTGTAACCTCGTGATTTTGTGCAATTATTTCAATATTTTGCATTTGTGAATTATTTCCTTTTAATGAATTGAAATAATAACTGACTTACCGTAAAATTTCTTGTCTTGAATTGAGATCTTCTACGGATCAAGTTACAAATTTTGAATTTCGCGCCGTTCAGGTTGACACTTGTAAAACTGAACTTTCCCAAAGCGATTATTTCAATTTCTAACCCCGAAATTTTTAAATTTTCCATTATTAATAATTTTGGGCTATTTTTCGAATATTTTGCATTCGTATTTTGGCGATTTTAAGCTAAAATTGATTATTTTATAGCACTGGAGATTTTCGATTTTCACTCCAAATTGTGCCAGTTTCGTTAACCTTTTTATTGTTCAATTATTTAGAAATATAGAATTTCCCGTTAATTATTAATTAAAACCAAAATATGCGAGAAATTGTACAAAGCAAACTAATAGCAATAAAGAAACAAAACTGAAATTTGGGGTTAGAAATTCGAGTCGACACTAACAGGGAAATTTGGCAATTCAGATCTACCATCTTTTATCGAAGGGCGCCTAATTCAAAATTCGATTTGTTCAATTGAAATATTTGACTAGTAAAACCTCAAAATCGCTGTTAATTAATCATCGATTGTTACATTTTAAAACTGAATTAATTTCAACACAACATCTGTCAACTACTCGTTAAATTCGCATTAATGAAACCAAGAAATAATGACATTTATTGCAATTATAATTTGTTAATAAATTTCAATGACAACACGACAATTTAATTGTGTAACAATAATAAAATGCAATAATAAATTTGTCTCGTGTGACTCGTGTAATAATCACTATTGTTCCATTACAGTTATGATGATGACGACGGCCGCAATGATGAAATATTGTTGAAGAACGTACAATAATCATAGGCGTTTATCTTATTAGATTCTCCGGGTTTTTTGCGAGTTGTCATGTGTAAATCTTTATATCGCATTTTTCTGTAATAGTCTAGAATCGAGAATTATTGAAATTTACGACATTTATTACAGATATATTACAGATATATTACAGAAAATTACAAATTCTCTTGAAGAATCTCATCGTAACTCAATCAAAACTTCTCATTCACTGTAATTATTCGTTTGATTATTTCGCGTGTTAGAAATACACAAATCACTAGTCTCTGTCTAGTTGGCCCCAAATACCGATAAGATTTAGTAGTTCTGGAAGTAATAGGTATTAAAAATCGATCTGGTGATGGTGGATACAACAGAAAAAACGAAACTACTAGTCGGATGTTCAGTGATTTCAGATTGTGTTGCCCTGTGGGTAGGGTTGGTGAATTATTCGATGGGTTGGCGTGTAATTATTTTCAAGTGTCATCTTCTCAATAGGTGTGGAGTGTAATTAACATAAGAACCCTCGTTATTCGCCTACTATTAGGGCGAATGATAAATTAAGGGCCCGCTTCAGTCGGGCAAAAAAATATGTCACTTTTCAAACCAATCCTACTCGTTCATTTTCCAACCGAATTTAATGATCTAAACGGCATTTGAAAGAGAATTTCAAGGAGCAAGGCAGTTGATATCGGATTTTTGGAAATTCGGATGTATTCAAGCATTACAAAAGGAAATATAGAAGTATGTTTTTTAGCATTTTTTTACAGTTTTTTTTTTAATATTTTCCCTCATAACTTCGCAATTTTGCTTATTTTCTAGTGAATTTCACAAAACATGTGGTACATTAAAAGCGCTTTCCAAATCTGCGAGAAATTTTCCGATCACATTGTTAGTTTTCCAGAAAATCAATGAAACGTTTAGACATTCTAATTTGACTTTTTTTAGTACAGTTTTAGACTTAGATAATTGAATCAGGGCTTATTTGGAAGCTGATTATTTTGAGAACAGCTTGAGATTGAAATTTGGAAAATTTACTGGGAAATTTCTGGCGGGGAAATGTGGGGAATTTTCACCGATAATTTTTATGTATTAAAATTAATTATTTTCGTATAAAGAGTATTGCAATTTATAGATCATTTCATTGCCTCTCCGACGGTACCATTGTTGCTGCAAAAAAATTGAAAATCTTTTGGAAAATTAGTGATAAACAAAATTATGTTTATCATGTGAAAAGTCGACAGTGATAGTTCGATAGCTACTCGCCAGAGTATAATATTACCCACAAAAATGGGCTTCTTAAAATAATAGATGAAAATTTTCCCACTATTCCCCACCATCAATTCCCAGTAAATTTTCCAAATTTTAATCTCAAACTATCTTCAAAATAATCTACTATTCATTAGCTTTCAAACGAGCCCTTGTTCAGTTATCTAAGTTTAAAACTGTACGTAAAAGTATTAAATTGGAATGTCTAAACGTTTCATCAATTTTTCGGAAAACTAACAATGCGATCGGAAATTTTCTGGCAGATTTGGAAAGCGCTTTCAATTTCCAACATGTATTCTGAAATTCATTAGAAAATAACCAATATTTGCAAAGTTATGAGGGAAAATATACAAAAAACTAAAAAAATGCTGAAAAACATACTTCTATATTTCCTTCTGTAACTCTAGATTATGTCCGAATGTTAAAAAACCAGATTCCAACTGTCTTGCTTCTTAAAATGCTCTTTCAAATGCCGTTTGGATCATTAAAATCCGATGGAAAATAAACGAGTAGGGTTGTTTTGAAGTGACATATTTTTTGCTCGACTGATGCGGGCCCTTAACGGCTGACAATCGAGAATGTTCTGTATTATCGTCCTGTTTCACGATAATCCCCAAGTGGAGCTACACGAGCTCTTAGAATATGCCAATCTCCATCTGAGTTGACTCAAAGATGGAATTTTTAATTAGAACGTTTTTAATTATCTAATTCTACAATCGTGATGGATTTTTCAAACAACTTTCGTATCTTTCCAGAACATTAAACTGTATTAGAGTCAACAATTTCTACGCGCCGTCAATTTACGGCACTTGTATATGTAGCAGGAATATCTTGGCGATATTGAATAGACTTTTCGCTCGACTGCCGCCTTCACAGAATTTTCAGCCGTTAAATTTCAGGACGGTCTTAAATTTAAATTGTGTGAAAATTGGACACAAAAAACTATACGCCAATTCATTTTCAAATCGTTGTCGATATTTGCGTCACTGCCTGAAATTGAAACTGAAATAAAAACGAGAGTTTTCAGAATTCATCAACAATTGATTGACGCGTATAAGAAACAAACATTGATCGAAATTTGACATCTCAGTTCTAGTTCGTCAATTTATTCGGACAGAAGCGTAAATAACGGCAGATTGACGGGAATTTTAAACAAATTCCGCGTAACATCAACTTGAGATCGATCATTCCAATTCGCTCCCGTTGATTGCTTCCGGATTTGGTGACAGTGATTAAAACCAAACGATAGAATTTCGCTGGTTTCGGTGCAAAGGGGCGGCTTTAAATCAAATTTGACATTATGCCGCCGCAATAAACCAACAAACAAACAACAAAAAATATGATTTATACGAAACGAAAGTGTCTCGATGTTTTTTCTCGATAGTTGTATGTTTAAGTGAATTATAGAGGAAAAAATAACGAGGGAACGGCCGAAATCAATAATGAATAATCAACGGAAAATTAATGTTCGATTGTTGGATGAAATTCGGCAACTTTGAAGCGAAGATGGCCCAGTAAACTTTATTGTTATTCCACAACTTTAACAGCAAATACGCAAAAAAAAAACTCCTTAATATCGAATCGATTTATTGGCGCTTTATCAAACAGTATTTTCTAATTTAGTGCTACAGCTATAAGTCTCTTATGAGAATAACTAGACGGCAATTTCATACAAGAATTATACACGATTTGACATTGTTTTTCAACAATATTTAAGCTCTGAAAACGTGTGATGTGATGTGGAAAAATGTTTTCTAGCAATTGTGTACGAAATCTCAAACTTCTCCAATTTCGTTTATTATTGAAACTGTTTCCGTTAAGTTGGAAAAACTTATAGTAAGTTTTCTATAGCGTATTTCCGATAATCTCCATTTCGAATTATCAATCATGAGTTGTTCCATTGAAATTCGCTATTGTTCACTTGGCAATTCAAGTAGCAAATTTACTTGGTGAAACTTATCGAAAACTATTCACTTGAACCGATTTCTGTTTAGCAACAATTGTTGATGTCAGAAAAGCTTGCACAAAATTCCTTGCGAATTTGTAATATCCAATTTGGATCTTGATCTCTATCTCCATTTACATGCCCCCTTGATGTTTGCAGAGATTTACATCTAGATTTGCCACTTTTCTGTTTAGATTTTACAAAATTATCGATCAGTCTCAAGTCATTCTGAGCGTCTTTTGGCCAACTTGTATAGGAGCTACGAGGTTCAAATTTTGCCAAAATTATCTCCGGAGTCTCCTATAAAGCCGTCATTTTTTTTTAATCGCTCATCAAATAACAGGAATTTTCAAATAAACCCTCTAGCTCTAGTTATATATCCCGGCAAATTAACAATAGAAAAATATTCAGTCAATTTTCGAATTGTATTCCCCAAATTTGATCTAAATTTCAAGATATTTTCTCACTAAATCTCCAATTTTTGAGCAAACTACTACAGACTATAATGCAAAAAGCACCTTCATAATTTCATTAGTTAGAGACAGTTTAATTGGGAGCGCTGTAAATATTAAAATAGTTAAAATTGTATCTTGAGCTCTATCTCCATTTACATGCCCCTTAGATGTTCGAAGAGATTTACATCCAGATTTGCCACTTTTCGGCTTAAATTTTACAAAATTATCGATCAGTTTGATACTTTTGCAAATACAAGACTAGAAAAGTTTTATTTGATGAGCGATTTAAAAAATATTCTTAAAATTCATAGGATTCTTGGAGATTATTTTAGCAAAATTTGAACCACGTAACTCGTCGGAAAATTGGTTAAAAAACGCTCATTTTTGAGAGCGAACTAAATAAATATCTAAAAGATATTCCCTACATTTTTTCTTCATTTTACTCCACCATATTTTAGAACAAATCCGAAACTTCTACTCTTTTCAGAATAAAATAGAGAGAAATTAAAAAAAATCAATATAGGGAGCCCCCTTAAGTCAATTCAAGCGTCTTTTGACCAACTTGTATAGAAGTTACGAGGTTCAAATTTTGCCAAAATAATCTCCAGAGTCTCCTATAAATCCGTCAAATATTTGTTTTTAATCTCCAAATAACAGGAATTTTCAAATAAACCCTCCAACTCTAGCTATACAGAGTGAGCCAAGTGGTTGGCCTATCAGAAGTATAAGAAGTTCTAATTGATAAAAGTTTCTCAAATTTGGTATGCACCCGTTTTTCCACCTGAACTACATCTGGAAAATATTTTCGTTGTTCTATCAACCCCCGGTATATGAAGTACTGCACCCTACTTTCTTATTTGAAGTGGAATGGTATACTTTTTATTCCATATTTAGATTCTATGATGAAAATGAAATGGACTTTGATAATATGACCTATGGTCTAGCATTAATAGTTTTTCAGGAATTTCAACTTCTTCAGAAAATTTTGATTTCATAGTGTTTGATTAAAAAATTCATCTGTTTGAAGATATAGTTGACAGATAATCCAAATTTGGAACTCAAATAGTCTAAACCATATACTTTACGCCAGATTTTTCATAAATGAATTATCTTTCAGCATTTAGCCGAAATGGATTTTTCGTTCAGCCAATTTTCAAAGCGCAATATCTTTCTTATTTTAAATTGAACGATATATTTTTCTTTACACGGTTGGATAGAGAAAAAAATTCTTCATCGAATTGTATTAGCATTTCTTATACCTATCGCTGATAGTTTTTCAGTTATTTAAGATTTTCGATTTTCAATAGTTTTCTCCCCAGTCTGAAATTGACTAGTGTCTAGTTGTCTATGACTTAATAATTCGCCTATAAAAAAATGCATAGCAGGCTTAGCAAAATGACATTAACTGTCACATTTGAGGTTAACAATGATTATTTTGTATGTTTTTTCAGCGATTTCAGCCAATTTTACATGAAAAGAAAATCCAATCAATTTTAATTTAATTATTTGTCAATTTCTTCTATGATTTTTCAGTTAAAAAATCTAAAAATAATTAATTATTCAGGTGTTAATTGTGACAGAAGATTGTTTCGCTAAGCCTACTATATTTTAGTATTTCGTTTCAGGGGGTAAATTGTTAGAAATCGAAAATCTCGAATAACTGAAAAATTATCAAGAATAGATATAGGGAGTGCTAATATGATTCGATGCAGAATTTTTTTCTCTGTCTAACCGTGGAAAGAAAAATATACCATTCCATTTAAAATAAGAAAGTTATTGCGCTTTGAAAATTGGCTGAAAGTAAAACCGATTTCAGCTAAACACTGAAAAATAATTCATTTCTGTAAAATCTGGCGTAAAGTACATAGTTTAAACTATCTGATTTCCAAATTTGGATTGTCTAGCAACAAGATTTTCCGAGATATGAATTTTATAATAAAACACTACAAAATCAAAATTTTCAGAAGTCAAAATTCTTATTAACGCTAGACATAGGTCATGTTATCAAAAGCTATTTCATTTTTATCATAGAATCTAAATATGGAATAAAAAATATACCATTGTATTGAAAATAAGAACGTACTACCCCATACACCGGGGGTTGATAGTACAACAAAAATATTCTCCATATACTTATACTTCTAATAGACCAACCACTTGGCTCACTCTGTATATCCCGTCAAATGAACAATAGCAAAAGATTCAGTCAATTTTCGGATTGTATTCCCCAAATTTGATCTAAATTTCAAGATATTTTCTCTCTAAATCTCTAGTTTTTGAGAAAACTCTTCACCGGACTGTAACGCAAAAAGCACCTGCATAATTTCATTGAGTGGCGAGCGCTGTAAATATTAAAATAGTTAAAATTCAACAAATAGAGATAGAAATCGAGACACGGCTTGTAGAGATTCCAATCTTGTTTTTTGTTTACATTTAAAAGTTAATTAATAAAACGAGATTTTATTGCTAAAACTGTTTATTAAAACACATTAAATTAGCTTTGATCGTACAAGGATTAATCATTTTTTGTGTGTTTCTAATTACGCCTAGATTTAAATAAAAATAAGAAGTTCGAATTGAACTTTCTTGGCATTCTCTTTGATATTTAATTTGAATTCTCAGTTGGATTGGGGCGAAATTCCAGCTATTATTAAAAGCAATTTATTCAACATGTAAAAAATGACATGTTAACGAGAAAGACGGACAGGTCGAGGAGCCGGGTTCGAATCCCCCGGTGGAAATCAATTATTTTTCCATTGTATTTAAGAGAAATAATCTGTTTTTTTTTTTTGTTTTTGTTTTTATTATGTCCTTTCAGACGGAGCAATTCACAATATTATGGGTATTATTTACGATGATTGTGTTGGGAAATTCAGCCGTACTAGTTGCGCTGTTTGTTAGTAAAAGTCGTAAATCACGAATGAATTTCTTTATTAAACAACTCGCAATTGCTGGTAAGTATTGAAATTTTTGTTGTTAATTGTTGTAATTTTGAGTTAGTTTAATTATTGTGGATATAAATTCGTCTTGACGAGAGTTGGAGTTTTGAATGGAGCATTCGAGTCTTTTGTGTTTGAAAGTAACTGGTTCCAAATCGATTTCAACTAAATACCAAAATAACAACAACAACATAGTACTCCATTAGTTTCCGAGTAGCTTTTTAAACTTTCATTCAATACCATTATTTGAATCTTTCTAAAGATACGATAATATACAAGATCGTTTAGTTGTTCAGTCATCCATCAAAATATCCATTATTAGAATCCTAGATATTTCCATGTCATATCAAATAGAAACGAAATAGTAGATGAATCGGGAATCTGATCTGATCAAATAGAATTATCCGTCTATAATACTCGGTTATTTCAAGTGACTTTGTAAATGGTGAAGCTTGTTGTAGATTTGGCTGTTGGGCTGATCAACGTCTCCACAGACATCGCCTGGAGGATCACCGTCGCCTGGTATGCTGGCAATATTCTTTGCAAGTTGATACGTTTCCTCCAGGCCGTCGTTACATACTCATCCACTTATGTATTAGTCGCATTATCGATCGATCGTTACGATGCCATCACACATCCGATGAATTTCAGCGGCAGTTGTGAGTAGAGCCGGATTTTTTTCATTTTTAATAAAATTATCCAGAAATTCTCTGATTATCGAGGATTTCTGTATTTATAACCGGCAATTCGAAATCATGATGTTTATTGTTATTGTTATTGTGTCCGACGAAAATAATGAGTCTGAGCTGAGAAAATAAACAAACGCTTGATCGTTCAATTCGAGATACTATCACAATAGTAGATAAAATTGTATTGGAAATTATTTAAACAAATTTCTAAAACAATCAACCGGATATTTAACTATTATCACTGCATTATTCGATTATTTGAAGTATTTTATAAGCGTTGTTCTCGGCAGGGAAACGTGCCCGATTACTGGTCGTCCTAGCGTGGATTTTGAGCGTCCTCTTCTCACTACCCACGATTTTCCTGTTTGAAGAGAAACCGATTGAAGGTAACCGACTTAATTTCAATTAATAAACGCTTAATCGAGATTGATTTCGCTTTAATTTGGTGTTTCTTACATACAGATATACCGCAATGTTGGATCGATCTGAATCAATGGCAATGGAAAGTCTACATGACCTTAGTAGCTTTAATATTGTTCGTTATACCGGCACTAACAATCAGTGCTTGTTATGCGGTAATTGTATGGACGATATGGACGAAAAGTAAACTGTTGATACCAGTCGGTCATATTCCGATGCGGCACAGTAAGTCTAAAAATTGCCCTTATACCCATTTTATTCACCCACATAACAACATCTATAACTGTCTAGACGCCATCCTACACTCTGTTATCACTATAATAATACTAAGATGATAAATCAACTACCGTAAATAATCCTGGAAGAGAAATCAGTGGTTTTACAACAGATTTATTGTAAAAATTTGTGGATTTATTTGCGCAATATAAGCAAACTAAATGTCTGATTTAATTATTTGTTAATTAAAATAATTGTAATTGTACAGGTGATGATCATCGTGATAGGCCACCGAGGTATTTACATGATGAACATGATACCCGCCGTGCTAGCTCCAGGGGGATTATACCTCGTGCGAAAATCAAGACTGTGAAGATGACATTCGTTATCGTTTTTAGTGAGTACAATTATAAAATTAAAATAAATTCTATTGCGTGTTTCACTTAAATGTTCTTCGCTCTTATAGAAACAGTTAGTATTTGACGACTGATTTGGATAATATTTTAAGGATTTATAGGGAATCACATAGAGATCATTTGAGGGAAATTTGAACCATGTAGCTCGGAGGAAGTTGGTCAAAAAACGATTCTGACTTAAAAAACGGGTTACACACTCAAAATAATTCAGAATGACTCAAAGATGCTTTTAATTTTATTCGTTTTTCTCAATTTTATTTCAGAATAAAGTGGACAAAAGAGAAAAAAAATGTGGCAAGTATCCTTGAGTCATGTTTATCTTATTATTAGTTTCAAAAATGACAACCCTTCAGAAACGAGCATGTTTTGACCAATTTCCCGATGAGCTACAGGGTTCAAATGATCACCAGAGACCCTCGTATAGGTCCTTGAAATATTTTTCAAATCGTCCATCAAAAAATTGAGGTTTTCATTAGAGCTATGACCATTTAAACGGGTATTTCATTCAAATGGTCCCATTATTCGATGAGCGCTTTGAAAAATATTTAGAGATCATATGGACAAAATTTCGACTATCAGGAAGTGGCTCAAAAGATACTCGTTTTACATAATTTTGCAATTTTTCAAAACGAGCTAAAAAATTCGCAGTAATTCAAGGATGTTCTTCTCGTTTACGTCTGTTCTAGAATAAAATGGAGAAAAACGGTCGCTTTTTAAGTACTTCTCGAAGAACTATAAGGTTCAAATTTTGCTAAAATAATCTCTAGAGGGTGCCCTATAAATCGTTAAAATATTTTTCAAATCATTCGTCAAAAACTAGAGTAAGTGCCATTTAAATGAAATAGGTGATATACAGTCGAAAATTGGTGGATGCGCCGGGCAATAATTGGGAAAAACTTCGCTAAAATCAAATGCAATAAATGCCCAATTACAATGGAAGTTTTCTAGTCGTTCTTTTAATGATTTTTTTTTAACTTATGACGTTGAAATCGCCCTAAAGTTTGTACAAAAAATCGTAAAGATCGAAGAACAGAAATTGGCAATCGTTGCAAAAGATCAAACGCTAGACAATACGCAATGATACGAAAATTTATTCTGGAACAGGTAGGAATACTTCGCGTTTTTACCAGAATAAAGTGTGGAAAAATGGGAAAAATTATGTGACGAGTATCTTTGAGTGATTGTTTTTTGATCAACTTCCTAATGAACTACGGGGCTCAAATTTTGGTAAAATGATCTCCCAGAACTCTCTTATAGATTCGTGAAACGTTTCTCAAATCGTTCATCAAATAATAAGTGTTTCCATTAGAGCTAAGACCATTTAAGTAAAACAGGCGATATACCGGGTATTTCATTCAAATGGTACAATATTCGATGAGCGCTTTGAAAAATAGAAACAGTTAGTATTTGACGACTGATTTGGAAAATATTTTAAGGTTTTATAGGGAACCACATGGAGATCGTTTGAGGGAAATTTGAGCCATGTAGCTCAGCGGAAGTTAGTCAAAAAACTATCGTTTAGCATGACGTTGGGACTTAAAAAACAAGTTACACACACAAAATGATTCAGAATATCTCAAATATGCTTCTAATATCAATTTTATTCGTTTTTCTCTATTTTATTCTGGAATAGGTAGGAATACTCCGTGTTTTTTACGGAATAAAGTGAGTAAAAAATGGGAAAAAATTGTAGCGAGTATCCTTGAGTCATTTATCAATTTTCCAATGAACTACGGGGCTCAAATTTTGGTAAAATCATCTCCAAGGACTATCCTATACATTCCTGAAATGTTTTTCAAATTGTAATAATAGGTGTTGCCATTAGAGCTAGTGCCATTTAAGAGAAATACGCAGTATACCGGATATTTCATTTAAAGTGTGAGCGCTTTGAAAAATATTTGGAGATCATACAGACAAAATTTGGGCCATCGGGAAGTGGGTCAAAAAACCACTCGAGTTAGATAATTTTGCGATTTTTCAAAATGAGTTGAAAAATTCGCAATGATTCAAGAATGCTTTTCTCGTTATGGAATAAAACGGAGAAAAACGGTCGCTTTTTCACAACTTCCCGATGAGCTACACGGTTCAAATTTTGCTAAAGTAATCTCTAGAGAGTGGCCTATAAATCGTTAAATTGCTCCTCAAATACTAGAACAAACGCCAAGCGGCATATAGCCGAAAATTGGTGGATGCGCCGAACAATAATTGAAAAACTTCGCTAAAATTAACGCAATAAATGCCCAATTACAATGGAAGATTTCTAGTCGTTATTTTAATGATTTTTTTTAACTTATGAAGTTGAAATCGCCCTAGGTACAAGAAATCCTAAAAATCGAAGAACAGAAATTGGCAATCGTTGTAAAAGGTCAAACGTTAGATAATACGCAATGATCCGAAAATACACCAAATTTCCACCAATTTACTCCTTTAAATCGAATGTCTTGTTTCCAGTGTTTGTCACAGTGCTATTCGAGTCCTTATATCTAATTATTTTAAGTATTTATAGGGATCCCGATGGAGATCATTTGAGGGAAATTTAAGCCATGTAGCTTAAAGGAAGTTGGTCAAAAAACGATCATTTCTAATAATGTTGTGACTTAAAAAAAAACGAGTTACACACACAAAATGATTCAGAATGACTCAAAGATGCTCCTCACATCAACTTTATTCTTTTTTCTCCATTTTATTCTGGAATAGGAAGAAATACTTCGCGTTTTTTCCAGAATAAAATGGGGAAAAATGGGAAAAATTATGTGACGAGTATACTTAAGTGATTGTTTTTTGATCAACTTCCCAATGAACTACGGGGCTCAAATTTTGGTAAAATGATCTTCAAGAACTCTCCTATAAATTCCTGGAACGTTTTTCAAATCGTTCTTCAAATAATAGGTATTTCCATTAGAGCCAAGACCATTTAAGTAAAACCGGCGGTATATCGGATATTTCATTCAAATGGTCCCATTATTTGATGAGCGCTTTGAAAAATAATTAGAGATCATATGGACAAAGTTTGGACCATTGAGAAGTTGCTCAAAAAACACCCGTTTTAGATAATTTTGCGCTTTTTCAAAACCAGCTAAAAATTCGCAATGATTCAAGAATGCTCCTCTTGTTATGGAATAAGACGGAGAAAACGGTCGCTTTTTCACAATTTCCCGATGAGTTACAAGGTTCAAATGTTGCTAAAATAATCTCTAGAGGGTGCCCTATAAATCGTTAAAATATTTCTCAAATCACTCGTCAAATACTAGAGCAAGCGCCATTTAAATGAAACAGGCAGTATATAGCCGAAAATTTCTGGATGCGCCGGGCAATAATTGAAAAACTTCGTTAAAATTAATCGTAATAAATGCCCAATTACAATGAAAGTTTTCTAGTAGTTATTTTAATGATTTTTTTTTTTAATTTATGATGTTGAAATAGCTCTAGAATTTGTACAAGAAATCGTAAAAATCAAAGAACAGAAATTGGAAATCGTTGTAAAAGATCAAAAGCTAGACAATACGCAATGATCCGAAAATACACCAAATTTCCACTAATTTACCCCTTTAAATCGAACGTCTTGTTTCCAGTGTTTGTCATATGTTGGAGTCCTTATATCGTATTCGATTTGCTCCAAGTATATGGTTACATTCCAAAGACCCAAACAAATATTGCTATAGCTACACTAATACAAAGTTTAGCACCATTGAATTCGGCCGCCAATCCAGTAATTTACTGCCTATTTTCCACCCATCTATGTAGAAATTTACGGTAAGTAAGTAAGTCATTTAATCATTTAATGTAATGTTGGCTTTCTGTTTGAAATATTTCACCATAATCATCAGTAAAACAATCAGCACAAAAACTAGTAAAATCGTCCTGTTTATTTCCAACGCCTGTTAACAATCGATTTCTGTTGGTATTATTTTTATTTCAATTTATTTTCGTAGCTTAATTAGCACCATTAGTTTTAATTCTAGTCGAATAGTGTTTCACCGATTTTTTGTTTCGTTGTACAGGCGCCCAAATCTAACAAATAAACGAAATTTCTCTTGTCTTTTTTGGTTTGTTCCCGTTCTCTATTTAGATGCTGTTCATTATTAAAACATTTAAACTTCGATCCGTGCAGAAAATTACCACCATTCACATGGATAGCAAATTGTCTATCATTTTGTATACCCGGTGTACATGGTAGTAATGGTGGTCATTGCTGGGGTTATGGTAGTGGTGATTCTACAGGTACTGTAACAACATCATTGACACAATCATCAAGACGGTCCGGTTCTGGTACATCGTTACGGCATACAATTCGTCTACAGCCGGCGTTGAATAATAGCCATAAAGTTGCCATTTCTGTTGTCTAGTCATTAAATAATCCCCATCTGTATCTATCAATTGAGATCAACATCCAGATATACAGTCATATTCTCTAACTTGAGGCACTGGAAAATTATCTCACTTTGTAGAATTCCATCTTATGCTTAATTCAAAGGAAATATTAATAAAACAAGTGGATCTCAGCGTTGTTATGGTAACGAATCACTAAAAAGTTAGAGAATACGACCGATAGACTCATCTATTTTGGTGTTGTTTTTTTCTGTTAAACAATAGGGGCTGAATTCGACAATATGAAAGCGAATGTTACAGGGTGTTCTCTAAAATTGTACCCTTATTTTAAGTTTTTCTAGATTTATCAGATGTTTGACTTATTTTTGTTTTGTTAATTTATTTTGTTGATTTTTATATTTATTTAAAATTATATTTATTCCACCTGTGTTGTACATTTTAATAAATCTCATACGCTCAATATTGTAGTAATTAATAAAAAAATAAAGGGATAATTATATTTTATATGTATCACTATATTTAATGTATTATATGTAAAATAAATATTTGAAAAATAATATCAATTATTTTCTATACTTCACTCTAAGAGACAAAAAGAAAAGTATAATTCAAGTTATATTTACCGATAAATCGACTCGAAACTAGACGAAATAATGAAGAAAGCCCACGATTTCGCTTATTTCAAGTGTTCGTGTTATCAATCGAAGTCGTTCAACTGTATTTCCCGATAGTGATAAGTTTATCTGATGATTTTGTCCGGCAATATTGTTTTTTACGACCCTATCCTCTTATCCCTACAGTCTTCATCAGACCGACCTCGTTCACAATTTGATTATAGACAAAGCAACCGTTCATTGTGTAGCTTTGATTAAGAAATCTCTATTGAGCCGGATTCTCAAGTTTTGAAGTAAAATGTTCGGTTTCAGCACGGCATACCATCGAACAGAAATTCATTCGGATCTCTACTTGTTTGGTTTTTGGGAGATTTTTGATGATTCTAGCCATACTTAAATAGAACATTTCGTGTTCATCTTGGGCATAATTAATATCGTTCTTATTTACCAAAACGTCTTTTAATAAACTACCATTTGATTTAATCAAATTAACAAAATCGTCAACGCGTGCATCATTTGTACAATTCTTATTATCATTAACGGTTTCATTGATTGATAACGATGATGCCGATGACAATGAACCAATTTCGGATTGATCATCTTTAATAAGTAATTCATTATCGATTTGATGATCATCTTCGGATTTCCCGATTTTCGAATTATCCGCAATTAAATTTGTAGAACTAAAGCAACGAATAATTAGCAATTATAATCATAAACACCGCAATTTATGGCTTTACAATCGTGTTTCTATATAGGGCATTACAAAAGCCATATGATCTTCAAATTTCCACTTGCCAATCTTCCTGGCCGCTTGTCCGTTGATAGTTCGCCGCCGTTTCAGAGCATTCGTGTAGCAATTTCGCAATTTCGTCCAATTATTCTTGGCTTCGGTGGCTACGAAAAAACGCTTTCAATAACACAATCAGAATTCTATTGAGAAACTTACGGGACAGATTGAACATCTTCCCGATTTCTATCCAGGTCTCATTCCGCATATGTTTATCTTTATAATGCCTATTTTCAATATCGTAGAGAAATTCGTGTTTTTTTACAGTTTCGATGAATTGTTCTTGATTGATTTGTTCCATGTTTTCTAGTAAAATTACGCACACTCGTGTTATGATAGGTTATGACGTGTTAATAAACAAATTCAACAGTATTTATCCATTATTTCGTAGTAATATTGTTTGAATTTCGAACAAATTGATCAGTTTATTAATTATTTTCAATACTGTAGCAAAATTCGGATTTAACGTTGTAAAATTAGAGTAATTAACATGATTTAACACGACACACTACATCAGATTAGAGAATTACAAACTCAGTTGATGGCAATATTGTTGTCGTATAGGCAACCAAAATTACACCACTTTGGAAATGAAATAAAACTAATAATGCAATAAATAAAGTACCTAACACCAAAATTCTTCATTTTACGGGCTAACTGTAAATAAATCGACTGAATTTTGAGATAATTTATAGAACTTTAATAAATTTAGAATTTTTTCTATAATTAAAGTTGGTAATGTTGCCAATGTCACCAACTGTGTAAATCAAAATTTACGATTATAATGGCAGTTAAAATCAATGTTGTCAAGTCGTTTAGTTCGGTAAATCTACTTATAGTTCTGTAATAATCCACTGTAACCTACTACAAGAATTATTAATAAGTTTGTAAATAGATAATACAAATTTCAACAAATAGAATTAGATTTTTGATTTCAATATATTTCAACACTCAGCACTGCAACATTTGGCAACGTTACAAATGACGTCATCGTAATTCTAATATTTTGATAGTTAAAGATGGTGCCAGATCGTAATTTTTTTCTGTAAATCTCCCCGTGGATTTCGTTCATTCAGTTGCTATAACGTGTTTTAGAACAAAATTTGAGGCGAGTAATTATTTTACTGTATATATTCTATTCGATTTTAATACTTAATTAATTTTTATTGAAACAACGAAATATCGCGACTAAATAACGAAATCCTCAACGATTGGATTATTGTAATGTCTGGCAACGTTGCTGTAAAAGTCCACAAATGACGTCATTACGAGGTGCGTCATTCTGAATGATTTCAATTCTAATTATTTGATTAAAAATAATGAGCTTTCACACAAGTCTTTCATTTATGACGTTTTTCGAAAGAATGCAAGATCTAGTTTTATGAAATTGTAAAATTTAGTGTAATTTTATTTAATTCGATTTATTTAAAGTGGATTTTTTTCATCGGTGAGTGAACGTAATGAAAATATACAATCTAAAAATAAATAGTGAAACCATATGATTAGTATTTTATTTGGTTTTTGTGTACAAAGAATTCGTTAATTTTTCTATATTTTTATACATATTTATATTAGAAACGTTCATCTATTGTTGTTGGATTGTTGACAATATGGGTTTGTTGCTTTCTAAACTGTGGAGTCTTTTTGGTAATGAAGGTAAACAAATTTGACAATTTAATTAACAATTACGCTTTAATTACAATCTTGTATTCTAGAACATAAAATTGTGATTGTTGGCCTTGATAATGCTGGTAAAACAACGATATTATACCAGTTTTTAATGAACGAAGTCGTCCACACCAGCCCCACGATTGGCTCGAACGTTGAAGAAGTTGTCTGGCGGAATATCCATTTTATTATGTGGGATTTAGGGGGACAACAATCGTTACGAGCCGCCTGGAGTACTTATTATACAAATACAGAAGTAAAATCGAATTAATCACCAATTTAAACTTATTAACACTGTTTTCTTTCTAGTTTGTGATTGTAGTAATAGATTCGACTGATAAAGAACGTTTATCGGTTATTAGAGAAGAATTGTACAAGATGTTAGCGAATGAGGAATTATCGAAAGCTGGTGTTTTGATCTATGCGAATAAACAGGATGTTAAAGGATCGATGAGCGCTTCAGAAATTTCCAAAGAATTAGATTTAACGTCAATTAAACAACAACAATGGCATATACAATCTTGTTGTGCGTTAACCGGAGAGGGGTACGTATGATTCAAACAATTTTCGATAATTATAAAGACTTTAATCCGTTTAAAATTGACCATGGATATGGAATAAAACCGTAAATGTGTAAATTTACGGGATTATTACAAAAATTGTAGAATTTGCAATTTTCGCGTGAATAATCGCTCAAGGACTTGTAAAATTGTTCCAATTATAGCCGTAAAGATTGTAAAAAAAATTACTGATGGCACGTTTTTGATAAAGACATAAAACTCGAGTATTGTTAATATTTTGCGCGTAAATAATTCAATTGATTATAGTTTTAAACGATTAAATTGGTAAACAAATTGCAAAATCTTAGAAATTGAACGTTATAGTGTGTAGAACTTGTAATATTTGTCTATTTAGAGTAGAATTAACAACGGAACAATTTTAGAATTTCCGTCAATTAAAAGTTTATCAGCTTTATCTGTTTATATTGTTTCTTATATTAATAGTTTAATGTTTCCCAATATCGGTCGTTTAACTTTATTCGATTTTTATTTCGCTCAATTATCGAAAATTGTATGCCACTTTCACAATTCTATCTTATTTACGATAATTATTTGTTTAATTTCAGATTGTATCAAGGATTAGAGTGGATAGTTAGCCGACTTAAAAAGAAATGACACAGTTTGTTGGACTAAAATAATAAAATTTGCTTTTCTATTCCTTAATATAATTATAAATAAAATGGATTGTATTATACAATAAAGCGTCGGGTTTTCTCATATTGAGAAATCAGGTTGTATAATTCATTATTTTTGTTTATTGTATAGATTGTAAATTTAATTTCCAACAACGAGAATTTTTCCTGTTTAATTACCAATTCGTGTTTTTTAAATTCATATTAAAATAATTTACAAATTTATAATAAAATTGTTGATGAAAAATACGGATAACTTGTAAATAATAACTGATAAGGCGAATAAAACTTGATAAAATTGTAAAGTTTCGTTTAACCTTAATTATACCGCGGTTTAAGTCGGGAAATTGTGAAATATGCGCGAATTATTAGTGGAAAAAACTGTGAATACACCAATTATAGAAAATCTAGAATTAGAATTAAAACAAATTAATATTTGTAAATTGTCATCATTAATCAGCTCATATCAAACAATTCCTATATCATTTGAACTTTGTCCTAATCGAAATATCGATTGTAATTTATTAAAATTATTAACACCGCGTTTCGTATCAATAACATGGATGGTACATGATATTAATTCGAATATTGAGCAAATACCTGCTTTATTATTATCACAGTATCTCCATTATCGCGGCTTTAATGTTTTGTTACATCTAGCTGGTTGTAATCTTGATAAACAATCGGCTCTGGTATTGTTGAAGAAAATCCAAACTAGTGGTGTACGGAATCTTTTGATATTGCAAGGTAACCGCCCGACCGACAACAAATCGGCGACAACACCTGCTTTTCCTTACGCTTCAAATCTTGTCGCTTTTATTCGACAACACTTTCAAGATTACTTCTGTGTAGCTGTGGCTGGTTATCCGGATAAACATCCACAATCGGTGGATATTCGCCGAGATCTCGTCTATTTAAAACAAAAAGTACGAATGTTTCAATGTTGTATTGTTATTGACGATTCTTTTCTAGGTTTCTAAAGGAGCCGATTTTATAATAACCCAAGCCTGTTTTCAATACGAAACTGTAGAGAATTTCGCGAAAAACTGTCGGAATTATGCGATTAACGTACCGATAGTTGTTGGAATTTTTATTATTAATTCCCATCAATCGTTGATGAATATGGTGAAGTTTTGTGATTTGCATGTACCGGAGACGATTATAGAAACTGTGAATAGGAATCGGTTTAATGATGGCGCAATTTGCGAATATGGCATCGATTTGGCTGTCAATTTAATCAAACAGTTATTAAACAATCCGAATATTGCCAGTGGTATACATTTGTTTACGTTGAATAATTTAAATTTAGCTAGAATGGTTTTGAAACGTCTAGGAATGATTGACGGTTGGATTGAGCGACCTTTCAGAATTGATAAGAATGCTGTACAGGAAGTATGATGCATTTATTTAATTTGCTAATTCACTAGAATTATCACAAATTTATTTTCTATTATTATGATTACAAATAAAATGACGGCGCTATTAAAATTACTTATCAACTATGTATGGAAATTATTGATTAAAAGTATTTGTTGTTAATTAAAATTCCTGCGAACATGTAGAATATAACGTGTCTGGTTTACGTAATGATAGATCAACTTTCTAACACTGCATAATTGTATAATTTCACTGAAGAAAGTCGTGTTAAAATTAAAATTTAGAAAATTAAACTAGGAGCAAATCTATTAAATTTACACATCTTCGCGATAAAAATTAATTCAAGAAACAGATTCTATTAATTCGGCGCATCCACCAAATTTACACACGAAAAACAAGTTGATGGTTTTGTTTGATATTAGTGGCTTATTAAAAATTAACTTTTCAGCTCTATTGGTTAATTTCCAGCTAAATGGATTAGTTTCGAGTTGGTGAAAATATAAATTAAGGGTTAGTAAGCGATTTTCTAATAGAATTTGGTCAATTTCCGGTAGATCCGCCTAACTTGCGCACCTACTTGAAAATTAATTTTTCCAACGATTATGTCGAGGATAAGTAATGTTGGAATCTATTTAATTAATTGGTTTCACGTTCAAAACATGCAAATATGAGTTTGTAAGTGCAACAATTGTTGACACAACTACTAATCGCTAGGCGCATCCATCAAATTTTCACGTGCATGTTAATTTTAAAAATGATAACAAAATTTGGCTTCTAGAGCTAAATCTTACACTATTCAATCAACAAGCTCGAATTAAGTTTAAAATTGAATTTTTCTACAGTTAGATTGTATTTTCGAGAATAGATAATAGAGAAATTAACGATATTTAAATCTCAAAAAGTATTAAATGAAACTGTAAGGGCTTGATTAAGTTTCGTGAATATAATTTAATGAATTCCGGCGCATCCGTTAAATTTCCACCCATAAAAACTGTAAATTTGATATTTTTAATTACTAAAATCTCACCAAAACAGGCGACTTAACTTGAAATTGACTTTTCAGCTCCGTTGGACTAAATTAGTTAGTTTTAAGTTTTTAAATGAAGGTTTAATATAATTTGATGAATTTCCGGTACATCCGCTAAATTTTGCGTACCGGTTTTAGAACTAATTTTTCCCCGAGATTAACTCTGGAATGAGTAATGGTGCAATCTACTTAATTAATTGCTTTTACGTTGAAAACTTGTGAATACGAAATAGTAAATGCAAAAATAATTGTTGACACAAGTTTGGCGTATCCACCAAATTTACACGTGCATGAAATCAATTTTAAAACTGATAACAACGAGTAGATTACATTAAATTTGGCTTCTAGAGCTAGTAATCTTGCACTGTCCAATCAACAAGCTGAAATTAAGCTTAAAATTGCATTTTCGGGAGTAAATAATGGAGAAATTAACGATAATTAAGTTCCGAAAAGAGTGATAAAGTTGTGTTAATAAAATTTAATTAATCCGGGCGCATCCGCCAAATTTATAGACCCATTTTCGAACGATTTTTTAACGAATTTTTGTAGAAAAATCTGTTGTGGGGAGAAATGGCGATGTTTGTCAAATTAATTGCTTTTCGATAAAAATATAGCATGAAATACAAAAATTGCATTTTAGTATTAATTTCGGCGCACCCACCAAATTTGGCTACTTTCAACTTTAAAAATTAACGAGTGAATTATGTACAATTTGCTAAAAACTGCACTATTTAATCAACCAGTTCGATATAAACTTGAAATTGCACTGTTCTATGGTAAAAGTGCATTTTCGGGAGTGAATACAGGCCGAAATTAATTCTATTTAAATCAGAAAAAAAGGATGAAACAGGCTTAATTAAGTTTCGTTAATATAATTTGATTAATTTCTACGGGTTCGCCAAATTTACACACCCATCTTGATGTAATTTTAAAAGTAATTTCTATAGCGGAAAATTTGCTGTGGCGGTTATTAATCACGAAATCTGTTAGGTCATGCTCTTTTTCGTTAAAAATGCAACATGAAAAGTTCGGAAATACAAAAATTAGACTGTTTTTTCGAAATTTTGATAATTATCCCGGCGCATCCACCAAATTTGCACATGTCTTTAATTTTAGAAATAGAATATTAATATAGTTTTAAATTATTAATATCAAAATTATAATCAAATATGAATTAATAGAAAAACTATTAGAGTTGATCCACAGTTTTTGTTGTAAGAAAAAAGGACTTTATTGTAGAAACTAAACAAATAGGGAATACTTACAAAAAAACATTCCCAGGTGTCCCCCTCCGATTTTAATGAAATTTGGATATGTTATTCTCCATCAAATTCTAAGAGATGCATGTTTTTTTTATCGACGGAAAAACATCTAGGGGCTGAAATCGTCACTCAAAGTTTAGGCTCAAACGGGGTACTTTTTAAGTTTCGCATACTTCCGGTTAAAATATTCAAACAGGGTAAACGACATTATTCTCCACATGAAAAATAATGTAGAAGCCCATTGTTTGCATATAGAAATGTTAATTAGGGTAGAAGTTATAAGGGTTGAAAGTAAGAAAATTGCTATAAGTCAAAAACTATTCATCGGATTTTAACGAAAGTAATGTCATTCGATAGAAGACAAAAAAGTAGAAGAAACCTGTTTTTGAATTTTTTCGAAATATTACGTTTAGGGGGTAATCACCCCTCAACCATTTTTGAATGGATCAGAAAAAAAACTACGATTCTTATAATCTTTATTAATTATTCATTATTAATTCATAAATAGTGATTTTCCATCAATTATCAACAGTTAGGGCACATAACTATAGTATTTTCTTCATATGTTGCATACCTATTCAATTTTCATGTTGGACATTTTTGTTAATATGAATATAGACACCTAAATAATTATTATTTTGCGATATATTTTTTCTAGATCTGTTCTAAAATTTATTTATTTCCTCTATCGACATTCAATTTTAAATGTTAATAAGGTTTAATTAAATTACCTTGCAATAAGCAAATAACTTGTACGATGCGAAAGAAATACACTGATATTAGTCAAATTTTATAATATATTAGGGGATGATATTATTTTGTTATTGAGAAAAATGTGGCGCAAAATGCCCTTGGAATTATAATAAATAAAAAAAATAGTACAACAGACATAAGGGTTGAAATTTGCTAAATTTTTATAAAACAAATACTAGCCATTGTACTTGCACGAAATCAATTGTTGAAAAATATAACTTTCACGACTTTTATGGAAAAACTCTATAGGGGGTGAATTGACATTAAAAATATAAATAATTGAAGTTTGATAGTGATAACAAATAAGTTTTAGAATTATTCTAGAAAAAATATATTAGAAAGTTATAATACAATAATGATTATTGTAGAATCTATACTCGTATAAAAAATAATGTTCAGCATGAAAATTAACAGCGTAGACAACAAAGAAGAAAATAATATTATTTTGTGCCTCAACCACTGAAAATTGATAAAAAGCACTATTTATGAATTAAAACATAAAAATAATAAGAATAGTGAATTTTTTTTTCCGATACGTATAGATATGCTTGACGGGTGGTTACCCCTTAAACGTAATTTTTCGAAAAAATCCAAAAACAGGTTTCTTCTACTTTTTTGTCTTCTTTCGAATGACATAAGTTTGGTCAAAATCCGATGAATAGTTTTTGACTTACAGCAATTTTCTTATTTTCAACCCTTATAACTTCCACCCTCATTAACATTTCGATATGAAAACAATGGGCTTCTACATTATTATTCATCCTGAGAATAATGCCGTTTGTCCCGTTTCAATATTTTAACTGAAAGTAAGCGAAACTTAAAAAGTACCCTGTTTGACCCTAAACTTTAAGTGGCGATTTCACCCCCTAATTATGTTTTTCAGCCGATTAGAAAAAACATTCATCTCTTAGAATTCGATGGAGAATAACATGTCCAAATTTCATTAAAATCGGAGGGGGTCACCTGGGAATGTTTCCTTTCAAGGGTAAATTTCAATACTGTTTGATGCAATTTAGAAAACTTTTATTCAAATTGCAGAGATAACATCAAATAGCTATTTAAAAGAGTTCAAATTGAATCGTATCGGATTATTCTAAAAAAAAACTATAGCAAGTATAGAAACCGTAAAACAATCGATGCCAAAGCTTTTCGATTAACAATAACCACCGATTAAATATTCACGATTACCAATCAAAGGAAATGAACAATTGTGAGATATACTAGGAGTTTTAAGAAAATTAGAAAACCATCACGGAAAGTAATTTGCCTGTCGGCTTAAAATGAAAACGCACGTCAACTTCAACGTTTACAATCAAAAGAATTCCACTCGACAGCCAACTACTAATCGGCTACGTGACCGATGGAAAAAACTCGGATAAAATTTAGAATTTTTACTCGTGGAAGCTGTACAATAGCGGCACAGATTTCTATAAGGAGGAAAATTGGAGATTCTTTCAGCGTCCGTTTAAAGCGCTGGCATCGGTCGCTGCCACCATTCTTGTAACGTTCACTGAAAATGAAATGTACTGCAAGATAAGGATAGATAGAGAAATTGTACAAGACACTAACACAGACACAAATACACGCACTCTCGTACAGAGGTAGTGAGTGAGAAACTAGCGAGTCGCCCAGCTGAAATGGAAATTAGTTATTTTTGAACCCTAGATTGGTGTACATCGTTTTTATTCTACATTATAGTATTTTTATCAAATTTTAAACGATTATAAACAAACAATCCACGATGCAGACACACCTCCAAACTAAACGTATCAGAAATACATAATCACAAAATAAATTACGGCTCTAGTGTGCAATATTTCGTGTCATCATCCGGCTATTTTGTTGTTATTAAAGCGATTTTTTCGACGAAAATTACAACCTTGACCCTGTGTGCGGATGTGTGTATGTGTACAAAACGAGTGTATGACCTGCAAATTATTAAACAAACATCCAAACAATTGTCCTGAAATCAAACAAATTCGTAAAATTTTCGATTAGTGGAAACAGGGACATGAGTCAAGGTAGATCGGTGTTCAGTGTTTTATTTATAAATGTTTTCTTTATTTTTTCCAAGTCTTGTTTAATTTGAATGTTAATAAATGAATTTTTCTAGTACATCTCTAACTTATTGTTTACACTGTCTCTTTTAACTCGTTGATTAACGTTTGTAATTAAAAACTGCATGGTGATGATTTGTTGATTAAATGTTGTGTTATTGTTAGATTTGTCGAGGGGAATTGCATTATTTTTGTTGGTAGAAATTTAGAAACAGAGCAATATTTGATGGACATTAATCTATAGCCAGTCTATTATAATTCGACTCTAACTATAATTAATGCAACACGACACGATTATAAATAGTACGGGATATAAATTTTCCAATTGTAATTAACGTCCAAGCCTCCACTAATTCATCTAAATTGGATTATTTAATTTAAAGTTTTTCCATTTATTTCTTTCAATACAAATTAACACTTCTAACAAAAGAAATTACAGTAGCATTTCAAACATTCATCAAAGAATTAAAAAAAGCAAACGTTAATTATGATGAATTGTAGAGAAAACACCGACCGGCCCTAGAAATAAACGCCACTACTCGTCTAGAGTTCTCTTAAATTGTTGAATAATTAAGGAAACAAAGCCGGTGGAAGCCGCCACTTACGGCCAGTCGTCGAGGAGGTTTTGAATTTTTCAGAAAGCATAAAAACACCGTTTATTTGCCGTTATTGGGGCAAAATTCGCGTCTATTTCGGCGAATTTGTGGTATTTCCGCGCAAAGATGCAGAGTTTCTAAGTTAATTAGTAAATGGATGTGTAATGGAGGCCGCAATTAATTTGCAAATTAATTAAAAGTTGAGGTGTAAATTGTACGAGTTGGAAATGTTAAAAATATGTTTGATTCACAAATTCACAATAGTTGTTGGGTGTCCTAATTTTGTGTATTCGTCTTCAATAGGTTGGTTTGCAATTTTGATTTGTATGTAGCTTGCAATATGATGAAGAATATATTCACGATTTTACAAACGTGCCCTCCAAACCAAATACAAAAATAAAAGCCGTAATATTTTCATATCTTTCTTTCTCCTCAATCTTAAACCATCACGTATACCTTTCAAGACCATATCGTTCTGGTTTGAAATGCTGTTATTAATTTTTAAACAACAACAAAAAATTCAACGAAATATCATCTGATGTCCGGAAATGGAGGGTGGAATCACTTTTTCGAAGCGAACATCATCAACGAAATACATTGAGCAGAAAATTTGCTAAATTCTTCCCATTTTCTCAACGATACACCAAATGAATTAACCCGGAAGTTGTGATTTTACAACAAATCTCCATCTCCATCCGGCAATTTTCTTTAAAGCCAAATTGGCACAAATCCCATCAATGGAGACAGAGATTGCGGCGGAATTCGTGGAGAATAATGTCTAATTGTGCAACACAAATGACGGCCTATCTCCACCTTGCCAAATTGGCATTGAATCTCGTCAAAGAGACAGAGATTGTGGTGGAGACAAGTTGGGAATTATTTCGGGTTATTGTTGTGCAACACAAACGGTGGCACTGTCAACTTACGAACCACCACCCACAATCGAATAGTTCATTTTAATTTCTTGAACGTCTCGAATTTCGTTTTAGAACCAGCTGTGTCTGTGGGTTTACCGAAAGTTGTTCCATTTCTTGAAACAAATAAATCGATAGCGGCTGCATTTCCAGATTTTTTACACCAACTGATAGTATAAAAGTTTCAATAAATTCCGGAAAATTCTCCAAATAATTCTACAATAAAGATTTTAAATCGGAAAAAGACGATGGGAAAACTAAACTGTATTTGTAAACAAACAACTGTCTCATCCAACAATCTAAAGGCCAAATATTTTCTATTTTTATTGTCATTATTTTGCTAGAAACTAATATTAGCGAAATTACGTATCCCTACACCTGTCTATAACAAAACAAGGAACACAAATTTGTTAGCTGAAATGAATAATTTACGAAACATTATCAACCAATCAGAAATAATAAAAATAATAGCTTGAAATTTACAGTTTAATTGGGATTATTTCAACACGACACAACACGTGTTTGTGCCGGCTTTAACATTATTGAAACAAACTACGACAATATTAGTCCTGATAGATAAATCATGGTAATGACTTTAAGGAAATGGAGGTGATTAGGAGATGAAAGGAAATAGAGTGAGATACACTAGTTCCACGAAATAATAGACAATTCAAACGAGCTAGTTTTATTCAAAGTTGATTCGAAATGGGGGACAAGTTTGATTTCTATGCGGAATAATATTACATGAAAACAAACTCAACCGGAACATGTTAAAAGACGTGACTTTTTCCCAGTGATCCGACATTAATATCGATTCCTTCCTGTACAGTAGAACTTGTCTTCTGTAATCAGTAGCAAAAACGGGCCGAATTTATTTGGTGATATTAGAAAAAAACACGAATATTAAATTGCAATTTCCCATTAAGCGCCATTAATTTCCTACAATTTTCTTTCGATAATTTACAAGGAAATCAACGGAGAACTAATGAAATGAAGCGGTTATAAATAAAATAGATAAACTATAAAACCGTCGACGGTTTAATAGAAATTTCAACACATCAAAACGGTTCAAAAAGAATTTATTTACACTTGTATTCTCCAATTCGGATTGCATTTCTAACATTAATAAACACCGATTAATACTGTTATTGTTGCATTGAATCGGCCAGCTGTTGCTTGTTTAGAATTTAAATATAGAAAATCGAGCCGTATTTCGGGCTTTATGTGCCGCATCGGCGGCCCTTCGGGGCTAGAAAATGCCCATCCAACTGCCCTATATCTGTCAGATTCTACTAACGATTTTTTTCACGGCTAATCGTGTCAATTATCAGGAACAAAGCCAAAGAAAAACCCGATTGGTGCAATTTAATTGTCGGAAATTCGTAATAATTTTGTTTATTCACAAATGAAGTCCCAAAGAGGAGAATATTCGAGTTAATGGCGGACAATATTCGATAATAAACGGAATATTTGATGTTGAATTACAAAGACACGAATTGGATTGATGAAACGGAATTTATAACCATCATTCCAATTTGGAAGTCGAAAATTCGGGGGAGATTAATCCAAATAATACAACTGTTGCTCCACTTTTAAAACGAATAATTTTTTCCAGTGTGAAATTTTGACGGATTCAAACTGGCCCATCAATTCTGGATATCGTACCCGCCACCGGGGGCGGGGAGCTCCACGAGTTCCAAAGACAAAGAAAAAGAGAAACAACTACAAGCCGAAGAAGAGAAACGTACATCGTCACGCGAACAACGACAGTTAGAATACGATGCAGCGATTAAGGTAAAGTCGAGAAATATAAGAGCGTACAGAACGGAAATTTAACGATTTCATTCTTTAGATATTATAAATTATACTCCACAGAGACCGTATTTTTCTCTAGTACGTTCCGTTCCGATTCTGCAATGTGTAAATGAATCATAGATTAGATAATAGGATGAGTTCCAATACCGAATTGTGGCTTTCTTTTATTGTCACCATAAATTCTATTCCGTTCACGTATCCGGCCACAGTTTAATTTCAACGAATTGACACTCCCGTACAATGTAAAAAAAAAACCACATTATTGCACCGAATCAATTAATTTGATCGAATTCCATTCGCAAGTTGAAGAATAGTTCTAAAATCGAGGCATAAAACTATCCACTATTGATTATAGCTCAAGTAGGGCCCCATCAACGTACTCGAGGGACAAAAACTGGCTCCATTATCGCAAAACCGGTCTATTTGTATATTCGATTATAACACTCCATCTAGAACGCTATAATTAATTGAATTCGATTGATTTTATTACAAAACTTTATGATTATACACATAAAAGTAATTAAATCAAAAATGGTAGATGCGCCTGGGAAGAAATACAATTGTTTTTGTTCACTGCCCTATTTCCCTTGTTATCACATATGAATTGCCACAGAGACTACTATTTCTTTGTTTTTGTAGCAATATACCTCATGTTATCACAACACGAATATAATACGAAATAATAACGTTTTGTATTCGAATTGTAGTCGGTTGATAAGTCGTCTATTTTTTATAATTTTTATTTCTATTTACTCCAATTAAAAGTTGATGGAATTGCAATTTAATAATCTACCTCTCACATATTCATAGTATCTGGTATTATTTCAGAATTTTGTGTATTATTTACTTGGAAAATACAAAGTTAATTAAAGCACAAATGGTGGATGCGCCGGGTAAGAAGTAATATTATTATTAATTACCACTACCCCGTATTATTTATCTTATTTTTTATACGTTTTATTCCGATGCCAAATAATCCACTTCATGTTATCAAAACAGAACATAATTTGTGATAACAGTGCTTTCACTTAAAAGTATACAGTTTTTATGGGAACTCACATTATTTGATGAGTAATTTGAAAAATATTTTGAGTATTGATAAGAGGGTCGTTAGAGATCATTATACCAAAATTTGTGCCTTGTAGCTCATCGGTAGATTGTTAAAAACGCTCTTTTTAGTTAATGTTACGATTTTTGGAAACGACTCAAGCACCATTCTAAAAGCTCCTCAAATTTTCTTTCTCATTTTCCTCCATTACATTCTGAAATAAACGCAAAATATTTCTAGCCACTCTAGAATAAAGTAGAGAAACGTCATTCAGAGTCATTTAACTCATTTTTAAAAATTGCACATGGTCAGAAACGAACGTTTTTGGACCAACTTGCCGATGAGCTACGAGACTCAAATTTTGCTAAAATGTTCTATAGGGATCCTCCAAATCGCTAGCCATAAATGGGAGTTGTTATATTAACTATAAAGTGAAAAGCACTGTATATGGGATGTGTTTCTAAATTATACTTTGTTGATGAATCTTCTTGAAGTCTGCACTAGTAATTCGCAATTTTGCACCCGACGTTGCTGTATTTACCCCATTTAAAGTTGAATTACAGTTTTATAATCCACACACTGTCTTTACATTGATTGCGTCTATTTGTCTAAGGAATAGAAACTCGGCTATCATATTAAATCGAATTATTTCGTAAAATATTCATAAATTGTGGCAAAAATGGTGGATGCGCCGGGTGGGGTTCTCTTATTATCGTCATATTTGCGTGTTTTCTTTTTTTCTAAAACAATATTCTTATCAAAATTGAACAGAATATAAGGTAATATTGTTCAGTATTCGAGTTGTTTTGGAATTCTCCATCTAATCTAAAAGTTGATAGAATTACAACATGACAGTCTGCATATAGTACGCATTGATCATTGTCTATAAAACTGTCTTACACTGATTGTAATACTGTCGATATACTCGAGGGACAACAACTAACTCAATTAACACAAAACCACTCTATTTGTGTATTCGATTATAGTACCGTGTTGCAATTAACTGAACAATACTTGAGCGACAAGTGACGGTTGTATTGGGGGCATTTTTTTAAATTAAATAACGTATAAATATTGTAATCTCGATAAAGTTTGACAATGTAATAATCTCATAAATCCATCCAATGTAATCTCGTCAAACACAGATTACAGTTGTCTTCAAATCGACCCCTATTCTAGTGTTGTAGTTTTTTTCGTTAAGCAGATAGCAATACCTAAAATTTGTAGGAACCAATTCTGAAGTTTTTGTTTGAACCGAATAAAGCTAAGACAATTATCATAGAAATAATCTACCTCGGACTATAATTTCTTATTGCAACTGCCACTATTTGGCGAGCAATTCAAAAGATATTTCAAGGATTAATAGGGTGGTCTCTGGAGATCATTTTAGCGAAATTTGGGCAATTTTGAAAAACAAAAAAACGTTAAAAAACTAAGAATGATTCGAGGATGCTTCCAACATCGATTCGTTTTTTTTTACCTCTACTCTACTACAAAGATTAGGCTTATTTTGTATTTCATCTAGAACATAAGGGGCAAAATTGAAAAAAAAATGTGGAGAGCATCTTTAAACATTCTCCTTTAATCCATTCGCTGCCAAGGATGAGTATACTCGTCTTACTTTACGTATGTTATAACATGCAGGCATTTAGGCTTGCCAGCGAATGGGTTAAAAATCTACTTTGCAAAACCAGAAACAATTTCATGTCCGATATTGCTAAATTCCCGACGATTAAAAATGGTGGACGCGCCGGGCGACTTTTATTTTTTACTTGTGCGAATTATCCGATTCTGTCGAGTACTTTAAAGTGTCCTAATTATCGTTTACTGTTGTTCTATTAAAGGAACATCACCGTACACAACGTGAACAATGGGAGATTAGACAACTAGATAATGATCTACTACATCAACGGCATACGGAACGTGAACGTGAACGCGAAGAAAAAGAACTAGCTGAACAACAACTAGTCTTAGCTGATAGTGAACGTAATCGTGTTGAAACTGCACAACAGTCAGTGTAAGTGATTTTCAACATTTTATTATCAATGAATTTGACAATGTCAACATACATTCGAATTTGTCGCCAATATCGATTCTACACGAAAACTTGTTTGTTTTTGGATGGATGTATTGCCGCAGGTGTTGCCATTAGAGAAAAATCTTTGTAGGATAGTTTGGCCTAAAAATCGGTACTTGGCTGGAGATTGTTACGAAACTCTAATATGGATTAAATAATTTGTTAGGTTGTATAGTTGTCTAGAATTCCCGTGTGTTTCGAATCCGGAAACCGCACGGATCTAATTCTTAATTTGTGGAGTTGTAGCGAAATTTAAGCAAATATTCCAACAAGAATTTGATTAATAGAAAATCGTTAAGCTGGCAGTGAAGAAACCCTAAAGAAACTCCAAAGGATTCGCTCGTTGATCCTCAATTAATCTTTAAGACCGTTGCTCTTCGATTTTCTTCTAATTAACGTCTTCTGTAGTGTTAAAATAATCGACAGGAAACTGTAATAAACGACAACTTCCTGTATGTGTAAATAAATTATATAAGTTACGTGATTACCAATGAAAATCGACCACAATCTCTAGACGATTTCTGGTTGATTTCGGTCACGAAATTTCGTTGGAGTATCATTTAGATATGTTCACGTACGTTCGGAAAAACTCACTTCATTCGTTCAATAGATTGTTAGAAATATCTCCAAACTACTCAAAGGTATAATCGAGTTCAAGTCGAAGTTTTCCGTTTTGCCATATTACACATTCTTCTATTATTTAACGATATCTGACATTAACGAATCGGTTAATCTTTGATATTTTATTGGAAATAAAGTCGCTGAATTTTCTATGAAAATTTCGATAATTTATCATCTATTGATTCCGAATTTAATTTGAAAATGAACGAGAAGTTCTTTAAGAAATCCTAAGTTCTTATCGGAAGGATTCTAGCAACATAGCTGTTCCCCTTCAAAGCAAATAAACTGAATAGATACGCAGGAACAATACTGTGAGTTGTATGTAAAAGGGGGATAGTGACGTCACGGGATACACCGGATGACGTCAAAACACCACCACCACCACCACTACCGCCACATCGATATGCCACCGTTGAAAACAGTCGCACTGCAGTTTGTAATGAAAACATGTTCAAACTACTGACCTATTTGGCTCATTTGAAAATCGACAATGACTGATTAAATTAATTTTAAACATGAAGAAATAGAGTTTTCCACCTCGGAGAATTCAACAATTGACGATTTCTCTCGAGTTTGGGAATTTCCAATTTGTCCCCTTTCAAAGAACAAGAGCAAAAAAACAACAGAGGCACATTTGTACACGTCCATCAATCTTTCAATTAATCTGTCCAATGTGGACATAGATCATGTGTAATTTTCAAAAATTCTGCCGTCAAAAGGAAGTCGTGTTGACAACTACAAGACAATCTTAATTGAAAATACAATAACGCCAAAGATTAGGGTTGAAGACACCTGTTTCATGGAAGTTTTTCAATATATAAAGGGGAAAACGCCAACGGTCGATATGATTTAAGCGATTTTATGAATCGTAATCAAACTATGTAACGTGCCGTTAAAAAGACGATAAAATAGCATAATACACGTTGTAATCAAACGAGAATGTCACCCCTAGAAAATTGTACAAAAAAACGGTTTTGTAAGAGTGTCCCTTCCGATTCAAACAATCTAAAGACCGAGTAATCATATTTTTATAAAATATACGAAGTGTCCCATTTAAATCGTAAATTTACGAAAATTACACAAGATATAGGTAATATACAGGGTCTTTCGACTAAACGTTTATAAATCTTATGACAGTCCCTATTAATTGCCGGGTGATATGAAAAATATTTTGACGAGTTGTAGGATAGTCCCTAGGGGACATTTTAGCAAAATTTGAGCCGCTGAGTTCATTGGGAAATTGGTGGAAAATCGTTTAAATCGGAAAATGTCGGCATGTTCGTAAAATTGTCGTTAAATGATTTACGATGATATGAGGATCCGTGCAAAATAGATTTTTTTTTCACTTTTCTTTGCGAAATCCTGAAGAAACGAAAAATTTGTTTTCCGAGATCAGTATTGAATAAGCGAATAATTTACTATTTTACTCTTGAATTGTGTAAAATTGTTTATCGCTTCTATTTGTTTATTTTTTTAACTGCTTGAGATTTGATTTTTATTGTTTTTGCAATAAATGGAACTAGTTGAGAAAAAAGAAAGGCCCCGATCATCTTTAAACTGAGGCAGAAAATAAATACAATAATAAAAGTATCAAAAATGAAACAATAAACAAACACAAGCGATAAATAATCTTACACTATTCAAGTAGTAGCAACTAATGACCATTCATGATTGATCTCAGAAAACAATATTTTCCGCTCCTTCAGGATTTGGTGAAGAAAAATGAGACAAACCTATTTTGTGCGGATCCTCATATGAAGGCCATTTAATATCAATTTTACCAAAAGGTCGATCGCGACATTTTCCGATTAAAGCAGTTTTTCACCAATTTGCCAGTGAACTATGAGGCTAAAATTTTGGTAAAATCTTCCCTAGGGACTATACTGCAAATCCTCAAAATATTTTTCAAATCGCCCAGCAATTAATAGAAGTATAAGAAATTCCTATACTTTATTTTTAAACTAGGAGGAGTGATTTAAATCATGCGCGTCTAAATGCTAATTTCCTATTGGCTACTCTACAGACAAATTTACACAACTCAAAAATAATGCCTAAGAAACATTGGATTTTGAAATTTTGTTAATTTAAAAACGTAGTTCGTATCAGAAAGCTAAATATTTAAAGCTAAAGATTTAAAATAAAAGCGAGTTATAAATATTTATTTTTAGGGTCAAAATTATGTAGTTTTTGTTTCTAGTGAGTTTTTCTGAATAAATCTGGCTTTAGTCATTACTCCTAGTTTAAACGCAGAGTATACAGTGGGCTCTATTTTAGCTTCGTAATATCGTAGATTAGTTCATACTTCACTACTTTTGATATTTATTAATGTATTTTTAAGTGATCGAACAAAACTACGACACTACCTACCAAAAGCCTGAGAGGTCAACTGTGATACAATCGATAGAAAGATAATTCACATTAATGTTGTTCATAACATAGCGTCGTAGCTTTGTTCGTTTAGTATCAATTGTGGTGCGATATGAACAAATTAATCGAAGATATATCCAATTAGAAAATGGGACGTCATTTCGCTTGGCACTTGGCCTTAGTTACGTATCTCAGATTGCTTCATATTTTAGTAAATTTGACATTTGTACATCCATTTTCCAAGTGTATCAATCAATCTACGACACTGTGCAACCAAGACACAGCCAACTGCAATATTCTTGTAATTTTAGTAAAGGATCTTTTGTAGAAAAATCGGGTAGTTTAGTAAAATTTTACATCTTTTTGATAACTCATTTCAAAATTTGCCACAATTGGAAGTATCAAGTCATAAATTGTATATCCACGCATATAATGGAGGCTCTACGGTAGTCAAGTTGATTAATTCTAACTAGTTGAAGTATAATTAAAATTTGGTTGTTTCGCGTTATTAAAATAAACCTTTCAGTAGTACCAATCTAGTCAAGTTGATTAACTCTAGCTCTAGTGTAATTAAAGTTTGATTGTTTCTCATTATAAGAGTGAGATTTTCTGTATTACCAATGGACGAATCGGTGTGGTCTTGCTTGGAACACCCAGTATATTGGGATAGTCCTGCAGCGCAACGCATAGAGGATGTTTTCAGCAAGGACCCTGAAAAGCTGCCGCTTTTCGCTTCAATTCGTCCTGAATCGAGGATATTCGTACTAGCTGCAATGACGAAAACTTAACTGTCCATAATATAAGATCGTCCTTCACTAACTGTTAATTTTGTTATAACGTTTTCTAAAAAAGTAATAATAATAACGATAATAATAATAAGAATAATAATAATAATAGTAATAATAATGTGATTTTGTAAAATAAAATTAAAATCGAACGAAAACCGTAAACACTACACCCTATTATATAAATAAACGTTGATATTATTTTTATATTTAGTCTTATTCTTACAATAATTGGATGTTTTGAGGAGAGCGACAAAACGAATCAAATTACTACAATTCGTAAGGTTGTGAATATTTTAAAAGAGATGAGATTTTATAAATTTTCGGTCGTTTTAACACAAAATTATTAGTGGAGTTTTCTAGTGATTGTCCTTGCGGAAATAGATCAATTTGTTTCAATTCGAATAAATTAGTTAGAATCACTTAACGAATAACAAAGAAATATAGCTCTTCCTATTTATCGAAAGAAAATTACAATAAAATACAACCAAATATATAAAATAGTGTGATATAATCGTAGTTTATTTATAAAAAGAGATTTAAAAATAAATTAAACGTTTGTTAGAAAAATCGTTGAAATTTTTAACCGAATGAAATCCGAAAAAGAAAACCAATAATCTAAACGAAAAGGTTAGTTTTATTTTCGTTCAGAAACGCTTTGAAAATGTGCCAATTGTCGCCTGTAAGCATGAAATTAATTGAAAATTATTAGTTCGTATTTTTAGCCAACCAACAACAGCTACAACAACAAAAAAATAACTGTATTATTACTTCCTTAGTTTAGTCTAGAAGTTTTATGTTGAAATTCGAATTTTAATTGTCAATCATTTCCAGATTTTTTGAACAATAATAATCAATTCAAAAAAAATTGCTTGCCTTATATTCGATTTATATACCGACAATTTACACCTAGTAGTGCCTGAAAGCTTGTTGAAATTTAAACGGTCGATTCTTAACGATTTAAAATAATTAAAATAAATCTTAAACTACAGTGCAATTATTTATTAATACCCGATTAATTAATCTTGATAATTAGCCATGTCTCAACTTGCATTATGCAATTACACTAACAACGATAATAACAATAATACAAATGACAACACTAGTGAAGATTCCAGCCAAGTACCAACCATCTATAGGTAAATATCGTCCGAAAACTACCCCTATTTAGTTAAAAAAAATTCAATGATTTCCACCGGATATGAGTCACGTGTTTCTTGTGTATCGACCAAATTTTTAGGTGTTCTAATTCAGGTATGTGCTCAAAACAACACCAGAAATTACAACAGCAACAACAACAACAACTACCCCCACAACAGGAAACTTTGGAGGATATTTTTATTGCACACTTCTCGATTGGTTAGTTTTGTTCAACAAAAAAAGCATGTTTCTGCTAAAAATACGGAAATTCCATCGATTTTTTCTAGTTTAGTTTCTTGTAGTTTAGTAACTATCAGCTAATTAGAGCCATTTTTAGTTTTAATAAATTTTAGGGGTGGTTTACTACCGCATAGACAATACAATGGATGTGTTCTTGTATTATTTATGAAGCGATTTTGTATAATATATCGCTGTAAAGGGCAGTTTTGTTGTTTTTCTTTCAATGTTTTCGAAGAGATGAATTTATAAACGTGTCAGCATTCTATCACAAAATAATATTTCACCCGATATTGATTCGGATTCCTAACAATATTAATCATCGTCTCGATTAGATGATCTCAATTGGATGTTAATTAGATAGGTGGCTGATTTAATTAAACTGAACATCCCTGGTACTAGTGGTGTTTTTTTCGTTGGAACAGGATGTGTAAATTCGTTGTTCAAATACGGCAACGTGAGCAAAAAGGGGTGGAAAATTCGATCTTTAATCTTGTAGTTCTTCGATTCTATTTCCAAGGTGGTGGATTCAGAGTTAAATAGTTTGAATTGTAATCTAATAGAGACACCGATATTGTAGTGACGTAGTGTCGTTTATTTCCCTATTAGATAACGATTTTTATTGATCTATTTCTAGCTAGTCTAGTATTAACTCCCCTACTAGACTCCCTTTTTTTAATATAATCAATCATCGATAATAATTTATTGAAATTGATTCGAATATCAGTGTAAATGTACAAAGTTATAGTCGATACGTTGATGTGTGCCTCTTCCCCGCCAGCCGTATTTAGAGTGTGGTTGATTTTTAGTTGTTTTTTAGGAATCATGTTTTTTTTGGATACCTGCGTTTTGTTTGTAGGTGTAGAGCACCAATCGCAAGTTTAGACTGCATGGAAGAATTTAGTGCTGGCAGTGCCCTTAGTGCCATCGCTGATCGTCCAACAACCGATGGTACAATTACTAAAGAACAACTTCTATTAGGTGGTCTAACACAACACACACAACCGGCAACAAATCTACCATTACCCAGACAAACTGGCATAACGCCCGGCTTACGCTACCGGAATTTGGGCAAGAGCGGCCTTCGCGTCTCCAATGTAGGCTTAGGTAAGTTCAACTTTGATAACAACCGGATTTTATCGAGTTTTCTTTTAGGTACTTGGCCAACGTTTAGCCCTAACGTCACCGAAGACCAAGCGGAACAAATAATCGTCCTAGCCGTTGAGAGCGGTATTAACGTATTCGACTTGTCAGAGGCCCATTCAGGTAGGCGATATTAATACGAAAAGTCTACCATCAAAAAGAATCTCTATAAAAAAAAATAATAAAACGCACCTCTTTGTGCTTAGGAACTAGAGCAGAAGTTGAATTAGGGAGGATATTAGCCCGTAGAGGATGGAAACGGACGTGTTATATTGTAACGACGAAGATCTATTGGAGTACAAGGTGAGTAGGAGAAAGATCGGACATATTAAATAAAAAATTAAAAAAATCGATCCACGTGTCAAATTATACAAGTTTCAACGTGTACGGCCGACTTTATTGCATGGAATTCGAACCATCCAGGTGGATGAAATTCTTCTATACCTCTATTAATATTTATGCGATGTCAATCAAATGTTGACCTGGAATTTCCATTTTTTCCAGATCCGAAGAAAGAGGTTTATCCAGAAAACACATTATCGAAAGCGTAAAAGCCAGCTTAGTCCGGCTACAGTTATCGTATATTGACGTTGTTATAGTCCATAAAGCAGATCCCATGTGCCCTATGGAAGGTAAACTATAATCCAAATCTAAAATTTTCAAATTCTAATTCGACTTTTTCCATATAGAAGTAGTACGGGCGATGCATTACGTTATATCGCAAGGTTGGGTGATGTATTGGGGCACGGCCCGATGGTCGCCGGTAGAAGTAATGGAAGCATACACGAATTGCCGACAATTCAACTGTGTAACACCAATAGTCGAACAAACCGAATACCACATGTTCTGTAGAGAGAAAGCTGAATTATACATGCCTGAATTGTACAATAAAATCGGCGTAGGTCTTATGGCATGGTCGCCAATATCAATGGGCTTATCACAAGGCAAAGACGATACCAGTTTACAACTATTCTCGCGGGCTAGTTTTCGCAATAAATACAGCTCGTTTTCGTGGACGGAAGACGAAACGGCAGCACAAAATAAAGAGGTAATTTTCAATTATTTCCAAAGATTCTTGGTAAATTTTCTATCGTAGGGTTATGCATGGAAAGATCGGATTCAACCGGAAGAGACACGCCGACAATCTGAACGAATTAGAGAGTTGAGTTCTTTAGCCGATCGTCTCGGTTGTTCGTTAGCCCAATTAGCAATCGCTTGGTGTTTGAAAAACGAATCAGTCCAATGTTTACTCTTAGGAGCTAGTACTGTAACCCAACTTTATGACAGTATACAATCACTACAATTAGTACCAAAATTGAACACAACAATGGTGGCAGAAATCGAACGAATTCTAGAAAATAAACCGAGTAGACCTCCTATGGTATCAACACTGGCGCTTAGATGACAATCAATGTGCCCCCCTGGATCGGCCAGGTAAGTTAACCTGCACAAATCATTAGTATTATCATTAATTTGATTGGTTTTAGTGGCGGCCAGGGCGGCACTAGTAACACCGACAGTCCTAAAGACGAAGACATTAGCAACACTGATACGGACACGAAAGATAGCCAAAAATTACCGTTCTGCGAGATTCAGTGACAAAAGGTTACCGAGTTTGTGAAAACTCGTAAAAGTAAAACGCCCGACGAGAAGCCGGTTAAAGAGAAGGTGCGCTGGTCTTATAGTCCTGACGAAGGACCGAAATGTACAACTGAACCGTTCATTGTTAAAAAGAAAGACAAAAAGAGTCCGGTACAGGTATGAAAGCAACTTAATGAAATACTGATTTAAATTGGTGAAAATTTGGAGAAAAATTGGGAATCTTTCCGGTGCCATTTGCTCGTTGGCCATCATTCAATTCATCCTAGAAATTGGCACGTGAATTTTGCACGCGATACGCTCTTAATTCGCTAACGATCTAGAATTTAGTCGACAAATTTTATTAAAACTAGAGATTTAAACGATAACAATACAGAAGTGGCAAAACAATCAGATTCACTATTTAGTAATTTTAACTTAAATGACACGTTTCCGGTTGTTTCACCGCTGCTGTAAACATGAAGAAATGACACTGCCTATGTTAAAATCTATGGGTGGTTTGTTTGATCTGTGCACGATTATAAAATAGCGCTTGAAGTTGCTTTAAACGAGATTTCTCTAGAAATTAGTGCAGAATCAAGCCATATCTCATATAAGTTGTTTTAAATTAAAACTTATGACAGATAATGCGCGATTTTTTTGTAAATATAAACAATTTAAAATAACTCTAGATAGGTATTTGAAGAATGATAATAAAATTGTAAGATTTTCAACAAATCTATACAGTATTTTAACGCAATACTTTGTAATAATTCTCGATAATGATGATAATAATTAATTTCCTATTCTAATATGACCAAATCGTCATTCAGTAATTTTAAACAAATCTTCTTAATTCAAATAAAGGCACACATTTTAATAAAATATACAACATAATAATATGTAAAAGAATATACAATAATTATCGAATTTAGTGATAGTTAGATAATAATGGCAACAATTGGGAATATTGCATCAATGAACTGTCCAATTATTTTCTCAAATGGTAGAACATTTTTAAAATTAGCGCGCAAATTCGCAGTTTGATTCCAATATGGTTGCCGGATCACGGTCTGTGAATAGTGGCGCGCTAAATTTAAAATATCACCCATTCAACAATTCGGCTTTCTTTAACTGAATAACTAATCAAAAATTAACGATGCAATTAATCCATTTTTAAATGAAATTTCTCTAGATAACCACCGATTTCTAAATAATCTTTCACTATAATTATCTTTATTTATGTTGAATTCTATTCTGATTATGTGGTAGAGGAAATTAATTAATTAAAGAAAAAGATCAAGAAAACGCTCACTTGTTGAATTAATTTTTTAGATTATAACGCCTTGTTGACTGTGTATTACTATATATTTGATTGTTAAATTATTTGTTTTATTCTTCAAATTCTATAAAGACAAATATGTGATTTTTACTGTTCTTACTTGTAGAATTTATAAAATTTAAACAAAACTAAAAAACTAGTGATATACGCCTTGTTTGTCCGAGAACAACACAGTTTCGATTGTAATAAGCGTAGAAAGAATCGAATAACACGCCAAATAGTGATGGATCGAATATAATTCAACAATATTTCCAAATTATGGTCTTATTTTAGACCATTTGGAGTGTTATCCAAATTCTTTCGTTCTTATTCTCGCGACTGTAAATTTGATAGAACAATCTGCATGTAGATTTGGGATTTTTGGAAATTTTAATCAGCATATTGTTAATTAATCGCCCAAAATTAGATAGTAGACGAATTGAATTACATATCTAGTTGGCAATAATTTTAATGATCTCGAATCTAAACATATTTAATTAGGTACAATTTCTGTTATCAAATAAATTAAAATTGTTGATTATTATAGGTGCTCAATGTTTATTTTATAGCGAAAATTAGCTGCAATTTAACGAATCATATCATTCACTATTGAGAGGAAAATTTCTAAGAATCCCTTTAAGGAAATCTCTAAAAAAGCGAAACAATCTGGCACTTTCTATTTTTAAATTCCAATCAATTTCCTTATTCTATGATTATTATAATTAAAGATTTAATATTATCGATAGATGCTGGATTGGATTCTATGAGGAAACAGGCAAATTGGCCTAATTGTTATGTAAATATTTCAAAACAAAAAGAAAATCTAGCTTGTAATCGCTCAAATACGACAACAAATTGATATGTAAAAGATTATTTTAATCGATTTTTACTTGTAGTCGATCGTTTGAGAGATTCCCCTCCGATTCCAGTGGTGAATCCCAAAAATTTCCGATTGATTGGGACTTAGATAATAGAATCGAGGGGGCCATCTCAACCGATCAACTATACAATTTTTGGCAATGATATTATGCAATATTGTAAGCTTGTTTTCTTTTCTTATGGAAGAAAGAAAGAAATCTTATTACTCAAAAGTGCTATTATCGCTTGATTTTTGAAAATTTTCCTACAAATCTCCCAAACGATAAATCGTCCCGGATTCACGTCAGAAACTGGCTTCAAATACACAGAAATGATGATTTAATAGACTACCGGTACAGTTATTATCGTCCAGATGATTCACAAATAGCTGCTTCTCCATTGTTATACGGTTTAAATTTCGTGGATATCTAACGGAGAATTTGTAATAAAACTGTTTAGTCAAATATTTGTTCTTGTCTTCGTCGCCTAAAAAAAAATATTGAACAACGATTGTAATTGAAACAATATACCTGAATCTAATTTTTTTTATGACGAATTTATTGGACGACTGTATAAATTTGCAGCCCAATTGTCGTAATAATATTCTTAACGTTTCATCTTTGCTCGGGTGGATTTACACAAAAAACAAACTACACTTTAGTGAATTCACCTATTAAGTTAAACAGCGTATTTCAAAATGAGCAATAATACAAATTGTAAATGTTCCAACTCTGAGCAAATACTAGTCTTGAACGCTATCTCTATTACAATAATAAATACAACGATAATACGGTTACACGTATAAACAATGCAGATCGAGATGAAGATTGACGTTAATTCACCGTTAACAAGGTATTTCCATATGAGGAACAATACGAAGTTGCAATTCTAAGCAAATATTGGTCTTGAGTGCTATCTTGCGACAACAAACTTCTGTAAATACTGTAGATCGACATGAACATTAAAATACAGATTCTGAGCAAATATTGATCTTGAGCGCTATCTTTAACTCTATTACAATGATAAATATAACGGTATTTTAATATTGTTAGAAGTGTAAACAATGCAGATCGAGATGGAGATTGAAATTTGTTGAATAAAGTTGAACAGTGTATTCGAAAATAAGAAACACTACAGAATTCCAATTCTGAGCAAATACATGCCTTGAACGCTATCTTTAACTCTACTATCGTAACGAATGTAAACTTATGTTTTAGATTGTTGCACGTATAGATAATTTAGATCGAGATGGAGATTATTTGTTGGGAAATCTTACCGACATTATGGTTCCTCCATTGAATTGTTCTAGATTCGAATTACGCAACTTTTAATTAAATTACAATTAACTTTCCGTTTACAGTTTCAAGGATTACAACATCGAATTTGGTCCCACACTGTCTCCGTTATCAAACTGCCGAAATCCAAGACCAATTCACAAAGTAATCAAATTTCGAATGGGTAATTCCTACAGTTGCACAATTTTGATGATAAGAACTCGAAATTTGATGAAATTCGGTCGTTTTTTCAACACAGTAGAACTGATTGTAATGTCACGATTTGATAAAAACTCTTGTGATAGAAAAGTTAAAAAAAAATACCGGTTCTTTCTAGAAAATACGTGTTTAAAATTCAATAATATTTATTTGTTATTATTATTAGCAATAACAATAATCGTAATAAATTAAGCAAGAATTAGAAATAAATACAAATTAAGGTTCAACAATATCAACACTTGATTTGTCATAGATTTGATGTGTGCCCCTTTTCCACCATTGTCCTTGTAACGGCATCAATTTCTTTACAATATATTTGTATTGAACAGTCGGTATATGTTCGTATTTTAAAAACCTATAATGGACTTCTACACAATTGCGATAATAATTGTAAGAAAATTAGTGAAGAATTTTACCGTTTACTGATGGGGGCCCAGTCGGATCCGAGTTATTATCCTGTCCGAGACTGAAAGTATACCACATCAAAAATACAAAAAAACCACAAATTTTCGACATAATTAGATAATAGTTTGGAAAATAAAATAAATAAAGCGTACGACAAGAAAGTTGCTATACAACTAACGAAAACACCGATCTCTATTCGTATGGAGATTAGAAAAATCCCGTATATTCTACTAAATGATCCTTGTACTATTTTAACAAATAAACGATTATTGATATTGAAAATCTATTGTTATTATAATTTGTTTATTAACAATTGCGGTTTATCGGGAATCAATTAAAAATCGTTGATTAGAAATAAACAAATTGAAAGATTTCTATTCTAACACTAAAATCGTAAAATATTGATTGAATATTGCTAAATGTCGATAGGTTTTTGTAAAGTTCCCCACAAACGATCCATCATATCACACAACAACAAAACTCGAAATATACTGTTATTTCATCATGTATAACACATAATAATGTTGAAAAGATTACAACTGTATAGTGTGGATTTGGTGGAAGAGTTTTCAGTGCTACAAGCACAACGATCAAGACAACACCGCAATTGTGGAAATTGTCATATTTTCCCTACAATTCTTGAATTATATTAAAACGGTGAATGTGTTCGCCTGCAGCAAATTTCGTTGTAATTTTGTGTTAAATATATGCAGTGAAAGTTAAGTTTGGGTGGTTTTAGAGTAATAGTAATAGTCGTTTTTTCGGTATCGTATCTGCGAGTTGTTGTGTTGATTTCTATTTGATTTTCAAATTAAAATAAATAACTGTATTGTTGCTTTATAAAGTGATTATTGTGCTTGACACGAAAATCCTGCAAATAACTCAATTTCGTATGCGCGGTAAGTACAGACGTCTAAACGATTACAACCAAGGAGACAATTCTAAATCGACCGAGTATAGATGGGCTTCAACAGGGCCGTACTCTCCTAAAATCCTAAAATTAGATCGAATATCAATTCCAATAATAATTCTAAAACTGGCAAGATCCTTCACGTACCATCATTTCTATCGTGATCCTTTACCTATGTTAATTTATTATTTAAATATCATGATTAAGTTATCGTGATGTCTATTAAATTTATCCATTAAGTAATACTTTACAGTGAAGTTTTTATCGTTTTGTAAAAATCTACGAATTATATACACAACTTGAAAGGTCAACTGGTCTCTTCTGTTTTCCTTCTTTCTATTTGTTGTTAACAATCAACAGCTTTTTTTAACAATATTACAATATGTCATTTATTAGTTAGTTAAAAATTCTGCAACACACCTGTTCCAACAATTACAAAAACGCTAAAAATAACGTCCATTATTAATAAACTTGTGAAGAATCTCTGTTTCTACATGTTGTTGAATATAAATTGTTAAGAAATTTAGCCTCCAGCCGAGAGTTGCTTCTCTAAACCGATTGACTGAAATCGAGTGTCCTCACTATACCATTAGAACAACATTTTTTTTCTTTAATTTACCGACTAAAACGATCAATCTTACATCATTTTCGATTTTATGACCGTCTAAAGGCTACATCTAATTAGCCACAAGAAAAAATAGTGAAAGTTGGAATGAGGATGTCTCTGCTTGCATAATTAAAACTTTAATTTAGTGAAGCAAAAACCGACAGAATTACTATCGGAAATAAATTTCTTTGGAAATTTAACACGAATTATCGCCAATAGAGGAAATTATCTCATCAATTAGCATATTCTCGAGTATAGAAGAGAAAGTAGCCGATAAATTGACAAATATGCGCGTATTGGTGGATAATTTTCAATTGTAACACTAGAAAACTCCTCATTTTAACTTGATATAATCGAATTTCGCTCTTTTATTACAATAATTGTTGTAAACAAAAGCGTAAGTGATATCGTTACAAGAACCAGTTCTACAATGGAACGATTCAATTACATTTTCCATTTAAAACGACTATAATAGTTTTAAATTGTTTCAATTTCGCGCCATTGCAGCCATCATTGATCATGCCCGCTAATTAGCCGCTATTGCACATTTCGCGTATGTTTAGTACAAGGGGAGGGTGCAAGAGGAACAAAAGACAAACACCAAAACAAAAAAAGGAAGAAGATGGCGGACCGTTCTGACAGGAGGTCATCAATGGGATCGAATTGTGATGATCCACCGAATTCACGTCTATTCATAATTGGTAGTAAATTATTAACTGAAGATGATTATAGACAGGCGTTTAATGAATTCGGTCATATTGAAGAATTGTGGACGGTTAAAGATCGCCAAACTGGTGAAAATAAAGGTACAATTTATTGTTAAAATTTCCAACAATTAAATTTAATTCTATTCGATTTTTATGAATGAAGGTGTCACTTATATTAAATACTCGAAAACGTCAGAAGCCGCCCGGGCTCTAGAGGCAATGAATGATAAAGCAATCGGCGGTATAAATCGCAGTATTAAAGTAATGGTAGCTGCCAGGTTTGATTTAAATTTGCCATCTTCAACTATGATCAATCATTAAATTTACGATAATTTCCAGTCGTGAACAAGGCTCCAAACGAGATGCTAACGAAGAAGAGAAAATCCAACGTTTATTTGTTATTGTCCCGAAAACAATGACCGATACCGAACTGTATAACAATTTTAAAATATATGGCGATATTGATTATGCTACAATAATTAGAGATAGGGATACTAAAGAAAGTAAAGGTGTAGCTTATGTTAAATATTTCAAGTAAGCTTGAAAATCAATACTATGGTATTGTACCTCACGAACTACAATGTCGTAGCTTTGTTCAATCAAAATATATCATTTCAAATTTTATACAATAAGAATGAATCTACGACACCACAGCCAACTACAAATTATAGTAAATGTCAATATAGGCAACCAATTATACATTTCTTTTTAGATTCTCGCATGCCGCTGCCGCTTTTGAACAGTGCGATCGAAAATATCGCGCCGTATTCGCTGAACCACGCAAATCCAACAATACAAAATACGACGATAAATTTCCAATATTTCACGAACCATTCATCAAAAACAATACAAATCCACTACCATTACCGGACATACCGAATGGTAACAATTATACGAAATTAATTGCTGTAGTTAGTCCACAAGTGAATCAAGACCAATTATGGAAACTATTCGATATTGTTCCCGGTATCTATTCGATTAATTGTACGAATTTAAATTCTAATTATTTAAAAAAAAAATAGGTTTGGATTATTGTCATTTACGTATGGAGGGTCGTTCGCGTCCAGTTCGTGGTATAGCATCGATTGTTTATACAAATCCCCAATGGGCGGCGTATGCCAAAGAGAAATTACACGGTTTCGAATATCCACCAGGTAGTCGGATTATTGTTAAACCAGATTTAGATGGTAATAGTAATGTTAGTAATAATGGTGGTGGTATAACAAATAATCTAGGTAATTGTAAACGACCTATATCAATTGATCGTAATAAACAATCTGAAATTTTACAAATTGCTGAAACTATATCACAAGCTTCAACATTGTTACAAGCTGCTGGATTATCGCCTGGTAAATTTATAATTATTACCAAGAAAAAACCGGTAATTTATTGTAAATTATAGATTTTTTACAAACGAAACTTGGTATAAATCCCGGGCAAGATTCTGGATGGAATTGTAATGTAGACTTACCTGAACCGAAACCTTTGGCCAGTATTGACGCTGAAACACAAGCAAGGTAATTTCAATTTCACCTCTTTAGCACATGATGTAAAATTCAGCATTATTCTTGTTAGTATTCTCCTCACGCCTTCATTAGCGAGTTCGATCTGTTAACACAAATTTTTGTCTAATTGTAATTTTACAGGTGTTTTATTGTTTGCACTCCAAACCCACCCCCGAATTCTGTACTAAAGGAGGTATTTTGTCGATTCGGTAATTTAATCGATGTATACATGCTGAATAATAGAAATTGTGGCTATGCTCGGTATGCTTCAAAGGATTCCGCTAAGAATGCTATCGCTGTAAGTTTCCCCCAATAATTTACGACCAATTTCACCTAAATAATCCAACTTCTATAACAATATTTTAAAGACTTATAGGCAACCCTTTGGAGATCGCTTGAGCAAAATTTGAACCATGTAGGGGAAGTTAGTCGAAGAAAACACCATGGTTTCTGAGGATGTCGCGGTTTTCAGAAGCATAAAATGACTCAGAATGACTCAAAGATGCTCCTAACATTGGTTTGTTTGGTTTATTCTAGAATGTAATGGAGAAAAATGAAAAAAGTGCGCATTCTTGAGTCGTTGTGAGTGATTTGACGTGTCTAACTCGGTTTCAAAAATCGCAATATTTTCTAAAATGAGAGTTTTGCCCGGCTTCCCCATGAGCTACAAGGTCCAGATTTTGGTAAAACGATATACAAGTATCCTGATATCAATCCTAAAAATATTTTACAAATCACTTATCAAGAACCAAGACCTTTTATGTAATTCACTTCGCAATTGACTATGTCGTAGCTTTGTTCAGCTGCTTGAAAAATATATTAGCAAATGACAAATTTAGTAAAATATGAACTAATCTACGACATAATCAATTGCGAGAAAAATTATGATCCCGTTGTAAATTTATAAAAAAATCTTTAGACACTCCACGGGGCCGAAATCGGCGGCATAAGAATCAAAGTATTGGAGGCGGAAGAACGGCCGGATTATAATCGAAAACGACAGCGATTAGAAGAACGATCTTAAATGATAAATTGATGATGTAAGTGTCGAGTTACCTAAACTGTGATAAATTTTATTACCAAAGATTATATTTAATTTTTTAATTTATAATAGAACGAATATTTTGTAAAGAAAAATGATTTTCTTTCCAACAGTTTGGACAATTTTTTGACAAAAGGACAGAGACCGGACGTTTTGAAGTTGATAACGTGACATTACGTACACATTCCATACAAAATATACTCAACAACAACAACGACGACGTTTTAATTTATTGTTTCAATGTTTTGTGTGATTGTTTCCGCTTTTAATTGTAGGAGATATTGCTTTTATGAATGCAAAAACAGTGAAAATTGTGTAAAAATTTACTGAAAAGTACATAGAAAGTTTTATTTTTGTTATATTAAATTAATAATAATTATTATTGTGTATTAGAATAATTTTTTAAACCTATACATTCAATCAGTTCCTCTTTACATACCTAAACGTAATTATAAATGGAAGAGAAAAAGAAAACAAGTAATTAGTACACTAAATCGATATGACTGAAGTTAAATTATTAAATAAATGCAAACAAACAAATTTCTACACCTCGATTCGCAGCTCGTTCTTTTAATTATAGATAATATATACAATTATATAGTAAAAAATTTTAATTACCTTTCTTAACTTTTAACTTATCGATTAAAAATTGTGTGTACGTAGTAGAAAATGTTACTTTTTAATTCATTAACTATTAAATTGTTTTAAATATATCAACTTCAGAATCATAGCACCATTTTATAATTAATAATGAAACCCATTCAAGTTTGAACTCAACTGAAGCTATAAAAATACAAGATTTAGTTCAAGTATCATTTTTTCTAATACATTTAAAACAATTTTTTGCTTATTTTGGAAATATGATGACACCACGGTGTTGATTTGGTATCGATATTTGTATTAATAAAACTTTGTTTACATAATTCCCTTTCGAACAAGCACATATAGCAATAAAAAAACAATATAAGCTTATACTTATCTGGTATTGTAGCGATGTTGTAATACTGAATTCATTTCGAATGTAAACAAAGTTTTAAAATCGCGTTTAGTTGTGTTGTTCTATTATTGAAAATAGTTTCCTAACGAAAATTTGGAAGAAGAATTGAATTTCGTCAAGGCGAGACTGTATTGTAAAATTATATTTGGTAACAAAAGCATAATAGAAACAAATTTAATTACCGCAAATTAACAGAAAAGAAGATTTTGTTGTCTCTTTTTTGTGGTCTGTCAAATTATTCGGAATTCAGAAAACCAGAAGAAAAAAAAAAAAAATAAAGAACTGCATGGTGAGTAGATTTATAAAATAACACACTTTTTACGTTTAACCGGTTCTGGTGGTTCTAAAGCAGCTAAAATCGCCTCGTCGAATACATTCTTTAAACCTTTCTGTGTTAATGCAGAACATTCGACATATTTAACAGCTTTTAATTCTTTTGCCAATTTTTCACCTTGTTCTACCGATATTGGTTTCTGTTTGTTTTTTGCTAATTTCTCAATTGTTGCACCATCATCACGTAGATCGACTTGTGTACCAACTAGAAGGAAGGGTGTTTTTTGGCAATGATGCGTAATCTCCGGTACCCACTACAATAACAAATCAAAATCAACAATTTCAACTAATAATTAGCAAATACGTACCTTTTCTTTAACATTTTCAAACGAGGACGGACTGACAACGGAAAAACACACTAAGAAGACGTCTGTTTGTGGATAGCTCAACGGGCGCAGTCTATCGTAATCTTCTTGTCCTGCCGTATCGAATAAACCTAAAGTGTAAGGCTCACCACCGATCATAACCGTAACAGCATAATTATCGAAAACTGTCGGTACGTATTCTGATGGGAATTTATTTGTTGTATAACTATAAATTAAAAATTTGATTTAACTAAACTATAAATTTCAATGCAATTGTTTACCTAATTAATAGACAGGTTTTACCAACAGCTCCATCGCCCACGACGACACATTTAATTGTTTGCATTTTTAAAGCCTCGGTTAATTTATTTCTTCAATTTCCTAATTCTATTTCTGTAACAAATCGTGAAGAAAAAAACAACACATCACCTAAAATGTCAGCAAAATATGATTGTACCGGATATTGGATTATAAATTACATCCAATTAATTCAATTAACCAACGAATTATCTCTAAATTGTTCAATTAACAGAAATTAATTGATTAATTCGATTGATCTCAACGAATATTCTAAAAAAATAAAATGGTCTCTGCCATTTTTTCTCACTCACTCACTATTATTTCAATACATTCCAAAAGCGTCATTCTCATCCCAATTACCCGGAAATTATAGCGAATTTATCAATTTAGCAAACGATAATTATTAATTAATATAATAATTTAATTAATATTGTTACCTTTTTTATATAAAAATATTTGAAAAAATCAACAAGAAATACGAATTTTTCTAAAACAAAATTCCAAGTTTTTTTTGGGTTGGGTTCACGTACACACACACAGACAGAGACAACTTCAGCTAAATACCAAAACTACCACAACAACAACGAAAATTCCACCAAACAACACAGTGTTGATACTGTAAAAAATTAAAATCACCAAATAACTGTCAAAAATATGTCCGTATTATACGAGGGGTGTTCGAAATATTAAAAATTCCTAACAGTTTTTAGATTGTAAAATAGCGGATTTCAGTGAGTTATCATTGATAATTGGAGATATCGACGATAATAGTTGGTGAAACTATCACTAAGCTGCGGTGTCCGAGTGGTTAAGGAGATGGACTTGAAATCCATTGGGCTTTGCCCGCACAGGTTCGAATCCTGTCCGCAGCGATAACCACTTATTTTTGCTTTAAAACCATTCAAATAATTCCCAATTTTCGCCGAATCGACAATATGGCAACCTTGGATTTTGACAAGGAAAATTTAGTTTACCCATCCGTTCAAGAATTAAAATAATTGTTGATGCTTTCAATATTCATAAATAATCTTTTTTAAAGTTATTTTGTGGTAAATTAAATAATGGCTTAGGATTTTTCATTTTTTAATAATTTCAAATGAAACTACAATTATGATGGTTCAAAAACGGCTTAAATAATAAGCTGCGGTGTCCGAGTGGTTAAGGAGATGGACTTGAAATCCATTGGGTTCTGCCCGCACAGGTTCGAATCCTGTCCGCAGCGTCTCTTATCTTTTTTTTAAATTTGAGGAATATATTTTCTTTTTTTCTATATTTTTGTACTAAAGATTACATTTATTAAATATAAGCTAATATTTTGTTAATTTAGCGGCTTATTTTCATTATATTGTGGCAAATATTGTTAAATGTCACCTATGGTTATACACTGTGATTCAAAAGAAGCGCATAGTGTAAATAACTTCTTTATTTATAAAAATTTCGAAAAACGCCGAGACAGGTAACTTTTTATTTTTTAATTATTTTTTGTGGTTGGGTCTACCATCTGTTACCATCGCGAAGAAATGACATCATCATCAATTTTTTTTTAATTAGAACCCCTATTTTTGAATTTTTTTCTGGAAGAGCATATTTTTCTGCGTTTAGACGTGTAAAAATTGTAGGGGGTTAGATAAGAAAATTTTTGAGAAAAAAATTGTTGAAATTTGCAAGATTTTCTGTCATCGCAATATCTTTGCATCAGCATGGCATATACAAAACATAATACCTCTGAATAAGCATTGCAAGCATTGATTTATTAAAGGATCAAGTAGGCATAGGTTGAAAATTTGACATAATTACTGACAAACATGGCAGATTAAACTGTCAAAAATAAAATGAGAAATGTGGATGATTTCTAGCAATGGAGATGAAGGGCGGAATAAAATTGAAGTGTATTTAATCTCTTTAATGGCTTGTATCATCTTCATTGATAACAATCATTCAAATTTCTCATTTTTATTTTTGACGATTAAATCCGCCATGTTTGTCAGTAATTATGTCAAATTTTCAACCTAATGTCTACTTGATCCATTAGTAAAACAATGCTTGTAATGCTTATTCACTCACTATGCTAATGCATAGCAATTGTGATGACTGAAAATCTTAGAAACTTTAACAATTTTTTTTCAAAAATTTTCTTATGTAACCCCTACGATTTTTACATTTCTGAACGCAAAAAAATATGCTCTTCCAGAAAGAAAATTCGAAAATAGGCGTTCTAATTTAAAACAATTGATGATGACGCCATTTCTTCTCGATGACAAGTTGTCATTTTGACCCAGTCACAAAAAAATAATTAAAAAATAAAAAGTTACCTATCTCGGCGTTTTTCGGAATTTTGAGTAGTTAAGAAGTAATTCGCTTCTTTTGAATCACAGTGTATAAATATCATTGCGTATACAAAATTTTGATATCGACGCAAAAATAATGAATTTCAAGAAAGTGCAATAAATTTGAACAAGTTCTGAGTAATGAAGATAATAAAAAGTCGTATATTTAGGGAAATTCCAACATTTAGGCTTAAAATAGTTTGATAAATTAACAAAGAAGTGACGCTAGATATGGAGAATAAATAAAATTATTTGATTTTTTAGTAAAACACGCTATTTATTCAAAGATATCTAACAACAATAATATCAAAGTTCCAATTGTTCTCCATTTTAAATATCAATAATAATAAAAATTAACATAATCTACAACATAATACTCTTCTAATTAGATCACAAAATGGACTTACGCATTTAAAAAAAGGTCGATTCTCTTGAGATTTCGCCTGTAATACGGTTTCAATAATTGCATTCTTAATTTTGTCTATATTTTCCTGAAAATACAACAATTAATAAACAAATTATTGCAATTTAAAACGAATAAATACTCCGCTTTGAGCCGAACACTCGATATATCGACTATTATAACGTTTAGCCAAATCCGCTGCCATTGTGTCGCTAACATAATTCTCCTGGCTAATATTCATGCGATCTATCGTCTCCGGATCGTTCCGTAAATCACCCTTGGTGCCGATTAAAAGAATAGAGGCATTATTTGCGAATTCGCGTATCTCCGGTATCCACTAAAATCAATTAATATTAGCAACAATTATGATAAGTTATTGATCATTTACTAAATCTGCAACGTTAGTGAACGAACTCGCGTTCTCTACAGAGAAACAAACCAGAAACACATTGACGTGGGGATAACTGTTGATTCTTATATTTTTATACTCTTCTTGCCCTGTAAATTTTTCGTTTATTTCGCAGTTTTAACGACACAAGAGACGCACCTGCCGTATCGAAGAAGTGCACCTGGTACGATTGGTTATTGTAGTCGATTTTCGTTGAGTAATTATCAAAGACTGTGGCTGCATACTTTTGGCCGAATTCCGCATCAGTGTAGGCTAATCTAAAGCGAATAATTTCAATAAACTATTGAAATTTTGAAGATAAATTTACCTTGCTAGTAGGGAAGTTTTGCCAACGTAACCGTCACCAACAGCTAAACACCGAATTAAATTATCCACTTCCATCGTGAACAAGCTATATTACAGTAATTATTCCCATCAATAAACAATGACGATCCTTATCAGAATTATTATCAGAAAATAACCACTCTATTGTGTCTGATAAAACTAAACAATTCGCGATAAGCAGCGTCTTTATTATAAAAATGACAAAATACGGATTTTCAAAGCAAATTTTATTCGATTATTGTTCTATTACAGCACGCCGTTATCAGTTTTGTAGTTTTATTAACAATTAACCAATGAGAATTTAATGCGTTTTGGGGGGGAATATTACATTTCTTATACAATTGATCAACAATAGAAAATAAAACGAGACTAGATTCTATTTTTCCTTATTCAGAGCTTGGATGAATTCCTCCAATTTTTCCTGAATTTGCCGGACGCGTTCTGCAATTCACAATTATCAACAATTTTACAAAACAGCACATACCGCAGTACATCGTTTTCGAGCCAGCGGCCCGAATAGCCAACAATTTTCAACAATTTCCCAAAAAATAAGCGAAAGCTAATGAATTCTTCTCAAAATGTTTTTTATACAAAATAATCATGTTTAATGCGTGAAAATATCCGAATATTGGAAAATTTTCCCATAACTTTTGTAATTTTCCTACATTAGATTTTCCTTTGTTGACGTGCCCTCCCTTTTTACATAACAGTTTAAATAATTGTTTTCAATTTTTTTATCAATTTTCCGGAAAAGCAAATTTTATTAGAAAATTTCCTACAGATTTGGAAAGCCCTTTCAATTTTCTATCAAAATCTCTAATTTCGTTGAAAAATAAACAAAACTACTCAAGTTACTAGACAAAATTGTTTAAATTCTAGGAAATTACAACAAAAAATCCCTCTACATTTTCCCTGTAACTCAGAAGTTGACTAAAATTTTCCAAAACAGAAACGGCCATTCCTGCCCCTTGAAATGCCCTGTTTAATTCAACTCAAATCATTAAAATCCATTAAAAAAAAGAATATTAACATTTTTCAATCGCTAGGCCGAAAAGATGTACTGTAGGCCCTAAGTACAACTTACTCAATTCTTCAGCTAAAGTCACACGCCTGCCTGTTAACAATTTTTCCTTCTTCTCCTGATCCTGGCCGTAATCGTCCAAAATTTCTTTAATCTCCTTGTCCAAACGTCTTGCTGTAAATTAACGGATTATTAAATCAATTTGAATACAATCGATTTGGTACCTTCACGATTCGTAATTTGTTGTCTCAAAGCATTCGCTGTAACTTTCATCATTTGTTGGATACGATGGAATAGAACAACATCGGAACATTCCAGATTATTTTGTTGGTGGTAAATGTAGAAACCTTTACGACAATCGTAGGCTTTAGCTAGCGATTCTTTTAAGAAATATCGGCGATACACTGGATACCAAACGTCGCGTATAAATTCGTTATCGACTTCGATATTGTTGCGGGCTAAATTGTTACGAACTGTTGTCAATTCGTCGTAACTAAGACCCGGGGGGTGTTTCTAAAATTAAATCGATTTGTTGTAATTTAGAAAATTTAAAAAATGTTAATAATTACCGGATTTCCGTATAAGATTTTATCTAATTCGGATTTAACCGAATTTCTTTTACTTTGCAATTCAGTTTGACTTCTCCAATATAGCCACCGTTCTTTCGTTGAAGGCCCTAAAATTTCTTTGAGTACTTGCTCAGTTTCGTTCAATTTCTCTTTGATACTCTTCTCTAAAAATTTCACAGCATTATTCCAATCGCGTTTATCACCAACAGTACGATCTTCTAATGTGTTCAATTGGATAACGCGCAACATTTCCGATGCTTTCTCCTCCCATGAATGTTTTTTTAAAGCATCATGTACAACTGTTGTTTTCAACAAATCGAATATATCTTCGTGATCTGGCGTTTGTTTGGATTTCTCCATAAATTTCAAAAATTCATCTTTCAACGTCTCCCAACCGGCATCTACCGATTGTTGTGGTAACGTAAGTTCAGCCCATTGTCTTAATTTTATATCAACTGTTGTATTGAAAGTTTCAGTAAAACCACTTTGTGCAGCCGGTAGATAAATATTTTCAAACACATGATTCGATACATTCGACCACAATTTATTTAATAAACACTCCTCCCATTGTTTTGATGTTAATTGTGATAAATTAATGACTTCATCTAAAATTTCACTACGGGCACGTTCAAATAATTCATCACGATCTTGTTCGCGTTTATGTGGGAAATTATTCTTCCATTCAACTTCTAAATTGAAACGACGCGCTTTGAATAATGCCGATTGTTGTTCGACAGTTTCGCGGACCATCTTCCAGAAACAATCAGCAACAGCCAGGCTTAAATTTCGCGTTGTCACTTGAGTTGAACGAATCGCACCATCTCTACAAGTTTAAATTTTATTGTAAATTTTCCTCAAAGGGGCTGCGAATCGTCAAAAAAAGGAAATTTTCAATCGACCATTTCTCTCTTGTTTGTCGTTCAATTTTCAATGAAAATCCAAATTTTTGAGCTTACTCGAAAGAGCATTTGAAATTTCAAAATGAATACGAGGAATCTTGAAGTTTTCGAAAAATAGATGAAGATCTAGAAGCATGTTTTCTTGAATTTTCCCCGTAACTCAGCTTATATGAGTATGGGATTTAATCGAGTTGAGAGGGCTTTCTAAATTTTCCAATTGACCCGAGTTTTCCAGAAAATTAAGAAAAGTGTTTACGGTTTTCTTGCACAATTTTAAACATAAATTCGAAGCAAATCATAGGGAAATTTGACCCTATTAAAAATGATTGTTGTGAACTAGATTTTTTCCAGTTTGTAGACGATTCTATGGACTTTAAAGCTATGCTATTGTTATGCGAAAAACTTGTTCATTTTCACGGAAAAATCGTGTGGAAAATAGACTTTTTTGTTAACTAAATAACGTACAGATAGCGCGTCAATTTTATGTCGGAAAATTTCCTTGAAAAGGTTCTTTTTCGACTCTTATAACAGGCCTATCGAAATTTTTTTTAGATATTTGGAAAGCGCTTTTAATTTGTTGATTTATAGAGGAAAATATAGAAAAACATAAGATAAAGATACTCTAATATTTTCCCTTATATTTCAGAATTTTTTCAAAAATTTCCGAAACAAATACACCCGTTTAGTAGATCAAAAAAAGCCCTTTTCAACGAGATTTTACGCAATGTTTAAAGTGTTAAATTAAGAAAGAAATGATCAATCAAATATTCCCTTTTTGGCGAGTTATAACCCGGCCTTTCAATTAAAATTAGCGAATTACTTGAATAATTTCGAATGCCTAAAGAAATTCTCTTCGTATTCTTTAATCGATTGGATTGAATCATCTTGCCGGCCCCTTCCAGTGACTACAGCAAAATAACCCAAAGCTTTCATTGGGAAAAGTTTCCCAGATAAAATTTTTCTTATCCGATTCGGATCGGCTAAATTCTCTTCAGCCATATCGACTTTTGTTAAAACGAAAATTGTCCGTTTGCCTTGTGGATCACAAGAAGCCACCAAATCGGTTACATTACTACGTTCCGCATCCACAGAACCGTCTTGTATACACAAAATAATCGCATTTGGATTATTCATATAAGTTTGAGTCATCTGTTTAATATTCTCTCGAGTATCAGCTGCCATATCTGTAGTAACTGTCTGTAAATTAATGATAAATTGTTTAAAATTTTCAAAAAATTTCGTATTAATTACCGAAATAATTCCGGGTAAATCGACGAGAACCATCCGTTGTAAACCGGGTCCTTTAACCGTCATCGATATAACTTCACTAGATACAGTTTTACCACCTTTAACACTATTTCTCATTCTTAATTCAACTTCACGTCTTAAATCAGCTAAATCGGATTCTTTTGTTAAATCAAATTCACGATTTGAATCACGAAATTGTGCTATATGATACGGTCCTTCTGATAATGTAACTTTAACTGGTGCACGTGTCATCATTTCACCAGCACCACGTGGAAATATTCTAGCTTGTGCTATCATTTCTAATACAGAAGTTTTACCACTACTTTGATCCCCAACAACAACAACACGTGGTAATTGATCTTGTGTATTATAATTACTATCAAAATCGGCTAATTCATCTAATACTTCACTATACATATCGATTAGGCTGCGTTTTAATTTACGAATTGGTGCACGTTTACCTTGTCGTAACAATAAATTCTGTCGGCGTAATTCTTTATTTTCTTTCTCTAAACGTTCTAATTCACGTTGATATTTAATTTGCGTCTGTATCATTTCTTCTTGTAAATTATTTAAACGTGTTTGTGCATCATATTTGGATTCAGCAAATGGACGTGCAAATACAACTTTCTGTTCTTTTACATCTATAAAAATTATTTGAATTAATTAAAATGATTTCTATTAAATTATGGAGAATTCTGCATCCTACCTGAGTACAATCTGTCAACAAATTCGTAAATTTCCAAAAATACACCTAAACAAAAACAGAAATTATATTTGTTCGTTAAAACGATAACAACATAAAGAATGTACTCGGGGATGCATCAATAATAATTACCCTCAATAGCCGGTAAATCTCCGTTTTCTTGGCGTTCAGCTGCGGCTATTGCATCGTCCAAACGACGATCGAACCAATTCCGAAATTCGTTATATTTCGCCTCAGTTAACGCTTTAATTTTCGGATCTAATTTATAATAAAAATATTAATTTCGTGATACATTTAAAGAAATATATTACCAATTTCTATATTATTCTTAATGTTATCTTTAAAATCAATCAAATTACTGCGCCACTGCTGCCATTTCTCATTATCCGGCAATACTTCATCCAACCATTTCATATCGGGCAAACCATCCTTCCAATCTTGATACCTCTGCAAATTTCCAACATATTAACAATAAAACTACAACAATAGAATTGTGACAACCTTCTGTAGGGCACTGCCCCCAGCTACAGCCCCACCGAGTACTAAATAACGCAATTTTAAAACACCCCTTAAAGCTCGTACGATCAACATTCCATATTCGCGCCGTTGTTGGTACTTCCATTGTTGATAAAATAACGGTCTTGAACGATCTATACAACGCCCTGTCCATAATGTATAAATATAACGACGATTTGCAGTTTTCGTGCCATATTTTAATGGATTATAAGTGCTTATAATAATCCGGCTGGAATTCGAACAGAACGACATAACCTCAAAATTTGCGGTTTTCTCTCAATTACATTAAATTCAATTGATGGAACTCACCCAAATCTACCTCTAACTAAATGCTCCATTCTTATAATTATCAACACATTATATTTAATTAATTAAAATAAATTAGTGATTTATTATTATATAAAAAATTAGAAATTCTTCCAACTGTAACTTTGACATTAGCGTGCCGATAAGAAAGAATCCTGCATTTTAACTTCAACATTAATTGTAAATTAGGCAACTAAATATACACAATTATGAATTTATACAGGAGGTGGTTGAAATTTTGTAATTACTCGGTGTAAAATTGATTAAAAACCGTCCAAGGTGTACTTTATTAACCTTCAAGATCAAGGTTGATTGAAGTTCACGCTATTTCATCTCATATACACACCTCTTTTTGTTATTTTCTGAAAAAAGTCTAGCTGGAGGTAATTTATAATTTAGTCGCTAGCCTTGTTTACTGGTTAAAGTTGTATTAAAATTGATCTTTCATTGATTATTGTTGTCTTTAAACGATCATTGAAACAATATCGTTTTTATTCGACCAATTTAACATTGATTCATCTTGTATTTGTAAGTTTTTTCGATAATTTTTATAAGAGAATTTGGTCGATTTATTGTACTTGATGTGGTAATTTCTTATTGAATAAAACAGGGCAAGGTGAATAGTTATAATTTATAATAACCGATTCCCAAATACTATCTAGTTATATTTCGGTGTTAGTTTTTAGTTGAAATGATTAGAGTCTAGGTAGATATTGTGCAATATTTGAACAAAACTGGTTAAATTATCCATTTATCAATGTAATTTTCAATACTACAAGAAATAATGGGTAATGGAGATAATTGTAAAGTTTTACGATAATTTTCACCATAAATTTACGTAGAAGTTATCGTTATAGTTTTATATTTTCTTTTTTGACGATTAGACAGTATTTAAAAAAAATGATAAAGCTTTAAAGTTCTGAATTGCGCGACTTGAAAACGATTAAGTGGCAAAGTTTCAATTTGTTTTAAAAATTATTAAAAGTGCTAAATAATCGTCACCTTTCTGCAATTCAACGTCCTAAATTTGTTCGAAAACTGGACACAAAGGCTTATCATTGATAAGACGATATCTCTAATAGTATTATCGTTGAAATATTATCGTTTAAAGGCTTTAAAATGAATGAAATTCGCTGATCGCACTTTCAAATGATAATAATTCTTCAACAATCGGGTGATACAATTTGAAAAATCTTGTGTCCTGTTAACCTTCGAGAATGGAAGGTTAATTCATGCATATCTAATCGTAGACTTTCTCTAAGGAAATACTTTCAGCTTATCAATTCACTACCCTATCTAATAAAACATTGCAATTGCATTTTAAAATGATTTAGATGGATTCAAAGGGGAAAACGACTCGTATTGTTATCAAACAAATAGAATCGCACGTATCCTTGAACATCCACTAATTTAAAAAATAAACACGAATTCTTCTGTTGATAATCGGATATGAGAAGAACGACTCGACTTAAATTCAAAACAGATCTTTATTGTCTAGTAAATATTGATTTACAATTATATCGCTATTATCATTAATTTAATTATTAAAACTTGAACGTCAATACTTGTAAACAAATTCATTTATCACATTATTAGTGAATTATTACAAGGATTTGGATTAACAGTAACAACAATAATAATAGTCCACAGCCGCTACAATTATACATTATAAATAACTTAATTATTTAAAGTTGGTAATTATAGAAATCACGCTTAAGTAACCGACAATTTTCGTTTATATTATTATACGATAACAATAATAATAATAAAAACACTGGCAGTTATTTACATTAAATTACATTAAATTAAATGGCACAAATTCTCGACCACACTCACGCACACACAATTTTCCCATCTGGTTTTCCCTCAGATGTCCCTCAATTCACTCGAAATCCTTCGATTTTCCCACGTTTTATTCCAATAATGTTTATTTATTGTCGATCGGTATTTGATTGTTTTTATTGTACATTTGGAATAGATTCGTGACGGATAACGTATGAACGGGCGTCGGTGGCGTTCTTGGTACCCAATTATCGCAATTATCGCGCGTCTTCGCCATCGACGATGACGGCAACGCTGAGGCATCTTTCAGTTTTTCTAATTGTTCTAAAGCTTCCTGGTATGTTGGTAGGCCCGATGCTATCGTATAACTAGGTAGTTCATTTTCAATATTGCCCGTCTCCAAATTGGCTGCATTTCTCGTTTCAATCACTGCAATAGATAGAAAATTGGTGAAATTTAAGTTTCTAAATGTTATCGATTTATTTGAACACATTCACTCTCCCATGATTATTCTCGATTTGGATTTCTAAAGCGATTTATCGCCAAATACAGGCGAACAGGTGTACATTATTCTGTTTTATCTCGATTGCACCATCCGGATCGAGGTTGCCGTCAATCGTGAACGACTGTCGGTTTGTAGCCCTTGTGGACTTCCCCTAACTTCAATTCCATATTAAACTATTATTAGTTTTTATTGTCGAGTTATTCCATGTATATGCATGTATTTATCGTTTATTAATACATTGGAAATTATGATTACGTTCACTCAAATAAACAACAATAATTAATTCAAATTCGATTGATAACAACAAGGTTTTCTCGTTGCCTAACTAATCCCAAATAAGGCCAACACTAATACCAAACCATAAGAAATTTACGATTTCCATTGGAAATTAATCAATAAAATCGAATATTTCGTTGACTGATCATCGGAACAACTCTTAAATTTCCCAATAGTTTGATATTTGAAAATGTTGATTGACGATTTTTTAAATACAACTCCATTTAAATATCCAAATGCCTATCGATTTATTTGTTTTCGTTAAATACAATTTATGGAAATGTTTACTCGCTACTACTACGTAATTTTTCGGATATTTTAGGTAGAAAGACTTGAACTTGCAGGTGCACCAACGCAAAATTACCTAACAAACTAAAAAAAGCGTATTGTCTAAGCTTGAATTCGTAGATAATGGACAATTACACGCACAGAAGTGTCCTAATTTTTGCCTATTGTTCATTATCAGTTGATGTGATAATCCAAACAATAGAAAGTACCGGTTTTCAGGTTATTCAAAAATTTTACGCCGATACCGGGAGTTGTACGAGTACGTAGCCGTTCTTGGAAAATAAAAAAAAAATTACAGTTGGATGATTCAATAGATGATTCAGTCTACCTCTCAAATTTCTTACAAATTTGTTTACAATTAGCGGTGTGTGGAACAATGGGAAACTGGCAAGTCTAGAATTAATTGCGTATTCTATTGTCGTCTGGTAAAATTTCAATTTTTATTTTTTCCTACAATTATACGCCAAATAAACAAAATAATCCGACAATTAATTCTAATCAACAAAGGTGGACAACAGAACAACTTGATATGGCGCAATTAGGTGAACGATTTGATTTTAAAAATTATAGCAATTTGCGAAACTACAATTGCGATTGGTTATAATTTATAACAAATCAATTAATAAACCAGTTTTTTGTGCAATAGTCTTAATTATTATCTGCGATTCTTCAGGTGTCTCCTGCGTAATATCATCGTCATCCACTGACGTCGGAAATCCACTCGAATATCAACAATATTTACATTCATATTAATTTCAGTTACTAATTAATAATTTAGGTTGAATTCTATTTATAATAATCGAAATATTTATTTATATCGGGGACTTTAAAGCGTGCTATAAATGTTGCAATATTAATTTACCAACAATAAGTACGTTTATAATAAAGATGATAAAGAACAATAATACTAAACGACTGTAGTTTGTGTGTGTGACTTAACAATAAATTTCGTTTCGCCGATATCTATTGTTAAAGAATTGTTTGTTAATATTACAATTATTGTTAAAGACAATTATATTTCAACATCATTTATAAGAGCAGCTATTTTGAAAATAAACACCCATTTATTGTTTATATTTTGTTAATTAAAAAAAGAATTCCGTAACTTTCCAACGAATCTAACATAAGCTCATGGGAAATTCTGAATTGTGACGAATTGCAGTATGTTCTCTAATCAAGCCTTAATAAATCAAATGTGGGGCAAACCCGCAATGAAACGGGATAATTTCGGAGGACAAATTGCGATTGTTTCGCAACTTATAGGGTGAAATATACACTGGTAATTATTGCATAACAATGTTAATTTCCCACCTCAGATCCATGCAATTATTCTAATATCTCCATTTCCATTGGAATTAATCGTGTTGTTTAATTAATTTAAACGAGCCGCTGGTAATTAGTTTGTTTTGTTGCAATTTACAAAGATTTCCACACTTTTGGCAGTAGTTATCGTTGCGCTCTGGCGGACAAAGAGTGGACAATCGTGTCAAATTGTTGAATTGGACCGACAAAACCGATTTCCTTGTACTTTGCGAAATACCACCGAAAATTGTACAAGTTTCCATTTGGCCTTGATGTTGGTTTTTGTTTCCTCTCGAAAAGTTTTTAGATTGTGTCGATTTTGATAGACTCTAACGGAGAATTTCGTATATTTTTAGAATATCGCAAAGATCGCTAATATTTGAATAAATTCCGAAAATTTGAATTAAATAGTCGAGATTAAAAAATAAAAGAAAACGATCGGTTCAAGGCGATTTCTAATTTGAATAAAATTTCTAAAAAATTGCATTTTCTACAATAAACCGGCCACAAATACGAAAACAAGTCATTTTTATAAATGAAGAAAACATGTTTTCAACCAACATAATGTACACCTGTTAATTATCCTGTTTGATTGTTTACGCAACTTTAGCACTCAATAGTTAATTAGGAATTAGAAAAAAAACGTTTTTACTAAAAACAATTGTAAATTTACAAAATTGTGTGAATCTCGCAAAATTACACAATGATTCGTCAAAAAATCGTCTAGTTTCGTCAAAATCGTGCGATTTTTAAACGACCGCGAACGTGATCTTTTCCGATTATCTAATTATCCATAAACCACGCTCCATTGTTTGTGATTATCTTATCAATGAACGAGGTTCCTTCACCTCCTCCTAGTTATTAAATGAATCCGAATTCAACTTACAGTGTCGTTTCCATTGTTGAAATTTGTGGTATAAAAGACAGGAACACATACAGCACACACAACTCAAAACCATTAAAGTTAACACAATACCAACCCACAGATCGGCCAAGAATTGTTCATAATCCGGATCAGTCTGTGTGCGTACTTCGTTATCACTGAATGTCCCCAAAGAGATTGATGTGTTTTCGAAATCAACAAAACTGCCACTTAGCGGTATCGGTATCGTTAAACGCTCCTCCATTATTAACATTTTCCTCGCGATCATGCACACGGAACACAAGAAAATCCAACACAATGAATTCGATTTGCCGATGTCGCGTCGACTACCTGTTGTATTTTAAAAAAGATAAGACCGCGGTGCTGCTTTCACCAGCAGCATTGAAATCTCCCACTTTTGTTGGGGAATTAAACACAATAATCGTCGAATTAGTCATTATACGAATGAAATTCAAATTTATTCGAGATAGTGTGGTGATGCTGATGATGACGATGTTGGCGGGTAATTTTCATTTCGCGTAAATCTGTTTAGTTTTTGATAAATTTAAATCGTAATCTTTCTTCTATAGAAAATCGCGCAAGTGTTCCAAGTTACGGTAATTCCCTGTTAATTTCCTTATAAATTACACAATTCTATTATTTTACGATAATTTTAGAGAACCTAACTGTAGTGAATTTCCTGTAGCGTGACAATAATAAAAATATCGACAGTACTCGCAATTAGAATCGGAAGTTGACCGGTTGTTTTATTTTCAAGAATTTGTCACCGGGTGTTTGCCTTCATTATTATTTCCTGTCCATTTCTATTTAACACTGTTAAAAAAACACTAATTTGGGGTTGTAATCTGGAAATTATCGGATTAAATACAAGTTATTTTATTGCTACAATAATACATCCATTCACATACATTTACAATATTGTAACAATACAATAATTATGTCTAACATGATTTCATAACATTTCGTTTAAATTAAATGTTATTTAAATGGGCTTAATTAAAATTAATAAGAATTAATGTACAAATAATCACAAATTTTAGCGACGAAATATTCTTCCATGTGCGATAACGGTTCACCAGCAATCCGGAAGAACGAAAATATTGAAATTTACAATTACAGTGACTAGTTGTAATCTTTTTCAATACAATTTAACAATAATTGATATGTCACTTAAATATTTTTATTATTTTTAATTAAACATGGAAGAAATCTAACAAACATAACCAATTCCGTATTGTTCTTACTGTTATCTCTATTTTGGAATGATTATTGTTGAAAATCATTGAGCAACTAATTACGACCAAAATTAACTAAAAATATCCAGTCTTTACTTGTTTACCAACAGGAAGCTACCACTATCTTTCATATTAACGGAGTTATTAAAGAATTTGGCAGTTTATAATTTTCACTGTACCAATAAACAATACAAATTTAGGCTTTCCAATTGACATTCTCCTAATTATTTTCATATACTTACAAACTAACTATATTATTATACGTACTGGTATTTATAAAATAAATAAATATAAAGTCAATGGGGGAAATCTCGTATAATTATTTTTTTTTCGAATAAATTACTGTGTAAATTTGGTCAAACATTACTATCATATAATGGAGGTACTGAAAAACCAATCGGTTGAGCATTTGTAACCAGATTTGAATTCATGGAATTGGATTTGTTTGTTGTAGTTGGTGGAGATGTTGAAATATCGGCTGCTGCAGCTCGCCTCATCTCTTCTGCTGATGCTCTAAAATTAGAAAAAATAGAATTAATAAAATAATTGATTTAAATTACTATTATAACATGCTAGCATTCCATAATTTGTCTATTTTTATATGTATAGCAAAATTAACTCATGCACAAAACAAGTAAATAAAGACAAATAATTATACTAAAAGTTGATTAACTCTAAATTAAAGATAATTCAAGGCTGTAATTGTGGAGGTGGAAAAAAATCGTAAACCACAAGATACGTATTATAAAATACTAGACAACATACAACGCTTTAATATCCGACAAGGCTGCAATATAAAAAATAGAATAATAAGAAAATAATTAAAATAGGAACGGTATATGGACTAAAGTCCATGCAATTCGATCTTGTTTAGCCTACAGAGAATCGTGCAAAATTAACGTTAATTATCTGATTATTACAAAAGCTCGAATATTTTCTATTTGTTTTAATTGATTTATGTTGGACGCCACACATCAGGATCCTCCATTAAAGTGGTATGGTGGTCACTATGACCGCCCAGACCAGTTGGAGATGTTGCCATTTGTGGTGAAGCAACAGCTGCCATATCCTGTCTAGAGGCTCTGTTGTATTATTAACACAAAAAAAAAAACCGTTGTTAAACACAATATAATCATAAAAATTCCATTAGTAGATATTATTTACAAATTGATAAGCAGCCTAATTGAAATTTATAACTACTTACTTTTTGCCCAATGCCATCATTCCGTAAATAATACCAGTAGCAAAGATCAAGCCACTACCCAAAATACTGCTAACTGAACGACAAAGAGCAATGGCCGGTATTGCGAGTCTATATCAAATCAAACAATAGAAATTGAAATTTATTGATAAGATAAGAGTTTAAATAACTTACGCTACATAAGCTACAGCACGATTCCAATAAGGTCGATTTTCAACCCAATCACTAATTCTTTGTACATGATCAACAAACATACAACAACAGGGTGCCTCACAACAAATTAAAAGAAAACCAGCGATAATTTGCCATATCCCACTTAGCAGACAATCGATATCGCCCAACACGATACCTACGCAATTCCATACGCCCAAGAGGATTGCAACTTTAACACAACAAAACCCAAATTAATCCAAATTTTTATAAATCGAATCGAATTTATAGTAAATTGTCAGTTAGACTTACTGAAACCACCAACTGTACCCAGCCCCCTGCCAGCGTACTTCATCCACCAAGATACGTCGTCTTTTGAAGACGGATCTTGGCCCGGACGGGCCATCAACTGGGCAATCTTATCGGAAAACGACTGAAATTCGAAATTATTACCATTTATGTTAGTTTATTGGAAATAATTGGAAAATTAATCGGACACTCACCATTATCAACGACTCTTGTGTAGTTGACAACTCGAATGACACCTGTCAGAAATCGATTGACAGATAACGAGTACAGTCAGAAGTACCGCTCGCTTTCAAAACAACACAGTCACTAATGTCAATTTTTACACCAATTATAACAATTAATATAATTTAGAATTATATCTACAATTACTAAATATTTTCAATTTTCTCACATTATCGTTTTTTCTTAGAAATTAATAACAATTAGAAACAATTTAAATTAGAAATACAGCTTTCTGCACTTACTGTACTTATATCGCTCGTTTGGTGCAACAATACTACCAACTGAATCAAAATAAATCCCCACAATTCTGTTAGAGCAGGACCGTAATTACAAATTTCTGGAAATTTACTTCAAAATTCCCCATTTATACTAAAATATTTATTAAATTAAAATTCTTTACATTTATACTGATTTAGTCAAGCATAATCCTCATAGACTTGCATTATTAAATAATTACGAATAACGTTATCACAACATTCCAGAACGTGATGTCGACGATGTTGATATAATGAGGACAACACAGCCGTTTAAATTCAATTTAAAAACCATTCGTAAATAAATAGAATTAAATAAAATAATAGATAATATCACAATGATGTACCAACGTTGATATTTTGAAACAATTCAACCCATACTGGACAATATGGTGATACTGATCCACCCCAATTCCAACCATTTGGTATCGCTAAATGTGTTAGGCCCTGTTTTATTATACCATTAATACCCGTAATTTGCTTCTTTATTTTATTATTGTATAAAATATTTGATATATGTTGTTTTGGATTTTTTACAGCTGGATGTAGTGTTGTTATTGTTGATGGGAATACCGGTTGTAAACCGCCAACATTCAACCAATCTTCTAATCAATAAATAAAACAATAATTGATTATTTTATAAAATGATGAGAAATATACCTGTTGTTTTATTGGAATTGGGCGCAATTTCGGAGAAATCTATCAAAACCAACAGCATATCCTCTTCTGATGTTAGATCTTTCAATTTCTCATCAATCAAATCGAATTTAGCACATTTCGTTAATTTCATATTAATTATCCGAAGATTCATATCGGAAATTTGGAAATTCGCTACAATTACTCGACAATCATTTTTTGTATCGTCCGGACCTTGTGTTAATGAAATCAATTCAATATCTACAACTATTATATAGATTTAATTGAACAATACTCTAATAGAATCGAGAAAAAATTACCTCCATCTGTATCGTAAATGAAACCTAATTGTAAATCATCATTATCTAACATACAAAAATTCCAATTGTGATTCCTATCCTTCCATTCGCTGACACGACGCAATCGTGGTCGATTCAATTCATCACAAATCAATCGTAATGCTGATACGCTCAATACTTCTTGTATTGCAATTATCGATAATCTACAAGAAAATTGTTGATTAACAAATTCGAACGTTTCTAATTGAAAATTCAAACCCATTTTCGAGTATTGTCCGACATATAACTTCTCGAACTCCAGGATTATTTGCTTTCTCAAAAGTTAAATGGCATAAATTCCATAAACCTAAACGAAAGGCTGCTTCATTATTGCGTTGAAAATTGAAAATCTCTTGTAATATCGGCCGTGGTGAATATGTTGATAATAGTTCAAATATATCAAATAATGCTGATGTTGTTGTTGTTGTTATACCATTTGTTAATGATAATTGTGGTAAACAACCGTTCTGTTGTTGTTCTATTATTCTGGACGATCTGTTTGAATGAAAGCCGTTTAAAACAGAACGATTCGTTTCAATATTACCATCTTGATCAGTATTTTCAACGGTGAGAAAACGATTGATATTGTGATAACGGATGCGATCGATATTCCTCACTTTTAATAAATCCTCCACCTGGAAATTGAGAAAATTAATAGGATTTCTAGTCAAAGTTTACAAAATTTGCCCAAAAATGCCAATTATTGCTTTATCTAAATGTTTTTAGTTCTTGTGATAGCTCCTGGTAAATGCAAGAGGATTTGAGAAATATAAGCAATTGTAGCGAATATTTAAACTGAATTAGAACTTCGTAGCTCATTGGGAAATTAGTGAAAAACCGCCTTAATATGATAATATTGCGATTTTATCAGACGTAAAACGATAAAAAATAATTAGTTCTTTTCCAAATGGTGTTTTTTTCGTTTTCCATCAATTAATTCTCCAAAAACAGAAAATGTATCGTTCAATCGTGAATATTGATAATCATTTTTTATTATCAACTGTTTACTTTGAGTGTTGCGATTGTTTATGTTATCTTTAAGTGTGTATTTTTTAATAAACTTTTATTAAATCGAATAAAATGCTTTTCGGACAAGTCCAAAAATTTGAATTTTCATTAGAAAATAAACAAGAAATCCTTCGTTAAAATTTCCACTTTTTTACCGATTCTAGTCCGGCTCCATATAGGAGAAATAGTAAACAATTGATAGTAGGAAATGGTTACTCATTCATTCGTTCATTCATTCATTCACGAGTTTTCCAGCATTCGGCAACGAAAAATGAAGAATGAAACAAAACTAGTTCGAAAGATTCTTCTAATCAGTCTTGATCGTTAAACGTATGTAATTCGTTGATAAAAATCACATCAAAGCAATTTCTTTTAATGAACTACAAAGTTCCAATCCTACTGGAATTATTTTTCCAATCATCCAATTAATAACTGGAATATTTAAAGGCTTATAAAAATTGTAAACTCAAATCTTGAACGATTAATTTAAAAATAAATCAATATTTTTGCAGAGTTAGAAACTATAATCGTATTTTTTTAAATAAAATTCACTTACGCCAAGTCACCATAAACTATTTGTCTTATTTTAACTTTCCTTTTGGCTATTTCTAGATAATTGGATTTGAATCGATTCAAGCAATGCCAAATCATATTTGTGAATTTTATAAGAATAAATAAATTTTGGCTAAACAATTTTACAACTACTACAACTTCTCTTAAAATACACTGTTAATCTTCTATAATTACCACCAGTTTAATATAATTACATTACAACATTCATATTTTATCGTTGGCAAAATAATTTTAAATCGATTGGAATAAGGCCAATTTTCACAATTTTCAATACAAAATTCAATGTGAACATTTTGTATTGTACACAATTGTGAATTATTTTAAATATTAATGCGCTAATAATTTTTGTAGGTTTTTTGTCGATTTAATTTCATTAGGAAAATTCCGACAGTAAAAAATTAGTAAAAAACAAATAAATTTATATTTTCCATAGAAGAAGGTGAATGTCTACTATAAGCCTTGAAAATAATGAAATCATCAGCAGTTAGAAATGATTTTTAAAAGTAATTTGCGTTTTTTCGGTATCAATAAATTTGAAATGTGGTACGGTAATTAGACTGATAAAAGTCGATGAGGAAGTAATTGGCTTTCAATATGATTACGTAAATATTCTATTTTAAGGTATATTTAATAAATGATAATGGATTGTTCTTTTTTATAATATTTTACAAATAAGTCTTCTTTATTGCTCTATTAAATCATAATGGAAACGTTTACCTAAAAATAGTTTATTATTCTGCTTGTTTTTCTTTAGATATTTAAATAATTTATTAGAGAATAACAAAATAACCCCCTATTATAAGTATTGTGAATAAAGAACAAAATAATTGAATATTAAACTATAATAAGGTGGTAATAATACATGATTATTCCCTCATTATCTTCAACTTAATGAATTTTTAATTAAACAAGCACAGTCATATTTCAGTGTACAAGGTGATTTACGATTATTTTTATCGTTTTATTAAATTTTACGACTGATAACATCAATTTTCAATTGAACACAAATTTAAAATTACACCAATTTGCTTCTAATGTAATCACAGAATCTAAAAATACACCAAAAAGATTACGTTTAAAATAAAATAATAGGGGCAGATAGATAATAGGGGTAGATACAATAAAAATTTCAATTACTAGTTGCAATAGTCGATATTTATATACCACCCTGTATATTTTCTTGGAATTGATTACGCTTCAATTATACTTTGAATTATGGAAATTACATTGTTTCCTCAAAGAAAATAAGTATTAATTAAATCGATTTTTTATTTTTGAAAAATATGAAGGTTTTTGATACAATAAAACAACTGATAATCATGATTTTATCAGAAGTAAACGTCATGTTTTCCGCCCAATCACGATAACTAAATATCGTCATTAATTTTATTGTTATAGAGCAATATAAAATAATAATTTTCAACGAATAGAAAACAATTTGACGAAAACCTAAAAAAAAAATTACTTCCAATAAATCGATTTCCTTAATCGTCTATCTAAACGTATCGAATTAATTACAGTGACCGCCATTTAATTTAATCATTTTAATTGTAAAGACAATACATCCGCGTTGATAGATAACTTTTTTGATACTTTCTGAAAATTTGGCTAGAATAGATAAGATATGAATTCTATGAGCATATTGCTCGAAATCATAAAATTAGGAATCACATTCATATAAATCCAAAAATATTAATTAATTATCCAAAACACGTATGGAAAATGTTAATATAGCTCCCTATAAAATTATTTTCTCTAGAAGAATCTTCTATTTATACCTAAATAAGTAGGTTATCATATTTTTATAACCGACTGAAAGAAAATTAATTTCAGCTGAATCATGACAGATGATCTAAAGCTCTAAAATTTAACAAAAAGCCCTATGCACGGTGTCGATCGATGAGATTTAGTACTTTTAAAAACTGAGGATTAAAAATCACAAATCTCTTCCGACAAAATAGATAAGATATGAATTTGAGCATGTTGCTCAAAATCAACAATGATAAAGAAAATTTTTATATAAATACAAAAATATCAATCCATAGCTATCAAAAACACGTACAGAAAGTGCTAATATAGTGCGTTATTAAAATAATTTCGCTAAAAGAATGCTCGATTCATAAATAAGTGGGTTATCATACTTTATTGGCTGAAAGAAAAATTAATTTCAGTTGAACCATAGATTATTAAAATCTCCGAAATTTAACAAAAAATCCTGTATTTTCGCCAATCAAAACGGAATATATAGAATTAATTACAGTCACCGCCATTTAATCATTTTAATTATGAAAAAAATACATCCGATTGAAATCTTTTAGAAATTTTGGCTAGAATTATAGGAGAAATTGTCAAGTCTTTCGTCAAAACAGATAAGATATGAATTCTATGGGCATCATTAATGAAATCATCAATTATGTTGTGAGAAATCATCACTGACTGAAAAAAATCACAATTTCAGCAGTGTCATGGAAGGGTTTTGAAATTGTAAAATTTAACCAAAAGTATGAAAAATTTAAAGTCACACCCTCGATAATATTGAATCAAACCCTGAAAACCTCAAAATTTGCTCTAAAAATTTCAATGTCAATTAAAACAACTATAAATCTCCCTTTATAAGTAATTAAATCTAAATATTTGGTAAAAGTTGAAGTATTTATGATTTTCCGGTGAAAATAGGACCCGAAATCGATTGGTTTTACAATTTTTTTCTGTACATTTGACTTTTCAACTTGGCAGTTTAGACTTCACAATTTTGGCTTTTGAACTTTGTATTTGAAATGAGCTTAATTATGACACAATATGATTGTTATTTGTTGTTTTTTCGAAGGTCGAGTTGTTGAATGATAAACAATTCAATAGTTCGTAATGATTCAATTTTTACGATGAGTATAGACGTTCAAAAATAGCTCTTTGTGTCAAGTTCAACTGTACTTAAACTGTTACACCTACTTAACGCTTACGTAGAAAATTCTTATTAGTTGTAAATTATTTATAAATTACCTGTTTGAAAGGTCCTTTTTTCTCACGATAATGTACAATATTTGCGGCAATTTCTTGAGTAATCCCATGTATACATTGCAAATCGAACACATTAGCTCTATTCAAATTAATTAATTTATTTGATTTGATTGTTGTACGTGAATCGGAACTTTTTAAACTATCATAACTTTGTGCCCTTGATGATTGGCAACTATTTAAATTATTCACTAGTTGACTGTTGTTTTGTATCATCAAATTACGTTTATTTGTCACGCAAATTTCCGGCCGGATTATCTCTAATCTATCAGCCCCAATGCCGCGTACTAGGGCTAAATCTTCAATTTTACGAAAACGTCCAATCACCCGACGATGTTCGACGATACTTTTAGCAATCTCCCGATTTATTCCCGACAATGTCATCAATTCCTCTTCACTAGCATTATTGATATTCAATAGTTCGATACGATCGTCGTTATCGTTGATTGTAAATGTGTGACTAAGATTCGATTTCGATTTATTTGAACGGTGGCTGTATAGAGATTTGGACGATTTACGACGGATTGCCTTCGGGGCGCTAGCCGATTGACCCATTATTATCGACCAGAACTCGCCCATGGGTCAATCCATAATCGCACAACTATACACAGTTTTTTTTATTTTGTCGATTTTATTCGAGTTAATTACCGAATCAACACCTGTTTTATCATTCTTATATCCACTGCGATTCACTGCAAACGGGATAATATGGACAAACTTGAATTTCTATTAACCAACACTTAAAAATAATCACGATTCAATATTACAATATCAACGAATTTATTGGCTGGTATTGTCTGGTTAATTAATATTCATTGATATCGTTTAACCTCTTTAATATCCATTTTTTTCTATAGTTTAAATTCAGACGATCACGTAAAAGAAATCATTAATTATTTCATAATTGAATCTACTTTCGAAATAAGTGTTTTAAATTTAACTAATAATCGAACAGTCAAGTTCACCCGTTTTATGTTTATGTACTTTTTTTGTAATTTGACAAGTAACGTACGTCTCCACTAAACTCACAATACTGACGTAACATCCAAGAATATTATAATGTTCAGGTCTGATCGATCGAAACATTTTTACATAAAAACTAGTTTAAAATTCCAACTACCACCATAAAACTCCCATTTTTAGATTATTTCGCCATTTCTCCACGTTATCACGACGATTGTTTAATTGCTTAATATTTTCTCCATAAGAACTATCTCAAATACGATGACGTCTTTAAACTTATTTAAAATAGATGCACTCACGAATAATTGGTCAATTTACAACAATTACCTCAACAATCAATTCTTCTTTATCAATAATTCCAAATTATTCTAATTAATCAATAATATCTCAATTAACTCTCTTGTATATCAATAAAATTTCAAGTTTTCTACTGTTGGCAACACTATAATTGCGGTGATTAAGATCAAATATTTGAGAAAATTTTCAAGGGAAATTGTACAATTTTCGCTTATATAACAAATTTTATATTATTTCCAAATGTAAATTTTTAGTAAATAATTATTTTTTATTATCTTCAAATATCAACACGTGATATTCTGATTCGAGTTACGATAGACGTCTTTTGTTGTAATTCACATCGAGTCTGAGCATGCGCAAATTTGAATTGTCTTTGATGATTACATAACCTCAAAAAACAAAATTGTTCCGTTATCTATCTAAATTAATTAATCTTTTTATTAATTAATTACTATAATGTCCATGTGGCAGGATAATTATAAGTGGCATTTTGATTATGCACGGCTGGTTGCAGATGCAGGTTTCACGTTTGGACGGCGAAATTTCGATAATTTCGACAAATCCAAGTTAGGTAATTTCCAACAATTTTCCTCTAATTTTCCAATAAAATTGACGAATTTTAGCCAATATCGATATAGATAGAATAATAAAAGACCGCAATATTGGAATTGTGGACAAATATATTCCGATTATTCTCCAATTCGTTTTGGATCAAGAACAAACAGAATTGCTCGATTCTAGTTTCGTTAAAGCCTTCCAATTGAGCCAATTATGTATCGAATATTTGTTATATTGTAAAAAACACTTAGACAATACTGTATTTATGTTGAAAGAGGACTACAAAAAGCTCCAGAATGTAAGTTTTTTTAATTACTGGTTGCAACAACTATCGAACGAATTGTCGTAGGAGAATAAAGAATTAAACGAATTTGCGGAAGAACTAAAAGGTCATATAGCCCGTTTAACGAAAGATCTAAAACCATCATCAATATTCCAATGTAATGAGTGTAATAAATTATTTTCAACAGAGGAATTTTTGACATCGCATATAAAACGTCGACATACCCATAATATTGAAGATAATCCAGTTAAAAATGATGACGATACTGATAGATTACAGTCGGAAATAAAAGAATTAAAAGGTCGATTGAATAGTACTGAAAAACTATTACAACAATATCAAAACGAGATAAAATCGCTTGAAACTAGTAAAGATAACGATAAAGAAGTTGTTATAAATGATTTACAACAGAAATTCGATAATTTACGTGTATCGGTTGAAAATGAGTTGAAAAACTTGCAGAAACAATTCAATTTCGAGGAGAAATGTGAGAAATTCTTCGGTCTAGCTTTGGAAAATATCCAACAATCAACAATTGGAAAAAATAACGGTGATAAAATCGAAGAAGTTGTAATAAAACACGAAACTACAACACAAACCGATGATATTAACGACGAACCGATAAAAATCGACGAAAAAATCGATTTAATTGACGGTACGGAGCGACAAATCAAAGAAATTGGCGACCATTTAGACTCAAAGGTTTGGTTTCATTTTTCTTGTGTTGTTTTAATTTTAATCGCATTTTAGGTGACTTCAAGTTTACAGAAGATCGAGAATCAAATGCAATCATTCTGGGAGAAATTACACGAAATTGAGGAAGTTCATAAATCTGCACCGATTGTGGAGGAATTGAATGTTCCCATTGTTAAACCGAGAACAAAATTGACGATTAGTCAGAGTGAAAATGTGCAAATTTTGGAGGGTGAGGAGAAAAGTCCGGTGAAAATTCGCCAACGACAACGTTGGATTAAACGCGATAATATAAAAGAGAAACCGATAGTTGTGGAAGTTGCACGTAATGATTCTGATAATGGAAATACAACAGAATCTGATAGGGATGATGAGGATATTGTTGAGAAAATTGGGGATTTCCTTGAGAATAAATCATCGGTACAAAATGTTGAGAAAATAATCGGAGATAGTCCGAGAATTGAAGCAAAATCACCGATTAAAGTTACAGAATTACCAAAATTTATTGAACAATCGATTGTTGCCAAAGAAGATAATTTACAAGTCGAGAAAGAGTCTGAAATTTGTGTTTACAAAACAAACGAATTTTCTCCAGAGATAAGAGTCAAACAATCATCGAAATCTCCTAAATCTGATAAGAGAACTCAAAAAAAGTATATCTTTGCACTCTGAATTAATTCGCACTTGAACTTTGATTTGATTTAAGGCCAATTGTGGACGACCAAATGTTGGACATATTCCAAACACAAATTGAAGATATCGTAAAACAACGTTTACAAGATCTTGGAATTTCACCAGAATGGAAAGGTATACCGTTGAGAACCTATCAGAAAGCATCCGATATTATTGAACATCAAGCGAATTTAAGTAAAAAATCCCTACCGAATTTCGATCGTATTTCAAAACGGATTGAACGTGAAATTAATAAAAAATTGCAAGATCATTTCAATTATAAATACGAGAAAAATCGTAAAAAAGACGCCACTGGTGGTAGTGGTGATGCTTATAAAAAAATTCACCAAACCAACTCAAAGGTTGTTTGAAACAATTTTTTGTGTGTTTTATTGATTGTTGTGTTTAATTTTAGAACACCGATTCGTTCTAAACAAATTGAAATAAAACATCGTAAATTATACGACACGGATTCGGAAAGTGTTGAGGGTGTTTTGAATGAAACGAAACCAACAACACGATATTCGGCCGTTATTGAAGAGTTGAAAAATAAATCGAAACTACTCGATCCGGATCAAACTAAAGGTGTATTGAAGAATTACACACCGTACGCTTCATTGACGAAAAAACGAGTAAATTTCGATTTAAAAACCGACGATCACAGGCCAAAGACTCATGATAAGTTAGCAGTAAAAGACGGCGGAAGTACTACAAGTATCGGTAGTTCGATCCTGGATGGACCATCGAAGAAATTCCACGATAAAACTAATGAATTGGAAGATGTTTCCGATTTTGATTTGTAATCTATTTTAGGCAACCGAACATACAATCTCGAGCAACGTGTTTGTGTTGTTTTTCTTATAAATTGTCCATTAGAATTCCTGTTTAGTTTTAACGCCAAGAAAATGTTGAGTGCTGTAGGAAAATCGTTGAATTGTCGTAATTTATTAGGTCGTATAAGAAATTATTCGAATAATTACGGTATTATTGTTGCGGAAGAGGTTAGAAATGCTTTAGAAACAGGCAAACCGGTGGTAGCCTTAGAATCGACGATTATAACGCACGGCATGCCACATCCGGTGAATATTCAATGTGCTTTAGATGTCGAGAATCAAGTCCGGGTTCAGGTAAACGAATTTTCCATTATTCATAAAATACCTGTCATCGGTGTATTGTTGGTTGCCTAGCAGATAACCGCGAATTATAAAAATAGGGGATTTTTATTTTTACCATAGTGGTATTCTATAACTTGTTGTCGATTCGCTACTATAATAACCTTAAATCAGCAGTCGGTTTTGAATAATTTGTTTTATTCTGATTTATATTATTTACATTTAGAGCTAGATAGGAATTCTGTTCGAGAAAAATGTCGATCTGCAGCGTTGTTATAGTAACGAATCGCCTAAAAGTTAGAGAATAAAGCTGTTAAATTATTTCACCTTTACACAATTGCTGGTAAGGATTTGTGTTTACTGAAATACCAAAAATTTTAGGGATATTCGATTCTTTAATAGTTGTAACGTCCTTTAATAGTTTTGCTTTTTTTGTTAAACGACTCTAAATTACCGTTTTTTACCGCTTTAGGAAGCTCAGAATTACCCTCTTAATACATCTTTTTATATTCAACGCATTAAAGGCGCACCAATTTAGCGTTTTCGTTGATCATTTGCATTTAGATAGAGATTTTCAAATATTTACACAACTATTCATATCTTCTAATGTATTTTTACTTCGCCAATTTTCATGTTTATCTTAAAGATATTCTCTACTATTCCTCAATGCTTTAATCAGCCGACCGAGTTGGAAGAAGCTTTGAAAAAGAGTGAAAAAAGGGCAAACTTCTATTATTCATAAAGCTCCAATTTCGACCCACTTAAGGACTAATTACTTTTTTCTTTGGCCTTTCAACTAGACGCTTTAATCCCAATTTCAATGAATCTCACCGATATCACCCCCTCAGAAAATATCTGCATACTATAAAATTAATTCGGAATAAAGCCATTTCACACAACACTAAATTATGAATAAGTAATAACGAAATAAACCACCCCTGGTGTAATTTCATTAAAATTCCATCTGTGTCTTCAACTTTATCTATCTTATCAACTACAATTAATTATGCACCCTCTCCCTGCTCTATTCCATAATGAATTACGAAGTTTTCGGCACAAATATTTAATATCAACCACCTTCATTATTATTATTGTTATTTTTATTGAAATAGGGCGCAATTCCGGCAACGATTGCAATAATCAATGGTGATATCAAAGTCGGTCTTAATCGACATGAATTAAGCCAATTAGGTGACGTTAATAATTCAAAATCAATAAAAACATCACGCCGTGATCTGTGTTATGTTATTAGTAATCGTTTAAATGGTGGCACTACAGTTTCCGGTACGATTCTAATCGCGAACAAGGTAGGCATACCGATTTTCGCCACTGGGGGTGAGTTTTTATCAATCACACTTTAACAGAACGATAATTTTGAATCATTTGTAGGAATCGGGGGTGTCCACCGACAAGGCGAAACCACCCTCGATATATCCGCCGATCTTCTAGAATTGGGCCGTAGTAGTGTTTCTGTTATTTCCAGCGGTATCAAATCCATCCTCGATATTCCGAAAACTTTGGAATATTTGGTGAGTTTTTTTTTCTGTTTTATATCTACAATGGCGTTGTCAAGGCAACAATAGGGGTGTTTTAATACTTATTAACGCACAGTTTTCGTGTCGTTTTATAACTAGTATAATTTACTTTCTTAAAATTGGTACTTGGAAGTTTTATTTAAAATAATTTATAGGTAATTTCATTAAAAAATTATGAGGCAATGATACCAGTTATTATCTTTTAAGAAAACGGTAAATTTTTTAAATTATGAAGCGAAACAAGTAAACTAACATAAACAAAACTCACAAACAATTGATAATCTTAACTTGTAAGAGAAAAAGAGATATTTTTAAAACATTAATCTTTCTTTTTGTCTCACAAAAATCTATACTCTATTTTTAAACTAAGAGGAGTAATGACTAAAGCCGGGTTTACACGCAAAAAGTAAGTAGGAAGCAAAAACTGGATCGTTTTGGTCGTAAATTTAAATATTTATGGCTCGTTTTTACTCTAAATCGAACATATTTAGCTCCTTGATAAGAAATACGTTTCATAATAACAAGTGATACATATTAAAGTACTATCGAGACTTCAAAATACAGTGTTTCCTAGGCAATATTTTTGAGTTGTGTAAACTTATCTGTAGATTAGCCAATGGGAAGCTAGCATTTAGGCGCGCAAATTTAAATCTAGTTTAAAAATTGAGTATAGAAATTTTTAAAATATTGGAGAACCTACTAAAATGTTATTCAAAAATTTTATAATAGAAACGTGAATTTAATTTAGCCTGTCAACAGTGCCAACCGCAATAAAATTCCCTAAATCCCAAGAGTTTAATTTTAAAAAAAGTGTCAGAGTGTAAAATAGAAAAATAAAAAACACGTTCCAAAGGTCATTTTTCACACAAAATTCGTGTAATAACCAGGGATTTTTGGAACGTGTTTTTAGAATACTATTGTTTGATAGGAGACTCAAGGCGTTTTTGTGGCGACTTTCGGCGATAATAACGAATTTCCAGCGTTCTATTCCACAAAAAGCGGTAGCCGTGTGCCTTATTCTGTGTCAACACCTGAAGAAGCTGCACGAATTATAGAAACAAATCGCAATTTAAAAATAAACAGTGGTATGCTTTTCGCTGTACCGGTACCAGAACAATACGCTTTAGACCATGAACAAATCGAGAATGCAATCGAAGATGCTTTAAAACAAGCCGGAAAACTCGGCGTTCATGGTAAGGAAATTACGCCGTTTCTTCTCGAGAAAATTGCCAAAATCACCGATGGAAAATCGTTAGAAACAAGTATCCTTTCTTCAACTCTGATATAAAATCAATTTATAGTTTTCCTGAACAATAAACAGACATGGTTTTGGTTAAGAATAATGCAAGAATTGCAGCTGAAATTGCTGTAAAACTCGCTGAATTGAAACGAACAACTGTTGGAAATAACACAGTGAACAAAGCACCAGTAAGTTTCTATATTTTATAAAAATTTCAACTGAAATTCTCTCATTTCCCTTTTCGTTTAACTTTAACCAATTGACATAGTCCGCCTGATCCTAGTTGGACTTAATTACTTGCTGGTTTGCTGGTTTCGATAAAACTTTCCCTCATTCAAACTGTTGGTCGGGCTTCTAGTTCGCAAGATTTCAAATAAACGACTGAAATTTGTAACGAATTTGTATCTTTTTTCTCTGATATCCTCGCCCTTGACCTTCCCGTTATCATCAATAGATAAAGGTACATGCGTCTCGCTCTACCATAGTGAATTTTTAGGTTTACTATCATCATTATGATCATCATCATCAATTGAAAGGGCAAATATTTGATTTGAACTACAAATAAACATAAAAGAACAAACAGAAAGAATAAAGATTTTATTTAATTTACAACGAGTTTCACTGGGGAGTCTCGTTCGTGTTTAGTTTTCAGAAATCTTTAATTTTCCGCTTGGGAAATTTGATATTTTCTTTGTTTTATTATTCGAAAATCACACCCATATTTTCCGACGATCATCACATTTATTTGGTGGCGTTCCTTTTTCTTTTTACTACAATAAAATTTACAATTCCATTGTAGACAACATTTGTTTAGCAAACATTCGAATTTTTTTATTGTAGTTTGAATCAATTTGTGTTTGTTTACATTGAATTTCCATAAAAAATCTCGTTTATCAGTTTGGAAAATTGTAAACAAATAACACAGAATTGGAGTTTCATCTTCAAATGGGTATTTCCCGAAAAGTTCGTATTTTATTTTTGTTTATCGCTACCATTAGATAATGGTTGAGTAAGCTCCTTAAAACCGGACGTCCAGTTGTGGAGGTAAATTCGTTTTCTGGTCGGGCGCATCCACCAATTTAGCCCGCAGCTCTCCCATATGGATTTATATTTATACCACTTCAAGCTATTATTATATATTGATTATTTTCAAAGTAGGGACGATAATAGAAACAAAATAAAACTATCTAATAAATGCACTTATAGTCAACATTATTTTAGAATCTTTTTTTATTTATTCATTGGTTCTTGTTTGTTATTTTCTCGTAAAATAATTGAGTGTTTTTATGTTTGTATTTTCCCCATCGCGTTTTATATTTCTATTTTCTTTTCCTATTTCCGGTAGGTGTTTATTTCTATGTATATTTTCATAATATTTCCAATAATTCCGATTAATAATTCAACGGAATTTCCATGGAAAATTACTAAGCTCGGATTTTTCTAGTTCCAAATACAAACTAACGTTTATCTAAATATACAACAGCACTTTGTCGTCTAATTTAAATGCAATACTTGGAGTCTCGTTGAAAATGTGGACATTTTTCGAGCTTTTTGATAAATAAGCTCGTGTCGTGTAATGAAATTTAGAAAACTTCCACATTTTCTTGTTTCCGTTTTCTTGTTCATTTCTATTACGTTGTATCGATTCTATAAACTTATTCCGCATTTATTTCTTGTTTTTTAGGGATCAAATAGGGAAACTTTTAAAAGATTTACATGAACATCAAATTTAATAAAGTTCTATTGATCAGTTTATATCCCGGCGCATCCACCATATTTACAAAAGAGACTACAATAAATTATGGATTATAGTCGTTTCTTATTTATTAACCCATGTTTCCACCCTAATTATTTGATATACAGAATTTCATTGCTAATTTTTTTATTATTTCATTATTTTGATGGCGTCGGCTATCATCTGGTGATATTTTTTGTTAGCCTGAATCCAGTAAACTAATATTGCGATGTTTTGACTCCTGGCACATCCGTTATTTTTAATCAACAAAGTCTGAATGGCATTTTTTTCAATTTTCAGTACATATTCGTAACAAAACACGTTAATTTGCTGTAATTATAATAAAATCAGCAATGCAAATTCGTATTTTAACAATAATAGAAACATTCGTATTTCCATCTTATAGTGTATGCAAATTATGTTTTCTTCCTGTCGGTATCTTATCTTCTTATGTCCCGATATCGCGCAAAATTGTTTTTCTATGGTAATACCAAACGTACAAGAGACGAGTTTTCTAAAAATTTCTCCCAATAAAAGTCATATTAGTGCTTTGAAATTCAACAGGACTTTGTAATTATTAATTTATTTTGTCAATATTGGTCAATGTGACGGCGATTTGCGCAATTAAGCCAAATTTCTAGTAAGTTTAAGCTTCTGGTTTATAAATTTGGGTAATTTATAGAATGGTTTTATTGAAAATATTGATTTCATAATTTTTTGTATAAATTTGCATACCAATTTCTATCAATAACTGTTGAACAATTAGCATAAATTTGTATACTGAATGGGAATTTATGGTTTTTCCAACTGAAATTCTAATATGGTAATAGTATTCATCTTTTGCATGTTCCCAATATTACGTTCGTTTTTCTACGAATAATACCAAAAGTACAATGTTCGCGAAATTTGAATTTCTTTCACTACGATCATGTTTCTTTAATTTTATCCTTTGGTGTACTTTCGACGAAATTCAGTACGATTTTAAAGCACCTTTTCTTGAAAATACGAAAAAAAATGTATGAAATTTATTTTTACACCCCTAACGCCTACAACAATTCGTTTAACTACAGCCGAGATAAATTTATGACATCTAACTTATTCCGGGAAATATCGATTGTCCAATTTATATGGAAATTTTCATAATATCCCATCGATTTGTATCTACAATTTACGGGTAATTGATGTAAATTTCACAAAATCACCAGTTATTATAAATCGAATAGTTAATCATTTGAATTGTCCCCAAAAATAGACGGCAACCGGAAAATTTTCAGTATTTCGCCTGGTAAACACACCGGAATTCTGTACTTTTTCGTCTTGTCATCTTAGTTCGTCGTCAACGAGATCGATTCAGTTCAATTCGTTCAAATACTCATCAGTTTCTGTTAAATTAAAGACGATTTTTTTATTAATTCTGGTAGTTTTGATGTAAATGAACCGTTGATTGGAACTCTAGCGTTATAAATAATAAATTCCGTTAATTATATTGATTAGAATAGGTTTTTCTTTCTATACCGAATATTTCCAATTAAATATAAATTCCCTGGTTTGTACTTATCATTAATCGACCTACGCCGAAATTCTTGTAGATTCTCTATCGTCTATTCGTTTGAATTAAGCTTCCCGCAAAATCAACACAATAATCGTTCTATTTCAACTGTAAAATGTTACAATATTAGAAAACTTTCCAATGATTCGTTAGTGTTTTATTGTTTGATTGTGGCTGTTTCTTTTTGTTGCACGATCGCCTGTTAAATTAAATTGGGGAAACAACAAAAAAAGGCTATAAAATGATAGAAAAGTTCCAAATTTTTATATAGAGTTGTTTTTGTTTGGCAGGTTGTAATCGGCGGATCGAATCTGGATTGTTCCATCAAATTGAAAGAGGGCGAATTGAAGGTGAGTCTTTTCTAAAGCTTACAATTCACAACGAAATTTTACTAACAATACACTTTATTAAATAATAGATATATTTATTGTTATAATTTATATACATTTTGTTATATACGGTATTAACATGAAATAGCTTCTTTAATTTCATCAATTTTAATTATAATTATTTGAATTTTATTAACAATAATACATAAAATCTATGCGCTGTCTAAATATAGCGCAAAATTAATTCTTAATAACGTTCGGGAAGCTTTCTTCTCTGTTTCTCTTTCATTGTGGATTACATTTTAAAATTTTAATCAATATCGATAATTTTCGGTGTGCTGCCAGCAGCCGACTGATTGCCGATTTCGATTTTACGGTATTGTTCAAATTTAACGACACGGAAATAATTTTCTATAAAATTTTTGTTTACAAAATCACCTAAAAGCAGCCTAATTATTGTTAATTAATTTATACAATTCTAAATATGTCCATTAATGGTTGTTTTGTGTGTTTCGATTAATAATTTAATGCTTTGTAATGAATGTTTTTATTTTGTATTGCGTCGATCCATCGATCCTTTTACATTTTTTTTTATTCCAACTGTTTCTTCTTATCCCACAGGATAAGTGGGTGATTTATCACTGAGGGCAATTCTGTCGGCCGCCACAGATCATTACTTACAAACACGGCCAGTTGATATTTTTCCCTGTTTCTGTTTTTATTATTAATTCATACGTGGGGATTCCAAACGGAAAATTATTGAAGGCGTACAGTTGCGAGTATATTTAGGGAAATTATCGATTTCGTTCATCTATAATGGAAAAACGTATTCAAGAAAATTATGTAATTCTGTTGGAGTTATGAATGGAAGAATTCGCTCCGGTACAGAATAGACATTTTGGTCCATATTTGGCTGCACGAAAAAAACTCTAAAATGGTGTAAAGTGTTTAAAACTTGGCGTTCTCTGTTGACTTTATACGGTGAATTCTGTTTGTATTTCCGGTACGAGTATATCTCTATTCTGGACCGTATTCGTATGTTAATTTCTTGAATAAGTTTTATAGTATAATATCATCATCTATGGTATTATTTAAATTTATAATAGACCAAATGCACTTGGCTAAGTTGCTTAAGGCGAGGCACTCTAATAATATAATATAATCAATAATAGTAATGGTAATAATATTATTAGTATAAGCTCATATAAACACAGTTGAGTTGTTGGTATGATTATTTTGTTATTAAATATAAGTATTAAGTGTAACGACAGTAACTGGGAGTTTTCCTTGAATCGTCCGCTATAGATTTTCCTAGAATACCTTGTGGAAACTGTACATATAAATATATAATATATGTGTATGTATATCTGTATATTATATAACGTATATTACACTGTACACTGTTAGAGGAGATACAAAGCAAAATAATTCCGAATCTATTCCAGCAACTAGCTATAAATTTGAATTTAAACATTTAAAAACTAATAAGCTTGTTTGTCGTCTGTTTTTATATTTTAATATAATATTTATACTCTATGAACTATTTAAATAAAAATTCAACAAGGATCATCCCTGACCCGGCTAGTTCTCGGTTTGCGTTTGAATATCTCTTCTAGTGGTGTAGCTAGAGGGCCCTTTTTAACTTTACCCCATTTACCTCTAGTGAACAGACCCTCTAGACGATACTTTAGTCAAATATTTTCATGGCTACGATACTCTCTCATTTCATAATTATTATTACCATTTGGATTCTTCGTTTGTGTAGGTGGTGATGATAATAATGCAGCACTTTCCGGACGTACTAATAATGATTCACGTTCGCTTTCAGCACTTTCAGCACGTATTGTCCCTGGTACAGCACCATTAGCATTTGTTAATTCCAATTCAGTACGCAATATACGGATTTTTTGTATCATTTCACGGATTTCATAACGTAATATCCCTAGGAAGCACAATTTAAGGAAGGCAAGCACGCAATAACCTAATATAGCTAATATAGATGCTGTAGCTTTCATATATGATAATACTTTCTCCTCACAGCCTGTTGTATGTGTATGGGTGCATTTTGTACTGTTGATAGATGGTGGTTCTATACAACAACTCAATGGCATTTCTAATTTTAATGTTGAATTTGTGTTGAATTCACCAGGACCAGTTATACCACAACAAGTTTCTTCGATTTGTAGACGATCCCACATCTCGGTCATCTTCGGATCACTTCCATATTCCTGCCAGAAAAGTTCTGGTAAAGAAAAATAGATTCGTAGAAAAATTTACGATTACCTGTTGGAAACGTATCCGTAAAGCTGGCCGTAATTCTTGGCACATTCGTTCGAATTTAAACGCCCAAAATGCACCCAATACAACATCCCCAAACAACAATACCAATAATAAAAGCCAATAGGCGTTGAGTAGTTTCTCGGATAAACGTAATGCTGCAACACAACCGAGTACTTGTAAGGCGCCACCTTGTGTAGCTAAAGCTAAATAAGCATAAAGAAATGATGGTTGATAATATGTTAATGATGGTACTAAATTGCGTCGAAAATCAAGCACTATTGTTTTTAAAGCGGCACCACAAAATGCTAATGTTCCTGCCAATAAAGCTGTGTTGCAAGTGTAAATCCAGAGACGATAGTAACGCATGGCCCTGCCAGTCAGCCCAGAGGCTCCTGTAGCCACACCACCGCCTACACGTCGCAGCGGCATCCGTCTTCGGAGCCCCCCGTCAGTCGCTCCGACACCCATTGCCCCCCATGCACCTGAAACACACAAAAACCACATCAATACTAACAATTTAACACAGAATAAACCGAAATTTTACTAAGATTGTTTACCAAAGGATTGACCAGAATTTCCGGTCTAATCACAAACTATAAATATGAGAATTTGGCAAAGTTCCTACCAGATTGCAAGCTTTATATTGAGGAGAAATACAACATCTTCAATTCACAATCAACTTTTGGTTTTAAGGGTAAATAATTTAATTAACCGTTGATAAAATCGTATTATTGTCGATTACTATATCGAATAGTATCAATTCAATAAGAGAATCTACGAACACATTTGCAGGTAGACTTGAGATAATTGAATTAGACGTAAAGGGCTCGTGTTCGAATCTTGAAACTGTGGAAACTAGTGAGCAATGTTCGAATTGAATCGATGAACACCATTATGGATGGCATAAATTGGATTAGTTTTCTAATGGTAGAATAGTGTACGATTTCCATTCTTTCATTCGTGTCGAATTCTGCCCCAATTTGATTATTCATTTAAAACGAAATTCCAGAACTTTGACAATCACTTCTGTCCGCGACTCAAATCTCAAATGATGGGAATAACTTGAAAACAGACGAATTCCAACAGGATCATGCCAATTATTATTGAGGCCGCACATCGAAATAACTTCCGTCAATAAAAGGGAGGATTCATTGTTGGAAATTTGAATATCACTAGATTCGTAACAGTTCTGTTTACTGTTTTTCTTTATATTACGAAAATTTCGTAGAGAACTTTATAAAGTTTAATGCTTTAAATTTAGCACGAAATTAAATTGGTAAAGTTCTAGTTGTCCAAATTTCCATTGTTGTTACAACAACAACAAAAGGAGGATGGACAAAGCGGAAACTCGCACTATTTACACTTTGTATTGTAGTGGAATATTTGAAAAGTTGGCAAAAAATTCATTACAAATGCAAAAATAATGGGGGTTACACACTACTGCGCGCCCCTTTATTCATGTTGAATCAATGGAAACACACAAGAATCTGTGGTGTCTTCTAACGTTGGAAATTGTACAGTTTTCAGTTTGTGAACGCTAAGATTTCAGGATATTAAGAAAGGCTTTTAGAACAATCAATTCCCGTCGCCTCTTTGTTTTTATTATATTTACATTTCACAATGCTTTCTAATTTTTGTTTCGGAAAATATCGAGAACTCATGAAAATTTAATAATTTTCCGTACCTTGTAATTATATTCAAATAATCTTGAAAACGAATGAAAATTCATGATATTTGACGTCTCAAACGATGGTTGTTGCCGTTCCCATTTCCTCCACAGCAATTATTATTAACAAGTAAATAGAGATTGTTTATTTAATGAGGAAATTCGTGTTTTTAAGCGAGATTTCGGAAAAATCCGAAATAGGCGCACAAGTGTAAAATTTCTAAATTAATTCGTTAAGGGTTGTTTTGCTGAAATTTCGTATTCAATCTGGGAAAATATTGTACACTGATAAAATTCAGGCTTTATGCGCCAGTTTGTGAGGTGGAAATCGAGATATTTACATGGAAACATTGTAGATAAAGTCGCCGAAATACCCCCAACAGATGGAACTGTAGACTTGTTATATATTCGAGTCTTCAATCTTCATTGCTGATAATTTCCATAAAGTTGTAGCTTTAAGTATGGAAAAATCGAGCGAGTTTCATGTGGAACTTTACGTTTTTGTTCCAGATTAACTGGGTTTAATTCAACTTTCTGGCCTTGTTTTTAGTAAACAAAAACTACTAAATATTTAATCGGATGATAGACAAGTGGAAAATTTTGTTTCTGTTGCTGTAATGGAATATTTTAAAAAACAACACACATTTTCCCTACATAAAAGTTTACGATGGCTATGTCAGTGGGAGTTTGTTAAAAATACACAAATAGGGATCATCGATTATTCGCGCTTTAGTCTACGTGTCAGTGTAAATTTTTCTCAACTTGCAGATTTTCTATAATGGAAATTCCAATAGAGGTATTTATATCGTTAAATTCTAATCGAAATTCGTCCAATTAACGAGAACACGCGGTGTTTTTGATGTTTGGAAAGGCTCAATGATTGTCGGTCATTTATCCAGTTTATTGGCATTTTAACAATTCGAGCCTGTGTCGGGGTGGACAGGACAAGCCGCCCTGATCAATCGTTGATGTTTCAATTAAGCTTCAAAACAATTAATCGAGCCGAAATAGATTTCCTCGACTTGTATATTCAAATTTTTTTCAAATTCAATTATCAACGCTAGAAATATTCCGACCTTGTGCGACACCATTTCTGCCCGTTTTAAATTTTAATCTTCTCCCTTCCGTGACCTAAATCTGTGTTAAGTTTCACGATGGAGTTTCAAGCCTTTATAATTGAGTACGTACATCATCGCCACCACCACTACCATCTTTCCCGTGAATCCTCCAAATATGAAAGAACAGGAGAGTCGAATTTTATTTTGTTTCGATAATATATAGGATGGAATAATTTCTGAAATCATTGTCCTATATTGTTGTTGGATCTGAACTAATCCAGCAGATAAACTTGGAAATATACGAGTTGTCAAAGAAAGTGGCTTCTTTCTGTTTCACGATAAGCAGAAATTGATTTATTGGCGGTTGTTTGTTTGTGATTTATTCCCGAAGTTTATTCGAGGAAATTTCGATTTTAATATTAAGATTATTGTGTTTTTACATTACAGAAAATTCGTTAATTTTGTCGTGAAGATTCACTAAATTCTCAAACTCAATGTGAATTATTGATTTGGAACTGTACATTGTGTTCATAGTTCCCGGAATTCCCCAAGGGTTTTTGTTCGGGTGGTGTTTTTTTAACCCTCATTTCTTCGGTCTGTCTACTGATGCATTTTATGATGTCGAGAAGATTCTCGCCAAATTTTCATTAAGTCGACAGTTGTTCGCTTTTTCTACCTCATTTTCCGGGCTCGTAAAGAATTATTGTTTTATTGTAGTGGTTATAAATGAAATTTGAAATTCTCTAAGTGATTATCACGTAAAAAATTTCAAATGTTTTCAAGTCTATCATTTATCAAGATGATGGGCAACATTCACTTATGTGACAGGCTATCCACTCCCTTATCTAACGGTAATAAATTAAATATGACAGTTTTACGGCTGTTTCAAAATAACTGAGAGAAGTTTCAAATATTGGGGAAAAATTCAAGGATTTTAAATTGACATGGCTATCAGCAATCGGTAGAAACTCTCAAGTTTGTATCCGAGATTCTTACGATTCTGATAATTAGAAATTAATGGTACCTACATTTAAAGTTTGCTTTGATAATAAAAATCAATTCTATCTGTTACAATTGTTAAAAGCCCGACAACAAATTACTCGTATCCGTCTTTAGTTTTTCTTTAAACTTTATAGCCGGCGTTCATTTAAAAAGAGCTAACCAACCAACATAAAACCCAGTTCAAACTTTGATAACAATGAGATTAAAACAGAAAGGACATGTTCTCATTTTCCACCCTTCTAGAATCGGTCCTTTGACGGAAATTGACAATACATCCAATCAAATTCTATAAAGGTCACCGTGATTGTTACATTACACATAAAATATCGATCAATACCGACGTTTTTGCGTATTGTCATTTCGTATGCGTCAAGGGACTAGTCCCGAATGTGTCTTTAACACGTGACTAAACCGTTTCCCTAAAACACGTCCACAATTTAATTGAACACTGGCATTAAAGGTGAACGCGATCAACTATCGATTTTTTTTGTTTCGCTTTTTCTTCGATAGTAAGCTTGAACCGTTTGGGAGAACCAAACGGGTCTTTTTCTTGTTTAACGGTCCACTATTTCCGATCCGATCCGGCGGATATTCCACGATCAAAACGTATCTAAACGATACCTGAGTTGTATTGATGGTGTGCAGTCGTGTAAATTGAGAATTTCTCGTTGATTTTAGGCGTTTTTCCAGTTTCTAGTAAGTTGTAAAAATGGTGGATGCGCCCCTTTCTTGAACCAATTCCGAAATTGTCCGCCGCTGCCACAATAAATCCCCAACTGTCACGATAAAAATATCAAAAATATTAAAATTTATTCGTATCGCTCTATCTAATAGATTTCTATTAGAGTTTTTGCTGTTCGGTTGGGTGTATATGCAAACTTTTATTACGGATGTTCATACACTTTGAAAAATGGAATTATTTGAGACGGAAAGGTGGCAAAAAAGTGGAAGAAACGTGAAACAGGCGATAAATCTTGACTGTCATAAATAAAGTGTTGTTGAAATATTGGCAAGTGAAAGTGGATAAAAGCGCAATTTCTTGTTTTTTCACCAATTATTATCTATTGTAGAATATTTCAGATCAGTTTTCAATCGATATTAATTGGGCTTTTACAATGCGAATCTATTGCCGACATATAATAAGCAATTTCACCATCGAAACCTTTCAATAATAATTCAAATTGTAACTTTATTGTTGCATGCCATTCTCTATATCGCTGTATTATTACTACAATATTTGATCGATATACAATTTTCGTAGCTATACTAGAGAAATTTATAATTTTGAACAACAGGACTTATCAGCATTTGATGATCACTTATTTGTGGATCCATTACCGAATAAAAGACGATGGAATTGTTAATTTAATGGGGAATTCAAGGCGATTTTTTCGTGTCGGCTCGTACAATTAAACTTTCTTTGTTACACTTTGATGGAACAACTAATTTCAGTTTCCTCTAAATTACACGACATGTTTTATTAACTTGTCTAAATTGTCTACAAGACTTGTCTGGAAACTGAGGGTTTTTACATCATTAATGTAACTTTTATTCGAATATGTTCTGTTTTATAAAACCATAAATCATTCCGTTCTCCACTTCTATGTAGATATGGATTTCCATTCAATTATTCAAGTGATTCTAATAATTCTCCATAGTTCATTCAAATGAGAGATTGATTTCAGTTTGGCATTTTAAATATTTCTATTGTTATGTAACTGTTATACGAATATTTCCATTGTTACATAATACACCGTAAATGCGAGTCTATGGGGTAATTTTGCAAAATCTCGAACTTTTAGAAAGCGGTGATAGATCAATGACAAGCCACGAATTTGTCTTCCATGGCGATAAGGGATAAATACGTCAACAAGTCTTCTAAATGCCGGTACGGAAGCAGAAAAAACAGTCCGGGTTTATGCATTCAACCAACCACTTTGGCGATACGAAAACTTTTAGAGTAAATTCATCGCCATTCTCCTTTTAATCTCATCTCGGTATTTTGCTTCTTTTCCATTCGTTTTATAGCGACAATTTAGACCGTCAAAGTGGAGCTTCTTTCACGATTTTTGTATTGAAATTTCCCATTTTAATTAACGTTTCTCATTATTTTCTTGTACGTGTTTTCTTCTTTTATTTGTATTAAAAATCTTCATTTCAATTATACATAATTCTCTCTAATTTCAAAATTTGATAGAAATTGTGCTTCTTCTTCTACTCGTTGAAATTGAATCATTAACCAACTTAAAACTTATCCTGGCTGAAATAATTGCACTGATCTCCGGTTCAAATTGAAATAATTAGAAAATTTAATCTATAACGACCCCTATTTTAATAATGAACTATCATTGTATTGCAACTATATTTTGGAATATTGGAAATTCTATTAATTGTCACATGTCATCGATTGGATTAGAGTGAAAATTTAATCTTTCCCCCAATTAAAATCTGGAAATTCCAATTATTCTCGATCATCTATAGTTTTATCGCAATTTCATCGGTGGATATCGATCGGTGAACGGTTCGCATTTGGGGCCCCCATGCAGGCGCCTCTACTTCGATCGTAAAATTCCAACATTTTCAAATGTAAACCTCTTATAATCAAGCGCAAAAACTAAATGTTGTTGTAAATATTTCAAGCTGATTAAAACAACGATTAGGCACGTTTTGTCGGCGAAATTCAAGGTGTATTCCAACGAAAACCTGTCAATTCTCACGGAAATAACTCAAGTTCCCCATCTTATCTCGAATATTGTTGTTGTATGATAAAATGTGTTAATAAAGTCCCTTTTCAAACGAAATCTCGACTATAAAAGAAGACTGAATAGACGCCGACTATGACAACGGGATAAAGGACGCGAAATCGGTTTAAATTCACGATATAGTTCGCCATTTTCGAACGGCAACTGAAAGAAACACATTTATTTTAGAAAAGGGGATCGAACGTAACTCTATTTATTGTTGGCTTTTTGAATTTTCCTTCCATTATTCTCATATAGAATTGCCAACGGTATGAAACCAATATCCTGGCATAGATCGTTTATATGTTTGTTTGAAACGTTTATTTTTGTTAATTTTAAAATCTATAACGCGTTCAAAACGATTTGATTGTTTCAATTTAGCTTTTACGGCATCGTTAAAATCCGATTCTTAGACTATATTTACGACTTCATTTAACGTTAATTAGTTTTTAAATGTTTATATAGAATACGGTCGCGATTTTAATTAGATTTGTTGATAGAAAGTTTCTGTGTACAATTACAGTTATTAATAGTTAAAAAAACCGTTGCACACAGTAATAATCCGGAAAGCTTTTAAGCTTTATTGGCCCCAGTTGTGGTCAAATGTTGTTGTATTAATTAGAAATCAAGGCAAATCAAAACTGTTTCGAATTGTCGGAAATATAAAAAAACCCAACAACTGTACAAAACTGACTGGATATTTCCTAAATTTAGCTTTAGTAGAATTTAAACGATTATAATTTGACTTAAACAGGGTATATAAAGGTAGCAAAACTGAAGTTTCGACCGATGTTATTATTAGTTGGAATCTGGGTTCGTGAAATTAGTGAAACTCAAATAGAAATTATCATTAGAAGTTAATGGATTGTAAAATATCGGATGTTAGGATGCGAATTTGCTAAATGATAAGGCGTTTGGATTTATAGAGTCGGGATCTTTGTTTAATTATCAGGAAACAATCTGTTATTGGAGATAAAGCCCCCATTTGGTTGTTTAATTAGGAAAAAACTCGGAATTGATATCGATCCCTATCTCCATTTTATACTAAGATCAAGATGCAAGTTTCTAGAGAACCGACGTTGATATCTATCGATGTTTAGCGTTGAAATGTTGATCGTTTATCCTGATTTTCCAGTGTTATTTATTGCAAAATATCCGTTATTGCCCCAAATGTCGAATAGAAAATCACATTTACATCTTTTTTAAGAGTACCGCAGAGTTGTTTAATTGATGAGCTCTCGTATTCGTACATCACTACAATTTTTCAACTATACAGACACACATAGTTGGGGTAGTAGATGGAGGTTTTCTGGATTGTTTTCAGCTCGGTTAGCCTCGAGGAATTTCCATTGTTTCAGGTTATGTAAAGGATGGACTAATGAAATACCAACGGAATAACTCTTTGTGGGCGTTTATTTTTCACCGAATATTCGAACTATAGAAACGGGGGTGATTTTGATTAATTCGTGTTGTAATTATTAGTACAAAAACCGACTTGTTGAATGGTTGTCAGGGATTTTGTGATTGTTAGCCGGTTTTCAGGCACAATTCATATTTGTAGAATTGTGATTTTGTTTGGGCCTTTCCGGTCTTGAATCTACTCACTGGGCGTGTAAATCTAATTTATATTGTTGTAATTTTTGGGTGCAACCCTAATAAAAAACACAAGCTTTTCACATCGTAGATCACGAAGTTGGTGCGTTAAATTCACCAACTTTTCACACCTGCTTTACAATTTATCGCCCGATCATCGATTAAAATTGTTACAATATTATCTTCAGCACACGGTGTAATAGAAATTATTAACAAAATAGAAAGACTTACCGAGTTGTTGGGAACAAAGCCGGTTTTGTAGACATGGACATTAAACGATTTTAAAGTTTACAAGACTGCTAACATTTAAAATATGTATCTCTTAGTCATTTTTGATGCTGAATAAATATCTGTGTATTTTCGTTAAAATAACTATAAAGTCATCGACTCTTCACATAGAAACACACGGACATATGAAATGTTAAGTTATAAATAATTTAAAAGAGAATATAATGAATGCTTATGAGGCTTGCATTGGGGCAGGTCTAAATGTAAATACACTTGATTTTCGTTCATATACAGACTGTTTCAACGAAATCAACGTCCAGTCAGTGTATAGTCGCACAGATTTTCTAACAGAATGACCAAATCAATTAGTTTAATCTAAAATAATCAAAATGGAAAAGAAATATTTGAACAATATTCTTGAAACACAGCAACAGCACCCCCTGAACACACAGAATAAGACTGATAATTAAATTTAGAATTATTAGGTTAGAAAATTTAAGTACCAACCCGATGTTTTGAAGAGTGCACAATTTAAAATTGCGCGCCCGTTAAAGATTAGGTTGCTAACAAAACTCCCCAGATGTTGTTGGTACCTAAATCTAACCTTAAAATTCCAAATTTAATTAACGTCATTCGTATTCGAGTGTTTGTTAGGCTATTGTGCCAGTACTTTGAAGAACTGGTGGATTTGAACAAGTCAGTAGTTATTTTTCTATTTTAGTAATTTTTAATTAAAATTTGCTGCTTTATTTAAACAAATATTGCTTTAGATATTTTTCATTGTAAATTGTGTACTCTGTATGATATAACCAACGAAAAATCAGCACAAAATTCCCCCTGAATTTAGTTGATATGAGACTCATAAAACTGGAAAATGAGGAAGTAAAAGCGACCCTATTCCGTATTATATGGCCCAATTTTTGATTGTCACAAATAGATATAAACGAAGAAAATCATACCTTTTAGTGAAAGCTTCTGTATATTATCTTTATGGCAATATTCATGCAATAATTTGAAATTTACTACCAGAATTTCGGTACATACTAATGGAAGATTCATTTTATTATAAAAATAGCACCCGTTAAAATAATAATTCGATAAAAATGAATAATTTTACGAATCAATTAAAGTCCGGACAGTTTTATTTACAAATATGAATTTTTCCATCGTCGACAAATTTATAAAAATCTTGGAACTGGTCCAAATCAAACGGAAATATTTACAAATGAATTATTGATTGGAAAAACTGTTTTAATATGTTGAAAATATTTAAATCATCCACAGGAATTTATTGGATAATAAGCAACCCCTAGTTGAATTGGGGTGATTGTTTCGAAGTCTGTTTCTGTATAAACCAAATATTAATTAGGGTACAATCGTATTGTTACAGTTTCTACGGATGTTGTAGCAATTATTCAAACATCTGTGAAACAGATGGATTTTGAAACAAGTTATAAACAATGGTCAGTATATGGAAGAAATAATCCATCTTTGCTCGAGATAATTTAAAGTTTGTACAATATTTTACAAATTGTCGATGCTTCGTTTACTCGTTTAAAGTTCAAGTAGACGGTAAACGAGTCCTTTAAATTTATTACATTTAACTACGTTGCAATTTATTTGAAGCTTTTACGGGGTGACAAATCTTAAATCCGTTGAAAATTATAAAAAGAATCGGTACAATTGATAGCCCCAACAGAGTAATTTCAATCATAAAAATCCGGTGCATATTTTTAAAGTATCACCAATACTATTAATGTGCCGAAAACTGCATATTTATTCTATGTCTTCATTTTTATAACCGGAAAACGTCCATAAAAACATTTTTATTAATATCCAGCCTGTATACAGCGAATGTTGAAGAACTTGTCATACTTTAATGATAAGTACTGCAACATAAAAACATCCATTAATATCCAACTGTTGTAGAGAAAAACTAGGGATGAAAAATACGTGACTATAGTCCATTCGCTAATCAACACAAATTTGAACTGCAGGGTTGCTCAACTAAAAATAAACCGCCTGTTTTACTTTGATAATTCTAGTTCTCACAGCAACACCAAGTATTTAATGATTCAAGCAATGTTGGTCAAAGAACGATCGCAGTTTTTAAAAATACATAAAACGACTCACAATCAGAGTGACTACAAGATGCTCCAAAACAGTTTTTTCTTTAGTTTTTCTGTATTTTGTCTGGAAGGGGTAGGAATGTTTTACGTTTATTTTAGGATGGAATGGAGAAAAATGAGAAACGATTATAAGGGAAGCATCCTTGGGCCATTTGGCATATTCTGCTCATTTTCAAAAACCCCAACATATTCTAAAACGAGAATTTTTGACCAACTTTCCAATGAGCTACGGAGTGGTGAAATTAAAGGAGCCCCTATAAATTTTTAAAATATTCTTCAAATCGCTAATAGGTGTTTCCATAAAAGCTACGACCGTTTTGTATGTATAGTTTAAATATTATTTGATTCGTATTTTGAAGAATATCTTAACGATTTATAGGAAGGTCTCTGACGATCATTTCGTTAAAATTTGAACCTCGTAGCTCATCAGGAAGTTGGTTTAAGAAGGCTCGTTCTAGGTAATATTGCGGGTTTTTTTTTGAAAATAAGTAAGGTAAAGTCGCCAAATATCGTTTCCGTTTGATTTTTTCCTACATAAAAATCATAATATAATAAAAATCTTGTTATATACCTACTATAAATATTCTCTATTAGAATTTTGAGGAAAAAAACAACTTAACGTAAATGTACCAAAATAAATAAATATTCTTTTAAAGGTTACAAAAACAACTTTATGTTTCTCAGTTTCCTAATATCGTTCCTGGGTACGATTTTCTCCTTTCTTTCTTCCTCCTTTCTGGCTCTTCATTTTCCTCATTTTCATTTTTTCTTGACCTTTTTGTGCCCTTTTATTAATCTTTATTCTTTTTCTTTAATGCCCTTTTTTTATTTTTATGGGGCTCAGTTCTAAATGACCTTCTTGGTTCTGTATGAGGAGTGAGATAAGTATTAGTAGGCAAAACCCTGTAAAAACTATTTATAGGGAACTATGTTTTTATATTGTTGTAATTGTCATTGTAATCAACGTTCGTGAAAATATTCTCGTTAAGTGACACAATACCGGCCTTTCTAAAGTCACTAATTGCTACTTTAGGGGTGGTAGCTTTCAAATAAGCCTTGCCGAAAAGGGTGGCTATTTGATAATGGGTGACAATGCGGCCAGGATGGTTACGATTTACAATTTCTTTTGAGTAGTAACTGTTAAGTTGGAACATAAAACTCACTTCCAAAGGTTGCATCGTGTTTATCGGATGTGGTGATAGGTACACTATAGAAACTCCATTCTCACTAAATTGCGTGTGTGGCTTTAATGACCATTGAAAATCAAAATCACAGGATTAGCTCTCGTTGGTTTCATTTGAACAATAAAATGTTTGAACCACTATATAAAACCTTGTGTGGTTGTGATGACCATCTATAATCAAAATCATAGGATCAGCTTTCGATGGCTTCACTCGAATAATAAAATGTTTGAACCACTACACAAAACTTTCGTTCTGAATCCGCCCTGATGAATGACATGCCTGGAGGAGCTCCATCCAGCTGTTCTGCTTTCTTATTCTTTCTTGGAAAAACCATAAGAGGAGGAATAAATTGTCCTGTAACTACAGTAACTAACGATCCTCTCTCCGCAGAAAACAGTTTATAAACATCTTTTTTCCTTTTAACAGTAAGAATTTTGTTCATTTTGTGTTGTATAGTGGTAATGCCAATTCCATCAACGTCGAAAACTTTGGTTGGGTTATAATTCACTTTCTCCAATTCAGACTTTAAAATGGAATAGAAACTTTGAGACGTTTCCACGTATAAATCCTTGCATCCTCCTATTTGGCAAAGCTTGAAGCTTCCTAAAAGACGAATGCGGATACCGTTTCAAAAATCTCTTCAACCATTTAGAGCCAACCTTTTTTTTTGATTATAGGAAAAAAATGCTTTAAGTTGTTTTGAATAGCTAATTGGAATGTAATTTTTGATGTCTTTTGCAGAAATTCCTTTCCATTTTTAGGCAATATTCGATCAGGGACTTTTCCAACGTTGCAATTAATAGTGGTTTTCGACCTAAAGCATCGTTTATATGTTCTTGGATGGCTCATTTCAGACTTTATAGCATAATATTTGAGCGTGGCGCATGGAACATTGAATGTCTTTGCAGCCAATTTATACCCTATTTCTTGGTTTTTAACAGCACAAATAGCCTTTTGCATAGGCTCTCCAGGATTTGCGACGATTCATCTAAAATGAAAATACACCGCAGTACAACAGAGTATAAAAAGAATTTGTAAAAATTCTGCGATAAACGCGAAATAGTTTTACCCCTTTCAGTATAAAATCACAAAAAACCAAAGAAAAACTGAATGTTAAGGAGATCCTTGAGTCATTTTTAGTCGTTTAATGTGTGCAGTTGATTGAGGAAAATCACAACATTGAAACGATCGTTTTTTAGCGATGTTTCAAATGAGTTACGAGGCCCAAATTCTGCTAAAATAATCTCCAGGAACCCTCTTATCAATCCTTGATTTTTTTTAAATTATGGCCCACATTTTAGTTTACCACCCGTGTTTATCAAAGGGTATAATGTCAACAATTTTTTTATGTGTTGTTTACATTCAATAACATTTTAAATCGTTATTATATCTTACATTTCTATATTTCTTTTTCCCTTTAGGTCTTAAATTTCAAATTATTATTCACAGTAATATTGTTTATGGTAATATTCCACGTTTGTAACCCTAGGAGAATATTTCTAGAATAATAACAACACACAAAATCAAATCAATTTCAATAATTCTGACTGACGTAATTGTGTTTGCTCACCCATTGGGCATTAATAATACAAAAATATTGATAAATCTTCTAATAGAATAAATCCAAAATTGCTACATTTAAAATGGCCGCTGACGCAAGCGCTCCCGTTACAATCTACTTTCAATGAATACAGTATAGTTTACAAATTATTCAAAACTTTATCCATCATTTAACGGTATAACTGGCGAAATTATTGACAATAACGATATTGCATATTATCAATAATTGACAGAATTGGAGAAATAATAGCTTGTAGGACTCCAAAGACGGTTAGAAATAATTCAGTTTGATAGATTGGGGGCGGTGGAAAAACGCATATTTAATGCATTTCCGTTGTACTGAAAGTGCGGTAAAGTTTTAAATGATATTTCCATGTAAATTGGAAGTTGTTCCGTTACGGAAATTATAATAGAAATACCTATTTAACATAGAATTAAAGTTGCTCGTTTAACTTTCCCAGTTAAATAGGTTGACTATCAAGAAATTGCCAACGTACACGCTTAACTTGATTATTATTTAATTTTAAATCAATTACACTACTAGATTTTGCTGATTTTCAGTCGACAAATTCTGCAAAAATGTTTGGATTTATATCTCGTGACGATTGTTTGAAACAGGCTTTATTATTAGGGGTGCCGATCAATACAATTATACCTCTACCCCTTGCACTTGCCAAAGGGAGTTCACGGTTACGTAAACAATTTGGAATTGGAGAAATTTACCAATTATTGACGACAAATTACAATAACTTAAATAATAGTAGTAGCAACATTTCATCCCTCAATTCCGGTCAAGTAATTGTATTATAGTATGTATGTATATGACATTAAATCTAATTGCGATATTTCAACATCTCCGGTAGATTCATACAAGTGGAAATAATATTTCACAAACAGCTGGCTCGTTTATTATATTCTCGGGCAAAATTTATTTTATTTTAACGTAGGTGGCACGTGTAAACAGTTAGTAATACTACTACTACATTATGTTGTTTTGAAACAGTTTTTTTCCCTATAATCCAGCACGTGTTCGATAAATAACACCAATTATAGTCGCCCCAGAATGGCTCGACTAAGGATTGTTAGAAATTTGGCAGATTCGCCCCTTATTGATCAATTTTTACAAGTTTTCGGAACTGTAAGTTTTCTATTTGCGGCTCAGTTGGGTGGATTTTCGCGATTTAAACCGTTAAACCCGGTTTGTATTAAAAATTTATATTGCACATTTATTACTAACGATGTAAACTGGAACCTACACCCATTAAATACTGGAAAATAATCTTTTTAAAGCACCTACTCGAGTGGATATTTCATAGAATAGAGAAATCCGACAACAGCTAAAGTTTCTCAATTTTTTCCATGAAACTTATTTGAAACATCTCCAGCAACAACAATAAACAACAACTCAGGCGAACTTTGGTAAATTTAATTAGGAAATTGTTTAATTTCGCAGTAAAAGTCGACCGTATTGAGCAATACTTACTATACAGAGCTATAATTAAAAGTAAGTTCTATTATTTGGTGAACGGTTCAAAAAATATTTCGTTGGTTTATGGGAGAGACTCCAGAGAATATTGTACTGAAAATTATTCAAAAAACGCTTTTCTTGGCGAATGTCGCAATTTCCAAATGACTTTTTAAAATTAAAGTAAAGAATCTTCTGTTAGTTATCAAATTAAAGATAGTAAACAGCTGTGTTCGTTCATGATCTTTGTTTAAAGTAATTTTTCACGGTTTTTCAGGACCCAATGCAGAAAAAACAACAATTAACCTTACTAGGATCTTGGGGTCATTCTTATCCGTTTTATGCGTATTGTTGATTGATGGAAATCGCGACATTGCCCAAATTAGCACATTTTAACCAATTTCCTGATGAGTTATTGAGTCTAATTTTTGCCATCTAGATTTCCGTCCATTTAAATTATATTCTTTTGGACACATGTGTGTGTCTACGTATATGTGTCATTAAATGAACAACCCTTTTCCAATTACGTTAATGTAAACGTTGATGACATTCGTAAACGATCCACAACTGATCAATCGGTTCGATTGGTTAGTTGTGAATTAACAACGAGCGAATCTCCATCATAAACAGTTTATTTAACATAAAGTTTACAAACTTCAATTTCGAAATTTATCGATTCGAACGCAATCAAATAAACAAACAAGAAAATTTATTTACATTTTAAATTGATTATCGTAATAGTCGGTGTGGAAGTTGAAAAATTAGATGCGACTATTGAAACGTTAGAGTAACGTAATAATATTTGATGCGTTTCCCATTTTTGCTGTCAAGTTTCACGTTCTTTGTAACGTTGAAGAATCCCAATCATCGAACTGACAGTATTGGGAAAAATAAGAAAATTATGCACCGTTTCGTATCGAAAATTTTGACATGCTCAAGTCGGATTAGGTTCGCTGTATAATTATCACGGTAGAAATAATTCAAGATTATGATTTTCTGCAAACAATTAGTTGTTAAAGTTTTATTGTTAGGTTTGTTCCAAGCTACAATTTCAGTTGGTAGATGGAATGAGACTTTGTTAATCACCTAGTTAGCTTCCAACTAACTAAGGACACATTCGATTTTAATTGTCCAATCTTCATCGAATGACACTGATAAGATTGAACAGGGCGAGATTGAAGTAAGATGGCTTTGTTAAAATCTCAATTAACGAACATCGACAAGTGAATTTTAATTAATGATAATCTAAAGAATTTAGCGTAAAAGTATCGACATTGATTTGATTTGGAGATAATACAATAAGAATGTTAAAGACGAGAGAAAAAATGCAATATACTTAATTAGTTGGAATTAAGTAAAGCCTCAAAACTGATGAAATTAATTAAGCACTATTATTATCTAACAACCAACCGGAATAATGTCCTTTTATAAGATAGTTTATCACTTACAATTAGTTATTTATTCAACCATTCAACAGTACACTACTAATCTAGAAACGTTAATAATCTGTTCAAATATTCTATATGATGGTGTTGATTCAAGAGAATTAGATGAGTTATTTGTTCTGCATTGAAAGGCGATAGTTGGGTCTTTTGGGCAAATAAAATCGACTCTAGTATGAGCGAAGAACAGCCGGCTTCTAAACTGGACAATTAACAAAATACAGTAAAGTTGTGAGTATCCCTCGATTTTCTTGTCGCTTCGAAATGTGAAGAACAACCAGCCTCATATATTATGCCTAGTTAGTAAACAGAAAGAACTTGTCTCCTGAATTAACTCCAAATTTATAAATTAACTGCGTAAAGAACAGCCGGCTCTCACTAATTAGATTGACAAATAGCAAATAAATGGATATTCTAGAAAGCTAAGAATGGAAAAACAAACAAACAATATGTGAAGAACGACCGGATTCATAAAAATTAGCTCTTTAGGCTAAATAAATGAGCAAAAAGAGCTTGGAAGAGCAACGGACGTTTTATTTAAATGAGACTGAAGAATTTGCAATTAAACTTTAAAGTCTCCTGGAATAATTCCAACTTTGCTTATCTACTTTATTAGAACAACCGATCTTGAACGAATTAGACTGTCAAATAATATGCGAAAGAATGCTACATAAAGTTAAGAATGGAAAAAAGTGAAGAACAACCGGCTTCTGTTGTCTAAATTGGCAGACATGAAGAGCTTGCAAGAAGCTTCAATATCACCGGAATTAACTACAGACTTGTTGTGAAGAACAACCGGCTCTCTATGAATTAGTTTAGCCTAGACAAACAGTATGCAAATGAGAGTTGTATGAAGCTGAATTGGTAAAAAAATAGTTACTAACATGTGTTTTGAAGTTGAGTTTCGATTGAAAACTCTACCAAACATTATTGCCAACTTACAACAGCTTGTCTGCACCGTACGTCATTGCCTAGACTGGCTTTTTAGATATTCACATCACGCAAATTTCGAAATTGATACTGATTTCCGGATTATATAGAGGAAGTTATCACATTAAATTCCCCAAATTCTCTGCTAAAACCAACTAAAATGATCTGAAACAATCAACTCAAGTCGGTAATTGTCGAAATAGAGAAAATTCGTTCATTTTAGGGTAAAATTTTCAGTTACGCACCATTATAATTAATAATAATAAGATCTTACCGTGTGCGCCTGTGTACCTATCCGTTTGTTCTGATTAAGTATGGAAATTAATTTTCTTGTCACGCAGCATTTTCACAATGAAATTTAATATTAAAGGATATTAATTTAATAACAAACAACAGTTTATACTAAACACAATGGTGATTTATTGATTCAATTTTTGGGCGTTTCTTATATAAAACGATTCGATTCATCGTTATAATTGGATCGATTAGAGCAACCTTTATTGGGAAAAACTGGAGTTCTATGAATTAAAATTCAAAAAGCTGCAGGACCTGTAAATCGAATAATTATTGCAAAAATTATGATTTTTATCGTGTTGACTCTACGGTTTTCGTTTGATTTCAATCCAGATTTACGCGATATTTGTAGAATTCCACAGGGACAACAATAATCAATTATAGTGCAATGTTTGTTCAATTTGCGTGATGCATTTTTACTTTAACAGCTAAAAAAAACGATAACTCGGCGTAATTATGCAGTTAATAGTTGCACTATAATTAAAAAAATTGTACTTACTGTACTGTTTGATTGATTGATTCTTTTAATAATGCACTACTGTGTTTCAATTGTGGTGTTTCAAGTAACAGAGGCAACTTTCAGTCGGCCAGTTGTCTATAATTTTGATTATCCGGCGATTGCCGACCTCGAATTGATTTCCCAACTTATAACTTTCATTATTATCACTTCACGTAGCTTTATTTAATATTTATGACGATTACTAATTTGATTTATAATCGTTAACGTCACATTAACATTAAACTTTATGTTTTAACAACAAAAGCAGGAAATCCAAGTTCTTGGAAAACTCCACTTACGACAGAACTTCAATTATTCACGAATAAACTAGTTATAGTATGAAAAATATGAATAACTGAAGACATGATTCGAAATATCAATAGAACCGTCCCATATATTGATCGGTTTATATTTCAAATGTTGATAATGCTCGGGCCACAATTGAAAAGGTATTAGAATATCAATCTTGATGGGTTTTGATTAATTATCTCCTTGTTGCGGTTGCGGATACTTCTACAAACAAAAGTTTTTTTACAACAACTAACTTGGGAATTAAAGTGGAGCCTATTAGTTTGCAAAAATAACTCGCATGGTTAACGAAAAAAGTACAGAATTCTAGGTTTCAATTTTAATCCGGTCTAACTAACAATAAGACAGTACCATAGGCAAGGATACTAAATTTTGTCGCTTAGCAGTGAAAGGCGCAAATTTTACATCTGAATATGCAAAATTTTGCTTTATTTTGACGTATTTTAGTCATAAATTTTAAACTTTATTTGCTAAATTATACTTGTAATACAAGAAAAAGGACACAACTGTACTCCGATTTTCGTAAAATTTGTGCGTGTTTCACTTAAATGTTCCTAGCTCTTATAAGAACACCTAGTATTTGACGAGTGATTTGGAAAAAAAATTAAAGATTTATAGGGAGATCATTTGAGCAAAATTTGAAACATGTAGCTCATCGGAAAGTTGGTCAAAAACGCTCGTTTCTGAAAATGTTGCGATTTTCAAAAACGAATTACACACAAAAAATGGCTTAAAATGACTTAAAGATGCTTCTAACATAGACTTTGTTCTCTATTTTATTCAGGAAGGAGTAGAAATACTTCGTGTTTCTTCTATAATAAAATGGAGGAAAATGAAAAAATATATATGGCGAGTAGTCTTGAGTCATTTGACGAGTTCATCTCAGTTTCAAAATTCGCAACCTTTTTTAAAACTAACGTTTTTGCGATGAGCTACAGGGTTCGAATTTTGGTAAAGGATTTCCAAGGACTCTTCTATAAATCTTTAAAATATTTTTCAAATCGCTCATCAAATAATAAGTGTTTCTATTAAAGCTAGGAACATTTACGTGACACACTTGGTATTTGTAGAACTAGAAAAAATAGTGGATGCATTTTTTTAACTGCTCATATTCACTTTATGGGGGTAAAATTGCCTCTTAAAGTTACCCCTAAGGACACATTTTTAGCTATATCTCGAGAATGGAATAAAAGAGAGGGTTGTTGTCTGCTAGGTCAGGTGGCCGTGCAGAATATTTGAGTTTTTGAATTAATTCGATATCTTTTTCATTTCTCCAAATATAGCTAAAAATGTGTCTTTGGAGGTAACTTTGAAGGGAAATTTCATCCCCTTAAAGTAAATATGGGCAGCCAATATCCATCCATTATTTTTTGAAGCTATATCTGAATACCAAATTTTATTAAAAATTTTGTTCGATTTAGATCAAATTCGGCATTTAACAGCGGAAAAGATACCCCTAATCGTAGGTATAAATTTATTATTTTATTGCCAAAATTGTTGCTTAAACACGAGAATAAGGTAATTTACTAAAGCTTAATGCATTTTAATCAAGAAATTTTCGATTTGTTGGCTTCATCGATAAAAATCGTCAATTTATCTCAAGATTAAACATTTTGCAGTGAATACAATCACAAATTCCTCACTCTGGGATGAAATTTCCAAGGAAAGCTTTGAAGTCAAATTGTTTTTAGCCAATTTTAGGAATAAAGTCTCCAGTTATATTCAAAATTTTAGGACATTGTTCTTATCAAATGTCGATTTTCATCAAAGAAGACAATCTTGCTTATTGAAAACAGGCTAGCCATATTAAGTCGAGTTTCGAGCTAAAATCTTGACAAAGATCAATTTTTGCTCTTAAATGAGCAAAAAGACAGCAAACCATTTGCTACTGTATCACGCTTTCAGTGATTTTTTCAGAGAGTTTTTTGATTCAGTGAAGCTCACTTTTAGAAATCATCATTTTGTCAGAAAACTTTTTATTAGACAATAAACTCGATTCTAGTTGTTTTGAAGCATTTCCCACTTGCTCTAACGCAAAATAGAACGCCCAAACCTATATTTTTGCAAACTCGCCACGTTATGGCACAGACTCTGTTTGAAATTGGTTTCAGTTTTAATGATGCAAATGAAAATAAAACACTGATCCGTACACCTACAAAGATTTATCTTCGTTTTTCTTTCTATTCGTTTCATGAACATCTTCGATTAAATTAAGGCTGGCAATTCTAACGGACTTTATCTTCATTCCATTGGTACAAATTAGGATGATTTATTATTTAAACAAATCGATTTTTCCCTAAGTTGTTCGTAGCGCATTAAAGAAGCATTATCTTTAATCAGTCTGTTGGTTTATTATAAAATTCAACAGATATCACTAGTTTTAATTTGAACACGTCCCAACGGATAAATGTCCAACTTTGTCATATTTATGGACACTTGTTGCATTCTGGTCACGTGCCAAACTAATATAGTTGACTCCAATTATTAAAAAACAATATCTATAAAATATTGTACAAAATATATAAAAATATAAACCGAATAGGTTGGGTATTCTTTTGAATTGTAGACAGGTGCTTTGCTTGGTTTGCAAGTCGAGCAAAAAGGGTTGTAATTTGTACAATCATCCCTTGGACTGTTGCCAAATACAAAACAACAACGATAACAACAACAAAAAGATGTACGGTTTCATTTTGATAGAGTTGTTGTTGTACAACATTCTGGTAGCAATGCCCCCAATTTTAAATGTCGCATTCACGATATTTCATCGTTTGACTTGGCATTTTTTGCTTCTTCAGCACAATACTGTGGAGTATCTCTTGGCAACTGTACAGAATTTTGTTGGTTTGTTTGTTAGAATGTTGCAAAATACACTATCCTTATCAACATCGTTTATTTGATAAATTTTATAGCCGATCATATTCTTTACGGACTATTAAAAATTGAGAAATTTTTATTATGTAGATGAATGCATATTTACAGAACTCAACGGTTCGTTTATTTGAATTGAGATCCATGAGCGAGTGCTAATTAATCATCCGTGAATAATTCGAATTATCGTAAGATTTTCCGGATTTTACGGTAATAACTTTATTGTTATTATTATTCTTGTTGCTTTTATTGCTATTCTATTCACTTGTACGAAATTAATTTCGCAACTACTCTTGCCTATAAACGGGCGGGAGTTTCTTTGAAGTTCCTGGCTGTAATTAATATTGTTCGTGAAACTCTATCCGTTGAGGGGCCACAGAAAATATGCAATAATAATAACTTTTAGCGTGATGGAATAATGGGAACAACAGCTGCAACAATCACGAAAAACAAGGTCCTTTTGTGGCCCCAGAGCCTTCACAAATAATGCAATTTCCCAGTAAATTTACACTTTAATTGCGTTATTCTTAATTATTGTTTTTTTTTTAATAAAGTACGGTACAAATGTATAAATAGATTCGAGTATTTTAAGATAATCAATACAGAGAGTCGTTATTTTCGTCGACATTAAATGGAAAATGTCGCAATGCTACTAGTGATAGTTTAAGGCTCATTTCTCACGCTATCGTGAATCAATTTAACCGGCGTGGAAGAAGTTTTGACCGGAATCTCCGAAAGTTCGACGAAAGGATCAACTACTGGTCGTTAAAATTCTGTGCATTTTATTGACTAAAACCGCATCTCTATTAGAAGATTTCCACCGATTCAATATAAACAAAATTGACGATTGTTGGGCTTATTGATTGAGTGCGAATTGACCGATTTTCAAATCAAAGTTGAATTGTTTTATCGACAATTGCATGGAAATTTTATTGGGAAAAATTACGAACGTATATTGCAATTTGCCTCGATTTGCTCGATTGTAACTGCAATTTCCGTGATTTATTAAATAGTTTTATTGTATCGCAAACTTTCCAACTAGTTTCATATATCAATGAGAAAGCGCTTTAATTAATTTGACGCCTCATTGTTGGTGAATCGCAATGTTAAAAGGGAAAATTTAGAGAATTTACTCTTGATTCGTCCAAAACTAGGCGGTTTTTTAATTAAATTACAGACCAGTTTCTACGAAATTTTCGTCGTAAGTGTCACTCGCTTAGTGTTATTTAGATGCAGAACTGCGCAAATTTGGACGCGATTTTTCGAAAAATTTAAATGGAAATTCTAACAGGTATAGCTCACAATTGTAGTTTAACTTTCCCTTACCTATGTATTTGTATTTTGTTTCATTTTATTAACCACAGAACTAGTAATTTTAAATCCCCCAACACGCTTTTCTAGTAAAAAAACGGTTCTTTTGGAATTTTCGCAAAATCCAATCGGATTTTCCAAATGATATGGGATCACAATTGTAGAGATTCATTTAAAATCGATTGAAGCTTCTACGATTTCGATATCTTTCGTAGTTTTCGAGATATTTTAGTTTTACTGCTTCATGGAAATTCATATAATAGTTGACTTTGTGCTAGACTCTCAAGCGCCTGAAGCACATCTTTTTCGATCTGGCCAAAGAATGGCACTATTTATAATTCGATATCTAATTTGTGTTTCAACGGATTTTAATGAAACTCACGGAATTAGAAAGAGCATTTCAAAGAGCAGGGGTCAGCCGTTTCGATTTTGGAAAATTTTGATCGACTTTTGAGTTACAATAGAAAATATAAGAGCACTTTTTTGTTGAAATTTCTTATAATTTTCCAAATTTTCCCTCATAACTTGGACAATATCGTTTATTCTACAATGAAATTACAAACGTTGATAGAAAATTGAAAGCGCTTCCTAAATTTGCAAGAAATTTTCCAATATCTCTGTTAGTTTTCCAGAAAATTGACAAAAGAGATGAAAACATTTATGATCTTTCATTTCCACAATTTGAAAGATGGACAATTGTTCGATATCTCATTTAAAAATTTATCCAAAAATGGAGTGCATGACAGAAAGGAAAAATTCAATTTCTGCAAATTATGTGTTATTTTCACATATTAAATCTAATTATTTTAAAACTAATTGTAAATTTACAATAATTGATAGAAAATGTTATTAGCTTTCCGAAAGTTGCCATGTTTGTTGAGAAATTTTTGAAAATTGTTGGAAAATTCGTGTAAAAGCAAACGCTTTTGTCTAATAGTAGACTGGTTTTAGTCGAACCAATATGTGGGATTGATGCCGAGATGCGTTGATTAGGTCAAACAGTTGTAGCCGCAAGGGATGTAGCCAAACTTTATCTACAAGAAGCCATAGAGTCGCCTATAGATTTTAATGGAGACGTGGAAACTTTGAATATTCGACTTTATACCACCTGACAAAGCCAATGCATCTTGCCACTACACCACCTACAGTCTGGCAAAAGTGTTTCCATTTTAGACGAATTTTGCAAAAAATTTCAAGAATTTCCCAACAATTCTCTATAAATTGTTGGAAGTTTAGTGGCAAAATAATTATGTTTAGTATGTGAAAATAACACCGGGATACGCGGGTATTTATTAGAAAATTTTCGAGTATCTTTCCTAATTCTCCCAAATTGGATTTTTCCTTTCTGTTGCACTCCATTTTTGGATAAGCTTTTAAACGAGTTACCGAATAATTATTGATGTTTCAAATTGTGTAAATGGGAGATAATAAATATTATCAACTTGTTTATCAATTTTCTGCAAAACTAACAAGTTTATTGGAAAATTTCTTGTAGATTTAAGAAGCGCTTTCAATATTCTATCAAAGTGTGGACCTTTATTATAGAATAAATAATATTGACCTAGTTATGAGGGAAAATATAGAAAATTATAAGAAATTTCAACAAAAATGTGTCGTTATATTTTCCATTGTAACTCAGAAATTAATCAAAATTTTCCACAACGCTCTTTGCTCTTTGGAGCGCTCTTTCTAATTCTGTGAGTCATTAAAATCCGTTGAAAAACAAATTAAATATCGAATTATAAATATTGCCATTCTTCGGTCGCCAGATCGAGAAAGATGTATTGCGGGCCTTTAAATCACCAATTTTCCAGGAATTTGAAAATTAAATATCGAATATTTTTGTACCCAACAAAAGATTCAATCTATTGTAGCCACTATAGAGCCAATTACTAAATTGTAGATCTAATTCTGGGTGGGCTAAAACCCTTAATTGAATTTTTAAATATTTATAACAAAGATAATAGCCCTTCAGTTATTATTATCGTTTCTGCATTCCCATAAGGCTTGTTTTTATATCGATACAAAACTATGAACTTTGTGTCGAAACTTATCCCCCAGTTGATTGGTGCGAAATAAAACTTTATATGATGTGAGTCCAAAAACAACTCCTTCAAACCCGTAAAAGTCCATTATCATTATTATCTCGAACACTAAAACAGACTTATCGATATTATTGTGTATTGAGTGAAGAAGAATCTCAAACGAACGGACAGTTTCGATTCGAGTGTTGAGTATTGATTGGCATTTGACACGATTAATCAGTCAGTTGTTAATTGAAACGAGATCCCAAAATAGATGAACTAACACGGTCTGCATTCATAATTGGCTTGAAAAGTTTTCCATATCTTTGTATTTCGACACACACACTTAGAGAGTAGTCGTTTAATGGGAAATCTTTGAGATATGTTAACATGAATAACTTTACTGTACTTGAAATTCAGTTTCCACTACTTCCTCTAGGGTATTATAAAGTTTCTTTAAAGGAAGTTTCTTTGAATCTATGCTCCAACAATGGATAGGAGACAAGTCAAAGGGTGTCTATTTTACAATAGAAATAAATTCGATTTAATGCAGCAGAATTTCGATTATTATTGTTATTGATGTTAATATGGAAATTTACAAATATTGTGATAGTTTCTTTAATTTTACAAATGGTAATTTTCGTACGGTCTCGTTCACCAATGATGGCCCCAAACACCAGGATGGGCGACGACAGCCGGTGCGGCGGCGACAACAGTATGGCCAGGAACAACAGCGGCTACAACACCATGGTGGCCCCAAACTGGTAAACCAACAACACTAGCTTGGGCCGCGGCCAAAGCCAAAGCAATAGCGAAAACGAACACGAAGAATTTCATCGTTTTAGTTTCTTGATTGTGCTTGAATTGCAAAGACAACTAGTCTATTGATTCGTTCCGCCAAACGACTCAACATTTATACCGAATTGATCCCTTGTTATAGAAGTATCCCTTTCATTTATTTACATCGAAAAAAAACTATGAATAATTTACATAAAACACAACTGTGTTGGCATTATTTAATATTCATTAGCGTGATTATTTGTGTTGCAATCGGTAATTCACTTCATTGATATACAAGAAAAATCGCTCTATAGGCTCGACAATTACGTTGACAATGTATTGGAAATATTAATTATTCAAGGGCGTACTTTTCCAACAATTCCACTGAATTACAACAACCGGATTGTCTAAAATCCAACGATTTGGGTCTGTTCCGAATTAAAATCGCCCACGGAAATTCGTTACGAACATCGATTCCGGCCAGATAAGGGTGGAAAAATCGAAAATCATCGCATTGTGAACGGTGGATTTTCCCGTATTGGAAACTACGAATAGTGTCCGTGACATTCTCCTCCTATGATACAGTTCGACACTTTTACATTTGCTCACGCTCCTTGAAAGTTGATAAGGTTTTTTGCATTTATCCGCTTATTTTCGTATGATCAAATCAGCGATACAAAACGAAATGAAAATCAAGAATAATTCGTTTTTACCTTTAGGTCGTTGGAAGGGTCAACTTTTCGTATTCAAATCCTTCGGCGATCTGAAACAACAACAAAAAATTAATCCCAATCTCCATTCCGATACTGTCAAATACGTATTGAAGATCGCAATGGAGGTTGCGATTCGTTTCGAATACGCTAGAACAACCAAAAAGGAGTTGATTTCAATCTCTCAAGTACGTTCTGAAGATCACAATGAGGGTTGCGATTCGCTTCGAATACGCTGTGCATTCAAATTTAATTAAACTGTATCTGTATAGATTTGTATATGTCTATAATTTGAATGAAATATGTCATGTTCTGTAAACATCTGTGTGTACATAATGAGGTATACGTATTTGTAGAGGCGAATTGAATTTAATATTGAGTTGTGACGGTGATTTCAATGGAATTATTTATATTCGAATTTGACGAATTGTATTATTATCCTATACGAATTGTATTGTTCGCCCGATAAACTTTGTCATTAAATAAAAGAAAATTAAATACAATTTGTTATTGTGCAATTATCGCTTAAATTGCGTCAGTTTATTGCAGATTGATTAAAAAAATGTGGGTTTTTCTAGAAATACAACAATCAATATTAGAGTAATTGTTAGCTACAAGGCTCTTTTGTCGCTCAAAAGTTGTTTATTTTATAGTCATTGGAGAGTAAATCAAGAAATTGTGCAATTATTTAAATTGCGTTTATTTTAGATTTATTTAAAAATAGAGGCTTTTCCTATAAGTATAACGATCGATATTGTAATTTAGCTACAAGGCTCTTTTGTCGCCCAAAAGCCACCTATTTTGTTGTTTATTTCCGGTAGATCCACGTATAAAAGTCGAATAATTTTGAAATCACCCCAAATTGGAACGATTGACAATTGTGCGTCATATTTATTTGACATTTTCGAGGATCTAAAGAACGTTTAATGTCAAAATAACCAATACACGCAAAAATATGGAATTACGTTTGAATTTCATGCCTGAAAAACGATTAAACATTGGAATAAATCTAAATCAACCAATTTTCCTGTGTTACTAGAGTTGAATCTACAAATTTTCCAACACATTTGGCCTTATTGAGCGATTTTCCAGTTAAATCCAAGATTATTATGTGGAAAGCTTGTGAATTTATTTTATTTTTTGGAACATTTTCAACAAGCTCTTATGGCAAATTTATTCGGATTCAAAGTCACTGTATATTGGGTGGATATCGAGCCTCGTTTTCACAATATTTATATTGATTTAATAATAAAGAACATGGGGTTTTCTCCGAAAATTCAAATCAATTCAACGACGTTGAATCGGACAACGAGCCTCGAAACTCTATCATTTTCGTCCGCTAGCGAGCCGAAGGGTGGAAACGAGTGACAATAATATTGCGAAATTTTCCTGTATCGCCTTGCAATCTCTGGGGTAGTATATTTATTGCATCCGCCGATCTATGGGTTGTATTTTATTGAAAACCGAATCTAGTCGAGCGTTAGACTTCCAGTGTTAATATTGTGATTTTTCGTGAAATTAATGAAAGATAGCGGTGATGAGTTGATTTCACCGCCTGGTGGCGTTTTTGTAGGGGTTGTTTTCACGCCGAATAGTCGATGTGTCATCAACAATAGTTAACAGTGTCGAAACGTGATCCATTCGAATTAATCATTCTGATGGATGATGGTGCAACAAGGGGGTTGAAGGAAATTAAAACGAAAATATTCTACACGGTTGAAGTTTTTTTAAGCGACAAAAACCGGCTCAATGTAAACATAACAAGTTTAATTATTTTTTGTTAACTTGTATTAATATGCCGACTTTCAGTTCATAATTCTCTTGATTATTAAAGTTGCCAAGTTGGTGAGTTCTACTGAATCGAATTTCATAAAGTTCAAATCAACTAATTATGAAATGATCTACTATTGTTCCATTACTACAACTTTATCATGATTTTTTCCAATTTCATACCCCATGATTTCGTATAATATAACGTTAAATTCCACTATCAGATAATGAAGACCATATTCAGACAATGTAATACATTCTAGAGATTTATAATCAAAAAAACATGTTTACACACCCACATAGACACACATGCTTAGAGAAGCGAAACAAAAAACGCTGGCGTTCTAAATTTTTCTACGTTTTTCTAGAACGACCACCCCCAACCAGTTCAGTTTCATCAAGAGTGGAAAGATTTACGATAAGTTTACGTGTCGCCCGCTTGTTAATTATAAATTCAAATTCCACCCCCTAACACCTCAATTTCGCCATACTCCAATTAACAATCAGATATTATTTTAGGCGATAATAAATTTCATTAAATTAATTAGTTTCGTTTAGAAATCTTCACTTATAATACAACCACCGAATTCGGTAGTAATACCTACTGGTATATTGTGTGTAGATTGGAAATTTACCCTATTTGAAACGAAGCCAAATGTTGCCACAAAATTGGTTCAATGCTTAAAAACGGGGGGTCGGAAATAATGACCCGGAATTTGATTGTCAATTATTCGTAATAATGGCGCCGAAATGGGGCTTAAAGCCGGCGTACATTGCCAATAAAGCCGAGGAAACGCGCTATTTTTCCATACGCGTTATGTTACAATGGAGCGATTATTCGGCGCGTATAAGTGGGGTCGTGCGGCCGAGACCTTAGCGCCGACAACGCAGAAAAACGCGTTTCTTCCGTTCTTCCACCATCGTTTAGCGCTTAATGGAAAATAAATATTGTAATAGAGCGAAATAATCGCGTTTTTATCGATAATCTAATCGATTTGCACGTGTAATTGAGATTTTCCTTTTAAATTATTTAATGAAGAATCTCCATCGTGCATTAACTGTACAAACACACCCTTAACAATAACAGTGGCTGTAGTTTTTATTCGATTAAAGTAAATCAAATAGTTTGTTAATTATCTGCTTCCGTTAGCGCTGTTTATTTGTTATTTTTTCGCGATAAAACGATTTTCCAATTTGCTCAGTTGGCGACATTTCTTTCCGACCATTTCTTTCAATTTCCCGGTAATTATCGTGAACAAATATCGAGAAATAGCGCTTTCACGTCAAGATAGAATGGCGGAAAAATTAGCGGTTTAAATTTTAGATTAAATCCAATTATCATACGAATCAGTATAGGGGAAATCGCTTGATTTGTTTTTAATAGAGTTATAGGTGCAATGGAACACTCGATAATATCGAGCAATTTCAGGCGAAATTATCGTCATTGTAGTATCTAATTACAGTTGGTCTCAATGTGGAAATTCAGTTGTAGGGTGCATTAATTAAACTAACCATCAATTATAAATGTAGATGTAAGTATGTAGTAGAAAATGCATGTAGTAATTGATGTTTTACATTTTGATTACGCCTCCTTAATGAACAATAACGTCTATTCTCAGATCAACTCAGAATTAACAAGTGAAATTAAATATTAATCTGGGGTTTCTTTGTAGATTATAAATAGCTGGAAGTTCTTTGCTTTTTATTTTCCCTTGTATAAAGATCAGAAATAATCTTTTTGTAAACATATACCACAGCTCTAGGGGATAACACCGGAAGTTGCAAACAGGTACAGTCGACGGATTATCATCTCGCTGTAATCACAAACTTCCCCCAGAAGGCTGCAATATGCAGAAGAACTGATAACAAGAATCGTTAATCTTTACTGTATATTTTGACGGGGTCATTTCTGTCGAAAAGTCTTTAAATTTCATCAACTAGCGAGTTCAATTAAAGTAAAATTAATAACGTTTGTTGATCAATTTGACTGACAAATGGTTTGATTGTTAATTATTAGAACGAGGGTGTTGAAATTCGAAAATTTCAATAGTATGAATGTCGATAATTAAATTCTATTTTAAAATCTGTGCTGCTGATAAATTGTAATTTAACAAAGTTGATAACAGGGTTGGTTTATTGATATTGAAAATTATAAATTGCGCGCCCTTCACAAACATTTCCTTACTACTATTACTCAGGAGCGGATTTTGGTGCAGTTGCGGCGCGTTTGTCGGTGTGGGTACCCAACCATTGGCGTAGTTGTTCCTTCTATTCTCCATTTTTAAACTAGGAGTAATAACTAAAGCCGGGTTTACACAGAAACAAAAACTGGATCGTTCTAGCCGTAAATTGTAAATTTAAATATTTATGGTTCGTTTTTACTTTAAATCGAACATATTTAGCTCCCTGATAAGAACTGTGTTTTATAATTAAGCTGAGGGATCGTGTTCCCACCTTTAGATGCCGCGCGACAATCATGCGTACAGCATACAATAACTAAAACGATAGACCGATTCTCGAACATTGTTGTATTCGTGCAAGTACTTGAACCCACTCGCTCCGCTTATAAAAATCTAGTAAGAGAGGAGCAAAAATCAACTACAGTGAACCGCTTGTTTATCGTTTGTGACGTCGCCCGTTCATTTCATCAACTACATTGAATGATTATAGCGATCCAACAGTAACGAGTAGAGGGGTTATTCGAATACGGTATCGAGTTGTTATTGTCGATCGCTAACTTGCAAAGAGTTTGGAGAAGTCACGTGCGAATTCGGGACAAAGTAATTCATATTAGAATACCTACTGAGCCATATGCATAAAAATGAAGTAAATTCTTTTACTTCGAAATTACAGTAAATCCTTAGGTTTGAATGCATAAAAAGTGTAGTAATAGCTTTTACTTATATGACTTCAGTGATGCAGCATTTGCTTCGGACTTACTTTTTTGAAGTAAATCCTTTGATCTAGATGCATAAAAATGTTTGTATTAAAGCAAATGCTTCGAAGTTGCGTAGTCTGCTTGGTGTTAAACTTCGCACTTTTCAAACAAGTTTTTTTGTCGAAAATGGCCGCATACATGAATGTTTGAAAAAATTATAAAAATTGAAGAGAATGTCGTGACTGTGACTTCAAAAGCTTACACCGATTAGATCGAGTAAATGTACAGCGGCTTGCTCATTACTTTCTTAGGGAGCATTTAGAAACAAGAGATGGAGCTTTTTCTCCACAACAACAGATGAAAGTTTTCTTAGGATATGTAGATGATTCGGGATTCTAAATTGGTGTTGGAAAAGATATTGGAATCCATCAGTGTACAGTTTCTAGGTCAGTCAAGTATATTTCAGAAAAGATTCTAAACAAGGCATCTGCGTGAATAAAATTTCCTAATAACCAAGAAACTAATAAGTGTTTAAACAATTCTAATTTATATTTTTTCGTTTCCATAGAAACAGACCAAAACCTACGTTTGTTTAACTGATTTCAACGAAGTAAATGCTTACTTTTTTTAGTTTTTGCTTCGAATGAAAAGCATTTATTTTTGCAAATGAAATGAAGTATTTATTTTTGCTTTTACTTTTTCTAAAGAGCAAAAGCTTTTGCTTTTGCTGTTTGCTTTTAGATCTTACTACTTTTGTATGCATACGGTCCACTATCAAACCTTCAAAATGTTTTCTAGGCTTTATTTTTGAGTTGTGTAAACTTGTCTGTAAAATAGTCAATGGGAAGTTAGCATTTAGACGTGCAAAATTCAAATCACTCCTCCTGAATTAAAAATCGAATATAAGTATTGTAGAAAATACTTATCTTAAATCATCTTAAATCAAATTTATCCATCAAACTTTCTAATTCAATAGCTCGGTTAGAAGCATTTAATTTTTTTTTATTTCATTAATAAATCGCATATTTTGAGATATAATGAATTCTAGGCTTTCAAAAATTTTTATAAATATTGTAAATAGTTTATTCAGTTCTTTATTAGATTGTGAAGATTTTGGTGCTCGTCTTTGAATCAAAATTCAAAAAATTCTTGCACGCAATCCGATTTTTTCGTTTACAGGAAATAATCAATTCGATTACTAATGACAATTTGTTTGCCCCAGGAAGAACGTGAGACGTAGGACGTTCATTTTCGTGTTTCAAAAGATCATTAAGCGACCACGGATTTAATTTAACAACAGATAATTTCGAAAAACTCATGATAGTACATGCGAGTTCTACTAATCTTTCAAAATAACGTTGAGAATGTTACTAATTCTTTGTTTTGTTAATTTTAATTTCAAATATTTCCAATATTAATGTTTTGTCAACTAATTTCTTCTCTCCTTTCTTTTTCTGGTCGGAAAATGTCGGCCTCTCCGTGGTCTCATCAGTTAATTAAAAATTAATTGAGTCTTCATAATATTTATCTATACAGAACAAAAAGTAGAAACTCCAAAAGATTATTCTACTATTATTCTTAATTAAGACCAGATGTTAAAACTAACATTATTTTAAATATTTTACATTATTTTTTTTACCATTAACGAATTTTAATAGAAATATTTGCATAAAATTTATTTTGAAACAATAATTATTCAATTATTTCACTTATGGTGCACTACAGTTTCGTTTTTATTTTACACAGGACGCATTTGGCGCTATTAATATAGTAGAATTCATTGTAGAATTGTAGAATTCATTGCCGATTATACCTGCACCGCTCGACTATTAGATAGTTCGGACTGTAACGTCAGCGCACCATACTCCGATCCTAAATTATCACCAAAATTTCTAGCGACTTCGGTTACGATTATATTATATTCATCAGTTCTATTTTTCCATCTAGTAATTATGATTTTAATTTGTAATTATCGAATGTTTTTTTAAGCATTTTATATTTTGACGACAAAGAATTTTTTGTAACTTTCATAATTCAAGTAGTAAAACAATTTACAAATGCAAAATATTCGAGAAATTGCACTAAAATGCACTAATAAGATTACAAAATTAAAGTTTTAAAACTACTGCATAGTTGCCAGGCTGACCAATCTATTTTTTGAAAGGCGCCTAATTCAAAATGTCCAATTTCATTACTAGAACTATTGTACGTTAATATCGAACCGTTTCACTTGATTTAATGACATTGATGAGTTATCGTGCCAAGTGAAAACGGAGCATTCTCTCTACATTTGGCCGATATCCACCCGAAAATGACAATCAATGAATAAATCAAGTACATTCGCGTGCTTTGACGACATTTCAAACTTTAATTTCAAATGGTAGTGCTTGTCTTTATACTCTCCCACCCCCAACACAATACAACCCGATTTTAAACCACCCCATCTACTACACGAAACTATCGTGATAATGTTTATTTTATTATAGGGGGAAAATAGAGGAGCAGAAATTGTGTCCTATATAAAGTCTAATTACTTATCTGCATTGGCGTAAAAACACAATTTGATTCAATCGTACAACATCGATTTTGTATGAAACTCCAACTTGTCCTGTCACTACTGCTTGGAATCTAACGTGACTGTCTTTAATTTGTTCGCCATTAGGCGGTTATAAATGAAAAATACAAGTATCGGCAAATATAAATCAATTGTTGAGTTGTTTTGAATGGTCACCAAGTGTGTATCGATTCGATTCGAAAATCACAATGAACGGCAAAAGAACACCAAGTACACTTCTCCATTGAGATCGGCCACTTTAATTACAGTTCAAGAATTAATTGATTTTGGAATTTTTAAATATTTGGGCTTGAGTGGGCGGTTGACATGTGTTGTACATCGCACATTTGAAATGTGTACACAAATCAATCAATGTTTGATTTATCCGGTTGAAAACTGAAATCTGTTCGACGAATCCAATTATTTTCGTTTCTCTGCAAGATTAAAGCTTCGAAATACTGAAATTTGAATCAAAATAAATGTTGCGAAACGAATTAAAATTAAGACAGCAATATCGGGTCGGTTTGTTTGTTGATCCAACGATAAGTCAATCAAATTATCTGATAAAATACATCTGTAATTATCAATAAATAGTAATACTAAAGATGTGAAATTAGTGAGGGAGTCAGTTTTAAACTTATAAAAGTGAAGAATTGTTTGTTGATGAACGTGACGGCATGTAGATGAGTACGGTTTTGTTTGAAGAAGGAAATCGTGCCTTGACATATTCCACATAGAATTTTATTCTAGGTGTATATAACACGGGCAAGATTAACATTTTCTTATATAATACACTAGAACAATAAATGGAAAATAAGATTCTTTGTCTAGAAATTGTATTTTTAGTTATTGCATTCTCTGTTGAAAGAATTTGTTTGATCATCCTTCTGGTCTTATTTTTACAACATCTCTAAGTGCTACTCTAATACGCTTTATATCTCCCAACATTAGACTCCCGGGTAGTTTTTATGCCGCCTCTTGAAAGTCTTGTTACCGATTTCAACCCCCCAACTGTACTTCTTTTATTTTCCCCCGTCGTTATTATTATTCTTAGTACTATTAGTTGAAATTGTTGTATTTACATGTAAACATGGATTTGCTTTACAAATTCCTCTATCTGTAACTGTGTAGTGGTGTGGATTTCCTATTATCCTCTATCCTCTTATCAATATACATATATACATTGCACACATTTCCAGTCCCATCTGTTTTATAATTGTAGATCTGATTGTTTAAAGAGGATGTCAGTTTCATCCGTTATCAGTATAATCTCCACCTGACGACTACCCCTGTTTCAATCGTGATTATTTTCGAAAGTTAACTGAAATTTTCCACATCAATTTCTCGTATTTTTCGTTTTCTTATAACAGCCAACCGAAAAAGAAGATTTTAAATACTTGAGGCAATATTTGCAAATTCTCCTGTTGCCTAAATTCGTTTCTACGATAAAAAAAACGTTGATATCTTAGGGTTTCTTTAGAGATTAATTGAGACAAAAACACTAATCAATGTTGACTATCCTCTACTTTATAATAATTAGAAATGGACGGTTGAAGCTTGGTAAGCAAAGAAATTCAATTAGCCGACTACAGTATTAAAGTTTTTCGTTTTTCATTATCCAAATCATCACGATTAACACGCAGAATCGCACATAAAATTCGTAAGACGTGTAATTCAAGTCCATCTGCGATTACTGTGTAAACTGGAAGCCGTATTGGAATTAAATTTGACATATAAACTTTCTTTTAAAATCGTACCAATCGAAATTCGCTGCGATACCGCCTGAGAGATTATTTTATCAAAATTACCGTTATCTCTCCATCTCTGTTGGCTAAATAATTAAATACAATTACGCGTGTAAAGCTCATGAGATTTGCTAAAATTAGAACTGTGCCATTCAAATGTATTTGCAATTACCGTGCAAATTAGCGGTTGTATTAGTGTAAAATTTGACGCAGACATGTAAATTTTCTTTTAGAGATCAAGCTAAAATCGTGCAACTCCTTTGCAATCGCGTAAATTGAAGATTATTTTATCCTGTCTTAACGTGTTCTCTCTCCGTTTTTGTTGTTTAAATGATTATGATTACCATCGATTAACGCGCTAATTGCATACAAAAACGTGTAATTCAAGCGATTGCCGTGCAGTATATTAGTATAAAATTTGACATAAACATACAAAAATCAAAATACCGCGTAAATTGAAGATTATTCAAAACGTTTTTTTCTCTGTTGACGCGTTCAAATTCTCTCGTGTAAATTGGAACTTTCATTCATAATCGTGTAAATTTTAGTCCAATAGAGCAAATATAATGTAACATAAACGGTGAGTGTTTTTATGGTTGTATGGATTACATCAAATCTTGTCGTGTAGACGGGGATTTTTTACATTTTTTCATTTTCTCACCATCTAAGCCATTATCGTCTTTAACACGATATTCTCTTATCTAAGCCTATTGTTAAAAGTCCATAGCTATCCGACAAAAACACCACGTTCTGTTCAATTTCCACCCCCATTTTGATTCTTATCATTCTATCACGTACTTAACAAGAACATTGTCTTCTTAATAAGAAATCTGAAGAGAATAGTACTGAAAATGGTAAGTATTGTTTTTTATATACTCGTCGGAAAAAACTAAATTAAAGTAAATGTGACAAGTTCAGGCCGTATTGTGGTGATAAATTCGATATAATTTTCAAATATGTTGAGAATAATTAGATGAAACAATGCGGGAAAGAAACAAGGAATATGAAACAATAGGACTGGTGGTGTTGTTTCTATGGCAAATTAAACGATTCGTAAAACACAAATACGTTTCATATGCGCTCGGTTTTTGCTTGTCGTTATCGTTGAGTGACACTACACAACTGAATGAACAAAAAAAAAGGCAATAATTGTAATACAAACACATCAAAGATCTGTTCCGGATGCTTTTATCAAAGATGAAAATAGGAATGATTTGTTTATTTATGGGGATTTAGGGATTAAATTCGAATTATTGTAGGTCTTGTTCTTTGTTATTAACGAGCTGTCTTCATTAACGATTATTGATTGTGAATTGTTAACAATGTGACAAGTGGATCATGAACGTTGTAACTTCATTATCAGCATCAAATCTCGATATAAATACATGCAGCGCGTTTATAATCCATAACAGGGGTGTAGATTAATATTCTTCCTTTGTTACCGCCAAATTTTGCAACATCATTAAAATTAAAGGCCTATATTTTTATAACAAATTCGTTTAGTTTCTAGTGTGGTGTTTTTGTTAATTACAACAACGATTAGACAGTGTTAACATCAAAAACTGTTGTTGTTGTTAAGCTTTTTTGCCACCACCCCACTATGCGATAGGTTATCAAGTAAAAATCCCAAAAGAGAACGTGATAAATTGCTATAAAATATCAGACTGTTCCTATTAAATTACACACGTTTAATTAAACAAAAATCCTCGAATTTCTACTGCACGTGTTGTAATTATCGAAATAAACGCCGACCTGAAGCGGTGTATCGTTTATTTTCTGACTATGATATGTAATGACAGAAATGCTGCATTTTAATCTATTCAAACGTGTATTCATTAGAGCGGTTTTTATAGCTAGAATCGTAACCATCACGAATATTGCAAAAATGTTTAAATTATGCGACACGTTTTCGGTGGAATTTTGTACAGACTAGAAAGGTGGGGTAATAGAAACGGATCGGAAATAGATACGAGTAGTTTTCCGGAAAACTACCAAATCTATTGGATTTTTTTTGAAGATTTCAATTTACTGCATAATATGCCAAAATCATTGGAAAATTCATAATATTTGTTGGATTATATGCAAAATAGGAAGAAGTTCAGAAAAATACTGGTTCTGAGATTTTCTTCTGTAGCTCCGAGTTCAATTGGAATTTTCCAAAACAAAAACGCCGTTAGATAGCCCTTGAAATTCTCCTTCTAATGCTACTGCACTCGTTGTAATATGTCATCAAACAAGGGAGTTATCGATGATTGAAAACAGGCATTGTTCGGAAACTGTATCGAAGAATATGGTGTACTGTGGACCCTCTAGTTGTTTGTCAATTTTCCGGAAAACTAACAAAGCTATTGAAGAATTCTTTAAATATTTGAAAAGCTCTTTCAATTTGCTATATACTGTAAGAAACGTTGAAAAAACGCTAATATTTGCTTATTTATAAGAGAAAATAAGATTCTCCTCTGTAATTCAGAATCGAATTGGAATTTTTCAAAACAAAGACCGTCTCCGGATGCTCCTTAAAATGCTATTTTCAAAGTGAAAACAGAAGCAGAAACAAAGCTCTCAAATTTTACGAAAATTCCATAGTTACTGGACTGGAAACAGATATCCACCTTTCTGATCGATTGATTCTAATTAATCGAAACTAAAGGTCATCGGGTTATTGATTCGCCCAATTAGATGACATTGTTATCAACGTACGTACACAACACATCAAAACTGATAATAGATTAGACGACTTATTGCCGGATGTGGATATTTATTCAACCACCCCACATATGTTTTAGGTCGATTCACAGGCTATACCACCACCGTTATAACGCTCATACAAATCAGATTCATTGCCATTGCTTATCTGTATGGCAATAATTCAAGCCGGATCCGGTTTATTCTTGGTTTTAGTCTATTCAGGTATTGTAGTCGACTCACTTTTATCGGACAATGAGCTGTAGTAGTCGGCCATTGACTTTGTTTTGTTGATAAGTTTGCATGCAAACATGCATTGAAACTAGCCCGGCGCATCCACCATTTCTACCACTTTTTAAATCGATAAATTCTAATTTAAACCCTACAGCATTAACATTTACAACGTGTAAGACTCTGAAATTCATAGAATTTCATGAAATTCTACAATGAATTAATCCACTATTGTTTCAATGCTTTACAACAAAATCTGATCTCTATTGGGATTTGTTTGTCCGAAATCGATGTAATCGAGCTAATATCCATAAAGAAAGTTGTCTCATACAAACAGAATTTTATTGACCCCTTTGTTGTTACGTTGATAATAATAGAGAGTGCGCCACGACGCCAACAACTCGACTACCGCAAAAAGATAAGAGGCCAACGGCATGTTATTATTAGCAACAATAATAGTGACGCTAATAGTAGACGGTTTTAAAACGAACAGGTAATTTAATTTAAAGTTTACAGTTCAATAACGGCTATTATATCTTAGATAATTCCGAAATTGTAATCGAATTTTTAAAGCATCTACTCGCACAAGATAACCAAGACTAATGACCCGACGAATTGCCTATCATGAATTCGCAATTTCCATCTAACAATAAGTTACAGCACTCAAGAGGTCTAATTAAAATAGAATACCATCCTGTAGAGTTGAATAGAATCGATCATATTTTTTCGGACACACCCTCTCATGTATTCAAACGCAAATCCCCCTGTTTTCATCCCTATTTCATCGTTCAACGATAAAAATCCTCGTTCCTATTCTATATTACGACGACACGCCGGCTACCAGTGGGCGAGTTGGATGTTTCGTTAATTATTTTTGGAAATTAAATTAAGGACTGTTGTGGAATTTCCCCGAGTCGCCTGCTAATTGATCGACCGATTCGAAAGTTTAAAATTAGACGAGTGCTTTTAACTAATTGGATTGTAATAATGTGACTTAAGTCGACGGATTTCCGTTTAAATCATTTGTAGTTTAGACGATTAAATTCGTTAATTTTTTTTTTGAAGGGATACAATGTAGGCTGATGGTAAATAAAGCCCAAAATATACAATGGGTAATTTAGTGCACACATCAATCCTTACAAATTTCTAAATGTGGGCGATTTCTCATTCGAAAAGTTCCAAGTTATCAACTAGTTTATCTTACAGTGAATTTCAAGTTAGATAGAGTTAAGAATAGAATATTACGGAGATATTTTGTTATTGTCATGTTGGCCTAATGAGAGCTTTCAGCGCTTGTATTCTTATTGTTGATAGTTTCAACGGTGGAAATGGTGGAGGCGCCCGGCAATTTTTGCTGATTACACCAACTTTCAATCGATAAATTCTACAATTTTGATTCTCTATTTTCAGCCAACCTCCACACATTCCTAGCGTCGTATTATAAATTAAATTATCTCAAAATAGGACAAGATATTTACCGGCTACTGTTCAATTATTATGTCTTGCTAAACAATCACGGTAATAGATTTTAAGTTTTCGACAACAAATTGGTAAACTTCTACTCGTTGTCTTTGACTATTTTTGGCGTTTTTGGCGAAAACGAAAACAATTATTCTGCCGGTATTCTCGCCTACAACCATTTAAAAGTTAATGAATTCCATTTGGCTGGCAGAGAAAAAACAAAATCATTGTAAAAGTTATTAATAATGTCTAGCATTTCCATTTCTTTCGCTGGTTTATTCATGAGTACGCCGCTATAAACATGTCGGTATTTTAGTTTTTTCTTGCACAGAAATGGGCCCCCTCGGATACATTGATCATCGAGTTTAAATCGCTTGACGAGTCGACATTTTTTTCGAATTGTCGCCCACGTATTGTGAGTGTGAAATTTCCAAAGCGATCGATGTTTGTGTAAATAGCAAAAATTCTACATTTGTCCCCAACTGCGACTTCTGATAGCGGAAATTTCCGGTTTTTTCAATGGAGAGTCATCGTAAAAGTACGGGTTTACGTCAATATTTCCCTGAATGGACTTCAAAGCTCCATTGAAGCTTTAATCAAGTTTTTGTGTAAATTGGGGGAAAAACTGTGCTAATTAGTCTCAAATTTGCGTTCATAATTAAACAAAAAAGAAAATCGTAATTATCTGTTCTATTTACTACAATTAAATCCAACTTGTAGCAATGATAATTTTTAAATATAACAGCCACACCCTTTATTTTGAATACAACGATACAAATGCGAATAAAGAACAATCTGTGAACAATACAACAGTGTTCTTATCCAGTTTTAAAAGGCAACATAGAATTCAACTTTAACATAAATGAAACTTTGTAGATGGAAGAGTAAGGGAGACTAGTACGCCGTCGGGAATTATTGATTGTTTCCACTTTAAATTGAAGACAATTCCATTTGAAAAATGTTGAGTACTCGACATTGATTACAGCCGAATTGCATGAATTCTCGACAGATCAACAACTAACGATAGTTACCGGCTGAATTTCCTCAAAGCTATTGCTCAAAGCGGACTCGTAACGCCCTTCATGCACACATTCCGCTCAACTAGTTGTACTTCTAAAGTCGAGAAGTTTATAAAAACCGTCAACTCTCCAACTGGTGTCTTAATCCCGGTTTTCGGGCACATATGGACAGTTTTTCGCGCAAATCCCGCATCAATTTGTCATCGGTACCGAGTGGAAAAATCGGTAGGAAAGCGGAGATTTACCAGCGAATACCGTCTAATTTCCGATCGGACTTGTCGGGGGGTATTTGTGAAAAATGCAAACATTGGGGCGGTTCGGTTCGCTTAGGATACGGATCAATCGAACTATATAGGAGCTGTTCGAGGACGAATTTCAATTCGGTTGGGTAATTTTATTTATGTCTTTGACGACATGAAATACGGAACTATAAATAGACGTCTGACTGTTAAAATTCATTCGAATACTTGGTGATAATCGTGTAATATTTGTGCGTTTTTCTGTTTATTTGCCAGAGAGAAAATCGTCAATACTTCGACATCGGTTTGATTGATGTTTTCCTATCATCCGTTGATGTAATGCAATGGTAGATTTGATTCGATTCAAAATCCAAATTACTATTTCTACACCAAGTTTCAAATCATAAATTGAGATAGTTCCCATCTATCATACGGACTCTTTGCTGTATTTGTGGATATCTCAACTATCTAAAGTTTAATTGCATTAAAACCGGGTGTAATCTAAAATTTACTCTTCATTAATATCGGACGGGATAAAATTTCCGCATCATTATTATTCATGTGTGATTCATTTCCATCACTAATAATCATATTGATAGGATTCACAATAAAGTTGATTAAATGCAAATCGTATAACGACAAATATGTTTACTGAAATCCATCGGGGATAACAGTGAAATATCAAATGTCAAGGTAGATTGGATTCAATTTTATTTCAACTTGGCTACACGTGCATCTATCCAGCCTCTTAAGAGATCTGCATCGAAACCCCTTAATCAGACTCAACTGTAAGACGATTATTCCGATCTCGTCTTCATTAAAAGCAAAAACTAAACGCGAATGCAAACAAATTCTGTGAAAATAGAGAAAAACGCAGATAAATAGAGAAGAAAAGAATTTTTTCCTACAGTGGATCATTTAGAGATCAAAGTGGCAAGAATACAAACGGAATATGAGGAATTAACAAAAAGAATGGGAGCGTACGTGTTTGTACGCCGTTTTAGTGCGTTCATATTCGAGGTGTCTAAGCGTAAAATCTCAATAGCACTCATCTATTTTTATTAATTCCCTTTCATTTTCGCTAAATTGAACAACTCTCCAGTTCGCCCTTTATTCCCCTAATCATTCCAATTTATTTGCCGGTTTTTGTATCAACCGATAGTTTGTCGTTCTTGTTGTTGTAATAATGAAAAATCACACCTACCGGTGGTTGTGACACGGATAGAAAGCGCGAAAACTCGAACATGTCTAACGTTCGTTGCCTCTGAATTGATAACAATTTTTCAATGGAATTCGCCTCATAATCGAGTCAATATGTGAGTTTCCATGACAAGCAATCAATATTGAAAAATTGTAATTTACATGTGTATTAAAACAGGGTGAAGTCCGGCCGTCTAGGGCGTAATATCAGGATTGGATTGCGTGTCCAATAAATTGTCATTGACCGGATTTTCAGGATTAATGTGTATGTCGATCGTTATTAAACTTCTCCGTTAAAGAATGACCCGTCTGTATTTTATACAACTATCATTAAACTGGCCATAATAAAGTTTTATTGAAACAAGTCGAGTTTGTACCGAAATCGGCAATCACTATACGGATTTGGTCCGATTTGTTGAAATATTCATTCGTGTAGTTTGCCGGAGAAGTAAACAACAAATCCCTTCCAGACAGTTGACCATAATCAGGGCAGCTTTGTGGAATTCTACGCTCATTTCCTGTTTGTGACTAACAGAAAACGAATAAAGAAACGAATTATTATCTCCAACTGACCGTTTATTGAGACGATATTAGAATGGGGAATTGTACAACTTTGCGAATTATTCGATTGGGAGGGAAAATAAGGAACAAAATCGGTAGTTTGTTTACAAAAATATTCTTCGGGGTCTTTCACGAAAACACAACTTCTATTTTTAAAACTAATAACAACATTTATAAAAAGACGTCTTTGAAAATAAATAGAGACCCGGCGTGATAGTTTTATCGTTACAACTACGTAATAGAAAACTACGCGACTACTCATTCAAAACACACAACTTTTATGCATTTTTATTCAATTTTCCCCCTATTTAATTTGCAACAATAGCGCAACTTCTATGGAATTACATTTTGAACGCTACAAATTCAACGATGAAGTTGACGGCATGTACATTTTGGATTTGTATCAAGAGAAAAAACAACTAAACCGACTTCCGGCTAAGTCCATTAAGACATCAAACACTGTGTTTCATCAACAAACAAGTCAGATTCGGTCGGTCGTCACAATAGAGTTGCACTACTCGAGATGGTTGTTGCTGTCGAAAATAAACCCAACAGCGAGTCACCTGATACCCGTCAAAGCTAGGGCCTTCGCCTCAGTCCCGCTTAAGATTGGCTGACATTTACGACAATTTGAATGGTAGTTTCGATAGGACAAACGTGCCATTTGGAACCCTAATACAAGTCGTATTAAGAGCGATTTTGGAGGAACTGAAAATTCAGGATTACACATATCTCGAAAACGATAAGAGATATCGAAACGGTTAATGCCTCATTCGATCTTAAATGCGAATCTGCATCCGTATGGATTTTCAAAAATTCTGTTGATTTCTGGAAATTTTTGAAAAACTACGCGTTTCAAGACAAAGCATGGCTTTTAGTGGAACACACGTTTCGTTCAGTAAAACCAAATAGAATTTGTCGAAATAGATAGACGAAGGTTAACTCCTCAATCGGGAATTATCGTATTTCTAATTGTCTTTTCCGTTTTTCCGGAAATCGAATCTAAAGTTACCTATTTTTCCGAAATTATAACAATCGACAACATTAACAAGCGCACAAACGAGTAAGTCATCAATCTATGCGGTCTACTTATAAAGAAAATGTCTTGAAAATAAGATATTTAACGGAAATTGATTTTCTTTGCAATTAATTGGACGCTTTTCAATATTTTTATAATTGAATTCCTTTTCAAAGCGATTCAATTGGAAATAAATCGCCTATTTTACAGGTAATCAACTGACCTAACTAAACGGATCAATCAAAACATCATTATCGTTAATTAATAGAAAATTCGATGAATTATTCCGAGATATCGATGTATACCTTGTTGATATTGTTTGGACGACTTGTCTCAAAATTTCGATAATTATCGATGCGATATTAATCACCGTATTGCCTAATCGGCGGCTAAAAATAAAAAAGAAAAATTGGCCGGATGGTGAAATGAGAGAAAGCAATTCGAATAGTATAAATATCTAATGTAATCTCGTATAATAAACTGGAATCGTGGTGATAAATTTTTAAAAGTTGCCCAAGATCTCTAGTATAGTAGACTATTTGGATTAGTGTTTCTATTATTTATGGCATCTTTCGAATTTAGAAAGCCAATTATAATATCTTTGGCAATATTTTCGTATTTATCGGGAATTTGGGGTTGAATTATTGAACAGACAACCGAGACAACACCCCCTTGAATGCACGAATTCAAAAAGCACACAAAAAATTTACCTTCTCCTCGAGTATTCGTTGTGTAAGAAAATAGACGTTATGTCCCCTTTATCAGTTGTACTGTTTATAAAAAAAATATAAAACTACACTCACTATTAAAGCAAATTTAAAATGATCAAGACTAGAAAACAAGCAATTAAAGCATCCAATTATAGTTTAAATTTGTTGATTTTTTCTTTTTTCGTTGATCCATCTGTGTAACAATCACATGTTCTTGACATTCGATGATATCTTTTGATTGTTGTAGCTGGCCAACGTCGCGACGCCCCCTTTTCATCAACTTTTACAACAAACCACCCGATACTTAGCCAGCGATACCATCATCATTTCGATAATGATTGGTATCTGATAGTTGTTAGTTTGTCTTGGTGATTTTGTTAATGTTTATAAAGGACATCGGAACCGGCATTTTTCGGACACACCACTTGTACGCGACGTTCATCGTCCGCACAATTTACAACTGACGTTGGGAGTCGTCGAGGCGCCGTCGCCGCCACCAGAGGGTTGGACCCGGCCCCCACTACTCTTCGCCGTCATTGTTGTTGTTGTTATCGTCGTCGTCGGATATCCAACGTTCAATAGGGATGCCGACTCTTGACTCGACATCAAATAGAATGTCCAATTAGAACGGTCACCAACCTACCGGGTCAACGGTGGAAAACTAGCAAAAAATTATTACATCAATACAATTTCATTCCATATGTTTCTAATTTCGGAATCAATCCAACTACAATACCCAAATCGAGTGATTTGAGAAAAAACCTTCCCACCCCTTCAATAGAAACGTTAAATGTTTTAATCAAAAGGTCGCTAAAAGGTGTCACCGTTGAATAGTCCGCATTTACTCGCATTTCAACATTAATAGAACCACTTTAAGACTGAAGGGATGAAAATACTGATTATAGAACATTATTACAACATTTACTGTGCGCTAACAAAAAAGCAAACTTTAAAGGGTAGTTTATTGAAAATCAAGACAATTTCAACCACGCCATTGCACTAAAACTGTTTACAACAATTCGATATTTGCACCCAAATTTTGGAATGATGTATACATCAATTTTGATGATGTACTATCTTACTGGTGTAAATTAATCAACAGAGGGTTGTATTAATAATGGTATTAGTCAGCTTCAATGTAAATTACAGTAAAGTTGATCTCCTGACAGGGTGAGTTGAATTCATAACCCCTATTACCATACGAAAAATTCCAGTTCTGTCATGCTGAATGTCTCGCATGTAACGATAAAAGCTGTGAAAAATTCATAATGGACTTTTAAGCGGAAAAAACAGACATTACGAAAGGGGTGATTTTCGAACGGAAAGGTGGTAGTTGTAGACTATCGTAAAGCTGCAAGAAATCGAATTAATCCCATTAATTTTATTGAAAGTTAACTATAAATTTCCGAAATTTCTAGAAGTAATCTTTACCGTAAATTGAGAGTTAGAGCTGTTTTAATTGGCTTAATTTATGTTGTCGATATCCGAAATTTATACAAAAATGATTGATGGTAGTCTTTTAATTCTACTGGAAAATCATAGATTAGAAAATGTATGATATTATTACGATTAAAAATTGATTGATACAAATCAATACAATCATTATCGTAATATCGTTTTGTGTGTATCATTAATAGGCTATTTTATTGATATCGGATGTATTTTCGAATAAAATATTCATATTAGCCCACGGAATTGTCGAAATAATGTGATTACTATTTGAATTTTAAAATTCTGGATTGTTTCTCGAATAAGTGTTATTAATTCAAATTGTCAGTAAATTATGCCCAAAAAATAAGAAAACTACCCCAAGAAAGATGAGGCAAATCTCCATATTTGAATATCCCCACGGGTATTACAAATAATATCAATCTTCCAACATACTGAGTTCATTCGGAACTTTTCAATAAACGAGACAGGCGGATATTGGATTATAATTTAAAAATCACCGATCAATATCTCAACTTTCATTTATTCTGATTCAATTCCCATCGTGAGGGCACTCCAGCTCTCTTCAAGCAAATCTGTTACTGCCATAAAGTGTGATAATTTGTAAAAATTCCAACTACCTCCAAAAGATCTAATAAAGTTATAACCACCAAGTTGTCTGTAGTGGAGTTGTAATTTCATTCCGGCAAAGTCGTCATGACAACCAATTTCCTAGATTACCACAAAAAAGCTGCGAATACACCACCCCCAGGATAGAACTTCGGTTATTTGGGTCCTCTATCATAACAGCTTAAGACGAATTATCGATCGATTTTCTATTATTGTTCAATTCTCGCTTCTAAATTCTGTTCTGTTTCGTTTCTTCTAGTTCGATGGACGGATACACAACGGAAAATTCACGTTAAGCGCCGGCGGTGTTGCTAGAAATATCTATGAAGCGTTAACGAAACTCAATAGGCCACCGATCGCTTTTCTAACAGCTTTAGGTAATGATCAACAGGGCAGAATATTGAAGACTTCAATACCAGATCAGCGGTATATTCGTTTGATGAACGATCAAAATACCGCCCAATGTACGTCCGTTTTCGATCCGAATGGTGATTGCTTCTTTCTAATGGGCGACATGCAGATCCACCAGTCTATCTCGCCAGATGTGGTAAATTCTCTATCAATTATTGCGTTAAACGTCATTATTTCGTGAGTTAAATGGAAATAACGTTTATTTTCGGTCACGCTATTCCTATTTGAACAAATTTATCTTATCAGAATTGATAAATAAACGGACTCGTTAGGTCGTTATATTAAATAGAACGTGTCGTTTATTATTTACAGATCGAATCTCATTGTAAATTAATCGAGAAATCACCCCTAATAGTGCTCGATGGGAATTTATCAATACCAACAATCGATACGGTTTTAAGGAGAGCTAAAACATCCAACATTCCAGGTGAGATATTTTAGTCAATTAATTTATTGTGCAATTTTCAAGTACACAAAATTATAGCATAATAGAAAAATATACGTAAAAAAAATCCCTAATAACGGACGGATTTCTATCAATAATTATTGATAATTGGAAAATTACTAAACTAGATTAATTCTACGATATGGATATAAAAATAAGCTGTAGATAAAGGCACACTTATCTAACTGGTGCTTTAGAGATTCATTTATCGAATAACGAAATTACCACCCAAGACGATGTTGCGGATTTGGGTGCATCTGCATTATAAGATTCTTCGATTCACGTCTCAATTCGTAGCTTTGTCTCGCCTCTTTATACAAAGCCACAGCGGCAATCGCGTGGAAAAAGAACGAAATTACGGCTAAACCGTACGACCAACACAGATAATTAAAGTTCGGATACAATAACCAATCGCGACGTGTATGCGAACCGCCGAATATAACCACTGATAGAAACATCAAAACGGCTGTAAAACAATAATTGTAACGATTTAAAAATTCGAAAAATTGCTGGAATTAACCTGTTGTTGTAACACAGACGAAATCGATAGCCGATAAAATCCATTCGTATTGCAATACGAATTCTAACGGCCAACGGCACAATTGTAACGCCATTATGATCTGCGAACTAAAACTCAACAAAAACGACATTGTTACGAAAGCTTGTACCGCTTGTAACCACGGCGGTAGTAACCATTCGCGAATCACATAATACTCCTGACTGAATACGTGATGACAACCATCGAATAATTTATCGAACTGATAGTACGGATAACGGAAATTATCGAAACAATACTCCCACAGGCCCATATTCTTGAATTCGGAGAATGTCTCCTCGTACGATTTCACCCAATACGGACTAAAAATAACCAATTAACAATCGGTTAGAAAACACAAATTTGATGTAGAATACCTGCAGAATGCGATCATCAACATTAATCCACCTATATAAGTTAGAAGGGACCCATTTACCAAATAATCTAAAACAAATTGAGGTTATGTTAATTAATAGATTTAGGTTTAAATTGAAATAAATCTTACTTGAAGCTTTCGGGTAATCATTTTTCTGTGGTGTGTGTGCCATTTTTGTGGCAATTCGATTATTCGTACTAGTCTTCGATAATTACTTTAATTAGTTAATTATTTACACCTGTCAGTTTGTTGTGTTGGTAATTGTTTGAATTTGACAAGTTACGCCCATTGTCGGGTACGCTAATTACAGCCCCAATTTCAGAGGAACTCTAGATATTTAATTTATTTTTATTACATAATACATAATTACATTACATTGCATAATTGAATTGTAATTTTTATGATTAATTGCTTAAAATTTAAATTCTTCAATAATAAAATTGAATTTTAATTTTAAATTTTCAAAATTAAAGCTACAATTAGGTGACGATAGATCGGAAAACAATCATAGGCCATCTGTTATGACAGCGAGAACTATAATGCAAACGCGCGAAAATTCGATTTTTATTACTGAAAAATTATGACTTGAAGGCTTTGTATTGATTAGGTTCATTAATTATCACAAAATTATAATTGGTTTAATTGTGGGAAATCTGAAATTATTTTCTATAAAAACCATTTATTACAACGTTAATTCTTACAAATGGTAATGTTTCTTATATAAAAATCTATATTAAGGCTACATCTAAGGCAGAATGTTTGGAAAATCGTTGTAACAATAAAAATTAGAAAATATAAAATCGTCGAATTGGTAAAACAAGATTTTGTACATATGGACGGATTGTTTTATAAACAAATCTTTAAAATTGAATTACGCTTTCGTCTCATGTGTAAGTTCGAATCTCGTCTGTGAATCTTTCATACGATTCTGTTTCTTTCGTTGAACGTGTGCTTCAGTTAAGAATAAAAATGAAGCAACTAAACAAGCCAAACTACCAATACAAGCCAACACAAACGACCATCCAAAGAAATTATTGTCGTGTCCTGGCATCCAACCGTTACGGTTCCCCAACGTGGCAAACACAATAACAGCAATTGAGCCACATAAACCACCAGCTAATAAAATCCAAGCGTTTAGTTGTATCAACAATAAGAATTGTTTCTGATCCGGTCCGCAACATAAGAAATAAATTAACGTTAATATCGCACATATTAAAACAGATATAAAGCATAAAGTGAAGAAGAATTGTGTGGCTATCATGAAACCAGGTATTAAAAAGCCTTTTATTTGATCATAGCCGGTTGTGAATGGATCGAAAATCCACCGGCAACCGACAAAGAAACGTTTCTGGGTACGATCATTCGGATCGGCTAATGAACGAAAACAATGCACCCATAAACCGAGACGGTTCAATTTAGCTCCAGTTATACGTTGATCGGATACCAACCAACTTGGGGTTGCAAAGGCTACAGCGACCATAATAAAGGCTAAAACGAAGAAACCGATAGCAACATTACCAGCCAGAGAACGGCGTTTCATCTACAAAACAAACATTATAAACAATGATAAGCGGTATCAATTCAACTTACTTCACTGTCGTAATCTACCATTATTCTAATTAAACAAACAATTAATTGAGAACTTCACGATTCAATTCTTGTTCAATAAACACATCTACAACTCGAATATTGTCGTTTGTTGTGTTTTGATGACATTAGAAATGAAAATTTTCAAACGCACAGGTAATGGTCACTGTTACTGTTGGTGCTGTTGTTGTTATTCTGACCACACCTGTCCATATTCTGTTGAATTCTATTCGTTATTCGAACAGAGCGGTATATTTGAAAACACAATTCGATCTGCGGTTTGACCTAAAAAAGGACCACAGATTGAAAGGATCCTTGTAAAATTTACGTAATTATCTCTGGGAGAATTTCAAATAATTATCGTTATTACAATTGTTGTTGTTTTGTTAATTATTAGAATTTAACGTAATTTTATTTGAAAACACACCGTACCACACCTTCAATTAACTGAAATATGGATGAGTAATCGTGTTTTGTTACGTTTCTCTTTAATAACAGAGAATTAATGAATGAATCATTATTGATAAAGCTTTTATTTTCTAAATTGTCATTTTTTTTTTAAATAATTACAAGTCTATTTAATTTTTAAAACGCTTCTGCAACAAACAAAACAGGACCGGTCTGGTGATAATTCACGCCTGTTTGCTATAATTTTTGTTAATTTTCCCTAAAATTCACAATTTTTAGTATCGATAAAATTAATAACTAAAATTTCACTTGTGACGTCATTGCTACTAGAATTGTATCAATTTTGCTTATTCGAGAAAGTATGGAAATGGAGGAATATAATTTAGTGGAAAAGTGGCTCAAAATTAGACTCAAAGACGGGAATTTAGCTCGAAAATTGACGAAATTTGCCTCTACGATTTTATAGCAAAATTTACAAATAGAGTACAGACTATACCCACACTAAAATTGTTGCACAAAATTTTAAAGGGTTACCACAATAGAAATTAAATACAATCCTGTTTCCTTTAATATTTTGCCTATAATTGTCCAATTGAAATTGTGTACTTGTATTAAACCATTTGATTCTAGATCTTATGCAATACCTAATATTAGCATTAAGAATTTATAGGACATTCCCTTACGAGAATTCCAGCAAAATTTGAACCGTGTAGTTCATCGGGAAGTTGGTCAAAAGACGATTATTTCTAAAAATATCGCGATTTTCAAAAACGAATTACACGCAAAATGATTCAAAGATACTCTGTACTGATTTTTTCGTCGTCTATCGTCATTTATTCTAGACTACAAGCGAGAAAAATCGAAAAAATGTGAGCCATTTGGTGTTAAGCTACATTTTCTAAAACGAGACTTTTTACCAACTTCCCGATGAACTACGGGTTCAAATTTTGGTAAAATAATCTCCAAGAATCCTGCTATAAATCTTTAAAATATTTTTATTATCACTCATTAAATAATAAGAGTTAGGGCCATTCAAATGAAACACGCAGTATAGAAAATGTTTAGATCACTTATGGCCCTGTTCCTTCTAATAAGTCCCCACAATGGACCACTTTCTTGAAATAATGTACTTATACTATAAAATAGAAAATTTTGGACAACTAATATTCAAATATGTGCAATCACATTAACGTAATAATTCAATCTATACGTACACGTTACTAGCATATGAATATAATAATTTTGTACATAAAAATTACACAATAGATTAATTTGTTTCAAGGATTTTTTGCCTATAATTATCAACAATAGGAAGTGTACTTGAACTACATGTAAAACGTAAATAATTCACACAAATTACTGTTTTATTTGTACAAAAAGCTTACACTTCTATCGTTTAGTCAGTAAGTATAAAAAATAAACGATTCTATTAAAATAAATGCATGTACAAAGCGCCCAAGCCTTAAGTATAGCTTAAAAAAGAGGCACTTAAGTAATTGCGTTCAATAAAGAAAATTCGTATAATTTATCTTTTTATCTAAAAACTCAAGTGGAGCTGCCAATTGTTCACTTTGAGCTTGGACACTAAAATAAACTAAAAACGCTAAAAAAATGTAAGATAAAGGCAACATTTGTGCAGGTTTTTGGACGGAGAACACATCGATCGATTCTGATATGAAACGAACCGTTATTGTTGATAATAACAATAGTTTTGTAGAATTTTACAAAAATATCGTTTGATTGTGAGTATACATAATTTGGTTAACTTCTATTCGTTACAAATTCAAAAATTCTGGTTAAATATCAGTATGTGAAGGTTTCGGTGGTTCCATACTGTATTGTGATGGTGGTCTTGACGCTTGCAATCGTCTATATCTCGTACGTCTGGCCTCGACAAGAAACAAAACACCAGCTGGGAATAACAGCAATGAACCGACTACAGCAAAAGCGTACGACCAACCTAGATCGTTATGTTGCCAATACGGCATCCAATCACGTCGGTCACCATTCATACCGAATATCATAACAGCTACAAATCCACAGAAACCAGCAATTGTTAAATTCGAACCGTTACTCAATAATAGTAACAAATATTTATCATGATCGCGACTGCAGAAACAGTACATCCATGTTAGAAATGCTGCTACCAATACCAAAGTCATACATAACGTAAAAAAGAATTGTGTAGCAATAAAGAATCCGGGCAATAAGAAATCGTGAATTATATAATACTCCTCTTCGAATACCCACCAACAACCAGTGAATTTATAATCGTAATGGTGGCGGAAATCTTCAAAGCCACGAAAACATACTTCCCAAAGACCTAAAACAACAGGTGTTCAATATACAATAACCGACCACTCCCCTTCAATTCGATTAATTTGCAACAATTTACCTATTCGTAAGAATTTGGGATCCTCGATTTTGCCATCATTAACCAACCAATAGCCTGAACAGAAGGCTGTTAAAATAAATAAAAATGCCACAACAGTTACAACAATCGCACAAATTCCTGTTTTTGTTTTGGCCATTTTAAACCTGCCTGAATCACCAAACTTTTGGTAACTTTCAATCTCACACCATTGGCAACATTGTTACCTCTATAATTATTCAAATAACCAAATCTATTAATTAATTATTCAAATCGTAAGAATAACCGTCCGAAATTTTCAAAACTAACAACGAATATTTAAATTTCAATAAATATAAAGTAATTTATAAAAACTACGATTTCTTACATTGGCAACCATGAATTATCTTCAAGTAAGGCGGTTTATTTGAATAATACTCGTATGTTTCAGTTTTCTACGAACCTACAGATGTTGAAATTTCGGTAAAACCCTTCGAAACGCCCAACTGGAATGCAGTTAAATTCATCTCGCCAAATTTCAACGAACTCAAATACATTGCAAAACATTTGAAAATTTCCAACAATCATTCCTACAACAATAAAATCGACGAAGCTGCGAATATTGCTAGGAAATTAGCCGAATTCATCGATATTGTCCTCGTTACTTTATCGTCGGATGGTTTGTTGATTGCACGAAAAGGAGAAGCTATCGATCGGTTTTTAAGCAATACAACTGACAATATTCAAGTTCGTTATTATCAAACGGAGAAATTGACGAATTTCGTCAATGCTAGTGGTGCTGGTGATTGTCTTGCTAGTGGAATAATCGCTGGATTTTTGGAAGGTTTGAGTGAAGAACGGTGTGTTTCTGTGGGATTTGAAGCAGCTAAAACCGCGTTATTTTCAACATCTGCAGTTGCGGATGTGTTATTTAATAAAAATCATAAATGTTGGAATTATAAAGCATCGTATAGGACAATTAATTAAATTTTTATATCGATTTTAATACAAATAAATATTTTAAACTAATTTTATTTCTTATAGAGATTTAAATTAGGCGCCATTGTAGTTTCAGTACTACCAATACAACCCTATACTGAATTTAAATGTTACTAAACTAATATCGGATTATAAATTGAAATAATTACAATATGTTATTAATCGTAGGAAATAATTTTATTAACGAATCTTTTTTAATTTTATAATTGAGTTTTTAAATTTTATATTTGAACTAATAAATTCAACTGGCAACACTGTACCTACAGCTCAATTGTCAAATGATTTGCCGCTAATTTTGAAAACAATCGCAACTTCTACATGAAAATTAATTAATAATTCTTTAAATAATAACAATCAACAATCAGTCTTAATTCATTGTTCAAGATGTTCGTTTTGTTCTTCATATTCTTGATAAATCTCCTGTTCTTGGTGGTGTTGTTGGGGCAGTTGGTGTTCTTCAGGGGCTAAATTTTTCTGAATTTCATGCGGTACCGGCGGCGGTGTCGGTAGATGGTCCCCTTCAGGTTGAAAACCGTGTTCATCGGCGATATATTTGAGCACAATCGGATGTCCGTGTTCATCGTGGTATGTAACGGAGCCTTGTTGTACGAGGATTGGGTGCTCCTTATCAACACTACCATCGTCGGTTTGTTTATGTTTGAAATAGCCGTACTCTTCAACGTGAATCCCATTACCGGTTTCATAGCTTTTGTATTGTGCGAGAAAATTGCAATTAATTAAATTTTAATAAACTCAAACAACAGATGTTATTGTGAAAGTTTGAACTTTCTTCTAATCGATAAAAATTAAATGACTGAAACGGTGTAATTATGAAGTTGAGGCAATAAAATAATAAGGGAGAATCACCTGTACTGGTAGCTGTTTTGATTCTGGTCGAAATTGTATTTTACGATCGGTATAATTCGTTTTTTGATCTCGTGATAATCTTGAAGCACCTCACTGGTAGATTGCTTCAAATTAACGGAGAACAACACAAAAATGAAGAACTGTAGGGAGAAACTGGATGAGTAATTTATAACAATGATTTTTGGAGATACTTAACGATTTTGTAAACCATAATTTGGTCTTCTATCGAAAATACACTTCGACGATGATGATTGAAGAGAAACTGATGATTTCTGATGGTTTTTGAAGTTTTATATACCGAAAATCCCGCCATTTATTCTTCATAATGACAATAAATAACAACAATAAAACTCGATTTCACATTTTGTTCAAAATAAATAAGAAAAGTGATCATTTTCTATTTTACATGCTGAATTTTTATAATACTAGATCCACTACAAGACTCGAATCATCTTAAATGAATACCTAATGTCCATATGTTCACAATTATTGTCTCTTTTAAAGAAAATAATGGCATTTCCACTCAATTAACACGTTTTTTTTACAGAATTTTAATTGCATTATTATCTTCTAATTTTTGTTTATTGGCTGTTGACAATCGAAAAATTTAACGAGAGAAATTCCATTGAAATTCATGATTAGTATGAAATTAACGAAAATTGTTTTAATACTCCAATAAATCATTTTATAATTAACCAATTTTTGTTCTTGCATCTATTTCAAAGTCTAGTAATTACAGAATTATAGAAATTATGTAAAAGTTACTTTTAATTAGATAGTTAGCAAAAATGTATGTCCTAATTTTAAAAAACCGTAATCTTTCACAGTAGTACAAATTATTTTACATGTAGATTTCAATTTTAAAGTAGAATTGAAGACAAATTTTTGAAATTTTAAAATTTCCGCTATTTTAATAAAAATTAGCACTTGTTCCTAAAATTTACAAATATTTATATCTGCAACTCTTTCTCACACGTTTAATTGTATATCGTTATCTCTTATCTATTGACGTATAATAGTTTTAATCGAAGTACTTATAACTTACCTGTTAACCAATCAAAAATCAAGGCAGAATACATGTCATTCCAGAATTAGTGTTCAACAAAAATTCAATTATAAATTTTGATCCTCCTGTATCTATTTCAATCAATTATCTTTAATTTAGAAATTACGCCAATACCGTTCAAAAATTAATTAGTGGAATATACAAATTGGTCTTTTGAGTGATAAAATGGCTCATGTTGTCGAATGCTTGTGTTCGACTTTTAAATTTGCCGCCACTGCATGAAAACGGTTGTGCGTAGATTTTGAATGGACCCGATTCTCCAACTAGTACCATCTCTACATAACATCTACCACTATCCTTGTCGGTCACGTTTATTTTTAGATATAGTTGTGACGTATCTGTTGACGTAATAATAATTTTCTTTAAATTGACGAAGCCAATTTCAACCATATTTGTAATCTTCTGTCATACCTGCCAACGACAGAAATCCGACCAATCAACGGCGTCCGTTTAACTTTTGAAGTTTGTAAAGTTGTATTTTTATATCCAAACAAAGTCAAACCGCCAGAAAATGTTTTCGAAACGAAAAATTACGTTAAAATCATCATTGTGAGGGTTAAATTGATTCGTTTTTGATTTGATTTAATCGGTTTTGATGGTGTTTTATAATATTTGTTGTAAGATTTCGTGTTGTTGTCGAATTTGATTAGAGGTTCTCGTATTGAAACGTTCCGCACAACATCGCTATATGCCCAAAATGGACGAAGTTAACGCTCGAATACAGCCGCAAAGTTCAATTTGCAGTGATTCGAATGGTGAAGACAATCACAACAATGATGGTAATTATCGTGATTTTATTAGAAATCGTTAGAAATAACGGTTTCGTGATCGTTGCCATAATCGTTTGGATTTTTTGAGGTTATGTTATGTATTCAGTTAAGGTTAACTGAATTTGTGAGAATTTTCAAAAATATCACAAATTATCGAATAATGGGCAATATTAACTATCGATTTATTTATTTCAAATTCCAGTTCAAGTGCCGACAGGATCGTCATGTATTAAATTATGTTTAATTGGTAATTTAACGAACGATACAGAATTGTGGAAGATTGCTGAAAGTTTTAATGTACCTGTTATGACATCAATAAATGGTCAAGACTGTTTGGATGATAATAGTGTTAGTACGATATTTGTTATTGAAAATTTCGACGATGATATTTATCATCATTTATATACAAAATTAAAACGACCAATATTAGCACCATTAGCATTAAAACAATTAAGTATTGAAAATAAAGAATTACCAGATAATACACGACCATTATTCAATTTAGCAATGGCCGGTGTTGTTATTTGTTTCACTGGATTTCGTGATAAAGAAGATTTGGTAAGTTATTTTTTTGTTTTTGTTATTGTTAATATTTACAATTATCAATTTTCAACATTTTATTATTTGTTGATAATTTCAAAGTTTAATTGAATTTTATTGCATTTTAATCAGTCTCTATTATAATAAAGAGAACGAATTTTAATTAAAACAAATATACAGGGAGTCTCAACTAACCATCAGAATTCTAATTGGATGAATCTGGTTAAAAGACCAAAAAAATTAGAGTGTTCGTCATTAAAATTGCCTGAATAACCTCTTTAAGTACTTTTAGGTTTATTACATGAATAATTGTCTGCCTGTATTAGTCCCTTTAGGAGTTTAGAATTTAAAATATGATTTTTTGATGTTGGTATTTAGTTTTAGTAACAGCAAAATACAGGTTGAAGCACGTTCAATTTCAAAAAAGCATGTTCGTGTTATTTTATTAGAAATTTTAATTCTCATTAATTAAAACTACTTCAAGATTATAAGAATGTTTAGATATGTGGAAATTTTTCATTTTGAAGAATAATCTAATAGAAATAATAGAATTATCGTTATTTCGAAGGCTAATTTTTTAAAATTAATACTTCGGTATTTTTAAATTAATGAAGAAGATTAAAAGATAAGGAATGCTTTCCAAAATAAAGCATTTGTATAGCTTCTTTTTAAATCCTAAAGCTACTTTATAAAATTCTAGAATCCTACAGCATAATAAATTATAGAAATCTTACGATACAGAAACAGACAAAATTGTCAACTTTTCGTCAATTTTCCGAAAAACTAACAATTTTAACGGAAAATTTCAGATATATTTGGAAAGAGTTTTCAATTTGCTATATATTGTGAGAAAATCATTGAAATTTCGAGGCTATTGACTAAATTATAGGGGAGTATAAAACCAAAAAATGCTTGACGATTGTCATTTGTGCTATTGAAGTGCTGTTTCTAATGTTGCTTTATTTATTGAAATATCTCTTCAAACAAGGAAGCTATTGATGATTAACTAGTGGCATTCTTTCGGAAACCGTATCGAAAAACATGCTTTAATGTGGATCTTCCAGTTTCTGTGACTTTCGAGAAAACTAACACATCTAGAGAAAAAAATTTGAAAATTTGATAAGCTTTCAATTTACTATAAAGTTTGAGAAAATCATTGAATAATCGACAATATTTGCCAAGCTAATGGGAAAATAGGAAAAAGTTAAGAAAAAACGCGGGTTGAAAGATTTTCCTCTTTAACTCAGGATTCAATTGGAATTTTTTAAAACAAAATACATCTTCTGATGCTGTTTAAAATGGTGTTTCTTATAAAATTTGAGTCAACTTTCATATCCATAAATTCCATTATATATTCGCTTAAATTTGACAACCAGAAACAAAGATCCATAACATCTCCCAATAAATTACAATTTTATCATCGAACTCTATTAAATAGTTTTAAAAACGTACGTGAATAGAGTAACGAAATCTTTAACCCATTAAAATGAGAGACAAATCACAGATTTTGTTGGGACACCCTGTATAGATTCAGTAATAAATTTTAAAAAAATAAGTCGCTATCATCTCGTATAAAGTCATGCTGTCTACGTTGTTTAAATAATTTTTATATTTATTTAAAACATACAGTATGATGAAGCAAAAATTCGTATCATTAAAATTATAATTACATTTGTTTTCCTTAATAAATTGAATTTTATCATAAATAATGATTTATGATTTATATTAATTAAATTACGAAATCTATTCGTAATAAGTTGTTAGTTAATAACCGAGATTAACCAAATGGGACGTGATGGAAATCTACAAACGATTCACCGAAATCATCGAAATAAATAAAACATTGATTTTTTCGTCAAAAAAGTGTCAAAGTTAATGCGTTGTAATTTCGAATAATTATTCGAATTGAAATTCGTCGAACGTAATGTTTTATCAGATCTAAAAATAGACCATAACTACCACTTTAATATGTACTGTTCTTATTATAATAATCATATTTTATTATAAAAGTTGTTTTGTTTGATAATCTAGGCTACTATAGTACCAATGGTACATCATATGGGTGGTTCAATACGTCGTAATATGTCAACTAAAGTTACGCATTTAATTGCAAATAGTTGTTATGGTGAGAAATATCAATATGCTGCAACGTTTCGTGTACCAGCAATGAGTGCCCAATGGGTTTATAGTAGTTGGGAGAGGCGTTATGAATTAGATTTTCGAGCAACAGATGAAACGTTTATTGTAAATATTACACATTTTTTTCTAATATAATAAATTAATGATTTTTATTGTAATAGGCTCAACATAAGTTGAAACCTTTTCATGGCGCTAAAGTGTGTTTCATTGGTTTCCCCGAGGAAGAAGAGAAACACATGATTGAAGTATTGGCTACAAATGGGGGTACATTATGTAGTAAAGACGATACAAATTGTACACATATTGTAAGTAATTTTATAGTTTAATTAACTTAATTTTACATAAATCTATCTACTAATAATTTGGCCGTAGTAATTTTATAAAATTCTGATAATTTGATTCAATTTCTATTATTTAATAGAGATTAAATCAATTTAAATAGTGCTTTAATTGGACAATTTACACCAATCATTTTCATAAAATATAGCACATGCATGGTATCATGGGTTTTAGGTGTTGGAAAATGCGGATGTCTTCAAAACTGGCAGTTCTACTACTACTACTACTACCAATACTACAAGTACTACTAGTTCTACTTCTATAACAACACCAAAAACAATCCTATTATCCTCCAATTATCCATCAAATCAACAAGATGATGTCAATATAAAATCGAATCGTAAACGAAAAAATCCAACAATACTCAATGAAACATTATCAACACCGAAAAGTGAACGTAAACCTAAATTGGCTGGTATTTTTAAAACGCCGATAAATTACTTTTCAAATCGTCGACGTACGATTCATACAACAACAATACAGCAAACTTTAAATAATAGTATTGTATCGAGTTCTGGTATTTTTCATATTGATACGATTGATAATTTAAACGAAACTAATAATGATGATTATGTTAATGATGAGAATATTACACCGAATTTTAAAAAATTGAAAAAAAATCTATTTACACGTACATTTAGTTCGACGAAATCCACAAGAAAATCTCGGAAACGTTTCAATTTAGATACAACAAGATTATCGATCAATGATAATGATGTTAGTATTGTTGATAATTGTGATATGAATTTAAGTTGTTTCCCTAATATATCCTTGAATCCTAATTGTAATAATGAGATACGGCGTGATGTTATAATGGATGGATGTTCTACTATATCTAATCTATTGGTACTAACTTCATTTCGATCATTTATTTAATTTTAAATTAATTAAATTTGTAGATTTTTATTAATGTAGTTGATAGTTGATTTAGTTGATTATTGATAAAAATCTACATTTTCTGGAGTTTAAAATGATTGTTGTTGTTTTAAATGAATTTCATCGTATATTTATAGGTAGTCGACGAGTCGTCTATAACTGGAAAACCAGCAGCTCCTTCAACTAAAGCAGCAATAGTTAAAGCTGAATGGTTTTGGACATCTGTACAGAAAGAGATCTGTTTAGATGAGAAAGATTATTTATATGAAGACGTAATTATATCAAATCGATTAATTCTATTAATTAATTGATTAATTTTGGTTTTTAGTATGTTGAGCAAAATTTCACACCAAATTCACGACGTGAATCCCACCAAACGGCAACACCAAGTAGTGCAAGTCGACGGAAACGTAAACGTTTAGACACTTTATTATCATCAAGCCATCAACGTTCACCTGGTTTACACAATAAACGACGTTCATCAATTAGTGATGCTGGCCTATTATCAGTATCTGGTTCATTTCTAGATTGTACAACCAGTCCTGATAATAAAGGATTAGTTGTTGATAATAAAGAACCAATAATTGATACACCACGTAAAGGACAAACTGCTAGACAACAAGTATTTTTAGAATTATTACAAACTGAAACGAATTACGTTGATATACTCAGCACAATTATGACTGTAAATCAATCAAATTTGTTAATTTAATTTAATTAATTTGAACTAAATTGGTTTGTAGATGTTTAAGAAACATTTAGAGGAGATGCCCGAACCTGAAGCTCTATTAAACAATACAGAATTGAATTTAATATTTGGTAAATTGCCGGCAATCTATGAAACTCACGTGAAAATGTTGGATGAATTGCGCTATATTCATACACAATGGTCGGAAGAATCATGTATAGGGAATGCTATTGTGAAATATTCGAATGAATTATTAAAAGCCTATCCGCCTTATATTAATTATTTTGAAGAAATGAAAGAGATGTTAATACAATGCGATCAAACAAAACCACGATTTCATGCCTTTTTGAAAGCGTGTCAAACAAAACCGGAATGTGGACGGCAAAGTTTACAAGAATTAATGATACGTCCCGTCCAACGATTGGGCAGCATTTGTTTATTATTAGCAAGTAAGTTTTATTGTTTTTTTATTATTATTTTAATTAAAATGAATTGCTTTATTTCGGCAATTCAATGGCGATTTAAGTAAGTGATCGATTTGTGTGCAATTTTAATAGATTTTAATACAATTGTATTGTTTTAGGTATTTTAAAACATACAGCGAAATCGAATCCAGATCATGGTGCTTTAGAGAAAGCATTGGCAGCTTTAAAGAAAGTCATGGATGATATTAATGAGGATAAACGTAAAGCTGAAGCTCAAGTGACACTATTTAATATTTTTAATGATATCGATAATTGTCCGGTAATTATTTTTGATTCTTTTTTGAAATATTTTTATTATTGGTAAATTTTTTTAGCCGGATATAGTGTCGTCACATCGTCATTTTATCGAAAAAGCTGAAGTAATCCAAGTAACAAACGATGGTTTTTCGCGACGCGGTTCAGCTTTGATGCTATTCTTATTTTCGGATCAATTAGAGATTTGTAAAAAGAAATCGAAAGCATTTAATAATTTAAAAAGTCCAGCTAGTAGTGTTAATAGTTTACCAAAACAGAAATTATATAAACATTTGAAATTATTACCGTTGAATAATATAAAGAAAGTCTTCGATATTAAAGATTCCGAACAATGTCAACGTGTATTTTGTTTAATTTGTCGCAATGAAGACGGAAAAGAGAAGATTTTTGCTTTTATGATGGTAACTGATGATGATGCTGATAAGATTGGTTTTTTAAGAATTCTAACAAGACAAATGGCCAATAATGCTTGCACACCGGACGCTGTAAGTAACGCCTGGAATCTTTAAAATGTCCAAAAATTTAAGATTTGCGTTTTTCCTTAAAAATCTCGCTCCCTTTCTACATAACTTATCGAAAGACCGCTTACCTCTTTTAGCCAATCATAAGTCATTTTTTGAAACTTACGCTACTTTGGACACTATTTTCCAAAAGATGGAAAAGAAAATTACAACTGGACTACTTCACAATTGTAGCTTGAACTTTCCTCTATCTAACCAGTCGAATTTTTCAAGTACTATAGAGCTACAATTGTAGAGATTTGTATTTGGAATCGACCTAGATATTTCCCTTCTCGATATCTTTAATCGTTTCCAGTTCCGCTTTTCTTCCGCTTCGTTAAGTTTGATTTCTAGTTATACTAATTTGGTCGTTTGCTTCTCTAATTAGGATAAATTTCTGGCCTACGCAGAAGCCCACCAGTTGAACATCGATACAAGCGATCTAAATAATGGCACATTCTCATCGAAAGCATTGAAATTAGCATCACGTACACGCGATAAAGTCGGCCGTGCTTTTTCATTTAATAAAACCCCATCGAAATTGAAACGGGCCATGTCATCAATGATGTCACCATTTGGTAGTTCAACAAATATAACGCCGGCTTCCGAATTGGCACAAATGCGATTAGCTAGTTACAGTAATATTAATGTAAGTCCTTTTTTTTAAGTTAATCTTGAAAGGGTCGCTCGAAAACTTGTTGAAAAAAAAAATGGAAACACACGATTTCTCGCGTAAAATTGAAGTTTTTGGGCTTGTTAGAAAGAGTGTTTGGAGCTGCATCAGAGAGATTCTAAAGTTTTTTTTGAAAAATGAGTTGTAGATGAAAATTCAGAAAAAACTGTTTTTCGAATTTATAAATTGAATTTGACATTTTCCTCACTTTCTGGAAAAGCCGATTTGAAAATTCCTTACATATTTGGAAAGCTCTTTCAATTTGTTATCGATTTTTATCCAAAACTTTAAAATCCTTCTTATGCAGCTTGAAATTTTCTTTCTAACACGCCCAAAAACTTGAATTTCACGTGAAAAATAAACGAGAAATCGTTTGTTAAAGTTCAATTTTTTTTAACGATTTCTTATCAGGCCCCTTGATATAAATAATTGATTGCATTGTTGATATAATGGAAGCTATTAAAATATGGTAAATCTTCTTCTTTCTAGGAAATTCTTTATCGATTAAAATTTTAAAATTTCCTTATGGATAATTAAATAAAAATAAAACAAGAGGTATGTGGCTTGATTTTATTAACAATGCAATGGGAAGTAATTATCGTAATCCGTAAGCTGTGTCATTGTGAACGTAGGTCCGTTTCTTGTTTCAACCGCTTGTCGGTAATGCAGATCACAGAGTAACCGATCACTTATTGTAAATAAATTTATTTGAAATACTTAAAACTTTTGAATACTAACCAATTTTTTAAGGGAATTCCCAGGTCGGTAATTGATAGTAATCTGCATTACCGACAAGCGGTTGTAACAAGTAGCGGACCTACGCTCACAAAGGATTGCCGTAGTTCACCCGATATAATCAACGATTTTCCAATATTGAATTTGGGTGTTTTATAGGAATTGGGTAATGCAGAGAATGCATCTGAATCTCCGCCGGTGGCTCCAATGTCGGTGCAACCTACACGTAAATTAAAAAATTCTGTGAATAGTTTAAAGAGAGTGTAATTGCACATTCTCGTGATTTTATTCTTATTCTTATTATTATTATTAAATATTTCTTTTGTCTTTAAAATTTATATTTTATTGATTTGTAAATAGTAAGATTTTTATTATTATTATTATTAATTATAATGATTATTGTCATGTTCCAAATGCAGTAGTTGATATTTTTGTGGCCAGATATTTTATATATTTTTGATTTTACAATGAAAAACAGTTACAGTGATTTTGATCCGATATAATTAGTAATTATATTTATTAATTATTGCTATTATAAATCGAAAAAACAGACGTTTTGTAAGATGTGTGCGTGTGATTGATTTGTATTGTATTGAGAGTGATGCGCCTTATAGGTGATGTTCTAGATGATCATTAAAAAAATAAATTTTTATTGCTGCCAATTAATCGAACTTTATAATATACCTGCTAGGTGTTGTGTATATAACAAACAATAATAATCCTATTCATTCCGTGTCCATTGTAAATTGAAATTTCCTAAAGAGAATGCAATAATAATAACAAACCGAGAAACAAACATGCATACGTATTATGTATAGTAAGTTGTAAAATATTTATGACCCATACATAAGTTGTCGTAACGACGCAGTATCAGTTGGGAACGTTTGAATTTTAATTGGAATAACTTCCTCAAAGTTTCATTATCGGCCAAAGGTGGGAAACGGTGATAAGGCCTGACCTAGATTTCGCTCATTGTTATATTACAATCTGCACTACACCCCGCTTTGCCACCATTCTAGTATCAAATACCGTCTAGTTTTGATCTTTGATGGGTTATCAACTATCCCGACCAAAATCAAGGATAGGCGAACCATCTATTATTTGTTATCGTGTGATTTGTGTGACTATAAATCGTTCATTTCTCCATGACAGAAATTATTAATTGGGGTAGATAAGCGACAAATACCGAAAGGAACGTCCAACTAGTAGCCGGTGGAATCCACTCGAATTCGGTTTTTGCACCATAAAGCAAGTGTGAAATCAGATACTTAATGGGCTTTAACACCCATCCGAGATAACCCAGATTAGATAAGACATTATCGAACATAAGAGTGTTTGAAAGTATTAGAAATTGCGAAAAACAGGACCGTATCGTTGGATCTTCGACTGTATTAGCAATAAAGCCGGTCGTGACTCAATTGCCAATTCTTGCACACCTATAGCTCAGATTCGCTTAAAATCAGTTAAAATGGAACGCTGATAGATGCTCACTATCTAGATAACCGGTTTATAAAACAAACGACGGTGTTTCGTTGTTTTCACCATATACACGCTCACTTGGCGCTTATGTATCTCTTAAACTGTCTTTTGATTGGTCGCCGGTGATAGTAATGATCTTTGTAAAGACACGCCTATTAGTACAGTTGTTTTATGAATAATTCCACATAAAAATCCACAAATAATTAAATAATAATAATTAAAAATTATTTTGATAATTGGATAAAATAATGGAAATGTTCAATGCGAATTTGATTGATTTTGGATGTATTTAAAATGGCGGACTTACGCAAATTTTGGCGGGAGATTCGAAATTTCCAAACTAAACCTCTATAAAAGCGCCATTAAACACGTTAAATTATTGTTTTATATTTCAAAATAGTGTTAATTAGTCGAAATTCGGTTGGTTGTAGTAGGAATGAACGAATTTCAAGGCGTTTCATTACGGCTTCCGACAGTAAGAGCTATCCAAGAGCTCCCCCCCTTAAATTGGAACGAAATATATGTACATATGTATTTGTGTATTATATATGTGTATGTATGTATGCATGTATGTATGTCTTTTTCCCCCCTACCTAAAATATAAAGTTTTAGATGTATGGAAAAATAACAAACAACACAGTGTCCGCTCGCGAACTAGCTTAGGACATGACTGGCTCCTTATACTACTAGTTTATTTTAATACACTCGTCTCTCTATACGTATGTAGTTGGGAGTTTTGTTTGATAGTGGTTGATAAGAACATACACATATATACACACATATACACCCGATAATGGCAACAAAACCAGATTATCAACGACCATACGGTAAGTAGATAAAATATTTTATATACATAAAGATTAAATATTATCGTAGGTTGCTTAGAAATTCTGTTGTTCTTCAACAATTTCCCGAGTTTACACTATTTTCATTATATTCAATTTTCCATATTCCCCTAATCTAGCGTCGAAAACACGAAAAATCAAGCCCCGAAACCGGGGCGAATTAACTAAAAATTAACCGGCCCGAAATCGAATCGATCTGTGTAGAATTCAGGGTTATCAGTTGTCGCCTGATTGTACCCCTTAATTAACACAATTTGATTACTAATTATTATCAAAATTCGAGAATTTCATTCATTATTCCAAATAGAATTGAGACAATTCGTCCAATTATTGTGATCGTTGAACAAAAGAACAAGAATCCATGTTTGATGATGATAATTTTAAAATAAATTCATTATTGTTATTATTATTATTATTGGACAAATATTGAAACGAATTTCTGTTGGATTGTAGATTGACCTTTCGAACTTTGTGTTCGACTTTGATCTGTATTTTTCAACAAAAAAATAAAATAAAATAAAATAAAATAGTTGATGTTGGTGGTAGAGAGTGGTCGGTGACGGTGGTGTTCACTGATATCAATCATGATAGTGATAACGCCACATTTCTTTTCCAACTCGACAAAAATCCACAAAAAAAAAATCGTCGTTTCTCTCTTCTACTCGCGTTAATTTCATATTTTAATTAATCCTTATCACCGGCTTCGTTGTGTCTAAATTTGGCTTGTCCTTTGACATTGCACCAAATAAATCCTACAACAATTAGCTAATTAAACGACAACAAGAAGAAAAACTGTCAACGATTTATTTTAAAAATATTTAAACATGAAATATGGCTTTGTTTTCTTTCATATTTCATTATAAATTCTAACTTATTGACCTTTTTATATGAAATTTTTTATTTATAATACACACACACATATTCATAACAGTTTATTACCCATATTTTGCAATAGTTTTGATGTCTTTAGCTTCAATGACGTTGGTTTCTGTGTGTGTGTGTTTAAAATACCGAGAACGCGAGAGAGATGGAGGAGAATTATGGAAATTTTCATAATTAACAATATTAAAACAATAACAACAAAAACAACGACAAAAGAGCCGGATTTCTTAATCATTTCGAATTATTCGAAAAATTAACGACGGAAAAGGGAGGCATTTTATTGCGCAACAATTATTGTTTTATTGCCAAATGGAAGTAATTGTATTGGAAAAGAAAAGCTTTAATCGTGACTAAACATAAAATATGAAAAAAACTATGATTTTTCTTCAAACAAACATAAAATTGTTGCAAATTTTCAATGTTTTCGTAACAAAAATCGATGCCATTCCCACTTTTCACTGAAAGATAAACAAAAATCTGAAGCGAAATTTTCAATATTTTGTAGTTTTTCGATCGTATTTCCTTCACAATCGTAGCCTGGAAATAAACTGGAAACATTCAGTCTGGGAGTGCTCTTTTCATTTAACAAAAATCGATCCAGCTTGCATACAAACTGAAAGTTTTTCACTGGAAATTTGAAGAAAATATGAAGGCAAATTGTTGTTTTTCAACTGTAATTCGTTCCGAATTGTAGCCTGGAAACTGTACTAAATATGAGATATTTAGTCTGAAAAACGAAAAGAAAATTGGAAAAAACCGTCAAAATTAATTGTCAGAAAACCTGAATTTTTAAATCAAAACATTAATAACACCATATAGATTCAAGTTAACGGGAAAATCGAGAAAATTCCCATTGAACATGGAAAATTCACTAATGAGAAACTGAAAAAATCGTGCAACTTCTTCACCAGAGGAGGTTAAATTTAAAGAAAATTTCCACTAGAAATTACAAACGTCTCGGAAAATTTCAAGAGAAAAATTTTAACATTATAAGCCAAATAATTGAGAATTTTAACGTTCAAGTCTAGTGGAAATTGAAAATTGGGGAATTTTCAGTTGCAAAACCGAAAAATTATTTGGAACTTTAAACTAACATTGAAACGACTGAAAAGTACTGCAATTTTATTTTATTTTACCACCTTCTGAAAAAATATTTCAATAGGAACTGAAACAATTTTGAAGATCTGAAAATTTCAAATTGTTTCAGACATTTCCAAAATGTTAACAAAAATGTCAAAATTTCATGGTTTAACTGAAATAACTAAAATTTCAATAAATGATTCTGAAAAGTTTATAGAAGAGTTGAAGAATTCCCCGCTTTCAGGAAAATATTGAAAACAACTAAAAATCCACTAGGGAATTCTTTCATGCATTATTTCGTTGGAAAGACCCAAGAATTTCAAGAATTCCCCGGATATTTCAGAAATTTAAAATAAAAATTGAAGGCTTTCACGCGAATAAAACATAAAAAAACACAAAAACAAAAAAACAACAATTAAAGTATTTTGAATAATGTACAAACGTTATCAGTGAAGACCACGTACAGGGAAACACGTGCACTACATTATCACCAAAATAAAATGGCGGGTATAAAATTGAACACAACAAAGATAGATATACGAATAAAAAAAAACAATTATTATAATTGGAATAGAACAAAACGCGCACGAAAAATCCTTATCTCTTCCGTTTATCAAAACTAATTAACCACTTGTACACTAAAAAATCACCCCACCACCAAGGTACCAACAATAAAAAGAAATGGTGGTTTTTCGGCCGGTTTTTATGGTTATTTACAACATTTACATTGTTACAAAATCCAGTTTCCGGTGAAATTAAGTCAATATTAAAACTAGTTTCCTCTTATATACAGACGGAAAAAAAATGGAAATCTATCCAGGATCGTAATGCAAACAAATTATGCCACTTTTATTAACACCATTAAACAATAAAATCACCAATAAAACACAATTGGCATTATCGATAACGATCGATTATCACCACTTAAACGCTAACGTTCGTTTTAAGGGCTAGTTGCTTCTCTACTTGTGTTCTTATCAACTATACGCTAGTCCCAATTTCGTAAAATAAAGGGGTTGATTTGGTTATTGTTAGAATTTTGGTTATTATCAAAAATAGTGCACTTTTTCTAGTTAAACCGTACCGAACACCTACAAACTAAACGGTGTACTGACTTATGAGATATACCCCACAGTAGAGATTGCATTATCGTATTTGGCCCCCTTCCCTAAGCAATAGCGAATTCATAGCACTATTATCAAAGTCGTGATAAAATTGTATACACTCCGTCATAATAATAATAATATCTCGCCTATGTATAGCGATAATATTGTGATATGTTATCACCTTTTTTCGTATGTATATTGTATTCATGTACACACATAAGTTTGGGTGTATTTGAATTTCATCATTGTTATTGTTATCATCAACAACAACCACTATTACTCTACTATTACTACAATTATAATTGTGGTAGTCTAAAGAATCGAGTACGGTACTGATAGTTTCGAATTAGAGGGTGTTTAATCTAATATCAACGATAACTAGATTTGAAATTGTAATAGAACAATTTTACAATGGCGGTGTTAGATTTGCATACCATTATGGTGATTTATACGCGATTCCTTATCGCCGCCAGACTATGAATAATCAAAGTGGCCTCGGTTCTATTACTCAAAAAGCGACAAAATTGTAAAATGAACAGAGTCCGGGTCTAGTTGCATCTGTAGCTTTATTTTCAAATATGAAACAAGCTTGACAATACGTCACAAATGCATAGCCAAATTTATGTGGTAAAATGAGAATAAGCCGGTCCTGCTCGATTATTTGATGTGCAATATCCGATACGAGCCTTACTCAGTATTGGGGAATGTCCTTTGTTGGTTTTTCAATGGGATGCACTGTAGTGCAATTAAGATTTTGCTATTTATAAACAATTAGATAACAACAATAAAATCATAAACAACAAGATTGTTATTGTTATGACGGATAAAATAACATTTTAATTTATTTATTTAAAAGAAAAAATTTGAAGAATTATTTGTTGAATAATTTGAACAAATTAAGCCCATTATAAGTACAATATTATCGTAAATAGCCCATTGATAGGTAAACAATACGAAATTTTAAAACGGCAAATATTTAAATACCCAATTGTTTAAAGTGCAAATATTAAAAATCGCCCTTTTCTTGAGAAAATGCCGAATTTTCTGTAGATTTAGGCCTAAAATATCCCCCAATTGTTTGTTTTCGAACAATAATCGGCCTTTTGCACCCCCTTATTGTAAATATTCAAATTGTAATCGATAAAAAATTCAAGTGGAATCGAATTTGAAATCAAGCCTTAGAACAAATCGTACGATTTTCACGGTTTATTGCTTTAAAATAATTATTATTGTGGTGGTTAGAACCGCTAGAATACAATACAATTCATGTAGGTGTAGGGTTATTAACAGGTGTTTTTATGTGTATTGTAGAATATGTGTATGTGTTCGTGTAGGAAATAGGAACGGAAAATAAACAAGAAAGAGATGAAATTGGTAATAAGGAAATGGAATCATAGATGTGTGTGTATGTGTACTAGAAACGAGGCATTTTAGTTTGCCAATGGTCTGTAAGGTTATTTGAAACAATGGGATTGAACTCGTTCTTTTTATGTCTATTTATTTGTTTGTTTGTTTGTTTATTAAGAATGTTTACAATTTACAATGAAATCCGATATCGATATACCGTTATTTCATATTATACGTTTATTATGCAAGTTATATGAACGGAGAATTCAACATAAAAAGTGTGGATTCTTTTGGGATTGAATCAATTCGAGAAACTTGTAGTTTGGAAATTACTCAGTAATCAAAATATTTACCATTAAGATTTTCGTTCCCTCAATAAAACACTTCAATGACAATCAATTGTTATAAAAAAAACACCCTTAATTATGATTTTCTGGTGATTTTTATCCACCCCAAGATCTAAGCATTACGCGCTTCAATCCAATAGTGGAACTCGTTTCTATCATTTTTGAGATGAATTTAAAATTACGCAAACTAGAAGATTCAATTTACAAGGTTTACAAGCACGAAAAAAGTTGTTGAGCAAAAAAATTAGAAAAGTGCAGTACGATTTTTGGTCGAATCAAGGTAGATGGAGCCGCATTTTCAAGAGTTAGAATACTGAAACAATTTTTGACGAATTTTTGATCCACAATTTTTTAGTTGTCCCACGGATTTACATAATTAATGTAGGATTAGAAAAAGCATTTCAAGAAATATCGAAAGGTGTGTTTTGTTTAAAAAAATTCGAATTAATTTCTGAGCTACAGAGGGAAATCTTGGAGCATGTTTTCTCGTAATTTTTAACATTTTTATATTTTTCCCCATAACATTAATATTCTTTATTTGATAATTATTTTGATAGAGCAAATTAATTAAAATGTGGAAATTGGATTTGGATTTCAATCTAAATTTTTCCCACAATTTTCACGATAAATTGTTTGGCCCATTCTTGGGTCCTTCTCAGGGCATCCTCTATAAATTAAATTGTCTGAAAATTCGAAGAATTCTTGCGAAAATTTTGGTCTTTTCGATAGAGCAACATCCAATTTCGAAAATTCAAAGAATTATCATAAAAAATTTGATATCATCATCAATTCCTTTAGATTTGTTGGTCGAACATTGCCAATGTTTAATCAAAGATTTCTCATTTGTTTTCTAAAGGATTGCAAGGATTAAAACGTCATTGAAAAGAGCATTCCAAGGGGCCTCTAATAAGATGTTTTATTGCTTTAAATTCCTATACAATAGTAAGTTACAAAAGGAAATCTTAAAATGCGTTTTTTTCTTCGTATTTTTTTAACAATATTTGATAATTTCCCTCATAAATTTTCCAATATCGCTAATTTTTCAGTGGTTCTTACACTGTATGTATCAAATTGAAAGTAACAAATGTTTAAGAAAACTTCCAGTACAGAAAATTTCCGGAAAATCGACGAAAAGTTGGGAATTCCATTCAATTTTTTATTGAACAAAACTTGAAAGAATTTATAAATTCCGCTAAATTTTGAGAATAATTTGAATATTTACTAGCCATAAAATCGTAAAATTGTACAATTAACCTACCTTTTAAAAATTAGATGGGACACTCGCTATTTATCGTTAAAATTAGGTGGACCAAACGGTAGCTATCAAAGTCGTTATTAATTTAAATTAAACCGTACAACGGCTGTCAAATTTATTTCGGTTGAATATTAGCCCGTCTAGAAATCACTACCGACAGACCGAATCGACGATAAATCACACACTTGTTCGATTAGAATTCTCAATAATTGAAAAAAATCAAATTTATTTGAATTGGGGTTGATATTGATGAAGTCTACTCGATCTCAACCGTTTCAAATTTGTATTTTTTCAACGTCTCCAGATTTTCTCCTTCTAATTATCGTAATTTCGGTATTTTCCCCATGGAATTGTCACCGTCATTTCTATTATTATTACGTCCGAAATGTCTATTTGTTAGACGGTTATATTATAATTATGATAAGGGTTTGACATTTATGTAAATAATAAAGTCCATCAGTTATTTATTGTTTATGATTACCGATTTAGATAAGAGTTTATAATGGAATTTTGAAGAGAATTCAAAAATAATAATAGACTGTAAGGAAACTACGTCGAAAACCATATTTATCCCGCAATGCAGGCAACGGACTTCCTTTACAAATTTTGATAACGAAATTAGAAAGAGACGAGCGAAAGTACACCACTTTACTATAAATATTACTAGGAAATTTTACAAATTAACAGGAAATTGGGGGTAATTTTCAAACTTTAATCCGGAAGTATTAGCGAATTTCTTGCCCATTATTCGGAAAATAATTGAAAACTAATTGAAAAAGGAAGTGTTGAATAGACTGGATTATACCGAAACGGCTCTAATGTTGTCCTAGGGTCGTAAAGTTTATTGTGCGTGATTTTCATAAATGCACCACTCGAAATTATGGGGAGAGCCCTTGAGATCGTGTCATCGAAACCATCCCATCAGTGTGTCAACTCGGCAATTTATCAACCGAAAAACTGATGTCTTATCGATTAGATTTTCATGTAAAATAGTCGTTAACTGAACGATGAGCACTTTATCGATGAAAACTAAGTGTTGACTTGTTATAATATCGAACAATACGACTTTATCGCCCATTAGATAAAATCCACCGAACGTCCTAGAAACGCACAAATTCTCCAATTTATAATCCAGTTTTGTGTATGAGAGAGGAGAGAAAACGCCGGAGATAAGGGTCGTTTTATAGACGTCTTCGTCGACACTTGATAAGCGGGGTCAAGACAAATATTAAAAATTTGTACAACATTGTAGAAGGAACATGGATACGGTTTTTGTAAAGAAAACAAGACAAATTTATAATCGCACCTTTTAAAATATTATTGTTTGTTTTGGGGGTGAATTTAGGGATGCAAAAATTCGATATTTGTCCATGTAAATAAACAGAAACGACGGTATTGATAAAGAAGGTCGCAATTTTTCCAAAACACTTTGATTTATATTCGCAATTAACGGGTAATTTTGTGATAAGACAGCGATTACCTATCAAATACTTACACACAATTGTAATCAATCCAATACTGACCTATCCACGGACTGTTTTAATCTTAATTAATTTTAATAAGCGTTTTGATAACTCGTTTTCGGTCGGTTTTATCGAAATTTTCTCCACGAAAATCAAGAAAATACGATTAGAGAAGGATTATCAAGATTGTTGACCTGAAAGAAAATTGAATCTGTTATCAGAGCTATTGAAAATGCAAAACGATTACTATTCTAATTATTTCGATTATTATTAATAATAATTGTAATAATAATAATTGGTGACCTCGTGACATTCCTGTTGCTAACTGCTTAACAGGGACAGCCTTCAGTTTCGTTCAATTTTTTCTTAATATTTTTCGAGCGATTTTATTCAATAATAATTATTAAAAATTTCTTTGGACAGTAGAGCAGAAACTGTAAACAATAAATCCATCATTGTCTCTATTCGAAAATGTCAATTCGTGTTGTTGACGAAAAATATTTGTGTTTCCCCTCGCTTTATTGTTGTTAATAATAGAAATAACGATCACTTTTACAACGAAAATAAATGAGTATTTAACGAAAAAACAGTCAATATTTATTTAAGAAAGTTTTCAACACAGATCTATTGGAACAATAGACGAAATACAACAACTGAAATCCAGAAATTCCCAAAATCTGATTGGGTTATTCCAAAAAAGACGAACTGAAGTAGTGGGAAACAATCCTACCCCTACCCTTCTATTTCAATCCATTATAGATTTAGAAAAACTCCAAACTACCCTTAGTTCGACGAGTATCGTCGATCGGTTCAAATCTAGTAGTTAAATTTTATTTTTTGTTTTAAAGATATGTTGTGTGTTCAGCAAATTTTCGAAAACTTCCTCAAATTCGACGGTAATTTCTAAATATTTTCGAAAATTTCAATCGAAATAACCTAAATTAAATTTATAAGTTAGGCAATATTAAATACACGTTTGTATTGTAGGTGGCGTGGATTCGTCGCGGTATGGCGGCGATGATCAGGCTCAATACAGTCCCGCCTCGCAGACGGATGGAGGGCGGGCGCCCACACCCCACTCACCACGTACTGGCACGCCTCTACCATGTATTTCCTACACGACAACCCAACAAACACCCCAACCACCATCCGGTGGTGAAAACGAACAGGAGAACTATCAAACAAGTATACGTTCCGATGAGGGTAGTTTTATCATGTTCAACAGTAATGGCCGGATGGATGAGGTGAATTTCCATCAAATTCCCCAAAAATTTCTCTAACTCTTAGCCATTCAGGTACCAATAGATGAAGCTTCCGGTACTGAGTATTTACAATTAGATTCCGTACATAATGTTGGCGGTAATCCGGGTGGTAATAATGGCTCACCGAATGGTAGCGGTAGTTCCGGATCACCAAGGCGGATTATTACGTTCCAACATTTAAACGAACACCACCATCCCCATCATCACCACCATCAAGTCCATCATCACAGTAACAGTAACGTCGAGACGGCCCATTTGACGCAATTAACGAACCACATCAGCTATACGGGGGAGCTTGATCCTGGCCTAAGTGCAATAGCGGGGTAAGTACAGTGGGACGTCCTGTATTTGCATTTTTGTAGTTTGGTGGGATCCGATATGTAGAATTTTTGTGGGGTAGTCTGTATAAGTTGTACAGGTCCGGATTTAGGGAAATTAATGGATTTAACAAGTGGCGGACTGGCCTATCGGTGACCCCCGAAAATTGTGGGCCTACTTACAGCTTCTTAGCTTTCATCGTAAGAAAATATGGAGCCCCTGAAGCTTATTAGTCGGGCCAATCTGAAGGAGCTAGTCCGCTTTAATTCTTCTAGATTTTTTGTGGAGACCAGGCCCGGATTTAGAGAAATTTGATTGGTTTTAACCCTTCCAGATTCTGTGATTTATGTTTTTTTGTAGAGTACAGGCCCGGATTTAGAGAAATTTATTGTCTTCACCGTTTCAAATTGATTTATGGTTGGCGCCGCATGTTTTTTATTTTGATTTAAATCACAAAGCTAACAATCGGTCGATTTTTTAAAAGTTCATATAGTTTTATTTATTTATTTTTTTAATGAAATTATGTTTATTTGATGATTGGTTTCAAATTTGTTTTCGAGAACAATCAAATTAATTTTATGCACTTTTTCGAAGAAATTTTGTTTTCTTTTAGACCATAAAACGAGAAATTATTGCATGTTGATATTTGACGAATCGGTTATCGCTCAAGACTGAATCAGCAAAATCGGCGCCTCTTTCAAGCGTCCAGAAAGACGCTGGGGGAGTTTTCTACCCTTTCATTTCTCGTGAAAATTGTAAAAAAACCGGGACTGTTTCCTTCAAACATTTTCAGGCTCTGTACCTTTTCTTTTATCGGAAAACCTGTCCTTGTAATTTCTTTAAAATTTCCGTCTTAATTGAGTCTTAATTGCATCCACACGGGGCCATTATTGTTATTTTTGTTCATTATTTTTGTTTGGTTCGATAGAGAAGTTGCTAAGTTGCAATTTTACACTTTATTCCCTCGTCTAAACGACCACTCATATTACGTTTCCTTGAATTTATCGGATCTTTAATCTAGAATGAAAATAATCATTTGTTATGAAAAGCCAGTATAGTAACGTTCGGCTTAGCCTTTGATATCATCTCATTTTCGCCAGATAAGCGACTATAACTAAAGATGAATGAAATTATTATTATTATTATTACAAAATCGTCTATTTCATAAATTCTGTTGTATTTAATTTATTCGAATTTAAGTAAAATTCCATGTAACCGGTAGTGGTGCATATAAGCAACAAAATAATTGTAATTGGCACGTGGATCCAGTCGAGCGAAATAAGCGCACACACCCTCAATCTTATTCTGGACTAGCACACGTGTCCAAACTTGTCTAAATTGACCACTTATTGTAAACTATAACAATTCGAAAAAGTGGCGGATTTGAGTTTACACAAGGGAAAATGTTTTGAAATTTTTTTTTAAATAAAACCGCAATACAAACAAACTTTCCGCCAGCATTTTGAATAATAATATGCGGGTTTTCTTATCAGTATAATAGCACAAAAAATGTACGAGTCCGAATGTGAAACAGTAACGAACGGGGTAATGTGCTCGTTACGCTACTATTGTTTATTGATAAGGCAAATGTGGACGTTTCCGTGAACCGTGCATTGGTGAGGAAAACGGAAAACTAGCGAAATTACAAATTACAAGAATCTAGAATTGGACGTCGAAAATATTTAAATAACAATTAACAGGTTGTTGAACTATTTTTCGAAAAATTGCCATCAATTTCGAACGAAAGAAACGAATAGAAATGGTGATAACGAGCTATTTAACCGGCCTGATAATCTTCGAAAATATTCGAGTTTAAATGGTTTATAAATGATTGATGTTTGGACAAATTAGTGGCAATAACAGTAAAAATAAGTTGGATTACAACAATAGAGACTAGACAAATAATTCTATAATAAGTAATAGCGGCCTTGACGTGTCTAAATCGTTAAATAATAAAAAACCAATCGTCTAGCACAAAGACGACTGAAAAAGAAAATAATTCATTTATGGCAACAAATTGGTTAGAAAGAGATACAGACGATGGTGAATTTATTGAAATTTCATCTTATCTGGCTATCTAGAGAATTTATTATTTTACACCAATTAAAACAATTCAAAGTTGATTTACTAAAATGATATTCTAAACATTGACGAGATACAATTACGAAAATTACTCATCACTTGGAATTTATAAACGATAAAAATAATAATGGCATTAATCTGATCCTGAAAACGATTCGTTTTTGTTTATTTTTTTATCAATATCATTATTATTATTATTAACTATAGTAAATGTTTATATCTTTTTCCATGACGCAAATTTTCGGCGGCCGAATCTTCAAAAATCGAATATTCTCTCTAAATGATCGAATATTTTAAAATATTAGAAATAAATAGGTGTGTGCGGTGGCCATTAAAAACAAATTAAAACAACTACGTGCTAAATTCTGTTATAATTTTTTCCCCGGTGTAAATAAATGGCCTTCTAAGGCTAAAGACTTCAATCGTTTAGACAACACCATGCATTGCTCTTAATTGTTATTATTTATTGTTTAAATGATTCTTTTTTTCCTGAATAAATCGAATTTTTTTCTAAACGTTTAAAATTTGAATTTTCTCAATATTATTGTTTTGTATTTTTATAATTGTCGGTTTTCGTTCCAAAACGTGGATGTATTAAATTCGATATTTTCGCACGTAATTCTCCCATTGTTCAATTACAAAACATGATAGATTATTATAAACAATATTATTGTTGTTTCGTCAAATTACAATTAATATAGTGAGATATTGGAGATATTGATAGAAGGAAATTAATTATCGTGTTAAAAAAGCATGCCTCATAAATCACCAGTTATTACACGGATTTACATTCTAAACAACAACAAAGATTACAATTTGCGTGACTTTGTACTTTGTAAAAAACGAAATTTTATTGCAAATAGATGGAAAAAGTTTAATTTGTTTCTATTTTGGGTTTTTTTAAAGGAAATTCCCCAAATATACGGACTTATATGTCTATCTCTTATCTAATTAGCTCATTTTTCGCTATAATAACACCGAAAATAGTGCGTTTACAACAATCCAAAATAATAATTAACGTGTTAAAAAGCATGTCTCATAAATCACCAATTATTGCACGGATTTAGATTTTATTCAACCATGGAAAAACTAAATTTTATAGCAGATATAAGAAAATAATAATTTTGGCTCTTTTTTAAACAAATTCTTCAAATTTAGTGCCTTATCTGCTTATTTTTCGACACATAAACCTAGAAAACTACGTTTACTCCAACACCCACCTTAAAATTGCTGGAAAATCGCCAAAGGGGTGGTTTTATTTGGGAAAATTTCGATTTCTCATTGGAAACAAATTTGTTTTTTCATCACTCCTCTATAATTGTGGTGTACAATTTCATCGGTTCAATCAAAAATAAAAATCAGACTAGTCGAGGGCAAATATCAAGGATATTGTACAAAATAATCATTAAATTTGATAAATTTATACCAATTTGGCTCTGTACAATATTTAATTTAATAATATAAAAAAAGACAAACAAAATCGATACAAAAATAGTTTCAATACAGTCATCCACAAACGACTCGACTACCTTAAATCGGCAGTTTCACCTCGATTTTGACGAACAGAGTCGTAGCTTGCTTCATAAACTATAACATTCAGCTGAAACGCGCAATTGAAACAAGCTACGACGCTAACTAATGTATGAACAAATACCATTGCCGCCTTTATAAACGAGATGTTTACACGAAAATAACCACTAAAAGGGTTCACAAGACACAATAAATAGTTGTTTTATAGCGCCCTTATTAGTGAATTATAGAAAAAATAGGGTGTTATTCGGGAAATACCAAAACTTCCACCCTTTCAATATCGTTTCGTTGTTCGTTGATAGAAACGTTGAAACAAAATATGTTTTTGTTGAATGTGTCTGATTTAATCACCGACAACAGCCACTCGTACTGGCACAACAGTCACGTGACTATTGTGCTGAAGCAAGATGGTTAATTAGTCGGCTGTATTCAATTTTGTCATTTGGTTCGGTTTGGTGTGGTAGTGCGGTCGTTATGGTTGTTGGGGAAAAAAACGTCGTGCGCGCTGTTTTCAATCCAATAAACGGACCGATCTAGGACAACAGTTTTTCTTGTAATTGTGGTGGCAGTGGTGGTGCAAAATCGGGAAATTTTCGAAACTGAGTTTCAGGCAAATTCAACATGGATTTAAATCTATTACAATATAAGTTAGTTTGTATTTTTCAAAAAAAATTTTCTCGTATTTGTTTTCGTTTTTGCTGTAAAACTTTGTGGTGTGTGTTTATCTTGTTTTTTACATTTTAGAGTAATTTTTTGTTGGGCTAGTAGCGATATCTTTGGTGTACATACTGTTTGTTTTTTTCTATTGTGGTATTTCGAATTTATTCAATATTTGTTTGAATTTTGTACGAATCCGTTGTTAATTCTTTTTTCTAATTGCAGTCCGTTATATTCGCGAAATCAAAACAATTATCCGGCAGCGATGCAATTCTACGGTACCACATCACCGGAATTGACATCGACCCAAACATCACAATTGTGGACCAATACAGGTACGTAATTTTGGTCGATTATCGTTATCAATGTTGAATTTTTATTGTTGATTAGTCCGGCAGGTGAATGGCCAAAAGTTGAAAACAATCACAACCAGAAGTTGTGGTCGTTTGTTATCAGATTAGAAAACCAATGTTTTAATTTGATAATAATAATTATTATTGTTATTGTAACAATAATAGAATACAAAATATATTTTCAACTATTTTTCCTTGTACACAATCAAATCAATTGAAACATCGAATCGTTCGAATCATTATAATAATTTGCGTTTTTTACAAGTGACATCAATTACAAAGAAAAGCTTCTTACGGTTATTTATAAAATTTCAAGGTGTCTAATATTGTTGAGGTAAAGGTACAAATCTTGTTAATATCAACGAAAAAATCTTATTGCAATTAAAATTGTTTTTTTCAATAAATTAATAACTGACCTGCTCACACGACAACAAATTATTAAAAACAAAAATAATCTCGATTCTTTTACAAAACAATTTAGATGTTGGAGTATTATTTTAAGAAATAAAAAAACATATCAAGAATCAAAACGCAAAAAATTATCAAAAATGTCCCCAAATTGACCCCAATACCTGATAATAATTCGCCTCTTCTCGCTTTCAATCATCGATAAATTGATGGAGTTAAATGTTTGTTGAAAAAACTCGATTTTTTCGAAATTATTCGAGATTATTCGCCGAAAAAAATCATCAGATTTTAATATTTCGGTTGTAAAAATTGTAACAAATTTAGAAATTTTGGAGATCTGTGGACAACCTTGATAACGATTATCAGTTGACCTGATAATAAATCTGTCGAGATGCAGGATTTTTATTGCTATGATTAATAATAATAACAATTTTAATAATAATTTTATAAATAATTGCAATTTTTCTGGGTGAATTTTCCAGGCATCAATCCGAATACTGGCGGTTTAGTTGTACCAGAAGTCACATCGACATCGTCAACAACCCTCCCGGCTTTCAACCGTTTACCCAGCTTCCATAATAATAACAACAATAATAATAATAATAATAGCAGTAATAATAGTAATAATCACTCGAATCATCGCAATAATGTACCGTACAGTGTCCCAAGTTCGTCGACGTACAACGATTGGCAACAATATTCCGATACAGCCAGCTCATTACAGTACAACTTATTGAGTCCTGGTAATGGCCGAAATAGGAACACCATGTCGGCTTCAACGACATTAACAGCAAGTAAGTTGTGCCATTTATTCGATTATACAATGGAATTTTCTAAAAACTACAGCAGATAATTGCTTTATTATCGAAAATTAGATGGAATTTCTAATAGGAAACTCTTGTTGTTGGCGAAAGTTTCATCGATAAATCGAAGAAACTAATTGTTGAAATTTTAAAGTCGCGACGATAGCGGCGAGACGTGGGGGGGGACAACGACAATATGAACTTCAATCTTATTTTTTCCATTTTTAAATAAACAACATCATCATCTAAATATTCCGATATTGGTCCTGACCTATACGTTACCGGATTAAAATCGGAGAGAAAATTTATCGTTTATCGTCAATTTGGACGTTAAGAAACACGCAAATTTTTTCGCATTGGCCCAGACTGGGATTTTTGATTGATTTCGGGGGCGAAATTTAAGACGTTTTCGAATTTGTGGTCATTTTGTGTGGCCTCTGTGTTGTTGTAAAGTGATAGAAAACAGATAAGGGGCGTACACCCTTGGGAGATGTTTGGTTGGTATCTTTTATCATACGAACACAGATGAATTTTTGCTTAACAAATTATGTGACAGCTCTACGGCTGGCATATAGGGTGAGGCGAAAAAAATTGGCGCCACTTATTGTGCAGGAATCTATCGAACATCTAAATCAGATTGTCGAAAATTGGTGTTTTTTCTCCGACGATTTAAAAGCCTTACTCTAATTTCTAGTCCCAGACGGCTTATTTTAATCCAACAACGAACACAACATTACCATAATTCATTATAAGTGTGTTGTATAAAATGCACTATTAATACACATTTGTGTGTGTGGTTTTTGGTAAAAACAGATGTCTATTAGAGAATCCCTTGCTATATTTATTGATTAAAGTGGCTACTCTTCAAAGTGGATTATTGAGAAAAACTGTTTCGAGTTTCTCAGGAAATTCTCAAATAAATTTCAATGTTGTTGTTTTTATTTGGATTATTTAAATAAATAATTTGTCTTAAGTGTTGTTGGATTGGTTTAAAATAACATACCTCATCTCCACTATACGACAAGTCTTCATCATCTAATATATCTGCGAATTTTCCCATACGATTTGCGTCTCTTGCATTCCTTCCTTAATTCTTGGAATTGTGCAACAACCATGACACAGCTCTATCTTGATATAATAAAACTGATATTTGTTTATTCGATTATTAAATAGATCGTTTGTTTATTCGATTTTTTTGTTAAATCGTACAATTGTGGATTGTTTTATTTGTATGTTCGTCGTGAAAGGGTTGAAAATACCAAGTGTTTGAGTCATTGTCTCGGAACGTCTTTCCTGTCTCAATTTCCTATTGACTTTAGGAAAATGGTCGTCTTTTAAAAAAATAACACCACCGGAAATAGGTACGACACACGACTCGGACAAATCCATGTTGTATTCAAACAGGAAATCTCCCACATTTAGTACTTTAAAGAAATAAGGAAAATCCCCATTAATTGCCACTTTAGAATGATGTTTTTATCGTCGAAAAAAATACCAGACTGGTTTGAGGCGCGTGCCAAGACAATAAACAATAAACAACTAAAACAACACGTGTCCCTATTGCTGATTATTAATATTTTTGAAATTTTTGTATTTTGTTTTTGATTTAGTCGACCATCGCACAGCCGAATACTTCACCGAAGGACGGGAATGTGTGAATTGCGGTGCAATCGATACGCCATTATGGAGACGTGATGGTACTGGGCATTATTTGTGCAATGCCTGTGGCCTTTATCATAAGATGAATGGCATGAACCGGCCTCTTGTCAAGCAGCCTCGTAGATTGGTACAAAGATTCTAATATCCTTACTGAGAATTTTTAATACAAAAATTAACCATCGACCGACCAACTATTTTAACTAAAAAAATCCGGAATAAGGCTGCTTTAACGACCAAATTTCGTAAAAAACTAATTCAATAAAAATGCCGTTGTTCGGTCGATTTCTCATCAAATTCATAATAATTTCAATGATAATAAAATCAAAAAAAGAGGGATTAATTAAATAAACACCCCCGATGTGCGAGGCAAAGCTGCTACTTGATATAGTCGTCGGTTCGTCCTAAAATCATTACGATTTGTTTTTGCTATTTACTGTATTAGTTTAATTTTATTGAAAAGAATTATGAAAAATGTCTTGTTTGCGTTGCAGTGGCGGCAGAGCCGGGCCACGGGGGTGTTCCTGAATTCTACAAGAACTACTACCATGGGTATAATGGGGCCACACGTGCCCCTTTGCACACCACTGAAGAAAAATCAAGTACACGACGATTGGTAGGTGTTCTCTATCTCTAAAATTACACACACACTCTTGGATTTCTTGCAAATTTCACTTGAAGCTTCCTTTTTGTGTTAATTTTTTTTTTTTATAAGTAGTGTGCAGTGGCCCCATCATACTTTAAATCTCATCTAAAACTTCCATCTTCTAACTAACCAAATTTAAATTTAATTATCTCGAATGATTAATTGATTGATTTTTTAATTTTAATTTAGTCGGCTTCGCGTAGAGTCGGTTTGACTTGTACAAATTGCCGTACAAGCACCACATCGTTATGGAGACGGAACAGTATGGGTGAACCTGTTTGTAATGCTTGCGGTCTTTATTTTAAACTGCACGGTGTCAATCGGCCATTAGCCATGAAAAAAGACAGCATACAGGTAAAATAATAATCAAAATATTGATTTCGTTAATTAACTCCCCAATTATAGACGAGAAAACGAAAGCCTAAAGGCAGTAAAGATAGCGGTAATACAACGAGAAATATAACAAACGTTCTAGAATCGACTTTAAACAATATGAAAATGGAACCGAGTTTGACTCCGGTAAAACTAGAACACCCCATCGGTAAGCTAATTTAACAATTAAACAATAACTGACTAATTAAATCTGTGAATTGATTAGAAAATTACGATATAAGATCGACGTTAAATCACCACATCCAACACACGGCAAATCCAACAAATTATTATAGCCATCAACGTTTATCACCGTACAGTAATCCAACTACTACAACAACAACCCAACATCACACACAATTAGCTGGTCATTATTACGATGTCATACAACAAACAACAACAACAACACCAAGTCCACCATCGACAACATCACCGAGTCCACATTCACCGCACATTGTGAATAACAACAACACGAAAGTGATTATGAATGGTGATCATGATCACAACACGGATAGACCGACGGTTGTTTCGATGTCTTAGAACAAATCGAACAATTATCGAGAATTTATTCTAATTTTCTACAAACATATCAATTGTGATGAGGGTGATTTAAGTACAAACAATCCAATTTTTGTATATTATATATACAAAATCCGAGTTTTCTTGTTTGTTTATCAACCAAAGACATCCAAATTTTTGTTATAATTGCCGTTTTATTTTGTGACTTTTGTAAATAATAATTGATTTAAATTAGGGCGTCGTTTGTTATAATTTTATAATGGACTGACAGTTTAATTTTATTTTTTATTATTATGATTATTGTAATTGAGGCACTTTATTTTTTCAAGAATCTAGTTTAAGTATATATTTGCACTTGGTTAATTTTCATTAATTATATTTTGGCAATTTCTTTAAAAGAAATACGAGTGTTGATTCTAATCAATTTAGAATTATTAAAGTTGTTTTATTTTACTGTTTTTTACGATATGCATATAATCATATTGAATCTCACTTTATTTTTAATTGATTTACTCAATCCAATTAATTAAGATTGTAATTATTTATTATAATTGTTTGGAAAGCAATTTATCGACGCGCATAATTTTCATTCCATTTGTAATTAATCAAAATGAGATAATTTTGGAATTATTTTTAGAATTTATAATTTAGAAACATTGTTAAATTGTTAATCTACTATGTTTTCTTATATTATTTGATAATAAAATAATTACGACTGATTATTGGTATAATTGGTTGCCTATACCAGCTACAATTACAAAAAAACGCGCGAATTAGAGCATCAAGATTCGTTCAAATTACAATTCAACCCTAATTTCTTAAATATCAATAATTGTAACGAAATTAATTTATATCGACGCCAATAATAATAATAATGATGGTGATAAAATATAACAATCCAAGTAAATATTGATGGATCACGAATACATCAATAATTCCCTTATCTATTTACACAACACAAAATGGCCGACAGACACTAAAATTTCGTCATTTGATTTGAAATCATCACCCAAACGGGAACTACGCCCTTTCCACATAGTGTTGGGAAATTTCGCTAAATTTCAAACCACAATTGTATCAAGAGATACGATAATTTCGCCCGACTTCAATAAGGGTGAGTTTTAGTTTTTGTAAAATTTTTGATAATTCGCTTGAAGAATCGCACAACTTAATCCACCACTTCCACAAATACAACTGATAGAATTTGTTGAACAACTTAAATCTTAACTGTTAACGTATCATCCGATTATGAAAAATGCTAGATAAAAAAAAATATAGCGATATATTTTATATCTGGTATAAATAAATACGTATCACTATTGATAATGTTGCCAAATCCGGAGATTCGTTCGATTTTCTGCCTTGCAACGGTTTTTTCCTCTATCGCGGGAATAGAGGTAGCTCCTCAAGTCTTCATGTGGAGTTATTTCGGTTCGAATTTAGGTGTTGATTTCCGGATTTCGATAAAAATCAAATCTGAATATCAAGATAGGATATCTACCCTCCTACCAGTGAAATTGAGATTAAACTGTTTACAAGATATTTATGTATTTTATAATGTTTTACTAGTCAGAGAGATACAGTATCTAATATGTTTGAGGTTAAGGACAATATCACCAAGATAGCAAGCCTATCTTAATAATATTTATTAAGGAATCCCCTTTTGTTATTAAACTGATAAGTCCAATATGTAAATGTATCTATCTCTACTATCACACCTACTGTTGTGATTTGTGAAATTTTCGATTAAAGAATACCACAATTTCAATAAAATCATCAACCATTTTGTTGTGAGAATTAAACAATAACAAAATGGTGGCGTTTATATAAAATTATACTTACTGTTCATTGTATAGTATAGGTGTATATGCGTGAGAGGCAAACCGGAGAGGTGAGGAGCGGTATATTAGAGCGCATTTTGAGCGAATTAAACCCTTGTTATCATTTTCACACTAGACATTCAAGTGACAACATTCGTGATAACATAATAAGGTGTGATAACGCGGATTTCCATTCAATATTTCGTTTATTTGAACAGAGACTGGAAGAGAAGGCAAGTATACAGATCCGGTTTTTGTAATTTTCGTTATTGATTCATATACGGTACCGGAAAACGGATGTTATTTTTGTACAAATATGAGTCTGTAACAACACTATTTTCCGCCACTTTATATTGGAAAAGTTCTACGTCAACACGCTTGTAGACGGTGTAAATGTTTGTTTTAGTCAAACATTTTACAACTCTCGAGATGACTGTTGATGTGCAAAATATTTCGAATTTTCCTCGAGCAAACTAATTTTCCTCAATGCAAATCAAAAATATAGAGCAACTATTTACACGATTCGTGTTATCTCAATGCCTTGTGTTTATTTATATTTGAAACACCTCATTATATGGCGTGTTGTACAAATTCAACAACAAAAAAGTGTTAAACAAACGAAATTTTCGGAACTTCTAGGTCGTTGCCGTTCGAGATTCCCTTCCAGTGCTCGTTGAAATCGTAATGGAACAACACGAATCGACCAATTCGCCTGGATCGAATCAAAAAACCAGCGAAACACCAACTGTAGAATCGGAACAACAGCCATCATCACCACAAATTGTGGCACCACCACCGCCGCCACCACAACAGACGCAAAGCGTAATCAAGAGACGCCCCATCATAACCACCGCAGGTACAATTGAGAGAATGTGGAAGAAGTTCGAATTGAACAGGTAGCGAATGAGGAGATTGTTAAAACTTCAGAATCGCCATCATCGGTGGTGGTTGAAGATTCCGGTTCGGAACACCAGCAAGCTGTGCGTTATGAAGAAGCAACAACGACTGAAACGTATGACGATAATCAACAAAACCAGCAGAATTACGAGGGTGAAGAGACGGTGATCACAACTGAAGCGTATTCGAATCAAGCCGATTATCCACAGCAAGAGGTGCAATATTCGGTGCAATTGCCGAGTGGTACTGTAGCCATCGAGTCGGCCGGCGAATATGCCGACTTAGAAAGCGTGAATACGGCGCAATATAACGGACAATATGGGGGTGAAAGTGTGCATTATTTGCCGCAACAACACTACCAGACGCCGTTTCAGGAATATCCGAATATCCAACGTGCTGGCGAAGAGAGCCCTCCGACTGCTCTATACCGGAATACGGATCCGAATTTAGCATCTTCACGATATCAGGTAATTAATTTTTTAATTTGGTGTTGGTGATTTTAACGGGCGATCACGATAAATACCTATTTTAGACGTATGAAGTCCTTCAGACTCAATCGAACAGTAATCAAGTAACTTTAATGGCACCGAATGGGACATTCCATCAATTCACCCCGCAGAATTCGAATTGGTCATCACCGGGTACTTCAACAAGCGAATATATCGGTTATCCAGCCTCGACAAATACGATAAATCTACATCCGAATGAAGCAAATCAACATTATATAACAGCACAGAATTGGAATACAAATAGTGGACATTTGGATGATGCGACAACAGCAGCCGCCGCCGCAGCAGCAGCAGCAGCAGCCGCATCCACAACAACAGCATCAGCTGTATCGGCACAATCAGCATGTCCACAAATTCAAGAGGTACATATCAAAGAATGCGTTAATTGCGGCGCCAGTGTTACCCCCCTTTGGCGCAGAGATGGTACCGGTCACTATCTCTGTAATGCTTGCGGTCTTTATAACAAAATTAATGGTGTTAATCGACCGCCAGTAAGGCCTACCAAAAAACCACAGGCGGTAAGTTTGAATTTAGGCTACAAGAAAATCAAAAAAACAAACAAACAAACGGCTACTATCACAATTTTCAAAAGATTAAATAATAAAAAACAGACAGATCTATGGAATAGAGTAAATAGAATGGGTAAATACTGGAAAAATAACCGGATCTCTATCTTTTTCTCATAACAGCAAAGAAATCGACGTTGATTGACATCTAAACGCTCGAATATTGACCCAATCACAAATATTGACAAATTTTCCTGTTTATTAATACCAAATACATCGGTAATTGACCATTGCATCCAAAATAAGCAAATACAAAAATTCAATTAATTTAATCGAGATAAGATAACGGTTGAGTCATCATTAATTTTCGCACGAAACGGAAATCGAACCGATTTTTTCGAAAAACACGATTACCGCCATTCTATTGTTGATTTTCCTCAAGAAAATTGCAAGAAAAACATGTAAACGTTAATAATTCGTTGATAGTTGTGTTGATTTAAGAAATGTTGCACGTATACTTGTACTAAAGTAAAATAGGTCGCTTTTGTGTACTTTATCTGATAAGAGATGTTGCTATAGTAACGCTAAATTATTGAATCTTGATTAATCGTTTATTAACGGTGGAGGGGTGGTGTATTCGTCTTTTCAATGACTTAAATTCCAAAAAACAAAAAAAAAATAGAGGAAAAATGGATTTTTCTCGAATTGTTCCAGGTGGGCAACAAACGGACAGGAGTTGAATGCGCCAATTGTAAAACACGACAGACAACATTGTGGAGACGGAATTTACAAGGGGAGCCTGTATGCAATGCCTGCGGATTGTATTTCAAATTACATTCGGTAAGTTACAATTTTTTTTCTCGAAAATATTATGGAAACGGAATAGGAAACCGACGCCCCATTTTCGTCTGTATTTTAACGAGTTTCTTGAACCGTACTTGAATTTCAAAATCGGCTTTTTTGGGATTAAACAAACAATAATGAAGGTGGTATTTACGTCAATCGTTTATTATTTGCACAGTTTTAAAACGTTTTTATTTACAAAACGTTGAAAATCGTAACACGAATTCGAAAGAAGGTTGGACTGATTTACTTTTCATCGAAAATAATGAGAATACAACAATAAAAAATTGTGTCATGTTGGAATTGTACAAATTCGAGAAACAATCGCAGGATATTTACGCCATTTCCGCTTATCAATTCTACATGGAAATCGAGATTTTTCACCGATTTTCCTTTGCAAAAATTGTCTAAATATAAAATGTGATCAGATAATTGTCTCTTACCTTGCTAAATTTAGAGATTACACACACGTTACTGGCCTTGTTGGTGTTATTATTCTTATCAACTGTACCTATCAAAAATCAACAACAATGGCGACGGCAATGATAATTAAAAATCTGAAGATGTATTAATCTTTTACATGATAAACAATTTTTCTACTAAAAACAGATTTCTTTAAAAAAATGTACACGTTTCGTTGATAATCTACGAGAAATACAATTTTGTAATAATTCGTATCTCGATCATTATTTTATCTTTAGAATATTACAGATTTATTTATATTATAGATAAGACTAGAATTATGGCTCTTGTTTTCGATTAAATAATCAATCAGAAAATATCAAATAATGTAGATAGAGGCGAAGATACTGATTTGCATCTAACACACACGATGATTTATAATTGCACGATAAAGCTCTAAAATAAAGTTGCAAGTTCCCGATACAAATAAATAGAGCCTATTAATGAATTATTGGTAAATTCTAAATTTGATTAGATAATGACGAGTGAAAATAGCTCAAAATTTTGGTGATTTCGGCGCTAAGTTGTCGAGATCAAATCAAAATTAATCCTTCAGGGACCCTTAAGATTTAATCGAGGAAAATTGGCGTTGTTTGTTGAGCACCTCGCTCATGAAGCTCTGTTTTTTTTTTAAATTCACATTTAATTTGAGTAACTTCAATTAAAAGCTCAATAACAGCTTTAATTGAAGATAAAAAAATGTAAATTGTGGGATTTCAAAATCAATTTCAATTCTTTATGGGGGTGATTGAAATCAATAACTGAAAGGAAATATTGTTATCTTTATTTCTCACCCGCTAACAACAATTATAAGATTACCCCAAGTTGAAGAGATAACAAAGATTTCTTCATTTGGGGTAGAAATTTTGGAATATAGTGCAATACTGTTATAATTGATAAGATTCTACTAAATTATGAATTATATTTCTTCCAAATTTGATCGATTTCTTAGAATCCCATTATCAGTAAACTTTATCTAATATTTATGCAACTTTATCGATGTTTATTCGAATTTACGTCAATTTAAATCTATACAAATATACCTACACAAAATTATAGAAAATCGATTAATTTTCATTGAATTTTCAGATTTATCAGAAAAACACGATAAAACATGTAATATTATCACTAATATCAATCTTGTTTGTAATCTAGTTGTATTGTATATTGACAAAAAAAATGTTGATAAAAATATTATCACAAATGATAGGATTTCCAAGATAATTTCGATTCATATAAATTATTTTCCAGGTCAATCGTCCACTTAGTATGAAAAAAGATGGTATACAGACGCGGAAACGACGGCCGAAAAATTCAGCCAACCACCATGGGGGTGCGTCGCCGGCCACCCTAGCTCAAAACCGAATGGGTAAGCCACTATTTTAATAATTCACATTATTATTTTATTAAAAAAAAATGAATTATACACACACACAGCTCATATACAGCATTGTGTACGTGTGTATACGTGAATTAAGTGAAAAGTTTCGTTCTATTACTGATAAGAATCTAAGTGCTTTGTAAATAATCGTGGTGCTGATAAGGATTATGTTAATTCCAACCATTTGTTTGCTTAATGTCGTGATAACGGTTTTATATAAAATTTACGTATAGAATGAGAATTTTCTTATTATTTTTATTTGTATTTTATTAATAAAAATTGAATTTTATTTATTTGCAGTCCCAATCCATCAGTCGTATTACACAACAGAATTACCACCGGATCAGTATCAGTTACCGTTAAATCCGGCTAATTATCAAACGAACCAATACCAAAGATTACCGAGTGCCGAACATTTAAGTCGACAAATACACAAGTGAGTTGAGTGAGTACGTTTTGTGTTGTATTGTTTAAATTTTAAATAAATAAATAAATAAATAAATAAATAAATAAATAAATAAATAAATAAATAAATAAATAAATAAATAAATGTTGGTAACAACGCCCTCTTTTGTGGTAATCTATAAATTCGTTATTTATGGAATTTATATTGATTGATTATTGATTTGATTTGTTTTTAGTGTGGCACCGTTGGAGCCAGTTTTATTGGCTTCTGTCGATGATCAGACCAGTGTTATCACGTCAACATCACAAAATGGACGTTATCGCCAAGTCCAAGATAATGATGATGATGCTAGTGCTGTCAATCAATGAAATCTTACCAAAAATATTCTAATTAAGTATTATTATTAATTGTAGTTACCAAAGTTTGAAAGATGGAAGAATTATGGAGAAAGGCATTGAGCTTCATCGATATTATCATGCTAGTCATCGTGGAAATTTTGACAATAATTTGAATTGTAACGTGTTCAAGAAGGGAATTTTTAATAACGAATACTCGTTATGTTGTATGGCCATTTTTTTGTAAATTTTAATTTGTAATTTAATGTTTATTTAGCAACAATGATGTCGAATTGAGTACTTAATTTTTGTTTGTGTGTATATTTTTAAAATGTTGTAAAATATAATTTTTTTTAATTGAAACAATTAGGCGGAATTTTTGCCATCTTCTTGTCTGTTTGTTTGTTGTTGTTGTAGTGGGGACACATTCCAAACAACAAGAACGAGTTGATGGTGGATTTTCGTACATTAGCATCCAGTTCCTGGAAATTCACAACGTAGAGATCATTCTCTCCATTTATAAAATACAACACATACATGCATAAATAAATATATAAAAGTATTCTCGTTCTCTACTCTCAACTCCGTCAGGATTTAAAATTTATCGACTGGATTGTTGAATGCAAACGATAACGACTAGAGAGAGACACAGAAAAAGGAGATGGAACGATAAACTGTTTTATAATGTTTTGCAGATATTCGAGACTACAGTGAGTTGTTGAAAAATCTTGAAAATTCGCAATTTTCCAAACTGGAGAGCAAAAAATCCCCAATACAATAACAAAATCCCCTCAATTAAAAAAAAAAAAAACTAAACTAAAATTGAGCCGTGTAAAACGAGCCATAATCACTCGATTTTATAGCACGGTACTTTACCTCACAGTTGGGAATGATTTTCTCACAAGTTGAGCCCACTTGAAAAATTAAAGAAATCACAAATATAAAAAGTGTGAATAAAGCTACGATTTCCCTACCAAAAACATGGCCAAATTTGAGATAAATTACAGTGGTACACACGATAGAAAAAATGCATAAATTCACCTATAATCGAGCTTTTGAAAAAGTACCTCAACTTTATAAACCTTTTAAACGAACCCATTATTGTACTCTGTGTAAAACTGAAACCGTGTAAATTGAGCACCGCACAAATTGTATGGAGAATTCCCAATTATTGAATGATTAAATGTTTATTTATTTTTAAAAATTAATCAAAACTAAATTACATTTATTATAAATAACGATAATTTCTAGGTAGAACTTTAAAAAACCGTGTACAACTCTATATGACAGCAAATTTGTGTTTTCCAAGATATTGAGCTTTGTAGAAATGCATCAATTATTTTATACCTACCGCGTAAAAGATAAACCGTGTAAATTGAGCTCCGCATAAATGTATTATAATTATTTGAAAAACCAATCAAAACTTAATTAAATTTACAAAAAGTAAGAATTATTCTTGTGTTGTCAAAATCTAAAAAACCGTGTACAACTCGGATGACACTAAATTTACGTTTTTTAAGGTAGCAGTATTAAAATGTACCCGAATGATACTAATAAATCTCAATGAAATTTGTGGATTTTCTATGAAAAAAACTCATAAAATTTTACATTTATAATGAAGCAATTAGTAAATTATAGTTGTTAGAAATGCTATAAAACACACTAGAAACGAATAAATTTATTGATCTAGTCGAAATTTTACCTTGTTACTGTAGAATTCGGTTATAACGAACAGATTTATTGTAAATTCATTATCAATGAGTGTCCAGAAATAGTCTAGACGCCACCCCACAAGTTACACGATAACGACTGCTATTAGGGGTGCGTTAATTGATATATCGGAAGTACCTTAGTAATTTGGCAGTTGGCCATACCTTTAGTACCCAATGTCGCAGCTTAAACTACTAAATTTAATATTTGTTTATTTTTTAAGTATCCGAAGAAAGTTACGACATTACGTCTCAAACGCATGGCCAACTGTGAGGTAAAACACTGTACTACATTCCGTACCCATTAGTGAAATAATTAAAATTGACAGTAAACTATTGAATGATGGAATTTATTCAACAGTAATAATGATAATAATAATAGAGATTGGCTAATTATTTTTTATAAATTCCCATTTAATTTTCTATCTGGAAATAATGCAATAAATCGCCGATATAATACAATAGTGATAATAATATTAATAGTAATACCACAAGGTGTAATTATCATGTAAATTAGCCATACAATCTCGTCTTTTTTTTTATTAATACACTCATCTTTCTTTATTTTATTACAGTTTATTGTTTTTAATATACATATGTACCGGGTGATCCACTAATGCGGTGAGTTAAATACAATAATTAAACGGAGTGTACCATGAAATTTACCCTACAGTTGGCCGGCTCTTTTACATAGTGTCGTAGATTTGTTCGACCGCTTGAAAAATATACAAACAATAAAGCTACGACATTATCTACTAAAGACATAGCCAATTCTAAATTGTAATTATTGTTAATGGCAAATTTTAAATCAAAGTTGACACCTGTATGTCGTTTATTTTAATTTAAGGGATGCTTTATTGACTGTTGAGATATGAAGAGCAAGTTGGGGTTGAATTTAGTTCTGAATCAATTGTCATTTTAAGGGTGAAATTTGTAAAATTTTACTATTTTGCACTCCAAATTTATTACATCAAAGAAATTAATATTGAATTTTCAAATTTAAACAAACTTTAGTTCTTATTTTAAGTAACAATTACTTCGATGATCCGAAATTATAACGACTAGAGTTAAAATAACGTGTATTTGGTTTTTGAAGTGCAATTTAGGTGAGTCACCCGGTATACGTATCCGATCCATTTATATTATGGGCTCGTTACGGCCTGGCCCAGCTTTTATTATAATTTGATTATTGTTTGATTGTGGTCAATGTCTGGGGCGGAGTCTGGCCATCTGTGTCCAATACAATGCGGTGCAGCCTTCCAACATAACAAATAAATGATTCCTACCATATATGTGTTGGTTTATCTGTATGTGTGTTAGTGTTTAAGGTATAGGTACACATACCTGTACGTAGATATACGGATAGTCGTTTCATTTGACAGGTCCTCAATGTGTTTGTTTGTTTTTTATTTTCGTTTTGTTTTATTATAAGACACACGGTCCTTATTTATGAGCCTTTTACTAGCGGCGCGTTCTGGAGGACTGTTGGCGCCACAATAGATGGAACCCCACGACAATGTACAAGACGAAGACAACACGCATTTTGTGGATGACTTCGAATGGGGGCCGGTGGAAATGTATAGGAAAAATTGATGTTGACAATAAAGAAGTAGAACAAAGATGACGAGATTGATTAAAAATTCTTGTTGTTGTTGATATGTTTTTTATTCGTCTTCGTCTATCTAATAGACTATAAGACGAGAGTCGTTAATCTATAAAGAAAGTGTTTCCTTGTGTATGGTAGTATGGTTATGGATCAATTAGTAGCTAGACTGATAAGGAGACAAGCGGTGAATGTTGATGGAATTTTCGAGTCGAGTAGGAACAGTGGCTTTGATGATGATTATTCATTATTTTGATCTACACACAAGATGTGATCAACGAAAAAAAAATTACCCTCAAAAATTTGTAGGTGGATTAAATATGTGGAGAGATAAACCAAAGATGGGTCCACCAGTCAGATCATCTTTTTTACTGAATTGTTTAAATAAATTACAAGACGACTCGGAAAAAACGCGTAGGAGACACTAAAAGAGGTGGAAGGAAAAAAAGAATATTACTATATTATAATGTAGGAAACAGATAGAAAAAAACAACATAGGTCTATAAATGGAAGTTTTTAGTATTTATGGAAATGGTTCTCGAATTCCTGGAATAAATCTCAAAATTTCAATTAAGCTATTAGGCGTATTATGGCCAATAAAAAGACACCAAATTTCTAAAAACGATCAAAATACTATTATAGTAAATCCAGTCACGAAGTATAAAATTTTGAATTATCTACCAACTTTATAATTTAAAGACTAATAACTGTTATATAGAAATGGATAGTAAAATTTGCGTTCTTATATTGGTATCACTGATAAATGACTAGTCGTTTGTTTTAATGTCAAAAATATAACCTCAAATTTTATGTATTTGCCCTTGTTCTGATTTTATTTTTAATGAAAACTATTTTTACAAACTTTCTTATTATTTTTAATTACTTGTGAACTTTATTTTATTGATTTTTTTGTGTAGTGTAATGTTTTATTATTGTTTATTTGAATTTTCTCACCTTCTACTATTTTCCAACCACGTTTTTTTTCGAATTTTCTCCACTCAACTATATCGTAATATAATCATCAAATTGGCTAATTTGTAATAAACAATTAATTATTAATTATTGCGCACTTCACAAATTAAAACAAATGCAGAAACTAATTAGCAGTAATTAGTAATTTTAAATTAATAATGTTGGCTTTCCTGATCAATCACAAGTATGAGGCGCGTAATTTAAAATTTATAAAGTCAATGAAAGTCGTATTTGAAAGATAAATACTTGAATTTATACAGGGTGTATTTGCAATTAGCCGCATTCGTGTCGTAGATTGCTTCATAATTTACCTAATTTGTCACTTTTCCGAATAAAGTTGCAACGCTACGTAGCCAACTGCGCGCTAAACTATACTTTCTAGAAAAATTAATTCAGATTACTACGATTTGAAATTAAGTAGTAATTGTCTAGTGTGTTACAATTTTTCATGTTAGCGTCCTGATTATTAAAAAGCGCGAAAATTTAAAAATTAGGAGGAAATTAACGTAAACTGATTTCAAAAGGTAAATACTTGAATTTGTATAGGGTGTTTTTGTAGCTGGCTATCTTGATGTCGTAGATTGCTTCATACTTAAATTAATTTGCCATTTTTTGAGCCAACTGTGAAAATAGAAAGAAACTAGAAAAATTATTTTGAACGATTTGAAATTAGTAATTGTTTAGTGTTAAAAGGCGCGAAATTTAAAAATTGAAGGATCTATCGACAAATTTAACGGTAAAAGAGAAATAAATTTGAAGAAAAACAAAAAAATTGAAAGTTGTAAATAAATCAGTATCAGCTGATACGGAAGCTGAACATTTCTATTTCAATCTAAAATAATAATAATAACAAAAATAATAATTGATATAAATTATCAAAGTTGTAATAATAATTTACGAATAGAAAGAAATGAAATGAGCAAAAGAAAGAGACCCGTCTACCACAAATTTATGTTAATTAGATACAGTAATGCCGTTTTAGAGGTGGTTTCTGAACATTGAAGAAAACCTTCCCTCCACTATCGTGATTGTGGTATTTGTGGGGCGGAGCAACACCACCACCACCACTAACACTAACACAAACACAAACACAATCCGAAAATCCACACACATAATAACAATCTTCAGTTGGCTGACTGCTGGTAGAGCTGAAAGTTTGTCGTTATAATTCAGTGATTTCAGGAAGTTGAAAATAAGTCAAACCGACAGAAAGAAACGTTCCGAATCGACTGGAAATTTCGATAAGGACGCAGAATTGTGACATTTTAACATAGGGTTGAAAAATTAGTGATAGTGCTAACGTTTTTGAATGAATTAGTGCCAATTTCTTTGATAATAATCGACGATTTGGGGTGAGTTTTAACGTTAATTTACTTAGTTTCCCTGTAAAAATCGGGCAATTTCCCAATTCTAACCAACTAGTTAGAACCGTCGGATGGTGTTAAGAACCGTTTATTGTAACGTTATTTTCTCGTTCGGTAGGTTAATCGGACAATATTTGGTGGAAATTCGAATTTCTCTCAAAAGTGTTGAGCCAAATTTTCCGATTGTCGTGAAACTCCGTCGAGATTTTAGTCGATGAACCGGTGTCAGAGTTCAAAGTTTCCTAGTTTTGCCATGTCTCAACATCGACGATAATTTCAATTTACATTGCATTCCAATCGGTACGATGGAATAAAGAGGATTCTTGTTTTTATTGAAGGCCACAATTTAAATATCGACACACTAGTGAGAGAGCGATTCCGCCTAATGGTTATCGTCAATTCGAAGACTAATGACACGATGGAATCTAAATTTCCAACAATTAAAAACGTTGGATTTTTCTTGTTGTAATTAATTTTGATGAGAAGTCCAAAATACGGACGCACATTAAACCAAACGAATAAATTCCTTTGGAAATTTATCCGACAATCAATGATAATTTCGAAAAAATCTACTCCCCTGCTAGATGTTGGGCAATTTTTCGGAATATTTTTTAAAATTTCAGCCGACGTTAATGGACTGTAAAACCAGTGGAGCCCTGAAAGTTTCCCATGGTTTTTGAGTCTAATTATTCACAAGTCTAATCTAAATTCTAAGCTTTATAAAAGCACCCAAGCTTCAATTAACTGCACCCAAACATGACGATGGCTGTTAATTCTATTAAAATTCTAACGATTTTGGAAACCAGCAGCTCGTTATATTTGATAGAGTGTGCAAAAATTCAATCTCCACTCCATTTATTTGGCGATTTATTGTTGATTTAACCGGACAAACTCCGAATATTCAAATTTAGATGTATTATTAATGCAGAAAACCAGTTCTTTTCACTGTTTAAATACATTCTTCATTCTAATTATTCGTCTAACTCATTTAAAAAGAAAAAAAATTGAGGATTTCTTGTTAGTTGGATTGAACAACACAATCGGCGGAAGAATAAGGCGAAATTTAATTGAGACTGTTGTTGGATTGTTGGAAATTTTTATAATTGACTTACGTACTTGTAACTCTTCCAATAAAGACAAAAACAGCAAAACCAGACAACAAGAACACAAGTTGAGGTGTTCGTTTCAGGATGACAATTCAAGAGAATACCGCATCATCGTTTTATTTTTGTCGACTTTTTCCATTATGATTGTTTCAACATTTCGGAATTCTATTGGAGATAAACAGGAAACATACCATAAAACTATTACAGGTGAAAAATGACCATTACAGGTAGTACAATTGTTGGCTTTTCAATATAAGAAAAAACACCGAATTTCCGGTCATAAATTCGTTCCTGCCAAAACTCTCTCCATTCGGTTTGTTGTTTAAACAAAAATACCCCATTCAATTTATTTTATTGAACGAATATTGTTAGAATTTCATTATTAATTGTCCGGATAATTACAATCATCAATAATTTATCAATCAATGAAATGAAGAATTAATTAATTTAACGGTATCGTGTAATTAATGCAAATTTCGACGTGAATTGATTGAGTTAACAACACGGAAAATTAACAAAATTTGATTAATTACAACTAAACCCAATAATAATAATAATGATAAAGGAGCGGTTTAACGAGTATATTAATGTCAGCTACTGCTCAATCAATGATTACAATCAGTCACTCCATTAGAGCCAACACAAGGGTGGATGAAATGGTAAAAAAAGGCGAGACAAGGGTGATCTTTTCTACCTGGAGATGGTTATCGTTGGGTGTTGAGGCCACGCGCCGGCCGATTTATTGTTGCAATTTGCCAAAAACTCGTACATGGAATGTGTTTTTCTGCACTGGCGTCACAATAATGTCCCAAACGACCATCTCCAATTTTGTCCTGTTGTTAATTCCCGATCATTTCTCAATAGTAAAGAGGAAACGGGCCAGTGACACCTGTAGATATAGATGGTAATTTTATAGTAGTAATGTGTAAGGTAATTAGATTAGAATGGTAATGAGAGAATGAAATGTTGACTGCATTCTAATTATAGTAAAATTAACAAACATACCAAAAACAACAACACAAAAATAAAAACGAATTTCTCTTCATCATTTATCATTGTTTGTTATGTGGAGTGGTCTGACGCGTTGTCTTTTATAATTTGCATATTTTATTAAAAAAAATCTACCGTAGGATTTCTATTTCTAGTTGTGATTGGAAAAGTAAAAGTACAATACAGGAAAAAACGGTCTTTGAATACAGGGACATGTTCAAATTTCATCAACGACTAAAATTGTAACAAATCAAGTTCCGTATAATTTATATTTCTATTGCAATAATGTAGGCCTGAAATTTTGAAAGGTCAATAAAATTTAGTTTTTTCTCCAGGTTTAAACAATAAAATTGAGCCAAAATTGTGGTAATTTGATGTCGAATAAACGACATTTGAGCCTGGTTCGGGTGCGTTAATAAAATCCACGTGCTCCTACAAAAAATTTGGAGATTTTGTGAAATTCTTATAAATAAGTTTAGTTTAGTCGAATAAACGAGAATTAAAGCCACATAAAAACAGAATTAGTTGTATGGTAATTAAGCAAATAAAGTTAGTATTTTAATTAGAATTTGTAACACCTGGAACGGACCTAAAGGTCAGAAGAATTGGGTTAAAACAGGCTATTTTATTAGGCCGTTTTATAAGCGTGAATAAAATTGGTACGTGTCTGGGCATAAAAGTAACGGCCGATTTACAATTTGAGCCAAACTAATTCATAAAAAGAGGCTGCAATTTTGGAAAATTCTCTCAATTGTTGTTTGAATTATGATTGTTTCTAATTTCGACCAATAAAAGTGGACGAAAATTGGATAAAAAGATCATTGGAGTAGTTCCAAATCGAGTCTGATTTCTAATTTAGTGTGATTTACAATCTGGACAAAATACTAACAAGAATCAATACAAAATGGATGAAAAGGGCGATATTCTTAAAAATTTTTGCAATTTTCCTGACTTGAAACGAGTAAAAATAAATAAAATATCAGCTGAAAAGGAAACTTCTAAATTGAGTGTATACACCCAAAATAACGCCTGATTTAGAATTTAGATAAAATCGTAGCGAAAATCGATTTGAAATGAACCAAAAAAAGGCCAAAATTTTGAACAATTCTTGCACTTTTCCTGAATTTCACTCTTTCTTAATTTGCGTTGTAGATTAAACGAGTAAAAGTGGATAAAAAGCGGCTGAAAAAACGGCTAAAAGTCTCATAAATATTGGATCGTCTGAAATTGATTTCGTGCAATTTTGAACTTTCCCAACGAATCGTGAGTTCTCGTTTCCGCTCAATCGTTAGATTTTATCTTGAACGACGTGAATTCTTCTGTTTAACCCAATGTCAGGGAAATTCACCCCCATTATTCATTAATAATGAATCATTATAAATAGAATTTCCCTTCAATAACACGGTTAGGTCTTACGAACTAAAAACCGTGCAATTTTAAAATTTATCCCAATTAAACGCATTAAGGTACCAAGTTAACACGGAACCTCACGCTCTCGTTTCTACTCAATTGCTAGATTCACTAAAATTTTCCCGTTTTATCATTGTTTATTATAAATCGAATTTCCCTTCAACAACACGGTTAGATTTTAAAGATGGACCTGTTCACGAACTGGAACCGTTCAATTTTGAAATTTATTCAAATTAGACACATTAGGGCACCAATACAACACTGATAACGATCACAGAAATAACGTTTTCTACGCTTAAATTACCGTGAAGCAACACAAAAATTTCAAATAAAAATAAAACCATCTTTATCAACAATTAAATGCCACCCTCTCTGTTGATGGAAATATTCGGTAATCGTTGTTTTATTATCAATCTGACTAATTGAATTTTCAGGGTGTTCCGCCCAATCTTCTATCCTCGAAAATAAAATAATAAAATCGACGGTAATTTGTCTTACAGAACTACATAAAATTACCGAGTAGGCTAAAAACCACCCCTTGAAGGGATAATGTATTGTTATGGGTAGATATCGTGACTTGTTTCGAATAATACACGCACCACTATAATTCCTACTTTTGTTCGATAGAGAAATAAATATGGTGGTAATCGTCGGCGCCATTTTGAATCATTATTGTTTTGTTTTTGTTTCCTCAAACTACCATAATAGCATCTTATCGTTATATCCGAACTGTCGCCCGTTACAACCGATTATAGCGAAAGTGGCAGGAGCTGAAATACCGGAAATTGACCAATCGATTTCTAACCGTTTATAACGAATTTTAATCGAGATTAAGACACAGATTGTTGGAGAATACAGTTTTGAGTTAGTGGGAGAGATTTTTCCTGATTGTAGAGAAACAAGTACACACACCTTTTTCAGTTGTTGTGTTTCATTTTCAATAATCGTTTATAAATTTGATTGTGTGGAAACATTATAGTAGCAACAATTTCTATACGTCAACTGGATTAATAAAATATTCTCGATTGGTGTAATAGTTATTGGATAAAGATATCTTATTTTAGTTTAATTTAACAAGTCAAAGAGAAATTCTGATGTTGAATTTAATGACAATATTATTATGTGGTCTCGTTTAAAAACATTGTGTATACCGGACGGCAAAAAATAACAAACAGACTCAATCAAATTATTGTCGACTGAAATTAGTGATCGTAAAAATAGAATTATTTATAATTTTCATCGGATTAGATAGGTAATTTTGTACATTTAACGATATTTTTAAGTCTTATTTGAGTATTTATTAGCATTATAAATCTCAAAACTTTAATTTTGGTTATTTTTATTTGTATTACCTTGTTTATTGTGCATTTTTTCGAATATTTCGGATAAAATAATCTATTTTAACTGTAAATTGATCAAAATTGAAAAAGAAATACAAATTCACAAATTCTTCAAACAGCGACAGCACCCAATGGACAATAATGACTGACAATAATCAAATTTGGAACTGTAACACTAGAAATTTGGGGAATTCGGTTATACCAACCTAATTTGTTGGCCAATAGAAATGGAATATTTTAAATTACGCGTCCAATAAAAAACAGGCTGGTAATAAAACTTCCTAGATGTTGTTGCTAATTAAATCTAACCTTACAATTTCAAGTTTGTATTCATGTATTTGTTCTGAAGAATTTTTGAATTATTTGTATAGGTGAGTAATTTGTTTTCTATTGTCCTGATTTTTTATTGAAATATGTTGTTTTATTTAAAGAAATACTACAACTTTTGATACTTTTGTTTTTCTTTGTAAAGATTCTTCTCCTTACTATGCAGAATGAGTTGAGGATATAGCCCGTTAGTTTTTTCAGGAATTTGGACTTTTCTGAATTTTTTTATTTCGTACTATTTGATTAAAAATCGGTATCTTCGAAACTATCGCCACTAGATGATCAAAATTTTAGACTCTAATAGCCAAAATTGTGTATTTCAGCTCAAACTTGATCAAATTGAATTATATTTCGGCGTTTACCTGACATCAACTTTTCTTTCAGATACTTTTCGAACCGTAAGATTATTATTTTAACTAGAACGACATAGTTTTATTCATACTGCTGAATAGATGCAGAAATTCTGTCACATTTCCTGAAAATTTTTCAGTTATAAATTTCCAGTTTCAGTTAGTTTTGTCCCCTGTCTGAAACGGCTTAGAATCGAGCCGCTGATGACTTAATAATCGCCTATCAAGAAATCATAGTAGGCTTAGCAAAATGACATGGACTCACAATTGACGTTAAAGTTGAATATTTTACGTGTTTTTTCAGCAATTTCAGCAAATTTTACATGAAAAAACCATAAAATTAATTTCAATTTAATTATTAACTTCAATTATTCTTCAGATAATAATCTATAATTAAATAATTATTCTAACAATTGAATTGCCTTCTGTGTTTGATTAGCACGGAATTTTCTTTTAGAGGAAAAATATTGGTTCTCCGTATAAAAGTAGTAAATTATCCAATTTTTACAGTTAGGAATTTTAGTGGGCAAGTTGCTTTTGTTGAGGATTATTATAAAATAATTAAACTTATAAGCTGGTATCTTATTTTCTGTTATCGGGTGTAGAAAAAATTCGATTAATCTCGAAGTAAAAGTAACGAAACTAGTTTGGTTACTGTATTAATTACGTTAAATTTCAATAATCTAAATAGAGAAATAATAATTAACAATTCATTAAAAATCAGTCGATTCCCAAATCGAGGCACATCAATTGACGCCGACAAAACTATTCAAATCTAGGTGTTAATCGACAAGTTTTGAAGAATTTCCAGTGGGAAAATCGATGAAAATTACGATTTCCAATTTCTACCTGCTTGAGTTGTGAGATTTGTCGTTTCGAGATCGGTCCCAATCGACGACAATTTTATTTTTATTAGGGTTTGATGAGAGAATGATGTCATCTTTCGGTGTGTGTGTGTTGTTCCATTAGTTTTGAAGACGTGCCGGTATTGCTGGGGTATCAACTCGGGCGCCAACCAACTGGATGGACCACTTCAATCAAAAACAACAAATCTATCCCGATGGGAAAATATTTCGATTGCGTCGTAGTTTTATTGCCAATTCGATTTTAATTAAATCTCGATCGTTGTAGAGTAAAATTTTTGTAACCAGTTAGTTATTGTCAATAGAAATAGTTGACAATATCTAATTGATAGTTGTCTCTTTTTTTGAGATAATTCCACCGTGTAACTAGAATAATTAAAATATCTCTTACTAGTTCGATATGAGATGGTTATTATTATCGTGCCATTGCTACCAATCTAATTAATCGACAATTCCTTTTGGCTTGTCAAATTGATAATAATTTATTGCCAACTTACTCAATTAAATTATTTTCTCGTGTCGTCGACTCTTTTTTTCCTCTCTATCTATCTCTCTCCCTATAAAAAACCAAAAACAAAAAATAAAACGTATTATAAAGAGTAGTAATCCTAATTGATACAATTCCGGTGTGGCAATATCTGATGACAGGTCGGTCAGAATGGAGCCGGCCACAGAAAGGGTTTCTGTGTAATGTCGCGCCGGTCATCTTGCCCCTCTTGTCACCTTGACCACTTTTTCGGAGACGATCAACAACAACAACCAGGACAATGTTGTTGGACAATTCCAGGACCGAGTGTCTTATTTTACAACAAACTAGATGACTTAACTCCATTTAACCCACACGAAAATTAGAGATCGATTCGATTTTGAACATATCGAGATTTATCGTTATTGTTGATGGAGTATCGATGGAGCGGTTTTGTGGTTCACCGGCGCCTGTACAATGTCCTCTTGAAAATCAAAATCAAAGCATCAATACCGCCGTTTTTCTAACGTATTAAAATGCGCCCTAATGGAGCCGCTTTTATAACTAAAATACTACTTAATCGTGTACTGGGAGGGAAAAAACGGTGCCACTTGAATTTTTGACAAACTTCATATGAAAATTGGATAATCCACGACGATTTTGACGATAATCATGATCGGGATGAAGATGAGAGAATGATAGTCAACAACCGTATCCACTCAATTTTTTTGTTGTTGTTCTACTACAGATAGTGTGCTTTTAATGTATGCTATTAAAACACTAACAAAAACCATTTTTGTGTTATTTTCCGCTATTAAATCTTTCAAGACTATTTTGAATTTTTGTTCTCATTTTATTTTTTTAATAGATGGATTCGTTACCCACTACCAAATCCATATGGCTATTTGTCATTAAAACCGTTGTTTTTCCGTTTTTATCTTGTTGGATTTTGGATTTTTAAATATTCCAAGCCACAATTTAACACGGCTTAAACGTTTTTTAAAAGCACTATTATGATAAGAAATTGCTTAATAACAAAAAAGTAGATGGTAGGTTTCCATAAAAATTAACCCAGTCTTAGATTTTTAGAATAACGTACTTACCGTGTAAAACGAGGGATTGCTATATTTTCGAGAAAATTGATTCGATTTTTTTCTGTGTTGTGAATCTATAGGGTGTATCACGGTAATTCAACTCGTAGTTGTAATTTTCAAGTGTTAGAAGAAAGCTACGACATTACGTACTGTAGGGTACGCTCGGTATAAGAATAATTCCCAAACTGTTTACAGGGTGGTTTATTTCCGATTATATTTAAGGATTATACGTCGTATCTAAATTGTGTCGCAGCTTTCTTCGGGCACTTGTTAAGTATAAATGTCAAATTTGGTAATCTACGACATAACGTCCATAGTGAAGAGAAATATCGTTCTACACTCTGTATAATACACAAATGTAAATTTTAAAATAATTGAAATAACTCGAAAACAAATGAATGTAACAACTCAAATTGTTGCTATTTTAATTTCTAATAAGTGTACAACGGTATTTCACTTCACCTTGAACTTGGCTATGACTTGGTTTCGCAGTGTCGTAGATTGATTAATATGTTTGAAAAATCTATTTACAAATGTTATTTCTACTGTAATATGAATCAATCTACGACATTACGAAACCAAGCCAACTGCTGAAATATAGTTTTTAAGAGAATTTATTTTAATTTCACATAAACACAAAGTGAAATAATTTCATTTGTTAGTTTATGTTATAACAAAACTGTTTTCTATTGAGTTCAGAAAATTTGTACAGTGCTTTGGTTTCGTAGTGTCGTAGATTGATTGATACGTTTGAAATATCCATTCATAAATGTCAATTTTAGTAAAATGCGAATCAATCTACGACATTATGCATCCAAAGCTTAGCCAACTGAAATATCCTAAAATACCATCGCAAATAAGCCACTCTGTATATAATTCCTATTCGATTCTTCAATAAAATTATAAAAATCACCAAATTTATGGAGAAAATCGAATTGTTTTCTGAAAGTTTCAGTTTTTTTACCACAAAATAAGACAAAAACAATAGAATACGTAAACTATAAATTATCAAAATTATAATAATAGTGGGTGTGATATTTAGAAAAAAAGCAGTTTATTTTTGTAATATTTCCAACATTTACTAATGACCTATTAGATCAGATGTCCCATCATCAGTCGACACGTGGTATTCTACAAAGACAGATGTCAGTTGGTAGGATTGTGAAAAATTGCCACCATTAATTATCCACCCATATGTCTGTTTGTCCCTCTAACTAGTGGAGGAATTATTGAATTTCAATAAAAATAACACACCAAATTTCGTTTGTTTTTGTGTGGATTATCGTGAATTGATATCGATCGACTGTCGGCCATTGCTTTGGTGAATAATCAAACGGGGACGATCTAGCGCACACGTTAATAATTTTATTGTAGTCTCCATTAACACGCCGAAAAGTGTTAATAAAACGTCATGTGATAAAAGATTGATTCAACAATATACGTTATAAACGAACTCATTAAAAAATATAATTTCCACAATAATAATAAAGAAAAATCCAATGAAACAATGGATATTACTTTGAAATTACTGTGATAAGTCGTATAATATATTAGAGTTGGCCAAGTTTAAAACTGATAAACAATTGTGTAGCTAAATGCGTGGGTCTAGTTCTCTGATAAGATACACAAACTTATCAATTCTAAATGTATTCCAAGTCTCACTAATTGTATAAGATATGGTTATCAGTATTTCCGCGATATTTACGAGTTGTTCAACGTGAATCATCCATCAACCCCTCTAATTGTCGATTATTTTCAAAGAATTGCACAAGAATTTAATTAGAAATAATCGTAAATTGTTGTTTATAATTATAGATGATTTGTTGTGCAATAATTTTGTAAAGATCAACCCCTAAAGTTGACGGGATGTTGTACATCAACGTGTAACTGATCTGTCAGCGATCGTGTGCCAGAAATGCGACCCATTGGCATACCGAACATACAAAACTTGACTTTCTAAAACTGAAAACCCGGTGGAATCTTTTAACAACGTTTTCAACACCAATAATTACCCTTTATAGAGGGTTGTTTGCCTTATACATATGGTTAACACACGAAATTTGTCTTCACTTTACAATAATTTGAATAAAATCAACATAAATATAGGAATATTAAAATTGAACTATAAACAAAAAAAAAAAGAGGAAAACTAGTATTGTTATCAAATTGTTGATAATACTACCGACATGGAACTAACGATAAGAGATAATACACGCGTATTACCATTGTGTTCCATGTCAATGATACTGATAACGTTATACATAAATAACTAATCAGTAGTGTTGTTATTAGTGATAATAACCAGCAGTTTTTTTTGCTCTCTATTGTAATGGTGATAAGACCCGCTTCGGTTCTCTCCCTCTCTCTACCTTTATTATAACTCAAAAATATTTTCACAGATTTTAGTAGAAAATAAACTAATTGTGTTATCTTATCGTTAGTTTCATTAGGGCCCACCTTATTATTTCAATGGACATGTGCAGGATTCTTTATACACCTTGCACTTATCCCCATCATCCTACCTGAATCGTATAAAATTAATAATGATGATAGAATTTCGCCTCTTTTATCGGAATACAGCGATAGTTGTAGAGATAATGGATTCGTTGATTATCAGTTGGTTTATTTATCAAGACAGGCGCCTGCACTGAAAACTACCCCTATTTACGATTTTTTCTCCATTTGCTATAGTTAGTTTTTTGGTATTTGGATTGTTAAGCTGAAATTTTGTGTTCTGAAGTAAAGGTTTTCACTAGGATTTTTCTTTAATTATTAGTTACAGTTTCTAGATTATTTCGCGAAATTTTGAGGTTTAATATTCGATTTCTAAGCTTTAATTACGTGGAAATTCTGTTAGTTAAGTTAAATTTTCAACTAGAACTGTCGAGTTTCAAGTCTAAAAGTGCAGCGTTTGGGCTTGTGAAAATAGCCAAAAACCGCCAAATTTCGGATTTATTGCCGCTTAATTGGATGTAATTTCGATAAGAAAAGACGTTTAATAAGGAAATTAATTTAGGGTTGAAATTTTACTCAATTTCTCCATAAAATTTGAACTTTTTAAACAATAAACTCTAAAGAATCTAATTAGTGTTAATTACGGATTATTTAGCTATTAAATTATGAATGGAATAGCTTCCTAATTACCCTCACAATTCTTTTAATTATTTACATTTCTACATTGTTATAACGAGGCAAAGTTTTGCTCGATTTTATAACACAGCGGTTAAAATAAAATTCAATTACTGATCTATTTCTATTCCGCTAATACTCTTCTTATCGGTTATATAAGGGTCGTTTATCGGAAATATTCAGAATTATAATGTGGCATTAATTTGAGGAAAGTTAAATTTACAGTAAAGTTTTCTATTGTTGTAGTGACACTTATCTGTTATTCTGTCCGTTATTATTCCGATATGCAATAAATTTAAATTGCCATAAATTGGATTAATTTATGACCGATTATAAGATTGTAAAATTAACGATAATTTACAATTAACAAAGCCACTACTATCCGTGTAGTAGGTGTAACTATAAGTAGTTAGATTTGCTTACCTATATGTATATTATTATTATTATTATCATTATTATTATAATATTACTTCTATGTATACATAAATTTAATATTATGTACTTGTATATGTTGAAACTAGTAATAAATCTTATTGCCATTAGGCTAAATCGTCGTAATAATATTCAAGTTTCAAGACCGGTGTGTGCGTGTGTACGGTTTGAATGTTTTCCATGTAATTTATATAAAAATAAAAAATCTGGTATTTGTAGACAGGCACGTATTCGTTATTATTTACAATCAAGTTAATTTTAATATCGCACCGATAAACGGCGAGACTGTCTTCGATTTTTGGCCAAATCTACCTCCAAATAGCCAGAAATCCTAACTGAATTTAGGCTCTGAAACTAAGCTCTAAAATATTTGGCCAATTTTGCAATTGGAAAGGGTTTTGAGCCACTTTTGGTCGGTTTTTGAGCTGTATTTTCGTCTAGTTGTTTTAATTCAGGAACGGTACGCTTAATTTTATTCTAAGTTTTGGATATTTTTTAAGAAATTATTCTTTTTTTTCTGAAAATCCCTTCAATTATGTACTTTTTTTAGACTTTAAGTTTGCTCTATAACAGTTCAAATTGCATAAAAATAGTTTAAAAAGATTCATGTAGTACCTAGCTATAAAGTTTCGAATTAACTGCCAACCTTATAGGATTAATAATTTTTATAGAGAGACTAGTAAAATTTACAGTCTTAGGTTGGTAGTATTGGCGGAATAAGTGTGAATTCGCCTCTCTATATGTCAAAAATATAACCTCAAATTTTATGTTTTTGAGTGTGTTCTGCTTTTATTTCTATAGCCTTTTTCGTTTACTGTAACAAGTTTTATTGCAGTTTATTTGAATTTTCCCGCTTTCTACTACTTTTCAAAACTTTTTATTATATCACCAGATTTACTTTACATCTAAATTTTTGGAATACTCTCATTAGATGCTAAAAATTTATAGTACGTGCCTGGTTATTGGTGGGTTGGATATAGTCTGGATTGAAGTCATTAGCAAGACAAAGTCGTCGAACAGATCCACCAACCAACCAACCAACTCTTGAAACGCACACAAACACATAAACAACGAAATGAACTTGTTCTTAGAATTTTAATTTAAAAGCACCACACCCCACTCATATTTCATCGTCAATATCCCCCTCTTAATCCATATTAAACAACACGTTTCTATAATTAAACAATTTTTCTTATTTCAGATGTTGAAATAATAAACAATAACCATTAGGATTATCAACCCTTATCGATTTACCACCGATAATCAATCATGTTCCATTCAAGTACCGCCAGTGGTGGTTACAGTGATAGCAATTCAACGTTCCATCAGCATCTCCAACAATCCCCGGTGTATGTTCCTGGCAGTCGTACAGTGCCCCAATATTCGTCAGCGGCCAGTGGACATTTTGCTGCCGCCGCAGCGGCCGCTGCTGCCCATCAGGCCAATTGGCCGCACACTGGCACCACTTATAGTGACATGCCGACAGCTCCAGCTCATACATTAACAACAACACCGCATCCAAGCGCCTTATCGGCCGGCCAATTTTACGCGCAGAATATGATGATGAGTTCGTGGCGGGCGTACGATGGTGCCAGTTTCCAGCGAACATCCCCCTATGGTAAGTTCGAAACTTATCTAGTGTTACGATAAGGGTTATCAGTTTTGGAGATGACAAGTGTTTGGGAGTCGGCCGACAAAATTTCGGACGAATTCAAGATGTATTCGGAATCTTTAACATTTAAAACATTGCTTATCGTGCCGGCTTTGAAACTGTAATTTACACTGATGCATTTTATCACACATGGTCTAATGTGAGTAATTTAGAAAATAAAATATTCCGACGGCCGGCTGGCATCTGAACCAATTCTTCCCTATCTCTAGTAGATAAAAAGAGCTGCAAACTGAAAATTATCGCCACTTATCAGAATTAGAACACTGATATTCTCCAATTCAACTACTTAAATTTAAAATAGACGCTTATAGTTTTGTATAAATTTCAGATATGGAGTATCAATTCGGCGAGGGTAGAGAATGCGTCAATTGCGGCGCTATATCGACGCCGTTATGGCGCCGCGACGGCACCGGTCATTACCTCTGCAACGCCTGCGGATTGTACCACAAAATGAACGGAATGAATCGGCCCTTAATCAAACCCTCCAAACGACTGGTGAGCGTCTTAATTAACCTAAATTATAAAGACAAAACAATAAAAAAAACGATTTTTTCTTGTTATTTTGTTTTATTTTTGACAGGACTTCTCATTTCAGACGGCCACACGACGCCTGGGCTTGTGTTGTACAAATTGCGGTACGCGTACAACAACATTATGGCGACGCAATAACGACGGTGAGCCCGTTTGTAATGCGTGCGGTTTATATTTCAAATTGCACGGTGTGAATCGACCATTAGCGATGCGTAAAGATGGAATACAAACGCGCAAACGCAAACCGAAGAAGCCGATTGGTGGCGACCGGGACGATACAAACACCGCCCCAATGGACGGTATGTATATATTTTCTAGTAAATAAAACAATCAGTGATTTGTATATAAGCATAGACACGCCTTTGTTATAATTTAATTGGTTCGAATTTGAATTGACTGTAGTAGTGGGGTGTGAAGTTTTATAATAGTGGATGGTAGTTTAGATAAACGGGATGAGAGACGATATTTTATCACTCTTTATTATTTCTGTTATCCTGTTCGATGGTAAGGTGATTTGGTATAATAATAATTACTTTTTTTGTCACCACCCACATTCTGTCTCGTTTTTGTACGTTTAACGAGCCTATACGAGAATAATGATGGAAAAAAATCGAAATAATAAAATTTTCAATTATTTCAACTATTTGATACAGACTGTTGAATGAATTTATAATAATAAGATTAATAATTTATTTTTTATTGAAATTGAATCTCTATTAGTAATTATAGAAATGCCAATTATAATAAGTTTAAAAATCATAAAAAATATATAAAATTTTTAGAGAAATACTCGTAGATACCGCCACTATACAAACACCAAATTGTATAACTGGTTGTATAACAACCAGTGTTTATCTCTACAAATTCGAATAACTTTCAATTTCACAAATTTTAGAAACAAAACAAGCTTTAAATCACCAAAATTCCCAACAACATCAACAAAATCAACAGCAACAACAACAACAGAACCACCAACATAACCACCAATTAGACAAAAATTCACCAATATTAGATCGTCCATATTTAGGCCAAACATCTCTATTACCACCATCGACTAGTACAGCCAGTACGATTAAAAGCGAGCCCGGTTACGAGTACAATTGCCTACAGAACCAGTCGTACTCGTCTTATCAGCAAATTTTCAGTTTCCCCAACACACCGACAAATCCAACAGCTGAAGTGGCTTATCACCACCAGCACCACGTCACAGCCGCTGCCAAACTAATGGCATCAACTTAATTTCAACGAAGGGTAATTCGCGAGTTATCATCACTTTTAACCGGCTAGAATTGAGACTGTGATGTTAAAAAAACTAAAAGTTTGTGATTGTGAGATTTAATTTATTAAAGTTATAAATTATTATAATTTCTGTGCAATACATCACGAAATTGGACTTGATTTAAATAAAACAATATTATAGATAAATATTTATTAATTTTACAATTGAAATATAGCTGTATGTAGATATGTCGAGTTATCTCTGTAAATCTCGATTCGATGTAATTAATAATAAAACTGTAATCAGTTTTATTTCGGTATTGTAATTGTTTTTGTTTGAGAAAATATCTCAGCTCATATTGAGCATGGAACATAAATACGTATTTGTTAGAGACTTGAATATACAGGGTGTTCAACGATATTTCGCAGTCGTAGATTGATTCATACCAAGGTCTGCTAGATTTCCCAACACTGTCATCAGAAGTACACTTTGATAAAACTCCAATCGCAAATCTTGGAATATTTGTTTGGGTGGCAATAGATTTTCCACCAACAGTTGGTAAAACTTGACAAGAAACAAAATGGAAGTCTTCAAAAATAATTGTTTATTTGTGACTTTTATAAGCGCCAGTACGGTCAAAATTCAGAGTTTCTGCTGGGGAATCTAGTAGGCGTTGAGTAATCAGTAAATGTCAAATATGAACCAATCTACGACACTAACTGAGGCACGACTGCGAAATACCGTGGTACATCCTGTAGAAAAACTGTAAGCTTTTTAGATTTGTTTTTAATTAATCATATCTGTACAAACACAAATGTAATCAGTTGTTATCTTATTGTAAATATACCCCTATTACTACATACCTACACTATCAAGATTGTATCGAATTAAATTTATAAAAATTCCATTTGTTTTCTATGCTGTAGCAATTGTCAAATTCACAGGTAATTACGATTAGCGCACTTTTACGCTAAATAAACACGGAAACTAGGCCACATGAGGATAATCTTTATCGATTGATAACAGAGATGGCGTGCGTTTAATTTATAATTAAACTTATAATTTGAATTGATGATATTCTGAAGGATTCACTATAATAATACCGATGTCGATCGATTTATATGGTCAAAATTACAGTTTCAACCGGAACATTTCCGATAATCGGTTTGAATAAAATCGTGTGCAGAATTATAGCTGACGGTACGAACAATACGGGTAATGTTAGTAGAATTTTTACGAATCGTTGCCGATTTATGCCCATTTTAATTGATAATCCATCAATGGCGCGCTCCATTAAACTACCAGCTAAATTCGCTTGTTCGTTATTCTCTAATAAATCCATCCGGCACAATAGTAGATTCTCGACTAATTCTAAATCGATTGAATCCAGTTTTAAATTTTTGATGATCGTCAAAGTTTGCCGACAACCTGGCAGGAGATTGACGCTATCACCCGACCAATAAGCCGCTCTTAGGAGGAACAATGGCGCCCATAAATAACCGAGAATTATGTTCTGCGATGTCCGGCTTAGAAGACCGAATCCGGTTGTGTTACGGCGGACTTGTTTGATTGCAAATAGGAGAATTTGGGCGGCCAATTCGTGGGTCAATGTCGTTGCCGGTGGCGGTGGCGGTGTGTAGAAATTGGCGCCGATTTCGTGTTTTTTCAATTTGGATTTGCGCGGTCCACGTTCCTCTTGTACCGCTAAAAAATCAATTCTAAAATAGGGAAATTGATAAATTTTGGATTACCGGTGACGTTCATTTGTACGGCGAAACAGCGCTGGAGCCGGCAATAGGGGCACCAATTTCGGCGAGCCTTATCAACAATACACCGGCCATCGCCGGCTAATTTTACCGATGATAATTCGTTTGAATTTCTAGATTTAACTTACAGATACACGTGTAGATGATGTTCTTGCGGATGCTGCGTTTGAAAAAACAGGAACATCCATCGCAACAGTACACGCCGTAATGTTTCCCGAAGGAGCGATCACCGCAAACACGACATGGTACCGGAGTCGGGAGTGTTCTACCTGAATTTTTGATTCGACTCGTTGATGGAACGGTTAAAAATCCATGAATCTTACCCATTATTTTGAGTAATCGTCACTGCAACAGTTCGAATAAATCTGTGCATTGTCGTACGGCCTTTTGAGCTTTATATACACGTAAATATCCGTTTATTTTGTTTTCTATGTTTCCGATTTGAATGACAGTTGACAGGTAAGACCATTAAAATGTATACATTTTGTTAAGAAGCGGCGAACAGGTCAGCAATTAATACACGTGGCCTTTGACACCAACCACCCTTAACATGTTGTTATTTTGAATAACACTCAACTCGATTGTTAGGGGTTGGTTTCTTTAAATAATTGATAAAGTAACGATCACGGTCTGTCGATTTTTATACATGTACAGAACAAAGTGTCAGAAACTAAATTGACGGCCGATTTACCACTTTACACATTATTTTCTAAACATATCAGTCTGGGAGTTTAACGCCGCTCTTGGAGAAGTTTAAATCTATTGCACACCATTAAAACTGTTCAATTTTTTCAACAATTACAACTTCGGAGTTTATTCTCCAAAAGTCTCTAGCTTTATCTCGATCTTGATCAGAAATGAAACACGATTCAACATTCTGTGTATTTATTTACAAATCAAATTGTCATTATTGTACGAATAAAAGTGAAATAGAAAAAAGTCGATAAATCTATATAATTAATCAATTAACAACATTCATAAATTTGTGTTTTCCAAACATATCAACATTGATTTTAAATAGTTTGTCTTATTGTTAAATTACCCCGGAAATAAATCAAAAAGACCTAAAAACATCCAAACAACAAGAAAAGTCGTATTCTATACACATTTAATTTTGTTCAAATTCGTAAAGAGGGTGTGTATTTTAAAGTCTTTTCAATTTAGAGAAGGACACATTTATTGAATTGCTTATCGTAAATCCCTTTAATTATCTAAAGAGAGAAAAGGGGACTATGTGCGTGTCTTTATCATCATCTCTATCTACAAATTTTGACTAGAACTACACGACGATCTCTCAACGGAGGACTACAACATGATAACACTAAAAAATATCAACAATGATCTATGAAGAAATCCAAATGAAATGATTACAAATTGATTGTCTAAAAATTATTGTTTCCATTATCAACATCATTATTACGAATTAATTTCTCTAATGGATCAACGAATCGACCGATATTGATAGGGTGCATTGTAATGGTGGTGGTGTTTGTGGCGATTCAGGTGGTGATGATGTTTTAACGACAGTACTCGGTATCTCTTCGATTTTCTCTAAATCCGCCGCCCCTGCCGAATTCTGTTTAAACAATTTCGGACTCATCTGAAATTATAAATAAATTTTAATGAGATTATGACCGAGATCGAGATTTGTTCAGAATACTAAGTGGAATTAAACCGTACAAACACATTTAATTTCCACACACAAACATACAAAACAAGTTAATGTTGTTGGATAACTGTATTTAATTCCGTGGGGTAGGTTGAGGGTTGGTTACTCAAGGGTTTATATTATTTTAAATTTTGTGTTTTATTTGTCGCTTCATTTTGTTTTTGTTTTGTGTTAATTTAAATGAAGAATTGTTTTCTCGATGAACAATTCATAGGAAATTTCAGATTAGAACCGTCTCCTTTGAGAATATTCATGATACTTTAACAGAGCCCGACTGGACTATTTGGAAATTCAAAAATCCGCAATAAATGATAAAGATTGATCAACGGTTTCTTGCTGGTTTTCCAACAAATTCTATGACTGAAACGGAATTAGAAAGACTTCAAGGTGTAATTTTCCAAAACAAATTATGCTCCTTAAAATTCTATTTTATCTCCCAAAACAAGCGAGTTTTTCCCGTTTAATTAGCAAGTCGATTAGAAATTTCCCTAGAGATTTCGAAAGCGCTGTTAATTTTTATCTATTGTGCAGAAATCATTCGTAAATTAGTATTATTGGCTAAATTATCGGCGAAAATATAAAATAACACGAAAAATTTGGATAAAATCATGCTCTTAGATTTTCGTCTATAAATTCAAATTTAAACAAAATTTTCCAAAACAAAAAACTTTACCTAATGCTCCTCGAAATACTCTTTCTAATGCTATTTTACTCATTGCAATATTTACGAAAATAAGCAAGTTATCGGTCATTAAATATTGGCATTATCTGGACCCCAAATCGCGAAAAAGGTGTAATACAGGCGTTGAATTTTTTGGAAATTTTCTGGAAAACTAGTAAACCGATTGGGAAATTTTTTGAACATTTGGAAATCGCTTTCTCTTATAAGCCCTGATAGAATCATTGGAACAACATTATGAGGAAAAATATGAATGCTTTACAATTTTCCTGTGAAACTCAAAATTCAGTTGGAATTTTTTGAATCGAAAAAGTCCTTAGATCTATCTTGCAATGTTTTTCTAAAAAAGCCCTGTCTAGCCCGGACCTGTATAATAATTTCCCTCTATATTAGTAGAGTGTTCTGATTTATTTTGGGATTACATTGCATGTAGAAGAGTACTTCGATTTTGTTATATTAACATCGTTATATTCCGTTCGATAAATATTTGAGTGGTTGTGAAAAATTCATGAAATTTAAAGGTACGTGTAGTGGAAACTGTCAGTATCTATCCTAAAATTATCGATTTTAATAACAAATCCACTTTGACCTGTATTTTGTGGTTGATTAGTAACAGATGTGGGTTATATAACTTCAAGCATTCTAGTGTGGATGACAGTAAGAAAAATGAGAAAATAAGGAACTGATGGTGGTTGAAATAAAGAATAAAATTGAGCAAGAAGTAGACAGGAAACAATTACGGCAAACTGTCAGAAATAAAATTCTATTACTAATAAAATGTACGGCAATGTACGAAAGTAGAAGAAGAAGGAAAGGTATTCCAGTGATTCACTTTGTACTGTTAATAAATCATTTGATGTGAGTTACACGAATTCTTCGGTAATGACTTTTCTACGTTCAACTGATTACAATTTCTTTAAATTGAACAAGTTTCCGATTGAAATCTAACTTTTAACATCAAGAATCTGCAATCTGATACGAATAGAAATAGACGATAATTAGCCGCTTAATTGCCATACTAATTATTACAAATCCAATCAATACTTACAATATGCATCGATTCTTCCGAACGTATCTCTTCAGTGCGATCTAAACTGAATTGACGACGCAACAATTTCCCCACTCGATGTTTCGGACTTAGACATTTATAATGATTGTACGGTGTACTCAAATCTTCCTCCTCTTGGATTTTGCGATGTCGCCGGAAACCGCATAGAGAACTAGTGGAAGCACCAAGTAGGGCGGCTGCTACTTCAGTTGCTGAAACCGGAGTACCCAACGACATCGGTGTATCACTCGATGTACTCTTCACTATATGATAATCTGATCTAGGATCGCAATAATATAGGCTCAGATATACAATAGAATTAATTATTGAAACGAAGTTTATAGCAATACAAAAGTAGAGTCAATGTTGTTTGTTTGTTTATTTGTTTGTTTGTTTACGTGCGGTACGTAGATTTAGTCGAGAAGTGCCTCAGGTGTATGCCATTTTAATCGAACAACAATGGACGTTGAAATTGTATTATAAAGAGAATTTTTTTTCGGTTGTTTGGAGAATTTTAAAAAGATCAAACGTTGCTTAATTTGAATGAAAACCAATTTGAAGAAATATTCGATTGAAAATAAATCAGAGATGTTACGGAAGTGGCATAATAGAAACAGAATCGGATTTTTTTTAATTTGTTTCAATGGAAATAAAACTGAAAAACATGAGTTACTAGGTTTAGAATAACTTGGAGTAAAATTATTCATTTTTCGTCAATTTTATGGAAAACTAACAAGTCTGTTTGAAAATTTCTAGAGGATTTGTAAAACGCTTTCAATTTTCTTCATACTTGAAGAAAATTATTGAAAAATTGAGAAAATTAGCAAAACTATCCGAAAAACGTGCTCCAAACGTGCTCCAAACGTGTACCAAAATACGTGCTCTTCGATTATCCTCTGTATCTCAGAATTCAATCACCATTTTTTTTAAACAAAAATTCTCATAGAGACTCCTTAAAATTCTCTTTACTTCGACTATATTCATTACAATACCTCATCAAAGAAGGAAGAGAACGGTTGTTGAAAATTTGCATTTTTCATACATCATTTTGGAAAAAAAAAGTGATATAGGCCCTCAAGTTTCTCTCAAGTTTCCGCAAAACTAACAAACACATTGGGAGATTTCTTGGGAATTTGAAAAGCTCTTTCAATTTGCCATGTATTATGAGAAAATCATCAAGTAATCGATAATATTTGCTGAATTATAAGGGAAAATACAAGAAAAATTGAAAAAAAAACATGTCCTCTAAGATTTTTTCTATAACTCAAAGTTTAATTGAATTTTTTTTAAACAAAAATCTCTACGAATGCTCCTCAAAATGCTGCTTTTAATGTTATTATAACTCTTATGGTATCTCATCAATTAGTTTAGATATCGATTATCAAATACTATCAGTTTTCAGATGCTGAATTGATAAAGTTGAACGCTGAACCTTCAAGTTTTAATGAATTCGAATTTCTCTAGCATTAATAATTTTAGTTAAATATCCATTTAAAAATATCCAGAAACAGAAGCAGAAACAGATCTCCTCAATTTAGTAGAAATCCCGAAATTATGGAACCAGAAACAGAAGTTTGTAACATTCTCAAATTAATCTTTGCACATACCAAGTGTTTTATTTCGAACTACATAGATATAAGTTCCATTATTTGACGAGCGATTTGGAAAATATATCAAGCATTTATAGAACAATCTCTAGAGATCATTTTGACAAAATTTGGGCTTCGTAGCTCATTTGAAAGTTGCTCAAAAACGGTCGTTTTACAAGTCAAATGACACAGAATGAATTGATTGTTTGATTTTATTCTTGGATATGTAGAAGTATTTCGCAAGTATTCAAGAACGCAATTGAAAAATCATGTGGGAACATCCTTGAGTCATTCTGAATCATTTTACGTGTATATTTCATTTTTTTATCGCGACATAAGTACAAACAACCGTTTTTTGATAAACTTGCCGAAGAGCTACGAGGCTCAAATTTTGCTAAAAGAAACTCCAAGGACCCTCCTAGAAATCCTTAAAATATTCTTCAAATCAGTCAACAAATAATAGCATTTGCCATTGGAATTTATAGTTCGAAATGTTCTTGATATTGAATTATCCCGGCGCATCCACCATTTTTGTAGAATTCGAATTGAACGCTTCATACACACAAATTAATTCGAACTTTCGATATTCCCAATTACAAATAATTGTATAGTATTGAAAAATAAGTCAATTATATTCTCCCAATTATCGGCAAGTTAATTGAACCGTTATTACTGCAGTAGTAGGTACATAAAGTTAGCTTAATCATTCATGTAAGAAAATCCGGTCTTATTGTTAGAACATCGTATTTACTCAACGTTTATACAAACGTTGATAAACATGACGATGGATATAAATGCACGTAACGTACTATAATTCAATTGTCAAGAACAATACTGTGGGTATTTGAAAAGAAACTCTTACCGACTGCTCGATGTTTCTTCTGTTGTTTTCACTAATGAGGAAAATTTCGAATTCTCCATTGTTTTAATGAAAGACGGATTCGGATTTGGTGATTTCGGTTGATGATCATCGGAGCTTGTTGTTTGTTGTAGGGGCCGGGAATCGATACTATCATTACTAGAATCCTCATGCTTCGTATTGTTGTTATTGTTCATTGATTTCGTTGCAATAATTAAACTTTCGTCCAATCTAAAAGTCAAGAGAAATCCCTTTAAAATCGATAAATCCGAACGGCTTCTCTTGTACTTACCCGTGACTTTCTCTACAGTTAGCAGGGATTATAAACGTGCAATAATTAATGTAATGTTAATTAATTCTAGAGCGGGGGTGTTGATTGAAATTACAACAGATGCTCAATGAAAGAAGTTATAAATGTGAAGAAATTAGAAGACTTTTACAGATTATTAAATAACTGATATTGTGAAGGAAGAGAAATAAGTTGTCGAAGAAGAAAAAACCGGGCGTATAACGGATGAAATTATAAACTTTTCCACTTTATGTATATCTGAAGAAAGAAGAAAAACAACAACAAAAAACGGGGTTGATTTATTCTTTATAACTGTGTAAATTCATAAAAACACTGAATGAATTTGCCACAACGGACGGATATCAACAGATTTATTATTGTTGCTTTGATTAATTAGTTGAAGTGGAATTTTATATTTGTATATCTGTTGAATTTACGATTTATTTGGGTGGAAAATTGAGAAAAATAACTATAGGATTCGTACAATCTCATCTATTTATACAATGGAAATCTTTTCAATCCCTACTACTTACTCTAATGGTGGTGGTGTTGGTAGTGTTTTATCGAAACCGGCTTTCCCCAATAACCAATACGTATGCATTGTTCCTTTGCCTTTTATTTCAGTCGGTCCACGATATTCTAACTGATAGCCCCCTGCACGTTCCAAACGTTCTTTTGTTGTTTCCGACAGATGTATCCTCCAGGCGGCGCCTGTTGTTGATTTTACATAATTTTTTTTACAATTTTAAAACAAATCATTTATTTTGATAGTTACCAGTCGATTCCATACGAGATGCTGTATTGACAGTATCGCCAAATAGACAATATCTGGGCATTGTTAAGCCAACAACACCTGCACAACACGGTCCTGTATGCAAACCAATACGGAGACGTAATGGTGTTCCCGGTAAATGTCGTATACGAAATCGACCGCTTTGATGGAGCAAATCAAGGGCCATTGTTGCAATCTAAATATACAATTAATGATAGTTTATTGATATTTATATTGGGGTGATTGTGCACGTATCGGCTATAACGTACAAAATTCAAAACTTTACCGTATAAAGCTCTATTTTCTGCATCAAATAAAATTGATAATGGACGATTTTCTTGTAAATTTATACCCGCATTAAAGGATTACTAGATCAAAAATCGAAAAAAACCCTCCAATACGTTTGATAAAGCTTCTACTCAAGTTCAACCCCCGATTTCTCGTTAAAACCCAACTAAGGGTATGTCTTAGAAGATGAAAAATGATCAAAATAGGAAGCTTTGTGACTTACTTGCTCGGCATGATCGGGAACACGAACCGGCAGCCCACCGACGACCATATAAGCATCCCCTATTGTCTCAACTTTATAAACATTGTAAGCATTTATTGTAGCGTCAAAACACGTATATAGATCATTGAGTAGATCAACAACTTGAAACGGCGTCGAATACGCTGATATTGTTGTGAAACCGACAATATCCGAGAAATAGATTGTAACTTCTTCGAATTCTTCTGGATCAACTGGCATGCCTAATTTCAATTTCTCAGCAACTGAACTGGAATATAAAAATTCCCATTATAATCGAATATAGTAAATTGGATTGTATTTAAACCTCGGTAACATTCGATTCAATAATTGTTCAGTTTTCTTCTTCTCGATATCCAATTGTTCAGTCCGTTCACGTATCAATTCTTCTAAATTATTCGAATATTTCTCCAACATTTGAAACATCGTATCGACAATATTAACTTTACGGCCGTGATTCAGCTTTTTAAATTGGTCATGGACTGTGTTGAAATCCGGTCGCATTTCAGCTTGTTCAGCCCAACATTGGCGCATTATGTTAATCGCCTCCGGTGGAGCGGCACCCTTACTCACAGACGGCCGGATCAACGGCGGTGGATGTTTGACTTTCTCGATAATCTCTATAAATCATGCAAAATAATTCCCACTATATTCGACAATTGATAAATAAACAAACAAACCTTCCGGGGTTAAGGCCAGCATACAGAATGGTTCGCCCCTTACTACAACTTCTTGTAAAATAATTCCGAACGAGTACACGTCGCCGGCTTGAGTGCCTTTCTTTCTTAAACTGGAGTGTCGTAATAATTCCGGAGCTGTCCATAGTAGTTCTGAATAAAATCGAAATTTTCAATTTGATATCGCGAAAGTAAATTGACTGTTAAATGTAAATATTGCAAACGGTATATTGAATGTCAAGGGGTGAAATTTATTTTCCCTCCACCCCTATTTCTACAAAACAATACATTGTCATTGAAATTTGCTTAAAGCAACAACCAAACAATATAATAGAGTGGTGCAATTAAAAAAAACACTAACCATAAAGGTGGAAAGTTGCGAATTTGTCGCTTTTATCGCCGGGAATTAAAAATTAATTAATTAAATTAAACTACCCTTTAATGAAACCAAGGGTCTTCGATGATAATGATTAAAGTAACGCTATTTTGCAATTCATAATCATCAAAATAATCTTTTTAATTATTGATTAAAGAAAATTTTCACGGGGCATTTCATCTCAAAATACGATCAAAGAAGCTTTCTACGGTCAAATATACAAAAGCTGAATGGGATATTTTGCCTTCTACCGAGATTTTCTTTACCAAAAATGATCGAATTTGGCTCAAAACCCGGATTGCATTCAAGCCCACAGCAAGAAACTGGCGTGCTCTAAAATCTTCAATTACAAACGAGGATTCAATTCGAAAATTTACTTCTTGGAGTTTCAACAAATCATAATCAACGCAATTTTCACAATCTGGATTGTCAATTCAGATAAATTCAACTTGTACCGACAAATCTAAGGATTTATGTCTTTGTGTAAAAAAAAATCTCGCCAGGCTAGTCGTCCGGTAATTGAAGCGAGATAGAAGCGATGATTTGAATAGTGATAGAAAATACAATAAATTTCCATGGGGAACGAGTAGAGGGTAATCTCTATTGTTAAATATGTACCCATACTGTACAGCTGGACTAGCTTTGGACTTGTCAAGTTCACTGGTTACATTAACGACCAACACTGACATGAATACATCACTTGTATAATCGTAAACTGGAACGTGAGATTGAACAAAGCGAAAGAATTGGTTCAAAAATAAAAAAAAATAAAGAGACAAATCTAGGAAATTTATCAAAATTAAATCAGGTTAGTTGAAAAGGGTTGAAATATGTAAATCTAAAGGGATTGATAACGGTATAGCTCATGATTATTTCAAATATTTTGTCGAAGTTTTTTTGGAAAGTTGTATATTTTTTCTGTTGTAAATTAAATTTTAATTAAAACAACAGTCGCAAATGTTAACGATATGAAATTTGATTTTCTGTTAAAATTTCCGTTGTAATCTTCGCGATTATGAGCCGACAAATTGACGTTATTAATCATCAACTCTATCCATTTTACGTTCCCCTGGTTTATCCATCTTTAAGGTACACGGTAATTGCATCATAAATATATAATGAGGATGTCTGAAAGTCGATAATGGTGATAGCATGGCCTCTGAAAAGAAACAACTTTTCTACTGTCTAAAATAAAGTCGAAAATGCACCAAATTTTATTAAAACGGCTAAATTAGAATCGAATTTCAGTTATTAAGCTAAATATTAGGTAATTATATTATAGTAACGAAATATTCAACATTTTTTTGAAGCAAAATAAACGAATATCAGAGGAAATTAAAAATGTTTAAGATAATATAGAGTTCATCGTTGGAAATGTAATGAAAAAAAAAACAAGAAAGTTTAATATCAGACTTTTATGCGATTAAAAATAAAACTCTAAATGGATTCTAATGAAACATTTTACCTCGAGCAGTTTTGGCAGGCGGTTGTATGCCTTGTGCTTCATAGAATGCCGGCAGGCCATAATCTGTTACTTTCAATACCCATCTGGCATCGATGACACAATTGCGTGACGTTAGATAGCCATGCACACGTATCGGTGTCGAATGCAAATATTTCATCCCCTATAAATTTATAAAAAGAACGAAAATACTAGCTTGACAACAAAATCCTATTCAAATATATATCAATATTGATAGATTTTCTCTGTTGTTTCACGAAAATTCATTCAAATTCATATTGATTCCATCATGTTAGCAATATGGCACGTTTCCGTAGGAAAAGACTCGTATAATATTCCATAAATATTAAAATAATGTCGTGTTTTAATACAAGTTTGTTAAATGTATAAAACTCTACTTACTGGAGATAGTATTGAGGAACTAATAGCGATCATTAAAACAGAACTTGAACGATCACAAGTGCAATTTAATGGAATTTATGCGATACGTTGGTGTCTTTTTATAAAACTCACCCGCACTAGATCGGTGAGCAAGCTTAAACGAAACGACCAGTCGAGCTTGATATCATCTTGTTGGAGTACATCCTGTAACGAACCGCGGGCGCAATATTCGCTAACTAAAGCCGCCCTAGGTGGCTCAGCTAAACAACCAATTAACGGATTCAAATTCTCGTGGCGTAGTCCGTGCAACAGTACCAATAATTCGACGGTTTTCGCTTTCAATTCTACGGTACCGCCCGACGATGACACCGGCTTCATCTGCACTAAATCGCCCTGAAATCTCCCAACATTAATCGCACAACAATATTGTTAAAGTGACTGACATTGTAGCGGACTCGCGGATCGACGATCAGCTGTTTGGCCAAGTTTGGACTGGAGCCGGTCCGTAGCGGCGTCTTTACTGACGCCCCAGAGCCTTGTAATAAGTCAGGCTTGTCGACTTCTGGCCCGCCGAATTCTTGTAATTGTTGCAACCAACAACATAGCATCGCTTCAATACCCTCGTCTACCTAACAACAAATACCAAAAGTTCAACAAATTGTTGGGATTTATAAAATTGGCGGATGCGCCACTCCAATTCATGAATTTTTATAGAGACTCAAGTATTGTTTGATTCGAATAGATGGATATTTGAAATCATCCAGGGAATCGTTGGGAATTCCGTCGATAAAATATGTGGCAGGTAAATTCGAAATCTCCCCATATCTCCTGACAATTCTGTTAGGAATCGTGACAAAGCTATCGGTTTCGGTACGAATTGTGGCTGAGACGACTGAATAAATTACTCTTTAAACCAGGATAATTTACCGAAATAAGTAAATAAATCGACTAAATCTGTTGTGGTAATGATGTAAAAACTAGTGATAGGCTATAATAAATGTTGTTTATAAAAAAATAACGGTGTTATAGGGTAGTGGCTAAAGGAAACGAATCCGGGATCTACTTGAACGAAATGAGATAATTTTTTGTTAGGGGGGAAATATAATAAAACCGACCATTGTTGGTGTTATTACCGGGTAACGGAATTGGATATTGTGCAATGATGAAGAACGGAAAATGGATTGATCTAATTTCATATTTATTACAAATTTCGCTATCGCTAGCTACTCAAATTAATATTTTTCTGATAACTTTCTCTATTTAGTTATAGTTTTTATTGTCGGAAACTTTCCAATAAACTCACCCTTCGACTATCGGCGATTTGTGGAAATACAAAATCGGTGGCTGTTAATAAAACCTTATATGGTCCTTTTGAGATGCGTTTCCTCAATAATTGATTACGTGCAATTGCAGCAACACCTAATAAGAATGTAATTAAGAAACACGAACAACCGAATATTATCAAAACATTGATAAATTTCTCAAATTCGCTGTCACAATTTTCACATTCTTCTAATTGTTTATGTTTTAAAAAACCATACGTCTAAATTATCAAATATTTCACTTATTATAAAATCATCAACAGCACTATTATTAATTTTTAAACGATTCGAAATTGATAATAACGGTCGAAATGTATAGTCGACGTGTAAATCGTACAAATAAAACTCAATCGGATCGTTAATCATCGATGGTGAATGGTGACGAGTTATTGTTCTTCGAATATTTGCTACCTGTTTGATGAAAATAGCAAAAATTAGAAAATTTGGCAATTTTTTTGATTATTGAACGACTTACGAGATTCATCTCGATCGTTTGGTTATCTTTTGTTGTATAAATCAATACATAGTCTTTTGTTGTATTTCCAATATCGTCCCAAATTTGAATTGATGATAACGTTGAATTGGCCCACGTTGACATGTTGGAGCTTTCTGTATTGTTGTTATTGTGACGATTGAAGGTGTAACGCCATGCCAACAAGTTTGACACATCAATAAACACCATTAATGTGTTATGATCACTAGCTAGATGGAGATCATCAATTATTTTGATTATATATCGACCGATTTTATCAGCAGGTAGACATACAACGATTGCTGTCAATAAAGAAAATAACGTTGAAAATTCAACATCAGAACTACGACTATGATAGAGGTAAACAAGAGTTAATAGTGTACGATCAAAGCAATCACTCTAATCTCTTCTATAATATTGGCGGTTGATACCATTAATCTAGATCAATCAGGATTTCTACCCTATAAAGATACTCACCCCGACACGAGTTCCTCTTCAAAATCAACAATTTGCTTCTGATGTATTGTTTTGAATCGTTTGGATCGATTACAAAGAAATGCCGAGGGATGATGCCAATTTGGCGTAATTCGATGTCAATTGATTGTGATAGAGACGGCCACCATCCAGTTTCTGTAACAAAAACACAAATTGTACAAGGGTAAGACGAGGAAAAAAAACAAGACCCAATACAATAAAAATACCGTTTTTTTTTTCCCAAAACCAATCCGATTAATCAGAAAGTCTCCGATAACAATAACGAAATGTGGACGATCAGCAAAATTTCGATTAGAAAAACGGCGGTCGCCAGACTATATTTATATTTGCGAATTTTGAATTGCGCACCTTTATATAACTAAATACTTGAATTTCTAACCTCAAAAATTCAATTATTTGTGCTCTGTTTTCTTTATTTTGGCGAATTTAGGTTAAAATTACCTGTTTAAGGGGTCGGGTCACAACTCGGAAAAGAAGCAGAATTTTGATAATCGATTTCGCTTTCATTTTTCACTAAAAACTCAAGCTTTTAGGCTTGTTCGAAAGAGCATTTCAAGCTGTATAAAACAGACTCTATCTTTTGGAAAAAGCTGTGAAAATTATAGAGTTATAGATGAAAATCTAGAAGCATGTGTTTTCTTATTTTCTCTCATAAGTCAATCAATATCGAGAGCAAATTGAAAGAGCTTTCACTTGACAAATTTTTCGATCGTTCAGTAATTTTCCGAAAAATTGAGAAAAAGTGTAAAACGGAAAAGAAAGAATTCAAGCGTATTTTCAAAGATAGGGAACTGAATGTCGCAGTTTCTGTAACCTTAGATGCTAAGTTAAGTGGAAGGACAAACTAAAATTTTGAAAATCCGAGGAATTTCGCTCTGATTTTAGGAAAATTCGTTAAGATATGGAGTCTTTCTAATGCAGCTTAAAATATTCTTTTAAATAAGCCCAAAAACTTGAGTTTTAAGTGAGTTGTCACCCGGCCACTTAATTTGAATATTTTTCATGCTGTAATTTTCACCGTAATTAGTAATTTTTTTGTAATTTAGTATCTTTTAGATGTAGTAATTACCCTCAGCTAGTCGTTAAAACAATTTACAATTTTAAAATTTTAAAAAACTGTATAAAACACATAACAGTAAAGATAATGAAAATGGAACATTTTAAGTCAAAATCATAAACCAAGGTCTGTTATATTAAGCTGGGTTCACATCAACAAATGAAAATGAATACGTGTGGGCACTGCATTGCACCCCAACGAACGTAAACACCACGAACCAGGCGCATATTGAGGAAATTCCCGCCTGTAGCAGTTCTTGAAATGCCGCCCTCCATATACCATTCTAAAAAAAAGTGATATAGACCCTCAAATTTCCGCAAAACTAACAAACACATCGGGAGATTTCTTGGAAGATTTGAAAAGCTCTTTCAATTTGCCATATGCTACGAGAAAATCATCGAATAATCGATATTTGCTGAGTTATAAAGAAAAATTGAAAAAAAAAAGATTTTTTCTATAACTCAACAATTTAATTGAAATCTTTGAAAACAAAAATCTCTACGAATGCTCCTTAAAATGCTGCTTCTAGTGTTTTTATATCTCTTATGGTATCTCATCAACTAGAGATATCAATTATTAAATACAGGCAATTTTCGGACACCGAAACGGTAAAGTTAGACTTCGGGCCTTAAAGTTTTAATGAATTCATATTTCTCTAGCATTAGTTATATATCCATTTAAAAATATGCTGAAACGGAAGCAGAAATTGAGCTCTTGAATTTAGTGGAAATTCCGCAATTACGGAACCAGAAACAGAAGTCCGTAACATTCTCAAATTAAACTTTACACATACCGGCTATAAGCTCAATTATTTGACGAATAATTTGGAAAATATTTCAAGGATTTAGATCTGATGATCTCTAGATATGATCATATCTAGAGATCTCTAGATCATCGATGATCTAGAGATCATTTTAACAAAATGTGGACTTCGTAGCTCATTTGAAAGTTGCTCAAAACTGCTCGTTTCTAACCATGTCGCAATTTCTAAAAACAAGTTGTACACGTTAAATGACACAGAACGACTCAAGATGATTTTCGTTTGATTCTATTTTGAAATGTGTAGAAGTATTTTGAATTACTTCTACAATACCATGGAGGAAAATGAAAAAAAAAGTTGAGAGCTTCCTTGAGTCATTCTGAGTCGTTGTAAGTGCGTATCTCACTTTTAAAAATCGCTACATTGTTACATTTTTACATATTCGTTAGATGTGGACCCACCTTTACAACTCAGTGCTGGAAAATCTTGTAGGCCTTGGAAATCTAACTAAATTTCTAGCAGTTGGTGCACCTGACAACTGTACAGATGTGCCAACTTTGAAGGGCGCGCTGTTTAAAATTTCGTTTAAATATAGCCATATAGACTTCAATAAATATAAAACGGAAACGATTCAAGTTTCCTGTTGTGTTTTACTTTCAGGCTTTGAGATTGCGAAATTTGGACATACTTGGAGTTGGGAGTTTGCTGTTGAAGGGCGGCCGAATCGACCCGATGTACACCTTTGTGTGTGTCATTCCACAACAAATGGAATTGATGTGGAAAGGAATGACGATGAAGTTAATTAAATTTGAAGTGAATCCATTAAAATTCTATCCGGGGCCAAGTTTTCGTCCTTTCAACTTTATTGTTGTAATCCGGAAATTCGCCTAGAAGACCTCATAGTACTTGAACATTGATAAAGATCAGGCTAGTAAATCTCGACAAAACACCAGCGGTTGTTGTAGAGCTAAATTCCCCACCATCTACAGTGCGATTAATTGTAAAAATTCCCCGATATATAGCGGCTGGAGAGTGGCTTGTTTATCCGTCCGAAATGTGCCACTTTATCTTTGTGCTTTTCAATTTCAAGAGGCAGTCTCAACCACACTATATATACACATAGCGGGTAAAGACTGGGACTGGGGGAGAGCTTTCCCAGGGAAAGTTTCAATTTCATGTGAGATTTATTGTTGTCGACAAGCGGCCGACTTAAAGTGGCAGTTTTTCCAGCTCTCCCACCCAATATATTGCAACAACACATTACAAATTTCCGTCTAGAATTGTGGCAATTCTAACGGCAACCCTAAAAATATTAGAAAAACGAAAATCCAATCAATAATGTTGCTTTTTTACGGCCCTATTGTCCCGACTAATTTTACAAGTTCAAAAGCACAGTTGAGATTAATTAGATTTGTCGTTGTTGGGGGTGTTACAATTACATTCCAAACAACAATAGCCGTTGATGGTGGGTAGTGATGGAAGGAACGGGTGCGGAATAGAATCGAATTTATTTTTCAGAAATGTGTTTCAATAAATGGAGAAATCGGTGCTGGTTTTATTACATTCGTAAATATTCGTTTGGCTGGATTCGTGTACCGAAAATTCGCCAATAAAATCCAATAAAGGTTCGGGGTAATTTTTCACTAATTACCCGATTATTTACACACGTGTTGCGCTATTATTCTCCATCTTTTTTAATTAATATTTAATCCCTACTTACGTGCAGTGATGATGGCGATCGATTTCCATTTCATATTGCCGACAATTCGAGCAAAAGCCCCTGTTATGGTCCGAATTGACGGTCCTAAATGTGAATCACCATCGCTATTATCGCCACCCCAATCCTAACGACACAATGAATTTAATTTAGTCAAAAATAATGATAATAATCCTACCTGTGGACAATTCCATATTAATATGGATTTGTTGTAGAAAGTCGATATAAAATGGGCTGGTGTACACATATCCGCTGATAACGAACCAAAAATTGGCGTACGACTTGTTGATAAGATTTGCAATAATTTCGATGGAGTTTCACAGAAATCTGTAAATGAAATTTATACAAAACAATTAATTCTACATCATTAATTAAACAGGATTTGTTTTGTTAATTTATCTTGCGGAATTTCAACGGATTAAAGTAACTACACTATTAAAATTGGAACGAAAATTTCAATTTCTACTGCTCGAATATATAAATTCGATTTTAGGCGTACAGGAAAGTGGATTTTCCGCCCTGTTTCCTCTCGATTATTTACCGAAATTTCGAATCAATCAATTGATTGTGGAGATTAATAAAAAAGTATTTTCGACAAGTTTTCTTGTGGATTTTCGTAAAACTTCTGTTGAAACTTGCTCAAATTAAATTTAAAACTTGTTACAATTCGAATTGATTTATTGAGCGCCAAATATTGCCATTGTTGTACAATTATTGTAGTGTTAGAACATACGTTATAATGTTAACACGATCGCTAAATCCATTAAAATATCAAATTTCATACTGCGTAAAACATCAATCAATCCGCCTGTTCAATCGACAAATATCCACCTGTTATCGTCTTAAAATAACGCCGATATTTGTGACGATAAATCATTGGCAGGAATATTTCGACCGTCTTCATTCGAAATGCAGTCAGTATTGTAAACATACCCATTAATAATAATCATTTTGAAGAAAATCGTCAAATTAGACCCGTATTTGCATGCAAGCGAGCGGTTTTAAGGTAAACATGGCTAATTGGATGGATTTTTTTGTGTTGAATATAGAAAAGAACGTATTGAATTTACCGGTTTTTTTCCCCATTTGAAATTACTTGATTTACGTCAAATCTATTATGATTGATTACCAAGTTTATTTGAGGATAATTTTCGAGAATTACGTCTTAAAACTAACAAGAAAACTGATTATCGTTTGTTAACAATCAACACGTTCACTGTTACAATTATATGCGAGAAAGAATCAATATTTGAATTAATTGAGATGAATCTGTTTGGCCAGACAATGATCCAACAACAACAGAATTTGCGAAATTGTGGTGAAGAATTCAAGAGAGGATAATTTTAAATTCTGCCGGGTTACACGTACAGATGGTGGAATTTTGATAAAATTTACAGCAATATTCGCGTTTACGAACAGATATGTGCGGATAATATTAAGGAATTTGCTACGTTTACAGCCTACATAATCACTAAAGCTAATTATAAGCGAAATCTTGATATGACGACGCGAATTTAATTACAACGTTGTTCATTTCGACGGTAATTATCGAGTGATTGTAGCGAAATTATAGTTGAAAAACGAATAGAACTGAATTCGATGGATTTTATTCAACTATAAACTATTTCGATGGTCTTTTTCTGGTTTATTTATTCATCTATCCGACTTGTACGTCTGCTGTTTGATAAAGTTCAGATCTGTCGTTGGCAGTGCCTCGTATTTTATTATCTCGTTTTATTTCGTGCATATTCATCAATATACAAATACCACCAATTCCATAAAATAGTTGAAACTATCAAATTGTAAAATTGTCAATAATTCAATTTTGTTGCTGTGATTATTTCATTAGTATTCATCATCATAACAGCCGTCTCCTAATCGAATTGCCGTCAACAATACAAGATGATGACGTAATAATTCGGTCTTAACTTGGTTAAAATCGATTGAATCGTATTTGAAGAGTCGGTAAGCGGAATTTAAACAGTATTCATCCCCAGCTGTTGCCAGTTTGTTGCAGTTTTCTTTTTAACATAATTGTAACGTCGTCTAGAGCTGATTTAATTTGTTGTTGTAGCATTAACGCTGAAAAATGGCGCATATTGTCAACTTATTGTAGACCTCATTAAAATAAGACATTGTAAGTATTCTTAATACCCGGCGCCTCCACCATTTCTACTCTCGAAATTGCCAAAATTCTGGCAATTCGCTGGTAATCGCATGGAAATTCCTTCATTATTTACAACCGGTTTATGCCCAGATAGATTGACATGCAAAGTCGATTGATGTACGTCTCGATCATCAACAGATTGATTAGCAAATCAACACGTGTGTAAAACCGACAATAGAGAAACCCGATTTATTCTAAATAGTTATTCGAAAATAAAAGCAAATTATCGTTGATGATAACGGAATATTTCAACGCAATTTACAACTGAAATTTTCATTAAATTTAAAACGTTAGATGGGAGAAAGATAAGTGACGGTGTGTCGCCCCTATCGTCAACTTTATGAAAATGAAACTTGATTTGATAAAGTTGCAAACATGTACAGGGGTAGAGTGGATGGCTTTATTCTAATTCAAAGGGTTTAAAGTAACAGAAATTCGGTTGTACTCCCTCGGCGCGTTCTAAAATTAAAACGCCACTAGAAAAGAAAAGTTTTCTCTATTTTATTCTATAGTTAATTATATTTGAACTAGAAGACTGACACAATAGATCTATTTAAAGTTAAAGAATCCGAGAATTGAAGTCTTATCTTTAATACAGTTCAAGCTTTCTTTTGATAAGTCGATGTGTCTATGGAGCCTTTAATAACAGCTATAAAGAAACAAATTTCGTTTTATTGTCGTGAATTATTTCGAAAATATTCAAATAACCACGAATTACTTTGATTGGATTTAATCAAAACGCCTCTGTTTCTAAATTCATCGATATTGAATCAATTAACGTCGACGATTACTTTATCCCATCAATATTTATTGCAGTAAGCTCTCGTCTACCAAATTATCGTTAAAAACACAACAAGGCGACATAAAAGTCGCATTTTAAGTGACTTGAGGGCGATTGAATGTAAATTTTATTGTTAAAAGTGAGGAAACTTGTATTTTTTCTTCAAAATTGAATTGAAATTTCAACAACAATATTCTTATTTCAGTTATCGATATCGTTTAAATAAAGCTTTATTTTAAGCGAACTCGACTGTGACTCGTTTGGGATTAAATGAATAAAATTTAAACGATTACAATGGGGAAAGTTGAAATTTTTACTATTTGCCTCAACGGGAAATTGATATTTGCTTCAATTTTATTTCTAAAGAATTGTATTTCGACAATTAAAGATCGAGCACAATGCTTTTACTTTAAGTTTAACAACTAAAAATTGTAAAAAGAGTTTTATTTTTCTTGTTTTGTGGGAGTTTAATCTTTTCGTTCAAATTTAAGCCAGCGATTCGGATATTATAAAATAGTATAAAACCCAATCTGTTGGTAATTGAACTTGTACATAGACTCTTTATTACAGAATATCGAGCAATTAATTTCGTTTTGTTGTCGTAACTTATTTCGTAAACGTTAATGTAGTATTCTCTTTAATCAAATTATCGTCGACAATATAACCTCATTAAACCCGTTAAAATCAACTTGAACAGAATTTAAAGTTTTCGAAATGTTGAATTTTTGATTCTGTTGCTTCATCAATATTTATCGAATTTGTGTAATGAAATTATCAGAGGAAAAATAACAAGAAAATCGGCATTTTGAGCGACTTGAGATCGATTTAATGTAAATTTTGTTATTTAAAACGAGAAAAATTACAATCAACCAACGTCAAGACATTTTTCATTTCAATTAAATCAACGAGGATATTTTGATGTAAGTCTAACAAATTGACAGAATTCTTAATGTTAATTCAATCACTGATTTAAATAAGGCTCCAGTCGAGGAGAATGTGAAAACAAAACAATTCTATTGTAAGATCAGTGAATAAACTCAATAGAGAATTTTAAAAATCGCCCGGCGCCTCCACCATTTTTACCGAACAACTAATCTCATATTTTACTTTAGAATAAACCAAATTTCAAGTACGATGGTTGTATTTAAAGTTGAATAACTCTGATTGTCCTAAAAGAAAGAATTTAACTTTAATTAATTTATTGACTTGTAAAAGTTCAATCTCTGTTCGCGCAAATTTAGAACGACAGTTTAGATAATTTAACGTGAACATAGACTCTTTATTACAGGAAATAAGGCAACTAATTTAATTTCGTTGTCGTGACTTATTTCATAAATGTTCATTAGCGTAGCATTCAATTTAATCGAATTATCATCAACAATATAACATCATTAAATTCATTAGTTACTGCTATTTTTACAGTACCTGCATTGATATTGAATTTACGTATCAATTTATATTGTTTACATCAATATTTATTGGACAAACAGCGAAAATATTGCCTTAAATAAGTGACTAAACGACCGACTAACCGAATGCAAATTTTGAGTGTGGAAGAAAATAAAAGGCGAATTGTTAAATAAACGTTAATACTAAAGGAAAAGTTACAATTGGGTTTTATTAGCGAAACTATCGTCGACTATATGAGACGAAATCATATGATGAGCCGTTTGAGACAAAACGAATAAGACCAAGCGGATTAAAGAAAGTTTGCCCGGCGCCTCCACCATTTTTGAACGATACGATTTAAACGATAAATCGAGGTCAATTTTCCTATTACTTCCACTTTCACCGACATCGAAACCTTAAAGGAAAACCATCAATTCTTCGCTTTATTATCCAAAGTCGTTTTTATTAATGTACATCAACAGTAAAGCTCTAGAATCGTTACGAACATTGGCAAAAAACGAAAAGTGCAATAATTCTATTTCGTTGTGTAGTTTCGCATCGATCGTAGATAAATTTAAATTGTTAAAAGTGACAAGAAGAGGAAGCATAATGCATGTACTCAACAGCATTTCCATCAGGCATTTTTCTCTATTGATAACGTTCAAAAATACATTTCAATATTTCCTAAATACACACATCTATTTGGAGAAATAACAAACGGAGAAAATTCAACCTTCGATTCTCTGATTTGTACTTGAAATATTGCGAAGCACTACAAATTTTATGGATCAATAATATTTTGGTTGAATTTACTATGATAGAGGATTTATATGAAATCCGCTGAAGGTCGTTTCGTGCAAATATTGCGGATTATAGTGAGAAATAAAGAAAAATAACAAAACTATTACCCTCCCGTTATCGCCATTGTATTTGTTATCTCTGGTGGATAATTAATGCAACGTAACAAAAACGACTTTGCTTTTGTATAACGAGTACTTTTAATATTTACTTTAATTAGACTCTTATCGGTAAAAAGCTGGGCTTTCCGGCAGTTTTAAAAAGGGTTGAATTCGTATACTATGATGCATATACAATGAGATTTACACAATTTGATTAATACAGCAAGACCCAATTATAGTAAACGGTAAATCATCATATATTTGAATAATCGATTTGTTCTCTGGCCATATATATGCTGATAGAGGGTATTGAAGTTTTCAGTCGTTAGAAAATTACATTTCAATACATTTGGAAATATTCAAATATTTGATCGTTGAATGTATTGAAAGGAAAACTTAAAATTGAAGACTCTTTTTTATGTGGATTTAATCAGTTGGTAGATTTCCAATTTTCAATCAATTTGTCGATTGTGTACTTTAAAATCAAAAATTACACTTCGAATGGGTTTTGGCGCGTTTAACATGCGATATTGTCGAAATTTTCGCTATTAATCCCGGATTTGACAAGTGATAAACTCTGTTTTAACCGTCAATCAATGCTATCTTAATTTACTATCGATCGACTAATAAATTTACCATCGATTATTGAATATAATGAAGCCAGACGCCTTTATTATTAAAATTTAAAAATAATTCACCCCAATTAGTTTGCTAATTTGCTTACCTTCAGGCGGTAGAATTTTCAGACTAACATTGGCCAATTCTTGGTCGATATAATCCAAGTTGATCGGATAGTAGCATAGTTCGGATAAGATAAGTAAAGGGATATCGGTGGATGATGCCACAAGGGCGCAGGCCAACAACCCTACTAGCAACAGCAGGCGGCCTGCCATGGCACCGTCTTCAGCGCACCATGGCACATGTTGGACCCAACAACATCCTCAAATTCATCTCAACGATAGTAAACACCACAGTAATAATTCCATTGTTTATCTGTAAAGGCGAAAATAACGAAAATTAATCGATAGACCTTCAAACTTATAGGGATTATAGCGTTAAGAAATTTAAATAAATCGAAAATTTTCGTTTTATTTGTCTGATAGAAGGCGCACAAAAATAGAGCGATTTTCGGGTTATTTATACGTCAGGTTTATCGAACATTCCGCTTGTCGAACAAGAACAACAACAGAGAGTGGGGAAAAAACTGTACACAATAAAGCCAACGCAGTCTTACAGTTTCGCATAAATTCCAACACGAGCAGAAAAAGCGCCGTTTAAGCCCTAAATTTCCCCCCACAAACAAATCTATATTTGATACGATTGTACGTTTAGAGCTTTGTTATTTCTGGGACTGTAATTTAATTTAGAAACTAAAATAGCCAGTCCATCTTGTCGGATTTTTTCTTCGAACAACACCGTAGAAGAATTCAATTCGCAAGCTGTCCTGGGATGTATGTCACGTTAAACACGGTTTTAGTTGAAATTAATTTAAGACATCCTCTATTACCAGTAATTGTCGTAAATTCTAAAGCATATTACGTGTATTGTGTGTTATTTCAACTCGATGGATGTTATTTACGCAAGAATTAAGCAGAATCAAATCGTATTTATTGATTTGGCAATGGATGGAAATTTCGAAAGTTGCCAAATTGAATAATTGCGGCGAGAGATCAACAATTGGTGAATTTTGGCACATTCGAAATGTGCTCAAATCAACAGAACAACAGTTGTAAAATCGTACAATTATTTCTCTAGAGTTATAATCGCAGATGTGCTCCTCTATTGAAAAGCAATTCGGTTGTTTTTTCTGTCGTTACTTTAATCGAAACTCCCAATCCGCTCAATCCTTTCGAGATATCTTCAAAGGATTAAACTCGACTAGAGCTTAACTAAAGAGCCAAAATGTAAGAATTACGTCTTTGTTGAAGCTCGAATTTAAAGCGGAAATTATCGCACACCTACGAAATTTCACAAAGGTACAATAACTCAATTGTAGATAAAATTGAAGAACAATTCCGATAAACTAGAATTCTAAAGCTGATAATCGAAAACCCAACAAATTCACCATTAAAACAACCCTACTGTAATGATCCCTTGACTAACCATTAACGAAACTTTCGATAAACTCCAGATACGAGAAGAAAAATATAAGATTCGTCGATAGCTGCCGGGCCTTTAAGGGTGAGAAATCGACGAACGATTCGCCCTGAGCTTTCATAAAAATTCAAATTCAATGCGAATCTGAATCAAAGTTAACCGATAGAGTCAGGTGAGAGATATGAGTGATGAGAAATACGAAAACGAATAGTATAATTGGATTTTTTTGTTTTAATTGTGGCGAAATAACCGAAAAATTTGCATGTTATTACCGAAATGTGGTTTTAATTAAAGCCACATATGAGGAAGATGTTCAATTAAATTCGCTTCAAATGATATGCGAGGATCAGTGGAGAAAATTTCAATTTCTACAAATTAATTCCAATTTAATCTATTTCAATTAACTCGAATTATTGGAAAATAAAATTGATTACCTGCTTTTTCAGTTTCACTAAGTTTACGGTATTATTATTGTTTACGTCGTTGCGACGCAACTTTTTTTACGCTCCAATAGATCCGTTAATTTTCCGAATTGTTTGTCTCCGATAACATAAATCAATTGCAAATAAATTAAATAATTCTCTCTAACGAAAATTTAAATTTTTCCGAAATTATTTGAAAATTCCTTTATATTGCAAACTTTCGAATAGTATACGTCCGATCGGCGGATATTCTGTAAAGATTACAGCGTCCGTTGTGTTGTCGAGTTTCCCGTATACTGGAAAATTGTGCAAAACGCCTGGGATGACGGCGCCTCGGCAAAGAGCAGTGACGCCTGGACCGGCCTCATCGATCGCCACCAACCATCCATCCATATTTTCCATATTTCTCTCCCCCATTATTATAAACACACGCACAATTCGATTCTATTTATGTATTATGTTAATCAGCGGTTGACCGTCGAAGAGACGACGACCAAATATTATTTTTAGTACGTTAATTAAACAAATCGAATTAGAATGTTTGTTCATCAAATACACGGCAAGTTGCCCCTAATCGAATTAGAAGGGATGGAATTCAGTAGAAATATCGTCCTATAAATTTAGCCTTTTTCCAGTCTACAAACCCTTTGTATATTACCACCAAATTTAGAAATCGATTCGAAAATTCGTTAATTTTTTAAAAGTATTTGTTGTAAATTTCAAATTTCGCGCCTACACGCATGTTTGACAGTTATTTTTAAGAATGAAAATTTAGCAAAATTTAACCACATTTCTAAACTATTCGCTACAATACACCTATTTATAGGTATTTATACGCTTATAATTATCGATATTTAATTAAATTAATTAATTAACGATTGGATTTTTAACGGAACGTTTGTCGTAACTTTTCTCTACTGATAATTCAAAAAAACGCGCAATTTTCTTAATTTGCCTCCAAAAATTATTTAGATTTAGAAAAGAAATACTTGTATCTTGCTTGAGTTAAAATTGTTATTTGTAACTTGTTTAAAAATTCAATAATTAGTTAAATAATTGATAATTTTGCGGATTTTAGTCGGGTTATTGGCTAATAGATGGCGTTGGTTAATGTTTTTGAAATTTGTCACACGGTCCCATATATGCGCAGACATACGTCGTCAAAACGGGATAATAACGTTCTGTCAGTTGGTTAGTGCATTATGGATTTTATAAAATCGTAAATAAATCGAACAAATTTGATGAGTTTCCGCCTTATTAGGTAGGTGTACTTTAAATTTAATTAAAATTGTATTGGATTTTGTAAAGTCGGTTATCTTTTTGTTGTTGAAACCTGGTAGAAACTGGTTTTGTGGATTTTTTAGTTGTGTGAATAGGGATTTTTTTTAGTTACACACACATACACACAGACATACAGACAATACAAGTCAGAGCAGCCTTGTTGCAAACTTGACAGTAGAATTTCGTTGGAAATTTGTACGTTTCGGTTGAAATTATTTTTAAATCCTTTGTTGGAATTTTTCATATTTCTTGTTTATTAATTTTCGATAATATCCGTTTGTGATAAGAACACGATTGAGTCTGATATTTATTATAGGTTTGTATGCGTATGCGTTGTATGTGTGTGTGTATTTATTTGTAAGAAAGTCAATGTATTTGTGGTATTTCATTATGTGTGTGAGTGTATCTCCTTGATGGTTTTGTTATTCTATTCTGAATTCAATATTTTAAGCAATTTTTACAAAATTACGTCAATTTTAGTTTGATAAGGATGAAACTACATCTTTATCGATACTGTAGATTTCTGCAAATTTTATAGAATTCAATTGTTTATTTACTTTGGCTACTTAGATGAATCAGTTGTAATGATTTGATTGGTTGTAAAATCAACAAAATCTTTGTTAACATTACCAACATTCTTGATTTTAATTTTCTAATTGATTCATGCTATTTGTCGTTTTATTTTCAGTTGAACAAACTATTGATAAAACCCAAAAAAGCAAAAAAAAAACCAACTACAACAATCCCGTTTCGTTTGTTTTGGAGGAAATTATAGCAAAATTTTTTGTTTAACAAAACAAAATAGGGAATGAGTGTCATTGGTGGTAAGTGGAGGAGGTGCCTGGAACATTTCGTCTATGGCAGATCATCCAGCTAATTTGATTGCTGGTGCCAGCACGAGCCGCCGTAAGCGTGTGCTGCCGCCACCATTACCAACAACAACAACAGCAAAAGCAACAACAAGAAAACAACAACAGCCCGAACAACAAGAACAAACGTTACGGCTTAATAAAAAACGCCCAAGGACCAATCCACAAACAAAACAAGAAACAACCGATAAATATCCTTACAATAAGAAGAAATCGAAAAGTGTAAGTTTCATCAATGAAATTACGTAATCTTTAATAATATTAGATTGTGGAAAGAACCAAATAATTAGCGAACAATTCATAATCTTTTAATAATAATAATAACAATAAATGTAATTATTTATTTAAGACAACAAGAAAAACCGTTTAACAGACATAACCTCACTTCGTCTAGTTTAAATTTGCTTTGTCAAAGATGGCTATGTCTGTTATTTTCTTCAATTGTTCATAATTTTCACTACAATCACTAACATAACCTTTAATTTTTCGGTAAGATTTGATCTTTCCTATTTTAAAATTTTTTAAATCTATCTTTATATAAATAAAAATAAATTTAGTAGCCTAAATATAAAAAAAAATCAACCCCTTAGATTATCGTTAGTTGCGTGGTGTAATATAGAAATACAAAAGTGTCAACGATAATGATTTTTTTTTAATTTCTATTGCAACGTCGACGATAATTATCGATTGAATTTCAGAATCAATTATAATAAAAATTTCAAAATAATTCACATTTAGCTTTAAACATTAATGTACTGTAAGGTTTATTTATTTGATTTGTATTTCTGATGGTTTCCTCATTGTTATCGTAAAATTTCGTTCATATACGATGAAACAAAATTCGATTTTATATCGATATTTATTTGGAAAAAATATATAAATTATTAACATTAATTAGAGAGTTATACAGCGATCGAAGATTAGCAAAATGGTTGTCAGTCGGTGCAAAATCCATGATGGAAAAACACAATATCTCAGTTATGCTTTGTTGTTAAATTATAATTGTAATAGGCTTTCTCAATGGTTGTAACTGTTTAGAAATATTTTTAGAATTCTCTCTAGGAGTGTTTAATGAGTATTTAATTTCTTTCCAAATTAAAATCTATTTAAAAGGATTGCTTAACGATATATTGGTACAATGCTTTAAGTAGTTTAATTGAATCTTTAGCTATATTACTGTTTCGAATCGTTGAAGAATCTACCAACAGAATTGGTAATAAATCCAAAATTTTGATAATTTCATTAATATTTCTGTAACATTCGATATTTTTTTCCATGAATAGGTTTCCTTGTTGAATTGAATAAATATTCAATGAAGCAAAGTGGGAGGATCGAAAAGTTGATTAGCAATCATTCGATAATTATTAAAGTTTCTATAAACTCTTGAAATATATCCAGATATTGATTTATTCAACGTTGAAAATTCTCTAAAATCTAAATATTTTATAATTTGAAAAACATATAAACATTCTACAAATAGATAAATCGTAATTTGCGACAGATTAGACGAATTTTTTAATTATTCTACTTTTAAATTGTTTGTTTTTCTATCTCGAATAATTACAAATTCTTATATTCTATTGGAATTGTTTAAATTTGTCTTTTCTTTGTGTATTTATACGCTAAAAATTCCCAATTGTATTTGTATAGTGCTATTTCAAGGCTTTCATATGTTAATAATGTATTGTATATTTTTGTAGAATTTGTATTATTTGAGTTTTTTTTTTTAATATTTATTTCTTTTCTAGTTGACAACAACTGAAATTGACGAACCAATAGGAAGAAGATCACGAATTCGTGGCAATTTTGTTGATCCATCATCAAGATCAATAAATTCAACAATAGAAACTAGACGATCATCAAGATCACATCCAAATCTGTTTAAAAACGATTTAAATCCATCTATTGATACAATAACCACTACGAATAATATTAATAATAACAATAATAATAGTGTATTATTTACAATAAGAAGAAAACGAAATAAATCATCATCAATATTATCAGAAACATCATCAACTATTGCATCAAATCAAAAAGCTTCATCATCTTCATCATCATCATCGTCGTCATCATCATCAACATCATCATCGTCATCTTCATCATCGGCCTCATCGATAACATCATCGAAATCATCAAAAATACCGACTATAACAAATTCAACATCATTTAAACATAAATTGAAGCGACGACGAAAAAACTCAACTTCACCAGAGTCGACAAAATCAAGCACTAGTAGTCAAGCGTGTAATAGTGATAGAATTTTAATTAAGTAATTATTTTTCTATTTAACATTTTAAAATAATAATTATTGTTAATTTTCAGATATAAATTCAATTACAACGATTCGTCCAGATCGTCAACTAGTAATTTAAAAACAGAACGTTATCATAAGAATAAGGGTGAATCGAGTAGTAACAATAAATTAAAGGATAGTAGTAAAAAATCGAGGAATTCATCAAAGGAATCTTACAAGAATAGTAAACCATCAACATCATCGTCATCATCAGCGACAAATTTACACAAATATCCTTTACGTAGTCAAACTAAAAACTTTGAAAGTTTACCGACAACTGATTTGAGACCTTCAAAGAGATCTGAACGTGGACGACGTGGATTTGTAACGCTGGGGGCAGTTAATAGTCAAACGGTGAACCGTGAGGATCACGACCTCTCTCGTTTGACACGTGGTGTTGCAGTGGTTAGGCGTAGCACCCGTATTAGCAAAGGTATGTAATTAATATAATGACAAAAACGAACTTATCTTTATTATTAATAAATGTACGGTTATTATTTATTGTTAGAATTAATCATACATTGTTTAGATAAATTATTGAAATAGCTTTCTTATCAGTTTTATATTTAAATATGGAGTAAGATTTATTAAATACAATTGAATATAATAAATATTTTTTAATCAGTTTGTCAAAAGTTTAGATAGTTTATACGACGATAGTGTGTTGAATTATTTACTTTGCTTTGAATTTTTAAAGGGCACAGCTCAACAACGGGTTCCTGTGCTAGTTCAAGTGGCGCTAGTGGCAGCGGCAGCAGCAGCTCAAGACGAGCAGCTAGGCAGCATAAAGTAGGGGCAGCCGCTCCGGCACTTTTAACAGCCCCTGCTACAAACGCTGCCGCCGCCATGGCCGCCGACCAACCAGAGATGCCCAATAATGGCCTATCCGGTAAATTAATTTGCTTATTCATTTTTCAAATTGTTTTTATTAAACTTTATTTTGTGTATAGCATCAGAGGAACCACCATCACCTCAAGAAGCAACACAAGCGGTACCTTCAACTGGTGGTCCATCCGGTCCTGGTGTTGATTCAGAAAGTGATGATAGTGAAGTTGGACGTTTACAAGCTTTATTAGAAGCACGTGGTTTACCTCCACATCTATTTGGTGCATTAGGACCAAGAATGCAACATTTATTACATAGAAGTATGGGTTCAAATAGTTGTAAGTATTAAAAATTTTGATAGGAAATGAAGATTTTAATAAAATTTTAAATAGCTGTCGCTAGAGCACAAGCTCTAATACCTGGATTACAAGCGTCTGGCGATGAAGGTCAACAACTTCAAGCCGTTATAGAAATGTGCCAATTATTAGTAATGGGTAATGAAGAGATTTTAACAGGATTCCCTGTAAAACAAGTCGTGCCAGCTTTAATTACTTTATTAGGAATGGAACATAATTTCGATATTGTAAGTAAATTTTTTTAACAAATATTAGGCGATAAAACTTTTTTGTGATGTTTCTAATTTATGATATAGCATTACTATAGTTTTGAGCCTGAAATTATTAGAATACAATTCAGGTGCAATCAATTATCGAGCTTTAATTGATTGTGTATGCTATTGTGGACAGTTTTCTAATCTAATCATGATAATTAACTTCTTTTTTTTAATTTATAGATGAATCATGCTTGTCGTGCATTGACATACATGATGGAAGCTCTTCCACGATCATCTGCTGTTGTAGTAGATGCAGTGCCTGTATTTTTAGAAAAATTACAAGTAATACAATGTATGGATGTTGCGGAACAATCACTAACAGCCTTAGATATGTTATCAAGACGACATGCTAAAGCAATTCTTCAAGCGGTAAATACAAATTTCGTTAAATTGATTACAGATTATATTGTTGTATTTTTATTATAGCGTGGTGTATCAGCTTGTTTAATGTATTTAGATTTCTTCTCGATAAATGCCCAACGTAATGCACTTTCAATTACTGCAAATTGTTGTCTAAATTTAACATCAGAAGAATTTCAATACGTTCAAGAATCATTGTCATTATTAGCAAGTCGTTTAACACAACAAGATAAAAAGTGTGTAGAAAGTGTATGTTTAGCTTTTTCACGATTAGTTGATAGTTATCAGTTGGAACCATCACGTTTACAAGAAATCGCTAGTATTGAATTATTAAGAAATTTACAACAATTATTAGTTGTTACACCACCAATAATAAGTACTGGAACATTTATAACAGTGTTACGTATGTTATCAGTGATGTGTGCAAATTGTCCAGATTTAGCTTTAACATTATTAAAACAAAATATCGCTGAAACATTATTATATTTATTGACTGGTACAGCTGAAGTAAATCAAGATGATATTGAATTAATACCAAGACAACCTCAGGAACAATTTGAAATTACAGCTTTAATTGGTGAATTAATGCCAAAATTACCAACTGATGGTATATTTGCTGTTGATGCACTATTAGAACGTCCATCAAATATTGCAAAAGATCAACCAGTATGGCAATGGCGTGATGATCGTGGTTTATGGCATGCTTATGGTGCTGTTGATTGTCGTATTATTGAAGCTGCCCATTTAAATGGTGATGATGAAGTTAGTTTAAATACATTAGGACGTATATATACAATTGATTTTCATTCAATGCAACAAATTAATGAAGATACAGGTACATCAAGACCTGTACAACGTCGTTTTACACCAACTACAAATATACAAACAAATCCATCTGAACCAACACATTCAAATCCACCACGTCCATCATCAACAAATCGTGATGCACGTGTAGCATGTTTACGTGAAGAACGTGGTTTAGCTGCTGAATTTATACGTTCATTATTTTCGGTTTTATATGAAGTTTATTCATCTAGTGCTGGTCCAGCTGTACGTTGTAAATGTTTAAAAGCATTATTACGAATGGTATATTATGCTAGTCCCGATTTATTAAAGGATGTATTAAAAAATCAAATTGTTAGTAGTCATATAGCCGGTATGATGGCATCTAGTGATTTACGTATTGTTGTTGGTGCATTACAAATGGCTGAAATATTAATGAATAAATTACCAGATGAATTCGGTGTACATTTTCGTCGTGAAGGTGTTATACATCAAATTAATCGTTTAGCTGATCCTGATATACCATTAAGTGTTAGTCCACCAAAATCAAGTTGTAGTTCAACATCATTCTCATCAACTATAAATGAATCACAACCGGGAACATCATCAGCTTCATCATCCTCCTCATCAGGACAACGTTATACATCATCCAATCAAATACCAAATGGTTCAGCTACTAGTACACCAATACCGAAAGTGGTTTATCATGCAACAGCTGCAGCTGCTGCTGCTGTTGCCGCTGCTGCTGCAGTAGCAGCTACAACAACATCATCAACATCAACAACAACAACACCATTATCAACATCAGGAGCCATATCAACACCAATAGATACACAACGTATTCAAGAATCTGATACACGATCACCTAGTCCATCACATGTACGTCTTAGTGATGTATTGAAAAGGAAACGTGCAGCAAAACGTGGCAGTACATCAGGACGTTCAAAAACACGCCATGAAGATTTACCAATTTCACCATCATTAATGCAGGATTTATTTACAAAAGCAACATCATTAGGTGGTAGTAATAATTCAACACCAAGTAATTCATCAACAAGACAACGTTATTCTGGTAGTAGTTCAAAAACTAGTTTCTTGCAAAGTTTAAATCCAGCTAGATGGGGACGTGCTGTAAATACACCACATAGTAATTATAGTAAAGATGCTTTGAATAATTTATCGAAATCGGCTTCTAATTCACATATTACGGCTGGAAATCGCGAAAAAGCCCGTACTTGGGTTAGAGAACAAGTAAATCGATTTTATATTATTTTATCCTGTTTGTTGATTATTCATTTTTAATTTACAGGCAACGAAATTTATTGAAACTTATTCAGCAAATGAGGAAGATCGTCATCCAGCAACCAATGTTATAACCCGTTTAAAATCAGCAATTGAAAAATTATCAACAACACAATGTACAGATGCATTATTAGAATTACGTGAAATTTTAATTGAATCAGACGTATCGCCATTTGAAGTGAATCATTCAGGTTTAATTAAATCATTATTGATTTATTTAGCTGAAATTGATGGACCATTTGAACGTGATCAACGTTTACGTATCATGTTGAATGTTTTTGCTAATTGTCCATTAAATTCTGATATAACAAATATAGATGATATAAATTCAACATGGATGAGTGCTTTAGTTGCTAAATTAAATGGTTGTGTATCACAATTAGAACAATTTCCAGTTAAAGTGCACGATTTACCGGCTAGTTCAGGTGCTGGACGTGGTGGCACTAGTGCCCTTAAATTTTTCAACACACATCAATTAAAGGTAAAATAATTTGTTTTATTTTAATTCAATTTTATGTAATTTAAATAATTTTTAGTGCAATTTACAAAGACACCCAGATTGTACAAATTTGAAACAATGGAAAGGTGGTACAGTTAAAATAGATCCATTAGCATTAGTCCAAGCAATTGAACGTTATTTAGTTGTACGTGGTTATGGTCGTTTACGTGATAAAGATAGTGCTGACAGTGATGATGGTGATTCAGATGATGATATTGATGATACATTAGCCGGTGTTGTTATATCACAATCCGGTGCTAGACATAAATTACAATTTTTAATAGGAAATAATGTTTTGCCATATAATATGACTGTATATCAAGCTGTACGTCAATTTAGTAATAATGGAAATGACCAAAGTGAAACTGATACTGATAATGAAACACCATTAGGTAAAATTTTAACATTTGAAAAATTCATACGTATATTTTCTCATTTGAAAGAAAAAATTGTAGGAAATGCAGGCATTTGGGTACAAACACATGTAATTTATTATCGGCCATTAAAAGAAGAAACTCCAACAAAACCGAATTCAAACAGTGGAAGTTCAACTCATTTGAGTCGTAAAGGAAAAGGGTCATCCGGTAAGAGTACATCACGACGAAAAGGTGATGATTTATGGAATGGTAAGTATTTCTACTATATTATTATTTAGTTTCATCTTATTTGTGTGTCTTTAATAGAAGGTATAACTCCATTAATTCAGTCACCATTGGCACCGTTCTTGATGACCCAACTTCCCGATATAGTAACAATTCAAGATGCTTCATTAGAAGTCTTATGTTTATTACGTATATTAAATGCATTGAATCTCTTTTGGAATACATTATATCCAAATATTGATTATAAACCAATTATACCATCAAGTGAATTTATGAATAGTAAAATAGCAGCAAAAGCTAGCCGTCAATTACAAGATCCTTTAGTTATAATGACTGGTAATTTACCAAATTGGCTACAACAAATTGCCTCAGTATGTCCATTTTTATTTCCATTTGAAACACGTCAGTTATTATTTTATGCAACATCATTTGATCGTGATCGTGCATTACAACGTCTATTAGATATGTCACCAGAATTGAGTTCAACTGATTCACAAGAACGTGTTACACCACGTTTAGATCGTCGTAAACGTACAATATCACGTAATGATATATTAAAACAAGCTGAACAAGTTATGCAAGATTTAGCAACATCAAAGGCATTATTAGAAGTACAATATGAGAATGAAGTTGGTACAGGTTTAGGGCCAACATTAGAATTTTACGCTTTAGTTTCAAGAGAATTACAAAAGACTAATTTAGAATTATGGAATGCACCAAATTCACATGATGATGAATATGTTAATTGTCCAGATGGTTTATTCCCAGCACCATTACCTAGGGGTGCTAAAGTTAGTCAAATTACAAAAGCTAAAAGTAAATTTAGATTTTTGGGAAAATTTATGGCGAAAGCTGTTATGGATTCAAGAATGGTAAAATTTCTATTATTTTATAGTATTTTTTATTGAAATTTTAATATTTAAGCTGGATTTACCGTTTTCTCTAACGTTTTATCGTTGGATTTTGGGACAAGAACATTGTTTAACACTAGCAGATCTCAAATATGTGGCACCGGATATTTATAAAACATTACGAAAGATGCAGAATATTATTAGAGAACGTGATTCGGTACTAAATGATTCTAATTTAACTGCTGAACAGAAGAAAGAAGAGGTATTTATAATTCAATTTGTATTTTGTTTTTATTGTTTTTCTTTGATTTAGGTTGAAAAATTGGAATTTGACGGTTGTCCAATCACCGAATTGGGTATTGATTTTATGCTACCTGGTCATAATGTTGAATTAATGAAAAATGGTAAAACAGTCCATTTAACAATACATAATCTACATTTATATGTTAAATTGGTAACACATTGGATGTTGGTTGAGGGTGTATCACGTCAAATGGAATCATTAAGGGAAGGTTTCGAAACTGTATTCCCATTACAAAATCTACGTGTATTCCAACCAGATGAATTAGAATCGGTATTCTGTGGTAGTCCAAGAGATTCAATTGTCGGTTGGGATATAAAAACATTAATGGAATGTTGTAAACCTGATCATGGTTATACGCAAGATTCAAGAGCTATTAAATTCTTATTTGAAACATTAAGTTCATATAATCGTGAAGAACAAAGGATGTTTGTACAATTTCTTACAGGAAGTCCTCGTTTACCAGTTGGAGGTATGATTGTTTTCTATTTAATGTTACAATTTTTGATTTTTTGTTCATGAAATGTTTAGGATTCAAGGCATTATCGCCACCATTGACTGTAGTAAGGAAAACATTAGAACCGAATATGAATCCTGATGATTTCCTACCATCTGTGATGACTTGTGTGAACTACCTCAAATTACCTGACTATAGTAGCATTGATGTAATGCGAGCAAAATTACGTTTAGCTGCATCTGAAGGACAACATTCATTCTATTTATCGTAAATATGTGAAAAAATAAAATTGAATAGACGTAATAATTATTTAATCAACTAAAGACTATCGACAAATTAAACGATAGATCAATTTTCTATAAAATGAAATTCATTCATCATATTGAAAATTATCGAATTGATATTATAATAGCAGTACATGAATATGAATTATTGTCCATTTATTGGTTATTGTAAAATGTGTCTTTCATTTTTTTCTCTTTCATTTGTTTTTCATTCGTTCTCATTAAATTTGTTCATTTCAATTAGTTTTAGTTGTAATTTGTTTTTTTCTAATAATTTTCGACTTTGTTTCCATTCGGAATAATGAGTGATTTTTTTTTTATTTAGTGAAAGTGAAATGTGATTATTGTATTGTATGGAAGTTGAAGGAGTGCGTGCAATGAACAATACAGTTCAGTGTAGATAGATTATAATCGTCCGTATATAATTAAAATTTTGATAACGATAAGAAAGGTTATTGCCAAATGTATAAATAGTTTACTCTGTTCTTTCTTTTCCATTTATTGAAGTGATTATCTATTAATTGATTTATTATTAATGAATTAATTAACAAAAGTAGTTTCAATTTCAGATAAGAAATGTTTCAATAAATTTGTATACATAATCATGATTCAACATTTATTTCATTTAATCAAATCAATGCAATTTATAGGTGGTCAACATTTATACCTAACAACTACTAAACCCAAGTCATCGCCAAACATCGATACATTAAATCAATGTATAGGGCGTTCAATTCTCTTACAATTAGTAATTAAGATAACACAAAATTATTTGAATTTATTGATTATTTAAAACGGCAATTTATTCGTTTTATATCAATAAATTCAAATAGATCTTCAACATATAAAAATAATAAATCTACATTTAAATAGCAAGTGTAAGCCACGCAATAATGAGAATTGTACCACCAACAGGTGCTAATTTTCCGTAAGTATTATCGCCGGTAAATGCGCGATAATAACAAGCACCGCAGAATAGAGATGAACCGGTTATGAATAGAGTTCCACTCTAAAATTAGAACAAAATTAGAAAAATCGAGGTAGTGATGGAAAATCGTACCAGTATTGGATATCTGGCCATTGGTACAGCCAACAAAGCCAACGTGTGGAAGAAATGATGCCGATTGCCGGTTTCAAAAATCGGCTTCAACTCGTCTTCGCGACCTTTAATGTAGGTACGATGCGCCCCATAGGCGCCCAAAGCTACTGCTGCAGCGCCCATGAATCCGGCTATACGAATATACGGATCCGGAGCCATGTTCCAATTGAGTAATTTTTTTGATTCTTTCACGGCAACTGACGGTACTGGAGCTTGTGCCGGTATCGAATTCTTTTTCTTTAAAACAACAATTAGAAATAATTATAAATGAATACCGGTGATACTCACAAAAATTGATATAAGGCTTTTAGAGACCGGATTGTCGACTATTAAATAACGTGTAATATCGTGTAAGCCCATAATGTTAGCAAAGTCCATCCAATTAATAAAAATATTGATAATTATAATTATCTGATTATAAATACAAAAATTTATGAATTTTGACAGCCGATTGTCAATTTTTTTGGAATTTTGATTGTTTCAGTTGGTAGCATTTGATTTTTCAAGTTGACCAACATATAGAAAAATAAAAATTGCTGAAATATGTCTATTGTGGAATAAATCTAATAATTTTGCATCATTCTGAAATAATTTGCGTTATTTATTGCGGTTTAATCAATTTTAATCAGAATGATTACAGTTTATTAGTTGTAGAAGATGATGATTAATTAGTAAAGTTGGTACTGTTGTAACTGTGTCTGAATCGCTATTAGCAGCTCTTTTTAGTGTTTATTTTGTTCAATTATCACACGTAAATTAGATGTTTTTTAATTTTATTATTTATTTATGTATTTGTAGTCGAAATTTGTTTGTTTTTGTCTAAATTAGTTGATTGTATAGTGGGAATTCTAGAATTGAATTGTTTCATTTTAATGTTGGTAGTCATGTATGGCCAAATTCCCCTAGTTAAACTTCATTTGTTAGCCTTATGATCGTCAGTCAGTGTTGTCAAATGTGTGTCGAGTTCGTAAATCTGTTGCCAAAATAATTGTTTTTGTCATGTACGAATTGAACATTTAATATTAATTTGCATTAAATTCGATCGACCTATTTGTTGATTAAATAATTAAACAATAATTCATCATTAAATTGATCAATTGATCTAAATAATCATAATAATAATAATAGTAATAGTAATAGTAAGTTGTTGAGGTTGAGTGAAAAGATAGATAACGTCAATTTTAGTTGAGTTGCCAGTTGTCTTTTTACACCAGGAAAAAAACTACGACAGAAGAGAATTGAAATAAAAGCAAGAAACTAAAATTGTCAACAATAGCAGCAGCAAATTTCTTTAAAATGCCACTGTTTGGTAAATCGCAGAAGAGTCCAGCCGATGTAATTCGGGCATTACGTGAGGCTGTGAATTCGTTGGAGAAGGGCGATAAGAAAGCCGAGAAGGCCCAAGAGGATGTCAGTAAACATTTGGTTGTTGTTAAGAATATGCTGTACGGTACATCGGACGCTGAACCCCAAACCGATATTATTGTTGCCCAATTGGCGCAGGAATTATATAATAGCAACTTATTATTGTTGTTAATACAGAATTTGAATCGTATTGATTTTGAAGGTAAAAAGGATGTGGCACAAGTCTTTAACAATATATTAAGACGACAAATTGGGACCAGATCGCCGACAGTCGAATACATCTGCACTAAACCAGAAATATTGTTCACATTAATGACTGGGTAGATCAACCATTAATTTCATAATCGTGTTCAATTACAAAAACAATTTGTTCTAGTTATGAACATCAAGAAATCGCCCTCAATTGCGGCACAATGTTGCGTGAATGTGCCCGATATGAGGCGTTAGCGAAAATCATGCTATATTCGGATGATTTCTACAATTTCTTTCGTTACGTTGAAGTATCAACGTTCGATATAGCCTCGGATGCTTTTTCAACATTTAAGGTATTCATTAATTGGAAAATATTCGATTAATTTAACGAATTTTTATTAGGAATTGTTAACACGTCACAAGATATTATGTGCTGATTTCTTAGAAGTGAATTACGATAAAGTCTTCAGCCATTATCAAAGATTATTGAATTCGGAAAATTACGTTACTAGACGGCAAAGTTTAAAACTATTAGGTGAACTCTTATTGGATCGTCACAATTTTACTGTAATGACACGGTATATATCGAATCCGGATAATTTGAAATTGATGATGAATATGTTGAAAGAACGATCTAGGAATATACAATTTGAAGCCTTCCATGTTTTTAAAGTAATAGCATTTTAATTGAATGTAATTCGTTATTATTTTCGTTGTTTTAAAGGTATTTGTGGCGAATCCAAACAAACCGAAACCAATACTGGATATTTTGTTGCGCAATCAGGACAAATTAGTAGAATTCTTGATGAGATTCCATACAGATCGGGCGGAGGATGAGCAATTTAATGATGAGAAAGCGTACCTCATTAGGCAAATTAAAGAACTGAGGCCAGTGCCAGGACACTAACAATACAATTTTAATAACCAAATCGTTTTATTTCTTTCATATTATTAAAAGAAAAATTTAAAAATTTTATTTCTCTCCCCTCTCTCTATCTTTACTATCTTTCCCGTCTATTGTTATCACGATTATCGCAAATTTTTAATGAGATTTTCCTATTGATTTCTCGATTACAACCGTATCGACTGATTGCCTATTTTCCTATTTAATAACTATTAATAAAACAATAATGGTAGAATATTTTCGTGTATATGTCAGTTTCTTCCTGTTATTTAAGTTGTTTTGGGGAAATAGTTTTGCTTCTAGCAATAATTTTTTATTTTACCAATGTTTTGTGTTAATAATAAAATAGTATTTTATTAGTAAGTAAATTGTATAAATAATCGAAATTATAGAGGGGTGCCTATCATGCTTAAATATTTAGTTAGAATAAATCAATTCTTAGATTTATTAAATAATGAAAATCAAGACATAGAATTATAATTCTAAAATAAAATTGCGAAATCATAGTTTTGTAAAAAGAAATACGAATTCTTCGATGGATTGTTGTACGGTTGATTGGTACAGAACAAGTTTTATATAAATATAGGCACTTGTTCCGAATTATTAAATCACAAAATTTAAACAAAAAAACTTGTATTTAATTCATTGTGTAATTACAAATAATCGAAATTATGTAATGTTTATAAACAATTATTTTCTATACTAGTTGATTTTAGTTTAACCGTATAATGTACCATTATTCTCTTTTTTTAAATATTTATTTAAATTATATTCTGGTTTAAGTCTGAGAAAGGAAATAAAAAAATACAAACGAAAATACAATTCTCTACAATACAAATAACGATATTTGGTTGATTTAAAACCCCTGTAATTACCCGAATGTACACAAAAACAAGCCCAGTCGACGCAAATCCGCGAGATAATCCAATTTCAATCGAGATTCTGCCGGTTAAGCTAAATTTTAAACTTCAAGCTCTAAATGTTGTACGATTGAAGTTGAAAATCGCGCGGATCCAGTCGACAATTCCAATAGACGGTTAGAAATAACGCCAACTAGAACGTTGGTTAATTGTATTTGTTGTTTTAAATTAAATTACAGATTTTAATCGATTAATAATTTACCGTTAAGTATTTCCAGGATCATCTTCTGCCGTAAATATGGCATAGTTTTTTGTTCGAATGTGAATCTGGCTCGTCTGGTTGCGAATTCGGCGAATGTACACGCGAACACACCACAATCACAACCATTCATTTGTTGTGGTATATTTTTAACATTTTCTAAATGGAAATCGCCCGTATCGTAAGCTTGATTCTTCTTATCCATATGTTCGTATTCTAAATAATCTTTTAATGCTTTCAAACATGTGTTATTATCACTACCCATTGAGTCGTAATATTTAATTGTTCTCTCTTTTAAATTGACGATAGCCATACACCAATGCACACTCAAATGTACCGGTATACAAATCAATTCGTACGAAAATAAATCGATTTTCTTCGTCCAACGTCTCAACGACGACGGGCCAGTATTTACCAATTTCGGATAGAAGAACGTATTGAAACAGTAACTTCTTGGATATTTTGGATTCTCATCCGAACGTTGATTAATTACATTCATATAATAATTAATCACATTATCATTCAACCAATTCAAGCCGGATAATGTACGAATATCGCTAACTGTAATCGGTAAATTAAATTTTGTTATCAATGTATAATGCGGATCACGGTGATGTAACGCTTTCTTTACTTCACGGATTTGATTCTCTGTTAATTCCGGTAATTCTTGTTCTTCTTCAATTTCGATCACCGGCAAAATTGTACTTTTTATCGTCAACGAATCGTTGATTTTCTTCGTTAATTTCTTCACTAATAAATCGTGATTGATTTCGCTCAATTGCGACGCATTATCGGTGTACATTTGTATCATTTTCGTTTTATCTTCAACCGAACGACCATACTCTTCCGAACTGTAATTAAGAAAATTAACACATAAATCAATTAATAAACTTCTAGACTTACTAGAGATCCAACCATTGTTTGTGGGCAGTTTTCGACGTATCAACGGCAACAGTTTTGAAACTATTGATCGGTTCGACTCTAATATCGGGCTTTGGTGACGGTGGTTCTGGTAGAATTTCAACATCCGAATCTGAATCGTCAACATCTTCAATAACATGCGGTTCATTTTCATTATTATCGAAATTATTCAATAATTTAACTAAGGTATCTTTCGTATTCAATTTTTTAGGTGTTGATTTATTATTATTATCAGTTAAATCGATGATTTCTATCGGTTTTGTCGGTTTTAATGCTTTTGAAACTAAACGTTTTGTACGATCCGATATATTCGAATCGTTGAATGAATTCGAACGAGTTGCCACATTTAATAATTCCTTATATTTTCGTTTATCATCTAAATACATTGAATAATCTAACGATGATGAATTTGGGAATAATTGTTGTTTAAATTTTGGCTTTTGTATAGGTGTTATTTTATCACTATTATTACTATCATTAACAATATTATTAATACGTCTCGTTATAGGTTCACGGGTTTTTGTAAAACTGGTAATATAGGAGAAATTCCGTTTTTCAGCATCGCGTTTCTTCTCCGACGATGATTTGGATATTTTACTAAAACTCAGATCATTACTAATACTGTGATTGTTGCGAAATATTGGCGAAAACGATGTTGATTTCCTGCGAATATCAAACGAGTTATTTCGAGATTTAATATCAATTAATCTTGATGAATGATGGTTGGGATCGTCATCATCGTCATCTAAAATGATCGTTTTCTGATTTGGTGGAGAACGTACACGGTAAGAATTCTCTAAAATAGAAAATTATTCAAATTCCACAAATTCTAACCAAAAAACTTCAATTACCATTAGTATTTAACGACATTGGTGATAATACTTTACGATATTTCTTACTGGTTTCTGGTGAACTATTTTGAGCTCTAATTGATAACAAAATAACAATTATAATTAGTCATTACAGTAATCAAGGAGAAATTGTTTATACTACCGTCGTTTTCGTGTGGTATCCTCTGACAACGGATAAAACCAACTTCTAATAAACTCCAAGATATGATCAAGCATACTCATGATTGACACCGAACAAGAATAAATTAAAAATTTACATAACAACTAATTTAATACACGAAAATACGATTATTATTTATAAAAATCACTAATTGTATTGTTTTACAACGCACAGAAGTCGGCCATTATTCTTTAATGACAGTAACAGGGGAATTTCGCCGGTTATGTTGGCAACATCAACAAAACCGCCAATAATTTTAACAAAAATTAACAAAATAATCAAAAAAAACAAATTTATAACAATTTAAATATTATGCAATCATTTGAATCGTTATTGATGATAATTTGAGTATTTTTGTTGAAAATCTAGGGGAATTTCGTTGAAATTGCGCCGATAATGCAGTAATCTACTGTTATCACCGGTGAATTTGAGGTTATTCGAAATGTCATTTTGACAATTAATTTAATAATTTAGCGGTATTCTAATTGGGTTTAGTTAAAATTTTCATTAAACTTCAATTAAAACAACAATGAACAGTTGTAAGACGGGTGCCCCGGTCGATGATAGTGACGGTGATCATCGCTGGATGAGTATTGTAAATGTTTGTTTGGAATAATTGCGTTTTTTTGATCATTTCTCTTGTGCAGCATAAACGATTTCTGTCCGAAACTAGAGAGAAAGACGCCGATGTTGTGTTCATAGGTGATTCAATAATACAAGCTTTGCAACATACGGATGTATGGAATGAGTTATTTGCACCGTTGCATTGTTTAAATTTCGGTATACATAGAGATAAAATTGAGAATGTTCTGTGGCGGATAGAGAATGGTGAATTGGATCACATAAAACCGAGAGTGATCGTTCTGCATGTCGGTACAAATAATCACAAAAATACACCGTTGGAAATCTCGGATGGTATTATTGAAATTGTCAATTTGATACGTGATAAACAACCCGAAGCTTACATTGTTGTTCCGGTAAATTTACAGAATTTTAAGCATAGAAACTGGTATTAATTGTGGTGAATTTCAGACGTTATTGCCCCGTGGACAACATCCAAATCAATTACGTGATACTCTATCAGAAACCAATCAATTATTGAAAAACAAATTAAACAATCACTCAAAAGTCGAATTAGTTGAAATTGATAAAGGTTTCGTCCAACCGGATGGTACAATTAGCCATCACGATATGCACGATTATCTGTTATTAACGAATGCTGGATGTCGGAAAGCATTCGAACCAGTCCACGAATTATTGCTACAATTAATCAATGAAGGTGAAACGGAAAAAGATCTCACACCATCCGAATAAATGAAGCACTACCAAATCGTAAACGAAATGCCTTTAAGCTTAATTAGTTTCAATCCCTTATTTCTTAATTAATTTATTTATTTATGGGTAAAGTCGCGAACAACTCAGGCAAATTTAACGCCTTGTGATAATTTCCTTTCAAACATTCCAGAAAGAACAATCTCAATTATTTATAGGATTAACCTTCTTTTTTTTTGTGATACCAACGCTAAATTTATTCACATTAATATTAAAAATAAATTGATAAATTTGCAAATATTTGCTTTAAATTATAGAAATGTAAAGAAATCAATCACTACTACTACTCTCGGACAATCCAGCATCCTTTTTTGGTGGTTCTCTTATTCTTGATGATTTTCGAACATAACCGGGGCCCTGTTTCGATCTTCGATAAGCTTCAATTGCCTTCAATTTATTCCGCAACATGTCGGTTTTATCTCTTTGTTTCTGCGGAATTGTTTCTCGCCGTTTTAGATTCGATAAATTCGGCTTTTTATTTTGTAATTCCTCCTGTTTTTCCTTCATCTCGTTCTCGAGTTGTTTTAAACGTTTACGGGAGAGTCTTTGGACCTGTTTTAATACGCCAACATCTTCATCTTCGATTTTCTTCTTCCGTTCGCGTTTCTGTTTAGTTTTCGTTTCATTCGTTTCAGCATCTTCATCGATTTTCTTCTTTCGTTGAGATTTCTGTTTTGTTTTTGTTTCATTTGCTTCAACTTCCTCTTGATTGTTGTTATTTAAACGATTCAGCGCCGTTTGGACGCGTTTGCTCAACTTCGACTCGATTTGTTGCGTTTCATTTTTCGATTTTATCTGATAATAATCTGAAAGTTTCATTTGTTTCTTTGTTTCATTCATACGTTTCAGGACTGGTTTCAATATCTCTTGGCTCTTGTGTATTGTCCAACCGAATTTCCGTTTGGCAAAATCACATAAACCGACAACATCCGGCTTGGACCATGTGAATTTCTCATCGCTTGTTTCAACATTCGGTTCTAAATACGCTTGTATAACGTTAACATTGGGGAAACCGTGGTGGATTTGTAGATTTTTTAATTTGTTGCGTAAGCCAATCGGGCCAGGTCCGGATAATTTGCCTTTTTCACACCATTGTCGGAACTCTTTCAAACCGGAAATCAACTCGAATTGTATCAATGTGAATTCCGTTGCTTTCGTATTTTTCGGTGGAAATGCCGCTAGAATTTCTAACGCTGTTACAGGACCGATACCGGGCAAACCGACTGTATAATCACTGCCCACTAATAGCGCTAATAACACCATTTGATAACGGGTTAATTCTGGAAATTAGAGCGAAATTAATCGGGTGATTTGTTGATAAGAAACCGAATTCTCACTGAAATGGTGTTGGATATTTTCAGCGCGGAATTCCAATACGGGTCTATCAGGATTAAAGAAATTCTTATAGACTGTTTTACCGCCAAACAACCAGATGTCACTATCGTCGGTGATAGTACCATCAACTAAATTGATTTGCTCTAAAAACGCACATTGGGCTTCAGCCTCCATGGGGGCAACAATATAAGGCACCCCGAATAATTCCAATAATTCCTAAAAATACCAAAATTACTAAAAATCGATAATAATAGTAATAATACCTGTGTCTCTTGGTATATTTGATCGGTGAGACTATTAGCGAATCGTTCTTTCGCCGATCTCTCCACGATCATTTCATCTTGTTCTTTCTGCAAATTTTCACGAATCTCCTTCAATTGTTGCACCGACAAAACCGAATCGTTATTCTCTTCATTTTTGCTTGATTGTGGCTTCGAATATTGTTGAATCCATTTCTCAAGTTTATTCTTCATAGAACCCGAACCTTCTTCAGGTTTCTTCGGAATTTCTTCAGTTTCTACAGCAGTTTCATGATTTTTCTCTGGTTTTTCTTCGGTAAATATATCGCTGAATAGATCATCCTCCATTTCTTCGTCCGGTTTTATCACCACTTCCATTATTTCATCAGTTTTAGTCGATTCTTCAACATCGACAAATTCATCATCACTGGAATCTGAAGTGAGATTATTTGGCGAAGATTCTTTGGTTTTAATCGGGAGATTCTCTAAATTTTCTGATTTATCTTCAATACTTTTAAGTTCTTCAATGTTTTCCTTTAATTCTTCTTTATCGTGAGCAACTTTCTTAGAGTTTCCGCTTTGACTTCCGGTTGTAGAATTTTCGCAAGTTTCTGTTTCACTACGTTCAGTAGGTACTAATTGAAGCTCAGTTGAATTTTCTTCTATCTCTTCCATATTTTGCCCATTTTTGGCTCCCTTAGAATCTCCACTTTCCACTCCAAGAATTGCATTAGAAGTTTTAGCTTGTTCTTGTAAACTTTCCTGAATTGCTATTCCGCCGTCTTCAATAGGTACTAATTGAGGCTCAGTTGAATTTTCTTCGAAATTTTGCCCATTTCCAGCTCCTCTAGAATCTTCACTTTCCACGCCAAGAATTTCTTCAGTACTTGAAGCTTCTTCACGAATTTCTTTAATTTTGTCACTTTTTTCGATTTTATCATCGATTTTCTTCGTTTTCCCACTTTTACCAATAATTCTAGCAATTTCACTCGGCGTCAAACCGCTGTATTCAATCATGTAATTTTGCGCCGACTTCAATCTCGTTATAAATTCAATCTCATCTTGATCTTCATCACTAGAATCACTAATTAAATCATCACTATCTAGAATTTCATTAAAATTAAATTCATCCGTTTGTAAATCTTTTGAATTATTCCCACATTGTGCCGAGGAAGTTGAAGGTTGATCCTGTAAAGATAATTCAATTGCTTTCTGTAAATCACAACGAAATTCAATATTTTTATCGACGATTTCATCATCTTCTTCTTCTTCAATATCACCCAAATCTTTCTGTTTCGCCTCATCGATTGCTTGTTTTAAATTTTTAATTAGAACAAATCGTTTAGTCTCATCGGAGGCAATACGATTACCGCCCGATTCTAAAACACCTTCATCTTTCAACAATTTCTCCAATTCGCCTAACGATAACTGATGACCGCCCATTTCCTTTTCGATATCCTCCAAGGCGTTTTGTACATTTTGCCGTTTCAATAGTCGTTTCATTTGATAGGTAGAGAAATCATCACTTTCTGTGGGTAGTTCGTGAATACGCCCCCATGACGACTGTTTACGCGTGTCTTTCAAATCGGTGAGAATCTCATGACGGACCTCAATCGGTAACGATTTGAATTCACTACTGTTTGTATCAATTGAATGTAAATCCCATTGTTTCGCTCCTTGACTTGTAGTTGAGTCGTCTATAAATGACTCCTCATCGCTGCTCGACGATGACGATGGTTGTGGCGGTAGAAAATATAAACTATCGATTTTTCCATTGCTTTTACTCGTTGAAGTGGTCGTCGATAACGTAGATTTAGTCTTTTCGGATAATACTTTACTGATGACTGTGTGTTTGAGGAGATTATTTAAGATATTTTTATGAATACGATCCGCTTCATTCTTATTTTTGGACTTTTGTTGGTTCCTTTTCGCCTAAAAAGAAATTAGGAATTTTAAAATCTAGAAGGCTGGATGTGGTAATCGGAATTAACCACGGTATCTACATTGTTGCCAAATCGCCAATTCTATTACTAATTCTAACGGTTTTTATAATTCAATATTAATTTATTGTAAATTTTGCAGATTTCTTATTATATTTAACATCTAAAATAGCCTTTTATGTAATTTGATATAATTGCATTGATTTTATATGATTTGTGATGGATAATGTGGCAATGTGTACCGAACGTACGCTTATGGAAGCATACTATGGTTATAAAATTTGAGGTTATGTCCGATTGTTTACAAATATTGGGCAACTTACAATCGTTTCTTTCTTGAGAATTGGGACACCACCATCGAAAACAAATACTGGTTTTACTTTAAAATACAACAATTTACAGACTCTATGGTAGATACTTAGGAGATGGGCGTTGGGAATTTGGGCCCCTTTGGAGTCTTGGAAGCCCTTAATGGCCTTATGTAACCATATCGAAATATCTACAAAATCATCCCTTATAGAATTCGATTGTTATTACAATTTGTGATAATTTATACCAATTGTTAAGATTTTATTTTCGAGACTTTCCAATGGTACCGGTTGGCCCGACGATTCGATCAATTTCCATAAACCATGAACGCCCATTATGTTCGACTACCTGCCAAAAGCATTTCTTAACCTTTTCTTCTCAATCTTCGGATATTTGTAGAAATTCCCACGGTCACTCTTACTCGATTCGATTCGAATCAACAATAGCGCACGAACGCCACTGCTGCGACATCCACAAATAATGGTGGGGGGAGTGTGGCGAGGAATGACTAGAATTATCAAGAAATTATAATGAAAGTGAACGAAATGATGATAGTTTCCCATGATTTTAAATCCGAGAATCGTCCGAATCGAAATGAAAACAAATCCCTAATCTCCGTCCGGCCGTCCGTCAGACGACGATCCAAATTACACCCATCTCTATCTATTTAATAATAGACGTATACAAATCGATGAATGAACGATAGAGATGGAGATAGAAGATTTACTACGATGAAGGCCACCCACTATTTCCCACACCATGTTTTTCCCACGCCCTGACTATAACCCCAACAACATCCTTTCAAATATGATGATGATGATCGTCATCATCATCATCATCATCATCATGGTGGTGACGTAGTAGTGCGAGGGTAAGTGTATCTAGACGACAGGGGCGGACAATTGACAGTCGTAATAAAGGCTACTTCACACGTGATTATTGGCAATGGTTGCTTGATTGAAAATCGATCTAATTCACAATTATCTATTTTTAGAGATTTAGCTAATTTAAAGCCAGTTCCGGTTGATTATTGTTGTTTTCCGAGATAATTATGATTAATATGTGAGAATTTGTGGCTAATTATCTCGATTGTTTTCGTTTTCTAATTGTAAATTTATTAATATTTATAATCTAATTAATGAATTAATTTGCTAGAGGTTAATTTAATTAAATCGATAGATTAGCCTTCAATTGTTTGTTTGCTGTCATTCGGTCGCGTGTGAATCGCTCTTTACTCGTTGCCAAAATTACATAATATCGATTATCATAATAACCACGAAATTTCGTTGAAATTGTCGAGTTTTATTACAAATCGAATAATTTATTGTATTATTATTGGATAATTTGTTGTATTTTCGATGGTATTGTCGGTGAAATTTGTGTTAAAAATGCCAATTATTTTGTTGATATGTTGGCCGGACTGTCGGAAAATTGGAGCCGCAAACAGGTGTTTTTCGAATGGAATGAGGTAGCGCGGCCAAAGAGGGGAAGCATGGCATTTGTTCTCACGTAGAGCGGTAGCGAAGAGTTGGCGATAACACCGTCTTCTGTTTACAACTAGTTTGTGTTGGTGTAGCGCAACGGATCGAAGTCGCCTCAATTTTCCAATTGTTTCTAATATTTTCTATTATTATTATTAATATTATTGACAATAATTAGAAGAATGTTATAAATAGTTGTTGTTGGTAGAAGGATGCCGCACCAGTACGGGCTGCCGGGGATAGCGCACGCACAATCGCCCCCAACGCCGCCACCCCAACACGGGGCGATGTATCCGCGATTCTCTGGGGCGGTGGTGCCGGGTGGTTATCGCGGCGAGGACCGCCGTCTGACACGCGAAGCAATGGAGCGTTATTTGCGCGATCGTAGTGATATGGTGATTGTGATTTTGCATGCTAAAGTCGCCCAGAAGTCCTACGGTAATGAGAAACGTTTCTTTTGTCCACCGCCGTGTATTTATTTGTTTGGTGATGGTTGGCGATTACGGCAAGAGCAAATGTTGCGCGATGGTGAATCCGAACAGGCATCGCAATTGTGCGCCTTCATCGGTATTGGTAATTCTGATCAAGATATGCAACAATTAGATTTGAATAATGGTAAACAGTATTGTGCTGCAAAAACGTTGTATATATCCGATTCTGATAAACGTAAACATTTCATGTTGTCGGTGAAGATGTTTTATGGTTCAGGGCATGATATTGGTGTGTTTCATAGTAAACGTATTAAAGTTATATCGAAACCATCGAAAAAGAAACAGTCGTTAAAGAACGCCGATTTGTGTATAGCCAGTGGTACTAAAGTGGCATTATTTAATCGTTTACGTTCACAAACAGTCTCAACTCGATATCTACATGTGGAAAATGGCCATTTCCATGCCAGTTCCACACAATGGGGTGCCTTTACCATCCATCTACTCGACGATAACGAATCCGAAAGTGAGGAATTCCAAGTCAGAGACGGCTACATCCATTACGGAGCAACGGTAAAATTGGTGTGTTCGGTAACAGGAATGGCCCTCCCACGGTTAATTATCCGAAAGGTAATCCAATTATTTACAATCAAAATCAACAATAATTGAGGTTATGTTGTATCTGTCAATTGTCAACATACCAGTGGCGTAACAACCATTTTCAAATCTATCAATTTTTATTAATAGGTAGATAAACAACAAGCTCTATTAGAAGCCGACGATCCCGTTTCACAACTCCACAAGTGCGCTTTTTATATGAAAGACACCGAACGAATGTACCTGTGTCTATCACAAGAACGTATAATCCAATTCCAAGCCACCCCATGTCCGAAAGAGCCCAACAAAGAGATGATCAACGACGGCGCCTGTTGGACAATCATCTCTACAGATAAAGCCGAATATCAATTCTACGAAGGTATGGGGCCGGTACGTTCACCGGTAACACCAGTACCAATCGTTCACAGTTTACATTTGAACGGTGGCGGTGAAGTTGCAATGTTAGAATTAACCGGTGATAATTTCTCACCATCCTTACAAGTCTGGTTCGGTGATGTGGAAGCCGAAACGATGTACCGTTGTCAAGAATCGATGTTGTGCGTTGTACCTGATATATCGCAATTTCGCGGCGAATGGTTATGGGTGCGACAACCGACCCAAGTACCAGTCTCTCTAGTTCGCAACGATGGCATCATTTACGCTACCGGTCTAACGTTTACTTATACACCGGAACCCGGACCGAGACCGGCTTGTTTGCCGGCCGATGAAATCATGCGACACGGCCAGAGGAGTGCTGCCGTTGCGGCAGCCGCCCAACAGAACGCTATGAATGCCAGCGGTGGTAGTACGAATACGGGTAATGAGGGGGCTGCGTGGAATTCGCACAATGCCACAGGATTACATTGAAATCTTGCCAATTTTCTCGAATATTTTTGTGATAAAACGGCTTATCAGTGAATCTCTTGTGTACTCGAAACGGGCCGGATTTTCGATTAGCTTTTAATGATAGACAGAAAGAGAGAATAAACCAAAGCTAGAATTATTTCTGTATTGCTCTAATTTTTGTTTAATTTTAAACATATTTCTATTGAAAGTATTATTTCACATTTTTAATCTATGCTCAATTTGAGAAATCGGTAAATTTGCAACGAATTTATACTAAAGAAATGACTGTAAATATTTATAATTTTAAGATTTTATTCTACGTAAAAATCATACATAAACAAATCTGTACATTATGCATATTTTGTAGAAATAAAAACTATTTAAATAATAACATTTGGATTATTTAAAACAGATTCCATAAGTTAACCCTCATATTTACAAGATAAATATTAATAATGATAATTGTAAAAAATATAATAGAGATTCGCATTATTGATGATAATAATAATAATAATAATGATAATAATAATAGTAATAATAATAATAATAATGATAATTAGGGTAATAATAACAACAAAAACAAGAAAGATTCAAGATTTTCACATACAGTTTCCCACGAAAGAAATCCGTTCTGTTAATTCAAAATACAGTCATTTGACAAAAAATTCCCACATATCCAACCAGATAACAATGCTAGAATTTTTTGTATTTTTCTCGTATTGTTTACTATTAATAATTACGTTTCCTATTGTATATTAATTAGAACTGGTCCCATTCCCAGCCGTGATGGGGCCATTCATCGAACAATCCAAAAAACAAAGAAGAAATCTCGAGAAATCAAAATTCTAATCGATGAGTATTATTCTAATTACTAGGCACTTGTCATCATTTAATCCGTATACTCCTCTGTTTATTCATGTTCGTTAACATTAATGAGATGTACGATGTTAGCAGATCGTCCATTTTATAGCCTAATGAGGTTTCACACAGCAATTTCGAGCCGCGTACTAAATTACCAATAGTCATATGGAAATACGTATTGCCTGACGACCAATTCGAGATTCTCGTAAATGGGTGTGTGATTAATATTTCCTAAAATAAAATAATTAAGATTTAATTGTATGATGAATAAGAAAATAAAGATAAAATGATAAATAAACATGCAATAATTATAATAACAGGAAATCATATAATCTTGAACAGTGCCCCTTTATTCCCTCTATTCTACGTCTATTATTGTTATAATTCGTGAGAATCTTGTGATTGTTTTATTCACAACTGGAATAGAAATTTCTTTTATTTATCCCCAAATTACCTTCGATTGTGGATGAATTAAACTAACACCGTGTTTATTGATCGCTATCAATAACATTTCAGGATAATTCGGATCGGTTGTTTGTTTAACTTCAAAGAATGCCGAACCGAAAGTTGGCCACCTATAGACGATCTTCAAGAACGTTATTTTCGCATCCTCCGGACTCATTCCAGCGTCTTGATTATAGGCAGCCACAATTGCACGTTTCCAATCGTTAGCGCTTTGAATCTTCACCAAATCAGCCGGGATCAATTCGCGCAACATTTGCCTACAAAACCGACAATAATAATCGCCCCTACTAGAAAACAATCAACTTACGGTATTGCCTGTAATTCCTGTTTACTCTCACCGAATCGTACTCGATAGATCAAAGCGGCCAATTTCGCCGCTTCTTCTTTACTACATTTGTGATAACCGCGTATCAATTTCGGTAATTCCTGATGGAAATGGAAGATTAAATCGGCATTACGATCCTTCCCCGGTACTGTATTCGTCCAGAGCTTCTTCATGAAGAACACTTGATAGGAGAATTGCGGCGTGATTCCGTCACGAGTTGGTCGGGCTTTACGGATCCAATCAGTCAAATGGCGGACGAAATCGAAGAAGAAATCGCCCTCCGGTACCGAGATGACTTTGTCGGCGATTTTAACGAACAAACTGAAACCTTCACTGGATCGGAGATTTAAACGTTGGCTGATATTCTGGCAGAAATCTTTGGCACGTGTACTGGAATCGACTTCGAACGCTTCGTCTGTATCGTCCGGGAAGTAGACTTTGTGGAAGATTTGGGTGGTTTTATGTTGGATTGCTTCGACTTCGACTTGATGCGGTGGGTATTTCCGTTGGCCGTTGCGGAGGGTTTTCTGTAGGCGTTGTAAAGAGTCTTGTGATATCGGATGGCGGCGACTACGTAGAAATAACGTTAATTCTTTCAATAAACTTTGCGAACATGTGAATAGTCCGGTTGCTAGCCACATTAATTCCCAGCCGCGTTCCTCTGATAATCGATTCCGATTATCGGTCAATTGTTTCATGATTTGACAATAGATTTCATCGCGTAATATCTCGTGTTTTAGCGGCCCATCGAATATATGATCCGTGTATTCGTTGCCTAAACGGGGTCGTTTTGATGGCAAATCGCCCATGTATTTCAAAATAGCACTGAATGCAAAACACGCTTCTTCGGCTAATTCTTCTTTCATTAATAATTTCTTCAATAAGGGTTGTTTGATGGGTTCCCGAGAATGCCGCCACAGATCATCAACACCACGTCTAGACGACGTTAGAGTCATCTTCGACATCGTCCGTTTGATCGGTGGACGGAAATGATCAATCGAATATTCGGCTAAAGTGTACGGACGATCACGGGTTTCGGTGCCGTTCATTGAGTATTGTTGGCTTAAACGGCGGCCATGTTCGGCGCCTTCAACGGTGAAAAGTTGTAAAATATCGGCTGGTGGTTTCGACATACAAGGCAATACGTAGACTGTCTCGGCTGGAAAATCGCCTTTCTCCATTGTCCTTTCGCATCTACCCACGCACCAGCCGCTATTCAATACAGTCTCCCCAGTACTGTCCTCTTCTAGAACGATTAGATCGCCTTTTTGGAATGTCAAAAAACTGGACCCTTCTCCGGGTGCTTTATAATCCTGTAACGCTATCACGAATTTTGAACGTTTCTTTAAACCTTCCAAGAAATACACGACTAAATCACGAATATCCTCAGCATTGGGACTTTGAAATGTAAACTCCTCGCCACGCACTGTACTTAAACTGAAAGTTTGCGTAAAAACTTTATTCGTTTTCTGACTCGATACGGTTGTAATTTCAGGAAATGACAGTTCCAATAAGACTTGTTCTTGATCGTCAACCACATAAACACCAGTCCAATTCACAGCGATTATTACGTCGTTTTTGGGTAGATTCGGGCCTGAATTACGGTAAGCTTCATAGAAACGCGAGAATAGTAAAGGCCATTTGAATTTAGCGTAACTGACGACGTCTTCTTTAACGCGTAAAATCTGCGCCTTTTCTTTAACGTAATAACTCTTCTTATAAGCTTGGACAACGAGAGCCGCCCAACGGTCGACAGCTTTCTCAACTCCAGTCAGACAATAATCTGGGATATAATTCGGTAATAACGTCAATAATCGTTCAACATTCATATCCGTGTTGTATTCAATGTAGTATTGTTGTGCGGCAATCATCGCTAAATCTTCCTCTTTATCGCAACGGTATTCGCCGAATTTAACGCCACGTACGACTTGTTGGTAGATGAGATTGGTAGCGACTTGGTCTTCACTCGGTTCGTGCCAGGGGGCGAAGATTTCTTTACGGAAGAACAAACGCCACGGTGCATTCCGTTCTTGAGCGCCTTGTTCTTTAGCGTATTGTTCACATTGCGATATAGCGTCCATAACGTGATCACCACCACTGCCCAAAGATGACACTTTGTCGAATAATGCAATATAGAGCGAGAAACCGAATTGGTCTTTTAAGCCGATTTTATCCGATAGTTGATTGCATAATTCCCGAGCTGTTGTCGCCGAATCTGCTAATAAAGTCTTCGTATTACCGTCCATAAAAGTTATAGGTAACATTATCGGTTTCTTTGATTTCGTCGCCTGTAATTCCAACCAACTTGGCGGTTGATTTCTTGTTCCGTTATTGAAGGTGCGCTTCAAACGATCCTCACAATACGGCGCATATCCAGGCGGGCCTTCCCGTATGAATGCACGCAAATAATTCACGAATTTCTCTGAAGGTGCAAAACAACCAACACACAACGACAATAGAATCCAACCGCGAGCATGCGATGATTTCGACGGATTATTCGTTAATTGTTTACAAATCTGGCAATAGATTTCGTCGCGTAATTCCGCACGCAATATCCCATGGCCGATAATGAAGTGCAATTTTTCTAGATTCGATGTCGGCCGTGATTCCAACCACGATTGATAACTATCGGCTGTGTATTCTTCATCTTGCAATTTACGACGGACATCTTCGCCTAATTTATTTTTACGTTTCAACGTTAATGAGACTAATTTGTTGCGAATTGAGCGCGGTTTCTGTTTCATAAAAGAATCAGGATCTAGACCCATCATTTGTGCTTCTTGGAATTCTTTACTGCGGATGAAATTGCGCCCTAATGTTGCTGTAACTTTCGACATAACTGAAGTATTGTCGCGGTCCATGGTATGGTAACGGGGTTCGGGTAGATCTCCAGTGAAACGCAAGATTGTCACCCATAGGGCTTGAGCGGCCTATAAAAATTTACAATAATTGTTGTTATTTTGTCGAAATCATACGAACCAATTGATCGCCTTGTGTGTGTAGGGGTAATAAGGGGTGTTTTAACGGTTTGCGTGAATATTGATGGCCGACATTGCCTTGGAAGTAAGTAGCGGCGAATTTCTGGAATTTAAATTCGGATAAATCTTCTTCGTCTTCCGAATTCGTCTGCATCGGACTGATGATTTCGTTTTCATTCGATTGCGTTGGTAGATCGTTAAAAACGGAAGTTTCTCGACCTAAAACTATAATTCGCTTTTAATTATTGTTATTGTTTTAATATTTGTGATTACCTGGCGTCGGAGCTTCACTAGAGCTATCCGGTAAGAAATCAAACATAGCCTCAACTAATTTCGAATCGTCAACAGGCTCGTCGGCTTTCCGGGCGGCATCGATGATCAAATTCTTTTTGACTTCAACACGCCGTCTCTCCTCCATTTCCAATTCCATTTCTTTACGTTCCAATTCGTACATGCGTTCCCTGTAGTTTTGTTCGGCAATTTCTTTGGCACGTTTATTACCGGCATCTTTCAATTCGCGCTCCTCTTTCTTCTTCAAACGTAACGCTTCAACGTGATTGAGATGCTCGAATTGGATCTTTCTGTATTTGCGTTGGGCAATCATTCGACGTACGTGCGACTGGATTTTGATAATTGCCCACATTTTATGGCCGTATTCGCGTCGGACTAAATAGCCTCGAGCGTGTGCTTGTAACCCAACGATATGGCCGCGTAGATGACGGAAACGATGCGATAATACACGTGCACGTATCAAAGCTTGCAATCGCATATAACCGACTCGCATCCGTTTATAACGTTGTCGTTGGATGTAGCCTTTCCAATATTTCTGGATAATCATGGTTGCGGCTTTTAAGCGTAAGAATCGCCGTCGATACACCCAGCCGCGTATTGAGCGTTGTAGAATTAGAATTTTTCGCGTTAAGACACGATCGCGTTCTTGTTCTAAAAATAAATCGTGAGCATCCTTCAAGAATACTTTCGTGTGCCCTAATTGATAATCGGATCGGCCTAAGACAACTGAACAGATCTTGGTTGTAGCTAGACGACAATCGGTACGGTGAGCCGGTGGGATTCCTGAGATTAAAAAGCGGTAACGTTCGACGAAATCGCTGAAACTGTGCCGGATTGGATAGCCGGCGCGACGTATTCGAATCGTTTCCATCATTCCGGAATAGCGTAATTGTCGACAACACAAATTCCGATCGAACATCATCGGTTTCTTGTTTTCATTCGGTTTAATACAACGGATGAAAAACGGTTGGCAATTCGATAGAGTTCGCATTAGCGAATCTAAACTCTTTTTAAATTGCGTCGATAAAGTTGGTGTGCGTTTCCGCGTTTCTGAGCCCATTCCGATATCGTCGGCGAAGATTTGTTGTAGGAATTTATTGTTAGAGATTGCGATTAATTGCAGCAAATCGGCGCTGAAAGTGTCGCGATTTTTCTCGAGGAATCCCCGGGTGTCGTAGAAAACAACTCCGGCGAAGTGGTTTAAACCGAAACTTGTGTTGATATCGGATTTCGGTTTGAGGTAATTGCGGTGATTTCCGTGAGTTTTATGCAATTTGGCTAACAACGTCTGATCGGTGCCTTTTGGGAATTTACTTTCCTCGTCGATTAGAGCCATAATGTTTAGTTGTTTGATTGCAATCAGATCTAAAGAGTCTTGATTATCCACGAATTCAATATGTTGCCAATTTATACCCTCATTATTGTATTCTTCTTGTTCTAATTTAAATATGTGTTGAACGAAGAACTGTTGTAGATTCTCGTTAGCGTAATTGATGCAGAATTGTTCGAAACTGTTATGGTCGAAATTCTCAAAACCGAAAATATCCAGAACACCGATAGAACTACGTTGGCGTTCTTTCGGCCGATAGATAGCACTATTGATCTTCTTAACAATCAACACGAATAATCTCCCATAGATGCCTTTAACGAAAGCATCGCGTACATCGACGCTTTGTTCGCGCGACAACGTCGAAACTACAGTTTCACCATGTGCAAATAGTGTTTTTCTAGTTAAAGCATCAATCAACGGTTGTACAGGTACACCTAATAAATTAGCAACACGATTCACATTGGTCGGATCGGGAATTTCCGTAGCATCCAAATTATCAACAACAGTTGCTTTATATTTAATATTACCAGTATGTAATAATGCCGCTAATAATTTCATAATCTCCCAAATTTCTTGGTCGGAAAATAGGAGGACTTTCATTGCACTGCGGATGTCGGCGAATTCGGCGGCATCATCGCGGCCTTCACACGTAATACAACCACCCTAAAACCGATAGATTTCGGTGATTTTAATTATTGTAGAAGTGGGAAACTTACCCCAGTTAAGTATCGATATTGACTAGCATCGCCCAATTCTAATCTCTTCTTCTCTTCTTTACCTAAACCAGCTAATAAACAGTAGAATATATGATAGTTTCTTTCGTCGGGATTCTGCGAAACTATCCGACTTTTCTCTAATAGATATTGCTCGATTTTCGCCCCCTCGATTACACCGTTATTGTTGAAATGTATATCGATATATTTACCAAATCTTGAACTGTTATCGTTGCGTACAGTTTTCGCGTTACCGAAAGCTTCCAATATTGGATTGGCTTCCAAGATTTGCTGTTCAATCCATGAATGTTTACCGCTAATCGCTGCTAAATATTGTAGAATTAATTTAGTACTTTCCGTTTTGCCAGCCCCCGATTCTCCGGATATTACGATACATTGGTCTTGTCCATAACGGCGCATATTTGCATAACAATTATCACCAATAGCAAAAATATGCGGTGGTAATTCGCCGATTTTCCGTTCTTTGTACAATTTTATCTGTTCGGCAGTGTAAATTGGTAGGATTTGATAGGGATTTACAGCTACAAGAATCGAGCCAGTGTACGTCTAAAATTGAGCAATTTTGTAAATAGAATTATCGAATTGTATTTGGAGTTTACATAGATGAGGTTCTCGTTGTAACGAATCAAGAGATTTCTGAGTATGCCGGCTTCGTGTAAATCGCCCAAACCGATCATATCTTCAACACCATGTATTGAAGTGGCGTGCATTGCTTTAATCCGCCGATCCGGACTGAGCCAATGCTCTTCACCATCATCGTCACGGACGGCGATACGTCGACCTTCTGCCGAGATGACACGGGCGCCGATTGCCACATCGAATTCGTTGCCGGAAATCGGCTCGATCCAGATGTAATCCCCCTGGATATTACCAAAAACAATATCATTATTATTATTGTAGATTAACAATTGTGTGACGTAACGGCGCGAGGTCAATGGAACCACTTATAGCTCCATTTGGACTGGTAGAAACATTAGAAGAGTGGTTTATTAATGTTGATGTACCGCTAGAATGTTGACATTCTTATCTAAACATCGATTTTTCATCGATACTCGTTTTTTAAACTGTAACATTTCGAATATTCCAGACGGTTATAAAAATTGAGGCTCTAAAATTCGGTGCTAATTGGTTTAAACGCGAAATTTGTTGATTTTGGGGTCATATATTTGCACAACAATTTAGAAATCTGTCAGAAAATCGCTTTTTTTTAGGAAATCGAAATCTTTTTAACTTTTGAACTTTTACAATATTTTACCTTGAAACAATCATCATCGAAAATATCCAATTTACAACACTTGTTTAGATTTAAATCTTCCAAATCGATATTGTTTCCAATAGCGAACAATACGTTTTTGTTTCTCTATTTATTTCCTAAACTAAATCCATACAAATGTTGTATAAAGAGGAACACGAACGGATACCGGAAGTGCTTTTCATGGTTTGATGACCGTTTGGTACATCATCATTCAAACATTGAGCACATCTCTTCTATTTTCCCCCAGTTTGGTCTATTTTATTGCTATTATTTTGAAGGAAATTCCGGAAATAAATTCGTAAAATACTCTCTAATATCATTGATTTGTTAGGTTGTCAAATAAAGCAAACTGGGGCAATACGATTAAAGAATTAAGGCCATTCGGTTATAACGAATTTAACAGTTACACGAACTATATTCGCGGTGTTTCTACGAAAATTTTTGGGTATTTTTCGGAAATTAACTTACCCGTGTGACAATCACCATGGTGCGGATTTCGGCTGTACCTAAACAAATTAATTCATGTTAATTAGATGAAATCATGTTATGTTGTAAAATTGTTTGTATAAATCGTAATTTTATTGGGGAAAGCTCGTAATTTCCACTATTATTGTCGTCATCTGTTCAAATTTACATAAAGTCGTCTCGTTTAATTTTCATTTTCTAACAGATGAAATAGATGCTCAATGGTCGACCTTTATGGTCGGTTAAGTAGAAAGTCCAATTAAAAATTTCCGACTTTTTCCCATTTTGTAGAAATGAGGGGAAAAGCCTAGTCAATTTTTTTACAACTTCGCAACAATTTCCACCGATTCGATTTATTGTTATTGCCCGAATTCCGCGTAAACTCTTATCTAATCAGCATCGTCAATTGCAAAAATATAAACATATTCGACAACATAGTCCTTTTTTTTTATTATAACATAATTGAATTTATTTAAACGGCCTCAAAATTGATGAACCTGTTTTTTCGTTTATTTATTATTATCGATGATAGAGACCATATGACGGAGGAGTTCTCGGAAAAAACCACACCGGTACTCGATTAAATTGTCATATCTTATTGTTTATAACAAAGTACAAGTAACAGTAATTGGGAAATTATCGAACGATTAATAATTTTAAGACAATCTCAATAAAAGAAAAAAGGAGAGAATATCGTTCGTAATGGTAAAAAGCGACACGAAAACCAGAGAATGTAGCGGATCCTTAGCCATCATCATCATTATTATTATTTTTATCATCATCATCACCGGTGTGGTAGTCTAAGAATGTCCCCGAGGACATCTTCACCGAACTCTGCCTGCACTGTCCCCTCAAAAATCGGTGTCTTTTGGGGGAGATTAATGTGAATTCGCCTCAATTCGGTACAGAATTGAAGGTAAACAGTGTTAAAATACAGTTGTGTATACCTGGCAATTTTCGAAAAAACGTCGATTTAATCCACGCTCATAATTGACGATATTCTAATGGAAAATCATTAGGAAAAAGGGAAACACTGCCACTTAACACTTCATTTATAATCCATTTACTGGCAATCATACGACACTTGTACTAATAAGGTGGGCACTACCTGTACAATTACTGTGTTACCTGTACTGAATTAACTGTGGTTTAAAAACTACACGAACGCCACCAACGGCCAGGTGTAGTACCGATGACAATTAGAAAAATTATCAAAAATTATAGGTTTGTTGTCTATTCGCGGATTAAAAACATCAATTTTCCGGTAATACAACCTAATTTAATATTGAAACTTTATCATCGAGAGTTTTGGGGTTGTTTTATTGTAGAAATTTCGATTGAAACTCGTGAAATTTGGAAAAAATGCAAATTTTAATTTTTTCCGAAATAGTTGGTGTTACAATCAAATTTGGCGCAACTTTTAAACATTGCAGATGTTTGGTGGTAGAGGTCGCTGCATTTGGGGATTTTTAAGTCGATGTATTGGCGTCACTGGCGGAGTCCACCACATAGTGTCATCAAGGTTGGCGGTTTGTCTCTAAATTCTTTTGTTTTTTTCCTCGTATTAATTTTTCGGAAATACAACAAAAGACGGGGAGAATATGAAAATTTGGACGAGTGAGCATACATTCAAGTGAGTCATTTAAAAATTTATAAAAATTATAAATTAATTGTTTCCGATTTTTTCCAATGATAGTCATCCATGGGAGACGGTGGCCACTGCTGCTTGGCGGAAGTATCCCAACCCCCATAATCCAGCCGTTATCGGTACCGATGTTGTTGAACGTAAAGTAGTCGATGGTGTTTTACATACGCATCGTTTAGTCAGTTCGATTTGGTATTTTCCAAAATGGGCACAAGCTGTAAGTATCGACATTGCATCATACCAATTTTTTTTTAATAAAAGTTATTAAAAGACGACTATAATAGAAAGGGCACACGTGGGGAACGTGGATGGCACCTATCCAAATCGTTCAAATTACCTATCCGGCAATTTTAACGATTTTTATCCGAGTCTCGAAAGTTTGGTTAGGTAACATTCCAGAAACGTCATCGTTTTGGTCGATGGCCGAGCACGTGCCTCACACGAATTTCAACCTAATCGCCAGAGATTTTAAAGGTCAATTGTAGATTAACCTTGAATTACCTCGAACTTTGGACTTTAACGTCATTTGATTTTTTTTAATTTGGGATCTGTCACTAGCGCGTCTCGCCTATCAGCCTCGGTTCAATTACCATGAGATCAATCAAATCAATACACTTATTGTATCGATTATTATTGAGAATGCATTTAATTTTCAGTTAATCGGTTCGGCAAAAGTATGTTATGCCAGGGAGCACTCAGAAGTCGATCCAAATAGCCGAGAGATGACTTTACGTACAATAAATCTAACATTTTGTCGACATATTGCTGTAAATGAGACATTAAACTACGTACCGCATCCATCCGATCCGAATAAAACCTTATTGAAACAGGAGGCTGTCGTAACAGTTAAAGGTGTACCATTAAATCATTATATGGAGGATTTATTAACGAATAAAATCTCAAATAACGCCGGTAAAGGCCGACAGGCTATGGAATGGGTGATAAAACGTTTAAATAATGAAGTTAAAGATTTACAAAGGAGTACTGATGAAATTTTGAATCAAACAAAACGATCCATTGATGATATAGCGAATAGTGCAAAGAAATCAATGGATGATATTTCACAAAAAGCTAAAAAGAGTCTAGATGATATACAAAATTTACGTACAGGGAATTTTACCGAATTCTAGATAAATTGAACAATATTTATTTGAATTATTTAAATGACAACACGAAAAGTATTAGCATTTAATTTTGCTGAATCATATCACCAATTCATGTTTATCTCATTAATTATTATTATATTATTATATAAATGTATTTCGTATCAAATTGTTGGTTAAAAAGGACACATAAAATAGGGTGGAATGATTGATTGGGTTTCTCCCTAAATATTGTATTGGAAAAATGTGATGTACATTAATTGTAAATAAGTAACTTAAATGAATTTATTTATTTTTAAACATTCCTATAGTAGAATGTTTTCTAAATGTAAATAATTGTTGAGTAATAAAATTTTCGTGCTTTTCCAATTAGTTCTACATACCTACATAATTGCGCTACAAAATCGGTTTCTAAACAGTATCATTTCTCTGCAGTGTCGTAGATTGATTCAGTCAAATTTGATAAGAAATGAACCAATCAACGATATTAGGCAACCATAGCTTAGAAAAAGTATCCTTGTACTCTGGATATTAATCTAAAAGTTGTATTCTTTAACTTTAGTGATTCGTTACTATAACAACGGAGGTCGATCAGTTTCTCTGAAATGAGCTTCTATCTCATTGTTTACAATGAAGACAAGATTATTATAAAGAGCCTGTTGCTGTTCAACATTGTTATGGCAACTAATCACCAAAAAATTACAGAATACGACTGTAAGTTTTGGTTATAGATCTATTTTCAGTGTTGGGCACGTAAGGGCGTACTTAATTCATACTTTGCTATATTGGATACGTTTCAATTATAAAAGAGGCAATTGAATCAAGTTTCGACATAACCAATTCCGAGGTGAAATCCGCCCTGTTACTGCGGCTACATTTTTGTTTAAAATAAATGTCCAATAGCAAAGTTCTACTGTAAATCCACTTTTACTTCTTTGAAGATTAAACTAAAGGTAGCGCTAATACATACTTGTGCGATGTTAATATTATTACTTTTTTTTAATTATGTATATGTCGAAATTGTTATCATTAAAATTAGTAATTGTAATTATCATAAAAATTATATTTATTTTTAGACAATTTTATTAATTTTCAAGAAGTTTGAAGGAGCTACGATTAGGGCATGTTATGATTACATCTGTCACCTGTCAAACTGTGACAGTTGAGTTTGTTTAGGTTAATTAAACTAGTTTTTCCCCTTTATAATTTTTCCGTTTTTATCTAACCAAATGAAAATTTAAAGTCAATTCGGTGTCACAAAAATATGGATATCGATAACGATACGATTAGTTTAGACGATGAATCATCATTATTCAACGGCCTATCGCCAGAATTAGAAAGTACGACCAGTTGTCGACAGTACGATGAAAATGAAGACACACGATCCGAATTACGATTCGACAGAGGTAATTATGCCTAAAGACAACACGCAATTCTAATCGAATTATTCGTATTGTTTGAAGAATTGGAAACGGAAGGAGAGCGAAAGAAACGCACTCAAATTGAAGCAGCCCTAGATCATAAACGATCAAATTTGGAAACTTGGCAGCAATTAGCGATAAGCGAACACGGATTAGTTGGAGGTAAACTAATCGGAATTTGTTAATTGAATTTGATATTGTCAATTTTAGATGATTTACGGTGTAAAATTTGGCCGTTATTGTTGGAGGTTGATTTGAGTACGCTAGAAAAAACACCGTTATTGGAGGAATTATCTAGTCATAGTGAATATGAGCAAGTTGTTTTAGATGTTAATCGATCGTTAAAACGATTTCCACCAGGTTTTCTGTTGAATTTGCACAATAATCGGTAATCATTGTAAATTTTAGGCATTCCATACAAGCAACGTGTAGCACTACAGGACCAATTAACTGTATTAATATTACGTGTTATTATCAAATATCCACATCTGCGTTACTATCAAGTATTTCGATAACAACTCAGATTGATAATTTGATGAAATTTCGATGATTTGTAGGGTTATCATGATGTTGCGATAACTTTCTTGTTGGTAGTCGGCGAGGCTGTAGCTTTCCGGATTATGGAGCGTTTAAGTACCGATCATTTAAGGGAATGTATGGAGCCGACAATGGAACGGACCTCCTATCGTTTGAATTACATTTACGCTTTATTGAACCGTGTCGATACCAAATTGTATGAATTTATGGAGCGGTGAGGTTTGATTTGTGTAAATTTCCCTGTTTTGATAGTTTCGATTTTAGCGCAATGGTTGGTACAATGTTCGCTTTACCGTGGTATTTAACCGTGGTTCGGACATTCATTAAATCAGTATAAAGATGTAGTAAGACTGTACGATTTCTTTTTGGCGACACCACCATTAATGCCGCTATATGTAGCCGCATCTTTAGTGATTGAACGGCGCGATGAAGTATTCGAACAAGGCTGCGATATGGCCAGTATACACTGTTTCTTATCACAAATACCGGATAATTTAGATTTTGAAAATATTTTAAAACGTGCATTGGTCTATTATAAAAAATATCCACCGAAAAAATTGGAAAACGATGTGGAAAAACGCGTGAAAAACGAGTATGTATATAAAGATATCTATAATTTATTGAAACGTTTCTTATCTATGTTTGGCTGCTTGTTCACTTTACGCTTCTATTTTGCGCTTTTTAGTTATTTGTTCTATCGTAGAAATAAGTTGAAACATTTGTAAATTTGGCTTTATAATTCTGCTATTTTCTTTCTATCTATTTTTTTAAAAACAATAAATTTCGAATTTTCAAAATTCTTGTGTTTGTTGTGTTAAAGACTTGAACAACGACAACGGGAAGAGATGCGTGTACGTCAACGTTTGAATCGTAACAAAGCCCTATGGGTGCGATTAAGTAATCGAATGCCAACTTGGCTATTGTTAAATTATCGTGGAAAATATGGATTATTGTTCGCAACAGCCACAATATTGTTGGGTTATTATGCTTATTATTTAAAAACAACAAATACGCGATACAATTTCTTTGGGTAAGTGTCACTATTTTCTTATATTTTTGATCACCGAACAAACGATTGTAAGTTGTCTGATTTATGAATAAATTATGGAAAATTTCAGTATGTTCAATACATGACATTCAATGAAAATTGGACCGGTTAAAACAATGATCCATAACAGATTCTATACGAGCTTTTAGGAAATTAAACGAGGTACGGGATTTAATGGGCGCTTTTTGTTGTAATCATAGCGTTAAAATCAAATTTCATCAATGTACATATAGATATATCGATGTAAAAATATTAATGTTGATTTAATCAACTCTGTTACCGATTATTCGGTCGTATTCTGTAATTTTTGGGCGATTCGTCACTATAACAACGCTGGAAAGCGAACCTCTACAGTTCGTTGATATCTAATTGAACAAAGTACGTTGTCATGGTAACGAATCACCAAAAAGTTAGAGAATACAACTGACTTCTTACAATTAGTTATTAGTTTATTTCCCAAAGATTTCTATTTATTATTATTATTTCCATACTGTGGTATTTTTTAGTCTTTTTATTATGAAAATCTGTTTATTTGGTATTTTTATAAAACTGTTATCACCTTTAATCAGAGAGATTTAAATAAATTATTGAATAATTCAAAATTGGGTTTTAATCGGGGTATTTTTAATAATTAAACTATAATCTCTCAACTACTACAATATTTACAACACAATTTTCTATCTTATTTTAAACTAATCTAATTTCAAGACCTTTAGTTTCGAATCAAAATATCACACAATAGAAAGCGCAAGTTAATAATGGAAGTCATGTTTAAACCTATTGGTATTTCTTTATCAAATCAGCGATGTACTTCAAGACTGTCTTATCTTTAAGTATACCCATATGATCAACTTTTGGAACCCTAACCGGGTAAACTTTCTGTTTTTGTAAAGTTTGCCAATGCAGACAACCTTCCAACGAACGCAAATTCACCGTACCATCCCCATCACCATTAATTAAAACCGGCGAACTATCAAACCATTTACCCGGTTTATAATACAAACGTTCAACTGTATCGATCGCAACGCCGTATAGACAATGCACCTCAACGCCAGGCGGGCGAAAATCTAATTGATACTTTTCGGTATCCAAGTGCATCTCCCAACCTTGCGGATATGAAATCGCATAGAAGAAATCTTTAATATTCGTTAAAGTGAAATTCTTTTTTTCGGTTTGTATAAGCACTTCGTCCGGTTTCCAGAAATAAGGCGACGGTAATAACCAAGCAAGACTCGGTGATGTGATCTGTTCTAATCGCATGATGCTCGGACGCAAGACGTATGAACCTAAAGCGTCACCGATGGCGTACACTTTGACGGCTTTCATCGAACCACCCCAAGCTCCGCTCAATGTTACAAGACTTTTAATGTATTTGTCCTTCCACGATTGGGTTTGTTGGGCGAGGAAATAGTGGAGCATCGGGCCGCCCATTGAATGTGCGATTAAAATTACCGGCGTCTGGTTATTCTCTAGGTAGGTCTCTTGAATTAGCACTTTTAAATCGACGAAATATTGTTGATTCTCGTCTAAAATAATTCGAATTATTTGTTGTAATTATTTTAATTCTACATACTGGGAGCTTTCCGGAAATCGTACGGTGCTCCTCTTATTGTCTTATTCCGGACGTGCCCCAAACCGACTAGGACATTAGCGATACTGTTGAAATAGGAACCAGTGGAAGCACGACTTGGATCTATCCATTCGACAGTTTCGCTGCTCCCGAAACCGGGGATACGTATGTCGACACCATCTACATTTCGTGTAGTTCTAGTAACATTGTCGTAGACTAATTTTATATTATCCACCCAACAATCGATAACAACTGGCATTAATAATTCCATATTTAGCCAGATATTGAAGAAATCGTTCGTCTGTTTCTGGCATATGTAATGGACCACTTCGGTTTTATTCAATTTGGCTTCAACCTGCGAACCACCATCACCAGGCACGAATATCACCGGATTCAAACCATTTGATCGACTTATAGAAAATAACAATAGAAATAATTGGAAAATATTGGAAAATTTGAGGTTATGTTGACTTGTCATTATGATAATTATAAACTGGAAGATAAATTAATTACAATATAGAAAAACAATACCACACGCAATTTATTTAAGTAAATCGTTACAATTTGAGTATTTTTATATAAAAAGATTAGAAATTGTCTTGATAACTGTTAACAACTAATAAACAATACGCAACGTTGCCAATTATTTCAACATAAAACGAATCAAATTTAAAATATCAATTATTCAAATTTCCGTGATTATTACACGATTTCTTATTAAAAATCAGTACAATTGGGTAATTACAATTTGAATATTAGTAAATTATGCGGCAAAATTAATCTACAAATCAATAAATTACCAAAAATCGGCAAATTTATGAAAAATTCGTAAATGTGGCATTGTGGTGTTGCGCAAAACGCATGCGTCATTCAATCAGTACATATAAACTTTTAAACTTTAACCTTTTGTTTCGAAAACAACAAAAATTTGTATCTTATCTATTAATTTAATCAATAAATAATATTGATTGTAATTAGAAATAATATTTACGAAATTCTCGAAGATTTGCGTATTTGTAGAGGACTACAAATAGCCGTTCAGGAAAGAAAACTATAGGATGTCCCATCGAGAACGGTCCTTTGTTTTCTAAAGGTTTGTATGGATGATCGTTTTTGTAGAATTTCTATCAGTTCCGGCATTGATTGGAGATAAGCGGAGTATATTTGACGTGTATTGGATTAATAATTCAGCGTCGATAAAATAAATAAATATCTTAAAAGCTTATATTGGATAGAATTTTAAAACATCATTAAGCAACTTTGTTATGTATAAGTTAATGTGTTGTTGGCATGTTAAAAACGGTAGTGATTCGTTGATAAGAACATATAACGGTACTTTTATGGATACACTAGTAGCTACTAGATCCATTTCTGCAACTAATTTGCTTTATAATATAATCATGTTGTAATAAATTATAGTAATAATATCATGCTTTTAGTAGGTTAATTTTTTCAACTGTTTGCAGTTGAGTTTCTTATCAAATTGTTCATCTGTTTTCAGTATTTATAGTGGTCAGGTGACAGGCTCATTTCGTTCTATCTGTTATCACAATGGAAATTTCGATTTTACTCGAAACGAATCGCAATAGTAATTGAAATTGATTTAGAATCAACAATTATATCTATTACGGAAATGTCAAAGTGATGTAGTTTCAGTAGCCGGGAAATTAATGCTGGCTCATTTATTCGCCGCCACTCTTCTACACTTATATACATGACTTGATACATAAACATTACAGATACATTATGTATCATGTATAGTGAAATATACGTACGGATGAAAGGAATGAACATTGTCTTATACTAGACTAGCTTGCAATAAGTTGTATGCTCCATTTGTTCGTTATTATGTGGTCAGTTAAACGGCAAATGCAGACGAAGACGGCGAGAGCGATGAGGAAAATTGACCATTTAATTATGGATGTTTGTTGTGAGTGTGTGTGTATGTGTATGTGGATATTCCCATCACGCAATCTTTCTATAATATTGTTTTGTGTGAACGTCTCACGGCATTTCTTTACTTCTAAAATAACAATTTAATATATTTGTTTTAGGTTGTTTTTTGATTGACTAATTGTAAGCAAATTGATGGAAACTGTTGGCGTTTTTCTATTTTATTATAAAACGCATCAATCTTTTTTTTTGTGTGTACACAAGAATGCAATTAGTTTCTTTTACATTAAATTAAGTGATTAAGTTTGTTTTTTTAACGAATGCTCTTCTCTTGATTGCAGACACGATCGAAAAATTTCTGAATCGTTAAGAAAACGAGTTGAGTTTCTACCATGGCTCGAAGTGGCTCAGGCTTTGGGCTTTGGAACTAGTAAACTAACAAAAACCAGTGGCGTAACTGGAATACGGTACGTAATGGTTAATTGGGGAAGTAGGGAGCTCCGAAATGTTGGCTAAATTTTTTGTCTTCGTTGATAAACAGAGTTTTGGTTATACTTTACCAAATTTGACATTTGTTTCAGGAGCGGATCGTTGACTTTGGGGGCCCTGGGCTAATACTTTTTTGGGATTTACTTAATTATATCAAATTTGGGTTAATTGTGGCGATGCATTCTATGTTTCGTCATAAAATGCTCATATTTTGTTAAATAGAAAAAATTATAAACAAATAAACAACTTTTATCTTGGCTCGTTGAGAACGATGAGATCTTTTATTTGAACAGGTCCTGAGCTGCAGACTTTAAAGACTACTTCAAAGTACGCCCCTGGTAACTTTGAACTGTTCGAACAAATTAAAACGCCCTCTAATATTAGTTTAATAGTGATTTTGAATTTTTTTGAGATAAATTTCTCGAAACTTGTTGAATTTGGAAGTCGGAGGTGCAGAAAAATTGTAGCCAAACCTTGAAATTTGCATATTTGAAGGGTATTTGAATAACTTTGCATTCTACAGAGTGAATTTTTCAAAACTCATTTAATGTAAAACTTCCATAAAAACATAATTTGAGACGAATTTTTGCATATTAATGGCTTTAAAGAAGATTAAAAAAGCTCTAAATTGTTCTACAAATTTGCATTTTCTCTTAATGCAAATTCGAAACAAAAGTGATTTAAAAAAAAAACCTACAAAGCTCATCAGGCTGTTTTTTGTGTGTGCACAAGAATGCAATTATTTTCTTTTATAGTAAATTAAGAGATGAAGTTTGTTTTTTAACGAATGTTCTCTTGATTGCAGACGTCGAAAAATTTCTCATTTGAATCGTTAAGAAAACGAGTTGAGTTTCTAGTATGCGTCAAATTCGTTACGCAAAGTGGCTGAGGCTTTGGGTTTTAAAACTATTAAGTGACCAGTGGCGTAACCGGAATGCGGCAACAGAAATGCAGTATTGTAATTAGTAAGACTACTGAAATGTTGGCTACAATCTTACTTTTGTCTTATTTTTATTTTTATTTTTAAATATGAAATAGAATTTGAGCATTTATACAGGATGTCCAACAGTATTTGTCGTCAATATGTGTGTAGTTTTGTTCATAGTTTACTAAATTTGACGCTTGTTGATTTAGTTTTCAGTTGTCCGAATAAAACTACGACGCTTGCGAATAGTATTTTTACAGGTAAATTGTCGAAAATTTGCTGAATTTTGAAACCGAAGTTCCGGCAAAATTGAAACCAAATTTTAACAATTTGTATATTTGAAAGATACTGAAATTTGCCTCCTTTCGAGCGAATTTCCAAAAAGCGCTCGTTTTACGATCAAGTTCTAGCTTTTATGTTTTTAAAACTACAACTTTGGCGTTTTTACGGAAAAATCTTTGAAAATTAGTCGATTTCTAACGTGAAAGTTTGCAAAAAATTTGGATTTTTGGGCTGAACGTCTGCAGATTCATGGCTTTGAGGAAGATTTTGTCCAAATTTGGAAATTTTGAAGGAAACTCGTGCAATTTTATACGAGCTTGAAATAAGAAGTGATTTCCAGGTGGAGATCTAAGAAAAAAACGTACAAAACCCATCAATCTATGAAAATATTTAAAAGAAGAGTAAAAGCTAAACGATGTATTTGAGCTAATATGGCAGGAGCTTGTTCTATTCCCTATATTACCTATTCAATAGATTATTGAACATCTACTCACTTATATGGCACAATACTTTATCTTCGTTTATCTTGTGAGAACATCTGACCTGAGTTGAGGGCAACATTTCAACTTCAACAACAACAACTACTAATACAACAAACAACAACATTGATTGACGAAACTTATTTGGTAGTAAAATTATAGAATTTTCCATAATAAATTGAACGATACGAGACAGATTTTCGGATAGTAAATAAACGAAATAGAGCCGGAACTAGATTCAAATCGATCGAACAAAGGATTTTGAATCTATTTAGAATGTTGTAGGAAAGAGCGTTGTTTATTTTTTCCATATTTTTACATCATAATCTCGTAGACGGAAGATTACCGCCGTACATGGGCAATAGACGCGGAGATCTGCTCGCTATAAAGAATCTACCACTCAATGGAATTCCGAACCAACAAGAATGAAAGAATATAAAAGATTAGAAGATTGGAATATAAAAAAAAACAATGTAAATACTGTCAATTCGATGAAGATTGAGTGGTCGTTGCACAGGGCCTAGATGGGGAAGAAATTTAGAAAATTTTCGAAAGTTTCTCAATATAAAAACGAACAAATTTAGACAGTTAGTCGATTATCCGGCCCTAGAGGCTTTGTTCAAGCTTTTCTAAACTATACACACGCAATACTTTATTTTATTGGTAAATTCCCATCCCACAGGATTAAGGTCTTGCGTTCATCGATTAATACTTGAGGGAGAACAGATTTCTAGACATGCCAATAATTAGATTGTTATTGTGTGTTGTTTATAAGCAAATTGGTGATTTTGATCGCGTGATCAGGAAATAAACAATCTCGATCTTGTCCTTAATACACCGATTTTCCTTCAGTCGTTCAACTGTTAAACAAATTCCACTTGTAGGGCGAGCATTGTTGCAAACAAGAAAGAATCTCGAGAATGTGTCAACTTTAGTTCACGCTCAAACACCTCGAATTTCTGTTAGGTTCAAATTGGCGGACTATTCTCCAACAATTCACAATGAAGATTTGATAATAATAGATTTTTAGGTTTTATCAACAGAACAGAACGATAGTGATCCAGTTTTGTGTAAGAATTTTTAATTCTACAAAGTTTCAAGTTTGTTGTTGTCGATTTCTTTCATGTTACTCCAATAGTTGTTTGAATGAAGGAAAAAATGCGACTATTATTGTCGAATAAAGGTGTTACTTTTAGGTTTCTTCTTTTCTTGAAAAGAGTAGAAGGAAAATTTAAGAAACCGTGACGGATTTCGGCGCTATTCCGTTTAAAGCGGCCTCAAGTGCCAGATTACTGTTTATTTACTACTCACAAAGTCTTTGTCACATCATCTACTCAAAATTGATTTAATTCGGTTTTTTGTCTAATCGTAAGCCGGTTGAATTGTAGTGTTTTAGGTCAAATTAGGCCACGTGGTCGGTTTTTGCCAATCAGTTGGACATTTTTACCGATTGATATTGGTTTGAAGTGGGGCCAATAACCGATTGATTCTGTCGATTTTGTGTTTAGTCGTTGACGATGATGATGAAAAGGATTCTATCGGTAATCCGACATGATATAAAGGTATATTGTTAGGTCTTCCGAAATCGGCTTAATTTTTTTCCCGTTGCGTCTAAATTTCCATATTTTATAGACAGATAACAATGAAATATTCGGTTGTTGTTGTTTTTCGGGTGGCAATTAAAAACATTCCCGGTTGTCATTTGTCACGAATGCAACTTGTCAAGTGTGCCGTGGTATATTACAGTAGCAGTCCTAAGATCTCTGTCAGATACATATCTGCTCTCATATTAATGACCCTGTAGATAGCACTTCTGTGTTGTTGGAGTGTGCACCATCCATTTAGTCGGCTTATCTCGTCCTCATATTATGTTTATTGTTGTTAATGCCGATGCAGATGAGATGGAATTATGAAAATTCAACAACAACAAAAATCAATCCAAAGTACCAATTAAGCAATATCGAATCATAATAGACACCTGAAGAAATCCGAACAGACTCCCAGACTTGTTATACCGATTTTGAAAAAATTTTTATTACCGAGAGCTCCCTATTCAGAAAGCTCTTTCAATGATCTAATTCTGGAAAATCGAGATTTTCGTGTAAAAGGAGTCTAGATTTGGCCTCTTTCAGAATCAGGAACAAATTTCAAGATTTTCAAGCAAAATAAGACCAAAATTGTCGAAATTTGTTCTTTTTTTGAGTAGGGAACAAAATTTAATTGGAACTGAGGATTTAACATAAAATTGTTTTGAAATATTGTCCAATATCGAGATACTTAGAATTTCAAAAATCAATTAGAATTTCAAAATACCAATTAAGCAATATCGAATCATAATAAAAACCCGAAAAAAGTCCAAGAAGATTCCCAGACTTGTTACGCTTATCTTGTACGAGCTTTTTTTGAAAGCTTCCAATTCAGAAAACTCTATCAGAAAAATCGAGATTTTCGTGTAAAAAGAGTCTTTCAGAGTCAGATATAAAGTTCAATTGAATTTTTTTTTTAAATATTGCCTAAAACAGACCTAATATTAGAAATCAAGAAAATGACGAAACTTTCGGGCAAAATAAGGTCAAAATTGGCGAAATTTTTAGAGTTACAAACAAAATTTAATTGGAATTAAGGAATTAGCTTGTTAACTTCCCCGACCAGAGGGTAGGGAAGTTATTTTTTTTAATATTGTCTAATATCGAGATATTTATAATTTCAAAAATCAATCCAAAATACCAATCAAGCAATATTGAATCATAAAAATCCAAAAAGGCTCCCAGGCTTGTTACGCTGATCTTGAACGTTTTGAAAGTTTCGAATTCAGAAAGCTTTGTCAGAAAAATGATGAGACTTTCGTGCAAAATAAGGTCAAAATTGTCGAAATTTGCGGTTTTTTAGAGTTAGAAACAAAATTTAATTGGAACTAAGGAATTAACATAAAATTGTTTTGAAATATTATTCAAAATTGAGATATTTAAAATTTCAAAAATTAATTCAAAATACCAATTAAGCAATATCGAATCATAATAAAAACCCAAAAAAAGTCCAAGAAGATTCCCAGATTTGTTATGCTTAGCTTGTACGAGCTTTTTAAGGCTTCCAATTCAGAAAGCTTTATCAGAAAAATCGAGTTTTCGCTTAAACAGAGTCTAGAATTAGACTCTTTCAGAATCAGGAATAAAGATCAATTGAATTATTATTTTTTGAACTATTGCCTAAAACAGATTTAATATCAGAAATCAAAAAAAATGACGAGACTTTCGGGCAAAATAAGGTCAAAATTGTCGAAAACTGCCGTTTTTTAGAGTCAGGAAGAAAATTCAATTGGAACTAAGGATTTAATATACAATTGTTTTGAAATATTGTCTAATATTGAGATACTTAGAATTTCAAAAATCAATCTAAAATATCAATTAAGCAATATCGAATCATATAGAATCCCTCGAAAAAATCCAAAAAGGCTTCCAGACTAGTTACGCTAATCTTGAACGTTTTGAAAGCTTGCAATTCAGAAAACTTTGTCAGGAAAATGACGAGACTTTCGTGCAAAATAAGGTCAACATTGACGAAATTTGCCGTTTTTTGAGTTAGAAACTAAATTTAGTTGGAACTAAGGAATTAACATAAAATTGTTTTGAAATATTATCCAATTTTGAGATATGTAAAATTTCAAAAATCAATTCAAAATACCAATTAAGCAATATCGAATTATAATAGAAGCCCGAAAAAAACCTATTTTTATTTTCAAAATCTTCCTGTACAGAAAGCTTTATCTATGATCTAATTTTGAATTTCGTGTAAAAAGAGCTTAGAGCTGGCCTTTTCCACAATCAGCTCAATTGAAGTTTTTTGAAATATTGCTTAATAGCAAAAGTCAAAAAATTACAAGAGTTTCGTGCAAAATAAGGTCAAAATTGTCCCTTTTTTAGAGTTGCAAATAAAATTCAATTGGAACTGAAGAATTAACATGAAATCGTTTTGAAATATTGAGATACTTAGAATACCAGTTAAGCAATATCGAATTATAATAGAAGCCCGAAAAAAATCCGAATAGTCTCCCAGACTAGTTACACCGATCTTGAACGACTTTCGTTCGTTCATATCAATATGATTGATCGACTTTTAAACAGCTCCCCCACTGAGATTACAACGAATAATTAACAAACAGAACGATACGTACGTATACATAAATTTTTTCCTAGTTTAATTAATTTAGATTGATAAGGCCGACCGAAAATCCGTTGAGGCACAAAACTGAGTGACGGTAGCTTAATTAACACTGATCCAAGTAAGAAAGAACCCGATTCAAAATAGGATTAATGAGGAATTTCAAGTGTTTGCTTCTTAATAAAACGGCGGCACCCAATTTCTATTTGCTGCACCCTTGCCCAACAACAACATTTGATGGCTACGGTTCGCAGCGTTCGTCTCTTATTTAACGCCACTTAAAGATGTCCAAATACATGTTGTTGTTGTGTTGTTTGAGAAACAAAAGGAATAAAGGGAACAACAATAAAACAATCAGTAGAGCATAAACGAAATAACATCAGATCACTATTTTAATTTAACCACAGGTTAACTATCCATCTACCATTATTATTATTATTATTAATTTTTTATAAATTTATAATTAAATAAATAAATAAATAAATCGATAGAAATTTAAATTAGAAAATATTTTCTTAATTATAGAAATTTTTCGATTAGAATCTTCATATACGCTTATAAATTATTGAAAATAATTAAAAAGTGACTATAATACATTTTTCGTTGTTGGAATTTTTAAATCCGCTACTCTAGGAGCCTGATCGGTAGTTTAATCAAATTTTAATATTATATAATTGCGTAATGCAGATAACACACCTTAAAATAATAATAATAATAAATAATAGTGATTTTTGTTAGAGTTAAATTTACAAATGATTAATAATACTTTATTCGGATACATTAACAATTGTGCAAGCATTTTTCATTATTATTTTACTAATTAATTAATTTTCAATGTAAATTCCAACAATAACCGTTTATCGGTTATTCTTCAGCAGTCAGGACCGTAATGGTGCATCTACAGCCCTAAATTTCTTTTTTGAGAGCTTCCAATTCAGAGTTCTCATAGTGTCGATGATTTCATCGAGATTTTCGTGTAAAAAGTGTCTAGTCAGAATCAGGAGTTGATGGCTTAACACTAGAATATTTTGAAATATTGTCTAATATGAGGTATTAAAAGCTGAAAAAAGTTCAAATTTTCGTCCACAATCGGGCTACAATTGTATGCACTGGAGCTTTTTCAGAATCAGCAAACAAATTCTATGGTTTAGCACATTCAATGGTTTAAAATATTGTCTAAAACTGACAAGGAAACATTCCCAGGTGTCCCTCTCCAATTGGGATATATTATTTTCCGTTGAAATCTAAGAGATGTTTTTTCATCGACAGAAAAACATATCTGGGGATGAAATCGGCACTTAAAGTTGTGGCTCAAGGAGGGTATTTTTCAAGTTTCACATACTTGCAGTTGAAATATTCAAATGGGACAACCGCCTTTCTTTTCAGGCCGTAAGTTGTGTAGTGAAACAGTAATTAGGGTAGAAGTTATAGGGGTTGAAAATTAATACATTTCTATAAATTAGAAACTATCAGATTGTGATGAAATTGGCGCTATTCAAAAGAAGAGCAAAATTGGAGAAACGTGATTTTGGATTTTTTTGAAAAATTACGTTTAGGGGATATCTTTATGGGCCAAAACAAAAACTTCCCTATTCTTATTGTTTTTACTTCAGTGCTTTTTCATCAATTTTCAACAGTTAAGCCACAAAAATACTATTATTTTCTTCATATGTTTCTTACCCTTATAATTAACGTGTTATAATTTTCAATATTTTCAAGAATTGTTCTAAAATTTATTTGTTATCGTTATCAAAATTCAATTATTTAATTTAATTTTTAATTTTAATTCATCTCCAACACAATTTTTCACAACTCATGCAAGTCGTTGTGTTTTATATTTTTCATTGATTTCGTAAAAAACACGGATAATTTGTTTTATAAGAGTGTAATAAATTTCAGCCCTTATTTATTTACTGTAAACCAGGGGCGTTTTTTAACACAAAACGTCTCATAGATTTTTATGGATATATCTAAATTTCATTAAAATCGGAGAGGGACACCAGGACATGTTTCCGTGTGAGGTACCCAGTATGAAAATTTGAAAAAGTCGGGACTTGTGCTAAATAAGGGCAAAACTGTCGATAGTTTTTTAGAGTTGAGAGTGTCGTGCAAAAATCAGGCTGCAACTGTTTAAATTGGAATTTTTAGAGTCAGGAATAAAATTCGATTGAAACTAGCGATTTAACACGAAAATATGCCATTAAATATTTAAAAAAAGCCCAAATTTTAAAATTATAGACAAAATTCAATTGAGACGAATGATTTAATATGAAATTATTTTGAATTATTGGCTGTTAAATATTGAAAATTCGAAATTTCGTGCAAAATGAACCTGCAATTGTCTAAATCGGAGTCTTCTCAGAATTAGGAACCAAAATCAACTGACGATTCATTAGAACGACAATTTGTCTAAATATTGGCTAAAATTGACGATTTTCTAGCAAAAATTCTTAAAGTTGCCAAGAAATTGTCTAATTTAGCGAAAAATGAGGCACCTTTTACCCGAAATTTCGACAATTTCTATCAAATCGATTATTCTCTCGATTAGCTTTGAAATTTTGTGTTGTAATTAAACTAGCGGCTCTTCGGGAATCGTTTCAGCCCCCTGTTCGTTAACCTAGCGGTGCATTTTTTCCTCGTCCCGTTCATCGTTAATTTCATGAAAGTATGTCGAAATTGGAAATGAAAACAACAATCTTCCACCAATATATCCTCACGTATTGTGTGTTAATCGATTTAAACAGACAATAAGTTTATTTATAAGAGTTTTATGACGTGCTAAACAACAGCAATAAAATTTCGAACAGATTCCAAAGATAATTTAAAAACTCTTCCTCCTATCGACTTTCTTGTAATGTCTTATGTTATAATAAAGAAAACAATAATAATCTACCATGAAAGAGACGATTAAATAAAAAATTTTACGAACACCAATAAAACTCTTATTGGATACCAGAATAAAAGGATTTCGTGTGTGTAGATGTATCGTAAAAAAATAATAATACCGGAACTCTTTTACGAAATCCATCTAGTCTACCTACTACTACTACTATTATTTCTACTGCTTGTAGAAAGGACCGAAAGATGACAAAATTAATGAAACCGAATTATATTAATGTATCATATTTCCATCACGGGATCTGTCAACATGAATGTAACACCCGAAATCGTAATTCATTAGTCTTCCACTGCAAGTTTTGCGGTTGTTAACATTTTTTACTGTCAAACTAATCAATATTGAGCGATAGTGAAAGTTGATGGTTGGTAGGTGTTGATGGACGCGGCCCACACACCATCCACCTTATAAAATTCACAATTTCCCCAGCAAAACTCGAATCAATTTTCGTGATGGCGAAAAAAACGATTTACCGTACTGTGTAGATTGATATCAATTCGAAGACAGATCACAATGATTGATATCACCGTTAAACAACAAGTTTCGATTCTGCAATGTGTTGTTGATAATGAAAAATTAATGGATTTTCGGGGGCAATACATGCAGTTTTTTTCTGATTCTTCTCGTCCGTTAATATAAATCGATCTGATTCCCTAATAATTGATGGTAAAACGGGTGGACCACACATACGGCGACTGCTAACACGGATATACACACGTCCAGTGTTCAATTCCGATTAGAATCTCGAGTTGGAATTTGAATTTTATCAAAGTTGGGATAATCGCCGGTGATTTAGTAGTAGTTGGGCCAATTCATAAATCATGTAGTGGAAATCGTGAAATAACGGACGATTTTTTAAGTCGTCTAAATCGTATAATTAGCTGAAATTTTCAGACGACATGACTGCAACATTAGATTTATATCGCGGCAATTCTCGTGATTTTCCAACTAACAACAACAAATCCGTATATAATAATTGAAGTGACATTATTTTTCCTCGTTTCTCTCAATGTTCTTTATAGTTTAATTACAGCTCGATTACATGTCTTATCAATCATCATGACCTTTCGATTTCTATTTATAATCCTGAAGAAAATCAATACAAGCATACAATTCGAATAAAAACCATCGATAATAGTAATAATGGTGATGGTGAAAGAGGAACGGTGACTTCTACATAGATATCGGATGAATAAGAATCAATTACATTGCTCTATTGATAGATAGATTCCGACATTTTATAACCAGTGAAATTCCTGTAATAACAGATCAACTGTGTGTTATTCGAAATAGACACAACTATGACTAGACGAAATGCAATTATTCTGTTGCATAACGCAATTGTTAAAGATGAAGAATATAACAGCGAATCGGTTGATTTATGGAAAATTATCGAGAAATTGTCCACATGCGGGCCTTTTTTCGATAACTAGAAAACTGATAAACATCAAAAACTCGCTCGGTGTCATCTGTTCGTGTAAGACGGAATTTTTGTTAGCATGTGCGATACCACCGACATGGGTGCATCTGTTGTGCACGATTCAACCACCAGAACACCCCTTATTCTACACGCACCACCACAATTTAATTAGTTACAAGTCTATTCGACTTTATTTAAACTCGATAATGCCATATTTGTATTTTTAAATGTCATTAATTCAAGGTAAAAACAATAAAAAATGGTATTAACATTAATAATAATAATAATAACACCAAAATGGCAACGATTCCTTTTCTGGCAGGAATCTCGAATGTATTTGTAAATCGTAATAGACGATTTCTATTCTATTTTATTATTATTTATTTTTTTAAACTTATTATAAAGTGACTTTATTATGATTTCTATTCGTATCATCTACTATGTAGGTTATAGAATAATAATAATAATAATATTGATAATAATAAGTAATTCTATATGTCTAACATACAATCATCTGATTTGAAATGAAGCCAATTTATCAGTTGGTTTTTATCAAAGTTAATGTTGATCATTTATATAATTCATATGAAATTAGAATTGTCTTGTTTAATATTCTGCACGCTCATTTACATATCGCGTCGATCGTGATGTGTGTAATTCTACAAATTACAACGGTTTTTTTTTGCTCATGTAATATAGATTGGTTTCTATATACCATCGTTTTTTGTATTATTTTCCAAACGGCTTACAGTAAATCAAATGTGATTTGATCGGCCTGACTTGAAGCCAATTCTGCACGAATGTCCACCTCCATCTCGATCTCTCGTGTCCATTTTAGGCGTTTATTGTTTTTTCTTCTTCATTTCAGCAGTTTAATCGGCTTGTTTTCTGGAATAACGTACGGCTAGATGAATTGGTCGACTTTGCTGCAAGAAGATAGAGAAGAGAGGTTTGGAGAAAGTACTGTTTACGCAATTTAGTCGACTTGACTAAAAGAAAAACAGAGAGGAGAAGCGCCTTTTATTTTGTAGTTGATTGAAACCTTTTCTTCAAAATCTGAAGGTTTGTGAGCTTCTTTTCTGGATCAATTGGTAGATTTAACTGTACTACAGGGCAATAGAGACGAGAGGGATTGAAAAAAAGAGAGGTATTTTTTACAGTTTTCTATTTATTTCCAGAAACTCATTTGTTTGGACTACTAATTGCTACTCATTTTGCAGCCACTTAAACGCTTTTCTTCAAAATCTGAAACTTTGTAGGTTTCTTTTCTGAGGTAATGAATTGGTCAACTTGACTATGCTGCAAAAGGCTTTAAAGACAGAGCTGTTTAGGTGATTTGGTCGACTTGATGGTGCTTTTAACAAAGAGACGTCACAATCTTTGGCAGGATTTCTCATTTATTGTTTATTATGCAGTCATGAAGGCAGTGAAGAGAGGCTTTAAAGAGAGAGCTATCTAGGGAATTTGGTCGGCTTGACCATGCTGCAAAAGAACAAAGAAGAGAGATAGGAAAAATAGAAGCATTAGAATTTTTGCTACAGTTTCTTTTTTCCTAAAAATTTGTTTGTTTGAATACAATGAAGAGAGGTTTTAAAGAAGAAAGCTGCCTAGATAGTTTGGTCAATCTGACTGTGTCACAGAAGAAGAGATTGGGAAAAAGTAGGTGTCAAAATGATTACTGAATGTCTTTTTTTCAGAAACTCGTTTGTTTAAGCTTATTTTGCAGACAACTGGACTTTTTTCTTCAAAAATCTGAAGATTTATGTGGTCCTTTTCTGAGGCAATGTACAACTAGATAAATTGGTCGATTTTACTACTACATGAGAACAAAGAAGAATTGAAAACAACCAGGGCTCAAAATTTTTACAGTTTCTTATTTCCAGAAACTCGTTTATTTGTGTTACGAATTGCTGCTTATTTTGCAGTCAATTAAAGTACTTTCTTTAAGATTTGAAATTTTGTATTTCTTCTGTGAAATTTTTGAAGTAATGTGCAGACAAACTAGAGGTTGACAGAGAGTAGAAGGGCAAATTTACAGTGTGTGTTACAATTCTTGCCACCCTTCTCTACATCTTCATTTTTCCCCTCTAAAAACGAGTTTCCTCCTTTTAAATCGTAAATTTATAGATTGTTATTGTGTGGTCAAGTTGTCTGGAGTAAAATTATGCAAATTTTTACAAATTTTGTCCCCTAATTTGTAACGCAAACACCTTATCTTGCCGATTCTTGTAAAACATCAAAAATCGCAACTGTCTCCTATCTAATGCTTTTAAAACCAGACTTCACTTTATCAATAAATAAACAGTCAACTCGTCAGTTTTAATGGCATTTTATAATGGAAACCAATGATAAGCAACAAGAATTTCTCGAAAAAACCTCTATTCATCTAGAAGAAATTAAAATTTCACGATTAGTAGTAGCAATGATAACAACAACAGGTGTCGAGTTAATTGCTGAAAACTACCCTGGAACAGGTATGCGGATCAAGATCCGTTTTAAGGGTGTAGAAATGAAAAATAAAAGTGACCGAAAAAACAATAAAGCACAATGATAAACTCGAGTGAATTAACAGCTAAACAACTGTTGTTTTTCAACAAAAATAGGGGTGTGCTATCGAAAATTGGTATCCCAGATGTTGATGGTGGTGGTATAAGAGAGAGCTCGTGTAAAGCACGTGACGGTCTAAATTAACTCGGACCTATTACAAGGGTGGCTAATTAAATGATATATCATAAATTGTTACAGAAATTTGTACAATAAACCTGTCTTTTTTCAATTTCAATTCTGTAAATGCTAAAAGAGGAATGGAGTGAATTTCTGGTTTTAAGGGGATGGTTCAACATACTGGCAGCGGTGGTAATCTATGAGAAATTGCATCATTAATTATTTTTAACGAATTAACAATTTGAGGGATAGAGGTGAGTTATTTGTTGGTAGAGGGAAACGAAAAAAATAAACAGATGTGGATGTTTTTCTAAAGTTTCGAGTTAGATGAAAGAGACTAGAGCAGCGATATAGAAGAGAAATTATATGGGAATGTTGGCTCTTTTGTCAAAGAGCCGCATCGTTTCCATCTCTACCACCCACATTAGTAGGTACTTAAAGAAATAACAAGAGAACAAGTGAACTATCTCAGGTGCAACTAAATTGTATTCTGTAGAGATGGAGAGGAGAAAAAATAAAGAGAGAGATAGAGAAACGAAAAATAACTTTGAAGGAAAATAGCTTCGGTTAAAGCGTCCATTGTCCTTCGTCTTTCAGGATTCAGTTTCGGGTTACTCTCTCACACACACATACACAAGGTTACCCTATTGTGTTTTTGTATTTTTCTATTTAAAACATGTGAACTCGATGAATGTCCTTTGTTGTTATCAATGGACGCCATTCACTTGTTAAACACTTGCTCTCCTAGTTCATTCTATATTGTTCGTAGTGTTTTTATTAAAGGTATGGAAGAATTTTTTGGAACAAAACGGCAAAATTCGGGCCAGGTAGAACTTTCGTTTTCTTACAAAACCAACAACGAAATTAATTTTCGTCCGGATTAAAAGCAAAAATCGCCGAACTTCTGTAGGATTATCTATTCGGCTATTTTTGTTGCGTTTAAATCAATTATATTTCGATCGTAGGACAGGAAAGCTTAAATATTTTCAAATAATTCCAAACAACAATGAATACAGGTAGTTTTGCTGTGATATTTCGAGAAAAATCAATGTAGGAAGCAACCAGATCTAGATTTAATCAGTTGTAAAGAAGGAAGTTGTGTGCGTTTGGTATTTTTTGTATTCGATCGATTTGTGGAGTGTGAATAATTTGTAATCAAAACTGACCACAGTTAATTTAAAACAGGTCAATCTTTAGCGTGCAAACACCGGGGATCGTTTCAACTTCCGCCTCTTCGAAAATTGTCAAACAAACTTAAACCCAAACGAACACCTGTCTATATTAGAAATAGCGTTAAATATAATTAACAACGTTGAGAAAAATTATTTATTCGTGTGGAAATCAATTGATATTAGATGCGATTATTGTAGCGCGATTAATGCTTGATTTAACATTAAACAAGTTGAAATTTTTCGCAAAATTATGTGGAATCGTTGGATTACAGGTGAAGCATGCAAGAGTATCCATTTTCAATTAGAAGACTCCAACATTTACATTGAAAATTCAATTGGCTTTTGATATGGAGAAAGAAATCAGAAAAAGAAAGAAATCAAGTTCGCTTGTGTGGTCGCTTCCCGTTATTAATTCTGAAACTTTATATCGAAAATAAACTAACCGAAGATCGTATATGTGTCTAGTGTGGATGGAGAAATGTACGACACAAGTGAGAAGATTGCCGCTTAATTTAAAATTAAATCCCCAGTTTTTCCCGGAAATTTTCGGTAGTTTGTCGAGGCGTGATCCACCTGTAGCGTGATCGGCCGTTGTTGTTGTTATTTCAATGAATGACCGTTGTGGAATGCCATCGTGGATACATACGGGTTACAGCTGGACCCGCATCTCAACCTGTTTTGTCCTCTCTATCTCGCTATTATCATTTTTTTATTATTATTTGGAGACAAAGAGAATGGGAGCTGATAGTTTTGATGGAGTATTGTGGAAATTATTGCATATATAGGGCGGATGATGGTTGTTGACTGATAAGTCGCAAGACTAATGACAGCGGCCAACAAGAAAGAGACATTTAAGATTATGGCCGATGATGTGCGCTTTTATTTTAAAATGGAAGATTGAAGATGAAGAGGACGACGGTATGGGGAAAAAACGGCTACGATAAACGCTATAAGAGTAATAAAATTGTGTGCGTTTGTGTGTGCTTATCGCTCGTTGGAGTCGACATGGTTCTTTGAGCGGTTCAAATAAATATTAAATTTCAAGATATCTATGCAGAAATAATAATAATAAAATAGTTTAAATGTCGTGTAATAATTACAGGCAGGTTTCTATTCTAGCCGATAATTGAACTCGCCTGGATTCACTTCTTGTTATCGATAAATAACAACGAAATTGACGTAATAAAATCGATATAATCGCTGACATTGATTGAACAATTGTTAATATTTGTGTGGTACTTTGTCATATAGAAAGCAGTAGTTTAAAGAATAAATGCATTTGAAATAAGGACGACATATGTAAAAGTAGTTGTTGTGACATAGATGGACCTGTTCTCCATTATTAGATAAAGGCGACAATACCGAGAATAGTTTATGAAATATTTTATTTGAATAATTCATGGGATCCGTTTTAAAAAACTTGTATTTTTTATGTCTATTTTCGTCTATTCGATGTTGATCTCTCGTTCGACGTGGCGCCTGTCTTCATATTAAACCATACGATCAACTTCTCCCAACATACACACTGGCGAGATTCTAGTAAAACGCCCACAATCTGTATTGTTGCGTTTATTTATAATCGCACCTATAATGCCTGATTGCAACGTATTTACAACGTTTTCTCCCTGAAATATCCCCAGACATTACGGCCATCCTACGCCTCTTATATCTGTTTTGTGTCATTTTAACTCACGTCCGTGCGCGATAATGGCCACAAATAATAACCTGGAATGTCCTGTAATTGTCCAGTTTTATACACATTGTCCTTTCAACATTTCAATGCTAATACATCCACTTTATACATAAATTACTTTCATATTCTCGCTTCATATCACACACACACACACACACTTCAAATTATTTGTTGTTCTATAATTATTTCCTACATCTGCTCAATTCCGTCTTCCGGATGAATTTATACGAGGAAAAAAGCAACATTATCGGTATTACGCGGTCACGGTGTTGTGGCCATTTCCACCGGACTTATGGCACGTGGCCGGCATTGCGCTTGCGCATGCCAGGTGTCACCTGCACGTGTTACACGTGTTCTAGTTGAACAACCCCCGCAACGAAAACAACACTATTCTCGATTCTTATAGAGGTAAATATCGTATGGAATTAGGGGCGATATGGTTCAACTTTATTAGCTAGTTCAGCGCAAGGTGTCTAAATTGTAACGACTTTTTCTGGTTCAAAAGATCGGCAACAGTTGGCGAATTGCTGATAAAAATTACTCCAAATATTGCCAAATTTTCCGGGTTATCTTCTAATTTCCATTAGAATTTCCCAATTTCCTGTGATAGGTAACGGGAAGGAAATCGAGTCCATCCTGGTTATGGTTGGGCGGCCATCGGGATCTTTAATGCAACATCGTTGTCCTGTTAGCGCACCATTTACCAACAGAAAACAGGTGTGTACGATGGGGTAAGTTTTGTTATCTATAATTTTCCGGTAAGTACACTCATTTTAAAATTTATTACAAATGAGCATAATAGAATTAGAATAATACCAGCAGGACAATTGAATAAAACAGTAGCAATAATAATCAGCTGTCGATTTATATTTATGTTTTTATTTTGGTAATATAGCAATATTGTTGTACGAACAAATATAGAAACATTAAGGAAACAGGTGAGTGAGAATTGGTGGACAGGTGGACGATGAAAATTTGATACAAACAAAACAAATTTACAATTACAACAGCAACAACAAGAAAATCGATTCTCAACGGTGATTTTCTATAATTGAAATTTCTATTTAATTGAATCAAATTTCTTTTAAATTGTGGGTAGGTAGGCGGAGATGCCATCACGTCCGGGCATTTGTACGAAAAGAGAAACATTGTAGGCAGTGTATAGTCGTTTTTTCCCGTCGCCATGCAATATTAATTTTATTTAATAGTAGAAGGCACCAGTAAAGGACCCAACGGTATTCTGTACTAACGAAGATTTAATTCTAGATAGTTAACTCACGATTATAGTCTTATCGTTAGTTGTCTAATATAAACACGTAACAAATTGAACACGAAATATCCATAGAATAAGGTAATTTTGCTTAATGAACGACCCGGATCCATACAGTTGAGACAATTCCAACTAAATTTGATGGATTTGTTTTTTAACGATCTCTCTTAAAGTTTTATTGTCGAATTTAAAAACGACACACTTTTTCTATTAATGACCAAATTTATTTCGCTGTTATTATTGCTACACATTGGAACAAACGAAATTTAATAGTTTGACCAAATTCGGTTTTATAGCTTTGGAAAATTCGTTAAAACCACATCCATTTAAATTGGCAAAAACAGCTTTATTACTGCTTTATTTTAAAATAAAATTCAATTAATTTAAACCGAACGATTGCAACATACGAAAAGAATTTCGCTCTTAATCTCCATTTATTCTCGACCGATTTGGTGTATGAATGGCAGGTTAGGTCAATTGGTCGTGAACCAGGATCTTTGTTGTCGACTAGAAAAAAAAACGCTATATAATTAAAATTTTTAAAGTCTTGTTAATTTTCGTTATTGAATCGAACAAATAATAGAAACGAGTGCGAGAATCTGTCCGAACAACATCAAGACACATGCTGTCTTGGCGCACAATTGTTGTTTGGCTGGCAAAAGGCCGCGTCACGATCCGCTCATTACGTTCAGATGTTTTAATTACCCACAATGTAATTGATTATGTGGCGTTATTAAAGAGGCGCGTGCCTTGCAGATGTGCCAACGAAATAAACAGTCGGAACGCGGGTCCGGATCAATAAACGAATTGATATCGGGAAAAAATTGATTAAAAGAATTCCGACAAGTGTACAGAAAGGCCGATAATTTATATCTATTGGGTTGTTAAAATAAATTCCATCTAAGGCCGGAATTATGTGCATTAATCTCAACTAATTGTCTAATAATTCAGAATAAAGCTTACAATTCGTGTCCTATTCGGACATTGATGTCTCCATCATTGGCGATATTTTTTTAATTCTCGATTGGATTTACGAGGCAATTATTCTATTGTTATTGATAATTAATTAACGGTCAATTTTGTGGGTTTTTTTAGTTTCAATAACGGCGTTTTCGGAAAGGTCATCAAGTTTGTTCTGTTCAGTTTTTTCGTTTAAATGCCACTAATGCTTGAAAGAGAGATGCGGTGATCCATCTATTGTTGAACATCTTAATAGATCTAAAAATACCGTGTGTATCGTATAATGAGTGGTTGATTTAAAAAGCATTTATTAGAAAGACTTGTATCTATAATCTCAATCTAGTTCTATTAGTGTGGCATGTAAGTCTGTAAAGTAAAGCACAAACTAATATACAGACACGCTGGTGAGATAAAATCAACTCTCTAAAAACCATACGACACATTGGTGGAACAAGTGAATCGCGGAATGCAGTCGAACAACTGGCAACAGCCGCCGACAACAACAACAACAAGAAAGAACAGTGGCGGCCGTCTCTCGCCCACAACACCACCTTTCGCAAAGAATCTAAATCGAACTGAAAGAAAAATACAGGATTTCCACTCATTAGCCTTGATAACCAACGACAATGCAGAAAAATCGGATAAGCACTTAATGATAAGTGGAATTGTTTCTAACTCAATCGACATTCATCTTGATAAACCCATCAAATTGTATTAACAACAAGTTAACAATATTGGAAGTGAATCTTAATAAAGTCACGAAAACGCCTTGACCGATAGCACCTTTCTACAATTTCATCACCGAGAAAAATTCGTTAATTATTGAAATTTGCGTGAAAGTGGCGACAATTGGACGCGCCACTTTCACACATTCCAAATTTCCCAATAAATACGACCAAATTGTTTTAGAACCATCGATGTGGGTGAGATTCGAACAATTCAACACCCACAACAAAAGCGATAAAAATAACTCATTTGGTTTAATATCGCTGGTATTGTTTGTTGTTTAATTTGTGTCCATTGATAAATTAATTTACTGGTAGAGATGTTCAATTTCTCTTTCTAGATATGGACGACAGGTTGAATATGCGAATTGCCGTGTCATTATCGGCAATGTTAAAGGTCAGGTGAAAACAAATAACAACATGGAATCAATTTTAGCTAGATACATGTGTGTGTCGTTTTAATCAATTCGAAGAAATTCGAAATTTATCCGTAATAAATTATTTGACGAACGCTACCACACAAAATTTCCCTATATGTACGGAATATAAGAGCAAATAGCAATTAAATTATTTAATTATACCATAAATTAAACAATCCATCTGGGAATCACTAGATCACTATAAATATCACAGCAGGTTATTATTCAGAAGTAGTCCACACAGTGAGTTATGAATTGTGGTGGTCTCAACTATCAACGTTATAAAACATAAATTAATTAACTTTATTTTTTCGACTCTCTCAAGCCTATTTATTCCACAGATTTTGATTAATTTCCAAGTTTAAATCGAATTACTCGTTTTATTCGATTCTCTTCATTGTTGTTGTAGTAGCGCGTTTACGTGGACCATTATGGGAAAATTTAAAGAGGGTAAATATTGTGCACCTGTTCAACATCTGTATATAAACGTGTTCTGTCAATATTCCCACAGAGAATCGGAAATGTGTGTTGTCCTATTGAAAAATCATAAAGAAATGAAATTATTTAATAATTTCAATTTAATAGAAAACCTGTTCTGTAGGATATCCGGTTGAAGATGGTGCATTTAGTTGTGTTTAATCAGCTAAAGTGGTTGATAAAAAAAAAATAAGAAAAAGGGTTCTCTGGGGAAATTAAGCCGATTGGAGGACACGAAAGTCCGTTCGGCGGGCTAGAATTAAGAAAGAGGCTAATTTGTCAAGTTGTCACCAAATTCAGTGGTAGAAGATACTTTGAAAGCTTCTCCGATTTTGAAAAACTTTAACGCTTTTCAAAACACTTTCTAGCTCACCAATTTGCCAAACAAATAATCACTTATCCTAGTTCTAGTGGAAATGAGTTCAAAAATATTTCTGGGATCTATTGGAGAGTCCTTGAAGATGATTTTATCAAAATTTGAACTCCATAGATCATCGGGAAATTGATCAAAAAACGCTCGTTATAGAAACGTTTGCGATCTTGAGTCAAGTGACTCGAGGATTCTCCTCGAATTTCTTTTTATTTTTCTCCATTTTATTCTGAATAAACCCTAACTACCTATTTCCACCCGTTACAGAATAAAATGAAATAAAAACAATAAAATCTATGCTGAGAGCGTGTTTGAGTTACTCTAAGCCATTTTATGTAACTAATTTTTGAAAGCCGCAACATAGTCAGAAACAATTGCATTTAGGCCGATTCCCCGATGAGCTACATGGTTCAAATTTTGCTCAAATGATCTCCAGGGGTTTCCCTATAAATCCTTAAAATATTGTCCAAATCAGTCGTCAAATAACCAGGTGTCGCTATAAGAGCTAGGAGTGGGGTATAAAAGTTACTATACTCTATTTTTAAACTAGGAAGAGTAATGACCAAAGCCGGGTTTACACAGAAAAAGTCACTAGTAACAAAATTTGGATCGTTTTGACCGGAAATTTAAATATTTGCGACTCGTTTTTATTTCAAATCTAACATATTTGGCTCCCTGATAAAGACTACGTTTTATAATTAACAAGTAATAAATACTAGAGTATTTTTGAGTTGTGTAAACTTGTCGGTAAAATAGCCAATAGGAAGCTAGCATTTAGGCGCGAAATATTTAAATCATTCCCAGTTTAAAAATAGAGTTTTCGAACATAAAGTTGGCAGATAATTTAACTTGACGACTACAATCATTTGATATAAATTGGAGAAAGAACCTGAAACTTTCACTAAATCTTCCAGTTTTTACTATTTTTATTTCTACAAATAACCATGATTTATTAAACTCCTCTTACCGTGAAGAACAACCAACAAAACTACTTAATTTACTAGAAATTCAAGCATTTGATTTGAAACTGAAACAAACCCGGTTGTTTGATTGGCTATAAATTTGCATATAAACGGTTCAGCCCAATAGACATTAATTTATCCAATTAATAGACAATCAACTTATTTACACATAAAAACAAATTAACAACGAATTCAGGATTAATTAATAAAATTTAGTGGCTTATTGTAGAATTGGAAATATCACCGAACGAATGAAGATATTCAACAAATAGAAAAGAGAAGCAACAACAACGGCATCCGTTTTGATGGCTCCCAAACAAGACTATAAATTAATTGAAAAACAATTATAGTTAATAAAATTGAACGTAAAATAGAGTTAATTTGATATTTAATTAAATTATATATCTACTTAGGAACTTCTTTAAAAGCTTCATTATAAACATATTAACTATGTCTAGTTATATAAAACGAGCTATCCAGCTGGTTCATGTTGGAATTAATTTACATCGTTCTTATTCCGGTAAAAATAATGGAAAATAGTCGTTTATTTATTATTGAATTGCGATAATTTAAAACAATAATTTCGGTAACATTATAATCTGTATGGTGATATTTACGTAAGTGTTAATTACAGTTTCTACACTTTAACGCCTACATAGCGTTAAGTTGAATATTGTTATCATGTTGGCGGCATTTCAGCCTAAGGGCTATCTCATTAACACTACAATAGACAGCCTATCCTTAACAATATTGTGTATATTAAATCTATTTATCTTCTGCCCTTAATCTATCCACCAATATCAAATGGAGTATTCAATCATTGTGGGTGTTTCAGATTTATTATCCACCGATGATTAAAAGATTTGTATAGCTTTTAAAATATACGATTTCTAATAGTTTGTAAAATTGTCACGTAGTTTTATCAATGATTGATTCGATAAAAGCGTGACTTTTATCGTAATCGACAACAACTGAAAAAATCAGCGTTAATTTGTTTTGCGATAACATCGTGTAGGTGAGCCGCTTTTGTTTGATTACAATGGAAAAAAAGCGGAGGGAAAAAACCGGGAACATCCTTCTATTCATAATAATCGCGTCTAATTATAATCAATAGCTTAATTAAGCTTTTGTTTCGTTCCAATACGGCTGACTCAAGCCATCAAGATCTCAAATCGAGTAGCATACCCGATTTACAAGCACTTTTTCCAACGATTGTTGGATTCGATTCCCATATACGAGTGGATTTTATCGGAAAAAATCATCTTGATCATTATTTATTAGAAACATTCGCCCGAGGTGGACCTGTCAATGTTCAAACACCAGCTTTGACTTGATCTTCGCACACTAACAATTGTTTTATTACAATATCGGACATACATCATCGGATTGAACAGAGATCGATAATCATATTGTGGTTTTTGTAAAAGCGAGATAGGAATATGGAAAAAATACACATAAGGTAACCTGCCGTGCCTTTTTCCATTATTTCGTCCATATAAGTCTTGATACATCGTCTTGACTGTGTTGTCAATAAAAAATCAACAATGTTATAAAACAAGTTGATGTCTCAATGTGTGGACGAAAAGACAAAAGAGCTGACAATAAGGCAACGATATTGTTTATTGAATTGTTTAAATAAAACCCCCATAAGGGCAACAACAACCGTCTCCAATCACGGATAACAACAAAGAAACAACCCTTTAATTATAATCAGGTGGTTGTATTTAAGATCGGCATAGTAGCTCGGTAATCTTCAATTTAACTAACGATTAATTTGTGACGTGACTCGAACTAAATTGCCTGCTGGTTCGATAATAATAATCTAGATTGAGGATATTATAGTTTCACTTTCTCTATTACTATCAGTAATTATGATAAAATTAAAATATTTATTATCAAAAAGCAATAACAGTTGGTAATAATCATAATAACTAACAAATAATCGTTGTATTTAATTTAAAACAAACGTTAGAGCTTTCAAATGTATTCATTTTTATTTTCTATCAATGCTTCTAACATGAGCGTTGATGTAAGAGATGTAGTGAGTTAATTATTTCTAGCGTTTAATTGCGTGGCGCTGGATACTTATGGTATGGCTTTTCAACTGTAATAAATTTGTAAAGCTTTAATGTTATCGTGCACCACAACTTTCCTTTATTACATAAAATAAATGGCAACAAACTCAACAAACGTTTGAAATTATGAAGTGCATCTATACGTGTATACATCGAGGATTAAATTTATTTTTATACTGTCGAATCGGAAATATTCTTCGAAATGAATAAAATTAATGATAATTACACTATAACAAGCTTTCAGTCGTCTGGTAAAATATTATAGGGGATTTTCAGGAAACGATAGAAACATCTTCACTTTTACGACACGGGTATAAATCGAATAAATACAGGCTGTTCAGTGTATGGTTTAAGGCTTCAAAGAATAAACCGATAGAATTTCACATTTATATTGGAAATTTTAAATTGCGCGCCGTAAAAATGGATATAACCAAAATTCCCTAGTATTAGTTACTTACTAACCTCAAAGTTTCAGTTTCACATAACTTCATTTTCGTCTGGTTTATGTTTTTCTTTTTATATTTCGATGATTTTATATTAAAATAAGTTCTTTTATGTAAATGAATAATTAGTGTAGAGTTTAAAGCTTCAAAGAATAATCCTAATTTATTTTGGAAATTTTAAATTGTGCGCCTTCAAAAAATGGATATAACCAAATTCCCCTAGGATTACTTATTAACTTCAAAATTTCAGTTTCGCTTAACTTCATTTTTGTCTGATTTGTGTGCGATTTTTTTCTTTTTTCTTTTTACATTTCGATGATTTTATATTAAAATAAGCCCTTTTATGTAAATAAATAATTAACGACTCGATATTGTTGATTTTAACGATGTTTTGTTTAGTAATTTTTCTAGCATGTAAGTATTTTTAAATAGAGCCTTTTTTCTTAATTTACTTAGAATATGCGGAAATTTCCATAAAATCCCATTAATACGAATAAACTTAATCAAAATCGAAATTTAAAGGTTAGAAATTTAAGTAAAGATTACCTATGGGATTAGGTTATAGCAACCTGCTGTTTTAAAGGCGCACAATTCGATTTGTTCAGTATAATATACCTGATTTAAAATTCCTAATTCAGGTCAGGCTGCGTGTTTTCCTAGAATTTTACGAATTCTAAGCCGAAAACCCTTTGCTTGCTTAAATAAGGGTAGCAAAGGGAAATTTGTTAAAATTACTAAAATACTGAACCTGAAATGGATAGAAATTTCAAAAAATATAAAAGATTTAATGAAAATTAGCATTTTTTAATTCGATTTCTCTTCGATGTTTCGGTTTCTAATGGAGGTAATTCGGCGGTACTTCCCCCATAATGTGCTGGTTTTCTATTTAGTTAGGACACTCTGTTTACAAGCTATTGATGTACCAATAAATAAAAGATGCCGTAGACTATAAAATTTAAATAAAAATCGTTGTTTTCCCCCAGATACTTAATTCAATTTCTTTTTATTGGTTTTATTTTTAATGCAGAAAACGAGTTAATTAGAGTGTCAAGTTGGACTTTGATAATTCTGGGGATTTCCCCCATTTAATTGCGGCTTAGATAGAACACACGGTATACACAATATTGATATACCACTAAATAGGTTAAACTGTATAGTGTAAAATTTAAATGAAAATCGTTTAAAAGTCAAATATTCAAAAACTTGACCTCACCGATCCTTCTAACAATTAGACATTCGTTTCTATACATACTTATTCTGACTCACCACATTTAAAAAAAAAATCTGATTGAATATTTATGGACTATTTTAGAAAACTATACAAACAGACACACATACAATAGTAGTTCAAAGAACTAATTAAAAATTTATTAAATTTTAGGTTACTACAACTTTTCGAATAATAACAACATGAAGATAATATTCAAGCAATATTTTTTCTATGTAAACTTACATCACTGTATTAATTAGTTTCCGCTGGCAAAAACAATTTCCTTTCAATATTTCAAATTTCAAATTTCATCCGGCATAGGTCACATTTCCGGGCTTTTAGGACAGCTGTTTAAATCAATGAAAAACTACTCGCTGGTAAGTCTAAAGGGGATTTTGAATGTGTGCACGTTACTATTCTTGTGTTTCAGATTGATTTTTTGCATTCGCCACAACGTTTCGTCTGCGACTTCCTCTTCCTTATTTGTACGCTTCCATTGTGATGGAGCCACAAAGTTGACATCTTAAAGTCGAATCAGGTGAAGATAGGTGTGTCAATTATATTCCATTATGAAAAAAGCAACAATGGAGATATTGATGTGATTTAATGCAAATTGTAATTTGCATTCAATTATTGTTGCGATAAAGATGGTGGAGTTTGGATTTAAGATCGAAAAATTTTATTTGCTACCACTCGATTGACCTTTTGTTGGTAATTTTCAAAATAGAAACAATACAAGCACCTACAATGCAATTCAAATGGTGTCTATTGTTATTAGATTGTCGGTAATGTATTTATTTTGTTTTATAATATGCCGAGATTGTTTGTATGTAATGCTCTTTGATATGCCTACGACCACGCGGATGTGCTACAAATTGATATTGATTTATGACAATTTGTGTGATTTAATGAATTTGAAATGGTTATAAAATTCTCCGTTGGCATTTCATATTGTAAAGGATCACCGTGTCAGTTAAGGGTCAATGGGTGGGGACCAAAACTCGGTACGTATACGTACGTAACAACATTAAAATGACAACACTTCCGCATATACAGACACATAAATCAAAACTAAACATATTCTCTATCATCTACATATAAACGACACTTTTCTTTCTACATTACCTCTCTCTAGTTATCCTCGTGCGCTTAACTAATAGTTAAGTGATGGTTATTAGAGTAGCTATTTGTGGGACAAGACAAGTTGACTGTTTTGTAAAAGTGAATATGTCGTGTCACTATCAATATCTGATACGTTGGTTAACGAGCTGTGTTTGCACCTGAGAAATTATGAGCCTGTCAATAAGTTCACGATTTCGTTACCTCTTTGACTTCTATTAATTCAGCACGTAGGGAGATTGGGTTTGTTGGAAAAATTAACAATTTGAAGTTGTGTGAGTGCGGTGATTTCTGGGCCTTTGTCGTCTAGAGATGGTGAGTGATGGGCCATTGTGGCGCCCACACGCGTGCGGCAACTTGACCCGACCTGCCCCTTGCAGCAGGTGAACGCATCTATATATATATAGAGATGGAGATATTGAATAAGGTGAAAGACCAAAAGATTGAGGGGGGCAAAAAACCAACTCTACCGGACGCCAAATCCAATTACTTTCACATTTTTTTCCCTCCCAAATTGATACACGGGATAGTAAAATCGAATTGGTATAATCAAATTTGTTTCCGTTATGGATTTATGTAATCTACTGGTGTTGGTTCTGTTTTGAGAAGCAACGGTTTTGCATTTCATACAAGGTGTTTTTGCCATGATGTAAATCAACAATATTGAAAAGTAACTAAAAAGAAGTAAACGTCTTGACTTTATATATCATAACCGTGCACTTATGGGCTGTATTCGTATAAAATCAAAGAAATTTAAATCTGAAAAAGGCAACAATAAAAATAACCGAATGCATCCAGTATTTTGCTGTAAGTTTGCAACACACGAACATAGCGCGCATTACCATTTTATTCATATAAGGAAATTTATGTTGTACGAATACCGTAAAGTATCAACCATATGTTGATATTCCATCCCGGAATATATCAAGTGCGTTTTATTCTCTTCTATTTATTTATTTTGTTGGAAGATTTCAATAGCCGATCGGAGCGAAGAATTGCGCGTAACCAGGTGTAAAAACGGCCCAACCGCTACAGGTAATACGAAACTCGATTGTGTATTAAAGCCCGAAATTCGTGGTAAAATACCCGAATACTTCCCGTACCTGTTCCTCTTCCTTCCCATCGTAACGTTTTTATTTCTATTTCTGATCACGATTGGAACAATACACTTTATCATGGTTAGTTTCTACCTGTTTTTTTGACAATAGCCCACCACCATTATGGGCCAATTCTCTGGGAATCGCTACAAATACACGGTTACACACACCCTTTTCACGTTCCTATCAAGACCTGTATGTGGAAAGTTTAATTGTCGCTTGACAGATTTCGAGAGTTTGTGAATAGAGCGACAGGTGAAAATAAAATTATTTTTGTGTGAAAAATTGCCAAGATCAGGCTCGAAGTTGTGGCGATATTTCTTTTAGTAAGAGGGAGATATACGCGGACATGATTTTAGGACTACAACTTGCCGTAACGGTACCGTACAAGTACCATTTGGTATTTTATTGTTGGGTTCGAGGGGGTCATCAGCGACACTGCCGGATATAGTCGAACTGTAAGCTTGAAGCCATCAACTACCACCCATCATTAAAAAAGACAAGAAGTCTCGCTTTTAGAACAATACGATTTTTTTCGGAATTATATCGTGTGATTTATTTGGTGGTATTGTTAATTTATGCAAACATTCCAGTGGGTGGCAACTACAACAAAAAGACGACTTGTTTATAGCCCGAGCCGAATGTTTACAACGATTTTTAATATTCATGTTGATTTTAATATTAATAGTAGAAGACATAAATTCCTACCGATCCGGAACGCCTCCAGGTACCACTGAAAAAACAATCACAACAACAACGATATAATCGAACGAGGTTAGAAATAATTTGAACATTAGTGTTGATAATGGTGGTGGCATCGCGCGCGCAAAGACTCCCTGTTGTCGGCCGTTGATCTGATAAAGATACGGTCAGGTGGAGAGGCCTCCTATACACCTCCTCAAGTCGATTTATATACAAACACCCACAGCGGAATTTACGTGGGATTATATCCTGGCTGGCCGCTCGTCTTCGTTTTTTTTTTACGAAAAATTCCCGTTTACGAAAAATTCCCAGATTGATGCGGTAGCACTTTCTATTTCTCCAACAACTATAAATTTTATATATCTCTTCGACAACTAGGTTATACACCTACGCAACTAAAAGAGATGAGATTGTTGCAGTTGGTGGTTAATTTAGGCGAAACAAATTGCGGTCATAGTACATTTAATAAAGCTCTCGTCGTATAAATGAGTATATTGAAAGTTTTAATGGAATCAGTCGATTTAAAGAGGAGTGGTCGAGTTCGCCATTTATTCAAACTATATTAGTTTCTTCGATGTAATTAATAGTCGTATTTGTTAACAATAGACTACTGTAGCCTATTGATGAAGAACTACACAATTTCTCCCGGTAAAAGGAGGTCTAAATATAATTCACCGATGTTGGCTCGTTTGCATTACAGAATTGAAAAAACAACAATTTTAATAAAAGAAAAACGGCCGGATCGTGATTTAATCTCGGCGTGGTGTGCAATCAGATTATTTGTCATAATATTCTGGCTGTTTGGTTTGTAGGTGTTTGCACTTGTTTAACGAGTCCTGAGGACATGGTCAACGAGATTGTTATTTGTAAACGTCTGCCAGTATCTTTATAATATGCGTTGTTAAAAAAATAAAATAAAATAAAACCGGCCCATCGTTGTCAGAAATTTCAGGATTTAATTCATTTTATATAGAGAAGGTCCAACGTGTCAGCTTGTCGTCCAAACGAACAGTTTGACTGTTTGAATAAATTGCCATGTAACTTAACACGATCGTCTTGATATAAAATTTAAACTTTAACACACAATATTGTTGTGTTGCCTTAAATTGAATATCGCCTTATTGTTATGTAAACAGTTGGTTTTTTGTCGTTTTGTCGAGTTGATTTTGGAATTTTTCTGCACAAGTTGTGTCGCACAGCACAAACTTAACCCCAAAACGAAAAATCAATCGATTCTATAGAACAAAGAAACGAAATGTTTACGTGAAGAACCGATTTATAACCGTATTAAGAACCATTTTACGACCTCAAGGCTTTCACGACCTTATGACCCTTAACTTTGAATTATATGTTTAATCCGTTCTTTTATTTATTGCAACTTTTCTTTATGTATCGTTGCAAGTGTGATTGCTATACCACTATACTTATACATATTTATAGTATTTACATTGTGTATTATATATGCATAATAGTGTAGGTGGTTTTTATTGTTTAAATTGACCTAAAAACTTTAAAATAAATAAATGATCTCGTCTGTAACTGTTGAAAGGTACATCTGCCCGAATTCGCGCTATCGCGATAAACTTGATCGGTCGCCCACTAATTTATGCTCTTTCTATCTGTGTCTCACTAGAAATAATGACAAGATATCCGGCGACCTTCATCCCGATTCATGTCCTTGAGGGATCATCATTCCAATAACAAAAACCAATAATTATCTGTAGATTTTTAATTAAGCCAATTCATTTATAATCATGCATACCTTTGAGCGCTGTTTTGATGACTTTGTTAGTTTTCATTCTTCCATACAGGCTGTCTACTCTAAATACGGATGATTCTTATGAAACTAACGATTTGTAGCTCCTTGAGATCATCAAAATTTGAACCTCGTAGCTCATTCGAAAATTGATCAAAAACGTTCGTATTTACCGAACAATAAAACGATTTAAAATGACTCTGACTTGATTTTTCCACTCGTCTCCACTTAATTCTGGAACAGATGGAAAGATTGCGCTTTTTTAGAATAAAGCCGAAAAAAACAAGGTCTTCGAGTCATTATTTTAGAAATCGCAATTCAAAACGAGCAACGAGCTAAAATTATTTTTAGGAACCGCCCTATAATTCCTTTAGTTATTATTCGAATGGCGCATCAACTAATAAGAGTTCGTCCATATTTAAAGCAGACAGCCTGTATATGCGTCGTATAAGAACAAACATAAAGCTCTTTGTTGTCGGATCATTTTTAACAATAAACGAATACAAATCGAATTCATTGTGTTACTTTTATATAATCCAAATAATTGTTACCTTAAAGCAGGCATAATATTGAGCAAAACTAGCCTTCTGTTCGCTTATGTGACTTTTTAAAGAAAAAGAGAATTTACTTTCAAAGTTCACAACCTCTTGTACTTTCTCTGCAATATTTTCGTGTCACAACCATCAATTCTTACATAGTCGAATCATATTACAACTACACTATTTCATAATCGATAATTAATCAAAATTCCGCAACTCCAACCCTTTAATTTTGCCCAACTTCCACTAGACTAAATTCGCATTGAACCCTGCAATTATTGCGGTTTATCCACCCGGAAATGACTCCGAATTTAAATATTAAGACTAAAGACCCTCAAAGCTAGATTCTCACGGAGAAATTCTCACAATGATTCTTGTCAAATTCGGGCTACAATTGGCAATGTTAAACAGTTTTTTCGTATTGGTCGAAATTTGGGCCGTTTCAGGGGTGATTGCCGCCCCACTTCTGCCTTCGATTTCCGATTAATTAAGTCCGAATAGTATGTTGGGTCAATGTTGGTTCTCACGTTTGTTTCGTCTAAGAATTCGTTTCAAGTCTGCTCTCATAGTTGGAATTAATTATTCAAAATTTCGGGCTATGATCGTCACGATTTTGTGAATGCTTCGATGATTTCGCGAATTGTTTCAGGGAATAGAGCACGAATTTCCTGCTTTCTCTACGATTTTTTCAATCGAATTTCAGTCTAATTGAATTGTTGATACGACAACCTACAGATTTAATAACATTCATTGATGGTAATAGTAACAATAACGGATTCATTATGAACGTTCAACACGTTTATGAGAAATTAGAATAATTTTGTAATCAATCATAGAAATTATAATAAAACTATTGTTGTGCTCAAGGGTTCGTCTGTATTGTTGTAATTTGATATCGTTTTCCGGATACACTATGTCATTATGTATTTAGTATTGTAGAATAAAATCGACCAATTTGAGTGGTTGTCGACGTTGATAGGGAGTAGATGATCAAGTTTCGATCAGGACTACTGTTTTCAGAGGGGTTAAAGTTTGAGAACAAGTGGCAAAAACTCAAGTTGTGCAGCCGTTTCCGTTCCGGCTACTTCAATTCTATTTTAATTTTTATTTTCTCTCGCTTGTTTTATATTATTGGATTTTTATACTAACAAGATTCAAGTCGAAAATATAATCAAAGGATTATGTCGTGATTATGTTGAAATTCTCGTAAGTCTCTACAATGTTGTTTATAATTTTATTCAATATGTAAAACGGATTATTCGTTTCGTGGCTTATTTTCTACATGTGGAATCGTCGTCTTTGTTGAAATTAGCCGACAACAATCCGGATGAGTATTGGAAATATTTCACTTATTCAAACGCGGATAAAAAGATTGAAAGATTAGAAGATAACAACAACAACAACAACAAACAGGATGAGCTTTAAATCTGGAGAATCTTCACAGCTGATAGACATTCTCTAATATCACACACAGAGATTTGTACGAGAAGAGAAAAGACACCGGAAACGGAGACAGGATGATTGACGGGCGCATAACCTGCTCCAGTATTTCGACCTGTTGCGTCCTATTCGTAGACAGTTTCCGGTGTAGAGTTGTACGAGTAAATTGCACACACGTTTATAATTCGAATTTCTATTGTCGCACCGTATCGATAACTGAAATATTCACGACATACGTTGTAAATACATTCCGAATAGCGTGTAAGTTATCTGCAATGTTGTTTGTTGTAGTTCAGAAGTCCGCTTTTATACAGTGTGCTCTGTTTGATATCATCGACCTATGTTGAGAAAGCTGCTGGAATATATTTCTTCAACTTACAGAAAGAACAAATGCGATTTATTTGTTACTAGTTTATCCGCAATATTGGAGAATTTCGGTTGATTCCAATAAATCTTTGTGGCTTTTTATTGTTCGCGGTGATTAAACGAATAAATTTGCAAGATTCAACCGATTCATCACCCGGCCCAAATTGACAATATCTGTGAAAAATGCAGCATCTTATTTCAGATGGTGACACCGCACGATGAATCGTCCAACTCGTTTTTTCCTCGTCTCTCTCTCTTTCTCAAGTGTAATGTTTTTGTTTGACTGTAAACTACAGACAGTCAACAAATTGTTGGTAACTCAATCATCATGCATGCACGGACATGAACATGAACACACCAACAGTACAGCAAAAAAAAATAACAACATGATGGGTCTCTCCCAAAAATATCGACTTGTTAAATGATAATTCATTTGGCAATTTCATTTATTTTAATCAGATTTACATGCAGTTGGTACGTTTTTGTGATCGTTTCATTTAAGCGAAATAAACAACAAAAATCAAACGTGTCGCTACAATTGCGTCAATTAATTATCGAAAAACTCGCAGTATTTCGGACGAAATTACTGTAAATTTAAGGCAAAAAAAAAACCACAAGTTACACGGCGGATCTCAGTTTCTGGTTCTCCATCTAGGAATTTAGGTACTCTGTTTTTGTACCTTCTTAAGCGGATATACAGAATGTTTCACCTAACTATGTTCGAAATTACTAATATTAGAAGTCCGAGGTTTTTATTTTTCAATTCGGCTTCCGTAGTTTACCCATTTTTAATAATCAATATCTCGCTTGTTTGATGAGATACCGCAATGGGTGAAACAGCATTTAAATGTTATCAATTTTTTCATGATTTTCTCCCTCCATATAGCAAATTGAAAACACTTTGCAAATCTTCAACAAATTGCGCTATAGTTTTCGGAAAATTGCCAGAAACTGAAGGACCCCTGTTGTATTTTTTTTCCAATATGTTGTCTGAAAGTTGACAAAATTTAATAATCGATATCTCCTTTGTTTGATGGAATATTGCAGTGAATATTGTAGTATTAGAAAGAGAATTTCAAGGAGTATTTGAGGCTGTTTTTACTTTGCAAAATTCCCATTGAATTCGTAGTTACGGTGGAAAATCTTGAAGTATGTGCTTTTTTCTAATTTTTTCATATTTCCCTTGTAATTCAGCACTTATTAACGATTTTCTAAAAGTTTTTTGGAGTACGCATGAAATTAAAAGATCTTCTCTAATCTCTATAAAGTTTTCCAATAGGTTTGTTAGTTTTACAGAAAACTTAGGGGCCACTTTTTTCGATGAGTTGTTTGAAAAATGCCAAATTTGCAGACATTGATATCTCCCTTGTTTGACGATCTATTGCAATGATTCAGTAGCATTGGGAAGAGCATTTCTAGGAATATCTAAAAGCCTTTTCATTTTGGAAAATGCTGATTGAATTCTGAGTTACAGAGAATTATCTTGAAGCATGTATTTTGTTTAATTTGTTTATATTTTCCCTTATAACTTTGCAATTATTATCGATTTTCCGATGATTTTTTCACGATATATAGCCAATTATAAGCATTTTTCAAATCTCTTAGAAATTATCCGGTAAGCTTGCTAATTTTCTAAAAAACTGACTAACACTTAAATCTGTAATTAATTTTTTCGTTTTTGTGTCTACTTCTACTTCTATTTCTGCTTCTGTTTCCGTTAAAATAAACATATGCCTTCTGTAGTCTTCTGTAACACGTCTAATTTAAATGCAGATGTCAAAAAATTGCGGCTTAAAGTGGAAATTTAGCGGCAACAAGAACCGTCCCTCTAGTTGTGTTTACAGTTAATTCGTTCAAAACTCGAATCTTTACTGTTAGATAAAAGCGTATGTACCGTGAGAAAAACAGTCTAAAGACAAAATTAAATCGTGCGTCAAATATTAATAACTATAACATAAAAGTTTGTAGAATTAAGAGTGGATTTGAACAAAAAAAAACAGAGTAGAATCGATGGTGTAACAGGTTTCCAAAACGTGATCTTTGATCTGGTACCGATAACTAGCAAATATTTTTCTTCTAGTTGTTGTTGTTGTTGTTTTGGGCCCAGTATTGGGTGGTTAATAGATTGATGGTTAAGTGTGAAACGGTCCTATTATAATACGTGTTGTAAGTATAACTACTGTATGTATATGATGTTCCGATAAATATGGTGATAGGTGGTTGTAAATTTCACTCATGAATAATTGCAGTGCAAAGTCGCCAATTAGTCATGATATAACTCAAGTTCGTATATTGAAGTATATGTGCGAGCACGTACGTTGATAATTATTTCGTACGCCTCAAGCTATTTGCTTTAACACACCAATAAAAATAAATCAGGGTAGATATACACTCATACACGCACACACCAGTTGGACTTGTTCTAAATTCGCCATTGTTATAAAATGGATTTTATGCAAAGATTCTGTTGTTGTTGGGTTTTTTCTTGGCGCTCGCCGAGCCTGATTATGGGCGATTTTTTCGCTGGTAAAATCGGTTGATTGTTGTTTGTTTGTTGTTGTTGTTGGTTAAAACGTGGGTCGATGCCAATGACTCATTTAATGAATAAAACATTGTGTGCGGAATTTTTGTTTATAAACGTTTTTTCGTATTAATTGTGCGCGGTGGACACATATGGTACTGCAACAACCTGTTTCCTAAAACGCCCACAACACAAATAAGGCAAACTTTACCAATTGCACTACCATTATAACCATTTTGAAAAACATTATTATCGTTTTATAAACAGACACACACCTGAATATCTTTTGTACTCGATATTATTTCATAATTTTCAAATCTTTTACCATAATAAGCGACGATAATTAATGATTTTAACACAAATTTAGTAAAAGTCAACAAGTTTAGAAAACAGATCAGATTAGAAAATCCAAGAAATTGAATCGAGAAAGTGAAAACAACCGTAATTTGGTAATTGTTAAAGATCTACCTGATAAACGACTGAAACTGGATCTGTGAAAAATTAATCCTGAAACTCCAAAAATAAACCTTGATAGCGGATCGTATTAATCTTGCCACCGCTTCCACCCTCACCGAAGTCACCACTTATTAATATGATGTTAAAATATAGCACCGGAAATAATATCTGAACATCTCCCATAAATAAAAAGACCGATTTAGAGAAGACTAAGAAAAAATTGTTATGGAAATTGGCGGATATCGAGTGGAGTCGGTTATTTTTCCCAAGTTCCCATGAGATTATTGTAGAAAAAAAAAAACGGTAGATTCGGTCACGCCCTTATTTGACCTCTCCAATTCCCAGCATCCCTCCGTTTTCCAGTACCTGCTCCAGATTTTTTCTACTATACCTCAACCTGATGAGATTTCTCAACCGATTCAACCGAAGAATCTGGGAGAAAGTCTGGTCGAACCTGAAACCGAAGACCGGATATCGTCACCTGCTCCTCGCACATTACAAGGAGCTGACACTGTGTTTAAAAGGGGATTTATCGAGGGGTGGTGTTGATGATTTGTCGGATTGTTGCGCCGATTCGGCTGATTTTGATATTGAAATCGCCCTTCGATTTGCCGATTTCCGGTATGAAATCACAGCAGATTAACTGGAATTAGTGGCAAAAGGGTGGCATTTATTGTGCGAAATAGTTTAGTGGAATAACGATGCCTGGTATTAATGAGCCCCATATGGCGAATATTGAGTTGTCTGCATTTTGTATTTTGAGATTTTTCTACACGTGTGGGTTGAGTATTGTTGCATTTTGGGTAGTTCTATTATGATGTTAAATCGGATATTATGTTAATCTTTGTGTTGATAAAAGGCGTTTTTGATACGATAAAATCAACACATTTTCAAAACTATTGAAAAATTCCAAATCAAATATAGAAAGTTTTTGATGAATTTCCTAATTAAATACGGGCTATCTCATAAAAATTCAAATCAAATTATATGCACACAAACACACAATAAAATTGTAGGTGTGTAGAGAAATCTTAAATCTTTCAGGTCAAATAGCGCTACATTTAGATCGTTATCGTACGTTTAAAATAATTCGAATCTTGTCTATATTCTGACAGTTGTAATTTTCCACACATATGTGGAATTAATTAAACAGCAATGCGATAAAAATTCACCTGCTAGAAATTCCTATCGGACACATGACCTTGCGACAGGTGCGTCTAGAATTGTGGCTTTAAAAATAAATTAGTGATCCTGCTGCAGGTGCCCGCTGATATTTTGTTTTTCGCCTAATTGTTCCACCTGAAAAATTCACCAATTGTCGTACAGAATTTTAAAATCGACTAGGTGTGAATGTCGACAATTAATTAAACGATAAAGGAACACCGACAGTCGATCATATCAATAATGATGCTGATGAAATCGAATCGAATTAACATTTGTTAATTTGATTTCGATTATTATGATGATGAGTCATTTGTATTGTATGCAATTAATATCGTTTTATTGCTTGAAATGCATACTGTGACCTAATTATAAAGTGTTCTTTTTATTAATAAATCTATTGTGATTGAATTCTTTGTTTTAATTCAACGATTAAAGGAGGTGAAGGTGGTATTTATTGATAATTATTAGCGGGATTTGTGCGGAATAATTGGGTAAAAATTTTGAAAATCCGCCACACCTTCAAACTAAACTCAAAGACTTGTACAAATGACATTCTTGTACAATTTTTAATTTCCAATAGATGTTTAATGAGGTGTGGAAATTTTGTAATGTTTCAGTCTTTAATAATTTGTAATTTGAAACAAATAAATATTGTCGAACTGGGGAAAACTCGAGCAGGACATTGAAATTAATCAATTTCTTTTATGATCAAATTCTAATTATTGCGAAATACCAATCATAATTTTACGGTTTAAAATTACAGTATTTTGAATGAATTAGATATTTAAGTTTAATGAACAACCAATATGTTCGTGATAGCTTTAGGCTATATATTTAAAAAGAATTAACTCTAGCTACTATTAATACTTTTCATCTTGCAAAATATAGCACGATCTACCAATATCTTGTAGCTCAGATCTGAACGTCATCATCATCATTATCATCAACATCATTTAAGTGTTTTGTACAGCGTACTAGTATCGGAGGGATTATTAAACGACTATCCATATGCGAATGGTCGGTACATTTATAACGGGCAAGCGAACTAGAAAAAGCCGTAAAAATCTAATCTGTGTAGAAGAAAACGTTAAATACGAAATAATGCACTGTAGGTGGTTGTAGATTGAATATGTGAGACGAGAATAAAGCGATTAACTTGTAATAAATACGAGGTTCGGTCGGTTTGTAATCCCCTCGGAGTCCGGCACGCAAAATCGCCAATTTACGACACCTGTAATCGTGATTTTTTTCATTTTTTTTACAAGAATTTAATCAATTCGTATTTTCATTAATTTTATCGACAAGTGTCGGATACCGGTGCAAATTTAGGATATTATAGTGCAACTTTGTATGTTGGTTTACTCTCTACCCATGTTACCCGTGATCGATGGGCCCATTTGCACAAGACAAGACTCTTCATGCCGACATTATCACCAATTGCTCAAGACTCGATTTAACGCCATATTTGCCATAAGCACAAATCGTCGTTTATGTATTAACACCAACTGGATAATAAATTGTGATATAAAGGATGAAAAATACAGTTTTACAATCGTTTTAGATATAATAAAAAACTTCCAACAGCACATAACAATTTCAAAATTTTCTACATTTATTTAATGAAAAATCGATTACAGACGAGTTTTTTTTTTTTTGTTAAGAGACAGGAAGACAAATATTTATATCTCTTGAAAATAACGGAAATTTCAACATGTTTCCCCACAATTTCGTTCAAAAATACTTAACGCCACTCTAAGTTGATATGACCGTGAACTTGTCATGTCTGATCAAATATATAAACTTTGATTAAACAAAATAATAATAATAATAACGAATCAATCAAATAACGATAGGATGAGGTAAAGTTTAACAACCTTCTTGTTCCTTTAATTGTATCCAAACCTCATGAACCTGACCCAATCCTTATGCAAATTCCCTTAAAAATTTAACCGAAATTCGAGATATTCCACTTAGATAATCAAATATTCATATTCACATTTGATAAATCGAACAATAACGGTCTTGTTATAGATTTTGACAATTGTAATAGTCGGTTACGGCGTAGTTACTCATAATTCTACACGTGCACACATTAAAAAAACACCCATTGTTATCATTATAGAATTTATGTAAATTACTGATAATAGGTGGAAATTATTTAACGCTATTAGAACAAATTCGACCAAAATCACCGAGAATTGTAGCTGAAAGGAGTGTTAGACAACTGTAATTTGTTAATGAGACAGCTGTAGCTGAAATTGAATTTCAGGTCATTGCTAAATTCCACGAAAGTCAAGTGGGGCCAACTGACCTGAAGTACTAGAAAATGAGCGAAAAATTTACATTAGCAAAACTTTCTTCTATCAATTCGAAACACCCAAAAGCCACCCCTGGGCCATTTGAGTGTTTATCACACGATTGCTCAATCATTGTAACTCAAATTTTGACATGTTTAATTTATTTTGGTATTATTTTGATTTAAAATTGTCAAAAATCATGTTTTCATGATGAAGTAATTCGGAAGATTCAAAATAATTCTTAGAGACGCCCAAAAATCAGCCCAAGGCTGACTTAATGAATCATTTAAGTGTCTGAAATCCGAGGTACTTTGGCAGTTGCTCAATTATCCAAGCTCAGATTTTAACACGTCAAATTGTATTGTTTTAATCTTAAATGCCCAAAAATCAACTCATTTCCAGATGAATTAAGGTCAACTCAATTCGGGAGGCTCAAAATCACTCTTCGGGAAGCCCAAAAATCACCCCAAGGCTGCGATAAGAAAGTCGACGTTTGCTCAATCATCGAAAATCACATCCAATAGTCATTTTCATTCGGGAGACTCAAAATAACTCATCGAGACGGCCAAGAGCCGGCCCAGGACTGCTACGGTGGGCAATTTAGCTGTCCAACACCTAAAGAAAGTCGACGATTGCTCAATCATCGAAACTCAAAACTTTGACACGACTAATTTATGGTGGTATTCTTCTAAAAAGCCGGAAAAACTTGTGGGTTTTCTACCGTGTTGTTGTTGTTATTATTAGAGTGTAGGCTCCTTCGTAATCACGTTGAATAATTAAATTAAATAATGATCATTTCGAGTTTAAATAGTCAAATGATTTATGGTGATTTCACCGAAATAGTGGCATTAAAAACGGCAGAAAAATCGATTAGCACATTAAAGAAAGACGAAATCTCACAAAATACCTTCTATATTTGTTTATAATCCTATTAAATTTTCTACATATATTAACAACAAAATATATTAGCTATAGCTAGATTAATGATAATAAAACGAAATTGAATGGATTTAAATAATATTTAAGCTTTCAACGGATCGATAGATACGTTGGAATTTCACATTTTACGACAATAATTCCCCTCACGATTAATACAATAATTGTCGTTTAACTCAAATATTAATTGGCTTTGTTTTATTATCATTATCACCACTATTACTTATTGTTATTATTGTATATTAATGAAGGAAAGAGATAGAAATATGAATATAAAGGTCCGGTATTGTTTTTTAGTATTGAGTTCGTGACCTCGTGTGTGGCGCATGTTTTATTAATGATTTCAGTGCCTGTTTATTGTTAGCCAACATTGCCTATAATTTGTTAAAAAAAAAAAAAAAACTTTAAATATTGTAAGCAATTAATGGACTGTGTCTCATAGTCAGGTGGTTTCAGGCAATACCACTATCGAAGAAATCGATCTATATACCGCGCCGGCAATCGACTTGAACCCACTATTAGAGTCTAGTATTCCAGTTGAACTTGCCAATTTTGTATTTATTTGCAAATATTTATAAAGTTCCGTCATTTGTTGTTTTGTTGTGGTTTATAATTTGTTGGAATATCACCAAGATGACGGATATTTTAAATAATAGCACCGATATTATAATTCTCTTTAAAGTGTCGGATAGAGCTCTTTGATCGTTTTTAAAAGTGATATAAACATTGTGGAGTGTCAGACGATATCTGCATATGATTACAACTTCATCGATTGAATATCGCGCACACACAGATAAACATTATACAGGCCCCCTCATTAATATGTATAGGAATGTTTTTCGCTCAAGTTCCACTGACTTATGGCCATGTATCTATAATAAAACGTTTTGTACTATTTTATATGCTAAAATATATAGATAGAGTGTTAGTATTTTGTTATGATCTGGGATTATCGATCGCTTCAAGAGAGCTTTTATCAAATTTTTCCCGTTTCGATTACATAAAACGTTAACATTAGATTTATCGATAATATCGTTATGAATTATTAACTTGTTCTGTTTTGAAAATAAATTGGAATACCATTTGCGGCCTCCATACGGCGTTATGTCCCTGTATTTGAGCCGTGGAGAATTTCTCGATTTAAATAATTGTGTTGAGACGAAAACAGATTTTTAAATTTTCCAAGGATCATTCGACTTTTCCGTGACAGTTTTAACAAATTACTAGAATGAGTTATTTATTTATTTCATCGGTGAGTTCGAGAAGACAGAAACAGACAGGAGAAATATACGGTATGAAATTCAAATCTAATCCCGAGCGTATATTTAGATTTTATCTGTTTAAAGAATGGACAAGGTATTTTCAGATCAAATACTTGTACAAATAATCCATTGTTTCGGCCGATGTTGTAGCCATTAATATCGTTAAAATTCGTATTAATTGAAGGAATAAATCGTTGAAATATCGCAGTTATATGTATATGAGTGTATTGTTGGAGTTAATGATTTTTTTCTAATTAATTAACGTATAGATTTTTATAAAAGCTTTCAATACAATCATGTTTTGTTGCTATTGTTCCATATACGTTGTACGTTTGAGTTCATTTACAAGGATGACTGTGAGATATTGTAGAACATTTTTCAAAAGTCTCCCATTCTACATCTATCTCGTTTATTTGTCTTTAGAATAAATTACGTAAATTGTTGTTTTTTCCATCTTTCCTCTTTACGATACAATGAAATGGAACGATAGTAATTTCAACGTTTCACGGCTCTTCAACACAAAGTTCGATTAACAATAATGCCCATCATACGCCCATTTCCAGCACTTTTTCTAGCAGGTTGTTGGGTTAATTTCACCTGCCCACCATTTTACATACATATGTATGTACAATCCTAATTCTTGCATGATCGTTTGCCCACAATTAAATGATTCATCATCGCAACTAGTCTAAATATGGTGATTTTCCCCTATTCGTACTTAATAAAAATTTGATTTAAAAAACGGCAATGAGTGGGTTATTTTTTCGGAGATTTACAGTTAATACTGAATGATGGGCAGGAATTAGATAGCGATTTCTCTCCGATATGTATCTTTATATTCATAATAATATTGTCGACCTTTCACACAAATATATAACTATATATAAAAGAGAGAATAGGTCTTATTTTTGGGGAAGTGTATATGAAAATATCGATGCAATTCTATTGTATGTAAATATCGATCGCGCACCCATCCGATAGTCATCGCGGCCCGGCCACGATATAAACCTGTGCACCACCTGAACCCATCACATATACACAAATATCAGCCTTTTATTGTGTATACATGCAGATTGCGTAGGTGCCATCCGATTGCAATTCGATTTTATTACACTTTTATTTCGATTTTTTCGATTATTGTTGAAATCAAACGTACCTTTATTGCGGTATGAACAGTAAAATTACATACACCAGACGACAGAAAATAAGAACTTGTCCACTAGAGTAATAAATTACAATTTTTATCCGAAAATTTCAATTTCATCTACCCTTATTCCTATTAACTAGTTTAGCGTGCAATCTTTTGAATATTTAACGCTAAAATAATCCAAATAAAAGAAGAAATCCTTAACTGAACAAATAATTCACAAATTCCTCACACACCATGATGAATCCACAAAGTAAGGCTGACTCTAATCAAATTTGGTACTGTAAGGTTAGAAAATTTAATGAATTTGGTTATACCAACCCAATTTGGTTAATAGAAGTTGAAAATGTTAAATTGCGCGCCAATGTAAAATGGGTTGACAACAACACTCCCACATTTATTGGGTACTATTCTACTATTTTGATGAGTATTTAAGGCTAAAATGATCCAAGTAAAAGAAGAAATAATTCACAAATTCCTCACACACCAAGGGCACTCGATGAATACACAGAGTAGGGCTGATTTGGTAAGGTTAGAAAATTTAGTAAATTTGGTTATACCAACCCAATTTGAGTGATAACAGTTGAAAATCTTAAATTGCGCGCCAATAAGAAATGGGTTGTTAACAACATTTCTACTGGATTTCTAACCTGCATTTTCAAATTTATTTAATGTCATCGATTGGGTGCTATTTTTGAAGAGTTGGTGGACTATTTGTAAAAGTACTTTTTCTGTGTTTTGTTTTATTTAAAGATATTTTCGATTTTCTTGATTAGGCTTAGTAATCTTAGACAAGTTGTTATCATAAAATAATTTCGACTTATTCTCGGTCGTCGATTATAGTTGCCGTTGTTAATATAGTAGTGTTTATGATTTTGTAATTGAGTGTATAACGTGAGTCATGCCCAGTCATTACTAGCCAATACCCATCCTTTTAAATATTATCCACAAAGTCTGGAAGTCGTTAATGTAAACGAGCTTTTACCGTATATTATTCATATACTATAGCCCTATGTTCACCTGCTAATTAGTCTGATCATTTAATAACACAACAACAACTAATAATGAAACATAAATAAAATGATTTATATTAGTCGGCGGAGCTTTGGCTTTAAAAGGCGCATAAATGACTCCATTTCTTCCATAGTTGTAGCAACATAAAAGGTTAACACTTTTGTTATTTCTTTCTATACATTTCAACTAAAGATTGTTGTCTTGCAATTCAACATTTTCGCTTGTAAGTCTAATTATTCTACAAATCTAAATCGACGATTAATATAAAAAGTATCGCTAGTCGAACTATAAATCATCCACATTTCTCACAGTAATCGTCCATCAACCGTAACGAAACTCACCTTTGGCTAAAAGATAAAAATGTCAACAATTCGGTTTTTTCGGTTATAATCTCTATGGTTTCGTTCTATCTTGTATACTATACGATCACAAATCCATCTGGTTCTTGTTAGTTGAGTTGTCGATCACGATCTCGTTTAAATTTCGTCAAATATGCAAAAATAATTGAATAATTGTACAGATGTTCGGCATCTACCAACAATTCCTATCGTCTTGTCGGATAGGTGAAACTTTTATCTTCAACGGTGCTCATCTCTTGAATGTCTAAATAAGTTGCCGCTATTGCAAACCTGTCCTGAATTAATCTCAACTTTATTGGAATTTACCGTATACACCGGCACGCATCTGTATAGTTGAGTTGTACATACGTTTATTGAATCGAAGGTGGAGAAAAAATCGCATGCAAGCCGATGATGGTAATGGCCAGAAGATGATGAAGAAGCACCTGTTACCTGCACTTTAATTAAATTGCCTCGAACTTTTGCTTTCGTTCCGTTGGCCCCCATCAACTTTTATTAATCTACCATTGAAAATCGCTTAAAAATGCATCCAACATGAAGATCGATCGCCATATGGTGCAGGTTGTTCGACTGAAGATTACGCCAGCTCTCCACACTGGATGCTGTTAGTGCTCCATCAAACGGAATTTCACGACCGCATCATCTCTAAACCAGCTCAACTTAACACATATTGGCGCGAGCGAGATAGATATAGAAAAACAGCCTCCCACTATACAACTTATACATATACATTCTTCTCGGTGAGGCTACTTTATTTCGCTGGCAATATGGATCACCGGGTAAAAGTTAAACGACCGCCCGCAACATTGCTCAGGTATTGTTGGAAATGTTGTTCGAAATTATAAACGATCATAAATTTCAACAACAACAACAATAAACTGGAGCAACGTTCACTGTTTTCCCATTTGAAATCATCCTTGGTACGACTGTGAGACAGAAAAAACCGAACAAAACTTATCGATTTTTATGTTGAAATCCCGTGTCGCCAGTAAATTCGGAGACAATATCGGCGAAAAGGTCACGAAATACAGTTCTGACCTGGTATATTTGCGATTTATTACAGTTGACAAAGCCCCCTCAAACTGGCTGTTTGTTGTCCATAAATATTGGCGAGGTATTTTCAGGAAGAATTATAGCAATTGTATATCGCAACGAAATCGGCGACTTTCTCGCTAAACTTGGAATTGTTGAAATGTCATAGGAAATAAACGAGATTAGAATCGATTTAATGCTTTTTTTATTAAATAAAACGTATAAAAATCTGGATATGCGGTTTTTATATTGAAAACCTAAGGCACTATACAAAATAAGAATGGCGTTAAAATTAAGTTGACTAGACAATAATTTCGTATTCTTTCAAATAGTTTATCTGTTCGAGACAATTTTTTGGTTCAACATTAGAATACGACTTATCCTATTTACACAGAAAATAGAACGACAAAAATATATTAAATCCTCTTAACACTATTTACATTAATTAAATACGATTGGAGAACTGTTGATTTCTTCTACATGGAGAAACTTTTGTACATTTCTTGTTAGATTTTTGTTAAATTTCAGTCTTTTCGAGAAAGGCACTAGGTTCGACCGAGTTTCAAAAAATAAATACTGCAAATAATTAAAGGAACCGGAATGTTTGTTCGATTTGGTTCAATTCCTAATAGATTTTCTCTTGATGTAGAATCGTCGGTGTTCCATTACAACCACCTTCTGCATGTTTCGTCAACAACGACATCCTTGAAAACGTTTTACTGCAAGTCGGACATGAATATTTCTTCACATCCGAATGCGTCTGCAGATGGGCACGTAAATTTGAACGATCAGCAAATGCCCGATTGCAGTACGTACACGAGAACGGCTTCTCACCAGTATGTGTACGTATATGGCCTTGTAGGAGCCATGGCCGTGAAAAGGCTTTACCGCATATCGTACATTTGCATGGTAATGTATGCGTACGTATATGCATCTTTAATGCACCTAATGATACATAGACTTTCTCACAATATTTACAACTAAACGATTTCTTCGGCCCATCACCGGCTGCACAATGGAATTGTCGATGTTTCGACAAACCAGAAAACGTCGAATATGATTTACCACAATCGGGACATTGATGGCGGATACCCTGGCGACGTTTCTCCGATAAATCCTCCGGAATTGTCGGTGTAGCTGCTGTTGTTGTAGTCGTCGACATTGTCGATACTGACGGAAGAATCGCTGTCGATACTGTCTGTTGTGGTGGCGGCGGTGGTGGTGAAATCGTCGACGAATTCGGACTCAATGAAGCTTGATCGATGGATGAATAACAAGGCCGTAGAGCTAATGGTTGTAGCGGTTGTTGGGTGTGATGTGGCGGCGATAATGAACTATCACTATACGGCGATGTCGGCCCCATCATATAATCATGATGGTGATGGTACTGATAGGGCATAAATGGGTAAGTTGGTGGGTACAAAGGCGCAACACTACGATGCCAAGTTTGCGGTGCATATTCCGGACTTATCGGTGGTGGATATGGGCGAATTTCAGTTTTCGGTTGATAGAAACTCAATGGTGATGGTGAACGTATCGGTGGTGGCGGCGATGGGGGCGGCGATGTTTTCACTGATGAACTTGGCGATACTGGTGGTGTTACTGATAGGGATGATGGTGAAATTGATGCAAGCCGACCGGTACGACTCAGATCTTCCGGTTTTGTGCTCAGATTTTCTGGCTCATCTTCAATTGAAAAAAGAAATTAGTAAAATTGGAGATTTTTTTAAAAATTGCGACAAACAACTCACCAGGTATTTCGTCGAAAATTTGCACTGGTCGTTTCTTTAATGGACAATTTGAATAATTCTTCGCCATTATTGTTACTGGCATACTGTCCAACATTTCACACAAAAACCAATAAATTTAGCAAATTAAAACACGATCACGATAACTATTTAACAATAAACTCATAAACATTGAAAAACAAAAAATCATCTGCACTCCTCTATAGCCTGGATGCTTCTGAATCAGGAACTGGGGATTACCTGTCTAATAACCATTCACCCCACCCTGATGAAAACAGCTGTATCCACGTGCCTATCCACCAATCAGATCCATGTACGAGTTCACTATCCAATCGACATCACTTGTCGACGGAAAAGTAGGGGAAGCAGGTGTGCTACCGAAAGAACCTGAATCCACACACATACTCTAAAAACAGTATTGTAAAGCTTGTAAATGGGTGATTTCTTATTATAACATTGGAACCGATTTTTTGCCTCTACCACCCAGATTTTCGAAATGCACAACATTTCGCCACATCACGTATTAATCATAGAATCAACAAAAAAATAAATAAAACAAAGAGATTCGATTTGAATTCGGTGACTTTAATAGGCGACCAGACATGAAACTCCAACTTTCAGGAAAAGCTCAATTTCTAGTTCCAGTCGCCTATAATTACAAAAAATACGAATATTTCGTATAGACGAGGAGGGTTTGATTCGGCTCGAGGGTGAGCTTTATGCTCGTCTATTTTAACGGTCTTTGCGACACATCTGTCGAACGCGTGCCTGTACTTTACTGCCCTATCTTGTCCTGGTATTTATTCAATTAGAAACCTGACGAAATTCAATTTTATCTGTTATTTCCGGTCACGATTGGAGGATTTTCCTGAAAAATCATCGAAACATATGCTGACCAATTGTTGCAAAAATTCCACAATTTTCGTCACGTTTTAATCAACAAATTCGTAATACGCACGTATCATTCCGTTCTCAGGTGTTTTACTGGAACTTCTGGCGACCAGATGGGTGCAGTAGAAATTCGTCCGTTCCTTCTCTATTTCACCACCACGTAGTAGCATTTGACGATAATTGTTATTATTTAAGGGAAAAATTCGCATCTGTCTGTTATTATTTGTTAGTATTAGGGTTCAATTTCTGTAATATTCAATGTTTTCTTGTCATTTGATAGTTGGTTGTTTAAATCAGATTGGCTCGGTAATTATAGTGTTTAAAGTCGATGGCTAGGAGGTGAGTGAAACGCCAAACGTGTTCAATCTTGACGGTTATGAAAGCATTTAACGATAATTACAAGGCAATATATTGAAAAGGGCTCGTTTTATCTACGTTTGAGAGCAATTGAAAGATTTTGTAATAGAAAAGAGAATACAATGGTAGAAAAATTCTCACCGTTTTTTTTAAGGCGCAATTTCAAGAAAAATCCAACTATAATCGTTAATAATAACACGTATTCATGATAAGTACAACAAGGAACCCTTTTCTATTTGCATTTAAATAAATATAGGGCGAACTATGTCTACATAAATATCAATTTTTTTCGTACACATACAAATGCGTATTTGTTACAAATAAGCAGATTGATTCCAGTGCAAGGTGTGTATTTACCCGATATTATAATCGAATCATTTATGTAAACCTGCTCGATGATAACGCAGATGAATTTTATCAGTGCAAGTACACACTCACTTGTTGTTATTTAGTTGTAATGGGAATTTCCGCCGAAAATTTAACGGTTTTCCAAACATTCAAAGAAAAATCGACACTACCCTAAAACCATACAGTGCAGATGTTTTCCGAAACGGGCATATGTTAACAATCTATGATTACACTGAGAAGGTGTTTTAGACGTATTTATTATCATTATTATTATTAATTATTATGACTCACCTTTATAGATGATGATGATGATTGTTTATGTGCCTTGTTTGGGCGTTAGATTGATGCGATTGAACTTCCTCCGAGTTGGTATTTATGCAAAAATATTGCAAGTTTATCCTTGTTTTAGTTCCAAAGATTCATCTAGAAAAAGTTGTTGATATTATTTTAAACGAGAATAAAGTGGCTCCCTTAAATGGTGAGAGAGAGCCACAGATGGTCATTAATTGAAATTTACAACCGACTCCTAGTTAAAAAGCGACTTTTATATTATTTATTTTATGTGTTGTCTCCTCTTTTTTGTGTGTTTATTATTATTGTTATTATAATTACATTACTCCTTTTTTACGTTTTCTTTTTTGATGAATAATAGTGTGCCCTTCAAGCAGAACAAGTAGCACAATAACCGCGTAATGCACGTGTTTTGCCCATATAATAATTCAAATCCGCCATCTTAAGGAGTGGTAAGTAGAGGTGTGCGTCATAACCGGATGTCTGTTCCGGTCTCTGCTCATCTCAATGGTCCATTACATGTATGGAAATTTCTCTATGTGTTGATCAAAAGATATTGAAGACGACGACAAGAATGAATCTCCAACAGGTTAAAGCACCAAGCGAAAATATTCAAATTGAAGAAGGGAGTGTGAGTTGAGTCGCTCCAACAATTGTTATTATAATTCATTTTCAAGATTATTCAAGCTCACACAGATCTCTTTTGATGTTTTATTGAATAACAAACAAAAACGAATTGTAAAGATTCGGCTCCAATCAAATATCGAAACTGTTACAGGAAGATTTTCGATAGAACAACACTAAAAAAACGACTCTTTGTTTTGATCTATCGAATCTAAAGATTCATATAAATTATATCGAGAAAAAATAGAGTCGGAAAAAATTTTTAAACAAGTAAAGGGTGTAGTTGTAGAAGGGTTCGTGTGGTTTATTTCTATGTAGAGCACCTGGTGGTGAAAACCAGGTCGGCAAGTTAAAGCACACCTGGTTGAATTGCCGACGACTCCAAAAACTACCCTTGATTTAATAATAAGTAGATTTTTTACGTTGCCCCCAATTTCGTTGTGTTGTCATACCAGTAAACCCATCATAATCATCATTCAACAAATTCCAAACTAGCACTTTACATCAAAACAGGTCAGCCCTTACGATTTGTATGCGGTGTCGTTATTTCGGTTTATTTCCAGTAAATAAATGATTAAATCAAGAAATATGGACGGAGACAGGTAGGGAAATATCTATTTAAATAGGAAATAATCGATGCAGATCACGATCGATTTCCAACAGGGTGAAAGACAGCTCCATTAGCAAAACTCGTATCAAATCGCGTTTTTTTCCTCTCCAACTCAGCTTTCTTTATAAAAGCAATACAACAAGTTGAATGAGATTATCATGTGTCACTGTCTGTAAATGTACATATTTTATTTATTCAAATACGTTATATACATACATATATAGATAATGTCTCAATTGACATTTTGCTACAACGTAATTGTTTTAATATCGACTATAATAGACATACAGTACACTTTAATATAATAAATAATTATTATCAAAGCGAACATGTCGATATTTCTAATAATGGAGAAACGGGATAAACGATTTAGAAATTATGCAATTACCAGTTTTAATAGTCGTTAAATTTGTTTAAAATACGGCAAATATTTACGAATTATTTTCAATTAAAACCAAAGGCGCGCCTACGCTGTAAACAACTCAGACGATTCGCTTCAATTTTGCATTTTAATTATTATTCCACAATAAAAACGACATTCGTTGATTATTATCAAATATAATTAAACAGTTAACACTTGTTAATAAATAAGTGCAATTCATAAACTTCTATTTCAATGAATTATCAATGAAATTTATCGACAACCGTCATTTTTAGCACGAATCGAGGGTGTAAATTGAACGATTATTCAAATATTCTATTGTAATAGAAAATTATACGAAATAGCCCTGAAGCCGATTACAAAAACAATAAATTATTCCAAGAATTTGTCATAATTAACATTATTCAAATATCACGTACGACTTATATGTAAGCGCAATTATGCGAGATTATTGAAATATTAAATAGGAAATTATAGATAATAAAATCGATATACAGTACGTTATTGAAAACTGCATCTTCCGCATGTCGGTCATAATCGAGACATCCTGTATAAATTGTATTGAAGTATTATCTACAATATTTATTATTTTCACTTAAAGTGTAAGAGAGTTTAACGAGCGAATAGCCGCTGAACTAAACATAAGTATTCCATTATATCATAGAGAACAGGTGCTATTATAAAAATGGGCCCACGCATGGTTCCGATCCATTGGTCTGTTAGAGTTGTATTGGGCATTCTATAAAACGTTACACGGTGTCAATGTAATATTAATTAGAGCCATTTATACAATCAGTTGAATTCTTAGATTGTTTCTAAACGAATAATCGGTTGATTTTTCGAAATTATTGTTGGACAATTTCACTTTCCGGTAAAGGGTTGAAATCACCTGTATTTACCTGAATGATGGATTCGCAAACAACGGCAGGTGTATTGTTTGAGAAGAATCGCCAATTCTTACCAAATAGAGAAAGTCTATATCGGCGAATATTTCTAATAAATTAATTTTACGATGAACAATCAACCATTAATTCATCTGACTGATACCTGTATATTATTAAATAAATTAAATCGAATTACCTTTATATAAATCAATTACAGCCTACATTGGCTTACAAACAACATGCAATAAAACATGGATTTTTCCAAAGAAAACCATATAACGTCAAAACTGCATTATTATACAATTTATTTAAAGTTTAAAATCGATTCTAAATACTCAAAAATATCTCCGATCATTGTATAAAACAACTAATTCTTGTAAAGTCTCTTTAATTGTGTTTGCTTTATTATCAATTCTAAACAAATGGAAATACCGTTCGATTTGGCTGTTCAGAATTAGGAAAAACCCGAAATTCCCCAAAACATGTCGATTACAATTTCCTGTATCCTGTACGAATTTCTAGACGAAAATAGATTTTAGCACGTGCTCTAACGAGAGAGAACGTGCCCAAAAATAGCCACCCTTACAACGGTGAGATTGATGAAATTTCCAAATGTATACTTTGTTTTGTTGGCGAAACAGGGGCGTTTTCTTGTTCGAAAATAAATCATTTAACCTAATTTAATTAGAAAATTTCTCTTTCACTACTAATACAATATAACTCGTATTAATAAATATGGTCGGATAGACAGTTAGAAAGAATGTGTGCGTGTTGAAATTATTTATTTGGTGTTAATTTACTGCAAACAATAATGATATAATCAAATCAAACATGGTTCAATTTCGAATCAGTCTGCCCACTTGTTTGAAAAGATTTAAAACATTGTACCTTTATAATAGGTTGTTTGAACCTTGAAACGGCGCCGATTGTACTTTAGAAATTGATTTCCTCTATTGTTTTATTCATTTTAATTTATAACAATCTGAACGGGAGGTGAGCTTAATGTAAAAAATTCAATTTAAATTAGTACCAAGTCCCATCCGGATCATGCAGTTGGTGCCTTTGTTTCATCGATTTTTTCATCGTCTCCCCAATCTCGCTCACATTTTTTTTGTATTAAAAAATCAAAAGTGGTCTTTTAATAAGATGGAATTCTTTTCATACGATTTTTTATTGTAAAGAATTTTCCATAGATTTAATCACGTATGGTTGTTTTCTATTTAAAAAACGCTCACAGTGCGTGCCCGTGCATGGATCAAAAGTTTCAACGACAGGATGAGCTTTCAACAAATCTAACCAACATCGAAACAATATCGAGAAATTACACAAGAATTGCACAAATTCCAATCAGATAAGTTTCTGACAGGGCAAGGTGTTGTATGACAATAGATTTGACAGTTTCGACGATCGAATTTCGATCGTAGATAATCTACTGGACGTTTCCTTGGAGACGATTGAGAGATAATTTGTGTGTGTGGCCGGTCTGTCGTTGTGGCTGCACCCAATTCCCTATTGGAAATTTGTATTGTATTCGATTTGGTCCATAAGTACCAACTATTGTTTTATTTAAAACGAAAATTTATTATTATATTAACAATTTACATTGTATGTTTTCGTATTAATGGTCTCCAATTGGATATATTAAATATTTATATGCGTGGGTTTTCACTTATACGTACCGGTATAAACGATACAACGTTATATAATTGTGCTGATGTCTGGTTTTGATGTGTACAAATAAATTATTATCCTTGTCGTAACTATTGTCCTTGTACATTGAGAATTATTTTTATTTGAATACAACGATAAAATTCATAAAGAAATCGAAGCAAAACGCAAAAATTCCATCGATATTTCCTATTAAATTCACCGTTGTACAATTTACATGATTTACAGCCATATATCCATCAAAACTGAGATTAAACCAAGATAGATAGAAAGTATTCTGCATAAGCGCCATGTAGTTTTACATTTTAATGTAGGTCTATGCGGTTATGTCTCCATACACAACTTATTTATTATAAAAGCAACAATAGCTGAAAAAACTGTCCTATTCACCCTTGTGTAATGCAAATCGGGTGCACCCTTTTAGATGATGATGTATCTACAATTTTAATCCCACAGGAAATTCGAAAATTTACATAATTTTTTACGTCTGTACGTTCAGAAAATAAGAAACAATTCATTACATTCGACCCGCATAATTTTATTAGAATAGGAACGTTTTTTTCCTTCTATTTCTATTTGCTTGACTGGTGTTATGTATTTAAAGGACTCTGTACTTGCCTTAATCTCACACTGTGAAATTAATAAATCTAAATATTTTTACCTTTGATGTATGATTATTATTGTTATTAAAATAAATAGTTTTTAATTATGTTGGAAAAAACGGTAAACTGCCGTGAGAAGATTATTGCAACATTTACCTAGTCACCTAATCAAGATTTTTCTTGTTCTATTTACGGGCAGTCTTAATCAATAAATCATACTATATGTAGAATTATTATCGTATTGTAATTTAGATTCGTTTCTTCACTTTTTAATGTATACAATATATTTAATATAAATATAGAAAATTTGCTGTGTAATAGTTCAAAATGCTTGGTTAACCTGCTTGCGTGCCTTTCCAACGATGTATATGTTGTACCTTCTTAATAGTTCGAATTCAAAGCGGGACGAAAACGGTACTATTACTTGATCATAGTGCAATTAATGTTGTGAATTATAACATGTCGATTATATTGTATGATAGTATCAAATTTAATCGGACTGTTTGCCCATTATAGTCCGATTACATCGCATGTTTCTATTGTTTTCAATTGGTTTTAATATTGTCTATCTTATAACTGTACGTTTCACTTTCATATCAATTCTATTTATTGCGACCGAATGGGAGATAATGTCGAATTTAATTATTTCTAAATTGGAATTATAGCCAAATTTTGATTAGCGAATTTGAAAATGGAGAGTTCTGATTTAGAATCGTGTCAAGGCGTTTTAATCTTTTATTTATCCGGTAAATTTAGAATTTAATTGCATTTGAAAATTTAGCCAATTTATAGAGAAATACATAATTTAAGACACAAATTTACTCAGACAGAATCAGGCTATTTAAGGAAAAAATTCGTGAAACGCAAAGGAAACTGAAAAGCCTTCAAGAATCTCAATGGAAAATCGCACACAAAATTGGTGAATGTTGGAATAAAAAAATGCCTGCAATTCTTCGATAGAGAATTTAGATTTAAAATTGTGTCAAAGTGTTTGAATTTCCTATCTATACGATAAATCTAGGATTGGGATCGAAAATCCAGCCAAAAAGTGGCCAAATTGTGTTTTTATTAGGCAAAAATCGCATAATTTAGGGCACCAATTTACTCAATTGTAGATAACTCAAATTGACTCAAAAATGCCTTAGAACAACAATTTATTAAACAAAACGCGAAATAATTGAGAAAATCGACTAAAATTGGCTATTATTTTTAAAGAATTATCTGAGAATCTCAGTTGAAAATTGGACTCAAAATTGACTCGGATTCTTTCTCGAATATCCTTTTACAAATCGATAGTAAAATTTAGTTAACGATTTAAGTCCAATTTTTGTTAAAAATGGAACTAAAGGCTTGAATTTTCACCACGATATAACACCAAATTTCGCAAATATTAGGTACCTACATAATTTAGAACACCAATTCACTAGAAAATTGACTCAATAGCCCAAAAATTGATTCAGTTTCCCTTTTGATTATTTAGAACAAGAATTTGTTACACAAAATGCGAAAATCTACTAAAACTGGCTCCTTTTCTAAAATTAACAATCTCAATCGGAAATTGGACTCAAATTACAACTCGATAGTGAAATTTACTCAATAATTTGAGTACAGTTTTTCTTAAAACTGAAACTAAAATGGCTTTAAAATGTCCAAATTTTGAATTTTCACCACAATTTAACACCCACGCTTGCAAATATTATATACTTTCTGGTACTAATTCACTCAAAAATTGAGTCAATGTAAGGATGTTGAGTCAAATTTTGAGCTATTGAGTCAATCAGCAAAGTCTGATTATTTAGAACAAGAATTTGTTAAGCAAAAGCGAGAAAATCGACTAAAACTAGTTCCTTTTCTAAAATTAAACAACTGTCTGAGAATCTCAATCGAAAATTGGAGTCAAAATCGACTCATTTTATAACTTGATAGTGAAATTCACTCAATCATTTAAAACTTAAAACTAAATGTCTTAAAGTGCCCAAATCTTGAACGTTCACCACGATTTAACACCAAAGATTGCGAATACTAATTCACTCAAAAATTCACTCAACAGGTTAAAAATTGACTCATTGTCCCTTCTGATTATTTAGAACAAGAATTTGTTAAACTCAACGCAAAACTCGACTAAAACTGGTTTCTTTTCTAAAATTAAAGAGCTGTCTAAGAATATCAATCGAAAATTGGACTCAAATTATAACTCGATAGTGAAATTTACACAATAATTGAAGTATAGTTTTTCTTTAAAACGGAAACTAAAGGCTTAAAAATGTCCAAATCTTGAATTTCCGTCACGATTTAACACCAAAGCTTGCGAATATTACATCAGTTGGGATACTAATTCACTCAAAAATTGACTCAATTGCTCAAAAATTGATTCAATGTCCTTTTTGATTATTTAGAACAATTTTTTAAGCAAAACGCGAAAATCGACTAAAACTGGTTCCTATTCTAAAATTAAAGAGCTGTCTAAGAATCTCACAATCAGTCGAAAATTGAACTCGAAGTTGACTCATATTACAACTTGATAGTGAAATTTACGCAATAACTTAAGTCTAATTTTTCTTAAAACTAAAGGCTTTAAAGTGTCCAAATCTTGAACTTTCACCACAATTTAACATCAAAGCTCGCAAATATTACATAATTTAGGAAACTAATTCATTCAAAAATTGACTGAATCGCTCAAAAATTGTCTCAATGTACCTTCTGATTATTTACAACAAGAATTTGTTAAGCAAAACTGGTTCCTTTTTTAAAAATTAAAGAGCTGTCTAAGAATCTTATTGTTAGTCGCAAATTGGGCTCAAAATTGACAAACTACAATTCGATAGTGAAATTTACTCAATGATTTAAGTCCAACTATTCTTAAAACTCAAACTAAATCGTCTTATTGTAATCTCTTTATCGGTAAATGTCCGAAAATTGTGTTAAATCTACTCAGAAATTCTGCACTCTATTATAAATCCAATCACAAGTAATTTTTATATTGACAATTTCCAGCTAACGGAAGTATTGTCTTCAACAAAACGATTTTGAAACTTATTGATTTACCAACCTGCAGTATTGAAGCAATGTTCACTGTAATAGATCATATTGTGTTATTTGTTGAAAAAAAACGACCTGACATTTATTGAAATTTAAATCGTTAGGTCTTTCAATGTAATTCTTTATAACGTTGAAAATCAATCAATGCAATGTTCCTTTCAATCAAGTTGAAAAGTGGTTTACGCTTGTTGGTTTCAAAAAAAAAAAAAATCTACAGTTGTGCATTGTGGCGGATAGTCTTTGGGAACTTTTCTTTTAAACCTCCGACAGAAAAGAGTCGAAAATAGAAAAACTGTAAGTCCATAAATTTTGTAAATTTGCAGGAAAATATTAATTAAATTTAATTGACGATAACGAGATCGACCACCACACCTTGGATAATTGTATTACGATAAAATTAGGGCGTAGTGTGAGAACTACCAATATAATCGATGCATCTATATCTGTATTTTTGTTAAAATAGACAATATTTGATTTTAGATTAAATTATTATAAACTTACACACATTTATCATATTGGAATATATGTCTACAAAATTACTATTATTATAGTTTGTAATAATAATAATAGTAATAATAGAGTTATTATTGATAATAATAATAATAAGAGTATCGTAAATAAAAGTTGAATATTGAAATAAATATAACCGGATTCCGGAACTGTACTTATGTTCATTGTCACTGGCAACATATAAATAGAACAAGAACAAAAAAGTGAAAGAAGTGAGAATATTTTAGGACTTAATTATTAAACTAATTATAACAACAGGTTAATCGTTAATATAATAATAACAATAATAGATAAAAACAACATAGAAAAAACGATTGATTTATATAAACACAAGATTATTTAGTCCAAGTATAGAACAAGTGTGTGTGGTTTTGTTGTTTGTTTTTGCTCAATCTTAATTTGCATAAAATATTACCATTATAATTTACCGAAATTATCTCCAATAGTATGCATAAGGCAAAAATTAATTCCATTCTACTGTCAGTTATCTAACCGGCCACAATTTAATGAATCAAATCAACATTAATTAGAAGCAGAACGTTGTAAACAAAATGGATTGTACGGATTCGAATTAGAAAAAACCCGATTTTTCCATAATTGTCAGTAATTTGTCATTATTTGAATGAATTCACCTGTTTGGGTGTTTCATTAATGAATATTCATCATTTCTGAACAAATCTGTTGAATAATTCAAGTAGGCGTCGTTAAAAGAAAGGTGTGTATGATTTCCTGAAATTTTATTTTTTCCATTAGGAGATTTCCAATTCGTATTGTTCATATTAATTGATCCATCGATACTAATTGATAATTGGTGATTTTTATCGGAAAAGGTTGCTGGGTGATATTTGAAAATTTTATTCATTATAGTTATTATAATCAAAGTCAATCGTTCAAGGCGAATATTGTCGGATCTCTAGAAAATCGTAATTAATTGTTCTTGTTCTTGGTTTACACTTACAGAATAGAGAGAGTAGTTGCTCGGTTTTGTTGTGTTGTTGTTGTTTATTGGAATCGGTGATAGTTGCGTAATGGAAGACTTTTGTAAAAATTGTTAACAACCTTGTTCGAGTTCGGTATTGCCCGAAACGAAATCTACAAACCATGTTCGATACATTGATATTTTCTTTATTATTTTTCATTTACAATTCTTTTTTAATTAGAAACAAATAACGAAACACTCCCGCACGTGCGTAATTTTAAACATAAGAGAAAGGCTCTTGTTATCTTACACGATTTCAAAACCAACCAACCCTATATAACTACATGATTAGTGAATTTTATAAAAGAATAAATAGCCGTACCGCCTCCATACAATGTCAAAAAGCTCATCTTTAACAATCTCGACTCATGTAAAATTCATATTGTAGACGATCATCAAGTGTCTCAATAACTCATCATTACACCACACCTACGATCCGGCAGAATTTCCACAACGTTTTGACAACTCTTGTAATTTCCATCGTGAATTTATAGACACTTTGTATCGTTGATTATAATCAAGTTGAATCGATTATTAGCTGTAGGTTCGAATAAAAATTTAAAAAAGACACCGGATGGGTACAGTAGAGGAGAGGTATAAAGGCACGTGCAGATGTGCAATTGTTGTCGAATTGAAAGAGACGCTGTCTATAGATCCTCTAATGTGTGTTTATGCTTGTAACGGTCAATCCAGAGACGCGTGCCGATGCAAATCCATTTCGACTTTATTCCAAACGAAAATAAGGTCGATTCTCGTATAAAAATATATCCACATATTCATACAATATATATATATACATAAATGGGGTTGTGCGGTATCGGGGATGGTGTTTTGGGTCGTCTTTGTTGTTTATTAAATGTGAGGGAGCAGGTGGGATTTGGCGCGCGCGTTCCCGGCTTTCATCCAGAGAATATCGCATGAAAGAAAAGCTCAACACCGGTCTCATGATGATGATGATGATGATGATGTTTTATTTTTGATCATTTTCACTATTTAAAGTGAATATTTGAAACTATGTGATTATTGACGAGAAAAGGGGCAGATGCGGCCACCCTAGGAGACGCTCACCGGGGATCAATCGGTATCTACCTAATCAAAATCGAAATCCATCTGTATTCGTTGTTTTTTCTATGTTTGTTTCAAGAAAAATTTAACTTTCTCTATTATTATGAGTATTGCTTTCAATTTTTAATTAACCAACAGACAATACTCGGTATTGTTCGTTCTACATTATTTAAAATAGGCTGTTTCAATATAAGAGTTATCAGACTAATAGAGTTTTCAAGCTTGACTTGCGTGATTGTTACCGAAATTATAAAACTTGACGACATTGTTTTGTTTTCTAATCAACGGGAGTGCCACCTAGCGGGAGTTACTTAGCATTACATAATCTAAAAACCATTTCCTAATCTCTTCATCGGACCATATTAAATGAGAACACACCCACAATCATTACAAGACGAAAAATAAGAAACAACACATATAAATTATATTTGTTGAATACTTTTCACAAACCAACAACAACAACGAGAATAGCAACCGAAAAAATCGCTACCAAAGAGCAACAAAGACAGAATATGAAGGTAAAAGAATCAGTATAGAGAATGAGGAAGAAAAAATAAATAAATAAAATACCAGGCACCAGGGTTCATGTCGAGGACAACAAAACATAACCTGTGCTATTGAAAATTTCGAACAATAGTCGATTTCTTATAAAAAGAACCAAGAAAGCCGTACCGGCAGGACACCTTGACAACATTGGATCAACGCTAAATTCAAGTGATTTAAAGTTGAATTTCGTTTATTATACGACAAGATCAGGACTGCATTCATTCACCCCAAGATCATTGAATGAACGAAAAGAAGTTTTGCAAACTACCAAATCGTAAATTACAATAACTGACAGATTTTCGTCTATACACACAAATCTTAATTTGATTCTTCACAACCAACCAAGTGGAGAATGAAGTTGATTGATAAAAATCGTCGAATAAACCGACAAAAACAATGGAAAAGTCGCGGAAAGACCAAGAATGGAGCAGATGCGTGCATATTTTGATTTCCGAATCGACGACAACAACCCCTAAATATTTGGCCAGACGATGGTTCTAAACAAGCAGGTAAATCCCGAACAGATGCATGCAGCTCAACGGTAGCGCACCTTTCAAATTAAATTTTCGTTGAATTATGGCCAACGAAATAAATCCATCCAACTATACTTGGATTCGAAAAATTTAAATTTGTATGGGTGTGAGAATATTGGAAAAATATTGATCGATGCGTTTTTCAATATTGATTCAGTCGAAAGATGTTTTCAAAAATTGTAATGCCTTATCTAAATGTTAACAATATTGAAGTTTGCTATATCTGTCTAAAGTAGATAGGGATGGGATTTTATTTATAGATAAGACTGATCGTTTTCTAAATATATGCATAAATATTTAAGGGGAGAAAGAATGAGTCAAGTGTTTATCTTGTGGAGATAAATTGATGCATTCCTTTAGAATCTATATTTATGTGTACATACATTTCTTTTCCTTGAAAATAATAATATTTGATAACGATAATCATCACCTGTATTTATGTGTAAATGCCGAGTTAATCAAAGACTCTAATTCATATGCATCATCGAAATCTCGAAGCATCTGCTTAACTTTTTCTACATCTGTCAGATTATTGTTTAATTGTAATCAAAACGAAAAAAGGTGAATATGATTAATCTTGTTCCACGACGAAACAATAATAATAAAGAAGGTCGAGCTGTAAGATCCACCCTCTTCCTTGAATATTATGGACACGTGTGTTGTTGTATAGAGTGCGTGCGTCTACACGTGTCCTTAAAAATCCAACACCAAGACATCTGCCTAGTCTTCCCTAAAGGCGTCCTCGTTTATCGATAACTAAAAAATTCAAATAAATCTAAACAATTATGTTGTAATAATGATGGTATAACTGGAAATCAACGAAAATAAATACGACATCTGGCGATAATTTCCAATATTTCCAAAGTGGTAAATCGGGATGGCGAAATAGAAACGTTTGGGGTCCTGGCAGCTGATGCTGGGACAGGTGATGGACCTGCCCATAATGCACAAATACACTCACACATATGTACGGTCGTGTCAAAAGGGCACATGCCCAGGTCGTAACGGACTTTTCGATGGGACACCTTGAGGGTCGGCTCATATTTCGCTCATCAAAAATTTACGTTTTGTTTCAATGCAATCCGTTATCTTTAGAATGGTGCATGAAAAGAACCGGAACTATAAGTACCCTCCACCATAAAAAAAAAACAATTCCTGAACGGGCCGTTGTCGCTTTTGTTGTACGAAAATTCACAGCTCTTTCCCAACATCATCATTTGATTTAAGAGTGAAATCTAGCCGGAGGGTTTGAATTGTTTAGGACCTGTACCAGATTAACTTGAAATTTATGATTATTTTTTCGAATAATTTTAGAGGAATTTTTAAAACCGAAAACGGGACGTGTGTCGATTGGAATGCGAATATTCGTGATAGGGGGGCGCACATGTGAAACGCAGCTGTATCGCAGCTAATCGATTGACGCGTGGCACTCTCTCTCTTTTCAATTTTCTGTTTTAAAGCCAATCCGGTAAACCACCCGCAGGTGTGTGGATTGCTTTAGAAATTCAGCACAGACACCGTTTTCGATCTGGCAGACGTTTAGCCGGGTGACATTTTTATTGATTGATAAACGACAAAGAACAGGATATAATACGGGAATGTATCGAACGTTTTGATAAGCTCGATTTGTACACACAGGTGGTGATATTTAACATTAAAAAAATAATAATGGAAATCCTGTGTGCATCGTTTTGTTTGTGTCAAGGATATTTTTCTTTCTGAATGCCAGGAATCCGAGCAAGGTAAACCTGATGCTAGCGGTGCTTTAAAATACAGCAAGTGAAGGTGGCTCTTTTTCTCTCTTTGTTTTAATCCAGTCACGATGCGATTTCTATTATTAGTATTATTATTACCATTTCAATAAAGTTGAACGATTTCGTCATTATATTAACCAAACTAAGGACAATATATGAATAATTGTAACTGGTTATAATTTCGCAAACTCAATGCAATTGTCCAAATAATCGCCCCCTATCTATTTGACCAATGCCGGAAATATAAACGGCACGTGTTACATAAAGTGCGGAAATCGATCATCGAATCTAGAATTTCTCTCTATGAATTTGTACAAGAAAAGCTCAAATTACTGTTTGATTATAATAGACGGCTATTATTTCCGGTAAAAACTGCCACCATTAAGTGTCCTTTATCATCGAAAATATTCAACTTAATGTATAACTAAGAGACGGTGAAAAGAAATTGACTATTAGTTATGCGATGACGTGATATAAAGTTTCTGGTTGGTAGGTTTTCAGCTGCTGATAAAGTGCCAGGCCCGCGGCACAAACCTAAGACTTACTCTCTTTCTCTTTCAAGAGAAAATAAAAAATAATAATAATAATAATGGAGAAATACCTGTCCATTCTTTGTATGTACAAAGAGCGCCAACAATGCGACGTTTACAATGCAAAGAATGAACTTTACCTACCTGTCGTTCTGATTTTGCCAAATCGAAAATATATTTCACCTCAATATAATCATTGTCAACTATTTTTCTTGTTTTTTGTTGTTGTTGTATGATATTTTATCGCTTTTGTACAGCCAAAAGAATTAAATTTTCCCGTATTATTGTTATTGTTGTTAAAAAGAATTCCATTACGCTAAAATCTACAAAACTAAAAATAATCATGTCGGGTGTTGATTTAAATGCGGAAGAGGGTGCTGGATTTCTAAAATTACACACCCTAACATAGAAAATCAGGATCATATGCGTACATAATATAACGGTTCACACCACCTGCCCTTCCTCTTGAGTCGAGATTTCCTTCTCGGTTTAGAATCAGAGCAATAAGGGTGTGATTTTTTTTTTATTTTTTCACAATCGCTCCTCTAAATAGAAAGAAACGTTTTAATCACCTGTCAATGTCTGGATAATAATAATAGTACTAATAATAATAAAAGTATGATCGTTTTAGTTTGAAACTAGATTGGTTTCTTCACACTTGGTGGTTTTATGGCGAGTTCGCTTCTTAGAATTTTTCGCAATTTTTTACAAATACTTCCGTATTGAAGTTGAAACAGAACTAGGTACCAACAACTAGACACTGATAACCGACAAGCTAATTTATTAAATACAATCCACGTATATATTTTATCTGTATAAATAGAGTTTAGAAAATATAAACATTAACCCAACTTCTATAACTAGTTTATTATAGGTTTTATCATACGGCTATGTCGTTTTGGTCTTTAACGGTTTAAAATTTTATTATAAACATATTGGAATATGTACATGTTCAAATCGTAGGTGGATTATATCGCCAACGATTCCAACCAACGAGTATCTCTTTCAACTGGAAGATTATTCGTACAACTCGTCTTCGAATACATCGGCAATTAGTTGAATCAATATCGTGTTGTTATCGGAGGAAAACTTTAGGAAAAAATAAACGAATATCAAGAAAATACACGAGAATAGTGATTTATTGATCGTGTTCATTTTTTAAATTTTGTACCGTAAAGATAGCGCCGTTATAAACATTTATCGCACCTATTTGAGGCGAAACCACCTAATGTTAACATTATTCGTGCTTGTGAAGCAGAAAATTTCAACGAACTCACCGAATTTCCTTAAAAATTCTACGATAACGATAAAATTACATGCCGATAATGGAAAGTAATCAATCTAAATGCTCTAATTATGGTAATTAATTAGAATAAATGGAACAAATGTAGAGTCGTGCAACGTATTTGAACAAATCGTAAAATCAAATCTTTATCTTGTTGTTGTTGCTATATTGTCGGCCAATTAATTAAAATTGTAACAATCGATGACATACCGATAGTTCCATTCAATAACCGTTTACTAATTAAGAGACAACTAATCAATATGATGGCCACGAACGTGATAATTAAACAAAAATTAACAGTTAAATTTTTGATAATAATATCGTATAATTTTCGGCAATATTTATAAGCTCGAACAAATCTCGGTAATAAATCACAACGATGTTGAACAGACAAACCAATTAAATATAAAAACCAGCGGGATCTCTCAAAATTTCGCCATTGATACGGTTTAATTAATAGAGCGATCCTCACAGGTGGACACCGCTGTTTTATATAACTCTAAAAATTTTAAATTTATTGTAAATATTCAGATTTAAAACGTGACTTATGCCACTATGTGTATTTGATATTATCTGTGATAAGATCTTGAAAGAAATCGGCACCGAGTTCCACATGATCAATTCGAAACGAAAACAATCCAAAGATTTATAACTAATAATTTTATCGGCAGTCGATATTCGTCGTCTATAAAGTTTCGAAAGGCTTTAATAATCGAAGATTTATGATTAACAATTGTACTAAATCTGAGATTAATAAAAGCAGCAGGTTGTTCCAGTTTTTCTACTATAATAAGATTCCAACACACCTACGATCCACCTTATATCAATATATCATCTATATTGAATAAATGACAACTTATTTTTGATAAAGTTCTTAACATTTTAAACTAGACGAATTCTCGATTCAATTCAATATTGGAGAAGATTTCATTTAGTTTGACATGTTAATTGCTCGATGCCAAAATTCCTGAAATATCACCCACGATTTTGAAAGCAACATTGACCAATGTCCAAATCGATTCGATTATTGTTATTATTACAACGAATTTCAAATTTATATCGCTTCATTCTAATTAATTGTTATTTATTGTGCAAGGATTACGTAAATATCGTTCATTATAACAAATCTTTGCACCCATTATTTAATTGTTCTATAATTATACACTTTAAAGATTTTTATTGTAGTTTAAATTTTGCAACATTTTTTATCAATAATAACAATAACAATAATGATAGTGTTAACAATAAAGAACTGGATGGCGGATCAATGGATCCATCATCTTTTCATTGCTCAATCATGACGAAACACGGATCCAATTTGTAATTTTTTTCTATGTTGCTTTTGTTAATTATTGCTGTTATATGGCTGTTGCCTTCTATTAATCGGATTTTAATCAATGACAAAATCGATTGAAAAGAGATTGTTATGCAAGAAATCAGTTATTTTTCACATTACTAATACTATGGGAAAATCATGTAAAATTGCAACCTTTCACACTATAATAAATACAATTAATCACTCTATATACTCGTGTATAAAAAGCGACAAATTAATGATTGTTTGGGTACCGCTGTAATTATTTGTATAAAATATCAAGTAATTATTGGTGATTGTATATTTGTAGAATTTTGTAATTTTGTCGGATTTTTATAGAATTAAAATAAAACCACCATACAACTACACAAGAATAAGATATATGACTTTAGAATTCTTAAATCATTTTTCTTTCAACTTTGCAAATCTACAGGAGGTTATACTTTAAGTCTTTCTCTACTTATAGTATAAAGCTGAGGATATGTTACGGAGTTTGGACTGATATTCCACAGCCCATTAACTTGAACAATAGTGAGCTCATGTGACAGGAGAAGGCGTGCCTGATTGATATCGACAACTAGGCGATGCCTCCTCTCGACCTGCTTTGGTTTTTCAGCGGCCACTTCCTGAACCGTCTCTCCTTCTTCCCCCATGGAAAAACCTCATTTTAGACAAAGAATTGACAAATTCAAGCCAATATTGGAGCTAATAAAACTCGAATAATCACAGTAATCATGACCAAGAGTTGTACAGGCACGGTTCTGGCATAAATGCCATTGAATTTAGTTGATGGGTGTATATTCGGTTTTAATTACAACAATTCCATCTTTCTTCCCTCTTAATTGTTGTTTTTTCTGTGTGTAGGCCGTTTGGACATTGTGAATTATGTAAAAATGAATGCGTTAGGATATACTGGAATGATATAAATGAACAATGAATTAATGTTGTTGTATCATGTGGGATGTTGCTTTATTAAACAAACAACAATATCATAAATAAAACGTTAAAATTAAACAATATAGGCGATTACAGGATACGCTAATAAGATTTCCTTTTGGATCGTTTGTTACGCTAAAGAAATTTGTTGGGAATTTTGTTAAATTCTCGGTGATTTTAACGATTAATCAAACAAGGAACTTGTATAATTTTATACGGTTTTTAGATTGGAATTCTGTATCGGTAATCTATAGTTTTTTTGTATAAAGTCTATCGTACTAAGTGCGAGGACAGGTTGCCGTGGGGGCGTTTAGCGGTAGAGCGGTATCGGCGTATACTTGGCTGGCTGTCACATCGCTCAGCAGGCCGCGCGCCAGCCGCACCTTGCCCCCAGGTCCACACCACCGTCACTAATCTCTCTTGTCTTTTTCAGAGCTTCTCCACGTAAAGTTGAACCACACCACGGATATTTGTATAAAAACATCAACTATCAATATACACACACATACACATACCTGCATACAAATTAAAGTTCAAGTTTTCAAAAATTGACGTTGATTTGTTTAAACAAATTGAAACGAATGAAAAGAAAGAAAGAAAAACGAATTCAACTTGATTGTTTGCTTTAATAAAACATAAATCTGACGCCGTTTAGAGCTCGTTTCGCGATTAATTGCATAGTCGTCTAGACGCCAATCGACACGAAATATATATTGGACCTAAATATTTATTACTTTATTAATAAGCAACAAGATAAAAGTAACAAATATGATAAAAAGGCAATTCAAGGAGTGTACTTACTGATTGTAAAGCAAGTAATTACCTTTAATTATTGTTTACTTATACATCACTTATTGTTAGTTATCGCAACATACCAAACAAACCGAACATTTATTTCTAATTATCAACAAAGAATCGATAAGAAACCTTGGTTATTGCAAGGTATTTCTAGACTCAACAATTTCGACAATACCTTTCTACTTATTTTACTCAATTATTTTTATTATATAATTTAGAAAAGTTATGAATAATGTTGGTTATGTTATGAAGATTGTTGGTCATTTATAGTAAAGACCTTTGCCACCACCGTGCACTAGTAATTACCATTTTCCATAGCCGATTTATATGCCGACATCAATTTTAAACAGAGATTTCACCAATCTTTGATGTTGATAAATTCCAAGTAAAATCTCAATTTATGAAATAACGTGACCATATTCGTGAAATCGAATCGTATAATAATGAAATAGGGAGGTGATTTTATTGCTAATAACTGTCCATTAAATGTTGTGATGTCGGTGGCAGTTTTAGCACACAATTCTAAAATAACAAACACGATATCGAACAAAATAAAGACATTATTTTAAAGGTTGTTTCCTTTAAACGACAATTTAACGATTATTTTTCGATTGTATTGAGTCATTACAGGGATTTTCGTTCCTTTAATTGTTTATTTATGGTAATTGAATCGAATTAATTTCAAACCATTTTGTTTTTATTTAAATTCATAAATTATTGTTGACATTTTTACAATTTTTTCCATTTGTTCCACCTTTTCCTCCTGCCAAACGACTCCTCCATTTCGAATATTCGGTGATTTATTCCATCGTTGGCGTTCTCGTCTAAATGTCTCCCAATTTTTGTTAAAATTGTCAACGATTGACATAAACAGTGCACGGTGATGGTGTCAACTTTCTGCAAAAGGTGCATTAACATGTGCTAATAACTCGGCGACCGAGTAACAGGACTTAGTAGCAAATTGTAGCTATAAATAACTATTTTCATTCGATCAAACTATCAATTTTGATGGATAATCATACGATTTGATCTCGACTAATTATCAATTTAATTAAAGACAGTCGTATAATTTGTAAGGAAAAACAAACATTTTTATTTCCTGTATCGTTCAATATTAACAGCCTACAGCTAGATATGGTTAATTAACTAGCAACTATTGATTATTTATTGATTGAAAGTATCGTATTTATTCTTTCAAATTGACGAAGCGGTATATTTGATTACAGATCGATCGACTTATTCGATGATATTAGATGGGATTTCGTTGGAATATTTCTAGTAGCTGGTTGAGTTTTGTTGGATATTTTCTAATAAATATCGATACCGGTAGGTGGCTACCTATAGTGCCGATCTAGACTCGTATAGTGGTTGGTTTTCGAGGGTGCGGTCTCAACTTTATAGTGTCCCGACACCCACATAGCGGCTATTTTGATCGCTTGTCAATGAACATACTAAGAACAATTGTCTTATAAAACATCACACACTAGGCATGCATACAATAAATGTAGTAGACGTCCTACCTGCAACTAGTTCTAAGAATCCTGTAAAGGCAGGCGAATGTATTAAATCTTTTCAACTTTTCTTTTCTAAATTTTATTAGGCATTATACCAAGTTTTAGTTTTAGTTTTATTACAACTACTATAAGTCGAAGAATTCGGGAAATGAAGCGGAAAATCTGGCGACAATAATTTTCTTATTTATAGACAGACAGTGTATATAAGAGATAAAAATAGGGTTAAATATCATGATCGTCGATCTATTAACAATGTTTTCGGTTCAATAAATAATTTAATACCAACCACGTATACATACACGGTTGAACCGGTAATGCTCCGCTTGTGTTTGCATAAATTACGGCTTCTATGATGGTGGTCGCATGTTTATTTTGTATTAATTAATATTGAATTCAATATTGCTATCACTATCCCAACATGATTGACATACAGAAAACTAAATTTTTATCGAACAAATCAAAATCTTTGATCGATTCTAATTTGAAATAAATATAGACAACTCTAATTAGCAAAATATACAAATTAATTTACATCACCAACTTAATTGAGCCGAATACAGTCGAGCGGTCAACTTGACCAAAAATCAAAACACTAGTTGAAAATAGTTTGAACGCTAAAAATTATCGATTTCAGTCAGTTTATCGGCCAGAAATCGAATTTTAGAGTGCTAAATTGACGTCCAAGCCGATCAATTTTTGAGTCACGGTAGATAATTTCGACCTTTACGGCTCTAATGTATGACGAAAATTCCAACAAAGACTGACAGGACAACATTTCTACTGAACATTTCAACACGACTATTTTCCTTATTTCTGATTTATGACAACAAGTCATTAATTAAGCAACCGAATTAGAACAAGAATTTTTTCAATATTAAAACAACAAAATCCTTGTCTTGTAATATTAATAATGAACAAATCAATAAAAAAAGGACGTTTCAAAGTGATTTGTAGGAGTCAATAAATCTAGAAAGAAATAATTATTAAAAATGCATATAAACGAATATAAATGGTTAATTTTGAAAGTCATTGATTTAAATACAAATCAAATTGACGACTGATTTTTTCTTAATTTTTTTCGTTTCATATTTAGACCAAGGTGAAATTTTCAACATAAATCAATTTTAAAGTCACATACAAATTTAATTAATGTCGATCGGCACTTGTTTAGACAACGTCTTAGAAATGATAATAGCGATATTGAAAGAAAAGGCACTGGAGGTTCCGGGCTCTCCCTCAAATACTATGCGCTATATTAATGACAGTAGGCGTCCATGGTCTTTTGTCGATTATTTTTTTTAATTGTATTTGTTATAGAGAAAATCGTATTTTGAATAATTATTATTGCACAATCGATTTATGTATTGTTGTCTATCGAACAAAGTTATAAACCTAAGGCAGTATTGAAAATAGGCGCCTCTATAGTTGAAGAATTCTATATGTTTATACCTGTATCTCTATATTCAGCGAAAACTGATTTTTCAGTTATAAATACAAATACAAGAAGTCAAGGATCACCTCATACCATATATGGTGTGCACTGTAATCGAACACATCTTTTTAAAATAATATATTGAAGGCTAATACAATACTATATTTCAATAGCTTTGAGCCATTTTCATCTAAATATTACTTTGTAGATAACAAATTATTCCAATATTTCAGAAAAAGAAAGCTTTTTACCGGGCGGTCCATTCAAGACTGTATAATTTACAAATAAATCCCATTCTTTAGCAACGATTCGAAAAATATTTTGACAATTTAAAAGGTTGTCTCCAGGGAATATTTTAGCAAAATTTGAACTTCCTACCTCATCAGCAAGTCACTCAAAAATTCCTTTTTTAGACAATAATGTGATTAAGAATGACTCAAAGATCATCACAAAATTAACTTTTTTTTTCATTTGTCTCAATTGCAATCCAGAAAAAATAGAAAACAATCCATTTTTTCCAGAGTAAAGTGAAGAAAAATTGCAACGAGCGTTTTGAGATAAGCTTCCACGTGAGCTACAAAATTCAAATTTGGTTAAAATGATCTCTAGAGAGCCCCTTGAAACATTTTTCTAATCACTCAACAAATAGTTTACGTTCAAATGTGGTCCACCCGGTATACTTGTACAGAAGAAATAGATTAAAGTGTGAAATATTTCTGTATCCATCCCCTTTTTCTCCCCATTCGATTCTCAAAATAACAACACGCACAAGAGAATAGATGAAAGGAATTGTTAACAACAACAACAACATCGACTGAAATAATTTACTAAAATCGCTCCATTAATGACTGTCAATAAAACAAACCATAATTTGGCTGGTTGGATTTTATTAATGTTAGCTCGTCTTGTATTTTACTTTTTGTCCGCTTTTTAAAAACAAACCACGACTTGGCAATTAAACTAAAATCATTATTATTGTTGAATGTTGAGAGTTACGAAAACTTTCGACAAATTAATAGCCAATTATCGTACGAAATTATTACCTTTAATAACCAAATGTAGAAATTAACGTTGAAACTAATTAGGTTACAAATTAATTTTTAGAAATAAAACAACTCAATTGTTGTTTTTTTGAAAAGTTATAGCAAGTCATCGTGGGATTACCGTAAGTCTCACACAACACGATTTTTACTTATTTAATAGAGATCCTAATTACGAATTGTCGTGTTATTCAGAGGTTTGTTTGAATTATTGATGTTTGCCATTTTCGTCCAAGACTCAATTATGGCCCTCTTGCTGGAGGTCTTGCTGAAAATCGAAGGTGGAAATGACATGTGACAGATTGCGTGCGTGCTCTATCACGATGATGTATCCCAACCAGGTGTAAAACGCATTCACGCATTATTCTTTCATTATTACGTGCAATGATTATAAATACATAGATTGTTTTCAATAAATTTGTTGTAAAATCGTTACTCTTTGCCCACTGTCTATTCATAAATTGTCTTGATCGATTGGAATAATAAATATTTCATGATTGTAATAATAATAATAATAATAGTAATCGTAATAATAATAATAATAATGGCGAAGATAGTGTGTGACTTTATACTATTTACAAGTACTTTGTGTTTAAGGTAAAGCGAAAGACGTTTAGGCGTTTTACACATAGAACAGAATGACGCAACATTTCTGTCTAGATGCTATCTTAATCTATTTTACGGCAGCAGTCACAATAGGATTGGTATATAAAACAGATAACAATAAGGAGTTTATTTTAATGTTATTTTTCGCTATAATTTAATAGGAAATTATCTTTAAAAAAATGTAATAGAACCTAAATTAAAACAAGCTAATGATTAAAAGTGAACGTTCCGACAGGTAAACAAAATCCGATAATAACGATAACAACCGTCATAATGCAATTATTTTGCATTCCATCTCTAATATGAACAGGTCAAATGCCAAACGTCATTTCATCAACGATCCAATTTCTCTTCTTGTCTTGTATCATAAATTTCGAAATCAAATTACATCTTGCTTTTACAGCAAACTGGGACACCTTTTTACTAGAATCCTCTCATTTATTAATAACAATTCAAATGTATTTGTCTAGTTTGTAAATTGAAACGAATTGACTCTATGAAGGGATTTATCCCACGAGACTCCCGCATTTCCCACGAGTAAAATATGGACAACAATATAGGAGGACAATCCAGTTAGAGGGACACGCTCCATTGTTGATTCTGTTCACTCACCATCTATGCAAACAACATTGTTTACTACCATATTTTGTTGTTGTGTCAAATACAGGTCCTCCTCAAATTGATCCAAAGCATCTGTTATTCGATTAAAATAAACCACGAAACACCCTCTCTATAGTTATTGTTTTATATTTCTTTAGAGTCATCGCTGGGTGGAAAAGCATCATAAATAAATAAAATTACACGTGCAAGCGTTTTAATCGAATTTGTAGCGGAAATAGCTTGTTTCCATTAAAGTTTTTGTTGATAATTTTTTCCGAATAAAGGTGAGAATCATCAGATGGTTGAGACAAAATGGAATTATTATAAAGAGGGGGTGTCAATTGACGAAATAAATGGAGAGAACTCATCAGCGATAATGAATATCCAGCATCTGTTTTGATCGTTATAATTATGAATAATAAATTGAATTTGCATTGTCATACGATAATCAAATAATAATGCTCTAGTTGTGAATGTTTTCGATATGAGAAAACGGGATTTTTCAAAGGACGAAAGTCGTTCTATAAAAATCTGTCATAACATAAATTATGGTAGTACGACAAAGAATTAGAACTATCAAGATAATTTGAGTTTCTAGTTTTTGTCAATTGTTGTTGATTAATTTCTTTCCAAAACAGTAATTTGTTATTGAGTTGACGAAATAAATAAAAAAATATGTTTTGAAACCAAAAAAAAATTAGACGTATAACGGGCGATCCAGATTAAGTACAAGTTTAATAATACTTTGAGATAATTAGTGAAAAAAGAAATCGACGTCTAGCTTATAGTGGTATGAAAGATTTATCAGTAAATTTAATTCACTGTTTTGCTGTTTTGTGTCATTGTCGTTTTTGATCGAAATCAATAAAAGGAAACCGTATCCAAGTCGTGACTCTCTCTAGTATAGTCTGGTAGTTTTCGTTGTTGGCCTGCATACCTTTACCACAGGTGCTTCTCTCTTTCTATACACTTAAACAACATACAAGTATGTTTTTACTTGTTGTCTAATACTCTAATTAGTACTAGGAATTGGAATCATACGGTAGAATCGCACTGTACTTGGCCGCAAATTGGTACTTATATACCATCCACTATTCTAATACCCTATCTGTCCTTTGTGTATAGAGCCAGTGCACGTCTACCAATAAACCATCGACAATACCAATGGGATATCTTGATAATAATAAGACCCCAGCTGCAAACTGATCTCTTATCGTTGTAGGAACTCAGAAAAAAATAGAGATTGGGAAAAAAGAAGAACACGATACGCGTATTTTGTTTGTTTTGCCACAAGTAATAGAAAATTGTAATATCTTACAAACTACATTATTACAAATAGCCAATTTTACATAAAATAATAACAAACAAGATAAATTCCCATTAAAATATGATTACTGTATTTGTCATCTAGAAGATTGTCTCTTAAACATATCAAAACTGATGGAATTATTTGAAAGGTAAACACTAGGAGATCTAAATAATAAACTATAAGATGACTGTATTCAACTCACTACTATTAAATATTTTTCAACTACAAAGACCTGTTTCTAGAAATTCACTAAACACGATTCCCACGAACATCAATCCAAATTCTATTCATTTAAATGGATTAAATACAATATCTTCCTATTTCCTGATACATACATCCCCTTCACATCATCCATTATTGTTGTATACTGGTCAAATCCTATAAATACAATACTGGAGAGCATTGCATAATAAATACACTTGTTCTGTGTGAAAATATCGAAAGTTTCCCACGATTAACACCCTCAAATAGAACAACCACCCTAATATACTAAATACAAAACAATATTGGCACCCTTATATGTCATTTTCTTTGTCATTTAATCATCTACCCAATTGTAACGAAATTTTAAATTTGTTGTTAAAATTAAAAGAAAAATGAAAAATTAGATGATTCACCCTTTTGTTGATTTGAAATTAAATCGACGATATTTTCATATATTTGTTTATAGATCATATTCCCAAGCTAGTTTAAAAAGCATCCATCAAATCACCCCAATTTCGCACCCTCTCAACTATCGATTTCATTACAATATTTCGGGGGGTAATTCGATATTCGATTTTGTTCAATAAACTTAATTAACGCTTTTAAATCTTGTGATTTTCGACAGCAATCCGGAAGTCTGTCAACTCTCTAATTCTTTCGAACCTTTCTCTATTTATCTCTGCATTAAATGGATCAATTTCCAAAAAAAATCGATTGAAACTGTCTGATCTATACAAGATTCTTGTCAAGTTTGCACTTTTTTTAGCGGTCTTCAAATATAAACAGACGAAAAATATCGTGGCTTTTATTTAGATCAAAACAAAACGAAATTTCACGGTATATAAAATGAAAGTTTATCTTATTATTGTTATTGTTACAACGTAGTTTTGCCATATAAAGTTTTGAAAATAAGACAAGACAACATCACCAATACTAACCGATATAACAAATAATAAATAAGTGATAGTGTTTTCTCTTTGATACTAGTCACGATTCAAAAGATCCAACAACTGGCCAATGGCAACTTTGAAACAATTACACCATCATAAGTATCTGAAATACAGATAATCGCGTATAATGACCGATTCACAAGTTGTAATACAAAAATCCCATACTTGAACGATAAAATAAGAAATTGAACCTAATTTTATACACCAATCGTCATAATATTTAGAGTTAAATACAATAACAAGTAGTAGTGCGATACACAAACATTTACAGTTAGACTATGAAGTTGAAAATTATGTAAATCTAACATTAAAATAATTAGTTATGGGGTTACGATAAATTAAAACAGGTTTTCCTGATATATTGGTTAGATCTATAAATCTTTAAAACTGATTGTTGTAACATGGTTCCGAACTTCACCCACACTTTGCTTCTAGCTCTTATATCTTATGGTTAAATCTAGTCTACTATGTTGTTGTTGTTTTTTATTGTTGTTGTTGTCATTACTGTTATAGCTACAATTTTTTTATATCCATAAAATTCACCTCTCTTTCTCTATCTTTTCTAATGATTTAATCTGTAAATACACCTTTGTTACCTATTATTAACCAAAAAAAGGCAAAAAAATTTGTAGTATAATTAATGAAGGAGCTGTTCTATTAGAATGTATAGCTACTATTAAGAAATTCGTAAAATTTCTTAATTCACGATGTCATAATTACACCGCCCTCTCACCAATTAGTCCAAGAATAGATTCATTGTATAATAAAAGTTTATTTTTGAATACTACAAATATGTTAATCGACTACTGTAATATTACCGACATAAAAATCGCCATAAAACCCCTAAAAATACCACTCAAATTTTGTAAATAATGATGTGTTTTCGTTGTTGTTGTTAACAGAAAAATAGTTGTAAAGAAGTATTAATTTCGTTTATAACAACTCAGAAACACAAAGATTGCACCTTCTTGTTAGTTCATCATAAATTTTGTTGTTAATAATGGCACGGGCCTATATAATTATACACTTTAAGTGTGGTTTTTTTTAGAATGTTGTAAATGTTTAGATTTTAGATAAAAAAATAGTTTTCTTGCTCTAACGAGTTTTCTTGTGTTTAACCACTGGAAAACTTTAGTTTCCCTTTCTTGATTGACCTAAAGGAATATCCATCGACATTATCAATAAATCGATACAAATCGATATCGGTTTCTATAAATTTTTACCTACTGTTGAAACTGGCCGCCAGCTGTTGAAAATTATACAAGATAGCCCTCCTACATCGGTTTCAAATTAGGATCTAATTTTCGGTAAGGTCCTAAATCGATCTTGATCTACCGATTCGTTGTTATAACTATCTATTTAAGTAACTTATAGCCAAAACAACAACAACAGAGAGAAGGAAAGAACAAGCTACTATATTTATTAGTTGATTGAATTAAATCGAATTTAAAATCAATTCACAAAACAATTCCCACCTGCTATCAGGTCGTTATGTTGTTGTAGTTGTGTTGTCGTTTATTATTTTTTATTTGATTATTATAATCGATTTTTTCTCGGTCATCTAAGTTAAAAGGGGTGATTATTCTACGATTTGATGGTTAATAAAATTTTCATATCAGCAATAAAATTGATAATAAAATCGTAGACTATTAGTTATGTAGGTGTGATTTTATTGAACGAATAATTTTAAATTCAAAACAACATCACTAAAATCATTTTCAAACAAATCCACTACAACAACAAGGAAATTGTTAGTTGACATATAAATTCTCCATTTATTTAAGCATCAATTCATTCCCAATTATTGCTTATTTATATTCTTATTGCAACTATTCTATTACAGTTTAAATCTTTATGGTATAATAATAATAATAATCTTGATGATGATGATGATGATGATGATATGATAAAATCACTTTAAATTAATATCCTATTCACGGCACATTATCCATGATCAAAGAATTATAGTAATGTGTGAAAAGTTAGGAACCATTAATCATAATTACAATAATTCCACGTTCACTTTCCGAAACGAAAATACAAAATTACATCTCATTACGTTACTTAAATATTAAAATATACACGTGTATGTGTGCGTCTGTGTGTATGTTGATACATCAACTTTGAAGTGTATAAACGTCGCTATAGGCGATTTATTCAAATGAAGATGCCTCTATAGCGAACACCACCATATTCTATTATATGATACAACGATAGAAGGGAATTATTTAAAGAAAAAATAATGATCGAAAATCTAATTAAAAAAATGACAAGGACCACCTCGATTCACCTATCTAATAAAACAACAATCATTAATTTTATGGCTAAAACGAGAAAATCACCATGAAGTATCATTTTTATAAAAATGATCGATTTAAAATTTTATTAAAAGTGATTGGTGGAATTCACAAAATTGAGTTGTTTAATTTGCCGACATAAATTGATTTCACTCTAGTCTAGTCGCTATCATCATTAAGTTTTCAAGAATTTTTCAAAACAATTTACTACTAGAAGAGTTGTAAATTTGAAACTACTACCACCTTGTTATAACCGAACGTTATTATTATCATTAATTTTTATGAAATGTTGTTAAGAATTTTTGGTGGATCATCATTTTGTTCGTTTCATTTTGTGTATAATAATAAGAAGAAAATCGCTTTAGGTTATGGTTGTATACAAAAGATGAGCAAAGTGCGAACCAGTTTCTTTTCTTTTTTATTTTGCAGCAATTTATTAAAGGTCTCTTTGGTTAACCATTTATTTCGTTTTCATTCTCATTCGTTTTTATAATTATTTAATTGTATACTACTGGATTGTGGAGATGTGATCAATCATCTAACCGATAATTTCAGGGCAAGAAAGCACATTTTTAACACTTCCTGTATTGTCTTCATTTTTACAAAATGGGGAAATTTAAGCAACAAGGACCTCGACCAACATTTTGATAATTTAAACAATTTTTCTATCTAATCAGTCGACTAATTAATAAAGCGATACTAGAGTTGTAAATTCTATTAAAACTTCCAAAAATTACAAAAATTTTAATAAATGGTAACTGAAACTTTATAACCAACCACTACCCATTAAAATCAAGCTTATACGCTTATACAAACTAATTATGTTTCATTGAAACAACTCAGAGAGTAGAAATTTAGAAAACTCCGAAAATAATCTAGAAATTAAAATTCAAAAATTAGCAAAAGATACTTTGCACTAAGCTTAATTAATTAAGTACAATCTAAATAAGCTTCCAAGAGCTTCCCAGAACGAATCAAAGAATTAACAGCAATCAGTAGAGCCGGCTCGTCGGATGAGGCGACGGAACGATTATCTTTAGACTCGAAGATTCTTAAAAGCCCTTTTTCTAAATGATTGAGTAATCAAATGTATTCAAAATTGCTATCATTAGAATCAAAAGTTGTTAAAATCTGGACTAAAAAGTGCTTTCAAATACTAAAACATATGAGTATTCCAAAATCTAATCTTCAATTCGAAAATTATCTTCAAAGAGTGAATAAAAGTCAAGATTTTATCCTATTAAAACGCTTAAATTTTCTGTATTTTTATAACACACAGATAGCACAATTTGCTTGTAAAATTGATGGAGAATGATCAGAATTTGGTCCCACAACTCAAAAATTTGTAAAGTATTAACGATTAAAATATTTAAAAATCTAAATTTATACAGTGCTTTTCATTTAAAAGTATTTCTATAATTTATATGGCAACTCCCATTTATAGAAGGGTCCTTAGAAATTATTTACCGAAATTTGTGCCTCGTAACTCATCGATAAGTTGATCAAAAATGCTCGTTTCCGGTCATATTGTAAGTTTTAAAAGTGAGTTACACCAAATTACTCACTGTCAGATTGACTAAAGAGTGCTCCCAACATTGAATTTTTCGTTTTTCTCCATTTTATTCTGGGATGGGTGGAATTATTTTGCATTTATTCCTCCGGAATACAATGAAGAAATATGGAAAATAATTATGTGGGAAGCATCCTTGGAAATTCTGAGTCATTTGACTTGACTTCAAAAATGGCAACGCTATCTAAAACGATCAGTTTTTGACCAACTTGCCAATGAGCTACTAGATTCAAATTTTGCCGAAATCATTTTCAAGAATCCTCTTATAAATTCTTAAAATATTTTCCAAATCACCCGTCAAATAATGGGATTTGCCATATTAACAATATATTTTTAACTGAAAAACTCTGTATATATTCGAATATTATAATTATTTTTGATAGTTAAATAGAAGAATTCGGTATAAATTATCAATTTAACGTGTAAAATATGCAGATTTGTTGACTCGGCGACATTTTCTATCGTTTTAGTCCTGGCCAATAGAATTAATTTCAAACTTCACAAAACTGTATTTTTGACTCCTACAGTTTATTGAAAAAAAGGATAGTCCCCCGAGATGCAGAGGTGACAATAATGGAGAGAAAATCATGCAAATTTAAGCTGTTTTTTAAGTGACTATTTATAGTGATTTTATAGCAGACATTAACTTCTATTTTAAAGTATTAGTTTCAGGTGGAACAAAAACATCAAACTGAAACTAATATAAATTGATGTTTGATATTAGTATGAGGGCGTTACAACTGATTCGATAATTATCAATGAATATTATTAAGTATTTAATTTCGATTTTTATATCTATAAATAGAACTATAAATATTTTGTTTTACATCTTTCTTCATTATTCACTATTTCATCAGTACTTATTACAAATCTATTTCCAGATTTGTAATTAATTTTAATATTTTGCTTTTATTATAATAATACTTAACAGGGGAAATTTAACAGTAAAAATTCGATCTCTAATAAATTGCTAAATCGATCTGTTAACATTAGCTATAAACATGAATAATATGCACTGAAAACGTCAATTATAATCGATGATAAATCTTTAACGTAAGCCACATAACTTGTTGGTTAATAAAATATAAAGTTAGACTACTCCGATCTATTTCAATCATACAATTTTATTATTATTATTACTCTCTATATCATCTAGATTTCTAATTTTCATATGATGATAATGAAGAGGATTACACAATAACTAAAATCGCTTTCTAAAATTGAAATCTTTGATACAATCAAGACGATGATGTTGGTATTTCTGACTGAATAATAAATTGGAATTTTTGCACGGTGACATTTTTGAAATTCTTAATTTTTTTTTATTTTTGAATTCCACTAAAGACATGCTTCTATATTACGCCGCCTACACTTACTATACAATATAGTCAAGTAGTACTTCATCTTTGAAAGCAACTCCATCATTCAACTTCACCACCCGCTGTTATCATTTGCAACCGATAATTACTTAGAGACTATGGTGCATTTTGCCAACTGTATAGAAACAGTACACAGTTAATGGTTTACAATCTAGGGGGATTTTTCAACACCAATCATATTCCCACGATACGAATAATGCGTTCCTTTTTGTATTATTTTGTTAGGTAATTGTTAATAATTAAGATTTTTTCGGTTAATTAATCTGAAATGAATTGAAGAAAGGAAGAAGGATAGTAGAAAAATCGTTCAAACACAATTCTAGATTGTGTTTTATTGAAATGAGAAACGCCCACGTCTAATTTCTAATTTGATCCTATTATAGATAAAGTCGATGATTGTCGAGACATCTATCCGATATGTAATGGAAAAAACGGTCAAAAATTATCGAATTAAAGCATTGATCGTGTATAAAAAATAAAAATCTCTTCGAAATAACAGTTAAATGAATTATTGGCCATAAGATTCAATAAGTAATTTTTTATCGTTATCGATTTTAAAGGAAAAATCAACCAATACTGTAATTAAAAATACCACCAATTTCACATTACATTTTATTATTGCATTTCATTATTTTCATGCCGAGAGAAAGATCAAGAATGATAATCGGACATTTAAAAAAAAATTGTACACGGTCAAAAGTCATGAGATTCTGATGACCATCTTTTATCTATAAGATTAAAGGGTAAATTCTGGACGAGAGAAAAGTGTACGCATACATTAAAATAACGTCGTACGAAAAATGATTGTGGCTTATCAACGACGAAATCTTCAGGTTTTCAACGTGCAACCGTGTAATTAAATCATTAAATGCCGAAATACTGACTGGATCCATTCAATACAATTTTATTACCTTGTAAAATAAAAACAACCACTTGTTTTGTGGTCGTATAATTTGCGATTTTCTTTGTTTGCACGTATTTTACAGGCGTTTTCTATAACGGTATATGCACGGAAATCGACACCCCAATTCGATATTGGTGGTCGAAACGGATATTCCACACAAATCTCAACCTTCACTTTGATCAACTTTTTTTATAATCCACCTAATGATGTTTCGTTTTTGTCTGTTAAAGCTCCAGGTCCTGTTCAAAATCAACGAAAATGGAACGGTGAAGATATACACAGCCAATAATTAACAAGCGAAAAGAATTTAATAAAAAACAACAACAACGGATTCTTATCAATCTCTATATCAGAATTTATGCGAAACGTATACCACATTTTTCCTTGTAGATATCATAATGAAAAATGATTGTTTCAGCACGTGGTGGTATCTATAATAATTATAATATAAAGGCAAAAAAAACGGGAATAACGGTGTTTCTTCTTTTTCTTTTTCTTGTTCAACAACAACACTTTTAACTCTATCATCTCGCTCTTTTGTTGTTCTTCTTCTACCTATATGTTGGTGATTTTTTGCTGAGCTTTAAAAAAAATGTAGACAATAGGATTGTGCAATTTTCACCTGTCGATTGATTGTAACTAATTTTATCTATCATCAAAGGCATGTAGTTATTAGAAATTTGATCAATTGATAGGTTGTAGGATGGAAAAGATCGTGTTGGATATTAAATTTTCGAAAAGAGGTGTGAAAGATTTCGAATCCTCCATTTTTTCGCAACTATCAATTTTGAAAATTAACAACAATAGATTTGGTCTATTAAAAAGCAGTATCTAATCAAGAGATGGGTGTGTTCGCAATACAATTTACGTAAATTAAAACAAAAATTGATTTAATTTCTCAAAGAGACAGGTGGTATTCATGATAATATCAACAAAGTATCAGTAATAAAAGTAATTTGTTTGTTGAGTGTATGAGAAATTAAAAGAGACAGTCATGTCCGGTGGATTTTTTATTTAATTAATTACTCGACAAATTATCCTCGAAAATTAATCTTTTGATTAATATCAAAATACAAGTAAGAAAGGAGAAAAACAGAGAAATTTCTTATTATCACCATCATTATTATTATTATAGTGGTATTATTATCATTTCTTTAGAACAAGTGAAAACCTATTGGAATCTACAACCAATTTCACACCTGCCCATAATATTATTATCCCATCATCAATTTTTACGGTATGTTGTAAATATCCAAGTCATCGCCTTCTGTTTGGACATTATTGATCTATCCATAGACAAACACCGTTTATATTACAAATTAGAAAAAAATTATATGAAAATAGGTACCTATACCGCTATCATATCTTGTTAGACAACACAATATTAATCAAAATAAATTCAACGAAGAAAAAACATGTTGTTGTTGTTGCTATTGTTCTATTCTTCATAGAATTGTCGAAGGAAATTGATTAATTTATTAAAAATAATAATAATTGATCAGAAAATCGTTTAAAATCAAATACCAATCAGTGGGAAAACTTTTTTTTAATATTTTTCGAAATCACTCAACTATAACTGTATTTTAAAGGAAATTTTGGACCTCATATCGTGACGAGGAGGAAAATGAGAAGGCGTATATCACTAAATTTCTAAACATGTCAATTAAAATGCTCCCCAATAAACATCAAAAAAGTTCATTAAGAAAGTATTTTGTATTTAGGTCGAGAATCAATCTCTAAAATGGCACTAAATTTGCTCGAGTTCCACATGAAATTGAGCAATTATCAAGGAAGAACCTTATTTTTTAGTTTGAAAACGTACAATTTGTCTCTAAAGAGGCATTAAATTTGTTCCAGATTCATGATTCAACAGCAAAATTTATAATTAACTAAAATCTTAGAAATTTAAAATTGGAGTCTAAAATTAACTAAGTACATCTCTTCCTTTTAACTTTTCAGTAGTAAAGTTTGAAAACAACTCTTACTATAAGACAGAAATTTGGTGAAATCTACCCCAAAAGTCTAAAATTCTACTTAAAAAGAAACTACTAACAGCTGACAATGAACTGATTTTTTTTCGTCATTTAAAATCGAAAGTTGCTTTAGATGTAGAAGTCTCAAATTTAAAGCTAAAATTAATCACAAATTAATTTGAATTGTGTGAATATCCTTATTTTTTTATAGGCTGAAGATCGAAAATTTGCTTCTAAAGTGATAATTTTGCTTTAATTTTACAAAATGTCTTGAAATCTAGAATAAAAACTGAGAATTGATTAAAATTAATTATTCGAAAAACTATTAATTCAAAATAGAAACAGGGTTGAATCCAAGGGGGTGACCGAGAGGGAAATATTCCGCCGAGGATTAGAGATTGGCCCCTGTAAGAATCGAAGACAATATTCAATTGATAATTATCAATTAATAACACAAGTTAATGAATCAGACTAAAACTCAAAAAAGGGGAAACCGTTTCGACGATTTCCCCTTTATTTTCCACTTTAAAATCAAGACCTACACCTCGTTAGAAGGAGCATTTCAAACTGGAAAATTCTATGGAAATTTTGAGTAATCATCTAGAATCTTATGTTTGGGGCTTTCCAAATTCCCCAGAGATTTTCCTATTGGCTTGGTAGTTTTCCGGGAATTTAAAAAATGGGAAAACCTTTTTTCTTGAGCTACTTGAAAGATAAGTCATGTTTTTGAAAGCTTCTGACAAGAGAACCTAATCATATTGAAAAATCCATGTTTTCAAAATTCATGGAAAATTCAAGGGAAATCCAATTTATCTGTGTTCTGCAACTTGAAATGCTCTCTCTAACGATCTATAATGCTCCATTTTAGAGTGAAAAATACGGGAGAAATACTTTAACAAAAATCTCTTTTTTTAAGTTCTAGTCTATTCGAAACCAAATTTTGTATTTCAACCGCGTTTGTTTTTGGAATCATTCACCCCCAGAGGAAAATGTCTGGATTCAACACAAATTCACCCCAAATCTAAAATTCCACCTAAAAATTAACCAACAACATCTGAATCTTTTCATTTTCGTAATTTAAAAGCAAAAATTACTGGAGACTGATAACAAGGTAAAAATATTTCAAAACTTGAACTAAAAATTGATTAGAAATATTTGAATTTCTTCATTTTGACAAATTAACAGCAAAATTAGCAATTATGATTTGGAATGGGAATATTTTAAAATTTATTGTAATTGTACTTTTACCGCTCAAAGTATTCTATCTGTTGGATCTGAAAAAGGGTCTTCGTAGGTGAGTCACTCTGTATAGACTTACGATAATAGAAAAGCAAATGTAATAGGGGTTGTTCTCGTTAGTTTTGATTGTTATTTTAAGTGACTATCAATAAATTCAAAGGTACAAAGCCAACAACTATAAAAGGTGATTTTATGTTTTCTTTAACCATTTTCGTTTTCATCTCATTTGTGTAGATTTGCAATGGATATAGTTTCCAACATATAGACATAGATTACATACGAATATTGTTAAAGTTAAAGTTAAAGTTAAGTATACACAAACATACGTATAGACTGTATGTATAACAACAACAAGAGAGCTTGTTTTAAATCTACATACATTAACCTTGTGTGATAAATATGTATGAGATGTACACGAGCATGTATGGATATGAACCAAAGACCTGTTTGACAATAGCAACTCTACTATTATTACTACATTCATACACCACGCCTGTCGACTTCTTACATCCTGATCATCACAGATACCACAACAATTGTTGCACTTGTCCAACTACCTCTCAACTCTCTATCTACCTACCTAAACTATTATTATCACTCAACAATCACAATTTCAATGGTCATCATCACGATAATATTGACAAACATGATCATTATCAAAAATCCTTTGAATATTATTAATAAATAGAGCGCATCCACCAAAATTCAACAACATTACAATTATGTAAAAATAAACGTTATCTAGTTTTATTGTTGTTATTATTATAATGGTAGTACCAAAAATGTAAAGAAAATTGAAATTGAAACTGAAAACTGGAAGCACCACGCCCGTGGCGCCGCCAAACCCAACAGGTGGGACTGCTGGTGTCTAGGCCAGCCCAGTTTCTTCCAGACATTGATATTAAATTGTAAAGTAAAATATTAAATGTAAGACAACAATAACAAATAGCGGCTCTCATATGACACCTAACTATAGTCTTTTTGCTTCCGTTTTAACAATTTTTCTTTAAATTTCCCCCTATTATCAATTCATTAGAATCGACTATAATTTTTCGATTTTATTACCACAACTACCCACAAACTTTACCATTAGAATTCTTAGAATTTAACGAAACAACAAGAGAAAAAATTTACATGTAAATAAATTTATTAGAAGACAACTTTTTTACATTTGAATGTAATACTTGGAAATCAGTATAGTAGACTATAGTCGCCTTCCTCTACTGACGACAGATACAAATCAAATCTTGCACTTTATTTAATTATAAAACAATAATCGGTATATTATGGAAATTTGTATCTATTAATAAAGAAATTTATAATTCTATATTTGGCACGATTAAAAAAATTACAATAAATGTGGGAGTCCGCCCCCGATTCTGTCATATCTCTTCTTAATTTCCAAACTATATTGTCCCAGATCCGTATTAAATACTATTTTTGTTGTTACTATTATACAACTATCATCATTACTACTATTATTTAAAAGTTAAATTTCCAGGAACTGAATATATGTGAGTGTAGTATGTGAATATATGAATTGTTAATAGATATTTAATTCTATATTACAGAATGATGAATGAGACGAGTGTTACACTTAAAACAAAACAATAACAAAAAAAATCAAACAGAATACGAGTGTTTGTTTTTTGGGTGTAATTTATTGAAGAGCTCTATATCAAATTTAAATGCAGTGGACGAGAAACAAGAATTTAAAAAACAAACCGCATTAAAAAAAGAAATAAAAACAATTTAAACAAAGTGAAAAGTTGCATGTTACTTATCAATTCCAATCATGTATAAAATATCTGGTAAGCGCCACCATTTATCATACTGATCTATATTAATTTTATGATAATTTATGCGTTAACATGATCTACTACATGACAATTGAAAACGACAGAAAAAACGATAATTCATCGATTAAAATATCGATTTTCAGATTTCACACCTTCCCCGGAAGAAGATCGAGATCGAGATCCACTTCTTGACACTACCCGAATCCAGGTTCAAGTGAATCTAAATATGCAAATAAAGGAAGCTAGAATTGGAGAATTTGTATACCCACTTAGATATCAAAAGTGACAAGGGCAAAAACAGGAAAAACGAACAATACCAGTGGCGGACTGGCATATTGGGCAATTGCCTGGTGGACCTCGAAGTTGATTCTTAGCTTCTTAGTTTGCACCTTAAGTAAATATGGGCCCCTGGGGCTCATTGCCCGGGCCACTCCGAAGTGGCCAGTCTGCTACTGAACAATACTTTATCTAGTCCAAGGTTCAAATTATTGTAAACATGCAAATAAATGGATTCAGAATGGGACAATTTTTGTGTACCAAAATGACTCACCCGCATAACTTAAAAAATTCCTCAAAGTTACAAGCGCAAAAACCGAAAAAGGGCACAAGACTCTATCCAATCTAAGGTTTAATTAAACGTAAATATGCAAATAAAGTGACCAAGAATGAGACAATTTTTGTGCACTCAAGCTCATCCTTACAATATTAGAATCTTACAAGACGAAAAAGACAGTGGCGGCTCTAACAGTTCTACAGTTAAACCTTAAATATTTGCGTTTACGGTAACGTTAGCGTTAAAGTTTTATTAACAATTTTGTGTGTGTAATATCGCTAGCAATAAGAACCAAATGAACGAACAAATTGCTTTTCCAAATCAACAAAAATGATAAAAAATATGCTTGAAAACTTACCACTTCGCTGATGATCCGCAGCGTCATCAATCTTCTTCCCATAATTAAGCGCAAAACAACCACTTGAACACTATTTTTAATAAAAACGGCTACATTATTATTAATCAAAAACCGAAGAGGTTATGCTCCTTATTATTATTAAAAAACTTGAAAACGAATATTATTTTCAAAAAATCGATAAATACAGGTAAATTTCGGTTAAAAATCGCCGAAAACCGTATTTTTCACTGTAATTACCCGGTTTTTTTGCGTGAAAATTGCCCGAAGAAAAATTTCATAACCTCAAATTTGAAAACTAAGCGCCATTATAGATTACGCAACATTGCCATATCTATCGTTAAACTGAAGTAAACGTCCACAGATGGAGCCATTATCTCAACCTTCAAATAGGCGCTAAATTTGAAAAATTATTGCTTACAAAATCTACAAAACGAATATGTTGAGACTCCAAAGAAATTCCATAAACACAGGAAAATCAATAAAATAAATCACGTTGTTCATTCAACTATATAATTTCAATAAATTATTATTATTGTATACGTACTGAACAACACAAGAATCGAAAAAAAATTCAATTGATTAGAAAGGTTCATATTTAACACTTAATTCTAAACAATATCGTGTCAGAATTGTATTGCAACAAGTCCAATTAAAACTACTCATTAGGAAAAAATCTGAAAAAATTACATTGTATTTTAACACAATACTATTTCAATTTGATTGATTCGTGCCGGGGAAATTATAGAAAAATAATTAAACAATAATAGAGTTGGGTGTAAAATACTGCATGGTTTAATATCAGAACACAGTGGTATAATATAAAATTGGCAGGTTGATTTGTTAGTTGTTATTATTGTATCGAATATACAACAGGAATGTTAATTAATAATTACAATGGTTAGAAAATCTATCGAGTGTCACGCTAATGTTTGATCTAAATCGATAAAATTGGTGTTAACAGTGGGACAGGTTTTTGTGGGTTGTTTGGTATTTGTGTTGAGTGGTATAGGTGGATAATTGTAGCGTGACTTGTTGATTAGATCAGAAACAATAAAGCAATCTTTGTAATGTTAGTGTTTTTATTTAAAAGTAAGTAGAAAAAAACATATTTTTATTATTAACAATAGAAATTACTGTATTGCAAAAATGGCAAAATACTCGATTAATTTCCCCAAAGAAACCAAATCAGTCTAACAAATCTTCAAACATGTCCATAATCCTCCAACAACGACTGTCCGTAATGTGTGACAACATAATCATGATAATACATCATAATACATAAGGGCTGTCCAATAATCAACGATGCCCATACAACAATATTGCCCCATCTTGGCCCATAACGGCGTTCCATAAATTTCGAAAATTGCGATAATGGTATCTGTGCCATCATACCCATAAACGCCCATACTTTATACGTTTTCAATGGTACACTAACCATATATTCATGGAAGAAGGCACTAATAAAAAAAACAGTAGTACCAGCCATTGTTTTACTATAACCCATCTCGACTAATGGAAAATATAAATGACGCAATGCCCATCTGTGCACCGGTAAATTCCAATTGCGCCAAAACGTATCGATGTTGTTCGCATTCCACCAATCGCTGTAGAAATTCCGATCAGCAAACTGCAAGACTTCACCTAAAAGATTCAACCATGAATGGAACACGATGTAGAAGAAACACAACCAGGCTAAATGGTTCGGTATCTGCGACAACAAAACAATCAACAAATCGCCAAAATTTGATTAATTGTAATTACAGCTAATTTCAAGAGCCGTTCCGATGCTAAAGTTATATCCATATTGCTGAACGGTATCAATGAATTTTTAACTGACGGTATCATGTACTGTTGGAATACAGCTAGAATCATCTGCGTACCGGCTAGCACTTCAAAGATACGTTTAATTAAGAAGCGTTTCCGTATGCGTTGTGTACGCGGAAAGTTCAATTCGTAACACAGAGTCGGCGCAAATAGGAAATAACACAAATCTCTCATATTCAAATTGTCCGGATATTGGACCAATTTCTGTTCAGTATTGTTCAAATCATCCGTCGAATTTTCGTTGGGTTTATTTTGGTGATTGTGATGATCATTATCGTTAGTTGCCTGCGCTAAGGTACTGTAAGATAGTGATTGGCGGCGTAAATTGTTTTTATTGTGTGAATTTTGACGGGCGTTCCGGCACCAACTGTTCACTTGAACGTACGACCATAATTTCAAAAATAACACACTATACAGTGAAGTAACAGTAGAGGCACCGACTATAAACAAAACGTTAATTAAAAACAAATCAATGCGAATTTAATAGAAATTGGCGTACTTAAACTAAAACCATCTTTATAATGAATCACCGCCATCGGTAATAGAATTAACACCAATAAATTCGTGATGTGCATCATCATGCCTAGAGATTTTGGTATAATTTCCTGAAAATAACATCTCTAGAGCTATGGCGAGATAATTTGGAATACAACTTACAACAGATAAAGCTTTTTCGGTAAGTAAGCAAAAGACAATAGGCACTACGGAATCTGCAAATTTTAATTAAAAAACATTATTTTTTCCAATTAATTAACGAAAATCTTACACATTATCAACACTAGAGACGGATGTTCTGAACCGCTCTCATCTTGACCGGTCAGTACGTAAAACCACTGAATAGGATCCACTCTTATTCCATATCTAAGGAAAATCAACTCTATTAAACTTTTAATTAGTGAAACATACTGTTAATTACTTTATGAAGTTTTCTAACAATAATCTCAAACCGCCTATTGATAACAACAGGAATGCCCAATTTACAAAACCTGTGAAATTCTCGAAACCGGACGCCCATGATAAGAGAGAATCTCTCGGCTTGTGCACGCTGTAACAAAATTAAATTTAGCGCTAATATTGTAAAACTGTTACTACCAGCGACATCTATTCGATATTGGTCAAAGTTAGAAATCTAGCGGTAGAAATCTACAGTTGTGTGCTATCTATTGTTTATAATTATTAGATATAATTATTTAATACTAATTATTAATTTTTTTTAATTATGCAATTTTTTCATGATTTATATTTTTCACAAGTTCCGTTTTTACCAGTTGTTGCTAAATTTATTGCGTAAATTGTAGAGAAATTGGAAATTTAATATTGAGGTTAGTTGTTCGTTTGTTTTCTATACCACTTGGTTTTTTGATAATTTTTACATTTTTTCAGGTGTTGAAATTTAATAAAAATTGCACGAGTTCAATATTTGAGTCAGAACACACCAGAATAACATTGCCATATTTTAGAATTAGTGTTGGAAAATGAAAAATAATTACATACTTACAGGAAACTATTTAGAGGTTGAAATGATATTTCTAATCAAAAATTAATGAGTAAATAACAAATATAGTTAACATTAACATTAATTATAGTTAAAAATGAGTAATAAAGATATTGGCTTACGGTTTATCGGGTTGGGATTTTCGGACTTTTTGTTCAACGGCCTGTATCTCCTCAGCCCTACCGACACTTTGGGCCCTTCTATATCGTATACCCTCATGTTCTTGGGTCATTTTTCTCGTATTTCGACAAATTTTACGATTAAATTTCGAACAAGAGAACCTTAATTAGAACACTCGACACAAAGTAACCTTTAAAACATCGAGATATTTGATAACACAGAAATTATTCAGTCATGGACTAGTGCTAACGAGACAATAACAAAAATTAATCATTAATTGATATGGAACAGAAGAGGGGGTTATCATTTTTTTGAGTCTCTAAAATATCAAGAGTGGATATATGTTTAGAATAGATTTTTTATTCGAGATAGGAAGATATGCGGACAAGAAAGAGAGGGGATGAGCTGACGTAGGTTGTAAATGTAAAAATATAGTAGAATTGTAAAAATTTATCTTGCAAATGAAAATAATTATAATTAAGATCGAAGCCTTCATTGTATCACAATTACACAAAAAGACTATAATCAACATGATATGTAATTGTGAACTTTGTTCTCGAATTCGCCTTATCTCTAGACGATTCTATCTAAAGTCCACACCAGTCAGATATTCCTCTCCTGGAATTTATAAATGTCACAATCTACCTATAATTGCATGACACAATTCTATATTTACCCATTTTCAGGAAATCTTCAGTTTAAAAAAAATTTAATCAAGCGCCTAAATTTAGTTAACTTTAAACTGTCCTGTTGGTAGCACTCCAATAAATATGGCGGCAAATTCAATACTTGGTTCTTATATCTGGTGATTTTTGAGTTATCGTATTGGTGGTACGTTCATAATATGGCGGTAGGTTTGAATTTTTTCGATTGCACACTTTTAACCTTGTACTTCACCAATAATCGACTCAACTTGAACCCCTCAAGAATTCTAAACGAATCGATATGATAATAATAAATTCACGTAAGAAATTTTTGATCAATACCATGTGTTATTTAAACGTATCCCTTCAAGTTGACTTCATAAATTAATCGTTATGTAAGTTGATCAAATTCTAGATTATTTCTATTGAATTGATACAAATGATTTGCAAGGGTGGTTATTTGAATTCCTCTACAAATTTACAAACACCAAATACGCAAATAATTATCGTTAATTGTTGTGATGATTTAACAGCAAAGAAAACAACAACAGAACCGAAATTTGATGGAATTCCTAAACCGAAAGATGATGGGCATTTAACACCGAGTCCATCATTGGTGAATTTAGCGAAATTGGTTGAACACAACGATTATTTGGTAGCGTTATCGTCATGGGAACGATCCGATCACCGTACAAGTGACTCAAATCTATCAACACAATCCACTCAATTACAATTGGAAGAAATCGCTTGTGATAACAGTGATAATAATGATAATAAATTTGATGATAGTGGAGGACGTTTGAAATATCGTCGACGGTCCAGTTTGGCGCGTAGAATTTCAAATTTCTTCCGTAAACACTGGCGACGATCAAAAACCCTGCCCGAACCGCACGACTACCAACCGGATGACAACAAAACCACCGCAGAAAATTGAGGTTATGTCGTGAAATTTTTCAATTTTCGAAAATTTTGATCAAATAAAATTGAAAAATGACCGAAACACCAGATTATACACACATCAGGGACGAATTTGTGTCTTCTATCGATGGTTCAACGCCGCTTGAGACGTTTTTGATTGTTGTACCGAGTTTTTTCTACACTACAATAACAACGATTATTGTAACGTTATTGAAAACTTATCAAATTTCACTAAATTTGCAATTTGTGTTAGAATTTAGCCTGTTAGTAGTGCCAATTGTATTGAATTTAACAATATTGTCGCCATATATTGCAATTTTATTGCATATTTATTTGGTTATTTTTAGTACACTAGTTTTGTTTGTGTGGAATATCAAACGAGTAATTAAACACAAATCAAAAAGAATTGTAAAAGAACGAAAATTTCTAACAAATGCACGGGCTACAATCAATTTAGTATCAATTGTGGCAATATTAGCGGTAGATTTTGAGTGTTTTCCTAGAGAATTTGCCAAAACTAGCAATTATGGTTATAGTTTAATGGATTTAGGCGTTGGCCTTTATATTTATGCCAACGGGATTATCGATAATTTGAACAACACCTATAAGAAATCATTAAAAAGTGTAATTCCATTGATTCTACTAGGTGTAGGTAGATTTGTTGTAACGAAAGAAATCGATTACCACGTCTCCGTACAAGAATACGGTTTACATTGGAATTTCTTTCTAACTTTGGCTATCACGAAACTAATAGTGGCGTTAATTTCGATGAAAATTAGCATAAAATACGCACATTTAGTTGCGTGTTTTCTACTAATATTGCATCAATTATCGCTAACAAACGGTTTAGAACAGTTCGTTGTTGATACCTACAGTCGTGATAGCTTCTTAACTGCGAATAAAGAGGGCATAGTCTCATTACCTGGCTATATTAGTATCTACTTATTATCATCATATTTCGGTTATTATCTAAATATTAAGAGTACACCGAATAGATTACAGACATCGATTAAATTCGCTGCAATTACTGCAATAACGCTGGTTTTGTCGTTGGTATTGCAGCATTATTTTAATATTTCAAGAAAGTTGGCTAATTCTTCGTATTGTTTTTGGGTCTTATTTATTGGAATATTCATGACGTTTTTATTTTATTTAAACGAAACCTTGTACGATTCGATAATTTGTAAGAAATTATTCAATTGTGTTTATACACCGTTAATTTATGATGCTATTAATTATAACGGACTTGTATTTTTTCTCGTTGGTAATCTATTGACCGGTTGTATTAATATTGTTATCGATACAATGCAAGTCGATACTGTACCTAGTTTGATTGTGATATTAGTCTATATGTTAGTTAATTGTTTAATTATATGCTTTCTATATAGACAACAAATCAGGTTGAAATTGTAATATTTTGCTAGAGATATTAAAGTTTTATTTAAAAAAAAAATTGTATAAAATAATTGTCTTTAATTAAATCACATTCGTTAGTAGTTTTAGTCGAATTAATCCAATTATAATTCGACGTGTCTTTCGTGTTTTTCATGTTTATCGATTAGTGTTGATGTATTTTTTGAATTCTGGATGATTCTTCACGTGTTTAGTTGCCTTTGTGACCAATCGGACGAATTCATCGGGGTCGAATTTGTAATTGACGAATTTCGCATGGGCACCACCGGTGTATGAGCCCTGGAATCAAACATTGTAAGGCATAAATTACGTTAATTTTTCTTAATTTTGATTATATTTTCTTATAGACAGATCAGTACTTTGTAGAATAAACACGGCAATTAAGAATTTTTCAAATTTCCGGATATGTTGAGTCCTCCATTCGAGATACGTGATGAACGATTTTTAAAATATTTTGAAGATTCTCCAGCAAAATTTGGGTTCCATACCCCATCGGTAAGTCAATTGCTTACATAAAATGACCCAAAAAATCTTCATAAAGTTAGTTTCTGACAGTTTTTTGCATTGCACTGCGAAAAATAACTTCCGACAGCAGTCATGTATGAAAATTTTACCCACCTCAGTAATTTAAAATATCTATTTGATAAAACAAAGTCTCAATTATTTTCCAACGGATTTAAATAAAATAGAATTTGAAAGAGTATTTTAAGATGCATCTAACGACGTTTCTTATTTTTCCAAATTCGGATGCAATCTTGAGTTACAGACAGAAATGTTAAGCGGAAGGAGTAGATCTTATCGTTTTGACTGGCGAAAATGTGAAGCGATTTTTCGCTCGTCCTTAAGACTACGGCAACCGCAAATAGGTTTTTGAAAAGAGCATTTCTTATAGAATCCAATGGTTCTTCCCGTTTTTCAAAATGTTGATACAAATTTGAATTACAGACGAAAATCTAACAACATGTTTTTTTCGTATTTTTGTACAATTTCTCGTATTTTCTCTTACAGCTTGGCCAATTTTGATTATTTTGCAAAAATTCTTGTACTATTAGATAGCAAATAAGAAGTTCTTTCCAAATATTTAAAAAAAATTTCCGATTCCACCGTTAGTTTCCTGGAAAATTAAGAAAACTTCTGTACGCTACAACAAGGTTTTTTCTACAGTTTTTATCTTACAACGTTGATCAACCCCTCATTCGAAAGTTGATATAAAGGCGGGGTGAAAGATGAAGCCCTTTTTTTGAGATTTTGAAAATTACCTGAGTTATCGCGGAAAAAGCAACTGGTTTTTCTGCCATTGTTTTCGCTTATTAAAATTAATTATTTTGCTTTGAAACAGTGCGGGTTTGCCTAATCGAAAGATTGTGGAATCATCGATACTCAATCCAAAGCGAGACACACAATTCGATTTGGCAAAAGTGCACTGTCTATCAGTAGGGCAAGTTATCTTGCTTGATAATACATAAAGAGACTGTATTTTCATTCCACCGTATGTATTTCAAAGCAAAATAATTAATTTTAATAAGTGAAAACAATGCCAGGAAAACCAGTTGGTTTTTCTGCGATAACTCAGGCAATTTTCAAAATATCAAAAAATGCTTCCTATCTTGTACTCCGCCTTTGTATCAGCTTTCGAATGAGGGGTTGATTAATGCTGTAAGATAAAAACTGTAGAAAAAACCTTGTTGTAGCGTACAGAAGTTTTCTTAATTTTCCGGAAAACTAACGGCGAAATTGGGAAATTTCTTAAATATTTGGAAGGAACTTTTTATTTTCTATCTAACAGTACAAGAATTTTAGCAAAATAATCACAATTGGTCAAATTATAAGTGAAGATATAAGAAATTGTACAAAAATACGAAAAAAACATGTTAGATTTTCATCTGTAATTCAAATTTGTATCAACATTTTTAAAAACGGGAAGAACCATTGGATTCTATAAGAAATGCTCTTTTCAAAAATCTATTTCCGATTGCCGTAGTCTTAAGGACGAGCGAGAAATTGCTTCACATTTTCGCCGATCAAAACGATAAGATCTACCCCATCCCCTTAAAACATGTTTTTTTCGTGTTTGTTTACAATTTTTCGTATTTTCTATAAGGTCAATATTTCTTATTTTCCAATGATTTTCACAGGGTATATACCAAATTGAAAGAGTTTTCGGAATTTATAAGAAATTTTCTGGTTGTACTAGTTTTATGTATGAAATTGACTAGTAAGAATCGCGACATTGTCCAAAAAGCGATTTTGGACGATTCCCCGATCAGCCACGTGGTCCAGTTTTTGCTAAAATGTTCGCACAGAACCCCTCTACAAATTTCCACAATATTTTTACAATCGCTTACCAACTACTAGCATTTATCTTTAAATTATGCAGTTTAGAATGAACTACCCTGTATATTCTGCTGAGGCTATTGTAAGGAATTTAAATATGAATAATACTCAACTTACATCATCTATCGTCTCTAATTTATCCAATTTCTCCCACGTTAAGTATTTAACACCCCGTAATCGTGCCAAATCTAGATAACAATTGGGATCTTCACAATTATACCTGGAATTTAATCGATTATTTCAAGTATTAATTTAAAATAATCGATTTACACTTCAAAAACTGCAGCCCAATCTGGAAGAAACATCAAATGCGTCAAACCAGCCCCGTGAATACCAATTAACACATCTGTATTCCGCGTAATCTCCAACTGTTTCTTGAAACTAAAATTCTGATTGTAGACGACTTTTCTAACGTGATAATCACCACCTTTACGAATCTCCTCAACTAATTCATCCTCATTTAAAATCCGTCTATATTTCGTATCGCGCGACAGTAGAGTTATTCGAATTTTCCGGTCGTTCCGGCGATCCAACGGTATTTTCAAGCGATGCAGAATATGCTGGGAGAACGCATGGAATAGACCGCTACCTTCACAGCCGTAAATAATCGGTGTATTGTAATATAAACCGAATATCATGCGTGGTAATAATGGGAAGACAACGTTTTTAAAACAAACAACATCCCCACGGAATGTTTTCAAATCGCGTATCGGGTGATCGGTGAAGGCTTCGAAAGCTTCCTGGAATGCTGAATGATAATCGTAACTCTCCCATATCAGAATCATTACATCTGTTGTAAACGTATCGGGATGTGTACTGTTTAGGTGTAATGAAGCGTAAAGATTGAAGAAATCACAGAAATGGTGGTACATATTGACCGCTACAACAAATCGGTTAATTTCGATATTTGTTAATAATAAATCAAAACGTACTTGCATCAATTTTCATAATAAACGTAGGTTTATCGATAACAATATCACAATCGCCTTCGATGATCGGTCGTCGTGGTAATCGTTCGAAATATCGCATTTCCGGCGCCCAGCTTTGTAAAGGGCTCAAATGATCGGTTTCTTGAGTTAGAGCGTCCTTTTTTAAATCACAATAACCCCCAATTTCTCCCGGTTTTAAAACATCCATCTTATAACGAATCGGTTCGTTGCGATGGATCAAATCGGTAAAATTGATCATCAAATTTCTACCGCGACAAAACCGCAAATGTTCCGTACACTCCAACGAACTGTCGTCTTGAAATAGGGGCTCACACAACAATTTCATTTCGTTTAATTGTTGTTTAATGTAACCGAAATCCGATTGGATATAGAATGTGTTCAATTGGTCGAATTTCGTCTTCACCCATCCACGATGATCACCAGGACAACGCGGTATCGAATACTGTTGATCTCTCGGACAATTGTACTCATAGCCCCAACATTTTGATTGATTTAAGTGGTTTTTATACGGGCATTCGGGATCCTGTTGGCATTTCTCGGCGATTTGCGGGTAATTCGTAAAATAATAAGGTAGATGAGATTCAGGTAGATTAATACTTGAAAAATTATCACAGAAACTTGATAATATTAAAACGTTAAATATTATTAAAAATAAATGTATTGTGTACATTCTAAATCAATTAAATTAATGCTAAAAGGGTGGAAAATCGGGCTACCACATTTTGAGGTTAGAAACAGGATCTGTCTAAAGTTACAACATTACAGCAACGTTGCCGTTGTTCGTTTTTTATGTACTAAAATTGGAATATAAAATCAGTAGATTTACTGAAATATCGGTAAATATGTGTTTGAAATAAAGAAGCGGAGCCTTAGACACAGATTTTGACAGTTACTGTCAAAATTTAATAAAATTCTTGATTTATTTAAATTAATTTCAAAGAAAATCAATAATTACACTTCCATACAGGTAATTTTAATATTCGCTAGTTGATAAACTCCAATTGATTACAAAATTATTATTATCAACGAAGAAAAATTCTAACCTATAATTTTTGTTTATCACGCAATTTATCAGTTTTATTGGAATTTATCAATCCGGTACCAGGCACAATTTCGATCTAACAGCCGCTTCTATCCTTCATCTAGTTCCAGTTTATTTCGTTAGAACTGCTAGAAGATGGTAGACGATAAAGTCGAGATGAATAACGACACTGAAACATTCACAGCTGCAAATACCAACGATCCGAAAAATGTACAAGAATTAACGCAATATGTGAGTAGAATTTAGCGAAATTTTCATCTGTAATTGTTTAAATCCAACAGGTTCAAAGTCTATTGCAAACAATTCAAGATAAATTCCAAAATATGTCGGATCAAATCTTGACAAGAATCGACGAGATGGGCAATCGTATCGATGATTTAGAGAAGAATATCGGCGATTTGATGACACAGGCCGGTGTGGAAGGTCCCGATAAATAATCGTCCAGTATTTGGGCAATTTAGATTTAGTTTTAACGATTTTTGTTTTATTAATAATAAAATTTCATTACATTTTATTGTTGTTTTCGTACAAGAATCGGGGACGATTTGTCTTCCGATTGGGTCGTATCGTTCGAATTTAAAGTCGAATCGTCTGAACCGTCACCGCTGTCGGATAGGCTGTGTTTGATCGAATCGAGCGTTTCTTCGCTGCGTGCTTTGGGGAATTTTGGGATGCCTTCGGGCTTATTGAGGGCGGAATTGGAGCCGAATACGGCCCCTAACGAGCCGTAATGCTTCATCGATTGGTGGTGTTTCGATGATAAACGCAACGATTTCTTCAGCTCCTGCAAATTCACCAATTGATTAATTATGCAAATTAAGGTTTAGGCTGGACTGAATTACCGCTCCCAATTTTCCGATAGTCTTACAGAATTCCTTCACAAAACATCGATTTTATATTTTCGAATTAAAAAAACGAATAATTCTTACCTCTAGATCGGATTCTTCATCGATTCCGTCGATGTTGTTGTAGGAATTCGTTAGAACCTCTAAAGCCCGTGCGTGGTATCCGATTTCGGTCGTTATAAAATCGAGTAGGATTGTTTTAATGTCGTGTAGTTTCTGTTTTTCGAAATTTTGGGTCTTCTCCTCGAGATTTTGGATAGATTTCGAGACCTCTGTTGTCGCTTTAGCCAACGCCGTTTCCGCTTGTACCTAAAATTGTCAATTAAATCAAAGAAAATTACCCAATTGCTCGTACAATCTGCTGCCGGCTTTTGGGCATCCTCTCCTTGATCCGATCCAACTGCCTTTTCCGCTCAATCTCCCGTTCGCGGGCGCTATAAATCGCCTTCACTTCATCTTTAACGTGCTTACAAATCTCCTCGTATTCGGTGAAACCTTTTAAGACCCGATCGTTCAACGTTTGTATCCGCAAATCGCCGTAACTATTCAACAATACCAACGATTGCCCAAATTGCTCCAAACCGATACTTAACGACTTGTTAATCTGCTCAGTTTCGGCGAAATTTTGCAGAATTTTCGCAATTTCGTCGCCTGTATCGCGCAGTCTTGCCGCCTTACGGATGTATCGGGCGAAAATGTAGCAAAATTCGGCAAATGTGCGCTCGGTGGAGATTATCCGATTGAGGACTACTTTCGCTTCTTGTTCGCTGTGGAAAAATAGAGATGATTGCGGAAAAAAAATCCTCCCCGGCGGGGAATCGAACCCCGGTCTCCCGCGTGACAGGCGGGGATACTGACCACTATACTACCGAGGATTACATTAAAACATGTTGTGTATTATTGTTTATATTTTAAACGAGTTTTAAAATATTTTAATTTCATTTTATTAATCTTTATTGACAATTCATTAATTAAATGATTAAATAATTAACAATTTGGTTGGATTATAAAAATTATAATTGAGAAGTTGGGATATTTACCAGAGACTTCGGGCTCGGAACGTGTTCAACATTTCGTCGTTGTGGTAACGATGAATATAAACGATACAAACAATGAACTGTTGCCAACTTGAGGGTATAGAAAAAGAAATTTGTTTAAATCAATACATGCAACACATTTTTTATTATAAAAATACAGAATACAATTATCATTTTCCTTATAAAAAATACTTTTGCACATTCATTAAAGAAGAAAAGATCACGATGTGGGATAAAAACGTGGCAGGCATTATTATTATTTTGTTTAATTTCTCAAAATTGTCGACAAAAAGAAATAGAGAAGGTAATCCGCATCAATTATCGCTATTCAACAATGGCAAAAGAACTACCAGTACAAGCAAAAGCCAATCTAACTTTACGATCATTGAAAATTTGCGTCGGTTTCATGACATCGTTTTTATTGCCAGTACCACAACTGCCATGTTCATTCCAACCCCAAACGTACAATTTGGCGTCTTTATTGACGGCTAAATTATGCTCAGAACCAACACTTAAATGTTGGATATTATTGAAATTCGATATTTTCGTTGGTTTATACGGAACATCGCGTTGTTCACCTAATTGCCCATAAGTATTACGACCCCATGTTAGAACTTGGCCGTTTTTAGTTAGAGCAGCTGTATGTGTCCATCCAGAATAAACGCATTTCAAACTATCATCCCGAAAGATCTCCATCGGGACAAAACTATTGGCGATATTCGGATCAATACCCAATTGGCCGAATTTATTCTCGCCCCAACTGTAAACTGTACCGTCCTCTTTCAAGACAACAGTGTGATGTTGGCCGCTAGCTATACTAATAATCTCGTCTAAATCTGGCACTTTTGATATGCTTAGATAGTTGTTATCATCGAAATTGTCGCCGAGGCCCAATTGACCTTTACTGCCAGTGCCAGCAACTAACAATCCACCATCTTTGGTTAACATTGCCGAATGCCGTAAACCGCAACTGACTTGTTTAAAGCCAGTTGCCAGTTTTTGTGACACTTGTAATCTTGATGGTATACCAGTACATGTTATACTTTTTGATAAACCTAATTGTGTGTAAGCATTATTGCCCCATACAAATTGTTTACCACATTCGGATATAGCTGCACTAAAATCCCAACCGCATGCGATTTGTACAATACGGAAACCTTTTAATATTTCAATTTGTGTAAATTTTAATGTATCATCACTAGCACCTAATTGACCCTTTGAATTCCATCCACAACAATAGACATGCCCGTTCTTATCCAAGACTAGTGTATGACCAGCACCGCCCGCAATTGAGACGATATTATCGGCCACCAAATCCGTACCGGATAAATTCACCTCTTGCGGTATCAGTTCGGCTTCAGACTTGCGGCCCAGGCCCAACTGGCCGTAACTGTTAGCGCCCTATTGGAGGAAAATCAAAAATCACAATCGAAATGAACGAATTTTCAATCAATTTACCCAGCAATAAAGACTCATCGTAGATCCAATGAGACAACCGTTCCAACAAACTCGAAACAAGCGTCCAAATCGACTAGCAAAAGATGAGGTTATGTTGCACAAACCTATTAGAAATTCTAACAAAAATCGAAAATTGTCGATTATCGAAATTCAAATTGAATTACTTTGAGATCACAATTTTTTCTAATTAGTTTTACGATAAAATTACGATACGTTAACAAGACACGTTTTTGCGTGTTTTGTCTTTGTCACTGTAATTCATATGTTGATAATTTATCACCACTAAGAATCTCTCCAATATTGATTAGACGATTATAATGAATTAATGACGCTAAAGTTAAATTTTTGTACATTAAACACTAATTTTTATTAATTTTTTAAAGAAAATTTATTTATATTCGATAAAACCACTCATCTACTATATAACATATTTAGCTCACAGCTCACTCGAAAAGAAAAGACACATCTCTATCTATCCTCGACTATCATGCAATTTTGTCGATATTCTATCCTTGTTTCAGCCATCATCATCAGTGCTGCCAATCTGGCGGATATCGAACAAAAGGCCACCATTAGCGCAGAAACTACACAACCAAATTTACAACTATAAAAAGAGAATCCGTAGATTTTGACGAGAATTAAATTAAATTAAATTAATTAAATGATTATAAACATCAGCCGAATAATTTAATTTAACTTCTACATATTTGATAGTAACATAATGGTTGAAGTTTGGCAACATTGGCTAAAGGTTTGTCTACACGACGAATCGTCAATCGCTTTATTATACAAAATTTACAATTATTCGAACAGAAATTACTCCTAATGCGCCTAATTCAAGTACGTATCAATTAAAACACTGCCTTTTTATATCCTACATAATTAAGTAAAATTTCTTTGGCTATTTGTAATACTTGATGTCTTATCGTCTATTTATGTACTTTTAAATATTGCAAATTGGATTGTTTAGAAATGTCGCTGTTTGTATCAAACGTACATTCTTCACGTCATTATTACGATCGATATGCGTCTTTTTATGCGTTTTTAATGCCGAACTTTGTCTAAATGCTTGCCCACAAGCATCACAAATGTACGGTTTTTCACCTGTATGTATACGTAGATGTGATGTTAGATCGTTGGATTGGGAAAATGCTTTCGCACAATATTTACAAACGTACGGTTTTTCACCGGTGTGGGTACGTTTGTGTCGTGCTAGAATACCAGAACGGGAGAATTTCATCTTGCACACATCACATTCGTACGGTTTCTCCCCCGAATGGATACGTTTATGTTTCGTTAACGAACTGGAAGTTGTGAAGCCGTGATTGCATACAGGACAAACAAACGGACGTGCACCTAGAATTATTTCGTCAATTAAATAATAATTGATAGAACTATAGAATTACCGGTGTGTTTGCGTAAATGCGCCGATAATTCGCCTTTACTAGCAAACCCACTACCGCAAGTACTGCACAAATGGGCTTTAATTCCACTATGACGGATCGTATGTTGTCTTAAATTCCCCAATTGATTGAAACCTTTACCGCATGTCGAACATAGAAACGGTTTTTCGCCATTATGCGTCCTCATATGATCTTTAAGATTCGATATTTGATTGAAACCTTTGAAACAGATAGCGCACACGTGCGGTTTAATACCCGAATGCATATTTAAATGGTTATTTAACTGCTCGGAACGGACGAAACCTTTATTACAAATCGTACAATTGTACGGTTTTTTCTCATCGTGCAATTTCATATGTCGATTCAAATGCGATTGTTTCGTGAATGTTTTCGAACAAATACTACAAAAAATCGATGAATCATTTTTCGTTGTTACAATTGTTGTTGCTGTTAATATTTGTGGATGTTGTTCGTTTAAATGTTTCTCTAATTCGTCCTTTTTTATAAACAACATATTACAATCTGTACAGGGAAATAGATCGTCTTCGGTTTTTATAATAATCGTATCTTCACTTGAAAACGTTTCAACTTCGAAACTATCAAATTCAAGATTCTTTTCCATTTTCATTGCATGAGCGATTTTATGGCGCAACAACAAATCGTGACGACTAAAACGTTTATTACAAATACTACATTCGAATTCTTTGATAGCCGAATGGGTTTTAATGTGGCGATTTAATGTGGATTGTCGATTGAATATTTTCGTACAAATCTCGCATTTATACTGTTTCGCTTCGTCTTGTAATTGTTCCAATGTTATACACTCCGATACGGTTAAATTATCCTCATTCGTACTATAATTATACAAATCTTCCTCAACATCATCATCATCGTCGTCATCATCATCGATTTGAGTTGCAATATGAGATTCTTCCAGTATAATTTCCGATTTTACATCGATATTATCCGACACAAAATCAATAATTTTCATATCGTCGCCCTTATTGTCGACTTCCTGGTTTGTTAGTGGAGATTTACCGAGACGTTCTCTCAACAAACGATCACTCTCCTCGCATTTCAGTTTGAATAAATAGAACTGCACGATACGTTCAGCACAATCCGTGCAAATTTGCTCTGGTAAACCGTCACCTAAATATACCTAAAAACCGAATAAATGATAGAAAAATAAGGAAAAATCTACAAATATTTAGCTTAAATTCGTATACTTGTACCGCAGCAAAAGCCATCATCATTTCAGATAAATGTATCAATATACCGCTTTCTTCGTCTGATATAAAAATTGATTGAAATGTTCCAGTTTCTGTTAAACAAGCTCGACAAATATTTATTAAACTATTCTCCCCCATTGTTTATAAAGATAATAAAAATAACAATAACAATGATAAAAATTTGATTAAAAATTAGGTTAAAATCGACACGATTTTTGACAATCAATTCAACGTTATCTAGCCCACCAGAAGATGGCGCTCGTATATCGCATAGTTGTAGCTCTAATTGTTGGTAATTAGTTGATTTTATTTTAGGAAATACACCAAAGTAATAAATTTTTAATCCTAATAATTTTATTTTTTTTTAATTTTTGAAATTGTAGTGGAATTAAATTTCATATCTGGATTAGAGGATTCTAATCCACGCCCTCACTAACATTATCTAAATGTAGCCCTTTAAGGGGGAATTCAAATTTTGGTTTATTGACGTGATTTATTACAGAACAGTTTTGGAAAGCTTTACAACGCTCGATTATTGTTCAATATTCAAGAAAGAATTGCGTGATAGGCGGCACTTCCTCCACTTCAACACACTCAACACAGTTTTTACTATTTACATGTTTCTCTAATAGCGTATTTGAACTGAATTTCTTGTTACAATTACTACAACTAAACGGTCTCTCGTGTGTCTTCATATGTCGACTCAAACGGCACGGATGATAGAACCTTAAACCGCACCGTTGGCACGCGTACGGTTTATCGTTATCGGTATTTTTCCCTAGATGATTACGTTCGTGATTCTTTAAATCATTGGAATTGGAATAAGCTTTAGGGCAGGTTTTACAGCGATAGGGCTTGTAGCCGGAATGTACCCACATATGTCGATTTAGACGAGTTGATGATACGAAACCTTTCCCGCATTCGTTGCACAAATACGGCCGTTCGTTTGTGTGATAAGTGCGAATGTGTAGCTGTAAATTGTCCGATTGGCTGAAAGTTTTGCCACAAAAACTACAACAATACGGCAGACTGGAACTGTGCAAGACTTTGTGCCGTTGTAGATTCGATGAGATTTTGAAGCCTTTACCGCAAGTTTCACATTTGTACGGTTTGTTCGATTGATGGGTGCGCATATGGCCGACCACACCGGCCCAACGGACAAAACCTTTATTGCAAATCTGGCATTTGAACGGCCGTTCGCCGGTATGGGTGCGCATATGGACACGGAATGTACTCGGATTCGGATAGCGTTTACCGCAAATCTTACAACCGTAATCTTTCTGTATCATATGCCCTTTTAAATGGCCAATTAAACGTTTACTTTCTTTGAATTCTTTCCGGCAAATATTGCATTTTAAGCTGGTATCGCGACAACTAGTCAATTTGTGTTCTTTTAGGCTATTTACAGAATTGAATTGTTCGGTACAATTGCTACAAGTCAAATTCAATTCGATTGTTTCGTCGAGAACGTTCGTTAAAGCTTTATCGTTGATTAACGGCTTTATCGGCACTAGAGGCGGCGGATCTTGCGGCAGATTCAAAACTGTAGTATTCAAAGGTGTTTGCGGTTTTGCTGCTGGTAATGCCGATACTAACGGAACTAGAGGCGGCGGCTCATCTGTAAACACCTGTAATTTTCCGCAATTCTTGTCTGTATCATCGATTCTTTCGTGATTTTTTGACAATTTCAATTGCCGCTGACTTAAAGGCAGATCCTCGTCACTAGTCCCCGAACCATCATCATTAGTAGTCTGCTCGATATTCGCCTCACTCACAGCAATATCGAGGATGTCCTTGTGTTTAACTTTATTCTGTTTCAAATAATTCCTCAATATCCGTTCGCTGCGCTCCATTTTCTTCTTGAACGTGTAAAATTTCGCAATCAGATGGAAACATGTGATACAAACATGTGGCGGTAGACCATCACCAACGGAAACCTGAGGAAAATCGAATCAATTCTACTGGCAATTGGAAAACGCCACATCTACCTGAATTGCGGCACAATTCTCCATCATTTTCGGCAGTTTTGTCGAGAAGATGTCACGCAAATGACCACGTTCACTTAAACACGTCCGACACACTTTGTTTAAATTGATTTTTCGCAATTTTGTGGTCATCTTTGTCATCTATTGGTACTCGTACAAAGCCCCCATTGACAATCGATGCAATTAAGGTCCATTTACACGATGGAAAAAGTCTCGCCGAAATTCGTCAATAATACACGATTTCAACAGCGGAAATTGCCGTAATTTGAATAAATTCAATTATTTTGGGCTGTACAATTGGAAATTTGTCGGTATTTATGTGGATTATCATTTTAAAAAATTGGAAAAATTTGAATTTTGTAATCAGCAAGTTGGCGAACTTGTCGGAAACTGACAGACGAGTGACAGATAATGTATAGCCTATTCACAATATCGAGACGGCAGACTTTATAATAAATTAAAAATAATTAACAACTCTATTTTGAATTTAGAATTCTCTTTAATATTCAACACGTTAATTTCCAACAATTTACACAACTTTTCTGTTGAATGGTGACAATTATAAATAATAAAAGAGTCGTCTTTTCTGGCATAAACTATAAATAAGACAGTAGACATAACCTAATTCAATAACATAACCTCAATTATTTGAATTTATTGTGTTTTTAGGTGTTTCGCCCCCGAAATGGATGAAATCAAGTTGGATTTAAATCAAATGCGACAGGATTTATTGCATGGTATCCACCAGTGCGCCCAACGGGGTTTACACCATACAAATAAGTTCCTATCGGAATTATATTTTTCATTACCAGTAACCGTTAAGAATAATCAACAAATAATTAGTATAGAAAATGATTATAATGACGACGAATACGATATCTATCTGTTATGTAAATCATATTTTGATGTAAAAGAATACGATCGATGTGCACATTTTTCGAAGAATTGTACAAAATCGAAACCGAAATTCTTGTACTATTATTCGAAATATTTATCGATAGAGAAGAAGAAATTGGATAACATGACCGATACGAATTGTCCACCGGATCCTACAGACAATACCAATTTAAGTGATCTGTGTATGGAATTGAAGAGCGATTATTACGACAATAAATTAGACGGTTATTGTTTGTATTTATATGGAATTGTATTGAAGAAATTAGATCTGACAACATTAGCAATTAACATATTTACAAAATCGGTGAATCTTGAACCAATGTTGTGGTGTTCTTGGTATGAGTTAGGCAAATTAATCCCAGATAAGGATCATATTTATTCGCTACAACTGCCGCAACATTGGATTAAATACTTCTTTTTGGGGCACACTTTGTTGGAATTGTTGAACAACGATGAAGCCTTAAGGATCTATTTGGAATTGTTCGAATACGGTTTCAATAAAAGCACGTATTTGATGGCGCAGATCGCGATCGGACACCACAATCGGCGAGGTAATCAAATCAATTTTTTTATATAATTGTAGATGAAATAGCCCAAATAATTGTAATTGCAAGTATAGAAATTCTCGTCGATTCGTCCGTAGAGTTTGAATAGAATTGGACTGACGCTATTGACGATTAAATTGGACATTTGTTGGATTTCAACATTTATATTAAAATTGTAATGTTTAACAATCTCATAGAGCCGTAAACTGATCATTTTCAAGCGTGGCAACAAATACGCCTTTATAGTTTCTTCACCAAAACATATCAAGCCTTTTAAACAACCGTATAGAGTACTCAACGGTTTCGTACAATCCCCGATACATTCAACGTACAATTTAATGACGCGTCGTTTAATGTTATTGGTGGGATTATTGAAATTTCTACACAAAACTGCAGTGATTTTCGCCGAATAATCACGCAATATCCAGTGATTATCGTGCGGATTCCTACAGATTTTCTTCGATAATACACACGACAAGACACTGGGTAGAATTCGGTGCAATTCCAATTTTAATTCGATGTATTTATTCGAAATTAAACTCTCCACCATACGTATCGTGTAGATTAAGATGGATAGATCCGGAAAAGCGATATTCAATTGGACTGTATCGTAAATAAATTGGCTCAAATACGGCAACAACGGTTTAATATTGCAGTCTCTACTCAGTAAATTTAAAGTTTTTAAACGTAATTGTTCGTTGTATCCGAAAATATTCTCAGTGATTCTGATGAAAAATAATTGTTCTTCGCTCGACAATTGGTGTAGGTCTGGTTGTAATTTTAGCAAGACTGGATCGGGTTTCGGTTGAAATCTGCGTGGTTTTTGCGACATTTTCACCGTTTATTTACAAATAAAGTAACCTGGTTACAAATTGTTACAGAACTGGATCAAGCTATCGAACTATTCAAAAAGATCTCAACTCTAGATCCGTATCGATTGGACAATTTGGATACTTTATCGAATCTGTTGTACGTTCAAGAGATGAAAACTGAACTAGCCGATCTCGCCCATAAAGTCGTCTCTATTGATAAATATCGAGTGGAAACTTGTTGTGTGATCGGCAATTATTACAGTTTACGTTCAGATCATGCCAAGGCGATTCTCTATTTCCGACGGGCTTTAAAATTGAATCCGCAATTCCTATCGGCTTGGACGTTGATGGGGCACGAATTTATGGAGATGAAGAACACGAATGCCGCCATACAGAGCTATCGGCATGCTATCGGTTCGAAATAATCGATAATTATTGAATAATTCAAACAATTTGGTGATTTTAGAGGTGAATAGTCGCGATTATCGCGCTTGGTACGGTTTAGGTCAAACTTACGAGATTTTAAAAATGCATTTCTATTGTCTTTATTACTATAAACAAGCGCAACAATTGAAGCCGAATGATAGCCGGATGATTATCGCATTGGGTGAAACTTACGAGAAATTGGAGAAGATTGAGAATGCTTTGAAATGTTATTATAAAGCTTGTAGTGTTGGCGATATCGAAGGACAGGCTCTTATCAAATTGGCAAAGTTCGTTTATTTCAATCAATTATAGAATGTTAATTGTAATGTTAATTTGTAGATTGTACGATAAGTTGAAAGAGTACGATAATGCGGCTAGTGCTTTTACCGAGTATTGTCTGCGTGAAGGCGATAATAAAGAGAAGATCTACGAGGACCAAACGGAATTCTATAATGCGTTACAATATCTAGCCAATTATCATTTGAAAAAGGGGCAATTAGACGATGCGTACACGTACGCTTATAAATGTCTAGAATGCGAAAAGGTTTACTTTATCGTTTATTAAAATTAAAAAAAAAATTACATTGATTACAATTTTAGACGAAGGAAATCGGGAAGGCTTTGTTGAAAGAAATCGCCGCTCGCCGGGCCGAATTAGAACCAGAACCGGATTTCGAGGACGGTGTGCCGATGGACGAAACCGGTACTGATAAAGATGATGATAGTAATATGGATACGTCGAAATGTTGAAAATAAATTTGATTCAATACATGATGAGATGTCCATTAATCAAACCTTTAATACTCAAATCGTAGTTCTTACCACGAACCCTCCCTTTTCTCATCGGTTGTTTCAAATGTCGACAGAAACTTTTATATGCTAGAAAATCCGATAGTGCCTCTTCATAATTGTGGCTGTGATTACGGTGGCGTTGTGGTGATGAACTTCGTGGAATTGTCATTGCGATTTTCAACAATTTCAACAATTCTGTTCGAACATGATTCTCATGCGTTGCCTTATCGGTTTGGTCAGGTGTAGTTCGAATTTCGAATAGACTAAATCGTTATCGATCGATTGATGTAGGAATGATTCCCATATCGGCGATGAACACCGCAATTTCACCGAACGATTCATATAATCATCCTCGGTAATAACGCCGTTTTGTAAATCATCAAAGTCTGGATCGCTTGAATTCTGTATCGTTGGTATTATTGTTGAAATTGATTTGTTGTTTTTGTTGCGTCGAATCCGTACAGGAATTCGTGATTGTTTCAACTGAAATTGGAATATTTTAAATTTGTAATAAAATCGCGAATAAACTTACCGTATTTGTTGGAATTTGCGACATTTTACGTTGTGACAACTCGAAAGACAGTCGGCAAATGTTCATAATGCGAACTAGAAAAGTTTCTTTGGATTGTTTCTGGAATTTTCGGCGATTAGAAAGTTCCGATAAGCCCTTAAACAAATAAATACAAAGTTTATTACCTGACCCTTGTCATTTATTGTTAAAATTCCCAACGAATCCGTCCAGTTGTATTTTAAATATTCAACCGAATGGTCGCCAAAATGGAGAAAACTTTCTATCTAATTGCCCACAAAAAAACAAAACCGGTAAGTTTTCGCCATATTCCCCTTGAAAATTGACGAAAAATTCTCGTCGAAAATTCCTCCACAGGTCCCGATAGAAACGGAATTGTTCGAACCGATAATAAAGCTGCCCCTCGATTCGTACCAACGCACATCGACGCCTGAACCGCCGCCGACCGATACGATCATCGACAAAACGGTGGACTATTTCGATATCGGCGAGATGCTCTACGATGTGTTTCGCACAACTCTAAATGGACCGCCGTTATTTTTGCCTTGCAGGGGTTTAAAAGAAGAACTGGACGATATCACCGGTTGTCATCTGATTACAGACGGGGGTAGTGACACTAAACTCAGTTTGGATTCGTTCGATTTGGAGGAATCTGAATCGAAACCGCAACCGAAAGCGAAACGTCGCCCGTTCGATAGAATAAAGAAATTGATAATGTCCTGGTTACGGAAATTACGCAAATTTATAACGAGAGAGTGCCTCAATGGTAAATGCAGAGATTTAAATTGTAGATGCCACATTGAGAGGAGTTTAATGAATCGAACGGTAGATGATCGTTTTACTTTTGTTGTGATTTAATTAACTCTCACTCAATTTTGTAACGTTATAGTTAATCGAATTAATAAAGCGCTAATTGAGTAAATTCATCGTCGATTTTTCCGAGTTAACTTAGCAGAATTTCGTTGTAATGAATAATTAACAATGCGGGAATCAATCATTCAGGTATGCGACAAGGGTTGGCCGCCTTACACATTGTTACAGTAGAATTTCAGGTCGGATAACCCCGATTTTAATCCGGACAAATTCCACCCGATCACGTGGACTCTTTGTAGTTTTTAATTGATAATTATTTGTGTCAATAGTGGACACGCATTAGGCTTTGGACCTACGATCACAATAAACGAACAAATTGATTCGATTTACAAGGAATTCAATTTGAAATGCTTCTTTAGAATCCTTAGAAGTTGGCGATTAATTTGCGGAATTTAAAGAAATTTCACAATTGTAGAGGATTGAAAAATCGAATATTACATTCTATATTCATTATTATTATTATTCTCAAATAACATATTCACGAGTATCTCGGCAGATCTCATTGTTAATTCTACAAACAAAGCAAACTTTGTTCTAATAATTTCCTCTCGAATAGTTCATCAACGGTATCTAGTTTCGCCGGTAATTCCAACGAAAAATTGCAAAAATCGATCCAAATCTCTCCTTTGTGTGTTTATTTAAAAATAAAAAACCCAGATCCGATTGATGTTGAGTACAATTTCAAAGTTTGCAACACAATTGATCGGTGCGGTTTCAATTCGGTGGGTGTACGTGATGATTGTTGGACACTCGAATTCACTTCCTAATCGTGCAAAGATAGAGTTACATTTATTTTTCGTTGTTGTTGTTGTTGTTGTTGTTGAGGAAAAGAGTCAAACGTTGTCGCCAAGTGCACAAGCTAGCGACTTTCCCCCGGACTTTTATCTCGAGTCCGGGCATACAGATAGAGCTGGATGCTGGAGTGTGCGCGTCGAGACGCCCGGCGCCGCAGTGGATCCGCGGCTGCTGCCAGGGCTGATGTGCGTCCTCAGCCGGTTAGAGAAAGATCTGCAAGATTGTTAACATTTTCTAAGCTATAGTGTTTCTTTAATTTTGATTTGATTTTTCTTTTGTGTTGGAGTGTTTGAGTGATTGAGGGCATAGCGTTTGGTCACAATACTAGTTGAAGGAATCTACCGTACTAACACACACATATACAAAAATCTTTTATCTTTCGAATGATGGTGTAATAGTAATGATAACAAAAGTAAAACAGCTGGTAATGATCCGAATGATGATGGTGACAACGATGATGATTTTGATGATGATGACGGTGATAATAACGAGTCTATCCTGTTGGAAAGTAACGCATGTGATGTTTGATTTGCCGTTGATATGACGCTAAATTGTGTTGTAAATGTTGATTAGAACACCATCAGACATGTTTTTGGTAGGTTTCCTCTAACAACATATCATTCATAGTATTCTGGAAAATTCCTTGGAAATTAGGCCAAGATTTTTTTTGTATTCCTTTAATTATTCGCAGTTAATTATCCACGATTACACGTTAATTTGTACGCATTGTTGTAAATCTTTAAAGAAGTCGGAAGATGTAGGCCCGAAACAAAGGCATAAAAACACCCTCTACTTATTAAAATTACATCATTCGGTATTTATACGACTTTAATGACGGCGGTTATTCATGTTTCTATTAAGATAAAGTAATTTTAATCAGAATCGATGGAATTTGTAGTTGTGTACAGCTCCGATTCGACTCGGTTTTTTAATAAAAACGACAATGGAATATTTCTAAAGGGGAATTCTAGCTAAATTCGCTTCTCTATTTTATCAATTTTCGATGGAAATTATACAACGAATTTTTGTATTGTAAAGGAAATTCAACGTTTAATTAGCCACTTTTAATGGCGCAAAAGTAAACGCGTACAATCGCTAGGATCAGCAGCCCCATTGTTAGCACAGGCTAAATTAGCTTTAAATTCGTGTGTCGATGGTCGAATTGATAATCTAGACTTTATTTTGTCTCATTACGATCAAACAATTCTTTTAAATAAAGAAACAACAATAAATCGTTATTAATGTAGAAGAATTGGGGTGGAAATTTTCGGTAAAGTTTCCTATGAGCGACGGAAATACCTAGCGAATCGGCAAAGTTTTTGCAATATCGAAAACAAAAATAAGCAACGTTGAAACTGGGAAAAATACAACAACAACAACAACAAGTTTAATTAGAATTCCCCTAAAGCCAAACAATTTCAAAGTGTAGCGAAAAACGGGAAAACTCTCCAACATTAACTGGGAATCATCCGCATTTGCATTGAATTAATAACGCACCGCATTTGTCACGAAACCACTTATAGTTTTTTTGCGTGTGCTACAATTGTAATTAACGAACGTCAAATCTCCACATTTTGTCGTTTTTCATTTGGAAGATTCCAGTAAATATCGGGAATTATTTGATATTTCTGTAATTCAAGCACTTGGTGTCTCAAAGATTAACTACGTTCGCTCAGATGATTCATTACGGATGATGAGAGCAGTTCAACCAGTGTAAAATAGGCCAAATATATCATTAATAAACACGACTGTATCTTTTATTTGAAATTTATAGAATTGTGATGGATTGTGTATTTATTGCATGATTCAATAGGGATCCACAAACACGATATATCCATTCAAAGATAGTTTAACGACAAGAAACACCTCGGTGTATTTCAGGTCCTTTCCCTCGCACATATTCGGGGCGATCTACTTTGTATACACAACTGGAAAAAGTTCCTCAAGGATACTTTGCCAATGCATTGATCTTTATTGTGTGCGATGGCTTGTTCTTTACGATTAAAGTTTCAGTCGAGGAGCCGGTTATTCGATTTTCTATATGTGTGTGTGGGTGTCATTGACTTGGGGAAACTTTTAAAACGATAGAAATATACGCGGATTTATTGCCGATACTTTACAAAGAAACTTATAAAACAGTTTCCGTGTGCAATGCGAAAGCTTCCACCATTAAATCGATATGGAAATTGTTGATTTTCGTTGCCATTTCTGTCCAGGACCGGCTCGTGGGGTGAGGCGAGAAATATCCTCAGAGGGAAGCCAAAGCTGGACCACATCGCCTATCGGAAAGCCGGTTTTTGCAACAATATCGCGATTTTTCGAATAATTGTACCCAAAGACAAGGTTGTTTTGTTGTGTGATGAGCAGATTGTCAAAAAAAGCGTTTTTGATCGACTTCCGGACAAGTTACGGGGTCCAACTTTTGCTAAAATGTTCTCTGGGGAATTCGTTGTAGACCCGCGAAATTGTTTTCAAATTGTTTAACAACTAACAGGCTCATATTTGAATGATATACTTTTAAATAGTCCATCCGGTAGTAACAAAAACAAAATTGCCTCAAAATCTGGACTAGAATAATTTTAGATGCCTCAAAACTCTCCAAAATGATTCCGCTGCTGTCGTAATTTAGAACCAAAAATGAATATTAATTGACTAAAATAAATAAATATTTCAAAATCTAGTCTGAAATTCGAAAATTTTCACAATTTGATCAAAACTCTGTGTTTTCACAATTACGAAGCAAAATTCGTTTGCACGGAATCGGGACTTAAATATTCGAAAATTTTGCTTTAAATAACTAAAAATGTAGTCGTACATTCAATTTTTGCATCAGATGGCACTTTCTGCAGCCCCGGTCCTGTTTGCGCCATACAAAAAATAAACGACATAGAAAAGCTCGCTGTTTGTGCGAATTCGGGGCGGGAATCGGAATTTCCAGCGATACAGCCGGATGGATTCGTTGGATTTCTCCAAATTTAATTTGTACGAATGTAAAAGGATTGATCTTTATTGCATAGAAGGAAACCATTTGAGACCGATCGTTGTGCAGACATTTAAACTCCACTTTTATAGAGAATACTTTAGGGATTCTATAGTTATCACCAATCTTGTTCTAATTTAATTATACTCTCACTTTGTTGTTGTTGTAATAGGATTGCAGTAGTTGATTTTTCTTAGTAAAGTGTTTGGGTATTTTCCCCAGAATCCGGCCTCTCTCGCCCGACACACACACAATACCAAGGATCGATGTCCTTTTACTCTATTGCAGTAAATGTTTTGCACACGTATCGAATGAGGAAATTTGCCAAATTATTCGCACCCAAATAAATCCCACTGATAGATCGACAATCATACAGTCTCCATTTATATAATCTTCCCATCAATTATACCAATTCCATTAGCTGAATTTGGATTGAAACGAAAGTAAACACGAGTCCATCTAATTAAAACTTGAAGATAATGCAAATTTTATTTGACAGAAGACAGATGTGATTATAGAAATGTTATTTTTAATTAACGAACGCTCTCTTGGCGCAACAAAAAAATTATTAAAACCGATATAATTCGTTTTCTACTGTGGTTATAATTGGATTTTTTCGCCAAAATCCGCCTGTATATTAACGATAATCAAAATTGTTAAAAATTTCACCATTTCAAAGCGATCGATTCGTGAAGCTTGACGACCTGTTAAAATCACCAGTCTAGAAGTATTGTCGTTTGTTGAAGATTAAAGCGACTTACATGCGGAAAAACGAATGGATAGCGTTATGATGAAAACTCACCGCAACTCTTTAAATATTCCCTTTAATGTTGGCGTGTTTATTTTGGGCCAAGTTGAAATTCGTACGTGGTGGAAAAACTTATCGATATATCGTTAAGATGGACGAATATTTCCAGTTTTTACGACAAAATTCCAGTCCCTAGAGCGATACAAGTTACATAACAAGCAGATCAATCGATTTCGATGATGTTGTGCTTGTTAGGGTTTTAGCGAAATTAGATTATCGATGAAAGATCGTGTTTAAGGACGCCAATGGCGGATGCGCCGGGTTGAAATTCGATGAATTCGATTTAAGGATTTTTTAATAATTTGATTGTGTTTTAATTTGTGTTGCAGATGGGTATGTCAATTAAAAGTCATCTGGAAGAAGGTGTGAACTTGGCGTTTCCACCGTCTACGGAAACGTTTAAATCATCATATCAGAATTCTAAATCGAACAATAATAAATTGAAATGTCGCCTTCAGCATCATCACCGGCACTCTATCAATATTCTATTGTCTGTCACAACACCTACACCGTATCCTCGTTCAATTCGTTGTTAAATATTAATTTATTATACGCCGTTCTAATCAACACTGTCGGTAATAGTGTCGTTATTGTTATTATTGTGGCGGTTGTGGTGGCGGTGGTAGCGGTGGTTGTGCCGGTATTGTATAAATCTTTGTACGATTGCAAGTCATCTACGCGGCTAGCAACATACCCTGGGGCGCGCTAGAACATGGCGTGATGTCCACTGCCAAACGGCTGGTGCTGAGTTGGCGAGGCCGAAAGCAGTCACATGACAGCTCGGTCGGGCGGCTAGTGGGACACGGCGGTGGCAATTGTGGCGGCGGTGGTAATGCTTATAAAGATAGCCATGAATTGGACGAAATCGCCGTTGTCTCGAGCAATGCTGATCCATGTCATGTCAAGTATGGCAGTGGAACGACGTTGTCCACAATAAATGGACCGCGACTTGTTCCAGGTAAGCGTTTCTCACTGTCTCTTCATATAAAACAACTTAACCTAAAATCGAACAATAGTGGGGAATTTAGTTATACAACTACACCAACCCATTTTAAAAAGCGGCCAATTTAAAATTCCCAATTTCGACAATACATTACTCTCGATTATGGGCGAAATTTGCCATTTAAATTACCTCTAAATTACCAAATTTTATTGCAATACCCCAATTTTAAACGAACAAAGACTCTCAATCACCAATATAATAGAATCAATAAAAACAATAATTAACCATACTTGTTACCAGTATTGATTGTTTAGAATATTATAATGTAAACGAGTAGAGATTAAACAAAAATAATCGCACAAAGTGACAATTTAAATAGTAAAACTAATTTCCTCTTTGACAATTACCCTGTGATATCTACATTGGAAATAATCAAACAACATCAAATCTATTAAAATTCCAACAGGATTCGTACAGTTGCGAAATTCGTTTCCCGTACAGTTTCGATTTATATTAAAATATTAATAATAGTTAGATTAGATTATAAACAACGTAAACAACATGTACGACAAATGTTCAAATAGAAGATAAAACAAATCAAATAAATTAACCGTATGGTGGATATTTATAGTCCGGTGCATTCAATCACATCGATTTAGCCTTTATCCAAACATAAATTTTTTCGATCGTACATATCTGAAACGTACCAGGATTATTCTTGTAAATAGTTCTGGTTTTTTCCATTACATTCTTTTATCTCCACCGCCTCTTTTATTTTGTAAATTTCCAATGATTGCCTGTTAAAATTCACCTCTTTAATTTGCAAAATAGAATTGAATAAAACTAGGTCAGACTACGGTTTTTATGTTAAATTTTAATGTTTATGGCTATAAAACATTGCTGTGCTTTATTTATTCCTACCGTATAGAAATGGAGTTATACTAATAAATTTTTTATACAATCCCCTGTAGATATTCGTAGGGAAAATATTATTAATGGATGGTTGAATATCGTTTGTTTCGTTCGATGGAATGACTCCTTATTAGATAGTTGAAGAGCAACAAGTTTGGCGACAAAACTGTTCGTTTAAACCGATCCTAAACTCCAATATTGAATAGGTGCCTGGAAAATTAATGATGACACTAGAGGTATGGCCGGTGTCCGCTTTTGAAGTATGAATGGAGATGGATTGTTGCTATTTTTCTTGATTTCGTAGAGTCCAACAGATCTTGCTACTTTTAAAAGTCTACAACTTGTTAAAAAGGGGCACTTTAATCGACGATTTGTCCCTTAATTTAATATCTAGAACGAGGTTTGGAATCTCGTTGTAAGGGGAAAATTTTTATATATATGTGAAAATAGTGGCTCATTAGAAAAGTGAATTAGAATACGGATAACAGAAGCAGAAACTAAAGCGGAACAGAAACAAAATTGATAGCTTCTCATCAATTTTCCGGAAAACTAACAATATCACCGGCAAATTTCCGAAAGATTTGGAAAACATTTTAAATTTGCTATACATTTTGAGAAAAGTATTGAAGTATAAGGGAAAAATATGCTTTTTTTTTTCAAAAACGCTCTTCAAAATTTTCCCAGAGATAACTCGAATAACTCAGAGGCTAAAGGTTCAATTGGATTTTTTTAAATTACCTTATTCATCACAATATATTATCAAACAGATATCGATTATTAACAATTGATTCTTTTGAAAAGCAATTGAAGAAAAAACTGTAATGTAGGCCTTCCAGTTTCTATCAATTTTCCAGAAAATTAACTAACTTGTTGGAGAGTTTTTGGACATTCCGAAAAACTCTCTCAATTTGCTACATACTGTGAGAAAATCGTTGAAAAATCGACAATATTTGTCAAGTTATAGAGGAAAATATGAAAAACATATGTCTTAAGTTTTTCTTCTATAACTCAAATTTTTATCAAAATTTTCCAAAATAAAAACTTTCTTAGTTACTTCTTGAAATGCGCTTTCTAATGCTGCTGTATTTATTACAATAGCTCATCAAACAAAGGAGAAATCGATTATTCAAGATTAGCACTTTTTAAATGCAGAACCGAAGAAAAACCCTTATACGCCTATAGTTTCGGCCAATTTTCCGGGAAACTAACAAATCTATTGAAAATTTTCTCGGAGGTCTTAAAAGTTTTTCCAATTGTCTATGTTTTGTGAGAAAATCATTGAAAAATTGATAATACTTGGTATATTATAAGGAAAATATGGAAAAATAGAGAAAAACGCATGCTCCAAAATTAACCTTTGTAACTCGAAATTCAATTGGAATTTTCGAAACAAAATACATCTTTGGATGCTCCTCAAAATGTTGTATCTAATGATATTTGAGTTGTTCCAATATGTCATGAAATAAGAGGGCACTGGATCTAAAATAAATTACTTTAGACCTTCAAGTCTTCAATAAATTCATATTTCTCTGCTATTAATAGTTTCCGTTATATATCCGGTTGAAACTTTGCGGAACCAGGATCAGAGATCCGCACATCTCTAAAGGGCGGTTTACACGCTCAAACCATTTGCGCAAATTGGTTTGAACAAGCCTGTTTGTACAAACAAATCGTTACGTGTAAACGTTGTTTGAGTAATGTTTGAATTAAATTTGCTCAAATTGGTTTGAACAAACCTGTTTGCACAAATAAATCGTTACGTGTAAACGTTGTTTGAATGTTTGCGCAAACAAAATAAATGGGTTTGAGTAAAATCTGTCCCGGACAGAAAATCGGTTTGATGTTGGTGTATTGGTTTGAACGTTTGAACGATGTTCAAACCTCAGCTCCAATCTCGGGTATACGCATTGACGACAATCTGCGACCACCTGTCTGGCCAACCGTCAGTTGATAGTTGAGAACAAACGAATAAACAATGTGGAAACAATGTCGAAAGAAAAGGAAATTCTTAGTGAATTTATCGAACTATGTAGACCTTTTCGCTGTCTCTGGAAAATTAAAAGTAGAGAATATAGGGGCAATTGCCCGTCTCATTACGGTGTCTTTTCTTGAAATAATGGGTGTAATTAAATTCAATAAATGTCGATATGTAGCCTCGTTCATACGCAAATATTTGCGAAAATCGTCAGGCTCACTTCGTAATTCATAAATTAAATTGGTGTGAGAAAATAAATCTTTTTTTAATAGCCAAGATTTACACCATTTCCTCTTAGCTTTCGATTTCTTGGCTTTCGATTTGGTCATTTTTTTAATTAGACATACCGCAGCCGTAGCAAGCATCAATTCTTCCTCGGAATCCGACATATTTGACACTTTTGTATAATTTGTAATTTCTAGAATTCTCCTCGCCACAAACGCTCAAGCTAAACTGAACGGTTGAACGTGTGAACAGTGTTGCCTACCTGTTATAAGCGATCCCCCAACCAGTTATTGATCCTCTAAATTTAGGGGGAAGGCGCCAAAGTTGTCAACACTGTGTGTGACGACAACATTTATTTAAGTTGAATTTGTTCAAACGGTTTGAGCGTGTAAACGGAATTTGAACGGCAATATTTGTTTGAGTTGAATTTCTTCAAACGGTTTGAACAGATCTGTTTGCGCAAATGGTTTGAGCGTGTAAACGGACCTTAATTCTCATCTGTTGAAGGTAATTTTTGCTCTGGATTTTTTCAATTTGTAGAAGTTTCTGAGGGCTTTACAGTAATTTGTTATTTATAATTACAATAATGAAGCATTAAACAAATTGCATCAAACTTTCATCGTTCAAATGGTAAACGTAATTTAATAATGTCTGTAATTATTATTTCAACAGCAAAGTTTAATCGCAGTTTGTTGAGATTGTTTCAAAGACCATTTATTGTGTAAGACAGTCTATTTTATATACATATAAACAAACCGAATAACTAAGCAGATTTTCTGCTTAGATTATTATTAAATTGGTTTATAATCGCTTGATAGTTTCAACCGTTTTTCCATATCCAAAAACTATTAATACGAAATGTAATTTTGGTGGATGCGCCGGCTGATTGTTATCACAAATCGATTATACACACACAACGTCTTGAGAGCACAACACGTAAACCAAACATTAATTAGCTTCTGGTTGTATTTATGTCGACATTCTCCTCAAGTTTGTTGTTTTTCTATTTGGCAACGAAAAAATTATAGAACGGATATTGCAACGGTCACTCAACAGGTCGCGGTTCCGTTCAGTCTTCCACCTGAAACTAAATGGCGAATTATTTAAGGGCTGATGACCGGAACGAGACGCCGATCTGTTTCATTATTAATTACACCCGGGATTTTCTTTCTAGAATCGGGGATACATCATTGTTGTTCTTTTAGAAAATTATATCGTCTTTATAATAACGTTAAAGTGAGCGTTTATTGTATGCAATTTGTTGACACTAAGGGTGTCATTGTTGAAATTTTACAACATCATAACTAGATTTTCTACAATATATACACGGAACACGACAAGAACGAATAATAAATAAAACGCAACAAAAAGACTGGCTCGTTATAATTCAATATAAATTACATTCTAAATATAAACTAAGAAGTGGAAGTGTGTACGATAATTCCTACCGAGTTTTAATTAGAGAAGTGTTCTAGAGAATCAGAGATTTGAAATTTAAAATAAACGAGTAAATAGAAGATGAGATGGTAGTTGAATAAGAACGACCATCACCTTAGATTAAAGTGATTAAATCGGGTAAAGGGCAACGATTGGATAAAAACCAACGTTATAAATAATTCACTCGACCGATCATTACCTACAATTCTCGTTGTATTTGTCTATAAAATAGTTGAGTTTTTGAAGGATTACTCGTGTACGAAACATAACAAGCCCCGTAAAATCCGTTGCTCGAAATTACAGTTTTAATAATGAAATAGAAAATAGCAGTAATCAAAAACAACATATTCTTTTTCCGCTATTCTCATCCACCTGTGCACGTATGCATGTAATGCTACCAGTTCAACTGTTGCCTACAGCTAGAGAAATAATAAGATATTCCATTCAACCACTGGAGAAAGAGATAGATTGGTCTAGTTTTAAGACAGGAATATATTCAAAGGTTATTGTTTAGAATCCAGCATCTAGAAAATACCTAGAGTATGTTAAGCTTCTTTGTCAAAGAAATTTGTGTTTTATTCACAAATATAAACGAGCCGCTTAAGCCGATAATGGAACAACAACGTTGTTGCAATCATCTTTAAAGATACGTTGAATAAATAAAAACATATGGGAGATCAATGCACGAAAGTCTATTTGCATGCTCAAGAACCATTTTAGAAACTCTAGAGACCTTATATAAGTCTAGATTAAAATGCGAAATCGAGTCAAAGATTACAATTTCACGGCTACGATCCAGCCGGTTGTTGAAAGTAAAATGTTGTAGTTGTTTGCAATTCTTTACCGTAAAATAGTTTGTTTATTAGCGCCAGTATGAGTTGAAATGAAAGTTGGAAGTTTTCGGGAGAAAACTCGATCTTTACGGACAACAACAGCGAGACAATAAAAAAAACACAAATGAATGTAGCAAAAAGGTCAATATCGGGTTAGTTTTCCACTTTCTCTCCGTTTCACAACTAGACAGTTTGCAATATTTTGGAATTTCTTTTGTGAATTTTATTATAACAAGTAGAGATGTTCTAGAGCGATATTTCTGCTTGGTGTCCGAGGATTGATAAGATAATACAATTGATAGAATAGCCGTATAAATAAATAATTTTGAAGACGTCTTTATTTTTGAAAAATTTCGACTGAATCCTGAGTCATAAAGGAATAAATTTGATCATGCTCTAATTGAGCAAACTTTTCCACAATTTTCTCAAAGTAGATAGAAAACTGAGAGAATTTTTAAACCGCCAAGGAATTTTCCTTCTTTAGTTTTATGGAAAATTTACACGTTACATCGTTTTTATTCGAAAAATACCATTTTTCAATAATTAAAATATCGCTTGATTGATGAGATATTGCAATGAATACAAAAGTGTTGGAAAGAGCACTTCAAGAAGTATCTAAGGGCGTTGATTGTTTTGGAAAATATTTGAACTCTGAGTTACACGGAAAAATCGTGAAGTTTTCGAAATTTTCCTTATAAATTTTATCGATTTTCAAAGATTGTTTCAAAGTATACAGCAAATTGAGAGAGATTTTCAAAACTTTAACAAATTTTCCGATAGATTTATTCGGTTTTCGGAAAATTGACAAACTTGAGGACTCATATTACTTATTTTTATTCTAAAAGTGTCACTTTTCAGTCATCGATATCTCGCTTGTTTGATGAGATATTACAATAAACTGTATATGAAATTGAATAGCTCTTGCCAAATTTATCGGAAAATTTTCAGTATGCTTGTCAATTTCCCAGAAAATTGACGGAAAATTGAAAATTTTTTTTCCTTTTCTCAGTTTCTCAATCTCTCCTTAGAAGAAGGGAGTTTCTGAACAGTTTCTCCCTGTTTTAGTTTCTCATCTTCTCAGTTTCTCAATCCCCAGCTTCTCAGTTTGTTTCGCGAATATTAGCGATCTTCCTTTAATTTTTTAGAAATTTTCAGGTGAATTTGCCAGTCTTCTCGAAAATTGACGAAAAACGGATAAATTTACACTATTTTCTTTGTTTCTATTTCTGTTTCCAATTTTCCTAACATCCCCAATAAAGCCACAAAATAACGTGTATATAGAGCAACGCACACAAATACTCGTACTAGATAAATCATAAAAATGCTAATTTGATATGTACGATAAATTCCACTTAACGTCACCCCAACTGTAAACTGTAAATCTCCAAGAGAGGGTATGCCACCTGTTTAAGAATCCACCATAATTGGTGATTATTCTACCTGTCGGAGTTTTATTCGATTAACGGAAACAATCGGACTTGGAATTTTAAATCAGAATCTCTTCAAGTACCGCCGAAAACAGTTTGTTCTTCTACAGTTTCAAAATTCGAGCCGCAGTAGGGGTGCAACTGCCGCCAAATTCGCCCATCTGTGCGAATCACTAGATTGATTTTTATGTTGCAATTGACTTGATGGTTAATTAATTAATTTGTAATCCGTGTAATTTGTTACATCATCTAATTGCCTGCTGTGTGGTTGGTAAAATTTGTAATCAAAATCTATATTTAGATATATCTTTGTTTATTTTAATTGTAAAACGATCTGTAAAGACGGCTAAATCTACTTTGAACAACCGTAGAACAAAGAATGTTTTATTAGCAAAATTGTTAATTACAACGTTTTAGATCAAACGAGGCGTTTTTAATGATTCGACGAATTCCGATATTTGTACCAAAATTACAATTATCTTATAAATGTTATAATAATGTTGAATTATTAAATTTGCGTTTATAATTAGATGATCCAACTATCGTCGAAATAAAGGCCACAAAATCAACGTTGAAGAAGTTGTTGAGTTTCTTTCTCAGCCACCATTATGCTATATTCTCGTGTTTTCTAGTTTGTTAGATAATTAGAGTGGAAAGTTCCATGCATATTACCCCTAAGGTATTTAAATGTTGGCATGCATTAAATTCAGTAAAGTTATTGTTGTTATTGTGATGGAAATAACTTAAATTTACGGATAATTATGATGGAAAGAAAACAAACAATTTACAATTTGATGCGTCTTATCCTATTCAAGATAATACCGATATTTATAGACTCGAACACGAACTGTTTGGAAATAAACACTTGTTGTAACGCATACAATAAAATGGAAATTCTAAAGTAAACGTTCTCGATGAAATAGGGCACAGTTTAGTTGTACTTTAAATAGATAAGAAGCCTGCTTATCACTAATAGAACACGGCCAATTGTTGGGATTTTTCGATTTATATCGACAGGGACAAATTATCAACAGGTGAGCCTGAAAAAACTTATCCAAAGATATAGATGTGTTGAGGTTTCTACAACAACGTGATCTACAGATTAAACACCTCTTACAATTCACCCTAATTTCGCCGTATTATCAGTTAAATTTCCAATAATCGATGAATTTTTAACAAATCCAACCTCATCAGGGTGTAATAGTGACGACAATTTGAATTTATTCCCAACTATTTTGGTTTTTTCGTGTTTTCAATCGAACTGTGTATTGTCGGTTGATTTACAATGAAAATATTGTTGTTATCGGCCAACTCCCGATCTATTTGTGTTCCACCAATGATGAATCGGCGACATTCGATATTCATTCAATTTCGATAAAAATTGTGTGTGATTTGATAGATAGTTGGAGTTGAACAAATGGTGGATGCGAGCGGGTTATTTTTCAATTAACTTTCCTACAATAGACTAATAATATCGAATTAAAGCAATCGGTAATACGAATACGATCCAATATTTACCTGTTGTTATTTTAGAGCTTTGTTTCGGTCTTTAATGTGAGACGGGTAAGCAAATTACTTGTTTTTATTGCCGACATTTGAATTCTAAATTCAATAGACGTCTTTTAATGTCCGTATTGTTTTTCGTCTCATTTCATATTTAATTAATTCTAGCTAGAATAATAATAACAACGATAAGAATGATTTGTAAATTTATAAGCGTGCCCTTCCTGTTACAGGAAACCGTACTTTGATCTACACCATTGTTGCAGTTTCATGTCTTGAATACGCCTCATCGTCTCGCTGAAAGCGGGAGAGCCTTCGGCAAATTTTTATTTCGCCCCTAATTCCACCTGAAGGTAGTAATGAAGATCTGAAATTTCACCGAAATTCCGGCCGCTGAAAATCCCCTTCAACTATTACAAGAACGTTCAAAATTCGCCAAAAGTTTGTCTTTAACTCGCTCTCCGATTTGAAGCCGATCAAGGTTCTGTAACTAAAAAACTCTGTTGACAGTTGGAAATAGCGATTTTCTATGAGAAAACATCCATCAACAAACCGACTTATTTCTGCAAATTGCGGAAATTCGCCGAGATTTACGATGCAATAAAATAATCAAACGAATACGATTTCGGTCGATACAAAAGCCCGATTCAAGTGCCTTATTCTAATAAGATCGGCTTCTTTTCTAACGGATAGATAAGGTAATTATAGTGGAGCTCTTTGAAATTGATTTGGAAAAGAATAATAATAGAATGTGTTCGTTTCTCTTCATTTCAAAGGTATCGAAATTTAAAATTCTCTCTGAAAATTGTATTCATTACGGTATCTTCAGTAAATTTAATGAAAATATACGTTCTCGTTTCTCTAAAAGCACATCAGTGTATTTTATTAAAATTATAAGGTTAAAAAAAATAGCATCTCGCAAAGAATCGTGAGAGAGAGTAGTGTTGTTGGGGGCTTTCGTTACGTTTCGCCGCTACGAAAATGATAAATCATAAGCATTTTGACAGCTGGAATACGTTCTAGCGTGCGAATTTTCACCATATGGACCGGATAAAAATCCGATCTAATTAAATTCTTGTCCGAGCATTATTGTCGTTAAGCTACAATTATTCGATTCGGAGAATATTTGAAATAAATTAAAAGAATAGAGATTGAGTTGTTCCGAATTGTAGTCTTACTGGCGAATTTCCAATTGTTTGACGATTTCTCTCTTTATTCCCGGCTAGATTCTGACGAATTAGAACAAGCAAAATAGAGAGAATAAGGCGAAGTTCTAATAGAAAACTTACAACTTTGTATTCCGTCGACTAACATTCAAACCAATAAACTTTAGCGACTTGTTTGTCTGTCAGAAGAGCTGGACTTTCTATTAGGGAAAAATCAACATTCGAAGTTTATTACCGCAATTCAGGCAACAAAGATGATCGACAATCAAACAGTATCGTGATATTGTTAAAATCCGCCTCGATTAGTAATTTTTCGATTATACTTGAATTTTTTATTGGAGTGGAACTCTTAATCCAAGTACCATTTATGTTGTTTTTTCCGTTTAAAGAAAAATAACAACAACTTCAAGATCATTATTGATGTTAAGAGGAGCGAAAGTTGAACAATTTCGAGATCATCTCCGTGTTGTTTTTGTGTGTGTGCACTTCCCCCTGTCTTTTGTTAATCATCTTTTGAATAACTTTGATAATTATCGGAGGAACATCAGAGAAGTTGTCGTCGTGTTGTGGTCGATTTTTTCGGTCTGTTTTATTATAAATGAGGCTGCCAACTGCGTTCGGTTAGCACAACTTGAACGAATAAATCAAATGCGCCGACGACATGGAATAAAGTGAGAATGGCGACGACATTGTGGTGTTGTTTTAGCGGTTGGCGTCGATACAGCGGCCAATCTTCGACGTTTTCTGAACAAACAGAGAAAAAACGCCGAATTGTCGGCGAAATTTACTCCTAAATTTCAATGGATTTCTACTAAAACAGAAAATTGGAAAGGTTTTTTTAAATTTAAACAAAACTGAAATAAAAATGGAATTAACAAGTACAAAAAACCTGAAATGAATTGTCAGATTGGCGTCAATTTTCCGGAAAACTAACAAACTTGCCGGAAAACTTTGACAAGTTTAAAAAGCGCTTTTCATTTACTATAATTTGCGCAAATTAACTGAAAAATCCAGAATAGTGGCGGAATCATATAGGGGAAAATATGAAAAAAATAAAATAAGGTGTGCTCTACTATTGTCCTCCGCAACTCAGAATCCAAGTGGAATTTTCCAAAATAACATATTTAAATACTCCTTGAAGTGCTCTTTCCAATGCTACCACACCCATTACAATATCTTATCAAACAAGGAGTATATCGTCGATTAAGAAGGAAAAGTATATCTCCGGCGAAAATGTGAGAAAATGTGAATTTCCAACTCGCGATTTCTCGCTCGTCCTTAAAGCTACGACAACCGGAAACAGATTTTTGAAAAAAGAATTTCTTCTAGCCCGGAATGGTACTTGCCGTTTTGTAACATGTTGATACAAATTTGAATTACAGACGAAAATCTAACAACATGTTTTTTCGTATTTTTGTACAATTTCTTATAGTTTCTCTTATAACTTGGCCAATTTTGATTATTTTGCAAAAATTTTTGTACTGTTAGATAGCAAATAAAAAGTTGTTTTCAAATCATTAAGAAATTTTCCGATTCTATTGTTAGTTTTCGGGAAAATTAAGAAAAGGTTTGGGAGGAAATATAAGAATTTGGGCACAGTTTTTATTTTACAGCATTGATCAACCCCTCATTCGAAAGCTGATACAAAAGCCGAGTGGAATGCGAAGCTCTTTTTTGAGATTTTGAAAATTGCCTGAATTATCGCGGAAAATTCGAGTTGATTTTCTGGCACTGTTTTCACTTATAAAAATTTGCATTTTTCACACACCTAGTTGAAGAAAAAGACAATGTAGACACTCCAGCTTCTGTTAAATTTTCCGGAAAACTAACAAACTTTTTGGAAAATTTCTTAACTATGTTAAAAACTCTGTCAATTTTCTTGACATTATGGGAAAGTCACTGTAAAATCCATAAAATTGGATAAATTATGTGGGAATAAACATACATGTATAAGAAAAATAAAACAAAAGATTATTCTTTGTAACTCAGAATTTAGTTAAACTTTTTTAAAATAAAATTGCTTTCAAATACTCCTTGAAGCGCTCTTTCTAATGCTACCATACTCATTACAATATCTTATCAAACAAGGGAGATATCGGCTATTAAAAATTTGCATCTTTCACGCACGAATTGAAGAAAAACACGTAATGTAGGCCCTCCAGTTTCTGTTAATTTTCCGGAAAACCAACAAACTTATTGGAAAATGTCTTGAAGACGGTAAAAACTCTGTCAATTTACTTGACATTGTGAGAAAATCATTGTAAAATCTCTAAAACTGGATAAATTATGGCGGAATAAACATACATGTATAAGAAAAACAAAACAAAACACATTCTCCTAGATTATTCTCTGTAACTCAGAATTTAGTCAGACTATTTCAAAATAAAATTGCTTCCCAATACTTCCTGAAATGCTCTTTCTACTGCTACTGTATTAATTGGAATATCTCATCAAAAAAGCGAGATATCGATCATTAAATATTGTCAATTTGGGAATATTGAATCGAAGGTATTACAAGTGTCAATCAATTAGTGCTTCTCTAAGATTAATAATTTCCGTTCTATATCCGTTAAAAAGACGCGGAAATGAAGCAGAAACCGAGCCCTCGAATCGTGTGGAAATTCCGCAATTGCGGAACCAGAAGCAGATATTTGTAACGTCTCTATTTTCAGTAGCATTCGTTTTGCAAGATTGTACGGAAAACTCGCTGGGATTGTATAAAATGTAGACAAATTGCTGTCGAATTTGTAGATTTTGTAATAGAAATTTATGTAAGGAAAACAATAAATAAATAAATAGAACCGGCACGACAGAGAGGAGCAATTTCTTCGGATTATTACAAGGTGTTTACAAATTGCAGCCAAATTACTCCCTTGTCTTCCATTCAAATTTATTACCATAATAGTGGAATTTTCCACATGGAAATTTTCTTTAACATGTTTTGATTTGTATAAAACACAATCAACACCGCTATTATTAAACCAATAATTGTCTTAAAGCGAATTAAGCGATAAAACCGCTATTCAATCATTGGCACAATTATTTTAAACCGATCAATCGTTGATAATTAGACTTTTAATAACCGAAATTCTGTTAGTTTAATTGAGACTTTCAACAACTAGAAATTACCTGTTATCGATCAATGGGCTGAATTTTCGTTTTATTGGCAGTCTAACGCAATAAAACGTGATTTTCGTTTTCTATTTGACGATTCAATACGTGTTTCATTTGGAGAAATTTCTATACATCCATCGTCTTCTTGCCTTTTTTCCTCCTCTTTCAATGTTTCGAACTGTTGATTTGTCAAGTTGTAATTCGATTTATCCATCATCCGGTCCGATCAGACAGTTTTGAAGCACATTTCCATTTATTTAATTTACTCGCTGTATTTTTTCGGGACGAGACACTCCAAGTGACCGTACTCATTTAATTTATTTAACGTCCACCATTGGTTATTCATACCGAATAAAAATTCGGGGCGCTTTTGTGTTGACAATCCTTGTCCTCTACCTATTCAATAATGTAATAGTCTATCACCTGCATTATTGGTCGACGCATATTATAACCGACTAACCGCAATAATTAGCCATATCTGTATCTATTACAGGCCGGTCGAATTTCTATTGAACTAAACTATGGATGGTGTACTTGTGGATTTGCAAATATAATAAGCCTGCGGTTGCTGTTATTTAAACTGGACGGTTATTGTAGTTCGATTAGTTAACATTGATTATAGGCTATCAATTCAATGGTAATTTTAGATTTTCAGTCAATCGTTTCTCGTTCTTTATTATGCAATTCAGTTCGGTGTAATTAACATAAAGTTGGAGCCGTTCGAATAATTCCATCCGAAATACATGCAAATTACACCCAGGCATACAACTAAAATTGACTGGGAATATTTCATTATATTGTCAATTGTATTATAAAACAATTTTAGTTATTATTTATACAAACAGACGACAATTTATGGGAGCGCTTGAACAAATTTGTATAGATTGATGATGGAAGTTTGGGGATTTCATTACGAATGAAATTGGAATTTAAGATTTAAATTCTTTTTATTGTGGTGAAAATGACAGATGCACGATACTCCTTTTTGATATCATCTAAACACAACACACAAACTTTTCAACTTTCCCACTGTGATTCGTTTATGGTCGTTGGTAAGAAATTAAACTTGAAAGACTGTTAATTTAAGTTGGAAAGAAATGGCATTATGAATTGTGGACGAAAACGCAAGAATTTAGAGATTTTATTTGACGAGCAATTCGAAAATATTTGAATATTTACACGATAGACCCTGGAGATGATCTTAGCAAAATTTGAACCTCGTAGCTCACCGGAAACGCTTGGTTTAGATAATACAGAGATTTCTGAAAACGAGATAAATCCAAAGTGACTTTTATCCAATTTTCTTCCTTGCATTGCAGAATAAACGGAGAAAAACAAAACAATCAATATTGGGGACATCTTTAAGCATTAGGAAGCCCATTTTATTGAGGCCAATTTTTGGGAATATCGTGAAAATTAAAATAGATTTAAAAACAGCATTTAAATGTGGATTTTCGGATTTTTTCATTTTGAAAAAATTCAAATTGAATTTTGAGTTACAGAGGAAATCTTTGAAGATGTTGCTTTGTAATATTTTATAATAATTTCATATTTTCCCTCATAACTTAAGAGGAAACTTCACTACTTCTCAATACGGGGCGTGAAGAAATACTAATATCTAAAACGCAATTACTCAGTTGTTTTTCAACGGATTTGGATGATTTAAACGTCAATAGAAAGAGCACTTTTAGTTGCTTTAGAGACCGGTTTTCGTTTTTGAAAATTCTTCTATACTTCTGAGTTACAGAAGGAAATCTGAAACCATATTTTTTCCGCATTTTTTGTCATTTTTTTTGTATTTTTTCCCATAAATTTGCCCCCTTGATTCGCTGAAATGCAGTCTACTACAGTCTATGTAAACATCAGTTTTTTTGGCGCTTTTCCAGCCATGTGAACGAATTTTCCTCAAAAATAACATGCAATTCGGAAGGTAGATGAAATTATCTATAACGATACCAATTGTATTACAAAACAATTAATTTTAATAAGTAAGAATAATAGGTAAAAGTTTTCCACTATGAATTGCCATTGAATTCTCAAAATCTCAATTTTAGAGCCCCTTTGTGTGAGGTTTAAAATAGGATTTTGTTCATTTATCTAAGTCTAAAATTGTGCTTGTAATATTGTATCAAATTTTTTAAGTTTTCATCGATTTTCTGGAAAACTGACAATGTGATAGGAAGATTTCTTGCATATTTGAAAAGCGCTTTCTATTTGTTATGTAATAGTAAAAGAATCATTGCAAAATAAACAATAATGGCAAAGTTATGAAAAAAAGTATAAAAAATTGTTAAAAAAAAAACGAAAAAAAGGCTTTCCGATTTCCTTCTGTAATCCTGCAATGCTTCTTCAAATTCTCCTTTCTATTGCTGTTTAAATCATCTAAATCTGTTAAAAAAGAACTGATTAATCGCATTTTTAATACCTATAATTATTTTTTCAAATCGAAACGTAGTGAGCCTTCTCCTTTACCACTGCTACTTATGATTCAACGATTCTAACAGAATTTATAGAAAATGGAAAGCGCGGAAATTTCCCAATCGGTTTGTTAGTCTTCCAAAAAATGCCAAAAATTTAGCGCCTATGTAATACACTTTCTTATTCTATTTGGTGTCTAAACAAGGCCAAAATTTAATAACTGATATCTCCTTTGTTTGACGACTTGTTGCAATGAATCAGGCAGCATTAAAAAAGGCAATTCAAGGAGCATTTGAACAAATTTTTAGTTATGAAAAATTTCACTTAAATTTGAACTAATAGACAAAAATCTAGAAGCATGATTTTTTTCTATATTTCTGCACATTTTTCTATATTTTCTCCGATAATCTAGGCAAATTTATAAATATAAAATAGAATTAGAAAGGGAATTTAGGGAGCATCCGAAAAAGTTTTTTGTTTCGAGAAATTCCATTTTCTAATTCTGTCTCGGTCATTAGAAATTGTTTGAAAATAAAAGATCTAGTGCGGGTTTTTGAATCTCCATCCAAGCCAAAATTGGCTAGCTTGGCACTGCCTTTAAGCCATTCTTACAATTAGTTGTTTTATCTGTGCTGTTGATTGATGAAAACTGCGGCATTGAAATATTGTTTAAATTTCTCGTCAACTAATAGAATCTTTTATATAAATTCGCTGCTTTTAGTTCAACTCCCTGTAGATTGGGGTTCGAACGTTGTATTAAAACTCCGCTTTTGTATTTAGTACAGTTGTTAAAAGAACAAAGCCTTCGGAAATTGAATGATTCGGAGCACATTCGCGCTGATTGTTCCACGAAAATATCAATAAACACGAAATATTTCATCGATAAAATTGTGTTTTCCCACTAGAACCGATTCTAAATAGAATCACGACTTTTGTTACAAATATCTCAATTAAAATTTAGATTGTTGTTTAAAAAAAAAATACGTACAGGGGGAAATTTGATGAAAATTTGCTAGTCTTGGTAATTTAACTTCTTATTTCGGCGAATTTCCCTCTTCTCTCTCACTGTTTCTACCATACGGTAATTTCCAAGGGAAATTAATATTTACATATACGTTTACGAGAATAGAATCCAACTCGTAGTGCAGTTGTTGGCCTTGTTTTATTATCAAGTTGATATAAAATTCGCCCGGCGCCTCCACCATTTTCAACCCGTAAACTCCAAATACTAATCGAATATAAATTGAAATAAATTGTAATTAAATGAAATTAATTTAGTGATTGTTTTATTAAACAAAATTCAACCATTTGTATATTCGTTTATAAAATTAAAACTAAACTGTGTTTATTTAGTCGATTCGCTCGTTAAAAAATGGTAAATTTAGAGCTTCAAAGGACGAGCAAAACAGTGCCGGCTATTGTGCACGCTTTTAAAAACCATAAGCTGAATGATAATAAACAATTTAAATTAAAAAAAGCACACACACCACCGGGCGTTAGTATCTGTTATAACCGGCTCAACTCATTATTTATTTTAATGAGCGTCTACTTAATTAAAGACACACTTTTGTATCTCATCTGGTTGATGCTTTATTACCACCTCTAACGAACATATAATGAAGCTGACTACTGGTGATAAATTGGCATTAAGTGTCAAATAATTCTAAACCGCTAGTTGGGAAGAAAAACGCGCGACAAAAAATCGAGAGAAGATAATCCTAGATGGTGGAATTGTTGTTTTATCGTCTAAAAGTTCGACAAACATTACAACTTTATTTCGCCAAGTAGATTGTGTACAGTGACAAGAATACTAGCTACAACAGAAAGGTCACAAACTATCTAGAGAATTGCAAAGATATCTCCGGCAACATTATTTACTTACTGTAACAATAAAGAAATCATCGTTGTGGCTATAGTTGGGAGGTTTTAGCAATGTCATTGTAAACATGCCATTCGAATCGGCCGAAATCTTGTTAACCATCGAACGTATAACGATTTACAAGGTATTTTCTGATAATTAAACACGAAATTCTAGTTTAGTCATCTAAATCGACAGCTTTAAATCCAATAAAGCCCCAACTAGGCGCATGTAGACTGCGCTAAATCCATAGACTGTGTCATCGTCACGAAACTAACCAGTAATATTATCACAAAAACTAATTAACTGAATATTAACTTAAACGCATAATCAGTTGAATTGGGCGATATTACGAGACTATTAAAATTCGTAAAGAAAATTGAAAAGTCTACAGTGGAGTGGATTAAAATCGGTCTTGATTTAAACGATGGCAATTTGTTGTGTTGACAACCGCATGTCTCCTCAAAATTACCCATTTTCAGATGAAATTCGCCAGATTTAAATCCCAAATTGGAATATTTATTTTCGCACTTAAATTCACAGTAAACAACAACAAATTCACTGCAACTTTTATAATACTTGACATGAACAACTAGCTAACAGTAGGACCGACGACGTTATTATTTATCGTCTCAACGCCAGTATTTTCGGCGTAAAATTTGATAATAGCGTCGAATATAATAGGCGAAGGCAGCCGGAACACAACGTTGTTAAACTCAATAAAAATTGCCGTATTTTCGAATTTACGTTCAAGTTCTTCAAACGAAATCTACACCGTTGAAGGCGACACAATTATGATTTGTATTCGTCTTTTATTGGACAATAGCTGTGGAGAAATTGGGGTGTAATCAAGTAGATAAAGCACACCTTCGAGTTGTGCGCTTTGCAGTCGAACGTGGCAATTATTTAATGTTGACTTATGGGCTTCTTTTTACCGTTTTGTTGGTGAAGGTGTCTGTGGGAGTATCGAAAATCAATGCCGGTATAGTAGTGGAGAGCTTTCTGTCGCTTACTATTTACGTTATGTCGTTGCTTCCGGCTTTCCTATTCGAATATCATGAATAATATCAACTGATCGCGCTCCTTGATCAAGTCAAATTGTTCTCAATAGAGCTGCTTTTTTTTAGAACACACTCGTCTAATTTCGTCTACCTGATGCATATGATAAATAGCGTCTATTTAAATGGAATTTTCTCGTTGAAACTAGAGATGTAATAGACTTCTGTTTCTGCGGAATTTCCGCAACATTTTAGAACATTGTTCCTGCGTCTGTTTCTCGCCTTTCTAAACGGATATCTAATGGAAATTACTAATATTACAGAAATAAGAATTTGTTAAACTTAAAGTACATCGGTTTCGATTCGATGTCCGCAATTTACCAATATTTAATAATCGATATGTCGCTTATTTGATAAGATATCACAATGAATAAAATGGCGTTAGGAGCAACATTTGAAGGAGTATTCGGGAACCTTATTTGTTTAAAAAAAATTCTGTTGATGTTAAAGCTAGAGAGGAAAATCTTGCCCTATAATTTAGTCAAGATTCTCGAGTTTTCAAAAATTTCTCGCAGTGTACATCAAATTAAAAGAGTCTTCCAAATTTCTAGGAAATTCTCTAATAGGTTTGTTAGTTTTTCAAAAAAAAACTGTCAAGAACTAGAGGATCTCCAATTATCTTTTTAACTTCCCCGACCTAAGGGTAGGGAAGTTATTAGTTTCGGACCAAAATTTCGAATTCGAGATTTCACCAGATCTTTACGTTTTGAGGTCCCCTGAACACGTTTTTGAAGTTTTTAGCTTGATGTCCGTGTGTGTGTGTGTGTGTGTGTGTGTGTGTGTGTATGTATGTGAGTCTGTCGTTTCTCCAACGATTACTCAAAAACGGTTTAACCGATTGAGTTCAAATTTGGCCAGCACAAACTATTTGGTGGCCGCTCGAGTTGATTAGTTTTTGGTGCCAATCGGACCACGGGGGTGGAAGGGGGAGGGGGTTGATTGAAAAAAATTCAAGATAACATATTAATTTGATATCACCAATCGAAAGGGCATGTGCTTTTATGTCTGAAACGATACCCATCATGTGCGATGTTCTTTTCTTTTTTTTTAAATAAGGGCACAAAATATGCAAAATAGTGCAGTTAACCAAATCAAATTTGCCGCTGTCTATAAGGGATCGGTTGCCATAGAAAAGAGTTGTTGTTTTATATTCACGATTCAATTGCGAAATTTTGTAAATGATAGCTCTGTCGTTCAGTCAAAATTTCGCAATTGAATAGTGAATTGAGTGAATTGTGAGAAAGTTGAACTGAAAAGGGTGTGTGTGGAATCACCGATCAGTAAACAGAATTTTGGTTGACGAGGTGCTGGTTCCTCATTGAACTTTTTGGGTGATTGTGAGATAGCCACGGCTCTTGATTCCCGATTTTGATTTTTATAGTGAGTTAGTTTTTTTTTCACTTGGACTCGTGCATTAATTGTCTACTTCTGACACTTGTGTTTAATACACTGTTCTAATTCATGATTAACTATCCGGAATGTGTCGGGGAAGTTATTAGGCCGATTCTTAGATTCGGCCCATTTCAAATTTTTTCACTTGGACTCGTGCATTAATTGTCTACTTCTGACACTTGTGTTTAATACACTGTTCTAATTCATGATTAACTATCCGGAATGTGTCGGGGAAGTTATTAGGCCGATTCTTAGATTCGGCCCATTTCAAATTTTTTCGATTGGATTTCTGAAAAATGCCAATTTGTAATAATCGATATCTCTTTTATTTGATGAGCTATTGTAATGTATACTCTACCATTAGAAAGAGTATTTTAAGGCGTATCTATCAGCGTTTTTGTCTTGAAAACTTTCGATTGAATGCTGAGTTGCAAAGGATAATATTGAAGCAAGTGTTTTGTTATATTTTTTCCTATATTGCCCCATAGTTTAGCCAAAATAACCGATTGTCCTACAATTTTTTCAGAACATATAGAAAACTGAAAGAGCTTTTAAAGTCTTCAAGAAATTTTCCAATAGGCTCCTTAGTTTTTCGAAAAATTGACGAAAACTTTATAATTTTACTCCAAGAAACTCTTAATTTTTTTCGTTTCTGTTTCCATTTCCGTTTCTGTTTTTGTTCTGTTTCAGTTAAGATAAATGCAAAAAATCTGTTTCTATTGTGACACAAATTCACTGGCTGGTTTTAAAATGGGTTGTAATCGTTTAATTTCAGGAATTATCACGACCGGTGGCTGTATGGTTGGTGAACGTTTAAGTAGCAGTGGAACACGCTTGAACGTGACTTCGCCCGTTCAGTCGGCAGCTCCCACTGCCGCCCCGCACAAGACCAGCACCGAGAGCGTCCATCGGGTCCTCAAGTCTGTCTCCCGACAAAGTCTACTCGGTAGAGATAAATTTCGAAAATTTTCCAATAATTTAATTGTTTCTGCATTCAGACTTGGTTAGTTGTAAACTAGGAATGTCAAAGAATCGTCCCCAACAGAGCTACCATCAGCAACGTTATTTCTCAAGTTCCCATGATAGCATCTCGACATCGTACATAAATCGGGCAGCGAACGTCAGTTCAGCGGCCAGTGAATTAGATTTGTCACGGAAGGCACGCCGCAAAGACCTACGCGGCCGATTAAAACTACCAACGAGTGTAACATTGGCCAGTTCTGGTGAGGCGCCGTTGTTGGGCTCTTGGCGGACAGCGCCCGGATCGACGGCCGGCACAAATCCATCATCCACTAATCATCTGAATTCAGCTGGCAGTTGCAACGGAACGGAAAGGTAACAATTCAACAATGAAAAATTCAATTTATCATCGATGTTGTTGATATTGTAGCCGTTACGGATATCGTCGTGGTGAAGCTTATAATTCAAGATTACGTGCAGGTTCTGCAAATTGGTCGTTCGTCTTCGATCCAGCTGGTAGATTGTGCTATTATTGGTCCATGGTTGTATCGTTAGCTTTCCTTTATAATTTTTGGGTGATTATTTACCGTTTTGCCTTCCGGGAAATCGACGGTATGCGCAATTAAAATTGATAAATTTCGAATATTTCCAAATAATTTATGATTACAGCAAATACGATTCTTGTGTGGTTCTGTTTGGACTATTTCGCCGACTTCCTCTATCTGGTCGACATAATGTTCCATTTTCGGACTGGTTATTTAGAAGACGGTGTTCTACAAACTGATTCAACAAAATTACGCCAACATTACATGAATTCAACAACATTTTATATAGACTGTTTGTGCCTATTACCATTAGACTTTCTATATTTATCAGTTGGTTTCAATTCAATTTTGCGTTCGTTTCGTTTAGTGAAAATCTATCGGTTTTGGGCATTCATGGACCGTACCGAACGGCATACAAACTATCCAAATTTGTTTAGATCAACCAGCCTAATCCACTACCTCCTAGTTATATTCCATTGGAATGGTTGTCTATTCCATATCATATTGAAAAATGACGGTTTCGGTTCGAAAAATTGGGTATATAGTGATTCAGAAGGCCAAGATTATGTTAAAGCATATTTGCAAAGTTATTATTGGTGTACATTAGCATTGACAACAATTGGTGATTTACCAAGACCAAGGAATAAAGGCGAATATTTATTTGTGATTTTTCAATTATTATTCGGTCTGTTGCTATTTGCCACCGTTCTAGGTCATGTTGCCAATATCGTTACATCTGTATCGGCTGCTAGAAAAGAATTCCAAGGTGAGTACAAACTAACCATCAAAAAAATAATGACTGTTATGCTTTCTTTTTGTTGAATTTTCATAAATTTCCACAAGGATATCGCTATTTTCGGTAAATACAGGATGCACAACCATATTTCACCTCGCAGTTGGCTATGACTTCTGCCAATTGAGTCGCAGCTTAGTTCATACTTTAGATTTGTTTTCAATTGTCCGAATCAAGGCCTACTAGATTTCTCAGCGTTCATCCTAAACTGACTCAAGACCTGTTAGATTTCTCAGCTCTTTACTATCTATTTCTTTGATCCTCTGCTTTGTTTCTTGTCAAGTCTTGTCAACTGTTGGTGGAAAATTTTTTGCCATCCGTACAAATAGTTCAAGATTTGTATTGTTAAACAGCGCCACTGCCGCAAAAATTGACATTTCATCAAATCTTTGCTTCTTTTGGAACTTTTGAGTAAAAGAATTAGACTTGCATTGCAGCAAAATACTGAAAATTCTAGCAAGTTTTGATTGAGTCTTTAGAAAAATCTGTAGTTTGGCCACATTGGCGCTCACAACGGTCACAATGGTCTCTGGGACCACTAATTTTCTTTCTTGTCTTGTCAATAGTGGAAAATCTACTGCCAATTACATAAATGCTTCAAGATTTGTCTTAAACAGCGCCACTGTGGTTCAAAAATCTAACAGGCCTTGACGCGAACAAAATTACAACGCTAAGAAACTGTCTGGTGAAATACCGTTGAACACTCTGTACAATATGAGCCAAAAGTATCACCCATTAAAAATATAAAACAACAATATTGTTCTATCTTTCCGATAATTTGAGTCGATTATCCCGTAAACATGCACGCATTTGACTCGATAAAAGCCTCCCTAACCGCTCTTGAATGGATGCTTCATTTTCGGCCTCTTTATGGGTGATTGATAAAAGAAATTGCTACCTTTTGATCATTTACATTTAGTAAATATTGCCACAAGGTTTTTTTGGTACTGAAAATGGGGGCGAATTTCCGTATCGATCCGCTTTCTTTTCACCAAACTAATGTAAATACATTAAGTCTGAATAGAAAGCTGAAATGATTGTGTATTTGCCTGTGAGTGTACCAGCAATTCGGTCCCCCAATTCATTTGTCAGCGTTGATTTTAAGATGGCTTGATTAAACGGAATTTTAAATAACAACAACAACAACGAGGAAAAATTATTATCCTTGTGGAATCTGTGTTTGCATCCATTGAAAATCTATTTTCGGTTGATCTGGCTGGATGTTTCCGCAGGCCCAATAACGGAAACAGGTATTGGTGACATGAATGTGTCAACTAAATAGAAGTGCAACAAGACAACAAAATATACAACATTGATTTTGAACAATACAAACACACAAAGTTCAATTTTATAGCCGAAAAAAAAAACTCATACAAGTGTTGGTGGAAAATTAAATCCAACAACCGAAACCGATTCCAATTCAGACTCATTTTTCTCGTTTTCATATCCGTTTAATTACGGTTAGAGTATTGGGCTTGCGGTTATTTCATTGTAAGCAACAAACCTGCCAGCCTACCCACATTTTTTGTCAATACAGTCAATTTTGTGCATTCTCATTGCACCAAATATTGCGCAATGAGAACGCTTACAGGGCTGCTGAACTAACAGAAAAAGTTTACATCGAAAATCCTCTTATTTGACGAAATATTTCAAAAATATCTTATGGATGTCTAGAAGGGTTTTTGAGCATTATTTTACCAAAATTTGAACCTCGTAGCTCACCAATGAGTTGGCCAAAAAACTCTCGTTTTAGGTAATGCGGCAATTTTTGGGAACGAGCTAAGTTCTTCAAATGATTCAAGATGCTTTCCACTTAATGGAGAAAAAACTAAAAAGATCAATCAAAAAATCACATCATTGTCAGAAAACAGTTTTTTGACCAACTTTCAAACGAGCTGCGAGGCTCAAATTCCTTTAGAATGACCTCAAAGGATTCTTCTATAAATTCTTAATATTCCGGACTATAAGTTCTTATGGCAACCGCCCATGCCTTTATTTGGAGAGCAATTTGTAAAATGTTTCAAGTATTTATAGAAAGGTGTCTAGAGATCATTTTAGCAAAATTTGGGCCTCGTAGTTCATCGTAAACTTGTCCAAAAAACGCTCGTTTCTAACAATATCGCGATTTTCAAAGGCAAAGTACCCACTTACAATGACTTAGAGTGGCTTAAAGATGCTTTCAAGATAATTTGTTTTTATATTTCTGCATCGCATCCTTGAATTAATGCAAAATCAATGTTGGGAGCATCCTCAGATCATTCTAAGTCATTTATAAATCGTTGAAAAGCGCTACTTAGTCAAAAATAAACTTTTTTTGATCAACTTTTATATGAGCTATGGGGCCCAAATTTTACGAAAATAATCTCTAAAACCCTCTTGTAAATCCTTAAAATATTATACAAATTGCTCGCCAAATAAGGGCAGTTGCCAATTAATAGGATTTTTCACATAAACTATAAATTTTTAGTTGAACACCCCTGTATAAGATGAATGTTATGTTTATATTTATTTGCAACAATTTACGCCACATTATTTCTGTAATGTTTGCAGATAACTCGGCAATATGTGAGTAGGCTTTTATTAACCCTTAAATTTAACTTTAACCCTTTATTTTTACGAAATCATCTATAGATTTGTTCGATTTTAATGCGTCTGAAAGCTTTAAACATCCCCAAAGTAGCCGTATCAAGCCGCTTTTAAACGTTCTTTTTCTTGTTGTAATGATAATGATGATAGAGCTTGACCCTGCCAGAACACGACCGCCACTTTATACACTCTTGTAAATGTAGTCGGAACTTGTTGTAGTATTGCAAATGTACAAATTGGGCATGTTTTTTTTTCCATTTACTAACCTTTTATTGGAACGATACCATGATTTTTCTAGTTCTAGTTGATGTGCGTAATTTTCATCGGAAATTGTGCGTAATTTTAATCGGTCCAAGTTTCCAACAGGTTATTTGTTTTCGTCGTTGATTCGCGTCATCTTCCATTCGACTTAAACTGTTATCTCATCCGTACTGGTTCATGTGTTACGTATCTTAGTCTGATAAAAGCTGTTTTGGTACGTTGCCAATATTTCTATAATAACCGCATATAGTTGCCACAAAACGAACCATTTAACCGGAAGAGAATCAACTTGAACGCCATTTACACACACACAACCCTCTTTCCATTTACAAAATTTTACAATAATTGTAACGATTATCGTCGTAATATTGACAACGATAATGAATTTAAATTCAAATTGGTATAGATGTTTTAATAAATGGACGTTTATTTGAGATCCACCGTACTGGAAATACATTAATACGAAAATAAAAGACAATTTAATTAAATCTAATCTCTGGTTGTTGCTGGATGGTTTCTACAACGTTTTTCGGTTCGTTCTCCTCTATCTCGTACTATTTATATTTTCTACAGCGGTCGTCTATTATTCTTTAGGGCGTATGTGACTCTGGAGGCTGGCCAAGTCTATTATTTCCCAAAAAGAACATCGACTCGATGTGCCGCATTATGTCAGAATAAAAACGTCGTCGTCTCTATAGGACATCAATCTATCCACTCTCTTTCTATACAATCCAACGTCCATTGAGAATTCCAACATTGAGTCCCTAGGAATTTTGATAGTTTACACCTCTTTTATGTGTATAAAAATTACAACAAATCCACCGCCCCAAACGTACATCGAGACGAAGATTTAGATAACCATCCACTAGAGATTTGGATTTATTTGATTACCCTCAAGATTAATCAATCGGATTGTATCAATCCAGGCTGTAACTATCATTATCTCGAACTGTAGTTTTTAAATACAGCAGTCTAAAAGTAATGGTTTCGATTTCGGGTAAATGTACAGGTGAGACGGCGATAAATTAACTGTAGTTGTCTTAGACTGGCAAGAAATACAGACGCGAAAAAAGATTCGGATTCTATCGTTCCCTGGTGGCTCATTTTCGAGATATGCACAATAATAGTAACATAATTTTAAAGAAAAACAGAAAATCGGGCACTGGAGGCAGTTTTAAGGGAATTAAAAATAAAAGAGTAGGTACAATAATGACATTTTACAATTTAATGACATTCATCTTAAATTAATTAAGCAACAAAAAATTCAAATTAGAAGTATTACGGTTTTATTTCTGCTTCTGCAACTGCGGAACTTCCGCCAAAATTCGAAGCTCTGGTTCTGCTTCTGTTTCTAGTAGTAGTGAAGTATGAATGAAGGTCTACATGCATGTTTTTCGATTCGGTGTTTATTAATTGGTCAATTGTAATGAATTTAATAATATTGGAGAGCATTTTAAAAAGTATCTAAGAGTGTTGCTTGTTTTGGAAAATGTCGATTGACTTCTGAGTTGTAAACGAAAATCTTGGAGCATGTGTTGTGTTTCAACAATCTTCCAATATTGATAGTGCTTTCCAAATTTCTCAGAAATTTTTCAATAAGCTTGTTAGTTTTCCAGAAAATTGACGAAAATTCAATTTACTTGTTAATTCATTTTTCTCGTTTCCATTTATATGTTTCTATATCTGAGCTTCGTTGGTTCTCAGTTTCTCAATTTCTTAGTTTCTGTTTCTCTGTTCCTCAGTTTCTCAATTTCCCTGTTTTTTAGATAAATAAGTTTTCTAATTTGACAGTTTCTCTGCGTTACAGTTTCTCTGTTTTTGTTTCCCTGTTTCTGCTTCTCTGTTTCTGAGCTTCTTTGGTCTTCAGTTTTTCCAATTTCTCAGTTTAGGTATCTCTATTCCTCAGTTTCTCAATTTCCCTGTTTCTTAGATAAATAAGCTTTCCAGTTTGTCGTTTCTCTGTGTTATTTCCTAATTTCTGTTTCTCTATTTCTGTTTCTCTGTTTCTCTATTTCTGTTTCTATTTCTCTGTTTCTGTTTCTCTGTTTCTGTTGCTCTGTTTCTGTTGCTCTGTTTCTGTTTCTGAGCTTCTCTGGTCCTCAATGTCTCAATTTCTCAGCTTTTCTGCTTCTCCGTTTCAGAACTTTTCTGTTCATCAATTTCTCAGTTTCTCTATGTTACAGGTTCTCAGTTTCTTAGTTTCTGTTTCAGTGTTCCCGTTTCTCTGTTTCTGTTGCTCTGTTTCTGTTTCTGAGCTTCTCTGGTCCTCAATGTCTCAATTTATCAGCTTTTCTGCTTCTCCGTTTCAGAACTTTTCTGTTCATCAATTTCTCAGTTTCTCTATGTTACAGGTTCTCAGTTTCTTAGTTTCTGTTTCAGTGTTCCCGTTTCTCTGTTTCTGTTGCTCTGTTTCTGTTTCTGAGCTTCTCTGGTCCTCAATGTCTCAATTTATCAGCTTTTCTGCTTCTCCGTTTCAGAACTTTTCTGTTCATCAATTTCTCAGTTTCTCTATGTTACAGGTTCTCAGTTTCTTAGTTTCTGTTTCGGTGTTCCCGTTTCTCTGTTTCTGTTGCTCTGTTTCTGTTTCTGAGCTTCTCTGGTCCTCAATGTCTCAATTTCTCAGATTTTCTGTTTCTCCGTTTCAGAACTTTTCTGTTCATCAATTTCTCAGTTTCTCTATGTTACAGGTTCTCATTTTCTTAGTTTCTGTTTCGGTGTTCCCGTTTCTCTGTTTCTGTTGCTCTGTTTCTGTTTCTGAGCTTCTCTGGTCCTCAATGTCTCAATTTCTCAGATTTTCTGTTTCTCCGTTTCAGAACTTTTCTGTTCATCAATTTCTCAGTTTCTCTATGTTACAGGTTCTCAGTTTCTTAGTTTCTGTTTCTGTGTTCTCGTTTCTCTGTTTCTGTTTCGGTTTTATTTCCATTACAATAAAAAAAAAACCTATTTCGAATTTTGTTTCTGTTATGGCACTTCCATAATATCCATAACTAGACAGCTTTCAAGACTTGAAAACTGCTTAACGACCCCCTTAGCCGCCTTTAAAACGCCCATCTGTCACTGGTGATTAGCAAGTTTGGACTGCTGATGATCTACACTGAAATTACTACAGTTCGCTGTTAAAAGCACTCCTAAATGAGTTTGTTCATTCACTTCGCTGTCAATCTATTAAAATTTCATCAACTTTGTGATTTCGGGCGTTTTGTTTGCCCTCGTACGAATACCGAATGTATATCAGAATAAATCATTACATTTATCAATTATTACTATTTTCATTAGTGTTAGGGTTGAAAAATTCACCGGAAAAAAATATGCGCGTAACGGACGGTATTTCCTGCTTTCAATGCTACTACCACCATCACCGGTTCTCCATTCCAATTTTCTCCAAAATCTATCAATTTTCGATATATGCGCTTTCCTGTATTGGTGAATTATATAAACACGTGCAATGCGAGACTGGAATGCCGTGCAATCGAGCGAAAATCGATGATTTAGCATTTATGAAATGCGAGACAAGTCTTCTATGCCATTTGATTTGGAATATTTTATAAATGTGACAGATGGTGGTACGGATTCGATGTTAACAGAATAACAATGTTGTTGTCGTTGTCAGGCGAAAAATCTTCAATTCGACAAATTTTGCTGAAATTGCAGAAATAAACAGTAATTTACCAGAACCGAAAGATTGGCAACGTTTATCGCGCAACAAGTGATTTGTAAGCAGGTGTATTTCGTTGCGAATTATATCGATCCGAAATTGTCGCCAATTTTTTTCTAGTTTAGTTTTAATGATTAATCGAAAAGCAATACTGTTGGAAAGTCGCCTTCTCGCCCATAGAGAACGTTCAATTTAATGGTCCATAAAACCGATATTGATATCGAATAAGTTAAAGAGCGCTTTTCAAGCTGCTAGCGAAACGGTTCGTCTTCGGCGTAATTTTAATAAAATTTCAAAATTTCGTATTTTTATACAAATAAAAAGCAATCAATCAACACGGTGGACAAAGAGGATTTGTTTAGATTTTTAACAACAAAACAATCGTGTTATTCGTGGAATTACGCGTTCAATAAACGATTAACAAGAGACGCATTTTGTTTTCAATTCGCTAGCGTATGAGATGAAGATTGTTAAAAATACAACTAAATACCTCTAGAGATGTTCGAGAACAATAAAAACGAAGTAGAGTAGGTAAAAAAACAACAACAGACACGTATATGCTTATTTAAAGCACAATCAATATCCTCTTATCGGTAACTGAACCATAAAGAACAAAACACATTAATCTTGTTGATATTAAATTGGAGAAACCGTTTCTACCTGAACCGGATTTAACTTGTCACACAATTTAAATCTGTTTCCAGTCGACTCTACTGCAGCAATAGTTTTTCCCTTTAACAACAACAAGTCGACTTGATTAAGTCAATGAATGTTTGATGATGGTCCACCCCTGAGGATAATTGGTATATTGCAAAATTATAAATCGAACACGGTTATTATTGTTTACAATATTGACCCGATTATAGAGGGTGGGTTCTTTTAATAGACGTTAAAATCGTGTGTCAAGGTGGTTCAAAGGCACGTAAACTATTTCTAATCTTGTTACAATGGAATTCGCTGTGAAGTCTCAATTTGTGCGAAATTTTAAAACACCTAAATTCTGATCTTCTATAACATTCAAAATTTCCTCTCCGTCGATTTCTCTATCTACCCATCCATCCGATATTGATGGAAATTGAAACTGGCATAGCCAAGAGAGAAGTCAATGTCATCGCTTAGCCCAGTTCCCAATGGAGAGAGAGAGTGAGTATAAACGTGCACCCTTTATATATGTGTGTGTAGGTATATAGGACGCGTCAAGTTATTTTTAGAATTCTGGAGCCATCGATCCGGTGATGGTGGTGGGTATTGCAGTTATTTCAAGAACAACCTCTTCTATATCCCACCCACTTTCATATTCTACCGCAATAACGCAATTTTAAAAATATCAATTGGCGATTCATTAAAATACTAAAAACCCTCCAGTTGCCGGTATGGAGTGTTTGAAATAATAATGGTGGTGATTCTGCCGCATTGCACTAGAAATGGGAGACGACGGCGAGTTTTTGCGCCAACAATATTGACTTAATTATAAACGACACTCAAATCGGGCCGTTATTGTAATATTGCGTTAATTTTTCAAACAATAACAACAATTTTATTATCGGAAAACTCACTGGTGGTTTCATTGAACAAAACCTCATATAAGACACGTCAACTTGTTGATTGTTGTTGTTATTGTTGATCTAGTTGGAGTTTTATCGAAATTTTATTAGGGGGCAAATTGTAAAGGCTCCAACTTATCTAGCACTTGAATTTTAATCAAATTATCCCACCTAGTACCCGTATATAAGCGTTCTAGAAATAGCACAAATTAAATGGTGTAATTAAACTGATTACTAATCTGATCTTGTACTAATCCGTCAGGTTAATTATAGCGAAATTTCATCTTTTTAACGCTTATTTGAAATATTCAATAAATCAACCGGTACAATGATAAATTACAATTTGTCTAACAAATTGAATTTTAATAATAAATCATTGACGATTTATTCAACGTACAAATCAATTTGTAATTAAATTCCAACAAAAATAGCCTTCCACACGTCAATCACACGGCCAGTTCATATTTTTACCGTCTCAAGTCCCCAGTCATAATAGTCTCTAATTCTGGGCTCAAGTGCCACTTGAATGGTCTTCATTAAAATGATTCGCTGTGAAATTATGGAAATTTACAAATACAATGAGTGTAGATTTGGGAAATATTCCGACAATTCACCAACGGTTCTTCTGTTGATAGTTGGATTAAAATGAAAAATATGTTTAGAGACAGGTGTGAAAATGGTGGATGCGCCGGGTGAATTTTAATCGATTCTCGAAATCGGGTGTTAAAATTCCATCGATATTTCGACCGAACCTCGAGATACGATTCTATTGTCCGTTGCCATTCTATTAAAAGAATCGTTTCGATATTGACTTTTATTTCGATAGTGAACTACCAGCAAATAGTACCTTGCTTTGTCATGAAACCCGCCCTATATTCTTCCATTTGTAGCAATAATTCGCTAACTTCGTTAAAATCCAACTAAATCAAATTCGTTTTAATGTTCGTCTTTCTGTTACAGCCAAATTGGATGGCGTTAAAACGTATATGCGGATGCGTCGTGTACCCAACCATTTACAAGTCAAAGTGATCAAATGGTTCGATTATTTATGGCTCACCCAAAAGTGTTCAGATGAAGAACGGGCCGTATCGTGTCTTCCAGATAAGTTAAAGGCTGAAATAGCAATTAACGTCCATTTGGATACATTAAAACGTGTTGAAATCTTCCAAAACACCGAAGCCGGCTTCTTGTGCGAACTCGTCTTGAGACTCAGGCCTGTCCTGTTCTCGCCGGGAGACTACATCTGTCGGAAAGGTACAAATCCGATTTAGTAAATTTGGCTTGTTGGGGAACAGAATTTGAGTTGGATTTCGATTATTTCGCAGGCGAAGTCGGCAAAGAGATGTACATAGTGAACCGCGGCCGGCTTCAAGTCGTCGCCGATAATGGCAGGACCGTATTGGCGACATTAAAAGCAGGGAGTTATTTTGGCGAAATATCAATACTGAATATGGGCACGGCAGGTAAACATCTTGGTAAATATCAGGCAGGCAGGCAGGCCCAAGTTTTATCGTTCATATCTCTATTTGTCCTATCTATCTATCTATTTATTATCTCTGTTGTCGAGGGTGGTATCCCTGCATGAACGGAATTGATGATGATGACCAGTACCCTGCCCGGCTTTTATTTGTCAAATCGTTGTTGTTGTCTTGTGAATTGCTCAAATTTCCAAACAGAACGTTCCATCCCAAGGTGGAACGTGCTGTATATTAATTAAAAATTTAAATAAATTAACAATAAATGATGCCAACATGTGCACGATATTAAAATTTATATTAAATTAAAATAAAAACAGAATAGTTAATTTTAAAAATAATCAAATTTCAGGCTTTATTTGTATTATTTGATCGATAATACCCAATTTATTCTACAGTTATTGTAAGCAAATAATCTCTATTTCGATCTTTTCGAGATTTAGTGATGTGTGTATTTTGATCAATTACCGCTTTTTTCGTAGACTTTAATCCATAAATCTTCGATATCAGATAATGTTGGCATGTTTTATTAAGGGTCTCGCTCGAGATGCATTACCCTTTCTTTGCAAATTTAAAATTCTCGCTCGAAAAACACATAGTCAAGCTTCTTTGTTTCTCTTGGACGCTGTTTTAAAAAAAAATAAGACAAATATAGCTAACAATTGTAGCTCTAACTCTCCTCTATCTATCTATTTGTATGTTATTCCATTCCTTTGATTATACAGCGAGTAATTTTAGATCCCCTAATACATCTTTTTGGGGATTTTCGGAAGATTTCCTAAATGCTATGGAGTTACAATTGTAGACATTAATATTTGGAATCGAATTCGATATCGTTCGTAGTTTTCGAGATATTTCAATTCTCCTGTCGCTATATGATCGTTTGCTTCGAGCGAGACTCTTATTGTTAGCTCTTTTTTGTTACTCTATTCTCGTTCGTTTGAATTGAATTTGTGTTACTGTACTGCCTTAAATGCTGTAATTTCTGCAGGCAATCGTAGAACGGCCAGTGTTCGATCTGTAGGTTACAGCGATCTGTTTGTGTTAAGCAAAAAAGACATGTGGGACGTATTGAAAGAGTATCCAGCTGCTCGAGTTCGTCTAGAAGCGATAGCTGTGAAACGTTTGGAGAAATACAAACGCGCCCCATTGGAAAAAGGTGAATTTTTGTTCGTTTTCCATTCGCTTGTAGTTTAATCGAATTTTATTAGCGGCAATGGGTCGGAGTCAATCAACACCAGGCCTGGTCGAATCCCGCGGCAAAGTGCCATTGGAAGACATGTGGGTGCCACCAACACTAGTCGGTTTAACACCAGCCTATCCGAGATCGTTGACTGAATCGCCACAACGTCAAACGCCCGACAGTCCGGCCGGTTCGACGAGCAGCGGCCGTAGTCATCACCATACGCCCGCATCCCAGGCACGTTCAGGTGAAACTAACCAACCCAATTCCGGCCAATTCGACTAATTAATAATTCCATCAAAATATACAGGAACAACATTACAATGTGACAGTATGACACAATTAGTATCCGGTACGACGAGTCCAATATTAGGCTCGCACGAGGCATTAGAATCCGAAATTAAACGTTTACGTGAACGTTTACATACTGTAGAAACTGAGAATGCAGCAATGAGTGAAAAATTGAATCAACAACAATGGGAGATGGAGAATCGTTTAGCTGAAATTGAAATGCAAATTTGCGGTTCACGTTCGACTAGTAGTCTTGAAGATAATGAAAGGAACCGGGAGAGCATTATTTAACAACAAAATCGGCTGCCTTATCATATACTGGTCAGCACAGCTACAGTAACGACAAGAACACCAAATAGTGCATCATTCATCCAGTATATCGTGTAATTATATAAGGCGGCCAAAAATCGAATTCAATTAGTGAAATATAATTAAACAATATCAGTGAAAAACAGATGATAATAATAGTTGTAAGAAATCAATGAACAACTGCCAGATTTCATCAATTTCCCAAATAGATTTTAGTGTATTATTGCCGAAAGGAAGAAACACACACATACAGACACACATTTATACAATAAACACCCACACATCCACACACACACATACACACACAAACACAAAACTACCCTGTGAGTGAAACATATGTGTTGTATTTATTATGGTGCTTCGATTAATTAAAACACTAAGTTCCGGAAACGTTCTGAACTTATTTCATTAATTCCTTAATTGTTATCAAAAGAAAAAACATCAACCAGGACGTTTCCTTATCGATCCAAATTAACGCAAATTATCAATGTAATTAATTCATTAAATTACTAGTGTTAAGATTTACAGAAACGTACATTATCATATGATCCCTACAGGTAATTGTAGCGATTATTAATATGATTCTGTGCCAATAATCTGTCAATTTATGTAAATTACTGATTTTTATCAAAAAAATACAAAGTGTACCACAATAATTCACCTCGAAGTCGGCCATGACTGGGTTACGTCGTGTCGTAGATTGCTTCATATTCTACTAAATTTGACATTTTTAGTTTTCAAGTGTTCGAAGAAAAGCCTGCTAGATTTCTCAACAGTTTGCTGTATTTCAATTTCCGATTAAAATGTCATAAGAAGCAAACGTTTAATGAAACGCCAATTTTCGCCGCTATGGCGCTGTTTACCAATACAAATCTTAGGTTATTGTATGGTTGACAACGGATTTCCACCAACAATTGGTAAGACTTGATAAGAAACAAGATGGCGGTCCTTAAAGACAAAAATACAAATACTAGCTGTGTCTTTTTATGTGACCGTATCGAGCGCCAATGCGGCCAAAATTCGCGTTTCTTTCTAAAATGCCTGCTAGATTTATCAGCACTTTTCTGTACTACAAGCCTGATTATTTGACTCAATTGATACTTTAGAAAAGATGCAAATTTTGACCACATAGGCGCTCGAAACGCTCACAAAACAGACAGCAGTACTTCTATTTTATTTCTTATCAACAATTAATAGAAAATCTGTTGGTAAACAGCGCCACTGCGGCGAAAATTAGCATTTCATTAAAAATTCTCGACATTTTTAATAAACGATCAGACTTCTTGGAAGATCTAGCAATTCAGTCAGATAATCAGCAAAATTTTGAGAAATCTGGCAATCTGGTTCGAAGAAAACTACGACATACGGTAGCAAAAACGTGGCCAATTTTGTGCTAAAATACCGTGATATACTCCGTCGATGATTGTATCATCGTTGCGGACATTGTGTATTGAAAATAATTGTAAAAATTGATAAGAACAAAACAACAGAAGCAGGGTGCATAAGATTTAATAGAAAATTTGATTCTTTTCATTTTCTAAATTCGTGGAAAATGTGCTAAGAAAAAGGCCCGTGTACAGGGACCAAAACTTAAATAAGTTTATGCGCATCTGCATCTATCATTCTTGCCTGTCCTTAATTTGGAGATTAATTAATTTTTGAAAAAAATAAAACGTACTAAATCCGTATCTATTTATTAATAATGTGTAATTATAAATAAACGTAGATATTAAATTAAGATTGATAAAAATTACGATTGTTGATTAAAAAACGAAAAAGTGAAAGAATAAAAGTGCCTAATAAAATAATTGCAAATAAACCAATTCTGTTGAGGAATTAATGAATTAATCCGAGAATAGACTTATGTTTTCGCATACAGAACGCACAACACTAGTTCAACATGCAGTTTGGCTGTGTTTTGATTACACAGTACACTAGATTACTAAATTTGACATTTGTCAAGTGTACGAATCAATCTACGACACTGCGCAACCAATGCATAGCCACCTGCGTGTTGCACTATCGTTGTACGCCCTGTAGATACGGATTTAGTACTGAGCGTACATTTTCTGACAGATAGAAGAATTTTAAAAATGATGGAGAAGAAAAATTGAGAAAATTACTGCCATATTTCGCACATATTTCACCTATCCTGTACCCTTATCTTCGAATCGAAATTAACATTAGATTAACTTTCATGTATAGGAGAATTGTTAGAAACTACCCCATGTCAATCCACCCTAAAATCTTCCTTCAGCGAGATGATCATTCGATCAGTGTAGCTGTTTCTTTTCCCCCTAAACGTCATTCTACAGGGTGTACAACGGGATTTCCCGTCATAGTTGGCCATGCCTTAATTACGTACTATCGTAGATTGCTCCATCTTTTATTAAATTTTTGAAGTATATGAATCAATCTACGACATGAATGAGCAAGGCACAGCCAATTGCGGAAATCTCATTGAACGCCCTGTATATTTATTATAAACAATTAGTAAATACTCCTAAAAAAATGATAAAAAGGAAACAACCAGTGAGACCAAAAATGTTTGAAAATTTCGCTTGAAAGTATAGTTTAACTCTAAACTACCATAATAATATTAATAATAATAATAACACTAATAATAATAATAATTAAAAAATAGTGTTGTAAATTTTAAGATTTGTAATTATTTATGTTTAACAATAGCGATGATAATGATGATGATCAATTTTTGAATAAGGCAACAATAATAACTACAACAATAATAATAATAATGACAACTTTATAAATATTCAAATTAAATTAACAATTGGGATGTAATATTAAGAAATATACAGTGCGTCTCGAATTAAACGACCATTTAGACAATTATTGAATGTACGATTTAACAATTAATTGCAAATTAGACCACCCATGGTTTTCAAAATATGGTCATTTAATTGGAAACACTCTGTAACTGTTGCTCTTACCCTTTAAAATATGTCAAGAATTCAACGTTTTGTACAATTTTCTGTAATTGTTCCTTTAGAATTATAGAAAAAGCTCAGTAGCTTAAACGTAATACTTTGATAAGACTATTAATTCCAAATTTGTAAAGTACGGTCTAATCAAAGTGATACGTTTCCCTACTACAGCCTATTTTATTATATTTTTTTTAATTTAAACACGACTAAGACTCAAAATTAAAAAAAAGAGTATAAATAGGTATATTCACAGTTTTGCCAATCTCATATCATTTTGAAAACAAGATTTTTCCGCACTAAATGCCAGTAATGTGCCCGATTTTAAAATTAAACGAAAGAAAATTTACTAAAAATAAATGATAAAAGTAATAAATTAATAATAATAATAATACAGAATTATATATATATACATATATTTAAATAATATTAATAATACTATTACTATTAATAATAATAACAATAAATAAAAATAAGTAACAATAAATTTATCTTTTAGCTAAAATAAAAGAGAACAACCTGTTATTCAATTTCAATTTCAATTGTCATTGTTATTACTTAATTATTGATATAATTCCCAATTAAATAAAGAAATTTAATTCTGAAAAAACTTGTTTTAAACAAATTCTTACGATATTGATGATGCCCTCTCCAGAATTAACTTCAGCCACATATATAAAGTCATCCGGGAATCTAAAACGTAAGGCGTAACTTGATTCAAGCGTCATTTGTGTAAATATTGTAATTAATCATAATAATAACAATAGTAATTGTAGCTATCTGTATTATCGACTTATTTGTTTTTCGTCTATGATTTATTTTGATGGAATTTGATTCAAATCTGGACGAGTAAAATTACACAGAAAATAGAAAATTAGCACAATTTAATTAATTTTTTAATTTTTAAGGAGAATAAAAGATTGAAAATTACATTACATGAATTAACAACAGGACGACATCTTGTGAAATATCTGGTAACTACTAGCTGCTACGTTGTCAATTATTGCAATAATTTTATCATTTTTGGTGTACATTTCCTCAATTAATAAACAATTACACTTTTTAACGGAACTTTTGATAGTTAATTGTGATGAATAATTGATTTGATTAATCGATAGGATTTAAATTCAGTATTTTGATTGGAGTTAATTTGGGGAATTTGGGAGGTAACAGTTGGCAGTATTGGAACTAACCAATTTGCTGTCATCAAAACGTCAATAGTCATCGAGAAAAAAACTTGGGATTTGTGATATTTTTCTTTTTGTGATATCCATCGAAATGCCTGATTTGGAGATAAAAAACACGGAAACTGATAAGAAGAATTTATGGTAAAAATTTATTGATTATTAAATATAAATATTACAGTAAATTAAACGCGTTGAATAATATAGGGCACAAATCTTGAGTGATGTACAAAATAATGGAAATCCAAAATTACCATCATGCAAACAAGTATTAGTATTGGGTGATAATGAATCTGGTAAAACTACAATTGTTGCAAAATTACAAGGCGTTGAAGATCCGAAAAAAGGCTGCGGCTTAGAGTACGCCTATATTGATGTTAGAGACGATTATAGAGATGGTTAGTATTAGTTTTATTATGATTATGACTAATGCTATTAAATTATTAATTATAGTAGCATAATTTACCTTCAAATTGATTATAGATATCAATATAATTATTTAGAAGGTCTAAGGGAATTGAAATTGTTTTTGTACGTTGTTGTATTGGTAATAAGATTTGTTCCATATCAGTTTCACTATGTAAAAACATTTCTAAATCATTTACAGTTTCTTTCAATAATGAAAATCGAAATTTCCTGCTATTACCAAATGAATTTGCAATAAATAAATACAAAACTTTATCATAATATACAATTTCATAAAAATAACTTTCATTATTGCGATATTTCAAAATACCTTTATCATTCAAATGATCTTTCGATATTCTCCATTTGAATTTCGTTCTTGTTGGATCATTTACACATTCTGGATGGTATTCTTTAATATGCCGGATATAATCATAAGTTGAACCTTGCCATGAACAACTTTTACCCATTAATTTTGGTATTGGAGATTTTTTTAAACATTTATACCTGTTGACAAAAATAAATTTTCGGTATTTTCAATGGATAAAGTTTATAAATGATAAGACTTACAATGCCATGATAGCTATTTATCAATTATGATTAAATTGAACAATTATACTGTGTACAATGAATTGTCAAAATTGTCCAAATGTCACTTATATTGGTTTAATAATCAACAAAAATGAAACTTTATCGATAAAATCGATTATTTTATTTGAAATTTTGTCGATGATGGCGTTTATATGAGAGTACAACAACGAATACAATGTGAATTCAAAAAATTTTAGACGTTCTTAATATTTTATTGTTATTTTATATACACGATAGGGACATGTGATAATTTCTTTGTTTATTCCGCATATTTTTTATCTCTTAACGGCTTATTTTTCTTCATATAATTACAAGAAATATTATGCTTACAGTTTAAGGTTGGCGAAATTTTTGCTTATGAATGATCCGTAACTGTAATTTCTGCAAAATTTGTTTCTATTTCCGTACATTTTTCAGTTGAGATACAACAGAAATTGATAGAATTCGAGAAATACGAAATTATTGGAACGTTAAGGCGTCCACAAATTGCCAAAATTTAGTAATCGATAATTCGCTTATTTGATAAGCTATCACATAGCATTAGAAATAGCATTTTAAAGAACGTCGGAGGTATTTTTGTTTTAGAAAATTCCAATTAAACTGAGTCACAAAAGAAAATCTTGTAGAAAATTTAAAAAAAAAGTTATATTTCGCCCGTAACTTAGCAAATATCATTTTTTAAATAATTTTCCCGTAGTAGTAAGTTAAGAGGCTTTTCAAATCTCCAAGAAATCCTCCAATTTGTTAGTTTTCCGGAAAATTCACACTATATTACATCTTTTTCATCGATTCATTGTACAAAAATATGCTAATTTTTAATAGTTGATATTTCCCTTTTTTGATAAGCTATTGTAATGCATATAACGACATTAAAAAGGGCATTTTTAAGTAGTACTTATCAACGTTTTTATTTAAAAAAATTCCAATTGATTTCTGACAAGAAAACATTCCCAGGTGTACCCCTCCGATTTTAATGAAATTTGGATATGCTATTCTCCATCGAATTCTAAGAGATGCATGTTTTTTTTTATCGTCGGAAAAATATATCTAGGGGGTGAAATCGTCACTCAAAGTTTAGGCTCAAACGGGGTGCTTTTTAAGTTTCGCATACTTCCGGTTAAAATATTCAAACGGGACAAACGGCATTATTCTCAGGATGAAAAATAATGTAGAAGTCCATTGTTTGCATATAGAAATGTTTATTAGGGTAGAAGTTATAAGGGTTGAAAGTAAAAAAAATGCTATAAGTCAAAAACAATTCATCGGATTTTGACGAAACTAATGTCATTCGATAGAAGACAAAAAAGTAGGATAAACCTGTTTTTGGATTTTTTCGAAAAATTACGCTTAGGGGGTAACCACCCGTCAAGCATATCTATAGGTATCAGAAAAAAAATCACTATTCTTATTATTTTTATATTTTAATTCATAAATAGTGCTTTTTATCAATTTACAGAAGTTGGGGCACTAAATAATATTATTTTCTTTTTTGTTTCCTACGCTTTAAATTTTCATGCTAAACGTTATTTTTTATACGAGTATACAGAGTGAGCCAAGTGGTTGGCCTATTAGACGTTTAAAGAGTTCTAATTGATGAAAGTTTCTGAAATTTGGTATGCACCCGTTTTTCCACCTGAATTACATCTGGAAAATATTTTCGTTGTTCTATCAACCCCCGGTGTATGGGGTAGTGCACCCTACTTTCTTATTTTAAATGGAATGGTATATTTTTTATTCCATATTTAGATTCTATGATGAAAATGAAATGGACTTTGATAACATGACCTATGGTTTGGCGTTAATAGTTTTTCAGGAATTTTGACTTTTTCTGAAAATTTTGATTTAGTAGTGTTTGATTGAAAAATTCATATGTTTGAAGATACCGTTAATAGATAATTCAAATTAGGAGTTCAAATAGTTTAAACTATGTACTTTACGCCAGATTTTTGAGAAATAAATTATCTTTTAGCATTTAGCCGAAATGAATTTTTCTTTCTGCCAATTTTCAAAACGCAATATCTTTCTTATTTTAAATGGAATGGTATATTTTTCTTTACACACTTAGATAGAAGAGAAAATTCTACATCGAACTGTATTAACATTTTCTATGCCTATCGCTGATAGTTTTTCAGCTATTTAAGATTTTCAATTATCAATAGTTTTTTCCCTAGTCTGAAATTGACTAGTGTCTAGTTATCTATGACTTAATAATTCCCCTATAAAGAAATGCATAGGAGGCTTAGCAAAATGACATTAACTGTCACATTTGAGGTTAACTATGATTATTTTGTATGTTTTTTCAGCGATTTCTGGCAATTTTACATGAAAAGAAAATCCAATCAATTTTAATTTAATTATTTGTCAATTTCTTGTATGATTTTTTAATTCAAAAATATAAAAATAATTAATTATTTTAATTATAATTGTGACAGAAGGTTGTTTCGCCAAGCCTACTATGTTTTAGTAGGTTTGGGGGGTAAATTATTAGAAATCAAAAATCTTCAATAACGGAAAAATTATCAATAATAGATATGAGGAATGCTAATATGATTCCATCCAGAATTTTTTTCTCTGTCTAACCGTGGAAAGAAAAATATACCATTCCATTTAAAATAGAAAAGTTATAGCGCTTTGAAAATTGGCTGAAAGAAAAACTGATTTCAGGTAAACGCTGAAGGATAATTTAATTCCATAAAGTGGATAGTTTGAACTATTTGGTTTCCAAATTTGGATTGTCTAGCACTAATGCTTTCCGGGATATGATTTTTTTTAATAAAACACTACAAAATCAAAATTTTCAGAAGAAGTCAAAATTCTTGAAAAACTATTAACGCTAGACCATAGGTCATGTTATCAAAGTCCATTTCATTTTTACCATAAAATCTAAATATGAAATAAAAAATATACCATTCCATTTAAAATAAGAAAGTAGGGTGCACTACCCCATACACCGGGGGTTGATGGAACAACGAAAATATTTTCCAGATGTAATTCAGGTGGAAAAACGAGTGCATACCAAATTTCAGAATCTTTCATCAATTAGAACTCTTTAAACGTCTAATAGGCCAACCACTTGGCTCACTCTGTATACTCGTATAAAAAATAACATTTAGCATGAAAATTAAAAGTGTAGGAAACAAAGAAGAAAATAATATTATTTAGTGCCCCAACTTCTGAAAATTGATAAAAAGCACTATTTATGAATTAAAATATAAAAATAATAAGAATAGTGAATTTTTTTTCTGATACTTATAGATATGCTTAACGGGTGGTGGTTACCCCCTAAGCGTAAATTTTTCGAAAAAAATCCAAAAACAGGTTTCTCCTACTTTTTTGTCTTCTTTCGAATAACATTAGTTTCGTATGTGAAACTTAAAAACTGCCCCGTTTGAGTGACGATTTCACCCGCTTAGAATTCGATGGAGAATAACATATCTAAATTTCATTTAAATCGGAGGGGGACACCTGGGAATGTTTCCTTGTGAGTTGCAGAGGATAATCTTGGAATATGTATTTTGTCATATTGTTCATTTATCGCCCCATAATTTAGCCAATAGAATTGATTTTTCAATGATTTTTTCATAATATCTAGAAAGTTGAAAGAGATTTTAAAGTTTTGAAAACATTTTCCTAAAGATTTCTTAATTTGCTAGTTGTTTGGCAGCAGTTTTCTTGATTTCACAAAGGCTCCAAATTTAATGTTTAATGGGCTCTAATTGTTTATATAAAGGGAATTTAAGGGCCCGCACGAGATATCCTCAAAAAGACCAATTTTTCAAACAGGAATTTTCGTTTATTTTCCAACAGATTTTAATGATCTAAACGACATTTGCAACAGCGTTTCAAAGTGCATCCAGTGGATTATCTAATTTTTAGAAATTCCAGTGCAATCTAGAATCAGAAGGAAATCTAAAGCATGTTTTTTGCATTTTCTTATAGTTTGTTCTACGCTTTTAATTTGCTACAAGCTGTGTGTTAAAACCATTAGAAAATAAGCAATATTAGTGAAGTTATGAGGGAAAATATTAAAAAACTGTAAAAAAATACTTCAAAAAATGCTTTTGATTTCCTTCTGTAGCTCTAGATTACATCCGAATGTCCAAAAGTTAGATAGTCCGCTAGATGCACCTTAAAATGCTCTTTCAAATTTCGTTTAGATCATTAAAATCCGTTGGCAAATGAACGAAAATTCTTGTTTGAAAAATTGGGGCTGTCTTGTGCGAGCCCTTAATTGACGAGTTCTCTGTTGATTTAACACCTAGAACGACGTGTGGAATATCGTTGAAAAAGCTATTTCTTGGTCTACAACTGGGGCGTATTAGTTTTGGAAAATTTTGAGAATATTCATAGAGAAAAATGCTAGAGCATTAGATTTTTCTCAAATAATCCCTTTTATAACTTAGTCAATCGTAATAATTCTAGCGGTATATAGAAAATTGCACGTCCTTTTCGAATCTTCAAGAAATTTTTCAATAGATTTGTTAGTTTTCCAGAAAATTTACAAATAGTTTGATAAGATATTGCAATGAGTACAATAGCATCAGAAAGAGCATTTCAAAAAGTGTCTAAAAATGTTTCTCATTTTGAAAAATTCTTGAAATCTGAATTACAGAGGGTAATACTTTTTTCATAGTTTCCTCTATTATAGAGCCAGTATTCTCAAATTTTCAGTAATTTTCTTATTGTATAAAACAAATTGAGAGTGTTTTCCACATCCAGAAATTCTCCAACAGGCTTGTTAATCTTCCAGAAAATTAACGAAAAATTGATAATTTTCTTAATTCAGGTTCTTATTTGAATTTCTATTGTAGCACTTCTATACCATCTCAAAAACCCACTGAAAACTCTAACAATGATTTTTTTACTTACAGATCAGACTCGTTTGAGTGTCTGGATATTGGACGGTGATCCAGGCCATACAGACCTATTAAAATTCGCTTTAAATGAAGAAACTTTCCAACATACTTTAGTCATATTAACTGTATCAATGACATCACCATGGAGTATATTGGAACAATTACAACATTGGTCATCTGTATTAGCTGATCATTTAGATAAATTAAATTTGGATGTTGATCAACGACAACAACGTCGACAATTTTTAATCAAAATATGGCAAGATTATATTGAACCTGGTGATGAATTAGATCCATCATCACCAATGAAACGTAGTTCGAGAACATTTACTGATGGTATTGATGATAATAATGATGATACAGCATCATTATCGGAGGGTACATTGACGAATAATCTCGGCTTAGAGATTGTCGTTGTTGTAACAAAAGTAATCAATTATTTTTTTTAATATAATGATATTTCACCTCGAAATTATGCCATGTCGTAGATTGATTCATATATTACTAAATTAAACATTTGTTAATTTTCCAAGCGTATGAATTAATCTACGACGCTGTATAACTCAGATACAGCCAACTGCGAGCTAGAGTACCCTGTCAGCCGTATTCTCTATTTTTTTGGCGATTCGTTACCATGACAGTGCTGTTTTATTGTTTTATTCTTGTCTAGTTGATGAAATTCTACCCAATAAAATAGAAATTACAATCAAAGAGACTGTCCACTTTCAGCGTTACTATAGTAACAAATTGTCAACAAGTTATAGAATACGACTGTGTATTTATTGTAAATTATACCACGATATTTGGCCTCGCAGTTGGGCACGTTTTTTACATAGGGTTTTAGCTTTATTCAGCTATTTAAAAATGTATAACAAATGTCTAATTAGACGTAGTATGAATAAAGCTACGACACTATGTTCGAGAGGCATGGCCAATTTTGAGGTAAATTATCGTATTTCTAATACTGTTGATTTAATAATTTGTTGTTTTGTAGACGGATTATATGCAAACATTGGAAAAAGAGCACGATTATCGTGACGAACATCTCGATTTCATGCAACAATGGATCCGTAAATTCTGTTTACAATACGGTGCAGCTTTATTCTATACAAGTGCAAAAGAGGATAAAAATTGTGATTTACTCTATAAATATTTAACACATCGTATTTACAATTTTCCATTCCGTACACCAGCTTTAGTTGTTGAAAAAGACGCTGTATTTATGTAAATTACATTGAAAATTTAATAATTTCGTATTAAAATTTATTGAAATTGTAGACCAGCCGGTTGGGATAATATGAACAAGATTCGTATCTTATATGAGAATCTCCATTCATGTAAAGCTGACGATTATTATCGTGATGTTATCGTCCAACCTACAACAAGAAAAGTAATTAAATTTTGGGTTAAATATTTAATTTTGTTTCATAATTTATCGTTTAATTTAAGGCAATTAATCGTGAAGTTGAAATTTTGGCCGAAGACGAACAGGCTTTTCTAGCCCGGCAACAACAGATTCTCTTCGCTGGTGCCGCTCATATTCCAGCAAGATTAGGCGAGCCGCAAATCCGCAGTAGTCCATTGAGTAAAGGGGCTGTAAGTTTAATTATCAATTTTTTAAATTTCGTTATTTAATCAATTTTCTGTCAGTTGGATGGTTCTAAAGTGGTTGGTTCGCCTGGTGGTGAGGGCGTATTGGCGAATTTCTTCAATTCGTTACTACATAAAAAAACCGGATCAACCCCCAATAATTCATTATTGAATAAATCGGGTGGTAGCGGTGGTGGTGGTGATTCGTTTACAGAGAAATCGTCAATGCGTTCAGATGCTGCAGCTGAATTGGATCGTTTAGCTCGCGGTGGTAAAAAACCATCATCGTCATCATCGTCCGGTAGTGGGCCAGCTAGTGGCGTCGATTTTAATGCTTCAGATTGTTAATTTCTCTAATATTCCAAAAATATTTACTTAATTATAATTAATCTTATTTATTAATTATCGCTGCTAATTATTAAAAATCGTTAGATTGAATAGCGTTGTTTATTTATGCCCAATCATTGATTCATTAATTTGTTGACGTAAATATGAATTTTTAAATGAGTCTTTTAATGGTTCATCAATTTTATATTATCATCTGGAAATAACTGTTCCACATCGAAACGATTTTATTTACAATTCTAAACGTTGAAAACTCAATCAGTCGTATTCTCTAACTTGTTGCAATTTCGTTACTATGACAACGCTAGGGATCAAGTGTTTTAAATAACCTATTCGTGTCGATCAATTGTAAAGTAAAATAGGTATAAATTAGCAATTTCTAGCGTTGTCATAGTAACAAATAGCTGAAAAGTTAGAGAAGACGGCTTTTTCAAACGGTTTACAATTTGGTAGAGTGAATAATAGAAATCCTCTCCGCCACTGGAGATTCGATATCATCAACACGTGTCTCCACCTCACACCTGCGTCTTTTTTTTTGGCACAATCGATTTAGAAAACGTCGTTAATTATTAGAAAAGGTAATAACAAGACAGCGGTTAAACAGGAAACAGTGGCGTTCCGTTATACGGATAGAAAAGCCCTCAAGCCAGATTGCTAAAGACATTAAAACTTAATTTTCTGCCCAATTATTGCGATTTAATTTTAAACAATAGAACTATCTAATCAATAAAAATCAATATAACATAGGATAATTCAGCCGATCCAAGCACCGACCAACGTTCTTCATCCATGGTTTCATTGTTCAAAAATAATTCTAATCATTTATTACAGTACGATTTCGTTTATTTACAATTAATTTATAATTTATAACTATAATTGCCTGAATTTTGTAGTTTAATTAGATTTTATCGATTATTGAAGCGATTGAGTAGAAGAGCGCTACAATTATCCAATTATTAGGTCGCCCATTGACATTTACATTCTCTAATGATAAAATATTCAATAAGGATCGTTCATTTTATTGATTTCTTATTATTAATATTCGTTATGGATTAAATGTAACCACTTTAGTTAATCAAATAATAATAATATAATTGGAAAATACAGTGCCATCTATTGGTGTTTGCTGGGATTGAATTGAACAGACAACGAAAAGTGGGAGGTAATATTGTGTGTGTAGTGCACATGCGCTAGCTAGGTGCAAGTATCCAGTGCCAGTGTGTAAGTACAAAAGTAGAGAAATATAAAATTGATTGTTTTAACAGAGAAATGCATCCCGACACTGGCATATTTTTTCGTTAATCGTACCCAAAATAAAAAATAATAATTTAATTAGAAAACGACAAAAAACAAACCAGAAAATTATATAATTTAAATAATAATAATAATTAAAATTAAATGTTGTGATAATTGTGATATATGAAATAGGTTAGAAAATAAATAGAAATGTTTTCGCGATAAGTTGAAGATCGCATATACATCCCAGTCTACTACGATTATTATTATTATTCTACTTTTTAATTCCTGTTGTACCTGAATTCTGCTGTGTATTTTAAAGAAGAAAAGAAAATTTTAATTAAAGAAAAAGCATAAAAAATTGAAGAAAAACAAGAAAATTCGATTTTTTTTTAAATAAAAATATATTGTATAGAAATCGCAAACCCTATGGAAGGCTAGACGAGACAATTTCGCAGCAACAGACTCAAGATCAGGTATGTTGGTGAAATTTTGTTTTTCTAGCTATTATGATTAAGGTGAAGTCCCAATGAAGGGCTCGTTTTTAAAGGTACATTCACACGTTATAACCTATATTTGTTGTTTTTTGTGGTTTGGGGAAACTAGACGAAAAATCGGAAATCCTTTATTTTAGTCCTATGTAAATTAGGCATGAAACTATACATCTATGTGTACGTGTGTGTGTATGTAGATGGATTTTATACACGCATACACATATAGAAGGATGCCTGGCGCATATGCATGCCTACCTAACTATTGATTGACTCATTGACTGTCGTGTAATAGCGAAGAGCAAATAGCTAATCAACGACCCACCACCACTACCACTTTCACCCTCAGTTCATTGGGGTTCGTTTCTCTATATGCAACTTGACAACCACACTCACACAACTGTGTATGCATACACGTGCGCAAATATCCGGACGAATTCACACATCCACATAGACAACCTAAAATTGAGGTCTTTCTTTTCGGCTTTTTCTGTTTTTTCTCTTTCTTTCATTCTTGAATGAATCTCATTTGCAAATAAAACATCTGATCCAAATACATACACGTTCTATTATAAAGCTTTCTCGTCTCGGCTTTTATTCTTTGTCTTTTCCAAATCGCCGTCTATATTGCTAGCGAAATTTATTGGTGGTGTTTTGGGATTTCTGGATAATCGCCAAAAATTCGGCACATGTTCTGCTTCTATTGCTTTGATTACGCTACGATTACGTAGTCGCGTCTAAAATTAACCTTTTCAACAATTTTGGTAATTTGTGGAGTTTCGATTCTCTTTTGCACTGTTGCACTTGTCTAGTTTGATTCGGAAGCAACGAAATCAGCCTTGAACTTTTTTATCAAATCAAGAATTTTATTGATTTCCATGAATAAATGAACGAGCTTTCGCTTTCGTTCTGTTGTAGTTTTTTTTCCCGACGACCGTTGTTGTTGCCCTCGCCGGTGCGATCATCACATCCACGTGCCGACCTGAAATTGCATTACAACCCCCGTAAGATGGCGCAAACTCTCTTTCTTTCTATCTCGATCTCAATCTGCCACACGTTCTCTTCCAGCGTTTGCCGTCTCTGTCGATTTTCACTTGCATTTTTGTTTCACTTTTTCCTTCCTCTATAGAAAATAATTAAAAGCAGCAGTAGTAAGTGAAATGGAAAGTTGGTGGAAACGATCGACCCTGAGAGTGTGCGGCACGCAGTGCGGTGCCGATGGCTGATGATGGTGGTGGTGGTGGTGGCGGCGGCGGCGGCGTTGTCAGGGACGTTGGAGCGTTGCGGTAGGGTGCGGGATGGTGGCGGTGCCGCTGCAAAACAGAGTGCAAGGTGTCTGCGCGACGACTCGACGCCGCCGCCCGCGTCCTCCCATCCTCGACGTCGTCGTCGTCGTTGTTGTTGTCGTCGTCGTCGTCGCCGTCACCACCGTCTACCCACGCTTTAAGGGCCAAGGCTGTTTGCTACCCTAGGCGGACGTCTTCTTTACACACCCCACTTCATTACTTTATCCTAGTATTAGCTTGCTGCCGCGTGCTACATATAAAATCCAGGCAAGTGGAAACGACCCGACTACTAGGATGTTATACATGTGGGGGTGGTTTGGAAAACACCACCTTCCACTTCTGCCACAAGCCCTGTGAATTGTGGGACTGTCACTTTGGTGACATTTCACTTTCGCTGCGTGTTCTCTGTCGCTTTCATTGAACTTAAAGAGGGAACTGACCTTACAACAACATCCGAATAATTTTTTTTGAACATAAAGTCTGCCAAAAAAATTACATTCTCCACTAACAACAGAATTTAATTAAGGGGAATCTTCAAAGGATAATCATACATTTTTAGGGTAATTTATTAAAATATTTAATCAGATGACCTAAATGCAATACTATTATTTAAAAAGGCCACGTGGAAGTGAATTAAAATATTCAAATTACATAATGAATTGGATGGAATTTTAGAAATCGCCGTTCTATTTTGCAAAAATCAATCGCCTAATCTCTCACTTTTTATTGATAAAAAAAAAATAATTACATATTATTATTAATGAATCATTCACTCATAAATTGCACTTTATCAATCCTATTTGATAAAGCCTGCATTTGATTGACGTGAAGACACATTAAATAGTAAACTCAAATTTCAACCAGAGATTCTCAAAATTTTTGCTAAACAAATTAGAATTTCAGCAGTAATTCAATGATTTTTAATAGTAAAATTGCTATTCCGACAAACTCTTATCAGTTTAATTGGAAGCGTTAGTTCAAAATACGCCCAAATTTAAATATTCCGATAACGCTGAAAATATTTGAAGGATTCAGCCTTTTTTTGCTTGCTGATGGTTAACGGTATTCGTTTAGTACGCCTGCAGTGGAACAGGTTGTATACAGGAAATGGGCTAGCAAAATTTTTGATGATATATTTTGACCACGTTTTATACGAAAATATTTCCACATAGATTACAGTTTTTTGGGAGTGATAAGTAGTAATCTTAACAATAGTGCTGATAAAAAAGTACAAAACAAACGACTATTGTAAATGATTATGAAATATTATGATCCAAGGGAAAAATACAATTTTGGTTGTAATTCAATTAGCAATGCAGTAAACTGTTTTGAGTGTTTTTTTTGTATAAATGAAAATTTCGTCAATTGCGAAAAAACATAATAAACAATTTATAAAAGTGTTGTAAACAAGGAAGTTGAAATTCCATGGTCAAATACGCATATTCATATATTTAGAAGGTTACGCATTTAAAGATTTTTTTGTCGATTTTAAGACATTCAAAATTATCGCTATTATTTTAAATTAACTGCACACGCTTCATTTCTTGTACCGTTTCATAGTTAATTGATTTACATTTTGGCAAATTATGGACAGGATTTTTTAATCTTTTTTTTTCTGCTTGATTTACTATTGCTGTGTTCATTTAAATGAGAATAGATGGAGGGAGATGGTTCTAAGATCCTTCATAGATTAGTTGGTGAATTTTAAAACTTCGCGCTATTGCACAAATTATCTCAATTTGACCTTGATCGTTTATATTAAAAGATGACACTTATTTTGATTAAAATAACGCGTTATCGTATATTATGTACATAACTATAATAAATAATTGCATAAAGTATTAACCAAATAATTTGTTGATTGTTTCTCTTGCGAGGGTTAGACAGAAATGTATTTACAATTGCTAATCTCATGCACTCCAAAATTGTCGAATGTTTACACTGCCTTTTTGGTGAGCCAAAAAAAAAAATGAAGGTCGACGAACGTCGTATGTTTCCTGATAAGAAAAATACAATTTTTCTCATATATTGAAAATATTTACACAGTCTAAGAGTATAGAAAGATAATGATAACGTTTTGGGATATTTTCAGATTTCATAATAATAATCCTATAATGCTGCGAAATTTACGATTTTTTACTCTTTTTTTCTAAGGCAAAGAAAACTGGTTGGGTAGCTTTATACTATAATGACCACAGGAAAAAAACATAATAGTGCGTGTGGTATTTCCGTTCCAGTAGAGGAGAACGTAGACAAACTATTGTTAGTGGTGGTGGTGGTGGTTGAAATATATGGCAGTAGATGCGTCGTCGCAATACCGCCCCCTAATTACCTTTGTCTTTTCTCTTGAAAATCTATCGATAAGGATATAGCCTTGAGTATATCTAAGAAATTTTCTCAAGTATCGCATTTTTTGCACTCTTGCCTATCTCGATTCTCGGCTTACTGGTTTGCTTCCTTCTAAAATGTCAATACAGTTTTGGCAAGTTTTGGGGTCGTAACATACACGCACACATTGGCGTCGTGGCCGTGCACATGCCGTTGGCAGGCGTCCTTAGAGCGGCTAATGCCCCGGACGCCCCTTCCTCATACCCCTCTACTTCTAACCTTCTCTATTGCCGAAAATTTCTCATGGCCACCGCAGAGAATCGCGCGCGATTGCAAATCACCAAATAGAAATCCTCTAAGAGACTTGCACCAATTCATACCATTAGTTCGTAATCAAGAAAAAAAAAAACTAATTTAAAAATCAACACGAATTCTAGGTAGTGCGAGATAAACAACTGTATTAGATAATAAAGTGGAGGTGATTCCGCAACCTTCTCGATCGATGAGGGTGAATCCTTGCATCTTCTCTATTAATAAATTTTTTTCCTGGACACATCCATTAACCCTGACATTTGTCGCCGGTTGCCGGGTCGGTAGATTTTGCCCGATTCTGTTCAGGTTCAAGGACCACTGCGTAGGATGTAATGTAACATTAAAAATCAATAAATACAAGCAGTTAACAAATCTCTCATTCGTCAACCAAATGTGGAATAATTACAAAACTTATAATAAGGAACAGGTAGATGAGCCAATTTGCTCAAAAGGTAAATTAAGACATACACCACTTTGTCATTTATCCTAACTTCACCCCAGAACTTTTATTTCCAGCTTTCTGATCTTTACAATTTTTCACCGATTTCTCATATTCTATCTAACATGAGTTTACGTAGTTAAAACTTGATAATGAATCAAGTTTAATAATGATAATAATAATAATAATGATAATAAGTTTGTTAGTTTTCGGTTCCAGTAGGGTGAGCTCTGTATTTTGTTATTTCTGTGGATAATACAGGGGTAATTATTCACCCTTCTCTTCTACCTTTATAACATTATGGCATACTATTATAGAAAAAGTCTACTTGTGTTACTATTCATATGTAATTTTCGTTGTTTTAACGATATTCATTGCATAATTTATTTGGGGACTGTTGGTTTTTTGTGTAATTCATCGATAAAGATAAACGACCAGTCCGCATAATTTTCGTTGGTGTTGCCGGAACTTTTAAACTTATGTATCGTCAAAAATTGTTTGTATATTCACATGTATGCGTGTTAAGTACAGTTGTCCGACATTTAAACAGCTGAAAACTGGCTAAAAATTATCCAAAAAAAAACTCGTCAAACTGGATATTTTTTATACAATTCTTTAATATGCGTATATATAAAATCGCGTAACAGCGCGAATTTCTATCTCTATCTCTTTCATCATCATCCACATATTTCAATAATGAATTAATTAATGAGGGAATTCAGTATTTTTTTTTGGCGAGCGCATTACGCACACATCTACAAGACGCATATATGTACAAATTTGTGTGTATGTGTGTGTTCATTATGTACACATGTGTATAACCTTGCGACAGGCGGGTCGGTGTTATAAATGCTGGCCTGCCTGCTTGCCTGTGTGCGACGGACGTGCACCAGAAGCTTACGTAATAGGAGGTCCTATGCGAATTCGTCCCTGGCCCCTCATCATCTAACTACTATTATAATATCCACCCCACCAAAAATTTTGGCAACTCGCAAGTTTTGCCGAACAATTTTTTCCTGGTTGCCAGAAATAACGGCTGGTATTAGACGGAATTAAAAAAAAAATAAATAAATTGCAATCTTTGTTAGATTTTTATGAATTTTGTGTAGTGCGAGTGTTTTAGTTTTTGAGGAAATCGAAAAACAATTGATTTCCCTGAGAGTTTTCTGATGATGTCTTTCATTGTAGTGGGCTCATCAAAGAACGGACCTTGATTTTTTTATCAAAGACTTCATTATTTTTTGTGTTGATGGTATTTTGTATTTTTTCGGCATAAATTATGGAAATGCGAGGTAAATTTGTTTTTACTATTCATTTGTGTGTTTTTTCTTTTTCGTTGTTATTAATCAATATTTATTTATTTATTATAATAAGTCTATTCTTAGACTTGACCATCATTTTTATTATCACCAGCATTGTTATAACATTAGAAATTAGTTGAGGTTTAATGAAAATAGGAAACAATCTGAATAAAAATCATTTCATTACAATGTTAATCACATAATGGAAATGTACTGTCGTTGGACAAAAACAGAGAGGAAAAAGACCTCTAATATTAAACTTGTTGAAATTTTGCATGTTGCAAAATGTGGTTTGACATTGAACAATAACATTAACCTTTCGCGATTATATAAATAATCCTTCTTGCATTCTTATTTTTGTATAGATTTCTAAATAGTTACGGTTACTGAACATTTTTAATTGCCCATAAAATAAATTTTCCTACTTTTTCCAATCATTTGGAATATTATTCGATCAATTGCAATTTCAACATAGATTTTCCACAAAGAAGTGTATTGTCCTCTCATCTTGCTCTACAATTAATTGCAAAAGTTTTTGTCCAAAAGCAAGCCGGACATAACGGACTTTATTCTTTGTATTTTTTCCAAAAGCCAAAATGAAAATTTAAATATGTATCTATTTGCAAATAGTATAATGAAATATTATTGAATTTATTACATCATATCATTGTTATTGTTGATTCTAATATTATTTGATGAGTTCAAGGTTTAAATAATCAAAAATTTGAGAAGTAACGTTTTAAAGAAAATAAAATTCCTGCATCGATTACTGCATTTGTATCCTCTACTACAATTTATTCTCAATTAAAATAATTTAATTCAAAAAAAATTATAATATTACAAATTCGACCAATGTTGATCTTTTGCCGAATATATCTCTAGGGTTACTACAGTTATCATTTTTATCTGCAATTTTATCAACAGTTTGTTTATTGTTTGTCACAATTTTTTTTGTGAAAAACGTTTCTCTAGTCGCAATATTATCAACAACATCGGAAAATTCCCTGTTAAATCTGGTTAAAACCAAAAAAAAAACAATAAAGGAAGACAGCTATTGCACTTGATCCGGAAAAATACACGGTGGTGGTTTCTTATAAACAATAAAATTGATAGGGTCCATTAACCTTAGAGTTGACGCATCGGCACCAACCCAAGGACACGGATTTTATTAATAATTCGGGGGCCTCTTCGGTTCGCAGCAAAAAAAATTTTTTTTAACATAGTTAAATATGCACAAATTACAATATCACGACCGGAAAACAACATGTTTATATCTACATTTATAGATAACAATAAGGGTTTTTGCAAAACATAAAATTTGACACACTAAAATTGCACGTGTCGTGATTTCATTACGAATACATTAATATTCAGCCAAAATTATTTTTTGACAAGAAGTGTGTCACAGTATTGCTGCAGCGTTAGTAACTAGAGACTTTCTTTCTGCATTCGTGCAGTGAAATCTTTCCATAACTTGTCCTAATAATGTACAGAAAAAAATAATTTAATAGCGAGAAATCATCAAAAGTACCATTCGTATATGCAACCAAAATTGGGAACTCAATATTTAACTAACAAGTGTTAATTAAACAACGTCTTTAACTTTAGTTAGAAAGTTATTAGTATTTGTACAGAATAATATCTCAATAAATATTACAGTTTTAATTAGTATCTAGACAGATAATAGGTTTGGTCTGTTGGTTCTTACAGGAGAAAAAACCTCAAAAAAATATGTGAATTACAATGCATTTTTGTTATTTTCTTCCACTGTTGCGTTCTAATTACCATCATTCATCATGATTTATTTCTATTTTTTGTTTGTAAAATCACCTCTTGAAAACATAATAGAAATTGTCCTGGATCAAGATTTCCGGTTTTTTCTCTCTCTAAAGTTGTTAAGAATTCGTAATTACGCAATTCTTGTGATAAAAAAAAATAGTTTTATCTGTTCCTATTGTATGCTGCGTACACTAGAAAGATTAGTGCGATAGGTTGTCCTAATGATAATTTTTTTTTCGGCTAATAAAACGGCAAACTTCGACAATTTCCATTGGTAGTAGAGGAGCGTCATGACGACAACGGCGGCGTCGAGGACAACGACGACGACCACCGCCAATAGTTTTGAACGTGGAGAAGATCTCTCGGTGTGCGAAACTCGTTATAAAACGATAGTTGTATAATATTGCAGTAGTGTGTAGACGTTTATAGCAAAAGTGCGTATATTTTTGTGTGAATGTTGCGTGTTTGCGCCAATCTATACAACGATGTCGCCTCTTTAATTATAAAAACGAATTAAAAAACGATAATGAATTCGACAATACTTGACTATTGTTGAAACAATTTTGATCGAGTAAGTTGATAAATTTTCGATATTTTCCACCGTGTTTGCGTGCCGAAAGTTGCATTCTTCTTGCATTACTCGATTTAAATTAGTCCGAATAGTACACGTTGTTTTAATAGATCTGTATGCGCATAACCTTGTATGTTGAGGCCGCCGGCAAATGCGTATACGTTTTTTTGATAAAAACCAGGACCGGCTTTCGGTAAATTTAACAAGAATCTTCGAATTTTCCAAATTTATTTAGTTATATTTTTTTGCTATCGTGAGATAAAGCGACAGAAATTCGAATTTGTGTTGTCGTCTAGTTGATAATAGTTGACCTTCTGTAGACACAAAAAATTAGATTTTTATATAAGTGGATGATAAAGTAGAGTAAATAAATAATAGTAATAGAAAAATCGCTGGTATTCATCGAATTAAACGTGTCAATGTTAAAAATTCGGTAATAATAGATTCAAGAAATGACTACAATCCGTTTTTGAAATATTACAATGAATTGATTATATCGATTTACAATTGTAAAAATTTGTTTTGTAATTTACATTAAATATTAACATGTCTCGAGCCTATAATAGAAACAGTAAATTTTGCGTTTTGTGTAAAATTCTTTATGTTGTCACTGATCCGGTCCTGAATTTGATTGCCAAATTTATTTCGAACACAAAACACATACGAACATAAAATACACAACACAAGGTTGAGTGAGTGGCGTAAGAGTTTTTTTAAAGTTCTGTCATAATTACTTATCTGCATCCTGGTTGACCATGGGATCTATTATGTGTGTATTTTAATATCTGCATTGATATTTGTTTATAACTATTAATCTGAAAATAATAATAATAATAGTGTTCATTTTGCAATCCTTTTGACACATTTTCCTAGCATCTTGTCCTTTTCTTTTTAATGTTACATAATATGAGACGCAGTAATAACAATAAATTGTAATGTTTATGTGCCTTTTTTCTCTTGTTCTAGCTCATAATATTTTCCATTCTGGTGTTGAGATGGACTCTCAGCAGCAACAATTTTGTTTAAAATGGAATAGTTTCGGCACAAATTTAGCTACATCATTTAGTAATCTGTTCAAATCGGAAACATTAGCAGATGTTACATTATTCTGTGATGGTAAATTTCTGTTTATTTTATTCGATTTCATCATTAAAATCAAAAAAATTTCGTTGTGTTTCTATAGGGATAACATTTAAGGCCCACAAATTGATTTTAGCAGCATGTAGCAAACATTTAGCCGATCTATTCGAGATAGCACCACCTTATCAAAATTTAGTGGTCATATTGGATGGTACATCAGCATCGAATATGGCTGCTTTATTGGAATTTATGTATAAAGGTGAAGTGCATGTATCGCAAGATTCATTATCGAGTTTTTTAAAAGCAGCCGAATGTTTACAAGTAAAAGGCTTAAGTATTGAACATGAGAAATTAGCTGTTGCACAAAGCCAATCAAATATGGATACAACAACATTAGATTCACCAACATCATCGACAAGGAAACATTTTAAAGTTTTAAAAGATGAAATCGATAATGCATCATCGTCAACAACAAATAATCATCATCAATCTAGCCCGTCCCCAAGTTATTCGCCGGCTATGTCGCCATATATGCATCCGCATCATTATAGACAATATGAACAAAGGATGCCAGCAACGGGGGCTGCATTTTCCGAATCACAATTGAAACGTACATTACGCAATAGTCCAAATGATACATTACATGATACAATACGGGCATCTGTATTGAGGGATGGTAGTAAAACAGCTGGACGACCTACATCACCACCAGGACCATTATCATTGGCATTTCGTCCATCGTCATCATGTTCATTACCATTACAACCGGAAGCCGATGCTGCACCACCTGAAAACCGTTTCGAACCAGATCCGGCCAGTGCGGTTGTCTGTCCTGAAAGTAACACGGCTGATTGTTGTCTCGATAATGGTTGTGCAGAAGGTAAGAAATTAACATTTTCTTAGATCTGGTGGCTGAAAAATGCCACTATTTATAATTCGAAAGGAATCAGAAAGAGTATTTCAACGAGTAGGCCATTTTCGGAAAATTTTGATTAATTTTTGAGTTACAGTGGAAAATGTAAGAGCACTTTTGTTGGAATTTTTTGATTTTTTATATTTTCCCTCATAACTTTGATAATATTGGTTATTCTGCAATGAAATTGTAGATTTTGATAGAAAATTTAAAGCGCTTTTCAGATCTGCAAGAAGTGTTCCAATAAACTTGTTAGTTTTTCTGAAAATTGATTAAAAAGTTGATAATATTTTTGACGTACCATTTCCACAATTTGAAAGATCAACAGTTATTCGGTAACTTGTTTAAAAGCTTATCCAAAAAAGGAGTGCATGGTAGTAATGAAAAATCCAATTTCGGAAAAGTTACACTTTTTTTCCAAAGAAACGTATTAAATACAATTATTTTATAACTAAATTAACAGCTGTTGATGGACTATTTTATTGATTTGTCGGAAATTGCCACTTTCGTTGGGAAATTCTTGAAAACTCTTGGAAAAGCAACGTTTTTGTCAAATGATGTCATGATGCGTTGTCTAGATTAGATAGTCGCAACCTTAAGTACCCATCCGTAAGGGATATTACCAAATTTTAGGATTATCATAGATTTCAATAAAGGCTTAGCAACTTTGGGTACTCGAGTTTATATTATCAGAAAAAGAGAACGCATCTTGCCACATCATCTATCCGCACTAAATCATTCTGGTACCAGATAGGGAAAGTTTCCATTTCAGTTTTCATTCCATTCTAAGAATTTCCCAACAATGATGGCTAATAAAATGCTCAATTCTTCTAATTTTCCGAATTTTCCTTGTTGCCATTCCTTCCGTTTTTGGATAAGCTTTTAATCGAAATATCGTTCAAATTGTGGAAATGAGAGCGAATAAATATTTTCAACTTTTTTAAATCAATTTTCTGGAAAATTGAATTTTTTTTTTATATATATGAAATTTTCTATCATTCATTGCAGAATAAGAAATTGCAAGCAATTCCACTATAACTCAAAAATTAATCAAAATTATCCAAAACGCATCGAAGCAGACCTTAACAATCAATAAATTAATAATAAATCAACTAATTTTCAGATTTACGTATGAAAATGGAGCGGAATATCCAGCAAGACGAACCGCCGAGCAGTACAGGTGGCGGCGGCGGCGGCGGCGGGGGTGGTGGTGGCGGGGGTGGAGGCAATAGCGGCACTAGTAGCAGCAACGGTAATAACAATGCGAACGGTAGTGGTGGTAGTAGTAATGGGGGTAATGTAACTGGAGGTCTCAGTAATAATGGATCGGCTAATGGTTCATTAGGTCAACTTACGAAATATAATCATGAACGTGATAAAACAGATTTAGTGCCGGCTTCTTTATGGAATTCAGTTGCTGGCAAATTGAGTCACAAAACTGGTACAGTCAATACACCAGATGGTCAGTATTCTATTATAATAATAAAAAGACGAAATTGTAGTTTTAATTTGTTGAATTTTAGGAAAGAAATTGAAGTGCCCTTTTTGTGAACGTTTATACGGTTATGAAACAAATCTACGTGCTCATATAAGACAACGGCACCAAGGTATACGTGTACCATGCCCATTTTGTTCACGTACATTCACACGCAATAATACAGTCAGGCGGCATATAGCCCGTGAACATAAAGCCGAATTGAGTTTGAAGGCATTTCAAAATCAACAACAACAACAACAGGTACACAACCATAATCCATAAAAATAAACCACAACTACCTGATATTTTTCAAAAAAGAATTAGAAGAAAAAAACGTAGCTATAAGTCAGAAATTTTAATTAAGGTGCACTCTGGGACACAGTAACCGACACAGTTACAGATTTTGATAAATTTACAAAAACCAAAATTACCATAGTCAGATTTAAAATAAACCAAAATTGCTGTCGTCTCAGATTTATGACTCTTTATCTGTGTTGTTATGAATATCTTTGGGAAGAAAAATTATTAAGTGTCATTTTTATACTATAGTTAGGTCTTATCAATATAGGAAGTTTGAATGATGACGATGAAATTGATTGATTGATTGATTGATAAACAAATACGAGCTGGTCTTGATTTGTTTTCAAAAAAATTATAAACTTAACAACTACAACAGAAAAAGGCATGATTCGTGCAAGTGTATTGTTTTCTAATTAGTTAATAGTAATAGGCGTCTTTAAAAGAAAAGAAAAATATTTGTTCACTCAGGTTGTTATTAAGTTTTAACCGAAAAGTTTATTTTTTTGAGTTATCGACGTGTAATAACGAAATTTGCGTTTTTCTTTTCTTTCAGAGTTTCTATTTTGTACTTGTTCGCTTTAAAATCTATTTAGAATCATTAATTTTGTTGTACTTATTATTAATTATTAATCACTTAATTTAGTTTATTTTTAGTATTAGTTGATAATTGTTAGGAAGGAAATCCGGAAGCTACCTCAACAGAAAATAATCTGCCTCAGTTTTTCTATTATTATTATTATTAATTGTTAATTTGTTATAATTTTTTTTTAATATTTAGTATCAACTAGTCATTTAGTGCAACACAGTTACAGTTGTCAGTTGAAACAACTCAGGTTGAAATTTTGGTTTGATTTCGAGGAAATTTGAAGCTTTAACGTTTGTTTCGGGTGAAAATCGCATGAAAATAGCGCTCAGTTGTGGATCAAATTCACAAATAATCACAGGATAATAGATAATATATTATATATATTATTATAAATTGTATATAATACAATTAATTAATTAATATTGTGATCGATTTCTCAAATTTGAAGAGATGTTTATTATTATTATTATTTATTATCCTATAATATATTTTTGTTGGCTCAAAATTGAAGAGATATCTTTATTAATTGTATAAAATAATTAAGTTTTGGGATAATTTCGTGTAGATATCCGTAAATTTCGAACCCTGATTGTGTCGTTTTTCTTTTTTTTTTAATTTCTAAGTTAATCACATTTTCAAATTGCCATATTGCACTATTTTTCAGTTTATATAAGAACATTACAATGAACCAAATAGATATTAGTTGTTAAGCTCTTGAAAGCTCCTAGTCATTATTATACAATAGCTATTTTGTAAAACACTCTACTACCTCATATACAACTAGTTTACACAGTATTTTTTTGAATTTGTTGTTTTTATTATAAATACGGGTCATTTTACAATAATTATAAATTCAGTCACCTCCGAACTACCTCAAAGACATGACAACTCATCACTATTTATTTAGTTTTTCTTTATTTTTTTAACAATAATTAGGTGTAAGTTCTGTAATAGTTGCATAGCTTCTCAACAATAATCAATAACAGTACAAATTGTTATTAATTTTGTAATTCACAAACTAGTTTGTCAATTATCTACGATCACAACCCAAAGTGCACTCAGGTATTCTACAATTTAGTTTTCCAATTCGATTCTTTTGTAAATATCACCGAATTATTATCCTGTAATTATATTTATTTTTGAAGAAATTCGTGGATATTCACAAAACAATTGTAATAATTATCCGTAAATTCTGAGGCATCAGGGTTCCTCCGAATTTGGCATCACCCCAACTAGTGTTTAAGTGTATTATTTTCGGATAACTTTATTATTATCAGGAATTATCTTAGAAATTGTGCAGTTCTCGGTGATGGAATAATTTCAATAAATCGGGCATTTCTCTATTTTGTATAATTTATATTTTTGGGTATTTTTTGGTGATTTATTTTGGTAAATTTAATGAATGATCGTGATGATAATGATGGTGATAGAGTGATGATGATGATGGATAACGTTGCGAAAAAGAAACGTTTAAAATAAAAATTGGTGTATTCTTTCATCTTTCTATTTAAAAATAAGAGAGATCATGTTTTTCATGTAATAATAATAGTAATAATCATGTCCTCTTATACGTGTAATATGTACGGGCTTTTATATAAATGATGAAACAAAAATGTGCTGTTTTTTAAAAAAGAAAAGTTTAAAAATTAAGAAATTTAATACAAGTCCACTATAAGTGTTACCTATTTTGTTAGTGTAGAATTCGATTTTCTGTTCGTTATTTTCTACAATATTCTTGTCATTTGTCGGTATTTTTTGGGGGAAATTCAAAACAGTAAGAGAATACTAGTGGCAATGCAATGTTAACGTGAGTGATGATGTGAATGTTCAATTTTTCGTCACCATTTCTATTGCAATAATCTCAGGTGTTTATTCAGGGATTTTTTTAATTTAATTATTTTCAAAATACAATCTCATACATGCATGATAGTATTAATTTTTACCAAAAAGGCGTGTGCATGTGATGTATGATTGTTTAACTATAATTATAACTATAATAAATATATGTTATGTATGACAAATTCACAAATATTTGTGTTGAGCTGTAATGCAATTGGTAAATTTTCGAATTCTTTTGTATTATATTAAATGAATTATTAGGGCGAATTTGAAGAATTCTAAAATTTATCAGATTGTCTACCAGAAAATTAGAGCAAATCGTAATATTTGTATATATGGCACTCGAATACTAATAATAATAATGTTGAAAATGTTTGTTGCCTGTTAACCACACAAATATAACACTCACACATATAAAACTATTATATATACATAAATATAGATAAGAAGAGGTCACACTTGTATATTGTAAAGAAAAATTGCGAGGAACAACACTCGAAAATTTGTTAAATTAAAAACAGTACAAAGATCTAACAAAAAAGAAAATCATCTACCTCAATCTAATTGTATTCCAATTTGTATTTCTCAATTTACGTTAAGAATTCTAATTTTTAATTATTAATAATATAAACTTACCTAGGTGTTGATTTGTAAATAATCTACTCAGGAATCTGTATAACAAATAGTACAAAAACAGTTTATAGATTTCAGGGAATTACCGAATCTCGTCAGGTTATTTGTAAAAAAGAATATTTATAAAAAGCATTTAAAAATATATTAAAACTGTTAACAAATTTCTTAGACATTCTAGGTAAGCGATAAAACCAAAATACATAGTACAACTGTCTTTCTTTTATTTTTTTGTATATGTATGAACAAAATACCAGACAGAAAGCGCCGATATTATGGCAAATTAAACTACAAAATTTGTTATAATTAAGATGATGCTGTGACACTCATCAAATAGCAACAACTATGTGTTCCTAATTAAAAAATAACGGTAACATTACATTGTCACCTTGTTTGTTTATAAGTGAATTTACAATGTAATGTCAAATGTGTACAGCCACTATTGCTCCTATCCTGCTGTTTATCGAACAATTTTTTGAGAAATTAAGTAAAACAACAACAAAACCCCGAACAGGAGTCTATTATCAAACTATTTATTGTATATAAGTAATTTAAATGCAAGTAATTGACTATGTATTCATGTTTCTGTTTTACTTATTAATTTTAATAAACAATTTGTCGTTTATTCGACGTTTTATTCAATCAACATCTGTCCAACCGGATTGATTAACACTACTCGACGGGTTATTTTGCACGGTTCAACCGTAAATAAACTACTGTAAAATTTTCATCCACCTCTATAAATAATCGAGACACGTGTCCTAAATTTATCCAATTTTTTAAATATAGCTATATTCGATTAATTAGGGCTAATATAGCGAAGTAGAGAGCGTATCACTTCATCTGGCACGTGCCATTTGGGGGTTGTGTGGTTGTTTAACGCGTCGCCGCCACGTGAACGATAAGTGCGAACTTGTGCCGATATTTAGCCTGGTAAAGGATCTATTTAATCGTTTATATTAGAATAGTGAGACAGTTTTTTTAACGGGATTCTCGGGGGGCCTCTTGCACGTATGTCGGCGAAAAATGAGAGCTTTACGGGTTCCCACACTGGTCGAGCTTCCGATTTTTCGACCGTATTCAAGTCCAAATTTCTAATGTTAATCGTTAAATTGGTGTTTTACCAATTTAGCTGATTTTTGGAAGTTTAAGTTATCAGTTTTTGGCTAATTTTGACTGTCGATGAAGTTTTCAAGCGTAAATTAAGGCGCACATTTTGAAGGTCCAGCGATAAGAACCCAAAATTAGATCAACAAAACTGACAAAGCGGTTCTTCTGAAGCAACGAAATATCGAAAATTATGTAAAAATGAATTATTCCAAAATCTGCTCCACCCTGCCCTTTTGCACAACGTAAATTTCAACTCTGAGCAATTTTGTTAAAAGTCAGGAGACATCTGAAATAAGGCCAAATTTTGAGCTGTTTTATCAGTTTTAGCCGATTTTCGAAGCTCTAAGGCATCAGTTTTCGGCTAATTTGGATTTTCGATTGCGAATTAAGCCGCACATTCTAAAACTCCAGTAATAAGAGCCCAACATTAAATCAACAAAATTGACAAAGCGGTTCTTTTAGAAGCAACGGAATTTTGAAAATTGTGCAAGAAGTTAGTGATTATTCCAAAATCTGCTCCATCGTGCCAATTATTTAGCCCTTTTACACAACTTAAATTTCAACTCTCATCAAGTTTGTTAAAAGGCAGGAGACTGCAAAAATAAGGCCAAATTTTGAGTATTTATCAGTTTTAGCCGATTTTCGAGACTCTAAGGCATCAGTTTTCGGCTAATTTGGGCTTCTGAGCAAGTTTTTAAACATAAATTACGTCCAAAATTAAGACACTATCGTTTTTTTGGACAGAATTTTGATAGTAAGCTTCAAACTGGCGTGTAAATGATGAAAAATCGATCAAAATTCCAAACACTGGCAATTAACATAATTGAAACAGTGCTCGATTTGAATAGGCTGTTTACATGCACCCCTATTATCCTTATCAATCATTCCATTGTGGCCTTTAAGGATGCTAAATAGGGAACAGATACATTATAATTCATCGCTACTATTTAGATTTTTAAGTAGAGAACCCGATTCTCTCCCTCATTTTCGTTTCCATCTAATGGATTCACCCCATTTGATCCGGCTGCCGCCAGTGCTTACGGCTTATCACGGATTAGAACCTCAAAACTACCAGCTTTGAATTTTTATTTGCAATAATGAAATGTTTCGATTTGTCCTGTAATATCAGAAATTGATTGGGATGTTTTAATGGTGCGTCATACTTGTGCGAAATTCAATTAAAAAAATTCGATAGAATCGCGTTTTGATTGCCACCCTTCATTTCGTCGTCATATCGTATAACAATTATTTACTCCCTATGAATAATTAAGTTTTCTGTCTATGTGTATTGTAGTCGTTGATTTTCTGGCCATCTGTTGAAATCAAATTGACAATTACTACGATGAGCAACACGTTATTTGTACAAGAAATTAAAGGAAAACAAAAATTAATTAGAAAGGAATCGTTAACTACTCTTTAAATACGCGACTGTTCGAATAAACAGACACTAAATAGTTTGAAAGTTTGATAAGCGTTAAAATCTGACTGTTAAATTACGATTTGCTTAACAGGTGTATGGTGGTTGTTCGCTCCCCTTTTCCGTACATAAACATAGCCTATTCATTGCCAACCCTCAACTAGTCTAACTGGTGGTAGTCGTAATGGTGGTGGTGCAGTTTGACTCGGACCACTACAAAATATATAACATCTGAAGTACATACGAACCTATTCGTGTGTACGTTTAGCACCCCCTCCGGCTATTGTTCGAAACTGGCACATATAAATATAACTATAGTTGTAATCCTCCCCCTTACCAGCGCCGGACTGTATTCGAGTAAATTTAAATCATTGCTTCGATCGATTCGATATGAATTACAAGTACGGTCCTGAATTTAGCCGCTAGTTATAGGGTAGATCTGCGCTATGTATGGGGTTGTTCTGGTCGACTAATCAAGCCAGCTGCAACCCAACAACGAGACCTATTTTCGTTCGTATAGCGGTTCTGATTTAGTTCACAGGTTCCCTTTTTGATTTTCCTGTATAGCAAATATAAATATTGGCCGCCGTGAAATCTACCTTCACGCATATTAGACAAAATACATAAATATTACACTAATTTATAAGTATTTATTATCAATATTAAGCACGAATTCCACGCCAAATCTACCACAATTTCACCAATAACTAGAACAAATCAATCAATTCAACCACCGATTGATTAGAATTGTGTTAAATCCAGCATACTTTTTATTGATAAAACCGCCACCAGATGTTAGATTGGTGGATGTTTTGGGGTAAAAAATATAAAAAATATAGTTAACGAGAATAATAAAAAATTAGCGGAAGCTCTATTTAATATTTTTCCTCGTCTATGGTTGAACACTTTCCAACAATACTGATGCATCTCATTTGAGTTTAGTTAAATGGAAACTTGTCGCAGTGGAAATAATCCAAAGTCATCAACATAGACAGGTAAAAAGCGAATTAAACGGTTCAGTTGTCCAGCGATCGGAATAGGTGATTGGCTTTTGTATTGCCCTGTTGTTGGCGGATTGTGGGGCGAAACAAAACAGCAAAAACGGTCAAAAATTAAGGGAAAATGTAAGCAAGACAAGGCGGTTTATTTAGAAGTAACGAATCCGCTGTAATTGTGCGAAATGAAGACCTAAAATAGTCGATAGAAATTCCACTGTGCCAGTTATTGAGCCCTTTTACCAGGGTGGCTGAAAGGGGGCCAAATTTAAGTGAAAAAGACTTTAAATTTATTTACAATCATCTCATCTACAATAAAATATTCGAAGGACGATGTTTCCAAAATTTGCTCCACAATACCAATTAACCCTTTTACTCCACTTAAATTTCAATTCCCATCAAAACAGGAGATCTCTGAAATAAGGTGAAAAGTAAATGAACAAGTCTGTAAATTTATTTATAATCATTTTATCTATAAGAAAACACAAATAAAAATTCCCAAACATTCCACTATAAATTTGTAAAGGCTATCAATTGATTAGAACCGTTTTATTTGCGGTATCTGCAATTTTACACGCCAGAATCGTGCAAAATTGCTACCATCACAAAATTAACTCGTTTTAAAGGATTGTGTGGACGAATTTGGAAATGCTCCTTGAAACCAATTAACAAGAACGATAATTCTAAAGGTCCAGTGATCGTAAGGAGGCAAAGATCGGTCAAAAAATTAGAGAAAATTTGTATCTAAACAATTAGATCACCAAAATTAGCAAACGAGGCTATTCCTTTAGAAACAACAAATTGTGCGAAAATAAAACCTTAAAATATTCGGTGGATGATGTCTCCAAAATTTGTTCCACTGTACCAGTTATTTAACCCTTTTACTCCATTTAAGTTTCAACTTTCATCAAGACAGGGGATCTCTGAAATAAGGCCAAGATTAAATGAAAAGAACTACATTTATTTAGAATCCTCTGATCTACAAAATAAAAATGTTCAAAATATTGCATTATAAAAAGTATTTGTTAGGGCCATCAATTAACTAAAAGCGTTTCATTTGTGGTACCTCAATTGTACACGCCAGAATCGTGCAAAATTGCTGCTTTCATGTAATTATAAATACTCAAACATTATTATATACATTATATTACTACTGGTGTAATGATTGAGACAATTTAGATACTTATAAGATTCGTTTCCATACAATTATCAATTGGCTCTGCATTTCTTCAATAATGCGGTTCAGTTATCCAGCATTAGAAATAGGTGATGTACTTTTATATCGTTCTGTTGTTTGCGAATTGTGGGTTGAATTCCGGAATTTTCCTTAAAAACCAAGCAACAAAAACGGTAGTTTAAGGCCCAGTGATAGGAGGCTAAAACCAATGAAATAAGGTTGGCCAAAATTGGACCAAGAAAACTCAGAGAGAAACGAATTTTCGATAATTGTGCGAAAATGAAAACTTGAAATAGCCAAAATTTGCTCCACTATACCAACTATTTACCCTTTAATTCAACCTAAATTTCTACTCACGTCTAGTAAAAGGCAAAATTTAGTGAAAAAGACTGTAATTTTATTTAGAATCATCTCATTTACAAGAAAACAGAAATAAAAATTCTCAAAATATTCCACTATAAAAAAGATTTGAGCTGTTTTCTTTGAAAGTTTACACCACTTTCATTAAAAAGTGCTAAGTTTTGGCGTAATTAATCACAAATTGTGTAATTTTTTTAAAAATAGACTTGCACCACTTTCAAAGAAAACAGCTCATTTGTTAAGGCCATCAATTGACTAGAACCGTTGTATTTGTGGTAGCTGCAATTTTACACGCTAGAATCGTGCAAAATTGCTTCTATCATAAAATTAACTTCTTTACAAATACTCATACATCACACTATTGTTGTTATTATTGTAATAATTGAGACAAGTTAGATTCTTGTAAGATTCGTTTCCAATCTCCATACAACCATCAATTGGCTCTGCACTCTCCCAATAATCGCTCCGATTCGTTTCATAATGATAATCTTGCATGAAACTAGCATTCGTTATACTTCCACTAGTAACAACAGCATTCGTATTATTCGTTTTCGACGTTATACTATTACCATGTTTACCAATCGATACAATAACATTACCGACATTAATCGTAACGCAATCATCCTGCATCGAATACTTCTCTAAATCGTTCAACGTTTGCGTCAACGCATAGATATAATTGTGTGCAAATCGTAGAGTTTCAATTTTCGTCAATTTCGTGTCTTCTGGAAACGTCGGCAATACACACCGTAGACGATCTAAAGCCTCATTCAACATGTGCATACGATTGCGTTCCCGATCGTTGGCTTTCAAACGGCGCACACGTTTGATCCGCAAGATCTGCGTTGGACTTTTCGCTCGCGACACACGCGTCCGGCTCAGATACTTCTTCTTCGACGATTTCTTCGGTGTCGAAGTCTGAGCCTCTTGTTGGCAGAGATTGTAGAACAAATCGATCTCGTTCGGTGGCGGTTGTAGTGGAATATTCGTATTGTTGTTGGTTTTGGATTGGCGTCGATCCAATTCGATTAGGCTCGAATGGAAGGCTGAGTTGAATTTCTTGTAAAGTTCCGGATCTGGTTGTTGTTGTGGATCATATTCGTAGAATGAGTCGGTTTTATCGTCGAAATATTCAGAGGTTTCAGATTTGAACGAGATATCGTAGCCGGAATCGCAACTATCCTCGTAGGAGATGTCTTTAAGATCGGTCATTTTGTACACGTGATTTATTAACACAGAAAACTTGCTGGATTTTATTGAAACTAACACGTACATCAGTGATTTACCGACTAAATAAATGCACGAGGGTGGAGGGTTTTATATATCGAACTCCCCTCCTAACCTATGGTTTTAATGCAAAGGGTACGAAAAGGCATATTTCTATTGGTCTAAACTTCAAATCTACAAATGTACAAGAATCGAATCTTGAAGATTTCCAAATTTAGATTTCATAAAACTTGAAATTAGAACAAATTTGGAGTTTTTACCTGTCAATCATCACCGACATTAAAATACAATCCTGCTACAACATCCCTAAATTCATTTTAATCCCCGTTTTGAACACGGATCGAATCTACGATCTGATCTGATTGCGCCGACAATAGCGTAATCTCTTCAATCTTAAAACATTAAAGCCGAACCGTGAGGCTTAAAACAGTTGTATTATTGTACCAGTTGTACATTCTGCATTTCCGATACATTAAATTTTTCATAAATGTAACGAAACATGCCCAATATGCGCCGATTTTTTTGCAATTCTTCACGGATTTCAGCGATAACCCTTCCGATAATAGAAATACAAGAAAACATAATGTCGAACTGAATTTATGTGGAGATTTCACGGTGATTTCCATTGTTAGAAATTCATCGAATTCACGGCCTGTAATGGGGTAAATAAATAAAATTTGTACCGACTTCACGCCGGATTACGATACGATTACCGGTTAGAAAAGCCGGAAATTTCGGGTTTTCTTAGGCGGGAATTGGCGATTTTTGCGGTAAATTGGTGGAGAATTGTTGGAATTTTCTGAGGAATTTCGAATAGATTCGAATTTAATTTTGTAGAATTGGAGAATTGTCTTTGAAGCGTAGTCTCGTCTGGTAGTTGCTCTTGCAGTCCTGTAAATGATTAGGAAAAAATCTAATTTCATATTAATAATAGTGGGTGAAATTATCTATCCTGTGTGTTATCTGGTAGTGATACAAGTGAAAAATTATAAGTGATTTGTAAATAATTGTTTCAAATAAAATAAATATATAAATGTCAGTCATTGCGAATCAGGAAAAAAACAAGTATCATAACAAGTTGGATGTCTATTATTAAAATAGCTACTGTTGTTTAACAATAATAATACAAATTTAAATAAATATACACGTGTTTTCTACAAACAAACTTCGATTTTATTCGATTATTATTAAATACACCTATGTCAATACAGATACAGGTTTTAATTAAATCTGTGAGTAGATTATTGTTAGTTCATATTGGCTGGCCACGTTTACCGTGTAGGCGATGGAAAAAATCGGTTTTATTAGAGAGGGTTTAGCGTTTTTACGGGAAACCAAGGGCCAGTAGTCGAATTTGGCGAACTTATCGAGCTCTAGCGAAAGATCTGCCATTTAGTTGCGATTCCAGATCCATCAAACGAGTATAAGACCTCAGATCAGCAATCTTACAAGAGACCAAAAACGCTGAAGAGACAATAAACGTTTCAAAGAAAGTGCGTTTTGGGTGATTTTCTGTGTTAAAAGAAATACAATTTTCTCAAGCATTTGCAGATTTAGAGAGGGTCAAAGAATGCAAATCAGAATAACAGGACTAACTCTAATGAGACACGTAATTTTCACAATTATTATAAATTAGGTACTTTCAGTCTGGAAACCTCAGATTTGAACCAGAAAATAATCAAACACTCCAAAGATTGTTAGAATTTCCGAGCTTTCTTCAATTTTAACTCTCATTTTTAGTTTTATAAAAATTTTCTTCCTATTTCAGCCTCGCTGAAGCATACTGAAAATGTTGAAATCAATCAAAATTTAAGCTTTAATTACCAGAAATTCGCTCTTTTATTGGCCCCCATCTGCCGTTCCGTCTGGCAAGCATCCCTACAGGACCCTGTTGGCCGGCCAGAATCATGCGCCAAATTATCGATTCAAATCCTCGAATTGTCGAATAAACAAACATGACGTCCGGTCTTCAACACAACGAAGAACGGCCACATATTCTCCATGTCAGCATTGTCGGAAATTTATCGTCGCCTCTAGATGACCAAAACTACACGTACACCATCCCTTCCGGTAAGACTCCAGTCGAAAAATTCACAATATTTTCATGATTCTTCCAGAAACTTGGTGGCCGTGGTGCGATTACTGGAAGGAACCACAAAATATTCTATACCAGTTAGCCAATATTTGCTTCGTATTGGCGTATTGTTCACCATGTTCGAAGAAAGGGGTGTTATTCATGCATTCCTGGCTAATTCTCGGTGCAAAATCAGTACAAATTATTATTTTTTAAATAAAAATTAATTTTGTAGCGATGATGTTGTTCTCAACGTGGGCCTGGAACATAATCTGCGCCCCAGACGTATTCACCTGGAATTTCGCATTCATGCTAATGAATATGGCGCAAGTCTTCCATATTTTATACCAATTAAGACCGGTGAAATTCGATTCGGAATTGGAGGAAGTCTACCATACCCTATTCGAGCCGTTTAAAGTTTGTTAAAACCACCCTAAAATTAGCAAGTTAACGACAAATTGTAGCTTTCTAGATTACAATTTAAACGGATGGTCAGCGCCGAATTCGCGCAGATCATGTCGTTGCACGCTGGCGAAGCTTACGCCGTCCAAAACCTGACGAGAACCGACCGATTGGGGCTGCTCCTATTGGGAAAAGTACCAATTTTGACCTGTCAAATAACCCCATAATAAGTGGCTATTTTAGGTCAATGTCCTGTCGGATAATCAGTTCTTACACCCGATTCTACCGTGCGAATTCCTGGATTCCCCCGAGTTCGAATCGAGTCGTAATACTGTTGATGATAAATTCAAAGTCTCGATTGTTGCAGCTAGTACGTGTCGTTATCTGTATTGGCAACGATCATCTCTTGAATATTTATTCGTTAAAGACACGTACGTTGCAACAGTTTTAACAACACTGATAGCTCGCGATATTGCAACGAAATTGTATGCAATGAATAATAAAATCGTAACAGCGAAAGGTTCACATTTAGATATACGTTTGCCTAGTATAACATCATCATTAACATCGAGCGGTGAATATAAATCGCCTATAAGGAAGAAAACAGAAACGAGTACGCTATTTCTATTTCCGATAGTTGTATTTTTGATACTCTTGTTTTTAGTGGTTTGTCCGATGTCGCCTGGTACTTTTTCCAATGATAGCACGAGGAATCGTTACGATAAATTGAAAGAGAATGGGAATTGTTATTTGAGCGAAATGGAACCGTTGACAGAATTGCCATCGAACGATGATCTAACATCGAATGATGTTGAAAGTTGGCTGGAAACCAGTTCGAAATATCACAGTTGTGAAATCGTCGATATGGACTAGATTATTAATTTTATACAATTTTGTTATTATTATTACTATTATCACAGAAATTAATAATAAATTATAACAAAATTAGGCGTGTTTAATTATTTAAATGTCTCGAAAGTAGGACATTTCGATTGATTCATTACCGTCAATATCGGAAAGATCTGAAATCGAGCCGATTCATCGCATAACAAAGCCAATTTCTAGAATCTTGAAGACTAATCCTTTATTTATAGCCAGACGGTGAATATTAAACCGATTCTTGTACATCACGTCCCCTTTAAAACCCACCCATTTCGCTAATTTGATTGCCTTCCTGAACATCTATCGTTTTATTGTTGAATTTCCGTGCGATTATTAGTCTCCGATTTGTTCGGATTCCAATCGAATTTGATTTCGGTAACGAAATTGTCCAGTTTTCTGTGGGATATTTGGTGTTTCCGTTATCGTATAGCGTCGACGTGCACACGGTATCGATTATCTTATAAAAGTCGTCCGTTTAGAACGCTTTTCTAGTGGAAACCTGTGAAAATCCCGTTCGAACTCGTTTTAGGGGATAATATAGTTGGGTGTTTTAGTTTAGTGGGGCGTGCCGATGAAATTGCATCGTACACAGCCTACAATACAAATCTTAATTGATTCATTAAATGTGTTTCATTATCTATTACAACAATCAATTAAAATGACAACATTATTAATATTGTTAGCATTGAATTTAATACACGATCAGACTTAAAAATCGGGAAAACGATGTCTAAGGTGAGTAGTTTTCAGTTATTTGTTTGGAAGAAATTATCATATGGCGGTGTTATTGTTTTGTAGAAAACATAATGGAAGTGCCCATACTTCAATCGCGCACACATATGTCCCATAGGGTCGTTATTACACCAACAAAAACAACAAACCATATAAAAAATAATCATAAAAATACAAATAATCATAGCAGTAGTAGTAGCAACAATAATAAACCGCTTAAAACGTCGTCGTTGTCAGATCCAACAATAACCATGATTGCAAATATAACGAAATTGAATTATTTAAAAAATTTCACATCACCAGAGAACATAACGTGGATTAATCCGGATTTAGTTTACTATAATTTAACAACAAACGCAACAAACGAGTTCGATTATGATTTCCAAACGGTGACCAATACAACGGCTGGTGATGGGAATTCGTGGCAGTTGTGCAAAGAATGGACCCCAGCCCAGCATCCTTTATTCCAAACCGCTAATTTCTTCTTCGCTGCAGCTTTCCTTGTGCCTAACAGCTTCAAGCAAAGTGTGCTTCTCGTTAGGTAACCAAGAAAAACATCAAATTCAATCATTACAAGTCAATTCTAGGGCTCTTCTATCAATCGGCTACATCTTCACAATGGTATGGGGCGGTATGGAAGTGTGCGCTCCAGATATCCTCCTCTGGAATCTACTATTGGTCGCATTAAATCTAACACATACAGTCCTGTTGACATGGAAATTTCTACCACCAACGCTTACACTCGAATTAACCGAACTCTACCTCAAGGTGTTCAAGCCGTTGCGGGTCAGTAGGAAGCACTTCAAAGAACTGGTAAAAGAGGCGAAAGTTATGACTTTAGAGCGTGGTGATATTTATGCTGTTGAAGATGTCAGTCCGGCTGATGAAAGACTGTCAATTTTGCTCAAAGGAAAGTAAGTCTAATCAATCTAAATATCGACTAGTTTGCGCCTATTTTTACCAAAATTGCATGTTACGATTTCTATCAATTTTTCTATTAGTGTTACCAATATCTGAGCTTCTATATTTGTAAAAGGTTGCGTGTAACTTGCGATGATACACATCTACATTTCATCAACTTACACCAATTCGTTGATTCACCGGAATGGGAACAAAATCACGAACAATCCGATGATGTATTTCAAGTGACGATAACCGCAGAAGAGGATAGCGTTTATTTGTATTGGCCGCGTATGAAATTGGAGCGGGTATTAAGACACAGACCGGCGCTAAAAGTCGTCTTCGATGCGATCATCGGTAAGGACATCACGCAAAAATTGTACGCTTTAAACGAACATTTGAGCGGAATCAACGATGAGAGAAAACGCGAACATCGCAACGAATTGTGGACGAAATCGCACCATCGCAGCATGTCCATGGATGCTGTCAATACCGGAACGACCGGATTGGTACGATCGCAGGCTTATCGGGCCGCCCATCGGAAGGACTCCCTAGCGTTTAGCGAAAGTAAATTGTTGAAATTTAGCGAAATTCTTGTACTAATCGGAAATTTTAGTGGGTTCTCTAGGACGGCTACAGACCCAGTGTTGGGTGCCTATCGTTGCTAATCAATTTCCAGCACAATCACCATTCATGTCATCGCCATCGAACACTTCCAATTATCGCCAAACAACAATCTCACCACCCGATACAACAACCACCGGGGGTGTTTCAACGAAAAATCGACCGGTACGCAAGAGCGGCAGGGAAGTCAAATTCGACAAACCAATCAAACAACTGATCGAATCGGAAAAATAGATGGTGTTGTGGACAAGAGGCTGAATTATTAACGAATTTTTAGTGTTTTCTGTTTTTTATACAACTGTATTAGGGCCTTATTTCTTATTGTTATTGATTATAAAGGAGCACATTAATGTTTTCGTTTAATTCAATGTAAATCCATATAGATTTTAATAATTGGGAAAATCTGGTCACAAATCTACTGTGCCTTTGGTACATAATTGCGCTGCATCAACACAATAAAAGGTCTAAATGTATTCGGTATTTCCCCAATTCACCCTCTTAAAGGGCGAAATTGTGGAACGCTCGATACCTACAGAATTATATCCAACAATCTACAATTTATTCTTCTGTTTATACCAACATAACGCGGAAAATTCCACACAATTTGCCTTCCAAGGAATTCAAATTAATTTAAAAACAACTGTAGAATTGATAAAGCAACAATAGAGAATTTGCTACGAGTTTTATATAAAACAAAAGAAAATATAAACCGCAGTAATTATAAAATTTAATGTTTGCGATATTTATACGTGTACATATTTATATTTGTATGTTTATATATGTCGTGTTTACAAGTTAAAATAAAGTATTTCTTATTTGTTTACGATTCGATTTTTCAATAAATTCAGCCCAATTTTTCAAATTAAGAATAAAAGTTTATTCCAATAGAAATTAACAAATTCACTTCTAAGTAAAACTATTATTAGCATCGAGCAATTGTTGTGCTGATCGTGCAGCAATCGTTGGATCAAACATTAACGGTTGCGTTATCGGTTGTTGGAAATGTTGTTGGACTTGCGGCACAGCCATTGGAATTGTTCCTGTTGTTGAAAATTGACCCATTTTCGGCGGAGGTGGTAAAACATTCGTTACAGTGCTACTGGCCATCGGAGGAGGTGGTAAAATATTCGTTACAGTCGTACTAACTGTAGGTGGTGGCGGAATTGATACTACCGGTGGTGGTGGTTGGGGTGTAATATTCGAATTTATTGTTTGAGTTGGAAATTGTGGCGGATACACCAGGGGTTGTTTTGTTGTTAAATTCGTAACATCCTGGCCTGGTATTTGCGAGAAACTTGTAATAACCGGCGGTGTATAAGTCTGTATTGGTGTAATTGTGGTTGTTGTTATAGAACTAGGAAATTGGGGGATTGTAAATTGTGTTGTTGGTATATTTGTAATGTTAGTATCATTATTACTAGTAGTAGACGGTTCGATAATATTCCCGGTACTTAATGGAGGATTCTCATTGATTATCGTAGTTGTTGGTACTGGTGGCGGTGGTATTTTTGTAACACTCCCCGTATTTGTAGTTGTCGGTGGATTACCCCGTATCGGTATACGATGTAAATAACCATAACCAATACCACAACCTAATAAACCGTCACCACCCCATTTTGAATTTGGTGTTATTGTAACTTCTCGACAGGTATCATCAACTGAATTATAAACGTACAATTTCAAATTTCTACCTTCATGATTCTCAATTAATGTAAATAAATCTTCACTTTCGTGCAATACAGAATCGGCACCAATTATATAATCGGTAAATGCACGTAAACCAGCCAATTGGGCCGGTGAATCTGGATTTACTTCTAATATATGCCAGACATTCTCATTGGCACCTTCAAATGAACAAAATCTAATACTAACACCTAATAGACCTTGACCACCCCATGAATCACTCGGTTCAATTGTTACACTACGTACATTTTGGGTTTTACTGCTGTAAATCGTCATTGGTAACTGTTTTCCTGTAAATTACACGAAATTAAAATCAATAAAAGCAATTACAGATAAACAATTACCGATCCCATTCTTTAAGATCTGTTTTAACGTATCGTTATCCTGATCCAGGCGGGTTCCATTTATTGATACAATAAAATCGAAGAAAGCCTGTAAGCCTGCTTTACCACCGGGGGAATTCTCTTGTACCTTTATTATTAATTCATAATAAAATTATTTGATTTCAACATAATTGGTGAAACTTACACGTAAGACATGATAACCTTCTGTTCCACCTCCAGGAATATCAACACTATTAGAATTTCCCATTTTATTTTTAATTAAGAAATTACGTGGCACCCCAATCTATTTACCATAACCATAACAGACATGACGTTTCGTCTATGGTGACGTTTCTATTTTGACATCTTGACCGGCTATTTTCAAAACAACATAAATAAATAGTAAATTATGCATTTTAAACAATTAATTAATAGAAATTCAAATTAAAATAAATAATTGTAATAAATAATTAATTGTAAGTTTGTAATTGATCAATAATTCGAATTTATTGGAATTGATAAGATGGAAACCTGTAATACCGGCCGAAATTTGTCAAAATTGCCAACTTCATTACAATTATAAAAAATTGATATTTCGATATAAATAAATTTTAAAAAACAACAAAATTGATTAATAAGTGTCAATTGCGAAATAAAATCATTTTTTTATAATGTAGGTTTATTCGTTTATTTTTCCACGAATTTGTTGTCCGCTAACATCTGGGGATATTTCGTAATTTCCCCCTAGATTAGTTTAAAATGTCTACCGGAAAAGGAAACGGAAGCAGAAACGCGTTCTGGAGGTAAATATAAAAAAAATTGTTACAATAACTGGTCTACTAATTAATTATTTAAATGTGATGATTGAGATTAATAATTGAAATTGAGTGCCGGTAGGTTATGTTTCAGAAATAGCAGCTTTGCGGCCTCATCGTCGCACACTTTATTTCCTTTCTCATTATATCTTCGAACGGTTTCATTGAATAATTGTTCACTGATGATGCTACTTGGCGGAGCTGATAAAAATCGCCGAACTATTGGAAACAACGCCGAGTATTGGGGGGCATTTATACGCCACCACTTCAGAGGGTCCTCTTTCAACGGGAGTCTTTTCTCGATTTTATAGTCATCTAACATTGTTTTCAACACCATTATTCCACCATTTGTGTCATCTTCTAGTTCACTTTCATCTGCGTTTAAAATCGATTCTAATAAGAGTTCTAATTGAGAATTTGTTTGACTTGTAGAAGGTTCGTTTTGTCTGCTGTTCGATTCATTTATTCTTCTTTTTTTCGAACTAGGGGGACTACCGTCGTTGTCTCCGTTACAGTATTCGTTAGCAGACAATTTAAGTATTGCAGTCTCGACTTCATCTATGACTATTTCGTTGAAAAATCTCGTTTTATACCGAGGATCTAAGTAAGTTGAAATTGTATAGAAACGATTTTTGGTTAGATTACTAAATTGTAAATCCAATTCAACGAAAAGTTTCTTTATCAGTCTTTTGTATTGTTCATCATTTTTCTGTGCTTCATTCTGCAATACAGTCAGTACGGTTTGTGTGAGTGGTATAACTGAAGAAATGCCATTTTGTGAATTACTCAACTCTCTAGTAATTTCTTCGAATGGTTTTAATATTTTTACGAATTTTTCTATATTTAGCCAGTCTTCAAAGGAAATCTTCGTCATCGGATTAGTACTTTGGTACCAATCCAAAGATTCCTTAATTTTTAGAAAACGCTCCATCATATAAAATAAGCCATTCCATCTGAAAATGAATAAAATTGGTTATTTTTACAGGGTGTACGATATTTTAATTCGCAATTGGCTGTACTTTGGTTACGTACTGTCGCAGATTGGTTCATATTATACTACATTTGACATTTGTACATGTGTTTCTAATGTATGAATCTATCTACAACACTGCATGAAAAAGATACAGCCAAATGTGAAATGAAATACCGTTGTACACCCTGTGTAATGTTATATTTGCCGGGTGACAACTCGTTAAAAAAGTGGAAAATTTGATAAAAGATTTCCCGTTCAATTTTCACTAAAAACTTAAACTTTTAGGCTTGTTCGAAAGGGTATTTCAAGCCGCATAAGAAAAATTTTGAAGTTTTCGAAAATATTGTGGAAATTTTGAGTTATAGATGAAAATCTAGAAGTATGTTTTTTAAAATACTCCTCTTTAATTTAGTCTATATCAACTTGTTTGCAATAAATATGGCATTTTATCGATAGCAAATTGAAAGAGCTTTTCAAATATGGAAGAAATTTTCCAACTGGTCCGGTAGTTTTCCAGCAAATTAAGAAAAACGGCAGAAGTTGTTGGCGTTCTTCTTGCACAATCTTAAACATAAATGTCCTATTTTCTGGAAGCTTACACATGAGGGAACCGTGCAATAAAAGCGAAATTTTTGAAAATTCTGGAAGAAATTCGTTAGTTATTTTCGCCTGCTAAAAATGATTGTTTCAAACTAGGTTTTCCCCACTTTATCGATGATTCTATCGACTTTAAAATTCGGTTATTGTTATACGAAAAATTTGCTTATTTTCATGGAAAAATCCTGTGGAAAACAGGCTTTTCTGTTTATTATCTCAATTTTGCTGTTTATTTACAGTAGTTTGCGTAAATTTGTGCAAGATTGAAATGCTCTTTCTAACAAGCCTAAAACTTGAATTTCGAGTGAAAAATGCCAAAGTTTCTATTCTTCAAATAATTCTACTCCGACTGAAGTCCTAAAAATTACCGATTTGGATAGTCTTGTATTGGAGACAGTGGAGATTCGCCCAATTTTTTCACTTGTATGTCTTTCAACTCATCTTGAGCGCTTGGAGAATTTTTGAAATCGGCCCTAATTTGTTCCAATTTCGCTACAAGTTGTACTAACCATTCTTCTGATTGTACAACATTCTTAATACACCCCTGAATTTGATCGATGATACAATCCAAATTATCGATACCCGATAACGGCTTGATTTTCATCGAATTGGAGTCTCGATTACTGATCATACAATGCAAACTTTGCTGTTTTATACCAAAATCTTGAAATACTGATTGAATTTTCAACGAAATTGCCTCTTCCGAATGATCTCCTTTAAGAACATCACTTTTCAAAATAATTTTCACCCTCTCGAGATTATGATTGATTCCGTGTACAGCCAAATTGAGTAACGAAACCCCGGGAGTTAGTTCCGGCCAGATATCAACCGTCAATGTTAATTTTTCAAAATCGGCAAGCAAATGTTTAATTTTATCTTCCATACGGTTGTATAAATCGTTGCAGATGAAAGATGTGAAAAATTGGCGTCCTTTCAATTTGTATTGCGGTATAGTTGCAAACATCAACCGACGAAATCCAACGCCTTCAACGAAACTGAAAGGTAGATCTTGGAGGATGATCATTTCAGAAATTAAACGGTCCAATTGCTGTATAGACTCGAAGTCATTTATGCGTGAATTTTCTTGGAATGATGTCGATTGTTGGGCTTGTAGCGTTGAAGAGAACGCTTGTATTTCGTTAGCAATCGACGCTTTATTATCTTCAAGAGAATTTTCGTATTCGTCGAATTTATCCATGTGCACTAACAATTCCTGAAACGACAGTTGTTTTTTTGCTTGTTCTATCAAAGACAATCCGTGTTTTTCATTGGCAATTAAAGCTTGTTTATTGTCTTCATCCAGTTTTTCGAACTCTTTAAACTTGTCTAGATGTACCGCTTTCAAATGGCTTTTTAAAGCTGTTGTAGTACGTCCTTTACGTGAATATTCTTTTTCACAGATTTTACACCTTGCCGCGATCGCACTTATGTCTATAAAATAGTTCCAAATCGGGCTCGTTTTCGGTTTCATTCTACGTTATTTCCACTTTACACCCACTAAATAATCAGTTAATAATCGTTGAAATTAGAGACGAAATAATTTATACAAGTTCATAATTATAATTTGTCCACTAATAAAGAAGAATCAATAAAAATACACAGCTCTAGTCGTTATATTTACGTTATTCCCAAACGAAGACTAAACACTCACTCACCTGCTATTGGTACAGTGTACGCAGATGCGGAAGTAGAAACGGAAACGGAAATATGAAATATTGCGGAACTTCCGCTATTACGAAACTAAAAGCGGAAATCCGGCACACTACATCGTTGATTATTGATTAAAGTTAATTGATTATTTATCAATAAATTCTACTATTAGATTTGAGTTGATAAAAAATGATAGAAAAGCAACCTGTAATATCGGCCATATCTGTCACAATTGCCAACTTTATTTACAAGAATAATAATCTAGTTCACCTAATCACAAATTTAATTATTAATTATTGTTGTTTTGTGTAAATCTCGATTTATTGGGGTGGTTTTGTGATTTTTGTAGTTTTATTGTGGTTTTATTGATGTTGGGTTTGTGTAACCCGCCAAAATCTGGGGATATTTCTCGATTTATCCCTAGATGTGTTTAAATTCCCCGTTGAATATTCGTGATTAATTTAAAATATGTTTCTCTAATTAAAAATTCAAGTAAGTTATCCCCGTGTTAATTTCTGATTATCAAATTGAATTAAAATCGAATTTATAATTGTAGAGTTTACGTAATTGTTATTACGAGCCTTAGATCATCTTTCACCACTGTCAAAGTTCACGATGGATTTAGATTCAGACGATGAAAACGTAATCGAAGAGGATTTTTATTCGTTTTTAAACATCCCAAAGGAGGTCTAGTATCATTTATTGCAGTTGTTAATTAATTTATATTGTTTGTTTTTAAATTAATTAAGTTTGAACGATCTAACCTCAAATTTTATATCATGTGCCTGTATCAAATTCTAGGCTACCAAAGAAGAAATCAGCAATGCTTATCGACGATTGAGTCGTATCTACCATCCGGATAAACATGTGGACCCGAAATTGAAGAGTAAAGCCGAAATTTTGTTTAATAAAACCAAGAAAGCATATGAAGGTAAATTTATTTTAACTAAAAATTCTGTAATAATCGGCTTGTTTTTAGTATTATCGGATCCCCACCGGCGTGCTATTTACGATTCGTTAGGTATGAAAGGTTTAGAGACTGAAGGCTGGGAAATTATTCAGCGAACGCGAACGCCGGCCGAAATCCGAGCCGAATACGAACAACTAGCTGAAGAACGAGCTGAACGCAGAAAACAACAACACACAAATCCACATGGCAGTGTAACAATCTGCGTGAATGCTACAGATTTGTTTAATCCGTACAATCCGGATTTAATTGACGATGAATATGAATCGTAACAATTCAAATTTAGGTGTAATTTTCGTTTTAAAATCGCTTGATTTTAGTTCAACTCTACCGAATATCGAAATCTCATCGATGCAGTTTTCACAATCCATCGATTTTCCGTTAACGCAAAAAAATACGTGCACGTTAGCCGGACAGTTGCACACACAAAACGGTACAGGCGGTGGTGGAGTCAATTTGAGTTGGCGGCATATTTTCTCGCATAAAAGTTGGGCTGAAATGGAAGTGAATGCAGGTATTCGAATCGTTTGTAAATATCCAAATTTATCATTTAACTGATTCCAAAGATATTTAGGGAATGGACCGTCGGTTTCATTTAAAGGTTTTCGAACGTTAACGAAACGGTTCTTTTGGAATGGCGGAGTTGTCCTGCATTTTGCACCTGAAGGAGTCCGGCCTGGGGTTATGTCAAGTATTGGGAAATTTTTATAATTTTTTATAATTTCTACAATTTTGTTGATTTAAGCTTTGGCGATGCAAATCGATAAACATTCAGTCGGTTATTTGAGCTACCATGGGGGCCTTCGGTCGTTGATGTCAACGTCTGTTGTTAGAGATACCGGTAGAGTATTTCTTGTTGAAATTTATACTCGAATTTAATTTATTATTAATTTTTAGAGTTTAATCATTACAATTTTTCAATCCAAGTTGGAATTCCGCATTCGTACGTTTCTCTAAGTTACGTAAGAAAAATGCTAAATAATGAACTTAGATTAAAGATATCTCTAAAGTATGTTAATTCATTATCAAAATTCGATAATTTCTAATCAAATTAATTTTGTAGAGGTGGTACTTTTGGTGGATTAATTGAATATGGCGCTGAAAAAAAAGTATCAAAACATAGCAACTTATCATTTGCTGTTAGTGTCGGTGTACCGACCGGTGTTAAATTGAAAATTAAATTAACACGAGCCAATCAAATTTACAACTTCCCGATACATTTATGTGAAGAAATTATACCGGCACCGATATTTTATGCAACTTTTGTACCGTTAGTTGTTTATGTTGTTGTTAAGAAAGGTTTCGTTGAGCCGTTCCAAAAGGAACAAAAAGCGAGAAAAGCCGAAAAACAGAAACAGGATAATTTAAATAAATTATTGGAACGGAAACGTGAAGCACAATCGGCGCAAGAATTAATGTTGGCGACTTATAATCGGATCAAGAACGAAGAAGAGAATCGTAATGGTTTAGTCATCATTAAGGCGATTTATGGAAAGATTGGTAAATTAAATGGGAATATCATTAGAGAATTGGGTTGTAATTAATGATTTTTTAGATCCAAATATTCATGGTGATAGTGACGCGAATAATGAAGTAATCGATGTTACAGTTCCTGTCCAATGTTTAGTTAAAGACAGTAAATTAGTTATACATGAAAATAGCAAGGTAATTCAATTAATTAACACAATTATTAATTATAATTCGATTAATTTACAGAGTCAGTTGCCTGGATTCTTTGACCCTGCAGTTGGTGAAGAGAAAAAATTGCACATACTCTACACTCATCGTCAACTGCCACATGAAGTAACAATTTTAGATAATGAAATATTGAGATTACCGAAAAATAGTAATTACGCTTAACCAAATTAAAGACTTACAAGTTAATTGTATTGTTTTTAGACCATCGAGTTAATGCAACGTAGTTGAAACTATCAAATTTAGTCGTTTTAGAAACTACATTGATTTCATTTTATAAAAATAACAAAATACGAAGACAATTGATACATGGTAAGTTGAATTTATATGGGTCTGTATCAATTAGATGAATGAAAGATTGGAAATTATGCAGGTGAACATTGTTGCAAATATTCAATTTTAATAAAAACTGTTAAAGAATCGATTGAATTTTATATACAACTAATCAACTATTACAAGCTATTGCTATCCAAGAATTTTCCGATTGATAAAGATAACTACCTAAATATAAGTGAGGACTTTGCCATTCCTGCAATAAAACCTGCTTTTTACCAATTAATAAATAATAATTCAATATTACCAATGGGGATAACATCCCTAAATATCGCAGCCCTTTTGCTCGTTCATACAAATGGTAGACTTGACCAACAACCGGAGTAAAATTACACGTAATTTCCTTATTAACAATACTGTTAATTAACTAAAGAAAAAATAACGAATAATAATGTTGTTTGTGTATTTGCAATAAACATACGTTTAAATTTTCAGGATTTCCCCCAAGTTGAGTTTCCAATAAAAATACTGAAAGTAGACAACCAGTTATACAAATTGTGACAATAACCAGCCAACACCATGGTATTTATTGAAATTGACACTGTTGCCAAGTATCAAGAAATTATTCTCGTTATTATGACACAATTAATCAGGTAATATTAATTTTATGTTTATGTGTTATTATTTTTAATAGAAAATAAACCTATTTGTATTGTTTAAATAGTTTGATGTAAATATTTAAAGATCGCGCGTTCATTAAACATACCATGTGGTATCACTGGTTACATGTGATCATAACCTAACTAATTCTATCGTAAACTATTAAAGGGGTTGTTTTGTAATTGGGGGTGTTTCTTACCTTTTGAGGGGTAATTATCGTCATTGTCTCGATTATAACAACGTTTCAAACTTGTCATAATAATAAAATCAACTTACTTATCATAATAACATGATCTGGTGGAGAATTTGGTGTTTTATTGGAATTAAGTTGGCAGTGCTGCACAAATTGACAGCTGACGTTTACAATAATTCTGTATAATTTGTTTATCATTTCGCAAGATTTACGAATATTTCTGCTGATATTTGTGGTTTGTTTATCCGATTTATTTTTGCATAAAATTGCAGAAATCATGTCTGATGAGACACCAACACGAGAGACCACAACGAAGGACAACGAACCGGTACCGTCTGAACCGGTATCACCATCTGCAACGGCCCCAATACAAGATACAAAAATTGATGAGAATAAACCGAATAAAATCAATGTTACTGTAAAAACCCAGCGACAGAAAGAGGTATTTCAAGTGGACCCTGATGTGACAATTACGGAATTTAAGGAGTTAATATCGCCGAAATTCGAGGCTGATGTAGCTCGTTTAAATCTGATATTCGCCGGTAAAATCATGAAGAATGAAGATACGTTGAGTAAACATAATGTGAAAGATGGTTTAACGGTGCATTTAGTAATCCGAGCTGCTGCTCCATCAACAAGCGCGTCAACGGAATCGACCCAAGCAACGAATACAAGTCAAGCTAATTCGTTAGGCGGTGGGTTGTTAGGTTTGGGTGTAAGTGGGCAGAATTTTGTTGAATTGCAACAACGTTTACAACAAGAATTACAATCGAATCCAAATTTGTTACAGCATTTGTTGCAAAATCCGTTAACGCAAGTATTGATGAACGATCCCGAGAATATGAGACAGTTGATTTTGAATAATCCACAAATGCAACAAGTTATTGAACAGAATCCAGAAATTAGTCATTTATTAAATAATAGAGATTTGTTACGACAAACTATGGATGTTGTTCGAAATCCAGCTGCATTCCAAGAGATGTTGCGCACTCAAGATCGAGCTATGGCCAATATAGAAAGTTTGCCTGGTGGTTTTCCAAGCTTTAGAGCGCATTTATCACGATATACAAGAACCAATGTTGAATAATTTGACCGAACAATTAGCACAAAATCCATTTGTACGTTTGGCTAATAACACTACAAATAATCAACAACAATCGAATCAACAACCGAATCAACCGAATCGTGAACCATTACCCAATCCTTGGTCAACAACACCAAGAAATCAATCACCATCAGCAACGCCAACACTCCCATCATTACAATTATTACAACAAATGTCGCAGAATACTGATTTGATGCAAACTTTCTTCAATACACCGTATGCCCAAGAAATAATGACACAATTATCATCGAATCCAGCAATGATGACTGATTTAATGCAAAATAATCCATTATTTGGTGGACAAAATACGGATACACAAGATTTACAAAACGCAATGCCACATCTGATGCACCAATTACAAATACCTGAAATGCAGAATGTTGCAACAAATCAGGAAGCATTGAATGCAATTCTACAAATACAAGAAGGTTTAAATATTTTACGACAAAATGCACCATCTTTAATCAATCCGGATGTTCTGGTACCACCGGCTCCAAATAATGGTTCAACAACACCGGATTCAACATCAACACCGATTATAACACAAGCGAATCAATCAACGACATCTGTAACTACAACAACTACAACTACACCGGCTCAACAAACGACAATAGTTGATACAATGGCTCGAATTTTGTCGAATATGTCGAGTGTACCGCCCGAACAACGTTATCAAACTCAACTGTCCCAGTTGGAGGTGATGGGTTTTACGAATCGACAACGTAATTTACAAGTATTGATTGAGACTTTCGGTAATATTGAGGCGGCAATTGAGCGTTTATTAATGGTAAGAATTATATGATTTGCGGTAATCCACGATGGTCTTGCACTAAAACATAATTGGCGCCTGAATCTCTTATTTTTCCTAATCATTTCTTATACAGGGTGAATCACGAGGGTGGCCTATTAAAAGTATAAGAAATTTTAATTAAGGGTCTCGCTCGAACGGTTTTGCTACACGTCGATATATATGTAGAGATCTGCCCGTCCCCTTTCCTTTTTAAGCCAGTCATCGGCTGCTATTTCGAAAAACTTGTTTCATTTAGACGCTATTTTCCGAAAAACGGAAAAGAAAATTAAAACAGTAATGACTTGGGACGCTAGCCCCAACTTTCTAGTTTATATCAATGTAAAATTCGTTTCAGGTTATTGATTGTTAAAAGAGTTATCAAGGCAAATATAACATTTTTTTGCCAGAAAAACGCTGTTTTTCGGATATTTCGGAAAAACCAGTCTGATTTTCCAAATTTAACCCACTTGTGTTGACAGAGGCTCAAATTTCGAATCGAATGAGATGTTTCCCAATTCGATTGCTTTTGTCGTTTTCAAATAAACAGAAAAATGCTTTCCTTATGCGATTTCAATGTAATTGAGGACAGGCTAGTTTGTTGCTGCGAGCGAGACTCTTAAAAGAAAATATTTTTATTGTTTTATCAACCCCCGGTATATGGGGTGGGCATCCTAATTCCTTATTTTGAATGGTATTTTTTGCATTTTTAGTTTCTAAGGTGAAATTAAAAGGGATTTTGTTGGATGATGTATGATCTAGCGTTAAGGGGACGAGGTAGATCTCAGGATTTTCACCGGTGAAAATGTGAGTTTGTAACTTGCAATTTCTCGCTCGTACTTGGCCCTACAACTACCGGAAATAGATTTTTGAAAGAGCATTTCTTATAGAATGCAATGGTTTTTCCCGTTTTTCAAAATGTTGATACAAGTTGGAATTAAACGAAAATCTAACATGTTTTTTTCGTATTTTTGTACAATTTCTCCTATTTTCTCTTATATCTTGGCCAATAACTCAGGCAATTTTCAAAATTTCAAAAAATGGCTTCGCATTCCCTCGACTTTTGTATCAGCTTTCGAATGAGGGGTTGATCAATGCTGTAAAAAAAAATTCTTATATCTCCTCCCAGACGTTTTCTTAATTTTCCGGAAAACTAACGGCGGAATTGGAAAATTTCTTGAATATTTGAAAAGGACTTGTTATTTGCTATTTAAAAGTACAAGAATTTTTGCAAAATAATCAAAAATTGGCCAAGTTATAAGAGAAAATAGGAGAAATTGTACAAAAATACGAAAAAAACATGTTAGATTTTCGTTTGTAATTCACATTTGTATCAACATTTTGAAAAAACGGAAAAAACCATTGCATTCTATAAGAAATGCCCTTTCCAAAAATCTATTTCCGCTTGTCGTAGTCCCAAGGATGAGCGAGAAATCGCAAGTTACAAACTCACATTTTCGCCGGTGAAAATTCTGGGATCTACCTCGTCCCCTTAATACGTTTCACATTTGTTTAAAAATCTTTGGAATTTTGTTACAAAACAATAAAAATTTAGAGCTCAAATAGCCTAAACCATGTAAATTAAATTAACCAAATCTCAGAAACTTTCATCAGTTATTTGAGGAATTCGAATAGAGGTGTGACGAATCTTACACTTTTAATAGGCCACCCTCTTGGGTCACCCTGTATACTTAGTGCACGGCCCTCATAAACCACCACAAAAATAGGAATTAATCGTTTATTTTTGTAGAATTCTGGTAATTAAGGCTGAATCTCGAGGATTGCGGTTTCTTATTTAGAGTTATCGGTGAATTTGTCATAGATTTATTGAGAGAATTAATATAAATATATTGACAGTTTATGGTAATTGATGCGAATAAATTAAATAAAAATACACCCCTTTATACTGTTAATAAATTCATTAAACAATAATTGCAACACAAAAATTATTAGAATTAAAGCAGATTACTTTAACACTCAAGTCCTGCGTTTAGCTTTCAATTGTGTTCGAGCACGTGGCGTTGACGATCCACCTGAACCAATACTAAACATTGCACCAGCAACTGGCGGATTAAATTGTGGTGTAACCGGATTTGCGCCAAAACTAACATTACCATTTGTAAAACTAGCACTACCACCACTAGTACCATTCGTGGGGTTTGCTGTGAAATTAAACGCCGGTTTTGGTGGTTCACTCTGTCCAAATGAGAAAACTCCTGTCGGTTTATTCGCAGTATTTGCCCCGAATGTAAATACACCACCTGGTGGTGACGATGTTTGTGTCGGTTGGTTATTACTATTAACATTACTACCAAAAACTGGTTGGTTTTGGTTTGTTGTCCCGAAAGTTGTCGAACCAAACGCTGGAGTTGCTGTTGTATTAAAACCTGTCGGTTTATTTACATCAAATCCAAATGTTGGTGCACTTTGTGGTGCTGTTGTTACTGGTGGATTACTACCGAAAATACTAGTCGTTGGTGGATTATTTAAACCGAAAACTGGTGGATTATTCGTTGTATTTGTCGAACTAAAGACGTTTGTATTGAAAATACTAGTTGTTGTAACTGGCGTTGTTGTTGTTGTTGTTGTTGTAAATAAATTTTGTTGTGGTGTTTGAAGATTACCAAAACTCGGCTTATCGATAGAATTCGTAGTTGTAAAACTATTATTTGAACCAAAATTAAAACCGGAAGACCCGAAAGTTGGTGCTGGATTCGATCCAAATGCAGTTGATTGTATCGGTTGAATACCAAAACTATTTGTTGTTGGTGCTGCTGTTGTTGTTGTGGTTGTCGCAATTCCACCAAATATATTCGGTTGTACCGCAAACGCACTCTTTGTACTTGCAGTTGTGGTTTGTGTTGTAATCCCTCCAAATATATTCGATCCAGTCGGTTGTATAGCAAAACTATTCGTTGTAGTTATCGGATTTGGACCAAATACATTCGATTTAATTGGTTGACTTTCGAAACTATTCGTTAATCCAATTGTAGTTGTAGTAACCGGATTTATAAAAGATTGAGTTGTTTGTGGTGTAAAATTAAAACCACCACTATTACCACTAAATCCAGATTGTGTAAAACTTGTTGTTGTTGTTGTTGTTATTGTTGCTGTCGTTGTTGTAACTGAATTTGTAAAACTAAATTTTGGTGTAGTTGTTGGATTTAATGAGAATTGTGGCGTACTAGTTTTCGGAATTGTTTGTGTTGTTGGTGGATTTTTATTAATACCACTAAAGAAAAATGTCGGCTTTTGAGGACTCTCAGTTGTTGTAGTTGTTGTAACTAAAGTAAATTTCGGACTAGTTCTCGTACTCTTTGGATTTAAATCGAATTTAAATCCACCAATTTTAGGCGATGCACTAGTTGTTGTTGTAGTAGTCGTCGTAATTATCGGTAAACTTCCTAGTTTAGTCGAATTTTCAAACATATTACTCGCCGTTGTTGTTATAGTTGAATTAACCGGATTTATTGGAGAATTTTCCGTTCTTGTTGCATTAAAATTAAATGTTGGACCACCTACACTTCCTGCAGTTGTAGTAGAAGTAGTAGGATTAAAACTAATTATTTTCGGAATTGTTTCATTAGTTGTTTGTGCAACCTCCTTATCAGGTAATTTTGGTGTTTCACTGATAACCGATGATATTAACGGTGTTGTAATTGAAGCTGTTGTTTGTGTAATCGATAAATTATTATTAACACTCGAATTTATTGTTTTCTCTACTATTTGTTGTTGATTACTTTCATTACTAGATTCTGATTCAACATCGAAAGTAACATGTTTCGCTGCCGGTGGTTTTAAATGTTTGTTAATACTACTCGATAATATCGACATTATTGGTTTCTCATCTTGATTCACATTCATATCAGATGGTTTCTTTTTAATACCCATCAAAACTGATAGACGATCTTTACGTGCCCTCTCTAATGGTGCTTCATCAAACACTTTAAGACAAGCCGATGATTTTACAGTTGTTGTTTCTATTTTAGTTGTAGTTTCGATATTTTCTTTATTAATTTCAAGCGATACTGGTATACTTTCTTTAGATTGTACACCGACTTCTTTCAAATTTTCATTGATTTGCGTTTGTGTTTCAGCATTGACTAAATTGAGTTTCTTTGATGGTTGATGAACCTCAACTTCCACTTCAATTTCTACAATAAAAATTATAAATAAACAAGAAGTTATAGTAATAATTCAATACTTACTGCGCGATTTATTTTGTTTATTTTCATTGGATGATTGAGCTATTAAAGGTGGTGGTAGTTGTGGTGATAATTTAATTTCCGTTGAAGATTGCGATGCTAATATTTCATTAAGTAAACAATGTTTCTTAATTTGTTGTTTATTCGAATTTTCAAGTGGCGGTGATTCGCCACGTGGTCGTTTCAAATTTAATAAATCATCATTGTTATCTAAACGTATACGTTTACCGTCATCTGAAAAATCCAATTCTTCGTTTGTATGAATACGTTTTCTTGATATTTCCTTTAAAGCATCGAGTACACTACGGGTACTAATATCAATATTACGATTTGTTGTTGCTGTTGTTAGAACAGTTGTAGTAGTAGTTGGTGTTGTCACTCCTGTTGTTTTTAATTTAGAACCGTTTTGAATTACTTTTTCCAATAATAGGCGATTATGTTCAGCTGAATTTTGTCGACACAATTCCGATGATACTAACCGTGTATTTAAATTTCGAGATTTATCTTTCAATATTGGTAAATCTGGTTTATTTAAATGGACGATAGGGAAAACACCAGGGGTGCTGTATTTCATTTGTTGGTGATTTATAAGCAATTTCTCCTTATCTTCTGGACTTTTTCTACAAAATTAACCAAAATTAGAAAGAATAATATTAAATTAGAGAATAATTTACCGAGAATTATTTGGTGATTTCAACAAATTTGAAGCATTCTTTTGATTGAAAAATTTCGAATTTCTTTGTATTGGCGATAAATAATCTGTTTCTGATAAACGAATATCTGTAAATAAACAGAAATAATCATAAATTATCTAAAATAAATACAAATAAACTAATTACCTTCTAGATAAAATACTACTCGGTCTTGATGCTAAAATACTTTTTCTTCGAATCGGAAATGGTGTTGATGTATTTCTAACTGGTGTAATTGGTGATGTTGTCGATAAATTGTACTCTTTACGAAGGGACATGATTAATTTTTCAATAATTGCGCCCACACTAATTCATAAAACAAACACGAACTTTTACACGAGCAACAGTTAAAGTACACTTTAAAACGATAAATCGTAAATAAATAACGTTAAAATTTGTAAATTTCTAACAAAAATTGGATCGATTTCAAAATACAAGCATTGAAAAATCGAATGTGAACAAATAGGTTAGAATGAACGTTATGTCAAATAACGCCATCTACAATTTAAAAAAAGTGAACATAGTTGCCAAATTTCATCATTAATTTATAGTTCATTCAATTCGTTTAAATAAAATTATAATAATAAAACTTAAAAATTATTCAAATTGTCTAGTTTAAATAATATCATTTATTAGTTGTTGTCTACTTAAAATTAATTGAAAAGTTGGACTTCAAACTGGTACTTTAGGTTGGCTACTCACAATTACGTTGGCAATATTCTTGGCCAATGATAGAATGAATATTTCTATCTGTAATGATAATTCCTAAATATCGCTGTTAATTTTTGTTTAATTAACAATAACTAACAAAATATTGATCTACTCTAAATAATTGGCCGAAACTTTCTTAAAATTAGCAAAAATAGGTTCGAATTCGTGCAACTTACATATAAATTGATCTATGGTGGGGATATCTTCAATTTGATTGGCTATATTGAGTAAGTGTCATTTATGAGTTTGAGGTTATGTCGCGAAAATTCACGTGTATCGTTAGATTGATGTGAATTTTTCCAAATTTCGTTCAAAAAAAAATGCAAATAATACCAGAATCTGATTTCCCTCGTGGCAAACGAGTTAAATCTACCCTCGTACCTTATAAAGCAAACAAACGGAAAAATGATCAGGTAATTTCATTAATTTTCCCTAAACTTGCAAACATTGTAATTTATTTGGTTTTTAGTTATTATCGAATAATATAAAGTCTAGCAAGAAGAAAAAAGCTGAGGTTGAAGAATTTGTCTTGAATATTGCTCCAGTTGATTTAGAATTTGGGAAAGTTTTTAATTCGGAGGTAAAATTGTGAATTAACGAATTTGATTTTATTACTCATATCTTTAAATTTCCAGACATTACGTGATGGAATGGTCGTTTTAGGTTGTATTAATAAGATAACAGACTTGATTGTAAAGATTCAATTACCGAATCTGATTAATTGTAGAGTTAAACTTAATTCAATCTCTGATCATTTAACAAACGTTCTTGTCCAACAAGCCAACGATGGTGATATTGAAGTAATTGTTAACTTTATCAATTTCCGAATTATTATTTAAGATAATTTTAGGCATTGACAGTTTTACAAGATATCTTCAAAGTTGGCCAATTTGTGCCAGTGAAAATCCAAAAACTAGCCTCATCTGTACAATTTGATACTGTTCATGTTGATGGTAGTATAAATCCACGCGATATAAACGAAGGCAAGATGCACTATTCGTTTGTCAAAGGTTCAACGATTTGGGCGAATATCGTATCGGAATTGGATCACGGTTATGAATTAACCGCCGGTGTAGCGAATTGTCGGATATTTTTACCGTTTAAAAATATCGACAACGATAAGAAATATCGTAATTTTTGTTAATTTTAGTTAGAATTTCTAAATAATTTGGATAATTTTAGGAATCGGTGAGCCCCTATATTGTATCGTCCACAAATATCAAACCGTTGATAATATGACAACGTTAACAGTTAGTGCAAAACGGCAACATTTAAATAAATGCCAAGTAGAGAGTCTCAATTTTAATGTTCTAATACCCGGTACACAAGTCGAATTTTTCATCGAAGAGAATCAAACGAACGGTGTTAAAGGCAAAGTTTTTGCCAGTTATGATGGTTTTATCGATAAGGCTTATCAGTTCAATTTGAAGAAACATTTCAAAGAAGCCACAGCAATTTGGGCGTATGTTGTGTTTATTGAATCAATCACCGGTATAATTTATCTAACATTGAGAGGATTAGATGTAGTATCACAATATGGTGAATTAGAATTTGGTGATCTATTAAAAGCGCCTGTAAAGAGGATATCATCAAGTGGGATTTATTTAGATTTAGGCAATAATTTAGAAGGTTTTGTAACGAAAAAACGATTATCGACGATGAATAAGGATGCCGATTTAGATTTGAATGAGTTTATTGAAGACAAATACAGCATTGGAAGTCGCCATAAGTGTAGAGTATTGCGTTATAATTTTATGGAACAAGTGTATACTTGCGCAGTTGAGCCTCATATTGTTAACGAGAAAATGTTCACAATCAAAGATTTAAAATTCGGTGAAAAATATACCGTTAGAATTCAAGCAATACACGATGAAGGCTTATTGGTTAAAGTGGGACAAATTCGAGGTTTCATACCAAATCTACATCTATCCAATATCGAATATAGTGAGAATATTAAAAAGACATTTAAAAGAAATCAAAAATTGGTGGTTAAATTATTATCAATCAATGATAAAGGCGATGCTTATTTTACATTAAAACAAGACTTGATTGAATCCGATGATTGTTTGACTGATATAAATGATGCTATCAAAAATCGCGAATATATCGGTTATGTTATAAAAACGAATTCAAATTCTGTTATAATCGGTTTCTATAATAATCTAATTGGTTTGATTGGTTTAAAACAATTGAATTATGGCAATATAAAGCAGTTGTATAATCCACAAGATTATTTCTTTTGTGGACAAATCGTACGAGTTTGGGTGCTTCGTCAGGAAAATGGTAAATTAAAATTGAGCCTCACACCGCCATCGGTACCTAAACCGAAAAGGCTGAAAATTGGTTGGAAATATCAAGGAAGAATCGTTGATAAAGATAAATCGAATTTAACTATAAGTATCGAAAATGACGATGGTAATAACGTATTAGCGTTATTACCAGAACAACACTTAAGTCGCGACCCGAAACTGTCGAGATTTCTATATCAGTCGTACCGATGTGGTAAAAAGATTTTCAAATCGATTTCTATTGATTCAAAAATAGTATCCCGGCGGGAGTATTTAGCTGCAGAAGGTGGGCGATATCAGTGTTACAAGTTTCAAAAATTACGTGAGAATCAGTTGATTAGAACTTCGTTTAAACGTAAGATTAGGAAAGGGGTTTTAGTTAACGTACCGATAATAGGCTGCAAAAGAACTGTGTTCATTCCACGTAAAGTAACCGATTTCTATTATTATTAATTAACAATGCGACTAATAATAACTGTTTTAGAATTTATTATTAATAAATAGAGAATTTAAAAAATTTACAAGAAGAACAGTGTATTCTAGCGAAAGTCAAGAGCGTTGATTATGTTAAAAGAAAGTTAGAACTTTCTGCAAGACAATTATATTTCAAAAATTTCAAAGTATTTAATTTCTTCAATTAAATTCAAATAATTAACTTATAATTTTCAGTATACAATTAGATTATTAATGTCGTACGTTAATGATATTGAATTGATTCGAAAATTACGAAAATCGACACAATATCAACTTGGAACAAGAGTAAATTGTTATGTTACGGCAATCTTGCGCGATAAAAGCATTCTTGTTCGTTTACCAGATGATAAAACAGGTCTAGTGCCGCAACATTTATGTTGTACTGACGTCCGAAAAGGGTTTCAATTTGAAGGAATTATTCTGGGCTATAATCCAAATGTTGATCGATATTTTGTATCGTTGCGAGAAATCGACCGAAAAATTAATCCAAAACAAGGTTTATTTGTTTAATAATTGTCCCAATTGGTGCTTATTGATTTGGTTTTTAGATGGTGATGTGAAGATACAATTAAAATCCTCCGCTATGGTTAGAATTTTATTGATAACAGATTACTATGTTTTGGGCTTATTAGTACATTCAAAATACAACCGTCAGTTGATTTATTTACCAGTAAAATTGTATGAAAATGATCGATATTTGAAACGGTTGTATGGAGGAAAATATACAATTCTACGAGTAGTAATTTTAAAGTAATTCTATTCGATTGTTGTTTCCTAATTGAATTAATTGTGATTTTTTAGGAGGTGTAAAGGGCGATTATTTGGGATTCCAGTAAAATTTGCTCGTCATTTAATCGAAATGTCCAATGTTAAGAAGAAGATTGTGAAACAACCGAGACTTGATATAGACGCCAAGAAAAAGAAGATTTCCAAAGAACCGAGAACTGAACAAGTGGAAGAAAAAGGTGTGAAAATTGAGAAAGTCGCCAAGAAGAAGAAAATTGCGAAAGAACCGGAAACGGAAATAATCAACGAACAAGACGCGATTGAAACAATCCCCCCGCAAGAAAATTCAACCGAACAAGTCGTAGAAGAAGAAGAAGAAGAAGAAGAAACTGTAAACGTAGCGCCAGTTCTATCGAGTATCGATCAATTTTACAGCCCCGACGAACTGAAAATAGACACCATAAACGATGACGATATCGAGGTTCTATTTCTATTAAACCATAAAAAATTTATTACCCACTTTTATTGTAGGATAAACCGATAGAATCGGCTGTAAAACTATCGAAAGCTGAATGGAAGAGACAGGAAGAGGAGAGAATTAGGCGAATTGAACAGGAATTAGCCGATCCTACAGCAGTACCACAAAGTACTGAACAATTCGAACGATTATTGCTAGCCAATCCGAATTCCGTTGAATTATGGTTGAAATATATCGCAATGTTAATTAGTGTAGGTTTTATTAAATTTAACGATAATTAAAGTAGTGAATGAGGTAATTTTAGGCTACTGAATTGAATAAAGCGAGAACTGTCGGTGAACAAGCGTTAGAAAAAATTAATCCAACTATGGTGGAGGAGAAGATGCAAATCTGGATTGCTCTATTGAACATGGAGAATCTCTACGGAACTAAAGTATTATAAATTTCTGTTTAATTCCATTACTTTTATTAAAATTTTATTATTTTAGGACAGTTTCGATGAGTTATTTGAACGTGCCATTAAGTATAACGAAACATACGATATTTATATAAAGGTGATAAAAATGTTGGCTAATTCCGGTAAAATTGCCGAAATGGAGGAGAAAATTAGAAAATTACGAAATAAACAGAAACAAAACCCGAAAATGTGGCTAGAAATCGGTCAAATCTACTACACTTTGAGTAAATATCGCGAGGCTAGAAATATGCAAGAAGCAGCACTTAAATCTATAATCGATAAGAAACGACGTACGTCCCTATTTAATTAATCGAGCAATTTAATGATTTTATTGTTGTAGAATTCGAAATTATTCTACGTTTCGGTATCATGGAATTCCAATATGGTGAATTAGAACATGCTGTACAACATTTCGAAACAATTCTAGATATTTATTCGAGGAAAATCAATATGTGGACGATTTATATTGATCAGTTGATAAAGAAGAAAGAATACGAAATGGCGAGGAGGATTTTCGAACGGGCTATTCGCCAGAAATTCCCGGTGAGAAATATGCGCACTTTATATCAGAAATTTATTCTATTTGAGGAACAATACGGTAATGAAGAGAATGTTCGTAAAGTTAAACAAATAGCGAAAGATTATGTGGATAGAATTAATCGTAAATCGTGAAATGTTCATTTATTTTCTAATTTATGTTATTTTAAACTAAAATCTGTTTTTTTTTTTTGTACATTTTCTCTGTTGTTGATTCAATCAGTGGCAGTGACAAAACCTACCTTTGCCTTATTTTTGTTCAGGTAAATATTCCCAAAACAACAGTTTCTCTTGAAATTACGGATGATCTAAATTTTAATCGGTTATTTGTGCGTAATAATTCAGATCACCCGGTTAGTGTAAGTACATTTATAAAGAAAAACCTATTACTAATGAAATTAAAGATCACCATATATCAGTCCATTTATAAACAATTAAATTAACATCCACATAAACTGTTAAATTAATGGTCTTTCTATCCTAAAATTACATCGAATATCACCGAAATAGCCGCAATCTCCTCAATAGAGACTAGATTGAGGCAATATCGGAGGGATATTCGATTTGTGATGGTTTTCTTGATGATTTAATTTTATGAATGGACGCTACGTCGTATCGTTGGACGATCTTCTCCAATCTTGCTCCGATTTATTCTTGTTTGAAACCATTGACGGTCGGTTCCGTTCGTTCGGATTCCCGTCTAGCTAATTGATAATAAACGACAAGTCGTCCACTTAACATGAATAAAAATACTAAAGCCGGTGCTGTTCGTTCTAATTTATCAGCTACCATATAATGCGAATAGACTGCCATCAATGTTAATAATAACAAGCATATATTGGCACCATTTTTGATTTTATCTACAAATGTAATGAATGGGAATTAGTTCACGGTGCAGAATATCTAAAAAAAAATATTTGGCATAAATCTTTTAAACACGAAATTTATAACACACACGCATTCGGACTATTTTTATTTTAACATTGACAACAATTTAGGTTGCGGTCAGGTTTTTTCGTGGATCATCCCGGTTTTAAAATAAATACGATTACGCATTGTCGATTTTTAAATCGTGCAATTTTCCTTTGGATACTCACGATTCGGTACGAACGCCATGCTCAAGCCGCAGACAATCTCCAAAACGCCAACAGTCCGCCGGTACCATTTCGATGGTATTTTGAAACTGAACACTTCCGATAACGGAAAGACTTTGGCGTATTTCACGTATTCTTTCCTCTAAAAAAATAGATTTTTCGTGTAAGTCACGATTGGAAAAATCAACAAAATCCTAGCCAGGCAATTAGCCAAAATAATTCGAACATACGTCCAACAATTGTGTAACAATAATACTCACCAAATCCTTATGGAGATCTTTCGATATATAACTGGACAATTTAATGAAACCAACAAATATAAAAAATAAACCTAACAATACCGATAATGATTTTAATACAATCGATCCCATATTTCTGCAATTACGTCTCCCGCAACGTGAAAAAATCCGATAATTAAAACAAATTAAAATAGAAAATTAACAATTCGTATTTACAAAATTAAGAATTTTATAACAAATCAACACAAATAACATTATTCTACTTTATAACGGACGATGTGAACATGTTCAATAGCGACGACGCTCTAAACAAAATCAATATTTCGGCACCCATACTAGCTTTTCTCAAAATATCACAAAACAATCTTGATACTAATCTGGATGAAAACATGGCCAATTCGTAGTTTTTTCTCCCAATCGTTTCCAATGAATGAAAAATTAATCAATCATTTTAATAATGCACCGTCTACGTTTCCTTACTCTACTTCGATTGGAAACATCCGAATCCGTAGACGAACTCAAATTATTCGATAAACTCGAATTCTCAATTAATTTGGGCGTTTTTACAATTGAATCGACAATTGGTGGCGTTAATTCAACATTATTCAACTCATTCGGACTTTCAATTATATGCAAAACTGGAATATTATCGTCGTTGATGATTTCGATATTTGTTTGTTGAATTGTTGAATTTTTACGCGGACGGCCACGTTTCGGTTTCGTTGTTTTAACACTAACAGGTGGTTTTATTTCTTCAATACATTCCAGGATTTTCTTCTTGGCACTACGCAATATCCGTCCACTCGGATTGGTAATTGTATCTTTTATCGGAGTTTTGAATTCGTTCATTTTCTCATCCACAATATCGTTCGATTTTAATTGAACCACACATTCTTTAATATTGTAGTCGTTAATTTCGTTTAAATTCGTTGGTGAATTTGTGATTTCTCTAGGGATTGTGAGGTTTTCTGTGGATTTTGGATCAGTTCGTGGCGGACTGTTGAACATTTCGTTTATTTTATCTTCTAAAGATTTCTCAATTTTATTGCCTTTAAGTGATATTCGATTAATTTCATCAATTTTTCTATCGTTTTCCTGATTTTCTACAACAGTCTCTTGTGAGATTTCATCAATTTCCGCCTCGTTAGCTACGATTTTATCCGATATTTCCTTTGTAATTGGTGATTTGTTAACAATGACCTCAGATTTTTCGGTTTCTATACGAGATTCTTTAGGAATTGTATCAATTTGTTCGTTATTTGCTACTAAATCGAGCGTTAAATTTTCCTCCGGTTTACAATCAAATATTTTCTCTTCTTTATCCGTTACTATTTCATCGATTTTCGTTTCGGCTTCATCAAGTCTCTCAAGAGATTCTTTAGAATTTTCTATGGGTGTTTTCTTTTCTTCCAATTTACTATCAAATATTTTCTCTTTTCTATTCTTCACAAGTTCGTCAATAATTTTCGTTTTGGCTCCATTATCCGTGCTTCTCCTGCTCTTATCTACCGATTTTCGATCAGACTTTTTATCAATTTTCCTGTCTTTCTTATGCTTTATTTTCTCTTTAACTGGCGCAATTTTATCCGATTTACCATTAATTTTCGTATTTTCTAACGTTTTATCCGTATCGATTTTGTATCTACCATCGTCAGATAGTTGTAGCATAGTTTTATTATTCAATATCGCTTCATTAAAGACTTGTCTAACTATTTTTATTTCATTTTTAACGTTCGATTCAGTTTCGACCATTTGGTCTTTTGATTTTTCTTTATTCCGTAATTTATCAACTTTGAACTATAAATTAAATTATTACTGTTGTATTTTAAAGCAAATAAAAAACAATTACCTCTTTTTCGTCTTCAATATTTTTCTTGTTTTTCGATTTGTCTTCACTTTTGTCCGTTTGTTTAGCTTTATCAGCCCCATGTTCAGCTTTATCAAACAATTTTTTCGTAACAACATCAATTTTTCTCTTCTCACTACGTTTAGTATTGTTATTATTGACTGATAGATTCTGATCTTGGAACAGATCTTTTTTATAGATATTACCTTTACTATTTGCTGTTTTTAAGAAATTATCATCATCCAGTTGACGATCCTCTAACTTATTCTTGAAAGTATCAATTTCTTTACGATTTTGTGATGTTTTACTTCTATCTTGCTCCCTATCCTCATGTTTAGTTCGTTGTTTATATGAATCTCTAAAAGTATAATAAATTAAGATTTAATTTGAAAAAATTTTAAGAATTATACTTGGAAGACTCTCTATCACTGTGTTTGTGGCGTATTTTTTCGACTTTACGCCTAATTATCAGCTTCCTTGGGCTTATTTTATACCGATATCTATCACAGTCTTTCGAGTTATTCTCAATTTTGAATTTCTTCGTTGAACGATTGTCAATCGACGGACTCCTACTGCGTTTATCATAAAATTTAATCTTCCTATCTGTATTATAATTATTGTTATTTTGTCGTTTAAAAATTAAATCATCTAACTGTGTACGTAAATCGCTAATAATCTGATTTTTACGATTTATCTCACATAATGCAGTTTTGTACAATTCCGATATATTCGTGGCTAGATTCTGTTGGATTTTCTTTAAATTCACTATCGTCTTCGATAAATTACTAACCTCCTCTTCCAATTGCACGATCCTCTGGTGCAGAATCTCATTTTCATTGCGTACCTGAAAAATATTCCAACAAACAAAAATGTGAGGTTATGTTAATTTATATTTAACAATAGCACCTTTTCAATATCAGAAGCGATATCAAATTGTGGTAAATCATCGTAAATTTCTTTAGAATTCATAATTAATTCTTATCATTCTAATAAAAAAATTTAAAAATTATAACTGTAAAAATAAATCAAGTTACAAGACTTTCAGGACTAGTTGAATGTTAATCGAGATGGGTTGTCTCAATGGGGCAGAATTAACAATTTTCGGATTAAATTGTGTTTCTTGATTTAAAAAATAGATAAATTTGATGAATTTTATTATAAATTAAGTTTGTTTAACGGTTATAATTTTATAATTGTTGAAAGTAAATTTTTATAAATTATATGACGTCATTGTTATATGCTGTCTGATTGGTTGGAGCGCTTCAAGCCAACCTTATGTTCAAAAATTCAAAATTTACCGCTTTTATATAATTGCAAAATATTTAAGTTGCGCTTTATTAAACTATCAAATAAACCGATAAATAAGTCGGTAAATCACTAACAATTCTATAAATCTTATTAATATTAACAAAAAATATCAAAGTTTATGTTTCTATAGTTATCTATTGTTATAAATGTTTATAAAGATTTATTTATGTTACAGTTGTTATTAATAATAACTTATTATTATCTATAATTGATAAATATTTGTCTAGTTTAGATTAGATTAGTTTTTGAAAAATCTGCCACCTGTTGCTTGAGTCTCGATGTGAACTTGGCTTTATTCCAACGAGACGTGTCTACAATCACAACAAAAACAAAAACATGTTAGAAAAACGCCAACTATTTTCCAATCGAATTTTCTAATAATTATGGAATTTTGCTAATATTATCGGTATACAAACAAATGGACTGAAAAATACTCTTTTTATTTAAATATGGAATGAACGAAAGTTGCAGTGCGCATTAGAAATGCGCGTTGAAATTCATAATTTGCTTAGGAGAATAAAATGAGTAATCTAGTTGGCTGGTGAGGACGCTGCCGTCGCTACTTTAGTCACAACTTTAGTTGTTTGACGAAATTCCCGTAAACGCTGAATAGTTTACGAAATTGCTGTTGTTTTTGTTTAATTTAATTTTTTATAAATTTTCACAGTTTGGTGTAAATTAATTTTAATTGAGAAAAATGTGAATAATCGCCGGCATGGGATGTGAAATTTAAATAAATTCCAGTGTTCACTACTGTGAAAACTATTCAACAACATTATGGTGTGCGATTTTTCTTGTGTAATTGGCTTATTATAATCAAGAGAGAGATAGAGAACACCTTGGAATAGACATAAAACAGGTACAGTTTCACCTACAATAACAACAAATTGTTTGAATTAACTCAAAACCGATAAAATATCCGAAACAACAATAAAAAGAATTCCAATTGAGAGAAATTCGATGGAATTTCTAGCGCAATTCTTTAAAAGTTTTTGACATTGTTCGAAAACTTTTCAAGATTCTAAAAGAGCAACAAAGATAGTAACAGAGACAACAAGAGAAAAAAACAGGTAAAAGTCTGATTCACACTGGGCGGTTTTAGCACGCGGTATGTATTTTAAATGGCCTATCCGGTTTTCAACATTCAATAAAAATTGAGAAAGGGAAGAAAAGGTCATGATTTTCATAGATTCTGTCACCAAAAATTACCGTATCATAATTTGATATAATCCATTTTTAAGCTGTGTAAATGATGGTTCATTAGAACGAGATGATGGATATATCTAAAATAGCGGACCAAGACATTCTTGTATTAGTATTATTATTATTTTTTTCAAGCAAATATACCTTTAAAGAATGCCAACGATCCTACAATTGAACATTTATTGCGTCATTAATTACGACTTTTATCCGTATCTAGTGACCGTTGGTTCAATTTACAAAAAAAAAGAATCAAATTAGATTAATGAGTTTTTTTAGCTGTGTAATTTCGTCTATTTCCTCACAATTATTGTTATTATCTCTATTTATAAGAGGTAATTTGAAATTATGATTACTTTAAAATATTTATCTTTAATAAGATAGAATGTCGCTATAACGCAAAATACCTCTGCGTATTAGTCATGGATTTTATTCAAAATAATACAGAGTAAAAAAAAAATGGATTTAAGAATTTGGGGAATTTGCGGCTATAATACCTGGAGAATCACTCATCACTTCCAATTAAACCGATGTAAAGTGTGGGGATAAAAATGTCATCATCTCGAGTGGAATAAGCTAAAAGGGGTGAATTTTTTGAATTTAAATATCCAATAATTTCCTCCTTATATCCGATTTATACAATCTTGGAACTCTAATCTTGGCTTATAACTGTTTCTTTAACGATTTTCGATCGATGTAAAATTTCCGGTTTTTCAGGAAATTACAGGGTGATAATAGGGTGAGAATTTCGTTTATTGGGTAAAAGGGATTTCTATTTTTCCCATACGAAAGTTACCCGTATTTTTATACCATTCTTGTTAAAAAAAAAACTTCACTAATTAGTTAAAAATAATTGTAATTGTTGCTATTTTAATATAATCATAAAAAACAAAGTAGGTCTTGGAAATGGAACTAATTAATTAATTGGGAAGTACGAATAAAATTGCATATTATTATTTCGTTTTACTTGTTCTAATTTAGGATAATTTTTTAATTGCAAATTTCTCTAATTGCAACCTTTTTTACATTAATAAATGAACAAAAGTAATGAATAATTTGCTATTGAATAGAGGTTATTAGAATAAGTATGTCTTTTGTTTAATACATGTGTGTATAGTCTACTTGATTGAATAGAATTTAAATGAATTTGTTGTTAAAATTAAACAAATATGGTAATTTTTAAATGGAATTCCTTTTGTTATTTAAACAACAAAAAGAAATTTCTAGTTTATTACCCACCCAAAAAATAACAATTAAATAAATAAAACAATATTTACTTATTGTAAAACAAAATTTGTACTGATTTAATGATTGAAGTAAACATGAATTCAAATATGATATGTATTTAAACTGTCATATTTATTTCATTGATTAAATTAATTGTAGATTGTGTCAATTATTCATTATTTAATCTAATGCTATGGTAATTGGATTTGTTATTGTTTTTATTATCTTATTTAGATTGATATTAAAGACATACAGGGTGTTTTATTACATTTTTAAACTACAGGTGTTTCGCCAAAGGCGGTGGTAACTCGCGCTAGTTTATATGTTTATAGTTTGGATCGCCAGTTGAGTATTTATGGGAATTTTCTGCGGAATTTCACTTATTTTCCTGTGTATGCACACGTAATTTTTCAACAATCCTTAAATAGAATTGTAAAACAACAAATTAATATTAATTTGAATTTACAAGATTTGACATGATTTCTAATAAATACTGCCAGTTAATAGATTGGTTTTCTCAAATTTCTAATCAACACATTATGATGATTATACATGTTTTTCGTCTATCCATAATATTTGTTTATGAATTTTTAATGGATAATCTATTTTTAAATGGTATTTTTTCTAAAGCTCCAACTATTTTTGTAAATATTAATTTTAAATTAAAAAAAAAAACCTATTTAGTATCGTTTTCCTGTTTAAAACCATAAAGAATGTTTGTCTTGATAAGGAAAATACGCTAACAGATTTATTGAGGGGTTAGTTTTAAGATTAAGCTAAGGAAAGAGGAAAAATATAGTCTGAGAGGCACATTTAGATAAGAATTCTTGTGTAAAATCAAGTGGATTATTAGGATTTTTCCATTTAAAATATAACCACCGTCTGTTTGTATAAAATTGAATTTTCAAGTAGTAGTATGGGAAAATTCTAATATTTTTTTGATAAGTTTATTAATGATTTTGTTCTTCGAAAAAATCCAGCTCTAATTATAGTTCATTTCTTCACAATAAAGTTCGATGTGAATACGTTCAAGTGTTGTGTGTAGTTGTAAGGTTGCAAAATTCGTTTATTATAAAGTTAATATTTTGAAGTATTTCTGAGGAATTTTATAACGTAAACCCCACCTATATAAATTGATGAATAATAGGTTTAAAAAAATAATACAAAGAACGAATTTATCGTTCTGTTATTGTCACCCCTTTTAAATTAATTGTCAAGATTACCTTGTAATATTTTATATTGGAGATTAAAATTGTAGAATCTTGTTTTAGTTTTTAAAATTTCTGTCTGTAAAAGTAATATTTTTTTAAATGAAACGTAAATTTTTATTTTGTTACATAATAAAGGCAGGGAGAATTGTCTTGGTACTGCCTGTTACTAATTATTGAATATCGATTAATATACCAAAAAATACTAGAATTTGTTGTAATTTTGTTTTGTAGAAGAAAAATAACGGTTGTTATTAATAAAAATTGCATAAATTGTAAAGATTACGATATTCCCACGGTTGTCGGTTAGTACTTTGGTTAATTTCCTGAAAAACGAGGGTGTTATTTCATCCGAAACGTTCAAATAGAACTAAGATTTTTGTCGACTACAACACGAAAAAAAAAAACAAGTTGACAACAATAGAAACTTGAATTTTGACTGATTCGTGACATACATATTAACAAGTCTATTCAATTGTATGACATTTTTCTATTGTTACAATTTTTTCTGTTACAGAAAGTTTCTGATGCACGGCAATACGAACGATCGTAGAGCCCTCGAAAGAGAGGCTCTACGTAATGTTATAAATCAATGGAATGCAAATAGATTGGATTTGTTTGAACTATCCGAACCGAATGAGGTAAATACGATTTAAATAGAAGAGGATGAGAAATAGTAAATAATTAGGAATTTATACATTCATAATGTGTGAATGGATTTTAAGATTAACAGGAAATGAGGTGTTGACAGGAAAGCTAATGTAGAACGCGATTTCTCAAAGTTTACTTTGAAATTTAATTTGTTGCCATTTAGTGTTTTCCCACAAAAATCCTATTTTTATTTATATTTAGATAATTCTATTACGATAATATTGATAATAAAATGGAATGCAATGTTTAATATTTTTTCTCGGTTGGTTTGTTTGTAACAATAACTTTTGTCTATATGTATGTGTGTATAGAGATATAGCAGTATCTATGTTTATAAGGAAGATATTTAAATAAATCGTCCGACTGTGTCTCCCATTCAAGTCTTTTTACAAATTCAAATTTTCATATGGCGAAAGCGGAAAAATCATTGATTCTACTAGTAATTAGAAATCGCATTTCCATGATTAATTTTTGAAATTTTCGTCTATTAAAATAGAAGAACAGTTTCTTTACTATTTTGAAAATGTAATTTGAGTTCAATTTAAAAGTCTCATATTCTGCTGTCAAAAAGTAGCTTGAATAGCGAAACCTGAACAAGAAGAATTCATTCACCTGTTCTTCTCCTGAATGTGTGTGTCACACTCGTATTTAGTAGGTTAATATAAAATTCTATCATCATTCACTATATACAAAGTAAAGGACAACGACCTCAACTGTGTACATCTATTTCTTAATTGTTGTAAATCATTTTATTTTAATCACCATCATCATTATCATTAAACAACATCTGTTATTTTAGGGGAAATTTCAAAATTTTCCAAAAAGAGTCGTTTTTCTGCGCAAAATTAGCATTCCTGTCTGTAAATATAAATTTAGAACGGTTTGTATGTGTTTATCTTGGAACAATCTTGCATGCATACAAAATGTTTATAATTCGTATTGATTTAATTCATTTTTTTTTGGTTTTGTTGTTTTGTTTACGATTTTATTTATAGGATTTGGAATTTCATGGTGTTATGCGATTTTATTTTCAAGATTCCGGCCAAAAAGTAGCAACGAAGTGTATACGTGTAGCTAGTGATGCTACTGTTGAAGATGTTATTGGTACATTAGTTGAAAAATTCCGTCCAGATATGAGAATGTTATCAGTACCATCGTATGCATTATATGAATTACATGAAGGTTGTCCAGAACGTAGAATGTTACCTGATGAGAAACCATTATTGGTACAATTAAATTGGCATGTTGATGATAGGGAAGGTCGATTTCTTTTGAAAAATATCGACGATAAAACTGTAAGGAATTTAATTAAATTTTATTTGAAATCAATTAAAATACAATTTAATTTTTTTTAAGTCGAATACGATGAGTTCAATTGATTCGAATGCAAGCTTTCGACGGAAATTATCAAAACGTGAAAAGAAACAATTAAAGAAACAAGAAAAATTATCGAAAATTAAAAACGAAAATGGTAATATTAATGAAAAAGAGGATGGTGTTGCTGAAAAATTATATACAGAATTACCTGAAACATCATTTACAAGATCAATATCAAATCCTGAAGCTGTAATGCGACGACGACGTCAACAAAAATTAGAAAAGAAATTACAACAATTTCGATCGAAAGATGGTGGTCCCGATACTGGTTTGTATTATAAATTTACAATTTTATAATAATTATAATTAATGATTTTCTAAGGTGGTACATTAAAAATTTATGGTGAAGCATTATGTAAAGATGTCCCATATAAAACTTTATTATTATCAGTACGTGATTGTGCTGGTAGTGTTGTTAGAGAAATGTTAGATAAGTATGGTTTACATAAAACTGATCCATCACAATGGTGTCTTGTACAAGTAACCCAACAACCAGGTGTACCAGATACTGAATATATTCTAGATGATGATGAATGTCCATTATCAATATTAATGAATTCACCAAATAATGGTAAGTTTAATATTTAAAAAGTTAAACTATTAGAATAAATAGGGCGCATGCTTCAATATCAATATTATTTAATAGATACTATAGATATATAGAAAGATTTGAAAATAGGGAGTAGGAGTTTGCGTCATCCAAACAACCAGGAAACCTGAATACCGAAATGTCAAGTGTTTCATTTTTACAACAAATAATACAATTTCGGTTTAATACAGTTTGTTTTATAAAACGTAATTGTTGTGTGTTAATCTATCTTTGAAACGTACGTGTATTATCAGTTTTATTAATTCTACAATAGTATAAATTGCGCTAATTAATTTATAATCTATCAATAAAATTGTAATCAACTGAATGATATAATAGTATAAAATAATTAGTAGATTAGAGTGGAACAATGATGGACTGGGGCATCAGGCGTATGTATTCTATTTGTCTACTAACAAGTATTGCTAATTATGTACAGTAATTTGTAATTCTATTGTTCAATTGATTCGTTCTCAATACCTCTAACATAGACAGGAACAATAGATTGATTTTACAAGGACGTGAATTCATTGGAAAATTAGCCATTTAATTTTTTTTTTAAATCCCTAAATTACAATCCAGATGTTATGTTTTATCTTGAAACTATTAATAACTTAATCGAGGTAATACAGTTTGCGTGCTCTTGAAAGTGTTTTAAATATCCAACTATTTATATGAAAGAGGTTAGTTCATATGTATAGCTCTTATGTTAAAGTACTGTTTGAAATTCCACAATATTATTTCTTTTAATGATTTCAACGATTATCTTTATAAGTCTTCTATTACAACGAAAAAATCAAATAACCTTCTCTATATATTGTATTGATTGATTCATCCAACTGTCATTCGATTATCTTCAAACTTCCTTTTATATCACGTCATTGTATTTTGTTGTGAATAAATAATTGTAAAATTGATATAACAACTTGTTGACATAATGTTTATAAGAATCATGTTGGTTTTATTAATGATTCGTTAATAATAATAATGATAATCAAATTAATGGTAGTAACAAAAAATTAATTAACTCTAAAAATAAATTTGATATGCATTTTCAATATTGTCAATGTATTTATATCTCATAGAATAGAACAAAGGGGTGGTTCAGGTGTGTATAACTGCCTCTACCTATATCGTGATAGAAAAGGAGAGCGACAGTAGATATAGAATGTTTTCGAATTTAATTATCCTTGATATCTAAAGCAATTCAGTCGATGTCGATACGTTAAGGGTGAATCATGTCATTTAAGAATAAAAACAATGACAATGCGGTGGAATTTCTGTTTTATTTTGATATACGTCTAATTATTAATTATAATTTACATAATTACGGTTGATTAATTAATATTTGAATAATATTAGAATAAATAATATAATATAGGATTTATTTTTATTGAAAAATAGTTAATTTGAAGTGTTTCTCTACTTATATTTGTGTTTTCAGTTCATTTAATATCAAATCAATAGTCATTTCCGTTTATATCAGTATCATATTAAATATTCGTTAACTTTCAGACCAATTTACACGCGCTTTATGGGAAATTATTGCCTTTTTTAAAACGCGATTATACAAAAACTACAATAAAGGCTAATTTTTAATCAAAATGATGGCTTTCGATCATTTAAACGTTTACGAAATGCCAAATGTGAAATAATGTTAGGTGAGATTAAATTTCCCGAAAATCAACAATAATAAAATAACTACGTTTCAATATTATTCGTTATATTAATAACTAAAAAAAATCCATAATTATTCCCTTAGGCTTTCTGTTTTTGATAATTTCATGAGTATTAGCTCGTATCTATTTAATTAACTGTTTTCCGTGCGTATTGTGTATTTTTATATTCGTTTTTTTTTTAGGTTCGATCATGTTCCATGTCCGTCGACGACCTGCCGATTGTGCACCCAGAAAACGGAAAAAGAAACCAGGTGCTTTGGGTGCAAATACAACAAATCCACGTGAAATACGCGGTGATTGTGTACCTGTTTTAATTGAATTGGGACCAGATGGATCGGCACCACATCCAGGTGATACAGCCCGTACAATTCGACTTACCAATGATGTTATGGAGGTATTTTCATTTATTTATTTATTTATCTTTTATTTTTATTATTTTTTATAATTAAGGTGGGTTCAGCTAATGGTATCGCATTACAATTATATGGTCCACATATACAACCTCGTCATTGTGTTATCACGAATGCTGACGGTGTTACATCATTAACACCATGTCATGCTGATGCAAGTACGTACGTTAATGGACAACGAATCCATCAAACAACAATATTGAACCATGGTGCTCTAATTAAATTCGGTCATAGCAATACATATCGATTTCTTGATCCAAGCCAAGAGGATCGTAATCGTTATCCTGGTTCAACATTAGATAACAGTCGTATTTATGATAGGTTAGTATAATCTTATCTCGATTATAATTTATATGTATTTTGCATGAATTCACTGCTTGTTTCTGCAAATTTATTTGATTTTTGTTTACATTATTTTGAGTTGCTTTTGTGTAAATTTAGCCGTTCACCGCGCGCTTTAAGTCCAGTAGAAGCTTCTAGAGAAAATATAGAAACAACTTTTGATTTGGAAGGGAATGTTGAAACAATTTCAACAGCTAGTGGAGCACGTGATGATAATAGATCATTGGAATCAACATCTGAAAATAGGTTTGTTGTGTTATTGTTAAATTAATTTGAATAATTTAATTTTAATATAATTTTCTAATGGTATTTTTTTTTTGTTTTTTTTTTATATATTTTAATAGGATTGGTGGTATGGATCGTTATCCACGTGGTCAAGATCCAATATTGCCGGCAGTATTGGAATTTCCTGAAGAACCACAAGAACAATTTTTAGCTCGTGTTATAACACATTTAGATGTAACAGTACCAACATTTCGTTTAGCACCAGCTTATACATTGTATTTGTGTGCACGTTATCGTGCATCAACACATTATCGACCTGAATTAACACCAACTGAACGTGCCCATAAATTGACTGTATTATTACAACATGCTGCAATGTTAATACGTCATACAATACAAGATCGTAGTACAGAAAGTACATCACAAGCATTTTGGTTGGCTAATGCTAGTGAATTATTACATTTTTTAAAATCAGATCGACATGTTAGTGCTTTTTCATTACAAGCACAAGATACATTAGCGGATGGTGTGCAATTAGCATTTAAAAATTTAATTGCTTGTATAACGGATGAATTGAATTCAGCAATGATATATTTAATGTCAGTAACTGCTGATGATCATCCAAGAGAAGTTATTAATGTTTTAAGTGGTGCCATGAATTTATTACGGAAATGTCGTGTAAATGCAGCTCTAACTATACAATTATTCTCACAATTATTCCATTGGATATCAGCAAAAGCATTAATGAATGTTATTAGTAATAGTAATTTATGTACAAGAAATTTTGGCAATAAATTATATAATAGATTAAGAAATTTACAAGCATGGGCTGAATCACAAGGATTAGAATTAGCAGCTGAATGTCATTTAGCAAAAATTGTACAATGTACACATCTATTACAAGCACCAAAATATACACCAGAAGAATTAGCAAATCTATCATCAGCATGTTTTAAATTAAATTCATTACAATTAGGTGCATTATTAAAACAATATAAACCAGAACCAAATGAAAAATTAGCACCAATAGCATTATTAGAACAAGCAGCAAAAGCTGCTGAAAGTGTAGCTGATGAATTGGCACGTGCTGAAGGACGTGAAGTAACATTATATGAAGATCCAGCACCAAATTTACAATTATTATTACCAGATGATGGTTTCAGTTGTGATGTTGTACAAGGTGTACCACCTGGTTTAGCTGATTTTCTACATCCATTACAAGCTAGTGGTTTATGTCGTTTAGCAGCTCAACCAACAAGTTCCGGACATTGGACTGTCTATATGTCAACACCTAGACCACCATCAGCATTGAGTACAACTCAACCGGAGGTAAATTTAATTTTATCTTTTAATAATCAATAATTTTGATATAATTATTTTATAGGTACAAGTTATACGTTTACATAAAACTGGTGGTGGTATGGGTTTGTCTATAGTTGCAGCAAAGGGTGCCGGTCAAGAACGTTTAGGTATTTATATAAAATCGGTAGTACCAGGTGGGGCTGCCGATCGTGATGGACGTTTAGCAGCTGGTGATCAATTATTATCAGTTGATGGTCAATCATTATTGGGTATAACACAAGAGAAAGCGGCTGAATTTCTTGTTAGAACTGGTAGTATTGTTACTTTAGAAGTTGCAAAAGGTGGTGCTGTCTATCATGGTCTTGCTACATTATTACAACAACCAAGTCCAACACCGCATAGAGGTAATTTCTAATTTTATTTCGTTATTTAGTAGAAAATTAAATTATTTGAAAAATAAAGGTAGAGCTAGATTGTATTTTTTGTACATGCAGCTTATTGGGATTATTACAGTGATGATCTGCATAGTTCAGAGGAAACATTGTATGATAATTATCGTTTATTTACACCACCGGTTAGTAAACCAAAAAATAATGTCTTTTTTTAATTCAGATGATAATTTATATAAACGTGAAATGAAAAAATTCACAATACCACGTATTGAAATTGAATCAATTGAACCTGTATTTAATTTACAAGTGACAGATTTTTCAGAACCATCACCGAAAAATATGATCTTAAGTTATGATGCTACTGGTACAAATTTAGAAACGAAAAAGATCGAAATAATAAATAACGATAATAATGAACAATATAATACAAAAACACAAAAGGATCGTACGAATAATTTCGTGCAAAATAAAAGTTTTTCAATTGATATACACGATAATCCGTCAATTAATATTGATGATATTAATGAAACTGACAAATATTTAAGTATAAGTAAAGGTAATAATAATAGAAAAATGAAACAACATCAAAAATTTATATCAACATCTCTACAAGATCTATCTAGTTCAACATCAAGTATTAATAGCGGTATACACGATTCAAATTTAGATTTAAGCCACATTGATACAGATACATCAAGACAATATCGCAATTGGAAATCACCAGATGAGATACGTTTTGGTACCCAAGATGATGAAAAGATTTATCAAAATAAAGCAATCAGCTATCCAGAATTGAATAGTAAACAATATTTTTTATCGAATCGTAGTAAAAGTGTTAGTGAAGAGAAATTGAATGATAAATTAACCGAATATGAACGTTTAGAAATTCTAAAATTATTACACGATTGGAGTTTAGAGGGATCAAATTCCAAAACCGATATCAATTTAAAATTGTTATTAAAACATGGCAATCAATTTGAAGAGAAAGAGGAAGAAAAACAATTCAATTATACGGATCATAGAGTCAAATTTAGTTCTGAATCGGATTTAATAAAGTCAATTGATAAACCAAAATTAATTAAATACGAATCTGAAAATAATATTACCAGTGATACGTTATCAGAATTAGATTTTATACATAAATGTGAGTATAGAAATTGTATATTTAATGAACGATTTTGGGTAAAGAAGCAGCATAGAGGGGCCAATAATGATTCAAATTTTAATTTGAGAAATTCAAAACCAAAAAGTATATTAAAAAATAGTCGTGACAATTTAACAGGAACTGAATCAATTAATCCCACATCAAATAATAATCGAACACCATTAATTAAGGGTCCAATTTCTAGACGTTGCAGTGAAATAATTAATACTGAAGCATTAAATATTAATAATTATAGTAATAAAAGTGTCAATAGTAATAGTTTATTTAAACGTTGTGATAGTCTTGAAAGTTTAATTAGTAAAAACGATCGGAAAGAGAAGAGAAAATTTCCTGAATCGTATATTATAACAAAATCACAGAAAAATACAAAAAACAACGATAATAATAATCTTAAATCACCGAAACGTTCGCCAAAAATTATTGTTTTTAAAAAAGTGTATACACCAAAAACATGGAAAAGTTGTTCAGATATAAAAAATCGAAAAACAGTAAGAAAATGTTGTCGTTTAGCTAAAAAGAATTGTCCAATTACAACAAATGTTGATTTATTAGTACAACGTAAAACACAAAGTTGTGCTGATATTGAAAAGGATTATAACAACATTACAACAGACCATATCCCTAGGTTAGCTTCCTTTATGGATGTTCTGTTTGATTGTAAGAGAAAAGTGTTTAAATGTTACGCACGAATTTCTTTATTTATTTGATTTGCGTACGTCAAATTTTAATTGTTTTTGGTTATAATAGATTTAGTGTTATCAATTTTTATTTATTCTTAATATCAATTATGTGTTATGCAATTATAAATTATAATTTTTTGTTTGCTTATAGCTAATTTTGTTTTTTGTTTTTCTTTTTTTCTCTTTGGTAAATGATTTAGGTCCTCGACGCATGTCTGAACGTGATTTACCATCAAGAGTAGACTCAGAACGCACTATACCATCATCAAAATCAGTACCAGCTTTACATAATATACCACCAAATGCTGAATTACCACGACAAAATCCACAATCTGTTTTTAATCCAGGATATAGTAGAACATCATCAAATAATAGTATAAATATAAATAGTGTAGCGCCTGCAGTAGCAACAACAGCAACTACAACAACAACAACAACATCAATATCAAATAATAATAATAATACTAATAATAATGGACCAGTTGTACCAAATTCTGTTAATATGAGAAGTAGATCAACACATAATTTACATCAACAACAAGATGGGGGCTTTTATCAAAATCTCAGTGTGTATCGTAATAAAATACCGAGTCCTCAACATTTAGGCGATAGGTGAAATTTTAAAAAATCTCGATTATCAATTTTTTACATTTTTTATTGTAGATCTTCAGCTTTACGAAGTTCACAAAATTCGTTACAATCATCAGTTGCGAATTCACAACGACCATCTTCTGCTTATTATCCACAAATGATTGTAAATAATCCACGTTCAAATCTGCATCAATCAATACCAAATTTGAAAAGTTCACCATCTGTACATAAATTACATAATGTTGTTGATGATAGTAATAAATCAGGATCATATAATCAATATTATAATCAAAATCAAAATTATTCAACACAATTACAATCACAACATTATCATCCTGATGATAATCGACCACATAATCTACAATTACAATCACAAAATTACAAAGATATCAATAATTCGTATCCAAGTCCAACTTATAATCATAATAGTAATACACCAACATATACGAATAATAATCAAATATTACAACATTCAAATGGACAAGATCGTTATAATAATGCTGGTTTGTTACGTGAGGATGTATATAGACAAAGTTCAAGAATGGAGGATTTGAGATATTTAAATAATCATAATAATCAACAACAAAATCGTCCTGTTATTGATGATATTATAAGACCAAATGAGATGAAATCATCAAAAAGTGATGATATGTTAAAGAATATTGGTAGTCATACTGGTCATGGTAATATTGTTGGTGGTAATAGTGGTGGTGGTCATGGTTTCGGTGTCGAATTAATGCGTTTTGCTAGTAGTGGTAATATTAAAACTCATGAAAGTAGTAAAGTTGAAATTCCATTATATCGATCTAGAGATATTGATGAGGATTTGAGTAATAAATCACAATATTCAAGAACTTTAGATCCTGATGATATGGTTAAGAAGAGATTACAGAATCGGCCAATTGGTGGTCCTTATCAACAACATCCACAACAAATATATCATTCACCAAATTATCATTTACAACATCAATATCATAATCAACATCCGAATTATCCTCAAAATTATTCAATGCAAATGGCGCAAAATACTCAAAGTATGCAGAATTTAAATTTAGCCTATCACCCACAACAACAACAACAAACTCTTCCACCACCTCCACAACAACATTTAAATCAAACAATACCACCAGCATCACCAACGTATAAATCACCACCAATAGCACCGAAACCAACAAAGAAACAAGACGATATACCGGATTTACCACCAACAACAACACATCCATTATATTCAGCTAGTGCACAAGATCCACCAAAAATGGCATTTTATCCAGCATCATCATCAACAACAACAACAATGAGTAAAACACCACGTGATCCATGGGCTAGAGAAGAACAAGAACGGCAAGCTGAAGCACGCCGTGAAGTTTCACGACAATGGCAAGAACAACAAATACGTGAATTATTAGCATTACCACAACGTACACCACAACAAGAAGAACAATTAAGAGCTCTACAATTGGAAAGGGAGTTTCAAAGGAGGGCTTTAGAAGCTGCCGAACAAGACGATGATGATACAGAAAAAGTAATAATTTTATAATAATTTGAATTTGTAAAATAATTGTTTTTTTATAGGAAAGTCCAAGTCCTACAGGTACACCAACAGTAACAAATCCACCAACTATACCGACAAATACAAATAGTATAAAATCGGATTTACCACCAACTTCGATATTAAAACCTGGTGTTAATATTTATAATCAACAACAAATACAACAAATAGAACCTGTAGCTCCACCACCACCGGAACGTGGTTCAAGTTTTGCCGTAATGTCGATGCGTGTTAAAGAAAATACAAAACGTGTATCGTTCAATGATTCATCAGCAGCAGCTACTACAACAGCCTCAACTTCGTCTACCTCTTTACAATTGGATGACTCAACACGTGGAGATCCAAACGTATTTCATCTTCAATTATTAAATTAAATTAAATTAAATTAATGAAATTTTAGAGCTTCTTCCGTCAAGCTGAATCAATATTGGCATCTCCTACAACACCAACAGAACCAGTAATTATCAATACTGGTAATAATATAACAGGATCTTTATTAAGTTCAACAATAACAACAACAACAACGACAACAACACAAGCAACACCAGGTGTAATCGGTGCACAAGAAGTTTATCGTGATCCACGTGCACGTCGTTTAGCTGAACAAGCCCAACAGAAAAGCCAAACAATACCACCTGTACCGGAGAAATTATCGTTTAAAGAGAAAATGAAAATGTTTGCTATGGAAACTGGTGAACAGGAAACACCAAAAGATAAAAGTAAAATTAGTCGAGCACAAAGGGAAATTGATAATTTAGGTACACCACCTAGTTCTGGAATGGTCCATTAAACGATTATTATTATTACTGTTATTTTAAATAACGGGAACAAAGAATTGAGACCAACAAATGATTATGCAAGATATTTAATGGAAACAATGTTTGTGTTGGGTATTTTTATGGAATTATCACCAGTAAGCTATTTTATTTTATTTTTATTCTTTAAACGTTTTTAAGTATCTTGCATAAGAGTATTTAAGCCGTCCAAACAGCAGCTAATAGAGGATATATTCGAATACGTAATTTATTACAACGATATAGAGTTTGTATAAAATGAAAACTAATAACCGTAGTGGCTTATAAAGTGATTTATCCTTAGTGGTTATCCTTGAGAATAGAGAATTTATTGAAATTATATATATATTTAATGTTCATATTAATAAATTTAACGTATTTTTGTCGTTTTTAAATATTAAAAATGAATTATCTATTAATATTATCATATACATACCTTATATATTTAACAATATTTAAATCTTTACTAGACAACATATTTCGAAAGCAATACTTGCACATACGGACCAATGATTACTATAAATACACACACCTAAATTGTATTATGCATATCCAATTTATCGTATTACATTCCTTCGATCTGATTTTTCGTTTTAATTAAAAGAAAAACCACGAATTCTATTGTAAATAGGAGGAAATATGTAAATTGTTGAATTGAGAGTAAGTACATTGTCATATTTAATAGATGATAGCGAATATATGTTTTATTTCTTTATTTTATGTATTACAAATAAATATAATTGCCTATATTTGCTGCTTTCCTCTGTTCACCCCAAATATTGCACTATTTTCCGTATATTACAACAATTGTTTTTCTAGTGTGTTAGATTATCTGAAGTCAGTGCCAGTGACGTTAAAGTACTCCGCCTGTTGGGATTTACACCTAAATTCTCCCAGTTAATCCAAGACAAACGTGCTGTCAGATCTGTAAATTGAAATTTCGATGGTATTTTATTTGATACTGGACAAGAATGTTTACCGCTTGTATTCCAATTGGCACGATCGGCTTTGATTTCGCCGCGTAAACAACGTTCAACGTACGTTAATGGGTCACAATCGGCTGTTAATACTTCTCTTAATAGAGCTATATAGGCGATGGCTAAACGGAGTGTGTCGATTTTACTTAAACGCTTCTCGTACGGGAATGTTGGTACGTGCATTCGGAGTTCGTCGAATGCAGAGTTGATACTGCTGCAAACCAATACTTCATATTAACATAAATACAATTGGTTTATTTTTTTGGGAAAAAATCGAAATAAAGACTAATGCAAGCAAAAAGAAAAGTCACCTAACACAAATACAAGAAAACAAGCCACATATCAAGACGGGTGTTACCCGGTGGGTCCAATAGCAGACCTCAGCATCCGTTTCCGTTCCCGGATGTTGGCCGCATGCCTTTGGACACGGTACGGCGATGTTCCGTAGTAGTCGGAATTGGTGGGCAAGGAGTTCCCCTGGCACTGGCCACTGTCTAGAAGCAGAAAACTACTCAAATTTTGCACAATCACAAATACAAGACTGCTCGATGGAAAATAGCTTGGCTCCAAATTTACGCATTGCTTAACATTGAATGTGAAAAAATTATGCAATTATGAAGTGGCAAAAGACTTTCAGAATGGATAAGATTTGGAGCAAGAGTGGTTTTTTTCCCGTTCAAACTCACCTGGATTATGGTTTAGTGTCGACAGGTAATGGTGTTGCAGATTCGTGTTGGACGACGGGCGGCCGGCGAAGGCACAACTGGGCAAATCGGACACCTCCTCTTCGGACAGATCACCAGCACTGTATGCACCAAATTGCATACTGATTCAATGATTCGATTCAAAAACAGGTAAATAGAAACGTTTACAACATACACATTTGGGGGGCAAAATACAAACTCACTTTATCGGCGGTGAGGATGATGAATCCGGTAGTTGTCCACGATTTGAACTCATCACTTCCACTCGAAACATAAACGCTAACAAAAAAAAATTGAAATCTTCAAAAATTAACAGCGTTTTGCCAATTCAATTAAATTAAATTTGTAAATGCACAAAAATCCCAAGGGATTTGCGTTATATACCTACAAGGGAATCTGTACAGATTATCGAATAACTTTACACTAAAATCATCCCTATGTTAACGTTGAAATAGTGGCGAATTTCGCCAAATGATAACAACCACTACCCTTTATTACCACCCAAATTTCAACTTTATCGTAGTCGAAAATAGAGAGCAAAATTGTCGATTTGATCCGATAGCTATATCGTATTGATTAAGGGCGTGCTGTCTTCAATCCAACCAATGGTAACAACTATTATAATTAGGGTAGTTTTACTGGATTGTGATAGGTTGGAATTGAAAATAATTCATACTGATGTAGTTTAGAGGGGTGGTTTTTATTCAGCTTTGATTATATCGTCTGGATTTGACAGACTCCTTGAATTGAAAGAGCCATCAAATCCAGATCTTGGATATTATTTGCAGTTTCTATCCTAATGGTGGTTGAAATCAATAAAATTTGCCTTCTTTAATTGATAATGGGTGAGATTTATTAGTGTTGGGATAGAGGGGGTAAATTCTCAAAAATGTTTCGCTAACGATTCGATTTGGATCATTTTTCGATTATAACAAGGATCGGAAATAATGACAATAATCGGCCACACTTAAGCGTGTTAGCAAACAAATAATAACAATAGATAATGACAATGTTTCCGTTCATATTCCCATGATGTTGCAGAGGGAGAGAGATGTATCAAGTATTCATCACCCTCCACCTAACACATTTTAAAAACTAGGGCTATAATATTCACTACGAACAAGACCGTGATAACCGCCAAATACAAAAGATTGAAAACATATTGCCTGTGTATACTTATAGGAGTGTGGCTTACCAATTAGGAACACTTGCCTGACAAGGGTGCAACACACGACAACCACCACACCCTCTTTTAAAAACCCAAAAAAAGAACAAATTTTCACCATTAATGTGAATTTCTGTAACAATTTTAAACAATTCCATAAATTTACAACAATTGTAAAATTATTGTTATAATTGTTGATTAATTGGATTTGTTGAAGAGGGTTGAAATGCTAGCATGGGAAATAGGCGGATCATCCCCTATCAATTGTGGGGAAGTGTCAACAGTACATGAGGATAATTTTACGGTCCTTTGAACGGTTAGTTGGTGATTTGTTAAATAGCCGTCAGAATCAGAAATATGCGGAACGATTAAAATCGATCTTCAAAACCTACCCCTAAACCGGCGCTTATCAGGAAAATTCTAAACTATTTGTAAAATTTAAATATCGCCTTTACTGAAATTGCCCTTACAGACCGGAAATTAGCCTTACCCTTGATTGTATTAATAATAATAATTGTAACAGGGCTCCTGGATAGGATTGGACTGGAAAAATTCTTGTTTGATTTGATAGACGACGTCGTTCTGTTATAGTCCTGTGATTTGTCCGGTGGCACGTGTATTGGACACGTGTCCCGAACAACACCCCACTTACATGTGTCAAACATGGTTTGGTAGTGAAGATTCGTACAAAAATCGAGCTTCAGGCTCTAACATCCCTTCATTCTGTAGTCTACCACTATTACCAACCACCGTACACAATCAACAGTCATCCGGTTTTAGATTCAATTGTTTGGAAAGATAAGCCAAGACTTAACAATATTGGATTTATTTGCAAATGGTTTTGAATTATTTATTTTATCGGTTTTTGTTTGGTGTTTTTCTTTTTTTATTGTTGTCGAATGGGGTGGGATTATAGACCTTGTCAATTGATTTTAAAACAACTTCATTCAAATTCATTTTATTCTAATTCTTTCTCACGTTTTATACAGATACAAGACAGGGAAAAATAATTATCTATAATACAATCTTAAAAATTATACAAACTATTAAAAAATTATTATCAAAAAAGAAATTATTTGGCTTCGTTTTCGATCAACTCAACATAAGTCGCCGGAAATATCCCAACATTACCACGACACTCACCCAACCACCAACCATCATCTTGTTGGCGATAAACTGACAACAAATCGCCCGGATTTAGGGCTAATTCATCGGTCAAATTTGGCGTATACGCATACAATGCCCTACATTTAGCGATCGGTTGTACTGGATTCTCATCATTGCCAGCCGTACTGCTGCACTGCGACGAAAACTCATCTAAAAAACGCACCAATTTAATCGAATTTTCCAACTGAATTAGCGAAAATTTACCAAAATCTGAGTCGGGTTGGTTGGAATTACCATCAGCAGCACCCCGATCGAGCCAATCCTGATCCGGATCGATGAGATCGCTCAGTTCTGATTTATCACTCAGTGGGCTTTTTTGCGTTTCAAACCATTCTTCTCGTAACCATTGCGGTACCTTTAATTGTTAAAAAATTAACAAAAATTTCTAGTTTGGGTAAATTTAAATTACTTTAAGGATACTCTGTTGTAAGCCGCATTTATCGCGGGTTATTGCAATGTGTGGCGCTAGAGGATGGCCGGATTTCGGCCGGCTGTCCAATTCAGCCAAAGCGCTATGAACTTTATATCGAGCTCCCTCCAGATACGTCAACATCGATTTCATCTGCAATCATAGTTTAAGATTAAACCCGATTTTGTTGGAATTTGGATTACATGATAGATTTTCTCGCTGACGGTCTGTTGGGAGTCCTCCGATCCAAAATTTGGAGTATCTCGCATCGCTTTCGATAAATTCTCTAAACCGTTCTTTGATTTTCGTTCGCGTTCAATATCTTGCCGTATCAATTGCAGCAATTTCACCAGAGCCTGTTTTCTGCGTTCTCGATTCATTGCCAATGTTATGTGTTCACAATAAAAGTCGGGTAGTAGTTGTTCGGAGATTTGTTGGGATGAATCTTTCAAATTTAGGAAAGTCGTAAGGTCTTTGGATGGTTCGGCTTCCGAGACTGGACTTTTCAGATTATCCATCACCTAAGAATTAGTCTAGTAATTTATAGTTGAAAATTCGTGAAATTGTGGATTACTCTCGATAATCGTGGGGTGATCTCAGAGCCCCTTTGGTAGTACACCCGGAGGATTGAGTTGAGGTTCCTGAGCCGCTCCTCTTCGAGTAGTTGGAACGTACTGACGCCGCGTAAAATCGCCGATTCCCATTCCAGTCTAGAGAATTTGGAAATTAGCCGATTTTTTGAGTTGTTTTATAGAGATTACCTTGCTCTTTCGGCTCGTACGCAAAGCGTATAATATTCAATGTCGGCTTTTTTAACAGCGTCCTCGGCTTTCTTCTTTTTACATTCTAACTGTAATTTGCAATAATTAAAAAAAATTATAAATTTTGCGTTAATTTACCTTCGCGTTTTCTTTTTCTGAGCTGTTTTTATGCAAATGAGCCAAATGTATTAAACTCGCATTTCGGGACAATCTACAAAATCGATTCAATTTCTCTGCAATTACAATTAAAAGTAACTTACGTGATTTTATTGGCTTTGTTGTCCAAAACGGCAGCATCTTGCAACTTTTCGTTATCACGAGCACACGTATGACTCTGTTTTTTAGCTTTGGCTTCAGCCGTCCGCCAATCATTCAACGATTTCGCCGCTTTATCAACGGAAATCTCGCATTGTTTCCTTGTACGGTGTTGTTTCTCGTTTAATGAACGCAACGGTTTTGCTGTTTCATCCAACAGAATCGTACCGAATAAACGATGAATTTCGGCACGTTGTTCTAATTCAATCGCCACCGATTTCCAAGCTTCATTCACACAACCGACACCATCGCGACAGGCTCGCAACAATTTCGTACTCAATTTCGAGAGATTTTTCGCGTATTGTGTCTCAGCATCGGCTCTATAAACAAATCATTTGAAAATTAAGCGTATTTGGGGTGGATTCAGTACCTTTCTTGGAGGATTACTGCTAGTTCCTTGCAGAAATCACCACCGTGCTTCACGTATTTCCGGAGATCTTCAAAGCCATTGGGCGCCTGGAAAAAAGCTTCAATTAATTTGGTTTACTAAAACTTATTAACAACAATTGGGGGATAATTCGCGATTATTTTCGATACGTTTCGGCCCATTTCTCACCTCGTTCTCTTTCTTACAGTACCGCGCTGGTGTTGAGATAGCACTATTAAAATCACCGTTATCATTATTATTGCGATTTGGTGAAACGCCACTATCACTATTACTAGTATCTGTTGGTTTATCGTTATCATTATCGTAATTTAGTCTGTATTCGATATCATTGGGTGTCAGTCTTGAGAAGAATGCGTCGTTTTTGACGATTTGATTGACGTTCTCAGCCTCCTGTTTCGGTGATTGTTGCTTTTTCACAAACAACTTCAATGCATTCTTACATTTCGTCTTGGAATTCTGTAAAACTCCATCGAAATTGATGACGATTTTCTGTTTATCATCGAAAGCACCGACACGTTGTTGTGCCGCTTGTTCTACCATTGTATTTTGCCATTTTGTTTTGAGATTGTTCCATGAATCGATCGCTTTATTGTGTGGTTTACATAGAAAAGTCGGCCGGCGTAATTTTAGTGGTAAACGACTGCGTACTTTACAATAATCCATACAGTCGTCGGCTTGATCTTTGGGCTTTTTACGTTCGATAACTGTACGGAAATTTTGACTGCACGAAACATGTTGAGTGCTTGATTGATTCGATTTCTTCAGCGGTATTGACGGTGCTACTTCTTCGATATTGAAATCGTTTAATGATCGCGATAGACGGTTCTGTTTATTGTGTGATTTCGGGATTTTGTACAAATTCTCATCGGAATCGCTCAGTCTATATTGTTTTAAATTCGAATCACTGCCGTATTTTATAACACCGACCACTGGTAGAATTTCTATACTTTGTTGGTATTTTAAATCCTCGAAAGACGCCGATTTCGATCGATTCACGAACATTTTCAACTCGCTCTTCAATATCGTCCGATTCTTATCATTATTCTCGACAACTGGTTGAGTCTTCTCGAAAAACTGGAAGCTAATTTTCGGGATATCTTGCTGTGTTTGTGTTGTTGTTATCGGATATTCGATATCGACATAGAATTCACGACTATTCCGTGCATCTTCATACCTATCATCATCATCATCATTGTCATCACTACTATCACTAGCACTGCTAATTTTATCGTTAATGTACACCGTATTCGGTAGACTGACACTGCGATCGTACTGCTTTTGGGCCTCTTGGAAATCATAACTGCCCGAATTTCGGGCCAATTTCGGTATTTCGTCCTTTTTACGGATGAAATTCAAATTGGGCATCGTAATACGCCACTGTTGGTTCGATAAACGTTTATAAATTTTTCTCATAATTTCGCAAAATAATCGTCAAGTTCAAAGTGTACAACAGTTAACTTTCACATTGTAATCAGTTTTTTTTGCGTTCTCCTCTACCATCAACATCATCATTAAACACGTAAAGGTACACTAGATAGGAAGGTCGTTCATTATTGTTGTATTTAATTTTATCACATGATGTTTGACATCACTATTCAGGTAGTAACAATACAAATTGTGGCTATAATTTTAACAATTTTATTTATTTTTATTCAAAATTCAACAATTAAAGTAAACGAACAAGTAAGGCCAACGCGACGATCAACTAAAACTAAACCACTACTTTGATATTCTTAATGCTGTAAAGTTATAATTAACGCACATGTGGTGTGTCTGTTTCAAATTGGATTACCCTAGAAATGTTCCTAATGATCTCCTATTTGAATTTGCATTGTTTGTAGAATCATTGAACAATCTGCTTTGGAAATATTTTGTTTATTGGGGGAGAATTTCTAATAATTTTTCAATTTTGCATCATTTCCAAGATCGATCCGATGGCGAATTTGGCGATTGCGTACACGACGCAACCTTTATTTCAATTCAAATTTTCTAATTTAATTAATTTATTCCGTCCATTATGAGATTGTTATCAATGCGAGTTGAGAAATTTGGAAAATAGAAATTTTCCCAATATTGTTAATGGGCCATCTCTATTATTAATGCACGTTCACTACTGTTGATTTTGTTGTTTAAATACGATTTTATTGTGTCTAATTTTATAAATAGAATTTAGATAATAACGCAGAAATATACGAGTGAAAATCACAAAATGTTCCACTTATCAAACACAAACAAGAGGAATTGTAATAATTTTCAAAATGGGATATTATGTACATTGTTATTGTATTTGAACAATCACATTTCGGTAATATTACAGGAATTTAGGCTAATAGAAGCGAATTACTGAGGAACTCTCGATAAATTTAGAATACATTTCCGTATAGTGGGATACTTTCTATTAATATTTCCGTACGACTGGAATTAAATTGGAATATAACGAATCGAACGGATTCTGGCCGAATTGACGCAGTTGTCGAGCTTTCGCGAGCCAGCAAGCGAATTTTCGAAATGCTCCATTGTGTTCGAACATCATCAATATAATAATTTCTTAACCGAAAAATCAACAATGTTGTTTGTTTTGAAAGTGGGACTGTTTGTTTTTCTAAAAATACCGCAACGGGAGATAAAGAGTGCTAATTTAGTGTATGTGAGAGAAAATTTAGAGCTAATTTTCGACGCATAAAAGTGGAAGGTTCATAGATAATTACTTCAAGTTCAAATTTGGAAAATTTTCGCCTTCAATCATTAATGTGAGCAATAAGAGGATGGAATTTTCGCTAAAATCCCCAAAATCTCAGCTAGAAGAAAAATATTACTCCCAACTAGGTCAAAATCGCTCATTTTAAAGAACTTGAATTTGTTTTTCTAAAAATATTGCAACGGGAGATAAGAGTGTTAATTGAGTGTATGGTGGGAGGAAATTTAGAGCTAATTTTCGACTCATAGAAGTGGAAGATTTATTGACAATTCCTTCCAATTCATATTTCCAAAATTATCAATTTTTGAGCCATAAGAGGATGAAATTTTCGCTCAAAATCGTCAGTTCTTTTTCAGCTAGAAGAAAAATAAGACGCCCAAGTAGCTCAAAATCGCTCTATAGTTACGATAATGTACTTCACTTGAATTTGTTGTTCTAAAAATATTGCAACGGAAGATAAGAGTGTTAATTAAATGGATTGTAAGAGGAAATTAGAGCTAATTTTCGACTCAAAATTTCCTAAATTGTCAATTTTTGAGCAATAAGAGAATGAAATGTTCGCTTAAAACCCCAACTAGAAGAAAAATAAGGTCAAAATCGCTCTATAGTGTACGAGACATGCTATTTTAATTAACTTAAATTTATTAATGTCCAACAATAGAAAATAGTGTTGAACACTTACAAGTTCACAAGTATTGTTTTACATTATAGCCTAGTTTCTACAGGAAATCAATAAACTATAAACTATTATGAATTTCTAATCGTACAATCTGTATTTAGGTAATTTTATAACGAATTTAATACAAGAATAATTGGAATAAAAAACGAAGAGGAAACTCAACTGACGCATTACTTTATCTCAAATTTCCTCATGATACATACGCGTATCCTTCGTCTGTTTATGTAGAGAAACAACTTCTGTACAACATATGGCATTAAATTTGATAGATTCAAGTTTCATATCGATAAAGCTTCATCCTCACTGTTCTTAGCGGGTTTAAAGCGAATATTACGCCACGAACGCTACAATTCATGGGCGCCAGGCATAAAACAAGAGAAATTCTAGCGTTTAGCCTGTCATTTAATTGGAATAATTCAAATAAAATTCGGGTTTTTGCTGCAAATCTGGTGGTAATCGGTGAAAATACCACCATTGATAAAATTTGGAAAATCAGCCTGAATTCGGGACAGATGATGAAAAACTCAACCGTTATCCTACAAGTTTCAATTTTTTTCTCTTCAATGAACCTAAATTGATACTTTCTCGAACATATAAATAATTAATCAATTTTCGTAATTATTGCTTGGCCTGTATTTTCAATTTTCGTAATTAATTCTTGGCCTGAATTTTCGTACGGTTTTTGGTAAACCACACGCACACTTTGTACGGTTATGCCCTATTGTTACGCTTAATTAACGCAAGTATTTGAACTTTAACGTACGGTAATTCTCGTTTGTCGCCTCTTTACTCGAATACGACAGGTGTTCCATAAAAATTTAACTTTAATTTTATCCGTAACGCAATCGTATATATTGCGATATTTTTTTAATTGATTTGTACGATGGTTGAATAAATACTTCGTATATTACTCGATACAGTTTGGTATTCGTTTGAAAATCACTGGAGTGTAAACTGTACTCAAAATTGGGACAATAAAAGAATGAATACACAAAACAGTACTTTAACAATTAAATGAATTTTAATTATTATATCGATAAATACCTGTCGATTATATTTATGACCGTTTTCTTGATATTTACGATAATAATAAATGACTCGTCAAGTTTCTATAACTATAATGGTAATTACACTAGAATTTCCGTAATTTTAGTCTAATTATTCCAATTTCGATAAATGATCGGTAATCTTTTGGGATTTGATCCTTTATTTTATGACCTTTAGTTGATTTATATTTTTTTAATATTCATATGCGATTTGTTTATTTAAAACAGGTAGAAAATGTCATTGTCGTGCCCTTTTCAATAGTTGTAAAATTTCCGATGTTACAACTGTAAAGGCACCGAAAACCGTCCGTTTATAGCCCGATAATTGGAGGATTTCAATCGAATTTTCAACATATTTCATTAAAATCTGTTAAATTACTTTTACTTTCGAATGCGGTGATTAATTAAAGAAGACCACTTTTAAATTCATTGAAACCGACTGTTGGATCGTTGGAATTCTTGACATTTACCGAAGAATTCACCTTAGATTCGATTTTAATTGAAATAAGGAAAATTCCAAATTGTATTTCGAATGTAGGTTTCGAATTTTAACATCGTTTATTATAAATTAGTTTCGTAAAAGGTAACTCGGGGGCGATCTCGATTCGATCCAAATGACCCTGGACGTTTTTAAATTAGGAAACTTACCGAATGTTCTTCGAGGAAAATACAACAACACGGCGAGATTAATTCTAGGTGGATAATTGTTGAAATAAAAAGGTCTACGAACTGTGAACAACACAGGAAACGGTGTTGTAGCACATACAAAACAACAACACAAGGGCTATCCAGTTATAGACCCAAGTTTCTGTTACATTCCATTATTGTGGAGTTTTTTTTAATGTTGGAATAAATTAAATCGAATCGTATTATTGGCAATTATGGCCTCATTATCCACTGTTACGTAATCGGTTGTTTTAAATGCCATTGCTTGTATGCATGTGTTTTTTATTATTATTGATTGATTAGCATTTTCTTCTATTACATTTTAATATTAAGAATAATTATAGGCATTATGATCGGTTATTTATCCGTGAGAAATTCCTGGATGGTTTCTCTACTGTATTTTCATCGATTTAGTGCCGTAATGGCGGAGAAGTTCATGGATGGAGAGGTTTTTAGAAAGGTTTCCGCTTGTAATAATCTCGAAAAAACGACAATTGTTTAAATTTACTGTTTTAGTCGCTATTATTATCGTTATTATAAACGTTTTATTTGGTAAAAATCGTAAAATTCCCACTTTCTCTATCCAATCAGCCCACAAACAGTCCACTTCTGTACATTTACGTAGAATAATAAGGCGAAATACCGCCCAAGGGCTCGATCGTAACTTTTGCTTTCGTTATCCATGTTTGTATTATGTAATACATTATAACAAAACCGCTTATTTATGATTCGATTTGTTTTATTTTCCATAGTTGAATTGAATAAACAAAAATCCGAGTGACTAGACACTATTAAAATTGGATTAAATTTCGAAAATTCCGATCAAGATAACAGCGAAAAGTGAGTGGAAATCGACTAGTTTTGTGCCGATTTTTTTAAAATCTAAAACAAGTCACGTCATATTCGACCAATTGTATCGATAAATTTGATCAATTTTCGAAGCGAAATTGTTAATTTCACAAAAGTAGTCACGATATTGTAGGAATTGAAAGTTGTTGAAGGAAAGACAATTTTCCCGATTTTATTCGTGCTTCCAAACTGTAAAAGCACCAGAAACGGTACGTTAATAGCCTTACAGTTCATCGTACTAACACTCGACTAATCACCGAAAGTTCGTATTGGCAAGAGCTTTCCTTTCCAATTTAGCGATTTTACTACAATTAAGTCAAACTGTATAAACTGTGTTATAAATTTAATAGCCCCTATTTTCGCGTATTATCAGGCCAAGTTGACCGCATTAAACTCGACAACACTTTCTTGAATAGCGCAGCATTTGTAGTCCATTGGGTTAAATTGAGCGTGTCGCCGTAGCCCGACTCTATTATCATTAATTTTCGATAATTGTCTCAAAATGATAGTGATTTTAATAATCTTTTTTTTAGAGTTAATTAACCAGAATTGAAAGCAAAACAGTTAACCGGAAGTAATCGAATCGAAAGTTGTTTATTTTTTTTTTGTTTAAAACTACAGAATTGACATTTTGGAAATATCAAATTACCAATTCTAATACAACATTCTGTCGATAAGAACAAAAAATTGGTGTTAATTTTAATAGAACTAATAAAAAAATGAAAGTTATAAAATTAAAATAATAATTAAATAATATTCAAGTATTGTTATTGTTAGATTCTTATTGTTAGTGTAGATGAGATTCATTTAGAGCGAAAGTTCATTTTTCTGTGTTTGTATGTAGACGGAATTTGATAATAATAATGAATTTGAATGAAAGTGGTGGAAAATCGTTTATAATTGCTCTTTGTATACAATTTTATCTCGTTGTTGTTATTATTTTTGAGAAAGAATAGAACCATCTCAATAACAACAATAGAGAGATTTCGATCTTCAATCGTGATTATTTTCACTTACAAGATTTTTAACCTGTAATTGTTTTATTTCTATCCATTATTCAATAACAACTTAATTAATATTCGAAAAAAAAGAAAACGTCCATATTTATAATTATCTGTTAGTTATATTAATATTATTAATAATAATAATAATAGAAATAAACAAACTCATTGTCATTCTTGTTATAATCATTGTTGTTGGTTGGATTTAAATTTGAATTAATTAACTCGATTTGGTGAAACTACAAGTCAGCTGTTAAATTGTATATTTCCTTCATTATTAGCTGTACATACGGGGCGATCTATAAAAACTGCTTGTTTAATTATTCGATCTAAATAGCATTGGATTAAGTTAGAAATTTTATAAATTATTCAATAGTGCATCGTTAACGTTGCCATTAAATTGAATTAGCTTGTACTTTTCTTAGTTTTAGAAAGTCACTGTAACGAAATGATCTTTTTTATCTTTTTGGTCGTTTTCTGGGGAGAATTTTCGAATTTAGACTCCAATTTGAGACGTTTAAAGAAAGCAATCTGAATAGGTGTGGCTGTTAGGGAGAATTTTCGAAGTTGGACGTTTTAATCACAGACTAATGGAATTTGTTAAAACATTAGGAAAAACTTTCGATTAGTGCTAGATTTTGAGCCTTTATTGTTGCGAACCGGGATAAATTTGTGATGTTTACTTAAATTTTTGGCCAGTCTAAGCCCATGATTCGGGTCAAGTTGAATTCTATGTGGTAGAGTTTAAGGCTCGATTGTAAAGCTCTTTTCTATCAGTTTTTCCAGTCAAATTTGCTGTAAAGTAGCTTAAATGAAAGAATTTAAACAGTTTTGGTCGCCTTTTCTATTGGGGCCAGATTTTGGGACTTTATTGTTGCAAATCGAGTCGGATTTGTGATATTTACTCTAATTCTTGAGTTCATGACTCAAGCCAAGTTGAGTTCGTTCAATTAGAATTTAGAGCTCGATTTGGAACGTTTTTCCAATAAAATTTGGTAGAAAACATAAAGAATTTTGACCTCTTTAGGGAGACTTTTGATTGGGGTAGATTTTCAGTCTTTCTCGTTGCAAACTAGGACCAATTTTTGGAAGTTTGGGGCATTGCCCATGACTTGGGCTAAGTTGAATTCGAGACTTGATTTTAAGACGTTTTCCGGACAAACTTCCTGTAAAGTCGCTTAAACGAAGGAATTTAAATAATTTTGATCCTTTTTACGAAGAATTTTTGACTTGTGCCAGATTCTGGGACTTTATTGTTGCAAATCGAGTTGAATTCGTGATGTTTACTCTAATTCTTGAGTTCATGACTCAAGCCAAGTTGAGTTCGTTCAATTAGAATTTAGAGTTCGATTTTGAAACGTTTTTCCAATAAAATTTGGTAGAAAATTCCTTAAACGAGGGAGTATAAAGATTTTTTGTCACTTTTAGAAAAAAAATTTGATTGGGGCTAGATTTTCTTTCTCATTGCAAATTGGGACTAATTTTCTGTAAATTTGGAGCAATAATCATGACTTGGGCCTAGTTGAATTCGGGACTTGATTTTAAGATGTTTCTATCAGTTTTTCCAAAAAAATTTGCTACAAAATCGCTCAAACGAGAGACTTTAAGCAGTTTTGGCGCTTTTTAGGAAAAAATTTTGATTTTGAAATTTTATTGTTGCAAATCGAATCGAATTCGTAATGTTTACTTTAATTTTTGAATGCTTAACTTGCATTAGCTCAAATTAGATTCGTTCTAGTATAATTTAGAGTTCCATTTGAAGACGTTTTTCAATTAATTCTTCCAGTAAAATTAATTACAAAATCGCTTAAACCAGATAATTTAAGCAATTTTGGTCCCTTCTAGGGATTTTCTTCGATTGGGCTCGATTTTCTTGTTGCTAATAGAAACGAATTTTGTTTAATGTAATTATGAGAAGATTAGAGCGACAGTGTCCGTGACTCAGGTCAAGTTGATTCATTCTAGTGTAACAGTGATTCAGACTTATTTTATTTGTAATTTTTATTTACTTCAAAGTCTATTTTGGAAATTTATTAATGAATCGACGCCAGGAAAAATTTGCTTAAACTTTATAGCCACTTAATTTTATTATAATAACGGAAATTTTCTTGTTATGATTGCATAATTTCGCTAATTGTTTAACTGTTTTCGAAATAAAACTTCAGGAAAATTAATGATTTTGAAAATTGCAATTTAATAAACTGTCGAGAGTTTGGTATAAACAATTTCGTAAATGAGAGGAAATAGTTATTATGAGCATTCAGTTTTATCAAACGATTAAATTACAGAGAAATTCTTTAGATTAAAAAAAATATGAAAAATTTGATTAATATAAAGAGAAACTATGAGGAAAAATCAACACATGCGATATAAATTAAACAATAACAACTATTTTTTCTTGTATAGGTAATTTTGCAAATATTTACTGATGCATAAACTTGTGTGTATTTATAATTATATCGAAATGAAAACGTATTGAAACTAGGATATAATCGCAACGAATTCAAGGATAATTTATCGCTTTATTTAGAACTAATTATGATTAGATCTATGCAAATTGATCAACAGGTTCACCTTATCCGAACAGGTAGAGTTTCGAATCTATTTAATCATCAAATCAGACGACTTTTATTACCTTTTCGACTGTAAAATAAGTGAAATTGACATTAAAACAAACACGACAAATCCGATTTAATTAACCATATACGGTATTATTTCTATTGTTTCACGACTAAATAACGTGAATGTTAATTGTTTCTTTTATTTTAAATTATATAAAAATAGTGCAAATTGGAGAGAAAGCAAATTTACATTTTTCTTGTGCAATTCAAAAATCTCAACATTTAGGAATCTAGAAATTGTCGTCGGTTTCCGTTTCGCGTCCTAATAATTGCGGATGTGACAACGACAATGATTAATTTTAACGTTAAATTTACAACAAATCAAACGAATACTAACCCAATTATTATCCTTAAAAATCGACATCTTTACGGTTCACACTGTTGGAAAATTCACTGAATCTCTCATCACTGGAGCCGAATTTTACGACGATTTGTTAACGAAGATACGGGGTCAATTTGTGTCAATAAATAATGGTCGTTGGTGACCCCAACGTACACCGCTTTAATTGATTAATTCTAATAGAAATTGTTGTTTTTTTTGTAGCAAACAATCAACAACAAACCGCGAAAAACTACTGACAATATAGCGGTACTGTTGACTGATTCAAGTACCGAGTACCTGAAGACTTTCTAATTGGTCGTCAACCGAGCACGTGGTGCGAATGTTTAAACAAATATTTAAACAAAATAACAACAATAACAATTTAGAGAAAAACCAGTCTGTTTATTTAACGTATAAATAGAGTAGTTTTTATTTTACAATAACTCTATCGATGGTTTTCGCGCTATGATTGACGATAAAAGCAAAAACAAGACGTTTTAAACTTGCATGAAATTCAACCAATTTGTTCCATAAATTGCATCATTTAGCAATTAACAATGTTGCATTGGATTCATCATAATCGCCATAAATGTTTCAAATTGAAAATTTAGAAATTGATTGTTGTGTAATCCATTTTAAGGTCCCCTAGAAATGAAGCTATTTCTTCCGATCAATATACTTAATTTGTGGTTTTCTAAAGGTTTCGAGCACATTAAAGAATCACCTTTCGTAATTGATTGATTTAACTAGCACTGATTATGTAATCGTGTGTTTTACAAAATCCACTTTTATAGTCTGTTTTAACTAACTTAATTGTACCCAAATCATGGAACGAATGCTAATTTGGCCGTTAGTTTTATCGTTTAATATTCGCAATTTTACAATTTATGTGCGAATTATTGGGCAATTGTAGTTTAAATTACAAAAAGTTGTACAATTTAGCGCTTATAACGGCCAGTCTAATTGGCTAAGGTCGTTATAAACGATAAGCAATGATTTATTACTTTAATTATGGAATAAATGCTAAATTTTTTATCCTAAATTGCGCAATCTTTTATTCCACTCTTTTATTGATCTTCCAACGTTTACCGAGCGCTATTCATACATTATAAACCTTAATTTCATATAAGACCGTTATTAGTTAATGTTTATCAATTAATTTATCGTTTTTTTATACCAATTGACGATAATAATCGAATAATCGGACCAAAGTTCAAATAATCGAACAAATACGTAGATTAAATTTTATTACAAAATAATTAAACTATTTTCCAATTGTAATTCTTTAATTTAAATTCTAATTAAATACGATGGAGATTTAAATTAGCCGCCAGTCGGCGTGACCAATATGTAGAGATTTAACGCCCCTAGAGTAAGGTTTGGCAACATTGAAAAATTAAAAGTCAGCATTGCTGGGTTACCGATAGCGGTACAAACGTGTTATTTTATTTTATTTGCAATAAGAAGATAGAAAATACCAAATAATGACCCAACAAACGTAAGTATTTGATTTATAAACCATGAAATTTCAATAATTTCAACTCGTTTGCAATTATTTCGATTGTAAATTGAGTTTTTTAAGTGTAAATTAGTAGGTAGCGTAGTCCGTTACCGCCATGTTGTTAGGGATGATGTTCAAGAAACAAATATCGATTCTAGAATATTATATTGGTGAAAATAGTTTGGAATTTGTAATTCTGTTTAAATTTTGTCCAATTTTTATCAAATTGTGCTGTTTTAAATTGAAATTCGTTTTGAATTATCGATGCGAGTAATGTGACTTAACCTCACTTTTGTACATGTCGTTCTTTTAAATTTCCAGTTTACCACCGCCAGTAATGTGGGCCCAAAGATCTGCGGTAGTCTTCTTAACGATAAATCTAGAGGATGTCAAAGATCCCGAAATAAAGTCAGTAAATCGTCAAATTTTTTTAAATCAATCGTTAATCTTGTTTGTTGTTGCAGAATTAACAAAGATAGTGTCTATTTTAAAGGAGTAGGTGGTGTAGAAAAGAAAGAATACGAAGTGACAATTCCATTATACAAAGAGGTAGATCCTGAGAAAAGTAAAACGTTCAATCGCGGCCGTTGTATCGAATTAGTATTAGTTAAAGTAAATCAAGACGATTCGTATTGGCCACGATTGACGGCAACTCAAGAGAAACACCATTGGTTGAAGTGTGATTTTAATAAATGGGCGGATGAGGAGGAATCGGGTGATGAGGGCGTCGGTGGTATGGGTGCCGGTGGTGATTTTGAGGAAATGATGCGACAAATGGGCGGTTTAGGTGCTGGTGGTGGTGATAAGCCATCGTTTGATGATTTAGATGATGGGGATGGTGCCGATTCGGATGATGAGCCGATTCCCGATTTGGAGTAATTTGCTTTATTCGAATATTTTTTTTCCAAATGAAAAACAAGGAATAATTTACATAAATTTACGTTCTCTCCAACAGACTGGATAAAGTATATATTAAGTAATTAGTTTACTTGAGTAACAATTTTCTTTTTTGTATCTTTCCATAAAAACCGGATCTATTGTTAACAATAAAGTGTTTAGTGTAAAGTTCGGATTTTATTTCGATAAATCGATTTGTAATTGCTGTTGTATTATTTGCAATTATTGTATATTATCATAAATTTTAACAGTTGAAAAAATGAAAATCATGTAATATCATCAAACGGGAAATAAATTATTTGTAATCGGTGAAATTGCTCAATTTAATAATTTGATTCTATAAACATTAAGATAATTTAAGTTAGACAACCAGTTATACTCGAATAAAACTTCGATATAATCAAATTAGAGGGCGCTCTCGATATTATTGGCAACGTTACACAATCATTGCTCGTACACATTTTATGTAAAATGTCAATTTATTCGTAACCGTAAGTTGATTTATTTGAACAATTAATACTTAAAATATTATTGTTTATTTATTTTATGTAGTTTTGAATTCTCAAATGTTTTTATATAAAACAAATTGAGTACAAAATCTTGAATTTTGTTAGAATAGTTTTGTTCTAGTACCCAACTTATAATCTGTGACGCACTATTTTCAAATTTTAATAATGCACAGCGTTGCCGGATTGATAGTTAGAGCAGTAGATATGGAGACGTTTGATTTGTCAACGATTAATTCGTTTGTTTTTGATTCTAATTTGAAATTTTCTTGTCTTTGAGGTTAGTTTTGAAGCGAAATTATTCAATAAACACTCACATACGAGGATTAAAAGGGTCTCCGTGTAAATGTAAAAGCCCCAAGAGATCTTTAAATCTCGGCATTTATAAAATCGATAAATTTTGTAATTTGTTTAGCAATTAGTTTTAGTCTTTTATTCATTTCAATTTTGAATATCTAAATGTTGAGTTGTGCCTTAAAAATTCAAAATGTTCGAAATTATATTGCAGTCATGGGTTAGCGTTAGTGCTAATGATAGTACTAGTGTTAGTTCTGGACTAAGAGGTATTTTGAAGTATTAAAAGAATAATTTTAAAATTATGTTTAATTCTTTTATTTCCAGTTTCAAATAGACCAAACAACCTGAAACAGGAACAGAAATACAGACAATCTAGGTAGTAAGTGCTTCTTTATTTATTAAAACAGTTTTAATTAGAGAGAGAAGAACATTCTTATTTTGAAGTCTCTATATTAGTTTTATTATTTCGCAAAATATTATTATAACCTTTTATCGATGATTCAAAAACGATTAAATTTTTTTCTAATTGTCATTCTGTAAGTATGCGCTTGTTGAGTCATCAATTCATAGATTGTAATTAGACAAACTTTGATAAGAAATTTGATAAAATAATCAAACTGAATAAAACTACATAGCTGGGGAATAAAATAGAAACATTAGCGAATGTAGCTCTCTTCCTCTTGCAGCCGTTTCATTCTTTATGTTAGAAAGAGGTCAAGAGAACTGAGGCGGAGTATAATGAACTTAAGTCTACCTATTTCTACCACTACTCTAGTGAATAGAGAAGAGAGCTCTTATCAATATCTGAGATAGACAAAGACAATTAGAGAACAACAAACCTTATGGGAGGGGATCGCTCCATCTTTGTCTCTCTCACAGAAATCTCCAAAGTTTCTATTTTACCCTCTTTCTCCCACCAACAGAATTCAGAAAAAGGTAGTGGATGTCGAATATTGAATAGACAGAGAGAGCTATTGCTTTCTCTGTCGATTCAATAGCGTTGAATTAGCTATCGTGACTAGAGTAGTGGTACAAGTAGGTAGACTTAAGTTCATTATACTCCGCCTCACTAACGCCTTAGTACTATCGACCTCTTTCTAACATAGAGAATGAAACGGCTGCAAGAGGAAGAGAGCTACATTCGCTAATGTTTCTATTTTATTCCCCAGCTATGTATAATCAATTATACATAGAGCACCGGTATCTAAAACAATACAAGTCATAATTTCTATACATACGTGTATTAAGTGTTGCATATATTTTGTTTTCGTAATTCATATTGGCAACATTGTGAGTATCGCCATGATATGTAAAGTCACTATATGTATATAGGATGACCGAAAGGTTCCGCATAATGCAAATAACTTTTTTCTTTATCAAAATTTTGAAAAACGCCGAGACAGGTAACTTTTTATTTTTTAACCCCCTATTTGTGATGAAGTCAAAAAGACTACCAGTTACCATCGCGAAGAAATGGCGTCATCATTAATTTTTTTAAATTAGAACCCCTATTTTTGAATTTTTTTTCTGGAAGAGCATATTATTATGCGTTTAGACATGTAAAATTTGTGGGGGTTACATAAGAAAATTTTTGAGAAAAAAATTGTTAAAGTTTCTAAGATTTTCTGTCATCGCAATATCCTTGCATCAGCATAGTATACGAAAAACGCAATATCTCTGAATAAGCATTACAAGCATTGATTTACTGAAGGATCAAGTAGACATAGGTTTAAAATTTGACATAATTACTGACAAACATGGTGGATTAAATTGTCAAAAATAAAATGAGAAATTTGGACGATTATTAGCAATGGAGATGATATAAGCCATTAAAGAGATCGAATACATTTCAATCTTATTCCGCCCTTTTGTCTGAACGCAGAAAAATATGCTCTTCCAGAAAAAAAAATTCAAAAATAGGGGTTCTAATTAAACAAAATTAATGATGACGCCATTTCTTCGCGATGGTAACTGGTAGTGTCATTTTGATCTCATCACAAATAGGCAAGTAAAAAATAAAAAGTTACTTGTCTCGGCGTTTTTCAAAATTTTGATAAATAAAAAAGTTATTTTCATTATGCGGAACCTTTCGGTTACAGTGTATATAAAGTACCGCAATTGGCATTCATTTTGTGTCTGAAATTTGACGCCAACTTCAAACAGAATGAAACAAGGCTGTCTCCTGCCAGTTATATTGGTGGGGATAGGCAACACCAAATACTTAAATTTTAAATTTTAAAATTTGAAATTTGGCGCGCTAAAAATTTTGATGACTAGTGTCATTCATTGGTTATCATTTATTGTTTTCCGTTAAATGAAGGTCGCCTTCTGTCAGGCAGCCATGTTGTGTCTGGAAAATGTACTTCTCTCTCTAACACATTAGAACATCGAATTGCGGTACTTTATATATCTAGTGACTTTAATGATATGTCGTTTATCTTGTAGGAGGTCGTACTCAAATCAATTCAGTAAATAGAAAACTGTAACGTTATTTACGCAGTTTCGCCAATAGATAGCGCCACTTGTACACATTTTGGGCTTTTGTTTATGAGGTTGTTGGGTTCAATTCTAGAGGAGGACATAAGAATAGCGGCTTCATTTTTTTACTTCTCGATGCAATACAGGGTTGATTATTAAAATTTCTTTTTATACAAATCATCGATTTATTATAATTGAATATAATTTGTTGCATTATTTCAAGTCTACCGGTATTAGATCTATTTGATTAAACATATGTTAAAATAGACATAATCATTTTGTAAATTATACATTACCAATACAACCCCTATACGGTTAAAAGGGACCCCTTTTTCCTTATGACACACTTTAATGATATTTTTGTTAAATAATTCAATGGAAAAAATTCCGTTTGAATGGTATGGTGAAAAAGCCGTGTAATAGATTTTCATTCCCTTGTAGAGGAATAGAAAAGGGAATATAAATGTAGTAGTATAGAGAAGGGGCTGTCCGCAGAGCAATGGATCACCCCAATAGACCTTCAATGTGTCTGTGTTTATATGTTCCTTGTTCTCCCACAGGAACTCGTCTTTATCGAGTAATCGTTTCGAATCCAATTGATCTATCAATATGTATAACGTCTTAACTTTTACAACTGTCACCCCTAGAAATTCACCCTCTCTTGCACACTAATACACACATACATACAAGTATAAAATAAATACATTGGTGTTCTTTTCGATTCGATTGTTGTTAATTTTTTATCAGTAATCATTGTCGCGATTTTCTTGGGGGTGAAATTTTCGTTGGTGGTTCGGGGTAGGTGACAAAATAACAAATACGAAAAATCAGCATATTTAAATAATTCAATACACGTTCTTATTACAAAATACATAGAGAACAGTGACAGTAACATAAATTTCCGGACTGAACAGTCTGTAATATAAAGATTCTTGAAAGATTGTCGGTGATTTTTTCATGTCTCACCCGTCGACTATTTGGACGCCATCCCTTCTTTACACTTTCATCTTTGTTTCAAATTTATTGCATTTAATTTCGGACTCATTAACAACAGAACACAACGAAAATGAACTCGAAAATTCGACAAAAAACTAATCATGTTAAGAGAATCGTGATAGACGACCCCAATTATCGATATCTAACATTAAAATTCCACCCCCTGACTGTACGCTAATAGACGAAAAATGCACCTACGAGATTCCTAGATTAATTCGATATTACAGGGGTGATTTTATTTAGAATACAAGTTTTCGATATGCAAATGATTGCGTGGTGTGCTTTAAATTTGCTCTATTCCGTCCTCCCAAAAAAACGAAAATAACAGGGATATTTAATGAAATTAGTAGAAAATCAGATAAGTCATGTTGAAAACATCATACAACATATGTGTCTTCATTTATTAGTCATGTCAAAACAACAAAATAACGTTGTAATTAGTATAATTATCGCTTTATTATACGCGAAATAGGTTAGAAATTTCTAACCTTAAAAATATCGCGATAATGGACCCCGATGGTTAATATCCTGTCGTACGTATCAATGTAATCCGGGATTATCCGCCAGCAATCACGGGTGTATTGTTTGTGGTGTGAACGCTAAGCCACCCCTTAATAATACCGAATACAATTCGCGTACATATGTTACAATAAACAATCAAATAAGGGTGGAATTCTTATTTTTCTAGTGTCGGCTAATTAATAAATCGCGCTCCGATATTTCATATCAACAAGCATGGGAGAGTCGTTAAACAGGTAGAATATAGGGTAGGAAAAGGGTTAGGCCCACCACTGGACGCACAATAGGGTTGGAACGTTTTTAATATTTTTTTTACAATTATCTTATGCATCCGATCGTAATAATTTTCAAGCTGCTGTGTCTCTTCTACTTTCTAACCCTAACTAATTAATAATGGTGTGATAGGAGATGGGGTAGTAGTAGAAAAAAATAAGCCACCACCGACAACATTATCAAATCACACGCACATGTGCATTTTTATTTTGTTTTTTTTTTTATTTTTCAAGCCGACATTGTTTCTATGTTGAATAATTGGTTTAAATAGGTGTATGTTTGACTAACCCACTAATAGTAAACAACAGTAAAAAATGCGGTGTTATAGTAGTATATAATCAGTACCAGTGGGGTGGTAATGGTGGTGGTGGTAGTTTTGATCGTGCCCTTGTTTATATGTGATAACGTGCTGTCATTTTATAAGAACGATAGCACCTACGGGATATGACACTTTTCCCAATAGAAATATCGTAAATTTATTCGCGTATTTTCTATTATAATCATATTCCCCCCAACCCTTAACATTATTTTTTTTATAACAAAATTATGTATCTATAAAGTAATCAACATTACTTTACAATATTAACACGTACCGGTGGTGGTTGTTTTACGTATTTTTTCCTATTTTTTTAAACAAATTAATCACGTGATCTTTGTAAGACATTCTAGGCAAACCTCCATCTTTATCCCGATTATCACTATCAAGATTAGGATTTATTTATAATTCAACTAAAATTTACTAGTGTAGTCTAAAACTTTGATTGTCAATCTTGATCTTCATTCCGATCGCTATTTTTCACTTTATCGTGGATTGAAAACTGACATTTCTCTTTAAAAATAGTAATCAAGATATAGCTTAAGATTATTCATAATTAATTATAATTATGTATTATATTTATGTTTCCAAAAATAGAGATAAGGATCGAAATCATGATTTAATTGAAATTTCTTTCTTTACCTGAAATCATGGCGAATGGAACTATAAGACACACACTGTTGTTTTAGAAGTTGGATCTTTATTTCGATCTCTATTTCTTGTTGATATTTCTATAATGACTGTCTCTTTAAAAATAGAAGTCCAGAATTTTTCTAGTAATACCTTTTTACAAGCAGAAATAGAGTTGAAGATCAAGGTTTATCTAGAATTTTTCCTCGTTAATTGAAATCCGATCAAGATTCATCTCTATCTTCATTTTATAGTGATAGCTAACCAATAATTGTGATTATCAATATAGGGTAGATAGCAAGATTTGTTCAGAATTGCTCCTCATTGTTTAAGGTTCCCTAAAATCTATATATCACTCTGGATCTTCACTAGATTATCCGTCTGTGACTATTTAGAAATTTGCTCTAGTGGAAGTAGTGATGAGGATTGAGATCAAAATTCGTTCAGTTTTTTCTAATTTATAAAGTTTTGTTCTTACTAAAATAGAGATCAAGATCAAGATTCAGCGATTGTCTTAATCTTCTCATCTTTATCTTCATTTTATAGTGAGATTAAGATTAATATTCGTTCAGTTTTATTTAATTGTTTCTTAAATAGAGATTAAGATCAAGATCAGGAAATTCTCCCGATTTTTTCATCTCTATTTTATTTACATAGTGACAACCGATTATTATGATTGTACTTATGATAGAGGTAAAGATAACGGTTTATTCAGAATATATCCACGTTAATTAAGATTGTTATCGTTATTTGCTTGTCTCTGCGACTGTTTAGATTTGCTTTATAGCGGAAATAGAGATGAGGATCGAGTTCAAGACTCGTTCAGAATCGTCACGTTTCAATCTTATTTATAATCTTTGCTTTATTGTAATTGTTTCTGTCGATAGAATGCCAACAAATATATCGTAGAATGTACAAATAACGACTAACTATTTCTATCTAGCCATTAACAGATTGTTTCAATTTATTAATTGGTTGTTGTTTTACTAATAGTGAGGAGAGAAGGTGAAATTCAACAGCAAAAGTAGCCACTCACTAATTCAATAAACGTGATAGGCTGTTGTCAGTTTAAAGGGCGCAGACCTGTGTTATCTGTTTACGCATTATCAGGATTAATAACTGATTGGTGTCAAGTTACGAATTGATTCACTCTTCATTACGTGATTAGTTTTGTGACTAGTTAGAAAATAGAATTTCACAATGATGATGATTATTTCAAAAAAAGGGTGGTAAATTTGACGATTGTTGTCAGTTCAAGTATCTCACCCCCTCGACAAGGTCCTATTCAAATAAGGGTTGTTTTGGTGTTAGTCTATAATTAACCTTTTTATATTATAATAGGCAACCCTTCAGTAGAAGAAATAAAATAAACTAGTGTAGTTGTGTATGGGTAATTGTTTTTGTACGGGGAAAGAGACGTTTACAAATTTTAATGAAACACATTAGACTCTTTATTGTTTTATTCTAATTTCCCTCAATTGGCCAACCGGAAATTTCACATTCACATGATTATGACGAATTCTCACTAAAAATAATTACACATACAGTGTTTTAGAGATGGTGTAAAAAATGGTTAGTGGATTGATTAAAATTCTGTAAGGTTGTGAGATATTAGTAGGGTTGTAAAAGTGGGGTGGGTGGTTGATATTTATGAACAGTCACTGAGGTATGTAATAATCTGAGGCCGGATTTAATTTGGCGGACTGATTTCACACTGCCTCTGCAGAACTGTAGTTAATCACTCTCCCAGTTGGCTGGTGTACTCTAAATACCCATATCTCTGGAATACCACCAGTGCCGTACCGGAATTTTATCGAAATAATCACCCTACTATTTTATTCGTAATTAAATTTGTAATTGTCACAATTCGAATTGGTGTTAAATTTACTAAAGTTTATTCGCGAATAATTGTCGATATTTGTCGAAATAAATCACTGTCGGTTGAATTTGTGAATTTGTCAATATGAACGCCGCCAATGTACGGTTAAACTCTATATCAGTCTCCAATGGGAAACGAGCATACCACCCTAGGATAACTAGCTTCATAAACAGTTCCTGATAAATGGGAATTCTAGCATGTACATTCTCTGCAAATTGCATCCAGCTATTGCATAAATTGGAGTCGATAACTATCACCCTTCTCACCCCCTTTTTCACAACCAACACTACCGTTAGCCTCGTTGAAATTAAATCACCATTACATAGACATTTTCAGATTTTATCAATTAATTCAATATGAAAACTTTTACGTTGGGAAAAAAGTGTAAAAATGGAAAGGCGAAGATGGGGAACATTTAAACAACTTGTAAGATTGGTGGTGTGACAAAGATAAATCGTACCAACCTGGTAGTATTGGGGCATGTTTTTATAATGTTTCCAATCAGTTTGATGGAGAAAACTTACAAGTTGTGATTTTTCCTCGTTTTCTCTCCATGTGAAAAATCAGATGGGAAATATTTTTAAAAGCAATCTCCCTAAACACTCCACACACATCTACAAATCCACCAGAAAAAGAAGAATAAATCTTCGCCAACTAATCCATCTATAACAGTCTTGAATAAACTACAATACTTAAGTGTAATGGAGAATTTTAATTAGTCGACAATTATTATGATTATGAAGGGTAGGAAAATTTTATTATCCACCAATTAGCCGGTAACGAATTAATCAAGCTATTATTGTGACTTGAAATCGTACAATTGTCTATATACAGTTTTGAATATTCTTCACATTTTGAATTTTCTAATTGTTCCAACAATTCTCCCTTTAAGTTACCAAACACATACACACAATAATGATGATGATGTTGATGATGATAGGAAAATTTGTATGCAAAATTACGTTTACACTGTTGGCTCGTTAAAGAAATCTACTCGTTTGTTTTATTTAATTGTACATTCTAGGATTTTCACAGATGTGTTTGTTATGTGCTAGTTTACCATTCTAGCCGGCAAATTGTTGAAATTAGAATGTGACTTTTATATGTAGATTCATTTCTATCGGCTACTAAAGCGTATTATTGAGAGCTTTTACTTGAAACTGTTCTCCTGTTTGTGGAAATTTTGCCTTTATTTTAATCGATTGGAGGTAAGGCGAAAACGGCAGTTTTAGGCACAATTCGTAGCGATAGTTGTTCGTTTTTGGATAATTTTGCAATTGAGAGAAATTTAGGGCTAGATTTGCGAGAAAATTTACGGCTTAAAGTAATGAATTTTGTTGCTAGTTTTTAGTAAATTCTACTATTGAGTCTAAGAGGGAAACGATCCGGAAGCTTGTAGAGAATTTTTGAGCTGTTTATTGAATTTGTGGCATGATATTCGAGAAACTTCCATCTTAAAGCAAGGAATTGAGATGCTTTAAATCGTTTTTGAGGCAGAATTTCTACTTTGGGATGCTTTGTTGATAATTTAACTTCTTTTGGAGTTGTTAGTTTGAGTCCAAAATGCTAGAGAACTGATTTTTTTTGGCAAGAAAGTTTCCATTTTAAAGCATTGATTTTTTCCAAGTTTTTGGTTCTTATGGGCCCTCAGCACAAAAATAGACAATTGGAACACTGGATATCTTTTTTATTTTCCAACGGATTTCAATGCTCTAAACGGTATTTAAAATAGCATTTTAAAAGGTACGGAAGTACATATTTGATTTTTTGAAATTCGGATGTAATTTGGAGTTACAGAAGGAAGTATAGAAGCATGTTTTTTAGCATTTTTTACAGTTTTTTTTTTCGATTTTCCTTCATAACTTGGCAAATATTGCTTATTTTCTAATGAATTTCACACAACATGTGGCCAATTAAAAGCGCCTTCCAAATCTGTCAGAAATTTTCCGATCGCATTGTTAGTTTTCCGGAAAACTGATGAAAGGTTTCGACATACTAATTTTGTTTTTTTACCGACAGTTTTAAACTTAGACGACTGAACCAGGGCTTGTTTGAAAGGTAATGAATAGCAGATTATTTTGAAAATAGTTTGAGATTGAAATTCGGAAAATTTGCTGGAAATTTATGGTGGCGAAATTTTATTTCTTATTTTTATCTGTTAAAATTAATTATTTTTGTATAAATTGTATTGCAATTTATAGATTATTTCATTACCTTTCCAAGGGTACCATTGTTGTTGCAAAAAAGTGAAAATCTTCTGGAAAACAAAACTATGTTTATTATGTGGAAAGCCGACAGTGATAGTTGGATAACAACTCGCCAGAGTATAATATTAGCCACAAAAATGGGTTTCTTCCAGCGGCTCACAGATGTCAGCAGGTCTCTTTCTGCAATGTTGTCAAATTATTTTTTCTGCCTGAGGCCTTACCTTTGTCGTCTTATTACTGCATAGATAATTGGAGACAAAAAAACAATAAACTGGTTGTATATAACAAACTTTAACAATTAACAAAAAAAAATAGTCGACTAATTGGCGACTAATTTTTTTGTTAATTGTTAAAGTTAATTATATACAACCAGTTTATTGTTTTTTTTTTTCTCCAATTATCTATGCAATAATAAGACGCCAAAGGTGTGGCCTCAGGAACAAAAACAAATTTGGCAACATTGCAGAAAGACGAGATTACAGACTTTGGAGCCCTCTTTCCGCCAATAGATGTAACTCATTTTTGTGGTTTGGAGACTTGCTATTCAACTAGTTTTTCACACGATAAACATAGTTTTGTTTATCACTAATTTTCCAGAAGATTTTCACTTTTTTGCAGCAACAATGGTACCGTTGGAAAGATAATGAAATAATCTATAAATTGCAATACACTTTATACAAAAATAATTAATTTTAACAGATAAAAATAAGAGATAAAATTTCGGCACCATAAATTTCCAGTAAATTTTCCGAATTTCAATCTCAAACTATTCTCCAAATAATCCGCTATTCATTACCTTTCAAACAAGCCCTGGTTCAGTCGTCTAAGTTTAATGTCCGTAAAAAAACAAAATTAGTATGTCGAAACTTTTCATCAATTTTCCGGAAAACTAACAATGCGATCGAAAAATTTCTGACAGATTTGGAAAGCGCTTTTAATTGGCCACATGTTGTGTGAAATTCATTAGAAAATAAGCAATATTTGCCAAGTTATGAGGAAAAATATTAAAAAAAACTATAAAAAATGCTAAAAAACATGCTTCTATATTTCCTTCTGTAACTCCAAATTACATCCGAATTTCAAAAAATCAAATATGTACTTCCCTCCCTCTTGAAATACCCTTTCAAATACCGTTTAGAACATTGAAATCCGTTGGAAAATAAAAAAGTTACATTGTTTTCCGTTTGCTGCTGCATCCCCTTAAAATTCGCCTATAAAGAAATGCATAGGATTCTTAGCAAAATGACATTAACTGTCACATTTGAGGGTAACACTGATTATTTTGTATGTTTTTTCAGCGATTTCTGCCAATTTTACATGAAACGAAAATCCAATTAATTTTAATTTAATTATTTGTCAATTTCTTCTATGAGTTTTTAATTAAAAAATATAAAAATAATTAATTATTTTAAATACCGTTTAGAGCATTGAAATTAGTTGGAAAATAAAAAAGATATCCAGTTTTCCAATTGTCTATTTTTGTGCTGAGGGCCCTTATGAGACAATTGTGATGCTTTTTAATTGTTTTTAAAACGCTTTTCAAGGGTTGTTCTTACCTGATTCTATTGAGGAGTCATAAAAAAGGAACTCCAGACCTTAGGGTTGATTTTTGAAATTTTTGGTTCTTTCCATCTTAAAGCTTCAATTTTTCGGAAAGTCTGATGAGGATTCTAGTCATTTTCGAAGCAGATTTTCAGTCTTTTGGCGCAATTTTTGGGAAACTTTTAGTAAGTTTTAGAGCTGCTTTATTGTTTTTTCCTCTTAGTTAAATTTTCTCCCTAGATCATCAAATTGTTGGCCAATTTTTAGTCTTTTGGGGCAGATTTTTGTGAGAGTCTTTATCGAATTTTCTACTAAACTATAATGGGTTTGATTTTAGAGCATAATTCTTTACTTTTAGTTGATTTTCGAATATAATTTTCATTTTTGAGTGCATATTTCAAAAGATTTTGGAATTTTACTAACGGTTTTGAATGAATTTATCAATCATATTACAAAAATTAGTTGTTTCTAGTAAATTTTAATTCAAAATTGCACCAAGTTTGTTTGTTGTTTCTTAACAGAACACACTTTGTATTTTTGCCACTTCAACGGATTAATGATTATTTAAAATTCTCAACAGTTTTAACGAAAACGACCCAACAATTAGCATTATAATTGAACAAATTATCCAAAATCCCAACATTAAATCTTTATTACGATTATCACCATCGTATGAATGAATGATAAGTGAGGGTGGCATTTGTATATAAAAACATACATACACATTGAACACTCGTTTTATACTATAGAAAAGCCAGTACGACTGGCAATAACCAGATTTGAACCAGGCTGAAATCATACAATATTAAAATAATTTAAAACACTAACACCAGGTCTCGCTTGGTAAAACTTTCATAACTAATGCATAAAGTTTGCGACATAAAATATGTCTCTGCTTATCCACTTTATACTAAAACATATACAGACACACACATGTACAAGATAGTGGTGGGTTTAGTGGAATTTCTACAAGACACACGGGATTTGTCATATTCCATTTTAGCGGTCATAAATGCGACGAAGATGATCATATTAATCCGCAAATTAAAGACAATATAAAATGATTTTTATTCGATTTTTTTCGGCGTATTCCTCCAATGTAGAATTGGGGAAATTTCAGGTATTTGTAAAGAAGTCTAGTGCATATATAGAAGATGATAATAAAGGGAGAGAATATACCGTTGTTAGACGACACCCTCTGAAATATGGTGGTATAATCCTGCCTAGATATAGCCACATATTTATAAGGTCGCCACTTTGTCATTCGTGAAGTTTAGATTGGATTTTATAATATATGTGCCTTTATACTTGAACGTCTACTCTTGTAATAATCTACAATTTTGGGTTGTTTGTTGTAAGACTTTCAAAAAATTGATTAAGTTTTCATATCTTGATATCGATAAATAATTCACAAGTCGTGCTGATATTCGCTGAATAGGCCCCTAGTGTTGACCGTTTAAAAAACCCTTGGCCATCTCGTATAAAAATTGTCATATCTTATCTATATCTTGAAATATCTGTTTCGATCTAATATCCCTATTGGGCGCTGTAGATGTTGTATTTTGTAGGAAACTCCGGTTTTTCTTGTTTTTACCTTGTCTGATACAGGTCCGACCGTTTCTGAATATGTCATGAATTCACTGTTTTAATCAACGAGAAATAGAGAGAAAAAATTGCGTCTAAAAAGGGAATTTGGATTGCTTTCAATAATTTTACAAAATGCAAACTTTACTCGTCTTTTGTAAATAACAGCAGTATAGTTGAGTGAGTATTGCTTGATGTTGGCGGTCTCTAGAGGATAGATATGGACATATCGTCTCTTTTACCCGCAATTTTTACTATCAACCCGAGATATGTGATCGTACTTTTCAATAACTCTAAAAGGTGGTGGAGTTTTGTCGCTTGAATGTCGCCGGGTGGAGATCGACTAAACGAAATTCACCAGCGGCGTCCTACACGACAAAAACCACCCCCAAAAAAAACTCCGATAAAACCGGATAAAACTCCAATAAATTCGCCAAAATTCCACAAGAAACCCAATAACAATCGAGGGCAATAGTGGAAATTTTTGGGCGAAATTGTAGACTCGATGTTGGATTGTTTAATTCGCCGCCAATGTTCGCCTTAGAAATAGACGAATAATATCGATGATTGAAACATATCAAACAAGCCAGTTGGCTTTGATGAGATGCGCAGGATTCGTCCTGTTTTTATGAATATCCTCTTCAATATTTTACGAGCCTCTTTCATAGCTGAAGGATAAGGGGAAATTCGTAAATGTCAATCTACTAATATATCGAATTTTTCGATTAGAAATTAATAACACACAACGATATTTCTTCATATGTAGTTTTATTTTTTGGTCAAATATGACATCTATACGACCAAATATATCGTCGTTATTGATACTAGAATAAATTTTATACGAATTTTATTACGGCCATTTAATCTAATTTTATATGTAAAGAAAAAATTTCCACAATTCTATATATCGATATTTTGAAAATTTTCGTAAAGTTGCGTCATTTTTTGTGTTTGGTTGAGGGTTAATTATACAATAAAATTGTTGGTCGTTAAATTTTATTGCAAATTATCGTTAGTCGTTGATACGTATGGATTATTCAACGACATACGTTTATACGATCTGTAAACGTTACCGTGCAATTTCGACATGTATAATGGCCATTTTAATGCCTTACGGCTGCTAAATAAGTCATTTTTATGCGTTCGAATGTTAACTAATTTTTAATAATTCAACACCAATTCTGGAAAATTCATCCCCGTATTATTTCTTGATTTTTCCGCCGTTAACAATAGTTAAAAGTTTACGTTTGTTATTTTGTAAAGCTGATCACATTCTGTGTTAAAATGTTTGACGATGCCTGTGGAAATAGAGTGCATTATGCAAAGTGTATTTTAAAATTGTAACATTATACAAATTTTATTTATTTATTTGACAATAGGCTCACGTACAGCTGGAGTTGTGGGTAATATAATTTGAGAATAGTGAACGGCGATCTGTCTCCGCGGTGTTCTTCACGTTTCTAGGGAGAATAAAAGGGGAGTTTTGATCTGCTCCGCCCCTGTTGTCAAGACTCGAAACGTTCAACATTCACACAACAAGAGAGGTAAAACGATACGAATTTCGGGTAGTTTAAGTATAATTTAAACCGAAAATCGCTTTTTATTCGATATAAAAAAAATGGGTGAATTATTCAGCCGGCGCATCCGCCAAATTTGCAACAATACCCGTCCTTGGTTTCTAAATTAAAATCAATATTCCGATCCGGATCTCTTTGTTGTGTTGACTTAATAACACCATCGTTGATTCAATTTATTGTTTTTCGAAATTTATGCAAACGACAGTCGTGCAAGTTCAATTCAATTTGACGACTTCTTAACGAGTTAGCAAGTTCCCATCTTTATATTAGTGATTTGTTAGAATCTTCAACGTTGTAATTGTTAATAATGGTATAGTTTAGAATTGTTGGAGTAGAGAAATTGTGTTTTTTTCGGCGGTTGAAATATTTATTTTGTAGAGATTGTGAGTTATGTAAGTTGAACGAGAACATGACTGCGCCAAGTGGACTCGACTTGTGTACAGGACAACAAACGGAACTTTCTCACGCAACAACATAGATTCCGTTTAAATGGGCCAATTTTTCTTTACACTAACCCAATTATAAATATCCAGTTGGAATTGTTTGATTACCACCAATTTCGATCAATTTCCATTGGAATAGCGGGGTGTTTTGCATTTTTAATGTCGATGGTTTTCCATCTAAAAAACTGAAAAGTATAAGAGAATAGAGAGATGTTCTCCCGGTGCACACTTATAGTAACAAAACATGAAAACCGTAGATATTCATAATATAAATATGTAAAATTTCCATTTAGAAAATGGTGATTCATGATAAATTCAAGAGCGGACAGTCAGTCTACAGATGCATATGTGTGGTATGTATTAGAAAGTGGATAACACTCGACACGAGTCCACTTGAGGGGTTCCACTTTTTTCCCGTATATATCTCCACATGTAGAAAATTGACCCCAGTTGAGAAGTTGAGCCTTTTTGGACGTGACAAAATCTCCACAGGGACTTTAAACCGTTCCGTTGCTAGATCCTTTCACCTTTATTACAATACAACAACAATACAGTCGGTTTAAATATTCGCCAACAATAATCGATTTAAAAACAAGACACATCAAATTGGTATTGTCAATTATTGTGATAGTTTCGTTGTGGCTTTAATGAAGCAACACACAAGATTCTGCACGGCAGTTTGCGTGTTTCACATATCTCTAATGGGACCTCTTTCCGATGGCAACACGGGCCGATCTAAGCCTCAAGAGGGCTATAACGACGGTACTGTTGAGTGATAATTATAGTTCACGTGACAGTAAATCGACTTTGGCTACTAGTAGAACGTTAATCTACGATAAAAACGGGTATATGGCGCCATCGTAAATTTCCCAAACGAATTTTCAACAACAACAAGGGCGAAAATAAAGTGAAAATTTGACGAATATATCGGGATTTTCCAAATCATATCATCAGACATAGCGCTTTGTACGACTGTATTTCCGACTATAAAACAAGAGACGCAGATAGATGGGAAATTCTCTAGAGAAATACAATCAGCTAGTCGACGAACGGTCAATCTGCCGGACGTTATCCGTCAGAATTCAACAAAACAACAGCTTATCCCCTAACGCAAATTACAACTAGCCCAAAAACCATTCGAGTTTATTCGTATAGAAAAACGACAACTGGAAAACAAATCCAATTTCGTTCAAATTCCAGCGAATTTTATCAACAATTCTAAATTTAATTAACTCTCAACAAATTCATAGTGGCTGATAGATTACAATCAAACCACACCCTGTTCTATTACCATATAGACATAAATAAAATAGGCTTTTATTAGCGGTTGAAATTGGTTTAGATTTGGGGTAATTAATGAATCGTAAATCTGAAATAATCACAAATTTTTATTTGAATTGTCTTTAGTGATAGAATAGAATTGTGTATTTTTGTGTGTGAATTGAGTGTATGTGTCTCATAATTATTAATCAATTACAATAATGAAGCCCGTATTTACACAAATTACATACAAAGTGCCTTAATTACTAATCAAATAGTTTACAATAATTTTTTGTAATTAAAATCAATTTATTTTACACCCAACATTGACTAAAGCTATCAAAAATAACAAGAAATTGCAATAATTCATTGATATTAATAGAATAAAGACAATTGGATTGGTATATTTACAAATAGTTGAATATACAGGCTGTCCGAATTGATTTGACTAGAATTTTACCGTCTACAACGGAACTTTCTGTATACAAAATAATTAACAACAAAATCGCAAAATTTCTAATTGGGTGGTAGATTTTTCGAAAGCAACAATTCTGGTAATATTTTGGAGGAAATCGCTGTATTGTAACATATCTGATTTAAACCGAACGAGATTTGACAGTTTTCGTGTCGGTGGTAGTGATAAAGGGGGTGGCCACCCCTTACAGATCCAGTGTCGACATGATGCTCTCAGTGTAACCGGAAACCGGAGGCATTTCACAAGTGTCGTCGTCATCTTCAAACCCCCACCACCACCACCACCACCACCACCACTACCACCATCGCCGTTCTCGTTCTGTTATCATCAACCAACCCTCTTTGCCACCACCACCATTGCTGCCGCCAACAGCTCCGGGGGAATATGGAGTTACAATATGACACGACAAACGGGGCCGCGCATTCTGCGTAATTTAATCAAACATTTGTTAATCTTAACCGGGAATTGTACGACTATTAGTTATCATTTGGAATTTCTATTAAAGAAAAATAAAGTTTGATTCGTGCCGTAATCACGTTCGTAATTTGTTGGAAACTTGTTGAATAATTCATTAAAAATCTAAACAATAAAACAAATATTTTCAAAAGAGAGAAACGATTGCAATTCACGTTTCAATGCAATGATTTCAATCGGGTAGATTTGGGGTGGTTCGGGTGGTGGTGGTTAAAAATCAAGATGCACAATCAAGAGAGAAAGGCCTGTTTTATATTCCCGCAGCGTGTTAGCTCTGTTGTAAATAAAGATATGGGCGCTACGCGACGTTTCGCCTGCCATGCCGTTAAATAATACAGAAACGTTGTTTCTTTTTCAAAAAAAATCGAAATCTCTATTTGAATTCGGCAAAATACTACCAGATGATATGTAATTGAAGATTGCACTATTCAAATAACAAATTGCACGTCAAGTCTTTGATTAAAATCGATGAATTCAACATTTAAAATACAATAACGCCAGACAATTCTACATCTTCATCTTCATTCTTCTGATTAGCTTTGGTCTTAGCACCATACAGTTTCTGTTAAATATGATGACTAGAAATCACAGATTATTGTATCGACAATCGTTCAAACTCTACGTTGTCCAACAGACATCAGAAAACACCGATCGCAACGGCATTAATTGCTGATTACTACCATTCGTTATCATTTCATGATTCAAATCGGAATGGAATCGGAACGTTGAATTTGTTGTAATTGTTCCTGTTGTTGATAATTTACAATCATCACTATTTGTTTGGGTTGTTGTTGTCGATGATGATGATGATAATGATGATACAGCAATAACCGGAAGTTGGTTTGTACTTCCGGTCGTTTGGCACTATGTAACAATCGGCCGTAATTCAGTATGTTGGGTTTCTTTGTGACGACGCAAATCGACTTTACGTTGGAATGCACGTCCGCATAGATCACAAGCGAACGGTTTAAAGCCGGTATGTTTACGTGAATGTGTGATCAAATTTGATGATTGACTAAATGCCTTGCCGCAAACGGTGCACTTGTGCGGCTTCTCACCTGGAACAGAAATCCAAAAAATTAGCTTCTATTTGATAGAAATTCGAAAAAATCGCGAACACGATCAATCGAATCTGACCACATCTGTATCTTTTCCCCATTTCTCGAGCCCAATCTTTTATTCCCGTCTAACATACTGTCACCGAATGCAATTTTCGTACAGTTTATCTCTTTTCAATACATCGAGATGGCCCCATTGGACTGCCCTGTACGATTCGCGAATCACTCCGTTCCTCTTTATCTCCCCTGTGATATTTGTCAGTTTTTTATCTTACTCTTCTGCACGATCTCTTTGTATACGTGTTCTATATGTGTGCGTTGTAAAGGGGGTGGTGTTTCTATAGCAACGTTGGGGTACGGGCGGGGCTTCTCTTCAACTGACTGAACGAATCACGGCCGCCGCAAACTGATAGTAATCGATAACACACCAAAGTTATCATCGATGGAACTATATCTATCGAATTAGGTTATCAATTTTTTATTGATAAGGCAAAGGCGTTCAATTAGAACTAGCCATACAGTATAGATTTGGGGACTCTTGGCCATGCCTGTACGACCTGTAATCCACAATTTTGCTCGCACCCTTTAAATGGAATGTGTCTTATTTCGAACCCGACATTATTCAAACTGTATACGAGAAAAACAACACGAAATTCATATGGAACCTCCACTAGATTTACTTCTATTGCATTTTAACAATGTACGTGTTTGAATTTCCATTGCCATAACTGTAGAGGACGTGTCAAAAAAAAGGGTTGTTCTAAGGGGGTGAGAGTTCTAACAATACCACCAAGAATCAAACATTAATTTTCAAGGGTCAGCAAGCTGGTATAGCGGCAAAAGCGCAATCATTTCTTAAAAACGACTTATATGAGCTATAGACTTTAATAATTGAACATTATGGGTTTCCTGGAAAGCTTTCAGAAAGATTGAGCGTACGCTTTAATCGCAGTAGTGTTAGTAGTAGATGATAATAATAATAATAATAATAATAATAGTGATAGTAGATAATGGGTTCTTGTATTAAACTGGAATATGCCACAACTATCTTTGTCTAACTTTTATATTAAAACTTGATAAAAACGTTGATACAAATATGATTATCTTTGTCTAACTTAGGTGTAGTAGTTGGGATGCCTTTACTACTACTACCATCATCATTATCATCATCATTTTTGAAGCAAGCGCAGCTTGTTGGATATAAAACAGATGACTACTGCGGAACCCCGTAATGGCAGCAGATTTCTTGCCGTGGTTATGTTTTAATAGAATTTACGATTATTGCACAATGAGAGGGGTTGAAACAACTTATATATCTATACTGTATATAAAATATAGGTGGCAGTAGCAGATTTTAGTGGGGCTTTATTAAAATTTATAACAACAGATTGGATTTTTTCGTCTTTCGTTTTATATTTATTTGCCTCATAGTGGTAGAATTGGTTCTCATCGTGAATCTGACACGTGAAACGTCACAGTAACGCCGTCCACAACCCCCCAAAGGAATTCTTTGACAATTAGTGCGTTTTGTTTGGGGACCGCTCGTTTATACCACCAAGCAAAAGGGTGTATGTGGATTTGTGAGAAAATAGTTTTGTTTTACAATTGTGTATGGTGCGAATTAAGGGGGTGTCAGTTGGGGGTTGGATTGTTATTCCAACGTTTCGGCCAACCTGTCCAAAATAAACAAAGACAAAACTCTCAAGTGTACTTGTTTCACATCAACAAGTGTACATCTGTTGATTAAATTCATTTAGGAATTTCCATCATTATTTTCTTTTTGACGATGTGAAATCTAATCGCAATTTATTGATGGAAATTGTCGGTGGGAAAAGTAGAGAAAGAGCACGCGTGCAGGCGCATTATTAACAGCAATATTGAAGCTCAGTCCGGAATTCCAATTTGAACTCTCGTGAAATCCGGCAAGGACTCGACTCCTCTCTCTTAATGATAGCTTTTGATTTATCGCCGGCAATTCACCACGTTCTTTATTACGATCCTGGATAATCGTTTCAAACGATTTAATCTCTGAAGATAGGCCGTACAGTTTTATTGGTGTCAATGAAAATCATTAACTTTCTAATTTCGTTTATAATTCGCCGATAAAAAGCAAGGGTGAAAGTTGGGCAAAACATCGAGATTCATCGTATAAATCAGTGCAGTTGCAACCCCCGGAGAGTTTTCATATTTATTTGGATATTTCACTGTTTCGCACCTAAGACCTGACTAGATTACTAATGCTGTCGGCTAGTAGCCTGAAATAAAATTATATATCATTTCCCTCAGGTTAAAGGAACTCCATCTCTATCGAATTGCGAATTTTCCACAATAAGCCGGATAAAGATGGACGGATTGCAAGTTGAATTCTGGACGTTTTGTTGTCTACGTGTGCTGAAGTGATTTCACCTCATCGAGTTCCCAACTAAGACAAGCGTACAGTCCAGCTAGAAATGTCAAATCAGCCATAAATTTTATTTGTCCTACGGGACAGGTCTCAAGTTCGCTGATTTCTCCAACAATTCCATAAAAATCTTTTACTACGCACGTATTCGATTTTTTTTCCTTCCTCGTCTTCGACTCAGTCTTGTTATTTTCAGGGAAGATTCAAGATTGGATTGCTAAATTGATGAAAGTCTGATGATGAAAAATCCACAAAATACACGCTCAAAGTGGCAATCCTGTAAGGATAACACTTGACGAGAACGCTCTCGATACGGCCAATCAGGCGTGCACCACTTCAACAGCCACCACACCAAATTTAGATTGGCCTTTGGCTAAATATTTTCTTTGGTAACCCGATGGGATTAAAGTTTATCTAACGTCAGCTCGTTCATGGTGCTTAATCAAAAAATCGTGAATCAATTCGTTTAATTTCTTACATTATTCTATCTAGCCCTCGAAGTGCACGAATTGTAATTTTTTTCCAGGATGGGGATTTGATCGAATTAGAGGGTGGTGGGCTGACAATAGAACAACGGTGTCATGTTACAGATAGGATCGCCCTTACTTCAATATTAGCTGCCGGGATTAGAAAAGCCAATAATGATAATTATATTAGTATTGAATTCTAATCTGACGAGCGACACACCGCAGATGATTCTCTCATGCCATTATCGTTCTCAATTCACATTTCAATCGTGCTGATTGGATTACAACCCCCTCGATTCACCACCCCCCTATATAATAATTAAATCTAAATTTAAAAATCGCCAGGAAAATCAAACATTTGAAATTTCTCCAAGTCGAATCCAGCTTTTATGCCAACTAAAACGGTAGCATGTGGCGTGATCTCGCAGCATAAGGCCATTTGTTGTCTTAATTTTATTACACCACCCCTCTGTGTTGAGAGCCATTCGATCCTTCTACATATACAGAACCGTACACCCTTTGTCGAATTACAAAAATGTGTCGTATTTTCGTAAAAATAAAAGCAGATTCGTATTTATAAAAAATAATAACAAACACACAAGGCAAGATTGCTAAATAAAGTGGAATAAAAGAAGAGTAAAGAGGGTGAAAACCGTCTTCTATTTAAGAGATCCGGTACGTGCTGGGAAAGTAATTAGTTGAAATAAAAATCCGTCGAGACATGCACCCCAGTTCACAAAATGAAAGTGCCCCGTTTCTTGTTCAATTTTCTTCTATACAATTCTTGTATTTTTTTACACCCCCCCACATCCCCACAATATAATTGGACAAACTGAAGAAAGTGTCAGGGTGCAAAAACCAACAATGACAATAGAATCGAATGGAAATAAAATAAAGACGACTGAAATCTAGTTGATGATTAGATGGATAAAGATGGGGCGATGCTCGTTGGCGAGCAATCAAAATTGCTCAACTTGGAGGGTGGTAATTTTAAAAATGGAGTTTTTCTTAATTGCAAAAAAGTCTAATTATAAGAAACGTAGCGAGAGGACGTTAATTGATTTGGTAACACGAAAAGAATTCTGTTATATTGTTAAGAGACCGGTTTTCGTTTCGTTTCAGCTAAAACAGGGGTGGTTATTTTAAGAATCGAGGGTAAATTCCGCGCCGTGTCAATTGATATTCATTAATCTCTACTTAATATCAATATTGTTGTTAACTAATTTGTATAAGGAAGTAGCAATATTGTATTCACCCTTCTAGTTGTAGTAGTTAGTATAGAAGTTGCCCACCCTCTGTCTTAACACGCCTAAGCGCTTTATTAATTGCCGTCGTGGCTTACCAGTGAATTATTTACTAATTAGACAAGGCGTAAGGGTTATAACTTGTAGTAGAGAAGGCGAGAGTGTTAACAACGCTTGCGGCATAGAAACTGTAAAATACAACAACCCTACCGAATCAACCCCTATTTTAGAAAAATAACTCACCTGTATGGATATAGGTGTGTTTCTTCATGTCGGATTTCTGATGGAAACGTTTACCGCAATATTGGCACGGATACGGTCGGGTATCCGAATGGATCAAAAGATGCGTCGAAAGGGTGGAGGAGCGTTTGAATGTCTTGCCGCATTGTTTGCATTCGAACACCTTTTCGACGTTATGAACAGCCCTGAAATTTCCGTATATTGATTGTTTGAAGATTTGAAAATTGTAGTTGTTCGATACCTGTGTTGACTGAGGCTGATTTCATGGCCGAATGTTTTATTGCACAATTCACAGGCGAACGGTCGTTTGCCATTATGCGAACGTCGAGCGTGCACTTCGAGTCCATGAGGTGTTGAGAACATCTTTTCGCATTTTATACAACTGTAGACGTCGCCCAATGGCATCATCCCCGGACGCATCAATAAATGATGGTGGTGCGGCAACATTGTTGGATTATTAATGAAATGGTGCCGTAATCGGAATAATTCTTCCGAACTAGGTGGTGGTGGATATTGTCCAGATGATGATGGTTGATTACCGTTAGCCATTGCCGCTGCAACTGCACTAAAATACAACGAGGTCGGTGTCGGTAAAAAGCCACGCTCCTCACTATTACCACCACTGTTATTATCATTACCACTACTACTATTATTATCTTTCTGTTGATAGAGATTGGGTGGTAGAAATCCCGGATGTACGAAACTTCTCGGTAAGAATTGGTGATTATAATCGACACTCGTTTTAATTTGGGCATCTTTCAACAAATCCACAAACGGCGGATATAAATACGAACGAGTTACTGATATTGTCTCTTGATAACAGTCGTTCTTTTTCGGATTATCCGGTCTTAACAGTGCACTAACTGAGAAAGTTTCCGATTTTTTGATCGGCGTACTCTCCGTCTTTTGGAAATCGTTCAATAGCGACGATGGCCGTGATGGTGATGGCGGCAATAAGGGTGAATTTGTACGCGATGGTGGCGGCGAGTCCACCTCCAATTCCGTTGAACTGCTCGGCGATGGTTGTGGTACGGTTGTCGTAGTTGTTATCACCGGTGATGTTGTTTCATTGCTTTCGTCGTCTTTATTTTGGTAGAATTTCGACGATTGGTCATCATCATCATCGGATTTCGTTTCAACCAATCTACTGATACCGAAATTGATTTGTTCTGGAAAACAAAACGATAATTAAATTAATAATTTGGAAATAATAACGAAAATCGTATGATTAATGTGCGTTAGTTTAGTCGGCAAACAAAGTCGCCTTTATTTATATTTCATTTACGTCTTTTGATTGATTATATTGACTTAATTATAGGTAGAACACTCTAGATAGACCTTGAATAAAGACATTAATACACTAATTCCGTTTGGATAATTTAGCGTGCAATACAATTGAAAAATATCAGGACCCTCTAATAATAATTCTTTTGATGGGGTTCACGAATCATTAAGTTATGACCGAAATAGTTTAACAGAGGGTCGCTACTTGAGGGTTAACTTAAACAGAACACCCCCTTATATGTTTTATCACAGTTCTGTTACTGTTTAACACACAAAATATACAGCCAATCTATTTTGTAAATACGCATTTGTCTCGCTTTTTCTTACACATATATAGAACGGTGTAATATGTACAAGGGGTGGTTTTGAATAATTCATGACTTCACCCCCGGACTATGTACGTTTGACAGCTGTTACTATTATAAGTTGTCTATATTGGCGTTATTTTAAGCATTGAACACTATTGTTGTTCTTTTTCGTTGTCTTTGATCTTCGATTAATTCACAGATTTTCCCCTAAATAAGACCCGAATACCACTGATTTGCATGCATGTTGTTCATTTCGGACTACCACTATTTAATGAGCCATTTGGAAAATATTTTAAAGATCTTAACTCGTCTCCAGAGATAATTTCACCAAAATTTGAACCTCGTAGCTCATTTATAAGTCGGTCAGAAAGGCTCGTTTTGGAAAATATCGCGATTTTTGAAAATTAACATATAAATACGTGCTCAGCTCATTTTCAAAAATCGCGATATTTTCCAAAACAAGCTTTTTTGACCGTCTTTTAATTGAGTTATGAGGCTCTAGCTTTGCTTAAATGATCCCGTTAAAAGATCCTGAATTATTTTTCTAAATTGGTCGTAAATAATACGAGTTACTATAAGAAGTTAGTCCTAAGCAGCACAATGGTAGTTTTTTCTTCGACTTCTTATAAGCTAAATTAATCGAAAAATTTTTAAATTTTTAGAAATTTGACTCCAAAAATTGTCCACAGTTATGCTGGTTTCCTTGTTTTTATGGTTTAATATTTCAGATTTTCAAAAACATGATGAATCATAGAAGAAGCTGCTTAAGTCTTGACGAAAAGCCACAAATTGAGTTCGAATTTATAAATTTCACCATTTTGACGACATAAAGCCGAAATTTCTAAAAAAAACTTCTTAAAATGTCGATCACAATCCAACAATTGAACTTTTAGGATGGCAAAACTCTTCAAAAAAGTGATGCTTTGGAGCAAATAACGCCTGAGTTTCTTCGTTTTGGCAGCTCAAGAGCGGAATTTACAACTCGATTTTTTTGCGTAATCCCATCGATGAATCGAATTGTGTGTCGGTGCCTCTTAAAAATTTCTTATCAAATTTAAACACAAAGGAGCAGCATGAGAAATTGGCGAAATGTACGGGAAAGTTGTAAAAGTGAGCTTTGATAATAATTCATATTAATTAGAACCTCGTAGCTCATTTCTGAGTCGATCAAAAAGCTCGTTTAGGAAGATATAGTTAGGGTTTTCTAAAAATACACAAAATATAAATAATTATCATTTGTTCCAGAATAAAATGAAGAAAAGTGTTGAAATGATCCTCCAGTCATCCTTAATCGTTTTACGTGCATTTCTGATCTTCGAAGATCACCACATTGCTAGAAACGAGCGATTTTTGAGCTATTTCTAGATGAGCTTCGAGGTTCTAATTTTACTAAAATGTTGCCCAGGTTTCTTGTGATAAATTCCTGAAATATTTGTCAACTCCGAAATGAATAATCGGCTATTTTCTATTCTTTAAACTGCGTGCCAACGTTGTTTATTCTAACTGATATTGTTCCTTTAATACACCACAAATCGCTATTAAGTTCAGAAACAATACAGGAGAAAGTAAACAAATAGAACTATCATGGAATAAATCGTTTATTTGTTTAACGAATAGAAATAATGAATCAAGCTGTTATAAAGACACAATTTTTTCCGTTATCGTCAATTCTATAGAGTTGCATCAACAAATCAAACAAACCGATATTTGTTTCCGTGATATTTTCAATTTTCTAAAACCTTCGTGTTGTATCAAAAATTCCCATTTTATAACAACAATTACAATTGTTTGTTATACATCTTAAATTATCAATTATTTGTTTTTATAGTTGTCGAAAATAGAAAAAAAAATAACGTTAACTGTAGCGTAACCAAACGGACGCAATGAACTGTATCATGTTTTCGTAAAGTGTAAATTGGTGTGAGCCCCTCGAGGGTATGGCATAGAAGCAATCCGGCCCTCTCAATTAATGGTACAGTGTCAGTCAGTATAGGAAATCCCCCTGTTTTAGAAGAGCGCCCCATCTACTTTTAACACGGCTACTATTTATTAAACTGTGATAAATATAGAGTTCCGGCGCCCAACAAACAAACGACCAGAGTTTTTAATGTGTGTGCATCCTCCCTATTTGTAAATTGTTGTTTTTGTTGTGTTTTATATCTGCAACCCCTCAATCGAGTTGAATTTTGCATGTATATTGACCTGTCACCTGAAGAGAACACTGACTAAAGCAGAACTATTTGCAATCGTTCCCTTATGTTGTCAAGTGTTTACACTATATTTCAATGTTTGCTATTTCCCTTGGCGAGACCAAAGTTGATACAACAACGACGACGACAATGGGGTTGATTCTTACTAAGCATAATAGGGGACGTTTGGTTTATTTGTATACACATTGTATACAAACATACTAAATCGACACCGACCGCAATTTTAATTTTATTATTTTCTTATAGATTTCATTATCATTTCAATTCATTAATAATAATGGATCGATCCCAATAATAATCCACTTAATTCTGATTAATTACCTTGATTTTTAATTAGTTGAAATGTGCCGTTTCAAATTCAAATTTGCTTTAATTCGATGGATAATCGAGACGTTCACCAACTCAAATTTATTTGAGGAGTCATCGGGGATGAATCCTTAAAGACGATTTCCCCTAGTTGAACTTCCCCATTTACAGTAACCGGATCAATTCATTTTGTTGAGTTTCGTGGGAGTCTGATCAGTCGCCTAAATGAGTTTGAATGTAGATTTTAAGGCGCTTTCGCAAGTTTTTCGATAAAAGCGCCAAAAAATCGATTTTTAACCCGATTGTCAGTTGGGAATTTTATGCTAATTTTACTTTAAAATCGAATTGAATGACTAAATTTTAGTCCAAATTTTGGGTACTTTTATAGCTGAAAAACCCACTACTGGATTTCGAAGAGTTTAGCGACATTTTGCCCTGAAACTGAATTGTCAAAATAATTAATTTTCGACCTAAATTTGAGCCTCAGTCATCAAATTTCAGCCAATTTTACTCTTATCCTAGTTGAATTACCGAACCTAGTCCAGACTTTAGGAAATATTCTAGTTAAAATCTTCACTCTTAGCCCTAAATGAGTAGTTTTTACTAAATTTTGAAGAGTTTACCGCTAATAAGTAGAACTTTTGGAAAAGTTTCCTTTATATGGCCGTAAGAAATTTGGTACAATTTCGTGTATGGAATAATAAAAAATGTCTTGTTGAATTCGCGTCTCAACTTTTAGTTTTTAGCCAATTTTGCGGTCCAGATTTTAGTACTTTTAGAGCTACAATTTGCATTTTCAGTCAAAATTTCGAGCTATTTTTGTTCTAAACTACCGGTTGTTACCAAATCTTTACGAAATTTTATCTTTTTGTAACCAGTAATTTGAAAAAGTCCTCAAATTATTGTTTTAATTGACTGATTAGCGATTTTGTTGCAATCTATTAGAAAATCCGATGCAATTTCGTGCATTGAAACAATAAAAACGTCACTCTAATTGCGTCTCAACTGTCAATTCTTATCCAATTTTAGTCTCATTAGTGAGTTAAATTGCCAATTTTTGGTATTATTACAACTAAAATCTGTGCTTTCGGTCAAAATTTCAAGGTATTTTTGTCCTAAATCACCAGTTTTTATCGAATTTTTGGAAAGAGTTCTTTTTTACATACTCCAACGATTGATTTAATTTACAGATTAGCAATTTTATTGCAATCTATCGCAATTTCAGGCGTTGAGACGCAATAAAAAACGTCTCAACTATCAATATTTGGCCAATTTTACTCTTATTTGCGAGTTTAGTTACCAATTTTAATCCAGATTTTGGTATTATCACAATTCAAATCTCTATTAGCGATAAAAATTCAGGGAGATCTCGTCCTAAGTCACCGGTTTTTATCGAATTTTCAGAAACATTTCGCTTTTTGTAACCGATAATTTGCGAGAATCCTCTAACGATTGATTAAATTGTCTGATTAGCGATTTTATTGCAATCTGTCGGGATTATTTCGTAGAGAATCCGATGCAATTTCGAGCGTTGAAACAATAAAACAATGTCGCCCTTATTACAACTGGATTACGATTGAAATTGTTGCAATAAAACATAATGATTGTACAAATATTGACTGATTGTTTCTATTAATATTATTTCATTTAATATTGGTGATAGTGGTGAGAGATATTTCGATAAAAAAAAGTAAATTTATAACATTCTCTATTAAATCCTATAAATTAATACAACCGAGGGGCAGAAAAATGAGAGAGAAAAAATTATCATATAATACCGACATATTGTTTCAATGTTGTTGAATAAATAACGCCTTTATTTTTTTTATATTATTATTATTATCATTCTCGATCGATTTAACAATAATACCAACAATAAATTGTTGCAAATAGGATTTAAACGTATAAATCAATATTATTGTTTTATTAGACAAATAATGGTAATAAAATGTTTAATCTTTGGCGATTATTATTTGAAGTTGCCGTAAGATTTCCGAAATCTCTTATAAACAACGCGCGTCATTCACAAATGTCAATTTGAAGATCATCCCTATTATTTAAAAAACACTGACGATTTGTAGGGGGCTCTCAACAATTGGACCCCCTAGCTCGGTTAAAATCTTATGTGTCTAGTTGATCGGTTAAAATCGCGACATTAATCAGAAAAGCGTCTTTTGGCCGACTTTCCGATGAGCTACAAGGTTCAACTTTTGCTAAAATATTCCCCCAAACATTTCTCAAATTGCCAACCAACTAATAGGACTTACTACAATTGAAAGAAAAATATTGATTTCTTGTTGTTATTTGAAAAATACAAAATTGTCGCTTTAATGTTACCGATAATGATCGCAAAATAGCACGAAAGTAAAGTAAATATTTGTAAAACATTGTTGGATTTTAAATATTTCCACCAATAATAATTTTCCGAATAGAAATAATAAAAAAATTTGATAGAAGATAATCAACACGCACTTAAACAATACACAACCTACTGTGCAAATTCAGAGACATATCCTTATTAAATGCCATTTATTTACCAACTTGAATTAATTGAAATTAGTTTCACAGATTTGATTTATTAAAATTTAACGCCATTTACAAGATATCTAAATGACATCATCTTGGCAAATAACAGACCAGAACAACAACAAAAAAATCAACAATTCTGATTGGTTTAATTATTATTATTATTATTTGTATTGATAATCCGATAATGGTGGTTGGTTAGTTTTTATTTCGGTTGATTTGGTTTTATTAAAACAGCTGGGCGAAAAATATCAAAAATTCTATGTAGGTATACACACACAAACATAGATATAAATGTGTATGTGTGCGTATTTGTGTATATCCACCGTATGTAGAAGGATTATCTATCCAGGCGTTTTATTCGAGATAGCGGTTGCGATGAAAGGACTGATAATGCAGGGATTTCAGATATCGATGTCAGTATGATGAATTGCTTCACGGATTGTAAATCACATTTAATCTATAAAGATGATTGTATATGGGTATAATGTACATAAATAAATTTTATACACAAATAGCAATATAGATATAGATAGAATAGTGATAGTTATCGATTTTTGTCAAAAATCAATATATTATCGAACCGAAATTACCCCAATAAAACATCTTGAAATCTACACCTTTATCTTAAATCATAAAATGCACTCCTATTGAACAAAAAAATCGATATTCCGATAATTCAAAAAATCCAAATATAATTGGCTGGGTATGATAACGTGACGTCGTAGCTTTATTCATTTTTCACTACATCTGACGTTTGCTAATCAATTTTTGAACTAGCCGAACAAAACTACGATGTTACGTATCTAAAATTGGTATTCACCAAGTTAGAACAGATTTTCAACCAGGTTTCATATTAAATTCGGGTTAAATCGTTTCACCAACGACGATTAAGACAGGGTGACTTTTTTGAGGCCATATAAAGTTGCGACCAGTTCAAAATTTAAACCTGGCTTAAGAATTTGATTTTCGTTGGAAATACCACCCTAAGAGCTTAGCCAATTATGAAATGAAATGTTTATACCGTGTAAAGGTTGTAGAACAGGACCGGATCGGTAATTTTGGAGGCCCTGGCCTAACACTGTTTAGGGGCTTACTCAATTAATCCAAATTTAAATAATTTTGTCCAAAAATTTAATTATTTAAATTATTTATTATTCGTTTGAGTTCAAACGAAGCCCTCGTATTGAAAACGTAGCCCATATAGAGCAATGTTTAAAGCCGCCCCTATTTTAGAATGATAGTTCTCTCGTAAAAGGCGTACGTCTTTGATGATTAAAGTCGAAGATTGCTTCATACTTCACTAAAATTGACATTTCAAATTAAAACAAGCAAGCGAACCAAGTTACGATACTGTATAATCAAAACATAGCCAACTTCCAGGCGAATTACCCTATATTGTAACGTTAAACTAACGGCAAAAAGGTATATTGCGTAAAGTTTCATCTAAATTAACAAAAATACGTGCGATTTTTCGAATAATAAGCTAATTTAAAGTGTGTCCCCAATTATTGGTGGCTCAATTCTTCAAAATATCCGTTTTAAATGGAACACGTTGTATAGTTTTGGTTAAAATAAGGAAGAGATTGTTGGCGGTTTTGATTTCTTTCACAAAGATTTGTTTAATACTATCCTTGAAGCGATTTAACGCGAATTTTTACAATGGTATCAAAATTACACGATTGAGATAATTACTAAGGAGAATTTCTCTTGAGTAATTTTCGATTTAATTTCACACATTAAAATGACTCATACAGCAACATTAGTGTAAATCTTAACCAAATAAGCGGGCCTTTCTAAACGAGACACCCTGTATTAATACCGGTTTTTGACCTAAAATACCTCCAATTTAGTGAGAACTAAGGAGGCAATTTTTGAAAGTTAATGGACTAAATCTGTCCCGGATTTCAAATTACACGTATAAAAACAGTAATTTTTGCGCGGATTATAAATTTTGCCCTACTTTTACACGATTTTGGTCTGTAAAAGATGAAATTTCAACAATCAAACTACCAGTAAAGAAGTCTTTGCTTATATCGAGCGCATCACGATAATTTAGTTTGCAATTTGCCATGCTTTTGGTGTGTCGTAGCTTAGTTCGGCTATTTGATAAAGTATAAAATATGAACCAATCTACGACACTACCTAACGAAATGAGTTAAATTATCGCACTACATTCGATATTCTTAGACACAGGCTCCATTTCGACTGGGAATTGGCTATAATTTTGTTATATTGAGTCGTAACTTGCTACAGATTACTACATTTGACAAGCGGCCGAACTAAGTTACGACATAACCGAGACATGTCTAACTTCGAGATTGTATAATTTGCAAAAATGCTATAGAGATTCCATTCATCCTCGAGTCGATGGGCCGGCTTAAGGCGCAATTTAAACAATTTAATTGACCACACGGAGACGTACGCCACTATCGGAAATGACGTCATTGCATTGATAAAATGATTGAAATAGACCGTATAACAACTTGTGCGGTCTATCATCTTTTTTTCCTTATTTTGTTCATTGTTGTTGTCTTCTAGTATCTTCCCCTTATTTATCCACGAGCCGACGGCTATTATCATCTAATTATACTGATAAATGGGAGTTGACTTTCATTGAATAAACGATGCGAATGAAATGATAATTAACGAAAGTAGTAGAACTAAAAGAATTTGTTACCTTTTGATTTGTCTATCGTTGATTGATTGATGGTATAATTGTGCGCTATCAATGGTACAAATCGTGGATTCGTTGTTATCAATGGTGAATTCCATAGGGTGCGACAATAATTCGCTAGATTCGTTGGTGTTGTTGTAAATTGTAATGGTGAAGATTCTGATAGTGTTACTGTAACAAAAAAATAGACAAAAACAACAATAATAATAATAATAATAATGATGATAATAAAACGAATTAATAATTAAACGAAATTATTTTTTGGAAAATAATGACAATAAATGGATTTAAATTGATATAAATGAGTGTGTATGTCGGTTGTTGGAATATTAAAAGACAAAGGGACGCCGTCAAAGGATTTATTTCGTCAGTTGAAAATTTTCAAAAGATAATTAAGAGTTTGATTGTTGTCCTGCAACGTCATCTAATTTGTCCCAATCAACAACACACAGTAACAGGACCGCATCATCGAACAATTCCAAACGGAGTGAAGGGGGTAATTACAGGGGCGCCAAACTAACCTCCAAAAACTGTCTAGAAATTGTTCGTGTGATTTGCTAAACTTGGGTAACCTGTATAGCTTGATCAAACAAATTTCTAACCTTAGAATCTCAATCTTGATTATCTTCGCTTTTATTAGAGTTTTTCAGCGGTTTTTCTGTCATTTTGAATTTGAAAATTGTTTTACTAAATAGATGATTGAAAAGTAATTAAATGATAGAACAGTTACTAAAGAGAACATTTTTTATAGTAAAATCGAAAATATCTAAATATCTTCTTATTTTAACCTAAAATCTCTAAAACAAATACTTGAACAAATGATTTACAACAATACCACAGAATCACACGAATAAGACTGAAGTGAATCAAATTTGTAAGGTTAGAAAGTTTAGTTTCTAACAGCAGGGAATTTTTTTGAAGAGCGCGCAATTCCAAAGTTCGAGTTTCTATTGGCTACTTAGTTTGTAACCAAATTTTCCATCTACAATTGGTTGGTACCTCAACTTTATTTTTATTGAACTTGACATTTTGAGGCTAGAAATGTTTGCAAACATATCCGAATATTCAAAATCAAAAATTTTTGATAATTCTGAAACGAAAACTCTGAACTGTTTAATTGGTCTAAGATAGGGGCGGCGTATCTGGCTGCCCGGACGTACAGTCGTACCGTTACGGCCCTGCTTTTCCTCGGCATTAAAAAATTAAATCAAAGTATGCTGGGCAGATGTTGTTGTTATAATTGTCGTTATTCCTAATGGAATACAATTTTTTTTATTATTTTTAATCTATTGCGGATCAACGTGGATATAGATGTAAGTATACCACATGTTCGTCATATATAAATTACAAAATAAATAACAACAATAATAAAAAATAAGTGTAATGCAAGATTTGTGTCTTGCATCATCCTCTCGCATCATTTTTTTTCCGAATCGAGAGATTATTTCATTCTCTAGTTGTATTCAACATGTGTTTCCTGGAGTCATTGTTCCCGGATGGGTGCTAAAACATAAGTAATTCAATACTTAAATGAACGAAACTTTACGAAAAAAATACATAAAGTTGTTCTCTTTTAAAAGCAACAAGCACACATTTAGGAAAAAAATCGAAAAAGATTTAATTTTTATGTCGTTTTTATTCACACCGTACTGTAACAGTGGTGGTGTTGATTGGAAAATCAAAAAGCGTTGATGGGGCTTAAAATAGATCGAGTCCTACAATTATTTTACAGGGAAGGTGCAATTTTTTTCCGTTTTTAAATGTTGAATGAATCGAGCAATATTAAAAAACATATCAGTCTGAGTTTGGTGTGTATGGGTGTGAGTTTTGTTGAAATAATTTGATTTCTATATTGGATTCCCTTTGATGTGAGGCGCTAGATTTCATTTCGGTTGGCATTAATTGAAATTGACGAAAAAATAATTAGTTTTGTTTCGCTTTCATTTTGTTATATTACAACATACACATATACATACATAAAATAACGAATATCTATCTTTATTAAATTGATATTTACGAAATATTCCAACGTTAATTGATTAGTGATTTACGAACTTTTTTTATAAATTTAATGAGGATAATTATCGTAAAACTTTCCAAAAAAATTCCATCTATTACTCAATTTAATCGCATTATCTTTAATATTTTCAGATTTTATCTGGCGATTTTTATACAGAATGACTCGCTTAAGAGGACAATTTTGAACGGAAACATTTTTCCTTCGCTTTACAGAGTGTATAACAGTATTTTACCTCACAATTGCTAGTGTCTTAGATTAACTCATATTTTATCAAATTTGACATTTGTTAATACATTTTCAAGTAGCTGAACTAAACTACGACATTACAAAACAAGACACAGCCAACTGCTGTTTAAGACAACAATTTTCTCAATAGACGTCTATAAATGTTTTTCTTAAGTGAAACACGTTTTCCTTACTATACCTATCAGTATCTCACCCCACAATTGGCTGTGGGTTTACATATTGTCGTTGATTAGTTGATATTTTACTAAATTTGATATTTATTAACGTATTTCTCCAGGAGCTGGACCAAGTTACGACACATCCAATTGTGGGTGAAACAGTATTGCCCACTTTCGAATTCCTCATTTAGTTATTTGTTTTTTATCATAGAAACAAAATAATATCGTTGATAACATCTAAAATTTTGATTTAAGGTCGTTCTGTAAGTTGTTTTTAAAACTCTAAATTCAAATTTGTCAAAACCATTTTTATTGGGGCTTTTATTGAATGGAACATGCTATATAAATTTAACTTTCTTGTTTTACAATTCTTACAGTTCTGAGAAAATATTGGAAGTTAAACCATTGATTGAAATTTTCCAAAAATTGTCTTTATACAGTGTTTTTCATTAAAAAGAGTCCGAATGGTAGTAGATGAGTTTGAAGGTTCGTCATGCCTTTGATAAAGCTTGCTTCATTCTTCACTATTTTTTTTCAATTAGAAAACAAGTAAACGAATCAAGCTACGACTCTAAATAGCCAACCAAGGCATGTCTAACTATGTATTCTAAACTATGAAGTTTATATTTATAGTGAAACGTACTCTATAAATTTCTAGATTTTCTCTTTTTGAGTACTGCAGTCTTCTATATTCGCTTTATTTATCAAACAAGATTCTTCAAATTCTAATTGCAGGTGAATTTTTCCAGATTTAAACAAATTAAACACTAAAATCTAGTCTAAAACATTCTATACAGCACATCTCACATTAGAGAAATCCGTCAAAAATCAAAAATTGGGGCTCTAAAAACTGCAAGTTAAAAATTTCTGAGTAGACTTGTTTGAAATGGAAAATGTCTTAACTGTTTACAATTTAACACCCTTATTGATAGGGTAAATTTACGGTCTTTGCCGAAAATGTATAGCGCGGCTAGTTTTTCGAGGTCCGTTTCTATTTATTTGTAAATTGACCGGATTGAATTGCTGTCTTAACATGAAAATCTGCAACATTGAAGACACCCGCCCCCAAATTTACCACCCTACATCGTCCACAATAAATCCAATATTTGTCAAACGAATACGTTTTTAGCTTGGCCCAGTCTAGATGTTCCCTAGAGGACTTTTCCTATCGTCTGACACCAAATCATAATTGCATTGTACGAGACTTGGATGTCGTTTTTGTTGTTTTTTTCGCCCGTTCCGTCCTCGATTTATGTGTCAGGCAGGAAATCAAATTGTGAATCAATCAGAAAGATTTCAACTTTTACCACAAACCACCAAAAAAATAAAATAAAAATAAATAAATGAATAATAAATAAAGATTGGCATCTAGATCCAGATACGATTTAAGGGGCTTGTAGGTTGTTCGCTACAACCACCAAAATCGGCTTATTTTGCCGAACTAGATAACAACTTTGATCGTATCAACGTAAATATCTCGATCAATAGTTAATTATTAAATCTTGATGATAGAAGAACGGAAACAATTTATGAATAATTAATGTATAATAAAGTAAGGACTTACGATCGCGCCCCTTTGGGGTGACAACAGTGAAAGCACTACTACCCGGCGGACTGGACGGTGGTGAGTCGTTCACATTCACCGGACTTTTCGAAGGTTCCCTTGTTGCACTATTACTATAGTCTAATGGCATCGGTAAATGACTACTTAATTCTAATGCCATTTTCTAATAATAATAATAATAATAACAAAAAAATGAAATCACGTATAGTTTATTTAACAATAACAAAAACAACAAAAATCACATCTCTTTATAGTCAATTTTATAAGCGATTTAGATCACTAAAAAAATCCACGATAATCACTCCGAAAAATCACATAATTCGCTCGATTATCATTCAACTATTACCATTATTACTATTATCAATATTATTATTACTATTATTGTTACTAAATCGGATAATTCCGATAGAACATCCACCGGAAATGGTGATAACGCGTATCTTTGTGGTGTAAATATGGAGATGTGTGTTGGCGAAGATTCAGCCGATAGTCAACTGTTTGATAGTGGTTGTTGTATATTTGTACGGGCGACTTGATAACGTTAAGTTTATCTGTGTATGTGTGTGTATTTCGATATGTACTTGAATTGAATGTTGACGCCTTCTTGCCTTCAACATATCAAACAATTTTCCCCTCTATGTATATTTACAATAGAGACTATAAGAGGCGTTACTATTTACAATATAACAAACTCCGCCCCGGAGACCAATTGAATCAATGAATGGAACTATTCTATACGAGTTATTGTGATTTGTAATTCGTAATTAATTGCTAATTATTCCAAAGGCAAAAAAATAAATCGATTATAAACAAAAAGGCGTTTTTTATACAAAACAATCAAAATAAACGACAATAATTAAAATTATTTTAGAATTTTTAAAAAAATAATTGGTAATTGTTATAAATAAAGTGACTTATGGAGAGTAGGGTGGAGAAATCAGTTTTGATAATTTAAAACACCGTCGAGATTTCAATTGGCGTTTATTATAAGTGGGGATATTCGATTGATTATTGGCCGATATTTTATCCCTACTCGATTTCGCTCAATAATCGGCGCTAAATTTGAAATATTCCACTATTATTTAATTATTATTGGAATTTATTGGATTATTTTAAAATAATTCCACATTCAATAGATGATCATATTTAATTATAAATGTAACGTTTCGTTTTTGATAATCCCTGACACGAATTACTGATGTCATGAATCAGCACCCAGTAATCCTATGGGAAAATGGCATCAGTTCCTTTTGTCTATCTATATGTATATGTTTCTATCTTTATTCCTCTTCGCCTGTCTCTAATTGTTGTCTTTAATCCTCGTATTATCCTTGTATGGTTTGTAGTGGTGAAATAAAATAGCATCACAGAATCGTCAGTTCCGACCCCTTAAGTTGGTGTTGGTGTGTGTGTACAATTTAATGTATTTTCACTCATAAAATGTCATAAATGTCACTGTTTAAATGCCACAAAATGGAAAATTTCAATGCGTATAAGAACAATGATCTTATACACGATGTTATTATTCCCTTTTATTTATTTTATTCGAATTATTTTTAGGGTGTTAGAATTTGACTGGAATTATGACGATTATAGATTGTTTCTTTATCTGTAAATTTGAGGGTGGTTTGTGAGGGATTTATAGTATCATCGTGTAGGGCTATAGCAGGTGCTATAGAAGCGCCCTTAATTTAAGTCACACTTAAAAGTTAGTCAAAATTGATGATTTGACAAGAAAATGGCTGTAAATTTTAAGTGAAAGTCGTAAATCAGGCTTCAATACACTGATTAGGATAAAATTTGAGTTAAAATTCAAAATTGCACTCAAAAATGAATCAAAAACTTCAAAAAACTAAAGTCTCTTCTATTATTGCTCCATTGTTATAAAAGACAAGATTCTCAATCTCTGTATGATTCAATAGCAAAATTATTTTAAAAGATGATTATTTAGAAAAAAATGTCTTCAAAATTTAAGTTATCGGGTCCAAAAATTGACTATAAATGTCTAAAAATTCGCTTTTTATCGGCTTAGAATTTCCAACCAAACTCAAAAATCACAACATTCGCTAAAAGACGATGATTCTAATTAAAAATATCAGTTAAAAGTCAAAAATCAAACCCAAAAATCGATCAAAATTGAAGCCAAAAATAAAAAATCTAGCTCTAAAATAGATCAAAAAATGCAATAAAGCAATATTCTCTGTAAAAATTGTGATGATTCAATTGCAAAACTCGTTTAAAAAGTGACGATTTAAGACAAAAATGAAGACTATGTGTCTAAAAATTCACTTTTTGACGATCTGGGTCCTTTACTGTTGTACCTTTGAGGCAAAGTTGAGAGTTGGGAGGAGAACCAATGGGGTGGATTACAAAATGCCAATAAACTTCATTTTTGAGCAACTTTATAAATGACTAGGAAATTTCTAACAAATAGTAACAATAAAATTATTTTTCGCTTGAATGTGGTGGGATATCAAAACCATGATCTGGTGCATGTTTGACGAAACATTCAACCAACAATTTGGCGGTAACACACCGATCCTCATCCCCATCGCCGACTTCATTGGCGCAAGTCTCCGCTAATTCTTTAGCACTTTTAATTGTCTCCTGATCAACACCCTCATTTTCAGCCAATGGTTCGTAAGCTGCGATCATACCTTCCATATTGAATTTACCATCTAACATAATTTGGGTAGAATCCAATAGGCATTCCATCATACATAAGCCTTCATGTGTTTCCGGTATTTCATCATTCTCCAATGCCTTAATATCCTCATCAGTTGCACCGGTTTTCTCTTTACAGCTATCAACTAGCTGTTGAACGAACTCTTCAACGTCATTTTCGTCGATCGGTTTGGCATCGTATGCAACGAAAATTGTTGCAAAAACGCAAACTACAATAGGGAAATTTTTAGGCAACTTTTGGGAGAAAATAATTCTTACCTGAGATAAGATTGAAGTTCATCGTGTGTTGATAACCAAACAATGTTCTGCGATTCACCGAAAAATCGGAGCAATTTATAGCTGAACAATCGTAAATATTGCCCCCCTAATGTTTAATGTCCATTCAGATTAAGTGATAACATCAATATTACTATAATTATATTGTAATCACAATAACATTACAATTGTTTGGGATTTTTGTAAATTCTTATCATGCCAGTAACGATAATAAAATTTAAAAACTCACCTTCTCTTCGATCTCTAGAAATAAATTTATTCTGAATTGATCCAATAAAGTTAATGTAAATGTTCTATTGCATGCATTTTTCTTGATGTAGGTTAAATGATAAATATGTTAAAAAAATATGATGTGCTCGGTCAAATTAAAAGGGGTAAAACCCTATTTTGTCATCATCATTTCTATTAATATCACCGTTTTATAAATATTTTTACTATTATTATTCATACATACAACTAACTTCTAGATAAAAATCGTTTATACTCCACTAAATTAATTAAATTGTAATTAGATTCGTATAGGAGGGTGGTTAATTTAGAATTTTTGTCGTTAATAAGGGATGTTTTAGTCGAAAAAAACAGGCAGAATAGAAACGTTCCATATCACTATAACGTACACCTCGTAAATCATACGAGAGGACACCCCAATGACAATGGTAAACATTCGATAACATCGCATAGTTTTTCATTTTAATTATTATTGTTATTAGTGTACGGACATTTCTAAAATTTTTCACGCCACTTAACTGAAACGATAACACCCCGTTCATAAACATTACCACTTTATTAGTTTTGAATCTAAAAGAATTCTTGTAGAGAAAACGGGAAGTTTTCTTGTAATTCCTGTGAGGAACTCTAAAGGGGTCAATTCTGGATTTTGGAATATTGTCAGTTAGGGTGGTTTATTTGCGATTGTATCCAAAAAATCAACAATTGAATCATTTTCCTCCACGCCACATTAACTGAATCAATTTTTGTATAGGAAAGGGACAAGTTCTGTATAATTTTTCATTTTCCTGTTAAAAGTTACTCTGCTGTTAAGGGGTACCCAAGTTGTGCTATTTTTTGTCGAATAAAATACAGCCAAAATTGGTTTATTTGCGAGAACAATTCTATTAAAAAAAATCAACAATTCAAAGATTTTCTTTCAAGTCGCTTTAACTGATTCAATTCTTGGAGGGCAAAGGGGTAAGTTTTCTACAATTCGTTGTTTCCTGTATTAAAAAAAAGGGTGAGTTTTGAGCAGTTGTGCTATTTTTGGGGGATTAAATACAACAAGAATTATCAATTAGGATATTTGCAAGTACAACTTTATGAAATTTCAACAATATAAAAATTTTCTTTCACACCACTTTAATTGCAATTCTTAAGGAGACAGGGGCGAGTTTTTAAATATTTGTTGTTTTTTTGCATTTAAAATAGTCAGAGGGTGAATTCTGGATATTTGTGCTAGTTTTGAAGAGTTAAACACCGCAATTAGGGTGGTTTATTTGCAAATACAATTTCATTAAAAAAATCAACAATTCAAAGATTTTCTTTCAAGCCACTTTAACTGATTCAATTTTTGGCGAAAAAAGGGGTAAGTTTTCTACAATTCGTTGTCTTCTGTATTTAAAAAAGGGTGAGTTTTGGGCAGTTGTGCTATTTTTTGGAGGATTAAATACAACAAGAAGAATTAGGGTGGTTTATTTGCAAGTACAGCTTTATGAAATTTCAACAATTCTAAAATTTTCTTTGCCACTATTTTAACTGTAATGATAAGAGTCCGTTCGTCATCATTACCTCTTCATTAAATCAAAATCAGTTATTGGGGGAAAGAGGGCAAGTTTTCTACAATTTATAGTTTTTCTGTATTTCAGACAGTTACCTTGCAAGGGGTGAGTTCTGGACAGTTTTGCTATTTTTGAAGAATCAAAAGCATCGATAATTATGGTGCTTTATAGTAGAATTTCATTAAAAAAATTGTCAACAATTCAAAAATTTTCTTTCACACCACTTTAAGCACAATTCTTAGGGAGACACGGGCCAAGTTTTTATATATTTGTTTTTTTTTTTGTATTTAAAATAGTCAGAGGGTGAGTTCTGGATATTTGTGCTAGTTTTGAAGAGTTAAATACAGTTAGGGTGGTTTATTTGCAAGTACAATTTCGTTTAAAAAATTCAAAACTTTCCTTTGTCAATTACAAGTTTGACTAAAGCCCTGCTGTATGAAATTGGCGACGATTAACCTTCAAATTTAGATAGCAAACAGCTCAAAAAGTGCAGTAGGATGACTAGAAAGCTCGTAGTCTGTTCAAATTTAGATTTATTTCGATTGATCCAACAATTTCCTCGACTAAATCGAAATAGATTACGACAACTCCAACTATTAGTGTATTGTAAAACTTAACAAATAAACAGTAATTGCATTACGACCAAATCCCAGATTCCTGCAGCTGGTATCCGATGTTTTTCCCTTGTCCCAGCTGTTACACAAACTAGAAGCTTTCAACAGCAACTAGTACTGGATTTTCAAAGTTAGTCTATTTTGAAAACAAAACAAAAAATCAACGAAACGAAAAAAAATCGTTTCCCATTTATAAATCTATTATTATTTCCGTTAATTTCAACTGTAATTAAACTAAGTGAATAAAAACAGCAACACAGTAACACAACGAATGTTGAAGATTAACAACAGTCGAGTTGGAAAAGTTAATTCTTGCCTCTCATGTTTATTTCCAATTTTTTTCTCTCGGCCTCTTTCCTGTTTCTCTTTTTGTGTTAGTTATATTTTATTATTATTATTATTACTATATTGTCCATCCAATGATAGGCAAAGATAAATTACAAGAAGGGATGAAATTTGATATGTGTGCAACCCAGACATAGGAAATAAAAGATAAATAAATGTGACCTCACTGTGTGAAATCTATTATAACAATTAATGTCGGAATAAAGTCAGAGTGTTAATTGTTAATTAACTATCTAGCAACAATATACACACATATATAACTAGGGAATGGAGTGTGCGTTGGCGTGGGAAGCGTGTGAATTGTTGCTGGTTTTAATGAATAAAACAAAGAGAGCAAACTTGGAAGTATTTGTTGTTTTTTTTCTGAAATTTAATCAAAAAATTTACGCCAATTTTTCAACAATTACTGTTAATATCCAGGACAACAGTACATGCGAACTGGATATGATTTTTATTGTAGAGAATCCGCAAAATTTTTATCATTCGCTAGTTGAAACAATAGGGAGCGAGCGAGAATAAAAACGAAAAGACAATGGGAATTATAATCAATTAAAGCTTTGTTTTAATATAATGACAACAACGATTATTGGGAAAGCTTAATTTCTGTTTAGTATAGAGCACGTTAATTTTACTGAATATTGTTTGTTCAAGATTATTAATCGCTTTTAAATTGATTTATTACATAGATACGCGCCCAACATCTATAATTAATTGATCTTGATACGAATTAGGAATTATTTCAAATATTGTTCAATTCCACTCCACTATTATCCCACAAATTATATAATTTATCAGAATAAAACTAGAAAAAATCGTCCATAAATAACATTTGTTGATTTACCGAAAACAACTAATTAACACAACTAGTTTTCTTATATCTTTCTCGTTGTTTCTATTGTGTTTGATTATAAATATTAGCCGGATGGTGGTTGTTTTATTTCTTTCACTCACTACTCGTTGTTAGATAAAAGATATAAGAGACGAGGGTGTTTTCTGTGAAGATTTAGCTTGTGGAAAATTGGTTTGGACAGACCGTATACAGGAATTAATCGCGGGCAGTTTTCTGTGTTTGTTGAAGAACTGGGCTAGTTAGTTAGACCTAAAGTGGACTGTATTCTGTCTAACAACAGGTTAATGTCGCGTGAAGCCAGTATTCACTTCTTTCATTTGTACGTATACGATACATCGCCGAGTCTGTTGTGTTGTTGTTGATCTGTTCCCCAGTTTTTCCATTTGGACCTATAAATGAATGGCAGATTGGGACAATTTAATCTAAATTAGACGAAAGATATTAGATGTTGTTGGAAGTTTTGCTAATTACAAACTCTAATTAGTATGAGTGGAGTTTGAAAAAACATAAAAGAGCAAAGAGTCGAAGGCAGACTGTTGAGGCTTTAGAAATCTGAATAATCTTTAAGAACTGAGAAATTAAGACTTTAAAAGAAATTAAAGCAAAATTGGAAGTAGACATATTTCGAAAAGCGATTGAAGATAATGAAATTTTCAATATCTCGATCGATTTTAAGTACGATTCTTTATCTACGTAGCTCTATGAATTTTAAATAATTCTGCCTGATTTCGGGAAAATTCTGAAAAACTAAAATTTAGTGGAGCACGCATTTTATTTACTAAAATTTAACAAAACGAAATAAAATTTATATTAATATAAGTTGACTCTACAATTGGGGCTAATCGTATTTTTAATTGTCTCTTCCGTTTTTCTGAAAACCACATCTAAAGTAGCGTAAATTTTCATAAATTATAAATCAAAGTAATCATAGTGGTAAATAGAATTGTATTAGTCATTGTTTTGTATGGTCTACTATAAAACAATCGAAACAACATCGTAAAACAGATGCCTGACGAAGTTCAACTCGTACAAAATTGTAGCAATTTTCAAAAATCCAAAACATCTAGAAATTCTAAAAATTAGAGCATTTTGAAAGTTTAAATAGTTGGAGATCTAAAGGAAGATTTTGAAACTTATTGAAAGTCGATAGATTCTAAAGATATAGAAAATTTTAAGAATTTAGCAAATTTGGAAAAGCTTTGAAGTACCTATGAAATCTACAAGATCTAAAAATTGTGAATACTTAATTTGTTAAATTTAGAAGACTCCAAAAATTTAATCTATTTAAAACCTCTAGAAACTAGAAGTACAATTTTGGAATTCATCAAAACGAAGATTTCAAAACTGAAGAGTCCTACCGAACAAATCAATTAAAATACAAAGGAGAAGTACTAAAAGATTTACAATTCACACGAATTGGCGTGAAGCTAACAAGGAAACATTTCCAGGTGTCCCCCTCCGATTTTAATGAAATTTGGATATTTTATTCTCCATCGAATTCTAAGAGATGCATGTTTTTTTTATTGGTGGAAAAACATATCTAGGGGGTGAAATCGTCACTCAAAGTTTAGGCTCAAACGGGGTACTTTTTAAGTTTCGCATACTTTTGGTTAAAATATTGAAACGGGACAAACGGCATTATTCTCAGGGTGGAAAAATAATGTAGAAGTCCATTGTTTGCATATAGAAATGTTAATTAGGGTAGAAGTTATAAGGGTTGAAAGTAAGAAAATTGCCATAAGTCAAAAACTATTCATCGGATTTTGACGAATTCGATGGAGAATAACATATCCAAATTTCCTTGTAAGCATCTTTAAGCATGGAGAACTTTAAGGATTTATGAGAAATTCAACTACAGACCCGAAAAACTGAAAATGTCAAAACTTAAGAACCCCACCGAACAATTCAGGATATTTAGAAGAATTGTAGATTTTACAACATTTACACGAATAGCCCTGAAAATAGCAGTTTTACAGGTGACTAAAATTGATTTTAAAACACTTGCGCGCTCCTTGTTCCGGTCCTGTTCGTATGGAGGGGACAGAAACAATAATAACATAAATGTGTATAAGTGTAAGTGTGTGTGTGTGTGTGTGAATTGTATTTAATTTAACCAAGCAATTGAATTGTAAAATCTTCATTCGTATTCGCACGATCTTTTAACCCAAATGTTAAAATGACATCATCACCATCATTTTCTAAGGCCAATTGTAGGAATACACAAAGTGATTCATATTTGGTTGAACGTTTGAAATTTATAAAAATTATAACATAATGCTTAAATGAGTGAGTATATTTGTAAATTTCAGTTACGCAAAGTTTATTTACTATAAAAGAGATGAGCAGGTGTTCAATATTATCGTATAACGTCATTTCAACAACATCCGTCATAATTATTAACATCATCACAATCAACATGATTCTATAATAAAATTCCCGCATTATATTTTATTTTTTCCTTAAAATTTTCCCTATTTAATGGTGGCACCATTGGTGATTGTTAATTGAAACAAAACATTCAACGATCATGATAATTTCATTAAGACCCTTAGATTTCAGCTGAAATCGACCCGTATACACATCTTTAATCGACCAATTTTTTCCTAATTTTCGTTAATTATTTTAAATGGCTTTCCACAGAAAAAAACGAACTATTATTCTGAATTAGAGTTGAATATTTGCGTTTAGTTCGCTGTAACAGCCCCGTTACCACAACATACAACTTGTATTTTCTTTACATGTTGAATTCAAATTAAGAGCACTGTTTTAAAGTTTTTATTTTCTTAACGTTTGAAAATCTACATAAAATCGTTTGATGTCAGCCAGATGGCTTATAACACGGTATAGGCAGCTTACAGTATAGAGATACACATCGCAAAAGCTGAAAGTCTGGCCTAAGGCTAATACATTTACATTGGTAAAGGGGTTGTATAATGGATTCGCAACTGGAAACCATACAGGCGGGGTGGAGTCGCAATATATATAACTAAACGTTTACATCTACTCTTAAACAAGTTTTGTCTTTGTACTTGAAAAATATTTATATTGTGGTTAATTTTCAGTAATATTTGTGGGCGTTCTCCTGGATGACGATTATTACCATTTAAAAGCGAATAAAGTGATGGTAATCGTGGATTAAGATCACCACATGTTCCAACCGGCATATTTCAACCCCTTTATATTCTATAAAATTGCAAAAAAATTATGGTAGAGGAGAATAGGTCTTAATTTCGGCCACCCTTTCCGCCTCAAAAGAAAGGCTACATGCTCGCTCGACTCGAATAAAACATGACGAAAGCTTTTAATTAACGATTTTAGGAAATGAAAATGTACGTATGTGGAAATCACATAGAGGATATGATAATTCTTTTCCTTTCACCACCATCATTATTAACCGCCACTGCCGCACAATTGGAAACATACTATTCTAAAAGAGAGTTATAAGGTTGGTGCTTTGCTTGCGGCTCGACCGTAAAAATTTATGTAAATTGAAAATGGCGAGATATAAAGTGAAAAAGAACGAAACAAAAAAAATCAACCAGAAATAGAACGAATAAAGGAACATCAATCCCATCCTCTTGAGATTATATTGGGGCCGTTCTCTTTTTGTACAATCAAGGGATAGAAAACAGAAACGTTATCAAAACAATCAAGACAGGAATCAAAGAGAACGATTGGTCGACAAAGCGTCTACGGCTATTGAATCCGTTTCAAAGATCATTGTCTGAAAATTTGCTGAAAACATCTCTATACGCACACATATAGTTCGATATAGTTTCAAGTTGATTACAACAAATCATTCAATATAATTCAATTAAGTTAAAAACAGAAAAGAACAGGTTATTGTCCGTAATTACGATTATCACAATTCAACCACCAGCATGTCGGGCAACATTTGATAATTAAAATCGGGAAAAAATCCATTCGGAAATTACAGTATATCTTCACCAACAATCTGTAAATTACTGCCGGTCGTTATGATTAAGCCTCATCAAATTAAGAATGAAAGATTGCGTTTTCCTATTTACTAACACGAATATATGCCAGCATACAGTAGAATCTCTCTATAATAACAACAATAAAACCACCCCCGAAATTTACGATTTTTTCACGCTAATCATTCGATGATTGATTTGTTGACTGTCATGAGAATTGCATTAATTTAACTAATAATGACTCATGCTTATTTTAAGTACTTCGTTTTTCTTCTACTACAATCGAACAAATCTCTTGTTGAGATTGGTAATTGACCCTTTCTATTAACCGAACCGTTATTTTATTAACATCATTATATAAGACTCAATCTATTACAATGATGAAGAAGCTACAATAAGAAGACATGTCAGCAATCCAATCTACAATAATTCCCAATTGGAAATCATTTCAATAATTGCAATTAAATTGATAAATTTAACGAAACTACCCCTTTATTCGCACCCTTTTCAAACAATAGCCGACTATTACCATCTAATTCACCAATTGTTTTGTTTTTATTGTCTTTACTACATCATAAAACAATAAAATTTATAGACACAATGATTATTATGTTGCTCCTTTCTATACATTGTTTTTCCCCCATCTAAAGCTTTTTCTAGATGTTTTAAGGAGGCTTTAGTCCGATAGACAGGAAGTATCAATTTCAATTAACTCCCGCGCAATAAATCAAGTGGTAAATAGAGAGAAATACAGGCGTGCTTGAAAAATAAAAACGAATGCCGCGTCAATTGAGGTGGCGCCTGTCTTATTGTCAAACAGAACTCTTTATAGTTGACGTCATCCACTGTGTACTACTGTCTGTAGTAAAACAAAATTATTGATAAGCCAGACTGATGATGATGATGTTGATGTTATTGTTGAGATTTCGTTGTTTAATTCCGTTCACAATTAAAACTACTAAAGATTTACAACAGTAGCTTGTTGATCGTTTTGTCTCGTCGTTGTCGTACTTTCATCTAAATGTTCCTGAAAATTACTGAGTGATTGGGAAAATATCTTTGGGATTTGTAGGAGAGTCTCTAAGCAAAGTTAGAACTGTGTAGCTTATTGGGAAATGGCTGAAATATCGCTTTAATCTGACAATAGCACTATTTCACCAATCGAATGTGCACGCAAAACAATCAAAATGAGTAGAAGGTCATTTTGAAATAGTCGCCTTGTTATTGGTCTTGGAGAGCAATCCTGGACTATTTTACAAGAATATTCATGTCATTATTGGTCGTTATAAGTTAGTGAAAATAGTAGTCAAATTAAAGCGTTTTTCAATAGTTTCCCAAGAGTTTAGAAGTTCAAATTTTGTTAAAACGCTAGGGACTACTCTACAAATCCATAACATATTTTTTCTGTTTTGCGTCAATAATAGCGATATTATTCAACTCGCTAGTGTATCGAAATGAGTACTTTTCGATACACTGTGAAATAAAGGCAAATGTAGTAAATTTTTTTTCTTAAGGTTGGTTACGTTTTCGTTGTTCTTGACAACTGTCAAAAATACTAAACAAAATCCACGTTAATTTTCAAATGTTCAACTGTTATATCAGTAACACCAACTCGCACCAAATTCCCTAAATTTCATAAGTCAACCATTTTGTGTAAAAAGAGCACAAAATAGGCAAAATAGTATAAAAAAGTCGTGTCATAAGTCGTATATTGCACTCGTCCTTTAGAAAACTCGTGCTACCGCACTTGTTTTCTAAATTTGGACTTGTGCAATAATTGTCGATTTATGACACTTGTTTTTAATATACCTACTATTTCAAATCGCCTATTAGAGGAATGAGGAATATTTAAATAAAACACCCCAAATTTCACGACAGAAATATCGGAAATTCATTTGAAGAATACTTCGATTTTTATTACAACATGTCGATTAAAATTAGTTTTATTTAGTAAAACTGGAATAAAATAGTTGGTCTTAAGACTTTGAAAAGAACTGAGGATGCAAATTCTTAAAATTCCCATTGAATAACCGACTGAAAGTGCTGGAATTGTGGCTTTTTTGGTTCGTAGAGCTGCAGTTAAGTCGTCTGAACGGCGATGGCCAAACTGTATTTTCTCTTAATTACAGTTTCGTTATTATAATTGTCGAGGATTCGTTTAGATTAAATATGATTGAATGAAATTTGAATTTCCTGCAATCTCTATTAAATAAATTGCAAAGATTTAGAAATAAACTTTATAAACGTGACATTTATAATCGAGATTTCCTTGTATCACAGGCGCCAATGAAATGAGTAAAGATGATGAGATCATATATATCTGTACGTGTTCTGCATTTTAAATTAACTATAACATCTCTCTATACCCAACCATTAATCTCTATATTTACTATACCATGTAGATGTACAAGAGACCAATGCAATATTACATCAAACATATAATTTATAATGATTAATAAATGGTAATTATGTTTGAATAGAGGCGTGGTTAATTTTATTCCAAATCTTTTAACAATTATTATAACAATAATTGTATTTTTGTTATTATTGATAATCATATGTCTGTATTGAGGGTGTTGACAAATATCGTTTATGATCCGGTAATAACAATTTAGCCGTAATTACAGGATATTGTTGTTGAGAATCAGTTGTTGGATATAGAGGGGGATTTTGTGTCGCGCAACACAAAAACAACCCCAAGGGTTATTTCGATATTCGTATGTACTTTCTATCTATCATATATGTAGATGTATATGGATAGAAAAGGGTGGCTTTGATACAATTACATGCACGTATCATTGCACAAAATAAGAAAATCATCATACTCCTACAGTATTCATTTACCATATGGACAATTCCCATCAGAATATTTAACAATAACCGTAAAAAAATAATAATTATTTATTTTTTTTTGTTTATCGATAATAGTGTTAGATTGGGGCGTATGTTGGTGCGTGTTTGTGTCAATGTATGCGTTCTGAAAGCCATTTCCAGATATAGAATTGGACTGGATCCCATACAATTGTCGATTTGCGATCTTTTGCTTTTCATTTGCATTGCAAAGTATACCGCAATTCGGCGCCAACACATATTCAATGTCTACCGTATAAAACTTCACCGGCAACGACGCCCACGGGACTACCCCGGAATCGGTTTCCGGGTTTAGATTGAGTTGAATTTGCTCACATAACCCGCATGATGATATTACTACCTTATACAACGTTTCTGCTATTTCACGTTTGTCTGTATTTAATTCTATTGAAATCTTTAAAGCGGTAGTAGAATAGTGGTCGAGAGAAGATTGGTATTTCGATTACCGTATTATGCATATTGTGTTACAAACGTTGAGATGGTGGTAGGTTTTACTATAAACTCGCAAAATATGTTGCGGCAAATTTACTAAAAGAAGATTTCTTATTTTGGATGAGGACGAAAAAGAGAATTGAATATTTATCGAGTGTTAATGACTGAGGACCTTTTACAACTGTACCATGGAAAAGTTGCGTGCGAAGAATCGATGTAGGCACAGGTGTTTAGGTCATCTATCGTGTCCTCTGACATGGGATTACATTTCTTTCCCTCATCTAATACCCTCAAATGCATATCAAAATTCTCTATCCGAACACATAAAGTACAGATTTCAACAAATAAACCACAAATTTTCAATAAAATCAAATAATCACAACGGAATTCGTCCATCATTTAGCGCAATTTACCGATCTCCATTAAGTTTTGTTCCTTTTTTTCCCTAATTCTGGTAAAGCCCACAGACGGTTTCTCATTGTTTTATAAAAGCTCCCATAAACAACGGAACACAAAGAGAGGAATCGTGAAATCTTAGAGCTGAGGTTTATCCTATAATGGTGTGAACGAACAGGTGTTGTTTTCTTAGGTTGGTCGTCTTAGGTCGGGGGTTATTTCAAGCTGTACATAGACGCACTCTCGGAACTTATTCTAAGATTTATTATTGTTAACCAAACCCAAACATAGAGACGGTACTCAATAATTGATTGCGTAAAATTTACAATAAAGTAATCGCGTAATTCAAAGACTCCTTACAAATCAAAAATCGAAAACATTAACATTCAAATTTAACCTTAGCATTACTGTTATTAACGTGCAAAAGCTCTAATAAATCAAATTTCATTGAAAATTGGACGTAAAATTACTTTTAACGATAGAAAAATAATTTTGAATTAATAACAGAATCGAGCTACAAATACTGACGTAATTGCGCTAAAGCGAGTTTCACAAAGATGCGCAATTTTCCTGACGTTTTGATATCTATATATAAAAAATGAATGTTTGTTTGTTTGTTTGTATGTCCCTTATGCATTCCTAAACCACTCATCCGATTGCGATGAAACTTTGGCAAGTTGCTCTATGGACTCACGGCAAGGTTTTAGAATTAACATAACCATTTTAAAACCTATATATAAATTACAATTCATGAAAATATACATAGGTGTTTAAAGGGGTTATTTGCTAAAAATGGTATTTACTTATTTATACGTATATTACCATGACAACGGCACTACATTATATTTGATTGATATTTTAGCAAGAATGAATAGTTTCCGAGCGCTCCGCTACTACCCTCGCGGTGGCGCTGTCAACAAATCCTTAGTAATGCCACGCCTACCTGCGAACTCTGTACCTAAAGATTCAGAATTCCGAATGTAAATGATTCTACAACATTGGTTTTCAACACAATTGTTCCTGATTATTGGTATTGGTATCCACCATCCTGTTTTTCCTGATTAATATTGGTATTGGTATTCATTTTTATATACAGAGTGAGCCAAGTGGTTGGCCTATTAGACGTTTCAGGAGTTCTATTTAATGGAAGTTTCTGAAATTTGGTATGCACCCGTTTGTCTACCTGATCTACATCTGGAAAATATTTTCATTATTCTATCAACCCCCGGTGTATGGGGTAGTGCACCCTACTTTCTTATTTTAAGTAGAATGGTATATTTTTTATTCCATATTTAGATTCTATGATAAAAATGGAATAGATTTTGATAACATAACCTATGGTCCAGCGTTAATAGTTTTTCAGAAATTTCGACTTTTTCAGAAAATTTTGATTTTGTAGTGCTTTATTAAAAAAATCATATCTCGCAAAATATTGTTGCTAGAAAATCTAAATTTGGAAGTCGAATAGTTCAAACTATATACTTTACGCTAAATTTTATAGAATTAAATAATCTTTCAGCGTTTAGCTGAAATCAGTTTTTCTTTCAGCCAATTTTTAAAGCCCAATAACTTTCTTATTTTAAATGGAATGGTATATTTTTCTTTACACGGTTGGATAGAGAAAAAAATTCTGCATCGAATCATATTAGCATTCCCTATACCTATTCCTGATAATTTTTCAGTTATTCGATATTTTCGATTTCTAATAATTTACCCCCTGAAACGAAATACTAAAACATAGTAGGCTTGGCGAAACAACCTTCTGTCACAATTCACATCTAAATAATTAATTATTTTTATATTTTTTAATTTAAAAATCATAGAAGAAGTTGACAAATAATTAAATTAAAATTAATTGGATTTTCTTTTCATGTAACACTGGCAAAAATCACTGAAAAAACATACAAAATAACCATTGTTAACCTCAAATGTGACAGTTAATGTCGGATAAAACTATTGACAATGGAAAATCTTCAATAATTGAAAAACTATCAGCGATAGGTATAGGGAAGGCTAATACAGTTCGATGCAGAATTTTTTTCTCTATCCAACCGTGTAAAGAAAAATATACCATTCCATTTAAAATAAGAAAGATATTGCGTTTTGAAAATTGGCTGAAAGAAAAATTCATTTCAGCTAAATGCTGAAAGATAATTCATTTCTGAAAAATCTAATGTAAAGTACATAGTTTAAACTATTTCAGTTCCAAATTAGGATTGTCTAGCAACAATATTTTCCGAGATATGAATTTTTTAATAAAACACTACAAAATCAAAATTTTCTGTTTAAAATAAGAAAGTAGGGTACACTACCCTGGTTGATAGAACAACGAAAATATTTTCCAGGTGTAACTCAGATGGAAAAACGGGTGCATCCCAAATTTCAGAAACTTTCATCAATTAGAACTTCTTATATTTCTAATAGGCCAGCCACTTGGCTCACTCTGTATATAGATGTATCAAATGAACAAACAAGGAATATTGTGTATACAAAAGCACTTCAATAAACAGAATTAATTAACTAGCATTGCAACGCATGCCGGGTAATAGCTAGTAAATTATAAAAATCTCCCAACAAACAACCCTAAATTCTCGGTTTGAATTGTGAAGATTAAATTTTACAAATAATTGTTGCATACTAGTGTCATTACGACAAAATTGCTAGTGTAGTGCTAGCTTTAATTTAAAGCGCCAAATGTCAATGAAATGTTAGTTTTTAGGTTAGGTGACCTAAAATTGTGATGATTTGATTTTTTGCAATATTCCTATAATTAGACTTTAAAATTAGCAAATTAGAATCGTAATAAGACCAATAGAATGCTTTTTATTTCTAATTAAAATTTAAAACAGTTCGAAAATGTCGCTAAAAAAATTACAAATATTTTTAATATTGCTCCTCGGTAATCTGTTCCAAATCTCTTGTTATAAGGCGGTTTTTTTAATTCATGGAATAGTAACAGGTAGTGAGAGTATGGAATTGATAAAATCTCGAATTACTGAGGTAAGAAATCAAATAGAATTACAACAATATTGGTTATTACTGTCAATAGAAGCATCCTGGTACTATTGTCTATAACACGGATAGATTTGCTGGTTGGTCAAGTTTGGATAACATGTGGTATCAAGTCCAACAGATTGGCAATGATTTAATGAATTTAACAAACTACCACCCGGAGGGGATACACCTTCTTGGCTATTCACAAGGTGCTCTATTAGCCCGCTCAATACTCCAAACATTTCCCGAACATAACGTTAAACATTTTATATCGTTAAGTGGGCCACAAGCTGGCCAATACGGAAGTAATTTCGATGAAATTTCTAAATATTTATCATAATTAAATATTTTTAGCACAATTCCTGCATTTAATCTTTCCAAATTTAGCATTAAAATCGGCGTTTGAGTTGTTTTATTCGAGAGTCGGACAACATACATCTGTTGGGAATTATTGGAATGATCCCGGCCATCAAGATTTATATTATGAATATTCACAATATTTACCGTACATAAATAATGAATTATTAACGAATCGTAGTGTCGAATTCAAAAAAGGTATTGCAAAATTAGAAAGAATGATATTAATTGGTGGACCTAATGATAATGTTATCACACCGTGGCAATCTAGGTATAATTTTTGGATAATAACACAATTAATTTTATAATCGTTCGTTTTTAGTCAATTTGGATATTATGATATTAACAAGACTGTAGTTAATTTAAATGATCGTGATATTTACAAGAAGGATTTGATAGGACTGAAAACTTTAGATGATTCAAAAAAATTAAAAATAATTACCGTACCTGGGATCAATCATTTCATGTGGCATCTGAACATTTCAATTGTAGACAATTATATTTTGCCTCATTTAGATTAATCTTTTTTTTTATTGGCTCGAAAGTACAAATACATGACGTAAACAATTCAACGGTGTCTTTTTTTCTGTATAAATCCCATTATTGTTATCGTATTTATTGACAAATTTTGAAATACTTAATCTTATCATTATCAGTTCTACATGAATAATTGATTAAAATTTAACAAAAACGACCTGTTTATTGAATAGAAACGTTTCGGTTATTTCTAAATCAATTAACGCATTTGTGAAATTCTTGTGCAATGATGAACATTTTCTCAATTACAATGGAAATTTTAATCGAATGAAATCAAATGATAGAAAATATCTAATCGGTGAATGATAAAATTAGATGATTTGATAAATTAAATTTGATTGATGAATAAGACGAAAAATGTTCTGTTGGCGACGACAAAGAGGTACGTTTACACCAACACCACCACCAACACTAGCACCACGACCACCAACACACAACCAACAACACCACAACCACCAACACCACAACCACAACACCAACAACAACCACACACCACAACCACCAACACACAACAACACCACAACCACCAACACCACGACCACGACCACCAGCACCACCACATAAGCAACCAAGTAAGCGACCAAAAATTGACAATATTTCAAATAATTAACAATACTTTTTAGATCCAGCCACAGAACCAACGAATGAAGATAATATAAAGATAAATGACAGCGAAAAACCACCGAAAGAACCTACAAAAGGAACCGAATCAACTACTAATGTATCGTCTGACAGCATTAGAAAGAATTCAAGCAATTCTGCAGACAATGGAAGCCAACAAAGCAGCAATACAAGTGAAATAGGTAGAATATCTTCAGTAACTATTGCTGAAATTAATGAAGACCGCCGTCCTGGTGTTGTGCCAAATCCGGATACATTATAATGAGAAGTCTATAGTTAACATACCAAAACATCCAAAAGATCCAAAGTGAGTCTCTATTTACCAACAAAGAAAAATGTTCTATTTTAACTTTTTTTTTCAGAGACACGATGTTGTTGAAAGAAGCTTTCGGCCGTAACGATTTCCTAAAGCAAGTCGTAAAAGATAATCTGCTCGAAGATATCGTAGATGCAATGTATAAACGTGAAATTAAAGCAAAAGAAGTGATCATTCGTGAAGGTGAATACGGTTCACATTTATACGTTTCAGCAACAGGCAAATATGAGATATCAGTTGAAACACAAGGGATTGTTAATGTGTTTGATGATGTACGAGTATTTGGCGAATTAGCAATTCTATATAATGATAAACGTAAAGCAACAATACGTGCTTTAAAATCTGGCCATATTTGGGTACTTGATCAATCCGTTTATCAACAATTAATCATTCATCATAATATTAAAGAACAAGATGAAACATTAAATTTCTTACAAAAAGTACCGAAATTGAGTAAAATCGGACCGGAGGCATTATACAAAGTTGCGGCATTATTAAAACGAGAAATTTTCACACCTGGTCAAGAGATTGTTCTGGAAGGTGATACTGGTGACAAATTTTATATTATACGTATCGGTACTGTAACAATTACAAAACAAAACGAAGGTATTGTAAATGATTTTAAACCGACACACTATTTTGGTGAACTAGGATTGTTAAATGGTCGTCGACAGGCTACAGTAATCGCTGATCCACCTGGTGTTGAATGTTTAACACTGAATCGACAAGACTTTTTAGATCATTTCGGTGATGTTGAAGATATTTCAACTGTAACAGTTCAACCAATAAAAAAGATCGATGAACAAAATGAAACAACAAATGAATACAGCGATATAACTTTAGATGATTTAAATATAGTGAAAACTATAGGTCTTGGTGGTTTTGGGCGCGTTGAATTAGTTCAACATAAAAAACGACCTGAAGCAACATTTGCATTGAAATATTTGAAGAAGTACGATATGGTTGAACAGAATCAACAGGAACATGTTTATAATGAGAAAAATTTACAAACAACAGCACGATCAATTTTTATAATTCGTTTATATAAAACATTTTCAAGTCGTAAATATATTTATTTCTTAATGGAGGTGTGTTTAGGTGGCGATTTATTCAATTTATTACGACGACAAAAGAATCGACGATTCGAAGAATCCGGTGCTAGATTCATTGCAGCTTGTGTATTAGAAGCCTTATCGTATTTACATGAACGAAATATTGTCTATCGTGATCTAAAACCAGAAAATCTCTTAATCGACAATGATGGATATATTAAATTAACAGATTTTGGTTTTGCTAAAGAACTCGATACTAGAGGTAGAACATTCACATTTGCTGGTACACCAGAATATGTAGCACCTGAAATTGTATTAAATCGCGGTCATGGTAAAGCTGTGGACTATTGGGCATTCGGTGCATTTATTTTTGAATTATTAACAGGCCGAACACCTTTCTATACAAATGACGCTACTCATATTAGAACATACAATAAAATCTTGGCCGGTATTGACAATGTTAGGTTTCCAGAATATGTTTCACATAAAGCAAGAAATATTATTGAAAAACTATGTAAACCACTACCTACAGAACGTTTAGGTTGTCAGAAAAATGGTATTGATGACATAAGAAGTGCTAAATGGTTTACGGGTTTTCCATGGGATAAATTAAACGAAAAACAACTACGTTCGCCTTTTAAACCAAAATTGAAATCGCCTACTGATACGTCAAATTTTGACGATTTCAAAGAGGATAAAGATGAACCGCCGGACGAAGTGAGCGGATGGGACAAGAATTTATGAATATTGTAACTTTATATACTAATAAATAAATGTACATTTCATGCTGAGTCATATGGTGTATAGCATGTCCTATTTAAACGAACTTTTTTGACCGGAAGTGGTCAAAAAGAAATTTTATTTCCGGTTTCTATATATTTTTGGAATCCTCTTTTCATGCTGAGTTTAATGCTATATGACTTTTCCGTACAAAAATTAATTACTGGTTTTACGTTTCTCATATAATAACAAAAACAATTTTCTACTCCCCATCGAACACTAACCCGAAAGAGAAAATGAAAATACTAGAAAAAGAATACAAATTGTATACTTTTTATATAGTGCCTCTTTCACTTAAATGGTCCTAATTCTTATAGCAACATCTAGTAATTAACGACCGATTAAAAACTTATAAGGAACCTCCTGTAGATTATTTTAGCAACATTTGAGCCATGTAGCTTATCAAGAAGCTGGTCAAAAAAACCATTGTAACGTTTTCAAAAACGAGTTACACGTAGGATGATTCAGAGATGCTCCTAATATTGATTTTTTTTTTTGTATTTCCATTTATTCTAATAAGAAAAGGACCAAGATAAAAAGGGTATATGCGAAGCACCTTTAAATCATTTGACTTGTTTAGTTTATCAAAAATCGTAACATTTTCAAAAACCAGAATTTTTTAATCAACTTCCCTAGGGGCTACATGGTCGAATATTGATAAAAAACCTCCAAAAATTTTCCTATAAATACTTTTTGAATCGCCCCTTAGAGCTCAGGGCATTTAAAAGAAACCAACTATACTAACCAAAATTCACTTTTACCACCACAAAACGTATTATTCCGTTTAATTAACTGTTACTTTAACTACTCATATTACTATTCTTAAGTGATTGTGCCTCTGTTTCGAAAGCTTTGAATTTTGTGTCTTAAAGTCAGATTAAAATGCTCAATAAATTCACAAATGGAATAAAATGAATATCAGGTGATTGTAAGGGGTAAAAGAATTTGATTTAAATCATTAAATCGATCATACTTTAGTGTAGCGAAAATCTATTTAAATTTTTGTTTCAACTATGTAATTTTATACCATAATTGGTATAATTTAATTTAAGAAAAAGGAAGAAATGGGAGTACCGGATATTCGTATGCGGGAGCATAAAAATATAAATAATAAAGATTATTTTTATTATCTTTTTTCTCTTAAAAATTCAAACAATCTTACTTGTAGCCATATTGATTGATAACAGCTGTAAATGGTGCTACGTGTTTCTCGACTTTTGCTGATGCTTGTTTAGTTAATTTCTTCAATTTATTACGTTGACGTATCTCAAGTACAGCTTTAACTTTACGTTTTGTCTCCAATGTTCTTACAACATCTTTGTATTTCCAACCAACTTCATGTGATAATCGACCAACATGACAATACTAATAAATCAAAATTAACAATAAATATATAAACTTTATATAAACAAATAATCCTACTTTACGTCCGGGTTTTAAGCAGACAACACGTAAAGCACCTGGTACAACTACACGTTTCCTGCGATCATACGGCGATGGTATACCTTCGTAAGTCTTCAAACGGCGTAAAGCTTGCTTTCCACGCTCTGTCTTGTGTGGTAACATTCCTGTAATCATCACATGCGTTATAAACGATCATTTTTCAACTAAAAAATCAAGGTAAATTACCTCGGACGGTCTTCCAAAAAATCCTGGATGGAGCCCGGAAATGGAATGGTCCACGAGCTGGGTTCACATTGCAACGTTTACGAAGAAACGACAAATATTTCAATTTATTTCTAATAATAGAAAATAATCGGTTAAGAATAATTAATTAACGTGATGATAAATCTTACCTGTAGAAGTTACCGGAGATGTTTAATTGCTCACATCTTACTACGATAACCCGATTGCCTTCCAATAATGTTTTGGCAACAACACAGGCTAAACGGCCCAATAAATGGCCTTTGCCGTCAATTAAAATTGGCTAAAGCAAGAATTTTGGGGAAATTAAAATCAAAACACGTGTCGGTATAGAAAGTTAGGTTATAAACATACGATATGAAAAATTCTAATGAACTATTAGATTAATTAAAATAATTTAAAATAAAATTAAAAAAGTAACAAATTATCGATAATTAATAATAATATTATTAATTAATTTAAGAAAAATTGAAATTACCTTATTACTAAAGCCCGTCATATTCCCCAAACGAACTAGAAAAGAAAGATGGCGGCGGTATAAAATGGCAACCAAATCGAGTTTCATTGGTGCCAATTGTAATGAAAATCACTAAAATATTCGAATTTTGGCGGGAGATTTCGTTTAATTATCCAAATTATTCGTAAAATACATGGAACATTGTCAATTACATTTAGAAACTAACACAATAAAATTAGAAATTAATAAAAATAAAATAAACATTAAGAATAATAGGGAATTATTTGTCGAGAATGCTATCAACAGCCATTTTCAATAATTTCGCATCTGTTATGTATTTCGATGAAGGATTCGACGACATAAATATCTGTAATTGTTTCAATAAATCACCCATAACTTTCGGTATAAATTGTCTAGTTTGTGTATAGTTCGGAATTAGAGCTACTAGAGCCGCACGAATATAACTACAATTGTTAAAAATTTATTAAATTATCACCAATAATAATTCGGTTGGATTACCTCAATTTCGTTTCGGTATTCTTATTCAATTCCATACTCAGTTGTTGAATTAATGCCAAAATACAATTTTGCGGCAATTTCGTATTACCGTGGAACACCTGGTGGATTTCGATTTTCTCACAAACATAGATAACAAAATGCAAATTCTCCGCCGATAAGGCTACTTGAAATGCTTCATCGTAACTCTCTTTGGCTATCAGTTGGTCCAAATGGCTTAAAGTTACCTGAAAATAATAACAAATTCAACACGAAAAAAACGAAACAACAATAGGTAATAATTAAATCACAGCAAAGCAGAAACTCAACAATTTATTTCTAAAACGAAAAAAACAACAAAAATAACAAAATTTGCGATAGAAAATTAAAGAACTACTCTACTCAAGGGTGGTTTAAACGGAAAATAAAGCAATTCTAGTGGTATCTACGGTAGTAATGCAGTCTTTTAAACGGACAATTATTACGTACTTGTGTTTCTGTATGTATTGAAGGTGTAACAGCCCGTGATCGTACAGCATTAATTACACTATCCTCAAGTACTGAAGCGTGATTCTTAAAGCCTAATTTGATTTGTTCACTAATTACGTCTTTAATATGCTGAATTAAATTCTCTTGCATACTATAAATAACAACAAATTAAACAAATTATTTGAATCAATCAAATTAGCTTACTGTTTTATAGAATTGTTGAATTGTTTATGGACATCTGTTGTGAACGTATTTGTAAATTTCTCTGTATTCTTCTGTAGATTATCGGCAACAGTTTGTATTTGCGATACTAGATCCTTGCCGCGTTCTTGGACGCGTTTCTGTCTCTCCATATAACTCTCAACGGATGCCGTATCTAAAAATAAACCAACTTTACAATAAAGACAATTCAATAAAACAATAACTAACATTCTTTAGTGCCTTGAGTGAAAGTCTCGTTAATCTGATGGAACATATTACCACAAATTCGCTCTAATGATGGTATTAAAGTTGTCGCAACCATATCTTTATAGCATTTCTCTAAAATTGGGGCTATTACATTAGCAACAGACCCACTTAAAGATTCCGCTAGAGCCTGAAATTATCCCAAATTTACAACAAATTCCAACAATTTTAAACAATAATTTACTTTACTATTAACTAATTTTGTAATCTTCTCCTGTAATGCTATATCGCTATTTAATTTCTGTGTATTTTGTAAATCTAATTGGTGTTTTAATGCTTCAACTAAATTCCGTATCGTTGGTACAACAACGTGTTTCATCTCATGTCCGATTATATTTTGGATTTTTTCGTTGATTTGTTGGGTTAAAATTTGCGATAGATTTGTTATAATTTGTTCGTGTTGTTGGCGTTCGTTATTTTTTTGCATATTCAATAAATTCTCCAACATTTTGGCAATTTGTAGATGTTGTTTCGACATTGCTAATTCTAATTCTTTATTAAATTCGTCGCTGATTAGAATATTTTGATTTGTTGCAGTTGTAGCAACATTTGGGGTTGTTGTTTGATTTAAATTCTTCAATTCTTGATGTAATTTCTGCAACATCAAATTCTGATCGTTTATCGTACTTTGTAGGGTTGTTAAACGTAAATTAATCGATTGTATTTGATCATGAATCCAATCATTACCATTACCAACAATCTCGCTATTATCATTATCAGTATTTTGTTTATTATCGTTAACTAGAGGCATTTCTAACCATGTTGTTGTTGTTGTTGGCGCTGCAACCGTTGTTGTAACAGTACTTGTAGTTATTGTATCATCTTTCAATGGTGTATCTTCATTATTATCATCGTCAATTTTCGTTAAATTATCGAAATAATCCTGCGATGTGTATGTTGAATTATTCAACGAGAGAATCTCTTGGACCTCACGACTAGGACTAGATCCACCGCTGGCGAAATTATCTTTTTCTGGTCGTTGGAAATCAATTAAATTCTCTACATTGTCAACATTTTCGTGTAATTTTTGATTTGAATCATTCGAATTTTCTTCAGTTGTGCTGGTTGTTGTTGTTGGATTCGTTGTGAAAGCTTCCGGTGTCATTAAATTCAACGATTCTTGTTGTTGTTGTTCAACTTGTTGTTGTTGATGAATTAATAAAGTAACACTCGATTGTAAATCGTCTAATTTTGGTACTTTTTCGCAATTTATCTCCTCTTCATCATCATCGCCACCGTGTTTTTGTTGGATTTTCTTATGAATTATTTCCGTATTGTACAGTAGAGTTTCCGGTTGGAAAACGATATTGCATTCTTGGAATTTTTTCTGTTGTATTACTAATAATTTAATAATACAAGCTGTTGTTAAAGTATCAATATCATCATCGTCATCGATATCATCATCTAAATCATGATCGTCTAGATCGTTAACAAAATCGTCATTTGTACTTAAATCGGTTGTTCTCAATTTACGAGTATTCGCCTCGGTTATATGGAAACTTAAAAATGGTGTTGGCAATAGAAATTGTGATAACATCACAACTGATATTTGTTGTGCATCATCATTACGTTCTAATTGCAACACATATAAAACTTTATTATTCAAATCAGACATTATTAAATATTGTCCAGTATAATCGATGGCTATTTTCAAATAAACATTCTGTATTAAATTTGTAGGATCTGGTTTGAAATGTATCGTTTGTAAACATGTCCAAGTTTCGCATGACCATAATTTCAATTCGGAATTATGATTAGCTCCGGTTATTGTAAATTTCCAACATCTATACATTTAAATTGTTTATTTATTTGTAATGAATTTAAAAATTAAACTTACTGTGAGCTACATTCGAGAAGATTATCGACGAAAATTATTGACGATAAAGGACTGCCACCGTGTGGTCTCCATTCGTGTAAACATTTCTGCTTATCATTATCCACCATGTAGATCTAATTCGAAATTAAGTAGAGAAATTGAATAAAAATCGCCTAAACATATTCTCTAACTAGTCATTCAAGTTAATTTTCATCAACAATAATTAAAAGTTGAGAACTTAGCACGATATGGAAGTGACTGTAAATTTTGATTTTACGATTTTTTGTAAATTCAATAGAGATGTTACGGAAATGCCCCAGCAGAAAGAGAATCGGAAATAGTTTTATTTCGATAGAAATAAACAAAACGAAATCGCTTGTAGTAAAATCATCAATTTTCTAGAAAGCTAATAAACTTATCGGGAAATTTCTAGAAGATTTAGAAAACGCTCTCAATTTGCATTTTCCTGTAAAAAAATTATTGCAAAATTGAGAATATTGGTTAAATAATGGGAGAAAATATGCAAATAATATAACAAAATATATGCTTCATAATTCTCTGTAACTCAGAATAGATCGGCGTTTTCTAAAACAAAAAACACTCATAGATATGCCTTAAAATGCCCTTTCTAATGCTACTATATTCATTACAATATCTCATGAAACAAGGGAAATATTCATTATTAAAAACTGGCATTTTTCAGACGTATCAAAATAAAAGATGCGATATAGGGCCTTAATTTTGTTAATTTTGCGAAAAATTAGCAAATTTGTTGGAAATCTTAAAGGCTCTTCAAATTTGTCATTTCCATAAGAAAATCACTGAAAAATCGATATTGGGTAGATTATAAGGAAAAATTAAATTAAAAAGATTTTCTTCTATAACTCAAAATTCAACCTGAATTTTTTAAATAAAATTGCCTCTAAACGCTCCTTAAATTGCTCTTTCTAATGTAATTTGATTCACTGTTATATCTCATCAGAGTTAAGATATCGATTATTAAATCTTGGCAATTTCCGTCATATATTCGTTTGAAAAGATGCGGAAACGGAATCAGAGATAATTCCCAAATTTTACTAAAATTCAGCAGTTACGAAGTCAGATCCATAACATCTCTAAAATTCAAGATTATTCATCAAATATTCAAGTGAATTAGAACTAATGACTGTATAGAGAATATGATTTCAATTAATCGAAATACTTGGAAAAATTTCACATAACCATCCAAACAGGCTATAGCAATAGCTGTACCATCTGATGAGAATGAAGCATCAATCAATTCAGTATTATGTGTAATTTCAACGTATCCTTCATATTTTGGATTTGGTTCAACTATACCATTACTATATTTATTATTAATTATACCATAATTCCAAATTTCGGCTAAAATTTCCATTTTATATTCAATTAATTTCTTAAATTCCAAATAAATTACCTTTATTATTATTTAAAATAACAAACATCTTCTCTGGATCATCACAATTATCGACTTCATCATCACCAAACCAGGATAGATACGGACACCAGATTATACGAAAATTGGATGCAGCATGCGGTAGAATATCACTGTGATAAATGTGAAGTAGTAAATTGTATCTAGAATTGATAATTTTATTATTTATCTCGCTTAATTGGCGAAAAATATCTGTACGTTATAGAGCCTGGTTTATCGATAATCTCGTAAATTCGCACATTCCCCTCATCGTCAATACAGCCTAAAATAATGTCGGTTTTCGAGAAGGCAAACGCAACGTCTTTAACATCATTTCGTAGGTTTTTTATTAGAGCACGTTCGCCAGTTTCTTGATTCGTTACACGCACCATCCCTCCGTCTTTACCTTTCATACCATAAGCAACGATTTTTCCGTTTATATGTACGGCAACTAATTGGCCACGATAATAATGAAATTCCCAATTGTAGTCGATACGATTGATTAGTTTCACTTTCGAACTACCATGAGTGTGTTGGCCGGAACTACAATGAACGGTTACATCTTGACCGACGATCTTCGCTGAAAATTCCGACTCCAAACCGGTGTATTCACTAAAATTTATTTGAGAAAAAACAATATTTATAATTATAAATTAATGTTTTATAATTACATATTTTGGATTATTTCAGTTCCTGTTGATTGTATTGGTGAATCCATTGTAGAACATTCAAATTTTCATGAAAATATCGACGAAAACAAACAAATAGAACACAGGACAAATTGTAAATTACTCTTTTTACAGCATGTACGTAGAAACGGTAAAAGATTTACTTTCAAATGGAATTTAATATTAAATTTTATCAATTAATGTAAAAAAACGTGAATAGATAACTTCAAAATCTATAAAAAGTAATTTTTATTAACAAATTTTTGATTAGAAAATAAATGGAAAATTCTCTAATAACCTCACATCGACATTTTCGTGCAACTGTCACTCGCGAACCAATGCTGCCAGTCTTCGCTCTAAATTCAACAAAATATAACATTTAAGATAATTGTAAAGGAAGCATTATAAACAAATTCTCATCAAGTTTTCCTCAACCGAAGCATATTTAATTGTACATTTCTGTATTTTAATAATTAATTTAACGAATTCTAGTGAGATCAGATTACTAAATCCGCAAATGAGATTATAAAAAGAAGTTTGGCAATGATGTATCAGCGACAATTTCTATGGCTAACTTCACCGCAGATATAGAATGATGCCAAATTTAACCTTTCAGCAAATTTACCAATTTAATCCATTTTTTTTTAAATCAGATACGACGCATTTCATCAAGGAGACATTTTTTAAATCCAAATTTTCATTCTATTTTCCAAACTTTTCGAAAATCTAAATAAATTTAGTTACTTTCGTCATTTATGCTGGTCGCACTGGTAATGGGCATTGTTGCCAAATTCAACTAGAAATAGAGCTATCTTATTTTTGAAATTTAAATTATCTCTTGAATGATAAAACATTATAAATAAAATAATAATAAATTATTTATATTAAATTATTGAAAACAACGTTTTTTATAATTTTGGGATGCTCAATAATGTAGAATAAATTTAACCACCGATAGATAGCGCTTCATCAAAACATTAAGCCAATCTCTAAAATTGACACAAAACATAACCGTACTTTTACGTTTCCAAGTCGTTATTATTACATTATTGATTAAAACAATTCAATTATGGTGAATGATAAGAAGCGTCGTTCCCGCAGTCGGGAACGTTTAGATAAAGACCGCGATAAACGGCGTCGATCCCGATCCAGAAGCAAAGAACGCGGCCATAAACGCCACCGCTCCCACAGTCGCGAACGAGACAAATATGACCGTGATAACAAACATAAACCAACTGATAAGAAGGACGATCGTAAAGATGATAAAGACAGGAAAGTGAAAGATTCACGAAAACGATCACCAACTCCCCAAGAAGTTGATTTAAAAGTTGAAGAAGTTAAGAAAGAGGAGGCGACATCGTCAACAACACAAACAGCACCGAAACGTGAGCCGTTATCGTTGGAGGAACTGATTGCGAAGAAGAAAGCTGAAGAGGCTGCCAAGAGCAAGGTAATTATGACCATTTTAATGCATAATTTACAATTTTATTTGAATTTTAGCCGGTGTTTTTGACGAAAGAACAACGTGTTGCAGAAGCTTTAAAACGCCGCCAGGAGGAAGTTGATCGTATACGAAAACAACAGGAAGCTGAACGTAAAATTATTGAAAACGTTCAAGCGTCTCGTCAAGAAGATCAACGTAAAGAGGAGCGCGATTTTCGTCGCCCACGGGATCGCGATAAAGACGACGATAAACAGAAAGATAAAGATAAAGAGCGCGAATCTGACGCTATTAAAGAACGCTATTTGGGTTTAGTTAAGAAGAAACGTCGCGTACGTCGTTTAAATGATCGTAAATTTGTGTTTGATTGGGACGCCGGTGAGGATACCTCGCAAGATTATAATTCTTTGTATAAAGAACGACACCAGGTGCAATTTTTCGGTCGCGGTAATCTAGCCGGTATCGATATAAAAGCCCAGAAACGCGATCAAAGTAAATTTTATGGTGAATTATTAGAGAAACGTCGTACAGAAGCGGAGAAAGCCCAAGAGAAAGTCCGTTTAAAGAAAGTCCGTCGTAAAGAAGAGAAACAACTATGGGATGATCGCCATTGGACTGAGAAGGATGTTTCCGAAATGACCGAACGTGATTGGCGAATATTCCGTGAAGATTACAATATTACAATAAAAGGTGGTAAAATTCCGGAACCGATACGTTCATGGAAAGAATCCGGAATACAAAAGGAATTACTTGAAATTATCGATAAAGTTGGTTATAGAGAACCGACACCGATTCAACGACAAGCTATACCGATCGGTATGCAAAATCGCGATATAATCGGCGTTGCTGAAACCGGTTCTGGAAAAACTTTAGCTTTCTTGATTCCGTTGTTATCATGGATACAATCGTTGCCGAAAATCGAACGAACCGAAGATGCCGATCAGGGTCCTTATGCGATTATCTTAGCACCGACACGTGAATTAGCCCAACAAATCGAAGAAGAAACGGTTAAATTCGGACAGCCATTAGGTATACGAACGGTGGTTGTTGTCGGTGGTTTAAGCCGAGAAGAACAAGGTTTCCGTTTACGGATGGGTTGTGAGATTGTTATTGCAACCCCAGGTCGTTTAATTGATGTTTTAGAAAATCGCTATTTAGTTTTAAATCAATGTACGTATATTGTTATGGATGAAGCCGATCGTATGATTGATTTAGGTTTTGAAGCTGATGTTCAAAAGATACTCGAATATATGCCGGTAACGAATTTAAAACCCGATACTGAAGAAGCTGAAGATAGTAAAGTACTATTAGCGAATTATAACAGTAAGAAAAAGTATCGACAAACTGTAATGTTTACAGCAACAATGCCACCGGCTGTTGAACGTTTAGCACGAACTTATCTACGACGTCCGGCTGTTGTTTATATCGGTTCAATTGGTAAACCAACGGAACGTGTCGAACAAATCGTTCATATTATGACAGAGAGTGATAAACGGCGTAAATTGATGGAATATCTATCGAAAGGTGTTGATCCGCCGATTATTATTTTTGTTAATCAAAAGAAAGGCGCCGATGTTTTGGCTAAAGGTTTAGAGAAATTAGGCTATAGTGCGTGTACTTTACATGGTGGTAAAGGCCAGGAACAACGAGAATACGCTTTAGCTAGCTTAAAATCAGGCGCTAAAGATATTCTAGTTGCGACAGACGTTGCAGGACGTGGTATCGATATTAAAGATGTTTCTGTTGTTATGAACTACGATATGGCTAAAACTATTGAAGGTAAGTTTCTATATAACACCAGAAATTTCGATATTAATTATATCAATTCCAGATTACACTCATCGAATTGGTAGAACAGGCCGTGCCGGTAAAAGTGGTATCGCTATTAGTTTCTGTACAAATGAAGATTCGCATCTATTCTACGATTTAAAACAGATGTTATTAGCATCACCAGTATCGTCATGTCCGCCAGAATTGATGAACCACCCAGAATGCCAGATACGGCCGAATCAACCGAAACGTCGCCGAGACGAAATGATTTTTGCATAAATAAAACTATAATCTTACCCAAAATTGAATTTATTATAAAACTATCAATGCTACCAATAAAATTAATGATCCGTAATTACTAATTCATCAATCCCCCAATCTTCGTACGAATGATCCGGCAAATATCGACGTATAATTATCGGAATTTTGCGTTGTTTCAACTCCTTCATTGCTATCTGTAACGGGTCGGTTTCACCGTCTAATTCGACCATTACAGGTGCACACATGGCTATTTGTAAGGCACGTGTACCGAGCACACGTGCACGCTCATATTTCGTCATATATTTGGTTGTGATACGTTTGTTTTTCGGTACACCACCGCCCGCTTGGCCTGCTGGCAGAATATCGATATTGTCGCCCTCCTCTTCGGGCTGTTCCAATTCTTCGATGTTGTCGTCTTCGACGTCTTCGTCGAAATCGTCACCGACGTCGTCGCCGTCGTATTCTTCGTCATTCATGTTATTTTCAAAGTTGAAACAGGGACAAATTTATAAACACGATAGAAACCTAACCTAACTTTCGAAGGTTACAGAAATGACACTTAGATTCACTAAATCTATAAATAGCGCTGTATACCAAAATTATGATAGAGCATGCAACACAAAATACATATTTGTAGTATAAAATTTCGACATACGTTTTCGTTGTCTTTTTATCGCCTAAATCTAAGGGATTACTCTTTTTTCCAGATTGACACAAAAACTAACATTTGCACTAACACTTTATTTTAAACAAGCACATACATTGATCATTCAAAACGGTAGCACCAACACTAAAAAAAAAACACACACACGAGAGTTTATTCTTAAGTTTTAGAAACGATAGCACTTCAACAATTACCAAATTAAACGACACTTTGTTTTAAAATAGAGTAAATTTATTACGAAATTTTATAAACGGCACTTTAATTTTCACGAAACACCTTTACAATCAAAATTCAACTGACTAAAAGACAGGCACCCAGGCACTGACAAGATTCGAAAAGAACGTTAAGTAATCGTTCCTTTGTTGTCTTCTTATCAAAAATTTGAAAAAAAACTTGCCTGGACTTATTTATGTGTAATCTTGTCGCTTTTACCCCCCAAAAGTATAAAATTACTGTCTAGAATCTAGTAGATTTTCTAAATAAGAAATTCAAAATGTTTAAATATTTTACGGTGATTTCTATTAAAGTTAGAGTTATTCCTAGGTCTAAATCTAAATAGTTCAAAAATAGAATGGTTAGCAAAGAATTAAGTCCAAAAATAGAATAATAGAGTCTAAATCAGCACCTTATAATTGATCTTAAACAAAATTGACGGTAGAATTAAATATAAATATGAAAAAAAATTATTTAAAAACCGATAAGTAAACAATTATTAATGAAAATTAAGTTTTATTTTTGTTGAATGACCAATAATTGAAAGTATCGATCACCATTTAACTAATCTATATATTGTTATTTGTACCAAATCCTCTAAAATATTGAATTTTTTTTAACATAAATTTAATGTGTTGCCTAACTTGTTGCAATTGTAAGCGTGTGATATCAAAAGATTCTACTAGAGTTGGTTAATTGTAGCTCTATTGTAGTTTGTATTAAAAATTTTGAAACTGTAACAAACTATAGGCCTATTTACACGTAGCCCTCCAAATTCTATAAAAATTATAATAATGTAGACCGATCTAATTTGGGTAATAATATTATTATACCAACATTATTAACAAAAGTTACTAAAATTGACAGTTGTTTTTGGTTATATTGACAGAAATTTGCGGCAAATTCAAATTTTATTCTATTCAAATCAAAATAGTTCGAACAAGAATAGCAATAATAAAACAATAAAATAACTATTATCATCGAGATTAGCTGAATTTGTTAGTGATAGTTTCAACGAAACATTACTACTTAAAACACCCGGATAACTTCCAAAATCCTATAATTTAATCATTAATTAGAGCAATTAAATTAAATTAGACGAGTAAGCAAACCGTAGCTTTTAAAACATAAACGTTATCTTTATCAATTCTTGTAATGTTTAAAATTTTTATAACAGCCCTATATTTCTTATTCCCCAATTTCTCAGTTGTACAGACGAATAAATCCAACGGTTCTATTTCGAAATCGACTTGTTTGTTGGAAAAATCCAAGTCCGTAACGATAATCTCGCGACCAAATTGCGTAATATCATCATCTCTACTTGTAGTTTTCGGTATTTTAAATTCGTATTGTTCGTAATCAAATCGTGGGGGATGATGATTATAATCCCGAACAACCACCATATAGGTCTATTTGAATTTAACAATTAATTGTAATTAAATTAGTCTAATTAATCCTACCAATGTACTATTGCCGGCTTTACAATCGAACTCGAAATCGGCCGAAATTGCAGTAATTTCACCCGGTGTTGTTCCGGTGTCCCGATCGAGTTCTTTCAAATTTTTCGTTTGGATGTTGATTGAATTGAAACCGGTATCCATTGCTGTTAAATAACCACCTATAGTCTTTATTAATACTGAAAATAATCAATTATTATCGTTTTATTGTTAAGATGAGAATTTACCCAATTTTTCGGCAGATCCGATCATATTCACTGAAACCGAATTATCTGAAATTATGTCGTTGTTGACGTAACCGTTTCGCCAATAATAAGACGTAATTCCTTTAATTTCACAATTGCCGGCTGTAATGAAGTATTGTTAGCGAATTATTGGGGATTTTGATTGAATTATTACCATTATCGGTTCGATATTCGCCAAAATTAATTATTAACAATAACGTAGAAATGATTAGTTTCATATCGAGATTATATTTGGGGACTACAGTGTATCTAAATGCAGACAATAAAAATTTAAACAACCTTTATTTTTATTGTATTTCGTTATCCCTATTATCTTTATTACGTTATTTATTTTTCCATTGAATAATTTTACGTGTCAGTGGAAAAATATTGGAATTAGTTCAAATAATTATTTTGATAACTTTACAAAATAACGTAATTGTTGTTATTTTTCTTTCGTATTGTTGTCATTGTTGATAATTGTCGGTGCCATTGTTGGCTGTTTAATTGGAATGCGTGGCGATAGATGCAGCATACTGGCCCATTGTCCATCGCACAGATCATTAAAGCCCATGTTTTTCAATAGAGAACCGCCTAATTCAGCTGGTCCACGGCATGTCGGCTGCGCATCCCACACTTTCGATTCATTATCATCGATCCAACTGAAATTCAATCGATTTTATTGCGATTTCGTTAATTATCAATAGACACCTACACGGCTAAATACAGAATATTACAATCGCAATGCCACGGATTTTTCGTTAATTTGATTGACACTAATTTGCGGAGGTGATCCAGAGATTTCGCCGGCAGAAAATGGAGCTTGTTACTGTCCAAATGTCTGAAAATTAACCACAAAAATCCAACACAAATCTCGATAATTGTAACGGAAGCTTACAATTTTTGTAAATTCGGCGTATACATGAAAATATTGGGATGAATTCGATTTAAAATATTGTTATTAATCAATAATGTTGTTAAATTATTCAAACCATTGAAGCTCTTCTCTTTTAATTCTTCTAAATTATTTGAAAATAAATACAATTTATCCAAATTCCGGTTTGTAACAAAACAATTCTCTGGTAATTCCTCAATTAAGTTTTGACCTAGATGTAATTCGGTTAAATTTACCAATTTTTCGAAATATTTCGGTTTTATCTACAACAAATATACAGGGCGAATCATAATTGATGACCATTAAAATTGGCGCCACCACTCTATTTATACTCACACTCACTAGATGGTGCCTGTACCGATCGCCATTTTGTAGTAGTGCAGCATTACGGTTTGCGTCTCAGATCATTGAGATTATTTTTATTGAAATCAAAGCCTACTAAGTTCCCCAATACTTTGCTCTATTGCAAGCCTGATCATATAAGCTTGAATTATTTGTACAGTTGGCAACAAATTTTCCTCCTACGGTATCAATTTAGACTAATAATCAGTATTGGCTGTACAACAATAGTTCTATTGTTTGGAATGCATAATGAATCATCCTGTATTTTAGTCAATAACCTGAGACACAAACCGCACTACTTCTGCTTCTATGTACTAGATGGCAGTCTGTCCAGACGTCATCTAGTGGGTACAGCTGAAAATAGAATAGCTGCTATCTTTGTTTTGGTGACGTCAATTTCCTACCAATTCAAATATTGACAATTATACCTGTCGGATGTGGTTTGATGTTAATTGTAATGTAAACAAATTCCCTAGTGAATTGAATAATTGATCGGATAATGAATAAATTTGATTCTTTCTCAAATTTAAATACTCCAATTGATGTAATGAATCGAATAGTCCATTTGCTAATAGATCGATTTTATTTTCAGCGAACTGTAAACGTTTTAAATTCGCCAAATTATTAAATAGGAATTTCGGTAAACGTTCAATATTATTATTACTAAAATCTAAATCTTCTAATTGCTGTAAATTATTGAATAATATCTCGGATAAGATTTTAATTCGATTCCTCGACATGTGGAGCACAATTAATCGGCGGGTATTTTCGAAAAATTGCGGTGGGACGTGGTGAATTTGATTATTCGATAAGTCTAAAGTTTGCAGATTTTTCAATTTTCTCAATAAATCTCTCGGTAGATCCTCTAATTTATTCTTATGTAAGCGTAAATATTGCAAACTATCTAAATCATTAAAAATATCCTCGGGTAAATAATCCAAATCATTATCAAACAAATCGAGTTCGGTTAGATAAGACAACATACGTAACGAATTCTTGTGCAATGTTGTTAAACTGTTCATGCCTAAATCACTAAAATTTTACATTATTAGAAACCATCTAGAAAGGGTTGCAAAATTGTCAGTCCGGTCCTCACTATTAGAAAATTTAATAATCAAATAGTCGATCAAAGTAAGCCATGCATTCAGAACGTAAGGCGTAGCTTGATACAACTTTACATGAATGCGGTGATCAACGTTGCCAAATTATAGATCTGTATATAGGAGAAATTGGCGACAATTTTCCAACCCATTTCATTTTTGAAAGTTACCAACATTGATATCACATCACGGGGAAGGGTTTGCGCGATTGGTAACACTGGTAGGTCTTGTTGCCAACATGTCACACTTTTCGTTTTAACATCGCATTTGCACGGTCCATTTGAACACTCAATCCAGCGTAAATTATCTTTTGAATATTGCCAAACTGTAATAATTATTGATTTAATTTGTAATTTCGATAGAAATCAAATTCAACTTATACCTGGCTGTTCTAACGATCGAACGCGTCGCTCTAATTTCAATAGAAAACTATTCTTATTGTTATCTTCTAAGCTATCGATGAAGATTTGTAGATCGATTTTGCTTTGTTCTAAAGCCTCACAAGCATTAATCTCGCACACATCTTCATTACAATTCACTGCAATCATTATAAAGGAAAATACACCGAAAAAATATAACATTTTTTTGGTTTAAAGGTTACAAGTCAGGAATTAGAATGAGTGAGAAAAATCTATGAACAATATTAGAGTGATATTATCCATCAAATTATCTAATTTGGTTGATTAAATGATTTGTTTAGCAAAAAATTCTATTGCCTTGAACAAATTTAGGTAATTTTATTGTTATGTCAATGGTATTCCAATTAAGTCTATCACTTTCTTATGTCAATAGTAGCCACCTAGTGGTGATTCTTCGAATTATGTTAAAACGTCATTAGTGTCAATTTTGAATCGTTCGTGTGCGATTACCGTTTTTTTCGCGATAAAAACAATATTTTTAATCTAATTTTTCAAATAAAAATGTTATTAATCGATTTATTTACTGTTTCGTTAAAGTTTTGGCTAATTTGTGTAAAATTTTACAGTGCTGCGGTGTTTTGGCTATTGTTGATTTGTACGCTATTTAAGGGATAATTGGACATTTCCGATGGAATTACTCAAAATTGCAACACGGTAAGTGAGATTTTATCAAATTTACTGTAATTTTAATCAAACGTATCAATTTAATTTGTTGTGGTTATGTCGCCTTATTAAAATTTTTCAATCAAAGTAAACTATGGGTAAAAAACGAAAATCGCTTGTCAGGCTGGTAATATAGATTACTATTACTATAGATAATTAATAATTCCATATAATAAAAAAATTACGTATTTTTTCGATATAATTTATTAAAAATAATAGTTGAAATAATGTAGATTCTAACCTTACTTGAACACGTAAAAATTCATTGATGGTAACCGGATCAAAATGTAACTAGCTATAAATGACAATAGATGGCGCTATTTTTGTACGTATTTATAGTGTTATCTTCGAAGTTTTAGCATTAAATTGTTCTAAATATGTAAAATTTTGATATTTTCATCTATTCATCGTATTTTTCAAAATTAATCTTGTGAATTCACTCTAATATCGCTCATAGACTGTGAAGTGAGTATTACAGATGTTTAGAGAAAAAGAGAAATTTATATAATGTACAGTTGAATAGAACGAGAAGAACGAAGGCAATGTTGCTAGATTGAGCATAGATTCCTGAATATTAAGGATGTGTTAGTTGGGACAATCGATAGTAGATGGCGCTATTTTATTGTAGTTGGTACAAATTTTAAAATAGATTATGAAATAGAGGATTATAATAGTTGCGATTGTTATAATCTACAATTTAAGGTAAACTAAACTGGTTAAAATCAAATTAAACTAAATTCGAGTATTTCGATTTAATTTAACAACATTAATAAATGGGTTTTTGTTTTGTTGTAATTGTAAGTTGTTTCTAGTTGTAGTTAGTGTGAACGCAACAATCGTAGCTTGAATTTTAACCGACTTTAATGTAATATAATCCTTGTATTGTTTAAGTTTTTAAGTCGTATTTCCGCAATTAAATCTCCTCAGCAACCTTCTCCACTTATTATAACCATTAGTCTTATTATTATAACGTAAATAAAATAGAATATTAAAGTTTTCTAATTAAGTTTTTGACAAAGTTTTTCTAGTGAGAGATAAACAGTTTTATTGAAGATCTTTACAATATTTTCATTAATTAAACTGTTATTTTTTTTCAATTTTTAATTGAAATGAATTTAGATAATTAGAATTTCGAGAAATTCAATAGGTATTCAAAGTGCTCAATCGAATATTCATTAAAATGAAAGATATAATTGTTAAACGAATTGGAAACGAATACTGATTGGAATTGTTGCAATTCTCTTATTAAAAAAAAGAGGGTAAAAAGATTTATCTTGAATGATACAGTGGCTCTTCAGTATCAGATTTAGTAATGAGAAATTCTTCAATTTCCTTCTATTATTTATTTATTTTATTTTATTTATATCTTTCTTATTTTGTTCAACAATATAAATTTGAACGGTCTTCTAATTCTCTGATAGTCTACAAGGATATTCAATCTAGTTCAAACAGTTTTATGGTTGTATGGAAGAGATTAAATTGGAGGGTCTTGGATGTACAATTTCTCTTTCTTTTCGTACTACTCCACGAAATCCCGGACAGAAGGAGGAAATTAAAATTTATAACAGTAGAAATTCATCATTTCCAACATTCTATGTATAAAATTCGTCTAAAATTTTATCAAAATTATTGTATTAAAATTGCTAATTAATCAACGAAATTCGGTTAAATTGTTCGATAGATTTAGGGTAATTGTGTGTTAATTTTGATAGATAGAAAATAATGTAGATTCCGTTGAATAATAATGTTGTTTTCCCAATGCATCGTTTGTTTTGAAATTTTAATAAATTTACATATTCATTTAATAATAATGGTGATGATGAAAAGTTGGAAATTTAATGTTTTTAATTAAAATATCACTGTTCTGATTCACACTTCGATGAATCGATTTCTATCCAATTATCAACAGTTAAAGTTTTCAATTATTGTAAAGATGAAAATAAGTCCTTCGTATAGCACGTTCTTTCATCAAATTTCTCCAATGTCTATGAATAACTTTGAGTAATTATGAATAATATTTGGTTTAATTTGAGCCTCTATTTATAATGTTTTGGTTTTCAAGTTAAATTCATTAATTCTGTTTTTTTCTTCTTCTAGCCATCTAACAAATTGATCTAGTGAAATATTAATAAAAGAAGAAACAAATCTATTTTGGCATATTTCCAAACCTCTCTTTACACTTCATATCTGTATGTATTTTATATAGTTTATAATATAACAGATAGCACGTGTATTATCTTGATCTTTTTGTCATCATTTGTTATCAAAAAGGATCAACATTTCAAACTTTGGTCCCAACAAGAATTCCTATTAAAACTGGACTAGAAAGAAATTCGGACATTCATTTATTATCCTTTCATTCTATTCAATTTTTGATATCGCTATTGTGATCTAACAATACTAACACATTTATATTGAAAGTCTATTGTGTTACATTCTTTTATCAAAAGCGAATTATATTTAGTGCAAATCTCAAACAATCGACACTTTTCGATGTCCCAAAAAAACCCGATAAAGATCTCGATTTTCTCCACAGTTTAATTCAAATTTAATTATGTTTTATATTCTGTTCGACTAATTGTTTTTTTTTTCTTTTAATTCTGTATATACGTTTACAAATCCGGATTTAATTGAACATTTCAATTATTGCAAATTTAATACGCTATTAGTGCTTTTTCCATGTTGTATTCAATTTTGGGCACTCGTTTTTTTTCACCACCACCCACCACCACTAACGTACAATTATACACACAGAGATTGACGTTTATTTAAATTTACACGGATAAGCACCGGGTGTCGGTAATTGAAAACTGTCGACTCAAGTGTGGTAAACATTGATTTTCCACTGAGTATCCATCAAAAAATTTACCTTCCTGTAAATTAAAAAATTATACGAAATAAATTGATCATTAATAATATCTATTGATAATGAACAATAGGATAGTAGAAATATAGCCGGAAAATATGGTTGGAATAGTTTTTCGGGTTTTATAAACGAATAAAAGAACTTGGAAGAAAAAGAAATACGATGACTGTTTTGTTGTGAACAAAACGGAACTTTGGAGATTTATAAAACGTGTCCGGTTTTTTGACAATATAACCATTTCTACGTACCACTTAATATTGGATAAGATAAATCCTAACATGTCTAGAAAAGTTTTTACTGTGTGTATCTTACACGACATAGAATTAAGAGAAAAGAGATAGATTTACAACTTACTATATTATCAACATGGACCGTAAGATATCATATTTTCGTAGTTAATGAAGTCACTTATCTTAGTGACGGTGATTAATTAAGACACTCTCTTATCGTTAATAAGTTTCTTTTCGTTTATCATATCGTTTAATCTTGCATTTGACAATATTAAGATGTGTCGAAAATTCGAGTTTTATTAAATAGTAGCCCTAGTCGTTTGAATTTTCAAAAAAGAGTGCTATTTATTCGTTTCTAGGTACACAAATTCAATTTAGGTTAATCTAAAAACAATCCTGCAACTTTTTAAAACTTTGTTTTGACTCCTTGGGTAAAAGTTTTGTTTGGAAAATTTAGTAACTTTTCTTGTATTGAAGCAATTTTTTAATAAATTTGTGGACTGTTAAACTCTAAAAAGTGACTCAACTCACCAAAACGGCTCAAACTTAACTATTGTTACAAATTCAAGTAGTTTAATGGATGTTCAAAAGGCTCAAACACTGTTAAATTTGAAACATTAGTGAATTGTGTAACCGAAATTCCGCTTATAAAGTCATAAAAGTTTAACTAAATTTAACTAAATCAAAAGTTGTATTTATATCAGTTTGAAAGTTTAGTGAGTTTGTACTATTTTCATAAATGTTTGTGTCTAAAAACTAAAAATTCGTAACAATTACGAATTTTTAGTTTAATGAATGATTAGTTGGCTTGACAAAATTAATATTGTAAAATTATCAAGATTAGTAAACAAAGCATCATTCTCTATACAATAAGCTTAGAAATAATTATTTTGTAAGCTTTATTTAATCAAATTATGCACGTTACGCCACTGTGTGCAATTTATTCTAATTAAAATAGACTTATGTGTGAGTGTGTGGACAATTCACATTTCTCAACATTTCACCATACAATATATTAAACAGTCAAATTAAGTAAACGAAAATATCTTTTTCGCCCACATAATTTGAATTAATAATGTCAACTTCCTTTTACTTATTTATATGAATTAAACTTGCTCATTTAAATTAACTTTGATGATATAGAAGTAGAAATAGTTGTTGAGTCTTCAATAATGAAACTTCCGTTCATAATTTGACAATTTCTAAAACTTCTAAAACAAATCTAATTAAATACACATGTTCTAATTGCAAGGAAATTTAATAATATCAGCGAATATTTGACGATGATCGTTAAGAGAATACTATAATGGAATTCTTATGGTATTATACCTAGAAATTGAATATAGGATAAAGGGAAGAATTGTGAAAAATGTAAATCAATCTTATTTAAACAATAATCTTACGTTAACAATACATTTTAATCATGTTGTTATTGGTTTAGACAGAGAGATTTTCTTTAATGTTCGTATATAGATCTATCTCTTTTAGACTCATTTACTGCCTGTGTCCTTTTCAGGCTAGGGAATGTCGGGCTTGCTAATTTGACATGAGCTAGATAAATGTGGGGATGCGGTCCAAAATTCACATGCCAACAGACGAAGATTTTACTTTTTTTCCTTCTTCTACTCTCCAACTTTCGAGTTGTGATTTTCTTATTATCTGAATACAGTGGTGTAGTTTGAAAAATTGAACGCTTCTCGAAATTTATTTGTGTAAACAATGTTGGTCATATGGCTATTGTTTTGTAATGCACGTGCATCATCTGAATTCGTGTCCAGTACGTAGAGTTGTGGCTGACAGCCCATCAAGGCCCTGTTGACTTTAATAAACAGACAAACAAGCTTACGTACACTTCATGTCAATTTTATAAAAACTGTAAACATAGGAGTGTGTTGGAGATTTTTGTTTTAATTTTTGTAAAAAAAAATCGTTAATATTGTTCAAAATTCATTTGTAAATAGAACGGTTTTACATTGAAGTGGTTGTCAACATGCGCCTCCACCATCATCCCATAATAATCATCCAGATTGTCGTTCATTAAGGGTTTGCCACAGTAATTTCACACAACAAAATTGCCGGTTTTCAAACAAACCCCACAACTAGTGCTTGTTTTTAGGTAATTCAATACTATCTCATTCTGTTTTATACAACGAAATTGATTTTCTATCTTTGTTGATTTGTTTAGTCAGTGTCAAAATTTCGAAGCCATCTAACAAACATTAAAAGCACAGGAAGGGAAAGTATTGTTAAACTTGAAAACTGCGACTTTGTTCGAGGGTTGTAAATAAACAACTAGTTAAGTGATATACGTATTTGTATAACTACTATAGATAGAAATAGTAGTGAAACAGAGATAGAGGATTAATTGAAATATATTGTTTGAGCGTTGATTGTTTGGTGGGTGATATTTTGATCGGTCTCCATCAACAACAGTATAGTGTACAAAATTTATTACACCCCAATATTCCATTAGAACAATAGCGATAAATTTAAATTTTCCTCATATTTTCCCTATGAAAAACATTAAAGATACTATAACTAAGAAAACAAACATAAAAAATACCGATCCACCCCCGAATTCCAGTTGTTCTATTCTACTAAGCATCTAGTCGATGAAAACTGGAATTGTAGGGTTGGCTTGATTCATGTTTATGGGTATTTTCCGGCAAAGTTTGCAATGATTTTCTGATGATACAGTTCCGTTATTTCATTGGATCAATAACGGTAAAGAAATTGGTGATTTTGACTTTTAAAAAGCTGCTCTATTGTTAAGTTATGTTTGTGTGTGAGTCATCTTTATATTTCAAATGTCACAAACACGCCAACATATATCAGTTGAGCGTCGAATACACATTGGATCGGTGAACTGGAATCCCTTCCGATTTTGGCCGTATAATAGTGATAGTGTTGATTGTATTAGTGTTGTATACATATGCATCTATGGTCCACGTACTGTATCAATTACTTCAACTATCTATCGAGTTGGGTACGATCGTTTCAGGTTAATACTCCTTCATTATCCCCGGATACCGTAGCTCGTAATTGAAATGTTAATAGGGTAACGTTTAAGTGAGACCCTTCGTTATTAAAGAACATTATTATATTATGATTATTATTGTAAAGATTTTAAGCTAAATTACTAATCATTGTTGTGTTTATTTTCTGGGAAACGTACCAATATAGCTATAATCGTAGGAGGATTTCATATGAAGTGGAATAAAAGACCCACGGGAGCGACTTTATTCATTTCAAACTAATGGAAACGATGTTGTAATCATTGAACTTCAAAAAATAATAATAAGGATCCAATTTTATAATAGAAGATTCCCATTGTAATCCTCTCATCGCCAATCTAATACATCTGGCACACATATTTACTAAATCTCTAAAGGCCCAATATCGATTCTAATACAACTTTATTGAATATCATTGAATTTAAACTAACCACCATGTAAATTACTTATAAAAGGGTCTATAATGGAGGGAATTACCTTAGAATAACTAATGAATATTTTAATTTTTTTTGTGCAAAATTAAGAAAAATTATCGTCAATTTTTTCTCCACAGATTGGAATATTACAGAAATGATTATACAACGATTTCTGATATCGACATTCACATTTGTTCAGAATGAATGTGAATTTCAAAGATGAATTATCACCTTTTCGACATAATCGAAAATTTTACCCCCAGCATGAGACTATTATGTGCATTTTGGTCTCTTTTATATGGTGGTGACAACGAAATTTATAAATCTCCAATTGATTTCTCCTAGAGATGATTTATTTATGAAAATTGTTGGCTTACTCTCTCTAGTCAATTTATCGATTTTATCAAATAGTTTGCAATTCTAACGATAATAGTCAATCTGATTATATTATGTCCGAAGTCATATCAATTAAAGTAATGACTAGGACGAATAGCCCCAAAGGTAATCATTGATAACGTCACAAATGTCTCTAACTCAATCCTCATCTATTTATCTGTACACAAATCAGCTAATTAACGTCAAATCTTGATAGAATTAGGCTAATTATAAATTCAAATTTCTACTAAAATTTATAAAAGATAGATGGTTATTTTTTGGCAACAAGCCTAGACAATTCCCATTTTGGGTTTCCCGTCCCGACACACATATATGGTTAGATTGTGATTAATTTAACGAAAAAAAAAAAATAGTGGTCGTCTCTCAGCACGATAAACTTTAACGGCACCACTTCAACTATCGTAAAATGCACTTTTCTAGAACATCAACAAAATCAATTGCATTTCCGATTTTAAAACCAATCGTAATGGAAGCTAAAACGATCATACAGTCTGTCTGTGCGAAATTCGCCGACTCAACTAATCGTTCCAAAGATTTATCTACCTCATCCATTGCATTTTATAACTTTCTATAAATTTGTTTCTTACAAATTCGCTAATTTAGAACCATTTTTTTCAGGGCTTACAACTGGAAGAAAAGCACGTATTTAGAGAAGAGTCAAGTTGGTCGAAATTGAACAGGTATGTTGTAGTTTTTTCAGCTAGTTAACGAAACGATCCACAACTCTATTAAAGATTGAATTTTTTACTATCGTTGGGATATTTTTTTGTCGATATATTTGTGATTGTAGTCTAAATTTTATGAATCATTCAATTATTAACAAATCCGTTCCAATTTCAACACGAGTAAATTGGTGTTGATGTGAAAAATGGTGGATGCGCCGGAGTAATTCCATATACACATTTTTTTCCAAACTCCATCAATCGATACAAATTATTTACAATTTCTATGCAACAGTGATAAAGTTTCCATCGTTTATTATATCGGATTTATTTAAATTTCCTGTCTATTGATGAGTAGATTTGTATGAAAAAAAGATTTCGTAATCAATAGGAATTCATGATTTTTCCTCATTGATTCTCAATGGATTCATCTCTATGGTGTATTTTATTTGTGTAACAAAAAGAGTAACTGTCATAAAAGAGTAAATGAATCATTCTCGACTATCGTAAATGATGAATCTTTGTCTGTTTCGTAAAAGTTGTAAAAACACGAATTTTACGAGATCATTGGAAAATCACTAACCGTTCAAAATTGGCTATAAATATAGTCGATATAACAATAGTATTAACTATAACTTTCTGTTAATAATATCGTTTACAATTCTAATCTTTTTATTATCGATCGACGTTAAGTTGAAATATTTATTTTTGAACAAGATTTTACAAGTATAGAAAATGGGAACATTTCAATTATTGTATTAAAAATTGATGAGTTTTCAGATTTTAATTGAAATTCGTTGTTATATTTCTTTAATTGTATTCGAATAAAATACTTGCGAATTTGTATAAATTGAAGTGAGATAGATATTGGTATAGATGGCGAAATTGTGAAATCATGTTGGTGTGATATTAATGTTTGCAAGTCTGTGTTGACTTTGCTACTTAGTCTGAGGGTGGAATGGTCTTTAAATGAGACCCAAGACACAACCGCGTGTGCCATCTTGTTCATTACTTATTACCAATTTTACTAGTTTCTCTATTTTACGATTAATTCCAGTTGGAAATCTTAATCATCTACATCTCTTATATTTTGAAATATTTAAACTTATATCGTATTTTTTCCCATATTCAGTTTTATATTAGTAGAGTATTGAATAGACCCAAAGCCGTTATCCAAACGGAAATTATTTTTGCTTGAGTAGCAGTTTAGTGTAGAAAAGAAAACAACATTGAATCTGTACGTATATGTTTATGTTGAAAGAGGATAGATATTATGAATAAGAAAAAGACAGTTTACAACCCCTGGAATATTCACCACCTGAGGTAATATTTTAACCAAGGGTTGATGGCGAATCGAGGCCAACGTTAAGCAAATAAGAAGATGTGTATGTTTGTATAGGTGTATGTGTATATGTGTGTGTTTATAACATGGAAACCATGTCACGCACCTTTAAAACCACACCACTTTCTGTTTGTGGTTCAAAATGGATAAGATAATGTTTTCAGGTTGCACACCTTCTTCTTCTTCGTCTTCTTCATCTTCTAATTCTAGCAATAGTAGTGCAACTTCAATGTCTTGAAATGTTGATGAGTAGTAAGAGGATCTGAGACGACCGACCATTGGTTGAATTAAACCATTAAATAAATAATCAAGTTGAGTCGTTTTTCACCATGGAAATTGCTATGGGTTAGGTAGTTTTTCGGACTGTTTTACATTTGGATATCTCTCTTATATCGTTTTTACTGCTCTACTATTTCTACTACTACTTCTACTAGAATTATTAAGATTGGAATGTAGTGTATTAAATAAATTGAAATGTATTGGAAAAGCTCTAGGGAAATTTTCACGTTATCTTGCTCAATTTGAACTTAACTGGAAAATCTTTGAGAATCTCTCAACAATTTTTTTTTGTTTCTCTATTTCCACATCTGATAAAATTACGTTGAAATTGCTGTATTTATCTAAATAACTTCAACAATTTTAAACATCAAAACTAGTCAATCAAATAACGTTTCTATGAAAAATCCAAATTAACACTGAAAATTGTCAACAATACTGAAATTCGTATGACATAACCATATGTTTGTTTTGTTATATTTAAAAGCGCGTGTGTAGAGCTTTTTTCCGGTGTGAAACTTTCAATCTGAAATGCCGTCAATCTCATAGTGTTTCACAATATACCGAACACACCTAACTCCCGGATACAAGTTCCAGTAATATTACCGATCGTGCAGCTGACAGCTTTACATTTCTATATGTCTACTGAGCTTTGGGTAGTCGTTGGTGCGAAAGCTTTCCTCATTGCTGTCCGGAAATCGCCCACATACAGCCAGTATTTCTCCGAAAATTCACACCGTTTTTTGTCCTATTAGAATTGTAGATATTTAAAGGAAAAAGAACATTTTTCTATACTATTCCGACAAGGCTATATAAATTAAAACGAAACGATTTCAGGTGGAATAGATCTATGAATGAAATTATCGTTTATTTTTCAGATGTTTCCTTTAAATGTTAGATTTATCGATGTAGTCAACTAGAATGTGGAGCCGATTTGAATGCTTCATTGACGAAATCTTGTAAAATATTCTTGTTTTTTTTTCGTCCAAAAGATTTATATGTTTATTTCCAGTAGAAACTTTAGATTTCCGTTTCGAAATTAGGTGTTTTTTGATAGTTTGGTCAGTAGTTGAATCTATTAGAATTCCTCGTTAAACAGATATATCTTTCTAATTCAAACTAAGCAAATTATAAAAGTTTAGTTTGTACTTATAGATAAAAATCGATATTGTGGAGTGTCTAACTAAAAGACTTACAGACTACAAATTGTAATTGTCACTTTATTGGAATTGGCTCAATTCTGTTTAAACATGTGTGCTTTTGTCCCTATCGGTTTAATGGGAAGAATAATATAAAAAAGGGAGTAGGAGGAAATATAAAAGACACGTGACTTGTCCTATGTACTCTATCAACATATACTGTTGTATTACAATAATTTGAAAACTAATAGAGAATCGTGCAGTTGATCGTTTCGTATTCAAATAAGTCTAATATTAAATCTATAGTTGAGACAAGTTTCTCAAGTTATAATTTACTTGAAGCTATTATACGATTTAATTTTACATTCACTACAATTTGCCGCAATTTACTCGTAAATAAACTTTAACTTAATCAATGGATATTAAAGTCTAGCAATCGATAATTATCCATTTCTTTTTGCTTCTCTTCTACGAAATATTCCCACATAATATCGAAGGGGTTGTCAAATTTTACCGACAGCTTTTCGATTAAGCTCACCGGTAAACAAGCCACCAGTTTTCATCAGTATCAATATATGGTAGTAGTGGTGATGACAGTTAATAAACATTTTAATACACGTCAAATTGATATTTACCTCTAACAGTATAATAATGTTTGTTGAAGATGGTGGTGAAAATTGAAATAATAAAATGAATGTTTCAAAATCTGAGATTCTCGTTTAGGTTTATTCAAATAACAACAATTCAGATAAACTGAATCCGTTCGTTATTCATAGTTCAAGTGTCCTTTCGTCGGATTCTGTAGTTAACGCGACCCATTGAGCGATTAAGTAGCGCAAGCCTGTTTTGCACACCCTGATTCCCTTTTAAAATCCAGATCTAGTTGTATTGTCATGCAAACAGCAATGTGCCCTTAATGCTGCCAGTTCAGATTTTAATCTGAAAATGTTCAGTACCGTTTCATTTACATATAAAATGAGGTTTTTTGTATTATTTCTCTATTCATAATTAACATTGAAGGGTTATAACCTATAGGTCTCTCTTTTTTTTTGTATTTTCTATTGTTGAATCGACTTTGATCGAACTTTTACATATACCTACAACCGTCCAGACAATAGATTTTAATAGTCGAGCAAAGTACGCCTGTAGGGAGTTTTGATACTTGAAAACGATTCTGTTGTTGGGCGTGCGGTCATTATTAAACGATCTGCGGTTGTAACATGTGTTTAAGGATTATTACATGCAGTTCAGCAATTGTTTCATGTCGACAACTGCAGTTTCTATATTTATTATGTACGAACCAGACGTACCTATTTAAACTTGCCAACATGCGACAATAATGTTTTAATTGTATAAAAAAAAAGCAACATAAGAATTCGTCTAATAAACGATAGTTTAAAGGGAGTTCTATATAAAGCAATTATTCTAGTTGGTGTCGCGTTATTGTCGCAAATTCAATTATAATTTCCGATGCTCTTTCAAGTTTGAAACGATCCTGTCATTTCATATAACACCATGTATAGTGAGAAATTTAAAGAGAACGTTAACTCCGACTATAGAAACGATTTTCCGTTGATCCGTGAAACTAAATTTAAATATGTCAAAACAGGCAAATATCAGGAAGACATTTCAATGTGACATACCTACCATATACTATAAACAACCCCTTCAATATATCTTCTACTAAAGAATTATTACCCTTTAGTATAAATTTAGAAAATTTGTGATTGTTTGTCATCGTATTTGTAGATTTTGTTTTAAATAACTCTTTACACAAACGTTGAAATTCTATCAAAGACTTAACAGATTTGTCGACAGTAAAATATTAGAACGCATAAAGTTTCAACGATTCGTTTTCTTCGATTTTGTATCTTTTTAATTTTCGTTTTTTGATTCGTTTTTTGAGGGAAAAAACCAAAGGAAGGTGCAACAAGTCATCAAGTTTTGCCAACATTCACGATATAGTTTAGAAATTGTTGAATTTGTGCCAAAATTAGTAATGTCGATTGACAAATATGTGTTTATGGTTGTGGTGTCTTTAGAATTGCAAATTTAATTAGCGTTTCGAACATTTGGTTTGTACGTTGAGAATTGAAATTGAAAATAAATTTAATTTAACAACAACAAATCTAAATATAAATTAGTGCCGATAATTAAAAATTTAATTATTTAAATTTGTCCAATTCTTTTACAACACAAATAAATGGGGAATTTTTGCAAATTTTCGAACAACTTTGCCTTGTTTTCACATAAATTTCACAACTTCTATATGTGGTAAAAACAACATAAAAACAACACTAGACGTAGAAATAAGCAAATAAAACAATGCCCTCGCTTTAGATTTGATAGTGCATCATATCTATTCGTAAAATTTTGGAACAAAGCCAGTAGCGATACAGTTTTCTGCTGATGTCAAGTGGAGTTTGAAACAACATCCTCTAACAGTAACAATAAGAAATTCGTTCCAACCCATAGTTAATATTAAATTCAAATATATTTAATTAAATTTCACACTAAATCCAAATATTTCACTATTTGTTGTAAATCAAACACACATCAGTTTATTTCAACTGCAAAAATGTTTGGAATCCGGGAGATTTTTAAATAGTAGGAACGAACCTGATATTTAATGCTCTTAAACATTCGAGTAACTGTGTTGTTTCAAGTACAGTGTTTATTCGTATTCGAAGTCAGACAAGTATTCTTAAAGTTAGTCTACTTTTGGCCGATATTTGAAAAGGTATCTCGTTGCAAAAGTACAAAGACCCCTCGATTATCGATTAACAATTGTGTTTATAATTCCAAATGCCAGGTGGGTATAAAATTAGTATAGTAATTTGTTTAATTTTAAACACAAAAGTCAATAATAATCAATTTATAAGCATAATAAAAAGTGTTTGTTGTATGATAAGTTGGAATAGAGTAATTTTTCTTCAGTAGGGTGGATACAAATAAATGATGTTGGGACTACATAACTTTGCTATTTCTGATGAGTCAATTTTACATCATTATAAGAATTTCTGATGACTCTGCTAGATATTAAACTCTCTTCTTTCTGTGTGTGTGTTTTCGTGTATAAATACAGAGGGTTAGTTTGATGCTTCCAAAACCAGTTAACCAACAATATTTCGATTAAATTATCAATCAGAATATAATGAAGCAATAAATGTTCAACTATTGCCCTATACATATATATAAAAACAGTTATTTTATAAACATCGACATAAAATGCTGATATAGCGTTAATATTTACATCAAACGTACATATTTGGATCGATCTATAGGAAAGTAGCTATTGGAATTCGTCTTAGAAATCAGTCGAATGGAAATATTGAGGAAATACCAACAAAATATATTAGAAACGGATATAAGGATGGAATCTATCAAAAATAGATATATTGGAAATTTTTCGTGAAAGAATTGAATATTGAAAAAGGATATAGTTCAGTTTGCGAATTATTTGGAAATTAATAGAAAGAGGATACGAGTAGAAGATTGAAAAAGTTAAAGATTTTATTTAACAACTGTCCTATTAAACGAAGCATTCTAATTTTCTGCTAGTGAACAAGCACACCAGTGGATGCTGTAACTGTTACTGTTGCTACAGCTTCTGTACTCTTGCCTATACTGAATAGGACAATTTGTTTTTGTCCTTGTAGAAGTTGGCGAGACAGGAACGCCAGTCGTCTGTAACGAACGGAAACTAACATTAGCCAGTTGAAAAGTTCCATTACAACTCAACCATACACCTAAATTAGTTGAATTGAAAGCTCCACCACTAAAAGAAAATACGACCCTTTTTCTATAACGAAAGATCTATAACTAACACATACAATAAAAATCAATACGTGTGCAATTTAATGATGCATTATATTTTAATGGGACATAGAAAATTACAACTGAAATTTATAAAAGTCACAAGAAAATCGTGCAATTTCCAATTATTACACGTTTCGGTAATGTAATTTTCTTATTTTCCTATTACTGACAGTATTTCCAATATGTTTTCAACTGTTAGATAGACGGATTCGAATGTCTTGTGTTGTAATTAAATTTTCGAATTGAGACATTTTCCGGCACATAGTTTAATTTACGCGTTGAATTTCAATAAGACAATAGCACTTGAATCTGTATAACGGAGCCAGTTTAAATTACATCGTCAAAGAATTCATTTCGAATCGAACAATCACCTGCAAAATTAATCGGTACTGAGACTAGTCTTCAATCAAATCACCCAAAAAGCAGGCAAATTTAAATTAAATAACTTCCAACTTTGTATAAACATATATAGAAATTGAATTATAAATTAGCGTAACGTTCCAACTTTCATTGATTAATAATTCCGTTTATGTGTGGAAGTTGAAATTGGAACTCACTTAGGACATTTTAGATGATTATGAATTACTTTTACTATAACTGAAATTGGCGAGGTTGAAATCCTGTATTTTAGTTAGGAACGTGACACAATTTCTTTAGAGGAACATCTCACGAAACGGTCTCAAAAGTGCGCTTTATAACTCATGAATCATTCGACTACAGTAGTCTAGATGGCTTATCTTGATGATGGTGACAATTGCAAAGCTTTACAAGAATTATGTCAGTAATCCATCATCAAATTTTGAAAATTTCCTTAATTCTCGCGCATTTCGCCTAAATGTTTCTAGTTTTTATCAGTTAATGGACGACTTAAAAACTATTTTGAAGATTTGTAAGGTAGACTCTGGAAAATATTTGAGCAAAATTAGAACATGGTAGCTCATTGGGGAATTAATGAAGTATCGCTTTGATCGGACTAAGTTGTGATTTTCACCACAATACAACCACAAATAAAACTATCAAAAATAATGAGAACCTTTCGAAAGTTTTCTTGGTTTTGCGTCATTCTGTAGAATAGGAAAATTTGCCCTGTGAGATTGATCATCAATAAATAACGAGTTCATTACTCATTGTTCTCGATACAGTACGATTGTTTATGTTTATTTTCTTAACTTCTCTTCTTGTTTTGTATGAAATCGGAAGCAGGGAATTGGAAAAACAAGAATTAGAAACAATCGTATTACAAGAAATAACAAACAGCTGATTGATCTCCGAGAGCATGTTTCCCATTTCTCCTGAATCGAAAGAAAAAACTATTTCGAAAGTGTCTTCTAGTAATTTTTGGTCGTCATAAGTATCTAGTTGGTTGATGAAAATCACATAGTCAGATCAAAGCGGTTTTTCAATAATTTTCCAATGAGCTACGCAGTTCTAATTTTGGCAAAGTGTTCCCTCGAATTTTTTTTTCAAATGGCCTTGAATTATTAGTAGTTACTATAAATGAAACGCACGGTATACAGGGGATACTTGAAATTATTCGATTATAAATTTAATTACAATCGGCTCGATAATTATACGTTTTGTTTTGTTTCTCTTTTGGAATATTCGATACAATAATAATACATCTACAGTTACATTCTATATTGCTATAAAAACGTATTAAAAGTGTAATGAAGAATTGTAATATCACGCAATCATATTAAAAATGACCAATATTATAACGTAGGTAGGTATAGTAAACTACACCATGTAGGGAACTAGTTTTTATTTTTGAAATATTCAACAACTATACCAGTGTCAATTCCAATTTCGATTCAATATTTGTTATTCAACCTATACATATACAAATGCATTACAAAACTATAAATACATCAAACTGAAACGAATTAATGGAATTATAGATTAAATATTACTGGACATTTACAATTATTGTACTCCTATTTTGGCACCTGTATAGATTATTTATCCCATCCATTGACAAGAGAATAATTACTAAATTTAATTAAATTATATATTGCATTATACGTTTATTAATAATTCTACTATATCTTGTGTTTATTAAAAATTCAAGCGGAAGTTTTTGTATAAAACTCGTTCTTTATGTGTACATCTATTATAATAAATTTACAAAAGTAAATATTTTACTTATCTAAAATATAGTTCGAGAACTTAACAAACTTATTAAAAGTCGCTATTGTTAGATATTACCGCTTATTGTAAACAAAAACCCAACAATTTAACAATAAAAGTTAAAAATTTACTTAAAACAAGAAAAAAAAACCAACCAAGTTAGAACGAGTTGTTAGTTTTAATCCGTAAAGTGAATTGAAATCCTCTAGAGGGTGATTTATCTCGTCGTCCCTTCCTATTCTTACAGACGATTGTTTCCCAACGATAGATTTGAGAGGAAATCAAACACTTTAGAAATGAACGGTAAATCCTGACTGCATATGACATGTAGACTGCGCGATCGAAAAAACGTAGTAAAACGAGAAATAGTAAGCCGATCTCTTATACTTTCAAGTATGTCATCAAAGTCGATTATTTAAGAATTCGAACGAAATTCTCACTTGACAAAACGATAAAGCTCGCTCGCTATTCAATTTTGTTACAGTTTGTTGGTAGAAGAATCGAAATTGATCCGTTTTTTTCTTCAAGTTTGATCAGCAGTGTTCATTGTGCTTTAAGTGGAGAATTTTAAGAATGGTAGTCTCGTAAAATTTTAGTATTTAAACATCCTGTCATAATTCGAGTTTATAACAAACTTATCAAAGTACTGGTAGAAAATCTAATTATCGGTATATTTAGTAATAACAGCAAAGATCAATAGTTTGTTAAAAACGTACATCAAGCAACATATCGAATTTCTCAATTGTATAGAGAGCCATTAAAGAATCTTAAGACGTATTGTGTAATCTTGCTGAATGAAAGGCTAGTAAATAGAATTCAATACAGTGGTTCTCTTAACATTTTAACAAAATAAAAGCCAACAAATTCGCCGTCAATTCAAACTGAAAAAGGTGAATCTTTGTTAAATCTTTATTCACATTTATCCACCACTCACACAAAGTGTCTTTATATATTTTTAACGATACAGTCTCTGAACAATTCATCTTTTCTTGTTCAGATTGCGCTTTTACTAGTCGACGAAAGTACACACACCGGAGGCCAGGTGATGGTATAAACAGAGAATGGAAATTGGGGTAGTAGTATCTAAAAATCAAACACAATACAAATCTTTGTTCGTCAAAGTTTACATTATTGTATTTAACACAAACGATGAAAATAAAAATTCGAGTTAATTAACAAATCTTCTCTTGGGAATTGGAGTTTGTGAAAATAACAGATGGCTTTGTTCTAATTAGGCAGGAAATTAAAGGTGTTCGTAACGGGTATTTCTTTAATTAAGCATCAAGCTTTATTGTTCTCCTTGTTTTATTTATTTATTTTTTTCAAAAAAACCTAAATACACAACGCTTAAAAACAGAGACTCAAAAGATTTGAAAACATCTTGACATCTATGGCCAGGTATTCAGTTACACACCAGGTAAAAGCTTTTATTTGTTGTTCGGAAAACAGTCGTTTTTGTTCTGGAAAAAAAAAACAACATGTTGGGTTGTACTTTTCTCAAATTACGTCCATGTGTTTGTTCCATTTGAGGAATTGTTGTTGAAAAATCGTCTTTTTGTTGTATCGCATATTGAAATGTAGAGAGAGTGAATGAATAGACAAATTGGCCACGAGATGATTACAAAGAAATCCTCTTCTTCTTACAGATTAACTTTATCTACCCTCGTTTATAGCCAAGAATATGATGACGATAAGAATAGAATAGAATGGGAGGACAGAGAGAGAGTCACTTGTCGTTTAAGCTTGGTTGGTTCTTGTCGCGTCGGATGACCACATCGTAGAGATTTCAATACAGGATTCTCTTCTATCTAACGATGCAAACATAATTGTTGTATTCCTCTGTGAAACATTCCCTATATCTAAAGTTAAATACAAATCACCATATCAAGTTGTTGTTACAAATTTATAGACAGTATGATGAAAAACTATTTGTACAGATATAAACAGGAGATTCTCTTTCTGTTCCGCTTTCTATACTTAGTACAAGAGTGGTGATTGCGGTATTTCAATTCGCATTTATACGAATTCACAATAGATAATGACAAGATAGCTCTCTGTATACGACTGAAAGTAGATAGAGGAAAAGACGAGAAGAATGGGAAATGGTGGAGGAGGTTTGTCTCTTGATTCACAAAATATGTCTATAATTATAATAACAATATAGTGTAGTTGATGATGAATGTGTATGAGTGTCCCTTCAATATATTTCAAATGCGAAACAACAAAGAGCTCGTTATTTAGTTTATAATTTCAAACATCAAAACTTTGTTTAATCAAGTCGAATATTGTTCCCAGTCTGTTTGACAACGTTGTAATTTTCAAATTGATGGGTTTATTAGATTTAATTGGGCATTGAGAGGTGACATACTAATTTGCACAACTATATCTATAATCAACGCCAACGAAAAAGGAGATGTCACATAATTGAAAGCCACATATTCACACTCGTATCCGGACAGTTATCGATTTACGACCAACGGTAGTGTCATTTTGTTTTTGTAATTTTTGTAATTGATTGAAACAATTTCGAGTCGCTGATCATTCGGAAATGCCCATTTCAAATGTCCGTTTAACGAGAGTTGGATAAGGAGGCGCATCTGTGCCGATTTTCGAAATTGCATCAAAATCTAGCAAAATCTTGTTAAACAAATAAACATCCTACATTTATACAAACAATGCTACTCTAAACAAATATTGATGGAAAGCAAACGAGTTATAACAATATGGGTAAATCTCAAATATTGCCCATATAAATAGAATTGTCCAATTTTATATAAATACTTAATTAAAATGGAATTTCAAACTAATCAAGAACATTTCTCATTACGAAATTGAATCGATTAACTTCAGTGAACACAAAAAGATCGAATAGATAGATTGACAGACGAGAAACAATGAATTATTTAATCAACTGTTTCATTTTATTTTGTAAACACAATTACTGACACATTGATAAAATAGGGATACTGGACATCCCATATATGCATTCATCCATTCAATTGAAAATGAAAATCTGGTAAATATCGGATCAAATTGAATAAAATATTCGGAATTGAAAGGGTTTTTGGAATGGTGGCAGCAATGCGGATTGGTCATCAACCACATCCACACACACAACTACACCCTTATAGAGACAATCGTGATATATTTGGTGACCACTTCAGGAAATTAAACGTAATTAAATTTGATTAAGATTGACGAAAATTCCAGGCCTCACATGACAACAATAGGGAATTATTGATTTAGAGATATAATAAAATGTAGTATTTGTAGACTTTAGAGGGTATATCTAGAAAGAATGAAACGAAAAAAAACACACGGCTCGTTATTTTAATTAAAAGATAACGAATTGTGAAAGTTCCAACTAACAAAACTAGAATTGTCATCGTCAAGAATCAACGAGAATATAAATTCAATTTAAATTACTTACGGCAAGTTTAACGTTTTCAATAGTTAAATTCTTGTTCTCATTTTCCAAACGGTTCTAATTTCATTTTATAATTATTTCGATATAAAATTGTTCAATATTTATCGATATACAGATTTAAATTAGTCTTTAAAACGACGACAATTGTTTATTGTTGATTTAACAACAATAAAATTACTAGACTTTAGAAATATTTGATGCAATATTTGCATTATAATTAACGTTAAAACAATAGAAACAACTTTAATTATCACTTCGGAAACTATAAACTAAGGTTTCTTTCAATTCAATTTATTTAAGTTTTCCTTTTTTTCTTAAATGAAGTATTATAAGTACTCTGTAGATAATTATGTAGTAAAAGTACATACTATCTCATTACTGTAATTTTCTACTGTATTTAATTGACAATCTATTGAATCTAAATCGATGGATTTACGTGAGTTGAAACATCTGTGTTTTTATTTTATATTTTATTCAACAGTTTGATTCTTTATTTTAAAAAATTAAAGAAAAATCAATAACCTTCTTAAACTTTTGTAGTTACATTAAAGTAATGATTCTATTATTTCATAAAATTACATTAATTTCGAATCATTCATTTGACTGTCACACAGAATTATTTGGCTTTGATTAATAAAAGCAATTAGTAAAATTGAAGGCTGTTGTTTTAAATGAAGCCACTATTTGGTTTATAACGAAACTAGAACGACCTGGCCGGAATTTCAACAGGTCCCCCTATAAATTATCGATCTTTAACGAATTTGCCAACGAAATACAAAAAGGTCTATTTTTGGGGTAAATCTAGATTTTTAGGAATTTTAGAGAATCGTACGATTCTATGTAAACTTAAAGCGAATGTCAAGCCGAATTTGATTCACAAGCCTTGGGTAGTTTCTAAATTCTACACTATTTCTAACAGATAGTTCAACATAATGTAAAAGTCATGTTTGATATCACGTTAAAGACTGTTTTATCTCAATTGTTATAAGCGCCCAAGGTATGAATTGCTAGTAGCAAGCTATACCGAACGACAGAAAATAAGAAACTGGTTTATAAGTTAAATTATTTTGAGAGCATTCGATCAAAGAGTTTGTTTGGTGAAATTTCTGGCCGTAAAAATGGAATTTTACAAATTTTACCAGATGTAGGAAGAGATGTCCTTTTTCTAGAACAGGTACATCTAACGGTAGTCCCAGTTCTTCTGTCGTGGGTGGAAACAAATATTTGAGTATTTACAAAAATTTCTAGCCTCAATTTTTAATTCAAATAATAATTTTATTTAAAGAAATATTCACTTGATATTTTTGATCTTTACTTTTAGTATACCTATACTTATACATGTATTTCTTTCTCCATATCCAGTAAAAAATTTTCTCACTTTTATGGTTGGTAATTTCAGTGGACAAGCTATTTCGTCGAAGATTATCATAAAATAATTCAACTTTCAAATCTTGATATACAAAAAATATAATCGATATTGATTTGATTACTGTGGATTTTCTGCATAATTGGAGTTATTCAGTATTCTGTTTAAAGTTGTATTTTTATACAATTAGAATTTTGTATTTTTTTTCTACTGTTCTCTATAATCAACTGACAATTTTCTAAATTGAATTATTAATAAACTTTTCGGTAAATAGACGAAAAATCGACAATTGTACGCGTATCCAATTAGTAGTATTACACTATTATCAGTCGTCAATTATACGATTAATAAATAATAAGTATCATAGAACAATTATCCAATCATCTGTTTAAAATACACGCATACAGCGATAAATATATTACAGTATTTGATGGAATGATAGGATTTTCGTGTATTTACGAGTTTATCGTTTTCGTTGTTTGTGATGGTCGTTGTAGAGGGTTAGATAGAGTTTAACAGAAAATAGAAGGGGTGGCGAGGACATTCTACTCATACTCTTCTATTATACAACCTTCGCTATGAACCCCGCCGTGTAAAAGCTTTTGTTTCCGAATTATGAATAAGTCATGTAGGAATTGACAGATGTTTAATGCCCTGTTTAATCCTTAACGTTCAAGTTCTTAGACGTGAAACTAACAATATTAGTCCTGCATGTTTCTTAACTATCTGTTGTTATATTGTTGTTTGTTATACTATAATTGTGTCATTTTAGAAAACAATAACACAAATAATGGCAAATTCAGTTGATTTTCTATTTATTATTGTTGTTATTGTGGTGGAGTAAATGTTGTTATTTATAAACTGTAGGTGTGTTCGTTTTTGCTAGTAGTTTTACGGTGCAATTTATTTTATGGGCGTTTGATAGAAAGACGGCGCCGTTGTCGTTTTAAAATTCGTATATAAAAATTTTTCCAACAATCTCCAAACACAGTAAACCGATTAAAATAATAAAACTTTATTGGTCATTCTCGTAATTGTTGATATGTGAAATAATTTGTTAACTTTTGTTATAAAAATTAGAAGAATTGTGCTATTTTGATAGTTCACATGAGTCTTTTTTTTGTGTCTTTTCAACCGTCTGCTGTATTTTGTAGTACTTTGTCTTAAAGTCTTGTAACAAGTTCTCAACGTTGAAACCAACAAGTACCGCATAAATATTCATTAAGCTTTTTTTATTATTACTTTTTTACCCATGTCGTCCACCCACATCTTACTGTATTTTCCCATCATTTGCATCTAAGTCTTTAATCGATTATCCCTCCGTTACAGCAACAACAACGTGTTTTTTTTTTTGAAAAATCTCCACAAGAACAGCTCAAATTACAGGCTTTTTCTAATAATGATCTTAATATCAGATGAGGGTATGTTATAGAAAATTAGATTGTAAAATGATTACATATCAAATTTCAGGATGATGACAAGAGCGAGGGTGCCCTTATACTGGTTACAAGTACAGTTTCTCTTCTTCAATTTGTTTTTCTTTTCGTATAAGTCGCTGTATAATTTCCGCTCAATTACGATTCAAAAACTGAATATATCATTAATGGAATGGGCCGTAACCACCTCAAAGTTGACATTTGTCCATAAACACTCACCTACATGTATATAAGAAAATTATATGTGTGTATATAAGAATCGCAAAACTGGCCGCCTCCTTTCCATTTAAATTTAGATCATAATTTTCATAGTATTTTAAATGCACCATGACTGTACTTCCTTTCAACATGGTTCTTTTAATATTATTCCCTATATATAAATGTGCCAGTTTGGATGCAAACACCCATTTTTCTTATTAATTCAAAACCGTCGTCGTCTTCGTCGTCGTCGTCACCATTGCCGTTGTATATGTCGGTATATAAAGCAGGACGACCCCCTTGGTTTCTTTTCTGTGTTTTAAAACATTTCTGCCCACCACATGTGGCTTTGTCTTGTAATAATGTCAGAATGACATGTGGCATTGTTTAGAACTCAAATGATTCAAATTCAAATCAGATAGGAGTTGAGAATTATCGAAAAATTTTTCACTTCAACACTTGTAAATAAATACATAGACCTATTACACATAGATTTTCGACTCAATTTAAATAATTATTTTTTTAAAATAACCAACCATGAATTTATGAATGAACCCAACCTTAGACCTCATTAAAAACAGTTTCCTCTACCAAAAACTGTTATACATATAAATGTTGCCTGCCCTATGTGGCCACATGTCTCGAATGTAGCACTTGACTGAAAATATCTTTTTAAAAGTGTTTTGAGTTACTACAACTACTTAAAAATGCTTTTAGTCAATGTTGTACTTTTTATAGAAATCTATCAGGACCATATACCAGAGAAGATAGTCAAGTGTTGATCTGTGTTTTGTCACAAAAGGGAGAAAAACCCATTTCTACCTGATGGTCTAACATATCAAAGCATTATTACACGTTCAAAAGATAATAATAATGGAACGTTAAACTACAAATAAACCACAAGACAAAAACGATTAAAAATAGATTCTTTGTTGTTATCATTCGAATTTAGCCAAATATTTTCGGATTATTCATTAAAAATTATATATGGAATGTTGATTTTTTTCCAAACTATAGAAAACAACGTGTGTTGGTGTGTGGTTTTTTAGTAGTGAAGATGAGACTACGACAGATTTATATGCTGTATATGTTTAATAATAAAACACAAACAGTAGGGTTACATGTAAAAAGATGCTCCTTTATCGCCATCAGTTATTTTAATGAAGTCGAAAATCCAAACACACTTGACAGATTATTTACTGCATGAAATTTAATATTTTATAAGAAATCAACTATTATTATGTCATGTTGTTGTTGTATTTAGTCGAAATAACGAATTGAAAAATGATGCATATTTATGTATTAGAAGACAGAAATTCTTAACATACCACGTGTTTCATCTAACAACGATTTGAAAAATATTTCAAAGATTTGTAGACAACATTGCAGCTCATTGGGGAATTAGTCAAAAATCGCCTGGATCTAACTATACTGCGATTTTCACCAACCAACTTTACACGTAAAATTATGAAGAATTACTAGAAGATTGTTTAGACTTGCTTTTTTCTAACTTTTAACTACTGGATCCTGGAAAACGCAAAATTTTTTCCAAGAATAAATCTGAACGATTGCTTATGATACTTAAGTTTGCTTATTTTGTAAATATTCCCCAGAGGAGTTTGGAAAATTTTGAGATTTCGAATAATATTTTCCCTTAAAATTGAGCTAATATTAATTTGTTTGCAATGAATTTAAAATCTTATCGATAGCAAATTGTAAGAGCTTTCTAAATATTTAAGAAATTTTCCGATTAACTCAATAGTTTTCCCTTGGAATGAAGCTTGAAATGCTCACTCCAACGAGCCTAAGCACTTGAATTTTCAGTGAAAAATAAAGGAGAAATCCTTTGTCAAATATTTTCCGACTTGTGAACCGCCTTAAGAACTAGGCACGTATAGATGAAACACCCGGTATAAGAAGAGAGTGGCACATGTTCAATAAACAAATATTTACAGAGTTTTTCAGAACTCTTGTAGAGATTACGTGTTATTTTAAAGCGCACGAGTCTCGATATCAGCAAACTTACAAAGCCCTTCACACGTAAATCTTTCACATTCGCTTAATTTTGAATGTTACAAAGGGAGAGGTGTGTGATTTTGATAGAGGTTGAAGGTTTTTAATAATTTCCCCCAAAACTTTGTTGTTTATAAATTCCGTAAATTATATCTGATCGAAAGAAAATTATTTCTATCGTTTTTATTTATAAATAATATACCAATTTGGAATGAATATTCTCTAAAGTTTTGATTGAAATATTCGAATTTAGTTGAATTTCCCAAACATTAAACAATCATCGGGCGCGTTTTTACATAGAACACCGAAAAACAAAGTCAATTTCCAATCAATTATCTACAAATATAATTATAAGGGTTTTGTTTAAACAGTTGAATGAAATTTCGTATAATTGGAATACTGATGAATTTCTGGATAAATATGACTTGAAGCGTTATTTACAATTCAATTTAAATAGACGCGTTTCAGATATTTCATTTCCTTATTGTGAATTATCGATATAAACAATCAAATTTCGATTAGTTTTTCATTTAAACGAACTTATTAACAATATCTATTTCTACAGTTTGATTAATTTGTGGCCTATAAATGAAGACGTAATTCTGGTTGAGTTATAATTTCGTGATCCCGCCTCACCCCCTTCATTAATCCACTAATTTATTAGATATAGATATATTCGAGAGACACGCACATATACCAATTATAATCGATTGATTACAATTCTAATAATTCTGATGGAAACGTATTTGGAAAGTTTTCCAATTCAAACACAATTTCATTGTTTTATATAATAATAGTAGGGAATTCTTCTTCAAACATTTTCAATCAAATACGAAATAAAACTTGAAATTCCTGATTTTGTAAAATTACTAGTAGCTGAACTGTACACACACACACTAACTCGTTCGAGTATACCACAAAAGGATTTCCAATTAGTGCGCGAATACAACTTAATACCCTGAGAACTTTTCAAATTTCGAATCAATAGAAAAGTGAAAACTTCAAAGTTGAGAAAGTTGTGGTGTACAACTCGCATTTATTGCAAAAATTCCATCTCCAACAACAAAGTTGTTATTTATAGAAATAAGATTGATCAACATACAAAAAATCGGTAATAAAAAAATTATAGTCATTTTAAATTTAGCATTGAAACGGAAATGCGTTGGTTTTTTTGAAGCAGTTTTGATATATGACGACGTTAGTTAATTATTTTAGCCGTAATTATTTTACGATCACGATTGTCTATTACGAAATTCTTTTATAATTGACACTAGTTGGGATAATTTTTAATAATTACAAAAATAATTACAAAAGACTTACCATAATTTTATAATAATTGACAAATCTACAACCGGTATGATCCAATTTCTTGATACTGAAACTTACAAGATAAGTTTGTTATTTGGGGATAGGCGAAATTATTGGATTTCCTCCAAATTAGAACGCCCTTCTATCAGTTGTCTTCCAAAATTACACGCCTGGAAAGAAATTTAATCGCACCTCCTACTTGACTTACAGTCAAGTTGACGGATTTTAGTGGATTTACTCTATATTTGTTGTAATTATTCTACTTATTGGTTGTGTAAAAATAGTCGATTTGTGTATAACGTTTTAAATTGGGTCATTTATCTAATTTTTCTCACAATTAATGCTTTGTCAATTCGAACAATAATTAACTGTTATTTATCTTGTTTGTTAATTTTATAATAATATGAAAGAAATTATGAAATCGGTTATCTATAGAATTTTAGTCTTAAGTTGCGTTTCAACGGCGTTGTTTTCAATTAACAATAGTTAATTAAAAAAAGATCAAAAGAATGTACGTACAGACAAAGTGTATGGTGTAATTTTTAATTGTTTCCTGTACTTTGTCATATTCACGCGTATGATGAATCGCTTAAACTCCAACAAAAAAAACCTACAATAAAATAACTATTAGGGTCTCTCTTTTATAATTTGTCAATGTTTAAAATGAAGTAGAAAAAAGCGAATAATTTTGTATGTAAAATGGACGGACGGGAAGTCGTTTAGTTCAAATGATTCTGCAAATTTAACTGGAAAGCATCCCAGAATTGTACAAGAAAATTGTCGAAAAATATCGAAGCAATTCCAGTATTTTACTACAATAATCGACTATAAAATTCAGCCCAAAATAAGTCCACCTGGTCTAATATCAGAGAATTTCTAAGCTTCATTAACCCAGATTTGCCACCTAACTTATGAAGCAAATATTCCGCCTTTCTTCTACTTTTTTTCTTCATTCTCGTCTTAATTTGAAGAAAAGTCGTCCACAGCTTTTCACATTAGCTTTGCGCATCTGTTCTTTCTATACTTATATGTGTTTTGATGTATGCGTGTGTGTGTGTGTGTGTGTGTATTTTATAAATGGTGATGTAGTGGTAGCGAAGAGGAGAAGGCAACAAGCAAACTCGCTCTTCTACTGAACGAATAGAACTCACAACAGTCCGGAATCAGTTGGTGGATAACCGTCAACACAACAAGGAGCTTCTGTCGTCCTCGGGAAATCAACATCGGAACGTGTATCGTGTGAATATATTAAACAATTTTCTTGTGATTTCTCTCTTGTTGAGGATTTTTGTGGCGAATTTGTGATACAATTGTGCACCGATGTGATTCCAATTTTTTCCTCACATTTCAAATATAAACAACTTTTAACGAGCTTTTCTGTCATCGTTGCAGGTTAGTAAGGAAGCTCATTATTAGTTTTTTTTTTTTTTTTTGACTGAAAGTTTACAATTGTAAAACTTTCATTAAGGCTTTTTAATTAAAAATTTTTAATCCTTTAAAAAGTTCGAAAATAGAGGCGAGTTGATTGAGCTTTTTTATTAAATATTCTCTAATTGGTTTTAATAATAATTGTTGTTTTTTCGTTGATTTCTCTTTGGTTGATTTAGTTGAAAGCAATTGTGCACCAATTTTCTTTAATCACCATCCCCTGTTATTGTCCTAATTGTATTTTTATTGTAGAATTAACCAATTTAAGTCCGTTATAAATGATAGATTTGACAATATAATTGTTTCATTAAATTTTTAATTGAATCATTATTATTATAGACAAACAGTCTTGCTTTATTGTTATTATTTTTTAATTTATTAGACTTAATCAGCTTCAATAATTAGTAAACAACTAATAACTAGTAGCTTGAACTGTTCTTATCACTATAATTATTAATAACTTACAAATCTGTTCGTTCAATTAATTGTTTCAAATTATCCCCAACACTTGGTTCTTTGTTGTTTTGCACAAATCAATTGACGATAAGCGGAATATAAAATAGAATTGAATAAAGTTCATCTGATTATCTGTAAATTTCCTCGTATCAAAACAGTTTTAGGTCGCTCGAAAGGATTGTTAAATTTTTGTTGTTTTTTAAAATACTTTTATTGCTATGTTGTCCCCTTTGATCGCACACAAACAATCCATTAACTGATAGTAGAGAGAGCGAATAAAAATCGCTAAATGAAAACCAAAACAGTGGTGGTGGATGGTTGCAAAAAAAAATAATGTACAAACACGAATCCTGGGGTCTCGATTAAGCTCTCGCTCTTTCTTTGTGTCCTGGAAGGAAATTTGCCGTTTTTGTATAACATAAAACATGCAATACCATTTACGTTAAACAGTTAAAACGATCGATTGTTTTGCCATTGTTCCGGCAAGATTCACCATCATTACCCCTCTTGTGAAATAAAAATTCGTAACCTTTAAATGTCATCCGTGTTTATTAAATAGGCTGTCGTAGTTTTGCGAAACAATAACAATCGTGTCTTTCTATAATTTTGGTATTTTTTAAAATTATCCAATTGTGAAATAATCGAATTTGTGTTGGGTCTTGAGAGCATATGGCCGAAATTAATGGCCCTCATTTTAATATACGATCTTTCTTCCTAGAAAACGTCAAATTCCTTTGACCGTTGATTATTAAACTAAACGACCGACAATTCCAGTACCGGGCTAGTTGGATTTCAACAGACAGAGATGACTCTAATTTCGAACTATTGGTCCATTAAACAACAAGCGAGATGGTTTACTAGTGAAAAGGGGGGCGGTTTTTTAGGGTCGTTGCCTTCTATTATTAACTGAGAACTAGAAGAAATAGAATAAGAAGAAGTAAAGATAAAGGTTCATGGTTTTGCGGAAACATTCAATTCATTGGATAATTGAAATTTTTAATAGTTCATGACTTGTTCGGAGTTGTAACCTATGGAAATCACGCTATAGATTTGATTCGGTAATAACAATTGTTATTATAAATTTTTTTTTATAAAAACAATTTAATATTAAAATAGTATCGAACACAATTAGATACAATATCATGACTTTAATTAACCGTAAGACAAGAAGCTGACTGACATTTATTAATTGTCGGTTACTACGAACTGTCTAGAAATCGCTCGAAAACATGAATTATTATAGATAAGGTGCGGCGATAAATCCAATTAACCAATAATATCCAATACAAGCCCTTTTATTAGTCTTCCGCGATACAATCAACTTGACTATTAAAACAAACTATTACAGAAAATTATCCAATGTACTGTTTCAAATTCACTAACAGTTGATATTTAAAAGAACAAGAGGGATATTGTTTGTTTCATAAGTTTGGATTGTCTTGAAGTAGAGTCGGTCGAAACATGACAGACGGGGTATATGTTAAAATGGATACTCTCCAGTGATATTTTAATAATTTAATTAGTTCTAAGAAATCTCGTTTATCGTTTACTAATAATGACCGATTAAAATTCAAAATTTATATACAACAACAATTCAAATTATCAACTAATTATACGATGTAAATGTCCATTTTGATCGATAACAATTAACTTAAATTCGAAACTATAGTATTGCGAATGCAAATCATCATACTCACTACAATATGGTTAAGATTTTATATATTCAAATTATCCTCTTGTCTTGTCTCGTTATAAAAACATCATTCCAGTTTAATTACTGTTATTTCAATCATAACCTTGTTGTTAATTCTTGTGGAAAAAAAGTAAATCGACTCGAAAACCACAAACGTTTATCAACTTACTTGTTTCATAAATACAACACCATTCATTTTCTCAACGTTAATTTATGTTAATTGTAATTGTGATTAATCAAGATGACTGTCTACGTTCTATTTCTATAATTTCATCAACTATTTTAATTGAATAGAGCCCTCGATTTAGATTTTTTTTTCTCAATTGTAGAGCCAGATTGACAGAAATCGAGGGATATTTGTAGTTATTAAAAGTCTAGACTCTAGGGGCTGTTTTCAATTCAAAACAATACCCCTTATGTGTTGTTATTAATAAATCCAGGGAATTCTTGTAGATTTCTTTGTCTTGATCGCATACATATTTTTTTTTCAATTTCGGTGACGTGTGACATTTAATTTTGTGGTATTCTATTGTCACCAACAACGGATACATTTCACGATTATTTCGTTATTGGTAACGGGATTTGAAATGATATTGCATAAGGGTTGTAGTAGAGTGGATCATCTCGATTCTCATCGTAACATTGAAGATTAAATGTGTATTTTCAATAACAACGATTATCGGAGATTTCCAACGAAATCCTCTAAATCGTCTAACAGTAGTTGGAGTGGTCGTATCTATAAAAAAACATCCCCTACAGTAATCGTGTTTTTTTTTTATCGTGTTGTGTCTATGGAAAAATTTTATTTATCTTGCAGCTCTCTCCGTTGTTATAATTATCAATTGTTGGCAATGATAAAAAAGAGCATGATTTAAACGAATATGTGGTGATGCCATTTACAAATCGATGGTAATTTTTCTATTGTCAATCTAATAAAAAACCACCACCACTGCTACATGTGATTAATTTGCTTACATCCATGTCTATTTATGGAGGAGTCAGTTGTTGAATTACTATTATAGTGTTGCACGCGATGTTTTTCCGGTTAAAACCCACAATGTTCCTATATGTTTAACAAAGAGAAAATCAGACGAGAGAAAAAAAACAAGAAAATCAACCAACCCCTTTTATTATCGCACCACCATTTCCTCTGTTATAGTACTTATACATGTATACATAATTTTCTAACAGTAGGGAAATAAGTCGGAATAGATGTAAATTGTAACAAATCGTTGTACTGATATATAAAACCAATTAAAAGAGTTAATACCTCGGGCATCCGTTAAACACGCGTAAACCGTGTTCAAATAATAGTTCACGGTTGATAAAATCTATGAGTGTTGATGTGGCTGGCGTGTCTTTTGACCATTCGTATTCACAACTGCCTTGTCGACGCACAAATATTGTTCAAATTTATATAAAAGATAGACGAATTGAATCACTGTAGACGATATATTTATTATTTTTTCGTTATAATTCAAACATCAACAAGATAAATTACCATTATAGAATCTTATCAATGATCGATACAAGAGAAATGAATCAAAAACCCCGTCAAAACGTCGTTCTTTATACGAATATTACTACAATAACTTTAATAATAAACGGGGTGGTAATGGTTGGAAAAACATCAAGAAATGTGTTTGGTGTTATTTTCTTAATAGAAACGTCTATAAAATGCTTTCTTTATCCGATCCTTTTCGTTTTTCATTACAGAAAAAACCGTTTTATATTCACATACATAGTATAGTAGTAGATGAAAAGAGATTTTAATAACACCGTTGATAGTTTCAAGAGTTAAGAAAAATGTTTTGAAACTACTTTGAAAATAATTACAAAACAGTAAGCTTGTGGGCTTCTTTCATTTATTATTATTATTATTATTTATTGATGATGATAAGCAATTCTTAAAAATCATCAAGTCTGATTGTATCAGCATTTCTTTAAAATATTTTGATTCGATTTATGATTACGCAACAATCATCAAAACTTTGACGTTATCGTAATGGCGCAAACAAATACGCATGCTCTTTCCCTCAAAGTAGCTTATTTGCAACGTTAACGTTCCCAATGCGGATACTTTCAGTTTTAACAAATTGAACATAAAATTACGGAATTATCGCGATATAAAATAATAAACTTGCAACAAACTGGTATTTAATTTCGATGTTTTTAAAATAATTCCACACCTACGTACATAAAGTCGAGATCAAACAACTTGCTGTAAACATTATAAGCAACACAGACTGAAGAAGAAAAAAAATATAAATATTAATTTTCCAGCGAGATAGAAAAATTGTCGTAATAATAATAAATAATGTGGTATGAAACCGTTGATTTTCTTTTTGTAAACCTAGCAATTACAATAAATATTGATTATGAAATTATCATAAAACTATCAACTGATTATATACATTTTTCAATCTTACGTAGAGAATTTTAAATATTTTCCCATGATTTTTTTCAACAACAATTCTTTCGTTTGTAAGGCCAACGTATCATCAAGACGAATAGTAGAAATTTGTAAAGTTCTACCTATCGGGACTTACAATTATCTATTTTTTATTCAAATCTAAATTACAATCGCCTTCATAGAATAAAATCCATCAGGAAATTGTTTCGTTGTCTTTATTGTTTTCTTCATCATCAAACTGTACACGCGGCAAAAAAATCGTGTATAAGTATGAAAGAATACCTACTAGCGACAAAATATGGCTAATTATTGCTTATTTTTCTTTCTTTCGTAGATCTTTTTTTGGTTGTTTTCTCGTTACGTACTCGTTCTATGTTCCATTTTCATATATTCTGTTAAAGTTCAAGTTGAATTTCATGCTCATTAAATGTTTTAATTATGTTAGTTGAGAAGCATACACATACACAATGTAGTGCTTGTATAAAATATTGTTACGAGTTATCTACCACCATGACGCCTTTTAATTAACTAACTAACTGTATATGTGTGTATGTATATTTACCTAAACGACTAGTTAAGTCAAAGAATCACACAAATATGACACATCTTTGATCAACAATATACAGGGTGACTCAACTATTTGAGGTAAATTTCAAATTAATAGTGCTAGATTTTTAGGGATTTTGCATCAATTTTGTCTAAGGACCTTAATTTTGTCCTAAGACCCGAAATCAATTGAAATTTGTGTTTGCGTACGTACTAAAAGGGTTAATTTCTCATGATTTTACAAATCAATTGCTCCTAGAAGTCTCATAATTTGGCACTAGAGTGCTAAGTTTTTTAGACTTTTTGTTGTAATTTCAAAGGGTATTGTTTTTAAGAAAATAAAATTATTTCTTAAAGTCTCGCACGTTTAGACTACAGTGCTTTAACTTTTAGACTTTTTATTTTTGTTTTAAGAAAGTCAACAATTTTTGAGAAGTAGAATTTCTCCCAAAAGTGGCAACTTTATACAATAATGCTTAATTTTTTAGACTTTATTTTAATTTGGTAAAGTAGTCTATAGTTTTTGGGACTAAAAGTCTCAATTTTAGGCCACAGTCCTAATTTTTGGATTTTTTTTCTGGTTTTATGAAGCATCGCGTAGTTTTTAAGACAAATTAAAGTTCGACTTTTCGCTTATTTTTATTGGATTTTAATACAGAACTTAAGAAAACACAATTATAGTCAAATAGTTTGGAATTTCATGTAATTTTTAGGGAACATTTTGAAAATTCTAAAGTTTTATTAAGCTAAAATTTTGCCTTCGCTCTGTTTTCAACCGTTTTCAAACAGTTACTAGAGGCAATTTCGCTTCCAATTTATCATCAAAGTGCTTCCTTCTAATAACATTTTCCCCATAATTGTTATAGTAAGCACTCTATAAATAGTCGGAGACACCCTGTAGGTTTAGTTTATATGAAGATTTCGATTAACTTACGTAAACTATAAGAAATAACAATCTAATTACAGATATAACAAGAAAGTTTCTTATCTTTATGCAATTCAATCTTTAAGTATCATATTTTATAATTAACTATACAGGTTAAAATAGGATTGGTATTTTGTATGTGTGCGTGTTTTTCGACCTATGAATGTATAGATATTTTGTAATTTGATAGTAGAATTTAATTAAAACGTGATAAATTTCCTCTATTACAAATTAACATGTTTTTTTCTCAAAGTTCTCTCTTATAACTACCATATGTGGGAATTATTTTCTCAATTTCATTCATTATAAAATATCATCTCATCAAATAATAACTTTGACACATTATTACACTAATAAAATGTTCGATTTTGTTGTATTAGTGTGTATCTGTGTGTTTTGTACGATTTATTGAAAAAGTTAACGTTACTCTCTATTCTGTTTAAATGATGGGAATTGCGGTATAATAAAAAGTCCATTTAGCAGATTAAAAGAAAATTATAAATTTACAACTACTACATGGTTGAAATTCTTTCTTTAGATAGGTTTGAAGCGAGCCATTAACGGAATTTCGATGTAATTGTAGTTGAATACCTCTAATTGTATGGCAAACTTTCCATAATACAGTCCGGCGATTCTTCTACACAACTTGACTCTATCGAAAAGTTAAGATTATGAACTAAAACTGTTTAAATTTAGTCAACTCGACTCTATATAGTGGAATTGAGAGGTATGATGTAAACGTAGCTTGGGGATTTTAGTCGAAGACAACATCGTGCTGTATCATGATTAATATTGAATTTTTCTTGTTTCTATCTCTCGATTCCTCTATCTGAATTCATGAAAGAATTGATTACATGTAATTTATCATTATGAAATCTGAGTAATTTTGGAAAGCTGAAATTTCCTCCAGGATTTCTGATTTCCTTTTTGTACCCTGTATCTACACAAACTTCAATTCAAGTTTATCTGATACTTTTGATCGATAATCCAACTTTCTCAAATTAAATTTGCTCATATTTCCCTTTTAATAACGAATTTCCACTGGTCGAAATGAATAATTTAAAATAAACTAGAAGAAAAAAAAGGGCGATAATGTTATAAATTTTGTGTTGAACAAGCATTAATCAATATAAAACTGGGATGATATTCGCTATTGTTGTATAAAGTTTGGTGATGAGTGGTAAACAAAACCCTATTCTCTTGCCCTTTTATATCGCTAATATTATTAATGATTTTGTTTACCGTGTTTCAGTATCATCACGCCACTTTTAATATTATCTTCCTGTTCTTATCTTTATGTATTCCTGTCGAGAGACCTTTATTTATGTACGATTTTTTATCATTTTTTTAAAACGTCTATTTTTTGTTTCCCATCTTCAAAATAACCGGAAGAAGTCTCATTAATTACACTGGAAAAACTTTCTCCATTGTCACCAAGACGATTTCAATTGATAGAGCATTTCCTGTTAAGAATCTTTCGATACAGGAAAGTGTAAGAAGGGTGGTGTTGGTGGCGGCGGTAGTATCCCCGTATATCCTTGTCAGATTTTCTATTTGTACATGTATGTGTGTGTGTGTGTGCGAAACAATGCACGCCTAACCTTAATTTATCACCCAGTGGGACTATTTCCTAGTTCGTATACAATCGAAGTTCTTAGATTGAACTCTCAGATACTTGTCATCGGTCTTCTTCATCGTATTCTTCTTAAGAAATTGTGGAAAATAAGGAGAAATGAGAGAGCGTCGTTGTCGTATAGACGCCTGTCTTCACGTATACAGCCAACCACATATCGATAAATGTCAGTGAAGTCAATATAGAGACACAATAGTGAAAAGATCCTTAATCTTGGCTCTTGTATTCAGATATTTCAAACGATTTGTATGAATCTATAAAATGGCTCGTTCATATAGGTAGGTAATACGAATTTGGTTTCGTGTTCAATAGAGTTGAAGAAGATCCTTTTTTTTTTAAGTTTGTGGTATTAAACATAAAACAACAGGCTAGTAAATTTAATAGCGGCCGGATTGTTTAGCATTCTTCGTTATGGAGATTTCTGCCATTCTTCAACTGAGGACTGTCAAACATATATATACAAACATAAATTATCCGTACATACCACCACCACTGCCGCCGCTGCCGCCACACGATGGGCAATGAATTACGATTGCCCCAAGTTCGCATACAATGACTTGTCTGTTTCATTTGACAAACAAAGACCTACAACGAGTTTTCTGATTTAAGCCGAAGATCTATTGATTTGTTATTGAATTTAGATGTTGATTAATCGAAATTTTTAATACTACAGACTTAAATCTAAATAATTAACGAATTAAGATAAAAATTCGAGTTTATTTTTTTTTAATTCCAAGTTTAGCACAACATAATTCACTATTTTAACTCCGTTAATGACATTTTGAGTGTCTATTCGCTGTTTTTACAACTTTACTGACATGCAACAAAGACAGAAAGTAACTTCTGTATAACTTTAAAAGTCGACATTAAATTGTGAATGTTTTGAAGATTCTGGAATTTTATGTTCATCCTTAACTGGAAGAAACAACACTCAAAGACTGAGAGAAAGCAATTAGTGGACTTAATGGGAAAAATTCTTTATTTTGCGTTAAAGACAACGATAAAATTTTTGGTATTATCGAACAAATGATTGAGGCTGGAATTAAAAAAAAAAAATGCTAGAACCTGTTCATCGAGGATTATAATTAAAATAATAACGTAGAATGTACGCCCGCCTGCCGTCTCTTTGCCCATCATTAAATGACGGTCGAGACTATGAAATAACAGGCCAGCGTTTCAGAATTACTAAATTTGAGGATGCTCCGGAATAGTGTCCTCTTCCTCATTACACTACTCAAATCTATTTTTCGTTTCACAAATGGAAATCTTGTCGGTTATTAAATTACACGACTACAGTGGGAAAACTACAAAAAGCCACTTATCTGTTTCTGGGAGAATAGGTACAAAAGTCGTTATATACTCGTGGAGGTCCTAATTGTAAGTTTTCTGACAGTAGTCATTCATCTTGTTTGTGTTGTGTTGTGAACGGTATAGGGACTGAAATCCATTTAAAAACTACCTGCCTATTTCACGGGCACCCTCTCGCCTTATCATATTATCTAGTGGGACCCTTTTTGGCTTTTTAGAATGCTTTAAATATTTCACAAAAGCTTGTACGGTTCGGGGGTTTTTGTGCGCCTTGTTTTAACAACCAACTTGACTCGTTTTAACCTGAAGAAAGTCGAGGGGAAATAATAACAGAACTTAATAAAGAAAATTACAAGTTTTTCGAATGTATTTTAAAATCAGTGACACAGCAAGTCTCTAAATTACTTACCCCACTCGGGCTTCTCTCATTATGGTCGTTCGTCTAGTAGTTTGGTAAAAATTTTTATCTTATTCAATCAAATTTGTTCACCGTGTCTGAATAGGATGGTGGTAATAATAGAATTCAACCACCTGGAAATGAAAAAAGACACATTATACTGTCGACAATCGGATTATTTTTGTAGATAGCTACATAATGTATAGGAGGAGAGTCTATGGGGATGGAAATTGAAAAATTCTAATGGAGAGAAATTTGCAAATTTCATTTTATAACATTTCCATACATTCCATCTATTTTATTCTAAGCTATATTGTTGTTATAAGACCCCGTCCACACACGGACACATTTTGGAGTCTGCAACAAATTTCTGACGGAAGAGCCGACAAACGTCACATACGTCGTCAACATTCTAACATATTGTGGATAAACATTCAGACGTACGTGACGTCTGTCGGTGCTTTCGTCAGAAATTTGTTGCCGACTCCAAAATGTGTCCGTGTGTGGACGGGGTTTAAGAATTTAACAATAATGTTACAATTCTATTCGACCCTTCGAGCACATTATTCTTGCAGTAGCTCTTGAAATGGTAAGGTGATCACCTCCACGGTTACGCTCTACTGGTTTCTATCATGTTTGATTTCGATGTGTATGTTGTCTACTTGATGGGATTCTTGTACCGGACTTTTTGCTTCATTACCGTAGATTGTTTCTAATAATAACTGTAAATCAATCTTTATATTTATTATTGATCGAAAAAATTGATAATTACATCTATAAAACTATTGTTCGAATAAATTTTGTGTTGACAATTGCGGGGATGAGCCGAAGAAAAACCAATTTACACTCAATTATCAAGTGTTTAAATTGAAAATGTAACAGCTTGAACTAATAAGGACTACTATAACTAGTGTCGATTTAAATAGAAACTGGTCGAAAAACAGGGACATATGTTTTTGGGACTACTAACCCATCATATATTTATGGCCCCATTGAAACAGAAACCTTTTAGAACCTTGTACAATGTTAAGTGCTTTTTAATGTAGCCCAGACGTTTTGCCTCCTTTTCTAAATTGTATACACACTGAAACTACTTATTCAAGATAAACAACACATATTTCTTCTATAGATTAATGGGCAACATTCAGGTATAGAACAAAATTATTCGATATTTTTTCTGTTAATTTCTCCCCAATTAGAAAAGTTTTGTCTGTTGAGACTACACAACGGAAGAGAGGGTGTCTTGTTCAATTTTGAATTGAGTTAAGAATTGTTCAACGAATTAAACGGAGCGAAAACACTCGTTAAACACTTAAAACTTCTAACATAAGTCGAAATACAAGAAAAAAACAAGTTCGAAGAATTAATTTCTCTATAATAACATTATTTCGTCCATGATACAGCCGAGAACAGAAAATAAGAAACTGACTTATAAAGCAAATGATTTTGCCACTGAAATTACTCATCTTTAAAGTAAGATAACTCACAATTTTTACCAAATATAGAGAAAAAGTGCAAATTGTATTTTTTTTTTTTTAATAAAAAACGCATTTTAATCAAAAATCACTAGGAAGTTTTGCTACCAACCCATTTTTGATGCACGATGAAAAATTTCAGTTGACAAATTAAAAACTTTCAGACTCGATACTCTTTAGAAAATTGGGTTGATATAACCAAATTACTGTAAATTTTCTAACCTTACAATTCCAAAATTGATTGGGTTTGCGGTTGCTGTGTTCGAAGAATTTGTGAATTATTTGTTTTCAGCAAGTAACTCTTTTTCTATTTCGATTATTTTAAACTAAAATAAATCATTTTATTTAAAACATTTTAAAACTTATATTAAAATAACGAGTTCATACGTGTGAATGTGGTCAAAATTGACGTTTTGAGGTTAGAAATTTTGGCAAACACTCAAATATTTGTTTCCATTCTAGTAAAAATGGTAAATCATCGCATTTCACAATCAATAATTTCAACAGGGAAGTTCTTTTGTTTGAAATTATTGTAAAATTATTTGATTTATAAGCCAGTTTCTTATTTTCTGTCGTCGGGTGTACGATCAGATTCGGATTAGGTTACTTTAAAGGGAAATATGTTATAGAGGACTGTATCATATTGCTCTCTGTTACAATGTTGTTATCTTGAAAAATAACAGAACTTGCGACAGGTTCAAAGGACCAATATATGGGAATATAATGCTGTAGAAAGAAATAAGAATGCCTGTTCTTTGTTTTAAAACATTTTTGATTTATAGGCACGATTAATATTACTGATCCATTCCCATTATCTTCTTCATATATGCAGTTTATTACGTTGTTTTTCTTAAGTTTATAAAAATAATAAACTATTAACACAACATTGGATTGCAATTAAAATCGCCTGATAATTTCCACATAAATTCAACAAATTAACAATTATAGAAACCATAAATAGTATCATATTTAAGGGGAAAAAATTAATAAAGTCACCACCTTTTTGTATTGATAATCCATTCTCAATTGAGTACAGTTTATCCAACAAGAAATGAATGGATAGTTTATCTTGTTTTGTATAAATGATTTATTATTTTACCCTAAAAGATATCGAATGGTTGATAACTTATTTATTAATAATTATTGCTAGATTTCTTCTATAACGAAATACAAATAGAGGCGTTCGTTCCAATTCGAAATCAAAATATAAATCAATTTAATTGATTAAATAATATCAAACTAACAATCGGATATAAAAGTGATCTACAATGTGTACAATCTCTCATTCATATACACATTATATTTATTGTATCGTATCCAATTATTATAAATAAAGACGGGCACGCCCAACAATTGTCGGCTTTTACTTTCTATTATCCATCAGTGTTTTTTTTTTTATTATTATTTCTATAGTTGATCTTGATAAATTTTTCTGTCTCAATGTATTTAAAAGCGTTTTCGTTATGATAGAACAATTCAATAAATAATCACAGCGGTTGATTTTCTAAATTCGATTCCGATTTATCAGATAATCAAATAAATCTATCTAGCATATTATGAATCTCTGTACAGATTCATTTATTATTAACAATATAATTAGCGGAAGATGATTCAGGGAATTATTTCTTCTCACTCTAGAAACTCTCATACAATTACATGTTAATTAAACGTTATTCTTGAGATAATTAGTTCAATTAGATGGATAGATGGTTCCAATGGGGAACAAAGATAGATATAGAAATTATTATTAATATTAAACTAATTATTATTATAATAATGACTTTGTCAATTATATAAATTATTCAGTGAACAATTGATTAACAATTTTAGGTTATCAATAATTTATCAACAAAAAGGTTATCAATCTTTTTTTTACATACATACATCAATTGTTATTGTATTACTTTATTAGTTTGTTCACAGACTAAATATCGTTACTATAATTTTAACACACAAACATAAATTTTATGGTGTAAAATTCAAAATATACTCCAACTATGGTAGTCTAATCGGCTTGATTTTAGCGATAATTTCCAAGTCAAGTTGTCAAACTCGGATTGATTCGGTATAAATATTCTCTAGGGACTTTTATTTGCCCACCCTCTTATTACACAAATTGTGGAAGGTTCGTTGAATCTAAGAGGACATTGACATGGTGGCGCTTATCGAAATGCCAAATACTTGACGGCTTGTCAAATTTTATATTGTTGACCTAATCAAATGTTCCAATTCGATCATTTATAATTGACAATAATAGAAATTATTTGTTATACAAGTTGTGTGTAATAGGGTGGCGTGCTATATAAATCTACTACTACTACTACTATTACAACCCCTAAGTTGTACAGTTTGTGGTCTGTAATTGTAATTATGTATGTATGTAAGTAGTAGCGTTCTACGTTCGTGGAAATTATAAAGATTGCCTTAATAAAAAATTAACTCATATAACTTACCATCGTATATATCACGCAATCAAATGTTAGCCACAATCAAGATATAGTAGCCAGACTGTCTATTGTAATACTGTATAATTTACAATTTCTTCATAGTTGATTATTATTTTATATGCAAAAAAGTGTTGATGTTAATTGATAGCGTCAATAATTGGAGTTTAGTCTAGAAGGGGGAGGTAGATTATTATTTTTATTTGTCTATTAATGTGTGATTATTTCTTTGTCGTTTATTGACAATAAAACACGAGCCAAGAACTGGTTTTTCAAACCAGACAATACTTAATCAGTATGTTGAATGTTCCTATAATGTTTTTATAAAAGAAAACAATATATAATTTACAATTCTATTCAAAGATTTTTATATGCAAATTTGTTATTATTAATAAACCCGGTCTGATTCGCATGCAAGCATATTATAAAGCTCAATATACCGGGTGGATCACTTAATTTAAAGGTAAGTCCTATGAACGATTCGAAAAATATTTAACAATCGTAGGAAGGTCTCCGGTGATCTTATTGTTTGGAAGTTTCTCAAAAACGCTTGCTTCGTTACATTTTAACGCATTTCAAGTGACCCAAGTATCCCAATAACTTCGATTTTTCTTCATTTCTTCTGGAATACAATGGAGAAAAACGCGAAAATTAATGTTGAAATGCAAAAAGCATGTTGGCCAAATACGCTTCGCGGTCGTCAAGAGACCACCCTATGAATTCGTAAAATATTTTTCGAATTTCGCCAACTATTAGGGATATTTTTAAATTATAGAGTCTAGAATGGACCACCCGGTCTTGTCGATTATTTGTAAATCGACTATCTTTTAATTTTTTCCTATTGTTTCCAATGTTTTGTATTTCTCACTGTTTTATTATTTATTTAAGAAGAAAGTAGAGATGGGGAAAAAAATCAATAAAAGTCGATTAGGGTGGAAATTGGAATTCTTTCCACTTCCCCTCCCTTAACAAATTGAAGAAAATATAATGTTTATTCTGGACGATGTCGTCTCGTCTCTAAGGAGCGACCCTTGAAATTTATAAATAAATAATTCATCTACCTATCGGGAATTGTAGAAAGAGTTGCTATTTGGAGAAAAATAAGAAATAATAATCCATCATGCCTGTTTGACATCCATCTAAGATTTGGTTTTGTTACAGATAAAACACCACCATCCAATAAGTATAGTGTCAGATGGGAGATGTGACAGATATACGACATTTAGACATAGACATTGTAGGAAGGATGTGTGTGATGTTGTTATTGTGCCATACTACTCCCTAAAGTTGAATTTGTCACCACTATTGCTGCTATTGCTGCTGCTGCTGCTGTTATTCGTAATACAGGACGTGGGTTACCATGGCGCGTCCGGAAACCCTCAACTATGGCCTGTCACTCTCATCCCTGTTATTATTGGCATTTTTCCTCGATGGACTTGTCGCTAATCAAGGTTAGTATCAAATGAAACAGTACAGAAGATCCGACATTGTTGTTTTATTAATCAACGATTACCGTTGGGATTTTTAATTGTGTTCTAATTAGCATTAATGTTTACTTTTTCGTAATCAATCCGATTGGTTGGCCGCCTTTAAATCTTGTCGTTAGTCGATTTGCATTTTTATTACAACAACTGACTGTACATTAAAATGCCGGTATTAAAACAAAAGACTACAAGAAACAAAAGACAACAACAAACTGAAAAGAATACACACAATACAGTAAAGATTAAAAGGGAAAGAAGTAGAAGATGTAACGCAACAAAAACTCTACAACATTAAGCCAGACTTGAATTTTAATTTACACAAAATGAAGAATAAGGAAAAAATTCCAAAGTTTTTTTTTCGCAACATAGTTATATTGAAAGAAGTATTTAATGGAGACAATACAAAACGGAGCGGATCTGGTTTTGTTTTAGTGCTCCTCTCTTGGCCCTTATTCATTATTCAAACCACTCAACAAAAAATGTATGCACCTCTAGGTATACCAGAAAAAATCTCTTAAGCGGTTTTACAAATCCTGCTGGTAATCCATACAAACGAAACAAGATTTGATTAAAAATAAATAAGATTTATTCGGGTGTAACCGGGTGGAATTTGTCATCTTTATATTGTCTCAATCAAAATATTGAGAAAGTTGAACCTGTTCCTTCAATCAACTTTCTTTTCGTTTTTTTTTTCCATGTGACTTCTACATCTCTTGTTGTAGTTGTAATAAAATCCGTATATTTTGATTGGACTGGTATTTTTGTATGATTATGGGTGGAGACATGGTGCCGTTGTTAAGATTTAATCGTTTCACTTAATTATCCCCTTCAGAATTTCTGGTTTATTAATTTATTTACATGTTATAAGAGTGTATTGCCAACAGCATTCAAGAATCATGTAGTATCCTTTTTCTTCTAACAGTAGTTGTTAACAACAGTAGGAACGGGTAAAGGTCCTCCCTTGAGATTCCCGACTAGGATAATGTCCTAATTGTAAAATATTACCATGTAATTGTCCGTTGTTGTTGTTAAATAAGGAATGCCGATCGGTTATATCGATGATTTATTTAATTAAAAATCAATTTTTTTAAATCAAATTAATTACATTAAAGACAAGAGTATTGTTGTAGATTTCAAAGCAATTCAAGCGTAAATTCATATCATGTCAGCCCATCTGTTACTGTTTTAGTGGAAATCCTGTACTTGGTCGTATCATATGTATGTATATGTGTAGGTTATACAAGAGTATTGTTTCTCTGTTTATGATTATAAGTTGTCTTGTATGTATGTTTGAATATGTTTTGTTCAAATAGCTGTTAGTATATGGACATGACGGAAATGTATGACAGTTTCTGGGAATAGTTGCTGCCTCCATATAACATACATTCAACTAGAGACTTTGTAACAATATATAGAGAAAATATGAATTATTAGACATGTATTGCTTTTACTGCATTGATGTCACCTTCAATTTAATTCTTGAATTCATATATTCGTTTATACAACTTGAGATAATTTATGATCAACTATACGTTTTCCTTTTTGAATTGAAGCCTATACAAAGTCTAAACCATACTTACATACAATAGAGTCGAACATTTTTGTTATTTCGTTTATTATACAATTTGGTAAATACTGAAACTTATTAAGAATATTTCAGGATTTACTAATGAAGCTTCAGAAATCTATACAACTACTCCTTTCAAAAATAAAATCGCTTATCTTTGGATCTTTTGCATACAACCGGTTACTAAAGAATGTACACAAATTTACCATCTGACCAATTTATTAAATTTTCCACATCGAAAATCTATACATATTATAATTATAATGATATAAATTGTTCATTTCCATTAATTTATTATTTATTTCAGGCTATATTTTGACGTTCAAATGTTAGAAACGGGTTATAAATACACTATGAGATATCATAATTAAATTCTCCCGGTCTCTAGGGAGATCCCAGGGTGATTTACTTTAGGCTTGTATTTTTGCTCTTATTATATCAATAGAAGGACGGATTCTAGACTTAGAAGCTCATCAAAATTGACAGAATTTCGTCATTTCGATAGGGCAGTTTTTGTCGATTCAGCATCGTTTATTGAAAACTGCTAGAATTAAAATGTCTTAGCTAATAAGGAGAGAATTAAAAGCCTCTATTTAAAGCTATTAAAAGCCTCTAAATTGCTTCCTTAGGGCAATTTGTGAGCAAAACTACTCGAAAGATTATTGATTTGCCCGAAAATCTCAATTAAAAGTAGCGATACTGTTTTAAAATCCAGTCTAAAAATCAATAAATTGTCTACTTATAAACAGAATTCTGCAAAACTTCTGCAAAAAAATGACGATTTAGGAGGAAAACGTGGTCATTTCTAAAGTTTTTAAAGCTTCTTCTAGCAAAATTTACTCAAAACTTTTGTCTTAAGAGCTCGCCCAGTTTTTAGAAAACTGCCAAGATTTAATCAATGATTTCAAGATGCTTCTTTTTTGAAAATTCCTCTGCAATAATCAGTCACAAAAGGAAATTCTAGAGTATTTTTGTGTTGTATTGTCTTACTAATTTTTCATATTTTATTTCTCAGAACTTTACCAATTAATAATCGAATTTTGACGAAACGATGAAAACATATTGCGCTTTGATGTAGGACAAAAATTTGTTAAAGTAATCTACTCTAAAAATTAAGAATTTTGCTTCCAAATCATCAAAATTGCCCCCTTAAGAGCAGAATTTGTCAAAAGATTGATGATTTAGAAGGAAAGTTTATAATTTCCTAAGTTTTTCAAGATTTTAATAGCAAAATTTAATCAAGATTCTTGACTTGCGAAAATTCCGGAAGACTCAATCATGATTAGAAAGAGTGTATTCGACGAGATGTTTTATTTTTGAAGATTCGCCTGCAATTGTGCGTTACAGAAGAAAGATTTGGAGCAAGTTTTTGTCGTATTTCTTTTCCAAAATGTTTCATAATTTCTCTCGTAATAGTTGCATTTATAAAAGCCTCAATTTTCAGATTTAAAAATCAAATGGATAATTCTTGAATAATTTTTAGAAAGATATGCTTTACTACAATTTATCTGTGAGAAATGATGTTTTTCTTCGTTTATTCGAGAAATAATTTTAACGTGTAGGCGTCACCTGTATTTATGACTTATCGATAATTATGTAAATTAAACTCTACATTAGATCCTCAATTGGACATTTATAGACAATAATTTAAATATTTCCAGTAAGTATCAAGTGAATTTCTAAAAATCATTCAATACATTCAATCTAAAATTGTTTAAATACCGAACAACGAAAAAAAATATCGCGTTATGTTTAACTCGTGTGTTGTATAATTATTAAACATTTCCGAATAAATTATAGTAAATTAATATAAACGCCTACGCGTATCGTGACAAGAAAAATCTCTTTGAAATTTATTCATGGGAACGTTGATCTGTCATTTCATCATCATCATCAGCATCATCATGTTGAAGTTTTAATTTCTTGTTTAATTTATTATCGTTTTTATTTTTTTAATGGAAATCAACACTACGTCAACTTGTTTCTCTTTCTAAATTATTCTATGAATCGAATTATCTTGGTTCGATCTTTTTGTTAGTTATAGTCCAGCAAAACTGGATGTTGCTCGTATTTTTTTCTAGTTAGATTATATGCATTTTATGAATATATTAAATTGTATCTATATGTACGCTTAATTTAGTGGACTATCTTGTAGTATTTTAGTTGACCAACAGTAGGTACCCATTTAACTACTATTACAATATTATAAATCCCCATGATACTCTTGCTAGAGGAAAATATATAACAATTAAGTTACAGCTCGCATTACAAAAAGCCGACCGTTTTACATAAATTTACATGTTGAATGAACCGGTGCACATGAAACATACATTTTGACAACATACATGTATAACGTCTACTTTTAGTATTTTTCATTTTTTCCTCCCATTTGGATAAATTGCATTTTCAACATATACGGTTTATTGTAAAAAAGTTGTTGATAATAACGACGACTTTCTTATTATTATTATTATTAAACACCAAATTTGGTATTTACAACTTTCCTTAAAAAACAAACAACCGAAAATTTGAATAATAATTTAAATTAAATTGTCATAAATGTGATCGATCCTCTTTTAAGAACCCCAAATTTTCGGCTATTCTCTTGACAAATTTAAGTCGAAAATTGGCTTATTTTAGATTGCACAAGGGTCCATGGTTAAAAAAACGAGGGGATCTATCTGTAATATAATTTAAAGAATAAGTACGTGCTTGTATTAACCGACAATATTCCATTCATGTCTCAAGGTATGTCTAAACGATTACAACCCTTTCAACAACCGCAAAGTATCTGTTAAGCTTTTGAGATTTTCAAGCCCGAGGGTATGCACTCGTTCATATAACGGTGCATCTACAACGAAAATAAAATATTGTGTAAATATCCCATAAATCCGGCTACAATACGGGGATTTTTATCAGTGAAAATAATCCACTTTTTCGGAGTATTTACAGAAAAATTGATTTAATTGTATTTTTAAATTTCCGTCTCGAATAAAATAGAAACATTTAAAATTGAATAATTTCCACTTTAAATTGATTGAAATTGTGTCAAATATTCTAGAACGAGTTGAAAACAAACGTTCAATCAAAACATTCATTCTGGTTGGCTTGTTTTCGGGGAGATTATTCAAATTTTAACAGGACTCGCGTCAGGATGGAACAGAAACAGAGAAAAATGATGATTTTTCATATCTAGAAATTCGTGTTTGGTAAATTTATTAAAACAGTTTATTGTAAAGACAGCCAGTGTTTTTTCCTATTGAATTATTACAAGAATTTTGAGAACACGTTTGTAAGTTGACGTTCCGTTAAAAGCACGATATGACATAAATTTAATACGCGTTATTAGTCCTGTCGACGAATAACCTGTAAAGAATGGAGAGAGAGGAAACATCCGTTCCTTTAAACAGACAGAACTGATGGAAGACAGCCGGTGAGGTGGCAAAGAAAAATAATTGTAATTTGTACGCAAACTGTTGTTGTTGTTGTTGCTTTCACTCGTTTTTCTCGTTGTCTGCAACAGTACGAATGGAAAAAATATTGGCGCAGTTCCGCAAATTGTTGTTCTAGCGTTACATTATTTATTTTATATGCCAACATGAAATATTGTTATAAATAATTATAAGCCAGAAGATTAATGGAGTTGAAATCGTTGTAGATAGTCCCTTCAAACAAACAGATAATCTAACAACAACAACAATAAAGAGTACGAAATTTCTTTATTCAAATTCCTACAACTAACTCAGTTAAACTAATTGAATTTGAAGATAGATATTTGTAATGAAATTTCAAAACATAACAACGACAATCTAAACATTTCCTTATACAAAACAGTAAAACTAATTAAATACAAATTGACTTCAGTAATTATTTTATGGGATCGATAGTTGAGCGATTCTACCACAAAATCGAAAGTAAAGTGCTAAATTTCTAGCGTTTCCCACACCATAAAAATGACATGAAAGAAATATCTAAAGTGGAAATGTTTACATGAAAATATGACAGGTGTACGAACGGTAGAATAAACACATATCATGAAGGATTTAGCAGAATATTAGGCAAATGCGAATTTCCCAAACACATCTCAGAATTACAACAAAAAATCTCGAAATTCGGCTAAATTTCAGGCCTGAAGGAGCGAATACGATCGCACATTTGCAGCTATCAAGTATACGCTCGCACATCCCTCGATGATTCCGAATAAATTAACTCTCTAGTAAAGCTTTACGGTTTGATGTAGAATAAAGTGAATTATCTTCCATGCATGTTGTAAATTGTTGAAACGATTAGCAAGTCCGTGTGTTCAATTTGAATTTTAGCAACTTAATTTCATGTAGTATACGTTGAAGTTGTCGTTATTTTTTTCTTGAATAATTAACGAGCAAGATTCATCTGGTCCAGCATATCATTAAAGTAGAATCTAATGACATGATTCTCTTAATTACCTTAATTTATTTGACCAGATTGTCGAATCCTGATACAGTCTGCAACTCGACATAGCTTTAAAACACACACTTATTCCCCAAACTAACCATTTGTTGTCGGTTTCAGTCTATCTACCACAACTAGATGACTGCTCTTTACAATATAAACTTGTTTATAATAAGTGAAGTCCTTGTGGTGAGGAACACGCGTGGTCGGTTTAGTTAGAGAGTAGATCTTTGTCGATATATCAACGAGTTTTGCATGGCAAGAGAGGCTCTTTACAATAAACATCCAAAGCTCTCTTGAATTCTTCACCAAGCTTGAACTTGAATTGTATAAAGTGGTAGTTGCGTGCATTATCTGTTTGTGTTATTCACTGTTTCTTTATTCTTCTTCTTTATAAATCTACATGAGTTTGTATATGTGAAATCTTTTACAATAAACTATTTACCAGGCCAGTTGTTGCTTGTTTATTGTTTCGGTCCTTCTACAAAGTGTTTTTACCAGTTTTACTCCTGTGGGCGGGTGACTTATTCAAATTGTTTTACTTTTGATCAACGTGAAGATTAAAAAACAATTATTTTCGAGTGTCTTCGCCGTCTCTGTTTGGTTTTTTAATTCCAAGTAGTTGTCTGCGACAGCGATTCTTAACGATTTTTACAACCACGGACCGGTAAAATGCGGACCAGAAAATTTTCGTTGCAGGCCATTGTTGGGAAGCATTGACTTTTTGGAAATTCTTCTCCGTTTCTTATTTTATTTGGAAAATAAAAGTGAAATAATTGGAGAATTCAAGACTAAAAATGCTAATTCTTAAAAAATGGATTAAAATCGAACAAAACAGTATGAGATTTTCAAAATAGAAGAAAATTTCTAAATTTTAGAAGATGAGTGTTAAATTTTGTCATATTAAGTGGCCGGGTTACAACTCGGAAAAAAGTAGAATTTTGGATAAACGATTTCTTTCATTTTGCACTCAAAACGCATTTGAGAGAGCATTCCAAGCTGCATAAGAAAGACTCCATATCTTTTGGAAAACGTGAAAATTTTGATATATAAATGAAACTTTAGAAGCATGTTGATTCCTTATTTTCATTTATAACTCAGCCAATATTAATTTGTTTGCAATGAATATAGAGTCCATCCAGGCGCAAATTGAGAAAGCTTTTCAAATATTTGGGAAATTTTTTATCGGTCCAGTAGTTTTCCAGAAAATTGAGAGAAACGGTAAAACGGAAAAGAAAGAATTCAAACGCATATTAAAAGATAGAGAGTTGAATTTAGCATTTTCTGAAAGCTAATATATGGGCTTAGAAGTGGAACGAAAAGTCGCAGTTTTGGAAATTCAAGGAATTTTCCTATGATTGTAGGGAAATTCTTTAATCATTTTCATCTGTTAAACATATTTGTTTTGATGCTTGAAATGCGCTTTCAAATGAGCCCAAAATTTTGAGTTTTGAATGAAAATTGAAAGAGAAATCGTTTATCGAAAATTCTACTTTTTGAGTTGTGAGCCGGCCCTTTAAGTACTACTTATATAGTATAAAAGTTGTCATATAGGTAAATACTGAAAATTTGTACTAAGCTTTTGAAAATAGAAGAAATTTATGTAATTTTTGCCGCTTTGTTTCTTATTTTTTAGAAATTATTCGTCCTCCCAAAAAAAATTTTTTTTTATTAAATCAAGCAAATTAGTAAGAGATTTTTGAAATAAGGTAAAATCTCTTAATTTTGAACTAAATTTTGCAAAATTAAGTACGTATATGGTACAAAAGTTGTATAAGAAAATGAAAATTTTTATTTAATTTTTTTAAATTTAATTTTATTTAAATTTTTTAAAACTACACGAATCTACTTAATATGAATACTTTAAAAAATTATATGCCGAATATATCGTATAAAATGAGAATCCCATGGGGTTCGTACAATTAAATTTATCCTGAAAATTCAGGAAATTTATATTAAGACCTAATAAAATAGATCTCTTAGAATAAGGCAATTTCTTATAAGTTTTGATATTTTAGATCAATCTTTTTTAATTTGTTTGAATCATAAGTATCCCTAAAACAAAGTAGAATTTCGTCCAAAAATTTTGAAAATTTCGACTAAGGGTGCAAATTATTTTGAAATTTTGTACCGTAATAAAAGAAATAAACTTTAAAATCTTATAAATATTGCAAATGGGAATCCCATGCGGTTCGTACCCGGTGTCAAATTTCGAGATTGCATTCGGCCAAAGTTGATGTAATTTAGTAATGGCACCCCAAATAGGATAGTATGGACTAATATCAGGAATCTCACTCTTCCTGTTTTATAGTTGACACAATGTTGACGTGAAACAGACAGGATTTGCATTGCATCCCCTTATAGTTTGCATTTTGTGACGAAACCCATCAGCTGTGTTCCCCCAGACTCAGGGTTGATGCTAATAAATCGTTTTGAATATTTATCATCTGTCCATTCTTACTATACACTCATCTTTTGGGAGAAAAAATAATGAAAACAAGCTGACTGTATATACAAATTAGTTAGCCTGCAAATCCAATTCAATTATCTTTCCTATTGTATAATTCATAATAAATGACAAAATTATCAATTGAAATCAGTGGCGGACATTGTTTTCGGTATTTTATGGTCAAACGATAAATTAAAACGTAAACCACCAATGGCTATATATCAACGGACACCACGCATATAACTGTACGAATACTGCATATATTGTTGGAAATCAACGATGATATAGCCCTAATTGAAATTTCCCTAATGGTATTTCTCTGTAAACAATTCAGGACTAGTCTATCGGGAACTATCCGTCACTTAACCAACGGGACATGAAGGAGGCGGTACATTATGGTTGTGCTTTATACGTATGTAGATATACAGTTTTGGTTGATACTCTAATGATAATAATATCGTATAAAGAAGGGGGTAGTCTTGGGGGTTGCGAATCCAAATACAAATGAACACAAAAAAGTTTACAACTACAACAACTTGTACATAAGTGACAGATATTCGTTCTTTTGATACACGGCTAGTGTCCCAAGGCGATGTTGTTGTAATATTGTGCTAGTTTTCCACAAGACGATTTCTAGAAGAGGGTGAAAATATGTTGAATAAATACCGAAAAACGATCGATAATTCTATAAATTCTCCATTTCCGTCATCCGAGTTTCATTTGATAAAATTTTAAGGTGACAACAACAACAAGAAAACAAACAAACTAGTCTTGTCTTTAAAATATCCCGTTCGTTTTAAATGCATTGAATACCTACAAAACGGCCTCTATAGTAAATGTTTGTATTTCATTTTCAGAACAAAGTCGGCCGGGAATTGAATTTTAAATTATAGCCTTTATCACCCCCTGTCCGTTTTGAACGCCCCCTTTATATACCTTGATAAACTCGATGTATTAACAATTATTTTATTATTTCCAGATGGACCATTACTTGAAGATAATAATCCAACGAAACCGACAGTTGAACACGATGAATCGCTACTATTAAATTCCGATTCATTGCCGATTTTCTTAGAAGAACCCCAAGATTCGTATGTTGTTAAAAATCGTCCAGCTTTATTACAATGTCGTGCTGCACACGCTTTACGTCTCTATTTTAAATGCAATGGTGCTAAGAAAGTTGAAAGTGTACAATCGGAATTTGTCGATCCACATACTGGTGTACGGATTGTTGAAGCTGAAACGAATGTTACAAGAGATATGGTTGAGGAATTCTTCGGTAATGAGAAATTCAAATGTGAATGTTACGCATGGAGCGGCCGGGGCAATATTAAAAGTCAAGCAGCCACAGTCGATGTTGCCTGTAAGTTTTCTTTTAAAAAAATCTTATGAGTTTCCATCTTCAAAAGGATTCATATTACAAAAAAAGAGAATATTTGAGTAGAAAGTTGCAATTAATCTCGTGTCCAGTCGTAGATGCGGTTTTTAATCGAAATTTCCTCAATTTAAATGCATTTTATATTCTAGACTCCTTTTTTAATCAACCAACAAAATCGCTAGAATTGTAAATCCTAAACAAACAACACGAATCCAATTAATTTTCGAACTGATACGTTTCAAATATTTAACGAATATTAGCTTATAGGCAATTTTTCCCTTTTCTCTCTTCTAATCTCATCAGAAAAAAACCTTCAACTTTTTGATCTATCGACCGTAATTTGAATTTCTTACGCTGTTCACTTCCACCTTTGTGAATTGATCAAAATGATTCCTAGTAGATATCTCGTTTCTTCTTTTTTTTTCGCCCTACAATATAAGGGCGAATGAATAGTAAAGTAGTAGGTATACTTGTACGAATAACGCTTCACAAGTTAGGGTTCAATGCTTGGTTATAAAATAAAATGCTTTGAAGTTACATATAGATAGCAGGGGGCTACTTTTTCTGGTGAAATATAAGCTAATTAGAATTCACCTGCTTCCGGAATTCTCCCCTAGTTTAATTAATTTCCGATCATATGCAAAATGTTACCTGAAAAAAAGGGAAATATTTAGCGACTCTGTCAACTTGACTCCAGTATAGGGGTGCTGAACTAAAAGTAGAGTTTATATGGGAAGTAGTTTGAGGACTATTTCAAAGTGCATTTTAGCTCAAAAATGAATAGCACACACATCAAATGATTTAGAATGAGTTAAGGGTGCTTCAGCATTAATTTTTTTCGATTTCCTCCACGGAAAAGTTATATGAGGAGCTTTTTTCAGTCGCATTCCTGGAACGTTGTTACTATGATTTTTTTTTGAAGAGTGTTTTATTCTATTCCATACATACGAGTCTGTCGATCTCCGGCGTTGTCATAGCAACGAATAACCAAAAAATTAGAGAATACGATTGACAAGGAAACATTCCCGGGTGTCCCCCTCTGATTTTAATGAAATTTGGATATGTTATTCTCCATCGAATTCTAAGAGATGCATGGTTTTTTTTATCGGCGGAAAAACATCTAAGGGATGAAATCACCACTCAAAGTTTAGGCTCAAACGGGGTACATTTTAAGTTTCGCATACTGTGAGTCATTCAACGTGTTTAGTTTGTTTTCAAAATTCGCAACATCAGCTAGAAAGTGTTTTTTGACCAACTTGCCGATGAACTGTGAGGTTCAAAATTTGCTAAAATGCTCTCCAAATCTTGTATAAATCCTCAGAATATTTTAGTTCAGCAGTCCTGTTCGAAACGAACTCCAGACCGGTGAGATGGGATTTGCGTTTGGGCAACAATGCGATTAAACGATTCAAACACGCTTGAATTTCGTGTAGATCCAGCTCGAAATTCGTGTTGTATAAGAGTAATTTTGAATTGTCATGTTCTTATTGTGCTTGTTGTGGATGTGTTGATGTGTAGGCGACTTAAATTGGACGAATAAGAGTAGGATGCCTCTAGGCTTTTTGGGTTATTAAGCAATTTTTTTTTGTCTTAACGAAATAACATGTTTAAGAAGATTAACGAGATATTTCATATGTGTTGTTAAAAGATAAGAGATTCGAGAACAAGTGTTAATATTACAAATAATCGTATTGAATTTTATGATTTGTTTCTCCAGTTGTATAAATTAATAAAAAATTCCACACACGGACCGTATAACTTGTTCAAGTCAACTTTTATAATATTGAAATAATTACGATGCATTAAAACAGTAATCTATAATTATAGTAGAAGTTGAGTCCATTATCTGAGATATCCATCATGCAATTAACATTCTGCCAAGTACACATTCACACACACATGAACAGTTTACACATGTGTGTACGTCTATGTCACGTTCCATTCCCCTTACAATATCAGTAGGGTAGCAATATGGCAAAATTGTTATTTGGCTAATTAAGCCACGATTCAGGGAGCATTGAGAGGGAAAACTAGAAAAACCTGTCACCGACTAGTACCTAAGCTATTAATACGAAATTATACCATTTTAATACCGTTTCAATCGCCCAATAGTCTAAAATTGTTGGTTGATAAATCAAAAGTTGATGGTCATTGGATATGTTGAGAGGGTCGTGAGAAACTCGTGCATTAATAATTTTACTATAATTTCCTCGATAATAAACAAAAATGAGTGTGAGAAGAAATTGATGTTGTTGCAAAAGTGTGGGTGGTTGAGGCGTAAAAGACTTGGCAAGATGAAAGGAATGGGGGGTGGAGTAGTGCTTGTCAAGCAAATTGGGAAGCGTTGAAATACAAAACCATCGTTTTCTTCTTAGGATATTCTGAAATATGAACAACTTCCCAGGAATCTTTCTTTACCGTGTATTCATCTATCTTTGTGTGTGTATTGAGGTGTGTCCAACAACTGGGTTATTTCTAACCGTTAATGTTGATTGATTACGTTGGAATACAGATCACGGAAAAAACGATGGAGTTCTATCTTTTTACACATAGTCGATTCTACCTGGATTCTTTTTTAACAAAATAATTAAATCGATCCCCATTCATCATAATCATAGATAGAGTTTTGTTGGATTCAATAAAAGTATGGAAATAATTTCGAAAAACGTCTATGCAGAGGGGTTAAAATCGCCCCAATGCAATTCATCATTCTATTTTGAACAGTACACCGATCAAACTTACCCTATCAAATTTTAAATGAAACCAAAGTCAAAATTCTCTTCATTTTCATCATCCTTTTATAATTGGTGGGGTATTTATTTGGAATTCTAGTAATTAAGATGAACTTTCTAAACGATGTAATTGGCGCATTGAAATGGAAACTTTTCTAATTTTCAACTAAATTATAAACGAAAACACAAACACAACGTTGTTTTAGTTATTAGAACGTTATTCTTTACGGAAATCACCAAAATTCGCTTTTAATCCAAACAATGACATGATTCTCTACTGTTGGTAGTGGTGGCGATATTAATCCAGCCTCCTGTCATAATTCATGTCACTCATACCCGGCGGTGTTTCCGGCCCCTATATCAGGACACACGGGACCCTATCCAAAAACACACGAATCCCACTCACTCTCTCTCTGTTGTATTAAACGGGCTTTCCTTGTTACTCTTCAACAATTTCGCCGGTTCTATTGTTTGAAATGCTTTTGCACCGTTAAATTTTCAACGCCAGAAATCATTACAAAGGATAATTATTCTACCATGATTTCTGGTGAACTAGTCGGGGTTTTATAACATACTATTATAGCGTATAAGTTGTACATATAGAGGGAATGACTTGTTTTATATGCACGTACAATATGTATGGGTTATAAATTGGGAGATGGGCAACTAGAAAGATTAAACGGCCCGTTACAATGTTAATTAATTGTTTTCAACTAATTGTTATCCTCGACTATTAATTACCCGCATTTAAATTTTAATTCAACTCCACTAATGGAATCTTGTCTGATTTGTGGATTGTCTGTTTTGTTGTTGTTGTTATTATTGTTATTGTTGCTTGTTGGACAAAACTCGAAATAAAATTACAATTAGATTACCTGTTACCATTCTAAATTGAATTTATTACGAGATTGTGTTATGACATAAATTAACACCTTTCTAATTAGCAATAACGTTCTAATTAAACAATAAAACGTTATTAAATTCAAATATAGGGGTGCTCAACTCAAGTAGATTCTTATAGCCAGCAATTTGTAAATATTTTAGTTTATTGGAGGATTTTTGGAAATCATTTTAGTAAAATTTCAAGTTTGTAGTTCAATCCAAAGTAGGCCAAAAACGCTCCTTTCCGACGATGTTGCAATAAATAATATAAATTTTCGTCGTTTTTCTTCATTTATTTTAGAGCAGGTATGGAATTAAATAGAGAATATGTGGAAAGCTTGGCTTGAGGGTCGCCCTCGAGAGGCAGTTCGTATTTTCTCTCCTTTTGTTGCAAATTTACAATTTTCTTTCGATAGACTTATGAGAAATTAGTCGCGAAACAATCAAGTTGCTCCCACCTTCATCTAACCATAAGCCTCGAAGTCACATCACCTGCTGTGTTAAAACGTGCAATTTCGAAAAACTTGATCTTTTCAGGCGCTGTTTTTCGAAAAACGAAAAACGAAATTAAAACTGGTATGGCTTATTTGTCTAGCCTTACCTTTCCTTGATCTATTAATAATTCCATTTTATTGATTATACGAGTAAAATATTGGATTATTAGCACACTCTTTCGGTAAAAAATGCGGTTTTTCGCAATTACCAGAAAATTCAGTCGGATTTTTCAAATTTCTTGAGCTCATTTCTGTACAGATCTGTATTTTGAATGAGATATCTCCAATTTCGACAAGCGACAGCTTTAATTAGTTTTCAAAAATCACAGAATCATCTAAAACGGGAATTTTTATCAGTTTTCTAATAAGATGCGAGACTCAAATTTTGCTCAGATTATCTCTAGGGACTCTTTAATTCAGCATCTCTGTATATTCGCATAATTTCCTATTAATTTGAATCTATTAACTACTCATTTTTGTATTTGTTAAAACTTCGACCCATTATTAAACACGCACGTTGATTAATAATTTTTAATTGCATGTCCGCGTATTTACCGAATACTAATTGATTGAAATGCGTTTTATTCAAATCGACTTTGCTCGATTTAGTTGATGTCTGATTTATTGCAATACCAATCAATAAATCATCATCATTCTGAATGGATTTGATTTGCATGGTTGTACCGAAAATAAAGCGAAATTTTTGTATTTTTCTTGCTATAAAAATGTAAATTCTACAATTATTAATTTCCAAAGAAGTTTTATTATTAAAGTGGTGCTTGGAGAATTCCTTCTCGTTTAAATAAATTTACAAAAGTTGTATATATTCACAGGAAAATTCAAAGTTCTCAATTCAGAAAGTTCAGAAAAGTAACTCTAAGTTGGATTGTACACGTTCACTGTTAAAGCATACAATATACAATCGTTTTTTTTTCTTTTTTGTAAATTAAAAATTACCTTACATTGTTATATCGGTATTTCTACCAAAACTACACTTTTAAAAGAATAATAATCGAATTTAGTTAATTTGATTTGAATTTGAGGAGTGCCTTCAGAGATTTATCAATTGATCCTAGGGCCGGTAACGGGTCACTGAAACGGCCAACAAGAATGCATTGGGAGAGATTAAAATTCTAGAAAACAGGAAGACAAACTTGTGATGCAAATGTGGTATGCAGTAGCGTTTATTTATATTGTACGTACTTGCATTCTGTCAGGTTTAGAATTTTGAAAATTAAAATTCCCAACAGGTGGATATTGAAACACTCACTATCCGTTGGTTTTACTAAAAAACCGTCGATTTTCCCGCTTTCGGCAAACTACATCAAACCGAACTTTGGGTTTTATTGGGAGTCAAGCCGTCAGAACACGGCTTGACGCGCTTTATCTAATTTTAATAACAATCACCACGGTTAAAATTATATTGAACTAGTGGGTAAGGTGGAAAAAACGATCGAGAATGAGGATTCAATAGAATATTTTGCAGTAATTTCTATTAGTTTTACAGAAAAACAGATGTTTAATGTTGTTGAAAACGGGTAATTGCACACAACACACATTTGATATAACTTTTAAGAAATAATTGACCGTAAAATTTCAACATATACAATTTTAAGATAAATAGATAGTATTTGCAGAATTTCCAACTTTATTATAATTGAACGTGCTATAATAAAATTGAAAATAATATAAATTTTCTTAAATAATAATAATGATAATGATCACAGTATTAGTATTAGTCAATATAGGCGAATGCAAATCATTTCTTATCTAAATGTGGCTGAAAATAAGCGGTTATTAAATTAATGGTGACTGCAAAGTGGTTTGATTAACTTAATTAAATAAAATGTACAGTTGTAGTTTTTAATAGTTTTATTATGCAAGTTGGTCAATTGTCGTAATAGTAGTAATCATTTAATGTCAAATTAAGATATTGTCTTTAGAGACTGTTGGGATTATATTTGGAAAAATTCAGCCTCCTCTGAGCCGTCCCTGAGCCGTTAAATTTGCAATGTTTTATTGTTGATTAAAACGCTAACAACGTAGCGATAATTTCCAATCAATATTAATGTTAGATGTTTATCTATGTGTAGTAAATAGTAAAATTTTTCATTTATATTTATGGAATTGTTTCGTTTATTGTTGATTATAATGTTGATAATGGCGACATCAAGTCATTGACATTTCAAATGTTGTTATTACCATTTTGCAATACGATTATTATTACTATTTACAACAATCTAAATCAATGGATCTTGGAAAGGAAACACAAATCAAAAGTGCAATTCACTTCCGTTCGAAACGAAATGAATATCAACTAGTTTTCAAGTTTTTCTACTATTAAACTATACAAACAATTTATAAAACTAGTAGTTGTACTAATACTATTAAAAACACATACAGATAAATTCCTTCTAAATACAGTTTTGTTGTTTTTCCCCCACATTTTAAAACGTTAGAATTAAAACTTTATCGTATTTTTATTTCTAAACAAGATCAATGAACTGTTAAACTATTTCTCTACAAAAAAAAATTGGGTTAATCTCATTTCGAAACCGGCCAATTTATTGCCGACTTTCCCACATTAACCTCCAAAATAAGTGAGGGTCTTAGTGTAAGATTACTCGCCTAGAAATTTTGAAATACGCGCCTTTCAACCAAATAGGTTGGCAGCTTGTATAACCAAATTTCTAACTTTTAAATTCCGAAATTGATCATCTTATTCGTGTGTTTCTGTGATGATGATCCGAAATTAGAGAGAATTTGTAGATTATTTGTACAAGTAGGTTTTTTTTTCTATTTTGCCAATTTTTGATTTAATTATGTTGTTTTATTAGAAAAATATTTTGATTATTCTGATATTCTTGTGTTTACAGTCTTCTGAATACTTTTAAATATAATATTTCTCCTGTAAATTAGAACAATTTACAAGTTCAAGATATTCGAAAATTGGCACAAATTAGAATAAATAGAAGGAAAATTAGAATTTTAAGGCTAGAAATTCATGCAACTGTTTGGTTATGCAAGTTGTACAATACACTTTAAAAGGCGGGCAACTTAAAATTTCCAATTTATTCAAGAGAAACATAATTGAGGCATTATTTAGAATTCCTTCAATGAATTATCGATAAATGTTCATAATAAACAGGAAGGATGTGTAGAGGAAGTTATAAAAAATTACTAAATACTACTATTATAATTAATTTATGTAAATAAGAAATCGTAGATTGCATAATGTGTAGGGAAATATAGTATAGAGCAATAACCTCAATTAAAAGCGTCGATAATGGGAAATCTAATCTAGAATAGTAATTTTTGTTGATTCACGTGTAATTTCAATAAAACACTTTGCCAAATCAATTTCATTCAATTTATAATAACGTGCAATTCATCATAAGCGATATCATTACCGATAAACTGATTTAGACAAGTACAATCCGACTAAACAATAAAACATACTCGATTGTGATCGCTATAAATATGTATATGTAGAGAAAGCCAATTGTAGAAAAAAAAATGATTTCGATGAATTGAATAATTTCCAAACCGTATAGTTTTCAACAACTTTTCAATAAACAAGTTTCGGTTAGATTATGAATTGAACTTGACGATAACGTTGTGCGGTATAAACAGTACATAGCGTTAACAAAACTTTCATCTCGCTTTTAGTTTAAGTTTCTTATCAGTTAAAACCATCCCCTGTTCACACTATAGTTGCCATGCTTGAAACCAACTTGGTACGGGTTTGGTTGGGAATGTACTTGGAATGGAGCAACGCTATGTCAGTTAGATGAGGTTTACTGTTGCATAAACCATTTAACACATATTCTATGACAAAGTTTAGTTAGTAAGCAATGATGATGATGGTGGTGGTAGTGACAGTGGTGGTGGTTGTGGTGGTAGTTGCAATGGTCGAGATGGCAACATCAGCATACTGATATTAAATCGTATTCAAATGCCTACCGTCTATCTCACTTCAACTTGTGGCAATCGTACTTATCCTGGATTACATCAACGTATATCCACCGGACTATGACAATATCAACGCCATCATCATATTCCCTTTTCTCCCTAGTCTAGTTGAACCATATAGGAGACTAGTAAATCCGGAAATGGCACCATTACAGGTAGTAGTAGTGTAGTATTGAGGAAATTCGTGCGAAAAATGATTGTTTGACGATCGGACTGGTGCAATAAAACGAAAATAACTAAGGACAGATGATAATAGAAGGGGTGGTATCGCAGAGTAATCAACAACATTGCTGAGTTTACGTAAAAATTGAATCTTCAATATGTAAATTAAGTAGGTGTGGTGGTAATTTGATAAGGAAAACAAGAATAAGTGCCACTTCTAGCCACATATGTGACAATTTGTAATTAACTTAGTTGACGTATAAATAAAATGACAAATGATTGTCGTAGCAAATTGAGTTTTCTTCTATCGCGATAAGACTCAACTTGCCACTTATATACACGTGTGTGTGTTTTTATTTTATTTTAATTTAAAAATCGACTACTATTATAACGAACTACTATTAATAACCACCAATACAACCTACTCTTATTATTATTTATTACCAACATTATAAATATGAAAGAGAAAGAAGATCTCAAATTACTTTTACTGTTAATCGTTCTTGGTTCGTGTTAGTATAAATGTATGTCCGGCAGTTATTAAAACGCCTTCTTAAACAGCAAGAATACAAGAACCCGTTCAATTGCATATAAATCAAAAAAGAAAGATAGAGTAGGGAAAAAAGTGTGCTGAGAATGAAATGAAATGAAAAGAAAACAAGAAATATAAACAGAGATATTGAATAGAATTTATTTTCATATTTATTACTTTAAAATATATAGTCGACCTCGGTTTATTAATAAATTTAATGGGCGTTTACAGTAGAAAGATATTTTAATTGGTTTTTATTAATTTTCTAAAGCGTGCGTAGGTGGACTTTTCAATCATAATAATTAATACACCTGTCTATCAACGGGACGATCGATCGAAACAACAAAATGGAAAGTGAATTTATTCACTTCAGTCTATAAGTTCTTAAGGCAGCTTCCATGATTTGAGGAGCGATTTGGGATATTTGCTGTGGGTTTATAGGGGACTCCCTGGAGAACATTTTATCAAAATGTAGCTCATTTGGAAGTTGGTCAAAGAAGCTCGTTTCTAAAGTTGCTGCAATTTTCAAAGCTCATACTCACAAATTATAAGATTCTCCAAAATGAGCTTTTAATCCGTTTACAAATGAGCTACGAGGCTCTAATTTTGCTAAAATGATCTCCAGAGACCCTGTTATTAATTCTTCAAATATTAGTCAAATCGCTCGATAAATAATAACATAAGAACTTCCACACAAGCTGAATAATGGGGTGTTGCTTTTTTTCTTCGATTTCTAAGAAGAAGAATTCAGCTCCAAATATTATCTAAAATTGTGCTGATTTCCTCGTTTCGATGCCTTTAAAGCTGGGATTAAAAAAAAATGAATCAATGAGAAATTTGCTTTGATCAGAAGTTAAAAATTTAGTCCCAAATCATGAAGATCATTTTGAGAAGTAAAATTTTCCAAAAAAAGAAAAGATAAATTTAAGTTTCATTTGACAGAACTCTTCAAAAAAAACTGATGCTTTGGGACAAGAATAGCGTCTGAATTTCGTCGTTTTGACAGCTCAAGGGCGGAATTTCCAACTGGAATTTTTTCCGCACAATTCCCATGGAAGACGAATCGAGTTGTGTGCTGGTGTCACTTGCAAATTCCTTATCAAATTTGGTCACAATGCACAAAGAAGAGAAGGGCATGAGAAATGAACGAAATGTACGGGAAAACGTACAACGTATAAAAAGCCTTATTTGTTATCTGTAAAGTAAACCGTAAGGATGAGCTTTGATAATAATTCATCTTTATAGAAGTAGAATGGGGAAAAAATGCTTTGTTCCAACTATAGAGACCATTATAATATTTCTATGGCAGATTTGCGCAATTTAATTTATGATTTTGGCATCCGACACATGGAATTTAAGGAATATATTGGAAATAATGATAGAGAATGAATGAGAAACAGGCCACTAAACGATTCGGTCAGTGTTATTCGTCGTTTTCTCTCGTTCTATAATAGAAATGTATTTCGATATTGTAAAGCTCTATATTGTTTCAAAGTTTCAGTTATTAATTCGGCATCAAAACAAAAAACCAGCAGAATGTTGTGAACCGGTTGGTTATAAATTTGAATTTATGAAAGAACAATTTGGAATGCAGTCGGGACTTTTCTGGGATGTAAATATTGATTTATCCATTTCGAAATTCTATAAATTATTCAGTAGGATAACAAAATCATAACAATCCAGTTATACACATTATATACATCCCTTAAAACTATTTTCGGTTTGTAATTTTGAAAATTATCCCCCAACTTCAATACTTAACAACAACAACAAACCGAATCGCTATTGCAATTTATCGTAATTTCAGAACGGCGCCAACAAATGACAGTAGTCTCCACCACTACCAAACAACCCCTATTTCTCTTCAACGACAAGAAAAAAGCGCACTTCTAGCGGCTTTTGAAGAGTAATTATCGTTTTATTGCCTTGTGGCAATGAATAATTCCTCAACACTTGTTAATAAATTGCACAACAAACTGACAAATTTTATAGAAAAATTAATTTCCCAATCACATCTATTGATTCTATGATAAATTTCATAAAATAAGTTGAAACAACCATGAACCATCTTCCAGTTGAACGCATCCCTTCATATATCAAGATGCGCATAAATTTAACGAAAACTAAACAGGATAAGAAAGTAGTTTTTGATGAATACTGAGCAACGAAACTTGCTCGATATTCTTCAGCTGCTGTTACAATTCAATAAGACGATGATAACGTCGCGACGACGACGCCATCGTCGTCGACATTGTTGTTCTTATTGCTGACGGCTGACAAGTTAAACGTAGATACAATTTCCAATATGCGTAGCATGAAACCAAGTCAACTTGCTCATTGTTTTTTTTTTTTACTCGTCGGGTATTCCGGTACGCCAATATGCCAACGGAAACACGGTGTTGCACTTAAAACTTCTCAATAGAATCGAACTAACTCGATCAAGCGGTAATAGATTAGAATTTTGGTTCTTATAGAAGTTTCAAAGGCTGGAATTGTAGGATTTAGGCAAATTTATATTTCTGGTCTAGTCTCGTAAAATATCGAAAAACATGACGTTTCTTCGCAACATGTGTAGTCTTGCGTTGTTCAACAAGATGGATATTTTCGATTTCTCGACTTGTGGACGGTGTAGAACAAGAGTTTGTGTAACAATAGGAATAAAATACCAATGACATTAAAACGTACACGAGATTGTTGGAATTTATAGTAGAAATTGATTTATAAATGGAATTCAATAGGATAAAGTCTGTTGGTTTTTAAGCGGCCGGATTAGGGGAAACTTTAACAAACGATTTCTCGTTCATTTTTCACTCAGAATTCAAGATTTCGGGCGTGCTAGAAAGACCGTTTCAAGCTACATAAGGATTTGATAATTTTGGAAAATGTTGGGACAATTTAATTTCTTCCCATAATCAACTTGTTTGCCATAAATTTGGGGTATAATCGTTGGTAAATTGAATGAACTTTCCAAATAGGAAAGATGATTAACTTGTAATGGTTAATGTGTTGAATTAAATGCTCACTTGATTACTTCGGCAACAATGCGCTACTTTAGGTGCAGTTTTCAGACAAAAAAAGAAACGACAATCAAAAATGCGACAATCCCCAGTTGTAGGGTCAATTTTCGTCTTTCTTTTCACATAATTACATTTGATTTCATTAACTTTTAATAAGCGAAATTTGTGTTCCTCTAAAGCTATACTTTTATCATAGAAAGATAGTTTTTTTAAAGTTTCCGAAAATCTAATCGATTTTTTCAAAAACCATGGAGCTACACAGATGTAGGATTGCATTTGAAATCGAATGGGATATAAATCATTTTGATATCTGTTGTACTTTTCAAGATATTTGTGTTCTAGTGTCTTAAAGTTCTTAACGAGAAAATTCAATATTAATTTATCTGTAACAGAATTCGAAAAGACAATAGAACAACACGCCGATAAATATCCATCGATTTGTGGACAATTGGGTTTTTTCTATTCGATTTCTCTTTAGAAGGCAAACTCATTATTCAATTTGACATTATTAGTTTGGCTGATTGTTGGTTGCTCGAATGTGTAGCTTAAACCAATATATTTGCCTCGAATCTATCTCTCTATATAAACACCACGGATTTTCTTGTGGGTTGTCGTTGTTGTTGTTATTCTAGATAGTTAACGGCTGTATCATTATAGTTTTATGCGTGGTCGTAGATATATAGGGCGGCGAACATAAATACATCATTGTCCGTTTACACCTTGATACTAAAACTAATACGATCAAGCCATACCCATGTATTACATAAGCAATACAATCTGAGATCTTTTAACCAATCAATCGGGTAGTATATGGAGATGAACAGGTATGATAAAAACAACCCAACAAATCTCCAAATGGATCTTTTTCAATATTAAACAATACACTTGGATAATGGCGCGACTCGTTGAAATATTCGAGCGAAATTAGTTTGATTGATTTCAATAAAAAGACTTTCGGATTATGGCAAACTGGCCGTGAATAGAGATGTCAGTGGATTTATAAAATAAAATCGAGATTATCAATTGAAAAACGGCTGCTATTTATGCAGACGCTTAATTAAAAACAAGATAAGTGTCATAATAAAGTTGAGTGTTTATTGCCCATACCATAGCAGACCATCGATTTTTATCATTATTATTATTATCATAATGATTAGATGGCAATATTAAATAATCCTCATGAATATTCAACAATCAACTCTTACTAGAATTGTTTAAATTGCGCGATTTTTCATTTTATTTTTCACTCAATATTGTATCCAACTGTTTGGCGATTAATAACGTACAAAATACGAAGGCACTCTGTTCGAGACAATCCGGCCAACATAAATATATCAAACATCACTAGCAATGACAAATAGAAACGGGGGTGGTTCTGTATATGTGTTCGATACTACTAAACAGCCCCCATATTCTGAAAGTTATCCCTAAAGTTGTTCGAAAATTCACCCTTCACTATTTTACTACAACTGCACATTCCGTTACAACCACTATTCTTTCGGATGTGCGTGTTTAGTGCAGTTTTGTAAAAGATTTCGTATGCCACCCCTCTAGTAGTAGTTGTATTTCAGATGACATTTTGATATCGAGACAGTTTTCTTTGTCATCATTTCAAGTACTACAGAATTATTGATTTTCTGTTTGTATATATTGTATAAGAAGAAAATTTTAGGGGTTGAATCTTGATGGAGATGAAATTGAAATACTATTTATTTATAAAGGGTGTCGAATTTCACAGAAATTACCGCAGTTTCGTGATGAAATCCGACCTGTATTGTCTCAATATTGGCTCGATTCACTGATGGGAATCGCCAAAAATGAGTCACGAAATAGATTTTTTTATTTATTTTAATGGAAGCACAAAACAAACGGAGGAGAATTATCAACTTTTCAGTTTTTTTTAGGAAAATAACAAGTCTACCCGAAAATTTTAACGCTTTGAATTTGCTACCATTAGGAAATCGTTGAAATGTCGATCATATTTGCTAAATTATAAAGGAAAACATGCTGCAAGATTATTTTTTGTAACTCAGAATTCAGGCAGTTTTCCAAAACGGAAAATACTTCTGATACTTCTTGAAATGCTCTTACTAACGCTGCTATATTTATTGCAATACATCGTCAAACTAGTGAGATATCGATGATTGGAAATTGGCATTTTTTGAAGAAAAAAATATACGATGTAGACCTTCAAGTTTCTGTCAATTTTCCGGAAAAATAACAAATCTATCAGAAAACTTGTCAGGGATTTGAGAAGTTCTTTCGATTTCCTACATTCAGTCAGAAAATCGTTAAAAATTTATAATACTTGATAATTTATAGAGGGAATATGAGAAAATGTAGAAAACGCATTCTCTAAGATTATGCTCTGCAACTCAGAATTTAATAGGATTTTCCAAACGAAACACACTCTTAATTATTCATAGAAATGGTCTTTCCAATATTGTTAAACTCGTTGCAATATATCGTCAAACAAGCGGAACATCGACTAGTAAAGTTGGCAATTTGCGGACAACGAAACGAAATAGACCTGCAAGTTTCAGTACATTCGTATTTGGATAAAATAAGTAATTTCCGTTATATTTCCGTTTAAAAAGGTACGGAAGTAGAGTATCTCAATTTTGCGAAAATTGCGCAATTACAGAACCATAAATAGAGATCCTTATTATAATTAATTAAGATCTACGCTTTTTTATTATCACAAGTCCGGTTCATTATGCTTGTCATTAATAAACTTGGAGTTCTTTTCTGTTGTTCATTATCTTCTAAATAAAAATCATATTTACGATTCAATTAATTTTAAATTTGGTCGTATAATGAGGACGAAATTTCAATAAAAATACGTTAATTGGACGGGAGATTGTTATCAATTTCGTCTACTAAAGATCACCAAGGTGGTGTGTTGTTTTTTCGTTTTTTTTGGTGAAATTGATGTTGAAATTTATGTTGAATTTAAGAATTCATATTCGACATGTGACCCACGACAGGGTACGTGTATATAAAAGACGTGATAATAAAGAAAGGCGTAAAATTTATCATATAACTGTGTGGGTATGTGTGTATTGTGCAGTTGTATGAGTGAAAGGATAAGTCGAGGACTTAAGAGGACAAAGAAAACGTGCCTTGGAATATATGAAATTTAGAATTGCAGATTTAGGTACTTGAATTTATCGGACAGCAGCAATGGTTAAAGGGAGAAAAAAATATGAACCAACACACAACAAGGCTCTTAATGTTATTTTCATTGAACGCTGTCAATATTGTCGTTCATTTTAAAATCGATTTCTTCCTTGTTCAAAATTAATTGACATGCAATTAAATTGAATACTGTCATTGTTGTTGTTCAGATAGATATATTGATCTAGGTCTTTATACTACTGAAAAACGATCTATTAAGACGTTCGGATTACTGAATCGTTAAGAGATTTAGAAAATCGCCAACTAAATGCCAACGGATCAACTTGGACATGTTCATTGGACTGGACTAACACCCACAAGGGATTTCACTTACTACTATTAAAGCCCTACTAGCCATTGATGATGTTGGAGTATTTCTCTTGTAGCATCTAATAGATAACTATATAGTAGAGTGTGCTGTAAAATAAATAGGGCTGTATACTGTGTTTTAAGGGTTGGATTGTAGAAATGTTTTTGGTCTACCCTCCAGGGACAATGGCCTCAAACTATATCGATACGTCCAACATATCAACACCAAATTAACCACACGGCAATACTGCAAATTATCGTCAACATCAATAACATGCCACTAAACAACATGATTTATACATCAGCGGATGTTGCAAATTCTCTATTACATCCACCAGAAACAATCAATAGAAAAATCGCACTATAAATTACCGCAACAGCAATTTTTGTCTTATTAAAATTAATGTTTAGTTGTTGGAATTTTAGTAATTATAGTTCAAGTAAACACAACCATAAAAGTTGACTTTTAGTGTTTTTGTTGAAGAAATACGAGTTGTATGCGTCTTCGTTTACAACCCTTCAATTTCGTATTTTTCACAACTAAACACAATATCGATGAATCACTTATTGTGAATGTAACCCTACCTGGGACACTGCAACAAGAATTATAATGCATCCACTTAGTCACACAATACTGAGTCAACATACAAGAGAGTAGTGATCGAGTTGTGGGTGCTATGCAATTATGGAGCGCTCTATTAATGTTTTATCTTAATGAATGCGAACATGAAAGCAATAGTTTGTAGAAACCGACATAAAAGCATCAAATTTATATAAATTAAGCTTGTCGTCACCAAGATTGGCATTCTCTATGTTAAAACACGAAACAACTTGATTATTTTAAACGGAAATCAACCACCGATGCAGAAGGGTCGACTAGTAGAAGGGCTGTATTCGATCGAATTTCTATTTGGTTAATGAGTAAACGTGTGCGAAATTCGCCATACTCAAACATCTGCACTTTTATAGTTTTATCGACGAATTAGATGGAAACATTAAAATCGAATTAGTCGCCATTACAAAATCTCGACTTTCGTTGTAATACAATATTGATAACTTGATAACTCGGCCACGGTTTCAGGATCAGGTCCCGAAAAGCCCAACACAACAGTCCGTATGGGTATTGTAAGGTCGTTGGATTACATGTCTGAGAAGCCGGATTAGGGTTGCCGGGTTGGTAACCCCAAGAAACCCGACTTAGTTCGGTCGGTTCATCATATCTTTAAGTAGAAGTTATCTTATAATTGGATGACGGACTTTATTTCTTCTTTCATTAGAAAATTGTATCGAATATCGTTTTATTCGGGGTGTTGTATCGATTTTTCGTTAGAAATTCAAACACAGATTGATTCAAGAATTAATGTAAAACGGGGCGAGTGCGTGTTTTCCTGCTGTTGCCGCCTCCACTAGTACACGTTCGCTTTAGATAATTTATAGGTTATTTGAGAGAGCCCGTTTGGATCCCCTCGGGCTTCATCAGTGCTTAAGTTTTATAATGGTTGCTTTGAATGATGCATGGCTCTGTGCTATTGCTACTCCACTAGACCATCTCTGGTCGAAACTTAGACCGCCTATCTGCTGCCATTTATATGCAAGTTATTAAAACTTCAACCCGAATTCAACGGCTTCATTTTAAATTTAATTAATACAATGCATCTTTAACCTCCTGCTCCATCATTCATTCACTAATTTCGCAAAATTCTCTACAATAACGGACGGTTTTTCTATTAGTAGTTGGAATATTTTGCAATTTAATGTATTGCGAAACGGTTTTAATATTTCATTAACCAAATTCTTGAGAAACTTTGGCCTCCAATTCCAGCTTTTTCTGTTCTTTTAATTCGCATGAATTATGCATCGAAACCATTAGGAAATGGGTAAATTGCATTTTTCCACCACAACCGACATCAATAAAACTTTCGCGTAGATAATGAAAACTTCAACTATTCGTCTATTAAGAAGACAACTCGACTTCTTTGATCGTCGATTTAATTTCTAATTGTAAAAAAAAAACAGATGTCTTCCATTAATATCAAGATATAAATCCAGTATTTTCTGTTATATGTAAATTTGAACAAGTGTTCTGAATTATTTAAACTAAAACCTCCTGTTATATGTATGCGAATGAATGGATGTACGTATTTGAAATAGGATAGAAATAGGAACTTACAAGGATCGAAATGTTCTCTGTATACATTCGGGATTATCCTAGTGGAAATGGATGGTGTTTGTTTTTCAACCACATTTGGCAAAATTATATGCACAATTCCAGTTTTATTATTGTTTCTCTTATTCCCTTCCATCGTTGTTCTGTTTGTTCAGTTTTGATAATAACCCGACGTTGCCATTCGTTTTTTTCAAAAATAAAATACTAGAAAAATTACGCCCGTTATTTACTTTAATCATTCCAATTCGATGGCGATTTTTTCCACTGTTGGTTGAAAATTTATAGTTTTCTTGTAGCGAATTAAAATTAATTCCAACTTCTATCATAAAACGTGATTAATTCCCGTATACAAAAACGTTGTATAATCTGCACGGAAATACTACAGTAGTCTGTACACTAGACGTGGTAAAATATATCGGATCATATCTGAACCATTGTACACGGTAGAAGGATATGAATGTGAATACATTTGTTTTAAAGCATTATATTGCGGATAGTAGCTGTAGTTATAGAATATGAACGTTATATCTATCATACACAACACAATATATACAGGTAGATGTTTGCTTCTGAATAAGTTCATGACTGGTAATATTTCAATAGTGGTTTCACTGATAAATTCACCGAAACATTTACTAAACAAAGTCCATGTATCGATCACAGGACCGAATCGAAACAATTGTACAACGGCTCTCTATTGTCATACACCGTGTGATGAATATAACAATAATATAGCAGTGTTCCCTAACAGGCTAGAAAAATTGTTGGGAAACACTGGTCACTGGTCAAAAATTACTTCAGAACCATTCAGAGTAAGTAAGAAGTCTCACAAGAAGCAAATTTTGAAAAAATATCAATTTTTGCTTAACTGAATCAAGCAGAATATAAAGACATATGAAACATATACAGTGGTATTCTCTAACTTTTTGGCGACTGATTACCATGACAACGCTAGAAACCAGTAGTCACTTCTGAATAACCTGCTTTTCTTGTTTCGCTTCAATTATAAATACAATTGCAGATTGCGAGAAAAAAGCTCTGTTTAAAGTGACTGTCAATGTTCAGCTTTGTTATAGTAACCAGTAGCGACAAAGTTAGAGAATACGGCTGTATCTTTAAAATAGACAATATTGAGTTGAACGATCAAAACTTTTGACGAGACTACAATACAGAGGTTGAAAGATTCAGCGGTATTCTGTAATAACTTATTTCATACATGTTTCTTTTCAACTTTAGAATATTAGTGAGTTAGTAACTCCATTCCGAAAAAGTTAGAGAATACCACCGAATCCTTTAAAATGCACAGCCTTCTAGACAATCAAGCCAATCTTCGAAGAAACTGCACATGACTTCAAATTTGGATCCTCGCCCAATTTTCTAAGCAGAAACAGATTTTGTTGCGTCCCTTCCAAACGGTCAGAGCTTCTTGTACGAAATTAATTATAAGCTCGAGTCCTTAATTAAAGGTAGATGGACCAGTGCAAAAACGCACACAAATTATATTAAAGGGACGAATAATGATGATGATGATGATTATAAAATGCACGAAGGGTCATTTGATTAATGTAAAAGTATTTTTTGCAAATACGAAATGAATTCAAATGGATTTAAATAAAATACGAAAAAATATAAAGTTTGGGCCGTATTGTTGTGCACAATATTGAATTTCCAGCTGTTGCAATATAGTAAAACTTGTGCAATTTATTTTACAGTCGGTATACACTTATAAATAAAAAAATACGAAAACATTGATAGGGGTGGGTTTGTGTTTATACAGTCGCAATACAATAATGAAAGATGCGTGCCGACACATTCAACACGTCTATTCGTATTGACGCTAAAAGAACAACGTGATTGTTCATGTAAAGACTGATTGTCCTTACAGACATGCATGCAAAACGATTGTCAATGTTTTTAGAAATACCTCTGATCTTTGTGGAGATTTTCCCATTTAGAAATTGAAAGTAAACATGCTTGTTTGTTTGTAAATAGACGCAAAGCATCCTTTATGTCTGGTTTCTATGTTTTAAGAGAAAATAAAGTACAAGCATAAGCAACACAATCATTAAAGGCGATGCATTAAAATGTACGAGTCGACTGATAGTTTGCTATTAAATTCAAAAGGGTAGTTTTTTGTGCGTCTCCATCTACCAAACTTACACGACTTAATCAATTCGAAACGATATCGGAATTAATTTGGATTTCGGTTGAATAAACGATGGAAAAATCTGGATAATCAACCGAACTTGGACTTTTTAAATTAACCGTAAATTGAAAAGATGCCAATTCTCCTCGTGGAAATCTCCATGTAACGGTTGTTTGATCGGTTGAATGTTGAAAAAATTGCTTCGTTTAAACTGTGCCGATCTAATGCAATGTCAATTCGAAACGTTCTACTTAACTAAAGTGCATTTTTATGTTCACCCACTTTCCTTTGATTATCGAGCTTGAATTTTTCTACTGATTCTCCATTTTTTCCGCAGATATGAAGAAGAGTTTCGAGGTGAGCCCGTCGTCGACGCGTGTCGAGATAGGCCATCAAATGGAATTGCGTTGTGTACCACCGGCAGGAGTACCACCGCCACGGATCTACTGGCTACAAGGCGGCCAGCCACTTCAATCAGATACAGCTGTTTTAGTGTCCAGTGAGGGGCATTTATTAATCGGCCAAGCACGGCCACAGGACACAAACAATTATACGTGTGTTGCTGAAAATATTGCTGCTAAAAGGATGGCGCCGCCAGCTCAAATTACAGTTTACGGTAAGTTAATTCTTGTTTCTTCAACTTCAACAACTAGTAAAGTTTTTGTTGTTGTTATTATCGTTGTTGAAACTCTCGTTTAGGGAATTTTTATGTTCAAATTTAATGGAGCAAGATGATTGATATTGATTCAATATAATTGAGTGTCAAGTATTTTTTTGTCAGTTTTGATATTTATCTTGTCAGGAAATCCTCTTGATTTCGTTATATTTTATATATTTGAACTTAATACATTTTTCATACCTTATGCTTCAAATTTTTGATGATGAAGTCGTCTTTAATCATAAATTTGATACTGTAATCTTATCAGGAAATATAAAGCTCCCCAGATATTTACGGTCTTTCTTTCCGTATAAAAAGGACAAACTTGTTAGAAAAGTTCACTGAGGAGCGAATTTGATTTCGGTCAATTTTAAAGTCGACCTGTGAAAACACCCTTAAAATTTCGATTTCTACCTTAATTTCAAAGGTAATTCTCATACCGAGATTATTTTTGTTGTTCAGCTGAAAGCAATCTGTCAAACGTAAATTGTCTGGTAGTCTTCTTTAAGAACAGTGTGAAATCGCCTTCAGCATTTATGGTGATTTCAAGATCTCAAAAACAAAGCGTTCACTGTTGAAGACACATAGAATTAAACTTTTGAAACTTTTCTATTTCTCGTTTTCTATCATATTTATCTCAATCATTGCCACTACTACCACATCGTTATCGTTTCTGTTCGTGAATTTGTCACATGTTTGTTGTCTTGTTTTTTGTTTTTAATCGAAAAACTTTTATTTCATTTTAAACCGATTCGACAAAGTTGCTGTTTTAGATTGTCTCAGTCTGGATATTTTATCCGAACTAAATTTATCCATTGTGCTAGAATTTATTGTTTTGATTCGATTTGAGAATAAACGTTTTTGCAATCTGATCTGTTATTTCAAAGATTCTGTTTCAATTTAATAAACGACAACGAACAATTTCTTAGTCTTCCCATCTTTGTATCAATATTTATGGTGATTCCTACCGCCAACATTGTCATCTGCATTGAATAGATTTGCAAATTAATTTAAAACCGAATAAATCGCAAGGATTTTCCAAATTAATTCCATTTCTCTCTACCATATTTATAGATAAATACCGTAAATGTTGATGACAAAGGCAGATCGGATCAGGCTTATCAAATTACAGATTCATCCAACAAAATGAGAAAATTGTCTTATAAAAGACCTGAAATGAACAACGCAACGAGAAAAGAATCAGCGCCAAACAGACTTATCTGTGTCTATTTGTTCATCTTCAAAAACATCTCGATTAATTAAAGTTGGAAAACCAATGATTTTTTCACAAAGTCTTGTTTAATAATGAGCAACATCTCTATTCGTATCGTTCCTTTGATTTGTTTCAAACCAAATAATTGCGGCCTTTCCACGAATTCCAACCCTTTATAACGGAACTTGGAGGAAAAAAACGAGTTCTTTAGAGAATAATTTCAAAAGCAAAAAAGTTATTTTAGTATTATTCCGTTTACAATAAAGCTTCACGGTTCCGTTACTGGAACTGTCTACGAGCTTCCGAAACTAATTATTTTTTCAAAAATAACTAACTTCAGATGGAGAAGAAGAAGGGCGCGTGTACTTGTCAGTTTGTCACAGTTATCGTTGTACGTATTGGAAAAGGTGCACACAATTAAGAGAGTTTCTAGACTTTCGAAATGAACGTTAATCATCGATTAGCCTCCGGTGGTTTTTTTTGTCTTTCGACTTCTATGCCAACGACAAGCGTTTAACAATAAAAAAAATCGTAATAATGAACGGAAATTAGTCCAATTATCCAACATCTGGTGGTGTCTTTCGACAGAATTCTTCAATTTAAAAATATAAAAATTTCAACGTAGGTAGATGAGACCGAAAAAAACAATATAATTGCCAATTTTATTATGTTACAGTGTTTACAATAAGGAGAATCTATTGATGTTCGAGCCGATAATACAACCAAATATTTACTTAAAATACCTCTATGTTTGAATCACAAACATTCGTTATTCGCCCTGTAAAGATAACATAAACGTGTCGAAAAACTAAATCAACAACAGTACCGCGTGTTCTACTTAAACGGTCCGAGCTCTTATTTGACAGGCAATTCGAAAAATATTTTGATGATTTATAGGGACTTCTCTAGAGATCATTTTAGCGAAATTTGAGCTTTGTAGCTCGTCCAAAGTCGGCCAAAAATACGTCAAATTATTCAAAGACGTTCTCAGTATTGATCTTTTTCTGGAACTGGTAGAAATAGTCTGTGTTTATTCTAAAATGGAATCGAGGAAAATACAAAAAATGTAGAGGGAGCCTCTTTGAGTCATTGTAAGAGTGATTTTGACCAAGTCTAATGGTTAAAATTTTGCTCAATCCTTATAAATCCTATTAACAACTTTGACTAAACTGATGTTTATTTATCCATAATTTCCATGAATTCTTGTATTTCTAATAATGACGACGGTTTCGAATTTCACCTGTTCCTGCAGCAGGTGGCCGAGACTATTAAAAAAAGAACGAACCGGTGGGTAACTTTATCATGAATAATATCTCTTTACATCAGGACAGGTATTACAGTTTGAAATTCTATCGTTTTATGGTTGAGACAGAAAATTGGTTAAATTTTTTTTGGGAGACAATTTCGACGTATATTTCAACAGTTACAACTCTATCGAATCTTTATCCACCTACATTGGACATTATTGTATAAAATAAGTGTCGTTATAAAAGGATAAAACAACTGATTAAATATTACCTGATCGTTAAATATAAACAACCCCATCCATATAGGTCGTCTTATTTTATTATTGTTTTTGTTTTTACGACAACTGTTCATTAAATATGCTCAACAACAAATTCCAACAGTTTTCTTTATGTTTCTTATTATTTTTCTCTGTTTCGTTGTCGAACCTAAAACTACAGGGGTTCGTTGTAACGTGCATAGAATTTCAACATTTTATTGAAATAATAAATCTGGCTCTCGATTAGCGCAAGTTCTTTAAAAATCTATGATTGCTGATTATCCAATTTCCCTCTCATTCTATCACTTTCTTGTCGGAGAATTTAGAAAATTTGTTATCGGGAAGCCGCTAATTTTCCCTTTAATACTTTACTGTAATTACTTTACCACGAAAATTCAACCTAATCTGGACAAAAGGAAACCATTAAATTGTTGCGACTAATACAGATACAATTAGGACCCGGAAAAAAGCGTTGGTTCTTTGTTTTAATTGTTTTAGACTGTCTCTAGATTTGTGTGCGTGTGTGAGGGAATTTTGACCCTCCATCTATTTGTTTTTGGTCTCTCCTTTCAAAGTGATTCGTTTCAATTAACATCCGTTTTTAAGTGTGCTTTTATTTGGTGATTAAAGTAAGTTGATTAAAGTTGGCAAAGTTCTATTTATTTATTTAATTTTATTTTATTTTCTACAAAATTCCACGTCTTTTTGTTGGTGGTATTAAGTGATCTGGTAGATTTGTTGGTAAATCATTACCATCGATTTTAATCCGAATTAAATGCATCGCTAATGCGAATTCATCTCTATCGAGATAACCGTCATTGTCAATGTCGGCTAATTTCCAAATTTTCCCCAATACACAATTCGGCAGTTTCGATTTAATAAATTCTGATTTGGCTATAGATCCGGGAATTTTCTCACCATTCGTCGACAATTTATCGAAGACTTCATCGTAATTTTGACGTTTATTGTTAACAATCCATTCCGGTTCACCAATACCAGCATTGATACCTTCGCCACAATGATAACCGAACGGTGAAATTTGATCAATGACTTGATCGAAGACACCACCTCGGATTTCCTGTTTTGTAACTTCATTGATTTCGTATGTGACCATCGGCATCAACTGGGCAATATCGTCATTTAACATTTGATCGATTGTTTCGAACAATTTCGGTTTAAACGAATGGAATTTTGTAAAATCGTATTTCAATAGTTGAGTTTGCATTTTATTAATATCCGGGAAATCACCGGTTGAAATATTATATTCTTTTTGTAAATGTTGATAAATTTCATTTAAATTTTTAATTAAATCATTCTTACGGCCATCTTTACGGAAAATTGCCGGCATCATACGTTTCAATTCAGCAATAATTAAACTGTGAACTTTTGCCGAACGTGCACGTTTAATTAAATCGTTCAATTTACGTAATGCCGAATGTCTTGGTAGATTTTGTAGATCATGAAATAAATCACGAGTCTCATCTTCAAATAAATGCCGATTGATGTCGTAACGTAACGGCTGATCCCAAAATGTACCAATATAAACACGTACAACTTCTGGCATTTGTAGAACTTTTCCTAAAGACCACATCAGTGCACCGTAAACTCTCATCAATTGTTGATGATCAACCATATCAGCTTTGTTGAGAACTATACGTATTTTGTCATCGTATTTCCTAAGTGCTTCAATAGATCGACGGAATTCATCTGATATATCGAGTTTATGTGCATCGAATAGTAAAATTATTCTATCCGCACGCTCACCGAACCATTCCAAAACACCAGTAAAATCATATCCTCGATCTATACGTTGTTTCTCACCTTATACACAACAAAACAAATCAAATTTCCTTTATCAATAAGTTAACGATACTACGTTATTCAATAACTGCCATTATTTGATGAGCAATTCGAGAAATCTTTTTAGAAGGAAGGCCCCTCGGGAGTATTTTAGCAAAACTTGGGCCTGAAAATTGATCAAAAATGGCCCTTTCTGACCATGAGACGATTTTTGAAAATGAGCTACACGCATCAAATGAGTTTAAGAGGCTCCCAATATTTCCTAAAATGAGCTTTCTTTAAGTAACTCCCAACTGAGATTTAGAGAACACTTTGGACAAAATTGAACCTTGTAGCTCAACGGGAGATCAATCAAAAAACTTTTTTTTGGATTGTCGTGATTTTTACCAACCAACTGAAAACATAAAACTAAAACTAACCCAAATATCCTCGAAAAGTTCTTTTTTATCCGTTTTTCTTACATTATTTCCTGAAAAAAAAGACTTCCGACAACGAACATAAGTAGAAAAAACATATTGACCTCTTAGTTGTTTACTATTTTTAATTTGTTAGAGAAAAATTATTTCTATAACTAGTGTTTTTTGCTATTTTGATATCATTTAAGGGATCTACACACCAAATAACCGTGTAACCTGGAACACCCACACATTAGGGCCGTGCTAGTAATTTTGGACCAATCAGTGTTGGTAAAATAGATGATAAATCTTCTACTCGTACTTGGAAGGCCAACCCATGAACAAAAAAAAAAAACTGAAAATATTTGGAATCAGAGTACTATTTCTGTCATCGTTGTGATTGTGGATGTTTTTCAAAGCCGAAATCTAGGGATTTCAAGCGTTGCAGCAACTGATAACGGGTCTACCATCACGGGCAGTCGACTGGAAAAGTGGTACTGTGACTACTTGATTGCGGCTTAGAAAAACATCTACAAGTACAATGATGACAGAAATAATACCTCGATTCCAAATATTATCAGTTTTTTTATTCATGAGTTGGTCTTCCAAGTACGATTAGAAGATTTATCATCTGTTTTACGCACATTGATTGGTCCAAAATTACTAGCACGGCTCTAATATGTGGGTGTTCCAGGTTGCACGGTTGCTTGGTGTGTAGACCCTTTATCAGTAGGGCAATAAGCCTCAGGAGCCCCATATTTACTTACGATGAAAACTAAAAAGCTAAGAAGCTGGCCCACAACTTTCAGGCCCACTGGACGATTGCCTGCCATTCCACCTTATTAATTTTTAAAAACAAACTCTCAATTAACGTAAATAATCTTTTTCTATGAAATTTAAGCCAGTAAACAACTGAGAAATCCGTAAGATTTTCAATCATAATCACCCTTGGAAGTTTTTTTAGATCACAATTCAAAAAAACAATAAAAAATAACTTTACGGGGATCTTTGAGTCCCTTTTAGTCGTTTTCGGTAGTTGATTGGTGAAAATCACCGCTTTATTCAGAAGAAGCGTCTTTTACCCTATAAACTACGCGATCTAACCCTCCTACAAATCTTCAAAATATTTTCCGAATTGCTCTAATTCGACTTATTAGTGAGCTAATTTTTAATACCTGCAAGTATGCCGGGCGTATCAATAATCGTCATGCCTTTCAATACTGGCGAACTCACCAATGAACATTGAAACCGATTCAAAAAGGCATTACCAAAATTTGATAGTGGACGATATTGTAATTTTGGATCAACAACTAGGGCATTACCCGGTATTATACTGTCTTTTTCACCATACATAACGGCAATAAAACGATCAGTTGTCGGTTCCGGTCCTATTCTCATCCCGGGGAAATCCCGCTCCAATAGATACTTAATAAATGTCGTTTTACCGGTTGAATATTGTCCAACTAATAATATCATTGGTTTTGCATCGAAATCTGCATCGTTCAATGGTGGCGAATTGAATTCATTAAATAAATAATGTTCTTCTAATGGTAGCATCTTGTTTTTATAAGAATTTTTCAAGCCCTCAATCACATTATTATAATTTTCACGTTGTATTAATGGCTGACGATTCAACCAGCTGAACATAATTTTTTCTGCTTTTCAAACGCGATATTTATGACGTCTGTCAGATTTTCTAAACGGGAAACAAATGATCGAACTATAAATACAAGTCGACAAAATCAAAATAGACAAAGTATAAAGCTGTATTTGGCCCGTTTACGGTTTGATTTATAGACCGGATTATAGAATTGAGTTGGTAACAGTTTAAAGTAGATGTGTTGCCGCTTACTCGACAGTGCATGATGATCTTTATCTTGTTTTCTAATTAAAGATTTAAACAATTTATTTTTTTTAATTAGCGGCTTCAATATTGTACTTTTTCAAACTTTTTTAATCAATTAGATGAACCCAAATAATCGAAATTCTAATTAAATAAATATCGAAAATTCACCGTAGATTAATGGATAATTTGTTGATATCGTCGCATATGTTATAATTAATTATAGGAAATTATTCAAGAAGAACGACAGTTGAATCTCTTATTACTTATTAATTAGACTCTATTCTCATAAATTTAACACATAGACATTAATTTCTATAATTACGAATAAATTGTAAATTTCGATGACGTATATTGGCTATTATCAGTTAAAACAAGACTAAAATTTCACCCTTTATTGACGAATTCTTTAGGGTTGCAAAATTCGTGTTTAACTAATTGAAAATTGTAAATTGCGCGCCTTCTAAAAGCAATCTTGATCACCAAATTCCCCAAAATTGCAATTTTGAGGTTAGAAATCTGTCTAGAGGAATTTAAGGGTTTTTGAAGGCGCTGATTTCAAAAATTCCTGTTCTAGTGAATGGCGGTTGGTCGCCGTGGTCCCCATGGACGGATTGTCGTTGTCCTGGTGCTACCCTATCAACGGGCAAGATGAGTACACGGACTTGTACGAATCCACCACCGAGTAATGGGGGTGCACCCTGTCAAGGCTCTACTGTACGTCGTACTAAAGATTGCATACCCTGTCCACAAGGTAATTAATTAGAAATTGATATGAATTAATTAAAATTAATTATAATTAACGCAAATAATCCTGCCCTTATACTGCTTTCACTATGTAGAAGAATTGGTGCTGGATACGGCTTATGATTACGACAATTACGATAACACTTATGGTAAATTATTAGTTTTTTTTAGTTTCGGTTTTTGTTAGTTACAATTAGATCGCTCGCTTGTTAATTAAATTGGTTAATTATTTATTAGTTACAGTTATTTATTGTTTGTTTTTCTGTTTTGTTTTTATGGTAGTTGAACCGGCTAGATGGTCGGCCTGGTCTGAATGGTCCGATTGTGATGCTGATTGTACAAAAACAAGAAAACGCCATTGTATACCGGGAAATGGACAAGGTAGGAAAACTTGTAATGGACGTGACACACAAACAACCTCCTGTACATCAGAACAATGTCGTTCAATGGAATTAAGTCGTGTTCGAGAAGGTAAGTTGAATAAATGTCTGCTATAATAATAATGTTGATCGTTCAATATTAACCACACAATAGATATAACTTAAGGGCTTAAACAGTTGTCATTTTAGTTGTCGGTTATAACGCCTAGAAATGTTAATATTGACCACGCTAACAGGGAGCAGGATTATAATCATTTATCTCCAGCTAGGCTCCTTTCCCCCATTCTGTACATATTACATTAATACAAATATTTGATAATTAATATCGTGTCGGTGATAATAATAATCGAAGAACTATCAACTATCAACAAACATTAAGAAATTTGATCTTACCCCCAATCTGTAATATCATCCATCCAATCTATATTATAATCATTATTAATTATTTAAACGACACAGATTTCATCTAAGTCAACATAAATTGAGTTGTAATCATTAAAAATTTAATTAAGATTGACATTTTGCTGGAATATTTAATCACTGGGGACGAAAAATCCTCTTTTATAACAAATTTTGACATTTTAATTTCCTCTCTCTGATAAAAGATTATAAAATACACAACGTATATGGATGGAGGCGAATCTGTGAATTTGCTTGATGAAATGTAATAAAATCATGACCTAATTCTTTTCGAATTTTCATCTCCATCCTCGATTATTGTCATTGAATTCCGGATTGTTGTCGTCTGGATGGACGTGAGACGATTTTTTAATAAAATGTACGCAAATTTGAATGGTTTCAAAGAGAAGTTTTCCAGATATATTGTCACTTGGCAGTATTCGTATACAGGATTACTGAACTAAAAGTAGTTTATAGTAGAGGAAGCCCTTTAGAAGAGTGATTTGAACTATATTTTAAGAATTCATAGGAGGGTACATGGGGATCATTTTGGCAAAATTTGAGCCGGAAGATGGTTTAAAACTGTCGTTTTAAAAAACGTTGCGATTTTTGAAAACTGATTAAAGGTGCCAAATGACTCAGAATGACTCTTTCTGTCATTTTTTCGCATCGTAATCCAGAATAAACGCGAAATATTTCTCTTCGTTCCAGAATAAAATGCAGTAAATCTAAGCCTGTTTGAATCATTTTAAAAATTGTATCAGGGCTTACTGATCAACTTTCAAGCCACGGGGTCCAAATTTTGCTAAAATAATCTCCAGGGAGTCTCTTGAAATATCTTAAAATTACTCGCTAAATAATAGGATTTTCCAAGTTGATGATAAATATTTTAATTATTTATAGGAAGTGGTCACTTTATCCAAATTTGAAGCCCATTGGGGAGTGAGTCGAAGAGATCTCGTTTTAGAAAATATTGCGCTTTTTGAAACCGAACTAAGCACGTCAAATAACATATGATGACTCATTTTTTCACGATCACATTCTATAATAAACGCGAAACATCCTACCTGTCCCAAAATAAAATGGAGAAAAACGAAAAAAAATCAACGTTACGAGCATCTTTGAGTCTTTTAAAAACCGCAACATCGTCAGAAACGATCGTTTTTGACCAAATTCCCGATGAGCTACAAGTTTCAAATTTAGCCCAAATGATCTCCAAGAACTCTCCTATAAATCCTGCAAATATTTTTCGAATTACTCACCAAGTTATAGGAGTCTTCATATAAACTGTATTGTTTTAGTTCAGCAGCTCTGTATAGAAGCTGGTAATATATTATTGATATTTTCAGTATCAATATCAATATCGTTTATTACATGTAGTTCATATACGATTCAAGTTATTGTTCTTGCAATTGTGCATATGGGTGGTTGATTTTTCATTCGTTTTTGGGGCGAAAAAAGCTGTTTTCGTCTGGTGAAACATGTTATTTAAACCAGTAACAACTTGACATTTTATTGCATGTTTTCGTTGTTGTTGTTGTTATTTTTGCAATAACAAACGAGTGGAACAGTCATTCCATTATTAATGGCATTGATTTATTAAAGGAATAATTTAAAATTCTCTTATATCTTTCTAAAATGGAACATAATAGATGATATTTTTTATAAAATTTACAAAATAGAGTCGTCTAGCTGTTTTACCTTTTATAACAAAGCCACCAACATCATCACCATCACGACGATAGTGTAATAACTTAGTAAGCCGCATGGAATTATTATATGCATATTACGTATTAAGCAAAGACCTGGAATTTATCAAAAGAAAATTTACATATTCCGAGTAGAAACGGGCAAAACTACAGACGAGAGATGATGGCAAAAAACCGTCATTTCCACAATTCTATCTTTCTTTGAATTACCGGTATCATAGGGATGAATATCGATAAATTATTGACTAATACGCAATTATATTATCATCGACTTGAAGGTTTTTTTTTTTGTGTGAAAGAGAGGAGTGTGTACGTTTTGGAATTTCGTTAAGATTTAAATAAAGCCCATACTATTATCATCCCTTATTTGAAATTTTGAAGGGTGTATAGTCGGTAGCTTTTGTCGCTTTTGAGGGTGAAAATCCGCCACGAACGTTTCGAATATTTCCATATGTGTGACAAGGGTGAATACTTATAGGGGCATACCATTACAATTCCTCTCGTTATATTAATAACTCTATCTATATCTTATTTACATATACATAGGTACGTGAATTATTTTATAATAATAAACTTTTAATAGAAAGAAAAAATAATAACCAAATAAATTAGAGATAGTGGTACAAGTTTAACCCTTTAGTTGGGTTGTGAAATTGTCGTATAAGAGCCCTTGATGTCCTTCACGCGTATTCAATTATAAATTCACCCCTTTTTGATATTTAAACTTGTCAACTTTACTACTATAGATTTAATAATAAATAACGGAAAAACTGTGAACGTGCTGAATTAGTTGATTTTCCTGTAATCGTTTATTTATGAAAACAAAAATATTGTGTGTTATTTTTACAGAATGTTAGTTTTATTGTAAAAACCGTTGACTATTCGTCGACGACGACAACAAGAAGAAGACACACCAAAAACCCTCTCGACTATTTTCATAACATTAAGCAAAAATAACAAATCTTTACAGGATATGAACGGAATTTCCAACATTTAGATAAACATGTATTGCAGGAATACTTGCAGTAGTTATAATAATAATAATAACAACAACAGGAACTTCATCTTAAAATGAAAGAATAGATAATTGTTTTCTCTCCATTCAAGTTGTATTCAATTTGACAGTTGTTCCTTTAATATCCAACCTAACGTCATCATTGCATTTGGTAATTTTACAAAATATCTTTCAAGTGTCACTTTCAGACCGACTTATTTTCACACTTCCGCCAACAAACGCTCTTTCTATGCCTATCAACACAACGTAGACAGATGGGTGGGCAACAAATAAATTCCAAAAGAATATTTGAAGCGAAATCGATGATTTAACATTTGAAAAATATGTAAATTGTGCAATTTTCATTAATAGGTTTGTTCCAACTAACGTTCTTAGACTAAATTTGAACTTCTCTCATCATAGTTGTGAGAGAGACAGAGACAAAAGGTAGTTTCGGGCGTTTATAATAAAGTCACTATTTTCTCGACTTTATCACATTAATATGGAAAAATTAACGAAACGAGAGATACAAGAGAGGTTTTACACGAAAACTTTAAAGGGTTGTATTTAATCAACGACCTACATTATTTCACAATAATTTAACGATACTAATCTAATTGTTCGAGATAAGTCTAATAGAAGAAACACCACGTATAAGTCGATAAGAATAACATATTGTTTGCAACAAATTTTGTAATAATGTTCTATTATTTAAGGTTGAAAACGATTTGAAATTGTCGAGTGGTTATTAAACGGTTTCAACAATATCCGAAGGGAAGATTGTCCGCTTACACAATAAAAAAGTAATAAAAAAAATAGGAATTAGGGAGTATATACAATGGAAGGATCCTTTCTATCTCTCTCCACCCCCAACTCACAATAAACGCCATAATAATAAATAATCAGAAGACAAGCTCCGGTGCTTCCTGTATGTCTGCACACCACCACCACTACCGCCACCATTGCCACCAACTCTATACTCTTTCTATTTTCCTACATCCGGAACTGACATTGGTTTATAACTTGTATTTATTCACGGCTATAACAGTTCTTTACATACATATAAGTTTTTTTTGGTTATTATTATTATTATTCTCTATGGGAACAACCCTGAAAATCCGGATAGACTTTTATTAAAATTTTAATAATTTTCGGATTATAGCGTAAAATTCTGGATCGAAATTGTTTAGAAATTCATAGTGGTTTTCTGATCCTAATAATTAAAACAACCCTCGAAAAGCATACCGGCCATAAATATTATCGTTGAAGACTCGAATTTTATATTTCCTCATTACAGTATAACCCTTTAAGTCTTTATAATAAACCGCCCCATTTACGAATCGCATTTCTTAATGAAGTTTCAACGTTGTTCTTTTGTAAAACGTTTAAAAATACCGAAAATTACGCAATATACAAGCGTAAATAGAGATTCAGCCGTATTCTTCAACTTTTTGATTATTCGTTACTATGACAACGCTGGAGATCGAGTCTCGCTCTTTATAATTCCGTTATTTGTATATTTGGAAAGAGACAAGAATGAAGCAAATTATTCAAAAGAATAACGTGTCATGGTAACGAATTGCCAAATAGTTACAGAATACAACTGATTATTTCCAAAACGTTGCAGATACTGGTTTTTTTCTTCATTACAGTATGTTTAATTTACGAATCGCTCTTCTTAATTTAAAAGTATTGAAAATTTGGCGATATTCAAGCGTTTAAAAGGGTTTTTTTTATTGTAATACAACCCTTTAAGCTTTTATAATAAACGAGTCGCTCTTTTTAATGAAATTTCTCTTGTAAAACATTAAAAAAATGGAAAGTTGTACGTTATACAAACGTTGTAAGTAGTTTCAGAATACGGGCTTTTTTCTGCTGTTCAAATAAGTGTTTGTTTTTTTCCGAAAACGGTATTCTTTTTCAAAATTTTAACGAAGCATTACCGATGTTATTTACTCGTACTTTGTGCTATAAGCTTCAAATATTCAATGTTTGTTTTTCGTATGTTGTGATTTTCTATTTAGATACAGGTGTTTCTATTTAACAAATAATCAAAGGGATTCGGTCCAAGTTTAATGTCGGAACATTTCAACATTAACGAACATAAATAGATGAAAGTTTGACGGAATTTTCTTCTGGTTCGTTTTATTTAAACACATACACACACTACTCTCTCTGTCTTCGTAAATTAATATTACTTTTGGTAGTTTAACTTTGAAATTCATACAACTTCTGCCAATTAAAATACGAAACTAATAGAATTCGCTAGTTAAAAGAAAATTCTAGTTGTCTTTAAAGAGATTGGTTGGAATTAATTAAAATTTTTACTCGTCTCTGCAAATAATGGGAATTTATTTAAACAAAAACACGAATAAATCACTTTCAAATACAGTTATGTGGGAAAATTTTTATCTACATAAGTTGTTAACTGTATGATTTATGTTCGTTTAGAAAATTGATGATGGATTCGATTCACGATCAGTGGAATTTTCTACAAATTTTAGTTTTTCTTATTAACTCTAACAATGATCGGTATAGGTTAATAAAGATAAAATTGTTAATTACAGTTTAAAGGGTTGTTTATGTGGATTATAAACAGTCTTATGTTCTATTTAATTTTATTGTCAGTTTATGGTTAACGTTCATTTGCTATTTGTTTCTTTAATGGAATTCTTAATGACACAACAGCCACACTGACACTTGTTACATTTTCATTTCGCTAAGTATATTCACATAAATACGATATTGTAGCGACGCTTTAAAACTGGATACAAGCCACATTTAGAATCGTTAAAGCCCGTTTGATGCCAATAACAGTTGTGTAACGAGTACGGAAAAATCCTTGGTTTTAATATTCGACAAGAACAAGTAAAAAAAAACTGTTTATGGCTCTTTTATCGACGACAGTTGGAGGGAATTTATCTCAATTTCGATGATTTTAAGATGAAAATTCGGTGCATCTGTCACAGACAACCGTACTAAAATTATGTAGAGAAAATGATGATTTGTGTTATACGAGAACATCTACGAAGGGAAACTGGGATAGAAATATTTAAATGTTAATTATGCGAAAAAACAGAATTCTTAAAGTGGAAAATTCTTACATTGGTTGATTTTCCAGCTGGAGTACTCCACTGTATAGGACACGGACGGTGAAGTGTGTTCTGCAATTAACATGAGAGCTTCAAGCACGTGCTGAGTTTCTAATGTTTACAGTTATAGAAGAGATGAAGTTGAGACTCTTACAGTTCGATTAAATGTAGCTAACCCGCATCATTGACAACGATGATGTTGACTAAACAACAATAAACACAATCGATTTCGACAAGGGCTGTACGAAATTTTTTCTAATGTTGGCAAATATAAAAACCACCCTCGTTTCTATGTTTTTAGTTTTGCTTGAATATAAAGTTAAATGGGATTGAATGAAAAATTAGAATCTTTCAAGAATAAAATCATTATCTAGAAATTTACGATGTGCTAAAGTGCATAGTTATGATGGAAGTTTCAGTTAGGGGGAGACTTAAAGAAATATGAATCACTACCACTACTACTACTAGAAAATAGCTTTTATTTCGTTCCTCTTTTTCTTCGAAGAAAAACAAAGTGATTAAGCCTCCTCTATAGTGTGATGAAGACGAGATTTATTCAAGTATAGTTTCCCTGCTTGTTGGAAATTTATGAATCATCCACTATTGCAACTATCACATCCAGGGCAGCCTCTTTCGAACAATTGACGGGCACACTTGAAACAATTGTTAGTATGACTCTAATAGAAAAAAGACAGTTACTCTTCTAATAGTTACACAGTCATAAATTGTATCAAATTAAGGGTGACAATTTGGCAAACGACATGCAGTATAAATACTTCTAGGATTAACCAATTGAAAATTCACCCCCTTTTCCAGTTGATTGTACTCGTAAGGGGGTAGTCGAATAGAAAAAACTCCCAATGGAAATAACCATTTCATTTCTAATTATTCGTAATTGTTCTCGTATTCTAAATCAAATAGTTGGAGGGAATATGCAGTTAATTTAGTGGCATGTAGAGTTGTACCTAGAGTGGACGTGGCGGCCAAACAACCCTCTAAAAAACGTGAAAACCGCCCTTTCCGTTTCACTATCAATTGCCTTGACTAGTTAAAAACAACTGTTGAAAATTTTGATTATTTTTATTGAATCGATGATCGTTATTGCCGCCAATTCTGTCGATTATTTCTGATTATTGTCGTTATTCTGATTGTTGCCCGTTGACCTGAAGGAGGAAAGTTTAAAGAACTGGTACAAGTGTTTTGATCAATTTGATTTGAAAATCGTGTAAGATCACAAGTTCATGTTGTTTATATTCGTTCATTTATTTGTTTTGTTATTCTTCTTTGTCTTATTTCATTTATTTTGTGTCATGGGAATAGATTACATGGGCGATTTTTTCCGATCGAGACAAATTGTAAAACGTGTCAGTTTCTAGCAACAACAAATGCCACTTTCTCCAGTCGGCTAGAGGGAATGGTCGAAAAAACAATAACAAATCATTGTTGGGAAATTAGTCTCTCATCCCCTTATTTTCGATGATGTAATATTTCACAACAGACAAAAAAAATGTCTAAACATGTAAAAAATTCAGAATGTCTCGGAGAGTTCATGCCACAGGTGAGCCCAGCCATCCATTTCCTCAACCCTTGGTGTTGTTTTCGAAAATACGAAGCAGTTCGGATGGCCCCCCAGGCGTAAAATAATTCATGATCATCCCGTCCTTTTGTCAACACGCTCACATACAATACAATACACAATACACTCACACGAAGGCATTTACGTATCCGTTTATGATAAATTGTCGAGAAAACACGTTCCGATTTTTCCTGTTGTTGTCACTTTAAAAACAATAAAACGTGAAAATATCGACGAAATCTAATAATTTTCGATAGTACGATAATTTATTTGTGCAATTTTGTTTTGTTCTAACAATATTTGCACCCTACAGTTTGACCCCCTGACCTGTAATGATTCGATCTATGGCACCCCTCACGTGCGCTCCTTTAATCGAACACATGTGCCCCGTTGGAGGTATGTTCCAAGTTGTTTACTCCAACTGTACCAATGCAGAAACGAACGGTCTCTACAATAGTGAGATTTATGTTTATTGTAGTGGTGCCACTGCGGGCCCATATTTTCTACTTTAAAATTCTACCAAATGTTCGGTAGTTGTTTGGTATTCAAGTTCAAGTTCTCACGTATGCTTTTATTCATACTTTCGGAAATAACGACGATAAAAAGAAACGTTTTTGAATATTTTATTTATTTTGGATAATGGTGCCAGTTAATCAGTTGGGTGGTAATAAATACGAAAATTCACAACAAATTAACAACAGTTGTGACAAATTATAGCACAGCGTGATTTGTAACGTCTCCTGCAATGACTAATTTTGAAGAATAATCACCAGTGGCGTTACAATTTCTATTCTAAATCGAAACAAATTTAAATAAATCGACTCTAGATTAATGTTTTAACAACACCGATTGATTCGTGTTCAAAAATTAATCGAACAAATCGACAAATTTGTAGTTTTCAATCTTCAATTCCCAACAACATTCCGCTATCTTTATATATTTACACATTTCTATAAATACAACCGGATAAATATATTAACGCTGTTTTTATTCACTGAAACTAGTTGGTGAATCGTAAATTTGTCCTGTCATAATAACGTGAATAATGCGATTTTAACGTGTTGGCCAAAAACAATGAGGGTGTAGAGTTGTTGCTCCAAAAAGGATCACTTCTCATTATTCTAATTAAATCAACATTCTTGAGATTTGTGCGGCATAAAGTGGAAATTTGGTTGGGAGAGACAAAAAAAATCAAGCACCTTTCCTGCTGTAATAATTCCAAAAGTCTTTGTCTATGGAGATGTCAAGTGCAGACTCGTATGTTGTCAGTTCAACAACAAGAACACACTTGACGTAAAGTCGGTACAGATTTTTCCCATTTCCCGACAATAAAACCGAAATACAATACAAAACAGTTCATTTATATTTAGAACGTTTCTTTTGATGTTTTGTGTCTCTGATACGTCGTGCACAACTTGATTTCCATACACCTGAAACCAATTATCGTCTCCGAAACAAGGTAGATAGCGGCGTATTGTTCGATTGCTATTGTCAACGTTCGAGCGCTATACTTCCTCGATTTTTTTTCCTGTTGATGCTGAGGGGTGAATTCATGAGGGTTGGTTGGTGTACACTCACAATTCACCGTATATGTCACATATAGTGGATGGCAGTAGTATTTCCGGCGGAATTCCCAGCATTCCCTGTGACCCCGCTAATTGCGGCCCTTTAACAAGCCTCCACACCCTTTTCCCCAACGGCAAGTACACCATATGTGTCGTTTCGAATTTCTAATTCTTGATGTGTACAGAAAATACATAGTGTATTTGTATTAGTGCAAGGGATAGAAACATATAACAGATTTATTAGTCTTGCGTGTGTAATTATTTTCGGATTATATATGAGGCATGGTTGGGAAATCAATTTTCGATTTTTCTATAACGCCTCGTTCAACTAAACAAACTAATAAACGGCACTAGTTGGAGTAGTTTGTGTGCAATTCGTCATTTTTAATTTTGAACATGTTGGAAAAAGTATTCAGTTCGATTGAATACAGCCATCAAGGAGCAAAACGAGAAGAATCATCGCCATCAATCAGCCGATGTTGAATAAGGGTCTTCATTTGTGCCATATTCGAATTGATCGTTATATAAGGGGCGTCTTTCCTATACAAACACACGCACAATTATGGCTTCATTCTATCATTTTACAGAATTCGCAAAAACTTGATTTGTTGTTGTTGTTATAACAAGAAATAAACGATTCACTCCAATGTAATGGAGTTGAATCTGTATAAACGTAACGAGAAATCCAGGATAGATATCGGAATTGAATACGAAATTTCGGAAATGTTCATTACGTGACTCAAGGGGTAAAGAGAAAGTTTTATGAACTGTACCAACATTGAATACGTAAAACGTATTTCCAAATGGATGACCATTTTGAAAACTGTAACGGCAGATTTGAATGTGCAAATTAGAAAAGCGTAGCAGGAATCAATTCGTTTTCTCCCGATTTAAATTACGAAATAACAACAATAAAATTTACATTACTACAGTTATGATCCTGGGAATTGTAATATAGAAACAATTCATATTTAACACATGTAATTGTTTTCCAACTTCTTGTAGCAATACGATTAAAGTTGAAGTTATAAACCGCACGCGTACACAAATCTCTATCTTAAATCACTTTAAACAGCTGCTCTTTATAATAAGAAACCGCAGCAGGTTTCTTACATTGCCATAGATCAATCCCGAGTCGAATCGATTGTATTGTTGTCTATTTCTCCATTGAATTTATTCACTTGATCGGCTAAAATACAGGCGTTGTTAATTTATAGCGTGACACTCTTTCTAACAAAACTCCAGTTTAAAAATTCCCCACTCGTGCGCAGTACACTTGCGCAAATTCCCCAATTTAAAATTGTGTGGTAAATTTAACTTCCATACCAGTCTTATTGTCGCTTGTGGATAATTGAATCACGAGTAAACTTGGCGTAATAACCGTGAAGTTCGTATATGTATGTGTACTTAATTCCTCCTTCTGTTTCCTGACTAAATAGTAGAACTGGGCAAACTAAATGGAGAGTTTAGTGTTTGTATATACCCTTATACGTTAAGGTAGTTTAGATACAATTTGTTTTATATAAGTTAGATAGAGATGGAGATGTTTGTAGATAGAAATTGCAATACTGATAGAATTCTACAATTTAAATTACGCCATCCACTTTAGTGTTTGCTATTATGTGCGTTTGTATTTGTGTATATATCATCGGAGCGCAAACGGGACCTATTAGTTAACCTCTGTATCTCTCTATATTGTAATTTACATCTAGAGAAAGGCGTGAATTATACATGAATTAATATTTTATTCCGGAAAAAATCAACGAAATCGGTCAAGCTTGGGGTTTATTTGGTTCAACAAAGAAAAATCAAATGCAATTCGATTTTCATCGTTGATATTTACAAGGAAACACGTGCCCGGATATTTCTAAGCCTGTGGCCATCCACTTGACTCTCCGAGGACTCGGATATTGGGGCCTTATCGAGGACGAATAAAAAGAAGCGAACTCCACTCATATTCAATGGAAAAACAAACAATAATTGGAGTAAAATTTCGATTTGTTGTATGATTTTAATTAACACTACACGATAAATAACGATGTGTGAACTTTATAATTAGTTTGTTTTCAAACGGGAAACTTTAGCAATTCTATATTCAAATGTGTACTTAACAGAACAAGCCTGTAAATACGGTTTTACATATTTTGTAAATGTATACGACGTCTTGATTTCTCTTAATCTACGTTATAAAGCTTTCAGTTTATATACTGTGTCTAATTTAACTCGACTAATTTAATTTGAAGTGTGTTAAAAGTGACGGAAATTGTACGATAATATCCCCGTACATTTACGAAATTAATCCAACTATAGAAGCGATTCTAGTCAAGATATTAAACGACACGAATAACGTCTATTTATTCATCATCAATATACTGTCATGTTTTCCAAATAACCAATCAATCAATTCGTTGTAGAAGATTAAAGATTACACGACAGACTTATAAAATTGTACACGTTTCGATTTAAACTGGGGGTATACGAGAATTTTTGAAATGTAATCGTTTACATGCTGTTAAATTAACCGGGAAATTTTTCACGAAAAACACTAATAATAAAAATTTATTGCCGGTTCGCTGTTGGAAAAAAAATCGTCTATTTGGAGATGATTTTTTTCCGTTTGGGTATTATTACTGTTGCTCTAGACGCTTTATTATTCCCGGTTGAAAAATTCCCCATGTAATTATTACCACGTTTCCTGTTCCTTTTGATCTGTGGAACTCTGACGATCCTAAGAAATTCCATCATCTTTATGAATTTTGTTATAAATTATACAGTCTGACATAAAAATAAATTGATAGACATTTATTAATGTAAATATCCTGTTAAAAGGTATCGATTTTTTTTTGTGTGTGTTTTAGCTAATCTGGAGAATACCCAAAATGATATTGCCTTGTATATTGGCGTATTTGCGGCGATTTTCATCGTTTGCCTTCTATCGTTTTTCTTGACACGTATGTGGTGGAAAAGGGGTCAACACCAAAGTCTCTACAATATGGCATCAAATGGTAAGTGTTCACTTTTATATAAACGTGTGAAAATCTGTTAGGGTGCGAATAATATTTTAAGGTCGGAATAGAACGAAAAAAAACACACTCAAATCTGATTCAATTGACCTTTTTCGTATTTATTTCAAACGTATATACGTGGTGTGTGTGGTTTTTGCCCTCATACCGCCGATCTCTCCCATACATTACCAAAAAGGAATTGAGATGGAAATCAAATAAACGAGAAAATCAATGTTTATTTTATCGATTCAAGCTTGAAATTCTATAGGAAAATTCTCAAAAGTATATTAATATAACTGAAAGACGATGTTACAAGAGCCACTCTTTACACCTGGCATTTGAAACTAATTAGTGAGTTTTATGTGGAACGTGTGTCGAACTAGTTGGATCGTAAAATCCTGGAATAATTGATGCTTTTAGTTTTGAACATTTTTCTATACGATGGAACAAATTCAAAATAAACAAGCAATTAATATTAGAAATCAATACAGAAGGTTCTCAAATTGTAGCCCTTTTGGCTTATTATAAATAATAAATCTGGGATCAATTATAATGAATTGTTCAATTTATATTTCAAACAAGCAATTGTTGATTCTCGGAGTTGGATTAGTCAACATCTTGTTAAAATAAATTGAAGAGACTCTACCGTATGTCAATCGACCAGCCGGTACTGCATTCCAAATGCGTCTCCAGTGCCGTAACCAACCTCCCAGCTAATCTTGCTACCCTTTCTCATTAAAAATCCACGGCTCAATCAGTCGAGAACAACTTGAAAATCGAATTCCTAATGTCTAAATCTCGAGCTGTATTTCCACTCAGCCTACCAGCTCTACAACTACAGCGACACTAGCAAAATTTGCAATCCAAATACAGACAAATCTTTCGACTTCTAGCACAAATTTGCCTCTTAAATGCTTCACAATTGTCACGGTTTCGTTCACTTTGGAGCTATAATTCCTCGAGTTTCAACGTAGTTTTGGATAAATTTTGCTGAAAAATTATGAGTTGCTTCGCCAAATTTTGAGTGGTCAAAATTCACTCAATACAGAGGCTTAGTTCAACTGGGATCAAGATTGAAGCTGAAATGCAATTGGTGACTTGTTTAGCGAATTTTCCGCGTAAACGCTCCATAATTTGCACAGTTTTGGCCGTTTTTGAACAGATTTTTTGGACTTCAGCATAGTTTTGGAGAAATTTAGTTTGTCAAGTTTTAGTACAAAATAGTCACAAGAAGAAAATTCGTTTTGAATCTTGGTGCAATTTTTCGCGCTTCAACGATCCAATTAACTTCGCGTCAAAAATTTTGGGAGTCAAAATTGAGGTGGAAATTTATCGAAGAATACAATTTGATATAGATGTTCGCGTGCGCCTCTGGTTGACGTACACGCACACATACACACATATGGTACCAACTGTTGGAAACAACAAAAGTTTCATCACGTCAAAGATTAAGAGATACTCGCGTATGTTCTGATTGTAGTAGTTCGTTAATTAAATCTTGTCATAGTTGAGAAAGATAGAAAGAGAGTTGACAACATTGTTTACTTTCTCAACTTTTAACATCATTCTAAATTTATACAATATCAGAATCATCTAAATTTATTACAGTAATGAAGAATTTAACCTGAATTTCAACACCTTTGTTTCCCCCCTTATATATGCATGATTTATATCAATGTTAATTGTGGGTGTTTTATAATTAAAATATTTGAACTTTACAGGAGTATCGTTGCATTTCTGTTTAACACATTTAGAGGTATTACAATTAGACCATCTTTATCTTATTGTTATGTCTTTATGAAGATTTCGGTTGTAATATTCACGATGTAGAGAGAAGGAAGACATTAAATACAAGCCACAATTAGGGTGGCCTCCGACGCGTTTTACTATCATTAATAACAACAGGCGCACTTCTCTCTTGTGCAGACAAAACCATTATGATGAACGATTTTAGAATACGATAAGTCATCAAACCGACCGACAATTCATCATTACAGATGCGCCAATTTCTCTCTAGTTTGCTAACTAATAAATTATGTAATTATCTATTAGAGTTTTATTATTTTTGTAAAAATCAGTTCGTTTCTTAGAATAGAAAATAACTGTGGATTAAAATAGATTAGAGAGTGTTCGAGGGGAAAAACTGTTAAAATTGTTCTAATGTTACAATTTAGACATGTTGAAGATTAACGATGTTACTAAATCGTTTTAAAATGTTCACGTGCTGCCAAAAATGTCACTGAATATTGGAAATACAACCGTCTATACTTCAATTATTTTGTGTTAGACGGGACGACTTGAAATTTGGGTCGAAATAGAAAAATGAGCGGTGTCAAGGAGGCGGCAGTCAATAATCCAGCACCAGGTGGCCGAAAACGAAAACTCATCATCCACGCATTAGTGTGGAGGGTATAACATCGTAACATCAAATAAATGTATTCGACTAATCGTTATAACGATTCTGGGAACTTTCCGACAGCGTTTCGATTAACAAAGAAACAAGAATGTTTAGAGACTTTTTGGGTGATATTCGATTTTACGATTTAGTTTTGCATAAATTGTCCGTCAACAGTTTACAGATATAAAAACGACAATGTTTTAATCATTGGGAACATTAAAAATGTTGTAAAATAAATATAAATAACACGAATTTAACATGCAAGAGAGTTTATAGTTGTCTGCATATGGAGGCGAGTTGAGTCATAATTAAAATGAAATATGATAAATAGGTGGTCGGTGCATTTTTAAGAAATTACTCAAAATTTTATGGGATGTGTTTTCTCTGTTTAATAATTTAAATGAAAACCACATGTGGATAATGACGAGAAATCACACATTAACTAACAGAGAAAGAATGAAGATTATCACGACAACACGTGATAAATGTTACAAAATTTTGTGTTCATGTACGTGTTATCTGATCGAGATCATAGAATCATTGATCATTAATCTTGTTGCAGTTTTTTCCCTGATTGCAAGCCAGCCCTTTGCGTGTCCAACACGATAGATACGCCCAATTTTTTTCTATAAAACAATATTGATAAAAAATCGATTTATCTAGTGTGAAATAGGTCTTAGTTATTGGGCGGTAGCGATAAGAAATCTATATGAATATTAATAACAGCCCACGTTTAAGAAACCTTATCAACAAATTGAAACGATAAATTCGAATTTTCCAGATTATCATCCGGAGTTTTTTCCTGAACACGATAAGAAATCATTAAGTCTACAACCGGATTTAACACAAACTGTACCACCGTGTTATGAATACCCTTATACAACGCCAGCAGCATCTGTTACAAGATCTGTTTCGGAACACCATTATGATGTACCCCATTTAGCTTCCGGTAGTGATATTCAAATGTCGCCGGCAACAAGTTCAACATTGGAATCATCCAGTGGTAAACGGAGCCAAATGAGCGGATTCACCAATAATTGTAAGTCATTCTAGTCATATTCTAGAACTTTTTAACGATTCGTTACCATGACAACAGGATGCAGTTCTAAAGAGTAAAATAGAAGTGAGTGGAGCAACTTTTTGTAGATATGTTACCATGACGGCAGTCTGTTTGAATAGATCAGTCTCTTTATTTCTACCTTTATTATTAATTTGGTCAACTATCCTCCAAATCAATAGTTTTTGAAATTTTGCTACCTAAAAGCTCAATTTTTCAAATTTGATTAAAATTTCAAAAAGTTTGAGCTTTGATTTGCCTTTTTTGTGAATTTCAGCCCATGTACCGTCAAAATAATCGTCCCAAATTCGAACTAAATTTTTGACTTCTGATCAAGAGTTAAAAAGTTTCTGTTTTTAAACTACCAAATGCTGAATTTTTGCAAATTTGACTTTTTTGATGAACTTTGTTCCCAAAAGCTCAAATTTTGGAAAATTCCAAGCTTTAAATCGTTAAAATGGCGAAATCAGAATAATCCCTTTCAGTTTTGAGAGGTTTATTTTTAAAATTTTGAGGCATTTTAGGTGGATTCTACTTCTTAAAAATCGTAGAAAAAATAAACAATACCACGTTACTCAGCTTGGATTTTAAGTTCTTATGGCAACTCCTATTGGAATGTATTTAAAGAATTCAGAGAGAAGTCTCTGAAGATCATTGGAGTAAAATTTGAGCCTCGTAGCTCATTTGTAAGTTGGTCAAAAAAGCTCGTTTAGGGCAATAGCACGATTTTTGCAAACAAGCCAAACATTTTAAATGATTTGGAATGTCCTGAGGGTCATCTCAACATTAGTTTTCCTCTCATTGTATTTTAGAAAAAACACAAATCAGTCGTATCTGTTCCAGAAAATGGAGCAAAATAAAAAACAACTCGTTCTCTCATTTTACGTGCGTATCTTGTTTTTTAAAATCTCAATTTTGTTAGAAACAAGCGTCTTTTGGCCAACTTTGGAGTAAGCTACAAGGTTCAAATTTCGCTAAAATCATCTCTAGGGGCGTTTCAATAGATCCTTCAAATATTTTTAAAATTACTCGCCAAATAATGTGCTTCCCTTAAAAACTTATAGCCTTAACTTTTAACAAGTCCCTATAGCTACGTTACAAAGTTGTAGTTGACCAAATAATAGACGGATTTATTCAAAAAGATAAATCTACAACGTTGTCATGATCACGGATCTACAAACTTACAGAATACAACTGTAGATCTCCGGTTGTTAGAGTAACGAATCGTCAAAAAGTAGAGAATACCACTGATTCATTATTTTCCAAATGAATTCAATTTTAGCCGATTCAACGTACGAAGTGGCAACAGAATCGGTGACTTTACCGTTACCACCGTCATTACCGACAGCTTATGCTGTTACACCAACCACTAGTGGTAATTATACGAGTGCTACTGTAACATATAGTGGTGCATTTTTGAATTTAGCCGAATCTGGTGTTAGTTTAGTAGTACCAGAAGGGGCAATATCGCGGTAAGTTAATTTGAAATGTAATTTGATTAATTTAAATAATTGTTGATTAATTTGTAGATCACGTAAACAGGAGATCTTCTTATCAATATTGAATGAAGATTGTTTCCGGCCGAAATTAGCCGAGAATTTAACCCAATTAAGTCCGGTAGTATCGTGCGGTCCGAATGTTTCATTAAATAAGGCTGTTATATTAAAAATACCTCATTGTGCTGAATTGAATCGCAACAATTGGTCAATATCGATATTACAAAGTGATTGTAGTGATTCACAATGGCAAACATCAGTTCTATTAGGACAAGAAACAATAAATACGACCGTTTTCTGTCAGTTAGATAAAGATGTTGTATATTTAGTCACTGATTTTATGTCACGTTTTGTAATTGTTGGCCAATCCACTATAAATGGTAATGCAATAAAACGTTTAAAATTGGCGATATTCGCACCGAAATTATGTTTCCAAAGTACTATAGATTATAATATTAGAGTTTATGTGTTAGAAGATACAGATAGTTCAATGGAGACTGTATATGGACAAGAGAAGCGTTTAGGCGGTTATTTATTAGATGAGCCACGTACAATAACATTTCAAGATGGTGGTAATAATCTTTGTTTAACATTGGATTGTTTAAGTGATGGCTGGAAGACAAAACCGTGTTCAAACTATCAAGAAATACCATTTAGACATTTATGGCAAGCAAACAGTAATAGTTTACATTGTTCATTTACATTAGAATCGTACGAAATTAATAGGAATTTAAGTTTTAAATTGCGCATCAACCAGAAAGGCTTCGATTACCAACAAATATTCGAAATTAATTGCCGCGACGACCAATTAATTCCAAATAAAATCCACGAATTTGTGCCAAAAATACCGAACGAAACAATAGATTCAACAATATCGTCAACATCGTCGATGAAGAAGACCGATTTCAACCAGCAATCGACAACGAAAAGTGCCAAAACCGATACGAATCCGAAATCGATAAAGAATCTGATTTTAACCGATCGCGGTGTATCAACATGCGACGATTTCACATTCAGATTGAATAAACAAATCCGCAAACAACTGTGCCATTGTTTAGATCCGCCGACACCGCGCGGCAATGATTGGCGCATGTTGGCCCATGCTTTGAACGTTGACCGTTATATTAATTATTTCGCAACGAAATCCTCACCGACTGATTGTATATTGGATTTGTGGGAGGCTAGAAATCGACAAAGCAACGCCTTGACTGAGTTGAAACAAATCTTCAACGATATGGAACGTTTCGATGCTGTCAATATTTTAGATAATTGTTTGGGACCGAATTGGCTGTAAATCTTGTTTCTGTTTCATTATTTCGCAAAATTGTTTCTTATACGAATTGTTGATGACTGAAATTCTACAAAATATCGTCTTTTATTATTCGTAGATAGATTTCGAGGACCATTGTGCAATTTTATTTCGGTTGATTTTGTCGAATTCAACGAATGTTTTCAATTTTTACAAGTTCCTTTACGTTTCCGTTTTATTTTCGATTTTCGATAATTGGAAATATTCGTTCACTTGTTAGTTTCAGCACTGATAATCGATAATTGTGGCATTTTCATTGATAACAACTCAATTATAATCGAGAAAATAAGCAGAATTAATGATAAAACGAAATATAGAGTTTTTATACAAGAATATTGAAACGAAATTATAATTATAATTATATTATACATAAAATCAAAATGTAGTTTTCTAGATATTTTAGAATGTTTTGTACAAAGTAATTATTCATGTAATTAGAAACAGTCCTATATGTGCTATGTAACTAGAAGACATAATATGTATATAGTCAATATATTGAACATTTTCTAAAAGGAGCCCTTTGTGCATTAAACAACCCGAATCCGCCCCTGAACGCGAATTTGACGCCTCGCCAAAAGATGTCGCAACAACTAAATTATAGTAAACTTTACATCAAAGTTTAAATTCTAAACACTAGAGGGCGTTCATTAGAGAACTTTATTTAAATTAGAGTTTGAAAGCTTTCTAACAGAGGTCGCTGTATTGATTAGATATCAAAATTTATAAATAATCGCGTAAATTTGTTTTTCCACAATTTCTCCAATTGAATTCGCTAATTTCCCAGTTTAAACTGTTTTAAATGCCGTTACGTTGACATTTATGAGAAAGCCGGCGGCAATTCAGCCAATATGACAGGCTATAAACTAAACTGGACATCCATCTATTCGTATAATAAAATTGCGATCACCTCCGATATTCAATTCCCATAGGATCCCTTCCAACGACCAATATTTATCTCATTTCTACCATAGAGTAAAGAACAGAAAAAACTGATTTTATTTAATTTCCAATTCGTATTGAAAATAAAATCCCAATCTTGCACCCTCGTCTACGAAATTTTTCAATTTCGAATCTACGGCCATCTTCGTCGCTCCACTACCGCTCGCTATTCTTCGCCTCGTGTTTTCCACAATAATGGCGAAGAATATGAAATGATTGCCATCATCATCATCATTACCATCGACGATAAATTGGGAACGGCGGCTCCGTCTCAACTTGCGGTTGAAATCAAGCTGAAGTTGGTGTGTAATTTATGGTTGACCGGGGGAACTGCCATAATCACGAATGGCAAAAAAGATAACAGAATCGGATTTTCTTCAACGCTTTCCCTGTTCAGTTTCAGTATGCTCGACAGTATCGGCATTAAAAACCGACGATGGATGTGGCCGTGTGCCAATTCCTCTCGCAATAAACCAACAGGAAACAAATTAACATTTTCAACATTGCGCGAATGTCAGTGAATTTGAATATTGATAAATACAACATGAAATTTTATTAAAAAATTGTCGATATTTATGAAAAATTGTCGAATTTGAGGTGGTGGCGGAGAATCGGAACACAGCCCCAAATTGGCAATAATTCGGTTCGTTCAGGTCAAGAGCGAAGACGGCACACTGCCAGCCATATTCTAAGGGTTGCTCCAAATATTATTTTTTCTTTAAAGACGGTAAAAGAAATTACGACAGATCTTCCAACGTAGCCTATTTTAGAAACGTTGGGAATCGTTTAAATCAGCTTAAATCGCCCTGTCTTTCTTCTTCATATAGTATTTGTCCAAGCCCCTTTAGCCAGTTGTAATCAAATATTATATAGCTGACATTTTCCACATAGTTTTTAAAATTGTATTTTCGTTTATCAGCTTTCTTTCAGCTGATAATCTAGTTGGTTGGCGAGAGAAATATCACTTATCCCCCTTGAAACAAAACTAGAATTGTCCAGAACTCAATTACAAAAGCTTTTATCTCAACAACAGTAAATATATCATAGATACGATTATACTATAATCCACTCTATAATAAGACAACTGTAATAAAAAATAAATCGAAAACTCTATTTTTAATTAAACAAAGAATTCCTCAAAAAACATTTTCTTTGTGCTGGCGAAAATTCGATTTTCCCAACCGATAAAACTACGATTAAATCGTCGTTAACTTTGTAGAATAATAAATAAACAGCTGACACATTTGAAGGAAGTTGAAGTGGACGAGGGCCAGATCGACACATTTGCCAGCTGAATACAAATGCAATCAGAAATAGATAAGAGAGAGGATTTCACGTCCAAACACGACCAATTCTTACACGATAATCCCCCGGTAAAAGTTCGGAATTTAGATCGTTGTACTGGAAGGCAAGATTGAAACAAAATTACACCTAGAATTGTTAACAATTCCAGTACAGTAAAACGATATCATACGGTCAACTTGACCTAATAATATCAATTAATTGTCGACCTACAGTTGCTTAAAAGCGCCTGAATCTGTTTTGACAATTCATTAATAAAATTCAACAAAAACACTTACTCACTCAAAAAATTCCTAAAATTTGAATAGAAGAGTAGTAATTGGATCAAAAAGTAACTTTTTTATGATTCAATGCTGTATTTGAGGATAGAATTGTTAAAACAGACCAAAAATGGGGTAAAACTGTCTAAATTGAGCCTTTCCGTCTCCAAAAACTTTGAAAATACATAGAAGCAATTCTTCTTTACTAAACTCTTTAATTATGAAAGTTTTCTGTTTGTAATTTTATCTCAAAATTTCCTAAATACTAACGATTTAGAAATACCTTTTAAATTTTTTTAATTCTACTTAATATTAGTAAGAATTTAGAACAAAATATCTCAAAATCGAAACTTGAAAACTGGAATTTAACTCAAAAAATCGACAGAGTGAAAATAAAGACGTAAAAGCGAAAGATTTAGCTTTAAAACTATTTAAAAGCCATACTCAATTTTTAAACTAGGAATGATTTAAATTTTAAGCGCCTAAATGCTAGCTCCCATTGGCCATTTTACAGGCAACTTTACATAGCTCAAAAATAATGGATTTTGAAGTTTCGATCTATTACTTGCTAATTATAAAACGTAATTCTCATCGGGGAGCTAAATATGTTAGATTTAAAGTAAAAATGAGCCATAAACGATCCAGCTTTTGTTTCTAGTGACTTTTTCTGTGTAAACCCGGCTTTAGTCCTCCTAGTTTAAAAATAGAGTATAGATCTCCAACTTTTGACAACTCCATCGCCAAATTAACCAAAAAATTCACGAATTATGTTTAAACGGAATTAAATTCGAGTATTATTCCCCCAAAAATTCCTAAAATTTAGGCTAAAAGTTCAAAATTCATCTACAAAATCAACTTAGAGTGTTACTTTCGATATTTCGGTAACACTTAGGCTTAAATACCCTTAAATCTAGCCTTGAGACGAGAATTTAATCAAAAAATCTATCTAAAGCTGTTTTAGACAAAATTCAATTGAGTGTAATTGTGGCCTGAATCGAGCAAAAGAGCCAAGCCGATTGTGTTTAACTATAATTACCATTTCAGTCGACCAAAACTGGAATAAAAAAATAATAAAAACGCTACGGGAGTGAAAGTAAAAGTTATAAGGCATTCGTGGTCCTTTATAGCGTCGATCTAGGGCCGTATTCTTCATATATATACGTCATAGTAAGATGGCGTCTATGTCTGCGACATAGACAATTTGCATAGACTAGAATTTTATGCTAATGCCATTTGATTTATGGTTATTTTTATTTGATTCTTGGATTATTATATGGACTGTATCCGTATGGATGAAAATCATATTTTATACAATTTTTCGACGACACAAAATCACCACTCTCGCTCCTCGTACACTAAGAAATCGTTAAAAGAAAAGCAAAAGGGGAAAAGAATCGATTGCCACCAATTCTGACCACGATTCTATTATCAACAAATATTTTATTCACATGTTATTGCAACGGTTTTCCCCAAAAACTTGGTAATATTTCTTATTCTTAACAATTCTAAAAGCGGCTATTATTCACCGTTTTGCAAAGATAAAGGAGTAATTTTATCAGTGAAACAGTTGAACTGCTAACCGAACGCAATCTTGTTTCGAGACCATTAAGTTAATTACTGAACCCTTTCACGAATAAAGACGGTTAAATATAAATACGAAACGGTATAGAAAGAGTACGGGTTATTTTAACCGAGAACTTCAACTGTGATTTATTATTGTCATGTTTCAAATGTATTCGTTTATTTCATTTAATATAGATATTTTACAACAAAATGTAAATCAAGTGCAAAAGTGAATTAGTAAGAGTCGCCTTTTCAGGACTTTTCCCCCTCTAGAGCTTATTATTGTTGCTGAAAATCTGAAAAATGTAAAACAGTCGTTGAAAATATTCCACTGAAAAGAATAATCAACAGTTCCGGTTTCCTGTCATTTATTCCAGCCAGTTCTTTCACTTGCGCGAAAAAATCCCTATATTATTATACAGTTCGTGACGTCTGTTAGGACAACATTAAACTAATGTTGTTATTATGAATAATAGAACGGTGGCGGTTGTGCGTATATGTTAAAAAAAATTGAATAAAATAAGAAGAGAAACCACCCCCGAACGCGAATCTACATAAATTATCATACACCCCCTATTATTACCACCATTATTCTTCTTGTTGTTGTTATTGTTGATAATATAAGAGTGTTTTATTAAAAAAGCCCAGAGAATTGTCACCGTTCTCAACACTTTGTATTATTTTGATTTTATTTCGCTTTTTTACAGGGTGCAAAACTTAATTTTCCGGATGGTGAACTGAGCCGATCTGTACACGACGGACAAGGAACAATATCAGATTATCGAGAGTTAAAAAAATTCCCATTTATTAACACACAAAGCTGTCACATAAGGGTGTTGTTGAATTTTGACGATCTACCCCCGGAAAATCAACACTTGTACAGTTTTAATCGAATCATCCCTTGATAATCTGTCACGTTTAGTTTAGAAGAAATCCAGCGTCTTTTCGAGTTGATTTTCTACAATATCTCGATATTTATTGTTGTTATTATTGTTGTTGTTGTTATTAATGATAATTAAAGGGTGAGATTTATATTCGATGCGAATACAACACACTGTCAACATTATCCTCGTCTGCATAATCGTAATAATCGCGTCAACACAAAGCGGATAAAGTGGCCCCTATTCTAATTAATGGTTACCCAATACTGGCGGGGCTTTGATAATTTCAATTTATTAGGATCTACACCTCTATCTGAGGAAGCATTGGCCCAGAATTTTAAGACAAAAACTGTAATTTATCGTTTGATAGGGATATGTTGACAGTTGATTTGAATTTATTAGTCGTACGACTGTAAAAACGAAAGGGTTGTAATTTTAACATTATACTATTACTATTGCAATTCTGTCAACTTGACCAGTCAAACTAGTTCTTGCACAATCGGACGGATATTCGAAATTTCGGATTGAATTCCTCACTTCTAAAACTTGTAAGCTTTACTACGAAGTTGCACAAAACTAAGCTTACTCATATTTCCCACTTGAAATTAGTCAGCTTGACTCTAATAGAAGATTATCAAGCTAAACTTATTACAGTTATATATTAATTTAGTTCAGTCAAGTTGACCTAAATAAAATTATATAAAACACACGACAAGATCTGAAGTTGTATTTTGAATGACGCGCCCCTCCAAAAAAGTGGTTGGTAAACTTGTACAACATGCAATATACAAACAAATTTCTAACCTTAAAATTTTAATATGCTTATCGTCCTTCTTATTTGTGTTATTGTAATGTTTTGCTACTTAAATTCGTTGTTTGAAATAAAAATTCGTGTATGGATTAGCATGAGAGTCTAGTGAAACGAAAAGGTTATAATTCCAATTCGGTCAACTTGACTAACCAAACTGATTTTTGCACAGTTTCATCGATAACGGAGAACTGAAGTGGAGTTAAATTACTACAAATTTCACAAAGTTAAGATTTTAAAGCCAAATTTCCTTTCTATTTCTCATTAGAAATTAGTCAACTGAAGGACCCGTGTCACATAGACAAGACTTTTCAAAACAACCCTAGAAGTTTACTTTCCAACGGATTTTAATGATCTAAACGGCATTTGAAAGAGCATTTCAAGAAGCAGGGAAGTATATATCTGGTTTTTTGAAATTCGAATGTAATCTAGAGTTACAGAGGGAAATATAAAAGCTTGTTTTTTAGCATTTTTTACAGTTTTTTTTTTATATTTTCACTCATAACTTGGCAAATATTGCTTATTTTGTAATGAATTTCACACAACATGTGGCAAATTAAAAGCGCTTTCCAAATCTTCTAGAAATTTTTATTGTTAGTTTTCCGGAAAATTGATGAAAGGTTTCGACATACTGATTTGATTTTTTTACGTACAGTTTTAAACTTAGACAACTGAACCAGGGCTTGTTTGAAAGCTATTGAATAGCAGATTATTTGGAGAATAGTTTGAGATTGAAATTCGGAAAATTTACAGGAAATTTTCAATTTTTTTCCAGTAACAATGGTACCGTCGGAACGGTAATGAAATAATCTATAAATTGCAATACACTTTATACAAAAATAATTAATTTTAACAGATAAAAATAATAGGTGAAAATTCATCACATTTCCCCGCCAGAAATTTCCAGTAAATTTTCCGAATTTCAATCTTAAGCTATTCTACAAATAATCTGCTATTCATTAGCTTTCAAACAAGCCCTAGTTCAGTTGTCTAAGTTTAAAACTGTACGTAAAAAAATCAAATCAGTATGTCGAAACCTTTCATCAATTTTGCGAAAAACTAACAATGCAATCGGAAAATTTCTGCCAGATTTAGAAAGCGCTTTTAATTTGCCATATGTTATGTGAAATTCATTAGAAAATAAGCAATATTTGCCAAGTTATGAGGGAAAATCGAAAAAAAAAAACTGTAAAAAATGTTAAAAAACATGCTTCTATATTTCCTTCTGTAACTCTAGATTACATCCGAATTTCAAAAAATTAGAAATATATTTCCCTGCTCCTTGAAATGCTCTTTCAAATGCTGTTTAGATCATTAAAATCCGTTGGAAAATAAACTTTGAGGGTTGTTTTGAAATGTCTTGTCTATGTGACACGGGTCCTTAGCTTCCATAAAAGCGACATGTGTAATGGTTATCGAGCTAAACTTCTTACAGCTGTATTTTAATTCAGAGACAAGTTAACTAACCAATAATTGTACAAAATACATACCAATGTTCAAAGTTATGTTTTAAATTGTGCGCCCTTCCATACAACGGTTGGTAAACCTGTATAACTAAATTCTCATTCTTGTTTTAAATTTTCAATTTTACTTAAGTTTATTCCTATTTGTGTTATTTATATATTTGTGTTTTCTTATAGTTGAATTAGTAATTGTTTGGAAAAATTCGTAAACCTATACAATAGCATTAAAATTTGATAAAACAGGTCTACCAACCCACTTTTTAAAGAGCGCGCAATTCAAAAATAAAACTAGACAAGTACTTTAAACAAATTTGTCCCACTATCTACTCTTATTTTGAGTTGATCTTTATCCCGATCGAACCTCAACACTGGCTATTTAACGCATCAAATGGAGATCGGTGTGGAGATTACGACTTTCCCGGAATCGTATTGTTCTCTTTGAGTACAAATTCTAAACCTACCAAATAATTTCCTTTTTGTAAATTCAAATATTCATATTCGAATCGAAAATCTTCTCTATGTCTCGCCACCCTATAGAAAGATCAAGATCCCATATCGGCATAAATTATCGGTCAAAAGGTTCACTTGACTGTATTCACCACCAATTGTGAATTATGATTTTCAACACGAAACGAATCATATTTTCTTCGGTTTTCTTCTCTTTTGAAACCGTCCACCAACACGACTATCGATTGTATTAGAGAAACGACCACAAATTACCCGACAAAAAAAAAAAACGAAAAAACCGAGACCGGTAGTCTTTGTTGAACCTATTGAGAATCATTATATTGATATGTAACACTTTGAGGGTGCCAAATAGACATGTTATATTCATAAGCAGCCGGCACCCTCGAATACACCCCCGATTCCTTGAACATGCATCTATTTCCATCTCGTTTTATGTTCGACGTTTTTTCTCGAGTTTAGTTACGAAAAAAATTGTGCAAAATCCTTAATCAAATGTTGCCAACAATGTTGCGTTAATGACTTTTTGGCGTACATGCCCATCTGTTCAAATGTTCGCGGCCGAGACCAACATATGGTGGATATGGGGCAAGAACCGGCCACATTCATACACAGATTCACCCCCAAAGGGTCGACACACAAACGCATTGGCGTACCGAATATCTAAACACACTATAGTCTTACAAAAAAATTATTTAAAAAACACGCCACTGGCCTGTCTACCCCTTCTCATTAGAGGATTGTTCTTGATCCACTGGATGAAATGAATAAATACACTTTAGGCTTTAGATGAATTAGCAATCCCTCTATAATAGAAAATCCGAATGGTAGAAAGTTTCGATATTACCACCGTAACAACAATGTTGATTATTACAACGATTTCAATCAATAATAATTTCTTTCTACTTGCGTATAGTTGAGCATATGTGCTAGTTATACGATTCGCATTGAAAACTATTCGTCGAGTATTCTTTTTTCTGATCTATAGGGGGTTGATGTTTTGTTGTATCGGGGTGTAGTAGAAAAAAGCGAGTTTAAATTGACTGTACCAACCGAAAAAACCGTGGTTGTTTTCTAATCAGATTCGCCCAAATATAATAATAATAATAATAACAATAAGAATACTAAATGGAGAAAATGGAGGAAAATCGGGTAGAAAAAATGGCAATAAGATGAAGCGATGCGTGAACGACAGAAACAAATCTCAAGTCAATTGGGCTTGTTTTTAGCTCAGATGGTATAAAAACACATAATCCGATTAAATCCCTCGAGAAGTTCACCATTCACTCAAACAGAAATCTAATCGAAGACAACTGAATTTTCCCGTTGGATTAATCAACCGGACCTAAAATAGAATTTTAATTAAATCTAGAAATAATTACAACACGTTTTCCTCGATTTAAACGGATTTTAATTGATTTTGTTTAAAAGAAATGTTAAATTCCCCGAGTATCGTTTGGGTCTCTGGTGTATTGGAGACAATTATAAGCACATGTGACCTCGTCGAGATCGTTTGCTCATCGATCACCGTGTCAAAATAAGACCAAATCGCTCTTATAACAACAAGAAAACGAAACTAGCACTTTATTATCGGGTGATCGGGGGTTATTTGTTCTAACCTAAAGTCACGCTTAAGGGTTCTCTACTCTACTCTACTGTATAATACATAAATAGGGTAGTTTCTACATATAAATTCGATTCGTATTATTTGCTAGAGTACAATAAATAGGTTTTGACAGGTCTCCAGGGTTATACATAATACCACTTGTCCATATGTTGCTGAAATTTTCTAAAACTAACCCCTGAAACTGAAACAACAACCTGCCAGCGTTTCGTTTAGCAGCCAACAACCAATCACACGCTACTATCTTATCAAACTGTCTTTTGTTCTATTAAATTATTCGCCTAAAAAATAATTAATGATAACCAGAAAAAAAAGGTTTTGTTTCAGTTATCTTAAAATATGTTGTAATAGCAACATATAGCAGTGTGATTATCATTAATCATCGGCGTTAATCAAATCACAATTTGCTTTGAAAAATAAATTGATTATAGATCCATTCATCTATCTGTATCTATATTTGCTAGTTAATGGTTGGAATGGAGATGTTTTAAAAGTCATTTCAAAAATTGTTATTCCAATCATTAATTTTCTTGATATTAAAATTTGATCAACACAAAAGAGTATTGATCCAGAATTAATTCGGTATTGTGTCCCTTATACTTATGATGAAAACTATAAATATAATAAATACTTTACAATATGTTCAATTTGAATGGGATTTTGATAGGAACAATAGGGGATATCTATTGACACTAGTCTGGACCATATGTGAAACTACCACATAGCAGGTGTTTTCAACAACCACCACTAAATACGACCCCTAAATAAGCATCGAATAGAACCTAGGTCTGTTTTTATTTGACTAGGGATTAGGTGGATTAACTGTAATATTGTGAAATTAGAACAAGAACGGCTAGAAACGCTGTACTACGAAAATTTCGTCCAGATTTGCTCTATTATTCCGAATTTTCGCATCGAGAAAGCTCTAAATTTGTAGTTTCACACCATATTTAGGCCTTCAGTAGTGTATACTTTATCTGTTATAATCGATCAACTCGACTGTAATAAGTGTGTCAGCGTTAAAACTTGTTAATAGATGATCTGGAAGTCGAGTTGGTGCAGTTGAATAGACGGAATATAAGTATCGACAGTACATTATGAAAAGCCAAGATCAAATTGACTCTGTTTGGATAGAAATTGTTAAATCATAGAAAATTTCCTATTTAGCCGTCAAAAAGAAGCTTTCAGACATTAAGCGAAAATCAAAATCAAAATCTATAGTTCGTTTCTTTGAATTTGCTTGAATAAAGAATAAAAATGTATTAGAAAATGTGTCTATATCTCTTTTAATGTTCACAGTCAAGTCCACTGGAATAACGTAGACAAAGTATAAATTTCTGAAAATTTAGAGAAATTCTTTTTAAATCTCTGAAAGCCAAAATTCCCATTCAAGTGAAAAACTGCCTAAAAATCTACTCGTTTACTGTTAAAAGAAGCTTTAAAATAATTTTAAAATATTTTTGATATAACTGATTCAATTCGAAACAATAAATAAGTAAAAACAATTATCCCTCTTTTAACACTTGAAGCTACCAAAGTCAAGTCAATTTGATAGGCAAAACAAACCGGCTTTTTAAATTGTTATAAAGCCTCATTTGGCACGAAATTATCAAAATTGAGGACTGAATTTCTGATCAACTCTGTATATTAGAAGCAGTAAAGATAAAAGCACACAAACTTTCCCTCTTTTAACACTTAAATCAACCAAGTTTAATCCGTTTGGACAAACAGGCAAAGTATAAGCTAGTTTTTTAAATGGTTATAAAGTCCCCATTTAGCACGAAACTGTAACTAAATTAGGACGAACTAACACAACATCGTGTATTTGGAAGGAGTAAAGAAGACTTTCCCTCTTTTAAATCGCTGAAAAATTCTCATTTAGCACTGAAAGCTTCAATAGAATTTTAAGAGCCTTTTTATGGGATATCATGTATTTTAATAATAGTTGCATAATGTCAAAATTTGAAATTCTCATTAATTGCTAATTATATTTACATATTTGTTGATAATAATGATGATAATAATAATGGAAAAAAACTCGAGTCATAAATATGATTAACTCGACAATCTGTGCTTATTGAATATACGTTTTATAAAGCGTATTCTCTAACAAAACAGTTATAATACAGAATACAGAATCGGGACTATACTATTATACAAATAGGAATCATTGAAATATCACATTCTAAACGTTATAGTAACATTGAAAACCGTATTGGACCAACCGTATTTGTTAGCTCCGCCTCTTACTAAAACTCCATTGGTCTGATTCTACCCTGAAACTTACGTTTCATCCCTATAGGAAGGTTTAGTGTAACCAACATAGGAAATACGCTTTTCTAAATAAATACAAATCCTCTTTCCTGCTCTATTGCATACAAAATGACATTTATTGTTATCTTTGTTTATATGAATGTAGCGAGAGGGTGGTGCACTTTTAATCCAGCTGCTTTTAAGGGTAGGTTGTAAAATCTAACAATATTTGGACGTTGGGAGTATGTTTTTCCACATTATGCGTTGTGCTGTCATAGAGGACACATGGTAGTTTTATAAAAATTTCTAAAGAAAAATTATAATTAGTGTTGATGTGGACAATTTTAGTGACATTGTGAACAATGACAATGGATATAAATAATCGTAAGCATGAAATAAAAAGTGATGGCAATTGTGGGGAAGACCGTACAGAAATTACCCCAATTAAGACAACGAAACGGCCGTTCGATGTTGCTTTTTTAATGCTACCCGATGAGAAATTGAAACAGAAACAATCGAAACTCGTACGAAATACTTACGAGAAATTGACGGGAATTTGCGGTGCGAATAATGAGGAGACAATTGTCGATGAAGACGAAGAGATTGAAGTTGGTAACAATCAAGAATTCGTAAGAAATCATCATCATCGCTATTTCCCAACGCAAAAACAGCAAATTTTCGACGATCCGAATTTAATAAAAGCACGCAATTTGGATGATTTACGAAATAAGGCGCAATTATTACAAACAACCGAGCAGAAAAGTGCATTTACCAAGGTAAATTTGAATAGTAAAGAGTTGCGATTATCGCCGAATTTATCGATAAGTCCGGATTTGAGTTATCAGAATTCGTTAAGTCCATCACCGCCAATTATCAGTCGTAATTATCCAAATTCAATGCTATCACCGAATCAATTATTTAAAGCCCAACAAATCAATGCATATCAAACGAGCTTTTTACCAGATAATTTCACAACAACAACAGCCGCTGCGGCTGTAGCTACAACAAATTTAGATACAACACCATTCCTATTAAAAAATCCAAACGATTTAATCCAACCGAATTTCACAAAAATACGCCCAATCTATCGGCCAGATTTAACACCGTACAATTACCAACAATTCCCAACTAATGGTAATCCAACAGATATGTTGAAACTGAATACGGGTGGTGGTGGCGGTGGAGGCGGCGGCGGTGGTGGTGGTGGTAATTGCGGTAATAATAATAACAACAATGTGGCAACAACACCAGCGGCTGCTGCGATTTTAACATCATTATTACCGCCATCATTGGCGGCATTATCGCTACCAGCACAGAATGTGTGCGCTAAATGCAATATTTCGTTCCGTATGACATCCGATTTGGTTTATCATATGCGATCGCATCATAAAAACGATTCGGTTGATATGAATCGAAGGCGACGTGAAGAGAAATTGAAATGTCCAGTTTGTGCGGAATCGTTCCGGGAACGTCACCATCTCACTAGACATATGACGGCACACCAGGACAAAGATGAGGAGGAGAAGGCGGTTAAAAAGGGTTGTATTTAAATCGAGAATTTGTGTTAATTGTAAATGTGGTAAAATTATATGAAATAAACATGAAAATAATAAACAAAAATGCACAGTTGGATGTGGTTTTATGCACTTTTGCTTCCAAGCAAACTCATCTAACGGAATTTTAGCAATAATCATTATTTTATTGTAATCGATAGGGGTGGCTGGATTTTTTTGTAAATATTGTACAATAATAGAATTCGATCATGTTTGTTGATTTTTGTTGAGATTTTGTTTGTGCAATATACTGTATTTAAATAAATTATAAACATAAAAATAATAACGAATTTATTTTAACACCCAAAATCCTTAAAAACGTATAATTGCAAAATATTTTACCCTCTAGTCTTTGATTTGCAATTTCTAAAGGAAAGTTAATAAACTTTTAAGCTAGGTAAAGTAACTCAAATTTTAATTTCTTACTGGTTATTTTACAGCCAAATTTACGCACCCAAAATGTTTAAATTTCGAAACATCTAACAATTGGATTTTTTCATTTTTATTTACTTTTTTGATTGATTTGAAGTCTTTATAGTGGGGCAGATTTTCTAAAAAAATAAGTAAGGTAATAAAGTTAAGTAGTTTTATTTTAACACTCAAAATAAAAAGGGATTACAGACAATTTTTCAGCCTTTAGAAAACTTATTCAGTAATCGAAAACAACTCTTGAAACCGCACATTTTCAATTTCGATACAAAGTTTAGTGTTTTAATAAACTTTTAGACTAGGAGGAATGATGCAAATTTCGAATTTCATGCTCTAATGTTGATTTCCTATTGGTAATTTTACAGCCAAGTTTACACAGCCCAAATTGTTAAATTTTGAAACATCTAATTATTATTATTAGATGGTTAATTATTAACCAATTAATCTTTTTTTTTCTTTTCTTACTAGGGTCTGTTATATAGTTGGACATTATCTGGGAAAATAATTAAAGTACCTAATAAAATAAAGTTAAGTTAATTCAACAATGGAAGTTCTGTTGTAATTACCGATTCATGAAATAATAAATCAAAAAAATATATCTAAATTCTCAACATTTTTATATTTAAATTTGATTTTATAAAAGTTCCTTGTAAATGCTTGTCCGAAAACTACCCGAATGTTAAAATTTGCGGTGCTTTTTTCGATTTATGATTTGCAATTTCTAACCTATCAATATTCGTATTAACTGATTTTTGTGTAATTTTTCGAATATTTTCAATAAAATAATAAATTGTAGTTCAATAATCAAAATAGAAAATGAAATAGGAATTTTATCGGAATTTAGCAATACCAACCATCTTTTCTGGAGAACGCTGAATTCAAAATAAGTACTAGATATACCATAAAATAATAAATCAAAAAATTAACAAAAATTTTAAACAGTGCTCGTATTAAAATGAAAAAACTTGCGTATATAGACCGTTTTTCTATTATTATATTCTTCTCTACTATAATAACAAAAATATATAACACTTTTTGACTTTATAATGATCATTTTTTTAATTATACAGAAACTCAGTTTTTATCAGCGAGTTGAATATGTTAGATTCGAAATAATAGCAAGATAAAATTTTCAAATTTACCACCAAAACTACATTTTTCTAGTATAAACCTGACTTTATTCATTACTCTGTCTAATTTAACAAGCTATACGTATTTAAATTATCTCATTTTTGCAACCATATTTCGTTCAATATTGTTAATTTAGGCAAAAATAGCCTAAAATTTTGATTGTAGACCAAATCGTCCAGTAGTCTCCTTTTTCACAGTATAAAACTCAACTAAATATTCAAAATAATCAACTAAATGCGCCTAAAATATCCAACTTTTGGTAATTTATCAACAAAATTCGTTCAAAAATTAAACAGAAAATCGAGAATTTCACGCCAAAATTACCAAATATAGACAAATAGTCTAAATAGAAAGAAAATGAATCAAAAATTTGCACTTATCCCTCAAATAACATAAAATATCTATACGTGGTGGATCAATTTTACGCGAATGAAAATCGTGTACATTGAGTCATATAAAAAATATTGCTTTCTTTGCCACAAAGCGTACTGTATAAAATTAAGACTATACAACCACGTAAACCATTACCGTATATAATTATAAAATTAATACCGCGTAAATTGAGGACCGATGGTATATAATTAACATGTGTCACGCTATTCCTCTTCGCAGTAGCCTATGACTTCATGAACGTAGGTCGGCTTCTTATTTCAACACTGTAATCTGCATTACCGACAAGCTATTGAAACAAGAGCATGTTGGTAATGCAGATTATAAAGTTGAAACAAGTTGCCGACATACGTTCACAAAGTCATAACCTACTGCGAAGAGGAATAGCATGGCACACATGGTATTGTAAATCCTTAGATACTACATTGACTATGGCGCGTATGATTAAGATTAGACAACGTTCCCAATTCCACCCCAATATGCACGCTCTATTACAATTATTGTTTATCCATTGAATACAGAAGCTTCTTGTCATTGAATATTTTAAAAAGACCAACAATAAAGCTAAAGAAAATCAATTTGTAACATTCTATTAAAAATCAATGATGTATACTCTAACAAGAAATATAGCAAACAAATAATGACGTGTGTCACGTGTCTTAAGCATAACCAATCGTATCCTATTCAATCCTATCATTGAACCAATCACAAATCGATTCGTTACGTCTTGTAAAAGCGGCCTGTTTGAATTGTAATCCGTAACATTGGATTATATGGGAGACAATTCGTATTGTCGATCCTGTATTATAATTATGATGTTAGAAATATTGACATGGGAACACGAAATTTCGCTAGATCTCCAACATATTGGGGGTAGTTTTATAAAAATCTGTCCGACACTAAATTAATGTTGTATGTCTTAATGAGGTAGAAGATAAAATTGAACAATGTGCGTTGTCGTCATCGTGTTGCGCGCCTTACTAACTCACCACCACCACTACCACCGTCATCTAGACCGGAAACGCTTGATTCAATTATTTAACCCTCTCTTAAACAATAGGTGGTTGTGAAATGAAGTGATCATTTTATAATGTTTGAATCCCGGTAACATGATTTGGAATTAATGGTCTGCGAATGCTGTGATAAGCGAGTTGCATTCGACGATACTCTCTCTCGTCCTAACTCACCGCCACCCAACCCCCTCGACAGGGCAACTATTACTAAATACCGTAAATATTTAAATACAGCACGCTCTTTTTTACGGGATGATTAGTTTCTATTGAAATTGATTGTTAATAAATCAATAATTATCTAATCTTTTTGTTTGGATGCACTTAGAATCGAAGTGTTGGCGATTAACACGGCGCCTCCGCCATAATTAACACTTATTGTGAGCTTTATTGGAGAGTTGTTGGTTACTGTGCCACAATATCTTTTTTTAACTTGTTTACCCGGGAACGACGTAAATCAAAAATGTTTGAATTTAGAAAGCTACCGCGACGACAACGGCGTGTGTTGGTTGTTGGTTTTTATCGTTCCATTTTCAAAAAATAAAAATTATTTTTACTCTACTACATAACGTAACTATCCACTTAGCCAGAGACCGAGTCGACATATGTGACAACTCTCCATTCCACTACAATGAATCACAAATTTAATCTCACAAATGGATTCCAACCGCATCTCTCTCCAAAAACAGAAAGCCGACCGACTAGAGCTAGTCGGGCGCTTTTACTACATCCGGCCATATTGTACGGAATATACGTCATTATCGCCCATAACCTCAATATGTAAAGGGCGAACGAAATCGGTACGATCACCCGTTATCTTCGTAAGGCTTAAGAGATTGTAGAAAACGGGTTGATTGGGGTACAACTGTTGGAATTTGAGTTTGGTCCAAATAATTTTGTTTTATTCTGATCATATTTTCGTTGGTGATATGATCGGAAGTGTGGAGACAACGAGAAGTTTAATCAATCTAATAGATTGTGTGTATCCAAACGATACCAATAACTCAACACTACTATATGGCAATTGATTGGATCAACTTTAAATCGTCTATGGATAAGGGTGAGAATTTCATAATAATAAATCGTATAAATATGGACTAGTCGTATATTATAATAAAATGTCATTTAGTAGATTTATTAAATCAATGTCTTTTAACTAAAACTAGTCGATTATGCGAGGTAATCGTTCACGAAAGCGACACTTAAATGCCATTCGGTAGCTTTTTATAGTGCGATTGATTTCGGACAATTCGCCATAAATCTTGAAAATTTTATTGTTTATAATATAGTAAAACCTTCCACAATTCCAACGTTAACGTTAACATAAGAATTAACCTTAATTGAAACAATCAATTGACGACAAATCTTACAAATTTTATTATTTTAGCACAATAAATTCCAACTTTAACATTAACGTTAATTGAAACAATAAATTCGCCATAGATTCTACAAATTTTATTGTTGATAATATAATAAAACCTTACATAACTTCAACGTTAACGTTAGCATCCGAGTTAACCTCAACTGAAGCAACCAATTCTTGATAGATCTTGCAATTTTTCGACGTTTTTGTACAATAAAACCTTCCACACCGCCAACGTTAACATTAACATCTACCCGAATTAACGTTGTTTCGATAATTTTTACGTACTGAATTTTTGTCGTATTTTAACATTAATTGAAACAATCAATTTTCCATAGAACTTGCAAATTTTATTGTTTATAACGCAATAAAACCTTCCACAACTTCACCGTTAACGTTAGCCTTAACCTCAAATTAAACAATCAAATCTCGATAGATCTTGCAAGTTTTTAACGTTTTTGTACAATAAAATCTTCCACAGCTACAACATTAACGTTAACACCCGAAATAACCTTAATTGAAACATTCACGTTATATTTGTTCTTTGTAATAAATTTCTTCTTTATAGCAAAATCTTTCTCAACGCTAACGTTAACGTTAACATCTACCCGAATTAACGTTAATTGAAGCAATCAATAACTGTTGTTTCGATAATTTTTTTTGTACCGAATTTTTGTCGTATTTTCAGCGCGAAAACCTGAACAACGCGCAATATTTCAACAATGTAATAGCTTTATCGTCAACGTTTGGCTATAATTCAAAAATTCAATCTTTTAACTCATCACTTCATTGTTACGTGGCTGAAAAATTTATGGCACCTGACGGATTTATCGAAATTTCTGCTGAACAAACATCGGTATTTATTTACACGTTTACACGAAAACAATAACGAGATATCTTTGACAAAATAAATGAATTCAATAAAATTAGACCCATGGCTGTAGCATTACGAATCCAAACAGATAAAATGTAAAATAAAATCGAATCAAATAGAAAATAAAAAATGTTAAATACGATTTATATCGGGGATTTATTAGCGGAATGTATGGTGGAGATAACTTTCTATGACGGCTGTCAATGTTTTTAGGTACATCTTAGAAATCCAGCGACTATCAAAATGTTACAACCCCTATAGCAAACTGCCCTCAACAATATGTAGCATTATTAAACATTAATATTATTTAAAACTTCAAGAAAACTTTCAAAAATTTAACAAATATCTAATCTGTGATTGGTATTTTTATCAAAATAACATTTTTGTTGTCACTGTTTTAATTGATAGTTATCATCGAAAACATCACGACCGCAGCTTTATTCGTCTGTGACAAATCAATTTGGAGATATACATATGTATGTAAAGCAACTTAATATATTCACCCTATTCGAAAACATCCCTTAATACGAGAAGTACGCCACCACAGACTGGAAGCTTCGAGGGTAGTAGTAGTGGTGGTAGTGTTTGTACCGTAAGCGATTTGTATTAGTTTATGTAATTTAATTAAAATCTATCGCTCTTATCGATATAATTATTTATTAGATAGACTCAATTTTTTCGGAATTCTAATCGTAAGATTCGATCGCACCACGACAAAGAGGGAAGTAGCTGGGCATTAAAACATTAAAAAAGTCTTATTTAGATAATTTTTGGATTAAAAATCGAATTTAGATACAAAACAACCGGAAAAGCAACTTTTTCGAAAAATTTTTAAGAATTTTTAAAGAAAATCAACTAGAAAAGCTCCTATTCAAGACTGATGTCAAAATTAGTAAACAAGGAAGAATTTGGGACATAAATTTCGCTACTCAAAAACAGGTTTTTTAGGTTGAAAGAGTTCTAAAACTGAAAGTCAAAATTTTAGCACTAAAATTGAGTGCATTTTTTCAAAACTTGAAAGATTAGAGATTTTCCAAGAAAACTTACAGAATACAACCGAGTATTCAGCTGATTTTTCAAGATTCAATGGTGACAAAAATTGTTAATTTCAGAGAAAACAGTCGAAAAGACTCAAGTTTTCTTTTCACGACTTGCCTACCAGCAAAAATTGAAAACTTCAACGAGAGTTTAATGAACAACAAATGATTCAATTGCGTACAAATTCAACCGAAAAGGCAATGAATTCAATTCAAATTCGGTAGACAAAAGAGACTCTTTTCGTGGTGAAAATATTCCAAAATCTTAGTAATTGAGTGAAATTTTTCCGAGGAATTTTCCAAATAAGAAACGAGTAAATATTCAGTTCGATTTTTGCGATTTGAGAGTTAAAAGAGCCAAGTCTTCTTTTCAGGACTTACCCACAAAAAGTGATAAAAATGAATCATTTATAGTAAAGCGTCTTAAAACTTGACTCGCGATTCAGTAAGAAAATGTATCAAGTATCAATAGTGAAGGTTCAACCAAAAAGGCGATCAATCCAATTCAACTTATTTTCAGTACACAAAACGGACTTTTTTCATGGTGAAAATATTCCAGAACCTTAGTAATTGAGTGAAATTTTTCAGGACTTCTGAGGAATTTTCCAAACAGAAAAACGAGTAGATATTCAGTTTGTTTTTTTACGATTTGAGAGTTAAAAGAACCAAGACTTCTTTTCAAAACTTACCGACAAAAATCGGTAAAAAAAAAACATTTACAGTGAAATCGTCTTAAAACTTGATTCGCGATTCAGTAAGAAATTTTGTCAAGTACCGGTAGTGCCTCAAAATTTGGGCTTACAATCAAAAATCTTGCTGAAAGGCGACTTTTGCGATTCGGTATCGATATTGAAACGGATTAAATAAAAATATTGAACAGATCTTGTGTTTTCAAATTTACACATTCATGAAAGATGAACCGTAGTTTTTTCTATTTGTATTCGAAGAATTGTGAAATATCCACTGAAATATCGAAAATAAGACAATAATATAGATTGTATGGTAGTACGAACACGGTAGCGGAATTTTGACTAATTGTTTGAGATTTCCATATGAATGAGATAATGAAATATGGTAACATTAATATGGATATATGCTCGAAAGCGAACTGTAAGCAGTCCGTGTTGACCCTGTATGTGTAGATGTATATTTTAGTAGATTTCCAACCCTAACAATCATCACCATAAAGACCAATTCTCACAAAACTGGGCAATCTCTATGTATGAGATTTTGCGTTAATTTGCATAAAATGTGTCTCAGTGATTCATATATCTTATTGTATGTGATATACGATTTCTGTTTTGGTCCTTGTTCAAACTTAAAAAAAAATATATTCGTATATTTGAAAAGGAATCTACTTGATTAATTCCCAATTAATAACAACAAAACTAGACGAAAAACCAATAAATTGCAATTTTATTTTATAAATTACTCAATTAATAATAAAACAGAAAATTTATTGTTTTATTTAACCAGTTATTGTCCGGTATCTGTATGTAAATGAAAATCCGTTGGCTTTTCAGCCAGCCTGTCGTCCGGCACGGGTCACTTGTTATAGAGTTTGTTATTGAAAGGAAACCGGCCCATTAATTTAAAGAGTACAATGGCGGCAGGAAAGCACATGTTAAGTTTAGTTTGTTAATTACGATGTTACACACAATGGTGGCACATCCGCGCAACCATTGCCGGAAATGTGCCGCTCGTTGCTTTAACCCGAAACTCACCCCTTCAACAACAGCACACCAACCAAACCAACAACTTTTCCACAATTCTCGCGGAACAACATTGAGAAAATTCCAAATGCAAAAACAATAGTTATGGCAACTTTCAGATTGTCGCCAGGAAAAGTTGATATCTCTAACTTATGTTATTGTAAAGTAAACAAATCTGTGAGGATTTCCCCGACAATTATCACAACAACAATACGAAATTGCGTTATTTTTATATTGTTGTTGTTGTTGGAAATAATAGTAACATCGTTGCTTTTACGTATACAACGAAACCCGACAATAATAAGGTATTTTGCATGTTTATTGGGTTGAAATGGAAGCTATTTAAAGTGTCCCCGGGCGGCTGTTGGTTGCTCTACGCCGCCACCACCACCACCGCTACACTACAATAAACGACACGCGCCTAACCCTGTTAGGTGGGTCGCTTAACTTACAATTCGCAAAATGTATAGGTGTGGATGAGTTGAAACACTCAAGGGTGGCTCGTTTACAACCCCAATACAATTATAAATTCTACAATTGTTTGTTTATCGGTTTTTGTTGTTTTAATACTGAAATTTGTAGAATTTTAATACACGATTAAAATACTGTTCCCTAATCCAACTTACTTAACAACATTGTTGTTCTCGTAATTGAATACGGACGAGAAAATTTCTATTAAAATGCATATTTTGTAATAGAATTGAAATTTACTTAAACCACCCCGAAAATGGAACAAAAACCGACAATCTTTCAGGGGGTAAAACGCAAAATAAAAAATCACAACAACAATATAAAATAAATCACACAGAAAGATAGGATGCTCCCTTGAGTATTACCGTATAGGAAAAATTTAAATATTATAACAGAAAGTTGATTCTCGGCTATAACAACAAACCAATATGTGTACAGACCCTGGACAAATAGCTTTTAGAAAATATGGACCTTTAAATATTGTGTTGCCGCCTATATTAGAACTAAGAAGAAAGATCGGTAGTTTCATCTTGAATCATCATCCACCCTATTTCCACGTAAAAACCACTCAATTATCGATAAAAATTTCCAATAATTGATAACGCAAAATAATCGGCTTTCTGCTACTTGTATCAATTGATACAAGTCTAGTTGAAGATATCGAATCTAACGTACAAGAGCGGGATGGTAGAGTTGTTTCGGTTGATTATCTGAATAGCCGTAGGTTGTTATTTCCACTTCCACTCTCGCTCTCTAGCTGTCGAGTTGTTTCATTCTATATTACACAACAACCAACCCCTAAGTCGCTAAACGATTTATAATAGCCAAATACATTTGACGATACTCGAGCCACTCAATCTCTATTGTTGTTTTGTGTTGTGTATTTACCCAGAAAAATTTCCTAGATTTAATAAAATTAAAATAATTTCTTGTACAATTTTGAAATTTCCCATGCCAGGATATATGTACAGTACAAAATGTTCACGTACACATTCAACTAGAACAGGATGTAATAAAGTAAGAGACCAATTAGCATGTTAATGTTCAGATATGAGCAATTAGTATAAGGAGACGAGCTACTTCCACTTAAGGGAGTAGTCGCGAGACAGAACAACTAAGCTTCGCACAAGCTTGGAATATTCAAATAGGACACGAACGTTCATCTACGCTGTTAAAACAACACAATTATTGTGGAATTTTTGCGAAAAAACACCAAAAATTTAGCGGAATTTTAGACGAATTGACCCGGCGCCTCCACCATTTTTCAACTAGTAATATAGTTAGTTTTATTGAAATTTTGGTTTTTTTATTTGCAATTTTTGCCCAATTTTACAATTTTTCCAGTGTATTTACAACACAAAGCACGTTGATCTTGGCGTGTGTAAGGCAATTAAGCATCTCATCTCTAATTAAAACCGAAACGGCGTATCTTAACGCGAAGTCGTCGCAATATCTCAACATTTAAGAAAATCTGATATCGTTTTATTGTTTAATATTCAAATATTGTCGGCATTTTGAATTAATACGAAAATTTTGAACGTTGTTGTCTTGTTTGCGATGATTGATTTAGAAATTTGATATAAATATTCGTGGTGGTTTCTCGATTTTGTTCGTTGTTGTAGATGTGAGTTTATACGAAAATCAGTTCCGGAACGGCAATCACCATTGACAGATTTATGAAAATATTTGTTGGAAACGGCAGTTATTTTAAATATTCGTCGGGATCATTCGATTATGTAGAATATTCAATAGAAAAACAAGATCGTCGCTTTTTCCCCGTCTTCTTTTTTCTCTACATATTTGTTTTGTTGAAATTCGCAATCAATATGAGCAATATACAAACAAGACGAATAACACAATTCGATTATTATTAAATGGGAAATTATTGGCAGTTATCTGTTTTTATCGCAATCTTCCCCTTATTCTCTCTATCTCCGCTATTAGAATCCCAGTCTACTTTTAATTTGTAAGAAACTAGAAAACAATTACATTTTATTAGATAAGTTCAGTATAACAATAACCGCCTTGAAATTTTATATAGTCCGCTCTCTACTATCATTTTATGATACCGATTGCCTCAAGGGACCAATCACGTTTTAAACTAGACCACTACGCCATATTTGTACCATAAACCAATGACAATTAGCTATAAAACGTTTATTGCAGCGAAACGAGGTCCTGGAACGCATTAAAAAACATCTTTGTATCGCTACAAAATTACTTTACAATCTTCGACAACAAAACAAATAAAAACCGAGCATAAATCAAAGAAATTTAAATCGAAATTACAAAAATTTAACCCGACTCAACCCGGAAAAAAACCAAATTTGCCCCTTGAATCAACTCAATTTTCCAACAGAAACTTTAAATTTTGAACCACTACTCTAGCACCACCTCCACTACTAAAACCCAACTAAAACGCAGCTTTCTATCAATTTTAATTTTATAAAATCTACTATAGATGACGCCACAATCAATCCTGAAATTTTCCGCCTATTCTACTGAAACTAAATTGTACACTGAAACGATTTTAGTAGTTGAAGCCGACAATAGATGGCGTGTTATTTGTCCGATTTTAAAAATCGTCGATTTCTTTCAAATTAAACGCAATTCACGTTGATTTGCTTAATTAGATTAAATTAAAGAAATTAAACAAATACAACAGTCTAATCTTTCAATTTTAATTCAATAATGCGGTTTAAGATTGAGTATGATTCATTCGAGTTTATTGATTAAACAAACCGTCTTTTAATTTAGTTGCTGTTTCGTTACATGTAAGTATTTTTAGCAATGAATTATCAATCAATTTCTGATAATAGAGGGGCCCCATTTAGACTTGCCGTCAATTGTATACCAATCATGCGACTTTAATTAGAATTCTCTTGTTTTATATTTAGTTTCGTAAATTGAAATTTAATGAAAATAATAAACGTAATCAAGGTCCTGATTTTCGTTGGAGAATTTCTCGTTTTAAACTAGAGAGAACTAGATCGGTCTTGTACACAGCCATAGCTTTGTTCTAAATGATTATTCTTTCATTATTGTTATAAAATAAAATAGAATACAAATCCTCAAACAATGGCGATATTATTTAAATAAAATCAAAGTGTATTGTTAGGAAATTGTAATCAAAAATTGTATTAGCGATTTTATACAAGCTGTCTCAAATACGCTTATATCTTCAATTTAAGAGCATGCTTACTAGATTTAAACGAACAATCACAAATACAATCAGATTGAAAGCATTTTAAGCATATGAATCAGTCTACGACACTATGTAACAAAGTCACAGCCAACTGCGAAGGAAAATAGCGTCTAAATATCACCACTGATTCTTTCAATTCTCTTTCGTTACTTTCACTAAAAAATATCAATTGTATCACAATAATTTACTTTGTAGTTGGCACATAGTGTCGTAACTTTATTCGACCACTTCTCAAGTGTCAAATTCAATAAAGTATGAACAAAGCTACGATACTACATAACCGAAAAATAACCAAATATAGTAAAATCTGAACCAAGCTACGATACTAACTAAACAATTTTTGAACTGAATTGTCAACTTGTACCGTATAAGCTGTACGAGACATGCTGTATATTTTGTTTCTTATGGGGCAATCATTATGGGACGCGCTGTAGCTAGATAAAACTGTTCTTTTCACCAACAAATGTTGTCTCCATGACCGTGAATGCGCCGCTTTTTCTAATAAAAATAAATTTGTAAATAATCAATTTATTTTTTTGTGAAATTCTGACGTAATTTCAATTTTTTTGGCACAAATTTATGTACGTCTGCCAATAATATGAGTAACACACCTACTAAAAAGATATTTTTGTAAATTTTACTGTTAATTTAAATATAGATCGATGGAAATTTTCCACAATTTCCTAAATATTTATTCCAAATCAAATTAAATGGAAAATAACAAAAAATAGATGATTATAACAGGAAAAAGCTAGAAAATGTTATTTATAAAAAATTAGAGAGATCGCTGATGCAATTAAAAATCAAGTGGGTGTTGAATTGTTTATATGCTATCTCTCTCCAAATCATCTATTTTTATATCGCACATTCTCTATATGGCGCTGCATCCTTATTTAAATTGCCCGGTATAACAGACATACCGGCTCAATCTCGATACAACAGTCACAGTGTGTATTTATTGATAATAATAAAATTATTGAATGTGATAACAGAGATAACGGATTATTTACATTGATTTTATTATAAATATAGAAATTTGTTTTTGTTTTAATGCGTAAAAAATGTTTGCGGATAGTTGCATTGATTGGTCCAAGTTGGCCATTTAAAATAACCCAATAAAGGATAGAAATATATAGGAAGTTTACAGTTAGAATAAGATGGGTATATGTTGTTTTGTTTCTTCCCCACAGGAAGATGACAAGTGACGTTTTGTAAACTAACCTCAATTGACGTTTCGCCCTTTTGATCAACTTTTATCAAATGTAAGTTGTTTATTAATTATTTATAGATTAATTTCCAAGAAATTAAATTTTCTTAATTAAAATTCTCCGATTTTTATTGATAATAATCGAATTAGGTCACACAAATTGGTTGTTGTTGTTTTATAAATGTTTCTTGTAATTTTATTGATAAGAGAAATATTTGTTGAACGTGCCCCAATAATGATGGACAATGGAAATTCTAGATTACAGTTCTAGATAGTCGCTCCATCCTTGTTTATTGTGACATAATCCAGGGAGTTGCGTCCCAGAATCACCAGTACACTGCCTTTCCCCCCAACTACCCCCGGTTTTTCCCCAATAAAGTTCATTGTAGGTCTCTAGATTTGGTAAGAGACACGATCGATAATTTCGCATTCATACTTCCTACAAACACACAACAAACATCGTTGTTGTTGTTTTATAAGTGTGCTAAATTTTTAACGATACAACAATGGCTTATAATCAGGTAATAATTAACCCCCTAAAATGTGCTAATATTGATTGTTTTTGTTATCAATATTCTATACTTACTGTGTGCTTATTGTGTTTTTGTTTGTTTGTATTGTTGCAGATTTGTAGCGTTGTGTTGTAGGGGGATAAAGTGAATACAGTTGTAAGGGAAGAAGATTGCCACAAGACTTCAAAAAGGGGCAACAGTGGTGTCATTTTGAAGGGTGGTATCGAACAGCCACATGCTAAAATTGCGGCTGGTTTCCACACATTTCTTAAAACAACCATAGATACTGCAATGTGTCGGGATAGGGATATGAACCCGTTCATTTAAAGATCATTAAATTTATACAATTAAAACAAATCTAATTTATCTAAGCAAAAAATCATCAAATTCATCATTAGAAATAACATAATCATCTCGTAAATTACAAATTTAATACATATAAAGCATACTTCCCCCCCAAAGCTCTCTCTCCATTTTTATTAATTATTAGAATCAATATTTGGTTTGCATTTTCTTTTTGTTTATTGAGAAGAAAAATTTGGCTATTATTGGTCTTGTTTATACAGCAGGAACTGCATTATCATGTAAGTATTCATATCAATATTTTGTTACGTAATAATCGTTATTTATTTATAAAAATTGTTTCGTTGTTTTGATACGAAAACATCTGTTTAATAATATTCAAAATATAAATATTTAGTTTATATTCGGATACGTGAGAAAATAAAAAATTTCAGTGCGTCTATAATTGGCATTTCTATTTTGGCACCAATCTCATACAGGGTGGATTTTTCAATTTTCTAAATTTAATATTTCAACATTTACGCATTAAATTTTATTACAACATTACTGTTATTGTTCCGAAAACTTGAAGGTTGCTCAAAATTATCAAACAGAAACAATAACATTAATTACATCTTATTTTGGGCATGAAATTAGTGAATTTCTATAGAAACTAGACGAGTGCCTGTTTTCCTATCAATTATTGTTATGAAATTTTAATGGTGAGTAGTCTATTCGGAAAAATTAATAAGGGTAGAAATCGAACTTTCATGAATCATAGAAAATTAGAAAATTATATTATCTTCTTTCATTATATTGTTTTATTAAAGAAGCAACATCTTGAAAATGACACACTAGTGCTCTGTAATTTGACGACAATTATTGAAAAATCGATAAAACCATCGAGTTATTCAACTGTAATTTCAAGTGAAACACTTCAAGTCGACAATAATTTCCTATAATTGACTTTTAGAAAATTATTAGATTGAATTTCCACTAGTCGACTATTTCAAAAATTGATTGATATTTGACCTTATGTGTAATTCATATAAGGTTAAAATTAAAATCGAAACGTCCTAGTTATTTTGTGTTAATTGTCGGTAAATAACGCAAAAAATTGTGGTTAATTTATGCATATAAAGGTCAAATTTTATACTCGAATTGGAGATTAATTAGCCAAAAAACCGTTAAAGGTCCAATTTTTCGTTAATTGTATTAAAAATAAAAACATTTAAACGAATTTCTTTTACGTCGTTACACACTTGTAGATTATTGATTTTCGACCCTTAGTATACATTGTAGTGGATAATTCTAGAATTAAACTGTTGACCAACTGAAGGGGTGTTGGGATAGTCGTGACGACCCTGAATGTTTGCAACTTTGACTTCTTAATCGGAGTTTAGCAGGCAAAAAGTCCAGATTGCGTGCCCAAATTTAAAGATAAAATTTATTGCGCGTTTTCTAAACTTCATTTTTTTTCAAGGAGAAAAAATTAATTGTTCACGTTTTGATTTCAGTGGCCATTAGGGTTTGTGTACGAATACAATGAAAGGGCCTACACGTAAAGACGATAATCTAACAACGGCACAATTACAACAAAAGTCAATAATAAATCGTCAAGATAGTAAAGAAATAATGAAACAACAACAACAACAACCACCTGTGACTTACGATGAAGCTAAAGCTTCATGTAAAGCACGTAAACGTAAAGAACGTCAAGAAAGTATCAGTTCAATATGTCAAGAACGTAAAGTAATAAGATCGAATAGTGAAGAACGTCCAATTCAAAGGAAATATTTCGATAATAAAACAACAATACGACGTGTATCTAGTAGTGAAGATTTCCAAAAACGACAACAAAAAGAAATCAAAATTATTAGTTTAACATTGATTAATGAGAAAATTCAAACAACAATTACAAATCAAGATGAACAAACAAATCTAACAAATAGTAATGAGAATATTTTAAGTTATGATGATTATGAACATGAACGTAGACGTTCACATGAACGTTTCTCCAAACCGTTAACGTTAAAAAATCGTAAACATAAAACGCGTAAATCGAAAATTCGATGTTTGTCGAAACCAAAATTTCGACCTGAATTAACAACCACCGATAAAGATGACAAAATTCAAGATACAAATGATAGTGAAATTGTTACAAATTTTTTACAATTACACAACGATAATAGTGGTAATAATAAAGATAAAGAACGTTCACCTAGTCCTATATGTAGTAAAATCAACAATAATAATGATGATGATAATAATTTTACACCAAATATTGATTTGTCAACTTTACATGAACAAGTCGATTGTTCTGAACCGTTATTATCTTGTGCAAATCATCAAATTAATGAAAATACTGAAACTTTACCGAGCTTATCAGTTGCATCAAATCGTTTATTATCATCACCGCGTAATTCAATAATTGCAACGCATCGTATTTATCTCGATAAAAATATACCACAAACGAATTTGGATTTTGATAATAAAACTGAAAATCCATTCGAATTGAAATTACAAAAATTAACAAAACAAATCAACAGTACGAAGAAGAAAATTAAGAAATATGAGAATGAATTCGAAAATAAGCACGGCTATAAAGTATCGCATGCTGATAAATTGAATGATAAAACTATTCGAAAGATGTACATGGATTTGAGTCGATTGAAAAAAGAACAGAAACAATTATTAGACGTGTATCCTTCCGGTATTGTCCCTACAACAATAGAAGAATCAACAATCGAACCTCAAAATTATAAACGAAGTCTCCAAGAAACTCTCATCGAAATCGAAAAGGTATTTGTATTTCTTCAAATAATCGAATAATTATTAATCTTTTTTCTATTTTGCGTCTATAATAGCGTTGTTAAGGCACCAAAAAGAATGCTTTAATATTACTGTACTTTAATAGTATAATTCATTTTCTCAAGGTTGGTAGTATATATTTGGCACTTAAATTTAAATGGCAACTGCACAAATTCTTTAATAATTTGCAAATTAAATTATTAATGTTCATATTTACGGTATTTTATTTAAAATAATGTATGATTTTTATTAAAAACGACTTAAAACGACAATTTTTTTAGAATTATGAAGAAAAGCAAGTAGTTTGGGTAGGAAAAGAACAATTGGCATAAAATTTGAATTTCTAGTTGTCATGTCAACAATACCAATCGCAACAAAATTCCCTAAGTTTCAAGAATTTGTTTTTTTTCAAAAAAAAGGGTGCAAAATAGAAAAAATAAGTAATTTATTATACTCGTTCTTTATAGAACGGCTCGTTTTATAAACTGAACACGTGTAATAAACCATGAGTCGTATTCTCTAACTTGTTAACGATCAGTTACCACAATAAGAATAAAGCAGTATTGTCAATCGCTTAAAATTTAGAGAATACCACTGCATGCCACTTAGAACTTGTTTTTGAATGCACGATTTTCCAATTTCTAGAGATTAACCCAAAAAAGGGAATTGGTAAAACGTCCGGAACAAATCGATCAACTGTCCAATCAAGAATTAATCGATGAAAAAATCGCAATACAGAAAGCTTTATTATATTTAGAATCCCTACATGGTCGTCCTGATAATAAAGGAGATAGGAATTTAGTACGTCCAATATATGATCGTTATCGTACATTAAAACGTATGATAAGTAAAAGCCAATCGACTACAACCGGAAATGAATTAGCTACAATTCATGAGGATGAAACAATGAATTTTATCACACCATGTCCACAGAATAGTGGTGGTAGTGATGATGTTGATTCGGAAAAATCAACAACAATTTCGATGATTGTACCAGCAACAACAACAACAAGTACTGATAGTAGTGATACGGATACGTCATCGCTTAGTGAGAATTTACATTCGTTAACGAAAATGGAGTTAATAGAACAGCACAAAATTGTTTATGAAGAAAAGAAAGAATTAAAACGTACAATTAAATTGTTTGAATCAGATGTACAACATAAAACTGGTCGGATGGTACAGAAAGAGGATCGTGCACCAATTCAGGATGTTTACGGTGCTTATAAGAAATGTCGGGCTAAATTGAAAACTATTGGATGCTCTAGTTGGTAAACAACCATAATTATCGAGTTCTTTTGAACGAATAAACGGTGGTGTATTTAATGGATTTTTGATTGGATTTGTGTTTATTTTTAAACCTTGGAAACTAAAAGTCGGTGCAGATTAGCGATTTTATAGGGTCTTATTATTAATAAAAATAGACTTGTCTAGATCGTAATGTTGACATTATTTAATAATTTGCATTGACTCTTAGGAGTCTTTTTTTAATTAAAATTATAATCTCGTTAATTTTATTGTTAAGATTTTGTATGTTTATTAATAACGGTTTTTGCAATATTTTCTTATTTGTAGAATTGTAATCGAACTGGCAAAATAAACTTAGGCATTATTATTATTACTCTAAATATTTAGTTTTGATGGGGTTGAAATTTTGAGGTTATATCTGAATATGGACTTTACAGTTTTATTTTCATAATTTACGGCCATTTATGATTCAAAATTCGATTGAAATTTTGCAAAAAATTCAATTTTTCGCCTTTTCCAAATACCAATCTACTCAATAAATGAATTTCTTAACCTTAAAAGATAAGCAAAATAGACTTACCGAAAGAAAACCGCGTTAATTCCGTCCAATTCGTTTAATTTAAGCCGAAAACTTCAACATCAAGTTTGATTAACACGCTGTTTCACCCAAGCAGTACCACTTTCTGAACGATCTCTGTCAATCAAAATTTCCAAAGCTCTCAGTTTTAACCATAAAAAATAAGTAAAAAAGACTTACCAAAAAAAAACCGTGTTAATTCTTCCCAATTCGTTTCTTAAGTCTTTCAGGTTTAACACGTTCTTTAACCCACCTTGTAACACTGTAGCACTTTCTGAGCGATCTCTTAAATCAGAAGGAATCAATTAGACGGCCAATTTCCAAAACTCTCAGTCTAACCTTAAAAAAGACCGTGTTAATTCTTCCCAGTTCGTTTTTTTAAGTCTTTCAGGTTTAACACGTTCTTTAACCCACCTTGTAACACTGTAGCACTTTCTGAGCGATCTCTTAAATCAGAAGGAATCAATTAGACGGCCAATTTCCAAAACTCTCAGTCTTAACCTTAAAAAAGACCGTGTTAATTCTTCCCAAACTGTTCTAATTTAACGTATTGAATATCATTCAGTTTACTTTACAGCTAGCTCTTCACCCTTTATTGGCTCATTTAACGCTGGACCACTTTCTAAACGACCTCTACAAGCGCAAAAGAACCAATTAAACAATCAAAATTCTCAAAACTCAATCTTAACTTTAAAGAATAAGTAAAAAAGACTCACTCTGAACCTGAATTATCGAAAAAAAACCGTTTTAATGCTTATCATTAACTAGATCTTTACGGCAAGTTGACTCCTTTAACACTCGACCACTGTCTAAACGATTGTTAAAAAAAGCGATAACAAAAACTTACGGAAAGAAGTGTTATTTCTTAAATTGTTAACACTCCACCCTATATTGACTTGTTTAACACTGAACCACTTTCTAAACGAATCTAAACAAATTATATAATTTTGTTATTCACAGCATTTATGTAATAAAATGATAAAATTGCAAAAAAGTGCCGCTCTTATTTAACACTAAAGTCTTGTATAACACATGTAGATTGTGGCAGCGTGTATGACACGCTTTATCAATTTTTTTAACCATGGAATAAATCAAATATTGCGCGTTCTAGTAACGCTTTAACTTGCGCATTACATAACACGTATCGAACAGATTTCGTTATATTCCAGTTACAGGTAATGATGTAACAACAACAAGACAAGTAGAATTAGTTGTCAAACTTCAAGGGGGTGAAACATTTGTTAATCAACCACCATCTGTTTAAGGTAATTCAAATAGAAATCGAATAATCGATACGATTTTTATCAATTAAAGTTCGGTAAAATTCCAGAACTGAACATAATGGAACTGGCGTTTTAAACGATAATTTCATTATTCGAATATGTTGACGGGATTTTTGATTATTGAGTGATAAAGAATCATTGACGATGATTACTCCATTCGATGATTTCATATATTTAATCAACAATGTCCTCCTAGGAGAAGAACCGGTATACTTTCAACAATAATTATAATTTTATTATTAGTAATTGATTGTAGACGATTGAGGATTTTATATTGTTAGTTGGTACGATTGTTGCATTTGTTGCATTTATTCTATGGTGTTGTTTCCCCGTTATACCGAAAGATTCACAAACACCATTACATTACGAAAACAAGAATCACCAAGTCAAATACAATCAAAGGAAAAACCGACTATTGTACAACTTGACAATTTGGAAAAACCTAAAGAAAACTTTCCGATAAAGATGACTATTTGGCGATGTATGGTATAAGGGTGAATTTCATTATAATACTCACGATGATAGTGGTGTAATTTTTGTATTTTCATTGTAAATCGACTGCAATCTTTCTAGTCAATGTAATGTTGGTTTCTCTCCCTATTGTCTCTCCTTTCAAATTTATCTCTCATATGTGTGTATTGTGTATTTATTGTAAATATTTAAACAATTACAGATTATAATTCACATATTTTGTCAATTAATTGTTATTCACATGAAATCGATCAGGGAGTTCATGTGGATAATTCTTGCCGATTACGGTCACAACAAGAGGCAATTTTGTATTCGTTTGTGATGTAAATAAATAAGGTGAAAATCAGTTGTATTCTGTAACTTTTTGTACATTCGTTACCATGGCGTTGTAGATCACAATCTTGACGATTCGTTACCATAACACTGGAAGCTGTTTTATTCTTCTCTTCAATTCTACGTATCACAAATTATAGAGAGTAAGTAAGATAGAAGTTGTCTCCTGGATTGTCATGGTAAGGAATCTTCGTACAGTTATAGAATACGACTACTATATTCAAGGTTGATTTACACCAATGTCAGTGATGGATCTACAAAAAGTTAGAGAATACGACTGGGTCGATATGAATTTTTTTACAAAACTACCGAAATTCGACTTGAATTGGTCTGAAAATGATAAATTTGGAGATTCATTCATCTTTCTTCAAATTAGTTAAAATGGCGCAGAAATTAAGTCTGATACTGTAGAGTTGACTTAGGCAGGCTTTAAATTCTTTTTATTTAAAATTTATCCGAATAGCCCCTTGGTCTTTAACGAGATTTAATGCGTCCCTGTTTTTAATGATAACAGATTAAAATTGAAACTTGATCTGTTAATTATTTGTTAAAATTGTTTATCAAAACTGAAATCGACTGATAATGCAAGGTTCATGTAAACATTAAAATCATAATTAATTAGAATTTAGGTTTTAATAAATACCAATTTCGTACATTGGTTTATCAACAATAAGCCGATTAAATCCCAATCGTGTCAGGTCGATTGTCTTGAAATCACCATCTAGAATCAATTCGGCAACTGCCCGACCGACTGCTGGAGCTTGTTGGATGCCTAAATTAATAAATTCTCAATTAAAAATTATTTACCATATCGGGTGTACCACGGTAATTGTCCTAGTAGTCAGCGTAAGTCTGTAAATAGCAAGTCTTGTTGGTAATGCAGATTACTGAAATAAAACAAATTATCTTCCAAATTTACTTAAAATTCGATCTCAACGCAATTTTTGAAAGAAATTTACGGCAATAATCTGCATTACTGATAAGCTGTTGAAACAAGGAATCGACATACGTTCACTGCTAAGATTACCGTGGACACACGATTTAAAAAAATGTGTACCGTGTCCACTAAATCCTGTCGCTAAATAAATATTGTGATAATACGGATGCGGTCCAATTATTCCGTTCTGATCGTACACGTTATACTCGTAGAAACCGCTCCATGCACTGCGTACTTTAATCGAATTGAACGCCGGTACTCTTTTCGCTAAAACCGGCCATATACATTCATCGAAATATTGATAATCGACATTTTCTAAATCGAAACAATTCGGTTCTTGTTCGGGTTGTGGTGATAATCCGCAAATAAATGAGCCACCTAAACCGTCTCGACGGAAATACGTGCCAGTATAGTCGATGGTTAACGGTGTGTTTATAGCGGGCGGTTCACTTTGGCAATCGAAACGGTACACGTAACGTTTACGTGGTTCTACCGGTAGTGGTATTGATAAAATGCCATGACTGTGGCCGATACGGGCTAATTGTGCTATTTTTCCGGATTCAGCACCGGCTGCTATAATGCAATAAGCGAATTCTATTCCTCGATGTTCGCCGTCCGGCATTTTTATCTGAAAATCCACAATTATTTCGGTAATTCTCACAGTAAGCTGTGATTTTGTGAACGTAGGTCGGTTCTAGTTTCAACCGGTTGATAAAACAGATTACTGCCCGATTTACCGCGAATTGTGAATAAATTTTGAAAGTTTTCTAAGGTCGGTAACCGATAGTAATCTGCATTACCGATAAACGGTTGAAATAAGAAGCGGACCTACGTACTGCGATATTATCAAAATACTGAAACTAACGACTAATTTGTTGGTGCCTTCATAATAGGCTTCTTCTTCCCCGCCAACCATGAGGGTTTCTCGTTCTTTAAACAAAAAATCAACAACTTCCCCATGAATATATTGTGCCCCAAGTCCTGCAGCGCCGGCTTTTAATAAAGTTAACAACGCCCACGGATCAAACCATCCTTCTTTCTCTAAACCTAAACAACCCAAAGCGACATCATCGACGTTCATCCATGGAAATCTTGAATGTTTCCAATCTGTTTTTAATACAAAATCAATTCGATTTTCTCGTAAAAATCAATCAAACCTCTCTTTTAATTGTTGCGGTGTTAACAGACGATTAACAGCACCAAGTTCCTGTTGTAATCTCGAATTATCGATCAACTGTTGCGCCCCTTGTTCGCTCGCCAACAATAAATAACCGTGCGGCGTGAAGAAAACGTCCGCATCTGGACCGAAACGTTTCTTGATCGTACGCAGGAATTCCGCACCAAATAACGACATTTGGATATTCTCCGGCAATGAAAATTGTTGGCGTAAACCACCCACCGATAAAACCGTCGAACACTTGGAATACTACAACAAAATTTACGTTAATCTTAAGAATAAAGCGAATAATTGCAACTACAGTTGTGTCTTTTTCTATGACGACAACTCGGAGGCCTTCGCGACTAGTCTTCTCTTTCATCCAATAAGCAATCGACGATCCAATAGCACCACCGCCGATTATAACAATATCGGCATGTCGTGGAAACAGGCCATCCGACACTCGTTTCTTCTCCACTTCATCCAAATTCGGTTTAATAAAACGACGAATATCATCGGTCAATATACGAACTGTCCGTGTGAACGGATTCTCCGGTGTATCGTCGTATCGATGATTCACACTCGTTGGATGCAAGTGCCGTTTATTTACAAAATTCCAACACACACGTCTCGCTAAATTCGAGAACATTATCATTTTCGTCTAGATTGATTATTAGAGATCACAATAATTAATAATAATGCACATTATCTCGTGGTTATTTATAGGTTAACATGCATCAACAATGATAATCATGAATTAAAATTGAGATGAAATATCTAAATAGAAACAAAGAATGTACTATTAATCAATACAAGGTTAAATTGATATTGAAAATCAGTGAAATTACGAAATATTCTATTTACAAGAAGATAACCTCAAAGTTGATGGAAATTTTTAGGTTAATTTCATGTCATCTGTCAAAAGAACAACGATCGAAAACTGTAATCCACACAAATATAAGCGCCATCTCTTCGATATTTATTAAACCAAAAATCGATATTCAATTTATAATTATTATTGCATTAAATAATTATCAATTATTTCTATCTTTATTGCATAGAAGCTTCGAAAATGCTGATTATTTCAATTACAATAAAATCGTTCGATTTCCGGCCGTTTTAATTATTCCATTATCAGTCTTTATTCCTGAAATTAATAGAATTGTCGTTGATGATAACAGTGGTTTGAAATTCAAACAAGATAAGAAAATTTCCTTCCTCTCCAATAGAATCGTTAATTTAGTTGCAATTTAGTCTTCGAAATGGCTAAAGGTTCTTATAGTGTCGACAATGAACAACCACCCCGAAAAGACACATCGTTCAAATCATTCATTTGTAGTCTATTAATCTTCTTAGCATTATGTTTAATTATATTGTTAGCAACGATAAAATGGGGTAATAGTAATGGGGATGAATACCATCAAAAACCCGAAATGAACAACAAGGTATTTTCAGTTAAATCTAACAATTAGTTTGCTTTAATTAATCGTTACAGGACGATGTTGAGGTTTTCAATGATAAGGATAAGAATAATACAGCACGGATTGTTGTAGTATCTGTCCCTGAAACTATCACGAATCCTGAAATTCAAACGACTATTGCGCCAGTTGGTGCTGAAACTACACGAGCAAGTACCACAACTACAACTACTGAAAGATCTGCGACTACAAGAGCAACGGCGTTCTTTCGGTTATTTACAGGAACTCGAGCTTTTGTTACGACTACTGAAAAACCAATTGCAACAACAATTTCAGAACCATTTACTGAAACTCTAAACGCTTCAACTTCTCCAATGACTAGAGCTTCAGTGGTGGCGTTTGCTGCAACTGGTGGTACGACTAGGAAAACGGTTGCTACTACAATTTCAGAAGAATCAACTGAAACAACAGACAATTCAGTTTTCCTACCGAGAAAGTTTATAGGAACTGGAGGTACGACTGAAGGAAATGTTGCAACAACTTCTCTTGAAATTGATTCAAGCACAGAATCTTCGTTTTTTGCAACAACTACGCCGATTTATTCTCTATTTAAACCAAGAATTTTCGTTGGTTTCACAACTGAAGCTGAAAAGTCGACAGATTTTAGTTTGACCACTTCTACAACTACAACAGAAGACGATTCAACTGAGACGTACCCCACAATAGATGAAAATTCTACAAATTTCCCTTTGACGACGCAAAATTATAACTTCAACTCTACGACACCCAGAACTTTCACCACAGCTATAACAACGTCTTCTACGACTACGCCTTTTACGAATACAACGACTTCTACGACTACGGCAACTCCTTTTACGAATACGACTTCTACGACTACGACAACTCCTTTTACGAATACGACTTCTACAACTACGACAACTCCTTTTACGAATACAACGACTTCCATGACTACGACACCTCCTTTTGCGAATACGACGACTTCTACGACTACGACAACTCCTTTTACGAATGCGATAATGACTCCTACGTCTACGACAACGCGTTTTACGACTACGTCAACATCTACTGTGACAACTCCGCAAAATTTGTTGGCTCCTAAATCGGAAATTTGCACAACTTCGCTTTGCAATCAGACAACTTCACGAATTTTGAGTTCGATCAAACACTCAATCGGTCCTTGTGAGGACTTCTATGAATTCGCTTGTGGTGGAAATTCTTTCCCTACACCAGAGAATTTCGAAGAAACTTTAAATAATGCCTTTTTGTCGTATTTGGTCAATATGGAAAATTCGCCGGATCAATTTTATCAAAATTTCGACAAATTGTACAAAAGTTGTGTGCAATATGAGGATTTTTTCAGGTACAACGAGCGGATTAAGAATGGTGAGTTTATCGATAGAATCCGCGAATTTGTGTAAAATTCAGCGATTTTCAGTCAAAGAATTGATCGAAGACGTGAGCCAATTCGGCGATAAAATAAATACACGACAATCTTTCGATGTTACACAATTATTTGCAAATTTATTACTACGCCAATCGTTGCCATTCTTCGATTTCGCTCTAGATATCGACGAGAATTCAATGTTTACGCTACAGGTATTAGTAAATTTTGCCATCTATTCGATTCTACAATAAATTTATTCAATTTTCAGTTAACAATACCGGATCGTGGTTCGTTAAAGTCTAATTTAAAAGATTGGTCGCATCTACATTGGCATCAACAGTATTGTTTACGTAAAGAAAACTTGAAACTGTTCACCGAATATTTAGATTTGAACGAGATTTATGAATCGTTAGAGAATTGTCGCAGAAACTACTCAAATTATTTGAATTCAATTGAGGAGACAATACGACAACTGGGAATTTTCTCTCATTTGAATCCAACACAAGTCTTGAGCGAGATTAAAGATATTCGATTTACGATCGAGTTCGACATTTTGAATCAAATCGATGTGAGGCAATTTTCATCAATTTTTCTCTAATTCTTTTATAAATATTGATTTTTAGAAATTCCCAACATCTGCTGAAATCGAATTGGCTTATCTTAATAAAGAGTATTCGTATATAACTGTAAGTGATTTACAAAAATACTCGCCAATTATCGATTGGATTGTGTTGTTGAAGAATGTCACAGGGTACGATTTTAAGCCTTCCGATCGGATCCAGGTCTATTTTTGGCCGCGATTCTACCAAATATTCCAGTCTTTAGAAGCAGTTAGTGAGAGGTAAGATTTCCTGAAACTTTTCTCTAGAAATCCGATAATTGCGCCGCAAAATTGTGTATTGTCTTGAGATAACTGAAATTTATCAAAACGGATGTGGTTTGCATTAATTCAACCTAAAAGGAAGCACATTCCGTACTCTTATCGTGGAATATTCTCAATTTTTCTAATTATAAAATAATTCTTCAACTAGGAATTTGAACAACGCCCTTTTGGCTATTTATGCGAACAATTTGTATCAACACACAGTAATACCAAGATCAACAACGAACAGAGATTTATATTGTTTGGATTTATCAAAACAATTATTACCTGACGTTGCTTTTTTCACAATACAAACATTGTACGTGGAGAAAATCGAGACTGGCCAACGATTGATTGGCAATTTATTCGATTTATTGAAACAACAATTTCAAATGAGCTTATTCGAACGTGATTGGTTAGATGAGAATTCTACCGAGATATTGATGGAACAATTCCTGAAGATCCATCTCGAAGAGTTTCCAAAGAATTTCGATAAACAACTCGTCAATAAGAATCATCAACGTTTGGCAATTGATGCGAATTATCAGAAGAATCTGATAAAACTCATAATGAATCGGAAGAGAACCGTATGGGAGCTTACAGGGAAACCGGCAACATCCCAATTGATGTGAATAATACAAAAATTAAGCTCAACTTTACAATAATTTGATAACAATTTCAGATACTTAAACTTCTTGAAAACGCTCACGATGGAAGCTCTAACGATTCAAGAAAACGGCAGTATCGGTATTTTGTTTATCTTCAAATTAAATTCTTATTAAAATTCGACAATTCGCAGTAATTCCGTTCGGATTGTTGTACAGATTGGAGCCGAATTTGCCCTCATATCTGACCGTATCGCAAATCGGCTTGTATTTAGCTCGCGCAATTGTACGAAATTTCGATAAACACCTGATGAGGAGGTCGCTCAGTGATGATGCTATAAAATATTACAATTACCTCCTATACGGCACCGAAGACCAAGTCATGTACTTCAGTCCCAGGATTTTTGAACAGCGGAATATCACGTTCAAGGTAACGAAAACGGCGTTAATTTCCCGCTTGGAGATTGATTAAAATTTCAGTTCAACGGTTCCCTATCCATCAACGAAAGGATCATCGATAATGCCGCCTTGCGTCTAATCCTCGATACTTTGGACAATTCCACGATGCTCTACAACAAATTATTGCCGTGGATTTCCGATAATTATCCGCCAGATAGAGTTGTTTTTATAGCAGCCGGACAAGGTAAAAATCCGACAATTCTCAAACTTTCCAATCAAATCGGCTAATTTCAGAGTATTGCAAACGGGAGACAATTGTCGATTTTATGCTAAAAATATTCGAGAGCCCCAATCTACCGGCTCCGTTGAAAATTCAAAATATTATCAGCAATTCGGAGGGTTTTACAGAGAAATTTAAGTGTCCAGACGGTGCTGGGATGAATTTAATTGAAGATAAATTAGAATTTCCATATTTAGTCAATCAGGAAGAGTCATATCAGACGCTTTATGGTAATTAGTTATTATTATTATTACAATTTTTACAATAAAAATTCAAATAATTCGTCTAGTTGTGGTGATTTAGACAACCAACAATACACGCGCGTATAATTGGTCGTGTAGTAAGGAAAGCTCAGGATAATTGAGCTTTTTTGATTTTTTTTCGTGTATTATAAATTTCGATAATTTTCGGGTATCATGTACGGTTCGATTGAGATATCGATAAGAGGGTGTCGGTGGTTTGATGAATGCAATGTAGTTATCAACAAGTCTTCGAATTAAGCTTGTGGGAACGATTGGGAAGAATCTGCTGACTCAATATTCACGGATATGTGTTATCAACACAGTTGAACGATGTTGGTAATTTATCTAAAAGAAAATTTACATGTTGAAATCGGAATTAATTGGAATTGTGCGATTTTATTCGTTTATAAAAATTAATTTCGAGAACGATAAGAGAATTGAACGATTCAGGTGTTTATTTATGTGCGGTTTTTCTGGTCGGAAATAATTTCCTTAAGGTGGTGATTTATTATTCGTTATAAGAGGGTACATTTGGTAGTTATTTAATCCGACAAGTGTTGAGATTAAGTCGGCATTGAACGCTGTCTGGTATATATAAGTGATTAATAGTGGTGTGCAGCCCTATGTTAAAGCCCTTAGTTAATTAATATCCCATCAGTTTAGGTCTTTGCCAACATCGATATCTGTATATTACTATGTTTGCCGATGAATTATTCATAAAAGAGCACCAACCGCGAATTTAAATCTCAAGATGCGTACTCGAGATTGTGTCGGTGGTGGTGGTGGTGGTGGTTTACCTCCACCGACCGAAAAATGACTTGCCATATAGCAAGTTCTATGGGGATGTTATCGTCGAACACAAATTCTTTCTCTTGATTTGCGGTCGAATACAATCAGTGTTTATAACTTCATAAAACAGTAGAGATGAAATAAAGAGAGCGATCCTGATTGGGGTCTGTTCGACTGATTGAGGAGTTGTAGGTGAATTCGTCTATTCATAGGGGCGGTTGGCTAGTCGAAGAGGGTGATGTTAGATTTACAAAAGGATGGAATAAAATCGTGCATCAGTTTTAAACTGGTGCGACAATTGAGTAATTGAAAATCAATTTGGGTTTGATTAAATGTTTACGCTCGACTAGTCCGTCGTTGCTTGACAATTTCCAAATTTTTTCGACTCGATTATTTCGCACTCACAATTTGAATAACGTGCTGTTGTACGAATCGAACTACCTTACTTGTACTGTAATTTCGCTAGTTTTTCACATGAGTGTCTGCATGATTGTGCGTGGAACGTGCCATGTTGAAGTTGCTGTTCTAGCAGCATCCTCTCCCATATATTGGCATTATTTATTTCACTGACATGTGTTCGATATGTATATTGTCGGTCAATCCGTATTCCCTCCCGTTGCCGCTCAATACTTCATAAATATGCCAACAGAATGGACAAGGAGGGCTTTTTGCGGACACCACACCGCCAACCGACTGCAGCTAAACGATTTATAGTTTTAGATATTAGGAAATGGCACCATTTCGCCAGCCTGTTCTGCTAGTAATTGATTCCTGAATCTGACCACACGACAAAAATAAAACATCCCTTGTTAGTAGTAAAAACTCCAATTTTTTCTCACTTTTTAATTTCATCCAGTGGAATCTTGAAAATTACGGTCTCTATCTTGAAAGTATTTAAAAAGACTTGCCGGCTTAGTTGGACTCGGGGAAAGCGAGCAATAGAATAGTAATAGCTTTATATTAACTCCTGCGTTGCAGTGATTACGACGGGGATGGTTAAGGGTGATGGAATTTGAAAGAGGGAGACGGAAGTGAATTGGGGATTTGTTACATTGTATCTGGTACATTCTTGGGGTTGCACCGGATGACTTCTAAATAGACAAATTATTAAGCCATTGAGGTTAAACGAACGCAATTTTAAAACGACAACCGACCTGAAACGGGACTTCCCACAACGATCATTTCTTCAACGTTAAATTTTATCAAACTGTTGATCAATAAAATGAATATTTGAAATTTCAGACTTATTATTATTAGAGATTCGTTGATTTCATGAGGTAGTAAAATGGAACTAAAACAAATATATTGAAGATTTGATTGTGGCGATAAAATCTTTTGGGAAATATGAAAATTTCCAACAAACGTTTTATTGTGACTTTATTTCACACAAGCTGGATTTTTATTTTCGTCAATTTTATAGCAACTAACAATGTCGTTAGCGCCCGCATGGCAAATAAGCAAAATGTGAACACAATCGACCGATATTGGGGATTGAAATAATGCCACATGCAGGTCTAGTTCGAAGCGAAATTTACTGGGTAATATTTGTCGACGGTTTTATTTTTTCCTCCGTTCCTTCTTTTAGTGGGAAAATTGTGGGAATTGTACTGATCGAATCTGATCGTTGGCCATAAAGTCAGACAACCCTTATAGTATCTAGACGGACAAACAAACAAACAAAAGATAACAATATTGTAGTGTATGCGTAACGCATCGATAGTACGGTTGTAATTCAGCGTTTCTATCGGATGAGATTGTCTGGAATGGTGATAAGCCGCAAATCAGATGGGGATTGTTTTAATAGCAAAAAGCCAAGAATTGTCTGTTCGATTTGTGGTCTTCTATGTGGAATGATGGAGAACAACGGGCCGACATCTGGTTGAGGTTTCCGATGAGGAATCAAGAGACGGGCAAAATATCGAATGAGAAAGAGAGATAACAGCGAGGGTGTCGCGACGTTTCAGCTTGTTACTCATCTGAATCAGCAAAATGCGACGTACGTCACACAATACGAGATTGGGTGTCGTTAATCAGAGAAGCGAAGGCCCGTTCACATCTACTACTATAGACACCAATGTTTTAATTACTGGCATTTTGATAGTGTAACCGTGCGTCGTGACGCTCTCCTATAAGTTATTACCAATAAATCTCGCCAGTGTAATTGTGGAGTTCCGCTTCGATGCCCGCAAATTGCATCTGATTTATAGCGGCGTCGATATCGCTATGCGCGTATTAATTACGTCTGGATGGGCGGTTGGTTTTTTCCACCCCCTTAAAACCAAGGGGCGAGTTTTCTCATGGACGACGGTCTTCTGATGGCGAGAACATACCCCCAGAGATCGGACCGACAATGCTGTCATTAGTAACCGCAGACCGCTGTGATTACGGTTGGAGATAATGGGCATCGTTTCGCCCTTACTCGCACACATTTTGGTGAATTTCCATCAAATCTCCCACAATATACTCGGTTTTTTTTTTAATTCTGTGTTGTTTAATGAAAAATTAAATATTAAGGGTTGAATTTATGTTGTTTGACTGAGAAAGCCGTCCTGTGGATGTGATTAAAAACATAAAATTTGTATTATCGGCAACGGCAGTACACCGAACAAACGTCATAAATAGCAAGTGTAATCTTGAAATGATATTCTGGTCAGCCACTGGAGCAATTCAAATATGAATCCACACGCTCGCACAAGTGTTGGCCATCGTCATCACCTCATCACCGTCATTTCCATGTACAAATAACCGGTCCCCTCTCATTTGTTCTTTGACTAAAGGGATGATTGTCAAACATATTAACATTCAACAACGATTTTTCCGTTTAATACACATACAGACTTGTTGTACTAGTAGTCGTAGCCGTAGTACAATGTCAATTTATGCATATTAATGAGACATTGTTGGGGGTTAAATTTAGGCGATATTGCTATGAAATTGTAATATTACCATATGTACAGGACGGGGTTGTTTGAACTTGTCCGATATCGGCCTGTTCGACCTTTATAGACGATCGTATCATTTGGCGGAGTAGCTAGCCGGACCCCGGACTTAACTGCCGACACAGCATATTTTATAAATCTATAAAAGGACTGGGCCTTTTTTCAACGCCAACCCCTCACACTGGAATAACTCCACTTTCCTTTTCTAGGCCAAAGTGAAACGGTCCCGTCGCCTATACCAACCAAGCTCGTAAATCTCTCCACCTTATCCCGGAAAATTAAAACACTTTTTCCCCAGTTTTTTCGTTCTTTTATTTTTATACACAAATTTGTATGTGTGTGTGTGTCTAGTATTGAAATTCCGCTTGGTGGTGATCATCCCTAGTGTTGTATTTTTTTATCGGACAAGCATCTAACGAGGGTGGTTGGTTGTGTAGTTCACAGGGTCAGATCTTTGATACGTCACGTCCGTTATTCACCCCTGTCTCACCTATTGATATTGACACGCTTTGCTCTCGTATAAGGAAGAATAACGAGAAAAAAGAGCTGGAAACTGACACTATTGTCTGTATTTTGTCGATTTAAAAATTTCCCCACTTGTGCCGTATGGTTTATTGTAGCTAATCAAGTGGACGATGTCGTGTAATGTCCACAATCGTCGCCTACAATGTTGCCTTGTCCAGTTGTTTGTGACAAGAATCACCAAACGAGTATTCGAACATTGGGAGAAGAAAGCAACCAATATCGATTTCTATCTAGATGGAGTTTAGATATAGTGAATTCCCCACAGCCGTGCTGCCTATTTACCGGAACGAACCCACATTTGATTCTGATTGCACTCATATTCGTAAGCTTTGAAGTGGATCCAGTTGCGTTCCGTTTCAAAGATGGGATTAGATTAAACAAAGTATCAGTTAAGATATAATCCATCGAAGGGATTCCAAGAAACTTGTACGTGCAATGGAAGATTTAGTGCTGGATGACCGATTCCCGGGTCTCGGCCCGTTTAGATTTATATGAATCGAATATTTATAATCCTGAACGTCCGCTCCAACAGGACAAATTAAATATAATAGATGGGGAATGGGGAGTTCACCCTTCGATTCTTTCGATAATATTTTATTGGCTAAGAAATATTTTCGAAAAGACGACACACTGCCCGAAACTGAATTATATTTCTGTTTGTTTCAATCTAAATTATGGCGATACAATTCACAATTCGACTAAAAGAAATAGAATGTGTCCGTTACAATTTGATCAAGACATGTTGTAGTAGTAGAAGAGAAGGAAAAAAAATTGAAAAAAAGTGGGGTCGGCACTAATTGCCGGGGTAGTCCGTTTCTGTTCACTCTTATTCCTGTCATGTTCGACTGGCCGGTAATGCTATTTCCAGGTCCAGGTCCTGGTGCGCTTTGTGGAATACCAAGAAGCTTCGTGTCCAAACAAAAGCGCGAAGAAGCTCACCACTTAACCACGCTCAGCCCGCGGCGCACAATTTCAAGCGCTCTCTCGCCCATCGTTTTTCATCAAAGCGATTTCCTTTATAAAATCCCGCCGCCGTTTCACCCCTCCATCTCAACTCCACATAACTGTCACGATACGTAAAGGGTGTCAAATATAATACTATAGAGTATCCGAACTCTCTTTCAACTAATATAATAACGACCGGAACAAACTGGGCTATAAAGAACTAGATGTCGTAAATCAGGTCCGGGGAGGCTCTTTTTTTACGCTTCCAAGGCCCGATCATACGTGCTAAAATATGTCTAGCTTCCGGTGAGTTCGGGAGGCCGCCCCTAGGGAGAGAGGTTAAGCGCTCGATTTGTCGCGAGGGGTCATTAAAGTCCTCCAACTCCCTTGGCGCTCGTCAACCGGATTACCCTCTAAATGTAATCCAATCACGACTTTATGTGACGACATCGACGCCGAAGAGATCGTCTCCCTGCGGACTTGGCCATGGCCAGCGCCCAAAATCTAAAACCGCAACACGAAAAAAAATTGATCATTTGGTTAGCTTTGATATAAATGATCATTTGGCCTTGTAACCATTAATCGAATTTAGTGTTAATCGGTCAGAGTGTAAAAGCTCAGTGAGTTGCGAGACATTTACGCGCCATAAAGACCGATGATCGTACACTTAACGACACATAATCAGGGCAACAAAGCGTCACGTTATTTACCGTCGTTTGATAAATTCACCCTGCGGTCCACCACCATTATTATGTTGGTGCTAACAACCACCACCCTTAATCCGCATGGCCATTAGCGCACTCTTCCCAAATTCACCCAACATTCGTACAATTGCATTGATTTTAAAAGACATGTACAAGAAGATTGGATGCGAAATTACAAATTGCTTTTTTAATAATCGATTTAGTTCAACTGTGTAATAATCAATATGTGATAGGATTTGGATCTGGTACAATAAGGAACAAATAGAGCGTAGAAGACTCAATAAAACAAATCCCATCTGATGGGGAGGAAGAACCTGATCGGCGTTAGTAGCAGTAGTGGTGGGTATATCAGAAGGGGGATGGACGGTATAGACGTGGACATCACATCCAGTCGTATAATAAATGTCCAAAAACGCAAATACCGAGTAACATTTGCCCGTAACGGCGTCCAAGGCGAGCCCTTTTATTATAATGCGGAAACAGTAAAATAGCCAGATGACGATATACTGTACGAGCAGTTTTATGGTCCTGCTACGCATCTAATTATACAAATCGAATCGATCGATTATTATATGAATTTTATCTATAAAAGTGTGTTTGTTGTAATATTAGCTCTTTTACAAACGAACGTGTTTCTTGTGCTAATTGTTGTGTTACCGGATTTCTTCTAAATTCACCATGGATGCTGGCAAAACGTCACGTAATAGTATCAATGTTCAGCATTGATGTCGTCAACGTTCCCGGAATAAATACCGTTGTATATCTACGCCTCTCTTTCTATTACACTCTATTTCGTTCGATTCCGGAGCGATATAGATAAGAAGCTGTTTGTATCTGGTGTGTGCCATAATGACACATGGACTCCAATACTGATGCTAAGTTTTTACGATGGAAGACCCTGTCGTAATGTTGTCCTCCACTGTCTCGGACCGGATCCGATATATTTTATGGGCAATGTCCACTGGCAGTCAATAAATAGTTGGAAAACCGTACCTCCTAACATTGCGAAGACGATAAAACAGATCAACCCCCTTTAGAAACCCTCCTCGAAGGCGGAATACACAATATACGGGAATCGACACAAAATAGAGGGAAGTCATTGCCATTCTTCCAATTTTTTTCTTCTCTGTATATCTCTGTATCCCTACATATACACCCCATGACGGCTATAATCGTCCGATAGATTGTCAGCTATCGTAATTAGATGCTCCCTATATTTGATCGGTAAAAAAATTATAAAAAAAGAAAATCCCCGTTATCGTCAACGTAAATCAATTCTAGCGATTTAAAACTGATCAAATCCACGATCGGATTCACTTACTGGGTATTAGCAATCGTCCTATATCATATAGTTGATGTCCCCTTCATATTGCAAAGATAAAAAAAAATGTAAAGTTTCGTTGGGGAGGTGTTAGTTGGAGCTTTTGCAGTTGATGTCAGGCGGCAAAACTGCTGCTTTTAACTTTCCCCCGTCACTTGCCAAATTAAGAATATGATTGTCGGATTAGATGGCAGGCAAAGTGACGCCCTTATTTTAATTGAGACACGGTTTTGTATTAATTTTAATCCGACTTTACTTGTAATTTAATAGAAGTATGAGAAATGGGGCGCGACCATGTAATTGTTTAGAAATTATTACAAATATTTTCATTTCATTTTCGTTGAAAACAATAACTATAATTCTCGATAATAGGCGAACGTTCAATTATTAATTATTTGGGAGTTTCACGAAAATATCGTAAATCATCTGAAAAGGCGTCTAATGAAGATTAAAAGCCCTGAAATGTTCATCAACTAACTAACACAATCCTGTTTGAAGTGGTGCTAGTGCCCAATAACATGATAAATCCAAATGGTCCACCCTCGCCCTGTAACAAACCCAATTCTCACACCCTCCACCGTTGACACATATTCGACGTCAAACTAATTGTATCGGGGGTGATTTATTCAAAGCGACTGAAGAAAAACGGAAAACAACTGACCACCGGGATGGGGTGATTTTGATCGCAAAAATTTTCGAAAGTTTTCACACCAATCCATTGACAATTGTGCCGGGGGTGATTCAAAACGTCTTAAGGAGAGCGGAAAACAACACACTGACCGCCGGGATGGGGTGAGTTTAATCGCCGAGAATTTGACTTGGGATTAAACGGAGGTCTTCACGGGTCGTTCTCTCCCCTACTGGTTTTGATACGATTGACCCTGTTCGATGGTGGTGTTCGATAATCAATATTTCCATCGTTTTTTTCTTTTACTGGGAAAATTCAGGTGGTATAGTGAGGGTAGGTTATTAACCTGTTTGAGGGAAATGTGATAGAATTATTGCACAATTGACCCAAACACACGTTTGCAGTTTTTTCACTTTTAAACTATGATGACATCAATATAGGAAAGGCGTAATTTTTAAAGTTAAATACGTTCGAGGTGGAATTTTATTAAGTCTTTTAAGAGGTGGATAACCTTCAACAATTGGCCAATCGTTACGGTTATTGTTTGTAATTTTCGATTATGAAAATATTTTGTATTAAAAATAAATAATTACAACGTTCCAATAAGGTTTAGAATGTTAGTGTTCTACATTTATTGCGCCAAAATAAACCAAATTCAGAGCTTTCAACAAGCTCCCATTATCCCCCCAGCACCCCCAACCCCATCGAGTTTTTTCTCGTTACAAATCACAATTGCAGACGATACAGTTACTGTTGAAAATTGCTGCACACTTTCCGGGCTTTTTGTCGGTTTCCTCCCTCGAATTTTCCACGAAGATTGACCAAAACTGCAATGAAAAATTCACCATTTTCCTGTTCAAGTAAATCAATTTCAATATCGAATAGACGGAAAACGAGGCGCTCAGGTGAAATTTAATTGTGTAGTTTAGGGCGTCGTATTTTTGATAAGGTGCGCCGTCGCGACGCTGCTCCACCAATGGCATATCGGCGTCGCTTTATTGGTCAAAGAGTCAAATCTGACCGTCCCCTTGTATTTTATACACAATTGGAATTTTGTAAAGCGTCGCCCTACGTCATTCTCATTATTCGATTATTTATAATTGTAATTCATCTAGAGAAAATGTGGTTTTATTTGATTTGATTTTCCAACAAAGAATGCGTGTACAAATGGGAATTGTTGTTGATAAAAGTAAAATTTTTCTTCTCACCCGTTTGTATAATTTATTCAGATAAAAGCCCTGATTACTGAGAAATAAATACACGATCAGTACTAACAACAACAAGGTGATATCAAGGTGGTTGTCCATTCAGCAATTCTTCGGTGGCGAGGTGGCAGACGGTACACTCAAATGGACAAGCTTTATATAATTCAACACCTTGTCGATCTAGAGGAAATTACATCAGCAATTTTCATATTATTACGTCTGTATGTAAATGTACATTTTATTTTAAAATTAAATAATGCACTATTATGAAAATTATATTTGTGAAAAAATACTCAAATTTCTTCGTAAACAATCCAGAAAATAACACAAACATTGGAATTTAAACAACTCTACAACCCCCCGGATTTAACTTCATAGAGAAAAATTAAACAGCAAATATGTAAAAGCTCCAAAACTGCTCCAGTGGAGCTCAAAAATCGATTCAAATTGTACCGTTTGATTTCCTTATAGAAGCATTTTGTGGAAGCAACGAAATCAGAACGCAGTTCGTAACTTAATTTTTCAACTAAATTATAACGGACGACAAAAAATAAGAGACTAGTTTTACACTTAAATCTTTTTGATAGAAACAAATATTCGAGAATCTAACCCCAGATCTTCAATTTAGACCATCTCTATTCGTATTAATTCGTTTTTATGCGATTTCTCGTATTTTTGAACGAAATGACTTATTTCTAGTTTAAAATTATCAAAATAGAAAAAGACTTACTTGACAAAATTCACAAATGCCGCAAACACAACAGCACCCCATGCACATGCAGAGTAAGCCTGACAATCAATTTGGCGCTGTAAGGTTAGAAATTTGGGGAAATTTGGTTATATCAACACAATCTTTGAAGCAAAGCCTGCTAGATTTTTTAGCGCTTTGCTTAGTACAGGCCTGCCCATTTGGCTAAAACTCCATAAGAAGAACATTCTTGATGAAACGCCAACTTTCGCCACTGTGGCGCTAATACCCGAACGAATCTTGAATTATGATTGGTAACAGATTTCGCGCCAACAACGAACAAACAAAACAACCAAAGATGGCGCATCTAAATAAAGATAGAGAAAGAGGTATGTCGTTTTATATTCCGGTAACTAGCGCCAATGCGGCCAAAGTTCGCATTTCTCACGGAATAGTGAATGAAGACAAATGGGCAAGTCTGTAATAAGCAAAGAGCTAAAAAATCTAGCAGGCCTTGCTTTGAAGAATGCTCGAAATCTTCAATTTGGTCAATAGATTGAATAAAATCGATAGCTAATAAAACTACAAATATTGTTGGTACTTAATTTCTAACCTTACAATTCCATATTTGACTTATGATATTTGTATTCATGTGATCTTTGTGCTTCTCCAGTATCTTGAAGCATTGATGAATTATTGAACAAGCATTTCAACGACTTTTGATTAAAATATATTGTTTTGATTTTCACTGAAAACGTTCGTTTCAGTAGGGTTAATGATTTCAGTGGACAAGTTCTTTGCCGTTTCTTATTTTCTGTCGTCGGGTATAACTTGGTCTATTTTATCTAATTTAAAAATCGAGAATTTTATCATAAATAAATAAATAAATGTTTTCTCACATATTTTTATTGAAAAAATCGTTTGTCTCGAAATAAATAGAACTTTACTGCACTCTAGTCAGACATCGGTAGAGCCAAATAGTTGAAGTCAATTCGTCAAAATATGGGCCATACTTACATCAATTATGTCAAATATAACTCTTTTTTTCAATGTTATAAATTGGTAATTATAAAAGGCGCCTATTAGCCCCATGTCTCGTAATATCACTCGAATAGCGTCTAGGACATAAAAAAATGTTTATTTTTATCATTTTTTACAACGAATAATATCTTTATTGTTTCTTTGAAAACTAGAAGAACTTAAACAAGGATAGATTGATGCTTTTGTTTACGAAAATAACAATCAATAAAGAAACTAGAATGATTGATGAATTTGGATAAAGTGATAAGCCACATTGTAGAAAAATTATTAGGAAAATTGACTGAAATTCGAAACTCCAATAGGCAGAAATTCCAAAACTATACTCTTTTTAAACTAGAAAGACTAAAGCCGGGTTTACACAGAAAAAGACACTAGAAACAAAAACTGGATTGTTTTGGTCATAAATTTAAATATTAATGGCGCGTTTTTACTTTAAATCGAAAATATTTAACTCCCTGATAAGAACTACGTTTTGTAATTAATTATCAATTTAAAATTTTTACTATGAGATACTTCAAATGCCTATTTCAAAAGATATATGTTAGTCCAGGTGAAATAAGCAATGCTACAAATTGATTTAAAACACTCGATTCGTTCAAAAATAATAGTGCTACATCCTCAAACGGCATAAAGACTTGTACTATTCTAAATTAGACAACTTGACTTAAAAATAAACAAACTCTTCAAGCTATTTTGAATATTTTTTTTAAATTAATTAGCAAAAGTTGCAGAATATGTACCTATGAATTAAAACACTTGACAAGTTGAAAGAGTGTACATTAAATTCTCCAATCATCGAAATAGAGTTTGTCTATTTAAATTTGGACAACTTGACTATTAGTTCCTCTTCTTTTAGATTGTTTTTGGGTTTTGGAGGATCTAATTTGAAAATTGCTTACAGTAATTCGACGATTTGTTTAAAATGTAGCCAAAAAATTAATGCATTCGATTCGAGAATTACTCAGTAGTCGAAAATTTCAACTGTAATTACTCCTATACATTCTAAAATAATTTTTTTAATGTAATTAATTATTTGGTGTTATCAGTATTTGGAGTCGTCTTGGAAAATTAATGTCCCTTTTGGTACCAATTTGTTATTTTTAGAGATAAAGAGGCAGTTATTAGAGATTAGTAATGAAAAAATAAACCCACTGAAATTTACAATCTAAATTTATTGAAACTAATCATGTTTTATTTACAATAATGGTAACATATTTCATATATATTATCAAACATAACTGGTATCAGATTGGTTTTCCATTATGGAGAAGAAGTTGCACCTGATTCATATATAAAAATAGACATTATCGAGAACTTATACGTTTATTTGCGAAATAAAAAAATTGATTTCGAACGAAGATATGCAATATCACTGGAAATTGATTTGTTTTTATTTAAATGATAACAAAAGAAAATATAAACAAATACTAATTAAAAATGAGAACATTATTCTTTCAAATTCAAACATATTGGAAATAAAAATTGGTTTTCAAAGCAACATTTCTACAATCTATAATTGTTTCCTTGCCAATAATGTACCTGCATCACGGATTATTCAATCAAAATTCACTCGAACTCGCCTCACACCGCACAATTTTTGAAAATCCGACAATAAATCGATAATTAACAATAACGAGAAAGAAGACACTGCGATTTATTGGTAAAATCGCGGGCCCGAAAATCAATGGATCCTCCGACCCGGAAAATTATGTCACAGGTAGAACTCCGGCGAGCTTTGACCGTCGGAATTTAAATGATGTTGTTGTGGCTGTTGCTGTGTTTGTTGTTGTTGTTGTTGGATTTGATTCTGGCGCCCCATTTGTAGCCGTTGTTTCAGCAAATCCCTCTCTTGTGTCACCCTAGCCAATTCAATTTTGATTTTATGTATCTCATTCTGCAAACTGCGATTCATCTGCTCTAAATCGTGCCGTTGTTGGAGACGCTTCGAACGGCAATTCTGTGCATAGCCGCGATTTTTCAGCGTGCGTCGTTTCTGTTTCAGCCGTACAACTTCTTCACGTGGACACCCATGGAGGCGTTTATTCAACTCACGTACAGACAACGTCATCAACATCTCATCGTTCAAACCAAGATCTTCACTACAAGTCGAATAACCGGAAGTGTTATTGTTTAGACGGGGTGATAGAGCACTAGCACCACTGCATACCGATTGCGGCCGTTGGTGGAGATGATGGTGGTGGTGGTGAGATTGGTCCATCATCATACCGGATGGGATGTATTCGCGTCGTTCCCAATCCGGCTCGCCGCCCATACAATGCAACGGACGCAAATCTAAGGGTTGCGGTTCACGGGTCTGCGGGAACCACATAAACTCGTTCACAGCTTCTGGCCGGCAATTGATCGGCGAATTACTCGGCGGTGTGTCCGGAGGTGTACCTGGATCGTTCATTAACGGGTGCACCATGACGGCTTGTGGCGGATAGATGACTTCTGGTGGTGGTGATAGTGGCGGAATACGTCGATCATCCTGCCATTGGCGATTATAAATACGCTGATCACCATCTCTGGACATCCAAATATCTGGTTCGCTAATTTGCCGTTTACTATCTTCACTTTTCACTGTAACACTCTCTAAATGATCGAGTACGAAATTCTGCACGTACTCCTCTGCTAGATGTTGGTCTTCTTGATCCATTCTAACATGTGTCTGATTTATTTACAATAGAGATCACTTCGTATAGCACACTTCAGTTAGACCAAACGTATCGTACGGAACTGCTTCAACGCAACACAAACGAACTGAATGCACTGTAGTGTTGACGGCGGCGGCGGTGGCGGCTCCGACTGCCGACCAACTGATAGAGGGGCGGCGTCTCACTGGCACCGCCTTCATTGAAGACGATAGGTGGCCAGTGATTTCTCTACGGAAATTTGTTTATACCTCTGTAGCCAGTCAACATGCAGAATATTCTCACCATATTGTTGTTATATGAGAGCTTTTCCACAACACATATGACACCCATACTGCACCTTTATCAGGACATACTGATATCAACCATACTCGACCGATAAGGGACGTTGAAAGGGTTTTCTTTTGTATGAAATACGGTTTTCTTTGTATAGGATGATTTATGAGTGGAGTACTTGGGGCTTTAAACATCTCCCCAATTTTAGACAATAAGGGTGAGATTTACCCCAAACCCCTGTTTCGCATCCCACTCAATTACTTTAACTTCAATTGATTTATTCTTTGTAATCAAAATTATCAGTATTGAGTATTTGTTATCGGTGCAGATTGTTTTCAAAATGCGCATTGCATCAACTAAAATCGCATAAGTAAGGTCAAGGTATTTTTAGCCCTTTTTCGGGTATTTTTCCGAATTTTGTGCCATAAGTTTACTTATTGTATTCGTATCGAATAAACACTAGTTGCACAAAAATGCAAACGTCAGTTATAGTGAAAATCGCGACTTATTTCCTGGCATACCCCAAGTTTATTGCAATGTCAGGGAAAAAGCTATATCAACTATACATATACACCCGAGTTCGGTTCGTTTACCGAACACTCTATTATACTCTCTATAGTCCATTTTATTGACTTCTACCTTGTAGAGATTGTGCAAACAATACGTTCTGGTTGGGAATTATTTGTTCACAATTAAAATTTTAAGCATATTAACCCTTTCAACCCCGACATTTGTTAATTTATTATTTGAACAAGTCGAACGTAATACGGTAATTACAACATACAAAAAATTGTGTAATTTCAAATCTAAATTACTCACCCCACACAGATTAGGTGGTGGTTAGTTTAAATCCCGGGGGAGACTCCACTATTATTAACATTCCGTACGGAATGACAAAATGACATGTTGACTTATTAGATAATCTTCACGGAATTTGAACATAATTATTTATATATGGCGACATTATTAGAATCGGGGACAATTATTAACCTGTTGACTGCAATTTGGGGTGGAATTGATTAAATTCTCAATACGGCTAAATGAATCGAAAGGGTATATTTGTATTATCGTCTAGATTGTAGATAATTTCATTCAAAAAGTAGGAAATTAAACATGAATAGTGTTTGTTGATTTTGCAAAAATCATAGGATGTATAAATCAAAACCAAGTTCAGATGATAAGCGAAATTTTTTCGATTTTTCGAATTTAAAATAAATTTCCTTTGTTTCACAACTGTTAATTATAGATTTCTAAACAGATGCTCGTTAATAGAAATTAATTACAAAATTTATCAAAATTAAATGTAACAATTTGGTTTAATGAACCGAAAAGCGATATTATCCTGCCACAATGAAGAAAAAGTGTAAATTCAATGTCAAGGATAACGATACTGTACTTTGTATGATTACGTTATAATCGTTAATTAACGATAATCAATTTATTAATAAATCATGATTTATTATTAAAAAATCGTTTTGATAACACCAAAGTATCAAAATCGAATCGACTTAAACTAGTTTGAATTAACTTAAATTACGAATAGATTCACTAATCTTTAGTTTCACCTTCTTCATCCTCCTCCTCGGCTCCACGTATAAACAAAACGTTATTACACCGGATCAAAACCTCACCCAAATTACCTACAAAACACAATAATCAATCGACAAATTCTACAATTAACTAATTAATTAATAAATCAACAACAAACCACTCATATTTCCATCGATATATTCCTCAGTATTGGCCAATTGTAAATTCATATAACCATCAACTGACACTAGATAGCCTTTATATTCGTGGCCCCATTTCAGTTTCACCATAACCGCCTTACCTGTTAAACTGTTCAGGAACGGTTTCGGATTTATCGGCATAGACGTACTCATGGTGGTTTGATGGTTTTTGCGCGATTTTCTTCCGGAAATAATCGAGAAAACAACGTTGAAAAACGCCGGATTTTCAGGTTATGTTTGGTCGATTAAAGTTGGGTTATGTGCGGCGTTGCCGGATGCACCGCCTCAAAGTTGGGGAAATTCCGTCAGAGATTGATGCGATTTCGGTAGATGTTGCGGAATTTGCTAGATTTGGCATTTGGGGTCATTGAATTCGGTTTGTTTATAGAGTGTTGGGTATTTTTAAATAATTTCAAAATTTTTATTGGAATTAATTCCAAAATTATCGTTAATTTTTGTTTTGTTATAATTAATACGATAATTTGGGGGTATTATTGAGTTTTATTGTAGATTATTATGATTTGTAAATCGGCGATCTATAGGATCTATGTGAAGTTGATGGTAATTTAGACATTGGACTTTGACATACCAACTTTGTTTACGAAAAAAACCTAGGATATAAAAAGATAGCTGTTAAAAATATTTAGACAAAATTCGCAATTTTATCGAAACAAATGCGTATTAATTATTTACTAAATAAATTTATTTCAAGAATATAGAAAATTTACAATTTTTTAACAATTAAATTTTATAAATTATGAATGGATGATATAATTTCGATCAATTTACGCAGGTATGATATCTATATTTATTTTTCCTATACTGTTATCAATCAATAATACTAATTATTAATTTTCGATAAGATTAGATGTTAATAATAATCAGGTACAGGTGCACAGGCGATTTTAATAAAATCCTCATACCGTACCATGCTATTATTATTAACATTAGCCTCGCGAAAGATACGATCCACCTCTTTCACCGACAAACATTCACCCCAATTCTGCAACATTTGTCGTAACTGTTTCGCCGACACCACCCCATTGCCATTCGTATCGGCCGCTTTGAAAGCATCCACAATTTCCTTTGGCAAATTCTCAACACGGGAGTGAACATGCATGACTTCCAAAAAATCAGCGAACGTCATTTTGCCCCCCTTAAAACATTAAAAACCATAGAAGGGTTGTACAATTCGGGTATAGAGTGGCTTACTTTTTGTTTGAAATAACCAGCTAGTTCTGATATTGTCGGCGATAAGCCTAGACTTCGCATGATTAGCGTTAATTCGTCTAGGGATTTTATATGGCCCGATCTGGCGAATAAATAGAAACATTCGCGGAATTCGTCGATGTCTTGTTCTTTGAAATAACGCGCCTGTAATTGTTTTATTTTAATTTATAAATACGATAAAAGACAATTGTAATTACCATATCTGGTGCCACGTCAGGTGTGTTTGTAGATGATAAACAAAGGTACAGTTGTACAATGAGAATTGCTATTCGAACTATTCTATTTCAACAAGAGTGGGGAGATCCAATACTCAAATTAGTCGTTATCGAAATATGATTATTAGTTTTGTAATTAATTTGGATTTTAATGTTAAATTGACCTTGATATCTAGTAGAAAATTACATAATTGTTTATACAGTTGATTAATATTGTTGATTCTTCTATTTTCTAGTCAATTATGTACGTAAAATCCATAGTCTTCCACAATGTCCACTAGTCACAGTCACAAATTGGACAATACACAAATCGTACTGACAAGCCTTTGTGCCGGTGCCATAGCTGGTGCTTTAGCTAAAACAACAATAGCTCCACTAGATCGAACCAAAATCAATTTCCAAATCAGGTAAACCAATCAATTAGCTCGCATTAAAACCAACTAATCTTCTTATCGTAGTAATAAACCGTATTCAACGAAAAAAGCGTTTAAATTTTTATTGAAAACTTATAAACAACAAGGATTATTGGCGTTATGGCGGGGCAACAGTGCAACAATGGCACGTATAATACCGCATGCAGCAATACAATTTACAGCACACGAACAGTGGAAAAGAATTTTACGAATAGATAGTGACGCTGGTAAATCACCAAAGAAATTGTTTTTAGCTGGTTCATTAGCTGGTGCTACATCGCAAACTTTAACGTATCCTTTAGATGTTGCTAGGGCTCGAATGGCTGTTACCGATAAAGGCGAATACTCAACACTTCGACACGTAAATTATTCAAATTATAATTCAATTAATTATTGATTTATTTATTTTGTAGGTGTTTAATAAGGTTTATCATGAGGAAGGTATACGAGCTTTCTATCGTGGCTATATACCAACAATAGCCGGTGTTATACCCTATGCAGGTGTATCGTTTTTTACTTATGATACTTTAAAATATTTATATCGTCAACATATTGATAGCTCATTGATGCCGAATCCGTTAATTGCACTCGGTTTTGGTGCTATCGCCGGTATGTTGGGACAATGTAGTAGTTATCCATTGGATATTGTACGACGACGGATGCAAACTGATTTGAATGGACGATATAAGACGATTATTGGCACAATTCGGATAATTTACAGGTAAATTTGTAGAAGATAAAACTATTGTGGTATAGCTAAAAATTTAATTTGGATTTCATTGAAAAATGTCGGGATTAATTCGAATTTAAAGGTGCAAATATTGGAATTCTTGGGTTGTGATTAAGCTTTTTTCTGAGAATTTGTAGACATTTCCGGGAAATATTCAGCAAAATTTGGACCTCAGCTCATCGGGAAAGCGGTCAAAAAACGCTTTCTTTGGACAATGTCGCGATTTTGATCAATGAATTACACACAAAGCGACTAACAAGGAAACATTCCCTGGTGTCCCCCTCCGATTTTAATGACATTTGGATATGTTATTCTCCATCGAATTCTAAGAGATGCATTTTTTATCGGCGAAAAAACATATCTAGGGGGTGAAATCGCCACTCAAAGTTTAGGCTCAAACGGGGTACTTTTTGAGTTCAGGTTAAAATATTGAAACGGGACAAACGGCATTATTCTCAGAGTGAAAAATAATGTAGAACTCCATTGTTGGCATATACAGCTCCCTTCTCTTAAAGGTGTTCACATCGCCCAATGTCTGTTAATTATCGAGTGATTGGAAACATATTTTAAGGATTTATAGAGGGGTCATTTCAGTGAAAGTTGGACCATGTAGCTCGTTGGGAAATCGGGGAAAAAGTGATTTTTGTCGAAAATCGCAACATTTTCGACAATCAGTTTTTTACTTAAATGGACTCAAGATGACTTGAGGATTCTCGGAAAACTGTTTTTTTCGATTTTCTGGCACTGTACCCTGAAAAAAATTGAAAAACTGGTTTCTTGTTCATTGATCGTAAATGTGACCAGTTATTCGCCTCTTAGTTGTTCAATTCTTATCATAATGGGTGTTCATGTTATCGTATTTGTTTACTTAAGAAAAAGTGCTTGACATTCGATACTCATAACAAAAGTACATGCCAGTTATTTGAATAGGCTTGTTTTTCTTTAAATAAATAAACATTGGATCGTTTTAAGAGACTACACCAGTGGTTTTCAAACGTTCTGGAAGTGTCGAGCATGTAAATTATTTATTAATTCATTAAGAACCCTTCATTTTTCACTAAAGACACATTTCTTATGTTGTGGAGAAGGAATATTTCACTCTGAGCCCGTTAAATCGATTTGCGCATTAAAAGAATTTACCAGATCGACTGTTGAGAAACACTGGTTTAAAATTTGATACAAAACTATTGTGACCGACAAAGGGAGGCAAGCGACTTTTGCATTTCAATTTTTTCACGGTTAAGCTCTGCTCGTACCTTTTTAAATTTTTTTCGAAGTCTTGAGGGCAAATTGCAAAAACCAAAATGTTACGAATGTATCGCATTAATTCAACACTTTTAATGTGTGAAAAACCCTCTTGCCAATTGTTGCATATTCAAAAGTTAGATTTGATGTCACTCATTTCCCAATGAGCTACGTGGACCTAATTTTGCTAAAATGTTCTCTGAGAACCCTCCTATAAATCCTTAAAATATGTTTCCAATCACTTGATAATTAACAGACGTTTTGGCGCTGTGGACACCTTTAAGAGAAGGGCGCTGTAGATATGCTTGACCGGTGTTTACCCCCTAAACGTAATATTTCGAAAAAAATCCAAAAACAGGTTTCTCCTACTTTTTTGTCTTCTATCGAATGACATTAGTTTCGTCAAAATCCGAAGATGAAAAAGTAGGAGAAACCTGTTGTTGGATTTTTTTCGAAATATTACGTTTAGGGGATAACCACCCATCAAGTATATCTATACGTATCAGAAAAAAAATTCACTATTCTTATTATTTTTACGTTTTAATTCATAAATAGTGCTTTTTATCAATTTTCAGTAGTTGGGGCACAAAATAATATAATTTTCTTCTTTGTTGCCTATGCTTTTAATTTTCATGGTGAACGTTATTTTTTATACCAGTATAGATACTACAATAATTATTATTGTATTATAACTTTCGAATATGCTTTTTCTAGAATTGTTCTAAGACTTATTTTTTATTACTATCAAAATTCAATTATTTATATTTTTAATGTCAATTCACCCCCTATAAAGTTTTACCATAAAAGTCGTGAAAGTTATATTTTTCAAAAATAATTGATTTCGTGAAAGTACAATGGCTAGTATTTGTTTTATAAAAATTTAGCAAATTTCAACCCTTATGCCTGTTGTACTATTTATTTATTTATTATAATTCCAAGAGCATATTGCGCCACATTGTTCTCGATAACAAAATAATATCATCTCCTAATATATTATAAAATTTGACTAATGTCAGTGTGTTTCTTTCGCATCGTATAAGTTATTTGTTTATTGCAAGGTAATTTAATTAAACCTTATTAACATTTAAAATATGTCGATAGAGGAAATTAATAAGTTTTAGAACAGATCTAGAAAAAATATATCGCAAAATAATAATAATTTTATTATCTATATTCATATAAACAAAAATGTTCAACATGAAAATTGAATAGGTATGCAACATATGAAGAAAATACTATTGTTATGTGCCCCAACTGTTGAAAATTGATAGAAAAGCACTATTTATGAATTAAAATATAAAGATTATAAGAATAGTAAAGTTTTTTTCGGATCCATTCAAATATGGTTGAGAGGTGGTTACCCCCTAAACGTAACTTTTCGAAAAAATCCAAAAACCGGTTTCTTCTACTTTTTCCTCTTCTTTCGAATGGCATTAGTTTCGTCAAAATCCGATGAATAGTTTTTGACTTATAGCAATTTTCTTACTTTCAACCCTTATAACTTCTACCCTAATTAACATTTCTAGATGCAAACAATGGACTTCTACATTATTTTTCATCCTGAGAATAATGTCGTTTGTCCCGTTTGAATATTTTAACAGAGAGTATGCGAAACTTAAAAAGTACCCCGTTTGAGCTTAAACTTTGAGTGGCGCTTTCACCCCCTAGATATGTTTTTTCGCCGATAAAAACAACATGCACCTCTTAGAATTCGATGGAGAATAACATATCCAAATTTCATTAAAATCGTAAAATTGTAAGAAAGACTAAAAGGTTCTCGTAAACCTGTTTTTTTTTTGTTAGATTTTGTGAAAAATTACTTTCGACAACGATTATAAATGTTATTTACTATTTTTAATTTGATGGAAGAAGATTCATTACATTAATTGAGAGTTTGTTTTTTAAAATGGGAAATCTTTGATAGCCGATCTGTTTGAAATGAATAAAGTGTACGTGATTTTGCCTGCAATGATGTCGAAACTAGAGCAAAAATCACTAAATTAGAGTAAATAATCTCTCCCTATTGAATTCAGAGTAATAAAACTAAGAGCTATTACAGAGAATAGTGTAAAGAAAACGAAAAAAAAATTGTCCAAATAAAACGTTTTTTGACCGATTTTCCGATGATCTACGAGGTCCAAATTTTGCTGAAATATTCCCCTGGAGATGCCTACAGATTTTCAAAATATTTTTCGAATCACTAATCAACTAAAAGGACTTTAAACTATTCTTTTGAATGGAGCATTCGGTATATTCGTCTAGGAATATTTGAATTTTTTGGGGACGGGTGCGCAAAAATGCGTTTTGTACAGGGGACAGTCCTGATATTTAATGTATACAAGATAATTTATTTTCGATGGTAGGATATCTCAAATAAGCAATAATAGGACAAATTAACAGATAACATTACTACTTTTTGAGTTTAATTGAAAAGCCTATTTACGTATCTTCAATTTACGATTGATAAAATTACTTATTTTTTTCTGAGAACACAAATGTAACAATTATTAAATTAGATTCTCGTTTAGGTAAAAATTTAGAATTTTCAATTAAAATAGGCATAGAGTACTGTGAAACAACTGTCATTTATCATTTGTCACACTTGTATTAATTTCGTTTTAATTATTGATTATTGCATTTACCAGGAAATTTAATAACAAAATTGAAGCAAAAAGGCACTAAGAATTTTAATCAAAATTTAATTGAAATAAATAAATAAATTAAAGACCATTATTATATCAAGTGACAAATGAAAATAATAATTGTTCCATAGTACTCTAATTGTAAGATCATGTCAAATTCAAATTGGTCTCTAATTGTAAGACAAAAGAAAATAAAAATCTAATTTTATGTTCTATTATTACCGATATCCTTGAGGGCCATCAAAAATAAACCATCCTGTACATAAATTCGGTTTAATTAATCAAAACCACAATTTTATGAAGAATTTTTCAGAAAGTCGTCTATACGTTTCACCAATCCCGTTTAAAATATTCTACGATTACATTAATTAAAAACATTAACCTTTTGTGAATCATAATTTAATTTAACGACCGTTTCCCCAAAATTGTTCATTTGAATTGTTAATTTTCCGTCTACAGATTAATTTAAAACGTCGTTTATCAGAGACAAGTTCTATTATTTAAAAAATTAACATTTTGTCTACACCACTATCAGTTTATATCGTTTAATTGTGTTATTTTCCAGTGAGGGTATCATCAAAGGCTTCTACAAAGGATTATCGATGAATTGGATAAAAGGCCCGATAGCTGTTGGAATCAGTTACTCAACTTATGACAATATTAAAGACTTATTACGGAAGGTTGCCGTTCATTATAATACAAAATTTCTATAATACTGTTATTGTCATTATTATTATTATTAGTCGAATGCTGTAGATTCACCTGTTTGTGATTAATGGAATGTTGTATATTTTGTTACTAAAACATTATATGTGTCTTTTTTATTTGTTAATAAAATTATAAAACGTTGAGATTGTTTAAAATTACCGCCACAATTTCCGATTGGTCTGTCAAAATATTTGCAGTGACGTCAGTTGACATATTTAGAAATGGCTGCCGATTAGACGTTGTTTCCTCAGCACGCTAGATAACGTGTATTTGTTTCGAGTTTTTTTTAGTTATAAAAAAATTAATATCTAAAGTAAATGTTCGATTTTAATAGCTTACAAAGCCGTAGTTGGTTTTCCCTTCGAATTTAGAAAGGTCAGTTGCATTATTAATTATAATTATTGGTGCAGTTCTGTAAACAATACATAATGTACCAGGTCCCGCTTCCTCAATGACCTTGAGCCTTGATTTATTTGCATTTTTTCCATCGTTTTTTCTGCCTGAATTCGTTATTGGCGTGGTAATATTCTCCAATCTCCCCCTTTTTAATTTACATTTTCGCCAATTTTATACGAGCAAGTCGGCATGGAGGTGTTTAAATCGTTATTTTTTGTTGTTAGAACATAACCTCTCAAGATGGCTTTGTGGGCGAAGGCTCAACAACTACCACCGGAAAGCCTGCAGAAGATTCGTGCCATTTACGGTGACCATTTCCCTATAGAAGTGCGCCACTATCTGGCCCAATATATCGAAGATAAATTTTGGTAAATTTCCGAATTTATATCGAAATCGATCGTTTAATTCGCATCGTTATAGGTCAGAAATTGAACTGCAACCGGACAATCCACAACATGAACAGTACGTTTCAAATTTGGTCAATTCCCTTATACAAGAGATCGAGAATAAAGCGGCTGTTGTTACCGATGCTGAGTATTTTCTAACAAAATTGAAACTAGCTGAAGCAGCTAAAATGTTTCGACAACGATATAGGTCGGTTTACCAACAATAACCGCGATAATTCTATTAATTTTTTATTGTTCTCAACAGCGGCAACCCTATGCAATTGTTTAATTATGTACGACAATGTTTAGCAACGGAAATGAGTCTTGTACAGGCATCGAATGGTGAACCATTAACCGGTTTATCGAACATTATGACGTCTAATACTGGAACCGAAATTATACACAAAATCGAAATTTTAAGACGGCGTACTCAGGTATTTATAAAAGTAGCTAAACTAAACAATAAAAATAATAAAATTTGTAATTCACAGGATACAGCGGATGATTTGCGGAGAATGGAGCAAGAACAAGAAGCGTTTGCCATTCAGTATCATGAGTGCACCAAGCTAAATGGTAAATCATGTTATACTCGCAATAACCGCCTCAAACGTTTTTTGCTAACATTCAATTAACTGAAAATTGGCTTGATGACTCAACTAGAGTGAATCTAAGCGATAAAATCGTTTGTAAAACCGAAAATTGATGGAAATTTATTCAATTCGGTTCAAAAAATGGCACGAAAGAAAGTTGGCAAAAGACTTAACGCCCATAAATTTGCAATTAAATTAGGAAAAAAATTGCTAATTTCAACTAATTTTGTACAAATTTGCATTACTATTGATTGTAATTGTGACGCAAGTAATTTAATTCAATAGCAATTTGAATTGAAATTACAAAAAACCCCTACGTAATAATTTTTCATAAATTTTTAATATAAACCGATGGGAATTTCTGAAATGTTTACGTAATTTAATTAGCAAAAGTACTGAATTGTTTGGAAATTTATGGGGAAAATTCGTAATCTTAATTATTTAAATAATTGGGTAATTCGAAAATATTTTGGGAATAACGCGGGTTATATAATTTGGCCGAAATTTTATAAATAAACCTATTTTGGTGCACTTTCAGTTTATTTAGAGTGGATCTAAAATTGGGATTATCGTAAAATTTTCATGAATTCGCAACAATTTTCATCAAATTTAAATAAAATTTCTATTTCGCTAACGGTTTTTGTGAATTTCAGCACACATTCAGCAACTTTCATCCACTCCCACAAATGCTCAAACAACTGCAGGTCTACAAAAATTGGTCCATCAAAAAGAATTATTAGAGAAGGTGATGCATCAGAAAGTGGCCGGTTTAATGCAGTTACGTTTAGCATTAAGTGATAAATTTAAAGAAACAATCCAAATTTTAAATCAATTACAATCCCATATATTAGATGAAGAGATGATAAAATGGAAACGTGAACAGCAATTGGCCGGAAATGGTGCAACCTTCAATAGTAATTTAGATACAATACAAGAATGGTGTGAAAGTTTAGCCGAATTAATTTGGCTGAATCGACAACAAGTTAAAGAAGTCGATCGTTTAAGACAGAAATTATCGTTAGATCCACCAGGTGCCCCAGATGATATACCGCAATTAACAGCCGATGTAACTCAGTTGTTATCGTCTTTGGTAACATCGACGTTTATTATTGAAAAACAACCACCGCAAGTTATGAAAACAAATACAAGATTTACAGCAACTGTACGTTTATTAGTTGGTGGTAAATTGAATGTACATATGACACCACCCCAAGTGAAAGTAACAATAATATCAGAAGCACAAGCTAATGTTCTATTAAAAAATGATAAATTGGCAAAGAATGGTGATTGCAGTGGCGAAATATTGAATAATACCGGTACAATGGAATATCAGAGTGCTACACGTCAATTATCAGTCAGTTTTCGTAATATGCAATTGAAAAAAATCAAACGTGCTGAAAAGAAAGGTACAGAAAGTGTTATGGATGAGAAATTCTCATTATTATTCCAATCGCAATTTAGTGTTGGTGGTGGTGAATTAGTATTCCATGTATGGACATTAAGTTTACCAGTTGTTGTTATTGTACATGGTAATCAAGAACCACATGCATGGGCAACTGTAACATGGGATAATGCATTCAGTGATCAAGGACGTGCACCATTTGCTGTACCAGATAAAGTACCATGGTCTAGAGTTGCTGAAACATTATCATTAAAATTCCGTTCAGCAACTGGACGACCATTAACCGAAGATAATTTACGATTTTTAGCTGATAAAGCATTTCGTGGTAATTATAATGAAACGAATAATCCAAGTTTGAGTTGGGCACAATTTTGCAAAGAACCATTAACTGATAGGAATTTCACATTTTGGGAATGGTTTCATGCCATTATGAAATTGACCAGAGAACATCTACGTGGACCTTGGGTTGATGGGTAAATTATACAATTATTATTACCAATTTAATTCTAATTATATTTTTAATTTAGAGCAATTATGGGATTTGTAAAGAAGAAACAAGCGGAAGAGATGCTAGCTTCATGCCCCTGTGGTACATTTTTATTGAGATTCTCCGATAGTGAATTGGGTGGCATTACAATTGCATGGGTTTCAGGTAATTTATCTGAATAACACAATTAGAAAAATAATAGAAAATTATTTATCTTTTCAGATACTGGTGAAGTGTTTAGTTTACAACCGTTCACATCAAAAGATTTCGCAATCCGATGTTTGGCTGATCGTATTGCTGATCTAACACATCTTGTTTACTTATATCCAGATATATCTAAAGATATACCATTTGGAAAATATTATACTCCGTTTCAAGGTATTTTCTATTTTAATTTCATTATTTTATTATAATTGTTCCACAATTTAATATCAGTGGTAAGGCGGCTTATCCGGTGGAAGTAATCGGTATTGATAAGCGCGTCATGATTCATTCAATTTGTATTTTTACAAATTCTAAATTGCGCGTGAAAATTTTCAATTCAGATGCAAAAAATACCAATATTTATAATTCTCATACCATTTTGAACGGATTTAAATTATTTAAACTGTTTTAGGTGCAAAATAATTAATTTGTCAAAATAGTACCCAAATGTATTATTGTTAGAAAGTTTTGCCTAATTTTTCTAATTTGTCTAAATTGGATTTTCCTCCTTGTTATCATGCCCTTTTTTTGTTTAAGTTTTTAAATGAGATACTGCACAATTGTTTATCTTTAAAATTGTGAAATCAGCAAATAGAAGTCCCCAGTTTTTTATGGACTTTCTGGAAAATTAGCAAATTTTTGGAAAATTTCTTGCAGTTTTGAAAAACGTTTCAATTTTGTATGAAAATCTTTAATTTCACTACAGAGTTAACAATATTGTCCAAATTACGAAGAAAAATATAGAAAATTATAACAAATTACTATACAACAATTCTATATTCTCCCTTGTAACTCGGAAATTCTGTAACTCCAAAATCAAATCGCGTGATTTTTGAAATGCCATTTCTAATTCCGTTTAAATCATTTAAATCCGCTACACTGCTAGCTCTTGAGGATTAAGGCGAGCTACTTTTATAACTTACGATCATTACACGAAAAGTTTCTGGTGTTATTTCAATCACTAATAATTTAAATTTTTGTATTACAGATAATCAGCCATCTGCAAATAATGGTTACGTTAAGCCGGTTCTTGTAACTCACGTACCAGGTTTAAGTAGTGGTCCAAGTTATCCAAATACACCGCAACATTCATTTTTACAATCACCAGATCCATCAAGAGATACACCATCAGTGGTGAGCAGGTGAGTTTCAATAATCATTCATTAGAATTCGTATTTTTTTTTAATTTGTTTATTTGGTAGTGTATCATCATCGTTATCTTTTAGTTTTCAGAATATGCTAGATATCTAAAATAAAAAACAACAGTCATACTTCTATAACAACTTTGTTACTATATTTTTTTTGTCTTTATTATCATTAATTTTACTATTATTATAATTATTATTATTTTGATATAATTGAATTAATGCTTATATTTTTTTTTGAATTCGCGAATATATTTATTAGATCATATTATCATTTTGATATCTTGACATTTTACTTTATTTACATTTCGATCAATATTCAGATTTTTGATAAGATCATAAAATTGAAATTGGAATTAAAACTATAACAGGGTAAATTCGACAAAATTCCAAAAAATGTGATATAAAAATTTTGTTAATATTTTCTATTAGTGTTTTGTTTATAAAATTTTTCTATTCATTTATTTGTTTTATTTTAACCTACACTAGAATTAAATTAAGGATGATTTATTCAGTTTCACCTCACTATCATTCATATTTTGCATGACACAATGCTCATATTTAAATTGATTAATTCGTTAATTAATTGGTGAAAATTTTAAATATGGGCATTTTTAATTTGTTCTAATTAAAAACGCATTCTGCAAACAGACATGACCAGACACATTTGCAACAAAACATGTATTTTAATCAATTTTATAATAGAAACGAGACTTGCCTTAAAATCATCTAGTTTCATTATCATTTCGATTTTTTTTGTTCCGTTTTGTTTTGGTTGGTTTGTCTGTGTTGCAGTAATGTGTGATGTCTGGTTATGTCTTTTGTGCAGTTATGCCAGCTCGGTTGCAACACCAACAACAGCTAGTGGTGGTGGTGGTGGTGGTGGTGGCAATAATGGTGGTCCTGCCATGGATTATTTGGATCAATTTGATGATTGCAATATCGATCTCAATGGTCTTGTTAATTTCAATGAGCTGATGCAAGGGTACAAACAATAATTGAAGATGGGGTTGAATGTTCTAAATGAGAAGATATGGGTGCTGATGATAATCTGACGAAAATTACAGGTGGGTCTCTATTTTTTTTTTTTAATAAGTAATCCACCCGACTGTTTTTTTTTTTTTAATATTTCGATAATTGTTGATTACGGATGGGTTTGATGCTTTTTAAACATTAATGTAGTTTTAAATAATTTTACATTTGTTGTATTTTTTAAGAGAAGAGCGTTTTTGTCGAGTACAAAATTGTGCAATTTAAGCAATTCCTTGTACCTTTAAAGTTTTTTTTAATAGTTTTTATAGCTTATGTACATTTTTTTAATGAATGGTGCTTCATTTAGTCTATTCGTTATGTTTTCAAATTTCTAGAACTAACAGCCCGGAAAGTAAATGTAAATTTCGTTTCGTGTAAATTTTCGATAATTAAGACCAAAATTTAGATATACAAATATTTTTAGATAGTTTATAATCTTGTTGCACTATTTGAAAGTTATATTTACAAGACAATCCACAATAATCGTTGAAATGTATAGAAATATTTTTGAAATGAAACGAAATTAATTGATATTGAAATTAATTGAATAATGAACTTGAGACTTTTTCTTTTTGTAATTGTGTGCCATGTATTGGTTTAGTTAGATTCGACACCTTTTAAAACACAAATTTGTTGTAATGTTAATCGTACATGTGTTGTTAGTGTTCACCACACACAGCCAACACTTGACATGTGCCTCTAGCTAAATGTTGTGATAATATTTTGGAAACTAGTAAAGAAGGCAATTTTTTTGATAATACAGTGATTGTGGTTGCTGATATTATTTTTAATATTGGTGATACAGGAGAACGGCCTTTGTATATGTAATTGCTGTTATTACATTTAATTCTATGTAAAATTTTTGCAATATTGTTGAAATAGTAGTTTAATTCTTTTTCGTATATAAATATATTTGTTTATGGATTTCGTCAAAATAACAATTTAAGAAAGATATAATAAATCTTTGGTCTTTTATTGATCACCTTTAAAAGTCATATAATCCCACTTATCCTTTTTTGTACATTTCGACTACTATCCTTAACATTCATATAACTCATCTAATAAATCACATAAACATCAAATTGTGCAACTGTTATAAAATTATCAACAATTAACAACAGAAAATTAAAAAAAAATGGCACTAATCACCAGCGAACCATTTGTTTATATTCATCTTTCACTGATACACGTTTAATTGTCTCATAACCCAGAATTATACTAAAACTGAACGTCGCTGATTGTATCAAACGAACATTTAAACCTTTTAAAAACATTTTAAAACCTTCTTCTATCCATAAATCACGGAAAGCACCACGCATTGATTCAATTCTTTGTACTTGTAATCGAGCTCGAACTACATCTAATGGATTTGTTATTATAGTTGTGGTAAAACCGCCTAAAGTACCAGCTACTGCTTGTATTAACAAATGTGACACCCAAACTGGTAGAATTCGATACAATTCATCTAGAATTCAATTGTTAATATAACGTAAATTTAGCGGTTTATTATTGAACCTTGATAAAAATGATAGAATCCCCACCATAACGCCGAATTCGGCACATAAGCTGCAAGACTAGCCATATAACCACGATAAAAACCTTTAATACCATCACGACGGAATATTTCTTTAACTATATCCAGCGTTATTGATAATTTACTACGGCCCGGAGTTAGAGCGATTCCAAATGGATTAAATGCAAACTAAAATAATTTGTCAATTACTATTATTTTTGTTGACAATTCAAATAGATAAACCTTTTGGTTTTTACTTTGAACTCCCATCATCATTAAATGCTGACTAAGAACATCAAATGGTACAATTATTGTCTGGCCGACTAGAGAAGCACTACCACCGGCGACTAGTGCACGTATTCTAGAATCGATATCTTTTTTGGCTAGTAGGTGTCTGACACCTTCGTACACAGATATATAAAATACACCTGGAAATTATCGATTTTTCTCTAAAACTCTATCGCATTGTTAATTTAGATTTGTTACCGCTAACTATCTGAACTGATGATATCCAGAAACCTTTATATAAACCGGAGAAACCTTCGTATTTATAAATTTTACCATACGCATCAAACATACCTAAAATGAGAGACGATACAATATGATGTAATAAATGATCCAAATTGGTAATTACCAGAGTAGAGGTCATTTTGTTTTTGTATTTGTAACCGCGTCTTTATCACTGTTAATGGATAAAGTACACTTCTGACTGTAAATGAACTTAACATTGATAATGGGAAAAATTTCGCTTTGTCCATCATATTCCATTCAATGGTACGAATGAATTCCGGTGACGGATTTTCAATAACTGTCGACATGATTTTCCTTTTAAATCCCAATGAATTGAAACCTTAATCTACACAATTCAAACAACGTTGAGGTTATGTTAGAAATAACGTTTTAAAATATTTATACATTGTTGATTTCAACAATCCAACTTGTCACGTTACAGACTCTTGTAATTTAAACATTTTATTGAAAATTATCTTTTAAAAATACGTTTATATAATCATTTATCTTGATTTTTCCGAAAACATCTGACTGAACTTTGACAATGACAACCACTAGTGACAAATCTCACATGATTGGTAACAATAAAAAAATCCCTAAAAATTGACGCCAAATTTAAATCTAACATATGCAACTCTGATGACAACGGTGCATAAAAATCGATTAGAATTTTATTTTCCAATTAATTACATTCACATTTGATTTACGGTTCGGCTGGCGGTTCTGCGGCTGCTTCTTCGTCTGCAGGAGGCGCTTCACCTGGGGCTGCTTCGGCTTCTTCTGCTGGATTATCTTCAGCTGCCGGTTCTGTGGCTTCAGCAGCTTCAGCTGCCGGTTCTGCAGCTTCAGTACCTTCGGCGGCTTCGGTTGGTTCAGCTGAAGCTTCTGTAACAACAGCCACATCTTCAGTGACACCCTCTTCTTCGCCCTCGTCCTCATCTACGGGGGCTTCTTCAGCCGTGGGTTCTTCTTCTAAATCTTCTTCAATACTTAACACGTACTCTTCAGTCTCTACTTGTACTTGTGCCGCTGGTTTTTCAACTTCCGCCTGTTCTAATTGATCTCCACTAAGATAACGCACAATTTGACCAAGTTCGTCCTGTGATCCCGGTTTCATCTCTCCTTCTAGTACTGGACTTGGAAGTGCTCCTGATGGTATTTCTTCAAGCTGGTCTTTCGATGTTTTGAGTCCTATAATTAAAAAAAAAATCATAATGTAATGTAACCTATCGATTCAACTTCACAATTGAATTAATTAATCGATTCGTGAAGTTGTCTGTGTTGATTTAAAAAGTTACCTTCCAGTTGTTCATCACTGGCTCGTTTCTCTGTGGAAGGTCGGTCAAGTGGCGCTTCACCCCTTGGACGACATAATCGAAATTCTTTCGGTAATTCATGGTCTTCATATAACATATCAGAAAAATAGATACGTCGTATACGTACATTTGCATGGATTTGAATTCGTTTGGTTTCCAAATAGGTAGATCCTAGTTTTATTATTAAAAAAGTCAATTCTATTTCAATTCTGCATATATGTAGGTATAGAGGACTGAATAAAGTTTACCGTAAGCTCGTTTAGTAAAATCAGCCAGGTTCAATTGAACTTGATTCCAACCGCTACTCAATTTGATCGGCATTGTTGTACAAAATGGAAGGACTTTTGTGGTTGATTGGAAATTTGATATGCGGAATCGGCGGTGCATGCCTTTATCATCTTCAAATCATAACGAAATGGTAAAGCAAAAATTAATTAAATTTAAAAGTCTATTTTTACCTAGAATTTGAATTTCGAATGAGAAATACTTTTTAAGATTTTTTATAATCATGACAAGAAATGGCAGTTTAATTCCCAACGAGCTGCGAGCCTTGATGGGGCAGGCTATATAAGTTGTGGCAACATTTGTACCGGCTACCTCCAACACTAGAGATTTTATTTCATCGTCAATTACACGCCGTACATGTCCGTTCTTTACCTACAAATCGATAAGATAATTGAGTTGGAGAGATGTCTCAATAAAAATAATATAAATTCAAATAGATTCCATAAACAGATCCTGGAATTCTATAAGATGCTCAAAATCCCCTATTAAATATTGAAAATAGATCTAATCTTATTGTTCGAGGGAACGTGCAGTCTTTTTGGAGCTTTCAAGATTATCGACATGTGCCGCCACAACATGTCTCCCATCAAAAAACCTCATCAACTATGAATATGGTAATGTGACAAGATCAACACGATAAAAACTATTTTCATAAATATTTTGGAATTTTAAATGGGCTTGTATTGTGGTTTATTTTTACAATAAGTTTAACTATTCTTACTTTTGTGCTCCAAATAAGCAACGGATTACTGCCACAACTGTAAAGTATTGAAATAAAACCATTTTGGAAAGTGTTTGCAAACATTTTATTGCAATGGAAATTGTCAAACTTTTGACATTTTATAATAAATAATTGATAATTTATTCAGATAATAGCTTTTCCAATTTGAATTTTTGTTTAGTGGTTAATTTTATAATCAAATTAGTATCGATTGGTTCTAGAGTTGGATTGAGTAATTCCCGATGGAGTCTTACACCATCCAAGGCTTTCAATTGGCATATTTCGTGCTTTTTTATTTCTTCTATAAATTGATTATGCTGTTTCCGACAGAATCTATTATACCGTTGTCGACAAATCACCCAACTATCACACAAATTTCGATAGAATCATCAAAAAAAAATCCAAAATACTCACTATGGTAGTGTAAGATTTGTATAACTCGGATCTTGTGAATCACCACCTGATAGTTGTTCCCAATTTCGATGTTTTTTTTGTTTCGACAATTTCCATTGTTTTGGGGTAGATTTACTTCGGATTATGATCGAAATTGGATTGGTTGTTGTATATCAAGGGTTGTTGCTAGGTTGCATGTTGACGTGTCTCTAAGATTGGGCAGAGCTTTCGGAATGTGTGATCGATCTGTTCCTGGCAGGTAATGACAATGCTAATAATAGTCGATGTAAAGAATTCGATAAGAATGGCAATATGTTGGTAAACAGTTGAAATTCACAACCCTTTGTCCCTAGAGGGTTGTATAGTTATTATCCCGACGTAATAGTCTTGTCGGCAGTCTATAAGAAATTATTGTTGTAGGGGTGGTAGCATTAGTCATGACATTAACATTAACGTTAGGTTATAGACAAAGGGGGTAGTTTTTGTCTTGTTGTAATCTAATTTAGTTTAATTTTTGAATTAGACACGTTTTGTTGCAGTAGATATGCAGTGCCAGTATAAGAAAAAGTAGTGAGTCTGTCTGAGAAATGGCAGAAACGTTTCGATGATATTTCAAGGAACACTACCCTCATGTAGACGAATATAACCCCTATACATGTGCCAGTCATCAGTCATTTTACCAAATTATACCCCATTTCTGCTTATAACATTTACAGATTACTAGAATTGCAGAGAAATTTGAAAGTTTCCCCTTAATTTTGTTGCATTTCTCTTCTATTCCATTATTTCTTTATTGTTGTTACAAAACTAAAAACATTTAAAAAGAGCATTTTAGGGATATTTCTCCACTTATTTTTCCTTTTGTTGTTATAGAAGTCGACAAAATTCTCTGTTTTCAATTATACAATTCCTGGTTTATTCGACAAGGGTTATATGAAATATTTTCAATGCTATGTAAGAAATAGTTTATAAGTTGTATATGTAAAATGGAAATAGAATATCAGCTTTCATGGAAATACCAAAATGTATTAAAAATTTCCAAAAGATTTATTTCTTGAATTGATAGAATAGAAAGATTCTGTCAATTCAATTCAATTTGATTTTCAAGATGGTTTGTTATCGTTCCACTGTCTTAATATTAATTTGATATTGATCCAGAAGTATGATATCAGATTTCGTTTATTTCTAAAATTACGTTTCTTTCCATTCAGTGATAATTTAATAATGAAAACGGTATACGATGTAGCGAATTGTTGGCGGAACATTCTTTCATTGTTGGATCGATTTTATACCTGTTGTTACATAAAACTTGAAAATATTCGTATTTTAATAATTTCTCGAATGTCTTTGTTCTATTTCACTAAAGATCGATTCAAACGATTTACACTACGATAAAACACAAATCGTTTCGACTAATTTAACGTTTCCATCTTGATCGATTTTATCTCGCAAAACCGCTTAAATGATGGATTAACTAAAATGAATCTCAGTTTACGAGAACATCGCTCCATAAATTCGACAAGAAGAAAACATTAAACATCGAGAAATGCAATTTTGTACGAGAATAGGAGAGATAAAAAGATCTTTGTACTGTTTTGTATTGCTCGTTATTTGTGAAATTTAACGTTGGCAGCTTGTTTTCTTGAGAAATACTCCGTTACCTTGTTGTTGATAGTTTTCAAATTCGACAAGAAACTTTCTTTACCGAATAGCTTCTAGCGTTAGTTGACAGCGAATTTGAACCTAGACAGGGCCTGAACACGGCAATTTCGCGCCCGTGGCGCAAACAGTTCAGCTCGAAACTCAAATGAAATTGTGTTTTTCTATTCTACATACATATAGTAGAGTTTCTTAGAGAGCAGTGTTGATTCCCAGGGAAATTCCTCCGGGAATCTGAGATTCACTCCCGAAAGAATCATTGATAATTGATAACTGAATAATACAATTTTGAGTGACTAACGGATGACGAAAATAGTCCGAGTGGTTTTTTGTAATTGCTTTATTTTAATATTTCTCGTTCTGAAGTTACATTGGAAATCTCCTACTTGTTAAGATCTTAAACACCCCTGTGAAGGTGTGGGACGGGTAGTGTTTCTACCCTCTCTACACTGTCAATCTATAATTATGAGCTTCTTATGTTTTTGCCCATAACTCAGCCTGTATTAATTTGTTTGTAAAAAATATGAGGCTTTACAAATATCCAAGAGATTTTCTTATTGGCTTGGTAGTTTTCCGGCAATTTAAAAAATGGGCAAATCGTTGGTTACCTTGGGCTTCTTAAAAAGTCATGTTTTTGAAAGCTTTGGGAACGTAATCATTTCGAAAAATCCATACTCGGAAATTTAATGGAAAATTCTGGGGAAATTTAATTACAATTTAAGTGTGCCCTGAAACTTCAAATGATCTCTATCACTCTATGCTCCATTTTAGGGTGAAAAATAAGGAAGAAATCGTTAAATAAAACTACTCACTCGTGTTTGTTTTTGGGATAGTTCACCCCCGGAGTAAAATATTTGGATTCAACACTAAAAATCGTCTAAAGATCTCTCAAATTTAGATCTAAAATTGAGGGATCTTTACAATAATTGTTAGCTAAAAACTGGTAATTTAGGGCATAGGCGTAGTTAGATATAGGCGTAGTTAGATATTCAACTTTGGGGGTGCTAAACCCCAAAAAAGAAACTATATTAAAAAACAATTGGGTATTTATTTAAGGGTGCAGATTACATCGATTTGAACCGCGAAAATACGAATTTCTAACTCACGATTTCTCGTTCGTTCTTGGAGTTACGACAGCCAAAAATAGTTTTTTGAAAAATTTGAATTATATACGAAAATCATGCTGCATGTTTTTTTTCGTTTTTTTTTTGTGCAATTTCTTATATTTTCTCTCATAACTTGGCCGATATTGTTTAGTTTGCAATAATTTTTCTATAAGATGGCAAATTAAAGGTGTTTTTCAAATCTTCAAGAAATTTTCCGATTACATTATCGGTTTTCCGGAAAATTCAGAAATCTTCCGTAAGGAGATATAAGAATTCGTAGTCAATTTACATTTTACAACTTTGATCAACCCCTCATTCGATACAAAAGCGGAGTACAAGATAGAGATTATTTTCTTAATTTGAAAATTGCGTGAACTATCGCGGAAAAACCGAGTTGCTTTTCCAACATTGTTTTCACTTATTAAAATGAGTAATTTTCTTTTAAAATATACAGAGTGAGCCAAGTGGTTGGCCTATTAGAAGTATAAGAAGTTCTAATTGATGAAAGATTCTGAAATTTGGTTCGGTTTTTCCACCTGAACTACATCTGGAAAATATTTTCGCTGTTCTATCAACCCCCAGTGTATAGGGTAGTGCACCCTCCTTTCTTATTTTAAATGGAATGATATATTTTTTATTCCATATTTAGATTCTATGATGAAAATGAAATGGACTTTGATAACATGACATATGGTCTAGCGTTTATAGTTTTTCAGGAATTTCGACTTTTTCTGAAAATTTTGATTTTGTAGTGTTTGATTGAAAAATTTCAGAATCTTTCATCAATTAGAACTTCTTATAGTTCTAATAGGCCAACCACTTGGCTCACTCTGTATACCTACAGTTAGCTAGATCATTTTATATTGTTTTTGATTGGCCTATTATTTTGGAAAACAGGAAGAGTTGTCAGATGTTACGCGAGAAATCGTGAGTTAGAACCTCGCATTTTTACGTTTTAAATCAATGAGATCTATCTTGCACCCTCAATTGACTCATGCTTAAAATGAAATAAAATAAGTGTCCTACCTAATAGAAAAATATATGTAATCTATTGAAACCCCTATTGCACAAAAAAAATAGCTTGACTAAGAGAAATTTAGAATAGAGCCCATAAGTAGTACCTAAATATATCTGAATTTGCAATTTAGTACAGGATTCGAATGTTTGAAATTTTAATATGAAATATTCATTATTTAAATTACTTTATACTTTCCAAATCTCTTTGGAGTTGCTAATTTAGATATTAGGGGTGCTTAACACCCTCAAGTACCCCCCTAACTACGCCTATGATTTAGGGCCAAAGCGTCTTGAAATGTGGACTAAAACATAGACATTGCAGCCTGAAATGGGTAGATCTGTGCGTTTTTTTGTTATTGTTTTGAAATCCAACGATCGGCCCTTTATCGTTGTCGTTTGAACTTGTTTACATGTAATTTACATGTTGATTATCGCCCTGTATAGCGCGAGAACTTTACACTAATTTCCACACAAGTTCGTCGAAAAGTTAAATTCGTAATTAATGCATTTGTAGTAAATTCGCTACAATGTTTCCAACAGCGTATGTCATATTGGCGCTTAATTCTCTATGTTCAAATGAATATCCAGTCTTGCTCAATTCCAAAAGACCAAGTTTGGATTTATATTGCCGACTGGAAATTCCACCGTTTGTAGATTAATTAAATTCCAAATGTTTGTTTAGACTTTTCTTTTGTATTGGACGATTTTCGATTTGATTTAGCACCCCCGTGTTCATTAATGATTCAACTCGAAAACAGGGGTGTATTCACTTGTACCAATTCTCTCTGCGATTACATAGACACGTTTACCTATCCAGATACAGTGTCTATATATTGCCTTTTACATGTCTATATTCCCCAGCATAATACATGTACACCCTTCGGTTCTTCATCAATTCTAGCCAGTCATAGAGGGTGTATTTTGTATGAATAGGCGGCTTGCGGCCATTTTTAACCCAACTTCGGTATGTTCCGTTCGGTAGGTTCGTTAGTTGTCGTTTGTATAGCGTCCCATCTGCGCGAATCTAGACTGAGCTCTAACATTGAAAAGGGAAGAGAACAGTATCGATACACGGGTTTTGTTTTGTGCATGATGCTGCTGGTGTTGTAGTTGTAGCCGGGGCTTGAGTACAGAATAGATCACAAAAATATAGACAGCATTTGTATGTTTTTAACGAAAATTATATAATTAATGGTGGCTTTCGTGTGAATGTGTAAGGTTTCTAACTAGATATTGTAGTGGTTTATTAATAATGACAGTGAGTGGTTTGACTTAAATAATTGACTGTAATTCTACAGTAGAGGGTTGAAATCGAATACCGTGATACCCCTGATTACCACAGAATTTTGTAAGTTCATTCTAATTATAATACAACCACCGAAAATATCGATTATTCAATTAATTATAAAAAAAACCAACATTAATATTCGAGTACTAGAGTTTAGGGGGTTAGAAATGTCAAAATGTTGAACACTAGGTTTGAATCGTGACAGCGCCGGCGACTACGACTACGCTCTTGGTGGTGGCGGCGGCGGTGGTGGTGGTAGAATATAGCAATTGTAGTACACCGGTAGCGGGGTAGTTTTATTGATTTCACGATGCTAAGGGCTAAATATGCAGTGCGTGTTCTAGCGGCCCTTCCCTCGATTACGTTTTTCTCTACTTTTTGTTGGCTGTCCTCACGCATATGTTCTTTTCTAAAATTTCCAACAGTGTAGAGAATGAGAGTAAAAGAAATCGGCGTCGCGACGCTATACATCACCTAGAATGTAAATATAAAGGTGGTAAATGCGCCGGCTTACTACCCGAAATGGTCATTGATCTTAGACTTTTTTAGTTAAACGTAAAATATAATAAAGAATTTGAATTATTGTTACAATATAAATCTTTATTTTGAAAGGTTTCAACTATAAATTTGGAATTTTCAAGACCACCTACAGAAAAATTAATACAATTCTACCCTTTAGAACTACAATAGCTTTTCTAATTCTATTTATATCGCTTGTAATATTTCTCAACTTTCGAAATTGTAAAGCCATCAATTTACGTTCGTACACCTGCTTTTCATTTTCAGTTCAACGACAGCGATTTGATTTCCAATTAGATTTTTCCTGTCACTGCCACCCTATTGTCACAACTGCCCTTCTACCACCCACACACTTCGTTACATGAAGGTTAAATCGACAAAAACTAGTCGATCGCCAGCGTTCATCAAATGGACAATATAAAAATTAGAATTTTTGAAATTTGCGACAGGATAGATTTGTTGTGATTTATGGAAACGTGTTGGAATTTTACGATTTAATCATGGACGATATCGGCAAAGTTTTATCGATAATTACAATCTTTTTACTTCTAATTTTTATCCGAGTTTGTTGATGACTTTATATAAAACTACAGAAATGTTCGTGTGAATTTAAATCGAGGACAGATTTTTAAGAAAAGATATCGTTTTTTACCACAATTACGTCCTGTAGAAAGAAAACTTGCGACATGGATTTTCTTGTAGGTAGTGGACATTTTGATTATCGATAATTGACTATAATTATTTTTTAATAAGATGTCGTTATTATTGCAGCTGTTAAAATAATTATAAAGATATTTTAGTTTCCGTTCTATTTTTTAAGTTCACGAGACTCATATTCCATAATTCCTGCATTTAGATATTCACCTATTGATCAGTATGTAAGTCGTAAACATTCAGTTTTGTTGCACGTACCACCAATGAATTCTCAAACCACAAATACATAATTTTATTACAAGCAACTTCCCTAGTTTGTTTATATTTGAACCGGCATACCACTCGTGTAATAGTGGCTTTACGATTATCGATATTAATCATATTAAAAGATAGATATCTTGATGTAGTTTATGCAAATATTTAACCAAATATCTCTTTAAAATGAGTCGCGTAATCATTATGGAAATTTGGAGAACTATCGGCCGATATTTTAAATTAAAATTTTATTGATTTTGCTAAATTTCACATTTTATGATTAATATAAACAAATCTCTTAACGATAATTAGCGGATTATTTTCAAATTTTCGAATTATTTCGAGTGCTGAACTTTTCTTGATACAATTTAAGTTGATTGAGTAATATTTGTATTTATAGAATAATTCCGTCAAAGCACTTGTAAAGAGTGTCAACTTTTAATTATATTTCGGTTTACTTCGAAACCTTCGCGCAACTTTCAATTGGCTTTAAACAAGTTGAAATTATAACGAAATTTTCGTATCTGATTTTCTGGTTTTTCATCAATTTCGAAGACTTTCAAATGTGTTAAAAACGGTTCTAAATGGGATTTATAGTTCGAACAAAATTTAGCACAATTGGGATAGTTTAAACTTGTATGACATCCCCACGTCCATATACCTATCAAATTTTTGGACAAAATCGAACTGTAATGTTAGAAATTCTTGGCGCTAATCGATTGCGTTATTTTCTTGTATTTCTTTTCATGAAATATAACGCTGCCTTTTGTTCTACAAGATCGTATTGTTTTTCAATAATCGTTCTGTTTTCTTGCTTGTTATCAGAGTCGATGTGGTGGCGGTGAGATGTACCAAAGATTTGGGGGTGTGAACATGGGTATCACCATTGTGGTGATGCTGTTATCAGTATGGATTGTAATTGCAACCGCATTATCAACAACAATAACAACAGCATCAACAGCGGCCGTTTCTGTGATACCACACGATGCCCATCCTGGTTATAGTATTAAAAAATTCCAATCGAATAGCGATTATAAATTATTAGATTCAGATTTTTCACAATTTTTCACAATGTTACAAGATGGCTCAATAATGACCGTATCCGATGTCAGTCCATTGGTGAATCGGCCAATTGATTTGATTGTATTGGAGAATAGAGACAATACAACAACAACACACATGTTGCAATTATATGTGTTAGATCGGAGGAATATGTTAAGTTTTAAAATTGATAATGGCGATGAGGTATTGGGTAGAGTTATGGAAAATTTACCAGCTGGTAGCGGAATTAATGGGATACCTTTATTACAAGCTGTCAGTGGATTAATAACAGTACCAATAACTTATAGTATTATTGCTGGAAATATTGGACAGGCTTTTGAATTGAAACACAGTTCAACTGGAGATGTATCACCGAATATAACTATAACGAATAACGGAGCTGGTGTATATATTGTGACAGGTCAAATATTAGATCGTGAAGAAATTAGTCGTTATGTTTTAACAATTCAAGCAAGTGATCCGAGCGGTATCAATAAAGCTATAATAAATGTTGTAATTGAGATTGAAGATGAAAACGATAATAGTCCCGTATTTAGTCAGAAAGTTTATCGATTCGTTGTTGGCGATGATAGTTTAGATAGTGATAATGTCACAACAACATGGAAACGATTCTCATCTATTGGTAAAGTTGAGGCTACCGATGCTGATGGTGATAAAGTTGCATATAAATTAGCAACACCAACGAATATTCTAGTTATTGTACCGCAAACTGGCGATTTATTATTAGCTGAAGAACCGAATGACGAAATCGATTTGGAATTGGTCGTTGAGGCACATGATCTAAGAATACCAAGTCGGACATCACCGCGACCAGCTCAAGTTTTATTCCATTTTCAACCACCGGAAACTGTTAAATTAGATTTGGATTTACAACAATTGGAGAATAAAGAATTACATCGTGGCAAACGGCGTGTTACACGTGCTGTACGTCCAACAAAACGTATAGAATTTACGGAATCCGATGGTGATACAGAAGGACGGAATGTTTTCCAACTGGAAAAAGAAACGGATCGTGAAACATTCAAAATACGCGATGAAAATCCATGGGTAACGGTCGATCCAAATGGTTCGGTACGTGTCAAAAAGAAATGGGACTATGAGGAATTGGGGCCGGAGAAGACCATCGATTTTTGGGTTACAATAACTAACGCCGAAAAAGGAGGTAAGTCAATCAATTTTTTTCTGCAATTTTTTTCTATTGTCCAGAAACATTTTGACAAGGGCGAGTAACTGTTGATTATTTTACCATCAACTTTAATTGGAACAAGTTTTTATTGCTGTTTAATCTTGGCGTGCTTACTTGTTTTTCTTTCTAATAAATTTCGTTGATGTTTTCGTTTAAACTGAAATGGTTTTTTTTATAAACGAAAAACCTTTTAAGGCGTAATTATAGGCCTATATCAATATTAAATATTAATCATATTGGCTATGTTAAAAACGGTGAAAACTACAGACTCAAGTTTACTGAAATTTTAATTATCATAAATTGTCGCACGATTTAAAAATCTCCATTTTCTCCCATCATCAACTTTTTGGTTCAATGTTCATTGTACATTTTGTAAATTATCGTCTAAATTCAAAAATAAGTCGTTTCAAGGGATTGGGCTACGAAAAGAAAGCTTTTGAGGGAAAATTTATAATAAACGATTAGGTTTAATCGTAAGAAGTCTCCATTAGTGAGCTTACACTCAAGTATAAAGGCCCCAGTTTATCGATATTTGTTAAAAAATGCCTTTTATGTCCAATTAATTTCGCCCAATTCTAATTTCATTGGATTTACAAGCATAATTTTGTTGTTGTTTTTCAGTCATCATAAACATCCAATTTTGGTAGAATAGCAAAAAACTCAACTACTAATTTGTTTGTCTAAGAAAACGTGTGAATCCATCTATAGGTCTCGTTCTATCGTCTTCAGATTGAATTTTTTTTCTAAAACAAAATTCCAAATTGTGGTCTAAATTTGTTCAAGTAATTTCCTTTGGTTTTAATTTGGTATTCTTTTTACCCAAAAAAGTCTGTTGATGGCTATAAATTCATTCATGTTTTAGAATAATTTTTTTCTCTTCCTCAATCATCTGATTTTCGGTTATTTGTTTCCCATAAAATTTAAATAAGGCCACAAATTTAATAAGCTTTTTCACTCTAGTTTTCGTCATAATAACGTTATTAGTAAATTTCAAATAAAATTGATCAGTTTTTCTTATGGTTTTTGTTTTATTTTATTGTTGAAATTCCTTTTTGGAATTTTCCAATAATTAATTAATTAGTACGTCTTTTTTACGATTAAACAATCACGAAGCTCGCTTACTTTTCCTCTTTGAAATGCGAAAACTTTAACATTAATTTATAATTAATTAAATATACGACTAATTGTCGACAAAATCAATAAATCTTGTTTAATTAGTTCGTTATCCATTCTATGTTGTTTAATTTAATTTCTCGAAAGTATAATCAAAAGTCTCGATATAAAACATTAATAATTACACCTGCCAACTTCTTTAAATAGATAATCGATGGAACAACTAATTATTAATTAGTGATGAGATTATTTTATAATTTGATCTTCGTATTGTCCAAACTTGTTTTGAGCTCGTTCTTCTTTTTACCTTCCCTCTTAAATCTACATTGGAATCCGTCCAGATAATCAGCCTTAACAATCGTAGTTCCCAAATTGCGTTTTTTTTTCCACGTTAATATACCACTTTTGGTGATTTATTTCAGAAATCTTAGTTTAAGTGGCGGTGTGGTGGCGGCGTCGTTGATAACGAGCAAGCGCAAACCTCGACTTTTCTATATTTTTGATATAGAGAAGTTTCCGTTAAACATTCCCCCAAACTTCCTAAATTGTTAATTTTTTCGATGTTTCAGCTGTAATTAACACTTAATGAGAATCTAGTGTTGGTTTATTTTTTAATAGGACAAAATTTATCGGACATACACACTTTATAGGTATACATAAACATAACTAATTGGTTAATTTAAAGACAGCTAAATGTAATTGACCAATTGTTGGTTCCCCTCAAGATATTTACCAGAGTCCATTATACAGATAGGGAATTGGAATAATGATGGTTTAGTCTTTATTTATTTATATATTAATCGTTGGTAGTTTGTTTCTATCAATTTAACAAAATTCGAAAGTCTCCCAGAACGGTAATTTCCAAATTAAGAAGTTGTTAGACTGAAAAAAGACCATTACAATTATTATTTCCATTTCCCCAAAGTTTCGTGTGACTTTTAATGTTTTGTAGGTTTTTTTTGGGTTAATTTAGTTGAAGGAAACCGGTGAATTAACGTCGAGGTTACTGGCCTTTAGAAGGGGGTGAATCTAGCAGAGTTTGTTATAATTTTAATTAAACATTCGTATTATTCCAACCATTGAAATTTTTCGTATAAATATTTGATGAAATTTGCTTTTTTTATAAGAAAAAGCAGTCACATGTACTTAATTTTTCTGATAGAGTAGTTGTAGTATTATGGTGTACGGTGGTGACCGGGCGTGGCGAAAATCAATATAGCACGCAGATAGCAGTTGGCGTTTAACTACACACGGAAGGAAAACCGCCACCATCAATGAATGGTGAAGATAACGGGGAATATAAGACGGACGTCTTGTTTAAAAACACATTAATAATCGCTTTCTTTCCAGTTATCTTCACTAAAAAGTTTCAATTGTTGAATTTTTATATACGAATTTTTTTTTGAAAAAAAGTGCGATCTTGTTGGGTTCGACAGAGCAAATATAAGGCAACTTCCGCCATCTAAATATTCTATTTCAAGTCGATTCTAATTCTTATACCGTTTCTCTGTTACATCGACAAGTTTGTTTTGAAAACTTTCCTCAGTTGTTGAGATTTTCACTCCCTTAACAGGGGGGTATTCAACAATGAATAAGAAAAGTACGATAGCGATGTTTCATCAATGCCAACAAGAATTTATTTCGTAAATTTGAAATTAAATATTCCATCATCAATTGTTGTCTGTTCTCTGTTAGAATTAACTTGGAATTTAATGTGGCTTGTGACGAAACATTCCAAGCTACATTGAGTCTTTTTAAGTATCATTTGACAGGTACTACCCGATTTGGCACAAGGCTTACCATTAGCAGCTCGGTTGATTGAGCTTTAGCGAGTTACAAGCCAAAAGCTCGCATGCGAAGTAGATGTTATTAGAATATTTTATCCGATATAATAAGATATGGAACGTGGCAATTTTAGCCATTTATTTGTCCTCTTGGGTAGTTTTGTAAGTCAAATTTAGGCCATTTCAGCCGACTAGTGCAATTTATGGGACTCCATATGTAATAATCCTCTCTTCGTGATAGTTTTTGTTTAAAATCGCCAGAAATTTCTTAAGATCTAGATGTTTAGTTAAGAATTGAATAGACACCTTAATTAACAACTTATTGTCAAAAACTGATCGTCAAGTTTAGCCGCAAAAGTCTGTTTTTAAAAAGTTGCTCAAGAAATACCTCAATACCCTTAATTTGATTCCCATTTCTTTAAATTGATGCACTTGAGACATCCAGTGTATCGCTTTAATAATAATGTATGAATATCTATTGACGTAGAAATGTTCGTGTTCTGAAACGGCTTTTTTCCAATAATGATGCCGATAAAAAACGGAATAGTAGTCTTTTCCTTTCATAATCTAATTGAACGTGTCGAATTGAAAATGTAGCCTGATATTGGATTCTCACCGATTTAATAGAGAAGAAAACAAACATGAAGTTGATTGCGGACATTTAAAACGTTTCTCTCCATATTTTTTTGCTTATATTATTCTTCTTTTTATGTTTGTTTTCATAAAATTAATGTCGACTAGAGTTGATTCTAGTTATAATCAAATTTCCACAATAAAATTCACTCCAATCAGACATATAGAATACTAACAATAAGTGTAATCCCTCTAGAGTCTTGATAGTAGTTTTCGAATTGTTCTAATTGAGAATGATAGCAATTGCGCCCATTATTTTGAAACCGTTTAGATTGACTTTTAGACAAAATTGAGGGTTTTTACGGATAAATTGGAAACCGTTAGGGGTTAGTTTTTCCTTATACGAATATTAATGGCTCATATTATATCTCTTCGGTATGATGCGTGAAAAAGGCGAAAGTTTAACTCGCAATTTCTTGTTTACACTTAATTATGATAATCAAATATGTTTAAAAAAAACATTCTTCTTTTCTGGGAAATTTTACAATAAATCTGAATTACAGACAAAAGTCTTGGACTTGTTTTTTTTTTTGATAATAATATGATTCTTTATTAGTTTACAGTAAATTCAAGCGCTTTTCAAATCGAAAAAATTTCCGATTGATCCATTAGTTTTCCAAGAGATTGCGAAAATTTACAAAACGGAAAGCCTTGTTTTTGCGTACAATTTTTACTTTTCAACATTGATCCTCATTACAAAGCTAATAGAAAGGATAAATCTCTATATTTAAAACTCGCTGAATTATTGTGGAAAAATCAAGTTTTTTTGCGAAATTATGCATTTTGGATCAAAATAGATACAGTTGTGCAGATAATTTTATGCACTTTTTGATAAACCCAAGCAAAAAATTGCTACATTTTTGAGTACCTCAGATGAGATATAATCTGGCTTGGTAATTGTAAGATACAGTAGAATTTTTTTTATTTTTAAATCGCAATAATTATGAGAAATGTTTCGTAAAAACGACACGGAAGCCGTTTCAAACAACATTAAAAACTTAATCATGGGAAACTGATTTTTTTCTTAAAACGATTTAACGATTCACTCAGTTGTCCGAGAAGTAGAATTTTTTCTTGTCTCATGGTTGTTTACATAGAAACCATCTTTTATTTCTTAAATACTCTACTATTTAGATAAATAGCAAGTTGAACAACATTGTTGAAAAAGATAAAGATTTCAATCTGATGAAAAAAGTCCATTATAAATTCAAGTTGAATACAAATTTACCACAATGACTTGTTGAGACTTTCAAGATCATGTGATTATAGATGAACATAATTTATATTTATATCATACGAAAAGCTCTAGTAAATGCCATATAAATGACAAGAACAACAACTAGAAAAAAACTAAAGCTCATTTGAGTTGAACAAGAAGTAGAAGGAGGGATATGTTGTCAAAACCTCATTCAGTATTCGTGCGAGACAACAAACATCATTATAAGAATACCAAATAAATGCTCTATTACTTTAAGAAACATTTGCCGATTTAGTTCTAGGTGCTAAATAATTGTTTCTTATTCATCACAAATGATATTTAATGTATTTTGAATGCAATTTATATTATGTTTCAATATAATAGAAATCCCATTAAGGGAACATTGAATTTATTGTTAGGAATGTGGAAAATAATTCTGAGTTAGAGTGGTCTCTATTGTACCAAATAGGTGTGTGTCGCATTTGCAAACGCTATTGTATTACCAAACATACCGGCATGGTTAATTGTTTTAACTATTATCCAACAATAAACGCCTGCATCTTTCATTATTTGTTATTAGAAATCACTTATAGTTTACTGAAGATATCCCACATGCTAACGACAGGTCGAGAATTAAATTTCTCCCATCTTTGTTGCACGATTTTAATCGAATTTAGACGCCTCTATTTCTTATCATGAATCTCAACAAGACCCAATTCGCGATCCTGTAAACTTCCGACCTATACAAATAAGGGGGAATTTGTGCGACACAATTCTACACGTGTAGACACTGCTTTAAACAAACCATAAGAGATTTTATCCCTTTTTATTAGATCGAGTCGAAGTTATGTGGAAAAAGAACGGAAATTTTCCACATTTGGACGCACCCTTAAACTTCCATATCAAGAAACTCTCAAAGACAATCAACTAAAGACCGAGAAACGGATTAATACTTAAAGTTTCACGATCTTTATCATTTTATTGTTGGTCGATTTCGTGTTTGTATATGTGTAGAATTGGGGTGTGGTTTTATATTACTAACCATGCAAAATCCTTATGATCTTTATCATCATTTATTCATACACCTATATCTTAAATCTTTATTAAATGTGTATTCAGAATTTTTCGTTCTTTTATGAATTTGTCGGTGGAAATGTGCTGACAAATTTCGAAAATTGACGATTTATACGAACGAATAGACGGGGTAAAGCGAGAGCAAAAAACCAATAAAGATTTCTCCAATTTGAAGAATTATGAGGACATATCAGGAATTTATAGTAACATTTCCTCTCTTTATATTTCTTTTGGACTGATTTTTTCCTACTTATGTGTGAAACTAGTGGATTATTGTTGGGGTCGATGTTTTTCATCCCTCTATTTGAATTATAAATAGAATAGAATGGATTTCGTTTTTTTTGTCTCGAATAGGTAGGTTTTTACAAAATTGACATGATCAGAATCGAGTTCCTTTTCAACAAATTGGATTTTTTCGATAGATTGTCCAACAAAATCAATCACGAAATTAGGGGTGAAATTTTATCAAATGTCGTCATAAAGGTTAGAAGGTTGTAGTTTGATCCGTTATATTTTAATGAATTTTGATAAATGATAAGGCTATTTACAATGTAAATTCTCAATGGCCTGTTGAATTGTTTAAATCGGTGGTAGTGGCGGTAGTGAGACGCGTTTGCCCCCAAGATACCAAATGATGTATTATCCAACGACTGTCTATTTGGTTGTAATTGCTTTAATTTATTATATTGGCCATTTATCAGATTCTCTATATTTAATTGCCATGATAATGAAAACAGCCTTAATCTCCAATCTATTATTATCTTTACTAAAATTTGTTAAAATCTACAAAATCATAAACACTCTATTTGCATTGAAATTGTACGAAGGGCCGACCCTTTTGTGTTCGGCATAATCTCCCAACCATGACCGTCACAATAAACTGCATATAATGCATTTAGTTGAGGGATAGAAGCTTGTCGGAAATTGCAACGTGTGCACACTCTGACCTTATTGTTTGGTATAGAAGAGGGGCGAATTCCACCCTTCGTATAGTCAATTTTACTAAGAATAACATCAAAAAGAAACGAAGAAATCCCGTTTCAATCTTTTATTTGAAATTATTTATTAATCGACTATAAATTGGGTAGATTCTACGTTTCTATCGTCTTTGTGAATCTGTCACAAACCAATTTCTCGTTTAAGTTGAAAATAGCGTGACACATTCAAATGTAAAGATCCTATTGTGTTGTTGTTGTTGTGCCTAAAACGTTTTGTCTCCTTGTTGGTTTGTTTGTTTGGGTGATGTAAATTTTACTCGAAACGAAAAGATGTCTACTAAACAATATTGGAGCCAAATTGGAGATCAATCAAATAGAACGTAAAACCGATCCCCATTCCATGGTCCAAAACACAATACTTGGAGCTCCTTATTTAAACTACCAATGACCGGAAGATGGATTAAAGACGAAACCAGAAATCACAAGAAGAGAGGAAAAAATAGCGGTGAAATACCTATCCATAACAGGATGTAATAAGCCAAATGCACAACAAAAACTAGTTTGGTGTGATTGAAGTTACCCAAATAGTATTGATTGATTGGTGGCTAGTGGAATGAGTCATGATAGTCGGAGAAAAGCTCCCTTTATAATAAAAATCCCCAAAACGGATAGGGAGAAGTATTGGAAGTTTCATTAATTACTAAACTGTATGTGTTATAGCGAAATTTCCTCCTCATACCACAAATCTCTAAATTATCGGCAAGATTTTCCGCAATTGTAGACTGCATGGCGGCTCTAGAAGTTTCACTCTAATTGTCTTTAAGTCAATTTTGAACTTTTCACTTTATAAGATGAACAAGGAATGGTAGTGACAGTATTGAAGTTGACGTGAATTTATTATGACAACAATTGAGAGGACGTTTCTATTTTTTTTCTCCTACTCCATCTAGATATTTTAAGAAAATTTAAACTTTCCGTAATGGATTGTCGAAAATCGTTTAGATTCTCTTTTAAATGCACTTTGGGGGCGCTGAATTTTATCGATCTTGTACGAATATAGGGGTGGAGAAGAGATTCGTAAACAAAACGAATTCAATAACTTCCGCCCCACGAGTCTCTTTCGGATTATTATTGTTTCACTATTTCTGAAACAATCTATAATCAGTCATGATTTGACAATAGCAAAGATCTAGGACTCGGATTTCATATAGCATTTCTCATTATTTTGTTGCTTTTATCGAAACTAAACGATTATTGATTAATCCAATCGTGAATCGAATCTGTTCCAGACAACTTGTCCTAATAGAATACAGTCAAGTTGACCGATTCTAAATGAACCGTCTATATTGGGTGTAGTGTATTTAATTTTCTAAACAGCTGAAACTTTACTGAAATTAATCATTGCAGAGTAGTTAGTTTAGTTTGTATACGGTTTGATTAACCATCCAATGTTTGTATACGTGCATATATTTATCTAGAATGATCTTTATAAATTAGTAAAGTGGGTGGTTAGAATTATTTCTACCATTATTAAAACAAATATACAAAAGCCTAATAAAATTATATAGTTGATATATTGTCCATAGCATTGGCTATTGAAACGTGGTCGGAATATTATCGAAGAGCTGTTATTCTAATGGTCTATTCAGTTTATAATCCGGATCAATCTAATAAATTTCAACATTACTAGCTAGTAGTTTAGAAATAACGCTAATAAATTTATTAAAAAACAACATTTAACTTCTTTTTTTTAGTGTATGGTAGACTTTAATAAATTGTCTAGTTATACGGTTTTTATCATGGAAAATTTGCACGAGCCTTAGAAGCCTTATAAAGTTTTAGTCTTGTATGGGTTCGATATTTGATCAAGAATCTGATACGCGTTCTATATCTTCTCGTTTTTCCCCTTGTCTTCTGTAATTTACTGGTAGAATTTTTTATAATTTGTCGTACACCAGGTGTTTCTCTCTAGGAATCGGTCCTAACAAAAGTGTCGTTTAATTAGAAATTCACTTTAACTATCGATAATTAGTTGGAAATTGAACGACACGCTGGTAAATCAAATTTAGACAATTAGAGGGAAAAATTGGGCTTTTAAGTGAAATTGATTAGAGGGAATTTGTACGGTGTTACTCGTAAGATAGCGATATTTACATTATGAATCTAGAACACTGCAGTAAATTCGGTAAAGGTGTTCTTTCAAGATTTGAACAGTTTGTTTCTTTGAAATATTGGTGACATAAACCGTTTAAAAGTAGATCGACGAATTTTTAGGAAACCATTCTATTCCTAGTCTAGAATTTCATCTAAAACTCCTAACAAATGCATTACGCTACGTCGCCAACAGACTCTATTTTGATAAATAAAAGATGATATACTAGGGGTGAATTCAGAGTTATGTTAGGGGTAACTATACAATAAAAGATGGGCGTTCGTTTATTTCCTATAATAATAATAATCACACATATGTACAGTTAATACCTAAAGTTTTTCCACGATTTTCTCCGACAAATTCAATCTGAAACTTCACTATCTAATATTGTTCATCAAATTCTCGATATAGATGGGTTTAGAATTGTAGATATTGGAATATAAGGGACCTTAAACGTGACATCACGAGAATGTTTCAGAGGTCCTGAGGTCAGATCAAAGAACCGATATTATATTTCCGATCGAGTTTACAATTTCAAGTTTGGATAATTTAACCAGTTCCTAGTTGGGTCTGGGTGTACATACCAACTCCACCTTCTTCACCACTATCATTACTATTGTATTATCTGTAAATTTCAAACCGAAAAAATCCATTGTTATTCTACTATTGTTATTTATTTAAAGCTACGGTATATGGGCGATAATACTATCAACAATCAATCATAATATAAAACGATTTCTTCAAGTGAACGCTTCTATTTATCGATTTTGTTATAGTTTATTTTTGAGATTGAATCAGAATAATTGTGTTTATTTTATTGATAAACACCTCTATTGAAATTTTATGAAATAAACGGCATAGAAACCGTAAATAAATGAAATTCAATTCTAGCGTAAAATAACCATTAAAAAAATACTCTTTTAATAAAAATAACAATTATAATGGAACCGGAAATGATCCGGTTAATATCTGTTGGCAATATCATATTTTTATATTATAAATTGTAATGTAATATACAGTAGGATCTGACAGGTAACTTTCCACATATGGGAACATAAGGAATGCCATTCTATAACAAGTTTTCATTGTATACACACGTTCAGTGCGGCTATTATACGACAATCTTGCAAATTCCGGTTCACAACGATTCGTCTAATTAATTAGCTCGAGGTTATTACAGAATCTTCAATGTCAATTGAACCGTTATTCCATATCGTAATAACTGCAGTAAAATTATACAGAAACTTCAAGTTAACGGAGAAACAATTTATTGTTATTTTATGAAAATTAAAATGAACTAATCATTCACCTCTTGAATTTATTTAAATCCGTACTGAATCTATAAAAGAGGTGAACGACTGTGACTTTCCAATATCACTGTTAATCATTATTGTTTTTGCAATTTTTAAGTTGTGAGACCGAATTTAGAACATAAATTTTGTTAAAATTACGAAATTATATGGGAACTAACGTAATCAGTTGAAACAAAGCGACATTTATTAATTTGGAATTCAAATAAATAGTAAAATATTAATGGAAGCGAAAAAAGAGGAATCTCTTCGAATTTTATTGTTGTTTTCATTGCCTGCAATTCGTGTTATTTAAGTTGAAATTTAATGTGTCTTATCTTTAAAAATCCCGTCTAAATTTAACACGTCATAATATGAAAAGAATAAAACTTTTAACACCCATTATTTTGATATAAGGACCATTTAAATTGTCATATTTTTAGTGTTATAATGAACATTTATACATCTGGTTATGATCAAATTCTCTTGAACGCTACTTAAACTTTATTTAAAAAAATATTTACATATCAATTTAATAACAGTAGTCTTCTATCTAAGAAAAAAATGCTATGTTAATTACAATTATTAATTCTAATTCATTTTTTTCGTATTTGATTGTTTGTATTAAAATGAATGACGCGTCATCGTTGATTATTGCATATAATTACTTGTATGATTCATAATTATACCATCTTTATATTGTATTTGTTATAATTAGTTTTAAACTTTATAGAAGCGTACAGCTGCTGTCTGGACGAGAATTTCTTTACGATTTCGATATAGAAATGGGCTGAATGCCAACAGACTAACGACAATTTCAAAATCAATAGCGTACGGAGTATTTTCTAATAATAATAATAATAATAGAAATGTGAAAGTGTCACGTCAAAGGTTCTGTTTAATTTTTGAATTCCCTAAGTCAATATCCTGGAAAAACATTGCAAATCCCATGTGGATTTCAAAATTCAATAAAAACCCAATATTGTTATATCAGATTTTAAAGTACCAATTACTGTAATAATGCATGTAGTACTAGTATCGATAATGTGGAGAATTACAGTTTTGGGTTAGTCAAAATTGCGTTTTTATAGGGAATACGATAGCGCATTATCACTTCCGCTTCAATGGAGCAAACTTTATTGACAGACCTGAAAGCGAATTTTTGTTTATATTTCTGATGTACCAATAGACATTCATTTCAGAATCCGAATTCCGTGCAGGAAACCAACGAGGCCACTAATACAATTTAAGTAAAATTACCACAATTTCAGCAATTCCTCTAGCACAATTATTGTAGTTATATTTAGAAATGATTGTCGTTGTTCTATTCAATTTCACAAATAAATCAACGCTGTTTGGATCGATGTTAATTTATTGATAACATTTTGAAACCGTTGTCTGTCACATTAAATAATAAACTCATATTTCCATCAATAGACTTGGTAATTCAATTGAAAACCAAATTGCGCCTATTCAACCGAAGTCGCGGTACATCCCGATTGTTTCGACTTGACCAGATTCTTGTAAATTCTCCCTCAAATCGGCTAAATTAGAGATTTAAATTGTTTTGTTAGCAGTACTGTTTTTTTTGCGAATAAAAGTCTCGCGTTTAGTTTGAAATATCATAGAAGTTTCCGCTGGATGCTCCCCAAGCGTGCACTATTGCTTAATAAAATATTAAACTTTCTAATGCATTTGGTGCAAAGTTGAATTTCAAACATTAATGCACCAAATTCCTAAGGCGGTATTCCTGTCTACTTAACAAATGATTTACAAATGAACAAGGCAAATTCTAAATTTGTTTTTATTGAAGAAATTTATGAATTTCCAGCATGATAGCCAACATAATGAAGAAATCAAAAACTGTAAAAATTGGTTATTAAAGCGAAAAGTTTACAGGATAATTATTCTAGCAGATTCAGTTTGTTTTTTTGTTTGGTTTTATTCTGTTCTCTTCAGTAATTCACGGTAAGCTCAAATTAAATTTTTGAAACAAGTACAAATAAAAAGGCGATAAATGAGATTCCCTTTAAACGAGAAAATAGAAAAAATCCGAATAAAGTGGTTATTAGAACAGGAATGGAAGGAGAAAACCGGTTGAAATTCGTTTGAAAGCTGCAATTAAGGGGGAATTTTGTGAAATTTCGATTATTGATTCGATTTTTGTGTTTCTATTTGCAAGAAAACGTCTTGTCTTGATTTTGTACGCTTCGAATATTTGCATATTTTATCGGTTTCAAATGTATCCACCAATTTTCAGTTTTCAGCGATTCGAAATCACTTTAAAAGCTTAATATTGCCTCGCTATCCGTGCAGTATCGGATTAAATTTTCATTATAATTGAATTGAATCGATAAAAGCTGCACAAGGTGTCTCCAATTTTTTATTTTTTTTTTGACTTCCACTATTTCTATTGTGTCTGCAAACAATGAACGCTAATATTTGGGAAGAGGCATGTTCTATTTATTTATTTGTTTTTCTATGTTGGCGTATTTATTCCTGCTGAGCCGTCGTCCGTTATCGTCGACAGCGTCGTCGTCGCCGCCGCCGTCACCATGTTATAAATCAATAGCGCCTGCGTCATGACCCTTAGGGACCCATCTCCCTTCTTTATCCCGTTCCCTATTCCATCCTAAATGAATTCTCATCAACAACATGCGATTTTGTTGTAGAGAAATTGTTGGTTTTTATAAAAGTAAGGGGAAGTTTTCGTTGATATTTCTTTTTCTTTCTGAAAACTTATCCAGACGCATACGCGAACATACAGAGGGTGAAAGTTAGGGAATGTGTTGCTTACTATTATTGTAGTATTATCTAAATAAAGGCGGTATTACAAGGTGGATTATACAATTCTAATGAATGGAAATAGGAGAGAAGCGGTAAATTTCATGCAAAAACTTTGGATAGAATCCCAAATGAAATGCATATTGGCCAAAATTGAAGAAGTTTTCTAGTTGATAATCGTACTAATTCCGAAGCAGTACAATATATTTTAATTTAATTCTTTGTTGTGAACATAGGAGCTTCTCAAACTCGTCCAAACATAGAAAAAAGTCATCTTTAAAACTATAAAATCTGTTCGCATCGTATTTCCACAGATGTTCCTTATGTATAGTTGTTTTATTTTAAATAATGTCTATATCCTCCTATCTTGCCTTAATGTAAATGTTTAGAGAAGAAATTTTGTATTATTTTCATCCGTTTTAAGATCTGTGTTTAATTTAACAAGACTAGAAAAAATCGTAGTAAAAAATAAGGGTTTCAAAATTAGTGCTATAATTTTGTCGGAGATCTAAATTTAAACTAACATAGGGTCAAGGCTCTTGTCTAATATTTTGCATTCGTTTATTTAATGTCTGTAGTTTTTTTAGATAAATTTCCACATTTAAATGAAAATGTCGCGATGAATTTCCTGTAAATTCAATTAACTTTAATTCCTACAATTAAACACATAATTTTATTTTTTCGGAAAGGCCACAGACCACTGTGACGTTTAGTAGAGTCATAATAATAATAATGATATGATATCATGCTGATATTTACTAATTGAAACATACAGGACACCAAACTTTACGCTCTTGTTAATATTAATACAATAATTAGGAAATAAATAGGATTTATGTATTCAATATCTAACAATTATGGAGCAAATTTGGTGAAATTTGTTGCTCAATTTTACATTAAACAGATATTTAATCCGCAGATTTTATTTGGTATTCTATACGCGAATCTCCATCCTTATTTCTATTATTAACGTATTTTGTAATAGCTCTATTTGGGAGCTTTTCTCCAGTCGTAGTTCAACCTATTTAAGGGTTAAAAGTGTACAATTTATTGCGAATAAAACCAGTTTTCGGCAAATATCTTATCTTTTTACGACGTTCGTCAGATTACTTTATAGTAGACCATATAGAACGATGCCTAACATATATTTGTGCTTAATTTACTCGTTTCTACTTGTGTTAACGTGGCCGACTGTGTTCACAGAATACTGGTTGTTTATTGGTTAATTTAGAGCGATTTTCAGAAAAACGAAAGAATTAAATTAAAATACAACAGAGTTAACTTTCGTCTATCTATTTATTTGTGTTTCATTAGATTTCCTCAAGCTTTAACAAGCGAAATGTGTGTTTCATTAAAACCATTTTTTATCCTGAAAGTCGTAGTTTTTCAAAATTTCCAGAAAATTCAGCGCATTGAAAATCGAGTAGAATATTAGCCTTACCTTTTACCGTTTCCGGAGTACGTGTGTTTCAATATCTTGAGGAATTTAAATTGTTTCAGTTCGTTTGAACGAAACCTAAATGTTTGATTAGGAAAGCTAAAGTTACATGAATTCGCCAAAATTTTAGTTTAATTCTAATCATTGAAGTCGGTCAAGTTAATATTTCTCGACTGGAATAAAGATAACGTTTTATTTCCGGATTTGCAATTTTGCTAAAAATTTGGATAGCTCCTCATATCGTTTGGCAGAGTTTCAGTAAAATCGTATAACAATATGCCCCCCTTAGTCGAATAATTTCATGTCTCAATTGTTGTGTTTCCCATAAAGTTATTATTTATTTATTTTTCTATTAGAGAAATATTTCTAGTTTCATATTATAGGAAAAGTTTTAAGTTTAAACTCGATCGAAACAAAACAGGAAGAAGAAAATTTCTTTTCCTTCTCCGATGATGTTATTGATTTTTTTTCACCCTCTACTTGTTAATGTTGTTTCTATCGTTATATCTTCTTGTTTTCAACAAACTTGAATGCATTTTTGTAAATTTAATGTTATTCAGATTGTTGTTGAAAATCGTCCAGATGGTGGAATTATATTAAAAAATACCGTTGGTGTAATTATTGTTGACTTCACACATAAACTGCTGCGATAACAAGAGATGAAGCCGCTAATTTAAAAGGTCTCATTAGATCGTCATCGTTCATAACAGGATTATAGTTAGTCGGCTGTTTAACAAGATACCCTCATCGTAACAAGGTTTTAAATGACCATTTGCGTAGAGGGTTCAATGGGTCATCATTGCCGGCTATTTGATGGATACACGCGACAGCTATTTAATAACAAAAGCTTATGGTCAACTGATGGGGGTTAAGTTATTTGTTTGCTGATGGAGAAGGGGTGATTCAGACGAGAGAAAAAAACCACACACCACCGTTTATCAACAGAAAGTTAAATTGATTTATGTTGAATTAAACTTTAATGGAATCGTGACGAATAATTAAATTCGATGATTTGTTTCGGCCAAGTTTGTTCTTCGGATGTCGGTTAATTTCAATTTTGTTGATTTTGATTAGAAAAAAGGCGATATATTTTTGTTTAATATAACCAATTGATGTCTATTTGGAGGTTGGAAGGATTCGAAAAATACACCGTTATTTTTCCTTTTTTGATTTCGAACCATTTACTAGGATTTTTGCAATATTTCTCTGTCTCGAACAGGGAATATTTATGGTATAAGGGTAGTAAAAAGCTTTACATACATTTTTTATTATGACAAATATGACCGGTTGTTGTGTGGTATGTCCCTAATTCGATATTTTATTTGTTTGATTGAACCTTAATATTTGTCGGTCAGTAATTTGTAATCCAAATAAATTATTATTTAATAAGGTAATTGATGATGATATCAATGCTTGTCCCTTCTACTGATTATTATAAATTATGCATTTGTATTGATGTTTACATTATTATAATAGATTTGAATTTGTATGCGGATACGCGGTATGATCCACTTCTCTTACACTATAACTATTGTGTACAATACTCATATCTAATAAAATACGAAGATCAATAGAGATAGATGATGGTAAATGTGCAGAAAGAGTGAGACAGTATATGATGAATAACTAAAATAGTTTCCTATCGAACAATTGAACCACCACGATACACTAGAACGCGATGTAGGCGTACTGTAGTAATAATCCATATAGTATGAATAGAATTTCCATAAAATTAACATAAAATTTAATAGATGATAAATAAAAATAGAGTGGCAGTTTGTTTTTTATTTATTCCTCTCCCCTATCAGCAAGCGTCCAAGTTAAATTGACCATTAAATATGAAACACCTCGTTACGAATTTCAAGTTTTATTAAAACAACTACAAAGAAACACTAAAAATAAAAGACCGGTTTCTATCCTTTTGTCGATCGAATCCAATTTTCTCTAATTGACGCTTTTTCCAAATTTCGAGCAATTTCTGTCCAAATAGTGGCGCACTCGGTATCGAAAATAATTCACTTAAGACTGCTATTTGAACAATGTTATTCAATTGTAAGGGTAAACAATTATGGCGATTATTTGAACAACGATTCGAGAAATATTTTTAGGATTTATAGGTCTCCAGGGATCATTTTAGCGCAATTTGGGCCGTGTAGCTCATTTTAATGTTGGCTTAAAGGTGTTCATTGTAAAAAATAAGTTACACGTGTCCAATGATTCCCAATATTGATTTTTCTCCATTTTATTCTGGAATGCATTTATTCTAAAATGCAAAAATTTGTGTCATTCTAAGACACTTGCATGACTCGTTTTCAAAGATCGTCTTTGACCAGCTTGCCGATGAGCTACGAGGTTTAAATTTTGGTAAAATGGTCTCCAGAGAGCCTCTATAAATCCTCGAAATTTAATTCAAATCGCTCAAAACTATATACTTAGTTATGAATAAATTAGTGTAATTAAAACGAGTTTTTGGGGCGAAAGATTTGGGCGTTATAAGGACGTATGTGGCTAATTTTTTGGTTAAATGAGGGGTATAAACGACGATTGATTCGTTGAGAATTCAAATTTCTTCGTGTTGTTTTTGAGACAATCAGTTAGGGGAGCTTTAAATAATTAAACCAATGTTTAAATTATTATTTCCTGTTTCTATATTTATAATTTCAAATCGTTTACAAGGGAAATAGGTGAAATTTCACAATTTCTCAATCTCTTGTCAAATTGTTTAACGATTTCTTCTTTATTTTTGTAGTTTAAACAATAGATTGATTGTATTTTATGTTATTTTCACGCTATTCTCATTCAAAAGGATTACGTTGTAAGTACTTATTCTCATCTTGTGTGTATTGTTTGTTTGTAGTAGTCTTGACTGGATTTAGTTGGAATAGTAATAATTTTAACGTTTCATTGTTTTATAACAATCAATTCAATTTTCTTAACAAACAAATTAAATAAATACATTTGCATGTGAATTGAATGTTTATATTAACAGTTAAATTATTTTTTCTTAATTTAGTTAGAAAATTATAAACGCGTATGCATGTTAATTTCCGGTTTCCGTACTATTGTTCTTAATTTCCAACCCCCTGAACCCTTTCTTTCCTACTATTGTACCAATTATATTTAACAATTGACCGGAAATGTTCATTGAAAACCGGAATTTACTTTATCCAAACTATATATTTATTTCTTCTTTATCTGTACAGATACGGACAACCAACGTGTAATCATCCATGTGAGAGATGTTAATGATGAACCACCCTATTTTATAAATCGTCCACTACCAATGCAAGCTGTTGTACAATTAAATGCACCACCGAATACGCCGGTTTTTACATTACAAGCACGTGATCCGGACACAGATCATAATATACATTATTTTATTGTACGAGACCGTACTGGGGGCCGGTTTGAAGTTGATGAACGTTCTGGAGTCGTCCGTACTAGAGGCACCGATCTTTTCCAATTAGACATGGAGTACGTTCTGTATGTTAAAGCTGAAGATCAAAACGGACGTGTGGATGAACGCCGTTTCCAATCAACACCAGAAGAACGCCTGTCGATAGTTGGCGGTAAACGAGCCCCACAATTCTATATGCCCAGTTATGAAGCCGAAATTCCCGAAAATCAAAAGAAAGACTCAGAGTTTGTATTCTTAACGAATTTGAAATTATTTCTAATTTTTGTTGGGTTTTAGTATAATTTCGGTGAAGGCGAAATCGTTCGCTGATCGTGAAATTCGCTACACGTTGAAAGCCCAAGGCCAAGGGGCCGGTACTTTCAATATCGGCCCGACTTCTGGTATTGTAAAGCTGGCAAAAGAATTGGATTTCGAGGATTTACGCCAACCGCACGTCTATTCTTTGGTAGTAACAGCAACCGAAGATTCTGGTGGTTTTTCAACTTCAGTTGAAGTAAGTTCAGAATTGGTAGAAATTTGGTTTAATTATTGTTAAATTTCAGTTAACAATCCGCGTGACTGATGTTAATGATAATGCGCCGAAATTCGAATTACCGGATTATCAAGCCCATAATGTCGATGAAGATATACCGCCAGGGACGAGTATTTTGAAAGTTAAAGCAATGGACGCCGATAGCGGCGCTAATGCTGAAATTGAATATTTAGTATCGGATGATCATTTCAGTGTTGATCCTAGTGGGATTATATCGAATAATAAACAATTAGATGCCGATAATAATAATGCTTATTATGAATTTGTTGTAACAGCTAAAGATAAAGGTGAACCGGCTAAAACTGGTACGGCAACTGTACGGGTTTATACAAAGAATAAAAACGATGAAGAACCGAAATTTTCACAACAAGTCTATACGCCGAATGTTGACGAAAATGCCGGCCCCAATACGTTGGTAACAACAGTTGTAGCTTCCGATAAAGATGGTGATAATGTGCGTTTTGGTTTCGTTGGCGGTGGTACCAGTTCAGGTCAATTTGTCATCGAAGAAATTACTGGAGTAATTCGATTACACAGCAAAGCTATATCGTTAGATCGCGACAAATACGAATTGAATGTAACAGCAATGGATGATGGTGCTTGTTGTGTTAATGGCGACCAAACTATCCACACAAGTACCGCTGTTGTGGTTGTTTTCATCACTGATGTCAACGATAATAAACCAGTCTTTAAAGACTGCGGTACTTATTATCCGAAAGTTGAAGAAGGCGCACCGAATGGTTCACCAGTTATCAAAGTACATGCCACCGATGAAGATAAAGGTGTTAACGGACAAGTTAAATATTCGATTGTACAACAACCAAATCAGAAAGGAACAAAATTTACGGTCGATGAAGAGACTGGTGAAGTTTCAACGAATAAAGTGTTCGATCGTGAAGGTGACGATGGTAAATTTGTTTCGGTTACTGTTAAAGCAACAGATCAAGGTGAACCATCATTGGAGGGTGTTTGTTCGTTTACTGTTGAAATCACCGATGTCAATGACAATCCCCCACTGTTTGATCGACAGGTAAATTTGAATTGAATTCAAATCGAAGGTGGAGATGATATTAATCAGCAATATTTGAAATTATCGGTGAATTTTAAGTGTTGTTAAGTTCAACTCGAGTATCAATTTAGTTAACGAGTCTCTCTCTTCTATAGCATCAGCATTATCGGATAATTTCTAATGTTATCGGAAATTTTCAATATTCGAAAGAATTCCACATGGATTAAGTCGAGAGACATTTGGCTCGGTTTCAACGACAATTCAATATTTCCCCAACAAAATCTCGAATATGAATTTTTATATTGCTAGTCGCTATTTTTGTTTTTCTTTTTGAAGTGGTTCTAATTTTATTTTCGGATAAATTGAAACTATACCACGACAATTTGGCAAACAATTGGAATTTCCTGAAAGACCTCCGTCAGCATCGCTGGTAACAATATCAACGGACTTTTTTAGAAATAAACTTGATTCTTGGCTCTTTCATTGTGGGAAAATTATCGAAAAATCGATAGTTGCTAAATTATAGGCAAAAATGTGTTTTTTTAACATGTTCCAAGATTTTCCTTTATAACTCAAACTTTAGTTGAAATTTTCAAATTAAATATGACTCGTTGAAAAGGGCATTTCTTTTAGTCTAAATGCGCGTATTTAGTTTGGAAAATTTCGAGAAAATTTTGAAATATGTCGGAAAATGTTGGAGCATCCTTTTCTTGTGTTTTTTTAGTTTCCTCTCTAACATGGCTGATATTGCTTATTTTCAATGATTCAAATTGTCTTTCATAGTAAATTGAAAGCGTTTCCCAAATATCTAAGAAATTTTCCGGAAAATCGGAGAAACGGGATAACGTTCAAGGACGTTTCGGGCTTAATTTTGAATATAGAATTTTACACAATATATTTTCCGAAAGCTTACAGGGTGTCCCAGGGGTACGAGGAACTTCCATATCAACGTTGATATCATTTTTAAAAGAAAACTTAACAGTTTTTCAAAATAAACCTGTCAAACCGTACATCGTTGAAAAGCTTATCAAAAATGCTATCGAACAGTAGTGCAAGATATAGGACATTCCATTTGAAAAAAACGAGTAATTAATAATTTTGCGTTTAGGTCCAGCCTGTACACAATAATTGGAATAGGATGATGAAGAAGCACTTAAATGAAATTTGAGAATACGGAAAAAGACTGGATATTTTGATCGCTCCTTTAGCTGCAGTAATAAGGCTGTGGCGATTTTTCAAAGATGACACTTTTTCGCTCTTTTTTCGACCATAAAATCTAAACGGTTCATAATTGCCCAATAAAATTACAGGCATCTTGATGAGAATCAAAAGGCCTTTGTAATGATTAGTGTTAGGATCTACAGTTTCGCCATAAGTATTTCAACGCATTGAACCTACCATTAGCGTAGTTGTTCTATAATTCTGATTAAATAACTTCTTGTATGTTGTAAGCTATCGGAGATGAAAAATCATTATTATTTACAAATTATAGTCTGAAATAATAATTAAAATATTAAATTACATTAAAATATTTTAAATTTCTTTACGTACAAATCATAAGTTTATTAACCCAAACGAGTTACTATAAGAGTATTCAGGAGGGGGAACACATTCCATTGAAATTTACAGTACAATCAAACGTCTGCGTTTTACGAATGACGTCGATCGGTCATGCGGATATTTTAAATGGTCTACTGTTTTTCAACATTCTGCTGCTATCGTTATAGAGCAATTCGTTTTGTTGGCGACGACAACACTCGATTAAAACAGAAAATAACATTACGCTCTACTCTAATTTGTCAGGAGAGTAGATTTTAGCCGGCACGCTCTACGGTGCCAAATCCTATCTCTAGTAATGATGTAAAAATATTGGGGGGTTCCCATTTAAAAAAACATAAGTTGGGTGCGTCACCCTGTATAGCAGTAAGCATTAAATAATGAAAATAATTTTAGAATGTGCAGAACGTCTGTAGCTTCTGCCTAAAAAAATCTCCAAGTCGATATCTCAAATAGTACCGAAGATATGGAAGTTCCTCGTACCCTGGGACACCCTGTATATATATGTACGGGTTCTGAGATTTACGAAAGATTATTTCTAATTGGGAAAATCATGGGGAAATTCATTAACAATTTTCAGTTGTTGATTTTAATTGTTTTGTACCGGGTTTTTTTCAACTTATTTTCGATTCTACCGATTTCAAAGTTATACTATTGTCAGAAAATTTATCAGGAAACTGTCCCTCTGAGATTTTGATAAAATTTGGTATGCAGGTGGAGCTTCAAAAAATAGTCAATGCGTTTTTCTTGGCTGCCCAGATTTACTTTAAGGGGGTGAAATTGCCCCTTAAAATTAACCTCCAAAAACACATTTTTAGTTATATCTCGAGAACGAAACAAGATATCGAATTCTTTGAAAAACTGAAATATTATTTTTATTTTTATCCTGCATTACACAATCCTAAAAATTCTTCATGATATCGATTAATGATCATTAAAAACAACATTTTAGCTTTTGATTAGTCTCCTGATACTAACAATTCAATTTGGATATAATATTGGGGATTGCGACCCTTTAAATAGGGGATGAATCGAAAAAAACAAAAACAGATAACTTTAGTTTTCCTATAAAGTTTAGGATGATGGGGAGACAAGCTTGAATTTCCTAAAATTGTGACCAGGGGGAGCAAAAATATACTACCCCACACATATTTCTCACCCTCCGCAAACCGGAGGGTTATTGTCTGCTGGGTCATAAAATAGTATTGATTGTGTATAATATTTCAATTTTTGAATGAATTCGATATCTTGATTCGTTCTCGAGATTTGGCTAAAAATGTGTTTTTGGAGGTTAACTTTAAGCGGCAATTTCACCCCCTTAAAGTAAATATGGACAGCCAAAAAAAATGCATCGACTATTTTTTGAAGCTCTACCTGTATATCAAATTTTATCAAAATCGGAGAGGGATAGTTGTGTCTCTTTCCTTGTTAGTTTATTTTCCTGCGAAAACTGCATGGAAAACAACCCCACAAAAGTACCGGCCTCAGTACTTCATTGAATGATATCCCAATAAAATAGGGTTGCATTTAGATACATATATTTATATAAATCTAGTTTTTTTCTCGTATATACATGATAATGATAATAGTTCGATTTTTTTGATATTGATATTGTATTGATATTTATATTTTTATATCGAATATAGGCATCTTTATATCATTTGGTGACCACTCAACTCAGTAGTAACTCCATCTCTCCGGACTTTAGTATTAGTAGGGTTGTTTTCTATACAATTTTCTCAGGAAAATAGGCCTGATTTTTTGATAAAGTCGATGGAATCGAATACAAATCAGAAAAGATCGATGCAAAACAATTAACAGGTGAAAATTATTAATTTTCCCTAAATTTTCATAAATTTGATTTTTTATTTGAAATTTCCCAAATATTTGGAAAGTACCTTCAATTCACTACTGAGGGTAGTTTGAATCATTAAAAAATAAATATTATTAGCTAAATTAGAGAGGAAAATATTGAAGAAAAAACAAGAAAAAGATACATTTTCCTGTATAATTCAGAATTTTCTCGAAATTTTCCAAAACAAATACGCTCAGTTTAGACTAGAAAACGAACGGAGAAATTAACTAAATATTCGCCTTTTTCACGAGTACGAGCTCGCCCCCTTAAAATGTTGGCAATTTGCAGGCACTGACAGTCGTATTCTCTAACTTTTTAGTGATTTATTACCATGACAACGCTGTAGATCAAGAGTCTCTTTTAAATAACTTATTTCATACTTATCTTTTTTCAATTATACGTAAGATGGAGTTGTAAAGAGTGAGATAGAAGCTTTCTTCAAAGATTCACAGATTTTTTAGGAAGTTGAGAATTATCTTCAAGCAAAAGGAAACGAATAAAACTATGCCGCTTTCTCTTAAATTTTGGTGACATTTAATAATTTGGTCAACTACAATTCTATTTAGGCCTATTTACATATTCATATGCAAAATATAGGACGAATGAAGTGTGCCTGACCAATTGATTCTTGAAAATTTCTTACAAATAGATAAGAGGGACAACCAAACGACTGCAACTTCTCTATTTTACTCTTGTCAGAATCATCATTCTTATTCTGATCTTGATCTCGATCCTCCCCTACAATACAAGTCAAATGGGAGCAATGATGATAGTCTTCAACAACGAGGGCTTGATGCTGATTATAGTCCTTGAAGAGCTTCTTGAACAATTTTGTGAATACGCTCCACTGTCGATCTCCAACCTTGTCATTGTAACGAATCGCCAAAAAGTTAGAGAATAAGACTGCGAGAAAAAGATGCTGCTGAAAGTCTAAAAATGACGAACTCGTATACAAACTTTCATCTATTTCTTCATTTATAGAGGTAAATTTTGCAGAAATACTGAACATTATTTCATGTCTAAAAAAAGTCTAAAAATGAAGATTAATGCTTCTAGCTTCGAAAATGACGGACTTATATACAAATTTTCTCTCAGGGATGAAATTTGCAAAAATTAGCTAAATTTCATGTGCCTAACTTTAATAGTTTAAGCCCGGTGATAATGAATCAGCCAGGACATGTTAATTTATAATTTATTAACTTCTTTAATTTGAACCAAATATTCGCCTCTAAACAAATTCTTGTTATCAATTTTTATGCTACAAACAGAATTGAGGGGAGATTTTGTTTTTTTTAAAGTTCAAACAAATGCCTCGAGTTATTAAGTTTTTATTAAAAGTTATCTGTTCAAAGATAATTATATAAAACAAGATTAAACAAGACAATCTTTTAGGTTTTTTCTCAATTAATTATAAATTTTTTGAAGTTTACACCATATAAATTGAATTTTAAATTTAAATAGCCGTCTCCACCTTTTATTGTATTCAACGTTGTTGTTTTCGGTTCGATTTTTAACAGTAGTTCTTGTAGAAATATGTGGAGAATGTGAAACAGGACGCCAGTATTGGTACGAATATTCTGCGAGTCTCAGCCTCTGATGAGGATGCTGATAATAATGGCGCTATTGTTTATACATTGAATGCTGGTTCGAATGCTGCCGATTTAGAATATTTCGAAATTCAACCAGAATCCGGTTGGATAGTACTTAAGAAGCCTTTAGACGTAAGTATTGACTCATTTCTATAATTAATCGAATATTATAGAAATTAATTACTAATTGATATATTGTGTGTCTGTTTTGGATGAGTGTGTTAATTTTGATTATAAAATTTCAGGAGTGATCGCCAAATTTATTTGTTTCTCTATATATATGAATTTTTGTTTAGTTTTTCCGTTAAATTTTCTTTTATTGTTTTATTTGAATTGAATTTAAGTCCAGTGATTTAGCCGGGGTTCCACAACATATCTTTTAGGTACGAGTGGAAAGTAAATATGAATAAATAAAACTAAACAAATCAATAGCTGCTTCTTTCTTCATTTTCAGCGCACCTTAATTTGAGTTGCTCTAAATCGGTTTGTTTTTTCATGTTAAAACAGACCGACTGCACTGATCTATAACTTTTATTCAATAAGTTTGTTTATACGGCACACCTTGCATATATTTATCAGTATTTTGTGATTGTTCTTTAATTTGAACTTCTAATGGATGCAGTCCAATTGCAACAATTCAATTTATCCAATAAATTTTGATAAAAATCCGACAAGATTGTTATAATTGGGCGTCATTCATTATCCTTTAATCTACATTGGAGTAGCAAGGAGAGCTGTTTTTTTACCAAATATATTTTTGATGCCAGGTACTACTACCAGATTTTTGGCCCGGACTGGATCACTTTTTTAAACAACATTATTTATTATTATAATTTTTGTGAATAATCTATTTTTGACAGATATTTTTGATGCTGTAAATTTTTTTGCAGTGCTATTACACAAATCTTTTTTTTGAATGATTTTTTACAGGAGGAGCGTTCACAAATCCAACGCTAATATGTTGTGTATTTTTTTTCCTCAAATAACAATTTGTTTAATCTTTGAATGAGAAACAAATTATTGAAAATTTTGGTCACGAGAGTCGCAGGAGGGCGATTTTTGAAACCCGGGGTTTGGGCATTAGTTTACCTCTTGCGGCTTTCAAACATTGTGACATTTTTAAAATTTGTGTATGGGGCGGCGTACAACAGCCAAAATTTACAAGAAAATGACAAATTAGAATTTAAAAAATTATTTGAATTTAAACGTCCAACGGTTTTTGATGGTCGTTTACAAATTTGACAGAAGATTTGATGATGACAGAAAGAGAAATTGAAAAAAATTAAATGACTTTTTGCACATCCTTGCTCCCGACCTGCCCACCAGAACATTTTTGAGACTTTTTTTGCATGCTGTTGCCTGCTTAAAAACGATTTTTTTTCAGTTTTTCTTTTCTTCAGATATTTTTAAATATTGTCGATAATTCTACATATTCGTATTTATTTTCAATTAATTTATTGATTAATTATTATTATAATTATTATGATTCTGATTATTATTATGTTTGTTAATTTTTAATTTGATTGCACTTTTTTTGTTGTTCACCGTTTCCACCGACCGGAATCAGGGATGTTATCCAGTAAGTAAAGACGTCTTTAGTATGGCGTCAAATGAAGAGACCCCCGGCTCGACATTTATTTCAGGGGCGTTGTAGTTATAGATAGACGACGACAATGATAGCTTATCAATGCCTTGATTGTCGTCGATTTTCACCCCCTGTATTCTCTATAGATTGCGTTTCCATCAGGTTCAAGAGCGGAATATCTTTCTATGTTTGTGAGGACTTATTTCAGCTACTGGAACGTGTCTGGTAGTCAAAATTTTTGATATTGTTTGGTAAACGAGACAACAATATTGTTTATAATTGGCCTGTTGATTTATTAATTTTTTTCTTTTAGAAGATTTGTTGCTGATGGGAAGAGACTCCGTGCATTTGGAATCTAATCGAAACGCAGTCGCTTCTAAGCATTTAACTGTTGGATACCCCCATTAATAGACGTCTTCTTCATACTTCTTTGTCTATTCTAAAAGAACAAGACGCATATTAATAGTGGTATCGCCAAAAAAATCCTATGATCAATTTGATTATAGCGTGCTATTTGTTTCGGGCCTATATTTTGTTTTTAGTTGTGTGATTGAGTTGTTCGTTTATATCATTTTGTTTTTCTTCTTTTTTACATACAAAAAAAAAACAAAATTTATATTTCGTTCTTTTGATTGAGTGTGTTCTATTTTGGTTTTTGATCCTACGTGCCCTGACCTGACCGTACCCCGTGTTTAGAGAGACAGGTATCGACTTCGCGTGCGCGCTTCAGATAGAGGCGAGCCGCCATCCTATGCGGACGTGGACGTTGAATTAGACGTCGTTGACAGGAACAATAAGCCGCCCCTATGGGACTCGAACACGTACGGCCCCATTCACATCAAAGAAAATGTCACAGTGGGTACTGTAGTGACTTCTATCAAGGCCAGGTTGGTATCGTCACCAGCGACTACTACATCTACTACTACTCTACTACTACTACTACTATTATTACTACTACTACTATTACTACATTGGAGCACCAGTTGTTGGCCTGTAGCTCGGGGGTGGGGGGTCGTATAGTGGGTGAAAGCTCAGGCCGATAGCTTGCCTCCAACCCTAGAACATCAGCCTTGTTCTACTCCAGCCTACAATGTTATCTGTTTTTACTCATTATCCTAAGCTGTTTCTTAATCACCTCCAAATTCAAGACATCCATTAAACTTGTCAGAAAGCTCAATTGAAAAACTTGATAAGGAGTTGTTTAGGATATGGCCTAATAATTGTCTTAATCGCTGGGCAAAACTAATATAATCTATCCGGCGGCCCTAGCGAGAGACCTACAAGTTGGAGGCGACCGCCCAAGACAAAGGCTATCCTCCCCTGTCCCGTTCCGTGGAAGTCCAGATAGACGTGGTGGATCGTGCTAACAATCCGCCTGTTTGGGATCATGTGGTGTACGGACCTATCTTCATACGGGAGAATCTCCCGGTGGGCGCAAAGGTTGTTTCGGTCAAGGCCAGGTCTGTGCCCAAAATCAAACAAAACGAAATAAATTTATAAAAAAAAATAATAAATAAAAACAAAAATATACCACATCATCAGTGTTATTAAAGACCGTGTAGCAGCACGAGCTGCACGGTATCATCTCGTCTGTTTGTGCACGCTTTAAATTAATATATGAAAAAAAATCTAATGAAAACAAGTCAAAAATTGAAAGAAAACTCAGTTAAATTGAAGGGCAAGCACGTGCTCTTTTTTTAAATGCCTTTATAAGGTCCTTAATTCCTTTTATAATCCTATCCGTAGTTCTGGGTGTGTAGTCCTCCGTTGTAATTTTCTGTTCCTTGTTGATTTTTTTTTTTCGAAATAACAAACTGAATGCTGTTGATGCCTGCACTACACGCAATTTAACTCACAAAGCTTTTTGGGGGCTCGGGTACAATGCAAACACCTCAACAGCATTCAACCACAACTAAAAAAATTAATTTTTAATTTAATCTCTTATATTTATAATTACCTATACAGTTTTAGTTTCAATAGTTGATTTAAGTAATTAAGTTAAAGGCTCGACTGATAATCGAGCCCACTCATGTATACCTTCGGGTGTTCTCACCATAGTAGTTCAATATGACAGGTTTAATAGCTTAGCGTGCTGATTATAAATTGGCAGTGCGTGACACATAAACTCCACTAATTTAAATCTAAAATCAACAACACTCGAATAATTACAAATACTAGTAACAAAATACACATACAAACTGTACACTTTATGTCACACTGCCGGCATCCACCACATGTTGGAAATTTTTTAATTAATTCCAATAAATGCATGAGTGCAAATTTGTAATTGCTCTAGCGGCAGTATTTTCGTTTTTTTTTTTTGTTGAAAACCGAAAAAAAATACGAAACAATTGGTGGATGTCCAAATTTAAATCGAATCAATAAATAGGTAAATATGTGGTAGCATGTGCATCTCAAACGTGACAACATTTTTTCCAATTTTCATCCAATTGGACTACTTTCGCCGTGCTTTTTTACGACAACAAAAATCGAGCCTTTTAGTCTTAAACTTTGTTTAAATCTGAATAAAATAAACCGTTGTTCCCTCTCTATTTCTTCCATTATCGCAATCTTCGCTGTTCGATTTTATTTTTATTGTCTCCCGGATGATATTATCCAGTTTCAATTATTTTTCGCGACTTCTATTTCCACCGAATTACTAATTGCAATTAATTTTAATGAAAATCCAAGTTATCTCTTTTGTAATAAAGTTGAGTACTAAAGGGCGTAATTTAACCGAGTTAATCAATTTTCTTTTTTATTTTACGCTTCAAATATCGGAAAGTAGTCCAAATTGTCGCGTTTTGCATGCGGCTGACCTGAATTTTTGTAAGCCAATTTGTCGTTGTTTTTTTTTTTTGGAAAGTTTTTGCTTTTTGATCGTGGTCACGTGATAGCGAATTGAAGTTTAGATTAAATTAGGCAATTTTCATTTTGGGATTTGTTTAATCATTCTGTGGGTTATCTAGACAATATTTTTACAATTTCAATCATTTTCCTCGATTTAGTTCTGGTATAGAGAACAATCCGACGGTTTTCTATCGTTTAATGCCTGGCTCAACGGCACAGACCAACAAATATCACACATTCTATTTACAACAACGGCCTGACAACGGTTTCACATGGGCTGATATCAAAGTGAACCAACCGTTGGATTATGAATCGATAAAGGAATATAATTTAACTATACGTGTTGAGGTTTGTTGATTTTATCAAATACGTTTCGGGCAATGATTATGAATTAATTTCAATGATTTTCGTATTGGTAATTGATTTTATAGAATAATGGGGCACAACAATTGGCGTCTGAGGCTACTGTTTATATCCAATTAGAGGATGTTAATGATGAAATACCGTTATTTACTGAACGTGAACAAGAGACCGTTTTAGAGGGCGAACCAATTGGAACCAAAGTCACACAAGTTAATGCAATCGATAAAGACGGCACTTTCCCCAATAATCAGGTAATCAACAACTACAACTGTTTCTATACATTTGAAGCTTTTTGATAAAAATGCGAAACTAGCAAAATCGTTACCGTTAAAGCTCCTTTGTTAAATTCACTACTGTCTCTTATCTGTAGTTCTATTTATTTCATTAACCTTATCGTCTGTGAAATCCTTGAAAATTTACACTTTTATACTTGCCGTATTTGCTCTTAATTTACTTATCAGTAATGAACGGATGTGTACAATTTTATAATGAAGTTTTGTTGAATAAATTCTTGTTCGTTTCAGGTATACTATTACATTGTCGATTCACCGCGTAATGAAGGGAAGGATTTCTTTGAAATTAACAAAGAAACCGGTGAAGTCTTCACGAAAGTCGTTTTCGATCGTGAAAAACAAGGAGCTTATGCATTGGAAGTGGAAGCCAGAGATGGGGCACCATCGGCGCGTCCTAACAGCGATAATCAACCAAATTCAGGTAAGTCTCGAAAATTTTTCCTACTAATTATCGTACATAAGAAAAACGATTCGATTTCAACTATAAATTGAGAAACTTTAATTGTAAATTAATCACGTACTCACCAGTATAGTTTGTGACTTTGAAAATTCTTCACAAGTTACACATTTTATTACAAAGTTTCTCTATTCTATCGGTAATTCTCTAAGAGCTTAAATAGAAACAACATTTGAGTTAAATCAACAAGAAGGAGGTACTTAGAGTGTGGTTGTTATTAGTATAGAAGCTTTATTTTCGCATCAGTAATATGCCAGAGTAGTCTAGTGTGGTAAATTAACAGGAAGCGCGCTAGAAACAAAGCATTAGTTAAAAGAGAATGGGGGCGTTTTCGTTGTAGATTCACTGTAAAAACAGAAATAAAATGGGAAAAGTAGTAGAGACGAAGAAAAAAACAGACAAACGAGCACGATTAAACTAACGAATCGGTTTTTGTGTTTCTCAATCGATATTCAAGATGTCATTTTGAAAATAAGTCGTTAGTGAAGGACTTTAATCATGAATATTTATCAGCTTCATTTCATTTAAGTTGATGATTTTCATCTCGATTCCTATATTGGAATTATCGCTTCGCGTCGATATTTGTTGTCTTTTATGGGTGTTTTATTGACAAAAATAAATTGTTACGAGAATTTCCGTTCTATTCATTAGTTTAATTCAATATTTCTGCCTTAATACGGAAATATTATTGATAATAATAGCAACAAAATAATAATGATAACAATTTATCCGCTTATTTTTTCATTCCATTTTTATTTTGAACAACATTCTGAAGTTATTAAAACGTTGCTGTAATTCGATGTAATCGTCTTAGTTCTATCTACATTATCCTTGTCATTATCGTTTGTTACGTTTTGCTCTCCATCTTCTGTCCAAAAACTAATTTTCCAAAGATGTTCGATCGTCTCTAATTACAATCATTGATGTTTAAAATTTTATATACGTCGATTTTCAATAAATTTCCACATTTTAAATGAATCAAATTCAACATTAATTGTTGTTAAATTAATGTTTAAACGGTTGTTGTGCTTATTTATCGCTAGATAAAACTATACAGCGGAACTGAATTGAATTATATGATAAATTATCGTCGTCTTAGAAAATTACTCTAATATTTTCCGTGAAATTCTCTATTGTAATCAAAATATGAAAACAACGTTGTATATTCATAAAAAGATAAATCATATGTTTTGCTCATACAAGTGAAAATTAATGAAGATTTAAACGTTATTTTTTCCCGGTACTCCGTTCTATGTTAATAGTTCTCTACTTGATAAAGTTGGTTTTTGTTGGAATATCCACAGGGCTGTTGTGTGTAGTTGTACATAAAAGTAAACGACTTGCAATTGTGTAGAATTTCTAAATTAGATATCGGTTAATTTGTTTTGCAAAACTCGCCTGTATTACTCTACAGACTAATATTTTTGTTAATTCTCGGTATAATTGTAATGAGATGTTTAGATGGAATTTATTTCAATTTATTTTATGGAAATTTCAAAAAAGCCCATACATGTATTCATTACAAAAGAATCGATTTCAGTGCGTTTTATTTGAAATTGCAACATTAATTGCGATCATATTTAAACCTATTAAATTACACACAAAACAATTCATGTTGTTTGTTACTTTGATATACCAATACTTGGTACTTAATTAACTTCCATTATTGATACTATAAGTAAATATGTGTAGGTGTACGTTCATTTTGTTGTGTTATTTGTCAGTTAAAATTTGTTAGTGATTTTCATCAATCTCATTTTTTTTTCGCCTCCCGTCCACGAATTTTCTCGTTATGCCTAAATAACGTCAATAAATTGCCCACTAGTTTTGTTTACTTCATTCGATTATTATTTTGAAAACTTTGCTTTATTGGTTGTTGTTTTTACACAATTTTCAATCGTCCAGAACGACGAACCAACTGAAATTTACTTAAACGTTACAATCAAATAAACAAACATCAACAAACAGTTTAAAAGGCATATCAATTGGTGCTTTTATCGAAAATTGATTGGAACTCGAAAGTCCATCTTTAATTTGATTATTATAGTTGACATTTTGATTTTAATCAAATTAGAATATAATCTCGTAACTAGATGGCGTTAGTAGATGATCTCTTTCATGCCACGTCGCTATAAAATTGGACGGGTTACTTTAAATCAAACCGCTCATAACTGTCAGTTCCTTAATCGTTTCCCCATAACCACAATGAAATATCTTCTATTTATTTACCTCTAACAAGGTTTTGTTTATATCTATTTAAAATGTAAATTAGGTTTCGTATGCTTGTATGTATACAATTTTAATAAATTCATTCTCACGTTCAGATAAATAGAGGCTTAGATTTTAGATTTAAATAACTTTTGTGAAACTTTTCCATTAACTAAGGAGTTTTCCTTATTTCAAGTAATTTAAGATAATAGATATTACATAAAGGCATAGAATAATCTGACGGCTTTTTATTCTTTTGTGAAAACTGTACTGTTCTAAAAAGATTTCTAAGGTTAAGCGTCAGCTAGACAGGAAAAAAAGACCAACAGATTAAATTGTTTCATTAAATCCTTAAGAAGTTCCACTATTAGGTTAGTTAGATGAAAGGAGCGCTAATGAAATTTACTCTTTCTCTCCATGGTTTGTTTATTGTATTAAAGATAATAAAAAAAAATTAAAAAGCCAGATAAGTATGAGAATAAATGTATGTTAGTGATGTTAATATAACAACAAATGGTTTCATTAAATTGAAAAATTCGTCAACTAACGAGAGAAACATTTCCAAAAAAACGAAGCTTTACTTCTACCAGTTCTTGTGGAGCTTCCCAAAATTGATTTTACCACAATATTAAGGCAATATTAGAGCAAAATTTGAACTTGAAGCTCGTTCAAGACACGTTCGATTGAGAATTTCATCTTGTCAATTTTGATATCTTCGCTTTTCTCTTGTTACCGAGCCATAGGCCTCAAATTTTACTAAAACGTTCCCCAAAGATTACTCTACAAATTTGACAGATGTGATTTTAGTTGGGACACCCTGTATGTGATGTTTTGATCAAGTTGTTCTGCTGCATGTTCATCTATTGGTGTGACAATTTTTGTCGTGATTTCATAAAAGTCGATATAGGTGTTTCTCTTTTTAATGCCAATGGGGTATATGTGTGTTAGATATATTGTTGTCTCAGGTTAGAATCATATTTTACATTGTCAAATAAATTCTATATTGAATTATATGCAGTAAATATACGGGAAATGGTAACAATTTTTCTTATTCCTTTTTCATTATTGATATAAGTTGAAAAATATAAATTTCTAGTTTAAAATCATTTACGTTTTCTCTATTTTTTACGAATATTCTATTTTATTACAATGTGTCACGATTAATAATTAAAATCTGATTTTATTACTATAAAACTATATAATAGAATTGTATTTTTCTAGCGAAATGCAAGTGTGTAATTCACTAGAGATGTAGAAAATGTAGATTCGTTGCCAAATTGCTACTTAAAATTTTTATATTTCCCTTATATCTACAAGGTTGTTGTTGTTGGTACATGTTTGGAATTTTAATAACTTTAAAGTGTTTTAATAAAAATCCATAGAAACAACAATACGTACGTAAAATATAGAAAACTACTATGCCAATATCTAGTCTTATCAATAGTTTCTTCTTATAAAAGTTTCTAGTGCTTTTAAATTTATTTTTATATAAAAAAGACATTCCACATGCATTATTATATAAAGTTGGAACTTGTCAAATGTACTACATTCTTTTATAAAGCATAAAACCACAGGAAATAATGCACAATACATACGACTTATTAGTTGTACATGTACTCTTTTTTTTCATCTATTTCGTTAGTTATTTATTATGAAATACGTCAAAATTGTATTGTAAATTCTAGAGATTGTCAATTCTACTGTCACTATTCGCACAATAACTGCACGATAGATGAGAAAAAACAAATCTGTACAACAATAACTGAACATTCTTTTTTTCTCGTTTATTTCTACCTTGTTCGTATAGAACGTTTACTTTGAGTCGGTGGGTTTCCTGGTTAGGTTTCATCTAATTTTTCTAAATGTATCAACTGGAATTCAATTAGATAATTGCAGGAAAAAATTCAACGGAGGTAGAGACGATTTTATTAACACTACTACTGTACAGATTTGTAGATAACACTGTTGTTTTGTAGTTATTTCACGACTGTTGTTAATAAAGAGTGAAATTATCTGTATATCTAAAGATTTGAAGTTTTAGACATTGAAATGTTCTAGTTATTCGCCTCTGTTATTATTTGTCTATCAACAATATCAGTTTAGTAGTAGACGTATATTGGGAGGCGAAAGATTCTGCCTTTTCAATGCTTACGATTACTCAATTTGTTGCAGTGCAAAGAATTGGAGTTCGATTTTTGTTGGTATGTCGCCTAATGATTCTTCTACCAAGAACATTCTTTATATATTTTAGTTTAATATTTAGAACACGCAGTATCCAGGACACAATGTTGAGTGTCATTGGATGCGTATACACACCGAATTGACGTGTGCAGTCACTTGTTTTGCCACGTAATCAATCGATTAGACACACGTAGCTTTCAGGTCTTAACTATAATGTTACAGGTTTGATGTAAATTTAAAAATTGAACTGTAGTAATCCACTCCTTCAATTCAACGTAGATCTCTCACTCCCAAATAAGTTACTCTTTTTTATTTGAAATAGTGTCTTAGCTACGTTTCTTTGTAGATTAAATTAAAACAATTTCTAAGGATGGTTTCTGAAATTGTAGATTTTCAATTCGTTTTCCATCGCTCGTAAAATTCTAGATATGCGGTGAGTAATGGAATTTTTCTTCATATTATTGTCGCAAATTACAATAGAAATTCTCATCTTCTCTTTGGTGGTAGAATATGTAAAATGTCGACTGATGGTGATGGTATATACGCCAAATATTAAATATTTCAACCCTCAAATACCACATGTTCAACCAATCGTAGAGTTTGCAGACATTCCTACATTGTCACGATTATATTTTAATATAAAAAAGAGGAACACTGACTAGAGCAGCAAACGTCTTCGTATAATTGAATTATTTCTTATATTTTCCCTAAAACTATCCGTTCAATATTGTGTTTGTGTGTGTGGGATTTGTTTGAATTAAATTGTTACATCATTCCAATTAGTAATTGATTTAATTAATGTTAAACATCATTCTAGTAAATGCATTAGTAAATATTTGTTGGATTTGTAATCAGGGCAACGGTGAAGTTTCGTCAAGTGTAGAATGCTCCAATACAAAAACATCAATATTTCAATTTATTCAACCTCAATTTTGTTTCATACCGTTTTGAAAACCTACAATCTCTTGTATTCAAAACGATAACATTATAATTAAATTTCGTTTCTGGTTGTTGATTAGACGGCAAGAGTAAGCCATAGAGACGTTTTATGATAAGATACATCCTTTGTTATTACTAATCCATCTTAATTGTACAAAATTAATTTGTATTTTATGGTAGTAGAAAATTCGATAACAAAATTTGTCCAATTTATTTCTGTATAATAAAGGGAAAAAACGCAGGAATCTTGCCTTGTCCTCTCTATTCAAGCGGTATAAAAACGTAATCTAAATACGAGGCAAATAAAAGGGATTTTTATTTATAAAATATTTGCAATTATCTATAATCTAAAGGAAGAAAATAGTCGTATCGATCGCATTTCTGTTCTAAAAGCTAAACGAATAATAGGAGCGACTTTGTCGTTTCTTTTTGTCGAAAAGAAAATAAAGCTTCAGGATATTCAGTCGAGTTTTTCCTTCGAATACTGCTCTGCATTTTACTATTATTACATCCGATATATTGCCACCAAAATATGCTTCAATATTGTTCGTTGAATTTAATTCAAATTGAATTCCAATTAAGTTTCCACCTTTATTTTAAATTCTTACATTCGCATTCAATGTAATTGGAACATTGCTACAATTTTAATTTAAAAAAGATTGTATCAAGCTAAAAGATTTGTTGTACAAAAGAATGTTCATAAATTTTCTTAGTTGTGACTTGTTCGAGTGTAGTTTAATTGCATCTCTCTTGGGCGAAATTTCGGGTTTTAATACGTTATTTATTTGTTAACCGTTGAATAAATTTACTGCATTTTACTGTAATAGAATATTTATTTTATACGGTTGTTGTGTTTTCTTCGCTTTGTAAATTGTCATTAAAAACTCAATCTTACAATTTCCTTTAATTAAATGACTGAATTCTAATTAGGTTCGCTGTTGATATTTGTTCTAACAATAAAAATAAAACGTCTTATAAAAGTTGTAAATTGTGCAAATATGACTTCCGTTATAGTACACAAGAGTTTCCAACTTAAAATTGAGTCAATCGATTTATAAATAAAAAAAGAAATCGACAACTCTTGCCTTAAATCTGATATACTTCAGGTTATGATGAAGTCGCAAAAGTGTATAGATACATCTTTTATTTATCGCCTAATTCTATTCTGCAAATCGATTTAGTGACCCAAACCTTCGACTCGTCGACATTGCAAAGGATAAAAGATAACCCCGATTCTTATCAATAAGGGATAGTTCATATTTATTTTAATTTATTGCCCCACATCAACGACACGTGTGCCTGTTCGAAAATATACAAGAATCAAAATAACAAAACTTACGGTTTGATCTTCCAAATTTAATATACATCGACATATTTGGGACTTGGTCTGAAATTTGATCAACGGAATCGTTGCGAGTTCGTGCTTGAAATGGGGTAGGGCCGCAACAAACGCACGGTCAAATCTACAGGGGCAAATTGCCTCTGGTTAATCAGAAAAATAGTATTAAAGCTGCATTAATTAAGCAGTTTTTTCACTAGTGGTACACAAAATTTTTGGGTGATAATTTGCAGAACTCGTATAAATAGATTTCTGTGCTATTTGCCTTTATGCAGCTCCCTTCTCTTAAAGGTGTTCACAGCGCTAAACGGCTGTTAATTATCGAGTGATTGCAAACATATTTTAAGGATTTATAGGGGTGCACATTTTAGTGAAAGTTGGACCATGTAGCTCGTTGGGAAATCGGGGAAAAAGTGATTTTTGTCGAAAATCTCAACATTTTCGTCAATCAGTTTTTTACATAAATGGACTCAAGATGACTTGAGGATTCTCGGAAAACTGTTTTTTTCGGTTTTCTGGCACTGTATCCTGGAAAAAATTCAAAAACTGGTTTCTCGCTCATTGATCGTAAATGTGACCAGTTATTCGCCTCTCAGTTGTTCAATTCTTATCTTAATGGGCGTTTATGTTATCGTATTTGTTTACCTTTTTAAATTTTTTCCAAAGTTTTAAGGGCAAATTGCAAATACCAAAATGTTACGAATGTATCGCATTAATTCAACACTTTTAATGTGTGAAAAATCCTATTGCCAATTGTTGCATATACAAAAGTTAGATTTAATCTCACTCATTGCCCAATGAGCTACGTGGACCTAATTTTGCTAAAATGTTCTTTGAGAACCTCCCTATAAATCCTTAAAATATGTTTCCATTCACTCGATAATTAACAGACGTTTTGGCGCTGTGAACACCTTTAAGAGGGCTGTATAAATTCTAAATTTAAAATTGTTTTTTGCAAATTGTTTTTCCAAATAGTTGAGTAGAAATATTATTTTGAAAAATATCTGAATGACAGAAAATTTACTAAAGAAAACATCCATTATCGAATATCAAAAATATCAGAAATTTTGATCATTCTCTTAAATAAAACAAGTAATTTTATTAATCTGCAATGAAAGTAGACAAAGAAGAACTTATTGTACAAATAATCCACAAATTCTTCTAAATTTTACAACACCACAGAAATCAGAAATAAGACTGAATTCATAATGTTAAAGTTAGAAAATTTAGAGGAATTATGTTATAGCAACTCATTTTTTGGATTCAAGTAGCTGGGGAATTCGGTTGTAGCAACTCATTTTTTGGATTCAAAATTGTGAATTTGACCAATAGAAATTGATGCTTCAAATAAGTTGGCCAAAGGATTCGCCTAAATTTTCTAAAGTTGGTAACCAGATACGCCTAAATTTTCTGACCTTATAATTCTAAATTAATTCATTTCAGTCTTATTCGTGTGCTTGTGCAATATTTGCAATATTTTGAAGAATTTGCCGATTATTTTTACAAGCACGTACTTCTCAATATATTTAGGCTATTATCAATTAAAACACGTTGTTTTAAATTAAATATTTAAAAAAATTGAACAAAAATGCACTATCACGAATAACTTGTTGAAATTGAGATTTAAATTTGCGCAAACAACATAGGAATGTTTCGAGTAAAATTTTTTTACGATCTTTTTCTGAAAATAAAAAAAATGCATAGTTTAAAATTTAAGTTGAAGATTATAGCTCGGATATAATTTCGTTTGAGATTACGCTGGGTCAACTGGATTTTCCAAATTTCAACTCCCATTATTTCATTAAAAAACAATCAATCTTATCGTGGAGTACACAGTAATTCCGTTAAAATTGTAATTAAATGAAGGTTTGTGATTTGTGTAAAAACCACCCTATTCGTCCAAATAGAAATGAAGGATTCCTATGGGATACAATCGGGCATTACTCCAACAATAATTAAAACAATATCTTGATCCAAAAATCAAAATTCCTCCTAGCCTGAATCTATTTGAAGCTATTCCATCTTCAAACCCGACCACTTCTCTATCTCAATTATTATATTCATCTATTTCTATCTTGTTACATTTTGATCGTTTATTTCTATATGAAATGTTATCCAATGGGGAATTCCTACAATCGACCTTCAGTGATGTCAAAGTACCAAATGGGACCAATTCGACATTTCATTTATAATAAACGATAAAATTCATATAAAATTTCCAGTTTTAATTCAAACAAACAATTCCGTTTTACAAATGATTGAAATTAGCTTTAAACTATCATTGTTCTGTTGACATTAAAAGGGTTAATGTCCAGTATTTATCATGATTTAGACTTAATTGTAACAGTTCCACCCTCTATCTTAATACCTAACACAGATAAATTTTGTCTTTGTTATTGTTAAATTGTGATAATTTATTAGTATTGTTGAAATTCACTAGGAAATAGAACAAAATTTTAGACCACAAATTTCCGAATTGTTGAACAGTATTTTATTATGAATTATTACACTTTTTATATGCATTCTTGTACGTAAAGAGGTTATATAAGGGGTTAAAAAGATGTTGGGTAAAGAAACTAGGCCGGAACTGGCAATTTATATTGTGGTGTTATCTCTACTCTGGCGCATCCACCAAAATGTAACTAATACTTGAGAATATCTCATCGGAATTTTAAGGAACAATGGAAGATTATTATTACTATTATTATTATTATTATAAATGAATTGTCTTTTATTTGTAAATTTAAAATTCCTGCATTATAAGAACGAATCCAATTAATTATTAAAAAACGCTGAATTTTCTTACGATTCGTTTTCAGTTTGTTTATAAGACTGTGCATTTTCAGAACTTGTTTTTACTATAGAATCTATTCTAGAATCTTGCCAAATCAGTATTTTTCACTTGATTTTGAGATTTATGCAGAATCCCCCATTTCTTATCTGATTACTCGATAAGAAATCGTTCTAGAGCGAATCGGTACAAGTTGTTTATAACTCGAGAATATCGTTGAAAAATACCTAATTGCCCAACAATTCTAGACGAGTGATATTACCGTGAATTGGCTATCGAAAAATAAACTTTAAAGTTCAATATCCTGTTAAATGCCGGTTATATTTCGTCGATATGACAGTTTAGTCGTTAAAGTCAAATTTTATAGTTTGTAAATTATAACGAAGTCTTTATATTTTTTTTTTCAATTTGGCTTTTTTCGATGGTTGGTGTTGTTAATTTGGGACAACTAGGTGGGAATTTGTGTTGGAGATTTGTGTAATATCACCATCAGATTTCCACAGTAGTCCGGAATACATCGTGCGGTGCCAGGGCTTTGTACAAATTGATGTATAATATTCACCATGTAGACATAAATTGACTTGACGTAATCACAAACAGATGCCTCCTGATGAATTACGATTTCCAACTTGTAGTTGTAGTTCCTATGTGAGGAAGTATGTTTCAACAATGTTCGTGCATTTATCATCAATTCAAATTGTTTGATTTATGAAAAATTCTAGTGGGAAAAAATCGTGACAGATTGAATGGAAACACGCCTATTATTTTAATATTTTTCGAATTAATTTTTATATTTATACCGAACGATAGATATTCCAATGATTTCTATAAACGATCGACTGCTTCGGAATATTTGTTGTTTATATGGATTATAGCTTGTGTTGGTTTTATAACACTAAAACTGATAATGGTAGCAGTTGGTGTGTGCAATGTTTCATACATTCGGTGATTTATTCAAACGTATAGAAGCTTCACCGTTTATCATACCGTGTTACTGTTGGAAAAATTATAGAGGCGAATTTCGACAAAAATATCGCAATTTCTACGCTAATTTAGAAAATTCTCAAACTTCAAAACGATCCTTTTGTACAATAATTGACAAATATGACAAAACTAAAAGACAAAAACTACAACGTTCTAAAGTAGCTATTAAGGCTAACAAAACGGTCTCTTTTGAGAAAATAATTTACTTCCTAATGGATTCTTTTATTCTTCATTCGAGAGATTAGCGTTGATGTTGGGGGACTTTTTTCTTCGTTTATTCATTAGTCGAGCGGGTTTTCTAATCGTCAAACAACTCGGAAATAACAAAAATTTCAGGTATTTGTAATTTGTAAAGAATCCCTTTAATGTGAAATTGTCTACAAATTCGCACTCAATAAAAATATTCGTTTTCAAAATGATCGTGCTGAAATATTTATGATAAATAGTTTATGTTTTCCAACTTTTCTAACGATATTACATTTTCAAACACCGTTTAACACTGTGATAAATTTCGAAATGTTAGTTTGTTTAAAACTTTACTAACTGAAAATTAATTTTCTTCCACTCATATTTCTACCAGATTCTCTATCGTTATAACTTTTACAATTTTATAAGTTGTAATAGTTATTAATTTTCTTAGATATGCTGTTATCTCAACAACAATTTCCAATCAAATCTATTATCTATTACCACAAGATTTATATATTGGCTCTGTGACAGTCCGAGATTCTCCCCATTGAAATTGATAGATAACACAGCACTGTTGTCTCTAACGCCTTTTGCAACTTGAACGAGTTAAAAATTACTTTAACCTTCGTCTATTTTCCCAAAAGTAAAGATTGAGAAGAAATAGTGCGTACCATCGATCAATTTCACATTTTACTGTTATCCCCCGTTTAAAACTTTCCTCTCCTTGAATATATTTTTATTACAACGGATGGCAATGATCATATTCATAAAACGGCTGCATTTATACTAAATTTGTCTCACTCAAGGAGAATTTATTTTATGTTGAAAGAAATATCTGCAATTTCCACCCGGTGAAAATGTGGAATATTCTGTTTCACGAATGGCCACAATTAAATAGATAGATTATGATCGTTTTTCCACTTGCTAGAATAATCTACAAATATTAACCTGGTGTAACTTTGTAATAAATGATCGATATGAATATTAAAACTAATCGTAATTAATTGACATATTTTAGTCGATTGAGGTTTCTTTAATTATACGCCATTCAAGTTAATTACTCCATCTTTTTTTAGTTTTGCTCCAACTCGGTGAAACATGAATATAAAGTAAGTTGGATCAAGCAGTTGTGTCTTTCAAAGTTTTTCATTTCATAAATAATTTGTTTTAATAAATCTACATAATTAATTTCCTGAAAATTGTCATTGCTGTGTTGTTTAATAGTGGAGTTTCCATAAAATATTTCCTAATTAACACATCGTCTATTAATGAACGAATCATTAATATTTCTAATAACAATGTTTGTTTATTGGGCAAGTTTAAGTTGGGTAATTCAACGAGAATTCCTTTGTTGTTCTTCAAAATTACCTACATATGGAATGTGATATTTCGTTAGTACAGTTAACATAAAGTTAAGCTCCTTAACAACTTATAAATAAACGTTGTTTAAGAAACCTTAGAGCAATTGAACAAATACTCTATCAAATAAGAACAATCCAACATATGATATTTCGAAGAAAATCGGATTTATTATAAAATATTATACAGTTGTATGGTAGTTTAGAATAATATTAAATTTTCAAGAATTAGATTCGTGAGAATTTTCCACCCTTCAAACAACAACACCGTATTCAAAGGAATATTTCCAACCCTGTTTAAATTCAATTTAAAAATTTATAATTTGCGATTGTTCACAATTGAATTGACCAACACCAGAAATACGATGGAATATGTCTGTGTGAATAACAAATAAAACTCAACTCTATACTTGGTTTGGATTGTGGTTTTATCAAAGAATTCAATTAGATTCAAAATTTATTTAGAGGGGTTGTGTTTGATTAATAAAAATATAAATTTTCTCTCCATATTCTATACTTCATCTGAAATAATTCAGTCAACTTTCACATCTATAAAATAAAAATTATAGACTTTCAGTTTTACGATTGTTATATTTACCTACAAATCCACGGTTATTGATAACGTACAATAAAGTTTATTTCTACTGGCGTTGTAGTAAAAATTTTATTATAGGACGTGATATAAAGATACAATTTGTTTAAAATTCATGTTGACTCCACCTGATATAGTTGTTTCGTGCACATAGGGCCAAAAAGTTTCTAAAATGATATATTTCGTTGATTTTCAACCAACAACTGGACTGTATTAGAAGATATTTCGTTAGAATCGAGATTTATGTTGCGGTGCAGAGTCAAGGCGACTTTTTACTATAGACGAAATGTAGAGTTCTTATCTTTATAGTTAGGAATAATAAATGTTTTTAAGAATTTTCTCGACTTTTATAAAACGTAATCAATGTTCTGTAAACAAATTACTGCAAATATTTCTATTTGTGGAAACTTCAACAGGATTTGCATGTAAGTATGGCATCGGTTCGTTATGTTGGCGACTTTTCAGCAAATTTTTCCGGCTGTGAATCAATTTTGTTGCAAATTGATGCGTTGATTGCGTAGTTTACTAGGAAAATTGTCGAAAATGATAGAATTCTTGGAAATTTTCTTTGCAGTGGTCGTCGTTTTCCAAATCTGAGTGTTGAGGTGGATTTAGCGCCGATGTACGGCCACCTTTGTGATGTATCAGCAAATTGAAAAAGCTCTAAAACCATTTATCCAGTCTCATTACAAGCGTAACAAATTACGATTATCATTTTCCATTTTTCAATATTTATGAAGCAATTCTATAATAGACCAATTTTCCGCATTGTTGAACAAATGTACGATAAATTTTTCACTAGAATTTTCCTATATGTATAAAATATATAGAAACTTCAGCCGTCCTTTTTTCACCGAACAAAAAATGCCACTGAAAGAGGAAAAAAACAAATCGAGTTTGCACATGTCACATTTTTACATTTATTTCTCCAACATTAATGTTAAACAATATGTGAGATAAATGTAAACAATGTGCTGCGAGACGATTTACTTTTTGTTATTTATTTTATACAACATTTCATTGTAACTATTGAAACTAGCTAATTTTTAATTTCCCTCACGTACCGCCTAATTTATTAATAGCACTCTTCTATTATATTTTATCCCGACTCGAATGTTGCGTTAGATCTATCTTAGAAAAAAGAAGCAAAATGATTGAATAGTGTACGATTAAATGGATTTTCAACGTAAAAACCGATTAGTTTGTATTGTAAACGTACCCACAGTTCGTTACGCTTAATTTAACTTGTTGCTTGAAGAAAATACAGTATTGGTTTGGTAATAAAACTGGCAACAGATAAAAGAGGGTGAACACGAAAGAAAAAAACCATAAGGGCAACTAAATGGGTCCTGTCTATATTGAAATTGGTTTTCGTTTTGAATAAATAGCCGTGTCAATCAAATTGTCACATAGAAATCCTTAATTTATACAAACGGCAAAAAGAGAGACAAATATTGAATAGGAGCACACAATTTTTCTACCCCTTAATGGGTTATTTCATTTGATATATTAGTTTGGAAAATTTTAGCTTTTAATTAGGTTGGTAGGGTGGAATATACGTGAAAATATGTATAAAGTGAAATATGAGATTGTGTTTATCAACAAAGTTGGAAATTAGTATGGAAAACTGCATTTAAATAAGTGTAATGTAATACAAAATCATGAGTTATGCTTCATATACTAAACCGTATTCAACTTGACTATATTCAACTTTATTGTGTTTGTTTTATTTCGTTAAACAAAGCCCATATTTCAACGAAACTTGAACTTTAATATGGAGTGACAAGTCGGTTGAAGGCGGTCTATTTTAGAGACAATAAAAGTGTACATCAAAATACTCAAAAATCCGTCCGTGGCGAAGGTTTTGATCGTAACTTGATTCATACTTCAATAAATTTTTAATCGGGCAGTCGAAGGTTCTCTGGGAAAAAGGTAAACATCCTGCATTTTCTTCTCGGGGATGTTTCATTTATAAAATAGACAAAATAACGAGCAACAGGGCTGTATTTTATACAAAGTCGTCATTTATTTAGATGCTCTTTTATGAGTTCTCGTTTATTGTCTGTCAATTCGTTGTGATCAAATTGAAAATTGTAATACTTTTCCAATGTCGTTGTGGAAAAAAGAAAACAGACGTTAATATGGCAACGTGAATCCCACGTCTCTCTATTTTCTAATATAATTGGTATTCTAGAACGTACTAGGATAGAAACAGAGTGCCCACATAAAGAATCCCACATGTGAGATTAGTAGAAAAAAGCTCGTGAACATACACATAGTAGTTTATAGAAAATAAAAGCAATTTCGGTTCGAGTCAGACAAGCTAACGTTTTACCAATAACACAATGTTTTGTTGGCGACATACATTGATATTCTTGTATATATTCGGAAATAAAACGGAATTTTTGTTGAATTATACCTTGGAGAAATGAAAGTTGACTCACATTTTTGGTACCATTAGATACAGACGCACAAAAACAGGGGAAACAATTAAAAATGAGGACTTTCAAAATAAGCAACTTACAACTGTCTACATTTAAAATAAATACTTTGAATTGTTAATTTGTAAATTCCTCGTGGTTTCTACCCTACCTTAGCTGTTAAATTAATTGAATACTTTGTTGTCGTTGTTCAACAAAGACAAGACAATTTTCATTGTTTTAAAATAGCCGAAATTAAAATGGATTTTATTATTTATACCAACAAATTTATCAGATCGTTTTTAATAATTCTGATAACTTTAAAATAAGTGTTTAATATAGCGAAACAAACACGTATACTACATTTATTTCGAATCGGACAGCTTGACTTCAATATAGCTCGCTATAATCTCCTTGTTATAATTCTAGAGAAATTGTCGATATATTCAAACAAGTTTCGCTTGATTTAATAGCCAATCTTCTACAGCATCGATATTACGGTAGATGGAACATCAAAATTGGCCAGTTTCAGATTTCATTCGACAGACGAATGGAACTTTTGAATGTTTGAATTGTTAGTCGAATTTTTTGCCGAGATTGTTGCCTGTTTGCGTTCTCAATTTACAACCGAATCATAAGTGTAACCCACTTTTTCACGTTACACTATTTCTATGTTGATTCAACACACAGAATAGAATTTAAAGTGTTGGGGATTACGTGAGCGTGAAAATTTCCATTCTGCGAAATATTCAAAAATAACGGTTATTATAAAAGCACCAACTATAAAATTCAATGTTTGTCGATTTGTTGTGTTTCTTTTTCATATAATTGAATCGTATTGAAATAGAAATTGTGTAGATCTTCACTAGAATGGCGATAAATCGGTATTTGGTCAATTCTCGTACAATTTATTTTGAATTATGATTATTTGTTCGTGTTTTTTTCCATCGTTCTACTGTAGTTGCTATTTTGTCAACTATACCAAGAGAAAAAAGAATTTATATTTATCGTGTCGAATTGAATCGGAAACAGTGAAGCAGAAAACATAACCTATAGCATTGAATTTAGTCTGAGTCATATGAATTGGAAGTGACCCCGCGCTCGCCTTTGGCCATGAATTATTAGATTTCTACCGCAGTCGAAAATTTCAGTTTTGTAACTGACAACAATTTTTTCCCAACCGTCAACTAACCGGTTTCATAGGTATATAAACAAATAATAACAGCCCTTGTTTCAGCTGAAATGTTCGCTGAAAGGTTAATCTTGAAATAAACGATTTTTTCGGGGGCACAATAAAAAACCGTAGGCTTATACACTCGAAATAATTTTCCAGTTTTAAAATCGCGTTCATAAAAGTAGTCTTAACGGTGGTAGGCGAATTAAAAGTCGTGCATTAATTTTTTTCGATTCTCGTATATTTTACGTAATTGGTCATTACATTCAACTATGGTAGCTTATTAAATTCCATTTTTTCCCATCCACAATTCACCCTTATAATATTAGCTTGGTTCTGTTTGTTGTAAATTTCGCCCAACAAAACTGAACAATTATTCTGATCTCATCTCAGCAATTCTGGGAACAGCTTTATCTTCATTACAGTTCATCGAAAATCGCTTTAGAAACTAATATGAATGCGATTCTGATTTGAAATAAGCCGATTATTCGAATTGCAACAGTGGACTCTTGAACTTCTTGGATATTGAGTTTGTTTTTTTTTGTTGATTATCGTAAAACAGAATGTCGACAAGTAATGGTGTATTTGCGAGATTTACGATTTTAGAGATTGAAAATAAGGAAATTTCTACTAATCGTAACCGGGGTGGATTTGTTCCAATATCACCCAGCAACAAATTGAGAACATTAGATTTATATGTGAACAAAATTGGGCATTGGTGGACAGTTTAAGGCGATCGTTATAGAAGAATCCTATCGTATTTCCACAAAAACAACCTAATGATGTTTTATTATAAGGCTATAATAGACGACATTTATTGTAATTTTTTCCAACATAAGGGACTTGAATAGAATCGGATTTATAAACAATCGGCTTCAACTCGGAGATATTTAATCTAATCGTTAGATCAAAGGATTTTCAAACTAGCCAATCGTATAACGTTGTATAAGCTACTAAAGTACAGCAAGTTCAACTATTAAGCTTTCTTAAGGACGATTTGTCTCCAACTCTTGGGATTTGTTAGCTGCAATTACCGACGACTGTGTGCAGTTGTGTTGTTGGTGAACCGACAATTACAAACCAACTTCCTCTAACCAACCGACCAACTAAAAGTCTTGTTTTTTCCTTCTATTCTTTTGTACAGATCTTCAGTTCAACCATTTGGCAAACAAGCCGAAAATTGGCCAAAGTTATTTTGTGATTTTGATTGAAATTCTAGATGTGATTTGACAAACTTTTATGATAATTTGTAAAGTTATATTAGACAAAAAACCTGATAGTCTAAACTGTTGGGAGCGTTATTGTAATTTGTTGACATTAGACAAAGAATAATTAATGTGTTCTAGTTGGGAATGAGGTGTAGTAAAACTAGTCGTTAAAGAAACTTCTCATGCAACTTGAACAATCTTAAAGCTTTTAATGGCACCACATTTTTTCTCTAATAAATAATAAATGTCCCCGAATCGTTGTTGTAGTATTAAAACTGGAAGATTGTACGGCTATTTAATCCTGTGTGCTCTTTAAAATCAAGCACTGGCTCTTCCTATTGCCATTTCCTTAAAATTGTCTAAATCTCAACTAAGATTAATTGAGATTAAGCTATACTCACGGCGCTTTCATCCACTTCGTAAAGATCTCTTTGTGCCTAATTTATATACTATACATATACGGTATTTACAACAAACCACTGTTTTACTGAATAACATCCTATCCTTGTATTGATTCTCAGGTCAATTAATCTAAATTCTGTATATATAGTTGAATGCTAATTTAATTGACTGTAACATTACAGTGGACACATATAGATTAGGAATAGTAATCATTACATAATTGGGTAAGCTTCTTTCGTTGAAATTGAAGTGTTGATAGAAGGGGATTGGAAAAAGGGCCCGATTAAAGTAGTTCGAAGTCATTCACATCATCGGATCAATTTTCTCTTTAACATCCATTTAGAGGATTGAGTTTTTCGTTTGTTGGACACGACAACAACAAATTCGCTACTTTAATTTTTTTAAAAGCTCTTAATTCGTTACAATAATCTCCATCTTTAAACAATACATCAATTTTGTATCGTTTTTTAAAAAGAAAAACAATAGATTGTAAATTTTAATATGAATGAAGAAGTATTGTACATAATAAACAAGTTTAAATTTGACATATATTTGGGCAAATGGTGTAATTTGTTATATAGCTATAGTGAATGTGCAAATAGCTGGTCTATTGTTTGTGCCATTTGTACAATCATGCTATATATATAGTAACAATAACAGTTGAATTTACTCGAAATATTTCCAAGCTTTAAATGAAACACTTGGCGTACCTCCGGCGGGCAATAAATACACCATGTCCTCTCTTAAACACAGTGTAACTTCTCTATTCCGGTTAAAGATTCACTGTATTTATAATTGCGAACATTTAGAAACTTGTTATAGTTGTTTAATTATCGTCTTATCGGTGAAATTCACATCGGCACACTATCATCACCGCTACGATTATTATCATTATTGTTATTAAAATGGCCGATGGTTGTGATAAGTAACAGATGTCGTCTGATGAACATTGTTGATAATTAATTGTGGTAATAGTTTATGTAAAATTCGTGCTCTAAATGGAATTTCCTATCATTTATAGCTTGTTCAACTAACATTATTATTATTCAAGTTTTGTACACAAGCTGATACTAGGCGTTTTCAATTGACTTATTGCAGGATTGATGTTTAGAGTCCTTTCTCATATCGAATTTTTGAACATTACGAGCTTGTTGTATCGTCAATGGTGCTCTGTCATGTACCGATAATCAAACAGGCAGGCTTTAAATTAACCAACAAACCATCCCTAGTTCAGTTAAGAATAGTGTATAGAAGATGTATTAGCTGACGAGGCGCGATCCTCGACTATAATACAACATCGTGTTTTATCGTATAATAATGACATTGTGAGACGGTTAGACGTTTAAACGGCGCTCGACAATAATTGTACATTCAACAATTAACGTAAATTTACGTCTAACAAACAGACTAGCAATCAAGCGACCTATTTTAGTACATTAACTATAAACACGATTCAATTTAGGTCAGATTTTTTAAACCACCAAAGATCCAGTCAAGTAGTTCAGCCTACAAGTACAATAAATCAACAAAAGTTTATAGAGAAAGCCTCAGTGCATTCCTTTGTGTTTCGATTTGCGGTTGTTGGGACGAACTTTGGCAAATTTAACGTTCAACAAAAGACCGTGTTGACAGAATGACAGAAACTTTTCGAAAGTTGTCGGTTTGTTTTTTTAGAAAAAAGCCGTTTCGGACTACAACTTGAACTTAGGTGGGAGTTTGATGTCTCTAACAACAAACTCTCAGTGTATTCTACAAACTTCAGTGCATTTACATAAGTTTACAGGTACCTTGTTGTGTTCCTGTTTTACATTATTTCGCATCAACAATACATGCACATACCTTGAAATAAATTATTATGCACTAGATTTATAACAACGTGTTCTTGTCTTGCTTGCTGTTGTACCAAAAATAATGGCGTTATAAAGCTGGTTTTTTTTTAATGTCGAGGAAGCTGTTAAATTTAGAGCCCTTGACCGATCCCGGTAAGCGAGGCCTGTTATTGGTTGATGAGGGTTGGGGATTATAGATATTACCCTAAAGCTCTAGGTGCTAGACACTTGATATCTTATCTGCTTACGAAGCCTGACCGGAGTATTATGAGCCGCAGATTTCTATCCTCTCTTGGTGAATATTTCCACTTCAGTTTGAAATTACATATTTACCTCATACTATTTGCAATTTTTTATGCAAAACCACCTTGTTAAATTTTGATTTTTAGAACGAAATGATCGGTAATCCCCCCATCTAATAAAGCTCCTTAAGCCAATCGTTTTGTGTTTTTGAAAGTATGCGATTATATTTCTGTTGGTAAATATCAACGACATCTCTGCATTGTCTATAAATCTTTTGAACTTTTGATTCTTGAATAACTTCTCTAGCAGATCGGTTCGATTACAACAAGGCTGCCTATCAAAGTGGTGTTTGTAAATAGAGTGGAAATGAAGCGGTAATCGAGTCTGAAGAGGTCTCTAGGGATTTGTCTTTAGGGTTGTTGTTTGTGTGCGAATGTGTGTGATGTTTAACCTGCTAGCCCCTTCCATATACCATCAACACAAATACATTCGAATATAGAAACGAAAGTACAATAGCAAAATGAAATCGGTTAAAAATGAAACACCAAAACCGCCCTGATTTTACGGTACTCCCTAATGGTAGCCGACTTATCGGTTTCGTTATTGTGAATGTTTGAAAACTGATCGGTCTACCGTTAATAGCCTTTATGTGGCCTACAGGGGTTGATGGAATACCCACACACTAATCCAACCATATGTAAAAATCGACTTGTATTATTATTCTAATCGAGAATGCGTGCTTATAGTCGGTTTTTTTTTTGAAGACGTGCAGAAAAAAGACTGATAACCGTGTGGTTGTGATGATAATAGCAGAAAAGTCAGTTGATTTAAAATTCTGGATACATTTGTTGCATTTTAATCTCGTCCCTATCTGCTATGAAATTCTCATCGGCTCTTCTTCTTTTGTTGTATTTCACTCTTTTATTCTTCTATATTTATAATTTTTTCCGCATTTTCTAACCGGTTGGTCTGGTAGGTCACGATATAATTTTCCACTCTCAAACACCCCGGAAAACCACCACCACTATAGTTTAAATTATCATTTTACAATTTCTCATAAATTTGAAGATTTTTAAGTGCTGCTACGGCTGTACAGAACTCTAGTTTCTATGGAAATTATTGCGGAAATTTCTCAAATATAATCCTTTTATATAGCAGATAAACCTTAAATATTCTTTTCTTTATTTGTACGGTGATTTAAATAAAATTTGCCGGCGTCGAGTTGAATTTTGATAGAATTAACCATCAATTCAACATTACTGCATTACAATAAATGACTAAATTATCCCGATACATTTTGGTCAGATATTATTAGATCTAGCTTTCGGTTTCTAGGATGTTGAGGCATAGGCGGGTTGTGTTAATAAACTTTGAATGCCTCACGGATTCCTAATGCGTATTTGGAATGCACCTAAAATAATAAAGTTAGATATAGTTCTGGTAAAATCGGAAATGTTCAACTCTTGTCGATATTACCAAAATATCTAACCCAAAGGCATATTCTCTATTATAGCCAGTTTCAAAAGGGGCGAGATTAATTGGATTTTTCGTCAAGTTTACAATTAAAGAATTATGGAATATTTGTCGGATTTCAACCTCTGTCTAATTCACTTAGTTTTGGAACATTTTCCAATGGCTGTTGGCCAGATTTTATTCATGTTCTTTGCGTTGATCGTTTAGGACAAGCTGACGCCGACAATCCTGCATGCCTGCAGCACCTTCATCTCGTCACGTCAACTCCGTGCAGAAATGCGATCCCATTGTATGTACACTATAGACTATATAGATATAGAAAGAGCGACGGCGAGTGTACATGGGATGCCATTCAAACAATTGCCGCTGGTCCTTCCCATTTCATTATTAGAAATATCGCCTCCAGTTGCCTTCTATGCCATATGATCCGCAGTGGTATGCGAGAGAAGGTGCAGATTCCTGACTCTTTATCGATCCGTTCCCATTAACACACAGTCAACTATAAGCGCTAGGGAACTGATGATGCGGCTCCTAAGGAGACGCACCCAACCACACCATCCTTGTCGCGATTAATATCACAATATTTCGACAAACATAAAAATTTTTAAACTCGACAGTTTATCCCCGTTCGCTTTGATGTATGGAAAAGTGCCCGAGGGCGACATTATACAGCCTTCTATTTGTTTCATCAAGACTGTCTCATTTTGCACTTTAATTCAAACAAATCAATCCCAAATTTGCAACTTTAACAACAAAACTTCTAACCAAGCGAGTCTAAAAACAAAATCTAGTCGCTAAAGTAGATTTCAACCTATTTTTGGCCAACAAAAACCCGGGATCTAGCCTAAGAAACAGAATTTTATATTCTTTTATATCTCGAATCGATGCTGGTTTCGGGCGTGTTAAAATAGGATGATAAAAGATTCGTTTTAGACAACATTGTTTGGTAATGAAACGAAAAAGTTGTTAATCAGTGGAAGAAAGTTTTGGTGCAATTACGATGACAAAGGGTTTTGCGATTTTTCCCCGACAACTAATACGCCGAAGATAGAAACTTGACGGATCTATTCTTGAACGTTTCGGAACGATTTTATGGATAGATTTTTTCCGATAAGGCGATAAAGTTAAAGAAGCTGGAAGATGGAGAAAACAACCAAAAACAGATTACATAAATGTTCCTGTTATATTTCACAGTTGGTTGTACGTTTTTGTCCACTCCCATTACCCTTTTATTTTGTAAATATTGATATAGGTGCATGCAACGGAAATAAAATATGAATTGGGTATTATCAAAGTACAATTTATTCGGAGGCTATAAAATCCAAACGTACTAACAACGATTTAGAGAGTAATCACGTAAATGAGTTAATTACGCATATATCAAAATTTGACTGATTATTGTTATTCGCCGGTTGTTTAGTTGTAGGATTTGATTGTTTTGCTTATCATCTGCGACTAATTAAATTTCATTAAAAAAAGTAACTTTCCACCTTACGAATTATAATTAAGTTGGCGAATTTCTATCAGTTCCCTTCAAAACAGATGTTCCGCTGTACGTCATTTTTGATGAGTGAATCCTAATTCATCGTATTTACCAAGCGAAATGTTTTTCAAGTTTGTAATAAAGTTCTTTTATTAATGTTCATCAAAATTAATTCAGTTTGTTTGGTGGAATTGTACAACAATTTGCCGGCGTGAAAATTTTCCTCCCCCCCCGCAATCACCCAAGAATATCCCTTATTTCATTTTTTCTTCCTTCATCGTCTTATTCTATTGATTTCAGCTTCAATTGTCTTATCATCTTCGTGACTGTCATATTTGCTTTACAATGTAGTAATTGCTGGAATTACAAGTTCGCCCCCCGTTCGGGGAAAAAAGTCTATTGTCAGATTAAATGTGGAAATTTGAGTTGATGCGGAATAATGTTGAGAGTTGAATTCCTCAGTTTTTCCTCCATTGTAATCTAGTACTATATGATTCGGGGATATGAATAGGGAGTGTATTTAATTAAATTAACCCATTGCAGTATTAGAGTCCGTTCAAATATGTGTTGTATGCAAAATAATTTTGATAGCAGCTGGTGGGTCTTAATTGCACTATTCCAGTTGGCTAATTCATCCGTCCATTGCATAAAATACTGAAGACATTGTGTTAAAATTGCCGTCATTACGACAAAATGTCGCTATATTAAAATATTGATTCTATTGTTGCTACCTTTACAATTTATTCATATTCGATAGGAATCTAAATCGATGTTGTTGTGATAAGAATTGTTGAATATCTTTAAATCAGTTCAGACTGTATAGTGTGATATGGATTGTCACCGGCCAACAGCGAAACAAAGATTTAAGTTTGAAAACACCCCATCGACTACTTGGACATTTATTTATTTACAACACGAATGAATATAAACTGAAACTGGGAACATTTCCAAGAATAATTCGTCTATACCGTTCATTCTGATAAATCGCTGAAAAGAAAGTAAAGAAAACACAATACTGAAAGATATTCAGTTGGTTTCTTATCGTTACTGCTTACAGTTGGATTGTTTTATCAGCCATTTTGTTGTTTTAATTATCGACAAGAAGAAAAAACAAACACAATATAATAAACAACACAAAAAACGCATAAAACGGTAAATGAAGAGATATGACAGTGAAATTTCACCGTCTAAATTTCACCAACATGGCATTTGTAATTTGTATCTTCTACCTGGCACATAAATAAATTTAATGGCTAACAAAAGGAATCATTTCCGGTTGTGCAGCAGTGGAGTGTACTTTCCGAGAAAAATTCGTCATTAAACATTATGTGTTGTGTAACTTTGATGAATATTTTCATTGCATTCACGTCTATTATTGTTGCCTTCCAGTAAATTCTCTTTGTATCAACAATAACAATGAATTCAGTTTAAGTTTCGTATTAAAACCGAAAAAACTTGACATTTCTCCGATTAAAACCGAATTTTCGTCTTGTTAAAATTGATGGGTTTATTCGATAAAATACAAATATAATAAGAACAACATTAAATCAAAATTATAATTGTTTGTTTCTTTTGTTGTAGGTAAGCCTTTTCCTGTAATTACCGTCAAACAGGTATGTTTACGTTTCGATTTTAATGAATATATAAATATGGTGGATGCGCCGGGTGAATATTATTCTTAACGATATTCCAACATAACAACATTGTTCTAAATTATTGTATTATTAACAATTTTTTGGTAATTATCCCGTCTTGGGTGGATGCGTGTACCGTACTTTCTGTTTGGGGGATATTTTACAAAGAGGCGTCCCGGCGCCTGGCAAAACGGCACGATCGGCTCTAGTCGTGCCAGCATCGCCAAAACGTTGAGACCGATTCCACACTGTTTTCCTATATAGTACAACGAATAGTACGCGCTAAAGTCCGTATCTGGATGCACACGAATTAAATCCGATTTTCGTAAACGTGCAAAACGTGTCCATTTAGCCATAGGTGCAAATTATATTGTGACTTATATTTAGTTCTTGTAATATCAGTGGCGGCTAAATTCCGAACGTGTACTGGTATTGAGGAAGAGTAAGTTTAACGGAAATATGATCAGATTTAATTAAAAATAGAAATTTGAGAAAAACAACACGTGATTTTCCTGTGATATCGGTGTAAACAACTCAATTAACGTTAAATAAAAAGTCTCCCAGTCGCATAGACGAATGATAAATTTTCTATAGGTCGTAATTTTTGTGTTGATTCGTGGTTGGAATTTTTTCTAGATATATTATTGAAAATCACCACGCAAATAAATCAACAATCTTAAAAACTACAGTCAACAAGAATAGAGCTGTATTTTTTCCTCTCAAACTCTCAAAGATGAGCTAATTTGAATAGGGAAACCATTAGATTTTTTCCATTCAAATCATTTATACTGGAGCTGAATTTTCGGTCTATCTTATATGTATGGTAGAATTCCGGTTTGTTTTAATTGAAAGTTGTTGACATTCTTCACTGAAATGGGGGTTAAAATACAAATACAGCAACTGGGAGGAAAAAATATAATTTAAGCCAACAAACAACTAATTTATGTTTCATATCGAAAATGAAAAATGTAAGCACGTACCATATTGACTTTGATATATTGAAAACAGTAGCTAGACAATGAAATACAGTGTGTTTGCCAGTATTTCGATTAATTTACGATCTTTATCAAATGAGAAACTGAAGTTTAAGTTTAATAGTTTGTATCGCAACAAACAAACAAACTGTATAACAACGAAATTCGAGCTATAAAAGGGAAAATTGCAGATGTTGATAATAAATCATTACCGTGTAGAATTTCGTTAGACTTATTCGAAAATTATTGACAACCGTTTGAAAAACGACACTGATACACCAGTGTAATGTTTATTTTCTCGTTACACCCGCTGTTATTGTTTTGGAATATAAATGCAAATGAAAATCTCGAATCTAGATCGGAATATAACATCTGTATGTGTACATATGTTGGCTTTTTCCGCAAGCTTTAAAACTTTGCCGATTTTTATAAAACTACACCTCTAAAGTTTTGTTTATTATTTATCGATAGTTGTTTTGTTGCCAACTCCAACTTGTTGATAATCTTTTTCTATAATAATTGTTAAATTAACAATAACAAAATAGAACGAAAAATTAATTGAACTCGTTGAATGCCCGTACAAAATAGCTGTGGAAAATTTGTCACGTAACCCTGTCCGATTGATAACGAAACCAATTTCGTTTCTTGATAGATTAGAAATAGTGTGGCACAACTGTAGAGAAATCGTAGAGAGAAAGAATGAACGAATTTCGTCCCGTATGGTTTTAAAAGAGTCATCATCGGTGCGATTCTACAGATACGTTCAATTTTCTCCAATAGGCCTCGATAGATATTCAAGTTCATTATTGAATTGAACCGTAAAGATTTAAACAGTCGATCCCTTAACAATTTCACTTAATTCACTTAATTAACTTACCAAATGGTTGAAGAGATTTCGCTCGGATGCGAGAATTAATTCGATTTATTCGAAAATTGTCGATCTTCTTTTCTATAATAATAATAATAATAATAAAATAATGATTGTTTTCTATTATAAAGATGTTAGAAACTACCGTCAAGACCACACTTCTCTGCGTATATTTTAATTGATTTAATTGAATTGGTAGCTCGGTTTGATAAATAGATAGAAATTCAACTTTGTACAAGTTTATTAATTTTGAAAGCGACACCGCTCGAAATTCATTTATTCAAATTTATTTGTAACGCGAGTTTGTGTTTGATTTTTCTTTCAGCAAACAATTTTAATTATGCGATAATTCAAATGAACTAAAAATTCCAACAATAACAACAGTAGTTGAAACAAACCTAAATTTTACTTTGTATGTTTACATATGCTCGAATATAGAACGAAGTGAGATTGCATTAAAGAACTTTGAACAGTAAAACCGAGATTGATGGTCGGCTCTACTACTAGAAACAGCTTTTTTCTTGTATTTTCCCTTTATTTTATTAGCGCTACGCTCGGATGAAGCTGTCTAAAATTGAACATTCTATTAGTTATTTGAAAATTTCCGAATAAATCAAACAGCATTTATTATCTATCTCCCCTTTTATTTACAATACTTCCAATAAATCCACGGATTCGTGCTCGAATTTAATAATCTAACATATAAGTTACCCTTTATTGTTAATATAAATAAATTTCCATTGGTAGTTCCCATAAAGGGTTCATTAGATCCTTCCTATAACCATTAAGGCAATAATACAATGTGATCGAGATGCATTGGTTGGGTTTTTCTGCCACACAGATTTATTGTTTTACACCATGTTTAACCCGATCTTATAGACGGTGAAAGTTCAACCAACAATCGATCGCCGGGCATTAGATTGATCCGTTAAGACAATTATTCGATCGGATTTACCGTAAACACACGCTCAAATACACGAATTTGATATTCACCATTTACAAATCTATTCACATTTGGGATTGTGGTGATTATAACAAGTTTCTAGTGAATTTAATGACAACCGATTGTAGGAGAGTTTGTTGCAATTTTAATTGCAATCGAAACTACGCTTAAACTGAACTCAACCACACAACCACAAGTACTTGTAACTTGTCGTTCTTTAGACTTTTGTTCATTGGGAAACAAGTTGATTACAATCCAGATGGTGGTCAAAACGGAAACTTTTCGATAAAAATCACCACTATCGTTATAAATGGAAAACTGGGCGAGTTCGGGATAAAAACGTTATAAAAATCGTGGTTTGTCGACGTGTTCAAGAAAGTAACAGTGAAAGGAAACGTTTTTCTCCAATTTAATGAGAGATGTCGTTTTATTTGCCGACACAGGGACATGATTTTTTTTAAGTAAAATTTCATCGTTTCGTGATCTAAAAAGAATATAAGATACGTGTGATTTATTCGATTTAGAAACCAATTTAATCCGGGGTAATAATTCAAAAATTCACCGTCTTTATAGTCTGTATATGACACGAATTGATCCTTCAACAATCCTAACAGGTTTGATCAATTGAACGAGAATGTCGAGTAACCAAGATCTCTTATCAAAATCGAATTCGGTTTGCTCTTATCGCGTAAAATTCGTCTCCATCTGCTAATTAACAAAGTGGAAATTTTTATTCGAAACCAATATTTCTTGTCAAGTTGTTTGAAATCATGTCGATCAGTGTGCGGACTATTTCCGTGTTAATTTCGCACAAATCAGAAAACTTACAGCTAGAAGTTTTCTTTTTCCTGTTAAAATATAAAAGTTGACGTTCATAGATAAATAATTGGCACATTATTGACACAATTCTGATTTATTTTTGATCAATTCTCGCGTTATAAATTTTTGTTGTAATCTAATTGTAGTAAAGTCTTTACAAAGTCGTAATTGACTTTTTTACGAGGTCTTAATAAAGAAATTAGTTTCTACACGAAACGAAAACTTTGATTAGTCCGGGTAATAGAAACAAATTTTCTGTGGTTAGTTTTTTTACGGTTTAATCAAAGCCATGTAGTCCGAGTCTAGCGTTTTTCTTGTACCGGAAAAAGGGCAAGGAAAACTTGTCGAAAATCCATTAATTTCATAGTTTAGTTGGCGCTATATTTAACTAAAATTCGACTATATTAGGGGGTTGTATTCGTCGTTTTCCTGTCGAAGGATCCGGGGATTCTAGGGGGCGATAGAGCGCGGAATGCCAAGCGTCGACGGCATTTAATATTGGTCTTGACTTTCGTCATGCATTATTCAAGACTGAGCACCACCGAACAGACGCCACCACAACTATTGTTAACCTTCTTCTAGATCATCGTTTATAAACACTAGTTGGACAGAGAACGAGGATTTAATGTACGACCTATTTGTTTCTATATCCATCCACAAAGATGACCATACTATTTCCATATAGAATTATCATAATCGGAAATTAAATGATTTTAATTAATGTTTGAAATTAATTTATTAAAGCGTACGTACAAATAATGAGCTTCACTTGTGAATGGATACGTTTATATCCTTTTACATTTAATTAGCGATAAACGTTTTATCGACTTTGTTAAATCTGCTTGTTTCTTGTTTTGGGCTTTTTCATTATTTACCGTTCACACACACGACCACTGATAAGCCCGATCAAAAACGGGATTCTCCACAGCTCTACTACACTAAAACCACTACAATCTAGCGATCCTTTCATCCACTCTATACAAATACACTGATCGATCAGTTCTATTTCAAACCACCAATATCTTATCCATAACAAAAGTCATTTGTCCCTATACTCGGGTCAATAAAAGGTGGAATCGTACAACTTTCCAACGGACATGGGGGAATTTCGGCAAAGTAAAACAATATATTGACTCAACTTTCTGATTTAAAACTCCACTCTAATAAAACTTACTGTTATTCTTATTGGTATAATTCGGCTTAACGATAGGAATTGGTCCTGATTTTCATTATTATTGCGGCCGAAATTCGTATAATAAATTCGGAAACGAACAGAACAGCTTGTTTGCTTTAAGAAGTAGAAATTTGCAAATTTTTATCGTCTCGATCAAGCTTTACGATGATCCAATTTCTCCATTTATTCGTCGAAGTTCTAATTACGTTTATTAGAAGAAAAAACGAGAATACGGTATCGATTAAATGTTTGGAAGAAATGCATCTGGAACGTGAAATGCATTTGTCTTGTTATTGAATTTTAATATAAAACTTCGGATCTATTGTTTGCCAGCTTGTAAAGGAATTACAATTAAACTTGCTTCTTTTCACTACTAACGAGCACTGATTGTTATTTATGAAATTATCTAGTTGATAATCGCAAACTAATCGAATAGAATTGGGATTTTTGCAGAAAAATCTTAAAGTTTACAGTTTTTATTGTATTCTAGTTTAACTTTAGTTATTTCCACCTAACGTTGGTATAATAAGATCGATGATATGGTGATGAAGTGTTTCTATACGTACACCTCTCAGAAAACTCACTTCAAAGTTAAATTAAGTTTAACGGCAGAATCTGTGTAGACATTATTCTATACAAAGATGTACGTTGAGATAAAATCCACTCAAGTATTATATGGTGATGACCACTTTATAAAGTAGAAGAATTACAAATGGTGTAATTAAACTTTAGTTCTTGAAGACAATTATAGTTTTTTTTTCCTTTTATTTCCGACAATTAGATTAATGCAGCACCTGTTCTAATTCTAGTTTTGGAAAGACAATAATTTAGCTAAACTGCGATGTGTTGCAATTATCCAAGATTAATTTTGGCGAATTTAAAATTTACACTTGTACAGATTTTCAACAAATTCCATTAACCGTTATCTGTGTATGTGAATTCGCCTGTTTTAAATCCCAGTAGATAAGGGATAGTACAATTGTAAGACGATGGGAATTCTATTTAAATAAAACTAGAAACATGCAAATAAATCACCGATAGGGATACGGATTTTTCGCCGATTTCCAACTAGGAAAAAATTGCAAAACGCTTTGTGATTTGTCGCACTACCGCCTTCGTAAAAAGCACTTTGATTCATTAATTAAATGCGTTTTTATAGTAGTCGGAAACTGGCGGAAAAACCGTGATATAAATTGTGGAATTGCTACAATTCCTTTGCGGTACATGAAATATTCCGAGCTATCCACGAGATATTTTCCGTATAAAACGGGAAATGATAATGAAGAAAGTTTTGATTTTTATCCACAACGAGTTCCACGAATTCTTGCATTCTCTCTTACCACCCTTATTGTGGAAGATCAAGTGGTTGGAACTTGAAAGTATATTGTATACTATTTTGGTACTTGAATGGAACAAAATCAAAGGGGTTCAAATTGCGTTTAAGGGGGATTTAGGTGTTTATTTTTTCCCGATGATTACTTTTCCGATCGTTTCATTCTTCGTATCTTTAGTGAAACTGTTCAACCGTTAAAAAACTTATAAGTCCTCACAATATTCTTTGTTTCTTGTTATAGATGAATAATTGATGTTGACGACTAATATAAATCGAAATCTCGTGTTGTTTTTCTTCTCAACAGTTAAACAAACTAGTTCGGCAAAAAATAATAATTTATCGAGTTATATCGAGTTTCGTTTATAATAAATTATCATCTTATTATTAGTTTGACGCGACTTTTATTTTATTTTACTTCCATTGAAATCATGACAATGGTTTCGTTTTGTGTGCGGGTGTTTTTGACATCCTGAAATTACATCGATGGCTTCTTCACCGGACAATAATCCACATCTACTTGCTTCATTGCTTCGACTTTTAGTTGGTGAGTTTTAAATGTTTTTCAGCCCCAAAAATATACAAAAATTAAGCCGTGAATTATAATAACACCAAGATTACAATGTTAAGCTCACTGTCACATTGTATTATCTCCACACTTTTACATTGTAATCTATTTAGGGATGTTTTATTTGGCTGGAAAGATGCGAATAGTAGAATTGTAAATAAATCTCGCTAAATTTATGATTGTTGAATTTAATTTAAAATTAATGGGCGGAAGTTATAGTGCTTGATAGAGTTGTTGTTATTTTACGATTATTCCTTTTAAATTACAAATATGACTTTTATTAATTTATGAATTGCGAGCAAATTTACAGGCCGGTAACCGGAATGGGCGCCTTCCTGTTAGATGTCAACCGAGTCCTCCGAATACAGCCCCATTAAAAATATAAGAAACCCAATTAATGTTAGTTTGTTAACGAATCCTATTTGTTATTTCTATACAGTTCATTTAGGGGTGGATTTTTGTGTTTATTTAAAATTCTAACCAATCAAAGTTTGTTGATTATTCATAATAAAATTGAATTAAATAAATTACCCCTAAACTGTAGATTTGTTTGTAATTCAACAGATTCAATTCGAAATTTCCGTCAATTATTTGTGGAAACGAGCAACTAGTTTTATTTGTATTCAGTTGAAAAGTGGATTTTTATTCGACTAATTCTCTAAATTAGCTTGTTTTAATCAAAATTGGTAATCTGACAAACAATTCATTAATCATTTGACGAGTATCTAATTACCATTCTGTTATTCGGTTTGCAAAATTAATTTCGACTAGTCTATTGTTCCAAAAATATAATTGTCTATATTGAAATTGAATTACTACGAAAAAACGTTGTCGAATATTAAAAATTTCCAATCTTGTGCTCACCGAAACGAACGAATTTTTCTCGAATTTCCAACAACGTGCCCCCGAATGATGTATGATGGTGTTTGAGTGAAAACGCGAAAAAATAACCGTCACTTTCTATACTGTTGTATACACACGGTTAAAATTTAATTGATAGTAGTCGGGATATTTTGTGATGAATTAGCGCGTTCGGTTAGCTTTCTACTAGTTGAAATTTATCGTTCAATCATTGTCATTGATTTTCGGATTTTTCTTCGTAAATAATCTCCTATAATCGTTATGTAGATTCACCAGAAGAAGGGTAGAGGTGTTGAAATAATCCATTGTGATTCCCGATTATCCAAACACTCGAATAAAATCATCCCAATTCCTATTTCAACACAGCTTCTTCTTCCGTTTGGGGATGCTAAATTTTGGTTTATTTAATAATACAAATATAAAGCTATTCATAATCAAATAATCATTGTTTAATTCTATACAAATGACGACATGTACACACAACACCCTGTTTTTGGATAAGGCAGATCAGGCAAGGTTGCTTTACCTAAAACTTATTTTATACAAAGACTATTTTCAAATTGAATCAAATAGGGGAATTGTGTAAGAAGGGGTGCTTTGTTAGATTGTGCTACTGACACGTGAAATATTTTAACGTAAATTCTCTGTATGTGAACGATCTAAATCTGGACCCAATTTCAATTTATATTACTTTTAATTAAATCGAATTCTACCAATAATTGCAGCTACATAAAAGTTTAGTTTATTACATTTTATTGTACTGTTGAGATGAAATATTTTACGGGCAAGTATTTGCAAAATTTGCAATATCAATTTTCTTATTTCTTGTATGCTAGTAAAGTTTCAATTATAAATAATGACTTTTATATTGAATGATCTTTTTATTAAACTTTAACAAGTTATTGAGTGACAGATAAGAAAGGATAATTAAGAACACGAACTTTTTCCTTTCAAACAACAAGAAACTTTGTTCGTGTCCATTTCCCCCGCTGATTGCATACAAAACTGGCCCGAAATTTGTTCCAAAAGGGTGGATTCTAATGGAAATTGAAGCTACAGGGTGTACAGCGCTTGTAGCTTTATTAGATTTGTTGAATTTTTTAACGAAAATAGGCCCAATTTGGGGTGAAATAGCGTTGAACACCCGGTATAGTATAATTGTTTCTTTATTAACGATAAATTACTTTTGGATAAAATTTAGAATCCAAGTGGATTTGAGATGTTTCCGTTTAAAATCACCTGCTTCTGTTTTAATTATCTGATGTTTTTAGTTTGAATTACCAATTTTGGTTATGAAATTCCCTAGTTTTTACGCCCGTTCTATTTTCTAATCCGAGGAAATTAATGGATTAAAATTTCAGCGAGGCAAAGCCGCGGACTCTTATTATTATAACATTTCAATATTTTATATTCTAATTGTTTCACTACAATTATAAAGTTTTTGATATTCAATTCGCTATATGAAATTGTTGATTTTAACTCAACAATTATTAAATGATTAATTCAACTAATAATTGCTTGCGGATACGGAATTATAGAACAGTTTTTCGGCGAGAATTGCGATTTTTACAGATAAACTTAATAGAGAACGTGCCAGGAACTATTAATAAACTAACTGAAACTACCAATTCACCTATCTACACAAATGTTGCAATATTATCAATATTATTTCTGCTACGAAACTCCCATACAAGTTGCATTTAATAAACGAAATAAACTCAAATAAAAGTGTCGAGAATTCAATAAACAAAAACGATTATTAGGGCAATCAACAGAGAATTTCAAACGGATATATTTCAATTGTTATGTGGAAAAATTCAACCGTAATAGACAGAAATTGTTCAATATTTTCTAGGTTTTCCGCTTTTTTGTTCCTCCAATCAATATTCGGACCGATATTTTTGTGCAAATATCTGTTTTTACTTGTATTTTATTTTTCACATAAACAACGAAAAAATGAAGCTACTTATTGGGAATATTCCGCTGTTTTTTCGTATTGAAAATTTTCTTATTTGAAAACTCGCTTAATTATTTATGATTACGAACGACAGGAATTTAAGTGGAGCTGAGAAAAAGTTGATAAGGAAAAACAACAACGGATAGATGGACGATTTTTCTTATTTCTGACTGAAATTTCGCTGTTTTTCTTTAATGTTAACTGTTGTTGTTTATTGTAGTCTCCTTAAAAGCAAGTCTCTAATTTTATCGTCTTGTCTATTCTTCCTTTCCATTGTAGACAATTTTATGTCTCGACTTTAAAAATACGGTGTACGTTTAATTAAGAATTCAATCTAAATGGAAAATCGCAATCTCATATATTCAAATAGTGATTTTGATTTATATACGGCCGAATTTTTTTAAATTTACATTATAATGAATTAGGTAATAGGGGAGAATTAATTAAAGTACAGACAGGATTTTGTGATTCCTCATCTAATGCCAGATTTTGGTTTGTTGGAATAATCCCCGTTCGTGGTTAACAAAATGTAGGAATCATCTGTTGGAAATTTGCCTAAATTTAATTCAGTCAAACAAAAATGTGATTCTACTATTTCATAAAATATTCCATTTATTCTGCATTCACAGGAAATTTCCAATAAACACGTCTTATTTATGTGGAATTTCTCACCAAATAGACTCGATCTCAATAGATTTGAATGGGGAATATTTCAAAAAATTGATCGTAGCGCCACCTTTTGGTTTCAGTACGAAATTATTGGTTAGGTTTCAGTCGTATAGAGGGCAGTAGAGTATTCACAATCTCTGCGTATTGATCGTCGGTTGAATTTCCTGAAACTACCACAATCTGGAGCTAGCAGTCACGTTTTTAATAAAAATCCTCAATCTTTGTTCCTGATTTTTATTAAATTCTTTCGTTATCTAAAACCAAATCGAAATTGGAGTCTGCGGTTACAGATTAGATGAGTTTTTAGACGCTATCATAACAACTTGAACAACTTTCTGTTGTTTAAAAAATAGTTGAAAAATAGTAAATTTAATAATAGTCTATAAATAGATACAGTAGAGGATCGTATAATGAAAATGGTGAAATAATAGTGTTTTCGTGACCCCTATAAACCTGTCATGGATGTGAATAATACAGATGCTCTTAGAAAAATACAATAGGGCATCGTCTTTGCGTGGAATTCCGTTCAGAAAAAACCGTTCGATCTTTGAATTATTCGAAGATCGAGAGTTTCGCTATAAAAAATGGACGATTTCAAAAGATCACCCAGGTTTCCGAAAATAGACGTTTGGAGTATAAATTTGTCCGGAAATTATTCGATATTATTCATGTTTTATTTCGTCTTTTTTTAAAATTTAATTGAAATGATTGTAATACCAGATACGTTAAAATTGATGTGAAATAAATCCATATCAACTTACAATATTGCATTCATGTCAACCACAAATATGATTTTTATCCAATATAGTGCTTTTTTCAACAAAAACTATTTTGAATATTTCATATTTTATTTGTAGAAATTTCTCTGAACATAAACGACTGTAGATGCTTTCACTCAAATTATTTATGAAATATTTCCACCAATAATAACAACAATCAAATGGGAAATTCGTATCAATTCAGAAACATTCTGTTATTATACCGAAACCTGTAATCGTTTTTATCGTAAACGAGAAAAATGCAATTTCAAGTTATTGTAACACAATATTCGAATAGTTTTGCAATTCGTTTATAATTCAGTTGTATTCTAAAATAGCATTCGGTTCGATTTTTTCTAAAGTCGTCCACCAGTACAAAGTTTTAATACAATTCAAGCATCGTAGACATGCAATATTCACTCCCTTTAATGTACGAATCTTTGATGCGATATTATGATAGCTGAAATAAAGGGGTGACATGTAAGACTTTCATACAACCTACTTTAATAAACATTGAGATGCACCCTGGAATTTCGTAATAAAATTAAACGAAGTGTCTGAAAGAATGAGTTTGTTTATCAGCCCCGTTCTGATCTTTTATAATACATAGAGTTGCTTTGTTTCCCGAGATTTCCCCTATCTAATTAGATAATTATGTCTAGGGATAGCCTCTGGGGTAGTATATGTTATAACCGGAATTTAGAAAACGCCACCGTATACTATTACGTGACCTTTCTGGGAATTGGTACATTTAAGGCGAGTGAAGAAAATAAAAAATCTGTTGTTTATTGTTTAATTTTTGTTTTAATTAAACAATTCTCGATATGATTCAAATTTAATTGTAAAAATCCCAAGTCAGTTGTAGTTATAGTAACATTTCACAAATGTTCAACTGGTAAAAATTCTCAAACAATTAATTAATGTTTTTCCTGTGCAGATCGTAAAACTTTTGAATTTTCCACGATGGAAATCTGCTTGTGAATTGTTGGACGCCCGAACATCGGAGCATGCAAATGCAAATCTGCTAGAATTTTTTTGTTTGCCTCTTATTTCCGGAACGAGAACTTTACGGTTTGTTTTCGTTAAATTCCCAACCGTTATTGATCAGACAATTATTTTGAGATTCTCAATAAGGGCAATAAAATATCGTTGCAATTGCATTTAGTTTGCGAAATGGTCGTCTTTAAAACGCTGCATATTTAAACGTACAATCCGGTGAAATATGACATAGGGGTGGCTTTTACTAAGGGATGATAGCCTATAAACACGAATTTATAGCCGATACACCAAGACATTATTTCCTGTATCAGGTGTGACGGCTCAACATAAATACAATCAATTCTCTATGAGGAATCGAGAATATCAACATAGAAATATTCCGGATATTCGGCTATTGGACGTTCCGTATGACTGGATCGTTACAGTTCATATTTTTCCCCGGGTGGATTTTCGACAATAAATTTCGCGAATTATAATAAGTCGACCGTATAATTCCACCGAAAATAATGAAGTGTCCCCTGTTAAAATATTACTCCCTTGTATATTTCCTTCGGTTTATACGAATAAGAAAAAATAATTGTCCTATACACCCCTACATATAGTATAGAGGATAATTTAAAATTCACCCCCGGAAAGAGGCTATGAATTCCAAATGTTTGTCGACAGTAAAAAGGGTATCTTAGGGGTGGAGTTGACACATATTCACCACTATTACAAGAAATGTTTGATTTTTTCCTAGTTTATTTAAATTGTTGTTTGTAATTGGAACAAAAATCTGATTGTGTTCTATTTGATTGTATAGCCTTAAGGGATGCGGACAATAATTCCATTCTGTCTTTGTCTCATTATTATCGTTTAAAATAGCTCTAACACCCCTGATCTCGAACCGTTACTAGGGCGGCTTTATTTCAATAATTATTGGAAATTTCTAAATTACGCACTATTATTATTATTATTATTAGAAGTTTCCAACATAAATTAATTACTTTAATTGTTATCATATCTAAATTCAAGTGAATATTATTGTTAATTCAGCCTCAAATATGTTTTGAAGTGGTTTGATTTGCTTGACGATTGTTTTCCAACTATAATAACTTTCAAGTTTAGTTAACGATTCAAAAAATATAACGCCGGAGACCTGGCAGTAACGATCCTTACGGTCTACTTGGCGATATTCTATAGTTGCAAAAACAGATTGACACATTTTCGAGAAATATGGCTTGTTTACAGCTGAAAAGCTGAAAATTTCGGCGAACAATACAGAAATACGATATCGTCATCAGTTTTAATATTTGGCCATTGATCATGGCGGTTATTGTGCAATTGATGAACGATTCTTTTGTTGACGGGAGTAACAGATGCTTGATTTAATATTTTTATTTTGAAATAATCGAAATTAATTTTATTGTAAAGAAGTTATAAATAGAGTGGTTCTCGGATCGGCAATTGAGCAGAAAATTTATATTTTTACCTAATACTATTTAGTAGTTCTAGAAGATCTCTATTCGGCATTAGTTTTATGTGTGATTTATGATATTCTGGCACAGTTGCTATCGGCTATAAGAAGATCTTAACAAAACGAACAAAAATAGAGTTATTTATGTTAATATCAACGATATATCCATTGAGTGTTGATCGTATTAGTATTCAAACAGAAAGGAGTGTGTTTCTGTATGTGTTATAGTTTGAAAGTTGATCCCTGAAGTTTGTTGGTGCCTTGATTCAAAAACATCAGTGAATTATGTTCGGATAACATCGTATTTTCGGATTTATTTCCAACAAAAACTAGAATAATAATATTATTGAGGATGTCGGTAATAATTACAACAATCAATAATTAAACTTTAAGCGTAACATTGTACAGATTTATGTTTCTAATGATGCTGTAACTCTACCTGAATATCATCGATCTTAGTGTGGATTTGTCAGCCGTCTTAGCCGTCATTTCGTACAGGATGTCAGTTGTATTAATCATTATTTAAAATGACATAGTCCTCTGTAGCTAAACAAATAACATATAAGCTATAATATACGATATTATAAGCTAGTCTAGAATTGTACAGATGTGCAAAACAAGATGCCACTACTCGAAAACTAATCTATTAAACTTACGAGATTGTGATTAATGTTCAACTGTAATTGGGTACAGTGGCAATATTCGAAGTACATCGAATATTTTCTAACAAATATCGGTGATATTGTGAATTATTCAACACGTACAGTAGCCACTCGTTTAATACGATCACTGTCACTCAATACTGTCACAAGTCAATTACTCAACGTTGGTGGATTTCAAACGAAATTCGCTAGAAAATTGCAAATCTTCTCGCATTTACCCTTGAAACAATACGTCTACAAAGTTCTTTTTCCATCCAACAAATCACCTCTTAAAAACTTACCCGGCGCCTCCACCATTTCGCTCGTTCACTCCACCATTAGCATCAATCATAATAAAAATTTAGCACATTTTAAAACACGTTAATATCGCAAAAATTTGCCGATATCATCGATTTATCTTCATTCGAATCGTCCAAATATGCAAAAACTCCGATTTTTGTGTGCTTTTCCCAATTAATTCGTCTATTAAGTCAAGTTCCTTGTTGTCTTTATTGTTGGTGGTAATTTTTGGATAAAGTTGTGGGTGGTTGATACACGCGCAGGTCCACAATGTATGATTGTGTGGGAACCGGGTAAAGCGCACCGGAATATCTCAGTCACTAAGCCCCGTGCTTGATGATAACAACAATAATAACAATAATTATAACAATAAGTACGTTAATAACGAAATTACGTAAAATCTACAATCAAATTAATAGAGATGTGAATGTATTTGTTTTGTGTTTTGTTTACTGTGTAATGGTTGATCCTCTTAAAGTGTTTTGGGTGTTAACCAACAGTACTTATTTAGGTAAATTTTTGTAAACAAAGACGCCGAATTATCTGTTAGAATTACACGAAATAATCCCGGATTTATAGTCGAATTTTATCAACAGATAAGACTCAATTCACACAATTAGTATTGCGATAAAATTGGCAAATTGGCCGCCTGTAAAAGTTGCCAAACCTTCTTTGTCGCAAAAATTTAACCCAATAACCGCTTTATTGTCGTTGGAAAATTGGAAAATCCAACAATAGTCTATCTTTAGAATTTATTAAACTCGACGCGTACAATATTGTTACATACAATGCTTTGATTCTATTGATTCTCAGACTAATTAGGGTTTGGTAATATGGAATTTTTCTTATTCGATTAATGTGATTATTAACCAGCCTTTCAATCAATTACAATATTGAATTAATTTAGGCTAATTATTGTTTTGATTAGATGTTGTTGTGTGGTTTAAATGTATGAAGTTTTAAAAACTTTGAGGTGTATCCGTCACGAGTGGTTTATTTTCCTGTTTGGATCGGAGCACGTAATCAGCGACCATTCTTAATGGTTTTCGTGACTTGATTGCTTTAGATTTATGGTATTTTTGCGAGAAAATTGTCGCTAATATTAGAGACACCATAAAGTGCAAGCAGTGTAAAAATAATCGGTATCTCTCATGTTATAATCTATTAAAAAATGACAAATTTCTATATAGTTTCTGCAATATTCGTTAACAGTGTTGTTAACATTTGTATTGTTAAATTCAATACAAACTTGAATGTGATCCAGTATTCAAACTAAATCCTTTTCAATCCTGTTTCTTTCCCAACAACAACTACCTCATCTGTACAAACAACCATTAGTTTTGATGCAAATTGAGATTTTAATTGATAAACAGCATAAAGTGGTTTCTATACAAGTCAGACTAATGTACAACGAAAATTTCTATTATAATAACCCCATATCGCCGTCTATACAATAACATTGTGAGTCAACTTGAAGAAATAATACAAAATAATTCGATTGAAATTTAAATTGAATAGTGCGTCTATTTTGCAAACTTATCCGAGATCTCAATTAAAGTTTCTCGCAAATAATCTCTATTGAGAATGATTATTTTGAAAGCGGATATAATTAAAACTATTGAAAAGAATTTAAAGCGATTACGCCGACAACTGCAAACTGGACAAATGTCGAATCGTATCAATTCTATCCCATTTACCCATCCATTCATCGATTATTATTATGAAAATAAGGAAAATGTTTGAATTCGAATCGAACCCGCTTGATTATCCTCCAGATTTTTTCGTCTCCACTTGTAAAGAGGAAATCTCCTCCAACAAACGACAAATCCGTCTTTGTGTTTTAAAGCGAATTGAAAGTAGTCTCGAAAGATGAACATAAGTAAACTGAAGATGGTGAAATCAAAAAAAAAAACTTGAAGTAAATATCATGAAAGCACTCTTAAAAAGGAAAAAATGGTCATAATAAATGGAAATTGAGGCGAAATCCGGACGAAAAACGATCTTAACAACGAAATTCAATGGTTATTTTGTTGCTTTCAACCATTTGATTTATACGGCCAATTAAACTTGTAGAACACTATAGACTTGTGCGAGTTTTTAGTTTTTCTATCGCTTCAAATTAAACGAATCACAGTCAACAAACTTCTTGGTGTTTTAATTGCATCGTATTCAAACGCAGTTCATTAGTTTTAAATTTGTGTTGAACTCAAAGAAAAACGTATCGCATTTGAAACATGTGGCGATTTCATATTAATATAACGTCGGATTTGGATCTAAATGACAATTTCATGGAAAAAAATCACGGTGAATATCATTTTGTACAATCTGTCACTGATCTACCGATTGGTTTTTGTGCCGATTTGAATGTACGATAAATTCGATTTAGCCACACTGGAATTTTTCCATTTTTCGCTCGCCCTCATATCTACCCGCATTTACATCAAATGTTATAAATTACATTGGAATTTGACGCAACATCCTTGTCCGAATTGATCCATTCAATTAACTGCAACATTTTTATTTTTAAAATTCAACTGATCCGATAGAATATGACGAGATGAACGTGAAAATACAGTGGAATTGTATTTTTTACGATCGAGAAAAAAACTGAATACTCACAAAAGAATAAAGGAACGTAATTTATCTTACTGGAATAGAAAAAAGGAATATTTTAGACAGGGTTTTGTACAAAACGACGCAAAGATTATCGACAGGTTTTTCACAAATCTTGTTTGAATGTAATTCCACTTATTACAACGAAAATTCAATTGAATCCCATCTATGTTCGTTATTTTTCCACTAATGGTTATTTTTCGGAATTACCGGAGGATTATCAAATTAATTACAACAATGAACGTCTTATGAAAATTTTTCTACAAAAGAATTCGGGGAAAAAATGGGAAGCTATAAAATTTTTTGCCTCATTACAGTTGATGCATTAGTACCATATATTTGTGCAGAAATGTTGCTACTTCCGGGGTTGGCCGCCCTGTATTGCAGATGATAAACACAGAATTCGATGTTTTTATTGTATAACTATGCTTGAACAACAATTCAACTCATTAAATTATGCTGAATAATTTCCAACATATGGTCTAGAATAGAAACTTAAATCCTTCGTTATAAACGTCTGCATAAGCTTATTCTTTATTTATATTAAAAAAAAAGAAGTAATACCAAGCAAATGTAGAGCTTTTAAGCTTTATTTAACGACAATTTTAACAGTTAAATTGATAAAACTGTTTTTACAGGATGGCAGTAATGGAAATTATAAAAAATATTCTTTCCAACATAATAGTGAAGTGCCTGGAATAACATTGAAATGGAGTTGTTTGGCTGAAGTTCAATTTCTACCGGAATAACGGAGCGAGAATCCCGTTTTTGAACTAAATTTCCATTTTATTATTACTAGTTTTTTCTAAATCTACTAAACTAGAATCGTGATTGTTATCTATTAGACTAAAATATTCCCAATTTGCCGATAAATCATCATTAGAGGCGCTACAATTCACCGAGAATTCCACTCTGATTAACAAGCCCTAACGTAATCTTTTCCCCACATTAACCGGCACAATTCTGTATTATCTTCGGATTTTTTATTTCTGTATTTCTACAATGAATCGGCTTATATTTTTGACGTTGATAGACACGAACCGATCCCACATCATTTTTTTTACGCATGCTATCGTGAAAATAGGCCAAATTTAGTATTAAAATAGTGAATTATAATAACTAAATGTATTCTATTTTCTGATTAATTGAATTCAGTCAGGTCATTGGAGTTTATGTTTGGAGAATCGTAACCGGGACTATTTACAATGAATTCTATTTCGACCCGAATTGCCGTTTGTGTCTTACATTTCCAGATGGTTGAAGAATACAAACTTGCCTGTGACCGGTATTGTAATCAATTTAATGTTGTTTCATTCGAATTGTTCTGTGTTACTTAAAAATATTGATTTTACCGTAAAATTTCACATATCAAACCGGCTTAAATTAACATATTTTCCATTTAAATAAGTTGCGAATTAATTGAAATACCACGTACTACATACAATAAAAGCCGTCGTATTCGTAACCGTTTATTACATTAAACCATCTGGTATTATTCTCACTATTTTACGTTTAGAAGACTACATTTATGCTACCAAATTCCTTAAATTTAATTGGAAATCGCGAATAATTCAACTGAAGAATTTCTGGTATTGTGGCCGTTATAATATTGGGCCGGCTATTAATTAAATTCGACCAATATTTGTCCACAATACGGCAACGAATTTCTCTTATAGTCTAGCTTTAGACGAAACTAATAGGGCGAAATTTGAATAAAACAAACATTTTCTATCTTGTTATAATTAAATTCAACACATTTTCGTTTATCCTCAGCAACAACGATAATTGCAGGAATATTGATGTGTCTTTTACAAGACATTCTAAAATTCAAATTAACGTATAACTGGATTTAAGCGTATTAAATACAACAGTGCATGTTAATTTTGTATAACAAATTTCCCCCTTTTATTTGCTTCGTTCTTTGAGAAATTACTAAAATTCGTTGAAAATTTTTTTAATCTACCCCACCATCTATCTTTTTGTTCCTCTCTATGGCCTATTATTATCTTATTTCAGACTTCCTGCGGTTGATTGTTGGGGAAACTTTTTGGTGGAAATCACAGGAATTATAATAAGGGGATGATGGGGAAATTGTCGGCGAAATTTAGCCTAGTCCCGGTATAATCATAATTCAAAATACCTTAAAGCCGGCGTTTATAATTACACTCCTCTAATTACTATTAAAGACGTTAATTTGACAATAAAATTGGTGTTGTTGTGGTGTCATCCGTTTAACTTTTATGAGTCCGAATAAGGTTGCAAACTATCCCAACATTACTTTAATTATGGAAGAAATTGTGGGTGATTTCAGTAATAATTTGCAACTTTATACAAAATTAATTCTCTAATTAGAAGTTAATTAGTTGGTTTTTCTAGTGGAAAATTTCCTTCTATAACAGTGAAATTGGTTTTTCAAATTTTCTAGTTCGATTTGTAGAAAATTTTTCTATATACCAGTTTGCCACAGTAAATCGCCTGTAATGGTTCATTAGAACGGAGCCAAATGGCCGTTGGTCTATTCAGTTCATACAGCTTTACTCCATTATATCGTAATCGGATCATAGAATTTTCTATTTCTTTCAAGATAACGAAGGAATACCAATCAATAAGTGAGTTTTCTACGTTAATGTTATTTTTCAAGTACGTTTAAATCGATATTTTCAATATATGGAAAGTTTTAGTGTTGGCTGTAGACGCCCTAAGCTGTTTCTTTAAATCAAGCCATTGTTTCGAAATATGTTTTTATAACAATTTTCCCACTCGAATTCGGTTCCTTTTCCCGTTGTGAGAGGCGATTATGAAAAAACTCCATTATTATTTATTAATTCTTCCAGCTTTCACTATTTTTTAGTTTAGTCTATTATTTTTCAGGTCCTTTTGTTTGAAATAATTACATTTTCAATGTTATCTGCACATCCAACAGACGAATAAATTCTAGTTTCTTTTGTGTAATTGTAGATGACATGTTGACTCGAACAGGAGATGTCCTTTATAAATAACATACCATCTAGTTTAAGCCTTTTAAATAAACGTACTACTAAATGACAGTTTCTTTCTGTGATAAAGTTGTAAAAGTAAACAAAAACTTTGCTTGTTATTTGTGTTTCTTCAGCCACCACCCAGCCCATTTATCGGGACAAAGTTGAATATGATTTTCGACATGTCACATAACTTTAAACAGTGTAAACAACCCTAGCGAGAAACCAACTGAAAAACCACCTCTTAACATATACGAAACTTTGCAAATTAATCCAGCCTGTTGTCGGTTATCTTTCCAATTACCGAACTGTGCTGAAGTCTTAATTCACAATTAGGCTAAAATTTGTAAACTAGACATTGAATTTTTTCGGATTTTTATCCAAACATAAAAATTTCAGTTTGATAGGCTGAAAAAGTTATGAAATGTTTTCATGACAACACCAACAGTTTGTAAGCGTTACATGATAATCCCCGACAATGTTTCACTGTTAAAACAACACATAACAGGATAGAATAGATTTGATATTATAGCCTGTATGTCGGTCGGAATCAATTTATTCACCTAATAATTTCTTGTATCAATTACCATTATCCAAATGGACTATATTTCGATTTAAATTCATCCCTATACTATCAAACAGAATCGGTTCGAATCTGTATTGGCGTGAAATTTGCTCGATTTCCGCCCCGTCACTCTGGAACAAAAAATAAATCAACTATAAACTTAAAAATTCAACCGAACTTCGCCTATAATTGACAACTCGTTAAAATTCTTAACCAAATTTCCAAATTTTGCCCCCTTTTTCTGTAAACTACAATTTTTTTTCTAATTATTGTTAGTATTGATCGTTCTTTATTCAAATAAGGCGAATTTCTACAAACAGTCCAGTGTTCGAAGTTAATTAACAAGTTGCCGTAAAGTCCGACAGTAAGAAAGTCGGATTTGAATATTTAACAATCTTTGAGAATTTCCACGGGCTTCATTAGAATATCGAAATTTCCCGGTTTTTCTCATTATCGCAACTTTAACGAGATCCGAAACATGGCTCGCCTCCAATAAAATGCCACATAATTACCGATTTTTTCCGTCTACCACGTGTTATGAGTAGAGCGATTGAAGAAATTTAATAAGGATTTATTTTATTTTTGAACCCTGTACCTTGACGGAGAGCACGATAAATGGGCCAACAATATTCCTCATCTAGTTTTTCCCCATTGCATTCTAGAATAAACACAAAATCCGTTTCAGAATAAAGTGGAAAAAAACGAGAAAAATCAACCTAAAAACGACCGTTTGTGGCCAACTTCTTGGTGAGCTACAAAGTTCAAAATTTTCCCAAATAATCCCCAATGGGTTCGTTATAAATTCTCAAATTATTTTTCAAATCGGTGATCAAATACTAGAACTAGGGCGGTTTACACGATAACAAGTAGAACAATGACGGATGTGTTTCAATCTATGTAGCGAAAGCTTTGGGTCATTACCGAGTATCTTTCACTGTTTGTTACATTTGTCCTTTGTCTAGTGGCTTTCATCATCTCTCATCGGTTTTATTGCATCATAAAGGCAAAGAAAGGGTCATCTGTTTTGTTCTAAAAAGGCTAGAAGGGTCGTTCTTAATCCTCTTGTAGTTGAATTTTTGATCATAACGCTAATGATGCAATCATTACGGACTTTTAACCAAAAAAGTAGGAAATTGTACCAATTATTGTTGTTCATGTTTGTCACACGTGATTTATCAGAGGCACCCGAAATAATCCTTGTTTTATTTGTAAAATCAGACGTATTGTTCTGGATTTTGTTACAATTTGAAACAACATTAATTACATGTTGTTGTGCAGTGTCGTGTTTCTTTTCATATAAATTCGAGCCGAATTCTTATATTGCTTCCCATTCGGCTCTAAGAGCTGATAAAGCTTGGCAATAATGGTACTTTAACGGAATTGACGTTGGCCATTTTTTGGACACGAGAGTCTCCTCAACTTTCCGCACATCGACATTGTTGTTTAGTCAAGTGTATAAAATAAACGTAGACCAGACACACTCTCTTGTTGTGTATCGATATGGACGAAAATAGTAAAAGATATGACATGTAACAGGAATTCTATCCTGCCTTACGGTTTCACCTTGTTGTTGTCGTCAAAGAATTCCCCGATAAAACTGCACGATACCCAATTTCGTTACAGTTGACTCAACTCGAAGATCTTCCTAGCCGATTCGAACGGAAAATATAAAATAAACCGACATTATTTCTACAAAAGGTTTAAAGTTACAAGCTTTGAATCGCAAATTCACTCGAATTTGGTAAGTTTGTGATTAAATCGACGACAATTTTCAAAGGGAGGACTCGAAAACAAATTGCAATATTGACCGATGTTAAAAATTAAAATCCAATTCCAATACAAACTATTGAATCAAATCGAAATTTTTTGTTCAAATTGTTAGTTCGGACTAATTGTCAGGGCAAACTAATCAACATGTAAACAGATGAGGGTTGAAATTAGAGTTGTGTGTGAAATTATTCTGTTTGTTGTTTTATTGTTGAACTATAATTACAAACTAATTAATGGAAAAATTTGTAATTTTTTTACCATATTTCTTACAGTGACTAAATTCATCCGTATTGGTATTGCTGATAAGAATGATAATCCACCGTATTTTGATAAGGCGCTATACGAGGCGGAAGTGGACGAGAACGAAGACATCCAGCATACAGTCCTTACAGTCACCGCCAAAGATCACGATGAATGTAAGTTGTACATTATTTATAAAAGCTAGCGATTTATTGCCCTTTTTACCGGAATATTGACTCGAAAATATACCATTCGGGCTACAAATCCGTTCCAAAACTAAAACTCAAACCGAACTACCACATTTATTATTAACTTTAATGCGCTAGTTTTTTCCGACATACTGCGCAAATTGTATACGAGTCGAGTGGACCGATATGTTATTTGCGATAATAATCGCCGTAAATCTATCAAATTTTGTTTAAAATCTGATAGTATATAGAGAAAAAACGGCCATCAGACGAATAAGAGGAAGCAAACTCCGACAATAACGACAAATCTTTCTTGGTTTGTTTTAATACCAGGCCATTTGCAAGATTCACAATCTTTCCAGTTGCAGTTTGTGTTTATTTTAAGCGAAGTCTATAAATCGGTCTAGAAAATAGTCAAGTGGAATTGTTAGCAATCTAGGATTTCGTATCGCGAACTGAAGAAATGGATCGTAGACTTTAATTCTTAACATTTCCTATTTTTTCTTCGAGGAGCATGATCGATTCTCCTCCATCGACAATGGGAATTTTAAAGTTTGCTCTGTTGAATGTTGAAATAAAAGCTCGATTTTACAATAATGACATCGCTTAAAAGCGATTCGTAAAAAAGTTTGATTGGATAAAATACGAGTCGATTTGAATATTCTAGTTCTTATAGCAGCTCTATTAATTTCCGAACGATTTAAAAAATATCTATAGAAGTTATTGGGAAATTGGTGAAAAGCCACTGTCCCGATTTACACCAATCCATAATTGATTTTGATAAGCAAACTTTCCATGATCCATTAATTAAAAACGAAAAAAACTAATCTACAAGGATATTTTGGTAATTTTTGATCGTTTTATCTGCGTAGTTGGTTGGTGAAAATCGCGATATTGTCAAATTGAAGCGGTTTTTCAGCAATTTCCCAATAAGCCACGAACGTCAAATTTCACCCATTCTTCTCTAGGAACTACCCTACAAATTCTCTAAATATTTTTCAAATCGTCGGTATTTAATAGGACGCGCGCTCTATAAAAATCTTACGGTTTCGAACAAATTTCGTGCATCGCGTTGAAAATAGCGATGGAACTTTGTAAAGTTCCATCGCTATTTTCAACGTGAATGTATTGATTAAAATTTTATTGCCAACATTTAAACATAAAACTAAACCATAAAATCGTGCATGCAACGGAATTGTGGCACGACTATATACGAAAGCATATTTTCCATAAATATGTCAGAATTTTTGAAATTATCGTCAAACAAAAAATATCTTCGTACCGAAAACAGTAAAAACAAATCTATAGAAGAAGATAAAGTATGATTTGTGACGAATTTGATAAATTATCGTCTGTGCGTACGTGTGATTAGTTGGTTTTTGCCCCTTATCGCTCCATCATTCGTTGTTTCTTCAATGATTGATCCACAATCGCCCTGAAATCGGAGGAAAAACAAAATAATAAAAATACATCGCGTTTTATTGTCACGTATTCCATTTAAAATATACGAGAATATATCTTATTCAACATAAAATTGAATTTTTTTATTATACAACTTTCCATTTTAGGTAATATCCTATAATTGTCCTGTTTTTCAAATCGTCCCAATTTATGGGAAATCTCATATTTCATTTCAACTTTTTTTTTAAAAATATGCAAAATTGGGGGAATATTAAGAGTGCGAACGCCAAGTCAGGTATTTTCATCCCTTAAATTAGCCGAGCATTGGTGTGGATTTCTTTTATGATACTTCATGGTGAATTGATGATTTTGGGGTGTGTGGGGGAAATATTGAAAACTTGGAATTGACATTTTTATGTATAGAGATTTGTAATTTATGTTTCGAAATATACGGCTTTAATGTTAACAAATCGACGGAATAAATGGACGAAAAAATAATTAAAATTATACGAATAGTCGATAGAAATCGGGTAAGGGAACAACGTAACTAATTTGTTAAAAGAGCGGAAGAAGTGAGGGTAAAAATATATATATATATATATATATATATATATATATATATATATATATATATATATATACAAGCTTACACTCTGATCCTTAGGATCAAACTATAAAGAGGTGCGATCAACTGGAAGATATATATTTTCTTCTACTTCCGTGAAATACTGTCGACCGACTAGTAGGATTTTCGCTTTGCTTATTTCCCCTTGATACATTTAAAAAAATACAAACGTTAAACTCCCCCTTGTTGTCGGGCTACAAACACCGAATTGTCATCGTATGTCTTCAAATCATTGTCACTGTTATATTTCGATAGGGGTTAATGTTTGTTATTCCTATTGATATGTTGACATTGACGTTAATTTGATTTCCCTTAAGGTTTGTTGACTTATTGATACACACAATTTTAGAAAGTTTTGATTGAATACACGCGATCGTGATTGTAAACGAATTGATTTATTTAAAATTGCCGATATCAACATGAGGGAGGCAAATTTTACTGAAATTTGTACTTGTTTGTTGATATTTCCACATTTTGCACTAATAAAGCAAATCATGGAAATCAGTTCTACAAATTCACTTGAAATCCTCCACATATTGAAATTTTTCATCCTTCTCCACTGTATTGAGGAAAAAATTATATTTAATTGGAGATACAATGGAGGAAATGTTGGAAATTTCGATATACAAGGTCCCAATTTTGCTCAAATATTCTTCGGGGATTATTTGATTAAGTACTAATTTAATTACAAAGTATTTTAAGCATCAACGTATGGTGCTTGAGTGGCGTATTTGTATGGAATTCACCCCCGAAATTGACCCCCGTTATCACCGAGTACTCTAATTTGTAAATTTACAAACATATTAAAGTCTCTGTGTTACTTATAAAGTGGTTTCTGTTTTGAAATTGCTAACATTATTCAATGTTGTTGTATTAGTATGTAGATCATGGAGTGGTTCTTTGTTGTTGCTGTGTTAATATTCAAATTGACAATTCTCTCACCCCCTTGCCCTATATAGAGTATAAATTTATATTTCCATTATCAATGCAAGAAATCAACGGATACAATTCAATTTTTCGAATCAATTCTAAAAATGTTTCAATTCATGAACAGTACTTGACAAATACGAAATTCTATTTGACAAAACAAAATAGAAATCTATATAGGGGATGATTTACATTAAATCTACAACTGTTTAGATACCTTCTAGTCATTAACTTGACTATAGTGTAGTGGCGACAAAACCACTAGAATAAACTTGATGAAAATCAAGGGACGAGTTTATTATACAACAACTCTAATTGGAAGGTCAATCTGCACAATAAATTGAATAAATAATAATCTGAACCTTCTCACAAGGTTGATTACAAAGAGAAAGAAATTGTATTAGAATTCTCCACAACTTGTATTGGCCCATTTAATTATGTCGCCGAAATAAGTCCGAAAAATAGTTATTTGTAACAAAAGTACTGCAAAAATGCGGTCTTTGCTGATATATAGACCAATACAGTATTTGTACTGATCACATTTTTAAATTGTGCATGATTTGCTCAACTTGTATAACCAGATTCTCTTGCTATTTAAGTTTATTGAATTTCTAACCTTAAGGGGAAGGAGTACATCTCATGGTTTTAACCGGCGAAAATGTGAAGCGCTTTCTCGCTCGTCCTTGAGACTACGGCAACCGCAAGTAGATTTTTGAAAAGAGCATTTCTTATAGTTCTTACCGGTTTTTTCCGTTTTTCAAAATATTGATACAAATTTGACTTACAGACGAAAATCTAACAACATGTTTTTTTCGTATTTCTGTACAATTTCTTACATTTTTTCTTATAACTTGGCCAATTTTGATTATTTTGCAAAAATTCTTGAACTGTTAGATAGCAAATAAAAAGTTCTTTTCAAATATCTATGAAATTTTCCGATTTCACCGTTAGTTGTCCGGAAAATTAAGAAAGCTTCTGTACGCGACAACACGTTTTTTTCTACAATTTTTATCTGACGGCATTGATCAACCCCTCATTCGAAAGCTGATACAAAGGCGGAGGGCAAAATAGAAAGTTTTTTTTGATATTTTATTTTGCTTCGAAGTACATATGGTTAGGTAGATAATTTTGTTCTCTTCCCGATTGATGCATTATTTTTGTAAAAAATGTTGATTTTTCGTTATTTTACAAAGATTGCCCGCGTTACACGTAAACAGTGCGGGTTTGTTTAATCGAAAGTTTGTGGAATCATCGATAGTCAATCCAAAGCGAGACAGACAATTCGATTTGGCAAACACGCACTGTCTACCTAATTTTGATAATGCACAAACAAAGAAACTGGATTTTCATTCCATTTTCTTCGAGAAATCAACATTTTTTGCAAAAATAATGGACCAATCGGAAACAGGACAAAATTGATTGATTTTAATAAGTGAAAACAATGCCAAAAAAAAGCAGTTGATTTTTCCGCGATAACTCAGGCAATTTTCAAAATATCCAAAAAAGCTTTCTATCTTGCACTCCGCCTTTGTATCAGCTTTCGAATGAGGGGTTGATCAATTCTGTAAAATAAAAACTGTAGGAGACAACCTGTTTTAGCTTACAGAAGTTGTCTTAATTTTCCGGAAAACTAACGGCGGAATTGGAAAATTTCTTAAATATTTGGAAAGAATTTTTTATTTGCTATCTAACAGTACAAGAATTTTTGCAAAATAATCAAAATTGGTCGAGTTATAAGAGAAAATACAAGAAATTGTACAAAAATACGAAAAAAAGATGTTAGATTTTCGTCTGTAATTCAAATTTGTATCAATATTTTGAAAAACGGAAAAACCGGTAAGGGCTGTAAGAAATGCTCTTTTCAAAAATCTATTTGCGGTTGTCGTAGCCTCAAAGACGAGCGAGAAATCGCTTCACATTTTCGCCGGTAAAAACCATGAGATGTACTCCTTGGCCTTAAAATCTTTAATTTTGACTAATTTTATTGTTGTTGGTGCGTTTTTGATCAATTTTGTGTAATATTTTGAATTGCTACTTGTTTTACTAAATAGCTGGGAGGACAGATTATATTGAAAAGTTACTAAAAACAACGTTCTTTAACTCAAATATCAAGAATATCAGAAATATCAATCATTCTTTAAAATAAAACAACTTGTTTCAACCTAAATAGAAAAAGAAATACTTATTAGTACAGATTTTTGAAAATATTGCAATAACACCATAGAAACACCAATTAGATTGACGTTAATCAGATTTTAAGCTTAGAGAATTTACGTATCAGCTGGAGAATTCGGTTATAACAACTCATTTGTTGATGCTAATAGAAATTGAGCATTCACAGATTCCCCTAAGTCTAATCTTACAATTCTAAATTAGATTAACTTCAGTCTTTTTTGTGTGTTTGTGTGCAAAATTTTGAAGAATTCGTAGATTCTTCGAACAAGATTCGCTACGAGTTTTACTCATTTCGACTTCTGTACGGTATGAGGTGAATTCAATGAATTTGTTGATTAAATTCCAAATTAACCTGGATTATGTAGTATTTCCGGCCAATCGTAGAAAAAATAGTACATCGTGTATACGCACGCTCGTGCTCCAACGTATACACCATGATTTGCTCAACTTGTATAACCAGATTCTCTTGCTATTTTTGTTTACTTATCTTTCCGCCCTTGTATTGAAACAATTATTGCCGATTACTTATTAAAATATGGAGTTTTATACAAAATATCGAAAAAAAATGCCCAAAAAGGAACTAATATGAATAATTCTTGTCAAATTGAGATTTTCAGGTTAGAAATTCACGCAAACAATAACACGAAAACGTGCTTAAATTTAAATTAAAGATTACAACGCGGATGTAATTTCGTTCAAGAATAAAAACGTGCACGAATCGAAATAAATCGCCGGAAATTTGTCGGATTAACTTAGAAATTAAAGTAAAATTTTATCGACTGGCCGGATTACTATCGTTATTACGACATTGGTAATCTCCTACGCTAACAACAACAACAACAATGTTCGTAATTAATTCAAAAGATAACTGAGCCGACAACTAATTTAGTTTGATTGACGACCGATTAACGATCAAGTCATTCTACTTTAATGCAACTTAAATCAGTCCACACAAACAATTCGAGTGGGTGTGGTAATGGTTGGATGAAATGCGGCCTTAATACGACAAATAATCATCGGATAGACATAAATTTTGATAAAACTGAACCGTTTTACTCGCTATAGTTACACCTTTCTTGCAACTCAATTTCTAACAAATTTTAATCGATAATATTGAAGCTTTACATCTAGCTTCGCTTTGTTTATTGTTCAAGAATCTTACAATATTTTCAATAAACTTAAAGAATCTTCTACGTTACGAAAGGAGTATTTGAGAGTTTCTTGAAAATATTTGATCAATATTGTACGGGCAATCTTTAAACTTTATTGAATTATATTTAACCTCATCGCAACGTTGAATAATGTTTATCTACTTTGCAAATATATTCCATCTATTTGCACGCCGTCAACTTGACTTCAATACTGTTGTATTGGACTTAATATTGTTTAAACTTCCATTTTTTTTCTTCCCGAGGAAAGTTGAGCGTGCACACGTCAATTATTACAAACGTGTCGATGTTTTCAGTTCGGCAAGCTCAACAAAACGAAAAGTTAAAAGTGAATTTCATCCCGGCTTCTATGAGTTTTTGAGTATAACTTGTGAAAGTTTTAAGGCCATATTCGTGTTCTATCAGAAGCCACAAGTTTTTGTTGATTTAATCGTCAGCTAAATTTTTGTCGTCCATTTATTTTCGTTGTAAAATATTGAAAAGGTAGCGTTTCACCTGTTTCAATTTGACGAATTGAATCCGAGTATTGGCGGTTGAATCACGGATTCGATAATAAATTAAGGCCAGCTCAACTTATTTCCAGTTGAATTGATCATGGTGGAAAGTCTACTTGTCTTCTTGTCTTTGTGCAGAGAGCAAATCCCTGATTTGTTCTAGTCTGAAACTGAGGCACGTACAATAACACCGACAGTTTCACAATTTATAGTCTCTCAGTTGTAAAAATGTATTAGATTGAATCGATAATAGTAATGGATGTAGATAGGCAAGCTCAATTCAATTTTTATTGTATTTTTGTCTATAATGATCGACTTTTGATGTCGAAATAAAGACGTTTTAGTAGCGATAGAAGAAGATTGCAATACGAAATGTTGTTAATGGTAGAAATTGTCGATTAAATTAGGAATTAATAGTGGTAAAGTTACATCGTAAAGATTTTCTTATAGCGATTTTCTCAACAATCTTTCAATGTCTTTGAATCGATAAACGATTAAAGACGGGCAAGAAACGTGAACAAATCTGGAAAATTTCACTTCGAATTCAATCAACAAAATGGAAATAATTTTAATCAAATTCTTCTCCAGTTGAAAAATTGGTGTCGTGATAAATTCAACCTTTTTTATCCTTCATCGTTCCTCTTTTTTTCTCTTTTATTTTGATACCACATCAATCATTCCAGAAATTACAGTGAACTGGTTCTCCCCCATATACCCGTCTATCGTCTAAAAAGTCGTAAATCACCTTATTACTCCTGATTCGATCTGGTTGCATTATTTAATAAATTTAATGATAGTCTCTTGTATCCAGTTAAATTCGCGACATCAACTTTGTTTGATAAAAAAATCGATACCAACCTGTACCCCATCTAAGCCGATATTGTCAACGTGTATCGCATAATAAATAGTCAAGTTGTTCGAGATGTTTTGATGTTGATAAGAGTAATTAATCGTGAGAAGATTGCAAGTCTAGATTATACTTCGTTTGTTCCATTAGAAAAGCTCCAATTTCACGAACTTTTAAGGATTGAAAAAGTTGTTCGATTGCGATATTTGCCGTGATTTTCTAACTGAAAGAGTACACGAAAAATAAAACCGGCGTTTTTCTTTAAATCGCCTGAAAGCTTACATATACAGAGTGGCTTTTTGGATTTTTGCAACTATTGGATTACTTACACTATTAAAAAAAAATCTAAAATCAATTGAAAGTAATAGTGAGATTCTTTCGAAATTTCGAGTAGAAATCTTATTATAACGCAAAAAATCTTCTCAAAATTTTAGGCTAGGAGATCTTTTAAATTTTGTGCTGAAATTGTGTGAAAGACCTAAAAGTTCTCAAAATCCACCTAAAAGTCTTGCGGTTTTAGACCAAAATTGTGAAATTTTTGGAAAAAAAACGGTTTAACATTGTGACTCCCTAAAATTTTGCAACTTTAATCTAAAAGTCCAGATTTTTTGAAAATTTTCAAGTAGAAGTCGTTTTTTGTAATACTAAATTTGGAGGAGTTGTAAATAGTTGAAAATTTCTCCCAAAGATGCAGATTTTTTGAAATGTTTTACAAGTTTTATGAACTAGTGAGAAACTTTTAAAATACATAAAATCTAAAATGTCTCATTAATTTGTAAGATACCGAAACAAAGTTTTCTAAAAATTCACATTACTTCTAGCAGATATTTTAATTTACAACAAACTTTAGAAAATTTATGGTTTTTGGAATTTTAAATAAAGATGTTATGAAATTGATGTGATTTTTTCAGTCTAAAAATCCAGGTTTCTAGAGATTTTAGTATTGAATTTGGAATTTATAAAACAGAGAAAGATGTTCTATGTATTTTAAAATTTCTTTCAAAAAACTTGGGCTTTTAAATTGAAAATGGGTTATTTTTGAAATTTTGGGTTCCACTGAAATTTTTTCTCAAAATCTTAAGAAATATTGCGACAATATTCCAAAACTTTATAACAAAATTTTAAGAACTTATACTAAAATTGTAAATAATTCCCCTAAAAGTGTTACAATGCCAGGCTTAAATCTTAATTTTCAGAAATTTTAATATTACATTGGGCACTAGTGAAACGTGCCATAATAATTCAGGAGTTCTTTTAAGAATCTAACTATTTTAATGTAATTTTTTGCAATTTTGTACTAAAATTTCTCGTAGAAATCTTGCAGTTTTGACGAAACGTACCAGATTTTTCAAATTTTCAAAATCATACATAGAATAGAGAAATTTTTCGAAATTTACGAACCTAATTTTAATTTAAAATCCTGAAACAAAGTTTTCAAATTGCATTAGTAAGAGAAATGTATGATTTTCAGCTCAATTTTTAACACTTTCCGTTTCAAGAATCGCATTTGCCGATAGAAACGTTAATTTTGGTTAAGGAAAGTACAAATTATAGAATAGCTGAAACATGCTCTGTATTTACAACAATTTATCTTTCTGAAATGTTGCAAGTTAGTTGTGTTCAACTTTCAATAACACTAATTTAGATTCTCTGTAAGTTGTCTGGAATACCAAAACGAACTTTTCAACTTTTTTTCAGCCTTCTACTAGTAGCAATAATCATATTCCAATTGACACAGATAAATTTTTTATCATACCCGAGTCAAACTATAAAATCCGACAGGTGTAATTTTTCACAGAAATTCTATCACACTAGTGGGAATAGAAGCGTTATCTCACTGTCTTTGTGTTTGTGTGGTGAAAAAAGAGTTCCAATTTACAATAATTCAGACAGCTCCATCCGTACGTTTGACTGTCTAATAAGAGTTGATGCATAATTCAAAACGACTTTTAGAATTTCCAAAGAAATTCGAGATTTGTGTTGAGATCCCACTAACTAACATTATTGTTGCGTTAGTGGTTGTTGTTGTTTTATTTTTCGCCGCATTTTCGCGGATTTTATAAACTCGTTGAAGAACTGTCGAGTGTTCGACTCGTGAAATTTCCAAATTAAAAGACGACAGTTGATGTGAATAAACGTCGTTTGTGATTTATCACAAACGATGCTTTTGTTAAAAGGAGGCGAGGTGGGGTCGGGAAAAAATCGTTGAAATACTGAAATAACGCTGAAATTACAAGATAACAGTCCCCGGGGCGGTCATAAAAAACAATTTATTGCAACCAAAACTATCGGATATAGACAGGACGTTCATTAAGTTAAATCCTCACGCACGTAGCTACAAAAAATTGCATTTGTTCGGTATTGTCGATTTTTTTCTAGGGATTAACAAGCAAATTGTGTTGATTTAGTTTATTGAAAATACGCGCAACTCGAACAATTTATTGCACAACAAATCAACAACTATATGTTGAATGATAGAAAAACAAATCGCCAATATTGTTTAAAATAGTGTCAACGAATTTATTAGCTCCATCAATAATAATTCAATTTCAATTAGGAGTTTGTTTTGATAGATTACAACAGTGGCGGGATTATTGGAATTCCAGGAAGACTTCCATTACAACACACTGTTGCGTTGTTATTATTATTATTATTATTATTATTATATTATTATTTATTATTCGTTGCTTTCAAAGTGAGTACACGAAAGCGGAAGAGCATCTTTTCACGACACGGTTATTTATTACACGCTATACGGTTATGTATGATATTGATAACGATAGTGGTAGAGAATCTTTGTTGTGATAAAGCACGTCAAACCGGCGGCTATGTCGCACGAAATTTTGATCGATTCCATTCAAGATAATCAAATGCCATTTTAGAGTTGGAGCAATTTGTTGAAGTAAAAGCCACCGCAAATCTTAATCTATGAATTAATCTCGAAAATGGTGACAAATCTAAAGTACAACTGTTAAAATTCCGTCAACTTGTCGTCAACGAACCAGTCAAAACGACTAAATTCGAACAGATCGACTATAATGTACCGCATCTATTTCGCCTGTAACAAGTAATTCCTCTTCCCATGTCTTCGAGTATAATTAAGTCAACTCTATAGGAGCTACATTTGTCGTCTGAAATAATTTATCGGTATTGAATTACACATGGGGAAGTTATTAGTGGTAGTTTGGAAATGTTAACTTGTCTCTATATACAACAGTTGAAACGCGAATTGGAGACTAAATAACAAATTTAAATTGAAATAGACGAAGTCTGGGGCGACCTTTTACCTAAATCATTAGTTATCCACCCTTTATTTTAACTGAACATTACCACATTTGTCAATTAAAGTACAGAAAGCGACCACTCTGTTTTGATAGGATTCGATTTTAGCAAGCTAAAAGCTCTAATATCGGATTATTTTGTGATTTTAAGTAAACGTCTTTTTTACAGCCTCTCGTATTCGATACGAGATCACAAGCGGTAACATAGGGGGTGCGTTTGCTGTCAAGAATATGACCGGTGCTATCTATGTAGCCGGAGCGTTGGATTACGAGACACGAAAGAGGGTAAGTTTTTTTTTTATTGTAAAATCGTAAAATGAACGTAACTTATACAAGGGGTGTATTTATGGATGTGTGTGTATATAAATATAGAACGAGCGGTATAAGTTTTATCAATAACCCTCTCGTAATTTATCAGCTATTGATATTTGCATAACTGTCGGGGCGTTGTTTTCATTTTTTTTTGCACGTATTTACCTATACAGATTTCCATAAATCAAATACCTGTATCCAATTTTCAGGTCTTTTTAACCCCCATACCCCAAAAAATAATATAATGCTTTATTTTCCACCCTTATTTCTTTTCTTCAAAACAAAACAATAGACGAACGTTAACACCCTCTTTCCATTCAAACTCCTTATTCCGAACAACCTAATTTGCATAATTATAAAAATTTGAATATAAATAACCAAAGAAAAAACTCAATTTTCTACCCTTATGTAGCAGGTCATTATTATTTCACGCATACATTCTCGCAAGTCAATTGAATTAATTTGACACGTCGCGAGTTGGGAATTTTGAATTGCGCGCCTTGGAAAACGGGTTGGTCTACTTGTGTTATTTGACAAATTTTAACCTAAAATTTTTGATTATTTTTCCGAACTTCAAATTTAAGTCATTCTGGTTTAAATATAGAGCAGTAATTTAACATTAATTTGGTTCTATATCTGTATACATAGTGTATATTTAATCAACCGGCAGCTTTTGTTCCTAAGCGGGAACCTCGATTAAGTTACGTTCAAAACATTGAATAGATCACGTGATTTGTGCAACCCTTGGGACAAGACAGGATCAGATGTTCAATCAGTATAGACAATAAAGGTCGGCAATTCCGGCCATTCGATTTTTGTTTGTATTGTAATTTTAATGGAAATTTTTTGGAAATAATTGAATTATTGTCGAAATAAATTTTATAATTTCTTTTTCTATTTTATGTAAAATTTAGTACGAATTGAGACTGGCGGCGTCTGATAATTTGAAAGAGAATTACACCACTGTTGTTATACATGTTAAGGATGTTAATGATAATCCGCCAGTGTTCGAACGGCCAACGTACAGGACCCAAATCACGGAAGAAGATGACAGGAATTTACCAAAGAGTGTGCTTAGGGCGAGTGTCCAGTGGCATGCTTATCAAAAAAATATTTGTTATTTGTTTATTTCAGCAAGTTTCAGCGATTTTCGCATGTCCCATTTGTGTTATTATTATTATTTTTATCATTATCATTTAGTTCAATGAAATCGAGCAAATTTCAGTAAATTCGAGCAAGATAGATGCCTTTAATTTAACAAAGTGCCCCAAGTTTTGTTTGGTTTTTCTTGTTGATAGCGTGACTAGAACAAATGTTTTAAACTAATAACGCTACAAATAGAAGATTATAATTGTAACAAGTTAATCAATTGATTTAGTGGAATTTGCTCGATTTGTGTTGGCACAATAATAGATTGTTGAAGATAATCTAGCTACGATTAGCTTTAATTATTATAAACACGCATTATTACCAACACCCCTAAGAAAATCAAAGCCCACCAGTTAAACGAACACAATAGTAATTGTTTTGTTGTATTGTTGTGTCTATCCTATTGTTGTATGTTGTTGTATTGCATGTTGGTTTATAGTATGAGCTAACACTGGTCGCATCAGACAGCTTAAATGAAAATTATACAACTGTAATCATCCATATAAAGGACGTCAATGATCTACCACCTGTTTTTAGTAAATCTATTTACAAGACGGAAATTGAAGAGGAATATCCGGCAACGTATCCGCTACGTTTACTCCAGGTCAGATTTAACAATAGCCGACAACAAAGGTGATCCAGAATTTATCGATTTGATAATCCCCGTTTTTTTTTGAGTGTTAAATTGAATTTCCCAACTTCATCTAATTGACTTAAATACTATGATAAACAGCAAACACGGCTTTAATGTATTATGTGTTCGGCTTAAAGATTTTCGTTAAAGAGACTGAGATCCGGCCTATTTCGCTTCAATTTTCTTCGTAAACTAGTTAAGTTCGAGTAAAGTTAACCATTCTGGATCACCTTCTTTATCAAAATCAAATCGGTGGTGGTGGTGGTTGTGTAGGGTGGTAGCCGTGATTCTAATTTACTACAATAGTGAAACGTGTCACTACTATCAAAGTTGTTTTAACATAATAGAAAACTTGATACTTTCAACTAACCTTTTGTAATAGAACTTCTAGATAAATATTAACTTGAAACGATAAAGCCATTGATGGGTAACACAACAAACAGGTACTTGTGTTGTTATTTATCATCTAAAAAGAGAATCGAAAGGTTTGGGGGAAATTTATTGCGGGTTTGTTTACAACGTTAAAGTTTTGTTGGCGGTGATTTCCGTGAGATTTCTCTTAGATTTTTTGTTAGCCTCTATCGATTATACATCAGGTAGATTTTTTGCAGTATCCACTCATATCAAACATAGACTAGATTTGGCCATTAATGTCATTGCTTCAGTGTAACGATTAATAATCACTAGTTTATCTGTTGTTTATTTGACAATAATTAATTTTGCCATGTATTGCATGTTGTTTACTTTGATCACATGCACGTATTCCAGCTTTATTATCACTATTATTATTGATAATGATTGTCGAATATAAATCTCGAATTTCCCATAGTGCAACGAATTCGACAAGTGTAAACAGTGGAAATTTTGATTGTCCTAAAAAAATAGCGGACGAAAAATGGTGGAGGCGCCGGGTGAATTCCCATTTAAAACTTTAATTGAAGCAGACAACTCGAATTAATCCAATTCAAAATCTTATTATGTTTCTAAAAAATCGTAAAAAATTGAACAATTAATGTCGAATTAATTGATAATTTAGAAATTGTTTGTCTTTAATTTTTTTTTTAATTAGCGCGACCGGATTATGAATAAATTTCGCACGCTACACAATTAAATAACAAAAAACCACACAACGATAAAATTGGGTGAATCGTAAATTTACGCGAAAAAACTCGAATTCTGCGTGCTGTATTCGTTGAAAAACTGGCGAAAATAGAGAACACGAAAGTGCCTCGTTGTTCTGTTGTTGCTACTAATCATATTGCCTTATTTGTATACATAATTCATATAAAAATATTCCAGTCGGGGTGTGTGTGTAGCACATTTTTATAACAACACATACTGAAACTGGAATTTACAACGGTTGTTTAAATCCTTTGGATTTTTTCGCTAAAACCACGAATACGAGAAATTAAAATTGTGATGCATTTAATGCCGGTCTTTGTGCCACATTCATTGAATTTTCGGAGAAATTTCACCAATTTGTTCCTTTGATATCGTGTTGTTATTGTTAATGGATTCGATGATCGTCTAAATTTTGATTAAATTCGAAAGTGAAACGAATTATTTTATATCAAAACAAACAATCAAAATACAAGATGATGGAAATAATTAGATAAGCTTTGTTTCTATATGGTTTTTTCTTGTTGCTTTCAAACGCATTGTTAGAACAGACAGAATAATAATTGACACTTACTTAGGTTTTCTCTTTTATTCATCTGTTATATTTAATAAAATTTCCAAGCAATCCTCCAAATAAATGCACATCAAATTTCAATTTAACCGAAACGTTTGATGGTCTTTTATCCGTATTGTCATCGAATATCAAACGGTCTACACCTTGAAACGAATTTTGAATGGAAATTGCCGACACTATTTAACGAACTCCACCGACAAATCTCGTTAAAACTTGTTCACTTTTCGAGTTAAATTCCGTTAATCAAGTCAATTTGATTACAGGACACACAAGGCGCTCATAAGCTGAGCTGCAAAAAACAGAATCTGAATCGAAAAACCGCCCATCAATCGGGATCGATATCGCGACTCGAATTGCTGCACCGATGAAAATGTCGGTTATGATTATCGTTCAATTCTATGCAAATATTTGAGAATCAACTGTCAATTGTTGGATTTTTCCGTTGGCAATTCGACATTTAATTTGGTTTTATTTATGAGTTTATATATTTCACTTATCGATTAGTTGATAATCTACTTTACCAATGGGAAACATTTGTTAGCGCACAATTCAACAATTCGCCAATAATCTATCGATAAATTACAATCATACCGGGTGGAAGATAATCGAAAAACTTTATTATTAGAGCGGATGGTGAGGAGTTTGTTGAAGTATTGCGAAACGAAGTGTTTATTTACGAAATAAACTCCATACCGCCGACAATTTCCAAATTAAGTTCCAATCATTGAATATTCAATTCGTATTTACATCTGCTTAGGTATTTTTTGTTTGGTTGCTTGAATTTTCGCCAACGATAACGATCAGTTGAATTTTTCAGTCACATCGAAATTGAATTCAGCACGTGAAACAACGATGACATAACAAATAACACGAATAGTAAAATAACAACAGGAAATATAAACCGAACGGAAACACTGTAGCAAAGACGTTGTTTGTTGTAGTTTTAAAAGAACTGAATATGTTTACGTGTGGAGAAGAGGGAACCGAACGTGACATTTCTAAAAATGCGGAACAACGGCGGTTGAATGTTGACGATTTTCCAAAAAAAATGAAACTATTATTTCGACGACGTATGAGTGAAATATAAAATTCGCATCGGCCCGTGTCCTTTGGGAATTATTCAAAATTATTGGTATTTCTCTACTGAACCGGCAAAATAAATTGAATCGTTTCGCCGGTTTCTCGGTTCGATTTGCGCCTCTTTGTGCCGTTGGCAGCCGGCCGATCTCTGATCTCTACCGGAGAAATCTGGATATTTGTATGCTGGACGTGTTTCTGAGGCGTAGGCGACGAGAATCCAAATACAACAATAACAACAAGTAATTGAACCGTGAATTTTCCACAATGTAATCGCCAAGAACGCGCACATTCACAAATCGTCCAAAATAAATCAAAATATACAGATATGGTTAGGTCCAAGATGGTATTCTTGAATTCTTCACGATATAAAAACTGGAGTTATTTTAAATATAAACTTTCGAATAAAATAGACTCGAAACTAATGTATAATCCGATTATAAAGTCAAGATTTATGCAGATTTCGCTGATAGTTTTTAGAGTGTTTTTTAAAAAAATCTTGAGAATTATTGTAAATATACGGTTAGTCAATTAAGCGCGAATTCTCTTTTAAATTCACAAATCGATTACTAGTCGACTATAAAACGATTATCGTTGCCATCTTGTCTAGGTCGCGCAATTAGTTCCAATTTCCCCGATAATTGCACTTCAGTTTATTTCCAAACAAATTACAATGTTCGTTTGTGAATATACGAGTCGAAAGAAAATCAACTTCTTAATTCAGTAAACACCACCCTATACATAATTCATACAATTTCGCATATCAGATGTCGTGTTTGTCAAGTCGGCCGAATTACATTCAACCCACTGTAACCCGAAATTAGATTAAATCCCAATGGAATTTCGGTTTGTTTTTTTTTATTCCACCAATATCGAATTTTTGGGGCGAAAACAATCAAGAAAGTTATCGATCGTTCACAATTAAAGTAAAAATAAACACCAAAATTGATAAGTTTCGTTCTCTGTACGGTTTCCTTTGCAATTTCCTCTCAATGCACGAAACAAAGAATTTGTGTGCAGCAAACTCGGCCACAAAATAGAGAATTCTGTTAATTGGAGTTAGAAATCTACTAACATTTCGATTTCGTCTCAAATATTTCTAAATAAACCGCCTTAAAAGCCTCCATCAAATATTCACTTTAATCTGACGGCTCCACTGTCTTCGGTCTGTTTGACTTCTTAGTCTTGGTCCAATATTGATCTTACCTGTTTCGACCATACAAGGCCCCCTGAAGGTTATTGTTCCAATCCGAGAGAATTTCGTGTTTCAAATTTCTATTAATTGTAAATTATTGATCAGACTGGGGTAAGAAAAAAACCGGAACTTTATACTTAATTTAGAAAGTTTAGCCAAAGGTTGATTACACAGCACTCAAAACCATACTGGTGGATTTTCTAATTAAAGAATTCCTCCGTAGAGAATCACGGATGAAAATTACAACAAAATTCTATTCTTATATCGAATGCAGTCGTCTTTTTTTGATCAAACAACAGATCTAAGTGCAATAATTAAAAAACTTCAGCATTTAAAGTTTCACAATTTTAGTCTTAATTACCATTTCTAGTTTGCGAGTTTTTGTCTAGTCGATTGAAATTCAAGTCATAATTGAATGAATTGTTTACATAGGGGTTTTTTTAATAAAATCCGATTTAGAGTGATTGAAACGTTTGATAATAAAGTAAACTCATACGGTTAACAGGAAATAATTTCGTTACATTTCCAGCTGGTATTTCTGGTTGAATTCTAGTTGGATTTATTAAGTTGAGCCAGAAAATGGCATATTTGCGTGAAGGGTAAATTCAAACCGGCTTGTTTAATAAATGAGAGCTTCTCTATTAGAGGAAATTCACAATTTATCGGCGATAATGGTAAACGTTGCACTATGTTGAAATTGGGGTTTTATCGTTTAGTTTGATTTTATTGATTTTTTTGATTTTTAAACGAACAGGTAACGGCAACGGACGGCGACAAAGATCGACCGCAGAATATCGTTTATTTCTTAACAGGCCAAGGTATCGATCCGGACAATCCTGCCAATAGTAAATTCGATATCAACAGGACAACAGGGGAGATATTTGTACTCAAGGTGTGTATTGAAACAGACTTATCCTAGTTGTCTATTATAGGAAAAGAAGCCGAATTGAAAATAATACTCCGCCGACAATCCCAACGGACACTTTCCATCATGATACACTCTATTTTGTCGTTTTGTAAGCCATTCTAAATGCGCAATATCTCTAAATATTATTAACTTGTATGCAAATTTTTATCGTGAAATATTTTCAAATGAACCACTAGTTAGACGGGAACAATAGAAGAAAATTTCAACTATTATTTCGACAATTTAAATAAATGATAGACGTTACAATATAAAACATTTTCTATGGGGTGGTTTCTCATTAGCATCATATCTCCATTACGTCTCGCCTTTATGTCGTCTATTTTATTCGAAAAATGAGAACCAACGCTTATTATCAGACTCTTGAAGCTTAAATCAAATTTTCCATCGCTTATTTATACGGTTTCTATCCATCAATTGGTGTGAGTATAATCAACAGTTGTTCGGGTCTCGAACAACAGTTGGAAAACTTGCCCAACTACCCGCATCAGGTGTGAATGTTGTTTCACCCTCTCGATTTCACCCCCGTTGTTGTGTTTTTATAGACATTGGACAGGGATCAGCCGAACGGCCGGCCGCAATGGCGTTTCACCGTTTTCGCTCAAGATGAGGGTGGTGAAGGTCTCGTCGGCTACGCTGATGTTCAAGTTAATTTAAAAGATATTAACGATAACGCCCCAATTTTCCCGCAAGGCGTCTATTTCGGTAATGTTACCGAAAATGGTACAGCCGGTATGGTGGTAATGACAATGACCGCTGTTGATTACGATGATCCGTCAGAAGGTTCAAATGCCCGTTTGGTTTATTCAATTGAGAAGAATGTGATTGAGGAGGAGACCGGTTCGCCGATATTCGAGATTGAATCGGAGACTGGTGTTATAAAAACGGCAGTATGTTGTTTGGATCGTGAACGAACTCCAGATTATTCGATACAAGTGGTTGCAATGGATGGTGGTGGATTGAAAGGGACAGGAACAGCGTCGATACGTGTCAAAGATATCAATGATATGCCGCCACAATTTACGAAAGATGAATGGTTTACTGAAGTCGACGAAACAGATGGTACAACATTACCTGAAATGCCTATTCTAACTGTCACCGTACATGATGAAGATGAAACCAACAAATTCCAATACAAAGTTCTCGAAAATTCCGGCTATGGTGCCGATAAATTTACAATGGTACGCAACAACGATGGTACAGGCAGTTTGAAAATCGTCCAACCACTCGACTATGAAGACCTACTACAAAGCAACGGTTTCCGTTTTCGTATTCAAGTCAACGATAAAGGTGAAGACAACGATAATGACAAATATCACGTAGCAAACTCATGGGTTGTTGTAAAATTGCGCGATATTAACGATAATAAACCACAATTCGAACGGCCAAACATTGAAGTTTCAGTGTATGAAAATGCCGAAGTTGGTAAGAGTTTAGAAACGTTCAAAGCCACTGACCCGGATCAAGGGGGTAAAAGCAAAGTGTCATATGCTATTGACAGATTATCAGATCGTAAACGACATTTTTCAATTAATCAAGAAGGAACAGTTTCGATCCAACGTTCTTTAGATCGTGAAGACACACCGAGACATCAAGTCAAGATTCTGGCAATTGATGATGGTATACCACCGAAAACGGCAACGGCCACTCTAACCGTTATTGTGCAAGATATTAACGATAATGCACCGACATTTCTGCGCGATTATCGGCCGGTACTGCCCGAACACGTACCGCCGAGGAAGGTTGTCGAAATTTTGGCAACCGACGATGATGACCGGTCGAAGAGCAATGGACCACCGTTCCAGTTCCGGTTGGATCCAGGTGCTGACGATATTATCCGAGCATCGTTCAAAGTCGAACAAGATCAAAGTGAGTACTCCTTTTTTTGAAATGCTTCTATAGATATTTAATTTATGCAGATTACTATGCTGTAAAAAACGAGAAAATCCAACTTTATTCATTTTAAATCTTTGATAAAAATTCAAATTACGGGTATCAATCCGGATCCTTTAATAACATCAAATCTTGATTTCTATCGATAAAAAAATTGCAAGAGGGAGCGTCTAAAATCTTACAAATATTAAAATACAAATGCTCGATTGCTTTGAACTTGGATGGAAATTTATTGGAAAATTTTCCATTTCTAAGCGAAATTCATTACATTGTCCCTAATCATCGATGATCCATATTGAAATTGAAAAACGTATTTTTATCAGTAAACAGATGTTCGAATTGTGCTCTAACTGTAGCGCATTTTTACTCAAATTTACGCAAATACGAATCGTGTTCCACATGATTCGACTCGACTATTCACTGAAAATTTGCAATTTTTCAAATACAAAAGAAGCTAGATTCGATTCGCGTTCGAGCAAAGTTCTAAATAGTGTACGCATGTTCGATTTCAATTTTAATTCGCCTCATAATGGAGACGATTTGTTGAAAATTTGCGATTATCTTGGGACAATTAAGAGAGAGTAAATGTGCTCGATTTGATTCGACTCGAGCTCGAAGAAGTTTTAACGATTCGCATTTTTGTGGGAATTACGCAATTAAAGACGTGATCGGCTCGTATTCGAGCACAATTTCGATTCAACTCATAATGGAGAAAAAATTGAGCCTTAAAATCGCCTCGACTTAACGAGAAAAAATACGTATCGTGGATTTGTTTTAATCGATAGATTCAAATAACGTTCGATATTTAATTAATTTTAAAACTAAAAGTTTCACAATAGAGAATAGATGAATATATTTTTAAAAGAATTCAATTACAAATTTCAAAGTATTTGCTTTAGTTAATAAATAGAAAATATCAAATTTCGTGTAACGTAAATTGAAATTTAATATTTTAAACTTTTTGTAAAATATTTAATGCTTTGAATAATTGAACAAAACCTTTTATTAATATTGAAAATTATCAATTTTTCCTTCACGTACGTATTTAATTACCAGTTTTAGGGATTCATCATTGAATTACTGTTGAATTTTGTTGAAATTTTCAGCTAAATCTATTTAAGATAAGTAGTTGAAGTTGTTCACTTTGTACAACTAATACAATTTAGAAATTAAATTTAACGTAAAGTAGCAGTAGAAGGGAAACAATTAGACTAAATGCTAGCATAAATATTAGCATGTTCGGATTAAACACCTCATTAAGGGGTGCATTCACACTTGTTTTGTGACGATAGCAACAAACAGGGCACGTAGCAGGGGATGTTTCTGTGGAGAGTAAGGGTAGCCGACAATTACGAATTTCAAAATTAAAACTATAGAGTGCAAGTTAGAGACAGGTTTCTTGTAGAATTATCAAGTTTTACCAATCTTGTTATCAAATCGCGGAAAATAGACTAGTAAGGCAGTTTTGGTAGATTTTTGCAGTTTGAATTTAGATTTTGAGGCATTTTTGTTAGAATCGTTCAAAATAGAAACTTTTGAGGAAATTTTCGAAGTTTGATCAAAGTTTTAAGACGCTTTCGTTGTAACGTTTGAGTTTCTAATGAATTTTGCTGAAATTTGGAAATTTTGAATTCAGTTTTAAGCTTCATTCTCGACGCTTAAAATTATTTATTTTACAAATGAATTGTGTATGTATCAAAAATTTCTGAGCCTTTTCCCGTTAAGTCTTAAATCGCCGTTTTGGGCACGTAATTGTGGACTTTTGAATCGAGCTCTCACTAGACTCGATCTGTTCGTCAAGACAATCGAGTCAAATTAATTGCTCAACTTTCCTTTCGGTTTAATTAAAAATAGATAACTGTGTTGTTGCTTCTTGCCTGTTAATAATAACTTATCGAATTTTATAGATCTTTAATTGTCTAATGAAAGCGACAAACTAACGAGTTGTAATTAAATTTTAAACTTACTGAATCGATAAATCTGCAGGTCACAATTTCCTGTATAATTCGCTTTAGTTTTTTGTTATTTCATTTGAATGCAAACTTTATTAAATCCTCTATTGTTTACCTATGAAATTATTAAACGGAATCCTTTCTATATTCTAATAATATCTTGGGTGGATATTAATTTGTTTACAGAGGGTGCCAATGGGGACGGTATGGCAATCGTTTCATCATTACGTTCATTCGATCGTGAACAACAAAAGGAATATTTAATACCAATTGTGATAAAAGATCACGGCAATCCAGCAATGAGTGGTACAAGTACTTTGACTGTTGTTATTGGTGATGTTAATGATAACAAAATGCAACCTGGTTCGAAGGAGATTTTCGTTTATAATTACCAAGGCCAAGCACCAGAAACAGAAATCGGTCGTGTTTACGTTTACGATCTAGACGATTGGGATTTGCCTGATAAGAAATTCTATTGGGAGACAACCGAGCATCCACGTTTCAAATTGAATGAAGATACTGGCATGATATCAATGAAACATGGCACACGTGATGGCCGTTATCATTTAAGATTTAAAGTTTACGATCGAAAGCACACACAAACCGATGTACCGGCAAATGTTACAGTAACAGTTAAAGAGATACCACATGAGGCTGTTATCAATTCAGGATCGGTACGTATTGCTGGTATAACCGATGAAGATTTTATTCGTATTTGGGATTATAAGACGCAAAGTTTATCGAAGAGTCGTTCGGAACGATTCCGCGATAAAATCGCCGATTTATTAAATACAGATCGCGAAAATGTTGATGTATTTAGTGTGCAATTGAAACGGAAACATCCACCGTTAACGGATGTACGATTCTCTGCACACGGTTCGCCGTATTATAAACCAGTCCGATTGAATGGTATCGTACTAATGCATCGTGAAGAGATTGAACGAGATGTCGGTATTAATATTACAATGGTTGGAATTGATGAGTGTCTGTATGAGAACCAGATGTGCGAGGGTTCTTGTACGAATACACTCGATATAAGTGCCTTACCATATATGGTAAATGCTAATAAAACTTCATTGGTCGGTGTTAGAGTGGATGTTTTAGCTGAATGCACATGTGGTGCACGTAATTTCAGTAAAGAGGAGAACTGTCGTAATACACCGTGTTATAACGGCGGACGTTGTATTGAAACACGTTATTCGTTATCATGTTCATGTCCGGCTGGTTATAATGGGCCGCGTTGTCAACAAACATCGAGAAGTTTCCGTGGTAATGGTTGGGCCTTGGTATCCCGCATTAGAAATGTGCGATAAATCCCATTTACATTTCGAATTTGCTACAAGAAAAGGTGATGGCCTTCTACTCTATAACGGACCAATCGTTCCACCTGAATCCGATGAGGTAATGGTATCCGATTATATTGCCGTTGAACTAGAACGTGGCTATCCAAGATTATTACTCGATTTTCGGTTCGGGTACTTTAGAATTACGTGTAAAAACCAAAAAAACACTAGATGATGGTGAATGGCATCGACTGGATATCTTTTGGGATACGGAGAATGTTCGTATGGTCGTTGATTATTGTAAATCGGCTGATATTTCAGAATTAGAAGATGGAACACCACCCGAATTTGATGATAGTAGTTGTCAGGCACAGGGCACAATTCCACCATTTAATGAATATTTAAATGTGAATGCACCGTTACAACTAGGCGGATTATACGTTGAACAATTTGATCCAACACATTATCATTGGCAATATATGCCTGTTGGGAAAGCCTTTGATGGTTGCATTAGGAATTTATTCCATAATTCGAAATTGTACGATTTAGCACATCCAGGATTATCGCGGAATAGTGTAGCTGGATGTCCACAAACTGAAGAGATGTGCGGCCGTTCGGACGCCACATCCCGTTGTTGGGAGCACGGTACTTGTGTTGGTAGTTTCAATGAAGCTAAATGCCAATGTCGTCCAGGTTGGACTGGACCAGCTTGTACAATACCGACAATACCAACATCATTCAAACCACAATCATACGTTAAGTATGCTTTAAGTTTTGAACCGGACCGTTTCTCAACACAAATCCAATTGAGATTTCGTACACGCGAAGAACATGGTGAATTATTCCGTGTTTCCGATCAACACAATCGCGAATATGGAATTTTGGAAATTAAAGATTCCCGCTTGTATTTCCGATACAATTTAAATTCGTTACGAACCGAAGAGAAGGATATTTGGTTGAGTGCTGTACCGGTTGATGATGGACAATGGCACGTAGCACGAGTCAACCGATACGGATCGGCTGCAACTTTAGAACTCGACGGGGGCGAAGGGCGACGCTACAACGAAACATTCGATTTCATCGGACACCAGTGGCTGCTCGTCGACAAACAAGAGGGCGTCTATGCTGGCGGTAAAGCCGAATATACCGGCGTACGGACGTTTGAAGTCTACGCCGATTATCAGAAAGGTACAATTCTCGAGTCGGGTCCACATCTAACTAATTCGTTCGAAGTGGTCCCGGCTTTACTGTTTTAGAAACAAACATAACTGTTAAAAATCGCTAGGTTGTCTGGATGATATTCGATTAGAAGGTAAGCATCTGCCGTTACCACCGGCGATGAATGGTACACAATGGGGTCAGGCCACTATGGCTCGAAATCTAGAACGGAATTGTCCTTCGAATAATCCTTGCGCTAATGTAATCTGTCCGGAACCGTTTGAATGCGTTGATTTATGGAACGATTACGAATGCACGTAAGTTTCAATTCAATTAGACCATTACTGAAACACCTATACTTAACACTAATTTTTCCCGATTTATTTTGCCAAGGCACTGAGTTTTTATTATTATACGATAACATTCTTTATTTTAACATGTAGTAGAGTAGATTTAAATATCGTGAGTAGATAATTTAACAAACAACAGGAAGTTTAAGTTTAAAGTTTTGTTTTGATTGAAAGCAAACAGGCGTTTGTTGTAAATTACAAAGCGATGAGGTGTAATTTGAGGTTTTCCACTACAGGTAGCCTAACAGGAAACGTTGGTAGTTCAAGTATACTGAAAAGTCGTTTTACCACAAATAGCCGATTATGCCGTAAATGATTTCCTATAACAGGGTCATTTGTCAACATTTATTGCCAATATAAGAAAATTGTAAACTTCAATTTTATCCAATATCAATTTTATAATAACGCTACATTAAAGACAATTATCTATCAAATTTTAGGGTTGATTCTTATAAAATTTACGATATAATTAATAATAAAGCGTTATTTCACTATTTTAACCAAAAGTTTTATTCTACTATCCATTTAGGGTAATCTTTTGAGCCTTTCAACAGACAGTTTCTGAAATGTCTAAATAAATTGTCCTACACCAGTTCGGTTCACATAGTAAATTGAACATGTTTCGTTAAAACTGAACAAGAATACCGTAATTTACCCAAAATAAACGTTAAGTTTGCGAGCTTTAATTATTATCTCTATTGAACAAGGTTTTTGTACCCACTATCGTTACTAGTATCTGGACATTAAAACGCCATTGTCTTCAAAATTCTCAATAGATTGTGGCCTAAATTGTATTGTGTTTATGTTGCCCTGGAGGAGGATTTCTCTAGCCACCCCTACAATAACAACATCAACAACAACAAGGGGGGAAAACTCTAAAATCGACCCTGTACTGTAAAGTTTCACTGGGAACAAACAAGAAACTGTAGAATTAAAAAACAAACAACCCTATAGTGGAGACAGTAGTTGGATTTCGGTGTGTTTTTATTAGAAAATAAAATTACACGATAATTTAATTTGAATTCTAGCAACAATAGGGGAAAGAACAGCCCCACAGACACGATCTGATTTAATCTGAATATTTAATAAACGCCAAGTTTTGTTCAAACTAAACAATATCAGATAAACAATGTCTATATACGATCTATTTTGGTTTCAACTATTTAACTTCCAAGTTGGTGTTTGTATTTCGAAAGTTAATTCATATACACAAACTTATATGCTGCGGATTAGATTAATCGAACCGGGCTTGAAATCAAATTTATAAATCTCGTATTATGCAAATTTGTTAAATTTGTTTGTAACGTTCAAATACTGAATTGATTCGTTTTCAATATTCGGCTACAGAGCTCATTAAATTATTAGTAGGTGATTTGTTGTAACAAATCAGTATGTTGATTTAATTTTTGTGAATATTTTGTTGTGCCCCGATGAATTTTTTTCGTTAAATATTCATATAAATATGTAACGACACGGATTCGTTACCATTATAATATATTGTTATTAAATTCTAAAACGTATTTTAATATTAAACTTATTTTTTTAAATTTTGCATTGGAGCAATTTCGAAATTAAAATACGAATATGAAGTGGAAGAAACACAAACACACATAAAGCTTTTATTATCGGATGAATTACCGCAATTTTTCTTTGGTTTCTCCTGTTTTCCTTTGTGTTTTATTGTACAATTTTAAGCTTGGCTGTCTTTTTTCCGTTCTTTCTTCAGTTAACAAAGCTTAACAATTACACGAGAAACTAACTAAAAATAAAGCAACATAATCTCGATGTAATTCCAAACGGTTCGCACGCCCTCAATCCGTCTAGTCCTAAGAGACGGGGTAGTTTATTTAGAAATTTTGTCAATGTTTTTGTTATTTAAATTTTAAATTCGCCTTGCTCACCAAAATTTCGTTATAACTGATTGATAAGTTAATCAACCACTTCTCTTCTTTGCGGAATTCAAGTGAAATTATAAATTGGAACGACATAATTAGTATTCTGTATTTTCGTGTGGAAGAATTTGAAAGTCTTAATTCGATACAAATTAACCCCGTTATATGTTGCTTTAATTTTATCGATAATGCACGTTATTTTTGTTTTTGTTTTTTTTTTGTTTAATTGACTGCTGCCGATAACAGTTGTGGGGAAGGTCGGGTGATGTCGCCCGATAGTAAAGACTGCATGGATAAAGATGAATGTGTGGATTTGCCTTGTTTGAATGGCGGTACTTGTTTCAATTTGGAACCACGTCTGCGGTACCGTTGTCATTGTCCTGACGGTTTCTGGGGTGAAAATTGTGAATTAATACAGGAGGGACAAACGTTAAAATTGAGCATGGGTGCATTGGCCGCCATCTTGGTCTGCTTGCTCATCATACTCAGTGAGATTCTATCTGTATTTTAGATGCATGGCTTTTTGTAGTTTTCTTTTTATTGTAATTCTTCTGCGCCTCAGTGCCAAAGCATACTAAAGGTGAGTACGTAATGTTTCATCGTTATTATCTCTTTAGATGTCCACAAGGTTACAAGTTTCATGAGAATGGTTGCATTAATGATAATGAATGTATGTGGTTGCCGTGTATTAACGGCGGCATCTGTAAAGATTACGATCCACCATTGAGGTACGAATGTTTATGCCCAAAGGGCTACACAGGCGGACATTGCGAATTAGAATTAGCACCATCCGGTGCTATAATGCCATCTAGAGACTTTATAGTTGCCGTAATTGCTTGTTTATTAGTCCTACTAGGTAAGTATTCTTGAAATTCAATCGAAATTTTACTAAAATCACACTACAGCTTGTTTGTATTGTTGTAAGCACTTTTCTTATACCATTATTTGTATTGTTACTAATCGTGAGTTCTTGTACAGTTCTCGTATTGGTCTTTGTCGTCTACAACAGACGTCGAGAATCCCACATTAAATATCCAGGACCTGATGATGATGTCCGTGAGAATATCATCAATTATGATGATGAAGGTGGCGGCGAGGACGATATGACTGCATTCGACATTACACCACTTCAGATACCAATAGGGGCACCATTACCCGAATTAGCACCACCCAAAATTGGATGTAATTCATCATAAACCACTAAATTAACAATAAATTAACAAAAAAACTAATTTAACAGTTTCAATGATTGGAGTCGGACAAGAGCCGAACGTTGGTGTCTTTATCGAAGAGCACAAAAAACGCGCCGACAGTGATCCAAACGCACCACCATTCGATGATCTACGGAATTACGCTTATGAAGGTGGCGGCAGTACAGCCGGTTCGCTCAGTTCACTCGCTTCAGGTATAAATAAACGAAATTCGCTTATCAGTGCGCGTATTTGTATACGTCTAAAACGGAATTTTCCGTTATTTCCACAGGGACAGACGATGAGGCTCAAGAATACGATTATCTAGGCGCTTGGGGTCCCCGTTTTGATAAATTAGCCGACATGTACGGTCCCGGCGAAGAGACCGAACAGGAAGAAGAATAAGTGTGAAGTTTTAAAATATGTTCACAATCCTCTTGAATCCTTCCCTTATTTTTTTCTTTATAGTAAATATAGAAGAATTTTTAAATGAAAGACATTCCTTTAAACAACTGAAGGAAAGACATGCTTTTCACGTGTTTTTGCGTGTTCCAATAAGACTGTCGCAGTAGTAGAATACTATTGCAAATATACATACATACATATAAATATATTATATATAAAGAATATTATAATATAAAAATTGTAGAAAATTTTATTACGGTACAGGCTCTATTAGCGAAATCTCGCACGAATTCCCTCGGACCCCCGAATTAATTCAAACTTATTACAATTTTCCAACTAATTAAATAACGGGAGCGTTTCATTTTTTTTAAACAAAGAACAACACAAATTGTAATGAGTTTAATTATTGGTCCTGAAACGAATCTTCTAATTTAAACTCACTGCCACATTTAATAAGAAAAATTCCCGAAATTTTGCATTGTAGTCTCATTCATTACGACTTATTCTTTTGTATTAATCATCACCCCCTGATTAATGTTGTGCGAAATTTCGCTATTAGTGTCGTAATAATGTTGCATAATTTATTTGTAAAGCACACAACAAATTATACCATTTGTCATATGATTATTATTATTATTATGTATCGTTGAGCCAGTATTCCTACGGAAATATTTTGTAGGTGCAGTCACATTCTTAGGTCAAATTAAACCAAGTTTAGTCTATAGTTTTTCGAGAACACTGGTATGAATGTGAATAGATGATGTTTATTTTAAAATATACACAATATAGAGAAAATGAAACGAACATTTATGTACATATGCATAAAAAATAATAATTTCACCCAAAATATTAGCCGAACTAAAACGAAAACAAGCCAGATTACACCGTTTTGATATAGCACTTTACGTTGCCATATTAAATAAAGTATTTAATAACTTAAATATTGGATGGTAATATTTTTCATATAAGTTTCTTCATCAAAGCTCATATTAGAGAAATTGTAAAATTTTTGTGTTGTAGTTATGTATATAGGAGATGTTCATTTTATTTTAAAAACAAGCGAGCTAGAGATGATGATTGCGAAAAAATGCGTGAAAGAGAGAGTGATAGTGCCAATTATTAATTATTATAAAACAACAAAAAAATTATATAAATGTAATAATAACATTCTTGGATGCTGTGTAATAATTACCATAATTATGTGTTTGCACTTGTGTATTGTTTAAGACGAAACCAAAAAAAATTGAAGTAATCATGTATACTTATTAATTAATTAATTAATCTTATGACATTTACCATCGCACCATATTATTGAACACCCAACAGTTTATTTGTCCATTCATCGTTTTTTCGTTTAGATTTAAGTCTTGAGTGCATTCTAGTGATATTTTTTTTATTTGAACGAATTTTATTGTTTTATCTGTGGATTCCTGAAATTACTAGGAATTCGTAGATGATGAGACTTTAAGTACCTTTTTTGTACAAGAAACTTAATTTGATATTTTATTTGGAAATAAACTTCTAGAGAATTATAGCGAATGCTTTTATATTTCCCATTTTATTTCCCTACAAGTAATCGACGAATTAAGCCATTAATTATACACGGTATAAAAGGCCGTTTTAATATTTTCCAAACAGATAGATGTGGAACAATAATCTTCCTAGTTTTACCCCTTTTAAATACCATTTAAAAATTAATTATTCAAAATATAAGAGAACCTTTCAACCAGCGATTTTAATTCTGTAGTTTTATTTAAATAACGCCTGTTTCATTTAAATAGCACTAGCTCTTATAGAGAACTCTTTAGCTAATTGAGAAATTGGTCCAAAAACGAATTACACACAAAACGATTCAAAGAGACTCCTGATATTGATTTTTCCTATATCTTCACTTTATTTAGGAACTGGTTTCACATTGATTCGAGAGCAATGAAAATGAAATGTGTTATTATGGGTCATTTAACGAGTTTATCGCGTTTGCAAAAACCTAAGAGCGTTTTTGCACTCAATGGAGTGTGTTAAAATCTTTAAAATCGCTGAACAAATAACAAGTAGGACCATTTATGTGAAACACGCGGTATATAATTTTTTGTATAAGCCCCCATTTTCAGCTAAAATCCTTTGGAGTCTTATTTTAAATATTCCCAATAAGTTTAGAAATCTAAAACCGGAACGTTGTTAGTAGAATCGACGTTAGAAGCAAGCAACATGAAAGACCGTGGTCAAATTCAACCCCCGGATTGACCGCAAGTTAAATTTACCCTAACTATCTAACTGCGATTTCATCCAATTTAAACCCCTTTGATATAGTTGATAATTGACAGAAATCGATGAAAATCGTTATTAATTACAAACTGAAAGCTAGTCCCAAGGTTATTTCTCAATTATCAATAAACTACTAAAACGAACGAAAAAGTCCAGTTATTAACGCATTTTAAAACCCCTGGATAGTTATGGAATTTTAAGGAAATTCAACAATTAGGACGCCAAAAGGGGATAACTTGATCGAATATACCAAAAGAATCGTTTATTACTCAAAACACATACCATAAACAATAAAAAAACGTCTATTTCTTTTGTTTCTTCTTCTCAGCTTCCTCCTCTTTCTCCTTCTCAATTTCCGTAACATATTTCTCAATTGTTTCACTATCTAACATTTCTAACGGTTGTCCGTGTCGCATTACAGCAATTTCTAGATTCTTCTGACCGGATTGTACAACTTCTAATAAAGCACGTATAGCTAATTTGACTGTACCACGTTCAGTTGCCACTTCTTCTGATGTGTAATACTTTTCAAGGAATTCACGTACAGTTTTCGCTGAACGTCCGGTAGCGTTAGCTTTCCATTCGTAATAAATACCCGACGGTTCTGTTTGATATAAATGCGGTTTACCATCATAATCGAAACCGCCGATTAAACAGGAGATACCAAATGGTCGCCGACCATTACTCTGTGTGTATTTCTGTTTCAAACTGGCGATATACCGCGTGATATATTCTAAAGTTACAGGATCTTCTACGGTTAATTTATGCGATTGGCACTCGATTTGTGCCCGGTTGATTAGAATACGAGCGTCGGCAGTTAGACCGGCAAATGCCATTACAACATGATCGTCCAACAGGCAGATTTTGCGAACTGTACGCTCCTCTTGGAGTTTAGCAACGGATTTCTTTTCAACACCAAGAACTACAGCATCCGCCCCACGTACACCTACCTGAAAACACAAATTAATCAAGTTTGCTTTGTCATTACAAAAGTTAGGTTAGGATTCGAATTTTTCAACTTACAGCAGTTGATCCTTTACGGACGGCCTCTTGGGCATATTCGACTTGTAATAAATGGCCGTCTGGTGAAAATACAGTAATTGCACGATCGTACCTTGAGGACATTTCGGTATTTTATTTGGAATAAGAAAATCACAAACAACCCTCTAATATTTTGCTTTGTAACCTTATCTAGTAGACATGCGTCAAAATTAGAGATGTGATCGGTGCACTATCATGATCGATTGTGCTCGACAACTTTTAAATATATCAAATAATTAAATCGAACAATCAAAACAATTAATTTGTGTTTGAATTCAAATAATACTAACCAGGACGGGTAGATAGATTTTTTACGATTATCAACTAGACTTAACCATCCTTGCGCCAATCTCTAATATAATTGCAAATTTGATTCAATCAACAGAATGACAATGTGGCAGCATGAAATTCCCTAGGATTTTTTCTAATATTCGTAAAATTCCTAATAAATATTAATATTTCTATAAAATTGAAATAATATATTATTGTATATAAATATTCTAATAACAAGGATGTAAATTTAATTAATTAGCATTATTTTCTTTAATAATTTGGTAAACAAGTGGCGGCCTCTATTTGGCAAAAATCCCTAACTTCAATTTGACATATGTCAAGTTCAGTCAACAATGATACGTACCGGTTAGATTAATTGATTTTAACGACGAAATTAAAGTTTTCTAACAAATTATTGAAAAATTATCCACGAATATTTCTTCCAAGATTATTATAATTGTTATAAAATGAAACGCTTTATATTATTGACGTATTTGTTAATATTATGTGGCATTATTAACGGCCACGATCATCATGAACATTCCCACAATGATGAATCTCCAGCATTTAAATATTCGCGTAGTGCTAATGAGAAACATCATCACGACGAACATCACAGTTCACCAAAAATTAAAACTTTAGAAACTTCCCAATTGTGGTTGTATGCATTGGGATCAACCGTATTGATTAGTGCAGCACCGTTTTTCATTCTATTCTTCGTACCGTTAGACGATACCGACAGTAAACAACCCTTATTGAAGGTGCTATTGGCGTTTGCTTCCGGTGGTTTATTGGGTGATGCCTTCTTGCATTTAATTCCGCATGCTACAATGTCAATTGATGATCATGATCATGATCATCATCATCAGCATTCGCATGCGAGTTTAGATGGTGAAGAAGCCGGGCATGTTCACGATATGTCTGTCGGTTTATGGGTGTTGGCCGGAATTGTTTCGTTCCTAGTAGTTGAGAAGACTGTTCGTATTATTAAAGGGAGTCACACACATAGTCATTCGCATAAGAAATCCGATAGTAAAGATAACGATAAGAGAAAGACTGATAAAAAAGTCGAGCAGAAGAAAGAAATTAAAGTGGCCGGTTATTTGAATTTAGCAGCGGATTTTAGTCATAATTTCACCGATGGTTTAGCCATCGGTTCGTCATATTTAGCCGGTAATACTGTCGGTATAATAACAACGATAACGATTTTATTACATGAAGTACCGCACGAAATTGGCGATTTTGCAATTCTATTACAATCGGGTGTATCAAGAAAGAATGCAATGTTGTTACAATTAACAACAGCATTAGGCGCTATAATCGGTACAATTATAGCTTTATTTGCTCAAAATACCGACAATATGCCAACTGAATGGATATTACCATTTACAGCAGGTGGTTTTATTTATATCGCATTAGTTTCAGTTATACCGGAATTGTTAGATGAGGATGAACCGAGTTTTGTACAAACTTTATTACAAATTGCCGCTATGTTAGGTGGTGTTGCAATGATGGTGGTGATTGCTGAATTTGAATAAAATTAAATTGGGAAACTTCTAAAAATTAAGTACTTATTTTTTATTTGTACTACCATCACTGCTGTAGAAATCCAAAATAAAATTATTTTCCTAAACCGATACAGTTTTCATTTCTTTAACGCCGTTTTTACAAAGCCAATTATTTACAATTTAATTTAATTCAATGAATTTAGATTGGAACAAAATTTTATCCCTTAATGATGCACCCTCTTAATAATCTTCACCAATATATTAAATCTATAGGAATTAAAAATCCAAATTTATTCGACTACACAGCCATAATCACAGTTATTTCCCCAATTTGGCGTTGATCTGGTCTAAACAATAGTTCGCCTGTTCGATCGTTTCATTATTTTCGTACTTCCTACCTGGAAAAAATTAAATTATGGAAAATTATAAGTTTACAATGAATTTCAGCAGGAAACGAAAAATTATACAATTTTTGAAAATACTTAATGTTACGAAAACAGATTTCTTTTAATTTATCTTAACCGAACCAGACCAGAAACGGATGCGGAAACAGAAACGAATAAATAAATAAATAAGATAAAAATACCGAAAAAGTAATAAGCTTACCGGGAAAGTTCTAAAAGATTTGGAAAGCGCTTTCAGTTTGCTATACAGAGTGAGCCAAGTGCTTGGCCTATTAGACGCTTAAATGCTTTAATTGATGAAAGTTTCTGAAATTTGGTATGCACCCATTTTTCCACCTGAACTACATGGGGCAGTGCACCCTACTTTCTTATTTTAAATAGAATGTTATATTTTTTATACCATATTTAGATTTTATGGTAAAAATGAAATGGCTTTTGATAACATGACATATGGTCTAGCGTTAATGGTTTTCAGGAATTTCGACTTTTTCTGAAAATTTTGATTTTGTAGTGTTTTATTAAAAAATTCATATCTCGGAAAGTATTATTGCCAGACAATTCAAATTTGGAAATCAAATTGTTCAAATTATGCACTTTACGCTAAATTTTATAGAATTAAATTATCTTTCAGCGTTTAGCTGAAATCAGTTTTTCTTTCAGCCAATTTTCAAAGCGCCATAACTTTCTTATTTTAAATGGAATGGTATATTTTTCTTTCCACGGTTAGACAGAGAGAAAAATTCTGCATCGAATCATATAAACATTCCCTATACCTAATCTTGATAATTTTTCAATTATTTAAGATTTTCGATTTCTAATAATTTATCCCTGAAACGAAATACTAAAACATAGTAGGCTTGGCGAAACAACCTTCTGTCACAATTAAAATCTAAATAATTAATTATTTTTATATTTTTTATTTGAAAAATCATAGAAGAAGATGATAAATAATTAAATTAAAATTAATTGGATTTTCTTTTCATGTAAAATTGGCAGAAATCGCTGAAAAAACAAACAAAATAATCATTGTTAACCTCAAATGTGACAGTTAGTGTCATTTTGCTAAGCCGCCTATGCATTTCTTTATAGGCGAATTTTAAGTCATAGACAACTAGACACTAGTCAATTTCAGACCGGGGAGAAAACTATCGAAAATCGAAAATCTAAAATAACTGAAAAACTATTAGGGAATGTTAATACCGTTCGATGCAGAATTTTTTTCTCTATCCAACCGTGTAAAGAAAAATATACAATTCCATTTAAAATAAGGAAGATATTGCGTTTTGAAAATTGCCTGAAAGAAAAATTTATTTCGACTAAATGCTGAAAGATAATTCATTTCTGAAAAATCTAGCGTAAATTACATAGTTTAAAATATTTGAGCTCCTAATTTGAATTATCTATCAACGATATCCTCAAACATATGAATTTTTCAATCAAACACTACAAAATCAAAATTTTCAAAAAAAGTCGAAATTCCTGAAAAACTATAAACGCTAGACCATATGTCATGTTATCAAACTCCATTTCATTTTCATCATAGAATCTAAATATGGAATAAAAAATATACCATTCCATTTAAAATAAGAAAGTAGGGTGCGCTACGCCATACACCGGGGGTTGATAGAACAACGAAAATATTTTCCAGATGTAGTTCAGGTGGAAAAACTCAATTAGAACTTCTTATACTTCTAATAGGCCAACCACTTGGCGCACTTTGAGAAAATCATTGGAAAATCGATAATATATGAGATAAAATGGAAAAAAATTAAAAAACAAAACATGCTTCGGTATTCTCTTCTCCAGCTCAAAATTCAAAATAAAAGACAGTTCTAAATACTTCTTGAAATACTCTTTCCAATGTTATAATATTATATTTATTACAATATCTCATAAAACAAGAGAAATATCGCTTATTGAAAATCAACATTTTCACACATAGAATTGAAGAAAAAGACAATTTTTCGGACAATTTTCCGGAAAACTAACGAACCTATTGAAAAATTACTTTAGATTTCAAAAGCTCTCTTAATTAAACAGTTTATATGGTAACTCCCATTATTTGATGAGCGATTTGAAAAATATTAAGGATTTATAAGACCTCTAAAGACCATTTTATCAAAATTTGACTCTCATAGTTTATCGGCCGTTTCTAGCCCTGTTGCAATTTTTCAAAATCAACTACACAAATGTTCCAAAAAACTATTTAACTTATTTTGGAATGAGTAGAAGTATTTTGCATTTATTCCAGAATGTAATGAATTAAAATGGGAAAAAATTATGTGGGCAGCATCTGTGTTATCCTGAGTCATTTGATGTGGTTAACTCGTTTTCAGAAATTGCAACATTAAATAAAACGAGCGTCTTTTGGCCAACTTGGCGATGTACTACGAGGTTCAAAGTTTAGTAAAACAATCTCCAGGGACCCTCCTATAAGTCCTTAAAATATTTTTCAAATTGCTCAAATAATGGAAGTTGCCATAAAAACTGTATACTTTAAAATAAAAGATCCTGCATATTGTGAGAAAATCATTGGAAAATTGAATGGTAGAGGAAAATATGATGAAATTAAAACACGCTTCTGTAACTTAGAATTCCATCAGAATTTTTCACAATAAAAACGCTCTCAGATAGTCTTTGGAATGCTCTTTTTAATGCTACTGTATTCAAGGCTAAAATCTGTTAATTCTGTTATTTTCCGGAAAATTAATAAACCTATTGGAATTTTTTTGAAGACTTTAAAAGCTCTTTCAATTGGCTATATACTGTGAGAAAATCCTTGAGAAATCGATAGTATTTGCTAATTTATAGAGGAAATACGAAAAAATTATAAAAAATACGTTTCAATATTAGCCTCTGTGATTAACAATTCAACCGGAATTTTTCCAAATAAAATACGCCCTCGGATGCTGTTTCTAACGATATTTGGGTCTTTACAATACATCACCAAACAAGCGAGAAATCGATTATTCAATATTGACAATTTGCGGATCCCGAATCGAAAAATATTTACCTTCAAATTTCAATAAATTCGTATTCGCTTCATATTAATATCCGCTTGAAAAAACGATAACAGAAGCAGAAATCTAGTATTTTCCAAAATGTTCGTAATAAGCGAATACATCTGAGTAAAATCACATTAATTAACTTTTAAATACACAAACGAAAAATTCGAATTTCACGATCAAGTGAGAAATTTGACGTGATTTTACTTTCTACATTAATTACCTCGGAAAATTGTACAATTTTCGAATATTTTTGATAATGCTTGTAATAAACGAATTCTACTAGAATCCACCCCCCAATTACCTAATTTCCAAGCCTGGCGACAGTTCTTTTGGGCATCCCCAACAACCCCCTTCTCCAACAATATCAAACCATAATTAGCGTGCACCACACCTAGATGTATCTGATCGTCAAGATTCTCCCCGATTTCGATTGCTTCCTTCAAAAATTTCAACGAAGTCTCCAGATCACCAACACGAAAACTGGCCGTTGCTAAATCATTCAACAACAACATACTTTGTTCACTGACCCTACCTTTAATTTCCTGGCAAATACTGTAGGCTTGCCTTAAATGTTCAATTGCTTGTTTTGAATCGTTCTTATCTAAAAGGAATTGTGCAAACCAATCGTGTATAATTCCACACAACATTTTCGCATCGATATTCTCGTTTAAATTATAATTGTTGATTTGTTCTAAACACCAATTATAGCCCATATTGGCGCGCTCTAAATCCGCCTTCAATTGGGCAATTCTAGCCATTTTCAAACTGATATGAATCATCTAAAACAAATCGAATTACTAATTGGAACGAATCTGAAACGAATAACTAACTCTCAAATCGTTCTGATTGACTCCATCGCTCAATAAGAGTTGCATAACACTAACGAATAACTTCTCAGCTTTGTCTAATTGGATTGTATCCATGGCTAAATTCGCCATCAAATCGTAAACAGTACAGTACGCCTTGTTGGTTCTGTTGTTGTTGGGCAATTCGCAATGCTAAATGCAACATTTGTTCAGCTTTCTCGAATTGTTCGCGTTTCATGCACAATACAGCACGTTTCAAAGTCATTATCAATTCGGATTCTTTCTCCTCATCGTCTTCAGTAAAGCCCAACCAACTTAATATACTCAACGTTATCGTAAATCTTGATGGTTGTTTTTTTAAAATTCCATCCGTAACAAACGATTGATATAACCTCAAAATTGTATATTGTGGGAATTTCGTTTTAAGCACTGTCACTTGTTTGTATAAATTTGAATAAATATAACGTTTATTTATTAGCGACTTAATAATATTCATACACGCCATTATCGGTTTTTCTCAATATTTTTGTGAAATTGTTTAGATAACATAACCTAATTTTGATAGTTGTCAAATGACAGCATATTGCGCATGCGCCAACTAATGACTGCGTAAAGAAATAGCGCCATGATTTGAATTTCGAAATTTAGCCCCTAAGTTATCCTTCAATAATTTAAATTTCTATTATTATAACCGGAAAATCCAAAGTAAACGTTGATTTAGAGGCGGTTGAATTTGCGAATTTTTGCTCTTCATGGGAATCGTTTTCTATTACCAAAAAATTGAGGAATCGATCGGCAAATTTGCAATTCAAATTACACATAGTTAAAATTATTGTACAATTGGCTTGTATTTGTATTAGAGAATGGCAAAATTGAATAATTTCAAGTATTGTGTGATGGTAAACATGTGTAATTCTATCATAATAACGATTTTATTGAATCACAAAAGATATTGAATAAGGCCACCTCAAGTGGACTCATTTGATCGTGAAATTCGAATTTATTATTTGTTTATTTAAAAGTTGATTAAAAATATAATCATAAATAAATAATTTCAAATGTACAATTGTTTTTCGACCTGTGAATATTAAACAATAAATCCAGAAAAAATCATTAAGATATGTCTAACGGTTTGTATGCAATCTAGTTTTCAATTAAAAGTCTTAAAATTTTTAATTGTAAATAAATTATTGTTAAAAATTGTTTGAGGGTCTTATTATTAGTAGTGACGATTTTATATTAAAATATATAAATTCGAATTTCACGATCAAGTGGGAAATGGGGAGTCCCCTTGAGGTGGTCTTACTCATTAGTTGATATTGTTAGAGTTGATGGAACATTAACTGGTAAATCGTTAAGAACGTTTACAGTAAATAAGTCTTTTATTTCGAGATACTCGACCTATTTTATTTGTTCCATTCTTTGTTTCTTTCAATTGAATAAAACATGAAAATCTAATAAATTGATTTTAGTTGCAAAATAAGAAAATCAATAGATACACTCTTATTTTAACTAGCCACGTATAGAGAAATAAAAATTACGGAAAGAATTTCAAATCATTGAAATTGATCACAATATTTAATAGGAATATTGGGTATTCTAATAAGAGTGATAAAGAGCGAGGATATACAATTTTTTCGATTTTAATTTATAATTTTTGGCCTCTGCCGATTTCAAGACCAAAACTAACAATAAGTCAGAATTCGTGAAGCAGAACGGTTTAATTAAAAAAAAAGTTGCCAGAAAGAGGGAAAATGGAAAATGGCCATAAAAATGGAAATATAACTAAATTACTATTATTAATTAATTATTACTATTAACAATTGACTATTATTACTATTATTGGTAGGTATTATTATTTCCAATTACTTAAAATTAGTTTTTTTCTTCAAATAAAAGAACGAATTTACCAAAAGAAATAGTGAAAAACTGGTTGTTTTAATTGGTTACGTGCGTAACGATATAATTCGATGGAATTTCCTACATTGTGGTTACGATGATTTCAACAAAGACGATGGAAATCGAAATTCCACAATTGTTTAAAGCAAATTTCACCTGCATGGATTTCTTGTCAATTTTAGCCCATCTAATGTCCTTAAATTACGATCGCTAGACTCGTTAATGATGACGAAACTTGCCCTTTATCAAAATTATGATTGCTGGAGTTAATGATGGGGGGTGGTTATGACAACCCCGTCTGTCGTGATAATAATGATAACGAATGAATTGATACTTGTTGCATTCAAGAGCACTCTGTTACCGTGGCAACGCTCTTATATTACCGTCAGGCGATCTTCAAACGATTTACAGTGAATAAAAGGGCTTGAAAGCTTTTCCGTTATTTTCATGTCGTAAAACAGAAGTTAATTTGGAAAATTATGGGTGTTATTATCGATAAAAATCAAACCAGTCTGATGATTTTATGAAAGGATTTGCAACATTCACCATTCTCTATTGAATTATTTATTAAATCTGTTATAATGAAACTCGATTATTATGAATAATAACGATAATACTGGACTTTCGACTTATCGTTTGATTGTGGAATTTCACACGAAAAACCTCTCACATTTTGTAGTAGTTGGACGTCACGAAATCGGTGTAGGAATCGCCCATCGTTAAGGATTCCCCAATTTAGAATCGAATTTATGAGTTGTCAGTTAATTGCGAATGGTTTTTCTATCCCCCAACATCCTCTGGCCCAAATCTGGCTGTTCAGTGATCGATTTCAATTTGGCCCCACTCATACTTGTCAACGTCGTCGCCTAGTAGCACGATTTAAACCTCCACTCGTGCTACTGTCAGTGTTATTCAGTGATTGTGCCTGAGACGTGGCAGTTGTTACCCTGATAACGCTGCGAATCGTGTTAGATAATCGAATTTAATTGTAATACTCGCGATACGATGGAAGTTAATCAATTTAAAGATTGTGCTAAAGAGATGATCGATTTTGTCAGTGAATATTTGGAGAATATTCGAGACAGGTAAATTTCTAAATTTTAATTACAACAACAATAAGAAAAGAGCGAAATTTCTTAATTGTTACCGATAAAAGTAAAAGTTGAAGCCTTGACCTAATCGAAGAATTCTTATGTTATAATAGACGTGTTTTACCAACTGTAGAACCAGGCTATTTGCGCCCATTAATCCCAGATAGTGCCCCTATAAAACCGGACAAATGGGAGGACGTGATGGGTGATATTGAACGTGTCATTATGCCAGGCGTACGATAATTTCCCTAAGAATTTTCTAAATAAAACTAATCTTAAGAAATCTTACAGGTGACACATTGGCATTCGCCAAGATTCCACGCTTATTTCCCCACAGCCAATTCGTATCCAGCTATTATTGCTGATATTCTAAGCGGAGCTATCGCCTGCATCGGTTTCAGTTGGGTGAGTTTCCCTTTAATATCAAAGCGAATTCAATTCTCTATAGAGTAACGGAAATGATCCCTAACTTTAATTGTCTGGGATTACAGATCGCTAGTCCTGCTTGTACTGAATTGGAAGTCGTCATGTTGGACTGGTTGGGGAAGATGATTGGATTGCCTGAAGAGTTTCTAGCGTGTTCCGGTGGCAAAGGCGGTGGTGTTATCCAGGGAACGGCAAGCGAAGCGACTCTAGTTGCCCTACTTGGCGCAAAAGCACGAGCTTTTGACGCTGCTAAAAAACAATACCCCGAATGTTGTGATGCTGAAATTATTTCCAAACTTGTCGGATACACTTCAAGTAACTAGCAATACCTATTCGAATTGTGTTGAAACAAATAGAATGTGGAAATTTTCAGGTCAAAGTCATTCATCTGTTGAACGGGCCGGCCTATTAGGTGGTGTACAATTGCGCTCATTACCTACAGATGAACGACATCGGCTTAGAGGTGAAACTTTAGAGCAGGCGATCAAGAAAGACCGTGAAGCTGGCCTTATTCCATTTTTTGTAAATTCAAAACAATCTTTCACACAATTTACAAAAACCTTGAATATTGATTTTGTAGGCTGTTGCAACATTGGGCACGACATCATCATGCACTTTTGATTGTTTAGACGAAATTGGGCCGGTTTGTAACGATACCAACGTCTGGTTGCACGTCGATGCAGCCTATGCTGGCTCGGCATTTATTTGCCCTGAATTCCGGTATTTGATGAAAGGCATCGAACGGGCTGATTCCTTCAATTTCAATCCGCACAAATGGATGTTGGTGAATTTCGATTGTTCAGCAATGTGGCTGAAAGACCCCAGTTGGTTAGTGAACGCTTTCAACGTTGATCCGTTGTATTTACAACATGAAAAACAAAACGCCGCTCCCGATTACCGGCACTGGCAAATACCGCTCGGGCGTCGTTTTCGTTCTTTGAAATTATGGTTCGTTTTGCGTCTATACGGCATTGAAAATCTGCAAGCGCATATCCGAAAACACGTGGAATTGGCGCATTATTTCGAAAGTCTGGTTAGAAGCGACGATCGATTCGAAATCACCGAAGAAGTTATAATGGGACTGGTGTGTTTCCGATTAAAAGGCTCGAATGAAATTAATGAGAATTTGTTGAAACGTTTGAATGGCAGAGGAGTTATCCATCTGGTACCGTCGAAAATTCGCGATACTTACTTCTTAAGACTCGCAATTTGTTCGAGATACACTGAAAAGTGCGATATTGATATTTCTTGGAAGGAAGTCAAAGAGACGGCTGATGAAATTCTGAAAAAATAAACTATTAGGATAGATTTTAATTTATTTATTTTTAAAGCTATTGACAATATTTGTTGAAATTTTACCAAAAAACGAAATGGACCAATATTGATGTTATATAATGAATATTAAAAAGCGTATATCGATAATAAAGCAAGCATATTTCACGAATTTAATTCAATTCTAACCTAAATCAGCAGTAAACAAATTAGACATCAAAACTACACTTGCAGATCCAGCCTTATATTCAACACAATTGTTAGTTATTAGCATACAACTTCTAATTAGTTTCCGCTTATTAAAATAATTAAAAATTAATTCGATATTTGATCAGGTTTGACCCATGAGGTAATCCTAAAATCACACAAACATGAGATAAGAAAGCTAAATTTGTTATAAAATATTGATTTACGTTGTACAATTATTTACAAATCATTCAATACAATTTCTACTCACTTATTGATTCTTGTTATCAAAGGATCTCCTAAATCGGCCGTTCTAAATGCGTTAAATTCAATAAATGGTGTTTTCGTTAATTTATTTTCACTTACAACATATGATCGGGGTATTTTGTAGACGGGACTCTCTGTAGGATCGCCGTCTATTTTCCGAATAATCTTCGGATCTGGTTTTATGATTTGCACCCTGTAGACGTTACCACCGTTCTCAGGAGTTGGTCCATTTTCTTCGTTGATATTTACATTAGTTCCCTGATCACCGTAGACTTTTTCCGTTGTGATTATTGTTAGAATTATTGTAATGATCGAACATATTGTGAAGACCTTCATTTTGATACTGAACAATGATTGGATTTAATCGTAGTAGTTATTGAAAGGTGTTTAGATCATTTTCTAATTCTGAGAATTATGATTATCGATAAACAAGTTCTTGTTTTTAGTTTGTTTTTTGCGTTTTGTTGTTGTTATTGAGTTTTATTAATGAATAGTTTGCATCATTATAGATTTTAGTAGAAAGATAAGAGTATTTTTTATAAATATTTATTTTTTTAATTGGTACAAATATAATTTTTACAATCTTTTTATTTATAGTTAAAATTATTCTTCTTGACTCTTTTGACTTCTCACTGTAAAATATTCATTAATTCATTATTTTTTCATTTATTTTTGTATCTATCAACTATACCTTTCCATAAGCAGATGCAGATGCTGATGCTGTAGCTGAGGCTTTAGCATGACCACCTCCATATCCACCATGGCCACCGTATCCGCCGTGGCCACCAGCGCCTCCACCTAAGCCACCTCCTAGTCCACCACCTCCTCCTAGACCTCCGCCGAGGCCTCCACCAGCACCACCACCTAATCCACCTCCATGACCGCCAGCTCCGCCACCACCATAACCACCAGAACCACCGCCACCACCGCCTAAGCCTCCACCACCTCCTAGGCCTCCACCTCCGCCTGATCCACTTCCGTGGCCACCAGCACCGCCACCACCGAAACCTCCGGCACCGCCACTACCGCCCCCTAGGCCACCACCACCGCCTAGGCCGCCACCTGATCCACCTCCATAACCACCAGATCCGCCACCGCCAGATCCGCCACCGCCAGATCCGCCACCGCCATAACCACCTGAACCGGCACCACCGCCACCAAAACCTCCGGCGCCACCACCTGCTAAAATGATTAGTATTGAAGTATTTTAAAAGGGATAGCAGTTATGTGGCTTACCACCACCATGGCCGCCGCCGCCATATCCACCTGAACCTCCACCACCAGCGCCACCGCCGCCGCCTAAGCCTATTGAGGATACGTTTCTTTAATACAAATATTGCTGTCTTTGTAATTCTTTACCTCCACCTCCACCACCGCCTTTTCCACCACCAAATCCACCATCACCACCGCCAAAACCTCCAGAGCCACCGTCACCGTATCCTCCTGAGCCTCCACCTCCAGCTCCACCACCGGCTCCACCTCCGGCGCCACCACCGGCGCCACCGCCAATTCCTAGTAAAATTTTCAAAATGTTTATACCAATACATAATGTTAAAGTAATGATGTACCTCCGCCACCATGTCCTCCAGAACCACCACCACCAAATCCACCAGCGCCACCAGCGCCGCCGCCAGCGCCACCAGCGCCGCCACCACCGTATCCTCCGGCGCCTCCGCCATTACCACCTCCTTTACCAGCACCGCCGCCGAATCCTCCGGCGCCTCCACCACCAGCACCACCACCAAATCCACCGGCGCCTCCACCACCGGCACCGCCGCCAATTGCTAGAATTTAAAATGATGCACACATTTCAAAATTGTATAATACAATTGAATGTACCTCCGCTACCTCCTCCGTGGCCACCACCGCCGCCACCCAGGTCGCCGCCACCACCTAGGCCGCCGCCGCCACCACCTAGGCCACCGCCGCCGCCTAGTCCGCCACCACCACCTAGACCGCCACCACCTGAAAATATTCGTACATTAATATCATTACAACAAATAGGTACAAATGGTGCTTACCATCTTTACCTCCTCCAAACAAACCACCAAGTCCTTTACCGCCACCGCCAAAACCACCGCCGAATCCTCCTAGTAATTTTTTTCAATAAAATTTCTTCAACAATCATTTATTAAAGGATAACTTACCGCCTTTACCGCCGCCGAAGCCGCCTAAATATAAAATTATAAAATTCAATATACTATCGATTGTGACAATGATCTTAATTTACCTCCAAATCCGCCGCCTCCGCCACCGCCTCCACCACCGCCGCCGCCAAATCCGCCACCGAATCCACCACCGAATCCGCCACCACTACCACCACCTGGTCCATAGGCGGAACGTCGAACTCTCGATCTACCATCATCATTCTCGACAATCGGTTGTATCAAAAGTACTTGAGGATGTTTAACATCTTCATTATCACCAACTATCTCGTTAGAAATACCATTATCAATAGTATCCGGTTGGTATCTCGGTGCATTGAATAAATCAATCAAATACACAACACCAATAGGTCTCTGATAGGCACGCTCTACACTATTTGCAAATTGCTGATTTGCTGATAAAATCAGCAATGTTAATGATATTGAAGACCACAGCATCGTAGCTGAATCTGATCGGTGTGGAATTGATGATCCATTTTTATACGATCCCGCCAATGTTACAGGTGTGCGTTTCGATTGGTGGGAGCTTACATAACAAAGAAAATTATTAATAAATAAACAACAAATAAGTGAAGAAAGAAAGAGAAACAGAGAGAGACGATCAAGATCCTGAAGACCACATGGACGCAACTCAAATTGATACAAAACAAGAAAAACGACGTATTTGTTTATTTTTCTAGAGAAATGGAAATATTGGAAACTCTTTAGATTCTAAAAAAACCCTCGTGAATAGGATGTTGTTATTTGATTATTTTTAGGAATTATCATTCTGTTATAAATTAATTTCGTATAATTGCTTGCATATCTAATTATTACTATTATAGCAATAAAAATAAACCGCAAATTGCATAGATTAGTTACATGATTGAACAAAATTATAATCTTTACGTTCTTTAATTGACACAAAATCGCCCTTGGGCTTGCTTCAATCGCAGTTAGCATTGATAACTTCATTAAAAATCGATTAAAAATTTCCAAAATTACACGAGCAAGAAAAGCGATCTATCTAGTCGTATTCTCTAACTTTTTGGAGATCGGTTACCATAACAACGCCAAAACTGTCACTTTTATCACCTGTTTTATCTTGTCTCTTTTCAAATGTACATATAAAGCAGTTGTAGAGAGTGAGATATTTAGCGTTGTCATGGTAGCCAATCGCCAAAAAAAGATTACTAATCCAGAATTCCAACAATCCTTGACATAGTGTAATTTTCACACAATGGTTAATCGTTAATACAGGAAACCTCTCTACGGGTATTAGCCACACGTGAATTTTGTTTCTAAATTTGTTACCAATTAAACGATAGTTACAATGAGCGATGACTTTATTTTAAGAGATGTAGAATACGGCTTGAGATTATAGTTGACCAGTAGAGTTATGGAACACTGCCGGAAATCTAAATAGAGGTCATTTTTATGGAAAATACAATTAATAATCAATTTTTCATGCTACTATTGTTTACCAATAGAATCAAATTGTATTCAATTTGGGGAAGTTACTGTGGGAATTCCCTGTTGATTGTGTGAATTTCAATCGAACAAAGCAAGTACACCCTTTGGATGCAAATTTTTGTTTTTTTTTATGTTCGTTACAATTTTTTTCGTTGATTTTCTTCCATAATTCTGGTTTAAGATTCAATTCGAATTCAAGGTAAAGTGTAATGATGTAATGGTTATTCCCTCTATTGTTGGCTATTTACCACAGCATGGATTCTAGTTTCTTCAAGAATAACAACAAAAATTTACAAAAGAATAAAAAAAAAATTAACAACTCAACAATTATAATTATTGGTTGTTTTTTGTGTGTGAGCGCTTTGATTAAATTAACCGATTACAATAGATTCTTCAATTATACAGGGTATCCCATATTGGGCAAATAAATCTTCAATATTCGCTCCAATTGTGTCGATATTCATCGAATAGTTCCCTAATCGATGCGGACTGACTCTCAAAATCAACGTTACTTGATTGAGTGTCAGTGTTATAAAGTCGGTAATCCGGGACGTCCTGTATTTGCTGTATTCTTTGTTATTTATTATTCGTTAACACTGATTTAAACGACTTTCAATATTCGATTGGAGATAACTTAATTTCCAATTAATTATTGTTGAAAAGAATTTCTTGGAAATTCGCTATAATAGCCTTGATTCTTTCAATTAGATTTAAAGTTTTCGATTGAAATTAACAAGAATTTTTGCGATTGTCAATCTGACTTGAAGATAATAATAATTGTTAACAATTATTTAATTTGTGTAGATGTTTATATCGGTAGATAAATAAATAGATAGCAAAAACTTGATTAAAAACTCCATTGGTTATTTTTAGATAAACGATAAAAACCTGTCTTCCATCGAGTGATTTATGTCGGGTAATCAAAAAAAATTAATAAAGCAGTATAATATTAAATATAATTATGTATAATCCTTTTTACTTTCAGTTATTCTTGTGCGTAATTCCATTATGATGGATGTTTAATGCCTGAAATTCGCAAAAAATCGAAACTCATAATTTATTATGTTTATTTATTATGTTTATTATATTATTGCGCAATATTTGCTCGATTGTAGAGTTTTTGACATTTCATTGCTATAGTTGATCAACAAAGTTGTAAATTAAATTTATCGATAAACACAGAAATTGTGTGTTCAACCTTGCCCAGCGAATTACAAAAAAAGTAAAGATTTTCGAAGTTTTTCACAAAATAGGGACATCTATTTCGTGTAAATTGGCTCAAAAAATTCATGATAATTATCAGAATGGAGATTTTTATCAGAATTGCTCATAAATTTGTATAAAAATGTATGTAATTGGACTTTTGGTAAGTAGGGGGTTGAAAAAGCACGTGTTCTGTATCTAAATACAGATGAGCCAAGAGGTTGAAATTAAAAGTTTTTCCAGCTGAACTACATCTACTAAATATTTTTGTTGTTCTATCAACCCCCAGTGAATGGGGTAGTGCACCCTACTTTCTTATTTTAAAAGGATTGGTATATTTTTGTTGCTTAGATTCTATCCGGAAAACGAAAGGGGACTTTTTATAACATGATCCATGGTCTGGCGTTAATAGTTTTTCAGGAATTTTGATTTTTTCTGAAAATTTTAGTTTTGTAACTTCTCTGAAAAAATCATACTTCGAAAACTATTGTCTTGGAATAACTAAAATTTGGAATTGTAATAGTTTAAATAGTGTATCTTTACCAAATTTTACGAAATTAAATAATATTCAATTGTTTAACTGAAATAAATTCTTATTTCAGAACTATAGCATCTTTCTGATTTTTAACGGAACGGTATATTTTCCTTTACACGGTTGAAGAGAGCAAAAAATTCTGTATCGAACTGTATTAGCATTCCCTATACTCATCTCGAATAATTTTTCAGTTATTTAGAATTTTCAGTTTCCGTTAGTTTTTCCCTTTATTTGAAAGTACCTAGTGGTAGGAACTAGAAGATAGTCTTCAAAAAAAGAGAAATGAATAAAACTATCTGTCGCACCCTCTAAAATTTTCGTGACATCTAATAATTTGGCCAACTACAACAAAATTCCGTCTATAGGTACATGTTCGTAGGAAAAATATAGGACGACCATTCTCGAAGTTTGTCGAAGTTAAAAAATCTGCCGGACCAACTGATACTTGAAGATTTCTTGCAAACAGCTAAGAGAGACAACCAACGCATTAACGACTACGCAGCTTTTCTATTTCACTCTTGTCAGTTCATCATTCTCATTCGTATTCTGATCACTATCTATCTTTCTCTACAATACAAATCAAATGGAATAGAGGATAATGATGTCTTCAAAAAAAGAGACAGAAAATGATCATTATCCTTGAAGATTGTCTTGAACAATTCTGTGAATACACCCGAGTGTCTAGTTGAATATGATTTGATCAAGGCTTGCTAGATTTTTTAGTGCTTTGCTTATTATAGGCCTGCCCATTTGGCTAAAACTCCATAAGAAGAACATTCTTGATGAAACGCCAACTTTCGCCACTGTGGCGCAAATACCTGAATTATGATTGGTTACAGATTTCCCGCCAAAAACGAACAAACAAAGCAACCAAAGAAGGCGTACCTAAATAAAGATAGAGAAATAAAAATAGCTAGCGCCAATACGCCAATGCGGCCAAAGTTTGCATTTCTCTCGGAATATTGAATGAAGACAAATGGGCAGGCCTGTAATAAGCAAAGCGTTAAAAAATCTAGCAGGCCTTGGATTTGATAATTCGCCCGGAAAGGAATACATAGAAGGCTTAGAAAAATTGCCACAATTGAGGTTAACTATAATTATTTTACATTTTTTCAGCGATTTCAGTCAATTTTACATGAAAAGAAAATCCAATTAATTTTAATTTAATTATTTATCAATTTTTTCAATGATTTTTCATTTAAAAAATCTAAAAATAATTAATTCGCGAAGTCTACTGGCTTTTAATATTTTCTTTCAGGGGAAAATTAGTCGAAATCAAAAATCTTAAATAACTGAAAAATTATCAGGAATGGATATAGGAAATGTTAATATAGTTTGTTGCGGATTTTTTTTTCTATCCAACCGTGTAAAGAAAATTACACCGTTCCGCTTAAAATAAGAAAGACTTAAAACTTTGGATTGACTGAAAGAAAAATCGATTTCAGCTAAACGCTGAAAGATAATTCCAATTCTATCAAGTCTAGCTTAAAGTACATAGTTTGGACTATTGGAGTTCCAAATTTGGTTTATCTCACAACAATATTTTCCGAGATATGAATTTTTTTTTAAAACTCTACAACACTAAAATTTTCAGAAAAAGTCAAAATTTCTGAAAAATTATTTATCACACCATAAGTCATGTTATCCAAGTCCACTTTATTTCCACCATAGAATCTAAATATGCAATAAAAATAAGCCGTTCTGTTTAAAATAAGAAAGTAGGGTGTACTACCCTATACACCGAGGGTTGATAAAACAACAAAAATATTTTCTAGAAGTAGTTCAGGTGGGAAAACAGGTGTGTAGCAGATTTCAGAAACTTCCATCAATTGGAACTATACTTCTAATGGGCCAACCGCTTGTTTGTGGGTACATATTTTGGGACAGACTGTATGTTTTATCGGTGACAATGAGGTATGTCGAAATCTGTAATTGTGGATGTTCGTTACAGCGTCATCTATCCTAGGTGTCTTCGACTAGAAACGCGAAATCTGTACATTCATATATTTTATTAAATTTCCAATTATTATCGTTTATAATTCGCTTAATTATCCACAATATTGTTAATTACAATCGTTTATATTCGTTTCTATGACTGTAATTATTGCTTGTAAATTCGAATTTGGCGCCTTCTGTATTTTCGACAGCCGTTTAAATAGCGCTGCGTGCGCACGCATCTCAATGAAAATGGCGAGCATTTTATCGACGAATTGCTGTCATTTTTAAATCTACAAAAATCAAGTTGTATAAATGGCGTAAACGGACTTTCTTGTAAATTTTGTAAATTGTAAATAGTTCTTTGTATAGTTAGTGGTAATATTTTTGTGTTTTTTGTGAATTTTGAAGAAGAAATAGAGAATAAATAGTGTTTTAAAAAATAATTTGTATTGAGAGAAAATTCAAACAAAAAAATTTTTGTGTTGTTTTTTTTTTTGTCTCCCTCTATACTGCGACTACAACTACTACAACATTCATTCTGTGTACAATACAATATACAAATACAAGAAAACCGATTTGACATAAAGAGGAACATCAGACGGGGAAAAAGCCGAAAAGCCGACGCCGTATTATCCGTAAATTGATAATAACAATAATTAAGTTCTGTTATAGAGAGGAACAGTAACAGAACACTGCTAGGTATTGATTTATATAAAATTTATTCAGTTTTCTATGCGTTTAATGCCGTTAAAATTGATTTTTCTTTGTGTATGTGTGTTTTTGATTGTTGACTGTCAAAACGCCATTTGTTTTTGTTACCGGGCAATATGAAATGTCATTTAGTAAACAAATTAACAAAACAATAATTTTTTGAGAGAATTTATAATTAAAAAATCCAATACAATTCTAATAATTTCATAAAAATACAACACAATTCAATTAAAATTAAATTATAATTGTTTACGTTAATTTAACATAATTAGAACTTTTGGCAACCCAGTTGGCTGCGTTTTTTGACAGTTAACAATAATGTTTGTGCCTACTTGATTTCAACTTTTAATTCATAACAATAATGATAATAATAGTAATAATCAACAATAATAATAAGAGTTAAAAAAACTACATGTATATATCGAATAGGTTATTATTACTTTATTGCAATTCTCTATTGTGTAGTTTATTGTTAATAATTGATTAATCGTTTGATAATTTTCCGTTTGTTTTTTTTTAGTGACTATACACAAATGAAGTGGTTGGGTGGCGGTGGTGGTGGTGGTGGTGAGGGTGATGCTACAATAATTAAAACAACCGATATGGACCGTGGTCCGCAACGGACACAAGATGATGCTGCTGTTGGTTATGTATTTCAACGTCCACCAGATCCGGAATTTCCATCATTCGGCCCGAAATTACGTTGGGCCGCTGGTGATGACAGTATTATCGATGTTAGTTTCTATTGGAAATCAAAATTGATAATTGAACAGATTTCGTACATAACCTCACAAAATAAACCAAACGATTTTGGTGATTTTTCCATATAATCAACAAAATATTGTATTATAGCTAGAAATTCTGTATTGATGAATAGGAAAAATTACCGAAAATTACACTGATAAGAAGGAATTTTATACGAGAAAATCCTTAATTAAGTTATTTTTATTAATGAGTGATTCATAAATTCAAATAGAAAATGATTCATAAGATTATTGGGAAAGCCATCATATAACACGATAAGCTTATTATTAAACTGTTTAAATAGAATATTGTAGATTATATAACACGTTGTTCTATAATACAATACTGATTACGCGAAATTTGTAGTGTTATATGAAGTCTGTCCTATTGATAGTATGCGCAATTTTTGGTTTAAATTGTTAGGGAAATTCAATCAAATATTGTGAAACTAGTATTAGAACGATGAAATATTTAAAGGGTAATATTTTAAAAGTGATACTGATAGTGTTAAATTTTTTGGGGCTAAATTTTTGGTAAATTCAGTTGAATATTGTGAGATTCCCCAACTCTTTGGATTATAACAACTAAAAACACCAAATTCAAATATTTAAAGGATTATATTTTATAGGATGAAAAATTTAGCCACTGTATACAACTTTAGTTTAAATCTATTTTGTATTGTTGAATTGTTAAATCTATTTCGAACTATTTTTCAATGATTTTCTTTGTGATCGAAATCTCGTGTTGTTACTCGTGATCATGTCAATACTAATAGAAGTTTTTAACTTTTATATAACAACTACGAGGTAAATTTTGAATAATTTAGAGAAAAGCTTTCAAGTATATAACATCTGGAAAATATAATTTAGATAGAATAAAACCCTTATAGAACACGTTTTTTTTTTAGTGTGTATAACGAAAAATCTATTTTTACTGTTCTGTGAGGGTCTATTAGAGATTAATTATTAACAATAATTGTTAATAATTAATTCGACACATTTATTGATTCGATTAAGTAATATTTGTGTGTTTTCTATTTATTTCCAGAATCATGACAAATGGAAGTATCCAGTAAATAATAAAATAAGTACACCACCAAATAGTATGTCATATATAGGTGCTACAACATCAACAACAACAATACCACCATTATATGATTTAGGACAAAATAAATCGATACCATCAGAACATTTAATTTATATGTCGAATCAACAAATACCAGGTGGTATACCGATGCATCCACAATATTTACAACAATCATTGGCACAACAACAACAACAACAACAACATCAACATCTACAACTAAGACACGGACAGGTAAGTGGTAAAAATCCAACAATACAAGTTACGACATACGATTTGCAACAAAAATCTAATTAGTGATTTTTTTTCTTTGGAATTAATTATAACCTTGCACCTTGACCTGATCACCAAATTTTTTGGTTATTCTATTATAAATTCGATTAGTCTGTTGGAAAGAAGACTTGCAAAATATTGAATTAATTATTGTCTTCTAACTTATTCATTTTCTAATTATGTAATGATTTTATAATTTTATCATTGATTCTCTCTTTCTCTATTTCTTTTAATGCTTCGATCTATAATTTGATTTAATTAATAATGACATATCTTTATACTTCGATTTAATTAATATTATATTAGTACAATTGATAAGTTCAAAGTTGGTTAATTAAATAATTAATTAATCCATTCTTTATCAGGGTTAATTTGTTAGTTGTATAACTAAATAAATAAAAATCCAGGTAATTATTCTGAGATAATTTGGTTTACATCGATTTCAATTAGATTGGAGACAATTTTAGAATATTAATGAATACTTTTTTATGGATTGTTAGTAATAATAGAAAATAATTGGTTTAGATTACGTAAAATTGCATGTTATTAGTCCATCATTTTATTTCAATGTAAATTAAGATTGTTGATTGTTGTTTTGTTGATAAAATTAATCAATATTTGGTGTAATTTTTATATATTAAATTTTCCATCGATTGGATTATTCGAAAATTCCCGATATATTTATAATGGCTGTTTTACTATAATTTTTTTTGAATAATTGCTGATTTTGCTGCTGCTATAATTGTTGTTGCTGCTACTTCAAAACAGTCAGCAAATATAAAAATGGTACAATTGTGCGCATGCGTTGCCCTTTTGCTTGTGTTCTTTGTTGTTGGGTTCAGTTTGTTGTTGGATGCCGCGCCTTACGTTTTGAGAGAGGTTCTTTTGTGTGTGCGTGTTGTGTTGTTGTATATGTGTGTGTGCGTGTGTATGTATATGCTTGGTGGTATAGTGAACGCGAGACAACACCGGACGCCGTGTTTAAAAGTGTATTTTATATAAAAAAAAATATATTAAATAATAAACATTTCTATTACGTTAACGTGTTAAATTTCTATTAATTGTTGTATTGTTCTCTATAAAGAATAGTGTACGTTTTTCTCTATATTTCTAAATTCTATAAATTTTTAATAATAGTGCCGGGGGGAAAGAGTGCTTTTCTTTTTGGTTATGTTCCATCTTGTACGAATATGAAAGATATGGGACCTGATATGGTAATTTCAATAATATTACAATATCAAATAGAATTATAGCAAAAACTCTTTAATTATAAAATTTTTTATATTCGGATACTTTGAGGATGTAGTACAAATCTGACAACATTGCTTTAGTAGGTTTTTGTCTTTATTTAATCCACATGAAAAGGGTTGTTTTTTTATATATAATTTCTATAATTCCTTTGTTTCTTGTTTTTGGTTTTTATTTTTGTAATTAATGCAACAGGTTTTTCTAAATGGTCGGGTAGAATCATATCAGCCCCCTCAACCCTTTAATCAACATTTTATATAAATTTAAAAATAATAATAATGTGGGATTGTTGATGTTGCTATTTTCTTGTTTACTATTAACACATGACAAATGTTATGTTCAATTATATGCCGCTCCATATTAATAAAATAGAATACTAATCTAGGGGAGAGTAGAAGAGAGATAGAAGAATATAGAGCCATGTTGCCAGTTCGATGGCCTGCTTGACTGACTATTGTTTATGTTTGTTCAGGATCTTTCTTGTTTTGTGTGTTCTTTCTAGGTACTTTTTTATTGATTGATGTTGTTTTTCCGTTTATATTTTAATTAAAAATCAATAATTTCAAATTTTTTATTTTAATGGAATATAAAAATTTATTAAATTGACATTTTTGTTTTGCTATTATTAATAGAAATGTAGGTATTATAATATGTTGATTTGATAGGCTTACAAACCAAATAATGTTGAGTAATGATGGCTCACCTTGGAAATACCTACACAAAATTCAATTTTTTTTCTAATAATTCTATTTTGATAGCGTCAATTGTTATAATAATGAACGTTTATTGAATACAAAATAAAAGGTGCAATTTTTATATTTTCTTCAATTTTAATCCGATACTAGTTCTAGTGAAGTTTGATTAAACAAACTTGTTCGGTGGGGTTTTTCTATTTTATTAACAATAATAGAAATCTTATCGTATCGACAGCTGTACAAAATATGAAGGTTCTCTACATTTAATTTCCAGATGTATTAGTAGAAAACTATTGAGAAATCACTAATTTTAGGAATAATTTCATTAATATAAAGGACCCCTATTTATTTAAAATATTACAAAATATTTCAATTTATTATTAGTCAACGATAATACGAATTTTCTTGTCACTTTGCTATAATTTCCTTGTTTGTAAAACAGCCAAATTACGTAGTTTTCGTATTACTGTACTGTAGTTTTTGAAAAAGTCTACAGTATATCCAAGTCTAAATTATTTAAACAGCACAAAAGGTACAATGAAATCTTTGAGGATTGAAAAATCGTCTAGATCGTGCATTTAAATTACTCGGATAAATTTACCAGAATATACATTCAATGTTGTGGGTTTGCTTAATTTTCCTCTACGATAAAATTCTTGGCGTTGAGAATTATATTTTGTAAACTTGGACACATTGTAGAACATTTAATTTTCAAATAACGTACATTTTATAAATTTTGACAAATTGTAGGTGTAAGTTGTTCAATAATAATCAATATTATTGTGTTATTTTTCGGTAAATTGTTCATATTTCTTCGATTTTTTCGTATATTATTTTAATTTATTTGACCATTAATCTTTTTGAATTGATATAAAATGCTAATCATAGAATGAATAATTCTATTGCAACTTGTATTTAATATCAGTGTGTTCATAAATTAAAAACAAAATAAATGGGATGTATAGCGACCTAACAAATTGACAATAAGATTATTTCACAATAGATTTAACTAACAAAAGACCTCTAATAAACATGTTGAAATATATTGTCACCTTCGTAAATATAAAACATGATTTTTTCGGTATTATTCTAGATTGAAACTAAATATTTCGATTCATTTATTCGAAATTCAATCAATTTATTAATTAATGTTAGTTTTATTTCGAATATTTATTCGATTCTTGACTGTTGTTGTTGTAAATAGTTATAAAACAAACACACACACTTTTGGTTTTCCTCCGGATGTTACGATTGGTATCAATAAATCATTTTCCCTATAGATATTTTTATTATTCCATTGATATGTCATATTTATTGTTTTTAAGTTGATTTCAGCCGAATCTAGGATAGACTCGATCGAATTCTTTAATGTTAGAAGCAATAAATTATTAAAATGATAAAATTATTTATAAATTGGGATAGGAGAAAATTTAAGAGTTTGTTTTCATAGGGAATTTATCGATAATTTATTTTAATAATTTATTATTTTAGTCAATATAGTAAATACGAATCAATTGGATAAATGAATTGTATCTTAAATTTATTCGATATATTTATTTTTTATTTTTTCGATTGTAATAGAATCATAAAATGAAGTCTATTTAACAATGGTTCACGTGATTTGCCTATACGATATTTACCTATAATTTAAAATTTTCTATTTTTCAAACAATCGAAATTATTTATACGCATTTAAAGTTTTCTTTATATTTTTGTTATTATTGTTATTATTATTATTTACGTTGTAATCTTGCTATGAAATTTTCCTTATCATTCTTGGTTTTATTATCATAAATGGAAAAATCAATTTGATGACGTCCTTTTTCAAATAATTATTTATTGTTCTATTCTATATTATGTAGGTGTGTAGAAATGTTTTATTATAAAATAAAAATTCTGAAATTTGTAATAAAATCTATATTCGTTATACAAAATTGAGGAAATTAGATGATGGAATATATAGATAAACTTCCTGCATTTTATATAATATTGATACATAGATAGTAGAATTTCAAAATAATCTTATTTATAATTTTTCTCATGTTTATTTATTTAATATTGATAATCAAATTTGACATCTATTTCCTATAATTTAAATTAACATAATTGTTTAAATATTGAAAATCAGAGGACCTATTTGTCTTGTTAACAGTCAAGTTGCAGTTGTTGTTATTGTTGTTGGCCATGAATTTGGTTGAGTGAACTTTGTTTTATCGTTTGGATTATTGTTAATATCAGCGTCAAGGATAAATTTTGCAACTTTTTTCCGTCTTATTAAGTATTCTTTATTTATTTAAAAGGAATATTAATTTCTTAATATGTTAATAGATTGTAATCGGAATTAGTGTTTAGACCTTGCTAAAAAATTGCTAGGCGAAAAACAGTTGTTGAAAAAAATCCTATACTTTATCAGAGTACTTTCACATTATATTAAATTGGATTCGTTGAAATCGTAACAAATTTTTGTTCATTAGCTGAGAAATTTACGGAATTCTCTATTAATATCGATTTTATAATTGATTTTTTAGGATGATAGTCGCAATGTAAAATTGTATTACTTCTAATTAGTGCAATTATAATTTTAGATAAGTTGAAATCATTGATAATCTTCATACGACTTCCTTAAATGATCTGTTTAATTAAATCGCACATTTTTGTGTAAATATTGATAAGCCATTCTAATTTCTGGTTCTTAAATTTTTTCTAATATAAAAGGTATTTACTTTAATTTTATTTATTTGAAAACGGATATTTCATTGTTTGTACCTGTTTAGGTTTAGTAATGTCATAATTGTTTATATGGGAGAGGAAGCATTGAAGAATAGCTGCGGTTTTTGTTATTGATTTTCTAACATTGTTATCGAACCTTGGTTATAATTAATATTCTACCTGTGCTTATAACGTGTCAGATTTATAATCAAACATAGACGTTTATTTATTTTGCAATATTTTAGATGTTAAAATTGAACTATTATAGTTTTTCTATTTTAATATTAATAAATTTAAATATATAAAAAAGGGGTTAATCTTACAATACGTGATCTAAATTTAAAATGAGCTTTAAAAACACTATTTTTAATACTTCTTTGGATGTTTTAAAAAAGACTCGTTTGCTTACGTCCACAAACTAATAGAAATATAGTAGAATTTTTATTTTTATATAATTTAAATTAGTAACATTATTTATTGTTATATTAAAATAAAATGTTACCAGCGATAGTAGTAGTTGGGTTGTTTTAAATGAAATGGTCGTCCTTGGCAGTGGGTACAATGACTTGTATTTGATTTTATTCTCTTCTACTGCATCTCTTTGATGATAGTTTAAAGTTGATGCTGTTGTTACAAACTAACAACATCTTTTCTACCTATATTTCTCTGTCATCTCGCCTAATAAAAGTTGGAAAAAGATAAATTTAGATTAGAATATATCTACTTGTTATATTTGTGTAGATCTGTTGAGGATAAGTTTTTCAAATAGTAGAATTTTATCAGATAAACGAAATGGAAAATCTTTCAAACGATTTGTGAATCATAACTTTTACTATGAATAATTTATTTGAAGGATTTTTTTTGTCTTCTATAATTATAAATTGTTTTTATATAAATTATTTATCGCGTTAAAAAATATTTAAAATTATGTAATCGCATACATATGTATAGGTGGACCAATTTGTAAATTCAATAATTTATTTTTGTTTTTGTTTTTCATTTGATTCACCTTTAGGTAGGTGGGTTGTTGATTTCAATTTGAGAAGATTACGAAATAATGATGATTGACTACTAATATTGTGTTGCTATAATTCTAAGCCAAAAAGTTCCATCAAACTACAGGAAAATATTAGAATTAATTAAAATATCCCTCTTTATTAAAATTTAAACTATTGTTAGATATATTATAACAAAACATTGACCTGATTTAAACTATTTACTAATGTTAATAATATGTAGGTAGATAACAATTGAAATATTCACTTGCATAATGTGAATTCTTATAGATTCTTGTCATTTTTTCAAAATATCATAAATATGAAGATTTATCGTCGAATTTCTAATTTCCACTTTATTTACGTCAAGTTTGCTTGTAATACTGAATAATTTTTATATTGAGGTAGGATTAAAAGTAAAAACTATTCTCTGTCTTAAATTTCTAATTTTTAATTACAAATTGTTCATTTCAACTTTAGCTATTAATTACTGTATAATTGTTTTCTTCTATATACGTATTTCAATTTATTTCTGATTAATCTTAAAGAAAAATTGCTGCTAAGGGTAGTGATTTTAGTGTGAGATAAGTTTGTTGTATAACATGTTTATACTTTGGTCTCTCAACGATTCAATCTCATTGGGTTGGAATTCAATAGGTGGTAGTTGGTAGGGTTTTTCATTTTCCCCCGGGATAGCGAAGTTATTGTATGACTCAGGGTGAAGTCTTTTGGGTAATCCAATGCCGTGACTCAAACTCCTATGCGGTATTGGTGTTGTAAAACAAAAAAGAAAGCAAATCATAATGATAAAAAACTCGATTATATACGATTTTGTTTAAGTATTTAACCCTTAAGTTTTTTTTGTGTGTATCAAGAAAGGAAATCAATTATATTAATTCAGTTGGAGGGAGCCTTATGGGGGAAAGCGAAGAGAATTGAATTTCTGTTTTAAATTGATCATCAATATTGTAAATAAATTTTGATAAAAATTGAAATTTCCGTTTCAAACGTCATCATCGTGGTTATACACCATCACCATTACCATCACGGTTACTGTTAGTAGTTATCAGAGTTGTTCTAGTGGTGGTGGTGGTGGTAGTGTGGTAGATTGGGCGTCGATGTCGTAGTGCAGGTGGTTTTTGGCGTCGTTTGCTTCTCATCTCTTTCTGTATTATTATTCCTATGTATAGTAGAATATGTTCGGGTGCAGCAGCAGTGCGACGGGTGCGGTGCCCGAGTATCGACCCGGCAAGTCTGGCTAGCCTGATGAGTGAGGTCTAGGCCAAAGACCCTCAGGTCGCGACCTCGTCGTCCTCATCTCTATCTCTCAATATTACCTTTTTCGACTATTTTATTTAAAATTTAAACCGAAATTGATTTATCTACATGTAAGAATATGTATTCGAAGGGAAATTATCGAATTATGTCCATCAATTTGTAAACTAGACCTTCCGGTCTTTCATCATCAACAACAACAACAACAACATCAAGACCATCATTCCTATTTCTATCTATATAAACGAGAACAACTTGATCTTACTTGAAAGTGAAATATAATCGTTTAGGAATTCGGTTCAATCCAGATTAATTATGAGAATAGTTGAAGTAATCTTCCTGAAAGAGACTAGATGAAGATATTCTTTATTGACAGATTAAAATAATACCTTCATTTGAAATATAAGAAAACTAGCAATTTTTATTTCTAATAAAACGAATTTTATGTTCGTTTTTTACTGTTAGTTTATGTATCAAGATTTAATATTACATAGAATTATTTAGCTACTTCTTGATATTTTTCCGTGAACGAGTGGGAAAACTTGAGTCATTAATATTGAACATCAACGATTTTTTAAATATTTAGCTTCCATTGGAGTTTAATTCAATTTTTCTTGTATTTTTCTTTTTTAATTATATTTAATTTATGTTAAATGCTTTAAATGATGATTACAATGAGAAATTTGTGTTTATTTTAATCCTATTTGAATAGGAGAAAATTTCATACAAGTCAAATTTTCACCAACTATAATCAGTAACACAATTCTATCAATTTAGAATTTTCTATCAGATATTGAAAGTGGGCAATTTCCTTCTGTCGTCCTTTGTAAAATTGTCAATAAGATTGCTTAAATATCGAGTTATAAGCCAGCGAAATGCACGTGAATGTACGGTTTCTTCATCGATTTATGGGCGATTTCAATGTGATCGTCTTAAATTTGAAATATATTAAAATATTCTATAAATTAGTATTTTATGTAACGGTACTTCGTTTTTTTGCATTGAAATTGTTTAAAATAAACCATAATTGAATACATTATCCGTAATTACAATGTATCTAATTAACTAATTGCCGCCTATTTTGTAGTTTAAGGGTGTGTATTGTTGATGAATTTATATTCAGTTTCAGTTTTTCAATGTTCTATAAATTTTCTTTATTATTATTATTTATTTCTTTCAGATTGCTCCTGCAGCAAAAAAGTTATGGGGTCTTGAAACGAAAGATGGTAAATCGTTGGCATTAAATCATTTAAATCACGAAGGTGTATGGAGGGATCCTACATGGGCTGCTCCAGGTAAATTACATCATAGTTTTCTATTTTATGTTAAAAGCATATCGTCAAAGTTGAAAATAGAAGCTTTTAGTTGTTTATTTAAAGGACAATTTCAGTGGTAAATTTAATAACTGACACCAAAGTCTTTGCTTTTAATCAATAAATTACAAAAGTGGCGCAACGTTAATGTAATCACTTATCTAAAAGCTGATGTATAATTGACAGTTTGTTTCGACCTATTTTTTTCCATTTTATTCTCTTTTATTAATAATTCAGATAGTAAGGGTGTGGTTTTCTAAATAGATTTCTTCACGATTGTCTTGTGATAATTGAATATTTTAAAGACAATCGTCTCTTGATTCTGTACGAATTTTCGGCGCGCAAAAGTGATGATGATGATATTGGTGGTGGTGTGGTAGAGAGACACGGTGGTGGCTGATTGAATTTGGATCGGCCCAGGGTGGTTGCCCGGGTAACAGACGCCGGCGTGACCATGGAGACCGATGCCGACGCCCGGCACGCCCATCTGCAACTTGGGAATCGTATTCAAAATTGAAAACACTTACGCAACTATCTACAAAACAACAATAAATACAATTTGACATGATAATAAAATAATCAACTGTAAAATTGAAGAGTATCGATCAAATTTTGAAGACATTCTAGTGGAATATTAGTGGAAAAACACGATTTACTTTTGCTTAATTGGAAAGTGGCTTAAAAATATAACAACGATTATTTTCTATTCAGGAGATTTTAAGGATCGATTAGAATTATAACATGAAAATTTTCAGAGAACATTCAAATAGACTTTCTAATTTTAGAGTACCACTTAAATTTCTAAATTAAGATATACCGTTTATACCGAATTCAAGGATGCATCTTTCGATTAAATATAATTATTTGGGGAAAAAGGCATGATAACGTAATGAAAACTATTGCGTTATCTTTAATCATCAACAACCTATAAAAGTACTTCTTATTTGAAAAAATTTCCCCCTTTTAGTTGCTCTAAAAACACGTATTTCCAATAAATGTAAATATAATAAGTGGCATACGATTGTCGTTAATATATTGCAATAAGAGAATTTTTTTAAGCTTGCTCAACTTGTGTCAAGTATTTTGTTGTACATTATACGACAAGGCTAATTCAAATATCCATGACATGCTACAAAAACGGACGTAATTAATAATTCTCATGCAGAAAATGTACAAAGTCTATTAACAGCTTTCTCAAATGAAGGAAAACAGTCGTTTCCACAAATCATTTTCCCTTTGAAAAAATAATAATCGCGATTATCAATAATTTCAAGTTTTTATTTATAACGTTAACCTTATCAAAAATTAATTGCTTCTTATCAAAAAAAAAATGATTTCAATGACTTATAAATACCAATTATCTATCGATGTTAGTTAATTTATTGTTTTTCCCTTAAATATTGATAATATTTGGAAAAAATGACAAATTTCTTCATATTTTTCTTTTCCTTTATGTTTATAGGTCAATTACTGTAGGTTACTCAACAGTAATAATAACGATGATGATAATAATACTAGTGATAATTTTATTGTTTTTTTTATTTCCACAGAACATACAGTAACGACACCACTTACCATGAGTCGTCGTGGTGGTTATACTGGTGGCGGCGGTGGAGGAGGTGGTGGCGGTGGTGGTGGTGGCGGCGGTGGCGGTGGTGGTGGTGTTGTTGTCGATACAGGAAGTATCTTATCACCACGGGGTTCTGATAGTGGAGGACTTGGTGTTAAAATGGTTGAATATGTATTAGGTGGTTCACCAACAAATAAAGATAATATTGGATTAGAACCTAGGATGCGTAGTTTACATCTTGATGATAAAGATAAGGAGAAACCACAAAGTCCAAAGGAGGAAGTTAATGGACAACCAGTACAAAATGGACAAATTAATGAGGATGATAAGTGTTTTAAGTAAGTTGTTTTTTTTTAATTTTCAAACAAAATCACCCTTATTGAGGTTTAAATAATTATAATTATCGAGAGAAATCCTATTTCTCCCCAAGAAAGTCGATCTATTGGATGATTTGTTAGTTTCTTCCCCTTTTTCCGAACCTTCAAGGTCTGATTTCTACCTTGGTTCGTGTCAATGACATGTGCGTGTGCTGTTCGACGGTTGTCAAGGTGATGGTCTCCCCACTGTTCGTCTTCAAACACACGTTGTTAAAAATTACATTACACTATAATTGGCGCCATCTATCTATCTCAACTTTAGAATACTCCAACAGAGTATTAAATCTTGCATAAGTACTTTATCGAACAAGTAGCGCCATCAATTGTTGATTATTTCAAATCGTAGATGTAGATTTTTTATAATATTGTGTAATTTTTTTTAGTCGTACACCAGGCAGTAGACAACCATCACCAGCTGAAGAGGAATTAACAAAAAATGGCATGACATTAGATCCAACTGTTGTTGTTATGAAACCACAAGAACAATTACCACCACATTTACATCATTTACCACCACATCTGGCACCACATTTAGGTGTAACATTAACTGAATCAGTTAATCAACAATTTGATCATTTTACTGAACAACCACCACCACCATATGATCAACAACCACATCAATATCCACCACCACCACCACAACAACATCAAGTTGATAGTGCTGTATTACAACAACAACAACATAATTTCGATGTACAGGTAAGTTGGATTTTATTATATAGATATAGAAAGTTGCCTAGTTTCCGATTATATTCAAGTGGCATCTAATGTTGAGCTTATCGACTATAGTAAAAGCGCCATCTATCCGCCCATGGCGCAACAATCTATTAAAATAGAATACTGAAATCTTATTTCGAATATTTTAATCAAATAATTCGATTTGATTCAAAAACAAGTTGTGAAAGCTTGAAAAGATTCACATTTGTTATGAATCAGTCAACAATAGTTACACTTAATTATCGATTTATTTATTTTTTGTTTCAAATCTTTGATAATGTAAACTTTGAAAGTACAAGTCAACTTTTAATACTTTCTAATAATTAATTTAGGCTAATTAGAGTCAATTAATGGACAAATAGTTGTTTTTTACATTATTTACGCTATTCTAAATTTATCCCATAAAAAACCTGTTTGTAATATTTTTTGTTAAACTTCCGAATTTTATTAGAAGTTTATTTCTGCTAATTAAAAAATAAGGTTAACAGTTATTGTTACAGATTGTTATATAATACTGATATGTCTAAGAAAATGTGACATAATCTTAAAAAAATCTATAGATACATGTTAATAGGGGTTGAAGTGTTTTAATTGCAATTTGTTAAAGTCTGTCTCTCTCCTCTCTTCATATTTATAATGAAATGAAAAGATAGCAAGTCACGCTATATTGCATGTAAATGTTCAACCCTTTTTATATGGCCTCAATATTTCCGAAAATTAACTAACTAGTGTATTTACGTTTTTAACACACCCCGTTTTCCACCTAGAATCTACTATAACCACACCTAAATATCATCAAAATCCAACCCCTTGTATATAGGTATCGCTCTATCTTTCTATCTTCGTCTCTATCAATCATCAGTGTCATTAATTTATACAGTCCGTATAATAAGGGTGTGTCGTTATTCATTTTAGATATTCGTTTTGTAATATGGATGGCGTGTGAAATATGCTGTTTCATATAGCGAAATTGGAAAGAATTAGTTGTCTAAATAGTGAAAATATATGGAAATTTGTAGGTTTCTCCAAATTGTTGATCATCGAAATAGAATTTAATTAAAAACGAATTTAGAAAGATGAATCTTTGAAGTTGGAGCTATTTAAATATTGATTATTCGAAAAATATATTAAATTTTATCAAGGTTTATTTGCTCATTTGATAGTAGTTAAATCTTAATTATAAGGGTTAATTAATAAGAAAATTATATAAAATTCTACTTGCCGGATAAGCAGTTTTTCTTTTTGTAATATTTAAAAGTCTTCTGAACCGAAACTATACGGTTAACGAACTTTACAATCTGCATTGTCTGACTTTGTATTTTTCTTTTTCAAGGTCTTCATACAATTTAATTCATCACAATCATAATTAAGATATGTCGGTTAAATAAGTCGAAATCGAAATAAGGGATAATTGGTGTTGGTTTTCGTCTAGTTATAAAAAGAAAACATCAATATTTCGCTTTTTTTCTCATAATACTATAGTAAATATCGATTATCTACCAACCCTCAAGATGTTCAAGATTTATATATTTGTATTCGTGTTTATGTTTGTATATTTTATGTGGTATAGTAACAACTAGTCCGGATATCCATTTATCAATGGTTAGACTGTAAACCAACATGTTTTCATTGGTGTATAAAATGTGTGTTCGTTTTAAAAGCACCTTTTATTTATATCTAAGTTGACAGAAGTTATTATTGCCATTTTATTCCATCTTTTGTTGAAAATTCTATGATAATATTATAAGGGTAATACTATGGGTAGAATCTGTTTTAAAAATTAAAGACATCAGGGTTTGGATTTCAATATATGAATTATTTTCTAATAATTTACAGTAATTATAATTTTTGATTTATTTTAAACGAAAATTTGAATTTTACAAACATTGATTTTCTACAATATGCATTAAGTAGAAAAATCTATTATCATTAATATTGATTTTATTATAAATTATGAACGAGAAAACATTGTCATGTCAATTTAAGACATCTATGAATCTTTTATCATATCTATCATTTCATATTTGTACAAAGTTAATTTATATTTCACAACCATCTATTTTTAGCACCACTAACATTATAATAAAATCGCTTTAGTTTTTTGTTAGACTACATAGATATAGGGGTGAAATTGCCACTCTTTGTGCAAAACACCATGATACAACTATAATCGATGATCTAGCTTTCTTTTATTACGACTATTTTATCAGATAAAAAAATATTGTAGAAAAAATTGGTTTTTATTTTCTTTTATATCCATCAACTATATTATACGGTTATACTGTGAGAATTTGTCTACATCATGGGAGCTTTTTGATTTTTATTATTAAATTGTAACTATGGGAAATTGTTGGAATAATTCATTTTAAAATTTGAAAATACGTTATTAGATTTCTTAATTTTATAGTTGTCGAAATCCATCTTTCCAATGGTTTTGTTTTAAACAATAAAAGTGTCCTTTTACACTTATCAAGAGACGTTTATTATAATTCTATACGACTTCCTTTATACTAGAATTAGTCAGTATTGGCATTTTATTTTTATCTATTTAGCGACATGCAGATCAAGCTGACATATATATTTTCAACTTAATGTCGATTAACTATTTTTTAGGTAAAACTTATATTTATGCATATTTATTAACAATAGTTGAATTAAAGTATTTACGTTAATTTATTTAAAATTTTCCCTCAACTTTCTCGTTTTGTGGTTTTATTCTTTGACTTTTAGTTATTTTTTCTTTCCATATAAAATTAGTATCAATTTTTTATCGAATTTTATTATTATTGTCATTCTATAGAACTTTATTGATACTAAATATTAAATAGTAATAAATTAAAGAAATTTTAGTGAGACAAATACGTTTATAAATTAGAAAAAACATATTTTCCACTGAAGAAGTCTGCTATAAATTGTCTTTTAATTGCCTAATTTATTTCCATTAAGATATCCCTATTGGTTTTTTTGTTGTTTTTATTCGCTTTATTATAATCTTTCATTGAGAAAAATTTCAAAAATTTTCTCCTAAAGTAGCATATTGTGTTTATATCAAATTATCTATACGAGTATCACATAGGAAATGATCACAGTATTTTTTTCAAATTCTTTCCATTTGTTCTTGCTATATCGTTATAAAAAGCAAATATATCAGTAATAGAATTCCACCTCTTGCATTAAATTTCTGATTGTAATGTGTAAAAATGTTTTGCAATGATAATTCGAATCTAATTTATGCGTTTGCGTGTTTTTCGATATTATTTCCGATAATTTTTGTCTAGATACAGTGATTATTTGGCTAGTTTTGTTTAAATGTTTATTATTTGTTGGAATAAAAGTTATAATTAGTAATAGTATTTGTTGAAAATCGATAAGAATTCAATTAAATTCTGTTTGTCAACCGGTTACTTTGCACGTACATTTTCCGCTTCAACGAATTATATTTTTATTTAAAAAAGAAAACGAAATTGTAACGATTTTGATGTGGTGTAAAATTGATTTTGTTTTGTTTGGAGAATTTTTGAGAAAGTCGAAAAAATTAGAGCGTTTTTTAATTATTTGTATTGTTTTAACGGCAATTTCTAAATTTTATATCGAATTTTATATAAACTACAAGTTATATAATTTTATTTTCTAAAGCTAAATCTTTATCTATTTTCAATAACAATCAAAACTTCCTAAGAAATTTTATACGGTTTAAACATTGTCATCCTACTGTTTAATCCTTCCAGTTCTTTGACCGTGTAGTTTTCTTGTATTCTATCATAAAGAAAAGTATTAGTGCATGTGATTAATGCTCATTATATTCTCACACGATATAGTCGACTTCTATAAAGAGTGCGGTGACCGAGTCTTCTTCTTCTTCATAGCTAGAACTCCAGTAAACTGTCATGTTGTTGATGATGATGGTGGGGCGGTAAATACACCACCAACCACCACCACTATAGCCGCCGCCACCATCGTTGTTGACGACGACGACGACGGCGACGACTCACTTACAACTTTACGTTCAGTTTTCAGTCGGACGCTGGGTAGCGTTACTCGCACCAGTCACAAAACAATATCCACCAAAAAAAAAAGAGAAGAAAAGTTTCTAACGGAATGATCCAAATTATATCTTCGCGTATTTAATTTTTTTTCGTATAAATTTCCAATTGAATTTTGATTGTTAATTTGTAAATGTTTTAAATTGAATATGATTATATTAGTGGTTTATAATAGCATGTGGTTTATACCTTTAATAAATTATAAAGGTGTGTGATAAGTGTTTGTTCGATAGTTGAATTAATTGATTTGTTTACAAGTTCAGATCTTCATTTAAAATTTCGTCGAAATCTGTTACTAGAAGTGCATTTCCATTTGCCACCAATTTCCTGATTTCAAATCCCCATAGCACTCAAATCTCTATTTCCTTTTATATTACATGAATATTGAAGTATTATCCAGTTGAACCTTTCCAATATGTATGTTCAATTGATTCAGGTGATTTGATTTGATGATAGATAGACAATTGGTTTGAATGATTTACAGACAAACGTGCATACGTAGTTGTGAATTTTCATTAAAATTTCTAAAAGTATTGCATGTATTTTGTTTTGAAAATTAGATATGAATATAGAAAGGTTATTTAAGTAGAAGAAAAGGAAAAATGAGGTTTTGTTTGGGTTTTATTTATTTTTTTCCCAATATCAGAACAGCGCGTCCGGATTTTGAGGTTTCTTGAGGAAATCGTGGTTTTTTGATAAAATTAAATTTAAAAGTTTTTTTCGCAACAAACTTCCAACAATATCCAATATTTAATAACAATGGAAATTTTGAAAAGTTTCTAAATTCACGATAGTATCTTTTGATAAGAGTTTTTCAATATAAAATTAATTGGTGGCTGCGCCGAAATTTATACACTCAATTGAAATAATTATAAAGTTCAGTTGTGATATTACAAAGGGTATAATTTTGTATGTACAGTTAGTTAATTCTTAACAGATTTTCCTTCTATTATAGACTAAATTTGATTTATTTGTATTCAAAATAGTTGAATTTCCTTTAAATTCATGACTACGTGTCCGTGTTTCAATTATTAATAAATGTCTAATTTGGGTTTATTTGATTTTAGTGTTTTTCATCTGTGATATAGTTTAGTTTATAATAAATAGAAAGCAGTATTTGTGCCTTAAATGTTAACAATTTTCTTCAACCAAAGAGCTTCTTTATAAGGTGATTTGTGATGGGAATTTTTTAATTATTAGTGGACCAAATTAAGCCTTATTTAATTAAAAAAAAATTATTTTAATACATATCAATTAATATCAAAATTTGTGCTATATATTCTATATTTTGTGATATTATGTGTTGAGAGGAATATAAAAAAACGGTACACAACGTCGATAATTAATACTATGGTAGTATTACAAGATAGCGGTTCGCCTATACAGGCGCCCGCTGCCCTTTTGGATCCATTGGATTATAGACAAACTCCAACTTGTTTGAAGATGCTTCCTAAACGATATATAAATATACATCAATGGTTAGGACCAGTTTGTCCAAAGGACTTGAAAGCACAACTTGTAAGTGTTTAAAATAATCAAATTTTGACATTATCAAAGGTTAATATACAACGATACAATTAACATTTTCTATACAAATAGGTCGAAACGAAATTTTATATTGACAATGGGTGATATTTCACATTTATTATAGTAAAATAATAGATTCCCAAGGGAGGTTTTGAAATAACATCTAGATTTTCTGGTGTTATTTTTCTTAATAGCACTATGGACTTTTGACCTTTTCCACTAACATACAGACAATATTCAGTTGAATATTCGATCGCTATTATTCTACTTTAAAATCGATTGAATTTATTTTGAATTATTCAAAATACTATCAATATAAAATTTGTAATCTAATGCTAGAAACAAATAGGATTAATTTATGTCATATGAAGGACGTCTGGTCATTTTTCTGATATTTTCATTTAATATTTTTTATCATAAATACAATACAACAAATCATCACCATCTGGTTGGCAAATAAAATTCTGTTCATATGTTTATTATTCCTTTTTCTATATAAGTTTACAAAAACATAGAACTAGAAGGGGGGATTTCGTTGCAAAAATAATTATGCTGTTTTAATTCTTTGATTAAATCCTTTTAATATCCATCATAAAATTAACGTCGTTATTTATAAATCCATGAGCTTTAGATTTAATTATTGTATGTCGTATCGACTGGAAGGTTAACTATTCCTAATAAAAGTTGAATGATGTTTGTTTCTGTTTAGATTAGCGTGAATATTAGAAACGATCCAATATATCGATCGTAAGAGAATAGGTAATGATATTAACAACGGTGTGCTTTTTATTAATTCATACTGAATCCTATATTTGAAATTGTAAAATTAATCCGTATCTTTTGAACTTGATTTTACAATTCAAACTATACTGTAGATACAATTTAAAAGATCTCCCTTTCATCATCATTGGCAGTTAACTAAAGAAACACATTCATTTATATTTCAATAATAAATCGGAACTTGTATTATAAATCATTGAAATTTCAAAATAAAACTTGCAAAATTGTTGAGACGTAAATCTCATATAATGTACGTAAATTATCGTTTGAAGCAAATTTAATTTCCACATCCTGATGACAAGTACAACTACTAAATACAAGACAGTGTTAATAATTTAAGGGGAGCGAAATCTTGTCACTTTAGTATACAGAGAGAATTTCATTCGTCTTATTTTAAGGTAGTCTAAAATACATAACAGCAGGTAAAATGCATATTAATTAAGTCAAAAAAATGATTTACTATCGAATACTGCCACAATATTTCTTCTATAATGTTTTTATTTGATTTTAAATGTATGGATTTAAGCCAGAATTGTTAGAGTAAGACGTAGTGTACCTACATTAATGTGTGCATTTATGACAGATCATTTATCTGATTACAAATTCAAATAGACTCAATCATTTTAGTTATTTTTGTTCTATTCTACAATTAACGATTATCGTTTCGAAATAAGCGCTAACGATATTCTTATTACATTAATCAATGGATTGTTATTACGTTTTTTTATATAAAACATTACGTATAATTGAAATCTTATAATTGCTGATTAGAGAAAGAAATCGGTTGCCAATTTGACCTATCGAATGATCGGCCTGATACACGTACTTAACCAAAAAAAAAAAAAAAAATTAACAAAGTAACAGTACAATCTATAAATATATATTTATACCTACCACTTCGTGAATCAAACCGGTATTCTGACTAACCGTACTGAAAAATTCGTGTTTTTTTTTGTTACTTGACATCATATCATTGTTTGTTATGATACCAGAGGTAGATGATGAAGAAGTTGTTACCGTTAACCGTCAACGAAGAAAAAAAAACCCAATCAACCTTTCTTTTCCGGTAATAGATTTACTGTTAATTGAATCTAGAACTCGAACTTTGTTAAATTACATCAAATAGTTGCACAATTATACAGGATGACCCACCTATTTCCCTTTAATCCCTCTACAAATATTTCGTTGAATTTAGATAAACATAATAATAGTGAAGAAATTCTCTATGTGTCTGGGTTAATTTTTTATTTTAATTTATACAAATCCATAGCTTAAATTTGACGTGAATTCTTGACTAACGATAAATCCTCTATTAGAATTACAAATTGACAAAACTACAATTCTTTAGTTGTTTCTAATATTTCAAACGTTTGACTTACAATCTAGGAAAAGAATAAAATATAAATATTTGTCGTTTGAAAAATTCCAATATTTAAAATTCATTTGTGTTCTTGACATATATTTTCCATGCTTTGATAACTAAAAAAAATATGAATATTTGAAATGGTGTATAAATTTGTACGTTGAATCACATTTGTCTTTCTCCAGTAAAGTTATTAAAGAAGGGTTGGGACGATTTTTTTATTAGTAAAACATTCTCGTTTTCTTGCCTCTCTCCCTAGTTGTGAGAGCACTCTATCTGCGTTCAAAAATTCAATTATAAAACTCGTTGATTAAATTGTGATGGTAAATCGTTATGTTCTTTTACTCACAAGATAAGGGAACAAGTAATAACATTTTCTATGCAATGATGATAAATATTCGTACTTAATTCTTTCGCTAATATTATTCTTATCAATGGAATTATTGAAATGAAATTCAAATCGTAAGATTCATCACAATTATTATGATGTAAGATTATATTTGAATTTGATAACAAGATTTACCGGGAATTTTATCGAATTGATGAGAGATTCTATTGTTTATAATATTGTGCAATAATTGCAGCAGTTTCTAATATTGTTTTATTGATAATATTCCCATCATATTCTCATTTGAACGTTGTAATTTTTAATAAATTAGTGCAATTTTGAAAAAGTTTGACTAAGATTAATAGAGTGGATAATGCAATATTTCAGTACTACCCATTTTTATGATATGTGTGATTGATTTATTTCACTATGACTGGATCAATTTCGAAATCAAATCAACTAATGTAAGATAAACAGACTATTATTGTGTGTAAAGTATAGTTGAGTAATTTACAAATTGTAAATTCCAAGCTAAGTTCAAGTGTTTAACTGTCGTTTATATGAATTCAATCGATAACTGCTTAAACGAATATTCGTGGGACCGATCTGTCATGATGAATTTAGCTTTGGAGGGCATACATATCGAATAAACAGATCAATTTTTCAAAGATATTGCCCTTTTTCTATCAATGTCTCTACTCGAATCGTTTGATATTTCTGTTTGCTTCCACCATTAGAACATCAATGCTATTAACATCATCTTCAAAGTTGACATTGTCATGGCTTTTTGTTGGGTGTGCCTCTTTGTGTGTTATCATTTTATTGCAATACCGCTCCTATATATGATGTACCTTTACCGTATTTAAAGGTGTGGTTTATAAATCATATAACACACGATTTTTTTCTGCTATTTTTACTTTTATTAAGAATTATTTAATCTTTGCACGATTGTGTAATTTGAAAAACAATTTTAATTTGAAAGTGTTTAAGAAGAAAGGAATTGTGGAAAGTATCACTATCAGTAACAATTTTATTAAAATAATGTTCGCGTGTGATATCGTTATTAAGTTCGATATTGTTTGGATGGATTGAGTCTATTATTGCCAGGCAATCCTATACTTATTCGTTTTTCTTTAATGTCTTTTTTGATTATTCGTCATGTAGACAATAAATCAATAAATTTCTATCGTATATGCTGATGTACAATAGTTCTTGTTGTTGTATCATCAGTTGTGAAGCAAATATTGACTAGAAGAGAACTAGTAACACTCTACGTGATTGGTTGTTCTATATCGTCTAGTAGTTTATTGACAAATAAAACGTTTTTAAATAACAGAAAAAGTAAATATAAAATTTTTGTTGTTTTCGTGAGAGAACTATAAAGTTTCTCCATTGCATAAAAATCTACATTTAGCATTATTTTTCAATTTTCTTTGTCATACAACAAATGCCAAGGATTTATTGTAAATTTCTGTATGTTTCTACTATAAAACCTCATCCTCAAGAGAGATCATCTTCCGCGAATTTATCGTTAAACAACATTCTATAATTTACAACTATAATAAAACTAATACTTTAAATAGAATTCGTATACTTATTTTGGTATCTAAACTACATGGGAATGTTATAAAAGGTAAACATGTTGGTGAAAGTTGATAATGTGAAAATAGGGCCTTTTTCATTTACAAACACGTATCGAGGTGTTACTGTAGTAAATGAATCATTAAAAAAACTGTTGATGATGCTTTTCCTACATACTTTTCAAATAGGGAAAACAAGAGGTGTTTGTTTTTTAATGTTGTATTGAAATTTAAATCATCCGGAAATGATTATTTCTCTTTAGTAATCGGGTTGCTCAACTTTGCAAAAGGAAGATTTAAAAAAAGGAAATGTCATAAAATAACGTTTATCGCCTATCGTTTTATATCGTGTCAATTAAAGATGAAAGTAGTGAATCGTGTCAAAAACAATCTACAATCTCTTTTTTTTACTTCTTCAGATTGACTCTATAATTATTAAAAATTAATTCATTTCCAAATTGCAGTTTACTAACCGAATTTGTCATTTTTTGTGTGATAGTAACTATTACTAAAGAGAAATTCGTTGATTTCTTTTACAATTTTTTAATCCATTAAAAATCCACATTTCTAATATTGATTGGTTATGGTGATTTCCTCCAATACGTTTATGTTGTTGTAACCAATACACAGGTTGTTTTGTTGTTATTTCGAAACCACCTACACAAATATATACATGCATATAGTTGTTCATTAAACCTGAAAACTATGTCAGGTCTGTTTCTATCGTTTGCCTTAATTGAACTAGTTCCAAATTATGAATCTGCTTTTCAATCTGCCCCCAGCCTTTGTGTTTAGATTTGTAATTAACGAATTCAATTTAATTTTTGCTTTTTGAAAATGAGAATCTCTATTATTATTCCATTTATATTTCCTATAAATATCTGTTTCGATGAAAGTCTTTATGATTTGCACCAATGGTCTCGTGTATTTCGACTTGATTAATCAAAAAGTAAATGTTTGCATTTATATTACGATATATTAAAATAAATCTATGGATTTTTATGGTTACAATTCAGATAAGTTTGATTGGTTTAATATTGGGATTTATACAAATTTTGCTATTATTGATCCGTGAATGTTGTACACACAGTAAATTCTGTTTGTTCCCCTTATGTTCTGATAAGCGTATAAAATTGTTAATTTAATTAAATTTAGATAATGTAGGGTTGATTGATGGGGGAAAAAACGAAGAAAATCAATATATTTGCTAGAATACTTAGAAAATTGAATTTAAATTAGAAACATCCACATTTTTATAAATATCCAGTTGTTGTTTAGAAATTCAACGATTTCGAAAGATTGCGTATTTGTTTGTAATTATATTGTTAAATGATAGAAACAAACAATAAAACAGTTCACCATTATGTGTGTCAGTAATTAAACAGAGATAATGGAAGGAATCTTAAAACACGATTTTTAACGATTCCTCTAATTTAACCTCATTTGGATTTTCCAGTTAAAATAACAAGGTTAAAAAATTTCCGTCATTTTTCTTTTATTGACGATTCGTTAAAATTGATTATAATCAAAAATTCGATTAAAGAAATTTTGGTTCATTGCCAAGGTAAACTACTTGGCTCATTGTTATTGGTTATTGCCATTCAATTTTTTGATTAACCAAATTCGATTGTTAAAATTAATTGATACAATTTTTGTGTAGGTGATTTATGAATTCCTATTATTATTAATATGGTAATGCTTCGCAATCTTATCTGAATAATAATTAATGATTTCACGTAATACATCCATACATAATCGTATTTTATAGAATTATCAAACTACCTACCAGTTACTTTTGATTGTTAGAATGTTTAAAATAAAATAACTTCCCTATAGGAAACAATTTTAACAAATCGGCTTTTATTACTTCGTCTACTTCAGATTGAGCGATTTTTTCGTAAATGTTCTCAAATTGAGTGAAACACCAATTTTTAGGCACCGTTAGCATATGTATAATCGATTTTTATTGCTCTCCGATTGAATTCCGTAACAAATTGAAGTGTTTCGAGTCGTTTAGATGAAGTGTAAAAGCGATTGTAATAGTGGAATTTCTATAACAATTTCTCATAGATTCCACAATAAATAACACGATTTTTTGTCGGTTTTTCAATTCTATTTTATTCTATTTGATGTACTAGAGAGTTATAATTTCAAATATTACGATTCTTTGTTAAGATTCTATAAATCCGCGTAACTTTCCTTTGGTAAATTTTTTTTCGCTTGTTCAGAGATTGTGCTTTTAGTTTCAAATACTTTTTTTAAAACAGATCGTTATTTAAACAGTTCTCCCTCTATACATATGATGCATAATATAAACGGTTCGTTGTTTGAATATTTACCTATAATATAAACATGAAAAATGTTTTCTAAAGTCGTATTAGTTTTCTTAGAAAAAATTCGTTATTTTTAGTTTATTTTCTTCTCTATAAAATTTCGTCCTTCACTTTGTTACAGTTTTGAATTATTGCATTTTAATATCGCCATTTCTAATGTTTTATTATTTAATAATAATGCTTTCAATATGGCAACATGTAGTTTGATTCAATTAGTTGGATAGTTGAATTGTAATTGAATGTGTTAAGTCGCCCAAATCAAAATAGACCCATTATATACCTGAAATGCTTCCAAACCATATTTTCTCAATCCATTTAGAAAATTATAATGATTGAGGTTGATGGCCCCTCAAATTCACAATGATTATCTTTTATTGTTCATCGTTCCGCTCCATGATTACTTATTCATTTCGCTGGCTATTTTTTTATATCTTTTTACTTGAAGAATAATAAGTTCCGTCATTAAGTCAGATATTTAGTTTTATTTTTTATTTTGTTACTCTCTTCTATTTAGAAAATAACAGAATCGGTTATTTATTTCAATCGCTGTTTAGTCTATTAGTCTCTTTTTTAATTTCACGAAATAAATTATTTATTCAGATAGTGATTGTAGCGGCTATTTTTCTTCGCAAAGTAGGGCAGATTACGGTAGAATAACGGAACATTACAGGTCGTTACACCATCTCTTGTCTTACTTTGAATGTATGGGCTTCAAAATTAACAGAAAAATTTGATTCTAATATTTTTAATTGAACTTCTACTATAAAAAAACAAAAATTAGAATGTATTGAATTGTGATTTAAGATAAATTTCCTCTTGCATCTAATTAAAGTGAAAGGGTTAATTTTTTTGTACGGCAGAGGAAATTGATCGATAATGTCGAACTAATTTGTCAATCTTAATTATTATATCCTGGATATTGTAGAAATCATTCAGTTGTCATGTTCGAAATTGTAGTTTCTTTAATTAAAAATCTGTTATTATTATTTATTATTATTATTATTTTTTTTGATAATAAAACCGTTCAGCGACCCAAAGCACTGAAGTAGAACGCCGACCTAACGACCCTTCTTCATCTTTTCCAACTCTCCAACGATAGTCTTAAATTATTTCATATTTATTTTTATTGTTAATCCACTTAGAAATTTCTAAATAATTGAATCAAGTGAAATTCTACTCTATACATTACCTAATTGTTTTTAATAAAATATCTTTAATTATCAGCGGGGAGAGAAATTAAGCTGATTTTAATTTGCAAATTGTTATGTAAAAATCTGATGTGCACTAGTACGTTTTTTAATGCTTCGATGATTTATTGCTTTCTATTATTCATTATTTTTTAATTTGATTTTCACAGTGTTAATCATAGGAGATGATTTTTTGATCTACTTTCAGATTCCTTTTCTAAACGTCAAATTAATTAACTTTTTTTCTACTCGATTTATATAAATTTTCCTCGAGACTAATTTCTAAGCACTACAAGATATTTTCGGTGTAGATACATACTTTAATTGAAAGCAAAATAGAAAAAAAATAATTAGGCTCAATGTAAAAGTCAATGATCTTTTGGTGCTTCGAGGTTGATGAGGAAGCATTCTTTACGGCCACAGTACCGTTATAACGAACTAATACACATAAAGATATACAGAATTGTTCGTAAGCTTTATTGCTTATTTTAGTCATTTGCTTTGTTTTTTTTCTTTATTCTATCTATTTTTATTTTTGCAATGTAATTTACACAATGGTAATGAACTGTCTTCTGTCAAGTACAATAACACCTATTGTTACGCAATAGTGTTAAAAAGAAAACTGTTATTATTACAACAAATTGTTAACAGTCAATTGAGTAAACAAATTTTTATGTTTATTAACGTAATTATAACAAATAAAAAACCGATTGTTCTATTAGAAATCAGGATTGCGCTCTATTGGAGCATCTAGGTGATGTTAAAATGAATCGTTTATGTAACGATTCTTTCCAGTTTTATTTATTAAAATAGAAAATTACAGGTGATTTCAATGCGAGATCAGGACACGTTATTCTATCCAATTTTTATTATTAAATATATTAATAATAATACATTAAAAATTTGACGACACCCATAATTTAATGTTAGTTCGACAAATATTGCTCAACATGTGTTCACCAGAATTTCATTATTATTATTATTGTTAAAATATTTTTCTCATGGCAATGTTATTCTTGTACTCATTTTATGTTTATGTTGGTGTTTTAATTTGATTTTATAATAGTGATGGTTGATTTTATTAAAATTTAACGATCGTAAAATTATCTTATTGTTATACCGACAATAAATTATAATCGATAGTAGACTTCCTATACTTTTATTATTCCTCTGTACCGCTTGTTTCACTTAAATGGTTCTAGTTTTTATGGAGGCGATGAGAGATTTGAAAAATATTTCAGGGACTTGTAGAATTATTGGTGATTGTTTTAGCAAATTTTGAACCCTGTAGCTCATCGAGAAATTGATCGAAAACACTCGTTTTGGACAATGTTACGATTTTTAAAACTGAACTAAATACTTTAAATTAGTTAATGATACAAGGAAACTACTTTTTTTTCATTTTTCTACATTACACTCTAGTTAGACAAAACAAATGTCAGGATGTTGAGTCATTCTAAACAACGCAACATCGCCAGAAACGATCGGTTTTTGAATCGGCTACGGGCTTCAAATTCTTCTCAAAGGACCTCCAAGGGCTTTATAAATCTATAAAATATTTTCAAATGTTGTCAAATATTGACTATAGGGGCTTTTAAGTGGAATAGCCTGTATAAACATTATTAAAATTGAGTTTTTCTATATATTGTAATTGTTTATTTATTTATAGCAACTCTTCCGATCTCAGCAAACTCAAGCTGCTACCCCTAGTGCTGCCCAATTACAATTATTACAACAACAACAACAACAACAATATTTAGCCCAACAACAACAAGCAGCTTTCCCACAACCACCATATGTATTAAATCATCAACAAGAACCATATTTAATAACAGCTGGTGTACCACAATATTATGGTGTTGGTCCATGGGTATATCCAGCACCAGCTAATTTAATACAACAAGGCGCTAGTAATGGAGCAAGACGTCCACTTACGCCAAATGGGACAGCTGAAGCCCAACAACAAGTACAAGTGACCATTTTTATTTTTATTATTACTGTAATGATAATATGTTTTTAATTTGTATATAGCCTCAAGTTCCTCCTGGTTATATTGTTCCATACTATGATCAGAATACGCCTATTATTATGGCACAAGGTGCGGCAATGCGAAATGGTACACAAATGCGTTTAGTTAGTCCAGCTCCTGTTCTTGTACAACCACAAGCTAGTAGACAAACACCAGCCGGTGCTTCTTTATATTCTAGTACACCACAAAGTCTATACGGTGCTAATGTTAATACATCAGTTAATGGTGGCACTTTAGGAGGTATGTTCTAATTATTATCATATGTAAATATTCAATGTAAATAACTGTTATAATTTCACTCATTATAATTGATTTTCAATACATCTAATACTCAATAATTAAATGAATTCATTGCATGTTCATTAAAACAAATATATAATAAAATTTTTTTATTACTAAACATGAACATCAAGTTTTTTTTTACTAATTACTAACTGGCGGTTTGTTGGTTGGTTTCTTGGGGGTTAGGTGTGGCCCAAGGTGTTAGTTCTGGTATATTTCCACCACTTCATGCGGCACCACCTTCTGCCCCTTTCGGTAGTTCTTCATTAGGGAATATTGGTTCGTCGGCTACAACCACGTCGCTTCATACAGGTAAAATCCAGTTCAACTAATCATATTTATAACAAAGATTTTAAAATATGTAAATAAGTAAATGTTGATGTGTATGTATCCTTGAAAACAATTTCTACATGTAACTCATCTCTTTTAAATAAATTGCTAGTTGATGTGTTGTTTAATTCTTTTGATTGGTATAACCAATATTGATTAGTAATGATAAAAAGACATGTTTTTTTTTTAAGTAATTGATGGTTGTTCTAAAAATAGGTAAAATAGTAATCGCTTAACTTTCTAGTTAGAAGAATAGCTATTATTCTTTTCGACAAGAACCTTGATTTTTAAACACAAAAACTGTAGTGTGATGTAATTTCGCACGTAAATTATATAAAATTCCTGTAAATATTTTTCAGAAAAAGTATACATACACATAAATTCCTATTTTGGCGATACAAGTTAGAATTTCCGCTTAATTTACTGCTTTTTTCATCATTTAATTATAAGAGAAAAATTGGATTTTAACAAAACTAAAAGTGAATGTTGTTATGTAGACAATTTTACAGGTTTGGGCTTAAGTACAACATCAACAGGAAGACGTGATTCATTCGATCGTAATACATCAGCATTTTCACCATCATTAGATTATAGACAGAAATGGCCAACATCATACAATATTGGCAGCAGTCCAAGTCCATTAGCTGGTGGCAGTTTAACACCACCACCACCCCCAACGGCTGGTGGTCCATTACAATTAGGTGGTTTAATGACATCATCACGTGTATTATCAGCCGCTCCGGGTGCTGAAAAATACCGTAATTCGGTAGCTGCCGGTTTAACAGCAAATACAATGTTTGGTTCAACAAATTCATTATTTACAAAAATTAATTCATCATTAGCCGCAACAGCTGTACCGAGTTCATTAGATAAAGGACAACAGGGCAGATCGAGGTTATTGGAAGATTTTCGAAATAATCGATATCCGAATTTACAATTAAGGTAGAATTTAAATTTAATTACAATCGAATTATTTTGATTATCGGAAATTTCTAGGGATTTGGCAAATCATATTGTCGAATTCTCACAGGACCAACACGGATCTAGATTTATACAACAGAAATTGGAACGTGCCTCAGCGACTGAAAAACAAATGGTATTTAACGAAATCTTATCGGCCGCTTATAATCTTATGACTGATGTATTTGGTAATTATGTTATACAAAAATTCTTCGAATTTGGTACACCAGAACAGAAAACAACATTAGCACAAAAAGTACGCGGACATGTATTACCATTAGCGTTACAAATGTACGGTTGTCGTGTTATACAAAAAGCATTAGAATCTATACCACCGGAACAACAACAAGAAATCGTACGCGAATTAGATGGACATGTGTTGAAATGCGTTAAAGATCAAAATGGTAATCATGTTGTACAAAAATGTATCGAATGTGTCGACCCTAATGCATTACAAGTAAAACTAAAGTCATTTAATTTAACGATAATTATTAATTTCGATATTTTCTAGTTTATCATCCAGTCATTCTCAGGTCAAGTCTATTCATTATCAACACACCCTTACGGATGTCGTGTTATACAACGTATTTTAGAACATTGTACACCTGAACAAACAGCACCAATCCTAGCGGAACTCCATCAACACACCGATCAATTAATTCAAGACCAATTCGGGAATTACGTCATCCAACACGTTTTAGGTACGCGATTTTATTCAAATCGTCCAAATTAAACTAATTATTAATTAATTAGAACATGGAAAACCCGAGGATAAGGCACAATTGATCAGTACAGTCCGTGGTAAAGTACTTGCTTTAAGTCAACACAAATTCGCTAGTAATGTTGTCGAGAAAAGTGCGTTACACACGCTACAAGAGCCGAACGTGCTCTATTAATCGAGGAAGTTTGCGGTTTTAATGACAAGTAAATATTTTTATATAATTATTGAATTGTTGTTATTTTTTTTTGTAAATTATAGTGCTCTACATGTAATGATGAAAGATCAATACGCAAATTACGTTGTACAAAAGATGATCGATGTTAGTGAGCCGACACAACGTAAAGTATTGATGCATAAAATACGGCCACATTTGAGTTCATTACGTAAATATACTTACGGTAAACATATAATAGCAAAATTGGAGAAATATTTTATGAAAGCACCAGGTTCAATGGGCTCCATCGGAGGGGAGTTGGGCCCTATAGGTCCACCAACAAATGGTGTATTACAATAATAATAGAAATGGACTATTTCTATATTTTAATGGTAATTTTTCCAAATAACTTTAGTTACATTTTTATTATAATTTTGTATCATTATTGTGTGTATTTAATTTATTATAAAAGAAGAGAAACGATGGAGAATCTTGTTTATTTCGTCAATGTTTACACACAATGAGGGTTCAGTATTTACGTTTGTTTTTATCAATCGCGTATTCCCTTTTTATTTTTAATGGATGATAAGAGTTTGTATTTGTTCATTTAAACATTTTTCTTAATTTTGTTTAGAATTAGTTTATATATTCATTGTGTATACATACAAACATACGAGCTATATCTCTGTATTATAATTGTAATTTATGTAATTTGTCTTACATAAGCGTCTCATGTATTCATTGCTTGGCTTTTGTTTTACTACAGGCTATTAGTAGCGCTTGAATGTCGGTTCTCATTTAAACAATTATCATTTATTTCATATTGTATTATATAATAATTGCGTAGTGTTTATTTATTTTAATTTTTAATGCACATTAAGTTGATTCATTATTCTCTTATAAATATATAAATATCAAGCTAAAACAAAAGGCAAACAATTTCATAGGGCTAAAGATTGCATGTTCATTTTGTGTCTTTTCATATTACTAATAATAATAATAATAATAATAATGATTATAATTAAGAATATTTAACCGATGTATAGAAGAGGAAACTTTTACGAAACGAATCTCAAATTTTATTTTAAACCATCAAACAACCAAAATTATAATAACGGATGGATTATAATTAATGTCACTTTGTAAATTTTATCAAAATTTGTAAATATTTTCAGATGAAATTAAAATAAAAATAAAACCGACAATTTTTCTAGATTACAAAAACACATTAACAGTATGTTTAATGATGTGATAAGGTCCTCAGGAAATATAGGTTCGACATTGTTCAAATTCATCCTAAATGAAGAATCAAAAATTAAAATAATAAAAAAAATAATCGTACCGCACATTGCTTTAATTTTCGGCAATATTCAGACTTCCATTTCTTCTTCATACAGTCTCCATATATACACGATGCATTTATAGTTTTTCATTAGATAAGTAGAACTACTTAGGGATATTTATCGATCTTTGCTTAATTTTCGAGTTTGATTGTTTAATTTGCTCTAATTTCGTTTATTGGGATTATTGAATATTTACAATGCTATTGTTGCGATTATATTGCGAAAAATTTTAACAATCGTCTATTTACAAATATAAAATAGAATTTGATGCACGTTTCTTTCATTCGAAACATTTTAAAATAAGTATTCTAATTGTATAATGTATTTATATAGTTGTACAGTTTTGTTTTCACGTAAATTCCATTAATTAATTGATAAATTATGGTAATTTTTAATTGCATTTATGACTGTTTAAGTGTAATATTGTGTGTTTTGCGCTAATCTGTGTTGAATTTATAATATAATATAGATAATATTATTGTATCAGCTGTTTGTATAACAGAAGTGCAGCCCATTAAATTTTTCAAATGATTGTAACGAAAAAATTTAAGAACACAACAACACTTCAGTCATCTTTGGTATGTGTACATATAATTACCCAATTTTGTATTATATTGTAATATAGTTTCGTTTTCATAAACATTTCCAAACTAATCAACAAATCAAATTAAAACAATGAGAAACAGCCACATAAACGCCATTATTTTCGGTAATTTGTACACTTATTAAGGATTACTGTTTTATCAAATAAATCCATTTAATAATGGTAATAAATAGATAATAATAGTAATAACACACATTTACACACCCAACACGCTATTATTATTATTATAATACCACCATGTCTCCCCTTCCGCTAGTGATATGTATATATGTTAATCATTTTTAAATTGTATCACATGTATTTATATAGTAAAAAGTGTCTAATAGTGTAATAATGTAAAATAATCCAATTTTGTACTTAGAAGAATTATTTGTATTGTATTTTAATCGTGTGGAAACCTCGTAGGTGAACAACTCTAATCCTTGAATTTTCCAACAAATATCCAACATTGATCCGGTGGTTTTTCTCGAAATTTTGGATCTTTTTGGAAGATTTTCGGACAATTTGTAGAACAAAACAAATATTTAAAGTAAAGCGGTGGGGAGTTGATAATTGAAAGAAATAATAATAAATAAGACGGTTGGCCAATTTTCGGTAAATGGCATTGTGGCCTCAGACTGATGTAAAGATAACTAAAAAAAAAAAAAAAATTAAAATCATGATGTAAAGTGTAAATTCCATTTGGTTATTATCACGTTGTAAACTGTATAATACATGTGTAAAAATACTTCTATTACTACTACTAATAATAATAATAATAGAAATTCTGTAAAATGAGCCGTTTTGGGAAAGAGTTTAGTAATTTTAGTAATTCGATGAACAAGCTGAAACAAAATTTTCTTTATTATTATTAATTAAATTCGAATTAATAATAATTATAATATATATTATTATTAGAGAGAATGTTTGGTTTTCTTGTAATTTTTACGGCAATGATTAATGCCTGCTTGTTAGAGTAGCTGGACGGGGATCACTTATGTTTCACAATATTTAAAAAAACAAGAATTAATTTAACAATTTCGAATGGATATCTAAATACAAATACACACACACATATGGCTCTCTTTGTGGATCTACGGCTGTATATTATTACTAAACAAATAAAAAAAATAACAAAAAAATAATATTTATTATATTACGATCTGTTCATGAATGTGTAAATTTAGTTTATTTGGATGCATGTTAGTTTTATTAGAAAAATTGAAAATATATCAATATGTACGATACTGTATTTCGATTTTATTATTTTTTACCACAGTAGTATAATAAAAATTTAATTGAAACAGATCTTGTATGTTCCACCCTTAAATTCCAACAGCCCAGACGGCCAACAAAAGAATTCCCAACCCTCTTGCCACTCCAGGTAGACGAGTTCACAGGTAAACACAATCAGCATAAATTCCAATCAAAAATCGAAACAGGGGTCGCCGGTTTCGATTGATTTTAATATTGAAAATCGGGTTGCACGCCCTTTTCAAGTTATTTATCGAATTTAAATGAACATCTGGTGATGATCTGTTTTCCATTTCGAACACTTCCGAGAATGTTGAAGTGTTCGTTTCAGGCAAGATTATCTGTTTCGCTCTTTACCATTGATTTTAGATAATTTCAGGGGTATTGTTGATATTTTTCAGGGTAGTTTGTTGAATAATTGGAACGAATTTCTAGGTAGTCTTGAAAAGTCAACCAAGTGTGAAGTTTTAAAGGCCAAACTCATTTGTCGCGAAATTCCTGATTTTTCGCATCGTTCCCTTATTGATTGCACTGGGGTAGCATTGACGCTATTTTGCATCATTAGCGTTTCCAGGTTGCGGTACAATTTACAAGAAAATTATTTTCAAATTTACCATTGGAATTCCCTTGCAACCCTTTTCTGCACTCAAACGTTAATTCTCTCGTTTTCCCACAGTAGATTAGGGGTAGAATCACCTGTTAAATTACGAGTCGTGTAGTATGGGTCAAAACCCTGTTTTTCGTATTTTCCCACAATTCAAAATAGAATTGGAAAGTTTCCATTTTTCTGTTGAAAAATTCACACACCCGTATAGGTAACGGTTTAGAAAACGACTTGTAAAATTTGCATAAATTTCAATATTAAATACAATTAGGGGACATTTACCCTTAGGTAGAACGACCCTTGTTCCAAATAATATTACACGTTGAAATTCCCAAACATCACCCCAATTGATCTAAATCCAGCTGGATTAATTGTAATTCTACGTTTTTGTCAATCTGTCTACGTTGGTTTTTTGTGTTTTTTGTTATCACCCGCCTGGTGATAAGGTGGTTTTAAATTGTCCCGCCAACCGGCCGCCATATTTGTTTACATTCTCCATCCTTCTTTCTGTCAAACCCGTCGAGAAATTGCGTTAAATTCGTTTGATTTCGCGTAAAAATCGGTGGATTTTTGTAGATTCGCACGAATTTTTCAATGGTTTATCGATAAGGGTGGAAATTTGGTTGGTTATCTCCAAATTCTTTAGGGTGGAATATATGGGATTGCATTTAAAACATCTGAGATGATGCGAACGGAGCATGCGCGAGAATTCGCGCCAATGCCCGGTACAGATGGCAGATGTTTTGTAACCATCACCTACTCTGAACACGCCAAGTAAATTTGTGTTGTACTTTTGTGAATTAATTTTAATAGAAACGGATTTTTTTTATTGAAATCTGATTAGATTAACGGAAAGTTTATAGTTTCAACTATGTGATTTTCGATAAATTAAAATAATTAGAGTAGGCTCGATGTTAGGCAAGGACCGATTTATAACGACATACCCAGCTGCTTTGTACAAAGTGGTTTGGAAACCATTTTGTTCACAATTCCGGTACATCTTAGAATTTTTATAGTGTGCAATTGGATTTTTTTTAAATAATCCAGTGGTAAATGTTGGCCAATATCTGCATGGTTGGTAATTTATAAAAAAAGGTAGGCATCGATTTGTATTTGTCTAAAAAAAGCAATTGACGATGTGAGTGGACGACGTGATGGCGGTTGGACGACGAAAGGGAAGGGTGGCGATTTTTCTTGAAATTTTCCAAATTCTCATTGATTTCCACACAATTTCATACGAACAAACAAAAATTTATTGATTCGACAATGAATTTTCGTTGAAATTATCGATTGAAATTCAAAGAAAAATCCGCTAACTTACCACGTATTCGCCCCGGCATTTCTCGTCCCTCCCCTTTAAAATTCCAACGGTTTTCAGAGCCTGTGTATTTGTCTACAGATCAGCCCTTAAATGTTAACACGTATTCTATTGTATTTTTTTATTGTTCATTTCTTTTATTTAATAACAAACGCAAATGATCGTTTGGATGTTTGAATAAATTCAAAAATAAAATTAGAGAAATAGCGAGACGAACACAGAAGGAAGATGCCTCGTCCAACGATACGTCGCAATGAAAGCTCCAGGGGGTATCCCAGTACAACGCCTGACATCGACATCATCAAATCGACAAATTCCTATATGACAAGTCCGCATTTATTGGACCACGGTTATGGGGCAACACCACAAAATCAAGTTATACAAACGACAACATCAACAGCAACAACAACAAACAGCGCATCAGCACCGGTTAAACGGAAATTAAATTTAGAATCGAGAGGCTTTGTGGTGCCAATGAAACAAGAAGTCCAACCACCAATACCGAAACGACCGAAACGTGCCACACCGACAAAAAAGAACGCCCGTTACGACACATCGCTCGGTTTATTAACGCAGAAATTCGCCGCTCTACTCGAAGAATCACCGGACGGTGTTGTCGATTTGAATAAAGCCTCGCAACAATTGAACGTGCAAAAACGGCGAATCTACGATATTACCAATGTTTTGGAGGGTATTGAGATTATTGAGAAGAAATCGAAGAATAATATCCAGTGGAAAGGTGGACGGAAACTGTTGACTTTAACGAAAGAAGTGCGCGATTTAGAGAACGAAGAGAACCAATTGGATCGTTGGATTGAAGAAGTTAAAGCCGAATTGCGTATTTTAACTAACGATAAATACGGTTTTATCACATATTCTGATTTGAGATCAATTAATAAATTCAAACAGAGTACAGTGATTGTTGTTAAAGCCCAACCGGATACTGAACTATCGGTGGCTTTAGCATCGGAAAAAGACGATAAACATTCGATTAAAATTAAGAGTGAAAGTGAAGAGATTCAAGTCTTTTTATGTCCTGAGGATATAACATCACCACCACCATCACCGACAACAATTAAAACAACCCCAACTAAAATCAAAGATTCACCAAATACAATGTACAATAATATACTTGAAGATTTCAGTAAATTTAGTCCGCCGTTTGGTCTGTCGACGCCACCTGTGCCTCTATTAGACAGCCCCAAACCGACCACCACCACCACCAAACAGATTTCGTCTCAGGTGAGCCACCCCCATTCCACATTCGATTCCACCCCAAGAACCGTTGTTATAACCAGGTTTTCTTGCTTCTTTTCCAGGTATGCCGAAGTTTATCTTTCGTTAAAGATGAACATTACAAAACTAGCAGTAATTCTACTAATATCAGTAGAAATAATAATAATACAACTACACCTACGTTAGTACAAAATTCATTTAGTAATAATAATAGTAAAAATAATTTAAGTAATAGTAACAATAATAACAACAATAATAGTAGTAATAGTAATGCAAATGATCCATTACGAATCTCGCCATATCAATCAATAATGGATGGGTTATATCCATCAACAAATTTGGATAATACGGGCTATTTTAATGATAATGAAATGCTAGGTCCGATATTAGGACAAAATTACAATATCATCAATACTGGCAGTACGCAAACAGGTGTGTATTTACGTAATATTTGTGAATTTTAATTCGGCTTTCTTTCTAAATGGTATCATACAGGTTACCCACTGCTTTATAACATGGTTTTGACACTAATAAACGCCTGCAATTAACAAATTGAACGCTTGTAAATTGTAAATGCATTCTGGGATTCTGACTGTGACTTGTGTTGTTCGAATTATTAATTTCACATCACAGGCAGAGTTCTAGCTATGCGTCTACAACAATGCTTCTCATACCTCTCCTCAAATTAGAAAAATTCTATTTGTGTGCGATTGTTGATTACGTTGCACTGAATTTCGTGTGGGCTGCTTCATTTACGTAGCACCATGGGATTCAGCTCAGTGTTCTCAGCGCTAACTCTAACGGCCGCTTTTAATTAACACAATTCTAATTTGGCTATAATTACAATAATAATGAGAGTTGATTTGGTTTTAGGGTATGTGGATCCGCTGCTCTCTCAAGAATCATTCCTTCATCTGGAGCCGGTCTTTTCAGAGTATAGTTTCAGTCTAGAAGCATCTGAAGGCCTAGCCGATCTATTTGAAACATTCTAATTTAATTTCAAACAAATACAATTGATGATAACGTTGGAAATATAGCAAAGAAGAATCTTTGTGTGTCAATTGCGCGATTGTATTTTGCTCATATGTACAAATTTCTTTCATTTTTTTTTCCTCAAACTCAATTCACTTGGTAATAGACTCTAATTGTACCTAAATAGATATAAACGAGACACGTAAATACACCGCACTTAGTTCTTTTTCATTTCCCCAACGGGAAATTAGCCAATTATTTGTTTTGCTCAAATTGCCAACATTCCTCTTAGCAACAGGATTCTATTAAAGCTCGTTTATTATCGAATTTATTTGCAATTCGAGTCTCAATTTGTGTCATTTCGTGGTGAAAATCGCATATATATCCCTATACATATGTATTTATTAAACTCCTTTTTTTGTTTATGATAAATTAAGTTATTTTTAAAAGGAAAACTAAGTATTTGGACCAAAGTGCCTATGATTTGGTCGTTATTTTGCCTGAATTTTCGAAAGGAAAGTGATTTTTAAACTAATTTATTGTAATTTTTAAGACAAAAAATAATACAAGCATTGAAATATCAAACAAATTGGAGAATCAAATGGTGCCATCGAATTAAAAATAATAAAATTAAATGAAAATTAATTTAAAAATTAAATTGTAAATATATTTATACACAAAACACACTTACACGCTTATGGGGCATTTTGTCTTCGATTCCCAAACTTTAATTCTAAATTAAAATTAAATATATCCTTAGTTTTTACCTTTGTTAAGTTTTCAACTTAATAAATTTGTTAGTATATTTTTTATATACACCCACAAGATGTTCGATTGATTTTCTTACGTTGCAATAATTCCGTACTAGTCCTTAATTTGTGTTTTCCCCTTTCTTGTACTGTGTATTGTTTTATATGTAAATGAATGTTTGTTGTCAAACAAATGTAACCAATTCATCCTATAATAGTTTGTGTTCAACCGATTTTTTGCTAGATTTACGAGTTTGACTGAACAATTCTTGTTGCAATGTTTGTAAATTTACAGTGGGTGTTCTATTTTTGTTTGTTTTATCAGTTTCTCTAATTAGTTTTCTATACGTTTCAAACCAGTACAATAATCGTTTAAATTGTTAAATTCTTTTCTGTAAATACGTTATTTGAATGTTTTATCTTTTATATATAACAAAACAAATTGATAATAATAATAATAATAATAAATATATAATTGTCCAAAGCCAATAGAGGCCTTAAATACGTTTTCTTGTAGACATCACTTAATATTTCTACTGTATATATGAATGAGATCTAATAATAATAATAATAAATCGATAGATGCACATTATTGTTGTATTGCTCTTTATAGGTTAGAATTTCAAAATAGCGCCATTATTAAAACACCTGTGAACCCGCCATTAATCCAAACAAAACTAGGGAATTTCATCAAATTGGTAGCAATTGTCAAAATTTGACAGTTCCGCCAAAAAATTGAGGTTGTATTCACAGCTTTATTATTGTTTTCAAATGATTCTAAATTAATCGATTAATTGCAGAAAATGGGCGAGGAGAGGTTAGTTACCGAAGTACCGAGCAGTCTCCGTCAATTGGCCCGTTTAGTCGTCCGCGGTTTCTATACCGTTGAGGATACACTAATCGTTGATATGCTGGTGCGTAATCCGTGCATGAAAGAGGACGATATTTGCGAACTGTTGAAATTCGAACGGAAAATGCTGCGTGCCCGGATTGCCGTTTTGAAGAGCGACAAATTCATCCAAGTCCGGTTGCGGATGGAAACCGGCGCCGATAGTAAAGCGCAAAAAGTCAATTACTACTTCATCAATTATAAAACTTTCGTTAATGTTGTTAAATACAAATTGGATTTGATGAGGAAACGTCTGGAGACAGAGGAGCGCGACGCTACCAGTCGGGCCAGTTTTAAGTGTCCGAATTGTTTGAAAACGTTCACCGATCTAGAAGCTGATCAGTTATTCGATTTTACCACAAGTGAGTTCCGGTGTACGTTCTGTAAAGAAGTGGTAGAGGAGGATTTATCGGCATTACCAAAGAAAGATTCGCGTTTATTATTAGCGAAATTCAATGAACAATTAGAACCGCTCTATGTTCTATTACGCGAAGTTGAAGGTATCAAACTAGCACCGGAAGTATTGGAACCGGAACCTGTTGATATCAGTACAATCAGAGGTATTGATAAGAAACAACAATCGTCTCAACCATTGAATTCGGATCAAGCGTGGTCCGGTGAGGCGACTCGTAATGCCGGATTTGGCGTCGAAGAAACACGAGTTGATGTTACAATCGGTGATGGTAATAGTAATGTTATCGATAATAACAGAAAAGAAGCCCCGATTTGGATGCTAGAATCGACGGTTATCACTAAAGATCCGCAATTAGATACGAATCGCATCGACGATACGACTATGATGGACACAACAACAACCACAACGAATTCAACAACTGCAACAACCGATATTAACAACGTCAGCAGTAAAACTGATGATGATATAATGAGTGTGTTGTTGGCTCATGAGAAACGGCCGAGTAATTTAACAGCAAACGCTGTTAAGGGCTTAACAGGCAACGAATCTGATAGTAGTTCGGATGAAATGAACGAAGTTAAAGAGAATATAGACGAAATCGAAAATAACAGTGGTGATAGTGATGAAGACGATGATACAATTGTACCAACTGTTACTGTGGGTAATCGGGTCTATAATATCACCGACATTAATGATACAATCATTGCTGAAATGACACAAGCTGAAAAAGAGATTTACGTTCAAGTATTTCAAGATTATTACTCTCATATGAATTATTAGTTAGTGTTTAATTAATTGTAAATTGATGCGTTATTTTTATAATAAATCGTCTTGTATATATTTAAAAAAAGAGATTAATTTATTTCGCTATATAAATAAATAAGCAATACATATATTTCCTTGCAAAAATAGCAGTTATTGTAGAAAAAAAGCGTAGAAATTACCAGCGTAAATATGTTGATTCGTTATTTGGGTATTTATGCGGACTACAAATTAGAAAATTAAAAATTAGGGATTATTTAAAAAATTAACGCACCTAGAGATTATTGTACGATTTGTTGGATTTACCAACGGTTGTAATTTGTCAACGAATCGCTTATAATTCCGGTCCAATTCCCTTTGGTAATCTCTTTGGTCCGGTCCTATTAGATTCTTGTTCTTTTTTAAGGCATCAAAACATCTAAAAATATTCGTTTTTATATCGATAATTTAAACAAATTTAAAAATTACTTTTTGGAGAAATCTTTAAAGCACAGCCTCAATTTATTTTGATGTTTCGTTAAACCCTTTACCATCATTTGGTAGGAAAGTTAATGCCATCTCTAATGGTCCTTGATTTACTGTCGTACCAATACAACCTTGTAGTACCATTTGTAGAATTTTCGGATCTGGTGGTTCTTGTTGGGTGGCTTGGGCTAATTCATTAGTTTTCTTTTGAATATCTTCAATCGCCACTTCAATTGGTGTTAATGTTATTTGTTCACGATGTACAACTTGTATTCGTGTTTTAACATAAGGAAAATGCACAGCTGTTGTTAGAATTGTCTTACGTTTGTATTGTTCGCGTAATTCACCGTGTGCTTTACCAATCATTGTGAACGGTGTAGCGTACACGAATCGTTCTAAAAACGTATAATAGAAACATAAAAATTTTGATTTATAGTCAGGCCCGGACTGGGCAATACGATTTCCTTTTGAATTATTTTTTGTATATGAAAGACGATTTTTCGTGATTGAGAAATGGCCCAGTCCGGTACTGTTTAAAGTTCGACTTACTTATATTAAAGTTGCGGTCGAAATGTGTTTGACGATAACGCAATTCGTATTGCTCGAAATAAGGCTCGACGTACGTTATTTGAATGTATGCTTTTTCCGGATCTAAAGCACTAACATCAACAATATTCGAATCTTTAATTATTATAATATTTTCAGCACCGAAACGTTCAGCATAGAAATTCTATAAAAATTAAAACAATTAGGAGATAAATTGAAATAAATAAATAAAACAAACCTCTAAACGGCTGAAAATTTCTGGTAATTTCGTCAATGTTGGTTCTTTATAAATAAACTCTTCACGGTCTAAATCGCCGAATTTCGAACCGTAGAAACCAACACGGAAATATGTACCGAACATACGTTTACCTTGTAATTGATCAATTCTAGTATAAGCATCATGTAATTTACCGTGAATATTCGCTAATTTCTTAAAATCCCGACTATTTTCAGCTATTGGAATTAAGACTCGATAAATATCGTTCATTGGTTCGTACATTGCAGCTGCATGAAAACTACTAGCTGCATGTTCTAATAAACCCAATAATCCAGCTTCTGTGAAATGTGAACCTAAACAATTACCACCCTCTTTATCAGGACTTAAAACATCATCCGATACAGCACTTTCTTCTAAAACATTAGGACTAACACGTTCCAAAGATGCAGCACCACATGGTAAATACGGTAGATTTTCCGACATTACTAAATATTCAGCAACTAGAGCAGCTGAATGTACTAAACACATACCAGCTTCACAATGATTACCACGTTCCATATGTTTTTGTGCCATATTTGCTAACCAAGTTAAACGTAAATCTGGTGAATTTTGATAACCTTTAGCTATACGATACATTAAATCTAATAACATTTCCGGATCCTCTTGGAATTCTTTCATTTTTACTGTATCCGATAATATCATATGTAGATTGAAAACTAAATCGCGTACTTGTTCGGGGAATGTTGTTTCTTGTAATTCTGTATCGTGTTCGCCGTATTCTAAGATTGTTTTCAACGAACGTCGCAATGAATCATCACTGAATGATGAAGAAGTACCAACCAAACTACTGAGAGACATTGTTACTTGCATCTTAACTCGAGCGAAATTCTACAAAATTCAACTTTAAAAATACTTAAAATCGATGATATTTCAACAAATACATTGCCAATTTGGAATGTTTGACGCATTAATAGATATAATGAAGCGGCAGCTTGGGATCTAACCGATGCTATTTGAGATCCGCAATGTTTCAACAATAACAAACACAAATCGGCGCAATGACTCGATTCTTCATCAAATAAAGCACCATGAAACTACAAATAAACATTAATGGTTGATTATTTACAACAAATGAGAGTTACTTTAAAGACTAGACTCCGTTGCGATGCGAAAAGATGCGGCAATATCGTTGTACTTTGATTCTTACTTAAAGCATGCAACAATACAGTTAACGCTAAACCGATTAAATGTTGTTGTGAATCGCATTGAGCAACTGTTGCAACACATCTCTCTAAAGTATCCAGTATAATAAACGACGCCTCTGTTGCAAAATGCCCTTCTAAATGAATATCATTAAAGAAATCATCTTTCGGACGATCGTTAACATCGATATTAACACGATATGACATCTGTTCTTTTCGCCAACGTAATTTCTCAATTGATGAACCCGAATTTTGACCACCTTTACGTCTTTGCATCATCTCTCTAGCTGAACCTTGTCCTAAAATAACATCTTCTAAACGTGATATAACATCTTGTGTGACTTGAGTGTGTGCATAACCGGATGGTGGTGGTTGTTTACTAGAACGACGTGGACGATATTCAAAACAACTAGTACAGGCATCTAATAGATGTAATAATGTAGCTAGACGGGTTGTTGTTAATTCACTTAACCATTGCGTTATTGAATCTTTTTCGATATTCTTTAATACCCACAAAACGCAGATTAGGAGATTTCGGCTAACTTCGGCGCTGATTCCAGACTTTCTCGTCTACAATTAATAAAATAAACCAACAATTTTTACAGGGTGTCACGACGATGGACCGATTAGAAAGATAAGATGTTTCAATTGGGGAAATTTCTCCAAATTTGGTTTATAGTTGTTTTCATTATCCTATTGTTATATAGAGCAGTACTATCTTATTTTGAATGCATATTTAGATTCTAGGATGAAATTAAGGGTAGTTTGATAACGCGATCTATGGTCTAAAGTTGAATTTTTGAGGAGCTTTGATTTGAAATTCTTAATTTGAAAAATTCATTATAGCGTTTGAATAATTAAAATTTGGAATTCTAATAGCGAAAATATTCTACTTTCTACCAAATGCTATAGCATTGAATTATCTTTCAGCGTTTGGCTGAAATAAGTTATTAATTTCACTCAATTTTGAAGCTCTATCTTTCTTATTTTAACCAGCTTTCTTTATACGTTTAAATAGAAAAAAATCTGTATCGAATTATATTAATATTCCCTACTCTTATCTATAATAATTTTTCAGTTATTTCAAATTTTCATTAGTTTTTCCTCTGTCTGAAAATTTCTAGTTACCTATGATTTGATAATTCGCCTATAAAGAAGGCTTAGAAAAATGACATAAACTGTCACATTTGAGGTTAATATTGAATATTTTATGTTTTTTCAGCAATTTCAGCAAATTTTACATAAAAAAGAAAGCAATTCAATAAATTTGGTTAAATTAATTATCAATTTCTTCTTGTTTTTCATTTAAAGCATTTAAAAATAACCAATATAAATATCAATTGTGACAATTGAATTGAAAGTTGCTAAGCCTTCTAAGTTTAAGTATTTTCTTTCAGGGGACAAATTAACTGGAACTGAAAATTTCAAATAGCTGAAAAACTATTAAAAATAGGTAGAAGGAATGTTAATACAGTTCGAAATAAAAAAAATTTCTCTACTCAAGCAAGTAAAGAAACAGGGTGTTCCATTCACAATAAGACAGTGACTGAAAGAAAAATTTATGCTAAACACTGAAAAATAGTTCAATTCTATTTGATTTAAAGTACATAGTGCTGTTTGAGTTCCAAATTTTGATCATCTACTGGCTATACTTTCAACGATATGAATGTTTTAATCAAATATTACAAATTAAAAATTTCAGAAAAAGTCCAAATTCCTGAAAAATTATTAAAATTCGATCATAAGTCACATTATCAAAGTCTCCTTTAATTTCACTAAATATGTAATAAAAATATACCATTTCGTTTATAAAAAGACGATAGGGACCAAATTTGGAAACGTCCCCCAATTAAAACTTTTGCCCCGCTAACAACCCGCCTGTATTAACAGAGAATTAAAATTACCGTTTGGAAACTATCACAAGTCACAACCGGTGATAATTTACCGGCAATAGCTAAAGCTACAGTTTGATTAATATTAGCCGGAGTCGGATCATCATTCGTATACGATTTATCGTTACACCAACGATGCAACAACGGTAAAACATCCATAGCTATCGATAATAACGGTAAATAGAGAGCTGAAACACGCCGACGTGCCTCTATCGTTGAATATCTCGGATCGTTATCATGCCAGGTTAATAGCGATTTTATCGTATCGACAGCTCTATTGTGGAGATTTTGTTGGCTGAAAATTGTAATTAATTATCAAGAAAATTTGATTAAATTTGTAATAAATAGACTAACTTTATCTCGAGTAGGACTGTAGCAAGATCGGCTAGAACTAAACCAGTTAAATAGTGATGTTGGCGATATTCTTGTGATAATTCAGCATAAGTACTGACACGTTCTTGACTGGCTGGTGTTCCCGATAGGAACGAATTTTGACTCGTTGAACTTGTTACACTTGGACTTGGCGATATCGATGAATTATTTAACATAAATGGCGTAGCAAATGGTAGATTTAAAGCAACATAATGTTCATGACTACATATAATACGAACTAATTCCAATTTTAATTCAATCAATATATTCGATTCTTGTTGTAACGATAATATCATTGTTTGTATTTGTTTATTATAATAGCGTATTTGATTAAAAACATAGCCACGATCACATATTGATAATAAATCGAAAATAAAGAAAGCTAATGCTGCATTTAATTTATGTGCACGTTTTATATCATCTGTTGATAATGTTATTATCTCATTCGTTATCGATTGTATTAACGAATTAATATCGTCAAGAAATTGATCAGAGAAACGTAATTTTCTTGTACTATCCAATAATTTCGTATACGACAAATGTTCAACCATACTTTTTATTATTAATTCTACTAAGAACCAGGCATTTTGCATTGCTAAATCACGTGTACGTCCATTTGCTACAACCCATTGCAATGCTAATTCTTGATGAACAATTTTATTACACAGATTTATTGTGTTATATTGTTCGGTATTTGGTGGTGGTACACGCATACTTGCTGCACGATCTAAACCTTTCGAATATTGTTGTTGTTGTTGTAAATAAGCAATCTCAAGATCCGGATTTGAATTACTACGAGTCAATTGTGTTGTATTCCCATTATCATTCCAATCATTATTTGGGGAATTATTCGAATTTGTTGATAATGGGTGTAATAAATTGCACTGATATTGAATATAAGTTGCTAATAGAGCATTTCTTGAATGTTGATCAGTTGGTAGTTCGATTTTCTATAATAATAAACTATAATTATTGTAAAATAATTAAAAATTATAAAATTTTACCGATAAATTCTCTAATAAGAGACATAAAGCTTCAAAACATACAGAACCTAAATTAATTGTATGTCCTAAAATTCTAGGCGGTTGTACTAATAATTCTAACATACTATCGAAGATTAATGGTAGATTTTTGACAATTGTTTCCGGTTTAGCGCCAGCTAAACCAAGCATTGCTGACCTACAAAAAAATCGTTGTTAAAATACGAATAAACCCGGCGCCTCCACCAAAATTACTCTTCTACAATTCAAACTTAGAGCTGTTTTTCACTTGAGTTATCTTTAAAAAACATTCCTATTGTTTTATCAACACCTTGCACCCTACTTGATTATTTTAAATAGAATGTTATATTTTGCATTTTTAGATTCGGTGGTGGAATTATAGGGGTATTTGAATACATGACATATAGTCTAAAGTTTTCCAGAAAATTTTAATTTTAGAGTGTTTAATTAAAACACCCACATCTTTATAACTATGGCTAGTAGACGATTAAAATTTGGAACTTCAATAGCACAAACTATGTACTTTAAATTTTATAAAAATAAATTATCTTTCAGTGTTTAGCTACAATTTAAGCCATATCTTTCTTATTCTAAATAGAACATCTTATGTTTCTTTACTCAGATGGATAGAGGAAAAATTCTGCTTCAAACTAAACCTATTTGTGATAGTTTTTCAGCTATTTGAAATTTTTAATTCCAATTATTTATCCGTGAAAAAAAATTCAATTATCACAATTGATATTTATATTGGTTATTATTAAATGTTTAAAATGAAAAACAAGAAGAAATTGATAATTAATTTAATCAAATTTACTGAATTGTTTCTTTCATGTAAAACTTGCTGAAATTGCTGAAAAACACGCAAAATATTCAATATTAACCTCAAATGAGACATTTGTGTCATTTTTCTAACAAGGAAACATTCCCAGGTGTCCCCCTCCGATTTTAATGAAATTTGGATGTTATTCTCCATCGAATTGTAAGAGATGGATGTTTTTTTTATCGGCGGAAAAACATATCTAGGGGGTGAAATCGCCACTCAAAGTTTATGCTCAAACAGGGTACTTTTTAAGTTTCGCATACTTCCAGTTAAAATATTCAAACGAGACAAACGGCATTATTCTCAGGATGAAAAATAATGTAGAATTCCATTGTTTGCATATCGAAATGTTAATTAGGGTGGAAGTTATAAGGGTTGAAAATAAGAAAAGCTATAAATCAAAAACTATTCATCGGATTTTGACGAAACTAATGTCATTCGAAAGAAGACGAAAAAGTAAAAGACACCTGTTTTTGGATTTTTTCGAAAAATTACGTTTAGGGGGTAACCACCCCTCAATCATATTTGAATGTATCAGAAAAAAAACTTTACGATTCTTATAATCTTTATGTTTTAATTCATAAATAGTGCTTTTCCATCAATTTTCAACAGTTGAGGCACATAACAATACTATTTTCCTCATATGTTGCATACCTATTCAATTTTCATGTTGGACATTTTTGTTTATATGAATATACAGGGTCCGCCAGCTTGTAGTTCGACCGAGCAAAACTCCTATTAATTGTTGAATGATTGGAAACGGATTTTAAAGATTTATTTGGGGGTCCTTGGTGCACATTTCAGTGAAAATTGGACCATGTAGCTTGTTGGGAAATTGGGGGAAAAAATGATTTTTGTCGAAAATCTCAACATTTTCATCAATCAGTTTTTTACATAAATGGATTCAAGATGACTTGAGGATTCTCGAAGAACTGTTTTTTTCGGTTTTCGGGCACTGTATCCTGAAAAAAAATTGAAAAACTGGTTTCTCGTTCATTGATCGTAAATAAGACCAGTTATTCGCCTCTCAGTTGTTCAATTCTTATCTTAATGGGTGTTCATGTTATCGTATTTGTTTACTTAAGAAAAAGTGCTTGACATTCGATACTCATAACAAAAGCACATGCCAGTTATTTGAATAGGCTTGTTTTTCTTTAAATAAATAAACATTAGATCGTTTTAAGAGACTACACCAGTGGTTTTCAAACGTTCTGGAAGTGCCGAGCATGTAAATTATTTATTAATTCATTAAGAACCTTTAATTTTTCACTAAAGACACATTTCTTATCTTGTGGACAAGGAATATTTCACTCTGAGCCCGTTAAATCGATTTGCGCATTAAAAGAATTTACCAGATCGACTGTTGAGAAACACTGGTTTAAAATTTGATACAAAACTACTGTGACCGACAAAGGGAGGCGAACGACTTTTGCATTTCAATTTTTTCACGGTCAAGCTCTGCTCGTACCTTTTTTAATTCTTTTCGAAGTCTTAAGGGCAAATTGCAAAAACCAAAATGTTACGAATGTATCGCATTAATTCAACACTTTTAATGTGTGAAAAACCCTCTTGCCAATTGTTGCATATTCAAAAGTTAGATTTGATGTCACTCATTTCCCAATGAGCTACGTGGGCCTAATTTTGCTAAAATGTTCTCTAAGAATCTCTCTATAAATCTTTAAAATATGTTTCCTAATCACTCGGTAATTAACAGACGTTTTGGCGCTGTGAACAGCTTTAAGAGAAGGGGGCTGTAGATATGCTTGACGGTGTTTACCCCCTAAACGTAATATTTCTAAAAAAATCCAAAAACAGGTTTCTCCTACTTTTTTGTCTTCTATCGAATGACATTAATTTCGTCAAAATCTGATGAATAGTTTTTGACTTATAGCAATTTTCTTACTTTCTACCCTAATAAACATTTCTATATGCAAATAATAGACTTTTACATTATTTTTCACTCTGAGAATAATGCCATTTGTCCCATTTGAATATTTTAACCGAAAGTATGTGAAACTTAAAAAATACCCCGTTTGAGTCTAAACTTTGAGTGACGATTTCATCCCCTAGATATATATTTCCGACAATAAAAAAAAACATACATCTCTTACAATTCGATGGAGAATAACATATCCAAATTCCATTAAAATTGGAGGGGGACACCTGGGAATGTTTCCTTGTAAGCCTTCTTTATAGGTGATTAAATCATAAGCGACTCGATTCTAGACATTTTCAGATAGGGAAACTTAAAATTTGAAATAACTGAAAAATTATTAGAGATAAGTAAAGGGAATATTAATATAGTTTTCTCTATCCAACCGTATAAATAGGGTATTTCATTTAAAACAAGATATTACGTTTGAAAAATTGTCTGAAAGAGAACATTGTTCAATTAAACGCTTAAAGATTGTTTAATTCTATAAAATCAATACTGAAACAGCTGTAAATCGAATTTCACCAACTTCAATCAATTAGATCTTTATATACTTTTAATCCACAATCCCCTCGACTCACCCTGTATAATTTTAGAGTATTCTCGATTGAATTAAACATAAATTTAGTTTAAATATAGCTAAATTTTACCTCAATTCATTCTCCAATCCAGCTTCTCCCAATCTAGCCGGCACAACGCCTGTATGAACATAATCATAAGCTGCTAAAAACCGTTCAACAGCCGGATCGTGTGTATGTACCGACGATACTGTATCTAAATTAACAGTAAATAAACCCTTATGATTATCCAACCATTTTGTACCTGGTAAACAAACATCAGGTGGTATATAACTGTAATTTAAAGGTGGTTGTTCCAACATAACAGGTAAACTAAATTCACCAGAAATCAATCTACCATCACGTATTAACGGTAACCACTATAATCCAACATAAAATCAATAAAATAACAAATCTAAATTACTAAAATTTACCGTATAACCGACTGGTGTATCAACTGATGATTGCTCTAATTTTCGTTGACACGAAATATGATAGAATGTAAATAATAAGTGATGATTATCGGAAATATTCGCTGGTAATTTCATTTTAGTTTCATCATAAAATACGGGATTTTTACTATGATAAGTAACAATACTGTACGCTTCATTTGTCATTTCTGGACAACTCGATTTACCAAAAATATTATACAGTGCATGATGTTCATTTTCACCGGCCATTAATTGTATTTTCACTGTTAAATTTCTAGCAGATCCAGTACGATTGGAAAAATTCAATTCTTTCGCACTTACAAATAATAAATTCCGATAATTATAATGCGGTATTAATTGTTCTTTACATGGGAATTCTAATAATTCTTTCGTTGGACGTATATTATTCTCATCATTGTATGGATGTAATTTAATCAATTCAGTTGTTAAACAATTCTTATATTCAATACCACATGGTAGAATTTCTAATTTTAATGTAGCCGGAATACATTTCAATTTCTTCAAAATTAACGTTGGTCGTTTCAATTCTTGTAAATATTTATACAAATCATCATCGCGTAATTTATCCGATTCTTGTTTGAAAAACGACGAAACTGTTAATGTTAACGGACGAAATGTTTCCAATGTCGTTGCTAAATGATCCGGTGACCAAGAACGACGTTTCTCAGTTTTATTATTACGTTCCAACGAGCCGCGACGTGTTAATGTACCCATATCGGTAGCACGCCGGCGTAATTGTTCCAAACTACTTCCAGCTAATTTACGATCTTAATTATTCAAAAAAAATATTAATCAAATTTGTTGAAATTAATCAAAATTATACCTAGACTGTTAGTATTAGAATTTGAACCGACAGAATCCCGATCTGTTTCCCTGTCTAAAGTGTTACCACCGGTGATAACGTTCATCAAATAGATAGCCGTCCAAGCGAACGGCTGTCGATATTTGCCTAAACGTTCACACACTGCAACCGCTGTAGCTTTCAACTTGTCTTTATTCTGAAATTAACACAATTAAAAATAAAATCTCTAAATCGATATTGATTATACTTTATCTTCTTTGAGATACGGCTCGATACATTCATTCAAATCACCCTGCAAAACCTTCTCTAACCGTACAACTAGAAATAGATCCGGCGATGGATTTGTTATATTAAATATACAACCCCTTGCTAGAGTACTTGTGTCGCTATAAGGAATATGACCGCCTAACATCCGTTTTAAACCTTCCGGATTTAGATCGAAATAGAATGTTTCAGAGACTTTCTTCCGTTCTTTAGCATCGTACATTGCCATCGATGCAAATAATGGCTCAACTTCTAAATCAAAACTAAAATCGATACAATATTTAAACAAAATTTCTTAATAACACAACAAATTTACGTTAATTGGTGGCATTTTACTAGAATGCGATGCCCTAAATGTTCCGATGGTGGATCAGCTGGTAGACGTTTCTCGATAGGTTCTACAATTTCCTTATCGTTTGAACATAAAGAGAAGAGTGCTTCTTGTCGTTCGGTTTGTCGACGATTTTCGTTTAATTGATCCAAGGCTTCCGGTAGGGAGTGTTCTAATATTTCCGGTATTAGAGGATCGCCGGCTGAATGACGTAGATCGAATGATGCCCATGAATTTCGCGGTGTTAACGTATCACCACATGATGAGACTGAGGCTAATGATGCGACACTTTGCCGGCCGCTACTCGATATCGATTGTATATCTAATTCCGAATTTGTTGTTTCTAAAGTTGTATTATTTTGGAAATCGATTTCGAATTCTTGTTTCGGACTGGATTGTAGACTTTTCGTTGTATTATTACGATTCGTTACACTACTACTCAATGTACGGTGGTTGTATCGGACGACTTTCCAATCTGAGGTGTAACATCGGACACAGGCTCTAACATGCGGTGGTAGAGCCTCACTGAAACAACAACTTATAAAACAAATCATTACAAAATTATCAACAAAAATACAGTTTTTCTTCCGGTAATATCGGATGAATTGTCCGTATCGGCCGCTCGATAACATCAACGGTAACATCTCCCGGTGGTATGTCCAGAATCGTTCTTAAAGGGTCCCGATCGATCAACAACTGATACTGTTGGACGAACTCCTCGAAATCAATCGGTTCGACTACATCATTAGACCAATTCTTCATGGGAAAATCACAATTAAAGGGAAATAATTATTGACAGATTGAGGTTAACTTACCAAAGAGTATGATGATGGTGAAATTATGCCACCTTTATGGCATGCCACATTTCGACGAACATCGGCCGCATTCTGCCTAAAATTTAAATTGATGTTTTATTAAAATGTCGGTAGGTTTTATTTACTTTTTTTGAAAATAAATTGTTTACTTTGACAATTTTTGCGTAAACGCCCTCGCCGTTGACGTCATTTTTGACATAAGCCATTGGCGCCCGACCCGCATAATAACTTGCACAACAAGTTCAAAATTTTTACGTTTAGAAATTGAATTAACAATGCAAATTCTAAGTAATTAGCAAAAGTTTTATTTATTATTTGTTTTTTATGTAAATATTGACTGTGATTATGATAAAAATATAATGATGATGATCAAATTTGTAACGACGCCTATGAGGGTAAGGAATGTCATATATAACGTTATGATTGGTCACAAGAGCTAAGGCTTTGTTTGTATGATATTGTCTCAATTTAAATGTTACGTTCATTATATTTGTGTTATATTTTTTATTTATTCAACTGTATTATAAAAGAAAAAGCTACTTTTATCGTATTATTTAAAACTATCCAATACTTTTATGAAACAAAGGGTAAATCAAGTATTAACTCGTGCGGTTTACTATCACTAGATGTAGCTCCTACTGCAATTATTAGCTAATTCCAATAATACAGTGAAACCTGTCTAAGTTGAACATTCGTCGTGCCATCAAAAACTGTCCAATATAGACAGGTGTCCAATTTATGAAGAATCTCTCATTTTTAGAACAATCACCTGTGAACCTACAGTAGGTACTTGGAGATAAATTTTAAATCTTCACACATGTAAAGCCAAAAACTAATTAAAGATCGGCTCTTATCCCAAGCCCATCAAACATGTTTAGCGGAGGAGTAGCCAAATTTTAGCTGATTAAGATGTTCTTTATACGGCATACGGTCGCCAGCATTCTGTCAGGCGCCAGCACCTTTTGTAATATGAGTATTATAAGTCAACGAAACTGATATAGAAATTAATTTAAAACGGCGATAAGACTAGTAATAAGGAAAAATTCTTAGAAGCTTCTTGTTAACTATCTCTTTTATTGCCAATAATCTATACAGCAAAATATTTTCAACAAATCTTTTCGTTCTTTTAAGAAATTTTTCCGCACAAATTTTGTTAATTTTAAATCTATGTTATTAATGGAGAAATCCTAATATGTTAAAACTAGTAGGTAATAATGTAGTCAGCACGAGCTCTAGTGTCCAATATATACAGGTGAAAATACCAAAAATCATAAAAAATGTGTCAAAATTAAACAGGTGCCCAACGTATACAGGTGTCCAACTTATGAAATAACATGTGCATTTAAAACTATGTAAGTTCGCCAGGCCAACTAAAAAGTGTCCAATATATAGAGGTGTCCAACTTAACAGGTTTAACTGTATATTAAAATTCCACAATCTGGCATAGAATTTCCAAATCTAATACAATTTTGGCATAGATTTATATTTTTTGGGAATAAATTCGAGAAAATTAAAATAATAACCGTAATTTTTTGCAAGATGTCGCTGTATACTTCAATGTACAAAATTTTCTTGTCTTTTCGAAAAATTGTTTCACTGTATAAATAGTTATTAAATAAGTACTAATAATGATAAAATAATACAAATGAATACAGTTTCTGATATTATTTACGGATTGGAATTCACAATTCACAATCCGATGAACGACAGTATCGCAATATGTAAATATTGTCGAGCCAATTTGAAAGTTCATAGGAAGAAGTTGATAGCTCTCAGTAACACAGCGAAACATAAAAACGACAAAAACTTATATTTACATTTATACCGATTTGTTCACAAAAAGCTAAAATTGCAGAATTGAAAATAGCGGCTTTCATTGCTGAACATGCTTCTATACAAACTGTTAATCATTTGACGGAAATTTTACCACAATTAGATAATAATTCTGAGACTTTCTCGAAATTAAAACTTCATAAAACAAAATGTGCAATGATTAGAAAAATTATACTCGGTCCTTGCAAACTAGAAGATCTAGTATTGGAGGCGACTCCGCTTACTCACTCGTTATTGATGAGAGTACAGATGTTTCAACCCACAAGATGCTTTGTATAATGATTCGTTTTTTTTTAAGTTTCGCAAAAAAAGTAGTATCTTTTATCGAATCGTCAAATTAATTGATTGTAATGCTCAGAATGTGTGTGATGCTATAAAAATCTAGTTAGAGGTCTGAATCTTCAAAATCTGGTTGGGATAGGCGTTGATGGACTTATCGGATCTCATTGTTGTCAAATGCATCTCTCCCTCGCTGCACTTATGTACAAAAAAAGCGGCCGAAACTCTGCCTAGAAAGTTAGAATTTCTACTTCGAGAACTTCACAACTGGGTCAGTTATAGTCCTAAACGTATTGAAGAGTATAATAATTCGTACGAAACAATTAATAATAACCATAACGTTAAGGGGATGGATCAGTGACTAGGCCATTTTCAAACCCAGAATTTTCATGCATTTTCCAATGGATTTTGATAATCTAAACGGCGTTTGAAAGAACATTTCAAGTAGCGTGTCGTGGATTATCGGGTTTTTCGAAATTCGAACGTAGTTCAGAGTTACAAAAGAAAAACCGGAAGCATCATTAATTAATTAATTAATTAAGGTTACCATTTTAGACCTTTTTGATTTTCTTGAAGAACGAATTAAAAACTGTTACTCACTGTCAGTTGAATCAACAAAGTAACCAATTAAGTTATTTGATGGTTGACTCCTATTTTATAATAATATACTTCAGAAGATCGTAGTTCCAGCTCAGTTACAGAAGAAAAATGACAATGATCTTATTCATTTCAACTTACACTCTGATTTTAATGCACACTTCGTCAATATATTTAAGTTATGATTTTGAATATGTAGCGCAGAAAATTGATTCAAACGATTTAATTGATATAAGGGAAAGATGTAAAAACTTCTTCATTATTTTATCTGGACAGATTCAAAATGAATTACCGGAAAATTTGTCAGTTTTAAAAATAATGGCAAATCTTACTCCTAAAATTGCAACGTCTCAAGTTAAAGCCAGTTTTAAAGAGATTCTTGTAAACATTACAAGAACTCATATGTACGCTGTAACAGACGGCATAGAAAAGGAGTGGTATCAACTACAGAATAAAACATGGAGCAATTTGTCGAGCTCAGAAGAGTTTTATGCTGAAGTTAGTGAAGATAATGATTGAAAAGGAAATAAACGATTCAGAAATATCGCCAAATTTGCAACAGTTTTGCTTTGTCTGCCTTTTTCCAATGCTAGTCTGGACCGTGCCTTTTCAATGTGTTCAATAATAAAAAATAAACTGAGGAACAAGTTATCATCAGAAATGTTACAGTGTTTAATGATGGTTAGATTAACTTTACAACAAGGTTCCGCCCTAGACACACTCGTTTGCTCCATGTGACGACGTGAACCACCGGTGGTCCACACATCGTTTACTATGAAATAGTAAAACAAACATGCGCCGCCAGACGAATAAACCACTGATAATCTTGACCGTGCCGACCATACGGACTTCAAAAAAATGCGCCGGGCTGAACCTGTTAAACATGCGAGTACTAGAATCGAGTAAAGTAGTCGATTCTGCAAAGTATTCGAGTATCGTTTACTCGATTCCTAAAAGTACTCGATTCTGCACATCACTAGATTTCGAGATCACACTTATTGTTAGGGGGACAAACATTTAAATGTTGGCGACACTGAAAATTTGGCAACGCTGTTTTTAACTGCAAAATTGTCTCTTCGAAAAAGTCAGTTATTTTTTTATTCAAAAAAAAACAGTAATTAACGAATTACTAAATTTTGTACCAAAATTTGTAACAACATTTCACGAAAATGTCAAAGAAAGTCGATTGGGCTAAATTAGAACATGAAGAATACGAAAAACATCTATCGCAAAAGGTTTGTAATTTTTGAGGTTATATCGTGATTATGTTCTAAAAATAATTTGATTTTTTTTTATTTTAAAATTTACAGCTTTCTCAAATCGAAATAGGTAAAAGCAATTCAGAGAATCAAACAAGCAATTCAACCGATTCAGAAGATGGTCCCGACTCGTTCAGTGCCGCTGAGGCCAGTTTATTACGTAAAGTCATCAGAAAAGGTTTAGTTAATACTAAGAATGATATCGAAGTACAACGACAGAATCCAAATTCACCGTTATATTCAATTAAATCATTTGAAGCGTTAAATTTGTTAGTTGTTAACAATTAAAGAGATTATCGGAATTAAATTGATCATCTTGTAGGAATCCAAATTTATTGAAAGGTGTCTATGAGATGGGCTTCAATATACCATCGAAAATTCAGGAAACAGCACTACCGACTTTACTAGCCGATCCACCACAGAATCTAATCGCACAATCTCAATCTGGTACTGGCAAAACCGCAGCTTTTGTGTTGGCAATGTTGAGCCGCGTTGATCCATCAAAGAAATACCCACAAGTTTGTTGAAAATTCTCAATACTGAATTAAATTAAACTAATTTCTAATTGAAGGTACTTTGTCTATCGCCAACTTACGAATTGGCGATACAAACTGGCGAAGTTGCGGCACATATGGCGAAATTCTGTCCGGAAATCGAAATGAAATACGCCGTACGCGGTGAAGAAGGTTTAATTTTCTGGAATATTTGTGAATTTGATTGTTAATTGTAATAATTTTAGTACAACGTGGTAGTCAATTAACTGAACATATAATTATTGGTACTCCTGGTAAAGTTATGGATTGGTCGTTGAGATATCGTGTGTTTGATTTGAAGAAATTAATGGTTTTCGTTTTGAATAAGGCTGATGTTATGATTGATACTCAAGGGCATCAGGATCAATGTATTAGAATTCATAAGTAATTAATTTTTATGAATTTGTAATATTTCGAATTTATATTTGTTGGAATTTATAGAAATTTAAGTCCAAATTGTCAGATGATGGTCTTCTCAGCAACGTACGATCAAAGAATCATGGAATTCGCTGAAGTTATCGTACCAAATGCTATAGTCATCCGTTTGAAACGTGAAGAAGAAAGTCTAGATAACATACAACAGTATTATGTTAAATGTGCTGGTCCACAAGAGAAATATAATGCTGTAACGAATATTTATGGTACTGTTGGTGTGAGACAGGCGATTATTTTCTGTCACGTAAGTTTAAAAATAGATTACAAAGTGTGATTGATACACAACTCGGTAAAAAATGGCTCGTTTAAAAAATAATTTCAATGTGTACCACAAAGATCCTACCGTTTTGGAAAATTTTCTGGAATTTTTGAGTTATAGATCATTTTCTAGAAACAGGTGTTTTTTATATTTCCCCTCATAACTCATCTAATATTTATTCCTATACAATTAATATAAAGTCGGTTAATAGTATATTGAAATAGCTCTCCAAATATCTTAGAAATTTTCCGACCGGCTCAATAGTTTTTCCGAAAAATTGCAATTTTATAGCCTGAGAATTGAGTACTGAATTTTCAAGGGACTTATAGATGGAAGAATTGAAAAAATTTGAAAATTTTGAAAATGAATTGAAAATTTTGAAAATTCGTAAGTTTTTCTTGTGATTATAGGGAAATTCGTTAGCCATTTTCACCTGTTAAATATAATTATTTTGCTTCAAACTTTTTCGGTTTGTAGACGATTCTATCAACTCTAAAATTATACTACTCTTGTCAGAAGACCTTATTTATTTCCCTTGTAAAATAGCCTGGGGAAATGATTGAGTTAAGAGGAAAAATGTATAAACACCTGCTTCTAGGAAAAATTTATAACACAAAATGTTCCAAAACGGTAGCACCCTTTTGATACAGTTCGAAATGCTTTTTTCAGCCTGACTAAAAACTTGAATTTCGAGTGAAAAATGAAAGAAAAATCGTTCATCATCGGGTGGTTAACCCAGTGCCGCGTTTAGATAATTCCGCGCCCTAGACACACCTTCCGTTACCGCTCCTATCCCCAAAATCTTTTACAACACAGATAAAATGGGAAAAAAGTTACTTCAACGGAAATTCAACTCAATGAAACATAAACAATAACTTGAATAAACTTTTACAAAGGATAGTACTTAATATAATATATAAATTACATAAATAGGTAATGATTTCTTTCTTGATTAAATTAATAAGCTGTTAAGACAATCTTGGGTCATACTAGATCTGGAATTGACATTTCCGAAAATGATATTTCAGCGGACATATTGGCAACTGGGATACGCAAATAAATTCTCAGAGCTATATCAAAGTTAGGGAAAGTGTCTTTTAATCCAGTTGGTCTTAAGTATTTAGAAATGTCAACAAGCGGCTTAACTTTGTCATCTAGATGCGTTCTTAAGTGGATACATTCTTGAATACACGGGGAGTCCAAATTGTCTTTATACATTTCTACAGGTGATCCAGAAAGACTGAAGGTTCCAATATTGCAGCAGTATTGCCAATATTGCTGCAATATTGTTGCAATATTGCTGCAATATTGTGCAAGATTGCTGCAATATTGTGTGCTCAAAAGGTTTGGTTATATAATCATTTTCAGTTTTTGGTAAACGTGTTAAGAAATCAAATTGTTCGTGGATAATTTGATCAGCTTCCAAGCGTCTGTTCAGATCCCTGACCAGAGTATCGATAATGACAAAACGTGTCTTTTTTTTTCACTTGCTGAAAGTAAATGCTCTTCATCGTCAATCCTTTCGTCAAATTGAGCCTTTCATCGCCTTTTTCTAGTTTCCCTATACGACTGTTCTTCATAGATTGCAAAATTGTTTCTTATTGAGACAAAATAACTTCTCAGCGCCTCAAATTCTTTTACGACAAAACCCAGTTCCATTGCAGCACTTTAATTCTTTCTAAAATGTGGTGCCAATTTACAACTAATAGAACCATTTCAAAACTATCCATTTTCTCAAATATTGACCGTGCTTGATGTTTTATTGCCACAGTTTGAGTTCCATCATTAGTTAACTCAGAAAGTGCATTTTTGATTTGTTCGTAATCCATATACAGCGCTTTAGTTGCATGTGCCCTTGTCGACCATCTGGTTCCCGATAATAATTTCACAACAGTTGGTTTTAAATATCTTATTAAAATTTCCCATCTGTACGTAGATGCGGAAAAAAATGTATCAAGTTTTTGCACAAAACGGAAAAAAGAAACAGCATCTAAACATGCCGCTAGACTTCAAATTCAAAGAGTGTCCGGAACAGGGTATTCTGCAAGTTTGTTATATGCCAGATATATTGGATGCATTGTCGTATGATTGTCCGCGACAATCACATATATCAAGATTATATTCTTCTAAAGTTGAAACAACTATAAATTTCCAAATCAGCAGATTTATGACCTGCTGGGAGGAATATATTTAAGAAACCTATCAACGGGTATACTGTCAGAAGAGACAGCGAACTAAAAATGCAAGTTGGTCAGTATAAGAAACATCGTTTTTGTAACTTTTCTTCCCGTTAATACCATTAACTCTTCATATATGGTATTTGATAAATAGTTACAACCATCGTGATCAACATTTACAAATTTGGTAAGATGCTCCCATGAAAATGGATCAAATTCAGCTATAAGCTCTAAACATCCTAGAAAGTTACCGTTCTGAATTGATCCTATAACTGAATTGTCGCCCTTAAGTGCAAGTCCTCTGGTAGTCAATATAACTACTATCTATGTAGTCAATGTAACTACAATCATTGAAACCTGTCGTGAAAGAATTTACTTGCTTGTGAAACAAGCGACAAGGTATACAAAATACGCTTCGTTTTGATGGGAAATAAAGTAGCAAGTTTCTGAATTTCTTTTCACCATTTAACATTTCTCTAAAAAAATGCTCCTTCATCAGAGATAATTTTGCCATCGAGGAATACTGTTTAATAACAGAAGATGAAAAATCTGCATCAAGATCCTGCTTTGGGGATTCAGGATTATGTATAGTTTTGTCATCATTCGTCCTGTTAGCGGGATCAGTTGCTAGCAGAAGCTCTCTTGGCAGTCGTATAATTTCAGTTTCAATTCCAATGTGTGCAGCTAAAATTTGTGTGGTGGTAACTTTTTGTTTTTCTTCTATTGGAGCCACTGAATTGGAAGCAGTGTTAACAGCACCGGATGATTCTGCTTGAATATCCTGTCCGGCTTGTCTCTGGTTATCACTGCTTGTTACAGAGAAGAAAGAGCTGATTGCAGGAATTTTATTTATTAGAGCTCTTTTATGTACTAATTTTTCTTGTGCCTTCTTTTTAGAAGGCCGTTTCCTTTTGCCCATAATGAAATCAAAATGTATTTACTATTTCCTGTAAGATACATAATTACATCAGGTTTAAAAAAATGCAGTTTAAATTTACTTGACTCTAACCGTCGTCGAGTGTCGAAATTATGATGAAATAGTCTTTTGTAAGAGAATTACCACCACACCAAGACACAAAACAATTCGAAACAAGTGAAACTGGAAAGCAAACATTTCTAATGTCCCCACCCTGGTGGAAATATTTCTCTTCTAAATGTCCGACATTTCGGACAGAAGTGTTTCCACCAGGGCATCCCTAGTAGGGATGCCTTTTTGGAAACAGAACAGCGAGCAAAAAAACCTAAAAAACAACAGACAACGCTTGATAAATTTTTCAAAATCCCCCATTAAGCCCAAACACGATTATTTTCGATGTAGTTTTTCTTTATTTTTGCCGCCCTAGGCAACCGCCTACTCTGCCCAATAGATAACACAGCACTGTGTTAGCCCGTCCCTTAATAGAAATAGTATCAATCTAAGCGTTACGTTTATGATTTTGTGTTGTTTTTTAGACGAGACATACGGCAAGCTGGTTGGCTGAGAAAATGTCGAAAGATGGCTATGCTGTTGCCGTTTTAACTGGTGATTTAACAATAGAACAACGCATTAGTGCCTTAGATTGTTTCCGACAAGGTCAAAAAAAAGTTCTAATAACAACGAATGTGTCATTGCGGGGTAGTCATTTAATAACAATTAATTTTTTGTAATTAATTGGAAAATTACTGTAGGTATTCATCTAGAACAAGTGTCGATTGTTGTAAATTTCGATCTACCAGTTAATCAGCTTGGTAAAGCTGATTGTGATACATATTTTCATCGTATCGGGCGTACTGGTCGTTTTGGTAAACACGGCATTGCTATCAATTTAGTTGATTCACAACAAGCTTTAGAAATTTGTCAACAAATTGAACGACATTTTAATTGTAAAATAAAATACTTGAATGCTGATGATTCAGATGAAATTGAAAACATCGGTGCATAGAATTGGCTCTTTCTTCCGTTCTTTAGCATCATACATTGCCATCGATGCAAATAATGGCTCAAGTCCTAATCAAAACTAAAATCGATACGATATTTAATAACACTACAAATTTACGTTAATTAGTGGCATTTTACTAGAATGCGATGTCCTAAATGTTCTAATGGTGGATCAGCTGGTAGGCGTTTCTCGATAGGTTCTACAATTTCCTTATCGTTTGAACATAAAGAGAAGAGTGCTTCTTGTCGTTCGGTTTGTCGACGATTTTCGTTCAATTGATCCAAGGCTTCCGGTAGGGAGTGTTCTAATATTTCCGGTATTAAAGGATCGCCGGCTGAATGACGTAGATCGAATGATGCCCATGAATTTCGCGGTGTTAACGTATCACCACATGATGAGACTGAGGCTAATGATGCGACACTTTGCCGGCCGCTACTCGATATCGATTGTATATCTAATTCCGAATTTGTTGTTTCTAAAGTTGTATTATTTTGGAAATCGATTTCGAATTCTTGTTTCGGACTGGATTGTAGACTTTTCGTTGTATTATGACGATTCGTTACACTACTACTCAATGTACGGTGGTTGTATCGGACGACTTTCTTTTAAAAATCATGTTTCCCGTGATGGTCCATAAAAAACAACATTTTTTATAAATAAATTAATTAATTGATTTTTTATATTGATATAATAAACATATAATTTTGCTCGTAGCTTAATATTGCATTATTTCCTAACAAATTATAACTACTTTTGACTATGATGAACGATGATGATCATGAACATGATGATCAAATTTGTAGCGACGCCAATGAGGGTAAGGAATGTCGTATGCCATGTTCATTATATTTGTGTTATATTTTTTATTTATTCAACTGTATTTAACAATTATAACAGAAAAAGTTATTATTATTTAAAACTATTCAATATTCTAATGAAGCATAGCGTAACTCAAGTATTTAACTGTGTTGTTTATTATCACTAGATGTAGCTCTATCTACCATAACTAGACTATTTGCTATAATATACCACAATTCAAGAATCTGGCATAGAATTTCCAAATATAATACAATTTTGGCATAGATTTGCATTTTTGGCGATATATTCGAGAAAATTAAAAAAAATTAATATAGTTTCTGTAATATTTGCAAGATGTCGCTGTATATTTGAATGTATAAAATTTGACAACACTGTTCATAACCGTAAAATTATCTCTTCGAAAAATTGCGTTATTTTTTATTCCGAAATAAAAAAAAACACTAATTAACCATTTACTAAATTAATTTTGTATCAAAATTTCACAAAAATGTCAAAGAAAGTCGATTGGGCTAAATTAGAACGTGAAGAATACGAAAAAAATCTACCGCAAAAGGTTTGTAATTTTTGAGGTTATATCGTGATTATGTTCTAAAAATGATTTGATTTTTTTTTTATTTTAAAATTTACAGCTTTCTCAAGTAGAAATAGGTAAAAGCAATTCAGAGAATCAAACAAGCAGTTCAACCGATTCAGAAGATGGTCCCGACTCGTTCAGTGCCGCTGAGGCCAGTTTATTACGTAAAGTCATCAGAAAAGGTTTAGTTAATACTAAGAATGATATCGAAGTACAACGACAGAATCCAAATTCACCGTTATATTCAATTAAATCATTTGAAGCGTTAAATTTGTTAGTTGTTAACAATTAAAGGGATTATCGGAATTAAATTGATCATCTTGTAGGAATCCAAATTTATTGAAAGGTGTCTATGAGATGGGTTTCAATGCACCATCGAAAATCCAGGAAACAGCACTACCGACATTACTAGCCGATCCACCACAGAATCTAATCGCACAATCTCAATCTGGTACTGGTAAAACCGCAGCTTTTGTGTTGGCAATGTTGAGCCGCGTTGATCCATCAAAGAAATACCCACAAGTTTGTTGAAAATTCTCAATATTGAATTGAATTAAACAAATTTCTAATTGAAGGTACTTTGTCTATCGCCAACGTACGAATTGGCGATACAAACTGGCGAAGTTGCGGCACATATGGCGAAATTCTGTCCGGAAATCGAAATGAAATACGCCGTACGCGGTGAAGAAGGTTTAATTTTCTGGAATATTTGTGAATTTGATTGTTAATTGTAATAATTTTAGTACAACGTGGTAGTCAATTAACTGAACATATAATTATTGGTACTCCTGGTAAAGTTATGGATTGGTCGTTGAGATATCGTGTGTTTGATTTGAAGAAATTAATGGTTTTCGTTTTGGATGAGGCTGATGTTATGATTGATACTCAAGGGCATCAGGATCAATGTATTAGAATTCATAAGTAATTAATTTTTATGAATTTGTAATATTTCGAATTTATATTTGTTGGAATTTGTAGAAATTTAAGTCCAAATTGTCAGATGATGTTCTTCTCAGCAACGTACGATCAAAGAATCATGGAATTCGCTGAAGTTATCGTACCAAATGCTATAGTTATCCGTTTGAAACGTGAAGAAGAAAGTCTAGATAACATACAACAGTATTATGTTAAATGTGCTGGTCCACAAGAGAAATATAATGCTGTAACGAATATTTATGGTACTGTTGGTGTGGGACAGGCGATTATTTTCTGTCACGTAAGTTTAAAAGTAGATTACAGAGTGTGGTTTACATTTATACAACTCTATAAAGAAGTGGAATTTTTAATAAATAATTTTTCGGTAATTTTTCACTCGAAATGCAAGTTTTTGGTCTCGTTTAAATGAAAATTTCATGTTAAATCATCAAAGTCTTCCCGTTTTGGAAAGTTTTTTTAAAATATTTTGGTTACAGATTATTTCCTAGAAGTAGATGTTTTTTATATTTCTCCTCATAACTGAGCTAATATTAATTTGTATACATTGGGTATAGAGTCTGTCGATAGTAAAATGTAAGAGTTTTCCAAATATCTTAGATTTTTTCCGGCTGGCTCAATAGGAAAGATGGTCCAATTTCAATTTTATAGTCTGAGAATTGAATAGTAAATTTTCTGAGAACTTATACATTGAAGAATAACAAAAGTCAAAAGAGAAATTCAATGCAAATTCGTGCAGTTTCCTTGTGAAGATAAGGAAATTCGTTATCCATTTTCACCTGTTTAACATAATTATTTTGGTTCAGATTTTTTCAGTTTATTGTCAGAAAACCTCATTTATTTTCCTTGGAGAATAGTCTGGAAAATCTTACTAATTAAAGAAGTTCCGGAAAATGATTACGTAATGAGGAAAACGATAAAAATTCCTGCTTCTACAAAATGATCTATAACCCAAAATTTCCACAATATTTTCCAAAACGGTAGTACGTTTTTGATGTAGCTCGAAATGCTCTTTCCAAGGTGACTAGAGACTTGAATTTCGACTGAAAAATGAAGAAAAATCGTTTATTACCCGATCCTTTAATGAAAATAGTTGTATCAATCCACGCGTTACGTCTATGATTTTGTGTTGTTTTTTAGACGCGACGTACGGCGAGCTGGTTGGCTGAGAAAATGTCGAAAGATGGCCATGCTGTTGCCGTCTTAACTGGTGATTTAACAGTAGAACAACGCATTAGTGTCTTAGATCGTTTCCGACAAGGTCAAGAAAAAGTTCTAATAACAACCAATGTATTATCGCGAGGTACTCATTTAATAAATTATTATTATTTTTTAATTGGAAAATTATTGTAGGTATTGATGTGGAACAAGTAACGATTGTTGTAAATTTCGATCTACCAGTTGACCAGCATGGTAAAGCTGATTGTGATACATATTTACATCGTATCGGACGTACTGGTCGTTTCGGTAAACACGGTATCGCTATCAATTTAGTTGATTCACAACAAGCTTTAGAAATTTGTCAACAAATTGAACGACATTTTAATCGTAAAATAAAATACTTGAATGCTGATGATTCAGATGAAATTGAAAAGATCGGTGCATAGAATTGGCTCTTTATATATATTTATGATGTAATAATAATTATTTTTTTGTATTTTTATTACATATTAATTATTTTTGTGTTTAAATTCAACTCAATATTGAATAGAATAAACATTTCTTTATTATAGGAATAACGCCATCTAACGACAATATCCTTGAATTAGAACATTAAGTATATTTTTAAAATACTTGTATTTTATTTTTATCCTTACAAAAGATCTTGTTATTGTTTTTTAATCCATGCGTTCGTAAAGATGTAATTGAATAAGGTGACCTTGATTGATAAGTTTTTAATTGTTGATTGTACAATTTAATTACAAAGTTATAAACAATTCGACTATGAATCGAAATTTAGAAAATTCCATTGATAACGACGATTATCGGAATTTCGTTAATATCGATAATATACAATTGAAAACAGATATTAACAACAATAAGGATTCAACTTATTTTATAAAATTACGGGCAAACGATGAGGATTCTGGGTGAGTAAATCGAATTTTATTACAATGACCAAATTTAGTAATCCATGAAATTTGGTGAATTCGCTTGTTTTGGTTTGTTTCCATGATAAATCCCTTAATTAATTAAATAATTAAACATCGAAAACAATCATTACAACAAACATTTAAATCATCATATAATTTTTCGATTATTTATCGATTTATAAACAATTCTATAAATACAAAGAAAAATATTGGAAAAAGTAGGGTTATGTTGTTATAAAAATTTGACATTTGAGGTTATGTATTAATTAATTTTTTTCGAATGATTTTATTTTTAGTTATATTCATCATAAAGTTTCCCTAGATGAGATTTACATGCACATAAATCCTGGTACAACGCAACAAATGCCAGAAGAACCTAGTCACGCAACATTAACAATAACTAGTACAAATCCGCACACGAAAGAGACGACAGTGAATCGATATAATTGCGAATATGACGGTTGTTCACGTACGTACAGTACCATTGGTAATTTACGCACCCATATGAAGACCCATAAAGGTATAGTTTATATAATTAGAGAGATACAATTGGTAAATTTGTTATATTTAGGTGAATACCGCTTTAAATGTACCGAACCGAATTGCGGTAAAGCTTTCTTAACATCGTACAGTTTAAAGATTCATATACGTGTCCATACCAAAGTCAAACCATTCGAATGTAATTATAATGGTTGCGATAAAGCATTCAATACATTGTATCGTTTACGAGCCCATGAACGTTTGCACAACGGTAAAACATTTAATTGTGAGTCTGAAGGATGTATGAAGTTTTTTACAACACTCAGTGATTTAAAGAAACACATTCGCACTCATACACGTGAAAAACCATATAAGTAAGTCACGATATTTGTGCACAAATCCACCACTAATTGATTGAAAGAAAAATTAAATTACACACATTAAAATTCTACAATAAATTTTTAAAATGAAATTAACATTGAAGGTGTAAAGAGGATGGTTGTGGTAAGGCGTTTACTGCCAGTCACCATTTGAAGACCCACCAACGGATCCATAGCGGCGAACGTCCATATGCTTGCAAAGAATCAACTTGTAATCGGGCGTTTTCAACACCGCACAGTTTAAAATCGCACATTAAAACCCACCAAAAACACCAAGAGAATGAACGGATTGTTAAAGAATCAATGAAAGAGAATCTGGCTGATGAACCGACAAGTCTTGATTTCGATTTGGAGACGGCTTGGAGCAATTTAGAGGGGATCAAACAGGACTTGAACGGTAAATTATTGAATCGAAATTAATTTCGATTGAACGCTCAAATATGAATAGATGTTTCTATGCTAAATTTTCGAAAATAGTTCGGATCGTTTGCTGATTAACTTCCTTTTATTAGCTAAAACTTGAAGATAAGTAGCTTTATCAGTGTCAAATGGACCACTTTGTCTCCGGTGGAGGTCTAAAAGTTCGCACTAGATCTCCATTGATGTAGCGTACGGAAAATGCTAATGTTTAATCAATAGTTTCTTGCTTGTTCTCTAATCTAATGAGAGATTTTATCTTTGAAAGTCCCACTGGAATCCTGAATTACTTTTGAAGCATGTATTTTTATACATTTTTGGGGAGGAAATTTAATTTTTTTTAATGCTTGTCACAGTAAATTGAAAAGGTTTTACAAATCTTCAAGGTATTTTCCAATAGCAAAAATTAGCCCTGAAAATATAAAAACCTATCTGAAAAACTGTAAGTTTTGTTACAAATTTTTTGCAATAGTTCTATAAATTCCCAAACACCTGAATTTGCGTAGAATATACTGAAGAAATCTCTATTTATACATGAAGTTTTCTTAGAAGTTCCCCAAAAATGGAGCAAACAGTTGTGGAAAAGAAGCGTAAATTGAAAATATTGACTTTTTTTAATTTCTAAAAAACCAACAGATCTAGCTAAAAATTTCTTAAATGTAGGAAAAACGCTTTTCATTTTCTACATACTGTGCAAAAATCATTCGTAAATTTGTACTGTTGGTTAAATGATAGGCAATATAAAAAAATATTCAAAAATATAGAAAAAACATGCTGCTAGATTTTCGTTTATAGATTCAAAATCAGTTGAAATTTTCCAAAACAAAAAATTTCCTCACATGCTCCTTGAAATGGTCTTTCTGACGCTGTTTCATTCATTACAATATCTCTGGAAATAAGCGAGTTCTCGATTATTAAATATTGTTGAAACAAGAAGTAGAATACAGGCCCTTCAATTGTCGGCAATTTTCCGGAAAACTAGCAGATCGACTGAAAATTTTCTTGAAGATTTGGATAGGACTTCCCAATTTCTATCAATTTTGACAGAATTATTGAAAAATAAACGACTTTGGTTAAGTAATGGGGAAAATACAAAAATATTTTAAAATATTACGAAGATTTTCGCCTAAAACTCAAAATTTAATCGGAATTCTTTGAAACCTAAAAATTCCGGAGATACACCTTTTCAATTGTATTTTATTGTTTGCGATATTTCCAAAAACAAGCGAGATATTGTTTATTAAAAATTATCTTCCATATTCAAAAAATAATTCCCAAGGCAATTGCCTTGGCCTTCTAATCAATCCACCCTCTCCAGTCCGGGCGTGAGCTTAATTTGACCGTTGGCTTATTGGGAGCTTCCTTTATTTGTTCCTCCACAAATAAGCCGTCTAATTGTCTGTTTTTATAGTTTATCAATCGGGGATGACGGAGAATTCGATCAAAATCGACGACAATCCCGCCGATATAACCGAGATGAATTTCGATAATTTATTTAAAGATTCCTATGTTGATGAGAATTATTTAACAAATAATACAACGCAAACAACAACAACGGATAATTTGTTAGACAATAAAGCAAAATATGCGGATATTGTTGAAACTGATGATATAAATAACGAATTTGAAATGGCAAATGGTTTGAAAAATTATGCAACAATTAGTACAACAGAACCAATACAAACACAATTACCGTATAATATAGGTAGTGAAAATATTGAAAATGGTAAAGATGGTGAAACATTAAATAATACCCATATGGATGAATTACAAGATGGTTCAATTATAACAGAAATTGAGAATGTTGATATTAATCTACTAGATTTGAATAATCAAAATTGTAGTAATTTTGTTGATGTTGATGATATGTTGGATGTTTTCGATAATGTTAACAACAAAAAAACAAATAATAATAATATCAATATAATAAGTGTTAAAGAAATTAAAACAAATGATAATGATAATACAAATAATGTATCAACATCATCGATAGATTTAAATAAACAAATCTACACGCCTGAAGCGTTACAAATGTCGTTAGCTTGCGATGAAGAAGTACCATCAATGTGGGTCGATGGTATGAATTTTTACAATAGTACAAATCAAGTTAATATATTTGAACAGAGTATTGATGAAAATCCAGTAATTGCATTACCAACAGCTGTCCAATCTTTCATTGATATCCCGACAACCCCACAACAAAATACTCTATACAATAATGATAATATTATCGATAATTTACAACAAACAACAACAACAACAACTGATAAGGATGTGTTGAAAAATTTAACCGCAGACGCCGGTATTTGTAAATGTAACAATTGTGGATGTGACACTCAAAACAACTGCCAAAATTGCCAATCAGATAAGGAAACTATAGAAACATCATCGACAACAAATTGTTGTAGTAATCGTTTGATAACGCCAACAATTTGCGGTGATGGTGTTGATAAAAATGAGTGTTGTGTTGTTGTTTGTTTGAAAACATTAGATCAATTACGACAAATGTTGAATATTGCCAATAATTGTAGTACAATACAGAATCTAGTCGTTGGCTGTACGAAAGGCGAGTTTTGTTTAGTACAAAAATAGTTGTGCTTTATCATAATTTAAAAAATTTAGTGCCTTAATGTTTGTGATCAAAAAATACAATTTCTATTTTATAGTTATTTTATGCTACAAGAAATTTTTAACAGTCTTTTGTGATACGGATTTTTAAACAAAATATTCTAGTCATATAAATTCAAATAATTGAAACGAATCGAAAATTGCGCACCGCTCTAATTCATGTTGAACTATATTTATGTACTTGGATATTAAAATAATTACAAAACGATTAGTTATTTTACAAAATTGCCCTTTATTAATTATTTGTAGATTTGTTAGAATACTAAACGGTTGCTTTTATTTTTCTATTTCCCATTTGTTGCATGAAGTATGCATGAGGCCCTCGTTTAAAACAATGCAATCATGTGGTGTGGGGTTTTTCAAATAGAACACAAGAATAAGAGAGGATTTCAATCAAACGAGATGAACTCTCTCATGACTTTATGCAAGAGGTGGTGGTGGATAAAAGCGGCGCACCACTCTTTATTGACTTTGGTTATACACCCTCTTATCTACATTTATATACGTGTGTATTAGTCGTCAATCTAACGGTAAAAGAATCCGAAGAGAAACCACAATTTTTGTGGTTTTTTTCCTCGAATTGTTAACACAGTTGGTAATCAATGTGAGTACAACTACGATTACTACCGCACCATTGTGTGGATTTTTACAATGAATAAATTTCGAAGGGGCGATGACAACGACGAAGAAGTTTAACGATATTACGGGGCGATTTTATTAAATGGCAACAGGACGTTTAATCGTATTGGTACATTTGTGGAATTACATTACGTATTAGCGACATATGGGCCAATTATCGGTCTTTATGTTCCCAATAAAATTAATGTATTTAGACAAACTACCGCCTTTCGTTTTGCGATATTCTAGAGGTCGATGGATTTTTTTATAATGTTCAATTCGCGAATATATTATTAATTTTGAAACACGAAATATAATTCTACTTAATTGTATAAATAATAATACGATTAACAGGAAGAAATATCGATTTTTTTTAATAATTGCGTCTTTGTATAATTGGTTGAGACATGGAAGATACTGATTGTATCAATAATTGAATATAATTAATAAAAAAAACAATATTACCATTATGTTTAAATATTTCAGAAGTTGTTGCGAATTTTTAGTCTTAATCCGTACAGTTACGGAACATCATGTTGAAATTCGAAACAATTCTATTTACAACGCAATTATTGTGCACAACTACCCTATTATTGTTGACCTGTTGGTACCTTTATTACCGTTATTGTTTCGCATATTGGTCGAAAAAAGGCGTACCAACAAAACAACCAACTTTCCCGGCTGGTAATCTAACAACATCACTGATCGGCCAAGAGAATGTCTTCGTACATCTGCAAAATTTGTATCTAGAATTCAAACGATCCGGCCATAAACACGCCGGTTTGTACTTCTTCAACGGTCCGATCTATTTCCCGATATCGCTGGATCTCGTTAAACGTATCCTGACAACAGATTTCGATTATTTCATGGATCGCGGCACGTATTATAATGAAGATAAGTATCCGTTAACGACGCACATGTTTTCAATGAGCGGCAAAGCCTGGAAGGATTTGCGTACGAAACTATCACCAACGTTTACGTCCGGAAAGATGAAGGCGATGTATCAGGATATATTTATGGTGAATACAGTGAAATTGATTGATAATATGCGATTGTTAGCGAACGGTCGGAATGATTTGAATATTAAAAGTATTTTGAGTAGTTTTACGGCTGATATAATCTCAGCTTCGGCGTTTGGTGTCGATAGTAATACGTTAAATGACGCGAAATCGGAATTTTCCTATTTAATTTCGAAGATTTTCAACCCACCAATGTGGTTGTTTCTCCGGTGTACGCTTGAAGAAGGCTTCAAGAATCCAGGGAATATTATCAAAGCAATGCATGCTGATCGCAGTATCGAAAAACTATTCACATTTATTATGAAAGAAACGGTCAAATATCGCGACGATAATAAGATTGAACGTAATGATTTCTTAACGTTGTTGTTGAATGTTCGCGACAAATTCGGCTTGACAATGAACCAAATTGTGGCCCAATCCTATCTATTCTTTATGGCCGGATTCGAGACATCATCCTCGACGATGAGCTATGCCCTACACGAATTGGCCCACAATCCCGATATACAAACGAATCTACGACGGGAAATTTACGAAAATTTAGGCGACGATTTCACCAAATTTACCTACGATGACCTACTCAAATTACCCTATTTAGACAAAATCGTTAAAGGTATTTGTAAATATTTTTTCCAATTTAAAATAATTGTTATTTTATAGAAACTCTACGATTATATCCGGTTGTTGGTGTTCTGAATCGCATCTGTGTTAAACCGTATAAAGTTCCCGGTAGTGATGTTGTAATCGATGAAGGTACACCGGTTGTTATATCGACATTAGGACTTCAAAGGGACCCCGAATATTTTCCCGAACCGTTGAAATTCGATCCGGAACGATTTAGTGATAAGAATACGGTTGTACCGTATACGTATTTGCCGTTCGGTGAAGGGCCACGTATTTGTATTGGTAAAAATCGGTCAATTCCCTATTCAATTTTTCTATTTTATTGCTATTTTCTATTGAAGGAATGCGTTATGGGCTGTTACAAACGAAATTAGGACTAGCTGCATTGGTATCGAAATTTCAAATTTTGCCTAGCGATCGAACACCGAGAGTTATCGAATATGACAAGATTCCAACGACTTTGTCGATGTTTAATCGGGACGGTTTGTTCCTTAAAGCTGATATTTTAAATAAATTTTAAATATTATGTTTTGTTTATTGAGCACAAATATAATTCACCTTTAAATTTGCAACCCTTAAGAACCGTTTACTAATTATTTAAAACACAACTCACTTGGCATTTGAAGTTTTTATGGCTCCCAGTCTTTGACAAGCGATCATATATTTCAAGGATTTGAAAGGGGCTCGCAGTTCATTTAAAAATTGGTCCAAAAAACTCGTTTTTAAAGTAGCGTGATTTTTGAAAATGAACTAAATAATTCAGAATGACCCGAGAATCATCTCAAAATTTTGCATTCTAGAAAAAATGCAATTCATTTCTAGCTGTTCCAGATCAACATGGAGAAAAATTAAAAAAATTAATGTTAGAATAATTTTACGCGTATTTTTGCATGACAGTGGTAAAAATGAGCGTTTTCTGACCAACTTCCAAATGAATTTCAAAGCTCTAATTTCCCTAAAAATCTCTAAATATTTCTCAAATCACCCATCAAATAATGGGAGTTGTTAGGAAAACTTCTAGTTCAAAGTGAATAACCTGGTGGTTTTCTATCTATTAAGTAGGTTGGGTTTGTGAATTGTCAGCGCTTCCGCCCAGAAAATCAATTTCAATTCTTGTAGCCTTAGACTTTAAACATCTTCACAGGTACTCCATGCTTGACGGTAAGAACAAGCGTCGTAGTACTTGTATCAACTGGTAATTCACGTTGTGATTTCTCCCCTGGTATGAATTTGAAGTTGCTAATCAATGCAGCTATACCAAGTTTCGATTGTAAAGTACCAAATTTTATTGCTGCAACACAATCATAAGTAAAAATTGTTGAGAATTGGAAAAGAATTGGATACCGATACAATTCCGTGGACCATCACCAAATGGTAGGTTAGTAAATGGGACGATATTAGCATCATCATTGAAGCGTTCCGGATCAAATTCCATTGGATTCGGCCAATATTCCGGATCGCGTTGTACGCCTAATGTTGATATAACAACAGGTGTACCCGGTTGTAGGACAATTTCAGTATCCGGTATTTTGTACGGTTTAACAACCATACGATTTAACATACCGGCAGGTGGGTGTTTTCTTAGCGTTTCTAAAATCGAACAATTAGAAATTCGTCGATAAATTCAACAATAATCACCTTTGAAAACCTTATCCAGATAGGGTAAACTCAAGATTGCCTCGTAGGTGTATTTGTTGATGTCTTTACCGATGCTTTCTGTGATTTCTTTGCGTAATTTTTCTTGTATGTCTTGATTGTAGGCTAATTCATGAATTGCATTGCTCATCGTTACGGATGAAGTATCAGTTCCAGCCAAAAAGAACAAGTAGGATTGTGCGACAATTTCGTCCAAATCCATACCGACAGTATCGCGTAATTTGAGTAAAATATTCAAAAAATCGTCGCGTTGCACACGATTTTCATCCCGATATTTCACCGTACTGTGGATTATATTTGTAAAAAAATTGACGGCTTCTTTATTACTATGCCCAATTTTGATGATATTCCCCGGATTGTCCAGACCTTCTTCTATTATTAATTTAACAATTTCTATGGGTGGAGACTTGAAAATTTTCTCAACCATCTTAGAAAACTCATCATTCGGATATTTCAAACTATTACAATCGATACCGAACACAGCAGAACCGACTAAATCGTTTGTTAGACGTACAAATTCATATTTTATATCCAAATCATCGCCGTTTTCGTGCTCTTGTAGTACGCCAACCAAATTATCGATATTCTTGATGAAAATATCATACATAGTCTTTATTTTGCCGGGCGTAAAGGCTGGTGTGAATTTGGCACGTGCTTTGCGCCATTCTTGACCTTTCAACCCTAAAAGATGTGCAGTAATTGGCAATTTCTCTTTGTTCGTGTATAAACCCCGATCGATGAAATGCTCAAAATCGGTCACTAATACACGTTTTATCATATCCGGCGAGATTGGCATAAATGTTGGTCCTTTGAAAAAATAAATACCACCATAACTTACATTTTTCCGTTTGAATTGTTTGTACAATTGTTGTAAATGAATGAATATACTCTTTTGACCTAATGGTGTTGTCGATAGGTCGCCAACCGGAAATGTTGGATTTAATTGTTCGACACCTAAACGTTTCCAATATTTGTAACACTGACGATATTTGAAATAAACGATTAGTAGTAATAATGAAAGAAAAACGATTAACAATTCAGTTATTGAAATTAGCCAGTTTGTGTATGCCATCGTTTGAATTGTATGCACTTTTGAAGTACCTTGTCAACCTCCGTTGAAATTTATCTATTTCCTATTTTCATTAATATTACGCAGTTGCAATTTAATAGATGATAATAACAAAGTTCATTGGATTATACAGAGCGTCCCATTTAATTCTATACTCCCAATTTTTCTACATTTAGAGGCCCGTATTTACAGAATTTTTAAGGAGAGTCTTCAATAATGAAGATCATTTCCTATCTCTTTTTTTAGAAGACTCACCATCCTCTATTCAATTTGATTTGTATTGTAGAGAAAGATAGATAGTGGTCTGAATACGAATGAGAATCTTGATGTTGTCAAGAGTGAAATAGAGAAGCTGCGTAGTCGTTAATGCGTTGGTTCTCTCTTTTATCTGGTTGCAAGAAATTTTCAAGTATCAGTTGGTCCGGCACATTTTTTTTAACTTCGACAAACTTCGAGAATGGTCGTCTTATATTTCGGTAGTAACCGTACATAGAATTGTAGTTGACCAAATTATTAGATGTCATGAAAATTTTAGAGGGTGCGACAGATAGTTTTACTTCTTTCTCTTTTTTTTTGAAGACAGTCCTTTATTTCCTAAAAAATCTTAGAATGCTACTAAAGTAAATAAGGCAGCGAGAAAGAATCACTCAAGATGATATCAAAATTAAACATTGGCTTGAATTTCATCAATTCGTTGTAAAATTCCGGTTTAACCTTTAACATGTTTATTGCAAAAATAATTTATGCATTAATTAATGTCTAATTATCGCGTATTTCTTCATTAAAAATAAGGGAATTAATATAAAAATAATAAGATTGGATTGTTATTTATTACTAACAATAAAATAAGATAAGTTAAAAATTGTGTGTTGTAAAAGTATAGCTCATAAATTTATTAAACAATAGAGTAGTTAGGCTAAATCTTTCTAAATATACCTATAGTCCAAAACAAAAATTATGCCACCTTTCTAGAGCTGAGGAAATCGCCTTCGAGGCCTCTAGCAATTGGTTATCGATGGGAATTAAAAGAGAATACCACAAAAGGTTTGATGCCAAAATACAGTACCTACCTCAAATTTACCGCCTTCCACCTAATTACCGAGCGTTGATTTGTTTGGCTAAAATTACAAACTGGCTTTCTGAAATTTATTACGCAACAAAAATAAAATTCCAGTCTTTGTTAAAATCTGTTTTATTTCTTTCAAGTCGAACAAATGTTCATGGTTTTAGACTTTAAAGATCTTCACAGGTACTCTTTTAGGGCTGAGAACAAGCGTTGTTGAACTCGTATCAACCAGTAATTCACGTTGATTTCTCCGCGAGTATGAATTTTAAATTGCTAATCAGAGTAACTATACGAAATTTCGATTGTGAAGTGCTAAATTTCATTGCTGCAGCACAATCGTGATTAAAAATTGTTGAAAACTTTAAGAAAACTGTACAATTCCGTGCTTGCTTCGTAGGTGTATTCATTGGCGTCTTTACCGATAGTTTCTGGGAATTCTTTGCGTAATTTTTCTTGTATTTGAGGATTGTAGGTTAATTCATGGATTGCATGTTGTGGATGAAGTATCAGTTCGAGCCAAAAAGAACACGAATTATATGCGCTTTTAAAGTATCCAGATAATCTACGTTGGAAATTTATAAATTTTGCATTTCTATTAACGTTAAGTAGTGAATTTAATAAATTATAAATAATAATAATAAAGTTCTTTGGATTATACAAGTCGTCCCATTTCATTTGTATAGGCGTAGTTAGATATTCAACTCTGGGGGTGCTAAACTCCCCAAAAAAAACTATATTAAAAAACAATTTAAGGGTGCAGATTACATCGATTTAAACTGCGAAAAAACGAATTTCTAACTCACGACTTCTCGCTCGTTCTTCGAGTTACGACAGCCAAAGATAGTTTTTTGAAAATTTTGAATTACAGATGAAAATCATGCTGCATGTTTTTTTTCGTTTTTTTTTTGTGCAATTTCTTATATTTTCTCTCATAACTTGGCCAATATTGTTTAGTTTGCAATAATTTTTCTATTAGATAGCAAATTAAAGGCGTTTTTCAAATCTTCAAGAAATTTTCCGATTACATTATCGGTTTTCCGGAAAATCTTTCGTAAGGAGATATAAGAATTCGTTGTCAATTTTCATTTTACAACATTGATCAACCTCTCATTCGATACAAAAGCGGAGTACAAGATAGAGATTATTTTCTTAATTTGAAAATTGCGTGAACTGTCGCGGAAAAAACCGAGTTGCTTTTCTAACATTGTTTTCACTTATTAAAATGAGTAATTTTCTTTTAAAATATACAGAGTGAGCCAAGTGGTTGGCCTATTAGAAGTATAAGAAGTTCTAATTGATGAAAGATTCTGAAATTTGGTATCGGTTTTTCTACCTGAACTACATCTGGAATATATTTTCGTTGTTCTATCCACCCCCGGTGTATGGGGTAGTGCACCCTACTTTCTTATTTTAAATAGAATGTTATATTTTTTATTCTATATTTAGATTTTATGGTAAAAATGAAATAGACTTTGATAACATGACATATGGTCTAGCATTTATAGTTTTTCAGGAATTTTGACTTTTTCTGAAAATTTTGATTTTGTAGTGTTTGATTGAAAAATTCATATGTTTGAAGATATCGTTTATAGATAATTCAAATTAGGAGCTCAAATATTTTAAACTATGTAATTTACGCTAGACTTTTCAGAAATGAATTATCTTTCAGCATTTAGTCGAAATAAATTTTTCTTTCAGCAAATTTTCAAAACGCAATATCTTCCTTATTTTAAATGGAATTATATATTTTTTTTATACGGTTGGATAGAGAAAAAAATTCTGCATCGAACTGTATTAACATTCCCTATACCTATCTCTAATAGTTTTTCAGTTATTTAAGATTTTCGATTTTCAATAGTTCTTCTCCCCAATCTGAAATTGACTAGTGTCTAGTTGTCTATGACTTAATAATTCGCCTATAAAGAAATTCATAGGCGGCTTATCAAAATGACATTAACTGTCACATTTGAGGTTAACAATGATTATTTTGTTTGTTTTTTCAGCGATTTCTGCCAATTTTACATGAAACTAAAATCCAATTAATTTTAATTTAATTATTTATCAACTTCTTCTATGATTTTTTAATTAAAAAATATAAAATAAATAATTATTTAGATGTTAATTGTGACAGAAGGTTGTTTCGCCAAGCCTACTATGTTTTAGTATTTCGTTTCAGGGGATAAATGATTAGAAATCGAAAATCTTGAATAACTGAAAAATTATCAAGATTAGGTATAGGGAATGCCAATATGATTTGATGCAGAATTTTTCTCTCTGTCTAACCGTGGAACGAAAAATATACCATTCCATTTAAAATAAGAAAGTTATGGCGCTTTGAAAATTGGCTGAAAGAAAAACTGATTTCAGCAAAACGCTGAAAGATAATTTAATTCTATGAAATTTAGCGTAAAGTGCATAGTTTGAACTATTTGATTTCCAAATTTGGATTGTCTAGCAATAATATTTTCCGAGATATGAATTTTTTAATAAAACACTACAAAATTAAAATTTTCAGAAAAAGTCAAAATTCCTGAAAAACTATTAATGCTAGACCATAGGTCTTGTTATCAAAGTCTATTTCATTTTTACCATAAAATCTAAATATAGAATAAAAAACATAACATTCTATTTAAAATAAGAAAGTAGGGTGTATTACCCCATACACCGGGGGTTGATAGAATAACGAAAATATATTCCAGATGTAGTTCAGGTGGAAAAACAGGTACATACCAAATTTCATAATCTTTCATCAATTAGAACTTCTTATACATCTAATAGGCCAACCACTTGGCTCACTCTGTATACCTACAGAGCTAGATCATTTTATATTGTTTTTGATTGGCCTATTATTTCGGAAAACAGTAAGAGTTATCAGATGTTACGCGAGAAATCGTGAGTTAGAACCTCGCATTTTTACGCTTTAAATCAATGAGATGTACCTTGCACCCTCAATTGACTCATGCTTAAAATGAAATAAAATAAGTGTCCTACCTAATAGAAAACTACACTGTGATTCAAAAGAAATGCATAATGCAAATAACTCCTTTATTTATTAAAATTTCGAAAAACGCCGAGACAGGTAACTTTTTATTTTTTAATTATTTTTTTGTAGCTAGATCAGAACGAGTCTACCAGTTACCATTGCGAAGAAATGACATCATCATCAATTTTTTTAAATTAGAACCGCTATTTTTGAATTTATTTTCTGGAAAGGCATATCTTTCTGCGTTTAGACGTGTAAAAATTGTAGAGACTTACATAAGAAAATTTTCGAGAAAAAAATTGTTGAAGTTTCCAAGATTTTTAGTCATGAAAATTGCCATGCATCAGCATAGTAAGTGGTAAACACAATACCTCTGAATAAGCATTATAAGCATTGATTTGCTAAAGGATCAAGTAGGCGTAGGTTGAAAATTTGACATAATTACTGACAAACATGGCGGATTAAATTGTTAAAAATAAAATGAGAAATTTGGACGATTATTAGCAATGGAGATGATATAAGCCATTAAAGAGATCAAATACACTTCAATTTTATTCCGCCCTTCATCTCTATTGCTAGAAATCATCCATATTTCTCATTTAATTTTTGACAATTTAATCCGCCATGTTTGTCTATAATTATGTCAATGCTTGCAATACTTATTTAGAGGTATTGAGTTCTGTGTATGCCATGCTGATGCAAAGATATTGCAATGATTGAAAATCTTGCAAATTTCAACAATTTTTTTCTCGACAATTTTCTTATGTAACCCCTTACAATCTTTGCACGGCTGAACGCAGAAAAATATGCTCTTCCAGAAAAAAATTCAAAAAGAGTGGTTCTAATTTAAAAAAATTAATAATGATGTCAAGTCTTCGCAATGGTAACTGGTAGACTCGTTCTGACCCAGCCACAAAAAAATAATTAAAAAATAAAAAGTTACCTGTCTCGACGTTTTTCGAAATTTTAATAAATAAAGAAGTTATTTGCATTATGTGCTTCTTTTGAATCACAGTGTATATGTAATCTATTGAAACCCCCATTGCACTAAAAAAAAATAGCTTGGCGGAGAGAAATTCAGAATAGAGCCCACAAGTAGTACCTAAATATACCTGAATTTGCAATTTTGTACAGAATTCGAATGTTTGAAATTTTAATATGAAATATTCAGTATTTAAATTACCTTATACTTTCCAAATCTCTTTGGGGGTGCTAATTTAGATTTTGGGAGTGCTCAGCACCCTCAAGTACCTCCCCAACTACGCCTATGTTCATTTGATAATTTCGCAACTTTCCTGCATTTATGGTAGAGAAATCATTTTTGATTACTAAACTAAATAAGGGATCCACAAATGGACACTGAAGACGATATCAAAAAAAGAAATTCAGGTGAATTTCAATTAAAAAAATTCCGGTCAATCTTTATTTTTTTTGTGCGAAAACTTTTTAAACGTTAATTAATGTCTAGTCTCCGTAAATTGTTAAATTATTAACAACTAAAAATAATAAACATAATAATATTGATTGTTGTTACTAACAAGGAAACTGTACCTTTCCGATTTTAATAAAATTTGGTAGACCTTCAAAAAATAGTGGATGCTTTTTTGGCTGCTCATATTGACCTAGCAGACAACCCTTTCTCTTGTTCCGTTCTCAAGCTATAGCTAAAAATGTGTTTTTGGGGTAACTAAGAGGCAATTTCAGCCCCCTAAAATGAATATGGGCAGCCAAAAAATGCATCTACTATTTTTTGAAGCTCTCCAAATTTTATTGAAATTGCAAGATTTAAACAACAATAATAAGTCGTATAAGTTGTAGGTCGTAAGTTTATCGTACAATAAAATGAGTAAGCAAAATTTCTCGAATATAGGTCAAAACAAAAATTATACCAACTTTATAGAGCTGCGAAATCGATTTTTGGGTCCTTACAATTTGTTATCGATAGAAACCAAATTTTGCCAATCATCGAGCGTTTTGTACGAAATTTGCGCGAAATTCGAATTATTTACTTTATAATGTAGCAAATGTACAAAATTCGACTATTACTGTTTTATTTTTTATAAATTGAACAATTTTGCGTATTTTTAGACTTTAAACATCTTCACGGGTACTCCATCTTTAACGCTAATAACAATCGAAGATGTACTGGTATCGACTGGTAATTCACGTTGTGATTTCTCGCCGGGGATGAATTTAAAATTGCTAATCAAAGCAGCTATACCAAGTTTCGTTTGTAAAGTACCAAATCTTAATCCTGCAATATAAAAAATGTTGGAAAATTTTAGAGAATCTTGAAAAATTGTATACCGATACAATTCCGTGGACCATCGCCAAATGGTAGATAAGTAAATGGAACGATATTATCGTCATCATTGAACCGTTCCGGATTAAATTCCATCGGATTTGGGAAGTATTCCGGATCGCGTTGTATACCCAATGTTGATATAACAACCGGTATACCCGGCTGTAGAACAATTTCAGTATCCGGGATTTTGTACGGTTTAACAACTATACGATTCAACATCCCGACAGGCGGGTGTTTTCTTAGCGTTTCTACAATCGAACAATTAGAAATTCATCGATAAATTCAACAATAATCACCTTTGAAAACCTTGTCCAGATAGGGTAAATCCAAAACTTCCTCGTAGGTGTATTTGTTGATGTCTTTACCGATGCTTTCTGTGACTTCTTTGCGTAATTTTTCTTGTAATTCCGGATTGTAGGCCAATTCGTGGAATCGCATTGCTCATCGTCGATGATGAAGTCTCGAATCCGGCCGTGAAGAACAAGTAGGATTGTGCGACAATTTCATCCATCTCCATACCGACAGTATCGCGTAATTTGAGTAAAATATTCAGAAAATCGTCGCGTTTAACGCGATTTTCATCCCGATATTTAACGGTATTGTGGACCAAATTTGTGAAGAAATTGACAACTTGTTTGTTACTGTGTGCAATTTTGATGAAATTCCCTGGGTTATCCAGACCTTCTTCTATCGCTAATTTGATAACTTCTGATGGTTTCGATGCGAAAATCATATCAACCATCCTGGGAAACTCCTCATTGGGGTATTTTAAACTATTACAATCGATACCGAAAGCGGCTGAACCGATTATATCGGTTGTTAAACGTACTAATTTATATTTTATATCCAAATCGGCACCATTTTCGTATTCTTTCAGGATATTAATTAAATTATCGATATTCTTGATGAAAATGTTGTACATACTCTTGATTTTACCAGACGTGAAAACTGGCGTGAATTTTACGCGAACATTTCGCCATTCTTGGCCTTGCATCGATAAAATATGTGCAGTAATTGGCAATTTCTCTTTGTTTATGTATAAACCGCGATCGATGAAATGCTCAAAATCGGTCACTAATACACGTTTTATCATATCCGGCGAGATTGGCATAAATGTTGGTCCTTTGAAAAAATAAATACCGCCATAACTTACTTTTTTCCGTTTGAATTGATTGTACAATTGTTGTAAATGAATGAATACACTCTTTTGACCCAATGGTGTTGTCGATAGGTCACCAACCGGGAATGTTGGATTTAATTGTTCGACACCTAAACGTTTCCAGTACTTGTAGCGTTGGCGATATTGTAAATAAACGATTAGTACTAGCGTTAAAAGAAAAATTATTAACAATTCAGTTATAGAAATTAGCCAATTTGTGTACAACATTGTTGCAATTGCACGCACTTATGAACCGTTATTGACTGTGCAATAATTTTATCACTACAATTTTATAAATATTATCTATCTCGACTCAATACTTCTGTGTTGTAAATAAAACATTGAATCTGTTCTATATCGCTTTATTGTTTCGATATTTATCCCAAATTTTGATGTTTATTAACGAAATTTCGGGATTCATTGGCGTAAAAATCTGTTTAACGTAATTTTCTCTATTTATCGAAGCTATAAAGTCGATCAAGGCTAGCGAGAGTCTAGATTACCTTGTTCGATTGAACCGAGCGCCAGAAAAAATTGATTACAATTAATAAATAATTTAATTATTCGATACATCTTTATTCTATCACGCCGTTCAAAAATTCGAACTTTGTATTTCGTTAGTCGAAAATAAACACACTATCTATTAAAATGAATTTTAATCTATTACTCGAAATTATATAAAATGTTTACAGTAGCCCCACAATTTTAAAATTGTAATAAACTAATTGAATTTCGAAAGTAACTACAGCTTTATAATCTTGTCGATCAAAACAGGTAGCAGATCTAGTCTAACGAGGAGCAGTCCCGTCCTCAAGCTATTTAGAAGGAATCTTGGAATTTCAGAAAATTAAGGAGATTATAATTAAAACATTGGATACACCCCTGTCTATTGCAGGAGTTAAAATGAATAGACACTTTCAAACTAAACTTGCCATTTCAGGTGGTCTTTTTTGACAAAATTTTATTACTCTCTTGATAAAAAGTCGATGCAGCAATGGAGCAGCAGGATATTTTCGTAAAATTTCTGCAATTAAAATAATTAATTAAAATAATTATAATTATGTTTAATTATTTTATCTAATAGCGGTAGTTTTAGGAGGGTTTCGTATGGAAATTTGGTTGGATCCCGCCCTAGATTCTCCGCAATTTCATCGCAGACTTGCTCTTGGATCGGCTGATTGTAGATTAACTCATGGATTGCACATCTCATCGTTGATAATGAAGTTTCATAGCTGACAATAAAGAACAATATAAGATCCATGAAATCGTCGAGCTTTATTTAATGTTATCAGTTATTTGTGCGAATTTATCATTTGGATACTAAACAGAATATTACCGATAATATCAACAGTTAGTTAGCTAGTTACTTGGTTTAGTCGGGTCGAAGCCTTACCGAACTGCGACCAATATGATCTACTGCTCATACCTATACTTATTGTTCATACCTATGTCTTACTACCCCAGGAAGGACATTTTCTCTGCGAAGTTAATCATCTTTCTGAGAAACCTTTTTCGTACCTCAGCAGCCAACAGAATTGTGCCACTGAGGTGAGTAAGCCTATTGCATGACAACGCTACGCATTCACTTAGTATGTGTTCTGAGGTTCCATTCTCCAATTGATATAATCTACATTTTCTACTGTCAAGTAAGTCCAGTTTTTTGAGGTGATATCGGATAGAACAATGTTCTGTAGAAGCCCCGTTAGGAGCTTTAATTCGTTCCTCGTAAAGTCGAGAAGCTTCTTGGCATTCTTCGACGACTAATCGATGAACAACTTCTCCTCTCTCTTACCCGAAAGTTGCCTCCTGTGGAGCATTTTATTGCTCCTTACCCATCTACAGATCTCTTCCCTCCACAGTGTTTTTGTGAATTCACAGAATTCAAAAGAAGGCTCATTTCCTTCGCAAGTTCATCAGTTTGTTCATTTCATCTAATTCCCTGATGCTCTGACTCAAGAGCTTTCAACGCTGCCTGACTGCCGGTCAAGATAAGAAGGGGACTTTTCCGATGCCTCATAATTGGGTTCGTATATTCCTATCCATTCCTATTCGTTCAATAAACCAGATGGTGGATCTATGACGTAATGGGTCAGCAGCTTCTCTTTCGTGGTAACTTTTTGTGTTTTCGTCCACTATACCAATGATGCGTAGGTGATAATGATTCGTATATGTTGTTCCATGTCTTCCCAAAGAGTTTACAGCATGTCCATAACGAAGCCGTTGCTCTGGAAAGAGTTTTATCACCATGTGAATTCCAGTTCAGTTTGCTATCCGAGATTACTCCTAGATATTTTACTTCTATGAAAAATTCAATTATTTGTTCATTTAGCAATATCAGCAGTTAGATGCGATAACATTTTTGTCCTATCCACATCTAAATCGCCAAGTTTTCTTAAAATCGAAATTAAATTTCGATTTAGAAAGTTAGAGCTTCCATTTCGCTTTGAATTGATTGTAGTGGATTTGTTTACGTTCAAAAACAATCGAGACCGGCTGTTACAGGGCGTTTCACGCCGGGCTAAAAGTTCTTATGCTCCCATTATTTGGCGAGCAATTTCAAAAATGTTTTAACGATTTAAAGGGTCCTTGGAGGTCAATTGAGCAAAATTTGAACCTCACAACTCCTTGGAAATTGGTGAAAAACCGCTTTTATTGGAAAATGTCGCGATCTCAGTCAGTCTCAAATTTATCGCAAACAAAGCAAAATTATGAAAAGATTCAAGAATAACAGTTTTTTTTTTCATTTTTATTCTAGAATCCCGGAAAAACAAAAATTTGTTTTCCGATAAGTACTTATTGGTCATGAACGAACGAAGTTCAATACTTTTAAATCGAAGGGGAAACATTATTTATGATAACTTCATGTGTTTAAAAAAAATCCCTGATATTAATAACAACAACTAAAGTGTACGTGCCTTTTATTGTTTATGGATTTATGGAGAACAAAGATACCGAACACAGAATTATCGTAAACAATGTTTTCCTTTAGATTCAAAAGTAGTAAACAGCTGATAGTGGTAAATAATCTTTCCATTCATCATCGATCTTCTGTTTTTCCAGGATTTCGCAAAGGAAACATAAGAGAAACTATTTTGCTTGAACCTTTTCATAATGCTGTTTTGTTTGGGATAAGTTTTAGGTTGGCCGAGATCGCCAGATTTTCCGATTAAAGCAGTTTTTCACTAATTTCTCAAGAAGCTATGAGGTTCAAATTTTGCTCAAATAATCTCTAAGGGCTTCTCTATAAATCCTTAAAATATTTTCCAAATTCCTCGCCAAATAATGACAGCATAAGAACTTTTAGTCTGACGTGTAGATCACCCTCTGGGAAAATCAGATTTAATTGTTCGACACCTAATTATTTCCAATAATTGTAATGTTGACAATATAATAGCACTGAAAAAAAACTGGTTATTAAAATTAGCCAGTTTGAGTATAACATTGTTGCAATTTTATTAATAACCGTTGTATTGACTGCGTAATAATTTTATCATTCTACAATCCTAAAGGATTCACTAATTGCGACTTCATGTGCCTAAGTTATAAAAAAATACTATATTAAAAAACAAGTGTCGTAAGTCGACAATTATTGCACGAGTCCAAATTTAGAAAACGAGTGCGGTAGCACGAGTTTTCTAAAAGGCGAGTGCAATATACCACTTATGACACGAGTTTTTTATACTATTTTTTCTGTTTTGCCTATTTTGTCCTTTTTTACAAAAAAAGTTTGAGTTATGAAATTTAGGGAATTTGGTGGGAATTGGTGTTACTGATACAACAGTTGAACATTTGGAAATTAATTGTTTAGTATTTTTGACAGTTGCCAATAACAATGAAAACGTTACCAACCTTAAGAAAAAAAATACTACATTTTCCTTTATTTCACAGTGTATCGAAAAGTGGTCATTTCGATACACTAGCGAGTTGAATAATATCGCTATTATTGACACAAAACAGAAAAAAACATTTACAATGTATCTATGCTCGATTTTTCCGTATTTATCACAAAATTTTGATATTTGCTAACGAAATTGGCGTTGAAAGTTTATCAAAACTATGTGTAAATTGTCGATCAAGGCTAACGAGAGGCACGATTATCTTGTTCAAGTGGACCTAGCGTCATAAAAATTAACAACAATTACTGATACAATTGGTACAAATTCTAATTTCGAATACGTTAGTTCAAAAACCCGGATTTTGGGCATTGTTAAACCAACATAAATTTCATCATTTACCCAAATAAATTTTATTATTTGTCAAAACAAATTTTATTACATTTTATAAAATCTCAATATTCAATCATAAAACTTTAGATTTTCGTTATCTTCATCGACACTCCGTTCTTAACAACTAAAACCGGTGCGGTTGTACTGGGCAACAATTCCAATTCCCGTTGTGAATTCATTCCAGGTGTAAATTGGAAATTGCTCAACAACGCAGCTAGACCTACTTTAGCTTGCAATAAGCCCAATCTCATTCCGATACAATTCCGGGGACCATCACCGAACGGCAGATACGTGAACGGCACGATACTATCAAAACGTTCCGGATTGAAATTCAACGGATCCGGGAAATAGTCCGGATCCCGGTGTAGACCAAACACTGGTATAATTACTGGCGTTCCTGGCTCTAGAGTGATTTGAGTGCCTGGGATTTTGTATGGTTTGATAACAATTCGGTGTAATAATGGAACAACGGGATATTTGCGTAAAGCTTCTACAATTGAAATTAATAATTTTTATTCGAATTTTATAATTATAATTATAATTATAATTACCTTTGACAATTTTGTCTAATAGTGGTAATTTTAGAAGGGTTTCATATTCATATTTGGTTGGATCCCGACCTAGATTCTTCACAATTTCATCGCGGACTTGTTCTTGGATCGTCTGATTGTAGGCTAATTCGTGGAGTGTATAACTCATTGTTGATGATGAAGTTTCATAGCCGGCAATAAAGAACAAATAACACTGGGCTATAATATCATTCATTTTCAAACCGGATGTATCGCGTAATTTCAGTATAAGATCCATGAAATCGTTTCGTTTTATTTGGTGTTTATCACGATACTCGACAGTCTCACGAACCAAATTGGTGAAATATTCCGAAATTTCTTCGTCATTATGGATTAATTTAAGGTAATTCCCTGGATTGCTCAAACCTTCCTGGATGATCAATTTGAGAAACTCCCAAGTCGATGCATTGAAAATCTTATCAGCCATTCGTGGGAATTTCTCATTAGGATGCTTTAAACTGTTACAATCGATACCGAACGCGATATTACCGATAATATCGACAGTTAGACGCGATAAGATCTTTTTCATATCCACATCTAATTCGGCAGATTCTTTCAAAATCGCAATCAAATTCGCAACGTTTTGATTTAGAATCTGATGGATGCTCTTCATTTTACCTGATGTAAAGGTCGGCGTGAGTTTCGCACGTAACTCCCTCCAACGTTGACCTTTCATTGAGAATAAATGGGCGCTAATTGGCATGTTTTCTTCATCGATAAAAACACCACGGTCCATAAAATAGGCGAAATCCGTCACTATTATACGTTTAATTAAATCCGGCGATATCGGTAGAAAAGTGGGTCCATTGTAGAAATAAATACCACCGAATTTCACTTTCTTCTTTTTGAATTGATTGTAGAGGATCAGTATACGTCCAAAAACACTAGTTGCACCGATACCTGCTGTGGATAGATCACCAATCGGAAATATCGGATTTAATTGTTCGACACCTAGTTGTTTCCAATAATTGTACCGTTGCCGATAGTGAAAATATAAAAATACGATCAACGAGATGAAGAAAACGAATAAAAGTTCCGTTGTTGATGTTAACCAGTTGATGTTCAACATGTTTATAGTCGCGATCGTTGATTAACAATGAAGAACTTTATTTGTTAAAGTGGTTTTTATAATTCGTTTTCTAGTTTATTTTTAATTCGTTGCTACTACCATCCGTCAGCAATCTCTTTATGTGGTTTTTATTCAAAAATTATCGTTGTTTACAATTGTACTTACATGAAGCTGTTTATGGACGATTTGTGCAATCGGTTGGCACGTTTCAAATAATTTTGAAATTGACGGAATCATCGAAAAATTTATCTCGGCTTGAAACTTATCAGAAGACAATAATTTGTCGGAGGTCAATAGTGGCTGAACTACAAGTACATCGGTGAATTTCCCGAAAATGATCGAAAGAAGCTTCGCTAAACATTAAAAATTGAGTACAAAAATTGTTCTATTCTAAAATTTAAACTCGTGGGTGTTTCATGGACATTTTTTTCTTCCAGAGATTAAGGGGACAAGGTACATCTCATTGTTTTTAGCGGCGAAAATGTGAAGCGATTTCTCGCTCTTCCTTGGGACTACGGCAACCGGAAATAGATTTTTGAAAAGAGCATTTCTTATAGAATCCAACGATTTTTCCCGTTTTTCAAAATGTTGATACAAATTTGAATTACAGACGAAAATCAAACAACATGTTTTTTTCGAATTTTTGTACAATTTCTCATATTTTCTCTTATTACTTGGGTAATTTTGATTATTTTGCAAAAAATCTTGTACTGTTAGATAACAAATAAAAAGTTCTTTCCAAATATCCAAGAAATTTTCCGATTCCGCCGTTAGTTTTCCGGAAAATTAAAATGAGGTAGTAATATGGTAGCTTTATTATTAATATTAGTATTAGTATTATCATTCTTTTTTGTCACCCTTAAATTCATGGTGTCGCTCTCTTGTAACTGCAAATTGAAAATTAAACAGTGGCTCAATTTTCTTTCTTTAAAGGATCGAATCTAAAGGTCTTTTTCTTAAGTAAACAAATACGATAACATGAACACCCATTAAGATAAGAATAGAGCAACTGAGAGGCGAATAACTGGTCACATTTACGATCGATGTACGAGAAACCAGTTTTTCAATTTTTTTCAGGATACAGTGTCAAAAAAACGAAAAAAACACTTTTGCGAGAATCCTGAAGTCATCCTGAATCCATTTATGTAAAAAATTGATTGACGAAAATGTTGAGATTTTCGATAAAAATCATTTTTTTCCCGATTTCCCAACGAGCTACATGGTCCAACTTTCACTGAAATATTCTCTAGGGACCCCCCTATAAATCCTTAAAATACGTTTCCAATCATTCAACAATTAAAGGGAGTTTTGGTCGGTCGAACTCTGTACTGGCGGACGTGGTATACGTCGACTCTAGCTAATCTATTTCCTGATTTAATTGATGATAATGCTTGAAATAAATTTGATTTATGGTCGTTTAATCAAATGAAGAAACTGGTCTTACGCGCCAAAGTTCATGACCACTCTCAATATTTATTCTAGCGAGATTGTATTCTAGGAGAAGTCATCAGAAAATTTACGACATGAAAAATGTTCTGTTTGTTGACGGGGTCTAGAATATAATTGCGAATGTTTCTAGAAAACATGCATCGTCAGGTCATGGGTACTGCGTCAAATACAAATACAAATTAATGCAAGAAATGCAAATTAAGAAATTATTATTGCGAATGCATTTGTATCAAATTTTCTACACAAAATTGCAATCTTCAAGAATAAAGCGCACAAACGCATGATTTCCATATAAATACCGCGTTTTTCACCTTAATGTTCCCAGTTCTTATGGCAGCCCCTATTAATTGCCGAGCGATTTGAAAAATATTTTGAGGATTTGTAGGGTAGTCCCCAGGGAACATTTTACCAAAATTTGAGCCCCGTCACTCATTGGGAAATTGGTGAAAAATCGCTTTAATCGGAAAATGTTGCGATCGACCTCTTTGTAAATTTAAATGATCTAGAGTGATATGACAATCCATGGAAAACAGGTTTTTTTCGTTTTTCTTCCCAAAATCCTAGAAAAACGGAAAAATTCGTTTTCCGAAATCGATCAAGAATGAAAAGTTCAGTGGCCACTATCAGCTGTTTACTACTATTTTACTCTTGAATAGTGTAAGTCTTTATCGCTTGTATTTGTTTATTTTTTCAACTGTTTGACACTCAATAACCGATATGTTTATGCATAAAATTCAATAAATGGAACAGGGGAAAAAATAAAAGACGCCGATCATCTTTTAAATGAGGCAAAAAAGAATCAAGTAATTCAAAAAATAAACAAACATAAGTGATAAACCGTAAAAGTAAATCTCAAAATCAAACCCACATATTAGAATTAACATAATCCTAAGGGTACGTACATGCCGAGGATGATCGATGTCGATGAGAGATGATCAAGGTCGAATGTTCTATGCGCGATGACTATTGCGGTGATGACTGCCACAATTTTAAATAGGACCGACGATGATATGTGCGATATGTGCATTGATGAATACTTCGATATTAGAATCTGCTAGTTTATTGGCTTATTCAAATCACGTGGTACATTTTTTTAGTACAGTCTGTACAATGCAATCGTCATTCCGAACCAATATACATTTACTATTATTAAACATAGAAAGACGATTGTCAACAAAATTTTTGAATATGTTCTGTTTATTTAAAAGTTTTAAGTATTTCACGAATCATCTTGTGAGTTTATCAGTATACTAGGTAAAGCTAATATACTAAATCACTGAACGCTATAATTTTCAATCCATGTTGTCATCGCGCTAAGTATCTATCGTCGCAATGGCCATCGCGCATGAAACGATCATCTCTGATCGACATCGATCATCCTCGGCATGTACGTACCCTAACTCATTACTGTTAATTTTATTTGTTATGGATTCGATGATTTTTGATTTTGAATTTGGAATTACACCACTTAGAAATACGAACTGTAATTTTCTACACTAATTTTACTGAAAAAAGACTACAACTAACAACTGTCTCACGATCTATCTAATCTTGCTCCAGCTCCAAAGACACCAGTATTTATACATTTTGTCTAAATAAATAGAGTCAGAGGGCGATTTGCAACCCTTGACCAAATCATTGGGGTGTCCTTGCTTACTGGAACCAAATTAGATTGTGTACAGGATGATGCATACAAATATGATAAAAGTTGACATTTACTTAGTTAACATGAAATTAAAATGAAATTAAAAATAATAATGATAAAACAATATTGGATATTATGAATAATAAAAATAATGAATATTATTAATAATGAATATTAATAATTGGTCCATAACATATTATATGGATTCAGGGTTTGATTTTGAGTTATTTGTTTATTTAATTTTGAAAATAATTAAAGATTTGTAGTACGGACCATAGAATGTTAATAAAATTAGAGCATCGTAGCTTATATTTGGCCAAAAAACGCTCGTAATTGACGATTTTTCAATTTTAAAGACTTGCACGTGAAAATTTTAGAAAAACTCAAGTGTTTTCCAGACAGTTTTTCTTTAATTTTTAGTTTTGAATAATTACAAGGATTTCACATTTTTGTATAGAACGCAGTCGTGAAAAACAAAAAAAATTAATATATGAATGATCTTTGAGTCATCCTTACAATTAGTAGTTTTACGAGCGTCTTTTGATCGACTTCCATATGATTTACGGACTTCTAATTTTGATAAAGTGTTCTCTAGGGATTACTCTGTAGAATTTTGAAATATTTTTCGAATCGATAAATATTGTGAACTGCAAAGGGGATTACTTAGGTAGGTATGTGTGTGTTGGTCAGCCTTGCAAAAAATTTATTTATATCTTTTTTCTTTTTCGAAAATCGTGCGGCATTTTATTTGAAAAAATATTTGAGCTTAAAAATAATACGGACCAAAATGTTTGATACAAGAATATGTGGGTTATTTTATTAATTATTAACTTATTTATTAAAATTATTTGTACGCACGGAGTGATTCGTTGGATTTTTAACAAATTTTGAAAGCTAAGTAAATTAAATTGTACGAATTATAAATACAGTCAAGTTAGGTAAACTTTACTTTACAAAAGAGAAAATACGCAATTGATTTCATTCAATGCTTTTTCCCGCATATTTTTAATTATAAAAGAATGGTGGTTTGATTAGGGGACTGTTCTCTATATGCTAAAATCATCTACGACCTCTAAAAATTACCTATTGTTTCAATTAATTTATCAATCTCTTATTCTTTTTCTTTGAAAAATTTTAGAAATAATTAATTCCTAAAGTGTTAATTGGGACAATCGAATTCAAAATTGTTAACTAAACAGCAGAGGATAATTCAAAACAATAATATTTGACAGAAATGCATTATTTTTGTTACTCAAATTTCAATTTTTAGCCTTTTATTCGCAATAGTTTCTGAGTTATAAATTTTCCAGTTGAGCTTTCTAATAATAAACGTTTCACCAAAACTCAAAATATTTAAGAAACTGTCAGCTCTAGAACATAAGGCTTATTATCAAAATTCCTCTCAATTTTACCACACAATCGAAATATGCAACAAAGACATTCGATTACAATTAAAATAAGAAAGTAAAATAGCCCCCTTCTCGTAAAGGTGTTCACAGCGCCAAAACGTCTGTAAATTACCGAGTGATTGGAAACATATTTTAAGTATTTATAGAGAGGTTCTCAGAGAACATTTTAACAAAATTAGGTCCACGTAGCTTATTGGGAAATGAGTGACATCAAATCTAACTTTTGAATATGCAACAATTGGCAAGAGGGTTTTTCACATATTAAAAGTGTTGAATTAATGCGATACATTCGTAAAATTTTGGTTTTTGTAAAAAATCGAAATGCAAAAGTCGCTCGCCTCCCTTTGTCGGTCACAGTAGTTTTGTATCAAATTTTAAACCAGTGTTTCTCAACAGTCGATCTGGTAAATTCTTTTAATCCGCAAATCGATTTAACGGCTCAGAGTGAAATATTCCTTGTCCACAACATAAGAAATGTGTCTTTAGTGAAAAATGAAGGGTTCTTAATGAATTAATAAATAATTTACATGCTCGGCACTTCCAGAACGTTTGAAAACCACTGGTGTAGTCTCTTAAAACGATCCAATGTTTATTTATTTATTTAAAGAAAAACAAGCCTATTCAAATAACTGGCATGTGCTTTTGTTATGAGTATCGAATGTCAAGCACTTTTTCTTAAGTAAACAAATACGATAACATGAACGCCTATTAAGATAAGAATTGAACAACTGAGAGGCGAATAACTGGTCACATTTACGATCAATGAACGAGAAACCAGTTTTTCAATTTTTTTCAGGATACAGTGCCGGAAAACCGAAAAAAAACAGTTCTTCGAGAATCCTCAAGTCATCTTGAGTCTATTTATGTAAAAAACTGATTGATGAAAATGTTGAGATTTTCGACAAAAATCACTTTTTCCCCGATTTCCCAACGAGCTACATGGTCCAACTTTCACTGAAATGTGCACCATTGATCCCCCTATAAATCCTTAAACTATGTTTCCAATCACTCAATAATTAACAGACGTTTGGCGCTGTGAACACCTTTAAGAGAAGGGAGCTGTATGTAATATTGCCTAGAAAGGGATTGATAAAACAGAATGTTTGCTGAAAATAGCTAGCTTGGGTAGCAAAACAAGAGTAAAGAAAATTTTATAATCCTTTTGGTATTACTGTAATTTCTTATTTTTCCAACCGTCCATCTTCTTCAAAGAAAGACACCCTGTATAAGTATTTATATTATTTCCATGATTGTCAATCTATTAAAAACCAGCGGTGGCATTGGGAATTTTTCTCCTACAATTTTTATTTTACAGCATTGATCAACTTCTCATTCGAAAGCTGATATAAACGCGGTGTGCAAGATGAAACCCTTTTTTTGAAAATTTGAAAATTGTCTGAGTTATTACGGAAAAACCAACCTATTGTCGCGTACAGAAGTTTTTTTAATTTTCCGGAAAACTAACGGTGGAATTGGAAAAATTCTTAAATATTTGGAAAGAACTTTTTATTTGCTATCTAACAATACAAGAATTTTTGCAAAATAATCACAATTGGTCAAGTTATAAGAGAAAATATGAGAAATTGTACAAAAATTCGAAAAAAACATGTTAGATTTTCGTCTGTAATTCAAATTTGTATCAACATTTTGAAAAACAGAAAAATAATTGGATTCTATAAGAAATGCTCTTTTCAAAAATGTCTTTCTGGTTGTGGTAGTCCCAAGGATGAGCGAGAAATCGCAAGTTACAAACTCACATTTTCGCCGGTTAAAATGTTAAGATGTACCTCGTCCTCTTAAGATAGTCAACTTTAGTAAATACACCCCTCTCTGGTGGCAAATGTCGTGAACTACCCTAGCTAGTAAAGTTTCTTTGGTTGCCTGATTTTATGAAATTCTCAAGAAAATCGATACTTTTGAATCCAGTTTTTGGGAAAACTAAAAGCAAAATTGGAAAAACGCTGACGTCCAACTAATTGTCAGACTTTTCTCATTCTATTCATACAAATCTCATTTCTTTTTTACACCCAATAACACATAAAGTTGCAGTGATTGACATTACTTTTTTTGATTAAAAACATAGTTTTTCTCATTTTTTTGGAAAATCCAGTTAATTTTCAAAAAACATTGGACGTCCGTTGGAGCCGAATAATAATTGTCAAGTAAATTGGAAAACCGCATTGAATTATCTTTAGCCGGTTTCCCAAAAAATGACATTCATTTGTCTTATGGAGAATATATGTAAGTGGATATTGACTACGGAACACTGTCCCATGCTCTTATAGAGGCCAAAATTTTTGCGAATTTGAGCCGATTTCGAGTGAAATTTGATTATAAGAAACTCTAGATTTTTTCAATACAAGGGCATCTCAGGAGAATCGTCATATTGGCCAAATTAAAAATTTTGAATTGCCAGTTCTTGAAACCTTAACTAAATTTCCCAAATTTCGAACCTCCAATTCCACATTCGATTAAGGGGAAGAAGCACCAAACAATACAAACGGAAAACTGCGTAACTTTTTTGTTTTCCAACGGATTTCAATGTTCTAAACGGAATTTGAAAGAGCATTTCAAGGCGGAGGGCAATATATATATATCAGATTTTTGAAAATCCGGATGTAAATTGGAGTTACAGAAAGAAATATAGAAGCATGTTTTTTAGCATTTTTTTATAGTTTTTTTTTATATTTTCCCTCATAACTTGGCAAATATTGCTTATTTTCTAATGAATTTCACACAACATGTGGCCAATTAAAAGTGCTTTCCAAATCTGTCAGAAATTTTCCGATCGCATTGTTAGTTTTCCGGAAAATGGATGAAAGATTTCGACATACTAATTTTGTTTTTTTTACGGGCAGTTTTAAACGTAGACGACTGAACCAGGGCTTGTTTGAAAGCTAATGAATAGCGGATTATTTTGAAAATAGTTTGAGATTGAAATTCGGAAAATTTATGGTGGAAAAATGTGCAGAATTTTTACCTATTGTTTTTATCAGTTAAAATTAATTATTTTTGTATAAAGTGTATTTCAATTTATAGATTATTTCATTATCTTTCTAGTCGCTATTTTAATTGGAATGTTAAAAAAAGAAAATTGTAATTTTTTTTACAAAAAAATAAACGATTTTAGCAAATTGGCGACTAATTTTTTTGTTAATGGTTAAAGTTAATTATATACAACCAGTTTATTGTTTTTTTTCTCCAATTATCTAAGCAATAATAAGACGCCAAAGGTGTGGCCTCAGGAACAAAAACAAATTTGGCAACATGGCAGAAAGATGTGATGACAGACTTTGGAGCCCCCTTTCCGCCAATAGATGTAACTCATTTTTGTGGTTTGGAGACTTGCTATTTAACTAGTTTTTCACACGATAAACATAGTTTCAATTTTCCAGAAGATTTTCACTTTTTTGCAGCAACAATGGTACCGTTGGAAAGATAATGAAATAATCTATAAATTGAAATACACTTTATACAAAAATAATTAATTTTTAACAGATAAAAATAATAGATAATAGATTCGCCACCATAAATTTCCAGTAATTTTCCGAATTTCAATCTCAAACTATTTTCAAAATAATTTGCTATTCATTAGCTTTCAAACAAGCCCTGGTTCAGTCGTCTACGTTTAAAACTGCCCGTAAAAAAACAAAATTAGTATGTCGAAATCTTTCATCCATTTTCCGGAAAACTAACAATGCGATCGGAAAATTTCTGACAGATTTGGAAAGCGCTTTTAATTGGCCACATGTTGTGTAAAATTCATTAGAAAATAAGCAATATTTGCCAAGTTATGAGGGAAAATATAAAAAAGAACTGTAAAAATTTGGAAGGGGCCGAATCTAAAAAGCGGCCTAATAACTTCTCCGACACACTCCGGATAGTTAATAATGAATTAGAATAGTTATTAAAAACAAATGTCAAAAGTCGGCAATTAATGCACGAGTCCAAGTTTTAAAAAAACGAGTACCGTAGCACGAGTTTTTTATACTATTTTTTCTATTCTAGATACTTTATTAAAAAAAAAACTGACTTACTATAAAAATCAAAATCGGGTTCGAGAACCGTGGCTATCTCACAACCTCCGAAAAATTCAATGAGGAACCAGCACCTCGTCAACCAGAACTCTGTTCACTGATCGTTAGTTCCACACACCCTTTTTAATTCAACTTTCTCATAAACTCGATTCACGATTCAATTGCGAAATTTTGACAAAACAACAGAACTGTAATTTCAGCGCAGAGTAAAAAGTAGTACGGTTATCCCAACAAAAACATGGAAAAAATCAAATCATATCTATTGAATTGTTGAGGGAAAAATTAAAATTTATATTATTTTAAAACATTTATATATTGAAAAAGCACTTACCGAAACACAAAAACCGCTTGAAAACAAATATTCTGAGGTTATGTTTCAAAAATGACAAAAGAATGTAAACACACGCATAGGATTTTATGCCTTCAGTGATACCAACAGTAGATATCATTCTGTCTTTATAAACTACCGTTATAAATTTTACTACGCTTTAAAAATTATGTTGGATAACCTTCTAAACTGTCATTTCAAAATTTCGCAATTGAATCGTGAAAAGGATATATATCTCTCTCTCTATCTAACAACAACTCTTTTCTATGGCAACCGATCCCTTATAGAAAGCGGCAAATTTGAATTTGTGGACTACACCATTTTGCCAATTTTGTGCCCTTATTTAAAAAAAGAAAAGAACATTGCACATGATGGGTATTGTTTCGGACATAAAAGCACATGCCCTTTCGATTGGTGATATCAAATTAATATGTTATCTTGAATTTTTTTTAATCAACCCCCTCCCCCTTCCACCCCCGTGATCCGATTGGCACCAAAAACTAATCAACTCGAACGGCCACCAAATAGTTTGTGCTGGCCAAATTTGAACTCAATCGGTTAATCCGTTTTTGAGTAATCGTTGGAGAACCGACAGACTCACACACACACACACACACACACACACACACGGACATCAAGCTAAAAACTTCAAAAACGTGTTCAGGGGACCTCAAAACGTAAAGATCTGGTGAAATCTTGAATTCGAAATTTTGGTCCGAAACTAATAACTTCCCTACCCTCCGGTCGGGGAAGTTAAAAAATGCTAAAAAACATGCTTCTATATTTCCTTCTGTAACTCCAATTTACATCCGGATTTTCAAACAATCTGATATATATATTGCCCTCCGCCTTGAAATGCTCTTTCAAATTCCGTTTAGAACATTGAAATCCGTTGGAAAACAAAAAAGTTACGCAGTTTTCCGTTTGCATTGTTTGGTGCTTCTTCCCCTTAATGTCCGTTTTAATGTGTGTTTCCGATGGGTGATGTTGTAATACTTGAAGAATTTTTTCTTTTTCTATTTCAATTATTTTAGACTAAAATAATAAATTTTTATCCAAAAAAGGCTTGAATGCAGATAAAAATAGCCGAAATTAAAGTTTAGAAGTTAGACATTTTAGTCAGGTGGGTCAGATTTTCTAAGGGAATAAAGTCAAGTAATTTTAACAATAAACGTTTAATTGCAAGTAACCATTCGTAAAATATTGAATCGAAAATTCCATCCGGATAGGTTTCCTTTTTAAATACCATTCGATAAAAATCCTCTACAAACATTCGTCTTTGCTTGATTTGTTTAAAATTGACCCAAATGTTGAAATTTACTTGCAATTAAAATTTCTTAACTTTATAAAGAACAGAGAATAGACAACTCTTCATAGATACGCCAGACATCCTGTATATTGAAATTTCGAATAAGTTTCAGGCATTTCACTCAACTGAACAAAAGAGTGGAGATTCTGTAGGAAACAGGAACAGCATTTTATTGCACAATTTTCGCCTTTTATTTCTAATATCAACTTTCAATAAGCGTTAGAATTCTGTGCTCTGAGTACGGTCCTGTTCCCGTAGACTTCTTATCAAATATAATAATGTTAACAACAAATCAGTGGTGTTTTATTGGTTGCATTACAAATCGTTCAAGAAATAATCATTACTACTTTTAACAATTAGAATTCTTAATAAAGATACTCTCCCTACTCGTTATACAACACACTATTTAAACTTTGAAGATCTTAACAACCGTTTTCTTCCGCACTTTTTCTGCATTTCTAATCGGAACAAACTTGAAATTACTCACCAATGCAGCTATAGCCAATTTCGTTTGCAATAAACCAAATCTCATTCCTGATTCATTAATAATTAGTTATTAAAATTATTGTAATAAATTTGAACTTATACCAATACAATTCCGCGGGCCATCACCAAACGGTAGATAACTGCACGGTAAAATTTTTCGTATATTTTCATGGTTAAAACGTTCCGGATCGAATTTCGACGGATTCGGCCAAAATTCCGGATCGCGGTGTAGACCCAAAAACGATACAACAATCGGCATACCAACCGGTAGGACAATATCAGTATTGGGTATTTTGTATGGTTTATCGACAATCCGGTGTATGATCGGAGTTGGTGGGTGTTTCCTTAGAGTTTCTTAAATTTCAAACTATTTAAATTGATGATGATTGATATCAAATATTTATACCTTTGACGACTTTGTCCAATAGCGGCAGTTTTAGGATTGTTTGATAGGCGAATTGGGCTGGATTCTTTCCTAAATTTTGCCAAATTTCCAGCCGTAAACAATCCTGAATTTGTTGATTGAAAGCTAATTCGTGTATTGCATAATTAATCGACGTTGATGTTGTTTCAAAGCCGGCGATGAAAAATATGTAACATTGGGCGACAATTTCGTCGATTGTCATCCCGTTGGTTTCTCTCAATTTCATCAGAACATTCAATAAATCCTCGCGAATTATTCGATTTGTATCGCGATTCCTGATCGTAGCGTGCACCAAATTTGTGAAATATTCCACAACATCTGCATTATTGTGGACCAATTTTAGGAGATTACCGGGATTTTTGATGCCATCAGTCAAGATCAATTTAATCAATTTCCATTTGGTTTGATCGAAAATCTTATCGACCATCCGTCCGTATTCTTCGTTTGGGTATTTTAAACTATTGCAATCCACCCCAAAGGCCGCAGTACCGATATTATCACTCGTATAACACGTTATTTTACGCTTTATATCAACTTCTTCTCCGTTATTGTAACCGTTTAGAATATCGATTAAAATTTGGGTATTTTTAATAAAAATCTTATAAATACTTTTCATTTTACCGGAAGTAAAAGCCGGCGAGCATTTCGTACGAACATCGCGCCATTGTCGGCCTTCCATTGAAAATATGTGCGACGATATCGGCAATTGTTTGGTGTTGTTGTAGATACCACGATCGATAAAATGATCGAAATCTGTTATCAAGATGCGTTTGATTAAATCCGGTGATAGTGGTAGAAATATTGGTCCGTTAAAGAAGTAAATGCCGCCATAATTCAGTTTTTTCTCCCGGAATTTTTTGTATAATTTATTGAAACGTACGTAGATACTGGTTAGATCGAAAGCTGTCGATAGATCACCGATCGGAAATATCGGATCCAATTGTTCGACGCCTAATTTCGTCCAAAATTTATAAGATTGTCGATATTGATAGTAAATAATCGCTAGGATTGTTAACAAAAAAACCGATAAAAGCTCAATCAACGGTACAGTAATTTCCGACATAATTCAATCAAAACTTCGATTAATTGCCACAAAAGTTGACTATTAACTGGATTTAATTATTGTTGTTAATTGTTAATTAAATCGCACTTTGGATCAGAATCAATTAAGATAAAATTACAATTTTTGCTATCTTAACTGATCTCAACACACAATCAGTCGACTAGTCTGTGCAAATTTATAATTTTTTCATGTTGTTGTGGCAACAAAATAATTAAAATTAGTTAATAGGTTTTGTCCAAATTTCCGTTAATTTTTTCTTCAATTTTTGTCATGGCGCCGAACTGTAGAGGTGCATTTTTGAATTTTCTGCGCTACTGTCAGCACAGAAATAAGTGCAAACCGGCGCTAGAACTTGCAATCGATGCAGCCAAGCGTTGGCATGAAATGTCGCTGAAAGAGCGACATAAATTTTGTAAAACAAAACATCCAAGAGCTTTGAAGAAAGAGGCTGATCGCTCTACAAAGAACAAAGTGCAGAGGAAGAAGCGCCGACCGATGCAACGAAGGAGAAAAAGTGGTTGTTAAAAGCCCAATAAATTGTTGTTTTTGTGTTTTAATATTGTCTTAACGTTATAAGTGCTCTAGAAATATCGCAAATCCATTTTTGGAATTTTTCCAATAATGTTCTGTAGCGGTACGCTGTAAGTTGACTTTTGACGTCTTTTTGACAAGTAGAATTCATATAAAGAGCGTGCAGTATACTTCTTTTGAGTTTTTTACAAAGTCATACTGTTTCCTAAACAATCACTAAACAGTTTTTTGATTAGTAATTGAGTCATTTTTGGTCCTTGAAACCAAAGAAAAAACATTGCTGTTAAAACTGTTATTGTTGCTTTGATTTTATTATAAAATTTAGGCTCCATTGCTCTAGAAATATCGCATATCAACTTTTTTGGAATTATTCCAATATATTTCCAAAGGTTCTATAAGTTCCCTTTTGACGTCTTTTTGGTAGTTACAATTGACTTAAAGAGCGTGCAAAATGTTTTTTATAATCTCGAATGTGCCTAAAATGACGCCTCCTCTGAATTTTTCCCAAAGACATGCTGTTTTCAAAACTACTAATTGAAAACCGTTTTGGGTTACTAGTAATTAAGGTTCTTATATTAATTCTTATTCAACTACACACAACAGAAAGGTCTAAAAGTTTTGATCATGGGAGCATCATCTGTCGATGGAAACGAAGGAAAGAATGGTTGTTAAAAGCTTAATAAATTGTTGTTTTTGCTTTGATTTTGTTTCAAAATTTAGGCTTAATTGCTCTGGAAATACCTCTTTTTTTAATTATTTAACCAGAGGATCTGCTATAAGTTCACTTTCGATGCCATTCTGACAAATAGAATTCAAATAAAGGGAGTCTAAGATGCTTTTTATTACCTTAGGTGTTTTCAAATTATGTCTCTTTTGAATTTCTTGCAAAGGCATGCTGTTTTCAAAATTACCATTGATTGTAAAGCGTTTTTTAATTGGTAAATGAGTCATATTATTGTTTTTGTTACGAATTCTTCGATTACTATACACAATAGAAAAGTACAAGATTTTTGATAATAGGAGCATCATCGACTCGTGCAATCAAGAAAAAAATCGAAGCTTTAGAAAGACTGCATATTGAGCAAAGACATGCTGCTAAATGTAAACAGGTTTTTAACTAGAAGTTGTAATAAGCTATTTTATTTTATTCATTACAAATTCTTTGATAACTACAAACACCAAAAAGGTGAAAAATTTTTAATGAGAGGGCATCCTCCTCCTCCTATATCTTAACTATTTTGAGTTGAATTCCATCTTTTGTCTGGAGAACAGGTGATGAAGTAGAATTTATAATTGGTAGATTAGGTTGTGATTTTTTGCCAGGTAAAAATTTATAACTTGCAATCAACATACTTAAAATTATTTTGATTTGTGACAGGGCAAATCTTTTCCCTAAAAATTACAAAAATTACAAAAATTTTAGAACAATTTCAAATACGAACCGAGACAATATCGTGGACCGTCACCGAATGGCAAATAAGAATTTGGCAAAATCGTACTCTTCTGATCATCGAAACGTTCCGGATCGAACTTTAACGGATCCGAAAAATATTCTGGATCGCGATGTAGTGCAAAAATCGACATAATTACCGACGTATTCACAGGTAAAACAATATCAGTTGCTGGTATATTGTAGGGTTTAACAACTCGTCGAAATACCGTTGTTGTTGGTGGGTATTTTCGAAGACTCTCTGTATTTAGAGTAAAAATTATCGCAAAGTTGGATGTGGTAAATTCGCTTACCTTTGATAACCTGTTCCAAATACGGCAATTTTAATATGTCGTCGTATTGGTTTTGATATTGGTCGATATTCTTGCCTAATTTTGTAACGATTTCGCTACGTAATCGGTCTTGTATTTGTTGATTGTGAGCTAATTCGTGCAATGTAAAACTCGTCGTCGAAGCTGTTGTTTCATATCCGGCTAAAAACAACAAATAACTCTCCCCAATTACATTGTCGATTGTTATCAAGTTGTTGTTCTTCATTTGGATCAAAACATTCATCACATCATTTCGTGAAATATTATTTTTCTTGCGATATTCGACGATATTTCGTATTAAACCAGTGAAATATTGCTTAACTCTCTGATTATTCTGCATCAATTTTAGAATATTACCTGGATTACTAAAACCATCCGTTATGGCTGCTTTCATTAATTGTTTCAATGGTACAAAGAAAATATTATCGACCATCTGTACAAAATCCGAATCTGGATTTTTAAAGCTATCCTGTTCCACACCCAGAGCTGCAGCACTAATCGTATCGCTCGTAAGTCGTATAGCCAATTGCTTCATATCGAAATCATCACCGTTCGTATATTTCTTCAGAACATCAACGAAATTCTTCGAATAAACGAAAAATATTTGCGACATATTTTTGATTTTCATCGGTGTAAAATGCGGTGCCATTTTTGTACGAACCGTTTTCCATTGTTGCAATTCGACAGAAAGAAGACTTGCTGACAATGGATTTGTCTTATCAACAGGTACACCACGATCGCTAAAATATTCGAAATCTTTCGATAATATCTGGTAGTATAAATCAGCCGAGGTTGGTAGGAATATTGGTCTGTTGAAAAAATAAATGCCACCAAATCGTTGATTTTTCGCTTTGAATTGATCATAAAGGTACTGTACATGTAGAATTACATTTTCTAGACCGAATGCAGCTGTTGATAGGTCACCAATCGGGAAAACTGGATTTAATTGTTGCACGCCTAATTTCGTCCAAAATTTATACGCTTGACGTGATTGGAAATACAAATAGATTAATATTGTTGCTAAAAATACCAGTAATAATTGTATTGATGGTGCTATCCATTGTATATCGAACATTTTTCGACGTAATTTTATCTAAAACACTGACCAAAACTGTAATCAAGTTGATTACAAACTGATTATCGGACAGTACAAGGCTCAATCTACAGCAGAAACCTGTTTTTTTGCAATTAAGTAATGACGTTTATTATAAATTGATTGATTAAGGCGTTGTTTTTGAAATGTTGTAAATTTCTTATCGTAATCTTAATTATTTTGCAAAATTTTTACAGGTTGAACGTAAAAACTGCTATTTCATCGTTGAAAACATCAGCAAAATTGTCTTCGATTTTTCAAAAATTGAGTTATTTTATCTTTTCACAGTTGGTAGTATTGCAACTTTGACATATGTCGCTAGTTTGACATCTGTCAAACACAGATAAGTACGGTAGTGCTGGAAATAATCAGGGACGCTTTAAGGACCTTTCGTATGTATATTTATAAATTGTTCCTGAAAATAACGCTTGAAAACTACTTAAATTACGCCTGAAAAGGAACAGTTTCGGTAGTTAAGAAGCGATTTCTAGGGCTTAAAGTTTTGTTAAATTTTTCGATTGTCTTAGCGAATTTCGTCATAAACTACTGTAGACGATGTGGCGCTTTTAGTCAAAATTTTACATTTTAACTTCCCCGACCAGAGGTTAGGGAAGTTATTAGTTTCGGACCAAAATTTCGAATTCGAGATTTCACCAGATCTTTACGTTTTGAGGCCCCCTGAACACGTTTTTGAACTTTTTAGCATGATGTCCGTGTGTGCGTGTGTGTGTTTGCGCGCGTGTGCGTGCGTTACTTACCCGCGTGTGTTGTGCCTGCGTGCGCGCGCTTGTGTGCGCGTCTGTCGGTTCTCCAAGGATTACTCAAAAACGGTTTCACCGATTGAGTTTAAATTTGGCCAGCACAAACTATTTGGTGGCCGTTCGAGTTGATTAGTTTTTGGTGCCAATTGGACCACGGAAGTGGAAGGGGGAGGGGGTTGATTGAAAAAATTTTAAGATAACATATTAATTTGATATCACCAATCGAAAGGGCATGTGCTTTTATGTCCGCAACAATACCCATCATGTGCGATGTTCTTTTCTTTTTTTAAATAAGGGCACAAAATTGGCATAGTATAGTCAACCAATTCAAATTTGCCGCTCTCTATAAGGGATCGGTTGCCATAGAAAAGAGTTGTTATATAGAGAGATATACCCTATTCACGATTCAATTGCGAAATTTTGAAATGACAGTTTAGAAGGTTATTAAACATAATTTTTAAAACGTAGCAAAATTCATAACAGTAGTTTATAAAGACAGAATGATATCTACTGTTGGTATCACTGAAGGCATAAAATCCTATGCGTTTGTTACATTCTTCTGTCATTTTTGAAACATAACCTCAGAATATTTGTTTTCAAGCGGTTTTTTTGAGCGGGTTTTGTGTTTCGGTTAGCGCTTTTTTAATAAATAAATGTTTTAAAATAATATAAATTTTGAATTTTCCACAAAAAAGAAATGTAAATTCCCTCGACAATTCAATCCATATGATTTGAATTTTTCCATGTTTTTGTCGGGACTACCGTACTACTTTTTACTCCGCGCTCAAATGACAGTTCTGTTGTTCTGTCAAAATTTCGCAATTGAATCGTGGCTCGAGTTTGTAAGAAAGTTGAACTGAAAAGGGTGTGTGTGGAATCACCGATCAGTGAGCAGAGTTTTGGTTGACGAGGTGCTGGTTCCTCATTGAATTTTTCGGTGGTTGTGAGATAGCTACGGCTCTTGATTCTCGATTTTGATTTGTATAGTAAGTTAGTTTTTTTTTAAACTTGGACTCGTGCATTAATTGTCGCCATCTGAGACTTGATTTTAATACACTATTCTAATTCATGATTAACTATCCGGAATGTTTCGGGGAAGTTATTAGGCCGGTTCTTAGATTCGGCCCCTTTCAAATTTTTTTGAATTATTTAACCAGAGAATCTGGATTCAAAGAAAGGGCGTCCAGGATGCTTTTTATTACCTTAGGTGTCTTCAAATTATGTCGCTTTTGAATTTCTTGCCAAGGCATGATGTTTTCAAAATTACCATTGATTGTAAAGCGTTTTTTAATTAGTAAATGAGTCATATTATTGTTTTTGTTACGAATTCTTCGATCATTATACACAATAGAAAAGTCCAAAATTTTGGATAATAGGAGCATTATCGACCCGTGCAATGAAGAAAAAAATCGAAGCTTTAGAAAGACTGCATATTGATTTTTTTTTAATTGTTCCAGTAGAGATTCTGTAACGGTACACTGTACGTTCGCTTTTGACACTTTTTTGATTAGTGGAATTCAGATAAAGAGCATATAGAATGCCCTAAATATATAAAAATAATTGAGTTTTACGCAAAGGCATGCTGCTGTAAATAGGTTTTTAACTAGAAGTTGTAATAAGCTATTTATTTTATTTATTACAAATTCTTCGATAACTACACACACCAAAAAGGTGAAAAATTTTTAATGATAGGGCCATCTTCCTCCTCCTATATCTTAACTATTTTGAGTGGAATTCCATCTTTTGTCTGGAGAACAGGTGATGAAGGAGACGTTATAATTGGTAGATTAGGTTGTGATTTTTTGCCAGGTAAAAATTTATAACTTGCAATCAACATACTTAAAATTATTTTGATTTGTGACATGGCAAATCTTTTCCCTAAAAATTACAAAAATTACAAAAATCACAAAAATTACAAAAATTTTAGAACAATCTCAAATACGAACCGATACAATATCGTGGACCATCACCGAATGGCAAATAAGAATTTGGCGAAATCATATTCTTCTCATTATCGAAACGTTCCGGATCGAACTTTAACGGATCCGAAAAATATTCTGGATCGCGATGTAGTGCAAAAATCGATATAATTACCAGCGTATTCACAGGTAAAACAATATCAGTTGCTGGTATATTGTACGGTTTAACAACTCGTCGAAATGACGTTGTTGATGCTGGATATTTTCGAAGAGTCTCTGTATTTAGAGTAAAAATTATCGCAAAGTTGGATGTGGTAAATTCGCTTACCTTTGATAACCTGTTCCAAATACGGCAATTTTAATATGTCGTCGTATTGGTTTTGATATTGGTCGATATTCTTGCCTAATTTTGTAACGATTTCGCTACGTAATCGGTCTTGTATTTGTTGATTGTGAGCTAATTCGTGCAATGCAAAACTCATCGTTGAAGCTGTTGTTTCATATCCGGCCAAAAACAAAAAATAACTCTCCCCAATTACATTGTCGATTGTTATCATGTTGTTGTTCTTCATTTGGATCAAAACATCCATCACATCATTTCGTGAAATATTATTTTTCTTGCGATATTCGACGATATTTCGTATTAAACCAGTAAAATATTGCTTACTTCTCTGATTATTCAGCATCAATTTTAGAATATTACCTGGATTACTAAAACCATCCGTTATGGCTGCTTTCATTAATTGTTTCAATGGTACAAAGAAAATATTATCGACCATCTGTACAAAATCCGAATCCGGATTTTTAAAACTATCCCGTTCCACACCCAGAGCTGCAGCACTAATCACATCGCTCGTAAATCGTATCGTCAAGTGCTTCATATCGAAATCATCACCATTCGTATATTTCTTCAGAATATCAACGAAATTCTTCGAATAAACGAAAAATATTTGCGACATGTTTTTGATTTTCATCGGTGTAAAATGCGGTGCCATTTTTGTACGAACCGTTTTCCATTGTTGCAATTCGACAGAAAGAAGACTTGCTGACAATGGATTTGTCTTATCAACAGGTACACCACGATCGCTAAAATATTCGAAATCTTTCGATAATATCTGGTAGTATAAATCAGCCGAGGTTGGTAGGAATATTGGTCTGTTGAAAAAATAAATGCCACCAAATCGTTGATTTTTCGCTTTGAATTGATCATAAAGGTACTGTACATGTAGAATTACATTTTCTAGACCGAATGCAGCTGTTGATAGGTCGCCAATTGGGAAAACTGGATTTAATTGTTGCACGCCTAATTTTGTCCAAAATTTATACGCTTGACGTGATTGGAAATACAAATAGATTAATATTGTTGCTAAAAATACCAGTAATAATTGTATTGATGGTGCTATCCATTGTATATCGAACATTGTTGGATGCAATTTTATCTAAAACACTGATCAAAACTGCAATAAAGTTGATTACAAACTGATTATCGGACAGTACAAGGCTCAATCTGCAGCAGAAACCTGATTTTTTGGCAATTAAGTAATGACGTTTATTATAAATTGATTGATTAATGCGTTGTTTTTGAAATGTTGTAAATTTCTTATCGTAATCTTAATTATTTTGCAAAATTTTTACAGGTTGAACGTAAAAACTGCTATTTCATCGTTGAAAACATCAGCAAAATTGTCTTCGATTTTTAAAAAATTGAGTTATTTTATCTTTTCACAGTTGGTAGTATTGCAACTTTGACATATGTCGCTAGTTTGACATCTGTCAAACACAGATAAGTACGGTAGTGCTGGAAATAATCAGGGACGCTTTAAGGACCTTTCGTATGTATATTTATAAATTGTTCCTGAAAATAACTCCTGAAAACTACTTACCTGTTCCTGAAAAGGAACAGGTTAGTTCCTAAAAAGGAACATTTTAGGTAGTAAAGACGCGATTTCTAGGGCTTAAAGTTTTGTTAAAATTTTCGATTTAGCGAATTTCGTCATAAAATAGTGAAGGTGATGTGGCACTTTTAGTCAAAATTTTACATTTTTTTATTAAATTTCACTATTTCATCGGAAATGACAGACAATTTAGCCATTTTGGCAATTTTCAGAAAAATTGTAGAGGTTGATGCATCATTTTAATGAATTTTGAGGAGCTTCTTAATTTTCGGTAAAATTTTTTTGATTTCTCTAGTAATTTTGTGATAAAGTCGTAAAGATGCGGTAGCACTTTTAGTCAAAATTTTATAATTTTGTTTAATTTTATGTTAGTATAAAATCGTGGTTCAGACATTTTAGTCATTTTTGACACTTTGCAGCAACATTTTCGAATTTGATGCTCAATTTTGAGATATTTTAAACTCAATTTTAACAAATTATCAGTTTGTTAACGAATTTGCCGCTGCTAGAAGAAAATGAGATAGTTTCACTAGAGCTTTGGGCTAAATTATAATATTTTAATTTATATTTCTTGACCTTATTCCAAGACATTTTTGCATTAAAGTCTCATTCGTGATATGAATCAAACAACCAATTTCAGAGGTCGATTCTTTTTTGAATAATTTTTAACTTCCCCGACCGGAGGAATTCGAGATTTCATCAGATCTTTACGTTTTGAGGCCCCCTGAACACGTTTTTGAAGTTTTTAGCATGATGTTCGTGTGTGCGTGTGTGTGTGTGCGTGTGCGTGTATGTATGTGCGTCTGTCGGTTCTCCAACGATTACTCAAAAACGGTTTCACCGATTGAGTTCAAATTTGGCCAGCACAAACTATTTGGTGGCCGTTTGAGTTGATTAGTTTTTGGTGCCAATCGGACCACGGGTGTGGAAGGGGGAGGGGGTTAATTGAAAAAAATTCAAGATAACATCTTAATTTGATATCACCAATCGAAAGGGCATGTGCTTTTATGTTCGAAACAATACCTATCATGTGCGATGTTTTTTTTTTTTTCAAATAAGGGCACAAAATTGGCAAAATTGTGTAGTCAACCAATTCAAATTTGCCGCGTTCTATATCGGGATCGGTTGCCATAGAAAATTCAATTGCGAAATTTTGAAATGACAGTTTAGAAGGTTATACAACATAATTTTGAAAGCGTAGCAAAATTTATAAAGGTAGTTTATAAAGACAGAATGATATCTACTGTTGGTATCACTGAAGGCATAAAATCCTATGCGTTTGTTACATTCTTCTGTCATTTTTGAAACATAACCTCAGAATATTTGTTTTCAAGCGGTTTTTTTGAGCGGGTTTTGTGTTTCGGTTAGCGCTTTTTTAATAAATAAATGTTTTAAAATAATATAAATTTTGAATTTTCCACAAAAAAGAAATGTATATTCGCTCGACAATTCAGTCCATATGATCTGAAGTTTTCCATGTTTTTGTTGAGACTACCGTACTAATTTTTACTCCGCGCTCAAATGACAGTTCTGTCGTTCTGTCAAAATTTCGCAATTGAATCGTGGATCGAGTTTGTAAGAAAGTTGAACTGAAAAGGATGTGTGTGGAATCACCGATCAGTAAACAGAGTTTTGGTTGACGAGGTGCTGGTTTCTCATTGAATTTTTCGGTGGTTGTGAGATAGCCACGGCTCTTGATTCCCGATTTTGATTTTTATAATAAGTTAGTTTTTTTAAACTTGGACTCGTGCATTAATTGTCGCCATCTGAGACTTGTTTTTGATACACTATTCTAATTCATGATTAACTATCCGGAATGTTTCGGGGAAGTTATTAGGCCGGTTCTTAGATTCGGCCCCTTTCAAATTTTTTTGAACATAATTACGGAATTATCAGCGTGTTATAAATTAAAAGATCTAGCTTTTTTTCATTCACTCTTTCTGTATTGCGCATTATCATAGCTAGACTTTAAGCTTCACTTTGGACCAGGAAACTATAATTAAAACAGACCTTGTAATGCTAAAAAACCCTTATCGGAAATATCAAAGATAAACTTCGTTTCTATCCTCAATTTGGGCCAATTTTTAAGCTCAGAAGAACCCTAGATTGAAATTATGGCCATCTAGACTGTGTTCCATCTCAAAATTTGGTTCTTACAATTTCAAGATTTTAGAAGGAGGAGCTAAAGTTGTAAATATATAATTTAATCTAATAATTGTTTAGATTAAAGAGTTTAGAATCAATTTTTGCAAAATTATGATTCGTCATTGATTGAAACGAGCAATTAATTCCAATAATCGTCTATTTTATGAATTAAATTAGTCTTGTTTTAATTGAAATAATTTAAACAAGCAAGTTCAATCGAATTTTTTGATATGTCGTGATCTTTCAATTGGCCATAAAAAATCGATTAATTAATTAAAGAACTTCGAACTTAATGTTCCGCATCAATTGCAATGCATTTTTTCTATGTAATTAGATAAAATATGCGTTGCAAAAACGACGATAATAAAAATGAATGAATTATTAAAATCAAATTTTATTATTGTTATTATATTAAAAATAAACAAATCATAACGCGTTTTAAATAGCATCCACTCATTCTAAATTTAAAAACAGCCTTCAAATTTTAATCATTTTAACAGGAACGTACCCATCTTTAACACTAACAACAATCGATTTAGTACTGGGATCGATGGGTAGTTCGCGTTTTGAATCTTTAGCTGGCAAAAATTTGAAATTACTCAACAATGCAGCCAAGCCCAATTTCGATTGCATTATCCCGAAACGCATCCCTAAAACAAATCAAATTCAATTCAAATCTATCGATGAGATAATCGGAAAACGAACCGATACAATTCCGGGGACCTTCACCAAACGGCAAATACGTAAACGGTACTATATCTTTGTCGTTATTGAATCGTTCCGGATTGAATTCCATTGGATTTGGGAAATATTCCGGATCACGGTGTAGGCCCATAACTGAGATGAGCACCGGTGTGCCCGGTTCTAGAACAACTTTACTGTCTGGAATTTTGTACGGACGGACGACTATGCGGTTCAACATGCCAACAATCGGGTGTTTACGTAGAGTTTCTACAAATTTCAAGCATTTATTTTGGGGGTAAATAGTAATAATCGAATACCTTTGAAGACTTTGTCTAAATACGGCAGATTCAAGACTTTATCGTAGTTGTATTCGGTGATCTCTCTACCTAAATTCTCTATAACTTCTTCGCGTAATTTGTCCTGGACTTCTTGATTGAAGGCTAATTCATGGATAGCATTGCTCATTGTTGACGATGAAGTCTCGAAACCGGCCATAAAGAATAAATAACACTGCGCCACAATTTCGTTCATACTAACGCCGGTACTATCGCGCAATTTCAACATAAGATGCAAGAAATCATCGCGAATTATGTTGTTTTTATCGCGATATGCGACTGCATCCTGTACGATTTCAGTGAAATATTTGATAAGTTTCTTATTACTGTGCACAAGTTTTACAATATTGCCGGGATTATCGATGCCTTTATGTACGAATAGTTTGAATAATTCCCAATTGGAAGCGTTGAAGATGCGATCGACCATCCGTGGGAACTCTTCGTCGGGGTATTTTTGGCTGTTACAATCGACACCAAACGCCGTAGCGCCGATAATATCGGTCGTTAAACGCGTCAATTTCTGTTTAATATTCAACTCAACACCACTATCGCATTCTTTCAATATTTCAACCAAATTCTGGATATTTTTCAATTGAATATTGTACATACTCCGCATTTTACCCGAGGTGAAAAACGGTGTACATTTCATGCGGATATTCCTCCATTGTTCACCCTCAACCGAGAACATATGGGCCGTTATCGGTAGATTTTTCTCATCCAGATACGTTCCACGATCAACAAAATAACTGAAATCGGTAATTAAGACACGTTTGATTAATTCGGGTGCGATGAACAAGAATGTTGGTCCTTTATAGAAGTAGATACCACCATATCGTTGATTCTTCTGTTTGAATTGCTGGTGTAAGATTTGTAGACGGAGATATAGACTGTTTATACCAAGACCGGCCGTTGATAGATCACCAAGTGGGAATGTTGGATTTAATTGTTCAACGCCTAATTGTTTCCAATAGTTGTAACGTTGCCGGTATTGAAAATATAAAAATACGATTGATGTTATGAAAAATACAAATAAGAGTTCTGTTACTGATGTTAACCATGTTGAAGCGAACATTTTGGTTGAATGTTTCGTACACAAATACTCGGAACAACAGAACAGATCTGAATTTATTCGAATGTTTTATTTATATTTGGTATAGGTACAAAGTTGATTTGCCTTATCACGTGATTAGCAAACTCACAAAACATATGTTTATAATCAAGATAAAATTTTCCACTGGGACAATTAGAAAAAATATAAATAAAATTATTTATTAGTTAAAATTATCTACTACAGGTGACTTTAAATTAAGACATTAATATTTATTTATCAGAAATTAATTGTATGAATTATTAAAAATCGTGCAATTAATTGAAACGACAATAAACAAATTAAAATGTCTGCAATATTTATTAGAATTTTTTGCAAATAATTACGCTCTACGGGGTGTTTTATTTCGTAGTGGGCTATGTTTTCCTTACACAGTATCGTAGCTTTGCTCGCACACTTGTGAATGTCAAATTTACTAAAAGAGAATCAATCAGAGACAGTGTTATCTAGGCATGATCGATAATTACTGTGATACAGCCGATATATTTCTAATTTCGCGAACTCGATTTAAATATACAGTTGGCCATGCTTTTGGTTCCATAGTGTCGTAGCTTCATTCATATTATTCTAAATTTGACAATTGTTTGTAGCCTGCTTGATTTTCCAATTTAACATCGTCCAACAATCAGAATTTCTGCTTTTTTCCATACTGGAGCTAATTTTGCATAAAAAGAAATAACCATGTTTCTATCTCTGTTTATTGTTTCCATTTGTTTATATCGTGAAATGCTCAATTAAATGGGATTTTTATCAAGACATCCTTGATATATTTTTCAAGTAGCCGAACAAAGCTACGACACTGTTTTAGCCAACTGGGAAGTTAATTACTGTGGTAATCTCGATATACAATGGTATTCTCTATTTACTGGCCACTATGATAATAATGGAAAACTTGTTGTCTCTTTTCAAAAATACACATGATGAGAGTGAGATAGCAGTTTTGTTCAAAGTGTTGCCATGGTAGCCAGCCGCCAAAAAGTTAGAGAATAGCCCTGATACTGTGCAAAATGTTTGGCCAGATCTTGGTTAAGTAGTGTCGTAGATTAGTTCATATTCTACTAAATTTGTAATTTATTGCAAGGACAACTGTAACCATAAGTACAGTGGAGCCTTTTTAACATAAACATTTTCAGCTATTCAACTACTCAGATAGAAAATGGGTCGGTTTTTGACAGCAAATATTAAGGTTTAGTAGATTTTTACAATAAAAAAGTGATTTGTGAGTCTTATGGTACTAAAATAAGCCTTATTGTTCAAATTGTTGATTAAGGGCCTTCTGGTTCGATTTTTGGGCAGTGTACGGTCTCAAAAGTGTCTTTTCAGCAATTTGTAAATATTCTCCAATTGCAAGCTCGCTACTATTCAGCATTTCAAATCTAACTAATATTAGAGAATAAGCGGTTCAATGATAAGGAAGAGCCAAATTGAAATGCCTTATCAGTGCTGCAATTATTCCACATGTTGTAAGCTCCGTTGCACAGATAAAAATATAATTTTTTATCCATCATAGATGATAATCTAATTAGAAAATAAATAAATAATTAAATTGTACGAAAAATCTAAGGTCGCAAAGTCTTAGCCCTCTGACATCTATATCAAAAAATATCTAATCTATCAAATAGGAACTCTGACATTTTTATGAAATTTGTTTATAATGAAAAATATTTGGGAACTCTAGCCTATTATCATCTTACTGACGCAATTTTTGTTTTTCATCTTTTTCAATAATAGATGTAGGAAATTACTATAATTTTAATTAACTTTATTTCCCATTTAGATTAAATAATATAAGAAACTTAGACCTTAATTAATTTAACAGGTACTCCATTTTTAACTGTCACAACAATAGCTGTGGTACTCGGATTCATCTGTAAATCACGTGTCGAGCCTTTACCTGGTAGGAATTTGAAATTGGACAAAACTCCAGCCAGACCCAATTTCATTTGCATCATTGCAAGCCTCATTCCTTAAACAATCCAAATTAGAAATTCTGTTAATTTAATTTTTTAAAGACTTACCAATACAATTACGAGGACCTTCACCAAACGGCAGATAACTATACGGCACGATGCTACTCAAATTTTCGCTATTGAAACGTTCCGGATCGAATTTCAACGGATCTGGGAAGAAGTCCGGATCGTGATGCAAACCAAAGAGTGATACAATAACAGGTGTACCAGGCTGTAGAACGATATTAGTGTCGGGTATTTTGTACGGTTTGACGATAATACGCGGCAACATTCCCAAGACTGGATTCCTTCGGAGAGTTTCTACGATTTTTCGGTTGGATTAAATTGGAAATTTTGATTAATTTTAGTTACCTTTGATGATTTTATCTAGATAGGGTAGATTTGAGATTTTATCGTAGGTGTATTTGGAGACATCTTTGCCTAGATTGTCGATGATTTCTTTGCGGGCGCGGTCCTGGATGTCTGGGTGGTAGGCCAATTCGTGGATGGCGTAGCTCATTGTTGATGAGGATGTTTCGAAGCCGCCGATGAAGAATAAGAAAGTTTGAGCCAATATTTCGTTCATTGTCATTTTATTATTCTGTTTTAATTTCAACAACATATCCATAAAGTCGTTGCGGCTAATGTTGTTTTTCTCACGATATTCAACAGTATCGTGGACTAATTTCGTGAAGAAATTAACAACGTCTTTAGTGTAGGCGGTCTTCATGATATTACCCGGATTTTGGACGCCTTCTTGTACGACTAATTTGACCAATTCCCAGTTGGATGGGTTGAAAATCTTACTAACCATTCGAGGAAACTCACCATCTGGATATTTTAGACTGTTACAATCTAAACCTAAAGCGATATTACCGACAATATCGGTCGTCAAACAAACGAATTTATGTTTCATATCCAAATCGGCGCCATTCTCGTATTGATTCAACAAATTAATCAAATTATCAACATTCTGTAACAATATACTGAACATATTCTTCAATTTACCGGATGTAAAAATCGGTGTGAATTTCATCCGGATATTCTTCCAATCTTGGCCTTTCATTGATGATAGATGCGCCGATATTGGTAGATTCTCTTTGTCAATATATAAGCCACGATCGGAGAAATAATGGAAATCAGCCGTCAATATGGCTTTAATCATATTGGTGTCGACCGGCATAAAAACTGGCCCATTGAAGAAATAAATACCGCCGAAACGGAGCTTTCGCCTTTTGAATTCATTGTGCAATTCGTGTAAACGTTCATAGACACTGTAAATACCAAATGCTGACCAGGAGAGATCGCCAATTGGAAACACTGGATTCAATTGTTGTACGCCGAGTTGTTTCCAATAATTGTAGCGTTGACGATATTGAAAATATAAAATCAATATTGAGGTTGCCAGAAAAACTAATAATAGTTCGGTTGCTGATGTTATCCAGTCCAGATTTAACATGATCTGGCTTTTAATTAACGACACTAATTCGATTGATTTGACTGCACGCTGGTTTCTGGACGAGTACCAGAAGGATTTGTCGTGTCATCAGTTTTATAGTTTTATATCGGTTTCACCACAAGCGATTGACAAAATGCGCATCGCTATTTATAATTCGATAAAATACAATTATTTGTATTGAATTTATTATTGATAAGAACAATTAATAAACTAATTAAATATTAATTAATCGATTAAGATAAGCAATGGAATTGCGCAATCGGTGTTTTTTAACGACAATTCACTCTCGATACTTATTGGATTGGTGGATTTTTTCTTGTAGCTTCACAGTCACGATGATTTGGCGCATATCAGTAAAAATCCAAATTTAAACAACTTTAATTATAAATAAATGCGAAAAAAAACAAATAATTAGTAGATGATTTATCACATTTTGACCCTAAGTTTATCTAGCGCTTAATTAATTTACAATATTTCTGTCTTGTTTGTTTTTTAAATTAGTCCAAACGTTTAGAATAGCTACAAATTCCAATAATGCTTAAAATACAAGGAACCACTTAAGTTAGCTTTAAGGGTTTTTCTCCATGTCGCTAGATATCTAAAGACCTGTCCAGGAGACTGCCAAATCGTCCTCTTTCTCTTTTTAAGCAACAAGTGATGAAACTGCACCGCCTAGCTGTTGTTATTTTACAAAATTTCTCAAAAATTACGCCACTTTAGGCGCTGTTTTCCGAATAACCGAAAATAAAATTAAAACGGCAATAACTAGGGACGCTAGCCTCAACTTTCTAGATTCTCTCCATATAAAAGTTATTTCATTTTATCGATTGTACAAAACACTATGCTGTTAAATATAACACACCTTTTTCAGCGAAAAACATGGTTTTTTGGAATTTTCTGAAAAACCACTCAGATTTTCAAAATAGCGTCGATAGAGATTTAAATTTCGAATCGATCTAGATATTTCTCGATATGTTGATCTAATTGAAGATAAGCTTCCAACGAGACCCTTAAAGCATCACTTTATCTTAGCGTTTTAAGACATTTCCTCAATTAAATCGTCAATTAAATGTAGTCCCTGTTTAAACTAGACTTTTGAGTCAATTTTTATGACGAATTCTTAGTTTCAAGCGAGTTTTAGGGCGAATTTTGGGTTAAAATCATTAGCATTTACTTAAATTTTGTGAAACGTTTCAAACCGATTCCGAACGATAATTAGCAAATTGGAATCCTGCCTGACAGTGGTCAAGTGTTAAGTCGTAAAAAGGGCCTGATTTGGGCACTTTAAGTCAATTTCCATGACGAATTTTTAACTGTCGTAGTTTTCGAACGAGTTTATCGAAAAATATAAATTTTGCGAGATTTTGGTGGGTTGAAATCTTGAAACGTGAGTCCACTCGTTAAGCGTTAGTTGAATCATGAATTTTTGAGTAACTTAGAATTTTCTAAATCAAATTGAATTGAAGAGAACTGGAAGTAGGTGGATTTGTAATTTCGACTGATTTTTGAATCGATCAGGTACCATTTTTGTGGATAGAACTAAACTTCAACAAATCGTTCAAATTTTTATTTGGCATCCAATCTAGAACTACAGCACAATTGAGTCTAATTTCGGATGAGCGGTCAAAATTTTGCAAATTTCACAAAAAATCCCTTCTTTCTCGTCAACAACAGCGACTTTGCGAACTTATCAAATTCGATAACTTTTGCCGTTTGTTCCGATGCTATGACTTTATACTGCGATATTATTGCAGCTACTCCTAATTTAGTTTGTAGCAACCCATATCTTGTTCCTAAAATTTACAAAAATCAACCAATTTTCATGTTATAAAACCCAATACAAATACCTATACAAACTCTAGGCCCTTCACCGAATGGTAGGTACGTATAAGGGACGATTTTATTATCTTCATTGAAACGTTCCGGATCGAATTCCATCGGGTCTGGGAAGAATTCCGGATCGCGTTGCAGAGCTAATGCTGAGATAACAACCGGCGTACCGCGCTGCAAAACAATATCAGTACCTGGAACTTTATAGTTTTTGACAACAATCCTGTTTAAAGTGCCTACTACTGGGTACATTCGTAAAGTTTCTGAAATTTAATAGGGTTAGAAATAATTGCACTATACTCGTGATTATTGTCGATATTACCTTTAACAACTTTATCCAAGTAGGGTAATTTAATGAGGTCGTCATACGTGTACTTTGTGTAATCTTTGCCTAAATTATTGATAATTTCATCGCGTAATTTCTGTTGTATGGTTTGATTGTGGGCCAATTCGTGTAAACAATAGCAAATTATAGTGGAGGTTGTTTCTAGACCGGCTATAAAGAACAGAAATGCTTGTGCTATGATTTCTTGTTCGCTTAAACCCACAGTTTCGTTAATGTTCATTAATTGCGTTAAGAAATCGTTACGTTTAATATTGTTCATTTTTCTATACGTTACAGTTTCATGGATAATATGCTTAAAAAACATCTCCACCTCTTGATTATCATGCATCGCTTTAAGCAAATTCCCAGGATTTTGCATACCTTCAACCAATGCTGTTTTAACAATACCCCAAACCGGTGGGTCGAGAAGATCCCGAATCATTCGCGATATTTCACTGTTATTACCATTTAAAGTGTCACATTCAATACCAAAAGCCGATGATGCGATAACATCAGTCGAGAAATTTTGCAAAATTTGTTTCGTATTAACATCACCACCAGTATCAGCAACAGTCTTCAATTTTTTGATCAGTGCTTGAGTATTCCTCATGAAAATATTATCGTACATTGTCTTCAATTTACCCGATGTAAACGTTGGTGTTAATTTGGCACGTAATTGTCGCCATTTATTACCGCTCATACAAAATAAATGAGCTGTTAATGGTACTTTAACTTCATTACAATAAACACCACGATCCATGAAATATTCAAAATCCGTCGACATTATACATTTGATTATCATCGGATCGATTGGAAGGTAAACTGGACCGTTGAAGAAATACAAACCGGCATGCTTCAAGCCCTGCTTCTTGAAATCATTGTAGAGATTCTGTAAATGCGTGAACAGATTCTCTCTATTCAACAGTACTGGTGTTAGATTACCAGCTGGAAAATGCGGCTGTTTCGTTGCTAATTTCATTTTTTTCCAATAAGTGAAACAGTATTGGTAGTAAAGGTACCATAAGGATATTGAAATCACTAGGAATGTTACAAATGCACCGAACAATATCGCAAATGATGGCATTTTATTTGCGACTTTTCACAGACAATAATAAATATTAATTACTGAGAAATGTACGTAAACATCTCTTATATTAAGTAAGTAAACAATGCTTGCGTGACTTAAAATTGTTTATTAATGAATGTTATGGTTCAAAGTGTTAGATAGGGCTATTATTATTATTTTTGCAACATGCGATTTTATTTGATTGTTCTAAAATTATAGACAATTTTCAGTGGATTCATGGTAATTATAATAATAGTTATGTTGTTTAATTAATGTATACTTCGTGAAGTTTTTTGGATTTTTATTGGGAGTCATATTACATGAGTTCCTTATGAACAAGAGAAGCGTCTTCGCCTATGCTATAGCAACTCCTACATTAGATGGGAAGCTTTATTTCTAAAAGCAGCAAGATTCCCTTTTTTGACAAGGTATAGTCGAATCCCTTAATCTCTACTTTTAGGGATGGTGTCTTGGAAAGACCATACTCTAAAGGGGGTATTTTTAGTACCTTCCTATAATCTGGTGAAAGTTTTTTTAGGAGTTCATACACAGTTTATGAAGCATTTTGGGGTTATTATTACTCTAAAGAAGGTACTTTTAGTATGAGAACTTTATAATTAGTTAAGATCTCTCTAGGAGTTTATTCACAGTTTGTGATGTTCTTTAGGGTTATTATTGAATCTGCCTCGCCGCTTGAACTACAGGAGCTCCTCAACTCGATAAGAGCGTTATTTTGTATAAGATGCAAGATCCCAAAGGTAGGCTTAAGGATCGACCTGAATAAACGCTTTGCAAGAAATATTTTTGACACAAATTTTTAGACACTACTACTCGAAACGGTTTATTTTTGTAAATAGCTATACAAGATTCAGTTACTTTAATATTAGAAATTAGAAATAACTGCCGAAGGTTCTCACATCTGGTAGTCCGTAACTTTTGAACGGTTTCTCAATAAATTTTAAATGAGCTTCATAATTTGATGCTACTGAAGGAGCTCGATATTCTACGGAGGGTGTCCTGGGAAGACCGTACTCTAATGAGGGTGATTTTAGTACAGGAACTCCATATTCTAGTGACGGTTTCCTTGGAAGTTTGTACACAGTTTTCAGTTGAGGTAGTCCATATTCTAAGGACGGTGTTTTCAATATAGGCACTCGATAATCCAGTGATGATTCCTTTACAGATGGTTCGTATACAGTTTTGAGATGAGGTAGTCCATATTCTAAAGAAGGTGTTTTAAATATCGGTAATGCTATCCGTGTTGATTCAACTGGAATTCCGTAACTTGTCGATGGTATTATTGCCGATTTTATTACAGAATGATAGAATGGTTGATAAGTAGAAAAAACTACCATAAAACAACTTGACAAAATAATTAGCCGTATCTAACAAGAATAAAAAATAATAATAGGAATTAACAATATTTAATGTGAATAATAAATTACCATCTTGTTGGCACTGCAGTATTTAGTGAGCAACTGTAGTTTATTTGAATTTTAAATGCGGTTTTATACTGACCTAGGGCGAGCATGTGAAATGTTTTTTTAATTCACCCATTTGCAACATAACACAACAACAGTCCAAGCTTCCGGCAAAATCACAGAAAATACGTGTATGTGGAAAAATGGAAAGTTTCTCTAATTGTTTTTTAATTATTTCGACAATTACAATTCGATTTGTAATCGTTTGGTAGGCAAAATGTGCGAAATTCCTTTTCTATTCGAATATTTTCGTTATTGAATTCAGTTTCGTGTCTCGATGGGACTATATTTTATCGAATAAAAACTGACCAATTGATGTCTCTATTATCATATCTTTCATTTCTATCATGGGAATTGGTTTCATTCTCTCGACTGGCCCTTATTTTTATCGTGGCCATATCAATTGTTATTTTTGTTGTATTTCCTACAGTTCCACCCTCTACTCGATTTTTATTATTAATTCTCACACAAGTTTATTACATTTTCGTCTTCTATTCGATTTATTCTATTTTTGACTGTAGAAAAGCAGACCGTAACGATGAAAATGTTTTTCTAGATACAGATGATTTGCATTAATGTAATCGCTTGAAATGGACCCTACTGCCAGTTCAGATACCATAACAAACATATTTCAACATATTTGCCCAGTTTTTTCGCTTCCCATCTTCCGCCGTTTCGAATCGAGAGAACTGCAACACACCCTTGACCGAGGGACATCTTAACTCGCCACCGTTCTCTAACTAAACCGCATCCGATTCATGCATTATTGATGATTCCTTATAGTGGGTGGTTATTGGAAGGTTTGTTAGTTTTACGGGAAAACAACCAAGGAGAAATATCGGAATACACATACACAATCCATCTGTTTATAGATGGTTGTTTGTTGAGAATTTTCCAGTAACGTAAAGTTGTATTCGATTGCTGAAGAAAAAACAGCTTTGGGCCAATTATTATCGGTCAGAAGTCGCTTTCATTGGTAGTCCAGACAAAATTCGAGTCTAGTCTATTTTTACAATTCTGCCTCGCCGAATCGGGCACGTGCCTACTTCTCATGGTATGGAATGATTTTAACAACGGCTGTTCAAATTATCGCTACATTTAACATGTTATTTACAGTTCAGTCGTATGATAATCGTGTATCGAAATGTAAGTCGTAATGAAAACATCTCGTTCACCAATAAACCCACCCTCTATTTAACACAGAATCTTCAATAATAATCATTGTCGTTTGTCGTTGTATAATTCCTTCAACTTTTTCGTTTGAATAAAACAAAAACGAATAGAATTACTATGGTTATATGTTCGTTCCAGTTGTCTTATCCTCTTTGTGTTTCACTGAAATAACAAGCACTATCTTTAAAAACATTTAATTTAAATGGGGCAGTTTTCAGGCAATAAAAATGCACGCCTTCTGGTCCCATGGAAAACCGGGTCTTTTTATTTATTACACCATCTTTCCTAGTATTCAACCACAATTTTTGTATTGCAATCGTTCGCAACTACAACCACCAATTTAGAGGCGATTTATTGTCGGGAATTCGTTGAGATTGTGGAAAGCAACTAGACAAAAGGCCGGCAATAAAGAGGCAAAGATAAGTTTTTCTTTTCCAACCCGAGAAAATTTGTTACAATCTACGAAACATTTATACACATTAACATCGTCAGGTTTATTTATTTCCGTCTGGCCCTTCCTTTTAACTTTTTGCATTTTGTTTATTGCCCTAAGCTTATTTAAAACTGCCTCGTTCGCCTGTCGCATTCTAGATTATAAAGGATTTCTAAACAAAACTGCAGATTCGCCGTCTTATTCATGATTATTGAAATAATCGAACCGGTAGGCGCAGTTTTCTGGATGGATGAAAGTAAACTTGCCACGATTTTCCCTACGGTTCGTCCGTTTTTCGCCGACTATCTGGGAGATTTGAAGGGAGAACGGGCAGCCCTGTTTCCTTCTAAGCCGATATGCATTCATTAGAATAACGAAATACTGCATTAAGGGCAAACACGGAATCCGCAACGACGGCGATTCCATCCAAAACACATATACACACAAAAGTTGTGTTTTTCTTTTAAGTTTCCAACCGGCAAAAGCGAAGAATCCAACTTTTATATAAACTTTCCGTATATTTGATAGAGTGTACTTTAGCAGAATTCGTTTATATTTAGTAATTTACATTTTGTCTTTATTTTATAAGGCGATAACAACGGGGACGTTACCAGTTTTGTGTTGTAAATAATTGGGGTCCTTCACCGAGGGTGAATCGATGTAATATTAAGATAAATGATAGTGGACAGTTTTGTTGGTTATTCAAGGAAATATTGCAGCAATGATGCAATTATATTACCAACAAGACGATAAAGTCCATCTGTCATGATCTATTTTGACAATGACGACAACAAATCTAAAAAGAACCAACAAATCTTTGGGGGAATATCGTTGGTTTATTGACAGTTAATAACAAGGGGATGATTGGTGAAAATACTTGTTTTAATAAGTAATGATGGTGATTTTTTTTCGATCAGTTAAGGGTATTATTATTTTTTATTTAAAGATCATAACGACCCATTCTTACCAACCTCAACCACTTGACTTAATAAACCTGGCTGATTTATGTAAGGCGAACTACTGGTAATGGCAACATTGCTATATTACATCTCCTCATCGCATAATTCATAGTCAACTGTATCTGACAGACATATAGTGGATATTCCACCCTCTAACACCACCATCGATTATCTCCGTTGGGAAGAAGTAAAAGAAAATTGGTGTAATTTTTGATGGGAAGTTGATAGAAAGAATCTACCGTCGATCATAGTTGAATACTTATTTATGGAAATGGTAGCAATCAAAAGCGGCATAGAAACAAACAACTCCTCGATCGTCTGGCTTTGATCCCGTCGAATATTGGGCGTCGAACCGTATTACGACAACCGACAACGAATGACAAGTGCTCGGAGACGATATTAGAACATCGAGGAAAAAACGCAAATAAATAAGCAAAACCGAATCCAATTTAGAAGCAAATGAGCAGTATGTGGATCGTTATATTCGATTCGAATAAAAAAGTGCAACTTTAGAAATTTTAACAAATCGTCGTATTAATTGTTTGTTATCCGGCAATGAATTCGGGGAACAACCGCAATTAATCCAGGTGCTTTATAGAATAATCCGGGATATTTTCGCACTCTTGTCTCGCGATTTACATCCGAGAAGCTTATCCGCATTTCCCACCTGTTTAGGATTTTAATTACAACTTCTTCGAATTCTACCCTAGATATAAATTGCTGTTTTTGCTTCTTTTACTGTTAATTTTTCGCTTGCGTTATCAGAAGATACACCAACTTATACCTTACAATACTCATAAAAAAGCGAGGACAAACCAACCACCCCCTAGCAACCCTATATATTTAACTTTATATATTCTTATTGCTTATTCCATCTCGTTCAACAACATACATTATTTATAACAAAAATTTTCCATTTGCGTCATTAAAATCTGGTTCCTTGATTGGTCAGTTGTCGTGAATTGACCAATCCTTTTAGTACTTGTCGTTGTTCAACGATTGGTTAAACAATCGTCCCGCTCCAGGAATCCGGGCGGAGCTTTCTGTCCGGACTTTCTTATCTTGACGCCTTATTGCTCCAGTCTCATCCACTCCACGAAAATAGGGTGGTATATAGAAACCGGAATTTTCCTCCTTGAAGACGTTTAGAAAATTCGAAAAAACGAATAAAATGATGATAAAGATGGGTTAGAGTAACGGTAGGAGTCGATTCTAAGCCAATATTGATGGTGGTTTTATTTGTTTGATAGTTTCGAAATTTAGTTTCTTTTTGTTGGTAATATCAGTTGGGGGCTGTCAGGGGGATTACAACTATTTGCAATATTGGCTGAATTGGAATTTTTCAACGGTTCGCTTTAGATGAATACAAAATTTCGATTATTTGGGGAATTGTAGACGAGTCGAGACTGGCGCATCCACCATTTTTCGATGGAAATTTCGTTAATTATCAAACGATATAGACAAAGAGATTTGTAGACATATCCGGTTTGCGTTTATTAATGGTTGGAATTCAACCCCTTTTAACCTAGTATATGCACAAATACACCCCCTCAACACACATACAACCCCATCGTTCCACTGTTATAAACACTACCACACAATCGAGTTTTATTCCTGTCATAGGAACTTGTTCCCATTTACATTTTAATAACACCCTAGATAAGATGCTATCTTTATCTATATTATTATAATATTGATATATCCATCTCTTACAGTTGTACTAACAATATCACATATAGAGAGTGATTATCAATTTTCTACCAATTTGGTTTCGATTGTGTCGTGTTTTCATACAACGCAACTAATGCGGATAACTCGCGGGCGGCTTTCATAAACACACACACACGCACACACCTATATTTTTACCCACGTATTCATGTGTGGGTGTATAACAATACAATGATGGTACTTTGGACAAATGAAGCACTTGCGGCAATGCAAATCAGACTCGAATTGGTCAGACAGGATCGATTTTTGTCAAAGAACCGGGAGACGAAATCACAATCACAGCGAACTTCTAATCGGATTAACGTGGAAGAATTCCAAGCTTACAAATAAAAAATTATTCACAATTGAAGAAGCGGAGGAAAAAACAACAAAAACTGTAAAGAATGGCAAATATTCGGTTTGATTAAAGAATTAAATAAAGTAACGTTAAAGGGCCGTAATGGATTCAAGTTCATCAAGTTTGTTTTGATTGTACGAGGGTGGAGGTGGTGTGGTGGCGCATAGACTTGACAGTAGAAATATTATACAAGACCACACAAAATGAGTTTGTGGTGAATGTTGAAAAGTATAGGAGCGGATGAGGAGGAGATTCTCGTTGATTGCAAAAACACAAAATCAACTTGGCTTGATTGGGAAGAGACTTTTAATTGTATTATGCAAATCGTTGAGGTTTCTTCTTTTCTTATGCAATTCAACGCAAAAATGAATAGTTGGAATTGACGAAAATATGTGAAATTATTGCGACTTTCGTTCGGTTTTTAATTAGAAAGTTGTTTGACTTGAAAAAATCGCTAATTTCCGTTCAAACTCTGTTGGAAAGTTATTGCAAATGAAACCAGTTTTGGTCAAATATTTCTTCACAACGCTCATCCATTTTTTTTATAGTAGACCACATAAAATATGGTATTATATTTAAATTAATCATTTTTGTCCATATTAATATGGTCGACTGTGTAGAATACTCGCTAATTACTTTAGTTTAGAATTTCAGAAAAAATAGGCTTAGTTGCGATTTTCAGAAAATGACCATTCAAAATATAAAAAGCTCTAATTCTAGAGTTAACTTTCGTCTATCTATTTATAAGAATTTCATTTGATTTTGTTGCTTTCGCTTAGTAAAGCTGAAATATTCCAGTAAAATCATGTAATTTTTCAGCATTTTTAGAAAATCCAGCCGATTTCCTGAAAATTCATGGAGCTACATAGGAGTAAAATTGCATTTAAAATCCAATGAAATATTAGCCGAGTCATTATCTCTTAAAATTTTCAAGATATGTGTTTCAATGCCTTAGAATTTACATTTATTCAGATCGAACTATAAGTTCTTATAGCAATTGTCAGTGTCGGGCAATTCGAAAAATTTTTCAGAGATTTATAGAAGGGTCCCTGTAGATTATTTTGGCAAAATTTAAACCGCGTAGCCCATCGGGAAGTTGGTCAAAAACGGCTCGTTTTCAACAGTGTTGTAATTTTTGAAAACGAGCTAACACATCAAATAATTCACAATATATTTTTTTCAATTTTTCTCCGCTGTAATATAAAATAAAAGTGAAAGTTTCCTATCCGTTCCAAAATAAAATGAAGAAAAACGAAATTGCGAGAATCCTGAAGCTATTCTGTCATTTGACGTTTTAAAAAATCGCAACGTTATTTAAAGTTGTTTGATCAACTTACCGACGAGCTACGAGGTTCAAATTTTGCTAAAGTGATCTGCAGAGGGTTCACCGTCAATCCTTAAAATATTTCTCTAATTGCTTGTTAAATTTTTAGCTAAAGACTTTTAGAATCGCTCTGAAATTCCCGTTCAATTCTATAATTTATAATAAAACAAAAAATCGAGACAGTATCGCATATAAACGTATATAATTTCCGATTTTCCGGAACGGTCAACCGGAATTATGTGCGATAACCGTCCGGCATTCTTTCAACCAAGTTCCGGTATAGTGGCCACTTTACATTTCCTTCCGTGGCTTATATACTGGGATAGATTGTAGGTGGTTGTTTGTATGACTTGGAAAAGTGCAGACTGCTACAATTTTAAATGAATAATGACCACTTTTTACTTGATTGTTAAAACGGATATTCCGTGCCGACAGAAGAGTTTTCTCCCTCTAACATCAAATGAAAGGTCATCATCTATTTCGATTGGTAGTTTCGTATTCACTGAAAGGTCAAATAATTTTTTTTTTTTGGGGAAATCAGTGGAGATTTTCAATTTGTTGTTTACATTTCAAGCTCCCCTTTTATATTGGATCGTATATTCAAGAGATCGAGAGGGAATCGTTGGATGATCGTTATAAGAAGCGCTTGCAAATATTTAATCGTTGAATATGCATGAGAACGAGAGTACACCGGCTGTTTTTCTAACATTTCACCATTGTGTCCGTAGTAGAGAGGCACGACGACGTCCACTAATGGCGTCGCGACGCCTATCTACACACCTACCATTACTATTAAAATACTCATCCTATTCTCAGATCAATTTTAAGCACTCATAACTCCTATTTCGCTTGTAAATTGTTCCCTACACGGATTGATATGCAAATCGTTTGAATGTTCGCCGTGGTGCTTTGTCACCTTCTACTACCACTTGAAATCAAATAAAGTACCACTACGTCAAAGCAATCGAATTTAAATAACGACAATGCTGTATTGTCGATTCTTTTGTACTAGTTGTTGTTGTTGTTGAGTATCAAACGAAAAAATAATTAAAGAAAACGAGACGAAAATTAACCTTGCAACAACGAGCGTATCTGAAATTTCCGGTGGTTGTTGGACGGTTTCCGGTCACAACACAAGATAGACGATCTCTGGATGTGGACATTGCGGCCTCTGTACCACATAATAATACAGAATCCCCCTTTTGTGATTTATATTATCCAGAATTTTTCTCCATTCAACTGAACTGGAACTAATTGTTGATTTATGTAGACAACGAATATGATACGAATCCTTCTATTTTCGTTGCTTATAATTTAGGATTTTTGTCAATTCCCACCACCCACTATGCAAATTTAATGTAAATTGAAGGAGTGCTATACGGGGGCAATGTAGGAATCCTCCTAACTGATTCATCATACATTAAAGTCCGATGTTTTAACGTCAAGACACTTCTCAAAGAACAAAAACTCTAACACTATAATAGGATTCGGTTGTGTTTGTTAATAATTCACAAAATTCAAGTGAGGACCTTAGAGATTTTTAGCTACACAGGGAAATTATTAAAATGAGCGTCAATCAGTGCCGGTTGTGGATTGCTAGGATTAATTTTCTTCCAGGAATCCCAAAAGAGCTTTAATTTCTAACTACCACATCGAAAAAGCAAAGGGTTTTGCATTTCAAAGAGCCGTTGATTAAATCCAACAATTCGTCTTTTAATAAAACGAAAAAAAATACTATTATTTATTTTTGATTCGTTGTGTTAAAACCACCGAAACGGCGAGTTTATTGCCGCAATTCCCCCGGGATGAGAATAAAGTTTACACAACACACCTCTCGGCTTTGATCTATTCCCCAATAGCACACATGTACGATAGAACAAATACCAATTTTCCGTTATTGGATCGTTAATGGATCTTGAACTGTTTTCTTGACGATTTAAATTTGTGTGTTGTATGTCGTTGGTTAATTGCCCGGCTTTATTCCCGGACAACTAGGCAAGTTAGAGGAGATGGAAAGAAAAGCCAGCAGGAGCTTTGACAATATTGCTTATTGCAGTTGTCGTTGTTGAAACCGGGGCTTCGGTGGGAGCTAATAAAAGTTGCTACTGTTGAAAATACACAAACACATAGACAAGACTATTTAATGCCCAATGAAATGTAAGATAAAACAATCCCATTTACTAAACAGAGAGGATGTTTACAACGAATAGAAATGGTAACGGTGGAGATATTTATGGACCAAAGAGACAGGAGACTTGGGCGGATAAATCCAGGACGATGCCGTGCATTTAGGGGATTAAATCAGTTATTGTGTCGATGTTGGTTGAAGACAGGGGGTTGAGAATTTCAACAATACCAGGGGTGAGGTATTGTAGAAAAACACTATACGAATATTGTTCGTTTTTGGTAATTAGATCAAAGAAAATTACACGAATCGATAGAATAGTTTCGATTTCGGTCTACAAACAAAGAGTTTATCGGCGACGTTTCCGGCTTGATTGCATTTTGAGTATGACGAATGACCGGCAAACTGTATAGGGTGATGGTTTTATTATTTATCGCAACCCTTGCAAAATACTTTAGCGGCTGGGCAATACATCATCTTCACAGTTTATATCGTATTTAACGATATGAAATTTAGTATACCAAGTGTGGTCTTGTGTGTATAATGCACTCGATTTCGACATGAACTCTAATAAGATTGATGATCTACCGCATCTTTCTCAAACGATACTCTAACTTGAAGATCGGCAGAAATAACTAAACACAATTCTGTCTTGTTCTTGTTTCTATAATTATCATGTTAAACAACATGATGGCTTTCGTCAGTTGTTGTATAATGTGGGGCCGTCTTATCAGGTGTTCAGCTTACTGGAATCTCCGTGTGAACGGTGCAAGAAGTGCTCCATTCAAAAGCTTATTTGCATGCTATCAACCTACAATCTCATCCCTTGTTACTGCTTGCTCTACATGCATGTCATTCTTACAATCTAAGCCAAATGTATATAAGTTAATCATGTTCGTAGGCAAATACAGCGAAATTCTCGACATATCTCCACGATTACTGTCCAAGGGTTGGATAAAGAAACAATTTAAAACGTATTTAAAATCGGTATGATTTTCGAATGGTGTTTGTTCTCGTTTGAATGGATTCTATTTGCAAACACCGAAAACACGGTCACGTGTCGTTTTTTTAAAAAAAACACACGTCTCTCCCTCTGGATAATAAAAGTCGCTTTAGCACCCCGTATACGTAACTCTCTATATACAACCACCCTCTTGGTTAATACTAGATAGACAGCAGACTAACAATAACAGAAAAAAAGCCGTATTACTTCAATAGACTAATATAGGGTTGGTTATTGTATCCTTTTTTCGATTTTCTAACAATAGCTAGTGACCACCGCATTCAAACTACCCTTATTTCTATTGTTTAAATTGTATCGTATGGACGTTTTCACACCGCTACTAAATAGACAGATATTGGTAGACAAGGGGTTGTTTTTTTGTGATTGAAGTTCGATGTACACATTTCGGAAACTTTTCGCGAAAAAATAACACACCCCGAACATTATTTTACTGTGATTCTACCACTAGTGACAACTGTCATTCATCCAGTCAGGGTTACCATCTGCTGTGTATTCATTATAAAATGTAATATCCGTTCGAAAAAGTTTGTGTCTCTGTGAACTCTTATCAGGCGCTTTATCATTATTATTATAGGGTTGATGGGAGTTTTTCCACCATATTGCCGTTATTCGGTCGGTGGTGTTGCCGTATTGCTTCATCTTTTTAATAATAGCATCTTAATTAAGTTGGAGATGTTTTTAATTGCAATAGTCTACGGTTGCTGGCCTCGTTTATTCTTAAGCCTCTACCAAAAACTCATTCTGAATGGGTTTCATTAAAGTCGACACCTCGTAAAACATTAATATTGGGACTTTGAAGTATAAAGAGTGGAAAGCTTTAAAGAATATACTCTCAACAGTTTTTATTACATTCTCAACTATATTTAGAAGGGAACTGCAATTATTGCAGATATCCAGGAGTTAATTAAAATTAAATTTTAATGTGGTTATTCACAAGAATCGACTCATTAAATTGATAATTTTTGGCGTTGTATTGTTGTTGGAACCCCTTGAAAACAGTCCGACCATATGTTTGGGTCGTACTTTAATTTCCACCACCATATTGGAGACTTGACTTGTTGTTCGCTTTGTAAACGTGTTGTTCCGTCAGATTTGTCACACTCACTTTGCCAATCTGTCGTTCCATTCTATTGGCAATACTTTTAATATAAATGTGGGGTTAAATTAGAATTGCACCCATGAGTATATACGAAAACGACCTATAAACTAAACGGCTGTAATTCATTAAGAGATGGTTGGAGATGAAAGTGTATCCTATTCGGTTTTTGTTCAGTTAGAATAGGATAGGATAACAAAACTGTAAAGGGGATGTTTATGTATGTGGAATAGATGGTTGAAGAGTTTATAGATAGGCAATTTAGTAATGTAATTCGGTAGTGGTTGATGCTTGTTGAGCTTGATTCAAGACAAATGCTTGGGGCTTTTCACATGGCGGCACAATAAAATCATTATTAGCTGTTAATTTCCTTAATTAATAAGGCTGAAATTTGCCTGAAATCCACCAAATGTACAAAATTAATCGAGTTTTTGAATTGTAGAAAACATAATGCAACCAATAATACACTATTGTTTTAAATTGCGTATAAATTGATTATGGATAATGAACAAATTTCAGGATATTCCCCTAGTTGACGGATTTTCAGCTAAAATTACTGAAAGTGTTCCTAACATTTTTATAACTTTCAAAACTAGCTAATACTGAAATTAGAACGATTCAAGCGTTACAACTGACATTTGGAAAGAGGCTTCAGTTTATTTCAGTTGTGATTACTTCGATTGTTCCTGAAAGTTATCAATTATAAGAATTTCGGCTGAAAATCTGGTCGCCTCTTGTTTCCTTATTATTATAATCCTTGAAAATCTGATCTTTGGTTCCCTTAACCTTGTGTTTCTAGGTTTGAATTCAAAAAATGATTAGAAATGGGGATAAATGTCCAGAATTCAAGCGTGATCTTTATTGTTTAAACAAAGCTTCCTTTGCCTTCAAACGAACAAAAATAAAAAGTGCTTTGTTGTTTGCTTACATTTTTTTCTGTTCAAGGAAAAGTACGGTTGTTTTTCAACAAAATCACAATTGCCCCAAATTTTAACTAACTGGATAGACGCCTAAACAGTTAGCCTAGAAGCCCCAGACTCTTGTAAATTTCGTTTTGTTTATTTCTTTATAGAATTACCAATTTTATTTCTATTCCGTCGATAGCGTTATTGAAAAAGTCGTGAAACCTTGCACCCCCTGAAATGACTTAACCAGATCCGCTTGTCAGATTGTGCGTTTGAAATTGTTAAGAAAATTTGTAGAATTTTCCAAACAATTACACCTTTGAAAAAATATCGAAAAGCATGCGATAGTTTTATTGAAATGATTTTTTTGTTTAAATCTAGCGATACAGCATTCTTAACATATTTCATTGTTTATTATTTTACAACAGCATATTTTGAATAAATTATTCAAATATTTGTAACGATAAAAGTTAAATACTGTACTCGTTATAAATGTGATAAACTACAAATACAACGATAATAAAATATAGCGGACAATTCGTGGATTTTCTCCGTTTAAGTATTAAAAGTTGCCTATAGTTGTGCCTAAAATAATCGCTTAAAACGGCATTGAAATCACCGACCTTTCTATAATTTCACAATAAATTTCTCTGTTGATAAAAATGGAGATTTATAAGACTTGAATATTTAGAAAAATCTTCCATCCCTTGTTTCCAACTGTTGGCAAAACAACAAAACTAAATAAATAGTGGGTGTGTTTTCTATTTGTCCTGTTCCTCCAATAGCAACGACAATAACATCAAATACAAATAAAACAAATCCAGAAGGAGGATCGTTACTATTGGCCCTTTTTTCACCACTACAGTATTGCCATGGTTGTTGTTATTGTTGTTTTAACAAGAGCGTGACTTACCGCTTCAGATAACACGGCTACACAATACTTGTAAATTTTAAATACGGCAAAAAATTAGATTTGTTACTGTAAATTTTGCTATAATTATCATCAAAATACAGTCGGTCTACTACAATTCGGCCAACTGAACACCCCCAAATTCTCTAATCTTTGTTGGTTTTGTTGGTTTCAAGTCGAGCCTGCCGTCGGCTTCAGTATCGATAACAGATTGTTGAATATTGCAGCAAAATACAATTATTTCCCTTTTTCGGTACAGTATTTAACCTACCCTATTCAATCGATAAATGACCCCTTAGATTTCAACTAATACATCATATTTATTTTGGCATACCACACCCCCACAACTGCCACCAAATCTGCCACATCTAGACGAAATTGTTAATAGCCAGCCAGATGACACCAACTTGTCCCTTTATTATTAACATTATTATTATTATTGTTGCTAAAATCCAACCACCGATGACGTTAAAATAACGGTCGTTAATAACTCTGAACGACTGTTATTAGTTTTAATTTCGTTTAAAAGCCGTACAAATTTGACATAATTTATGGATTTGTATTGTCATGAAAAAAGGGGGTGGGTTCTAATATTAGGGTGAGGAATATGCAAAATTCGATTTGATTTTCTATTAATTAACATTGGCAAACTGGTTAATTAACGTTTTAAAATAGGGCAATATAGAAGAACTTGTTGTGGTATAAATAAAAAGTTGTACTGTTTGTTTGTCTCCCACGGTCTTCTATCAGCATTCAAGACGAATTCTATACATGACTAGAAAAAAACATACGTGCAATTTAAACGAAATTTCCAAAATCGAAATAAACGAACGCCGTGCCTGTCTGTGGAGAATAAAATAGAAATCTTGCTAATTCTATAGTTGACGAACAATCGTATGCAGAATCGCTGCGAGTATGGTGACGATGAAGAAAAAGTGTGTGTACAGGGGTCGAGAGCACCCTCTAATCTTGTCATTTGCGTATGAATAGTCCATAGTGGGATGTTGTATTATTGTGTATATAGAAAGAGAAATAGAGGGCTCCCCGTTCTGACACCGTCATTTTCTGCTTGACTGATCCGTATATGTTGATGTTATCACGAATTGAAGGTGACAACCTTAAAACCGCAACAACTGCGTTTCACTTGATAGATAATTCTCTATAGTGGCATAACAGGAAAATAAAATTTCCAACAAATAAAGGAGAACTAGAGATGTTTTATTGTTGCTGTCGCCTAACCCTCATTAATAATCTTAATTAATAAACCACGAGGAATTTGTAGAATTTTAATGCACAAATCAAAGACTTTAATTAAATAGTCGTTTGAATTACAAATTGAAATCACTAGCAATTTTGATGAGCTTACAGAAAGTCTATCGACAGTTTTTCTTACAAACATTTAGCTAATTAATAAAACGAATAAAACTCTCTCGGAATAATCGCAAATCAATTAATTTCAGGCCAAAATTTACCGATAATCAGGTCTTTCAGAACTATAAAAGCGAAGTTTTGTTGATTTTCAGGATAGTTTGTGATTGCTCTTTTAGATTAAGCGAGTCTGAAAGATACTTTCAGATACTTTGATAAATCTGAAATCAAAAACAAATATACGAAATGTTTTAGTTGCTGAATAATGAAAATTTGAAACTTTCAAATATTTCATTGTTTTTCACTGAAAACGATCCTAATTTAGACCGCAATTCAGAAATATTGTTAGAAGAGCGAATTATTGAAACTTTCAGGTTATTTACGTGAAAAAATCGACGTAATATTAAGGCCCAAAAGCACAAATATTCAAGTTGAGGATATCGGAACAATTTAAGTAGAATATTTATAGAAATATGTAGAACTGTGTTTCATGAAAATTACGATAATTAATAGAACAAATACGTCTCCGAAAGCGGACTGATAGTAAATCAAAGAATTTCAAGTTCTTCAGGATTATGAAATTAGGAAATTTGCTGGCGTATTTCAGTTATAATTCTACGAGAAAACAACAAGAATTTCGCAATATTGAAAATTTACCGATAATTTGTGAAATCTTTACGAATGCTGAAATTTCGAAGCCTCTCTAATTCGTACAAGATCTGAAATTACTTTTATCCCTGAAAACAATACCGATGCAATCATAATTAAGATCACAATTTAGAAAGATTTTTAGACTAGTGAATTACAACTTTTAGTCTAAGTGCGTGACAAAATCGACATAAAATTAAGATACAAGATACCTACTGGGACGGTTTAATTAAAAAATTAGGCAAAACAACTGTCTCATAATTTAAATAGACGATAATTAATGAAAATTGAAAATTATAAATACAGCAAATGTTAAATTTGAGTCTCTCTGATCAAATTCTGGTATTTCTAGCAATTTTCTTACCGTATTTCCATTAAAATTAAATAACTTGAGTTATTCGAATCAGACTGAAATTTCAGTAATTATTAATTAATATACTTAAATGAATTTACGTAAACAAATAGGCGTAAATCGTTGGGCTTGCCTGTAATTTGAATTGTCTTAAAATCTTGCAAAAGAACGTCTGCAGAACTTGAGATTTATTTTAAAATTTATGTAATCATACATAAATATTTCTCTAATACGTTCCGAAATAATTCTAATTTGAAGTACAATTAAAAGCAATTTTATAGTCTTAATAGAGGGCAAATTAACCGTAACGAATTAAAAATCATCAACTACCACTAACTTGAAATTAGCCAATTTTAGCCTGCAATTTGTGGTGATTTTTCAGCGTGTAGCACACCGTTTTTCCCTCATTTTGAAGCGAAATTTCCCGTGTCTAGTCTCTATTTCCCCAGTATTTAGGACGTACAATTGGTTTTCTTTTCTTTCGAAAAAAAAACCGATTAAAGTATAAATGTTAAATAATGTATTCGACATGGTACAATTTAATTAGCATATTCATAGCACATATTTCTCTACACCTCGTTCTTATTGTTTGCAAAAGCGTAGGCAAAAACAACCACACAAATACATACATTTTATCTATATAGGTATGTATAAGTGAAATTCATAAAACATACTGTAAAAATAATTGGCAAACCACTATAAACGTATAAAAAAGATCGTCATTGTATTTTAATTTGGTAAATTGTCGAACAATTCCTGGATCCAACACTCGTATTATGTTTAAATACATGTGTAATATTGGCAATTTACAATAAAACAATATGAGTTGTAGTGGTGGAGGTTTGATTGTCGACGACAACGACACGATAGAATTAGTAATCAACATTGTAATATTGTCATTATGTCGTTTAAGACCGTGAAAAATACAAAATAGAGAGACATGAAAGGAAGAAAAAAACGACCGACATAAAAATGCAAAACAGCCGTAATAAAGAACAATCTCTAATGTGATCTCCCCTTGATTTGCTCTCTTTCTAGTGTGGAACTTGTGGAAATACACCAATCCAGTAATGTGGAAAGAATTGGATAGTTGTACAGGATAAAGTCCTAAAGAAATGCAACACTACTGTTGTGTTGTTATTTGATTTTTCCCTCTTTATTGCCCCTTTTAATACGCCAATTTTTCTATTCTCGTTTCTCACTCTCGTGTTTTTGATTAATAAGTGTTGGAGACACGCACATTTCGATTTAATCATACCAAGTATAACGTACATAATTTGCATAAGGAACGATTCTTTGTTCATGGTTATTATACACACTTGTCATTAAAAAAAAATGTTATCATGTTAAATAATCTATGCGTACCAATTAAACGAACATTTTGACGATGTTGTTTCTTAAAAAGGGGCGACAAATCGACCGTAGCGAATTAAATGTGAGTTTTGCCACGCGAACCCTGTCATTCCTGTTCCCCGTAACGCATTTTCTAAACGACAATAATTAATAGATGGCGTCTATTTGAAGTATTTCTGAGTATTTCTGGAAGCTTATCTGATGTTTTTATTATAAAATAGATGCCTTCCGTCGGTTAGGTTTGTTGATGTCAAGAACGATCAGAGAGCTCCTCTGTTGTAATATTCGAGGCAGGTCCTTCAAGCACGCACAAACTACGTGCCATCAAGGACTTAAGTCATGTATTGTCCTGAATCACAAGAACTTGTACTATGAGATTATTAGATAGAAAATCACAATTTTTTTAGCGAAATAATTAGAAATTGTGTTATTGTTGTATGGTTCTATGAAAAAATGCCACCCGTTATTGTTATGCTAAATGCATGGAATTGCGGCGACAACAGTAGACAAACAACAAACACAATAATAAAATACACAATAATAAAGAAGACGAAGAAATAAAGAAATAATCAAGACAAGTGCACGTTCGTTAATAAATCTTTGTATTGAAGTATACGTGAGTCGCGCAAGGTCGGGGCACACCTTGGCGATGGCGCCCACAATTTATCAAAAGACGACAACGAAAAAAAATATTGTAAACCCCACCTTAAAAGACCCAAACTCCCACATTTTTTATTGTTTGTTTATTCAAAAGACATTTCTATTTAGTTAGAAAGTCTTGTGCTGGTTACCAAAATTGACAACACAAATTTCGACACAAATTCAAAATGGCTTCCGGTACCTACAACACATCTCAAATCTAAACACATAACCTCACAATTGCACGTGTCTCTGCCGCCGATCTTATCACTAATTATCAAAGATTTGATTCGTTTAATTATTGAATCAATCGGATATAATAGTGGATACGGGTGGTTTGGTTTGTGGTAGTTTTATAGGATTGATGTGCTATGGGGATGGTGCCCCAGGTCCTGGGGAGCGACGTCGATGTTGGCGCGACGCGACCGACGCCCGAATGTGCCATCACTGACACCCTTCCCAATTTTATAGTACGGATGTCGACTGGCACAAAGAGGGGGCAAAACACTTTTTATTCCATCCAGCAGACTCAGTCGCTCATCTGCAAGTCGGATAACACACCTAATTATCAAGTTAATATGGCCATTCTGTATGGCCGCTGGAAAGAGGTTTCAATTTGGTTGTTGAAGTTGATAGAGATAGATGTAATATTTTATACATTATGCTAGATAAAGATAGAGAAACACATTGATATTATAAGTAAGTTCAATAGCTGTATTCATTTGTAAACTAAGGCCTGGTATATATTCAGAAAGAGGGCAGAACTCATGTATGTTTCATACAATTTAAAGTACCGGTTATATTCAGGCGTCGCGGCGCTCTACATTATTCCACTATAACAACAATGTCGACTGTAATGGCGACGACGGCGGCAATGATGACGGCAGGTACAGACCGATCTACCACCACTTTGAAGACGTTTAAACAATTTTTATCAACGTTGAAACAGTTGGAAATAGTGGAGACTTCAATGCTCACACCGGAACCATATACAGAAATTCCCAATAACCAACCTATAATTTTATAACGTATCGATGAAAAGAAAAACTAATATGAATCGAAACTTATAACCGGCTATGGCCTGCTATATTGGGTTTGAAGAAAGAAAGAGAAAACATACTGTACTGAATATGCAACGAAGGAATATCCCGCTGGAAGGAATGCATAATTCAACATGGAAATTAGAAATAAATTAAATATTAAAATTATGGCAAAAGAAAAAGAGGGCTTATTGATTATGTATGCAGCGAGGAAAAATTAAACCAGACTAATGAAGAAATACGTCTTTTCAGCGGAATGGGGCACGCGAACCAAATTACTTCTTATACAGGCCGACGCAGGTGGTGGTGGTGGTGGTGGCGGAGGCGCCGCCTTCTGATGAGATTTTAAACATCCACAACACTTTTTCTTTTATAAATTAATCAGCGAGATTAAGAATGTCGAGCACTCAAAGTTTTCCAAGTAAAAAACCAATTTATTTACAGATGGTTTACGTTTTTCGAAAAGAAATTTGGTTGAAGTTGGTTAATTTTCTTTAATATTGTCTGTTCGATAGAAGAACACGGCTAAAATCGATCATGTGGAAGGATCGTCTTGACGACAGTCAAAAAAAGAAGGTAAAAGATGCTGTAAAAATATAGAAAAGCTGTTTTGAACGGCTAACCCCTAGGATAAGCCCCACATTCACATGTATGAAATTCAGCACATCAGAGAAACTGAAGCCTAGCTGTATAATATAAAATATCTACTGTACTTATCATAAGTTTTCGTGTGGATGGTTGGACGATAAAGACGCGAGGGATTCGATATATACACATATACAAGCACACAGTGGGTGGGCCACTACCCTCGATATGAAGAAACCTCGTCCACCACATTGCCGACGATTAATGTGGAAAAGACGTATCATTTTTGTCGGCGACACGAGAGACTTTTACATAATTCATGAGTACGGTCAGCAATATTTCGGACTTTCAGCCTAATGGAAATTTTGCAAATTACACGAGGGATTTTTGATTAAAAAAATAAATTAAATTCGATTATTTTCTCTAGATTTCCGTAAGATTATTGACCAATTTTCATCACTGTTTCCGTTCTTATCGTTCCACTTCAATTCCATCGATCTCATCACTTATGGATACTGATGACTTCGACAATGAGGCCGTCTTCGTTGCTTTGATATCGGCCCACTGCTTGTTATGGATGGGCGAGGCTGTTTGTTAAAATAAATTGGGGAAAACGAACACTTGAACCGTCTTTCAAGTAGAACGCATCTGGAAATTACAAGAATTTCTGATTCAAAGCGAAATAAATCAGAGTATCGTTTCATAATCTTAGTTGAGTGAATTCGAATTTTACTTGTAAATACCTGCATATGGACGCTTTTCACTTAAAAAAAACTAAGAGAATTCAGTGTGTGAGAGTAAGAGCCGAGCTTCAGGATTATGTAGATTCGGGATAACTTTTCTTTTAATGCTGCACGTCAGCTAGAGTGCTTTCTAAATAATCACAGATTATATTTTCGTTGGCTAAAAAGTTGTAAAAGTCTCAATAAACAGCATGCAAATTGAAATTGTATTTTCCATCTGCAAGTCGAAGAATATTTTCATAAAACCGAATGGACAATATAGCGTGGCCGCTTATACTTTTCCGACTATATCAATTCAATTTAACAGGACAGCAATATTGCATTTACGATGTCGTATTTTATCTAGAAATATTTCAATTAGACGAAAAACTGGCCAACCCCTAGTTGTAGTGGACAGACAACGTTTTTGTTATGGGACCAAACTTTGATAAAAACGAATGATGGTATTTTTCCGTATCCCGGGTACAAGTTTTGTCATCTTTCATCGTTGCAGTCGTTCTTTTCTCCTTGGTTCTCTTTGACTCAATATATCCTTATTTCGGGTGAATTTTATGTGTTTATTATACGTTAGCTTAGGTTCATAACGGCCGTCCACGGATTTCTTCGACTGTAAATTTTGACAGAAAACTTCATTTATCTGTTATGATACAATAGAAAAGTTAAACGGTGATATTGCCACCCGTTTTTTTCATTTTATCTAAAGATAAACTCGGATGGACTTTTATTAAATAATTCTACAAGGGTTTTATTAAAAAAAATAATAACACGAATGCATCTAGGGGTTCGAATAGTTTTTCGAAAAATTACTCAATGTTACCGACAGATAAATGAGATAATTTAACACGGCTGTAATTATAGACCGGAAGGAAACACGAGTAAAAACCAGTCGGAGATTCATCTCGGATACATTTCATTAACATAATTTAACATTTCATTATTGTTCAAAATAGAAGAAAAAACATATTTTCACACAATTTTTCATCGGTTCAAATATTTTCGTATGAGACAATTTAATATAGAAAAGGGTGGAATTGATATTGCCAACCCCTTTGTAAATATTTAAAATAAACTCATTGCACAAAGTGCTATCTATTCTAATACCGCATATTTACGTAAGAACTATACACATTTTCGTCAAATAACTTTGTTTATCTTTTTGCGAAAATAAACCTACTTTTCCCCTTATTCTCCCGTTATTATCCAACCATTCCGGGAGATTAAATAGATTTCCCGATGCTAGTTCTACCTTTAATGGCCGTTATAACATTGAATTTTTCCGATAAAACAACCATTTTTAATGTCGTGCCAGTTAAATGATTTGTCGAATCAGAATTTCTATTAAAACAGAACGATATCAAATTATCGTTATTATCCGTCTGACAACGAGTCGTCTGTATTGAATGACTAGGTGATAATTTTCACATTTGTTTCAATGGCAACAAGAACGAAGAAAAAAGCCCCGGAGTCGACTAAAACTATTTTTCAGTTAATATCGTGGAAACAATGTAGATGACACAATGGAAACTTCCCCCTTATTTTAAAAGACGATACGATTTATTCTTTAGGCAAATTTATGACAGGAACGGTCATCAATCATTTTCATTCTTTGGTCGTTCTTTTTGTTGTTGTTATTTTATTGTTATAGGAAGAGACGTCGAGTTTTTCCTATGTTATCCAACTTATAATAGAGCGATGGGTATCGTAATTGTGTCAGCCAGGTCTTATTTATTAACGAAATAGGGAAATCTATGACAGAGTCGGAGTAAGTTGTAATTGTTCGTAAGATGAGGAAGTCTACAATGTATTGTTGCAGTAGAATCGCCCCTAATTTTATTTTAGTATACAGGTAGATTGTCCAAAATATAGCCAAGTTGTTGGGCAATCCGAGAAATATTGGAAGAATTATTGAGAAGTTCCTAGATAATGTTTGGACAAAAGTTGGACTTTGTAGTTCATTGGGAAGTCGGTTAAAAACGTTTTTTGGGCAATGTTGAGATTTCCAACAATCAAATATAACGATTAAGAATAATCTAAAGATCTTCTTAAAGTTTTTTTTTGCATAAAAATTACAATATTGTCCTAAAAAGCGTTTTTGACGAACTTCCCCTTATATTTTTTGAGTAGCTCACTAACTAATAGGACCTATCCTGATATGCTTTTGAATGGTCCGATCCAATAGTAATAAAAACAAGAATGTCCCAAAATTTGAACCTGGAGAATCTTCAAAATGATTCAGTAGTTGAATTTATTATTAACATCCGAACCACGTTAAAATGTAGTAACTACAAAGCGGAAAGGTATCCAGAAAAGAAAAAAATCCAAAAATTGAAGCTTCTAAAAGGTTTTTTTTTGGCGATTTATAGCAAAATTTGTCGCAAAATTACTAATTCAGGATCAAATTTTTTCAAAGATGTTCAGACTCTGCTTGAAAATTAAATCTAACTAAGTCAAATAGCAAAATTTCAACAAAAATCTCAAAATCTAATACTCATTTCAAAAATAAAAACGAATCGATTAAAATTTGACAATTTAAGAAGAAAAAATGGGGTGCCTCTGGTGGAACATTTGAAAGGGCAGCAGTTTTACTGGAGTAACAAAAACAAAATTTCTCAAAAATTGAGCTTGAAGAATCCTAAAAGTCTTAAGGCTGTTTCCCGAATGATACAGTAGCCGAATTTATCGAAAATTTCTATCAAAAGTTGTTAAAATCTGCATAAACATTGAAAACTAATCGACTAAAAGTGGTTATTAAAGAGCAAAATTCGCTAAAATAGGCGAGTATTTCAAAATCTAGTCCTAAATTTGAAGATCCCTCTCAAAAAGTAAATAAATTCGAACTTTTATCCCACGATTTGAGTAAAAACTTCCAGTTTTTCCAACAATTAGGTAGCAAATTTTGTTTGAAGAACCGGTGGTCAACGATGGAAATCTTTCAAAATTTGTACCCAAAACTCGAAAATTCTTCGGATTCAGTTATCTTAAAATACAGATTTATATTCTAAAAGCTTCTCTGATAGCAATCTGAATTGTTTTCGATAGTTGAATAGCAAAATTCGATAGAAAATGCCGAATTTTTGCTCCGGCCCTGGCGGTGGCCTGTTTTAAATTCGTGTAACTGTTCAAAACCGGCCCTGTTTGCTATCTGCTCTGTTGAAACAATAACATTTAATACAGTCGGTAAGCATTAATAGCGTTCTTATGAATTATAGACCGTGTAGGAATGCCATTATAATTATAAACTTGAAATAATAAAAGAATTTAATACAAGATTGTAGGAAAGTTGATGGAACATATCCCCTTTCTAGTTGTGTTATTATTTAATTGGCGTGACAGAATATGTCTTGTTGTTTCTATATTTTTCTCTATAGATTAAAAGATAAAAATGTTAAAAAATACATTATTCACGTAGATAAATGTACTTTAAACCAATGTGAGACAGGCTAAATCTTTTTTTTATGTTGCTGTTATTGTTTTGAATTGAAGCTCAAAACCGCCTAGATTTTTATTAGAAAAATAAAAAAGCTCGTATTAGTAACGATAATGAAATAATGAGAACAAAGCTCATTAACAATTAATGAACACGAATTGTTCAAAATCAAGTAATAAATCATAAAAAATTACAATTACAATTACATTAACGTCATATAAATTATATGAATTGTTCAATTTAACAAATTTTGCAACTAGTTTTATGTATTGTAAGTCAGTTGAATATAGTCATTTATTGACGTTAATGATAAAGTAACGGACATTAAAAAAAATTACACCTCTTCAACTGCATCAGAAAATAATTACAAACAAATACGTTGTGTGTCTGGTGGCATCGTTGGTTCCGCATAGATATTAGCCGTGATAAAGTTTATTTATGTGTTGATCTAGTGACGGATACATATTTAATTTTTCTAACTGTAGTCTATTCTGAAATTTCGTTCGTTTGTGTGTTCATTAAAGTAACTCGTACGGTTATTATAATTGTTTGTTGTTGGTATTTTTGTGATCGAAGACAGAGTGTTAGGGGTGTTGGTTCAATTGACGGCCACCGTATGGCGCCCGGAAACAATACGACATATCCTTAATATGGAACCGGAACTATAATTCCGGTTGAACGAAAACTACGGCGGCATCTGTCGTACAAAATGAATATTTATAAATGTTCGAGACGATTTACATATTATCGGTAAACCGCTACCTATACACTCTACCCTATATTACAACAATCATTGGACCTTTATACATAAATTACAACCACTATTTGACAAAATTGATAGGTTTATTTTTAGTTATAATTATCGGATTATGGAAAAAGAAAAGCGTGATTTTCTACTTTTTCGTTTCGAACGACAATTGGAGCATCAAAGGGAGAAAATTCAAGTTTTCGGTTAAAATAATCAAAGTTATCCAATTAATTTGATAAAAATCTATAAATACTACTAATTTTCATGTTCTTATTATATTTTCACGCTTATCAGTTTTAATGGAAGCTTGGCAAGTTTCCGGACTTTTACATAATATTCTTATCAAATTTCAAAAAGAAAACAACAAATTATTGCGTTTCAAATGTTAGTTATATGCTCAAATTATTAATTTTAAATACTAATTAACACGTCTTAAATGAATAATATTTCCGACTTAATTGACACTTTAATTTTGGTAATTAATTTCATCGAGAAATTTATAGAAAGAATACATTTCGTGTGAAATCATTAGTTCCATTCAATAAGAAAATATACCGTGTCTATTTCAAACTGGTCGGCACAGACTAAATATGTGTCATTAGTACAGAAATCAAACTGTCGTATTCTCTAACTTTCTGGCGGTTCGTTACTATGACAACGCTGGGGTTCGACCATTTCGTTCTTTATAATTCTATCTTAATTGAAAAAAGACAAGCATAAAACAGGTTATTCAAGAGACTGTTGATCTCCAGCGTTGTCATGGTAAAGAATCACCAACAAATTAGAGAATACGACTGAATCATTGGAAATGAAATTTCGATGATTATCACTACTTTTATAACTATTTTTCGAAAATATGGTGACTATCATTGTCTCCAGAGATTGTCTTTAGAAATCAAAATTTAGACAAGCTCTAGAATTTGTCGTAAAATGAGCAAATCTTCCAAATTTTCGCCCAAATTTTGTTCTACTTAAGTGGACTTTATTTAGAAATAGATGATTATCCTCTCTTGTAGAGATTATTTTTGAAAATCGCCAAATTTAAGCACGGGCACGATTTTCCAAATTTTTTACTAATTGTAAAAGTATTGATTGTACAATTGTATAAAACTTTGTTTACGATAAATAAAAGTAGGAAATTTCGAGTAAACAAACTATTTCAATTTCTAATTAGCGTTATTCGTTGCTGGCGGTAGAAAAGTGATAATGCAAGCATTAATAAAAACATTAACCAAATTATTATAATTACACATGAATATTATTAATGATACAGTAATTAAATTATAAATAATTCAATGATGAAAGTTTTCCTTTTTCCCCTACATCAATTTACGACTAATTTATCTAATGAACGATTAAAATATTTGATATATGGACAATGTTTTACTGCATTTATAATTGATGACTTTTATATTTACTTAATCTAAAATTAATTATTTAATTATTCCTAATTATAGTTGATTTCATTGAATCAGTATTGAAACAATTGTTGTATAACAAGTACAATAAACAAATCCAAATTACGGTTAAATTGACACGATTGTACATTAATTTTGGCTTGGATTTGTCGACGATATTCACCCCCAAATAGAACCAAATCAAAATTCGTTGTATACCGAACGACTGAAAATAAGAAAACTCGCTTCTAAGCCGAACTATTACAAAAGAACACTGGAATTATTGACAGCAAAAATGGGATAATTCGCAATTTTTACCGGATTTAGGAAGACATTTTTTTCTAGAACAAGCGCTAAAATTTCTAACCTCAAAACTTCAATTTTGCCTATCATTGATTGTATTTTTGTGTAATTGTTTGGACATTTTGAATGTGATTTTAGTTTAAAATAATCAAAATAGAAGAAATAATTTAGAATCTTTTTTAACTCAACAACAGTCCCAGTGAGTTCACACAGTAAGACTGACAGTTAAATTTGGAATTGTAAGGTTAGAAAATTCGGGGGAATTGGGTTTTACCAACCTAATTTTTTAAAGAGAATTTTCAATTTCAATTTGCATGATAGAAACAGAACAGTTTAAATTGCGCACCCGTAAAAATGGGTTGCTATCAAAACGCCCCATATATTGTGTTGGTACCTAAATAACCTAACATTTCAAAATTTGGTGAATGTCATTCGTATTCGTGTCTTTATTGTGAGCTGTCCCAGTATTAGCACAAGTAAGTGTCTTATTCTTTGTCGTCGAGTATACGAACGAATTTGATCAAATTTTATATTGTTCTAAATAAGCCTCAACCCGACCTTGTCTTGTGTTTACGTATATGCATTGAACTATTTAAAATTAAAACTACATGCTATAAATCAATATCGAGATAGAGTTAACAATTTTATGTGGAATAAAACAACTTCAACAGGGCTTTACCATAACGATGTGTTTATAACCCCCTGTTTTACTACCACTACAATATCACCACCACCACCACTACCGACAACAAGCTACCCTATGTTTCTCCTCAATTACCACCACCACTATTACCGCCACCCCCGCTTTATATCTGTATAGATGTGCAATGTATATAAATATACAGAGTATGTGTTGGTATTCTCAAAGCCCCCACTATTCAACGAGGAGAATCACATAGTGGGGGTGTACAATTAGGTTGGTAATAGAGTGGGAGATATAGATATATGTATAGTGAAGAGTTGTGTGTAATAGTGAAATATAATAAGAAAACAAAAAAGGGGGCGGTCATGAGAGGGCGAACAAGACCAATAGACATGCGCTAGTGACGAAGATAGCACCTAGCGGCTTTTTAATACAGCAACGAACAAAATGGTCGACATTTCCAACTTGTTATATTGAACGGTAGATGGCTGTTGTGGCGAATTTTCCAGTATGAATCACTAATTTTCCGGTAAAAAAGAAAACCGAGACGGCCACAAAAGGACAAAGCTTTCGCAATTTCCAAATTAGACCATTCCGACAACAGCAATTTCACAATAAGTTTGGCGATTTTTGGGGAATTTTCCGAGTTTAGATTTTGAAAATTTCGAACGATTTTTTATGTTTGTGTGCAGTCGTGTTTGTATCTTTATTTTTTGTTTTGTTTTGAATAGGAAACAAAAGCGATTCTCTAGCATCGATTGTTTCCCTCAGCTGAGCTATGCAAATCAGTCTGTGCCGTGTTCCGGATTTTATGCAGTGCCTACAATATTCCCTCAACCTTTAAACATGTTGGCAAACACACGAACTATACGGTTTCGCTTTTTATCCCGTCATGAAAGTGTTGTACAGTTAAAAAAATTGTGTAAAATAGATTGTAGTTTCTTTTATTAGTAACAACACGCAGAGGGTGATATTTTATTTCGAATTTTGATTTATTAGACGACAATTCGAGTAGAAAAATCCACCACCAAGTCATCTATCATCTTTTCAGTGATTTTCATTTCGAATGAAAATGATGAAGATGCGACTGTCGCCAAGTTTTGTTGCTTCCATTTCATTCTACATGTGTGGTTTGATTCGTTATATTCTTCTTTTTCTAGCTCTCTACAAATCGTAAAACTTTATTTACGTTTCAATTTTCGTAAAAATATCATGCTCCATTACCTCCTCCTGCTGTTGCTTCCTTCCACACTGACAACACTATATCTCTTTATATGCGCCAGTGTTTGTGTTGACATAAAACTCCCATAAAAAGATCGACGGGAAGTTTTCAGGAACATTAAAAAAAAAACCAAAGAAAAATCAAAACGGCCATAAAATATAGAATATTTCTAGAACAAATCGACCGGAATTATATCCCGATTGTTGTTTATCTCTGATAATTTTGCACTTTGCTCCGGTTATTTGCATCTCATCAAGGTGTCTGTAGTAGTCATTTGGGGGTTGATGGGGCAAGTTCAAAACGACTGGGAGAATTTACACTACTCGCTATTAGTAGTTGTGAGGTAGAAAAAATAAAGTAGTAGATAGGGTATGCTTTAGAATTTTTCTACTTCTACATGTGTGTAGTACAGAAAGTGAATAAGTCGGGCGAGGGCTCTAAGGCCAGGTTAGGCTAGGTTAGGTCCAGTGCAGCTCATGTAAAATGCATAAGATGGCAACGAGGCACGAGTTCTGCATGTGAATTATATCTAAACAAACATAACGACGGTGGCGGTGGCGGCGGCACTACTACTAGCAGTTTATATATTTGTTCTTGCCGTCATATCATCATCCATCCATCTATCCACTTCTAATACAATCAAATTGGCCATTTGATCGCCAATTAAACGATTATAATAACCTATAATTTGCGGGCATTTAGAAAAATCGGCTTAAACATGGCTAATCTTGGTAGTTTTTGGGTATTTTGTAGTTTTTTGGGGAAAATTCCTAGTGATCGGCCATATCGATACTCTCGTAACTTTGAGGTGTTGTTGCTATAGTGACGGCGCGCTTGCGTTGGCGCCGTCACGTGCGCTCCTTGTTGGCGTCGATTTTTGATATACGCCATCTTATACAGAAAGCTCCACTACTCAAGCTCTAGTCGAAAAAAACCGGCAAATAGAACTATAATTTTTCGAATAGAATTCGTAAATATTTTTTGTTATTATTGAAATAGATGGGGGTAGAAGATCGACCGATGACAGCTTCTAAATCAGATCCTATCATTTTTCAGTTCTTGATTCTGAAGCATTACGACCACCTCTGTAAAATTCACCACCCTATTTTCCCTTTCTTTCGGTGCTTATTTTCTTATAATTTTCACGCATGCTCGAACTTTATCTCTATTAAAATCTCTTTGATATTGAAATCATGTGACGTTTCATTAATTTCGTGTCTTGTTCACATTCTTGCTGCGTTGTTAGTTTTGATTTCCATTTCGTCACCCTACTAAAACCCCACACTCTTCCAACTTGTTATTTTACATTTTTATTATTATTATTAATATTGATTTTTTGTTGTTATTGTTGGGTGGTTTTACAGTAAAAATCTTGTAGAATAATTTGAAGCTATGCCAGATTTTGTTGTCATACACTCTTCAGTTGATACGGTTACAACTGCTACTAAGTAAGCCGTAAAACCCTAAATCTAACATTGCGTCATACGTTATTGTTATTCAAATTTATAATTCAATTTGGGGTAATAAATTTGCATAAAGACGGAAGGGTCGGTATAGTGGCAGTTCTCTTAGATAGTGGATATGTACGGAACAAGTGGTCAATTATAGACGTATACGGTAAATACGAAACGATATTTATAGGAAAGTCGTATCAAACTTTAATTTTTCTTAGTTTTCCTATTTCTACATAGAGTAGGGTAGGTATATCGATAACTTTCCGTAGTCCATATTGACTACTGTTGTTATTATATTGGTGTATCACTTTCTAATCTTGTTAACATTTCGAATTGATGGGCGGAATATAAGCACTAGATGGGGGCGGTGATGTTGATGAATAGAGACAAATACATATATGGTATAGTTGGTTAAGAACAGAGATAGGAATTGTCTATATACTCGTATATGGTTTGGTACAAGGGGGTTGTTGGCGGTTGCGAGGGCGGTAGCACTAATGTGCGATAATGTCATTTGACGCGTTATGCGGAGCCTTTGATGCGTACTTTACAACGCACACACACATACATAAAATATAATAATATATATATCAACGTGTAGACTGAGAGAAAGCTCTTTACTTTATAATTAAAGTTGTATACGTGGTCCCATATACGCTCTAATCTGCCTCTAATGGACCTATACCTTTCATCTCAACACCTAATTTAGATGGGGATGATGTTCAGTTGTGGAAATTGAAGCTTTCACTAAAACCACCAAATTCTCGCAACTTCAATTCCATTTTGTAAAATCAATAAATACAAATTAAATTCAACAATTAATAAATATAGACAGACATTGAATAATTAGATTGATGATAATCATAATGATCGAAATTGTACGGTTGTATGGTGGTGAGGTGAGGAGAGATCAATGTTTACAAACAGAAGGCAGTCAGCTGTGAGTGCTGCGCTCTGAATTAATGCTGCATACATTTAAATATATTTACTCTGGGTTTGGCGGTGTACCGGCAGTGGCGGCGGCTACAACAACGCCGGCAGATTCCCACTTCCACCATTCATTCATACAACCATCCATCCATCTAGTCCAACAAAAATACAACATTATTATGAGTAATTGATAGTTTCAACCCTTACCTTAGGTATAATTAACAACAGAAGAGACATGTCTACAATTTTATTCTATTGGATTGTTGTCCAACATGCGACAATATCGTGTCGTGCGTTATTTCGGGTATAATTCATTTCGAAATTGTGTGTATGTGTGTGAGTAATAGTCGACAAGGTTCATGGACTATAACATATCGATTACTTTCCCTGAGTGGAAAACGTTAGTTGTACACCCCGCACAGGCTGATATGGCGTCGCATGCAAATCAGCATGGCGGCGGCGGCGGCGACGACGACGACGGCAGCAACAACAACCATGGTAGTGGTGGTAGTTGTAGTAATAGTAGTAGTGGTAAATCTACTATAGAACAATAGTATGACGACGTCCAAACAGGTTACACTACACACACGCTAATTATAAACAACAAAGCATTTCCTGTAATTTTATAACGCTCTTGAACATTCTCCAAATCAATTTTTTAATTATTCCCGTCGACGTTGATTTTTTATCGTGAAATTGAAGCAATTGTACAAATTGAGAGAGCAGAGTATAATTGTAACTATTACGATCTTTATAATTCGATAGAAACTTTTTGGCGAATTGAAACGAAAAAGTTTTGATTGAATTTTTTCCAGTTGCCCTCCACCAAAGTCATCGTTGTTCTATTTCAACTTTTGTTTCTATAGATATGTTTTTTCACTTTAGCATTTCTGCGAATGACGGTTCGAAACCGCACACACATAACGTATGCCGTCACTGCTTGATTTATCGTTGTAGTTTAGGAAGACGATGTGAAATGGACCACTAAAGGAAATAAAGGATCGCAAAATAGAAAAGCGACTTGCTTAGATCGCTACAAATCATTCGGTTCTAAACTTATACACTGTTATTCTCTTTTTTTGTTGGCTTTTTGTTGTTAAGAAGAAATTTCATTAAATTTTCTGGCCGTTTTTTCTTCAACCTAACAGGATTTGTAGCAATTTTAAGTAACTGTGTACAAACGTAAATACGAAGAGCTAATTGGAATCCCGCCACGCGTATTTCATTGTCTTTGAATCGACTTTTTCCTCTACACGGCGATTTTTTCGATTCGCTATTGTGCGCTCCATTGTGGCTATTTCTCTTAACGGCACATTTCAACACTCATTGCAATTCATTCAGCTTTTTTATCAATTGTCTCCAGTTCAGAACGAAAAGTCGACGATCAACTCTGCTGGCATTCTGTTTCGATCAAAAATACATAAGTATGTGTACGAATGACAAAGATTCAAAGATAGCGGTTTTCGCAGTCGACTTTTATTTTATAAAGACCAACATTAAATTCTTTTTTCGTTTTGGTTTGTTTTCTATTTTATACGCGAGTTTCATTCGTCTGGACTACTGGTGAACAACAACGACGACAACAGCAGCAACAACAACAACAATCCATCCCTCCAGTGGACTGATCATCTGTCAGGACCTCTGAATGTCATGTGAGCTGAATATACAATGCATGGGAACGCATCTTTACTATTGTTAATTCATGTTTGAGCCGGTATCAGACGTATACGCCTTGTTTATATTGTTCGTTTTTTCACTTTTTTCCGTTGACTTTTCTATAAAGAGACAGACGGACGGACCAGATTTGGCCGCCCGTGATTGAAATCCAAACGCGATCGGCATTAACACTTCAAGAATTTCTCGAATAATTTATAAATTTATTTCGCCAATACAACTAAATTGACATAATATTGAATTGATTTTAGTTTTGCCAATATTCTTGTTGCTAGATAAGATCGTCAATAAATTAACAACAACAAGAAGAATGGAAAAAAGAAATTTGAATAAGGAGAATTGTGAAGGGCTGAATTCAATTTAAACGCCCTCGTTTAACGGCTTTTAATTGGCAATTTTTGTCGATAATAAGCTTTTCTTTACAGACAGAGAGGGTTGGTTTATCCACAATTCTTGTAATATTGCTGGTTATGACTATAAAAGAATTAAAAGATGGTCTATTACGTTTGGTATGTAATTATTGGATTCATATCGATACGAATCTTTTCTTTTTGCTTATAACTCCACGATCATCACTATCGTCAGACGTTTAAATGCTCAGACAGCATGACAAATGGTCCGTATCTACTTCATAATCATTTAATCTGCGTTAACCCTCTCGCATCATCGCTTTGAGTTATGTGCGACTGCAAGGGAGACTTAATCAGCGAAACACCACCCCTACGTCTCACACATAGAATTACATCGCTGACAATTTTGGTGATAATTGCCATATTAGAAATATTTGGAGAAATCCGTTTATTTTTTGTTTAAAGATAATGTTGTATACAGGGATAGATATAGCAAAGATGCGTATCAAATCTCGGACTGAACAGTGGAATGGAGCAGTAGTGGTGGCGGTTGTGATATTGGTGGTGGTAGTGGTGGCGTCCACAGTTCTCTCTCTTTCACTACCTCATGAATATGTATTGGACGATACATGTGGCTTGGCCGACGCGTGTGGGTGACTCAGCCCCATCTGGAACCCTGGATTCCTGCTCTACTATCGATATGATGGATTTGAGGGTGAGATACTAACATATACAACATAGAATGAGAGAGATACGAAACAAGAGAAATCTCCAACAGCAAACCCAATTCCAATATTTGACAGGATTGCCGAAAAAGAGTTCAATTTCAGTTCAATTTTCAAACACAACCCTCCACTCTTATAACTACAAACATATAGCCTTATTTGATGGGAATAAAAACATTTTAATTGCGATTTATCGATAAAATTGTCCAAATAGTAATTCCGGGACAGGTTTTATAAATTAAAGAACGAAGAAAACAATCGACGTACAGGTTGTAATTTACGATCCAGTCTCAGTGGTGGACATGTGCTTAAGTTGAATCAATCAGTTGTCGGGAGGTCCGAAACCCCCCGCAATGCCAGATTCCAGGAGACCGGACAAGCTTAATTGGGATTTACATTTACCCAAGCTCGTACCTTTAGTCAACCAAAGACGGATGATAGTTGTGTTATGGTTGTTGTTATTGTTGCTGTTGTAAAACTATCTTCTACTTATAGTAGACGATGGAACACAGCACCACTCAATGTTGATGAGCAACCGTCAATAGGTTTATATATAGCCGACATTAAAACAGGCTTCGCTTTTAATGGCATAGACATACACACAAATACACATGCATAGAGAGAGAGTCAATTAAAAGCTAACTTCAGAACCAACAAACGCCCACTGGAGTTTCCTCTACTTTACTCATCAACCCTCTACTCTAACATGACAAACTAGACGCATACATTCGATAGCCGTTTTAATAAAATCAAGAAATCGATGCCAATTTTAAATCATTTCGGCTTTTTAATTAAAAAACGGTCATGTGTTCGTCCGTATGGGTCCTATATTATATCCTCCTGACTGGCAATAAAATCAAACTGATCAAACATCATAAAGTTACGCTATAGTGTGTCGCTTTAAAAAAAATAATAGGAGCACCACCGCTCTCCATCCACTCTATTTATCAGTGTTTGCAAACAGTGACGTTGCGCATGCAAGGACAAATCCGGCCATTAAGGCGTCAATAATGGCCGAACGTCGGCGTTAAAATACATAAATAACGAGCCTGGAAGCCAGGGAACGACGCGAGGACATCCTGATAGATAGACTGCGAAAGCCAACAAACGACGACGACGATGACGCTCGGCCCTACCACCCTTACCAAACTGTGTGATCACAGCCCCTAACTACAATCTAAACTCAATAATCCTTTAACAATTTCCAATCGAATACACACGAATCCACTGCGAATCTTTATATTTGCAGAAGAAAAATCTGTGATCGAGTCGATTTTGAAAATAAAATTTTATCAAAATTAGCCTTCTAGATATTTGAATTAACAACAAATGATATGCTAGTAACTTTATTTACTCGACAAACTTCAGTCCAGTTCGGCTGGTTTATTGGCAAAAGGCTGGGACCGAGACCCAAGACCTTGGGGGCGCATGCGGCAGGCCTACTACTGTCAGGTTCTTAATTAATACGAATTGACGGTCTAATTTACATTGTGTATGGTCCCTTAATGAACCTTCTATACGATACTCTATCAATTCAGCATATGTGCCAAACTCCTTGTAAGTCACAAATTTTTTTCCATCGAGAGAAACGAGGAATTTTTGGGCTGTAACACTAATTGAATTAGATTGGAACAACCGTGGATTTTTGAAGTTACTATCCTCGATATGGGTAGTTGAGCAGATGTAGTTAAACATATTCACACTACAAGTTACACATAAACATTGATTGGATCTGATAAAGAATTGCATTTGATATAAAACCGCGTACGATGCGTCCGTACAAAAGAATAAACCTAAGCGGATTATTGGGGCGCAACCGGTTTTTAGTTCCATCGACATATGGGTCAATAATAGAAACTATTCTTATAGTTTTTTACTTTTGCAAGCACAAAAAAATTTCCATAAAAAATTCTACAAGTCAACTTTTAAAATGAATTCATAATTATCGCTTTAAGGTCATGTTTAGCTCTGATGTTAGATTGAAAAGATAATTAGCACAATTATGTAATTATCTAATTAACGAATTATTAAGAGAAAAAATCTGTATAAAAAGTTATAATTATGAGAAGTGTTATTGTATGGAAGAATTCGGAAATTTTCTCAAATTATATCGAAATATTTGTTCTTATTTCCATTATTCTCGAAAATTTCTCATTTATAAAATGCAATTATTGTCGATGATAGTCAAGTTGAAATAGCCGAGATGTATGTTTACGATATTTGTACAATTTCGTCCCTCTATCGTTATCTCATCATCTATCAAAATTTAAAAGTAATTTTCATTGGGAATTAAAGAGGTGTCAACTTTCAGTCAACATCTCTCTCCCTGTAAATTTATATCTCTATCTATGTATTTGTGTTAGTGTGTGTCGCTTTGAAGGCAACAACATTACGTAGAGAGAAATTCAAACCGTACCCGGGGGCTTGGAGCACTTCAAAGGACTTGTAAAAGGGGCCGCAAGGCGTTAGACCGGAATGAGAAGCCTTTTGACGGGACTTCACCTCTTCAAGGCCCAAAGGGATTGCCCACCACCATCGTAGTAGGCTAGCCACCCCCATGGGACACTCTATATATGCCATATATGTACTACATATATGTATAGGAGTTCGCAGATAGTATAACAGCTTAGTTAGTTTGTGATGTTTAAGTTATAACATATTTAGATTGCACAGAGCAGTGTGGTTGCACCAAAATAGATGAATTACCCTTTACATTTAATATACATACATATATACACGTGGTTGGGATTAACTTTGGCTAGTTTGCATGCAAATTAATATGCAAAAATTGTTGATAAAAAGTGGCTTTTTAGTTGTCCAGAATAAATGCACCCTTGTTTCAACCATAACGAAATTGAACGACCCATCGTTAATAAGAAATAATATTTTTATCAATCCATGATATGGACATATCATATCAATTAAACTGGAGTATTTGGATTCTATTGCCATTAAACTGATGTCATCGGCAATATTCCGATTTGACCGATTTGACATAATTTTGATTAAATTCCGCCAGTTCCACCATACAATTTGTTAATTAATTAAATTAACAATACTATTAATGTCATAAATGGGTGAATTATGAAAAAAGAAACATGTATACGCAGTTTTCTAGTGGATCGATACCGTCTTAAGCTTGGGTGAGTCCTCGTGTGTATCGATTCAGCGGCGCATCTAATTAAAAGTCCGAGCACGTTCCGCTTTCAACTCCGGTGACACTGTTCCCGGATTCACTATAGCAACAGACCTCGGTTTCTCTATGTATTAGTGAATGTATCTATGTGTGTTATGTGTGCACTATAGAGTGCACACAAAAACCTTGGACGAAGGAATCACAGCGAAAGATGAAATTATTCCACTCTTCTAAAAATCTCAATTATAGTGAGGGCGTTTTAAATATCTCTTTCTATTCTATTTTAAATATTACCGTTCGAAAATAGCCTAAATTCTATTAGTATTACAATTGTTAAAGATGAGGGTAATTGATTTTTCACACATGAACCAACCACTATGTATAACCATCATTAAAGTGCTTACTTATTCAAGCAATTCATTGTGACTCCCTCTCGTCGCTTGTACGTTTAGAATAAAAGCTCAGTTAAGCACAACAGGTATCATATAGCCTGAGGCTGTACTAGAGTGAAGCCCTCTCTCTATACACCAACGTTTAACACATTCATTCATTCATTCAACCGGATATTTTGAATAGACGTCCACTCGTCAATTGTAACATCAAACACTACAATACTAAGAAAATAATCGCTCACCTTCATATTATTACAATAATTACTGTCAAATCTTCAATTTGCAATTTTACTGGTGTTTTGTTGAAATTTCTGATGAAATTTTGGCCCACATTGATGTAATTCTTGATAAACTCCATCCAGTCGCCTGTAGTGTTCTATTTCAAATAAACGTTGACATATCGTGCGAAATTCAGTCATTACCAGTACTAATATCCTTCTAATATTGAGGGTTACTATTGTGTACAATCAGTTTTTCCCTTATTTTTCGTAAAAATCCATAATATTTTTTCTCTTGTCGTTTGTTCAATAATATTGGTAGCAATTAGGATATATCCCTCTTTTAGTAAAACTATATCTACGTATATTTATTTATATGGGTAGGGGGATTGAATTGTAACAATAAAACAGTTAATAGACGAGGTGTCGCACACCCTGGAGCTGTCAGCGGGACGTCGAGGCGGCGTCGCTACGACCCCGATACGATATGGCTAATTTGAACGGCGGGTAGCCAGCAATAAGTGTACTGGACCCTTATTCTATTCAATGTAGCTCAGTTAGTTCTCCTTTTTTTCACACTACTCTCACTTTTCTATTCAATGACGCTTTTACTAGATTAGATTTGAATACGGATTATCTTCGCTAATGCATGGAGGTGAACAGATGTATAGAAAAATTGATGGAACGTTCAGTTTTAGCGATGGCGCTTATTTGTTTTGCATATAAAAGTGCAATATTAACCCAATTAATTGGCTATTTTTGAAAAGAGTTCCTCTAGGTATATCAATTAACAAACTTTAGTTATATTTTGAAAGTAAAGCTCTATATAAACAACAGGAAAAAAACACTCAAATGCACCGAGTTTGAAGTTCATAAATCCCATAAATAAGCAGGTCCGTGCTCATTTGCAAGGCAGATAGGGCGATGCACCCAATATTCCAAGGCCGGCGGCGGCAGTGGCGGTGGCAATAGTGGTGGTGGTGGTGGTGATGGTGGGAGCGGCGTCGTTGTTATCCAGTGCCGCCGCCGCCACCCAATGCGCCTGTCCACGTCACCTGATCACGTCACCTGAAAACGAGCGCATATACTCCACCACACATACACAAATACACGAAAATGTAAGGAAGTAGAGGGCGCGCGCGCTCTCCAACTCACTCACAGTACATCTATATATGTATGTCCTTTCCAGGACTGGTTCTGGATCGTTATTCGTTCTGGGTCTCTCCCCAGACTGATGCCACCACCCCTTTTAATATCAACTAATGGAGGTTGGCAGATCAACACCAAAACATTGTAGAATAAAGAAAAAAGGAATTGAATCGGCGTCGCGACGCTCCAATAGATCATCATCGGTTTTAAATTATTATTATTATTATTAATATTTATCCCAATTTCACTTATCATTATCAACAATATCACAATCAATAATTGTTGGAGAAATTCTAATTTAAAGCAACTGAAAACTGAAAAATCGTACGTTTCAGGACGGAAAAATTGTATGTGTGTATGAAAACTGTTGACCTTGAATTGCGACGCCCAAAAGCCTTCTCTGTGCTACTTAATATGAGGAAAGCAGAAAGGTCAGACTGGAGGTAGATCGATATATGAATTATTCAATAGGGGGGAAAGTGAATGAACTTTTCCTCAACGTCTAAACATATGGGTTAAATGAAAATTCTAACCATTTATAGAATTTCAGGGCAGACAGAAGTAAAATTTTCTCATTGAAACCACCGTTCATCGTGTCTCTATAACAAATCATCCACGTAAATAAAATCAATGTAATATGGAAAAAATCCACACACCAGACTGATTTGTCGTTTTAATTCAATTTGAATAAATTTTAAACTTAGAGAAAACGAACCCGAACATAAAGAAATTTATTTATAGGAAAAACCTTTTTGAATATATGTGACTGTATATGTATTTAGGGATTTTCTCTATATAGAAAAAAAATTCAATGCTAGAGGGTGCACAGAATTCGAGTTAGAGACTGGTTGGGGTTTGACAATACTCTAGTTAAGTGAGCTCGTCGCTAGCGGGCATCATTTCCATGACAAGGGTCTGCAAAGCACCGGGTGCTGCCGCTTCCACCCTCTCATCACCACTATGTTGTTGTTATTGTTGTACTTTTCTCTACCAACAACAAAACCACTCAAGAAAACAACAATCTTGTCGTTGGTCTTTTGTCGATCTTTTTTCCTTCAACAATTAGTAGAAGCGGTAAAAAAATTGTCATCACTAGCTGTAAGCTATGGGTGTTTCTAATATTTTTCAAGGCAGATGTTTGATTCTAAATGCTTTAACTGTACATAAAAATAGTAAAGACTCACACACATACACATCTATACAATGAACAGAGCAAAGCAGGGTTGCGGCAATCAATACAAGGTGAAGACGGCTGCTGAATGCTAAATAACTGGCATCGTTGCCGTCAGGGAAACTCGCCGCCGTCCAAGGAATTACTAACGAAAATACTGCATTTTCCCTCACAACGAACACGAAAATCATCGAATAAACAGTTAATTTCTAATTATATTTAATTTTTTTATATCTTCCACTTTATTGATAGTAATCAGAATGAATTCTAGATCAGATTGATGGACAGATGCTGTCGATTGGTGTTAATCTAAACTATCATCTTTATTTGGTGATTACGATTAAACTTTGGTCCTTTCTCTATCTCATTTTCTCAATCTATAGATATAAATGTGTGTGTTTGTAGAAGCGTGAATGTCTACTAGTATATACCGTTCTGGTCGTTTTCAGATAGTAAAAGGACATCATCAAACCTCCACAACTAGGGTCTTGGAATTCTAACTGCCTTCTAATCTGGCACGTTAAGCGTCCACAATAGCAAAGATTATTATACCCTTTCCGGTTACTGCAGGATCCTCTCTGTAAGGTATTACAGTGTTTCACAAACTTTAATCTCCTATTGTCGGCAACAACGATTACTACAAGATGCTTTACGAAAATCTGGACATTTCATGATGGATTTTATCAAAAATTACCATCAATTCTATTTTCAAGCAATAAGATGGACTTTAAAATATAAAAAAAAAAATCCAACTTCATTAGGAATTTTATAGTCGACGACGTGACAGCTGTCAACCACAATGTAGTGGTTTGAAGTCAAAAATCCCCTACCAATTTATAATTCCCTATTGTGGGGCGAATAGCCTGAAGGCACCCGACGTTCTCACCCCCTTTACCACTACTGCGTCGAAAGGCCGACGCTGTGGTGTCGCATTACTCACACCATCATCTTCAATCTATCGAGATAAAAGAAGATTTTCAACGGACATTCAATTAAAAATACACTAACAACTAGTATTTAGAGCTGCATTATTATTGGTAATTTAAATGTAGCAAGAAAATGTTAAAAGTCATGGAAAGATGGTAGTAAAGCTCAACAGAGTGAAACTGATGGTGTTTTTGATTCGTACCTCTTCAATTGGTATTTCCCAGGCGTCGCTGATGTTACTTAGACACGACTTTTAGAGCTTTAGACTCTCTTCACAACTTGTTCGGTTTTTTTTTGTTGTTGTTTACTTCTTTTATTTTTTCAGTTTTGTTGATTTTTATCAACACACAAGTCTCAGTTCACACTGTTACGACTACCAATAGATGGCGTTTTGTATTGAAGTACTGCTCTGTTATATAGTCCTTAAAATGTTTGAATTGTTGATTAAAATTGCCTTGTTTTTATCAATTTCGTTGGAAGGTCCAACTTGCCTCTACGGCTGACTTGAGAACACTGGATATATATGGTAACTACAATGGTCTCCCTTCTTGCCCCGTTGAATTTCTCCTGAACACTAGTGAGACAACGTTTGCATGTTAACGTAAACGGCGTTGTCTTTGTTTATCTTGTATTGTGTCGATATAACTCTGACTCGCTCATGCATAATAAAATGACTACTTTCTATGCAAAAGTATGAATGAGATACACGCCACGAGTTTGTGTATTGTGGGCATACCATGTGCAGCCCTGTCTAATGGTAAATGCTTTTAAATTAATTCTTTTTTGACACAAAAAAAGAAAAATTATTGGTGAAATTAGTATTGATGGACGGTAAAATTAAAGAATAATCGAATTATTCGACATGTAATGCCGTAGGGTGGCGGATACTGATTGCGTACTATTGTCGCCAGTTGTGGAACCGTACGTAACGCTTTATAATCACACAGTAGTGGTGGTGGATCAACCACCAGCCCCCTGCAAGCCGCTAATTGACGTCTCGATTTGGACGCAACCCACAAATGATACAGCCTGATGAGCGGTATTGAAAATTACAAACTCGTCTTTGTGTATTTGATAGCGTTAAAAAAAATAATCATCGAAATCTTGGAAAATTTTATTAAATTGCCACCCATTTTACAATTATCCATCACCCTTATATCGTATGAAACGAAGACACAACAAAGTTAACGTAAATACTAGAGGGTTGGTGACTATACTCGAGTCCCCGGAATTGTTATTTAAAATAGAGCCTCTGATCCGATCAACGACTAGACTACAGTTAGTGTGAAATAATGCCCGCGGGAGAGGGTGGGTTTATGGGCTATATGTACGTGTGTCTGTGTGTGTAACGTCCGTACATCGTAATAAAAGGATTAATCAGGAACGGTGACATACAGAGGGTGGAAAATGAACGAGGGACCTAATTGACTAATTAAAATTGTACACATAGTTGGCTATCTATAGGTGGTCCTTATAAATAGGGGTGGGTATCTTCATTAGTTTTAAATACTTTTTTATTATTTCTAAAAAGAAACTTTAAGTGAGTAGGTATTAATAATTCTAGTGTGTGTAAATCAATCCATATTTGAGTGGGAATCGGTTCAATCAGACCAAGATTTGTATTCAGTGCACGTACATATAATCTCAGTTTTGCATTATTTTATCTGTTGGGACACTTTTAACTCATTCTATATAGATATATATGAGGTTTTTGGTTTTACAAAAAAAATGAATATAAATCAAATCGTAATCGTTACACTTATTCGATATACGCAAACAAATCTAAAATTTAATATAAAAAATTTAATTTACTAAAAGATAAATCTTGATGTGGATTTGAATAGAAGCATTAAAAGAAATAAACGGGAACCTTCCCGTTTTGGGAATGACAGCTTAATTCGTCCATCATAATCATCATCATCATCGTCATAAAATCTCGACATATCTAAATGCATGTCCATTGGAATTTCCTATTACCAAGCCCAGTCAACCGTAGATGTTATCATATGAACGAAATGTTACAGGATAAGATGCACCCTCTCTCACACCTAAAATGGTCGTTCTGATTCAATAACAATGATTGGACAACCACCTGACAGATACTAAATTGCGTTATTGTCTGGTGGTGGAGATCTCAACAACACACCAACAACCACAAGAGAAAAAGAAAAGAATCATTTCTAATATTGTGATAAAATCTATGAATTGCACACACCCGAAAGATCGAAGGAATCTAAAAAAATAAGAACATGTGTCTTGAGCGGTCAAGATTGGAATTCAGCAGGAAGCTGAGAATATTTTAAATTCGGCCCTTTCCCCCTAACAATAAGGCTATTAGTGTAATAGACTGGCGCTCTGGACCGTGTCCGGACTGGGTAAAGCAGCATTGGCGACAAATTGGGGTGAAAGATTACCCTTAAGACGTTTAGAAATCAGCAGTTCTCAAACCGTAACAACCGGGCGTTTTCAATATTTCCACACAATCGAACAATTTTAACCGTTTTTGTTTGTAATATAAACACTACGATTATTGTAAGTATTGTTAACTTGTTGATTATTTGAATTATGGTTGGGGATTATTTAGGAAAGACGCCTGTTTGATATCACTGGTTATCAATAAGACAGCAAAGATCGTTTGGGGATTGACCAAGGGTCAGAGGCTAAGAAACTGATGTTCGGAATTCCATCTAGTGGCACCCCTTGTATCTTGAAAGTCATCCTTTTCTTGTGTTTACAATGCTATTGACACTCCCTCCTTTAGACCTATCTTTAATAGGGTATTTTCAACCTTTCCATCGACATACACAAGTCCAAATCCTTCTCAATACTCATCATTACCAAACAGATTTTTTTCTTTATTTTTATGATCGAAAATAAATTTTTATAAAGAATGGAATCATGTTGGAATTGGAACGTTACGGTCGTTGTGCACGAAAACGAATTAAAGAAAAGAAATTTAAACTTAAAACGATATGCCTTTTCTCTACATAGTCCCGATGGATTTCAGTAAGCAGAACACTGTTCTACTGTCAGGAATAGAATTGATACCCGGCTATATAAGTTAATAGTCGGAGACAAGATTGTCCTGATTAGTCTTTCCGGATTGAGGGGGTTTCTATTTCTCCCTTCTGCCTTCTCTATTTCTTCTTTACTAAATTATAGTTGTTAAATGTTGTTGAATATAAAAACTAATGAGAATTTAACTATATAGCTATTGTCCGTTGATGACTGGGCAGTTTTTATTAAGACAGGTAAATGCGGCACGTGTGTTGTAACACCGTACGTTTCTTATACGACCAATTGTCAAACGCCCTCAAACTATTGTATCTAATTTAATAATACCTCCGCTGACTAAATACAATCCATTCATGGATTTGTTGTATCATTATCCTTTTGTACCTATTTGTCATATGTCATGACGGTTTCTTTTTTATTTCGTCTCTCATAAAGCTTGAATTAAAATTGAAATGGTCAAAGGGGCTGTTATAACAACTCTCCAACTAACTAAACGTGTTGTGATTTATTATAAAACGATGATAAACTAACCACCAGTTAGAAGACTGAAAAACCAAAAAAATCATGCCCATTGTGGTGTTTATGTCTGTTTGAAAAGATGTGACAATAGTGGCCCCGCACAACCTTTGACTTTTTATTAGATTCGTCTTTAGAGGGCCGTTTCTCACAAAACTATTGCCACATACATACTTCCTGATGCCCCCCTAGTGATAAACCTTTAGTCGAGCAACTACAAAACTCGGGTGTTTTATGCCCCCATTTCAGATATGTATCAGTCGGTGTATGTGTGCGTTTGTGTGACTTGAGAACAACAATAATCCAACCCTATTGTTCTACTACCGTATCGACAACAAATAAAAATTCAAACGAAAACAACGCCGAAAAAATAGAGAGAAATGAGACAAAGAAATAGCGGCGACGCTAATTTATTTCATTTCAAATGAAACATATCGAGCCAATTAACCAAAAAGACAAAACGAGCGACAAGAAAAAATGGAATATTAGGGTAAGCTGTGATGCGAATGAAAAGAAATTAAAAACGAGGGGTCTCCACCACTGTGTTGTCGAGGGCTGTTTAGATGTACCAGTGTGCCCAAAGGAGACACCTAATAGTTGGGAGTTGAGACGAAAATCCCACCATAAATTGTTTGATTCCACTGGATTTTTTTCTTGACTGGAAATGACAATGTTGTGAGTGGGTCTTTTAAATTGCACTTTTTTCCATCTCCTCTCGCGTGCACGCCGTCATCGTCTGCTGCGTCGGGCAAGAGAATTATATTTTTCCTTCCATTTAAAAAAGATGTATTCGATTTATATCGAATTAATTGGACTACAAATGGAAAAAACTCAACAATTCAACTGCATTTAAATATGAGTTTTCAACTGACGATAGTTCATTAATTTGAAGAATTTTTTGTTTGATTATTTAAAATGTAGAGGGCAAAAGCCAAGTTACCTCATATCCTGACATTCAGATCACGGCCACAAATCATCCTGGGACAGGAAATGATGCGTTCGAACTGGGCTATTGTTAAAAACTCAACAATGACACACACTTACACATATGTAAGTGGCCAGGTCCCGGCTTGACTCCTTTTCAAAAGAGGTCAACACGACAACATATCGTTTTCCTGTTTACAACTTCGAAAATTTTGAACGATTTTCCAAAAAAAAATAAAAAATACATTCTCAACAACAACACGATAACAAAGCGCAAAAGATTCTACTACAGTTTTATTTTAAGATTGTTCTATTCTGTCTGTAATTAGCTGAAAAATAAAGCCCGTCACGTCCTTTATTAATTTCAATAATGAATTTTCGTTGGATAAGAACAAAGGCCCTCATTCTGAAAACTTCTCTTTCTGGGACTTGTGTTCATTCCCTTTCTTGTTCCTCTCTACCTTGTTTCGTTTCTTTATAATTAACACTGCTGCACGCCGGTCCTTATGACTTTAGTAAAGTCCGTTATTGTAAGAACATAATTAAATAGCTTTCAGTCGTCTATTTTCACACACCAATGGGACACATTAAAATTTACACCTTTTAATTATAAACCCTTTCAATCGATCATTGCTGCTTTCGCAACATATAAAAATAGTCTTAGTTGTTTTTTTTCTGGTTGTAATATTGACGATTGTTAGATGAAAGGAAGTGGCTGTTTCTCCGGTATGTTTCTCCATCTTGGTAGTATTGATCTCCGTTCCGGTCTATCCACCCTCCGCCGGGTTTGTTGTGTCCTGCATACCAATTGCCTGCTATTTTTTTTCCTCTACTACCCTCCCGATACACTACTGATGCCGATTCTATTTCTCTACCTAAACAACAACAACAACAACAACAGAAACAACGAAGAAATACCTATTCGATTAAGCCCGAAACTGCCAATACGATTACCTTTAATGCATCTTAAAATACAAAATTAAATTACCAATTATAGCCGTGTTAAAAATAATATATTGTACAACCAAGTTTGAAATAATAAAAAATGTTAATAATGGATGACAGTTCTTCTTCTAATGTTGGAATTTGATTGAAATATTTCGATCACGATCCACCAGCGTAGTTTCATCCATGAACGCATCATCCCCCAATATATCTCATTCTTCAATGTCAGATCGCCTCCTTTCTGCGGATTATATTGGCTATACTTATAACACCCGATATTGTCATATCAGTTCTGATTTATGTAATTATATTGACTTTTCTGTTTTATGTTTTTTTTCGGTTGGTTTTGAGCCCTTTCTATATATAAATAAATAATCCGGTGAATCAAAGGAAATGATTCAACAAAATTTCCATTAAATTATCACTGATAAGAATCAACAATTATTATTTTAAAAATAACAATAATAATAGCTAGTCTATTCTTTTCACAAAGTACTAGAGTTAATTGTAGGACTTGGCGAACTATATCATTGACTGCGGTGGTGAGTATTAATTTTCTCCCTAATTAAGCGATTCGTGGTCGTTCATCAAGTCGACAGCACAACCCTTTCAACTAGTACTAGATATATATGTTTCCATCCCTGAAGCATAATATAGACTAAAGCCCTTCTAACAGTTCTTTATCGACTCGTTAGAACTGTCAGCAGGTCAATTATTTGTTCGTAATCGGAAATATTTCCAGATATTAATACAATTGTCGTTGTTTTCCCTATAATTTCCGTTGAATATCGCCCGAATTTTAGGGTGTCTCTAGTGAACGGTTTTTGAACACGACAATATACCTCCCTTAAAACTTGACTATGATTTTTTGTGTTTTGTCCTCGGAGCGTGAATTGTTCCATAAGTTGGAAATCAGTGGTGTTACTCGAAAATTTACTCCAATAATGTATTGTGTGTGAGTTTCTTTTTATTATCGGATGAATAAAAGCGTGGTTGATAGGGCAGAAAAATCGACAACCATTTCAGAATAGCAATCGAGAAAAATTTCAAATTCGATTTTATAATTGCGTAAAATAATTAGATTGTAATTTAATGATGTGGATGTTCTACAATTGAAATATAAATGTCGATTTATTTCCCTTTATTATAGATTTAGATTTAAAACGGGGCGACGAGAATGGTGTAAATCATAATAATAATAACAACAATAACAACAGTAAACCAAAAATTAACAATAAATCACAATCGGAATAGTTCCTAAACCATGCGAATCTAATGAATCATCATTTGCATATCCATTAAATTGTTATAAATTAATACAATTATAAATTTATATTAATGATATTTTGTTTAGAAAGCTATTTTTTTTTAATAATAACAACAACAAAACAAGTGTAATATTCTAATTAGATATTGAATAAAATAAAAAATGATACTCTATGAACTTGACCTAGTGTTTGCTGGTATACCGCCCATAAAGATCTTGTTCCTTACAGAGAGAACGCTTAACTTTATTAGCATACGTCAACGAAGAATATATTAATAAATTAAAACTTTAATACAAACAAATAAAAACAGTAATGGAGGCATGAAAGTAAAAGTTGTAACAGTAGCATGTGATGATGAAAGACTACAAGATAACACAAAAGAACTGAAAAAATTATCGATCAAATAAATGAATAGTGTCCAATTTTATCAGATAATAACAATCATACAACAGATTAAACAATAATTTATAAATAATAAAAAAGACTTATGTATTATTATATGACAGTTATAATAAATCTATGTATGTATTTATCTATCCAGTGCTTATCAAAATCAGATCCATCAAATAAATTAATTTGTCAAATAATTCAAAAATTACTCAACTACTGTATTTCTTCGACTCGCACAGGTACGGTTTCTTAATTGATTTTTATTTCATCTCGTTCCACCCGAGGCAAATTGTTTGTGATTGTCGAAATCTGTATTTTAACGTGTCATCTAAAAACTGGACAATAGTGACTTACAATTAGATACAAATCCATGATAGAATACAACAACAATAATAATAATGATGATGGAATATAATTTTTGTGTTCAGGATTTGTTGCTTTTGTTATAAACCAGATCGATATCTTTCAGTAAAGTTAGTTAACCTATACAATGTTTGTATTGTTGCTACCAGATCTATCTTATTGTTAGTTAAAATACGATTAAATCTCGAAAGGGTTATGATATAATTTTTTCTGTATAAAACACAGGTTATTGTTGATTGAATAGTTAAAAAAATCTGTCTGTCTTTATATGTGTATTTATTATTTGTCAAGTTAGTTTTACAATGTTTACTGGCCACTGTCCGCATACCAAACCGTCAATATTTATTTTGTTCCTCACAGTTACGTCCACAAAACACTGACATCACCTGTCAATTTTAACACTACAAATAGAAATCTTTCAGTAATTGTCATAAAAACTGTCTGCAATAAAAGTGGAAGATTGTTGGACAATTTCGAGAATCTTTCGAAAAAAGTTGCACTATTTTACGAATATCTCTCGGTTTTTTTATGTTTATAAACATGCATCGTTAGATATATCTTTGTGTTATCTGCGTTTCTCTAATGGCTCCAAGGCAATTCGTGAGGACCTTGGCACTGTACACCTTCCTGTATCATAGATCTTGTACACTTGTTATTGTTGAAATCGACACTAATCCTGTTTGAAGAAACGGTGATGCTAGAGAATATGCCAAATTTTTTCTTGTAAACTAACAAGTAAACATGTAGACAATTTTAGATATTTTAGAAAATCGTTGTTAGATTGTTGTACATTTGTTTATTTCTGTTTTTTATTATTATTTGTTCTTGTTGACCTTTAAATGTAGACCTATAAAATTGTATTTGTCGTTTTACACTTAAATAGAGAAGAAAAAATTGTCTTACGTTGGAATGCCAAAGTGTTGCGCAAATACATTTTCTTTCCACATATCTGTAAATAAATCTAATATTGAAGACAAGTAATGCGTCATTAAAGACACTCGTTGATTTCTATTTAGAAAAGCAAAAAATACCAAAAGGGCAGTTTATTTTTCCAACGATTCATAGATATCGACGGTTATTGAAGGAGTTGCAATGGAGCAATAAGTTGATACGTATCAGTGATGGAGGAAAAACAGGCCCAACATTGATTTATTTCTATTCCGGTGAAATATGTGCAGGATCACATCACGTATAGACCAAACTGAACATTATCCGGCCGCCAAGAAAGTCTACTATAGTAATAGTGGTTGGTGGTTGGAACATCTCCCTTCTGTCTTACTAGAGACGTGTAATCAAGATATATCCGACCTTGTAGCACCGTGAGATATTACTCCCGGAACATATCGTCTTTATAACCGTTATTCACTATTTATATATTGTGTGTATAGACAAATATATAACGCTTATTTTAATGTTATTACGATTTTATACAACTTTTATATTATAGTTGTTCTATATAAATAAAATACCAACAATATTGATTTTATGGTAACAGATTTGGTTTTATGGTCAAGATTGGAAATTCTCAACTGTCACACATTCAACATATTTGTAGAGTTCCATTAAAAATTTAATATGTGCACACCCTCGACGTTTCGTTGTTATCATTGTTGTTGTGGTAGTGATAGTGGTGAGTACGTTCCTCAAGCTTGAATGTGTATCTCCCTTTCCTCGCCCCCAAGTCGGTCATGTCGTGCCAGATGTTACACACCACCAACGTCAACCACCACTACCACCTACTCAGGGGTTTGTTTTACTTTACCACAACATAGCATTGTTGGCGGCGTATTACCGCCAACAGTATGTATACATATATTAAATACACAGTTGTTGGTGGCTAGAGTGATCCGTCATAAACAAGTGTTACACACCACCTCACGGTGCATATAAAAGTTAAAAATCAACAAATATCGATGAAACAACAATTTGTATAAACTGTATTTTATCCGTATTATGATTATTACTGTTATTTATTCGAATCTCAAAACAATCCGAACTTGGATTCCCTTAGGTGTTGTTCCCGTTACAAAAGCATCGACAGCATCATCCCCTGAACGGTAGCCGGTTATCATTGTACGAATTTTGAATTATCATTGTTAACAATACGTTAAGGTATCATATAAATGTAAATTGTGGCCAAACGGTAATAAAAATAATTGACGATTTTAAAACACAATATTGATATAAATTTAATATAGCAACCAATTTCATTGCTTAATTATTAATTAAAAGTTTAACGAAACTATGTGGCTAATTATTTCCTGTCTAGCTACCTGTAATGTAATGTTGTTAGTTAAATTTGAGAAAAAACCTCTTTGTAATCTAGTCGGAAAGGCGTTTTATATTTTATAATTGATTACTATAATATTGGCCTTATAAGTAATTAAGTCGACTGGCTACCGAGTGACGCCCATTTAACGTCCTTCATCAACTATCTACTATTGTGTATATGTACTTGAATTTTTAAAAGATAAACCCAACTACTACGCTCTATCGTTAAGTTGGGAGAATGATCATTCCTCTCTTATAGTTGATGCTCTTCTCTTTATACTCAAATACACACACACACCGTCTTCTACTTGGTCAATAAATTAACTAGAGTGGGCGAGAGTGGAACATGTTATTACAATTAAGAATTTCCCAACAGTAGCTGTTAGGTTGTATAGTAGAGGAAAGAGGTAGATGAAGATGAAAGATGAGAACAAGACGACGTAAACGACGACAACATTGCCCTTTTTGCTGATCGTTCAGGAATTTAAATTGAGTTCAAGCTGATAGCAGACAGCAAATGTCTTGTAATGAAACGGACAATCCGACCGATTAAAAAAAAACTAAATAATAAAATAGTAACGTTAATTATTTCAAACGACTCTACCAACTTGACCAGTAGACTTATCATTAGGTTTTTTTTTTTAATTAAAGCCTCTTTGTTGGAATCATTTTGGACAATTTCCAGTCAGGTGTTTTCTAAAAGAAACCATTACTTCTAAATATATTTTTTACGTTGTTTCAAACAGCTGATAGTGAATCTTCACGGCATTCACATACCCACTTCCGGTACACACGGCCATACTTCCTATCTTATAATCTCTTAATGGTTTCAACTAAAATTGATCTAGTTGAAATGAAAGGTGTACAACTAGCAAAATACACATAAATTGATCGTTTGTCCGTCTAGAGACAACAGCAGTAACAAGAGAATGGAATAAAGATGGGCAAAAAAAGTGAGGTCAATTGATGTAAATCAATTGTTGGGGTAGAAACTGGACAAATAATCTATCTTATTTGTCAAGACGATGTGGAAATGAGGGTCCACAGTTGGAAGAAAAATTGGGTAAGAAACTCGCATAGGGTGACTGATAATTTGTTACAATTTCACCCTACTCCTGTCTTTTTTTATAGTTTTTTTTTTGTGTTCGCCTCTTTAGGGGGTTAATAATTTAAAGAAATATGTTAAAATTTTAAAAAGTGTTGAATGGGCGCCGGATGTAACGCTAGTTTTCCAACTTGCCATTTATGCACACCATAAATAATGACAAGCGGTAATTTCTTGCTTTTATCCATACACCGTTAATTGGTAGTGTAGGAGATAATTGGCTGATTAGTTGTGGAATGAAGTTAAGCAACATGATTTTTTTTTATATTTGTTGTTGTAGTTGTTGTTTCTCCCCAGAGCGAGGATTACGAAAAAACGAGTGTCACTAGAATTTTTCGTGACAAAACTCTATCAATAATCTTATTTTAACCGTCCGTAACTGTAACAATTTAACGAGCGTTGACAGTCACTTCCCTAGTATATGTGTGTGTGTGTTGTGTGTTTCTGTATATCGAAGAAATGACGACACATTATATACCTACATGCATTTAAAATATCGTATATGTTGAGACGGACACGGCTGTTATCCTGGGGCGGCAGGTGGACCGACCTATGGTCATAAAGTATGCGATGCACACCAGAGATACCCAATAATAACATATGTGTATATGTGTAGGTTCCTACTACTACAATCAACCAAATATTTTTTTCATATTATACTATTATTATAAAAACATAAAAATTGTATTGTACAATTGTGAATTGGCAAGGTGCATCATCTACGCAAGGTGCACCTAGTGCTGGATGGATATTTGTAAATACCGTGGAGGAAAACTTCACGCCCGGACGTCACGAAAGCATATGTACGTACGGACGTGTATCTGCGCGCGTTCGTATAAATATGCGGTTAACCGCAAAATGATTTTGATTTTTAACCCAACAACCACCAATACCCATTGTTTAATGGCTCTTTTTCTTTAAATAGATGCTACTAAAAAGACTCATCTATTCCTTGTTAGACAAACTAATTTCCATATTAGTATTAAAAATGTTATGGAAGTGCGGTAAAATTTATTCCAACAAAATAGAACAGAAACAGAAACGAAAGCGGAAGCGAAAAGGTTAATATGTACAGAAATAACTTGAGTTACCGAAAAACTAACAAACTTAACAGAAAATTTCTAAAAGATGAAAAGCGCTTTCAGTTTGCGATATAATGTGAAAAAATTATTGAAAATTGCCGAGAAAAATATCGGTTTTTTTTTCAATAGAAAACACTTAGATACTCCTTCAAATTCTCTTTCTGACGCTATGATATTCATTGCAATATCTCATCAAATAAGGGAGATATCAGTTATTTTGAACACCGAATCAAAAAAGGCCCTTCAGTTTCTGTCAATTGTTCTGAAAGCTAACAAACCTATTGGGAAATTTCTTGGGGATCAGAAAAGTTCTTTTATTTTTCTACAACTGTGGGAAGATCATTGAAAAATTGATAATATCTGCTAAGTTCTGGGATTAATGTAAAAAACGCATGCTTCAAGATTATCCTTTGTAACTCAGAATTTAATCCGAATTGTTTAAAACAAAATACATCATCGGATGCTCTTTAAAATGCTGCAGTTACTGCAGTACATCTTCATGTAAGTAACACATCTATAAATGGAAATTGGAATTTTTTGAATAAAAAAAAGATGTTAATATGGATTCTCAATTTTCCGAAAAACTAACGGATCTCCCGAAAAAATTCTTTTTCAATTTGCTATAAACTTTGAGAATTAAAAAAAAATCGTTAATTTTGACTGAACCATAGGTGTAAATGTGAAAAAATATTTAAAAAAAACATACTCCAAGTATGTAGCTCAGAATTCCAAAACAATAAACAGTCAGATACTCCTTAAAATGCTCTTTCAAGTGATAAATTTGTCGCAGTATCTTTACAAACAAGGAGATATCGGCTACTAAAATCGGCTATTTATGGATACTTAATCGAAAAATATATAGGTACTTTAAGCTAGGTTTATGAACAGATACTAAAATTTAGCTAAACTTTAGAGAATCGAGAAAAGAAATGTTATCTCATGGTTACACTGACAATGAGTAAAAAATTTGGCTAGTTTACCTTTATTTTAATAAATTTTTGTGTCGCCAAACTCAAAAATTTATTAAAAACTTCAATACACTCGTCAACTTTAAAAAAAATCTTTAAACTTTGATACCGTGTGTTTATTTCGTTTAGCTTGAAACTTCAAAAAGTTTCGGATACAAAAAGTGTCCTCAAAAATTTAGGACACTTTCAGGCCGTTTACACCACTAAACTTGCAAGTTTAGCAGGTTTAATAAATAAAAGTTTACTAGTGTATTTGCACCTTTGGACATTCCAATATTTCTCTTATAGTAACAATTTCCGTTACAATACATATTCATAGTAAAAGGCGCGGAAACAAACAAGAACAGAGCTCGCAAAGCTTGCGGAACCAGAAACAGAGATCCGCATATCTCTAATAAATATCCAAGCAATACCTCTACTTTCTCACACTTGTATACACTCCTATATTATCATGAAAATTCCAACAAACTACCACACCTTTCTATCAATTCAATTAAACGAGAGTCGAGTCGGTTAAGTTATAGTGGACTGATTATATTGAGAAATTACAGTAGCAGTGGCATCCCTGTGGTGTTCTTGTAGAACATTGTTTCTGTCAAAATTGTTTAAATTTATATTAAACATCTATACAGAATAACTGGTATATAAATAATAAACCGCCGATTAACCAAATAGCAATTATCGGCAAACATTAATTGCATTCAAGATTCTCAACTTGTTCAAGTTACTTATTTATACAACATTATAACAAGAATTAAAACGAAATAACTTATCAATCAATTGGGACATAACAATAAATTTTAACAGGTGGTTATTTAAATTTATTAACAAATAAATTTGTAATGAGGTTGATTATTATAGAAATTATACAGATATTGTTATTATTTACAAATACAAATTTCTATATTGTTAATCTTAAATTACAAGTTAAAATATTTATTGCTAATTTGTTAAAACATTCAATCGACTGTAACTAGAGATAATATCGTATTACATTCTCTATTTATTGGCAAACGATTTACAAATAATGTTTTAACATTGATGATTTGATAGATGGCTACTTTAAACTGTAATTCGTTATTTTCTAGTCGTTAATTTATTATAAAATATGCACAAGAATTAAATAAATTGACTAGAATGAAAAAAAAATTAAATAAATTACTACCATATTTATATTAAGCGTTAAATAATAGACAACTTATAACAAGCAATTTCCGACAATTTCCTTTAACAGAGAATAATAATTTTAATAACCCATCACTTATTATTGTCGTGGCCGGAATTATCAATTAATTCAAACATATTCTTAATATCTGGGTTATTGTAATTCAATTATTCAGTTTTTTCTCTTTAGACAATTATTCAGTTTGTTGTCTTTTGTGTTTTTAATACAATTATTTTTAATAAATGTTCGTAGTAAAGAAACGGCTGCACGAACAATATTAACGATAACATAGGGGTACGATTAATTTTACACGGTTATATTTACGGTTAAAATTCAGTTTTTCTTTATAACATTGTACATATATTGATAATCAATGAGGGAGAATTACAGATATCTGTATAATTAGCAATAAATTGCACAAAAGGTGGTCAAGTAATCAACATATCGGATGCTCCGCCGGAACCACTACATACAACTAGTTATTTATATTTCTAACATATGCTGATGTTTCTACTATTCATACAATTAGTTTTTCCGGAATTTGTAATTATACTTACAAAAAAACATGAGATGATAGTTTGTTTATGTTAACCATACAGAAATAATGCTGGTTAATATTGATAGATATTGTTTATTAAACAAATAAACGGCAGATTATTATTGTTGTAAAGAACTAAACCGTTTTGCCGTTGCTAACCAACGAACCAACCAACCAACCATCAACCCATTGGGAGGCATGTTAGTGCTAATAATAGAATGGAAACAAAACTATCTAGATCGTAGATGACTGCAGGATACGCAGTTGTAATGCTGTATTTGATTTATATGCTCCAGTTGACTATTATTGCCGTACTTGGTAAGGTCCGGTGCTACCGGCCCCACAGTCAGGATGTGTGTTGTTCGATTTCAACAGCCACAATGACAACACAAACTACAATAACAACGACAACAGTAACAGTAACAACGATAGACAAAACGGACATATTATTTTTATTTTAAAGGAAAACCATCGGAAAATTCTCTATAATGAAATTATTGTGTTCGTATTCTTCTTCTTATTGTTATTCGTCCTTTCTTGTGCTCCATCAGTTTTATTTTTATTTTAACGATTGTATAAATTTCATATTTAGAGAGTCAATAGGAACAAAAAGCTATTCTTCAATTATTATCCATATAATAGTTATACACATAATATTTCTTTTGTTAAATTGAAAGCCATTATAACGTCTTTAATGTTATATTAATATGTTAATAGGTGTTATATTATAGTCGTACAAATTTTACGATCTAGTCGAGCTACAATTCAAATTCTTCGATCGTATTTGCACAACATAACAATTACCTATTTCTTTTCAAATTGTTTACAAGGAAATTTAATAATGAATTTTTCCGATTATCTACAATCAACATTAATCTCTTTATACATTGACAACACAATTTCTTATAGAAGTTCTCCTAATTGGGCTATTCAATGTATACATTTGAATTTTTAACAAGTTATACTCCAGTTGTTTTCAATTATACCTCCACATTTATTGGAATATTAGCTATATTATTCACACTAACTAATAGGAAGCTTCTTAATATTATATATCAATTTTATTCAACTTTATTGATAACAAATTGAAATATTTAATAGTGATTATTACAAACTGGTTGCCAATAAAAAACGGAAAGACTACTATTTTAATGATTCTTATGCGCATTTCCTTTAAATGATTACTTTCCAACTTTTTAAGTGTCAATTATTTTATGCGGTAGTAATGATATATCATCTTTCAGTTAACATAAATCATACAATTTTTCCATTCTTCATCATATTTTTCAAGTCTCTATCGTATTAAAACTGAATTATATGCCATTTCGCGTAAAACTACCTAATTAAATTAACACAAATACGAGTGTAAATTGTAAATATTTGCATATTAACTGAAGAAAACTTGTTGTCAATCACACAAAAAGAATCATCGTTAAAAAGACTAGTCAATTCTTTTTGTCGTTGTTGTTGTTGCTGTACCATTTCAACATCCCTCTTTCGCACTGAAACACAAATATTGCGGCCACGTGCAGGATTATCCTGGTTAAAAAGCAAACGTTCCCGGTGAGAATCTCTGATGCATTGTGATAACATAAAGTGGTTATGGGGGTTTTGTTATGACTGTTGAGGATTAATTTTTGAATTATTAAATTTCTACCCATCATCCTTTCTACTTTCGTTGATGATAAAATTGATAATTATTTCGATTTAGAAAATACAGTTGATGGGCTGTTGTTATAACTAGTTGAAAGGTATGTAACACTTTCCTTTTTGTTTATTTGAATAAATTGTTTAAACATGAGCTGTACCGATAAAAGTATGCACAAGGGTGTAAACAAAATCCCACATTATACCCTCTATTTCTAATCTTTACAAGAAAAGAAATTTTCGTATTGTCCTCGACATAATTACATAAAATTATTATAATTTCTTTAAAAATTTTATAAACATCCGGTACGCTATATGATTATTCAATGCTAATCATTTTTTTTATAAATTCGCAAATAATTGACCCGCTATATTCATGATTATTGATGAGTTATTGTTAAGATAACAATTGAGATTGTTTTAAAATCATCATACAATTTTTACATTTCATCCTCAAAGACCATTGTTATTATTATTGTTATAAATTTTTCTGTTTATTCTCCCCCAAAAATAGAAATTTAATTTGGTGGTACGTACCCGTCCAATATACACGCAGACATATACAAAAATTGGATACCATTAAAGTAAAATAGTCTTATGCGACTTAAAAATATATAGCTATTGTAAACCACCCCTTGTCTTGATGTTACTTCTATCTATATGTATAATATAGGATACATCCCTTCGTCCTTTAAGCATCCCCGGAAAATTACTGCAATTGTCTCGATCATTGCCGTCGGTTTAAACTAAACTCCAGGACTTTGAATTTAGCGAACAAGGAGAATGAAGGCCTCTTTCTCTTTGTATATCTATGTATACGTGTGTGTGGATATGCATGCAACCCCGCATAGTCGAAAAGCTCTTTCACCCCCTCAACCATACCCGACGGCTATATATTTTTATTTCCCCGTTGCCTACTTAAAGAACTGATTAAAATAAGGGGATATGTTAAAGCCAATATTAGGCAACACAAGCCAGGAAAGTCAAAAAATAATAATAATGTTAGTAATAGGATAGGAGATATTGTTTCTTTTATCAGCAATTTAAGTTTAAATTGGATGTGAGTTTAAATGGTTTAGGTTTATTAATAAAAAATTACAGGGGGTAGGGTGTTATTAAGGATTAATAACCTTAAACCTTTCGCCAATTATTGATTAATAATAGTAAATTGTTGTTATATAAATCAAATATTTTATTATTTATAGTAATTATAGAGATATTGATATTTGTTATTTCCTCTTTATTGCCAATTAATAACGTGTAACTTTTCACTTTAGCAAACTTTCCAAACATGTAAATGCAAGGTCGTTGGATATCAATCTAATACTAAACCATTCTTATCAAGTTTTCAATAATTTTTTTTCTCAAACTAAATAATCCTAAAGTCCTTCATTTCCCCTATTTAGCCTTCAATATTGTACCTTTGTTTCTCACCTTGGCGTTCTCATAATACACACCTTATGCCTTCGCATTTAATTCTTCATTATTATTATTATTTATTTGTTATTTTTATTTTCAAAATAAAATGTTGCAACGAAACAACACACAATGAATGACGAAAGGTCCCACCTTGCAACGTGTAATTTATAAATCCTTGTAATATGTCAGAGGCGCATCCCACAATACAAAATATCGGGAGAATATATGTGGTAAACAGTAAACCAAACCCTTTACCGTTTAACAAAAGAATAAAAACAACCACAATCATAAATTTCAATTAATAATTTTAATTATTAGACAACTAGACAGATTTTGTATTGAAACAAACTAATCCTTATAAATGCACGAAAAATTGCATCTTATATTTGCATAGATTTTAAAATAAAATCTTAACGATTATAGATAGCCGTGTTTCTTTCCAACAATTCTCTATCTTTGTCGCTTTCCGTCCCCCTAGACACGCACCCCATCACCCTCAGGGTTACGGTAGTGAGTCGCAATTTTTCTCGCAGTCTACGTGATCGGAATGTGTCTGATGTTTTGTTTTTAAAAACGAACAACACTGGATATTGTATTCAGAAATTTCTAATATAGAAAAAATAGACGATATTAAAATCACTGGTCAACTAGCCGCCTTTTTTCTCCTATTGGTTATTTTGGGTATCAAGGAAGACATGAGTATTCAATGAGCAGTCATGTTGGGGTATTGATTACGGCCGATTTGGGCCAAGTTGCGTGGGCAAAACAAGTATTTCGACACACACAACTGTCTATCGTTTTACAGATGGATTAGGGTTGGTGTAACGACTGAGTAGTGGAGAAAGAGAGAAAAATAAAAGATTCTTTCAAACGAATAAAACTGTTGGTAAAGTCTAATTCAGATTATCTGCCACTGGATAATTCAAATCGATGGTTGTAGAATTTTAATGATGACTCCCGTAAAGTTTTATTACAGTAGTTCTATTTTAAGTTAAAGGTGCTTTCGGTTTGTTTCAAACCAAAAAGAAAAAACAAGAAAAAAATTGAAAAAAGAAAATTGACCAGGTAATTTCTCAATCGATTCAAGTTTTGATTTATAAAGAAAAAGATCAACATCCAAGTTGAATATGTCCGATAATTGTTGCTTGTTGATTTTATCTATTGGCAACATGCAAACTTAACTCCACCAATTAAGAATTCTTTGAACTGATATCAATAATATTACAAATTGTTGGCTTATAAATTCGTTATACTCCTGGATTTATGTTATAGTTATACGTTGATTGTTATTACCTCGAAAGCACACCTACATATACTCTCCATTCTCTCTATCTATCTTCGTTCGGGTTTTACTACTTGTGGTGAACACCTTGCCGGGCCCCAGGTGTACACAATGAAGTGATACTCTTAACACTACAAAAGCAACAATTTTTCTTTTACAAATCAAAAATTTCTCTCCAAGATCCTTAAAGTTTCGCGATATGAAAGAAAAACCGCACGCAATGCCATCAATTTCACCCGTAATAGTTGTTGAATCTTGGTCCTTTTGATATTATAAAGTTTTGTGGTTGGTTTTTTTTTGAAGATGAGTTTAACTCACGCGACAACAGGGCGCTGCCTCCTCATACACAGTTGTTTATGAGGTCCTGCCACATAAACATAGCGGCCTGTTTGTACTGAATTTGTCGCCACTGTCAAAATCAATGCTGTAGATAAACTTGCCAGTTTTATTACCCTATACAGTTCAATTACACATACATACCAAGAGTCGACGAGAAAATAAAAAGAAAGAACTAAAATATAGAAATAACACTGAGAATTTATGCAGAACAGGTAGTGCCAACTTGCTTAAGATGATGATTACACGCATCATCAATAGTAGTGATATTAAAACTGAACTAAAGCATACATCAATCGATGGTTGCTTTTTTCTCTTTGTGTATACATACGTGGCTTTGTGTGTGATTCTATCTCCCTAACTCGAGAATTATAACACCAATCGAAAAAACATCAACGAACTAGGTATTCACAAATCACTTACGTATTTAATGGAAAGTCGATCGGAAAATCGGATAATCACTAGAGGTAAAAGAGGGGTTTCGCTTCAATTCCTCGTTTTTATAGAAACTAACACACTCACATACAGTTGTATAGCAAACCTACCACTTACCGATATGAGTACACGTTTCTACTGCCACATAGTGAATTATTGAGGGCCAATAACCACCGCCACCACCAACACCATTGCCACCATCAACAGTAGTAGTATCAGTAGTAACAGTAGTAGTAGACGTATTGTGTGTGGGACAATAAAAACAGCCACACTGTGAGTTATGTGACCGTGAGATACGATTGCGGGTTCACTTGCCATACACACAATTTTTATTACACATACACACGTAGGTATACCACATATCCGACCCTCTTCTTTTCCATCACATCTCTAAACTCACTTGCTACCCCTTGGAATTTCTTGAAAATTTTCGTTTAATGCTAAATGGTAGGGGGATTGTTTCTGTATATGTGTGTGTGTGTTAATTAAAACGATCTCTATCCTTCTAGTCTAATCCTAAAATAAGAATTCCCAAGGATAATGCGAGTTATATTTGTCTGTTTAATTTGTTGTAATTAGTAAAATCCTTGGTTTTGGTGAGTTTTTGCCTTCTTCATTCAGTTCTCAGTCGGTTGATCTTGGGAACTAACGAGCCGTAACTGAACGTGACTTTTGGATTAGTATCCAAGTAAATTACATGAAAGCATCTCTCTATACTGCATCAAGACAACAAAATCAAAAATTATTCCTTCTAATCCAACAATATTAAACAGAAAATTTTAATTACAACAATATAACTGACTACTTTATCTTAAACACCATCCGGCCGCCTTTACTGTTTTATAAACGGAAAGGGTTTATTTTATGTGTTATATATTTTAAGTGTAAGGCAATTAGCGAGTCAGTAGAGTAGAATTAAGTAACATCTCAATTTAAATATCTTAACACAACCCTTTCGGAAAAGTTTTGTTAGAATGGAGACAACCCTTTTATAAGAAGGGTTGAAATGTAGGTGGCCCATTCACACTAATTAAAGGAAAAAAAATAGTAACCGGAACGATGAAATCTGGCACATCTGGCCAGTCGATGACTCTTTTTATTTATTTATTTGTCTCGGAGTAAATTTGATTAAAGAGAAAAATTTATAGCATGAATCAAGGGTGGAATTTATTGTTAAACTTTTTTGTTTTAATTAAAAAAAATTCTCAAGCTTGTTGAAGACTTTTGTTTCGGTAAATATTGAAGATGTGTTGTGGGTGTTTACAATCCACCCATTAATATTCTTCGGGCTACTGAAAATCGATTTACAGAAGATATTGAATAATTATCGATAATAACTCATTTATGGTACACATTTAATTAAAATACTACACGTAGCAACGCGATTACCAGACGGCGGCCAGTATTTTGTATCTTATTTATTGCGAAACTGCATGCAACTAGTCGTCAAACTTTAACACTCCAAGCCAATTGATGTTATTAACAATCTTTGTTGCACAATTATTATCAAGCTGTTTTATTAATAATTCTTGACTTAGAAAAATAGAAAAATCATATCAACAATTGTATGACCATCTGTTCGGTTTTACTTGTAGCATTAAAATTTCATTTTCGAAAAAGGGAAAGTCCGATACAGTGTAGGTAAAATGAAATACGTTCGGTCATCTAAAAATCTCCCCCCAGGACTATCACGTTAGGATTTATTTGCCGTATCGTAATCTATATATATATTTTACCCTAACTTTCTACTATTTCTCTTCTAAAAACAGTTTTGGTTGTTGGTAATGCGGTTAGGCTTACTGATTGACGACCAATATTGACAGTTATCTGTCAATGGGGACTAAACAAGAAATATCTGATTCTCCTTCAACAATCATTGATGATTTATATCGAAATGAAGAAGAGAAGAAAAAAAAAAGAAAATTTTGTTGACTAAGACAGGTATTTAATTAAACTGAATATGTAAGGAATGATAGGAATGTTTCTAGGGCGTCTCTGTTGCGAAACGTGAAAATTTCCCATCATCTTTGAATTTTTCCAAATAATTTTCGACGTTATCGTATTCATTAAATAAATATAGACACATATAGATGTACACACCTTTATAAACTCGACCTATTAATAACAGAAATCACGATTTATCGTTTCCTTGACTGTCTCGATTTGTCGCAATACGTGATAACCATAACGAGGTTTTTTTTTACCAAATCGTTACCAAAGTTGTACGAATTGAAATAATGACAACAACGCATCCACGACAGTGGACAGATTAGGCTTCAAGAGCCATTTGCATACTGGGTAACACGGGAGCCATGCTCTTCAGGCTACCCAACATCATCAACTATCCAAGTACATTCCATTCTTTAACCGCGCCACGACCAATCTGATAATTCTATATTTAGACTTAATGGAGTTTTCAATTTTTTTCTCACAACTTGAAATCGTACAATTGTCAAGATTCATTAATTGTAGACATAATGAATCTATCCATTTATTAAATTCTACTAGTTTCACTTCTTTTTTTTGTGAAGAGGGTTAACAAAGAGAAAATTGAAAATTGATTGTTCTATAGATGTGTAGTAGCTGTTTATGTGGGCAGAAGTGACTGTATTCACTATAGGGTTGGCCAGTGCATTAGCCGCTATCAGTGTATCACGCTCCTGGCGGCCAAGAACTGATTACATCGAGATAGTACAGCCACCTCAGCATCCTTTGTTGCGCTCTATCCAAGACGATTCAGAATACACTTTTTTTATTATTATTGTTTCTTCTTCCTTTTCGCTTCTCTTGTACAGTTGTTCCATTCAATTGAATTATCACGATCATTGACATTCTTTTTCGGATTTATACTTGAAAAGAAAAATGAACAATTCAATATAAACATAACAGAGTTAATAAACAACATTCTACGAATCTGTTGCTGATAGTTAGTATGCCACTAAAGGTCTGTAATAGAGACGTTTATGACAATTTTATAGTTAGTTTGTACGAGTTCCTTTCACAACCTTCACTGTAATAACTACAGAAACAAAAGACAAGAATTAGAAAAAAAATTACACCGTAATAGATGAGTTTATAACATTTCTTAGACCTATTTTATTACTTTTCGATTCTCTAGTGAGGTTAAGAGTTAACTAAAGGTCAGCAAAATTATACTTTGGTTTATTGTACGATTTAAAAAAAAATGGCATTTGATTAAAACCCACCTTGCCTTCTAATAGTCAGATCTTCAATCGAACAACGCCAACAAAATAAAAGAGAAAGACTACAGTATTTATCGTATAAGAGTAGGCGGAGTAGCTTCTATAAAGGTACAGTAGCTGGTCAGTAGCTGTACGCGGTTGGAATCCAAAATATCACCATCGTCAATGATGACGATGATGATGATGATAATGATCACCATTATCATCATCAACGTAATGATGGCCAAGTAAACTATAGTATAGTTTCCTTTTATATTTAACCGTCTAGTTCTGTTGGACGTGATCTGGATGTTGGCTACTTTATATTGATTGATCAATTACTTACGAAAAATTTTGCTAAAACTACCAAAAATTCTATTTATAACAAGTTTTTGATGAATATTTGTGGTAATTCGTAATTCTTTTTTAACTATAAATAATAATTATGAATCATAATAAATGGTATTTTAATATATTTAAAAGTCTACACCACTAACAGTAGCTGTATGTGGTTATTACAAAATAGCCACAACATTTTTCCGTCTTTTGTCATACACATAGATGATTCTTACTAGTGATAAGTTTCAGGAAAATATTACAAATAGATACCTCAAATTCAATTAGGTAGAGTCAGTATTTTAATAATTATTCATTTATTTATTTATTTCATATTAAATAAGTAGTTGGTGTGTCTTGTTTAATATTTATAAACATATTACTAAAACAAACACTTGTTAGAATTCAACGTGGTCAATTTATTCATTATGCATTAATATTAATTATAAGATAGACACACGGAAGGATACAGGTTTTAAAGCTTTACAACTGCTAGTAAATAAAATCGTAAATCTTCAGATATTTTAGCACAAAATGAAGGTTACTATAAAGCTAATATTCACCGAATTACTACTAAGTAATTGTCAAACTAAATTTTTTTAAAGACAAAATCTCTCTTTTGGCTTTCTATTTAAAAATTTTGCCCACCTGCTTTTTTGGATATTGAACTTGGTGTCAATAAACTATCGCCGCCTCGAGAAACTTTATCTCCAATATGGTTAGTATGGTCAAGCCGAGCTTAGTTCACTATAATTTTTTATACCCTGTCTAAAATTGAAAAGCTGTATAAATAATTCAATAATAATCAATCATATGACATATAGCTTTTCAAGCGTGTAATTTGCGCACAATATAAATCATAATAAATTAGATTGATTTTCGATTAAAGTAAGGTGGATGAAATTAAAATAGACGGAGTATATCTAGACAACATATAATTTCTCTGGAAAATAATTATTCCAATTAGACTAACGTATTTCTACATTTTGGAAAACCAAACTGTAAATCAATTGAAACAATTACTTTGGTAATTACTCAGTTGTGGTTTATTGTAAAAACAAAGTATGGTTTTGCTTGAGTACACTAAAAGTTCATGCCAATTAATGCAATGATTACTTGTTTTTGTTATTGTTATAATTAGACAATAATATAGATTAGGAAATCAATAGAGTTAATTAATTGTAAAAGCAACAAATATTTTATTAATTCTCTATAATATTGATTTGGCATGTTCAATCACATCTACATAGATGAAATAAGCCAAAGTTATAAGGCGAGTCGTCGTCGTCGATTGTAAAAAGTGAAGGCGTCTAAACCTGTTGGACTGGTGTCAAATGCGTGGGTCGACTCCTAGTGCACACCACAGTCAAGCAAGAGAGGCTAGAGTATCTTCTCTCAAGAGTAAAAAAATAAAGAAAAAAAAAGAGACGAAGACACGAAAGACGAAAGAGACGCATGTCTGCGGAAATCTCGACTTTATATATACATGTGACAAGTATATACCTCAAGGACGATGAACCGATGTTTGGGACGATATCATGTATCTTCCCTTTTTTTTCCATTATCCCATCATGGATTTTAATCAACAATTTCCTTGATGTAATAACGCAAAACGAATAAAAAAATCGATAGAAGAAAACTTGTTGATGTTTTAAAATTCTTGTACTGGATAGAAAGTTTGGAAAAACTACAGAAACACACAAATACAACAGGTGTAGAAAGTTTCATCAAAAGCTAATAATTTGTCAAAATTTTTTCTAATCGATCGGTCAGAGGTCTTTCAATAAAAAGAAGACGAAACAGAAATTCAGGCTAAATAGATTTATAGATTTGACATTTCGTTTTTTTTTTTATAATTAGGTAAAGGTGTAAAACTTCGAGATTTTCTACTAAAATTTGTTTCTATGTTTGTCTAGTGTTATTTAACTGACAAATTTTTGTCGTTGCTGTTCGTCATTGGTATAAAGACAGGAAAAACAAGAAGAAAAAAACCCGAAACAACCAATCTACAACCACATGGATGAGTTATTGAATTTCTTAGAGGCCTTCGCAAATATCTTATAAATCAACTTGAGGGGAACGTGTATATATATAATACCAACAACAACTATTTCATGCTGTTGTTTTTCCACTTGTTCAATGTTTCACGTATGTGTTGTATTTTATCAATGTTGTATTGTTTTTTAGTTTCAATAGAGACAAGAAAGAAGCTAACACAGAAAATGTTGAATCTTCCTACTTATTCAGTATTTCCACTACTAGAATTGTGAATCAATTGATTTATATCAAATTGAAAAGGTAGCGACATCTAGTAGGGTGCCTAAATGGCCAGTGTGGACGTTACCTTACAATACCATTTATGTAAATTTGACCAACCATGAAATATTTTGATATTTGTTTACCGTATTTTTCCATAATTATAATACCTGAACACTGATAAGCTAAATAGATATGCAAATAAATCGAATAATTTGTCGAAATGTCTACTATACTACCTAATAATGTTAAAAACTGAATTATTTTCTTTGAAATTAACAGTAGAAAGAAAACAGTGTTATTTTATAGTTAATTAAAGAGTTGATTAAAATCCTGAGGCAGACACACACATTAAAAATCGAAAGATAGAAAGAGAACAAAACACCAGAAGCACTTACCTGTGCGACATAATTAGAGGATTTCCAACAGACATACCCCTTTCTTATATAGTTTGATAATATCGACATGTCACGGTTTTTAAAGATAACAATCGCACCTGTACTAAAATAACGAAAGAAGATGTCACCTTTGGCTAATAACAAAATAGTCGAAAAATTCCCTTATTTCCCTAAATATTTCCATTGGTTTTCTCCATTTGTCTAAGTTCTTGTTAACATTTTAGTAGTTGTCTATGTATATTTTCTTGGTAATAATAAACTGGTATAGTTTTTTAATGGCACTATCTGGCCGCCATTGTGCGGTTTTTACTAATTAACATAGACCTGTTATCTAGAAAGATATCTGTTGATGTATGGACACGCGCGTCCAGCCCTCATTAAGACGCCAACTGGACACGATCTTGGCCTGGTGAATGTCAAAGACCACCTTAAAAGGTGATTATAGACACTCACACATATAAAATAAATGAACATGAAAAAAAGGAGACAATTCAACAGTAGCAAAACTGGAACCACCAATCCATCTTACTATCGGTTTATAAACTAAATGAGCTTATGACGTTTCCAGGAGCTTATCATACAAGTCAATCTACATACCGATACATCAATACTTTAAACAATGCAGATGACGTAAGAAATACTGTGGGAGTTCGAACCATTCGAACAACAAATTGTGAATTTTAATTAGACACATTTTTTCCTTCCCGACAACAAATTCGATGACAAAAATTAATTATTGGAAATTCTGTCTTTATTTTTTTTTCTTGTATGGAGTCTATTTTTAAAAAGACGCCACTTGGGAAATAAGTTAAAGGATTCTACCTACAATCTTCCTCTCTCATCCTACAAAACATTTAGTCATCCCGGTTACACCTTAAAAGCCACCCAAACAAAACACTTTAAATATACCAGCAGAATTGCAACAAATCTATAATTGTCTTTGATTTTTTTGACAAAGGCTCTTAATGAATTGTCTCCTATCCTCTTTGTTTTTTTTTTACTTGTCTTGTTTGGAAGACAATCTTTTACCCTGCCTAGATTTGTTGCGCCATAGAAATTGAATGAATTTTAAGGATTGGTCTGAAGGAAGATATTGATAGTGATGCAGGTGTGAGAAAGGAAGTGTTGAAATAAAGTGCATCCAACTAACGATTAATTGATGAATCACTGAAACCGCCCCCAAAAGATTTTGTAATCTCGATTTTTTCCCTAAAGTTATAGCAGACAAGAAGGGCTTACAAGAGAATTTTTATATGGAAAACAACAAATGCATGCATTGTTCTCCTATTGTAATTATAAATTCACAAATTCTAGTTAAAATGATTTATAAAAATAAATCTCAAATGGTTAACAATGATTAACAATAAACCTTTATGGAATAATAGATATGTATTAAAACCGACAATTATCAACAAATTATAATAAATAAACATTTAATCGGTCAAGATGAATGGTTTTAGTTGCTGTTATTAGTTTGTATGAATGAAACACAACACGAATTACAATTTTAAATTTTCAATCTGCATAAATATACAGCTAATAATAATAATGATGATGATAATGATAATAGTTCTAACTTTTACACTAAATTATTTATTTATAATTTTTTGCTTCTACTGTTCTCTTTGTGATGATAAGACAAAAAACTTTAGGGAGTTTCCATATACAAAATTCATATTGTATTGTTATTTTTTCCACGATTGTTTCTCCATTGTCGATTTATCTTTCTTTGTCTTTTTCCCTTTCTGTCTACATACATATATTCGATGCGTTTTGCTAAATTTTATTTTCCAACATAGAAATCTCTTGTGCAAATCAATTAACCGAAACCCCCAACAATCACGGACCACTGTAAAGATTTAGATGGGAGCCGTAAAAACCCATTTCGAATTTTAAATTCGAACGTTCTATGTATGTGTATGTGTTTTCTTTCTATGTATTTGTATCTGTATTATATGTATATATGGACAAACGATGAACGTTTTGTGAAGCGAAATGTATGTCTCTGTTTATTGTTTCCTAGCACGTAGCAAAAGAGAAAAAGCTGGGCAATTTGATTGGTCCGTTTGGACGTTTTGTTGTTTACTGATCATCGTTTAAACTGTCTCATACCAATTGAATACTATAATATGACTATGTTGAAAAAAAATGAAACGAAAAAGAAAAATGGCAACTTAGAATAGTGATTAAGGAGTGAAAAAATTCGAGAGTAAAAACCGAAAATTACTGATGATTGTAATTAAAATCAATCATTAAAACCTTCAAAGTTGTTCAGTTAACAGAATACAAAGCACATAGTTATAGACTGATGGTGACTATCAAAAATTGGAGGTAATTGTAATTTGGTTAACAAATCATGCTACTTTATAGGTCAAGTCGGTAAAATACTTGAATCAAAACTTACTGAAATCTGCAATCTTTTAGTGATTCATACTTGAGAAAAATGATAAATAAAGACGGATTATGGGAAATAATCTAGATCCTTAAATTTCCCATTGGCTTTGGAATTTCTACCAAGTCAATTCAGGACAACTATAACTGTTACAACTTTCTTCTCTGCGGCAACTTGGGCCAAATAGAATTTTCTCGTCAATTTTGGACAAATTCCAACCAGGTCATGAATTTAGTTCGAAAAAAAAATCAGTCAATATCAAAAATACATACAATTCAATTTGATTCAATTGCAAAAAATAAAAAAAAAGTAAAATAAACGAGACCAGAAAAGATAAATTAATGAAACGCCCGTTCATAGAGTTCGATATCAAGAGACCGACCAATTGCTGATTGAAACTATAATTGACTTGTTAAATTGAAATTGATTTGATAGACAGTATATATAAAGTGAAGAGTGTATAGGAATAGAATATAGAATGAAGAGAGGATACAAATCCAAAACCTAATCAATTTGTTTTACAGCAAATGATTGATTAAAACGATATAGAAACGCCGATTCATTACTGGATAGTTTTATTAAATCGAATTGTTTATGATAAACTACTTATAAAAAAATTAAAATTAAAAAACGGAAAGAAATGGGTTGATTTTTGTAACAGTTTCGATGATTAATTAAGACACACGTTAACTTTCTAAATTAAATTAAACGAAACAATCAACAACAAAAATTGTATTTGGCTTATAGTTAGTTGGTTTTCATTGTAAATTATTATAGAAAGAGACCCTCTGATTCTTCCAATTCTTGATCCGTTTAGATCGACCGTCACGGGGGCCTATTCAATAAACTTATATGTACACAGACATACGGTACCGTTCTAATCAAATATCACCGACAGCTGACCGCAAACCCTAGCCTCAAAACTAACCAGATTACGCCAACATAGCTTGAAAAGAAAACATTCCAACCAATCGCCAATATATACCCCGTTATTTTTTTCGTTTTTATACTGTTTTATTGCTGTTAATTTGTAAGTAAAAGCTGTATTATCAATTAATTTCTAATATTTTTTCAACAAATAACGTTCTAATTAAACAATTACGCGTGAGCAGTTAATTAGTACAGAATTTCGTAAGAATTTGTCGAACAAATATACCCACATGAGTCGTATTAAATTTCCGTCTTTCTATAATTTATTTATCGTATTTGTTGTATTGCTATTATTATGATTGTTGTCATTTTTGGATACAATAAGTAGCGGTATTGCTGATTAAATTGTTGCGCCTAGAATTCTTCAATTGTTAGATCACTTTAAACGAGTCAGAAAAGTTTCATCTTGTCAATATGACACCTGATGGTCTTTCTTCTTGTCTTTTTTTTTTGTGTGTTTTGTATATAATTGTGTGTAGGTATATTGGGTACCCACATTGAATGTTATATTGTCACCTCTAATGTCACTTCTTCCGCGTACCACTCCTTGGAGGAGGCCTTGCCTGGTTTCGATCAGAAATAACAACAACAAAAACAACCAGGACGACACTTTAACAACATTAGTATGGATATGTTGATTTTAACGTCAAGGTTGTACTGCAACAAACATTACCCTATAGAATATTGAATTGAAATGATGATAATAACAAAAACAACAAATTCCAACCAACTAAACAACCAACCAATCAAATTAATTAGATTTTAACACATGTCTTTTTGGAGCTTTTCGATACTATGGGATACAATGTTTGTTTTTGAGATTTTCGTTTACGTTTATCGTTAACAATAGGAACGTTACGTTGAAGGGTTTTACGGTCGATATTTCTAAACGAGATTGATTGGTTAAATAGAACAAGAGAACATAAAGCAACTACCCCCAAGTTTTAGTTGTGAATGTTGACATTGTATATGATTGATTGGTAGTGAAATTAATCTGCAGTTTCAACTAAATGAGAACAGTTGGTGATAGACGATGATGTTATATAGACAGTAACAACAACAATAACAATAGGAAGACTCTAATTTTGTGTATGTGCAATCGGGGAAAGAGTATTCAATTACTGAACGATAAACAATAATTATCTAGGAAATGAAACTATTGTTAATAATTATTCAAGTTTAAAGTGTCCGACGGCTAATTTTAAACATAAAACCAACTTAACTAATAGACAACTTAACCATTCATCATAATCTTCATTTTAATAATATAATCTGAAAACTACATCTTCCTTTCCTCTTTCAATTCCATTCATCTCTATATAGGAGATTTGTTGTGTTTATTGTGTTTATACGTTTTCGTCTGTATCTGTGGTAGGTTTTTCAGTTATATATTGTGAGAAATGATATATTATTCAAAATAAGTAAAATTTACGTGGACGAGATGATGTTACTTAGATAAAATAAATTTTTTTCTTTGTTTTTCGTCTATTTTTTATCCTCTTAAAGCTTATCCATCGTTATTCTGGTTGTTATTATTATTGTTGTTTATTTTTTCCTTCTTTTTCGTTAAATACGAGCCGGAATAATCATTTTAAAAGACCGGAAATACGAAACGTGAGAAGATATTCCTATTTTTTTACTTGCAGTTAAGAATTACATTTTCTATCTAAATAAATGATTCCCATCAAATAGTTTTTTCGGCTAATAAATGTCTGTCAAAAGTTGTCATTACCATACAATCAAAACAGGTCCAGTAGGAAAAATTAGCTTTTGAATACTTACAAAAATAAGTTAAAACAAGCAAAAACTCAAGGTTTACTTGTATTAGATTGGATAGAAAAATTTCAAACTTATTGGTATTGCAAAATAGATTTATATAATACTATTCCTGGAAATATAAGATAAATTTCTCAAAAATTAACCATCATCGATTCATTTTGCAATTCGAATCAAATTTTATGTATATAAAATCGAAGATTTTGTAACAGTTTTTGCATGTTGAACAATAATCTTAATGTCAACGTTAAAGTTAACGAATAAAATATGGAAAGTCCCTGATAACTAACTTTATAGGTATTGGAAAAAATGAACTATTTATATGGTTGGGAGAATAACGTTAAAATATCGCCCACAAACACATAAAATTCAACAATAATAATAACAACTACACAAAAAATTATGTATATCCCGTTACATATTGAAGTTTATTGTACTGAAAGTGTTTTTTCATATCAATTATCGATAAATACATTTAACCATTTTTGTAGTTTATAGTTGTAGATTTTTGTTTTTTTTTTTGTTTTGTAGGAAATTGAGGAGGTATGATAATAAAAATTTTGAATACTGTTTTTGTTTGTTCCTCTTCTACAAGTTCCAATTTGTAAAAATACAGTAACAAGGATAATAAAATTCAAAACTATAAAAGCTTATTAAGACATAACCATATATGGTAACATATGACATAAATTATTTCTATATACGTAGATTTTACTTTAATCAACACATTTCTCATTTTATACATACCTTATATAACAATTGATTTGTTAATTTAATCGAAAATAAATTAAAATTCTTTCGTTAATAACTGGTAATAATTAACCGTCGAAAATTCGTGTAGGTTGAAATATTTAAACATGATAGTATATTTATTTATTATTTTCGTTTCTTTTTTTCTTTTTAGTCTTCTTCAGTGATACCTGGCCACTATAAATCCATTCATAATGATTCAAACGCACACATTTTAAGACCACAACAAAATCAACTATAAATAAAACTTTTCTCTAAAATCCAGTTACATAACTAATTCTTCCTCCACCGAAGACGAACTTAATCGTTTCAAAGAGGAATTAGAAAAAATAATATTGAAAAGAAACAACAAGTTTGAACCGGACTCATAAAATAACATTCACCTTTTATAATACGAAAAACGAACAACATTAGGGAGATTTTTACTACAAAACTAAACAAGTCGGTCATATCAATTCATTAATAATACGATTAGTTGAAATATCATTGAATATTTGTAATGGTCCAATGTTTTGTCTTCCGGCATAGGTGAATAGATAGAGTATAACCAACGCCATAAATCAAGGGTTGCCGATTAAAACCAAGGCCAAGTCGCCTCAATTTCAGCTCAAACAACAATGAAGACTAAAAAGAAGAAGAATTTTTTTCCCGATCAGACATATTAAACGTTGGTTTTTTTCGCTTTTCCATTCTTCTAATTGTCAATAGAAATAAGTATGTGTCATACATGTTGCTATGTAGGCTTCAATTTTTACATCATGACTTACTGTTTTAATTCCTGTTGTTATTATTGTTGAATTCTATTTCTAAAGAGGTGACGCCTTATTTACAAATACTTAAATGGTTTCGATTTGTTAAGATGGATCATAGTAACAGAGCTATATTTAAATAAAAATAGAGAGAAGAAAAAATATGTAAGGAGTGTCCATCACGTATTTGGTGACATTGCGGGAAGTTTCAGGACACACAATCAATTCGCACTTTGCATAGCAAATACATCACGCACACATTGTGGCCAAACTGCATATACTATGAAGGCCAATGAAAGATTACAGAAAAAAAAAATATTATAGAAAAAAAATAAAATTGAAAAATCCGGTATTTTCCATTTACGTACAAACAAGATGTAATAATAATTGTAATAACAGTAATATCGTGACATTTCAACAAAGATGTAGAAAATAACATTTACTATTTTTATTTTACAAAATTTTGGTGAAATAAAAAATTGCAAGAGAAAATAGGACACGATAGGTATATCCCACGGGATCTTAACAACATTCATACTAACGCACGTACAATTCAAACGACTTTAAACTCCTTCGTTGTTGGGTTTATTCTTTCTCTTTTCTAGGAACATTTTTTTAATGTAGTTTTGAAACTAGTTGGAAAAACCCGGATTCTTTTAGGAGAGAATTTCGCGTGATTGGAAAATTAATTAAATCTTGATAATGTTTAGAATTGTTTCTTTTTTTTCTTAAACAGTAAGCCATAAATTAATAAATTTAATTTTTTCCACAAGTCCCAAAGCGAAATTTTTATATCATGGTCTTGATATGGATTCAACTTTGACTAGCATTATTTTTAATTTGTTAACATTATATTTATTTGAAGTTGTCATATAGGAATCGATTAAAATTTGTAGGTTTTGTCGAACATATTGACCATTATTTTGAGAAATCCGTCTGGACGTTTTTTTCAGACAAAAAATTTGCATAATTCTTTGACATTTTCCATTTTTTCCATCAAAGCTTTCAACTTTCTAGACAATCACAAACAAACAAATAAATATAAATCGCCAATTAATTAATATACCTGTGAACTCTAACCCTGTTTCTATCTATGTGATTTATACATTTATATTCCTATCTTTTTATACTTAAATATAATTTTTTTCTATCTTAATGAGCTTTGACAAGTTTCCCTCTATTTCCATTAATTATTAGCGAAAAAAATTGAATATTTAACGGTATTTTCTAGATGGAGATTTCTTTACCAACAACAACCAACCAAACATGATAATAAATAATTTGCAATAACAACAACAATAATTAATATCAGGAAATCGCGTGTTAATATGATAGGAATGCAATCATTGCTTCTTTTTCATGTTAGAATGAATTAAAACAAAAAGATAAAATAAATAAAATCAGAGAAAATCGAGCAATAATTATGATTTATTGTTGAAAATTAAACACAAAAAGAAGAATGATAAATTTGTCTATTATGAAATTTAATTGATTTATGGTTTAATTAGTAATTTGTGTAACAAAGAAACAAAACAAGGACACAAATCGGCTTCCTTTAGATTATTCGAAAATCTCTAAATTTTTTCTTGCTATTATAAATATGGTTGATGTTGTTAATTAAGTCTGTTGTGGTTGTAGATTTCTTAATTTCTCAAGACTTTAAACAATATTAAATATAGTCGAGCCAAAAAAAAAGAGAATTAAACTATTGTAATTATAGATCAGTCAGTATCTTAAAAACTATAATCTTAACTGTAAATCTAAATTTAAACGACTTTAGTATTACTTGATTATGGCTAGATTTAAGTGTAATTATTAAAATGATTTAAACAAAATGTACAATGCAATTGAAATATCTATTTTAAGACCGTAAACGTCCTATACCAGTTTTTAATTAGTGCGTTTTATACCATTTTTCACTGTTCGTTAAGCATATTTAAAGACATTTGAGAAATCCTGTATATATATTTCTTGTTTCCATCGTCCGTTGTCACACGTATAGTTTTCTATACGTAAATTTAGTCTATGTGACCGGCAGGTGGGCTGTTCTTTTACGTTTACGAAAATTTATTGTTTAAAACTCCGTTAAAGACACTATTACATAACATACGTATACAAATTAAATATATTGTCGTCTTTTAGTTTTTATCTCTTTTACTATTTTTGGGGAAAATTGTCCATAAATAATTTTGGCAACATATACGATGTAGAAACCATGAAATATTCTTGTATCTTTTGAATGTGATAATCTAGTTGACCATAAATAAAATATCTACCTTATATGTATATCTTTCTGGGATGTATAAATATGTGTGCGTGTTAGTTTGTTTGAATGTATGTGTGAGTGTGGAAAGGTAAATGGCGTAATCTATACAACCATGTGGCAGGTTCCTCACATAATTGTGAAATTCCAAAAATGCGGTCTTACCGATATGTAAAAGAGAAAAAAAAAATCTTGTCAAAATTTTTATCCGAAACAATAATAATAATAAAGACAAGATCTAAGAGCTTACAAGGCAAATGTGAATTGGTCGATTGCCTTAGAAATAACAAGACCTGAACCTATACTGCGTCCAGTTCAACACACCTAACTCGACTTTAAAATAGTTCCTATACCACATAAATGAAACATTCAAATTATGAACAACATCTAGTATTGGTATTAAATTGCGAAAAATTGCCTAATATTGGTTGATTTAAAGAAAATACAGAGTGAGTATTTAAGAATATGTCTAAAAAAAGCCAAGTCGGGCGGATTAAGCCATTTTTAGTATAAAATACGGTGTAACAAACTGGCACTTTCACAATTTTTGAGTGTTCGTTATTTTCGGACATATCAAAGAGGTCATCTGTATGCGCTGTTTTTTTTTTCGCCGTCTTCACAAAGTCGCTTTATTTTTATTTTGATATAAATAATTAGATTATGTTCTAGATCAAATGCACTACATACAGAAATGATGTCTTCTCCGCCCATTTGCAAACGCACAGGGTTGTTTGTGGTATGAGACAACAAGCCACAAACTGAACCATCCTGTCACTAACACAATGTCTGTGTGGCTTGTATATTAGATTGAGATATGCAGGAATATTCGATGAACATGTGCCACTTACATGGCTATAAAATATCTATTTCGATTTATTTTTGAAATTTGTTAAACAGGTGTTGAGTATAATTTAACGATTCTTTCCTGTTGTCTTTTTTTTCGTTTAGTCTCATTTTTGAAATAATTTTTCAACTAACACTTTAACTAAATTGATGATTAATGCAGTATCATTAGTTAACACGTCTACTACAATACCGGTGAGTCTGAACAAAATACTAAACCGTTAAAATATTCATTTAATAATACAACTCGTGTCAACATTAATAATTATCTATTTAGAATATTCTAATTGTTGATAAATTGCATAGAACAAGAGATGAGTTTGTGTAGAAGGAGAGACTTTGTCAAAATTTCTACATCAATTCAAATGTGGTTAATCTCAAGTTATCACACACAAGATTATGATACCATTAAATAGATTATTAAAGGAGCTACACTTCGATCATTTGCATGCGGTAGTAACGATCTTACTACGTGCTATTAACACACACCTAAAAGGGTTGTCATTCCACTATTACCACCACCAATAATTATATAAATCCTATTTCTAGAAAATTTCTATATAAAATTGTTAAATTCAAACTAGAAACAATAAAAATAGGGAAAGACATTAAGTCTAGAATTTAATTTCCAATTAAATACAGGAAAAAAATGACAGAGAAGCACAAGTAGGTTGAAATTTCCGGAGAAGACATAAATTATTGTTTCCATTCCAATTACTATTTGTTTTGCTGTTATGGGTGTTGAAACTCCAATTAATTAATTTAACATGAATAGAGAATAATTGAAGAAAATACATCCACTTCCAACGAATCAAACAGTACTTATAGTTGAAATTACATTTACTTTAAATACAAACGAAGAAACTCACTTTGGGGATAAAGATCCATTTTACTCTTCTTTAGAAGAAAAGTTTAATACTTGAATATAATTCACTTGAGTCAAGTTACACTTGGATTGCTATATTGCAATTATATTTTGGATTTGAAGATAGATTTCGCTGGGACATCCAGAGATCGTCTTGCTTATTCCAATTGCATTTTGATTTATGTAAAAATCGATATGAATGAGAGATGTAAATAAAGTCGCTCACAAGAATTCTAATTAGTTACATAAATAAATAAATTAATTTCAACGAAAGTCAAAGTGAAGGATGCAATAAAATTGAAAGTAAAAACACGAGCTTAATAGAAATAAGTAATTCTTTCTTATTATTATTTTTTTCTTATAATTATAATCTCTACGGTTTAATTGATAATTAATTGATACATTGATACCTAATTAAGTTAGAAAAGTATAATTTTATATGAATATATTATATTTATAAAGAACTGTTTGATATCTTCATTCTTGGCAAATACCGGAAATGGTCCTACAATAGATCTGTACGTGCATTATATAATGGAAAATTGTACCCCTCTTGCCGCTCTATAACCCTAAATACCAACCCTTTTATTAATGCTACGTGAATGTGCATAAATCACTCAATAATTACAGAAAATTGTTTTTCACAAAAATAAACATCAGTGAAATAGATTTCCTTTTTTTTTAGCAAAAAATCGCCGTACTATAAGTCAATTAACTTATTCTAAATTTGCTGAAATACGACAAAGTTCTCTATATATAGGTATAGACTATATGGAATAAGGGTGTTTCCTATCGGACTGTATAGTAAGTATAGGTGGTGCAAGGGTAAATTGCCAGTCTGAAAGATCTCGTTAGTATTTATCTGTCCCTAAGGAATAGTGAGAGATAGAGAATACTGGAAAACCACCACCGTTTCCGTTACTAGTACTACTACTGTTACGACTACTACTGCTACAACCACCAATACCACCACCATCATCATCATCATAAACGACCACCAACCAATGCCACCTACAATTCTACAGTTACTACCACTACTATTACTGTACTCCATCATTCGTCGTGTTATCAGCTCGCTTCTTGATTAATTCTAATTATTTTGGGGTGGGATCTCCTATACGTATATACGTATATAGATACAAAGATAGAGTTGAGAATATTTCACCATCACACAACCCCTCACACAACCCAAGTATTATCCTTTATAATACAATCACACATTCCTAGTGAAATATAATAGTTTATCGTATAATAGTTGGAGTTAGGAGTTTCTCAAAATAGTTGAAACTCGGAGATAACGGAATATTATCACTATTTGTTGCTATTTAGAAAAACAATTTAGTTATTATATACATATTTTGGTTCGTTTGTAGGTTCGAAAGAATTTCATTTAATTATTTAAACGTTTCGTTTCCTTTATCATCATCGTCATCATCAACTTGTCGCTTACAGCGAAATCGCTGCAATTTTCGAGACAAACAAAAATCACCAACAACGAAAATAAACCAACATGAATAACAATAAAACAAAGTCATTAACTTTTGTTCAACGCTGATTTTTCTATTAAAATTGAAACAAAGTACACTTGACGACAGAAAATAAGAAACTGACTTATAAATCCAATTATTTCATGACGATACTCGATAAAAGAACTTGTCTACTGAAATTATTAACTATAAAAATGAGAAAATTTATAATTTTTACCAGATGTAGAGAAAGAAAAACAAATGATACTTTTTATTCAAAATAAAACATTTTAATTAATCAAAAGTCATTAAAATAGAAAAATAAATGTACCAAATTTGAAATTATAAGGTTAGAAATTTAGCTACTGACAACATCTAGGGAGTTGTATTACCAATCTTTGATAGGTGCGTAATTTAAAGTTTCTCATTTCTATTGGACAAAATTTTGAATTGAGTGTTCTTCAAAAAATTGAGTAGACAATTCATTTAAATTATTTAATTTTACAATTCCAGATTTAGTTAATGTCAGTTTTAATTTTAGACTTACATAAATTTGATTTAAAATATTTGAAAAATTATAGAAAAACCAAATAATCCGAATAAAGGTCGTCAAAATTGAAGTTTTGATGTTAGAACTTTTAGTAAATTCTCAAATCGTTCTTTCTACCCAAGAAAAAGAGCCGTTTTAGAAAATTACCCCATTTTTACAGTAATTTTAGTGAACAAATTCTATTGTCGAATCCTAGCGTAAAATTTGATTAACAAGCCAATTTCTTATTTTCTGTCGTTCGGTATAGTTTAGAATATACCTACAAAAACAATTTAAACCATTGCATTCACCCTTAAGGGTAAAGGTATAGTAACGTTATACTTAAATGGTATACTATAAAACAATAAAACAATTCAAACGAAATCACTAGGACTAGGGTAGGTAGAGCGAATTTGTACCACCTATGACACAATAAGGGTCGAAAATTGTCACCAAATTGTTTTACGACTTAAATAAAACATAAAAAATGCCACTATTCTATGTAGAGACAGCGAAATTCTAACATTTTTATAATAAACAATAGTGGCCCAAACTAAGGGATGTTTTCCTATAAGGGATATTTCCAATAGAGTGGGACTACCTACGTTACGACAAGAAATAGAGAAAGGCAGAATATAGCCGTTGTGTACTTAATTTTGAACTGATATCAACCAAAATCGAAGATTCTCTAAAATTGAATAAAATCAGCAAAATTTGAGTATTTTTTTAAAAATCAAGTGACTTAAAACACACATTAAGCGCATGCGCTACGATTTTCTACCCCTATGATAATTATTGCAAATTTTCCCAATAATCATAAACATCATAATTATTAACAATAAAGCACCCTTAAATAATCACCCTTATTCGAAAATTATCACAAAATTGCACACCATAATAACAATTAGGTTATAATCGTACTTACCCCGATTCGGCCCAAATTTACCATTTAACTGTGTACATTCAATATTTCTCCCAATAATTAACACAAATCACCACAACACTGCACTATTATTGCACTTACACTATGAATTTTTAATTAATTAATAATTAAAAATTCCGAAAATTACCGACACGTTATAAACAAATCAATGGTGCAAATGGCCGTTTTTATTAACTAATCGTAGGTGGCGAGAAGTACCGGGGTGATCAAATTAACTCCTCATAAATCTCATTAATTTAAAAAATAAAGACAATTTAAATCAAGACAATTTGCTATTTAAAATGGACAAAATTAATTATTAATATCTGGGACAATTCTATTAATTATTTAATTGAATTTCAATTATTATGAGCGCCACCTATTCTGTTGTAAACAGACAATTGATAGCGATAGTGTTTTGTTTTTATTTTTCAAATGATTTCCGGTTAATAGGTTATGTTACGGTAAGTTTCTTAATATGGTGAGTGATAAGTGCATTTTTTTCTATTTTATTTAAATTAATTTATTTAAAATGACTTAAGCTGATAATTGTGCGTTTAAATATTAAATTGTGTAATCGTTTAATCGCATCTATACTTAAGTAAGTTTTCCGTTATAGAGGTTAGTATGCAGTCCAATCGCCCGGTAATTTCGTGGACAACCACGTTGAAGCTCAAATATGGTCTACAATAGAAGGAATTAGGGGTAAGTTTTGTTTTTTTATTTATATTTAATTCAAAAGATAAGAAATTCAACTTACGGCTCGTTTTCCCTGAAAATTGTTTATGATTTTTAATATCCACCGCATATTAGGGGGCAAATCGTATCGAAATCGCAGTTTTCTCTGTAATTTTCCACATTTTCTAATAATATCTACATAATTAAGTTTTCCGTTGTAGAGGTTGAAATTTACTCCAATTGTCCGGCAATTTCGTGGACAAAGAATCACGTTGACGCTTAAAGATGGCCTACAATAGCTGGAATCGGGGGCAAGTTTTGTTTTTTATTCAAATTTAATTCATAAAATAGGAAATTCTACCATCCGATTTTGTTCAACTTGCTACTCCTTGGAAATTGTTTATGATTCTTTTAAATTGTCCCATTTTCTAATAATATTACAATTAATGGGAGATCATTTCCTGATTATTGGTAATTCGATCTGGGAAAAAATCGATTTATTGAAAAATAACGCTAGAATCTCAAAGTGTTATATTCGAACTGTTATTAGCAATCTACATAAAATCCTAGTAATCAATGATTATCTATAAAAGAGGAAATTCTCTCAGTTGATAACCGCTCTTTTCCCCATCGTACAACTCTATCATTAAATAATTTATATTGTGAAGAACTAGAAGATGACTATAAAAAAACGACAAAATTACTAGTAGTTTATATGGCGGCTATAAATCGAAAAAAAACCGTTTACAACTGGAATATTTGAAATATTTTATTTATAAAATTAGCAAATTAATACTAATACCCTTCGTTCAATTGAAGAATAAGAGGAGAAAGAGTTGAAAAAATTTTTTAAACAATAAAATCATTTAATGGTCATGTTCAAGTCATCAAATACGTAGAAATTTCTACATAGTTACCCCATAAAAATCGAGGTCCGTATAAATAACGACAAAACAATTCCAAAAGAGTTTATGTCACGTTCCAGCCACACTTCCCGGAGAGTAAAAACAGTCAAACAATTGTCATTATTGTCATCATTATTATTATTATTGTTATGTTGATGATCATTTAATAGTTTTGAATAATAATACAAATAAAAATGAATGATAATAATATTAATAATGATAATAATAATATAAGTTAGATGATAATAATGATAAAAGTATAAGAGCAGGTTCATGCTTTTTAAAGTATGCTAAACTATGTTAATGAGAATCTTCTTTTACTACTGTCCCGTCGTGTGTTTGTGTGTGTGTTGTTATGTTGTTTTGAAGATTAATGGACAACAACAATAACAACGACCACCATTTATTGAGATGCACCTATACACTTTAGAAATTATGTTAATACCCCAACCCCCACTTTATTACAAACACGTACAGTTAGTATAGAAAATAGAGCTATACTAAGTTGCCCTTATTATTATTTAAATAAAACGCAAAACGCTACCATTATTATTGTAATTAATTTAAAACAGTCAGAGCAACAGGTAGGACAGGTGTCGTTATCAAGCGCACACCATGACCATGTTCTCTCTTTCTATACACATACACAGATATAAAACATACAAATATAGTAGAATCCGATAAATAATTGGACCAAATCGATGACCGTTTTTTTTCGAATTCTACCCCTAATAGAATGTACGTTAAAATGTAAATAAACCAATAGTATAAGCGAAAATTTTGCATCCCCTATTTTTGATACGTTGCAGAATTCTAATTGATGATCTATCGAGAGACATTTGTGGGAATCTTCTTGATCTAGTCAACCCTATCACGAAATTCAAAAATTATCCCACGTATCCTAACGGGTTTATTTATGCAATATCCAATCGTACAAATCAATTTAACTATGTTATTATATTATAAAATGATTATATTTATTCGATTTGGACGATTGTAACTAATCTACATTTTTATTTATGGGTATTTGACCCTTTCGTATTCAAATCTATCGAATATGTTTTAATAGTCTCGATCAGTTTTTTTTTTTATTTATTTACTAGGGAACACCCCGGAAAGTTACCTATAAATGCTTGAGCGGAAAAGAGATGCATTTATATAAACCATCGACCATTTAAGGGTGGTTTTTCTATAGGGTTTAAACTATTTAAATAGGTGTCCCTTACACTTAATATTCAAGCAGGTAGTTTCGCATAAATTCGCATATATTAAACAGGTAGGTAGAAAAAAATGTTTCCGCTTTAAGAAATCAGTGATTGCTTATAGTTCAACTTACACAAATTTCACAGTAATCAATTGTTGGTATTTTTCTATTGATTTGTTCAATAAAGTGTTGAGTTGAAAGGGTAAAAGGTCCTACCATTCTACCTACCTGGTTTAGGGTTTTTAATAAAATTAGTATGACCTGTTCAGTTTATTTCAACCTAAAAGATGCAAATGTTGTTGGCATCGTTATAGTTGTTGGTAGTATAGGACCCGACCTATGCTAATGTGTATTTTACTTTGTACCATATTTGAATTTGTATGCATTGTGATTACCTGGAGATGACGGTTTTTTCTCATGGTTCTTCCGGGTGTAGGGTTGAGTTTAAAAAAAACCGTTTTTTCTGTTGGATTTTATGCATACGTACACCTTCGATTTTTTCGTTTGTAAAAACGATCGGTAACAATTCGATAAATTTCTAACAGAAATTTTAACGGTCCCTATTCGTTATTTTTACACATTTGTTAAATCTAAACCAATCAATTCCGTTGATCTGTTGATTTGTAATTTATTAACACCATTAGTAATAAAAATCGAAAATCTTGTAAACATTAATAGAAACGTTTAGGAAAAATTAAGGACAATCTAAAATCTTAATCGAAATGTCATTTTTTTATATATTTCATCTTTTAATATTTTTTAAAAGTTGAGTTTACCTTGAGTGGACATCTTTGATGATTATTCTGGTTTCCAATACGATAACAAGTTCATTTAATTAATGACAAACCTGTTATCAGTTAAGGATAGAGCTTCTTTTTTGAAACCTGTTGTGATTATGAAAAATGAAAATGCAATTGGATTTTTTTTTTCAAAAATGTGTGTAAAAGAGTGTGTGGGGGGTGGCTGTTGTTATAGCTGACAGGGACGCACCCAGTTCACGTAGACATTCACACGGCCACGACAATTTCTTAACAACACACTCACACATAGTAACATATACACATACACAAGTGTTTGATTTTGAAAACCTGAACCATGGTTTAGAAGGATGAAAAAAAATAATCTGATTTAAGAGTATCATGGCCTAACTAAATAGGATTATTTTCTATTAGAAGTTAGATTTTGGTATAGAAAAAAGATATTAACAACGTCCAGTTTGTGAGTGAAGGATGGAACTGTAACAAAACTAATAAGAAATAGTTAAAGAATCTTTATCTGCATAAATTACAGTTGTGGCGCCCGGTTGTGCATCCTTTAGCGTTTTAGCGATGGCATCATTTCAAGAAATCTCACTCTATAGCCACTTTATAACAACACTTTGCGTGCTTTTACATTGACACTAGCTGGTTTTTCGTTCGAGTTTTTTTGCAATTTAATTTTTTTATTTGTCTTAAGTTGTATGAAAATATTGCCTAGTAAAACTAGTTAGAAAATTGCAATGAATCTAAAGATGCTCACAAAGCTAAGTATATAGGTATATCTTCTATTTACAACACATCGGTTTGAAGTGAGAAAAGAAAAAAAAAATGTCACCGCTGTCCCTGTTTTCATCGTTGTCTATTAAAGAACGTCAAAGGTCACACACGTGTATTACTTTTTTCTCTATCTTGTTTTTTTTTGTTGTTACTTTAGAAGAAATCATCTTGTATTACCATCAGATTTCTATCGAATTTATTGATTTTTTGCAAATTCTTCCTATACCTTAAAAAATTTTTTAAATTTTAATTGGCCATAATAAAAGTGGCACGTGTATATACACTATGGTACATGGTTTAAAAGTCTATCTCAACGACAACGGTTTATTACAACATTAACATACATAATATAAAATGGACAAGAGTTGACTTATATTACATCATATGATAGCCGTATTTCGTCCTAAATCTTATGCAAATGCCGCCTTTAACACACACACACACATACTCACATAAATACGCACTCCAAAAAGAAACAACAAAAGACAGCTTTAAGATCCTTTAAAACCGGCTGTTTTGAAAAAGAAGCAAGAGTTAAAACACTACAAAATTTTCAACTATTAGAAAAATACGATACTATAAAAGAATAAATGCGATTCTTAGATGTAAACCAGGCTATTAAACGTCCGATCTCCTAGCAAGGTTATTTAAATATTTATTGATTATCTTACATAATTTCTAGGTCAGCAGGATTACAGCAGCAGTAGCATTAATAGCTGTAATAATAGAAGGCTTTTGTTTTATCATTGTTACACATATTTGTGTACATCTAACCACATACAGATATTATACAAAAAATGTGTTAATTAATAGAGCGTAATGACCGTGACGGCTTTGCATTCAACATTCTTAAAATTGATAAAAATAATGATAACAAGAACAGATTGATCGAAATACAAGGAGACTTCAATTAGCAATTAAGCGACGAACCTTTAAATAGAAATAATCCTTGTTTTATTAAATTTTTCTTTTACGATTTATTTTTATGTTCAATTATAAAATCTAAAAGTGAACTAGATTGAACAAGACGCATCTGTATATATTTTTGTTTCTTTTATATTTCTCAGTGTGGCAACTATAGAGGGGATTCTTTTTGGACAATAGAAACCGAAAGGTGACCGTTGGTCCAGGACCCTGTTGCGTTCCTTTACTTTTATTATAATAGAAAGACGATTTTATATTGTAGTTTGAGGGATAAACTCCCGATTTGCTACATCAAGAAATTGACCGTTATAGATTAGAGTTTATAGAAAAAACCGGAAGGTTAACTTTGATCTATTTTATTTGAAAATAAAAAAATTAATACCTACACTTATTCCAGTTGTTTATCGAGGATAACAAAATAGAAAATTATATGCCTACATATGTATACAGTTTATTATAGTCGAGTAATTATTTTGAAAGAAAATTATAGATATTGATTAGTTATTGGTAGAAGTAAAAAAATCAAGTTAACATTGATTACATATATATGTTATTATATCTATAAAGTATAGTTGTACTGAAGATCAATCGAGATCTAAAGACATGATTCGAAACGAGAAACCACTTGATCAACCAGTTTTATTTGCTAACAGCTATTGCTACTGGAAACTGAAATCTTGATGTATTCATCTACGACAAATGTTCTATAATATATATAATAATACTAAAAACCAGTTTATATATAATCAAGTTGTGTCTTTGATCGATTCAGATGATTTTTTTCAAACTTTAATATACAAGTGAAGAGAAATAATACGGACGTGTTTGGAATTTTTGAATCTAGGGACAGGACACACACACATTTACACATTTGTGTACCTATAGTATAAGTATCAACAACGAAAATGTCTACTTTTACTAAAAATGTGTTACTGGTGATTGGGAAATTCTCTATATTTCCTTTGGAATAAAAACATATTTCAATAAAATATCGCATTTTATGGATATGTCTAGTGTGCTAACGTTTTTTCAAAAAGGTCAAACTGGTAAATTATAGAAAAGACCGGATTAGTCGACATGCTGACCTCTTGACCGCACACAATCTGGCATGCAGCAGCAGCAACAGCTACAGAAGCATTGGTGACAATTTCAATCTTTCTCACTAAAAACCTTATTTATTTGTTTGTTAATTTCACATATTGCGTTTCATTTTTTTTAAAAACCTAATATAAATCATCAATCAAAGATTTACGTTTTATCGTAAAAAACAAGTGTTGTAATCAAAGTCCAATAATAACGTTAAATCATAACTTGGTATAATAACAACAATATTTTACCATCTATTCATCTATAAGTACTTGAAGAGAACAGAAAAAAATACCATTGATATTTATAAAGCGGCTGCCTCAATACAAATACTCAATACCTATCGATGAAAGATGTTGGGACGTGTGCCAGAATAAATTATATTGAAGTTATATAGACGATCGAAATGTTGCAATCAACCATTCAATAAAAAAGGGGTTCGATTAATCCAACTTCAATCAACACCAAAAAAAGGGCGACACTGTTCTAGTTCCCCTTATTTTTGAAAATCTTCTTAATCAATTAATACGAAATATTATAAAACGCATTGTAATTTGAGATGTTTATCAAAAGAAAATAGTAATTGTAAAATCTGTTCATTTTTGTGGTACAAAGAAGAGAAAAAAATACAGCCAGACGGAAACGTCACTATATGTTGTGTATGTTTTATATAGAAAACATGGGACGGTATCAGACATCACCATCTCTCCACACACAACTAAATATAATGGGAGAATCTCCAACAAGACCCGGAACGCACGTACACGCTTTGTTGTTAACTTTTTAAAACCCACCCAGGAAGTTGGCTTTTTATTTCATTCACGCTTTTAACACTAAAACGCAACAACGGACGACATTTTACTATAATATAAAGCTTATTGGTACGAAACTGTACAATTGTTTAAGTCCGGCGATGAAATGACCGAGAGAAATGACGATGACTGGGATAATTATTTGGAATTAACAATAGAACTAAAATTGAAAATTAACAATTTCCCATAATAACAGCGGGAAGCTTCCCTAAATTTCCATCGAATTAATTGTAATGATTAAAGCTAAAATTTTTAAGTTGATAAAAGTGATTAGTTTTGAAAGGTATTTCTAACGGTTTTCGGTTAGTTGGTCTATAGTAGATGTCGACAATCTTTTATCCAAACATCCCTAGTTTTCAATGGGAGTATAATCACAAAGCAACATCCCTTTCAGCAAAACTACCTTGTAATTTTATATCAAATTTCGTGCAATTCTTCAGTTGATTTTAATAATTTCTACAAATTTTATAATCGGACAAGATTGCAAATATATTTTATTTATTACAGTTTGTTAAAAAAATTAGTGAAAGAAATCCCCTAACCTGGCGCAGCTGATGGATCAGAAAGGAGGAGCCCTATTACTGGATCAGATTTTCAAACTCATCCATCTTGTCTTGTATTTGTGTAGTGGACCACACTGCTATTGTGCCTACTGAAGGCAACCAGGATTTGAATCACGTAAAAAACCATCTTCCCCCCAAAAAAAAAACAAACTTGTTTTTAATGAACAATTGTCGTTTAAAGAAATTTCCAAAGTTTCTCTATATTTATACGAACAAATTGTCAGTCACGTAAATCTTCCAGTTGTGTGGAAATTGAAATCCAGGTAATTCTACAACAATCATCATCATCGTCGTCATCATCAATGTTTAGAGATGCTGGTGCGATAAATATACCGGTCCCTATATCGTTTCGGTTGTCTTTCTATACACAGTTGACACCGGCCTGTCAGACCGCTGCTACATTCTGGACCTCTTTGTTCTTGTGTGTATGTGTACCGTTGCCGACCTTATAGTGAGGACCACAACTATAAGGGGTCGTGTTATTATTATTTTTTATTTTGTCTTTTCTCCCGCAGAGATTTCTCTTTTTTTTTTATAAACAACAACCAGAAGAAAAAAACGGCGAAAAAATTTCGAAATCTTGTTGTCATCGATCGATAATTTTTCGGTCAAAATTTCACTACAAGTCAATATGTGTAACTTGTACAATGTGTGATTGGAAAGTTAAATTGAACGTGCTATAACAACGTTTATCTCTCTTTTACTATTATTTTTCTATATCTATCTATATCTATATTGTTCCCTGTTAAATTCTAGGTAGGTAGAATTCCTAAATGTCAGTATTTTATAGTTAATACGGTTTTAAATTTAGAGAAGAATCGCGAAAGATAAAAGTCTTATATAAAAAAAAAGAGAAAAATGTAAAACAGACAGACCGACTAGAGTTTCTGATGGTCACTGTTTCTCTCTTTCTCCATATCTTTCACTATTTTTTTCTCAAAAATTTTGTATTTCTCCACATAGCCCACAGGTGAAACATGTTTTACAAAATTATGGAAATATGATATCAGCACGTGACAATTAAAATAGAAAAACAATTAATTTCGATATTGTACCACCCTCTACCGGTTTTTTTACACTATTGCAACTTTTCTCGATAAGTCAATTCGTTACATCAGATTAGCTAAATAGATTTGATAATGAAATCATCAAACTCCTTTCAACTCTCCTCGTGTTATTGTTATATGAAAGACCAATCGATCCAATTCATCTACGTTATAAACGAAACTGTGTGATCATTAGACAGCTGCTCCTAGTTCTAATCGTAGATTGATAACCGTGAAGTTGTCCGATTATAAAGACGAAATATTGAATGGTGAAACTTTTATAGAAGGAGAGTAAAAACGTACAGAACCGTAATCTGTTATAATTTTAATTCAATAAATCCAATTTGAAATAGATTCTTGTACAATTATACCATTTGAATGGATTTGAAGACGATGATAAATGGAAGAATTTTATTATTGCGGTTTGTTTTTCGTCTTGATGACGTGTTAATTTCAAATTCGAAAAAACAATCTTTTTCTATTACAATCTTCTATTTTTGGGATTTCTAGAAATATTGTACGGTTTGAAACAAACAAGTAACGAATGAAAATTTATCTATAGTTGATTATTTCTATCTTTATTCTATCCATAGGTATTTATACAGATCTCCTCTGTCAGGTATCGTGAATGTGGGGAATGGAGTCATAATTTTAATAAACAGATCAGACAGAGGCTATGCAAGGATTTGTTTCTTGTGCAAACAACATACACACCAACATGTAGATGACAAAAACAACACAAATAAATTATTTCCACATACACACCTGATGATGATATTGATAGTAGTCGTACCAAGAAGTATGAATTGTTAAAGATGGAAAAATATTCAACAAGTTTATTAAAAGATTACTTACGTTTCTGAGTATATGTATGTTTGTGAGTGTGTGGGGAGAGCCTCAAAACACAACCAAAATGCAATAAATAAAATATCCCAATTCGATTTACTTTGTGTATATGTAAAGAGTGTATGTGTAGGTGGTGGGACATGCGGGTGTCTCAATGTTAAGCCCAACCTAAGACCATCAAGAAACCAGCGACGCGTGGGTTGACCCACAATTATTTCCAACTCATTTTTTTCTACATCCATCTATATGATACGTTCAGTATTGTTTCTTCTACCCTTCTAGTTTTCAATTTGGTTATTTTCAAAAAGATTTATTTTGTATTTAGCTTCAGGTGGTGACACTTGTGTAACTATATTGTAACCATCTATTCATGATCTATTTTATATATCGTCGATCGTGACTTGAACTTTATTTATTCATTGTAAAGTATTTTGTTGTATAGTTGTAGAGTCATTAAAGAAGGTGAAGAGTTAATTTAACTTGTCCATCTATCTGACATACTCTTTCTACTGTCCATTTATACACTTTACTGTGTATATATAAACGAAAATAAAGACAAACTCTGTGTGTCAAGATAATGATCTCGGATTACCATAATGAAATCAATATCGCATATTAGTGAATATATGAATATATTACAATCCACGATCCAACACAACAGTTTTAGTATGAGTGCGCTTGGTTCACAGAGTGAACCAAGCGCGGTAATACATATGCATAAGCCCTGGCGCTATATGAATGAGTAGAGACCCATTCTATACAATACTTAGCTCTTCGTTTACTACTCTATTACCGACCTTTACGTATTTCACACCAAAACAAAACAGAAAAAAAAACCAACAACAGTTTAGACAAATTGTTGCTTTCAAACTCCCAGAAGTCAAAAAAGGGTAGCAAGAATAGCGGCCCGATTTGTTTTGGATGTATGCTAATTGGACTTACAATAATACAACGAACGGGGGTATATTTAACAAAATAGAGGGCGAAACTATTTATGCACGAGTGATTCTAGTCAAAAAAACCACGCATCATGCCTCATTGAACATGCTTGAATAATAACTCACCCTTTTATCTTCATTTACTTGTCATTTTTGAACAATTACCAATATAAACACTACAAATATCGCCAAGAATTATTTTCACCATTGTAGATTTTGAAAAGGGGACTTAAGTGAAAATCAAAAACCAAAAAAAAAAGAAACCGGTGATGTGGCTAGAGTCTGGCGGCTACAAGATCAAGTTTTTTGGTTATAAGAAGAAGGAGGCAGGTGCGTGGTTAGCGTGTTTGTGTGAACCACCCGCAGGGTGAATGACGGACGTACTACGCCCCATAAATAGGACTAGTAAGACGAAAACGATGCTCTTGCAACAAGACAGTGTTATGCACAAATTCCATTATCATCAGACACTGATCAATTAGATGGTGGTTGTTGGTGATTGAATAAAAAAAAAAATGATGGGAATTTTAACACACCAACAACAATAAAAATTGGGGTGTTTATGTCTATCTGTTGATAACAATTGTGTAAATGCGGATTTTAAAAGCAATTACAATCGACGCAGCTGTTTCGCAACTGTCAATTAAATACAACTAGAAAATAGGCGTATTGCACAATTATTTTTTTTTCTATTTCGAATAATAGAGAGGGAAAGTTTTTCACCCTGTTGTATAACTGTAGATGTGCGTAGGTTTTCTATGAAATATTTCTAGCCTTGTCAAGACCTTGACCTTTCGCCTCCTCTAGTGTCCTAGTGAACCGTGGTCAGTTAGAGAGATGCTAATAGGTTAAATAGGAATTTATTCCGACTGGGTCATTTAATTTAAAATTTACTCAACGTTCTATTTAATCGAGTCAAAAACGGGACTTTCGCTAATACTCGCACGGTTAAAAAAAATTAGAAAAAAATGATAAACAATGATTTTATTGAAAATTTTTTATGTAAAATATTAACAACGTTTCTAAGAAATATTTTTCTTCTGTTAAATCAATCGATCGTAGATTATTGAAATAGATAACGACGACGTCAATTAAAAATTGTCCTTTAGAATTAATACACAAATACACACACAATAATAATACATATACACATAACAGGTATGTATGTTGGAAATCTATCGTCATCACTAATGAATTTAGAACTTGCTTCATCTGTTTCAATTTTCAAGGTTTTTCCACTGGGCATTTAAGTAAAGAAAAAAAAAACAACAACAACACGATGATTTAGTATGTTGCGATTTATTTCCGATATGTAAATAGATTGTTGAAGCGATTTTAAGATAGAAAAAAAAATTGTTAAAGCTTGTTAGTTATCCAGTCTAGCTAACCTTGACATTTTCCTCTATTAGACTTTTTATGGATTTTCTTTTATATTACAAGAAAAATACCAATAAAAATAAATAATTAAATAAATACGTAGGTATATACCTTATTTCTACAATTACATTTTAACATGTTGACACTCGAGTCAAATTACTTCAACTGTAGGTATAGTCAGTAAACACTCTTCGATTCAAACTAAGACATATGTTGATGGTATCTCGGTGTGATTCATTGAGTTTATTCAAATGAATATGCAACGTGAATTGAGACTTTTTTTATTGTAATTGTTATAGTTGATATATCTATTTCGATACGTGTAGACACGATTTTAACAATAACAACAACAGTAGTCGAGCCCTAGAAAAAGTTCAATCAATCAAAGAACCAATTATTATATAACTGTCTTAAGTGGCCACTTATTTAGCTTAAATTCTACTACCGTGCAACGACAACACATACACAGAACGGGAATCCAATTAAATGTCGTCTGTTGTTGTTGTTTTGTTGTTGTGTTGTATTTTATTGTAAAGCTAAATTAGATAACGCAACTAAAGTCTGAACTTAAGTAGGAAAGCTTGTTTAATTTCCAATTTTTCTCTTTCTGTTGTTTTATTTTTCGTTTAAATTGTGATAAGATTCACTTTGATTAACAGTAGTTAATTAGAAAATATCGAGATTTTAAAATGTTGACAACCTCTATAAAGTAATAAAAATAGAAAAGACGAACTGAAAACGGAAGTGTAGATGTTTTTTCGGGCCGCCACAATGTCCAAGTGACTTACACATTGGTATTTTAACTTCCGCCAAGTAACTATTGTTGAATACTAATTAACTATAAGTACGTACAATGTGTCCAACTTTTCTATTAGGCACCTGGCTAACAAGCGATAATAGAAATTTTTTTTTATTATAAAATATTTAAGTCTGACATTAAATATATGGCTATGAGGGTGGAAACTTTCCGGATAAATAAACGAATCAAACTTTTTAGAATATTTCTATAATCATCTAAAATGGAAAGTCCTTGTATTGAGAACTATATTGCCTATTGATCTAATCTTTAAACGTTCAAAACAATTACACTGTCCTTGGATCATATGGGTCAAGATCAGTTACATTACACTATTTGTATGACAACTTTCTTATTTAATTGCACAAAAAACGGTTTATATAGAGGGAGATTTTCTAAAATTATGTTAAAAAATAAATAGTTCCGTTTATGAGATCGTTTTCATGGTAATTTTATAATTTGTTTCAATACAATGGACAATTTTCTCAATTTAAATTAATCTAGTTATTTAGAATTGTAGTTTCTCTTGAGGGACTGCTTTTCCTGGATGTTTCCAAACAACTAACCATCACTCGAATTTTTTCTTCTTTTATTTATTACAGGATATTGCTTTAGTTTCACTCAAATTCAATTATAGATTTAAATCTTTAAAGCTACAATAATGTAAAAATTCTAAAATATCGTCAAATTTAAGCCGAATTTAATAAAGTCAACTTAACTTGTACATCTTACCTTGTAAACGTTTATAATGTGACAAGTATAAGTTGCTAATGGTTATAGTTTAAAATTTATAGAATAATTGTGTCTGAGTCACGACGAAGACATGAGAGACCCTATATGACTCGTCTATATCTATCTTTTACTAAATAATAACTAAACAGCATCCTACTCTCTTTGTTAATATTGTTAATGATGATTGTAGGCGATATATCAGTCCTATTTACATTATGTAATAATAATAATAAAGTTAATGATAATAATAATGAGAATTTATCTGTTTATTCCGAATTTATGCTAAAAAAGATAGAAATAAACACTTTCTAATTGTAAGTAGATATCTTGAATTATCTGACCAATTAAATTCTGATTTATTTTATAATTATTATAAATTACCATTCAACTGTAAATTTATTAAATAATAGTAATATTAACAATACAAATAATCATAGATCAATTGATTGATCGAATTGTATAGAAATTAAATAGGTAGTCATTCTATTTCTTGATCAAGGTCCTTTTGACATTGACTCATAGAACGCCCGCTACTATTTTATAGAAATCAAAATAGAATAGAATAGAAAAAAAAATTGTATTACAACATCGTCATATTTATACAGGTTTTGTTGTCTATGTATATTCTGTATCTATACCTATGTTTGTACGTATGGATAGTGCTAAGTGTGAAAATTAACATAACATACAAGGAATTCCACCAAAAAAACAAACATACAGTGGCTCGAAACACCTGGTTTTAAAACCTAACACTTTCAATATTATTGAACATTTGATTCTATAGAATTTTTAAATCAACTAACTAAATAATCGTCTGTAGGTGGACCGTGGCTTTTACCATTTTTACACCACCAAACCGAAGATGGAAACGAAATTGAATAAGTCGATAATAAATCATTAAATACGACAACTCGTATAACACAAAGCAATTAGTTTTTTTTCTATAATGTTTGTCTCAAACTGATTGGTAATAAAATTGTTGGATTTCTTGTACTGTTGTTATACTGTGTGGGGTTTCAACAAATTTGGCCCCTTTTAAATGTTTTATAGAGAAAAAATCTCCAATTATAATAATTCGTTACAGCTACCATCAATTGGTAAACATCGCAATAAATTGTACACGTGTTTGTATGTCTTGTTTGGTAATAAAAATGATGGAAAAAGGATAGTCTCAAACTAGTGTATTTGATCGAAGGTAAATCGTGCTTATCGTTATTATATGATAAATAATAATTATTTAATCCCGCCAATAACTTGTTTCCAAGATTCTATAAAAATATATTGTTGTTGTCGTTTGTTTTTTTTTCCAAGAAACGTCGGATTTTCCTAAACAAGTTTTTTTTATTTTTGAAAATACAGGAGAAAAAAATTTTGTTGTAAAGAAAATTAAGAAAAAATCGACATTGATTAACTTAAATACCTTGACATTAACATATTATTAACATTAATATTATTGGAAAAAGGATTAAGGTTTAATATTAAAAATGTGTGGTGTTTTCGTATTGCAAAAGTAACTTCCTTATTGGAAAATTATTAGACGATTGTATGGAAAATCTACTCTAATAAACTAATTTTGCATTGAAATTATGTTGTTGGTATTGGAAATAATATTGAAAATGTGAAAATATTCATTGGAGTTTATACATTGCGATTGAAATGTTAAAATCAATTGATAAGTGATACAAGAAACCATTTACAAGACAGTTACAAGAGAATTACTTAACCATCAACGCTATGCTCTATGCAAACAAACAATACAAAGATATACACACAAAGATCTGAAGGTTGGTACTGTTTTTTTACATAAAATAATGTCATGAATTGCAGTGGAGGCGTTCTTAAATTCGTTATAAACGATATAAACGAAACATGTATACTCTTTCTCTGTTATCTTTTTAGTTTAATACACATTACTGTCTGTCTGTTTGTCTGTCTGTCAAAATGGGTGGATCTTTATAGTGTTTTAGCCTCCGGAATATTTTCCATGTCTCGATTTAAAAACACGCAATCTTATTTACAACAACAGAAAAATAGAAATAAAACAAAGGATAGGTATATTGTTAGTATTTTCACTATTGGTCTGTATGTTGTAGATTGAGAGGATCTCTGGATAATATGGTTGGTCTACACTTTAGCTCGTTAGTTCCACATCAACTCTTTACTAGTAAAGAATCATTAACTGGAACCAACCATCCAGTAGTAATAGTTCCACTTGACACTTTTTCCATATTTCCGCCCTCTAAATTCATAATGGTGGACCGTATTCCACTCAATTCTCAACATACTTAATCAAATAATTATAGAAAATCTATTAAAACTTTAAATCGATTCAATTAATCAACGTTTAATAATTATAATTAAATTCGCAATTATAATCGTGAATTTCTTTTAATTTCGAAATATCTTTTACATTTAAAAGTTTAAAAGAAATAAGAGGAAAAAATAAGGCCCGGTGTTGATCCACCTGTCCGTGACCAACGATGAGAGAACTAACACCGCAACTTGCAACGTTAATTAGGCACTTTTATCGACATCCCTATCTTTTAAAAAATATATCATAACAATAATAATAATAATAATAATAATAACAATTTCAATTCATCATTACCGGAAAGAAAACAACCGTGTGCCAGTTAATTAGTTGCAAGGATTGTCTTTTTTCTCACCAACATGTCAGCTCATCCGTTTCCGTTTACAACAATTTTTTTTCGGAATAATAAGGCGAAAAGCCTTGGCAAAAACTCAATAAAGCCGGACTTAAGCCTGAATATTAATCGTAGTTGAGCTTATTGAGTTAGTAGATAAGTGATGAATGACTTGGTTGTGTTTTTCAAAATAAATACTGTAGAGAACTTTCTGGCACGTCGATTATTAAGTTGTTACTTTATACATACTATCTCATCATCGTGTTATGGATAATTGAAATATTCAATACTAACAACAATCTTTGTTTCTCTTTTTAATCTGTCCAAAAGAGAATTTCTAATAAATATGACGGACTCTCTAATTATCAGCTAATGAGTTGATTGATTGAAAGTGTTAAATATTAATTGGTGTGGTTAATTGATTTTGTTTTTAATGTTGAAAATTAAAACTGAAAGGCGTGACACCTGCATAGCTACTTGTTTATTAATATAATTAAATATTTGAAATAAATAAATAAGTAAATAAATAAATAGATGTATATTTGTTGAGTTGTATTTCTATGGCGCTATATAATTTACTTCCATTATAAGTTTGATTGCTTGAGAATACCCTGTAATTTACTATATTAGGAATCTTTTCTTTCACGTATCATTACCCATCTATTATCACATTACATTCAATGGTCACGACAGACTTGAGCATTTCATTTAACAATTTCTTTTTTTGGACTATTTCTTGTGTGCATAGTGAATCAAAAAATTTATAATAATTACGCCATTGTGAATTAATTCAGTTCGCATTAAACACACCAATAACAACAACACGAAGACAAGAAGAAAAGGAGCACCAACAATAACAACAACAACAACAAAATAAAATGAAGTCAAGAGAAAAACACAACTCTCCATCCAATTAAAAGAAGGAAGAGCAAATATCGTGTGTTTCACTAGAATAACTCTATTATTTTCCTGTTGTTATCAAAGATCTAAATAACCGTAGAGGACACAGCACTTCGCTAATTGTGCTTTTATTGCGTGTCGAACTCGAAACATACACTCACACACTAACTATACAACTTTGAAAAATCAACAATGGTGATATTTTCTCTCTCGCTCATTACCAATTATCGTTTAATAATAATCAGTGTAATTACGAATAATTTTAACGAAAACAGGTGAACGAAAATCCACAAATAACAGCAAAATATCACCTGCTTTCTGCGTATTGTCAACGTTTTATTTCGGTCCTTTGTTCTACAAATTCTATTGTTTATTTTCGCCGAGTTGTTTATTGTAATCGAAGAAAATTTTCCATTTTCTTGTTCGTTTTCTTCTTCTTGTCCATCGATTTCGATCTCTATGTATGTATTTGAAGTAAACAAACACCAACATATTTGAGTTCTAGGAGTGTTCAAGGTCTAATCAAGGTAGTCAGGAATTTTATAGAAACATTTTTCGTTAACGGTGAAAAAAATTACGAAATATTATTCAGATACGCTTTTTTCATCGTTTTCTACGTTTATTAATTGATCTCTTCCAAAAATTTATGTAGGATTCTTCTATATTTTTCCATTAGAACAACTTCTAGGTCAGTAATTTTTTTCTGTTGTTGTTATTGTTAATTTGAATACAAGATCCCTGTAGAATTCGTCTAATTATCGTCATTTTTTTCTGTATTCTATACACGAGTGTTGTTTTTTTTGTAATTTTTTAATTAGAACAACCTCAACCGTACTTAACGATTAGACAATTCCTTATAAGTTCGATGTTAAACGTAGCGTAAATTAATTGTTGAATTTTTACGGTAAAATTTCTTAAATTAAAGTTATGTTCTGTTGTGTGTATATGCCGTGGTTTGATTATTTTCGGGGAAAACAAACGGAATATCCTGTTGTTATCAGCAACCATGTCTAATTAATAATAGTTACAATTTTACTATAACAACAACAACGAAAAAATATAAATCATTAACATTTTTCTTGCAGAACTAACTTTCTAATAAAGCAATATTTCAAATTTTATTGATTCGATTAATTGGTAACATAATAAATTTATTTCAAATTATGAATAAATTAATTATGTCGCGACTTATTATCTCGATTATTTCCTACAACTACAACTATTATTGTTATTACTTAATATTTATTAAAAATTAACATGAATTAACGCGTAATTAGCAAATATTTATGCTAAAATTAAATTCCTTACAGATGTAGAAGACCTCGAATATTTTTTTGTGTTCATACAAAAATGTTTACTTTTCTCATTACAAACTTTAAACAAATCCAATTTTCTCGACTGTAAAACAAAATTGAATCTGGAAAAATTCTTGGCGCCTTAATTAGAAAGAAAAAACAAGTTTCAAACTTTTAGAAAAATCTTCCATCTGATACGATTAATTAATTAAATTTTAATAACAAATCCTTTTATCCTATAATTAACTGTTAATTTTTTTTCGTTTTTTTTTTTCTTTGTCGGATTGTATTAACTCTGCGTGTGTGTGGTATTAAATTGAAACAATTGCTATTTAAGTTCAACTTTTAGAAAAAACCGCTTTTCTAATTGTTTTATAACTATTGCACATTTTTTTCTCATAGGAACGAATCACAAGAACTGGGACATGAAGAAATCGACAATATCAGAAATTAACGTTAACAGTTTATTCTTATATCAGTTTTTCCCCGGCGAATTTCGATGGAAATTATTTTATATAACAGCCGATCTATCGGAATCAATTTTCTTGTTTGTTTTTTTCGTTCTTCTTATTTTTCCTAATAAATTAAATACAATTAAGATTAGAAATTTATGTCAAGATTGTGCTTGTGTTTAAAACGATCGTATCGGGAAACATTTTTATCTTAATGGACAAATGATTTTGAAATTCTCTATTTCGACTGATTCTTTTTTGAGATTATTGACAGGTTTTCTATTTTAGGACTTATTTGACAACTTGCATGTTGTTTCTTGCTCACGATCGTTATCAAATTCGATGATGATGAAGAAGAAGAAGCACCGTCACGATTTACATTTCATTTAATTTTCAATTAACGGTAATTTTCTTGATTGTTATTGTTAAATTTGCGGTAAATTGGTATTTTTCTGGATAATCCATAATAAATATCAAGGAAATCAATTGTGTGTGTGGGTGTTAATTAACTGATTATATCACCAATAGTAGCCTTTTACATAATATTCAAATTAATATCGAGGCCACATTTTTTCAATTCTACAAAAAGTGTGATTTAAAGTAATTTCCATTCAAAACAAAAGTCTTTTTGTCAAAATCTTCGCTGAATTGTGAAGAAGTGACGCAATTCAAGGCGACCACTATTCAAAAAAAGTATCCACTGATAATCAAATTTACGACACTGTCATATTGATTTGCGGCAATTAGGAAACACACCATACACTAATCACACTTCTAATCGTTGCTGTTAAATTTCTACAAAAGGCGAATTTTCGTGTAATTTTGATGGCAAATATCTCATTAAATATTTCGTATTTGTGGACGTGACGCAATTCGCGGCGAAAGGTATCCACTAACCATCAAATTTATGACATTCTGTTGTAATAATTTGCGATCATTTCAGGAATCATTAGATTTCGTACAGTTTAAATGGACATTAAGAATTTCCATGATTCTTGCACAAAAAACGAGTCTATGTTAAATTTTGATGGTGAGTAAACTTCTATCTTTCAATAATTTTTATCTGTTCTCGATTTTAAGTGTAAATTTGAACTGAATCGATTTTATTTGCACGTAAATTTCTGTTATCTCGAATATGTTGGTTGGATAAAGGTAAAAATGATTCGTACAGGATACAAAAAGAAACAACATTTCTTTATTAATTCAATTTATACAGTTGATAATAATAACCAATTCATAAAAATGGTAATAATTGTCAATAAATTCCCAACTAACCAACCAGGCAAGTAAGTAAATAAGTAATAATAATAATAATAGTATTAATAATAAGAAAAAAATAAATGGAAAATATGTACAACGTTTCATACTGATTTGCACACTTGTTTGATCCAAATAAAGTCAATACATGTTTATAAATTTATTCGTTTAATAGTGACAATATTAGCTCGTCATAAATTTTAGAACATTCGCCTAATTTCTTATAAAAAATAATAAAACGATATCGTCGATATAAAATTAAAATATTACACTTGCAGCAACAGGTTAAAAATGTTCTATTTAGAACAAAAAAAATTATTTACACAAAAAAAATAGTTGATCATTTCCGTTTATTGGTAATAAAAATTCATTTGAATATGTAGCGTGCAAATGGCGCTTTAACTAAAAAAACGATAACAATTCGAAACTTTTAAAAAAAATAAAATGATAACAACTAAATAAAAATGGAAAAAAAACAGTGAGGCCACTACACCGTGCAATTTCTAATGGAAATAATGGCCGATTGATAAGCTTTGGTTTTGCTGTTGTTGGAAGCGGGCTACCGATATCGTTGTTGGTTATTATTGGCTTTATTCGTTATTTTTTTGTTGTCTTTCGATTTGATAATAGTATTTCCAACATGGCTTATCAAATATGGCTACCATATAAAGGTAAATACACGTACAGGCTGAGAATCGAGCGTGAAATGTTCAGTTCCGTTGTTGTTTTATTGTTGTTTTTTTGGTTAAAATAACAACAATGGCTCGGTATTGTATTCCAAGGATACAACCATTACCATCGAGGGACAATTGCTATAATAAGAATCACGATAAAGTTACCTAAATTCAAAGTTGAAACACAAATCTACAACAATTTTTGATTTTCCCACAATTTCAAATAGAAACAAAATTATAATAATATTGTTTGTAATAATATTTTAAAAGAATGAAGAAGCGTGTCAGTAATAGTTTCAGCAATGATTAGTCTATGACTTACGGCCGTTTCTACAAATATTTTTATTCAATTTTTACTTAATTTATAAGGCGAGTTTTTAGAAAAGATCGGAGTCAGTCAGGATCACAATTGTTTAAAATTGCAGGTTACCATCCGGTCGGTTGTTATAATGATTTCATGAAGAAACTCTCCACCACCATCAGCAGCCATCCGTTGATTTTAATGCATCAGATTTTCGTTTTATTGTTGTCTGTTTTGATCATGAAAATCGTTTTTAACTTGATTAGAGTTGTTGAATTTGCATCAATTGTCTGAGAATGAATCATTCCGTTTCTCTATTCATTTTTCTTTGAAATCAACCAACACTCAAGCATGTGTACGGATAGGTGTTTAATTAGAGAATCTCAATTTTCGCTCTAAGCTATACAACTATTATAATAATAGTTAAATATTTGCAGAATTTTTTTATGTTAACAAAAAAAAATTGCAATTTTTAAACTACTGCCAATCATTTGAATGGAATTTATTGAGTAACGATGGTTTAAATTTGAAATTATTAGAAGCTTCCGGCTATATGCAGTTTTATTCAAATTTATGTATGTTGTGCAAAAATTTTAAATAGACCAAATTAGATTTGTACGATCGGTTTTTTCGTGCTTTGTACTCGTTGTCTGTTATTCCAACCACCAATTCCAATCAATAATTTGCAAGTTTATAAAGCCGAAAAAAATTAAACGATAAGACGCAGGCGAAACAGCAAGCGTACAAAATTGTCGGCGTATAAGTTTTGGACTCGGTAGCTAATAATTGGTGTTCAAACCAATTCACGATTTTACAACAAATTTGAAGCAAGATTTTGGACTATACGGCTAATTGACGAATTGGTCGAGAATTGCCTTAATTGAAGTCTTTTTATGATAAAAATCGCCGCATTGTCCCACAACCATCAGATTTTCGAATAAAACAAATCACTATTAATGTTCTCGTTTATAATAAAATTAAATTAAACAACAATCTCCCCTTCAATTTCTATAATAACTAAACTAAACTACCACACACATAAAGATATACACAGACAATTTTTGGTCTTTTGATAACAATATAATTGCCTATATTGCATGTCACAATACATCTACCATAATATAAATACAGTACTGTATAATAACACAGATATATTTCAATACTTTATATTATAATTGATTTTAAATTGATGCACAAGACATGGATGACTGACAGTGGAAATTCTATATTTTAGGGGGAGGAAGAATTATAATACACGATGCGTGCAACACTAATAGTCCCCATTTAGTCGTGGAAATAATAGTTTCGAAATGATTTAATTTAAACCAAATGTAAATATTCAAAAATAAAAATTGATTGGCCTAAACGGGAGAGAGTAAATTGAAACAATCACCCACCTGGTATTGTAGTGATTACATTTTCGACCAAACGAAATCAATTTTTGTATGTTTATTTAAAACCATCCATCATTACTTCATCATGTTTCTTGTAAATCATCTTGAAAAATGACTAATTATTAATATATTCGAAATAGTGAGGGTCAGGTTTATTAACTGCCAGATCTAATTTAGAAATCATTTATCTTGAACTTTACCTTTTCTTGTCTGTTTTTTTCTCCGTGTATACTTGAGCAGTTTTTGTTAAGTTAATTTTTAGTTGAATTAACGTTAAAGATAAGTTCCATAAGTTGAACTTATTAGAATTTTCAATTAATAACAGTAATTGTTAATCGTTTTAATTTACTCGCGTCTCTTCTTTTTTAATTGATAGTGTAGTGGAGATGATGAGGTCCATTTAAAACGGTTACAGTAGCTGTTAGTGTAGCGCCGCTACTGTCTATTATATCTTGATTGACGTTAAATTATTTAAATTATATTATAATCAATTCAAATGATTTAAACTAATCTCATTCATAATACCTATGACCGCAGAAATTTTGTGTTTGCATTTTTTCAGCTCATGTTATAGGTTTTGATTACCAACAATTTATAAAAGTGGTTTATTTTTAATTCTTCCACTATGTCAATATTAGAAATTACAATAGCAAATTAGATAAACGGAGTGTGTCTCGGTTTTTTGTCGTCGCATTGTTGTTTACAAATTTGATTTTGAATAGCTACAAATAGTCCGGCATACAAAATAAACAAAATGTAATTCACCCTGATCAATAGGGGCGAATTCAATTGAACGAAAAACTAGAAAACGCAATGGAGTTTCAAGGGACATTTTCTCGATTTAAATTAACATTCGTTCGGAACGATTTTCCGTGGGAAATTCGGTTTGTTTTCGCAACATAGAGAAATGAGTAAAATGTTGGATTGTTATCGTGGAATTGTATCACTTTGAAATCAACTCTACAGTTTTCTTTACGATGTTTTCCGATTACTATTACAACAACTACTGCATTGGATTTCCACCGGAAGATCATAAAAATTTATACTTCTGTTTACGTTCTAGCCGAACAATTAGATTTTAATGGCGGATTTTTGGAGGAATTGAAGAAAACTGAGTGATTCCGACAAAATTGAAGACATTTAGGTTCGATAAACAGTCGTATTTGTATTTTATTGGTCAATTGGATTGTAAAAAGCGCGCCCTATTTTAAAGCAAAATTCTTAGAAAACTAGAAACAGAAGGCTAAATTGTGCAATTTGGGTTTCTTCTGTTGCTATTTTGGTAATTATTTCGGGTAGTTTACGTGGAATTTCCACCGGAAAATCTAAAAATTTATGTGTGTGTTTACGTTGCAATTTGATGTGAAATTCTGAAATATTGCAAAACTTTCAATCGAACAAATCAAAATTTTTATAAAAACAATTTTCCACTGTCGTATTAATGGAAATTCTATATTTTTAGAATTCCTGTATTACGGGGATTCCCCGAAGATGTTTGCATATACGTTCCCGAAAACGTAGAATGGGTTTTTCAAAAGAAATAATGAATATAACGATTTTCATTTGCTTTTATTGTAGATTCTAAGAAATCTAGAAAACTTAAAACCACTGAAATTACTGAAAATTTATGTAACCTATTCAGCGAAACAAACCGAGAACAATACGTTTTGATGCGAATTGTGCAATTTTAACAATTCCGACATTTTGAAATAAAAGCTGTATCTGTTATACGATGAAATTTTCACGAAAACATCAACAATAAAGATAAAATAAAGCTTCATCTATTTGAAAAAAATCTAATAATCAATAAGACTGTCTGTATTTTTGAAATAGCCCAATTGAACGAGTAACATGTGGGTATATTTTTTGGCCGTAATAACGATAATAATCGGAATAATAAAATTATTATAAGGGTATTGTAATTGATTCGATTATACGCTCAAATCGTTCTCAATCTTGGCATGTTTTCTTTGTTATTTAGACAATTAAAAGATTGTTGTTATAATTTTGGAAACGATTTATTGATTTTTATTTTTGGACATTGATAAAAATACAATATACACAAATATCCTCTCCTTTTCTACCTAAAAATTGTAGTATAATACAATGAATTTTTATAACAATTTTTGTTAATTCTTATTCATCTTTAATGCCATTCAAATTAATTAATTTTTATACAAACATTGCAACTTTTAAAACAAAACTCAAAATAAAACAATTACACAAAAAATAACTAAACTAAAATAGAAGAATTTCTTTAATAATCGTAATAATAGTAATAATGACAATAATAATAGTTGAAAATGCCGGACCGTATAATTACTAAAAACACACAACTTATAGAACTAAATAGCGACTTTTTCGTAAATATGCTCAATTTACTAAATAAACTCTGTTTTAAAAAAATATAATAAAATAAAACAAGTTTTGTATCTTCTCGATATGGACAGAAATTTCGGTGATTAACGTACTACTTGTCATATAATTTAACATATTTATAGATCGTGTCTGTCACGTATGTCGGAGAAATATTTGATATAAAGCCAATAGAGTCGTTGATTATTTCAATAGTTTTAGAAAAAATAGAGAAAAACAGACAGACTCACCAAAGATCCGGCGTTTCATACATTCGTTCTTTTACAATTAGTTTTATTATAATTTACTTTAAAAAATCACTTTTTGAGTTTGATCATGACTAGAAATTTTCTAAAAAAAAAAAACTAAAAAGAATCGACTCCTCGAAATTAACCAAAGGGTGATAAGCAAAGAGAGGATCGTTTAAAACAACATCTTTCTTCGATCTCACACCGTACAACGATATATTTAATTAATATTCAATTATAATAAATATATACATAGATTCTATTTAGTTTTTTCGCGTTTCTTGCAGACAATTAGAATAAAAAGTACGGTCTTTAATGGTTTTTTTTTCATCCAAAAATAAAAGTCAATCGTTTAGTTGTCGTTTTTGTTGTGTGTATTTGTATGTGTGTGTGTAGGTCGAGTTCAACTGGGTCGTACGACACTAACCAAAAAAGAAAAATTATTATTAATAACAACCAAAAAAACAACTCTTAATTTTTTTTATACCATTTTTGTCCATTTTTTTGTAATTTTAAATATAATAATAATAATAATAATATACGACATTCTATACATTATAAACTTATACAATGCAGATTCTTCGTCAACCGTTTCGGTTTTATAGTTTATCCATTTGTTTAGCGAATCTTCCTCAATTCTTCGTATTGATTAGAGTATAAATCACGTCTTTTAGCCCGCTTCACACTAATTAATAAACGGACAAAATCTTATAGAAATATTTACAATAGAAAACCATGTTAAAGTAAAATTAGAACGTTTTACAAATAAACAAAAATTAACGTTAATTATTACTGTTCTATAATATTTTTTTACCTAGAAATTACACTCGCATCTCGTTTTTGTTTGAATTCGGAAATTCGTCGAGACGACACGCGTATATCACTCAACATCATCATCATCTTAATCATCCTTTGATTCATATTTACAAGATAATTTACAAAATAATTAGAAAATAAACGAAAACAGTCGTTGTCCATTTGTTTCTATTTTTAAGTTTAAGGTACTCACTCGGAATGTGACGTTATCACGCCGTTTATTTATCATATTATTATCTACATCAAAAATTATTATTGTTATATTAATTATTTAACAAATTGTCTGTAATTATTCGAATTTGTTGTTGTTGTGGTGGATTATTTTTTAGTTTTAGCCCGGGACCTCCGCGACGGCTTTGAGGTAGTAACAATTTATTTGTTTTATTTAAAATAGAAAATTTGTTGTTTTATATTTTTTTTTTTAGTTAAATTTATAAACAAGCCGTCGGCTTTTTATTAATTTAAATTTGTCTATTTTCCTATTTATATTTATTTATTAAAGAAATAATGGAATTGTTCTCTCACTAGCCGTTGTCACTGTGGTGTAATATAGAGGCCCAATGGGCTGGATGCTAGTGGGCCGTCAATTGGTGTCCCATACCTTGTGGTGATAACATCGGTGGACTATGCGAATGTGAATGTTGTCCCATTGGTGACCCATGCATATCGGGATGATGTCCATAATTCGGATGCATATGACTGCCCGGTGGCATGCCTTCCATCATTTCACCACCTAATGTATTTGGTGGTGTCATACGTTTCTCTTTTTGTCGTCGATTACAAAACCATACCCGTACAACTTCTTTTTCTAATTGTAAACTATCAGCTAATGATGAGATTTCTTGTGCTGATGGTTTTGGTTGTTTATGGAAATGTTGTTCTAATGCACCTTTAACTGATACTTCTATACTTGTACGTTTTTTACGTTTTCTACCTTGTGCAGCGATTTTATCAATTGATGTTGGTGAGCCAGTTGTTGAATCGGCCTCTTCTAACCATTTTTGTAATAATGGTTTCAATTTGCACATATTTTTAAAACTTAATTGTAATGCCTCAAAACGGCATATCGTTGTTTGTGAAAATACATTGCCATATAATGTGCCCAATGCTAAACCAACATCGGCTTGTGTAAAACCTAATTTGATCCGTCGCTGTTTGAATTGTTTAGCGAATGCTTCGAGATCATCACTAGTTGGTGTTTCATCTTCACCACCACTAACATCCCTATCTGAATGTTGTGGATGGTGTGGACTTTGCATATCACGATGTAATGGATGATGTAATTGTGGTGCTGTTGCTTGATGATGGGCTAACATTCCATTCATTGCTGCATGGTATTGTTGTAATGGTGAACCAGCTCCACCGGGATTATAATGGGCTGATGAAACGGGCGCATGCCATGCATGCGGTGATCCCATTCCTTGTTGTTGTTGTTGTCTATGGTGCATCATATCAGCTTGTTGGGCTAATGGTTTAACATCTTGATGGGGATGATGATGATGGGCCGCATGATGCATACCGGCCATTGATGCCGTCCATGGATCACCCGGTTGTAAACTAACCCATGGATTTGCAGCTGATAATGATACAGCAGCATGTCCACCAGGTGATGGTGAACTAGCCATATGATGATGATTATGATGGTGATGTTGCGGCAGGTACTTCATTTCATTTGCGTCGGCTGCCGATCTCGGCGATGCGCTCGTATGATAACCACCAACGATATTCATGCCTACGTCCAAATCGGCCGCACTTACCGCACTACTCGCTGGCAGGTATGTTGTGGCCGCCATGCCCTGTAAGGGCCGACCTACCGACGAGTCCACACTGTCCTCGTGTTCGTACACTTTGCACACTATCCAATAACAATCCGATTATTCCGTCTTTTTTTATAACTACACTATTTAACACTGATCCAGACAAACTCAGTCCCTTAATTGTAGAATAGTTGAGCTGAATCTCGTTGTTGTGATTATTATTATTCTTGTTGGTAGTAACTCCGCGTAATAGCACGGAGACGGCGACATCAATACCGTCGTCATTCGATCTACTTTTACACCGCCACTTTAACAACACTAATTCAACTATTTCAACTACCATATAGCAACAATTATTTTAATTCGTTGTTATTATAATTCCTTATCGTACTTATTCTTCTGCATTGATCACAAACATTAAAAAAGAATATCAACAAATTAACAAACGAAAAATCATATATATAAACAATATAATCCAATAATAGTAATAATCGATGAAAATATGCTTTTCTCATGCGTTATGCATAAAGTTGCCCTTCTCTCGTCTATTATTTTTAAATAATAAATGTGTTATGTATTTGTATAAATAATAAAATCGCTACATACACACACAGCAACTCTGATTGCACTACTGACTGACTGCCAGACAACTTCTATACCAATCTCTACCCTGTTAGTTATTCTACCCCCACCAATATTATCAAAACACACTATCTGTCTCTATCCAACTTATAAACGTATAGTATAGTTATATTGTATAGAATGCGCCCCTCCTGTTGTGCGCGCGCCATTGATGGCGTCTCACTTGCCGGACGACTAATGACGTCATTTCAATATAGCTTACTAGTGGTTAAGGGCGTCGCGACACCGCCTAAACGACCATCCCCACCTACACATGAGGGGAAATGTTTACACTCGACAGAATACGGTAGCTAGGCAACACAGATCGGCGGCACATACTCACATAAAGTGGACAAGTAGACGGACACGATGGGATAACACACAAAATATAAAATTCTACGTTTCCCAATTTTTATAGAAAAAATTAACCGTACAGCGGAATTATTTTAAATGTTAGGCAATTGATAAGCGTAACGGTGTTAAAACGGTGAAAACTACACAATAATTGTCGATGATAATAATAGAATAATAAAAGAAATTGAATATTGTTGCTTTTCTAACTAAATAAGACTCAAAGAATTGCTTAATTTCACGTAATAAAGAATCGTGATAGTGATAATAATAAAGCAACTCACCTTGTGTGAATCTATTTAAAGATTGCCGATAAGCCGTAGAAATTATGGAAATAGAAAATGCAAAAAGGCTAGTTTTCTTGTATGAAAAGTCACCTGTTGCTAACACAACACATCGTCGTCTCTTTACCCAAAACAAATCGTTGTGTAGAATTGTGCCACACATACACACATCTACACAGTTAAATTAACATGGAATTTGCAATACAATGGGGCATTAACAGTTGCACCTTATACATATGTATGCCGTCCGAAACGTTACCCATTCCTGTACGAATCGAGGGTTGGAAATTTATAATCTCAACCGCATTTATAAATTCGCTAGTTTCTCGAAGAAAAACGATTATTCCGATGTAATTTTAGACGAATTCCAACGGCCAAATTTTTTTTGTTATATTTACTCAAACGGATCAAACAAATACCTACAGCACTACAAGAAAAGAACAATACATCCGGGATATCTTTTGAAGAGACAACTCTTATAGTTGTCTATTTCTATCTTGAACGATGAGAATAGAAAGATAAGGGGTGAATCCGGAGATACGAATAGAAAGGGGTTCACTAAATAAAAATAATACGAAAATTCTATACGCGTATATGGGCGAATAAACGAGAATTTCTACCGATAGTGTTAAGTACACCCCAGGTGGTTGTGGTGGCTGTTTTGTTCGTAAACCAGGATGTTGTGGATTTCCTAACAGTTACGCCCACATTTTATTTTTCTAGGCGGTAAAAAATTCAGAAATCGCTCAATTCTATCGATAATTTAGACATTTTCAAAGATTGATATGTCCATGTTGCTTTCTATTGTGAATGTGCTAGCAAACCGTGAAAATTGAGCGAAAATGAAGGATAATTGTGCGCCATCTGTAGACTAGGAGCCCAATTCTATTGCGCTTATTTCTAATCTAAATCGCTGAATTCTAGTGTTTCCTTTTTTTTGATTAACGAAACAAACAATTAAAACAATCAATATAAAAATTTATTATATTCCATTGATAATATATCGAGTCGTGGCCGGTGGAAAAAAGTTGCACTTTTTTTTCTGTTATAACGATCGGCTACCATTGACCGATGGAATCGTATTCGTTGTTGGATTTTTTTGTATTTTTTTACCGTTCTTCGATTCGATTTATGGTCGAGATTGAGGAGTTGGATCGTGCCGATCGCATTTGTTAAAAAAGATTGGAAACCGATCATCTTTTCTCGAAAATAAAACCGACGACGACGGCGTAGTGGATGATGATGACGGCGTTATAGAAGAGTCTTGTCGGCGACGGGGAAACAACTCCGACCATCATCATCATCATCATATCCTGGGGCGCGGACCGTCTGCTTTCGTATAATAATAATAAGTATGTTGGAACGAAGAAACCAGACACACTAACTCTTTTATATAAAAGCAATAACAGCAGCAACAACAACAACCACAACAACAGCAACAGGTCCTACTGAACCTCTTGTTGTTCTACAACATTACCACCTCCGGCTATTGCTACAGAAATAGCAGTGGTGGTCGTAATCATCTTTAGATGAGAGAGAGGGGGTGGTACCATTATCTATTAACCCTTAAGCTAAGATCTCTGTTAATAATCACTGAAAAATCATGACTATTATTACTGTATTTTGTTTTGTTTCAATTTAATAAATTTTCACAAATAGAGACAATAAACGTGTGCTCTTATAAATAATGGAATAGAAATACAAAAATAAAAACTAATAGAAACAACATTTAATTGTAAAAATCAACATTCACAATAAACTATCCTTATAAATCACGTGAAATGTCTCACTTTCAATTAGAATTACATCACTAATCTTGGTTTTTTCTCGCTCTACTCCACTATCATCGATCAATTGAATTTTTTATTATTACTACATGTGATCGTGTTATTTATGTTAGATTTTCTTTTCGATTAATGTTGGCTTTTTTCAACTCGATCGGTACATATTTGATTTGAAAATCAATACGAAATAATAAATCTCCAATACGATTACTTGCAACGATGACAGGAGTAGTACCAGCAATAATAACGACGGTAATCTCGAATATAAATTTGTAAATAATACAAAGAAATAATGGATAGTTGAACAAATCGTTCGTTTAAATTGGAAAAAATTGTAGAAATCAACTAATTAATTCATTAACGGTAAAATTGGTGGATGCGCCGGGTTTTAAATTAACAAAACTCAAATATTTAATTATTTTTAAATTAACTCATAATCTGTACGGAATCAGGATGTTGAAAATATCACAATTTGGGGTGCCCAAGATTAGGGGCGCAGAAATAGAAAGGATTCTACCCATTCTAGCAAAACGTTGAAATGTTGAAGTTATTAATTTTTTTTATCGTCTGTTAACAAAAATAAATCCACAAAGTTATTGTAGTTTGGGCAAATATTGCAAAGTTTTGAAATTTTACGAAATCTCTTTGAAACTTAAAGTTTTGCTTAAAACTTCAAGAAGTTCAGTGTTATTGAAAACTTTGGGAATTTATTGAACGTCTACAGATTTAATAACATTGCAAAATGTGCAAAATCTTCACAATTCTTAAAAAAAGTTAATAAATAAAAGTAAAATGTTTTAAAATTTTTTGCTAAATTTTATCATTTTACAGAATCTCTTAGAAGCTCAAAGTTTTGCTTCAAATTTCAGGGAGTTCAGTGCTATTGAGAAGTTTGGGGATTTATTTACAGATTTAAGAACGTTACTAAATGTGTAAAATCTTCACAACTCTTTAAAAACTCAATAAATCGGTAAGATATTTTAAATTATTTGTAATTAAAGCTAAAATACTACAACTTACTCTTTTTCTTCATATTCTGTTGACAAAAGTTAATCCACAAAATTACTGGAAGAATTTTTGGAAAACTCTGGTTAGTTTTAAGATTGTATAAAAATTCAAAAAATTTAGTATAAGACTTCAGAAAGCTTACTGTTACTGGAAATTTCAGAAATTTATTGAAGATATTTCAGAACGTTGTTAAATTTTCAAAATCGTTAAAATTCGTTGAACATTAGTGACAATAAAACGATAAAGCTCCTAAATTATTTGTAATTAGAATTAAACTTCTCCAACTTACTCAAATTTTCCTCATGTTCACTTAAAAATAAATAAATCCCCAAAGTTACCGAAGTAGTTTTGTTAAATTTTACAAAAAGTGTAGTATAAAATTTCAGAAAACTTAGAAATTTATTTATCTTCAGGACTCGAAAAATTTTAAATTCAGAAAATAATAGTGCCAAATTTTGAATTTAATGTTAATACAATTAGATTTTAAGGTTTTCAACAATTCATAGAACTTTCTGTGATTCATTCTCATTTGAACTAAACTGAAAAATTACCCTTTGTACTAATGTTAGAAAGCTAATCGTCTGCAAAAAATGCATCTATCAATGCAGCAAAGAACTTGCAATATAAAAGTGGAAAAACTGAAAACATGTCGTCGACAAATATTAACGACCATCCATATAGAAATCCTGTTATTGGATTTTTCAGATTGTCAATCGAGTTTTCTTCGATCCATCTCTGGTTTTCTACCATTGACGTCTAGTTTAACATAAAAACAAGTAGTCTATCTAGAAATCTAGAAGTAAAACTGGCGCCTCTACTTGGATTTTTATGAAAACATCTCCCCTTTAGACGAGAATTAAAAAGAAATAATAGAACTATTGAATTTAATAACAAAGTTGTATTGGAGGTGCTTCTAAAATTGCAGTTTTCAAAAATGAAACATCGTGATAAAGTCGAGAAGAAAACGAAAAGAAACGCAGCGGTCGAAAGTGGTGGCTTATCTACACTTTTGATCGTTGCGGTTATCCACTCACGAACATACAAGCAACGACGACAAACCACCAAGTTCGGTATCTCTTCATGACACTAACACATACACACATCTATACAGAATATCATCTCCAATGCAAATCAATTCCCTTTTACATTAAACATAGGTTCACACTACATATAAAAAGCGAACGACAGAGTTGCCGTATACGTCGCGACGCTAGCTCTCTCCTTATCCGATACATTAATTTTTCTATAAATGTATGTATACGATTATTAATTCTTGTTATTTAAATATTTAAAATACGGTAGCAACTTGTGGTCATCTTTATCTATCTATCGTTCAATCTATCTATCCTGTGTTACATTTTAGTGATAGAGATTTACATAAATGTAGATGCCATTAGTTCTTGTCGGAATTACATCACTGTACACCAATCAATATTCCCATCCTTTATCAACAGAATCGTTGAAATATTCTAGAAGAAGATGGATTTTTTTCAGATTAATTCGATCTATTTATGCACATTTTCAATATTATTACAATGATCGAGATTGATTATTAACGACAGGTTATTTGTGGGTGTCCTGTTAGGGCAGGGGAAAATCGTTTAAATTATACAGTCGTCTCTATAGTTTTGGATAAAATTGTATAAATAATCGCTTTAATATCCATCAATTTCCTGATTAATTCGTTCTTGAAGGGGAGAAATTGACTCGTACAGTAGGTTTTGTAATAATTAATTCCTCGATTACATGCAACTAACAATCATTAAAATATCCATAAAATAATTGATTAACAAATTACAAACATTACCTAGTATTGAATGAATGGAGAGGCGAATAATTAGTTTATTGTCCGATATTATAGCCGAAGAGAGGCGAAAAACAAGCAAAACTTGCCCCGTTTTTGATTTTTATTATTCCAAACAACACCACACATACAATACACAGACGTAGAGCATTTTATCAATGGAAACGTGCATTCCAATCGCTACTTCTTCTTTTATATTGTAACGTTGGTATACATTTTAAGCACCATCACCACCGGCATCGCTACTAAATCGCCCCAAAAACGAAAAATACGCCAACGACTTTTTTAAAATAAAACCCCCACCGAAAAAAACAACAAACTAATAAAATACAAAAGTTAAGAACAATTGTTCTCAGGATGCTACTGTTCAAGATATAAAATTTATGTTACAGTATCGAATGATATATTCGTTCATATAAATTAATGTTGTTGTTGAAATTGTTTTGATGGCAATTATTTGTATTGGTTGGCTGGAAATGCGGCTAGAAAGAAGAGACGATTGCTGCTTCTGTTGTTCGGTTGTTGTTGTTGTGTGTTGAAGAAGAAAAAGTTGGGTAGTGTAGAGAAAATTCTAAGACGGGACGGGGTAAATCTCTTGAACTTGGTAGCATTGTTGGTTTTTCTTATTTATTGATAACCAATAGCTACTGTTCTGTTGTTATTGTTGTTATATGGTCACTGTACAATACACATACCGCACTGGTTTATCGTTAAACAAAACAAAGTAATGAAATTGGAAAAGATCAAGCACGAACTCATATAACACTATAGCTATTGTCAATAGTTTTTAGAATTATTCACGTTAAATTAATCGAAAATTTTCAGCGAATTATCCGGCTTGATCCAGCATTGAAGTCTCCTAATTAATATAAAGTAAATCGTTTTCTATACATTTTCCATAATTGTTTTATTGATTAGTTTTTGGAAAAAAATCAATTGCCCTCAATCGTTCTGTAATTAAACACAACAACTGTACAGAAATGGTGAAAATGGGATAATTCTACAAATAAATGCTGTTTTAATAGTGTAATTACAACAATTTTTCTAAATATCTATATTTAGGCCGAACAAAGTCTAGACTTTCTTTGTTATGAACATTTTTTAATGTCTCTATAATTAAATATTAACGTTAATTTTTCTTGTTGTTGTTTGGAAATAACAACGTTGATCGTAATATTTCGGATGATTTAAGGGTAGGTTAATGTAACGAAAATAATAATAAAATCTTATAAAAATATAGTAAATTATAGTGTTTGCAATTTCCGTAAAAACCATGATGGACAAATTCCAAACAACTGTAGCACGGTTATTTTCATACCGTCATATCAGGTATACTTTTATTACTATTATTAAAGAAATTAGCATAATCTGGCAGAGGGAGATGGAGATTTTGTTTTACATACGGTTCCTGTTAGGTATGTTCGATAATCGTGAATTAAACGCACAAAAAAATCTTAATTAAGTTTATATGTTGTTTTTTAATTGATTTGATAGTATTGGCAACTTACTTGCAGCATCAATCGTTGTCCATTTGGAGTAATTACATAAACATGATCATTAATAAAAACAGGATAAGATAAGATGATAAAAGAAGAAAATCAACATTGCAGCGGCAGCCAACAAATAAACTGTTATGAATATTCATAATGTGTCTTAACAACAGTTAGTCATATTTAAAGAAGCCTTCTTTTTCTCCCCAAGCCCACCACTATTTTATTCTATTACAGTTGTGTCGTTCTTATTTATTTATCGTTATCGTTGTTATTGTTTTTATTTTCGTCGATCTTCTACTGTGGGGGTTTTCGATTTTGGCTTCTTTTTTTCCGCCAACCGATCAGCGTACATGGCCACTGTCATACGCGACCGTCGAACATAATTTATCTGTCTGTACGACCACAATGGGCAGTCCTGGCCTTTGAATTCTTTCGCCCGAAATTCCAATTCAAACACATGTTTAAAAAATATTTTATCCGAATACCGACTGCTTTTTATAGACATCCCTGCAGCTGGTCAACTCTGATTTCACATACTATATACACTAATTTTTTCAGTTTTTTTCACGATATAAACCCTTAGTTATTTTCGGTTGGTTTGTAGGGTGGACGTCGCGACGAATTTAGACCAAATTTTCATCTTCTACGACAGCGAATTTCAGTTTCTGTAATAGCAGGGACGGGATTGTTAATTTGACAGGCCACGAAATTTCTTACCTGTTCCTTAAGATTGCTAATAATGTCAACAATTTGAAATATGCATTTAATGAATGTTTTAAAACGTTGAAATCAACGTATCTACAACGACTTTTAAATAACAGCTTCTTATACTGGCAACAACAATAAAAAAAAGAAAAAGAATTCCAATCAAATGAAATTGAACACAGCTACTGTTGTTTGTTACAGCCAACATTAAACTATAAGAAAAGAGCTCCGGCCGATTGCATATTATCTTCGATAATTATATGGTTATTATCTTGACATGGCTGAGTAAATTATATTGCAGGCCCACGCATATATAGCGAAAGATAGAGGCGATAAAGAAAATACCAAGAGGCTTCAAACTACAAAAAAGCAATACATTTTGACTCCTTCATTATTTCTCAACACAATGTCCCTTAATTATTATGATTCAAATAATTTAATATCGATTCTAGCACTAGAAAACTCGACCATTACCCAAAAATACCAATTTTAATCTAGTTCTGTAACGGTATCGATTAGGAATGAATGATTCTCGTTTTCAAAAGCCTAGCAAACAATGACTCTCCGTTCTCTTTCATCAATACAGATAAATAATGATAATACGTATCTAGTGTGCGGTTGAATCGTTGATATTCACCATCTCTAAACGTGGTTTCAACGGAGAAGAAACCCACCCTTCCAACAATCAACATCAATATTATAAAGATATGCCGTCATTTCCTCTATGATCCCATTAATCACGATGTTTAAGAGATGTTTGATCGATTAATGAATGATACTCTCCTCTTTCGCCCTCTTCATCTTCATCGTCGGGTCAGTATTGTGTGAGATTGATGCCCACGCGCCTTCACTCCTTCAATACAATTTTTTTTCTCACTGCTTTTAGTGTGACTTGCAGAAGATGTTCTATATGAACAATAATAATAACAAAGACCGGGTACTGTGTTGTTGTTGTTGTTGATGACGGCGGCGGTTGGGTTTTGGGGACGGGTCGCAGACTACAATGAGACTGGCGCACCCGCCGCCAAACCCTACCCAAAACACCTTTACCGTGTCATTATTATACACTTGGGGTTGGAATTGTCGTACAACCTACACGTAAACTTTATTATAACAATGATAATAATAATGGTGAGGATTTCGTTGTACAATGTGTGAGTCCAGTTCTGTAAAATTGTAATACAATTGTCTAAAGGAAACAGGACAACCCACAAATAGACTCTGAAATGAACCAACCAAATTTTAAGCGAACTATCCCTAATTACCAGTTCGGTATTACTGGTTGTATAATTGGCGTAATTTTGGAAATGTTTCAGAAATTTGAAAATCGTCTCGCTGTCTATAAAGACAATTAAACAATAATCATTAAAAAAGTAGATTTCAGTAATAGTCACAATTTTATTTGTCTGATAAATCAATTGAATGAAGCACTCCAATTAATGATTCTTTAGATCTTTAAAAACCACAGAGCTATCAAAATCTATCAATCTGTGGTCAAAATTGCTACAAAATTGTCAAATAAATCGAAATTTCAATGGGGTTCTACAAGTGTTTAATTTCTGAAATATTTCAGAGGCTATCTCCTAAAAATCTAGATCTAGGAGACAATTGGATCTAAATTTTGGATACAATTGGGCTTAAGAATTTTATAGATACTCCTAGATAATTACGATATTTTAGAAAGAAAGAAGTTTCAGCCGACTTTGTTTACTATTACAATCAAATTTCTGAAAATCATGTCACTAAATTGTCTGCAAAGTGGCATAAATTGTTGAAAATACAGCCAAATTTTTGTACCGCTCACTAAAAGTGTTGTGTTCGCTATTTTAGCCTGTTTTTCTGATAAATCAACCATCATTTAATGAAATTGTACCTCGATAAAGAAACAAATTTGCCCAAAGTACAGGAAATCTCAATTGAATGAACCACTCCAATTGACGATGCTTTAGTTCTTTGAAAACCATCAGAGCTATCGCAATCTATCAATCTAAACTTCAATTTGTTTCAAAATTGTTAAAGAGAAATCGAGATTTGCGTGTAGCTCACTCAAATTAACGATACGTTAGCTCTTTGAAATCCACCAGACCTATCGAAATCTAACAATTTGGGCTTCAAAATTGTAAAACAAAAACGAGATTTAAGTGAGACTCATTACACGATTTTTTACCCCTTTGAAATCTACTAGAACTGTCGAAACCTATCAATCTAGACTTTAAAATCGTTACAAAAAGATTATAAATAGGGTTTTACAATTTCTGAAACATTTCAGACTAAAAATTGTATTCTCTGAAAATCTAGCTATCAAAATTCCAGTTGGAACAGATGTGGATCTAGATTGGTACAGATACTGGAAGATAGTTACGTTGATTTTGTTTGGCAGAATTTTGAAAATCATCTCGTTGAATTGTCTGTAAAGTGGCACCAATTGAAATCCTGGAAATTTTAGCCAAATTTCAGTAAAACTCACAATTTTAATCTATCTGTTTGATGAATTAACTGTTGTTTAATGAAATGGTATTTAGAAATAGGCGCAAATTTGCCTAAAATTGTTATACAAGACAACTTAATTGGAGGAAGTATTCCAATTAACGTAATTTTAGCTCTTTAAAATCCAATAGAACTATCGAAATCTATCGATCTGAGCTTCAACTTGTTAAAGAAGATCGAGATTTAAGTGAGGTTTTACAACAGGGCCTTAATTCCAGGAATATTTCAGACTACTAATTGTATTCTCTGAAAATCTAGATCTAGGACAATTTTATCAAAATTCCGACTGGAATAGATGGGAGTCGAGATTGGGAATGTTACAGATACTGGTAGATAATTACGGTATCTTAAAAAGAAATAAGTGTCAGCCGATTTTGTTTATTACTATAAGGGTATAACTATTTCGGCAGTTAACAATCGTAATCTTTACAAAACTTCTACGAAATTTCGAACGAAAATAGCCTATTCCGTTATAATTACAACCATAATTTTCGTTACATCACCTATGACTATTTAAGAAAATTAAACGTAAAATTTGTTAAGTTCTAATCGGAAATTTGATGATAAATTGGCAGTTTTTAATCGTCATCTTGTTTCTATAAGCTGTTATAGAATGGAAACGAAATGACAAATTACCATTAAATTTTTTATAAACGAACTACCTACTGAAACGATCTTGAAACTAAAACTGAGCCGTATCTTGTGATAAACGAAAAATATTGCTAACGGGGCTAACCAGTTCAGATATAATCGACGAATATAATTTTTTTCTTTATATTGTGCCGATCATAATCTACTAAACTTATGGTATAGATTTTTAGATTACAGGTTAGATATTGAAATTTCTACCTTAAAGCTATATGGAAGTGGTCGACAATTAGAGCTTTACTGTGAATTTGTGAATTCAATTTCCAGTTCATTAAACTAGATTCAATAAGACAATCAAATTACAATCAACGCCACAATTGTGTTGGGAATTGTGGAGAATTTTCCCAAAAATCCGCCCTTCTTAGAAACGCATATCGTGTCTCTAATACTATTGTTGGATTCTCGTGACTGATGCCATCCTGGAAATTTGCATATAATCATTCCCAAAATAAAAAATTAAAATTGTAGAAGAAACGATGGATTTTGCGAGCTTTTTCAACAAACACACACACACCCAATCTGACCCATTTGTTGTTTATTTGGACGTTTTCGAAAAAAATTCGTATTGATGCTAATAGTAGTGGACGTAGATGTTGGAAACGTCCCTTTATTTAATGTCCCAAATTAACAACTACAGGTATGTATCAACAAAGGAATTTACATAATAAGTAGCGAACACGAAACGGAACGAAAGAGAAACCCTTTTTAATCACAGTAGTTGATAGTTGTAGTCAATAGAGGGTTTGTAATTTCGTCGAACAGTCTCACCACTAAAATAAAGAGACGTTTAGTTTGGAAATTTGTAGCTTTAGAAGTCGAAAAAACGGCTAGTAATTTTATCAACTATCATTCTTCTATTGTTTATACGACATAGAGTCACGTGCTCGATTATTATTATTATTTACAAGATTTCTCGTTTTGTCATCTAGAAATAACAGCGTCCGATTGGTGTAGATGTTGGGTCCAGACCAGCCTCTCTGTCGCAGCCATTAAACATTATCATTGATACATTGACCAATGGCGTACTTGTATGGTTATCACAGGCCAGGTAGGTGGTCAACAGTACACTTAACCCATTCTCGATATTGGCCAAGTTGTTGTTTGAACATTTATCGACTTATTTACCGTACAAATACAGTTGATATTACAATACAACATCGGTGGATCTCGTCAAAATTTATCGATTCAAAAATGTTTTGTATTATCATTAAAATGTCATTATTAGAAAATTGGCCACGCGTGCTATTTTCAATTCATTTTTCTGGGCACACAGCTATATCTTGATAGCGATCATTCATTTCTGTTGTTAAATACTCATCTAAATACTTTTTCGTGGATGATTAATGGAATAGTCGTGTGCTGGCTATTTTTACACATTGAATTTTTATGATGGAAATTGTATTGACGAAAACTGCCACCCTCGCGCACTTTCTATAAATTTTCATTCCAATCCAGATGTGATATCTGCGGAACGGTTGTCATTTCCAGCGTTTGTAACACCAACTGGAAACCTTTCGTATATAGGGCCAAAGTACGGCATCTGGAGTATATGATGGCACTTGAATCTATACTAAAGAATCTCCTTGACGCTCTATTTGACTTGCTGATGAGGACGGCGACGTTGACGATACCGATGACAACCACCATAGAGTGATTCACACTAGATATAGATGGGTAGTGGTGGAGTCTTCCGCCCATTGACTTTTCAAGAGATCATCGCCAGATAGTTGGGGTGGTAAATATCGGGCTTTTTTCCACAATTCGCCTTGTCCTCAATTTTTTCACCACTCAAACCACCCCATTCGCAACGTATTCCAACAATTATTCTAATAAATAATATCGCAATTTGTTTGTTGTAATATTGGCGAATATGGAAAGGCGGCAAGCTCAAACAGATTAATATAATCCAATTATGGTGAGAAGCATAGACACGAGAGGCATTAGTTTGGATTTATAAAGCTAAATTTAAACTTGAATCGCTTCACTGTTGGGATTCTTTTAGTGAAATAATGATCGCATCATTTGTATCGGAATGCAGAACGTGGCTATTCCAAGATAGATGGATTTGATCAGTAACGCTACCACACGTGGCCGCTTATCAGCTAACAAACAAGTTTCTTTTGTTTTTGTTTTTTTTTTATTTTTTTCAATAAATTTCTTTTAAATTGCAACGAGCGAAAACATTAAGATCTTTTAATGATTTCGGCACACGTCCGGATTGGTTGCGCTTTCAAATTTTTACCCATTGATTAGCAGTGGATCTCCGGTCAGTTGGAAACAATTCCGGGACAAGTCAATGTTGCACGTGCCACCATCAATATCAGGCGTGAGAAGAGGCCGTCTACAGTATTATGATTGTTTTTTTTTTGTACATACAACTGGGTGCTGCTAACATTAATAAATGGACGTCTAAACAGAGAAAAAATTGTTTAGTTGTCGTTGCCGCTGTTGGTGCACATGCATTTTCATTTTATAAAAGATAGTGACTATAAAATAAAAGGGGGGTATTGTAAATGATTTATCACACAACTTTCTATTATTGGTTTTATCGAGCGTTTTGTGTTTATTGTCGCTTGATTTTATTGTTTGTTGAGTTGGATAGACAAACTGGTTCTAGTCGTTTAGACAACGGATAATTTACACATAATAAACTACTTTGAACCCCTTTTTTTACTTACATAGAAAGCTTTAGAGCTTTTCCTCTTGTTCTTCAACTTGATAGAATAAACATTTCTTAGAGTTAGTACAATATACTGAAACTTTCTAAGAATTCTTCCATATGCAACTCAGCTTTTCGATGCTACAGCAGAATTAACAATAGATAGAATATTCAAAAAAGACAAAAATAGAGCTAAGAAATAAGTAGCGTATTTTTGAGATTTATATAGTTACTTATCAGTTTTTGTAAATAGGGGATGATTTTGGCCTTCTTAGATTATTTTTTGAGATGAAGTCTTATCTTAGAGTTTCGGAACATTTTCTTCTTCAGCGTTAGAGGAACAGACAATGTTCCCTGGGGCAAAACTTCTGCATATTCTACATTGTCAATTTCCTTCTAATTTTGCTATTTAACTAATTATTATAATTTAACCAATTTGGGTTTAAAGCGAACTTTTTGCATATACGTAAATCCATATTTTAATCATCAATAGAGACTTATTTGAGGAAGAAATTTCAGGTTTTGAAATACTTTCATGAGATTTTCTCATAATTAACCAGGAATTTCTCAAACTAATTTTGCTATGTAATAGAAAAAACAGAAAATTTAGACACTTTAGTCAAGTTTAAGGCCAAAATTTTGAATTTTAGTCAATTTGTGAAGAAAATTTTCCACTTTAAGATTAGATTTCGAAATCGTCATCCATTTTAGTAGATTTTCTTATTTGAAAGCAACTTTTAGTCCACTAATCTTCAATACTGAATTATTTTGAAGGAAATCTTAAGACTAAAGATTCTTCGAATCCAAACATTCCGCCTGAGGTAATCGTCTGCCGTCTCATTCAATTTTCATTGAATTTTAATCGTGAATTAGGCACTTTAGATTCGTTTTTATAAAAAAAATGACATTAACGCTAGATTTCGAGACATTTTGAAGAAATTTTGCTATTTCATGTGATTTAATTGGAATCAATTTTCGAACTGATTTACTGTAAATTTGAGAAATTTTATGGTGATTTAGCATCTGTTAGACAAAATTTACGTTTCACTTTTCTGGTTTTTTCCATAATTTATCTTCTCTGTACACCTACCTGCCGTCTTTATTTCTGCTACCTGATGCTATTGTTTTCATACCCTTTGAAGTGTTATTTTCTTAGAATTATGTCATAGGATTATCTTCAAAGTCATATATTTTTCATTTCATTGTTTATCATTTCCATAAAGCAAGGCGATTAGTGAGCAATTTTACATATGAATACAAAGAATTTCACAACATTCTTGAAATAAACTCAATTTTATTCAATTTTTATTGCTTTTTCTACTTCATTAGGAGAGTTTTTGTGTTAGAAAAATAAGTGAAAGGGACAATTTTGATGTAATTCCTTTACATTGTTTGCAAATTTTGCTTTAGCGTAGCTTTTGATGAAGTTTTCAAGCTTTTATAATCGAATTATCGTTAAGCGATTATAAAGACTATAAAAGTGAGCTTTCTTACCAAATATTTGGCGTAGAATAAATGAAAATTTCACATATCTATATCGATTTTTATAGTTTATAGTTTATTTTCCCGATTTCATTGCTTCCCGCTGTTCGACCCTCACTTTACTCTTGAAAAAAGGTCGTAAATAATTCTCGACGATCGGTAAATCGTTTCATTACATCCCAATTCTAAGCTGACGTTTATCCTTTTAACAATGAATGTTAATTTGCAAGCAATTACTACAATATGGTAAACTTAAAATTTCCAGTACATTTATTGATTTATTGCTCAGTATTAGCCGTCTATTCTAAAACAAACCCAACATTCTAAACAATCAAACATCCACTTCAGTGGAAACTAAAAACTAAAGACTAAAGACTAAACTCCTGAAATTCAAGCTAATAGAAACGGTAATTGTGGTAAGTTTCAACGTTAATTTAAAAATAGACAATTTATTCAGTCATAGGTTGACAAGGAAACGTACAAGTTCCGGTATATCAGACACGATCATTATTACAAATTCAAATTCGATTGTTTATAGTAGTCAATACTTGACCATTTTCTTTTATTTTCTTAATTTTTTCTTTCTGTTTCACGTATAAATCTTCCCAAATCACGATTTTATTAACTTGATAAGCCGACAGGTAGTTAAAGATAGTGGCTCATCTTTAATTCTCTCGTTTTTTTCCAGTTTGCTTTACTTTAGAAGACAGAAAAAAATCAAAACTTCTAGACGTAAATCAAAATGCTATTGTTATTCGTCGACACTATATGATAATAAATGTCTGATTAAATCAGTCCGATTTCACGGTGTTGTCCATATTTGTTATTCCAAGCTAACATTAATAAATAACACTAACAAAACTTTTATATTATAAATGTATTCAAAAAGAATCATATGATGCCGGCAGGTAATAAAATAAAATAAGGTCCATATCAAATTTCTAAATTAATTTAATAAATCCACGTACGATTAAACGACTACTGTTTAAAAATGGGAATATTTTCGAATTTTCACGGTTTATACATTCCAACTTTTTATCCAACAGTTCGATTTATTTCAAACAACTTAAATCTCTTTGATTGGTGATAGTGGCGAACTAATAGACGGATAATCGACAATTTTCACTTTAGTCCCAATAGAAATTAGTACTAAAATCGAAAACCGGTTGAAATTTGAATTGATAAACTGTCAATCAATCAATCAATCAATCAGTCGATCATTAACAACCCCATATATGCGACCCTTTCAATTGTTATAACAACGACATTGGACTTAATCTGTATTGACTGTCTGACGCAATCAACACCTAATCATTTCGGCGATAAGAGCCCGAATATCGTTCAACTATTGTCTTGTTAATACCGTTGTTTTGACACACACACGTGACGGGGACAACAGAACTGTACAGAATCAAGGGACAACAAACATTGTTCGATTTTAATTGGTATTTGTTCAAATTCCGTCTGTTTGTTAAATTAACTATCTACCTGAAATCGCCCTTTTGATTCATTCGATTAACGTCCATTTAAAAGCCTACCTACTATTACAAGAACATTACTCCAAGTCCTATACGAAAAAGAAATCTGTTAATAAAGCAAAAGAGGGTGGAACATGTTTCAACTTTGGTCATAAATTTTCGTTAAAACTTTCAGTTTTTCAAACACACCCGTATCTTCTACTCTATTGTTTCACTATATTTTGATTTATCCATTTCCATCAGGTTAATTTTTCTAGTATACCTGGGTCATTCGTAACGGGTATTAATCAATCTCGACGATTGCTAGTTATAGACGAAAGAGGGTAAGAATCTGTCGTTATTTAAACGGTTATAACGAGAAAACAAATCGATTCGTATCTTTAATAAAATAGTTTAAATTATAGTCACGTGACAGGGGTGCATACACCGGAAATATAATTGCAACAGATAGTAGAAATTATATTTCCGGAGTAACCCCTTTCGTTATCTATCAATTGTACAAAATCTGAAGATTTCGCGGAATTTACGAAATAACAGAAGGATTTTGATTGGTTTTGGGGCAATGAATTTGATTTTAATGCGTCCACATAAATACGAACTATTGGAATTAATGTTTTAGGACTAGAAAAGAATTAGAAAAAATGATAAACTATAAAAATAGAAACGAATGTAAAATCCCAAGTTTAGATGAGTGAGAGACACCCTATTGTGAAGGTCTCATAAACAATACAAAATACACCTATCGGTCTATTCTGTGTGTGTAATATTTCGAAAATACCACACCACGGGATATTCCCATTTGATTGTTGTTTATTTTCCAATTTTATCGAGATAATTTCCTTTATTCTTTCACCGAACAAGAACCAACAAAATAAAATATAAACGCCATCTATTAGAAACGTACAATAATTAATCCGACTATTAAAAACATCCCCTTCTTATAGTATTTACAGGATATTCAACGACAATAGTCCTTAAATGATCCAACATCCGGTCCGGCATCCTATACGCTAGCTTATTACTTCCTGGTTGCCAGTTCGTTTGGAAGAGTAAATCTAAAAAAAACGGGTCTAAAGAATGGCGAGTGGAATCTATTGAGATATCAATAATCCTCGCAATATCCTTAGGGGAGGATTTATTCAACGAAATAAATGAGCCGACAATACTGGGAAGAAAAAATTTATTATCAAAACAGATATACAAAATCAAGATTATCGTTTTTTTGTGTTGTTGAAATTTCAACACCCAGTTAGTCGGAATTGGTGACATTTAACGTTGGTTTCTATCATGTAAAATCTACGAAACGAACAAGAATAATAAAATAGGCGAAATCAACCTAGAGATCGGTAGCTATTCTTCTAATGTGTTGATCTGACAACAGGACCTTCTACAGATAAGATAGGGGTGTAGTAATTTTTTTGGTGAAACACAACACCACAGGATGTTGTTGGACATTTTCGTTTTCTGTTTATAACAAAAATCGATTTACTGATAACAGAACAACCGTTTTGTCATGTTTGATCTTGATTGATTAGCGTTGATTACTAATTCGGACATAAAAATTCTAGAATCCTTTCTGACCCTGGCTAGGTATTTTTTCTGTTGTTGTTGTTGTTGTTGCCATTAAATCAAAGACAAATACGAAAATATTAATATGCAGACAGAAATAAACGTTTTTCACGAAAACTGGGTGACAGTTGTTTATCATAAACATAAATAATTTATCAATGATGGGGAGGTCATTATTGCCTGTTTGTCGTCGTCTGAGGTTCGTTTTTCTCATCGTTTATTGTTTGGTTTTAATCAAATGGCGATTTTTTGGCGTTTCATAGGATGTTGCGTCATTTATTACCGAAAAATCGGACCAAAGTTATAGTGGAATGTACGATAATTAATCATAGTCTTGTTGTTGGCTAAAGAGTCACAACAGGGGGGCTCACACTCGAACTAACTGACACAAAATGAACTCCCTTCTTGCTCTTCATCTGTTCTTTTAACATCCCTCTCAGTACCTGCCATCAGTTTTGTTTTACGTCCAGTTGAGATAAAAAACTATTGGAAAGTAAATAGTGCGATTCTCAAATCGTCAATCATCTCCAAATGACACTAATAATTTACACTACTTCCCAAATTTTTACAATTTCCAAATTGACGCTCAAAATTTCTACCCAATAGTCTGGAAAATCGAAAATTCGCAAATATAGCAGACTGAGGTACCTTCAGTGATGATGCCGGTTCGAGAATCGGGCCGATAATTTAGATATAATTAATCTTGTATGTTAGATCAGAGATGTTGTTTTTCAACCCCATGCTGATGGAGCCCTGTAGGAATTCACGGCCGGAAACAAATTTTATTTAAATATAATTCACACCCTTTAAATTTATGTTTAGTTTTTTTTAATAATAAACTTTGAATATTAATAGATTTCTAGGACAAAATCAGAAATAAATTAACAATGAATTTGACTCGAGTTATTTTAATGTCACCTTTTATGTAACATGGCATTAACAATTAGAACTAATTACGAGGTTTATAAATAGACTTGGATGCGGTTTTAACAGGTATTTATTAGGAAATTCGACGAAAAAAACAAATATTTTTTAATAAATTCGAGATCTATTTTTTTAGATACACAAACTTTTCCAAACTGGATGCGTTTTGATCTCCTGCGGTGCTGTAACATCATACATCAAAATGTCTGCACTCTCCTCTAATAAAGTTTCTAATTCTGGACCAACCGGCTGCCAACATATCGACCAATTTATTATCAATAATTACATTTTGGACGTGAAAAAAATAGACGGATCATATTTTAAATAAAAAACAACAATTACCTGGTCTAAATTTGAATTGCGCCGAATTCTCTCTTTCAAAACACTGTACAATTCGTGGAGAAGTAAACCTCTCATTTTGCACTGGCCTAAATCGAGACGTTCGAGCAAATCGAGCAGATCGCGACAGTAATTCTCTTTCGTCAATAAGAGATCAATCTGGTAATTCTGGAAATTGTGGATTTTAGTATCGCAAATTTGATAATCCATACTAACCATGTAAAGTTAGTCCGGGAGCGTGTCCAAAGATCCAGATGATTCGGTACTTTAACTCGACTACAATCTCGTGGATTGTCGCTAACTAATTTCGGTAATTTTTGTTGGATGAATCGCATCATGTAGATGTAATCGTTATTATCGAAACTTGTTAATATCGAGCCTAATATTGAGGTAATTGAGGCAATTTCTGTACGTTTATACGTACGTTTACATGATTCACATTGCCATTTATTTGTATTGATTTGTAATGACTGTGGTGGTAAAACATTGCCATTATTACACGATTTACATAAAACACTAGACATGTATGTATGAAATTCAGTTGGGTCTGAACAACGTTTACATTTACATAAGAAATGTTTCGTTCTTAATAAATGATAACGGCGCGTCATTGTGCCCCATATTACTCTAGAATATGAATGGGAGATTTCTGCATCTTTATCAATAAATTTAGCGGCTCTAACGATCATATGTTGTTGTTGGTCGAACACGTGCGTCGTATTCGGCGAACAATTATGATTGACTAGACTAGCTAACGGATACAGACCACGTACACTGGTCTGTTTCTCTTCATTACCAATAACAACTTCAAACGCATTCGAATCTAGAACCGAACAAACCAAACGCATAAACTCCTCATCGAATTGCGACAAATTAAAATTCAATTCGTTCTTCATGATGTCCACTTCGAAACCGTGCTGATCCGACCGGTGGGCCTTCAAACACAACACCACTGCCTTATCGGAATCATCGAGCAACAACGAACGAATCGGCGTTAATACTCTCGATAGTTGCGACGATTTAACTTCACTATTAAAATTCTGCCACAACCGAATCAACCGGCATTCTTTCGAGTGTAAATCCGAATTTCCACACAATTCACACAGGAAAACACCACAATTTTTACAGATTTCCAACGTATCCGGTTGATTGTAGCAATTGACGCAAATCGGGGGTGATTCTTGTGCCGCCCTCGGTCCCAAGATCACTGCGCGGTCTTTGAAGATAATCTCGCCGATTTCGATGGGACGTTTGGCGAAAACACCGAAACCACCGAGTGGCGATTTACGGATCTCCCAGACTGTATCGTCGGTTGTTAATTGATTTCTCGATAAATACAGCCGGATTGTTGTATCGATCAAATCGATATTGCGTATGGGTTTTAACATTTTTTATTTTGTAATTAATGCGACTTGTTGGAGTGGTAGAGATCGGTTTGAGTTGGTCAAGACGATCGATTTATATATAAAGCGTCCAGTACGGCGGCTAGACTCGGTAAATAGGTTGAGAGATCTGCGTTAGATTTCGGAAAATTGTTTTTAAAAACACACCAATAAAATTTTTGTGGAAAAATTCTAGATTAAAAGAAAAAATACATTTCATATTTACGTTTTACATGACAGAAAATTTAGAGAAATGGGTTTTATAAAGGCAAATTCGATTAAGACAATCGGCTACAATTTCACCTACATTTGGGATAAATATTATGATTAAAACTATTTATTTATCGAACCAATTAAATTTAGCACTATAGGATTATAGAACCCATTTCTTCTGGCGCCCAGTATACTTATTTTTACTATTTTTAAACATCAACACATGCATGCAGTTACAAAAATAATTCGCCATCTACGTGTTTTTTTGGCAAAATTATTTTTAGACACATTCCAAAACTAATAAATCACCAAAATATTTACATTTACAATTATTGTTGTTGTTGTTATTATTAGAAAATTTATAGGCATCGTTCAAATAATTGTAGAGCAATTTTCGTCAATTCCGGATCGTATCGTTTCGGTGTTTCACTATAACAATCTTTTAATGGCATATTACATAAATGTCGACGCATCATTAAATCCCTTCTAGCACTCAATGCACGACAATTTAGCCCAACATTTGAAAATAACGTCTTCCTTATCGCCTTCTTTTCGCGTATTGCCACCTGTATTGCACCAATACGATGAGGTATCTCAATATCATCAATTTTATCATCATCATCGTTAGTTTCTGCATTCTTCTCTAATATTGCATGTTGTTTATAGATTTCTTTAGCTAAATCTTCACCAACCATATTGATGGATATTCCTAAATTAACTAGAACGTTACTACTATCCCAACGGCGTTTTACAGAATTCATCGGTTTGATTCGTGGACGTGATTCTGCTACTAAACTAGCCCAATCAACACCTAAAGCATCACCTATACCTTTACAACGTGACTCTTCCTCTAATTCATCTTCGGAAATCTCCTCGAAATCTAAATCCATATTGTCATCTTCAATCGATTCTTCTTTCGCTGTTGACGATATTGTTGTTGTTGTTGTTGTCGTTGTCGCCAATACTGGCGTTGAAATTGTTGCTACTGTTGTTATACTCGTTGTTATTGTAGTTGCAATTATAGGAGTTGTAATTGTCGATAAATGATTCGGTGATGACCGATTAGGCGTCGATACTGCCGTCTGTTGGTCTTTAATCGATGAATTCACAGTATCGACAGTATTCTGTTCGGATTGATCATCAATTATATCCTACAATAAAAAAACTAGAATAACAATCAAATAAATTGAATAATAATAAACCTCATCACGATTTAAAATATCGTCAGCATCATCGCTAATCTCGCTTAAATCATCCTCTAGAACCGATTCAATAATACAAGGTTTCTTTGTTTCAGGTGGATTCTCTAATGGTTCTTCAGCTGGCCGTTTTATATCTTTCTTCAAATCAATTTCGGAAGTTTTCGAATCTGAATGATCCGATTTCGGTGGTTCTTTACGCCGATTCTCCATCATTTGTTCATCTAATAATTAAATTAATTAATTGATTTATTAATTGTAAAATTGATTTGGTAAACCTTCACGATGATAAGATGCCGAACTTTTTGGACGAGATTTCTCACGCCAATCCGGCGGCCATCGTCTACGTTCATCATTATTTGACCAATTATCGATTTGTCGATAATGACGCCAATCATCTTCTGTATGTTTATGATCGATATTATCCCAATTATCATTATTATTATTATTGTTATTTGTATTGTTAGTGCCACGATTATTCCATTCACGTTGTGATGGTGGTGGCGGTGGTGGTGGACGCCGTGATCTATCCCATTCATGATCATTATAATCAGGATCCCAATCACGATTCTTTAGAGACGCCGGTGGACGAGAATCGTCACGATTATAACGCCGATGTTCCAAATCACGACTAAAATTCATTAAATTATTAAAATATTGTTAAAAAAAAATTGTATACCTGTCGACTTCTCTATCATCCCAAACATCACGCCTCATCCGTCTATCATCATTATAATCACGATTATCCAACGGTAGACAATCTTCACGCGAATTATCATTGTAATCTGTATCTAAATATCGCCGATCTTCGTGTCTATCATAAGGACTATCGTAGGTTTTATCGTCGCCTCTACGATCCGAATCACGTCCTCTAATCGATGGATAATCTCTATCAATATCTCGATCATGATCCCGATCACGATCATAACTCCTCTCCCTACCGCCACGTTCATAATTCCTCTCATAATTCCGTTCTTTATCGCATATATCCCGTTTCTCTGCCGATTTCCGTCGATCTGGTGTACGTTGATCGCGTCGATCACGTTGTTCACGTCGATCATTACCTGATAATAGACGTGATTCTCGTTCACTTGAATGTCCCTTACGATTCGGTGGTAAACGATCTTCTGGTAATGGTAATAAACGTTCAACACGATCACTTGTTGGTTTATCCAAACCACGATCATCACCACCACGCCGTCTGGCACGATTTCTCTCCTCCTCTTTTTTCGCCAATTCCTTTAAACGTTCCCGTTCCCGTTGACGTTCCTGACAACGAGCCAAAGCTTCTTCACGTTCTTTCTCACGGGCCGCTTCACGTTCCTCCCTTGCTAATCGACGTTCACGTTCTCGCTCCCGTTCCCTTGAATCCCGACGATCTTTATTGCGCGATAACGACGATGTTGATGGTTTATCGATATCTTTTAAACGTGGCCGATCTTTATCGTCTTTTTTAAAATCACGATTACGATCATCTTTGATTGGTGGACTTTTATGATCACGACGATTTAGATTTGTTTTCGAACGGCTTGGTGATTTTCGATCACGTGAATGCGATGAATCTGGTGTATCGCGTTTTTTCGATTCTTTACGTAATTCACGTTTCGGTGAACGTATCTCACGTTTCTTATAATCCTTGTCTTTATCCCGTTCACGATCTTTAATTTTTGCTTTTTCACGTTCTCGTTCGCGTTCTTTCTCTTTTTCACGCAGTTTCTCACGTTCGCGCTCCTTCTCGCGCTCTTTTTCACGATCTTTAATCGGTTTCGGTGATGGGGTATGCCGTTTACGATCACTAGATCGACTCGTAGGACGTGGTGATTTATTTTCAACAACTGTGGTGGTTTTCTGGATGACATTAGGTTTGATTTTCGGTGGTGGTGTTTGTGATTGTTTTCTACAGCGCGGTAAACTTGGTGATTTTACAGCTACTGTTGATTTTGATGGTACCTTCTTTTTGGATTTCTCCAATTTTGTTATCAATTTCGTTGATGTTCGTTTAATTTTCGCGCCATGTTTCCTCGAACGGTCCTCTGATGATGTTGATGAGTCGCGTTTAATTTTGATTTTCTTCGATTTTTTACGGCGTGTATCAGTCGAAGAGGACGAACTCGAACTGGAATCATCACTACTCGAACTCGAATCCGATGAACTACTCGAACTATCCGATGATGGGCTGCTCTCCTTCTTCGTTTTCTTCTCTTTGCGTCTAGCTTTGCTTTCCATTTTCATTTGTAATTCAAGTTGTCTTTGTAATTCCTGTCGGCGTTTCTCTAAATCATCTGGATCAGCATCGGCCAATTCGTCCGGATCCCATTGATCCCAATCCTCCTCTACAACATTACTGGACCGTTTATGGACATCGTCTTTGATATGACGCCGCTGTTGTTTATCTTGAACTTGATTCTTATTAGCCGCCCGTTGTTTCGATGGACTCGTTAACGTATGCGTTGACGAATATTTACAATTCTTACCGTACGGACATGTACCGTTCTGTGACCAATGATGGCACAATTCACTTGAATTTGGTTGTTGTTGTTGAGATATCGTTGATGGTGATGTTGTTGTCGGTGCTGTTGTTGTTGTATTTGTACTGGCTTTTGTACCTAAACGTTCAAATACACTGGGACGTGATTTTTGTAAAATTTTGCCTTTCGGTGCGATGTTTACAGTGATTTTACGTTTCACCTGTTTAGACATTTTTTTTATTGAAACTAAACGTTGATTTGTTGTTTAAATACGGCGACATTGAATTATTTGAAAATATCATATTTATAATACGCCACACGAAAATAATTGTTCTATTTTGTTCACTTTTTATGCAGACTTTCAGAGGTTACGTTCCAGCAACAACGAATTCTGTCAAATGTCAAACGGGAACTCCGCCGATAAAACAGTAAACTTATAATCCATCTCTTTCCCTTCACAATAAAACCGATATGTCTATCTCAAATAAACATCTAGTTCATAATATTTGCAATAGATGTCACCAAAACACTCCACATTCCACAAAAAGATCCACCTAATTTTCGATATTTATTTTACAAAACAATTTACAAATCTTGGTTTTCATGATCACAATATTTTAGAGAAAATAATGTATTAAATAACATAATTAGGCGCAGTTATAAAATGTAAACTATTCGATATTTGATTATTAATATTCATCGATAATCCTAAACAAGTTGGATCCTTTTTAATACCACCGAACATGACCAATTCGGATTTACCCTCCAATAATGTATATAAAATCGTCTCTTCTGGACCATTTTCTAAATTTTTCGGGGGTAACCACGTTACACTCGGTTGACTATCTAAAGCTTTCGATAAATCTAAAACGTAAATACCCAAAAAGTGACCGTTATTTGTCGATTTATCATCACTAATCTTCTTCGTTTTCTTCAAACGATCTTCTATACCGGATAGACGAGCTAAACGCTGTATACGCATACGTTCCGATTTATTTACAACATCAGTTGTATTGAATGCAGCTAGATTTATTGCCGACATTGGTAATTGATTTGCCTAGAAAAATATCCAATTTTCAACCAATAATTAATGAATAATTAAACAAATTTACAAAATTATTATCGTTATCGTTCGAAGTACCCGCAATTGGATAATTATCATCATCTTCAGCTTCTCTTTTATGATTTCTTAAAGTGCCACGTTTACCATTAATGTTATCATCTAAATCTTGTTGGCGATTTGCTAAATCGATACGCGATAATTTCCCATCATCTGGTGTACGTCGATTTACCCACGAATTTTTCGGATAATAGACAATCGATGATGATGGCGTTTCTCGAATACGATTCAACATCACTACTTTATCACCAATCTATCAATACAAATTAGATTAGGAAATAGTACAGCTCGGAACGGTCACTATTTATTTGACGAGTCATTTGAGAAATATTTTAGCAAAATTTTGGCCTCGTAGCTCATTTGAGAGTTAATCAAAAAAAAATTCTGACGTTGACACAATTTTTAAATAGATTAACGATTTCTAAAAATGAATAACTCATTTCGAATGACTCAGAATAACTCCCAACTTTTTTTTGGTTTTCCTTATTTTAAGCTGGAGTAGGTAGAAATATTTCGCCAAAAATGCGCGTTTTTGACTAACTTGCCGATGAGCTACAATGTTCAAGTTTCGCACAAATAACCCACACACTCTTCTATAAATTCTTAAAATATTTCGCAAATTGCTCGTCAAATAACTGGCGTTTTTATATAAAGACAGTTACTTTGCATCCGGGACTTGACCAGATATTGCCAGGCCGGTGTATCTTCCCTAAAACATCAACAGGAATCCAACGCCACAATTCCCCATCCATATTCAATATCCAAGCATCATAATAAGCAATCGATGGTCCACCACTACCACCAATTATCAATAAATTCTTATCATCTAATATAACTTGAGTTTGTCCTAAACGTCCACTAGGTTTTAAATCACCTTGTATTTCTTGTTTATACCATTGCCATGTTATCAAATTCAATTTCCATATATCGTTTGATTTCTCACAATGTACAGCTGTATTCGGTTTATGTAAACCACCAAAAACGACCATCCAATCGCCAAGAATCGATACAGAATGACCGGCCATCGGTGGTGGTGGATCTGTACTGTTTATACAAGTCCAACGATTCGCTTTTATATCATAGACGTGTAATTCGTTGAATAAATGCCAACTTTGGTACAGTGGATACGATGGTGGATAAGCCCAACCCCCGAATAATACTAAAAGGGAAATATTAATCTAGTATAGAACTAGAATTTGGTGATTTTACCGAGTAAATCGTTATAACAAACTAAAGTACTGCATGCTTTCGGCGATGGATACGTGCCCATGGCCAACGGCCGTATCCACTGTCGCCTCGACAAATCTAATCGCCACAAATCATTGAACGTTGTCATCGAACACGTGCAACCGCCGAAAACGTACATTGAATTATCGTGCATTGCCGCCGTATGGGAATATCGTTTCGATATTGTCGGCGCCATATCGGCTGGTGTTAAAGTATTCCATTTTATATCAAATTCCACAATAGCACGTTGAAGATTCCTCAATTTCGTCTTGGCAACATCTGAAAATTCAAAACATTAAACATCAATGACTCAACAGATTTCTTTGTTCTTCAACTTGTACTATATTTAGACTTACTCAAGACACATCTTCTCCATCTTTTCGATACTAACATACAATCATGTAGATCTTTATATGGTGGTATTAATGATAGAATGAATTCTAAAACTTCATCTGGTAGATCTTCGATTTCAGTCATATTTTTCGTTAATTTTAGATACAACTAAAAATTATTTCTTTATTGAATTAAAACAAACATTTTATAACTGTTTTTCACACTGGAATCGTTTGAAATGGACTGATGTTGGAATTTATTTAAAAAGAAAATGTAAAGAGCAGTCTTTGTTTGATTAAACGGAATGTGTCATGTCAAAAAACGTCAAATTTTAGAGATTGGCGCAGTTACAGCATTGACTAAAGTAGGCAACACACAATACATTGATAATTTGCAACCGGTGGTGTAACATGAAATTCACTAATTATCGCATTAATGATCATATGAAGTTAAAATAAGCAAATAATTGGCGAATTTTAGTTGAATACCTGCATTATTTTATAACTAATAATTATGATTATGTATTATTTGTGGATAGATTTGTGGCCAAATTGTGTATAGATCACCAACATTGCTACACATAGAAATATGTATTTAAAAGAATAATTGTTATATATACCTTAATTTAGCCTTAAAATATTTTCTATGTGTTGTTTTATGTATTATTTTATAACAGAAATAAAGAAAACGGTCTCTATTAAATAGCTGGTTTCACATCTAGCCCATCTCTAAGAAATAGGTTTGTTATGAATAACCCAAAAATCCCTAACTGCCTGTCATAGTAATAAAGCGCTAATTGTAGCCTTATATTTAAAATTACAACAATAATTACATATTGATGATGTTATTAATCTTGTTGTAATTATCGTGACTTATATTTGAATCACGATAAATTGAATCGATAATTGTGAATATTTAACTAATAATTATTGGTGTTATCAATTAAAAAATAGCGCCATCTATTGATAGTAGTTGCAGTTTTGGAAGTGTCAAATAATAACAACAATAACAAAAACCTTCTGTTTTTGTGTTGTCTTTTTGATAATTAAAAGCAAATAAAATCTAAAAATGTTGTGATTTTTTCAATTTATAATATTCGAATATTTATTAGAGTGCCAAATTTTCAACAAAACGCCAAAATTTAAATCAATCTCCAAGTTTATAGTTCTTTAGATTTTATCAACATATACCACCCCTTGATTAGCATATTAAACGGGGGAAATTTTACGATTTTCCCCAATCTTTATATCAAATCAGAATCAATGCAAGTTTAATTTCGAATATTTCAACAATAATAACGTTAGAAAAATGTTAACACCAGGCGTTCGGATTGTACGTGGTCCCGACTGGTCTTGGGGCAATCAAGGTAAAATCCACAAATAAAAATCGAATTTTTACTCAATTTTGGGCGTTTTTTCGTTGTATATAGACGGTGGTGAAGGTTTCGTGGGTACAGTTTGTGAAATTGGTAAATCCGGCAGTGTTGGATCACCTGACAAGACGGTTGTTGTGCAATGGGACAACGGTACACGTACGAATTATCGTGTCGGTTATTTGGGGAAATACGATTTGCGAGTCATCGATAATGCACAAATAGGTGATTATCGTTAATTATGCGCAATAATCAAACCAATTATACCCGAATTGTAGGCGTCAAACACCCGAATATCGTTTGTGATGGTTGTAAAAGCCAAGGCATTAGCGGCATGAAATACAAATGCACCATCTGTTACGATTACGATTTGTGCTACATGTGCTACCACGGCGATAAACACGATCTCGACCATCCCTTTAAACGATTCGATTCTGCAACAGCTCTAGGGTAAATTTCTACAAAAACAATCCTAAATCTCTCACAATAAAAATAATTGTAGGCTAGATTTACCGCCACGCCAAAACGGCCGCAAATGCGAACTGAAAGGCATCTTTGTCGGAGCGAAAGTCGTTCGTGGTTTTAACTGGGAATGGGGCAATCAAGACGGTGGTGAAGGTAAAATCGGACGTGTTATTGATATACGCGGTTGGGATAAAGAGAGTAGTCGTTCAGTAGCGAATGTTACATGGCTATCTGGTTCAACTAATGTTTATCGTTTGGGTCATAAAGGCGATTGTGATATAAAATTTGTTGAACCAGCCAATGGTGGTTATTATTATCCTGAACATCTTCCAATACTCGGTCATAATATTGAACAAACAATAAGCCGTCCGATACGATCAGGACCACCACCGTTTAGTGTTGGTGATAAAGTTAAAGTTATTGTAAATGAAGAACAATTGAAACAGATGCAACAAGGACATGGCGGTTGGAATCCGAAAATGGCCGAAGTACTTTATTTCATTATTTTTTAATTTGTATTAATTTATTTTAATTGTAGTATATTGGGAAAATTGGTAAAGTTCATCGAGTTACTGATAAGGGTGATATTCGGGTACAATATGAGGGTTGTCAGAATCGTTGGACTTTCAATCCGGCTACTTTATCGAAAGTTAATACGATTGCTGTTGGTGATATTGTTTGTTTGAGGACTGATATTGAGAAAGTTAAGGAGTTGCAAAAGGGGCACGGAGAGTGGATTGAGATTATGAAAAATGTAATTTTCTGTTAATTTACAGAGATTGAGGCATTCGATTGTGGGAAATTTCTCATTAAGGGCACATATTCGGCTAGTCCAACCCGCATTAATCTTAAACAGTAACAGATATCGAAATGGTGAATGTTTCATTCGATTCTAAATCTGATTCTTCAACTTTGGAGGAAGATGGTTTTTTTTTTAATTCTCTGGATTTCCGGAAATTTAGATAATCATAATTACTTGTGGAAAAACTAAGTGTTTGTCCAGTACGCATATCTTTTTGAATTGTTAATAGAATGAAATACAATTTATACAATTAGATACACAAAAGTCAAGTCTATATTTAGGGGCGAGTGGATTTTCAATTTTCATTTCCGTTTTTCCGAAAATTACACAAATTAACCAATCAGAAGCCAATATTCCAAGTGGTTTACAACAAAGAAGTCGTAAAAAAGATTAGACAAATTATAGCTTTAAAACAATCAAATGCCTTAATCGTTGATAGTTTTCTAAAATAAATGGAGATTGCGTTCATGTTTCTGTTTATAGAGCCTGGGAAAATTGGGCAAAATCCTGAAGATCTACTCAGATGGTGATTTACGCGTCCAATTAGACGGACACGCTTGGACTTTAAATCCACAATGTGTCCGTCTTGTACCTGGTAGTGCAGTTGAATTAGCCAACTCAATGCAAGCTACACAAAACCAACGACAAGAACCATCAAGTAGATTCTGTTTAAAAATATTTTCTTTCTCTTAATTATTCGATTTTATAGTGGAATGGCATCCATCAAATCCATCTGATAATCAATCAAATAACGGAATAGCCGATCAATTGGTACGTGCATCCGCCCAAGGACATTTAGATACAGTCCAACGATTATTGGATGGTATACCAAGGAATATGGTCGATATGCGTAGTGGTGGTAAAACAGCATTACAAGTAGCCGCCCATCAGGGCCATTCAACAATTGTACGTCTATTATTGAATGCTGGTGCATCAGTTAATGCTTGTGATAATGATGGAGATTCATGTTTACATTATGCCGCATTTGGTAATCAACCGGAAATTTTAGATTTATTAATCAAATCCGGTTCCGATTTAAATTCATCAAATCGTAGTGGTTGTACAGCATTACATATAGCGGCACATAAACAACCAGCTGTATGTGTACAAATTCTATTAAATGCTGGTGCAAATCCAAATTGTACTGATCTATATGGTGATACAGCATTACATGATGCTATCGGTAAAGATAGTTATCAAGTTATCGATCTATTATGTTCATCACGTGGTATTGATTTTACTTTACGTAATAAACGTGGTTTTAATGTTCTACATCATGCAGCTTTGAAAGGTAAAAATTATGCGACATGTAAATTATTACAACACGCCCGACAATTGGTTGATGTCAAAAAAGATGACGGTTTTTCGGCGTTACATTTAGCTGCTTTAAATGGACATAAAGATGTTGTTGAAACTTTAATACAATTAGGACAAGCGGATATCAATTTACGTAATAATCGTAATCAGACTGCTTTATTATTGGCAGTCAGTCAAGGGCATTGTGGTGTTGTTGAATTGTTAATTAAATTGAATGCTGATATAAATGCCAAAGATGAAGATGATGATAATGCTCTACATTTAGTTTTGATAAAAAAATCACATTTAAACAACGATATACGTCAAGACGATTGTCCCGAAATTTATCAAATCTATGAGAATCTATCGCATATTAACGAATATCGTTTAGCTATAGCTATAGGTTGTTATTTAATACAAAACGGTATCGATTTGGATTGTTTGAATAGTAAAGCCCAATCTGCTTTGAGTCTATTACAAGAAACCAATCTACAAGAATTATTAAAGAGTTATAAACCTCAATTAGATAATAATCAATTACAACAACAACACGAGAGTTTTGGTATAGAAACTTTGAATTTAAACGAACAATCGAGACCTTCATTGGAAGGTTTCAATTTAACCGGCGATAATACACCTAAAAGTAGCCCAATACGTGTAGTCGATGAGGCTAAAAATACCCGCCGTAGTCGCCGTGATAAAACTAACGATAATTGTAGTACATCACAGGATAATTCACCGAATCATAAAGTTCCCCATTATCAAAACGAAAATGTTACAACAACACCATCACCGCCACAAAGTACAACAACTAGTAAACCAGTTGAATGTTTGGTTTGTTCGGAATTATCCGAGGAGAATGTACGTTTAGAGCCTTGTAATCATAAACCGGCCTGTGAGGATTGTTCATCGCGTATGAAAAAATGTTTACAATGCGGTATAATTGTACAGAAACGTATAACAAAAGATGGACGGATAATACCGGTGAAAAGTCGTCAACCTAGTGCTGAACGTATGCGTTATTTAGAATGTAAAATCGCTGAAATTGAAGAAAGTCATGCATGCAGTATATGTATGGAGCGTAAACGCAATGTTGTATTCCTATGTGGTCATGGTACATGTTCGAAATGTGCTGATACATTAAAAACATGTCATATGTGTAGAAAAACTATAACGAAAAAAATACCAATTTATTAAGATGTAGTTACCGGATCTCTTTATTAATTTTTTTCTAAAAATCGAATTATCGTGGTTTATTTCGTTCAAGGTAAGAATCTATGATAGAATTAGAAGGTGTCGTGATCGGGTTTGATATTTATTTATAAAACAATGATGCTACGCACTTTTGTGATTAATTTTCTTCTTTATTTCTTTTTAAATTTGGTTGTGATGACCGAAGTTTAAATCAATTCGTTTGATCTGTGATGCAATTATTTTCTATTCATTTTAAAATGTACTCCAGTAGGTTTAAAACAGGACATTGTATTTATAAATTTTGATTAGGATTAATAAACAATTGACATAAAAATCCACCTATAGAACTACAATACCTTTTAATTCTCCAGTCCGATCAATATTTGTTAATTTTAATTTTATAAGTGTTCACAGGGAGAAAACGTACAATTGAAATGGGCAAAATTGTTTATTCGTAGATTTACAAATCAAATCTATCGTTAATTAAATTTGGACAGTTTCCAATTTTATAAATGCTAGTTCCATTATCCTGTCAGCGATAAAGAATCGGTGAAGAGAGATATTTCTGAAAATGGAGAAATTGTTAGAAAAGTGGCAATTTCAGTAAATCGTGGGAAGGTTCGATAAATTGTAGGAAAATTGATTTGCTACTTTTCAATTGGCAACAAGAGGTAAGATTTCGGTTAAAATAAAACAGAAAACTTGACGGAACTGATTTATTGCAACTAAAATTTGTCGTAAATCGACTGGAATATTTAAAAAATTCAAATAATTAAATAAAACTTGTATAATTAAAATTAAAATCAGTCAAATATTTCCCATTTGTTCTTGCCTGTTTTCATCTAACACAAAGCAACTACGAAATGGACAAATATTTTTATAATAAAAGTACATTTCTATATCGTTATTTACATATCTACAATTTGTAAAATTATAAATAAAAGGACCCATTGTTTCTAGTTTGCTTTTATATCGGGATATTGTAAAAAATCACAAGAATTTCCACCGTTTCTATGCTAGAAATTAATAAGAATTTGATAAAACTCGCTCTACGATACGAACGTTATGTTGAAAGTCTTCAAAGTCATTGGTTCAACGTAAATATCACTCAAATTGGTTAAATTATAATGAATTGTTTCAATTCCAGTTAACGTTTTCATTTCAATATTATTTATATTGACATATTCGAAATTACTGTTTTTTATAAATTGTTTTATACTACATTGAAATTGTTTATTCACAGCACAATCATAATTTTGTCTATGTAATACTAATAAAGCACTATTCGATGGGAATTGTGAATAAATCCAGTCCGGTTGGGTACGCAATGTTAACAAATGTAAATCGCACGGTAATTGGTGGTTTAATAGATTTATCGTTTTGTTTTTTACTAAATTTTGATATTTCTGCTCAACGATATAAGTGAACATCGGATAGTTTAATATGTTCGATAGTTGATTCGCGTACAACGACGGCAATGGGAACAATTCATTTTTATTGTTAATATTGTTACTACCCGATTCAGTCGGTATGTTGATAGACCGCAAAATTTCCCCCTTCTCGAACAACGGTGGGCTATCATCGGAATTTTCGAATCGTTTCGCCTGCTCCTTCCGCACACCATCATCATTAACAATATCCTCGATGATTAGCCAATGTTTGTGGATGGTTTTCCGATTATCGACAACACCCTCGCCCATACCACGACTATCATCGTATAAAGTACGTCGATCGATCATCACTTCAAGATAACCCGGCTGCCAACTGGCTGCCCCTTGGGCGTGATTCGTCAATAAACTCAACCGTACATGGTCATCCTGTATGAACGCCATTGTTGTTATCGGGAAATAATTACCTTCAATACCGATCTTATCGACTTTGATACGTTTTTGCATTTGGAAACCGTTCAAATCCGTGTAGAATTCCGGCGGTTCCCCGTTTTGTATGTCGGTGATTAGGCGCATAAATAATTCCGTTTCGCGATTCTTCGGTGGATTCTCAAAATCGACAGTATTCTCAACATAAATACCGTCAGATAATTGCGAATTTTCAACATGGTAAATATTGATGCTGTGTATCAAAAATTGGCCATAAATTACAGTAATCTCGCTAGTTACCTGTCCGGATGTTATAATGATACTCATCTGGTCTTTGTATTGTTGTAGAACATCTTTCTCAATATCGTGCTCGTTCGGATCTGGCATAAATAGATAACTACCGGAATGGAATTGTGCACTGCGATAAGCGGCGAATTGTATGCCGCATTGCATGATTTTCGGCTTAATTTTACGTGTTATCGTCTTTAAAAATCCAGTATAACCGTTGAATAATAGTTTAAATTTGTGATTTTCCAATTGGATATCGCCAGTTGGGATGTCTTTAATTCGAAATTTCGACTCTAATATTCTATCGTTAATGTTATTATCATTATCTGTAGTTGGTAGTTGTTGTCGGTGGCATTTATTGCAATAAATCGTCGATAATTTGCCCTCACTTTCATCGTAGATTATTGTCAAAACTTTAATCGTTAATTGTTTCATTTTAATCAAAAATATCAACTCGTATTCGTCTTCAGCTACGGTAAATTTCGTATTCGATTCGTTACTATCCCAAACTGGATTAATTTGCGATAGAATCTCCTCGTTATTATCGTTATCGATCACTTTAACTTTATTCGTATTGACACGGATCTTTATCAATTCCTCTTGTGGTTGTGCTAATGAATTATAAACAATTATCTTACGTGATTGTTCCTTCGATATATTGATCGGTATTTTCTTCGGTAATTGTTCAAAAGCCAACCGTTCGTAATCGGTCAACAGGATATTCTCATCGGATTTAATCGTTAATTTCGGCAACAATAAACTCTGTATTGAATCTTTTTGTATATTAATCGTATCCCGTATACTTTCGAATAATTTTAAACCATAATCGCGCATTACAAACGATTTACTCGTACCGGTAATAGCGTCATGGTGTTGGAATAGACCTAAATTACGTCTAGATTTGATTAATTTCTCGTAATCACGTTCTAAAATTTTTAAATGTGTCGACAATTTCTGTTGGCGTACATAATTTAAAGCTAATGTATATAAAATTTCCGTACTACGTAATGTATTCTCTAATTCACGATTTAGTATTTTCATAAATGGACGTGTCGTATAATAGCCACTCCAATATGCCGGCCGTCCCTCTGAGAATATATCGGAATAGACGAAAAAGTCGCCTTTTAGGGTCGGGAATTGATCGTAACGTTTTACGATTTCGTCAAAGTAATCTTTCGGTGTACCGAAAACTATATCAGTTTTGTATTTGTCCTTATTTTGGTTGATATAATTGATTAATTTCATGTAATTGGTGTATTGTTGGTCCCATTCTTCCATTACATTGTAACGGAAATCATCCCCTAACGGCATTAATACAACATTATGCGGAAACAGTGAACCGGTACGGGAATATTGTTCCAATAGTAATTCGCTTTTCTCTTTAATATTCTTGTCGGTGATCGTCTGGGCTTTTATCGAATATTCGGTATATTCACCTTGGACTTTGCGAAAATCGAAATTCAAACAGATATACGGATGCGGACCACAACTGTGCTTAATCGAGTAGATATCGAACGGTTGATTATGGGTTAGAATCGATGATAATTGGTCAAAAGGCGACCATGATGGTACCCAACGAAAATCGCCGTATTGTTTCATTGCCAACCATTGTTTCCATGCATAATGGATGCGTTGTATTACTGTACCATTGATTCCAGACAATGCCATTAAATATGGCTGGGTACTACCATGGCCGAATGGATCCACCGACCAACCGGAACGCGGTTTCACGCCCAAATTCGTCCATATCCATTGATGACCTATAATAGTGGAAAGAAGAAGGAAATCTTTAATCGTGATTGATACGATCGATTATAAATTTGGACGGCTGCCAGTGCTGACTTTCATATTTTTTTATCATCAAGTTAATAAAAGCGAATAGTGGGTGATATTGGTGGCACTGACCTTCTATTAGTTGATCGACCATAGCATAAACATGGGCATTAGCCTCGTCTGTCATCACCCAACCCCCTGTTGTAATCTCAATCCGTCCGGAATTGACAAGATTTTTTAAAGCACGCTGTTTACTAGGGTGCGCCTCCTCCCACCAGGCATTCAAGAACGCTATTTCCGACCATATAAATGTGAAATTTTTATATTGTTGCAATTTCGACACCATCAAATTGATGATTTGTCGCGACGAATAATGGTAGTAATTTTCAAAAGTTTTCAACCATCCAGGATCGTTGTGCGAATGCGGTATTATGATCACCTACAAAAAAAAGTTCCACCATCATATTCTTCGAATGATAACACTGTAAATTTACTTTAAGTGGTGGCCTTTCGGCGTCCATTTTTTGCCGCTCGTAGCGATCCTCGAACGATTTATCCCAATATTCGCGGGTCTTCATCCATGGTGGCTGGAAAAATAGAAATAACATCTCGAGATTTCAATACCGCACTCTATTTGATACGACAAACAATTCGTAGAAGATGAAATGGAAATGATGAACAGGCGAAATGTGAATATGGGAAAACGAACAACTGTGTGTTTATGAGAAAACAATAGGAAACGATAGAATATGAGTTTCTCGGAAAATAAATCTCGATTCGGAACAAATTCAACGATTAGTCGATTCAAATTAACAACACTAAAGTTGTCAGTCACGTCGATGGAATAAAGATTGAAATCGAGATAATCTCTTGTACGGAATATCAATGATATGCAATAAATTTCAAGTAGTCTTCAAGTTCTAGTTTTTCTTTTCTTGTCAGCTATCAGACTTCATATTAATTCCGTAGGTGTTGATGCTTTTTTCTAGTACTGATTTAAAATAGGTGCGGTTTTGAACAAATAAATCCCCAAACCGGATGTAGAAGAACCTGTCAACTTCTATACAATTAAAAACTGGACATGGCTTTTTCTACAATACCATTGTTAACATGACACAATATTGAAACGATTCTCGGCGAGAGAAATGAGTGGAAATCACGGGCATTTTCCAAGATTACAATCTTCACGTTTTCTTATTTTCGTTGGGTAATTGGAAAGACTTGCATCAACATGCACCACCTCAACATTGCTCCTTAACTGATTGCCATACTCTATTTATTCTCGTTTTCGATTCTGCTCTAATTTCGAGTAAATAATAGAAAATATCCGACAATTTCGTAGTTTAATCCAATTTTAAAAGACGTGACATGTATGTTATTTAACGATCGAATAACCCGTAAAATCGTCTATACGATGTAATAGTAGAATATCACGGATTTGAATAGAATTAGAATCTTCGAGTTTCGTACAAGTATAGTGTGGCTTCAGGGTAGTTCCACCCTTTGTACACACTACACCGGATTAACATCGACTCGCGATCGTTTTGAATTCATTGAAAATACAAACAATAAACGTGGAAAAGGTCCCAATTCTCACTACCATTTAGTTTTTATCACGGAATTCTTATCGAAACAGTCAAAAAACAAAGCAATTATAGTAATTATCCCGAACAATATGTGTTTATTGATAATTGTACGATTGTGTTAATTAAGTTGGTTCTTACCTGAAAATCGAACTCTTTGAACACTTCTACGGTGTTAATATCGACTTCTGTATTCGTTAATTTCGGGTAAATTTCGTAATTTTGTTTGATAAAACTCCGATAATTGCTACTATTGTTATTGTTAATAATGATATTACTCGTTAATTTAGCCGATTTCGGTTGTCTTAATTCCTCATTAACACCGTAATTATTGCTATCAACACTATTATCATCAATAATTTTGCTATTATCCTGTTGTGTCCTTTGATTAACATCAGTGGTATAACTGGCATAATAAACGCACAAAATTATCGTTAAACCGATTGCTGTAAAGGCGACAGTTTTCGGTGACATTTTCCTAAACAATTTCGCTGTCATTGTTGAAATAATTGTAACCATTGTTTTTCGAATGTTTAAAAAAATTAGGAACTAATTGTCAACGTGACAACAAGTCAAGACTGTATTGTTTCTTCTGTAAAAAGGACGGACGTTGCCGAGACTTGATCATATCTGGAATTGAAAACAAGCATTTTAGCGTTTATTGAATGTTATATTTAAAATATTTGTGGTCCAGTCAAGTTGATTGTATGTCATGTACGTGTTTAACAAGCAACTTCCGTTAATTTCGAATTGTTTCATGCTAACACAATCGAGTATTGTTGGTAGATATTTTCGAATTGTGTGGATTTCAATAATGACGAGTTTTCGTTTTAATTAATCGAAACGACAATTAGGCTGGCAAAAATAGAAATTTTCTATAAATAAGAGTAAACCAAATATTAATATTTATTTTTATAATCAACGAAAATAGACTGGGGTTTTAATTGGATGGTTTCGAGTGTTTTCATTTCTGTAAAGTCCACAACTTCGACACTATTAAATAAATAATCGATGTTTCATAAAAGTGGACACACAAAAAAATCGGATGATATACGATGTACATCATATTGAAGTTGTTTAGCCTGTAGGACCGCCAGCAAGTCTAGGGAATGTGAATAATTCGATCCAAAAACTCTCGATTTTTTCCGATACGGTCAGTATAGCACGGACATGTATAGGAAAATGGATACAACACCGAATAAGAACAACAAACAACACGACATCAACGTTTATAACAACCTTGAAGAATTGCAAGAAAACCGGTGTCCATTAAAAGACGATCATCAAATAATGATGTCCTGTATATGTACATGTGTGCGTGTATCTCAACATGCCTACAGTCAATGTCTGTTTAATAAAACTAACAAGATAAGAGAATGGAGTTAAAAGAGCAAGTAATCCAACGAACAAGTTTCAAAACCGATTCTTGTAATATTAAAAATGTAACGTCGCAAATACTCCACTAAATTACCAACAAACATAATGAAACTGGGAATAGTGACGACAATCCATTAGAGAAGGTCCAAAATTAAAGGTTTAATCCCACCACCGATATATTTATACAACTATTACTGTGTCCGATTCAATTAATTGTAAAACGTAATCAAGAGGAATCGTAGAGGAAAGCGATACAAATAAAATTGTATTAACCACTTAACCAAAATTGACCTCAATCGTGGTCTTTACTCTGATTTATTCCATCTATAAGTCAAAATCTATCGCCAACTAGCCGATTAAATGACAAGAACCAGGAGAAAATTGAGCCAAGCTGTTCCGATATAAACAGATGGACTGTATACGAGTGGTTTTTAGTGGATTTCAGAGACAATTACGTCGGAGTGTCTGGAGTTTGTAATTAAATGTAATTTTAACTCGTTTAATTAGAGGGAAATTTCGAAAAACAGGTCGACAAAAATGAAAAACCTATAAAACCATCTAATTGAATCTAAACGCGATTTTGATTTAAATTAAATTTTATTAACTTCAACGAATTGATTTCAATTCAAACAATGTGGAAAATCTCCGATGAAAGCAATAAACTTTACGAGTTTTATTACAATATTATCAACCGTAAATTTCGGTATTCTGTGTTGTTTAATGCACGTAGAAATTATAATTTGAGAGAAAATTTAAAAACAATTAAAAATAATTTAACCAGCGGAATCACCGTTGTTGTTGTTATTGTCGGAGTTGACAATTTGTTGTTTAACAACAGGAATTTTTCGTGTTCCAGTTAGGAAAAAGACTAACGGTGATTTCATTTAAATAGAAAAAACACGGAGTTTAAAACTATTAATGTCGCAAAGAAGCTGCATTTGAATAAATGAGATCGACGAAAAAACGAAACGTGCCCACACAAACACCGGTCTAGACTAATTGAATCGCTAATCTGTTGTTAGTGCCATTATTTAGCATATCTAGAATTTGAATTTATTGTTTATACAGAATCAGTTAGAATTCTGGACAAATTCAATTGAATTCGTATTGGGAATAACCGAAGAATCTATAACAATCTTATTGATTTTATCTGAATAGTTAATTCAATTTTGACTGTTGTTGTATATACAGACAACCCTCCAGTTTTAGGGTGTTGTACAGGGGTGTTTGTTTCTTCTTCCGATTGGATGAGACTGGAATTCTAAACAACCGACCAGAATTGGCCCTAGTTCGTCTAAAATACACAGGAAATGATCCTACAATATTAGAGCCATTGGAATATTGCTAATCGGTGTTACTAGTCCGAAGAGGTTTTTTAAATCTTCACAGTCAAGGCGATTGAATTGATTTAGATGCGGTGTATTTTTTTTGAAAATAGACTAAAGATTTTCATCGAGTGATCGTCAATGGTCATTAAAATGTTCAAGGTAAATAATATCAACCTTGATTTTGATTAATATTTCAACGTAACAACAGTATTCGTTGGAGCTATCCAATTATTCAAATAAAAATCTAAAAAATATTGATTCGATCTAAATCCACCCCGAATTTTACATAAATTACCTATCTGTATTCAAACATTATTATTACACCAGTATTTGCATGTCTTTGATTCATGCAGACACGAAAATTGCATTTAGAAATAAAACTAGTGGATTTCAGAATTAAAAATATTAAGTTATAACAATATCATTGTTTGATTTAATTTAACTAGCAACAATTAATCACCGACGTAATCGGCCTTATCATTGATTATTATTAGTAACAAAGCTTTTCGACAATTTAATTAAAACTAGCAAGTTTTTTCAAATAGAAATAAAATTCGAACAAAAAAAGTCGATAAATTTAAAACTCTCCCGTAGTAGTTAGCACGATATTTACGTCATTAATTCTTAATTTAAACCAGGCCAAGATTAATTAATAAACACAGAAAATAGATACTCGGTTAGATGAGGAAATACACGAAAGGCTCGAAGATATTCCTTTTTGGTCGATATTTGTACAAATTTTGCGGTTTATTCGATATTACAAGTTTTAATCGAAACTAATAAATTGAGTGTTAATTATTCGAATTATGACTAGACGAAATATTGAATGAAAACTATAAATTTATCAACCATCAATTATCGAAATTACATGAATAAGGAAAAAATTGGAAAGGAAGCGGATTTAAATATTTGCGCGATAATTCGAGTTTTTCCTCCAAAATTAGAACGATCATAGATGATTTTTAACCGATTATGAGATTATCGCAGAAACGTACAATCGGTTTGTTAAAATTTAGCCGGATTAACTTTAAAGTTTCAATATTAAGGTTGATTAAAGTTTAAAGTAGCGAAAGTAGGATTTTTGGAATAAATGAGGTATAATTAGGCAATCGTTGATGGATTTTCTTTTTTGTTTACAAGAACACACCCACACTGCTATTATCGAAAAATCAACGATCATATTTCGTCAATAACGTCATTAGTTTCGACACAACGACGAAAATTGGGGGCTTTCAAAATGAGGACGAGTGTTGAAAAGAAAATCTAAACATTTATTTCTGGAAAATTCAGTCAATTTGGGGGCCGGGCTGGAATTTGTTGAAAAAAGTGGAAACTGACGATTTGTCGTTGATTTTTCAGGCAAAATCCACGAATTTGATATCTCGCCTCATGTTCAAGGTTGTGAAGAGAAAACATCAGCAATCTTTTGCTATTTTTCCTAATTTTCCAGGAAACTACCAGGCTGACTGGAGAATTTCTTACATATTTAGAAACCTTTCAATTTGCTATCAAACTGGTATAATTATGGGGAAATTTTAAAAAACATATACTTCTAGATTTTCATTTATAACTCAAAATTACACGATTTTCTAAAACTAAAAGATCCCTCTTATACGGCTTAAAATGCTCTTTCTAACAAGCCCAAAAACTTGAATTTTGAGTAAAAATTGAACGAGAAATCGCTTGTCAAATCTACCACTGTTTTAACTAGTTTTAGTCCAATCCTTCAAGAATATAAAGAGTATAAGCCCGGTTTATTGAAATTGCCCCTTCACCGAGAAAAGTTACAAAAATAGCCCAATCATCGGCGCCTTCAACCCCCGAACAAGGGCTGAAAACTAGGCTTAAATTTAAGCTAAAACCAAACAATTCGAGATAAATAGCAAGGAGGAAAAATCTGTCGACGTTTTAACGGTAGCGGAATTCTTTCGTTTAAATAACTGGTTCCATATCGGTTGACACACATGAAAATTCATTAAAATTGAGACTTCGATTGAGGCAGTTACGGCGCCACTATGTAACGGTAGCTAAAAGTCGGCCAAAATCGAATAGATGCAGTATAAATTTGTTTATTTTATGGTGTAATAATTAAGTCTTTTTAACGATTATTGATGTTTTCTTGGTGTTAATTGTAGGGAAATTTATGCATTTTTCTGTTAATAAATAGGGGGATTTTGTGGTTTTTCCCTATACTATTTATAGTGTTAACAGAAATTTTATTGATTGGAGAACACTATAAAAATTAGGATATTGTTTAGAATTATTGTTTGTTTACTTGTTAATTTAAAAATTGAATAAACTAATAATTATTTAAAAATAACTCCGAAATTATCGTATAATTGCCAATTAATGTTTTAATACAAATTTTTATTAAATTAACAGAGATGAGTCCAAGGACGTGACACTAGACAATCACCAAAGTTGATAAGAATCACCAGGATCTAACAAATTTTTGGAATTTCAACAAACTAGAAGAAATATAAAAACACCCCCGGCACAATCGGTAATGATTTTCGATTTTAGGCCAAATAAAGGCGAGTTTTGTTGTTGTGTTGTTGTTGCTACTATTATAAGAAGGTTGCCGAGACTGGTTTTATATTTCGGGGGGCATTTTTACCTCGATTCGGATACTTATGATCTATACTTACCTTTTTATTGAGAAAATCTTCAATTGTCGTCTACTACAATTGCAAAAACATCAATTCCCTTGTAAAATTACCAATTCTCCCCCTTAATCGAATTTTCTAATGATTTTCCTGTTGGTGATTTAGAAAATTGTTAACCCGCGATTTTTTTAAAAATTTATCAATGTTTGTTTTTATTGGTAATAATCTAAGGGGACGTCATATAACAATATACACACTCGACGCCATCTCGACAAGAACTACCGATCAGAATTTAGTTGTGTGTTATTTCTGTATGTTGTTTTATGCTGTTTCCCATGTGTTGGAAAGAGATCGACACATAACGGGATATTTAATCAATACGAAATTTGCGGGAAATTCAAACAAATCACTCTTTAATATAATCCGATAATTCCCCCACAATCATTGATTACAACAATTGCGTTAAAATTAAACCAATTTCGTAATTATCTAAAATACTTATTCAATTATGATCGTCTATATTCAATATTGTTTATAAAATTGAAACGTAACATACCTTGTGTTTATGCAACCAGTTATACTCAATTTTTAAAAATTGACAATTATCATAGCGCCTATCTTTATTGTGACTATTATCGTAATGACAGATAGATTATCGACATGAGTCGTTGATTGGTTGGTACCTATGCACTATTGGTGGATGCGCCGGGTATTCACATTAATTATTAAAATTAAAATTTATTTAAAATTGTACATTTATTTAAAAGACAAATTTGCATCAATTCACATCTCACAAATTGTGCACACATAAAATCATCAAAATTTAAAACAATATTAATGAAACTTCAGGGCTTATCATTCAATGGAATGGCTTCTTGTATATTATTTTGTTCGTTCTCTTCTACATCTTTATTGAATAGGAAACGGTAGAGTAGTGCTCCGAGAAAACCGGCACTTAGTGGCGCTACCCAATATACCTACAATTCTTATAATTAATATTCAAATAAAATTATAGTCGTAGTTGATTACCCAGTGGTCTTGCCAGGCCCCGTTTAGTAAAGCCGGCGCGAAACTCCTAACCGGATTCATATGAGCACCGGTATAAGGCCCCTAAAAACACACCAATATAGCAATCGTTCTGGTAAAATTTCCGAATTTATACCGCAGCGAATGCTAGACAAGCAATAGTGAATCCGAACCGGATCGGTGTTGAATCGTGTTTTGTACTGTTACGTCGATCCCAAACACCACAACAGACTAACGCTAGGATTAACGATATCAAGAATTCGATTAAGAACCCTTGCATTGTTGTTAAACTCGCGTTTATACCCGGCGAACATATACCGAAATCGTTAGGATCGGAGGCGTTCTGTATTCGATCAGCTGGTGTTGATACTTTCAACAAACCAAAACCAGCCAAAGCGCCCAGAAGTTGTCCAACGAAATAGATCGGTACTTGTATTAATGGAATATTGCCTAGAGTTGCTGCAGCTACTGTAACTACAGGGTTAATATGGGCGCCGGATATATGACCAAATACCTAAATTTCAACAATCTTAATCGTGTATTATTAGAAATAATAAAGGTGGATACCTGAATTGCTATCATAACAGCAAGACCGAATGTTAGACAGATTTGTTCGTGTGGAATCACCGCACCGGTTAAACTTACACAACCCATACAGCCAAGGAAAACTAAAATTGCTGTACCACCGGCTTCAGATGCACATAATACTATACGATCTGTTGTTGACATATTGTCGGTCATTTGGATTTTTCTACCTGGAATGATCGAATTTTGTAAAAATTTCTAGAATCTCGGTTATCACTGTTATCGACAGATAAAAATCGTGCAATCTTCGATGATCGAATTAGCACAATTTCTCGATAAGTCCACAATCACTCCACTGATAAGAAATTTGCGTCAATCATATTTCGTATGCCCTAAAGGTTAACACCGGCTATAACCGAACTAAAGATGATTATTAATTCCCATTATTTACGTGAATGTAGTGGGAAACCGGTAAAACTATTGAATTTTCAAGGTTTTAATTAATAAGAATAAGAGAAATAAAAATTAGACTCGTTTTAATAATACGTTATTATTGTATTAAGCAATTATCTTTTTCCTCTCAATGCCGACAAAGTGCATCTAGAAAAATTCAATTCCGTGATAAAATTATCAAAATTACGATAATTATTACAATAATTTCGATCTATAAATATTAATATCTTAATTTCGAGAAATCTTCAAAAACAAAATCGGTTATCTTTAACCTTAAAGGTCACAGCGATACGTTGATTTGAAATGCTAATTAAGTCATTCAAATCAACAGCATATAATTATACAACCTAATGGAAAATCGTATTCATAAACAATGATAGCGCACTTTAATTTCGCCAATTCTACTGGAAAAAATCAAAAAAACCTAACGAAATTCGAATAAATCCGTTTTGAATATTAACAGGGGTGGTTTCTCCAGTTTCGGCAAAATTTCACTTGCAATTTGGTCGAATTCTACTCACCCTTAGCCATGATGGTAGTGGTGGTGGTGGTGGTGGTGATGGTAGGATGACGGTGATAAGATCGCTCAATAAAGAATCACCTATCAGTTTATCTGTTTAATTAATTGACAATGAAAGTGAACGTAGAATTGTTGTTCCAAGTGCAGGTCAGACACCACTGACTAGCCGACTGACTGAGAATTCTTGTGAAACACACAATGATAAATAATATTGGGGCCAAACGTTTAGACAATTTTGAACTCTGATCATGTTTAAAATTAAATTTCCAATACACACACACAGAGACAATTTTATAATCAATTTTACAATGTTTGACAGCAGAAAAGTAGCATTAATAAATGACAGCTATGATAAGAGTGATTTGAAAAACAACAATAATATATTTGGTAAAACGGCGCAATTTATGGTAATAAGATCGCAGTTCAATTTAACGATTGTGCCAAAAGATAATCTAAATCAAACGAAGATTGCGTCTTTTTTTTTTAATTTTTAGAATAATCGGATTGACGCATTTTCAACAAGTCGTCACAAACGTGGGAACAAAAATTGGCTTTTACTCCTCGTATTTCAAATAGCGATGGTTCTGAATTGGTAAAACAGTGGAAATGCGATATTTTCCCACTCATTACTCACCACTTTTATCGAGTGACTATCAGTTATTCGTTATTTTAACACCCGGTTATGTTCAAATAAAGTTGTAAATATCAAAATGTAAACGTTTCTTGAATGGGTGTAGTTCAATAGACGCAAAATCAAAGTAAATCTGTTATTTTGCATTAGATTATCGTAAATGATGAGTTTAGGTTACTCGCTCTCGATTTTCAATTAATTTTTATCTTTATCCATTTACTGTATTTCTGATAATTTTAGAATCTTTCGATTATTTTCGTCAAATTGAATATAAAAAAAAGCAAAAAATTTGGGTGTTGGCCAGGATTAAAAAAACCGTGTCCCTGGAAATTACAACAAAAATTTAAACAAAAACAATTTAATTTGTAGATTTGATACACAATTTCAACAAATAGGTGGAACTATTCGAAAGTACCGAAACCTGTTGGAATTTCTAATGGGCTTACCTTCAAAAAACGACCGCCGTGGATTCGTTAATCTCTCAATATCCGGCGTACTGAGGCTGGTAGTTGGGGCTACAATCACAGAAATTCCCGGTTGTTGTTGCGGCCGAATTGTGGCCGATTCGTGATTGTAGCCGCCAATCGCGGATGTATCCTGCCGGTAAAATTGGGAGTCGATCATTTTGAGAATCTGGCCGACTTCTTGTTCGATAGACGGGTGGACACGTCCGTTTTTACCACTAAATAGGAACCGAATTTTGTTAGAACTCTAGAAGAATCATTAACTTACTGTAAATTGTCCATTGTGATCTAGCGAATCGGCGACATTCATTTTAAATGAATTCATTAACGGTTTAAACAAGAAAAATATTGATTTGCTCGTTTTTTCTACAATTTTTCTACCAATGTTTGATAAAATGTTAAAATCGATTTATTTCTAAAGTCAACAAATAAACTATTTAATATTTATGGTATGACACTAATTCTCTTCCAGTACTGGAATAAAAATTGTCACGTACATTTTATATATGCACATAAACAATACAAAAAACAGAACTACATCTATCAAATAATTTTAATAAATATTAAAGTGTTACAGTTAATCAATAAAAAGGATTGTAAAAAGACGGAAAACACAAAAACCAAACAATTTTATTATATAGATAAGGATCGAAAAAACTAATTTCTTTACATTATCAAAATAGAATTGTTAACACTAGGGAAAACTGTTATTAAATCGTACTTTCTACAGTTTCGACATATATTCAATAGCGATAATAGTTGTGTTTATACACAAAAAACCGACCCCCTACAACATACCAACTCGGTAAAATTATTATTAGTGTTAGTATTATCATCGTTATTATATAAAAAGTCAAGGCAAATTCTATAATTTGCCGTGACATTGGCTTTGAATTTGGCCTAAAACTGCCTGATAGAAACACCAACAACATTTTATGGCTATTAAATGATTGTTTATATCCTGTTTTCACGTTAATTATTTATTTTTTATCGATATTGTTGATGAAATATCAGGATATTGTAATAAATTGAAATTAATGCAATTATTGTTAAATGAACGGTTAATAGGAGAGGAAATCTATTCGAAGAATTCTTTAATCAACGCGATTTCCAACAATATTCAACTATACGAGTCTATTTGGAATTAATTGGAATTTCGGATTCGATTTCTATTCGAATTAGTCTCGGAATATGCAAATATTTTAATGGGATTCCCAACGATACCAACACGTCCATATGTTCATAAATATGCGCAATGTTCGCTCTTTAAAACGATTAAAACCGGAGGAAAAATATTAATTTCGTTGGAGAAATCGCGTGGCGCATCCACCATTTTTACAACTTCATTATCGCCATTGTGCGCATCGATGTGCTTATTTTAACTGATTCTAGCGATAGATTACTACCATTTATTAATCCTTTATCGAATAAAAATAAATGGATTGCCGGTTTAATATCGATTCAGTAAAAATCACATCGATTCTATATGAAGTGTAATAGAAGCGAAGTGTGGTTTTCGACGAATTTAACGCCAAATTGAATGCTTTCCGCGAATAATTGAGCCAATTCGGCGATTCTAAATTGTTAAAACGCCAACGAAAATTTAATTTCAAGTCGTCTGAGAAATTTCTAAATTCAATAGAAATTAACGATAACAACGTTCATTATTAAATTAACGAGGTCCGGTAATAAGGAAACCTTTAATAAAACCGGAAGACAGAGAAGAACAAAATAGAGTAAAGTACAAAATTGGCTTAATTTAATTATCGCTTCCGTAATTTTGCAGGACGGTCACAATTGTTATAAAGATAACACTCTCATCAGTGAAGAATTCTTGATTCTTATACCGCGTTTCACTTGATATAAAACCTATTTGATGGGCGATTTGGAAAATATTTTAGGAATTGTTAGGGGGTACTTGGAAATTATTTCGCCACAATTTGAACTCCGTAGCTCATCGGGAAGTCGGTCGAGAACTCTTAAAAAAATGGTACAATTTTTGAAATCAAGTTAAACACGCCAAAGTGGAAAAAAAGCAAAAAAAAAAACAATGTTAGGAGTCATTCAGAGCCATTTTGAGCTACATGGTTCAAATGATCTCCCGGGGATTCCCTATAAACCCTTAAAATATTAAAATTTAAGTAAAACATTTGTTGTTGATCTTCAAGTAGACAAAGTATTTTCGATAATTCGGTGTCAATTTTACCGGATACACGATAGTTGACAACCTACGATTTGATAAGAAACACAAACATCAAATAGATATACCATATATTTTTATATAAAATAATAATTCTTAAATTACAATGTAATTAATAAATTATTTACAATATTTTTTGTATAAAAAACGACTTAGTGCTATCACTTTAATTTTTATTATTTTCTAAGGTTGTAACGTTATCTAGATGTGTAGTTTCAATAGTACTCTCGTTATCATCCGTATCTTTAGGTACAGCAAATAAATAACGATAAATACCGCAACCTATAGGCACGGATATATTCGGTCCAATTAAATATATCTAAAATAATTAATTAATTAAATTAATTCTCAATTATTCCACAACTACATTACCCATTGGCCCTGCCAGTTTCCGCTGTAAAGAACCGGAGCAAAAGAACGAGCGGTATTCATACTGGCGCCAGTTAGAGGCCCCTAAATTGGAAAATTTTACAATTCTCTTTACGTACAAATCAAGACAAACTTACAGCAGCCATTGAAATTGTAGCGATAATAAAACCGAAACGTAACGGTACCGAATCCTGTTTATCTGAATTTCTCGGATCCCATACAGAACAACATATCAAAATCAATAATGTTGTTATAACGATTTCAATACCTAAAGCTTGAAACGTTGTAATTTCTGGATATATTGTCGTTTCACAAAATCCATTTTTTGAGTATTCTTCAGGAATCAAGCCCTAAAACAAACTAATTATTCAAGTGAAATATCGAAATTATTTCGCACTTTTAATAATCCAAAACCCAAGGCGGCTCCAATGAATTGTGCAGCAATATAGACAATAGCCATTTTGGTTTTGAGCATTCCTAGTAGTACCGCAGCTAGGGTTACACCTGGATTTAAATGCGCACCAGATATATGTCCGAAAGTTTGGATAATTGTCATAACAACCAGACCAAACGTTATACTGCCGAAATGATGGGCCGGTTTTGGATCATCGAATTGCGTTAAACAACCCATACAACCGAGAAACATCAATAAACCGGTACCGATCAATTCGGCGGCGAACATCATCACATACGAATCGAGATTACTCTTTCCTAAAATAGAATTTTCACAATTTCCGTTAATAATTGGAGCATTTTTAACACTTCATCGGGTCTTTTATTGAAGAGAACTAAATCGCAGCTTATAATCGAATAATTTTCAATCAATCATCGATAAGCTAAGACAATAAATCATGGTTTCGTTTTGAAAACGTTATCTTAGCGTTATCTATCGGTAATTTATAACAATTAAATTACTGATTTATAGATTGGAAAAAAGTGATTTTATAATGGAATTTGACATTGATTTGAACTTTTTATCAAAATTGAAAATTCTAAATAATAGCGGATCGAATGTCGTAATTTATCATCAAATTAAAACATCAACAATTAATTAAAAACCAATTTAACACTTTTTAATCCACGTTTGTAATTTTCTAATTGTGTTTAGATAAAATCTAATAGATTTAATAGTTACCCATTATGAAACCGTAAATAAAAGAAAATTAATTACTTTTTGCCATGATTTCTTCTTTCTTCTTTCTAATCAATTATAATCTAATGATTATTGAATTAAACCACAATTTTTGTTCAAACTAATTACTGACAAATATTTTTTATCAGTAGTTAAAACCAACAAAGTTTATGTACAAACTAGATAATTGCTCAGTTCACTCGAAAATTTATAACGTTTTACCACAAATAAATAAATAATAAATCATAAAATTAAATTGATAAGAGGATATCTAACGATTAAATAATTATATAAAATCTATTAGATTACTGAAAACATGATAGATTTCAAGGGTTTATTGTTTGATATTGTGAACGATGGAAATGATCATCGTTTTTTTCGCAAATATTGATAATTATTAAAATTGATAATTGAGATTAGATCAACGGAAAAGTACATTTTTGTGTTAACCAAAAAGGTGTTAATTCTTTGTGTAAATTGAAAATAACAGAAAATAATTTTCATACATTAACCACAGATTATAAAATCGTTTCCTATCGCTAAATATGTTAAGAATTTATTAATAATGTATCAACTGAATTTTGACGGATTTGCTCCTTGAAATAGCCCCATGAAAATATGAGAAAATATCCTGTTTGACGACAATTATAAAACTTGAAAACGTAATTTGTTATATGAAAACGCGATTATTTGAATTTAATCAAAAAATTCGAACTTTACACCTATAATTTATTAATTTTAATATTGCAAAGTATGACTACAATCTTTGAAACAGGATATGTGAAATTAATAGAAGTAATAATGCAATTAAACATCTTCGTTGGATCGCTAACGAGAACTTAACGATGTTGAAAAGTTGTCTGAAAGTCGAGTCGGTCACGTTGAAATAAACACAAAAATTCGTTGATATTTCGAAAATATGTCAATTTAGATTAGAAAATTTATCCTAAACGGTTCTTTATTATCTACAATGCGACATAATTTCAAACACTACGACTAGAAATTCGGTGAAAGTATGCACTCAAAATCGAAACGCATTACAAAATTTCGTCAAATTATAAAACCCTACCTTTCTTCTTCTTTTCGGTTTTCGATTTCTTTTTGATTTTCTCTTTAATTGGCGGAAAATCTGCTACAGATGTACAGACACCGTTACTGTTAGCCATTTGTCCATTTTGGGTTGAGAAATGATGTCCATTTTGTTCAACCATCTCCTTCTGGAACACCACCAATAAACGCTTTGTTAAGCAATAAAAATTAACAACAATTGGTTGGTTTAGATTAATTAAATCGCCTATTATGTGTAGGCCAGTTTTCTTTAAAATGAGCAACAAATCTGGTAGCTCGCTGTTATTATACATATTTATAACAAAATTAATTTTCCAAACACATACCTCTACCCGTGTCTTCAACGGAGTTATGTAAAAAATACTCATTTTATTGAAATAAATGTCACATCCGGAATGAAAACAGACGGAAGTTCAACTTGACATTATTTGTATTGAGAAATTATGGGGAAATTATGAATTAATTACAGACAATATGGTTACTAGCTCAAAAGAATGGTGAATGATTTTCAAAAAAATGTTTTCAAGTACCCGGTACTTGATAAAATCAGTCAACTTACGTACGATACTTTATTGGCATTTTATCCATTTAAATTGTTCTTTTATCTTTATTATCGTGGAAATTTTAAATGGAATTTGATTTTCTTTATTCTTTGTGACGTTAATTCAACAAATTACATCAATTACGCCATTAGTGTTCGGTCTAGTTTTCGGTATAATTCTTAGAAATAATTGATTTATTTGTTTTAAACTGTAAACTATCAAAAAAACATTCCAAATGGATAAATTATTGAACAATCATTACTTCAATTACAGCCTTGTATCTGTTCGTTTGATAATGAGCCGATTGTGGTACGTTTAAAATTTCGCACACGTTTAGATATTTGAAAGCAAAAAATGATAATCATTAAATTTTAGAAATTAGAGGTCGGTAGACTTTTTCGGCGTTTTTTCCCGACCTTTGTTGTAACGCAGCCTTTGAAACGGCCTCTGCAAGTTAGCCATCGATCATTGTTTGGAATAATTGAAATTTAAAAAAATAGACAAAAATTCCAAAAATTCAAATCAACTTAAATCAATTTTAATTGACTTGAACTTTACATCGCTTCTGTATTGTAGACTTTTCCCTTTCACCAACTTATTCGCTGTTGGTTAATTTTTAATTTGAGATTTTGCGGTTCATTGGGACACTGAAATTTTCAAACCCAATTATTCTGACAATGAACAAAATAAAAACCACACCGTTCAGATAAACAATTTTGTAATAAACCAACAATAAATCAATATCACAATCATAAACGAAAATCTATACTCACCAAAATATTTGGTCTTGGTTTCTGGTACACAATTCACTATTGTACACGAATAATCTTGAGCTTATCAAAAATTAGAGGCTTATTAAAACTGTTTCTCTTACTATAAACTCAAATCAACAATTAATTGCTTCCGAAACGCCTTATCAATCCGTTATTTACTTTTGTTTTTAAAGGATTATTCGTGACAGGTTAAAATTCAAGATTTATTGAAATCACAGTTGTTGATTATAATCTGTGTACTTACCGCTAGCGAATTATTTTCGCTGTTAACATTTCCGTTTTCCCACCAATTCACTATCACTGTAACCAGAATCTCGTGTCATAAACCTGTTGTTCGCGAGTCCATCATTACGTAGTCTAAACACACGATTCCCATTTATATTAGGTTAAATTTATCCTATATTATAAATGATTGAACTAAAATAATAGATAATTATTAAAGAAATTATTAAATTAAAACTACACTCGAATTAGTTTATTTTAGTACTCTCTACAAGTGCGAATAACTGGGCAAAAATAAACTCACCAGCTGATTGTTGGCTAAACGATCCTTCCAAGCTATTGATTTCACTATCGTGTCGTATAATCTCGATTTTCGTTACAAAAAGGTCAGAATTTCAAGCAAATATTAAAGCAAACAAACAATTTTTATTACCAAATATTGAACAAATAAAGGAACAATTAGAAAAGTTTTATAAAAATTTTAGACAGCTAGTAACTCTACTGTTAAGCGAAACGAACTGTGTCAAATTGAATATCTAAGTAGAATTGTAACAAAATAATAACTTTGAATCACACTGAAATTCTTAAAAAAATACATCATTCTTATAACAACAGATCAACTAATTTCGATAATAAACATCAACAATCAACTCTCGTCCGCAATCATTAAAATATGGCAAACAAATTCGAGTTTCTTGAACATCAATCTAATACTATCGTTGATCGATCTTCAAAGAAAATAAACGGAAGAGAGTTAACATCAATAAAATTAAGAAAAAAAATGTAAAAAAGTTATTCTTACATATAAACTTATAAATTTGTTGAAATCAATATTCGAACGCACAATAGGATTTACATTCTTGGTACTAAACGTATATCAAGCACTGATAAATCGAGCATATACTGTTGGTATTGTTCGTAAAATAAATGAGCGGCTGCAATGTCTTTAAAAAGAATTGTTGCACAACGCTCTTTAGGGTCGTGATGAATTTTCTGAAATACACCCAAAAATCATTAAACAAAACATCCAATTAGTTCCTAAATATACAAATATTAAGAATTTATCTACGGTGTTATGCAACAATTCAACGAAAACTAATTATATCGTTATAATTGTAGATGGTAATAAATCAATTTTCAGGCGAGTTAGTTTTCTAAGAAAGTTACGAGAGTATCACAGTCGTTTGAGGAATATCACAGATTCAAGGAACAAATCGAGTTTTAATTTTAAAGCAAAATAGAAGGATTCTACTGGACTTTTATTTTATCGAATATATTTGACGTTGTAGAAGACGAATATTTTGTTCTCCCTCTTTGAATAAACCCTATAAATATAAAATCTTACCTGTACTTCGCCGATCCCTTGAGCTATCTCCAACAACCTACTTTTTGTTGTATCGACCGATAAATTACTAATATAGATCAAAGGTATACGAGATTGTTGATCTTTTGCTATAATCTTTCGATTATTTAAAAACGATGAAATATCATTATTATTTCGATTGTTATCAACGTTAATTATATTCCTATTATTATCATGATCTAATGATAATAATGATGGTTTTTTAGTCATTGTAGTAATTGTAGAAGTTGCAGTACTTGTTGTCGATTTAATTGAAGTATTAGATTTTAATGGTCTACCAATATTTGGCTTATTTGTTAAAGGTGCCTTCTTTTTGACAACTAAACGATCCGACATGAATAATTTAACATTGGAATTATTCGAATTTTTAACAGTTTCAATATTTTCTTCACACAACTCATTTTTAATTGTAAATTTCTTTGGCATTACGTTATCTATTTTAGTCACTTCATTATTACTACGTAACTGTGTTGTTGTCTTCAATATTTTCGTTGATTTTTCTTGATTTAATTGTTTAACAACAATATTATTATTATTATTATTACTAGTATTATTATTATTAGTCTTATTTTTATGTTGTAGGAATTTCTGTTGTTGTTGAGTTAAATCTTTCAATCTTCTTTCTTCTTTCAATTTGAAAATCTTCTCCCTTTCGCGCTTCTGCTCCTCCATTTTCCGCTTGTATTCTTCATCCACAAATAAAGCAGTTTGTTTTGGTGGCGGCGATGGTATTTTATCAATACTATCATTCGAAATGTGATTATTCGAATTATTCGGTGGAATTCTTTTTTTAACCCCTAAACGACTATGAACACTCCCTTTATTACTATTTTGTTGAGTTGTAATTAAAGTTTCATTCCGTGAAAATCGACTAAATATTTGTCCATTTTCACAATTCCCCTGTTGATAAATATAGTCTTGCTGGTGCTGTTGTTGATAATATTGTGGTTCTTCTTGATAATAGTCTTGTTGTTGATAAAATTGTGACTCTTGGTACTGTTGTTGAGATGTTGAAGGCCACAATTGTGGTGAAATTGAGGTTGGTTCTTGGTACTGTTGTTGCTGTTGTTGAGATGTTGACCACAATTGGGGCGAAATTGAGGTTGGCATTGGGGATGGTTGTAATTGTTGTTTAAATAAATTTTCTTGACTAAGCGATAGTGTCTGTTTTTAAAAATTATGCATCAACTAACGGCTATTTAAATTAACAAAAATACAAACCTGACTAAAGGAATTTATTGAATTGAACGATTCATCATGTTGATTAAGATAAGGCTATAAAATTAAAAAAAAAATTAAATTATCGAATATAAAATCGATGAAAATGCAATTACCGGAGCTGTTTTTATATCTAGAAGACTTGGAAGTTGGACCTGTTGTTGTTGAATAAAATAATCTGATTGTTGCTTGACTTCAATGAGTGTCCTCTGTTCATTCGGCACTATTAATAGGTCCGGTCTTATTTTATCTTGGGGATGTACTTCGATATTATTTGACCTACTAATAACACGATCGGTCAGATCGTCATCATCATATTTTGGTGGTGGCACAAAGTTTAAAATAGCTAAAATTTAAAATTATCAAATTTCAAGATTTATTCGTTTGTTTGTTTTACCGTCGACTCTACCGTTATTTCGATCCTTCCGTCTATTATAATTATATTTTGAGTTTTTTCTCTCATTGTATCTGTATCGAGACCGGTGAGTATTTCGATTCGATCTTACTGGACTGATACGTCTAATTCGTTTCAGATCATCATATGTATTTACTAAAAAAGAAGGAAAAAATAATAAAAACGTTAATAACGAAAATTTGATTGTCAACCTTTACGTTCTTTGTTCTTTTGTTGTTTTTCATCTTTGGTAGTTTTGAAATGTTCATTTTCCTTTTTTGAACTCTCAGATGCTGCTAAAATTAATTAATAACATAAAAATTGATCAAATTAATAGTATAGATAGTATTTACATTCCATCAATTTCAAATCTTCGCCGATGTCGAGTCTTAAGACTTCCCCGTCATCTTCATTTTCTGCTTCAGGGGCGCTTTTTTCATTTTTTTTAATATCGACGTCATTATCTGTACTATCACCCTCTAATAATTTGTCTTCATCATCTTTATTTAAATCGTAATCTTCATAGTCGAATTCCTCTTCATCGCTAAGAGACAGACTACAGGTAGAGAAAATTCTGAGGTTATGCGAAATTTACCAATTATTATAATCAATAAAAAAATAGGTAAAATACAACACAAATTTTACTAATTAAATACTTACTTGTTCATAATTACTTGATGATTATTGGACTTCGTCGAATTGGAATAAAAACCGCAAATTAAACGGACTCAGCAATCAGAATGGAAACAAAATGGCAAATCTGGCGCCTACAATTGTTCAACAATGGCAGCACTGTTGCGGAAAAGCGCCAAATTTAAAATTAGTAATTTTATATCCACAATACGTATCTTTTAATATTTATAAATGCTTTAGTTTTAGTCTATAAACATCTATCTACTTATAATTGTTATCTACACTTGTTTTACTATCGGTCTATACTTATTTATCTACACTAATAATTGTTATAGACACCTTTAACGAATTCAACCATATATTTCCGGTGTATTGTAGTCTAAATTTTAGATAAAATAACACTTATAATGCTTTAAAAACAATTGTTTTAATCTACAATTCTTTCCTTAATTGTACTTTTGTGAACAAAATAACCTTCAAATTCGAGCGTCGTATTTTGTTAGGGAAATAGAAAAACAATTTGTAGTGGTAGCACTGTTACAAACAAACCGCCAAATTTAAATACAATAACATTGTATTCTTACTTTTAAAAATAGTGTTTATTTTTAATAATTAGCGATTTTACACAATTGTTTTATGAATTTTTGTCTTTATATTCGATAATTTATAGCAAGAAATTGTAGATTTGAATTCCAAAGAGATTACTTTGACAGGAAAACAATCGTAATTTATGTTGGTTATGCTGTTAGAATAACGGCGCAAAATTTAAACAAGTTACGATTAATAGTAATCTTTGGTAAATAAACAAGTTTTTTATTATTGTTATTATAGAAATATTTAATAAATATATTCTATTTCCGTTCGATAATTATTTGTAATTTCTGCTAAACTCGTTCGAAAGTTTCCGATAGATTCGCTTAAACGTCAATAGATGTCGCCGTGTTGTGAAAACTAAAATGCAATTTTACCGTTATATTGCGGTCGTTATCGTATTTTTGCAGTATTTTCAATTAAACGAATTCCTCGATAATCGGCTCAATTATCAAAATTTCGCGTCCTAATGATAACCATCGGCCTATTTAAATCGGCAGTGTTTCGTATAAATAAACAAACAATTATAGCCAACTTGATCTAGCAGTGTCAGTTGTTTTTCTAATTTGTCGTAAATATTGGGTGTTTTGTAAATTTTGGCAAAACACACGAAAATCCGAAATTTATACGGTTTCAATTTGGATGTGTGCGTGTGTACGTGTGGGTAAACTCAGTGACCCCTCGTTCATAATCACGTCCCCTCTTGTTTTTTTTTCACTCCACTCTGTATTGAGAAATCATATGACTTCGTAACGCACGTGATTTTCTATTTACTGTCATCGACTGACGACGACTAGGACAAGTATACGTGAGTGAGTGTGTGCCTCTATATCGGTTAATTTTTTTTCGCTCCCGTGATTATTGTGTGAATTTTTTCGTTTTTGGCACCAATAACGTGTGTTATCTATCTCGTGCATCTACAACTCGTCAATGAATCAGAATAGTGAGGGCTCTCTGATATGGCCCTATTCAACAAGTTGTTCAATAGACACAATCAAAATACTAATAGTCGACATGAGTGCGTTAGGTGAGTTATTTTCCAAATTTGCCTCTTCGTCCAGACGATTTCCGGGTAGTTTATCGATATTTTTGCTGTTATTGATGAAGAATCAACGACTTGAAAATGTTAAATTCTCAGTATTCTCTCGGAATTGTCAACAATTAAGAATAAATGGATTTTAAAAATAACTAATCGGGTAATAAATTTGCAAATTTAGCCAGATTACAAATAAAATTTGTAAAACATCTTGGTTCATATGAAAATACTTATGGAATTTTGATGCTTCTAGGTTGTTCTTCACAAATATTTTAGTCAAGTAGAAAACTTAATCATAAACTTAGAAATAAAAAAATCTTCAGTGTATTAAGCAGAAGTGTAAATTCTTGGAAATCAAAACATTTCTTTAATAGTTTACTTAATTTTGATTGAGTTGTTTATTTGTGAGAATTTCTGTTAAATTAGAAGAATATTTACAATATTCCTCTTATAATTAGAATGATTGACAATTGGGATAAATGCGTTTTCAAAACAACTTTGAATAAGATTACAAATCAAATTTATAAAGAAATCTAAAATACGAAAAGCCGGTTGTTCTTCACATGAAACTATGAAGCTCCAGTATTTCTCCCAGTTGGCCATATCTCGATTAGGCAGTGTCGTAGATTGCTCCATTAAATTTGTTGATGCTCTTTTTAAGCGTTCGAAGAGAACTACGACACAATTTGAAAATATTTTGGTACATCCTGTATAGTTTGTTTTAATTCAATTCCCCATGGTAGATCTCCGAAGCCTGTTCTTCACAATTATAATTAAATTAAACTATTCCTTTCCAATCAGCTAATTTCACAATTTAATTAGACAGGATTTCATAACGTAAGTGTCTCAATATAAGAAAATTAAATTGTTTGTTAATTTTTGATTAAATTCCAATTTGCTGTTATAATAAACACTAGCAATATTTTATGACAATTGTCGACAATTAAGAATAAATGAGCTTTAAAAATAGCTAATTCGTGTAGTAGAATTACAAATTTGGGCAATCTACCAATAAAATTAATAAAAAAATCTAAATATCAAATCTTGCTAAAGGCTATGCTCTTCACAAAAACGTCTCCACTGTTACATTCTAATAAACAACTTGAAGTTAATTTAATTTTGGAATTTCATGAGTTGATTAAAATTGTAGACTTGAAAATTTTAACAATTCCAAAAATCCAATTGATATTAGCCTTCGACAAGGCTAGTTCTTCAAATTTAACCATCAATAAAACTATTGTAAAATATTCTTATCTAATCAATTCATTTCCGTAAGCACACCTTAGAAATTATCTCAATAAAAATCTATTTTTAACACGTCTATGGTTCAATCTTTCACTCTATTTAGTGTACTACAAAAATTTGTAACTCTTAAGTCCCAAATACGCGAAGAAAAATAAAAATTGTGCCCCTACTACGCATAAATTTGTAAGCCAAAGTTACTGTCACAATTGTATTGCCAAATTCTCTTCGAAAAGCAACTCACGTTTCGAGTTTTTAAAATAATTAAAAAATGTACATTTCTGCTTAATACACTGTAGAATTTGAAAGACTTTACTTTAGTTATTTATAAAGCAATCGTTAAAATCTCTTGAGGCGAATTCGTCACGTTATTCTGCTGATTGTTGTTTGGTAAATCAACGGGATTTTTTTATAAAATTTTGTTTATTTGTTTTTCTAAAATTAATCATACGAAAATTGTTGTGTATTAAAAAATTTCAAATCATGTGATTGTTGAGAGTCAGAGAAAGAGAGAGAGAAAACGAAAAAAATATAAATAATGTAAAAAAAATAGATAAAAGGATCACGAGGCCAGTTATAATGAATGAATGAGAAATTATTTTATTACTAATGTCTTTATATTGATAGGTACAAAGGTATCTAATTTTTCCATACGTTTTTGTTATTATTGATTTTTTATATTAATTGTTTAATATAAAGTCAATAATGATGTTAATTTACTAGATCGATATTATTGAGGTTTATCATAGTTGTATTTAAAATAGATTATTGCTTAATATAAAGCATGTGATCGGAAGAAATAGATAATCGAATTTTATTAAAATTAGACGAAATAGATAAATCAATGGAATTTTAAAACTAATAATAGAAAAAACAAATAATGCGTTGTAATTAATACTTTGGCATCTTTATTTTTTTTTTCAACAATCTAATAGAAATTTAATCTGTAACATGGCCAATTTGGGACAATTTCCCTACAAAATTGAAGATGATTTTTTGAAGAGATCGATACATTCCTAAGTGATGCGTCTAAAAATATGACACATGTAAATTAGTTTCCTGCTAATTCATTATAATTTAAATTGGTTATTTATATTTAGATTTGTTGATTTGTTTGCTTACATTTGTTACATACAATCATATGTACATACGTAAATGACATTTTTGAGATTGATTGATCGATGCGAAATGCTTATGTAATCAATCTTCCACCTTTTTTCCATTGTTATTGTTGTTTTTGTTGTAATTTTTACGTCAATTAATTTTTTGTTACGTTAAATTTACAATATTTGTCTACAATTAGTGTAATGACGTAATTTCGAAGATTGCCAAAACGAAATTTTATTGAATCAATAACAAGTATTTTGACGAACGTACTTGTTGGATAAGTTGTTTTTATGAATGAATTTAACGATGTGGAAATAACTCATTTCGGCATCAATTTGGACAATAGCCCATCATTGAAGAATTTCCATAATTTTATTCAAATCGATTCTCGTGTTTGACAACTACGTAATTACTATCTAAATTTAGATTTTTTTTATTTTATTGTTTCAAGTACAAATTTTATCTGTTTTTTAAGTAATTATTTATGTAATGATACACTAATTACGGTTTGTTTCCACGTTAGTGATTACTGAAATTTCGTTTATTATTAGTCTTAATGTAAACATTATTGCCCCGTCTCTGATAATCAACAATGATTGTATTCGCTTAATAATTGATCCTAAAATTGTACCTATTTATAGTTTATTAGGCTATAAAATGTTAAACAATTGTTAACAATATTAACAAATACGATTTTTATAATGGCGATTACAGGGTTGCGCAAGCTTTTTGTGGGTCTTTTTAAAGGGAGTTTTAGACGTTCAGATCTGCATTTGAGTAGAATTTGCAATTTTGAATCAAGATTTTAAGGATTTTAAACGTCCACATTTTGAGGGTTTTATCCCTTATTTGCAGTTTTTCTTTTAATTTTCTGTTTTAAAACTTCTACAAAATGTAATTTGTTAATTTTGTGATGAATCTTGTTAAATTGTAAAAAGTTAGAAGCTTTGGTTTATTCTAATAAAAGTAATAGATTTTTTTAAACGGAGATTATTTGAGTAAATTCCGTAACTTTATTGGATTTGTAAGACTTTTCGACTCATTGGAGACATTTCTAGCCTTTATTGTTAGTTTTTCTTTGAATTTCTCGTTTTAATTCGCAATTTTAAGTCGAAATTGTAAGGTTTTCGACTAAATTCAATCAATTCTTCTGTGTATTTTCCATTTTAAAACAATTTTACAAGATTAGTTTTTGATGAATTCAGTTGTTAAACCGTAATAAAGATTGAGTACTTGTATTCAGACAAAATTAAACTTCTATTCGGAGTTGCGAGGCATTTTGGTCCCAAAATTATCAACTTTTGAGCAATAATTTAGGGGCCTTTTACAGTTCAAATTATATTGATTTATTTTGTGCAATTTTGTATTTTCAGTGAACGATTATTTGCATTTAATCGCGACCAGATTCGGTTGGTGTTGTTTCGAGAATGTGATTTTCGTGGGCGTAAATTGCTATTTGACTCAACCAGTGTTAAAAAAATTCCAATTCCAAATGCAAATCAACAACAACAACAAGAAACAGAAAAATTCACAGAAATCTCAAATGGATTCGGCTATTTGGTAAAATCAAATTAATAAAAATTAATAAAAATTAACAAATCTTTATTTTATAGTGTGCAAAACCACCATCCGATTGTAACGATTTATGCGAAATGGTTTTTGGTTCGGTAGCAATGAGTTTTCGTGGTACAAATTTCAAAATGCACACATTAGAATTAATAGAGAAATATTTATTAATGTTCTCGCAAGTTTTTCCTAGTCCACAAAAACATCATCAACAATCATCACCAACAGCATCATCTAGTCAACGAAATAATTCAACCCCAATTTATCAACAACATTCCAATAATTATATTGATTCAGGTGTTAATAGTTTAAATTCCATTAATAATACAACAATATCTGACACGATTCTAGGTAATCCTCTATATTTATTATCAATTATTACTAAATTAAATCAATAGTTTGTAGACGATCTAGTTGTAATACTGGTGGTAATTTATCAACATCAACACGTAGTACAATTGGTGATTCTGGCTATTATGTCGATAATTCATTTACAACAAGTAGTAATTCATCATTAGGTTAATTGATTTCAATAGAGAGATAATTGAATTAATTTATTGTAATGTAATTATTTTAGGTGCATCAAATTTGTCGTTATCATCAGGTAATTTACATAAACGATATTTACATCGTACTAGTACATCATTAGATAATTCCGGATTATCGTTAAACAGTTCGGATTCTATCGGTGATAATGGGAAGAGAACAACAAATTATAAAAGTTTTAAATTGGGATTTGCGTTAATTTTCCAACTAACAACCGGACAAGAAGAGTTAGTTTTTTGTTGTTGTTATAATTGTTAATTAATTATTATTGTTAATTATAGACGTTTAATACAGTTTCTAATGGAGCATGTGATGATTATAGAAACGTTATTATGGCGTGCTCGTCATATTATCGAAATTGCATTAATTAAATACAACAATTTCTATAAATTAATGTTGGATATGACAGATTTTATTATACAGTACCTGGATGGTTTGCTCTCTAATTCGTATCTATCGACAAATTTGTGGCTGTTACTATCAAATAATGACTGTGATAGACTAAATAGTATTAATGCATTTAATAATAATAATTTAAAATTAAAATCGATTAATAGTGGTAATAGTGGTGGGTTATTTGACAATTTTGGTAAATTTATTAGAGCCGATTGGGATCCGTTTAATTTAAAGAAGAACCAATTCAACACCGGCCAGAATTCGTTGGCTGAGAGATTTATGCAGGATTTCTGTGATGTCCTAGAGAGTGTCGATATTAAAGATACGAATTTGTATGTATTTTTATTTAATACAACAAAAATTATTAATTATTTTATTATTCTAGTTTTATGAGTACATTATTGACGGCCGTTTTAACAAATCATCTAGGTTGGGTAAATACTTGTCTACCATCAACTATAACAATCGAGAAATCATTAAATCCATTATGGGATGAATTGAATGATTTATATGGTACAATTGGTAATCCAATTAAATTAACACAAACTATAATTACTGGAACAAATCGTAATGATTTAATTACGAAAATCTTAACTATATTAACCTATTTTATTCGTTGCTGTGATGTTATTCGTAAAATTCCAATACGAAATGATCTACAAAATGAAAATGAAATCGTTGAAATTATCTGTCAGAAATATTGTTGCATTCCAAAGGAGAATTACAAAAAATACGAAGACCATTTGAAAGAGATCATGAATAACAATATTGTTGTTGACAAGAAATTAACAAAAACTAATAATTTACAGACGAATATATTGAAGAAATCCAGTAAGAGTCTATTAAAAACGCAGACTTGTATCCGAAATCTATCATCAATGTTGGATGATCAATTCAATGATTGTACTAGTTCTACAAATAATGACGATTTTGGTAGTGTTAAAGATGATGTTGTTTTTGTTTTGGGTGATAATGAGAAATTAGTAGGTTTAAAAACTGTAGAGAAATCAACAAAACGTCCGAATTGTTTAAATTTAACAACACAATCACAACTGAAACCGACCACATCATGGTCATCACTATTGGATTTATCCAATAAACAAATAAATTGCGATAAAGATGTTAAAATGAAAATACGATCACAGAGTGTACCGCCGAATAATAACAATAATGATAATAATGATAATAAAAGTGATGTTGATAAGAAATTGATCGATGTTGGACGAGATACAATAATCGATTGTAATAATCACAAATCGAAATATCGTTTTGGTGGTGTTAAATTCAATTTACAACAATATCCTCAAATTTTATCGAACTATATGAAAAGTAAAAATTTAGAAATATCGAATTTACAATTCGGTAATGGTGATAAAATTATAAAAATCGACGAATTATCATCAATTAGTGATGTTATAACGTCGAAATATCCGGAAATCAATAACGATTATAATGATGATAGTGAAGCATTACAAACACCATCGAATGCTTCAGAATTGGAATTTACAAGTGATTTGTGTGTTACACCAACATTGCCACAACAAGCCAAAGAAACAACAGTTATCAATGAACAATCAATAAACCGACATTTATTAAACAATTCGCACCGAATACGATTATCAAAGAAAACTATACGAATAATAATGATGATAACAATAACCAGACTGATAAGAATACCATGAAAACCGCTATATTTCCAATGCCAAAGTAATTTATTTTTTTAGTTTTACATAAATAAATTCTAATTAGAATTTTTCCAATAGGTCGGATTATAAACAACCTGATATAGAATCAATAAAGTATACAACATCATTAATGAGGGCAATTAATGATTTTTATATGCCTGATATGGTAATGCAGGCTATAATTAAACCGAAAACACAATGGGAATCTCGTCTTAAACATGATTTAATTTTAACTAGTCAACATTCCCCAATTGATCAACCTGTTGATGAAGCTATTGCTATCGTCGCCAATATCGACACTTGGTACGTATAAAACCTATACAGGATGGGCCAATTAAAAGTATAAAAAGTCCGAAATTTTCAATTTTGTAGTATTTAATTAAAAAATTCATATCTTTAAAAGTATAGCTCCTAGTCGATCAAAATTTGAAACTCGAATAGCCCAAACTATATACTTTAAATCAGATTTGATGGAATTGAGTTATTTTTCAGCGTTTAGCTAGAATTAATTTTTATTTCAGCCACTTTTCAAGCCGTAATATCGGCCTTATTTTAAACCTTATTTAGGTTTCTCTATTCGATCGGAGAGAAAAAAGGTATAAAACTGTATTAACATTCTCCATACACTTCTAGTAATTTTTCAGTTAAAGATTTTCAATTTTAATTAATTTCCTCCTGAAAGAAGATACTTAAACATAGAAGGCCTAGCAAAACAATTTTCTATTCAATTGTTACAATTGACATCTAAATAATTAATTATATTTTTAATGGAAAACAATACAAGAAATTGATAATTAATTAAATAAAAATTAATTCGATTTTTTTTCATGTAAAGTTTGCTGAAATTGCTGAAAAAAACATGTAAAATAATCAATGTTAACCTCAATTGTGACAGTTAATGTCATTTTTCTAAGCCTTCTTTGCATTTCTTTATTAAGTCATAGACGACTAGATACTAGACACTTTCAAATAAGGAGGAAAATTACAGAAAATTCAAAATTTTAAATAGCTGAAAATTTTGAGGTAGATATAGGGAATACTAATAGAATTCGATAGAGAATTTTTTCTCTATTGAACCGTGTTCTATTTAAAATAAGAATGATATTACAGTTTGAAAATTGCCTGAAAGAATTTATTTCAGCAAAAGAAAAATTCGAAATTCCTGAAAAACGTTGGTTATAAAAGTCCTCTTCATTTGACAATAGAATCTAAATATGCAAATTTATTATTAGAGTGGCGAAAATATTTTCTAGAGGTAATCCAGGTAAACAGCATTAAACTAAATTTCAGCAATTTCAAACAATTCGAACTTATATGCTTTTAATAAGCCATCCTCTTGACCCACTCACCCTATATTTAAGTTTACAAATTCTTGTAAACCTAACAAATAGGGAATATTCATCCCTCAGATAGTTGAAGGGTAGTTTTAATTGTTGGTGTGGTTTTTAGGGAGGTACAGTTGATGTCGAGTCACACGTTCGTTATCGATAAGAATTCCAATGGGATACCGGTTGGGATGTCGCAATTAATCGCAAATATGTTAGAATCGTTATTACAGATGTGGAAATTAAATGTTCCAATACATTATGTAAGTTTATTTAATTTTAAAATATTCAATTTTAAATAAATAAATAATTTCTAGTGTTTGATGCATATAGAACAAACACTACAAGAATTGTGTGTACGTTCTAAAGCTTTAGCTGAATTTCTATTATCATCGGAATTTTGTAATATGGAAGAATTAACAACAAGTTTAAATTTAGAAGTGAATGATGTACCGTTATTATTAGCAGTGGCTTCAACGCATTCACCACAAGTAACGCAAAAATACGGCCTCAGCTTCCAATAGAAAATTTTATAAATTTACATTATCTAATGTATATCACATAATTTCAATTTCAATATTTATTGTTGCTGTTTCCTTTTTCTTTTTTCTATTTGTATATTATAGGCGTTTTTTTAATTTATAATATACAAAAATTAATATCCTCTACTAAGATCTAAAACGCCCGGTAATGGTAAATTCCGCAAATATAGTTCTAGATTTTCGCGAAATTGTTCCGCAATATCCGTCGCCCGACTAAGGCCCGATATGTGGGGCGTTATTACAACTTGCGGCATTTTCCACAACGGACTCTCTTCCGGTAACGGTTCAACGGCGAATACGTCGAAGATAGCGCCGGATAGCCAACGGTTGTTTAGTGCTTTAATTAGGGAAGTTTCCGAAATTATGTTGCCCCGACCGATGTTGATTAAAACAGTCTTCTTGTCTAGAATTTAGATTGTCTGATTAATTTATTGATTATGGAATAGTACCTTTGCAATTTTCTAAAATATCGTTATCTAGAAAGCCATCAGTACTGGGAACTCCAGGCAGGACCGAAACGATATAGTCGCACTCTTTGAGGAATCCCACCAGATTATCACCAGGGAAGTATTTTTGTACGAACGAATAATCCTCGTCTTTTGGTAGGTCCGGCTTGCGTCCAGTTGCAATGATTTTCGCTCCGAAACAATGCAATAATTTACCAACTAAAAAACATCAAAATAGAACTCCTATTTTATTATGAATCCCAAATGTTGAATACTTCGACTGCCGATATTCCCCAATCCTAAGATACCGACAGTCAAATCGAAAATGACCCGAAAATCGTGTATCTTGCCATCGTGACTCCACAGACATTGTTTCTGATTATCGTAGACTTTAAACAGGTCGCGTTCGTAATTTACGATATTTGCAACGACGTATTCACCCATTATGTAACCGAAATGTTTACCAGTGAATCGTGTGATTTTGTACGGAACTTCTTCATCGTCTCTGACGTAGTTCTTCAGGATATTGGCACCGGCCCATGTGCTTTGCACCCATTTCGCTTGCGGTAGACCGTACAGATGCGGGCCCAAATACTCAAAATCGCAAATTACAATTTCGGACTTCTTAAAATAATTATCGCTCTCTAGAAAAATAAAATAACGCAAATTTTACAATCTTCTGTATACGTACCGGCTGAAATTACTTGATGGAAAGTTACATTCGGTACAATCCGAGTCAATTCTTTCAGTAAATTCGGTATTTTCGAGTAAACCGGAATAATTAATGGCATTTTCTTCTAGTGGAAATCGACAAGTTTGGAACTTAACTGGGAAAATAGCCGCTTTATCTGCTATTTATATGCAACCTATTACATATTAACTGTTATTAAAATGTGCAAAATGATAAGATAAAAATATCAAAAATAAAGAAAAAAAAGGAAAATTTATTTGTCTGAAAAAAATTACAGCTGATAATTTGGGCGTTGCCAGGTCAACTCGAACATTCGGTAGATATCAGACAAGTAAATTTATCTTTTATACACTTGAATTTGATGAATTCTTTCCTCTTTAATTTGAGCCTTCTTGGACTTCAACAGCAAAAGAAGCGAGGTTTTTTCTATATTTGTCAAAATTACACAAATCAATTAACACTAAAAAAAGATTATTTAAATTTAATAATTTTAAAAATCATTTTCTTCTCAAATTTCCTGGATTGGAAATTCCAGAAAATTTAAGTATTCAATGAACACTTTAAAACCACCCTTTGATCAAATTTCATGAATTCCATGAAACAATTACGAAATTTTCCATATATACGTCACAATTTCGTTAAAATCAAAAATCCCAATTCTTCAAATCTTAGGAAAAGTTTTCTAAACGTGACAACCTTGCAATTTCCAATTATCATTGTTCAAGATTGCCAACGATAACAAACCAATTACATTGCAATTTTTCTTTATCAATTAAAGTAATTTCTTCAACAATTTACGGTCGTTTAAGAAATTGAATTTATAATTTTAATTATAATTTATATTTGTTTTATATATTTTATCAATTATTTTAATATTTTGGAAATAATTAAATGTTGGTACCGCTAAAGTCCCTAGATTTTGACACCTGTCAAATGTCAATAATATTGTAGATGTGTCAAAACAAAAGTGATAAAATTGATGATAAGAATAATTAAGGGTTGAATAATGGAGACGAATGATAACAATAGAAAAGTACCATTAGAAGAATTATCAAGGGATGATTTACTAAAAAAATGCAGAAATTTCCTAATAATTGCGCAAAAAGCAAAACAAATTAAAGATCAATTACAGGAAGAAAACAACGAATTAAAATCGCAGTTAAACAATATTAAAATTAATAATAATGAAATTATCGAGAAATTGACACAAGAAAAACTCAAACATGTAACAATAATTGATGATTTGAAGAATCAATTGAAGAAATCGAATCAAAAACATGATTGTGATAACGAGAAAAGTCTACTAAAACATGAAATTGAGCAATTGAACGGACAATTAAATGAGTTAAATCGAATCAGTATAGAACAACGACAAGAGTTGTTGGATATTGAAGAGAAAAATAGGGAATTTAAGGAATTACAGTTGAGTCTTGACGAGAAGGAGAAAACTATTGAAAAATTGAAGGAAAAACTCAAATTCTACCATACGAAAATCGTTAAATTTATTGGCGATATCAAGGAATTGAAGAATGATAAAAACGCTATTCTATACAGCTTTAAAGATTATTTAAAACAAGTAGAAGATTGGAAATTTAAATTGCAACGACTATTGAACACGATAAATTTAATCGAAATTAATAATAACGTTGATGAATTGAACCGTATACGAATTGAAAATAAACACTTAAAGGATGAAAATAACGGCTTATTGAAAGATAAACAGAGATTAGTCGAGAAATACGAGCGAGAAATTCAGGTATTCAACGACCAAAACCGCAACAATACAACTGAAATACAGAGGCACATCGAAGAGAACGAGAAAATTTGTATTGAATATCGTAAAATTATATCGAAATTGGAGAATGATATCGAGAAGAATTTCCTCGAAATGGACGAATTGAAACAGAAGAACCGCAATTTACAAGAAGAATTGGAGAATTTCCAAAAGGTCGATAAAGACTCATTGAACAAAACCAATGAAGAAATACTGAAATTAATCCAAGAGAATTCCGATTTGATTAAATCGCGCGATCAGATTCAAGAAGAATTGCAACAATTGAAACGCGAAAATAACGAATTATTGGCGGAAATGAACGAGATGAATCAAATATTGAAGGAGCGCGGCGAGATGATATCGGAATTGCAAGATCAATTACAAAATTTCGAACGGAATTCGAAAGAAATCGTAAATAAAAATGAGAAAATCGTGGAGAAAACCCATGAAATCGCTGAGAAAGATGAGAATTGTGAAGAGACTGAAACAATGTCAACTTCAACAATATCAAAGACGGAGGAAATGAGCCGTTTGAAGGATTTGGAAAGTTCCTGGGAGGAGCGTTATGGTAAATTACGAACGTTCGCGATAAAATTGAAGAGTAAAATACGCGATTTACAACAGGAATTGGTCAAAGAACAGAACGAAAAGAATGAGATACAGAAGAAATTTATAGAGAGTCTCAAAAATATCGATAATTTCCAAGATTTGCAAGACAAACTTGCCGACAACGAGAGTGTGATTCAAGAATTACACCGGAAACTCGATGAATACGAAAAAGAGAAAAGTAACACGGAAAACTGGAAGAAGGAGATTAGCAATAAGGTTCAAATATTGCGCAAAGAATTGGAAACGAAGAAAAATGTCGAAGTAAAATTGGAGAATTTACAAAAAGATCTAGATAACAAACAAAAAGAATTGGTTGATCTTGAAAATCTACTAGAAATAAAAAACGTCGAATTGTTAAACAATAAAAAACAATTCGATAAAAACAACGACATTTTCGTAGAGAAAGATGAGAAGATTTCAAATTTAGAGAAATTATTGGAGAATTCGTTGAATAAAATCGACGAATTACAACGGGAATTGACGAAAATCTTTCAAGATAATGAACGTTTGCAGAAGAAATTCCAAGATGATAAACAATTATTCGTCAATGAGAATTTCAATTTGAAACAATCATTAAAAGAATTACAGGAAAGATACGATTTGAAAAACGTTGAATTTGAGAAATTGTTTAACGATTACGAAAATTATAAAATACGGGCACAAAGTGTACTGTTACAGAAAAATCAAAATTCACAAATCGGTCTTGAGGAGAAATTGAACGAGAGAATTGAATTATTAACGACGAAATGTGAACAATTAACGCTGGAATTGAACGAATTCAAGTAAGTATCTTAATTCAAATTCAGTTTCTACGAGTGATTTTAGAGTAGTCAAGTAGTGTGTTGTTTGGCGTGTAGGGAAAAGCAATAATATAGTCACTAACTATACTCGATTCTATGCTGAAAAAAATCTCATTGGTTCTATAAAGGCGCCAAATTTAAAAACAACAAATGAGCTACAAGTATACAGAATGAGCCAAGTGGTTGGCCTATTAGAAGTTCTAATTGATGAAAGTTTCTGAAATTTGGTATGCCCCCGTTTTTCCACCTGAACTACATCTGGAAAATAGTTTCGTTGTTCTATCAACCCCCGGTGTATGGGGTAGTGCACCCTACTTTCTTATTTTAAGTAGAATGGTATATTTTTTATTTCATATTTAGATTCTATGGTAAAAATGAAATAGACTTTGATAACGTGATCTATGGTCTAGCGTTAATAGTTTTTCAGAAATTTCGACTTTTTCTGAAAATCTTGATTTTGTAGTGTTTTATTTAAAAATTCATATCTCGGAAAATATTGTTGCTAGACAATCCAAATTTGGAAATCAAATAGTTCAAACTATACACTTTACGCTAAATTTTATAGAATTCAATTATCTTTCAGCGTTTAGCTGAAATCGGTTTTTCTTTCAGCCAATTTTCAAAGTGCCATAACTTTCTTATTTTAAATAGAATGGTATATTTTTCTTTCCACGGTTAGACAGAGAAAAAAATTCTGCATCGAATCATATTAGCATTCCCTATACCTATTCTTGATCATTTTTCAGTTATTCAAGTTTTTCGATTTCTAATAATTTACCCCCTGAAACCAAATACTAAAACATAGTAGGCTTGGCGAAACAACCTTCTGTCACAATTATAATTAAAATAATTAATTAGTTTTATATTTTTTAATTAAAAAATCATAGAAGAAATTGACAAATAATTAAATTAAAATTAATTGGATTTTCTTTTCATGTAAAATTGGCAGAAATCGCTGAAAAAACATACAAAATAATCATTGTTAACCTCAAATGTGACAGTTAATGTCATTTTGCTAAGCCGCCTATGCATTTCTTTATAGGCGAATTTTAAGTCTTAGACAACTAGACACTAGTCAGTTTCAGGCTGGAAAGAAAACTATTAAAAATCTAAAATCTTAAATAACTGAAAAAACTATCAGCGATAGGTATAGGAAATGTTAATACAGTTCGATGTAGAATTTTTTTCTCTAACTAACCGTGTAAAGAAAATATACCATTCCATTTAAAATAAGAAAGATATTACATGTTGAAAATTGACTGAAAGAAAAATTCATTTCGACTAAATGCTGAAAGATATTTCACTTTTGAAAAATCTGGCGTAAAGTACATAGTTTAAATTATTTGAGATCCAAACTTGGATTGTCTATCAACGATATCTTCAAATATATGAATTTTTTAATCAAAGACTACAAAATTAAAAGTCTCTGAAAAAGTCGAAATGCCTGAAAAACGATTAACGCTAGACCATAAGTCATGTTATCAAAGTCTATTTCATATTTACTGTAGAATCTAAACATGGAATAAAAAATATACCATTCTACTTAAAATAAGAAAGTAGGGTGCACTACCCCATACACCGGGGGTTGTTAGAACAACGAAACTATTTTCCAGATGTAGTTCAGGTGGACAAACAGGTGTATACCGAATTTCAGAAACTTTCATCAATTAGAACTTCTAATAGGCCAACCACTTGGCTCACTTTGTATACAGCTATATTTAATGTCGAATTTCCTAATATTCAAGATGTAGGTCATTTATTTGTCATTAATAATTCTTTTCCTACTCGTTATAGATGATAGTAATTTCGAGAATTTCTTTTAATTTTGTTATTTGAATGATTTCAGAGAGAATTTTGAGACTGTCGAGAGGAAGAATACGGTATTGAATAAAGAAAAAGACGAATTATTGGTTAGAAATCAAGAATTAATCAGCGAAATGGACGAATTGAAAAACTCCAATAAACAATTAACCGATAAACACCAACAGATTATAATTGAAAATAATGAAACCGTTCGAAATTTGAAAGTAATTTTATTAAAATTGTGTCAATTTTTTATTTAATTTGTTTTTGAATTTTTGTAGATTCATGCCGAAACTTTGGCCCAATGTTATCGTCAACAATTAAGCGAATTAGAATCGCGTCATAATCGTGAAATTAGCGAATTACGAATTAAAATCGAATCGAATACAACACCGATTAAAACGGCAACAAATAATGAAATTGTCGAGAATGCAGCGATGCCACCACGGGAAGAAGGCGAAGGTTCGGAAAGCGTTGATAGTAATGTCAATAATTTTAATAATAAAACCACAAATTTGTACCCAATACCATTAGAGAGATTATTGAATAATGATGATGATAATACAGATGTGGATGGTGGTGATAAGAGATTGGCGTTTGTTAAGAAACAACTACACGAAGAAGAATTAAAAGTGAAACATTTAACGTCGTTACTATCGGATACTGAACAAGATTTGATCAAACACGTACAGATGAATAAATTATTGAAAGAGGAAATACGACGACAACAGCGTAGTGAAGAACGGGAGAAACACGCCGAAAATTTGGAATATTTAAAAAAACGTCGTCTTTAAAGTATTCGTCACAAATTTGATAATTTTCTTATTGTAATAATACGAATTTTTATAGTTTGTAACGCTGAATAGTGGCGATGAAAGGAGTCGTTTAGTACCAGTATTAAATACGATATTAAAATTAAGCCCTGAAGAAACTCACCGTCTACAAAATGTGGCTCGGGGTGATGAACGCGGTTGGTCGAATTATTTACCAATATGGTCATCACCAACAAATAAATAATAATTAATTTATTTTGTAAATATAATAAAGTTTAATTTAATTTAAATTTGCCGCATTTATTCTAGATGCCGCTTGTGTACATCCGCCCATTTTCCCAAGCTCTGATTGGTTGGTTATTTTTGAATCGTTTCCCCTATTTTTATAAACAAATTCAATAATTATAATAATTTTAATCGAGATTTGTTCTAAAAATAGCAACGGAATTTTTAAAAAATTTCTTATCTTTAAAAGTCTTACGAAATTTGTTTATTTAATCTCGATAACAACTTCATTGACTGTAAATCAATATCGTACAAATGCCCCCACCCTGATGCACTTCCCCTTCATTTCCGTAAAGCGTCCAGTAAAGTAAGGATTGACATTTTTCTCGTCATCCTCTTGCTCCTGTCCGGCGATCGAGGTAAGTGCGGAAAATTTTCTTTTAACATTTCCCCCAAATTATCCCTAACGGAAATTGAGCATCGTACGATGGAAATGATCGGAAATTCGTCCCGGTTTTCGTGCGAATATCGGGAAATTCGTATTTTCGGCGAATTTTCGCCGGCTTTTGGTAAAACTATCGGCGAAAAGACCGGCCGTACCCATCGCAGCCCAATGGTGGTTTTCAACGGTGTTTTAGTATTTTATCGGGAATTTCCGATGATTTCCATTGAATTATCTTTGGTGAACTACCGGGAAATGGGGAAATTATCGGAAAATTCGGTTTATTTGATCAAATTCGGAAGTAATTGCCGGTATTTAGACTTGGCTTTCTTGACCTACCGCTACCAATGGCCGGTATTGATTAGAATATTAATTAGAACAAACGATTCTTCTTTTTTTATGTAAATTTCCGTTTTTTTTTGTATATTTTTTTTATTAAAAAAAAAAATTGATTACTGGAATTGCATCACAAAATGGCTGCCACCCCATTGATACAATTTCCACCTTATAAATGGTTATTTTCCGATTAGTCATTCTAATTACCATCGATGATTAATTACAGTTTGATAAATTCCATAATAAAATGTAATCGTTAAATTGGGTGATTTTCATAGCGCCATCTATTGATTTATTATAATACTTATTTTTTGTTTCAGGGAAGGCGCTAAATTTGAAACCTAATTAATCAATAACTATCCAAAATGGGTAAAGAAAAGATCCATATTAACATTGTAGTAATTGGTCACGTCGATTCTGGTAAATCCACATCGACCGGCCATTTAATCTACAAATGTGGTGGTATCGATAAACGTACAATCGAGAAATTCGAAAAGGAAGCCCAAGAAATGGGTAAAGGTTCGTTCAAATACGCTTGGGTATTGGATAAATTGAAGGCTGAACGTGAACGTGGTATTACAATTGATATTGCATTATGGAAATTTGAAACGGCAAAATACTACGTAACAATCATTGATGCACCTGGACATCGTGATTTCATCAAGAACATGATCACTGGTACATCACAAGCTGATTGTGCTGTATTGATTGTGGCAGCTGGTACTGGTGAATTTGAAGCCGGTATTTCAAAGAATGGACAAACACGTGAACATGCATTGTTAGCATTTACATTGGGTGTTAAACAATTGATTGTTGGTGTTAATAAAATGGACTCGACTGAACCACCATATTCTGAAACTCGTTTCGAAGAAATCAAAAAAGAAGTCTCATCGTATATTAAAAAGATTGGTTATAATCCAGCTGCTGTGGCTTTCGTACCAATTAGTGGATGGCATGGTGATAACATGTTGGAATCATCCGATAAAATGCCATGGTTCAAAGGATGGACTATTGAACGTAAAGAGGGTAAAGCCGAAGGTAAAACATTGATTGAAGCTTTGGATGCCATTTTACCACCAAGTCGACCAACTGAAAAACCATTGCGTCTTCCCTTACAGGTATATTTTTGTTTACAAACAATTAGAAATAAATTCAAACCTTTAATTGTTTAGGATGTTTACAAAATTGGTGGTATTGGTACGGTACCAGTCGGTCGTGTTGAAACCGGTGTCTTAAAACCCGGTATGGTTGTTACATTCGCCCCAGTTGGTTTAACCACTGAAGTAAAATCTGTTGAGATGCACCACGAAGCACTACAAGAAGCTGTACCCGGTGACAATGTTGGTTTTAACGTTAAAAACGTTAGCGTTAAAGAATTACGTCGCGGTTATGTTGCTGGTGATTCGAAAAATAACCCACCAAGAGGTGCTGCCGATTTTACAGCTCAAGTTATCGTATTAAACCATCCTGGCCAAATCGCCAATGGTTATACACCAGTATTAGATTGTCACACAGCCCATATTGCTTGTAAATTTGCTGAAATCAAAGAGAAATGTGACCGTCGTACCGGTAAAACAACTGAAGAAAATCCAAAATCGATCAAGTCTGGTGATGCTGCTATTGTTAATTTGGTACCATCGAAACCGATGTGTGTTGAATCGTTTCAAGAATTCCCACCGTTGGGTCGTTTTGCTGTACGTGATATGAGACAAACGGTTGCTGTTGGTGTTATCAAGTCTGTTAATTTCAAAGATACAACTGGTAAAGTCACAAAAGCCGCCGAAAAGGCACAAAAGAAGAAATAACTAGGCATTGCTGTTGAACAGAAACATTACACAACTATTGGTAATATCATTCATATAACTACAACAATTACCAATAGTATCAAAAAAATCTTCATCAACAATTATTATTTATTATTCTCTAGGTGGCTACAGCAGAATTATTTTCATCGCAAAGAATTTAGAAGGAAAAAACTATATGTGTATTCCTTTTATATTTCTCATTTATGTTAAACAATCTTAGGTTTTTTTAATTATTTGATTTCATTAATTTATGAAAGTTTCTTTGCATAAAGGGCACCCCCTTTTTGTATGAATAAGTTCTGTTTGCCTTTATTATTATTTATTGTTTTTTTTTTTGTTTCTTTTTCCTTCTAATTTGTCAATACTTGATTGATTGATTGATTGATAGACTTGCAATTAAATTTATGTATTAACCAGCTTCTATGATACAAACTACCACCTTAATAAAAGGTCCAGGTCAGGAGATTTGTTTTTTATTGCCCCAACTGTCCTAGGTCCTGCTCGCTTCAAGTACAGCTAATTAGTGCCTTTTGATGGAGTATTTGGCGAGTAAAATTAGTTTAAAATAAACTTTATTTGAAGCTGCTCTACATCGTTTAACAAAAATTCAAAAAGCTCATTCCAACATGTACATCCAATTTATCGAAAACTGATTGTACGTACATTTTGAAACGACACATTTAAACCAGTCAATTGTTCCACAATTCGAGTGAGTATATTTATGAAATATTGACGATTACTGTTGCAAAAGTGTTGATTTTCAATTGTTTTATTAAGAAAATATTAATAGAAAAAGAAAACAAAGTGCTTGTAAACTCGTCTACAAAAATAGGAATACATTTGTAGATCACAACAATATTACTTTACATTATTACATGCAATTACATTTTTTTAATTACGATTAATTATTTAAATACAATTAACAGCTCTAATATTCTCAACAATACTTTAATTTTTCAAATTTTTGGCAATACCCTCTATGACTATACAGTTCTGTTTAATTTTTTTGAAATAAATTTCGCATTTTTATCACAAATTAAGACTATCATTCGTTTTGAGGTAATCGAAATGTGTAAGATAAAATCAATGAGAACCCTGTTTGCTGTGTATGTGCTCGTTTGTCATAAAATTCTTCAACAAATAAATGATTAAATAATAAATACAATAATTTAAATATGGATGTACTGTTTAAACTAGACAATAAAATACGGAGATTACTGTCTTGTATTGTGTGTTGTTATCCCGTCTTCTTCGTCGCTATAATCATCGTTATCGTAATATTTATTCCTCGACGACGAAGATGATGACGATGATGGTTCATATCTGGCGTTCTTCCTCGGCGGCAAACCGTCTTCTAGCAGATCTAAATCGCCGTTTGTCGATGTTGTCGGCGATGCCGGCGGTACAGGTGAACTGGGTGGACTTAAAGCATTCATAATTTTACCTTTCGATTCGTTCCATATATTCGTTAGACGTTCCCGTCCGAACAACAACAAAAAATTCTCGATAAACTCCCTAGATTTCTCCTCCCATTTCGCGATCATATCATCTTTCCGTTCACCTATCGTATCGATAACTTTACGCCCTTTATCTTTCAATTCGCACATTTTATTCTGTAAACGTATCTTCTTCTCGCTCAAATACGATATATTTAGATCTTTGGCTGAGTAACCGCGTGCTAAATTCCGACGTACGTAAATATCATAGTCGCGTACAATACGTGCGACAATATCGGATGTTGATACACCTTCGGTACGTTCGGTTACTACAAACATACCTTTTGCCTTCCATTTAGCATAAACATCATTACTATCATCGGTACCATATGGAATGTCGTCGTGGGCGATAAAATCAATTTTATGTTTCTGTACATACGCCTCGTCCACCTCCCAGGGGGCATCGCGGACGATCTCATCAACATAACGACAATGCCGCAGAGCCTCGTAACGTTCGCTCTCGTTCATCACCGTTCGCCCCTTTTTACTGTGCGTCAACTCATCGTTACAAACTATAAAAACAGGAAGAAATACTAACTTGTCTGTACAACAATATTCCAACATACCACCAACGATGAGGTAAACGTTAGGGAACACGTTCTTCGCTTGTAATAATTGCCGAGCATGGCCTTGATGGAATAAATCGTAAATACCATCGGAATAAACACGGACGGGTCGTGATGATCGGCCGCTGCGGGCCATTTCGTAGGTGATACGTTGGGTGTAGTCGCATAGTTCGCGGATACGGACAGCTTCCGGTTCGTCGCTGAATGGGGCCTGCTTACAGATCGACTGGAATTGTCAAAAATACAAAAATTACACAATCATCGTTTATGATTTATGCGGTTTTGATAAGGATGACCTTTATATCAGTGAGATCCGCCTTCACATTAAATTAAAAATAAATTATTTAGATTATTTAGTATAATTTGTAAAATTTATTTTAAAACGGTATAATCAGTAAAATATCTAAATAAAATATAAAAATTGAACACTTTAATTCAAATTAAGCGCATCCGTTTCGTTGGACTAGAGTCAATATTATCTTCGTCATCGCTACCAGAATACGGTGTACTAGGCGGCGTTAGAGCTTTCATTAATTTCCCCTTAGATTCGTACAATAATCGGATAGGTTTTCGTACAAATAACGATAGAAAACTATCGATAACTTCACGCGATTTATCCTCCCATTTCGTTAAAAAATCATCAGTCTTCTCGCCAATTGTATCCATATAACGTTTACCTTTATCCTTCAATTCATCAATTTTATTGATGAATTGAAACCGTTTCTCCTTCAAATACGACACGTTTAATTCTTTCGCTGAATAGCCACGTTGTAAATTCCTTCGCACATAAATATCATAATCGCGCACAATCCGGGCAACGATATCTGATGTTGATACACCGTGTGTCCGTTGTGTTGTTAGAAACATACTGCGCCGTTTTAATTCACCATAAATATCATCAACATGTTCAGTTTCGTACGGTATATCATCGTGTGCAACGAAATCAATTTTGTATTTTTCTAAAAATTCATCGGTATACTCCCATGGGGCATTACGTAAAACTTCATCAACATAACGACAATGCCGGATGGCATTATAGCGTTCATCTTCAGTCATTACGGTGCGACCTTTCATCTCGTGCACCATTTTATCGTTGCATACTACAAAGAATTCGATTTACAAACGTATTCTCTAACTTTACGCGATTCGTTACTATGACAACACTGAGGATCACAAGTATATTAAAAGAGACGGTTGTTATGGTAACGAATCTCTAAAAATTAGAGAATATGATTGTTTTTCTAAAAATTATAGAATTTTTACCTCCGACAATTAAGTAAATATTGGGGAATGCTTGTTTGGCTTGCATAAGTACACAAGCGTGCCCTTGATGGAATAAATCGAAAGCACCATCAGCATAGACACGTATTGGACGTGGTGCTTGTCCATTTCGAGCCATTTTTAATGTTATTTTTTTGATTATAATCGCATTCGTCGCGTATTTTACACGGACCTGGATCTTCACTAAACGGGGCTGGAGCATAACAACCCTAAAATTTGCATTATTTAAATAATAAAGAATAAAAATAAATAAATAAATAAATAAATAAAACAATAGATTTATCAATAAACTCGAAATAATTGCGTACAGATAAAAATTACCGAAATCTTATAGAAAAGTACTTACTGTTTTATTTGTTCAGATTATGGCTAATTTAGTTTCGGTATTTACGATAATTTCGGAACATTAGGAAAACCCACACTGTTGTTTTTTTTTAGAATTTTTACGATAAAATTTCACCGATTTTCAAAATTCAATTACAATCAATTTAAACATTTTTTTTATAATTTTTTTTAAAAATTGAGGAAAATTCCACATAAAATGAGAAATATAAAGTCCAATAAAAAATAATTGTCGAAAGTATGAAAATAGCTCATTGCCGACCAAGGTTATTTGCCAATATCTAATCTGATTTAATACCGACAATTGTCTGTATAATCTGTTGTTAAATACGAGATTATATCATTAATTAATATTTAAATATGTACAATTATAATGAGAGGAAAAGATTTGTATTGTTTTCATTTTTGTTTTATTTTATATAAAAAATTTCCACCTACAACTATAAAAATTAGACAGTCCGCACAATATGCTAGTAGCTCCAACTACCAGCTCAGTATAATCATTGGTATTCTCTAATTTTTCGACGATTCGTTGCCATAACAACACTTGAGACTGCTTTATTCTTATCTCAATCCATTCTACATAAAATAGAATTGTAGTGAGTTCTACTGAAGAGACTATTGATCTCCACTGTCATGGTAACGAATCTCCATAAAGTTAGAGAATACGACCGTTTAATAAAGGAAACCGGAAAATCTACATATAAGAATGAAACTCTCATTACAATATACTTGTATTTCGAATTGCCAGCTCAGTACAATATTATTTAATTAAAAATACCTGTCGAAATCGCCGGAGGATCCACAATTTGTAGAATTATGCTTAAAAAAAGATGATAAAAAACAAATTAACACGAATTCAAGGTAAATAAACGAGAAAAACCGCAATTAGAGAATCGAATAAACAATAATAAGACGTCAAAAATACAACGGAAAGGAAAATTAAACAAACAATCGACTAGACCGGCGATTACAATCAATATTTCCTCATTTATTATCAACGTTTAGTTTCATCAATTGCCACGTACCGAAACGTATTGTAATTTGATCGGATGATCATTTAGATAAGCTGCAGAAAATAGTGATGTTAATGATAGTGGTGATGATGTTAGAGGAGACATCACTAATATAAACCACACTCACTGGTAATAATCACTAAATTTATACAGCCACAATATCGATTTATATAACAGAAATAAACTATCAAGGATATTTTTACATCGATTCGTCTACTTTATCACAGATAAATTTTTTTGGAAAATCAATCAAATAAAACAATAGACAAGATTTAAATTAAAAAATAAGAATATAAATTAAAAATAACTGTGTAGAAATGGCGAAATTGTTTTGCACGCTTTCAAAAATAGACACGTACTGTGACATACCACGATCACTATAAAAACAATATACAAGTCCAACAACAATAATAATTACCCAGGTAATCGATAATAATAACAAAAAATTACGAGTTCGTATCTATTATGAATTAAAAAAATCATTACGAGTAATTAAGAAAAGTGTAGCAGCATTGTTTGGAAATAAACAATTCTCGAAATTTCGATTTTTTGGATGAACTATGAATTATTATTATTAAAATATGTTTTTCGTTTTTCCCTTAACATATTTATTATAAACAATTAAAAATATTGATAAAATTGGATAGAAACAGTCATTCATCGACGATCATTACAAAATATAGTGGATGATTCAATATTTAATGGAATTTTTATTTCTGGAATTTTTAAATAAATCTTGACCTATTCTGTGTATATCCGTTTAAAGAACAGTCTTATAATCGATTAAACACTATAAATATTGTGATAATCCGCTATTTTTGTATCGTTATCGGGGTAAACTCGAAAACTCGGCTTCTTACCGATTCTTGTAGCATCCCACCGATTTCTTCTCGATTTTCAAATAACCAAAATAAACGTGTGACAATTGACGTTAATATTCAATTATTCAGCTTATGTGTACTTGATTGTAAAAGCTTTATCGTATCATAATTGCAATAAATTTGTAATTACAAGGTTGTACGATAATTTTCTCCCATGAAATTATCGAATACTATCGTCAATTGTTCCAACAATTACACCAAACTTTCACTAATTGCCGTACGTTTTGCATTTATTCTAACAGCCACGTCGACATTATTGTTAAATCGAGGGGCCAATTCTCCCCGATATTCTGCAATTTCAACAATATTTTTTGGGGTTATTTTGCCGATGACAGTTTCAGTGACAGATGACATAACCTAACTTTATAACAATAATTGGAATTTTGTAAATATTTGACTTACATTCGATAGATTCTGTATGTGGTTGTTGGTGGCGGTCTCTTCGGAACGGCTGCGGCTCCTTTTCCGCGACATTGTTGCAATATTTGAGTAGGTTTCGTGTAGGTCTGCAACAATTCAACATAACCTAAATGTTACGTGCGCCCCACCTTCAAACAACTGACGTATCGTTCTTTTTTTTCGTTTCCACCGGTATTGTGATTGTTATAAAAAAATATTTACCTAACATTGGTGTTGCTCCAAAAATTCGTAAATAGAATCGGCACAATTTTCGTAATTTCCCAAATAATTAAATTAAATCGACATTAAACCTTATGTATTTTTTAAATTTGAGTTAATTAAAGATAGTTTGATTCAATACAAATCCACGGTTTGATAACAATTAAGTCTCCTTATATCTTCGATGATACAGTTATTTATGTCGTTTTAAATCAGTACACCCCACTTCTTTCGTACTCTCGATACGTGTATGTAAACATACGAAAAGAAGACGGCCAATTATAATTGAGTTACGGCTTAATTACAACAGTTACAAATAATTTTTATGGTAGTAAACGTCATTTAACTCTATTGATCTGTTCGTATCTCTAAACGTCCCTGTGTGTGTGTTTCTATCGAGTTTTGTAAGATCACACAGGAACAGGATCGTCAAACCAGGCGCCCAGGCGCCTCATTTAATCACGTGATCGTATGACGCAATATCGTATGATACGGTCATATTCCTCGTCTATTTTTTCAACTGCTTAGCAGGAATTTTAAAGAAAGTTTTATTCAATAATTTGGACGTAAACAGATTTATTCTAATCTAGCAGATTTGTTCAAATATTCGGAATTATTGCGACACGACTTGTAATTTTGATTTTCCACTAAAATCTACGCAATTTTAAACAGTTTTAAAATAGTGTAATTCTTTTATATTTTCAAAGCAATTTGAATTTTATAGTTTTCGTTATGAATTTGAAAAATTATAATATTACCGCCACTACAGTTTCATTGGCGTATTACTGGTTGCATATGTTCCAATAACAGTTTCTACAGAGTGAGCCAAGTGGTTGGCCTATTAGAAGTATAAAAAGTATGCACTCGTTTTTCCACCCGAACTACATCTGGAAAATAGTTTCGTTGTTCTATCAACCCCCGGTGTATGGGGTAGTGCACTCTACTTTCTTATTTTAAGTAGAATGGTATATTTTTTATTCCATGTTTAGATTCTACAGTAAATATGAAATAGACTTTGATAACATGACTTATGGTCTAGCGTTAATTGTTTTTCAGGAATTTCGACTTTTTCAGAGACTTTTAATTTTGTAGTCTTTGATTAAAAAATTCATATATTTGAAGATATCGTTGATAGACAATCCAAGTTTGGATCTCAAATAATTTAAACTATATACTTTACGCCAGATTTTTCAAAAATGAAATATCTTTCAGCATTTAGTCGAAATGAATTTTTCTTTCAATCAATTTTCAACATGTTATATCTTTCTTATTTTAAATGGAATGGTATATTTTTCTTTACACGGTTAGTTAGAGAAAAAAATTCTACATCGAACTGTATTAACATTTCCTATACCTATCGCTGATAGTTTTTCAGTTATTCAAGATTTTAGATTTTTAATATTTTTCTTTCCAGCCTGAAACTGACTAGTGTCTAGTTGTCTATAACTTAAAATTCGCCTATAAAGAAATGCATAGGCGGCTTAGCAAAATGACATTAACTGTCACATTTGAGGTTAACAATGATTATTTTGTATGTTTTTTCAGCGATTTCTGCCAATTTTACATGAAACGAAAATCCAATTAATTTTAATTTAATTATTTGTCAATTTCTTCTATGATTTTTTAATTAAAAAATATAAAAATAATTAATTATTTTAATTATAATTGTGACAGAAGGTTGTTTCACCAAGCCTACTATGTTTTAGTATTTCGTTTCAGAGGGTAAATTATTAGAAATCGAAAAACTTGAATAACTGAAAAATTATCAAGAATAGGTATAGGGAATGCTAATATGATTCGATGCAGAATTTTTTTCTCTGTCTAACCGTGGAAAGAAAAATATACCATTCTATTTAAAATAAGAAAGTTATGGCACTTTGAAAATTGGCTAAAAGAAAAACTGATTTCAGCTAAAGGCTGAAAGATAATTTAATTCTATAAAATTTAACGTAAACTACATAGTTTGAACTATTTGATTTCCAAATTTGGATTGTCTAGCAACAATATTTTCCGAGATATGAATTTTTAAATAAAACACTACAAAATTCAAAAATTTCAAAAAGAGTCGAAATTACTGAAAAACTATTAACGCTAGACCATAGATCATGTTATCAAAGTCTATTTCATTTTTACCATAGAATCTAAATATGGAATAAAAAATATACCATTCCATTTAAAATAAGAAAGTAGGGTGCATTACCCCATACACCGGGGGTTGATAGAACAACGAAACTATTTTCCAGATGTAGTTCAGGTGGAAAAACGGGCGCATACCAAATTTCAGAAACTTTCATCAATTAGAACTTCTTATACTTCTAATAGGCCAACCACTTGGCTCACTCTATATACGGAGTGTACAATAGTATTTAATCTCGCCTTTTTTGTTGATAAAATTGTACAAAATAGTAATACAATAGGTTAATAGAGTATTTTTATTGAGGAAGGCTATCAATTTCAAAATATCCCTTAGATGAAGTTGATATGGCACTATAACAACTTCTTGATTTAGAATCTCGTTACTTTTAATGGTTAATAGTCTTGAGTCATTCTGTATAAATAAACGTTTTGTTTCCCTGTTTTAAAATCTATAAATTGTTGCAATCTTTATTATTTTATAGTTTCTCGAAAATAAACAACATATAATTTCGTCTATTTTTAGACGTACAATTAAATGACCCTGTCATATCAATACAATTGAAATAATTCCAAAGTACTCTCGAATGTATTGTTGGTTGCATAACGTTTTATTTAAAACTTGTGTTAATTGTACAAATTTTTGTAATACAATAAAATTATTAAAATAATACTAAATAGTAACACTCATACAACAATCATACGTACATCTACTTGAATAATGATTATGATATTAAGTACAAAAACAAAAACAACGAAAACAATGGTGTTTTAATACGGCCGCCGGAATACCCCAGTGAACAGAACAGCTTTCTCGACTTTATCGTAAATTAAATAAATAAATGGATGATTACAATGGAATTGTGCCGGTTCTAAAGGACGACTAGACCGGAATGTTACCAATACAGTGCTGGCGGCGGCTTTTGTGCCTTCTTCATTGACTTCAATGCGCGCTTTATGCAAACCACGGCCCAAACTGATATTTCTATCGTCGGTTAAACCGCTGAAATCTGATGAATTTGTGAATAAATCACCGACACCCATCTGTTCCAATACCTAAAAAAATCGGTGAGAAGAAGAGAGATGAAAAATTAAGTGTGTATTGTGTTATAGGTGAGTTACAACTGTTAGTATTGAAGGAAAACACCACTTCAATGGCACTATTGGTTTATTCCTATTATTATTATTATTAAAACAGACAATTGTGCACAATTTCCACGTGTAATTGTTAATAATAATTAAAAAACAGAGGTAAACATTATCAATCACAGATTAATTGAGAAATAAATATTTTACAAAAAATTATTAACAAGCCGGACTTATTTGTTTTGTGGATGTTTGATTATACCGCTAAATAGGATTGTGTGTGTATCTTTATTATAAATAAGTATAATAAATGGCCGATTGCATATAAATGGTGTTGGTATCTGAGTCTCATCATCGTTCATTCTCCAACCGACTAAAACTGTAGCAGCTGCCGCTTGTGTACCATTCTCATGGACAACAATTTTTGCTTTATGGATGCCTCTATCTAATTGTAAATGTTTTGATTTCGATAATGTTGAGAAATCAGCGTCCGATTGGAATAAATTACCAACACCCAAAGATTCAAGTATCTATACACCAAGTTGTTGTCGTGTTAGTAATGTACAGTGCACCACAAAAATACAAATAAAATCGGACAACAGGGGTATTCGATTATTTCCAAAATACAAGCAACAAAACCGATAATTAAGAGAAATTCTGCAACTTTCGCTAATTATTTGAGATAACGACTTTAGAAAGTTCTCGGTTGGGGAAAGGGGGTGTTATTCTGTAATTTTAACAAAAAACTGATCCAGAATACCGCTAATTCTTGAAATTAACCACACCCCTGTGTCTATCGAAAATCCTGACTTACCGGAACTAATTCGATGGTGTGTTCTAGCTGGAATTTCGGCAACGAAACTTGGACAGTCTTCATTGTTAAACGGCTATTTTCAACAATTTCGGTGAATTGCTCTAATGTGAACCGTTTCAATGTTGTATCGAGGGCATCTTTTGCGAATGGCGGCAATAAAATGTACATACTGATAGTATCACCTTGGTAGGGCAATTCTAAAATATGCGCCCCCAAAGTTTCCGATACGTCTACAAATAAAACTTTGATATTTATCCAAAATTCAAGATAAAATAAATACCGTGATTGAAGGTGCCTTCAACGTGCATCATATCGACCATAATCTGCTTCGATGGATTAACGTAGAAGATGTCTGGTTTTGTTCGATTCGTATCGAATTTATTCACCCATATCCCCTTGAAATAAGCGGCATTGACTAGGGCTAGATTCGTGCTAGAATCGATGGAGCCGGGCGGTAGGAGATCTTTGATCATATGATGGGTTGTATTGTCCACCCATTGATTGATGTAATTTCTTGCCAATTCTGGGTTGGTTTTAAACGATAATCGTTCCAATTCGGTTGGGAATATTGTCGATATACAATCGCGAACTTCGATCTGATCCGATACGTAGATCTTATTGGCATTTGTAAATTCGTAATTGACATCATTTGAGCGGATCTGTGTCATGAATTTGTCCAATTTGTACGCTTTATACGTATCAGATTTCGTCTATAATTCATTTAATTAATTAAAATAGAGATGGTGGTGGAGATAGCGAAACTCACCTGGTTTTCCTCCAAACGTAGCACTTTCTTCAGATAGTTCTCCGTTTGATTACCGGATAAGAAATAGGCGATAAGCAACGCATGATAAGTAGAATAAGGCGAGAAGAACAGATTCTCGCTAGGTTGGAGCCGATTGATTGTTTGTAAAAGATCTAAAGAGAACGCCTGCTGACCTGTATACAGACTTTGTCTTGTAGTTTTATCCGGTTGATGGTCATCGTTGATTGTCAAACACTGTTGATAACTCGTCGTTAAATAGACTGCTAATATCACAAGACCAAGGGTTATCTTCATCGTTGCAGATTTGTCTAAAATTTCGACAAAATAACGGATTAAAACACAGCACCGCACGCGATCAAGTTCAATCGTCGACTGATTCGAAGCTTCGAAAAAAATTCGTGAGCATTCGAATCGCTGTCCCAGAGAAAGTTTCTTTATTGTTGTCATAAATGATGACCTACAATTTATACGAAAATCACTTTCTCAAAATACAAGAAAGGATTTTCATGTACTGAAATTACCGATGACGTTATTTGTTGTTGTTGAGGAGTTTTTAGCAATGTCGCTCTTAAATTCAAGGTTTGCGTATAATTATTTGAATAATTACATTAAATGACACCAATGTTATTTTCGATGGAATTAATGACTGATTTGTGTACAATAGATGCCCAATTAAGAGAAACATTCACATTTGAGTAATTTTGAAGTGTTTATTTTACATTAGAGAAAGGCATTTTTATATTAAATCAAGATGATTACTTATTGAGGAAGAGCTCATTAAATTCCATTAAAACTGGACGAAAAATTAATCGATTAGTCAATTTTGATTGCCTCTTTCAACGGATATCTTTCAAAACTTTTACAAAATAACACGATAATTGTCCTTTGGTGAATTAATCAGAAAAAATAAAAATTTTCATAGTTTTTTCCATAAAATGATGCAATTTCTTGAGAAAAATTCATCAATTATGGAATTTTCCAATCTCTCTCTGAAATCTACCATAGCATCCGCTTCAGTATATGGGTCATTCCGTAATTTATGTACAAATCATAACATAGATGAGCGATAATTCGACGAATTTTAAACAAGGCTAGACGAGTGTCCCTCGTCGATTTCGTTCTTTGTCATAAAATGACTCAATTATTCTAACGATATTCAAATTTACAGTTTTAGAACTGGTATAAGCGATTTAATTGTGATTTTATCGCCGGAAGATACTCGAATAATTAAAAACAACCTTAAATTAATTAAAAAATACGTGACAACTCTAAAAAAACGACATATTTCAAAAACAAGTGGAAAACATAATTGTACGAACTTGAATCACCCTGTATATTGTTCTTGTTTTGTCTTTATCTCTTTACCTCGCAGTCGTAGCTTTGTTTTGACCCTTGGACATGCATTAACAAATGTCAAATTTGATAAAACATGAACAAAGCTACGACACTACCCAACCAACTTATAGCCAACAGTTTGATTCTTTTTATCTTCCTGTTTCTATTCAAAAAAGAGTAACTTTGGACTGAAATATTCGCTTTTTTCTCACGAAGAATTAGCAAAATTAAAGTATGTAGAAGCAAAAAAAACCTGTTTTGTAGTTGTTCCATTTTAAATCTAGTACACGTCAACAATATTAAATCAATTAACCCTGACCTCTTCTGTCTTATTATTGCCCACTATTTGTGTATTATTATCAATAATTTTATTATTATTATGATTATTATTATATAATTTAGAGAGGGAAAAAACTGGAAATGCAACAATGGATCAAGTGACCTCTGCAAATGCAATGCCTTCTTCTCCTATAATTATATCCACCACAATTATTTGGATAATAATCGTTATTATTGAAAATTGTTGAAAATAAATCGGGCATACCTGTTTTTAACATAAAATCGATTTATTTCGAAAGAAAATTATCATAAGTAATTTAATCTGCAATGCTCTAGTTAAATTCGAAACAATTGAATTGAATTGTTTTGTTCATGTCTTTTGTTGTTAAATTTAAAGTATTCTAGATGGTTTTATGCCGATATTCTATTGTTTTCGGCGATAATTCGATTAGTAACGCTGATAATACGATAATTTTTACGAAATATTCCCTTATTACTTTTTTCAATTGTATCTACATGAGTCAAATTGGGTAATTCCAACGATACTTTCTATCAAGTTCTAGTTAATTAGCATAATGCTAATTATAATAGTGTGATTATTAAGAATTTTGAAATAGTAACACTCACATATAAACACAAATTCACACCTTAAATCTTCAAGAACACTGTAAATTAACTAATAGATGGTAAAACGTCGGTTTTACAAATTTTTAACGGTAATAATAACAATAAACAAATAACATTGGTGGGACTCTTCAGACTGACAAGCGGATCGACGAACGAACAGGTTTATATGAGATATCGATGACGAATACTCACAAACAGACATGGTTTGAATATAAAAATTCCTTGTTACGACAACGATAATGATCATCGGTCGAACAGCATTGAATGGACAATTTCAATGTGATTAAATATTTGCTTGAAATTTTCGGGAATGCCAATGAGATGCTAATGGAATTTCCAGTTTTATTCCGTTTAAAAGAATAAAACTTACAACTTCCAATCATATTGTGTAGCAAATTGATTTGTTTTATTGTTGTTGATTATTACGGAAAGATATTGTTGAAACCGTTAATCTGGGATTTACCCACAATTATTTTGTGTATGCAATTAGAAAAAATGATAATAATTATTAAATATGTATGCACATAAATTATCTATTACTACTTTAAATAATTTCTATAATATAGCGTTTTTGTTCTAGTATCATGATAATTTCAAATTCTTTCCAGTCAAATTAAGTGATAATAAGTCAAGGCTTCTTCGGGTAATTTTTCCCGTTTTGACGTCAATTCCAACAATAATTCAACCGTACTCTCAAATAAATATGACCTTATTTTTCAAAAAGAAGGTCTCAATAAAGCTACATTATAAATATTGGTCGTGTGATAATAAATAAATGATAAACATTGAGATCAAGAGGTAGCCCAATAAGCGCCTGTGAGGTATGCAACACAATATTCACCAACTCAAAATAATGACCGCGTTTATATCTAACTGTTAATTGGATTTAGCGTTGTAGTTTTAATAAATCACAACTGAATTTTTGCGAATGAGTAATAAATAGACTATTAATATTTTTATTTTTAAGTAAATGTTTATTGTCGAAATAATTGAATATAGTTGTAATTTTTTTGACGATATTGAAGATCCGGTGTAACCAGAGTACGGTTTGACAGTTAATTTTAATGTAAATATCGTTCCAAAATTAGGGTACAAACTTGCTAAAATGTACACAGCTTTTTTCAATTTACTAATTCTATTGTAATTTTGCTCTTTGTGTATTCAAGATTCCTATGTTCAGGTAAAAAAAACATTTATTTTTATGCAATTGGTGAAATTTTGGAATTTTAGTGAAAAAATGAGAGATCTTGAGGCATAATTATTGGAAGACACTCGGAATAACTGTTATCAACGGAAATATTTGTAGAATTTGCTACAATTTGCTGGGTTAATTCTCATTTTTCGTGCTCTAAAAGGGAGGAATGAAAGTAGAGAAGCAGGGGTGAAAATTCATTTTTCCATTTAGGTACTAGAGGGGTGAAATTCTAGCCCTGTTGCTCTAAAATAGGTATCTGAGGTACAGAAAGACGTGTTTATTTAAATTTTCACTACTTTGCATACAAAAATAGTAGTAGACAAAAATATGGCACAGAATTCACAATTTCTATCTATAAAATCTTAGAAAATACAAAAAATCGGCATACATTGTTTTTGATAAAGATGCTCAGAACTTTAATATCTACAAATATTAAAAATTACGCTTATTTAAAAACCTAGCTAATTCAAAAAAGGGGGCAACGTAACGTACGTCTGATTATTACCATTCTCACTCTTGATCTGCTCTTTAATCCGGCCTTCATCATGATAAGTCGCCTCATATTTCGGCGACATATTCCCGTACCGTTCCGGTGACCCATTCAACGTATGATTGACGTACTCAATTTTGGCACCAATCGAATTCTCATCCGTTTGCGGCGAATGCGTTTGCAACATTGAATACTCCCGCCCCAACGGCGGACTTTGATTTGATAACGGTGTCGTGGGGTATTCATGAGAGCGGCCCATGGTGGCTGTCGGTGGCGGTGGAGGCGGCGGCGGCGGTGGCGGACCCCCAAACAACTGATTATCGTGCGTATTCAACATGTACGAAGAATAGCCGTTTTGTGGCGAGCCAAAACTCGAGTACGGCGTCGTTGTTGTGTTTAAAAGATTCAAATGCGGCCCCAAATCATACGTTGATTGATAACTCCACGTATCTACAGGATTCGAATTATTCAACGTGTTGCTTTGCGTAAATGGACTTAAAGTGTTGTTAAAATTCGTCGTGATACTAGAACTGGGCGAATTCGAGCTGATATAGCCGGTTTTACGGGGCGGTTCGCGTTTACGCCATTTAGCCCGGCGATTTTGGAACCAAACCTGGACTCGAGACTCGCTCAAATTCAACTTTAAGGCTAATTCTTCGCGGGCGAAAACGTCCGGATAAGGGGCGCGCTCGAAGGCGCGCTCCAACTCCTCCAACTGGAAAGCCGTGAATGTTGTCCTAGAATTTTCAAATTTGGATATTTTCGATTTGACAAACCAAAAACTCACCTAGTTTTCTTCTTTTTCACCCCGTTGTTGTCGTTTTTCTTCTTGTCGTTTTTCTTCGGCACAACCGGCGGTAATTCCGTCGAACTTAAACTTTGCGATTGCAACAACACGTCGTCATTCTTGCGTTTAATGCCATTATTGCCGTTAACACTATCGATGGTTTGTTGTTGGAACAATCCGAGATCTTGGTGGTGCATCGGCGAATTCTCCAATTTTTGCGGCGATCCTTTATACTCCAACGGCGAGCCCATGTTTGTGAAAACATCGTGTTGTTGCTGTTGTTGTTGTTGCTGTTGCTGTTGTTGTTGCTGTTGTTGTAAACCCAACATCACTTGTATCGAATGCACATTCAAATTCTCTTGATTCTTATTTTGTAACAACGTCGAATTCAAACTCGGCAATGGTTGATTTGAGTAATCATTAAACGATTGATCATCAAACGGACCATTATCCATTATAATTAATCAGTAAAACTATTTTTTCATAAAACGCTAAATTAACACTTCATTAATGAAATATTAACCAAAAAAAATCAAAACAATTTGTCCCAATTTATTCCCTGATTGATAATCATCAATGATTATTAAAGAATGGGTGTGTATATCTCTCTATAAGTGTGGCTTTATTTTAATGAAACGAAATTGTCCGCAATTTACAGACACTGTTGTTGTTCGTTAACGTTATACTGACTTCTGACATTATTACTTTAACCAATTTATATTTAACGAGCTGAATTAAAGATGACTACATTTGGACCAATCGTGTTACAATAATACAGGGGTTAGACGCAAACTATTGGTTGTACGATGGAAAAGGGGCTGGATTTGGGTGTTGTTCGAATCCGTTGTCAAAGATTTCGGTTGTTGTTGTTGTTGCAAATTCAACAACACGATACGCCACCATTGATTGGAAGATTGATCTTAGAATATGATGGTCACGTGACGTTTCTATACCTCTCAAATACGGGCTGTTATTGTTGAAACGTGTGGGAAAATTCCTTGTATTCACCACAAAAAATTCAATTATTGATTGTTAATTGTGGCGATAATTAATTTCATTCATGAATTTCTTGTTTATTCTCTATAGGATTGTGTGTGTGTTGTTAATAATAATAAATGAGAGTAAATGATAAGCGTACGCAGTTTGGCTCAATCACCCATAAGTGAATTTATCAATTTACCCAATTTTTGCCTATTAGCGACAATAGCTATTAGTGCAGCTATTAGTATATTAGTTTAACAGCCCAGATTCCTTAATGCAATCCAACTCAATATTGTCCAATTGTTGCTATTAAAACATTTCACACAGTAAATGTTCACCAGTCAAATACAGACTTTTATTGTGGAGGGTTGTCCGGTTTTACCCAAAAAAACCGAAACCACTGAAGGGTGGATTTTCGACGAAACTTTAAACAATTTTGCCATCTTGTGTTTGTGCCGACTTACCTGGATTACCGACTCATTTAGTGCAATAATCGACGGTTTTTAGCGATAAATCAAATCGTGCAAATCGAGTGCCTTTATTGTTGTTAACGTGAAACTCGTGTTATTTTGTGTCTGTGTTATTTAAATGCTTGAACAATGTTGCCATTTTGTTGTTATATTTTATAATTCTTTTCTGTTCTAATATTGTGTTAGTGTGTGTGTAACATTGTCAATATATCTATATATAGATAAAAACAGAAAAATTCCAATGTTGCAAACACTTGTGGTGAAACTGTATCATCTTCCCCAATTGTCTCCAATTAACTATCCATTAGATTTAATTTATTTTAACTCGCTCAATTGATGTTGGCGTAGGGGTCATATGTACCGACCATACTGAGTGTCATCCATCTATGCGGGACACGCAATCATCCACGGAACAACTCGAAAAGATGAGCGTTGAAATATTAATTTATAGAACAGGAGACAAAAAAAATATAATAAAATAAAACTACAGGGGAAAATTACATCTAACCCTCGCGCAACCTCTTGTAACCGTAAACAAAAATACGCACAATCTCGACAGGATTACTCGAAAAGTAACACTTTGGTCATTTTTGTTTCCCTCACCACTTCGTCATAGTAATTAAAGTAATAAACATAATTACACTGAGATTATGTTAGTTGATTGTCGACTAATTGTTTTGAAGTCGGCGCCTTTTATTGGCAAAATTTAAAATTTTTAATGTCTAAAGATAGAAAATTCGGCTGTAAGAATTTTAAACAATCGTATACCTTTGGATTTCTACCAATTTGCAAAACGATCATTTTATTTTGTTCTTACAACTTTTAAAAAGAATTTACGTAAAAGAGTTAGTTAGAAAGGGACACTTGGGTTTTCTTGTAAGAATATAAATTGCGATTTATTTTATTAAGGGTGCTAAATTGTCGCTCAATGCCTTGATTGTTAAATTTTCTTGTAACTTTGTGAATAATTAAGAATTCTACGAAAAGATAAAATTAAAGTCTGTACCTATTCTGATCAAGGAATTCACTGAAATTCGCCCAAAATTTAAAATTTTAGTTTTATGGTCTTACTATAACTGTAAAACTTGAATTGTGAGTCTAATTTTTAAGAAAACAATCATTTTTGTGGCTCTAAATAATTCAAAAGGGGACAGTTTCGAAGACAGTTCTTAGTCAATTTTCTTCTTTTATTCTAAATTTTTCTCATAAAACAACAATTTTTCTGGTATTTTTTTGAAAAATCGTGAAAACAAAACATCCTTACTTAATTCTCTAATCTTTTACTTTAAATTTGGAGTATTTTCGATCGTTTGGCTGAAATTAGAAAATTGTTCGAGTAAAAATCTTTACAATTTTGTACTTTTGTATTTCTGTTAGTTTGCAAAACGATCATTTTAATGAGATGATGAAAATCGGAAAGGGACCCTTGGATTTTCTTGTAAGACTATAAATCGCGATTTATAAAAATTTGTTATTAAAATTTTAATTATTTAGGAGTTAAAAAAATGCCAAATTATCGCGTATAATTAGTAAATGTTCTTGTAGTACCTTGAATTAAAAATCCTATGATAAAATAAAAATCTGAATTTTCATCAAAGAATTCATTAAAATTCGCTTAAAATTTGAAATTCTAGCTTGAGGGTCTTACTGAAATACTCTAACTTGAATTATTAGCCTAATTTTTAAACAAAAAGCGAAACAACAGAGACCATTTTGAAGACGCTTCTCAGTTTTCACGACAAATTTTCTGGTGAATTTTTTTGAAAAACCGTAAAAACAAAGCACCCCAAGTGATTTTCTAGACTTTTATTATAAATTTTGAGGTAGTTTCACGTTAAAATTTCTAGTTGACGTTATTATTGAATATTACAAGGGGAGATTTAATCAATTTTAGTTGTTTTCGACCCAAATTCTCAAGATATTTGTCTCATATAATCGTAAAAAAGATTAGGACCAAAATGTTTACAGAATTTGGTGTCCAAATTGGCTAATTTTCAATAGTTCAGGATCAATTTTGATCCGTTCTCATATGTTCTAGAAAGGAGCAAAATTGGAAAGGGACACTTGGCTTTGCTCGTAATTGCGATTTATTAATTTTTTTATTAAAATTTAATTATCTAACGGTGAAAAATTGTCGCCTAATGCCTTGATTAGCAAATTTTCTTGAACTGAGAATAATTAGATAAGATAAAATTAGGCAAATTCGTCAAAATTCGCTTAAAATTTGAAATTTTAGTTTCGGCAATTTTGCAAACCTTTGATAATTTTCTCATCCAAAAACTCCCTCCTCAAGCAAGACAAATTCCTTGCCCGATTATTGTACCTAAGCACGTCTCATTTTCAACGATTTAACGTTTCTCCCTTGTGATTTCAATTAGAAAATAGTGCGTGGGAATCCCGCATCATCTCGAAAATATTCAACAAACCTACACGTCTCTACAGAAGTCTCATTCTCTTCAATTTTTATTATTGTACGATACCAGTGATACATTATGGAAGTTTCAACGTATACGTTTTAGTGGACGCGTGCTACCCTCATATTTGTACATGTCTAACTTAGGAAAAATTCACCCCTGTTCTAATCACCGTATACACTACCATATACTATACGTACTAATCTTTATAATATAGCTTCCTGACATATGGTGGTTATGGTGGTATATATTTCCCATTATTATTACTATTATTGTTATACATTTACACATTAACATATTGTAGTGGTGATACTTATCTTTTATCTTAACTTGTGTGAGATCATTTTGTAGAAAAGAGACTTGAATGGAATTTAAAAAAAACGAGTAGAAATAGGGGATATTTGTATAAATAATTTGCATTTAAATTGCAACTAAATTCGTAAATAAGCAAATTTTAAACGGTTATCGAGAAACTCAACAATTATTAAATAAATTTAATTTGAAATTTGTTTTGAATTTTATGGGCTTTTCAACGCCGGTCTCCGAACACATCCTGTTTTATTTTTGCATCGTACCCGAGAGAGTTAATAAGGAAATAGGTTGTTATGATTTACGACGTGACAATGCAGACAGAAGTCGGGCAAAAAATACGTACGTACAAGTATTTTTTTCGTTGTCATCTTAACGAGCTTAATTAAATTAGTAAATAAAGGAGTACGTTTAATAAAATGTAGTTTTCTTTCTAATTCGCTATACAATTTGTCAATTTTCCTCGGAGCCTTTAAAATTGCAGCTTAAAATTGAGGCTTGTATGGAAATTTTCCCAGCGTGTGGTCTACGACGAAAGTTACATTCTCGGAAGTCTAATCAGATATACGCAGCTTTAATCGAGCTTGTTACAATTTTAAATATTTTGTAATTCTGTAAAGGAGACGATTAAGCCGTTTATCTGGAAGACTTTCGAGTTTAGTCTAGATTTCTGTTACTTTAGCTAGCGAATTTTGGTATCGAAATGTAAAAAATGGAAATTTAAGCGATTTAAGGACCCAAAGCGAAGATTTAGTCGACCTTACTCGACTTTAAATTCGAGTTTCTTACGAATTTCACAATTTAACGGTATAATTAAAGTAATTTGGATACTTTTAATCATTATTTGGCGAGAATTTTCGAGCCTAATTATAAATAAATCGAACTCTCATTGATATTTCAAAGAGAAAACACTGATTCACGCGAGAGACTATACATTTTTGACAATTGGCACACGCGCCATCTATCGACCACCAATTGAACTTTAATTAACCTCAAAATCATTGTTTTTCCGACAATTAAATGATAATTTGAGAAAAATGTCGATTTTAAATAACTACAATCGTCAAAATAAATCACGCCATGTAAGCTCGTTAATTTTCGATAATGATACAACAGAGACACTGTTGTATTTCAATCAATTGGAGATCGATTTAACGAAAAAATGTCTGGCTAACATGAAAATTTTAATCAAAGACTACGAATTACAACTAGATTGGCATGTAAATCGATATTTAAAACTGCCAAAATCTGTAAATTATAAACCACAACGGATAGACGACGATTTAATTGCAGCAATAGAATCCGATGATAGTTGTAGTTATGGCAGAAATGACGAAAAATCGGAAATTATTAGAGAAATTATAGAGAATTCCAAACTAAAGGATATTGATATCAAAGAGGAACCCGCGTCAGATGAAGAAGTCGAGCAAAAATTCAACTTCGAGGAAATAATTTTGAAAGAAACAATAAAAGATGAACCTTGTTAACTTATTGTTGAATTTTAAATTTTTCTACATTAAACAAATCAAATTTCATTCCTAATTTACAATGGACTTCTTCGATAGTTTTCGAGGAAATTTCACCAGCCTTCTCGGCGCCGATTCGCAAAATTTCAACCAAATATTGCCGATCTTTCAACAAATCGTCAATTCTCGACTGTATCGGTTTTAAATGCTCTACTACAGCATCACCCACTACTAGTTTATATCTAAAAATTGTTAATTATTATTAAATTAATTTTTTAATTGATAAACTTACTGTCCTGTATTTAACGCTTTAACTTCCTCACAAATCGTCTCTACAGTTTTGCCTGTAACGAACGAGTGAATACTGATTAGATTCGACACACCAGGTCGTAGTTCCGGATCAAAACTAATCTCTGATGTGAAATCTGTAATGGACTTTTTAATTTTTCGCTTAATATCATCCGGATGATCGCTTAAATTGATACAACTCTTCGGATCCGGATCAGATTTCGACATTTTTTTTGTCGGATCACGGAGACTTTTCAAACGTGCGTACTCGTTATTCGTTATTAAAGCATGCGGTATTGGAAATATTCCACCGTAACGTTTATTGAACATTCTAGCCAAATCTTGAGTTAATTCGATGTGTTGTAGTTGATCTTCACCGACAGGTACATGAGTTGCTCTTAAATCAAACCGAATTTAATACGATTTTTTGTTAAAAACCGATCTAAATTTACTTATAGGCTAAAATATCGGCTGCTTGTAGTACAGGATACACGAACAATCCCAACGGGATATCCTTCAAAGTCGCTGATTTTTCTTTATAGGCCGGTAAATGAGCCAATCTACAATTATTCAAATTAGTTAAAAACTAACTACAATTAATTATCACCTAGCCATAGTGGAGATACAGCCTAAACACCAACAGAGTTGGGCGTGATTAGAGACCATTGATTGTTGAAATAAAACAACTTTATTTGGATCGATACCGCAAGCTAATAAAGTCGCCGTCATTTCTAAGATATTCTTCGATAAGATTTTAGGATCCTGAATTGTCGATAATCATTAACAATTGAACTACAAATCATTAAAATAGAGAATACTTGCGGTAATGTTATAGAATGCATATCAACAATACTCAAAACCATATCTTCGTTATTCTCCTGTAATTTAACCCATTGTGAAATTGCACCGAGATAATTACCTAAATGTATCGAGCCTGTTGGTTGGATTCCACTGAAAATTCGTCGAGGATAACGGTTTTCTTCAGTATTACACTGGAATTTACCATATTAAATTTATAAATCGATAACTATTTTATCTACGTACCCGATTAGATGTGTGAATATATTTATGTGAAAAACAATGCCGAATTTTGTGAAAAAACCTACGTTTAAACATTTTTTCTGTTTATAATGAGAAATTGGAAAATTTAAGGTTAGGAGTTTAGAGGTTAGAAATTTCAATGACAAATAAAAGCAAACTTGACAACGTTGCACATCCGCTAAGATTACGTTTGTAACTCATGTAAAAATAAAACCTAATTATCTAATAATTTTGTACATTAACTATTAAAATAATTATAATTTATAAATATTAGCAAATGCTTATAGATTTTACCCAAAATTCGATATTTTATTTAAAATTATGGAAGTAAATTATGAACACAGTCCTTAACAATTTAGAAATGACAGACATGTTTGCCAACATTACTTTGCAGAATTTTAAAAATTCTGACATGTTTATTACACGATTTTGAAAAATACAAATAAAATATAATAATTATAAAAAAAAATAGTGCAATAATTCGAATGATTACAATTTAAAAGATTGTCCGAAAATGGTGGAGATAAACAAGGGATTTTCCGTGAGAAATAAACTACCTAACCTCAATTTCTACAAACAACCCCCCAATGGTTTGGAAACTTTCGAAAATTTATTAGAATTCATTGTGAAACGCTTAGATTTGTACAGAATTCTTCTCAATTCTCAAGATGAAGAAACGGAGAATCTACGTGAATTAATTGAGAAACATACAATCTTTGGTAATTTATCAAAATCACCGGAAATTCAACGAATTGATAACGTTTCACATTGGCTGCTGCGACTAGGTTTACGCCTTAAAAATATTCAAATTAACCAAAATTAATAACGAAACAATTCTTGTATCGATAGGCTATTCGAATAGTTTCATTTCGAGGAATTTATTCGTAAAACTGGAAAAATTATGGTTTCAGTATCGGGTCAAACAATTTACAGTTGATGAAATTGTTAAAATCTCGCAGAAATTATTGAAATTGTCGCCAATTATTGAAGAAAACGTGCGATATTTTCGTGTGAAATTTACACAAGTTCCTGAACTAGTAAAAAAACGGCTGTACGTACTGAAAATGGGCTATATTTATATTCCCGATAACGAATTATCGACACTATTAACAAACGAATTTGTTAAAAATCTTGAAAAATCAATAATTGTAAGTATTAATGAGGCTGGAAATTATTGTTGTGTTATTGAGAAATTTCAGCATGTTTCGAAAATTTTTCCAACAATCCAATCAGACCAACTCCACTTATTATTGTCGTCGGTTCAATTAATCGAAGATAATTATCGTGACATCGATCAATCGAGAATACAGTGGTTTAGTCGATTTAGAGAATATCGACGAATTTTCCAAATATTTCCCATTGTGTATGCGTCGTCAACACGAACATCTTCGAAATACGCACCATTTAAAATATTTCGGACGTATGCAGTACGGTTTATTCATAAAAGGACTCGGTTTCAGTTTAGATGAAACCTTAGAATTATTCCGCAATGAATTCGTGAAAACAATGCTAGAAATCCGATTTGAAAAAAAATATTCGTATTTATTCCGTCATCATTACGGCAGAGTCGGTTCGAAAGTGAATCGACGGCCGTATAATTGCGAGAAAATTTTCGAAATTAGTGTAAATCCGGGTCAAGTTCACGGTTGTCCATTCAAACACTGGTCTAATGGGGAATTATTGAAGAAATTAGACGATTACGGTTTCGATTCGTGGCAAATTAACGGGATTATCGAGTTGAAAGAGAAGGAACGTTATCAGCAGGCGTGCGGGAGATATTTTGAGTTTTCTAATAATGTTAAGTTGGAGGAGAATATTCAAAGTCCAAATCAGTATTTTTTTAATTGTTGCGATGTAAGGGGGATGCGGCGCGATATTTTGAGCGATTCATCCGATACTGATATCGAAGATCTAGTTTTGGGCTAATCAAGGTACGTTTTCGGGGTATTTGATAAAGTAATTGGTGTTAATTTGTATATTTTTGAGCTTAAACTCTTTTTATATTCGTTAATTTGGCCCTAAGTGCTAGTAAGTTTACAAAATTAACTAAATATTTGCTTCATAATTTTAGGGATTTGTACTTCATCATTTATTTCGAGCTATAATTTCACATTTTATTCATTTGGCTAGACTATCCAAAAAATCTACCTTTATAAGGCCAACTAGTAACTCTGCTCACTGTAAATTTCATTTTGATAGCTCTAAGTAGCGAGAATTTTACAATAATGGCGAATTATTTGCCTGATTTTAGGTATCCGCACTTCATTTATTCGGAACTATAAATTTCACATTTTATTCACTTGGGTAGATTATACAAAAAAATCTACTCCGATAAGGGTAGATTACATTAAGGTCCATTTAATGGCCCTAAATGCCAAGGATTTTACAAATTATTTGCCCGATTTTGGGTAACCGCACTTCGTTATTTAGATGGAACTGTAGAAATTTCATATTTTATTCATTGGGGTAGATTATCGAAAAAAATCTACCCTCATATGGAGGAGCTGTAATTCTTTCTATTTTGAGATCAATTTTAATGACTAAGTGCCAAAAATTTTACAAAATTAAGGGACTATATTCTTGATTTTTAAGGTCCATTTTGATAGTTCTAAAAGTACCAGGAGTTTTACAAAATTAGCGAATTATTTGCTTGATTTTGGGTATCCGCACTTCATCATTTATTTGGAACTGTATAAATTTCACATTCTATTCACTTGGGTAGATTATACAAAAAAATCTACCCCGATAAGGGTAGATTACAATAAGGTCCGTTTAATGGCCCTAAATGCCAAGGATTTTACAAATTATTTGCCCGATTTTGGGTAACCGCACTTCATCATTTATTTGGAACTGTATAAATTTCATATTTTATTCATTTGGGTAGATTATCGAAAAAAATCTATCCTCATATGGAGGAGCTGTAATTCATCTTTCTATTTTAAGATCAATTTTAATGACTTTAAGTGCCAAAAATTTTACAAAATTAGCGGATTATATTCTTGATTTTCGGTATTCGTGTTTTATCATTTATTAAGAGCTATATACATATTATTCATTTCTGTAGATTATCTGAAAATCTACCTTCATAAGGGAGACTAGTAACCCTTCTTCCTGTTTTAAGGTCCATTTTGATAGTTCTAAAAACACCAGGAATTTTACAAAATTAGCGAATTATTTGCTTGATTTTGGGTATTTATCATTTATTTCAAACTATAAATTCTACATTGTCGATTTCATTCAATGGGTAGATTATCAAAAAAACTACCCTCATATAGGGGAACTAGTAACCCTTCTTGTCGTTGTTAGGAACAGGTGGCCGATGTTTATATTTATAGGGGAGAAGGTCAATTTTATTCTAGACTAGTGTGTTTGTATTGTATGTATAGTGTAGATATATCTACCAAAATTAGATCAACGAAACAAATTTGATAATAATTAAGTGCCTTATTATTAATTAATCGTAATAAATTATGATCCTACAACCGGCAACAGTTCAATTAACGAAAATCTATTATTTTAATGAATCGCAAATTAAAATACCGACAATTTCGCAAGAAATCTTCGATAATGAGATCAATACGAATCGGGCAATTATCAAAAAGAATATATTCGGCCATAAATGGGTTTTAAAAATTAACGAAAACCAAGAAAGTAACAAAAATAAGAAAAATTACCGATTGAGTTTATACATTACCGTATCTTTATGCATAATTATCGCTCTAATTTCCGGATTATATTTCACATTCGGTAAGATTATCAATACTATTTAATTATTACCATTATTATGTTAAATTTTAGAGAATTACATCATTAAATCCTCAATCAATAATACAACTATTTCCAACAGTATCACAACATTTGACGATATAATCGTTGAAACAATCACCGATAATAGTGATGAGAAAACAACGACGATAATGACAATAACGAAATCGTATTGTGAGAATTGTAATAAAATTTGTTTAAAATTGAACGAATTCGATTTACCGAAATGTCTAGAAGCATTAGACGATAAAGATCCAACAGGTTGTGGTGGTTACTGTTCAATCAATACACAATTTTGTCAATTATTAGATGCAAATTTAAGAATCTACCAATGTTCCGATATCAAAACCTATTTGAAATGTCCAAAAAATCAATTCAATTGCGGTAGTATGTGTATCGATACGAAGAAACGTTGTGATGGTATCGTGCATTGTTCAAATCAATTCGATGAAATCAATTGTGGTATTAATTAGTCGATGATTACATTTTTTATGGTTTAATTATTGTATTTTTTAGTTTGTAATCTCGATACTCATTTCCATTGTGGCCAAAATACTTCATGTTTACTGAAATCGAGACGATGTAATGGTGTTGTTGACTGTTGGGATAAAAGTGATGAAATTGATTGTTATCAATGTTTAGATTCCAATCAGTTTTTATGTAAAAATGGTGAATGTATCGCAAAAGAGAAATTCTGTGATGGTATTTATCATTGTACGGATCAATCGGATGAACCACACGATTGCCAAATGTTCTACAAAATTATGTAATTTACAGCTTAATCCATCAATATTTTGAATTCTATATCGAAATTATTAATTACGAAGAAATTTGATTTAAATTTTCGAATTCTATCGCTTTAAATTGGGAGTTGTCTTGAGAAACAATTGGAATGGAGCTACAATTAGTTCATATTTTTCTAACAATTAATTTACATTATTTAGCAAGATTTATTTTCAGATTTGAGAACCAATTAAGAATAAAATTTAAATCGATTATCTAAAATTGACCTAAATTTATTAGCCTTTAAATTTATTGAAATATTGTAAATCTGGCACCGCTGAAGTTCTTTTAAAAAAGTTCAATTACTATACGAGCAGATGGCGCTATTTTTGTGCAGAGCTACCAATTCTTAACAAAATTCACTAGATTCCGGTAAGTTTTTCGGTGGTTAATTTTTTTCAATTCATGTGTCAGTTAATTTTTCTCCTTTGAAACAGTTAGAACAAAATTTCCTTATTTAAATTGTTGCACAATTCTATGTAATATTAAGGTAATTATAAATTTCCATCAATTAAATTGATAATTTTATTATAATAATGTTATAGTTAACATATGTCTTATTGGCATCCTTATGAGAATAATCTGTATGGAGATTTTCCACAATATACTCCCATTTATGTTGATTATAGTAACAATATGTCCTATTATAATGGCCAAACGGTTCCTGATTATCAGTTAAATCAACAATACAATAATTTACCCCAACAAAATGGTTATTATCAGGATTTAGGTCCTAGTACTAGTAGTAATAGTAATAATACAAGTCAGGTGACTCATGTAAATTATAATGATGGTGATTATCGTCAGGATACATCACGAAATACAGGTGCTGTTCGGAAACGATTTAATGATAACAAACAATGGGGCGTTAGGAGGAATTTCAATAAAACTAGAGAGCGTCGAAGTGATGAACAAACCGATTTAGAATCGAACCAGAATGACGGTAGAAATAGAAATAAATCTAGAAATTACAGTAGAACTGCTAATTCTAGGAATTATTACGGTGATAAACGTGGTAATAATTACAGAAATGGAGATAATCGGAATTATCAAGAGAACCGTAATCGGTTTAATAACGATAATGTTAATGATAATAGAGCGAAATCGAAACGATTTGATGGCAGGAAATTCCACAATAACGATAAAAAATTGGATGCAGCATCTCAACGTGAACGTTTAGAACAGATGTTAACACGCCGTCAATTAGAATGTTTAGTTTGTTGTGAGAAAATCAAAAATAATGATAAAATCTGGACATGTCAACAATGTTATCTAATTTTACATTTGAATTGTACGATAACATGGGCGGAATCATCTAAAATTGATAACGGTTGGCGTTGTCCAGCTTGTCAAAATATTTGCCAAACTATACCAAAACAATATTATTGTTATTGTGGTAAAACAACAGAACCACGTCCATTACCTGGTATATTACCGCATAGTTGTGGTGATTGTTGTATGAAACAAAGCCGTTTATGTCAACATAAATGTCCAATATTGTGTCATCCTGGTCCATGTCCTGATTGTAATATAATTGTAACGAAATCGTGCGGTTGTAAACGTACAACACAACAAATTAAATGCAGTTCAAATATTGATATAATTTGTGATTCGATTTGTCATAAATTATTGGAATGTCAACAGCATTATTGTCAATCAAAATGCCATTCAGGTGATTGTGGTAAATGTAATGAAACAATTAAACAGATTTGTTATTGTGGTAAAGTTGGACGCCGTGTCCAATGCAATAGTGTTAATCAAGGTTCAACATTGTATAGTTGTAATGAACAATGTGGTAAATTATTGAAATGCGGTAATCATTATTGTACGAAAATCTGTCATGCTGGTGATTGTGATGATTGTTCAAGAGATATTAATCAGATTCAAACATGTCCGTGTGGTAAAACGGATTTAACTCAAACTAGATCGTCGTGTCTAGATCCGATTCCATGTTGTGATAAAGTAAATTTTTAATTTTATTATTGAATTCGGTTGATTTTGTTGAAACAATTTGTAGATTTGTGGTAAAGTCTTGAAATGTGGCCAACCATCATCACCGCATATTTGTAAAGCTCGCTGTCATGAAGGTGATTGTCCATCATGTTCTTTAACAACACTAGTACGTTGTCGTTGCGGTCATATGGATAAAGAGATACCATGTTGTGAGTTAAAAACGAAAGCTGATGATGCCCGATGTGAGAAAAAATGCACCAAGGTACGTATTTTGTGTTGTTCAAAATTTGTGTCACTCCAATTTCCAATAGGACACAAGTTTGGGGCTAACAAGTAAACCATCTGAAGTTGAAACTCTCAATATCAATGATTTTTGGTATATTAAATTGGAGTGTAAGTTCTTATAACAACTGTCGTTATTTGACTAGCAAATTGGAAAATATTTTAAGGAAATTATTTAGCAGAATTTGGACCTGGTAGCTCATCGACAAGTCGGTCAAAAAACGCGTTTAGAAAAACGCGATTTTTGAAACTACAATGATCTTCAGGGGGTTCCCTAGAAATTCTTAAAATATTTCCAATTTTTTATCTAATAATAATAGTTGCCTTATACTATGACATGAATAACGGGGTATAGGTGCTTCACTAGGCTCATATTTAAAGAAAAAATAGGGGTTAAAGTTACCCTGCTAAATTCGGGGTGTTTTTTTTTTGCAATATCTTTGGAACGGCTCAATACTCTTTAGCGATTTAAAAACTAATTTTAAATCTTGTTGGGGGTGGAAATTATAGATGGTTTTATGCCATTTACATGGAGTTTTTTTAAATTTTCTACCCCATAGTAAGACATGCATACATGAACATTTGTTTGGGTATAGACAACTAAAAAAACATCTTTTCAAACGCTTTTTTGGTATTTTTGATAGTTATCCTATAAATAAATGTTTAGAGTTACAAATTTAAGTATAAATTTGGACTAACAAGGAAACATTCCCAGAAGTCCCCCTTCGATTTTAATGAAATTTGGATGTTATTCTCCATCGAATTCTAAGAGATGCATGTTTTTTTTATCGGCGAAAAAACATATCTAAGGGGTGAAATCGCCACTCAAAGTTTATGCTCAAACAGGGTACTTTTTAAGTTACTTTTACGTTTTACTTCCAGTTAAAATATTCAAACGAGACAAACGGCATTATTCTCAGGATGAAAAATAATGTAGAATTCCATTGTTTGCATATCGAAATGTTAATTAGGGTGGAAGTTATAAGGGTTGAAAAAAAATTCTATAAATCAAAAACTATTCATCGGATTTTGACGAAACTAATGTCATTCGAAAGAAGACAAAAAAGTAGGAGAAACCTGGATTTTTTGGATTTTTTCGAAAAATTACGTTTAGGGGGTAACCACCCCTCAATCATATTTGAATGTATCAGAAAAAAAACTTTACGATTCTTATAATCTTTTTGTTTTTATTCATAAATAGTGCTTTTCCATCAATTTTCAACAGTTGGGACACATAACAATAGTATTTTCTTTATATGTTGCATACCTATTCAATTTTCATGTTGGACATTTTTGTTTATATGAATATACAGGGTCCGCCAACTTGTAGTTCGACCGAGCAAAACTCCTATTAATTGTTGAATGATTGGAAACGGATTTTAAGGATTTATACGGGGGTCCTTGGTGCCCATTTCAGTGAAAATTGGACCATGTAGCTTGTTGGGAAATTGGGAGAAAAGTGATTTTTGTCGAAAATGTCAACATTTTCGTCAATCAGTTTTTTACATAAATGGACTCAAGATGACTTGAGGATTCTCAGAAAACTGTTTTTTTCGGTTTCCTGGCACTGTACCCTGAAAAAATTGAAAAACTGGTTTCTCGTTCATTGATCGTAAATGTGACCAGTTATTCGCCTCTCAGTGGTTCAATTTTTATCTTAATGGGTGTTCATGTTATCGTATTTGTTTACTTAAGAAAAAGTGCTTGATATTCGATATTCATAAAATAGCACATGCCAGTTATTTGAATAGGCTTGTTTTTCTTTAAATAAATAAACATTGGATCGTTTTAAGAGACTACACCAGTGGTTTTCAAACGTTCTGGAAGTGCCGAGCATGTAAATTATTTATTAATTTATTAAGAACCCTTCATTTTTCACCGAAGACACATTTCTTATCTTGTGGATAAGGAATATTTCACTGTGAGCCCGTTAAATCGATTTGCGGATTGAAAGAATTTACCAGATCGACTGTTGAGAAACACTGGTTTAAAATTTGATACAAAACTACTGTGACCGACAAAGGGAGGCGAACGACTTTTGCATTTCAATTTTTTCACGGTCAAGCTCAGCTCGTGCCTTTTTAAATTTTTTCCGAAGTTTTAAGGGCAAATTGCAAATACCAAAATGTTACGAATGTATCGCATTAATTCAACACTTTTAATGTGTAAAAACCCTCTTGCCAATTGTTGCAAATTCAAAAGTTAGATTTGACGTCACTCATTTTCCAATGAGCTACGTGGACCTAATTTTGTTAAAATGTTCTCTGAGAACCTCTCTATAAATCCTTAAAATATGTTTCTAATCACTCGGTAATTAACAGACGTTTTGGCGCTGTGAACAGCTTTAAGAGAAGAGGGCTGTAGATATGCTTAACGGGTGCTTACCCCCTAAACGTAATATTTCGAAAAAATCCAAAAACAGGTTTCTCCTATTTTTTTGTCTTCTATCGAATGATATTAATTTCGTCAAAATCCGATGAATAGTTTTTGATTTATAGCAATTTTCTTACTTTCAATCCTCATAACTTCTACCCTAATTAACATTTCTATATGTAAGAAATGGACTTCTACATTATTTTTCACCCTGAGAATAATGCCGTTTGTCCCGTTTCAATATTTTAATCGGAAGTATGCGAAACTTAAAAAGTACCCCGTTTGAGCCTAAACTTTGAGTGACTATTTCATCCCCTAGATATGTTTTTCCGCCGATAAAAAAAACATGCATCTCTTAGAATTTGATGGAGAATAACAATTTCATTAAAATCGGAGGGGGACACCTAGGAATATTTCCTTGTAAATAACTCGTTTTTTGAAATCGATCTATGTGAATTTTTAAGTTATTCGAAAAACTATTAAATGATTATGAATGATTACCTCCTGGCAACGCCTTGATGAATTATGCTGATATAAATTTGTGGAAAAATTTTTAATTATTGGTTCTATTTTTGAATTTTTTTGATTAATTCTATTAGTAACTGAAGTCTATTCTATAATTTTTATGTACCGCTTGTCTTACTCCGGTTCTTATAGAAACACTTATTATTTGATGGGTGATTTATAGAAGATTCCTTGGAGATCGTTTTACTAAAATTTGAACCCCGTTGCTCATCGGGGAGTTGGTCAAAAAACGATAGTTTTAGGAAATGTCGCGCTTTGTAAAACCGAAATAAACATATCAAATGACTCACAATAACTAAAGGATGCTCTCCATATTTAAAAAAAAATCTCCATTGCATTCTAGAATAAACGCGAAATATTCTTATCCGTTCCAGAATTCAATGGAGAAGAACGAAAAAAATCGACGCTAGGAGTATTTTTGAGTCATTCTGAATCATTTTATGTAGTTTTTGAAAATTCAGACATGTTTAGAAATAATCGTTTTTTGACCAACTTTCCTATTCAAATTTTGTTCAAATGATCTCCAGCGGCTCCTTATAAATCTTTAAAATATATGTTAAACCGCTCGTCAAATACTTGGTGTTATTTTAGACCATTTAAGGGGTGTAGCAAAAAAGATTAAATTGGTAGTTTTGACTCTGAATGTTTTACTTGTAAGTATCCTAAATTTTATGGGAGTTATTTCAAATTTGCATTAGTGTAAGCCTTAAAATTTAACAATTTTGATTTAGAAACGTCTATGTGGAAAACACCGGTGCAATCAACGTTGTTGCATAGAAATCGAACACGTATGTCCATTACCATGCAATCATCAATTATCATGTGGCCAACATCGTTGTCAACGTACATGCCATAGTGGCCGTTGTCCACCATGTCAAGAAACTAGTTTCGATGAATTATATTGTGAATGTGGTTCTAATGTAATTTATCCACCAATACCATGTGGTACAAAACCACCACATTGTAATAATCCATGTCCACGTCCACGTTCTTGTGGACATGATGTTAATCATACATGTCATACTGGTCAATGTCCACCATGTACAGTTTTATGTAAACGTTGGTGTTTTGGTAAACATGAACAACGTTCAGCTATACCGTGTTATCAAGAGGATTTCAGTTGTGGTTTACCATGCGGTCAAGCTTTACCTTGTGGTAAACATAAATGCGATAAACCGTGTCATTTAGGACCATGTCCATTACCGTGTAAACAGAAATGTACAGTAAAACGGACATTATGTGAACATCCATGTAATGCACCATGTCATCGATCATCATGTCCGAATACACCGTGTAAATTTAATGTTTCAATAACGTGCCAATGCGGCCTTCAAAAGACTACACGGTTATGTGTTGATCTAATTGATGAATATAAAGAAATCGAAATGGCTAATTTGAAAGATAAAATGACCGATTTGATGAAGGAACAAACCGTTGATATCAGCAATATTGTTAATAAACCGAAGAAACCATCAGTTTTAAAAATGTAAATTTATTACACTGCATGTTTCACTTTAATAGTTCTAGCTCTTATGGAAACACCTGATGAGCGCTTTGAAAAATATTTTAAGGCTTTATAGGAGTCAGTGGAGATTATTTTCCCAAAATTTGAGCCCCGCAGCTCATTGGAAAGTTGGTCAAAAAACTCGTTTTGGAATATGTTGGGGTTTTTGAAGACAAACTAAACACTTCAAATGAACAAACGCGAAATGCAAAAAATTTTCTTTGAGTCATTTTATGTGACTCGTTTGCGTCTTTTGACTAATTTCCAGATGAGCTACACAGTTCAAATTTTGTTTAAATGATTTCCTGAGGGTTTCTTATAAGTCCTTGAAATATTTTTCAAATCGGTCGTCATGTACTAGTAGGGATTGCTGTAAGAATTGGAATCATTGAAGTGGAACAGGCGGTAGAGTCGGTTTAAATTTTAATTATAATTTTTCCAGATTGGAATGTACCGAAGAATGTCGTGTTGTTGAACGTAATCGTCGATTCGCTTTAAGTCTCCAAATCCGCAATCCTGATTTAACCCAAAAATTAACACCACGCTATTCGGATTTTATGCGTCAATGGACTAAAAAAGATCCACAATTCTGTCAACGTATCCACGATAAACTAACTGAATTAGTACAATTAGCCAAACAGAGCAAACAAAAAAGTCGTTCATATTCATTTGAATCAATGAATCGTGATAAACGACAATTTGTCCATGAATATTGTGAACATTTCGGTTGTGACAGTGCTGCATATGATCAAGAACCAAATCGTAATGTTGTCGCAACAGCTATTAAAGATAAATCTTGGCTACCTAGTATGAGTTTATTAGAGACAATACAACGTGAACATGGTCAACGTAAAGTTCCTGGGCCTGTATTGAGCAATAAAACAACCAGTACGAGTAAATCGGAAACGGTTGCATTGAAATTAACTGGACGTAATGGTGGTAATACTGGTGGATATGCTGCAGCAGCATCAGTACCGTTATTGAAGGAAACTGTTGATTATTTTGATAATCCTCCACAATAGTTTTTGATGGGTTTCTTATTGAATTTAAATAAAGCAATTCAAGGGTTTACTGTTTTAATTGTTTTTGGCGTTTGCACTGATCTTTACATTGAAATATTACAACAATGATACATTGAAAAATTGAAAATAAAAACTATATCGTGTAAGTACCAACGAAAGTTATTGTCAATAATCATAATAATAATACAAATATAACAACATCCAATACATTGAAATTTTGGCGTTTCTTTTGCTTTAAGCTCATTATTAATGAAAATAATTATAATAAAACCAAAACTAATCTAGAAATAATAATAAATAGGAATGTTTAGAAAATTTAACTAAATGTACAACAACTATTCGTTTTTCTGGCAGTTTTATAGAACGCTTTCGACTGTATACTCAAACCCTCCGATTTGGCAACTAGATCGTCCAGTTTCTCACCCCTTTGCAGCACACCCTCGATTGCATGATGCTAATAAATAAAGCTTCAATCAAATAATCGATCAATTCAATAGAAATACTACCAAAATAATCTTCGTTTCGTCCAAGTCTTCCTGTATTTTGGTCATAGCATCAGCCTCGCGCGGATTCTGATATTTAACTAGATACGTATTCAATTGCGGAAAATTCACGTCACGTTCAGTCAGATTCGGCCAATTGACGGCCGGTATTTTCCCTGAAAACTCGTCCAGGATCCTTGTGATTAACGTGTGCGATACTCTAGTCGGGTATTCATGGTCTGTGATAACGACACCAGCCAAATTGTCACCCCTCACATAAACATGACACATATACTCTAAAATAACAGAAATTAATTTAAGTTTAATCGAATTGGTAGGTTTTAAGTCAACCTCCTTCTTTGACCGACTGTCTTGACGCTGGTATTGTCCGTTCTACAATTGTTTTACAAAAAAACGACATGAATTCTTGTACGGAATTACGTTGGAAAAAACTGAAACTTTGTAGATCGTACGCCGATTTTAACCATGTCGCACTTGTTGGCCCTTTATGCAAGACACTAATACAATAGATTTTTACCATATTTTCTTATTATTAATATTATTTCTAATACAAATCTATATGCATAACTATAAAATTAAATTGCGTAATAAATTAATTGTAAAAAACAACTTCTCTGAAATGTTTTTGTAATAATTAACAGAAAAAATTAAGCACAAACAGCAGCTTCGCCTGACAATCATCTGACAACTGGACAATTATCTATTTGTAGCTCCTATTTGAGGTTATGTTGTCTATAACATTATTATGACTTTAGTTTAAACAAAATAATAATACAACTAATTTAAATTTCTATTTTTCAAAATACTAATCTTCATAACTTACAAATTTTAGTCCTAATAATTGATAAAGTCTTTTGGTGTGACAGAATTGAGCTACAATTAGTTACAAACAAAATCAACTAATTCTTATTAGGTTAAAATTTAAAAAACACGCAATTCTTACATTTCATAGAGATCTTAGATTTCGATTTCAATTTTGTTGATAATACATGCTATTAGAATTATGTTCTAAAAACCAAGAGCAAATAATATATTTTGTTTTTATGTCGGTAATACAGAACACTAACTATTAATTACAGTAATTTCTTCAAAATTAGATCTCTTATATATTCCAAATGTATAGAATATCCAAGATTTGTTATATTTGTAAACCAGTTGGGATTATTCAAATTTTAAAACACGAATTTACATGTTTGTTTAAATTAACAACATTAGCGACACCTAGTAATGGTAGCATGAAGCAAAGAAAAGTGGTTGTCAATCTGGCAACGTTGCCAGAATTATTTACCATCATCATTCAAAAAGCTAACCTCAAAAATTTCCCAACTTTTTTGTGTCTATTTCGGTTTGAATTCCGCTTAAATTACACAACAATCTCAGTTATTAGAATAACGTTGAACGTTAAACACGTTCAGATTTGTTCGACGACAATTTACAGATTAATCAACAGGTAATTTAGTTTTTCTATAATTTTTTTTTCAATTTAACTAAATCAAATTATTAGCTAATAGTCCAGTAAAAGATTATTTTTTAATTTTATTGATGTCGTAATAGTTGTTTGGCCTTGGCTTTGCTCGATCGTGTCCCGTCCAGTTCAAGGATTTCGTTGTTGATTAATAGTTGAAGAATAACAACCAATTGCGTCTTTAAAATGGATTTAATTAACGTAAGTCTGAAGAATTAACAGGCGATTTAAATTTTAATTTCGTCTATTATCGTGTAGATTGATTCGGAGAATGGGAATTTTGAGAATTCGTTGAAGCCGTTGGATGCTGATTGTGGGTTCATTATTGAAGGTCAAGAAATCAAAGCAAATAAATTAAAATTAAAACAGAAAAGTCCAGTATTTGAACACATGTTCTATGGGGATTTTGCACAAGATTTAATCGTCATCAATGACGATTATATTAGTGCTAATAATTTCCGTAAAGTTCTACAATTTATTTATAAAGGTACGATTGAATTCGAATCGGTTATAAATGCATGGGATCTATTCTATATATGCAATAAATACCTACTTAATGATTTAAAATTAGAATGTTTACAATATATCGATGATAATACGAGTATTTCGACGTTAGCTCTATGTTACGAATATGCAGAAATGTACGATTTGAAGGAGAAACAAACGGAATTCTTGAACGAAATGTGTACTTACATTAGAGGATTATTTCCAATGTTAATCGAACATTATTACCATATGAAATTGGCAACATTAATAGCGCTATTAGAACAGAAATATTTGAATATTAATACACAAGAATTGATTGAAATTATTTGTATATGGACTAGTAACGAGTTAGATAGTCGCGGTATTGATATAACTGTTGAAAATGTTGTCTTATTATTAGAAGATTTGAATCTAATGCCCTATTTAAATTGTTTAAAGAACGAACAAATAGTAATGAATCGTAATAGTTTTATTAAGGCATGTGCCCAGTATTTGAGGAAATTACAAATTAATCCTTCGAAAAACTACAAAATTTACGAATATAAAAATTGGGCGTTATTCTGTCGTATGAGGAGGGAGTACAAAATTGCTAATCGTATCGAATTACAACGTCTAAATCGGCTAATTAGCAAAATTATCGTCAATAAACCCATCGTTTTCTACGGTTTACTGCTCAGCACTATTGATTTCCACGATTATGACTACACAATCGATATACAAATCCAAATAATCGATATTAAAACGAAAACCTTGAATCTGACACGATTCACGAAGAGAATCTCCTACGAGAATTGTATTTATGTGCCATTAGATGAGATTTGTACGCTGAAAAATAATCGAGTGTATACGATTAAAATCGATTATAATAATAGAGATGATTTAGATGGGACATCAACGATTTTGTGCCATTATATGGATGATTTATTCGATAAAAAATCAAAAATCTGTATATCATTCAACGAAATTATGGGATCTGTGATTAAAAGTATCTGTTGTTATCCGGTATAAATCTGTGATCGACTATTCGAATTTATTCTACTGTTTAGTGATGGATTTCTCTAATAATAAAAAGACTGTTTACATATTTTCAAGATTTGAAGACCTAGAATCCCAGTTTTTCCGCAATCTTTCCACTTTTGGAGTCTTCTAAAATACGAATCGGCCTACAAAAAATAGAGTCATCGACCGTGCTTGATTTTCGTTCGAAAACTAGCAGAACGAGATTTTTTGCAGTTATCTCGTCTTCGGAACCATTCAGATTCTCAAGGTTCTAAGTTTCGTTCACCCACCGATATGACCCCAATCACCCAATTTTTATACGCTAGTATTCTATTGATTTCAACCACAAGATAATGTGCCTTTCTAACAAAATTACCGAATTTCGGTAATTTTGGAACAATCCGCCATCTATGAGCGAGAAGTCCAAATAAGAGTTGTAATGATTCAAGTTTGGAAAACTAGAGGACGCTCGGTAGAAATTTGAAATTTAAAATTCGCCAATTAGCCGTCGAAATGAATTAATTACAAATGAGTTAAAATTTTGCAACTACAGTTCCGCTTTTTCTTACAATTTGATGCCCTCATTGATTACGATTTGTTTTCCTCGTATTGTTGCGTTCTTATTTTGCATTTAACTGTTTCAATTTACTATTGTAATTAATAAAATGGAATTAATTTTAATTCTCAATTACTTAAATTTATGATAACGTGATTAAATTCCATTAAAAGAAAATATGAAGCGTGTGCATTTTTATTAGAGGAAAACTAAGTTTTTATTCATACAATTAAATCTAGTGTGGACTATAAAATAAATCCATTGGAGACATTTATTTCGGTCAATAATTAGAATATTCTCGCCTACAGGCGAATCTTATCGAACCGTGACTTTTTGATTAAATTCTGGATTCTCCACCTAGGATTTCTAGCAATTTTAAGGCGTTTTTTCAATTTTATTACAAGAAAATTGGCAATTGTACTTATCGAAGGATAATTACCGAACAATTAAACAAGAATGGTAACTGTTTTTGTTAAACAACTGGAGCATTTTTTATCTAACAATAAGACTGGAATTATTCGAGTTTTATTACAATTATTTTAATTAATAATGTACCGTAAACTGATAACAATTAACAACAAATTAGTGAAAAAAGGAATTGATTCGTTTTAAATTTATGGATCATACACAACTGTTATCTTAATATAATCAACCAAATGTGTAAATTATGGGAAATTTATTGTATGGAACTTGAAGATCTTCAATTAGAAAGTGTTACTAGCACAGTGTCTGTCTTTTTAAATAGATTTGTTAGCGGTGCTCTATAATTACCCCGAATCGTACCCGTTCTTCTATAGAAATTTTCGCTAATAATCGATTTTTAATTCTTAATTAAAAGATTTTCTCTATTATCGGCGGTCTCATGCGATTGTCTGGATTAAATTCAACACGCATTGATTTAGATGTCAATCATTTTTATTTTATGCATTTGAAATTATTCCATATATCTCTCGTACAAACTTTCCTTCACTTATAATCAGATAAATTTTGAAATAAATTGCCCATCACTAGATGTTTATCAAAGGCTTTAATTAGATTGTATCCAACGTAAATCAAGCCATTTAGGAGTTAATTTACTCTGATTTTTTCGGTTGTTGTGATTTTTTCGGGAAATTTTACTTTTATGCGTGCTTTCTAAACAAGGGAGGTGAATAGTGTTGGTTAAAAGGGGGAGAATTCTATATAAATAAACACGAATCGTTTGTTGTAATTGTAAATTTTACATTAGAACATCTGTACAGATCGTTTGTAATTTTGCAATTAAACGAATTATTAACCCGAAGATAACGGTGTTGAAGAAGAATAGGAAAAAACGCAACAACTCAGTGAACGTTTCGAATATATGAAAATTAATTTAGTGCTACCGTCCATGAAAAATAATTAAATTGTGTACGGCAAGTCTACAACTGCCTAGTCGGTATTAAGACATCGTAACCGCCACATCGAGTTGTTATCGAGATTTAGACTAGGGAAAATGTGCGACGACGACGTTTCAGCTTTGGTGGTTGATAATGGGTCCGGTATGTGTAAAGCTGGATTCGCCGGGGACGATGCACCGCGCGCTGTATTCGCTAGTGTAGTCGGCCGGCCCCGCTACCAGGTAATAACCGAAATTCTCCCCTAAATCAACTGATTTAAAACGAATTTATTAGGGCGTGATGGTGGGTATGGGCCAGAAAGATTCCTACGTCGGCGATGAAGCCCAAACTAAACGTGGCGTCCTTACTGTTAAATACCCGATCGAGCACGGGATCGTTACGAATTGGGACGATATGGAGAAGATTTGGCACCATACGTTCTATAACGAATTGAGAGTATCGCCGGAAGACCACCCGATCCTCCTGACGGAAGCCCCCTTGAACCCCAAAGATAAATCGCGAGAAGATGACGCAAATCATGTTTGAAACGTTCGGTTGCCCGGCTATGTACGTTGCAATACAGGCGGTTTTATCGCTATACGCTTCCGGCCGGACTACCGGAATTGTGATGGATTCAGGCGATGGTGTTTCACACACCGTACCGATCTACGAGGGTTACGCTCTACCGCACGCTATCCTACGCATGGACTTGGCCGGGCGCGACTTGACCGACTATTTAATGAAAATCCTAACCGAACGCGGTTATTCCTTCACAACCACAGCAGAACGCGAAATTATCCGCGATTTGAAAGAGAAAATCTGTTTTGTCGCCTTAGATTTCGAACACGATCTCGCTGTAGCGTCCAGTACGAATACTTACGAACGGACGTATGAGCTACCGGATGGTCAAGTTATAACGATCGGTAATGAACGTTTCCGTTGTCCGGAAGCGATGTTCCAGCCGACTTTCTTAGGGATGGAAACGCCCGGTATACACGAGACTACTTATAATTCAATAATGCGCTCGGATATGGATATACGTAAGGATTTATATGCGAATATTGTTTTGAGCGGTGGCAGTACCATGTTTGCTGGTATTGCTGATCGTATCCAAAAAGAGATTGCTGCCCTAGCTCCAGCTTCGATGAAAATCAAAATCATCGCACCACCGGAACGGAAATATTCAGTTTGGATCGGTGGTAGTATTCTAGCTAGTTTAACAACATTCCAACAGATGTGGATTTCGAAAGAGGAATATGATGAAGCCGGTCCTGTTATTGTACACCGTAAATGCTTTTAGAACAAACAATTCAACAATTCTATCGATATTTATTGCTTATTATTGAAAACAAATTTCTTTAGACTTTATTGTTTAAAAAATGGAAGACTCAATTTACTAAGTACTGTTATATTGTTGATATCGCCTAAATATTTGTGAATAAATTAGAATTTTGTCATACTGATATCTTCATTAGACGTACAATTCTTTAACGGTTGATCTTGTAATTTCTCAACACGTCTAGCTACTGGTGGAATGAATAAATTCGGATCTAAATTCTTTAAATCCGGTCCTGTGATTTTCCCAATAACAAAACTAAATAAATAACCAAAAATATAAGTTGCAAGTAAACCAACCACACTATTATAAAGGTACGACAAGCGATACAACCAGAAATAATCACTAAAAAATCACATTTTAACAACTATAAAAACATTCGAAAACAATTACCTATCATCACCAACATTGATGGATTTCGTAATGAAACTATCAATATTATCACAACCATCTGTCCGTACTGGTAACGTAGGTAATGGCGGTTTCGGCCCGCCAAAAGCTATCCATAACGATAGCGATACACCAATCAACAAACCGATAATCGAGCCCTTTTGGTTTGCTGTAATTGTAAACATGCCCAATGAAAATAGACCCAATAAAGGTCCACCGATAACACCGAATATTGTTAAGGCCGCTTGCAGAACACCGCCTAAGAATTGTGCTAAAAATGCCATACCAATCGAAACACAACCGTAAATTAACGCGATAATTTTCGATTGGATTGCTGCCTTCTTCTCTACCAAATCTTCGTTAAATATCAACAAATATAAAGGCTACAATTACATCAAAAATAATCGTAATTATTGGTGTAATTATATTGAAATACTTTATAATAATCCTCGATTGTAACAGCGGCTAGACTGTTGACTGAGGCTGAAATTGTGGACAATGAAGCGCTGAAAATGCCGGCGACAAATAAGCCACTAAGTCCGGGTAAATGGCCCATCGTATCGACCACATATTTCGGCATTAACTAGAATCAAATGTTAGATAAATTTGGCTAAAAAATGGGTACAATAATCACTTGATCGACGCTTGAAATTTCGTTATTAGCAACCGGATCGCATTTATAGTACTTTGAATAGATTGCCAATCCTGAAAACGATGTGCTTAAACTTAAAGCTGTTAAAATTGGCCAATTCCACCATAGCGCCTTTTGGGCATCCTTTAGATCTTTTATCGTTAAATATCGTTGAACTTGAGTCTGATTTACGGCGTATAGCGATAAAAACGTAACACCACCGCCGATTATTAACGAAAACCATGAATGTCGTACCGTTGGGTCCGGGTCAAAACTTATTTAAAAAATAATAATAATAAATAATTAATTTAACAAGAAATATTCGAATTGTTTACTTTAATAGTTCGGTACGGTTGCCTTCAGCGGCAATTCGCCAAATTTCAGCAAAACTACCCTTATCGATAACAGCATAGATGATAATGCTAAAAACGGCAGCGAACATTAGTAACGATTGGAAAACGTCGGTAATTAAGACGGCTTTCATTCCACCAATTGTCGAGTAGAACGTACAAACAAGACCTGGAAATAATTCAATTATTTAGTTAAAATTTCTGTTTTTAGGTACCAGGCTACAATTTCTCCCAAAATGGTAAGTTTCCTCTGGTAGAGCTTGAAATGCTCTTTGAAACGAGCCCAAATACCTGAGTTTTGAATGAAAAATGAAAGACAAATCGTTTATCAAAGATTCCACTTTTTTTCCGAGCTATCACTCGGAAAATCGCTAACGAATTTCCCCAATTTTTCATAAATTGGCTACTTTGCGCTTCTCAATCTATGCACATATGTATAAGGTTTCAGAAAACGTTCTTAAAAATATTTTTTGTTGTCCGATTTTCCGGAAAACCTACGAAAAATTTCTAAGAAAGCGCTTTTAATTTACTATACAGTTTTTCACTTGAAAGAATATAGATAAGTCCCACTATTAAGCACCTCCATTTTTCTCCATTATTTTTAAAAACGAGCGTTTTTGACCAACTTACCAATGAGCTACGAGGTTCAAATTTTGGATCCTCAAGAACCCTCCTATAAATCCTTGAAATATGTTCCAAATCACTCAAATAATGAGAGCTGGCATATAAAATACTTACATACTTTTAAGGGAATAACACTGTATAGGACAGTTTGTATTAGTTAAAAATACATTTTTACTGAGCTACAGGGGAAAATATAAAGAAAAACATAAGAAAAAGATGCTCTGATCTTCCTCTATAATTCATAATTTTCTAAGAATTCTCCCAAACACATAATAGATAAAGAAATGCCCTCTGCAACAAGACCTTAAACGTTGCTTCAAGTTTTAAATTAAGGGAGAAATCATCAATTAAACATTCTTTTTTTGGACGAGTTGTAGTCCTTAATCTCTCTTTTTTACAACCAGAATGAAATTTTATCTAGGAGTAATGAAGATAATTGTACAAAATTACTTACCAACAACTAAAATAGCACCAACTTTATTGATACCAGTTAGAGCTTCTAAAGCTAAAGCTGGCGCATATAAGACAACACCCATATAAAGTATCATTTGTAGACTATAACAAAGGGATGCAACTAAACGGGCTGTTTTCCCGAAACGTTTCTCTAAATACTGAAATTATCAATTTAATTAATAGCGAAGAAAATATACAAACTGTTTCAAAGTAGATTGGCTAGTCTTATAGCAACCCATTTAATTAGCCAGTCTAACGTGAAACAGGTTGTATAAACGTACCTCATAAGCACTAGTGGCTTGCAATCGGAAAAATACTGGCAAATATAAATAGGCAGCAACTGGTGTAAATATGCCATAAGAAATATTAATAACAACAAATTGTACACCATAAGTATAATTTTCACTAGATACACCTAATAGTGTTATAGCTGACATAAATGATGCCATCAATGAGAATGCAACTGGTGTTATCGACATATTCCTATCGGCTAATAAATATTCCTTTATAACCAAAAAAAAAATTATAAATTTGATAAATTGTAATTTTCTTAAAATAATACCTGAGTGGTTTTCTGACGACCCCCTGTAAACCGATAGTACACCCCAATCGATGAGGAAATCAGTAAAACAATAACTAAAACTACATAATCCCATACACCAAACAATGGACCAGTTGCCATTTTTTTTCTATAACTAATTACCATACAGTCAATTAATTAAAACTAAAACTTTTATTAATTAAAATAATTACCTCCGGATAATTATAATATTTGCAATGATAATTAAGTTTTATTTACAACATGTCTTTATATTCTTAATTCCTGTAAAACCATAAAATACTGTTTATCTCTATGAAAAATACTTTATCTTTTAAGAGATTAAAGTTTATTTAATATTGGGGTGTTAAATTTTAATCTACTCGTTTAAAATAAATATCAAAACAATTGTCTCGTCTTAATAGAGATTTTAATTAACGAATCAAACCGCTATTATTAAGATCAATTGGTAAATTAAACACAAATAAACGTTTGTTGTATTCTTAGATAATTCATTACCTCTATCTTGATCTCGATACAATCGCAAGTATCTCATCTCACAGTCGTAGATTGGTTCATAATCTACTCAATTTGACAGTTGTTCATGTATTTTACAAGTGTATGAATCAAGCTACGACAATGCGCAATAAGACACAGCCAACCGCGAGGTAAAATACCGTTGTATAACTTGTATTATTAATAGATAAATACTTTAGGATATTCTGGACGAGTTTATTTACTTACAGTAACAATTTGTTCAGAATACAACTGTACGCCTTCTAAGTTGATAACGTTTAAGAACTGTATGTTCAGATAAGGACGAATTAATCAATCAATAATACTTGAAAATTAGAACAATTCTATTGTCGTTAACCAAATTTTATTTATAATAATTTTTATACAAAAAAAAACATAATTAAAACTGATAAGGATCAAAAAGTAATTAATATTTTAATGACACGAAAATTTACAGTAACTCGAACATAACTTGACTCATTTCAATTGAAACGCTTACGAATTTTGTGAACAACAGCCAGGCCAAGTCAAGTCATTCGTGTACTACTATAATTTGCTGTGCCGTATTAAAATGGCCAGGAAAAAGTTGTAAATTTACACGAATTGAGTTGAAAAATAACCCGTTTTAGTGGAATTTTTCCAAATTTTCATTAATGAAAAAACTACAAAGATCGTTAAAATTCGACGTGTTGTATCAATGAATAACCGGTTTTCACATGATTGTTATAAATACCTGAAGTGGAGAGAGGGAATGCCGGAAAATCACACCACTAACAAAAAATTGACAAAACGTGTCTTGATATTTGAGGTTAGATATTGGATTTTCTTTTAATTCGAATTTAAGGAATTCAAATTATTAATAAATTATCGATAATACCGTGTTATTTATTACACTTTTCGTTATAATTATTGAATTATTATAGAAATCGGTTAAAACTGGATATTTTGTAATACTTACAAATAGGTTTTTCGACGTTTAGCAATTTGACTAAATTCCAATAATTTCTTCGAACAAACAATTTTATTTACGACATTATCGTCAATATTACTATCTCTATTATTAGAACTTAATTAAAATTTTACTGCTGTCTAATTAACAAGACAACCGAATGGGAAATGATTGATTGTATTGCGAAATTGAATAAATTTCGGCACATTTATCGACCATAGTCTGACCTGTACAAGATTTTAGAATTAATAACGAATAACGGCAATAATAGTTTAACGCATCATCAGATTTTTTTATAAATTTTAACAATTGTAATCTATTTTTATAGTAAACAATTTTTTTAACCATCAAAGGTGAATACACCGGCATGACATTGAAAACGATTCGTTAATTTTTAGATCAACTAATTTGTATTGTTATTTTAGTTATAATAATTTATAGATTTTCCGGTTAATTCCAATTTACAAATAAATAATTTGAAATAAAGTGCATTTATTTTTGAATTTTATCAGGTGATCCAGGTTCAGATCACGTCCTTTTCTTAACATTAAACCAATATCACTAGAGATCGGAGGTACACTGACCCATAATCAAAAAATATATTTAAACTTATATTAGTATAACTTACATATTACGCGTCTAGATTACGGAATTAACCAATTAATTAACCTAACCAATTAATTGTTGAATTGTCTTGTTCGAGCGAATGAAGTATAGTTTGAACAGCTGCAAGTTCCGCGTTCTAGTTGTTTACAGTTATTTTGAGGTTAAGTGGTTGGTGAATGTTGACGGATTGCGCCCTGTCACTAGTCAATTTTTTTGGCTTGTTGACATTTTACAAAAATTTCCCGTAAATTTTCCAAAATTGATTTAAATAAACGTTATTTAAAAAATTATTATTCAACAAATAATAACCGTCAAATTAAATAGTGTAAATAGTGAAATTCGTACTTTTTCTCGTGTTAGCAATCGATTGTTGGTGGATATTGTAATTATTAATAGAAGTTGAGGAGAAAAATTTTAGAGAAACCTAGAAATTCGTGTTGATAGTGTACACGGGCTTTTTAAAATAATTCCGTGTAATGTGGCGATTTGTTTCGTTTGCCTAGATTCGGACCGAACAAAGAAGATGTTAGTGTTGAACTTGACCACGAATTTATTGTTTTGTGTTTATTTCCCGCATCGAATAAACGACAACTAATTAGATTATCTGTTTATTGATAGAAGAAAAACACAACATAACCTAAAAGTTTGTTGTTTAAAAAAAATTGTGACGGATAAGTTTCGTGAGATTTCTTTTAAATGGTGTATTTAGTGTTTTTATCAATGAAATAATGGTGTTTTCGTCAATTTGAATCGATTTTCGATTAATCTTGGCTAGATGATTGTTTAAAATCGGACTAAAATGGCATTAATATCGGTTTTATTATTCTTATGATGCCGATACAAAACAATGACAATGACCAAAACAATATTATAAAACGAGTTTCAGCGAAGATGTCCGAAAATTTCTCAAATGATAATCACTTATTAAATAATCCGGTAATTAGTGATGATATCAATAATGTCAATGACGATGATGATATTAATGACGATAATTTGGATGTTAGAAAATTTTATAATAAATTGAAAAGTCAAGAAAATTGTCTAGTTGATGAATTCAATTTAGATTACGATGATCATATGTATACAACAAATAATAGTATAACACCAATAACAACAAATACAACAACAGAAACAACAGTTACAACTAGTAGTAATAATAATAATAATAACAATAATATAAACGAAAATAGTGATTTAATTAATCAGACTGATTTAATTGGTGACAACTCTCAAGATCAAATAACAACAACAACATCAACAGCGGCAACTGCGACAACAACAACAACAACACCAGAAAGTGAGGTTAAGTTTTGGAAAGAATGGTTAATTTTACATTTAGATTTAATACAACAACAAAGTGATGAGATTTTAGATAAAGAAAGGACAATTTTAATTTTACAACAAGAAAATGAGATGGTAATATAGGGAATTATTTATTTTTGATTATTTATTAAATTCAATTTTATACAATAGAATACGGCGGATATTTCTATTAATATACAGCGTGTTCCACTCGATTTGATACCATTTAGATAAAATCTTGAAACTTTACAATTCCTTACTGATTTACTTATTAGTTTAATGGAACATGTGGTATATTTTATATACTGTAGGTTTCATCGAAAATTGGCCAGTTTTTCTTTACAATTCTATTCATGAATATAGAGAAGAAAAACGAAGAAAACCTCGGATTTTCGAGTTATTCGAATTGTTGAAAATCAAATCTAGATATAAAAATACAAGAAACAGTGTGTTTATAGATAAATCGTTACTAGATCAATAATAAAGATAGTCTAGTTGGTATCAAATTAGATGGTTCACCTATTTTCCGATTTCTCGATAATTAGAATAAAAACCAATAATTTTTAATTTTATTCCAGCTTAAAGAACGTATAAGTTGTATGGAACGTGGTGCTCCATTTCAACCAAACAAATTTTATAATAACTTTACAACAACACAAACATATCTTGAACAAAACTCAATTGATGATGATAATAATATGACACAAGATTCTAATGTTTGTGATGAAGATAATAAACATTGTTTAGATTTATTAGATTTGAATAATTGTGAAAATGGTCAGACTAATTTGAAATTAATTGATTTTGAAACAAATACACCAATAACAACAGCAACAACAGTAACGACAACATTTGAAACAAAACCTAATTCAAGTGATATCGAATCTCAAACCGAAACAAATCAATCAAATAACAATAGTGATAGTCCGGTTATTATTAGTGATAGAGTTGGTGATCAACAATTACAACAAATAGATGATAAAAATCAGAATATTGTTGGTGATGTGGCGGCAATAGAAGACGACGTAGATATAGCAGCAGTTGAAGAAGTTGACGAAGAAGAAGACGACGACGAGGAGGAAGAAGACGAAGGTGAAGACGAGGAAATTGACGAGGAGGAAGACGAAATTGTAGAAAATAATAAAAAAACATCATACGAAATAAATAATTTGAGTGATAATAAAAATATGAAGAAAACCGAAAGTGAGAAATTTAATATAAACAATAATAGTAATAATAGTGAAAAATTTGATTTTACAATCAATCATATAAAAGATTTTGATTCTGTTCGAAATTTACGGATGAGTATACGTAGGAAACGTTTAAGTAATTCATCGGTTATATCAAATAGTGATACATTAGATGAGAAACGATCATTTAGACGATTACGAAAGAAACGTAAAAGTAAGTTTGTGTTGAACAATAAATATTTAAATTAATTTAAAACAATTCTATTTTAGAAATGATGAAAGATTCCCAATTATTAACAACAACCGAACAATATGTGACCCAATCTAGTGATACGAATCTATTTGGTACAGCTAAAATTACCGAATTACCAATTGAAATATCAAATAATACAACATTAGAAGTGCCCAGATGGCGTGTAAAGGTCTATGCTAGTTGTTATAGTATGGAAGGTACAGAGAATTTAGACGATGAAGTTTTTAATAAAAGACATAGCCGATTAGAGAATGATGAGCGACGTAGAAAACGGTAATTTAAAAATTCTATAAAAAATTCTATTACAATTGGAATTATTTTAGATGGGACGTACAAAGGATACGCGAACAACGCGTTATAGAAAAATTAAAACAAAGACAAGAACGTACAAGTTCCGGTTCGAAAATTGAAGATCCAATCGATTTAATACAATCATTATGGCCAAAATTGGATGATATTAAATATTTGGATATATCCGAAAGTTTACCGGTTTCAGCATTCGGTTGTCCAATACCGAAACTTTCACCTAGGTAATTAAAATTTCATCGAATATTCGATATGAACTAATTTAAATTTGTAGTGAATTCACATTACCGTGGTTAAATAATCCGAATTTAATTATAACGAGAAAAATGCAACATACAAAACGATCATCAACAATAACAACGGCGGCTACAGCTGCGACAACACGACGAAGGCGGCGATAATTGTTCGCTTTTATTTTTTATTTTCTATTATAATTTTAGTTTTTAAGTTAAAATATTGTGTGATATATTAGAGAATAGTAGTTTCTTGATTATTTCTTTTTTTAAGATGTGTGATTGTCCGTTAATTTGTATTTTATGAGATTATTTTCGTTAATTTTAAGGTCCTCGGAAAAAAGACTAAAAGAAGAAAAGCGGTCCGAAACATGACAATGTATAGTATTTATTTAGGATTAAATAATAAATTCAAGAAGATTTTAAAAATAAACTACATTACAATCGATTTAGGTTTTAGATGTAGAATTGTAGTGGGTATATAATATAAATATTGTATCTATACTTATATTAAGTTCTAAGGTCTTGTAATATTGACTAATGTTTAGTTGCAATGTGATATCTCTCAAAACCAGAAACAAAACGTAGAGACATTTTTCGGATTTTCTTTTTAATTTGTCTTTTTCTGAACGAAAAGAATTATAAAAACTAAATTGACTTTAGTTTGTACTTATTTGGATAAGTGTTTCAACTGATAAATACACGATTTTTGTTTTTTAATTGCCCAATTTTAATCCACCAGATATTGAATTGAACCCGTTTCCACTAGAGGTCTCTTCATAATTCCGGTAATTGTAGCTCTACTGAATCTTACAAAATGTTTAAAATTCTCAAATTTTTCAGTATTTCGGAAATAGTTTTATTTGCTACAACTGAAGCAGAATTGGCTGAAATTCAAGTATTAAAAATCTGTTTTTTTTACAGTTGTTTGGCGATAAATATTTTGAGGTTATGGTTGAGATCAAAGTAAGTTGAAAATTATCTAGCTGTAACCATCAAGAAATTCTCCGTAAAGTTGCTATATTTTTTATTAATTAATATTTACATTAATTTCTTAAATGTTAAATAAATTGCTTTATTTTCGTTGTTTAGCTAAGAGATGTCGCTAGCATCGCCATTTTCATAAATCTAGTTGCCACACAATCGACCAGTGGAAGAATCTAGTTTTTAATTTACGCCATTTGCTTTCCCTAATTGTGCGGCATCTTTTTTGACGATGTTTGTGTTGTTGTATTAGTATTTGTGTATGTTTTCATACACATGTGTATTAGTGTATTGTATAAATAATAATTATTATTATAAATTAATAGACCGCTTATAAGATTTTCTTTAAAAACAATAATGGAAGTGAAAATTGAACCGAGTGTATTTGATGTAAACAAAATCTGTAGGGCTTGTTTAACTGAAAAAGGCGAAATGAGAAATATTTTTTTATCAGATGAATCAAGCGGGCATACTGTGATAATAGCTGAAATGATCACCGGAATCACGTCTGTACAGGTTAATATTTTATTTGTTTTGTTCTCCTGTTACCGGTAAAGTAACAAAAGACGATAGAAAACAAAACAATCAACAAACTGGATTATATTGATAAAGTTACAAGAATTTCAAATGTTTCAAAGCGCCAATTTCGAATTTACTAATTGTTAATTTCTGTTTAGATTGATAACGGTGATGGTTTACCATCGTTGGTTTGTCTTCAATGCGTCCACCAGATTAGTCGAGCGTATTCGTTTAAACAATTATGCGAACAATCGGATACGAATTTGAGGCAATATTTGGGGCTACCGCCGGGTTCGAAACAGGCGAAACAAGACAATCAACAATCCCAACAACAAACACAACGACAGCGCCAATCGGATGATTTCAATACGAATTTATTGTTGGAGAGTTTAGGTATAGATACATCATCGAATGATAGCGATAGTGATAGCGAAGACGAGGACGACTATAAAATTGATATAAATCTATTGCAAGCTACTCTAAATAATGAAACGAATACAAACGATGAGAAATTGATAGCGCAACGGCAATTATTGAAGGCGTCCAAAACACAAAAGAGTACAAAATTATCGAAGAAGAAACTATCAAAATTGAATAACGGCAATAGTAATAATAATGGTAAAATTATTAAGAAAATAAAACGCAATACGAATCAGTGTAATGTTTGTAAGAAACAGTTTATCAATTTGAAATCATTCCGTAAACATTTACGTACGCATATAGAGGATCGTCCGTATAAATGTAAATTATGTCCGCGTGGATTTACCGAAGAGAATTATTTAAATAATCACATGCGCACTCATGTACCCGATGATCAGAAACCGCACGAATGCGAAATTTGTAAGAAACGCTTCATTCATACAACTCTATTGAATAAACACATGTTGAAACACAGTGGCGAGAAACCGTTCGTTTGTAAAATATGCAATAAAGGTTGTTATGCGGAAAATAGCCTATTGAAACACATGAAAATCCACGAGAAGAAAGAAGGCGATCCGGCCCTATTGAAACATATTTGTGATTATTGTAAAACTGAATTTCCGGACGCTCAAACACTATCGATTCATATCAAACAACACACCGGCGATCGGCCGTTTGTTTGTAATATTTGCGGTAAATGTTTTCCGCAACGTTTCAATTTGGAATTGCATCTAAGGACGCATACGGGCGAACGGCCGTTCCAATGTGAAATTTGTAAAAACGGTTACGTATCGAAGGCTAGCTTGAAAATCCATATGAGGACGCATACGAACGAACGGCCGTTCGTTTGCGATTTTTGCGGTAAAGCGTTCCGACAAAGCGGCGATTTAACGAGCCATAAACGGTTGCATGGCACTGAGAAGCCGATCGAGTGTCAAGTTTGCCAGAAACGGTAATTATACAGTCGTATTCTGTAACTTTATTCGTTACCAGTTGTCATAGTAGCGAATTGCCAAAAATTTATAGAATACTAATGCGAATTTTGTTAATTATTTCGTGTTAATTTGTTTATTGTTTTTAGATTTACAACAGTAATGAAGTTGAAATATCATATGAGGAATCATACAGGCGAACGTCCCTATGTTTGTACGGTTTGTGGTCGGGGATTTACTGTAAATACGATTTTATTAAGACATATGCGTGTACATTCCGGCGAACGACCCTATGTTTGTGTCACTTGTGGTAAAGCCTTCTCCCAATCGAGTACACTCAACACTCACATGAAAGTGCGTATAATTCAGCCGTATTCTGTAACTTTTTGTAGATCCGTTACCATGTCAACAGTTTCTTTGAATAGATCATCATTTTTACTAATTTTATCAACTACACAGTCGTATTCTCTAACTTTCGTTACCTTAATCATCCCGGAGATACCTTTAGACACTTCTATCTCACTCTTTACGATTCTATCATATGAAGAATTGAAAAGAGACAAGAATAAAATAGCAGCTACCATTGTAATAGTAACGAATCGGCAAACAGTTAGAGAATACGTTTGTATTACGACGGATGTAGGAAAAGAAAAGAAATTTATAAATAATCGATATTGATTATTGGTATTGTATAATTCTGGCGTTACCATAACAACGCTGACGATTATTTTGTAGTCGTTTCTTTTCATTTTTACGGTTGATGCAAATAGAATGAAACAGGATTCGAGTCAAAAGATTGTGTTCAGTAAAAAGTGATTATTCAAGGAGATTGTTGATCTACAACGTTGTTATGGTAGCGGATCTATAAAAAGTCACAGAATACGACTATTAAATTTTAATAATTAAAAAATTATAGGTACACGCTCCTTCCCCTAAATACCAAGAAACCCAACGTATGCCGAAATTCCACAATACCAACGAACAAAAATATCAACCGCCACCGCAACAACAACAACAACAACAACAGTCACAACAACAAGATCACAACAGATTAATGGCAAACGATAATCGAATTATGCACCCAGATCAACAACATCAACGAATGATGCAACAACAACAACAATCTCAAGATAATTCAAGAATTCTAACAACTGATAATTGTATTCTACCCGATAATCCGCGTTTATTAAACGATAATCGTTTAATTCCAACAACAACAACAGCAGGACCCCAACCGGCGCCCCAACCGCCAACAACAATGAACGAAACAAATCCACGATTATTAGTGAATATGGGTGAACCGCCACGTTTATTAGTGAATGATAATAATCCAAGATTATTACCGAACGATACACGTTTATTGCACAATGTTAATGATAATAATCGTTTATTATCGAATGATAATAGCAGACATTTAGGTGTAATTGAAGGTGGTAGAATTCTAGCTGATAAATATTTGGCTAATTACGATCCATATCATCGGGGGCATATTTAATTTTAATTATCGTATTACTAATAATTATCTAAACTAGTAGTGTTAATTTCAAAAATGCGGAATTGAGTTAAATATTGTTACTGTTTAAGGAAAAACAGTAATTTCTGTATAATTGCCATGGAATTTTGTTTATAATAAGATTTATTTTGAATGACAATTTTCACGTATTATCAACAGTATTTATGTTATTGATAAGTTTTATACAAGTAGGAATTGTGATTATTTCATTGTATTTTATATTAATTAACGATAAGTCTTGAGGTCTGAAAGATTAATTCGTAAACGGTCTTCAATAAATTTTCTATCACGTATCTTTGTCGTCTTATCCCCAACAATACCGTATCGAAACAAGATAAAATATCGAATTAACAAGATCCTCAAATCGTACGGTTTTTCCCGATGTGTTTGTGAATATTGTAGATCTTCACGTGTAGGTGTCGCTACTTGTTAAATTTCACGTGAGGTGCATTGCTTCGAGAATTTGAAGAGTTTTGTGGCGAGCGACAAAAGGCAAGATCAGACTTCACAGGATTATTCCTGTAGTTTGTATTCTTCATACCACGAAGATGAGATGAAGTTCGGTGTGATGAGCGTGTGAGGCATGTTTTCATCGACTCTTTTTGAGTCTTTGATCATACCAACAATGATCGTTCATCATTTCAGAGCCACACCGAACATTCTGAGTGGTAATTTTTTTTGATCAATCCAATCATAAATTCCTACAATTCTACACTGTGACAGAAAAGTTCCGCATAGTGCAAATAACTCCTTTATTTATTATCAAAATTTCGAAAAACGTCGAGACAGTTAACTTTTTATTTTTTAATTATTTTTTTGTGGCTGGGTCAAAACGGCTCTATCAGTTACCATCGCGAAGAAATACCATCATCAATTTTTTTTAAATTAGAACCCATATTTTTGAATTTTTTTCTGGAAGAGTATATTTTTCTGCGTTCAGACATGTAAAAATTACAGGGGGTTACATAAGAAAATTTTCGAGAAAAAAATTGTTGAAATTTGCAATATTTTCAATCATTGCAATATCTTTGCATCAGCATGGCATACACAGAACTCAATACCTCTGAATAAGTATTGCAAGCATTGATTTATTAAAGGAGCAAGTAGGCGTAGGTTGAAAATTTGAGATAATTATAAACAAACATGGCGGATTAAATTGTCAAAAATAAAATGAGAATTGTGGATGATTTCCAGCAATGGAGATGAAGGGCGGAATAAAATTGAAGTGTATTTGATTTCTTTAATGGCTTGTATCATCTCCATTGCTAATAATGATCCATATTTCTCATTTTATTTTTGACAATTTAATCCGCCATGTTTGTTTATAATTATGTCAAATTTTCAACCTATGCATACTTGATCGTTTAATAAATCAATGATTGTAATGCTTATTCAGAGATATTGCGTTTTTTGTATATTATGCTGATGCATGGCAATTGTGATGACTGAAAATCTCGGAAACTTAAACAATTTTTTTCCCAAAAATTTTCATATGTAACCCCCTGCAATTTTTACATGTCTGAACGCAGAAAAATATGCTCTTCCAGAAAAAAAATTCAAAAATGGGGGTTCTAATTTAAAAAAATTAATGATGACGCCATTTCTTCGCGATGGTAACTGATAGAGTCGTTTTGACCCAGCCACAAAAAAATTATTAAAAAATAATTTTGACCTCATCACAAATACATCGGCAAGTAAAAAATAAAAAGTTACCTGTCTCGGCGTTTTTCAAAATTTTGATAAATAAAAAAGTTATTTGCTTTATGCGGAACTTTTCGGTCACAGTGTATAAAAAATTGAGCAAAGTTTCTTGTCAGTTTAAAAGCTTAATTTTATTATTCACTAGCTATTACCCTTTTTATATATAATTACTAAATTTAATTAAACATAAACAATTAAAAATCACTAACGCGCCCTTTTCGCTCTCAATCCCCATACCGTGTGGGCTTCGGTCCTCGTGGCCGGCCAACCTGTTGAATATGATACCGTTAGCCATGCAAATTACAAATATTTGCGGTAATATTCTATCGAAAACTCTACTCGGCGGACGTTCAGAACGGAACGAACATTTACTCTTACATGCCTTTGCGAGAAAATTATATCGCTCCGGATAAATTGTAGTGTTAAGAAAAATGAAAAAGTACCGGGCTCTAAGAAAAAATCGAGTCATTTTGGTGGTTTAGTTTTAGAACCAAAAGTCGGACTTTACGATAAATTAATATTATTGATGGATTTTAATTCGTTATATCCGACTATTATACAAGAATACATATTCACTACAATCCCTATCGATTTAATTGAAGATATAATGAGAATCTACCATCAGGAATTCTACCAACGGAAATTCGTTAATTGGTAGAGAGCCGTCGTCAAAATTCGAAAGGGGCCGAATCTAAGAACCGGCCCGACACAGTCCCGATAGTCTATGGTCCCCATAGTTAATCATGAATTAGAAAAATATATTAAGAGGATGTAGCAGCAAACGGAAAACAATGTAACTTTTTTATTTTCCAACGGATTGCAATGTTCTAAACGGTATTTAAAAGCGCATTTCAAGAGGGAGGGAAGTACGTATTTGATTTTTTGAAATTGGGATGTAATTTGGAGTTACAGAAGGAAATATAGAAGCATGTTTTTTAGCATTTTTTACAGTTTTTTTTTAATATTTTCCCTCATAACGTGGCAAATATTGCTTATTTTCTAATGAATTTCACACAACATGTGGCCGATTAAAAGCGCTTTCCAAATCGGTCAGAAATTTTCCGATCGCATTGTTAGTTTTCCGGAAAATTGATGAAAGGTTTCGACATACTAATTTTGTTTTTTTACGGACAGTTTTAAATTTAGACGACTGAACCAGGGCTTGTTTGAAAGCTAATGAATAGCAGATTATTTTGAAAATAGTTTGAGATTAAAATTCTGAAAATTTACAGGAGATTTATGGTGGCGAAATTTTATCCATTATTTTTATCTGTTAAAGTTAATTATTTTTGTATAAAGTGTATTGCAATTTATAGATTATTTCATTATCTTTCCAATGGTATCATTGTTGCTGCAAAACAATTAAACATCTTTTGGAAAATTAGTGATAAACAAAACTATGTTTATTATGTGGAAAGCCGACAGTGATAGTTCGATAACAACTCGCCAGAGTATAATATTTGCCACAAAAATGGGTTTCTTCCAGCGGCTCATAGGTGTCAGCAGGTCTCTTTCTGCAATGTTGTCAAATTACTTTTTCTGCCTGAGGCCTTACCTTTGTCGTCTTATTATTGCATAGATAATTGGAGGAAAAAAACAATAAACTGGTTGTATATAACTAACTTTAACAATTAACAAAAAAAATAGTCGCTATTTTAATTGGAATGTTAAAAAAAGAAAATTGTAATTTTTTTTTACAAAAAAATAAATGTTTTTAGCAAATTGGCGACTAATTTTTTTGTTAATTGTTAAAGTTAGTTATATACAACCAGTTTATTGTTTTTTTTTTCTCCAATTATCTATGCAATAATAAGACGCCAAAGGTGTGGCCTCAGGAACAAAAACAAATTTGGCAACATTGCAGAAAGACGAGATGACAGACTTTGGAGCCCCCTTTCCGCCAATAGATGTAACTCATTTTTATGGTTTGGAGACTTGCTATTCAACTAGTTTTTCACAGGATAAACATAGTTTTGTTTATCACTAATTTTCCAGAAGATTGTCACTTTTTTGCAGCAACAATGGTACCGTTGGAAAGATAATGAAATAATCTATAAATTGAATACACTTTATACAAAAATAATTAACTTTAACAGATAAAAATAATAGATAAAATTTCGCCACCATAAATTTCCGAATTTCAATCTCAAACTATTTTCAAAATAATCTGCTATTCATTAGCTTTCAAACAAGCCCTGGTTCAGTCGTCTAAATTTAAAACTGTCCGTAAAAAAACAAAATTAGTATGTCGAAACCTTTCATCAATTTTCCGGAAAACTAACAATGCGATCGGAAAATTTCTGACAGATTTGGAAAGCGCTTTTAATTGGCCACATGTTGTGTGAAATTCATTAGAAAATAAGCAATATTTGCCAAGTTATGAGGGAAAATATTAAAAAAAAAATGCTAAAAAACATGCTTCTATATTTCCTTCTGTAACTCCAAATTACATCCGAATTTCAAAAAATCAAATACGTACTTCCCTCCCTCTTGAAATGCCCTTTTAAATACCGTTTAGAACATTGAAATCCGTTGGAAAATAAAAAAGATATCCTGTTTCAAATCTGTTCCTGCTTTGTAGTGATGGCCCTTAATGAGGTACCTCATTGGGTATGAGTATGTTTTTGTAGTGTGAATGTTGAAGATCTTCACGTATAGGCGTCGTTACTTGTTATATTTCACCGGAGGTGCGCAGTTTTGAGAGTTTGAAGAGTTTTGCGATGAGCGGCAAAGAGCAAGATCATACTTCACAGGATCATTTCTGTAGTATATCTTCATAGTCTTCAACTTTACTTTTAGAGTTGATTAAAACCACGAAGATGAGGTGAAGTTCGGTGTGTTGAGCGTGAGGCATGTTTTCATAGACTCTTTTATAGAGTCTTTGAGACTTACGATGATCGTTCAGTCCGAGTCTTTATGACTCGGGAAAGCACACCGAGCATTCTGAGTGGTTACTTTTTTTATTAAATTCAAACATAAATTCTCCTTACAATTCAATAAAAATGAAGCAAGTTCTTTAACAGTTAAATTTTATTTTAATATATTAATAAATTTAATAAGAAATTAACAATTAAAAATCACTAACGCGCCCTTTTCGCTCCCAATCCCCATACCGCGTGGGCTCCGGTCCTCGTGGCCCACCAATCTCGCCAGTATGTGGATTCGTATTATTCGGCCACGGCTTGAACAATTCCTCTTGTTGATTAGCGTTTTCATTGGTCTTATTGATTTCATCGAACTTTTCCTCGGACATTGTTTCACGTAATTTCCTACGAAATTGTTTCATTCGTGGACTCAAACCTTCGTCGTCGACATCTACTTCATTTTTATCCGACGAATAATAACGTAAAACTGGACAAATACAGCGATATTGAGGTATTATTCTTGCGTTTAGAGCAAAAATTGGTCTGATTAGGCTCATCATTTGTAACTCGGTACAAATTTTAAATATCAACTGAGCTAACCTCAAATTATTGTCAAAACTGTCAAAAGCATCACGTGGTTGCATAGAAATCTACGTTGCCACATAAATTTATTTGCGACAGTTTAAAGAAAATGTGTGTTTGTTTCGACATCACTTTTAAGGATTTGGTTTTGAGATTTTATTGTATTTAATTAATATACAAAAGTTAGCATATAAAGCAGTTTTATTAAAAATGAATCATCCCTTCACCAAATTCTATCGAATTTTACCGTCTCCATTCGAATTCGTTCATTAAAATCCGGCAACGCTGGATAACAAACAGAATGGCAGATTCTTGACTAGAAGTAGCTTTGGATACTTCTCTTGAACAAATTCGCTTCCAATATTTCAATATTAATGAAAATTAATATTATAATATTCTATATAAGATATATTAGTGATACCTAATATCAGTACATATTATTGATATCGTAGCGAATATTAATATATTCACCCCCACCTCTAGTCAACAACAAACGTCAATTAAACATAACCTTAGTTTTACTGGGAAAATTTTCCAGCAATTTTCGTGGAAATACAGCATTATGTTGCCGAAAATTTACCGAGTCGATGCCGATTTACGCCGTCAAATCAACACGTTGAAAATCTTCAATGATAAGTGAGTTGCGCAACTTAAAATCCAAAGATTTATCCAAAACTGTAATGTAGTGTTGTAGAAATCCGCGAAGGACAAGAGTATCAAATTAAATTCCAAGCTGGTATAAACGAATTATGCCTACATGTTACGTTAAGTCCGGATTTTCCGAAAGAGAAACCTTTGATTAAAATTTCCCCACCGATAATGCATCAATGGTGCAGTAATATAACGACGACAGACAGTGAAATTGCAGCAGCCCCGGGATTATTGAATGTAACTTGAGTTTATTGTAGTGGTGTAAAATTTTGATTGTTTATTTTCTAGTGGACAATACACTCGGATTTGGGGCGGGTGGTCCAAGCTATAACCCGAGAATTTGAACGAAATCCGCCGCAATTATCCAACGAATGTTCGACGAGCAATATCACGTCGCCTTCCGTACCGATTCGAGGTTGATTCTCTTAAACAAATCGTAAATTTATTCACAATCGCTTTTTCCAGACGTTGAACATTCAACGAGTCCTAATTATTGTACGTTGAACAATTATTCATCACCACCACGTTTAAATCTACCGGCGCATCAACCTTTAATGTTCCCAGAATTGAATCAATTATCGATAAGAGAATTGGAATTTTTGAACAATAATTTGGATCGTCAGGAGGAATTTTTGGGCGATTTACCGGTAATTAGGGAACAAAACCGATTGTTGGACGATTTAATTGATCAAGTCGAACAACAAGCCGATAGTAATCTAGCTAAAGAAGAGGAAATCCTCAAATTACGGCAGAATATCGACGAGAAAATCGAACAAGTCACAAAACTCGCGTTTGAAAACGAACAATTACACATAAAATACCAAAGTCTATCCGATAAATATTCACCGTTTAATATTAAAGTGAGTCTCTAATTTGTGCAGGATTGGGATTGAAAATGTTGTTGTAGGAGGAATTGAGACAGGCGGCAGTGCGGGCCGAATTAGAATGCGACCGAATCGTTGATGGATTCTTGAAAGGGCGACATTGACGTCGATAAATTTGTATCGTTGTATTTGAAAACGCGAACTTTATGCCAGACACGTAAGACTAAAGAGGAGAAACTGTCGCAACAGTTGGTTAGTTTGGAAAAGGCAGGATTCTAAGTCATTCCCAATCGGTATTATTATATTTAATCAAATATTTACAAAATTAGGTGATAGGATGTTGAAATAAAGCAATTTGTATTAGACCAGTGTATATTTGGTTGCATAACCACTAAGTTGTAAAATAATTTCCTAACGCTGGTAGTGTCCTCTATTGTCGATGTACCGAATTTTAGATTACATCATTGCTGAGGGTCATTGGTGCCATGTGTCATTATCAGCTGATAAGCCTATTGTTTGAATTGTAAAAATTGTCGATATGGCAGGTGAGAATTTGAGGAAATTCGATTTACAAGTGGTCCACGATAATTTTCTAGCATCTTTGCACGACGAAGACGATGTAAAATTACAATTATATTTAGATAGTTATAGCGAATTAAATAAGTGAGTTGTTTAATTGTTATCAATATCAATATTTTAATTGTTATTGTAGGTTCTTCTTATCAATGGGAACAATGTTCGGTTTCGTTAGTCAAGACCTTCAAGCAAAAATGGATATTATAGCCGAATTTCTACGCAACGATCAAGTATCTCATCATTTCGAAACTGTTAGGAAAATGATCGATTATGAGACTAAAAATAATTTATTGCACAAGAACGGATACACGTCGGGTAGTCGAACGTTATTACGATTACACCGCGGTTTAGGTCCATCTCCAAATCATTTATATTCCAATTTATTAAACGATAAATTGTAGATTTTATACGTGAATTTCTACGGAGTATCGGCGAATTAGACGATAATGGTAAGACATCAACCGTGTGTCGAGAAGTCTACGACCGAACTCTCGCCAGACACCACTCGTTCATGATCAAGAACGGGGCAAAACTCGCCATGTACGCGTTACCGGCTCGAAAACAACTGTTGAAGAACGTCTGCGGCAACGATGAAGAGATCCAGCGGGCTTTAGAGATTCTCCCCAAGACTTTGGACGCCACTCGGGCTGTTTATATCCGAATTGAAAACCTGTACACGGTTCACGATCTGCACACGTTACCTTAATTCAATTGAATATCGAAGTTACTTAAGCATTCCTAACAGTTCTGTTTAAGGACTAACTCAAATATTGGGAAAACCAGCAATTTTAAATCAATTTAATTTATAAAATACAATTATTTCTTCCTATTTAAGAATTTAAACCTTGTTTTTGATTTGCCTTTTTGTTGTTGTTTATCTGATAATTCTTCTTTAGGGTTGTGGTCGTCGTGTAGGGCGCTATATAGGGCTTTAGCGTCGCTAGAATTTCCCAAAATTTCGCCCAATTCCTCCTAAAAATCACCAATAGATTATCACAAAATTCTAGGGGAGAATTCAAATACCTCTGTTTTCTTTATTGCTAAATCGAGGGCTTTGAAATTGCGTAAAAAACTATCGATATTTTTCGATGTAATTCCGGGTAGTTTCTGGACAAAATCGTATATGTTGCTGTTGTATTTCGTTTCGACAATATCGATATCTTCTTCACTACCGATAGCGGTGGCGTATTCGATATTGGGCTCGTCTTTACCGTCCTATAATCGATTGATTAGAGAGATTTTATAAATTTTAGAACTATACTTTTAATTCTTCGAATAGTTGAGCTGATGCGTAGGGGCTCGGACTCCAGATGATCTTCAATTTGGGGAAATGTATCGTTAATAATAGCAATTTTTGTTGGATATCGAAACTATTAGAATCGTTGGATAACATGTACTGATTCTATAAAGATTTTTATTAGAAATTTAATTGAAATTGGTATTTAATTTGCGTACCTGCCAGGAGAAGGGTTTATTTTGATCGAATTCTATTAACAACATCGGTTTGGGGTAATATCGCGACATTTGCGTGCATTGTTGGTATAAACGGCCGGAATTCAGCGAGCCTATCAAATCCGATACGCTCTTTCGTTCGATACAAATCTCGGGTGTTAGAATATAATCCCCAACTGTTATAGTAACCGGTTCAATATCGACACCGCGTTTGTGGATTAAAGCCGGTAATTCGCTACGAAATTCCCTCATATCGACAATAACGAATCGACGTTTTTGTTCTTCACTGCTATTTCCGCCATGACGCGTATTTTTAACCGGACTTTTAAGATCGCGTTGTAGATTCAAACACAAATCGCTTTTACCGTCTTGATCCTCCGGTATTACCATTGTGGATTTGATTTGAATCAGGAATTCGAAGGCTTCTTTCTCGCGCCGTAGCGATGTTAAATAACTTTGTTCTTCTACAGTTTCTGAATGGATTAAAAAGTAGACTTTTAACGGTTTCGTGATATTTTGACGGTGGGCTTCATACATTTCGATTTCTCGAATCGCTGCAATTTCACTATGGTACATTATTATAAACGATGGTTTTAAATCGCTTAATGTTTGTTGTAAATTCATACAATTATCGCCGCCTTTAAACGTTTGAATTAACACAGTTGGGGCCGTTAGAGACTCGCAAATTTGCGTTAAATCCAAATTTTCCATCTGGAAATCGCACAATTAAAACCGAATTTTAATTTAATCAACAAATACCTCTTTGAACGGTTCGAAAACATAATCCGAATCTTTCCTAATTGTTTCATCTCGACTATCAACTTGAGACATGGTTAACAAGTAGCTGTTTTTAAAATCCTCATCTTTATCCCCATCACTATCACCATCTGATTTGATTTTCTTCGATTCGGGTCCGGATTCGGGTAGTTTACCGCAATTCTCGAACTTTTTATTAACCGATTTAAAATTAATACCGAATTTTAAAGCCCTTAGAAATAGATAATGATGGGCGCCGTGTGTTAATAGATGGTTCAATTGATAACACGTTCTATTATCATAGCATAAAATTAAAATTTTGCTCTCTTTGTGTTGGTTTGATCGTTTAATTTCGTTCGGTATTTCGGTTTTTAATATCTCCAATAGTGTTGTCCATTTCGGACATAATTCCGGATTAAATTCTACAAACAACTCAATTATTACCAATTATTGTTGAATAGAAATCAAACACCTCTATCGCCGGTGAGGAGTAATTCAGCTGCTTGAGAAAATAGCATTTCGGCCGGTTCTAACAATACCCAATTTGCAGTTTTTGCGTATTCCAGCGTCCGATATTGGGTTAAATTAAAGTAGAAAGTAACCGGATCTGAATACAACATAGACCTGAAATTACGAAAATAATAAAAATCGAACAAATTTCCGATTTAAATTACGTTATCAGGTATCTTAATGTTTTCAAATCTGCTACTAATTGTCGCGTCTTTCCACTCAAACGATGCCAGATTGTATCCAACTGTAGCTGCAAAATCTTCTGGAATTGCTTCGTTAGACAATTCTCAACTGTTATTTCTTGTAATTCGACAGTTTTATTGATACGTTTCAATTCTTTCACCGTTAAATTCATCAATTCCAACAAATAAGTTTGTATTTTGTTCATATTCGATGACACCGGCACGTGTAATTCGATAACTTGCGGTTCGTGTTTTTTCAAATTGTTGATAACCAACGAATGGAATCTGGGCCAAATGTACAATTCTTTGACGAATAAGGCTCGCATTACGCGCTCCACATGACCGAAGCCCATTGTAAAGCTTTGTGGACTGTTTGTGAAGGCCTTAATGAAACCGGTCTAAAATCACAATTGTTAAACAACTTTAGCTAATCGATAGCAACCGTACTTTATTAGTTTGTCGAAAAAGGCGCAATACGAATGCTTCCTGGCAACTTTCCAGTACTTTATGCGCCCTCAATACTACGAAACCTGTAATTTTATCAATCGGTATTCGTTTCTTCAACATATCGACAACTAGAATTCTGGTTGTGATAAAGTGAATGCCCCCCGACAGGTAAGCGTCTTCACGTTCTGTTGTATTTGTAGAGAAAGTTGTTCTATGGACGCAATTATGATTTAATTTCGTTATAAAGTAAGCATCTTCCGCCTCGTTGGTATTCAATACTAATACTAAATTACCGGCATCACAGTAGACTTTTAACAAATTCAATATAACCAAATCTAAATTTAGACCCCTACAATTACAAACCAGTTGGCTTAAATTGGTAAAAATCGTTTTATTGGAGTTACTTTGCGCCAACAACTAGACCATCTTTGTGGATGATATCGAGGAATATTTGGGTTTCGAATTCCAACATATGCTCCAATTCGGTGTTTTCTACCAATTGATCGATTTGAGACGGCCCCGATTCTTCCATTATTTCGATTATTTGAATTATTGTAAGACTAAAAAAATATAAATTTTAGAATTTTTGAGGTTATATTGTTGACATTTGTTTAAAAGTCCGATTTTGGGCGAGTTTCAGGATGTGCTCGAGTTCGGAACATCTGTCAAAATGTGTTTGTCTCGGACTGCGTTCGGAAATAATTCAATAATTTATAAATTCGATTCTATTATTAATTTAGTTTCAGTTCAGAAAGTCGCTTGATTTTATCCCATTTTAATATTTTTTATCATTTTAACTGTAAAATAAGCTTTTTTTGTTGGTGTTTTGTTTGAAATTTTTGCAATTGACGAACGCAGTTCGATCAATTTTATTCGACAAGCGCGTCGAACAAAATTGACAACTGCTCGAAAGTGTTTTGAAACGCATTGGGGCGTTCTGTCAGCTGTCAAACGGCTGTCAATTTGACATTTATCAGTATGTTTAAGGTTATATGATGATTCTGTTGTAGATTTACCGATTTTTTTTCTTTATTTTTTTAATTAAAAAAAATGCCAAGTTCTTTACTGTTTGGTATCAACAATGAAGGACGTGTGCATACATTGTCAACTACGGGTAGTATGTGGCGGGAGATCCCCTATGCCGGACAAGAATTCAAGAAATTATCGGCTGTCCCTTATTTTCTATGGGCGTTAGGTGGCGATCATCAAATCTACGTGTACGTTCACGGCTTAGATGTACCGATAAGGGTGCGAGAAGAAGCCTACGAGAATGAGGTACTTTCAATTTTAATAATTTTAGCGATATAACAAACTTTAATTGCAGCGATGGTTACCTATCGAGGGTTTTTCATCGCGTCTTTTACCAACAGATCGCCATCGTTTCTCGAATTCTGACGGTACGGCTGATCGCAGTATTGATAAGATACGGTTACCTTCAATGGCGTGGCAATGGGAGGGTGATTGGCAATTGGAGTTAACGTTGGATGGACAGCCGCTCGATCATAACGGTTGGACGTACGCTGTTGATTTCCCCTCGCAGTACTATCCGAAGAAACAGTGGTCGAGTTGTGTCCGACGCCGATTGTGGATTCGATCGCGACGTTACAGTGCTATGAATTCTTGGTGTGCTATCGCTCCGTTACACAAAGACGCAACTAATGTAAAATCAACAATAATTTGGTGATTTAGTTTGATTTTTTTGTTAAAATTCTAGGAGCCTTTCATCGATATTTCAATCGGAGGCCAATCGGTAGCCGGCGCAGAACCCGGCACTATGTTGGTTTGGGCTGTGACTTCGCACAATCGTGTAATGTTCCGCACTGGGGTTAGTACAAAATCGCCAGAAGGCGCCCGTTGGAATCCAATTCAAACACCAGTCGGTTGTGAAGTGAACCAGATCAGTGTCGGTTCGAGTGGCTTAGTATGGGCAGCTCTTCTAGACGGTCGTGCTCTTGTACGAACCGGTGTAACACGCGATTATCTATCCGGTAATTCCTGGGTGGAAGTTCGTGGTCCTGGTGATAATTTAAAAATCACACAACTATCAGTCGGTTTATATTCCGTATGGGCTTTGACACAAGACAAACAAGTCTGGTTTCGTAAAGGTGTTAAAGGTGAAGGTGCCGGTATGAGTGAAGAATTAGCTGTTGGTTGTGGTTGGGTGGAAATGGTCGGGAAAATGGCTGAAATTTCCGTAACTGCCAACGATCAAGTATTTGCAATTGGTGCCGATGATCGTCTAGTTTATCTCCGTACTGGTGTTAGTTATTCGGATTTAACAGGTAAACGTTGGAAGGCACTCCATGCACCATTGCAAGTCAGTCGAGCTAGTAGTAATGCCAGTTTGAATCGTGATAAATTACATCGTAGTTTTAATACATTAAGTCGACCTAGTAGTATGGTGGAACCGTCACGCATATCGGAATGGAATGATGATCAATCGCATTCAGCACCAACAGCTCCAACTTCACTACCAGTCGGCGATTTAACATCGAAATATGAGACACAACCGAAGAATCCAAAAGCTTGGAGTCCGGTACATTCAGTCGGATCGATTGTCGGCACTGAAGTACATCCAGAAGTCGACGAAAGTATATGGAGTGATGGTAGTCGGGAATCGTGCATTTTTGCCGAAGATGAAGAATTAGGCTGGGCGGAATATGAAGCACCATGGTCGTGGGTAACAGCCGGCGCTTGTACCATCGATCCAAACCAATTACCCAATTGGTTCGCTGAAGCTTTCAGTAATACGGTTCATATGGAATTAGAACAACCGTGGCGGTTACAAATTTTAGAAGAATTAAGAAAACGTTTAGCAATAAATGAATTTACAAGTTACCAATTAGCCGTCGATACGAAATCTTGGACGCATTCCAGTGAAGCTAGAGTTAGTTTAGCCCAATCACCATTCATCGACTGCATCCTACAAATGGAATGGGTGGAAACTAACGGAACTTTAACAATTCTCAATCCTGACGGAGCTAGCACTATGGTAATTTTCACTAATTATAATCAACTGCAGTCGTATTCTCTAATTTTTAGCGATTCGTTACTATAACAACGCTCGAGATCAACAATTTCTTGTGTTATTCTCTACAATTCGAGAGATAGAAGTTGGTATTTAGCGTTGTCATAGCAACGAATTGTCAAATAGTTATAGAATACGACTGTATTGTTTTTAGAATCTATTCAGCTTGAGCGACATCACTTGTATTCAATGCTGCAGCGATCCGGGTAGTCCCGATTAGCCCTCCATCTACCCCGCCATACTCCATCAATAATTCGTCTACAATTCAGTAGTGATGCTTTAATGGAAGAATGGCAAACGCACTTTTCAACAACATGCGGTGAAATCCATCAAGCTATCGGTAAACCGAGCGATCAAAGCGTTTGGGCTGTTACCGGTTTAGGGGATATCTTCATTTGGGATCCGACACAACTCGAAATGAATCAATTGCGCGAGAATGATTATTATTTACAAAAATTCGATTTAAGTGGTAAAGAATCACCGATAAAAGTCGCCCTAAATTCGGGTTTCTATCCGGGTACAATTCTCACTTTAACCGGTTGTATCGGTGATGATGCCGATCGTATCGGTATTAATTTAGAAGCTTATTCTACTTATAAGTTACGCCATAAAGCTTACAGTGAATTCGAGAATAATTGCTTACATTTCAATCCGAGATTCGCCGACAATATCATCGTGCGGAATTCAATGATTGATGGTAAATGGGGCAAAGAAGAGACGGATGGTGAGATGGTTCTACGACGCGGTCATGAATTCTGTTTAAAAATCGAAACAACTGAAGACGCTTTCGTTATCTATATTGATGATAAATTGTTTACGTATTACCGGCACCGATTACCGCCGAGTTCGGTTTCTATGTTGAGTATTTGGGGACGTTTACAACCGTTTAAATTGATAATAAAATGTCCGGAAATTATTTTAGATCCATTGAATTTGTATTGGCGGCAAATCGGCGGCCATTTACGGCGTGTTGAAAGTTGTCGTGTTGGTGTAACTTGGGGTATTGGTTACGATCATACCGGATGGGTGTATACCGGCGGTTGGGGCGGTGGATTTCTTGGTAATTTAGACAGTAATAACATCCATCCGATGACCGATTCGCAAGATTATCGCGTCTACGAGAACCAGAGATGGAATCCGTTGACTGGGTACACATCAACTGGTAAAACTTTAAAATTATTGTCGTTATTTTTGATTATTTGGGATTTATTAGGATTACCGACCGACCGGTATATGTGGAGTGACGCTAGTGGTAAAAAGAAACGTACAAGAGACCAAGTGAAGTTGTTATCGTCGAAATGGCAATGGATCTCCGATTGGATGGTCGATTTCCATGTACCTGGTGGTGTTGACCGTGACGGTTGGCAATACGCCATGGACTTCCCTAGTAATTATCACGCAACGAAACATTTCACCGATTATGTCCGCCGCAGACGGTGGTATAGACGGTGTGCGATCGCAACAACCGGACCATGGCAAGAACTCGGCCACACAAAACTAATCGACGTATCGTTAGAACCGATCAAAGATGATCTCGATAGTGTAATCTCAATATGGGCGATAGCTACCGGCGGCCAAGCAATGTTCCGAACTGGCGTCACCAGATCTAATCCGAATGGTACAAATTGGGTGCATGTAGTGTCCGATCAAACGTTCACTAGTATCAATTGTGGCCCCTACAATCAAGTTTGGGCGACTGATAAGAAAGGCTGTCCGTACTATCGGTGCGGCATAACCGAACACAAATTAGAAGGTGAGAATTGGATGTGTATCGAACCGCCGAATGGTAGCCAATTGAGGCAAATATCGGTGAATTCGATCGGTATCTGGACGATTGATCAACTCGGGAAACTGCACGTGCGAAAGGAGGTTACTGAAACGTTCCCGGAAGGCACCCATTGGCAGACTATAACAATCGATCCTATAATTCAAAGTATTCTTGTTATTTTTAATTACAATTTGATAATTGCGGTTTTTTCTAGATTCGGCAGCTAATACAACGGGTTTTAGACACGTTAGTGTCGGCCGGAAAGAAGTCTGGGCTGTCACAAATGGTGGTGTTGTTGTTCGTAGAACCGGCGTTTGTTTGAAGAATCCAGCCGGATCCGGTTGGTCCATCGGAATTCCGGTAATTTTATTCAATTTTCCGGTTTAATTTGTGTTAATTGTTGATTTTCAGGGGAATTGGCAGCAATTAAGTGTTAGAGCTTTCAATTAATTTCCAATTTTATTGTGATATTTTAATTTTATTAAGTTTTTATTTTTACCTTATATAATTTGCACCTCTATTTTATCGTGATAATAAAAATAATTGAAGAGTTTAAATTAGATAACTTTTATATTTTTTGTTTGTAATAATATTATAAACATTCCATATAAACCCAACACTTCAATATAAACAATAAACTGTTACGACACAAAAAATCGAATTATAATCTATTTAATATCATTTGTACACCTAGAAAAACATTGGATACAAAAAAAAAAGGTGATGAGGTAAAGATAAATAAAGTTAAGACTCGGATTCGGGGAGAGCAGGTTAACAGGAAGATTACGGGAGAGAAACAATGGTAATATTTTAATAGATTTGTAATAATTAATAAAAAAATGATAAGTGCTATGAACTGTACACAACGGTGATGATATTGTACTGTACTATACTAAAATAACACTGGTATTCGTACGTATGAGGCTTATAAAAGACTAGTAGATTCGCTTCTCACGGATACACACCTTCAGTTCTGAAACAACAACAAAATTCAATGAATTCAGCAATTAAATTAGCACTAGAGATGTTGCAGAAGCGTCAGCAGAAACAGAAATGGAAAAATTAACAAATACAAGAGGAACTTGTAAAATTATCAATTTTCAGACACCATATCGAAAAAAGGATTGTAATGTAGGCCCTCTAGTATGTGAAGTTTTCGGAAAACTAATAAGCTCATAGGAGTGTTTCACTTAAATGGCACTAGCTCTAATGGAAACACCTATTATTTGATGAGTGATTTATAGGGAACACCCTGGAGATCATTTGAGCAAATTTGGAACCATGTAGCTTATCGATAAGTTGGTCAAAAAAAACAATATTGCGACTTTCAAAAATGAGTTACACCAAAATGATTCAGAATGGCTCAATAATGCTCCAAACATTGATTCTATTCGTTTTTCTCGTTTTTATTCCAGAACGAGAGGAATACTTCGCATTTCTTCTAGAATAAAATGCCGAAACACGAGCCATCCTGAGTCATTTGATGTTTATCTCGATTTTAAAGATCACAACCTTTTCTAAAATCATTTTTTGATCAACTTCCCGATGAGCTACAGGCTCTACATTTTGATAAAATAATCTTTAAAGATCGTCCTATTAATCCTCAAAAGATTTTTCGAATCGTTAATCAAATATTTCCATTAGAGCTGGGAACATTTAAGTGAAACACGCGGTATAGAGGAAAAAACACTAAGATTGTTAACTGTAACTCAGGGCTCAATCGGCATTTTCTAAAATAAGAAACACTACTAGATACGCCTTTTAAAATGCTCGTTCTTATGCCCCTTCACTCATTACAATATCTCATCAAACAAATGAGATATCGATTATTAAAAATTGACATTTTTCAGACATGAAAAAAGACGTCACCTGGGCCCTCAAATTTCTTTAAATTTTCCGGAAACGGAGGACTTCTTAGAGATCTGGAAATTTGCTCCTCTTCTAGCAAAATCATTGGGAAATTGAGAATATTAGCTAAATTATAAGGCGAAATATAAAAAAAGTGTAACAAGACACATGCTTCTGAATTGTTCCATGTAACTCAGAATTCAATCAGCATGTTTAAAAATAAGAAATACTCTTAGATACTCCTCAAAATGCCCTTTCTAATGCTGTTATATTTTCAAGAAAAAGAAGAAGAATTTCTATCAATTTTCCGGAAAACTAACAAACTTATTGGAGATCTGAGAAGCTCTTTCAATTTGCCATATACTGTGAGAAAATCATTAAAAAATTGATAATATTCGCTAAATTATAAGAGAAAATATGCAAATCTTTAGAAAAAACAAGCTCGAAGATTTCCTGCCATAACTTAAGTTTAATTGCAATTTTTCAAAATATGCCGACTTCTAAATATTGGACAATTTGCGGACATTGAAACAGATGCGGAAACAGAAACAGAGTTCCGAAATTCCAGTTAGCAAGCCAGAAATAAATGCGATTAACACTAATAACTACCTGCATAGGTGAGAGCTGGGGGTTCCGTTCTAGCTGTAAAATATGCTGTTGTGCATGCGTTAATTGTTCTTCTAAAGCTGCCGCTTCTAAACACTTCACCGATAACCGTTCGGATAAATCCAATAAATCGTCGCGTTGTTGTCTAGCCCATTCTTGTTTGAATTTAGCCACTTCACGTTGCACTTCAGCCTCATGAGCTTTACGCATTGCATCCAATGCAGCCAATGTTGCTTGTGTTTCTTCAGCTAATGCTTGTTCTTTTTCACGTCGCATCGCCACCAATTCTAATTGATGTTGTTCGCGTAATTCGTGAATTGTACGTCGATGCCATTGTTCCATTGCTACCAGAACACGTTCGCAAAGTATTTGTAATTGTTCTAAATCGGCAATTTGATGGCGTTCTTTACATGAGGCTAGTGCACAACGGTAGGAGGCGCGCAAATTTTCAACTTGCGTCAAATATTCGGCGCCTAAATGGACCGGCCGGTGCTCCTCTAGCGATTCCAGCCTACAATCAAACAATTCTATCAACAATTCAATTAATTTAAACAAATAATAATTACATTTTAAACGATTGGGATTTGGAGAGAGTTCTTGGTGAATGTCTCCCAATTGTGTGCCGTATCTCCTCTAATTTATCGCGTAATAATTTGCATTGTTGACAAACATCGGTCCAATTTCGAACAATAACAACATCACTATCACAACTTACAGGTAGATTTGTTTGTTTTTGTAATTCGACAATTTCATTCGTTAAATCATTTAAATAACCAAATGTCTGTTCTAATTGTTCGGATTGTCCAATTATTGAATAACAATCTTTACTAAATCTATCTAACATTGTAAGAAATTCAGTTTCTAAACTTTGGTTGATTTGTACCAAATAATTATTATTATCAAAACAATCTAATAATTTATCATTAATTAACCAATTCTTTATAAACTCATCACTATCACTACTATTATCGAATTTATTAATTTCATTAATAAACTTCCCACTTAATACTAAAATACGTGCATCAATCAACGATTTATGTGCGATAATATCGGCGTACTCTTGTAATAAAACATTCGATAATTTATTATTGCGTTCGGATTCTAAACGTCGCCGCCAATTCTGCCGTTGTAATTTATTCAAATGATTCTGATAATATTCGTTCAATTCGTTTATATTTTTATTGATTTCATCTTGTAGACAATCATTAACAGCATCCGACCATAATTCTAATGTTGCCCGTTCGGCAGCGAAGAAACTAAAGAAATAATTATGATCATAATCGAGATTATTTTGATAGATTTGCGATGCCCGTATCAGAACGTGATTGATTTCCGATTGTATCAATTCAGCGTTAACAATATCGCGTGCTGTTAAACTAAAATCGTTTATTGTATCGTCGTTTAATAAACGTAAACGACACGTTTTATCCGTCGATAAAGCCATCGTTTCTGTTGCTAAAGCCTCGGCTAATTGCGGTAATTTTATCGATTTATAATTCGTCAATAATCGCTCGATTTTCTTCTGTTCGTTGATTAGATAATCCAACGTAGGTCCTTGGATTTTTATCAAATTTTTATAATTAATAACACCTGAAGTTGTTGTTAGTAGATATTTCGTTAGGATTTTCGTTAAATAATCAACGCCAGTTTTGCATTGGGGTAATTGTTTAACTTGTTGTATACCTTGTAGTTTATTATGTAACGATACGATTAAATGATTCGTTTCTTCCATTTCTTTGACAATTAAACGTTCACATGTCGTCTCACCGGTTATCGGTGTTGTTAAAGCTTCTTGTATACGATTTATTAAAATATTCTCATAGGCAATCTTCTCGGCTAATATCTGTAATTTAGCTAATTTATCTAATTTATTATTAGCCTTCAATGAACGTTTACGTTCCGATAAACTAATCAATTTCTCCATTAATAAATTTTGTAATTGTTTAACAACTGTATTAACCGACGAATTCACAACATTCATCTCATCATTATCCAAATCTAATAAATTATTCAACTCATCTAAATTCTGTTCAAGATTCGTTAAACGTTCCAAATTCAATGGTATCGAACTTTTCGTTAAATTCGTCTTCAAATTACCAATCTGACATAGACATTCTTTGATTTTCTGTTTAGCCGGTTGTTCGTCGATTAATTGATTCAAAGATTCATTCGAACCACCACCAACATTTGTAACTTTCGTTTCCAAACAATTCAAACGCATCAATAATTTCAATGATTCCGATGATGTAGTTGCACTATCTAAACTTTTACGTCTTAAACGACGCAATGATCGATCATCAATCGGCGAATTGCGCTCACTACTGCGTTCACGTTTATATTTGTTGCGTTTGGTGCGATTGTTGCGTTCGAGGGCCAGAATTTTCGCTTCCAATTCCGTCACTTTATCCTCCACTTCTTTATTTAGCGAGAAACTCTCACGGCCTGCAATCAATTTATGAATTATTGAATTATAAATTTCGTTACTCACCTTTTAGCGATAAAGACCGGCGTTTATCTTTGGATTCTTTCGATTTACTTCTCAATTGTCGTTCGGTAGCGTTTAATTTGTTCGTTAAATGTTCTAATCGCGATACTAACAAATCGATTTCGGTTTTATGTTGTTGTTGAACTAGATCTAAATTATTTTGTAAATTACAATTGTCAAGTTCTAGAAGGTCGCATTTATTGTAAGATTCGCGTAATTCGCGTTTAATACAACGGATTTCTACGATCGCCCTCTCGAAACGTCCGCGCAAATCCAAACAATACTCCTGTAATTCATTCTGATTCAATTCAACAATATCCGTATCCAAATCGATATTAATTAAATCAGTAAATGAATCGACGTTAATCCCCGATTTCGTGCTAGAATTCCGTTCTAATTCATCAATCCGTTTTAATAATTCCTCGTTTTCGTTGTGATTCAATTGTAATTTTTCGTTACATTTCGCCAATTCGTCTTGTAAATTAACAATAATTCGTTGTTTATTTTGTAATTCTTTCGTCAATTGACAGCATTTTCTCTTCGGTGAGCCGTGATTTTTCTTCAACTTCGTATAATTTCCGTTGTAGACACTTTTGTTCTTTAATAAATTTCGTTTCAATCTGCGAATTTCTTTGGTTTAATTCATGTTCAGTACGTTCGTAAGCCAACATAATCTCTTTTGTTTTCTTCTCTTGAGTCACTGCCTCAGCTTGAAATTTCTTCAACCTACAAATGACAATCTCGATATTTGTTTATAATCGAATTTTAATTGAATTTACCTGGCAATTTCTTCCTCTAAACACCTCACCTCATCTAAAGCCTTGCTTAATTGTTTCTGTAAATCGTTTATTTCTAAATTCTGTTTATTAATCTCATTGTTCAATTCAATATTTGGTTTATTATTATGGAATTCTGTACATTTAACACAATCAATTTCATCAGTCGATGTACTGTCTAAAGTTGATTGTCTTGATTGATTCCTCGGTAATCGCGAACGGACACGTACGCGATCTTTAACACGACTCAACGATAAATTATTGCGATTCAATGGTGGTGATGGTGGTAATTCGCTCCAATCGTCGGAAGAGCCCCGTCTACCACTCAAACCACCACCCTCGGAAGCTGTACGATATTCCTCATCGCTCGATAATAATAATGATTTTGGTGTTGTTGGTGTTGTTACAATTTCATTTAATTGTGTTAATGGTGGCGGTGATTGTGATGGTGGTGGTGGTGATGATGATGTAATAATAGGTGCAGCCTTTTTTAATGCTTGCAACCAATTCGAACGTATCCCAGATGTTACAGCACTCAATATTAATGATAGATCGGTTGTTTTAATTTCAAAACCATATTTTGTATCAGTTGGTACTTCATTATAATTGATTACCGTTGATAATTCGACGATTATTTCCGGGGAATTTTGCTCGTCTTGATCGTGGTAAATATTTAATGTCGGTCCTGATAAAACAACCCAACGGCGGACGAATTCGTTGTTATTATTCTTCAACCACAACCAACCCTATTGTGAATTATTTCCAAAAATTTATTATTTATTTCCTAACAATTTGAATTTATACCTTTTTTAAGTGTAGTAGACTTTCAGCGGGTAGAGCTAGACTGGATTCTGGTGAACGATCGGTTAATGCTGTTGCAATATCGCGTAAACGTTCATTGCGCCAATCTCTTCTAGCCCTTGCCTTGTCATCACAACGCAATTTATCGCGTGTAGGGGGCGAGCCTGAACTTATCAGATAATCTAAAAAAGATTAGAAAAATTTCGAGAAAAATTACAATAATAATAACAACAATTATTATAAATACAATGTATATTTTACATACAATTGACGTTTAAAGACAATTGAGCATTTTTTACTAAACGAACAGAAAAATGACAATAACAGTTTTTTTTGTTGGTGTTCTTGTTGTTTGTGAACATAACATAATGTCAATTATGTTTAATTTGCGTGTTAACAACAATAGGTAGGTGTCTGGCCATGAGATAACTTCCTGATGATGCTGAATTAATGATCCAAACTCTCCCATTTCCTTTTTTTATTTCCATCCCATAAAACAACATTATTTATACTCGTATACTCGATCTATTCGAACTTGGTCAATAATCACTAGAGGTGTGACTGGCATTATAGAAACAGAATAGAATCAACAGGTACAAAAAAAACTTGCTATAAAATCATCAATTTTCCGGAAAACTAACAAGTTTATTAGAAAATTATTGGGATTTGAAAAGCGTATTTAATTTGTTACTTATTATGAAAAAATCATTGGAAAATTAAAAATATTATAGGGAAAATATAAAACAAAATACGTGTTCCACAACTGTTCTCTATAACTCAGAATTTAATCGATATTTTCTAAAACAAAAAAGCTCTTAGATATTCCTTAAAATGCTCTTTCTAATAGTACTGTATTCGTTGTAATATTTCAACAAACAAGGGAAATATCGATTATTAAAATTGACATGTTACCGTAGATGTGATATAGGCCTTCAAATTTCTATCAATTTTCCAGAAAACTAACATTCTGATTGGACGACTTTTTGAAGATTGGAAAAGATCTTTAAATTTTCTATATAGCGTAAGAAAATCATTGAAAAATTGAGAATATTAGCTAAATTATACGGAAAAATATGAAAAAAGAGTAACAAAACATGTGCTCCTGAATTGTCGTCTGTAACTCAGAATTTAATCAGGATTTTTCAAAATAAGGATGACTGCCAGATGCGCCTTGAAATGCTATTTCTAATGCTACTATATTCAATACAATACATCATCAAACAAGGGAGGTATAGATGATTAAAGTTTGGTAATCTTCAGACAACTTATCGAAAAAAGACGCGATATAGGGCTTAGTTTCCGCCAATTTTCCAGAAAATTAACACTTACTGGAGAATTTCTTTAAGATATGAAAAGGTCTTTCAATTTGCTACAGATTGTAAGAAAATCATGAAATAATCGATAATATTTACTCTATTATAAGGGAAAATATGAAAAATTTTAAAAGAAAAACACGTGTTCCAAGATTATCCTCTATAACTCAGAACTTAATCGAAAAGTGTATTACAAAATGGCAGTTTTGGAGATTAGAGAGAAAACGAAGAAGCAATGGGGGGTCCTCCAATTTCTATCAATTTTCCGGAAAACCAACAAGTCTATTGGATGATTCTGGGAAATTTAAAAAAACACTTTCAGTTTGATAAATATTCTGAGACAAATCATCGAAAGATCGATAATATTGGCAAAATTATAGGAGAAAATACGAAAAAATTAAGAAAAACGTGTGGTTCAAGATTGTCCCATGTAAGTCAGAATTCATTAAGCATTTTTCAAAATAAAAACGCTCTTAGATACTCCTTGAAATGTTCTTTCTAATGCTATTATATTGGTGATTAAAATTGGCGTTTTTCGGTCATCAAATTAGAAAACTAAGGCTTAATATCTGATCATTTTCTTAAAAATTAATAAACCTATTGGAAAATTTCTTAGATTTATAAAGCTCTTTCAATTTGCTATATACTTTAAAAAATCATCGAAAAACCGATCATATTAGCTGAGTTATAGGGGAAAATATGAAACAATCAAAAAAACACACGCCCCAAAATTTCCTTCTGTAATTTAAAATCCGATCAGGTTTCTTCGAAAGAAAAATATTCCCGAATATCCTTTAAATTGCTACTTCTAACGCTGTTTTATCCATTGTAATATTTCACCAAATAAGCGAGATATCGACTGTTAAACATTGGCAATTTGTGGACACTGAACTTTCAAGTTTCAGAGATTTCGCATCTCTCGAATAGTAATTATTTCCGTTTATTTCTGTTTAAAAAAGAACAAAAACAAAAGTCACAAATCTTGCGGAAATTCCGCAGTTACAGAACCAGAAACAGATCGGTAACATGTCTAATGATAACACAATAGAGTCGATTAATGTATGTCAATGAAGATTTACTATGAAAAATCAATGATTTGTTCAACAAGCAAACAAACATACGGGTTCCTGTTCAATTTTATAGTTATCGACAATAAATAATGGGATAAAAGTGGGCAATAAACTTATTTGAAACCGATACAGGAAGCCTAGAGAATACTAACTTATTAAAAAAAAAATTAAATAATTAAGTATTTATTTTCTATAGTTATAGATAGTAAAATTAATATTATGCTGGCACACGGCCATCGTACATAAAAGAGTTGAAGACGAAGACGAGGAAAACGACCACAAATCTAATGTTAACGTTGAAAGATTTTAAACAGACGTGCTCCAGCAATAGCTTCCTTGTGAGTTTTCCAAGAAATCAACAATAAAACGACATATAGGAAATGTTTTTAAAATAAAACTTTTGAAATTTCTAAAATGAAATAGACGACGACGACTACACAACAACTACAACTACAGTACGTACAATTTCCTCAAGGGAGAAATTAAGAATATCTTTTGGAATGTTGCCATACAATTGTTAATTAAAGATTATTAACCTCTATAAATTCTCAATACAATATCAATTAATAATACAAATCAATAATTCAATTCAAATTCGTCTTGATTGAGACAAGTTTGATATCCTGATGACCCACTTTGACTTATTGCTAATTTTCTAAATGAATTACAATTCAATAGTTTTAATAATAGCCCCAAGTTATATCATTCTACTAACAAAATATAACTGTAAAATCTATATTCCAGGTCAAATATTTAATATTTTATATCAGTTTTCTTCTATGGATTGATGATTTGTTTTAAAATGAAACAATAACACTGATAAAATTACGCAATAACCAGAAGAGATCTTTAAATGTTTATGCGTTATCTTGTTAGAATTTATTACAAGTTTCTTCAAAGAGCAATCTGAGAAACACGGTTTTTTCTTTACTAATGTTGTTTTGTTGTTGTTAGAACCAAACGATGCCCGGCGGCCTCCAATTTTCTTCAAGCTCCTTTAAAGACAAGTGTTTTAAAAGAGATGAGAAAAATCCAACGAATTCTATGTTAATTGTCACGCTACAAGGCGTTTTTCTCTACAATTTAATACATCATCACTTAAATATAACGATAATTGTTAGAATTTGAAGTCAAGTCGACTAGTTGAGAGTAGATGAAGTTTAGATGATCTGTCGACATTACAATAAATTTTGTTCGTAGTCTTATTTCATCATAATTTAAAATAAACAAAATTCGAGAAAATAAATGGATAAACAAAATTATTAAGTTTAATTAACTAACAACATGAAATAAGGAACTTGTAGGAATATAAAGAAGTCCTTTATTAATGGTTTTATAATTAAATAACTTCTTTTTTTCTTCGAGACTGTTAGCCTGTTATTATCTAGGTATTTCTAAAGTCGTTAAATTGTTAATTTCAGATTCTATAAATATTAAAATAGGTTTTTCTCTTCTGGTTTTGTGTTAATAGTAAATATTAATAAATGATTATTTTGCTCTAAAAGAGGTGTGTCTTTCGATGAGATAGCGCAGCTTCAATATAGAAGCCGTTTTATTTGAAGATCTATCAGATTAGATTGTTGTCATTTTGCTTTCGATTATCACGATAAAACAAGTTTTACGAATATTTTCAATAAAACATAGAAACTTACCATTTCTTATCGAATTTTCAATAATTGGCAGATTACTGGTAGGTTCAGGTAGCCATCCAGGTCGTCCGATATTAGTGGTAGTTTCATCTTTCGGTGGTGATTCGCGTTCTTCTTTCAACGGTGGCGTTTCAAAATTCACCCTCGGACTAGCACCAACAACATTCGTACATGATAAATGTCTAGGACGTGGTGGTTGTGGTGATGCACTACGGCCTAATTGTGGTAAACTAGGTGATGCCCTACCACCAGGAAATGTTGCATTACGTTTATGACGACGTGGGAATACAGCTAATAATTCAGCCCACCAACGGGCATCTTCACGACTTGCTGCTTTAACAAATGTCACCCTATCTGGACTTGTTAATGCTAATGAATGTGGATGGCCAGTTATTTGTTCAGCACCAGTCACTTCTAATACCTTTGACATATCAACTGAACCTTGAGGTATTGTATCTGGCTAGAAAATTATCAACGATAGATGAACAAAGGGAAAATTAATAATTTACAACAACAATAATAGTAATAACAACAACAAAATGATTATTATTAAAAGTCGTGATGTTATGTAATCGTTACACAATAACTCACTATAATATTGGCCTCAATTGTCATCCAATTCTATATATTAATATTCTTATTATTTTTTAATTGATAAATCGAAATTTTACGAAAATTGAATAGATTCTTCATACAGAAAACAATCAAATCAATCCATCACAAACCTGTATTGGAGAAAATTAAGATACGTGTGAGAAAGGAAATAAGATATCAATTGCATACTGCGTACAACTGCACGAATATAACGCTTATACAGGGCGATTCACGCAAAAACCCTTAAAAATTAAAGTTATACAGCCCGTTTCTCTTAAAGGTGTTCACAGCGCCAAAACGTCTGTTAATTATCGAGTGATTGGAAACATATTTTAAGGGTTTATAAGGGGGTTCTCAGAGAACATTTTAGCAAAATTAGGTCCACGTAGCTTATTGAGAAATGAGTGACATCAAATCTAAATTTTGAATATGCAACAATTGGCAAGAGGGTTTTTCACGCAATACATACGTAACATTTACGATCGATGTACGAGAAACCAGTTTTTCAATTTTTTTCAGGATACTGTGCCAGAAAATCGAAAAAAACGGTTTTCCAACAATCCTCAAGTCATCCTGAGGCCATTTATGTAAAAAACTGATTGACGAAAATTTTGAGATTTTCGACAAAAATCACTTTTTCCCCAATTTCCCAACAAGCTACATAGTCCAATTTTTACTGAAATGTGCACCATTAACCCCCCTATAAATCCTTAAAATATGTTTCCAATCACTCGATAATCAATAGACGTTTGGCGCTGTGAACACCTTTAAGAGAAACGGACTGTATGTCTTACTACATTTTATTAGACTTATATTTCAAAAACCAGTCCACTAGGGCCTTCAAATTTGCAATTTATGTAGCTAAAATCATGTACTTTAAATCAAAATGTTCGCTACCAAAATTTTGGAATGACATTTAAAAAGGTTGTCCAACTTAATATTTAAAAAGTCCAACTTTTTAAGATAACCAGAGATAGATTTTTAAATTGGTATTAATCGATATTCCAATACATCACCCTTTTCCTATTAGGGCCATCAAATTTGGAATTCAAGGAGCCAAAATTAAGCTCAAACGCGTTAAATAAACAACTTACCCTTTGATAATCGATAGCAATAGTGAATCGCCCTGTATAGACTTCAAAGTCAACAACCTGATTGTTGATAAAACTGAAGAAACAGAAGAAAATTAAACAATTTTACAAAGACGTTACAGCATTTTTAAAACGCAATCCATTTGTTTTTATCGGTTTTTGTTTTAAATACGAAAAATAAAACAAAAAACGAAGAAGAAAGAGGCGAAAGACATGAATGACTGGATTTTTTTATCACTCGCCACTGTTGTGTTTAACACGATTATTTCCTGTTATTTTTTAACAAAAATCATGTTCAATTTGTATTTAAAATGTTTGCAATCTTTGTAGTGGCCAAATGGACTGTAGAAGTGTTTCTTTCCACCTGTTCCTTTTTTTATTCGTCATTTCTGAATAAACACACCAACTCCAATCAACTACACAATTTTATCTGTTTTGATAAGAAAATTATAAAATAAAGATGATGGCGATGATGAGGATGTTTATAGAAAGTTTATTTTTAAATCTAGATCTAATAATAAATGATATTTTATATCTTAACGGCGAGAAATTCGAGCTGTATCGCTTCAATTACAATCCACTTTATTTAATTTCAAGTATTTTTAAATAGCGAAAAATGAGAGAATCTTCATCATAAATTAATCAAATTGATTGTTTCCAAATTCTACATTTAAAAATAATAGAAAAAGTTAAATACCATTCAAATATCAATACCATCATTAACATTTAAAGAGATAAAACTAAAGAGTAACCGCAACAAGACAATTTTTAGAAGGTGTTCCGTCTTACAGTGGAAATTATTAAAGTTTCTACTTTTAGAAGTGTAAAGATTAATGAATTATCAAGGATTCATTGATTTTTAAGTCGACTTAATGCTAATGAATAAAAAAACCAGCCTTGATAATGACATAGGTCAAAACTCGACCATTGCAGGCTTATTTGAAAGAGAAAAAAAAAGATTAATCCTATTCGTCAAGGATTACATCTTAATCAAACAAAAGTTGTTAGACACCCAATAGAAAGTTACGAAATTAGAAAAAAAAAAGGTTTAATTTAATTATTCTAATAGAATTCGAACTATAACACCATATCAATACGTGTTGTTGAAAACTTTATTGATGGACTTTTACTTTTTTTTATTCGTTCGTTAACAACAAAATTTCACTGCCGATTTTCCAATTGACTTTCACTTATCATCGATACGATGAATTCAAATTGTTTTTCTAGATATTTAGTCGGGTAATTAGCGATTAATTAATCACTAATTAGATAATTTAATTGATTAGTTAAAATATATTAAGGGTGTTGTTGTTGAAAGTGAAAGTGTATTGAAATCAAGCCCAAGGGCAACGAAATTCGACCACAATTTCCTTCCTATACAATTTACTATCAATTATGTTTATTATTATTGTTGTTTTTTTATCAAATGGAAAACTTGAAAAGAATCGGTAACGGTCAATGCACTATCAATCATATAATTAAATAATTATACAGTTAATTTACTAGTTTAATGATAGCATACAAACGGCCATTCACATTTTGTATTTTACATTTATTGATAAAATAAGACAGGCTGGGTTTTGCGATGGTTTAAATTTGAGTATTTTTGGGAAATTAGAAAATACAAGTGCTAAGAAACGTTTCAGTATTACGCAATTTTTGGAAATTTGCAAGTTTGGCAAAATTTTGACTTGTAATTAAACTTTTGGGTCAATTTATTTTTGAATGATTAAATCAATCGATAAAACAAATCAGGCGAGTTTTGTGAGGGTTCATTCTTCAGTACTTTTGAAAATTTAAAAAGTACAAGTGCTAACAATCGTTTCAGTAATACTCAATTTTTGGAAATTTGCAATTTTAAGTGGCAAAATTTTGAGTTGTAATTATAATTTTGGGCCAATTTATTTTTGGGTTATCAAATTTATGGATAAAACGAGTCGAGCCGAGTTTTGCGAGGGTTCATACTTGAATATTTTTGAAATGTTGGAAAGTACAAGTGCTAAAAATCGTTTCAGTAATACCCAATTTTTGGAAATTTGCAATTTTAAGTGGCAAAATTTTAACTTGCCATTAAACTTTAGGATCAATTTATATTTGAATTATCAACTTTAAGGATAAAGGAATTAGGGTTTGGTTTTGCGGGGGTTCATATTTGAATATCGAAAAATTAAAACGTACAAGTGCTAAGAAACGTTTCAGTTTTATTTAATATTTGAGCGTCAAAATTTTAACGTATAATTATAATTTTTAGGCAGTTTCTTCTTGAATTATCAAATTTTAAACGACAAAGAGACACTTTAGACGCTTTTAGTGACTTTTGCAAAAAAAAATTTAGCCCATTTTAGAAGGAATTCTCAATGAAGATCGTTTAAATTGTTCATTATAGTTCAATAATGATGTATGAGGACTTAGATTGTAGCTACAAGGGTTAAATGTAGTTTTTTTATGCCCCTATAATCGATATTATTTTACAAATAGGATAATGATAAAAATCTAAACATTCTGATATCAATACCCCATCGTCCGATTGTATTATTGTAATCATACACCCAATGATCGTCCAATTTACGGTCAATTCTACTAATATCGGCTACAATTTCCATCTGGGTAACAAGTGTAACAAGTTCCGCTGACCGCAAACTAATATTACCATCATTATTATTATTATTATTATTGTTGTTGTTGTTATTGTCATTATTATTATATACTAGTAGTAGTTTTGCTTCCATTTTCGGTCAATTCCAAGAAATAATAATGATAATAATAATACTTACATGTTCATCTACAGAATAATTAAGTTCACCATCATCATAGAGAACGAACCAACGTCGCTGCCATCTCTGCAATTAAAATAGCTTTATTAGGGCGGAGTTAATAATAAGAAATAATAAAAAAAAGGAAATAAAAAATAAAGTTGAAGATATATAGCGTGAGCCATTTATACTCTAAACTATATTCAGATGTGTAGATATACCTATGTATGTATAACACATAAACATACCATTTAAGCAAGCATGAAGGAATAAGGTGAGAAAATTATTTTACCACCACCTAGTTCAATGAAATTTATTTATGTTCGTATAGCAGACATTTAGAATTTCCGTATTTCGATCTAATCTATCGTATTTTATATTTATTGGAAGAGTACGACGACCCCAACCCTAAATCTTGTCTATTTTGTACAACTACAAGACATTTATCATGGTGCAATACTACATTAAATTCTAAACATATACTCCGTCTGTTTGAATTTCAACAACTTGATCTTGTTGGGGACAAATTAATGGCAAATTTTTCGAAATTTTAAGCTTCATTCTCATCAATCTGAAGCATTAGAGATAAGTTCAACTAACTCGAGTAATTTGAGTTGAGTTGTTTTACTTAAAATTAATGGAGTATATGTAAATTGTTTCTCCCCCAAAGATCTTCTACAGTAGTAAATCTATTAATCTAGTCTTCATTAAAAAATCTTTAAAGGTAGACTCTATTTTTTTTACTGTCGTTATTATTTTTTTTTTATCTATAATTGTTAGATTTTACGATGGATTTTACGATAAGTTGAAGAAACATTAAATAAATTATCAATGAAAATTTTATTACCTTGACACTACGTAATTTCCTACTAATATCAACGTTTTTCCTCTTTCTATTTTAAATGACTGAAATAAGAGAAGAAACTCATAAAAATGGAACAGGTGTCCCATTTAAACCCGAAACATTTCTATAATTTTATTTGTAATATTCTCAAGATAAACAATTGCATAAATAAGTGAAAAAATCCTAATTATTTATACCTATACAAATAACATTCTCGATTCTCGACACCCTTTTATTATCAATTTATTGCCTTCTTAACAATTCTCGAGAAGAGTTTATTAAGATCTAATTGCCATGAAGAAAATGTCTTAAAATTTAGAATAAAACCCAAAATTCTGTTCAAAAATTCAAAAATTTTTTACTATTGTCGATTCTATAATAAAATTTAACGAATAACTGCTAATGTAAGATGAAAATTCCTTGAGAGCTACCATAAATGTGTAATTTGTACTTAAAAATTGACTAAAAGTCGTCCCTTTCTCACGATTCAAACCTATTTCTCAGGTTATTTACGGAATAAAACCCAAAAAATACGAATATTGATGCTAATTGCTTTTTGGAACTGTAAGGTTAGAAAATTTAATTACCAACTGCAGTCGGGGAATTTGGCTGTACCAACCCACTTTTGGAGGGCGCGAAATTCAATGTTGTTGTATTGGTCAACAGTATGCGATCTTTTCAATTTCGCTCCTTCAAAAATGAGTTGCTAATAGAATCCTTCAATTGGTATTTAAATATTCTGACCTTAGAATTTCGAATTTCTCAGTTTTTTCGTGAGTTTCTGTAGTGTTGTAATATTTTGAAGATTTGGATTATTTGTACAAGTAGTTGTAATATTTTTGATATTCAAAAATATTACCAATACAGGAATATAAAAATACCTATTTTTTTCACCTAGTGTTATAATGAATCATAATATGAAAAATTACTAATCAGACAATGATATATTTGCTCAGCAATACTCGATTTCTTTATTTCCAGTGTAATCGCTGAAATGAATCATTTTCAAAGGGGCAACTTTTAGTGGAACATTTTGTATGTCAAATCTATTAAATGTAAACAGTAGGTTCGTTGACACCATACAAATACGAGAAGTTTAATTATACAAGAAATATTAGGTCGTCTTTCGGCAATTCTTCGAAAACTTATTAATATTTTCAATCTCTCCACAAATTGATAAAAATTAAGAAAAATCAACTATTCTAATTTTGATATAATCGAAAAATTTTTTGGAAAAAACCTAATCGAAGGTTATTTCCAAGAATTTGCAATTTGCATATAATAAATGGAAAGTCCTCTGGATTGGTGAGGTTAAACAGCTTGTTCTTGTCTGTCGTTTATTCAATTTATTGTTTTTTTTTTATCCTCTTTAAGTATACATTTTTTTATATGTGTATGTATTTATTTAAAGGTCGTCGAAGCGCGACCATGCCGGGGCCGTGTTCTACAAACCCCAACAGTTTGTTTTGGTCCAAAAACGAAAACTGGAAGCGCCACATTAGGAAGTGGGTTAGAAGGAAATACCGTAATACTTGCCATGTCTGGTTTGGTTTTAATTTAATACTAAAAAAAAACTAAATAAATAACAACAATAAAAAGAATTGTACATATGTACATTTAAGGCCACACCTCCGACGATTTCTTATTATTATAATAACAATAATGATAATCATAGAGAGTAAGCAGCATAATTGTCATACAACTCAACCATATATGAAAATAATTCTACGATATGAATTTATAATTAACTTTATATAGAACAACGACATCAATCCATCCAATTTCTAGTGCACGACCATAATTGTGTAGGTTTAATTTTTTCGGTTATTACCACCATTTTTTTCTAAACAACCCATAAATTCTCACATAATTTAATATTAAAACGATTATGAATTTGGCATATTTCGTACAACAAAAATACTCGAATTTCACAATTATTAATTTGATTAATTGCAACGACCTTAGAATTTTCAAATTTCTAACGAATGAATCGATAATTTTTCGAACTGAATTAAACTTTCAAAATAATCACCTTATGCAATACAGAATGAAATTTAAAACAAAATTGATAGGTAGTTGTGGTATAAGATCGTGAATTACTATTATAGTTTTTTCTCCCCCCATCTCTATCTCCAATTCCATCCACAACTTCAATGTTATCATCATTACGATAATATGAAATAATGACGATGATGATTTGAATGATTCAGAAATTCAATCAAAGCTGAACGATGATTAAAGTGGGTAACAATTTCCAAGTAAATCAACCTACACGTAAACTCATTCATGGCAGAAATATCATCTTGAATTGGCAAAAAAAAATAAATAAATAAAACCCCCATTCTGGCCGTGTTGTTTATCTTTCCAACTATATATTAGCCAGTTTTATAGGTGCTATAAAGGAAGGCCATTGATTTAAATCATAAAATCGTGCACCATAGTAGTAGTACTAGTAGTAAGTACGTAAAAACGATCACTTTTAACACTATCTACAATATATTTTATTTTATAAATAAATGATTGAACAATGAAGAAAAATTTTAATAACCACACCTACAACAAACCAACATCCTCTCTATTCTTATCCCATATTATTATCAACACGATAATATTCACAACTAACCGTATTTGGGTGTTATTATGCAAATAAAATTGTTTTTATTTGTTGTTAAAGTGATCCTCGATTTCTATTATACGCTTATATTTTCGATCATAATTGGAGAAGAAAAAACTGTATCAAACTGTATCGAAAAGACAACTTTCACAAATTCAAATTGTCTAAAGTTGTCAGAAATTGGAGCAGTTTTGAAAATTATACACGTAAAGAAATAATTTCATAAACAAGGAAAATTAGCAGTTTGAACCGAATCTTTCACTTAATTATTTTAATAATAAACACGCATGATTTGAGACACGAATAACACAACAAAAATCTAATTATTTCCAGAGCAAAATATTCCTATTTGAATATTAACGGATGAAGAAAAAGATTTCTGATTTTAATCTCTTTTTGTGTATGGAGAAAATGATAGATTTGTATTACCAACAAGTCAGTACAATCTGGCTTTAAACTAGGTGATTTGTAGTATACGTATAATCATTAAATGTTTTAAGATCATCTATCGAACAAACAGTATAGTTGGTTTTAATCTATTCGATGTATTGTTGTATTCATGAACGTTGAAAAGATCTATAGCCGAAGATCGATAATTTGTATTGACGATCGCTTAATCATATTGAAAACTAACGGCTATTTTAACAGATACTTAATCTGTATACTTTTAATTCTAGAGAATAATGAACGGTTTTTAGATTAAAGAAAATTTTTGATATTATTCAATTTGTCTTGATAATAACTTTACTTTCTACGGTGAATTAGTTGGATTGGTAATTTTCTTAAGTTCTTGTTAAAACCACAAACGTAATTCAGTTGGTAGCTGCTAAAAAATGTAGATGGAATACTAATCTTTCAACGATCATTAGAATTTTAACCGCTTTATTTCTTCAAACTTTAACAGAGCTTCAGATTTGTTTTTTAATGTATTTACTATTGAATTTGAGGTTCTGCAATCTTAATAAGGGTACAATATATGTTCAAAATATTTAAAAATTAAAAAAATCTAAGAAATTTTAAAGCAGAATCACCAATTTTTAGAATAGATTTCATAAATTACAGAGTTCTTATGGTAACGCCTATTTTTGACAACCGATTTGGAAAATATTTCAAAGATTTATAGGAGAATCTTTGAAAATCATTTTAGTAAAATTTGGACCTTGTAGCTGACTTGGAACATGGTCAAAAATAACTCCATACTTCCAACATTGATTAATTTTCGTTTTCTTCCATTTTATTCTGTTGGGCACAGAAATTCTAAAGTAAAATGGAGAAAAATAAAAAAAGTTATTTTGAATAATGTGACGAATTTAGCTCGTTCCAAAAATCACAACATTACATGAAACGGGAGGTTTTTAATCACCTACAAGCTACAAAGTTCAAATATTGCTGAAATGATCTACAGAGACCCTCCTATAAAGCCTTACAATATTCTCAAATTACTCGTTAGGTAATAGGAGTTGTCTAACTTTCTTACTCAAACGCTAAAGACGAGTGAGTCAATTTTGGACACGAATTTTTGACTTTTAGCCCAAAGTCTTTAGATGTTTTAAGTCAAATTATCAATTTCTAAAATGTTCGTTTAAAATAGGGAAAAAAGCCGATTTTTGAAACACACTTTTAGACTTTTAAAACAAATTTTGAGAAATTCTCATGATTATCAAAATTTGTTCGTGAGTAATCAAAATTCTCTACTTTTAGCCCAGGTTTGATGAATTTTTCGTTCTAATAATCCATAGAATGATAGATCAAAAATTTGATCAATGAATTTAATCAACCTGTGAGATTTTAGGGTCAAATCTAGCCAATTTACAAATGTTTAAAGACATAACAAACGAAATTTCCGTATTTTCGATCATTATATTATTGATTGATTAGTGCGAATGACGCGAAATCCTTGCTTTATTTATGATAATAAGCGACAATTCTCAATGTTGTTGAGCCATTCTCTAATCGGCTACTGTTTGTTTTTTGAAAATCTCACTGAAAAGGCCCCAATCGAATTCATCCGTCTAGCGCACTTAAATTATCAAATTTCACGTCAACTAGTCGAATCTGAATAAAAAAAATTGATTAATACACCCGTTAGGTTTTTTCACGATATTGAAACTTTCAGATCATCTTGTATTATGTAGGATGTATTTGATATGGGTAAATTACCTGAGATTTTCTATTGAAATGCCAATGGATAAAATACAATAACAAAAGCGAATATTAAAAAAAAATATATAATTGTATCTCTTCTATTAAGGAAAAAACCTGTGGGTGTTTTTTGAAATATAATTAAATTGCAAATCTTTCACCTTGATGTCGTTATATTCTCTATACAATAAAAACACATATGACCGATGGCTGTTTTATTATTATTTGACATTCCGATGGGTTTTTCTTCAACTATTCAATAAAACACATCACATAACTTTTCGATTTCGTTGGGATGGTTTTGTTGTCGTTCGTCGGCTTGGTTGGAAATTGAATTGGGTGGGTTTATGAAGAATGTTTCACATCTTTCAAAATATAAAACTGTATACAAAAGAATGGGGAGATGTTGAAGAATAAGAGAAGAATGAAGAACATTTCAACTCCCATATAAATATCGTATTTTATTATACCTACCAAGTTATGAGTTGTTGATTCTCTCGTTTTGGTCTTCGTGTAAGTATATTGAATTCCCTAATAATTTTTAATTATAGAAGGATTGAGTTAAATACGATCAATTTCAATGTTTTAAGGCATAAAAGAATAAGAATAGAATCGAATTGATCAAATATTGTCGCTTAGTATGCACTTTTAAAACCGTTATTCTCTTTTGATAATTTCCTTTACGTTATGACGACTTGGTCACGTAGTTATTGATGAACACAACGGAAGAACCAAAAAAGATTAACACCGTTAGAAATACCAGAAACCATAAATAGACAACAGCAACAACGACGACGACGATAATGATAATAAAACAATTTAAATTGTTTCTATATTTACGATTAAATATAGGTCGATGATTTTTTTTCCCATAAAAGTTGAGCAACTGAAAAATTATTTTACTATATTAAGATTTGAACGGTTAAAATTTAAATAATTGCCACATATCGATAGGTAATTTTTTATAAAAAATACCGTTATTTATATACGAAGATGTGGCATTTCAATTAACAAATCAAATATAATAAAATTGCAATATTGTGGCGCCTTAATCGAGAATTCTGATGTTGTTTGTACAATGTTTCGAATCAAATTTCATCGGGGCAAGTGCATATTTCATTTTTCTGACATTATCATATTGGACCGGTAACTGAATAACCGACATTCTTTCAACTTCGAAAAAATCGTTTTAAAACGGTTGTAATTTTTTAAAGTAAATAACACAATCTTAAAATAAAATATAAGAAAAATGATGACACCATTACCGTTGGATTTTTATGCCTCTCTAGTAATATTACAGAAAACTTGAAATCTTAATTAAAATGTTGAAAACTGTTAACATTATCTTATCAATTGAGTAGATTTATAGTACGGTACACGTGTTTGTAATGTTATAAAATAATAAATTTTAGAAATCTAGGCCAGAACATTGAAATTTTACCATAAATAGGTATATTTTATGTTATTGACAATTTATACAACAAACACAATAATGGAAAAAAGAGCAACTATATTAAATTTTATGAAGAAAGTTCCATTATTTTTATTACCCTAACAATATAGATGAGAACAAATACACGAGGAAATTTATTTGATTTTTCTCAATAAATACATGTGAAAGTTAAACGTGACACTTTTATTAATTCGAAACAAATCAATTAAATTTCAATAATTAAAATTGTTTAATTAATGATAATTCGAATCGACAAAGAACTGTGTTAAAACACGTGCATTTCTAGCGTCTCCCATTACTTACATAACAATTGGGTGTGAATCGAGCGAAAATTAATAAAAAATACTCGATTCTACAAAAGAAATCACCAATTTTAAAATGTGACAAAATTTAAAAAATTCAATATTCCCTTTTATTATTTCTATTAATAGGAAAATTCAACAAATTTGTGAGATTTCCATATTTAGATACACCTATATGTGTGAAAGTTTTATATTATATTTTTTTATTATTCTAGTTTAGATTGTTGTAAATTATCAAGTTATAGTGAAAAGTGTTACTGGTTAAGTAAGCAGGTGCAAAAAAATCGCCACTTTCTTTTACACTTTAATTAAATAAAAAGATAACAAGTTCTTTTTTTAGCGTTATAGTTGTTTTTTTTTTTCATTTCTTTAATTACAATCAGCTAACAAATAGAGCTCAACCTGTTATAACGACAAATTGATTAGCCACAAAAAAAGTTTTAATAATTTCAATTCCGTGTTATTCTCCCATTGCGTTTAGTTAATGGCAACTTTCATGCGATTTTATCTGCGAAATTAATGCATAATCAACATTATATAATAAGTACAAGTACGTAAAAGTTTCCCATAAGATAACTGTCCCTTTGTAGACATCTAACTGTATAATTATTCACAAATCTAATTATAGTAAGTCGCGTTGACACCGATCAACTTGACTTCAGAACAATTAATCGGAAAATTGGACTATAAATCTACTTTTGGGTAGAATTTTTGGCGTAAATCCTCAGTTTTCAGCGAATTTTCCTGAAATTGTCATCAATTTGTGCATTGTCTCAATTAATAGAAAATTTCGTCTTAAAACAATAAAACTCGATATCTTTTAAGAAATTCTCTAAATTTAACAATCTAATAATTGGTCATAGTCCAATTGGATTTCTATACTGTAAAGTTTTTAACAAATAAAGAAGACAGGCCGACCGAATCGGTACAGATTGAGTATAATCGCATTAATTTTAATCGTGTTGAAATAATTAAGATTATCGCTTTAATGAAACGCGGAAATCCAACATACAAGGATTCTTCTATAATTCAACAAAACGTTAAATTAAAAATGATATTTTAAATATTATAATTGTAATAATTGAGCTTGAGGCGGAATAATATTTTTGTTTCAAATTTCGCAAGTGTTTCAAATATCAAATCCGAAATCGGGGCCAATATTATTATAATAATAATAATAATAACATTGAAACTTCAACATAATCACCATCATTATCATCTTCATCACGATCAATTTCTAAGATTTTTAAAAATAAACAGAATAAACCCAATCAAGTTTGTTAGTGTTAAAGAAAAAATCGTAATAATTAAAACGAATTAAAATTGATTGTTTGGATTAAATCACCGGTTAATTTGCAAATTGTCAGATTATTCAAGTTGATTTATATGGAAATTTGTAAAAAAAATCATCAATTAAAACTAGTCCTGAATGCAACATAGTAAACAAATTATAATCAATGTATTTTCTTCTCAATTACAACATAATTTATTAGAATAGAGCGGAACTATTTAATGATTAACAAAAAATAATAATAATAAGAATGGTAAAACGAGGAGAAATAAAAAATTAACTATTATATGTGTGCATAGATTGCGTGACAAACGATAATTGCTACAATTGACTGACTATACAATGATATCGTAATTAGAGAACTTTAAAAGATAAGATGAGAGAAACAAGCAAAATAACTGGAATTGTAGAATTAAAATAAAATAGATTCGAAAAAAAATTACATTATACAAAATAAATGATCTACCTTATATAGGAATGTAATTAGAACGTTGAATGTTTTATTATATTATTTTTATCATATGACAAATTAATATCAATTTATTCTTGTCTTTAGTCAATCTAATCGTACTAATTAAATAAACAAAATCTATTTTTAATTTCAATTAAAATTAGAGGAAAATTATACACGATTGAATAATTTATTAAATCACACAAGAACAAACTTCTTATAAGGCAACTTTTACTAATTTAAAAAAATTTCAAAATTTTCGCATTAATTAAATTAAATTTGATGATTAATCAAATTTGGTAATCGGCTGGATTTTTTGATAATTTTTAAAGGACACCATCATTTTTATAGGAAACTAACATACAAGACGTCCCACCTTAAAGTATCCACCTACTCAAATCGAATACAAGGGAACATAGAAATCACTTTAAATGGATACGAATTATAAAAAGACTTTCAGATCGAAATTTGACTATTGCAAATCTAACCTTCGATTAACCCTTGTCCTTGTTGTGATCGTGCGAATTATAGTAGAACGAATGTATCGGACAGAGATCGAAGATTAATCAAATGGAAATAGAAGTTTCCGACTGGGAAATCTTGTAAGAATTGCATCAAAACAACAATAATAACGATAATAATGAGAATAATTTGAATCAATACTAGTAGGATTTCTCTTACAACATACCATTATTTACCAATTAATAAATGAGGGAATTTATTCGTTAATTATTCCACTTAACTATTGTTCTTTCGATTTGATCTAGTTTCATGATACTCGTTTTTTTTTGTCTCAGAAACGCAACAATACTGTAAGAAAGTAGAGAGGGAGGCTAAAATAAATCACGTTATAGATTTACAATAGATATATGTCAAAATTGTTGGTTGTTTTTATTTAGTCATCATCTATAATCAAGATTTTTTGATACGATTGATCACTGAAAGAAAGAAAAAAATCTAGACTGTTGTTGTTGTGTTGTAGTTGTTGCAATTATGACGGAATAGATTGTTTTATGTATAAGCTTGACAGGTGTAGTTGAGTAATGCAGCATTCTTTTATACTTTAAACATTCTCTCTCGTCTCCTTTTCTGTTTGTATTATGTTTATATAGTTGACCCCGTATAGTTGTTGTAGACAACTACTACTAATACTACTACTACGTCGTCATCATCATCGTTGACGACGACTATAATAGAACAAGATAGAATATTTATTATACATCTATCTTAGTCGTTTTCAAAACATTATGTAACACACAAAGATGAGCTGCTTCTTCATCTTCTCATCATCATCATTATCTATACAGGTCTCTAGCTCTATCACGACTTGTTTCTTATTTATAATCATTCCTTTAATTCTCTTTATCGTTACCAAACATTCTTTCTAGATGTATACACGTATAAATATAGATCAGATTTTAAATACAGATTCCATGTAGACGTATTGAAAATGAAAAATACTACAATGAAACTTTCATTGTTCTATTAAAGCGACTACTAAGTAACTTTCAAACCAAATTTCGCTTATTTCTACAACAATCAAGTTAAGTTGTCCAAAAGTAAATAGATCGACTCTAATGAATTTTAGTATTATTTCAACAATTTCGTGGTTATTAAAGTATCGATCTCGTCGACTAAACAATTGTACAAACATTTCTATTGGGCAATATTTACCTATTTTTTCCATATAAACAACTTGTCTTATTGTATTTTTCTATACAAACAAGGTAAATATACCAAATATGGTTTAGATTGTCAATATGTTTAATCTGTATGCACATTGATCTTACACAATCAATTTTTTTTTTAATTCTTGATTTGAACTGCATACTTAATAAAATCAGTTTTACTTTTCAATATTCGATAATTATTTAGATTTATTATATTCATAAATTGATAGAAGTGATTCTAATTGCTTAAATTTATTTCATTGTAGAAACTGGGAAAGAAGCCAACATTTCATGACCAGATAGCCTTGATTTGAGCCGAATTATGTTTCTTTTTATAGAAAATAAGAGAGTGACATATGAGGTGTTTTCGTTGTTTTTTTTCCCCTCCAGTTAATAAATCATAGGATTTCTTTTTGAAGAAGTTGAAAGAAAAAACGTCTGACAATCAAAAAAGACGACTATCTACCTACTTTATACATATGTATAAAAGTTTATACATAAATGAATATGAAGAAATGAAAATTTAACTAAAATCCGTCACGTTATAATATAGACAAACCATATTATTATGTTGCAATAAATCATACGGATGTTTCAACCCAAAAATGGGTACGACAAGAAAATCTTTCTCTTTCTAGTCTGATTATGTTAATATGTAATTCTCTTAAATTTGTTTTTTTTTTGTTATCCACCAACTTACTGAAGGTTGAATTCGTCGAGAAAAGACTCCGATTCCGCTAACTTTTACAACGAAATTACAGTCAAACGATTTCAACTCGACTATCCTAATATAGTAAATTACCAAGTATAAATTTCAAAATTCCAGACTTAAAAATCCAAACAACCTATCGATATGTTACCGTTGTAAAAATAATTAATTCCCTATAAAATACCATCACGAAAGAGACTATGAAATGTACAAAAATATCGATAGATTAATTGTTAGATAGGATGGATGATTTTCTTATTAGAATGATTAATTTTCGAAAAATAAAACCAATCTTACCTTAGTCCTATTGAGCGGCACAGAAAAATCCCAATCGGGGGCAACAAATAAATAACCACTACGGGCAATAGAACGACTTGCCTGTAACAAAAATCATTATTTTAACATTAAATCATCATAAATTAAAGAAAGCGTAATAAATTTTATGAAAAAAATCAGTTAAGTATCCGATTTGTAACACTTTTTTTTGTTCAATTCAACAATTCCAAATGTACTAAAAAAAAACAGAAGTTCTCGTTGATTAGATTACAATTTAACAATAATGATAGTCACAGAAAAAGTTTAAGTACATAGTAAACAATTATTTATTGTAATAACAATGGTAATAACAATAATAATGAAAGTGTTCTCAGAAGTTCTACGTACAGTTAAAAATAATGAAATGTTAATGATGTACAACAGTGTTTAAACTTTCTTTTTATAGTTTAAGATATAATTTTCTGCATTTTCTTTATTATTTATTTGTTTATAAATAAAATGGAGACAACTTAACGGAATCATGTCCGAATTAAATATTAAATTATTCTTTAATAGAGAAATAATTTATAACTTTTACCGGTGATGTAACCATAACAAACAACGCACGGAATCTCACGAAAAAAAGGATTAAAACATAAATATTTAACTTACTAGACTTTGTTTATTAACGGATTAAGAGAAAAATTAGGATGGTCGTTTGTTTATCAAAAAAAACAACCCTCAATGTTTGTAGTTTAATTTACGCAACAATTAAAATTTCGATTACTACCGACTGATTACTATAGGAATTGTTGCGCCATTATCCAAAGATTTCAATAAATCACCCAATATAATGAACTTTTATTTAAGTTCATTAAAAATATAGCATCATACTATAAATATACAGTTTTTAAATAGCCGACAATACCACAACAAAGTATTGTTTTATAATTGTCTAATAATTATTTCAGCCTCGACGAATTATGAAAATTTATAAAAATAACCATGATAGAGTCATAATAAAAGATGTTTGTTATAACGAAAATTTGTTTGAAAGAAAATACTTGGTTGGACAACAAAACGATCTAAGGTACGTAATTTCAAATACAACAACACTAAAAAAATGACGTATTTTTATCTTTATTAACATTAGAGTATAATTTGTTTGTTGTTTTCGTTTTCCAACGAAATATCTCAATGTTAAAATGGATATTATTATCGTCGGCCATATATTATTTTCCAACAATTTTTCAAACAGAATGACAAGAATCGCGTCTCTGGAAACAAATGCCCTTCGCGCTATCCATACATACATAATACGAACAAAACTTATCCACATATACACATATGAGAGACGTTCTTGAAAAAACCACTTCTATATACGGTTGTTTCACCATGACTCTTGTAAATCATATCACGTTTCACATATTTTTATATAAAAAAAAAAAAATTACAACACGGGAAAAGAGGAGGAATAGATGAGGGATACGAGTGTCGTGTTTAAATACGCAAATTTTTCTCTATTTTTCATAAACTAGAAAATTACAAGCTTTTTAACAAACAATAACACCAAATCATGATGGTGATTGTTTCGGAAATATAACAAGTCTGGTTCGAAACGTACTCAGTATTAACACGATAGATGGCAAATTGAATACGTTTGGTTCATGGAGGGCTCAGTAAATTGAACAATGTTGGTGGCGGAAATACTAAACGTCTCCATCGACACATTTTATAAATAGACGAAAACTGACAAATGCTTGCAAGATAAACGAAATAGAATCTATCTGTGCATTATTTCCATGTCTTTATTTAGATTTATACACGTGAATAGATGATTAAATAGAAAAACATAGAATAGACAGCAATATCCGCAACGAATTTTTATTGAATTTACAAGTTGAGTGATATCAAGTTTAGAAAAATCAACTAACAAGATGAAAACAGAAAAACCAACAAATATAGCCGTTTTGAATTTTAATTATTCAGAAATTTGTTAACTAATCATAACAAGGAAACACCAAATCTATCAAGAATTCCACGATTATAATCAATCGAATTTAGCTCGACTCTAATTTCAACAATATCCCAATGGTTATCTAGAAAATCGAATGTTTCACCTTGATGAAGTCGAGTCGAATTCGATTGATTATAATTTTTTTCGTTATCGCCACGAAATATCGACAGGCTTATCTTAAATCAAACGAAAATTTCGAAAGAATCGCCTCTAGGTTCAACCGAATTTATAATTATAACATATTCGAAAGATGAAGAAAAAACACTGTTGTTTATTCCGCTTGATTTTCATTGGAAATTTAAATAAATCTAAGGGCAATGGATGGCATAAAAGAGAATCTTTTGTAGTATAAAACTTAACTAACAATCTAGGAGAAAATATGCGAAGAAACCGTTTATTCACCTCGTAATAATTCCTCCAACGGCAACGAAATGTGCAATAGGATAAATGTGCGCCCACACAATTTACACACACATGAATATACGTCAATTTATTTTATTTTATTTAAAATATTGATATGTAAAAATTACAACAAATATAGATGGAAATTATAAAGGATAGATGGGAAAAAATTGAAACTAGTAATAGTGATGGAAAGAAACGGTTTCCGTTTCAAGACTGGATCTCTCTACTAGAAGAACAACTTCTTCAATCTCTCAAGTCTGTAATTAGCAACTGGGTGGTATATTACAAAGATTGTTGTATATACGAGGATCTTCCCTTATTATATGATAGACATTTATGATGGATAAAAACGAATAGAATTATTGTCACCAAATAATTTATGAAAAGGGCGTGTTTCTAATATAATGTTGGCGTTCAATAATGCTCTATTAGCATGCGATTTAACAAACAAATCGCTATCAACCCACACAATTCGTCCTCCTGTTGGTGTTCTCCTATTTGAAAATCTTTCAACATGTTATTCAATCCAATTCAAATCGAATACTCTATCTACGATTACTTTGTTGAATCTTTGTGTGACAAGACTAGTAATAGTAATAGAGAAAAATGCATTTTCTCTATTGTTATGCATTAAGATTTCGCGGTAGACCTTGATGGGAGCGTCCGTTCTCTCAACACACTCATATATGAACGTTTATTTCTCGTATATTAAATATCTACAACAATAACAACACACCCGACTATAGAACAACAACACCATGTAAATTGAAGGTAACAACAATAATCAAAAATGGCGAAATTATCAATAATTACACCAACAAGTTTTTTGAAACATTGTATAAGAATCAAGATCAAAAATTAACTTTGTTCAAGATCACCATCATCATTATCATTATCATCAACAACAAACAATTTTGTAAAAGCAGAAGAAGAGACGATGAAGGTTCTTGTTTGATCGTTGTTGATTGTTGTGTTGGTAGTAGTAGCAAGTCGACTATAGGCCTTGGCTTATATGGTTGTAATTTTTCTTTCAACGTTTTTAATCCTGATCTTTTAGAAAATTTCAATTTAATTTAAAATAATTGAAAATATTCCTGTTATTTTAAATATTGAATTGTTTTGTTCCATTTTCGAATTCCATTTAGTTTTTTTATTGTTGTCGCTGTATTATCAACCGAAAATATTCAAACATATTTCGGTGTAAACACTATTAACATAATCATAACGGTGGTTTTTTCTAAGATAATTTCTTTTTAGAGACCCACCATACTTTTATTTCTCTCTTTTTATATTACATAAGATAGGATAGATATAATTTAATGTTTCGTTTATATATTTTTTTAAAAGAACCGGCACACGTTTACCTAACTGTTTCAAGTTTAAGAATTATACTGGTATCTATAATACTATTATAGTAGTAGTGGTAATGATGATGATGATGAAAGAAACAATAACAGTTAAGGAATATTCAATTTCGTAAGCGAGATTTTCATAAAAAACCATCTACCTGTCAACTTTAAGTGAATGTTTGTTAAAATAATTGAAAACATTCAATCCATAATTAGCACTTTTAAACCATAAACGATAAGCAATTCAACTAAATTATGGTAAATAAAGCGATAAAAATATTAGCAATAGACTAAAAGTTGTTAATATTGATCTATTTTCGCTCCAATTACGGTCAGGGACGGCTTCAAACAATACCGAATCTCAAAAGGAGACCATTTTGCTAATTTCCAATGGCGCAAAAGAATTTTAATTATATAGAAACCCACTAATTTAACTCGCAATACACCCCCGACTATTTATAAATATCCATCTAATGCTCAAATATTTTACTAATTTACTTGTCTAATTGTTCACTTTATTGAATTTATACGAGTCGAGTTGTATTCGTTCCATTATGCACGCAGAAAATCTAATTTCTTATCTATGACAAATGTGTCATTTTATTTACGGAATAATTTACCAATCATTGATTAATTAATGGGAATTATTTATTTTATCGTTATTTATGAAATAGTCTAGATTGTTTTGGAAATTGGCAAAAATTATACAAGGTGTGTCGTGGATTTTTTTATACAAATCATTGATGCAACACAAATTCTTGAAATTATTAACCAAAAAAAAAAGAAAAATCTCCAACGATTACGCAAACGATTCGATCCAATCTGTTCTTATGATCATGATGAGTATTGACGAAACAATAATTCCAGAGAAATATTTCAAAATGTTTTGTATTAGAAATAATCAGTACTAATCAATTAAACGAATCATCCTACGAGTATTTGCCGAATTTCTAAAAAATTCTCCATACGAATTGTTGAAATTTACATAAAATTAAGGAGTGTCAACAGAACAATAAACGGAAGAGTGTATAATTTACCGAATTGTTATAACAACATTCCAAAAAAATAATAGAATAAACAATGATAAGAGAATATTTATTTGAATAAATATCGTAATTATCGAATTACGGTTGTAAAATTTTATTTACAACATTTCAATTATCTTGAATTAATAATTAAAATCCGGTATTATCTCGGCAATTTTATGGGTTATATAAAATGATAGATTTTAATAAATTTTATAAAAAAAAACTTCAAGGCACCGAATTCTATTTTGATACGTCTTTAAATAACAATAACAATATCGAAAATCTGTGCCTAGTTTGTCACGGAAGATGAAAGCAACAGAATGAATTAACATAAATTCTTTTGTAACAGCATGCACGAATTTTCCTTTATAGATACAAATAAAACAACACTTCAAGGATAATAAATCGATTTGTATTCTCATTAATTATTTATACGAAATTTTAGGGCGGATACAGGGAGGAGTGGAAACTCGACCACTGAATTCACCTGATTTTCAAATCAATGATCCAAATCATGAATGGTGTCTTTTTTCTTGGACATAATATTGAAATCAACCTCGTTTTCTTCTCAATCATTGGAATTATAAAATACTTCAATCATTACAATTTAGATTGTATCTACGTATAATAATGAGAAATAAACGAGAAAATTGAAAGGGTTTATAAATATTATTTCCGGTCAGTTGATGATCAGTTTTATACTGAAATAATTATTATAACAATACGAGTTGGAGTCTTTTAACCGTTACGAACTCTCTTAACACCTTTCAAGACCAGCACCCAATGCACGACTACAAATCTAATACAAAACAAAAACGAATTCAAACTACAGTTGCTTTTTGATATTAAGTTATAGATCACGATCCTGTGGTCGATTATTGCAGAAAATACAACTTTATAAAATTGATAGAAAACCGAACAATACGAAACAAATTCAATTTTATCATGGTTAAAATTAGTTGTGTTTTTTCCCCTGAAAGACCCAATTCAGGTCAAATTCAGTAGTCGTCGATAATCATCATCATTTATTAATAGTTAGGGAAGTTTGTGGTTTTTATATTGAAACGATTTGTCATAAAGTGGCGCCAATACGTTTTAAAAATAAATAATTGCGAGATGAATACGAAAACAATACAAAAATTTGATTTCAGGGTCAATTGAAATCATTCTTTTTTTCCTTCTGGACAGTTAAATCAAATTCATTGAAGCATTTAATGACGGAAATTCCTATTTATGTGCAAAAAAAAACCGTTGTTGATGAATCTCATATTTTAGATCTCGTCATATAAAATTTTGTATTGATCAGAATTTCGAAAAAAAAAATTTTAAATTCGGGTGACTTTAAAAACCAACAATAAAGTGTGTAAAATTAAAATTTCCAATCGTAATTCAAGCGTGAGATTTATTAAATAGCAAAAAATTATGTTTATATAAGGAAAAAATCGATTCAAGTGTACAAATTTGGGGAATTATATCAGTGTTCTATATAGTTATTGACCGTAACGAAAATATGAGAATCTGGAAATTGCCTCAATTTAAATTCCGAGAAAATTTTTGTGTGGGCCAAATTGGATAAAATAAACAGATTTTGAGGCCTAATTTACAGCAACGTCGTTCCAAATAGATGTATAGAGAGAAAAATATAAATACCTATCAATTATACGATGTTTAAAATGTGTGAAACAATACAATTGATTTGATTATCTTTGAAAAGTATGACTAATATCCGTTCAGAAATTTTCGATTTTCGAGCTAAATTAATAAAATAAAACAATTTTTTCCCTTTACAATCAGATTAGAGACGAATCAGTTCTAAATAAATTGTAGAATTCTATTGAAATCTTACAATTACTATTATTAGTTTCTAGAAAACGAAATTTCCACAATTATAAACCGATAAAATCTCAAGTGTTATCTATTTCTACGATTTTTATTTACCAACTTGCGGAAATACTCAAAATCGACTAGTTTTACTTAAAAATTTCACGACATAAAAACATGCCCATATTGATAACAAGTCTTATAATTAATAAGCGTCGTTTGGAACAAACCTATTAATAAATTGTAGTATTTAATTACAGTATTTGGTATAGTAATCAACCTTTACAAATAATTGAACAACCGGCGGCTATTATCTAAGAATCTAATTGTTTACAATCGAAATAATTAAAGAATGACTCATTTATTTAAACATATCGATTATTCTCCTATTTATAAAGCCATAAAACTCATATATAATAGTAGATAGAGATAATTACAATTATCAAAAATTAAATAATCGATGGAAAAAAATATACAAATAAATAGGTCATAAATGTGCAATGTAATAAAAATGAAACGTTCATGACCTTAACAAACAAACTAATCTCCATTTAATTGAAAAGTAAATCGACCAAAGAAACAACAACAATAACAACAACACTTTAATATGAATACAAGAAGCTTTAATAGATTGTTTTCAATGTCATGGTAAATAAACAACGATAGAAAATTCGATAAATTCATATCAAATATTTAACAAACTACCATTTATTTAATCAATAAAATTATCTATTGGTACGATTTCAAAATAGCCGAATATTTACAGAAGAACAACGATTAATAGTTCCAATATTTATACGTTTCGATAACGTAAAGTAGAACAAATTAGGATAAGTCCATGTTTCGAATAATTAATTATTAAAATTTTCACTTTCATTCACTCGTGATCTTGCCAATTATTTAAATATTTATTTTATTTCCATTTACACCAATAGCGTGGAGATAAAAAGAGAAACGTTCCAATTGATTTTTTTATTATTACAAAATCTCAAATATAAAATCTAGACGGAAACTTTCATAACTTTCCATCAATCATAATTGTACGCAAATAATTCAATTAGTTCTCGATAATTATCCTTAACAATTATCTAATTTCTAATTTATTTTATTAATAAGGGGGCAAATTTAAAAAAAATAACTCTCTACAACATTCAAGACACGATATCGTGAAAAGAACATTGACTTGGAGGGATTGAATACGCGACACGATCACCACACCGTTTTCTACGCAATGGTCAACGAACTGTTCAAGAATGGACGTAGTGACGGTGGTAATGGTGGTGGCGGTAATATCAACCATATGGTCTCTCTTCTTTTCACCATTAAATGATTTCACTCAAATCATTAAATAGGAGATGAGAGGAAAAAAATTACTGAAACGAATTTAAATATTAACGATACTCTTCCTGACGAATTGAAAAGAGATTAAGGAAATGCCGGCTTCTCGTTTGATCTTATTTCTAAATCATGTCGATTTGTTGTTTTGTTAAAGGAAAATATTTAATCATGGAAATTAGAAAAGATTGATTGTTGGAACATTAATCAGGATACTTTCCACGGTTTTGATTCAACAAATAATAACAATAGGAAACGAGGAAAAATGAGAAAATCATTTGTAAACAATAGATATGAAATTGTTGTTAATACACTAATTATTATTTCAACTACAAATAAACGGAGAGATTATGGATTTCCACTAAACAAATAAGGAAATTGTAATTTGTTTTCTTTATGAAAATAAACAAGAATGGGGACGATTTTAGAAAATCTAATGGACACAATTAACAATCCAATTTAGCAAACAAACCCAAATTAACACGACTCTATTTACACGTACCGCCAGTCTAGAACAATTTGGCCAAATTTGCGAAATTTCCTATCACATACAGTCATTAAAGGTGAGAATTTGTTAGAATTTTTGCGAAATTATTAAAATGCCAATTTTAATAGCGATAATCGAAGATTAATTAATGAGAAACCGACATTTTGTAATAATTACAACAACATCCTTCTTTTTATACTATTTACCTACAATAATGTCGCTCTTCCTGTTGATTCATAAATTGGATTAATGAAAAAAAAAAAAGATCTAAGTTCACCTGAATCATGACTCGACTACATTCATTCAAACCAATTCAAATTCAAACAGGTGGATTATTGCAAATTGATTTATATCCGTTCTAAAATTATTCTTAAATTTTAAATTTAGATAAACAGTCGTATTCTCTAATTTTTAGGCGATTCGTTACGATAACAATTGTCAATTCCGTAAAATGGGTTGTTATGGTAGCGAATCTCCAAAAAGTTAGAGAATACGTGCAATATTTCAAAGGCAAGTTGAAACAGCTCGACTATAATTATTTTTCGTAAACGAATAGATCTGAAAGGCTTTAGGCGAAATAATTTCACCACTTTTACGAGTCTTTAATGTTGAAATTTTGTAAAGAAATTAGTACTTGTTAGAAAAAACAATAAGTCTTGAAAATGTTAGTAATAACTGTCAGAAAAAGATGAATTATTATAATAAAACATAGTGTGAGTGTTATAAAAATCTTGTTCGTTTTACTAGTGGGGCCACAGACGGTCAAATATTTTTGTCAAACACTCAATCAAAAGTGTTGGCCTTTTTTTAACACGAATCTCGACCTAGATGGAATTTGATTTTTACATTTTTCCGAATAGGTGCCCTAAATTTTTCGAAATTTCTACCATAATTTACGACCTATTTATTTGTCAAATAGAACATAAAATTATATAATTTACAATATTATGAAATGGAGAGAAAGATTTATTCAACATGTTAATTTGCAAATTATTTGAAATTTCCACTCGATAATTGAACAATGAAATTTCACAAATAAACTGATAACATTTTTAAATTTGTTCGTATTGTATTTTAAATATGCGATATTTGATATACGTTTCCATTTATGGATTATGATAAAATACAAAGTTATTCATAACTAACGGTGGAGAAAAAAATTCTCCTTGAATCTTAACCCAATTTATTTTATCATAAAAGGTAATTCAATCGTTATAAATCAATCGTATCATTTCGTTGATGTATTACGTTTTTGTTGTTGCTTTTATCCAAAGATAATATCGGCTATTGCGTCAAATTTACAATTTTTAAATTCCTCCGCTAGTTTAATTAAAATATTAATTATAAGATATCGTGTAATTTATTGATTGATTTAGGCGAAATTGGTGATTAACTGTTCATTATAATCGATAAGAATGCAAGATTTTTGAAATATTAATATTGTTAGAATATTGATGTAAAATACTTGTAGATGTTTGGTTTTTTTTTCGTTGGCATCAATTCTCGATACAGTTGTTGAATCAGGTGTTTTTTTTATCGTGTAATTGTATGTGTAAAATTTGATAGGTGTTTTAATTAAAGGTTTGAGCTCAAGGTGCCCTCGGTTTTTTGCAAGACAAATACGTAGGCACAGCTATGTGCTAAAGTTAAAATAATAACAATTCGGGTTTATTTTCGCGATTCACCTGCATTGCATTTCAATAATTCGTCGAAAATAAATCAAATTTTTCTTATTATTGCAATTATGGTAATTACTGTAAAATAAATTTCAGAAAAACAATCTGATGCGTATATTATTGGAATGTACGCATAGCGGGACTCACTCGGTTGCATTCCAGGGCTTCAGCTGAATGCTCCTCTTTCTGTCGAAAGCAGTTGGAACATTTCGTCTTGTGGAATATATTGGGTGTGAATTTTTTACACTGAGACATGACTTTCTTGACCCTCTCTGGCTGGTGCACACCAAAACACACAATAAAACCCAAAATAAATCGGCGAATTTTCTTCTATTTCGTTTTTTCGAACGTGCAAATTCCGAATAAATTTCAACCCAAAATTCTAACCGAACAACAAACACAACAACATCGATCGCCCAAAAAATACAAATCGAATCGCACAAATCCCCCAAATTTAACCGTGCCCGATTGTTTTGACCGTCATATCAGCACTAACGATTAGTGCCATTTTCGTTTGGGTCACGTACAGTGTGTTGTCACGTTAGATTTTCGATTTTTCTGGCGTTTTTGGAAAAAAATCAAATCGAAACACAACACTACAGCGGAGAGAATTTGAAACGATAATAACCCAACGAATACTAACGCGGTTCAACTCAAACTGATTGAAAGAAATTAAAGAGCCGCCAATTGAACCGTCAAGTCGAATTGACGTTAGGACAAACTACAGCGCCATCATTTGGGGAATTTGCAAGGTTTTACGCAATGATACCAACTCAAATATGGCCACAATATTAACAAAACTTTGTTTTAATTGAATAAAATTGCTCCTTTTTCTAATTTCATTATTTTCTTATAAATATAAATTAAAAAAATTCATATATTTCAATATTTTTTGAAATTTCCAATCAGTTTAGAATAATAATGGAAAAGCAATTGGCAACACTGTATAGTGAAGTTGCTACGCTAGCTGTAATTAATGTGCGTTCACACTAAAATTCGTAAGTCTATCTTTACGTAAAACGCTGAATTAATTCTTTCCTTAAATAAACGAACATAATTTACCGATTCTAATTCATTAAATCTCTCTTAATTGTGGTTTTACTGCAAGAAAGTAAGGTTAGAATCTATTTCATTGTAAAGCAGACCATAACCTCACTTTAATTTTCAATAAACGTGAATTTCTCAAGAAGCAAGTCTTCAATTATATTCGATTTTTACTTAAAACAATCAATTTCAATCATAAAAGAGGTTAATTTGCTGATTTTAAGCGAAATCTACCCATTTATAATATAAATTCATTCATTTCTTGTACTAAAACAAATATCTAACCTCTTTAATTTTTAATCAATATCAGTTGGCTATGCGTTGCGTTTCCTATTTATAGCTCACATTTATTGTTATGAAACTCAATTGTTTTCAAAACTTCACAATCGTATAAATACGTTTACTTGTGAACTCACCATCAGAACGAGCAAGTCAACTAAATGTCGCTCTAAATACTCTTCTTTCATTAGTTTTTTTATTTTATAATTAATAACAATATGAGCAATTATACGACAAAATAAATAAAGTAAGCGTTTATTTGCAATTATAATTTTTTAAATTAAATGTAAATTTATGATTATTAAGCTACAGTTTTGACTATTGAATAATAGAGGTCGCTGCTGAGCTTCAGTTTTTCGGTAGATTTCTAGTGGAGTTTCATTATTTAAATATAAGGCGGAGTTAGCGGTAAATTTAAAAATTCTTTACGTTCGCTTAATTCTATTGTTTTACGATTGAATTAAATCTGACCTAAAAATGAGGTTCACTGTTTGTTTTCTGTCGGATTTAATTAGCAATTTGAATCGAGTAGGCTTTAATACAATATTTAATTACTATTTTAAAAGTCAACAATTTCTTAGAACGAATCAACGAAATGTCAATGTTGGATGAAATCGTCTCTTTGAATATTTTATTAACACTATTCACAATCTATTTTTACGTTATGATCGTATGGTTCTGTTACATATGCGGCCGAGGTAACTTTCTCTCGTAATTTGTCTCGAATTCAGATGAGAAATGAATTAACAAAACTGAATCATTTTCAGATTTAGTCGGTATAATTCGGGAATTTGTGGGACAAGTTTACGACGACTCACAACCGGAAGAGGAATTGCCGAAGAAACGGACCATTGTAAAGACATTACGTTCGAGAAAAATACGCTGTTGAATAATAAATTGATTAATACTAAAAATTAAAAAATTACAACAACCCTGCTATCGTTTATGTTGTAAGATAATAAAGAATTAATTAATTATAACAGATCCGGTAGTTTAGATAATTGCGGGCCGAATTCGGCTCTACACACCTGTAATTAAGCGAGAAAGTCCATAATTAAGATAGCAATGGATTTAAATCTAAATATCAATGGCATAAATTATAAAATTCGCAGAATGGGCGGAAATTTAAATTTGAGGGTCAACACACAATACATTGGTGTATACTGTGCTGCCTACACTAAGCTGTATTTACAGGGGCTTGTCGAAATTATTCAAATTTAAACAAAATTGCAGTCGAATTGCGAAACTGGTTTGCCAATATTGTTACTAAGGCGATAATGGTTGTATTTTGTTGGCCGAATTATTAAACAATAATTTATTATATTTGTTGTTTATTTACTCTTTACGAATCAATTATTATTCATTATACAATACATAGATGATAAGGAATACAATAAGTTAACTACCATTGATTGTAATTTCAACGGTTCAGACTCTGAAACAACTGTAAACGATCCTCGACAATTATTGTTTCTATTCTTATTATAAATCGAATAATTTAGGAAAACTTGGCCCGTTTATAGTAGCGATAAATAAAAAAGAATCGAGGAAGATCTTTACAGTTCTTATCGACAATTACAAATAAAACATACACAATTTTAGAAAAATCCAAATCTACAATTTACACTATTTATTGTTCCTTCCACTATTATTTATTTATTTTTATCATTTTTTAACAATTTATTAAATACTTGGTATAATGATTAGAACATAAAAAACAATGTTCAATCCTTAAAAACTAATCTAATGATGATGATCGAGACACGGGACGTTACACTCCAAAAAACAACGAACGGCATTACTTATTATTATCATTATTATTATTATTGTTTATTTTTTCTAGCAAAACACAATAATATTGCGAGAGATGTGTCAGTCATCTCTAGGCACTGTAATGAGGTAAAAAGTGGTTATTTTATTATATTTAATTATAATATTTATAGTCTTTATCACAGAAACAAAAAAAACTAAATTAATTAATAATGAAAATGTCAGTTTTTTTCTTTCTTATCGAATGTTTGGTGTTGTTTCTATTCTGTGTTTAACACAACAAATTACAACAAAACCAAATTATTTTTTAATTGATTATTATGAAGCCCGGGCGTACTGGATAACGGAACTATGTCGTACTGGAAGTAGATCAATTGCCGATTCCATACTCTTCAATATCATTTTGGAACGTTTCCTAGGCGGCAGACTCAATTCCGGATCTGGACTGGATGCTGGCGACACCGGATTCGAACTCGGTGGTGTCAACAGATTCTCTTCTTCTGAAGTCGACGATAACGGCGACGAAGACGACGATTGTATCTCATCAACAGCCAGAGCGGCCTCTACACGCCTTCGAATATCATCGCCAGCGTTCAATGGGGTGTTATACTGGATTATTGATGGTGGTGTTGATTGTGTTGTTGTTGTAAAATACGATGGGTGTGGTGTTTTTGTTATAATATTTAAAACAACATTTGATGTACGGAATTTTTCATCGCGTTCGGCTGCCACATTGGCCGCTGTTGTCAACAAATTAATACCGTTATTGTTAAGATTCCCTGAGTATGATTGTGGGAAATAATTTGGCGACAATCGGTCACGTGGATAGATATAATAACGGATATCCGAATCGTAACTGATAGTTGATTCTTGTTGTAGAATTATTTCTTTATTCTCTTTATCGCTGTGGCTACTATTGCTGCTCAATGATGAGCAGGAATCGTTGGTAGACGATGATGATGTGGAAGCTGGTGGTGTTGGTACAGTCGGTGCATTCTCCGAATGGCTTTTAATATGCGCCTCCATACTCTTCTTCGAATTGAAAGTATCGTTACAAATCGTACATTTATAGACTTTTTCGCCATAATGAGCGACTTGGTGTAGTTTTAAAACGTGATTATAACCAAAGGATTTACCGCAAATTTCACAACTGTACGGTTTCTCTCCAGTGTGAGTACGACTGTGTACTTTCAATTGTTTACTACACGTGAAACCCTTCTGGCATACACCACAAACATAGGGTTTTTCCCCGGTGTGCGTCCTCATATGTATGACCAACTGTCCAGATTGGATGAACGTCTTCGAGCAAACCGTGCATTTATGCGGCCGTTCTCCTGTATGTATCCTCATATGTCGGTGTAATTTCCCTGAATGCTCGAACGCCCTCGAACATACCTCGCATTTGTACGGCCGTTCCTTTGTGTGGATACGCCGATGTACGCTCAAATTCTCTTTAACGCTGAAACTCTTATTGCAGAATTCACAACGGAACGGTTTCTCACCGGTATGTGTACGGTAATGTCGTGTCAAACGTGCTGGTACAGCGAACGTTTTCGAACAAATATTACACCGATATGGATCATCAGTTTCTTTCGTATGTGTCCGTTGGTGTGCCTGGAAAGCCGTCTTGGACGTGTACATTTTATTACAAATCGGACACTGGATATTGATGAGTTGATCCAATAATTGTGGTGAATTCTGTTGTATTGGTTGTTGTGTTTGTTGTGGTAATGGTGGTTGATATTCGGCTATCGGTAAATCTGGACTGCACACAACTTTCTTGATCGTTGTCAATGTTGTTGTGGACGATGAAGATGACGATGATGGTGATGAATTCGGCGAAAATGAGTTGTGATGGATCACCTCGTCGGTTGTATCGACGGCGGTTAATGGTAAAGTCGTTCCGTTATAATAACCAACCATCTCCGGCAAATGCCACAGATCTTCTGCAACAACAAGAAAATTTGTAAAATTCCCCAAAATTAAATAAATATATATTATTAACCGTTCTGGTAACGTTTCAATAAACTTTTAATAATTGCCACTTTCTCCATTATTCTAATTGTAAATTCACTTTCTACAATCGGTAAAAAATTATCGAAACAACTAGTTCTGGGCCCCTATAATAGGAAACTAGGAAGAGAATCATCCATACACACGTATAGTGTATACGACAAGTGCGAGTGCGTTGATGATAGGATTTGGTGACTCCGCCCAATGCGTGTGCATTGCGTAGGCGGGGGTGGAAGGGTTCAAGGGAGAAGGAAACATATAGATATACACAAAACTTTAGGTCGGTTTTTGACCCCACAACATCATCATAATAAAACACAACCGAAGACTTTTAACATTAAGGACCATTAGGTGTCAATGCACCCACGAATTTCCCAAATTAATTAACATAATTGAAAATTTACCTCTAAATTGCATAATTCGTCTATTTGGGCAGGTCATGGGATCACACAATTTCACCAATATTAAATATTTCAATTTTCATTCAAAAAAAAAAAAATTGGAAATTGTCCCTTTAATAAACAAAAAATAATAATAAATACTTAAAGTATTCAATTGTTTATGACAAATGAACGTCGGATTTTCTATTTATAAAATCTTGCGATTGGCCACGGCAAAACAACGGCACACAAATACACGCACACATCCACACATAATAAACACGAGTGATGCGCTCTATTGAGAGGCGAACGACTATTGCATTTCAATTTATACAAACTGTGTATTTATAGGAGTTGTAATAGTGGTATAGTGAGTATAGCGGCTGTAGTCGTTCGCCTCCACGTGGCGTGTCTCAACGCTGGTTTTTTACAACGATCACCGACCTCGACAACCTAGAGAGAGACGTAGGTCGTGTTGTAAAGCGGTTGCCACCTCCTCCAACCCCACCAACACTACTCATGAACACATACACAGACGCTCAAATAGGCATTCGTAAGAATAAATGAAATGGAATTTTAAAAAAAAAACCACCCCCAACCCTTTATCGAATCAAAATTGAATTTATCAATCAAAAACGAAATAAAACCGATAAGAATAACAGTAATTCAACCAATGACAGGACGTTGCAAACAAATGAATGTCAAATTCGTAACCAACTGGAAATTGGTAGATAATTAGGGAATTAAACAAACAAAACTCACCTATTTATGTTTGTTTTAAAGTCGATTCGACCCAATCCAATGGGCCATTTACTGCAATTATTTCTCCAAAAATGAAGTCCAATTGGAAATTACCAAAACAATCAGTAGGCCAAGATTAAACAATCGACCAATTGTATTGTTCACTGGCTAACAAAAACAAATAACTTTGTGGTTCAATATTTTGAATTAATTTATAATTTGCAATATCTTGACAATTTTTCTTTTGATACTACACGAACATTGGCCCAAAATCAAACTGAAATGTTTACCTCCTATGTGTTCGTTATTTGACGAATTTAGTCGAATATGAACGAATGGTGGGATGTTGTCTCATCCCACTACAGCCGGCCGACCAATAAAATGCCGAACAGTCTGCCCGTGTATGAAACAGGCACGTGGAGGCGAACGACTTTTGCATTTCATTTTAATCTATTCATACTCAGCCTTTTCTACAGTTTTGATTGTTGTTAACATTGATTACGATGTCGTTTTTTTATTATTATTGTATTTATATCTATCTTCGTCAACTGTTTCTATAGAATCTTGTTGATTCAAGGGTGTATTATTTGTATAGATGCTTGGTGGTTGATTGATGGATTAACGCTTGTTTATGTCTATTTTTGGTATAATTTTGTTGTCGATTCATGGAATTATCATGTGTGTATGTTGACCTGATTTATCGTTAATCTGTCGAGAAATTGCCGAATTATCACAACAACGACATCAACAAAGGAGCGATGATAAGAGGAAAGTCCAGTAATTAAAATTCGGCGCGTGGCCTGGGTCAAGATCTTTTATTAATCTCGCACGAAACAACAAATTTACACATAGACAATCTAGAGGAAAAAATAGAATTGCCGAATTTTTTCAACCGAAACTTTATTTACAATAACCTTGTCCCGATTACTGATTGTTTGGCGAAACTTTTATAATGGGACAATATCTGCGTGTTTGAGATTTTCGATAATCGCCATTATAAAAACAATTCACTTTTATTGTATAATTATTTTGACAATTATTACGAGAAAATAAACGATTTTCTTTGGGTTTTTTTGGAAATTGGACAAGAGGCACCCAATAGGTTCCAGTCTATGTATACTTTGGAATCCAGTTTAATTTCGACATTTTTGTAATTGGATGAAACGTGCCAGATATGCTTATTCAATAAACAATAATTTTGCACAAAAATCGAAATTTTCGAATTTACATTTACGTAATTTCCTTTCTAGAAAACGAACTGAATTTGCAACAAAATTGGAAAATAATAATAGAAACATAAATCGTAAATTATACGAGCGATATTAGCAACACGTGTATTTATCGTTAACTATAAAAATAAATGTTAATGGCGATTATAAAGGAATTATTTAATTTTCATAGTTTTATGCGAATAAAATAAACATAACAAATAAATAATAACAGATCTAGTCGATTGTTATTCGTTTGTTTGTCCACTATAATTGTCGCAATGTCTGAGACTGTGACCTTTCCAAACAAAACTGCACCTCGCCAACTATTATTCCTATTAACATCATTACACAATCATCCTATCTCTTTCTAATCTAGTCACCTATCCCAATTTGGATTACATTTTAATTAATTTCAATTATTTCGACAATGTGCCTATCGTTATCTATGCTTGTTTTTTCAAATTTTTTATTATTATTATTATTTTATTATTAATATTATCTTGTTGTCTGTATTGGCCGTTAACCTCATCTCCACGTGTATGTTAGAAATGAAATACGATAGTCGTTCGCCTCCTTGTGCCGTCCGTTTGGAGGCCAACGTACATTACAACCAAGCTCCGCCCCCATTCACCATCTCGCTCCCACACGTCCTTATTCTCGATTAGCTATATCGATCTTTGTTGCACACACCCGCACACGGTTGTCTCTGTTGCGCTCTCACCAGAACTAGGCCTGTGAAAGCATCGATCGTCTAGCCGCTGAATTCTCTTTCATTTTATTGTTTTTTTTGTTGTTTCTCTACATTGCCGTAATTTTTGTTTAATTTTTTCGGTTTATTAAAGATAATAATTTTACTCTAATTTCGGTTGTTATTGTTAATTTTGGAAAATTTCTGGGAATATTCTAGGAAATTTTATTTTCATTGGTGCTATTATTGAGTTGATTAGAAGGAGAAAGTGGATACATGTTCCGAGGTTATCCGAGTTGGGGCGAGGACGGTCGACTGTCACGGCCACCTTGACCAATCTCAACCTAACTTAAGTGTGCCTGTTTCAAAGCGAACGTGTGTGTGTACATGTGGATGTTTTCGTACTTGTATGTGTGTGCAATATAGGATGCAGCTTTTTTGTTCCTTTTAAATTGCATCAGCTTATGCATTTCTAATGCAAATTTTTACTGGAATATTCCGTTGTTTTCCTTTATTTTATTTTTTTATGTCAACTAGAACTAGTTTTGTTTAACAACAAAGCTTCAAAGAATTCCACCGATTTTGTTGTATAATTAGGAATTATTTAAATTGGTATATTGAGGTGAAATATAATGCGTCGACGGACTGCTACGCACCCAAATTTCGGTTGGTTATTTTGCTGTTGATGTCGGGGGTGCAGTTGCGATTTCGGCGAATTCTAGATTGCGCAGCTCACTGTCCTATTTCTATCCGAAAAGATCGTGGAGAAAGGCCCTCTCCCTTTATTGTCGAGGGAAAAAATGTTGATAATATCAAAGTTCAATAACCCTCACTACAACTATCCCCTAGTGAATAATCACTATCGAATTCTACGATTACAACGCAAAGGGATGGTCGAATTTTGTGTTGCCCTACTAGAATTCCCCCACTTCGGTTTCGTGTATTGTAGTCCGGACCAGGAGCAACCCTCTAACGAAAGCGAGAGTGGTGCTTGATTCATGCGAAAATTATATTGATTTTCGGTAGAATATGGTTTTTTTGATCGATGTTGATTCGATTTTGGGCTTTCATCCCCCTGTGCATTAGTTGGGGTTAAATTTAGATAGGAGTGGAATTGGGTCAATTGGATGCTTGTGTACTGGCGTTTTATTTAGAAATTTGAGCTTTAACGAGAAAAGCGATAGTAAAAATTATAAAAATAAATCGTGCTCTGTAACAACGGCCGGTAGTTTGGATCATTGACCGATGATGTCTTGATGCATCTGCTTTTTTTTGAAATAACATATAATAAAATTATAAAAAAAATGTATAATAAATATAGAGAGCATTGACTCGAGTGTTACAATTACATCAAGAAAATGCCGAATGGTAATTTGATTATTTTTAACATTCTTTTTTTTGTTTAAATATATCAACCAAGACAATATAAAATCGCTGATACTTTAGAATTCATCGAGGAGTTTGAACTCTTAGAATTTTCGAAAAAAGTGAGCACGCAACAGCGACTGAGGCGCACTTCAAGACGTTGTTGTTATTGTGTGTGGAAGAAACTAGGGTAAGCAGTGCAGCTATGCCTGGGTTCAGCACGTGGACCACAATATTCCACGTGCACTGGTCGTTGAACTCACAAAATTTCAAGAGATGTAAGCACACGGGCAACGGTCCCCCACAATCAATACTTGCAGGAGTCACTGCCGTCAAATAATTCTCTTCACCAAAAACGAAAATTTCTCAGTTCATCGTGGAATTATTGTGAAGGTCAATGATTCTCTTGACGAAATTTATCAATTTTGTTTGTCCACACACACACATAGACATCAACATAAATAAAATTAAAATTCGACAACTGTCTCCATTGTGCCAAACCTTCAAAGTCGACAACTTTTACCGAAAACAAAGACCTGCAACGGGCGAAAAAACCGAGTCGATTTATTGGCAACCGAACGCAACTGGCGCATCCACCAAATTTACAATAATTGCCTCAAATATCACGATAACAAACAATGATAAGCTCTATTACAAAATGTGGACAATTATTTGATTATTTGGAAAAACACAAGTTTTCTAGGTCGTTCTGGATGTTGTTGTTAGGTCGAGGACCGGGCCGGATACGGTTGACACGTGTCTAGAAAAACAGCCTTCAGGTATACGTCTTATTATAAATGTTGACCATCGTTGCGAATGTGCGCAAAAAAATCCAGCAGAAAAAATATTTCAATTTTGTTTAAGATACATCTATCTTTAAACAAAGAAAGACAGATATCAACGGCTATAAACCCGATAAAGATAACGATTATTATTAAAATTATTATAATTACTCTTAATCATCTAATTGAAAATTATTGATTTTCAAAGTAACAATAAACAATAGAAAATTCCAACGATAAATACATAAATAATTATAACACCACGTGCGATCATTAAAAACAATGATAAACGTTGTAATGGGGAGGTAAGGTGTCAGGTGTAAAAAAATCCACTTGTTTTAAACGTTTTTTCTAGAATTGTCAAGTACAAATAATTGACACGTTGTTTTCAATTACATTTAATTACCAACCAGTGATTAAATATACAAATCCTATAATAAACAACAAAACCTGTTATAGAAATTGAAAAGTAAGAAAACTAATTGAGTTTGGCGGCACGTTGTGCGCTCCACAACCAATTATATAACAGAAAATAAACAATTGAACGTGTAGTTAGACAACCAGTTATACACCCGAGATTTTACGGTAGTTTCCAAATCTAAAATACAGAATTACAACTAGACTAATAAATCACGATCAACATGTGTAATTGATATAGAAATTTGATTAAAATGAGCACAATTTTGGCTTGAAAACCGCCAAAATTGCCAGTTATACAATGTTACAAAAAGTACATTAATTGCTCAATTTCAAATTTCAATTTTGGGCATTTCTAAACGGCTCAAAATTCAATAAAACCATCACATAGTTTTGTATACAAATAGTTTTAATATTAATTACATAGAACTAAAACATGATTGTTAGAAATGAGTTTAGAAACAAGTTTTAAGTGACGTTTATATTACATTAGAATTTTTAATTGAATTTTTTATAATTAAATACTAAAAGGAATAATAATGTAATACTAAACAGATTCTTTTCTAAAAATTCCACGATATGTTAAGCCGCCGTTTTGTAAATCATTTGTATAACTGCTTCATGCTTTTTCTGAAGGTCTTTAATTGCATGAGCTAGAACTATATTTTTAATTTCGATAAATTCGGAAATTGTTTGTGCACTTTGTGGTTTGTGCATTGTGGCAAATTGACACGATGGTGAATGTTTTTGATGTTCTAACCATGGATCATCGTTCGGTTCCCAACAATTCAACGTTTTCTCACATAGAAAACAACGTACACAATCAAAATCAACCCCATTATCAACGAAATGGAACCCAGCCTCGGCCATCTGGAATATACCAACAATTTTTAGTGCTAATATTAAATCTGGCAATAAAAATTACGAATTCAACAAAACCTTGTAATCTTTGTAGGAAAAGAGATTATTAGAAATTGAATAATAAAGTGACTAAATTTCATTATTGTAAATCCAAAAACTAAAAATTAGCGAATTTTTGAGGCAATAATCGTGCATCAGCTTTAAACTTTAACTTTTACATTTCCAATAATTCCTCGGTAAATTGTTTAGTTTACGGGCTTTTGGTAATATTTACCCGATCGTTATGAAATTTCACATATAGCATCAAAATCACGCATAGAATGCAATTCTGACTGCGCCTTGTTGAAATTTTGGCCCTAAAATCCTTAAAAAGGGCCCTTTGTCTTAGCCAATTACAGCACGTACCTGAGAGATGCCGCTCAAATTTGACATTTGTTTGAAAGTTTTGTCATTTAACCATTTATTTAATGAGCATTTATAAATTATTGTTAATTGAAATTGGTTAAATTTTTATTCCTGCTTTGATATTAGATGGTATTATTATTTCTAAAAGTATTTTTAAATGAACTGAGTTCGATTATGTATCGTGTATGTTGTGTTGCCTATACCGACTCTGGGTTGATACATCGCTCGACTGTGGCAACACTGTCAAACAAATGTCAAATTTGAGCGGCATCTCTCTCAGATAAACGTCAAACTGTGAATCTACGTGCTGTAATTGGCCAAGACAAAGGGCCCTTTTTAAGGATTTTAGGACCAAAATTTCAACAAGGCGCAGTCAGAATTGAATTCTATGCGTGATTTTGATGCTATATGTGAAATTTCATAACGATCGGGTAAATATTACCAAAAGCCCGTAAACTAAACATTTACCAATTCCTCTAACCGAAACCTAACTACCAATATTTGTGATAACAGCACCTTTTTTTTATTGCACGCCTTTTTATCACTGAAAACCCACTTGGTGAATGTGTCCAGACGATTCTTCTCAAGACACAGTTTGAGTCGTTGACGTACCTCCTGAATAAAACCAAAAATTGCAATTTATAATTATTCTAAATGTATAAAATAATGAAAATTTAATAAACTTACAGGAAGTCTAGTTGATTCGACTTTTGCTGCCATTTTGGCCAAATTTTCAGCAAAAAAACACTCGATACAACAAATTCTAACTGTTGGTTTATCAACGGACCTTTTTCAAAATGTTGATAGACACACCGCGTTGCCAGATCTTACCCATAGATTCTCCTATTGTCCACAAGATGTCGCTATCATTTACATTTTTTTTTAAAATTACAATCGTTATCAGACAAAGTAATTAAACTTGCATAAAATTAGAAAAAATGAAACCGAAATTTTGCGAAACTAAGACATTAATCTTATCATACGACCAAAATCAATTTACAAGTAGATGGAAAAATATAAAATGAAAATAAATATTCAAGTGCATACTCGTCGAACAATAGAATTGCATAGGATTAAAATACTGATTAACGAAAAATTAAAAAAAAAGTTAAATATAAAAATTATGTCGATTTGGCATCTTCCAATTAACTGATAATACTAACTTTCGGCTATATAAAAGGCAGTGATAATTAAAGCTGATCACACTTTAATTGGGGTCATTAAAAAAATGTGGACCTGCAAAACCAGAATTTCATTATTTATAACAATTTCAACTTTTTTATGCGTGAGTTCTTCTAATATCATCAAAATTTAATTAATTATTTTTGTAAATTTTCTGTTTATTATTTTAGAAAACATCAATAGCAGAAACTGGCTTAAAAGTGGGAGTTGTTGAATTCAAACCGGCTGAATCACAAGAAATTCCAACTGCTAAAGGTCGTATGTCTGCAAATGTCGAAAAATACATCGAAATTCTTAACAATACAGTTAATTCATTATTTCTAGTGATTTTCCGATAGGTGGATTAATACGAATATATTTTTAGACTTTGGATTTAATTATCTATCCTGAATCGGTACTCAATACTCTTATACCTGTACTTGAATTTCAAAACTATACAACTGTTGTTGGTATAAACGATAATCCATGTACTGATAACGATGAAAAGTATCCTGAATTTATAAAAAATATCTCGTGTGCTATACGAACCAAAGGACAAACTTTTGTTGTTATCAATACTGAAGAGAAAGAAAAATGTACTGATGGTGATAATGACTATCCATTGCAAATTATACGGCTTTCGTTTCTATAACACCGATATTATTTTCAATAATGAAGGCACAATTTTGGCTAGGTAGCTACAATCTTATTTACCCCATCGACTGTTTATTAACCAAAATTTGTAGATATCGGAAATATAATTTATTTGGCGAAATTGAGAATAATACACCTGCAACAGTTGATCACACAACATTTACATTGAACAACGAGACTATCGGTGTATTTACCTGTTTCGATATTCTATTTAAACAACCACCGGAAGATCTAGTGGATGGAGGCATTAAAACTATCGCTTATCCAACAATGTGGTTCTCAGAAATCCCATTTTTGACCGGTAATTCTTCAACCGATCCCTTCATCTAATTATTTTACACTAGGAAGTTTTTTACAGCTCTACAAACACAACAAATGTGGTCAATTGAACATGACGTTAATCTTTTTGCAGCTAATGCAAATAATCCCAGTCAAGGTGGTGGAGGAAGTGGCATTTATTACGGTAATTGTTGATGAATTCCCTGTAAACAAACATTATTATTTTCTTTTATTGTCAATAAAGGAAGATCAGGGCCGGTAAATTATATAATCTCGCAAGATGGTACTAAATTATTAACAAATCTAGTTGATGATTTATCGAAAAATATCAGTAATGTTACAACTGAAGAAATCGATATTTTGGGCCAACAAATGGATAATTTTTCACTGCTAGCCGACCCACTTAAAGGTAAATTGATATAATAGCACAATTATCAATAATTAATTATTATTGTAGATTTTACATCCGAACTATTGAACACTAGTCAAGAATCGAGTGAATATAACGTTTGTCATACTCTCAATACAACGGAATCTTTTTGTTGTTCCTTCAAAATAAAAACATCTAAAACTAACGAAAATATCGGTAAACAATACGTTTATCATTTAGTTGCATTTTCCGGAATTAGATCGTACAGTGGTGTTCGTAATGGTGGTATTGAAGTTTGTGGTATTATCGCCTGTCCTAATGCAAGCTTATCATCATGTGGCTATCGTTTACCGAAATACGATGAAATTGCATGGCCTACAACATTTGAACAGATTGAAATTCGTGGTAATTACACCGATAAAAATCATACGCAATTTCCAAATACGTTATTGAGTTCAATACGGCCGATACATCCACAACATTTCGAATGGAACAAGAATGTTTACAATACGGATAAAGGTACGATAATTGAGAGAATATTGAAACTGAAACAAGCACAAAACCGTTTGTTTACCTTCGCCATTTACGGACTTAATTTTGATTTAGATTAGTCTCCAAGACCGGATTTAAATATAAAGTTATTCTGTATTTTTGTACATCGTATATTTCATTACAGTTTACTTTATTGTAATGTAATATTTGTATTCTAAAATTAAAATAATCGTCAGAGAATTAAAGAGTCCCAAATCCCATAAAAGAGTTGAAAATACGAAAACACAAGCGCTGTGAAGCTATTTAAAGTCCAAAAATAGAAGAGTTGTTTTTGGTGAACAAAAATTGATAATTCTCCAACTATTCGCAGAAATAAGCTTAGAAGTCCGAATACAATTCGTATTAAAATAACTTATTTGTAAGTTTGTTCATCTAATATATATATTTTTATAAAATTCAAATTGGCCAAATCAATAAGTCTGCTGAAAATTTGCTAAATGTAACAACATAGCTGCGAGAATTAGTCTAGATTTATGCAACCAATTATACACAGACACTAGGTCCAAATTTTTGGAATACATTTGAAAATTCTGGAAATTCCCAACAATTAAAATTATTTGATACTCCAACAATCATTGAGAATAATTTAGCTGTCAGTCTTTTAATCTTATCATATGTTGAATTTCTATTTTTAAATAAAAGAAAAATGTGCGCACAATAAAAATTAAAGCACATACTCGTTAAATAAGTTTGCATATGATTAAAATTCTGATTCATCAAAAATAAAAAAAGCTACGCAAACATAAAAATTACTTCGATTTAATGTGTCAAAATTATACTCTAATTAACTGATAATATTGACTTTCGCTTAAACATATAAAAGAATGATAAGGTTGATTCGAATTTAATTTGTGTAAAGTTGATAAAGAAAATGTGGTGTTATAATAGCTGTATTTTATCATTATTAACAATTTCAAGCCTTTTATCCGTAAGTTTTTATAAATTATCAAAATTTAATTAATTATCTTTGTAATTTTTCGGTTTATTAACAAAGAAAGCTTCGCTAGCAGAAACTGGATTAAAAGTGGGTGTTGTTGAATTCAAACCGGCTGAATCACAAGAAATCCCAACTGCTAAAGATCGTATGACTACAAATGTCGAAAAATATATAAAAATTCTAAACAATACAGTTAATTCATTATTTCTATTGATTTTCCGATAGGTGGATTAATACGAATATTTTTAGACTTTGGATTTAATTATCTATCCTGAGTCTGTTCTAAATATTCATGTGCCTGTACGGGAATTTCAAGATTATACCACTATTGTCAACATAAACGATAATCCTTGTACTGATAACGATGGAAAATACCCGGAATTTATCAAAAATATCTCATGTGCTGTACGAACTAAAGGACAAACTTACGTTATTATTAACACTGAAGAAAAAGAAAAATGCGCGGATGGCGATAACGAGAATCATTGCAAATTATACGGCTTTCGTTTCTATAACACCGATATTATTTTCAATAATGAAGGCACAATTTTGGCTAGGTAGCTACAATCTTATTTATTCAATCGACTGTTTGTTAACCAAAATTTGTAGATATCGAAAATATAATTTATTTGGCGAAATTTGAGAATAATACACCTGCAACAGTTGATCATACAACATTTACATTGAAAAACGAGACTGTCGGTGTATTTACCTGTTTCGATATTCTATTTAAACAACCACCGGAAGATTTAGTGGATGGAGGCATTAAAACTATCGCTTATCCAACAATGTGGTTCTCAGAAATCCCATTTTTGACCGGTAATTCTTCGATTGATTACTTCATCCAATTATTTTACACTAGAAATTTTTACAGCTCTACAAACACAACAAATGTGGTCAATTGAACATGACGTTAATATATTTGCAGCTAATGCCAATAATCCTCGTCGAGGTGGTGGAGGAAGTGGCATTTTCTATGGTAATTATTGATGAATTTCCCAAAATCAACATTATTTTATTTTATTGTTAATAAAGGAAAATCCGGTCCGGTAAATTACGATATAATCTCAGAAGGTGGTACTGAATTATTAACAAATCTAGTTGATGATTTACCGAAAAATATCAATAATGTCACTACTGAAGAAATTGATATTTTGGGCCAAAAAATGGACAATTTTACACTTCTAGCCGACTCACTTAAAGGTAAATTTTTATAATAACACAACTATCAATAATTAATTATTATTGTAGATTTTACATCGAAATTATTGAACACTAGTCAAGAATCGAGTGAATATAACCTTTGTCATACTTTCAATACAACGGAATCTTTTTGTTGTTCCTTCAAAATAAAAACATCGAAAAATAGCGACAATAACGATAAACAATACGTTTATCATTTAGTTGCATTTTCCGGAATTCGATCTTACGGCGGCGTACGCAATGGTGGTATTGAAATTTGCGCTATTATCGCCTGCCCTAATGCAAGTTTATCATCGTGTGGTCATCGTTTACCGAAATACGATGAAATCTCGTGGCCAATAACATTTGAACAGATTGAAATTCGCGGTAATTACACCGATAAAAATCATACACAATATCCGAATACGTTATTGAGTTCAATACGGCCGATACATCCGCAACATTTCGATTGGGAAAAGAATGTTTATAATACCGATAAGGGTGCAATAATTGGGAGAATATTGAAGCTGAAAAAGCCGCAAAATCGCCTGTTTACCTTTGCTATTTTCGGACGTAATTTCGGATTAGATTCACCCCCAAGGCATGATTCTAACAATTCCAATAAGACGTTACAAAGTTCCTGTATTTCTGTATATCGTGTATCTCATAGCTACCATGTACTTTATTATGATGTAATATTTGTATTGTGAAATTTTAATTAAAATCTCCATAATCAAAAGTGAGGTTATATCGACTTAACCTTATTTCTGAAATTAGAAAAAGAAATTATTTTATTTTCATGATTTTAAATATAAATACAAAATGACTGCACTTACTGATTCAATTAAAATCGTTCAAACCGCCCAATAAAACCAAATTAATTGCAATTTAAACTGTTTATAATTTTTCAACAAAACTAAGGTTATATTAACTTAACCTAACTTTTGTGTTTTGAGTGAAGTAAAAATGAGCGAGGGGCAAAAGTACAAATTGTATCCTTTAAAAAATTCCAATATATTTACAATTTACGAATATTAAAAATTTTCTCAAATTCTAACAATTGTAGATAAATAAATTACGGTATTTTAGAGAATGATCACACAATTTGATTAAATGAATTTAGAAATTGAGAAAGTAATCACCCGCATTGAGACTAAAAGACCACATTAAATCCTTAACGTATTGCTTAGAAATATTGAAATTCCATTTCCAACGGATCGTTTAGCCGAAATCGCCTATCACGTACTTCGTGTTGATCCAGAACCGAAACGTAGCGGTATAACAAGGAAATTATCATTCACTAACAACATATTAAAAGCGTAAAGTCGAATAATTTATAAAAATTATATTTTAGTATCAATTTTTACAGGGAATTTGAAGGCGATTTAGCGCGCCAATTACGAGTTTCTGTCAACGGTTTCTTCGAAAATATCCACTTAATTAGTGAGACGATTGAACATTCGGGAGAGCCTGTTAGTTTAAAGTACGATCATTTTTAATTGATAGAAAAATGCCAGAACATAGTCCAGCACCGACACCAAGTCGGGCCATTTACGGTTTCGCAATGTTCCTCAGTTTCAAACTATTCTTTATAATTTACCTAATTTGGGCTATAATACCGAACGAGTGGTTCCGCTATATTGGTATAACCTGTTTACCGGATCGTTATTGGTGTGTTACAATACCGATATTTTGTTTGATGACATTACCAATTTTCGGATTTATTATTTATCCAAGTTTGGGCTTCTTAATGACGCCTGATGTGGACGATTTAAGAACAATTCAAGATGATTATAGTAAACCGACAAATATTCGACCAAATTGTACGGAATTGGATAAAGTTGGTGAATGTGTTTGTTTTCATAAAAGTCAATGTTTAAAAGAAGCATTTATTTCGAATTTAAAACGTAACGGGCGTAAGTCTATACCTGTAATAAGCGATCTTGATATGAGTGAAGTATCAGATTTATTGTATTCAAAATAATGATAATAAAGAAATCAGATGAATGTTTTTTTGGAAATTGCACCAAATTCAGTTAAAAAAATCTTTTTGAGTGGAGTTTATTGCACATGATTGTAAACTCTCCAAAAAGGAACAGAAAAAAGCACTTTGGTCCCGAGTTGTATGTGCTAATTTTGCATTTTTGTAGACATTTGATATAAAACTAAAAATTTTGAAACTGATGTTATCAGTGTAAAGTTACTACAGCTAATTTACCAATGATAATGGAATAAATGATAATATAATGGAATGATTCAATAATTTTTGATATCCCCACAATAATTCATTTAATCGCTTAATATGAAGTACCACTTTATTCCTTGTAAATATCTATTGATTTTATCAATTTTACAGGTTTAATTGACTCTTATTATACTGAAGTACTTTTTTAAACAAAAATTTGCAGTGATACTGATTCAAAACAAAAAGTACACAAAGATTGTATTTTTATACACATACAGATTATCATCTAATTAATTGATAAAGTTATCATTTATATAAAAGTAATAATAATTACAACTTGAATTAGAGCTTTTTATAAGTTTTCATCCCAACTTGAATATTATAATTATACAATTATTATAAGCATTGATGATAATCCGTGTATTGATAATAACGGGAAATATCCGGAAAATGCCTTAATCCAAGTGATTTAAAATTAAAACAAGATGAACGTGGATAAATATCCATCTTTTATACTTATTAATTTGATTACAACCGTTTAAATAGACTAATAAAGTAAAAATACTTACAATTAAAGTCGTTCTATTAAAACTGAAATTGTGTAATCCTAACTTAAATTCAATGTTTTGGTGCGATAAATTCTGCTAAAGGGAAAACTACAAATTAAACATTTTTATATGACTTGAACGTAAAGTATCAAATTTGCTGCATTTGAAATAATAGAATAGTATAATAATGAACATAATTCAAACGTAGTAATGTGGCTTTTTCACGACGATTCCAAATTCAGCTAACGCTGGTGTTAAATCTTCCATTGTTAAGCAATATCGCCTATCTTTCGTTCCTTTAGAATTCTATTTTAAAATAAATAAAACAAATCAATGAATGATTAATAAAATTACAATCTGGACTTACTTTAGAGCTACTGTGGCTGCTTGACGAATTGCTCGATCGCATTTTACAATGCTGTAAAGCATCATTCGCCACGTCTGAGATGAATGCTTGTGCCGCAATCGATATCAATCTCAATAAACGTGGATCTTTCGTTTCACAACCAGCTGTTCGCAGGTAATGGGCAGTCACAGCGTCCGGTAGCTAGAAAATCACCTAAAATAAAGTATTTTTGTATCTAAAGAAATCAATTCGTAATTACAGTGGGGGTGTAATCTTCTAATTGCATGAGGAAATCGCTCAGTGATTGCCCAAGGGTTGCAGCTTCATTATCTTCTAGAATCATTGTCGTTCTTCTCGACGATAAATCAGTTAAACAAATAAAAATCGTAATTCTAATTAATTTAAGTATACAAACCGTTTATTAACGCCTCAAAATACCAGAATTTCACCTGAAATGCTCGAATGTTGACGAATTGGTCTAAAAAACAAAAACTGTCACAATTGTCATTTGCACAATATCGCCAACATTGTGAAGACAAAGTAACTAAAATCGAAAATTCACAAAAATCAATATTAAATTGATAATTTCCACATGGATAGTTTATTGATTAAACAGTTAGAATTATTTAAGTAATTATCAGAGTATTTTTTATGAATAATCTAATAATATAAATGCATGGAAGTAAAATATATCAAATTAGTTTGAAGAATTGGTAATAATGAGTAAAGGCGCTAAATTCAAAAAAATTTAACCAATAAAGATTAAATGAAACTATATTTGAATTTAGAGAACGTACAAAAAAAGACTAATTATCACACAATCTTTTAAATAAAATACAGTAGAAAATAAAGTCTTGAGTCGTATTTTTTATGTCGAAAACATATACATTAAAACAATACCTAAAAAAAAATGTTTATAATTACTATGTAATTGCTTTTTTAAAGCAATCTTTTATATTTTGTTATTATTGTGGATTTGGTTGTGGCGGATAACTGTACGGCGCATATTGTCCTTGTGGTGGCGGCGGCGGTGGTCCTTGTCCAGTCGGTGGCCGATACGGATACGGTTGTGGTTGATTGGCATATTGTGGCTGTGGATAACCAGGATTTGTAACATAACCACCGTAATTATTTGGACCTCCAGGTGGATAACCTTGTGGATTTGGTGGTGTATAACCAGGATTTGGATTATTCGGTTGTGTATTAGTCGTATATGGACTTTGATACGGTTGTGATGTACCACTAGTTGGTGTCGCCGATGTTACAACCACTGGATTTGGATTACTTGTCGGTGGTTGTCCAGAAAATGGTGGACTTTGTGTATTATTTGGCCCGTAATTTTGTGGTGAAGTACTCGGTTGATTTGAATAGGTAGCCGGTGATGTTTGTGGTTGTTGATTGGTTGATGATGGTGGCGGCGGTGGTGGTGGATAATTTTGTTGTGGCGGCGGCGGTGGATAACCTTGTTGTGGTGGATAGTTTTGTGTTGTATTTGGATATGGCGCACCATTCGGTGGACCACCATAATTAACAGGCGGTTGATTCTGTGGTGGTCCGGCTGTTGGTGGTGGTGGATATGGATTTGTACCTGGTTGTGGTGGTGGACCACCTGGTTGTGGTGGTGCATTACCATAATTCGGTTGTTGATAAGTATTATGGGCTGTTGTTGAAGGAGGTGGTTGGCCGTAGTTTGTTTGAGCATTTGTTGGTGGATAAACTGGTGGTTGATTTGGTGGATATTGGCCTTGTGGATAAGCGGTATTTTGTGGTGGATATTGACCGGGATATTGATTTTGTTGATAGCCACGTTGTGGATAAGGATGAGCCGGTGGTACACCAGGTCGTTGTGGGGCTGTTTGTTGACGATAAGCTGCAGCAGCAGCCGCGGCTTGTTGTTGATGATTGAAATTGTTCATATGTGGTGGTTGATCTTGAGGTGGCTGGCCATGGGGGGCTGTACCCGGATTTTGCATTTGTAACATCTAAACAGTGAACAAATATAATAAGCAATAATACAATGATAACACCACGTATTGTATTCGTTATCATTTAGATTAATATAACAGAAATTTAAACAAATTGTTTAGTTTCCCTAAGCTAGTTACTTCAAAACCAACAACTATTAGCCCAAAATGGAACAAAACGACGCAAAAACACAAGGTTAGTGATAATAATAATTACAAAATACTACAAAACAACATGTAAGGTTAGTAACAATATTAATTGTAAAACAACACAAAAGGCAACATTTCTAATTTAAAAATCTAAAATCAATTCACTTACCGGCAGGAACGACTGTACATTTTGTACAGAATCAGCCAATTGGGCTAAATAGGTTAAATTTCGATGTAATATCTGTTGATATTGTATAACTTCTGGAGCTTTGCCTTTACTCTGATACTCTTGTATCGTTTGAATTAAATGACTATTTTCATCTAGCATTTTTTGTATTTGTGCTGGTGTTGCTTGAGGGCGATTTGTTGGTCCACCTCGTTGTCCAAAACCCACCGACATTATTCAAACTATTTTAATAAATCAATTGCTAATAAATAAAATAGAAACAATTCGATTAGATTTTAAATAATTGAAACAATAAAAACAAATAAAATGACGAACCTTTAACGACAACCTTATAAAAAACACTTTCAAGTTGCAGAAATCCAGAAATTCTAGGGATATTCGATTTCCACCAAATCTCCCTGGAAACAAGAAAAACCCTAAAATAGATGACGTTTAACTAAAGATTAGATTAACAATTAAAACTGTAATCACGTTAATTTCGCAAATTAGACAAATTACACACACAATTTGCAAATTAACAATTATCTACTTTTATAATGAACCGAATTAAAGACAAACAACATATTGTGAAAAAGCACAATTAACAATCACTATTTATTTAGTAATTATCCTTATTTTCATTCAATAAATAAATAGAATAAAAGTCAATATTTTAATCAAATTGCATATAAAGAATAATTATTACAATAAACGATAAGTGTTCATAAATAGTGATAATTGCAACATGAGCCAATCTCTCATATTAACAATACAGCCAACATTCGGACGAAAAATTCACTAATACATAACCTCATTTAAACATAACCTAAAAAATGAAAATCAAGCGCTATAAAAAAGTGAATAAACATTTAAATTTCTATATAAATAATTTTAATTTTCGTAAACCCTACCAAGTGTTAATAGACGGTACATTCAGTTTAGCTGCATTAAAAGTAAGTTAATTTATTATTACATTTACAACTTATAAATCATTGATAATATTCCCTAGAACAAAGTAAATATTGCTGATAATCTCCCTAGATATCTACAAGGCGAAATCAAATTGATAACAACGCAATGTATTATAATAGAAATAGAGAATCTTGGGGCGAAATTAGGTGGTGCTCTACACGTCCTCAAACAGTACACGATTCATAAATGCGGCCATGAAGGCAAACCGATACCTGCCTCAAAATGTTTGTTAACAATGGTAAAAAATCGCAATGCCAACCATTATTTTATTGCAACACAAGATCGTGAATTACAAGATAGGATTCGAACGACAATCGGTGTACCGTTGATTTATCTCCACGGTAAAACGCCAATACTCGATGAACCGTCTGAGAAGAGTTTGCTCTTAGTTAAAGAGAAATCTCGTAATTTGTCTAGTTTAGAATTGGAGCGAATTGAACGATTAAAACACGAAACAGGTTTAGATAAAGTTGATGAAGTTAAAAGGCCGAAACGTAAACGGCCTAAAGCGCCGAATCCGTTGTCGTGTAAAAAGAAGAAAAAGAAATCCGAACAAGCGAGGCAGGATACGAGTAGAGTTGAAAAGAAGGTGAAGCGGAAGAAGATCCGGATTCCGCAACATGTTAAAGAGGAATTGTTGAAGAAAACTAGTGTTGTTTAAATATTATGATTATAATTTTTATATAGGAATCATTTCAACACTGTGAAATATACACAGAATTCTACTATAACATTTGCCTGTTCCCTACTTACAATTCACATATATAGACCCGTTAATAAATTATTAAATCTACCAAATTCCTAAATTTTATAATTATATTTCTATTTATATAGATTTGTTTGTTTCTTTATATTCATTTATAATAGTTAATCATATATTCGTATAGTTTCGCATTTAATTTACATCACAATCAACAAAATTCCTATTTTATTAAAAAATTAAACTAAAAAGACATTACACAAAAGTCAACTTAAACGAGAAGCTATTGCAGAAAAATTAGTACCAAACCAATTTTAATGCGGGCAGTCTTTATCTTGTATTGTCAGTAATTCAATTCAAATTAATTTTTTTGATTTTATCCTTACATAATTGTTACAATAATGATAAGTGATGAGTTTTGTTGCTTTTTCTCCTTCATTGTTTACAATAATGAGCACCGTTTATATTCAAAATGTAAAATTCTAAAAGTTCCTAATTTACATTTTAAAGCTTTTTACAAGAATTTTTGTAAAAATTGTCATTAATTTCCTTTAATTTTGTATATAACCAAACGTCATCATTTTGGTGTTGTGGAGGTTATTTTTGGTTGTTTCGCGAAAATTTCCAAAATCAAAACGACAATTTTGATATGTCCAAATTAAGTTTCAATTAAGATAATTATTATGTTTAAGGAGAGAAAAAGATAGGGGCGCAAAACTACATTTTATTCTTACTACATTAATTATACAGGAAAGTCTTAAATGGCTATCGTTTTGATTTCATTAAATGGAAGCATTTTAATCAAGCACAGATGCGATATAAAAGCTTATTTTTATAAAAATAATGCAAATTTTCAGCTATACAACTCGAAATTTGGCCGCATCGGTTTAATTTAGCGAGAGCCGATTGGTTGATTTCTATACAATAACGGGTTGTATCAATACTTGGAAGTTTGAGCCATATTATAAACTAATGGTGTGCACGATATTTAAGACTCACCCTGTACAATGTAGTTTCGCCCTGTTCGTTTGCTTCTTGGTAGTTTCTACATTACTATATACAAAAAAAATTAAAGAAATCACAATTATCGCCGCTACACTTCAACATCATCACGATTATTACAATATTTATCAGCCATTACAGTTAATAATTGTTCGAATTTCGTGTGTCGTTCATTCGGATTAACTAACGCACCCTTACTGCCCCATAAAAATTTCAATTGGAACTCCGTACGAAACATATCCATTGTTAATTCATCCATTCGTGTTTCATTTAGAACAATTTCAACATTACGTTGATACATTGATGTTGAATCCATATATTTTCTTGCATTTTCTAAATGTGTTAATAATGTTGTTAAACCGAAATCTTGTCCAGTCTCCCATAAACCTAAACATGTTGATATTAAATGATTTTGTTCAATTGGTGTTGTTGTAAAATCGTCTAAATCACGCTCCAATAACAATATAAATGGCAGTAGATGTGGTATTGTTGTATTTGGTGCTTGTGGATTTGAGCAATTATTCATATTCTTTAGTGTAGGCCGCAATTTCGCTTCGAAATTAAACGCAGAATCCGTGTGCTTTTGGCGCAACATGTGCCAAGTGCTGTCCAGACGTTCAATCTACAAGACAATCAAAATTACAATAATCGGTCGTATTCTGCGACTTTTTAACGAGTCGTTACCCCGACAACGCAGGAGATCAACAGTCTTGAATAAGTCTCTTCAATTATGGGAGCTATGTTTAGCGAGCTATTCGAAAAGTATCCTAATAAGGGGTTAAGTAAAATTTGGGTCCCGTAGCTCATTTAAAATTGAAAATGCTCATTTTCACGTCAAATAACTCAGAATGACTTCTAGGATACTTCCAACATTGATTTTATTTTGGAACGGACAGAAAAATGGAAAAAATCAATATTTTTTTACAAACTACCAGATTAAAATGATCTCCAGAAACCCCCCGATAGAATATTTTTCGAATTACTAATCAACTAATGCCAGTTTTCGTAAGGATTTATAATTCGAAATTAAATACTTGGTGTAACGGAATATTATAGTTAATTTATGGTTGTCATGGTAACCAATCGCGTAAAGTTGCAGAATACAACTGGATATTGTCGATGAACTTACTTGTGGTAGACACAAACCGAGCATAATACCACAGAATCCGTACAGATTCCCCAATGCTGTTTTCGTATCAATTGCAACTTCAATCCATTTATTCAACGTTTCGGTACGTTCCTGTTCATCAGGACATGTTAGAATCGTTACAGCAACTAATAATTTTAAACATTCAGTCCTTTCAATCAGATCTAAACGGAATTGATGGCCGTGCGGTAAAGCACACAATCCAATACCGTTCATTAGTCGATCATGGATGGAATCATTAATTGCTTGTTTCTTATTAGAATTATTATTATTATTAAAAACAATATCAAAATCAGTTTTAGTTAAATGATTCGCTAAAATTCTCGAACCGAATTCTTGTAGAATCATTTTAATACCACGTAAAGCTTGTGCATCTAATGGTTTATTCTCATTCATCGGCAATAATAAAGTTTGGAAATTTTCTAAATCAAACCGACTAGAAAGCTTCAATTCTGGTTGTTGTAATCGCATTAATTTCTCCTCAATTTCCCTATAATCGAAATCGTAATTTTTCAATGTTGTTGACGATTCGGAAGCAACTAAATTATAGCGAGGATTCTTGATAATAACACCAGAATTCCGTTGATTATTATCAACACTATCACCAGCCGCTGAACTTAATGCCGAATCACCGGAACCATTACCCGAATCTGAACCGGAAGCATGATAAGAAGTGATCCGTTGTAAACTACCATGTGGTATAAAACTACCATCGATACTATCAGTATCTTTAGATTCTAAACGTATAATACTCGGTACTCGTGAGGGTTTCGGTGGTGGTGAATTTAAACCGACATCATGGTCGGTTAGAATCCGGCGTTCAGCACAAGGTGATAATGTTGGGTCGCTTGTAACGCGACAATTCCGTCCTAAAGTATTCGAACTGGGACTTAGCGAGAGTTTCGTGTGCGGGCTTCTTGGTAGCGAATGTGTTGAGAATTTTAGATTTACATTATTCGAATCGGAGCCAGTTGAACGTGTCATTAATGGTGATTGTATCACACCATCAGCACTATTGCATTTCTCTTGTGATATTCGACTGACTTCGGATGGTGTTAGTGATTGGGAACGTTGTTTTTTCGATGGTAATTTCGGCGGTGTATTCGAATTTCTCGTCGGCGACGATGATAAACGACCCTGATGACTCAAAACAGTATGTCGATACTGCGTATTACCACTGGGTGTAGTTGCTGGTGATGTCAATCGACTTTGTGGTAATGGTGTTGGATATTTTGTTGCGTAAAACGATAACGGATACATTCGATTCTTCGGGAATTGTATTCGAGCACCTGACAATTGTGTTATCGGCTTACCAGAACCAACATAGAATGTTATCAAATCGGGAACTGTATCGAAAGCATCTTCTTCAAATTGATATTGTACATGTTCGTATACTGTGTCCGGTTGTAGGATTATTTTATTTATAACAAAATGTAAAGGTTGTGTTTTGGTGCGTACGGTTAATACGTAATTGCCGGGTTGTGAGGTACAATCGCGTACCAGAAAACCACCCTCTTCACGGACAATATCCTCAGCTCGGGCGCGTGGAATTGAACCATGGTACCAAGCATGGGAACGCAGATCACGACTATCCAATGATAACTCCCATTCTAAGGCTTTCCTCAAGTCGGCAGCATTCATGCTGGGGTCCGCGGTCGGCTCCTGGGGGACACATCAAGAGATTTTAAAACTCTAATTCAACAACAACAACAACACAATCATAACCCTATTTTTTAAACTCAAATCTCCATGTAACCATAGTAACTTAGTAAGCAAAGCATTGTTGCCAGAATTTCCAACACAAAGAAAATTACAAAAAATTTAAAACTATAATTTTATAACAATTAACAATAATTAGAGCAGATAAACATCAAATTAAATGCTTAATAATCTGCGATAATATCAATATCCCATAATTGATAGTGATAGTTATTGTGCCTTTAACCACTACCAATTCGAGAAATCACGTCCTTCAATTAACCCCAATTGGCGCTAAATTTAAACAATTTTCGTTTTATTTAGATGAAATCGTCTACAAAAAACCCAGATCTCGATTGATACGAATAATTCTAGCCGAATTCATGGGTACTGCATTGTTGATTTTTATCACCTGTACCGGCTGTACATTTACCAAAGATCTATCAACATTACAATTATGTTTCAATAGTGGCTTAGCTGTGATGACTGTTATTCAGGTATTGTAACAAAAATTTAAGAATAGAATAGTTGACGATATTATTTAGATTTTCGGCCATATCTCCGGTGCTCATGTGAATCCCGCTGTGACTCTCTGTTCGTTAATTATGGGCGAGACTAATTTGATCGAATTACCATTCTATGTTATTCCACAGATAATCGCTTCTATAGCTGGATATGCTGTAGTTATTGTAATCGATTTTAATTAATTTTATAGGGAAATTTTGATAATTAGTCTGCTTTACAGGCTGTGACACCGAGGGAATATTTAGCGGATGGACACTGTGTTAATATGCCCCATTATGCAGTTTCACCATTACAGGTTTTTAGGTGGAAATTCTTAGTTTTCATTGTAGAATAATTGAAATTTCAGGCTTTAGTTGTGGAAATTTTGGCAACGATGATCATGTGTTTGGCTGTATGTTCATCATGGGACCGGCAAAATTCGAATCGATTAGATTCGATAAGTCTAAGAATCGGTTGTTTAGTTGTCGTTATTAATATGGCTGTGGTAATTAAACTTCTTTATTAATATTTGTGTGAATAATTAATTGCGTTAATTAAGGGTCAATATACTGGTGCCAGTATGAACCCGGTGAGGAGTCTCGGACCGGCTGTTTGGAATCGCAAATTGGCCCACCATTGGGTTTGTTTTATTCCAACAATTTTGAATTGTAAATTGAGATCGATTTGAATTTTAGATATATTGGTTGGGACCGATTATTGGCGGGTCAATTTCGGGATTTTTGTATAAGAATATCTTTAAAAGTCACTTACCATAAGTAGATTGCTTAGACTTCTACTTTGGACTGTTTCATAAAGATTCGGCAAATACGATCTGGAACAATCATAAAAATGAATCAATTTATAAACAACACAATATTGTTAATTACACATTAAATTGTTGGGTTTTAAATAAACAAATTGTTTGAATATTTGCCATTTAAATCTCCATATTTCTGACGATCAAACGAATCGATAATTGAGGAAGTCCCGTTAGAAGATCACATAACACGCACGAAATTGAAATTATTCTAAAACGGAAGTGTAACTGGATGCATCTGTTGTTATCAGTCAAATGCATTAAAATTGATAATGAGAAAAAATGAGGGATACAGTGGCGGGTAGCATCCTCGTATCTTATCTAGACGACTAATATTGAATTTTCCGATATCTCCGCTTATTTTCGTTAAAATCCTATTACTCACCATTTTTGAGGAAATTTCCTGTAAATTCATCCAAATATTAAATTAGTTTTACACATTTTTTTAATTGATAACAGTGAGAATAGCATAAGTTAAAAATTCGTTGCACTCAATTTTGTTGTTATTTTTGACTACTATTATTATTTTTAATTAAAACTCGTTCTTAATCCGCGCCCGGCCAGCTTTAATTTAAAAGGCTTCAACTTTAATTAGTTTTTAGATCAAATGACCGTAAAGTTTACTTGAACTTTTCCTGTTGATAAAAGCGAAATAAAAAAAACGAAAAAATAATTTTCTAACTAGTTTACTGGTTATTTTTCGATTTTTCCCCCGATTCCTACACTATAAACTTCACATACTATACGGTTTTTCCTGTGCCCTTTTTGTTGTTTTTTCTTTCTCTATCGTTTTTGACACACCCCCACTATATCGAATGAAAAGGGGGGTCATAAAATTATTGATTAGATTTGGGGCGCAGTCGCCAGAAATCCAATTCGTTCGTGTTTCTTTCACCGTACAATGAATACGATGACGGGGGTATAAATAGAAGGTACCAAATGACTGTTTTTGGCATGTCCTTTGTCTTTTCTTGGCTTGTAATTAATCAACAGGGAGAGAAAAAGCGAACGTTGGGGAAAAATTTGCGGTTTCCTGTATACGCCGAACGGAAATTTCAATCTAAAGATCGGCAAAATCTGATGGATTTGTGGACTTACCCCTCGTCCTTTTTGGCGGCGATTTCCGTGGACTTCTCCACGGCGACGCTGTGCCGGACTGACGGTTGTCGTTTGAAATTTCCGTAATAATTTCCACGGAGAATTGTTAAATTGCTAACAATTGTGGCCCGATGTGAGGATATTTTAATGCCCATGTCTTTCAAATCACCTTCGGATAACTCCAATAATTCCTCGATTGTTGTGAATTTGTCAAAAATCTCTTTGTATTGTTCCAATTGTAAAGATTTCAGCCATTTCGTTACATCATTCGGTTGTTGTGGTTGTTTTATGTTGATAATATCGGGTGTTGTTTCTAATTTCTCAAGTTGGTGACGTTTTGATCGGTTCGGTAATGAACCGAAACGTTTCCATGTCGAATCTTCAAAAAACAAATCAAAAAGATTAAATTCTCGCTTTATTTAAATCAACAATAAATCATCGTAATTACTCACCGTTTTGTGGTTTCTTTTTCGGTTTACTAGCAGATTTTCCCATTATAATTCCGTAATTTATTCGTTCTTATCAAATTATCAGGCTTGACATTCTGGAATTAATAATAATAAATTCTTATCAGATAGCTCAAAATATCATTAATGATAATAATATTGAAAATATTGATGAAGTGATTAGGTACGTTTTGTATTTAATGCGATAATGAATTCAAACAAACGGACCACCTACAATCTCAAATATTTCTAACATCCGTTGGGCTTTCTTGGGTTTTTTTCGCTTTTTTATCGGGTTAAACACAACACCTGGTGCAAGTCGAGAATAATTCCAATGCAACTACAATAGCATTAAGTCATCAACAATAACTACAGCTTGTCTCAACGAGAATTCAATTTGATAAAATTTGAAACGTCCTCTAGCAATTATGATAAATCTAGAAGAAATCGAGTGAAATTCAATTTTAAAGTGCCGGTTTTTGCACTCAAGTGGGCGAACTAGATGTATTAAAATATATGAATTTCAACCTATAAACCTGATTATATCAGAAATTGCATTTTATATTTTATTACAGCACGAAAATATGGCTCTTTATAGCTCGATTTCCAGTATAAAACGCTAATAAAACGATTCATGTTACGGTTTCACCGGTGCTAAATTATATTGCCGAAAATTTAATGAATTTAGCCGAATTTTAGAACAACTAAAGCTCTTTTAAATAGACCCAAAATGTGCAAACCAAACATTTTTAAGAAGTAGAATTAGTGTCGAAAAGTATCTCATTTTGATATGGACATTCTGTATATGCTTTAGTGTTGAAATTGAAGCAGTCAGGACCGTATCCTGGTTATTAAACTGGCCTACATTTACAATAGTCCATAAAATATTGGCAATTAACAACAATTGATTAAGATTTGAGCGTTTTTACACAAATTGGCACAATTTTTGTGCTTCTTTCGATTAAATCTCTACAATTAAATCTGAGTAATTCGATTGCGTGGAACGATGAAAAATGAATAATTAGTCCAAATAATAATGAAGATGAGATCATTGTTTATTTGTGTGACATATCAAATATTAAAAATCGTTTAAATAACCGATTTGACCTTACTAATTTAACATTGATTAAGGATAATTAAAGTAATATTGAATTATTAACAAAAAAATAAATACACGAAACAAATCACTGCATGAATGCATAATTGAGAGAATTCTTGCACTATCAAGGTGATCATTGAATAAATTTCTGCATCCGGAAAATGTGAAGGTTACAGGTAAGAAAAATACGAATAAACTCACCTGGAAAAACTAGATTTGTACCATCACTCACTGTTTAAAATGAAACTAGACAAATATGATAATTAAACAATAGTTCGCGTTCAACTTTAAACGATAGCAAATTGCAATTGTAGCAAAATTGAAAGTCAAACACAAAAACTAATGCACAAATGCATTATTTTTTCCCGTATTAAACGAATATTTACGTGTAGGCCTTACAAATATTTGCGTGCAAGTTTGAACGAGAAAAAATCACTGACACTATTTTATCAATTTGATCGCCTTCTCTTTTAATTGCGCTTTTTTCTACCACATTCGAATAAACCAACACTATTATAGTAGCAATAGTAGTTCGTATACTAATATTGTTATATGTTTATGAATTGTTGATTTTTATTTTAGCTAATAAAACAACAAATACCGATTGCGTCAACAAGGACGCATAAATTAAACCAAATACAACACTGAACTAGCCGGTTGATGATTTTTATTTGAACTGAACCGACAAAGTTTCGTTTTCTTTTTAACTAAATCATTTAATATTTCACGATGTTTCATTTATTTTCGTAATGAATAAGCATATTTATAAATACAATGCGTAATATTTTTAGAATATTTCGCTTATCAGACTCGGTTATCTCTTAGTAAATAGAACAGTGGAAAGGTAAGCAGATAACTAAACACAGAACTTCAAAGATCCTCTTGTTAGATTCGTCTCGTTTAAATTTATTCTAAAAAAATGAGTGAAATTTATTCCGGTTTTGTTTCACAAATTTACCAATAAGTTTCAAAATGCTGTTGCGCAACCCGAAATTATCATTATAAACAGATAATTACATGCAAAGATAGTTTCTATTCGTAGATACTGTAGTTTTTTAACTTTTTTTATGTTTAAATTTTGAAAATATTGCCGCTTAATAACTACAGTTTTCTTCTCAATCTCGAAACAGTTGAGCAATTGCCAAATAGATAACGGCTTCTCTTAGTGATATATCGAAATTAATCGCCACCCCATTCAATATTATGTTTAAAATGCTGTTAAAAAGTGAAGAAATGTTCAAAAACAACTCAATTTTGGTGTTGTATTCGAATATTAATTAATGTAATTCAAACTTTGCGCCAAAATTGTTGACATTTTACAACGAGTAGATGTCACTGGAGTTTCCAGTTTTTTTGTTTGCGTTGTCAAACTTATTAATTTTCAAGCAAATTCCGGACTTCAATCCCAATATTTTAATTAAAACATAAACTCTCTAAAAAATCAAACAAATGTGGACATCAGTGTGGATAATTAATATAGCCACAAGTAGTTTAATTTAATTTGTATTGTTGCAACGAATTTTTTGGATTAATTTTATATTTGTAGATTACCGGCAACACTGTTCGGGTTTATCACCATAACCTGTCATGATGTTCAAAAATTGTTAATTATCAATTTCCTAATTAATTAATTCATTAATAATGTTCGAACAGAATTCACAAAATGAGAATCTCGAATCGTTTCAGATTAATTTCACGCTATTATTTCTATCAACAATATTAGGTTTTCTAAGCGTTAATTTGAATTATATTGAAAAACAGGTAAATTTGAGGTTATGTTACAATTATTTTAATTTAATTTTCTTGCGTTCTAATGAGAATTATTATATTTTTATGTTGTAGATACCGAAATTGAGTATAATTAAGCAATCCCAACGTGAAAGAGAATTGATTGGCTTGAAACAACAACTAAAAAATGAACAACAACAATTACGTATCGTTGATGATTTTGCGAAATATTCGAAAATACAGCGACGTCTGATTCGTATCGATGAAGAATTGAAAGATTTACATAACGATTCATCGATTGTCCATCATTTGTTCAATTCGTCAATTTATCGTTTGATTGTACAAATAGGAATTAATTATTGGACGAAAATACTATTTACAATGTTGATATTAACGTGTTCGGTGTATTTTCGACAAGTTCCCGTTATAAATTTGAGCGAAAATATCAATTTGATGCCGTTCACGTCGATTATTTCGTATCCGAACGGGCCCAATGAAGTCTCGTTTCATTTCTGGACGATGTGTTGCTCGACTGTTGGGCGGTTAATAAAAATCTCCAGATAATATAAAAATGTTTTATTTTCTAATTTATTTATGATACAAATAGAATTTGTTGTAAAATATAGAGCTACATTTAGATACTTAACCTAAATTGTGGCGATTCTAACCTCAATCCCTTCACTTTTCACGGTGTTTTACTCGAGTTTACCGCTATCGTGGCAGGTTTTTGCCAATGAAAATACTATTGTTCTGCAGTAGTGTCGTATTGAAACAGATCGTATCGGTTAATTCGCAAAAATTCGTTAATTTACCGAATTGCACAATTTGTAAGAGTTTTAACATCAGTCGTTCATTCGGTAATAGTTGGGGTACTAACAAGAAGCACCGCAACATTAAAATTAAACAATATTTAGAGACGATGGCGAATCCGGAATTTGAAGAAATCCTAGCGCCGTTACGGGCCAACGTTAAAGAACAAGTAATTATAAAATAACCAATTGATAATTTAATTTCGAACCATATGTTGTTTAGGGGGATTTAGTGCGCCAGTTAAAGGCCAACGGGGCTCCAACTTTGGACGTTAAAAAAGCCGTAGTTGAATTGAATGCACGCAAGAAGCTTCTAGAAGATAAAGAATTAAGTTTAGCACCAAATATGTTGACTTTCGATAGGGCTAAAATGGAAGATTTACTAAAACGCCGCTTCTTCTACGACCAATCGTTCGCTATCTATGGCGGCATAACAGGACAATTCGATTTCGGGCCGATGGGTTGTGCGTTTAAAACGAATTTATTGAATTTGTGGCGGCAATTCTTCGTTTTAGAAGAACAAATGTTGGAAGTTGATTGTTCTATTCTAACTCCAGAGCCCGTTCTAAAGTAATTAAAATAAAACAATTAGTTTTTGTGTTAATTTTTTGTTAAGAGCTTCAGGACACGTGGATCGATTCGCTGATCTTATGGTGAAAGACACAAAGACCGGCGAATGTTTCCGATTGGATCATCTAATCAAAGCGCATTTAGAAAAATTAGCAGCTGATAAGGGTACAAGTCAGCAAGTTAAAGCTGAATGTAACGATATTGTAGTGAAGGTTTGTTTCTTTATTATTAGAAAATCAATTAATAATTTGATTAATTAACAGTTGGATGGTATGAATAAAGCGGAATTGGCTGAAGTTGTTCGGAAATACAACATGAAAAGCCCCTCGACTGGAAACGAATTAACCGAACCGATTGAATTCAATTTGATGTTCGCCACCCAAATTGGGCCCTCCGGTTTAGTTAAAGGGTAATTTGAAATTCATCGATCGATTTGGAATTATTGCGATTTTTGTAGGTTTTTGAGGCCGGAAACCGCCCAAGGGATTTTCGTTAATTTCAAGCGTCTTCTAGAATTCAATCAAGGCCGTTTACCATTCGCCGCAGCCCAAATCGGTACAATTACCCCTTTAAAAATCGATTTATTCTATTATTGCTTCCATAGGGAATGCGTTTCGTAATGAGATTTCGCCGCGTTCCGGTTTGATACGTGTACGGGAATTTACAATGGCCGAAATTGAGCATTTCTGTGACCCCAAAGATAAGAATCATCCGAAATTCGATAATGTTCAAAATACGGAATTGTTGCTATATTCGGCTTGTAATCAGATGGATGGTAAACCAGCGGAACGGGTGAGAATCGGCGATGCTGTTGCTAGCAATTTAGTAGCGAATCAAACTTTGGGTTATTTTATGGCGAGAATTCATCAATTTTTAATCAAAGCCGGAATCGATTCGAACCGATTACGTTTTAGACAACATATGGCCAATGAGATGGCGCATTACGCTCAAGATTGTTGGGATGCTGAGTGTCTCACGAGTTATGTAAGCTAAATTTTTGAAAAATTAAATTTCTATCGATTCTAATCGAAAATTTTAGGGTTGGATTGAGTGTGTCGGTTGTGCAGATCGTTCAGCTTTCGATTTAACCCAACACTACCAAGCTACCGGTGTACGTTTAGTTGCCGAAAAGAAACTACCGGAGCCGAAAATCGTCGATATGGTCGAAGCTGTACCGAATAAAGGCATTTTAGGGAAAACATTCAAGAAAGATGCTAAATTAATTACCGATAATTTAGCACAATTGAAAATTAACGTTGTAGAGAAATTAGAAGAGCAAATTAAATCGCAAGGGTTGGTTTTTCAGCCGTATTCTCTAACTTTTTGTAGATCCGTTACTATAACAACGTACAACGTTACAGAATACGACTGAATTATTGGTATTCTCTAACTTTGTAACGGTTCGTTACTATGAAACGCTAGAGACTGAGCATTTTCATGGTAACGAATCTTGATAAAGTTAGAGAATACAACTGCATATTTCTCTACAATTCGTGATTGTAGATCGTACGATTTGATTATGAATGATCAGAAATTCACACTAAAGAGCGATATGGTATCAGTGAAACGTTATCAGAAGACTTTGCATGTTGAGGAAATTATTCCGAGTGTTATCGAACCGTCTTTTGGTGTCGGGCGGATAATGTACGCGATATTTGAGCATAATTTTAAGATACGAGAAAACGACGAACAACGTACTTATTTCTCGTTACCACCATTAATTTCCCCATTAAAATGTTCGATACTACCGTTGAGTTCTAATATAGAATTCACACCGTTCATTAAACAACTCTGTAATTATCATTATTATTAATTAATTGTAAATCAATTAATTGAATGATTGTATTTACAGCTGAGGCTCTAACTAAGGTGGATGTTTCGCATAAAATCGATGATAGTTCCGGTTCTATTGGACGACGATATGCCCGTACTGATGAAATTGCAATACCGTACGGTATTACCATCGATTTCGATACGCTGAAAGAACCACATAGTGTTACTTTACGGGAACGGGATTCTATGACACAAGTCCGGATTCCTGTACGTTTCTATATCAAAAATCGGTTCATCTAAGGGCTAATAATTGGGGAAAAATTCAACCCTTTAGATGAATTGATCAAGTACGTTATGATAACTAATCGGATGTTGATGAAATTTTGATTTTAGCTCGATGAAATCGCCCAAATTGTCCACAATCTAGCCTACAATAAGCAAACATGGTGCGATATCGACGCTAGATATCCGAAATTCGAACAACAAGAGAATAAAGGAGTCTAGTTTTATTATTTATTGAATATATTAATATTGATTTTATAATAATAGCCGTTATTATACTACATTAAGCTTTCATGTATTTTTTTTATTTCTAGATTAATTCAATAAAAAAAGTAACCTATGCTTTTACAACAAATGAATCGCTAATACTGCCGTTGATTGGTTGTCGTCATAGTAACGATTTGTTATTTTATTTGAATCTAAGGATAGGCGCAAATTTCAAATTTGTAAACTTTATAGTAAACGTATTAGCCACTTAAGCGAATGGTTTTATTCAATTAAAATAATCAAATTAGGTAGTGTGGAACGGATAAAATCAATATCGGGCCGGTTTCCGGTCAATTCCGATAACTATTTGTTGTTAACGACGGAAATTGCTTGGCAACATATAGTAAAAACATTATAAATAATAGACAATAGGTAGTCTATAACAACAACAACAAAACTAGGGAGAAGAAAAAAGTGGAGTTTGTCTTTCGATGTATTGATTCTGGCATCTCCAGCCGCAGTACAGACAAACGTGCTACAAAAACTGAACCGATAACATCTCCACATCTCGCCTTAATTTAGTTATCAAAAAAATTGTATAAATTAATTAATTTTTAAGGAAGTTTGGTCGATAAACTCATTAGTAACAAAATAGGCCACTGCTCGCATGTTATCTAATTGATAATTGTAATTAAACAAGGACACAACTGGGAGTGTTTTAGTAGTATTGCGGGATAAACTCCGGGAACACCTGGAATTCTACTGTGAACCTCGCAAATTATATAACACAAGGTAATTGTTTTATTATTAATTTTAATCATTTTTAAATAATCTTATCGGCGATAATCCTTGTTTTTTATCAGTAATTGTTTGATTGATAATTCAGTTGAAATTGATTAAAAATTTTGAAATTCAACCTCTAGTTTCTATTCCACGGTAGACTTAATCACTGTAATGATTCATCTTTGTTTTTGAATATTCCACTATTTATCCAAGTCGGTGGTTTTCTAAAAACCTTGAAATTTCCCCGTACATTTGCACTAGATTTCACCAATCATTCCAAATAAATCCACCAGTCTGTAAGTTTCATTAAAAAAAATCTCAAAATTAACGCCATTTTATTTATGTTTTTGTGCGTTAGATGTACCGTACCCAAAGCCCTACGTCCCGTCAAGAGTACGAAATGGCCAATAAAAGCCAACGCGAATTACAAGCCCTTGGTTCAACAGGTGATCCGTTACAACGTCTACGTTTACTGTGCCTGTCTCGCGGAGCGACCGGCATTTTGGGCCTGGGCCGGCTGTTCCGCCGCATGGACGATGACGGCAACAAACAGCTGAATCAAGACGAATTCGTGCGTGGATTACGCGAATCTGGCATGGAGATAACGGAGGATGAGGCGAAGAGTTTGTTTGAACGTTTCGATGATGATAATAGCGGTGGTATTAATTTGAATGAATTTTTGGTGCATGTTCGAGTAAGTATTCATACAATTGGGGTGTTTATCGAATTAATTAATTGGTTGGTTAATTAGCCACCGATGTCGGAATCGCGTCAGAAAGTTGTAGATGAGGCGTTTAAAAAAATGGATAAAACCGGCGATGGCGAGATTACAATCGAAGATTTAAAGAATGTTTATAATGTTAAATCGCATCCGAAATATATTTCCGGAGAGGAGTCGGAAGATATGATCTTGACCCGATTCCTAGGCAATTTCGAACAGGACGCCACCAAAGATGGGAGGGTAATAATTATAAGCTATTAAATCGATGAGCGATTTGAAAAATATTTTTAGCATTTATAAGAGATTATTTCACCAAAATTTGGACCACCTAGGTCATCGGGAAAGTGGTCAAAAAAGCAACTAGACTCACAATGATTCAAGGACGCTTCGTACATTTTTTTCATTTTTCTCCATTGAATTCTAAAATAAATGCGAAAAATTAAAAAAAAATCAATGTTACAAGCATCTTTGAGTCATTTTATGTGCGTTGCTCGTTTTTAAAAACCGCAACATCGACAGAAACGATCGTTTTTTGGCCAACTTCCCGATGAGCTACATGGTTCAAATTTTGCTTAAATAGTCTCCAGGGGTTCCCCGTAAATATTCAAAATATTTTTCAGATACCAAGTGTTGCTATAGGGTCATTTAAATGAAACAGGCAATGTTCAAAATAACGAATTGTACTGATTTTAATCGAATTTTCGTGAAATTGAGACAATTTCAGGCAAATTATCGATTCTTGATTTGTAAGGACATCAATTGGGCTGAATTATTGATTTTTATTGTAGACTTTGAGAAATTTTGGCCTTTTCTTTTATAAGTCGTCAATTTAGGTTTCCCAATAAAACGTCCCAAATATTTTTCTATTAAAACAAAACTATTTTAAAGAACCACTCACAAGTCGGTGAAAAAGTGAAGTTTTCGATAGACGCTTTCTTATTCATTTTTTATTCGAAATTCAGGTGTTTAAGCCCATTGGAAAAAACATTTCAAGCTGTATCACAAGAGTTTTAGCGTTTTGGAAAATTTTGAGTTCTCACATTTTCTCTAACGAATTCAATTCTATATCTTTAAAATTGTGCTCGACTTCTTTGTTTGAAATGTTACCATTTCTTTTAATTTTCCGGAAAATGATTGAGCCGATCGAAAATTTTCCAATATATTTGGAAAGCTTGTCCAATTTTCTATCAATAGACCTGAATTCATTGCGGAAAAATTAATATTGGCTGACTTATGAGGGAAAATGTTCTATAGTTCAAAATTTTTACGAAATTTTCCAAAACGGTGATCTTTCTGTGGTAGAGCCAGAAATGCTCTTTCAAACGAGCCCAATAACTCGAATTTCGAGTGAAAAATTAAACAGAAATTGTGCATCCAAAATTCAACTTTTTCCTCAACTGAAATACGCGTATTTAGAATCATTTTTATCAAACTTTTGCCGAAATGACCAAATTTTTGAATATTCTACCTCATATAGTTAATTGTTGATTTGAAGACATTAAATCGAGCTAAATTATTGATTTTTATTGTAGAATTTGCCCTAAATAGTCAAGTTTTTAGCATTATAATGACTAATAATTTAAAAGAATCCTCCCGAAAGTAAACAGTTTTAAACTCGAAGATGACATAAAACTTATTGTTGTATCAATTTAATCGTTCAATTATAATTGAATTGTTTGCAACGATTTGGATTGTTCCAGGTGACCCATGAAGAATTTATGAATTATTACAGTGCAATTAGTGCCTCAATTGATAACGATTGTTATTTCGATTTGATGATGCGTCAAGCCTACAAATTGTAATTTCTGTCATTAATTTTTGATTGTTCAACTATAACAATTCTAGCACCGTTGAAGCTTTTTATAGATTTGAAACCTAAACGCATTTTATTATTAATTAATAATATTTATTTATAATTCTATCAAATATATGTAAATTGCAAAAATAATAAAAATAAAACTTTAATCTTACCCCATTTAAAGCCGATTATTGCCTAAATCACAGCATTTTAGATGTTTGAGAATTTTAATACTATTTCAACAAATTGTCGCGAGATGGCGCTATCACTATAATACCATGATTAAATTTATAATTTCGGTATTTTCGTATTGCAATTGCCGTGTAAAACAACAATAGAATTATTGCACTTGAAATAATTGTTAAAAATATTGTTATAGCCATGATCACGCCACCACACGCATAACTGTCGGTTGAAACCACAATTTAATGTTTGTATTAAATGTGGATATTCGTAACCGATCAATGTGTAATAGTCTTGATCACCTAAATGTCCGCGAAATTGATATTTATTCGTCAATTCAACTACTGTGCGGTTATTTAATATCGTATCGTGGTATTCTTTAGATTTTCGAATTGCGTCCAATTTCAATAAAACAACACCAGAATTGTAGCCCTGGAAGCCTCTAGGATGTTGTTGGTTTGTTAGATTCGTTAGGTTTTGTTCCTGGTAATATTCACCGAAAGTTGTACTATGTTTAGCTTTATATTTGTGTAAAATATGTTTGTAGACTGGCGTTAATTCCGGTGCCAATCCGAATAAAGCTGTCGATTTAAATCTGTAATTTTCAACCAATTATTGTGTGATTAATAAGTTAGAATAGTACAAACTTTTCAAATTGTTTTGAACAATAGAGCGATATCTCGTTTAAAATATAGATCACAGTCTAATAAAATTGCATTATTTTGAGCATTAGGGGCGATTCTGTCTAGCCCCAAAGAGATATAAAAATAACGAATCACTGTAGTATGTACCTGGAATTTTCAATTGTTTTAATTAAATCTCAGTTTAGAATGTATACGAACCGGGTTTAGAGCTGAAATGGGGCGCCATAATCTCGACAATATCGCTGATAATTTCAGCACAATCTTTTACATCATACAATGTAAAATTTACGAATTTACCATATGTAGATTTTGTAATATTTCGAATATCGTTATTGACTAATTTCCGTGAATTCTCATCAACAATTACATGAAACATTAAAGGCACTGATGTAACGTTTAATAGATTTTTTAACAAATTACGAAATTTGTAATGTAACGGTGATTGTTCTGTAGCTTTTGTAAATATCAACCAAACGTTGTAATTATTTAATAATTTCTGTTGTTGTTTCTTTTGTTGTGGGATTTGTTCGATTTCATCTGTTACCACAAAAAAATATATAATAATAATTATTGTAAATAAAACTGAAATATTCAACATTAATTTCAACAGAATCGGTTGGAAATTTCGTATTTTCATCATTAATTCAATTCAATTTCCAATCATAGTTACTTTAATTGTAATTTTTAAATGATAACACTTATCAATTAGCAAACGTTAATTGACTACTCAGGGCGCCCACACCGAATCCATCGCACTACACTACGCCAAATATTCTAGTGTATTTACCAAAAATCACTAATTATCGATGCTTTTTTCCAAATATGATTCTAACTGTAAAAGAAACGAAATTACGAATTTCTAATTTATTCACCATTACTTTATTGGCGCCAATTTTAACAATTTCTAATATTAGTAAATACACTAAAAAATTTGATTGACTATACTACAATAAATGAAATAATTGGGACGCACAAACTTGTCTATTGACGTTTGACAGTTAACAATTTAGAAAACACTGTTGTCAAATCTATTATATTCTCCACAAAATATTAATTTTATAAGCTTAAATTACAAAATTTTCTATTTAATATCAATAGAGAGAATATTTTTGAACATTATTACGGCTTGGAAATTGCCTTTTGTTGCGCTTAAACAATTTCTAATATTAGGCGAAAAACTTGAAAATTGGCAACTTTGCAATCGTACCAACAACAATTGCGCAATTAGAACAATACGCGGTAGATTTGAAATTAAACTTGAAAATTTATGACATCACTTCGAATTAACAGTAACTTTATTATTAATAAATAAATAAAAGTTAATTTTACGGTTAAATTCCGCTGGATTATTGTTTTAATCTACAAGTCTATGGAGAAATTTCGATTATTTGTTTCCCTGGTAACATTTCAATAAAAATGTTTGCTCTTCCAGTCAATGAAAACTAGAGCTGCCCGACGCAGAATGAAGGCAATTATGGCAAATTACAGAAACGTTGCAACCCAGACTGAAACAAATATCGAAAATTATCCTGAAACGCACAATTCACAAAACGATAGCAGTTTTGTGTCGCTACCGGATCCATGTCGGCGCCGACGACAGGTGAGAAATCGAACCCAATCGGTGAATGATCGCGAAAAACAATCAACTGTACAGCCGAAAGTCCATGAAAATCGACAGAAATTGAACAGAATTAAACCGGGACCTTTTTGTTCTAAACGGCGGAGACTAGAGAAACGGCAAGAAGACGATAGTGATGATAATCTTCAAATTCCTGTAGTGTTAGGTGTTGAAATGAGAGAGAGAGAAGTGGTGAAAATATTGTAGAAAGATATCGAGAAAGTACAAAATCACCTGAAATTCATGTTGATTTGCCAGAAATAAACGTAAATCATGACGAGATTGTTTTAATTGAACCACCACAAAATTGCCATGTAAATAATCAAACTAATCGTGAAATACCAAGGAATGATAATGATAATCATGGGCAGAATAATGAAGATGATCGTTCTATTGATAACAATAAGGAGGACTTTGAAGAGGATCGGCAATTTATTCAGATAACCGCACAAACAGTTCACATACACAACCATTTTTATAAGTCGAATTAGATTAGAATTTGTACGCCAAAATGATAATAAATAGAGTTATTTTTGTGTACGAGTTGCTCTCCAACTATAAGTCTTTCAGGTGATTCAGAATTGAGACTTTCAAGCTTAATCGGATTCTTTTAAGAGACGAATCTTGATTTGGCCGACTGAAATTTGAAGTCATGCCTCGATTTACGGTTTTGCTCAATTGGAGCTTCCTTCAGTCTCCGATTAAGAATTCAAGGCTGTCGAAATTTCAACGATAAGGATTTCTAAGTAGATACAGTCAGATAACCTCCAACCGTTTGAAAGGCCGGTCTCAATTATCAAATCTTCCGCATTGCAGGTATCGTCTATTTGCTAATATTTATTATCAAACAATACCGGAATATAAACTGCCTTTTTGTGTCTTCTATTCAATAATTAACTGGAATTTCTTTCGAATCTCGTTCGAATAACCGCATCAAGATCATGTAATTACGATGATCCAACAGCAAATCATTGATCTGGGCCGATTCTGCAGAAGTCACGACCCTGCTTGTTCGAGTCTCATCAAGTAAACAATTTAAGTTTTGTCACGAAGATGAGAAGAAATAAAACAAGCGTTGTTTCTTGGAATCGTGCTATTAATAAACATGTTTTAGCGCTAAAATAACAAATCATCCCTCTATTGAATGATAATTGGGGGACCATTGGGGGGAAATAGAAAATTCGATTTATTTAACTTTCAAGGCGTGATTTATTAGAAAAAAAGCCTAACAATTATATGACAAAACAAATATTTGTCGTTACCGTATAAAAAATTTGCTAATTTCAAAGAACACAATTTTTTATCGAAACGTACATCTAATCGCATCTATCCTAAAATTCCGGCGGTCCATTTCGACAGTTTAAAGAAAATGAAATTTCCTCGAATAGATCCGATGACTTTCTACTTGATATGGTCGATTGTAAATAAAGTGAAGGGAAAATCAAGGCAGAATTTATAAATATGGGTTTGACTGGATTGTCGATTCTAGTAAATCGAAATTCTTCAGTGCATAAACATCTATTTTTCTCGCCATTTTTCGCACACATACACACACACATACAGGGTGAGAAGGATGAAATTTCAATTGGTGTAAGTGTAATTTTTTTTTAATTCTAATTTTAAACGAATTTCGGTTGGTTTATTGATTATTTAAATTTAATTAGAATTCGTATGTGTGTGGAATTGATGAAGAATCCGGTACCAGATTTCACTTTCTTTTATTGGCGTCAACATTATAATAAACCAATCGTTTTTGCGTCTCTTGTTCTATTAAAAAAAATCAATAAATATCGCAAAGATGCGAAAAATTGGGCTTTTATGTAACGAATTTGACCTAATTTCGTTTGGAATTTAGGCAAGGTCCGGCTAATTGATATTCAAAATCGATTCGACATTGGACTGGCGTTTCCCTAATGGCCTTTTCAATTAATTAGTAATTGATTAAAGTGTAATAATTGTTTCGGGTGGCAGGTTGAAAGAATTTCCTAGGTTTACCTTCAGGCTTTAACGCCGACTTGTTTTGTAAAACTTCAAAAGGTTGACCAATCGCAACAGGTAAATGTCTATAAAATACGAGAAAATGTGTCTTTCGCAACCTTGACGTTGAACAAAAAGTATTACCAATATGTTCTATATTCCTATAAATCATTGTTGTTGTTAACGTAAAGGCGACAAGTTTTTGGTTTTAATATTTTCGAAATTTTAGAATTTATTGGGAATTTTCTGGGTAATCCCACCGTGTTTATAATTAGATCCTTTATAAACCTTGAACTTTTCGCGAATAATTGTCTTCGAGGAAGAGAATAGGCGAATAAAACTCGAGATAAAGAGCGAATACAACAATATTGTAGTTTCATAATTCTCCTCTATTCCTTTGACATTAAACTAAAGTGAAATTCATGTATTGTTCATCTTTTATTAGATTCTTTTTGCAAAATTTATTAATAAACGTCCCCGTTGAATTATGGCCGGTTAATGGAATTTCTACGATGTCGCAACTGTTGGAATCTTAAGCAAGTCTTGACGAAAAGTTCGACATGACTGCATAAACTACGAATAAATAACACTGATGAGTATAACCATATGCGGTTTTTATTTATATTCCAAACAAGAAATAAATCTAACTTCTGACCTATGCCATCCATACTTTCACTGTAATTTTTCTAAATTCTTCACTGAAAAAATATTTACTAGTTTTTTTCTTCAATTCATTTTACAGTGTGATCTTTACTCTAGTCTATTTGGCGACATTCACTATAGCCCGACCGGCTGCAGAGGATGAATACGCCGAATATGAAGACGAACCAGCACCACCACCGCCACCAACGAAAAAATCCCCCGTTCGAAGTCCACTAGCGTCAAGACGCAATCCGCTAGCAAATCGCAACAATAAAGCCACATCTACAACAGCCGCTCCGCCACCGAAACCGGCTAAAGTAACCAAAAAAAACTCGAAATTTCTTGATTTTACCGGGAGAATTTCAGGAGGAAGTTGCCGAAGACGTCGGCGATGAAGTCGAAGATGAAGAACCGATCGAGCGGTCGTTACATCAACCGAAGCGCCGAAAAAGTTCCTGAAAGCCGGTATTGTACGTCCGTTCCGTAGTAATGACGATCTGTTGGCCACGTTGAAGAGGCGCCGCGAACAGGCTGTTAACAGTAATTAATTGCGCAATTTTGTAATTTTCAATGTTAATTGGGTTGTTTTAAGATAAATCAAGGGTGAATCATGGCAGCGAAGCGGAGGAATCGGCGCCGGCTCCTGTACAAAACGAGCCGGCACCGAAACCGTCCCGTAATAGCTCGACGAACGGCCGGCGACGATTCAATGCGAAAAATAATGACGCCCAAGGGGATGAACAACCCTCGACTTCGGCACCGGCTAGGACTAGCCGAAGATTCAGAAGTTGAACGATTTAGACTTTGTTTTTCTACTACCCAAAATTACAATATTTAATAAATAAGAGAATCTTAGTTGTTTCGATTAGTTTGTTCTTCAAATATCCTGTAATGTTAGCTGTATTTTCTATTGTAACAGTTTGTAAATAAATTTTTAACGTACAGTAGTAGGTATGCAACCAGTAATATTCTAGCGTCGAGCCAAAACGCCGCTCCTTATTGATCTACAATTATAGTCGTCCTGGAATGACTCGACTCGGTGAGAGTTACAAATACCGGTTTCTCCAAGGCGCCGTATCGGTTAATAATTGTATTTTTAGAATAACAATAAGCGTTTATCTTGACGATCTTGCGTACGGATTGAGGCAATTTCACAAGTCTCTAATCAACAACGCAACTACGCTACAGATGTTTATCGGTGAATTTGTGAAAATGTTGATGGCCTTGTTGGATTGCTACGTTTTTTCTTGTTCTTTCTAGCAATTCCAACTCTCTTCTATTTCTTTCTCGTTTAGAAATTCTAATTAAATGGCAAAATTTCTTATTAAATGTTAAACCAAAATGTCAACAGCTCATCGTTTAATATTTCTTAATTTATTAATTTGTTGGAGTGGCATAAATTTGGGTTTTTTTTAAAGAATTTTTCTATTCTGTTATTGTAGTTTGTTGTTATTGTTATTGGATGATGACAAAGTCAACCTCCGCACCTACAAAATAGCTGTACAACAAAATACCGGTGATAAATCGCCGTAAAATATTCGCATATCTATTCGTATTGGATGCTTGGAGGACTGTACGAAAGTGAAGGGGATCATATATGCAAATGATAGAAAGTAAAGATTGAAAACTCCATCATCAACAGCCAAATATTCGACGAAATTTTAAAAAAATTGCGGCATTATTTCTTGGCGTTGCTTGATTTTCGAAACAACAACAACGAAGCAGGAATACCTTGAAAAGTTTAACGCATCGAGTTGAATTCCTAAAATTGTAATGAAAAAAATCGGAAAAATAGAAAGTTTCGACATAAATCTTGAAGAAATTTTCGAGAAAATTCGTAAAAGAATTGCACAATTCATGGATGTTCCGGCGATTAATTGCAATTACGTTAGAATCGAATCGTGCAATTATTTAAATATTCTGTAAAATATTCGATTTTTTCCCAGAAAAAATCAATAGTAGAGAATGCAATGGCGTCGTCACACCCATAGATTTGATTCAATTTATTCTTACACCAACCCATTCTGTTAATATTCCATTCTGTTCGCTTTTTGCTCTCTCAAGTACGCTAATTAAAGAAATTTACGCCACTTAAAACCGAAAGAATCTAACGATGAACTTTAACGATTTAGCATTTCGAGACGAGCTAAAAGCTTGCAACTGTCCGAATATTTTCGTTTTCGCCACAATCATCACCAAGTTTATCGCCATCCGAACGATTATTTATCGAAAAAATATGCATGAAAGAAAGTGAACATGCCGACCTTGACGATCAGACAAGAAGGTTTCCAAATGTGGCACAATTCGAGCTGGATGAAGCCGCAGAAGGTGAAAACAACCACCGTCTTCCAAGAACTGTGAGGCGGGCGCAACGGCGATTTTGTTCTATTTTCGGATGATTAATCGAGAATTGCGTCTGATCAAATCGTTGGCTGGAAAAAACAACGAATCTAAGACGGTGTCTCCGTTTTCACATTCCCAACTCGATGAAATTCCATACACGTTTTACATTTACAATTTTTGTAGTGGAGTCACAATGTCGGACTTCTTCGGATATTTTTTGTTTCTTTTTTAACATACAATGTTTGTTATTTATAATGCAGCTGGGTTTTTTTACTTATCTGTTTCTACAGGCGAAATAAAAAAATGTGAACTTTGATATTAAAAATAACATTATAAACAGATTTATTAGAGAAGAATCGAACGGTTTCTACTTCGAACGTTGGCTATTTGATGGAGAACCGTGCGTTCTAATTGTCTTATCTCTATACGTATTTTTTGTGTTACAATCAAATTATTCAAGTCAAGTTTAGTCTTTCACTCTCTATAAACCAATTGGGATTTTTTGTTGTAATTAAATTGCTCTAAAATCCGGTTGTAGTGTCAAAATTGGGGACTATACACAATTGATTTCAAGAAGTAACTCCATAATTATAGCCTTGGATTGTTACTGAAATTTATTTTTGGATGATGTGTAGTATCAATTTACTCAAAAAATAGAATGTCGTTTTTCTGAATAAATATTCAAAGTATTCGTTTTTACAATGCTAATTTTTAAATGGTTGATCTTTAGATTCGCCATTAATTATAGATTAGGCACCGTAATTATCGGAGTTTTTTCTGTAATTTAAAATTTTATAATTCGACTTAATTACGGAAATCGTCAAGAATACGGTTGCACAATTACAAATCGACCAAACCGCAGAAGCAACAGTCGTAACTGATAGTAAATAGATTGTGAAGAATATCCAATTATCGCTGCAGTCGATCTATTCGCCTTCTTGACAACTTGATTTGACGCATATTTTGAGCAATTTAAATATCCAGTAAGGCTGAAATTACTCAAAAATTTAGGCAATATTTATACGATTTGGTATACAAGTTTGTTTATTGTAATTGTCAGCCTTTTTGCTCCAATGAACGGCGCCTGGTGGCGCTTAAACTGCATGACAAAGGTCTAAAATAGACGCAGTCGTTGCACTTATCAAAATTGTCGAAATTCTAAATACAGTTAGTCGGCGACAATTACCCACGAATGGTAGCAATGTAACAGTAGATTATCCTTTTTTGTAAAAAATAACAGCTGTTCTTCGCCAACGATGTTACCTTTAGAATTTTGAAGAACTTTAAAGTCTTGGATTTCCCAACAAAACTAATAAATAAAACAGAAAATTACGTTAGAAAGGTCATCAACTGAAATCAATTTTTTTCCAAATACATTCAATAAATTATATAAGCAGAAAAATATTCTTTAATAAAATAAATGTTAACATCGATCCAGCGGTGCAGAAAATGAACAATTTCACACCAAACCAATAGACGCTTCCTCTATCGATTCCCCCAATTATTTCTTCATTACAATTGAGGCTTCTTCTATTTATACAAGAAAAATCCCTCCATATTCCTTAGAGTAGATGTATCAAAACTGATTTGTATACACACGTACGTACGTGTATTTATAATACGAATATGTCCTCGAAGATGCCCAGGGACGTATTGTGGATATAAAAGCTAGCTTAACGTTATATTGCAGGTTACTCGGGGCCTCAGCAGCGAAAGTTGCCCTGACAACAAAACGTTTAGTTCTGCAGAGAGACAGGCTATGTGTTCAAGTTGAAATCTTCCACTGGTAATGTGGTGTATGCTGGAAGAAACTCAATAGAAATAGTGTCATTTTAGTGTTTAATTAAAACAAATCTAATTAGAGAAATAAATAAATTTTAGTGTAATCTAGTGCGGCTGTTGATTTGTCGATAATAGAGCTGCAGAAATTGCCAAATTTTTCCGAGCGTATAAAACAAGAAAAATGCAACTCTTTGGATTTGTGTAAGTGGATTATTTTGAATATTTTAGAAAATTTAGTTAAAAGGGCGTTGGCAATTCGAGTTATAGTCTACAATATGGTAGCTTTAATGTTGTAATATTGGGATTGTGGTGAAAATTTCGAATTTTTCAGAGATTTCAACGCTAGATTGGACAACGAATGGTCAATGAACTATAAAGTTCTTGTTATAGACATATTTTTTACAAACGAACAGTTTCGTAAACACGCCGAATTTAGAAATTCTCCATTAGTTTTAGAAAAATACTGTAATAATATGAAAAATACGACAACAATAGGATATGTTAATTAGAAAGTAATTTGTATTCTTAAAACGTTGCTTAATACATTAGAGACTTTCAATCGATCGCATCTTACAATTCCAGATGTTGAGTTCTTCGTACTTGTATCAGAATACAACAATTGTACTTATCGTGATTGTTTTACGATTTTCTTAATGAATTCTTAATGAAGAGAATTTCTATTTGTTTAATGAATTTAGCCCCATTTACTTCAATATAAAATATGAAATGACTCGCCTCTTTGTCATCGGACAAGTCGTCAAGGTTTTTACTTTTACATTATCCTGCACAAATATTCAATAAATTAACTGTAGCAACATTTACAATACTTCGAAAGAGATTCCATTTTTGGAAAGTGAAGATTTCAAATTCCGACAATTTATGAATTTTTCATTTTTAAGGCCGTACCGTGTGTTAATTCAATGCAATTTCCTCATATTTTTAATATGAACAATACGTAAACTTTAACATTATATAAGAGATTGACACAGTGACATTTTATACGTTTTATACTAATAATAGAAAATCTAACAGGATATTCTTCTCCTACTAATTATAATAAATTACAATTCAAACAAGTAGAGTGTAAAAGAACGATTGTCGTATGTGAGATGATTGTGTGATTGTGGATCGAAAAAGAGGACAATGTGTTCATCAATAAATAAAGAAAAAGTATCAATTTCGTTTCAGAAAGCGAAAGGTCGCTGTGTGAACTTGAATTTCACCCAAAACATCTATTCTATCGTCATTTTCTCTTTCTTTAGAAAAAATACAAACATCACCGTAGTTTACCCAACCCATTTCGATCAATTCTATGTCAATCAGTCTATAACAACAACCAATCCAATTACTGTCTAATTATTGAAAGAGAAATTTTTCTAATCTGTGTTGTTTTTATTTCTAGTATATGTGCCACTTTTGTGGTTTATATAAACGCATATCCAGCATTAGAAACCGATTTGGTTACACAACCGAAACCAGGACAAGAATATGTTTTTGTACAATCATCCGGCACAGGAGCCCGGCCGATTGCTAGAAAAGATAAGATCGTCGACGAATCGAAACACCGTTTCGAGACCTCGCACAAATTCCCACCGTCATTGAAATATATTCTGCACGATGAAGACGATGATGATTGTGGCGACAAGAAGAAATTGAAGAAAGTCGTAAAGAGAGAAGCACCAGCTCCGGCGCCAGCTGGGGCGATCAAATTGGACGTCCAGAAGCTTTTAGCACAATACAAAACCGAATTGAAGACTAGCACGACTACAACGCCGAAAACTGCAACAAATCGACGTAAAGCTGGTAATAAGCGGACGAAAAAAGAGGCCCGGCTTGAAACTGAATTGGTAACTAGTCCGAAACCGTATTTGACTACCAGTGCTTCAGCTCCGAAACCGGTTGATGATGATGATGATATATCATTATTAGGAAGCGCTAGTGAAAATCAACGGTCTAGAATCCAAATCAAGAAAGGCCCAAACGGTCAAGAATACGAATATGAATACGTTTATTACTATTACGATGATGATGACAATGCGAAACCGAGTAATTCTCATGATGGTCCGACTCGTGAACAGATACCAGAGACGACAAAGGATCGCAAAGCTGAGGCTAATGAAATTGTACCATCGAGGGGTAGGACACGTGGCCGTCAGTTGAGTACGGATGATGAAACTGTGAATGAAGAACGTTTACCAGCTAATACACGATTTCCGCCGAGAAGTCGTAATTTAAACACAACACCATTACCGGAAGAGGAAACGAAAACAACAACGACAAAAGGCCGCGGTAGAGGAAGGTCAACAACAGAAACTGTACCAACTGAAGCTGATAATGTATCGGACGAAACACAGGTTAGCTCAGAATTGTTAATACACCTTGACGGAAATCTAGATTGTTGTTATTTTAATTGAAAAAGTCAAGGTTGTGTAATTAAATTGGAAAGGTGTATAGATCGATTTTTAATCATGAATTCTTTCAGGGTTCTAGAGGACGGACTCGTGCCAATGTTAGACGGCCTTCTTTGGACCTGGTTGATAATGCATCGTTTAATACAGCCGGTGCCAGTGATTCGGCTGCCGCTTCTAGTCCATCATTCCCATCGGATTTACCTGCAGGACCTGTACGTTTCTTGGGGGCGACGCCTAATGAACAAGTCGACCTTCCTGTAATTTCCAACAATTACAATTTAAACCAATCCCTAATCGTTTAATAAAAATTTCAGGAATCACCAACAAGAGACGCGCCTGAAACTGGAGCAAACGAAAATACTGAAAATGCAGAAGAAGAAACAACAACGACAATGTCGCCGATGGATAAAGTCGCTTTAGATCTCTACGCAATTCTTCAAGGCACTCAAAAACTTTCCGGTGAAGAATCTAGTCCGACAAATGAAGAAAACTTAACTGATACTCCAGAAGAAGCGGAATTAACAACGGAAATAACGACTGAAGCTATAATTGAGACGACAACTCCAACGACAACTACAACAACTACAACGACCACTACAACAACACCGGTACCGACGACAACTACCACAACAACGACAACAACACAAGCACCGATTGGTCGAGGGCGATTCAAGGGACGTAACAGAAAAACAACAATAGCCGCAGCCTCGACAACAGAAGCTCCACAAACAGAAAGTAAGCCGAAGAGTAAATTCAGCCGGCCAAGTTTCGGTAACCGACCCAGAAATCGCGCAACAACTGAAGCAAGTGTTGAGAAAGAGGCGAAAGAAGAGACCAAACCGCAAACACACTCTAGGGTAGATTTTAACTATTTTACTAATAGTCGAGGTAATATTTTCAAACTTACAGCCAACTTTGAGTCGTGGCCGGTTTGGTGGCGGTAGAACTCGCACGAGAACTACAGCAGCACCTGAAGAAAAAGACGACTCATCATCATCATCGTCATCATCATCATCAACAAGTCCAACACCGGTATCACGCCCGTCATTAACACGGCCACGAGCTTCGTTCAATCTGCGGAATCGAGGCCACACTACTGCCGCTCCTGCTGAAACCAGCGAGGAAACAGGACAGGAATCGGCCACGGCGACTACTACAGCCAGACCTCGTCGGATTCAACCGGGTCCGGGAGTGCGTCCGTTAAGACCCGGGCCTAGAATTAATTTAGCCCGCGGCCGGCCTGGCACTACCACTACTACAGAAGCGGCCGTTGAAGATCATGTAACTGGTGATGAAACTAACAGTGAAGAACCTGAACCTGAAGAACACGAAGATAAAGTAAAAAAAATCTAATTTACAAAAATCCGAATTAAATTTGTTGCTTTAGGTGGAGGAAACTTCAACTCCAGCCGATAATAGTCCACTGGCGAAATTACGGAATAAACAGAAATTGCAGATCAAACCGAAAGCCTCGGCTAGTACTTCAGTACAGGTGCGCCGGATTAACCCGCTGTTGAGACGCCGGCCGGGCCAAGCGGCGGAGACTTCAAGCGAAACACCAGCACCGGAAGTGGTGTCGTCGGAATCGCCGGTTGATGAGGACAGCGAGACGGAAGAATCGCTAGCTAGTTCAACTACAACAACGACAACTACAGAAGAGCCTCGGGGGTTGAATAAGCTGTTAGCCGGGCGGAGGCGATTGGCTACCCGAGCACCGACTCATTCGTAGATTGGGAGATAGTTTGTTTTTTAGAAATATACCTCTTGAAATTTATTGAATTGAATTTTTGATGGAATTTTGTATATAGATTTTTTTATTAATTGACAATAGAAATTAGGATGGAAAATTTTTCGGAAAACTTACAACTTTTGTAATTTATTATCGAAACAAAAAGACGATGAAAATACTCAAACGCCTATTGTAAATAAGTAATAAATAGGTAGTTAAAACCGCTTGTTTCCTTTACAATCAGTTATATCAAATAAGAATACTTTATTAATAAAACAACAATATATTTGTCTCTACGAAATGTATAATTTTTGTTGTATAAAAATGCACAAAATAGAATAATTAAATATTCTATTTCATACGAATGTTTAAGTACAGTTATTTATATTTCTTGATATGTTCAACAAGAACAACAACAACAACAAAATGGAATGTTTCTATTTTTCATCCTTATACAATTAATTCTTTAAGATGCTATTAACAATAAACAATTACAAAAATATTAGACAATAAATAAATAGATACTTATTGTTGCTTATCCTTTAATTGTTCTGCAGCTCTGAAACATCCAAATCAAGGAATAATTGACGAGAAACCTATCACAAGTGTGTTTGTAAACGGTTAAAACAATACTGAATTGAAAATAGTGCAACCATTTTATTTCAACGGATTTAAAATTCCAGGCGAGTAGAATTTCGCTAATTTTGGCCACTTCGCTACTACAATTTGAGAATGAACAAGTTTTTGAAGACAAATACCGCTAATTGTTCGAAATAAACCACGATTACGAGCCAATTAATACAAATTAAAAACTTCCTGGCGATATTTAAACTTTGGACTAGATCACCGATGAATTAATGTCAGGGAAATTTAATCTATGAGCTCAATGGGGACAATTTCAGCTACTTAATTTATTACAACTTGTCTCTATACAAAATAATGAAGGTTTTGTCTTCAAAAACTATAAGTTGAAACCAAAACGAACACAGGAAAATCTAGAAAGACTAGACAAATTAGCATCAATTTCTCTACTAAATTGTTGAAACCGGGAATTAAATTTTGAACGAATACAACAATCATTAAATAGCTCGAACTTTTCTTGGTAGAAAATTAACTGTAGTTGTAGATGTGGAAATTCTATCGTCATATTCTTGAGCTTTTATATACATAAATACACCAGCTATCACAATAATTGTACCGAGGGCACTCAATACTGTTACTTCATTGCCGAATAATATTACAGATAACCAGATAAGGAAGGCGCGTTTCGCTGTATTAGCAACACTGAAATCAATTCGATTTTAATGGAATAAAAATAGAAATTAATTATAATTACCTGTGAGTAACAGGACTGATATAGTCCATTAGGACATAAGCTGTAATGCTTTGAAAATGGAAAAATACACCGTTTAATATAAAATAAAACACAACATGAAAATCAATTGTTGTTCTATGATTCATATCGACTAAAAGTAGCGTTGTCGGTATTTGAATTATAATACTAGCTATACTTGTATAGAATTGCAATTCGGCCGGGCTGCAATCGGAAAATCCCAAAATAAATCCAAATAAATTAAACTTTAAAACTTACGTATACTTGAATTTATCACCAGATATTAACATTTTCGAATAGACATTTTGTATACATTCGGTTAAATTAGTGGCCATTGCTGCTATAAAACCACGTAATTCAAAACTGATTTCGTTGATTGAACACAACGCTAAGCCGGACATTACAGGTAACAAACTTAAATTAACATAAAGGCCGGTTTGTTCGCCCAATAAACAACGCGAAATCAACACGGTGAACATCGGGGCTGAACTTTTTATTGTTTCTGTAAAACTAACAGCCACGTAATTTAATGCGATTAGTCCCAAGACGACTGTGAGAAATCTAAAATAATCGCCAAAATAGTGGTTAAATTTCCACAATTTATTAACGAATACCTTGTACAGCCGACTAGGACCATGTGTTTGTAGAAACCGGGTGGTTTGCTCAACCGTTGGGACGGTTTGTACATGCCACAGGGGAAATAGAGTTGGATGAAACCGCAAGTGGCCGTCATCAACATCTGACATGCTCCTATAAACACAAAGAAACCGGTGATTTCGTTGAATTTTTGATTATAATCAATATTTACCTAATACGGCAGGATTTCCATTTAAATACATTAAAATGTACTTATTTAAAAACAACGTACAACCACTAAAAACATACCATAATAACAGAAATACCAAAGCTCGTATACTCAATAAACCGCCTTTATTATGATTGTCATTATCTATTTTCGTTTTGATCAAAGTCGACGATTGTTCGACTAATTTGTTATTATGATGATGATGGATATTGTTATCATTAATTAGATTTATTTGTGTTTTATCCATGATTGAATATTGGACACGTTCACTATATATCGAGATTTAAATTGTAATAAAAATCACCTTGTAATCATTGCAGTGAATTAAAAAAGAATTACTTAATTCTTATCAATAAAAAAATAATTATTTCGAAATGACTAATTTAATGTTCTTTTAATGTATTTTTGTTAAACTTTCACTTCACGGTTTGACAAACAAGAAGCTATAACCTCAAACGTCAACACGTCAAATCGCTGATAAGCAGGCTGGCCACTACAATAACACCAACATAAAATACTACTCAATTTCAAGAGCTATCTATCAAATAATTATCAATTAATAATTAAATTAAATATATTCGATCTTAGTTTACATTATTTCAACATATTTATGTGTTAATTATAACAATGGAATAGGTTAAATTTTAATTGGGCTATAATTAGTAGTCCAAAGTTGCCAACTTTCCGGAAATAAAGCCACCAGACAGCCGGTCATTGTTATTATTGTTGGAAACAGTTTTTATCGAAGAAATTAAACAAAAAACATGAATAAAAGCCGTGATTGTTGTGATAAATTCCAATAATTCGACGTTTTTTGGTTCAAATACAGTTTTAATATCGTATAGTATTGTAGGTATTTTCGATCAATCAATTTGACTGGTTCTCGTTAAATTACGATAAATAAATCAAACTATTTCTTATCGATCTAATCCTTAGATGTTGTCTTGATGTGTCCAATACAAGGGTGTTCCCGTCGTTGATCACAGGATTGAAAGAGGATAGCAGGTGCGCGGTCATCAACCCTTATTCACACTCACACTCACATATACAGTTATATATCGTTGTAAACATTGATCTTGTCCTGTTGAAAGGGAGAGGTGTCTCCTAATCTCTCCCTATCAATTTCTAATATTTAAAACGATAAAATAATGGAATTTATTTAGTTTTAGTTGAAAATTAATTGAGGCGAGATGCAGAAGAAGGAGGAGCATTTCGAACAGAAACGTTTAGAATTGGAGGCATGGCTGCAGAAGATGGAATCCAGGCTAGCAACAATGGCACCAGTAGGGCATACAGCTGATGTTTTAGAAGTACAATTACGGGAACAAAAACAACACCATGCTGAATTGCATCAATTCAAAGCACAAATTGAGAATTTCCAACAATTAGTACAACGTCTAATTATCGCCCATCAACATGAAGATACCACCTGTTACAAAAAGGTACAATTCTCCGAATAAAATCACTAAATATCGTTGACAATTATCAAATTTTAGGCTGCTGAATATATCAATCAACACTATATGCGACTAGACGCCTGTGTTATAAATCGCGGAAAAATGCTCCATTCTGCATTGAGTTCATTACAGAATCTCGATCGTTCATTGGATAAATTCCTAGCATGGTTGAGTGAGGCTGAATCGGTAGTTGAGACTCTAGAAGGTGATGTTGAATCGCGTCGTGCTACCCACCAATTAAAAGAATTACAATTGGACATCGAGCGTCAAGCACCGACACATGCAGCTCTACGTTCGTCGAGTCTAGCTCTACTCGGTTCATTAGCACCGGAAGATGCGTTAATGTTGCAATTACGCGGCGATGAGATGGAACGCAGATGGCAAGCTTTACGTACACGTACATCGGATTTACGGAATCGTTTAGAACACAATACCGATTATTGGAATGCTCTATTATTGTCATTAAGAGAATTAACCGAATGGGTAATCCGGAAAGATACAGAATTAGGATTAGCTGCTCGTCAGGATGATCATCGCGCATTCCGACAACAATTGGAAGATAAACGTCCGTTAGTTGAGGCGAGTTTGAGGAGTGCCCGACAGTTTGTTGCCGGCGATCCGTCCGGTGAATTGGCGAGGAATTTACGGCGTGAATTAGTTAAATTATCCGATAAATGGAATGCTTTAATCGATAAGTCGGATAAATTAGCGGCTAGACTTGAAGAGAATTCGGCTGTAAGCTGTTTAGATTGTTAATATTTTTAATAATTAGTTTTTTTTTTGTAGAAGTTGAAACAATTAACGATGAATTTGGAGGAAGCATCAGCTGCAGTATCGCGTTTAGAACGTGCAACGCTCTGTTGGAGTGGTCCACGTAGTGCTGCCGAAGCCCGAGAATTACTTTCAAGTTTACGCAATCTAGAAACTCAACTACCACCATTACAGCGAATTTTGGATGAGGCCCGTTGTCAAGCTGGCGCTTTAGGTAGTGCATTACCGAATAATCTAGCAACACAATTAGAGGATTGCACGGCTAGATGTAGAGCATTACAAGCGGCGATACGTGAACGTCGTGAACAACTCACCAGTACAACACAAGGGGAAATATCACCGGGTCCTTCCAGTGTTCAACCGCCATGGGAACGGGCAACTACACAAAATAAAGTGCCATATTATATTAATCATAATACGGAGACAACACATTGGGATCATCCGCAAATGTTGGAATTGGCCGCTTGTTTGTTGCAATTGAATGAAGTCCGTTTTTCCGCCTATAGAACTGCCTTGAAATTACGTGCTATACAAAAGAAACTCTGTTTAGATTTAGTTGGTATTAATGCAGCTTCCGAAGCGTTCGATTTGCACGGTTTACGTGGACAAAACGATAAATTATTAGATGTAGCCGATATGATTTTAGTATTGCGTGCTATTTATAGTTCAACAGCTGCCCAACAACCGAATCTAGTTGATGTACCGCTTTGTGTTGATTTAGCTTTGAATTGGTTGTTGAATGTCTATGATAGTCAACGTACCGGCCAGATACGTGTATTGAGTTTTAAAGTAGGCATAACAATATTAGGCAAAGGCCATTTAGAAGATAAATATCGATATTTGTTTCGTTTAATTGCTGATCCACAACAGAAAACTGATCAACGTCGTCTAGGACTACTATTACATGATGTCCTACAAATACCGCGACAATTAGGCGAAGTTGCAGCCTTTGGTGGTTCGAATATTGAGCCGAGTGTACGTAGTTGTTTAGGTGATCGTGAAGATTTAGAAGCTGCTCATTTTTTAGCTTGGCTCAAACAAGAACCACAATCATTAGTCTGGCTACCGGTTTTGCATCGATTGGCAGCTGCTGAAACAGCCAAACATCAAGCCAAATGTAACTCATGTAAACAATATCCAATAGTTGGATTGCGTTATCGTTGTTTGAAATGTTTCAATTTCGATATGTGCCAATCGTGTTTCTTTGCTGGACGTCTAACAAAAGGCCATAAATTGTCACATCCGATGCATGAATATTGTGCTGCTACAACATCAATCGAAGATATGCGTGATTTTACTAAAGCATTAAAGAATAAATTTAAAAGTAAACGTTATTTCATGAAACATCCCCGTATGGGTTATCTACCAGTACGGTCGGTATTAGAAGGTGATGAATTAGAAAGTCCGATAGCATCACCACAACATAACGATATGCACTCCCGTTTGGAAATTTATGCAAATCGTTTAGCTGAAGTTGAATTACGTGCCGCTTCACCAGAAGATGAACACCGTCTAATTGCCGATTATTGTCAAAGTTTAGAAGGTGCACCGGCTAGTCCAGGACAATTAATGTTGGTCATTGACGAGGAACAACGGGCTGAATTACAGGAGATGATACGCGAATTAGAGGATGAAAATGCGGCTTTACGGCAAGAATACGAACAGTTACAACGCGGTGCAACTCCACATCCGCCACAACAGCCCCAACATGATGTTTTAGCTGAAGCCCGTTTGTTGCGACAACATAAAGGACGATTAGAAGCTAGAATGCAGATTTTAGAGGATCACAATCGGCAATTAGAGGCGCAATTGCAACGTTTACGGCAATTATTGGATGAACCGCCGACATCAACATTGCAGACACGTAGTGTGACTGCGTCGCAATTGAATCAAGATAATCCGGGCAGGATGAGCCAGCCACCGCCACCTGCTGATCACCGTTAAAGCCATATCATTTATTCATATCATGTAATCGCTTTGCCTATTGTTAAAAGACAAATGTTATCAGTATACTAATCATATCAATACCATCATGTGTTTGTTAATTAGTAGATTTGTATTTTTATTAAAGTTAGTTTCGTTTTGTTACTTACCATTGACTATATTGATCAATAAAAGGATTTCAATATTTACGCATCGGTAATTTAAATTATAGAGGCAGGAGCGGGTTTGATTATGGACTACAAACCGGGGCCCTATTCAATCAAAGGTCCTCCTTTGAGCTCAAGCGAATCAAAATTTTGAATTGACTCAAACTTGGACAATTGGATAGGCCCCTAAAGAGTATTAGCCCAGAGTCCGTTCCTGGAAATAGGAATAAAAATAAAATTTTCAATCATACTTTTAATAAAAACTTAATAAATACTGTTAACGAATAGCTACAAACAACAAAAACCGTTTGTAATTGAATCTTTTGTGCTTTGTCCTATTTGTAGCGTAATAGAAACAACACTGTCTTTTTAATATTTGTTAATATTTCCTAATGTGCGTTTCACACGAACTCTGTGTTGCGCCAAGATTTGGATGTACAAACTCCCGATCCTCGCCACCATTCATTCACATCTTCATAATGTCTATGGGTAAGCGGTGCATGCAACATTGCACATAATCGACACCAGAAATACGTATTGATAAATTCACCAGTCCCTTTCCATTTAAAATACGAATTGTACAACGCATTATCTTTATCTAACCGATGCAAATACGCCGCTAATTCGGCCGGCCCAGCGAACTCATCTACGTGGATATAAGAGCCTTCCGGGGCGCTTCTTTGGTAATCTTCCGGACGTGCGCCCATCACAATCGGGAGCACATTCTGCGATAGTCCATTCACGTAGAATTTCTCGGTGATATAGTCGCGACAATTCGAATTTTCAAAAGCTAGATAGAATTTATAGTCGCGATCTAACAATTCGAAACATTTCTTATCGGAACGGGGACATTTTAAAGGGCCGCAAGTTCCATAGATGTCCACCGGTATGTATTTGCCCAATTCGCGAGCGTAAGCTAAACGGCCGTTCCTAGCACCACAGTTCGATACGAACCAAGCGACTTTTTTCGTCTTGTTGGTGGAATAATCGCGCATCTGCGGGTTTTGCCGTACCTAAAAACCAGAAATTAACTCGAATTTTGAATAATTTTAGAGTTTTACTTCCGGATCGTAGTAAGTCCAACGTTCGTACGGCGCTACAAGATCGCTGTCTCGGCGATAGGTAGCCGTCCAGTTGATAACGTCGGCAAATTTGATACTCTGCGTGTGATAAGGACATTCTAGGAAGTACATAATCCAGATTTGTTTACTCGGTCTATGTACGCCTGGATTGATGAAATGGTCTTTATAAAGGATGGCGTCAGCGTCAATTGCGCGGCTTTTATCATCGGTTAGACTGCACCGGTTGACGGGACAGCCGTGAAAAGTACCAGGGCCCGGTTTCTGGCCCCAATTTCCTAAACCATTATAAGCAAGTATAATTTTCTCCTGAGCATCATCACCTGTAATCACAAATAATCAAAATTCGCTCTATTCGAAACAAGACTTACCTTGATAGTCTTCTGGCACATACATGAGTTGTTCTATAACACGATCACCGTCGAGTTGATCGGGGAACAAACGGGGAAGACCTTTTGTACTGGTAGGCCATTCAGTACCTCCTTGGAAAAACCATAATTTCTCTCGATCGTCCACAGTATTCTTTGTTTCTTCACTACCGATAATAATCTCGTTCAATTGTTGTAATTTTAATGGTTCTACTGATTCGTCTTCAATATCGCCATCGTTATCATCGAAGTCGTTGAGTTTTTCTTGTTTTTTCGACAATACCGGCCACGACAGTCGGTGGTGTTGTGTTATCACAAGTGTGATAACAATAAGGAATAGGATTATAAAACAAAAACGACGCGCTGATAGTCGCGGTGGCATTTTAAAAACTAACCCATTATCTAGAATGTGCAATTAAAATTGGTAATGGTTTAACAAACAATATAAGTAAAAAAGCAACATCAGGCTAGAATTTTATACAAAGCGAATGATTTATCGGTGATCGTATTACATGTTTTTTTGGTTTTGGCAAATATTGAATTCTCTGTTATTAGTACAATTGATACATTAATCAATCGGTTGTTTGATCGAAGGGCATAATTTCCAAGTGTTATTAAACAGAATTGACACGTTATTACTTACTCATTTCTAGGAATTTTTCGCGAAACCGGGGAAAACTACACGCGTTTTCTTCGAGAAAACCGGTGGAAATTGGGGGTTTGATAAGATAAATAAGTGTCTATACATCACGATTAGATTAGATAAATACGGAGATTAATCATTGTAGAATTTGGTTAAAATTCCACTCGAACTAATTGAAATTAAAATGAAACAAAACTGGAACAATTGTTGACGAAATATTGATAAAACTTATCAAAACAGACCTGTATAAATTACGTACAAATAAATAAATACGAGAATCAATGCAGTAACACTCACCATAAATTTATTGTTTATTGCCATCGTTTATAAACAAATTGAGTTTTTTTCGTAGATTAGTGTCGCTCTAATCATACGTATGACTCACCTATAGTCAACGAACAGGGGGTGGTTTTCTGTGGGGGCGCATTTACAGTTTCAATCGTGGCTCTCGCGGCAGCATCCACTTTGCAGGAGAAGGAGGAGTGGATTTTCACTTGGAAAATCCATATTTTGAATGCGGACGCAAGCGCACCAGGATAATTACAGGATAATACACTAATAATAATACGAAGAAGACGCAAGCGCTTCTGTTTCGTTTACAATTTTTTTATTAATCAATCCATAACAAAAGATTATTGTCTTTTTGTTAATTGTTAACACAAAATTGTGTTGCTAGGATAAGATTGTGGGGAATTAGTGGCTTTCGTTGCGGTAATTTTTACAACAATTTTAGAATATTTTAGTATCTTATCGATGAATTATAGTAGAAATGCATTTCCTTTCCGATAAATTAGCATTTTATGACAATTTTAGTTGGATTGTTTATGATTTAGTTACATTTTCGTTCAAGGATAATTGGATCCGGAAAACAGGATTACATTTACTTTTTTTATGATTTATGATATTTTGACGAGATGGTAAAGTAAATAAAGGTCTTTATTAAAAACTTTAAATATATTAACAAAAATAAAACACACGATAATTTGATTTTAATTTGAATAAGAGGCGGTCACTCTGAGCGACAGCGGGAATGTACCGTTTATGAGGTTGTCATCAAATAACAAACCTTTCTCTTTATTTCTATTTGAATTTCTTTAAATTCCACATTTATTAATTTGTTCCTATGCAGACGGACGACCGGCGTCCGGTGAACAACCCGAATGGTATATCGGTGATGTGATCATATTGGTGGGTTGTTGTTGATGTTGCATTGATAAACTAGCCATAGCTGATACAGTATCTTTATCATCTTTCTCTGTACGTATAGCATCATTGTGTGAACAAATCGCCGATTTGGCGGCTTCTTGTAAACACGGCCAATGTACAGTTTGAATTGCGATGATCTTTTGCAATGCAATTATAGCATTAGAACATGGTGTACGTGTTAATTCAATTGGTGATATTGGTGATGGTGTATCACCTAATAATACACGAACACATTCTTCAGCTGAATCACAAATTGATGGTAGATCATAACCACCTTCTAATGCTAATACAACACGTCCTCTAGCTAATGTCATCAATTGACGTGTCATATAACCAAAACATGCTGGTGATACTTTATAACCACCTAATGGTGGTTGATGACCATCTGTAGCATCAAAACCGGCCGATACTAATACAATATCAGGATTAAATTCGCGTGCAATTGGCATAACAACACTACGAAAAGCGGCCAAATAATCAGCATCACCTAATGGTGGTTCTAAACCACCTGACCAGGCTATATTAACATTGAATCCTAGACCGGCGCCGGCGCCGCATTCATTCGGACTCCCCGTGCCTGGAAAAAAATTCCCATCATCATGACGATGCATTGATATTATTAAAACTCTCGGATCATCATAGAATATATCTTGGGTACCATTGCCATGATGTACGCCCCAATCAAAGATGAGTATCTTATGGACACGGTGTTCTCTTTGTAGTACACGTGCCGCTATAGCGACCGAATTGAAAAAACAAAACCCCATTGCTTGTTGTGGTTCAGCATGATGGCCGGGTGGACGGACAACGGCAAAACCATTTCTTATATCACCAGTCCATGTACGTACGGCTAAATCAATTGTACAACCAACAGCCATACGTGCCGCTGGTGCTGTATAAACTTCATTCCATGTTGTATCTGTATCAACACCAATACCACCGCATGGTAATCGTACAAATGCAGTTAATGGTAATGAATGTAATTTACTAACATCAACTTTATGTCTACTAATTGAACTTGTACCATATAATAATGAATGAGCTTCTGAATGACATGTTTGTAATTCTTGTGATGATGCTTTCCTTGGACGTAATCGATCACAACGTGATACTAAACCAGTTTCTAATAAACGTGACCATATACTTTGTAAACGGCCAGCATGTTCTGGATGTATAGCATTATTACCACAAATACAGGCATGTTTTAACATTTGATTATCATAAGCTAGACCTGTTGTTGGGGTGGAAGATGCACGACGTCTTGGCAATGTTGGACCACCACCAACTATACCATCCGGTCCACCCAAATGCACCACTGGACTGCTTAAAGCGCGCGAAAGTGGCCGGATACTAAAAAAAAAAACAATACATTAATTTTACAATCGTATTCTACAACTTTTTGTAGATCCGTTACCATGACAACGTTGTACATTAATTTAGTCAAGTATTGTATGTACCAAATACACAGTCGTATTCTCGTATTAAAAGGCAAGAATAGCCAAAAAGTTAGAGAATACCAATGATTAATAGAAATGATAGAATTAAGTAGACTAAACTATTCAAGATTGTTGATCTAAACGTTGTCATAGTAACGGATCTATAAAAAGTTAGAGAATATGGCAATTTTGGGCGATATTCCAATTATTTTAATAATTAATTGAGAAACAAATTACTCATGTACAGTTAATAAAACTGCTACTTATAATACACATGTTCATCAATATTACAAATCTACTAAAGCTAGTTCTATGTGTATTTAGTTTGAACATAACACGCATCGTTTCTAAAATTAACTGTTGTAATGAGGAAACCATTGGATTGCACGAAAAAAGAAATTAAAAAAAAAAAAAACCAGCAAACTTAAAGTAAACCGATCCATCTAGTTAAATTTAATGAACAAAGAACCTTTATGTAATCAAGAAAAATGATCGGCACACAATTCGTGATAATAATAAAAATAATACCTGCGTGATTCATTAGCTCTCAATTCTAAATCCCTTTGTTCTTGTTCTTCAGGTGGCGGTTGTGGTGGTTGTGGTATTGTTAATGGTGGTCCATCTAATAACGGATGTCCTAATGGTAATGGTGATGATTGTGTCCTACCTAATGGCCGTATAACACCCCTACTTTGTTGTTGTTGTTGTTGTTGTTGTTGATGGTGGTGTTGTTGTGGCTCTTGTAATTCGCTAATTGTATCTAATTGTTGTTGTGGTTGTTGCTGTTGTTGTGACGTTGGTGGCGGTGGTGGTTGTTCTTCATGCTCACTTTCAATCGCCGGTAATGATGGATAAAATGGTAATGTACCAGGTAGCATTTGTCCAGTTAATGGCATTCCTAATCTAGCTGTACAGGCGGCACGCATTGCTGCTTCACTTAAATCCGGCGATGAAGCTTGTTGTTGTTGTAAAACATGATGTGCAGCCAATGATATATTCGGCATTGATGGACTACTAAATAATGGATGTCGTTGATATTCTTCAGTTTCACATGGTGGACTTAATTCTTTTGGTGGTTCTTGTGGTGGTGATTCACTTGGTGGTAAACATGAACTTAATAATTTCTTTTTAAATGATGGTAAATGTCTTTTACTCATTGGACTATTACGGCGTTCCATTACACGTTGTTTTAAACGGACTTTCAGTAAATTAGGCTCGGATGCTAATTGATTATTTAATTAATTAATTATTTTTTATTAAATAAATAATTAATAATTAATGGATTTATAATACCTGTTTTACGTAAAGGAAAATCGTTGTTTGCCGCTGAATCTGACCCTGTCTCCATTCCCTCTGACCTGTGAAAATAATATGAATAAGAAGAAAATTAATCAATAAACGTGTTCAAATAAGAAAAACCTCACACTCTTAACTTTAACACAATTTTAAATTAGCATTTTTTCAATTAATAAAACTGTAGTTGGATTGATTGATTTTTAAAGGGTGAATTTAAATGAAAATTGTATAAAAATCCCTCTTCAAACGGTTACATGTCGATCAGTTTAATCATCTATAATTCAAAACCTGACCTGTAGATTACAATAATTAATTTACAACCCGAAAACCTAAAAATAAGCTTGCTTTCATTCATATCCACCAATTTTTTAAACGAATACTAATTAACCAACACACTGATAGATGGCGTTATTACTATAACCGATATTTTCGATCATTCCATTTAAATAAACAACGATAATTAGAGATAATAACAATAAATATTATTAATGAAAATACAATTGTTCTTCAAAGAAATTATATTTTCAAACGATAAGTGGACCGGTTTCGGCTCTTTAAATACAATTGATAACAATAAATTCGATAATACGTCTAATATTTTGTATCAATTCTAATTTTCCACTTGTGTATTTTTTCGGAAAATCAGGTTTTTGGAACAGATCATACATATTTTCTTACATAATTCAAAATGGTTTTTGGCACTGAAGAATCTCATTCAGTATTTAGTTGTTGTTTTTGGCAAACCGATCATTATCAATATGTTCCAAAAAGTTGAATTAACACAAGACGAATTGTGCTCGTTTGTGAGAAAATCGAAGTCTTTTTGAATTTATCATGTTGTTTGTTGCTTTATTTTTAAAAAATATACAAAAATAAACAATTATATCGAACAAAAAAATTAAAAGTAATTATGAAATAATACGAGTTATTATTAGTGTTCGGTTTTTTTTTCCGACATAATTGCCGTATCATCATTACAATAATTTTTGGTTTAAATTTAGAATGATTTAAACGAAAAAGAAAAACAAGAATTTAAAAATAACAACACACGAACCAATCGAATTTATCCGATAATACAATGTATATAACTTTCATATCTATTTAATCATTGAATGTCAATTTCGCTCTATCTATTTTTAGATACCTGTTATAATTCACCTTCAGCGTTTATTATTTTTAGAAACTTCATCATAACGCTTGTCTAAATATTCCTATCTATAATAATATCGGGGGTGGCAGACTCCACACAAACACACTCACACATAAATTAAAAAAATCGCTACAATATACCCATCTACCCACACTAATTCCACTTCAGATGAATCATTATTCATTATTTAAATAGAATAATTGTTCAATTTCTATCTCCCGTTGGTTTTAAAATCGATATTTCCATCGGTTTTTATTAAATTTAGAATTGTTGTTTTTTAAAATAGAACAAAGTGTTCATTGGTCCATAAAAGAATTCTCTCTCTTTTTATAACACAACACAACAGAGAGAGAAAAAAGCTACTCAAAAGTCTATTTATAATCGTGAATTAATTTGAGAAACGATCAAAAATTTATTGTAAATCTCCAACAACATTGATAAAAAGATAAAAAAAAAATTATCGAATAATCTAGGATTTATCTCAAATGAAAATTTAATCAGTCAAGTAGATTACTACGTGAGTAGATGATAAATTATTTGGAATACTTTGAATAATTAATTATACGGTATTTGGTAAAAATTGTAGACGAAGAGGCGAAAACAAAATTATTATAATTGCGTTATATCGCAGCTTTGTTCATATGCTTATAGTACCATGTGTGCCACGCTATTCCTCTTCGCAGTAGCCTATGGTTTTGCGAACGTATGTCAGTTTCTTGTTTCAACTAAATAATCTGCATTACCGACAGATTGTCGGTAATGCAGATTACTAAGCTGAATCAAGAAGCTGCCCTACGTTTACAGTCACAGGTTACTGCGAAGATGAATAGCGTGGCACACATGGTATGTCTGAAATATACAGGCTTCGCTTTGGTGACAATGTCGTAGATTACTTCACTTTATTAGATTAAATGTGAAATACAGGTGTCTAAAATTTTTACAAATTTTGAAACTGCAATTTTATTTTTTGGACAGCCTGTATAAACGCGAACTTGGATTATTCGATTGTACACCAGAAAATCAACAAAAAAACGAAATTACTACTTGTAACACTCCAATAATAGCCTTGGATTAATAAAAACTGTTATAAAATTGTCACCCCATCACAAATCCCAATTCTTCTAATTAGTAACAAGACCAATAATTGTAGGGCGTTGAATGAACGTAATCCGATCAGAAATACGATTCTTTTCGACTATTTCTACCCTATTATTTTTAATTAAAGTTTAAAAATAAAAATAATTGATTCCTGAAATTAGCTACGATATATGTCCGTTATTTAGGTTATGAAACCAATAATACCTGCAACATACACATACGATAATTACCGCATGCTGTGAATTTATTTTTAAACGGACGACTCAAAATATAACATCACTATCTCTATTAATATTAATAAATATCCGTCATAATATTTAAATTTGTATAAAGAAAAACGAGTGTATTAGTGCGTGTGTGTACGAGAGAGATAGATGATTTTCAAACAATAATTACGCGCCATCAATTTGAATTTATGTCCATCCATAATAACATGATCATGATCGATAATTAGTTTTGTAAGAAAGAGAACGGTATAGATTGAGAAGAAGATGAGGAAATTGATAAAAACAAAATCAATTTACCTGCGAAACAAAAACAATTTATAAAACACCAACTAGATTTGTTTTTAAGTTGGTAGTCATGGCGAATAGCAACAGAGCATCATCAGCTGTTATCCATGCTTCGATAATAATAATAATAATGATAATAATAGGAGGATGATGAGACTTACCAGCAGGAATTGTCCGTTCTGGCTTGTTTCGAACATCCTGACGCCCGTTGCCGTAAAAATGCCTGCAATTTATGTTTAACTTCCGTTGAGGCAATGGCACTCTCTTGGTGTTTCTCTTTTTTCCTTAATGCCTCCAATTGTTCGCGTTGTCGTATCTCTTGCAATTGTTTCTGACGATCCCAGAATTCTTTTAGATGTTGTCGTAATTGTTGTTCGTGTTGTTCGGCTAGATGTTGTTGTTGTTGTTGGAAATGTTGTAATAAGATTTGATGTTGTAGTTGATGTTGTTTTTTGATTTGTAATATTTGTTGTTCGAGTTCGCGCTCGGGCGCTTCTCGTTGTTGCTGTTGATGGTGATGATGATGTTGTTGATGTTGTTGTTGTTGTTGTTGTTGCTCGGCCATAGCCTCCTTAGATGCGGTCCATCACAAGATACACACGCGCACATACGCACTACATGTAGAATACAACACCACCACAGATATACATGAACGACAACAGAAAGAAAAACAATTTTATTTTAAATAACAATTTATATTTATAATATTAACTAAATATTTATTAAATATACATTCATATAAGATATATTAACACAAATATACATATACACACACGCATACACTTATACACTTACACAAAATTACACACGCACGAAATTCTTGAAATAAAACGTTGTTGATAATGATGATGATGACAATTGTAGTGAATATGACCTGGGGCACTACACCTGAGTGTTCCTGATGGTGTTGCAGGAAAACAACAAAACAACAACTGTCAGAGATGATACGACGACGATAATTGGTTGTGGTGAGGTCATTTCGGTCGCACTCACAAAAGCTGAATATAGGAACCGATCGTAGCAGCACTGCTAAAAAGCAATGTTGTCAAACTGAACGACGTATTGATAAGACAAGTCAGTGGCAGTTTATAGTGGTGGTGGTCGTGTCGATCGTGGTAGTGGTAATGACAATCTAGTAGCGATGGGAATACAACTAGCGACATCATACATAATATACTAGAACTAATATAGAATCCCACTATTCTTTCATCTCTATCTAATATACACAACTATCGATTGAGCTATCTTTATTCTCGATAAAAAATGGATAGCCGACTATGCCAATTATCGGAATCTAACAGGGGCGTCTCGTAGAAAATCCTGCAACGGTACAATTCCAGGAATCATCTTCATATAAATAAATCCACACGATATCGTTGATTAGTCATATTAGAAATAACATCGTTGTAATAATCAACATTACGACATACGTCGTAAATTATTTTGAAATTTATAACGAATACGGACCTACCTCTTTGCTCAACTTTTTGCAAAGGTCCAATGCAGTCGTCAGTGTATTGACTGTAATAGTAAAATAAATAAATCATCTATATTTTATACAATTATGATAAGCTATAAATTCGTTTCATTATTTGTATAAGCACACCTAATCAAAGCCAAAAAAATTAATAGTAGGTTATCTATTGGCATATTTCGATAATCAACTTATCATTCAAGATTCTAATTAAATAATAGCGGAAGTTTGTCTGGATGACTGTTAGAATTTTGCTATAATTCAACAATCTGGCACATCTAGAAACATAAATCAGCTTCAAATTAAGATAAATTAAAGACTAAAATCAAATAAGATGGCCATGTATTTGGGACGTAGAGCCGTAGCTAAGTTCGTCCATTTGCACGGCCAGATTGGATGAAACTGCCTTTTGAATTATTGTTTTTTAAATATGAGAGACAATTTAGCAGCAATTTTTAATAAGCGATATCTCGTTTGTTCTTGAGGATATCGCAAAAATTAAAACAAATATAAAAAGAGCATTTCAAGGAGGATCGAATGATTTTTTCGTCTGACAAAATTCCGATTGAATTTTGAGTTATACAGGGAGTTGTTGAAGCATGTTTCTTCCTAATGTGCTACAATATTTTTATATTTTTCCTCATAACTTGAACAATGTTGCTTAGAGTTCATAGAAAATAGAAAACACTTTCCAAATATCCAAGAAATTCTACAAATAATTTGCTAATTTTTCGGGAAATTGCCAAAACTTGAAGGGCTTTTTTTCGTTTTTGTGTCGAGACAGTGTCAATATTTAATAATCGATAACTCGCTTGCTTTCCGAGATAAATAAAATAGCATTAGAAAGTTTTTCGTTTTGAAAAATCGCATTTTGAAGTCTTTCTAACGTTTTGTTGGAAAACAAACGAGAAACAAAAGCATTTGTCGCAGGATACATTGAAGATCTAGTGCCAAACGGACTAAAAAGATCCAATCCGGCACTGTCCCTTTGTAACAAAAGACCTATTTGGACAATAAATCAATTCACGGCTCACTTTTTACAGAATTCGGAAGAAATGAAATAGACCTATAAGGAACGTATCTTTCTCTTTCTCGCATCGTTGCAATTGCTATCTCTATTTCCGATAGTGTTGTAATAAATTGAAAAGAGACGGACTGGTCCCGTTCGGGTAATCATCGACTTCTCATCCGATTCGTCCAGAAATAACGTCTTTATTGCACATGATGATGACAATAATTGTGGTTATTTCGTCAAATGTGGTCTCCTATTAGTAATCTTGGACAATTTTAAATTTGCCTAATTCCGTGTTGTTCTGGCTATTTTCGGAAACAAATCACAAGAATTTCCAATCGGGTTATTTCAGCAAAAAATCGTGTTGAACGAAAAGTGGGCTAGTTTTGCTATTTGGTGGAGTATCCAGTTCTAGGATAGAGATTTTTTGTTAAAACAATTTTTCCGAGTCTATTTTTATGTTGTGGAACTGAGCAGAAAACCTGTTAGATTTTTATTAGCTGATGAAAATTTCGCAGTTTTTTTGTTCAATGTATTAATGGTTTCCTTGAGCAACAAAGACGAAATTTACATGACGAATTTTAATTATTGTTTATTGTATTAAATAACTTTGTAACTTATAATTTAATTAAAGAATAAATTTGTATTAATAATAACTTTTTTGTAACTATTTTGTGTGTGTGTATGTTTAAGACGTATTTTTATTTATAAAACCAAATAAAAATAGATTGGACAAAGATCAAAAAGTAATCTATAGTAACAATGGGTTATTAGTGGGTTATTTAATAAGCGACATATGTTCGAAATCATGATATAAGCCACGACAATAGAACTTATTGATTGTTCCATAACCACCTGTTACGAAACAACAACTGGACTACTTTTAGTTCAGAACAATGATATCGAACAGAGCCGTCTTTACAGCAATTCGAGCCTCCTGTAGGCTTTAATCTGGTCAAGTACGGTACTGATTTTTATTGTGAGTATCCGAAATTAGATTTCAGATAATTTTAAAACCAACACGACGAGGCTTGCAATCGACGAGAATTGAATGGAATCGGGAAATTGTGGAAAATTAATAAAATCGTATTATCACTATTATTATTATTATCGGAGATGAAATAAAATAACACGTGGCAACATCGTAAAGAATGTAAGACGCCAAGGTTGTGCGATAAAAATAGAAAATCTTTATTATAAATAAATCTATTTTTTTATTTGTTCACATACACAGGAGTTGTTATAGAAATAGAAGAGATTCTTTATTACTTGTCGACTATATTGTGTTGCTTTTTTTCTCTCTCTCGTATTATTTTATTTTAGAAAAGTTCAATCGTGGCATATGTGTTCTATTTTTAGGACGGACGAAAACACCAAAGAAATCAAGTGTTGCGTATTATAATATTTGGAGAGAGTATTTTCTGTATTTTCTTTACGAGTTCCCAAAATGTATTCAAAATAGATTTCACTATTTTATAATTAGATTGGACGATTGCTGATTTGTACAAAAATAAATCCAAACAGGACAGTTTGTTCGAATAGGCACAGTCATAGGGAAAATCAGTCGACATTTTCATTTCCTGTTCCCCTTTTGCATACCTTCAATATTATAATAGAACAGTTAATAATACAATCATTGGAAAGACCACAACTAATTTTGAAATTACGTTTATATCAAGATTTTGTATGAAATTTTAATTTATTAATAGGTTAAACCGGAAATGACCTATACTATAAATTAAATTCGAGACAACTTATCAATAAACAAGCGCTATCAAAGATCGAGTTATTTATTACGACTTTCAACCTAATCGTGAATTATAAAATTTTGAAAAATTCGGAAATTAAAATTTTAAAAATAACGCCAATCAAACAACACCAAAACCCCCAAAAATTGACATCCAGCTTAACTAAATATCGCCCTTATACCTAACCAACATTAACCAAATACAAATCATTAATTATAATAAATAAACATAGAACTCTCTAATTATACATAAATCAACGTATATTATGTATTTATACAATAAATTTTTATCAATAATTAACTATAACATTTTTGAGAACAAGTTGGTACAATTGTTGATTCTAGTGATTTTAGTATGTCACCAGAAATCGGATATAACCTCATTTTTTTGAATATTATGTCAACAGTAAGTTTAGGTAAATTTTCCTCATTTATTAATCAAATTATTCAATTATAATCAATTACAGTCGATATATGTTGTGAATTTATCGAAATTGCAATCAATCATCTCGTTTATTTACGTAAAATCTACCCAGAAACTATATTCGAACCGAAACGTAAATACGGCGTTATAGTCTATAAAATCCAACAACCTGATATTAACAATTATATAACAGAATGCTTAAAAACGATTAATTATCATTTAAAACAGAACCAATTAACGTCAATTCTTTTGTGTTTTTGGAACAACAACAAATTTCTCGATAGAATCAATTTCAATATCAGAAATATCCGACAACTTATCGATAGGTTTGTTCGAATTAACGAATTTTGACAGTTTTACAGTTAATCTCTGGTTGTAGTGACGAATTTTTGATCAAATTTGAACAGAACATTCGTGATTTCTTCTTAAAATCGTCAACATCATTCGAGCCTGTCGCATGGACGGATGACGCGAAATTTACAATAAATTTAGAAGTTACAGAATATTCATCGGTTGCTCTCAATCAAGAACCAGCCTATGAAGTGAGTAAATAATAGAATTTATACTATATACTATTATAAATTTTAGAATTTCCACTGGATTTATGTTAAGGATAAAATCGACGAAACGTTAGAGATTACACCGATAGATCGTATAAAAACAGATTTATTAGACTTACAAGTTTATATAGAGCAAATTTGTACCGAAGATCTGTAAGAATGGCGGATGATAATAGAAGAAAACGCAAATATAACGCTGGTAATACTACAGTTAAAGGTGTTTTTAAGAAGGACGATTTGGATGACTCTCTATCGGCGTCCGATTTGTGTTTTATGCTCGAAAATAGCCCTGTAATTATGTTGTTAAATATTTCTATATTTAGTAATTTTAGTAATTTATAGAAGCGTAGCAAAAATCAGAATACTAGAAAATTGGATGAGACTTTAAATTTGTTGTGTACATGGGATAATTGTTTGAAATCGATCGGGAATTACGATAATTTTATTAAACATATCGACGATCATTTGTATGATTATAAAGAATTATCAGAATCTGTTGATTGTGAATGGTTGGATTGTTCATATAAAGCATACACTTTTATTGATTTACGTCAACATTTATATTATCATTGTTATCATACAAAATTGATAACACTTGGTAGAAGTTTTGAGAAACATTACGATTTACCAGAATGTAAACAAAAAGAGAAATTCGTTATACCAACAGCATTAAATGGTTATCAATGCGAATGGGAATATTGTAATGAAAAATATTGGACAATAATTGAATTTATTCAACATTTATTGATGCACGTTTATAATAATCCAAAAGGTCCAAAGGATGGTGATATTAATTGTCGTTGGAAAGGTTGTATGAAGAAACAATTTTTAGCACAAGCTCATTTAAAAATACATGTACGTATACATACCAAAGAACGTGTCATTGGTTGTCCAACATGTGGAAATTTATTTGCTAATGCAACCAAATATATGGATCATAGACGACGACAATTACCTATAAATAGTGAGTTGTCAATTTATAATAATAGGGGGAAATTTTCTCTGAGTCGATCAGTGTATTAATAGAGGGCTAGAATAGAAATTTCCTCTTTTTATTCGTTTAATTCTACTGGAAATTTTGCTGATTTGTCTTGTTAAAGATAGAAAATTTGATAGAAACTACTGTAATTTTTTAATTTTAGAACAAAGCTACTTATGTTCGCAATGTTCGAAATCATTCCCTAGCGAACGCCTGTTAAAAGACCACATGAGACTCCACATAAACCACTACAAATGTTCAATGTGCGAAATGACATGTCCTAAACCATCAGTTTTAGCCAAACACATCCGATATCGGCATATGAACGACAAACCGTACACTTGTCAATACTGCGATTATAGGTAATTTTATTTAAATCATATAAACTTCGAATAAATTTACAATTCTAGCGGTGTTTCTAAGCATAATCTCGATCTACATCTACGCCGACATAGGGGTGAGACAATCAATTGTAAAGAATGCGATTATAAATGCCGTTCAGCCTTCAGTTTAGAGCGCCATCATCAAAAAGTGCACGGTAAAGATGTAATCTATTACGAATGCCATCAATGCCAGAAACGTTTCATTCGTGGCGCCGATTTAACGAAACATCTATTAAAGAAGCACAATTATTATTGGCCCAGTGGTCACTCTCGATTTCGTTATAAAGAAGACACGGATGGTGTTTATCGTTTGCAAACTGTACGTTATGAAACTTTAGACGTTACAGAGGAGATAATTAAAGGGAAAACTATACAACAACCATCGGATGTTGAAAATTTACAGTATAAAGTCCTCAAAAACGAGCCGAATAGTTCGCATTCTTTGTGCGTTTTTGATGTTAAATTAACCGAAAAAGATGAGGGTGATATTGAAAGTGATATTAATGAGGATGAAGATGAGATTGAAGAAGAATCAGTTGATGATCCCGATGTGGAGATAAAACAAGCAGAATCTCCGAATAAAGTCGTTATTACAATTAATGAAGTTGATACAAAAGGTAACGTTATTAAGTCGGAAATTATCGAATCTACAGTCCGTAATGTTAATTAAATCAAATCTTTATAATTTATATAATTTATTTTATATATCACATGTTTTTTCAACATTTTTTCTGGATTTATATATAAAAATGGTCGTTATTTCGTAAAAAAGTTGAGCTTATATTATAGTTTTAGTCTTAAATCGAGACGTATTGTCTAATTGTCGATAAGCATTGAAATATAGATCAAGTGAGTATTATCAAGATTTATATACAAGATCGATTCTTTAATATTTCACATTCTACTACTGTTGATTCCTTTCCAAGTAACGTTATTCCGTGGATGCATCTGTAACGAATTCCGTTTACTACCATAATCATCCTCTTGAAAAGCGTTATTGACATGACCACCATTCTCGAACACCTCCTTCGCCGGTATACTACTAGCGACACTATTGCGATGATTTCGCACATTACTATTACCGTACTCATTTTTGGCACCCAATGTTTGCATTTGGGACTTTCTACGTTCAGCCATTACCGAATTGATTCGCACTTCCAACGCTTTCATTGTTTCCCGACGCATCGTTAACCGGCGACTCAACACCGGCGTGCCACCATCGGCGCCGTTAGCGTTCAATTTAGCAAAACGTTTCTTGAATGCCACATCCAATGTGCCGATTTGGCGTTTCTTTTGCGCCGCCCGTTCGAGATTGTGGATGGTTTTACGGCGGCCGATACGGTCCGGACCAGAACCGGAATCGTTATCGTAATCGCCATCGTCGATGCCTTGCAGTTTTTGCAGTTGTTTGACGATTTCCACGGCTTGTTTATCGAGTAGAGCATTCGGTGATAGGTCCTCTTTCTGGAATAATTCCATATTAATTTTAATTTAATTAAAATGTGTTATTACCTTTTTGGCGCAGCAGAAATTGAGTTCGGTTGAGGCTAAAATGTGGGCAATGGTGCCGAAACGATGGAACAACATAGCCGTGAACTGGATGACCAAAATCAAGGCGAAGAAGAAGACAAATACCAGACCGATCGGCTCCAATTGTAGATATTCTTTAGAAATGTGCACCTAGATAAACGGTTCTATTATCGATTGTACCAACTAAATTGATGTAAATATATACATATAGTGGAGAAGACACATATTTATGTATATTAACATTATTCACAAATGATGCGAGATTTATAGGAGATAGATCGATTGATGAGAAAAACGGGTTATATGTGTATGTATGAATTTGGATGTACTCCAAATATGGATAAATTTGTAACGTTTAAAACGGTCCTGGATTTGTTGTCTTGCCAGAATTTGGCTTGTTTTGTTTCTTAGATAATCAAATTGGAAATAAAAGTTAATTAGAAAAATTTGCAAATATACGTTACAAAACAATTCGGGAACAATTCGGTAAGGATAATTTTTGATTAATCTCTATAATAATGCAATTATAACTGCATTGATTAAAATAAGAATCTGTGAGTGAGTGTTAGTTTTAAATCAGTGCTTCTTAAACGGAGACTAGAAGACAAAGTTGAAGAAACACTGATAGTGTGTTAATTCCGTCACATTTCAGTGTATCCTATGTATAGTGCTTCAGTGTTAGGCCCTTTGGGTCGTCTTCCAAAGGGTACTAAACAGAAACTTTGACTTAGGGATATATTACATTTTAAATATTGAAATTGAAGAAAATTATTCACATATCCTTATGAATTATTCAAATCAACACCAAAGGCATGCTTGAATTTGTTTGTTTTTTTTAATTAAAAAGAAATGGCCCAAGACCATTACAATAAAGACACACTGGATTAGTATCCAAAATCCATAAATAGAAGATGCAATATTTGATTTGCTTCTAATTTTAGACAATAATACCTCAGAGGTTTCCTCAATGTACGTAATATTAGTTCGTACTCCCAGCGGCCACTTAACATGGATTTGATCCTTATTAAGTTGCAATAGGAAGACGACTAATACAAATAATGCATTGAACATGAAGAACGCAAATACCGATTTATTTCGGAGTTCAATCAACTCCTTTGCTATCCTGGCCTGGATTAGAGTCCAGAACAAAAACAGAAAAACACTAATTAGTAAAGCATATTTTGGGGGGTATTACATGATTTCCTTGTTCACGCAGAATAATCGACAGAATCTATAAATGTGTTGTAATTTTTTGTTTGAATCAACGAAACCATGTTAGACCCCATTTTAGTTACCTCTTGGGTTGCTTCATCATAGGTAATATTCGTCCTAACGCCAAATGGCCATTTAACATGTAAAACGTCCTTTTTGAGTGTCAGCAGGAATACAATCAGGACGAACAGTGCATTCATCATAAAGAAAGCGAATACAGATTGATCACGTAATTCCTTCAAATCAGCTGCTATACGGGCCTATAACGTTGCAGATTTTATGGGCATTTGTGTTTTTGTTTATTTTTACAATTCTACCAGGGGAATATTTCGCTAAAAATTACCCTAAAAATAATCCTTACCTTCTCCTCTTTGTTTTCATCGATTGGATAGAGATATTTTTCGAGAAGATCTTTCCAAAATTGTGCCTCGTTACTACTCAAAAATTCAACTTCACCTTTACGGACATCAGGATCTTCAATCCAGTATGGATTTACAAGATCGTCGCGTTTATTCTGTGGGACTGTTGATGAGTCTTCTGATTCGCTCTCATTTTCTGAACCTTCGGCGTCTTCTTCGTTGACGGCACGCAAATGGTGTTCGCCACGAGATGAAGCCGACATGCTACGTTTGCGTGACGCATGATGTCCTGTTGGATCAACAATTCTACAAACAAAACATTATTACTGTTACCAACAAAAATACTTCTACGTACTTTTCTAAATGTTCAAGTTTCTTATTTAAGCATTTCCAAAGAATCGGCAATATTAATAAGAGAAGCCTTTTCATCGCCGGCTTTCTGATGGGTGCACAGCATACATTTAAACAATCCAGCTAACGAAATCTCGATACTACCCTCATCATCATCACTAGTACCACCACCTTGTAAGAATCCAAGTAGTGATTTTTGTTTGGCTTTCCTCTTTGCTTCTTCAGCTTGTTTCCTTTCTTCTTCCAATTCTTTCTTAGTTTTCTTAACTGCAACTTCTCGAGTACCCCAAGAGACAACATTTAAATTAATAATCGAATATAGAATCAACAGTAGGTACATAGATGGAATCGATAAGAGATAAATAACACCCGGTACGATACACCAAAATTCTTGTGGATGCAGACACGCAGCTATGAAGAAAGACCCAGTCATAGCCATCAAGAAAATGGCCGATGGTGATCCGGCACCGTCTTCACGTAATTGTAGAGCAGTACCGACAATTACCGCCATCATAATTAACGCATATCCGGTTGATAAAATTTGGGCGCAGAGTAGTTGAATGTTTGATTTACACGTGAAACACACCAACATGAAGAATAAAATTGGGATGATGTTGTAGTAGAAACTCGTCCAGTTGTCGATTTGGAAAGCCGCAACGAAAGCTCCTACCAACATAAGGAAGATAGTACCGGGACCTAAAATGGTACCACCCATCAATAAGATTTGGTAACCGATATAAGGCATTGAAATGTTGTCGTTGATATCGATGGTTCGTTTCGAATCGACGAGAAGATCCATAATATTGGCGATGGTTGATGGTACCCAACGACGACGTTGATTGTAAAATTCGTTGAAGCCTTCAGGGGCGTGAGTGTAAGCATCTGAAGCGGCTGAATATTCGACACGATAGCCTCGTTGTAGTAGCAGAGTGCACAACCAACGATCTTCTCCCTGATCGTATTGAACATAATGCCGGGCTTCAGCCGAGCTGTTCGGGGAAATTTTTGATTATTTTCTAGTGTTTATTAATTGGGGAAGTTTACCAAGTGGTGTATTTTTTCATAACGTTGTCGTCCATGAGGGCTTTACCTCTGAAAAGCGAGAAACATCCAGGACTACACAATACACAACCAATAACGTGTTCGGTAGCTTTTTGGAGCCAATGCCCGATAGCGTATTCGAACATTTGGTACCAAACCATCGGACCGGAACCTACAGGGTGGATTCTACCGCAAGCAGCCCCTAAATTTCAATTTAAAATCAAGATAAATTGAGCAAGAATCCAAACATAACAAACCTAGATTTTTATTTTTCTTCATCAAATCGATCAAGAGCAACACTGCGGATGGTTGAAAATCAATATCACCATCCAGTGTTAATAGATACGTATTTTCAGCAATTACAGCTTTCCTATCGACTGAAATCGGTAGCTCCATTAGTCTGTGACCGAGTAGATAGTACATGTACATGACTTGCGACCATCGTTTTCTGTGCCGAATTTTCATCTTATCCTTCAAATGCGCAATCATCTTCGTTTTGCCGGGCAATTGCCAAATTAATCGCCCACCGTACGGTGTTGGTATCTTTTTGGGTGGCCGAATTCGCATATGTGTCTGATGCACATCAGAAGCCGCCTCGTCAATCGTTGCAACTAACAATTTTACGAATCGATTCACTTGAGTGTCATCATCGTTATGGTCAGAAATTTCGAAGGCGTCATCGAAAAATATATGAGCTGTAAATTGGATTAATTAAAACGATTATTTCAGTTGGTTTCAGTAGGATTACTTTCGAATTCGTAATAGTCGGGATCGACAACTCGCAGATATTTCTGGGCGACACGTCTAGCCGATTGGTCTTCATCTAATCGTAGAATGGACTTCAAGAATTCGATCATTTCTTCTTTATTCTCGTGCCACATTGTAGCACAAGCGTAGATACGCGTGATATGATCGGAATTTTTCACGGTTTTCGCTGTAGATGAATCGGTATGGTTTGAAATAGTTTCATAGTATTCATCGCCTTTTTCTTTCTGGATTTCGTCTAAATCTTCGGTTTTAACATCGGCTTCATCGTCTCGCCGCCGATTCATCCCTAAACTTTGATCGATCAACAATCCATCATACATTGGAGTAACAAATAATTTTTCCGTTCTTGCTAAACGTTCACATTTCGGCGTCCAAATGTGCAATGTTATCCACGTTTGCGACAACAACCACACTAGCCAAATCCAGGCGTGCTGGTGCGAGATGAAATTGTTCAAAAACGAAACCGGCGGACTATCGAAGAACAAATACGACGGAATCGTTTCGTGGAAGAAACAAGGATCGCCGTTGCGCAAACCACAAGCTGCTATCAATAGCGATATTGAAACGGGTATCGTTAAATTAACCGGAAATGCGTACGAGAAGCCTTGTATCATGATTTTGCAGGCGAATTTACCGAAAATATAAGCAAAATACGATGCCATAATGTTGAATAATAAAACATAAAGTGGTGTAACATCACTGGCGGCGATGAAAATATCATCGCCTGTCGGTATAATTTCGGAAATATCCGGCAATGAGGTGCCGCCTAGAGTCGGTTTGATTTCTAAAATTTGTATCTGATGGGCACCGAAACCTTCAGGTAGTTCCGTGAAGAAGAAAGAGATTTCACCTTCTTTGATTAGAATGATAAAGATCACAGATATAAAGAAGACTAAACATTTCCATATTGATATGAACATGTAGGTGAAATATCGCGATGCTTCTAAATGCTCTTTGATTTTGCCTAACCGTTTAATTATCGGAATTGGGGAGTGTTTCGATATGTAATTCTCCCACCAGCCTAACGACACTAAAACTATCGCTATCGGTATAATCCACAAGTCCGTACGGTGTTCCAATATCGGCCATACTACAAAACCGGTAGCCTGGGCTACTATTGCAAATAAATCGATGATAACTTTAAGGAATCGTTGCGATTCTTTATTGCTGCGCGATAATAAACCGAGTACGCCTGGTATAAAACACACACAATTCGTTAACATTGCGCCTTTAACAACATCAACATCGGGCAAAATGTAGAAAACTAGCAATGCTAAGCCGATAGTGTGTAGAGTTTCGGCCAGACAAACGATCATGAAATGGGCGAAAATCGGCCGTTTTGACGATTTAAAGAAGCACATTCTAGTCGATCGGAATAACGAGCCTAATTGTGGCACCCAAAAGGCGAAAATTATGCACCACATCCATGCCACACGCTCGGGTGTTGGCAGTTTAACAATAAACTCCTTCTCGCGGCCTAAAATTTACAAATAAAGAATCAGTAAGATTGGAGATTGAAATTTGGGCTAATTACCGTAGTCTTTGTTACAATACGTGGTAACTTTATCGGGCCTCAATTGCGATGTCATAAATAACAATGTGCCCTTTGATATAACCCCAGATGCTAAGACTATCACAAATGTTATTAGATAAGCGAAAACTTTGAGTATTTTGACGGTGATTTCTAGACATTTTTGGTTTGCCATAGAACCGGATTCTTCTTTGATTGGAGGATCCCGAAAGACGTCCCATCCTTTCGTCTCTTGAACGGTTCTAGAGCTGTAAAATTGTTGGAATATTTATGATAAGCAATTCAATCGAATTGTGGTATTCTTTTCAATAATTCCGTGTGGGTTTTTGGGGTCAAAAGCCGCGAATTTATTGTTATTGTTGATGGAAAATTAAAAAATCGTCTCTTCTAAACAACCGGTTCTATCTATTTATAGTTGAAGAAATATAGTAACAATAACAAGGGTGGAGTTTTGCTAACTCTTCGAAGGACATTGTAGCATTCTATAAAGGATAATCGTGGCTTGGAGACATATCCAATTCGTTTGGCATTGCTGGGTTTGCAAGAGAAAGCTCGTTTTCAAACTGAATTGTATTGAAATTGCCACGCATGTTGCTTACAAATTTTTTTCCTCATTATCATCATTATTATTTTCAATGTATAACAATGATAATAGCAAGGCCGTTTGTAGATCTAGTTTTAATAATAATAATATTAATAATAACAGCAACAACACAAAGTGAACGTTCACTTTCTAGTCTTATAGTGGGAGTTAACTAGTTCGATATCTCTGTCTTCTAAAACCATACAGTTATATCGTATGTCTGCTATTTCCCTATCCGTGTCGTTTCGTAAAATTGTCGTTATCCTTGGCATTTCACTTTTAACGGTTCTTTTCTACGATTACCGACACAACCAAGACAGAAATCGATAATTTTTCGAAAATTCTCAAAATACAACTCACCTTCCCCCATAGATATTTTCAGTAAGTGGCGAACTCTCATCGTCTGAGAAATTGTCATCACTGTAGTTGGTATCGTTTCGCAATCCTGTTGATGCCATTTTTGCTTCCACTCTCCTATTCTAACTGAAAAACAAGATCATAACATTGAATTAGAACAATTTCTTTTCCCACAAGAAACAAACTAAGGCTTGAAATCGTTTAATTAGTTGAATTTTTTGTCGGTTTGCCGATCAAGTACAACCGGGTATCGAGAACACACCTAAATTTTATCCCCTTCTCCGGTTCTTTTGTTGTTTTGTCTTCCGCTATTTGAATAAAATGCAAAAGACTTGGTGTCGGAGGGGCTTGAACAGACCTTGGAATGGTTTGAAATTGTTTTAGAAATATAAATGTAAGGAAATTGTTTAAAAATTGAAATCTGTAACGCATTCATTGATTTATTAGTATCGTACAGATTTAGAAAGCTTATCCAAAATACAAAACAGTTGGTAATATTTCATAATAATTTTTGATTAAATGATCCTGCAATTTATGTAATCATTGATTTTTACGCCTAATTCGATTATAGCTCAATACCGGATTCTTCACAATTCGTTCCTGATAGCTTCGTAAAGTTTTAGGCAACACGTTCGTGATGATTCAGTCCGAAATTCCTTAGAAATGATTTATCGTAAGTCATCTTATTTAGCACATTCACAGGTCGGACGTACTTTCCCGAGCTAATTTCGACATTTTCTTCAACGATGACGAATGCAAAATCCAAAAATGTCGAGCTCTATTCGCATTCTTTCTTCTCGAGTTGTCCTTTATCATCACTATTTTTAAGAAAACTACCTGATGACTTTGCTATTCGCGTCTGAAGGTTTTACACGACGATTAAGCAACGATCTTCAAAGTGATTCACGTTTGTCATCAATTTTGCTAGCCAAGCCAATTATTTTATCGAATTTTCAGCTTTAAGCTTTTCATAATTGCAAGTTTTGACCTTCCGAAGGCTTTCAATATTTCAATGTCCAATAGAGCGGTAGAACCGAATAATTTGTACTTTCTTGTCTCGAGCCTTTGGGAATTGCAAATTTTGATACATTACGACCTCGAAGGCCTTTTTCTGGCTCCAAAGAGTGGTATTTCCTGTGGAGATCGAGACGGAGATTGCGGCTTGTCCGGAATATCGCTACCGATGTCCGTTCAATCATCTCTCATTGTGTATCGTTATCAGGCTAATATCCATGGTCTGATCTTCGATTGCAGATTCGTCTTGTTGTAATATCCTCTAATTATCATTACAATTGGCTAATTTATAAAATAAACGAAAAAAACAACAACAAAATGACCTTAACGTTCAAGAAAAATAACACAATGCCTTGTCTTTAAAGAAATATCAATCCAAGGAATCTAATATTGTCGATATCTTGCTAACCGAAGAGGTTTCGCAACTTTTTGTGTGTTATATGAAAAATAGTTTGATTGCGTGGGAAAATATCCAAAAATTTTATATGATTGACAATTTTTAAGCGAATTGGAGCCTTAAACAATTCTACTAACCGAATGCTGGATTTTTTATAAATTCTAAAAGAAATAATTTGGAATTTCGTCGACAATATTAGAGTAGTTCTACAAAACGACCTACTTTCTCTTATTTCGATACAAATCACAATAAATGTATTATTTTTACAATATAAATTGATAATTTGAATAATTAGTCCGATACTACCGAAAGTTCTTGACAATAAAACAATAAAATAACCAGCAACATTCACTTTTGAATATTCAAGGTTTCCAGCTAGTCTAGTTGAAGAAATTTTGGTTTTCGACAAGAACAAATCCACGATTTTCTCAAATTTTTCTTGTATCGATTGACTCATCTCAATTTATTTACGAAAATAACGTAACCTTTATTTCTACAATAAATTAAACATAAATTCAATAAAGAGGCTAGTTCAAGGCCTGTTTAAATGTTATTAGTCCCGATTTGCCGAATTATTCTACATATGCAGTCGTGTTTGTCTACAATTGCCGTTATATTTCTGCTTATTTATTCAATTAATTTGTTATTTATTAAAATAGAGATTCATTCATTGTTGATTGCGTGTAGTCCTCGCTACGTTAAATCCAGTTATGTCAAATACCGTTGTAATAATTACAACATTAATTACTCATCTTTGACAAGATTCAACGATTTTTACATTACAATAAATCCAACAATTTCCGTATTAATGTTTATAAAACAATTGTCCAAGATTTAAATAGAGAAAAACTGACACAGTTCTTTAAGCCTTTCACCTTTTTAGTGATTTCAACAGAACGTCAGATGGGCAACCTTTTAGCTTAATGTCAAATTTATGTCGATTTTACTGGCAGTTTAAATGGTAATTTATTTGATTCTAGCAAATTATAAAACAAACACAACTAGAAATAATCATTTGAACTATACTTTGAAAGTTTAATGTTTTATATAATCCTAGAATACCGAGTTTTATTTCCTGTTGTGTTTATTAAATAATAAAATTTTTTATTCAGTGGTGATTACTTACAATTTAATCTACCGCAGTATTGAGGATTTCCTTTTCTTACGGATCATAGAAGTAGGAAATCACAATTCACAATCGTTTTATTTTCATTTTTTCTATTAAATTTGATTTAATTTCGTTGAATTCTTTGATTTAAACAGACATTACGAGACCATATGTATTTGGAATTTATTGTGACACTACAGTGTTTGTTGAAAAAGGAATAGTTCTATTGCAAACCTACGGCTATCGGTCAAAAGACTAAAATAATTCAAGAAATTAAGTTTCTCTTGCTTAGTAAAAAATGCGCACGCGTATATTAGGTGATTGTCTTGTATATAGAAGGTGTATTGTACTGTGTAAATCTTCAAGAACCTTATAAGACAATTGTGAAAGTCTTATTATGTGATGATCGCGATTATAGAAACAGGAATTTGAACGCCATCCATGCTGGCAACTCGTTAAACACGTTGAGCCGAAAAAATACATTTTTCATTCATATAAATAATTGAATTTTTGAAAATCAAGAATCCATTTTGCACAATCGCAGTTAAAAAGCCTCAATTTACAAAAATATACCAGAAATAAAGCAGAAAGTATGAGAAAAGTTCGGTTTATTTCATCACATGGGCTTTAAGGAGCATTTTCAAAATTATTTTGTATCGTTTTCTGCAAAAATCGTATTCTCTGAGGACCGTGTAATAAAGGACTTGTATATTGTTGATGTACAATCAATAATAGATGGCGTTAAATCTTCAAAATTATAAAAATTATAAACAGAAATCTTACATAGAAGTTAAAGTAAAAAGGGTGGTATAACAAAAATAACAAAATTCTATTGGTGAGATCCTGTAAGATCTTTTTTGGGGCAGGTTCGAAGTGTTCGGCAATTCTCGCCGATATACAGGGCTATTCAGCTTAAATGGCTCATTTGGCCCCTCTTTGCATGCAATGCATAATACATAATGCACTTATTCCTTGATTCAAAATAAAATTTGTAAAATGTCAAGAATCAAAGTATGTGTTGTTGAATCAAGTTATTAAATTGTTATTAAGAGTTTTTTGGCACACTTGTCAAATTTAACAGAATAGCATACTTGGATTCATGAAGCCTTAAAAATTCCGACTTGCATCAAGGAATAAGTGCATTATGTATTATGCGTTGCATGCAAAGAGTGGCCAAATGGGTCATTTAAGCTGAATAACTCTGTATATAGATATAGAACATGTACTTTTTCCAACCCCCCACTTACCAAAAGTCCAGTGCGCATCCATCTAAAAAGTTCTTCTTAGAGGATTTCACTTATACTTCAGTAGAAACATTTTCAAGTTTCCACCTCTGAAATGGGATCTTTAGCTGAATGATTGAAAATTATAGAAATTTCCCCTTAAACTTGCCTTTAAATAACTGATTATTTAGTCCTTAGAAGGGTGAATTTCATAGATTGTGTTCTAAGGGATTCTAACAAATTTCATGATAAAATTAGAGTCCTGAAGTTCTTATTAGAAATGAGTAAAGTTATTTTTAAACCAAAAACTTGTAATATAAGAGAAAATATTTAGCCTTAGGCTAAGCACATAGTGAAGCGGCGAGCAAAGCGGCGATGCATGCAAAGAGCAAAGCGGTGAAAACAAACAAATCTATTCCTGTGAAAGATCACATAGTCAAGCGGCCAGCAACGAGACAACAGCGCTGTGATACTCGAGCAAAGTGACGATTTCAAACATGTTTGAATTCTTCGCTCTCATCGTTATTCAACTCAGGATGAACGTTGAGACTTTCATAAGTAGTGTTTTTGCTAAAAAACCTCAGTGGAATCAAAAAAATAGTCAACACCATAATCATTTTATTTTAGACAAACTATAGGATGAATCCTTTCCAAAATTTAATCAAATGTTGACATTCTCATTCGACAATATGATTTAAACTTTATTGGATGTTTTCGAAGTTGTTCATATAGATGATGAAACTCACCATATACATGCCTGCTTCTATTTATTTTGTGAACATTACAACTTCGATTTTTTTTAATTTTTTAGTAAATACCAAAATTTTTAGCGAAGAATTTTCACTTAACTACAAATCTATGTTTGTTTCGTGACCATTGCTCGACGCGTTTCTATGTGTTGGCAAATCTTTCTTATGCTCGCCGCTTTGCTCTCAGCGTTTGTAGCTGCTTTGCTCGCCGCTTCACTATGTGCTTAGCCTAAGTCGTATTAAATGAGGGAATTTTACCAAAATAGGTAATCTCGTATAGAAGTTGCCATAAGAATGGTGGTCTACAACAAAATTAAAAACATGCTGCAGTAGGAATGTTTTCAATTTCTCCATACATGAAATGGGAGCTTTATTTCGTCTGGAAATTATAGAAATTCACCGATAAAACTTACCTTCTAAGTGTGTTCTAATGGATTCTAACAAATTTCATGATGAAATTAGAGCCCTTAAGTTTTCATTAGAAATGGGTAAAGTTATTTTTAAACCAAAAACTTGTAATATAGGAGAAAATATTTAGCCTTAGCTGTATCAAATGAGGGGATTTCACTAAAGTAGGTAATCTTTTATAGAAGTTGAATTAAGAATGGTGGTCTGCAACAAAATTAAAAACACTGTAGTAGAAATATTTTCAGTTTCTCTATATAGGAAATGGGAATTTTATTTTGACCTAAAGTCTAAAAATTATAGAAATTTGTTCTCGATCAACTGATTTTTCAGTAAGTAGAAATGTGAACTTTGGAGAGTTCTAGTACATTTTATGGCGAAGTTAAAGTTCTTCCTGACGATCGGAAAACTCACCCTTCTTATGGTTAAATTAAAAACTTGTAATACAAAAGAAAATATTTAGCCTTAGCCTTACTGAAGAAGGAATTTTTATAGGAGAAAGAGTAATAAAGAGGGTAGACTAAAGTAATGAAACTATTCCATATAAAAAGCAAATTTCACTAATTTCGAGTTCTTAAACTTGAAAAATGATCTTATTGTGCAATGAAATTATCAAAAAAGGGTGTATTGTTTAAAAAAATCAAATAAAAACATTAAATTTTCGAATTTTTATTCCAAACTGAGAATGACAACATAATCTAGGCAACGAAATCACAAAACCCATAAAACAGACAAACATTTCAGGCTAGTTTCTTTGCTAAATTGACCAAATTTTACGATTTACTCGACTTTCTTCACCTTGCATTTGTCCACTTTAGAGAAATAATCTTTCCTTAAAGTTCTATTTAGATAACCGCCTATATACACCCGTATCCAAACTGGTGGAATTGTCGTTAGGAAATACTAAAAAACAATAAAATTAAAAACTAATTCTCAATTAAATTGGGTAAATACCTGAATTCCATGTGCCCAATATCCTGTAGTTTCATCAATTTTACCCAACGTAGTTATCGCATATTTTGCATACGTCTCCGCATCGGGTATAAAAATGCTCGTTTTACGTAAACGATCACTAAAATCGTTCATTTTCGTGTTGATAAACATCGGCGATAGATGTTGTACGGTTATTCCGTGTTTCGAATATTCGCATCTTAAAGCCGTTGTAAAGCTTCTAATATACGCCTTGAAGCAGAAATATTAAAGATACGCAATTTTAACAATTTTAATTTGTAATTTTGTTCGATTTTTACCTTCGTCGCTGCATAGACTGTCATTAAAGGCAACGGCTGCAATTCAGATCCGGACGATACATTAACAATAGCACCCCGGCCAGATTGTCGCATTTCTTCGATTAATAAACGCGACAATAGCGTTACAGTACCAACATTAACCGTTATAATGTCCCATAGATCCCTCTCTGGTACTTCACCCAAATACATTGGATAGTCGTACTGTTTGCCAACGTTGTTTACTACATATTGAACATTTCTAAATTATTTACATTTTGTAATCGGTAAGTCTTACACATCTTCAACTGAACGATCAAGCACAATAAATTCGACGAATTAATTGCAAATAATTTATATTAATGTGGAGAAATCAGCGAGATTTCACCGATAGGTTAACGGGTTAGATTTTGCAAAATTGAGAAATTTAAAAAGACAGAACGTGTAGGAAGAGAATTGCCGCTGGTTATAACCACAATCAAGTCTTTATTAGATAATTTCTCGTATAAGAAAGTTGCGAAATATCGTATTTGTGGTAAATACGAAAAAGATTGAGTGTGGTTATGTTTAGCCAAGAAAAATAAGACCAAAACAAGACTTAATTAAGAAGATTTGTTAATTTATACAATTTTAATCAATTTTCTAAAGCAGGTTGCAAATAAACGTTAAGGGGACAAGGTACATCTCCAGATTTGATTGTAAATCTCCAACTTGCGATTTCTTGCTCGTCCTTGAAGCTGCGACAACCGCAAATAGATTTCTGAAAAGGGCATTTCTAATAGCTTGTAACACTTTTTTCAGTTTTTCAAAATGTTGATACAAATTTGAATTATAGACCAAAATCTAACACCATGTTTTTTTTGTATTTTTGTACAATTTCTTGTATTTTCTCTTATAACTTGGCCAATTTTGATTATTTTGCAAAAATTCTTGAACTGTCAGATAGCAAATAAAAAGTTCTTTCCAAATATTCAAGAAATTTTCCGATTCCACCGTTAGTTTCCCGAAAAATTAAGAAAACTTCTGTAGGCGACAACACAATTTTTATTTGACAGCATTGATCATTCGAAAGCTGATACAAAGGCGGACGGTAAGATAGAAAGCTTTTTTTGATATTTTGAAAATTGCCTGAGTTATCGCGGAAAAACCAATTGGGTTTTCTGGCATTGTTTTTACCCATAAAATTAATTATTTTGCTTCGAAGTATATACGGTTATGTAGATAATTTTGTCCTGTTTCCGATAGGCCTATTATTTTTGTAAAAAGTGTTGATTTCGAAGAAAATGGAAATAAAATCCGGTCTCTTTGTTTGTGCATTATCAAGCAAGAAGATTGAGTATGGAGGATTCCACAAGCTTTCGATTAGGCAAACCCGCAATGTTTACGAGTAACGCGGGCAATCTTTGTAAAATAGCGATGCTGTCAGATAAAAATTGTAGAAAAAACGGTGTTGTCGCGTACAGAAGTTTTCTTAATTATCCGGAAAACTAGCGGTAAAATCAGAAAATTTCTTGAATATATCCAAAGAACTTTTTATTTGCTATCTAACAGTACAAGAATTTTTGCAAAATAATCACAATTGGTCAAGTAATAAGAGAAAATATAAGAAATTGTACAAAAATACAAAAAAAATCATGTTGTTAGATTTTCGTCTATAATTCAAATTTGTATCAACATTTTGAAAAACTGAAAAAAACCGTTACAAGCTATAAGAAATGCTCTTTTCAAAAATCTATTTGCGGTTGCCATAGTCTCAAAGACGAGCGAGAAATCACTTCACATTTTTCGCCGGTCAAAATTATTACAAAAATAATTATAAAGTTGTAAAAATGGTGGAGGCGCCGGGAGATTTTTACATCGAAACAATACACGATTATAAATTATAAATTTCAAAATTTCGCGAAAACATTACAATTATTAAAATCTTCACTTTACAAACTGATAGATGATATAACTTTGCAATGCGATTTTTTCTAAATAAAGTGGAATTATGAAATTTTACAACAATTTCGAAATTTTTAATTTATACAATGGAAAAACCGAATCCATCACATTTTCTGTCAGGTTGCACAAACGTCATTATATTTATTACAACTGATAAGAGAATCATGTAAATTAAATTTGAATTAATTATAAAATATTTAGGAATAATTGTATAGGTGTAAAAATGGTGGATGCGCCAGGAAATCCACAAAACTATAGAAATAGAGATCGAGTTTCGAAATCGTTGTTTTAGATGATTCAACTCTATCATGTGTTCTCTTCTAAATGGCCATAAAATTGAATTTTATTTGTTTTACAATGAAATTCGAGTTTCTATCGAGTATCTTATTGAATTTGGATTCTTTTATAACAAAGAAATCGCCGTTATGCAACTACTTAATATTTAAATTCAATAATTTACAGAAACATTAGAGAAATCTATTCTTCTGTGTAAACAATACAACTTTCATCTTCCCTTATTAAAAATAAATTTTTATTATGAATTTTTTAATTGCCATTGACCCCAGACACGCACCAGACGTGTTATATCATCGAATGATATTGAAAACCGATTACTTACGTGATTATTCAAAACGGTGAGAGTTTCATTATTAAGGTCAGGATTTTTTTTTCAAATAAATCGTTCTTATTTCTATTTATTATTACTTTCTATTGGTATTATTGTAATTTACCTCCATTATTGTACCCATGGAAATGATGGATGATGATTAATGATGATGATGATGATGATAACAATAATAAAGTTAATCTGTTGGCCGATAAATGTCAAAAATGAAAGTCAAACTTACCCAATATTGAGATTTTCAAATCGCCCAATTGTTGGCGTACAATTTCGACAGCTTTGGCACCCATTGAGAAATCAGCCGGTATAATTTTTGTTTTTACAGCAAAATCGGTTTCTGTATTATTCGTATCGATATATAAGAATTACGAAATTTTAATTGTATTTTAATTGAAATTGTTTTATGGGTGATTTATTACCAATTTCACGTGCAGTCTTCTGCAATTTTTCCTCATTCCGACTAACTAAAACAACATTAATGCCACGCGTTGCTAATTCACGGGCGTAGGCCCTACCGATACCATCCGTACTTCCGGTTATTACTGGAAATATTACATAAACGGAATAAATAAATTTGTGAATAGCGGATGATTCAACAGAAATCCGGTAGATTCACCAGACTGGAGAATTTTTTGCGCAGACTTACATGCCCACGGTCCATATTTTTTCAGCAACGACGTCTCTTCATTCGGTAGGAATAATGGCACTAGAAGGGAGCGTATCGCTTGTAACGCACTCCAAAATGAACTTAGAGAGAAGAAGAATAGAACAATTGCGCCGAGGATGGCTAGCAATAGAGTATAAACGGTGCAGTCGAACATTGCTGGAAATTAAAAAAAATAATAATAATAAAATTGAGCCCAATGTGTGATTTATTCTATTTCATGATGCAATTCCGGTATCATATGTCTTTATGTTTATTCCTCGCAACTTTCACTCAACTCGATCGCAAGATCCGATTTGTTTTATCGATTCTTGGTGGTCGTTTAGAAAATGGAAAGATTGTCGTAATTATTGGAATCTTTAAAGTTTCAATCGTGGACAAATCGGAGCATAACGATTTTATAGTTCAATGATTTTTTTCTAGAGTCTGGTAGCTTTTAATTCAATTGTCGTAATTATTCGGATAAATTCATAATAATTAAAGTTTCCTTTTCAAATTGTCTAACGTTCTGGTAAAAGTGAAATTGGATTACTGTTTCTATTTCAAAATTTCAACACATGCAAATTATAGAAATAAGAATTTACTTAGATCTTGTTGTATCTTAAGTCTAGTTGTTGTGTTACAACCATAATGGCCGATGAAATATTAAGATAGAGAAATTAAATGGACAGTTAACCTTGCAGTTGGAGAATGTCGTTTTTTCGGAGTTAGTAGCCGTTTGAGTTGCGATTTTCCTTCAATTGAAAGTCTAAAGATTTTGTAATGTTGTCGAAATTTTGCAAGAATCTTGCGAATCAATCCGAACCGAATCCACCCTGTATACGTTGCATAACATTATTCAAAAATATTGCATTACTGACCTAGTTGGAATCTAGGAATCGTTTATCTTACATACGCTCTCTTGTTGCGAATATTGACCGTTCTAAATAAACAGCAATAAATATTTAATTTATTCTAAACAATTTAAAAATATTTTTAACATTTATATGGGTTTTTACAACGAGACCAGATTGATTAACTCATAAACAGACGCCTTTTCTAATCAATTAATCGAGTTATTTGTTGGAATAATGACTTGTCGTAATAGATTTCATAATAGATTGCCATTCCAAGAGAGATTCACTCTATCAATATAATAATTGCAGTTGTGCGAAATTTCTAACGATTATTACAAATCCATGTAAAAATTTAAATAATCATCGACATCATTGCAAGGATGTAATTTCTCAATATTTACAATTATCAGGTGTAATAACAAGAAATCATAGAAGAGTCACGATATTCTACCACTCTAACGCAATCGGTAAACTTTATAATCCATTATAAGTACAACTCGGATTCTACGCACAACTTCCGTTCTTTATTTATTATATTAATTACCAACAGTATTGTAAAAGAACATCTTGAAATTATGCGTGATTTGAGTTTTTTTAATCTATTTCTAGATTTAATCCAACTAACCTGTTATAGTAAAAGTTGTTTTGCGTAAATCCCGAAAAGGATGATTAATTGCCTTAATTAGCGATATGTTAGAGGTAAAATCTCGTTAGTTGTCGAGTTATTTAATAATTTTCGCACAATTCCGCTCGTATTTTTTCACGTTTCTCGTTATTTTAAATTGGTTATTACTGAAACTGTTTCTATAATTTTTTTGTCTTGAAACTTTCAAATAACTACGATTTTTATAAAAAATTGCGAATTAATTGTCACACCTAAGTGGTCCATTTCGCGGCGGTAATTAGCGAATTTCGTTGTAGAATACAGGCGAATTTCAAGCGAAACTATTCGAATTGAATTTGTTGATTTATTGTCAGTTTGAATTAAAATTGGTTTTGTTGTACGATTCGAAAAACCGTCCGCAATTCGGTAATTTTCCTAATTATTATACTCGAATATTGGGAAATATGTTGGAAATTTTGAGATTTTCCACAAGTTGGATTGCTAGCTTTCTATCTTCGTGTACTTGCATCTTTGTACAAATTGTGAAATTTTTTCGGTTGTTAATGAAATAATCAACGATGACAATTACTACGAAAATTCCTATTTTGAAACTGTCGATTTCAAATGGAAAAAAACAGGAAAACTCGCAACAATTTTACAATGCGCTGTCGAATTGTGGCCTTAAAATAAAAATTGTCATTACGATAGAACAATTAAAACCTTTGAAATGAATTGAATGTTGTAATCAATAAATAATTGATTTTTGCGCAATATTTACAATTGACGATTTATAAAGACATTATTGTTTAAATAGAAAATGGATAAATTGGTGATTTCTCTCTACTTTCATATTGATCAATTTGCGAAATATATTTCCAAACTATCCAATTTCTAAACTCGAGCAAAATAAACCGTGCAAAATCGCCCGAAATTATTAACAAATAGTTCTCGGACATCTATACAGAAAACACGCAATTTAACCGATAACAACATTACAGCTCTTATCAGACGCTAAAAATAGCAATAAAAATGCTGATTAACTATGATTTATTTTGATTATTTTCAATTTTCCAGTCGATGAAAATCATTGGTTTAATTGAAGAGAATTCGACTCACCGTCTGTTTTAAAATCATCCCAAATTCATTCCATATCGGTCTTTTTATTTTGACAAATTCTATTAGTTGAAGCACTCCGTTTCACGGTCTCTACCAAACGAAACAATACCGGCTAGTGATTATAAAATCGTTTTGTATGACCCCTAACTTCCATATAGATAATTCCCCCCGTTACTTTCTTGATTGTATTCAATTTTGAATTTTTTTCGTGGCATAATCGACAATATGTGGTGGGAATCGGGACAAACTCTGTACAAATATCAGCAAATCGGTAGGAGTAAAGGATCAATTCGTGGTGAATCTGAAGGAGAGGAAAATCTGGGTGAAAGGTGCCGTTTTCTCCCCTTTCGATTACGAAATTATCCACAATTTGACTAGATGGTGATTCATTCAGATTTTTAACGATTTTAATTGATTGAAACAAAGGGGATTACGACACGTATTCTGGTAGAAAGTCGATTGTTGGGTAAGGTTAAAGTTTGGTTAATTCTTCGATTGAAGATCTGTGCAATAAACCAATATTTTTTCTGAATTAATAGCCAATTTTTATTGTTTATAAAGTGGGAAATTTTTCATGTATACCCGACGACTGAAAACAAGAAACCGGCTTTTAAGTCATGATAGTATTCGACAAAAGAACTTGCAAGTCCATGTCCATTGAAATTATTAAGCAAAAAATGGGATAATATAATTTTCTCAGATGTGGAGAAATCTAGGGTGTCCCACCTAACTACTTATTAACCAACCATAGTTAGAAGGGACAGCCTGTATATCTATTAAAGAGAGCATTCTTAATAATGAAAATCAAAAATATCAAACGAAGAGCACAAATAACTCACCGAATCTTCTGGGACGGCAGCCCTTAATGGAAGACATTCAGCAATTTGGGAATTGTAAGGTTAGAAATTATCTGAGAAGCTTTGTTACCAACCCATTTTAAAATTTTCAATTTCCAATGGCCGAAAATCGCTCTTTAAAAAATTGGATCGGTAACCAAATTCTCTAGATGTTCACCCTTACGATTCCAAATTACTATGTCTTAGTTTGTGTTTGGTGGGTACTGTTTTTGTGCTTGAACAAGTAAGTTTTTTTTTATTAAGTCTAATTAAAATAAATTAATTTATTCATAATAGTCTAGAAATTATACAAAACTTAATTAATATGAATAAAGACAGTCAAAATTAGGTGTTTTGAGGTAAGAATTTTAGTGAATTCGTAAATATTTTCTACTATAAGCCAGTTTTTATTGTCTGTCGTCCGGTATGCCACTCTTACTTTCGTAAATATTTCTATCGGAAAGTTTACAGTTTCAATTAGATTGGCAATCGAACATTTCCTGCTGTTGATTGAGATGGTGGCGAATTTGCGGCTGCAAAACAGTTTGATTAATCGGCTTTTAAACGGTTCCAATGGATTATTTTCGCCGAATTTCTGCAAGATTGATCCCAAATCCGTTGAATAATAGGAGTGTTTTACTTTTCAATAACCTTGTGCCGGTTAAGATGAGTTTGTTGTTATTATTTTCAAATAGAGAGAAGAAATGAAACTCTCTAGAAAAGTTCACGAATTTCGAAATTATTTACTTGACGAAATTCAACAATGTCGACATAATACCCGAAATTTGTCCGTAAATAGACAAATCTTGAGATTTTTCCTAGTTGGATCGCCATTGATAGCGTCTAGAATAGGTGAGTTGTTATAGTAAAACATATTTTTCTATGACGTAACTGAGTATAATTGTAGATCGTGTCGGATGCACTTGAACAGTGGAGCACATGTGAAAAATCGATGTCTGTTGGGGTCCGCCCTTTCTTGATAATCTTCCGACCCATAAATATCCGTAATGCGCTCGCATGGCCGTTGGCTGTGAATGAGATAGCACCGACGTCGCGACGACCCGACATCGTCCTGGACCAAAATATAAGGACGAAAAGAGAGAGTTTAATGTAATATCCATCCGCACTACTACACCAATCTAATGTCTATATGCCTTGAAACAATATCTGAGCTTGTTTTTTTTACAATTCATTTTTTGAGTCGATGGGAAACTATCAAACAACAAAAAGTCGGAATAGAGTGAAGAATTATCAAAGGAACTTAGAGATGATTTATGATTTTTTATTAAAATATATCGTGCAGGTGGTGATAAGCTCTAATGATTGATGACAACTGTAGAGATAAGAGAATTCCACCGCATCCTCTTAATTCTTTATCAAATTTACGACCTTTAGTTACTTCTGCTCTGTTGTTCTCCTCACCATTTCTAGATCATTGATAAATATTCTTTCCTAATATAAGAAAATCTCCCATTTTAATCTAAAATTGCTCTAGAAATGAATCCAACTTGAAGCAAATTTCTAAATTTAAATCAACTTGCAGTTTTACAGCAATATACTCCTTTCTAACTCGCCAAATGGGGAATATAAAACTTACTAAAGGGCGCTTGGAAAAACGGTACCAGTTGGGAACAATCTCTGAACAGAATTGCAAGTTTTACGACAGAATCGTTTGATTTTTGGCCCAAATTTTCGAGGATATGAAGGGTGTTTTCTGCACATTTCTGAGCCTAAATAGAGTGGGGGTGAGTAGGTGGCGAAATTCAAAGCAAACTATTTCATGCAACAGAATTTCTTAAAATGTAAATTAACTCCATTAGGTATGGGTAACTGACAATGAGTAATTTTCGTATGGTTCGATTAGCGGAAAAGGATGTGTCAATTTTGTGTTTATAAAAATGAAAAACGATCTTATCTTTACAATTAGCGCAATTAAATTTGCAAATTTGTAATAAAAAAACCAAGAAAATTTTGCCAATATTGAGCAATTACTTAGAAAGCGGTAATATTACCCTTAGAAGTACTTTCTAAACTAGCCTTAACATTGATTTAGCCCCAATTGTCATTCATTGTGTTTAATAAAATTGAAATTAGGACTTTACAGTTTTCTGAATTTCAAATTTTGTATAAAATGGCCAGTTTATTTTATCTTTTTTCAAAATTATACCTTTGAAAGTTAATTTCAGGAATATTGTTAAAAATAGGCAAACTTACCGAATCTAGTGCTGGAAATGTTCAAACTGACGGCTTAATATTCTATAAATAAATTTAACACTCGCCTACTAAATGAAATTAAACTGAACATTAGATGTAGGGATATTTTCTGTAAATATCTGCATCTGCATATAAGATCCTTTTTAGAGTAGGGGAGGAAAAATAGAGAAGGTTCTAAGCAATAAAACATTTAAATTAACTCCATTAGGCATGGCAAATCAACCAAATTTGATACGGTAAAGCTAGCGAAAAGGCGAATTCCAGAAATTTCGTTCTTGTAGAATTAACAAAAGGTGCTATCTTTCAAATTTTGTTATTATTAATAATAAAAATTGGAGATTTTATCACGCAAAAATGTTCAGACTTTTCAAAAGAGTAAGCTTTAAAAACTCTCATCTTCCAGCCTTTTAATTCAGATTTGTGCTCATGATTTCCTGAAAATGAAAATTAGCAACAGCAGGAATCTGAATCGAAGAACCGAGATTTTATCGTGTCTGAAACCGCCGGTCAATCAACTCTCAAGTTCATTCATCGACGTACAATTCAAAGTTTATAAAGTGAAATCTATGCAGCCAAATAAACAAGACAATGATCTGTGAACTTTGTTGTTTGTTCGATTTGTTCATAAGACGCATAAGTTTAGTTGTTTGCCACAGGTAGTTCTGTTACCGACATGAATATTCATCGAATTGCCGCCCCTTGAAAAATTAACAAACAAAATCGAGCTTTCAATCAATCAAACAAAGCTGAGTTTGAAGATAAGCCTGTCCGTTTAACTGACACGATTTAAGTAGGAAATTACGCAAAATTCTCTATTAAAAGCAGCTTTTCTCATCTTTAAAGTTAGATTAGATTTTTATTGAAACAACCAATTTATGAGCAAAAGCAGAACTTTTCAACAGATTTATTTGTAGATTAGAAGATTCCCATCAAATGCCAACAGTTGGGAATTGCTGCTTTAAAGCTCGCGATAAAAGCGAATTTACATGATAAAAACCGGCTCGTTTAATTATCCTTATCGGTAAATATTTGGAGATTAGCAGTTAAGTAGAAGCGCTATTTCTTTTACTATAATTGGCTTAATTCTCTATCGAATTGAGGGTCGATAAAATATCGTTGGAAGTACGAAAACAACCCAGTTTCCTCTCAAACCATTTTTATTTTAATTTTTACATAATAGTATTATTACACAGTAAATATCTATGAATATATATTGTTTATTTATAAATGGGTAAGGTGTTTTTAATCGTCTTCGAAAATTTCGTGTAAGTACCCCTATGATATAGTTGCATGCCTATTTCATTTGAATTGTTTTACTATTTATAAAGGCCACTATCCACTATTGTTTAACTAAATAGTAACTGTCCCTTGTATAGAGGTGACCAGTTCTATCTAATTATAGCTAATTTTTAAATATTTATCACTAGCCGACTTTTACGATTAAATCTACACAAATTTTCCAAATCATTAATAATAATAATAAAGGGTCTTTATTAATATTAGTATCGTTGTTAATTATTGCAAAAATTTATTAAACAATCCAGGTCTTTTCGTAAAAACCGAACATGTTTGTTCCCTGTGTGAAGACGACGGACTGTTTTCGCTAATCCCGCATACTTTCGCCAATCGACACGTTTATAAATTTACAATCGAGTATAAGAAGGTACGCAAAATTGTGTATATTTGTTATAAAATACCATGCATTATTATTATTATTATTATAAATATTTTAGTTTGTAATGAAAATAACATCTTCTACTATAAACTACAATCAGAGGGTTCATTATCGAGATTTGTTTAGAAAAACCGGCGAAAATCAGAACCAAGCAGAAAAGCACGAACTCTGTTGAAAATTTTCCCTAATAAATCTACAAAACTCTCCATATTTACAAGTGTTTTCGTCAAGAAAATGGGGAATTATCGAAACCTATCGGAAAATTCAATTCGACACAATTATTGAATTCTCCAATAATTTCCCAAAATTCCATCGAACATATTCAACCGAAATAATAGCGATGATGTTGAATTTGTCGACATTATCGAAATTATCACCATCCACAAGGGGCACGAGTCTCGCCAGGTCTACAGAAACCATTGTCCCGGTGGTCGGTTCCGTTGATTATGTCCGATACTTATCCTGTAAAATAAACAATAATTTAATAATTTAGCGATCGTATAAAATCAACGGTTTTAAAACTAACTCATGTCTAATTATAAACTAGCTGAAACTATTCCCGTCTCTTCCCGTCATCCTGTAGAATTCTTACCGTGTCCTTTACGATGTCGTCTCTAATAAAATTTCGAAATGTCGCAAAATTAGATCCGATTAATTTTGAAATGAATTCGTCTCGATGACTGTGTATTTATTTTATTTTACGAAATTTGCGGTCTAAAATCGTAAATAAAGTGACATGGTCGGTTCTAATGGCTAATGGCTAGGTAGACAACTGTATATTTATAGATAGTGAGCCTAGATGAGTTGTTGTTTTTCAACAACTTTTATCTTCTAGTTAGAAAATAGCGCGACTTATTGCGTTGTTGTTTCCAGTGATTAAATTTCAATTCTTCAACCGTTATCCAGCACGTGTCTGCTTTGAATTCATGTACAGTGGGAAAAAATATTTACAGATAATTTGGCACGTGGTCATTTGGCTCTTGTATTATTTCCCACACTTATTATACAACACACACACATTTACTACCAAAGCCAAGGTTCCCATGAACATCACCTTTGTGGAAGAGATGCCAATGTTGTAGTGCGTAACGTTCGTACACAGCTTCGTCCATTGACAATGTTGAATGAACTTAAAATTACGATTCCAGTTGGCAAGCAATGTTGATTCAACTGGGAGCCAACTGGGGTGTCCTCCTATACAAACATTTATATGGGAATATAAGCTTGTTTACGTACAACGAGCCAACCCCGACCATTGCCAGCGGCAGATACAGTGGGAAATCCTTCCGCTTTCATAATTTCGTTCTAATTGTACGCCAATACTCTTGGACTAATTGTCGGGAGGAATTATATAACAAAATACTGACCTTCATCGAGAATTCCCCATTTCCGGTCGTTGTCGTTTAAATTGCCAACATGCCGAAATTTGCGAATTCTTCTCCAATTACCGAAAAAAGTGGGTTGTTTTCGTTGAAAACTACATCGTAACTTTTACGTCGACAGACTACATTTCTATAGCAAAGTCGCTTTTTGAAACAAACGTACTTGACAAGTTCTAACAGTGAACTGTCGTCGTTTGTATGTTGCACCGTCGTCTGGACGCTATCCAAGAGCAAAATTCGCTCTGTCTTATTCTATTATTGTGTTGTTCTCATTCTACGTCGCCACCGCTATTCTCCAGCGTCTCTCTACATACACATCCAATTATTCTATCCTTTTCTAACATTTTAATATAAACGGCAGGGTTATATTATAGCAGCAATGCTGCTGCAGTCCTGTCGCGTGCGCTTCCACTAAAACTCAAAATACTACATACATATGTATATAATACATAATGTTTGTATATTGTTTGTTTATGGGATAGATCAGGATATGTTGGTTGCATTACTGTTTACCAACCCTAAATAGAAGGGCCGTAATCGAGGACCAACTAGACGCTAATAACTGACGGCCGGATTAAAACCGGCTTAGAATTCAGCACGTTATACCAATGAATTCGGGATAGTTGGAAAGCCGACTGGAATTCCAGACTAATTTGCACTGCAAACTATTAAAAAAACAACCAAAACTAATTATCTATAATCGGCTCTGATCGATGTACATTCCGATTTTTGTTAACGCTCAAATCGATTACGAATTTTTAAAATTAACACGAATAATAATACGAACCGACATGCTGTGTCATTCTCCTTGAGTTGCATGAACTTTCTGTAAAAAGTCGTGAAAAAACAACCCCACATTTTCAGTTTTCAGCTAGATATAGTTGTAATAAAGTTTCCCCAACTAGTCCACAATTTCGCCTGTTTCACGTATAAACATTCCGAATATCAACAATTTTAAACTAAATTAAACTGGCAAATAACATTATCATATGTTTTAAAATATTTATTATGTCGTGTTGGAATGTTCATGGAAAATTTGACTATTTGCTAACAATGTGGATATGTTCGTTTAATTCTACAAATATTACACCCGATATGTAAGTGTAGTTGGCGGCGAAATGTTCGTTAATGGTAAAAATGCAAGTTTGAAATGACGCTAACCATATTGCATACAAATTACAATATTTCCAATTTTATTTCAGACGATTTCAACAAGAAATTGAACGATGAATATTCGGATCTATTGCACAATATTGTGAGTTATACGAACAGACAAACAGGGGCGGTTCAGGCGGCGGGGTTGTTGCTTATCTTGTTACAAATTGGAAATCTCTGTGAGTTACGAATAGTGCATCGAACCCAACAATAACAAACGAAAAAATCGTAAATCTTCATAAAAATTATCTCAACTTGCCTTTGGTTGTTTTTGTTGTTAGCTACTAGTGTTGTATAAACTAGAGCACTAGTAAAGTTACGATTATTATAAAGATGAAACTAATGGTATGGATTACCGTAACAGCCCCGTTGCGGTATCTGAAAGCGTTACTGTAAACATTACAGTCGCGTTCCTGCAATTACCGCCTTCAATGCTGGCGTCCAAACACCACCACGTTCGCCAATAAATGCTGAATAAACTAGATCACCATCTGGCTGGTCTATATACAAAGATAGAGTGAGAGAGTTAACGAAAATGGGGGTGGCCGGTTTGTTGGGGAAAGGGTGCCGATTCTGTTGACAACAACGTTTTTATGGTTTAATTGATGTTAACAACAATTGTTTGGAAACTTTCATAAGAATTACAACTGGCGACAGACTCAATGACCTTTTAAAATGTTATTTAATTCGCTATATGAGAAGAAAACAACAAAAATAGGTGTGTTTATCATATGGAATGTAGAGATCAACGGCTTGAGGCATTGTCGGAATGCAATTTTTCTTCAACATTTCGCTTTTATTTTGTAATTGTAATTGGAAATTTCGTATTCGTTTTGCGTCCGTCTAGTAAATGAGACACAAATAGAACATCCACATTATCATTTGTATTAAAATTACCAATTTCACAATACTGCCACAATAAAAATATAAAAACAATAGCTATTTATTCGTTGATTTCAACAAATTTCAAGTCTAATATAATTATGGAGCTTTTAAAGAATAAATGTGGCATGAATATGGTTATTAAGCAAAAACTGTTTTGGTGGTAGTCCAAAATAACGATCGTAAACTTGTAATAGTTTGACTGTATCAACAATTGTAGTAGACATAAGAAACAACGACAAAAAAGCCCGACATTGATCCAATTCATACAAATTCTCCCAATAGAAAGCACAAAAAAACAGTAAAATTTGCTCCGACACGTGGCTTTCTTTCTTTAGTTGATTTAACAACTAAAAATAAATGGAACTTAATGGAAATGATAATTAAACTTGTGTGTGTAGGTGTCGTGTATATTTTCCTTGTTTTATTCTAAAATAAAAATACAATTTGAATAAAATAAATCTGTATTTGATGAATGCTAAATGCGAATTCGTAAAATTCCAATGTATGCGTTGAAGTATGATAATTTGAGTTTTATGCAAATTAAAACAACACAACAGATCGTAAATTTCATTCGAAAAAGAATAAAAGGAAGGTGTTGTTTTTCCTAAAATCGACACAAATCGTCTCAATATCCGGTCAGACTAATTTTTATTTAATTTCAATTCAGGGGCACGCACCAGTTTTTTATGATTCTGTTCAATTCTGTTGGCACAAAAAATCTCGATTCAACTTTTCGTCGATTTCCCGGAAAACTAACAATGGTTTAGGGAAACTGCTTGGTGATTCGGAAAAGGCTTTCAATTTCCTATTTGACTGAAAATCATTAAAAAAGAAACAAAATTTGCCACGTTATGGGGAAAAATTTAAAAACATGAGCATGCCTTAAGATCTTCTGTAACTCAGGATTGCATATGAATTTTTAAAAATAAAAGCACCTGCTGTACTTTAAAATGCTGTTTCTAATCCTGGTTTATTCGTTTGAATCGGTTGTAAAACAACAGAGAAATTATTGATCAAATATGGGTCTTTTTCGGACTGAAGCGGGCACTTAAAAATCTCAATTATTTCAAAAATTTGCTCAGGTCTCGAAAAGTTACTTATCATAAATACGTCTCGTTATATTTCGATATTTATTATCTTAGACGACTTTAAAATCAAGATACAATCTTTCCACGCTGACTAAAATTATGTCTTCAGTTTCTCGGTTTTTTGACTCGTTTTATTGCAATTTTTGGGGTCATTTTTGAGTTGCTTTTTTGAAAAATTCATAATTTCAAAACCATATAGAATTATTATTGTTTAACTCCTACTGGCTTCAATCAATACACTTTAAATTTAAAGTGTCTAAATTTAATTTTCAATTACGTGGAATATTTTCGACGATTACACTGTTTATGGTAAGAATAGCTAATTAAAATTAAAATTAATACTTTCTTATAACAGCCAAATATTGGTATTATACGTGTAAATCATAAATTTCAACTATTATTGCATGTTTATTTAAATTTACGTATTTCTAAACAAATTTAAATTTAGAGGGACAAAAATGGTGGATGCGCCGGGTAAATATTGAATGTGTTTTTACAACGATTTATTAGAGGATTTTAAAACATTTTACAGGTCAAACTTGAAAAGATTCTCTAATTATTTACATAAAGACCATTTGTTTGGGCTTATTTAAAATTTTTGTTGTTAGTTTTAATTTTTTCTATAAATAATTCGAATTTTGCTAAAAGTTGCTTTCGAAAACTTTCAGAAAGGGAAGCCGCCTGATTGATGATTTTGCCTTAAATGTCTCAAAATTTAGTTTAAAAACAAATTTAAGACTAAAATTTGTAGAAAATTCATGGTTTTCAACCGGAAAAAGTCACTAAAAACGCAGAAAAATCACCGAAATTCACGTTTTATTATCAAGTTTTGAAGGGACACTTTAGAAGATTGTGTAATTCAGTATTTTAGATTTTCGATACTAACTTATAAGAGAAAAAGATGTAGACTAATGTTTTAAGTTGGTATTAACTATTCAGTTGGTAGTAGCACCTTTTTCTTGAAAGTTAAGATTACTGTTAGTGATTTTTGAAGCTGTAACTTGAACAACCTTTAAGAATACCATTTTAAAATTTTATAATGAAAACGTGAATCCTTTAGAAAATTTAGTAATAAATTTATTATTGCGAGAAATGGTTGATGGAAAAGTTAGGCAATTGAAATTTTCAAACATCTAAAAAAATCCTCATATAACTCGACAGATTCCTTTCTTTTGAGCGATTTGTGCCATTTTCTCGAGAGATGTCGACAGCTATTTTTACAGGATAATTTCCAAGTGTTGCCACTACAATATCGATCAAAACCGTAAGATGTCGCTAGGGTTCATTTTCTAATATTACCACAGAATGTGAATCATGTTTTCTATCCATTGCCTATTATTTCTAATTTATTTCGAATGCAGTTATAAAATCATTAGATCTAATGGAAAAACAATTAGTATCAAATTTATTGGTCAATAATAGTTTTATATCTGTTGTAATTTATTTTGTAATTATTGTAAAGTTGATATTTCTGCATTATAACTGTATGCAGATTCTCATTTATACACACGTAAATCCTAACTGTATATTTAGGGATCTATTTGTTATTTTAATAAATTTGCAAGCCCGTTCTATGTACAAATCACATTTAAAATGGCTTCGAATTAGGGGTTGTTATAAATAGTGAGCATTTATATCGCTTCGAAATATAATCTAACGATTTAATCGACATTATTTCTTTTATATTATAGCAAATACGATTTGAAAAGGCGTTTGAAATTAAATTCGCCTTAGAATTCACGTTGAAATTTGGCGAATTTCCCTCGAATAATTTATCTTTTATACGTATCTTTCCAGTAGCGTCAAAACCTTTCCATCTTAATGAAGCCACATTTCTATTCGTGTAGCGTTCTGTGCACAGGAACCATTGCGAGCTTTCTATACACATTTTGACTTGGTACACCACCACTAGCAACACTTTTCTTACTCGATTGGAATCCCATAATAAACGTAGATATATCGAATACTTTAGTATTTGGAACAATGTTCGCATATCGAATACGAAATTATCGTTGTTTGATTTAATTACAATTGACGAATTGTCCGTTTTTGATCCATTTGGTTGTGTTGATCGCGACGAGTCATTGAAAAAGTGGCGATAATCAGGCAACATAATAAAGGCGATTGCATTTTACCGGTTCAAGAATGCTGTCCGATTCACTTTAGATACAGTTTCGTGACTGGCTTGCCAATTTTTAAATGTTCCACGTCTCTTCCTCAGTTTCAATCAATCGAAAAAATAATCACTAGAAGGAAATTGATCAACATTTAAAGCTTCATTGATTAATTAAATTGTCAATAGTTGGGAATAAATGCGTTGATTGAATTAATTCAAGTGCACCAATACTGACGCTCGTTTGTTGGTTCATCACATCACAGTCTCAATATAACGGATAAGTGTCAGTTGAGTCCTTATAGGATCAAAGGACTGTGAATCTGATGTATTATAATGCCGCCTGTTCAATATTCACTATTCGATTAAAGCCGATTTAAGAGGAAAGTTCAAGGAGACGGTACACCTTTTCCATCGAATCAGACAGTTTCTGGATGCTGCAGACCATAAAATCAGGGATAATGTCGACTACGTTGCTCCCTATCCATTACTAATCCCAAATTAGATACTAATTGAACTTCGGTGGTATTCTGGAAGCCGTCAACAGCTGTCTTGTTTCAAAAATTTGCATTATGATAGATGTAAATCTTTATTGTACTAACATTTATCTAGTTGGAGGAAGCAATTTCGAATTTTTAAGGCAGTAAAATTCAAGATAACGTGAATACAACGAAAAAATTCCATAAACACAGGCATAATAAAAGTACAGTTTACAACTCAATTATCATTGATACGGAATGCCATTAAATTTTATTAGGTCCTCTGTTAAACTAATTTAACGACAGAAAAGAGTTGGATACGAGCTGAATTCTATAGTCGATTAAAATTTGTGTTTTCCGGCGATTTTTTTGGTTTAAATATTCGTCGTTTTGATCGAAATCAATGGAAATGGGTGCGATCTTTGCTGGTGTGTAAGCGGTCGCTATTCAGCGACGTTTTTTTATTATTATTTGTCCGAAAAGTTTTTACAGTCTTGTTTAAAACTTTCAACAGTAACTTTTTATTGCCCAACTACTTATATTCATGGTGGCCAGTTTTTATCTTACAATTAGAGTCGGTATAAATTATCTTCGTTGACAATTTACATGCCAACATTTCTATTTCTTATTTTCGGTTTAAAAATTGAAGATTCTACGGTTTTGATATTTAATTGGGTACGGCTTAGCGGCTCTATTCGCGATAATTATTCAAAAATCGACACCGACGAAACCTTGTTGCACCAGTACTGTTTGTTTTTCATTAAAATCTTATTACGCTCGAGGTGATGTTTGCAAGATTGTAAAATGGACCGGTATTGTTTGTTCCTTCAAGCCCTTTTACACTTTAACTTTGTTATTTTATACTTTCTTAAATAGACGTGTACTTACTTGTAGTCGATGATCCTCTTAAAATTTCTATTGTTGACAAATTTCCAAGTGCACCCCAACTACAATTCGATGAAAACTTCCAACTAAGCTTCAACAGCAGAGCCGGAGCGATTGAAAATATCGCCCGAGACGATATTCCGCATATTCTCAGTTTAAATCTCCAGTTTCTATTGAATTTTGATACAATTTAAGCAATTCAGGCTGCTTTTGAGATTTAATCGGGTTTTTGGGCTCAAATTTCGAAAAATTCTCATGACACATTAGATCATCAACTAATCATAAAAAACAGTAAGCTTAGATACAATTTTGGGTTTTATTCAGTCTTTAATATGAAACTCATCTATTTTAGTAAATTTGATATTTAAAAAGAACTTGTAACCAATTAGTCGATGTTCATCCCAATTTTAATAGGTTTCGGTCCTAAATTCTGGTGCCAACTTCCAACAGATTTGGCTACTGGATCGTTTTGAAGATAGAGTTTGGGCTTAAGAATCCAAATTTGGTGTCTAATTGCCTCGCGCGCCGGCCCTGTTCTACTGCACCAACACAAATTTTCGCCGCCTTAAACTCGTCATTATTTTCAATGATTTTGTCGTTATCACATCTTTTTCCGGAAATGAGGAAATAGTCTAGTGTGCGATTATTCCGGCTGGATATTGTGTGTATGAATAAAAGAACTGAACGGGTAATTTTGTGTTATCTCTTGCTGTTGTGAATAGAGGCTGGAATTGATGGAACATTAAGTACATTGAGACTATAATAATAATAAAGTCAGCGAAAACAATTCATTAGAAAATATGATGAAGGTAAAATCGGGCAAACTCATTTCCTCTCTACTATCGTAGAAAATGGCTAGGTTTTTGTTCTTCGGCTCGAGTACGGTTTGCTTTATTGGTTTTAATAAAGTTGATTTTCGGTGGAAAAATGGACCCATTTTCGGCGGACTATAGGGCCGGTGTAAGTTTCCATGTTAATAATTTTCTTGGGGATTTTTGTGGAATTATCGACGTTTTAATGAATGCCGTTTTTATATTTACTATGAAGCATTGAAATTCTCGCAGTAATATACCAATAGCTGTTTGCTTCTTCATCGTTGTCTGTTATTGCTTTTTGCCGTTTTGTTCCTTAAATGGATGTTTGTTATCTCGAATGCGTCGCGTAAATATTCGATAACAATTCATTCCACTCAAGTCCGTTTTCCGCTCCAATTGATATGTCATACGCAATGTAGATAAACGGGAGATAGAACAAAAAATACAACAGAACAACAACGAAAGAAATTACCAGCTTCTCTAGAATTGAATCGCTTGCTGTTTTATATTTTTAATTATACACCACCTTATTTTTATTTTTAATCGAAATTAAACTAAAAATCTCCACTATTAAATAGATGAACGTAGTCGTTCGAAAAAATCCACCGTTTATAGCTTTATGACTTGCTCCATTTATGGTAAACTTTCAGTTATGGTAAAACAACTGTGAATTGTACCTGTAAAGTACCGTGTGTTTCTTGCATTTAAAACGTGCCAAACGGACTGTAATTAACACCAGTCGGTTCGGTATAAGGCAAAGCAACACCTGTACGTTATTTACAAAAAAACACAATAATACGAAATTATAGTCGTGCTATTGTGACTGTGCCGCGTTATTCAGTCCGGGCTATAAGTTCGTAGAACAAATATTCTATAGACAGATTCCTGGAAAATATGTCAGCATAATTAGAGCCTCGTAGCTCATTGGTAAGGCGTCTAAAGAATTTTATTTTGGAGAATAGCGCAATTTTTGAAAATGAGCTAAGGAATGACTAGGCTGAAGATGAGCAAGGATACTTTCCATTTTTTTTTCTTTTTTTCCATTGCATTTAAGAATAAAAATAGAAAAACAAAAATATTGGACGCATTCTGTGTCATTTGACGTGTATAACTCGTTTTTGAAAAACGCGACATGCTCAAAAACGAGCGTTTTTTGACCAATTTTCGAATCAGTGACGAAGCCCAAATTTTGTTAAAATGATTGCCAGAGACCCTTCTATAAACGCTTGAAATATTTTCCAAATTGTTCGTCAAATACTGATAGTATATCAATCTATTAATTATCAACTCTTTACCGAACTTCTGCACAATTAACGCAAAATTAGAGCCCCATAGGTTATGTTGATGTTGTCCAAAAGACGCTCGTTTTGGGGAACATTTTTGAAGATGGGCTTCGTTAAATTGCAGAATAACTCTAGGCTCATCACAACGTTAGTTTTTTTGTTCTCTCTGTTCCAAAAAATCTAATTGGGAATGATCTTTTAGTCATTTTACGCCCATATCCGATTTTTGAAAATCCCCACATTTGTTAGTCGAGCGTTTTTAACTAAATTTGCTAAAATGATGTCCGGACACCCTTTTACGAGTCCTTGCAATATTTGTCGAATTACTCGCCGAATAACGGCAGTTGCTATAAGAAATTATAGCCGGATTTAAAGCACTCGTACTTTTTCCGGGCAGATGCTGGATGGCCTGCCATCTGGCCCGAATCGCTGTCGTTTAATTTCCAAATTTATTCCCGTAAGTTTTGAGCTTTTTGTTAATTTTGTTGGATCGAATTTGAGCGACTTGTGTAGGCGAAAAATCGTCGATTCAAGTGTCATCAAATGTTAGAGACTACATATGAAGAAGAGCGCTTTCTTGTCATGAAACTTGGAATTTATGATGATTACAGTGGGTGTTGCTAGGAAGATGGTGAAATATTAGAATGTGACGACACAAGGCGGGTCTTGAATGATGTTTCAAAGTTTTACGATACGATCATATTATAAGTGTGTATATGTGTACAGATACAAAACGCACACATAAAAGAATATTGTATACGTTTACTACGGACAAATCGTAATTTAAACGATTTATTATTTTGCATAAGGACGCATAGCGCGTATTTCATATTGCATCTCCATATAGCTGCATCGTTTATGGTTTTTATATCTATATGTTTATACAACATATAGATATGTGTGTGTGTGTTGTATATAGCCCGACACAATCAACAACACGAAACACCAACGCATATGCAAAAGGTCGCAAGTTCAATGTTGTTGTTCTTGTTGCTGTACCCATAATGAAAACACACCTTATGTTGTTGTTGCTATTGCTGCAAAAAAGGTGCAAGATTCCTCCTGCTAGGGGGCAAGATCGGCTGCAACGATACAATCAACATAAAATATAGAAATTATTTAACAAAACACACGGCGACACACAATTACACCCTACAATATCGGGGATAATTTCGTATTATTTTCGAAAAATATATTCATAAAAATACCCATTGTAATATTCGATATTATCCTGGGAATTTTTTCTATATAGATATACATATTATTTGTACCAGTCTATGATATTTGGAAATAAATCAAAACACCCCGCTGTGACAGGGATATTATATCGAGAGATGCGGAATCGTACGGGGTAACAAAAGGTAGAGCCCGATATTGGACATAAAGGGTGTAGTCGACCGTTATCACATACATGTTGGTTTAATCGAATGCCCATATCATGCTTGTTTTTTAAATTTTCCAGTTTTTTTTCGAGAAATTCTAATGATCATGAAATGAACAAACAGACAGACAATTTCTTTAATAACTCCCTAATATGCTTATTATTTGACGTTGTAATAATGCAAGTATATCATAAAATCGGATACCTGCTGTATAATTGTGATTTATGAAAGTAAACATAGTCAAAGTAATTGCTGGGCAAATATAAACTCAGATTAGGAACGTCAACTGTACCTCCAACATGTATAATTGCAAATGTTAATATCACGGTATGAATTATGAACTCAACCGAATTTCGTGGTGGGGCTTTTTCGCATAATTCCTGCGCTGCTTATAAAAATAATTACCGGATGATTTGTGGGAATACGTCGGCCTAAAGCCAACTTTTTTTGTACACCACCGACATTCTAGAATTTTTAGAAATTTAGTCTGATATCGATTGATTCTAGCGGAAATTTTTGGAAAATTTTAAATTTCGTTCTTGTTTTATCTTGAAAAGACACCAATTTCTAGATCTTCAGAATCAAAATTTCAGTAAAGTTAAGAAAATGTTGGGATATTTTGTTAAGTTTGCTAATTTCGAGAAATTACAGTCAGAGTAAAATTTGGAGATTTTATTGAAAAATTTTTGGTTTATTTTTGGAAACAATTGCAGTCCCTTTGTTATAATCAAAATTTGGAAAAAATAATACTTTTACTTTAAAATTTTGGCTCTTTTAGTGTAAAATTTCAAAATCCGTACGGTAAACTTTGCTCGATTTCGTCGAAATTTACTGAAAATTCGCATTTTGCCACAATTTCGTCCCGTAATTCAAATTTAACAGACCAAAGTTTGAAAACTAAAGAATTCCGCTCAAAAATTGAAGTAAAATTTACAAAAATTCCCCCTTCCTAAGAATTCAACAATGAAATTTATTGCATATATTTTAATTAAAATTAAAAAATCATAATGAATTTTTGCAGTTCCTAGAAATCAGTGACCTTACTAAAACCCAGACTAGTTCAAAAACCGATGAAAATTTTTTAAATTGACCCATAAAATGACAACTTTAAGGGTTCATTTTCAACCCCAATTTTCCCCGCTAAAATATTGTGACTTGTTAAATTTACATGGGAGAAACAACAAGTTGTCAGATGATTTCTTGTTTAAGGGTCCAAAAACCCTAGCTCCGCCACTGGCCTAGCTAGTTTTCAGCTCTATTTCGAGACTCAATCGAACTTGTGAACATCTACCATACAAGATCTATTGTCAACGAATCTTGCCTCGTATTTCGCTCTAGTCAAAGTCAATAATAGAACAGACAATGCGTTATAAATAAAATATAAATTTACTTATCTTAACAGTTCTCCAACACGTACAATTAACAGGTGATCCGAAACATTGAATTCGTAACCGATTCGTTAATCTCCCCCAATTCAATGATCTGTGCCTAATTATTTTAGACTTGTTTAAACTAAAATTAACTTAAGCATAGTTTTCTGTGAAAATTCGTGATTTTCAATAGTGGGAAAGTTTATTTTTTCTTGTTGACGGAAATGGGAATTGAAATATTTAAATTTTAATACAAGTTTTAAAAATACCGTTGAAAACTTACAAGTTGGTTTTTAAGTCTATTTTCCTCTTCAATTTATCTTTGTCAGTTTTCGCTTTTAATCCTTTTTTTATTCTATCTGTGCTTCACCTATTTTTCTTTCACACACGAATTATTCCAAAAAGTTCCACGTCAAAGTATGAATTCCCCGTATTTTTCAATACAATTCAACAAAAGTTGACGCTATTATTTAAAACTGTAAACAAGCCTATTTTTATGTGGATAGAAGAACCGGGAAAAATCATCGTTAATCCTTATTTATGCGTAATTTGCATAATTATTTACAGATTGAGGCGGGTTTTAATCGTAATAAAAGAATAAATACGCAAAATTCTAACTGCTACTTAAGATTATTGTAATGGGCGTATAAATTAGGCTAAATCTGTAAAGTTGGATCTTTATGTTGACACATTTATCAATATTATTCGGATGTTTTTAGTTGTTTTATCAGATAAATAAACGTTATTATTATGATTATTATTAGTATTAGTAGTAAAATAACCAAACAAGGCAGATGTTTGGAGTTTACGTAAGAATTTCTCTTTTCCACTTATCCAAATGCCCTCTTCTCTCATCTTAACTGTACTGAAAGTATAGTCCCTGGGGTATCCCAAGTACAGTGAGATAGATAAAATGATAAACATTCATTTTGTATATAAGCAATGTACGAGTGGGAGTAAGATGGTGGATTTGGAGAGTTTCTCAGGAAATAGCCGCTGCGTTGTTGTTGTCGGTATAGAGACCATCTTTCTGTAAATCGAGATGGTCTTAACACGGATAACAAATGGCTATATTTCGTCAGTCCTTTAGGGCAACAAATTATAATCTCTCTGAATTTGTAATTTCCTTTACAATTTATAATGTATAGGAGTCTATATGCTTGTATTTTTCTTGTTGTTGTTGTAATTGGGAAGAGAATTAGTGTTGGTAATTATTCCACAATACCATCAATAGTTCCATTAACAACGAATATTCAGTTATGAGGAATCAAATTAGATGTATATACGGAGATTTTATTCTCTTAGAAATGTTGAAGCGGCGCACTCCATCTCCAACAATTGCATCTTTTATAATCTAGTTAACGTTAGTATTCTCTTGGAATGACAGCGTTTTGACTTTAAAATGATGCAATAAAGCGGTAACTAGCAAAATACAGGGTGTTGTTTTATTATTTCTTTAGTTAAATTTACATGCTTTTCACTGTAGTTGGTTGTATTTTTCGAAAATCAATAATATTGTTATACAACAGAGAAAATTTTGCTTTACTTTTAGAGATATTTGTGGCACTTCAGTTTGTGATAATCGAAATTTGGAAAAAACTAGCCCCTTTACTTTATATCAAATTTTTTTGGTATTATATTTAAATGTACATATTCCGTTATTTTATATAATTATAATCAAAATTTCGAAAAAATAAGCAGACAATCCAAAATGTTGCAGTCCTCTTGTTACAATTAAAATTTTGAAAAAGAAGCACTTTTACTATACCTAAGTTTTTACTACTTTATTTGATTCTAATGCAAAAATTAATAATTTAATTCTTTTAGTGTAAAATTTGTGTGATAACCTTGTTGTTTCTGTTCATTTTGTCGAAAATTTGCATTTTTAGTACGAAAATTCATAGAACGAAAATGTCACAATTTAGTTCCGTAATTCAATTCCAATTTGAAAATCCTGTGCTATTTGCTATTTTATTTTTCTCTATTTAAAAAATAGACTCGAGGTCATTCTGGTCAAAATTTAACTAGAAATAGCGCTCTTGTTCTACTACCCATTAATGTTCTATTTTTATTTTTTTTTTAGTTAAAGTTACATGCTCTTCACTATAGCTGCTTGTACTTTTCTAAAGTTAGTAATACAACAGAGAAAATCTTGTTTTATTTTTAGAAATATTTGTAGCACTCCAGTTTGTGATAGTCAAAATTTCGAAAACAATAGCTTTTACTTTATACCAAATTATCTTTGCTGTTTTATTTAATTTTAATGCAAAATTTTGATATAATTTAGCTCTTTTAGTGTAAATATTATAATAAAAATATCGAGAAAACACATAGTCTTCTAGAAAATTTGCAACTGTCTTATTATAATCACAATTTGGAAAAGGTACACCGACAAGTTTTCACTACTTTGTTTGACTGGAATGCAAAATTTTGTAACAATTTGATCCTTTAGTGTAAACTTTCAAGACTTGTCTAGTAAACTTTGCTCTATTTCTAGTCATTTCGTCCAAAATTTACCGAGAATTCGTGTTTTTGGTATGACAACGAAAGTGTCACAATTTGTCTCGTAATTCAGTCAAGAACAAAGTTCGATCAGGAATCTGAAGAGTTCAGCTCAAAAATTCCGATAAAATGTAAAATTTTTAAAAATTTTGCACCACTACAAAATCCTGAGCTGCTTTATATTTTATTTCGTTCTATTTAAAAAATATTTCTAAACTCTAGATCACCATAATCACAATTTGATTAAAAATAATGTTCTTGTTGTCAGTATAATTTCAAAATTTTTATGAGAAATTTCGCCTTATATCCAGATATTATAATTTATTTCATTCTAATAGAAAGTTAAAAAATGCGCTTTCCACCCAAAATTTGACGATTTTTAACGAAAATGTTTGCTCGTTTTACAAATATTGTAGCTTCTATATGGTCATAATCAAAATTTGAAGAACAAGTAGCACTGCTAGCTCAAAATTTGAATATTTTGGTGAGCACTTTCTGGAGTTATAATCAAAATTGAAGCACTTTTGACACAATTTTGAAAGGTCATAGAGTTAGCCCAACATTTTCTAATTTAAATTGGCTTTGTCTTTAGAAATATTCTAGCACTCATAATAAAGTTCGGAAAAAATAGCATTTTCTTTTATATCAAAATGTTTTTACTCTTTTATTTGATTCTAATACAAAATTTTAAAACAATTTAGTACTTCTAAAATTTCAAAATTTGCCTGGTAAATTTTGCTTTATTTCTATTAATTTCGTGAAAAACTGTACCAAAAATTTACATTTTTGTTCCGTAATTCAATCTCAAAAGAACTAAATTTGGTCAGAAACCTGAAGATTTCAGCTCAAAAATCCCAATAACACTTGTAAACTTGAAATCTTCAAATTTTGGCTAAAAATAGTGCTATTGTTCTAGAACCCGGTGATGTTTTATTTATTTTTAGTTAAATTTACATGCTTTTCACTATACCGACTATATAGGTTGTATTTTTCGAAAGTCAATAATATTCTTATAAAACAGACACCGCCTACAATTTTCCCGTCTATTTCTGGAGACTGAACGAACGGAGAGAATGTGTATTGGTTGTCCCTTTGGGCAATTCCACTATATGCATGTAGTATAAGCTCCGATGGAATATGGGGCCGTTATATTGGTGGCGTGACGTGGGTTCGACGTTGGTCTCACCCTACGGCACACAGAATTGAAGACCGCCGTTATAAACTACCATGTCTGACCACTGATTAGAAACGAAACACTAACAAAGTATCGCGCCCATAATAGATAAATATTGTCTAAAACTCAATAGATTATACAGAGATAAAACTAGTTTCTGTTGTTTTTGTTGTTGTTGTTATTATTGTTAACACATGGGTAAAAGTTGCACAATTTCAACCAATTTAAACACTTAAACGCTGCATAAAATTGGAGTAAATTCACTTAAAATTGGATGATTTAATTTCAAACTAAAACCATACGGTTTTAATTGAATCTACAGCCTATTCCACTTAAATAGTCCTAGTTTTTACGGCACTTTGGGCGATTTGAAAAATATTTTCAGCGTTTGTAAGGCAGTCACTGGGACAATTTCGGCAAAATTAGAACTTCGTAGCTCATTGGCAAATTTGTGAAAAACCTCTCTAATCTAACCCAAAACAATAAAGAATAATTAGCAGCTTCTTTCGCAACAGTTTTTCCGTTCTTCATCACTGAGTCCTGGGTAAACGGGAAAATTAACATGAATGTTGGCTGTTTTTACTGTTTATTTCTTCAACAGTGTAAGATTGTTTATTGTTACTCCATTTATTGGATTTTAAATCCAATAGATAGAATAAACAAACACTATTCAAGGATAAAATAGTAAACAGGTGATGGTAGTAAACGATAATTTATTCATTTGGATCGATCCCGAATCGTTAGTTTTACAGTATCCAGTGATGAAAAACAATTGCGCAAGAATCTTCTAAATATTGTTTCACTAGAATTATGAGATGTGGTCAAATTAAAGCAATTTTTCAACAATTTCCCAATGAGCTACAAAGTTCTAATTTTGTCAAAATATTAGCTAGGGACTACCCTTTAATCCTATCAATATTTTTCAAATCGCTATATTTACATGGAATAGGTTGTATATGGATATGCAAAATCAGCATGATCCTAATGTCTCAGTAAAATTGAAGAATATTGTGTAGCTTTTAAAGTCATCTCTGAACTAAAGGGGTGTGGATTAAACGAAACAAACAGAAATTAGGACAATAATAAAATGGCTGTGCTGTAAATTTTCGGATAAAGAACCGCCTTTTCAAAGGACAGTTCTTGAAATTTATCAACAATATTAGCCTACAAACGTACAGTTAGTTAATCTTTCGTTTCTCCATTTTCAAAATGACAACAAGTGATTTATTCTAGTGGTTCTTTAAAAATGTGTGGGTACAAATTGAACATGCAGGTGCTGAATCTTTAATGTGCATATTATTAATTTTATGTTTATTAACTATTTAAGGGCTGGAGGGCTGTTTTCCAAATCGCCTCCCATTTAACAACAACGATAATAATAAATGCGGAAAAAAAGTAATTTAGGTGTTATTTTTCTAGAAATTTCATCAAATTAAATTAAAAACCAATAATGTTGTTTCTTATCAAACTATAGTCGATTTAATTGTTAATGAGAGAAAAGCAAAGTTGTCGGTAACTATCAAAGTTTTTTTTTTATAATTAATGAGTTTTTAATGTAAACTGAGCAATATGTGGTCATTTACATAATAAAATATTTAGTTCTATTATAGGTAAATGAGCAGCTCTAATAATGCGGTGTGAATATAGAAAATAGAGGGTAAAATCGACTATAACAAGCACGCATATGAGAATTTAACAGTAAAGGTTCTGTATTAAAACGTAATTACAAAACGAATTATAGGTTACTTCTACTTTTATAGACTATATACCAAATATCGATAGTTTTTCGTATACACACTAATAATAGTCAAGCTTGATTTGAATTTCAATTTTGTATAAACTAACATTATTGCTTGGTATTACCATTAATCAAATTGAAAATTTCGAATTTCGCGCCTCAGTTAGCCAACTTGCATAATAAAATTCCCCAACTACTACATGAATCTAACCTAATTTTTATTAACTTTATTATTCGCGATTGTGTTGATATTTTTCAATTTCAAGCTAATAAAATTTCGAAATGCTACTCGAGAATAAGTAAAGTTTCAAAAATTACCGGATTATGCTTGTGTGAAAGAAAAAGAGAGGTTAGTAAGCAAATATCGAGTTTTTCGATTGTTTCAATTTATTATTTCTGTTAATCTAACTGGAAATTTTGAACATGCATAATAAAATTCCCCAATTGCTGTCCAATTTCTGTTATTTTAATTATTTTAATTTTATCGGCCTTATTCGTGATTTTTTTTTAAATTTCGCGCTAATAAAAAGAACGCTAGCCAATGAAAGGTTCCAAAAATTACTAGAATTTTGAAACTATTTCGTATGGAACAAAATAGAGGCTAGTAAGCCTAATTTCTAACAACGTCAATATTCGTGTGATTTTGATATTTTCGAATTTCGTGCTAATAAAATTTTGGTGATATTGAAGAAGTATAATCGACGTAAAATTTCCTAAATTGTAACTTACGGGAGAAAAAGAGTTGGCATTGACAATTTTACTAATAGAAGAGTAGAAGATATCCTGCCATCTTTTTCTATCAAGATTACTAATTTAGTAATTTTTGGAGCATTACATTGGCTAACCTCTCCAAATGTCATTGTAAAATTTTATAACCTAAATTCAGTGTAGTTTGTCACCAAAATTGCTGGATATTGTTGATTATCATTCCGATGATGATGATGATCAGGACGTGGACCTCGGCAATCCTGAATCCTTGGAGTTGCGCGCATAAAACTGGAGGGGCCAGCTGGAAACGCGACGTATTCGCTGCTGGATAGTCCACCGTTTGTTTAGTTTGTGTCTGGTAAAGCTCGAGTTATCCAAACCGGCAATTTTCCCATAAAATTTCCATTCTTTCAATTGACTGTGATGCACCATGTGCGGCCCATGGTTGGATAATCACCACAATTACCGGTAAGTGTTTAAATTTTCTCCATCGTTTAAAATTCGAATTTAATCCTATAAGGGGTAGAGTATCGAAAAATGAATTCTATACGGTGGTATTTATCGTTTTTGTATTGAAGACGGGCTGTAGTTGGAAGTCACGAACTTCCGTAGAGAGCTTCGGGTGTTGAAAGGTGAACAGCTTCAATCTGCATACACTAAATATAAATCGGCTATCTGATAATGCGAACAAGACACTCTCTTGATTGATTCACATCTGTACAAGTCCATAGAATATTGTCTTGTTATACAATTGAATTGCATAATCCGACTGTTTACATCCATTCTTGTTGAATCTTTCCACGATTGTCGGCCGGCAATCTGCTAATCTTTCCAAGTATAATTTGATAAAGCTAGATTTCAATTGAATATTTTTAAGGGTAACATCTACAATGTTTACACATATAAAACAACAAATGTACATATGATACATGCACTATACATTCCCGAAGAGAGATGTGAGTGACCGAACGGCCTGACCCCACAACAACAACGGCTTACCGACACGACATAACACAAAACATTAAACCTACCATACTTGTCCATTCTACTGCCCACTCGTTTCTCTCAATATCTGTATATAACCCTTCACAATTTTTGATCCGGCATTCTATTTCAATATAAAACATTATATCAACATATTTCGTGATTAAAAACTTGAAACTTAACAGTAAAATCGTAGAATTATAGGTCAGATAATCGCTTGTCTGTTCCTTCTGTTTTATTTTTATGTTTTATTTTGAGAAACGACACAGAAGCTAACTAGACAGCTACTGTGTATCGTAACGGCTGATAACTTGACCAGATAGAGTCATTTCATCTTAACCAAAGTCGTAATTATAATGAAGTAGACCTCATTCATTTTCTTTCTATCTTCTCTATTTATTTCATCTAATAGAGATCCATCGTGGGTTTTATTCGGTAAGAGTTTCGAATACGCCTACCTGCTGTGCAATATAAAAACTTTACCCTAACGAAATTTATTATAGTCGATTACAATTTAATAAATTTAATAAAACGTTACTATTCTGTTATACAAATAGAATCAATATTGGGATCTTATCAAAATTTAAGTTCTTTAATCAAACCGTTCGCTTTTTAGTTGTTGTTGGTTGTAGAAATTTTCGCTCAAAGACCGTCTTTTTTAATTAGAAACTCTTGTTGATTTAATCATTTATCGTTCAAGTTTAGTTGAAACTGTTCAAATTTAACGACAAGAATAATTTTAGACTTGTTTTTTTTTTAATAAAAAAGAAATTTTTTGATAAGTTTATAACTAATTTAAAAAGATTATCAATCACCCCTTTGAAAGATTGAAAGTTTATAATAAAACAAGCTAATTTCCCATATAACTTCATCGAAACATCACCCTCCGTATTTCGATATTGTTAACAAATTCAAACATTGAAGATCGAAAGCGTGACTCTTCACCAAGATCGTCAGAATCAGGTGTGCACCACATAGGGGCGACTTATAAACAGGGTTCTAAACCATTTTGATTATATTTTATAAGGGAGAATCAATTTAGAATTTTTCAAATTCAAATAATTTTTGGATATATCGAGAAAATATCCAATTAATTGGTAAACGGTTATAAAAATATCACAATTAGAGCAAAATTATAGTAAATCTGCCCTTATCAGATTAAAAGTAAAATTAAGGGGCCAATGTCATGTTCACTGGTGAAAGTAATTTTTTGCAATTTTCTGGAAAAAATAACGAAAAATAACTTAACGAAGATCTTTAGTCATTATTAGTCATTTTACGTGCGTAGTTGATTGATGAAAATCGCGACATTAATTAAAACAAAATTGACCAATTTCCCGATGAACTGTGGGTCTCAACAAATTCTCAAAACATTTTTCGAATCAATATTTGATTCTCTTTCGGAGAGGACTCTTTCTCTATCTAAAATAGTGTTTGGTTTTGATTTATATCCCGACAAACTCCGATATTATTTACTCTGATTAAATTATAGAAAGTTGGAAATCAATCCACCTATATGGGAAATTGGCGAAATACATTATCGAATTTCCAATATTTTACGAAATTATTATGATTGTATAATAGTGGAATGTTTGCATCAATTCGATTAAAGTTTCCATCGGAAGTGTATGTTTTTGTAACAAATCCAGAAGAATGTTTATGTTGTTGTTGTTCTTTACACTTAAAATTGTTGAATGTTAAAATGAGTATTTCATCAATTTCGTTCAGAAAGTTTTGTTTACTTTTTCGTTCCTGCACTTTTCCAATCTACCACTTGTTTTGATGGTAAATAAACAAGAACCGGCAGTTTTATTGGATGTATTTCGCTAATTTTTCCCTCGAAATTCATTAGCAAATATTAGTTTATTGTTGTCAAAATATAACGTGTAGATTTTCGAGTTGTGATAAAGTTCTATCAACAAACTTGACAATTATGTTACCAATTATTGAAATATTCCATAGTTTTATGTGTTGTATTATTACTTCTTGTAGATTTGATTCAATTAGAATTTTCAGTATGAGAGCTCGTTATTGTTGAATAAGATCAAATTTGATTCGCATATACAGACTTGAACAACAGGAATCTCTAGAGTAATACGATATAATAGACACACATATAATGTTGGTTAGAGGATGGGAATAATTTGCCCTATTTTGCATAACTAAATTTGCCGTACACAAGTGGAATATTTGATAACTTTGAAAAAATTTACAATACAATTATCATTAAGTTTCACAAAAGTACAACAACAGACAGATGAACGAACGAAACCGGTTATACGGTTATAAACATTTTGAAATTCTTCTCCAACTTGTCCTTATCATGAAAAATGCAATTGTATTCTTGTATGTACATGCACCATCCCACACTCGTCACAACACAACATCAATGCAGTATGGCTGGTTGAAGAAGAACGAAAGGAAGAAAAGAAACGTTAAGAAAAAGGAAAACTTTTGTCGATGTGTTGAATTGTGAGAAGTCGTATAGTACATTTGCACACACACCTACACTTACATCAATAATTGCACCTTAACGACGTGTTCAGTCCTAATCACTCTGATACGGGATCATACTAACGATCCAAAGAAACCATTCGTTATCTACACGACACGACTTGATACATTATGAGAAGAAAATACACAAAAAACACACGCATCTACTGTTCTTATCAAACTATAAATAGATCTCTTTACATGATTGAACGATTAACATTATCAACTGATTTAGTTTAAAAGTGTACTATCATTCAATTCGAACATGTGATAATGCTGCGAGCATTTCGATTTAATTTAATAGTGTTTTAGTGTAGATTGAACAAAAACCTGTAGTACAGACAGGATTTAATCGAATTTATAACACAAATAAAGAACGATGGAGAGGTTTTGTTGTTCTTTAAAACTACACAGAGTGACAAACGCTCAGTAAAATCACCATATGGTCATATTCAATTGTAATATTCATTGAAACACTCAACGTTAAAGAGTTAATTCACTGGATTAGTTTATGTCAATATCAACAGAACTAAACTAAAGTTTACCAATTCGAATTGCAATTAGTTTCAATAATGTTTAAATTTGTGGACTTTGATTATTGTTATTCGGTTTCTGTGAGGTCCTAAATTTTCGTGATAATTTCAATTCGAATCGCCAATTCTCTTCTAATTTTTGATCGATAAAATCGGTTAATTTCAATTTAAAATTTCAAATAATCCGGATTTGTATGATAAGTTAGAAAATTTCGAAGAATTTCCGCATTGAATGGCCTCTTTTACTCGATTTTTAGCGCAACTTTCCGTTTTTAAACATGTTTATCATCGATTTTTGAACGAATTTGGAGACTCTCCAAATAAGGCAATTCAATAGAGGAAAATCGGGTGTATTTTAGTAAAGTTGATTGTTAGAATGATGAGAAAATATTTTAATTATTTTTGGTGGGTGTCCATAAATAATGATTCAACTCTCCTATTTTATTCTTCAATAATTTCGTCATGTTTTATTGTAAATTTTAATGCTAAAACCGTGTTGTAAGATAGTACGGAAATTTCAGGTATTGTCATATAGAATTAATGTTGACAATACAATAAATTTATTCCGTTATTCTCGAGAAATATGGTCGGATATTGTTGGGTTTGAAATGACATCTGACCTATGTGAATTAACACTTTTTACGCATCGATTTTATTGAAGAAAACCATCGTTTATATTATTTATGTTTTCAATAATTTCTCTCAATTCTCTCTTCAATATCATCAACAATAATGCAACAAAGTAACAGTTCCAGTGTTAAAACCATATAACTGTAAGATAGTGAGTACCTAACATACATGTCGGCAATTTAGTCAATTTAGCTTTAAATTTTAAACCTGTAATTTATTATTTGTACCCGAATGGCATGTGTACGTGTGTCGGTTTTTTTTTTATTGTTTTGTCGACAATTTCCTATATATCTCGACTCTTTGAAAAGCGGTTTTTCTTTCTATTTTTCAACAAAAAAATCTATGAATATAAAATAGAACGGTAAATGTCGATAACAACAACAACGAATCTATTATTGTTGCTATTTTAAGATAACAATTACAATCGTAAATTGATTTTCAAAGCATCATCAAAGAAGCATGGAAAAGAATTTGAAAATCCGCAGGCAAACTGGTCAATTTTAATTCCAATTACAATGTACAGTTAGTTTAGAAAATAGAAATATGTTTGTATTTATTTATTCTCTACTTGTGGTTTTAACAAAATAATCATTTTATATACAGTCGTCTATTCTATTGGTATGCTAATTTCACATCATGAAAATTCAATGATTACAAGTCCGAGGATTGAATCGTTCCCAGGCTCCTATTATCAATATATACATACAGGTAATAGTAGTGCAATATAATTTATTAATAACCACTAATCATTACAAGTAGCTGGAGAGATTGTTCGTAATTACTTATTAAAGAATATCAAATTAAATTGTAACGATTTTCAATTATAAACAGCGTAATTTACTTGATTAACATCTAAATATTTCAAATTATCGGTACAATAATGCAAACAATTTCAAACCAATTTAATTTAGATATCTACGTGTCGTTACGTGATTCGTTTCAAATTTCCAATCAATTAATAAAATTTTTAACGACTAAATTGTAGTCGAATTGTAGTAATTTTTATTCTACGAATTGTTGAATTTAATTGCCTTCAAGAAACGTTGATAGTTTTGAATTGCAATAAATTCGCTTTTTACGATCACGTTTACTGCATGATTATGTTTTGAAATTGAATTGAATTTTACTTCTTTTCTCTCGACCATCTCTCTGTGATTTAATCAGAACTTATTCAAATAGAAAACATGAAGGGTTTTTACGTTGATATTATCTGAACAGATTGTCCGATACGTTGAAGATTTTTTCCACGATTATGATGGACTATTTACCATCAGGCTTTGAGTAATCATTGAGGGTTTATTTTACAGATACGGATCAAAGACCGATCGAACCCTTTCATTGCAATATTTCAAATTGATGCCCTTGGTCAGTTTTTATTATTTAATTAAAATTTGGATTGATTTTGAAATGTGGTGAAAAATTGTTGGAATTTTGCAATTTTAAAAGACTGCCATCTAAGTAAATTGGTTTCATTTCAGTCTCGTAAATGTTTTATTCGAATCCGGTTTGTAGTTGTATTTTTATTGAAGTTAGAGAATACGAGCCTGTGTTAAAAATTGTATGGTGAATAGGCACGTTCAAATCCTTTTTGCGATTTCCCCTTTGATCACCTTCCAACTTTACTGTTTGTTTATTTACAATTCCCCATCATCGTTTAATTGGTCGTTTCAAATACGAGTGAAAGTCGGTCCTTTTCAAAATTAACTGACAATAAACTAAATTAAATATTAAGAAGGAAATTAGACTTGTCAAAGAGTATCCTTTTGAAAATTCATTATAAACATTTCGATATAAATCGAGTATAATAAGATACAAAGTTAATACCTAAATATTATTACGTGTGTTGGTTTATTTTTTGTTGTTTCTACTTATAAATTCATCTGATAAAATGTGCACGAGAATTGTTTCAATTTTGAAAAATAGACGAAAAGAAAACAACAACATTGGAGAAAAGTGCACTCCATTAACATAATTTTTCAATTTGCACTTGTAAACTGTATGCAGACAGACCGAAAAAGAAAACGAACGATTAAAAAACCGATTCGTTCTCCGATAAAAATAATGAAACTAAATCGAACCAGTAGCAGATAGGAGTGTTAATAAAATGAATTAGAATAAAAGGCGATAACATAAGGGGCGAGAATTTTAAAGTAATCTACCAACTATTTTACAGAAAAGTTTCAACTAGATCTATTTCCAATAAGACTTTTTTTAAATTCACTACGATAGTTGCGACCTAGATATGTTGGATTTTTCGTTTTATGTGCAACGTTGTTCATCATCGTCATCATCTTGATCTTCTTCATCATCGACTAATTCCAGTTCTTGTTCTTTATCCAGTTTAACATTCACTACAGCAAACACTGGATACAAGGGAAGATTAAACAATGGAAATCTAATTTGTTCGTAAATGAAAAGCTCTCTACAATCTTAAAAGGAAAAGCAAATAAACGATGATGGAAAATAAGAGTACAGACATTCGCGATTATTGAATCGATTAAATCGAACAATAATTCACTTTTACTTGAATTTTTTATCGGCAGTTCTCTTTATTTTTTTTTGTAAATTCCAAGAATAGAATTTTTCTGTACAAGTAGACACTTATAACGGACGTTTTTGTTGGTTAATATTTTAACGTAATGTACAACAACAATAGAGGTATTGTTGCAGTTAATATTTTATAGTTCAAGAAAGTTCAGTTGTCGTAGAAAGTATTAAAACATAGTTTACTCATTCCGAAGATTACTGTAATATTAATTCCCCGACAATACAATGGAATGTCTCCTTAGATGGAATAAGTACTGTTATAATTGTGTTACTCTACATCTAAACGTACATTTTTCTTTGTTAAAATTTACATAATATCGTGTAAATTTGCATTGATCAACAAGTATAATCTAGATTCTTAACCATATTTGTAACAATTTCAATGTCTATTAACTATTTATCGCTTTATTGTGACCATCTGTGTGGTTTTTCTCTAAAAAAATTCAATCAAAACCGTTAAATTTCCTTCAACAACAACAAAAACAACGATAAAAATCTATAAAAGTCGTGAAAAATTGATTAATAATGGGGAAAACTGATTTTCAATCTATCCACAAACACATTATTAAAATTGATTGGTCGTCGTAAATGAAATCACGTATTTCAATTATATTTAATTTATATTTATAATTGTTCGATAGGTTTAATTCGTATTCAGTGCGGTTAATTTTCGATATTTGTGTTTTTCGATTGAAACAAGAAACCACCACCATTTAAAAGATTTATAGTGAACTAAATTTAACTTGACCTTAATTGAATTGTAGAAGATTTGTATCGTTTGTATAATATAACGACTGTGTATATAAAAGAAATTATTTTAAGTAATTTATTATCATACAGTCAAGAGATTCACGTTACAATAGAATAAATAACACGTGTCGAAATAAATCTCGGCGACATGCCAGAAGTAGATGAATGTGATTTTTTCTCTTAGTAGAATCGGGTAATTAATAGCCGGTGAACTACGGCCAATTGTCGAAACTACTGAGCTCGATTCAAGTATAGTTTAATTCGAATATTATAAATCGAAAGCGTCAAAAATATTCAAATACCATCAATCTTATGAAGAATGGAATTGAATCGGAATAAAGGTACAATGTTGAGCAAATTTGCCGAATAGTAAACTGTTGAGCTACAATTTTTTTGTACGTTTGATAAAAGAGCTTGCGTGCTTTCAAATTTCTCTTCTTGCCTGATGAAGATTTTTGTAAAAGGATGGTTAAGGGTGCGGCTTTAAAAAAAATCAATCACTTAAATGGAGGTAGTTCCATTAAAACGAGAAGATATTATAATTTACCATTTTAAATGTTAAAGAATCAATATCCGTTCGTTAAATAAATCTAACATATCTTTAAATTGTTATCAATTTTAATTAAATTAGAATCAATCGGTTATTTAATAATAATGGAAAAGATTAGGATCAATCAATTTTGAGTGCATGTATATTGTGCAGACTTAATATCTGGTTGGTAAAGTTTTTCAACTTAAAAATTTATCAAATCAACGACGAATAGTATTAAGGAAGTCATCTATCTCAATTTCGACTGAAATTTTGAAAGCCAGGTGACTGTTGTCGCCTGTCTTTATGTTAATCGTTAATCTCCGCGTCTCTACAATTTTTTTTCTCTGGTCCGCCTCCTCGTATCAGATCTCATTATTTATTTAATCAACATAATCATTTAAGTGTTAACTATTTTAAAATTTAATTTTAATGCATTGATAACAATTTCGTTTCAAAATTGATGAGGTAAAAGTGTCACAACGATCACACCTTATTATTAAAAACTGGGGTAATGTGGGTGATCTTTTTAAAGAACACGAAAAATCGTCCACGATCAGTCGTCTGATTTATCAATGGATTAAATCGCTTTAGAAATCCAATTAAGGATTCAGATAAATTGATTCCTTAAATTGACAATCTTCACCTAACCGAATATTATACAACTTGAAGTCAATATTAATTTTTCTTTTCATTGGCGTTAGGGGGCAATTTAATAATAACAAAATTTAAGCAACAAAATTCCTTCGTTGAATGGAAATAAATTAAATTTTAAAAAAATAACTGGAATTCTCCTCTCGCCGACAAGATAACGTATGACAGTGGTATAGAGAATTTTCTGCACAAAATAAACAATTCATCATTTTTTTTTTGAGGTGAAATATTAAAAAGTTGGCAATATTTGTGTCCGGTTGGACGTCATGGGAGTTTCCATCGTGCAATTTCCCCCGACATTATAGTATAAGGTAACTTCAATTTGTTATAGAATTGAGAAAGATGAATATGACAGGTTTGGAGATGAGGATGGCAAAAAAATCGTAATCTACTGGAAGAATTTGGTGAAATTATTCGAATAATTTATTAAATTTGTGTAAATCTTTGTTTTATAAATATTCAACTCATTCAAATTCAGTATACGTGTTTAGGCGAATATTTTATTTTATATTTTTCTTGAAAAAATACTGGTTATAATTTCATTTTATATTATAAATGTTTTTTTCGGTGGTTGGTTTCCCCACATAAATTTTACGAATGGATGTAATCTACATAATATGAGGAATAATATGGATGGGTTTCTGTTACAATAAATTAAAACGATTTCAGATAGACGTCACGAATTTGGGCTTCTTGTAGATTGTGATTTTCGACATTTAATAAATAATATACAATTCGACTTATTTTAAATGTAAATTCAGCAATAACATCACAATCGGTCAATTGAAAATTTTGAATTGCGCGCACTTTAGAAAATTGGGTTGGTATAACCAAATTCCCCAACTGTTGTCAGTAATTAAATTTCTAACCTTATAACTTCTAAGTTGTCAGACTTGCGCTTGAAGAATTTGGGGATTATTTCTTCAAATAAGTATTTTCTATTTTAACTATTTTAAATTAAAATAAATTATTTTATTTAAAATATTGAAAAATTACACGAAATCAAATTAATACGAATAGGAGTAGTCAAAATTCAAGTTTTGGGGTTGGTCTATTTGAATTTTATGATAGATCATCTAACAATAAGTTTATGATGTTACTTTTAAAATTTTCATAAATTAGGAAGTCTGAAATTTCAAAATTAAAACAAAATTTCGAATTTCTAATCTAGACTATAAGCCAAATTTGACTTTGAAGCACATTTCAGCCAGTTATAAATCATTAAAGAATAGAAATTAATGTTTGGGCAAATAGATTAAAACATTGTGGAATACTTTCGTTTGCCTTGTAGGAATTTGAGTATTTCCGTCTTTTTTATTAGGTTCATTACGATATAGATTTTTATTACGCAACGACTACAGTAACCATTCATATAACTTATCATTAATTTGATATCTGGCAGTTTAATTGGATGACGTTTTTAGGGGAACGAATGGAATAAAAATAGTCTAATAAGTGGAGCATTTATGAGAATTTTAGATTTGTACAAACAGCGTGCTCTACTTTGCAATATTTTTGTAACTATCTTGTAGTATTAAATTTTGGAGTGGAATTTAATTTTCCTAGGTAGCGATATTAACAAAAACTAGAAACGTTTAAACTAAATTCTTCAAATATTTTAATATTTCCTAATTTATTGTGATTTAGAAAACATATAGAACATAGTAGTTGCATAAAATATGAGGATTTTCAGTTTTCAAATAACGCTCACTTTTAATCTGAGCATTCAGTAAGTAGTTTAATTTAATGTTTATTTACCATTGTTATAAAAACATAAAGAGAATCGTGTTTTAATTATCTGAAATTATCGTCACGGAATAATTGTATGGGAAACGATAAATTCAAGAGATTCGTTAAAACATACAAACACACTTACGAAGATTTAATTGTTTTTTCTATAAAAAATATTGTAACATTGGTTTAATTAATAGATTCCCTATAGTTTTATTGGTATGTAGTGTTAGTTATGTGGGAGTATACCGTTTAAATTGCCGGCTGTTTTAATGCAATTTATGTTGTTAGTATTTCTGGACGATTAAATTAGGTCGATTTTTCCATTTTATTTCTCCATCTCAAGACTGGTGGTGTATGATGCGAAAAGTAACGGTAATATGGTGCCTGAAGGGTTTTAATGGCAGAAACACCACCACTAGAAGGGCTTTTTGTTATATGGATCGTTACTATTATTCTACAAGTTCATTCTAGCGTTGTTGCCGCCACCGCCTTGAGGGATTGTTATTTATCTGCAACGTAACTCAATAACCATTACACCGGGACCGTCGATATCGTAAAATTTTACACGAGAATGTTCACTATCAAAAATTTATATTGAAAATTCGATATCTCAAATTCATTCATTTATTAAGACCGGTTAATAGTAGAGGGTAAATGGTTGTTTTTTTTTTTAAACTCTCATCTCTATTACCGTATGTTCTTGGGACTATTTTTAAAAACGTTAAGCTTCAATGACCATACTGGCATAGGAAACGACCACTTGGGATGTAAAACGTTTCACCGCTATTTTTCCAACGATCGACTTCATAAAAAATTTCCACTAAACGATAAAATAAAACAGTCAATAATTTTCAACACTTCTACACTCACTTTTTCGTTGTAATTATCGTAATTAATTTCAACCATTATTAATTAAATGTTGTTATTATTCGTATTGGTTGTATTATTGTTGAATTTACGTGTACTGAATATGCAAAGTTTTGATTATTAGTTTTAGTTTCTGTAATAATAATTCGTAAATGTAATGTGTAGATGTAAAAGGTAGACGCCAGTGGGCATAATTACGAAATTAGTTGTAAAGGAATGACAGTTTAACACGCTATTTAGCCGCCAACAAACAAACTTCAAACGTTGTACAATACCTGATCCCCAAGTATGCCTTAAAATAGTTGCTTGTAGTAGTTGATTTCAAGAGTTGTCCGAAGTGTAATAATGAAAGTTTTAAAGCTTATCACCTGTCAACACAGAGAAGTGTCGGCTGAACAATATAAACTTGAGCTTTTGTTGTGCAACAACAACAACAATAATAATAATGATAAATGCAGTTATTTTACTAGCATACGATAAATAAAACACAAACTTCAAGTGTTAACCGTATCTATAACAACGTGTAATTTAAACAATGAATCTCTTCAATTATGGGAAGATTTCTGGTATTTCCTATTTTAACACATTAATCTGTACTATCAACGGAACACTAGGGGATTTTCGAATTGTTTTTTTATGGTTTTGTGAAATAGAAAATTAAGCATTTAAATTAATGTAAGCAAGATGGAAGGAATGTGTGTCTGTTGTTGGTAATTATGCAAGATGTCAGGAAATGACCGTTAAACCACGTTAGTTCCCATCCATGGTTGTACGTTCGTTCGGCACGAAACTCCCCTGGAGGTATTCCGTATAGACCGGCAGCAAACTAAGAAATGATTGGCGATCCACTATAAGGAGGAGTTTAGATTGTAGAGATTCGGAAACACATCCAAAACGTATGAATATTAATGTTTGTTCAACAACTGGAACAAATTAACCGGAATACCCAATAAACGCCATATTTAAAAGTTGAAAAAAACCACAACAACAGGCATTATTGTTTAAAATTTTGATAAAGATCAGTCTCGTTGTTCGGCTAATACGATTGGAAATGGTAGCCGGGATGATCCTTCAAAACTGTCAAAGGATATCGGCGGTATTGCATCTTCAGACAAGCTGAACAAACATTGACCGTACGATATGCTGGCGTTCGAAATTATTTTTCGTTTAATTATTCGGATTGTATCGTCACTAAAAATAGAGAGGTTAAGCGAAATTTGGGAGCTCTGTTTCTGTTTGTTAATACGAGAAAATACAAATTTATTGGCACTTGAAGGTCTAAAGCGCATCTTTTTCGATTCGGTGTTCGTAAATTACCAATATTAAAATGACTCAAACAGTATTTTGAGGAGTATTCGAAGACGTGTTTTGAAAAATTTCAATTGATTTCTGAGCTACAAAGGATAATCTTGGAACATGCGTTTATAACTAACGATTTTCTTCAATTTTCAAGAATTTTTCAATAATTGTTAGTTTTCCGGAAAGTTGTCAGAAACTGGAGGGCCTTCATTACATCTTCCTTCTTTGATGAGCTCGTTGTTCGCTTTGGAAAATTTTGATTTAATTATGAGTTACAGAGGAAAATCTTGAAGCATATGTATTCTCTTGATTTTTTTCAAATTTGCTTCTATAACTCAGCAAATGTAATTAATTTTTCTGCGATGTGCTCACATTATACCGTGTTTTTCAACCAAATGTTCCCAGTTCTTATGGCAGCCCCTATTAATTACCGGACGATTTGAAAAATATTTTGAGAATTTGTAGGCTAGTCCCTAGGGAACATTTTACCAAAATTTGAGCCTCGTCACTCATTGGGAAATTGGTGAAAAACCGCTTTAATCGGAAAATGTTGCTACCCAGGTAAGAGTTGCCAAGGCTGACAATTGGGCAAGCCTTGAGCCAATGGTTATTTGCCAAGCCTGGGAGACTGAGCATCGGGCCAAACCTTGAGCCCAGCCTTGCCCAATGGCTAGATTCATGGCATCCAAGCCTTGGCAACTAAATATTGGCCCAAGCCTCGTTCCAAGCCTGGCCTAATGTTTAGTATAATTTCCCCCAAGCCTTGGAAACTGAGCGTCGGTCCAAGCCTCGTTCCAAGCCTATCCCAATGTTTAGAATAATTTCCCCCAAGCCTTGGAAACTGAGCGTCGGTCCAAGCCTCGTTCCAAGCCTATCCCAATGTTTAGAATAATTTCCCCCAAGCCTTGGAAACTGAGCGTCGGTCCAAGCCTCGTTCCAAGCCTGGCCCAATGGTTAGAATCATTTCCTCCAAGCCTTGGAAACTGAGCATCGGTCCAAGACAGGCCTAAAGGTTAGACTCATTGCACCCAAGGCTTGGAAATTGAGCATTGGCCCAATCCTATGTCGGTTTACAATTATTTTCATATAACCTAGACAACCTATACTTACTAATCATTGTGCATACATTAAATATGTCATGTAAACGCGAAAGCAATTCAAATTCATGTTGTAAAATCAAAAAAAGTCGTATGAAAAAAAAATCTCAGATATAGATGAAGAAGAATCAGACACTTCGGTTAGAAGTATTATCAATTGTAATTTAAATGTTGAAAGTAATGCTCAAAATTCCTTAGGTAAGATTACTCCTACGAAATTGAAAATAATTTCTGAATAAAAAAATTTGAAAGATATATTCGTTCTTGTTATTTGTGAAACAATATTTTGTAAAGCAACTATAACACCTAACTTATTGTTCTTACCAAATTTTATATAGTTTTCTTTAAAATCATCATGGAACTTTTTTTACAAAGAGGTCGATATATCGACCTCTTTGTAAATTTGACATTAAATGATCTACAGTGATATGATCATCCGTGGAAAATAGTTTTTTCACATTTTTCTTCGCAAAATCCTGGAAAAACTTAAAAATTGGTTTTCTGAGATCGATGATGAATGAAAAGTTCATTAGCCACTATCAGTTGTATACTACTGTTTTACTCTTAAATAGTGTAAGATTGTTTATCACTTGTGTTTGTTTATTTTTTAAATTACTTGATATTTTTATTACTGGTATTTTTATTTTCTGCCTCATTTCAAAGATGATGGGCGTCTTTCATTTTTTCCCCAGTTCTAATTATTGTTATCAAACATATTAAGTGTCAAGCAGTTGAAAAAATAAGCAAATACAAGCGATAAAGACTCTTACACTATTCAAGAGTAAAATAGTAGTAAACAGCTGATAGTGGCCAATAAACTTTTCATTCATGATCGATCTTAGAAAACATTTTTTTCGGTTTTTCCAGGATTTTGCGACGAAAAATGAAAAAAACTTGTTTTCCACGGATCGTCATATCACGGTAGATCATGTAATGTCAAATTTACAAAGAGTCGATCGCAACATTTTCCGATTAAAGCGGTTTTTTACCAATTTCCCAATAAGTGACGGGGCTCAAATTTTGGTAAAATGTTCCCTGGGGACTACCCTACAAATCCTCAAAATACTTTTCAAATCGCCCGGCAATTAATAGGGGCTGTTATAAGAACTGGGAACATTAAGGTGAAAAACCGTGTATAGCATTTTGAAAGCGCTTTCCAAATCTCTTAGAAATTTTCTAATAAGCTTGTTAGTTTTTTTGAAAATTGACGAAAATTGCTAATCTTATTCCACATTGTTTTTGTACGTGTTCGTTTTTGTTTGTTTCCAGTTCCCATTCTGTTTCTGATTCAGCTTCCGTTATGGCACTTCTGTTACAGAAGTTCTGTAACGTCTCCAACTAAAAATACATTCGACACTCTGACATTCAATGGCTTCGAAGCGTGCGATATACGATTGAACACAAAACAACAACAACAAATCTATTATTGTATTCTTTTTGCTGTTACTATTGTCGAATATCAAGACGTGTTCCTGAATTCTCTCCACCATTGTCGAGAAATATCAATTTTCTCACGACAGATAACAATGTTTGGAAATAGACGAGAAAAGGAACGAGTTTCGTCGATAATTTTTCTTACTATATTTAAGACAATGGACCATGTCAGTGACATATACAAAAATTGTAAAGAACTATATACGAGGGAAGCCGTCAAGTTATCTCCCTTGAAACGTTTCAATATTTCACATCTTCCCTATGTTAACGTCATTACGAATTTCTCCGGCAACACCTCAGATAACGTTAATAATTTATAAACGGCCGCTGTCTTAAAATATAATTCTTATTTAGAAATAGGAATTTCCAAATGTCACTTGAAGCCAATTTCACAACAATTTCCCAAGTTTATATCAAATTTTGACAAGATAAAACTGACATTTTAAGGTGGAATAGGGCAAAATCTCTTGTAGTTGCATTTCAAGATGCTTATATTCGACTATTCATTATCTGTTGTCGGTTGCTGAAAATAATAAATGAGTAGGTGTCGATTACAGAAGAAACTTTTCAAATAAAACCGAATAAAATCCAGATGGACACAGTAGGATCCCGTTGCATTCCTGTCATGTTTCGTATCGTCGTCAACAGACACGATTTCTGATAGAATAAGGGGCGGAAATTGAGACGTATGTTGACGATAAACATTATCACCGAAATATTCTCTTTTGTTTAACTAAATTAAAGCGAGTGTTATCAATGAAGTGGATTATATTACGATGGATAAGGTCGTGCTGATAAACAGTGACCGGATCGTATTTTGCGGCCCAATAGTCTATATTCTCGCACGCCTCCCCTTATCTATTGTGCCCGTCTATACCGGCCGTATTAATCCAATTCACTGGTCAACTGCATACTTGAAATTGCCAAAGTTGGAAACGTTAAGAACTTTTGATTAGAAGAGAATACGGTCGTCAACAGTCAAGTCCCGGTCCTCGTGATTTCCGTTTAGAGTATGGACGGAGGTCATCGGGATGTGTCAGTCGGGTTTTCTATCTAACCTATACTTATAGTCGTTGTAGCAGCTTCAAATTAACCCCTATTTGTTAAGTTGATGACCGGTCATCAGTTTACCCAAAAGTCTCGTTGTAATATAGGCGGAACAAGACGGTTCTCTCGTACACAAACAAGCTGGTCCAGGGATCATAACAATTTAGGTACTGTTGAAACGAGCCAAGTTCCAATGATTGGCCACAATGTACGATACGATATGTACGGGAAACTTTCAAACTTTCCAGATTATGAATCCTAATCAACTTGTCATTATTAAACTAAAAAGTTGCAACTGGCTCATGGGATGCATTAACTATACCTAAATCTAAACTAAAATTCTTGCGGTTAAGCCCTTTAAACTGGCATATATAAGTTGTTTTATTCTTGTTTAATCGACGAAAACAATATTGCCTCACGAACCGATTTAGCTTAATTTTAACTCTGCTAGTTTCTGATGAGAATTATGATTAATGAACGGTCTTTACGGGCGATTAAGTTTCGATTTACACTTTTCGGTGGGATAGCGATCAAGTTCAAGAAATTTAGCAACAAAACCGCCTTGATTTCCTGATAAAAATCAATAATAAAACCAGTTTTGTGTGAACATTTACGATAAATAAACTATAATTCTGAATTATCATCGAAAATTTTAGATAAATATAATTTTCAATACGATCCTTTCGGAACCATATACCTGTGCGATCTACCTGATCGTATTTAATTAAACGATTATTAATCAACTCACACCAGCAATTTCTACACCATTAAGTCAGTGATCGGGCTATTGCCTTTATGGTTTTGGCTGTTTTGCCAATCATAAATCATGTTTGCTTCAATTCTATCCCGTTTCGATTATTCCAACGAAGCAAACTCGATGGATTTCGCTTACTAGTCGCCCAGTCTTTTAATTATAAACATTATCTTCAATCTTTAGAATTGTGTCTTGGAAAAGCTGAAGGGTGGACGGTTTTTTTGTGTCCCATTTCTAATCCCCCCATATCGTTGATGTTTGTTTAGGCGGATTGATCCCGGGTGTACAGCTCTTTCTACCTTCTATTCTCCAATTGAAATCAAACTCTCACACATTCAGTTCAATATAATGTAAGGGAATTGTGAATTTCAAATCTAGTTTCAATTCAAAAGCTTCTTCCTCTTTCTGTCTTTCGTTCTTTATCGTACATCTGTGTGTGTATATGTGAAGTCAAGCAGCTTGTCAGTATTTCTAGATGCTACTCCATCTTTTTCCATGTGTCTAGTTGCATTATCTTATACTGTCTAGATGGGGGCTATCGGTGGGCTTTTAAAAACGCACCCAAATCTCATGTCTCGATATATTTATACACCTGGATTTGTCCATTTTCTGTACCAGTGCACTCGTCAATTATGAAATTTTTCGCAGACTTGTTTCGGAACAAGACCGACAAATAAAGGCAAACAATTCTCGAATTGTTGTGGAATTTCGGGGTTGACGGGCTGAAATTGTTGTATCTCGATTTAAACAAATCCGTCCGGTCGTTGGTAAAATAGCATCTAATCGCGATGAAAGAAAACTTTCTAGATACAAGAGTGTCTAGTGGAAGGGAATTTTTCTGTTTCGGTAGGTGGGAATGTCTTTGATATATTTTGTTGATTTTTGTTTTTCGTCTCGTCGCCGTTATAAAATGTCACAAATATCGATATGACAGATATAAAAAACAAACAAGACTAGATGTATTTGTTGCAACTGGAATTCCTTTACTAATTATTCGAACGTTGGTTATCTTTTATCGAATATTTTCAACTGTGCCGGTCTTATTAATCGAAATTAATTTGGTATGTCAACAAGCAAGGGCATTCCATAAAACCGGACTTTATATTCTGTCAGACATTGTATTAGACTTGTAATTGCTTGAATATATTCGATATAAAACCGAGCTCATTAAATTCTTGATAATTTCTATAATATTTTAATAACGATAATTAACACAAGCTACTATTAGGTATCGGTGTCATTGTTGAATCAACAACGACTAAACGATGAGTATTCCGGTAAATATTATCGTATGTACACATACAGATATTTGTTGGATAAATAGACGGATCGGAAATCCTAAAATAACAATAAAGGTCGTTTAAATAAACAAAGTTCAGGTGAGATAACAAGAAATGCCTCAACTATTGTTGTATTTATAGACACCATGGAATCTAGCCGATATTTGATATGAATCGAACAACACGGCATCTCAACTTGAGCACGTACTGTCTTCAAACATACCACTTTAAACAACAAACAATTAAAATTAATAAAGACGAAAGAATCTTGATCGAGATGAACTTGCATTGTCCACACTATAAATAGATTAAATCGAAAATTTAGTAATTTTTTTTCAAATTGAATTTAGTCACGTAACTAGTTGATTGCAGCCGGATTCCCAATGAAAACTTACTGTACCAGTACAATAAATAATACAAGAAAATAAAGTAATAAATACGTGTTGTATTACCTATTTTTACCACTATTACCAGCGTGAAAAGTTCATTTTTCTTCGAGAAATACTGCATTAGTTGATAAAGTTGAACGGTTATTATGTTCAATCAAAAATTCTACGGGAATTTTCGACAGTTTCCTCCGGTGCTTTCTTTAATTGATCGCCCATCTTGTACGATATTTATAGAGTATTGGATTCTTTAAATATTGATTTAGGTGTGCAATACTAGAGTGAACTCTCATATTATTTACTTTACACTTTTCTAACGAATAGTAGACAACTAGATAAATAATACGGATGATATTGTGTGTTTGTAACGATGTGTCTAAACTGTCAAAGCAACAACAACATCATACGCTATACATTTCACATGTAAGATGATATTTTTGATGCAGTAAAAGGGCCGGTCGTCTAAACAGAAGCAGATGGATTGTTCTATTTGTGTATTCGTATTGATATTCCACAAAACTTCGACTTTTTTCCCTGTTGTTCAGTGTTAAATGCAGGTGGCCGGCTTTTTGTTACAGGCTCTCTATTACGCTTTTAAAGTAGACTTAATCTATCGTCACTTTTATTAATCGTGTCCCCATTCAAAAGTGAATAACTTGCGTTTTCCGTTTGACGTACTCTATATAGGAGCGATCTCAATCACATTTGATCCCATCAATGCCGGGTTTTTTTCCGTAAAATTTGCCCGTATTGGTGTATATATTGCAGTTCGTTTGTGTTGATTCAGGTGTATATTGGTGGTATAGGAAGGTGGTAAGCGGTTCCACCAAATAAAACCCAGTCGTGTGTTAATAACACACGTATATGATCATGTAAGGGATGTGGATACATGTTTTCATGTTTATGCACATCTTACCTTGTGTATATATTTGAATCTTGTTCGCTCTACTAGTCTTCAATCGGTATGTTATTGGAGCAGGAAATATTTGGTACAAACGAATGGAAATCAATTTTCGAGAGATATTCCTATTTTAAATCCAAACTAATATAATTAAATGTTTGTTGAATCATTTAATTTTGTATGGGTAATAAGATTTCTGTATTCGTGGAAAATTTCAAGACTACCAAACTAAAATTATTCTAAAGGCGTCGACTTTGATACAGAGTCAGTTAATCCTTCCGGTATACGCTCAGTTTTGAATTATAAAAATCCATTCTTTGTTCGTGTTCTTTATGGACTTCCGAACAACTAAAACTACACACGTTTATACAACGAAAAATCCAACAAATTCTATTTCCTGCTATTATTGTATTTTGGTTGATTGTTACAACTGTTATTCACACTATAAACTATTTGATTCGTTTTCAAGAAAACCACATGAATTATTGATATTTAAAAAATTTCGTATTCCCAACAATAAGTTAGAGACGAGCTTACAAATAAAGATGTAAATTTGGCGAATTTTCACTCAACTTTGTGTATTTCTAACAGCCCTTTATCATTTCTCTTGTTCGTTTCGTGTTTTTTTCTTCACTCCCACCTCAATCTAGCCCGCTTTCCGAATGTATTTTTCACGAGTTCATTTTATCATTTTTGTCTTGTTCACGGAAAACTTTTAAATTTCTTACCGTGATTTTTAATTTAAGAATTTTAATATAGAAAGTTTCTTTCATTGTAAGCATTCATTCTACCATCCCGGCGATTTTTATTCTGTACGATTATTTACAAATTCCTTCAACCAAGGTGAAAACTGAATTAAAATATCCATTCAAAGTGATGGAATAATCGTCAAAGAGCGCTTGATATTTCATTTTTTTTTGTTTCGTTCAATTTGATTCGCGTACATACACCGATTCACATTGATATAGAATTAAATTGTCGTCGGGTTCATGTAAAATTGTGTTGTGTTGGCACTAAATATCGGTTAATAGAAAGCTCGCTGGAGCTTTATCGCACATCACACAAAATGAATTGTTTCAGTTGTTATTTCCATCTGTTCATCGTGTTGTTTACAAATTTTACCATTTATTAATCAGATCTACAGTCGGCTAAAATATGTCCAAACTAAATTACCAAAACTAATAATTATGTTAATGTTCAAAATACAATATTGTGTGTAGTCTCTTTTATAATTAGTTTTCTCTATATAAAATCGAATCGAATCGGAAATAGCCGTGGTTTGTGTTTATATCGTGCATCCGTTCCTAGATTTAATCGCATTAGTTTGCAGAAATCGTTCGATTCAAGAAGATTACTACGGTGCCATAAACCGCAGATACCCTCACTAGGTCGACCCGATCGAGTCAATTCCGTCAGTAATCATAGCAAAGCAATGATCTTAGTACCAATCATACCTTCATTAATACAATCAATAATGATTATTACTAGTTGACATGTTTAGAATAGGGGTGCTTAGAAGAGGGCTTAGGAGTGTGCCAGCAATTTAAAAAATGTTGAGGGTCTCGGGCAAATTTTGAACTCGTTGCTCATTTGAAAGTTCGTCAAAACCGCTCATTTTTGCAAGTTTTGACAACAAACTAACACATCAAATGACTCAAAATGGCTCAACTATGCTCCTCGTATTATTATTATTTCATTAATTTTAAAATAAAATAAAGAACAACAAAAATTGCGCATTTGTAAGTAATTTCATGTACTAACTCGTTTTTGAGAATCGCTATCGAATAAGCCAAGAGGGCCAAATTTTGCTAAAATAAAATAGGACTTTTCAAATAAACTCCCTATTCTCAGTTTACTACTCTTGTAAGGGGTTAACAATATTTCTGTTAAAATTGCGGAGGAAACGCCGTAAACTCCATCGGACCAACAGATAAACGTAAAGTAAATAATAAATTAAGCGAAAGGGATTAATTTACATCTTGGCGAAATAATCGCCCTCGATACAGAAAAAACTCGCAATTAAGTTGTTTTTGTTTCGACGATATCCCAGTTTTTCCCATTAACCAGGTGAATTTCTCCAGTTGGATTCTATTCTTTAATTGAATCACTACGCACAATAACGATTTCTGTTCTAGAAAATCACTCATTATTTCTTAAAAATAATTAACTGTAATTTTTCTATCAATTGTGTAACCGGATTTGTTGGTTGTTCATTTGGTAGACTCTCTACGGTTTACTTTCGTATTGTTGAGGGATAAGCTTCTAACAATAGAGTAGTGTAAGTCTCCAAGGAACCGATATGAAAATATTCTTTAGATGAATGAACAAAAATTGAACATATCGTTGAAGAATAGAAAGAAGAAATCTTTTGCCGACAAATCCGAAAACTGCCATCGGTCTATATGTAGAATATCCGGCTTTTGTTAGTATACGACGAATTGGAGAGGCTAGAGCGAAAACTTCACGTTCTCAAAAAAATATAGAATTTTCTCTTCTCTCGTTCGTTCCCTCTTGTTTTTTTTTATTTTAATATTCTTTTACGGAATATGAGATTTGTGCCATTAAATTATTCGACTTTGTTTAGTAGAGTGTAGTCGGGGATAAATAAAGTTTTCTTTCTTTCAATCTTGTTCGTGTATCGACATAAAATACAAGAGATAGACAGAGAGAGAATGCCTAAAAATGGTGAAATAAATCTATACATGTTAGCCTATTCTGTTTCGTAATCTGCGGATTTCTATATCGATCTTGGAATGTTATTTCGTGTCACGTATAAATGTACTTTTTGCATTAATCCGTTCAGTCGCAGCTGCGTCACTAAATTTCGATAAAAATAAATCAACCCCTCTTCAATTCAAATTTTAACAACAATAACAATAATAACAACAACAACAATAGTAACAACAACAACAACAAAAACTAACAAAATCTGGTAAAATACTGTTGGCAATTCTATGCAAACGGCGAGAGTAATTTAGAAAATGTCTACAGTTTCCTTTTCAGTCGTTACATTTCTATTTTCTAACAAATATCACGGTGTTATTACGGATTTAGAGGCTACCTATACACAACATCCCCTTTTATCATTTCCGTTTCGGCCTTACTTATCGCACGTCTGTCGTATAAATGAATGAATCAACATTTTCTTATCATTCCACAGATTTCGTTAAATTATCGAAGAAAAAAGCCGAATATTTGGAAAGGAGAAAGAATGGATAGTATAAATATTGTTGGTAGTTTATACGTTAGGGCTATATACAATGAGATATATGGCGATTTTCAGGAATTTCAGGTCATATAGGGCCGTCAAGAATCAGGGACAGCTATAGGAACTAGAACGTTAAATATTATAAATCATTTCAAGTATTCTAGAGGGACAAGAAGAATTGGCTAAAGTTTTCGACATCTCTTACACAGAACCCTTAAAATTACACGATAAATTCTATCTTTTATCCTAATGAATTTGACGATAATCTCTGTGAAATTTACCCTCTCAAATTACGATTTAAAAAACCAAACAGTATGTTTGTACGTATGCAGATTGTAATTTACGAGATTATATCGGCTGTAATTGAACGTAATATATCATATGACTAAGTTGGCAAATACATAAAATTTCGGTGGTACATCACAGTAATTGCCGCCTGGGGTTCAACTCTACCACCACCATCATTTTATATCTTCCTATTCTATTCTTAGTAGATGTTGTGCATGGGATTTATTAATTTAAAAAGACTCACCCTCTATCTCTATTGATTCTATTTTTACCCTAGTTGTTTTGACGCCACCACCGCCACTACTATTGTAGGGCTCTTATTACATGGTTTTATTACTATTTTAATTAATATTGTTCGGTACGAGGTTCGATTCGACAACTATAACAAGAGGGTGATTGCAATCGATAAATTTATATGAATTTCGGTTGTAACAACAAATCAATCATTGAATTGAAGCCAAGATTGTTGTTTTATTTCGAAATTTTGATATTCGGTTGCAGTGTCATCTTGTCGATATTGTCCCCCGAGTACCGTTTATAATAAAACTCCTTTTATCGGTGTATTGGGAAAATTGTCAGTAGACAAATTTTTCGACACGAGAAACGTTCGAGTGGAAGCCGGAGAAAAAAAATTTATAGAAAAATGCTAACATCAATGTTAATTAATGTCGTCTATGATGACGGTTTTCCCACACATACAAGTAAAGTCATAGTTAATTAATTTCCTGTTTAATTTTTCTTTTGATATGCATCGAAACTGACGTGACAACATTTATGAATAATTTACTGGACGATTACGGCCGTATTTCAACGTAATAATTAACTAGAATAACGTCGGCTAAGATTAAGATTTTCGACAATATTTGAATTGAATTGAAATTGAAATAAAAATAAAAATACATAAAGTGGAGAATTGTAATTATGTTGCAAAATTGGGGCTCGGTTCCTTTTGTTATTCTCACTGTGAAAGTCAGCTTACAAAAGTTTATTGTCTCCCTATAACACAAATAAAAGAATAAAAATATAGATGAAATGCCTGCTTAACGATTTAATGGTTTCTATAAAATACCACAGTGCAATTGTGAAAGTCATAGGGTATTAAGGGGGAGAAACTGTAAACCATATCAACCCAAAACCTCGGCCATAAATCAAACTGATATTTTTATTACCTAATTCTCTCTTAAAGCAATCGACTCCCTGCGTCGCGAACGGCGTCCATTTCAGCCGAAATTTCAACGAAACCTAGAAAAAAATTATTCGATACTGAAAGAATCCAGAAAGAGAACAATAAAAATTAGCTTTCGAGTAGTTTTAATTATTATTTTTTCATTTAGGCTTGACTCATATTCAAGTTGTCGTTTATGATTTAGGTCATTTCAAGGAATTATCATAAATTTCTTGTCAAAAACTGGTCGTAAATTTTTTGGGTCAGTAGTAGTTCAATAATACAGACCACAAAATGTAGAGATTTTTATAACCGAAACTAATCAGTAACTGTCCCTGTATACAACCGCAGACAAATCGTTTTATAAATGGAAATTTACTTATAGAAGATTGTTAAATTTTTACTTATTCAAACGTCAATCATATTGAGAATTTCGGTTTTGCTAGAAGACAGAATGGCGGCGGTGATGATGGTGGTGGTGGAGTAAATTAATGAAAAACTTTTCTCGAAGCATACAAGTAGTGAAGTGGAAATATTTGCCGAGCGTTGTATTTGTTGGAGGGGCCGTTCTAAGCCTGGCTGCAGGCTGTTTGACAGACGTTTACTGACAAAATTAATTACTTTTCATATGCATCTTAGTCTGACTCGATCAGGAGGGGTGGTTATTCAAGGTTGTTGGAATTTATAAAATAAACTCATCTGTGTTATTCTTTAGAGAAGAAAAATGTCAAATATCGGTCCCTTGCCCTAAAATCCACTATTGTTAATAAATAAAGAGGGTAGGACCACACAATGATACACACACACATAGTATTCTTCCCTTCACTGACCATATTTCCCACTCATGTACGTTTAAAAATTCATCGATCCTGTCTACACAAACACCCAGTTTGTAGTAGCCTACACTAATTTAGAACAGATTTTGTCGGGTTTTTAAATTTGGACAAAATACAAGGAATTGTCTATAGATACAGTCATATTTGACGCCTTCCTGTTGTCGCAGTACCATCAATCATACGAGCGTGTAGCAAGGATAATGGCAGGAAATACTTCTAATTTTATATCAACAAAGCATCAGATTTCGCCTTGGCAAAATTCTTCCACCGATTTTTACACCTGGTGTCATTTGATAGCACCGTAAACTCCTTGAAATCTACCCATAATTGTGATGTTGTGACATATAGTTCGACAGTTCTTCTATTAAAATTTCCGGTGGTGTCCAACAATTGTTGTTGTTATGTTGATCGTCCCACCAATTTCAAAACCAATAGAAATTCGGAGGATATACTCAGGTATAGGTAAAAACGACACATTCACAATCCACGATGAGAGAAAGAGAGAAAATACACAGTGTGTGACATGCACAATAACGGATGGTGGGGCAGAAACTCTGAACCGGAGACGGTGTACAACAGGGCAAGCTTTTCAGTTCCAGTTCAGTCTGAATCCGGGCTTTGTGGTTGTTGGTTGTTTGCCTGCACGGCGAGCTTTCATCATATCAAATGTATACGTTTGATTAGTGGCGATCAATTTTGGGAATTTTCGGTTATATTTACCCGGATTTCCGGACGATCGTATTCTTTAATCGTTTTACTTTCAATTTCGGATTATTCTGTGTGACTTTCGGTGAGTTTATTGTTTGAATTTTGACTAATTTTGAATTGTTTAAACTAAAATATTGATGCGCTAGAATTAATATTAGCTTTCGTAATTTTGCGTTGTAAATATTGGAAATCCTATAAAAATATTTAGTGTAATATAACAACGTGATTTGTGTTCTTTAATGATAAATGTGCGTGTTGGTTTTCTTCATTGTTCGATACATGTAAGTCTTATTTTTATTTTTTTCGATAAAATCGGCTGCTCTGCCGCCGTATAAAAGAAAATTCTAATTCTGTACGAAATATTAACGAGAAAAGTTTCATTGCTGCTGCTTTCGCCAAACAAAACTACACAACAACAAACTAACGAAATTAATACTGCACGAAATCTATTCATTCACTATTAAAGAACTCAACGAATTAATTCTAAATGAGCTTAGAATTGTATTAAATAACTAACGAATCTTATAACTGCATCAATTGAAAATTGTGTGGAAATTCAACAATTTTCATCCATCATCGTTGAAAACTTGTAAAAATTATCCTAACGACTTGATTCCTAACTGGATGCAAATTTAATGTTGACTGGGGCGTTGTTGATTTTAATTGTAAATCAAATTCGCCCCCTAAATTTCGAGGGAAAAATTACAATCCATCTTAGGGAAATTTTCATAATTCCGTGTTTTTTCGGCTGGTTCGCAAATCCAACCTTGTTATTGCCATTTGGCTCATATGATTTAAATCAAATCATAAACTCTTGTTGTTGTTGTTATCACTGCTGTTGTGTGGAATTTGAAAATTATTACGGTTGCAACACCTGCGACATATTCTGCTACTGTTCCGTTCAGTTAAGGAAGCTGCTGTTTTCGAGTTTCTGTTGTTGTTGTTGTGTTGTCGTAACTATCTTCCTCATGCTATTATCTGTTTGCGTTTTATAAATTGCTGTATATAAATCACGCCAAAAGCGAGACCATCAAACGTTTATTAAGTCTTAAGTAAATAAGGAGACGTACATCTAATCGCTTTAGATTATAGAGAAATTCCCGGGTAACAGCCGAATTTCTCTCCAGAAATTGGACGATTTCTTTGTGACGTTAATCCATCGAAAAATATCGCAATTCCTTACCGAAATTCCAAATTAACGTTGCATTTTGTTTAAAATACAGCCATAAACAGTAGCAAAAGCACTATGCATATGTATCAAATGCACTTGACTTTTTTCTCTCTATCGATAAATCTCAAAGAAAGCAGCGTTCATTTTATTTCAACTCGAGTTTTATCCAGTGTCGAGTGGAATTTGTAGCTTTTCGTTCACCTACCACCAGCCGGAATAGTGTGTTGAATTTTCGACAATTATTCGTAAAAGAACACTTGAATTCAATTCAAATCACTCGTTGCCTTTTCAATAGAGTCATACAGGTCAATACAAGGTGTGGTATTTCGAATTTAATTACTTTTCCAACGTGACGAATTCGATTTCTAGCCGATTTTTTTTGTTGTTGTTGGGTTATTGTCTGAGATTGTGTTGGACACAATACAATTGAAAAATTAATCTATCGAGGGGATAAAAATGGAAACGTTGCCGTTATTGTTGTTGTTGTTGTCTAGGACTACTGGCCGGTATTGAAAAACCGTCCAAACGTATTATTGTTGGCATCCCAGAATAGGTGTACGATACAATAGTTCTCGAGAATAACATTTAGAGAATACAAAATAGGAAAAAAACTTTACTCATTTCACGGCTGTTATTCACACTGAATGGACGACGCCTTTATACGCGGTTTACAATTTTCGTTTTACCCAAAGTAATTAGTATTCGAAATCCTTTAAAACACACACATACACCCAGAAAATTGCTCAGATAAAAGGCCATCATCAAAGCGATTTTAACAATTGTCCACTTGTTATATAAAACCTTCCGATTTTTGATGAAAGTCACTCGGTTTTACATCAACGAAAAACAAAAATTGTCACCAGTCAAATAGAACATTGGAATTTTATTTTTCTAATTACTCGATTTCTTTCAAGCATTTCCACTACGAGTAGGTTAGCCAGTCAATAAGAAAACTTCCGTTTTTTCGGTGATTTCAAGTATGCACTCCTATAAGGGGTTTGTTTATTTATAAATCAAAGTCGTTTTCGAATGACGATGATGCTGACGGAAAATTGAAACGAAACGGAAATAATATTGGAGAATTCTTGTGCGATATTTCCACTATACACAAGCCACTTCAATAAGAACGCCAGGTAGTTTCGAACGAATATTATTGAGTTTTGTTTCGAAAAAAACACAGATGGCTGAATTAATTCGAATTGTTAGTTCTTATTTTCGATTTTATAAATGGAATAAAATTCGTATTCAATTCGAATTTAAACTCCGAATTGTTTACAACCTACGTTATTCTCGAATTCTAAAATGGGATTAATTAATAATTTTGTGTTTTTACGAAACGATCGATTAAGGAAACGGAACGTTGGTTAATCGTCGAATTGGAGAACAAAAAGATTTGTAAAAGAGGTCACGATTCGTTACCACAGACACACAACACCATGTTTGTTGTTGTTTAATGGAAAGAATCTTTGAAACTACAACAAAGCCGAATTAGATTCACATGATTCTATCGAGTTATTCTAAACAGGAATTGTAACGTAATCAGTGCCTATATTGTTCTTCTATCATGTCAAGTTTTAAATTTACATTGGTACAAGACAAAGAATTTTCCAAAAATTTCTACGACAATATTCCATTGGTGTAATGTTGCAGACGAATAGAATTCGCTTTGCAACACACACAACCGGATACGCATTTATATTATCTGTCAACTTCTATAAGACGGTTTCATTTGGATTGACGAAAAAGGAACAGGTGTGCCGTTAGATTTTTTCTTCACTCTTATTCTCCAACACATATTGTATGTCGAAGCTTCAATGTTATAGAAACATGTTTAAGTTAACATAAACATATATAAATATGACGATTCTTTTTCTTGTTGGAAATTGAAACGATCCGCTTAGAGGAAGCCCTACGTAATCCTGTCGTTCCAAATATAAAACCCTTAATTGGATCTAAAAGGTTTTAGAATTGTGCACATTTCAAACTATAAACTTCTATTGATTACGCAAAGTTATTCAATAGGAAATCAATTGTTTCTATTCTCAATCATTCAATGATATTTATAAATAAATTCATTATAATTAAATTGGATTCGTTCAACAATAACCACCCTAATTTAGGATTTATTAATAATAAATCAAGCAACGAAGACGAATGTATGTGTGCGTTTGAAGATCGCGACAACATTTCGTGATAATTCAGGAGTAAAGACTTGAGATAAAACCTTTGAGTGAATGAATATGGAAGGAGAAGAGATATGAGAAACGTATATATGTGTGAATAGATGTCAGTAAATTGTTAAAGCTTATATTCGGCAACAACAACACAAGAGTTGAAATTTAATTAGAATCAAGTTAAGAACAGTGTAAAGCAGTATTCTCCTTATTAACGACTGAATTATTCCAATTTTACATCATACATGTAAACAACTAAAAGGAAATCTGTTTAGATCAACGTTGTTTAATAAATTGATGGTTTTCGTTCTCTTCCATCTATTCTCTATTGCCATCAACATCGGTGGGAAAAACGGTTAAGGGTTGTTACAATAAACCTGAAGATTGTGTGTGTTCTAGTTGTTTTTTTTCTTCTTCAAGAGAGAGAAACACGCAATATTGCAGTTAATTATATTGTATGAGTGTGTTTGTGTCGTGTATGCAGTCTTCTTATTTCCTTTATAATTGCATGTTGATTTCAAAGATTTCATTCGTTGGGTGGCAGCGGTGCAGGAGCTGTGAGGTGAATGGCAATTGCGGCATTTCTACTTATTTTTTTTTACAATTTTTATAGAAACCATTTGAAATCCACATTTTTATATTAATATAAATTTACGATTCTAACTGATATGATTGCGTGTATTTCACTGATTTTCGTCTAATCTGATAACCAAATATTTTCCATTATTTATAATGGGAATGGAAAAAACTGGGGAAATAATGGAAAGTTCCAGTTTCCAATCCAATTCGATATTAATTATTTGATTGTATAAGTTTATTAACGTTTCAATTCCGATGAAAGGGCCGATTTAATTGTTTTATAGGCAATCCTTGCTATTATTGATGAGCACATCAGTCGAAAGAGGACCGCCGTATTCGAGAACCAGGCAGATTTTAATTTGCAATATTTTTTCCACGTGAGTCGAAAGTCTTATTAGTTGGTGGATGATTCGAAAAATGTCTTGAGTACTTGAAAGGGGCTTTCAGAATATTTTTGGATTCTGTAGTTTATCGAGAATTCAGTCAGTGGGACAATGGACCGTATGCATAAAAAAGTAGTAAGATCTAAAAGTAAGCAGTAAAAGCAAAAGTAAATACTTCATTTCATATGCAAAAAGTAAATACTTTTTCTTCGAAGTAAAAACTAAAAAAGTAAGCAATTACTTCGTTGAAATCAGTTAAATAAAGGTAGCTTTGGTCTATTTCTACGGAAACGAAAAAATTATAAATATTAGAATTGTTTAAACATTGTATTAGTTTCTTGGTTATTAGGAAACTATCCATGCATATGCCTTGTTTAAAATCTTTTCTGAAACATACTTGACTGCCCTAGAAGCTGTACACTGATGGATTCCAATATCTTCTCCAACACCAATTTGGAATCCCGGATCATCTACATATCTTAAGAAAACTTTCATCTGCTGTTCTGGAGAAAGAGCTCCACCTCTTGTTTCTAAATGCTCCCCAAGAAAGTAATGAGCAAGCTTTTACTCGATTAAAGCGGTGTAAGTTTTTGAAGTCACAGTCACGACCTTCTCTTCTATTTTTATAATTTTTTCGAACATTAACATTCATGAATGCGGCCATTTTCGACAAAAAATCTTGTTTATAAAGTGCGGAGTTGAACACCAAGCAGACTACGTAACTTCGAAGTATCTGCCTTAATAATTTACATTTTTATGGATTTAGATCAAAGTATTTACTTCTAAAAGAGTAAGTCCGAAGCAAATGCTACAGCACTGAAGTCACATATTTAAGTAAAAGCTATTACTACGCTTTTTATGCATTCAAACCTAACGATTTACTTTAATTTTGAAGTAAAAGAATTTATTTCATTTTTATGCATATGGCCCAATGTCGCGATTTTTGCTAATCAACAGGCATTAAATGGCTAAGAATGACCTAATGAAAAGGGCCTCTCAATTGTTTACTATTTTTAACTGGACAGGGGAAAATCATTTTCTATAAATTACTGCCATTGTTTTGATATTTTTAACGTGAAAATACCTTATTGTGAAAATAATTTTGCGCAGTTTTTCAGTACATAATGCATAAAAACTATCAAAAAGTCAATCGTTTTATGTGTCGATTTCCCAAAAAGCGTCTTTTGGTCCTATGATTCACAAGGTCCAAATTTGTTGGACTTTTTAATAGTTGACTCTTTAATAGTGGAAAAATATTTCGAATCACTTAAAACTTTTAGGAGGTCCACCTGGTATGCTTGCAGCATTGACACCAAGATAATGTATTCGAATTAAACGCATACGTGTATCATTTTGATGGGCATCTGCATGAAGAGATAGGTCCGTTGATGGGTTCACTTAAAATCAATCCCACCCGACATTAATGCAGTTTCATCACAGTTTTAGTTCGACGGTCTTTTTATAAAGTGCGAACACCAGCCACCAACAATATGATGATGATTTTCATTACGTTTGACGTTTCTCACGATTGATGGACGTTCGTTTCTAATAAAGCTTGAAGATTGCCTGCTATAACTCTGTGTGTGTTTGTGTATTATAGAAAGAGAGATGTGCAGTTATGCCTATGGGCGGCTCTAAACTTCACACCAAACCATTAAGTTGAAACGAGAATGAAGAAAAAACTAATTGTCAATCAAATTTGATTCTTGAATGTGTATTGTTAATGTGATTTTAATATTCGTTTATTTCTCAATTAACACCAATAGGAATTGATATTTGAAATTTCCTCTATTCGTATTCAATTAATGCAATTATTATAACAACTAATTATAAATAACGTGTTTCAATTTTCACCTGCAGCCAATAAAAAAAAACAATCCAACTTTACGATAATTTATCATTATTACAGGTTTTCCCCCCTTCTAAGTCTCGATCTTCATCTTCATCATCTTTCTCACGTACACTTTTCTACCATCAATTCTAAAAACTTAATCAATTAATCATCACGTATATCTTGAGAAATATAATATTTGGCAAATATAGTTACACGAATATGACGCTATCAAACACTTGTCAAAAAATACGTAAAGAAATTGATTGACGATTATCGTAATGATCAAACCATAAATCAACACCAACAAAGAATTTATTGCACAATTACAATTTTATTCGAACGACAATTGTTGAATTAACACCTAAAAAGCCGACTCTATTGCTCTATTTTGTAATCTTCTATGTTGAAATTTCATCAATTGTAGGTTGGGTCTTTGTTTTGTAGCAGCTTAGAAAAGTTGGCCCCCATCTCTGGATTATTGTCAACGCCCGAATCGGCTGTGACTTTTAATATTTGAGTTGCACGATCTAAATTCCTGAGCGATTAACGAACATGTTGAAATTTCCAATTTATAAAGCTCAAAATCGAATCAATTCGAGTGAAAGTTCTCATCGAATTCGCCCTAATCTGGATTGCAATCGTCGTGATTTAGTTATGTCACACTTTTGTTGTGTTCTTTGTCTTCTTCATCTGTTCGTATGACAACAGTTTGTTCAACTGGATGAAGTCTGACAATTAGTGTTAACGTAATTCTGTTTCGAAGTTGGTTTTCGATTAAATTTTGAGAGATGTTGTCATCTATTGTGCGCCGAGGACTAGTGGTGGTTCTGTTTTCGAAACGATAAACACCCGTTGACAGCGATCTAATTTTGCGAAATTGTCAACGAAGTGGGTGTGTGCTCGGTGTATATTTTCTATTTCGACAAATATAGTTGGGGATGTGCTTAGACTTGGTTATAAGGACGTCGGCAATGTTGATGACTTAGACGAGACAACACTAGAAACGGCAACTTTGTTCTATACTACACACAACACCGCACGAGTATCGTGGAGTGTCTGCCTTAGATTGTTAACATTGTTTAACATCATCATCTTAATCTTGAACTAACAATTACTTGTCTTGTTATTGTTTCAGATGAGAATGTCGCCGATTGAAACCGATTAAAAGAACCAAAATAAATACAATTATGGAATCGTTAAAATCAGTTTTAGTGTTTTGTGTTTTCGTCTATAGTGCAGTGAGTTTTTGCAATTGTGCAAGATGGTCGCATACAGCCATGCTAAATCCCGATTATCAGTTATTATGGTCGTTGGGTCCAGGTTCGCAAGAAATCACATTTGAATTACAAGTACGAACATTGGGCTATGTTGGGTTTGGATTTTCAAAGGATGGCCGTATGGCCGGTGCCGATATGATTGTCGGATGGGTCGACCAGGGCCAAGTCTACTTTCAGGTCAGTATAATATTTTTTAAGTCGAATCCCAACTGGCAAGAATTCCGTCGAATTTAGGTCAATAGTAGAAAATCAATAAGACGAAAAAAGGATTAAAAGCAATAAATTTCGACGGTCGTCTTCTTTCATCTCTATATATTTAATAATATAGATTGAATAAATCCACCATTATTGATTGCACAATTATATTGTGGAGTTTCTTTAGAATCGTAGCTCTTGAAGCACAATTCCGGGCTCAGCCCTTTTCGCGTTTCCACAATTCAAGTGCTACCCTCGGAAATAAAAAGACTAGGGGTCGTTTAACCGATTTAATTTAACTTTTCAATTAATGCCCATTTTCTGAACTTGGCTTTGTACGATCGTCAAATTGGAAACTTTTCATCCACAATTTTTTTTATTCTCAAATATAACTCCATCTGGTGTATTATTAATTTAAATTGTTTAATAGATAATCTGCATATGAATGGCTGTTGAGTGTCCAACTTATAACCGCACATATTATAAAATTTCTTTTATTCTAGTCGCCAGTTTTATCCACACATCTACAAGTTCTCCACTCGTTCTCTTATTTTTCCTTCCAGATCGTGTATATTAACATAACGAGTTTCACTCCTGTATATCATCTGACTGTCATCTAAAAACCTTATGCTAATAATTTCCATACCGTTGCGAATGCACCTTTGTTTGAGAACTATCATTGTATGTATCGCTGCTTGTTATAAATGACGGTACTATAATGATATAATAGGGGCTTCTGCGTAACACGGTCGCAGCATCTGTCCGATCTTTCGCTTTATATCTCCTATAACAATAATAATAATTGTGTTGATTCAATCGTTGTTTATCTAACGTTCGTGACATTAATTTGCGATTAATTGCTATTCGATTTCGAGAAAATTTCGAGTTTACATAATAATGCAGATTAGACAACTTATCCTGAAAACATCTGCCCCATTCGATTCTCCCCCTCGTTTCGTTTTCTTACAATTTGAAGGCTGTTATAATCCACGAATCGTGGGCGTTTTTAATGTTATACGAGCGATCAAATACAATTGATAAAAACGATAGGCGTTCTAAATAGATCACCTTCAAGTATTAAGAACATGAAAAAGATGTATTTTTTCAATTTACATATCATTATAGATGTTCATTGCGAATAGGTGTGTATAACGGATATAAAACTTTGAATCTGTTCTATTTTAATAACAATGTAGATTACTGCCCACTTTACATAAAGTCTGGAACAATCGAATTCAATTTGTTTCTATTTTATTTCTATTTTTTTTTTTATAATTCGATTTAAAATTGGAATTTCGTGTAGCACGTTCGTATGTCTTCTCTCACACATTCAATCGTTCATTTCGTATCAACTTTGAACTGATTGTCCATCAACGTTTTCGGTTGACGTGTTGTTTAATAGGAGAAGAGTCAAGGTAACGTTTCTGGTTTCATTAATAATAGACGTACCGTTTGGAACTAAAGAATGCCGCCAATAATATCCACATAGATTGTTTATATCTATCTACCCATCGGCCGGTACCAAAAAAAATTCCATAGTCTTTGTTCTAGGGTGTTCTAAGAATTTGAATTTTTTTACAGGGATGCTCAAGTAAAAATAAAATTTATATAGAAAGTCCTTTTATCAAGGAATTGTAAGCAAGATTATTGGAGATCATCTTAGCAAAATTTGAACCTTGTAGCTTATCGAAAAAGCGATCATTTCTCACAATTTAGGCTCGTCAAGTGACTCAGAATCATTTATTTTGGAACGAGAAGCCTCATTAAGCCATTCTGAATCATTTGACGAGTTTAACTCGTTTTCATAGATTGTAACATTACTTGGCGTTCTTTTAAATCAAGTTATTGATGAGATACGAGGTTCAAATTTTGCTAAATTGATCTTCAGAGGCTCTCCTATCACTGGCGAAATAAATTCGGTACTTTTAGCCCTCTAGAACAAAGTAAACTTTTGGGAAATATCCGAATTATTGAAAATGTCAATCGTTTTCTACCGATAGGACACTATTTGATCATGGCAAAATAACGGAAATTGAATCGAATCTCCAATTGTAAAGAAACCGAGACTGTCATACAGTTCATCTATAACAACTTGACTATGAAAAGAAGCGTCCAATCTCGTGCACTTTAATTTACCGAAATGTTATTGGAATGAATCGTACGGTTTCTTAACTTTTCAATTGAATTTGAAATTTATTTGACGACACGTTATTTATATGTAGACCCGGTGTAGAATAAAAGTTTCCCTCAAGGGTGTAAATGTGTGTTGAGATAAATCTTGGAAAATTAGTGCGACATCGGACCTGAACGTCGACGTTTTCCACAGGAAAGATAAAGCTTTTATCTGTTTCACGTTTGGAAGTTTTATTTCTTAAACAAATCAAGGGGATTTGAGAGAAATTAATTATTTCGAAGATTTCTCGTTTTTTCCTGTAGGTGATAATTGAAATTTTCTATTTGTTTAGCTTGTTCGATAATTGTGAATCGATTTTTTGTGTGGTTAGTCTATTGTCTGGCCGTTCTGTCTAATTTTAAAACAATATTTAGTTTACATTGTCGATGGATGTTGTGTTGGGGAATAACTGTCACGTCTATAGTGTTTTTATTAGAATTGATGAATTTTAGACGAGGTGTTTTGCCAAAACAAAGACCGATATCCATCAATGTAGTAGAGGTATCGGAGAAAAAATTGATGAATTATTTATATGGCCGGAATGGTGTATAACTTGGGGAAAAATTTAGCTAAAAAAGTATTCCATCAATAGGTAGACATTGGCCGGAAAAAAACCCGAAATATAACCAATATTCATTTCATAGAGAGTCAATCAAATTGAACAACGATAATGTAAATCGTTGTTTATTCATTATCTTATCAGTATAGGTTCAATGGTTATGTTGTTATTAAATCAACAACGTTATTGTTGTTTAATTATAATCATTAATTTACTTTATTATTGGTAATAAATCAAAATTTTTTTAATGAAAACCCAACGATAAGACATCGAATCGAGTCAAAGACCAACAATCGATCATTTGCAATTCTACACTAATCAAACTTGACAGGATTCGTTAGAAATATTAACGTCTCAATATTTTTTATCGTTCGTTCACTATGGAAATTTGACCCGTCTAAAGAACGATGATGTTGATGATGATGATGATTATCGTCCGATTTACCGCCCACAGTAAAAAGCGCGGATGTTTTTCTCGACGATCATCTCATAAACTTTAATATTTCTCTCTGATGATATCCGTCTATTGGCTGGTTTTGTCTGTTAAAGATTCAATGATGTATCTTTGGTCCGGTTCAAAACACAACGTTCTTCTTGAATAAGTCTCTTCAACGTATATTTTATGGCGACTATATGTTAATGTGAAACATTTAGATCGGAATCTCGTCGCTGCTACTTTGTGTCCATGTTTGAGTTTCTGTATTGGAAAGAGACATGTAGAGATAGAAAGGCTACACAGTTTCAAAACAACACCGAAAGCAGTCTTGTTGTTCGCCGTACATTCCGTACAATGTTTTGGATTTTGTGTTAACAAAATTCTTACATGTGTACAAACAGTAACAACATTAAATGTAGAATTTTATTGTTAGTCATGATCGAGGGAACAAAACGGGAAATGGTCGTCTTTTAGGTAATGTTTGAATTTTTGGACATTGAGACACGGGGGGAAATTTATTTACAAAAAAATAAATAAAAATAAAGAAGGGCTAGAGTGGAATGCCATGAATTCTTAACGATATACCAAAACAACGACACAAACTTGAAACTTTAATATCACCGTCTGGAATCCTTAAAAATCATCATACCGAAAATCTCTGGCATCCAATCGACCTTTTATCATAAAGCCGGAATTTTGTTTTTCTTTAAAGCGGTATTTTTATGACAATTTCAAACCACTTCAGTTTATTTTTTATTGTGGATAGAATCATAATTCGGTCAAATTTCTAAAATTATAATCAATCAAAACTAATTACTGTGAAATTTTTCGATAATTGCAAACAAACAAGCAACTAATTAAAATATCCAATATTAGTTTGATTTATCGCCGAATTTACTTCTCTATTCAATTATAATAATGATAGAATAGAACGTCAAACAACGGGGATTATAAAAGTAAAACAAGCTTATAGCGGAGCATACCTATAGCATTAATTCAAGATAATATTCCTTATATTGAGATGAGTGGAACATTTTTGAATTATTCATGTGCACATATTCTCTACGATCAATTTTTAATCCTCTTTCCAATAGAATGATGGAGGAAATCGAGAATATATTTAAGTATATAAGGAGAAAAACATCAACATTACAAACAAATACATAATAGAATAAATCTTATTAAGCCTTATTTTAACCAAAATTCTAGTTTGTTAAAGGTCATATTATATTATTACTGACAACGACGATGATAATAATAATATTAATAATATTCGGGAAACTGAAATGAGATGATATTTGAATTAAGGAACAAGTCTTGTTTCTTCATAAATAAGGTTGAAGATTATGGTTTGTCTTCTATTATGTTCCCTCTTTACCTTAATACCGTACAAAACGGACTTAAATTCAGCAGTTCTCATTAAAAAGGGATTGTCGTTCGGTGTTTGCTCGGCTATTTAACATCAACAACAAATTTCATTGTCTGTACATTTTGGTTTAAATAAATCATTATTCGAAATATATTTGAATCGGTTAAAATTAATGAATTTTAAAAGGGACAATTTCTGAAATAAATCGAGACTATTGATAGATTTTAACGAGCTAGAGAACGCAACGGCTTCCCTTCTTCCTCGTTAAACCGACCATCGGTTTGTGTCTAACGAGTGATTCATCACAGGATGAACAATTTGCGGTATCGTGTAATATTGGAATTTAGTTCTCTATCCAGTCTTGCCAACGGTATATTGAAACGTTTCAAGGGTTGCTGAATCTCGATTTTTTCCTTATTATAGTTTTATGTAGCGGCTTTCTAGTTAATTTATTTTTTCGTGGGTTTGTTGTAATTCGTTTTGTTTGGGCCGGTTTTTGTTATTTATTATAACATCGACAATTTATTACCGCTTTTGTTGTTGTTGTTGTTGCGATGATACTTAAATTGGTAGTTTTCACAATGACATTTAATTCGAAAGACACGATTTTTTCGTGGCCCGTTTCGGTACTTTTGTTGGTATTTTAATTATTCCTGTTTTTATCGTCTACATTTTAGACTAATTAATAGATTGATATTGTTGTTGTAACTACATTGACGATTAAATAAAATTCTTGGGGACTAATTGGAGAAATAATAGCACAACTAGAAAAAAAAAACGCATAAAAATTTAACAATAATAATAAGGACAGATGTGTTTCTTCATCTAGTTGTTCCATTAACAACAGGAAGCAGTTAAATTTTCATGAAACTACAATTAATTTGACAGATCTCATTAGTCATATACCAGAAATTTGTAGGTTTCTGTAGAGGGTAGTCTTCGTTCATAGAATTCAGCAATTTGTTGTTAGAAATCAATAAAATTAGAAATTTACGAAACACCTGCACTTGACGCCTCTGCAAATTCGGAAAGGTCAAAATAAATAGAATCTGACCTTAGATTTTTCTTTGTTGTATAATGAGACACCGTCTCTGAGGAAATGACTGAAGTTATGTCGAAATTTTCCAGTTCACTTTTAATTTATCACTTAAATTGAACGTTCATTGTTTAAATTAATTCTATTATTACTTCAATTATTCTCTCAAAAAAACCTGTCTCACTATACCGAAAGGTAGCGATATTTACAGTAAAAATCAAGAATATCAAAGTGATAATTAGATAAAATAGAAAAACAAATACTGGTACCAATTCTTGAAGATATTGAAACTGCACAAAACGCATACTTGAGTCGGAATATTAACTAAATTTGAAAGGTTAGAAATTTAGCTACCAACATCTGGGGAGTTTTGTTACCAAACTACTTTGGCGCGCAAGTTAAAATTTCTAACCTTACAATTGTAAAAGTAATGTCACAGTCTTAATTTGTGTGCTTGAAGAATTTGTGAATTGAAGTGAATATGTTCCGTTGTCGCTGATTATTTTATTCAAAATAGGGTAAAGTCGCCTAATTTGAACCATCTCCTAAATTGAACCACTATTCTTTTATTGTTAAAAATATGGGATAAAGTGCATTACCATTGACATTAACTAAATGAAATCAGTTGCGTATTTTGTTATTTTTAAAGTAAAGTTTCTTAAGTGATCACAGGTAGCACTTTAACCCATATTTTTAACAATAAAAGAATAGGAGATGGTTTAAATTAGGCGACTTTACCCTATACGTAAAATTGCACAATAAAGAGATTAATATGAGTAAAGATAATCAAATTGTAGGTTTTACTAAAGCGAGACAGATTTTCTTAGACACTCAGTAATGGAATAAAGTCAGGTTATTTTAACGTTTATTGTTAAAATAACTTTATTCTATTAATTTAGAGATTTTCTTAGAAAATCTGCCTCGCAAAACTTGGTTATTTATCGGCAAAAACAACTGTCGATTGACTATAATTCAAACTTAATTACACCGTTTGAAAGGTGTGAAAAAATTCGAGACCTTGTCGTCTTCGCCTACGCAAAATTTTCGATAATTGCCCATTCTTTATCGACTTATATGGTAGATTTGGGTTTATAATCAGATTCGTACGTCTAACGTCTGTTGGTCTTTTGTTGGTTTTTTTTTTTATTAAAATGGCCAACATGTAAAAGTTTGATAAGTAAATGAATTTGTTCTGTCACGGCGTTAAATTATAACAATTCATCAGATAGATATAATTTAAATAATTACACTACATTTCCAACTAAATAATAATAATTCACTGTGTTATCTGATGATGGGAATTGACGGTCTAAACACGAATCTACATCGGAGATTTTTTCTTTATATTCCTCTCCGATGCATTGTTGTTGTGTTTTTGATGTTGGTAATTTTTCTTTAACGAAATGTGAAGCCTGCTACCTACCTCAATCTACACTATTAGCCAAGTCACACAACTAACAAGTTTTTAGTTAATTGATTATTTCTCGAAAAACTTTAATTAGATTCCACGTAAATACCTATTAGATGTTCAACGTTGTGCGGAATAACAGGTAGCTAAAGGAAATGATATAAATTATATTGTTATCGACAGTTCATATCTATGTAGACGGTTTTCCACCCCTCATGGTAAACTTTCCAAGTTAATATTAGAAAAACGAAAGAGTTTTGTGGTGAAGATGACTTGCTTTTTAATACCTGTATAGATTGTCTTTTATATCTCTATTCAAATATCAATTCTGTTGACGTTTTATTAAATCAAACACAAATATCAATCAAATTTATTGATTCAATTATTCCAATGAGATTTCTGATTTCAATCTAATAATATATAAAGTCGATCCTTCTTCTCTTACACATTTTACTCGATATTTGATCGAACTCTCTATTCAAGTACCTGTATTTGCCTTCCAGCCAAATGTTCATCTATCATTTATAAGACTTGTGTGTCTTGAAGTTGAGTCATGTCGATCATTAATTTTCAACCGTTCCATTTTTTCCACCATTTGTTCATTATTCTTTCGGCTTCGTTCGTTTAGTGCCTCTTTTTTTGTGTGTATTTGAAACAACCACGTTTTGATTTGCTTAAAACTGTACCGTTATAAAGATTTTTGTTCACATGATTATCAGTTTGGTGTGTTTAAAATATAAAATTTCTACAGTTTTTCCATCTATAAGATCGTGCCTGTTGTAGTTTTTATAATTATAGGTAGTCAAAAGAATTAATTCGACTTCCATATGTTAACAAATAGATAAATAATGGGAATAAATCTAGTTTATGTTTGTCGAAATTAGAGGTTTTCTCTATTGATAAATGCCGTTTATTGAAAATATTCAAAGACGAACCTGTAGAGAACAATATACGGGGCGGATCATTTAAAAATCTAAAGATAAGTCCTGTTGTAGTCGAAAATATTTGAAGATTTGTAGAGGCCGCATTTTTTCAGGTTGAAATATAAAGAAATAGCAAAATAACGTTGTATGTGTACAATTGATTCGTGAAAATCGCGACTTTGATTTCTCGACGAGCTACAGGGACCAAGTTTTTGCTAAAATTCTCTTCGAGGTTTTCCCTATAAATCCTCGTCAATTTCGATTTTAAAATGGTCGATGTGGTGGAAGAATTCAATATGATTGTTATTGTTTGTTGGTTAATGGGAAATGAATTGGAGATTGTGTGATTATTTGCAGCTATTTAAATCTCGAAATTCTCGTTATAGAGGAAATGAAACAAGTATAGATGAGGAAAAATGTAGCGTTATAAATTGTTCAAAGTTTCTTCTTGTTGAATTAGCATGAAAAACCATGAGAAAATTGCCTTGACTAATTAGAAAACTTTACGAGATTTTGTTGAATGAAAACATGGTAAATTACATTTTCAACAATGTTAATATTTTATCGTATATGTTGGAAAAAGATCGGTTTATTATTAGATTTTATAACGGAGCAAATATCCCACGATTAGTAGTTTTATATATTAGAAAATGAACATTTCATGTTCATGTTTATAATGACTATAGTTTATATGTTTCGCTTATAAAAACAGGTTGCAAATATGAAGTAGATAGTTGCAATTATCTGTTAGATGAATCTAATTTATTTCTTCTTTGTTTTGAAGTTGAAAATAGATAGACATCACAATGTCGAAACCACAAATGGTATATTTCAATCGACAATTATTTTATCGATACATTTAAAGAAAAAATACAAGAAAACAACTAAACCCTTAACAACTTCCACAATAAAACAATGAAATCGTAAATGTTCCGTCAACAAGAAACTTGATGGCTATTAATTATAAACCGTAGACAGTTGTAACGATGGCTGCGACATTTTATTTATTACACAGATAGATAGAATAAGATGAATCTTGATTTTTGTTTTCAGTTGTACAAAACAACTTTAAATCGAGTCGTACTTTCAATAATTTTACAGATTCCCGTGCAAAAAAGAAAACAACGTAGAGAATTTATCGAAAATTTGTGTGAATAGAAGCGTTTCAGACCTCCCATTAGTTTCAACACACAAAAAAAAGCGAATCGTAGAGATCAAATCGATGGACCATTGAGTTGCCGATAGACAGAAAAACGTTAAATTTTTATAATCGTTTTAAATGAAAATGAGAAATTTCAGCCTGTAAAATTTGCAAATTTCCCCCTATAGTTTAATTAAAACTAATACAAGTATAGGAGTTTAAAATTCAGAACGAATAATCAAAGAGTGGATGTATTTTATCAAATGTAGGTATAATACATATACATTTACAGCTTTGTTATCTCCGGCCTAACTAACCCTTAAAACCGCTTAATTAAAACTCCTGAAATGGTAATATATTTACGCCTAACGACAACTTACTTATCACCGAGAATATCTACTTTATTCGTAGAATGAACGGATAGGTAATAAAAGTCATATTATAAAAGCTAATTTATATTCCAATAATTAAAGACGGTAATTAACCATTTTCAAATTCGACAATTGCCGATTTTTTCGGATAATAACGACGAGAAAACGCTAATTTACAACAGACTTGGCCTGATTTTATCCGAAGTCTCATCTTTGGAGTGTTGTATGGTGGTCTCTAACAACAACAACGATGCCACTCCTTAATTTACAGCTTTCTTGCGAGAACCGGGCAGCATTTATGTCCACACACACTTGGCGGCAACGAAGAAGAAAATAATTGACATCGGACTTTACGGCCACCTAGCTGTTCGACTTAAATGAGTTGATTAGGACGGCATGTCTCGATTACCACCGGGCTAGAAAACTAATGTCAGAAACGTTATCTAATGCACGAATCGTCCTGGAAATATCCCTTCTGGATGATTGAATTACAAACTGGATTCTTCATAATAGAAATACGAATTAATTTCGGAATTGTTAGTTTCCATTAACACCCTTCAAACGAGCTGTTGTTTTGTCTTTTTCAATTTGTTTCATTTTACAGACGCTAAAATAAATCATCTCGTTTATAATCTCGCATTAATATCGCGTTGCATTATTTTTGTTTAATTAACAGATTAAGCTGAAATAAATAAATAATACGTCGAATATACTGTTGAAATTGTCGTTTATTTGCAAATATCTACAAAACACTCGGCGATATTTCAGTTAATTACAGTCTGAAAACCGAGTATGTCTACTGAAACATGTACAGATAGTGGAGATGTTTATTTTATATCAACTACTTGAACGAATTCGACTCCAATTCCACTTCAAACTTACTTTTGATACAATTAAGAAACACCAAGATGACTTTTATTATTAAGAGTTGTGATCGATTTTTAGTTTCGATACAACGACGAATTAATTATCACTTTGTAACGTTGCTCGTCCATATGGTGTACGGATTTTTTTCGGATACTTCAATATACACAGTTGGTGGAGTAACACGTTTTTAAGCTGTCGCTCTTTATTGCCTCCGACTGTTATAAACAACATACCCTTAAGCTTTCCAGCATACTCATAATCATCATCTAGAATGGAATCAGCAACACGACTCGTTGAAAATGTAATTAGGAAGTGCTTAAATGTTAATATATGAGTGTGGGTGTGTGTGTTGGAGACGCGCGACCGCTTTCCCAACTGAAATTATGAAAGATTAAAATGAAATGTTACCGGAAAATCCCCCCAAACTGTTGTACAATTTCGGGAAATTAATTTAGTAAAGATTATCGAAATCTCTACACTCGAGAGTTGAAGAATAGTCAGAAAAAACTCGTTGAAATGTGAAAGGGTGTATTTTATATTTAACCAAGTTAAACCATAAAATGTTAAACATCCCTTGTCGAATTGCTGCTTCCAAATTGCACATCACAAACATTGGACACGGATCGTAAAAGCTGCAGAGGTAGCTAATTTACGGTTTTAGTTGTTCAACGACCATCCCAAAAATAAATTCATTGCTATTTTCTTTTGGGTTTTTTCCCCTCCACTCGTCGGCTATTTCCAACCAAACTGACATTAATGGATAGTTTGTTGTTAGCACATAGTTTGTTATTAAAAAAATTTTATGTTCCATTTCCAGGATCGCCATGTTAAAGATTCGCCTGGCAGTTCATTAGATCGTGAACCAGAAGTTGACCCAAGTCAAGATTACCAACTGCTCTTAGGCTATGAGAATAGCACACATACAGTTTTACGATTTCGTCGCAAACTGGATACTTGCGACCATCACGACATTGCTATTACAGTAAGTAAATTAACATTTATTGTTATAGAAAAATCCACGAATCGATTCTTTCTAAACAACAAACACACAAAGTTGAATGAACGTATAAATAAGTTTGCTTCGATTCAAAATACGTGAGAATAAATGTTGGGCTTTAAAGGAGATGAAAACGAAAATTCCGACAACGGGAACGATCAAACTGTCGATTTGAATTTAATAGAATAGTGTTTTATCAAGATTTGCATACAATCATCGTACTTGTGATCTTTGAAAAATTCGCTTCTATCGACTCGATTTTCCGACAAATCCAGAATTTTTATTGCCTTCAAATAGCAATTAGCCGACTCATTTTGTATTCATTTGACTGACATTGTAGTTCTAATATATTTTTTTGGTTTGGAAACGAAAAGTTCGGCACAATCGCGATTGTTGTGGCGTTCGAAAGTGTGAATTCTCCTTTGATAAGAGTCGAAAACTTGTTTGATTAACATCAAGGTAATGTGTTTAAATTTCCATCAAACTATCTCACCTCGTGTTTAATTTTTTTCGAGCTCCACCGTTTTAACGACTCATTTTAAAACGATGATTCGTCTCCAATCTAATGAATAATCAAGACTTGACTTGATACTTGATATAAAATTAAGCACCGGCTGAACTGATAATTGGAACATGGACTAAAGTATGAATGACGTGATCGGTGATGGAGAGGGATCGATCAATGATAATTATCCAAGATAAGGGTCTTTGGATTCGGTTTTTTTTTTAATAAATCGACATCGGAAAAAAGCCACAGCCGATAATTACATTGACATTTGCTTGACGCGTTCCGTAGACGTTTTGTTAAGCGTGGATAATAAAATGATCCCTGGCATCATAATCTATACCTCTTTCTACCTATATAACCAACCAAAATACCGGTTAATGGTCTGCAAATTCATCACGGTGACTTGCAGATATTTTCCGAAAAAGGGAAACTTTAAGCTTAAGGAAACGCGAACAAGCAGAAAAACGCTGACAGTTTAATGGGGCTCTACGACGGGAAACATATGGTTAAAAACCTTAAAAATCCCCCTCTTTTGCTGCTATCTTCCAGTAAAACATAGTGCCGATGCAATTGTCTAAAAGTCTACATTGTGGCTGATTTGGCGAGATTATTCCATCTGGAGATTTGGACCAATTACAATTGTTGGATTTTCGGGTTGTTTGACGGATTCCTATCGTTAGCTACGTAAACGTTGTGTAAATATTTAAACATTTTCTTATGGACATTGGAAACGATTAGCGTTTCCGTTCCAGGGTTCAGCACGCACAGGAAATTCATCATCGATCCGAACGAAATTCAATTCTGTCGACCATAGTCTTGTGTAAATATGACATCCTGGAGCTGTGTTCAAGATAACCGTTCTATTTGCTATACTCTTGTGTTAATTATTTCGAAAAATAATCAAAATTATTAAAACCTACAAGACAATCCAATTAGTCTAAGAGAAGAAGGAGAAAAAAGGAGAAATTGCGGTTGAAAGACGATCCATCCTTATTTAGGTTTATGTAAATGAGCTGATGAGACAATGTCCACGTGTATTTCTCATATCGTTGGATCTGATAGCTGCTTAAAGTGTCATTGAGATTGATATGAAATCAAGCAACTTTGTCGAGGGTCCTTTATTTTTTATTCAACCGAATGTAAATGAAGCATCACGTACAAAACCAACCTTTATTCTCATTTATTTTAACGAGTAATTAGCTCAATTATACTTTAATATTAAAGAAACAAAAATTGTACTTTCCAGAATGACACAATGCGAATAATATGGGCGTACCATTCGAGCGAGCCGAAGGGTGGCGCTGTTGGGCCGCAATCGTTGCCACAGCACGATACCAACTCCAGGGGAACGCAATCTTTGTATTTGGTGCAAAGAGCCGATCAGGACGCCCCTAGTCCTGAGGAAACGATTCGTATATGGGAATTACGTAACCCGATGGTCGACCCTCCAGCGCCTGGGGAAACTTTATATTGGTGTCGAATATTTCGTATACCCTTATTGACGAAAAAACACCATCTAATCAGGGTATGTAAAAATATATATGTATATATTGGAAATGTTATTTTGTCGTTTCAAAAGAATAATATTTCAATTTTATCGTAAAGCTTTTCGAGAACATTTGTTATTATTTGTTGTTCAGGCAGAACTAGTGATTTGATATCGGAACAATTCCTGTTTGTTCACAATCTATTGAGGGCGGATTTGTTTTCTTTTATTCGTTTGACTTTCGTCTACCTGTCGTTTTGATGGTATTGCTCGAGAACTCCCCACAGATATAAGATGCAAATTGCTTAGTTTTCAAGTCGTTTCACAGATTTACAAATACGTATGCGTGTAGTTCTCTAGTTGGTGATGATGACTATGAAGAAAATGTCGAATAAGATGAACGTTAGAAAGAGATGAGCAAGTTGGGCAAATTTTATAGGTCTTTGTTATTTAAATTTGAAATTATTTTAAATTGTATTTCTTTGATGTGTTCCGTTACCCATGCCAGTGATAAAGTCAGTTGTCGGTTCTTTTTCGTCGACTCAATCCCCAACCCCCCTCTTGTCACTTGATTATTACGTTTGTTCAATTATAATCGGGTTCAAAGAAATGCCAAGCAGAAATGAGAATCACACTCCTCCAGTCTTGGCAGTATTCAAATATTGATCCAAATAAACTAACCCGACAAACTACCCTATTTTAAGTCGGGGAGCAAATATTTAATTTGGTTGTAGCGTTTATTTTTTATAAAAGCTAAGGGATTTATGTTTCTGACTTGCTTGACCTTTTTGCCGGTCTTTATAGATCAAACAAATTCCAATTCCAATTCATTTTTCGATAAATCTCGATCGATTTTTAATTTTTTTGTTACAGTATGAACCGTTAATTGGAATTGGCAATTCTGGTGGATTGCAACATGTCGTCCTTTATGAATGCCAAGATACGGCTCAATTATCGAAATTAGCCGACACACCCGGCCGTCGTTGTTATGAACCACACTCCCAACCATTGGCCTGTAATACAGTTGTAGCTAGTTGGGCGCGCGGTTCTGAAGGGTTTAGTTTCCCACCGGAAGCCGGTTATCCTTTGGAGCCGTCAACGGCGCGTTTCTACCTCTTGGAGACACATTATGCTAGTCCAACTGATGGTAGTTTAGGTTCATTGGAAGGGTCCGGATTGCGGTTGTATTATACACCGGAATTGCGTCGTCACGATGCTGGTGTCATATCAATTGGAATGGACCCCAACTGGCGTCATATTATACCGCCAGGACAACAACGAGTTGTATCATCAGGACATTGTGTCGCCGATTGTACACGACAAGCTTTTCCACATAATGGTATCAATATGTTTGCTGTTGTAATGAAGACGCATCGAATTGGACGGCAAGTTGCATTAAAACATATCCGTGGTACAATTGAACAACCACCAATAGCTACTGATGATAATTTAGATGCTGATTATCAAGAATATAGAAAATTAGGTGTACCGGTTAAAATTTTACCCGGTGATCATCTAATTGCCGAATGTACATATAATAGTTTAGGACGTAGAGCTATAACATTAGGTGGTTTAACAAGTCGTGAAGAAACTTGTCTAGTGATGGGTTTATATTATCCACGACAAAAACAATTGGCCGCTTGTCACAGTTTACCAAGTTTACCAACTGTATTGCATTCACTTGGCATCCAAGAGCTTAGTCCGTAAGTAACCGTCATTATCACTTAATTGACGTCAATATTATGTATTCCATACTATATTGTGTTTGTGTTGTGCTAAAATTATAATGCACGAGAACGCCTTACAAATTATCTACGTGCTTTTAAATAAATTAATTAAATTATAAAAATATCCCTCCAGACAACAATCAAATTAATTTATCCAACAGTCGCATTATAAGAACATCATTCAACCGATTTTAGATCAAACTATCTCCCAACTTACTAGTGAATTATAAATATAACTCACTAGTGAATTACGAATATAACTCACTAGTGAACAATGCTAATGTTTAATTAACGATTTTACGCTCATTGTCCAACAGGTTCTAATGACCGAAATTGAATTAAAAAGATAAGATGCCATTTTCCAACACATTTTTCTCGGGTATTCTTAAAATTCTCTTTCTATTGCTGTTTTATTCATCTCCAAAATAAACGAGTTATCGACTCTCAAACTCTTATGGAAACTGCCCTTATTCAGCGAGCAATTTATAGGAGGCTCTATGGAGATCATTTTAGCAAAATTTGCACCTAGTAGCTCATTTGAAATGTTCGTTTCTGACAAAGTAGCGATTTTCAAAAACGAGTTACACTCGTCAAATGACTCAGAACGACTTGAGGATGCTTCCAACATTTTTCTCCATTTTATTCTTGGATAAGAGGAAGTGTTTTGCATTTATGCTGGAATATAACAAATTATGTTGAGAGCATTCTTGAGTAATGACTCAAGGATGCTCTCAATGTCGCGATTTTCAAGAGTGAGGTACGTAGAATGCTATGTGCGTACCTTACTTTTGAAAATCGCGACATTGTTAGAAATGAGTGTTTTTGATCAACTTCACGATGAGTTACGAGACCCAAATTTTTCTATGATCTCCTGAGACCCTCCTAGAAATCTTTGAAATATTTTACAAATTGTTCGCCAAATAAGAACTTATAGTCCTAGGTGAAACACACGGTATAAACTATACAATTTTGGAAATTCTCTTGGAAAACTAACAAGCGGACTTGAAAATTTCTTATAGATTAGTGAGGCGCTTTTCATTTTCTATGTACTGTGCAAAAATCCTTCGTAAATTTATAATATTGATTAAATTATCGACGAAAATATAGAAACATGTGCGAAGATATAGAAAAATTATGCTCCTAGATTTTCGTCTAAAGAGAGAAATTTACCAAAATCTTCTCTAATGATCTTTTGTTCATTGCAATATTTACGAAATTAAGCAAGTTATTGATTATTAAATATTGGCATTGTTGCGATACCAAATCGAAAAAAGCGTGCAATACTTTTTTGGCAGTTTCCAAAACTAGCAAACTTGCATATTTGGAAACCGCTTACTATTTTTGATAAACTCTGCCAGAATCATCGAAAATTAAACAACAATGGTTATGAGGAAAAATGTATGCCCTGTCCAGTCCGGTCCGGCTGGTGAGTTACACAATACTCCACTCCTCTTGGTCAATGCAACTTTCCATGACGACCGAAAATTGAGCCTCTATTATTCTATATTTTTTTTACCTCTATGATAGACAATGACATATTTTTTGAACCTTCAGAAATCTTTAAAATAATTTTATGTTCAGTGGTGTTGGATAAAATTTTGTATACAACTCGCATGTTATGGACAATGAGTCACTCAAGAAAATTGCTCCACTCGCCTAAATCCTCGCATACTAAAATTTTCTTTCGTGGCTTGTTTGCCCCCTAACACGCTCGTTGTAGTGTTTTTTTGCCTTAAATAGTGTTAGCCCTTATAGCAGGATTGGAACATTATTTCAAGGATTTATAGAGAACCTCTTGAAGATTGTTTGAGTAAAATTTAAACAATGCAGCTCATTAGGAAGTGGGCCCAAAAAACGGTCGGGATTACACGCATAGAATGTCTCCTAACATTGATTTTTCTCGATTTTTTTCTGAAACGAGCAGAAATGTTTCTAGGGTGCAATGGAAATAAAATGTAGCGAGCATCCTTTAGTCGCTCAGCTCAGTTTCAAAAATCGGATGAGCTACGATTCAAATTTCGCCAAAATTATCCTTCTGTGAATCAATAAGCACTATTTTTGTTTTTGTAGCGGTTCGAATCCTGTACGAATATCAGCCCCTCCAGAACTCGCCGGTATGACATTAGAGTCGCGCCTATTGTCGTACGATTGGGACAATCAATTCAACACATTCCAGGAAGCTACAATGAAAGGCTCATTCAAGCCGCTCTGTTGGACAACTCAATCAACTCTACTCCCGGTATGTTGTAATAATTTTAAACTGTTTCTATTAATAATTCGTTCCCTCAATTTTTGTTGTTGTTGTTGTCCGGGGTGAATGCTTTAGGGTACAGATAAAGAACTCCACTATCCAAATATAACAAAAGCGTATATACGTCAAAATAGCGAACAATGCTCCAGTAGGAAATACAGTACAGAAGTATGGCCCGGTGGGACGTCAGTCATTGAAATTGACGGCAATCACATCGAAGGGGCAGCTCGCAGTAAAGTGTCGCGTAGTAGTAGCCGGCCAGCTGCTGAAGAATCATTAAGTTTAAGTCGATTTAATAGTGCTGCAACAATCAAACAACAAACATTATTAGTGTGTTATTGTTTAATTCTAATTAATATTCTAATCAATCAATGACTGTAAGAATTTAACGATTTTTTCTAAAGTGTGACACCTCTACAATAATTGATAAAGTAGTGATATTTACCAACTTTTGTTGTTGTTATTGCGACTCGATTTCATTTCAAGTCATTTTAAAACTAGTCCATTCGGCCAGATTAATAATTAAATAATTGATAATAATTGTGCTAGTGTTTTTTTGTTTATTTCTCTTGAAGATGCATTGTCTTCTCCTGTGATTCCAGTGAAGCGCCCATCGTTCTTGTGATCCAAACTGTGCAATAGTTGTAAATTTTGCAAATCAAATTTGTAATAAAACAATAGGAAAATCACTCACACACGTGCACTGTTCTCTGAATTTTTGATTTTCGATTTTTAGATGGTCGTTGGTATGTTTGCTGGGTAATGTTTAAAAAACTAATTAAATGTAATGCGGCATTTTATTGCCGAATTGGACCGATGTTTTCTAAAGCCGCGACAGGTCTGTGATGATATTTGTATAGTTAATTAACAAATACTTTTTGATGTATGATCTTCTGGACTGATTATAGATAGTGTAACTGATCAATTTTGCTTTGTTGTGGATTTCAAACAATTTTCCTCTAATAATAACTAATTGAAAAGAAAGAACCTACAAAATTTGTTTTGTACGATATTTGTGTATAATTGAGAGTTTTTTGTACATTTGTAGTCCTGACTGGTGCTAAATATTACGCAGTTTTTATCCTTTTTGTATTTAATAATCTATAAGAACTAATTTATTGTTTTTGTTTAGCGATATAAAGATTCCTGTACAGTGTAGATAACTTGTGTAATATATTTTATAAATAAATCTCGATGAATAAATATTAGCAATAATTACATAAATTATTTAAAATCACCCATCCACAATCGTAAATTACAAAATTTTTAAATCCATCGATCGATAGACACGGACAGAGACAGAGAGAATCCGACCAGGAAACGGCCGACCGTACTATCAATATTTGTTTTTGTGATTTCCCCCATTTATCTATCATTTGATGAAAAATCGTACATTTGTCCATTTAATAATAAAAAAGGTGCGTCTGTGTGTATATTTACGGTTGAATAGAGGAGATGCTATTGAAAAATCGACATTTATAATAACAGGCGGCTGTCGGATATCTCGGGGTGTAAGGAGCTTTTTCGTAATGTTTTGCATATTCATGAATACACAGCGAGAACAGAGTTGTGTGTATAAACCCACAAACAACGTTATGGACCTGGCCATAAAAATAATCCATAAAAATTATGAAACTGTAGACCGCCCGTTGTTGACCGTTCCTATCGTTTTACGATCGGTCAGATGAAAAATGACGCTACAGTCTCTCCACATTTGTAACACGGAAAATCGCGAGACTCATTAAATTCTTCTACAAATGAATCAACGTGCAACATTTGAAAATTCCCAAAATTCCTCCCTGGAACGTATAAGAGACAGTGCTATAATTTCACATGGGCCACATCCATGATTTATCGGATTTAATAGTCGAACCGCAACCGTTTGGAAAAACGCCCGGATTCTCTCTCCTCTTTTCTCCACATAAATTGCCTCGAAATTCAACATTTTTTATAACCCACACACACTTTATATCCTTTTAATATTCTTGAATCTTATAATAATCATTCTACGGAAATATAATAAATGTTTAATTATGCGTAGAGAACAGATTGTCTGACGTTTATGCAAATTAGTTGTGTAATAAATATCAAAACTCACCCTCAAAATTGTTAAAACTAGGTGTATATGTAAATGTCTATGTATTAGTGTTTGATGCTTTATAAAAGGGTAGAGGGAAAACTTGGATGTTCGTTCGCTGCTGCTCTCTCTTCTTAAAACTTTTGTAAAGTTTAAGCAGGGCAATAGTAAAAGTTTGAAGTATTATTAATCTTTAGAATGAAGAATATGTAAGTGAAGTTTGTGTTTTATGATATTAAAGATATGTGTATGTGTATAATATGTGGATGGGTATAACACCCCCGATCTTCGTTCGAAATACTCCCTTTATACAGTAAATTATAATACTTGAAAACTACCAGATATTTCCACACATAAATATAAATTACATTCAACTCGGCCTGATAGCTGCCATTCTAAATGATCTATTAGCAAATTCAAACTTCTTATTGCATAATTTTGCTCGCGAGACGATATTAAGAGCCAAACCGCCCCCATAAACACGTTTTTATTCCAGCACGCTTTAAAATGCCCTAGAAGCTCCGAGAAAAACGGAAATTTGCAAAATTATCTCAAAATATGCCGAAAATCAATGAATCGGCTCCCAATTCCAACGTTTTCAAGAAATGAAATTGCGGTCGAACCATGACTGGCTTTTTCTTAAAACTTCGAGTTTATCCCCATGATTGCTGAGTCAGGCGACATTTCGCATGATAATCGCCGAATGTCGATTGAAATTTCGCAAGCTCCCCACATGTCCGTCCAATTATCGATTAAAACGGTAAATTATAATTTCCATGTAAGACTTGTAAGTCCATGACATTGATAATAATCAGCGTTCGGATCGATTAAAATTGTTTCTTTTCCATTCTTGCAACTTTGTTATTTCAATCCGGCACCGGATTCGTTCTCTGTTTGGCTTGTAATAAGTTGTTCATTTGAAATTCGTGTAGCGGTAATTTATAATAAACCGCAACTACACCCCGTTTGAGATAAATGAAAGAATAAAACGAGAGAAGGAAACGGTTCTGTTCGATTGCCCTGTGGTTGTCTTTTAATTAAAAAACTGTTATTGAAAATAATATAGAAAAAAACTATTAACAATTAAAAATTACTGATTCGTAATCAATGGTTAACAATTTTAATTATCTCGTACAAGAAATTTCCTTTACTAGGGCATAAAAAATCAACGAATTTAATTATTGACAATCCATTTTCGAGTGATTCATGAAAATTTAACGAAATCCCAACTTCAACTCGAAACTATTTCCCTTTGTGAATATTCAACAAACGAGAGGGAAAAATAAAAGGAACATAGGCGTATATAGATCAAAAACTACACAAGTTTATCAATAATTTGCGTTGGGTATCTGATGAATTGGAAAGTTTCTGATTAGATTACCCATTGATATGAACTATATGGAAAAGTTTTATAACCGCTGTCATTCAATACGCTCGTGTATTAATATTTTAACAAGCTGGACGTTTCAATTCGATTAAAATTTGGGAATTTTTGATCCACCAAATTCGATATTTGTCCATCTGTCTGTCTGTTTCGGTTCTTAGGGCAAAAAATTCAGAATATTTTATGAATTCGTAGGGTAGTTTGTTCAGCAAGACTAGAATTTCGTGTAACATTGGGAAATTGTAGAAAAAACACTTTAATCTGCCAATGTCGCGATTTTCACCTATCGAATATGCGCGTAAAACGATCATAAGTAGAAACAGGAAAATTTGCTCCCCGAGCAGTTTCTTACCGATTTTCCAATAAGCTACGAAGTTCTAGTTTTGTCAAAATGCCCCTAGAGACTAATCTATAGATATTCTTCAAATCGTCCGGTAATTAATAGAAGCTGCTGGCCTAATAACTAGGAATATTTGCATGCAACATTGGGTATAATCGTGGTTTTAATATGATTCTTGTAGTGTTTTTTAATCGAATTTCAACCTGAACAAAAGCCGAGCTTCACAATATCATGAATATGCAAAGATTACTTTACCACCTTCAGTGGCTCCGACCTCGGATCCTCCGTATAAAGACTACAATTTGCATACGAAATAATCTTATCATCATTTCAATTATAATAATTATCATTATTTCGATTGAAACTGAATTATTGTTATCACAATTCGGTTACACTAAATTTCGATTTAAATTATATCAACTGCATTGTATATGGAAAACAGTGTTATTATCAGTTATTGATGACAATTACCTCGGTGTAATTGTTGTTGAAATAACTTGTGAAAAATTGATAATATTTACACATATCCTCATCAATATTGCAAACGGAAATCAATGGTTAATAATTACGGGCTTTAATTTCTATGTAATATTCATGTAGAATAAAGAGGCGATAGAGAGTATGTTTTAAATAGGTCACCAGCATAAATATGAAATTTATTTGAAATTGTATTAGAAAAAAACGAAATAACGACAACGCTGAACAAATAAACTAATACGAAAATGTTCCAACTCTAGTTTTGTATATTTTTAATGAAAATACGACTTTTTACAATTTGAAAAAGCATTAAATTCATAATAGGCAAACCGATTCGTTGAAATTTGCGAAAATTGGAAATTGCAATAGTCCACAATTCGAAATTTTACACCTCCAATTAAAAAATATCGACAATATACTCCATCTAGAGTATTTCAACCAACTCGACTCCCATATTCGATGTTAGGCGGCCAAGTTGAGAATAATAGGGCATTATCGACAGAAAATTTTAAATAATGCAACACTGATTTAGTGTTCAACTTTCTTTAGTTGAGCAAAATAAAAAATTAATAACACTGTTTTTAAAAATACATAACAACTTAGATAGACGATTGTAGTAGTAAGGAGTCATTTGAACAAACTATTTGAACATAAACTTCATTTTATAGTTGTCCAATAAAGTCCAACTAATAGTCGTTTGAGGACGATGTAAAGAGGCTACATTACGATGGCTATAACCGCCAAATTGTTGAATATTTTTATTGGCTGACTATACTAAAAACTAAAGTATTTTTCTAACATCAACACGATAGTTTACAGTTGTCCAATAAAATTATTAGATGCACTTTTAGATACGGCGGTGTAGAAATCAAGACTTACAGTTAATTGAGATGAATTCTACGTAATATAACTTTACTGGGCGATTGTATAAGCAATTAGAGTCCATTTTATTTTATCATTTCATTCAATTTTATTAATGTAAATGATAATTTACAGTTAAAGTTACTTTGCAATTTTTGTTAGCATTGAGGTTGAGTTTTAGACTACACATTCATCCTAAAATTCAATAATTAGACTGGATGATTGTATTAAGACTTGTCGTATAATAATTTACAGTTGACCAACAAAATTATAAAAAATATACTGAGAAGATTGATGCAATTAAACCGAATAATAAGTTCGATGGGCGACTGTTTCGAAAGAATCAGTTCGAACCTACAGTCGTCCAATGTAATTTTAGATTAGTATTTATGGTTGATTATGGTAATGATAAATGGACATTAACAGTAGCCCAACAAAGTTATCTGGCAATTTTACAAATGGCGTAAACAGCGAAGTCTTAACTAAAAATTGATGATAAAAGAGGAATTATAGCGCCAATTCTTCAATAATTTTATTGGATGATTGTATTAAAAACCAGTGCATACCTTGGTGTTTTACAGTTGACCAACCAAATTATTTTTTAAGGTTGATATTAAAAATATACCGTGAGAATAAGATTTATGCAAGAAGACCGAGTAATCGTATTGTTGAATAAGTTTAATAAGCCACTGTATGGAAAGACAATCAATTTGGTAGTCCAGTGCAGTTATAGAGCGATATTTGTGATTGATTACGACAATGATAAATGAGCATTTATAATAGTCCAACAAAGTTATCTGGTAATCTTACAAATGGTGCATTGACTAAAAACTGATCCTAAAAGAGAAACTATAAAGCTAATTCGTCAACAACTTTATTAGACGACTGTATCAATAGCTAGACCAACATGTTATGTTATAGCCGACCAATGGAGTTGTAGAGGGATATTTATGGTTGATTTTTGGTAGAATTGTAAATTAGCGAAATTTCAAATAATCCTTTTATTTTAATGTCTACAGCGGTATAATAAATTCGCAAAAGTCCACCAATCTTTGTAATTTTCAATGTTAATCAAATTCATTTAAATAAACATTACTTTTCATTAAATTATGTAAATTTTACAGCGTCTCCACGACTGGTTATGGACAGTAATGCTTTATTATAATCAAAATAAAACAAAACGGATAACTGTAGTTGAAAAGAAATATGGCCGATATCAGTATATGATAATCGATGTTGTTGTTGTTCAAGTTTAATTACAACCGAGTATAGTTAAGTTTTCATGTCGTTGAAGAATTAATTAAATATTCACACTGATCGAGTTGAATGCGTTTTGTGTTAAAGTGTACAATATTTCGATTCTAAATTACATATAGTCAAATTACACTTGTAAAACTCCCTTATTTCCAGTTAGTTCTCCCTTTATTTTTCTATGTTTGTAACATATGCACCACTAATGTTAGAGAAATGATACCCGTTGGCCGTAAATGTCCAGAACTCACGCTATTCTTGTAATTTTCAAATATGTATAGGAAAAATACCGGCTGGTTGTGCATTAGTTTATGGAAAAATTTATAAACAATGTGGCAAGTTGAATAACAACAACAACAGTGGATGTTGGTTAGACAGCATTTTTGGCTCAAAGGAAATTTAATTATAATTTATTTTGTTTTAACATCTAGTTGGGGATAATTTGTACGATGATCACATTCAGTTTTGGTTTGTCAGTTCTAGTTTATTGTTTGATGATGGTCGACTATGTTGATGTTGTTGTTAGCATGTCTAGAGGCAGTTAACGTTCAACTAACACAACTGAAGGAAATTAATTCGTACCGAACATCTCTCGCACACAAATAAGGTATTGTTTTATATCGACGACGACGTCGTAGTTTCGGCTAGCAAATCAAAATAATCGCCCATTGTTTTCCTATTATTTAATGTTAAAAATTGCGATTTGTTGGCCGTTCGTTCAATCCGATTCCCAGGGCCGGCTCGAGAAGTCCTATTTGGCGAGCGATTCGAGAAATATCTTGAAGCTTGTAGCGGTCAAAAACGCTTTTTGGGCAATATTACAATTTTCATCAACCAATTATACATATAAAACGACTAAAAATGATCTAAAGATTTTCGTAAAGTTTTTGTGTTCATTATAGCAAATGTGTCAAAAATAAGCGATTTTTAAACGATGTTCCAGTGAGCTACAGAGTCCAGGTTTTACTCAAATGTCCCCTATACATCTACAAAATATTTTTCGAATTGTTCATGTACTTACAGGACTTTTCAATGCTCCACTCGGTAGTAAAAAAGACAAAAATGCCTAAAATTTGGACTCGAGAATCTTAGCGCCTCAAAACTTTCTCATCGAAATGATTCATTTGCGCCAAAACTAAAAGTTGCTTTCAAATGGGAAAATTTACTAAAATGACTGTTTTAAAATCTAGTTGTAAGTTCAAAAAAGTCCTTAAACGGCATTTTTTCTTAAATTTGACTGAAAACACCTCAACTTTGTGTTTTTGTCTACAATTCGGCTAATGTTTCAAAATCAACCCAAAATTCTCCTATAAAAAATGAGTAAAATCAGTCATAAAGATCTGGGTTTATATTCGAAAAGTTTCTCTAAATTATTTATAACAGTTTCCGATTTGACAATTTAACTTGTCGAATTTTTTGTTCCGGCCCTGTTCGCGTACGTTTTTAAGTCGCCGATAAGAAATTTTAAACCGTCTTTGAAATACCCATCTTTGCCTCAACTTTCCCATTATAATTGGTTATTATCTAATATTAGAACAGTTTCCAATTAGTTATCGGTCTAATGTTCGTTCTCAATCAATAATATTGTAAGTTAAATGGCTTAGAAACATAATCAGTTTGGTAAATTTATGCATAACGAACAAGAGACATAATCGTTTATTATAACACTAAAGTGTTACTACCGGATTTGTACGGAAATTCACTTATAATTCCAATACGATACGATTATAAATAATATCGGCCGGCTTAATTGGCTAGAATTGAACGAAACTTTCGAAAAATATTCCGGACGAATTCTAGTGAGAATCGAACAGACATTGAATGATGGATGTTGGTAGTGAAAAGTACAAATTTAGTTGGTCAATCACGAAAAAACTCCCCGTTTGCCAATTGTTCATTTCGATAAACAAATCGAGATAACCTCGAGATTATTTCAATTTTCTCCATCTCTCCCCCGCTTTCGGTCGTTCGTTTTTATTATAACAATATGGACGATAAATTCGACTTGATAACGAAAATATTACCATAATTTAAGACAATTGTAAGGCCGGCGAAATATTAGAATGGCCGCCCAAAAAATTCGCTAGACTCTTACCGTCGTCAACCTACTAATTTCATTTGAATCAGCAAACGCGATTTTTTTATTGTTATTATTATTAACCCCAATTTAGAATAGAAAATGGGGCGAAATATACAGAAATTTGCATAGAAATGAAATCAAACATTAATAAAATCGACCGTTTTTTGCTACTCTACCGTCGTCTTTCTACATTCCCGTTGCTTTCCGATTTCTTGTACAATATTCTTTTGCTTCATTTCGTACAGTCATAAAGAAATATTAAAATATAAATAAACCGGATGGAAATTTCTCCTAAATTTATTAAGATCTCGAATTTTCAATTTTCGGTCGAATTGGCCCAACCGACACACAAAAGGATGGCGGAAATGTTAAAAAAACGGTGCATGCACACACGTGCTACGGTCAGAATTTATGTTTTTTTTCTTTGGTTCGGTGTTCGAGTTCTTGATATTAAAACGAGAGGAAAACACCTGAAAAGCCGATATTGTGGCTTGAAAGCGCCCTATTGTGTCGCCGAAACGGGGTCGGTTCGTCATTGGTAACTAAGGCGGTATCATATTTGTTGTTATTAAGGCGAATTTGCTGAATTCGTTCATTAGAACTTGTATCATGTCACAATAGACTCGAGTTTATTTGACAACAAAGCGATTTCCCCCTAAACAATCTAAACGATTTAAAACTACACATTCACTCTTGTATTGTGGCGAGTTTATTAAATATTATTTGTGGTGGTGGATGGATGATGGATCGTTTATTTTTCCACAATTTCAGTCGAGTTCGGTTCGTTTTTTTCGGTTATTACGGACTTGTTTTAAAGCTTTAAATCTTACCGAATTTACATAAAGTAATCATAAAACGACTTAAGAATGCAATAGAGTGTTCAAGATGATCTAACATTTTTCATTTGGAAAATTTCACTTTATCTCCGTTCTCAAGTTGTAGAAGTAGTCGAAGTACCTACTACTAGTTGTAGAATTTAATGATGCAATAAATTGGATAAAAACAGACATCAGATGGGGAAAAATCAGCGACGGAATGCGAATAAATTAAACAAAATTTCAAAAATTTCTAATTACATCAACGCAAATATGAAATTTGTTTGTTACAAGTTGGTTTATTACGAGTCTATTTTGGACGAATATTTCGATTTATCCCATTAATTAAATTTAATTAAAATCTCTTAAAATATGGAAAGTTGTTTTAATTATTTATATCTAGTTTTAATGGTATTTGTTCGTATTTAATTACGTTAATTATAATAAAACAATTCATATATCAGGACATTTAGGTGAAATTGTCGTATGAAATTTACATATTTTCACTTAATTAAAATCACTTCAATTTGTTGTTCTGTTGGAAAGTTAGCCGTATAAGAAGACTGTCAAAGTTTCAGTAGATATTACAAATTACATTATTACAACAATATTAGAAGTTTCAGGCAACAATCACAAAAATATGAGTTGGCAAACTATCAAATTCGCAACGTATTCGACAAAAATACGGCGACATTCCGTATTTTTATCAATTCCCGATACTTTCATGAATAATTTCAGTCGTCTAATTCTAAATATCACTGACGCAATTCATCTTTCCATGGAATTTTTTCTAAATTGTACGTTTTTTTCGGCCATCCAACTTCGACTCGTACAGGAGAAAAAAGGACGACAGACGATTTATTATTGCACAAAATGCCAGATTTTTATACGTTGAAGAAAATTCCATGGCGAACTATTGGACAAAAACACCCAAAAACGGAATAATGAAATTATTTCAACAAGTTTTTATTGGAACGACGATTTTTCTACTCCAACCAACTATTAATAAGAATCGTGCACAGTTAATTTTAGCAATAATAGAGACGAATCGCATGACCGAAAACATTTCCAACAAATGAAATCTATTCATGTCAAACAAAACAAAAAGAATTGGTACCATTTTGGTGCTTCTTTGATCTTGTCGATAGAATCAAAACAATTAAAATTTATAGAAATTGTCGACAATTTTAATAAAAAGACAGCTGGATTATTGCCCAACGCGTATTATAATTTTAATCGATACAATTACGAGGCAGTTTCGATTCGTAATTGACCAACAACGCGGTTATTTCACGTTTCATAAACGATGATCGTAGGCGAATTTATTTCGTCTTTGATGGCTGGTGATGCCGGTGCGGTAGTTTACGCGAATTTATTTTAAATAGTAAATAGTTGTATTGAATACGAATCGTCATTGCCTCGTAACGTATCGATTTAACCTAAATAAAAGCGTCACGTAAGACTAGAAAATACCAAACGTACGTACACACACAAATCACTTTGCACAACGGAAATTGTTTCAATACCCATTTATTACCGTCTAATTCTTTTTAAATCATCCCATACATGTGCGTATTGTTCCTGATATTGTTTTGCTATTCTTGTTATTTCTGTGTTAATCCAAATATGGCTTTTATCCACATTTAATCAGCCACAAATCAGGGACAGACTTTAGATATGATCGTTTCAACAAAAATGAATGATAACAGTACAATAATACAAACATACTAGGGTAGATTTACAACAAGACCTGACAATAATATCTTCATTAACAATTTAAAAACGACACGCACACGAATTAAGTCTAATCTTGATCGACAATAATTTAGATTTTTTTCGTTAAAAACTTTAACAACAAGTCCTGTTTCTCTTCCTGTTTTCTTGTTATTTATAGGCGACATTTCCTGCAACACTTTTAACGCCTTTTAATCAATGGAGCGCATAGATTCACATATTTCTTATATTAGACAACATAGTTCTTCGTAAATAAAAAATAAATAAATAATGTTGATGGTAATTTATTTATAGGCAGTGTTGAAATTATCATTTTTCATAACTGAAAGTCACCAACACACAGGATATAATCGTTGTGTGTGATGTTCTCATCCAATATGCGGGTGCTTTGATGACGAAAATAGCAGCTTGACGATAAATTTAATACAAATCACCCATAAAAAAGTTGAATCTGGTTGTCTATTCGGCATTAAAATACAGGATTCATGAATAATTGGAAAACAAGGCTTCTAGTAATCCGGATTTTCGTCCTAAAAGAAATAGGATCGAAAATAGATTGTTCATCAATAGTTAACAGATACAAAAAAACCCTAGTAAAATTGGCAAGTTTTTGCCGATTTTCTGAAAAACTAAAAGATTAGGAGATCGATTTCAATTCGAAAGCGATATTGTTATCTAAATTGTATTGAAAATATGAAATTTTTCAAAGAAACATGCTCCGAGATTTTCATTTGTTACTGCATGAGAATTCACTTGGAATTTTTTAGAACAGAAAATCTGTTAGATACTCCTTGAAATCCTCTTTCCAATGCTCCCTAGTCTTTGCAATAGACCATCAAACATGGGAGATATCGACTATTAAATCTTGCCTTTTTCGGTCAATGAATCAAAGGTATTGTGAACCTTCCAGTTTTTGGCAATTTTCCGGAAAACTTACAAACCTATTGGAGGATTTCTTATAATTTGAAAAAACTCTTTAAATTTGCTACCTGCTATAGCAAAGATTTTGAAAAATCTGTAATAATTGCTAAATTATAAAGGAAAGTATGGAAAATTTCAAAAAACACATGCTCCAAGATTTTTTCGTGTAGTTTAGAATTCAATTGAAATTTTCTAAAACAAACCACACCCCCGGAAACTGCTTGAAATTCTCTTTCTAATAGTACTGTAACCATTGCAATACCTTATTAAACAAGGGAGATATCGGTTGTTAAAAATTGGAATTTTTAAGGCACTATTCCGAAATAGTAATAAATGTTAGTCCTTTAGGATCTGTCAATTTTCCGGAAAACTAACAACCCCATTGGGAAATTTACTATAAACTAATTCTGAATTCAATCGGAATTTTCCAAAACAAGATGCTCGTTACAATACTGTTTCTAATAGTGAGATATTAATTTCGGTTCTATATCCGTTTGAAAAGATGCGGAAACAGAAGCAAAACAATACTTTGGAATTTTGCGAAATCCCGCAATTACACAACCAGAAACAAAGATCCTAACTAATCTCGAATCCATGAATAGTCCCACGGTCTATTGGAGTACAACGAACCTCCACTTGACTATTATTTCAATCCGATTCGGTGTACAATTCGAATTTGTCTCGTCGAACAATCGGACAAGACGACTTACAGTAAAGGTAGCGGTATAGCAACCGGAAGATCGGCAGAAATGTGGAAATAAACAAAAAAGAAAACTAACGATTCAACGATCCGAAAGTTCGTGTTGCCTCTAGTGGTAAAAATGGTGGCAGTCCAACCAAGGTATATTCTACTGATAAGTTTTTATTGGATCTCCTGGCAAGCGGCAATGTTCGGTTTTCGTTTCCACTACTAGAACACCAACATAAATCCGTTGGATTCACCGTTGCGCTACATTGGACTTCGTTTTTCAACAACAAGAAGGGGTGAATTTTTATTATTAACTTTGACAGCCGGATGTAGTGGTGGTTTGTCTACCATTCCGAAAAAAACTGGGCGTCAATGGGCGGACACCGAATTCGGTTTGTTTATACATTTATGTGACGACTTCATTCAATCAATGGTGATTTAGTTTAATGACAGAAAAAATCGAGTTTTATTCATTAAAAATGGATGTTAACGATCCATTTGTTTGTAGTTGATTTTCTCATTAGTAGTCATTAATTGACAATAAATTAAATTTTTCATTTAAAATCCATTAGTTCCACTATACAATTCAATATTTATAATGCATAAACTGTATTTCCGACTGTCTATTACACGCAATTATATTTAATACGAGAGGAACGAAGTCTGGGATAGTTTTCAATGTGAAAAATCCTACGATTACTTGCAATTTCCACCCCATCCCTTTGTACGACGGTTTCATTTCTAATCGAACGATTAAACATGACTTGTCCATGGTTGCAGCCAATGTTGGATAAAAAGCTTGTGCAATATCACGCATATTTATTACAATTTTCGTAAATGACTAATGGTTTCATATACTATACGTAATCTAACTACTCACTTTCAAACTAGATTAACATCAAAACGACCACAATCCATCATAGAATGTATTTTATCGATTAAATATTATTCGTATAAATGAGAGATTTATTGTCTTCTATTATACAACTGGATCTTTTCGAGATAGAAAATTACTATAATTTTCAAAAATCATTCATTGTATCAGTCTGTGTTATCGTTGTTTAAGGAAAATCAATCTTTAGATTTCCATCCAATACAGACATAAACCCCCGATTTAATTCAATCATCTATTCGTCTATTCAAACGAATTTTGCTCTCTTCTGGTCTCTATTTGATGAATTTTACCGACACGACTTTGTACAATCAAAAATATTAAAATATTCACTCAACTATACTATCGATATGGATTGGAAACAAGGATGGGTGGAAATCTTGCGATCAAACAACTAACCGGACGATAAGCACGCAATTGCTTGCGTTATTTATTATATACCGATAACGATTCAATATAACAAAACTCATGTATTTGTATTGTAGACTTCTTCATATGCGGTTTCACCCCGATATCGAGGGGTTGACGATATTTTTATTTATAACGTGTACGACACTGATACAGTCAATAATTCTTTTAGAATTGTCTGGAACAGCGGAGGGTGTACGCATGAAAATACATTGAAATCCACTTTAGTGATTCAGTTGGGGAAATTGTCGACAAGTCAAAATATAATCAAACCGAAACAACTTTTATTTTCCCTTAATTCGAATCATATTTTTGCTGACAGTTGATCTGAGACGCTTTTCAAAGTTTTTATTTCAACATCGCGTTTTATGGAAATATTCGCGTTATTAATGCGGACTCTATTAATAATCAAGCCATTTCGGGAGTATTTTGGGGATTGTAGGGTAGTCTCTGAGGAGTTTGAGTTTGGCAGCCCATCGGGAAATTTTCTAGGATCCAGTTCTTCTTCTTGATCGTTTTACGCGCATATTCGGGTGAAAATCGCGACATATTTCTAGTTGGAGCTTTCAATCTAATCGCATTGAAGCTGGTTATAGAAATTTGGTCGATTTCCGATCAGTCCTGTGAACATTCCACCGTTTTGTTCTATTTTGACGACTAGTCCGCTTATGGTAATGTAAAATATACCAATGCAAAAAGGTCGAAATAGGGGATATTCTATATACGGCTTTAGCTTTGAACTAAGTTATAACGTCTCTATATTGGTGTGGAGAGAGAGGGAGTTGGTGTGTATAGCTGTAAGGTAAATCGGAACAAGATCCGGGTTTACATTTCAATTTTCCTGAGATACAAATCGCTTACCTATTTTGATATTCAACTACAGTAAACATTACATTCACTACAATCAACTATTTCTGCCGGATTATACAACAATTGTAGGAGTATTTACGATATTCGAACAATAATCCATTAGTGGAATCAGCTGGATTTTGTTGGCTAATCGAACAATTTGAAGAATTCCCTAAAATTTAGTTTGTGAGAGCTGTAGAGCCGGCGATTTTACGCTCAAAAATACCTCCTATTGTTGCCACTTTTTCCCCTTATAAAAGTTTTAATCATAATAAATTGTGAAGGTTGAGCATGAAAATTCGTCATTAGATTTTTTATTGTTATTATTATTTCGATAAATTGAATAGGAACATCTGTTGAAAAATTAGTGAAGGGTTCCGTTCATCCCTAGCCCTTTTCTCTATACCTGCAATGGGATGATTCGCGTTATAATAATGACAATAATGGGTTTATAATCAAGCGTGAAGACCGATGAAGATAGAAGGATGCTATCTATCTATCTATCTACAATAACAACAACAAAAATTAACATTTATTAGGGTGAAAATTGGGTATCTTTATTAATCTAATCGGGTATTTGTGAAATTTCAAGCTTGATGCTAATGATTGAACCGTACTTATAATCTTGGATGGAATGACGGAAAAAATCTTTTATTGTTATTGCTGACATTTTATTTTCCATCGTAAAAATCAAAAGCCATTTCAATCCATAGAGTTGGAGAGAGATTTAAAATTGTGTTTCCATCGTTAAATTCATCTTTTAGGACTTTTCCACGAAACTCTAAAATTGCTCTCTAATTGTGCCTGTTTATGTGTACGTTGCATTTTCACAACGATCAACGTTCTCAAGACAAAAATTAACAAGTCGCTGAATCGAAATTAATTTGATTAAATCGACGATTGATGGAAGATCAAAAATTCAAATGAGATTATTCAGTTTTCAATAATTACCGCTTTTATTCTACATAGATGGAAAGTTTGAGGATTTGTTTATTCCATCGATCACTGTATATTTACAGAGAATTTGATTATAAACTTTGTTGGTCAAAATTTATAAGAGAGTTTATAATCTGATTAAATACAGTGACGCTCGCCAAGTTTTCCCGATAAGGCGATGAAATTGGAGAAAAATCACATTTATTTACCACTTGCAGAGTTGTAAAGTTTAATCGCCAACTACAGTCGAACTGCACCGAATCAGACAACTTGACTACCGATTAATCGAAATTCTGTTTCTCACAAGTCTAGTCGATCGTACCAAATGATTTATTTAAAAAATTCTCGTCAGAGACGTAACAACATGATTGTGAAGCGAAATTTTCAAGTGCCCTCTATCTCAAATATATCCGAGCCATTATTTAAAAATTTTAGCTAATTTTATTTATTTGAGAAAGCGATTACTTTAAATATTGTGTGCCTCTGCCTGGAATTAGTAATTTTCTATAATAAATATTCTTAAATCTCAAGAATTATGCAAATGTTTATTGTTTGCACAAATTTCTGACCTCAAATGACAAATTTAATTAATAATTTAAGCATTTATATAAAACAACATCTTCTAAGTTAATTAATAAACTAAGAACTACTTACTTGAGCAAATAATTACCGAACTCTACAAAATATTGCAACCACATACGAATAAGACCGACGTCGATCAAGTTTTAAATGATAAGGTTGGAAAATTTAAGTGCCAACAACAGTTGGGGAATTCTGTTTTACCACCCCTGTTTTTCAATGGCGCGCATTTTAAAATTTTGAATTTGATCGACAAATTGTTAAAATTCATAAAAGTGGAGCTTGAGTGCGATATAACTAAAGATAAATAGCCGAAATGCCCAGGTTTTAATGGGAAAACAGAAAACTAACGAAAACCAACAAGTATAAAACAATAAAATCGAAGCATTTATGGGGTTAATTATGGGTTAATTATAAGCTTGACTCAAGATTTAAGCTCGTGAAATTCAAATCACCTTAATTTTAGAATAGTTTGTACGTTCGTTTTAGTGAATTTATTAAAATATTTATAGAAAACAACACATTTTAGTATAATTAATAGATTAAAAGTACTTATCTGTACGAATAATCTACGAACTCTTCAAAATTTTGGAACACTCCAATAAGACTGACGTTAATCAAATTTGGAAAGTTAAGGTTACAAAATTTACATAAATACCAACAGCAGTTGGGGAATTTTGTTATACCAACCTTGGCGCGTAATTCAAAATCGATAGCAATTAGAAAATTAGTAAAAGTCGAGCTTGAGTCTGATATAATGGAAAATAAATAGTCAAAATACACATTTTAATGGGAAAATAGAAAAATGATTAAGAAACAAAGTAAATATCTGATTTACAAGAACGAAACAATAAAATTTATAGGTTGACTGTCACAAGTTAGGTTATATAAACTTGTAAATCACGCTATATCAACCCACGATTTAAGCGCGCTAAATTTAAATCCTGATTTAAAAATTGTGTTATTGAATTTATACTAGCACGAAATTCACCTAGTTGTAGCTTTTTCCGGGTGGTTGTTAATAGAAAAGTTGGTATCAATGTTGAAATTATATATCATGAACTATTCACTTATTGATCAGGCAAAAATAGGGGCAATTTCCATTAATACCACCCTAGTAATAATAACTAGACATTTAAGAATATTTATTTGCTACATATTTTTCTTCTATTAAAGTTATTTTTAATGAATATAATAAAAATTATAATACACGCAATGTGTTATGAATCATTCAATAATAATTCTTTAGAAGAAATTTCTACCACGTACGTTAATAATACGCAAAAATGAATTTGAAAATAACAATTATACGCATTATAAGAAGTAATTAATAGTTGTTGTTTGTTATAATAGGATCATGTCTCGTCTATTTTGCTCTATGTAGTAGAACAACAACTTTATGGATAGATACAAGGGATATGATTTAGGGATATTCTAGGTAAAAGTTCAGGGTGTTAGTCCAAGACAAAGGGCCCTATTTCAATGTTTATTATACAGGTTGAAAATGGCTCTAACAATTATGGGTTTTACTTTACATACAACACAGACAGTATAAGGGGCTATTTTACTAAAGGATTAAACGTACTTGAATTACATAGTTTTGTGATGGTCAACAATTTGAACTGAATAGTATCCATCTTTTGTTAGAGGCCTGTTATCCTATCTCCTTTGTTAATTTCCACATAGTAACCATTTATTTTATACATGCATGTATGCAAAATGATATTTATACGGTCAATCTAACAATCCAACCCTAATTCTCTATTGTTATCTTTGTGTATTACACGATTGTCGAAATTTTCGAAAATTCGGTACAAAAATCCAACAATTCGAGTGGAAAAAAAAAACAAACCGTTATTGTTGTAGAATACTCAATACTAATACGGGAAAAATCGGCAATGTTGTTCGAATGGAAACAAAATGGAAATTCGGCCATTTATGCAAATCCAAACAAACAAATAATTGATTTGTAACAACACTGTAACTACCCCAAAAATCACGATAAGAACTCAACAAACACACGACACGGGGCTGCTATTTCCCCCCCTGAATTCCGTGCGATTTCCATCAATAATGCCTCCAGGTGAATGTCAATTTAATTAACCGCTCGCGTTGCAAATCGTTATAAAATAATACCCGATGTTTTGTGTGATATCCACCCCATCCTGTAGTCATGGTGGCAGTGTGGTGGAATTGTAACATAATCTTACACATGTGTGGTCGATTTTAATTTATTTTGATTAATAATTTTTTACGTATTATAGTTTTATTATAAATGAGACAAATATACCCCCTGGGGATTATTTTGTCGACAACGTTCCCCATATGTTGTCGTCTAAATAATGAGCTTTTTTCGGTTACTATTGAAATATTTTCGGGATACAGCTCAAGCTTTATCTGGAAGCTTGAAAATTTTGGACCAATTTTCTAGAATTTTGACTAAAGAAGTTACGAATTTCTGTTTCTGCTTCTGCAAAATTTTCAACTTCTGTTTCTACAGTTTTAAAACGGGTATATAACGGAAATTTCCATGAAAGAGGAGGAGAAGAATAGTATCTAAGAATTTTTGATTTATTTCTTGTAATTAGTTACGGAGGAAAATCTTGAAGCATATGTTTGCTTTTTTTCATATTCTCCCCAATAACTTAGCAAATATTTTGGCTTTCTTAATGATTTTTTCATAATTTCTAGCAAATAGAACTTCTTCTTCTAAATCTTGAAGAAATTTTCCAATCAGTTGATTAGTTTTCAAGTAATTTGGTAAAAACTCTAGAGTCTAGGTTACATTATTTTTTCGATATGGTGCCTGAAAAATGGCAATTATTAATACTCGATAACTCCCTTATTTGAAGATATATTGTAATGAATACAGTACCGTTACAAAAAGCATTTCAAGGAGTATTTAAGAGCTTTTTTACTTTGAAAAATAGCAATTGAATTCTAAGTTATAAGGGATAATCTTGGAGCACGTTTTTTCTTAATTTACCCTATAACTTAGCTAATATTTTCAATATAATTTAGTCAATGTTGCTGATCTTGTAATGGATTTTCTCACAGTATACAGCAAACTGAAGGAGCTTCTTAAAGCTCCAAGAAATCCTCCAATAGGTTGGAGGAAAATTAACACAAACTGTAGAGAAAACATCTTTTTCTTTGATTTGTAACGAAAACATGCCAAATTTCAGTAATTGATATCTCGCTTGTTTAATGACATATTACAATGAGTATAACACCTTTAGAAAGAGAATTTAAAGGAGTATTTCACAACATTTTTTGTTTAAAAATATTACGATTGAATTGCGACTTACCGAGAGTAACCTCCGAGTATGTATTTTTTTAAGTTTTGTCCACAATTCACCCTATAAATTAACCATTATTATGAATTTCTCAATGATTTTCTTAAAATATATAACAAATGTAAGGCGCTTTTCTAATCTCTTAGAAATTTTCCAATAGGTTTGTTAGTTTTTCTGAAAATTGTCAGAAATTTAAGGCCTATATTGCATCATTTTTTTCGATATGGTGCCTGAAAAATGCCAATAATTAATAATCGATATCTCCCTTGTTTAATGACATATTACAATGGATGTAACACCGTTAGAAAGAGAATTTCAAGAAGTATCTCAAAGCATTTTTACTTAAAAATATTACAATTGAATTGCAACTTACAGAGAGTAACCTCCGAGTATGTATTTTTTTGATTTTTCCCACAGTTTCCCCTATAAGTTAACCAATATTATCAATTTTTCAATAATTTTCTTAAAGTATATAACCAATGTAAACCAAATATCTTAAAAATTTTCCAATATGTTTGTTAGTTTTCCTGAAAATTTCCAGAAAGTTGAGGGTTCATATAATGATTTGATAAAGATCAAAAAGTATCTAATAGCGTTTCTTGTTTTGAAAAATGTTTGGTTCTGAGTTACAGAGGAGTATCTGCAAGTATTTTTTAAAGTTTTTCCTTTTTTCGCCATAAAAGTTCCTAGAAAAATGACAAACTGATAATTTTACTGTATCCGATAATCCATTTTATTGTTTCTATTTCTGTTTCCGATTCTGTTTCTGTTATGGAACTTCTATAGCATACTTAATTTATATTAGGGTGTTTAAATTAGTGTAAATATGGAAACAATCCATCAATTCAGATGGTAGAATTGCTGATAGTAATGCAATTATTGTGGAAAATTCGGTTATAACGAACACGATTGATAGTCTGAAACTGTTGATTAAGCTGGAATGATTTCGGGTTTGGTTGTTGGAACATCTGTTAGATTAGAAAGTATCCATCCGACATTTACATTATATATTATGAAAATGCAAGTTGGATATCTAATTATCGGCTACTGTTTTTATAGTTGAAAGACTTTTACATCAATTAAAATATTATCCTTCATGCACGACTTTAATGCATCTTAATAATAGTCATTATAGGTACAATATAAGTTGTTATCAGCCAATGAGATCTATACGTATGTCGGCTATACATGTAGATAACTGTTAGGGACTTTATGCTAATGGAGTCTGTGTTCTAACAACAAAAACATCGACTTTAGATTAAAACTGTACAAGGGAAAAAATCTCTAAAGCTTGAATTGTATAAAGTTAATTACAAATTTCTGTACAAAATTCATTTCCATACGGTTAGTTTTGCGCATTTCCTACACACAGAAAATAGATTTATTTTTATATAAAAAAATATGATTCATACAAAGAGCAAGTCAAACGAGCCCCGGTGACTTTTCTACAATACAACAACCACAACTCTTCACCCTCGACTCTCTCTGGAGATTCTTTTGTTGTATATAGAGCGAAACATGTGTGGTAGACGCGTTCTTTTTTATTATTGTAACAATTCCCATTTTTCTTTAAACAGTTTGGAAATTATTACAGCGTCGGAATTATAGGGCGATTCCCGTTCGTGTTTCAGTAAATTTCATCCAATTTCCAACGGATCTATTTAAAATATCACTGAAAAAGAAATCCGGATGACATCTGTCTTATCGATTATTAATCGAATTCAAGCGGTTTTTTCTGTCGAGTCTTCCATTACAAATCTAATTTCAACGAAACAAGATAGATAAAAACGAAAATAAAAAGGATAGTTGTGTTTTTGACAGTTGTTGATGTTTAAAAGAACAAAGAACAATATTAATATCGATATTATTATTATTATTTCAATTAGATCAAATAGGAAACTACATTGAAATTGATCCGTCAACATTTCCAACTATTACCAATCGACAAAGGGAGTCTCAATGGGGGAAAACTGATATTAATACAACTATACCGGTCGGAATATTTAAATATTAAAGTCATAGTTGGGTATTAAATTCATAATATAAACCGATTTTAAAATTTTTAAGCATAAATAGAAACAGAAGCAAAAATGGACGGATAGTTATAGAAAAAAATCGGAGTAGGTAAAATTATCAATTTTCGTCAATTTTCCGCAAAACTAACAAGCTTACCGGGAAGGTTTCTAAGAGATTTGGAAAGCGCCTTCAATTTGCTATATACTGCCAGAAAATAATGAGAAAATTGATAATATTTGCTGAGTTATAGGGGAAAATATGGGAAACTTAAGGAAAAACACGTACCCGAAGAAGTTGCTCTGTTACTTAGGATTCGATTGAATTTTCCCAAATAAACAACGCTTTTAGACAATCCTTAGACGCTCTTTTTAATAGTGCTATATTATCTTATCGCATCAAAGAAACGAGATATTGATTAATGAAAATTAGCATTTGTCAGATTACCTATCGAAAAAAGATAGGTGGACACTCGATTTTCTTTCAATTTTCCGCAAAACTAACAAACCCATTGGAAAATTTCTTGAAGATTCGGAAAGCGCATTCAATTTTCTACAAACTGCGCGAAAACCATTGAAAAAGTCGTAATATTTGCCAAGTTATAAGGGAAAATATAAAATAATATACCGTAATTTTGCCAGAAACAGATCCGTAACATCTGCAATATAAATACATTAATTTTTATAAAAACCGAGTTTCTGCGGACTCTCAAGGGAGCCGCACAAGCCGACTGTTGGCCGCAATTGCAATCAAATAATCCAATAATATGTAGAGAGCCCCATCATCAATCAAAATCAAAATATACTGTATTCTAATAACATTAATTTCCCTCAAAAATCCACCACAACTGTCATTATTTTATTAGCAATACACAACCCCTAAATTCCTACAACCCCTATAAAGTTGGAGAAAACTTTGTTTGGAAAAATCGCTGAACGATTGAGACATATGAACGGATTTGTTCCCAATAGAAATTGATTGTTGTGCTGAAGAATCGCTGAAGTTTCTATAGTGAATCAAAATGGGATAAATTTGAATTTTTCGTTGATAAACAAAGAAAATCCCCAATCAGACGATTAATCCCCAAGACGTGTCAATTAAAATTAATTTCAATTAGTCCCGTTTCGATGCGATTAAAATTAATGTCGTTTAATTTTCTTATTGTTATTATCAATCGGGAAAATGAAGATGAAGCAAGAATTTCCTCAACCTGTGGAATTGTTTGTAGTGGAAATTGGGGTTTTATGTGGAAATTTACAATGATCATTACGATTATCAAATGCCAACAATGACCGCTACTGGCCTTTAAGATTAATAATTTTGTCCGTTATCCAAAAATTCAACAACACAACCGCTATGAGTCACGACTGTTATGAATATGGATTATATTTAACAGCTTGATAACGGAGCACTGTCCGTGTTATCCTATGATTATTATTGCGTTAATATAATAATGCACCCCTTTTAGATTGTCCATAATAGATTAAAATATCGACTATTTCCATATATCATCGATGCGTATTGTTGGACGCAAACAAATCGAAATTCATTTAGGATGATTGTAAATAATTAAAATGTAACAGAACAACGCCTACGAATAATAAAAGCGAAAAATAAAATCACAAATGATTATAAAAATTACAATAGCTCGATTTTAATACTTGTTATACACCCATTCACCACCGATTTGTAATTACAAAGAATCGAATAGTGTAGGTGTAGATTATATCCTCTTTATTATTACGGTCATACCAATTACAATTTCTTGTTTGTCCTTTTCTCCATCTATTGTTGTACATTTCAACAAAAGAAACAACACAGTGGGAGAAATATTGTAAAATAATTAACGTTTACGTTATTATTTTCATTGTTTTTCTTCCATTTGTATATCCACAATTCTCAAATAGAGGGGTGGAATATTTTTATGTAGTACGTGCAGTAATTCTTTACAGAGCTGCGTTCATTGTTTAGTTTTTCAATCATTAGAACGCTGAAAGAATTGTAAATAACAGAAAAACAGGTCCGCACACCATCAATTTTATTGTGCAGTCGTCAACAGGGACGTAGCGAGAGCTGGTTGGGCCTCATGTATATAATTGGGGACTGTCAATGTAGCTACAGATTGTCCCTTTTAACTGAAATAGTTACTTTCGTGGCGCTAAAACTCTCAATAATGCTTCAAAGTTGCACTTAAAAGATGCCAATTATTTTTAAGAGAGATTATTTTAACTCTTTTTGTGTAAAAGTGAGCTAATTTTAGCTCTTTTACAAAAACAAATTAAGAAGAAAATGCCACGATGCTTGATTAGAGTTGGAAATTCAATTCAAAAATCGAGTAAAAGTATCAAATTTTAAAAATTTGTAATGTTCGAATAGATACTTTGAAAATTAATTTAGCACGAATATTTTTCAAAATTAAACCAACAATGGTTAAATCGCTCCGTTGTAGCAAATTTATAGCAAAATTATTAATTTATAGCAAAATTATTAATTTGTAGTCAAAATTCTTGACTTTAGGCTAAAATGGGGACTAAAATTGACTACATTATTACACTTTTGCAAGCGCCACTAAGCACAGATGATGGGTTAAAAATTACTTTCTATTTAGACTTAAATCCTAAAATTCGTTTATAAAATTGATTTTCCCTAATGTTCTCGCTTAGAAAATAGAATTTCAGGGGAAAAAAGTTAAAGATGGCAATCTAATTTAAAAATCGATTAGAAGAGTTAAAGTTTTGTAATTCTTAAGCAAACATGTTCTTAAATTTGAACCAACAATTATTAATTCGCTTCATTAATAAGAAAATTCATAAAATTTAACATTTATAGGAAAATAGCTTAAATTTCAGGCTACGAATCGTGGCTAATATTGATTGTATTGGTCCTTTTTTTTTTTGGTAAGCCTTATGAGATAAAAGTGTGTCAAACTTTAGGTTTAAAGTCTAAAATTAATCCTTCTTAGTAGTCTCGTTGAAAAATTACGATTTAAAAAGTCCAAAAATATCAAATTAAAATCGATTAGAAGGATCAATTATAAAATTTTGCAATTCTTAAGTAAATACAGTGAAAGTCGAAGATTTAACACAAATAATCTTCAAATTGTTACTTGCTTCATTGTCACAAATTGATAGCAAAATTAATGAAATTTACGATGGCAATATCTTAAAACTTAGGCTAAAAATCGAGACTAAAATGGATTTAATTGGGCTAATCCTAGCCAAATAGGATTAAAGTTCAAAGTTTTGAGCTAAACGCCCGGAATTGGGCCAAAACTTGACGATTTCCTCTAGCAACAACGCGTCCGAAATTGGCGAGTGTATGTTTTGTGTTGTTTAGAAAATTACCATATTTTCTAAAATTCAAAATTGCCAAAAAACAGTCCCAGTTTCAGAAGCTGGCATCGTTTCAACACCAAACGAGATCTACTTTTTGTTCCAATATTCGTCATCAACGAATTTCTGGTCAATTTTTTTCACTCCTTGTCAATTGAATCAATCCAATTTTCGTGGAAATTCAATAATTTCTTCCAATTTTTCCCAAATTGGCGTCACAAATATTCTATTGTATTACGTGTTTTTTCCTCCGTTATACTTATTAGGTGAACTAGTATTACAGTAAAATTTTATGAAATCTCCTCGGATAAAGTCACATAATAACGAACAACACAAAAAGTTATGGTAGATCTTGCAAAAAATAATAATAATGGCTGTACAAAGTGAATAGAATTTATGTGTTGTACGATAAAAACCAACTGGTGTTTAACCGAAAACATAGTTGTTCTCTACATCTTGTTAGTCCAACTATTACGTTTAATATTATTATGATAAGTTAACGAATTTATTAAGTTTACAGTTTCAATGTATAGTTGTTATAAAGTTCCATTACACCTTAGAAATTTAGGAATTTTAATTATTTATCTCAATTACGCAACGTTCTTGTACTATACACGAAAATTCCAAAATCTGTCCCAATAAATAACCGGAGAACTCGGCGTTTTATTTATAGTCAAACCGTTGTGACTTTGGGCGAGATTTCAAGTCTTCTAGCCGAAAAACCGAATGAAAAATTGAATTCATCGTGCCTCTTTCGGACGAGTTGACCACCAAGGACTATCGCCTAGAACAAAATCTATAAAATGGGTTTATACAAATGGTTTTATACAAATAATTCGCGTCAATATCGGCTAACTATAATGTAGTTAGTTTGTTTTGGTTAAATAGGAATCTCTAAAATTTTGTAATGAGAAATGTTTAAAATTTTCGTTGTACAATTACCGTTGAATTTTTAAATAAAATAAAGAAATACAGTTATTATTTGGAAATTATTTGTTTTTATCGATATTTAAAGAATTTAATAAATTGTAGGATGACGGAATTTCGGTTTTTCTTTCCTATTTTCATTTCTATCTATATTAATAATAAAGTAAATTGAGTTGCATTGCTGCAATTTCCTGTAAAATAAATAAAGATCCTTATCAATTTTGCAACGCAGATCGAAAATAATCGAAGTTGATTATATAAATTGTCATATTTCATGACTGAAAATCTCTCCTTCTTCCCATATAAACTCTCTTTGTCTATTTATCTATCCAACAATTCGTGACTGTGCAATAATTTCTACATGATGCGTTTTTAAACATACCCATATTAACATAGTTATCTAGAAAGAAATCAAGGATCCGAATTTAGTGCTCTCCTCCATATATATGAAGATATCATCTATACTTCGGTATAAACTGTAGGATGATAAAAGTGTAGATAAAAAAAATATATAAATCTTTTTATTTCGGCCATTCACTCCGTCTTAATTTAAAAGTTTCCTGTAGAATTTCCACAAAGGAATCGAACGGAAAAGGTCCACTAACGTTCAAACTTTATCCAATAAATTCCATTTAACGTTAAATTATCGCCTTATAATAAACGACACTATAATATTTTATTCAAAACAATATTAGTACGTTGACCCAGTAGTACAGGTAGAATTGATAAAATTTCGTCTATTTTCCCGATTCGTATGATTTTTATTATTACCATTATCGTTGTTCGGTTGATAAAAGATTGAGCTTTTGAACGGTTGAACAAAATACGTTCCAAGTTTTTAATAATATATTACAGCTTTAATGCATTTCATCCATAACAAGTGGATTTGGAATTTTATGCATTAAAACTTCTTTGATAAAGTTGTGGAAAATCCCTAATTGATTCTTAATGTGGAAAAGCAAATCAACACAAAAACCGACTATTGAAAAAAATGTTTATATTGATTGCGACTTAATTCGCTCTATTGGGGCGATTTCAAACAAAATTTCTAATCCACCACTGTAATTAATATTGTTATTAAACTGTACTCGGGTAGCAGGTGTTAGTCTAGCGAAATAATCTGAATTAGAGTCGAACACATATTACAAAAAGTTTCACACTAATCAAACCGAATGGTCCAATGAACAGTGTATAATCCAGAGAGCATTTTAGGAACAGTTGGACCTTGTAGCTCATCGCGAAGTCGATTAAAAACGCTTTCTTCAGACAATGTCATGATTTCCATCAATCAACCATACATATAAAACGATTAAAAATGATCGTTGTCGAAGTATTTTCTCGCGTTTGCGTCATTCTTAATCGTTTTCTATAAGTGATTCATTAATGAACATTGGGACATTCTTCAAAAACAGTTCTTTGGCCGATGAACTATGGGGTGCAATTTTCACTCAAACGTTTTGTGGAGTAGAACCGTCCTTAGGCTAGGGCAAGCATTGTTTGAGAGTCACTTTAGACGAGTGGTGCGGCAAAATCACGGAACTCAATTATTTTGATAGTCATTCAGTAGTAAAAGCTTTGGAAAAAATTTTGCTTAACAAATTCAGCTGTGCCAAATAGGCCAATTTGCAAATCTTTAATCCATTTTTGAGATGGTTTAGAATTACAAAATTGCTTGGATTTCCGAATTTTAAACTTACATTTTTACATATTCTGTCATCAAAATTTTTAACAAAGTTCCTTATTAAATTCCTTAAAATGGAAAACTAAACTTAATTGAAATTTTTAAGTTGAACTCTCCAGTTCTGAATTACAATTCAAGATTGTGACATTTCTTTGTTTTCACACCAAAAATGTGACTTTTTTGGTAAATTTGCCATGTTGAATCTATTCTAATTTAGTCGCCCAGCTTAATTCCAGTTTCCTCATAAATTCTTTAAATTTTCGACAATTAAACCAGCAGATTTTGCACTAAAAGTATTAAATAAAATAGTGAAAACCCTTAGGTGTAAGTCAAAAATACTAATTTTTCAAATTTTGATTATAACTAAAGAATATTTTCAAAATTAAACAAAACTTTCAAAATACTGCAACTTCCTACTAACAGTACCTTATTTCAAATTTTGATCCTATACCGAACATTTTTCAAAATAAATCATGTTTGTTCCCAAAAATCTTTAAATTTTGGGCTAAAAATGTTAATTTTTCCAAAATTTCCACTTGAATAAAATAAATCAAGACATTTCGATATTTTTTCAAATAAAATGGTCCCTACTCTGGAAATTCCTATAAATTCTCAAAATATTTTTCGAATCGCTCACCAACTAAAACGATTAATTTTTAGATTTATACTTTTGAGTGGACCACCCGGTAGCTGGAAATACTCAAATTTCTGCTATTTCATTAGAAACACTGGTTTCAATTAAATAAAACTTAATGTTAAAATCGATTTCGAGGGGATTATTAATAACCGTACAATGTCCACCCCTTTTATCTACCACTAAATTTAGGGACGAGTTAATGATGATGATGGATAGATTGCGGAATTCTAAAACTTACAGTCTTTGTATTGAAATGAGGGTGTTTGACTAGAACGGTGCATCAAAAGAAAAGGGCGTCGATTATATGTATATACCTACCTGCCACTTTTATCCCTGTGTTCATTTGCATCCCACTACCAACCCTTCAATACACAAATCTTATAAAAGCTCTCTCTTTTACCCTATCATTGTTCATTGGTGACATTTAAACAATGAACCTTTCAACGGACTGCTCTATTTCAGCGCAAATACCGATCAATTTGCCAAACACTCACACACGGACACATTGAAGAGAAAATGACAGAAAAAACTAATAGACCTTTACAATGATCAATATTTTTGTTTAAAAAGACCGTAGAAAAGGGGACGAAATAATGGCAGATTGGAGCGAGAAAGTAATCTTGTTCGCCAAAAGTAAATGTCATGCGTTACTGAGTCCATTAAATCGCACAAGAGACCAATCAGTTACATTGAATCCCCTAGTGGATCATCACCGGTCGATATTTTCAATGCAAAGTACACTTTTATGTACCGTTATTAATAAGAAAATGTTTAAATACTAGGTCGGTGTAATTTAGAGATTTGGAGAATATTTTAGCAAAATTTGGACCCGGTAGGTCATCGGGAAGTCGGTCTAAAAACGATTTTTGCACAATGGCGCGATTTCAATCGACTGCACACTAAGAGTAATCCAAACTCTTACAAATCTTCAAAATATATGTGTTTAAAGTACTCTACAACCCGGTTGATTTGTAGAGGAGTTTAATCTTTATATTTTCGAGATTTTCACTTTGATGTGTGCCGGATTAATCGCAAGATTCCGTGCATTTATCGATCAACTCGCTCTTTGCTTATTTGTGTAGAAATATTGTTGGATTCGTTTGAAAAATTGCAAAATTCATCGGAGAATTAATCAACGTTCGGATAGGTAATGAGACATGCATCGTAAAACATGCGCTACCGATCATCGGCATGATTACAAGATATTTTATGGCTGTAATACATCAAGAAAATAAAATGAGTTCATTATTGAATACAGCTACTTTATCATTAACAATTTTTTTAGACGAACAATTTAAATCGTTTGCGTTTAATTAGATCGATCGAATTCCGTAAACACACAGCTACGCAATATCCGAAATACGTCGAATATGATTTATTGAATTGTTGAACAGAGTTATGTTGAATAGATTCAAACAACGATCAGAATTTAATAATAAACTTGATATAAAGACGAACTATTAACAAATATTCAATTTATCCTATCATCAAATAGAAGAAATTCGATTTGGTTGAATCTTTGAAATATCAACGCAACCCCCTTGGCTTAGTAACCACAAGAGAGTGCCGGTTTGTAATAAGTCGAATGTAATGAAATTAGAAGTTTATTCGTATCGACATCACGAATCTATTGTGTATTTTGTAATTTAACCGCGTCGCCTCCACCACACACACACCAACACAAGTCAATTTTGCGGTTAATAAAATAAAGAACCCTCCAACTATCCAACCCATCATGGACATCGGCAATTTCGCCATCCATGATGGATTATAATCGAGACGGGGGCCGGAATTGTTACTGCTTTTAAAATAATCAAATCCAGAGATTGATCTATCGTATAAATCTAACAAAGAGGAAAAAATATTTATATGTATACGAGAATAAGTTTTCAATTCAGGGTGGAAAATTTGAATTAGTCATGGTGATTGTGGGCTGTTTTAACACACACACAGTAGACGTTAACATAACAAAATCATTTCAACCGTGAAAATTGTTGTTGTTGGTGTTATTTTATTATAAATAATAGGCAACATTCATTAAAAACGCGTTTTTCTTGCTTTATTATCGATTCTTAATAGGCGTTCTATTCGGCCACAAAACAGTCAAATTTGTCGGATATTAACGCGAAAAATTGGAAATCATCGACAATACTTTCAATTATTTTAATAAAATTGATTTACTCGATATTGAAACTGTCTCTATTATTGAAAATACGAGAATAATAGAAAATTTAAGGTTAGCATCTAGTTATGCAGATTTAGCAACCGATTTTCCAAAAGGCGGGCAATTTAAATTTCCAATTTTGCCGCAATATCGATGTCACGTTTTCCGCTCAATATCAACATCAATTTATCTTTGTCGTATAATTTCTTTTAAATATAGTGCAATTATTTTAAATAAAGCCTCTGTAATTGATTATAAAACAACATCAATTCGAAATAAATCATAAAGGCAGTTTAATCGATATTGTTCGTCGAAAATTACATTTCCATGGCTTAAAATAGTTTTAAATTGATAGTAAACGAGCCGATCGTTTGACAAAATGTACACACGCAAACTTTCCACACAAAATTACCATCGATCTGCCGAAATTATCGAACGTATATACGGTCAAATACAGTTAAAATTAATCTTGTTCCGGTGTTGGTGTTTTAAAATCGGTGTTAATTGGCAAAATTCGCGAAAACGGCGACTTGTATCGATTGCAAACGCAAATAGGAACGTGTCCGGGCAAAAAAAACCATCCAATTATAATTTATTAAAATACAGAAAAAATACAAGAAACAAGACAGTAGAGAAAACGAGACAACCGGATGATGGTTTTCCCCCTTCAACTCACTTAGAAAAAAAAAGAAATCCCGATAGGATGATCTTAATGGAAGCTATTCAGTAGAAACGTACGCTGTAATTATTCAGCGGCGCCTTCTATTTTAAATCAAACCAACTTGAGCTTATCTTAAATAAGTCAGGAGTTTTCGAGGCATTCAAACAAACAGAAATAAACACATATGTGGTGTGGTATTGGAGTTCTCATTAGGGCTATAGATCAAATTCAAGTGTTTCTATGACATACGAAAGCCACCAATTCGAATATTTTCTCCATTTACACAACCGACCAGACTTGACTGGAGAAATTCGACACGAATCGTTATTCTACCATCATTATTAATTATCTATTTTAAGTTAATTGTTTAACATGTTTTTAATCTTTTCGATTAGAAACTGCGGTAGCAACTGTTGTATTTTAGAATTAACGATCAACAAGATAATTGTCGTTAGGATATTCGATTTCTATAATAACTCAATTATGACCAGAAATGTTACGGATCTCTGTTTCTAGTTCTGTAGGCGGAGTTTCTGTTTTTAAGTGAATAAATAACCGAAATTGCTAATATTAGAGCAATTTAAATTCATTAAAAGTTGAAAATTTAGAGTAGCTTCAATTTTTCCGATTCAGTATCCGCAAATTGTCAATTTTTAATAATCGATATCTCCCTTATTTGTTGACATATTGCAATGAATATAATACTATTAGAAAGAGTACTTTAGGGACTATCTAAGACCGTTACTTGTCTCAAAAATTACAACTGAATTCTGAGTTACAGAGGAATATCTTCGAATACATGCTTTTTTCAATCTTTTCATAGTTCCTTTACAACTCATCAAATACTGTCAATTTTACCCTAATTTTTTCCCCGTATAAAGCAAATTGAGAGCACTTACCAAATATTCAAGATATCCTCCAATGGGTTTGAAAATTTTCCAGAAAACTGATAGACACTTGAAGGTCCACATTCAATTGAAAGTTGAAGATGTTGAGTAGTTACAATTTTTCCGATTCAATGTTCGCAAATTGTCAACTTTTAACAATCGATATCTCTTTTGTTTGATGACATATAGCAATGAGTATAATACTATTAGAAAGAGTATTTCAGGAACTATCTAAAAGCGTTATTTGTTTCAAAAATTGCAATTGAATCCTGAGTTACAGATGAAAATGTTCGAGTACATGCTTTCTTTCTTTTTTTTATATTTTCGTTATAAGTCATCAAATATTGTCAATTTTACCATAATTTTCTCACTATATAGAGCAAATTGCAAGCACTTACCAAATATTCAAAATATCCTTCAATGGGTTTGCCAATTTTCCAGAAAATTAGTAGACACTTGAAGGCCCATATTCAATTGAAAGTTGAAGACGTGGAGTAGCTACAATTTTTCCGATTCAGTGTGCGCAAATTCTCAACTTTTAATAATCGATATCTTCCTTGTTTAATGACATATTATAATGAGGATAATACTAGTAGAAAGAGTATTTCAGCGTTATTTGTTTCAAAAATTGCAACTGAATCCTGAGTTACAGAGAAAAATCTTCGACCACATGCTTTTTCTCAATTTTCTCATATTTCTTGTATAACTCATCAAATATTGTCAATTTTGCCATGATTTTCTCACCATATGGAAGAAATTGAAAACACTTACCAAATATTCAACAAATCCTCTAACGGGTTTCCTAGTTTTCTAGAAAATTGATAGACACTTAAGGGTCCACATTCCTTCTTCTTTTTCGATATGAAACATGCCAATCTTCAATAATCGATATCTCCCTTATTCAATAACCTATTGCATCGTGTAAAATAGCACTAGGAAAAGTACTCTAAGAGCGTTCTTGCTTTGAAATCTCCAGTTGAATTCTGGGCTACAGAGAAAAATCTTGGAAAACGTTGTTTTTCTTATATTTTTATATTTTCCTGCATAACTCGGCAAACATTATCAATTTTTCCATAAGTACATAGCCAATGAAAAGCACTTACTAAATTTCAAGAAATCCGTCAATAGAGTTGTTAGTTTTCTGAAAAACTGACAGAAACTGGAAGGGCTATATCACATCATTTTTTTTTAGATTTGGTGCCTGAAAAAAAATCGATATCTTCTTTGTTTGATGACATATTACAATGAATGCAGTAGTATTAAAAAAGACATTTTGAGGAATATCTAACAGCTTTATTGATTTAAAAAAAAACGACTTGCAGTGCATGTTTTTTCCTAATTTTACCATATTTTCGGATTCTTCAGTAATTTTCTTATCTGTAGCAAATTTAAAGAGCTTTTTTAAATTTTCCGAAATACTGACAGGAACTTTTTAGTTTTAGAGCCTGAAAAGTACCAATTTTTGATACTCGATCTCTCCTTCGTTTGAAAATATATTGCAATGAGTACAGTACTATTAGAAGGAGCATTTTAAGGAGTTTCTAAGGGCGCTATTTGATTTGGAAAACTATGATTGAATTCTATATTACAGAAAATAATCTTAGAGCATGTTTTTTTTTTTTTAATTTCCCTATAATTTAGCAAACATTATTGATTTTTCACTAATTTTTTTGAAACATAAAGAAAATTGAAAGAAATTTCCAAATCTCTTAGAAAATTCTCTATGAACTTCTTAGTTTTCCGGAAAATTGAACAAAATTGATAATTTTTCTGCAAGTTTTTTAAAACTATTTCTGTTTCGTTTCCATTCCTGTCCTGTTCCCGGTAACATAAATTTTAAAAATCTATTCTGGACTCTATTTCCGTTGTGGCACTGTAATTATGACGAATTTTTGCCACTAAAAATGTTAATTGTTAAACTTTTAAGCCGCATTACCTGTACGATTAAACGTTGACTGTTCAACATAAAGTTGGTGTGGTTAATTTGGAAACGGCTTTATTAAACGTTAATATTTGCAATGAATATTAGCAAATAGTATATGCCTGGATGTATGTTCATACATACGTATACATACCGATATCGTTCCGGTATTATTACGATTTTATTTCGTTTTGTGGTTAAGTAAGTTAAGACAATTTACGTAATGTTAACGATCTTGTTAGTGTACGAAACCGCACATTATTATCAAGACCAATTATTACCCACGGAACTTCCCACACATTGATATTAAATAAAATCAAGTCGGTAAAATTGTTATGATTATTATTATTTTACAATTACATGTGATGATATAAATTGGTTGAAGAAGGAAACCAACAATCCAATTATAAAATAAAATTGTACACTTAACTCTCAAACAACTGACACTAATTAGGTGTCGTCAATTTTTTTTTGTGATTGTCGCGCCTCTATTTTTATTGTTACAAAAAATAATAAATGACAATAATTATGATTAATTCATGTGCAATTAATTTGGAAAGTTTGCGGTTCGTCGATTAAATCCTTATAAAATACGAACCAATTTTCGAACAACAATTCATAATGAATACTGTAGTTGGTTAATTAGAATATGTCATGACTATAGTTTGTTGATTTAAGTTAATAGAAATTCTCGTTTTCTTATTATACAGATTTCCAGTGCCTAAACTATACAGCTATTAAAATCAAATGAATAGCCTTTTTTGTGAGTATAAAACTTTACTACAACTCCTCCAAAACAATTCACAACAAATTAAATAGCAATTTATTTGAATTAAAAATAAATAAAGCGATCACTAGAAAAAACACCAGTCGTTGTTTATTATTAAAATTTCGAATAATATTCGTTTACAGTGAGCTGGATTCGGTTAGATTTGCTTGACGATCCAAGTACGAACAAAGAAACGAAATGTTTTTGATGTTAATTGAAAGAAGTCTAATTAGTGTCATGTTAGACGCTTTGCAAATTAGCTAATTAAGGAACACCTGCCTTGACCTTAATCTTAATTAATTAGAGATTCAATATTATACGGAATTAATCACGCAACGTTTATAACACGGAATAGTTCAACGTAATGTGAATATGAAGTTTGTACGAGTTGTTATGAATGTGGTGTTTAATTATCGTTGAGTAATTTACGTTTTATAGAACGTTTAAAAATGAGAACATTACATGAAACAAGTCAAGATTGTCAAGTCAGTTTTGAGTTACTATAAAATATATAAAATTGGCATTCATCGATTTCTCTATTCGATTAGAATAAAACTTTACAAAATAAATTTTTTAGAATTTCCATCCGATCTTGTATGTTCAATTATTGATTTAATGAATTTCCAATGCGTTTTTTGAACCATTGGAACGTTAAAATCGCGATAAACGGCGAATCTTTAAGCAATTGGGCGCGATAAGCAATTTTGGTTGAAATTTAAAAAAAAATTGGTCGATTGGTCTTTCTAGAAGAGTTGGAATTGATCGATTTTTGGCAAATTTTCAAACTACAAAATCCCTTTTGAATCATCTAACATTAAAATTGTGAAAACCGTCAAACGACGCAAACTATCAATCTTCAATTTTATCGCGATAAACAATTTTAGAGTCGAATGTGTTTGAATAAAATGTTGGCGAATCATCAATTCCAATAGTACAGTCTTAATTTGGTAGAAGAAGACTTAAAAGCACTTTTGATAGATTTTTGATAATTTTTTATATCGGAAATCAAGTTTTGTGTTAAATTTGGTCGTTGAATCCAATCAAAATTCAATTTCCAAACAGAAATCTCGACTTTTCACCGAGATTATAGTACACTTTGTCTTCAACTGCCAATTTTTCGATTCAAACAGAACGAATTCGTGACATTTTCGTACTAAATCATCCATTTTTGAGACATAAGAGGATTTCCTTGTGAGACTCTAAAATCTGAACCCAATTCAATTCAATAGAAGAAGAAAGTCGGAATTATTTTGCGTACATTTTACGAGAACTTTAACTGAAACCAATTTGTCGACATTAAGATCAGTTTTAGAAAAAAAATTCAATTTCTATAGAGCCTAAGTTGTATTTGTCAATTAAAATCCCTAATTATTGATCGCAAATCCGCCCCCACCCAGCCAACGTTCAGGCAATTATTAGTCTTATTATGTATGGCAAGTAAAAACGTTAACATTCGTTCGAATTCTCGTTTAATAATAAAATTTTAATGTTCCCCATCTATTTTTGAATATTTCTTTAGAAATAACTGGGGCATAATAATTATTTCATTGTATTCACTATTGTATTAGTTATGCTAGAATCGTGTTTACTACATATAAAATCGAGATTCTTGCCAGAATTTACACTAGCCAGTATTCCAATATTTTATAAATGTGATAGATTTATTCTATTTTGTTATTTTGTTTATATGCGAAACAACCAGAAGGGATTTTGGTATTGTTCCAATGCAGAATGAAAGACGCACAACAACAACAACAAAAAAAACGAACAACTCTAGTGGCACAAAATAATAAAGTTCGAGTTAAAATCATGCGATTTTATACTTTTATCCTCGTTTGTATTGATTTAATAATACAAAAAAAAAATCCATCATTTTCTACCGTAAAATTGATCCCAATTGTGGATTAATTAAACGAAATTTTTTCGCAATAAAAAAACATATCAAATTTCCTTTAATTTAGGTAATTTTCCGGAAAATACAATATAGATTGGAATAAACAAGAGAGCAATACCTGCTGATGGAATTTAATTGAGAATTGAGCCTGTAGCATAAATCTACATCAGTAATAAAGCAACGAAGCAGAAAAGGGGTAAAATCTGCAATAAAATAGGATTAAAACATTATGGAGAGAGCCAAGGGGCGCACTGTTGTCTGTCAGAATTATACATCAGAGTGGATATGTTTAGATGAGGAGATTGTTCGTTGGTGTGGTGGTAGTAGTAGACAGATTGAAAGGGGGTAGTTTGATCCTAGTTCATAGTGGCTAAAAAGTATTGTGTCAGAATTCATACAATCACAAACAACGATGTATATACACTGTCTATCTGTCATTTTGAGCCTTATTGTTCTTCATAATCCTTTAATGGAAGCCTTCGAAATAGGAAAACAATCAAGCAAATGGACAAAATCGTTAGTTGTTATATACAAGAATTACAACAATTAAAAACACCAGGGATTTAAAGCGAAACAGGCAAAAAATTACAAAACTAAATAAAGCGTTTTGTGTTGTTTTTTTTGGAATATAAAAATTCCACCCCAAACTCCAATATCAATAAATACCAAAACGCAATAACAATTATCATTATTGTTATTGTTTTGATCGATACAATTGTACGCTTGAAACAATTTATAAACTTGATAACAGTTAATGTTTGAAACATTAAAGTTCGCTATGAATAAGGGCCGATTTGGTCTACTGAAAATCACTAAATTTCATTCGGTTTCAGGAAGTGGTTAAATGTACTGCACCTGAATTGTGCACTAGAAATGGAAATAGCGTTTCAGCTAATATTTATCGTCTTAAAATTGAAAAAAAAAGTTTTAAACCCGGTCAATAGCCAATCCGACTAATCTCATTCGCGTCGTGTGCAATTTGCCACGAAAATCCACCTGAAACCGCTCTTTCTCTATTATTAGTCGAATAAATATTGTCTAATCTGGGCGATTGTTGATTTTATAGAATTTCGGATAGGATTTTAGGTTTAATATTTAAAAATTTCGCTCAACAGATGTTCCTTTCTAGCCACTATTTCAGTCGTGGAAATTTAATAAAGCTACACGTTCTACTTTTAATTATTCATATTTTACTTTTATTATCTCAATGTTTTTTTCCGTTGCTGTTATTTTCATAATTTAAACTGAATTTTTCGTACCAGAATTTACATCATCTTTATTGTTCAGTTTAATAAAATAACAAGTTTCAAATTAATCTTGATAATTTGTGTTAATAAACAACGTTCTCAAATTCGAACTGAAATTGTTAAACAAACCACCGTACAATTATGTGAATTTCCTCTAACTATTAGATTAAATGCATCGCTTAATTCAAATTGGCCGTAATTTCATATAAGTCTAATTGGATTGTTGTGTTACAATAGAATTCCACTCAAAGCCGAAAAAATTATTCCCAAATTAAAATACTCGTATAAATCGAGATGGGGATCGAAATTTGTTGAGAATATGTCGTTATAAGAGAGAAATTTCAAGTATTCGATGGTTTTCCAAGAAAACCGTTCCTTTAACATCGTCCACATTCTCACGATACACATAAAAATTAATGGTCGTTCGGATATTAAAATAAAAGTGCATGATTTAATTTAAAAAGTCCTCTAGACTATCAAGACTGAACAAATTGAAATGTCTACCTATAAATTTCAATAACGGCAATTATCTTGTCTATCGATAGAAACAACACGAGTTAATTTAATTTGAATCAATTCGGTTTCGTTTTTGCCTTCTTTTCTGATTGCTGCTACATCTCCCTCGATATGTGTTCGTTTCTCTGTGTTAGTTAGAAGACAAATACATGTGTCGTTTCCACTATGAAAGATGGCTATGTTGAAAAGCTCCTTTCAGCGTTTGTAGACGCAAAAAGATATAAGTTCACACATAATATATGTTGAAGTGTATATAAACAAACACAAATATCATGTGTGTCATCTGATGTTGATGAAGAAAAAAGAACGTTTTCCTGGCTCTTAGACTTCTCATGTTTTAATACATCGCCTTATCGTTTTCATTTTTAAAACGCAATCTATCAAGAATACCAACAGAATATGAAACACATGTTTTCAAAACCTACACATGTTCACATTTAAAAGCCTTGATAATTATCCCGAGATAATCCCAACAATTATAAAATTTCGAAATTCGCGCCCTTCAATGGGTTGCCAAACTTGCGTAATCAAACTCTTTACAACTAACCTAAATTCCAGTTTATTATTATTGACAGTTATTTGTAGCCTCTAGAATAAATATTGTCGTTTAATTAAAGATATTGCATCTGATATTAATAGAAAATCCCTTAATTTTCCGTTATAATAGCGTCAACATCTTATCTTACAACTTTAATAATGGAATTTAATTAAAAGATGTAGAGTTGAATTATCACGCAATATTTACCCACAATTCTTGAAACAATATCGATTATAAAGTATTTGAAATTTTCTATTTTGAGAAACTCGTCTACAAGGAGCAGTAATTTTCGTTTAGCCTGACAGCTGTCTTGTGAACAGTACCACCATCAGTCTGTAATCTGGATTGTGTAAATTTCAGGTATAATGAATGGGTTTTGTTTCCGAAAAATAGACGAAATTTCCTGTATTATGACACTAATTAGTGTACGATTTAGAGAAGTTTTACTGGATTCTTTTGGACTTATTTAAGATGTTCAACATTCTTGTTGGTTGTTTTAAAAGAATTTTAAATCAGCTAGAATTTTAGTGTTTTGTCGAGGCAACTTTTAATCGTCTTCATTTCCTATTCATTTTTAATAATTTATGTTGTTTGTTGTTAATAGAAAAGAAGTCTAGTTAAATTAAAATTTATTAATAAAAGCATCGTAGTTAAAACATAATAAACTCTACTTTAAAACTTTTTAAATCGTCAAAGCTACTTATTCGATAGAGACTTATTATTAATAATTCATAATTTTAGTTAAACTACTTTGTGGATTATTTAAATTTTAAGGTATTTCCAACGAAAATTGCCTTATTTAAATTGAAATAGTTGCACTAAATGGTAGTGGGTTTTTTTTTTTTTGGTTTTCGAAAGGAGGAAAGATCGAAAAAACGACAACTATAAGCGGGTGCCGGCTTTTATATTTACGAGCCACCTTCCTACAGTAGCCCGATAAAATATGATACACCTTGCATCGTACCTACTCTTTAGTTGCATGTATAAGGCATTATAAAAACCAACAATATACATATGTAGAGGCGAAAGAAGTCTTAAAAAGATACCGTCAGCCTATTCGCTGTCGAAAAGATAAGATTGTTGCGTATTTATTTTCATTTAAAGCATCAATTGTATCAATAAAACGAATGCGTATTTTGTATGGATATATATTTAAATATACACAAGACACTATTTAAAATTCCCGATCGAACACATTGCCTATAAAATAGGATAATGTTGAAATATTTACCGACAATCTATTTTAAATAATAATGTCGAAATGGGCACATTTATACGTTCTGTTCGAACGATCGACACACAATAGACTCGTATTCTATACAAAAACAGTCAACGTTATCCTAAATATAACCGGAAAAAAACTACCTTTATACAATCGTACCGATCATTAACTAAACTCGGACTTAAAATACATTGTTGTAGAAGTTAAATATAAATTATTTATTGAATTAAGCCGGAGAAGCGGCAAAAAGACGCCCGGTGAAATTGTCGAATAACTTAAACAGTTTTTACAATGTTCATAACTTTGTTATTGACCTCACAAAGTTGTTGGAGCACTTTAATAAGCAATTTGCATAAGTTTTTTGCCTTCGCTTGTACTGCTCTGCTTTCTTTTTCGACTCGCTCTCGAATTATAGTTAGTGCTTGATCAAATTTTTATGGTTCATTACAGGCAATTTTTACGGTTATAATAAGAGAATTTTTTGTTGATATCCCCGTGACAGAGGAAAAAATTGAAGCCAATCAACTAGAATTATTAAAGAGAGCAATTTTAAAATGTCGCATTGAAAATGCCTAATCAACCATCTAGAAACGTACAAACAAATAAACAGGAATTGTTATCGTACAGGTATATTGTTGAAATAATACAATTTCCCAACAGAAACGACAAAGCTTTGATCTTGTTTCTGGAAATGTCGCGCCAGTAAATAGACTACACGGATAAACGACATAAATGATGTATATTTTGTTGGATACCAAACGAAATTCACTGATTATCGACAATAATTGCAAATTATTCGATTTAATTCACAAAATAGTTGTATTGATATTTCGAACTGAAGAAAAATTAAAGATACCCATCATCGTTCGGGTGAAAGAAATGGTAGGTCTCTAAATTTACCGAAATAATCCGCCCGGAGGTAAAGTCGTTATTCATGAACCATGAGAGATGCAATGTTGTGATTAACATTCAGAAGACATCGGGCTGTCCTCAAGGTAGAAGAACTTCCACCAAATAAAAGTAGTGGAAAAAAAATAAAACCACTCACATATAAAAGACACTGACCTCAATGCTACCTGTACAGGTAGATTACCAACAGTTTTCGGTTGAAATTATCCCGATTTACCCTTTTGGCAATTCTCTAGGGTATCACCTCTTCAATCCGGTATTCGATTAGTCTGTACGTGTTCGTTTGGCAAAATTACCCAACTATTAAACAATTATTGGAATTTTTCGTGCCACTCTCAAGAATACTGAAACACAACAAAAAAATTGATATATTTATTGAAAGAGAGAAATATGAATTCTATTCGTGTAGATGGCGAATTAAATTGTTAAAACAACTCCACTTTTATGCTTTACCCTGAGTCTCATGTAAATATTCTCACAATTAGTTCTTAGGGTAGCTTTTTTCCATTTTTGTCACTAAATTCTGGAAAAACAGGAGTTACTCTCCGAGATAAATCATTAGTCACTATCGACTGTTTACTATTTTTCCCTTGAATTGGGTGCGATTGTAAATCGTTCTAATTCTCCCAATTCTTATGGAAGCCTCTTCTAGTTACCGAAGGATTTGAAAAATATTTTGAGGATTTGTAGGATAGTCTCTAGGCAACAGTTTAGCAAAATTAGGACTTCCATTTATTGGTTTCTATACATAAACGATAAAGGTCACGTATCAAATCGATTTCGAATCGTTAGTTTTCCCCTTTTCTCAGGATCCACTAATGGAAAACGAATAAAGGATCTCAAAGGGTTTTCTTCACTGTTTTATGAGAATTTTAGGGCGGTGAACATCACGACATGCTCAAATTAAAGCAGTTTTTCATAAATTTCCCAATGAGCTAAGGAATTCTAATTTTGCCAACATTTTTCCTAGGGACTAGCCTACAAATCCTCAAAATATTTTTCAAATCGCTCAGCCATGAACAGAGGCTATCATAAGAATCAAATCTATTAATAAAAATAGGCTGTATTACTTTAAGAGTTCGTTTATTTTCAACTTTTACTATTTTTGCATGCAATCGAATAGGAATTGAAAAAATAAGAATATTTATTTTAAATAAACAAACTAAAGGGCCTCCGTCAGTCAAACAACAACAGATTTCGAAACAAGAATTCTCGAAATCTATGCTTACAATTGTGACCATCTATCCAGTACTAGATGAATTAAATCAGCCGCTTTTCAGACAAAGGGCACGGTTTTATTTATCATATATTTTCCGAAATATTTTCAAATTTTTTAGAACAATAATAGCACCTTCGGAAAAGCAATAAAATTATCTATGAATTATAATACAATTTATATAAAAATAATTAATTTTAATAGATAAAAATAATTTTCCAGTAAATTTTCCAAATTTCAATCTCGACCTGCTTTCAAAATAGTCTTCTATTTATAAGCTTTCAAATGAGCACCCACTCAATTGTCTAAGTTTAATAGGGTACCTAAAAAATTAACTAGACTTTTCATCGATTTTCCCGAAAATTAACAATGTTGTATGAAATTGAGTAAAAAATAAGCAATATTGGTAAAGTTATGAATGAAAATATAAAAGAATGATAAAAAAGTACTTAAAAATTATGCTTTAATTTTCCTTTTGTAACTCTAGATTACATCCGAATTTCCAAAAATGAAATAGTAATCCATCTTCAATTTGAAATGCTCATTAAAATTCCGTTTAGATCATTAAAATCCGTTGGAAAGTAATCGAGAATTCTTGTTTCGAAAATTGGCATTCTTTTGTTGCCTGACAGATGGTGGGCATTAAGGGCCTACCCTAGTTATAAGGAGCAGATTCTAAACAGGATTCCTGTTTTGTTTTCCAACGGATTTCAATGTTCTAAACGGTATTTAAAAGGGCATTTCAAGAGGGAGAGAAGTACGTATTTGATTTTTTGAAATTCGTATGTAATTTGGAGTTACAGAAGGAAATATAGAAGCATGTTTTTTAGCATTTTTTACAGTTTTTTTTTATATTTTCCCTCATAACTTGGCAAATATTGCTTATTTTCTAATGAATTTCACACAACATGTGGCCAATTAAAAGCGCTTTCCAAATCTGTCAGAAATTTTCCGATTGCATTGTAAGTTTTCCGGAAAATTGATGAAAGGTTTCGACATACTAATTTTGTTTTTTTACGGACAGTTTTAAACTTAGACGATTGAACCAGGGCTTGTTTGAAAGGTAATGAATAGCAGATTATTTTGAAAATAGTTTAAGATTGAAATTCGGAAAATTTACTGGAAATTTATGGTAGCGAAATTTTATCTATTATTTTTATCTATTAAAATTAATTATTTTTGTATAAAGTGTATTGCAATTTATAGATTATTTCATTATCTTTCCAACGGTATCATTGTTGCTGCAAAAAAGTGAAAATCTTCTGGAAAACTAGTGATAAACAAAACATATTTGGAAAGCGCTTTTAATTGGCCACATATTGTGTGAAATTCATTAGAAAATAAGCAATATTTGCCAAGTTATGAGGAAAAATATAAAAAAAGAACTAAAAAATGCTAAAAAACATGCTTCTATACTTCCTTCTGTAACTCCAAATTACATACGAATTTCAAAAAATTTGAAAGGGGCCGAATCTATGAACCGGCCTAATAACTTCCCCGATACGAGTCCGAGTTTTTAAAAAAACGAGTACCGTAGCACGAGTTTTGTATACTATTTTTTCTATTGGAGATACTTTATTAAAAAAAAAAAACTAACTTACTATAAAAATCAAAATCGGGAATCGAGAACCGTGGCTATCTCACAACCACCGAAAAATTCAATGAGGAACCAGCATCTCGTCAACAAAAACTCTGTTCACTAATCGGTGATTCCACACACACCCTTTTCAGTTCGACTTTCTTACAATTCGATTCACAATTCAATTGCGAAATTTTGACAGAACGACAGAACTGTCATTTGAGCGCGGAATAAAAAGTAGTACGGTAGTCCCAACAAAAACATGGAAAAATTCAATTCATATAGACTGAATTGTCGAGAGAATATACATTTCTTTTTTAGGAGAAATCAAAATGTATATTATTTTAAAACATTTATTTATTAAAAAAGCGCTAACCGAAACACAAAACCCGCTCAAAAAACCGCTTGAAAACAAATATTCTGAGGTTATGTTTCAAAAATGACAGAAGAATGTAAACAAACGCATAGGATTTTATGCCTCCAGTGATACCAACAGTAGATATCATTCTGTCTTTATAAACTACCGTTATAAATTTTGCTACGCTTTAAAAATTATGTTGGATAACCTTCTAAACTGTCATTTCAAAATTTCGCAATTGAATCGTGAACAACAACTCTTTTCTATGGCAACCGATACCTGATAGAAGGCGGCAAATTTGAATTGGTTGACTAGACTATTTTGCCAATTTTGTGCCCTTATTTAAAAAAAGAAAAGAACATCGCAGATGATGGGTATCGTTTTAGACATAAAAGCACATGCCCTTTCGATTGGTGATATCAAATTAATATGTTATCTTGAATTTTTTTCAATCAACCCCCTCCCCCTTCCACCCCCGTGGTCCGATTGGTACCAAAAACTAATCAACTCGAACGGCCACCAAATAGTTTGTGCTGACCAAATTTGAACTCAATCGGTGAAACCGTTTTTGAGTAATCGTTGGAGAACCGACAGACGCACATACATACACACACACACACACACACACACACACACACACGGACATCATGCTAAAAACTTCAAAAACGTGTTCAGGGGACCTCAAAACGTAAAGATCTGGTGAAATCTCGAATTCGAAATTTTGGTCCGAAACTAATAACTTCCCTACCCTCTGGTCGGGGAAGTTAAAAATCAAATACGTACTTCCCTCCCTCTTGAAATGCCCTTTTAAATACCGTTTAGAACATTGAAATCCGTTGGGAAATAAAAAAGTTATCCTGTTTCGTTTTTACTCGGGTTGGCCCTTAAGTAGTAAAACACAATAATCAAGGCAGCAATAGCAAATATCTGATAAATGTGGAAGATTATTTATTCATTCATGATCGATTTCTTAAAATCCAGAGATAAAAAATGATCTACTAGTCATTCTTGATCGTTTCACGTGCACATTCGGCTGATGGAAATCGTAACATTATTAGATCAAAGCGATTTTTCACCGATTTCCCAATGAGTTACGTAGTTCTAACTTTGCTAAAAGTTTACCTGGGGACTACCCTTTAAATCTTTAAAATCTTGTTGATTAACAAGATGGAATTCCCGGTATGTGGTAGGTTTATACTAAATCTGACACGTTTTTGTAGTGGAACTGTCGTAAAAGGTGCATTCGTTTAACTGAAAAAACATTAAAAATAACAATTACGCTTAATACACCGTCTTATTTCCAGTAGTTGTACATGTACTAATAATTAATTTTAATAATAATTCATATTAAAGTAGTGGTTGTAAAGCATTTAAATGATTGTTATAGCTGTTTAGTAGAGCAGTAATAATTTTTACAACATAATTATTAACTACACGACGTATATAAAGATAGCTTTTCGTATATACTCTCCGGTATACATATACATATTCTTGTTTTATTGTTATTCTGGTTTATATAATTTTTATCGATCAGTCCCAGGTAATATTTAATAAAGTGGCCGGCAGAAGTGGAATGCTCGACTTCGACACATGCTAAATAATAAATTCAAATTGTTTAGAATCTGTTTCTGTGGGTTGCTGTGTCTCGGATTCGACAAAAATAATGTTCTATAATTACATAATGACACAGTATGGTTTGAAAACATTGGTTGGAATTACCTTAGGCATAATAAACATATGGTGTTTTATACATTAAAGATTCGATACTTAAAAAAAAACACACCGGAATTTTTAAGCGACTTTATTTCATGAAAAATTCCCGATTATATCTGATAAATTTCAGGAACAACAATTAAAGAGTGTCTATTAGCTTTCCAGATTTTTATCAATTTGATTTTGTCTATAGGTAATAATTTTGAACGTTTTTATGACGCGTTTTTAGGCCCTCTATGAAGAATTCTACCTGGGAATCTTTGACTATACTCGATAAAATTTTATTATTAGTCAATTGATGTTATAACTGTAATTTGGTTGTAAATATTGTCATTTAACGAATTGTTAAAATAGACGATTATTATCCATTCAAGGAACAATTTTAGAGTTGGCAATTTCGCTAACAGCCGGAAATTAGATGAAAAATTACTATCGTCAGTCTTTTTTTAAACACTCTTCAACACAGATCGGTTATGCGAGAAAAACTTCCTACAGTGGGACAAATTTCTAAGGGAATTATTAAAGTATTAGAATAAAGTTAGGCAATTTTAACTATGAACGTTCAATGGCAAAAAAATTAGTTCCCTAATATTTCTAACCTAAAACCTTCAGTTTTGATTATTCTAATTCGTATTTTGTGCAATTCTTCGTATATTTTCAATATTTCAGTTTAAAATAATCGAAATATAAAAAGAAATACTTACTTGAATCAATAATTCGCAAATTATTCAAACAAAACAACTGTAATCTATGAACACAAAGACTGAGAGTGACATTAATCAAATTTGTAAGGTTAGAAATTCAAGTTAGGGAATTTGATGGTACCAACCTAAATTTTTTGCGGGCGCGCAATTCAAAGTTTTCAATCATGTTAAAAAGCTGAAAATTTTAAATTGCACGCCAATTAAAAAACTGATTGATAACAAAACTCCTCAGATATTGTTTACAACCTTACAATTCCAAATATTGGCCCAATATTTTGAAGCATTGGCGGATTATCTCTGCAAATATTTCTTATTGTTTTAATGATTTCTGAATTTCTGATTGAATTGATAAATTTTAGGTCCATTTTTTGGTTTATTACTTTATGAATTCAGAATTATTTCTAAAACTAATCGGCTTTGCTTTAGTCGTTCCCTTAGAAAATTTATCTAATCGTACTACTGCTGCGAACAGTGATATTATTTTAAATTAAAGTTAAAACAATATAGAGTCGAATAAAGTAAAATAATCACCTTATTTCGCTTTGTTTCTATCAGTGTACGTCTCCAAAAAAATGGATTGCTAACAAAACGTCCTTGCTGGTTAATTTCTAACCTTACAATTCCAAATTTGGTTAAAGGCGTTCGTATTTGAATGTTCGTGATTTTTGATCAAAATATGTTGTTTCATTAAAAAAACTACTTAATTTTTTGATTGTCATTCTAAAAGATGCATTTTTTTAAATAAACTAGAGTAATATAATAAAGTTGTGTAATTCTAGCGATAAGATAAATTTAAAAAAAAACCCAAAAATTTCAACCTCTGAGTAGGTTTTCAAAGCCGATAAAAACGAGTGTTTACACGGGAATTTTTTAAATTTGAAGTTTAATCTTCGCAGAGGTAGAAAATTTCGGTACTTTTTTGATTTATTACTAAAATTGCAACTAAACTAAAAGTAGTTTACTTTAGTCAATCCGTTAGAAAATCTCTCACGGTACCATTTCTCCCAATAGTGGCTTTATTACAACTTAAAACTGAAACAAAATAGGTTTGAATAATGTAGGATAATCACCTCATTTCGCTTTGTTTCTATCAATGTACGTCTTCATTAAACGAAATAATTTACAATATTGATTATTGATTATTATCATGAAATATTTAAACGTTGACTTGTATTTTTCGATGAAATTTTCAAAGCTTCGTAGAGAGAGAATAAAAATTTCACCTACCCACCAGCAAAGCCGAATCATTGAGTAAATATTCAGAGGAAAAGTCATTGTTTACATTCGTCGAATAAAGTGAAAAAGTTTTTTGGTTGTAGAGCATATTCGGAAGGGAAAAATTCCGAAAACATAACAAAAGTATATAAAAGTTATCCTATATGAAATGTGTCGTTACAGTGAACAAATACCGTACAGATTGCCCTAAGGTTTACCACTTTTCTATATACACTTAAACAACATTAACTTGACCGGTTTTATTTAGTTCAATTTCTAGTATTTCTATACAAATAGAGATCAATAACTGTGTATTTAGCCGGTAATAGAATCGATTGAATATCATCAATTTCGAGGCTTTCTAGTTTATAATTCAAGCAGAAAGATAAAATCAAATATTTATTTACATGCTAGAATCGTTAATTTATTAACATCCGTAAAATAAATGACATTCGTATTGATTTACACTACAATAATCCCAATATTACCAATACTGTGATTACTGTAGAACACACAAAGGTTAATTAAAACAATTCTCATATAAAATTACCATTATCATGGAAATTCGGCGTAAATCTTGGATTGGGGCAACTAATTTCGAATAGAAATTGTGGCTTTAGCACACAAAAAAAACGGGATAATCGGCCGTATATTTCAACAAAATTAATTTAAAACTGACAGTTGTAATTTTTAAATGTTAAATTATCGACAACTAAATACAACCTACACCTATCCACCTACCAGAATTCCATAAATATAAATGTATTTGTACCGAAATTCCGACATAAAACACGCCGAAATTAAATTATTGATGGATTTTCTAAATTTCCAAACAATCGTGTAATATTTTCTACGATTACTATAAATAAATTAAAGCTGCTTTTTTTATTGTTGGATTAGCTTTTACAATTGTAACGTTTTAGCTAGACGGTGGATCGATTATTGGGGGAATTGTCGATGAATTATTAATCGTGAAATTGAACGAAGACAATTCAAAATAATTTCTTAGCCGAATACACCTTCTTTTATACATGTAATAATTATGTTCCGGTAGTCTATTGTTGAGTTAAGTTTAAAAGCAAAACAACTTAATCGAAACATAAATATATCGATTCCTTTAGAATTACATTTATGATTATAGATAATTTTTATTGGAACCAGAACCAGTCCCAATCAAATATCGAATCTTATGTCAGTGTTATTTACAAATCAATTAATTAATTAGAAACAGAACAGATTAGATGAGATCGATAATCTAATAGTCTAGATCTCTATTATCCAATTATGTCTAAAATAAAGAATTGTTTAATATTTTTCTAACTAGTGTTGTCTAATCGCTCCAACCACACCTAATTTGAGAGACTTATTAATTTAAATTACAAATTTATATTTTTCTTCTAATTTACATACGTGTATCTCGTTTTTTTCGCGCGCCCTATAATGACGTTTCGTATTATTTATACGTGAAGTGACAAGTAAACTATCTAGGGGCAAATGGTGTGGAAATTCTGATATAAATTTGTGTGTGTGTGTGTGTATCTTGTTTAGTTTGTGTGTATGTGTTGATATTCCGTCAAGATAGTCATTATAATCTCATCATTAGATAAATTCCTTGACGAGATTTAGATGATCACACGTTATGTTATTTTTCTTTATTAGATTACGGTAATAAAATGTTCTCGTTTCGAGAACATTTCAAGTTTCACACATATTGAACCAAAAGTACACAAAAACGGCCTCCAGCTAGTGTTCTTTAATGAAAAACAGCTCCGATTATGAAGAATTTGGGAGTAACGTACTGCAAATGAATGAGGACACTGAAAATGTTCGTTTTCTGGATTGGGATTAGGAAGACGTGAATTTCGCTAAAAAATTCTACAAAGATTCTGATCGATTTGGAAATAAACCAAAAAATTTGAGTAGTAATAAAATATCTTTTCATAAAGTCATATTAGCATAATTCATTAAGGGGTAGTTTGGGGTGCTCATTCATATATCATTTGAAAGGTTCTTCAAATGTCTTCAAAACCCACATAAATACGATTTCAAAAAATAAAAATAATATACATAGCCAAAATTCACCTCTAAAGTTACAACACTTAAGAATTATTTATGGGGTAACAATTGAAAATAATGAAAAACCCTCGAACAGGTAACTTTTATTTTGTAATTTTCTACTATTACAAAAAATTTCGTATTGCTATGTTTTACCATAGGGTGTAAAATTGCAAAAAAACTGTAAAAACGGCACACAAGTGCCTGTCATTTCCACCCCCAACAAGATATTGACAATTGGTTTCTACCACGTTATAGCCCTCACAAATGTCTATCTTTTAGTTTTTGAATTATCAAAAAATATTGAACCGTTCTAAAGATATTGCTAAAAAACTGATTTTGCAGGGGTAACTTCAACCCCCATTTTCTCCCTTAAACTTGCGTATGGGCACGAATGACAAGACACGCATCCCTTAGAATAGAATGAAGTACTTATATACCAAAAATCATCAAAATCGGGAGTTTTGACTTCGTAAGGTTTACTTGTTAGCAGTTTGGAAAAGTTTTGACAAACCCTCATTTTATAGAAATTGAATAGTAAAATGGGCAACGAGATGAAATTTTATACCAAATGGATATTTTTGAAATAAATGATTCCTGATAAATCAAGAAGCTTTCTAGTATTTTGACCTAAGTAGTTCAAAATTCGGGATCTACTGAAAATTTTAGTTTGTGAAGGAAAAATCATCGAGAAGCAGGAAAATCTTTTTTGTCAATTATATTGAATCAAAAGTACGCAGAATTTTTTGATAAAAACCAAATCCAATTCAGAAGAACTTAAAAGTAATGCATTGCAAATGAATGAAACGAGTCAAAATATTCATTTGCTAGTTTATTAAATTGTTTTTTGGATTGTGATTGATCCACAAATGGCACTCAACTATCTTCAAACTGAAGACGGTTGGATCATGAATTTGGCTAAAAATTCTACATAGATTCTAATCGAACTGGAAAAGCTAATGTAAGAAATTTGAAAGAAATCCAATTTTTCGAATATGTAACGAAAATTTTCTGAAATTCAGCAATGAAGTGCTTAGAAAAGATTTGAGAATCACCCCTCTACTAAAAATTGACCAGTAAAGACGAAACTTTCTACCAAATAGACTTCTTGAAATAAATGTTTGGAGTAAAAGCCAAGGGACTTTTCTAATAGTTTAGTCTGTATAGATCAAAATTTAGTATCCACCAAAAATTTGAGTTTATGAAGGAAATATCGTCGTAAACCCAGAAAATAAAATTTGGTCAATTATATTGAACTAAAAGTACAAAGAAACTGGTCTCTAGCCAGTATTTTTTGGGAAAAACAGCACCCATTGTAAAGAATTTAGAAGTAATGTACTCTAAATAAATAAAACGAGTCAAAACATTCACTTGGTATTTTATTAAACAGTTTTTTGGATTGCTATTGATGCCCAAATGACGAAAGCCCCGATTTTGGAGCCGAAAAGCATCAATCAAAAAATTCTATTGGGTATCTGAATATGACTCCGACCTCATCAATTGGTTAGCTAGTAGACCTGATTACGCGTATATTGGCAATATTTATATTTGAAAGTACTTGAATTAGCTATTGAAAACAGTCTAAGACATACGATTGAAGGTTAAGCATCAAATAATTTTAGCGCATTGAAAATGTGGAGTTTTATCCCAAATAAACAGCATTTGCGGGAAGTTTTATTGCACTATTTTGTTGCAAAGAAAACTGCATCAGAAACCTATCGTTTGCTTGTGGATATTTACGGTGATCATGCTCCATCAAATACAACTTGCAAGGAATGGTTTAAACGATTTAAAAATAGTGATTTTAACATTAAAGACAAAGAACATGGAAGACCACCCGAAAAATTTGAAGACGCTGAACTGGAAGAATTACTGGCTGAAGATTGTTGTCAAACACAATCAGAATAGGCAGCATCATTAAATCTCGATCGATCAACTGTTGCAAAACGTTTATAAGCAATGGGAGTGGTTCAAAAAGTTTGTTGCTGGGTTCCACATGAATTGAGAGACAGAGACATCGAAGGTCGGAAAACCATCTGTGAAATGCTGCTTCAAAGACAGGATAGAAAAGGTTTTTTGCATCGAATAATCACTGGGGATGAAAAATGGATATATTATGAGACTCCAAAACGCAAAAAATCTTGAGTGAAACCAGGTAAAGCCGGCCGATCGAAGCCAAAGGAAAATATCCATTGAGCCAAGGATTGTGGATTTGGTGGGACCAGAAAGGTATCGTGTATCATGAGTTGCTGAAACCATCTGAAACTATCACTGGTGATGTTTACCGGAGACAACTAATGCGTTTGAAGGTAGCAATAGAAGAAAAACGACCAGAATGGGCGGAAAGGCACAACAAAATAATTTTACAACATGACAACGCCAAACCCCATACTGCAAATGTTGTGAAAACATATTTAAATGGACAGAACTGGGAAGTGCTACCCGCCATATTCGCTAGAGGTAGCTACTTCGGATTACCACTTATTCCGGACGATGCAGTCAGATCTTACGGGAGAGCGATTTAACACTCACGAAGATATCAAAATTTGGCTGGACACTTGAATTGCCTCAAACAATCAGAACTTTTTCAAGCGAAGAATCCGTAAATTGCCTGGAAGATGGGCTAAGGTTGTAGCTTCAGATGGAGCATACTTTGATTAAACAATTCTTTTATTTCCTAAACAAACCAATGTTTTATTTTCACAAAAAAGATCGGAGTCATATTCACACACCCAATACTGAAATGAAGATTTTCTGATACTGAGAAATCAAATTGAAAAACACTCATCTAATAGAAATTGAGTAATAAAATGGATAGACTAATAGACTAATTTCTTGAAAGAAATGAAGATTTCTTTTAGTCTCTTGTATTTTCGCCAATGTAGTTCAAAATTTTAATTTGGGAAGGAAAAATCGCCAACAAAGCACAAAATATCAGTTTTTATACTCAAAATTTTCCAAAATAAATTCTTGTTAATTTACTAGTTGTCGGTTAGAAAAATACTAAAGACTGGTTTCTGGGGTTAAATTCAATCCAATTTTCTCCCTAAAATCTCACAAATGGCTCCGATAATAAAATGTACTTATTCTAATAAAATGAAATTTTCATAGTCAGAAATTCATTACTTATAAGAAAAATTCATACTGTATAAGAAAAACCGTGACCTGGAAGCGCTCCGTGCGTAACTTTAACGACTAACAAGAAAGGTGCTTAACAATTTAATTAAACCAGTACGGTTGAAACACTTCAAATATAACAATAAGCAGGAAAACAACAAAAAAGAGGAAAAAGAAAACTAGACGCTTATAAATGAATCAAAAAATGCATACAAGTTGGATAGATTTTCCAGTAGGAACTTAATAGTTCAGTTTTCATTGATGTGATAATTTAGAATTTTCCATTCTGCGATCAATAAAATACTTGCATGAATATATTCGTTACACGTCCTTAATTTAATAGGAATCACTTCTAAATTCCCACCCTGTTTCTCGGGCCGCTTTTACATCCCCATGTGGTGACTTAATAGATTTTTAATTACTTTAGCAAATGCCAACACGTGTTATATTCATCATGAAACTACAAAGTGTAAAGTTTTACTTATAATTTATACAAATTCAAATATTCTTTACTATACTCAGAGTTGAAAACTTGCCAACCACAATCTATGTGAGATAATATTAGTGTGCAACATATTTAATACGTTATCGTTGTTCAATTTTCAAAGGGGTGAACGCTTTAGTTTTGAAACGGTCGGATTTATTGGTGATTTTTCAACGGACAGATGAAAAGAATCCTAATATTTATGGCCAACATGTGTTAAAGTTCATAAATTCTACAATGGTATGTTTTAATGTTTGCGTTATTCTCTACATATCGGCGATTTTTTTATCGGATAAAAATGCAAATTAGAATTGTCGACTGATAATCACAAATCTCGATTCAAACATCACGTTTTGTTGTTATAATTGATCGTTGGATATGCTGACGTGTTAGCGGTTGATATAGTAAAAGTCAGCAACCAAAAGTCATTTTCAATAAAACGATTTAATATTAGTTGAGATATGCAAAGTTTTCAGTAGGATGGTTGAAAAACCGCATAGCTAAGGATTTTTCCCCACATATCTATACGGTTGACTAGCATTTTTTCACGTCTTGATATCAAGCGAAACGATGGACCGTAGAAAAAACGTTTAGATGCCATCAATAAGTACGATTTAGATGTGTCCAAATGGGCATATCGGTAATATTTTATAGGTAAAATCGTCTATATATGTTCGCTATAAGCTTAAATCATGTTTGGCTACTACTACAGCTACCGGTTAAGTTAGGCAATGTTGTTACGGTTTTCTCGTAAATTATGAACAACTGACCAACCGGCTAGCTAGCCAACCAACCGACCGACCGACCATATATGCAGAAGTTGATTTTGACGGCATCACAATTTATAACAGCAATGTGTAATTGGACGTACATCAGTTGATTTATCAATGCTTAATAAGACAGGACCGCCACAACTGATCTACTGAAATTTAGATTGAATTACAATAGCGAACAAATAAAGGAACCATATAGCTTTAGGCTGTCGATTTTACATCGTTGATTAGTCGAAATTTCCCTTTTTATTATTTTATTTTTTCAATGATGAATTCCCATCATCATTAGAGATATACTGCTGAAATTATAACGGCTAATAATAAATCCACCTAAGGCTACACGCTCATGAGAAGGATGAAATATATCGAATTCGTATAAAAATAATCAACAACAATAAGTATAGAAAAGAAAATTATTAGACAGATGTGTTGTAGGAGCAACCCTGCACGTAGATCTTTACATTGTATCCCTTTAGGGCAATTTGGTGAACGTACAGTTACCACCATGCAAGCACGACATATTCCATCAAATATGACGCCATTCACCTTAAACGAAGATAATCAAATTTCTAAATATGATTAGATAGAATGAGACGGAGATGGCACGCTTGTGGCTAAAGGTCATATTGTACGTACACCCGCATACCTGGGGTTCTCACGCCTGGACATCAGGTGCTGCGTGCTTGCCTTCATTCGTTCTTTTCGTCTCTCGTTCGGTCGGCTTTTTTTACCTTCTTTTCTCGAAACGATCACCTCCAGGCCTCTCACTATATCTATCTATATAGCAACAACAAAAACATTGTGTTATATATTTAGGAGACAAACGAATATATCCATGTCTTTGTGTATGTATGTGTGCGTATATGTGCCAACTCCAGCTTGGAAATGTCTTGAATGAAATAGGTTTTCCTTTCTTTCCTCTTAATCTGTCTTAAGTAATTGATTTCCCATTCCACACTTGCTTGGAAATTGCGGAAACCTACTACAAAGATATTGGTCGTTGTTGGTAGTAATATATCTACGGGTTCGCTTTTTTTTTACGTGGTTAGTTTGATTAAAGAAAATTAAATCGATAATAGATCCATCTATTATCAGAACCGACTGGCGCGATTCCGATATAGACAAAACACCAACCTCTATCGCCAATTTTAGTAGAAGACATAGGAAGCGTTAACGCAACAGTCAAAAATACAGCGCTACAGTTTCTCGTACAGTGAATTCTCTAAAAGAGAACAATTTGTCAAAATTAGATCAAAAATTCAGAATTGAGCCCAAAAATTTGTATAAATTGTTCCTCCTTTGATTTAAGCATGTCTTTAAAAGGAACTGAAGCAAATCTTATAGGACATCCCTAAAAAGACAACGTTCCAAAATCGTTAAAATCTCATTCGATTTTGTTAGGTTGCTCCATGGTCCTTTTAAAAATCGTCTAGATTTTTGTAAAACTTTAAAAACTATGTTTCAATGACGCAAAGATGGTTTTACTAGAACACAAATTTAGCTTAGTAAAAGCTGATGGAATCAAATACGGAAAGCTGAAAGCTAGCTCTACAATTGTCTGTTTTTCAATTTCTTTTTCTATTCAACAAACTCACATACAAATAAGGTAAATATAATCATAAGTTAATCATCATTCAAAGTAGTCCACTATGAAACAATCGGATGAGATATTTGGCAAAAAGTTTTTGCACAAGTTTTGGCAAAACATTTTGCTTGCAGTAAATTGTAGACTTTTCAATTGATGCTTAACAGCAAAATGATTTGAAATAAAGTTGCTTTAAATCTAAATCAAATTATAAAATTCTCTTGAGTTTTGAAACTATAGGTGGACTTCAAAGATAGCTAAAATTGTCTGTTTCTTGGGCTTTAAGTCGATCAACATGTCCGAATCTCAATGGTAAAACTCGCTAATTTTACAACAAAATCAAAATCGAGATATAGATTGTGATTTGTACAGAATCCGACTTTTTATGAACAATAAGCTATATTTGTTAACTAAACAATAGCTAAAATTATTAATGTAACGTGCTGTGATTACGCTGTATTTCGGAGTTTATATAGCAGAAAATTTGCAGTGTATTATACCTATAGATATAGCATATTTACTTATTTGTATTATCAACAAAACTAGCGGAATATAATTAAACAAATAAAGGAAGTTGAGCGGAAATAGTCTTTGATTTTGTTCGTTTATTTGTATTTTATTTTTTTATTTTTCTATAAATGTAGAATAACTGAAACAAATCTGGCTATAATTCGTTATTTATTTCTATGGATTCGATAAATATCGGGGTACGGTTGTCTGGTGTGTTCCCGTTTTTCTTTCACAAATGGATTTTTATCTGTCATAAAAACATGGAAACAAATTCAATTTCCCTGGGAGAAGGGTGGAAGAGAATTATGTACACACACACACAATGACGGGAAAGAAGAGAGAAAAAATTACGAAATCGGAGAAATTCATCCGATACGGTCTCGTCTTTTCCCATCGTTTCCTCCTCCTGTTGTTTAGTTTATTCGAATGTATCTAGATTTAATCCGCGATAAAAGAAAAAAAGAAGTGAAAGAAAAACTGATAACGGCCAATCTCCTAATCAATATGGATTCCCAAAACAGTAAAGAGTGAATACTTGAACCAAATAACAACAAATCTTCTTCTTATTGATACGCATACTGCTCTCTATAAATCTCCACTTTCACTATACAGAGCTGTTGGTTTCAAAATATATGCATAGCTTATATGGAAAATCATGTTATTTGGGGGGTTCTCCTTTGGGATTATTTCAGCAAAATTTAGATGGTCAAGAAGCGCTCGTTTAGGCGATGTCGAGATTTTTGAAAACGAGATAAACACGTCAAATGACTCAATGATGCTCCCAACATACCATGTGTGCCACGCTATTACTCTTCGCAATAGCCTAAGACTTTGTGAACGTAGGTCAGCTTCTTGTTCCAGCTTTGTAATCTGTATTACCAACTTGTTCTTGTTTCAACATTTGCGGTAATGTCGGTATAGAGTTGAATCAAGAAGCTGACCTACGTTCACAAAGGCATAGGCTACTGCAAAGAGGAATAGAGTGGCACACATGGTAGAATTAAATAGAGAAAACGGAAGAGTCATTTTGAGAGCATAATCAAGTCACTTCACATGTGTTACTTTTGCTCAGAAACTTTTTGACCAAGTTTCGAAAGACGTCCAAATTTTGTTAAAATGATCATAACTGCTTGAAATCTTCTTCAAATTACTCGCCAAATTATAGGACTGCTACTCTTAGTTCAGCACCCCTGTATTATTTTTCCAAGCCAAATTTTATTTCTATACGATTTTTATATGAGTGGAGGAGGAATTAGTATCTAAATGAAATTCTGTAAAATTAATTAATTCCAATAGCGCAACCTCTTGGGCTATATTGTTTGACATTCGAATTAGGGCGCTTATTATTGTTAAAGCTACGATGGGTTTCCCTGCGAAAATCCAGGTGACAATACATCCGGTAAATGTTAATGGTGTGTAATTATAAGTGAGCCGGTATGTTAATGAGTTTCATAGTGAGATGGCCATGCTGCTCCATAGGGATAGACTTTCATTATTAACGCAGTTAACATTTGTCTCGCACCATTAAGAGAATTGGTTTTTACTCGACGAAATCCAATAAAACTACAAGACCAATTCACTGATTTTATCTACAATTATAATTAACAACAAAATAGCAAATCATCGAAACTTAAAACAATGATTTAGTTTGAGAAAGCAACGATTAAAAGCAATTAAATTTCGCCTGAAACGATCTCGTTAATAACAAACCCTTTTAAAAATCAAGACCGAACGGCAAAAAAACAACAACACACCTATTTTAATTCATCTAGAACGTCATTATTTATCATTTTCAACCCATAAATAATGGACATCTTTTATACCTTTAGTTTGTAACAGTGACAACAACAATGATGGCGTAGGTGATGATGATTATGACGATGGTGGATGGAATAAAGACGACACCAATATAGAAGAAGTTTAAGGTAAGGTAAGAAAAAAAATCTAATTGTATGAACGGCGGCTTCATAAAACAAGACGGCAATCCATTAGTAAACGCGCCACACAATTAAACCTCAGTAGTAATTAATCTCTCGACGGGGCGCGCTTACCTGTGGCCCCAAAAACTTAAAGAAACATATAGAAGAGGAGGACATAGTTATGGAAAGATGGTGGAGATGAACATGGGCAGGCGGGCTGAACAGTTTGACACCACTCTGTCGTTCTACGTTTTGATTTGTTGATTACGTAAATATGTTCATTTTAACAAACTTTAATCTTTTTTTTTTAATATAAATTTAATCCCTGATGTTGTACTAGTCATTATTAGTATTTTTATTATTGAATATATGATGATTAAGAGTCATCGTCCGACAAATTACGTCCTATTTTATTTTTAACATGACATTAAAGAAGTTTAAAATTTTTAATTTATTCTCCATAGTGGTCTTACGTTCATATACAGGCGGTTTCACGTTTGGGAAAGTCAGAAAATATGCAACCTTAAAATTTTAGTCAATGGGTGAAATTTCCAAAGTTTTCAAATATTTGCCAAAAATCGTCTGAATTTTTATACTAAAAACTGATAAAGTTATTGAAGTAGCCAAAATTTAGAATTATGTACTTCAAAATTTGGAGACTTCAATGAGACATTCTGGCTTGCATCCTAATACAAATTTTTAAAGCATGTACTTTTAGTTCAAAATTTTAACATTTATTTGGTCAATCAAAATAAGGACAAAATATACGGAATTTGGTCAACATTTCTGAAAATTTTGTATCATTGACCCAATACTTGAAAATTTTGCTTGATTACAAAAATATCACGCTCCTTGCACCATCTTAAACATCACTTAAAAAACAACTTTTGATTTAAAATTTTGAGAATTTCTGCATTGCTCCTTATAATCCCTTAACTTGAAAAAATTTAGCCCTTATAGTCGAAAATTCCAAGGTTTTGACCCAAAAATTCTCACTACTACAATACAAAATTCAGGACCAACTTACAAATTTTAATTTGCAGGAAATAACTCTTAAGAAGCGAAAGTATCGTTGCTATTTGCTAATCTCGAGACGAATTTTAAATATCCCACTACATCCGAATACATTCACTCATGTCTCATTTGTAAATTCTGTTGATTTGGGTGGATACCCCCGGGACGTTCTGTTTATTCCTACATGAAAGTCATTTTAGGGTGGGTCAAGCAGACGGAAATATACCATTTTGAATAATAATAATAATAATATACGATTCCATTCGGCAAATAAACTCGATTAAGTGGCATCTGTCATCTTTAATTAATTAACGAATTTAAGGTGGTAAAACTGAGCAATGGTAGTGGTTGTAGAAGATGAAAGTTAAATTTGTTGGAAATATATTCGTAAAAGTTTGGAATCAACAAGGGAATGCCTAATCAAACTGTAATATTATTCATTTTAAGCAATAGGAATAAATAAAATAAAATAAAATGAAATAAAACTGGCAAAGCGGAAATGTAAAAGTAAACTTTCGGTATAATCACTGAATTTTTATACAAAGAGAAACGAAATTCTCATCTTTGAATTTCGCCTTTAAAATATTTAATACCTCTTTAAAGCCTATATTTACCAGTATTGTCGTTATTACAGGTATAAAATACCGAGGTAATGACGATTCTGGTTCCCCATATGGCCACTTTTACCCAAATTCAGCCCCTTTCAGCAAAAAAAAAACCATGCGAAGAATTAAATTAATTTGAGTATTTGGGCTATTTGTGGATGTGAAGATTGAAGTTCAAAGCAAATTTATCGCTATTTGGGTATTTGAAACGAATAGGGCTACATCTATGGTCCAAATACCATGATCTATGGACAAGGAATAATATTTTAATCTCCTAGAGATTCCACTTTATTTAGATAATGGCAATGGGAGATCAAGGAGCCTTCTATGTGTTTGTATATCTATGTTGTGTATATATTTGTCGTTGGCAAATACGTTAGGGATAACCCACATCAACTTTACAAAGATAACATTACAGATCTGTACATAAACACATATGAAACTCATTCTCTATTAACTATTACGTTGTAATTTCTATTTCAAACACATTTACAATGAGTTTCAGCTCAACTCCCACAATTACTGTTTTAAAACATGAAAAATACGATTTTTCCAAGTTAATTTTATCGTCGTTTGTCAGATTTTGTGACGTGGCATAAATTTAATAAATCTAAATATACATATGTAGATATTTATTGTACAACGGCCGTTACTCATCGTTTTGAAATATTTTTTTCCATCGGCCCCAAGTCTACGACCAAACTCATGTAGCATGTCATGATTTTAATTTTACGATCGTGCATATTAATTCGCCGCATGTTATCGACAACACAAGTTGTCTTGTTTATTCGATTAGTTTACTCTTTTTTGCATATATTAACAATAATTGCTACAATAATTTTTAATATAAAGTCTCTTGAAAATCGTCTTAGTGAAACGACAAGCAAATAGAAAAATGTGGAAAATTGTAGATTTGTAGAAACGGGAACAATTGTTCGTAATAAAAACAAATACGATAAAACTAATGAAAAATGTACGAAGTCTAACCGTCTAGAAATTATCCCAGTAGAGACATTCGGAATGTTTTATGTTACCTTTGTAGAAATGTATGAATGAATCAGTAAGTTATTGGCGGAATATTTGAGGCATTGTACACCCAATCTAGATAATTTGGGACGACTTTCATCTACAAACTTTAAATAGTCAATCTTTTTAGAAAAACACCAAATATGAGCCACAAACTTGCAGTTGGTCTAAAAGATCGCATAACTTCCATTTAAGGGCGCAGAGTTACATCTCATCGTTTCGAGGGGCGAAATGTGAATTTCTAACTCGCGATTTCTGGCGCGCCCTCGGGGTTACGACAACCGAAGATAGATTTTTGAAAAGAGGATTTTTTGTAGTCTCTAACAGTTCCTCCAGTTTTTCAAAATGTTGATATAAATTTGAATTACAGACGAGAATATAACATGTTTTCTTCGTATTTTTGTACAACTTCTTATATTCTAATGAGGGGTTGTAAAAACTGTCCCCAAATTTCTTACAGACATTTTCTTAATTTTCTGGAAAACTAACCGTGCAAACGAAAAATTTCTTAAAGATTTAAAAAGTGGTTTTTATTTGCTATTTAACAGTACAGGAATTTTTGCAAAATAATCAAAATTGGCCAAGTTATAAGAGAAAATATAAGAAATTGTCCAAAAATACGAAAAAAACATGTTAGATTTTCGTCTGTAATTCAAATTTGTATCGACATTTCGAAAAATCGGAAGAACTATTAGAGGCTGTAAGAAATGCTCTTTTCAAAAATTTATCTGCGGGCGTCGTAGCCTTAAGTACGAGCGAGAAATCGCGAAGTAGAAATTCACATTTTCGCCGGTTAAAACTATGAGATCTACTCTGTGCCCTTAAGTTGCAAGATGCAGGCCTTTCTCGTGCTGTTTTTGGAGAGCATACCCTGTAATGTAAGCGATACCTGTGTAAATCGACCGAAATCATTAAACATTCGTTTATATTCATGAAATTAAAGTCAAACCTACTGGAAACATTGTCTCATCTATCCTGCCGTCAACTATGTTACAACATTTTAATAGTTATTTTGATATTTATAGGTAGTGTAAACGATAAATTTTTATTTGAAAAACTGGATTTTATATGTAATTCTTTTAGTGTTTGATTTATTATTAAATAAACTATAAAATTATCCAAATATGTAGTATTGAAAATAATTAAAAGTGTGTAATATATGACTGGTTAAAACGGAAGAAATGGCGATTTTTCGTGTTTTTTTTTTTTAGTAGTTAGAAAAAAGTTTATTACACGAACATATAACTCATAACGACTTGGTCGTTATTCAAACTTCTAAATTAAAATTCATTAAAGTGTGCTCGAGTTTTGTTGGAATTTTAAAGATCGTATCTATCTAGTAAAAATCGACAAATTTTCTATTTTACGAGTTACCCTGTAAATCTAAAATTTAAATAAAACAACAATGAGTTTATGTTTCAAAAAATAGAAAATAAAAATAAAAATCGTACCAACTCCATCATGTACGATCAATGTTGATTATTGACATTGACATTGGCTACATTGATGGTCTCCAGCTGTTTGTTACCCGCTAGGATGCCAGTTGTAACGATTTCTTCATATAATTAATAATAAACAGAATCGATCAACGGGCATGTTCAGTAATTTTGCTCTTATTATCAATTCTGGTGACTTAGCCAGCAACTGTTGCTCGTATTCCGTAACTTCAACGAAGATTTTAATTACGTTTAGTTGAAAAAATGTTACCGAATATGAGCTGTTGATGTAAACTAGTTAGTCTTCTAATCAAGCATCTCTTGCTCATATTCTGTAACTTCAACGACTGATGTCTTTTTATTACAAAGAATTTTGCAGAATACGAGATACTGAGCTAGCCTCTTATTGAGCATCTATTGCTCATATTCTTCAACGAAGATTTTAAGTACGCTTAGTTTCAAAAATATTACAGAATATGAGTTGTTGCTCTTATCGAGCATCTATTGCTCGCATTCTGTAACTTCAACGAAGACTAATGTCTTTTTACTGCAAAGAATCTTGCAGAATGCTAGTCCTCTCATCGAGCATCTATTGGTCGTATTCTGCAACTTCACCCAAGACTAATTTCTTTTTACTACAAAAGTTCAGAATATTGATGTAACTAGTCTTCTAATCGAGCATCTATTGCTCATTCTCTGTAAGTTCTTTCTTTTTAGTATAAAGAATCTTGCAGAATACGAATTGTTGATATAGTTAGTCCTCTTATCGAGCACTGCTCGTATTCCATTAGTTTAACAAAGGCTCTTATACTCCTGTTTAGTGCAAAAAATGTTGCAGAATGAGTTGTTGATGTAGCTAGTCGTGTTATCGAGCTCGTGTTCTGTGACTTTAGGGAAGACTTTGTTTTCATTTTAACACAAAAATCTTGCAGAATTCGGGTCTTTGTTGTTGTTGCTCCTACATTTCTTCGCTTGTCCGCGTCTTATTCATTTATTAAATCCATGTTCGTTTTTTTCGATGATTAATATTGTCAGTTAACGCAACTTTCTTAATATCGTTCTCGACGGATATGTGAACAAAAATGACAAATTATCCGTATACGAGTTAGATGTTAAGATTTATTATCTATACAACAGATATTCATAAATATAGTGGGCATTCTATCGTTGGATTTGGTCTTTTTGGACGCACAAAGGCTGTTAAAACTTGCGGAAATTTCTAGAGTTTTGTCGTTTCCTTTTGTATAAATATATACACACCTTAGGAAGCTTTTAAACACAAGATCCGGTTGTTAAATTCAATTTTCATTAAAACAAATTCTCACCAATTTCCTACACATGAAATTAATGATGATAGTCTTTAGTAAATTGTAATGTATCTTCTACTATCTGTTAAGCTTAAAGTCTTCAATATTTGAATTGGTGTCTGTTGTTACTAAATCTAAACACTAAATGTACTTAATAAGTCTCTGTCATTTGCGACTGTTGAGTGAATTAATCAAAACTTGACTAAAATAACAAAACTGACAGAGGGTGGGATACAAAGAGAATGCGTTTCTTACCGATATATTTGAAGAATTTATCCCATTTAAAAATTGAATAATCAATGAATACTCACACAATTCTACTTGTTTCTTATAAGATTTTTGAAATTAAACAAAACAATAACAGGAAACCTCCTGCTGAGGCCGATGTGTAGAGAAACTTTCCGATATTGCACTGCATGATGCATCCAATATGTGTCCATTATCATTCCAACTTAATATTTGAAAATCAAATAAATAATCTGTTCGAAACAAAGCTTATCGCTGGCCTGTCAAAAAGCTTTTATTGTCATCATCAAAAAAATAGAAGACAACCGATTTCAATCCTCTCCAAAAATTAAATATCAAATTCCGCTTAAATAGATAAAAACCTGGCCGGCTTTTAGGGGTGGAATTTTTCCAAATACCGAGATAATCTCGAATGAATCATTTTATGTCCAAGAGAAGACACAAAATTGATCGCAATATTTTCAAATTGTAGATGCGGCCTTCTAATATTCAATATGACAGTTGATTTATTGTACATTTATATAATTTATGCATGCTCAACCGGCTCCTACACCCATACACAATAACTGTACAGTTCAATTATGGGCGTTAAACGCTTCAACAACAAAGCCCACTTCTCTCCTCCTGTTGATAATTAGATTTAGCCTCTGATGATGTCGATGATTACACCAATCGGCCAATAAATCACCAGTGAAAGCAAAAAAATAATCAAAATTATATTGTAAGAAAATATTTCAATTGGAATAAAGTAGAATTTTTAATAAATTCCTTCAAATTAATTCCGACAAGATCGATGATTTAACTGAAATAAAAATCCCACAATTTATATATTGGCTAAACGATTAGCATATTAATAGAGTCAAATGGAGATTAACACTGGGGGTTCTTTGAGAATTGTGACAAGCAATTTTACCGATTTCCATATAACTCAAATGATGTAGTATATCGAGAAGAAAATTTAAATATTTAACGTTTCTTTTCTTGTTGTTCCAAACAAGGCCTTTTTGTTTTCATTTGCTACAGTTATTTCTTCCACAATATTGTTGTTGTGTGTTCAGTTTCTGTTGAATCAAAGTGAAAGAATTCCTTTGACAAATAATAGAATTTTCGGGGCAGTTTAAAAAAGAAAGTAGCGTACCTAATTCAATACAGAAATGGTAAAAACAAAGAGAATAAACCCTTATGTACGAATATGTGGACGACAAACAAAGATTCGGTTTCTTTGTTTATATGTGTTTGTGTGTATTTTCGATGGAATCTACCGCACAAAAGCAAAAAGTTGGTGGTTGTAAGTTGGAAAAAATTCGGGCAGAATTTCCAATGATATTTACAGTGGAAAGAAAGAGAAATACTGAAAATCGCATACAGACAACAAGTATACAGTTATGAATTTCAAACAGGTAATTAGAGGAAACAAAATGTAAGGTATTTAAACCAATTATTTTGAAAATCTCATCAACAACAACAACAACAAAATGGGGAACGTTCTCCTTATTCAACTCTGATGGAAGCAAATCATTAATTTGGCATCGAAAGCTTGTGTTTGTGCAACAGGAATTCATTATACTTATATTTAAAAAAAAGAAACGTCTAATAAGTTTATGTTTCTTTGATTTTTACCGAGTCGTGAAAGAAACGTTCCCCCTTTATTTATTTATTAAATAAAACGACTTAATTCCTTCGTAAATATTTCCATGTTGGAAAAATTTCGGCGTCTCAAGGCTTAAAAATTGATGAATACTTTGCACATTGTGCTTTGGCCATAATTAAATCAATTAAACTGTTTGAGAACAAACTGAAAAATATGCCTGTTCAAACAAAAATACACTTTGCGCTTTTAAAGGTGTCTTTTATACTCGAAATTAATAGCATCATCAGTGTAAAAATTTAAACATTGATCCTGACATAAAAGATAAGCATCCCTTGCGATCTGTCGTCAGTCAATTAGTGAAACATTGACTCGTATGGCAGATTATAGAATACCCTTTAAATTAAACCACAATTGCCTCAACAAACTCTTAATATTTCAACAAAAGGATCTACTAATTGAACAAAGTTGAATTTCTCGTTGTTCTGCTAGATTTCTGTTTGATTTGTTTGATGTCGTTATTAGATTTCCATGCCTTGTTTCTGATTGCGTAGAAATCGGGACAATTTTTGAAAAACAATGCATGATAAATAACAATAATGAACAATTTTCCCCAGGCATTGGGAAATTTGAGCCTTAAGCTAGGTCCTCGTCTAACCCACGAGCACTAACGAACGATAATGAACACGTACAAGTTTCAAGTACGAGCGCTATAATGCACCCGGACGAACGCGAACAAACATCAAGAATTATTCCCAGTATTTGTTGCGTGTGATTTATCGCAATACCTTCGTTCGTTTGTGCTCGTTCTTATTCGTTCGTGTGGGCCCGGCTTTAGAGAGGTTACAAGAGGCTTGATTGCTCGAAATGATTCGTTTTGCAAGAAATTCTCCAAAAATCAAAATTAATATAAAATTCTGCGTTAAGACCCGGAAATCGACCTGAAAATTAAGATTAAGAGTGCCTGAACTATTTTCTCAGCAGAAGAATGTAGATTAAAACTTTATTTAAAGACTTTCAATTTTCCACTAGAATTCAGTTAGAAATTCAGCCAATAATAAAATTTGGAAATCTACAAGTCTCTAAATAATCCATTTTTACGATTCAATATTTTGATATGACAGCCATCCCTGTATATCCCCCAATACAATCATAAATATAGAATTTGATGTAGAATAGACCGTTAAATTAGGATTACAATTCCTATATTACAGATCGATTCAATATGAAACTAATAAATGTACAACTAGTTTGAGTTATAATGATCGGGATCAGTAGTTATCCAACTATTCGAATCATGTTCAACTCATTTACTAATATATCAAAATTTAACAAGGCCCCTTTTAAAATATTATTATCCCTTAAATATATAGTCAATTATTCAACAAATATTGTAATCCTCACAATTTAGATTTATTTTCAATTCGATTTGCATAAAACAGGATCACTTATTTCAATTATCTGTCTTATGAGATTCGATTAAACGATTGACCGGGTTGAAATCGAGTACACCACCTACACAAACGATAATGTATTAGATACGTTAACGGATCTATTATTAAGTATAACAAATCAAATATGAATAGATTAAACTGGTTCAAACGAACATAATGATCGAATAGAATTTAACAATATTTTTATTTCAATAAACATTTACCTAGACTTTAATCTGCAGTAAAATTGATTTACTGGAAATTGTTGGAAACAGCCCTACAATTGAATGGATCGTAAACCGAGCGTACAATTTCTCCAAATAAAACTCGCACAAAATTTTATAATTCCAGCGTGATTTTTGCAATAATCATTCAAATTCCGATCGATCTTGTTTTTTGTTGATCATTAGAAAAACCAACAACTCGATTTTCAGTACGTTTCAATTAATAAAATGACCGCATTCGTGATGGATTAATTCTCTTAACTGATTATTTGGCGGTGACTGTCACAACGGCAACAATAGCCAGTGATTGATCGTTGGTTCTTTTTTTTTTTAAGATTCTTCAGGGAAATTATAGTCGTCCTATTATTCTGTTTATTTGTTAGTTTAATAGAATTCCACAATTTTACTATTGGAGTCGTCAAACTTCAATGGTTCTTTTACGATATAAGTTTGTGTTTTTTAGATTCAAACGAACAGAAATCGAGCATTGCTCAACATCGTGTTGTATTGAAGGAGACAATACAACATTAACATCAAGAAAGACGGGGTGAAATTGTCATTATTTGCCCATGGTTGAGCATATAACACCATCTATCATCCGTAACGGGGGCCCCTTTAACCGACTCACCGACACTCCAGCTCGGTGATTGATTGATTCATTCCTTTAAATAAATTTGCATATTGGAGTTTCCATAACAGACACTCTATATTCAATACAAACACTCGCATATAATCATTTAACTGCCATTATCGAATATGTATAGAGTCAATATTGGAGTATTTCAAATTTGCTCCCGAATAAGTTAGAAATCAATTAATGAACTAACCAGACAATACTATAAATTAAAAATGTCTGTTATATTGTTTAAAATAATGTAAAAATGTGGAAATTTATTCCATTATTATGTAAATCATATAATAATGTCGATCTTTCGTTGATTATAATCGGCAAGTAGCTTTCCACACTTTTATTTCCTTCATAAACTATTTACAATGAAACAAACCGTTGTCATTTAACATGAATTATTGTTGATTTTGATTAATTATTGTTGTAAGAATGGTCATAAGTTGAAGTCCAACTGTGCAACAAACAACAAACAAAACGAATTTTAAAGTTAAACGAAATTATCTTTCATCTATACACTATTTTTAAACCATTGAAATAATTGAAAATTTTGAATTGCGCGCCGTTCAAAGTTGCTCAACTTGTATAACCAAATCCTCAAGCTATTGTTACTTTTAACCTTAAAATTCTAGTTTTTGGGTGTTTTCGTACAATTTTTACAACATTCTAAATTATTTCAATAGTATTTTATCTATTGAAACAACTTACAAATAAGTAGCTCGAGAGAAACACTGTACTAGTAGAAAATGCACTAGATTTTGGGGGTAAACTTGAATATTTCTCTTGTTATTATGTCAAATTTAACACATTAACGCGATAATAAAAATAAGCTTTCATAATTAATAACGTTATAATAATAAATAACGAATAAATAACGTTAGAGTATCATTAAAAATAGTGAAAATAACCAATAAGAAGGCAAAATTTAAGCGAGAGAATTGTATAAATCGATAACCCCTGGAATTATTCACACATAAATCTACGATGATACTCTATAATTTTTTGGTATTAAAAACAAATTGAGACGGGATTTTCGTTACAAAGTCGTTTGGATGGTCTGAAGAAAATTAGCTGTAACGATGAATTCGTACAATCCACAAATAAAATAGAGTTTTAAGAAATAGCAGGGGAGTTGTACAATCTCGTCAACATCACTATCTATTTAAATTACGAGCGGTTGTACGGCGACAACAAACACACCCCCATTTCATCGCATCCTCTACTCGATAAAAATCCAAGAAATAGAAATTTGTGTTTAAAATTTTCAAAACGCAAGGCTCTCTGTAATGCATCCAATACTTTTAATGTATCAATAATTCATTAATAATAGAAATATATAAAAAATGATGGTACATTTTCTTGAATTATTGATAGATAGCTTCAACTGTACATGATACACTTTCTACCGTATAAATAATGACATTCCATTAACATCAATAATAAACGATTGATCTGAGTTTGTTTTTTGTTATTGTTTTTAACACCCCCACAAGGAGTGTACGTGTATATGCGTGTGTACATTTTGCTTTATATGGAACGAACAAACAAGAGCTTACTTAGTAGCGATCAGCTCAAAAGCTCATTAATTTTCATGCTGGCATTTTGTGTTAATTCTCTTTATAGAAAAAAAATTAATAGAACGCTATAATTTACTTTCAATATTAAATCCGACAATATTTACATTAAAATATGGATTTTGATTGGCAAAAATTTATGGCTTATTATCTGTTTATATCCCCCGTTTTGGGTTTCTTATTTTATAAAAGACTAGAATTTCTCCGAACGGGATCAAGTGAAATTTGATTTATTTACAGCCTTTACAATAAAAATTTATAAAAATTTTATAATTTATTTGAAATAATTTCAAAACAACTATTGTGTCTTTTTTATTTAAAAATAAAAACGAAAAATATAATACGCTCTCCCTTCTATTTACCACAAATAAAATATTAGCTGTACTAACAATAGATGAGGGAGAACACAAAAAAATTGAATTGAAAGTAGACTTTATATAGAGTCGTAATCCTTAACACAACAATACAGACAGGTGGGTATAAGTTTCAACAATAGAGTCTCATCCGAAATTCAATTTAAACAAAAGGAATATAATTTTTAACTTGTGACCGTGCACCATTGCTTAAATCTAAAAAATTCTTGAAAAAAATCAGATGGATAAAAATATAAAAGGGCCATTTGGTAGCACCACACACCCTAATGACTGTCGCATTGTTATTTAGATCAGTGGAAGGGAAAAGCCATCTAGAAACGATGACGACAACCGACTATTGAATAAAGACCTCTCGACTAAAGACGACCAAACTTCATTTATTATTCGCTTCGTTGCAGACGACAATCGTTGGATGGTTAGTTAGCCGGGTAGCCCAACCGGTGGCCACCCAGTTTATTTGATTAATGTACCAATAAATTCTGTATATTTAAAGATTTTTATTATAATACATCCTCTATTTCTATGTTAACAATCTCTTAACTTCTCACCCTAGAATTCAACTTTAAAATCCAGATGCATGAGTTTATCTACAATGCTTATCAAGTTTCTTACACCAATTAGGATCAACCCTCTCACCTAATTTTCTTAATGTACCCTCTCACCATATCACTAATTCCACATTATCTATACATACATTACTTGCATTCTACATACAAACATGTATAACCACCCCTATTATAAAGGAGTGAACTATTTGGCAAAGATGATACGTTCCCACCCTTATTTACGCTAACATCGTCTATTCATATCAGTGCACGTGTATGTGTAAGTAGAAAAGGGGGTGAAAGTTTAACTAGAAACATGTCTATAGAGTAGCTTATCAAACACTTCAAAATCATCGCATGATTTTTGCAATTTTTCTACTTATCTATCACTAGAACACTGTTATCTATGGCACGTTCTTATCGATAGGATCAATAATAATACTTGATTATAGTCGATAGTAAATCGATCAAGTTTTTCCTCGTGGTGATAAAATGCAGTATTTACAAACAATACTCGATGGGCAGGTGTACAACGAGATTTCACAATTTCCTATGGGTTTCGTTATATAATGTCGTAACTTAATTCACATTTAATATGGTATAAACAAAGTTACGACGCTACATAATCATAGGCTTGGCATCGAATTTAACGTTATATTTTCTACATAGTTTGTCAAAGGTACCAATACAAAGATGTTCATTTTATTTACTGCCAATTTCTACAGAGTCTTCCAACCAAACGTTTCCAGTTCTTAATTTCCGGGTGATTCGAAAAATATTTTAAAGATTTGTATGGTCGTCCTGGGGAACATTTTACCAAAATTTGAGCCCCGCAGTTCATTGGAAAATTGATGAAAAACCGCTTCAATCGGATCGACCTCTTTATAAATTTGACATTAAATGATCTACAGTGATATGACGATCCGTTTTTTGCTCATTTTTCATCGCGAAATCCTAGAAAAACTGAAAAAATTGTTTTCCGAGATCGATCATGAATAAAAAGTTCATTAGCCACTAGATATCAGCTGTTTACTACCATTTTACTCGAAATCTAGAAGTTTCAAGTGTTCCAGCAACTGATAACGGGTCTACCATCGCGGGCGGTCGACTAGAAAAGTGGTACAGCGACCACTTGATTGCGGCTTAGAAAAACATCTACAACTAGAATGATGACAGAAATAATACCTCGATTCCAAATATTATCAGTTTTTTATTCATGGGTTGGTCTTCCAAGTACGATTAGAAGATTTATCAACTATTTTACGCACACTGATTGGTCCTAAATTACTAGCACGGCCCTAATGTGTGGGTGTTCCAGGTTGCACGGTTGCTTGGTGTGTAGACCCCTTTACACTATTCAAGGGTAAAATAGTAGTGAACAACTGATGTATTAAATGATTATTCACTCATTCGTGTTCGATCTCGGAAAACAAAGTTTTCCGTTTTTTCCACAATTTTGTGAAGAAAAATGAAAAAAAAAACTATTTCGCACGAATCGTCATATCACTGTAGAAATTTGCAATGACATTTACAAAGAGGTCGATCGCAATATGTTCCGATTAAAGCGGTTTTTCATCAATTTTCCAATGAGCTACGGGGTTCAAATTTTGGTAAAATGTTCCCTAGGGACTACCCTACAAATCCTCAAAATATTTTTCAAATCGCCCGGAAACTAATACGGACTACCACAAGAACTGGGAACGTTTAGTTGGAAGATCCTATATATGGAATTTTTCATTTTTGAACTCAAAGGTTAATAGTTAATTTAAAACTTTACACCATGGGTAGTACTATTTTCAATTATAAATTGAAGTCCTGTGCCAAATGATTGTCCCAATCGATAGCCTGTACAGGGATGCTGAACTAAAAAAAGAGTTTATATAAGAATTCATATTATTTGACGAAAAATTTAAAAAAACATATTGAGGATTTATAGGAAGGTCAAGATCCCTAGATATACTTTAAGCGAAATGTGAACCTCGTAGTTCATCAGGAAGTTGGTCAAGAAAATCTCCTTTTAAATAAAGTTGCGATTTTTGAAAAAAAGAGCTAGACACGTCAAATAACCCAAAATGACTTAAAGATGCTGCCCACATATTTTCGTTTTTTCAATGCATTTTAGAATTTATGATACGATAAATTAGACGATGATCATTTGATTTGTGTAACTCGTTTTTGAAAATCGCAACATAGTCAGAACAAGAGCTCTTTGACAATGTATAAAGTGAGCTACGAGGCCCAAAATGTGAAGAAAAGATCTCCTGGAACCCTTCTATAAACCCTTGAAATAATTAACCACATCTGTATATACAGATGTAAGTACTGTTACCACAAGCATAACAAAATGAAGGTTTCAATTACATTTGTGTTGTATTAGTTTTGGTTGGAGCAGCTTTAGCTGTCCCAAAAATAAGATTCTATTTTTCTATTGTTTTTTTTTTCAATTTTTAATTGTTTATAATTGTTCGTAATTCAGAAAGTGCTAAAATTCCGTAATCTATACAAAGGACCCATTACCGGGCACAAAAGCATCCCATTCCAGTCGTATCTTCAATGGACAAGAGGCTTCTGTAACACAATTCCCTTACCAAGCATTTCTTGAAGTTTACAGTTCGTCAGAACTGCGGTGGTTCTCTAATTACAACCATAGCTGTTCTATCAGCTGCCCATTGTGGTACTGAGTAAGTTCGAAATTGTTTTCTCAAATTAATGTAAGATTTTCTACGTTTTTTTCTTCTTTATAATTACAGTGACTTACTGACTTATATCAAACTTGGTGCCCATGATGTTAACGTTAACGCTTAAATAAACATAAATAATAGAAATAAGAGGTCATAAGAATATAAAATTGACTTGAGTAGCTCTGTAAGTCACAAACTGTCGCGGTTAGGTTGATTTTTTTCCAAATGCCCTCAAAAAAACTATATCTGTTGCTGTAATTGGTAAAAATTGACGTACAGACATTACCCAAGAATAAAGAACACTGATAACAGAACAATATAACCTTGTGAATAGTTTCTAACATTTCTTGTCTCAAAAAATGAGTACCCAATTTTACCCTATCAGTAGCGCTAAAATAATGGGTTCTCTAATTTCGTTTCTATGATTATCCAAACGTTAGGAACCTAACTTTGCCCAGATTTTCTCTACTAATAGAATTATGCCAAACTTGTAGTAAATTTCACTTTGTAACAAGTCAATTATGATAAAATTTTCCATGTAAATTAACAGATTGACAATCGCTAAAGTCCAGCCGAAAATTAGAAATGATCAATATTATCAAGTATTTGTAATAAAAGCCTATTGAAGACTAAAAAATGCTTTATCATTTCAATAGTTATTGAGAAACTAATCTCGAAAATATCTAATTTTTATCAAAATCTAATAATATAAAAGGCGTGATTTACTGAACCACAAGCATAACAAAATGAAGATTTCAATTACATTTGTTGTTGTATTAGCTTTGGTTGGAGCAGCTTTAGCTGCCCCAAAGGTAAGATTCTATTTTTCTATTATTTTTTTTCCAATTTTTAATTATTTATAATGGTTTGTAATCTAGAAAGGGCTAAAATTCCGTAATCTATACAAAGCTCCATTAGCGGGTACAAAACCGTCCCATTCCGGTCGTATCATTAACGGACAAGTGGCTACAAAAGGACAATTCCCTTACCAAGCATTCCTTGAAGTTTACAGTTTGTTGGAAGGTTGGTACTGCGGTGGTTCTCTAATTACAACCACAGCTGTTCTATCAGCTGGTCATTGTGGTGCTGAGTAAGTTCGAAATTGTTTTCTCAAATCAATCTAACATTTTCAACGTTTTGTTTTTTTTTGTGTTTTTTTTTACTTCATAACTACAGTGGCTTACTAGCTTATATCACACTTGGTGCCCAGGATGTTACCGCGAGCGAAAGCAGCCAAGTCAATGTTGAAACCTCTGACATCGTTGTCAATTCTGCATATGATTCAAGTTCAATCACAAACGATATTTCCATCTTCCGTCTATCATCAGCCGTTACTTTAACTGATTACATCCAACTTGCATCATTACCAACATCAGCTAGTAGTACCTATGCTGGTGAAACTGGTGTTGTTAGTGGCTGGGGTATTACTAATGGATATGCCAGTACAATTTCAAGTGTCTTAAGATACACATCAAATCCAATCTTGACAAATACTGCATGTAGTGAAATTATGGGTACAATTCCTTCGACACAAATCTGTTTGTCTGGTGCAAATGGACACTCCTCATGCAGTGGTGATTCTGGTGGCCCACTTACTGTTGATGGTGTACAAGTTGGTATTGTTTCTTATGGTATCGAATACTGCCCAAGCGGTTATCCAAGTGTCTTCACTAGAGTCACAAGCTATTTGGACTGGATTTCCGAAAATCAATAAATTTCAACAGCATGCTTATATTATAAATAATATAAATAACCAAATACATTGATTGTAAAGCAGATTTCCGATTTTTATTCATATATTTTTTTTTATGAAATAATACACCTATGCCTGTGAGATGCAAGAAAATATTTAAGCTTCTTTATAAAATTAAATTTTTGATTTATTTGTAATTGAAGAAATCGAAATTTCGATTGCGCGTCTTTCAAAAAAGTGGTTTTGCACGATCAAGCGTTTTTGTTTATTTACTACAGCTGATTTGACAACGGTATGTTGTTTTTACTGTTGTTTACTGGTTGCTACGACGGTAAGTTGTACTTACCGTTCTAGAACGGTTGTACTTACCGAGCATGTTTGGAATAATGCCATGGGAACACATGTACGAAAACAGCCCACTTATCTTATCATGAGACAACAACATACTCAAAATTTTCGTTCTGTTTGCATTGTTTAAAATAAACTTGGTAGTATAAAAAATTTGATCGTGCAAAAAATATCATAAGCATCACGAACGGTAAGAGATTTTACCGATCTCAGACAATATTGGAGACTTGACTGCGCTCAGTGTCCAAACATTGTCTTCGATCGGTAAAATCTCCTTACCGTTCTTGATACTTAATATACTATTTACTAGATCCATATTTTAATGTATACATACATTTTTAACCTTAAAATTTTGACAATCAATATCTATACAAAGGGTAGTACGAGAATCTGGTTATATAAGTTTGCCGACTCACATTTTTAAAAGCAGATTAATGCATTATATTGGTACGCAGAGTGAGATCTGGCAGAACTTTGTTTTAGTTAATTCTTTAACAAGTTATAGCAAAAAAAAAACACGATTATTTGGATTAACAAGGCTTGCTTCCTATCAAGCAGCTCTATATACTGTGACCGAAAAGTTCCGCATAATGCAAATAACTTTTTTATTTATCAAAATTTTGAAAAACGCCGAGACAGGTAACTTTCTATTTTTTACTTGCCTATTTGTGATGAGGTCAAAATGACACTACCAGTTACCATCACGAAGAAATGGTATCATCATCAATTTTTTTTAATCAGAACCCCTATTATTGAATTTTTTTTCAGGAAGAGCATATTTTTCTGCGTTTAGACATGTAAAAATTGTGGGGGGTTACATAAGAAAATTCTCGAGAAAAAAATTGTTAAAGTTTCTAAGATTTTCTGTCATCGCAATATCCTTGCATCAGCATAGTATACAAAAAACGCAATATCTCTGAATAAGCATTACAAGCATTGATTTACTAAAGGATCAAGTAGGCATCAGTTGAAAATTTGACATAATTGCTGACAAACATGGCGGATTAAATTGTCAAAAATAAAATGAGAAATTTGGACGATTATTAGCAATAGAGATGATATAAGCCATTAAAGAGATCAAATACACTTCAATTTTATTCCGCCTTTCATCTCCATTGCTAGAAATCATCCACATTTCTGATTTTATTTTTGACAATTTAATCCGCCATGTTTGTCAGCAATTATGTCAAATTTTCAACCGATGCCTACTAGATCCTTTAATAAATCAATGCTTGCAATGCTTATTCAGAGGTACTGTGTTTTGCATATGCCATGCTGATGCATGGATATTGTAATGACTAAAAATCTTAGAAACTTTAACAATTTTTTTCTCGAAAATTTTCATATGTAACCCCCCACAATTTTTACATTTCTAAACGCAGAAAAATATGCTCTTCCAGAAAAAAAAAGAAAAATAAGGGTTCTAATTAAAAAAAAATTAATAATGACGCCATTTCTTCGCGATGGTAACTGGTAGAGTCATTTTAACCCAAACACAAAAAAATAATTAAAAAATAAAAAGTTACCTGTCTCGGCGTTTTTCAAAATTTTGATAAATAAAAAAGTTATTTGCATTATGCGGAACTTTTCGGTCACAGTGTATATGAAATATCCAATTAAACATGTGTACTAATAGAATTGTACGAAACTAGTAAATTTCATCATGTAACAAGTCAATTATGATCATATTTTCCATGTGAATCAACAGATTGAAAATCACTAAAATCTAGCCGAAAATTAGAAATACATCAATGCAAAGTCTACAGTTACAATAACTGGACTTTTGAGTGCTTAAAAAGAAGTTAATTTTCAGTTAGACCCACCGTTAATTTTAATAAGCGATTTTTTACTTTATTTTTCCCAATTTGCGTAATTTTAGAGACACAAGCACTAAAGAGAGTCCATTGGAAAATTCTCTATGAAAATTTAACGACTCCAAAGGTTCTACAATTTTCATTGTTCCTCTGCAGTTTATTATCTAAAATTTTCTCCACTAATGAAAATGTTCATCCCACATTTTTCCCGACAATGATAGACGGGTGGAGTGTGAAAATTTGTACATAACCACACAACCCCACGTAGTGTTAAAATTGCCAATATAAAAAACACCTCGTAAACATCGATGGTGGTTTTTTCTTCCAAACAAGATGAGACTATTGATTGTATTGTTTCTACTAAGTGGAGTAGCATTTGGTGCTATGTCGGTAATCATTATCATCTTTCTTCGGTGATGTATTTTCCATCTATTTTATAGTTTCAGAAAGTTTATAAACCTCGTAATTTATACAAAAAGCCCTTAATAGAGTTACATATACCGACAACTCGTATTATTGATGGTTTTATAGCCGAACCGCATTCCATACCATATCAAGCATTTCTTACATTTTTCGATCCAGAATTCAATTGGTATTGTGGTGGTTCATTAATTACAACTAAAGCCGTTTTAACTGCCGCCCACTGTGTGGACAAGTGAGTTTTCTATCAATAATTTCAATCAAATTTCTAAAATCAATGAATTAAACAGTGCTGACGACGTTACGGTAATACTCGGTGCTCATAATTTTACAGAAAAGGAACCATCTCAAGTCTCCATACATTCTACTGATATGATAAAACATCCAAATTTTGATGCAGTTGAATTTACAAATGATATAGCAGTTATTCATCTACCATCACCAGTTCGTTTGAACAAATATATAAAAACAGTACCTTTACCATTATTCACGCATGAATCCTACACGAATAAAATCGCTATTGTTAGTGGTTGGGGTCGAACTTTAAGCGCTCTTTATCGCGAATATTACGCTGGACATCAAGCGTGATCATCTCCAATGAAGAATGTAACGAATTCTTCAGCAATGTACCATCAACACAAATTTGTTTAGATGGTTTAACTGGACAATCGTGCGTTGGTGATTCTGGTGGTCCATTAACTATTGATGGTGTACAAATCGGTCTTATTTCATATGGTGTTAAATTTTGTCCACCAGAATATCCAGCTGTGTATACAAGAGTTTCTAAGTATTTACAGTGGATTAATGCGAATGTATAAATGTCATATATTATTGTATATCTAGAAATTTTGTCATAATAAAAATGTTTTCGATTTTAAACTAGAGACACTTGAAGTTGTTTTTCTTTGATAACAATTTTTGATAGAAAATTTTGCAAATCATTAGAAACTATTAGAAAAATCCATTATCTCGAAAAGTTAGTGCAATCTTGAAGAGTATGAAATTGCATTAATTTCGAAATCAAACTTGTCCTTACTAACAGTACATTTACTCCTAAAATGCAATTTTTTACTATATTAACCTTTGTACTAATTTCGGCAAGTGCAGTTTTTTCTACTACTAAGGTAAAATTCTTCTTGATTTTTCAAATTTTTTAACTATTTATGATTTTAGAAAAGATTGGATTTTCGTAATTTATACAAAGACCCATTACCGGACACAAAACCATCCCATTCTGGGCGGATTATCAATGGTCAAGAAGCAACACCAGGCCAATTCCCCTATCAGGCATTTCTTCAACTTTCCAATTCTAACGAAGTTTGGTACTGTGGTGGTTCTTTAATTACAACCACAGCTGTTTTAACTGCTGCCCATTGTGGTACAGAGTAAGTTTCGGATAATTTTAAACGATTTATTACTAATTTTTCTCGAAATTATAGAGCTACTAATGCTTATGTAACACTCGGTGCCCAAAATATCCTCCGCTTTGAATTCTCTCAAATTAGCGTTTGGTCAAGTGACATTGTAGTCCATTCTGGGTATGATTCCCAACAAATTCTCAACGATATTGCTATAATTCGTCTACCTGAAGCTATAAATTTAACTTATTCCATTCAACTTGCACAATTACCAACTTTAGATAATGACACCTATGCTGGTGATACTGGTGTTGTCAGTGGTTGGGGCTTAACTAACGCAAATAGTACTTCATTATCGAGTGTTTTAATGTGGACATCGAATCCGATTTTGACAAATTCTGCTTGTAGTCAACTTATTGCTTCAGTTGCAACAACACAAATATGTTTGTCTGGTGAAAATGGACGTTCAGCATGCAATGATGATTCTGGTGGTCCACTTACTGTTGATGGTGTACAAGTTGGTATTGTTTCTTATGGTGTCCGAAACTGCCCAAGTGGCTATCCAACTGTTTTTACTAGAATTACAGACTATTTAGATTGGATTCAAGAAAATTTATGAATTTTGAACAGTTGTAAAAATATCAAATAAAATTTTTAGGTATATTTTTGACTTCTAGTTCTTAAGACCTGAAGCACTAAAAACCTACATTTGAAATGCTCAAACTCCCTAAAAGCTGATAATTTAGATTCAAGACATCTCAAAATTTGTTCAAAAATCAAAATATTGATTTCCAAAATAAACCAAATATCTTGGAGATCCAGTCATAAATTTTGGAAATTTAGGCTGAAAATTTATTAAATTTATATTTGGCATTATTTAATTTGCATCTATGATTCAAATACATCTTTCAAAATGAGTCCACTATAATTCTGAAGGTTTATTAATGCACGCCAATTTAGTTTAAAAATAATAATGGACCCTTTTTGAAGCATTATTTTCCATGAAAAATATTAATTTTAATAGTCTTATAATTGCAGACGGTGCTCAAAATGCACTCATTTTTTTATGCACAAGTTATTGGAATCGTCTAATTGACAAAGTATCTTATCAATATTATCAAATATATGAACATTTCTCATGAAGGCTTATTGAAAGCTAAAAAAATGCTTTATCATTTCTATGGTTATTGAGAGCATAATCTCAAAAAAGTGAGTACCCAATTTTTCCCTATAAACTATATCTGTTGCTGTAATTGGTAAAAATTGACGTACAGACATTACCCAAGAATAAAGAACACTGATAACAGAACAGTATAAACTTGTGAATAGTTTCTAACATTTCTTGTCTCAAAAAATGAGTACCCAATTTTACCCTATCAGTAGCGCTAAAATAATGGGTTCTCTAATTTCGTTTCTATGATTATCCAAACGTTGGGTACCTAACTTTACCCAGATTTTCTCTACTAATAGAATTATGCCAAACTAGTAGTGAATTTCACCTTGTAACAAATCAATTATGATAAAATTTTCCATGTAAATTAACAGATTGAAAATCGCTAAAGTCCAGCCGAAAATTAGAAATGATCAATATTATCAAGTATTTCTAATAAAAGCCTATTGAAGGCTAAAAAATGCTTTATCATTTCAATAGTTATTGAGAAACTAATCTCAAAAACTTCAAATTTTTATCAAAATCTAATAATATAAAAGGCGTGATTTACTGAACCACAAGCATAACAAAATGAAAGTTTCAATTACATTTGTTGTTGTATTAGCTTTGGTTGGAGCAGCTTTAGCTGCCCCAAAGGTAAGATTCTATTTTTCTATTGTTTTTTTTTTCCAATTTTTAATTGTTTATAATGGTTTGTAATCTAGAAAGGGCTAAAATTCCGTAATCTATACAAAGCTCCATTAGCGGGTACAAAACCATCCCATTCCGGTCGTATCATTAACGGACAAGTGGCTACAAAAGGACAATTCCCTTACCAAGCATTCCTTGAAGTTTACAGTTTGTTGGAAGGTTGGTACTGCGGTGGTTCTCTAATTACAACCACAGCTGTTCTATCAGCTGGTCATTGTGGTGCTGAGTAAGTTCGAAATTGTTTTCTCAAATCAATCTAACATTTTCAACGTTTTGTTTTTTTTTTCTACTTCATAACTACAGTGGCTTACTAGCTTATATCACACTTGGTGCCCAGGATGTTACCGCAAGCGAAAGCAGCCAAGTCAATGTTGAAACCTCTGACATCGTTGTCAATTCTGCATATGATTCAAGTTCAATCACAAACGATATTTCCATCTTCCGTCTATCATCAGCCGTTACTTTGACTGATTACATCCAACTTGCATCATTACCCACATCAGCTAGTAGTACCTATGCTGGTGAAACTGGTGTTGTTAGTGGCTGGGGTATTACTAATGGATATGCCAGTACAATTTCAAGTGTCTTAAGATACACATCAAATCCAATCTTGACAAATACTGCATGTAGTGAAATTATGGGTACAATTCCTTCAACACAAATCTGTTTGTCTGGTGCAAATGGACACTCCTCATGCAGTGGTGATTCTGGTGGCCCACTTACTGTTGATGGTGTACAAGTTGGTATTGTTTCTTATGGTATCGAATACTGCCCAAGCGGTTATCCAAGTGTCTTCACTAGAGTCACAAGCTATTTGGACTGGATTTCCGAAAATCAATAAATTTCAACAGCATGCTTATATTATAAATAATAGAAATAACCAAATACATTGATTGTAAAGCAGATTTCCGATTTTTATTCATATATTTTTTTTTATGAAATAATACACCTATGCCTGTGAGATGCAAGAAAATATCTAAGATTCTCCATCAAAACAAGTTTTTGGTTTATCTATTTATAATTTAAGAAGTCAAAATTTTAATTGTGTGTCTTCAAAAAGTGTATTGCTAGATCCATATTCTAATGCATACCTAAATTTCGAATCTTAAAATTCTGAAATCCTAGACATTATTGTAAACAATGGTATGAGAACTGGAATATAAGTTTACCAACTCATATTTTGGAAAGCGGTTCTACACTTTTTATTGACATACAAATTGAAATCTTATTTAAGACGATAGAATTTATTTCAGTTATATATCCAACGAATTACAGCAAAAAAATATCAAAAAATCTATTATGTTTCTTATCCATCTCTTAATAGACTGTACCAGAAATATATTAAACATTATCAACAATCATCATCATCAACAAAAATAATCAGAAGGGAGTTATCCAAAAATTAAGAGTTAAAAATATTTCCAAGCTTATATAATCAATATTATCAAAAACTCGAGACATCTTGAAACTATCAGAAAAAATACTTTATCGTGTGTGCATTTACTAAAAACATATCATATTTTTTCACAAAATGCAATACTATAAAAGGTGCCCATAAATCGATCCTTGATATCATTACATTTTGCCAACATGAAAGTTTCAACAGCGTTAATTGTCGCAATAGTCTTAGCAACAGGAATTTTGGCCATTCCTAAGGTATTTTTTTTTTAATCTTTTCCAAATCTAATAACAATAATTTTAGAGAACAACAAAATTCCGTAATTTACAAAAAGACTCTTTATTAAATAAAAAATCATCGAATTTTCTTGGTATTACTAATGGTAGGAGAGCTACAGCTCATGCCTATCCTTACAACGTATTTCTTGAGGTTTTCTCGCCGACTACCTTTTGGTACTGTGGAGGTGCATTAATTACAACTACAGCTGTATTAACATCTGCTCGTTGTGCCGATGGGTGAGTTTAGAAATTTGAATCTTTTTTTCTATCAAATTCATAGAATTACTGGCATTTTCATAAAACTTGGTGCCCAAGATATAGACAATGATGAAGAAAGTGGTCAATTTGAAGTCGATACTACTAATGTAACCCTCCATCCTGATTATAATTCAAGTCAACTGATCAATGATATAGCTATTGTTCATCTACCATCAGCGATTACATTAAACGCTTCCTATGTTGATGTTGTACCGTTACCAACAGCTGATAATGATACCTATGATGATGATGAAGGTTTAGTTACTGGTTGGGGTGTAGAGGAAGGCGGTAGTGTTAGTATGTCGGAATATTTAAGATATACATCGAATCCAATCATTACCAATGATGAATGTGAGGAATATTTCGATTCAGTACCATCAACACAAATTTGTATGTCAGGCAGTGGAGGTCATGGTATTTGTGATTGTGATGCAGGTGATCCACTTACTGTTGATGGTGTTCTAGTTGGTATTGCTTCTTATTATGAAGCAAACTGTACAAGCGGTTATCCAAGTGTCTTTACTAGAATCAGTAAATATATAGATTGGATACAAGAGAATGTATAAGTAAATATATTCATTTTAAATCGATTCGATTTTTGCTTGAGATTCTCCTTTCAGTAACTCCAAATTTGGGAAATATCCTAACTATTCAGTTTGCTTTTCAACTCATAATCCGATAGTAGAAAGGTAAAAATAGGTGAGGCAAAATTTTTGATTTACTTGAAGCCTTTCCAAACCTTCAAATTTCGTCCGTGTTAACTTATCAAACATTTCTGAGGCTTCCAATTTGAAGAAAATTTCAAGTTAAAGAAATACTCCAAACATAAATTTTTCCTTTGATACCGCAAAGATAATATCATTAAATAAATTTAATTTAAACCAAGTTTATACCTAATCTTATCAAAGCGATATCTGTCTATAATTCGCCTCATATTGAATTCTAAATTACCTGAATATCAATATTAACAAATTTACACTAACCGTGTTCTAGTTATAGTCGATTTTTATTGCCCTTTAAATTATCGTGAATTTTGCAATTATCACGATATTCTCATCGTAAACAACGTATACGTTTGAGAAGGGATTGAATGTGGTGTAACTCAAAGACCACCAATAATTCTAGACAATGGACATACCCACTTTAATACATTCTTCTGGTTGAACAAATAAATTACAACAATCCAAATTTAACAAGGATAACAATATAAAAAAAAACCTGGCCATTTGTATTGAAATGTAACAGTAAGGACCATAAACGATCAGAATAGCTTCCATTATTTTCAAGTGTCACAGAATTACAAAACAAGAACCGTAAGAATTTGTTTAAGTGCTCGAATTTTTGACGAGATCAATATTTCATGTTGCTCCTCAGTTGAATAAACACATCTAATACAGTTTGAGTATGTCTGCTAAAGTCCTTCAGACATTCAAAAGTGGATATTTATTGAAATCAAACAAAATTTTTTGATCTCTTATCAACAATCTCGATGTAACGGCAGCCAGTTTTAATTATTTATACAAAAAACGATAAAGACCTTTTGAAATATGATCGTTAATGAACGTTCTTTTTTAATACATAAATGATTTAATCCTGGTTCCGTTAATGATTCCAGTTCAGTCTTAATTTCTTCTTGATTGATATGATGACATTGATAAAACTGGGCAAATATTTTAATTAATGAATCTTCTAATTATGCCCGAAATTCTAATTATGTTTAATAAACCATTAACTTATAATAAGATTTATCATGACAAGTGATTTTTGTGTTCAATGTTGTTTAAAAATGGACCAATTGCCGAACTCATTAAATCAAATAATTAAAAATTACATCGACCTTATAATACCGAATAGACGACGGTTTCACAATTAATGATAGAACAAAAAATAATAATGATGATGATGATGGAGTTTTCTCGTTGGAAAATTGATTTATGTTTGTTTTGTAAATCGGTTCTTTACGATTTTTTTCTCTTTTGTAGAAGGAGAAACGACAAAAGCTAGAGAACCGTAGAACGGTAATGGCAATGTTCTAGTTCTCCTGTTGTTGGGCTCCCTCAGGTGCAATATTCCCGTAATCTTAGGAAATGAAAATCTCTCCAGGATGTACTATACTTACACTGGATTGCATCCCGACATTAGCTTTAAATGCCCAACATTGTTGCTGACGAATTTTAGTGTTCAAATATCGATTTTCCATGATTAATCAAAAACTGGAAGCTTTCGAAGCTCAACGATCAAATCATCGATAAAAAGATCGATGATTCGGTTCTGTTTTTGAAAACAAAGTGTTGTAATATTTGACCATAACATTAGATACCTTATAGCAAATGTTGTAGCTAGGAAACAGAGCTTTATGACACTTGAAACCCTCAGGGGGCTATGTTGTCGACATCTTGCCAAACAATATGTCCTAAATGTTGTCTCAACATACAAACAACCGCACAAATATTTTATTCCTATCTGTGTTTTTTTTGTATGTATTTATACGAGCATCAGAAAAAATAACGTGGCTTTCATCCCTCAAAAGGACCCTTTGCAAAACTGTCAACACAAGATGAACAAGTCAAAACGAATCGTTGAAAGCAACAACAATCTTAATGATGTTACAATAATGAACATCTTTAATTAACGAATGGACAGTCCTTTGATCAACAAATATTTCGTTTGGGAATCTACCAATTTCATTATTAGCGTATGATAGTCGTTGAATAGGCAGATGTCCGCTATGGTTGTTGATTGAATAGGATACACCCCTGGGAACTACCCTCGAAATTTTTATTCAATAAGAGATTGTTGTCGTGTATTGTCAAAATAACAAAGCTAATTTTACTACAAGAAACAAAAAGAATTGTTACATTTGGAGATATTCAAACAAAAAATGTTTCGAATTTTGCGGTAATTGAGGGGTGGCTGGCTTTTATCAGACTGTCTGTAGCTTAATTAGATGGTAGCTTTTCGTTTTAGAACTTTACGAGATACTCAAGTTGTTTTAAACTGAAATATACAAGGAGTAAGGGGATTGTTTCTACTACCATTACTATTACTACCATCAATTCCCCTGGAGGTAACAACGTCCTAATTAATGTTTGAGTTTCGTTGTTACCTATATGATTGTGTGTTGTATAAGTAAATTTTTACTTTCAATACGAAAACGGTAACTATGTTAAAGTTAAATGTTTTAATAATAACATGTAAAATCTATAAACTAACAATATTGTACGATGTAACAAGTCCGGTATACAAGTAATATTACCTTAGGCATATACTTAATGAAGCTAGACGTTCGGTTTAATTAGTCGATTTACATGAAACTGTGCATGTCGTCTTTATCGAAAAACAAAACATCAAAATCCACAATTATTAAAGCATTAAATTTACAACAATTACCATAAAATACAAAGATTTTTCGATTATTATTTAGTCGAATCGAATTTTATCGAAATAATGAAGGAAATTAAGTGACATTCCCCTTGAATACCAACGTAATGAAGAAATTTTCTTAGTTGTAATGATAAGACAGTCACTTTTCTATTATAAAAGGAATAATTCGAATAACTTGTATAGTATACACCCTCATATTTGAACATAAATAACTCACAGTACGCTAATGAAGCATAGTTTTGTTGACGGTATAAATGGGGAATATTCAAGTGAATTTCCAATGTAAAACAACCCCTATAATCTAGAATTGAACGATAATTTATCAGTGGAAATATTTGTAAAAAACGAATATTTTTTGATTAACGTACGTATTTTTATCGTGCAAAGAGAACATAAAATCACACCAAAACACCAATGAGTAATTCCAATCTCGACATTACATATAAATGATTTATTAGTGTAACATACAAAAGTAATGAAAGAACATTGAAATATATCTCGCTATTTCTTTACTATTTCTTTGAATTTAGTCCCTCTATAGGGGGTAGAAAAGCTCTGAATTACTTCAGGCGATTTATGTCTTTATTTCTACAAACGCGACCATCCTGTTAAGTACCATTTGAAAAATCGACGTTTTCCACCAAAACACCTAAATAACGACAAAATCCCACTTTATAGAATAAAGCAATTTATCATAACTGATATAACAATACCACATTTTATTCATACACAAATTATCCAAATTAATTCAACCTATTTAAAAGCGATAATTTTCGTTAAATAGACAAGCGTGGAAAATCAATTCGTTGTGATTTTATTTGTTGTTTAAATAGTAATGATAAAAATTATAATTATAACAAAACAAAAAAATAGACAATAATTAGTATTAATAAATATTTATTATATGGGGTGTAATAAAAGCCCGCATGTTGTTAAGTTTAAATAGCCCTCATCATAATTGGATATTGTAGGACTTGACAAAATCTACAAGTCCCCCAAAGGACCAGTTACACACTATCACCATATTAGAACTGTTCCACTGTTGATTTCTAATTATGAATTATTACAAACTATTTAGAAATGTAACAAATTTAAACCGAAAATAACGATTGAAGAACTTTTGCTTCGTTTCGAAATTTATACAATTCCTATAGTATGTTGCGACATTCACTCGAACGTGCCGTATTATCAAAATTATCAAGTTTACGTGACAATAATGATAATAAAGACTGTAATATTGACGAATTTCAATCGTGAAATTCATTAACTGACATTACAGTTAGTCAATTAATTTTCGAATATTACCAAAATGTGTGTTTTAAATCAACAAATAAAAGAAATAACAGTTCAATATTTGGTAAGAAAAAGTTTGACGAATTCGAAAATCACAAGAAATTCAATTTAACTTTAACAATTCATAGGAAACGAGACCTAAACAAGAATATGTTATTTAGATAGGGGAAAGAAAAGAAACGTTGAATTGAACAATAAAAGAATAGGCTATTTGAAATTCGTAAAGTCGTTCTAAACACGGTTATTGTTCGATGAATATCCATTAATCATTACAACTAGAAAAAAATACAAAACACAACTAGGAAAAATCGTGATAATCTCATTTATTTATTGGTAATCTTGTTGAAATGTTTGTTGATAAATTGACTGATCCATCACTTTAAATTATCTCAAAATATCGAACAAATCAAGTTATTAACCAGATTATTGGGTAATTTTCGTAAAAAATATTTCACCATTGTATTTAAGGAATTATTCAATATTCTCTATATTCATCGTAAAACTTTTAATTTATTGATAGATTTATAGTGGAATAGAAATCAATAAACAACATTAAACCGGACCTGTTTGCATGTCAATTTAACTTGCCAAACTTTTCCACATATTCCGACATAATTGGATTATATTAGTAAACTTCAATGTTAAAAATAATCAAAAAAATACATAAAAGACTGCAATGTTACTCCTTGATTTTAATTTTATTTTCGTACCGATTCGAGGAGGATCATTGGGGGTTACTTATTAACGAATAATTCCCTCTAAATAAAGTTGTGAAGTTTAAATATAACATGTGGAGAGAAGGAGAGAACGGTAAGCTTTCCCCAGACTGGAATACAATTGATACGAAACCTTAGAACTGTAATCCGTATAATAACTGTCAAACTAAAAGCACTATAGAAGCTTCCTGCTGTTAGCAACATAATAACCCCTCAAATCTTTATCAACTTGTTAACATTTTAGACTACTTTCAATCAATTTTTTTCCCGTTGTCTATTCTAACATCACACCCTGTTTTTTTCGTGAGCGTTGATAAAAAGACGAGTGTAAATTGTTGGTGATTATCCCAGATTAACTGACAATTACATAGGGTCAAAATGATGATTACGTTAGACTAGTGTGGTTGATTTTTATTAGCAAATTTGACTAATTAAATGTGTTGTTATTGGCGTGATTAATTGATTTAACCATCTATAGAATATGAATTATGTTAGCTTGAAATTCTGGTAGCAATTATCGACTGCGAGACAAATAATAACAAATTATATGTATACAGTTTAAAACTAGACTCATCTTATAATTAGTTATGGTTGAACGAGTAAAGAATGTTGTAGCTACCTTATTTATAATAACAGTTTTAAATAAGAGAAGCCTTTTTCTATATCGCTAATTATTGAAAATTCAATATAGAAGTTGTAATTTTCCGCAATACAATTTCATTTATTGTCGATTTTATTGTAAAATTTCGTTGAGATTTCGTTATCTCTAGAGTATACTAAACAATCCATAAAATCGACTAATAGCAACGAAGAGAAAATGGACAAGTTTTTCTTCGCTTTTACGTTTTTTCTTCTAAATATCTCCGGATAAATGATGGATCTACATAAAACAAGTAAAACTCATTTCCAACTAGAGACCATTTAATGCCACAGTAAGGCATTAATGCCGACTGTTTCTGGTTGTGATGAAAAATAAAAATAAAAACTGTGCAGATTTGGCCTAGATGGATTAATAAACTTAATAGTAGAGATTCCCAGTCTTTCAGAACGATAAAAATTAACTTCAAGGGGATATTTGGGCTATTTTTAGTCGTTTTATGTGTGTAGTTCATAAGACATTGTCACAAAACAGGCGTTTTTGACCGACTTCCCAATAAGCTACAGTGGCCAAATTTTGTTCAAATGTTCTCTGGGGATTACCCCACAAATTCTCAAAATATTTTTCGAATCGCTCCCCTAATAGAATATTTTCAAGTTTCACGCCGTATTCTCTAATTTAAGGGTGTCTTTTGTAAAACTCACCTAAAGAATGGTTTAGGGGTAGGTGTCTCAATAATTGGGAGATTTTGGCACAAACAGGGATGAATTATCAATTTTTAATAGATCTGAGACGATTTTCAAAGTTTTAATCGTTTTTTGAGGATTCAAATCTACTTATTCAACAATTTTCCTTCACGTTCTCTTTATAATTGATTTTATTTAATGGAATTATTGAGAATCTATTGTCAGTCGTTGGGGGTGTCGATTTTTCCGGTCTACTATTGCATAGTATCCGATTTTTGTCCAGTTGAAATTGTAATATTGCTGAATAATGATCCGGATGTATGTGGCGAAATGTTAGCGGTTTAGCGGTTAGACCATCAATGATCATTGCTATACAAGCCGTTCTCTCTCTCAACTAGATTTGATTTTATCACAGTATATACACTAATACATATATACAACAATACAATCATTAAATAACCACTACAACTACCACAACTATTACTACCACCATAGCCACTGTTATTGCCACCACCCACCATGTCATCTAGTGACATTAACAGGCACAATTCCGATTCGAAATGTCGGAAACGGTATCGTTTCAAACTCTTTATCAGACATTTATATTATTAATCATCTAGTTTATAGAACATATATGGAGAACTGGACTGACGTTAGTTGATGTGATAGAACAACACCATAAAATTAATTGTTTTTGATATATCAGTAAAGGAAATATACGATAAATTTTCGTTGATCTATTCATTAGATATCGTACAATGAAATGATAATGATAACATTAAGACTATGATAAAGTATCAAGATTGACAGGAAGACTAATGGATTGATTGACTCTATTATCATACAACATTTTCTATGATAATTTCATTTGTTATCAGAACTAAATACGAGCGAACTATACACACTAGATTTAACCTAGATGTAGATCTTGTTAACGTACACTATTATCACTCGATTGCCTTCAACTCAAACCATTCGAATCAAATTCGATTAAATGTATACAAATACGATAGAAAGACTCAAATTGTACTGGAATAAAGAGCAATTTTATAGCATTGGAAATCGTAAAAAATGCCCCAGTGGATGCAATTATTCGATTTCAAAGATTCTTTTCTACTTACGTATTGAGGCCGAATTACCATTTTGAAAGTTGAAGTTGGATTCTCTCGAGACGCGTTGTATAATCACCCCCAAGATAGACTGTAAGAAAATTTTCAATTTGGTCAATAGAAACGTAAATTTTCGATAGAAATACACAAAAATACTAAAATTGAGTATTTCCTTTAGAAAACTTACCATTTTCTTGATTAAAACTATTTATAGATTCAAAATATTCGAAAAAACTGCACAATAACAACGATTACTGAAATTTGAGGTTATGTCAACAATAGTTGGGGAATTCAGGATTGCCAACAATATATTACAGGCGCGCAATTTAAAATTTTGTATATAAATCCACAAAAATACTAACATTAAGAGTGTTTTTCTATAATTATACTACTATTCATTCAAACAGTATACAAATTTAAAATTGCACCGGTAAAAATAAAAATATTGCCTAAAATTTTGAGATTATAGCTTTATGTGTTGGAATCTAGTCACTAACTAGTTAAAGGCGCGTAATTTAAAATTTCCAATTTGCTCAACACCTAAATGCAACTCTACAAAAATACTACGATTAAGGGTGTTCTTTACGAAATTCACCCTACAATTTGGGGTAGTTCTGCCACAATTAAGAAATGAGCAAACCGATAGTGCCACTTACAGTCCCCTAGCACAATCTTTAGATGTTTCCTGAAGTGTTTGTTGAAAGTTAGCAAGTAAGGTGGAAAACAGGGGATGCACAATTTTAGAATGGGCAAGAGACTCATTGCTCTCTATAATTGAATATTTCCCATGGGGTTCCGTTTGAAAACCCTCCCTTCGTTAGAAAAATGAATTAATAATCGACGATTTAATCGATTGGGGATTTTAAGAATTATTTTAGTGTTTCAGCCACTTTCAATTGAAATTTACAAATGATCTAGGATTAGTTAAATTTTGTTAAAGTAATTTCAAGTTTGAGGCATCGATTTTTAATTTCAATTAGTTTAATCCAGCCGCAAAAAATTCTAAATTTTCATCTCTAAACACTAATCTTCATGAAATTGCGCTGATGAATGGTCGAACCATAGAAATTTAGCCAATTTTAATCGATTTTCAAGCTGGAGAAAGGACAATTTTAGCCAAATTTCAAGACTCGCAGTCATGATTTTCTCAAATTGCCGCCCCAAATGAGCCTTTTAGCAAATTTTGATGGTTTCTAGGTAGAATTTACATGTGAATTTTGAATTTTTAGACGATAAAATCCAGTATTTCAATTCCAGACAGTTTTTCGCGCTAATTCCCCCACTAGTGCGCAGTATTCTTGCGCACATTCAAATTTAAACAATAGGAAAGCTACATTATTTTGTATTGATGAACTTACAAGCTTTATTAGTTAAAACTTGCTGTAATTCTAATTGAAATCAGTTACAATAGTTTGATATTGTATAGATTAACTATAATTGAAAGTTGTAATCTTGTGCTTATCCAACATTAATCAATAGATAAGGAAATTTAAAATTATTTAATCACGACTAAATCCTTCAACTTAAATGCTCTTATCCATGCACATCCAACTTAGATTAAACCGGTTTAGAATTTGTAAACAATTACAAAATTTCAAATTTAGCAACGATTTAAAATTTTAAATTAAAATCTTCAAAAAAACTAAACCATCTTAATCGAATAATCTTCTAATCTAGAAATTTAATGTGTGCTTTGTTATTTTACGTAGATTCTAAACGGTGAAAGCCTTTCACTTGAAAAAAGTTTACATCCACACGTTTTTCTCGTTATGGTTTATTTGTTAACGTTGGAAAAAAGCGTTACACGCTGAAAACGCTAATATCCATTATCACTTTGGTTTTTGTTGCATTGTTCTATAGTCAAGTACATAAAATTGTTCTTTAATGATCATTACACTTTGCAGTATTTTTTATTGTTTGTTTATCAAGTTTTTGTGATTGTTTTGCCTTCTCTCAATTCATTGTCTATTGTCTAATGAAGGAACATCAAAGCTACATTGTAAATTCCATTACAATTCATAACAAAACAAAATGACGCAACTTTAATTATTAATACATACAGAACGTACAACTTAAATCGACCATTAATAATATTTATCATCTTGACAGGCAATATACAATTGTTACATTTCAATGCCGAAGCGTAACACAGGGGAATTTATAAAATGTTAACCAACCTCTCTCTACCTATCCATTAGTTTTGGTAGGCGTCTAATTACACACACACACCACGTATAATTAAATTAATTGTATTCAAATATACTGTGTGTTCATTCTTCTACTTCTACGTTGTTATTCTTGTTGTTTTAATTTTAATAAAATTACGAAATTTTTTCTGTCTTATTTTCTAACAATTATCTCCGATGGGAAAAAGTCTACAAGATGTAAATCATCAGGACCACAATGCATTAATTATAAGGCGCACTTATATTTCAATTATTAACACCACCACTGGCACCACGTTTAATAAAAGCTGTCAAAAATTCGTGAGGTGTTAAATTACACTTGTACTGTAAATATTACATTTTAATTTCTTTTTTTTTGTATTCTCTCGCGCTTGTTGTTTGATGAGAGGTACAAGATATTTAATTTTATTAAATTTCGTGTTTCCTGCATAACAAGTAAGAGATGATAAAAATAAAATATTTGATTATTATTAAATATAAATTTGAATAACGTTCAGACGCGGGGTGAGAAATACGGTGGATAGGCATAATAAGAATGAATTATATAGGGAAAAACGCTTACATTGAGATAAGCGATATCGTCCCCCTTTTAGGGTGCAAATATAGTAAAAATATTAATCTTTGATACAATCTTTTCGCAACATATCCTAATTGTTCATTTGAGCATCATATATTTAAAACTAACCATTTTTATAATAAATATACACCCCCAAAATTCCAATAAGTTAGCCCCTATCCTATTGATTATTAACGTTCGTATTGTTTCAGTTTGCCCCATTACTTCTTGATTCGGTCGAAATATAAAGGAATAAAGAAATAAAGGCTTTCTTTGTTCAATTACCCGGATATAATCCGGCCGAGTCGGTTGTAATGCAGAGAAAGTGCGGCCAAAAAAATTCCTAAACATATGGACAATTAACTATTCCGCTTTGTTGTTATTCTAATGGCGTACTCTCAATGTACAGACCGTCCCAAATATGTGCTAACTCGTTAAATTAAATCACGAAAATGAGACGATTTTCTAGCAAAAAACTTGCAATTTTGGGTCTATTTTAAAAGCATTTTAAGAAGTATCAGAAGGAGGAGATTTAGAGATTTATAGTCAATTTTATTGTGAAAATTTTAAGACAGGTACAGAGATAAGAATTTAGTTCCGCTTCTGATGAAAAATTACAAATTTGACCCTTAATTTTGAGAAATTTTGAGATTAAATTATCGATTTTTTGATAATTTTGATCAAGTCTAAAGAACGCAATTGTTCACAAATTTAGTCAACAAATTACAAAAATAATCCATTTTAAACACTTTTAATTGATTTTAAAGCTACATTCTCCATGTTCAATCAAAAATTTTAGACATTTTTGCCAATTTTCATCAATGCTTCAAAATATTTTTGCCCTCAATTACCAGCCTTAAATTTAGACGTTTTCAGCTTATCTAACTGAAAAGCCACTGAACTAACTTTTATTATTTTAGTCCAGATAATTCTTAAACCAAGGCATTCCTTAAAAAATTACTGATTGGGCTCAAATTTAGGCACCTCAGTTCGATATTTAAGCTAAATTTGGTTCTTTTAATGACAGTTCTATTAGATTTTTGCCCTGAATCGCCCCCCATTAACAACATTTGGATAATTTAGCTCGATTTTTGAGCTCAATTCTCGGCTTAAATTCCACATTTGAAATTGCCAAAAAGGTTTGATTTAGCCAATTTTAAGGCTAAATTTTCCATGGTTATATTTTTGAAGAATATTGTCCTAGATTCGCAATCAAGCCGATTTCTGTGTTATTTCAAAATTAGAAACACTTCAGCAAGACACTCTGTATACTGGCTATGCTGCATGGAAGGCTAGTTTTTTTAAGTCAGACTGGTGGGCAATTTTCTAAATTTTCACGGACAATAAGCCGCAATTTTCCCAACTTTTCGTAATCGTTTTTTTGTGCAAAATAACAGGTGTAATGATAAGAACGTTGCAAACAAATGTACGCAAATTTGCCTGAAACGTAGCAGTCAGACTATTTAATTATTCGAATTATAAGTCAGACAGCTCCTTAAAAACCGATATAAAAAACGATAATGACAAATCCACTAATAGAACTTAGAGGGTTGTAATTAATGGAGACATCCACTACACATCTACAATGGATCTTTTTAATTTCACCAACCATTTACTACAAAATGTACAAAAAAACGGGAATCAAAAAAATAAAAGCTTCTGGAGACGAAATTGACAGATATCGTAACCATTACTTAAGTTATATCGATTGGAAACTTCCCCCAATTTCAAGGGAAATAAATTCGATTCTTTTCCAAATTATCCGTCGATAATAACCTGTCGTTTATTCCACACTCTTTCTCCCCATCTACCGTCAAATCAAACATAATTAAGACTGAATTAATTGAATTGAATTTATATTGACCGTAATAGAATCGTGTGTTTTTAATAAAAAGCGATACCTGCGTATAGTATCGGAAATGGGATCGATAGATGTGCAACCGATGGGAAAAAGTTAGTACGGTCCGTTAAGCATTTTACAAAATTAGAAGTGGTATTATATGGGAGTAAAGGGTTAGTCTATGATGATAAAGGATCGACCCCTGGAGAGAATCGGTGGTTGTGATATAAATGGATAACCCCTATTTATTCTTTTTTTTATTTTGTAGTTGGAAAACAAGCTTCAACACGCAGATTTCATTATTGATAAAAAGTCTTTTATGTTTCCAATGATTAACAAGGCATATTAAAGGTTACACTTTATTTACTCGTTCACAATGAATGCAACAAATCTATTGTTTCCATATTCAAAAAGAAATTACATAACGCAATTATTGTCGGAACAAAAGGTTGATTTTTCCATCCATAATTCGACGGTTGTTCAATTATAAAATAACTCGTTGGTAATTTAATAAAGTGACAATTTATTAAAACCAATTAGAAACATTCGAACAGTTTTGTTAATTATAAAATAACCGAAATTAAATTTCGACAATAACCCACCCACTTGGAAATGTTTTTATTGTAACAAATTACGGCCACATTTACGCATTCGTCTTTAAAGCGGCGTTCAAGAGCTTTTTTTAATACTTGCCAACAATAAACGGAATATTTGGGGGTGAGAACGACAGAAAATGGAGCATTTCCACGCCATGTTTATTACAATAACAACAAGTTATATTTAAATGTATGAAATGTTTATATTTGATTGAATATTCCACAATTATTTGCAATATTGGCAGTTGCAACGGGGGAAAATCGATGGAAAACTTACATGGAAAACAAGCCTAGACACTCATTGGTTTAGTTATGCGAGTGTAATTAATTACCTGAGAGAAGTTTGCATATTTAATACAGATACGTTTTTGTTGTGTTGTTGTTGTTGATTTATTTACAATTCACGTGTATTACGTTAATATTCAATGTTGTTGGTACAAAAATAAATCACCATCAATTAATTTTTAATGCTTTCCAAAACATTAACATGATAAAAGTGTTAAAAATCGCCACTATTCCAATTATTATCATTAGCGGATTTAATCAAATCTAATGGTTGGTGTATAGAATTATTCAAATTTTTTTATCCATTGAATTAAGACACTCCAAAGGCGCATTTTAGTACAGAACAACAATTATAATTCTTCTAAAGTACACACCAGACGAACGAGGCGAATGGAAAACTTCTATAAATTAATGCCTCTATACAAAGGTGTTATTTTCATTGTTGTTGTTTGTTGGGTAGTTGTTCTATGTAAATTATTTTAATTGCTGCATTATTCTTGATTTTACTACATTATTACATAGTTTTATCGTCATCAATGCGTGCTGTTTATATCACTAACCTATTATCATTTGAAATTACGCTTTATAATTCATTAAAAAAATGTGTTTGTAATTCAAGTAGTGATTAAAAAAGAAGAAACAACTAAATATTGGTTTCATTATAATTAAAATCGTCAAGTGTAATTATAGTACGGCGATTCTAACTTGACTCTGGTAGCCCAAAATTGATTCAGCGTTTCGAGAGGCGCTCGTTTATCAATAATTGATGCTTGATGCGCGAAAATTCGAGAATTTTGCTTAGAAACTAATAACAATTAAAATCTTCGAAGTTATTAAAACTTTTACATGCAATTTAATATTAAGTAGTCCAATTTATTAAAAGCTGATAGTTCCGGATTAAAGTGCTTGAGAATTTAAACTAAAAGTTGAAAATTGATTAGAGTTCTTCTGTTTCAGACGAGAGTTTGGATCAAAAAATAACTAAAACTGCTTGTGATTTAAGAGCAGAATTTGCCAAAAAAGTGATAAGAATTTGTTCAAATGGCAACTAGAAGTAGCGAGCTTTCCGCTTTGCAATCCTCTGAATGACTTAAAATGTTGAATAGAGTTAGCTTAAGATTGATTTGATGATCAATTGCCGAATTTATTAAGACAGAAATGGCTTAAAATTTGGCTCAAAAGAGTCGAAATCTATACATAACCGTATTCAAAGCAAAATAATTAATTTTAATAAGTGAAAACTATGCCAGAAAAACCACTTGGTTTCCGCGATAACTCAGGCAATTTTCAAAGTATCAAAAAAATGGCTTCATCTTGCCTTCCGTCTTTGTATCAGCTTTCGAATGAAGGGTTGATCAATGCTGTACGATAAAAACTGTAAGAGAAAACCTGTTGTCGCCTACAGAAGTTTTCTTAATTTTCCAGAAAACTAACGGCGGAATTGGGAAATTTCTTGAATATTTGGAAAGAACTTTTTATTTGTTATCTAACGGTACAAAAATTTTGCAAAATAATCAAAATTGGCCAAGTTCTAAGAGAAAATAGAAGAAATTGTACAAAAATACGAAGAAAACATGTTGTTAGATTTTTGTCTGTAATTCAAATTTATATTAAAATTTTGAAAAACGGGAAAAACCGTTGGGTTCTATAAGAAATGGTCTTTTCAAAAATCTATCTCCGGTTGTCGTAGTCCCAAGAACGAGCGAAAAATCGCGAGTTAGAAATTCACATTTACGCCGGTTCAAATCTGGAGATGTACTTGTGCCCTTAAAATATTTGAATGCTTGTACTTCGTTGAAAGAAGCAAGTATAATGAAGTACTTTCTTTTGAAACATTTTGTTGAACTTTTGACTTGTAAAGGGAGATTTTTACCACGCTTATGCCTCAAAAGATGGTAGAATTATGAATGCCAAAATTAGGAGTTATGGTTTTGGAGCAACTTTAAAATTGGCTAAAAACGTTACGGCTAAATATTTGTTCCAAAATTTAGACTAAAAATTATTCCAAACCGATTCAAATTTCTGTTTTCCAAGAGAATTCTGTACAACAAGCAATTGAAGATGTCTAAATTGCCTTTTAAGAGCCAAATTCGCCAAAACTACTTAAAAATGTCTAAATCTTTTCTATTTTATGAAAGCCTATCAAAATAAATAGCAAAATTGGCTTAAATATTACAACGAAGGACAAAATTCTTTTCTGAAAGCGTAAAATTGTTCAAATTTAAAAAATTTGGTACCATTTCATGGCCCCACAATCCGCCTCTGTGCCAGTCAAGTCTACGTCTCTACGTTTACCGTAATTCTAATTCCAAACAAAGAGACTTTATAGCTTTCTAGAAATACGTGAGAACATACCAATAATAGAACTTTAAAAGACACGAAGAAAACTAAAAGTGGTTTTATTGTTGCAATAAAGAAGACACAATAACAACAACAAATACGATTAAGGAAAACGTATAAAAACAGTAATCTGTGTGTGTCTATTCACAAGACTATCTCGATCTTGATATTCGTATCGATTCGATTGTGTATTTTAAATAATGATGAAGATTAAAATGGGTATTTCTGTATGTGTAGGTAAATATATCGTTATGAATATTGTAGAGTCTGCTTTTAAAATAGCTTTCTGTGTATAGCACCAACGGAGCTTTCAGCTATAAGAAGACGAAGAAGCTGAACTCTTATGAAAATTGAATTGTCGAATTGAATAGATGAAAATGTACCTTTACCGAGTTTTCTCTCTGTAAGCTCATAATAAAATCAACAAAACTCACAACACTAATAACGTTTTCCAACACAAGAACGCTAGTGGTTATTAGTTTGATAATGAGTACAATCAACAAGAGCTGTTCTGAGATTGATAAAGTTTTTCAAATTTCACGAAATTAAAGATAGTAGTCTACCGGGAGACTGGTGAAATTAGCGCGTTATCGGATAACATATGGGAGAATTCGATTCGGTTTTTGCCCGTGTAATAAGAGCCTTAAATTGTTTGAAGACTTTCCGTTGTATTAGAACGCCGGCGAAAAGAAAATGTGGAGAACTTGAGGTATTTCGTAGCGGTAAATATTCGATATATGGGTGGGAAATTTCGTCGTTATGCTGCATATAAATTTTCGTCTAACTATCGCTTTAAAATCAACAATGATTTAATTTTCGTAAAACGTTCCACATTAAATTGTACGAGAATTTATATTTGATACATGTTAGATACGTGCACTACCATTGACTTCAACTCCATCATTTGAATAAATAGCTAAATAGTAGAAACTATGCTCAATTTCTGTAATAACACCACCAGAATACGTAACAACAATTTAATTCAACTTCGTAAGTAGAAATGGAATTTGTATTTTGTCATGTATGGGTTACAATTTTCACACAAAACTTGAGCATCAATTAGTCGATTAAAACTACAAGAAAACGGTATAACTTTTCCGGGAAAATTCCCAAATATTTGTAATGAAATCAACATTTTCTATCGGCTTATATCCGTCTTTCAATATTTATTTCGTGACTGTAGATTGACGGAGCATTTTCGAGAGGCTACAAATAAAGCAAAAAACAACATCAACTACCAATTGGATCGTTTTAACACGATTAAAACTAGTTTAGAGCACCCACGAAATCATGTAAATTACATCAAAATTGTTACTGCCACTAAAATAATTATATCGAAGCGTTTTTTTGTTCGTCTAAAAACCGATTCAAATCGATTTTCTAGTTTCAAGCTCGACGAAACCTATCAATTATCTAAACGGATTATAATCAAAAACATTTTTAAGCGTTATTATTGTTGTCGAATATTAAAATTATGTAAAATTTCAGGTTATTCAAATGTGCAAAACGACAACGGATCGATGTAGAACGATTAGAGATAATGGGTGCTTTCTTATTTCGGTTAGGGGACGGAATTATTTCCATAGTTGATTGTTGTTATTAAATCGCCCTATTCTAATGCGATTTTAACAACACAAAATGGCCTGGTCTGTGTCTAAACATTGACAAGACCAACAATATTGACACACGTCTAAATTAAATTCCATTTATTTTGAGCAATTTGTTATTACTTATTATTATAGCTAGCTAGCGAACGACTATCGCTGTTTCTTTGAACGTTTGAAAAATTGAACTATTGCCGAAATAAATGATCATTTTCCGGGTAATTTTTCAACTTTTACCTAACGTTTTTATTCGTCGACTACAACCACAATATAGTAAGTAAATGTATGTGTGCATCAGTCGCCACTCTAAAGTTTTTAAAAAACTACAAGGGTATAGAAGAAAAATGAAGCAAACTTGACAGACTTCATACATATGAAACATAGACTTTACAACTTTCAAACACTCTATTCCTGAAAGTCTATTTACACTAGGCGAGTCTCTCATAAACTGGCGTCAGATCAGCGCCCCTCAAACTTTTTCTAACAAATTCTCTTGATTTCCAGCGGAAATTCGCCTGAATGTTTAATATCGAAGCAACTTTGACTGGAAATCGAATTCCACAAAATTTCAATTAAAAATCTTAAAGTTTTGAGTGAAAGTGCTAAGTTTTTGGAGCTTCCAATTGGATTTTGAAATTTAAAGTTGCAACACCTGAATTTTTCTTTGAAACAAAATAAAATTCTTAGACTCCGAATTTTAGAGTTTTTTGAATTTTAACTAGAACTGTAAAAATGTTGAAATATTTTTGAATTTCTTTTCAAAATCTTGAAAATTTGAAATGCATGTTTGGATTAGGCAAAATTTGTTTAAAAATTTTTAAATATTGCCGAAATCTTTGAAATCTTACAGAGCGATACAAATCGTAAGATTTTGATATAAAAAGAGCTTTTTTTAATTTCATATATGTTCAGATTGAATAGAGAAAAGCCTGAGATGGGAAGATTTTTCATAAAATACAATTTCTACTACCTTTTATCATTTTATAAGATTCTATTCTACATGATAAAGTCTAAAATTTTAATAATCCACTTTGAAAACATCCTCAAACAATTTTCTTATTGTTAGTGCCTACCCTTCAATCACTGAAACATTTTAATAAAAGCAACAGTGTCTTTCAAAATTTCCCAACTGCTTCCCAACAATCTCCTAAAACTATAATTATTCTAGTTAAGAAAGTTTCCACAACGGATCACCGATTGAGAAACACTGCACTAAACACTTATAACAATAGTTAGTTATAACAATAAGTCAATTTTGTGCGAGTCAACCGTTGCCAGTTTAACTATCATTAAAACAATTACAGGTGACTTTGAATTGTAATTAAGTAATTATTAAGTCTTGTGATGAATACGACGTTTCCATGGACAAGAAAATACAAGTTTCGTGGGCGAAGTTGTTGGTTGTTTAATTCTCTTTTTTATTTTATAGTAAATGTATAGGGTTGGGCATTGTAGGAGATTTCTTTATAATTTAAGAGGGTCGTTACGGTTTTGTAGGCGTGAGAACGGCATTATTTAATAGTTGATTATCGACAGTAATTGTACACTACAATATAGCTTTATCAACAGGAAAAATTGATAATTTTTGTTGAATCTTGCATCGTAATCGTATAATTTCGTTGAATTGGCCTATAAGACAGCTGGTGAGAGGACGTCCTGTTGTGACATAGAGTAGAGTATTACCCGCACGGATGACATCCTACTTAAATGGTTACGATCTTCACTCTATTCCGCTATTTCTGAATAGTGGAATCGTGTCATTGTTGGTATCCCTGTGTCTATCTATTCTACATAAACTACTGTTGTTGTTATTGTTATTGTTACTACTACCGATCGTTTCTACCCTGATTCACAGAACATGTCACGTGCATGCGGGCATAAACTATCGTCCTTTATCAAAACGGCAGTCGGCCGATTCACATTACTGATAATGACAACGATTCACCTGGACTGTTTGTTTAATTTCTCGATTTATTCGTTGAGTCTTCAACTAAACTGTAAAACTTGACAAGACGGGCTACAGCTCATCAAAAATTTAATTAATTTGATACTTGGAACAACACGCAAAATCTTGTTGAAAGGGCATTCCCTAATCTACAACGTTTTGTGAAAGTTTGAGGAAATTCTGAATTGTAGAGTGACATGATAGGGCGCCTCTTTCATAATTTTCTTCTATAATCTCCCCTGTAACTTAGCAAATAATTTATTTTTCAACGACTCAAATTGCCCATATCGTAAATGAAAGGCGCTTCTCAAATATCCAAGAAATTTTTCGATATGCCTGGTAATTTTTCAAATTAGAAAAAAGAAAATCTTTTGAAGGACGCTTCCAGGCACAATTTCAACGATAACATTTTACACAAGCTACTTTTTAAAACCTTATACATATGTAAAGAGTGTAACACTTTAGAAACGTCAATGTCCAAAATTTCGTGAAAAATTATGGGGAATTTAATTGGTAATTTTCACCTGATAAGCCAAGTTTTTCAGCTTGTAGACAATTCTATGCTCTTTAAAACTATTCTATTGTTACCAGAAGAACTTTTCGTGGAAAAATCGAGTGGCAAACAGTCACTCGAAAAGTTTCGAAAAGATGGCATCACTATTGTGTTAAGTATTGACCAAATCTCACTTTTTTCTTGTATAAACATGATTATATAATACAAGACATCTATTTCAATTTCGTTATCATCTAGACTAAAGAATGCTCTTTTCCACGAGATTTTACGAGATCAATTAAATTGTTGAATGGTCACTTAAAAATTCCCTTTTTGAACAACTTGTAGTTGTAATGTAGATGTTGTAAAACAGTTGTAACATCGGCCAATTGAAATATCAACGAATCCACCGTAGAGACATATCCGTTTAAAGCCAAAAAAGGGGCACGTGTCTGTTACAACAACACATAAATAGCAAGCAGTGATCCGCATCGTTAAGGCCCGTCTCGCCATGAATACCGCCACAAAATCAACGGAAACAACACGAAAACAACCAAGACAGTAACAGCAACAACAACAATAGCGTCTTTGTAGATTCCTTAGAGTATACATTGGAGGTATGTGCACAAAAGCAAAATGTTGTGACACCGATTTACCGACCGTGACACAAAACAGTGTCACCATCGTCCCGATGTCGCGATCTCATTTACCCGTCCCACTATTGCACTTTAAATAATGTCACAACCAACCCGAGTTGAACGTAGAAAACAACATCAACGTCTTGACAATTTGAATTTAAAATTTCCAAAACAATTTGATGAACCATCAAATTTAGCGATTTTCAAGAATTGATGTCAAAAATAATAACAAACATTAGCCAAAGTTCATTAATTGAACATTGTTGTAAATTGGTGGTGTTTCTCACTAATCTATCGTTAGAGTAGTAACAAATCGATCAATTTCATGTAAACCTAGTTGTCGGCCGCAAGGAATGCTCCTCTAAAATTACACGTAAGCCTCAATTTGATTGGTAATCTAACTGTCTAAATAAAATACACAACCGCCACCAATTTAATTTGATCAATTTGAATACAGCCGAAAGTCGGTATGTTAATTTGAAGAATTTGCATACGAAAACAGACACATCACATGAAGAAAAAGTATTATTCGATGTTATTCACTAACAATCAGTCTCGTAAACAAATCCTCTTATCTGTCATGTGTCACAATGGATATTTCAACATTCACCAACGTACCCTATACAAGAATATAGAGAAGAAATAAAGGCAAGCACAACTTTAATCGTTCCTAATTTATGGGTGAATAAAGCCAACCATATATTTACCAAATATGTGCAGATGGTGCAGATTACGCTGGTGCACGTATTTCTAGTTGACAATATGAGATTTTACGTAGTTTTATTCGGCAAAACCCGAGGGAAGTTAGCACACAAAGTGGCGTTTTTAATTGAGCCTTACAAAGAAGCCACAACGTTTCAATAAAATTTTCAGTTTTTCGCAAATATTTCATTGTATATTTTGACAGTTACGCCAACAACCTCATTGATATAGAAAATGATATCAACGGCAAAAAACGGCCGAATATCAATTTATTCAAATCTAAATGGTGATCATTTGGGAATTTATTACTCAACCGCAACCGTTCTATGAATTTCCATTATATCCAAATAGTAAAAATGGTAAATAGAAATGGCAATTGAGACGCAAAGAATCAACAAATAAGAAGACAAAATTAACTTCATTGAATGATATTGATCGGTAAAAAATCGCCTTACTCGGATACCGTTGTGGAAATCGTGTCGATTGCTTCTCGATTGGTCGTTTTCAGGTGGAATTTCCAATGTTTTCCAATGTATAAGTGTACTGTCGTCTAGACTTGATTTGAAAATGCACTACGAACGAAGATCGCGCCCTCGGGTCCAATACATTGAGACAGTGAAAAACTATCGGCGCGTTTTCAATTTATCGTATTGCCTCACGATAGAAATCAATACGCACTGGTTATGTATGCAAACGATACTAGTGGACCTTAGTCGATATTCGTACCGGAAAATATTTACTAGTTTAGGAGATTTTACGCAATTCTTCATACGTTTATTGGTCTGGAAAATAGACAGCTGCCGACCGAATAAAAATACAATCCAAAGACAATGTCAATTAGACACGGGGATTTTGTGTTGTAGTCTAAGCCCCGGAAGAATTCTTCTACAACGCTAACGTTTTTGTTAATTATTTTTTCTAAGACTGCATTTTCGTGGAAATGGAACGTTTTAGATGTAAATAATGGTATTGCTAACGGCTTGAATCCGGCGTTCGTGTACGAATCCCCTCAAATGCCCAAGGGTCATACTGGACGGGATTTCTTTAGGTGTGTATGTGCACCCTGAGAGACGATACATCTTGCTGTGATGGAATTGAATAAATAAGCATCCTATTCTCTTATACACTTCATTCTTAAGAGCTTACGAAATTGAATACTTGAAAGTTTCACCATTATTTCCATAAATACATAAAACTCAATAAAGATTTTTGTGTTTTCGTTTTTTTTAACGTTCCTAGTTCTATATCAGCGAAGAGAACCCTTTAGGAATTTTATTCGTCGGCCACAGCACAAAGCTAAATTACAATATTCTCAAGTGGTCTGGATTTTTATTAGAATTTACTTCACACGGAAATATTTATAGAATACAACACATTCATTCTCATTGCGAAATTGTATTGAATTATAAAGCTTTACGAAAATAAGGGAATTTTATTTGTTGGAAATGAAGCAAATAGGTGCAAACCGCAAATCCTAAAATGCCCTCTCATCTGTACAACAAACGACGACAGCAGAAGTTGTATAACCACACTATAACTGTATTTAGAGGAGTTTACCAGAAACTGCGGCCCAAACACAAGTTACAATAATTCACCGTAATCGTTTATTTGACCATTTATCAAACCATAAGCTTACATAAACTACTTTAACAATAGTTGTACAAAAATATTTCCCTATCATTAATCTGTAATTGGTGTTCGGTCCTAAAATTTTCGAGATTTATCAAAGGTAAAAGCGGTAAAATCGGCGGTTTCACCTTTCCAAACTCAAACAAACAAAACTATTCGATTATTGTGGTATTTGGGATTTTGCCACAAATAACAAACTATGTGTATTCGTTTGAAATGTCACCTTGTACTATTGAAATTGAATTTTCCCCCGATATGTGACAGTCGGTAAATATGATTGATATGATCAATGTCCAATAATTTTGACACAACACGCCGATGAATTTGACATGAAAATTGTGTGGAAAATCGAACAAGCTCACTCTATCGGTGCGTAAAAATTTCTATTGGAATATTGAAATGTTCCAATACCACAACTAAAACATTGCATTTATCCACAATAATCCCGCGGTCTTTCTAATAAACTACCCCAAACGGCTTGTAGTTAGTGGAAATTTAGCCTAAATCGAGCGTTTTTGCATCGGTCTATAAGTTTGTTTAGGGCAGGGCAAAAAATTGTCGAATTTTTGGGAGGAATTTTCGGTCTTGTTTGTTTAATAAATAGCAAAATGGGAGAATGGGAACGGTTAGTGTATTGTCGATATAATAGCATCCGATTACACAATACCGTGTCGGTGGGTCCTATCATAAATCACGACAACAATTAAATCAGTTAGATTCTAGTTAAATGCTGTCAACTTTAGCACAGGGTCACCTGGACCATCCAGCCATACATCACGAATACGCTTTGTCACCGTGAAGTGATTGTGGTGGCGGTGGTGGTGGTGGTGGTGGTGGTGGTGGAGGCGGTAGCGGTAGCGGTATAATAATACCGACTGACGACAACAATAGCAGAAGCTCCTCTACTAAATCCGATTTAATAATAACGATAACAATGATAATGGTAGTTGTTGGAATGAAATATTTAAAAGAGATGATCGAAATTTTCAACAGAATCGATACAATCGTTGATAACGAGTAGATTTCGTTTGGTTATGTGTGTGACACTAAATACCCAATTCATGAAATAGTCTCAAGTTGAAAAGATAGAGATCTAAAGTCAAGACAGCAGGCGGTCGTGATTCTCTCCTACAAGCCCATACAAATACACCAACACATACACAAAGTAGGACAATTGCAAATGCGTCCATTTTAGGGCTATTAAGGGATTTCAACTCAATCGCTTGAGCCTTTATACAGTAGTGTATGGCTTGATTTATAGTTTTAGGTAAGTTTACTAAGATCATCCGATTGCCTGTATATGTCAATATTACAACGATTTACACATATTAAATCAGACTATATGGTTCAATAACTTGATGATTATAAATTGGACATTACTGCCAATAATCCAACAAAAACGTAGAAAACCTCAAATTGGGCCAACAGTTAATTTCTGGTTGTTTGTGTAAATGGATATTTGGATTTAACAACAATAACAACCAACAACAACAGTAAATTGGGGCGAATTTAATGTGGTAATGTTGTATTTTTCAAACTCGTCAATCCATAAAACAGTCAGCGAATTTTTGCAACAATCCAACAAATATCATTGGCTATGAACCGTTGTAAAACCATTCCAACTTAGTTTATTGCCAACATTTTCATAGCTTGATAATATAATTTATTATCAAACAGAAAATACTGACTCAGTATTACCAATAATACTTATTCACTATAACCAACACCAAAACACCATTTGATCCGGCAATAATCACCCATAAACCCATCAGAATCGTCATCAAATTCGGTAGAAATCAAACACGATAGCTTTAAGAAAAATCGCTATTTTAAAGGTGGATCTTTTGTAATTTTTGTAGAAACGCTATAATTACACAAGAATCGGCTGAACAGAAATTAAATGAGTACCGGAATTGGTTAAACCACGTGAAAAATTAGTTTTCCACTTCCAATAAGCTCCTTCGCGCTTTCTTTAAAACTCCCAAGTAGCCTTTTCACAACGATTGAATGGAAAAGCTTATTAAGTTTCAAATCGACAAATGGAATTAACGAAAATTACAAATTCGCCATTGTTGAATTTTTCCAATTCCAACAATATTGTATCGGCAATTTCTAAAAAATTTAATATAACACGTAAACAATAGACCACCCCAACCAACTATTAATACAACCCTACTCACTGTAGATAATAGGGTTGGCCATAAACATGTCCACATCCGATTGTTGTTATGTTAAACAATATCGGAAGCCACCCCTATAACAGGGTGATTTTTCAATTTTATTGTCGTCGTGTGTGTTGTGAAAAATTTCCAGGTAGAATATGGGGATAATTGTTATTTGACTGGCACAATTCAATTTCTAAGAAGATTCACCGTGAAATTGACGAGTCTACCGTGAAAACGTCCCAGTCAGATACTTCAGACAGTTTTCTCACTATATCTGACAGTTTTTAGGGTGAAGATTTTATGGATCTACAGGTAAAGACGGATTAATTGAGCACTTGACGATTAAATTGTAGCGTTATTTTGCCCTGATTCTCGCCTTCATATTGTTAGATTTTTGATAAATTGTTAGCCGACACGAAACGTTTAATAAGTCGATAACAAGTGTGTGTTATAATTGAGATTTATTTACAACTTTTCAATATCGTTTACCCGATTTTGACGAATCAATCGACGTTGATTCGTCGTTTTATTTCCATTATTTTTCGTTGAAGATCTTTAGGGAGGACTAAACGATTTGTGATGCAATATTGCATTCAAAGTCTCTTGACATTTTATCACCTATTCGAAATAAAAAGAATTGTTTTACGATCCAGCTTCTAGCTTGATTCGAATTCAGATCATATAAGTTTCAGCTAGAGAGAACTTTGGTAGCTCACGTATCGCTCCAACTATTATTGTTATCAAGTGCAAAATAACCTATACGAACGGTATTTTATTATTCTTTACGCATATTTATGTGTTTATCACCGGATTTCTACTAGAATCTACATAGAATTTCTAATATATTCAACTATAAAGAGACCGAGTTAGTAGACGAAAAAAGGTACATTAACGAAACCAATTTTTGTGCCTTTAAAAGCAACCCTTCAACAACCCTACCCTCTATACGGTGTATTGTATAAGTTAAACTTTTTCCCCTGTATATATGTTCTATTACTATCTAACAAAAACCGGAAAGAAATTGTAATTTTCTTAATGGATGTCCTTAATGGGAATCTAACAATAGACAAGAACCATTCATCTTAGAAGACGACAAAGTCCCATCAATGGCAACATAAAATAAATCAGCAAATATTTAAACAATCCGGCCTGATTGCCGATATATCGAAATATATTTAGAATAATATTGAAGGGAGAAATTTCGGAAATAAAAATGTCGACTAATGTAAAATTGCCTAAAATCATCGATAAATCATCCAAGTAGCGTGACACATGAGATTTTATTTAAAGCAGAAGTTTGCAGATTTTAATTTGTATTTGTTTTGAATTTAAAATCAACCTAAAAGCTCGAATTTTTTTATTAAAACAAGAATGTTTCAAATGGATACCCGAATGCCATCTATTTGTAATATGCCGAATTACAAAAAATTCAAGTTTCTGTAAGTTGAGATTCGGTTATAATTAATTTATTAATCTGTTATGATCGTTGCAATATTGCTGAGAATTTGCCAAATTTTATAGAAAACTTTCTAGTTGTCGTCAATATTTCACTCTACTGACCTATAAAAGTTTCTTTCTTGTCAACAATACCGAATCGTAAATCTGCCAATTTTGACAATAGGAAAAATTGAAAAGAAACGGAAACGGACCGACATTCAAAGCCGTTCGTTTCCAGTTGTCCAATAATGAGCCACTTTCAATTTTTAGTGCGCAAATAATCGCCAACAATCGAACATTCATCCTACTGTTCAGATTGTTCGAATCTGATAATTGTCCGATCGATTTATCCCAAGTATATGTAAACACAATTCTCGATACTTTTAAAGTTTACGTACTTGATCCAGCCTTTCTCCTACTGTTTTTTTTTTCCTTGAAAACTATTCAGTTGATTTGGAATTCCGAATAGGTTTTTTTCTTTGGCCTCTTGTCGCCAACTTTCCAAATATCCATTAGATGAGCACACGTATCGACAACAACGAATCGAAAAAAAGATTTAAACTGGCATTTTCGTTGAATATGTTGCCCGAAACTTTCGCCAATTTTTAATCTGGAAAAAAGGAGATAAAAAGTTGCAGTGTTTATAGTCGATCGCAAGATTTTTATTGGTAGGAATATCTATAACGTCCGGAAAATGTTTTTCGTTGACATACTAGCACGAAAGATTCAGAAGTTTAAAAGTAGTTTTATTGTGTTTTTGTGTGTACACAATAAAAGATCGATGATCGTCTATTTAAAAGTTGCCAGGTTTTGTTGTATTGTGTGCACCGATATCGTTTTAATAGTTTTAATTAAAAGTATCAGCCGCAGTTTGTTCGCAATTACAAAGACAAACTCTCACTTTAAGTACGAACTTTGTTTGGGAATATTGTCAAACAACTTGGCTAATTAAAATTGTTTTAACTAATTACGAAATTCACTCATCTTATCCTTTAAATTTCGTTTGTTAGCCGTGGATTAATTCGATTCTCCTGTCGTTTCTTCTAATATTATTGTAGTATAATTTGAATATAAAGCGCGAGATCGCAATAAGCATCCTTGTTTATATTTAATATTGTAATTGATTTCAATAATTCAACGACTTTGACAATGGCAGAACGGCTATATTTTATTCGAGTTGATCCATGAATATTTGAAAATTGTCAAAAATGTTTCTAAATAAGAATTAACATCTGTTCTACATTAATGTTCGTTGCAAGAAGAATGTGTCTCTTTTAAAATTCTTTTTCAAGTTTGATCTTTTTACTCGAGGTGAAAAGACCAGATTATTATTTAAAAAAGAACTCATCCATCTTGGTGAGTCCGTTTTTGATTAGTTTGCTTTCATAATACACCAATGTTGTTGTTGTTGTTTTTTATTGTTATTATTCATCTCTTCAATGTTGTTAAATTGCCTGTATATTGTGGGCGAAACTGTGTAACTTGTTTAAAAGAATTGCCTGTCATTAATAAACGCCTTTGAAAATTTTGTAATTACGGCCGGTCAACGTCTGGTTTTTTTTTCAAAAAAAAAACGATAAAAATCGTCAACGATAACAATGATTATAGGAACGTATACACATGTGTGGTCTCCGACTGGGACATTAGTTTATGGGAATTAATAGGATTTTATTGTTGGTTATAATAGCGTAGTGGCGGCAGCATTTCGCGGATTACACCGGTAAATTGTCCGTTCACAACACGGCATGTGTATTAAAAATGAAGCGGGATTACAAATCGACGAAAACGTGAACATGAAAGTGCAAAGCTTGCAACGATTGTAATAAAGCCAGACGAGATAAGAGCTTCCAACTAGTTCATCCCTTTATGCTGTGATAACGAAAAGACTGGGGTGGTGCTGACAAATCGAACCCGACAATAAGAGAAATCCTTCTAGATTATTCAACGATAACGATTCGATTGCAAACAACGGATTATATTACGCGAAATCACATGTATTAACAAATAAAGAATTTTATCGATTTTTAATTAAGTTTCAGTTAAGTATAGAGTAATAGTATCCGAAATCGTCCCCTATTAGAAATGGTAATTTAACGAGACCGTCAGAAAATGGTTGGTCAGTAGTAATTATAGCTGTAATTGAGAGGAACACTTCTTCACGCCTTCCGAAATACACCCGGTGACCGATGGTTATTGCCCCTAGTACCCTACCCCAATTACACACAATTCCTTCGCACTATACACTTATAGATAAACCGCCTTGCTTCCACTATGACTCATTCATTTTATTGGTTTTTACACCCTTCACTCAATCCACCACCATGAACAATTATCGATGACGGTATAATTGGGCGCTCATTGACACACAATCACCAGAAAACAGATTTATTATTGTCTGATAACAATTTCATAACCGCCACCAATAAACAACCCCATCTTCCAATTATTGTTAGATTGATTGACCATTTATCATACGGGCAATCAATTTATATTTTTAAAATAACATACAACAATCAACGATAATGAAAATGTCAAGTTGTAAAATTAAAATTCCGACACATTTTCCACTTGCAAAACGATAAAACTGAAAGAAAATTGCTTCCATCAAGACATTGCACGTCTCCTACCCCATATCAATTCGTTAAATTGATAACAATTCGCGTAAATTCGCCCAAATTACCCCAATGTTAATTCGTCAAAAATTGAATACGGTGCAGAAAAATTTAACGTTAATATTCGAGTGGTGCGTTATAAATTATCTATGTAGTTGCCATTAAGCTCCCCGAAATTAGATCAACTGATGAAGGGTTAAAAAGCGGAATCCTCTGCATTAGCACACACATATACACCTGCTAATACCCAAGCAGGTGGTGTGTTTGTATTGATTGTTTTAATGAAAATGTAGAAAAACGGACGATAGGGAAAACCAGAAAAACGGGAAATAGTTAGCGGTAAATGCTCAACATTTACCACACCTCAAAACTTACAATCAACACAATTCCTGTTTATTGTTTTCGAAACAATATAACAAAGATAAGTTGTTGTTGTAAAATAATGGATCGATGTTGGACGGAAATTTTTAGAAAATTCATAATAAACCAACTAGAACAACAAACAAACACGTTATACTATAAACTATAATATACGATCATCGTAAACATAACATAATCGAGCTATAAGTTTATTGAAATTTATACTGTTACACCCTGTATAATAGTAATCTAGACGAATTATAGCCGATTCTTATACAACAAAGTTCCCGATTATTTATCACCGCATCAGACGATTGGAACACTACCGATTTCGATATTGAAAACCTGAAATCGATCGATTGTACAAATTACGCAAATTGGTAAAAATTATGGCAAATATTAAAGCACACCTGCGGAATTTCCGATTTATTGACTCATTGTACAACAATTACGACCAAATCGTTAGTGTAATTACAACTTTTTTGCGTTTTTTAAACGTTTATGTCTCGAATTGAGTATTCAACTAAAGGCTGTAATTTCTATTTTCTTTCATTTATCAGCAATGTTTAATCACGTACAAGTCTCGTTAATGCATACAAAATGTTTCATATACAATTCCGGCCATATGTTGCATTTCCACGATTAAATCGTTATAGTAAGACTTTTTTTGTTTATAACCTTCTTACTTCCACCCTTATTTGTTTATTGTAATAGTAAACAAATCAATTTGAATGATTTTTCGTTATTGTTGTCGTTATAATACAAAGGAAAAAGGTTTTATAATGTTGAAATTTGTTCTATACCAACATCGCACACAATCTATAATTGAACATCTCTCTAGGGGTGAAAGCGTTCTATATAACACCATAACTGATATTGGTTTTGTTGAATACTACAACACTATGTATATGTGTGTATGTATGATTTATTTGCTTAATTGTAAAGTTCAAATTGCGATAAAGTCGTTGGAAAGTTATTTGTTCTTGATATAATTCTAAGGTTAGTTTTGTTGTAATAATTCAACTTTATCTTCATTATTTCTTTATCAATTCCTTCGAGCCGTAATAACTAATTAATTTAAAAAGGTTGTCTTCTTATGGTATATTTTTCTGGTTAGCTGTCTGATTAGCTTCCATATAGCTTTCAATAAATTTGATAAATTATTTCACTTCCAGAGCGGTAATAAAACTTTTCAATGTTTATGGTGTTCTATTCATTTTAAATGTAAAGGTTGTAATTTAAATCTATTCATAATTAACGGCACTATTGGGATTAAATTTCAATAGAATTAAACAAAATTACAATAGTTTTGAATATTAATATAATTCAGTGGGTAATCAAATTCGGTTTTGTTGATAAATTTCCACTCCCAAGTGTGACTTATCTATTGGACATTGAAATTTTATAATTAGATCTAATCGCGAATATCGTCCATAAAACTCAATTTTTAAATAGAATCAACTTGATTTTAACACAAACACATAATAATTGTAAAAAACATGATATAGAGCAAGAATCGTATACATCTCGTATGGCCAAATAGGAGCGGTTCGCAGAATAAAATCAACAAAATTAGCGTCATATGTACAGCTTCATATTGCAATTCCGGTTTGAACAACAAAAAAAACATCATCGCCAACATTATCATGTAAAACAGCATAACCAAGTCGTCATCATCCGGATCATCAACGTTATTATTTTGATTCATCGTAATTTTACATTGTTTCTATATTTATTTACCGATAATTTAACCGGAGAAAAAAACCGAAAAATATATTGACAAATGTCGTGATCATTGACAATTTCCGAGTATTAAACTTGTCAACAATATTGCCAACATCAGTGATGCACTGGTGAGTCAGCTCACTACCTCTAGGGACACCTAAATCCGAGAGGGTGGCAAACAACAACCCTCCCGGAAGTGCACAGGTGTTGTATTTGTGTGTCTATTCGCATTTTTCTTCACATAAATCAATTCGTGTTTAATTTAAACAAATGTAAACGGGGAAAATCGAATTATTCTACAATTAGAACAATAGATGAGATTTTTTACTACAAAAAAAACTGGTGCGCGTTCGTTGAATAAACCAAAAAAAATTCATTTGACAGACATCGTTATAGTACGTTGGCCGTAAAACTTAATTATTATAACGTTCTCTACACTGTTTGTATGTGTTTATACAGGGATAAAATGAGTTCCTTCCTGTTGGTTACTCACAAAAGGATTATCTTTCAATTTGTCGGTTACTGGAAATTTTCAAAATAAACGTCTGTCTAGTGAATTAAACTAATTTAATGTGTAATTTTATTAAAGTGATACGATTAATCGCCCGGCGCATCCACCAAAATTTAACCAAACAACAATACTCTTCCGGCATGGATTTGAACAATTTTTCAACTAAAAATAGGGTAGAAATTGTGATTTAGGGTAATTTATTTTTTCTAAGTTGATAGTTGAGGATCTGTCACTCGAATTTGAATGACAGTTGAAATTATTTAAAACTATCTAAGCTCATTAGTTTCAATGTTTGTGTAATTTTCTAATTAATTAAGGTACGACGATAATCAAGTGATCTGGGGAACAATTGCAACTTTATATGTCAAATTTTTGTTTGTTGGTGTAACTCGAATTACAACAAAATTCCCTAAATTTCTAGGGTTTAATTTTTATCAAAAAGGGTACAAAGGGGTGTATAGGTAGCAGGAGAAATGAGACAGATTTTCTACAAATGAATGGACATTGCTAAAATAACTCTTTATGAAAGTTTCTAACCTGCAAACTTCAAGTTTGAATTCGCTTTTCTGCATTTTTTCATTGAATAAAATCATTCATTTTAGTTTAAAATAACCAAAAAATACGTACTTGAACAAATAATCCACAAATTCCCCAAACACGACAATAGCACCCAGTGAACACACAAAATAAAACTGACATTTATCAGATTTAAATTGTAAGGTTAGAAATTTACTGACAACAGTTAGGGGATTTTATCATACCAACTCAACTTCTGGGGAGCGCGCAATTCAAAATTTTCAATTTTATTTTTTTTTTGCATAAATAAAACATATAAAGACAACCAAGAGACTTGAATAATTGTTAATTACTCTATCTATCCCGCCAAAATTCCCCGAATTTTCGGGGTTCAATTTTTAGCAACAAATGGGTGCAAAATACCGGAATTGTCGGCTTTTAAAGTCGTTTTATAACGAATCTTCTCCTCAAATATTCGCCAATTTAAAGGCAAAACTAACAACAACAATCCGGGCTGCAGTTGGAGGACTTTATTTCAGTTTGCTGACAAGTGCGCTAGGGAGAGTCTGATGACAACAATCGCCGTAGGTGTGTAGGCAAGATGCGTGAGATGTGCACCTCTTCCAGCTCGCTACTTCTGTTTCTTGCGTTCTCTCCTCCTTACTTTCCATTTATGTACAATGTGCGTGTCCTGCATCCGGGAGCTTTCATGGATTGTGTGAAAAATATGTGCACGAACCGTTCTAACGTTGTACTACGTGATAAACATACACACCAACAAAAGGGGACTAGTATAAAGCTGGAAAAAAAAAACAAATCTAACAGAAAAAAATTATAACGGGCTAGAATCAAGTTTTGTCTTTGTACAAATTGATAATAAATCTCGACACGATACAGTTTATTGATTTGTAATAGAGAACAAATAGGGAAAAAATCTAATGTTGGTGAAAATGTTGTTTTAATGAGCGCATTGCGAACTTACTTCGACAATTATTTAATCCGTCTTGAAACATTAAACTTTTGCATTTTAAAAGAATTACCATTAGAATCGTGAATGAATTTAAATTGATGAATAGATAGACAGATCGGCTGATATGGAAAAACTTGCACTAAACAGTTTTCGGCTAATTAAAAAAGTTAGACAAACTTTTAATTAAAAATGGTCTCACTGTGAAATAGGTGGCGACAATACGATTGCAAATTCACCGTTTTTTTCCGCACACTGTAGTTTTATTAACACAAAATCTACTATAAAATAATTGAAAAGCCGTAAATAACAGCGATATAGTTGTAAATAGTTCCGACAGTTGGAAATTCGCTTGTAAATTCCATGCAGGAATAGATGTAACTTTTAATTTGTGTCTAGTAGTGGGCAAGTTGAGCAATGAAAAAAGACAAGTGCGTGTTTTTTCAAGTTATTACTTTTCAACAATTCACGCTCACATAACTTAATGGAATATGTTCATATGATAGGGGAAATGCAATAAACATTGAAAGCTTTTAAGCCATTTCCTTTAACGAATAATTTCCAAGCTTAGTTACATCCTGCATAAAACATGTACACACATAGATTTGAACATTATATGCATATATAACTCGCATTATTGCAACATTAAATTTTATTATAAGATTTGCTTTATTTCCTCCAATTTCCTTTTTTAATTACACCCTCTTTGGACGGCTGATATAAATCAATAAATATTTCTGTCGGTGTCTTATTGATTTAATTATTGTTGAATTGTAAGTTTTCGATAAAAAAAAGGAACAACGTGCCGAAATTTCATTAAAACTCTCCAATAACAACAACACCGGTCGGACGGCTTTTATTCTTTAATTAAATTATTGATCTGACCAATTCTATATTGTGCAGTACGAAATGGGAAATTGATGCCACTGATTATTATTCATATCTACATAAAAGAATATGTAATTTATTTGGATTTTCAATTATAATAAAAACAACTAATTGAAAACAGAATGGAAAAATTTGTATAGCAACTGATATATTTACAGACAATTTAATTAATTAATATTGACATGGTTTTGTTTAAATAAAAATTGCAAAATACAAACAATAATTAAACGGTTATTGATTGATTCTACCGACGAGAAAAATAGAAACGACGGAAAATTTAATCAAACGTGGTATTACTGCAACCGAATCTATTGTTTCACTAATGAAAAACATGAAGCACTTAAACGAAATATATAAAAAAATTAAATAAAGATAAACGACTGGAATTGTGAATGGATGGGAACGTTTACTGTTGCATTCGAACAAGAAAAACGACAGAAATTCATCGAGAAGAGCTTAAATCTTGATCGACTTGACTCGATTATGTTGTTCGTTCGCTGGGAAGGCCTCAAACTGAACAAGTTTTGCGTTTTTCAAGCAATTTTACCGCAATTTTCTCCACTAGAATCCATTTATTTAAACAAACTAAACTTGAAAAATTTTAGTCCAGGATTTGAATCTTGCGCGCTCGAATAATAGCTTCCTATTGGTTAGCCGTATTTACAAAGCCCAAAAATTTTGAAATTGAAACTAGCCTAGAAATGATTCGATTATAGCGCTAGAAACCAAATATTATTATTTTTTGAAGTGTTTTTTATTAATTCGAATTATATTATAGCAAAATAATTGCATTTTCTCTATCCTATAGTCCAATTTACACTAAAAAAAGTCAGCACAAACTTAGCGGTAAATTTGAATATTCGTGCATTATTGTTGTATTTAATCTATATTCAACTTTAAAATGAAAAATTTGTGAGTTTACTAATAGATTAGCTGTTACATCTGTCAAAATTATAACTTTTAAGCTGTGTAAACTTGAAATGGCCAATAGGAATCCGGCATTTAGGCTCGAAAATTCAAATCACTCCTCCTTTAAAGGTAGTCTATAGAAGAGTCGTGATTGCTCTTTTTGTCGAGTGAATTCAGCGAGGAAAGTCTCAAAATTAGCAATTTCTGTATTTTTTACACTTGCAATCGGTTTTAAGTTGAAATAGGGTGTTCAATTGATGTTTTTACCGTTGTCGGTTTGTTTTACGTTGTTGAAATTTGATAAAATTCAGTCAATTGCTTGTATAGAGTTGAGCTAGCTTTGAACGTATTGTAAAATTGCATATTCACATGGAATTCAATTGCATATACGGGTAATATCGATAGAATTTTATATCGTTTGAAAATAGGTAAAATGTTACTATATTTCACATCAATATTTGATTTAGTAAAAGTGAATGGTACTCTAGACGAAATTCAAAATAAGGAAATAGATTCTGTCAGGCCTGATCTAGTATTAAATTTCAGTTTTGCATATATTAACGATGCAATATAAACGATTTTACGACACTGGTGTCTCCTATAAACACGATACACACTGAACTCCAAACGAATCCAGATCGAACATAAATCTAGCTATATTTCGGACATGCGATTTCCTCTAGAAACTACCAAATATCTGTACGTTTATCGTAAATATTTTACAAATTTGATCGATTTTCTTCTAGGCAAAACAAATATTTGAAATTTCCGTCAAAATTACGTCAAAATCATGTTGTCTACAACTAGACTGGCGAGATTTTTAACCAAAAACAAAATTTTATCGTTGAAATATTCAACAATTCCCATCGTTATTGAAGCGTCGAATCGTGGCGATCGTGCTTACGATATCTATTCACGTTTATTAAAAGAACGTATTATTTGTCTAATGGGACCAATTTCCGATCTAACCAGTTCAACAATAATCGCCCAATTATTATTTCTACAAGCTGAATCAACAGCAAGACCGATACATATGTATATAAATTCACCGGGCGGTGTTATCACTTCAGGTCTAGCCATTTATGATACGATGCAGTACGTTTTGCCGCCGATCTGTACTTGGTGTATTGGACAAGCCTGCAGTATGGCATCTTTAATATTGGCCGCCGGTACGAAAGGTATGCGCCATTCGTTGCCCAATTCTAGGATAATGATCCATCAACCGTCTGGTGGTGTGAACGGTCCAGCGACTGACATTAAAATTCAAGTTGAAGAAATAATGAAAATCAAACAGAAAATCAATCAACTGTACACGAAACACACTGGACTACCGTTAGAAAGAATCGAACATAATATTGAACGGGATAATTACATGGATCCCTTTGAAGCTGTTGATTTCGGCTTAATTGATAAAGTTTTAACGAATCCACCGAATTCGAATAAAAACATTCTGCAAACTAATCAAAAATAAACCAATTAAAAATTTGTTTTCTTCATGTTCTCCATCAAACAAACAACATACAATCATAACGATTTGTCTGTTTCATCGTTTATCCGGATTGTTAACGAAACGAATCGGTATTGGATTAGGAAAAAAGGTACCCTCCTTCCTCATTCGACACGTTCCGTTTCCGGTCTTAACTACATCCATACATATCCAGTGAAGTAAGACTAACGAGCAACAGCCGTCGAAAATCGGACAACTGCACCCATTTCTCCAACAACTGTAGCAATAATGCAGCAACCACCCGAGGGACTATCAGTTAGAAGAACAAACGAATATTTACTAACTCGAACTGTAACAATAGAATTTATAATAAAACTAATTACCGAATAGCGTGCGACACGTGACCGATGTACCACCATTACTCGAAGGAACACCATCAATCGAAGATTGCCAGTTACGTGGCGTATAAGCGATTATAACCCACCCTTGTGCAAGGTTTTCGAGGGTGACTTTTCCTCCACAAAACACGACAAATAAATCAAAATTATATAACGATTGCTGAAAAGTCAATGGTGCTCGATTTTAAAATCCACCATCATCCGTACAAACACAAAGGGAGCGAGATGAAATTTCAGTCAACTTTTAAGTTGATTGTTGTCGTTGGAGCTTTAGTGTTAAAGCTTGTCGATTGATGCGTGCGAATATGTCACATGTGCTTATTTTACAACAGAACTTTGTAACTAATCCGGTTGCTCACGATGATGGGTTGGATTAATTAATGTATGTCTTAGTGTTAACGAAAATGTAACATTAGACTTTGTAGTATAGGCGCAAAAACGGTAATCCGGTGCTTTCTAGTTGATTAAAACCGACTATTTGTCGGTTGTTGCGCCATTCTAAGTTTACTTCCAATATCAATAGGTAAGGTGGATTTTATCGTTTGCAATTATAATGAAAGTTTTAAAACTACTCAAATTTTTACTCCCGGAATATCTGGAAACAAATTCAAGTATTACAGCTTAACAATAATGAGTTGAACGTTAAAACGTGGAAATTCTCAAAGAAAATTGATTTACCTGCTAAATTCTATACGCTTTCCACAAATAAAATTCGCTGAAACAAGTTTTCAATTACCTTAAAAATACCAAAACTACTAAACAAAGTGTATTAGATTTTCAACAACATGAAACAATAGCACGCAACGGTGCATACACATTGTAATTTCCAACTACATTTCAGCATATCCTGAAAAATTTCTGAATTCTGTATTGTTGAATAATTCGAAATGAACGTCGATTAGTATGAGTATTTCAATATTAAGGAATAATCATTTGTGCTAATAGGGGCGGCATTTTTCCAAATTAAACTCCCAACCGTCTAGACATTATAAAAAATTCAACTTGCTACTTTATTATTAATGATGATGACTTAAGCGCGTAATTATTTCTATCATGTTGTTCTTTTCCCCATTTGTTTACGTTGTCTTTGTCGTAAATAAGAAAAAAACGAATTAATCTTCTAGAGAATGTTCCTGTTGAAAATCTTATGAATTTTTTATAGATACGACAACATTAATTTTGATCAACGAAACGAACAGAACAACAAAGACGAAATTATCTAAAATTGTACGAGTTTGTTCGATTTATCGGCATCGTTACATAAACCTCGTGCACATGGCGCAGTTGCCACCCCCGTTAATTCGTATCCTGGCCGTTCGTGTTGCCCTTAAAGCCTCCAATACGGCCGTCTCTTAATATATTATTACCTGAAATGTAATTCTAACGTTGTACTGCTGGTAGTAAATTTAAATCACTCCTAGTTAAAGCCATTATGTACAACACATCTACACACAAACTGCCGGATAAGTTTAACTAGTTTTCTACCTGCATATCGTCAATGCTGCACGGTCTTTATACTCAACGATTCCATCTTCTTCTGCAAGTTTTCAACAAAAGTTAGACCTGTAATATCGTTAAGAACACTAACTAGTGGATTTTCTAAAATAATAGCGGAATAAGACATTAAATTATAGTTGGATGCATGTGTTTCTCAATAAAATTTACATAACTGCGGCTTACATTGCTGATAAAGTTGGGGGCTAATTAGCAACGACTGCGATTTATTCGAAATAATTCAATTAGATTTGATTGATAACGAGTACGATTGCATATTTGTTGTAAAATTAATTGGAAACATTCATCATAGATTTTGTGATTTTTCGCCACTGGAAAAACTGACAGCCATTCATTGTTTTAGTACATTTTTCAACATTATCAACGCTATCTCGCACCCGGTAGAAATCGTTCTCCATCATAACAATAACTGAATGATTGCGGGATGTTTAAATGGAATTTTTATCAAATTCGGCGATATCCAACAAAAGGATACAGTTTTTAATCCAATTATCAACGAATTTAAATCGGAAATTCATCGATTGTAAGACATTCAAACGAGATAGTTAGACTATTGAAAAGCTCGCATTATTACAACCATAAATTTTAAAGTTGTCTAATAAATACGAAATGCATGATGGATTACCACCTGAACATCTTGATATTAAACTCACAACAATTCTCAACGTATAATTGTTAATTTAAAGTTTTTTCCTCTCAATGTTAAACCGTAATCAAGGGGATAAAAGTAGTTTCTTTCGTTCGGCATCAAGAAAAATTTAATTAGTTTACAGTTAAGGAGAAACTGATGGTTACTTTGAAAGATTAAGAACGGTCCCCGATGAGAATAATGAACTTGTATAACATTTCCCTAGGATTTAAAACTTTTCTAATTCTATCAAAATCCTAACAGTATTAACAGATAAACTAAAACGACTTGAATTTAATGGATTTCCGTTAGTATAAATAAGTTTCTAGTCTAATAAAAGAGTGAACGGGAGAATTGGCAGCAAAAATTCTAATTATTACAGATGTGAAAACTACCATCATCATTATCAACAAACATGAATTGACTTTCTACAAAGTTCAATTTAGTATAAAAAGAACGAATCAAAAGTTCAATAGAAACTTTTCGTAAACTCCAACTATACCACCACCTACTGTTTTCTTTCTCCATTCATTCTTTTACCAACTTTACATGGGATAAAGTTTATTTTCTTCTCTTCCATCTTCGACTTTTTTCCCCGTACACTCTCTCATCTTCGTCGTGTTGAAAATTGCAATAGCAAGTTTATCGTTACCATGAGTATCGTTATCTCGTTCCACCTAAAAAACGACCATATTCATATAAATTGAGTATAGTAGCTGTAGATAAATCTAACTTAACTTTTATAAAATGGATATAAATCTTTTTATTCGTCAACGATATGAACAAGTTTCCAGTTCTCTAATATTTTTCTTGCAACTCTTCCAAATAAGTGTAATAGGACGTGATACAGTTCGAGTGGCGATGAAAGAGAATGCGCACTTGAGAAAAATAGGAAAATTCAACCGAAATGTTTACAACTTAGCCAATTCACTGAATTTTTAACTGTGTAATTTCAAAGCTTAGTCCAACAAAATGGGAAATTCTCCAAAAATCTTCGGCGTCTCTCAAAAATTCACAATGAAACTGATCTGGACAATTGAAATTTTACAGTTTCCACTGGAATTTTCCGACATTTGCGGGATTTGAGAGAAGATTCATGCTTGATAAAAATGGGAAAATTCAACTGAAATATTCACGATTTAGCCATTTAACGGTGACAGAAGCTCCAAATTTTAATCCAGCGAAATGCGGAATTCTCGCCGAAATCTTCATCGCTCCTGCAAATTTACACTGAAGTATTAACAAGCTCATCTTCGATTTAAAACTGATTTAGAAAGTGGAAATTTTAAAGAATTTTCATTGAATTTTTCCACCATTTGCTCGATTGATAAAAGAGCGAATTCGCACTTGATAAAAATGGGAAATTCAACTGAAATGTTTACGATTCAGCCATTTCGCTTAATAATTTCAAATTTTAGTCGAACAAAATGGAAAATTCTCCCAAATCTACATCGCTTCTGAAAAATTTATAATGAAGCATCAATAAACTCATCCTCTCTTTGAAACTGATCTGGAGATTTGAAAATTTAGAGAGTTTCCATTGAACTTTTCCAGCATTTGCTCGACTTGAGAAAGAGAAGAAAATTCGCACTTGAAAAAAATAGGAAAATCCAACAATTTAGGCAATTCACTGAATTTTTGACTGTGTAATTTTAAATCTTAGTCCAACAAAATGAAAAATTCTCCAAAAATCTTAGTCGTTTCTGAAAAATTTACAATGAAACTGATCTAAAAAACTGAAATTTTATAGTTTCCATTGAAAATTTCCAAAATTTGCTGGATTTGAGAGAAGAGAAGATTCACGCTTGATAAAAATGGGAAAATTCAACTAAAATATTCACGATTTAGCCATCTCTAGGAACTCTTTAACGGTGCCAAGCAGCTCCAAATTTTAATCCAGCAAAATGCGGAATTCTCACCAAAATCTTCATCGCTCCTGCAAATTTACAATGAATCATTTACAAGCTCATCTTCGATTTAAAACTAATTTAGCGAGTAGAAAGTTTAATGAATTCTCATTGATTTTTTCCAACATTTGCTCGATTGAGAAAGGGGAGAATTCGCACTTGATAAAAATGGGAAATTCAACTGAAATGCGAATGAATTTTGGTCGCCCAAAACGAGAAATTCTCCCAAAATTTCCGCCGCTCCTGAAAAGTTTACAATGAAGCATTAATAAAATCATCCTCTCTTTGAAACTGATCTGGAGAGTTGAAAATTTTGAGAGTTTCCATTGAATTTTTCCAGAATTTGCTCTTGAGAGAGAGAGAGAAGATAATTAGCACTTGATAAAAGTGGGAAAATTCAACTGAAATGCTTACGATTTAACCATCTTCAAGTACTTTTTAACGATGCCAAGTAATTTTTAATTTTAATTCACCAAAATATGGAATTCCCGCCGAAATCTTTGTTGCTTCTGAAAAATGAAGTCTTAAACAGCTCATTCTCTATTTAAAACTCTGGAGAGTGGAAATTAAAAAAAAAATCCATTCAATTTTTCCAACATTTGCTCCATCTGAGAGAAGAGAGAGTTTGCACTTGATGAAAATTGGAAATTCTAGCCGAAATCTTCCAATGAAGTATTAACAAGCTCATCCTCTATTTAAAATTGATCTGGAATGGAAATTTTAAAGAATTTCCATTGAATTTTTGCAGCTCGATTTGAGAGAAGACATTATACGATCTTGGCTCAATATTTTAAGAAAGAAATTCTGGAAAAATTACTATTACTATTCAGTGTAGTTACGTGATCTGTTTAATCAAATCTTCCACCAATGGCCATTTCTCTATTCTGCCGTCGACTGGATCATATTTTATTCGAAATGATAATGGAATAACTGAAATTTTAAAATTGTAATATGAATAAGTAGCGAATTGAAGGAATTCTATTGTAAAGAATTAAAGATTGTTTTCTATGATAATTCGCTAGAACAATGCTCCGAATGGAATAAAAAGAATTGTCGTCTCAATCTATTTCAAGACAATTCCCATTTGCGGTTAGTACTTAAATGGAAATTCCATCTACTGTTAAATGCCTCATTTCAGTGTCTATATTAATTGTGATACGTCTACAAGGGAATTCACTCAACATAAGATAGATTATGTTATATATATATAATAATGCACTTGATAATAACTAGGGATGTGTCAAATATTCAAAACAATCAATCCTTGTTTATTTACAAAGATTAAATATTTCAACGTTTCCATTAATTTTCACTTGAAATTATAATTTTAATAATGAATTGACTTTGATCATTTTTAATCTTTTATTCAATAGCGACTCACCGAATTGTGTGCGGAAAATTTCAAATTTCATCCGTAAAGGAAGTCAACATTCAAATTCAAAGTAATAACAATAAACATAACGATAAAGCCGCAATTGTCCTATTGAATACAATAGCCAAAAACCGGCCATAACAATAGGTGTAGACTAACAGAGAACGTCGACCCATTGATCGGTCAACAATCCAATCCAGGATGAATTAAATGGACGAATTTCAACTGACCACCACAGATGCATTTAATTCTAATCCGAACGTTTGAAGCAGTCATTAGGAGCAGGACGTCGTGCAAATGAGCCTCGAACGTTTTCATACGATAAAGTTCACCACATCGAGACGGAAATTCTTAAGCAATTTAGCACTTTTAACACGAAATTTGCAGATTCTACTGTAAAATTTTAAAACAATTTAGCACCTTTACTTTTAATTTCAAGGTCTGAACGGTAAACCTTGCTCTATTTAAACTGTTTTCAAGATTTTTATGAACAAAACTGGAATTTAGCTGAGAAATTGAACTAAAATAAATCATTTTTTATTAATTCATTGTATCAGATTTGTCAAAAATTTGTATTTCTGGCGTCAAAACAGAATAAAGTGTCACAATTTTGATCCTTTAATTGAAACTCAAAGGATTACAAACTGAAGAATTCAGCTCAAAAATGCAAAAACTTTCAAAAAATTGCAGAGTTGGTCCAAAATTGTAGGATTTTAATCAGAAATTTTGTACAATTATAATAAAAATTTAAAAAAGCAATTTAATACTTTTAGTATAAAATTTCAAGATTTTTGTCTAATGTCTATTAGTTCAGCTGTTTTTGTCGAAAATTTGAAGGTTCTTACTAGAAAACTGAAATTTAGATGAAAAATTGAATTTCCTCTTTATTTGATGCAGCAAATTTGTTAGCAAGTCACTGTTTTGGTATCAAAATTAAGTTTGATTACAAAACTGAAGAGATCTGCTCAAAAATTGCAATACCATTTACAGTTTATCCGTTTTAGACAATTCAACAAACAAATGTGTTAAAAATTATAATTTTGATGACAGAATATTTAAAAAAATAGCTTAAAATTCGAACTTCAAAAACAAAGTAAGAGTTTTCAAATAGACAATTAGAAATCTATAGCTCTATGTAACATTTCCTTAAGTCCACACTACCTCAAAAATCGATTAAAATTAAGTAAATGGACCCATTTGTACGCCCGAATTGTTAATCAAATTTTTACCAAACCTTCTACTAATTAAGTTCCGCCCTCCGGCACCGTCTGAGTTGCCCTAGAGCTAGTGATTAGAGGCGAAATTTTGGAGCTTATCGCAGAACGACATACACAAATCAAGATCTATGACTCTAAGTTTATATTTCAAATGAATTTCTTCGGCATAGACCAAATAATCGTCAATAATCGGATTGAATGCAACTTGTATGAAATCGACATTATATTGAGCAATAAGAGCAATTATTCAAGCTAGATGTGCCTTTATCTTTGTGTTTGTAGTGTATGAGTTTTCGATTTGTAGAAAATAGAAATCGACATCGTAAATTCGAATAATTGCCACTAGCGAACCATTTACCAAACCAAATTGCTACGACCAACAATTGAGTCTAACATCTCTATACGTTTCTTTGTATTTTTTTCGTTTTAATTCCCCTAATCCAGCTGTACTACAAATAGTTATTGTAGCGAATAATTCAACAATTCTATAGAATAATTTGATGTGATTCCTGGATTCAATAGAAATAAATCCGAATGATTATAGTTGGAAAACAATCAAGTCGGATTGAATTTTAGAAGTTAGAAATTCTATTTTCTATTTGGTTTAAATGTTGGACTAATATGTGAAGTTTAAGAAAATATGGAAATTTTTCCTATTGTACGGACGAATCAAAAGCTCCCTTAAAAACTATTTTAATCGACTTTTTCCAACTGAACAAATCTGTTTTTGTAAGCAACATTTAGCATGTCTATTTAGGAAAGTTGTTCAAGTTCTGTTACACGGTACAACGTTTGAATATGTTGAAACTTTCAAATAGACGAGAGATTCATAGGTTTTGCTCTTCTTTTATTCGTAAAGCGTAGAAAAGACACGTCCTTTATTGCTCCAACTAACTGTACAAATACTGAAAGGTGTCTGAAAACACAACTATATATGGAATAGAATTGACAAGTTTCCTTTAAGCTTTTTCAGCAAGAAAATCCTGAATGCAATCATTCCCTCTCTCGTCTCGTTTCTCCATATAGCTTTGTTTTTCGTTTGAATAAATCACACAACACCACCGACTATTTATAATAAATCCGCAATTCCGTTCAACAGTCAACATTTACACAATTTAATACAATAGAGGAGAGCTTCCGAAACAGCCAGACGATTGTAGCAAAATTTCGTTCGTTCTTTCACAATTTCACTCATTGTCTCTTCTCCCTTCTTAACAGACACGAACAAGGGCCCACTTTCGTCTGGTTGCTGTCGATCGAAAAAGAAATTCGATTCAATTCAATTGTATTGAATCAATTCAATTGCAATTTCATGCGCGTTAATCCATAATGCGAATTTCAACGTACAAAAGCACCAAGAACCGAATGAAGCCACAATGAATTTTACTTCATCGAATGACACACATCGAAAACGAGTAGAGGAGAATAAAAAAAAAGGAAAACAACCATTATTATTTTAAATTCGTTCATAAATTTCAAAAGAAAATAAATAAAATTGACAGAAACTCGTTTATTTCGCTTTTCGTCCGGTATTCTCTTCTGTTCTCGTTTTCTTCACATATCTTTTCCCCGAAGAAAAAGCTCCAATCTTTTTATCAAGCATTATAGATAATATTATTGCGATGATGTCAACCACCTGTCATATCTAAAATCGCTTTCAAACCGTTCGTTGTATCGAAAATTTCGAATCTTTACTGTATTAAACCACAAGTTGGATATTTTTATTGGCAATTCTACAAAAGCTTTGAGGCAACTTGTTAATGCTCAAATTTGGTGTATAAACACTCGATTTCTGTCAGCTTTTTTCTTCAGTCTTTGTGAAATGAATGGCGAATATTTTCCATGAGATACAAAAGAAGAAAATAAAGTCTTTTTAGATTAAATTACCGTTTAGGAGGAATTAGCGTTTGCGGAATGAGATATTTTGTTATTTGTAAGGTTTCAATTCTATTAAATGCACGATATTTATGGAATATTTACGATTTTCTAACAATAAAACCAGAACAATAATAGGAAAATCAATTTAACAACAAAATTAAACTAAAAGGATCAATTATTACAAAAGTGGCCCGGTAATCTGGAATTTTGGGCACAAATTGAGGCTCTAATATGCAATTTATTCTTCTTAATAAAAGAAAATTTTAATTCAGTATTGTTACCAGATGTTATAAAGAAAATAATAATCAAATGAGTAGCATCTTAAGAGTGAAGTTTTCGCAAAAAGTTGGCTGAATTCTCCAAATATTTTCTCATATAAACAACAAAACAAAACGAAAGTTAAGCCAACAGATAAAGGAGAATCAACCGTAGAAGCGTACAGGAGAATATTTTTAATCAAAATTGCATCGAAAATTGCCAAAATTGGAGCGCTTAGAAATCATGGAAGATTTAAAGAATTTACTTTAAAAGGAGTTACTAGAAAAATGTCTATAATTTGAAAATTTGGGCATAGATTGAGGCTCTAATATCAATTTTCGGCCTTATTTTTACTTGATAAGAAGATGTTAATTCTGTAGTGTTACAAGACTTTATAAAGAGAATAATTAAGGGGTAAGTAACGTTTTAAGAGACTGAATTTTCCAAATATTTCCTCATACAAACAACAAAACATAACGAAATTTGTACAAGTAGATAGAGGCAAATCAACTTTACACATGTACAGCAGCGTATTTTTAATTTGCCTAAAAATTGCGCCTGGAATTAGGAAAATTGTAGCTTTTGGAAAATTCAAATCGTGACATATTGAGCAATATTAAATTATTAGTAGCAACCTTACATACAAATCTGAATATTTCCGATTAGAATCCTATAAATAATTTAGCGCCTAAAGCACCGAGAAATACGACTACGGTCCTGACCATAAACCAATTTTATACTATACGACTCCCTTTTTTATGTGGACACATCGCTATAAAATAGGCGGAATTTATGAGATTCCCCGAGTTAAAAGATTTCTCCATTTATTGTGGCATAAACAAATAAAATCGAGAATAAATTGCGTTTATTGCGGAGATTGGGAATTATAATAGTTGCGTGCGATTTTTTAACTCACGCTAATTGACCGCCAAGGATATCGCCTTGAACCTCAATCTTCTGGCGAAATAACCGCATAATCAAAACAACTTTAGTTTAATATGACAGCACAATTCGGATTGTTCTTTGACCTGTAATTATTGAAAAACAATTAATCGTAGAGATTATAGTTCAATTTCTATGGGTGTATGTGGCAACTTTCACCAAGACCGGTTTGAATACTATCGGATATAAATTGTAGCTGTGTTTAAATCAACAACAACAACTATACATCAACAATATTTTAGACAAATAATTTATTGGTGTGGGTATTTTTAAATAAATATCAGTGATTAGTTTCGTTATTCTTTTCGAAATCGGAAGTTTTATTTGATTCCCTAATTTTTGGGTGAAATTATCTGAACTTTGTCTTTATAGTTGATAATAATTGAGATTATTAAAATGATTTTAAAACATCAATCTGGACAGTAGAATTTTGCAATAATTGCCCAACATTTATTATTGAATGTAGTAAAACGATGATAGTTTAATTGTTTCTATCGTCAATCAAACATGGTGATTTTGACTCGATTCCGTCGTTATTTCTTCGAAAAATGCTACCAATTCAGCAGACACAATGTAAGTACGCTGTCAATTTTTAATCGAATTATCTTGATAACCGTAAAATATTGTAAAGATAAGACAGAATCTCATTAATTCCGATTTTGAGAATCTTTAAATCAATAATACTAAATTGAATTTGTAATTCCAGATACAAAGTCTATCAACTTTACAATTTTCTTTACAACGACGAGGGATTTATACATTGGATTCGATTGATCCTAATGAGCCAACTTTTAATAAAATTTTAATAGCGAACCGAGGCGAAATCGCCTGTCGTATAATAAATACAGCCAAACGGATGGGTATTAAAACTGTAGCTGTCTATTCAGTTGCCGATGCACAATCTGTAAGTTTTATAAAATCTTAATCGATTAAACATAACAATAAACCGAAATTCAATTAGAGACACGTAAAATTAGCCGACGAAGCTGTCTTTATCGGACCACCGATAGCATCACAATCTTATTTGAATATGTCGATGATACTTGAAGCTGTCAAATCAACAGGTGCTGAAGCTGTCCATCCCGGTTACGGTTTCTTATCGGAGAATCCAGCGTTTGTTGAAATGCTTGTATTTTTCGTCGTTAATCGTTTGATTATATTTTTTTTAATTGTTGTGAATTTCAGGAAGATGAGAAAGTGGCGTTTATCGGCCCATCAGCCGAATGTATAACCGGAATGGGCGATAAATTAGAATCGAAACGCTTAGCCATGGCAGCCGGTGTTAATACAATACCCGGCTATGACGGTATCGTTAAAGACGCCGAACATTGTGTGGAAATCGCTAGAGAAATCGGCTATCCGGTTATGATAAAGGCTTCAGCCGGTGGCGGTGGTAAAGGGATGAGAATCGCCCGAAATGACAACGATGCCAGGTATCTGTTTCAAATACACCAATCATAAAGCATTAAATGTCGATTCTTTTTTAAGGGATGGCTTCAAACTGTCAACTCAAGAAGCAGCTGCCAGTTTCGGTGACAGCCGGATGTTGGTTGAGAAATTCATCGATAATCCACGACATATTGAAATTCAAGTATTAGGCGACCAATACGGCAATGTTGTATATTTAAACGAGCGCGAATGCAGTATTCAGCGACGTAATCAAAAAGTGATCGAAGAAGCGCCGAGGTATTATCAATAGAATTGACGCAATAGATTAACGCAATCACCGATAACCTATGACATCGATTTTATAGTGTTTTTCTCGATGATACCACCCGCAAAGCCATGGGAGAACAAGCCGTGAATCTTTGCAAGAGACTCAACTATTCATCGGCAGGAACTGTTGAATTTCTCGTCGATGAAAATCGAAATTTCTACTTCCTAGAAATGAATACACGTCTACAAGTTGAACATCCAATAACCGAATGTATAACAGGCGTTGATTTGGTACAACAGATGATACGTGTAGCGAAAGGCCACCGACTCAATTTCAAACAAGACGATATTAAAATAAACGGTTGGGCGATCGAGAGTCGGGTTTATGCCGAGGATCCGTACAAAAATTTCGGTTTGCCAAGCATCGGGCGGCTCTATAAATACATCGAACCGGTCCATTCGCCAGGAGTGCGTTGCGATAGCGGTATTGAAGAAGGCAGCGAAATCAGTTTCTATTATGATCCGATGATTTGTAAATTGGTATGTTTCGGTGAGAATCGACAACAAGCCATACAACGCAGTATTGACGCTTTAGATTATTACGTTATACGAGGCGTAACGCACAATATTCCACTATTGAGGGATATTCTAACGGAAAAACGATTCAATGATGGCAATATCAGTACAAACTATCTATCCCAAGTCTATCCGGACGGTTTTAAAGGCCACCAATTAGCGGATAAAGAACAGAATAATTTAATTGCTATAGCCGCCGGTTTGTATGCAACGAACGAATTAAGGAATCGACAATTTCTAAACGGCCCCCGGTTACAAATCCACGAAAAAACCTGGCTTAAATGGAGTATTGTAGTGAAATTGAATGGTGCAAATATCGACGTTAGCATCGAACAAAATAACGAATCATTCCTATTGAAATTCAACGGTAACGTTTATAAAATCAATAAAGAACATTTAAATTTAGCTAAACCGGTAATTGAAACACAAGTTAATAACGAACAAGTGGTTATGCAATTAGTTTCACGTACAGCTAGTGGTGAATTTAAAATCACCTATAAGGGTACTTTATATAAATTGAACGTTATCTCAAAACAGGCGGCCGATTTGCTGCATTTAATGCCGAAAAAAATATCGGTGGACGTATCGAAATTGATTAAATCTCCAATGCCCGGATTGGTGAAGACGGTCTCTTGTAAAGTCGGCGACGAAATTGCCGAGGGTCAAGAACTCTGCTCTATAGGTAAATTTGATTCAATTCTAATCTATTTTCGTTAGTAAAAGTTGTTTTATTCTACAATAGAAGCAATGAAGATGCAGAATGGGATATTGGCGGCGTCTTCGGGGACAATCAAAGCTGTCAATATTAAAGAGGGCGATACAGTCGGCGATGATGATGTTCTAATAGAATTACTCTAGATTTTTTATTGCGATTATTGTTAATAAATAATTTAATTTCGTAGTATTGTTGTATAGATTTAAGGGTGGTTGAAAGGCGACCAATTTGTGTTACCCTCTTCTTGTTAAGCCGCCAACGTCCATCTGGATTAATCTAAGAATGCAGCAGAGACACCCTCAATGAGGGTGCGTTTCTATAGTCGTCTGTCAATCTCACAAAGTGTTGACTAGAGGGTAGTAAATTGACGTCTAGAAATATTATGCTAATATTTCGTATATACACATACTTTTACCGCACACCATTCATATATCAAACCATATTGAATTTGAAATTATATTGGGTATCACTTGTCAACTGTGAGGGTGAATCAACATGTATAGCTTTCGATGATAATAATAATAGCAGGGAAATTTAGGGGGAAATATTTGTATTTTGGTCGCATCTAAATTGAAAACAACAAATGTTATTTTTTCTATTTGTCGTCTGCATGCACAATTAATAAATAACAATAAAAAATTAAATATTCCCAGTTGTCGAGCGTTGTGAAATACAAACGACCCTATTAAATTTAAACACACACTCGTATAGAATTTAACAAAACAATAATACCACCGTATATGATAATAATTATTACATTTTTCTTCAGATAAATATTTACGTTTAAAAACCAGCTTTTAGGCTTCCATTTTGACATTTTTCCTCGCTTACAACACTCGAAAGCTTTTATTGTTTCTGTGTTGTTGTGAAAGAATCGCAACCCCTCATTGTTGTATAAAAGTGGCTACTCTCCTTCCGGTAAGGATCTAAAAAATTTAATCCGACCAGGGTGGTGGAGGTCGGCGAGTAATGCTCGTGTGAGCGGCAACATTATTAAATTGACGCAGTGGGGTTTTTATGCACTTTATCCTCAACTGTACTACATGAGGGTGGTCCTCACCCTCCATATGTATTTATATACGTACATTATTCGCACACCGATTGTCGATGAGGAAACTATTCCTTCCCCTATTGCTGCATTGTTCTCGTACACGTCTAATGAATTGTCGCCCATTGTTGTACAGATACTGTAACAACGGGGAGTGACAGAAATAGGGACGATTGTCGGAAAGTATTACATTTCAACACAAGAACAATGATGCACAATCCGTAATGGCATATTTATAATTTACCTGTGAAACAATGGTTGTTGTAAGTGTCAGGGAATGTGCGGAACAATAGGACGATTGATTAGACATTGACAAAGGTGGGGCCATTCATACACACGAACATACTGTCTTCAATTTTTAACACAACAAAACGATCGAATTACGATAAAACTTTAATAATCGATATTTGCCAAATGAAGACAACGTTCATAAAATCCCCATTTTACGATCGCTATAAACTCATCTCGCAATGAAACCTACTAGATAAAAAGTCTAATTGAAACTACCCTCCGTCATTATCGCAGTTTTTCTTCTAAAAAATAGATAACGAAAATCTTGGACCATCTAACGGTTATTTACGTTGGTTTTGTTATGAATTGACTGTTTTATCCACAACGATTTTACGCCAATTAGCGTCAAGATGATGTAACTGAAAACTGCTGAATAGCAGCCGGTTTCTATACTATTATAAGCCCGTATCTTTAGTCTAGTTCTACTTAAGACAACTTGGCATGTGGTAAATTTTGATTAATGGCAAATTAAACTACAACTCAAATAATGAGAGAGCAACGTTCTGTAAATAATCCAGCCGATAAACAAACATTGTACATTTTGGAATCGTTAAAAATCCAACGAATTCAATTAAAAAATTACAATTCGATGTGATTCAGTGTTTCGTATTCTAGATAATTATACTGATTGTCTCTGTTTCGGACAGGAATATGTATTAGCGAGAGAGAAAAGGGGCGGTTTTGTGGGCGACATGAGCGGTTATATAAATAAGATATAGAGCACAGATGTGCCCCTTTCTCTATCAGAAAATGGAAACTATTAAACAGGATTAGAATAGATCGTTTACAAATCAATACAAACAATACAATTTCGTTGTTAAATTCTAGTATTGCTAATTTGCCTTGTTGAAGACACGCTGACGTTATATTCCCTCGTGTTGCTTCATTTTTAATACGTTCTCTCTGAAAACGTAAAGTTCCAACCACAAGATGATTAAAGTTGGATGCAGCAACATCAAATGGATCTTAAAAACTATCCCGACCACAGGGGATGTTAATTTGAATACAAAGATCCTGCGCCTTGTTAATCTACCGCAAACATCCATCTTCGAAGAAACCCAACTGTAGGTAAGAACTAATTCGAAATTTTTATCTTTATTGATTTTGATTCGAACTCGATTCTTCCACATACTTCTCGGCAATGCGGTAAACTTTATAATACAACAATATAAAGATCAATATTAAATCAACTCGAATTTCGCTCTGCAAACTCGTCTAATGTTTAGTTGAAATTATAAATTTATTTTCCGGTATAAATCCAACTCAAGCTGCGGTTGGAAGCCTGAACAAAACCGCTATACCTGTGTTATTTGCTTAATATAGACCGGGTTTCTATAACAACATGCTACAAACAAGCCGATGTCAATTGAAATGAAACGTCCACAGTGAAACAATAACGCATTGTTTGCATTTTGAAAATACACAGAAATTTCGCAATTAAAAAATACAATTAAAGATGCGACTCAAAATATCGATCGCCAAAGCCCCATCGCACACCGCCCCAGTCACTTGCATTGGCTGGAGTACCACCGAAGAAGTCTACTCGGCAGGGTAAAACTATTGTTAATTATTATCAATTGATAGCAATAATAAATTTTAGTGACGATAATCAGTTGTTATCATGGTCGGTTTCTACCAATCAATCGACACGTGTGGCGCAATTCAACAAAGATTTATACCCTGTCGATATGCAATTTCTGCCACGTACCACCGGCTCAAATCTGAGCAAACACGGGGATTTAATTCTGATTGCCTCAGCAGACGGTAAATTCCACATAATGAACAAGAATGGCCGTGTTGAGCGCAGCATTGAAGCACATAAAGGTGCAATTCTAGTCGGCCAATGGAGCCACGATAGTACCGGCCTGTTAACAGGTGGTGAAGATGGTTGTATTAAAATTTGGTCACGTAGCGGTATGTTACGATCAACGGTTGTTAATAGTGATGGATCGATTTATGCGGCTTGTTGGGCGCCGGATAATCAAAGTATCGCTTATACGCACGGTAGATGTGTTGTTATCAAACAATTAGCGCCGAATACTAAACCATTAAAGGTACAATTCGATTTCAATCGGTTTTTCAACGGTTCTATTTTGGATGATTTTAGTGGAAGGCTCATGACGGTTTGGTGGTTTCGTTGGCTTGGAGTCCGGCGTCCGAATTGATCGTCTCAGGTGGTGAAGATTGCCGGTACCGTGTTTGGGACTCTTACGGTTGTCAACTATTCTCTAGCGGTTTACATGACAACCATATTACGGCTTTATCGTGGTCACCAGCTGGTGACCTATTCGCTGTCGGTTCCTACAATACGCTGCGACTTTGCGACTATTCCGGTGTAAGTTTCCCGATTCAAATTTAATTATTTTTGTTGAAATAAAATCAAATTAAAATAGTGGTCACGTTGTTTGGAAAAACCGAATACTGGATGTATTTACAAATTAGCTTGGTCTAATGATGGTACTCAACTGGCTGGCGCCTGTGCTAATGGGCACGTTATTTTCGCTCATATTGTTGAACGACATGTACATTATCTTAATTATACAGCAACAATAACTGAACGTAAAATTGTTACTGTTAGAAATGTTATAGATGATACAATAGAACAATTAGAATTATCAGAACGTGTAATTCAATTATCGATGAAATATGAACATTTAGTTGCAACAACACCAACACAATGCTACATTTATAATACGAATAATTGGAATACACCTGCTATTTTCGATTTAAAAGACGGCTCAGTTATTCTATTATTACTATGCGAAAAGTGAGTAATTACTAGTTATAATAAATTAAAAAAATATAAATATAAATTTCCAGACACTTATTACTAGTGGAGAAAAATACTGTGAGCCTTTATAATTACCAAGGCAGACTAATTGCAACGCCCAGATGGCCAAATATGAGATTAGAATCATTACGAACTAATCACATATCGCTAGCACCTGATACTTTAATCGTTCGAGATATCGTCGATTTTAAAAGTCTGTCACATAAAACAATATCAATAATAAATTTTAACAATTATCACTTACAGCTGTGCAGATAATCGATCTAACAAATTCGAAAACTACAAGCGAATCCACAATATTCCAACACACAATACCAATAATTCAGATCGCTTTAGACCAATGGGGACCAACAAATACACGAAATTTGGCCTTTCTAGATCGCGCCCATGATCTTTACATTGCCAATATAAGGAGTCCAAACCGGATTTGTTTGAAATTAAGTCGTAAAATCGATTCGTTCAAATGGAATACTGAAGATAATATTATCGGGGCAATTCAAGATACCCAATTGATTGTCTGGTATTGTCCAACAGCTGCGTATAATTCAACACTACTAAAACTATCATCAATGTATTATGATTCACCAGAACTAGGACATAATCCTAGAATTAATGATTTTATTGGAAATTCGGTTTCGATACGACGCGGTGATGGTTCATTAATGAATTTACCAATATCACCATTCCCATCGATGTTACTCAAATATGTACAGGATGATAGATGGAATGACGGTTTAAATCTATGTCGCACAATCAACGAGCAAACATTATGGACATGTTTAGGGGTATTAGCGACACAATCGCTTGATGTTATCGAAATTGCTGAAGAAGCATACGCTAAAATCAACCATTTCGATAAAGTTTACTATATTCAATATATAAAAAAATTGCCAACTAAACCCCAACAGAAGGCTAGTTTGGCGCTACTAGGCGGAGCCGTACAGGAAGCTGAATCGATTCTACTGCACAACGGGATGGTATTTCTTGCAATTTATAACCACGTGCAATTACACCACTGGAACAGGTAATAGGTTTTATAAAATTTTGATGGTTTTCAAATTCAACAATTTTAGAGCGTTAGATTTGGCGATAAAGCATAAAACACACATCGATACAGTGGTTTATTTGCGCCAACAATATCTGGATGGAATTGGTAAATCTGAAAATAATAATAAATTCATTACGTTAAGAGAACAAATACAAATCGACGACGATAATAAGATTCAACAGAAAATCGATAATGAATTAGACAAGTATAAGCCGAAAGATTAAGAAAATCGTTTTATTTAATGGAAATATATTTTAGTTATTCTGATTAGCTTTCTTTAAACAATCCTCATAATGTCCTATACGTAACGGATCCAATTTTATTAATTCTTTATAATACTGGATGCGATTATCTGTCCGATTATCGAACAAATGCAGACCGCCGGTTAGCCAACACTTCGCCATAACTATCCCTAGAACTAGCTAGTTTTCAAAACTGCCCTAAAAAATCGGTTAATTTTTACATTTACAATCCGGCTCTAATTCTTGTAATTGCTCCAAAGCGTCCAACAATTCCTGCCGTTTCGCCTTCGTTACATCCGGATTGCTCAAAACCCACCGCAGATAAAACCAAGCACTGCTATCAGCCGGATCCGTAAAGACAGCATTCTGTACTAGATTCAACTCAACTTCTGCACTATCTCTGTCTAAACTCCGCAATGTACTCCTATAATGCCACGACGAATAATTAGAGAAATTAATATTAATACGTTCCGTTGAGAATTTAATTTCATCAAGTAGAGTTATGCCGATTTTGTTAACTAGAAGCCGGCGATAATCCCAGCAATGAACTGAAATAGTTTATTAAAATTAGTTTTAAATTCTATTTGATTTCGATGATTACAATTGCGGTCATCCATTGTAAAGTATTTCGTGCACAAATCGAATTCTCGACCCCAATTCGGTTTCGGGTGGTGGTCCAGCACCCAATAGCGGTGGTGCCACGAGCCGTACGATTTCGGGTTCGATACAAGGCACTGTTCAGTTAGACGTAGCTCGTTTTCGAGAAATTCTACAAGTTTCTCCTCGCCATCCACCTCGTTTTCGGTGCTGAAACCAATGAATTACAGCATTACTTTCGAATTTTTGTGCGTAGACTGACCATTGTTTAATCTCGATTAAGATGGCTTCTTTGCGGAAATTCCATAGCGTGTAAATATCGGGATTTATTTGTAATAATTGCGAACACAAAATTAATGAGGAATGTTGATACGTGTCTTTACTGCGAGTTGATAAAATTTGTTTCATTCCAGCCCTGTAGGCTTGTAGTTTTTTCTGTTGTTCTTTCTCTTTTTGCAGTTTCTGTTCTTCGGTTGTACGCACTTTAATTCGGCCATGCTAAAATAATTAATTTACATTAAAATCGGCATTAATTAATCGGATAATTAACCATTTTTGCTGGAATTATAACAAAGGTAGCTGTGCAAATGCAAGTCACTTGTCAAATATAACATAACCTCAAATGTCAATAGAGGGTAATTGAGGTTATCTTTTTTTTTAATGAAATACTTTATTAGACAACCTTAAAATTAATGAAACAAACGCTCAATTCTCAAGAAACGATACAAAATCCGTTAATTTGTATAATTGATCTTCACTACTAGTCTGTCCGGGCTGTTCTATAACCGGCCGAACTGGATGCACCATTCGTGTATCGGCTTCAATTTGCCAGCCGCGTTCAGTACAGGCGGTGGCACACAAATCGGCCGACAGACCAGTCATCGCTGCTATCGTGTCTAACGTTATCGACGAGTACGCTTGCGATATTAAATCAACCGCTCTACTTCTTACTTTATCTAAACAAAACAAAAATCGATTAAATCAATTGACAACAGTTGAATTCAACTGTAAGAATCAACCTTGAACTTGACTCATTATATTTGCAATATGCTCGGACCACTGGGCCGAATTTAAAGCTTTATAGACAGCCGGGAAGTCGCGTTTCCACATAAATTGCGCCACTTGCCAGATATTATTCAGTTCGGGTGTCGACGATTTAACAGCCGCCGGGATGCGTTTCCATAAATATTTCGCGTTACATCTACAAATTTATCAAAAATTATTAAATAACCTTGATTTTAATCAAACAACTTACAAGTCATTTTGATATAAATATATGGCTAATAGTTGTTCGTAAATTTGTGGTGTTGCTATACCGTTGGGAGACTGAAATTAGTCAAACAAACAAAAAATAAATTCAATTAGACTTTTTTTGAGGTTAGTTATGGGATATTTATACTTCTAATTCCTGTTGTTCCAGGTCTTCTGCTAATTTCTCTAAATCACTAGCAACCATCACGACCTCAATTATTTATTAATTCTTCTAATTAATTAATTTTTTCAAAGAATAATAACTGACAAAAATACATTTTTAAAAGCAACCGGTCGAATAAAGCGATCTGTCAAATATAGTAATAAAGAAAGTCCAGTATAACCACCATTAAAATCAATAAATACACTAATAAAAGGCGGTAGAATTCAAATGAAAACCAAATTAAAATATGCAGATTTGTTTAATTGAAACGGTGTAAAACACTGCGGCCGAAATATCACAATATAATCCCATTGATAATTGACAATAAACAAAACGTTTAATTAAAAATAAGACAATATCTCTCGTCAATCAATTTTTGTACTAAAGATCATATTGTAATATGAGAATTGAAGCCTCTGTCGAGAATTTTTACGGTTTACTTCCTACAAAATTGGCAGCAATTCGAGTTCTTCTCGGTCGAGACGTCTCCGCCTGTTTCGATCCAGATTCCTGAAATGTCCAAATTATTTCCAGCTAATTATAAATTCAACATTCTACCTTATTAACAGCAGTATCCCTAGATTGGGTCTCTTGTTTACGTTCATCTCGTTTATATTGGGAATTCGATGAATTCATATTTCTGTTATTACCATATGGTGTGTTGTGTTTATTACGTTGTTTAATAAGTGCTTGAAGTGGTACAAATGAGTTTTTCGTTGCTGTATTATTGGTTCGTTTTGTACCCGGTGTTGGAGTTTCATTCGAATTTCTCGGTTTCATATCATTTCTATTCGAATATTGTCTTTGATTATTATACTGATTATATTGATAATTTCGATTAGTTGTTTTATATTGTTGTGTTGAATTCCGTCCAGTTTGTGTATTTTGCATTACCCATTTTACCGGTGGTTCAGGGAATTTGGGTAAGACTTTATTTTGTTTCTGATTCTAAATTAATAGTTTTTCAATATTTATAATAATTGAATATTATTAATTTACCTCTTGTAAGATTTTCAATAAAACACTTGCAGCATTCTCGCTGGCCTCTTCACGTGTTTGTGCTGGTTTTCCGGTAACAACCTGTTGAGTTGGTGATATAACTTGTGCTATAAAACCGTTTTTATCACTTAAATATGTGTATCGAGGACAACCCAAACAATTGGCTTGGAAATAATTCATAAGTTTGGCTGTAGCGCATACAGAACTCTTAAAATAATTGGTAAAATTATCAATTTCTCTCCTATTATTGGTTAAACTTACTTCAAAAATACTTTGATTGTTATTTGAACTAACTGGCAAGTTATCATGTCCATTTTTAGAATCGATCTTTAATAATTTCTTCAAACTATCTGTATCGATATCGATTTTAGTTTTTGGTGGTTCGACTTTCTTCTTAAATTGTTTCTGATTGAAATTCTTCTAAAATAAAACAGAACTAATATTTGAAATTATTGTTTAAAAGAAATACCTTTACGTTTTCTTGACTATTATCATTTCTAGAATTACTATAATTAGGCATAAAATCATATCTACTAGTAGTTGGAGATTGATTAAAATTAGCCGATTGTCGTGATAAAATTTTAACCGGTTGTGGACGAAAAGTTTCAGCAAAAAATGAAGCATTTTGTGCCGGACCATATTGACGTACATTATTTAAAACTTGATTAGTTTTAATTTGAGCCCTTAAAGCACCCGGTTTACCAGTTTTCTGTTCCATTTGTCTACGTCCAAATGATAAATTGATAAATGCGGTTTTATTTAGACGATAACCACGATTTTCCGAACAACATAATACCATACCATCATCGAATACTTCATCAAATACAATATCGTACATTTCTTCATTAGTTTCAGTATTGTTATTTGGTGATTTATGTATCGCTATAACTGTACCTTTTAAACCGAATGGTACAGTGAAATCTTGACGTATATTAACAATACGATCGAATATTCTGGTTTGTGTATGAGGATCAGGCGCTATATTACCTATTTGAAGTTCCGGCTACAATCAATTCGATATTAATCAACAACAATAACAGAAATTTGGTTTATACTTTAAATAATAATTGCGGTTTTAATTGCATCACAATTTGCTTCGTTGTCTGTTTAGTTTTAAATTCATCAACAATTTTCTCAATTTCTTGAACTAATTCTGAATTCAATGCAGCATTACTACAAACTGTCGGTTTAATTTTCCACAACGGTAATGATTTTAACCATATTTGAATCGATTTAACAATCTCATCACTTTAAAATAGAATTAATAGAAACTGAATTGTGGAAATTAATTTAAAATACCTGTCTTCTACACCGAAAATTTCATCAGCACTCAACTCATCTACGTCTTTATTATCTGATAAGAATTGGAAAATTTTTGGAAATTTCTCGATGTATTCTTTAACCACATTGATAGCTTTCATTGAATATTGCCATGTATTACCCTGTTTACGACTATAACCGGGAATTTCTTGATTCTTTTTATTGAATTTCAAATCAAGACCGATATTTACTGATTTTGATGTACCATCAGGATTGCGTGTTTTTATAAATATTGAACCAGTAATTCGGGAAAATACATAGTTGGAAATCGCTAAAATTTCCAATATTTTCAATTGAAAACAATAAAAAAATTAAAAACTTACCAACTTGTTGAGCTGATTGATATAAATTGAAATAATTGGTGTTCAATTTATGGTACATCTCTTGTATTGTACTCAAATCAGGCTCATCGGTTAGAGTTAACGATACGGTTAATCGATCATTTTTCAAACTTTCGCTACTATCGAGAATCTACAATAAAAATCGATTTTAAATTGAATTCAACTAGAAAATTAAATTTTACTTTTCCTTGTGAGCCATAATGTTGATTTGCTAAAGTAAAACAAATGGCACCAACATAAAAAACATCGGTAATTTCACGAAATGTTGTATGAAAATCATCATGTGCATTAATATCGTTAACAATACATTGTAATGGATATGTCGAGGTGAATGTTGAGAATTGTTTTTGTAAATTTAAACGTCCATGTGCTGTAATTATATAACGACGACCAATCATTACTTGAACGTGAACCAAAATTTTAACATCGCCAAAATCTATACCCATTGTATTCATATGACTTTTCAAAAATTTAAATAATTAAACACCTTTACAATATTACCGGTATTTATACTTACATCTCTCTTATACCATCAACTTCACTATCGAATAATTTCGGCGATTTCTCTTCAATATCGTATTTATTTGGCGAATTCTCATTGAAAACATATCGTGAAGTTTGGTTAGATAATGCAATAACTCTAAAAAGATTATTATCACTACAATAAAATCAAGAAAAATTAAACATACTTAGCTTCTAGCAGATGCGGCCATCCGACAAATATATTCTTGCCTAATAAATCCAAAGGTATTTCAGTTTTTTCTTGGAATAAAATCTTAAGAATCATACTCTCATTCCTACTAGGTTGTTCGAAGATTTTGACTCGAGCAAATTTCAATTCGCCCTAAAATTTGAAAATTAACCAAAATTATCTTTAATTAAAATAAACTTACTTCATATTCTAAATGTTTCATTGTAGGAAAACCTGGATAGAAGACATCAAATCTAGCACCAGGATAGGCACCTTTAACCAATTTCTCTTTATCAACACGTATATCTTCAATATAAATCGGTGTACATTTAGCTTTATTATTTGATATAGTTGCGAAATAATTTGGTGCTTTATAACAACCGAAATTATCATCAACAAACTGATAAATCAACATCGGTCCATGTTGATTGCGTTTAATTTCTTCATTTGTTAATTTATTATTACACGATTTCATTGCTTTTAATAATATCTTTTCATCAATGAATGGTACTAAAACTACAGCCTCCCATTCTTGTTTTTTTCCATTTAAATCGGTTTGGAAATCTTCGGGGTAATATTGTTTAATTATTGAATTATCATCGGTCATTAAATGATGGTAACATTCGGGTAATAACTGTTTACTAGCTGATGGTAATACAGCCAATAATTGTTCGTATGGTTTGAACGGTTCACCCAATTCAAAATCGATTTTTAAATTGGAGAACCCTTTAATATCGGAAATATAAGGGGCGTAATGGTGTGGATAATACCATGACCATGAACATACACCATTATAGTAATAATTTAAATTCCATTGGATTGCACGTACGTAGCCTTCAGCTTGGCTACGCATCACTTCACTGAAACCGACAATTAGTAAATTATTTAATTTAATTAAAATTTATTAATTACGGTGTAACATTCGTGTATTCCAGTTTGTTTCGATAGTACTCATCTTTAAAATTTTTGAAAGCAACCTCATCATCAGAACTTTCATCGTCAGAATCCATAAACTAGAAAATTTAAATTTTATTATGGAATTTTCTCAAAATTATTCAAATTACCAAATCATCAGTCACTTTGATTAATTCAGCTAAATCTGGATCTATATTATGTTCGATTTCCTCGATAGAAGCATCGATTGACTAAAATTCATTAATAAGAACGTTTGTTTTTAATAATCATTCGATTTACTCAAATTCCACCAAAGGCGATAACTTTTATCTGTAAATATTTGAAACGTTAAATGTCCGAAGTTGATTACCGTAACTCAACTAACGACCTAATGGTGGAATTTTTAGCGTAAAGAAACATTAAAGGGAATTAGAGGCTGATAAATTTGATAGTAATGTAGACTAATATTTAAACATTTCAACCTCTATTATCGTTTGAATTCAAATATTAATGAAATGAAGCAGATTAAAAAGACAAATCTAGAAGGAATACAATTTAAAAAGCGCATCTTCAATACTTTTAAATACAGAACCTGGAATCTTTGAGTAAAAATTATTACCTTATCGACTTCATCATCGGGTGGTTTATTATCTTTAGAATCTTCATTTGCACCGTCAGTTTTCTGTGTTTTAGTCTACAATATTTGTTTTTAGGCTTCATTTGTCGTAGAAAAATCGAAAATACTTACACTAACTGGGGTGTGTGCGGTTTGTTTGCGTCCAGTCTTCATTTCCATGTAAGCTAAATTACATTTCGTCTCTTCAAAGTGCTCTAAATCCATGCTAGCCAAAGCTGCCATAAATTTCTCAAATCTTTCCAAATTCAATGTACCCGATTCATTGATATAACCATTTAAAGTTGGTAAAACATCAATATATGCTTTATATAATTTTGGTAAAGCACCATTAACAATATGTAAATTTGGTAAATGTGGTATAAAATCGTTACCAACTAAGAAACCCATCAAAACCCAATCATCAATGATTTTCTCGATATCAAACTGGAATTGTGTGGTTTCATCTAATTTACTTTTCAATGGACTAAATTCTAATTCAAGATATTCACGCATTAACGATAAATGTAACAGATAAAAACGAATCTCTTCAGGTACATTATTACGTTTAGTCGATTTTTTCCCGAATTTCACCTCTTCTCTTAACAGAGAGAAATGCGGATCGTGCGTACATAAACCTAACATAATCAGATCAGCATCTAAGCCGTACAAACAATGTCTGGTATTCGGATCATATCCGGGTTGTGAACGAATATAACGGATATAATCCATGATCTTATGTTCACCCTCGCCGGGTGTTTCATGTCCGGACAGAATAACCTTACATTTCTTCCACAAACTATCAGTCGATATCTTTTTAACAATGAAATATTTGAGTTGTTCCTGTAATTTCGCCATAAACTCCGTGCCGGGCGTTATACAATTCGAATCGAATCGCGCCTCTGTTGGTAGTTCTTCGCCTTTGCGTACGGCTTCAGATTCTTGTTTGGCGGCGTCTTTAGCCGACCGGAAACGGCGGCCGCGCTGTTGGTTCATCTTGGCCCGCGGGGCCACCCCATCAACGGCCATAAAGAAGACCTTTTGGGGCCGGATCATACGGAACAACACTTCAATATAGTGGAATATGTCCGAGAATAGTTTCTCTTCAGTTATGCGGAAATGTGGGTTGTTGTCGTCGGGATGTGAACACATATGGATAATTCCATTCATATCTAGATAGAGATTATCGAAGATTGGTATCTGGAATGGAGTTTTTGTTAGGTTATGTTTACAGGGATGTTTACAATAATCACCTGATATTCACGAACTACTTCGCTTAAACATGGATAGCGTTCGCTCATATAACGGAAAAATTTGGGTACTCCCATGGTTTTCTTCTTAAAAAAATTCTATTGTAACAAATAAAAACTGGAAATAAAAAATAATACGCACAAACGTCACTACTTTCAAAAGAAACAGTAACAATACGCATGTGCAGAATTGTGACGTCATATTAGAAGCGCTTTTTTCAAATATTGGGTAATATAATGTCCACTAATTAAACGTGCTTTATTATTAAAGCTTCTTTATTGGAGAATTATAGAATTATGCTTTGTTTATTGTAAAATTCGCTTACATAAATAGTTTTCATTATAAAAATTCCTCTAAAAAAACAAACAACAGACAATAGAAAACAAAAGAAATTGGACAAAAGAAACAATGCAAATGCGTTTAACAATTTCAAAGAAAAATAAATAAATAAATAAAAAGTGACAAAGAAACAACTATTCGAAATCGTTTACAATTAGTAAAAAAAAAGTTTCTTCTTGTATAGAAATATCAAAAGGCACATTCTAAGAGTACCACAAAAATTATCGCAGCAAGCTTTGATTTCGTACACGTAGGTCCGTTCTTATTTCAACAGTTGATAACGCAGATTACTATCAGTTAACGAATTGTAAATAAATTTTGAAAAGTAATTCAATTTTCATTTAAATCTAATTATAAAAGTAATTTTCTTCAAAATTTATTTGAAATACTGAAATACCTGCATTACCGACAAGCGGCTGAAATAAGAAATAGACCTACGTTCGTAGTCGCAGTTGACTGCGATAATTACCGTGATATTTGAACAAATATCCCGGAAATAATAAAATTATTTCAATCGAATTTATGTGTAATTAATGGAAAACGTACAATTCTTAATTGATTTCCATAATCACACAATACAGCATCTCTTAATAAAATTAATTGTTTAATAAAAATGAATGGTGAACGTCCTAATGTTATCGTACGTACACAATCACCAGTTCGTACATCCCAAATAACAAGACCACCATCACGTGCTGTTACAACTAAATGTGGTGCCAACATTAGAACTTGACTGGTGAACGTTTGCGTTATTAAAATTGTATTCAATAAATGTCCCTGAAAACGTTCCCATACACACAAACGATCATCTGTACCTAACGATATCACATAACTTGCTGAATATGTAAGCGACGTAACAGCACCATCATGAGCCTGTACGCTGTACATACAAGCACCTGGATTATAACAAATTTTAATAAAATCGCCAATTAAAAATAATTTAAATTACCGGTTAATAAATCCCAAACGCACAACATTCCATCCTGTGATCCACTACCGGAAGTATTCGGACAAACTCTATCGATAAACAGACAAGTAACCGGTCCACAATGTCCGTGTAAAGTATAGAAAGGATTACCGTCAGATAGCGCGAATACTTTTAACGTATGATCTTGACTACCGGTTAAAATACGACCACCTTCACAATCCAAACATGTGATCGGTTGTTGGTGGGCTTTTATTGTGATTATTTTACAACAAACCAAATCATCATCATCGATTTGTTTCGTATCGTTCGATAATGAACCAAATGAACCGGTACGTACGTGCGTCCGACGATAAGCTGAACTAAAACTCCAATCAACCGGATGGCCGTGACTGTAGAATTGGATGCGGAATAAATCTATTGTGCCATATAGACGTGATGCTATCAATCTTGAACCGATTAGTTTAACGTTTGATATGCCGATATCGGTGCCGTCTTCGAAAATACACTAAAATTCGGCAATTTATTAATAAATTTTAATAATTGAGATTTTTAATACTTTAAGTCGTCCAGTTGTGCCCTCCCAAAACTCCAACCGTCCATCAGCACAACCGATTGCTATTAAATTATCCATATAGTCAATACACCAAATTTGCGACATTTTACTATTATTATTATTATTACAATTAGTACTACTATTACTACTACAACTACTACTATTCCCATTTTTAATCCTATCATCATCATCATCGTTAATTAGATTGAATCGGTGTTCTTTTCTTGGATTATCTTTGGCCTTTTTTATTACACCTTTATTATGGCGATTTCTCAATTTTAGGTTATTAGTTAGATAAAATTCCCGATAAGATTTGTTAAAATCAACTTTAGAATCGTAGGAATTCGATTGTAAATCTTTAATATTAGAGAAATTCGTATTTATACGACGTTTTAAACGTGGAAATAGGAAACTTTCATTGCGTGTCGGCGGTGATCCAGATTCATAATCACTAGAATCATCATAATTGTCCATATTGAGATCGGTAAAACTACCAGAAATACCAAATTGTCTACAAATATTCGAATTAATTTAATTTAAAACAAATTCGAAATGGGAAATTTACGATTTTCGATCGATACTGGCCACCAATTCTCCCGTACTAGTATCCCAAACTTTCAATTGTCCATCTAAACATGAACTAACCAAACTGGTACCATCGGTGGCAACACATTCGATGTCTTGTTGATGGCCATCTAGCACAACCGGTACGGCCTCTAACAGTACTTGTTCTTCAGAACTATCATCGGTTTTCTCATGATTATTGTTATTGTTACTGTTACGAAACCATGATGAACGCCATTCGGCATAATTACGCGAACACATACAACGATAAAAGACAACAAAACTATATCCCAATACAATTACACTAATTAAACATAGAATTGTAGTTAGAATCATTGCGAAAACTGAAGTTGGATAGAACGGTTGTTCCGATTGTGGTACACCTGTATCTAAAGAACCCGGTTCTAGACCTAAATTAAATCGAATTAAATTTAAAATCATTATAAAATTTGAAAATTACCGTAATCCATGGGATCTAAAGCGGCGGCTAGCGCCTGCCATTGGAATTTCTCGCCATATTTCTCATCGGGATTCCTCAATAAAATCGCTTGTTCTGGACGTATAACATGACTGATTTTTATATTTGGTAAAATAACAATATATTGTCCACTCAATGTTAAATTATATTTCCTAACTATAGCATCCCAATGGTTTGGTAATAGTTTTAAATTCGGTGAAAAATCGGGATGTTTTAATTTCTCTAAATCATCAATTTGATTTTTACGATATTTGATATCAATCGGATTATGTGTAACATAATTAATTTTCATTGTACTATTGGTGTTTAAAATCGGTAAAAATTGTATTGTTGTATAATTATCATTAGTGAATAGGATTGTACCGTTTGGTTTTCTATTAAGAAAATTATTATTGATTATATAATGTTCAATAAAACCGCTATGATAAGCAATACTACATATCCATATCACCATTAAAATCATAAATGAACGATTAAAGAATCTTGTACGTGTCCATAAATTAACTAAACGTAAACGTTTCGGTATTTTTTTATCTTGTCCATTTTGTGCCTGTCCGGCGACTATATTTGTTGGGAAATTCGTCAATCGTGGATGTGATTTAGAACGTTTCATTGTTCTATCATAAAAAACATGATTCTGATAGAAACTATTACGGAAATTTTGATTACTCTTCTCAATTGAATTCTCACGTCGTCTTATATCTATACCTAAGATTGTTGAGAAAAATAACATTTGCATAAAATACGCCGTTATTAATCCAACAATTGAAAATATACAAAATTCTTGTATAACTGGTACAAAAGTAAATAATCCGAATGTTAATATTGTTATTTCTAAAAATAGATTCTTCGTTATTGACCAGCCTTCTTTACTTAAAGCTTGTGCTAAACGAATTTTAACATCTAAATGTAATGGTGTTGTTGCTACACTTTTCGTTAATACTAAAACATTCTCAAGACCAACTAATAAAACTAAATAAGGAAATACAGTTTTGCCTTCTAAATTTAAAGTTAAACCGAAGAAAAAACATAAACCTAATGTCATTGTTAAACTGCCTAATACAGTGCATACTGATGTAAAAGCCATACCTAATTTCGATTGAATTAAATCGATTTTACGTATTGAAAAATAATAATAAATAAATAATAAAAAGAAGGCTATCGTTAACGGTACAAATTCAATTAAATTGATCTCGCCAGGATATTGGATAATTAACGTATCATTGGATAACGCATTAATTTTATCACTACTATTGAAGTGATGTAACGGATATAATGTATAGAGTTTCTCACGTAAACCATCGACGAAACTATAAATTGAAAAACAATTAATAGATAACAATACTATAATAGAAAACCCACATACCTTTCATCATAATCTTTAAAAAATAACGTAACAGCATATTGAATAACCCGTTGTCGGCGTCTTAATGGATACCGTTTAATTCCAGTATCGAATAATCTCATACCGAATAGCATTTCCGAAACGGAAGTTTTCCCCTTTTGGAACGTCTAAAATTTAACAATAAATATTTCATAGAAACTAAACAAAATTAATTACGTGATGATTGTATATTGTCGTCAATAATGAGCTATCTTGACTGAATTGTTGAACATCTTGTTGCCATAAATTCGCTGGTGATAAAACCAAACAACTATATTGTGGTAGAACGTTATGATAGACGGAATTTTGGCGTTTTATTGCCTCAACATGTAAACAAACATGTCCTAATGTTTTTAAACTAAAACTACAATGATTTAATTGTTTAAAAAAAAATTGGTGAAATATAATTCGATACCTGTGTGAATCTTGATAATTGCGTACAATTTCTAATAATTTAAACGATTCGTATAAAGGTGCCCGGAATGCATCACCTAAATTCAAATCAGATTCCCATGGTGATACCGATGTACGTAATACAACTTGTTGTATATAACAGAATGGTTGTTGTAATTGTAGATTTTTTGTAAAATTTACGTAATTCGTCCATGTTTTTAATGGGGAATTACCAGGGAATGGTAGATTAATTAAAGGAACACTAAAAATAAATTACAAACAATTATAGAAAAACCTTGTATAAATAATTATTCATTTAAATGAAAAACTTACCAACAGAAAAACGTTACGCTTATTGAAAACAATAAAACTAACGTTGGATATGTACTACAAAATAAACCATGTGAATAATAAAAACCAGCAACACGATCTTGTAATGTTGTTGATTTTGTATTGTTATTATTTTTAACCCCTTGAAGGGGCACCCCACCACGAGGTATCATCGACTATCTTATATCCATTACTTATACTTCATATTTGAAAAAATATCTCTATGTTACGAAATTAATTGTACCGTAAATTCGTAAAATTATCACCATCAGTAACTGTAAATAATCAAATAATAATAATTAATAACCCATATTTCTGATTAGATAGAGACGTTATTTGTTAATTATTAATAAAAAATTGATAAGACTACCAGATTGAAAAAATAAAATATTTCCATTGAAATCTGTTAATAAATTAATTATTAATCCTGATTCTCTCTAATATCAATAGAATAATCCAATTCTACCATTAAAACATCTTAAAATAAACACAACTAGAAACTAGTTAGACGTACAATTAAAAATAAATTTCATCCTAAATTAAATCACTAATTACAGTAACAATGAACTTCTCCAATTACCTTAAATCATTATCACAATTTATGGGAAATTATATAGATAACACTTATGTTTACTATCACTGATACGAGTAAAATTCTGGATATAATATAAAGAATTTATCGATTATAAGTCGGCTTAAAAAGTCGAAAAATCCCGTAGTAGCAAGTTTCCGTATAAATTTAATAGTTGATCGACAAATTCATTCTTTAACACTGAAGACAGGATGAAAAATGCCACTTTTTGTATCGTTGGAATATCCTGTAAAACTAAGGTTCAAGGCGATACCTTTCTATGCTGTCTAGAATGTTCAATTTTGCAGAAAAATTATCGATTTATAATAGAATTTTATTAGAAATTCGATCTACAACATTCTGATTGTCTAAAATAACGGTTTAACGGGAAATTTTGAAGGAAGCACCGAAATCCGCTAAGAAGTACCTGAAACTGAACTTTAATGCAATGTAGAATCAATAAAGTTTTCAGTTTATTTATAGCCGATGTTTATATATTTAGCTTCAATTTGGAATATTTTAGATATCGTAAAACCTGCATACATAAATTAAAAATACAAATACCTCTACTTCCTGTGGAAACGGAAATACAATAATACTGCAAAATTATAGATAGATCAAAATTGGATTGAGAATACACAACAAAACTTAATTTAAACCAACAAATAGCCCAAAAACAAAGAGATACAGCGAAAGATTATAATAATTGATACAGAGATGCAGTCTCATCTCACTATAATTAATATTGAATCTTGAACCACCTGGGCAAATTTCATCTCTTTGTGTGTTTACTTCAACGCTATATTCTTATCAAATTGCAGCTTTATGTTTTTAAATGTTTCGTAAATTTTATCTATACGCGGCGCCAAAAATTCCGTAAAAAAATGTTCAACCTATATACGCATAAACAAAATTCTAATTTTATTGGACAAATAAAATTAGAATTTATCATGTAAGAATTTCAATAAACAACATTATAATAGATGCGTCATTATCTACCTACAATAATAATTCGACCCATTATTAACTAATCAATTATTTGAGGAATTTTTCTATATAATATAGAAAAACTTAAAAACATGCACGATTCATGTTGGGGAAATTTGTTTTAATTGGACAAAAAATCTTTATAGGCCTTTTAAGACTGCACGAGTCAAGGTTAATATGAGTTTTTCCTCATTTAAATAAATTTGTAGCAAAAAAACCGAGTTATACGAGTTGATGTGATACGATTAATCCGTCAATTCATGGTGTTAAAATGATAAATTAACAAACAATTCAACTAAGAAAAGGCCAATTAGGATTTGAATGGAGTCTGAAATGCGGTATTGTTGTATAAATACTGTTATACTCAATCAGTATTGTGAAAGGTCAATTAATTGATAACAAAAATTCAATATTCTTCCCATAATCACAACCAATACGTTCTATATTTGTTTCCAATAATTCAGAATGATAAAATCCATCGTTGTAAAAAAAAATTGTAAACACCTAACCTAACAATTTCACACGAAACGTAAATCAATTTTTTTCGAGGAAATTTACGATTGTCAATCAATGTATACTTACAATATTAATCAGAATTTCAAGTATTAATAGATGTTTATTATAAAAAATTCAATTTTATTTGTAGTTTCTCGTTAAAAAAATATAAATTAAACGCGTATTTATTAAAACAAACAACCACACCAGCTACGACAAAAAATCTGGCTAGACAGAAATCTAGTGCAATCGGAATTCCCCCACACAGATTGGCATCACTGCTGCAGTTTCTACTGATGCGCTATCTAGCAGTGACGACAGCAACTTATTTTTAATAATCTAATTGTAGCTCTATTATATAAATTATTTGCATAATATTCCAGATATATCTTTAATTGACTATTAATAAATTCCAATTACAAAAATTTTCACTTTATTTAACAAATCTGCATATTTATTCTTGTCCACCTAGATAATTATTTCACTGTAAATTGTAGTTTAAAGACTTTTATTATTTTAAGGTGATATTTTAGAAAAATTAGACTACAAAATATAGGTTTACTGCCTGTCTGTGTTTACTTATTTTAACTCAAAATTAAACTGTAATAATAATAAATAATAAACAATAATAATAATTAAGCTGGAATTCTCCCTATACTGATTTTAAATTTTCCGCGCATTTCTATGATTTGTTGGTAATCTCATGTTGCTACAATGTACGACTTATTATCTTATTTTTTTCTAATTTAAAGAATTCTTAACACTGATTAATGGAAATTCGTGAAATTTTTTAAATGAAAACATTCTAATATATCTACTTCAATATATTATAAGAAAATCGGTTAGATTTGGCAACGTCAATTTTCAAACTGTCAACAATTTGAATCGAGATTGTGCACCCGAGCAACCTGTCATTTCTGGGGAGTAGAGTCTATCAAAATTTCTAGAGTATTGACTCAATTACAATAAGATTAAAGAGTTAATTTTACTTAAATTTCGGTAAAGAAGTCAAGTTTATTAATTAGTTGAAGAGAAATTTCTCTTATAATAGCATAACTTTCGTATATCCCATCGAAAACGTCCTCATTTGGAAGTTATACTATCTTGGCGCTTCGTACAAGCAACATAGGTAGTAATAAAAGGTAAATTAAGCATACTTCTGTTTTATTTCTGCATTATACAGTTGCTCTGTCAAATAAATAAAGGCAAAATATTTGATTTAAAAATGAATTTTTTTAACTTTTACAATTACAACCATTCTCAATCCACATAGTATCCTGTTTCCAGCAAGAATCCCGCGATGATTTCAATCTACGAAATATGTTAATTTGTCGGATCGCTGTTGAACATCGTTGTCGATGGCCTGTTCGTTTAGCTTCACATTGCAATACCATTGGCTATTATTGAAAAATCGCTAAATTAATGGATTTTAATCGCATTTCGGTGGTATTTTACCCCATGTTGTAGAGGATTGCCCGAAAATTCGACACAAGAAATGTTGTGGTAATGTGGGGGACGTATGTCGTAGCCGATACGTTCCAATCGATGCGGCCCCGAGGCAATCTCGCGGCAAGTCTGCAGAAAAATAGAAATAATCAAGATTGTTAATTAGGATAGAGAATTGTATTCTAAAATTGTCATCAACTAGAGAAAATCTCAATTTAGACAAAAGTTGATGATCTTTTTGGGTAATATTACAGAATACCGCTTTTAAAATTATATTTATAAGAAGGGTATCATTGGTATTTTCTAACTTTTTGACGCTGAAGACTGTTTTAATTTTGTTTCTTTTCAATTCTATATATGATGTGATTATAAAGAGTGAAATCCTTTTTCCTAGTATTGTCATGGTAACCAATCTCCATAAAGTTATAGAATACGATCGGATAAAAATAGAAATTGATATTTAAAATACAGAATTGTATTCTGAAATGGTCACCATCTAGAGAACAATAGAATGTCAATTTAGACAAACGGTAGTCGTGCAGTTGATGACCTTTTCAGGTACAATTATAGAATGCCACTTTTTTTTAATTACATGTATAAGATTCCTTGAACGTATATCTTTGATATCGCCGAAGAATTGATCGTTTTCCGCATCATAATCAATATTATTGTAATAATCGTCATCTTTGTCATAATATGTTGAATCAATCGTTGAGTATTCCTTTAAACGATTGTGTAATTTCGCTTTATATTCATTAGCCAACCAAACATCGTTAAAATAATCACCATCATCGTCATTATTTAAAAAATTCAACGTTGACGACATTGCCAATAGAGATGATGATAAGATAATCACCAAAATCTGTGAATACAACAAAAGATAAAATAGAAACAGGACGTCATATTGGAATAAATATTAGAATAAACAAATAGAACAGGAAGAGGACCGGATATTGTTGATAAAAATTCTATTAATTTAAATCCGTCCAAGGATGTTTGCTATTTTGTCGATTGTTTTTGTTTAAATCCGATAATGTTCCAGTCATTGACAATTAGCTTGTATACCTACCGATAATTGTTCTTCTTATTCCCTTCCACTAGAGCTGAAATTTTGATTAGATCGAATTTCAGGAACGTTCAATTTCAGTATTCGATTTAAAATAATGAACAGATACACATGTTGATGTATTTTTTTTGTGACGATATCACCTACGTACCATCTCTCTTACTTACTAACTAATTGAATTTAATGGATAAATTAGACCATTTTCTAGTATGGCCCCCAAGAAGAGAGTCTGTTGATTATATTTTATTAAACATAACAGTTACGTTGTATAGTGTGTGTTGTTATTTCTAAAATCGCAATTGTTATAAAATCTATCCGACCACCACACTGATAATACGTGAGATTAATTAACACCGAATAAATTATTATTGGAAAAATTATTAACAAGAATTTAGTGTCAATATTCTCAAGTATTGTAGATAATGTAAAATTACCCAAATTTTATTCAACGAGTGTAATTTGGAAATCAATGAAAATGTTAACATCCCAAGACAACAACAATCAAAGCGAAAATGGGTAAGTTGCAATAAAAATTCGATTATATTCTTGAAATTTAACTAAAAATTCGACAAATCTAACAATAATTCTAACGAAATTTCTATTTAGGTGTGTCGGTTATTTGCAAAAAATACGTATACACGATAATAATGACAATATAGTAATAAATGTACAAGTTTTATTGGCTTTGGGGTCAATTAGAGAAGGTCATGTTTATACAGTTGATTTATTTTCCAGTCTATTGTCGTTTTTTGGCATATAATCATTAAAAAAAAAACAGGCTAATATCCATGATTTTATCAATGAGTTATTGGTTTGTTGTAGGACAAGAACTTCAATAAAATCTATTAATAAACAACAATATTACAGTGAGATCTCTCTAAGTCAACAACAAGAATTTGGGCTTACTGTAATTATACAATTATCAATTTGTTGCTAATTTAATACAACTTAATTAACCTCAAATTATAAGAGCTACATTTAATTTAATTATATTTATCAAATAATTTCTAATATTTAAACACTGAAGATTTATATTGGAATTCTCTTCGTCAAAATAACTATTAATACAGAGATTCGAGTGTATTTATTCAATTCAATATAAATACGAATTAACGGAGTCGTATTCTGTAACTTTTTGGCGATTTGTTATCATGACAATGTTGTAGATCAACGGTTTCTTTTGAATAATTTGTTCTATTCTTGTCTCTTTTCAAATATAGGTACATATGATGAAATTCTAAAGAGCTTTATTCAGCGTAGTCACAGTAACGAAACGCTAACATGTTAGAGAATACGACTGTATACTGAAATCCTTTAATGTAGAGAAAGATTACTGTACTTGACTGAAAATCAATCAATTATCGGAACTATATAAAATCCTTGATCTACATCCAGATCTGCTTGATTAAATCAGTAAAATTTTCATAAAAAACATTCAATAAACATTAATTCTAGAATTACATTAAAATCTTATGAGGTCTATAATTTTATAACAGAAAGAGATTACTGTATCGTTCTGAAAATCAGCAATTATCGGTATTCTATAAAATGTTGATTTATATCCAGATTTGCTTTATCAATTCAGTAAAATTTTCATAAAATTCAAATAAGAAATTCTATTAATTTTGAAATTACATTAAAATCCTTTAGATCTGCAATTATTATAGAGAGAGATTGCTGTATATTTTTATAAATCACTTAATTAATAGCACTTTATAAAAACTTCTGTCTAAATCCAGATCTACATTATCGAATCAGCAAAATTTGCTAATTTTTATTCAGATTTCGATCTCTATTATCATCGTGCTTGTTAGAGGATGTTCACTGTATTTATAAAAACGATTAAAATTCTTAACTTGTATAGTTTATAAAAATAACGATTAAAATGAAGAGTGAAACTTTCACGAATATCAACGAAACATTTTTGTGTACGTTAGGGAGATTTCACTGTATTTATCGAAAGTACTGAAAGTCAATCAATTAATGATAGTCTATAGAAACTTCGATCTAAATCTAGATCTTCATTGCAAAATTTTCATACAAATCCTCTCTTTAGTGATGAATTTGTAAATTTCGATCTCTATTTTCACATACTAGAAGTTGTCTACTGTATTTATTAAAATTGTCAAACTGCAATTTGCAGAGTTTGTAAAAATGACGATCAAGCTGGAGATTGAACTTTCACAAATATCAACGAAACATTTTCGTGTACATTAGAGAGATTTCACTGTATTTATCGAAAGTAATGCAATTTCGCTACTTTCTACAGTTGAAAATTTGTTAAATAAATTTAGTTGATTAAGATAATTATGAGATAATCACGAAATTATTTGTTATTAGCTGAACTTTTTGGTTTTTCTTGAAAAAATTCGAATTTCACCTAGAAAACACGCCGGGTCATTCAATTTATTAAATACCTCAAATGTCGATGGATTTGACCTTACAAGTACATTTACCAGAAGAGGACATGTCTAAAAATAGCATCATTTGACAAATTGCTTGTTATATTTAAATCTATTTATAATATAAATAAAATTATATTTGTAACATTGTACTTATACAGAGTGTACCACAGTGGGCCATGAATTAATTATACAGTATCGTAGATTGATTCATACGTTTCAAAACTGTATCCACAAATGTCAAATTTAGTAAAATATGAATCAATCTACGACGCTGTATAATAAAGGCACAGCCAACTAGTAGATGAAATGCTATTATACACCCTGTATACAGATTTTATTATTTTTGATAACTTCTCAAGATCTCCATTCATTTATTAACATTGCTCCTATTATCGTTATTACAATAGTTATTAAGAATAACAATATGTGTGAAAAATTCGCTTATCATACTGATATTATTGTGTTACAGTTCAGTACGTAAACGAAGAACTGGTGTTTATAAGATGGAATCAACTGAGGGTGTTATATTTGAAAATAATCGTTTCTTAGGCAGTCTTTCAATAGGCAAACGGTAAGTCTTTTCTAATATTTTAATAAAAAATTGTTAAAAAAAGAACAACTTACATTCCTAGTCATGATTGACGATTAGAACTCGTACAATTATCACACAAAACTTGTACATTAAATTAATTAATTTGTTCCAATTTATATATATTTATACCATCGTAATTACAATTATTATCATCAACGATATTGTTGTTATCATTGATTATTAATTCAAATGAAACAATAACAGAATAAATTAAACAAATTTGATTTGGCTTGTAGGTGTGTTATGGTTAATCTACATGTCAAAATTTATTAAGTATATATTTAAATAATATCCTTCAATAAACGGAGATAAAACAGAATTGGAATTGTTACAATTTTTTTGTTTTGTTTGCAAATAATTGCAACATAAGGTAGATTGTTATTAATTAAATAAAGGGAAACATGGGGGAGTACCTAAATTGTATCAAATCTAGATTCAGTAATTGTTGTTTTGCTCTAATTAATCAAGGAAAATGTTCCACACTTGCTCCATTATTGGTTACAAAATCTGCCCATTCGTCTTTATTCTTTCAAAAATGGTAATTTACTCAAGGAAATGGTTAATTTTGAATCAATTCTACAAAAAATAGGCCATTTATCAACATTTTCTGGCAAAAAATCATCTTATTTAGTACAAATTCAAACAAGAAAGCTCTAAAAATGTTCAATAAAATCAAATTTCAATTAAAATAGTCGAAACAAGTCTTTTTCAAAACGAACAACCATTATAACCCACAAAATAAACATAAATCTACTGATTTTCGCATTTAAACTCGACAACACCGCTTAATTGCAATCTCGTTAACGAAATTTCCCCAAATTTTGCCAATATCCACCTCTTTCCAATACATTGAAAACAAATTTGTTATCCTTATCACAACGATTTTGATGTAAAACCGATTTGACAGTTCAAATTTTCGATAACCTACAAATTAATTAGTTTTTGCTAATTAAAATGCATTTTATCATTGTTTAGTTTTAATAATGTAATTCAACTTTCCCCGAATTTGTAAATAAACAAATCAATCTTTATAAAAACCCAATTCGTTAGCTACATTCGATAAAATCAAATTCAAAATTTATCAAGACAATCCTTATAAAAATTGCAACGTTGCCAGATTCTCTATTTTTTCAGTAGTTTTCTCATGGATTATATTCTCTAAAGAGCTACTATGCGCGCTAAATCTTCATGAATGATGTTTTGAGCTGCGCCATACGTTTCAATTTCACTGTTCCTTTTTGATTTTCTAGGAAAATTTCGGATGACGTAATTCCGCCACCCGGTACGCACGGCATCTTCCGGCAAAAATCCCAAACATCATGTGAAAATAATTTAACACTCAGCGGATATTGTAGGGTGGCACGTCAATCGATCGGTAATATAGGAAATATATTAACAAGAAAAATGGCCGCATCAACATCCCAACCGACAATACCGTGGCCGAATTCCAAAGATGATTACGAATTGGGCAAAGTTATCGGTATGTAAATAATTTAATTAAAAACTAGAAAAAATTACGAATCTATTGGTATATAATTCATTATAGATCATGATGATTTTAATAGAGAATTTTGGATTTTTTTGTCAATTTGTAGGTTATGTACTTTTTTGGTGTTACAATTCCGGCTCGGGTTGTTTTTTTTTCGCCTTGTATGTCGACGACTATAAATCGACTTTCTTTAATAGGGGAAAATATAGAAAATACGGTTTTATTTAAATTATATCGATAGACGAAAATGAAATTTCTCTAGAATTTAGGAATTTTTTCCAATTTATTGGTAGTAACTCGTTAAATTAAACTGTTTATATTCGTCAATTAATTTGTGTCAGTCAATTGATTGAAGTGATTTCTTCTCTAAATCAGGTCAATTGATTTGTAGGGGAATTAGTTTACTGTATTATTTGTTTTTTCGCTTTAAAAAAGGAAAAGAAAGACGAGTTCATTGACACTAAATAGTCGTTCTATTTATTCAGGTGTTGGTGCAACTGCTGTAGTCCATGGTGCTTTTTGTAAGCCACGCAATGAGAAATGTGCCATTAAACGTATCAATTTAGAAAAATGGAATACATCCATGGACGAATTGCTCAAAGAAATCCAAGCAATGTCTAGTTGTAATCATGAGAATGTTGTAACATATTATACAAGTTTTGTTGTTAAAGAGGAATTATGGTTAGTTTTAAGATTATTAGAAGGTGGTAGTTTGTTAGATATAATTAAACATAAAATGCGTGTAACTAATTGTAAACATGGTGTATTTGATGAGGCAACAATTGCAACTGTTCTACGTGAAGTTCTAAAGGGTTTAGAATATTTCCATAGCAATGGCCAAATTCACAGGTGTTCTATTCTATTATAATCAATTTTTGATGTTTTATAATGATATTTTAGAGATATTAAAGCGGGTAATATACTACTGGGTGAAGATGGTACCGTTCAAATTGCTGATTTTGGTGTATCAGCATGGTTAGCAACTGGTCGGGATTTATCGAGACAGAAAGTACGGCATACATTTGTCGGAACTCCTTGTTGGATGGCTCCAGAAGTCATGGAACAGGTTTTTATCTTTTAAACTCTCGTTTGATTATAATTTTTTTTAATTTATAAATTTAGGATCATGGTTACGATTTTAAAGCCGATATTTGGTCGTTTGGTATAACAGCAATCGAAATGGCAACCGGTACAGCACCATATCATAAATATCCACCAATGAAGGTACTTATGTTAACATTACAAAATGATCCACCAAATCTCGATACAGGAGCCGAAGAAAAAGACCAATATAAAGTAAAGATACTCAATTTTTTAATCATTTGAAATAATTATAAAAACAATAAAGGAAAATTCTAGGCGTATGGTAAGACTTTTAGAAAAATGATTACCGATTGTCTACAAAAAGAAGCACCAAAACGACCTACAGCTTCCGAATTATTAAAACACCCCTTCTTTAAGAAAGCAAAAGATAAAAAATATTTACAACAAACTCTAGTAGCAATAGGACCAAGTTTAGAGACACGTGTTCAAAAGGTTCAATTCTATTTTAAATTGGTACTACGGTAGTAATTTCAATAAATTTGTAGGCTTCCAAGCGACAACCGGGCGCTTCGGGCCGTCTCCACCGTAAAGAAACCGGCGAATGGGTTTGGTCAAGCGAAGATGAGGGCGGTGATGATGATAGTGAAAGTGATACGGATTCGAAGCCTATGAATACGTTAGCTTCGGCCGGTTCGTCCGGTTCAGATCACGAGAGTAGTGAAGGTGATCCGCCACCGGTCAATCTAGTGTTGCGAATGAGGTTCAATTCTAATCTACAATCAAATAAATTGATAAAAACATATTGGAATTATTTGTAGGAATGCTAAACGTGAATTGAATGATATTAGATTTGAATTTGCCGTTGGTAAAGACTCAGCCGAGGGTATTGCAGCTGAATTAGTCGGTGCTGGTTTAGTTGATGGTAGAGATATTAATGTAATTACGCAGAATTTACAAAAATTGATCGATTCGAGAGATATGATTAAAGTCGTCACGTTTCCTTTAGTAATTAATACCAATTTCGTTCTAATTAATTGCGTATTAATTAAATTTTGTTGTAGAATTCTGGTTTGAATCCTAATGAAACGCCCGATGATAAAGCATTAATAGGATTTGCGCAAATTTCAATTACCGACTGAAATTCAATTAATTTTGATAAAAACAATATAATTGACGTTATCTCCTGGAATCTATTGATCAATGTATATAAATATTTAAAGATAAGTTTTATACAATTCAAACTAAATGTTTTCGTTATCAATAAGCAATTTAAAGTGGTTTTGATTTTATCAAATTGTCGGTATTTTGGCTTTGTTAATCATCAAATATTGGAAAAATCTAACATGATCATTAGATTTCAATTGGAAAAATGTACTTAATTGTAGTTGCGCCATATATTCAACAACAAAAATTTGTTTATTTACAGTTCTTACTCGTTAAACAATACCATTATGTTATTTTTAAGATTTTATTTATAGTTATAATTCCAAATATTCTTTGAATGGAAGATAGAAAAATACACTATTTGAACTGTTTAGCTTTTAAGAGAATGAAGAACCGTATTGCCTTGTTTAGAATAAAATATAGATTGATTTTTTGATTTTTCGCTTGATGTAAAAATTAGAGAGACGGGATAGTGGTTTTTTTCGTAATTTTTTTGTCAAACTATATTAGTTATGGCCTAATGCGCGGGCAAGCCAATATATTGTTGCGTGATCATTTATAATAACAGTAATAATAGTAATAACTGAAATAGTGATGTAATTTGTACATGGGATTGGTAAAATTTGTATATAGAATATTTATTTATTCCATTTACTGTAGATGCAATATTAAAATAATGGTCGAAACGATTATCGTTTATTTTTTGAAAATAAACACTGGCACCAAAAAATCTGTTGGACCAATCACAATACTGAAAGAGAAACATTTGAAGGTTAGTTGGGGCCACTTGATTTCGCGGCGCTAGCGTCTCGTGTTTCCATCTTTTTCTACAGTATTGACAAGTCTTTCGTTGCACTTTGTCTATGATTCCATTCCTCTAAACGTCATTGTTGGAACATAACCTCAAATATCGACCGAATTGTGTTGAGTATAAAACAATTTTTTACGAATTATTAATTATAACTAAACTGTCTGGTTAAGTTTTGTGATAAATTTAATTATAATATTTTAGAGGAGTTTAAATTTGCTACTTTTCATTCGATTTTCGGATATCTAGGTAAACCTTTCACTTCCGCTAACATTTGACCTTATTTCCCATATGTTAAATTGCAAATTTAATTCTTACCCATTTTAGGGTGATCGAGATGGATACGTCAATGAGCGCCAAAGATGTACGCAATGCGTACATCGATTTCTTCAAAGAGAAAGGCCACGAATACGTCCATTCGAGTTCTACAATACCCTTAGACGATCCAACTTTATTATTCACCAATGCTGGTATGAATCAATTCAAGCCGATCTTCTTGGGCACCGCAGATCCAAATAGCGATTTAGCCAAACTTGTACGTGCTGTTAACACCCAGAAATGTATCCGTGCCGGCGGTAAACACAACGACTTAGACGACGTTGGTAAAGACGTCTACCACCACACCTTCTTCGAAATGATGGGCAATTGGTCGTTTGGTGACTATTTCAAAAAAGAAATCTGCACATGGGCGTGGGAATTACTGACTGAACGTCTACATCTACCCAAAGAACGTCTGTACGTCACGTATTTCGGTGGTGATAAACAAGCCGGATTAGAGCCGGATTTGGAGTGTAAACAAATCTGGCTGGATTTAGGAGTATTAGAATCGCACGTGATTCCCGGTAGTATGAAGGATAATTTTTGGGAAATGGGCGAGACTGGACCTTGTGGCCCATGTTCGGAGTTACATTTCGATCGGATCGGCGGACGAGATGTACCACATCTAGTCAATCAAGACGATCCTGATGTATTGGAGATTTGGAATTTGGTGTTTATTCAATACAATCGTGAGAGTGATGGTAGTTTAAAGTCTCTACCTAAAAAACATATCGATTGTGGTCTTGGTCTAGAACGATTAGTCTCAGTTATACAAAATAAACGTTCCAATTACGATACTGATCTGTTTTTGCCATTATTTGAGGCAATCCAGAAAGGTACAGGAGTTCGCCCTTATCAAGGACTTGTTGGTAATGATGATACTGACGGTATTGATATGGCATACCGTGTACTCGCAGATCACGCTAGAACTCTAACAATAGCTCTATCAGATGGTGGTAATCCTGATAATACAGGACGTGGTTACGTTTTACGGCGTATTCTAAGACGTGCTGTACGTTATGCTACCGAGAAATTGAACGCTAAACCGGGATTCTTTGCAACTTTAGTGAGTACAGTTGTTGAAATACTCGGTGATACATTCCCGGAAGTACGGAAAGATCCGCAAAGTATCATCGATACGATCAATGAGGAAGAGGAGCAATTTTTGAAAACATTATCTAGGGGACGTAATCTACTTAATCGTACAATTGGAAAACTTGATGGTTGTAAAACACTGCCAGGCGATGTGGCTTGGAGACTGTACGATACTTACGGTTTTCCGGTAGATTTAACTCAATTAATGGCGGAAGAAAAGGGGTTGAATGTTGATATGGAAGTGTATGAAGAATCAAAGAAACAAGCACAAATCTTATCGCAAGTAAGTCTACTAAATTATTCAGAGTATTGGTTTTTGATAATTATCACTAATTGGGGAGCAATTCGAGGAATACTTTAAGGATTTATAGGGGGGTCCTTGGAGATCATTTTGTCAAAATTTGAACCGCGTAGCTCATCTGAAAGTTCATCAAAAAAATGCTCGTTACGGAATGTTGCAATTTTCGAAAACGAGTCAAGTCAAATCACTCCGAATGACTTAAGGATTGTCTCAATTTCTTCGCTTTTCTTCATTTTATTCTGGAAACAGGTAGAAATATTTCACATTTCTTCTAGACTGCAATGAAGAAAAACGGAAAAATTAATGCAAGGAGCAGCGTAACATTGCTTAAAATAAACGTTTTTTTGGTAAACTTGCCGATGAGCTGAGGTTCAAATTTTGATAAAATTCTCCCCAGACTCTCCTAAAAATCTTTAATATTTTACAAATAGCTCGTCAAATAATGAATATTGCTATATCAACTATTTAATTAATTAATCCTACAATTAATTAGGGCAAAGGCGCCGGCATTGAAGATACAATCAATTTAGACGTTCATGCAATCACTGAATTACAAAATAAAGGCGTACCACCGACTGATGATTCGCCCAAATACAATTACGAAGCTAATAATAACACAACAGCTGAATACAAATTCAGTTCTTGTGAAGCTACAGTGATCGGTTTACGTTACAATAAAGAATTCGTCGACCAAGTCCATACTGGTCAAGAATGTGGTGTTCTACTCGACCGAACCAATTTCTACGCCGAACAAGGCGGACAAATCTACGATACAGGCTATATGGTAAAAATCGGCGATGAAAGTGTTGAATTCTCAGTGAAAAACGTTCAAGTTCGTGGCGGTTATGTGATACACATCGGTAATATTGAAGGTACACTACAGAGAGGCGATAAAGTTGTTTTAAATATCGATGAGTCGCGTCGTAGATTGATTATGAATAATCATACCGGTACGCATGTTTTGAATTTTGCCTTGAGGAAAGTTGTAGGTAGTGAGGCCGATCAACGAGGATCTCTTGTAGCTCCGGATCGTCTACGATTCGATTTTACAAATAAAGGCGCACTAACAGCCGAACAAGTCAAACAAACTGAACTGCACTCGAAAGATTTAATCTCGAAAAACGGTGAAGTCTACGCGAAAGATTGCAGTTTAGCTTTGGCGAAAAGTTTTCGAGGATTACGAGCTGTATTTGAAGAAACTTATCCAGATCCTGTACGGGTTGTTTCAATTGGTATCCCAGTTGAGGATTTAGAAAATGATCCGTTTTTACCCAGTGCTGATAATACATCGATTGAATTCTGTGGTGGTACTCATTTGAAATATGCTAGTCATATTGGTGATTTTGTTATAGCCAGTGAGGAAGCAATAGCGAAAGGTATTAGACGAATTGTTGCTTTAACCGGACCGGAAGCTACAAAAGCGTTAAAAAAGAACGAATTACTCGAAAATAGTTTGAATGAAATCAAATTACTGATACAAGAGGATAAAGATGGAAAGAAATCGAAAGAGATCGTTAAGAATATTGTTGAATTAACGGAGGAAGTATCGCAAGCTTTGATCCCGTATTGGAAAAAAGACGAAATCCGCAATTCATTGAAAACTCTAAAAAAGAACTTGGATGATAAAGAACGTGCAGTTAAAGCGGCTGTTGCCAATAAAGTGGTTGATGAGATTAAAGAGTTCTTAAAAACAAACCAAAATCTACCAATTTTAGTGAAGGAATTGAAAGCTTTCTCCAATACTAAAGCCGTAGATGCTGCTTTGAAACAAGTGAGAAGTTTAAGTCCTGAAACTTCGGCTCTATTTGTTACCGTCGATCAAGATTCGAATAAAATCTTCTGTTTAGCTTCGGTACCAAAATCGGCAATTGAAAAAGGGTTAAAAGCAAACGAATGGGTACAAATTGTTGCAGCTAAATTGGGTGGAAAAGGTGGCGGTAAGCCGGATTCGGCTCAAGCTTCCGGTGGTAATTCTGTTGAAGTCGATGTGATCTTGGATTTGGGTAAAAAGTTTGCCGAATCTAAAATTTAAAAAGAATTGTAACTGAGCTTTTCTAAACTAATAAAATATTTAATCTTTATGTTTATCGTATAAAATTCGAATTTCCGCTAACAATTCTTCCAAATTAATCCCTATTTTTGCACTAATTGGTATAATTTTTAAATCTGTGTATTGTTTAAACAATTTTAAATTCTCTTGACTTTCGGGTAGATCGATTTTATTGCCAATTATTAATTGTGGTCGTTCTAATAATGATTTACTGAATTGCGATATTTCATATTGTAGTATTTCTAAATATTCCCACGGTTTCGTTTCGGCTAAATCGATCACATATAGAAGAATACTACAACGTTCTGCATGCTTTAAAAATTGTATACCTAAACCGCGATTTTTATGCGAATCTGGTATCAAGCCGGGCAAATCGGCAATTGCCATCTGTTCATAATCGTCGTATTGTACCATGCCGATGTGGGGTTTTAGGGTCGTGAACGGGTACGGCGCTACTTTCGGGCGAGCTCTAGAAATGGCCCTCAATAGAGTACTTTTACCGGCGTTCGGAAATCCAATCTACGAAAAAGAAAATATTAAACGACAACTAAAATATTTATGACAATTTACCAAACCAACGTGTGCCATTGATTTGATTTCAAGCGTGTACTCTAAATCTTCCCCTATAGCACCATATTCGCAAATTTCCGGTGCTTGAGTCGTATCGCTGATGAAGAAATGATTGCCTTTCCCACCTGCACCACCTCTAGCCGCCACAAACATCGTGCCTTCTATGGACAAATCACCAATAACTTTGCCGCAATCGTTCCTAACTACAGTCCCAATAGGGACATCAATGATACAATGTTGAGCATTCTTGCCATGACAATCTCTATTTCTGCCGTTTTCACCATCCTCAGCGCGTATCACTGACGGCACATTTAAAAGATCTTTAATATCGTTGTTGGCTTGGAAGACTACATGGCCGCCGTTACCGCCGTCACCACCGTCAGGACCGGCGTGTTCGTTGGCGTAGAGGTGGAGGAACGAGATACAACCGTCTCCACCCTTACCGCCGACTGTACGGACCTGCTTCAAATCGACAAAAGTTTGCACCTGGAAACATCACCATTGATAAATGGACATTTTGATGGTAAATAAATACCGTAAGTCTTGTCGATTTTTGTTTGCGAGGACGGAGGGCTTGGGGCACCTTTTGCGAGTATTCACGTACGGTAGCGATCAAATTCAACGAGATTTTTAAACGATTCAACATTCTAACCTAACTTTCTAACGGGCAAAAAAATTGAGGTTAGAAATTTGACGTTTACTTCTACATACTGGAATGGTGGCTTCAAAACAAATCGAAACAATATTTTTAAAACCAGTTTATCTCTTTTTATTACTTGTGTTTGAGAGAGAAACGAATAGATTTTAAATTTTATAGTGCGCGACATTTGAATTATATAGAAATTACGCCTATTACAATTGCTTTAAACGGTGCGAATGTTTGAATTTAAACCAGGTGGAACGTGAAAGTAATACGATTTTCAAGGATAATTAATTTTAATTATACTTTTTCGCGTAAAATTATACAAATGACATCATTTGTATAACACACACATATGAATATGAAGTCATCAATTTAAAAACGAAATGTTTGCTTTATTAGGTAGCCAATAAAAAGATTAAATATAATTACAACAGAAAAAAGATTAATAATTCATGTTGATTGTAATCAATACAAATAGAGACGATTCTAGAAGACGATAGTCCACAATTATACTTGTACGTATTATTGTTATTTGAATTATTAAAACGGAACATTTCGACCTTAATTTGATGGTTTATTAAATAATTGATCGTCGTTTTGTAGATTTTTTATTAAAGAAAAAGCACCTGATGTAGAATATTCTAATAAGGGATGGAATAATTATCTGGGAATTCACCATGTGATTATTGAATAATTGAATCTTTTCTGTAAAATAATGAGCCGTAATTTTCTATCAACATGTGTTTAGTAATTACTTTAATAATAAGACAATAATGACAATAGGTTCTTAAATGTTTTATTATTATTTGTGGAAATCTGCGTCGTTTTTTCACTACTGTAAATAGTAAAAGGAAGTGGTTTTCCATTCAATTTTGGTGGATTTGAGTAGTAAATTACAGTGGAATCTCTCTAAGAAGTTACCCTAACATTGATCCGGTCTATCAATAAGTTTGAATGAAATTTTCTGGAAGAATCCTATAAAAACGAGCCAATTTTCGTCAATAATTTCAAAATGTATTAATTGATTACTGGCTTTTATAATATAAATAAATCACAATAAATAACAATAGAAATAACAATTTGATTGTCGTATAGATATTGATTGATTAACCATAAAAAAACATGTTTCATTTTAGTAATAATGGGACGATTAGAAAATAAATAGACGAGATTGCATGGGTCATGTGAATTTTCAGCAATTACTCACCACCTGTACATACACTCCAATCGATTTTTCGCTAAAACAGTAATCACGATATTGTACAAAAGCATAAAAGCAAATAAAAAATATATAAACCGTACAATTATGGATAAAATAAAAAAATGCCCTATTTAAATCGCATAATTTAGTCATACAAACAAAAAAAGTCATTAGACCAATCAATTATGCAGTTATTTCTAATTTTAATTGTAACTGACAATTGAAATTAATTACCTATAGGAGAAATGGGATTTTTCTACCCCTAAAATAGACCAAATAATACCCTCTTACCGCAATTAAATATGCCTACATGTTTCTTGTCTGTACACCTACACGAAGTTCAAGAATCGATGGCATAAAAAGTGTTCAGTTTTGGAAATTGGTGGTATTCTGGAACTGTCTGAAAGTCGAATTGAAATTGTATAATTGCATTCGTTTACTATCCAATTAGAGAACCGATAAAAAATGTTATCAATTTACAAAAAGATTAGCATTGTTATCGTGTCGAAAGATCAACAATTTCATATTTGAACGTCTATTATTGCGCAACTGAGCCGCCTAAAAGGTTGTAGATAAAACTGGAAATTTCCGAAAAATAAGGGAATAGGCAATTTTACGTATCTACCTTATAATCGTTATAATGAATCATTGACGTCATTTTTATATTTTTATTAATTAAACTTTCCGTTTCCCTTTTAATCTCGCTTGTAGTTTTTCTATTTTTATGTCAACATTTTAATCAACTCGATGTTCTGATTTAAAAACAAATTGACGAGTCATCTGGAAAAAACAATAGAATCGTTGATAATAGACGGTTTGTTCGAGGGTTTCTCAGTAATTTGCAATTGACTCACAACATTTATCTCATTTCTTTATAATAATTGATGATATAAAATTATCTATAATTAGTTCCACTGATTCGTTTCTTTATTGTTCTATATTATATTATTTATTTTAACCTTAAACCAGCGATTTTCAAACAATTTTCTAAAATATCGAGTACGGGTTGTAAAATTTAACGCGACCCAAATTTAGGATACGCTTCTCTATTATTTAGATCGACGTTGATTCGTTTGATAAAGTCAATCCGTCCGATTTGCACCAAATCAAGTATACATCGTGACGTTTTCGTATTTATAAACAGTCGGCCGGTGGAAAATTGTCATTATTTCCTCCAATTTTCATCGAGTGTCACATAAATTACAAATTAAAGTGTTCTGTAGATTATAAAAATCTTCGATTTTAAGCGGCGATAAATTCGTTTAAAAATCCACCCTTCTGAATAATCACCGTCCAAGTCTAGAATACGACGGACGTATAACGTCGACGCCGAAAAACCGACGTCAAGCACGCACAAAAGCACCAAGATCAGTCTAGTTTGAACGGTGAATGTGTTTAGTTGTGTTCGATTTCGTTGCAATTTCGCCTGTTGTATACACGCATCGAAATTTGTATTTTAATATATGATAACATGAATGATGATTATAATAATTTTATCAACAACAATAAGGATTTGTCTGTGATTAATCTTAATAATTGTGATAATAAAAATAGCGGCCAGTTGATGGTTAATTGTTGGATAAATGCGGTGCATCTGTGACATCAGCAATATCATCAATCTTTATCAATATTATCATTGCTATTATTAAATATTGTTAATATTATTGGTATTTATTAATATAGATTTAAATATGTCGCTACCATTACCATTGACTTGTTCGCAACGTGTAAAAAAAGTCTTAACTGATACAACTGAACAACATTTCGAAATTACAGCCAGTGTGGCAAATAAGATTCTAGCACCGGTCAAGACTGAACAACAAATTTTAGAAAATTCAATGTTAGAGGATGATCCAAATGCAAATTGTTCAATTATAACAAATCAAACAATATCGAAGCAACAATACGAGAATCCTAGATGGGGACCACAGCATAAAGGTGCCCAAGAACTAGCAAATCTCTACAGTACCGGTGAGATTTCAAATTTAATTAATTATATAACGGAATTAATTGCTAATTGATACAATTGTTGAATGAGATTCCATGGTGATGATATAAGTGTTGGCGACAAATATTTTTGTACCTTGACTAAATTTAAAATTATACAGGGGCGGAAGAAATTGGGTTTGTAATAGCGTTACTCAATGAAGGTCTTGACGACTTTACAATTTTTTAAAAATTATTCCTTTTGTTGTAAAGAACAAATTGTCTCAAGTGACATTACTGTAGAGTTTGTTGGCCTTTCATTGAATCGACGATTATGTAATGTTGGTAAAAAGAAAGTTAACATTAGTTAAAGTACTCCCACAAAGAACCGGCTTTGCAACCAATAAACCAATCTAATATTGCCCTTTTCGCTATATTAAAACCTATCAATTTTTTCGAACTAAATTATTATTATGTTTATATACACGATTAGTTTGAATAATTTATTTATAACAGTTCGAATCAATAATAGACTATATACAATATATGCGGCTTTTTTTACATCTTTGAAATAATTTTAGAAGAAATTCGTCTATTTCAATCATTTAAAGATTCCTATGTAATCCTGGCACATAGCCACTGTATTCAACAGGACCGGATCCAGTCATCAAAGCTTATCCACGCACCATCAGTTCGAGTGAATTCAGGGACGTCTAGACGGTTGGGCGCACTCCGAGGCCTTCAAATCATAATCTTTCAACGGTTATTAATCGTTTTTTACGCCGAAATCTTGAGATATTTCCATTATGATTATCAGTTTTTCGCGATAATTTTGCTAAATCATAATAAAGGAGGCTAAACGTTTTTTACGCCAATACTAGTGTTGTTACGGTAACAAACCAGTGCTTTAATATCTATTAACGCTAATTTTTGGTAGACGTTCATAGTGTAACTTATTTTCTTAAAGTTGGTAGCTTTGTTACTTTAATTCAAATGTTAACTGTCAAATTTTATAATAATTTTTAACTTATTATTTACTTACGATATTTACGATTTTATTAAAAATTATATGGCAGAGTCACCTTTTTATTAACATAATAACATTTTTTTAAATTAAATAGCATGGTAATAAAAGAATAATTGACATATAAGTTGAATTTCTAGTTGTTATGTCAATGATACCAATCACTAGGAAAATCCCTAATTTAAGTTTTTTTTTTTCAAAATTGCGCTGTAAAATGGATCCATCCAAATATACAATTTTGAATTTTCATCCAGGAAAGCCTCATTTGATTCAATGTTTGTGACTTGAGAGCTTTATTGCCCATATTTCCAATAGTTCGGCACTACAATTGTGACAATCGAATAGAAATACCAAGCGAAATTTTGATGGTGTGTGGTCACGATAATAACAAGTTGAATTGTCGCTATTTATTACTATCATCATCATTATTATCGAATTGTTCCATATTCTTTGCCGTATTGTTTCGTTAGATAAAACAGATAAATGTCACGCGTTCGTTTTTGCCTTTCTCCTATTAATTTTGATAACAATCGACAAAGATATCTACAGTGAATTAGATTGTTACGTTGTCATTATTATTTTTAAACGAAATATTTCGTAATAATTATCAATGTTTTAATGAATAGCGTGACTAATATTGTTTTATCCATTATAAAAATCATCAATCAATAATTAAATAAGTTAAACTTATTTTTATTAATCAACATATGACATACGTAATAACAGTATTTTGTCCTAGATTAATAAAAAATTATAAACATTTAAAATCGGGACCGTTTCTTTATGTTCCTGTACTTACTAGAACGTTATAACCGATTTTGTCCGTTATAAACGGGTTAATCTCGAAATAAATTTGTATTTAGTAGACTATGGTCGTTGCTAAGGAACACTAATTTAAGTCGTTGAAATTGAGTCTGATTGGAGTTGCTATTAGCAACATGGAGATTTTTCAATTGAAACTAGCGCGGTTAATTTGAAGATTTTTGCGTTATTTAATAAATTTTTAGAAAATTTATAAAATTGTGTAGAATTATAAAGTGAATAAAAACAAACTGTTTTTGTATACAAAAACATTAAATTTATTGCAAATAAACCAACAAATAGGATTATATAAAGTTGTTTATTTATTGTTGAATTTTATGCTTATAATTAAGAGATTGACTTAGGTAGTCCAACAAAGGAAAATTTATTAAATTCATCTAACTATAAATTAGAAAATTTGTACCTCTGATATTATCTATTACATGCCTATAATTTTAAATACTGAAGATAAGTATTTTTAAGTCATTTATCTCGTATTTATTACAATAAAACAAAATCGATGATTAAAGCATGATTTTGAAATTGATATTGTAGAAATTTAGATTGCGATAAAAATTATTTTAGAATATCGATAATTACAAGCAAATTTTTATACAAATTAAATGTCTCATAATCTATTTTGTTCTTTATAAATTTGTGAAAATGTCGTTAATTACGATAAATTTGATTCAATTGCGTGTCTCAACTATTAACAATAAAGATAAATTGTTGTAATTGTTTCGTTGTAGAATTAGGCCACGTCTTCTATACCAGTCGTTCGATCTATTTATTTAATTGTTCTAATTTATTATGCATTGATGTCTTTCATTAATCAATCTCTCTATTTATTCTGTTTTAAGTATTGTAGGAAAATGAAAATAGTAGAAATACACTAATGGATAATTAGATGTATCGTGTCTAAATTAGGGACGAATATTCATTAACAAATTATCTAATTTATGTCGATTATTTGAGTTTTTACATTTTTTACGATACAATAGGGAAACGAAGCAAAAAAACATGAAAAATTCGTAATTTTCCAGGTAAACGTACGCAAGAATGTATCTGTGTTGGTATTTGTATCACGCTGATGATTGTTAATTTTATCTTCATCATTCTACATGTACGTTTAACAAATTTAAGTACAATTGTGATAGCTGCACTCGGTGGTATTGTAACAGCCGATTTCGGTTCCGGTTTTGTCCATTGGGCAGCCGACACATGGGGCTCAGTTGAATTACCAATTCTAGGCAAAGTATACATTTCCAATACGAATAAAATCCGTATTTCTAAATCGATTATTTGTAGAATTTTCTACGTCCATTTCGCGAACATCACATCGATCCAACATCAATCACCCGTCACGATTTCATTGAAACTAATGGTGATAATTTTATGGTAACGATACCATTTCTAGCTAGAATGGTATGGGATTTTCTTACCCTATCCGAGGACGATTGCCAGAAGAAATTCACATGGAATTGTTACGTGTTTCTATTGGCAATATTTGTAGCAATGACAAATCAGGTGAGTGTTATTCTATGAAAATATCGCCGGTTTAGTAGTAGTTGTTGTTGTTATTGTTAGATCGCCGCACCTTTTTCACGTAAACCGCACAATTTAATCCAATTTAAAAACGAATTATTGATTCGTCCAGAAATAGGGTCATTGTCAGGATTTCCCGAAAAAAGGAAGCGCAACAATCTTATTATTTTTTTAAATATTTGTTTTGATAATAGGGAATTATATCCGCACCAATTCGGATTACATTGAACTGGTAACAATTCTATTAATTTTCGGGTCATTGTGTCTCCTTACTTGTGGATATTCATAGGAAAATCAATAATGAGACAATCATGCACCGATTGATTGATTGATTCTAAATTGTCACCAATCGTTTTATTTCCAGATCCATAAATGGTCGCACACGTATTTCGGCTTACCATCATGGGTGATATGGTTGCAAGAATGTCACATAATACTACCAAGACGGCATCACCGAATCCATCATGTAGCACCTCATGAAACGTACTTCTGTATAACCACCGGATGGTTGAATTGGCCTTTGGAGAAATTACATTTTTGGAATATTTTAGAAATAATAATTGAATATTTAACTGGTTGTAAACCAAGAGCTGATGATATGAAATGGGCACAAAAGGGCACGTGATATATTCTAAAAACAATCATCGATAATCAAATAAAACCAATTAAATGCACCACTAGTCTCACTCAGGTTCTAGTTAATCTTTTATATCAATTGTTACTTCACATAAAATGGCTTTAAATGTGAAGCTTTTCTATCAACATGTGTGCTTTTCTTGTAAATTTACGTTGAAATAAAACCAACAATATTGGAGATAATGCGCTTGATGATGACGGAAAAAAGTGGATTTTTATTATTTAAAAAAGTGCCTATTTGACACAATAATAGAATTATAGTACGAACAGAAAATGGCGTTAAGTACAATAAAAGTACAAAAGTTTCCAGACAATTATCGATCCAAATTCCCTCAATGTGTGTATATTGTAATTTTTTATTTAAAATTAGATAGAAAATAAAGGGACCATTATTGTATTCGTTTAGCTTTGTTTAGTTTAATTTATTAATTAATAGTAAATGAGATCTAGCTTTAATTGTCGCCTAATTCTTGAACGTTTGTCCGACTATTACAACAACAATCAAGTATTGTCAATTGTTAAATTTTAAATTTATCCTAGCTTATTACTAGTCGTTTAGAAGATAATGTGTGATCCAATTGTGAAACAATCAAAACTTACGTCTCTTATTTGAGCAAGATTTTCAAGTAGCAAACAATATTGTATCTATTGTTTTGTTACTTAAAATACTTTGGATCACCGGTTATTTTTAGATATTTAGTAAATCAAAAAGGAAGAGAGATGGATTTTAATAGTTAAACTGAAATGCTTAATTAGATAATTTCTTAAAAAAGAAAAACGGTAATAATGACGACAACATAACAAGAAAGGAGAGGATTGTGATATATCCTGGACATTTTCGGTTCTATTATTGTTATTGTTATTATTCTAAAATCTTTTAATTATTTAATTAAAATAAATTTAATTATTTAATTAAATTAATTAATAACATTTTTATAAAATGTTGTTGATATTTTACATATAAGAAAGCAATTGTTATCATTTTTTACATGTATAGACGCCTGAATGTGTGATGTGAAACGTCCATTTTAGGTTTTATATTAATAATACAAGAAATGTTTGCTTCAATTTTGTATCATTTCCAAGAAATCTTCCAGTTTCCAATTTTTAATATTTGAATATCGCGCCATAATTAGACAATTTTATGTATACCTAATTACAGGCATTAATTATTAATTATAGTATTTTATAAATTTTAAGATATTCATGCATTAATTTCTATTTTCTTAATTTAATTTTATTTCAATGTCTATATATTTTCAAAATTAAAAATTCTTAGGAGCTACAATTAGACAATTAATCGAATTTAAAAATAATTTTGACAACTGTCAAGCTAGATGCCAATACTATGATTTACCTCTAAATTTACGGATTCTAAATCAGCAAATTTAATTTACATCTACCGTTCTAAATAATAATTCAATTTGTTTTGAAATAAATGGCTTCTTATAATTTTTTCCTATATTTGTTAAAATTATTCGCAAATTATTCTGAGATTTTCAAATACTACAGATTTCCACCAATGTAATATGGCAACACTGCTAACTAAAAAGTTTTGACAATTGTCGGAAATAGGTTAGAATTTTCCAAAGCGCCAAAAACACAAACAAATTCCAAGAAAATGGTAGTTTTTCCTGATTTTTTCCAATAATTCACTAATTCTTACAATCTATTTACAGTTACCGTTATCATTATTAAGGACGGCACAGAATCATCCAATGGTAAGTTGAAGCTCCACAATCTTTGAATTTATCGAAATTTCGAGTATTCAATTTGCGATAATGCTGAAATTTTCCAGTTAGTCGAATTAAAGAATGGAGAAACCTATAACGGACACTTAGTGAGTTGCGACAATTGGATGAACATTAATTTACGTGAAGTAATTTGTACATCGAGAGTAACTTTAATTGAACTCGTTTTTGGAACAGTTATGATCAGTTTTGTTTGTAGGATGGTGATAAGTTTTGGCGTATGCCCGAGTGTTACATCAGAGGCAGTACAATTAAATATTTGCGGATACCGGACGAAGTCATCGATATGGTCAAAGAAGAGGCGGTTGTGAAGAATCGCGGCAGAGACGCGAAGAGCGGCCGTGGCGGTCAGAACCAACGGAACCGGCCGGCGGCCAGAGGCAATTTCGGTGGCGGTGGTGGCAGCGGCGGCCGTGCTGGCAAAACCGGACAAGGTGGACGTAATGCGTTCCAAAAACAGAAAAAATAGGGCTTATTTAATGGGAATCGCAACTAAAACGTTTTAATTATTGTAGAATAGTTGATAAGTTATCATTTTTCAATAAATTTGGTTTAATTTGATTTAATTTTGTTGTTTTCTTGTAGAAGTGGATGTGGTGTAGTTTTTGAAAAGTTGAAATTGAGGCGACATCTGGGTGGGTTAATGGAAGTTGTTTGATTTCAGGACATGCGCAGATTTTCCTGCAGAGCTTTTTTGACAGGATTGTTGACTTTTAGGAAAAAAATCAACCGCTGTCTACGGTTGGATTTTCATTCATTGGAACGGGAAAAAGTAGGGGAAGACGACAAAGAAAATTTGTAAAATTGTTGGAAAATAGGCAGTGAACAGTGCGAGATTCCCATAAAAAAATTCAATTCCGAAATCAAATGTTCCCTTTAAATTACAAAAAATTGATGGTAAAGAACCTGAATGTCATTAGTAAATTCTTGTGTAGTAGACATGGACGTTGACGGTCCAGTCAGTGGATCTGGCACCTTGAAAAGGTGCTCCAGTGCCCCCATGATAAATGAGACAAATTCCATTATGACAACAACAACACCATCAGGCTCGACGAATCGGTAAACTGGCGGTACGACCAGCCGATTTAATCAATGAAATTTCGATTTAAATTCCAGAGATCAACAGAATTTTAATATTTTCGGTACAGCAGCACAGACTAGAACGAGACGATTCAGCGCCAGTTTCAGTCCCGTACCCGGATCACCAGTAAATTAACCGAAAACCAACCGATAATTGATTCAGCAATTTTTAACTAATTTAACACAATTTTTAGGTGTCTGGCCTACGATTAACACCGCGTATCAACCAACTGCGCCAAGAAGATTTCGCCGATATTAGCAACCAACGGGAATTAGCCCACGAACGTGAAATCCATCATACGATGCAAATATCACAATCATGGGAGGATTTGAGTTTAATGAATGAATCTCACAACGATACCAAACCGAATAACAACAACAACAACAACAATAATAACAACAAAATGGGGCCATTACACGTGAATCTACCAACTTACGGGGGTTTCATGTGCAATTCTCCATCGCCGACACGTTTAACATCACCCGGTTTCCAAAGCCCCACACGTACATCGAGAACGTTCATTCGACGCAGTGCTAGTCCAGTTCTACGACCGAGTCCATTAGGTGTTAAACGTAAATTAGACGATGATTGTAGTAAAACTAACGAATTCCATATGAGTCCGAGGGCGAAACGTTTTCATAGTTATTCGTCGACAACAGGTGGTATCATTGATCGTGGTGGTCTATTAACAACAACAATAACAACAAGTACAACAACATCAATATCGTTACCGGGTTCGTTAAGTTCAGTTGGTACACCCGAATCTTTATCTAGTGCCGATTCGCCGTCGAGTTTTAATTTTCGTAATGTTGATAGTCCATCACCGAATCGTACAATGCCATCTGAACCGATGATTCTATCAAAGAACGATCACGATATGAATGAGAGTCCTAGTTAAGTTTTAAAAAAAATAACCCAATTTCTGTTATTATTATAATTTTGTGCAAATAGATTAAGAAACAATTACCGAGTTATTGGAAAATATGTAAACTCAATTTTTACGCTTATATTAAGCATGGTTGTATTTGAATCGTACAACTTGGTGATATTTTTCAATAACTGCAAATTTGTTGTTGATTTCGTTGATATTTTTCGTTTTCTTCTACCATTCGTAATTGGAAAAAGTAATAATATAGAAAAATAATCTAGTCTGTAGTTGTAATTGTGTAAATCTAAATTAGTGGTTTTTTGTTTTTGAAATAACGAACAAAATGGAAACTATTAAGGTGCTAAATTTTTAGACTGAATTGACCACAATTCAGTTCCTATATTACTTCCTTATTCTCTCTTTTTTTCGATGATTTATAATACAAAACGTCTAATCTTCCATCGTTTTTCTTAGGGCAATAGATTTGTAGTGCCTCATTGTTCTGTATAACTATTATCGTCATTTTTATTATATCACCAATTTTTTAAAATATATAGCGATATATATACATTGATAGCAACCATATAGACTGATCAACAATTTGTATAATTAGTTTGATGTTGGAATACAATTTTTTAAGCCAACTTTATATTATGTCCTCATGTAAATAGTACTCTTGTTGGCCAATTGTTACGATATTCTTGAGTGATTTCCTAAAAATCATAAATATATCATTACTATATACAACATATGTCTATCTTTAATTGAATCATTCGATAAATGAATGATCATAAGCAACAGGTCACGGTAAAATGCGTCTCAAACGACCCCGACTACTGCAGTCAAAACATGCGATATTGAAAGAAAAATTATAACAATTTTAAACGAGAATTGTGCAAAGGAAATTAAATGACGTCATTACACTCTATTGTTGTGTTGAAAATCCATAGATGACGCTGCAATAGCGCTACATCTAAAGTCACTATATGTATAAAGTACTGCAATTCAATGTTCAAATGTGTTACAGAGAGAAGTACATTTTCTAGACACAACATGGCTGCCTAACAGAAGGTGACATTCATTTAACAGAAAACAATAGATGACAACCAATAAATGAGATTGGTCATCAAAATTTTTAGCGCGCCAAATTTAAAAATTTAAGTATTTAATGTTGCCTACCCCCACTAATATAACTGGCAGGAGCCTGTTTTGTTTTTTTCTGTTTGAAGTTGGCGTCAAATTTCAGACACAAAATGAATGCCAATTGCGGTACTTTATATATATAGTACTTTAGCTACATCTACCACCGTTGTAGATGGCGTGCCGATTGGTCGCTTCAAATCTGTCAAATGTGTCAGTTGTTTTTCTTCCGTCATTCAGTTGTAGTGGTGCTAATTTATCGAGTGTAGTGTTATTTATTTATTTTTATTTTTTTAGTTAATTGTGTACAGTTCGAACGTATAGATAGATTTAAAACGGAGGCGAAAAATATGGCATCAACGTCGCGTAAAAAACAAGATGAGAAAAATTTGAAGACATTACGTGAACTAGGTGCACTACCACAAAATAAATATTGTTTTGATTGTAATCAACGTGGACCGACTTATGTTAATGTTACAATTGGTTCATTTGTTTGCACAAAATGTTCTGGAATGCTGTAAGTACCGTTTGATTTTCAAACAAAATCTCATTCAACTGTTTCGTTTGGATTTTGTTTTGTCTTATCGATTATCTTCGTGTCTATTGTGACTTTGTAAAAGTTTTATTGTAAATGAATCAGACACGTCCATGGAGTACTTCCGGTTTTGTCTCTTTTACATAAATCGGCTCTATGTTGTGTACCCGTTCAATGTTTATTTAAATTTAATCAAATTATTAATACGAAAGAATTACGGAATTTGTAAACTTAACCTAGTTTTTTTTTTGACAGTTTTATGAATGAAATTTCCACAGCATACTGTTTTTAATTTTTCGAAATTTTCAATAAAAGGCGCTAAATTCGAAAAATCCACATAATTCGATAATAAAATTTTGGACTTCCTGTATTTCTCTATATTTGCGTTACTTTCGTTTTTGTTTTTATTCTTTGTTGTTCAATAATTCCAATGGGAATTGTTTGTGATTTCTTCATTTATATTTTGATTAATGAAATTATATAAATACAAAAATATTTATTATTTGTTATTCTTGCGTCATAAAACTTTTGAGAATTATTGTTGCCATTTGTGTTTTTAATAAGAAATTCTAATTTTCCTCGCTTTGAGTTGCAAATAGGGAACGTCATAAGAACAGTACAATATTCAAGGTTTTGTATCTTTTTTCTTATAATTTGTATGTGTTCAAGAGAAATTTACATTGATATGCAAAATAAATGGATATATTGTTCAATATACAGGGCGATTCACCATCATTGTCGCTTATTATAAATGAATTACTACATTTTTCCTCAATTTTGGTAATTAACAAAAGATATGCGTAACTTCTATCGAGTTAAATCAATTAAAAATTTTAAAAAATGGATGTTTTTTTAATTATTTAAGTTTACATGAGAACTAACATCTTTAGTTGTGAAATTTCACAAAAATTGCATTATCTTAGATAATTAAATTAAATAATTGAAAAGCATTAACATTAGATTACAGTTTATATTTTCAATTAAGCCTTAAAATCGAATAATTCAATAGAAAATACGAGAATCATCGAATTTCTTGTAGAATTATGAGTCATCCTGTATAGTATATCTAGGCCTAATTTGAACAACTTGACTCACTTCCAATACTATAATGGACAATAATCAATATTATTGGAGAGAAAGTTAAATACAATTGAATTGTAAAATGGTCTAAATATAAATTTATAATAGCTTCTTTATTAAGTCAACTTTCAGTTATAATATATTCAAAAGTTAACGGTTTTTGGAAAAACTATAATCCATTGAAAATTTCTATTTTCTTCGATATAATACGATGTTGGTTGTATGTTGATGTACATAAATTAAATTAATTTGTAATCATTTCCATTTAAATTACACTCTTATTACCGTATACATTTTATGAAAACGATCTAAAGAGTGGGTGTTGGCTACTAATTACTAGAATTTTATACACCTACATAGTGATTTTATTAAATTATAACAATATTAAGTACAGTCGATCTGTTTTGATTCTGTTGACTTGACTTTTTTATCATTGGACTACAAATTATTGTTTTTGGTAAATAAATTAGAAAAATTTATCAAGATAACTTTCTATTGAATTTTCGACTGTATTATTATATTGAAGCCGTTTTATTACAATTCTGATGTTTTAACGTTTGTACAAAGAAAAAATTGAGAATAAGGTGAAATTAATCGTATAGAATAGTGTGAGAATTTTGTAATAGAATAAACATTTTACTGATTTTGTACGTTTGAAAATCTACAAAATTAGCACAATCTAATCTATTTATCTACAGCAATTTTAGAAAATATGCAAATATTACAGCGTTATAAATAAATATAAAATTGTTGACTTTCGTTTTCGTCGATATTTTTCCATTTCCTCTATAAATTTTGTATTTGTATGATGATATGAATATGTTAAAAATGTTACTGATGGAATTTTCAATTGCTAAAATTCCAATTATGGAAGTTCAAAGTCTATAATCTGTGTGTATGCATCTAAATTTTATTATCATGCTAAATATTTAGAAAGAAATTTGTATTTTTGAATTGCCAAATAGATTGTTCTAGAGTCAGATTATTTTTAGGTTCTTTTGTTGTTGTTCTAGTCATTTATTCTTTATTTTTAAATTAAACTTATTTACTTCTTTGCTTAATATAATCAACCAAATGTAACTTGTCTCGTTGTCAATTTATTCAGAATTTCTAAAACTTCTATTTTTGTTCAAAAAATACAGATTCGTATTTTTTTCTTAATTAAGTGAGAAATTTTGCGGAAACCTCACGATATAGGTTTAGTTTTAATTATGTTTATTTGTAGTGCCACGTGGCGGAACTCTCTAAAAATAATCGAACACATCTCTACTAACAATACTTTAGAATTTTTAGATGTTTCCATTGATTATTCATTCATAAATGTTGATTATTTTTATTTTTGTCAGTTGCGTGTTTATTACAAACTACTGTTACTCTATCTAGATTCTGTCATTATTTTATCGATTTCCATTTGTATGAACTGTTTTTTCTCCGGAGTTACAAAGGAAAAGAATAAAAAAGAGAAACGCCTTGGATTCCTTTTATTTTTTTGGGTAATATAGAAAAAGAGGAAATTGTTCATGTGATACAAACTGCACCAAGTTCGTTGCACTTTCTAATAGTCTCTCTAACCGTTGACGATATGTCGGTTTAATGATATCGGTTACTAAACGTATGTATAATGAATGAGAAGGGGGACACCCTAGTAGACACTTTGTGAGTCACAACAATTCAATATTTGTTGTTATCCACCTGTTTTTTGAGGGATATTTTGTTCGTTGTTTACTATTCGCTATTATTTCAAATAAAATTCTAATCTGTTTTTATAAAACTTGATACAATATGCATGATAGATTTAAATAGATCTGATATTGTCGTTGTTTAAAATGGTAATTTAAAAATATAACACATAAATGAATTTACATAACAACAACGACGACTATAATTTGTCCTCTCAACAACACTTTTATATTATAAGTTAACTTAAATCAATAAAATTTCGATTCAAATTAATGCCAGGTTTAGATCGCAAATATTATAAGATTATTTGTCTTGTAATCATCAAATTTCTTTATTTATTTTCATCTGTATGTTTTGATTTGAGAAAATATCCTTAGTCGTTATAAATAAACGACCAGGACAAGGCCATCCAAATACAAAGTTCAATTTTGGCGATTTAAAACTGCGGAAAAATCCTTTTAGATTTACGTAAATGTATTTCTTTAGAAATTTAGATTATCGTTTAAACGTAATTAAATAATAATTAGATATTGTCTATCGTGAAAGAATAAGAATTTCGAAATAAATCGTGTAGATATCATAAAATAGAATTTTAAAGGTTAGATTTTTCTAACCTTATAGATTATATTTCCATTAAATTTATTACGATTGTTATTTAAATTTATCATCAAAACCCAAATATGATTCATCTAAATATTTGTATATTTATTATTATTATTTCAGCTTTTAAAACGGCAGTTGAAAGTCATTAAATTTGCAGTTATTACAAATAATTACAGACATGTTTATAACTGTAAATATTTAGATTTTTTTTCGTGAACTGAGAGTACATTAAAACTAATTTTCAAGTGATTCTATTTTAATTACTTGAAATAATTAGCGATTTAATTAATAAAAACAACTCTATAATTATTCACCATTAATTATTCCTGATTGAAGCCTAAACAATGCATGTCGTGTATTTTATAATGCATCTGTTACGAATCGGTCAACTTTACTTTGACATTTAAGAAAAACGAACAGCTGTATTCCGGTAATAAAAAAACGAAATATCGTGTTGTCTACACCCATATTTCACCTGTGCCTCTATCCACTACCTACATATTTGATTTTTTTCTGAAAGATATTAACCATATGGTAATTAACGGTTGTTTTTTCTTTTACACCGCATGGCAGGTTTTATTTCCTATTAGATTAGGGAAACCAAGAGGGTGACTAATTCGTTAACGTTTCATATTTCTTAATCAATTATCTTGACCCAATGTCTGCATTTTGATATTAATAATAACGATAACAATGGATATTATGTGTTATTTTCGTTGTTCTTTTCAATCAAATCGAATACAGATGACCTTTACTAAATATAAAAAAAATACAAGACTTGAACCGTCTCTTTTTTCATGGAAGATTTAACAAAATAATATTTAAATAATTAGCTACTGTTATCTGTGACAGGAATTGGATTATTGTGTTTTTTTTGCTATTTTTGATAAGAAATATGTATGTACATTATGTATGACACCATCTCCTACACGACATTGACCGTTTCCTGGACATGCTGCTATCAAGGTTACGATGAATTTTTATTATTATCAATTTTCGACACTATCAAATATATCCGATTTATTAATTTGAAACTAAATAGCAATAAATTTACTGTTTTTATCTGCAAAATTGGAATTTCAACATTTGAATTGACGTCTTTTTAGGAATCTCATCATTACAAATTTCCAATGAATTGATTATTGTTGTCTGTTCATAATTGGCGAATAATATTATCATTTAGCCGAATTATATTAGTGAAAAATGAATTTACAAGAAAACCTGTCTTGTGGATTTTCCATGAAACCGGATAACACAATTATACACCTACATAATTGTCTGGATTTTAAATTGTTGTAAATTCTAGAGAAAATTGAAGAAAAACTAGCCGGTATTTATATAAAGGCATAATTATAAATTAAAATATTTGAATTTTGCGTATTTTCTTGGAGGAATTTCGTGAAATTGTACGGAAATTACAGAATTAGAAATTTTAATCCTCGTATAGCATGCAAGTGTTTGATTAATGATGTAAATGGATTTGACTAAAAATAGAGGCTGTTGTTATTTTGTTGTTTTAGATGAAAAAAATAAGATTTACTTGAATGAATAATCAATAAATTATAGTTAACAATAGTATGAATCATATCAAAATGTATGTATGTTGCATTATAATAAAATGAGGCTGTTATAAATTGCCAATATGTGTTGAATCATTGAAGAATTGTTTCAATTTTTATAAAAAACATTGTCTTTATTGTAATAATTTTTAATATTACCAATGTTTATGCGTTATTGATGTTTTTTCCATTTTCTCATCAATATTTATTTGATTACCTTACTGTTTTCCTCCCCCTTTTAGCCATTTATATAGGAAATAATCGATAGCTTTCATGGCCATTAAATAAAGATAACGTACGATTAATCAATTGTTAAAGAAATTAAGCTAACAACTATAATCGGGAAGGTTTCTTAAAAAGGAAACGTTAAATATAAATCTATCAATATTCATTGCTGTTACAATTGTTATATTTATCTGTATGTATGTTTGTTAATATAAATCAAGGGAAAGTTTTAACAATTACTTTCAAAAATGTTTACGTACTAATTGTAAGTCTTTATTTTTTTATTTGTTTGATTATAGACGTGGTTTAACACCTCCACATCGTGTCAAATCAATTTCAATGGCAACATTTACAAATGAAGAGATTGAATTGTTAAAGAATCGCGGCAATGATTATTGTCGTGGTATATGGTTGGGTTTATATGAGAATACAACATTACCATCGGATTTTCGTGATGAACAATCTATACGTGATTTTATGGTTGATAAATATGAAAGGAAACGTTATTATTTAGATCCGGCTCAAGCTTTAAAGAATGGTTATACAAATCATAACAACAATAATATTAAGAATGATAATAAAATTAAACCACTTACTAAATTAATATCCGATCCAAAACCGATAATATTAAATGGAAATAATAGTAATATATTAGATAATAATAGTAATAGTAGTAGGAAACGGCCTGAAGTTAGTAAAAAAATTAATCATGTCCTAAATGGTAATGAGTTTGATGTAAATTTCGAGAAAGCCGATATTTTTACAGCTAATAATTCATCGATCAGTTTAATCAATGGTAGTGGTAGTAGTGGTGGTGGAGGAGGATTATCAACAACACAACCATCGTTTGCAAATTTCGATGATAATCCAGTGTTTAACAACAGTATCAACAATACAAGTAGGTATCTCGTTAAATAAATCGATTAGAAAAAAACAGATCAGTATTAATGTACGTCAGAGATTGTATTTTGGAGAATTATTGTTTCTAATTGCGTTGAAAGTGTGACATTTAATCTATTTTTTTCTCTATTTTCTTGTCTGTTTGTGTGTTACATTGCTTTCTCCTCTACCACAAATACAGTCGATGAATTCAGTATATTTGATTTGAAATTCACCAATTCTGGTCCAGTTTTTAATCAAGTGCCTCTATTTCCCAAGTGCAATATGAATCGATGGAGTAAGTGTTGCATTATTTGTAGTAGTAGTTATTCTTCTCTAATGTTTTAATATTAGTTGCTAATATTTTATTTTTTTTGTGTTTCATTTGGGCTTTAAATAGTTGGCACAAATTCGAATCGATCATTAATTTAATCTATTTTCGGTTGTATTTATTTTAAAGGTATGCCAATTGAAACATTTGGTAATAATTTGAATCAAACAATCAATAATAATAATAATAAAATATCTGGACCGCCATCTGAAGATAAATATGCAGCTTTAAAAGATTTAGATAATGCATTAAAATCACAAAATGGTCTAGATTGGAATTCATCATCTGGTTCAACTGGATCTTTATATAGTTCATCAACACCAACTGGATCAATGTATAGTTCACCATCACCGCAAAGTTCAATGTTTGGATCACCATGTCAAGGTAGTAGAATTTACAACAAATTATAGATTAATTTAATTATTAAAAATTTAGGCCAATTCATGAACACATTCCAACCGAATCAAGACAACGGTAATAATGGATTTCCAAATCCTTTCAATAATGGTAATGGTAATGGTCTGAATTGGAATAATACAACAAGTAATGGTTTTAATGGTAATATTCAACAACAACCATATGCGAATCCATTCCGTGATCCATTGAATCATTACAATAATAAAATCAATGGTTTCACACAAAACTTCCAACCGACTGTATTTCCAGTTGTCGCAAATGGTGCAACATCCTGGGGTGTAAATCCATTTAAGGTAATTATCGAAACACTATAAACGATATAATTAATAATATTTTACGTTTTTAATCTAGATTGGTACAGCTACAACTAACACCAATTCAAATAATCCATTTTTATAGGAAAATCAACAAGGATTGCTTTATTTCGCCTACAATTTATCTATCCGCATCTGTCTCTCTAATTACTGATTCTTTAATGGACAATTTCTTAATTTATTTAAATAAAACAAAAATCAATGAATTTTCCAAGTACGTAAATTATTTATTATTATTACAATATGTTAAACCAAAAAAGCTACACGAAAATTATTGCTTTAACTTGTTTTATATAATTAATAATAGTAACAATAGTTTTTAAGTTAGTAGGATTAAAATTACGCTTAAATTAATATGAGAAAAACAGGAGTAATTAGTAATTAAAACCTCAAACGGTTGCCTTTTAAAAATATATATGAGAATATTTAAACGCTAGAGAAGATATGAACAATAATTGTATGTATATTTATTTTATTTTCTATTTATGTATTTTTGGATGTTTTCAATTGGAAAGTGGCCTTGTTAGGTTCGTATTAGACTGCAAATTTGTTTTTTTCTATATATCTCTCTATTATTTTATTTGAATTCTTGTATGAAGTTTTATTGATAAAATAGATAACACTACTAGACGAAGTTCTGTGATAAAGGAGTTTCAATGCAAAAATCAAAAAATTATAGTTCGAAATCATCAAAATTTCACACGTTTGTTTGGGAGTTGGTCCGTTGAAAATAGCAGTAGTAATAGTAGTGTCGTCCGTCCTTCTACAACTGTTTAGAATGATGGAGAAAACGCCCTGCACAATTTATTCTTGTAATAATAATTATAATCATTTTAATTGTTGAGAATACAACGGTTGTGTATATACCTAATGTATAATAATAATAATATAAAAGGAAATAACACTAATACAATTATATATTTTTATTGAACCGATTCCTTTAAAATACAGTGCTTTTTTAATACAAATTTTACAATTTTAATCGTTTGACATCTTCCGCTTTAAAGTCCGATCGTAGAGCTATCACAGATCGTAATTCGGTTGGTGTTAAACGCCACGTTAAAGCACCATCATGATCGCCCCAATAATCGTAAATCTCATTGATTTGCTCCAAATTAAGAACGGTAGCAATCTGGGTAAGACGTGCGAATTTATCGCGCACCGACCATGACGTTGCTGCTGTTATATAACCAGCCAAAGAACGAATCTCTTTATCCAACACTAAACCGCCCAACTAAAAATTGTATTGTGTTATTCAGCTGACTAGTTCTTCCGACAATTACCATTATTTAGATTACAAATCAATATTTTAGGATTATTTTAGCAAAATTTGGGCCGCGTAGTTCATTTGACAGTTAGTCACAATTACTTAAAGATACTCCTAGTGTTGAGTCACTCGAAGCGGTTCAATTGCCACATTAAAATGAGTATTTTTGACCAACTTGCCGATGAGCTACGGGGTTCAAATTTTAGTAAAAAGATCTCCAGATCCCGCTATAAATCTTTGAATAATGGAAGTTGCCTTATAAACTAAAATAATTAAAACAATTACCCTATTGAAGGTTGATTTCAAAATAACTTTCTCAAGTCGTTGTGTAACTTCAGCTGTTAATACGGCTATAAAGGCATCGTAATTAGCAGCTGTTAGGACATCTTTAAATGACGATAATAATGTTTCAAGGTTCATTATTAATGTTTGAACGAACGATTCACCTGCTTCGTACACTGATAATTCTTCCTAAATCGATAAAATTTAATATAAGGAAAATCAAAATAATTTCATATACTTCAGTTAATTGATGATTAATACTTGAGAAACTATCAACCCATGGATTTACTCTTGGTTTGATTGCACTAACTCGTAATTGTTGGATACCATAATCGATAATTTCACGTAGATTTGTTGTAACTGATGATAATCCAGATAAACAACTTTCTAATTTGCCACGTTCGTTTTCATTCATTGTCGGGAATGATTGTTCGATTTCTTTCAGGACATTATCGCAAAGGGCCTCAACATACTCTATACTACTATCAGCATTATTTAAAGCCACCTAAAATTGATAAATTACTCAATTTTTAATGTAAAATATTTGTTAAATTACCAGAAATGCAGTTCTAGCTTGTTCGGTATCACCGGATTGTAAACGACCTTGTTGTATTGATGTTTGTAAAACATTATAAGCTTGTGTTAAATCTAAATAACCAGACGGATAGCCTTGTCGTAATCTAGTCCGTAAAACATCACAATAATCGTTTTCTAATACACGACAAGCGTTATTTATTATAGCACAGACACCATCTAAGCTTGCACTTGAAATTGATCGTCTACCAATAAGAATTTCAGTTAAAAAATATTAAAAAATCAATCAAAATTACTACCTAATGCACTTTTTTACAATAAAGAAAGTATCATCAACCATACTTGAAGTGTTCTGTTCTATCGTATCCATACTGACGGCTTTAGCCACCGATTCTTCCATGAAGTATTGTTCTAATCGTAAATAGTGCGATAGTAATTCGTCTTTTGATAGACTTAAATCGCTGTTTTTGATCAAATCTTCTAGAGATTTGAGAATTTTCTCTTTCTCCTCGGCATTTTGTACACCAACCTCAATATCAGACTAAAAATAATGTAATTAATTGAATAATTAAATTTTAATAAAATCTAAAATTACCATAACTTTCCTTTGAATGAACCGTATATAAAGTACAGTTCTATAGTGCATCAGTGTTATTTCCCCAATCAGTATATCTAAATCTTTGGGGTCGATACGATCGATTTTATTGAAACTCGACGATGTACTCATACGTTGTAGATCGTTAATTGTTTGTATTTTCTTATCAATCTGTCGTGTTTTCGACCATTCTTTCAATACACGTTTCATTTGTATATCGCATTCTTTCTGCAAAATATTGATTGCTGATAACAATTTCCCTGGACCATAATACGTTTCAATTAACGGCTGATGTGTATCAATAATTCTAGCTAAGCCTTCAAATAATAACGTTAATGTATCCGCATAGATAACACTATAACGTTTATCGGACAATGGTGTATTCATAGCTGATTTCAAATTCTTCTCAGCTGTTGTAGCAATCTGTAATGATTCAATTATAAAATCACACATACTATAATCACTATCATCGTTCAATTGATTTTCAGACATTTTTATAATTTTTTTAACCGAATAACTACGCACAAAATTGACACTGAGACAAGACAACATAACCTAAACTTGTCAAAAAAAAAACCAATTATGACGTACACCCCCTACCCACCTTTGTACGGAGATACGTGCAGAATTCCCGTATGCCCTCATTGTGCATCCCCAATAATGGGAAAATCTTAAAGAAACGCTCGATTGAATGTAAATCTTCATTCTGGACGGCTTGTGTGAATTTGTGCTCAACTATAGCGCGCAATTGACTGGCGGCGTCTTGTAAAGTCCGGATGGATTTCAGCATATTCGTTACATCTTCAATATCGGTGGCCGTACGTTGTAATAACGATTGGTCCATTGATAAGAAACGGTGAACGTGAGCGGCGCCTGTTTCATAATCCGAATCCAAGATTGCTGCCTGTACACCTTGCGAACAGATTTCTAAATCAATTAAATCGCCGACACGTTGTTGGCATTCATTAACGCGACACTAAAATCAAATTGTTAATCATTCATTTTTAAAGATTCAATTCAATACCCTTGCTGTATCTAACGAACGAATTTTACCACTAATCTTCTCAGACGACTCAGATATATCGTTGATTGTACTCACTAAATCTTCAGCTTCGTTTTTTACAATTTTCAACGTAGGTATCAATTTAGATAAACTCTTTATTTTACTGTCTAAATGTGCCCTTTGGCTCAATATATTATTCATATCTTGTAGTAAATTTTCCTAAAATAATCAATTCATATCAATTGTAGTTGTTTAGATAATAATTGAATATTACCTCTTCATTCTTTAATTTATTCAATTCGTTTTGTATATCATTTTGCATCTGTTCGAATATTGATTTTTGATTCAACGACATTTTCCGCTTTCCTTCGATTTCCATCAACAAAAATCAATGAGGTAGTAGAGTGATCATCCTGTCAAAAAACCTGTCCACCTATGGTGGCAGACATCTTGGATAGTGGAGACGCAAACGAATTGAAATAGTTGATCGACAACTGGTCAACTGGTGGTTTGCATCTAAACTAATGTAAATACGTATTGCTGGTTGTATAAAATTAGGTGTATAATATTGGCACAAATAATCTCGGTTTCAAGAATCGCAACCTTGTCTAAAACTTTGACCAACTTCCAAATGAGCTACGGGGTTCAAATTTTGATAAAATGATCTCCAACCCTCTTGAATTTTTCAAATCGTTCATGCTTAGAGATAGCAACATTTAATTGAAACACGCGGTATGTTCGTATGTTTCTCAATTTGCATCATTTTATAGAATATGATGCTAATTTAGACCCTATTAATACTACTACTTTGGGACTTAATTGTTAGTTAATCATTCTGTGTTTTACAATACTATAATTTTTGCGATTATTCTTTATTTAATTTTGCAACAAAAGTCTCAGGGAAAAATTTTTAAACAATCTAAACTTATTTTCAAACTATTTAGACCGAGAAATTTGGTAGAAAACACCGTAAATACAAAATATTTGAATATTATATTTAAATTTATTATTTGCAATATCTACAATATTCTAAAATTTTACAATTTTAGCGTTACGTAAACTAACGCTTTCAAGTTATCTTGTTTTTTGCGGTTTAAAAACGACACGATTACAAGTTACGTACTCCTGTACGTACGGCCAAACAACTTTTTTCCAATTTTTGATAAGAATACAACAAAGGAATGATTACTTAACGTTATTTTCGAATCTTGTCAGTGCCTGCCTTTTGTTCATTCGAATTTTCGTCGTCGAGATGTTAACACCGTTTCGAAAATCGGTCGTGAAATCGGTTTTGTTTAATTTAATAATAAATTCTCGCGATTTTTAAAAGAAAGTGTCGCGTATTTTGATGCCCCCGTTGAAGTGCTACCGTTTCTAAAATTCAATAATTCACGTATTTTTTAAAACAAAGTGCCTCGTATTTTGTTAAACGTTGAAGTGTTGTCGTTTACAAAATTTAATAATAAATTAACGCGATTTCTTAAACAAAGTGTTGGTGTTACCGTTTTGAAAATTTAAAAATAAATTTACGTACGTGTTTAAAACAAAGTGTTGGTGTTAGTGCTTCTGTTGGTGCCAACCTGGACGAAGGAGTGGGTAGTAAGTCATCCCTTGGATTTGGGCGATAAGAAGTCAACGAAAGGGTAAGTTGAAATGTTTCAACAATCGTAATTAATAATGAAATTGAACAAAAAACTCTAATCAAAAATGAGTTTTCTGTTCTATTTCGTTAATAATTTAATCCCATATTTGTGTAATGGATTCTTGGTTTATAAATTTAATCATAATTAAATAAATTTTTCAAGTTAAATTTATTTTTCAATTACTAACGGTTTTTTTTTCTGTTCTATTACAGTAGGTCCGAACAGCGTGGGACAGGAGGCGTTGTAGCAGAGGGGTAAGTACTTTTTTGATTTACTTCGCGATCGTTTCAAGTCGGGATATCCCAAGATGAAAACGGGATATAAAATAACATCGGTTCGGTTCGGTTCGGTTCGGTTCGGTTCGGTAAATGAACAAACGCGATTGTAGGTATAGGAGGGAACGCGCATTAGGAACTTGTTAGGCACTTGTTAGGCCCTTGTTAGGTACTTGTTAGGTACATCAACGTACACAACCCCCCATCATTCTTTCCCTTGAAATCTCATAATATGTAATAATTTTTTTTCAGGTAATTGTTTAAATGTATGTTTCTAATTAAACCTTTTTTTTCAGAACATTTATGCATGTATTTACATGCATTTTATTTTTAACGAAAAAATGTTTCTTATGTTTCAGATTGTCTGCCTGCGTCATCAGCTTCAATCCCTTGAAATTTCCCATTATCCTTCCCCGGGGAATGGCCATTCCTATTGCATGAAATCCTGCTAACATAGAATTAGCTGGGTTAATGTTGTAATGTTTTGTGTTGGTCTGTTAGTTTATAGGTATTGGTATTGATGGTATTGGATAGATCCACCGCTACTACTAGGTTCAGTTGTCGCGATTATCCAAGCATTGACTCCGTCGTATGACTGTGCAGTTTGTGGTGTGGTCTTTTGGCTAGTCGCTATAATAATGCTCAAATATTTTCACGGGTTGTGCGGTTTTCGGAGCGAGAGATTGCAATAGGTAATTTGCATATCGTGAGGATGTCTAACGCATATATCTTTCGCTGATTGTTTGAGGTTATTATTGTGACAATGATGCATTGACTTCATCATTTCCTGTGCAATGATAAGACTGTGACAATAGCTTCGTAAGTAATCAATTTTTCCTTCATTTCAGATAGCTATCACTTTGCAATTTTCCAAGCATTGACTCCGTCGTATGACTGTGCAGTTTGTGGTGTGGTCTTTTGGCTAGTCGCTCTAATAATGCTCAAATATTTTCACGGATTGTGCGGTTTTCGGAGCGAGAGATTGCGATAGGTAATTCGCATATCGTGAGGATGTCTAACCGCATATATCTTTGCTGATTGTTTGAGGTTATTACTGTGGCAATGATGCATTGACTTCATCACTTACTGTGCAATGATAAGACTGTGACAATAGCTTCGTAAGTAATCAATTTTTCCTTCATTTCAGATAGCTATCACTTTGCAATTTTCCAAGCATTGACTCGGTCGTATGACTGTGCAGTTTGTGGTGTGGTCTTTTGGCTAGTCGCTCTAATAATGCTCAAATATTTTCACGGATTGTGCGGTATTCGGAGCGAGAGATTGCAATAGGTAATTTGCATATCGTGAGGATGTCTACTGCATATATCGTCGCTGATTGTTTGAGGTTATTATTGTGACAATAATGCATTGACTTCATCACTTATTGTGCAATGATAAGACTGTGACAATAGCTTCGTAAGTAATCAATTTTTCCTTCATTTCAGATAGCTATCACTTTGCAATTTTCCAAGCATTGACTCCTTCATATGACTGTGCAGTTTGTGGTGTGGTTTTTTTGCTAGTCGCTCTAATAATGCTCAAATATTTTCACGGATTGTGCGGTTTTCGGAGCGAGAGATTGCAATAGGTAATTTGCATATCGTGAGGATGTCTACCGCATATATCTTTGCTGATTGTTTGAGGTTATTACTGTGGCAATGATGCATTGACTTCATCACTTATTGTGCAATGATAAGACTGTGACAATAGCTTCATAAGTAATCAATTTCTATTTTATTTCAGAGAACTATCACCTCGCGATTTTCCAAGCATTGACTCAGTCGTATGACTGTGCAGTTTGTGGTGTGGTTTTCTTGCTAGTCGCTCTAATAATACTCAAATATTTTCACGGATTGCGCGGTATTCGGAGCGAGAGATTGCAATAGGTAATTTGCATATCGTGAGGATGTCTAACGCATATATCTTCGCTGATTGTTTGAGGTTATTATTGTGACAATGATGCATTGACTTCATCATTTCCTGTGCAATGATAAGACTGTGACAATAGCTTCGTAAGTAATCAATTTTTCCTTCATTTCAGATAGCTATCACTTTGCAATTTTCCAAGCATTGACTCCGTCATATGACTGTGCAGTTTGTGGTGTGGTCTTTTGGCTAGTCGCTCTAATAATGCTCAAATATTTTCACGGATTGTGCGGTTTTCGGAGCGAGTGATTGCAATAGGTAATTTGCATATCGTGAGGATGTCTAACGCATATATCTTCGCTGATTGTTTGAGGTTATTATTGTGACAATGATGCATTGACTACATCACTTCCTGTGCAATGATATGATGGTGACAATAGCTTTGTAACTAATTAATTTTTACTTTGTTGCAAATAATTATTATGTAGCATGGATATATCCAATACCATAGTGGATTAGGCCTACAGGGGATACCACTATAAAAAAAACGCACCATGTGCTTTACCTCACAGGTGGTGTGGAAAGAAGCACATTTATTACTTTTCTATTCAACAATTGTAAATTTACAGAAAAGTCATGGAGATTTGAAACGATGATTTTGCATTATAGACTTTAAAAATAGGTCTTTATCAAATTTCAGGTGATTTTCAGCTTAGATTAATTTTCAATAAGCAACCACAAAAACTGTTGAAAGTTTTCGGTCTTTTGCAACTATAAAGGTGACATCTACTGATTTTTCCATTGAACTACAATGTTAAAACGACACCAACATATCGCCTTCCTTTTCTCAAGCTTTGGTCGACCAAAGCTTGAGAAAAGGAGGTCCCTATTGAACGACACACTCATAAGTTAGAAAGAGTGAACACCAACTGCCAAAATTTCCCCATATGAGGACCAAATTGGAATTACACAAGTAAGGGAGATGCGCACTCTACTACCTCATTGACAAAAATTCAAAAACTAACCTCTCTTTTGACAGCTCCTATAGATCGCTGTATTACCGTACAAACCGTGTTGCCAAATATCCCACCATTAAACCTCCATAACCTCAATTAATTCGTATTTATCAATAAAGAAAATCAATTAATCTACTAGCAAAACGACAATAACAAATAAACTAATATTTTTATAGTAATTAAATATAAATAATCGCTTTTACTAATTGTACAAATATAGCAACACCGCTGGTTTATCCTAAAGTCACCATATATATAAAGTACCGCAAATGGCATCCATTTAGTGTCTGAAATTTGACGCCAACTTCAAACAGAATAAAACAAAACAGGCTCCTGCCAGTTATATTAGTGGGGTAGGCAACATTAAATACTTAAAATTTAAATTTTTAAATTTGGCGCGCTAAAAATTTTGATGAGCAGTGTCATTCATTGGTTGTCATATATTATTTTCTGTTAAATGAATGTCACCTTCTGTCAGGCATCCATGTTGTGTCTAGAAAATGTACTTCTCTCTCTAACACATTTGAACATTGAATTGCGGTACTTTATATATACAGAGTGAGCCAAGTGGTTGAACTATTAGAGCTATTAGAGTTCTAATTGATGAAAGTTTCTGACATTTGGTATGCCGCCGTTTTTCCACCTGAACTACACCTGGAAAATATTTTCGTTGTTCTATCAACCCCCGGTGTATGGGGTAGTTGCACCCTACTTTGTTATTTTAAATGGAATGGTATATTTTTTATTCCATATTATATTCTACGATAAAAATGAAAAGGGCTTTGATAACATGATCTATGGTCTAGCGTTAATAGTTTTTCAGGAATTTCGACTTTTTCTGGGAATTTTAATTTTGTAGTATTTGATTGAAAAATTCATATCTTGGAAAATATTGTTGCTAGACAATCCAAATTTGGAAATCAAACTGCTCAAATTAATGTACTTTACGCTAGATTTTTCAGAAATGAATTATATTTCAGCATTTAGCAGTAAAACATTTTTCTTTCAGCCAATTTTCAAAACGCATATCTTCTTATTTTTAAATGAAACGGTATATAATTCTCCTCTACGGTTAGATAGATAAGAAAAAAATTCTGCATCGAACTGTATTTAGCATTTCCTATACCTATTCTTGATAACCAGTTATTCTGATTTCTAATTTACGCGTCCTGAAACGAAATACTCATAGTAGGTTTTAAGCGTAAACAAACCTTCTGTGAAATTTTAAACAATTAAATAATTTTTTATATTTTTAATTAAAAATCAATAATATAAAATCAAGTGGATTTCTTTTCATGAAAAATTTTTGAAAAACATAACAACATATTACTCAAATGCGACAGTTAAGTAAGCCTCCTATGATAAGCGTAAAGACAACTAGACGACTATAAACTGGGGAGTAGACGAAACAACCTTCTGATGCTAAATGCTGAGAGTTAATTAGGTAGAATGAGTCAATAAATACCAATATATATATATATATATATATATATATATGTATATATAAAGTACCGCAATTCAATGTTCAAATGTGTTAGAGAGAGAAGTAAATTTTCTAGACACAACATGGCTGCCTGACAGAAGGTGACCTTCATTTAACAAAAAACAATAAATGACATTTAAATTTAAAAATTTAAATTTGAAGTATTTAATGTTGCCTACCTCCACGAATATAACTGGCAAGAGCTTGCCTTGTTTCATTCTGTTTGAAGTTGACGTTAAATTTCAGACACAAAATGGATGCGGTACTTTATACATATAGTGACTTTAGTTTATCCGCCATAAGAGCGCCATCTTTGAAGTAATTTCACATACAGTACAGCCCATTAAGAGGTACCCCTGTTATTTTTCAACAATTACACGTACAATACAATTTACATCTGTACATTTTCTAATACAAATAATTTTAATTACGCTATTTTATACGAATTTGGTGATCTTAAACGATTAAAGTCGAAATTTACTTCAATTATGGGTAATTATAGTTGGTAGGTTTACGTTTAGATGGCGCAAGTTGTTTGAAGTGTGTGTAATTGAAGCCTTGATCACAATGGAAAAAGTCGTTCAAACGAGTAGATAAAAAATTTAGAAATCTACTGATTAGATAAAATTTAAATTAGGATCAAACCAATTAAAAGAACAATTGTTTCCATTTTATATTTTTTTTAATAGTTGTCTATTTGATTTGTTTGTTTTTTATATACGAGGTACGTTTGAGTGCAGGTGTCCTTTATAGTTAATCGTCACAATTTCAATAATCCAGACGAGTTTAATTAATTTGCAGTTTGAATACGATTTTTGTGTTTATTCAGGTGGGAATTATCAGTTCTTTTCGTAATTGGCGAGTAGAAAGGCGATCTTCAAGTAAGTAAATTTCAAGCGAGCATGTCACCTGACCCTCTAACGATTCAGGTGTTTCCGTTTCAATTTTTCAAACTGTTATTCCTGTTGGTAAAATTATCAATTTTTTTGGTAATTTAATTTACCAACGTTTTCCAGGTATATAGTTCAGAGATCAAGGTTCGATTGTCAAATGGTTAGTTTGGAAGTTGACTGTAAAACGTGCGTACTTCTTAATTGAAATTGATGCTTTATTAAATTTTAAATTTGTAATTTTACAGTTGATTCGATAATTATGGATTTATCGATATTGAAACAATCACAATTGATACGATTGTGTTTTGCAATAACGTTTTTCACATCAGGCGTTTTAGTTAATCTTGTCCAATGTTTATTTTATTTGCTATTAAGACCGGTTAATAAACGATTGTATAGGAAGATTAATTGGTATCTTTGTGCAACGGTTTATGCACGTAAGGCTTATAATTTGGCTTATTTTCCCAATCTAATTAGTTCGTTTAGAATTGGTATTTTTGATCGATTGGTGGTCAAACAGCCGGCTTTTAATCTACATCGATAAAGACGATTTCAAGAGATACTACGGCAAAGAACACGCCTATTGTGTCATGAATCACACCTACGAAATCGACTGGCTAGTCGGATGGATGATTTCTAATCGTGTCCATTTATTGGGTGTAAGTTTACATAGATAATCCAGAATATTTGTAATTAATCTAAATTTCCAGAATTGTAAAGCTTACTCGAAGAAAGTGATCCAATACATGCCGGTATTGGGCTGGGGCTGGAAATGTGCCGAATTCGTCTTTTTGGAACGATCATTCGATAAAGATAAGCAAGTTATCAGTCGACAAATCACAGAATTGGCCGACCACCCGGATCCGATGTGGGTGAGTATTTCGATATATCGAATTGATTGATTTTTGTTGTAGTTATTAATGTTTGCAGAAGGTACTCGATTCACGCCGGCCAAACACAAAATCTCCCTAGAATTTGCACGTAAAAACAATCTACCTGAACTAAAACATCATCTGCTACCGAGAACGAAAGGTTTCATCGCTAGTTTGCCGGCTATGCAAGGCAAAGTGCCGGCCGTTTACGATATTCTACTGGCGTTCAAAGACGATGGGACTAAACCGACAATAACGAATTTATTGTTGGGTAAGCCGGTGGTGGCTCATTTGTATATGAATCGTGTACCGATGGAGAATGTACCGAAAACCGAAGCCGAACAGGAAGTCTTCCTTAGAGATATGTACGTTAGAAAAGACAAAATGCAAAATAGTTTCATTGAACATGGCGATTTTTTCAAATCGTCCGGTGTAGAGAGAGTTGAACCGTTTGAAGTAGAACCGAGATATAATACCGTTATAAATGTAGCTGTTTGGTTTATTGTTATCTTGTGCCCTATGGCTTACTATTTAATCAAACTACTCTTTAGTGGGGAATTATTGTATTTCTCAATTGGTGCCGGCATTATTGCAACATGTACGTTAATGTCATACAATTTATCAAATAATTAATGATATTCTTTCTAGTTTATGTACTGTTGAATAAAAGTATAGGAATGTCGGAGATTAAAAAAGGATCGTCTTATGGCGCCGATACTGTATCGAACAAGAGCGGCGCTTAGTCTACTATTGGTTGTTTTTTCTTACAATTATCAAACAACATAAACACACCAAATGAACCGTTTGAATTTTTTTTAGCTGGACTAAACCAATAGAAATACCTCTAATGATAGTATTGACAAATTATAATTATTTGTTGAATGTTGCTATAATTAATATATAGATTGTTTGATAAATTTACCAATCACGTCGGCATTTTCATTTTACTTAAACGTAACATAAAATCTAATAGATGCATTTGTACTTTAATCTCTAGGGCATTTTTGGTAACATAGAAACCGGGCACACCGGCTTGCTCTAAAATTTGTTGTTGATCCGCAACTTTTTCATCCAATTGCATCACCAATCCCATATCGAATTGTTTCAATTCGTCCTTTTGTTTCAACATAAATTTGCGCAACTGTTCGATTTTCTTTTCAGGATCATGTTCGTAACGCGCCAATATCTCATGTTCTTCCACTAGAAATATCGATTAGAATCAGTTATTAAATTGTTGTATTAGTTACTCTTTTTATTGTTTAGAAACTGCAATCGTTGTTGATATAAATGCTGTTCTGTTACATGTTGAATCTCTAATAAACCTTTAACAATCTCAAAAACTGTATCGTTTAGCAGACAATTCGCTAGATTCGTCAACAATTCATACGGTAATCGCATCTGATATTTACTGAAATTTAACGCTTAATTGAAATTTACTTCAATTCGTTCAATACGTACGGTGGTAAATCACGGGCCATATTCTGTAACTGCTCCAATAAGAAATACAAACGTTTTTGTAAAACTTCCGGATTTTCCGTTTCCATATCGAATAACAACAATAAATTCTAGGTTATGTGGTTCATAGATACAATGAGGTAGAAGGGGGTAGAGTGACAAATCCTCTCAAAATTTTGAAGCTCTCATGCGTTGGATATCGACAGCATTCTCACTCTGTCTAACTTAATGATTATCGCAGTCTGTCCTTTGTGTAGATCGATCTACACAAAGGACAGACTGCGATAATCATTGAGTTAGACAGAGTGAGAATGCTGTTGAAATTCTTTCAAAATCGGCACATTTTCACTATACACAGAGTATAGGGGATTGTTGCTCTAGGAGTTTCTATCTCATTGCATAGATATAAATGAGGTAGTAGAGTGCGCATCCCTCTTACTTGTATTATACCAATTTGGTCCTCATATGGGGAAATTTTGGCAGTTGGTCTTCACTCTTTCTAACTTATGAGTGTGTCGTTCAATTGGGACCTCCTTTTCTCAAGTCATGATCGATCATCGCTTGAGAAAAGGAAGGCGATATGTTGGTGTCGTTTCAACATTGTAGTTCAATGGAGAAATCAATAGATGTCATCTTTATCGTTGAAATAGACCGAAAACTTTCAACTGTTTTTGTGGTTGTTTATAGAAAATTAATCTAAGCTGAAAATCGCCTGAAATTTATTAAAGACCTATTTTTAAAGTCTATAATGCAAAATCATCTTTTCAAATCTCCATGATTTTTCTGTAAATTTACAGTTGTTGAATAGAAAAGTAATAAATGTGCTTCTTTCCACACCACCTGTGAGGTAAAGCACACGGTGCGTTTTTTTTATAGTGGTATCCCCTGTAGGCCTAGTCCACTATAGTGTTGGATTTATCCATGCTGCATAATAATTATTTGAAACAAAGTAAAAATTAATTAGTTATGAAGCTATTGTCACCGTCATACCATTGCACAGGAAGTGATGGAGTCAATGCATCATTATCGCAATAATAAGCTCAAACAATCAGCGAAGATATATGCAGTAGACATCCTTACGATATGCAAATTACCTATTGCAATCTCTCGCTCCGAATACCGCACAATCCGTGAAGGTATTTGAGTATTATTAGAGCGACTAGCAAAAAAACCACACCACAAACTGCACAGTCATATGATGGAGTCAATGCTTGGAAAATCGCGACAACTGAACCTGTAGCGCTGGATTTATCCAATTCTATCAATACCAATACTTATAAATCAACAAAAAAACACAAAACAACACAACATTAACTTAATTCTATGTTAGTAGTATTACATGTAATAGGAATGGCCATTCCCCAGGGAAGGATATTGGGAAATTTCAAGGGATTGAAGCTGATGAGCTTCGAAGTCAATCTGAAACTCTGAAACATAAGAAACAAATTTTTGTTATAAATACAATGCATACAAAATACAATAAATAAATGTTCTGAAAAAAATGTTTGATACATTCAAAAAATTACCTGAAAAAATATTACATATTTACCATTTTGTTGAAGAACCAAATGTAGACCAATATCCAAAAGAGGGAGACGATGAAGATTCCTTTTATAACCAGTGAAATCGTTGTTCATAAGGCCTACAAAATCCAGCAGTAATGATAGGGGGGTTGTACGTTGATGTACCTAATAAGTACCTAACAAGGGCCTAACAGGTGCCTAACAAGTGCCCTAACAAGTACCTAACAAGTACCTAATGCGCGTTCCCTACACCTATAATCGCGTATTGTTCATTTACCGAACCGAACCGATGTTATTTTATATCCCGTTTTCATCTTGGGATATCCCGACTTGTATCGATCGCGATGTAAATCAAAAAAGTACTGACCCCTCTGCTACAACTCCTCCTGTCCCTCGCTGTTCGGACCTACTGTAATAAAAAAGACAAAAAAAAAAGGATTAGTAATTGGAAAATTAAAACTTTAATTATTTTAATTATGATTAAGTTTGTAAACCAAGAATCCATTACTTACACAAATATGGGATTAAATTATTAACGAAATAGAACAGAAAACTCATTTTTGATTAGAGTTTTTTGTTCAATTTCATTATTAATTACGATTGTTGAAACATTTCAACTTACCCTTTCGTTGACTTCTTATCGCCCAAATCCAAGGGATGACTTACTGCCCACTCCTTCGTCCAGGTTGGCACCAACAGAAGCACTAACACCAACACTTTGTTTTAAACACGTACGTAAATTTATTTTTAAATTTTCAAAACGGTAACACCAACACTTTGTTTAAGAAATCGCGTTAATTTATTATTAAATTTTGTAAACGACAACACTTCAACGTTTAACAAAATACGAGGCACTTTGTTTTAAAAAATACGTGAATTATTGAATTTTAGAAACGGTAGCACTTCAACGGGGGCATCAAAATACGCGTCACTTTGTTTTAAAAATCGCAACAATTTATTATTAAATTAAACAAAACCAATTTTCGAAACGGTGTTAACATCTCTACGACGAAAATTCGAATGAACAAAAGACAGGCACTGACAAGATTCGAAAATAACGTCAAGTAATCATTCCTTTGTTGTATTCTTATCAGAAATTGGAAAAAAAGTTGTTTGACCGTACGTACAGGAGCACGTAACTTGTAATCGTGTCGTTTTTAACCTGCAAAAAACAAGATAACTTGAAAGTGTTAGTTTACGTAACGCTAAAATAATTAAATTCTAGAATATTTTAGATTTTGTAAATAATAAATTTAAATATAATATTCAAATATTTTGTATTTACGGTGATTTCTACCAAATTTCTAGGTCTAAATAGTTTGAAAATTGGATAAGATTGTTTCAATATTTTTCCTTGATACTTTAGCTGCAAAATTATATTAAAAAATTTTTTGAAAGGGGCCGAATCTAAGAACCGACCTAATAACTTCCCCGACAGAGTCCGGATAGTTAATCATGAATTAGAATAATATATTTAAAACAAGTGTCAGAAGTCGACAATTAATGCACGAGTTCGAGTTTTTTAAAAAACGAGTACCGTAGCACGAGTTAGTGTTAGTGCTTCTGTTGGTGCCAACCTGGACAAAGGAGTGGGCAGTAAGTCATCACTTGGATTTGAGCGATAAGAAGTCAACAAATTAATAATGAAATTGAACAAAAAACTCTAATCAAAAATGAGTTTTCGGTTTCAAGAATCGCAACCTTGTCTAAAACTTTGACCAACTTCCAAATGAGCTACGGGGTTCAAATTTTGATAAAATGATCTCCAAGGAACCTCTTCTAAAAACCCCCTTGAATTTTTCAAATCGTTCATGCTTAGAGATAGCAACATTTAATTGAAACACGCGGTATGTTCGTATGTTTCTCAATTTGCATTATTTTATAGAATATGATGCTAATTTAGACCCTATTACTACTACTACTTTGGGACTTAATTGTTAGTTAATCATTCTGTGTTTTACAATACTATAATTTTTTGCGATTATTCTTTATTTAATTTTGCAACAAAAGTCTCAGGGAAAAATTTTTAAACAATCTAAACTTATTTTCAAACTATTTAGACCGAGAAATTTGGTAGAAATCACGGTAAATATAAAATATTTGAATATTATATTTAAATTTATTATTTGCAATATCTACAATATTCTAAAATTTTACAATTTTAGCGTTACGTAAACTAACGCTTTCAAGTTATCTTGTTTTTTGCGGTTTAAAAACGACACGATTACAAGTTACGTACTCCTGTACGTACGGCCAAACAACTTTTTTCCAATTTTTGATAAGAATACAACAAAGGAACGATTACTTAACGTTATTTTCGAATCTTGTCAGTGCCTGCCTTTTGTTCATTCGAATTTTCGTCGTCGAGATGTTAACACCGTTTCGAAAATCGGTCGTGAAATCGGTTTTGTTTAATTTAATAATAAATTCTCGCGATTTTTAAAAGAAAGTGTCGCGTATTTTGATGCCCCCGTTGAAGTGCTACCGTTTCTAAAATTCAATAATTCACGTATTTTTTAAAACAAAGTGCCTCGTATTTTGTTGAACGTCGAAGTGTTGTCGTTTACAAAATTTAATAATAAATTAATGCGATTTCTAAAACAAAGTGTTGGTGTTACCGTTTTGAAAATTTAAAAATAACTTTACATACGTGTTTAAAACAAAGTGTTGGTGTTAGTGCTTCTGTTGGTGCCAACCTGGACAAAGGAGTGAGCAGTAAGTCATCCCTTGGATTTGGGCGATAAGAAGTCAACGAAAGGGTAAGTTGAAATATTTGAAAAATCGTAATTAATAATGAAATTGAACAAAAAACTCTAATCAAAAATGAGTTTTCTGTTCTATTTCGTTAATAATTTAATCCCATATTTGTGTAATGGATTCTTGGTTTATAAATTTAATCATAATTAAAATAATTTTTCAAGTTAAATAATTTTTCAATTACTAACGGTTTTTTTTTCTGTTCTATTACAGTAGGTCCGAACAGCGAGGGACAGGAGGCGTTGTAGCAGAGGGGTAAGTACTTTTTTGATTTACTTCGCGATCGTTTCAAGTCGGGATATCCCAAGATGAAAACGGGATATAAAATAACATCGGTTCGGTTCGGTTCGGTTCGGTAAATGAACAAACGCGATTGTAGGTATAGGAGGGAACGCGCATTAGGAACTTGTTAGGCACTTGTTAGGCCCTTGTTAGGTACTTGTTAGGTACATCAACGTACACAACCCCCCATCATTCTTTCCCTTGAAATCTCATAATATGTAATAATTTTTTTTCAGGTAATTTTTTAAATGTATGTTTCTAATTAAACTTTTTTTTTCAGAACATTTATGCATGTATTTACATGCATTTTATTTTTAACGAAAAAATGTTTCTTATGTTTCAGATTGTCTGCCAGCGTCATCAGCTTCAATCCCTTGAAATTTCCCATTATCCTTCCCCGGGGAATGGCCATTCCTATTGCATGAAATCCTACTAACATAGAATTAGCTGGGTTAATGTTGTGGTGTTTTGTGTTGGTCTGTTAGTTTATAGGTATTGGTATTGATGGTATTGGATAGATCCACCGCTACTACTAGGTTCAGTTGTCGCGATTATCCAAGCATTGACTCCGTCGTATGACTGTGCAGTTTGTGGTGTGGTCTTTTGGCTAGTCGCTCTAATAATGCTCAAATATTTTCACGGATTGTGCGGTTTTCGGAGCGAGAGATTGCAATAGGTAATTTGCATATCGTGAGGATGTCTACCGCATATATCTTCGCTGATTGTTTGAGGTTATTATTGTGACAATGATGCATTGACTTCATCATTTCCTGTGCAATGATAAGACTGTGGCAATAGCTTCGTAAGTAATCAATTTTTCCTTCATTTCAGAGAACTATCACCTCGCGATTTTCCAAGCATTGACTCAGTCATATGACTGTGCAGTTTGTGGTGTGGTTTTCTTGCTAGTCGCTATAATAATGCTCAAATATTTTCACGGATTGTGCGGTTTTCGGAGCGAGAGATTGCAATAGGTAATTTGCATATCGTGAGGATGTCTAACGCATATATCTTTGCTGATTGTTTGAGGTTATTATTGTGACAATAATGCATTGACTTCATCACTTATTGTGCAATGATAAGACTGTGACAATAGCTTCGTAAGTAATCAATTTTTCCTTCATTTCAGATAGCTATCACTTTGCAATTTTCCAAGCATTGACTCCGTCATATGACTGTGCAGTTTGTGGTGTGGTCTTTTGGCTAGTCGCTCTAATAATACTCAAATATTTTCACGGATTGTGCGGTTTTCGGAGCGAGAGATTGCAATAGGTAATTTGCATATCGTGAGGATGTCTAACGCATATATCTTCGCTGATTGTTTGAGGTTATTATTGTGACAATGATGCATTGACTACATCACTTCCTGTGCAATGATATGATGGTGACAATAGCTTTGTAACTAATTAATTTTTACTTTGTTGCAAATAATTATTATGTAGCATGGATATATCCAATACCATAGTGGATTAGGCCTACAGGGGATACCACTATAAAAAAAACGCACCATGTGCTTTACCTCACAGGTGGTGTGGAAAGAAGCACATTTATTACTTTTCTATTCAACAATTGGAAATTTACAGAAAAGTCATGGAGATTTGAAACGATGATTTTGCATTATAGACTTTAAAAATAGGTCTTTATCAAATTTCAGGTGATTTTCAGCTTAGATTAATTTTCAATAAGCAACCACAAAAACTGTTGAAAGTTTTCGGTCTTTTGCAACTATAAAGGTGACATCTACTGATTTTTCCATTGAACTACAATGTTAAAACGACACCAACATATCGCCTTTCTCAAGCGATGATCGATCATGACTTGAGAAAAGGAGGTCCCAATTGAACGACACACTCATAAGTTAGAGAGAGTGAGGAACAACTGTCAAAATTTCCCCATATGATGACCAAATTGGTCTTATACAAGTATAGGGGATGCGCACTCTATATACCTCATTGAGTTTACAATTTCCGTAACCTCAAATTTTTACGATTCTATAATGTTATTTTCGCAAAATTCACTACTGCATGATGATGATTTACCAAAAATTCAGAAATTGGGGACTTTTATCGAAGGAAAGCGTGCGGAAATATGCGCTAAAGAAAGGCCATTCCTCTTGCACGAAACTTACACAATTGGGTGGGTTAATGTCTTGTTTTGTGTTTGTCTGTTAATTTATAGGAATTAGTATAAGTATGGCCGTGCAGTGCTTGTTGTTTTTGCTAGTCGTAGTAATTCCCAAACATGTTCGTGGTTTGTGAGCTAGTTGGAGCGAAAGATTGCAATGACTCCTGCGTTTTACTGTAATAATGCTAGAGGTGTATTGTCTATCGCGAAGATAGCTCCCTCAAATTATTGTTCGAGTCTAGTCTTGAGTGATAAGCTGTAGGCAAGGTGGCAATGACTCTTTAACTCAACAATCATGCATTGACTCCATCACATTACTGTGCAATGTATGACGTTGGCAATAGCTCCATAGACAATCAATTTTTACTGTTCCAAATAAGAATTATGTAGAATGGATATATTCACAACTATAGTAGATTAGGCCTACAGGGGATACCACTATAAAAAACACACATAGTGCTTCACCTCGTGGGTGGTGTGGAAAGAAGCACACATTTTTACGAATCAACAATTGTATTTAAACTGATTGAGCTTTCACGATTTTTGATGAAACTAAAGCCGTAGAGATTTGGAAATATTCAAATTTCCATATTTCTCTTGTAATAAAATCCAAATAAACAAATTAACAACTTAAATTGTATTTTGAATTGTACAATAAATAATACAATTTCATAAAAGAAAATCTAGGAACACTTTTTATATAAAAAAACTGAGATCTTTTAATGAAATAGCGCTGCTAGGTGTTGGAGTAAAGTTGGTATAACGAACACAAAAATTTCAGTAAAACCAACAATAATTGGTATAAATAATTTCTTATAAACCGACTAGATAGATAATTGTTTAAATTCAATAAACCTAGCATCACTTTAGCAGACAAACAAACTATTCTTACATAAGTAAATTTAGCAGATACCAGCTGCTAATTTTGTGCAATTATAACCGAAATCTAGATTTGATTCGTTTACAATAAAATTCATACAAATCTATAGCCAGTTAATCGAAAATACCCATCTACTACAACAGATTATAATGTCAATAATATGCGAATAAATAGTTTGTCGTTTTATCGTAGCTAAATTATTTGGAAGTTAGAAAAATTAATACTGTTTGAAAATTTTAGATAATCTCTAACGCTAAATATTGTTGTAACATCCCCGGTAATGGTAATTGTCGTATTTTATTAATTAAAAATCGCCCTAATTTCTTTCTAATAACAATTCGACATAATTCTCTTAGATTTAATGGTGAACTTTTAACATTTATAAGAAAATCATAAATTGGATCATCAATTTGAGTTTTCAATGATTTCAAATTGAATACCATATTGGTAAAATTAAAACCAGCATAAACAACTGTTTTAACTAATTCTAAATTACCATGTCGTTTTGCTAAACTTAACATATCAAAATATGCACGTTCATCACGTATATTTACATTACTACCATGCCTTACTAACACAATTGCACCATGGATATTTTCTAATATTATTGAATAAAACAAAACATTGCCTTGATAACTGGTTATATTCATATCAGCACCATAGGATATTAATAGTTCAATTAATAATTCCAGACTACGTTTTTCACGTATATCTTGAACACATATATGTAAGGCTGTCATTCCATTTATATGATTGATGGTATTTACATTGGCCCCTTTAAAAATTATATTACTTTCAATTACAAACAAATATAAAACGGAAAATTACCATGTTTTAATAAATACTTAACAACGGTTATATTCTTCCTAGAACATGCTACCATTAACGGTGTTTGCCCTTGATGATCCCTTATATTTAATAAAGCACCAGCATTGTGCAATGCACGGACCATTTCAACATTATTACTACGTACAGCTGCATGTAATAGATAATGTGATTGTATAATACGTGCACCAGCATCCAATAATGAAATTGTAATTGTTGTTGAATCATTCCATACAGCACGTCGTAATGCTGTAAAACCAGTTGCATCTTCTTGATTTAAACGTGAACCATGTTCTATTAATAATTTAACAGCTTGTTCGCGTGAACTTAAAACCGCTAATGATAATGGTGTACGTTCTTTCATATCGAATACGTTAACATCGGCCTCATTCTCTAATAAAATCTGCATTATTTCTATATAACCTTGATGGGCAGCCAGGTGTAGTGGTGTTCGACGTTCCCGACAAACGCTATTAACATTCGCACCACGATCTATCTGTTTATCAAATTTTAATTAATTAATTAATTAATTAATTTGAATCAATATTACCAAATATCGAACTAAAGGTAGATGGCATTTTAAAACAGCAATATGCAACGGACTAAATAGCGCAGAATCAGTTTGATTAACACTCAATTCATTGAAAGTATCCATCAAATATTTAACCATTTCAACATTACCAGAACGTACAGCATAATGTAGAACATTCTCACCATGACTATCTAAACGTGCTATATCGTTATCAGGTGAACGTAAAACTATCGAACTTCGATTCAATATATTCGCATACCATTGATAAATATTATTAATTTCGCGCGATTCATCATTATTCTCATCATTATCGTTATCATCGTCTACTACAAGATCATTATCGGCATTATTGCGTATCTCCATGTCCCATTCGAGGGCGTCCATGCCTTCAGGTGTTGGACCATCGCCAAAATCGTTGTCCTCGATTTCTCGGTTTACAACAAAATATCCAATATTTTTGTATTTCCGATTCGCATGTAAATCTAAATGTAGGTTCGAACGTGTTGTTGATGGTGTTGTTGTGGCGGCTGGCGTTGCCCCATTTTTCATCAATTCAACACAATTCGAATGTTCGATTAGAGTTTTGACAATTGTTAAGTTGCCAGTCTGGGCTGCTACACCTAATAGAGTCATACCACTCGAACAAATCTTATTAATATTGATACCTACAATCATTCGTATTGTTGGAGTTGTTTTAATGTTTGTTTTAGAATTGGTACCTCGTTTCAAATAGGCTTTTACCCGTTTTAAATCGTTCTGTAATATTGCATGCATCAATACTTCATTCAGACATTCCATTGTCTATTACAAACCGATTTCTTTATCGAAATTATCACCTATTTGTCGACATTTTACTTTAATTACAGTTTCTTTTAGTTAGATTTAAAGATAATTGTTTTTTTCTACATAAACAAATTTATTTGACATTTGCAAAAAAATTTGACAGATCACCAGTGTCACCAACTACCATAGATAAAACCACTAACAATAATAATACAGAGAGTCTCGATTATAACAAAATATTCCGTTAATCAACCTTTTTATAATTAATTTATTGAATAAAACTAAAAATTACCCAAAATAGTCAAAGTCCCAAGAATAATTGAATTTTTCTAAAATTACGTCTCTTTTAAGGATTTATTTAAATAGAGTAGCCTATGAATGTGAATTGAACCAATCAAAATTAAGCGTTCATGGCCGGCTGGAAAAAAAATGGCGCGAAATTCGATTCTGCTATTTCTCGTAGGTATCGCTGGGGTATCCTTGGACATTTATGTTTTTCAAACTGAAAACACACCCAGCTGGATATTCGGGTTTTTGTTCTCTGACAATCATCCGTGCCGTTGTTACATAGAGCGTTTGTAAATCTTCATCGCCGAAACATAACGATGTTATCTGAAATTTAGTCTAGACATAAATCTTATCGATAATTCTAATATTGATATCGAACCTGTGTTGTTGGCATTTGTATAGTTTGTAATAATTTCCTATTTCTTGGGTCGACTTTTAATATTTGCGAACCATATATCATTGTCACCCATAAATTGCCGTCTTGGTCGATTGTTAAACCATCCGGCAAACCTTTAACGTTTCTCTCGAATTTAAAGATAATTTCTTGATTACCTTAAATAAATAAAAATTAAACCGATACTTTTATATTTATCTACTTTTCTATATTTATTACTGATATCACCGTTAGCATGATCGTAATCAAATTGGTAAATCCCAGGAAATAAAGTATCAATATAATACATTTTTTTCTCGTCAACATTCCAAGCTAAACCATTCGAAATGCCGATATTACTTAAGTGTTTACGTATTTTACCGCGATTAACACTGAAGAGTGAACCACGGTCGGGTAATGTGTCACCATCGGGCCCGGTAGGACCCATTGAACCGGCCCATAACCGCCCCGCAGGATCTACTTTACCACCATTCAAACGATTTTTTATCAATTCACCCTCATTATCGATTTCGCCAATTTCTTGTAAATTATCAACAGCCTCCGATTCGCCATCCCAGTTGAAATGGACGAATTTTCGACCAAGTCCGGCGATGAATAGATTCTCCTGGTTCTTTACGGGAAATGCAAAAGCTAACGCATCTTCGCCTAAAATTAAAAATTGAATATTTTTGCATATAATAACAATGAAATTGATAGTTACCAACTTTAGCCTTAGTGAGCGTTTTATCAGTTGGTTGATATTTGTAAATCAACGAATTAGGTACATCAACATAGAACAAACATTTCTTCACATCGTCCCAATGGAGTCTTGTACCAACATCACAAGGTTCACAAATTATGGCAACATTAACTTGATTCATTCTGAATTCAACCGAAATTCTCCCTATTTTCAACGATTGGATTAAAGTGTTTTGGTTTTCGTCGTTATCAGTTTTTAAATTAGAAATCGTATTGAGCCTATCAATCATAAAATTAATAAAATTTCTATTTCGTAATTTATTTTAATAGAAATCTTATTTTATACAGGCTGATCTATCTACACTGCACAGAATAGTATCGTGTTCAAAATTGCAGCCCTTTTGACAATAGTGACAGACTTTATGATTAAAACCAAGGTAACCAAGGGCCTACCTAGACTGAAAGTGACTTAGGCAATCAGAATTGGGCTTTCAAGAGCCAAATTTAGAGGGCTATAATGTCCAAATTGTCCCCAGGAGTTCCATGAAGTCCGTTTATTCATTGAGATTCACTTATTGATCCGTTAAACTAAAACCTACGTCCTCCTATCAAGGCCTAGTTTAACCTGCATTAGTAGTCGTTTAAACAATAAGCTAATGAATTAAAAATTATAATAATATGATTGTTGAAGATAAGAATTTAAATAATTCCGTGTTATAAACAAATTAATTAGCATGGTTGTACAAACAAGGGAGTTAATTGGGGCTAATTCCTGTATGAAAAAGGTCAATTTTACACCCTATTAAACGTTTAAAAATTCAAGAAAAACAATCGAAAATAATTATTTATTGTTAACAAAAACAGGAGTTAATTAGCGCTAATCAATTGGGATATTAACAAATGACCTTTAATCAGAATTGGCCTCCTTCAACAATGATAATAACAATAAATCCAGTCATTTGATAACCAGAAATTCAAGATTGTGTGCAGTTAGTTGCAATTGCAATTATGATAATTATTTTTATTTATTATTTATTAAAAAAATTAGATAGCATTTCAAAATTTGTAAATAATTTAATTAGTATTAATCTTGATATTTTCTTCTCTGTTTAACGAATAAGTTATAATTTAATTTTCGATCCCAACAATCCTTTAACACCTAAACCAGTAATTCGATATAAGGCCCCATTCTCTGGCCGTGATAATTGTTGATTATCGAATTTATAAGCACCGGTTGTTACGTACAATTCGTCAAGATTCCGACCACCGAACGTCAACGAAGTTATCTGGAAATTCAATTAATCAACAAGAAAATCTAGCCCGTTTAAATTGGAACAAATTCGATAAATTTGCGCTTTCAAAACGAAATTATCGGCCATTTTTACCTGTTTTACAGGCATTTCGATTGTTTGTAACAGAGTCTCCGGCCGATTTGGATCGATTTGAATTATCCTAGCACCGTTAAAAATCGCCACCCATAGATTACCATCGGAATCGATAGTCATCCCATTGGGCATACCGTAAATTTGATGTTTGTCCAACGTAAATATCGGCGTACAATTTGCTGAAATCACCAAATTAGATCTGAACCCTTCTAACAATTGAAACCTTACAGATATTCGGTTGATCCTCGTCGTAATCGTATTGGTCGATTGTACCTTTCAATGAATCAACATGGTACATTTTCTTTAATTTCTCATTGAAAGCTAGACCAGTCGAAATTTTAATGCGATCCAAATGTTGTTTAATCTTAAAATGTTCACCGAACGAATACAATTTACCTGCAGGTGGATAAATTAGCGGCTTCTCAGCTAACGTCGACATTGTTCCTGTTGATAATCAAGAAAATTATTGTTTATCGACAATTTCTAAATTGAGTACCTGCCCATAATCGGCCAGAATTGTCGCATTTGCCATGGTTGAAGCGATTGAAAAAGGCATCTTTGCTTGTTTCGATTTCGGTAATCTTCTCTAGAATTTCCGGGCGATTGTCACTCCATCGAATTTTCACCAATTCTTTTGATAAAGAAACAACAAATTGGTCGTTTTCGCCGTCTACCGGGATAATGAAAGATACTTGTTTTGAACCGATTCTATGCGAGATATATTTTTTGGTAATTGTGTTATATTTATGGATAGTTTTGCCTAGGATATCAACAAAATAAAGGGACTGATTGTCGGGATTCCAATAGGGAGAATCACCAAGGATTACACTATCGGTTAAACGTTCTATTTTTATGTGCATTTTCTTATCCATTTTAATTGCAGTTGGTAATTAAAACACGACTAGCGTATTGTTTTCAGATCAGTTTATAAATTTAGACTAAACGAAATAAACAACCGGATAATAATTTTTGTCAAACTGGTTGAATTTTTCTGACTGGTACTTTAATTGAATTGGCCTTGATTTAATCAGATTTTTCAAGTTTAACTTTACAAAAGTAATAATTATAATTACAGATGCTTGTAAATTATTTTTTTTATTTTGTTTGTACCATTCTTTTTTCTTGTAGCAAATAATTACTATTTTTAAAACAATATTATCGTAATTGAACCTAATGATAATACTCTGAAGATTGTTAAAAAGTTATCAGAGTAGTTCAATAGTTATCAACGATTATCTCCTGCAATATTTTTTCATTATTAGATCAAAAGTTGTTTGTTTATTCGACCAGCTGTATTTATAGTTGTAAACTGAAGTCAATTAGGTAATAAAACTTGTTATTCCAATCGAAACTTTAAAGTGTGCTGTCAACGGAAAATAAACGTAACAGGTGAGTAGAATTTTGAATAATTTCGCCCAATTGTCCAATAATCACCGATGAATCCCCACAATTAGAGAAAATTGTGCAATTTGTTCGAAATTAGCCTAGAAAAGTTGTAAATTCGACGAAAACTTGCCTCAAAATAGAATGAGAACGTGTTGAATTATTCGATTCGAGTTGTTGAATTTTGGCGAAATTCTTCCAGAATGCCAGTCAAGATTGAACGCCTCCTTGAAGGCTGCGAGTTGGGAGAAGGTCCCCATTGGGATGCCGCAACTCAGAGCTTATATTTCGTTGATATTTTCGGTAAACAAATCCATCGTTACGCCCCCGAAACAAAGCAACACGCAAAAGCGACAGTTGGTAATTGTCAACGATTATAGTTTGTAGCGCAATTTTAATAACGGAAAAAATTCCAGGGGGCCATGTTAGTATCATTATACCTGTAGATCAGCCGAATAAATTCGTGATAAGTATCGAATGTCAGTTGGTTGTAATTGATTGGGATGGCGTCGGCGATAAGGTTGAAATTGTTGAGAAATTGTGTGAAGTCGATGTGAATCCGGAACTGTTCGGTAATCGCATCAATGATGGCAAATGTGACCCGTCCGGTCGTTTATGGGCCGGCACGATGGGCGATGAACCGCAATATGGCCATGTGAAACCGAAAATGGGTAGTTTTTTCAGTTTAACCGGCCGCAATAATCTCAAACGCCATCTGACTGATATTGGAATTTCTAATGGTTTAGCCTGGAATTTAGACCTGAAGAAATTCTATTATATCGATTCACCACGAGGGACGTTAGACGAATTTGATTTCGATTTAGATAATGGAACAATCAGTAGTTTGTCTTGTTTTAAAATTGAACAAAATTTTTGAAAATTTCATTGCAGCAAATCGTCGTCCAATTTTCACGCCGTCAAAACACGGAATCAGCGGTTTCCTCGACGGTATGGCCATCGATACTGACGGCAATCTATGGATTGCAATTTTCAATGGTTATAAAGTCATCAAAATTGATCCACGTCAACCGGAAACTCTGCTACAATCAATCGATCTACCGGCAAAACAAGTTTATAAAATCCCCAATTAATTTCTGCAATTTTATTCAAGTATTGGCGTTTTTAGGTAACTTCTGTTGCTTTCGGTGGTCCAAATTTGGACGAATTATACGTGACTTCGGCGTCATTTACAGTAGATGGTGTTGTTCTACCGCCGCCAGATCATGGGGCTCTGTATCGTATTACCGGGATCGGTGCTAAAGGTTATCCTGGTGTTAATTTTAAACTATAATTTTAACCGAAATAAACATGTTTTTATATAATAGACTTGTTTTGTATTAACGTAATTTTAATTCTACCAGCGATAATTCCAATCCAAAGGTCTTTCTGTAAAGCGGATCTAACAGCGATTAAATCTACAACTAAGCAATTTTGAGACCCTGTAATTTGGCCACGCAAATGACAATTTCACGAAGATACAACAGAAAAATGAAGCAAAACAGAAATGTAGATAAGTAATTTTAATCATCCCCTAACTTCAATCTATTACAAACTGATTCATCGGCGCCCCTTTAACCCCCAATCCGGTGACTTTATAAACAAACCCATCGCTCGATTCCGGTTGGATACCACCAACAGAAATTGCAGCGGTCGTAACGAAAAGTTCATCCAAATTCGGCCCGCCGAAAGCCACAGAAGTCACCTGAAACGCAGAAAATTTTACAAAATATCCCGAAATTGCACTGGAATTACCTGTCTTGTTGGCATCTTAACGGTATCTAGAAGGGTATTAGGCTTATTACCATCAATTTTAATAACGCATCCACCATTGAATATAGCCACCCATAAGTTACCATCGGCATCAATAGTCATACCATCAGGAATTCCAGTTATTTTGTGTTGTTTTAATGAGAAAAATTGTCGCCCATTTGCTATAATTAACTCTAATTAATTTGAAATAATCTTCAAGTTTTATTATACCGATTGTTCCAGTTTCTTTATCGTAATCATATTGATTAATGCCGTAAGTTAACGAATCAATATGGTAGAATTTGTTTGTTTTCGGATTAAAAGTTAGCCCATTTGAGATTTTGATGTTGTCCAAATGTTTGCCGATTTGGCAATTCGAATTTACACTGTACAAAATACCAACCGGCTGTGTGTTTTCTAAATTTTCAAAATTTACATTATGCGCACCGACCCATAAGCGCCCAGCTGGATCAACTTTACCATCGTTGAAATAATTTGGAACTTTCTCCAACCGTTTAACAGTCTTGTAGCGATCGCTCTGACCATCCCATTCGATTATTGTTAATTCGCCAACTAACGGTACGATGAAATGGTTTTTTCGATTACGGATAGGGATTATGAACGAAGCACGAAACGGTTCTAAATCGTTACAATAACTTAGAGAAAATATTAAATTTTATAAATGACTTACCAATTGATATATTTGTGTATTTTCCGGATGGATAATGGTATTTTCCGATAGTTTTCCCGTATACGTCCACGAAATATAAGCTTTGTGTGTCAATATCCCAATGGGGACCCTCACTTAACTTAACTCCTTTGACTACAACTTCGATTTTCGGTGTCATATTTCGTTAGTTGTAGAATGATAATCGTTAATTAATCTTGGGGAGTCTCTACGAGAATTAGTGATAAGATGGATTTTATAATTTCGCATTGTCACTGTGTTAAATGAGTACAAAATCGAAATAAGACTAGAAAACAGGAAATGATTTAATTTTACTTAATTTTTTTTCATTTGAAAGGACCAGGATGCAACTCGTCAAAAAGGCTATCTTCAATTGATGATTTCGTCCTTAATTGGAAACTTGGACCGACGCATAGGGTCTCGTTCAAACCTGCATTTCTCGGTCTATAATATGGATCTATTAGTTTCGGAAAACTTTGAGGAAGTTCTGAATTATAGAGGAACATGTCAGAGCATTTCCTTCTTAATGTTTTCATCTATAAGTCAGTAAATACTATTTATATTCCAATAAATCAAGTTGCTTTATACGGTAAATTAAAAACGCTTTCCAATTATGAGAAAATATCTGTTAGTTTTCCGGAAAATCGGAAAAATTGACACAATTTTAACGATAGTAGAACAAGAGATTTTCTCAAAATTTATACAGTAAAGACTGTGATTTGGAAAGTCAATTTCTGAAAATTCAGGGGAAATTTCTTAGCAATTTTCACCTACCAAAAATAATTCGGATTTCTATAGACTTCTAAATTATGCTATTTTTGTCAGAAAAACCTGGAAAAACAACTCCATCGTCTCAAAATATGAGTACTCCTGCAGCTTGAAATGCTCTTTCAAACGAGCCTAAGCATTTGAATTTTGAGTGAAAAATAAACGAGTAATCCGTCTCCAAATAGTCGACTTTTTTCTGAATTGCGACCCGATCTCTAATGTGTTAGGTATTTTCTATTTTTTAACTATATTTTGAAGACAATAGGAGTAATTTTTATGTGGGTTACATGTATAATTGACTCTTAAAAACAAACGTACATTGGAAATACCTCAAAGTTCATCAATTATTTATAAACAACAATAGTAATTGCACATGTTTGAAGGTCTTCGAGTAAAACAATCAAAATTCATTCCAGTTTCTATAATCGAGTAAATCTAGAATATTGTTAATTTTCTTTATAGCCCACTGACTCTATTAAAATTACAGAATACCACCAAATGAATCATGGCGATTATTCCTGGATATTATAAAGCGAATTTACCAGAATTTGGATGATGTAAATTAAATTCGTTTAAACCGATGACTGGAAATTTTCGTAAGATTTTATAAAAAACAACTTTCCTCCTAGCTGTAACTGGACTTTGTGTGCTTTATTAAACATTTAAGCAATTAACTAACTGGTAAATGGAGTGATATTTTTTAATTACACATGCTCGACTAAAAATTATAAAATGAAAATGAATTATTGTAGTATGCGGTTTTGTTTTAGGAAAACCACAACAGTGATGATTCACAAATTTAAACAATTATCACAGAATCAATTGATTAATCGAAATTACAGAAATACTACGAAATTTGCTGTGTTAGTGATTGGTCAATATTAAAAAGCAAATCGGCCCTAATGATTCCACATATATTGTTTTATTAAAGGAAACTACTGTATTACTGGTAATTGAAGGCTAATCGACGTTATTTATTATTCATTTTTAAATTTCCATTGTCCCAGTTTCTTTGTTGTATTGTTTATTGATTGATTTGATGTATGAATCGATATGAGAAATTGCACACTGAAAATACGAGGCTTGAATGTTGTATGAATTCATATTTGAGCTTGTCTTCAATTTTAAAAATGCCCAAATTTGGGTTTGAATTAAACAAAATTGACTTGTTTCTGTAAATTAAATTTTAGTCATATTTTGCTTGTTTGAAGAGGGCAGAAACTACTCAAATGTTGGACTTTTAGACGTATTTTTTAAAATTTATGAAGATATCGCAATTATCAACTTACAATGAAAAGTCATAATTTTTATCGTCATTATTGTCTATTTTTATGAACTTTAATTGCACGTTAACGTTTAGAATTATTGCAATTAATTTTTTGTTTTTACCCCTTGTTTTAATGATTATTACTCCCTACTTTACCCATTAAATAAATCTTCTAGAAAAACATTGTTTTCATTGTAAATTTGTGGCACCCCCTAAAAGCGCCCCAATTTTAATCCCTCGAACCTACTAATTCCAAATGATAAATCTGTTAACTAAATTCTTAATATTTATTTAATAAACACGGTGTAAATATCTATTGTAAAAATATAAACAATATTCAATCCTTCGATTTGTATTTGCAATCGGCAAATCCGCGACAGCCTGTTCCAATAATTTTGAACGTTGCCCCAGCCGGATCTGTGGGCTTATCATCGCCCCATTCTAAAGCCCCAGTAGTTACGTACAATTCGTCCAAATTCTTACCGCCCCAAGTCATTGAAGTTACCTTGAATTCCGAATTGTTCGAATTATCAAAATCGAATCGATATTGTAACCATTACCTGTTTCACCGGCATTTCGATCGTTTGTAACAGAGTCTCGGGGGTTTTACCGTCGAACTTAATAACTCGACTACCGTTGAAGACTGCCACCCATAAATTCCCATCGGTATCGATAGTCATCCCGTCTGGGATTCCAGGAATGTCGTGTTTCGATAAAGTGAATTGTACCTTTTGATTTTCTACAATAGAAATATTTTTGATTATCTTCTATATTGTTGTACAATGCAATACTGACTTATATCACAATTACTGCCGTCATAATCGTGTACATCGATAGTTCCTTTGGCTGAATCGATGTAATACATTTTGTGTAAATCGTAATTCCAGCACATACCATTCGAAATACTGACATTTTCGGTGTGACATTTCGGCTGGCCTGAATTGTCAATACTGTGCAAAATTCCAGCTGCCGGAATTTCGGATAAATCGCCATTGAATAGGGCCATAGTTCCTGCAATTTCAATAAATTACAACCGGATTTTCAACGAAAAAATTGATAACAAACCGGCCCATAATCGTCCGTATTTGTCGCATTTGCCGTCGTTTAAACGGACCCCTTCGCACTTGGTCTCGTCGTGGAAGAATTCACAGATATTCTTAAGGTAATCTATTTTACCACTATCCGGTTCCCATTTGACGTATTTCAAATGATTATCCAGCGATATGATGAAATGGTTCCTTCTATTTTCGATCGTTATGATAAAACTCGGTTTATGAGGTGCTTGAAAACATCACGAGACTTACAATAATAATCAAATTTTCGATTGAACAACTCACCAACTGAGACCTTTTCGAATTTGTTTGTGGCCGGCACGTAGCGGCATAGATGGTTTCCGTAAACGTCGACAAAATATAAAGTTTGATCGACGGTATCCCAATGGGGGCCTTCGCCTAATGTCACACAAGGTGCAACTTGGACGACTTGCGGCGACATAATCGATTTAAAACAACTACAATTTACTAATCGTTAAGAATTAATGAGCGAACGTGACCGGTACCAACAGAGAACTGACGAAGTTGTCTTGCTGTTGTTTAGCTCTTTTTTATATTCAAAGGATCAAGTTTACCTATTTCAAAACTTGTTTACTCTACACGATCTGATCGAAACCATCGAAACCAAGGAGAATTGATTTGTCAAAAATCCAGCGACAATCTCGAAATATTGATGATAAAATACAAAAATTAGAGAGTTTGAATGTCGGTAAACTTGCTTCGGCTGAGTTGTAGTTTAAACTGGCCGATTAAATAATATCGCAGCATAAAACATTAGTAAAAACTCTATTGTCACGTGAACATATTAGAATTGAACGAACGACACAATTTATGTTTGTAATTACACTCAATTACTATTAATTAATACAAGATCAGTAGAGATTATATGATTTATCTATCATTAATTAAACTAAATTAAAACCTTGCTTATTGCTATGTTATGTTATAATTCTTATAATAAATGAAAAATTAAATCCTTGACTTTGGATATCTAGTCAACGAGAGATAAACGTGGATAACAGTATAAAAATAAACTTGTTTAAGTAATAAAAATAATGGAAATTGAAATTAAATGAACTATAGCATGATTCGTCAGATTTCTGGTAATTAACATCCAATAATATTCCGTTTGGTAATTGAAAATACTGCGGATTAAGTCACGAGAATCGATTACATTTTAAAATTTTAATTTACAATCCACCTGTTAATTTCGCAATAATATTGCGTAAAATCGGCAAGCGACCGTTGTATACTCCACCGAATTGCCTCAAGTGTTGACTAAATTTGTAAATTTTGTTAATCTTTCCCCAATTTGCGATAAAACAGTTTATCTGGGACGTTCTATTATTTGATGAGTAATTTCAAAAATATTTCAAGGATTTCTCGGCGGTCTCTGGAGATCATTTTGCCGATCATTTGAGCCTCGTAGTTCAAATTGGTCAAAAAGCGCTCGTTGTGGGGGTAATGATGCGATTTTTTAAAGGAGTAAGATTCAAGGATGCTCCGCACACATTCCTGAATAAAATGGAACTTGCTTAAATTATTCCGACTCATTTAATGAATGTAACTCGTTTTTAAAATGGTTAGCAACGAGCGTTTTTGAGCTACGAGGCCCAAATTTCGCTAAATTCGCCTTCAGGGATTCTGTCATTATTCCTCGCAATATTTTTCGAATTACTCGCCAAATAATTGGATAACTTTTCCTAGAATAGGGCAATATTGCATTAATATAATTAAAATAGAAAACAATCAATTGTAATTTTAATATTAGCCAAATTTTGTGTTAAATACATTTTTATTTCGTGCTATTGCGTATTTATGTTCTATTTAGTGGTTATAACAATAAAACGATCGATTTCGCAAATGAGAGTTAATTTAGTGTAAGCTATAAGTTAAATTTAACTCACTAATTTAAAACTCGATGCTTTTACTCTATTTTATGAAAACAAATCAGTAGATATTGTATCTTATTAATGATTTGATGTATCGTGACTATTTTAAAATTAGAAATTATAGAATTCGAGCCAAATTTCCTCTTTTTCCGCTCTAATTACGTTCTTTTGTTCAGTTTGTTATTTAGGCAAAAATCGAAAGTTACATTAATTTGGAAATTTTCGTTTTGCGTGAGAATTTCCACCAATAGAAATTATGTTAATTGTTTATGAAAATTTTAGTAAAAATTAATTAATTATTCCGATATTTATGTTGATGAGAGTTCAAATGATTTATTCGATTGATAAAGATCAGAGTATGTCAATATTGATCAATAGAATAGAAATTCATCATTGTGACATAAAAATAATGATACTGATAAGATTTTTATCATTATCCCGAAAACAACGCTATTTAATTCTAGCCTCAATTAATTTTTGATTACCTCAAATGTCGATGTAGATTATGATTTTTTATAAATTGAAAAAATCATAGCACAAAGTTTAGTTAAATTGCACCAATTAACAGGAAAGGTGATACAAAACTAAACTAAATATTGAAAATTTCTTGACAAAAGTCCAAATTATTTTACATTTCGAACTAGGCTAAAATCAACTTGATTGTCTACAAAGTTCCTTGGCATATTATTGAAACACACGACTAATTAAACATTAAATTGCGCAATATAAAAGTCTCCAATAAGAGTGTTCTATTTTTTTCTTTATCTAACGAAACAATTGAGGAATGCGTGTTTAATTAATAATTGATAACGTAGGTACATATGAATAGTTGTGATAATACCATGTCGTAATCATTGGACAAAACAATCATTTAAATCATAATTTACATGTCCAAATAATAACAATAATTAACGTTTCAATCCAGCTATACACGTATGAGAATGATGCTAATGATAAAAAACGACTTTCGTGATTGTTTGTTGGAAAATAAACGTTTTAAATTGCCAGTTTTCTGCCAGAAGGACGCTAAATTGAAGTTTGAATTGTGACAAAAGATATACAAGCTTGGCAACACGAATTAAAACCATAACTTCAAGTCTAACGTAATAATGAAATTGTAAAGGGGTGTTTTTTAAAATTGATCCTACACCACCGACTGGGCCAAATATCGTTAAATAAAGCGCTAAATGCCCTTCAAAAACAACAATTACTATCGTTATAGTACAAAAATTGATTATAGAGCAAAAATTCGTGCTTGATATGCTTGAAAGGTGACACTAATTGCGTGATTTCAGTGATATTTAACGCACCCATCTGTCCGTATCGTTACATTACTGTCGGCTAATTACCATTTAATTCACGTACTCATAATACTTATAATTTTTATAAATATAGCATTTAAATAAATAATAGTGACTTAAAAATTCCACATTATAAAATATTTATTATCTGAACTATTAATTTCATTTTTGTTGACTTATTTGTTCATATAGCGCCCTTATCTATGGAAAAATTGTTTGATAGCAGTCAAATAAAACATTTTTTAGTTTGATAAGAAGTCTAGGTATGTATACATATGCATTTAATGAATATTTTCAAAATGTTTATTGGACAATAAAAATTTTATTATTGCAGAAATAGACAATTATTTATAAACATTGTCGATATAACAAGACAAATAACGTCTATTGTGAATGCACATTTTATGCATTATTTAACCAAATAGCTTAATTGCATATTTAAAATTTCGTTTGAATTATTCAATAAATTCCCTCCTTTATGCACCAATCTAGTTCAATTTACATCTAATTCGAAAATTTTAATCCAAGAAGGTCCATAATAAAATTCTATAATGAATTTATTATAGTACTTAGTGCTATATCAGCTCTATTAAAAATTAAACAATCCTTCAACTATAGAGAAGCAATAATTTAAAAAAACTAATAATGAATAGAGGTTTTATCTAATTAGCATAATTATATTGATTTGTTGTTATTGAACTGAACATTTTTGTGAACTCTCAGGGTCACTAATGTGGCTAAAATTAGATTTTTCTACCTTTGTATAAATTATTAAGATAAAAATTGCGTAACATTGGACTTGTTTGTGTCGTATTCATCAAAATTCATGCGAACCGGCTTAAATTATAATTTAGTAGAAGGTCAGTTACTACCGGCAATTAAAAAAAAACCCAATTTTTGTGTACAGTAACTTAAAAATAGAGGCACTGCAAAACTGTACTTGCAGAAAGACTTACAGCCCTTAAAATATCCCCAGCCGTCTTTGTCTCTAATAATAATCGTACCTTTAACTCGTCTAGTACAGCGAGCCATGACTATAAATTTATCCTTTTGGAGAATACGATCACAAATAGTATTTTTATGCGGTTTATTTGAATTAAAATTCCATTATATGGCACATGACACTGTCGAAATGTGACAATTATAGTAGTCGGAATCGAATAAGGTCTGAAATATGATTTTTTCTGTTTTGCGGCAATAATAGCGATATTATTCAACTCGCTAGTGTATCGAAATGAGTACTTTTCGATACACTGTGAAATAAAGGAAAATGTAGTAATTTTTTTTCTTAAGGTTGGTGACGTTTTCTTTGTTATTGGCAACTGTCAAAAATACTAACAAAATACACGTTAATTTTCAAATGTTCAATTGTTATATCAGTAACAACAACTCCACCAAATTCCCTAAATTTCATAACTCAATTTTTTTTGTAAAAAGGGCACAAAATAGGCAAAACAGAAAAAATTGTATAAAAAACTCGTGTCATAAGTCGTATATTGCACTCGTGCTACCGCACTCGTTTTCAAAATTTAGACTCGTGCAGTAATTGTCGACTTATGAGTTATGACACTTGTTTTTTAATATAGTATTATTTTGCTTACAGGGTTTCAGTAGGTTGGTTTAAAAGATGAAAATTGGACTCTAAAAGTCGTCTAAACGCCTTCTCTTAGGGCAGAAATTGTTAAAAATTAGTCAGAGTGCAATTTTTTGTAGTTTTGTTTTGATTGTAAACTTGCTGTGTTTGTGAACCAAATTTTGAACAGAAACTAGCCCAAGAGCTAGTGTTAGAAATAAAATTGTCAAAATATGATAGTGGGCGTCTATTGAGCCGATTTTTGAAACGTATTTAGATAAAAACGCAAACTTTGCTGCATCCTCCCAAAAACCAACACCACCAATGATAAGAAAACCAAGATAATTCTTCAAATTATCCCAATAATTGTTTGATAGATTCAAGGAAATCAAGTTGAAATTACAACAAAACGGTGAGGGTGAAATAAATAAAACAACGCAACAATTAACTAATTAATCGATTAAATAAACTAATTTAATTAGAAAACATCTCATTCTAAGACGAATTTATTCATCGGTAGCCCCTTAACCCCCAATCCGGTGACTTTATAAACACCGCCAGCTTCCGGGTCTGGAACCGCTTGATTCGGAATAGCAATAGCACCTGTTGTGACGAACAATTCGTCTAAATTCGGCCCCCCGAAAGCCACAGATGTCACCTAATAATTACAATTTCATTATAAAATTCTAATAAAACTATAAATTACTTGAGGTGTCGGCATCTTGATCGTTTCGAGAAGAGTCTCCGGTTTTTCCCCATCGATTTTAAGAATGCAACCACCATGAATCACTGCTATCCATAAATTACCATCAGAATCAACAGTCATACCATCGGGCATCCCGGAAATATTGTGTTGATTTAAATTGAACAATACACTACCGTTACCTATAATAATTGGGTAATTTATATCAATTTAGGGTCATTTAATTTCCTCACTTATTGTGCCAGTTTCATTATTGTAGTCGTATTGATCGATGCAATGCTTCAACGAATCGATATGATAGAATTTAGTTGCTTTCGGATTAAAAGTTAAACCGTTAGACAGCTGGATTTTATCTAAATGCTTCTTAATTTCGCACTTTGAATCCAAGCAGTATAATTCACCGTCTGGTGGTGACGCATGGAAATCTTCAAGATTGAGATTGTGGGTGCCGGTCCATAAGCGTCCAGCTGGATCGATTTTTGCATCGTTAATAAAATATGGGACTGTCTTTAACGGTTTAACGACCTTATAATTGTCGCTTTTACCATCCCATTCTATAATTGTCAATTCGTCTTTGAACGATACGATGAATTGGTTCGGTTGATTTTCAACCGGAATCACGAAACTGCAACCGCTGGGTTCTGAAATCGAAAAGAATTATTGCAATCTTTCACAGAAACGATAAAGGAAAATCGTGGAAATGTGAATTTTCCATAGAATACCGAACAGGTGCGGAATTTTGAACACCTGGGGCTTCGTTCTTATAATCCGAACCGGAGCAATAAAAAATGACGCTAAAATTCTGCATATTCTCTAGAATTTAGCTATTTAACTAGTGAAAATAATTATAATTTAAATAATTTACGTTTCTTTAGGGAATTTTTTCGAATATAAGTCTAGAATTTTGAATATTGGATTTAATATTTCTTTTGAGGAGAATTTTTAAGTTTTGGGTCTAAACTTTAGAATATTCTCGAGAAATTCTCACGAATTTTGCTAAATAACTGTAAAAAAATAAACACTGAGAGAAAAAGTGGATGCAACTTTAGTTTTCAAAATTCGTCCGGATTTCAACAAGGGTTGGGCCCAAATTTTGGTGGCAATTTTTTCAACTTTGGCTACCCAATTAAACGAAGAGCTTGAGGCTTTTAAGATCCTCCGAGTCATTTTTGTCGCAATCACGAGCCTATAATTTAATGTTTTTTGGTTCGAGAATTCATGAGAAAACTGAAAGAAACTTTCTACAAATTCTTCATCGTATCTAATCTCGATTCTTTAGTTGATAAAAACTATACTCGAATACGTAGGTACAAATTTTTAATTTTCAAAAACCCACATCTTTTGTAAATTAAAAATATTAATTAATCAATGTTTATTTGGTTTGTAATTCAAATTAATTGTACTTACCAACAGAAACTTTGATGTATTTTCCACTTGCATAATCATATTTACCAATTACTTTGTTATCACCAAGTAAATCGACAAAATATAGAGCTTGTGCATCACTGTCCCAATGTGGACCTTCGCCCAATTTTAGCCCTTTGACGATTTGTTCGATTTTTACCGGCATTTCTTCTAGTTTTCAATCGACTGACTTGCTACGATTGTTGAAATTGTGTGTGAATCAGACACTAACAATATCACCCACTACAATTCCACTGTATCGAGACTACCGCGAGAAACAAGTTTCAAACATATCCTTGGGTTATTATCACGAAATAACTGGTGGTCTACTCAAAAAAGCAACGATGCGTCTAAAGACTACGCAGCAGATCGAATCAATGAGGCAATTTGGTTTATTTATTCATTTTCTTGGTTTATTGTTAGATTCGGTTCAATTGAAACAAATTGGGGTAAATCTATTGAGTTTCCTATTTTATTTGAAATAGCAGCCGGTTTACATGAAATTAACTACATTAAAAAACACAAAATTCAATAAAAAAACGCAAAATCCTTGCTCAGGCTAATACAAAACGAATCGATTCATCCGTTGGCCTTTAACTCCAAGATTTGTAATTTTGTAGACGCCACCTTCTGGTTGATTGCCCTGTGTATCTGGTAAATTTCCAAAAGTAACGTACAATTCATCCAAATTCGGCCCACCGAAGCATTGTGAAGTAACATTATCGAGATCAATAGTGTCTAAAAGTGTACCAGGTTGTTGGCCATCAATTTTCAAAATTTTATTGCCTTGATACATTGCCACCCATAGATTACCATCAGCGTCGATCGTCATCCCATCAGGCATTCCTGGTAGTTTATGATCTTTCGTTGAGAACAATTGCTGACGATTACCTAGTTGAAATTATTACCAATTTATTAGCCACAGTAAAAATAAACGAAATTGTCTTACTAATATCGCCAGTTTCATTATCGTAATCAAACCAATCGATACCATAAGTCACAGAATCGATATAGTAGAATTTATTGATATCTAAATTCCAGGCTAAACCATTAGCGATACGGATTCCTTCCAGTTTGGTTGTCAATTTACGTGAATGTAAACAATATAAAGTGCCATCAGGTGGGGTCTTCTCGATATCGCCTAGATTGACGTTTTGTGTACCACCCCATAATCGTCCAGCCGGATCCACTTTACCGTCATTAAAAGTGTAGGGGAATTTCCCTAAATTTTTAGTCACCCTATTCAAATCTGATTCACCATCCCATTCGATTATAACGATTTCGTCTTCTTTAGCCGCAACGAAACTTCCATCATTGTCCCTCACCAAAGCCAGAAAATCGACCGCTTTCTCCCCTGATTTTAGAAATAATTCAATTCTAGGGTATAATCAATAAATCAATTGCAACTCACCAACAAGAGTGAAGGTATGTTGTTTTCCTTCCGGACGGTATCTGTTGATTGTTTTCCGATCACCGGCCTTATCGACGAAATACAATGATTGCGTCTCAATGTCCCAGTATGGGGCTTCACATAGGGCTAATCCAGCAACAACCTTCTCAATTATTGGTGGCATTATTTCAAGAAATCTTGTAAACAACTAACCAGAACAAGTCTTCTACGGGGGGTTTTTATCGGAAATTTCAACAATTGTGATTATGAGAGGTCAAACAATATCCTGGGTCTTCTATCTATAAGAAGAACCGTTGTTTTATTTTGAGATAAAATTTCGGATCGTTGCAAGTTTGACCAGATGAAAGTTCGAAGATTAATTGGTGAAGACTGTTAAAAGGTTTCCGTTATACATTTTGGGCCTTTTCTAATGTTTATTATTTGCATAAAAGTTGCGATTTTGATGTTTTTACGACGAAATATCAAGAAATTTTGGCTAAATTGTTCGATATTAATAATTCATTAATATTTTTTTGTTAATATGGAGGAATTTGCTTATTATTCTTAAAATTGCGGCCATTCTCTTAATTAGGTTAATAATAAATTCTTAAATTCCTGACTTTGGAAATTCTTAATTGCAATCCAATAACACCGAAACTTTTGTATTTTAAAACCTGTTCACCAATTTGATAAAACAACTTTGAAACAAAATTATTAGAAACCAGTGACATTTACATTTGGGATAAAAATATTAAAAATAGGAATTAATTTGTTAATTTCACAACATAGATTTTTAATTGTGTAATTCTATTTGAAAGGATAACAAAATTTAATTCAGAATGAAGATTTATATTTTCTTAAATCGGAAAATTGAAAGATTGCCAGCAATATTTCAATACAATCAATTCAAAACGAATTTATTCATTTTCACCCCTTTAACGTTCAGCCCTATAATTCGATAAACATGCCCTTGATTCGGTTTGCTCGGCACGTCTCCGGTTGTCACGTAGAGTTCATCCAAATTCGGCCCACCGAAAGCCAAAGAGGCAGCCTGAAAGAATCGTAAAAGAATCCAAATTTACGCTAATTTAAAATTTATACATTGGGTATATCGATTCTATCTAAAAGTGTATCGTTTCTTTGACCGTCAATTTTGATGATACAGTCACCGTTATAGATGGTCACCCATAAATTCCCGTCTGTATCAATAGCAATACCGTCGGGCCAGCCGGGTAGACTGTGAGTGTTCGTTGTGAAATTATACTGACGGATCGAGAACAATTGTTGCTCATTACCTGAAATAATTCAATTAAATCGAATAAATTAAACTTGCAAATCTTACTGATTCTTCCAGTTTGATTATCGTAATCGTATTGATCGATACCGAATTTCATCGAATCGATATAGTAGAATTTACCAATATCCGAATTCCATTCGAGTCCATTAGCGATATAGATGCCCTCCAGATGTGTTTTCAGATCGAATTTTGCATCTAAACTGTACAAACTTCCGACAGGCTGAACTGTATGAATGTCCGCTTTGACGTTCTGCGTACCGGCCCATAATCGCCCAACTGGATCGATTTTACCATCGTTAAAATGGTAAGGAACTTCGACGATCGTTGTCAATATTGCGAATTGATCCGATTCGCCATCCCATTCGATTATCGTCAATTTATTGAATAACGGCACGATAAATTGGTCGTCTTTGCCTTCTATCGGGATGACGAAAGAGGCCCCCTTTGATCCTGGATTTGAACATTTTTAATTCGGTTTTAATTAGTTTTGATAACTCACCAATTACTGCAAATGTGTGTCTTCCGGTTTTATAGTCGAATTTGTTTATTGTTCTATTAGCGCCGAAATTATCAACGAAATATAGACATTGCTTGTCTGCGTCCCAATAGGGGGCTTCGCACAGGCCCAAACCGCTGATTAATCTTTCGATTTGCAGTTGGGCTAATATTATCACGAAATTACAAAAAAACACGATTGTATAGTAAAAGAGCATTGTGGAAAATGTTGGAATATTGGTTTTAAAATTTCATATCGTAGAAATTCCAACTAATTTTACTTTTTTTATATGAAATTGTAAATTATCTCGGATTTTTATTGCTTAAATATTTCATGCATTAGCACGTTTACTGCATCGTAACACTGTAACGTTATTTTGATTTAGTTTAATGTAGCGGAAATTGACGTGCCTATAAATCAGCATTTTATTTTATTTTTCTTTTAAATTATTTCCAATATTGCCATATAAATATTACAATAGAAATACTAATTTGCTCCTTAGGCTGGAATCTTTTTAGCACTGTGCACTTCATTTCGAAATTATTGGAAAACTTTTCAAACAACTTCACACGAATTTTCTCCTCTAATAAAGCAATTTTCAATCATTTTTAAACAGTTTAGAACCTTTAGATGCTCCGAATTTTGGAAATATAATCCAAATTTTCAAGTTTTCCACCTCCAATTGTTAATTTATAAAGAATTTTCTGCGTTGAAAACTCAATTTTTGAGTTCTTTGAACGATAATTGACGACATTTTGATTAAATATTGTGACGAAATTCGTAAACTCTTTTTTACACATGTCTTACAATTCAACCAAATATATTAATTTAAAATATCTAAATTAAAATTAATTAAAAAACCTATCAATTTAATTATTATTATCAAACTATTGCTGAAAATCCAATTATAGATAAAATAAATTAAAATAGATGAACTAGAAAGGGTCAACTCATCAACAAAGTATATAAACCAAAACTTGAGGACACTTTTCATTCAATTTCGCGCTATTGTACTAAAATGGCTCCAGTTATTGAAGTGATAACGAACCGTGTCACCCTCGGTGAAGGGCCCCATTGGGACCAAGAACAGCAATGTTTATACTACGTTGATATATTCGGCCAAGCCATCCATAAGTACCACCCATCGACGAATACTCACACCAAAGTTATAATCGGTAAGTCTCCCTATCGAACTTCTAGAATTGATTAATTCAAACTAAATCACAGAAGGGGGTCCTGTAACGATGGTAATTCCCGTTGAAGGCACCCAGGACCGTTTCCTGGTCAGTATCGCTAGGAAATTATTGGTAGTAACTTGGGATGGTGTTAGCAATACGGTTTCCAATAAAGAATTATTGATTGAAGTTGAAAATAAAGAGGGTTATTTCAATAATCGTTTCAACGATGGTAAAGCCGATCCTGTGGGGCGATTATGGGCTGGTACTATGGGCCCGGAACCGGAGATCGGTAAATTAGAGAAAGAGAAAGGTGCCTTGTACACGCTAATTGGTAAACACCAAGTCAAGACGCATTTAACTAAAGTTAGCATTGCTAACGGTTTAGCCTGGAATGTTGAATTGAAGAAGATGTACTACATCGATTCACCCAGAAGGACAGTTGATCAATACGATTACGATATCAATAAAGGCGAGATCGGTAATTATAGAAATTGATTAAATTTTCAATTATTGATTTTATTTGGAAATCTAGCAAATCGTAAAGCAATCTTCGATTTGGATAAATACAACATCCCCGGCGTCCCTGATGGTATGACCATCGATAATGATGGGAATTTATGGGTTGCTGTTTTCGACGGTGGTTGTCTTCTTCATGTCAATCCGAGGACCTCAGAATTGATTACAACCATTGAATTTCCAGCGCGTCAAGTACTACGAAATTTAAACCAAAATCTAATTTAATTTCAATTGTTAATTTCGTCAATTTTAGATAACTGCAGCTGCTTTCGGTGGACCAAATCTGGACGAATTGTACGTAACCAGTGCCCAATTGGTAGTCAACGGGGTGAAACAACCCCATCCGGCTGGGGCTGTTTTTCGAGTTACAGGAACAGGCGCTAAGGGCCAACCAGGGTATAAGGTGAAAATTCCTGTTTAAAATCCAATAATTTGGTTTTTATAACAAATAAATAATACCTAAATCATATTTGTTTCTTTATTTGACTCACCAATTTTGGACATACTGTATATACAGCGAATCGAATAGTTCTAGTACACTTGATCAAAAAATTACTAAAAATCACTCGAATAATTAAAAGATACCACAATTATGCCATTTCAAACATGATAACTATAATAATAACAAATTAATTAGACAGAATTGTAATTAAATGAGTAATAAAGTAATAAATGAATAAATATTGGCGTAACCTTAGCCACCTCCTTTATGACAGTAGTTCATTTACCCTTTCAAATGTCAAAAATTCCCCTAACCTGTCCTATTTATTTTACAACAAAAATTTTAATTAAATTCTAATCAATTGAAAATGGTTCGGAGCGCGATAGCTGATGAACATCTCGTGACATATCTGCACTCGGTGGCAAAAGAAAACACCTATTCCGTTGGATTAATTTTCGGCCAGGTAAACATAACCTTATTGTTCGCCCATTGGGACATATGTGGATCAATTTTTTAACGAAATTACAATTTTAGCATGTTTCCGGTAGAGATTACGTGATCCATTTTGCTAAAACCCCAATCACCCACCAAATTGAAGGCGATAAAAGTGGTACCACGCTTCGAATTAAAACAATGAACGATATCCGCGAAGAGTGGGTGGCCGATCATGCCAAACAAGCAACTAGAATGCTACCAGGTGGGATGTTCGTTCTTGGGGTTTTTATTGTATCACCGGACGATATAACAAGCGCGAATTCGTTGAAAATCAAATCGACTCTAACGCGAGTTCATAAGGAGCTGGAGTCGAATAAATATTTGTTTGGGAATGTTTCAAATGGGGAGAAATTGTTTTTAAATTATTGTTCACAAGCACACCAATACGTTTGTAAAACTTTTGAGGTTGTTACGTCGAGTTTTAAACCGGCCGATATCAAATTTGTACCGAAAGCGATGAAATGGATCGAATTGGAATGTAAATTCAACATGGATCAGATTTATCCGATTGGGGGTGATAATGAGGGTGTTTGGCAGATCAAAAAACATGTTAATGTAAGTCGAGTTTCGTTTGAATTTGTTGATTTTGACGATTTTGTAGATTCTGCTGGATAAATTGAATGAAAGATTGATGAAATCGCAATTTTTATTCGATGGTGAGTTGAAAAATGACGACGACAGTATCGATAATGTGGGTAAAAAGAAAATTTCGAAAATAAATAAAGCACAAGGGAATAGCAACGATAATCCAAAACCATTACAAGTATCAATTCTACAACCGTGTGTAAGAATTTACGATTTCTTCCGAATATTTTTCAACTGATAAATTTATTTAGATTGTCGATTCAAACCAATTCGAAATTGGCGATAACGGTAATTTGATTAAAGTCTTCGGATATGTTGCTTGTAAATTATGGTTACAACCGAAAGTATCGATTCAAGAAGCCTCCATAGCTGTAATTCAAGATATTCTAAGGAGTCTATCAGCTCGATTGGAGATGCACTGGGATTCTCTAACTGAAGAAGAGCACGGAGAAGGTTCTTTGATATAACCGAAATTTTATTATTTATAAATTGTTCAATTGTAGAAGTGAGTAGTGTCCATGAACCGCCACGACGTGTTTTAATCCAATTGCCGCACTGTGATGTGGCAATTTCGGATTATTTATTTCCTGGTGAAGGTCCACAAGATGCTCAAAATTCGTTAGAAGAATTATTGGATGTTAAAATTAAAGATATCAAAGATGTTGCAGATGTGGAAGGTCAAGCTGGTGAGTGGTTTTTTTCTTTAATAAATTAAAGTAAAAGTAATAAATTGCAGATATGGTTGGTTATTATAATGATCAAATGGAGGTTGAAAATGATGAGAAATCAATTAAAAAACCAATCGAAAATAATAAATCTTTATATTTTATTGGTTTTGGTGTTGCAATATTGGTTTTAATCATATCATTAATTATACATTTTATTCAACACAGTTGAAATGTGATTGTGCAGGTGGATTTTTATTAAATTATTTTTGCATTTCCTTTATATATTGCATTTATTTTAAATAAAAAAGTAATATATTAGAAAAGAAGAATGAGGTTGCAATTTATTGATTATGATTGGTTAACTAACTACAAAACATTAAAGGAATTTAATTAAATTTGCATTTAGAGAAATCCATTTCTGGGTGTTGCTCCATAAACCTTCAAAAAAATCAATCAGTACCAGCTATTAAAGTTGTTACGGCTCTAAATTAGAAAAATTCGAAATTATGATATTAATACGGGTAAACTATATCAAATTGTTGATATTATCGATTGAAATATATTTGTATGTCCATATTGTTTGATATTGTGCAAGGTGATTTTTGATAATAAAATTATAAACGTCTATCTGTGATTAATGAGACTGAAAAGTTTATTCCCAATGAGAATAATTCTGTTTCAAATAACTTCAAAAAGTAACATTGAGGCTAATTATATTGAAAGAAATAAACTCATTTGAGAGTCTTTTTCGATATTTCTACCCTCAATTTATTTTGACCCTTGTTGATTCCTTATCAAACCAGAAATCGTTAAAGTCCTCGAAATTCTACAATTCAAACCGTATTCCGATTTTGGGTGAGTCACCTCCAGTCTCATGTATCACATTTTTCTGTTTCCACTTCACTAGACAAAACAAGCCGTATTATAACCGATATCTAATAATTGGCCACATTCCGATAGATATTTCGACATTTTTCATACTTCGATATTTCGATAAATTTCTATCAATTAAAGCCGTAACAATAGAAGAATTAAACCTACTTTTTAATAACATCTTGTTTCTTCTGTTCCTCACTAGTTGGTAAACCTAATTCTTTCTGTCGTTGGTCGTACATCATCTTCTCGACAAGACCGCGAGTCTCCCCATCTAAATCGCTAAGTTTCGACGGTTCCGGATTGATTTTTCTTGTACTAAGTTCCGGATCGGACATCACTAATTTCGACCACCAATTCATCTTATTTACCTACAAGATTTCCGCAATTTAAACCGTCGCTACAAAAATCTAAAAAATACTTTTTCTAAATTGAATAGAAGCGTATGGCCATCTTCGATAACCCATGTGGATTCTTCCAATTTGATTTCATGCGGAAAATCATCGTCGATTATTGGCGGTTGACCTTTAATGCCGCAAATTAAATGTTTTTTCGTTAGAGAAACAACCAAATCTTTTTGTTTTGCACGAAAATTGATGTTTAATGGAACCCGTAACTGAAACAATAAGGAAATATGTATTCGGAGTAGTCGTTGAAGGTATTTTTATATTTTTATTGTTATTATAAAGTTAAGATTGGGTCAAGGTTGGTTATTGTTGAAAAAGATGCGCCATCACCGTGTCGGTAACCTTTACACATGCAAAAATACTTGTTTATCACTGATTTAAGGAGCTTTAAATTATCGTGAAAGCCCTCTGATTTAATTCATTCGAATATGCATTAATTTTCAAATAAAACACGAAACATGATAGTGGCAAGAATTGTAAAAAGATTATGAAATTTTGTTGTTTTTTTGCACGGATAAGATGTTTAGAATGGTGAATTTAAATGCGAGAGAGTAAGGGTTTTAGAGAACGATCCGGACGACCTTTGCGAACAATTATTAGACCGAGACTATAGAATTACGCAAAAGGGATACGGATTTGAATTGCTCATAGTGTACGATTTAATTTATTTCAAAAAACATGAAATTGCATTAATATATTGCCTTTAGTTATAGATTTCGTTGCACCCAATGTACCACCTATACAAATTGTGCAATCGTACAAGAGAAATAAAACAAAATTAACAAGGTTGACAAAAAAAGAATCGGTAACTCATCAATTAGCAAGACATAATTATAACGAAACTGCACAATTAATAAAGTAACTGACATTTTAAAGTAAACATTTCATTGTAAATTGTAACAGACATTTAATTAATTTATAATTTTGCAATTGTCTCGTATAATTGTTGATTTTACAACAATAATTGGCATCGAAAATCCTTGTTGAAGACTTGTATTTTTTCACTTTTTATTTTTAAATCAACAATTATGAGAATTAGAACAGAATTAAAATTTACCAAAAAAAGGTCATAATTTGTTTAGAATACAAACAATCGGATACAATTTTCTAATATTCAATTATGAATACAAAAAAAAACACTTAAGTTTTACAAGAAATATAAACAAATTCAGTGTCAATGGCATTAAAGTCAATGTTAAAATTAAGCCAAGACCTGTATCTGTGTTTCGAATACGCAAATAATTTGAAAATTTAATAAATTCAATCGATGTAGCATTTCGTAATGTTTATTATTATAATTGTTGGATATATTTTATAGAAAATCATTTGTCCAACTATTCTAAATGATAACATTAGAGTTATAACAACTCAATCTCAATTAGCGTTAATTGTTAGTGGAAGTACGATGGAAATAACACCAACTGCTACAATAAAGGTGAGTGTTTATTGAACTTTTATAATTCTCCAATAAATAAATTAACTTTACAATCTATTCTCTGATTTATTTAAGAAAATATTAATTTCAACGAAAAGACAGTCCTGTCAGAAATTATTAAATTAGTTAATTATCTTCATTACGATCATATGTCACTAGTTGTTAAAATATCAAGGTTTTATTATTATTTTGTATTTATTATAAAAATCTAGAGAAAATTTGTTTTTTAACAAAATCATAAATTTTAAAAGTAGTTCCCATCAATGTAAAGGTAATTAATCATGTAATTTTCCGGTGCGTGATCTATTAATCAACAACGTAATCGTACGAATAAATTTAGATTTTTCCACGATAAATAATAAAATTAAAACAAGGCATGTGTCTGGATTAATTGTAATAATTTTAACAAAAATGTTCGTAAATTGAATTCAACACAGTACAACAATTGAAAATGCCATAAATTAATTATTGTAAGACATTAATGACTGATAAATTACCAAAAATTGACCTATCATTTCACGCTTTTAGTATTCCAGGTCGGAATACACTCCTATTGTAAAAATATCACATTGAACTATCATAATGATGGATTTTGATTGAGAATGCCGTCATCTCTTAGCGTTTTTTTAATAAACTTCTTAGTCATTAACGTTGAGAGTTATTTTTTTCAAATAGATATAGTAATTAATTTAGAATCAAAGTAATTGATTTTTAAATAGTTTTTCTTATCGCTAATCCATCAATTTCTTAGAGTTTTTCGAAACATTTATCGATAATAATGACTAAATTAACGGAAAAAAATCAAGATCAATAATGACGTCAAATATTCACCATATTACACACGAAATCGATCCTTGAAAACTGAGAAACTTAATGGTGAAACAACCAAACACCAGACACAGGTGAAATGAATATCGGTACAAAATTGAAAAGTCCTTCGTTTACTGATAAAAACTTTCAAATAATTATAGTGGACGATATTCTCAATTTTTATCAAAATAAAAATAATTATAAGCTGAAATCCATTATAACAAAACCAACACTAGACGGTTATTTGTGATTGTGGAATTGTTGAATTTCGAGGACGAATTCTTTTAAATCAATCAAAATCTATTAATATTAACAAAAATTTAAATCTCCCTATTTATTGTTTAGAAAATTGTCGAATTTATCCTTGGATAGATGATCATTATCCTCGATTTGATTTATTTTGTCATGGATTATCGATTATCGTGCAATTTTATTCAAATTAGTGGAGATCTCACACTGTGTTCTCGATGTTTAGAAAATATTTTTCAACACTGATCTTACCTTTAACGTGTAAAACGATTAAATTACAAATTAATGTTATTAGATGTGCAATGAACTAAAAATATCCACAATTTTTCTTCTAGTTGATTGTAATAATACGTGTTCATAAGGTAAGGTATGTCAATTTTGTAATAATCGAAACATTGAACGAGTATTTAATGGAGAATTGATACATTGATTGACTTGATTCAAGTTCAGATGATTTGTAATTTTGCAATTTGTTGGCATGTTGTGATTTTATTTTGTAATTTCATTAAAAAACACACATTAAATGTAAATATATAGGATTGGTGAAGGCTAAACATTATGGACAATTCAATTTGCCTTTGTTTTTTCTTCTCTCCCTTTTGAAGAATCATAAAATAAAGGAATTGGCAATAGTAAAACTACCATTAAAGCTATTTGCGTCAAAACATTAAGATTGTAGATTTTAAAAGTTACATTTATATTTAATTAACACACCCCTTTATGTTTATTATTAACAAATATTCTGCGTCATTCCACAAAAATCAATAAAATTTTATCTAAACGATCTGTCTTCTAGTACTTTCAACTTTAATATTGGAACTTGTTTAAAATATACACAATGTCAATCTTATAAATTATTAGAAAATGGTATTTTTAAAACTGTTATTTCCTAATAGAGTTCAATAATAATCGTTTTGAAAATTGGTTATTTGGTTTTCCTGCCAATAACCAATTTTGTAATAAGTTGATTAATAATCCTTGTCTATAGGAAATTTCAAATATTGCAAACACATCTGTTAATCATTGGAAACTTCCAGGGCTTGTTACAAACTGGAAATATTGCAATATTTAATAATAATAACAATATTTATAATTAAAAGATTATAAAAATAAATTGGAAAAACTATTGAATTAATTATAAAATAAAGCAATTTTTAGTAGTTATCGTATCAAAGTCTCAAGTCAGTTAAGTTGACGACAGGTAAAATTTTAAATTCTGAGAATCCTTTTTTAAGGATACAACATTCTTGCATTGTTCTTTAATTTATTTTCGTTCGAGTTGAATGCAGAAAAGACCCCGAAATTTCTGATTTTTTTCCCAATAGAAATAACGTATTTTCTTTATAGACGAATCAAACCGCCCCTAATAAATAACTTGAAGAACAATTCTTTTATTAAAGTCAACGTTCTTCCATGCAAAAAGTTTACAGCCTCGAATTGAAGTGCAGCCATACAAATCAACAAAAAGCCTGACTACAACTGAAAGATTATTGTCGATATAAAACTTTTTGGATTGAGAAATCATTTTCAAGTTGGATTTTTCCATATTTTAATATCACGTTTTAATACGACGATGTAATGTGATTCATATAATGAAAGAAAAAAGTCGTAAGGCCGTCTAAAAATAATGAAAAATAACCATTTTAATTGCCTTCTTATAATCGTTAAAATGACTGAATCATTGATTTTCAGTAAAGTAGGAATTCACAAAAATTGAATAGTAAATTATTTCTACAGAAATAAGATTTTTAGGAGAAGAGGCCAGTTTTTCTTGTTTGTTGTACAAACAGTTCCTGGATCTAAAAGACAACTAAAAAAATTTTTCAATAAGAATTCGTTTTGAAAATTCTCATTGCTATTTCTATTTTATTCACATTTATAATTTTTAATTGCCAAATTCTAATAAATTAAACAAAACTAAAGACACGTGTATCACGAAAAGTTTGCCTATTAATTAAATAATAACGAATAGAATTATTGAAAATCATGGGAGATATTTTAATATTCAAACTATAACCATGAAATTTGCATTAAACACCTCTGCTATAAATAACTGATATTGTTTTTTTGGTTTGTTTATATTTTGAATAGGCGATTATGTAAAAAATTATTCAACATCTGATTTGATATTATTAGAAAAATTTGAGGAAAAAACTGATTAAACAATTAAAGCTACTAATTATCTTGAAATAACGCTGATTTATCAATTAGAATATCTCGAATGTATTAATTTATTAAAAGACAATACAATTTTCAACGATTTCCTCGAATAAATTAATACAAATTATTCGTATCTTATTATCGTATTCTTCGCCTAAAAATGTACATCCTGTAATTATTGTTTGATAAAGGAAGTGAATTAAAGCAAAAAATTACACGTGCCCACAATAGAAAGGTACGTTATAGAAAAGTTCGAGGATAATTATATAAAATACTCGATAATTAATAATAAAATTTCTGTAAAATCTGTTATTAAAGTCGAATACGAATAAAGAAAATTTAAATAACATTCTGCAAATGTAATTAAAAACAAATAATATTACAGAATAAACATTGATAGAGATTACTTTCAATTATGACATCCATCCACAACATTTATGGCATGTTTAATGATAATTAATTGAGTCTTGCGTGATTTACGTTGAACTTGAAATTTTTTTACAAAAAAAAGGCACGTGTTTCAAGTAATTGTGGGTCTTTTCTTTGTTCAATTTTCGGTCTAATTTACCTTTAAATTCCAACGTATTACATCATGTTGAAATAAATCACACAATTTATTGAAATGAAATCATTAATTTCTTATATAATTTCGACTGAAAAGACAATTTTTTAGAATGATAGATTTCATTGTATGGGTACTGTTAAATATTTGTTACGTCATTGAAAAGTGGGCGAAATCTTGTTGTTGTGTTAAGAAAATCCTGTCCGAATTTTCGACAAGGTTGTTGATATGCAGAAATAACAGAATTTTGCAAAAAAAACTGATTAAATTCTTGAATACACGACTATTGTACTTCACTATCGGATAGATCACAAATCAAACTGTTATTTCTTAATATTTTTTTAGACACACTCCAGACGTAAACAATAATAGATCAAGTTCAAACTGTTATAAATCAATCAATTATTTTTTGAAATAATGATAGTAATCGTATTATGAATATGATTGTTGTTTCGAAAGAAATTATGAAATTCCAAGTTGGAAAATTTCTTTGCCAATGCCAAATATCTGATTCAATACAAATAAAATTTCATAATCCTCTATATCCGTACGGCAAATAAATCGACTTTATATAAATAATTATGCAGTTGTGACAATATACGCGTACTATAAATGTAGAAACCATGACCTATACATATCGAAAAAGTTAACAGAATTTCTATATAGGAAGACCCTTTGTTATTCTCTTTAATTTTTGAAACAAAAAATCAACCGTCTCTACTACCACACCCAATAACCGACAATGCATTTGAAAGAGTAGAAGTTCTTGTTTCTTGAGTACCTTGAAATTTATTTTTTCCCCTCGTATGTTCAATATATTTTATAATTTTAACATTTATAAACCATCATCAGCACGGGGATTATTTTTCAACTATTTATCTCTTTTGTTTTATGCATAAATCGACGGTTATTTACATGAATTATTCTCAAAAAAAGTGTTGAAAATAATCAATTTTCAACGAAAATATTTATTGTTATTGGGGCTTATAAATAAAGCTTTAATAAGATATATGGTGGTTGTAATCTGATAATAATAACCTTCATTTTTTCTTGTGTTATATTAAAATCATTACTCTTTTTTGTTGTTGTTAGATCGTTATCAGTTTAGTCAAAGACTTGTGCCAATTCTATTTAATTTAATTAGCAAGGTTATTAAACTAGAAGTTTCAATTAATCACGGGGGATATCGATTTTTAAACTTTTCCCATCGACAATGCTACCACAAAAATCACTTATTTCTAAGCTTATACGAACAATGGCCACTAAAATAAATTAATTTCAATTATCAATATAGAAATAGGAAAATATCCTGCATTAAAATCGTTCTGTGGGTGGATTTGTTACACATCGAAGAATCTCCACACCTCTGTAGACAAATATGCATTTTTCGCTTAGAACTTTTAATTCCTACCGTATTTCCTGGTAATATTCTAAACAGATAAAGCGTCTCTTATAATTTCAAGGAACTCCACTAGATTGAAATTCTACTGTATACAGACGGTTTCATTTAAGACCGACAATTTTGCAAATTGTAAATATTGAAAAAATCCGGTTGATTAATGGAGAATAACTTCGAATATCCTCTTAATTTTATTACTCTATTTTCAATTTATAGTAGTCGAAGATTATGGCATTTACCACAAAACTATGTGAATAATGGAAGCGCATCGGTGGGAAAAAGCTCGTGGAAAACCATAAGAATTCAAATGAACGGACTGCAATAAACCTTCAAGGTTCGATTCTCTTTTTGGAACTTCTAAAGTGGGCCGTTAAACCAATTTTGTTACTTTTAAAACAAGTTCCAATAAAATCAGAGCGAAATTTTAACGACTAATTTAATATGCAATTATGTAATTTGTCTTTATAGCGGAAGTAGAACCAATTTGATATTTTAATAATCGGATTTTAAAAAAAATATTAATTTCCAATTACACCCGTTAAACCACTTCTTCTAGATAGGTGCGTTGGAATCCAAAGGTCATATGAATAAAATTAGAGACTTAAGATCCACATTAAAAAAATGTCAAAATCTAGCAATTATAATTTTGGGCAATTAAAACTAATTATAAATGTTTAAATGGTAAAACTGGCCATCATAGTGAAGGAAATGTCTAACAACGCAGAAAATCGGTGTTGAAATATCAAATAGAATCGTCCATTTTAGATGGGATATTCTGTAGTTTTTTGAACTGAAAACTGAAAAAGTGGCGTTATTGAAATTATCGTACAACATAAAGAATGTGTTGCAATATTTTATTATCTAATTAATTATTTATTCAAATATAAAAGAGTTCATGACACCAATTAGGAAGACCTCGTGCTCTACCAAGCGAAAAATAGAACAAAAAATTGCAATTTTTACAATTTCTCCCCTTTTATTGCAGTATTTTTCGAAAATTCTACAATGAATTTTTCCATTTTGATTGATTACGCAATCACTACTAGGATGGTATTTAAAAAAGTAATAATAATATCTACTAATGTAGATTTAATTAAAGTTCCTTCACATTATTGTAATTAAAATGCATTTTCCTATTACTGTCGATTAAAAAATGCGGAAACTTCGAGTTATTTTTCGAAAAAAAAGAACACAACCTTGACGGTTTTACTACAATGAACTCTTGAGAAATGAAGAGAAAAACTAATTATTTAAATCGAATTTTTCCAATATAATCATAAATTATTAGTATTTATAATAAACTAACCACTTTATAAATCAAATGAACATTCAAGTGTCAATTGGAATTTCTTTGAGACTTTTTCCTAACCTTTTCAGTTTCAATTGATAATTGTTTTAATATTTATTGTCAATTAAACAATTATACGAACTATTTTATCTATTTTTAACGCTATTTGACCCGGATTTATAACGATTCAAATTATACTACGGATAAATATACAGTTTATTTGCCTCTTCCTGATGTTCTTTTTGCAATAGATTTCTCAGTAAATAATTACTAATAATTTTCGTTAATAATAGAAGTGAATCTAATCGATCATTGGTATTTAATTGGTTATAATCAAGGTCCTCTAATATAACAAAGGATGTCGGCAATGTTTACAATACAATTAACATATAAATACTGACAATTACGATTTTTTTGCGTATTGTGATTACGATTACATTAAAATTCTATCAGATGGTATAAAATATATCGTCCTTCATCAATATTTTCTTCACAACGAATTGACAAATGAAAGGAATACCTTTAAACGATTCTTTGTATACTTCATTTTTCTAATTTTATTTTTCGGTATGTTTACGAAATTTCGTAATTTTTAAACAATGACCTTATATTTTTTGGATTGTACAGCTACGGGAGATTTTTAATTTTTATTGGGTAATTAAAATTTAATATTCTTTTTGTTGAAAAAAATTATGTAGTTAATTGTTATCAAACCAGTTTGTTTAGTGTAATCACATGAAATCCAACAATTCTCCCAAAATTTTCAACTATTAACCTTCTAACTAATGAAATTAAACTCTAAATGGTCTCTTGGAGGTTTAAAAGGACAAAACTGGTAATATTTCGAAAATTTTCTGATTGTTATCGAAAATTTTTCAACTTTACGCCTGGGCAAAGACAGAAAAATCAAAAAGATTTGCAACTTCGAGGTTTGAGAATGTGAAATTCTGTACTCTGTGAAATGTGCAATACATTCTAAATTACAGCAACAAGTAGACTGGTGACCTAATAAATATTTGCAAATTTTTTGAGATTTCTTTAAAATTTAAAAGCAGAAACTCTTCAATTTCCACAAATTAACCAGATTTTGATACCAAAATTACTCATAAAGACACACCCTGCCTGTTCAAATATGTACCATTGCCAGGGTTATGGAATACGTCAAAGAATCGAAAATATCAATTAATATAAATTTAATTAAGCAATTTCAAGAGCATTTTAAAGATTTGTGAATAAATTTTGGTGACTCATTTGAATCAATGTCAATGAACTTGATTATCATTCATTTTAGGATTTCCCGTAAAAATTATCTCTAGAGATACAAACCGTTATGGGTTAGAATCCTGGATTTTTTTATTTATAGTTATTTATTTAACAAAAAGAACTCTAATCTGTTTGATGAGATCACAGATTGGAAATCCATCAATTATTTTTAATAATTATGACATAATTGCGAATCGTATACAGAACTAAAAATAGACATACTTATCGAATTAAAATAAAATTTGTTTAATAATAAAATTAATAGTAAATAGTATTTGTATGATTCAACTCAAGTTCATTCTCGTTCAACCATGGAAAATTATTGTGAAAACATAAACAAACAATTATTTGATTGATACAAGATAAAATAATGAAAAATTGCTACAATTCTCTAACCTTCTTGCAATTCAAGTCAGTTTACCTATTTAAATATGAATATTCAATTTATTTTTTCTATATTTATATATTTATTATATAGATCAATAAATACATGAATAATATTACTAATAGTATAAAAACAATCAATTTTTGGACTAGATATTTCTATCGAAAAGGTCGACAAAGTCAAGTTGAAAGTACCTGTCCTTGAATTGAAGTAATCCAGACGGTTTTTTTGCAATGTACCTACATACGAAATTATCAAATTAAGATTAACCTATAGACAACATAAGCAGTTATTTTACTATAAAAAAAATAAGTAGTCTTTCAATCTTTCATTATTAATGGATTTGAATCCAGGATATAGAACAGGATTTTATAAATTACTACTAACAAGGCGATTATGGGCAAGTCCAACCTACAAGATGTTAATTTAATCGTAAATGTAACAACATCATAGTTAAATTGTTAATAGAATATTGAAACGTGACGATTATCGTGCAAAATATGTGTTAAAACATGATAAATTAGTGATACAATAGCCGAAAATTCCATTTAATTAACCAGAACTATCACTAATTATATAATATAAAGAATAACGTTATTGATAGTAATGTAATTAAATAATCTAAAAATACCCACTGAATTCATAAATTCAATCAACTCTGGTTTAGTTAAATTGATTCTACGATACTAACAATAGAATAGATAATAAAAGTAAGAACAGTTTATTGACACCTAGTCCTACAAGTACGTCAAAAGGTCGGAAATTATTATAGTATTATAGATCATACGCTGATATGGTCAATTGAATTTTAAATCATGAATAAATTTGTGTTGAGAGAACTAGTTGAGTCATAGAAAAATGAACTTTTACCTCGTACATAATATAAAATATAAACTCTATTTCAATACAATTAATTATTAATTTCACCACAATCTTCTTGAGAGAAGAAGAGGAAGAAATTACGGTTGCTTTCTTCTTACGTACATTACAATTAATATTTAACGATTCTCTGATATAACTTAGAAATTCCAGTCAGTATAGTGAATTCAATAGTGATTAAAAGTGGGCACATATTAAATATTCGATAATATTGTAGTTTCTAGTGTTTTAAGAAAAGTGTAGATTTTTAAAGCCAAATTATGGAGAATCAACGTAACAAACTTCAATTTCTTGATTTGATTAATAAATTTCTGTTATAAAAATGGTAAGTCGAAATCGAGAGCTTTTAAGTTATTGAAATTTCACAAAATATTTGAGCAATGTGTCTAATATTCAACTATACATGATCAAGTTTCTTGGTATCTAATAAAATTTTGCATCAGAAATATATAAAGTTGCAGTATAATTTCGATAATTTATTGATTACTATTCAGTAAAGAAATCTATCGAACTAATAAAAGTAGAAGATCGCCTTGTTCTTTTTTCATCGACAACTAAATTCAATCATATCAAATTTGGTTAAGTATAATTAAGTAAAAAAATCGTTCAATAGAATAAATGTTGGAAAGGATAATAAATATCAATTAAATCTAGAACGGTTCATTTTTAGAGAAAAATCTTGAAAAATTCATATAAGGTTTCGATAATTAATCGAGGTAAATTCAAATAAAGCACTAATTAATTACTTTAAAATAGAAGAGAGACGAAAAAACGCCAATTAGTTGCTTTATTTATTAAAATATTGAAATACGAAAATCTGCCAATTTTTCTAATTTTATTGGAAGGAAAACTATACTGATGAAGGCCTCAATTAAATTTATTGTAATTATTTAATTACATATCTAATTAAAAAAGATTAGTGATGGTAATAGTAATTATAATAAAACAGTTTCGTAATTTCTGGAAACTGTCGAATTACAATCATTTAAGATGAGATACTTCGTGACTTATCCACAATTATGTAATTCTTTTAAAAGATAAATGCATAGAAGAATTGTATTGGTGTTGTATTTGAAACAGCAAGGCCGATATCATTTATAATGCATACAAAAATCTATTCATTATATTTTTAAACTTCAACAGCTAATATTCTAATTTTTTAAAGTCACCTTACGATATAAATTAATTAATAAATCTAGAAAAACAGCTAAGATCGCGATTGTATTTCCGTTTTACAAATGAAATTAAAAGGTCGTCATTTTGATTAAAGAATTTTGTAATTTTCTTAATTGCCTTAAGATTTATCGTGTTTAATATATTCATTCTTCAAGTATTAATACTAATAAAATCGATTCTAATTATAAATTTATTGACACTAAATAGAAGTACAAATTGTAAGAGAGTTAACTTAAGGTTAGATTATCAACGATAATCAAACGATAATTGCAATTTAATTTCGACTCGTGAACAATTTACGTTTAATATTGTAAATTATTATTGCAAATTATTGGTATATGATCAATACCACGTAAGCTCGTTGTTACTTACGAAATCCGGTAGGTAATACAATTATAATGTTGTGTTATATATGAGTCATTTACCTTGGATAAAGAAAAATATTAAATATGTGAACTTTTTTTTGTTAAAATTTTCTTGGTAAATCGTGTTTTTTTTCTTCATTATTGCATATTATTTGACAATTAATTATTGTATCTAAATTTAGTAATTAGTTAATATTTAACAAGGACAATAATAAAGGAAAAAAATTCTAAATTCTCACTCTATATCACATTAATTTTACATGTTTTTATTGCAATTAATTAAGCGAATAACAGGTGTACATTACGTAATAATCGGTAGTTGATCTTTGGATCAGATAGATTTTGTAAATCAATATTTGGAATTTAAAACGAATCATTTGTAAAAATTAACTCAATCAATTTTTCGAACAACGTTAATTATTTCAATAATCAACCTTTGTATGTTTTAGGCATAAATATTTGCATAGAAAATTAAATTTGCACAGATAATTATTAAGATAAGCAGCGATAATTATTTCCTTAATGCAATAAATCCAAAGCTCGGTGAGGTAATAACATTGGAAAGATACATCTACACTATTTTATTGCTTCTCAAATATGTCTGAAGATAATTAAAAAATCAAACCAATATTAATATTATTTTGATAGTTATTGCAAAATAATAAGAATAAAGTCGCATTCATTGATGTCTACACTAAAGTTGCATCAACTTAAAATGCATATCAATGTCTTAAAAAGTAAGAGTGCATCTAAACTTTTACTTCACTATTACTATCTTTGAAGCATTAAAACGAACAGTAAATAGGAGACTTTTTAAAAAATATTTGCATACAAGATATAAAAACACTTGTGGTATAACGGTGAATCTAATTGTAAATTTGCAAAAAATTCTGGTTTATTCTCCGAATAAAATAAAATTTATATTCGTTTTCTGGCAATTATTTGCATCGTTCATTGTTGTGGTAGGTTTTTAACCTGAAATGATGGTATAGTTCTACACATTTTCGGAATATTGACTAAAATTGTAAAATCTAGTAGCAGTTTAAATTAAATGTTCCAAATGAATTATTGAAAGTCTTTATTAATTTATTTTTCTAAATAAAATTCGGTAAATTGATACTTTCAGTACATACGAAATTTTAAAAGAGTATAAATCATAAGGAAGTTAATAAAATTCTCATTTATTTATTCTACGACATCCAGTTTGCTTTTATAGGCTAGAGGAAGAACTTTATTGTAGTTGGGTTCCTGGTTTTTCCCCGAACAAAATAATAAATCTCAATATTTTTAGTTTCGAGCCTGTTCAAACAAAATAAAAGACCTCTTATGATAATATTTCTCAGTTTCTTGACTTCTTGACCATCATTAGAACCTCCCTGTATTGTAGTTGGGTTTTTTTGAACAAACAATCTAAAATTTCAACCTTCAATTATTGTAGGGTTTGTAGGTTTTTCACAATGTTAACAACCCCAGTTTAGTACAAGGTTTCCGTCCAAATTTCAAGGTAATTTTAAGTTTTTTTTTGTAAATATTATTTGATTCAACAATCTTAAATTCCACCCTGAACGACTTAAAACTTCCTCCATTTAAAGCAATCAATTAACGTGTAAAATATCGAATGATCTTATCTAATAATGAAGCAACATAAAAATTATTATAATTAATCAATTAATAAGTGAAGACTAGACATTCATGGACATTGTATAAAAACCAGGTAAAAAATAATTGAAAATATTACGAGAAAAACGCAATTTTGTGAAATTATTGAAAGGTAATAATAATTAACACAATTTCAACAAGGGCAAATTTAAATGTAATTCTCATCTTTATTTGAAACAAAGAGAACGAAATTGTTGAAATTAACCAGTGTCATTTCGGTATATTTTTTCCTAAACAAAAACAAAATTTCAATTGAAAATATCAAATTAAGAAAATAACAAAGAACCGGATTCGTGTTACATAAAAAAAAAATTAAAATAAAGTACGTACAATAGAAATAAATTTTATATTAATTTCAATTGAATATTGGAAAAATTTCAATTGAATTAGAATAAAAAGATCCGGTAAGTACACATATTGGAATTTTCGTTTGGGTTTCTCCTCGATTAATCTAACAGTAGAAAGAGCTACTGCTAGACGCACACCAGTTTCTTCTATATTGATAGTGGTATGAACTAGTAGTATTTAAGAAAATACTGTGGAGGATGCTGAGACAGTTACTTTCAGTTCGCGCCGTCAGTTTAAAGTTAAGAAAGCAACTTTTTTTAAACACAAAACAAACAACAGAGTTTTGAGAGTGGTGTGGTTAGTGGATGATATTTGGTTCATTTCATCAATTTTTTTTCCAAATTTAATTAAATCAATTAATTGGGAAAAAATAGGATAATAATAGACAGTAAATTAAACAATAATTATAGTTAATATGGAAAATAAAGGTTTCGAATCAGATAACGTAAGTTTCCATCATTGAAAGTTAATATTAATTAATTTTAAATAAAAGATTTCTATAAAATTATTATGAAATTCGACAATAAATTAACAGACAATAGAATAGTTTCATTGCAAAAATTATTCTACAATTATTTCGAAAAGGAAATTTTAATAGTATTCTTCAATATGTGATAATAACGAAAATAATAAATTTTACAAGGATTTCTCGTAATGATTGATAAAAACGATAATATAATTTCATATTGACATTGATCCTGATGAAGGTTTTCATGAAAAATCTAACGATTATTTAATAAATTAAATTATCAAACATAATTGAAATTGAAAGTCGAATTAATTATTTAATTTAATTAAAATATTACACATTTAAATCGTCTAAATTACCCGATAAACAGGAAGAATTATTTCCTATATAGTGAAATTTTATTAATTTTAATAAATACCTGTTAAAATCGCTAAAGAAATCAATCATATTCTATTTAAATAGTCTATGAGGAATACGCAATGATGATTGATGTTCTTGACCTATCTTTCGTTTTCACATTTTTCCCACTATTCTAATCAATTATAATGTAATTAACATTAATATTAAATTATTATGGATAGATAATCGATTATTATTAGTAATTTATACCGTATGAATGTGTAATTTCATCATTTTTTCTAAATATGTCTATCTAATTTAGTAAAATCACATTTTCCAACATTGACCCAAAAACATACTTTAATTGAACAATTAGTAGTTTTAATGTAATTAAAATTTTTGGTAAAATTTCTATTATTTTTCAATCGTAATAATAACAATAAGAATAATAAAAAAAAGTATATTACAACACAGGTGTATTGCGTGATTGTTATAACCGAAAATTTATAATAATACTAAATAGATTACATATTTGTCTAATTTTGTTTAATTTTTTCATAAGAAAAATCCGGAAGCAGGTTTTGTGTACTATTTATCTAATGACTGTAAATAGAAAATTTGTAAATTTTTGGACTATAATCAATTTTTTATGTAATCCAATTTTTTCGTTTGTGTCTTGACCACACGTAGTATTTTTGTTTACGTCAAGTATTTCCGTATCAATTGAAATTACATATAAAAAATCCTTCTAAAGAAACAAAAAATAGTGATTTCTAATAATTAGAGCAAACCAATTAGTTTGATTAATTAATAACAAACAAATATGATAAATCAAGGTATTCAGACAGGTACAGATTAGCGTTAGATTTTAAAAATAAAGGTTATATAAAGAATCAACTGCCTACATATTAAGAATCCGATAAATTAAATCTCAAATATTTGGCCTTCGATGATTTTCAGAAGACAAATTTTCAAATAATTAGGTTGCGAAAAATATTGAGTAGGGACATGAATTAACCTTGCAACTTCCCCAAAAATTTCTCCACTAACGTCATTATACAAAATTCTGAAAATTTCCAACCAATAGAACCTTGATCCTAAATGAGACATTAAAAGAATATTCTTACAAACAAGATCAAACACAAAATTTTTCAATGTTCGTTCCGTATTTGCTATCGTCAAGGTTTTGTCGAAAATTCGGAATGAATTATGAACCAGATCAAGGTATTTCATAATTTTCGCCTAACAAAATTTCCAAAGAAGACAAGTTAAAAAAAATCACAACGGATTATCAATTATTGAAAGATCCTGGATGTGTCACAAAATTTATGACACAAGGTCGGCAGAAGATCTGTTTGTTATTGTTATTTGTAGAAGACGAAACGTAAACAAATAACACGATTAATTCTTGTTAAAAGGTTACAGTCATTAACACTAGGTGACAATATACTATACAAGTCATCAGATAAAAATTTTAATGCAAATATTACACAATAGCTTCCTTGTTTGTTCTACAAATAGATGGATTTGTTTGCCAAATATTAACAATAAAATTGTTTTCTTAAAAGGGATTTTTTACAACATTCCTTCAAAGGCCGTCGAAAACGTCATCGAAAATAAAATCGAAATTCAGATTCTATTAATCTATTTTTAATAAAACGAAAGCAAATTAACCATGACCGAAATAGACAATTCGACTCATATAGATGGAAAAACATATCAAAACATTACGAAATTTACCAATAAATTTTCGATGTTACTAACATTATGGTGATTCACCATTAATTCTACCACATAAACGGATAACTCAGTGTTGAATACAAAATAAGAAAGAAATAAACCTTAAAATCCAATTAAAAATAATTATTTCGTGTTCTTTATATGAGAAAAATAAGATCAATACGAATGAACGTCACGTTTAAACCTTTCAAAATATAGAATTTTATGTTAAAAAAAAGCATTAAAACAAGTGGTTGTAATGAAATAAGGAAATTGTTATTCGATAAAACACGAGGACAAAAATTCAATTTACATAAATTACATACAAAAGAAATGCATTTATCTTAAATTTTGACATAATTGCGAACATAAATCAACAAACCGAAATATCAACAATTATTAAACGACAAATTGTAGGTGTGGTTGTTATGATCAACGTATACTTTATTTAATGAAAATCATAAATTTTATTATTGTTTTACGATTATTTAGGAAATAAAACAGAGAAAAAATTATATTAAATAGATAGAGAGAATGTTGTACCAATTCTTTATATTGCAAATCGTATTGAATTGTGAGAATTGCAACTATAGAAACAAGTCCTTGATATACCTTTTCATTCTTTAGTAACCGATACAATATAAAGTGCAATAAGATTACTAGAGTTTAATATCTTAACACTTACATTATTGTTTTAATTAATTATAATTTCTATAATTTTCTAGATCCCTACAGCAGATCTCAATAAGAGTTGGCACATACCAAGACCCACACTAGCTCGTAGCTCTAAAAGTTCACAAGGTTCTACGTCCAGTAACAATAGTACACAGGTAATTGATTATTTAATTAATTCAATTGGAAATTGATTTTTTTATTGATTTTTTAGAGTGCTAGGTCAGGTTCCTTGCTTTTAACAGCAGCCAATCTGGCTCAAATCGACGATGATGACAATAATGATATGATAACAACAAGAAACCAAAATATTCAATATTATTTGGAGCAAAATAATAACAATAATAGTAATAATGATGGGAAAAATTTAGTAACATTACCACAATTCGATTTATCAAAGAAACACCAAGATCCTGATAGTGTATCTGTAGCAAGTTCAATGCATTTTACCGTAGTTAATATTAATTCAAGACCGACAGTACGACAACAGAGTTTTTGTAGAAAACACCAATTAACAATTTTAGTATTAACAATGTCAACATTATTCACAATAGGAATTATGACGGCTATATTTTTACTAGAATGTAAGTAGTTTCTTTTATCGAAAAAATTGTTCTAATTTTAATTTTAATTTCAGTAAGAGCAAGACGACAAACGAATTAATCTATGTTACAATACATTATCAACCAATAGAGCAATTAGTTTAGATTTAGCCTATTTGAAGAGGAAAAAATCGTAAAATTTAAACAATTAAGCGAAATTTGTTTTTGTACCAAATAAACCAAAATTATGCGTTTATTATTTTCGTTTGTATTCATTTTAATTGTTACTGTGATATGTGAAAAGTAAGCCGTTCAACTTTTGTATAGTATTTATATTTCACAAAAAATCCGTTTTATTGTGGAAATGTTTGTAAATTTATTTAAATTAAAATATCTTCGCATTACTCTTTGGAGCTATTTATTTATTTATATATGGGAGTTATAAATAGAATTATCTTTGATTGATTTGGAAAATTATCGAATTGGTTCTATTTCTATATCTCTACAACGCAATTCTAACTAATTTATCTGAGAAGTATCCATCAACGGTAGTAATATTTCAAAGAAATAAGGATCGGATATTTAAATAAGAGTTAATAGTCTTAAAATTAGGAGCTTTAAGACTTCTTTAACAGGCGAAATTAAAGCTTGAAGCTGATGAAAATCGAATAAAACAACAATATAGGAACTAAAAGTATCATTTCACTTACCTCAACATCTTGTAACGTTTGCGTCCATCGATATTTAGGCAAATCACAACCATTTCCACTATTCGGTTTCAATTTACCAATTTCCGATTTATCTTCATCGTCTTCAATTTTTTCCGGTGTTGTGGTATTCTCTTCAACATTATTCGAAACAGTATCTTCCTGTTTTTTATTAGCATCTAATTCGGCTTGTAATTGATCAGCTTCGGCGTCTGTTAATTCAGTAATTTCAGCCGGATGAATTTGTTCTTGTTCAGCTTTCTTTGCTGAAGCTGCAGCTTTACGTGCTTCTTCTTTTTCGCGTTTCTCTTTCAATTCATTCTCGTGATTTTTACGGCTGATCTTTTCGTGTTTTTTAAATGTCGACATAACTAACTACAAAATATTGTATCGATAATTAATACTGAGAATTGTATTCGAATTTACCTTTTCCCATGCACCTTCTCCGCCGCCTGTAAAAAAATCAGTCTTACGAGCTAGAAAACTAACGAACGTATCCAATAGCTGTAAACAAGAAAAATTACCCCAAAAAGGGGATTTTAAATAAATTTATTGTGTAAAATAGTCATGGTAGTTTTTTGAGGTTATATTCTAGAAACATACCTGTGAAGCACCCTGCGGATGGTGTTGAGCTATCGATAAGAATAAAGTATCGAATTGTTCGATTTGTTTTTCATCGATACTCATTTTTATTGGAAATTACCAAATTTTCTCACAATTTCTATGTTTTTTTATGGAAATTGTATGGAAAACTTGCACAAATCTGCGGGCAATGCAAAAATTGACAAAACTCAGAATTGACAACTATATGTCGCTAAATTTCCCCAAAACTGCAACTAGGACCAGACCGACAATGCCAAATTTAACCAGAATTCCTCGGTTTTACCGACATTGAATCTTAATGTTGATAATAAATATTTTCTAATTCTTCTAAATTATAGAAAAATATATAAAAATCATTAAAATTTAGATGTGTTTCAAGTTTATTTTTTGTGATATTATTTTGATTTTATAAATAATCAATATTCTGACAGTATGTTATTTAAAAATACGTTTGGCAACATTGCGGCCAATATTTAGTTGTAAAATTCCCTAGGTTCTTGTTTATTTCTTTAAGAAATGTCAAACATGCCAAGAATTTTATCAAATTTTACCATATAAATAAACAAGAATTTTTTAACAATATTGATTTTTAATTTTGACAAGCAATGAGTGGAAACAATTTTGGTTATTATTATCCAGGAAATTCACAAAATTATTCAGTTGTAATTCACTGATTCAATCGAAAAAATGAATGTAGGTTATCAATCATAATTTTAGGATCCGAATCAATCCTGTTATTGGCCGGTGGACCAACAGCAATCATCTCAGCAATATGGTGAAGGTTATAATAGAAATAATCTACAATATTCAAATAATAGTTTAAATCACACAACAAATCACGGCCAAAGATCTCAAAATTTCTACCACACAACCAACAATAGGCATTTCCAGAACAGAAGGTTCATTATAATCCGAGATTTCGTATTGTTTTAAAAGGTTAATATTTCAGGTTTAATTCACAATCAGTAGGACAGCAGAATTGGCAACAACGAAACAGTTTTAAACGGCCCCGTTTACAAGAGATTACGCCTGATGTTAACGAGCCGAAGACAAAAACAACAAAAAAAAAGAAGAAACCGCTATCGCAGAACATACCGAGCAAGAAAGACTGGACCGAAGAGGATGCCGAACGCGCTTTGGCCATTGAGAAAGAGTACAATAAACGTTACAAAAACCATTCGTTGATAATAAAATTTCCAGATTTGGAATTGAATCGTGATATTGTAACGAAATTCCATACAGCAATCGAGAATGTTCATTTCCAACAACCATCAACGCCGCGTTTCTGTTTTGTAACATTACAAGAAAACGCCGATGCCGATGATGTTATAAAACAATTAAATCAAATCCAATTCGGTGCCGGTTATTTACAAGCCGAATATAAGAAAGATCGCGAAGACGATCAGAATATCGGCCCTAGTGATATTGATCCGTGTACATTATACGTTGGTAATTTAGCTCAGGAAATCACCAAAGAGGATATGGTGAAAACGTATCCGAAAGGACGACGTATCGATATTGGTTATGCAAAGAAAATGAAATATACACGTTATGCTTTCGTTTCATTTAAAAATGTCGATGATTCAATTGAAGCTTTTAAAAAAACGCACAGTACACAAATGTATTCGAAAAGTTTGATTGTTCGATTTCGCCGTTTACACGGTACTGTTGGTATGCCAGGTGAATCGAAACAACAAAGTCCGGCTAAGAATAAAAATACAAATAGTGAACAACAAGACGGACATCAATCACAACAAAATAAAGTTCCCAATTCTACACAAAACCAAATACAGGCGGCAAATAACGGAAATAAATTGGAGCCTGATTTGAGTTTAGTTAAGAAAGAAAAAGAGAGTTCCGATGAGGATGATGACGACGACGATGATGATGACGATGAATTTAAATCACCATTTATGACTGGTTCTGTTGATGTGGCATTAGCTCAACATAAACCGATGATCAAACAAGAAATTAAAAAAGAAGTTGAGAATGAAGAAGAGAATAATAGTAGAGTCGAACCTGTTGTTAAAACTGAACCGGAACAAGAGGAAGAATCATCAGATGGTGACGATTATGATGCCGATTTGGGCGATGTGGTTTGTATTTTTAATTATCCAATTATTTGAGTTATAAATCAATTTCGTTGTAGAATTTTGGAAATTTGCTCAATCAAATCGAAGATCATTCCAATCAGATAGAGTCATTACGAAAATCGTCTGTTTCGTAGGTTATTGTCTCAATTTACACCTGTAAATTTTCCAAAAAATATAAATTTTATCTTATTTGTTTATTTTTACTGTAAGTATACATGAATATAAGCATACCTAAATACAAGCGAAGAAAAACAAGAACGATTAGAAAAACAGTATCACTTAATTTTCACGACCTACTTGTAACAAATTTAAGGCTTTACGTAGATTCTCAACAGCCGTTTTAACATCATCATAATTTAATGCAGATGTTGCATACTTACAGAATTTCTGCGCTTTCTGGATAACTTCCGGTTCAGTGATTAAACTACCCGAAGCTGGTAGTAGTGTTGTAGATGGTGCAGCTGGTATTAATTGTGGTGTTGATGGTACTACCGGTGTATAAGAATTTGGTGGTAATACGGCTCCCGGTGTCACTGGTGATGAAGCTGGAGCTGGACCTGTTGGGAAATTACTATAACCATTACCATTACTTGTATTGCTGTTAATATCGGCGGAATTCGGTGATTCTGGTGATTTTGTATTGTCTTCTTTACCGTCACCGGTATTTTCTGTTTGATCATCTTCATCATCGTCAATAACGCCACCAGTTTCACGTAAATCGATGACATTCTTTAAATGTTCGTCCGGACCACCGGGCATCGGGTCTTCGCCGTTTTTCAAACAAGTGTGAATATAGGCGGCTTTCCATTTTGCATATTTCCGTTTGTATTGTAAATCTTCAGATAGTTCGCCGAATTGTTCCAGGATATCCATTAGAATACCAGCAGTATAGAAGGCTTTTATCACATTTCTGCAGACAATTCAAATTATTAGATTCATCACTGATTATCAGTCATATTCTATAAACTTTGGTAGATCCGCTACCATGACAACGATGTAGATTTCATTGAATATAGGAATCTTGATTCCAACATTTCAATTGACGACATTGTCATGGTAACGGATTTACGAAAGTTCCAGAATCCGATTGTACAATTACTTGTTAAAGTGTTCAGCACGGTCTTCACGATCGGCAAATGCGAATAATTGCAAACAATATTGTTCGATTTCAGCTTGCGCTACTGTCTCGTTAGTAATCCCCTCAACATCAGGGTGACTCTTTTTAGTCTGCTCCAACCAATCCATTAGAGCAATTAACAATTTCGATACTTCAGGTGGTTTTTTACCCGGTATTATCTTCATAGCCGTCTGACAGGCGTGCATACGCGCTAATTAACAACAATTAAACAAAATTAATGACAATAATAAAGCTCTAATTACTGGATTGTTTACCCCAATAGCTGACGACAACCTTGCGATTATCATGTTCTTCGGCGACTTTCAGCACGTGTGCCACTGACTTTATTTCGGGCGGAACTGGTGGAAAACTCATTTTCCACAAAATTTACACAATGAAAACAAAATTTTCACCCAAAAAAACAATTTGTAACAATTTTCGTTATGTCAAACTACACAATTGGTACAACAGTATCTGTAAAAATTGCTAGATGGCGCTGGGAGCATTAACGGTTATTTCACCTTGAGCGAGGCGCAAATGATCGTATTCCGGAGACTCCATCATCGTCTACGATGACAATAATTGTAATTTCTAGAATTATGGCTCAATTAGTTGAGTAATTTTAGCTTTAAGAATAATAAAATTGAACTTTTAGAGAGGTTTTATTGTTATCTAGCTCGATTGTAAGCGAAATTTATAAATTATTACGGCATTTTTAGGTTGGTAGTATAATTTCAAATGTGAAAATCCCTAGATTTTTCAAATTGTCAAATTTTGTTGATTGACGATTTATCGAATTAATCAAAATTGATTGAAAATTTTCATTAAATTACGTTTTTAAAGACGATTTTTTTTATTATCATGTTTATTATAAATAATGGTGGTAGATTAACTGTTTATTATTATAAATATTTATGTTGCAGTCGGTGATAAAAAATGATTTAAAATCAACAAATTTTGGAGGCCTCAAGGTTTTTTAAATTGTGCATTTATGATCTGTTTATTGTATTTTCCACGATGAGTCACACAAGTATGACTGTATTCCTAGTGGGAGTTTTGAGTAATCCACATATTTATTGTGTTGTAGTTTGGAAAATATTGAATTTTCCATTCATCGGATAAATCTAGAACGAAATCAAATTTTAAACAATTTTGGATATTTTTAAACATTTAACTAGCAATGGTTTGAATCCCGGCTGTTATCCACACAAGTTGTCTAACAGACACCAAAATAGGTGTGGCGCCACACAGCCAAATCAGTTGTCAAATAATTTTTTTTAGTATACACACAGATACGATTTTTTTACGAATATAAAATTAATAATTTGTTGAATTGCTAATTGATCAATTAGAAAGAGAAAAATGGTAGTGAAAGTGTATGTGAGCGGAATATCCGGCAATAAAGAGGCGAGTATCTAAATTTATTCGTGAAAATCAATAAAGTGTTTGCCAAATTTTTTTTATTACTATTACAACAATACTATGGCTAATTCCGATCGATTTAAATTGTTGAAATAATCAACAGGTAAAGAAACGACAACAACGTGTCCAACTCATTCTAGATTCCAGAAATATTAAATACGAAGTGATCGATATCGCCGAGCCGGACAATGAACAACAAAAAGACTTCATGCAGAACAATTCAACATCGTTAGGTGGCACAATCAGTGATCCTAATCCAAGACATCCACTGCCGCCACAGATTTTCAACGATGATGTCTATTGTGGCGTAAATTGTACAAAAATTTTCTAATTTAAACACTTAAAATCGGCTCTTTTCTAGGATTATGATCAGTTCGATATGGCAAATGAGGTGGACGATATGGAGAAGTTCTTGAAATTGGCACCGGACGATACAGCACCGACATTAACATCAAATGCTGAAATTAAACTTGGTAATGGTGAGATTAATGAGTCGTTAAATGATAAAGAGAATAATGCAACAGACACCAAAGATAATCAAAATGATAACGAAGACAATAAAACTGAAGAGGCTGATAATAAACAGAATGGTGAAGAAATAAAGGATGATAGTAATGAGGCCAATGCTGATAATGCAGATGAAACTGAAGATGCTAAAATTGATGAATAAATCCATTTTTTATACAAGCCGACATACACATCATATACAATAATTATACGAAATAACGCCTAATTTTTATCGACAATTATATTTAAATATCGACTTTTATCTCTATATATTTTATTTTTTCGTTTATACAATAATTTCTATAAAAATGGGGATTTTCAAGTATTATATTTACGTCTATATGAGGTTGAGGTTCTTATACTTTCATTACGAACACAATTGAATCCCCGCTAATTTTACACGTTCTCTTGGAAACGTTTTTTTATGTCAATTATTGTTTAAAAATCAAGAATTCTTCGATATTTGTTGAAAATAAAGCTTTTTCGAAACATTTTAATCGTTAATTGAAGTTTCCTAGGATTTATATTTAAAATTAATAAGTATTTGAGACATGATCAATTTCATGTTTTATAATATGGGTATAATGGGGACGCAAGTCGTAGTTTAACCACTAAAATTGGCCTTTAGTAGTTGAGCTACTTGTTAAGAATAGAAATATTCTAAATTTCAGTGATTTGGGCGCTAAAATATTCAGTACGGTCCTGACTCTTCGGTGCAAAAGATAACCTTACATTTTATTATCTTGGAAAAAAACGCTAAAAGTAGCTCTCATGTGTCCCAGTTATCATCATGTCAAGTTTAATAAAATTAACAAAATTCAACTCAAAATTAATAAATTATTACTTAAGACAATCGTACAATCATCGAAATTATTCGTATTTTTACAATCGGCGAAAATTTCAAGATTATCTACCGACTCTTGCACAAATCCAAAAAGTAAGGTTATATAACCTGTCAAAATTCTCACCGATTTAAGGAATTTTGAAAATTTTCTTTTTAGGCACATGTCAGTAAAGATAGCGATACGAAACCAGTTTCAGTCAATGCTAGTATTTTAACGAAAGCATTAAATCGTTCAACACCAGTTCCGACAAAACAGAAAGTACGAGAATGCTTCCATCCGGGGGCTTCGGCGCTATCGCGCGATACAATTCCTTTAGATAACAAACAACCGATAACTGGGACACAAATGATACAGGCAATGTTGCACTATATATGGCCGAAAGACGATAAATCGATCCAGAGGCGGGTGACGGCAGCTGTCGGATTATTGATAGGGGCGAAACTGTTAAATGTTGCTGTACCGTTTATCTTTAAATATTCTGTTGATTATCTGAATGCAGCTGGTACGTTGAATATGAATTCAGCGCCGGAAACTGTAATGACTGTTACAACTAGTCTATTAATTGGATGTAAGATTAATCGATTTAGATTATTTCTTGATTAAATTACATGATTTGTAGATGGTATTGCACGTGCTGGCGCTGGTGGTTTTAACGAATTACGAAACGCTGTATTTGCACGTGTTGCCCAACATTCAATACGTAAAATTGCCAAAAATGTGTTCTTACATCTACATAATTTAGATTTAGCATTCCATTTAAGTCGACAAACTGGCGCTTTATCGAAAACGATAGATCGTGGCTCGCGCGGCATAAATTTCGTTCTATCAGCAATGGTATTTAACGTTGTACCAACTGTTTTTGAGTTAGCGTTAGTTTCATCTATATTAGGATTAAAATGTGGGGCTGCTTTTGCCGGTAAAATATCTCAATTGATTATAAATTGAGGAATAATTGCAAATTTACAGGAATATCGTTGGGTTGTGTTGGTATTTATAGTGCGTACACTTTGACTGTGACCCAATGGCGGACGAAATTCCGTATTTATATGAATCGTGCCGAAAACGAAGCCGGCAATAAAGCAATCGATTCTTTGATTAATTACGAAACAGTTAAAGTAAATTGCAATTATTCTGTAAAATTTTACGTTAAATTCGATTTTTTAGTACTTCAATAATGAAAAATTTGAAGCGGATCGTTATGATAATGCTCTAAAAAAGTATGAATCGGCAAGCTTGAAAACTAGCTCAAGTTTAGCTTTATTGAATTTTGGACAACAGGCAATCTTCAGTGCTGCTTTAAGTGCTATTATGGTACTGGCGGCACGGGAAATTATCCAAGGTATAATTCAAGATTTTTCTAATTGAAATAATTGTTGGAATTGTAGGAAATATGACCGTTGGCGATCTGGTCATGGTGAACGGTCTTCTCTTTCAACTCTCAATTCCTTTAGGATTTCTAGGCAGCGTTTATCGCGAAGTCCGCCAAGCTCTAATCGATATGCAAACAATGTTTACATTAATGACGATGGATCCTAAAGTTAAAGTAAGTTCGACTTTATTATTTTTCAAATTGATTATAAATTCATGTTTAGAGTAAAGAATTGGCGCCGTATTTGTATGTTGATCCAAAAACTACAGCAATAACATTCGAAAACGTCAACTTCGATTATGGCCCCGGTAAAGAGATCTTGAAAGATTTAAGCCTAACGATACCACCTGGTAAAAAGATTGCAATTGTTGGTGGGTCCGGTTCAGGGTAAATTTATTTTTAAAGCCATTCTATTAATTTATTGTGTACTGTTAAAAATCCTAGAAAATCAACGATAGTACGCCTATTGTATCGTTTTTACGAACCGAAATCTGGTCGAATTTTGATCGGCGATCAGGATATACGTGATGTCGATTTGGATAGTCTGCGACGTTCGATATCAATAGTCCCGCAAGATTCTGTACTATTTCATGATACAATCAAACACAATCTACATTATGGTGATTTAAGTGCTAGTGAAGAGGAGGTTATTAAAGCGGCCAAAATGGCTGAAATCCACGATGCTATAACCAAATGGCCAAATGGATATGAAACACAAGTCGGTGAAAGGGGCTTGAAATTGTCCGGTGGTGAAAAACAACGTGTCGCTATTGCTAGGGCGATCCTCAAAAATGCTCCAATTTTAGTGTTTGATGAGGCTACAAGTTCGTTGGATTCAATAACTGAACACGTGAGTATTCGTTTTTGAAAAATTAAACCATTAATTTTAATGTTTTTAGAATATTTTAAAAGCCTTAAGGAGGGCCACGGAAGGTAAAACAAGCATTTGTATCGCTCATAGATTGAGTACGGTAATGGATGTCGATGAGATTTTCGTATTGAAAGACGGTAAAGTTTCCGAAGTCGGTACACATAATGTTTTAATTAAAAATCCAAGTAGTTTATATTCGAAATTGTGGAAGGCGCAAAATCAAGCCGCCGCCGCTTAGTTTAATTTAAATAATTTAAGTTTTAATCGTTTTTATTTAATTACACTTTATGTAAATATTGTAAATATTAAAAACAGATTGTTGGAAATTATTTTAAATTCCATAATTTCCCACAATTTTCCGGGTAACTATAGAAACCCATTGTATATTTATACAAACACTAGTGACAATTCTGCAATGCAGTTTTAATTTTGAAGATTTGCTTTAAAGAAGAATGTCTCAAGCTCAATTACCTCAGGAATCACGGTAAGCCTTAAAAATATGTTACAGTTTTTTAAAATCTACAAATTTGTAGTAGTCGAAGCTGCGAAACTGCCTGTTCGTCGAATTCCAGTTGTTATTTCCAAAAGAAACGACCCTCAAATCCACTATCGACAAATAATTTTCGGAATATTGGCCGGTCCAGTAATCCGATACGACAACGCATTCAGTCAGCGAAATTATTGAAATTGAGATCGCTACAAAATCAATTGAACGATGCCAATTATCATTTAGCTGTAATTTAAATTAGCAAAATTCAACGAACCCGACTAATTAGTGGCTTTTTAGGAATTGATGCGTGAGAATCAAGCGTTGAAAACGTTACAAAAGCGACAAGACAAAGCCCTGACAAAGTAAGGTAGAATTGCGTTTGAAACAAGCTAAATTGAATCTAATTTGAAACGTTTCGATTCGCAGATATGAAGGCACCAATGCTGATTTGCCGAGAATTATCCAATCTTTTGAGAATGAGATTCGAGTTTTAACCGAAAAGAATAAGCAATTAAAGAAAACGATAAAAGAATTAACGGAACAAGTTAAGTGTAAAAACGATGAAATTAATAATCTTCAAACAAGATTAAAACGTTTCGAAAATCTCGATAAAAGCAAACATTTATTAGAACGCGAAAAATTATTAGAAACCATAGACGATTATAAGACACAATTACAGAAAGCTGACGATCAGATTGTCTTATTGAATCGAAAATTGATCCTAGAAACGAAAAGTAACAAACAAAAATTGAATTTAGAAATATCAAAATATAAACAGTGTCAACGCGAATTGGAGAAGGCTTACGAGGAAATTACCAAATTGGCAAAACAATTACAAGATAAAGAAAAAATGAGCCACTCAAACAATGTGCGATTACGTTGTCAACGACAATCCCAATCGATGGTCACGTTGAATGGATTGAAACCGGAAACTGAACCGAATTCCGGCCTAAAATTGGAACCGATCAAAAATTCGAAAACTCCAGTAGAATCGCCGCGAGAAAAACTGATTAGCCGGCCGAATTCTTCAATAAAACTGGAGAAAATCGTTAGAGATTCCACAGCAATTGACAATTTCGAATCGAATAAAATCGATCAATTGACGAGGAAAATCGAAGAGAAATCGCACGCGAACGAATTGGATAAACAATTAAGCGAATCGTACTTGAGCGCTTTAGGTTCGTTGAAGGCGTGCAGTAGTGCCATTGATATCCAGAAGGAACACTTGGAATTCTCACAGAATGAAACGGACAAGATTCTGGAATCGGTGCGTAGAGTTGACGAGATGGAGAAGAAATTGAGGGGTTCACATATATTGTCATTAGATTCGGGAAGTTCTAGTGATAATAATATCGATTTAATTACGAAAATTTTCACAGATCAACTGAATTTCCCCAATAAATCTGGTAAAAATAAGACCACTAACGGCCATAAAGAACCGAATGTTGGGGTGGAAGAGAGGCGTAAATTGTTGGCAACATTGCGGGCTATTGATAATGATGAGAGTAGTTTTGACTCGTTCGATACCAATCCGGAATCTCGAGGTAAATTATTGGAAGTTACCGATAGTGATTGAGTCTATTGTTTATTTTATTTAGAAAATTTTAATAAAAATCCACGTTGCTGTAACATCTATTTATTGAATAACATTGACTACAGAATCTGTTGGTTTAACAATTTTTTATAATTCATCTTTCATTGAAAATATTTAAAAATAAAAGCCCACAATTTTAGAAAATAATCTAGCGACACAGCTTTCTTAAAATGTAACAAACGAAACGTAAAATCAGTCATAATTCCGGCTTATTTTGAAAATATTCGTTTTAATGAAGCAAAATAATACTTGGATTGGCGAAAATTAGCGCCAATTTTATACATTTTAGAATATTTTTTAAAAGCAAGAAAATCCTGTAAGTGCCAAATGGCAAGACACCTCAAAACCGCAGAATTCTAAATCTAAATTTCCGAACATTCTAACTACTCAAAATCACAATTTGATCAAGTTATTGTCTTTCAACCTAAGGCGATCAATAGTCCTTATCGGTTATATTAGCCCAAAACTGTCTTTTGTCGATTTGTTAAATGAAAGGAAAACTCTTGTAATTTCTTGTTGGGATATGTGGTGGAAATTCGAAAGAAAAAAGAAATTCTATAGATATGTTAATGTTAAATTTAAACTGGACACAGTATTGTTTGTGTACTAGGTTGAATTATACCACCAGGTCCCGATAATACTGTATTGCCATTATTTAGGAATTCATCAACTCTTCTAGCGGCTTGACGGCCCTCGGAAATTGCCCAGACGACCAACGATTGACCTCGACGACAATCTACAATGAAGTTTATTACAATAAAATTTCATAAATTAATAAAATAATTACCGCCAGCAGCAAAAACGTTCGATAGATTCGTTTTATAATCATTCGTATTGAAATTCGATCTAGCATCTAAAGTTAATTGAAGTTGATCAGCAATCGCACGTTCAGGCCCCAAGAAACCCATCGCTAATAAAACCAAATCAGCTGGGAAGACTTTTTCAGTTCCTGGTATTTGATTCATTTGCCAACGACCAGTTTCATCTTTTTTCCATTCAACATTAACAGTTTTAACACCTTTAACATGTCCATTACCATCATCCAAGAATTCTTGCGTTAAAATACTGAAAACCCTCGGATCGGCACCGTAACGTACTTTAACTTCTTCATGTCCGTAATCAACACGGAATACACGTGGCCATTGCGGCCATGGATTATCCGGTTGACGTTTCGGCGACGGTTCCGGTAATATTTCAAATGTTGTTATAGTTGATGCACCTTGTCTTAATGATGTTGCAATACAATCACAACCAGTATCACCACCGCCGATTATTATCACGTTTTTATCTTTAGCATGTGGACCGTCGTGGGCGGCGCCTAATTGTTTCTTTTGCCAACTTTCTAGGAATTCCATCGCGAAATGGATGCCGTTTAATTGGCGGCCGGGTAATGGTAAATCACGCGGCCATGTTGCACCAGTACATAAAACAACAGCATCGTACTCTTCACTCAATTCTTTCGCTGAAATATCTTTACCAACATTAACATTAGTTTTGAATGTTATACCTTCAGTTGCTAATAAATCTACACGTCGTTGTACAACCGTTTTACTCAATTTCATCGTTGGTATTCCGTATTGTAATAAACCGCCAATACGATCATTTCGTTCGAATACTGTAACAGTATGGCCGGCTTTATTCAATTGATGTGCACAAGCCAAACCAGCTGGGCCGGATCCAACAACGGCTACAATCTTACCGGTACGTACTTGTGGAATTTGTGGCGTTATCCAACCATTCTCGAAAGCATGATCGATAATCGAACATTCAATATTTTTGATAGTGACACTAGGTTCGGATATGCCTAAAACACAAGCCCCTTCACACGGAGCCGGACAAACACGTCCGGTAAATTCTGGGAAATTATTCGTTTGTAATAACTGATTCAAAGCTTGTCGCCAATGATTTTGGAAGACTAAATGATTCCATTTCGGTATAATATTACCCAACGGACAACCGTGTACATTCGATTGACAAAATGGTACACCACAATCCATACAACGTGCCGCTTGTACCCGTAAACCTTTCCGGACGTGTGTAAAATTATAGATTTCATCCCAATCTTTCATACGTTTCTCAGCCGGACGATAAATACCAGTTTCACGTGGATATTTCATAAAACCACGAACTTTATCTAAAGCACGTTCAGCTTTCTTCTGTTCAGTCGACAGATCAGTTACTGAATCTTCGATATCTTGTATTTTCGGTTCATGATTTTGAATATTATTAACAATTGGTTGTTCTAAAGCTTTCTGTTTTAAAGCACGTTGATATTCGTATGGGAATACTTTAACGAATTCTTTACGACGATTATCGAATTCTCTTATTAATTGTTCGGCAATTACACTACCAGTTAATTCATGGAATTCGTTCAATAAATCCTTAACAAGATCAACATCATCTTTGTCTTCGAGTTTGCATAATTCCACCATTTCCGGATTGCATCTAGTCGAGAATTTACCGTCAATATCCCAAACGTAGGCTATACCACCGGACATACCGGCAGCAAAATTCCGTCCCGTCAAACCTAAATTATCATAAATAAAATTTAAATAGAGACGTTAATAATAATTTACCTAAAATTAGGATTATTCCACCGGTCATATATTCACAACCATGATCGCCGACACCTTCAACAACTGCAGTAGCTCCAGAATTACGTACAGCAAATCGTTCCGATGCAATACCGCGCATATAAGCACGACCGGAAGTTGCACCATACAGACAAACATTACCCACAATCACATTAAGATGTGATTCAAATGGTGATGTTCTCGGTGGGTAAATAATCACAGTACCGCCTGATAAGCCTTTACCAACGTAATCATTAGCATCACCTTCCAAAATTACAGTAACGCCTTTTACTAAAAATGCACAGAAACTTTGACCTGCTGATCCTGTTAAATTTATATTAATACGATGACCATCAGGTAAGCCGTCTTCGTTGTATTTACTACAATTTAATTATTTTATAATCAAATTAAGTTGAAATTTAATCGAATTACCAAGAAATATGATAACTGAGAGTTGATGTAAAAGCACGACATTCATTTGTGATTTTCATTTGAATATCAACAGTCTTTTCTCTACCTTCAATCACACCTTTCGATTTTTCTATCAATTGATTATCCAAACGTTGTTCCAATTGGAAATCTTGTATCTCCGTACCACCTTTAATATTAACACCGGGACGCATATGTAAGGCATTTTGTAAGATTAAATTCAAATTCAACATTTTCGCTTTGACATTGCCCTTTTCGGAGACTTTTAATAAATCAGTACGTCCAACTAATTCTTGATAAGTACGTACGCCTAAATTGGCCATAATTTGGCGTACTTCTTCAGCTAACATAAACAGATAGTTGATTACATGCTCTGGTTGTCCGGTGAATTTCTTTCTTAAGATTGGATCCTGGGTTGCTATACCGACTGGACATGTATTCAAATGACATTTTCGCATCATTGTACAACCCATTACGATTAATGGAGCTGTACTGAAACCGATTTCATCGGCGCCTAATAAAGCGGCAATTACCACATCAAATCCTGTAATAGGAGAAACATTAAGATTCTATTGTAGAATTTATTTAAGGGAGAATCTTTGTATTTCCCTTAACGCGTGAAATCTCGTTGAAAAGGGTATTTTTTGGAATATAAAAGTACACAGAAAAAGTTTTCCAAAACAAATACGCTCATATTGTACACCAAGAATGCCCTTTTCAACGAGCTTTTAAATCAAGGCGAAATTATTAGATTCCCTGTTTGGCGAATTAACAAAATTACCAGTACGAATTTGTCCATCGGCTTGCAACACGATTCTCGAACGTAAATTATTCAAAACCAACACCTGATGTGTTTCAGCAATACCCAATTCCCATGGTAAACCGGCCGATTTAATACCAGTCCATGAACTGGCACCAGTACCACCATCATGTCCCGATACAACAATATGTTCAGCTTTACCTTTAGCAACCCCCGATGCAACAACACCAACACCAACTTCCGATACTAATTTCACCGATATTCTAGCGGAAGGATTGGCACATTTCAAATCGTAAATTAATTCAGCCAAATCTTCAATTGAGTAAATATCGTGATGCGGTGGTGGTGATATTAACCCAACACCAGCCACACTATGACGGGTTTTTGCAATATCCGTTGAGACTTTATAGCCGGGTAATTCACCACCTTCACCAGGTTTAGCACCTTGGGCCATTTTAATTTGCAGATCATCAGCATGGGCTAGATAAGATGATGTTACACCGAAACGACCGGAAGCCACCTGTTTGATAGCTGAACGTTTCTCTCTATCGAGATAACGTTCAGGATCTTCACCACCTTCACCGGTATTACTTTTACCACCGACTTTATTCATAGCAATTGCTAGAGTTTGATGGGCTTCCAAACTGATCGAACCGAAACTCATAGCACCGGTAGCGAATCGTTTCACAATCTCTGAAGCCGGTTCGATTTCGGTTAATGGTAGAGGTTCGTCTAAAGTTCGCAATTCGAAACGACCTCTCAACATACATTCACGAACCGATTCCATTGTTGCTTCTTTAAATTTCTCATAAGCCGTCTTGCTGTTATTAATCGCCGATTCCTAATCAATAAAATTACTACGATATTGTTTAAAAAATCAATGGAAATACTCACCTGAAGAGCTGCAATACCGGCAGGTTCGTTTAGATGTTTCTCACCGCCAGCTCTCCAATGGAAATTACCTAAATCGCGCAAAATCAACGTGTCGGATTCGGCCCGATAGGCAGTCTTATGTCGTTCGAATGCTTCTTGTGCTAGAATTTCTAATGAAACACCACCGATACGCGATGGTGTACCTTTGAAACATTTCTCAATAACATCATCAGCCAAACCGACGGCTTCAAATATTTGGGCACCTTTATATGATTGTAATGTTGATATACCCATTTTGGCCATAACTTTATTGATACCGGTTTGCATAGCTTGTGCATAATTTTGGAAAATTACATCGTCAGTTAATGTTGTATCCAAAACACCTTGATCTCGTAGACTTGATGCTAATTCTAATGCTAAATACGGACAGATAGCATCAGCACCGTAGCCTAATAATACGCAAATATGATGGACTTCACGAGCTTCGCCAGTTTCCAAAACTAGAGCAACTTTCATGCGAGACCGACATTCGATTAGATGGTGATGAATGGCTCCTAATGCTAATAAAGTACTGATTGGTACACGATCAATACTAGCTTTACGATCTGAGATAATCAAAATTTGATTATTTTCACTAGCTTCATGGGCTTCTTCACAAATCTCTTGTAATTTCGTTAGAAATCCAGATATTCCCCTATTAGCATCAAAGGTTATATCGATAATATGCGAAGTCCAACCGCGATGATTGGTTTGTTTCAATACATCAAGATCGGAAATTGATATTACCGGTTGTTTCAACCATAGACGATGGACTTGTTTTGGATTAGGCTTTAAAATATTAGCTTCCGGTCCAATTGGACATTGTAAAGACATTACGACTTTCTCGCGGAATGGATCAATCGGTGGATTTGTTACTTGTGCGAATAATTGTTTGAAATAATCGTATAAGATTGGCGCAAAATTAGATAAACAAGCTAATGGTATATCATTGCCCATACTACCTAAAGCTTCTTTTTTATTATTTACCATTGGTAATAGGAGCATATGGATTGTTTCAGTTGAATAACCATAAAGTGGTAGGCGTTTATCGGCTAAACCGCTTGGTTCGTATTTGGGTTTCAATGAACGATTCGCGTCTACATGAGCTTTACGCAATTCTTCCATTGTAATCTACAATTATTAGAATTAATCGATATTTGTAACAATTAATAAAATAATTGCTAATATCAACACAATTGTTAACAATAAAACGACACAAAAGAAAATTATTGATTTTAGTGCAAAAATCTACAAGGTAGTAGAGAGAAAAGGGTAAAGATAGACACCACTCACCATCTGTAGATCGCCATAAAGCATGCAAAACAAAGTTTACTGATTAATTAAAAATTCGAACATTTGGCTTTATTTAACAAATATATTGTATTATAACCGATTTCTTGCACTTTTAGAAAAGATAAACGACTTACTTTCTCTTTAAGCCACAGTGAATGGGGCCGTGATTGGGCTATCTGCTTCTTCAATTCAATATCTTGAATTACTGCCTTCTCTTGCGTATCGACTAATAACATACGTCCCGGTTTGAGGCGACTTTTTAGGATAACTTGCGACGGATCAACATCATAGACACCAACCTAAAGTAATCGTTTTTAATGTTGGTTTTATAGAAATTGATTGGATTAATACTTCGCTAGCCATAATCATTGTGTTATCTTTAGTGATATAGAAACGTGATGGTCGTAAACCGTTACGATCTAAGATTGCGCCAATATAACGACCATCAGTGAACGAAATTAAAGCCGGACCATCCCACGGTTCCATAATACAAGACGCCCAATGGTAATAATCGCGTTTCTCCTCCGACATTGTTGGATCATTATGCCAAGCTTCCGGTACCATAGTCATAACAGCCTATAATAATTTCGATTTAATTTTAAATTCGATTTGATTTAAAATAATTACTTCAGGTAAATTACGATTGCCGGCATGCACCAAGAATTCTAAGACACAATCAGCTGAACCACTATCAGATAGATTTGGTTCAACAACTGGATATAAGGTTTTCAATGTGTCACCATATTCGTCATTGTGCATAACACCTTCACGGGCTTTCATAAAATTGACATTGCCTCGCAATGTGTTAATTTCACCATTATGGGCTAAAACTCGCAATGGATGGGCGCGTTCCCAACTGGGGAATGTATTTGTTGAAAATCTTGTATGAACTAATGCTAAATATGTATCGTATAATGGATCTGATAAATCCGGGAAATATGTCCATAATTGATCGGATGTTAATTGGCCTTTATAAACGATTGTACGGCGACTTAATGAACATATGTAGAAACGTTTACCATGCGATGGTATTGTATGACTGGCGCGTTTGCGTAATATGAAAAATTTCCGATCTAATTCATCATCATTTGTATTATTATCAATTGGTGCAACAAATACTTGTCTCATAAATGGTTCGGAATTTTTAGCAACCGCACCTATGGTGGTATTGTCGGTTGGTACGGTACGCCAAGCCAACACCGACATGCCCATTTCCTTTGCCAAATTACCGAATTTCTCTTCAGAATCTTGATGGTGGAGTTTATCCATAAAGAAAATTCCGGTTGCATATTTTGTAAACGGCGGTAATGTAACATTCTGTTCGTCTCTAATAAATTCAACACAAATCAATCGAATTTTTAAAATTTATATTAGAATTTATACCGAAGTTTGACACAATAGAAATCATGGGGTATAGCTGTAAGGACTCCAGCACCATCACCAGTATCATTATCACAGGCACAAGCGCCACGATGGTTCATAGATATAGCAAGACGTTGGGCATCGCGGACAATTTTATGCGAACGACGTCCATCTATTGTTACAATAAAACCAACACCACAAGCCTCTTTCTCAAACTGTGGGTCATATAAGCCCTGTTTTGGAGGACCTTGCCACGACGATACTTCAGCCATTTAACCACTGCAATAACAACAATTTAACTGAATTAATATTTAAAATAAAATTGTAGCCGCTTTTAAATTATAATAATTGAACGAATTGGGTAAACCTACAGGCTATGCGTCTTGATTGAATCTCAAGGCTTTCGTATTGTTCTAGTATTAAAGGTATTTATTTCCAATAAATAGAACGTAAAAAACGCTCATACAATTAGCAATTACAATCAATACAATTTATTTCAATTGTAAAAACTAAAAACGTATTAAATAAAAAGAAGTACGTTCTTATAATCAATGATGTTGAAAATAATTGATTGTTCAACAGTTGCGGTCAACGGTCCATTAAAAAAATATTTACATTATTATTGCGTAATAATATGTAAACTACCTTGGACGAGATCAAATATAAACGTTATCCTAGACCAGAATCGAGGCCAATTTATAAATATTTACCAATTAATATTAAAAGGAATAGCAACGTATTCAAAGTCTAAACATTATAAATTATTTTCGATTGCTTTAATTACAAAAATTCCACATATTTATATAAAAACAGTCTCCAACAAATGAAATAGTTGGAAATTATCGCCAATTACGTACAATCATGCTATTTTTATATTGAACAATTATCAAATGAAAATGCATCAGATATTATTAAAAGTTTAAAGTATTTTTTATGTCTAATAAATCAGACATTACAAGATAAACATTGTTGTAATTCATAAATTACACGAAATAATTGTTTATTAACGTTATCAAAACTTAGAATCATCGTACAATCGATATTATAAAATTGCTGATTTTTATCGATAAATTTCACCTTCATTTGTGCTGAGTATTTGTTTTGGAACACAATTAAAACGAAAATTACGACGTGTTCCACAGAAATTCCATTCTTTATGTTTATAGCAGTATAATTTCTATTTAAACCTATTCGGTTATGGACAATAAACAGGAACTACGTGAGAATAGGTAGAAGGAATGGATTTTTGTTTCTTCTAAAACTACTGGACTACTAATTAGAAGTTTCTTGGCTGCAAGCACTCGAACACGATAGTCTTTGAGATCTTGAGTATGTCCCAATATTGGAAAATATCAACGAAAAATCCCCTAAATTACCAATAAATGAATGGAGTATCGTAATTTTGATAAAAATGTACACAATAGACATTGAAAAATACCTTGTCAGTAGTTATTATTAATCGATTCTATTTCGATAATTATTATTTATTAAAAATGAGAGTCGTGTTTATGTTAATTTATCGTCTTATCAGTTTGGCACGATAACACAAACTGTGGGAATAATTCTAATTCGTATTCTCATAGTGGAAATATAATTGTAGTTTAAATAGGAAAAATTTCCAATATTGCGATAATTACATTTTTAAACCACCATAATTACTACAATTAGCTTTACCGATTTAATTTAATTTATTAAAAGACAAAAAAATCCAAACTAACTACATTTCTCTCGTATATCTCTGTACCAATCGATAAATGAAAACGAATTAATCTCCATCAAAATGGGGAATAAATCATCATTTACTAAAACCAGTTTATCGGGCCTTTATTGATAGTGCTAACCTACATTTTTCAATCCTAAAACCCCACTTCCTTTCTTATTAAACATCCTTAGACCTAATTAATTGAAGCAGACTAGTGTAGAATTTTAAATGACCTGATTTTTATATCAAACAAAAAACTGGTCCAAATAAATAAAGGGTTAGTAGAGTTTAGTTATCTGTTCATAAAAGATCACCTTGAATTAACCTTTCCAACTATAATTTACAAGATAAATCACTGTAATTATTGTTGATTAACTCATTAATTGGGATAATAACTGGAATTTGTCTACAAACTAGTAGTTTGTGGGAGAATTAATTAGAAATTTGAACCGATCAATCCAATTTCGTTGATAAATATTTAAAAGTTTATCTTACAGACGAGCAGATAGTAAACATAGTACGGAGAAAAAGTCATTATGTAAGAGGCAAGTTTATTGAAAATATCCAGTTTTGTTTAAATGACTTGCACTAATTACAGTAAAATTATCAGGTTTTTTTACAGAATATTCCAAATGTTTGTTAAACAATATTTGTCAATTTTATGGTGTAAAAGAGGGGGGATATTATTAAATTTTAAGTCACATAAAGAAAAATCTTCCACTTTACGCCATATTACGCACCACTAAATTTCACAATAATTCTAATTTGGCACGATCTTACAGAATGGTTAATTAAAATAATTCGATATTAATCACCGATAAAGATACTAATATAATTAAATAATATTTCTAATATGAACACGTTTGTTTTTAGTATATATTTACGATTATTTGGGTGAATTGTTTAAATAAACACACGTTTTTGTTTTTTTCTCTTATAATATCGATTGCATAAATATCGATAAGTAAATATTATAGAATTTAACGTCATTTTTGTAAAAAATCTGATACATTGCCAAATAGACGAACATAAGTTTATTATTAGAAAAAGCCTTGAATTATCTTTTTTAAACAGAAAAGCCATTTAAAGATTGCACAATAATCGTCGATTTTTCATCAAATTTAATAGAAGAAAAAACAGGTCATTAAAGAAGGGAAATTTCGTTACGATCAACAATGAAAGAAAAATTGTATTTGGAATTAGAATTTTCCTGAAAATGCAGGATGTAATTTGATTTGTTATCGACAATTTTCTCTTATCAACTAGTAAAACGTTACTCTATAATTCATTAAAATTCTGTACGACTTGTAAAAAGATACCTTTTATCATTGAAATTATTATTCCAACAAATGAGTAATACTGTTTACGTGTTAATGTAAATCGTACAATTATTCCTTACTTGTCCACAATTTTATCAATCATAATTTTATTAATTTATTAGCTTGGAATTAGAATAATTTGCCTCTTTTATAATTGAGTAAAATTGCAATAATTGTTGCACTTTGTCGTGAATTAAAAATATTTCAGTTCGTGTTAAATTTTTGTCAAATCGGCTTGTTATCACCCCTCCCTCCCTTTCTATGGCTGATATCCATCCACTTTAAAACTATTGATTTTCAAAGACTTGCGCAATTTTCCCGGTGGATGAAAAAGTTCAAGAGAATTTAGAGAATGCTCAAATTAAAAAAATCCAACGACCATCTAAATTTATACCAGAAAGTCTCGTGTTCCAAATTTAACGATAACAATAAATGCAACTACCTACTACAACAACTATGCGGCGATATAATTTAAAATTGGAGCAATAAAATTTTATGATTTTTTCGTTTACCTGAGGGCAGAGGTGTTAGAAATTCCTTGCCGCAACGTACCACTATTCAGTTCTAACTTTGAGGGGTTTTCCGACTGCAACAAACAATACGAGTTGAAGAAAAGTCTTCGTTAAATTCCGTTCGTTTTAGTGTCCAAGATTTTTCGCTTTTCAGTTATTTTAACAATACCGAAACACCAAATCCTTTGAGTTTCAAAGAAACAAGTCGTAAACAGATGAAGTACAGCTGTAAGAAGTTTGATACGAATCCGACCAGCGCACAGCACGAAATGAAACGATGCGCAAACGACGCAGAAATCGGAGAGGATGTGGTCGTGTGTCGTTTGGTGAAAAGTTCGCTGTGCTGCTTTTTTTTCATTTTGTAAACAGGCGCAATTGTGTTCTATCAAACTGCAACTTTTCAGCAATTTTTATACAATAAAAGCATTATTTTTTATCGTTTTCTCCCATATTTGCAATTTTCTTGATTCTATCTAAAAAAGAACGCGATGGAAATCTTGGCGACTTAACCTTATTTCTTCAAACATAATTATTTTCGACGACACTTACCCGATTTAAATATATAATTAATATATTTATGTGGCTAAAACGAATTTTAAATACCATTTTTGGATTAATTTATAAATTATTTATAAAATTTAAAAATTGTCGCAAAACCGTTGGGAAATTCTCAACTCTGATTGGTCGTTTTTTGACGTATGTCAAATTACTGACTGCAGAATTTCCAAGGTTGCCAACAGTAAAAATTATCTTCAAATTCATAGATTTTTTCTTTTCATCGAAAAGTAGAAACAACTATAGACCAGAAGTTGAAGCTTTATACTTAATCTTCAATATTGGTAATGAAGAAGCCCTCTACAAATCTACAAGTATGACATTTATTATGCTTTCATTACCAAAAATAATATTGGTATTTTAGTAAATGTATATTGAAATTAACATTCAAATTGTCGTTAGTTAATATCTGAAACGATTGGTAGAAAAATTGTTAGAATTATATAGAGATGGTCGACGTTATTAGCAGCAGTTCATTACATCTACCTGAAATAAGAAGGTATATAACTATTTTTCAAGTATTTATAATATGAATTAACTTATTTTAATTTAGGAAAGCTTTACTGATAATGTGTCAAGTTTATGATAGTCAAAATTTAAATTTTCCATTAGAAGACTTACAAAATATTCAAATTTATGGTTCACAGGAACAAATTGTTAAAGAATTGAAATATTGCTGAATTAGCGTTGGTGGTAACTGTTTATTTTGATAAGAAATGTGTAATCGATAAGGAAATAGTTCTTCCAATACACGAAGACAAATTAAGTACAGCAACTGTGCAGAATTTGTATTCAAAATCATTATTTTCAAATCCAACCAATTTAAAGCAAAAACGTGGGTCAGCTTTTCGTTTTAACTTAGCAATCTACATTGGCGACAAGCTGGCAACATTGGATATTTATAACCTCACTTTTAACTGTCAAGTTTCGATTTTCATAACAATGAAAAATGAGTGAAAATTCCGAGGAAAATACGGGAAATTCTAAGGAAAATACAGAGCACCGCAATGCTGTTCTATTAAAAGATGTGGAGCACCATCGCCAACAAGAATTATGTAAAACACGCCCAACCTACAGACAAGGCAAACGATTAACTGCAGTTAAAGTAACTATTGCGATAAAAATTTAATTTTTGGTGATTCTACAAGTTGTATTTGAATAAAGTATTTAAAAACATAACGAAGAAACCTTTAAAAAGTAAATCTAGAAAATCGGTCATTTATCTTTGAATTGGGGGGCTCTGGACAAGATTTGGGTGAGACGATAAGAGTCTTATCATTTTTATAAATTTACGATTGATAGAATCGCTAAAATTAAAAACTCGCTCTATAATTCACAATATAACGAATTCTTCGAATTTTAGACATACAGTGTAGCCAATGAATCTCAACATATCTTCATTTATGGCGTGCCTCAAATCAAACTACGAAACGAATTGAAACGGCTTTGTTCGAAATTCGGCCATGTTACAACCATACACTTGATAACCGACCATAAAACTGAAATTTTCACCGAATGCTATCACGTTACTTACGATAGGATAAAATCAGCTAGAATTGCAAAGAGATTGTTGGATAATCGTTCGTTTTACGGTGGTATTTTGCATGTTTGTTATGCCCCAGAGCACGAAACTTTAGACGAAACCAGAAATAAACTAATCAACAGGAATCAGGAAGTTATCCAGCGATTAAAACAGAACTGATACAATTCAATTGTGAGTATCATTTAGTTTTTTTAATAATAAAGTTGTGATAAAAATAAATAAAACGAATAATTTGGAAAATGATCTATTTACAAACTCTACCATAACTCTATAGAATTAAAAATTGGATATAACGGTTAATGTTATATTAATGAACTTAAGAATTAGCTTTGTACAAAATATTTCCGAATTTAACTGCAACAATTGCAAAATTAATAGAAAATGAAAGAAAACTCCATAAATCTTTGGATAATAAAACTACAAAAATTAAACTCTGATTTACAAGAAAAAAGGTTACAAAAAGTCTCTTCTACACAACTGAATTAAATTTCCGCGCACTTGTTACTAATTAAAAAATAAATGAAAAATTACTCATCATCCAATCCGGGTAATGGGGGATGCTCCAATTTCGGTCTTTTTGCCAACGAATTAGTGAAAGAAAACGATATTGGCGTCTTCACTGGTGCTTCTGTTGTTTTGACTACTGGTGGTGGCTCTTTTGGATTATTATCGTTAGTTTCTCCCAACATTTCGGCAGCTTTCTTTATCAAATCCTCTTCTGATAACAGACCCAATACACTATTACTACTACTACTATTACTACCATTATTACTCTTATCTAAATCTGTAGATTTCTTTTTATTTGGAAGATTCAACGGAATTGTTCCAGGCGATAAATCATCGGAATTTTGTTGTTGTTGTAGTGGACGTGAGAAATTCGTTGGTAGTATTAAAGGTATTGTTAAATCCGGACTTTTCTCTTTCACAGGACTTGGATCTTCTGGCTGTTTTGTATATAGAAAATTAATTGATTTTATTAATTTTGTTTAATTGAAATTACCTCGATTTCTTGGGTTTCTGTATTCGATACTGCACTTATTGTTTTGATACTATCCAAGATTTGTTGTAAATTACTCGGTAAATTGATATTAGCCAATGCCGATGAACCGATTTCGGTAGAAGCTGTAGCGATATTCTGGCTAATACTATTGATTTCAGATTTTTGCATTTCGATTTCTTTATTTAATTTCTCCATTTGGCGCTGTAACTCTTGAGTGCTTGACGGTAAAACTGGATTACCTAATCCTATTTATTTTAAATTAGTTTAATTTATAATAATCGTTGAGGAAACAAATACCTGGTATGTTGTCGAATTTATTTGAGAATGGTTGAAATGATGAAGCAACAGTGGAGTCTAAGAAGCTGGTAGTTAAGCCGGTTCCGGCAGCTGTATCTGTTGGTTGAGGTGTAGCCATACTGTCTGGATCCGAATCTTCCGGGCTGTACGGTTCATCTGTAAATTAATTTTAAATTTGATTAAATCGGAAGATTTTAAACAATATTTACAATTACCGTCATCTTCATCGCCACCGACTGGTGGCGGTAAGGGTAGTTTTAATTTCGAATCTTTCACCGGTGGTGGTGTATACGATCTTTGTGGTTGTACAGATGGTTCGATTTTTGTTTTCTTTACAATTATAGCCGTATTCGTATCTAATAATGGTCGTTTTCTTTTATCACGTACAATAATACCCAACAATAATGCCGGTCTAGATTCTTCAAAACCAGGCCCAGTTATTGGTAATAGTGCTTGTGGTATTGGTTTTTGCGAGGCTAATGGTAATATATAAAAATCTTTAACAGCTTTATTTGTACTTTTAACAACACCTAAACGATTACGACTCGATAAATAACTATATAATGCCAAATATGGCATTTTCTCTTCAACATTTATAGCATTCAGTCTTACTAATGAGATAATTTTACTATTTGAACACTTCATTTTACCGATATAATCCCATACTGTATCCGGTGATATACGACCAACTATATCTAGATTCGGTGGTAATTCAGTACCAAGACCATTACAATCACCTATCACAGAAAAAAAATCAATACCCAAAATAATAATAATAATTTGAAGAAATACCTGAAACTTCATGTGCAGTTATAGAAATTTGTGCAACATCAATCATATTAATAACACCACGCCATATTTCAGCCGATTGTGCTTTTGTTAATTGTTGTGAAACAGGCGGTGGTAAAGTTGGTGAAGCACTACGTTCCTTTACTGCCGGTGCTTCGTCTTTTGTTGTTTTCTCTTTAGTTTCAATCGTTACAGATTGATTCGTTTGTGTATCATCAGTTTCACTACTACGTGGTGGTGTTGGTATTGAAACTGTAGAAGTCGGTTCATGATCACTATCACTTTCGGCTACTGGTGCCGGTACGATATCTTCTTGTGGTACATGTTTCCATAATCGATCTTCTAATGGTGGTACAATTTTATTATCGACTAATTGTTCCAAGATTTCTTTTGATTTTTTATCTAATTTATCAGTTGTTGTAGTTGTAGTAGTCGAATGGCTTTCTTTTTTATGCCGTGAACTCTTATGTGATGATGTCGATGATGAAGTTGATGACGATTTTCGATGTTTATCACGACTTCTTGATCGTTTACGGCTATGATCGCGACTTCTGGAACGTTTACGACTGCGATCTTTACTCGATGATCTATGCCGTTCTTTATCTTTACTCGATTTGTGCTCTTTATCGCGATGACTGTGTTTTGACGTTTTTTTATTGTTATGCTCCTTTGAATGTTCACTTTTTGTTGTAGTAGTTGTTGTTGTTGTGGTCGCCGGTTGAGTTGTTGGATCTTTCTCAGCTTCTGTTAAACTAGTTATAACTTCTGCTGTATCAATATTATCAGCAGATGGACGATTTTCTTCTAAAACTTGTTCACCTTTATGTGTTTTCAATACATATTGACGATTACAATTCAACAATTCCAATTCCGATTTTTTAATCATATCTAACTGATGTTTAGCTTCACGTTCACGCCATAATGCCAATTCTTGACTAGCCAAATCATCTGGCGATAAACGAACTAATTGATATGGATTTATCGATTTCTCACAAATACGCCTCCATAATGTTTGATTTTTTATATCTTTTATATTAAATATAAGACTACGATATTTGTTGCGATATTTCTGGCCAGTGTCGCCGAAACATTTATACAATTGTGATTCAATTTCATTCGATATACTTTTAACTTCATCCTCTGTTAATTTAAGATCATCAACCATTTTTAAACGGTTGGTTAATTGTTCAAATAGTGTCTTCTGGACGTTCTCACGGATGTTTTCTTGTTTCGGTTGTGGTGTTATTTCAGCTTGACGTGCTTTTGGTGTTTTTATCGGCATCGGTTTATCTTTATTTGATGGTGTACTTGGTGATTTTCCACTTTGATTCATCAATTTCGGTTTAATCGGTGTTGTAACAACTGTGGTTGTTGTTGTTGTAGGAATTGTTGGTATTTTTGTTGTTTGAATGGGTTTTTGTTGTATTTTTTGTTGTGGAGTAGTTGTTATTTGTTTACTGATCATTTTTAGATTTCCTTTAAGATTTGTTGTAGGCGTTCCTATTGTCGGGTTAGCTTTAATTCCTGGTGTTGAGCCTTTGGGTAGATGTTTTAAAACGCCAATATTAACACCTTTTTTCTGTACAGCTATTGATACGCCGTTATTATCAGAATTTTTCAATAATTTAAATTTCGATTGGGTGAAATTCGGTTGAGTTTGTTTAGCTGTAACGACTTTACCAGCCGAACGGACAACTTCATAGCCTGGATGTTCTTTCAGCCATTGTTCAAGATTTGCAGCACTTGGTGCTTTATTACCTGTCAACATATTTCCAGTCGCTCTTTCGAATACAACCACCTGTTACACAATAAAATCCATATTGTCATAGAATAACCCCAAAACCTATTCAATTTAACGGACTGTTTTTTGATCGATACTTTATAGATTCAAATTAAATTATAAAATACAAAAAGGGAGACATAAACAAATTTCAAAACAATAAACACAAATGGAAATTGTTTGAAATTGGAAAGGTATCAAAATTGTCTCGATTATTTAATATAAAAATTGTTTTATTCTTAAAATCAGTCCGTTAAATTGAGCTATTTTTTGTGTTTTAAAGAATAGGAAAAAATCTATTAACATACTCTTTCAACGCCTTGTGCATGCGCTAAAATACAAGCTTCACTGCAAAATATCGAATTGATTCGTGACTGCTTTTGACAGACCACACAAGGAACTGTACCGCCCTCGGGAACTTTAGTACTCCCTGTACTGTCCGATGATTGTCGGGAATTCCTGGACGCTTTCCTTATACGTCTAGCTGCAGCCTGTGGCCGTTTCAGTTGAGGATCCTACAAACATTCCCAATTGTACAATTCAAACAACTCCAAAAACTACAACCTACTTTACAAAATAAGCAAATCCATTCTTTCCCTTCTGATTCCATTTGTTGGCCCATTGCTTTCGTTATATTTACACATTTACCGTGGTACCATTCTTCACAGGTGTCACAGCAGATCATGAAACGATTATTGTGTGGTTGATTGCAGATGCACCACAATTTATTTGGATCGTCTTCTGATTCCTCTTCATCGTCCTCTTCATCAGCGGAACTGTCCAGTTCATTACCAGAAACATGTTCTTCATCTAACGGTTTATGTGTAGGTCTAAAATTTTTTTAATCGATTTTAATTCTAATTTTGAATAATTTCAAGTACTTACTTTACAGGTTTTTCAATTTCTTTATTTTTATTTCGACTCCTTGTTGTAGGCCTTTCTATAGGTGGTATAACAACGATTCGCCCATCAGGTCGTACAATTTGGGTGCCTTTTTGTGTCGAATTTGTTGATGATTCCTAATAAACACAGATTTCCTCGATTAAAATCGTTCTTTATTTTAATAAAATTTATTTTAATAAATAAACAGCTTTTTCGATAAATATTTATTTTATTTACATAATTAATAAAGAATTTAAAACAGTTTTAATGGCATTCACCTGTACAGGAGTTGATTCATTTTGTGTTATCGCTTGGTCTTGCTGTTGTATAATTGACGGATCTAAAACTAAATTTCCCTCATTTATACTTTTATCAATTGCATTTTGCAATTCAGTATTCGATACTAAAGATTGTGCAACTTGATAAAGTATATCTTCCGATATTAAATCGTTATTTAGATTTTCTAATAAACTCGGATCTATATCTAAACCACCTCCATCTAGTGTCTGGTCACCACTATTTAAATCATTGTTATCTAAATTATTTTCAGCATTCATTATATCGCGAATTTCTTCGGCACTCGGCATATCTAAATTATCGTTATCCCCACTATTATTTGTATTGTTAATATTGTTATTACTGCTATTGTTATTGTTGGGAAATTTCATTGAAACCTCCTGTTTCTTTACATCATTTGTTATTCGTTTCATATCGAGACTTGTTTTGCGTTTTTTCGGTTCTATTGTTGATTTATTTTTATCAATTTTTCCATCTAAACTCATCCTTGAACCTATCGCTTTTATTGTTGTATTTTGTGGTGATTCTTGTGCCGATTTTGAACGGTGCTCGATTTTTGCCGGTTTATCAATTTCTGTTGTTGTTGTTGCTATTACTGGTTGTGGTTGTTGTGTGTCTTTACCGCCACCTACACGTCGTATTATATCAGGTGTTGAAAACAATGCAAAATCATCAGGTATTGGTTTTGGGGTTTTCTTTTCTTTTTTTATAGGTTTCTTTTCAGGTGATTTATCTTCATTTGTTGTTATCGAACTTTGTGTAGGTGTTGCTAGTGGTAGTGGTGATTTTTCTAGAATTTTCTCCGTTTCTTTTTGTTTAGTTTGGATAGGTTTTGGGGGTGTTTTATGTTGTTGTTTTATTGGTTTAGTTTTAACAATTTTTTGGCGGGAACGTTTCATTCGTCTAGCAGCCGGACTCTCTTCCATTTCATAATCGGAATCATCTTCATCCTCTTCATCATCATCCTCATCATCGTAATCTTCATCATCATCATCGTCTTCATCTTCATCTTTTATTAATTTTAATTTAGGTCTAGTTTTTCTAATTTGCAATTTATTATTATTAGTATTGATTTTATTATTTTGTTCAGAAGGTTTTGGTTTAATCGTTTTAATAGATTGGTCATTTTTTTGTACATGTTTAATTTTAGATGTGGAAGCTTTATGTGATTCACCATCGAGTATACTTAGAGTTTTTGTTAATTCATTAACTTCTTCATTTATAGTTAATGGTGTATAATCGTGATCTAATCGTACATTGTACAAATTTCTAGCAATTTCATCCATTTCCTGATTGGTTTCGGTTTGTTGTTGTTGCTGTGCTTGTTGTGGCTTTTCAACTGCTACAATAACAAAAATTTTAATTTTAATAGAGAGCAATTAATAAATTCGACTATATTCACCATCAATATCAGGGATATAAGTTAAATTATCGATTGAGACGTCTATACTATCACCATCCGATTTATTGATGTGCATTACTTGAATATCAGTAGCTCCACTCTTTGAATCTAAACATTTACACGTGAATTAACTTTATAAAAGAAACAATAATTAAACGACTCACTTAAATAGTTTTCTACTGTTGTTTTATCCGGACTAACTGTACCATCTTCACCAACAAGCAATAATAAACTGTCATTTAACATTGAATCAGTTACCTTAACAACACTATTAGACATTTTGATGTTTCACTTTCTGTCTGTAGTAAATTAGAGAAGAATTATGAATTAGAATTTAGTACAGAAGTAGAGATTCTGCCATATCTTTGTTAATTCTCAATTATACATTTACAAAATTAAGGAAGCAGGAATTTCTAAGAAAAAAAAGAATCATAGGAGTCTGATGTTAAAAAGTGAGGTTAGATTTATTCTAAAAATCTACAAAATACAATTTTATAATTATTTGATTCAATTTATTGGAACAATTAACATTAAAGATATGACAGGCTCTAATTGGTTTTTATTATTAAGAAATTACAACAATAACAATCATGCGTAAGTGGTAATTCTATTTACAAAAAAAAAGAAAGAAGCCCAGTAGGCTGTGTTCGATGATTGTTTTTTGTTTGGTTACTATGGTCTAATAAGAAAAACAAAATTTGAATGACAAAAATAATAAAAACACAAAATGTACCTAAGACGTTAAATAAACTTAAAATTATAATTATTTAATCGATCCTTGTCACTTGATTATATTCAATTAACAAACTATAATGCCATAAAGAGTTGATTATGTATTTATGTATGTATATATATTTATAGTTAGCGGCGGTTTCGAGGCGTGATCAATTCTAGCTACCAGCTTCTTTGTTATTTTATTGATCGTTTTTTGCAGGACACACTAGTTTTATTCGGTTTCTAAAATTGTTCTCTATACACAACACTTATAATGAATTGTTACAAATATATGGCGATGCACTTAATAAATGAATAGATTTAAAAAATAAAAACCACCAATTTTTGCCGGTATTTTAATGGTAAATTAAGAAAATTTTCAATAAAGCATCAGCGTCCATCTTGGCAGCTTCACGTTGAACTGTCAAAAAAAATTGATAATATTGTGGTGGGGAGGACGCGTCGCCGCTATTTACAACACACACACTAAATGCAGCCCGAAAATGTTTAATTGCAAAATTAAAACTAATTTCCTCAAAAAACGTAACAATATTGAGTTTAATAGAGATTAATCTATTTAAAAATTTATAACTTAAGGTGATTTTGTTTAAATTTTTTATATTATTCGAGTTTATTATGTATATTATATTAATGAGCGCTATGATTAGAAGTAGCAGTTTTCCGCGCAATAAAAATATGACGCAATAGTTAGAATTAGTTGTGGCGTCCTCCGTTAGAGGACACAATGAAGGTTATTGAAAATGACGTATTGCGTCAGTGGCGTCTCTTGTATTGGTTTTTTAAATAATCTTATCGGCTTTAATCCTTTTATTAAATAGCTAATATTTGTGTAAATTCCAGAAAATTAATTTAAAAAACAATAAGATTATATCGAAGTTCTGTAACCTATAAGTTACATATACTGGGTGTCCCATATAGGCCGCCAATTGGAGTACAATTTCTGGTCTATCGCAGACAAGTTGCAAGTTGGGAAATAACGATAGGATGCTGAAAATTTAATTAAGACTCTTTATATGCAAGACGGCTTCTTAGGAAATAATCAACTTTTAAGAGATACAATTCTCAGGGTAAGTCAGTCACATTTCTAACATTTAATTTAATGAATCTCAAATTTGATTACTCAACATGAACGTGCCTTTGGATCTTTTGATAATTCTCATATTTGCACGTAAGACAAATTTGTTATTCATACAAACCAGGAACAAAATAAACAATAAATAAAAATAAACAAGCTAAATAACGGTGTCTACAATACAGGAAAACTTATAATTGTTTATTGATTTATTTCGTATTCGATTACAACAACAAGTGATTGTTGAGTCTATTAAATTTGCTCTTATTAGCACTCGAAACTTTTCAAACGTGCGAATAAAATTCAGTCGAGTTGTTTGGTCTTTTTCGTTTTCGATGCGGCGATTTATTGAAAGTTGATTGTAATGATGAATCATTATGACCATTATTAAACGCTATAAATAATAGGAAAAAATTAATCAAACTAGAAGACACTTCAATTGGAACAATGCCCAGAAGGAAGTCACGTCTTTTAATATTTCCTATCTAAAAAATATACGACAAAAAGAATTAAATCCGTTAGATGTTCGAGTAGTATTATGAAAACATTCATTAAGAAGAGTTCAATTAATTGCAATTCATTTATAGATTTTCGGGAAAAAACAATAACCAGATAGATATTTTTATTTATATTGGGTTGATTAAATGAATTATCAGTCATAATAAATATCCATAATAGTGAACTTGGTATTGATAACAGTAGTAAAAGTCAAAATGGTAATTTAACTGAATTACGGTTCGAACGGTTTAAAAGAATTGTTCAAGATTAATAGTGATTTGTTAATAAGAACGATAATATTAATCAGGATAATAATGAGAAAATTCTTCATGTAAGTATGGGATTGGCTCATGTAGCCAAAGGCTGAGCTTTCTCTCTTGTACTACAAAATTGGTTTTTTTTCATTCTAAAGAAATCCCAGTCGGAAATTAATTGCAATCTTCATTCAATAGAATTCGAGAAATAATTAACGAAAACCCAAACGGAAATGTTTAATCTTCATCTAGCGATGCTAATCACAACAATTCATTCATCATTCAAACAGTAGTCGTAATAAATTTTGCTTTCTTCGTGAATCTTTTAATAAACTGAGAGAACCTGTTGTGTTTACCTTCACAAGGTCGGCGTGCGTCAAGCATACTCCACTGCACGGTTTTCTAATAATTAACGACGACGGAGACGACGACGACGTCGTCCGTACTGTACGTTTATCGCTCGTAACAAATAAAATATTTTAAAGGAGTGAGAGCTACAAGTCTCGTGATCGTTGAAAAATGTAAAATTGTAGTATCAACCGCACGTTCTGTTAGAGGAAAACTGCTTTTTTTCTCTATAAAAGTGTTAGTAATTGTGTTTAATTAAGAGATGCCATCAGATACTGTAACGTTAATGGTGACTACAGGGTTGGGGGTTAGTGTTGTTGCTGGTATTATATCTGGTGTTTGTTATGTATTAGTTCAAGGATATAAAAATCAAAGGTAATTTTTTGGTCTCGTAAAAACCCATTAGAAACGCGGAATTATTGAAATTTATGAAACTGTGAAATTGCTAATTTGTTACTTAAATAGAAAAACACTCGACACTTTATTTGATAAAACGATAGTCGATAACAAAATTGTGCTACCACTGGATGTTTAAGCGGCTTTCAAAAAACTTTGATCCTTTATTAGAGTTATTTGAATTAATTCTTCATTGCGAAATTAAAAAATCTAACTCAATTTTACCAAAAAAATCAAACTATTGAAGTGAAACGAAAGGCTCTTAACAAAACCAATCTAACTAGAAAAACTAGAATTAATTAACTAAGAATTCAAGTAACGAAATTCGGCTTAATTTCAATCAGAATTTATGCAAATAAAGTGAAGAAATAATAATTATCGATCATGTGGGCGAAATTATCTGGGCTCCACATTAACTGGCCACCCAGAAGGTGCGCTGTTTTGGAGAAGGAAAACAAAAAATAGAAAGTCAAAAATTCATGAAATTGATCAAGAGTTGCTTCTAAAAAAGGAAAAATGTTGAAAGTATTCATTAACATACAAGAAATATAACACTGAACAAAAGGATCATTTTTCACAAAAGTTCCACGTTATTGTTTTCATGGTTCTGTAATTGATGACCATGATCATGATGTCCTTGGTGATCAAATGAAGAATCACATTCAGAAATTACAAAATCACTAATTTTTATCACTACACGAAATTTCTGTTGGAGTCAGCGCTTTAGAACAAGCGGCCTTGCAATGGAACTACCACCTGTCATGTACTTTAGTTTTCGAACGAGATATATTTAACGAAACTGCTTATCTAGATAATGGGTAGATTTGTAATAGCTATAAAAATGAACGTGGAGAAACCATGACAAGCAACTTTTATCTTTTATTGTTATGGTTTTTTAATTTAGTGAATAATAATAAATTAGATTTTAATTACAAGATGTCTGTTTGCTTATATTTTTTAGTTGCTAAATTCTACAATCTTTTTGCTAAACGAAAGAAAAAAATCGTGAAAGTTGTAAACATAGATGGGTGGGTCCGGTGATGATTAACTGCCAATTTTATTCACCTTTCTTCTACTATTTCAGCTTGTTCTTCTTTTGGGTTAGAAAGTGATGCTTAAATCGGTGTTTCTTTGAAAAGACTAAGAGTGAAATTTCCAGAAAACCTACTTTTTATTATAATCTAGACCGTATTAGATATAGAATAGTTGAAGATTCTCAGACTTTATCGTCGAAAAGTTATTTGTGTAAACAATTAGTCAATTAGAATCGTACTTGGAAAAATTTCTCTTCTATTGTTGACTGTCTGGAAAAAGTCAACAACTTTTTTCCTCTTTCGATTTGTTGTTATTGGAAATTTTTATTCGAAAGTTCAAAGGCCGAAGATGAATTTTTCCTAAAGCGATACTGAACGGAACACGTTCAAGATTACGTAAAAGTCACATTTTTTCGATCCCACCAGTTTCCTGTTTTTAATTTTCCGAACGCTATTTTGTAAAAATAACACACTTTTATTTCGAAACACTGTTAGGTATGTGTTGGATGTTTGTTCCAGATGACTGCCCTGTACGATCTTTTGATAGCGCAATTCCGGTTTATAGTAGAGAGGCATATTGAAAACTATAAAAATTAGTGTAGTTAGTTGGTTTTAAATTAACGAAATTATTTATAGAATTTATGTTAATTTGTTTGTTTGTTTGTAAGTCTGTGATTTATAATATTTGGTTTTGTTTCATAAATTATCGGAAAAATGGGAATTTTTCTATAATCTGAACGATTAACACAATTTGTAAGTCAAATTTTAAATAGCAGGCCCCTTCACAGAATTTTTGAATTTAAATCATTTTGGCCTTGATTCCAGTTAATTAAATTATAATTTTTGGGCAAATATTAGTTTTGCTTTATCATCAGAATTGATTAAAATTGTTTGAAAAGCGCTTTATTCGACAGTAATTACAGAATTTAAAAAACTATTGTAAACTTTGTTTCGCAGCACGCAATATCGGGAATTTCTCCCCACAAATACCCCGAAAATCATCCAACGTTAAATCAAAAATCGACAAACCTTGCAAATTTTTACTTTTAACATAATTCCCCTTTTTCGTAACAAACTCGGGATCTTCATAACCGATCCAGATGCCTTCACCATTTTTCGGCAAACGAAACGCATAATCTCCTGTGAATTAAAATAAAACAAATTAAAAATCCATAAATTATTCGATTCGTTCACCATATCTCAGACTGGAATCGCGGAATCTCTCCAAACTCTTTCGTTTATCTGGGTTACCGAAAGCATGACAAATTTCCGAATAACTCCACAAACCGGGCTCTTTAATAAATGGTCCTGGTTGACCCGGTCCATCGGCTTCAACTGGTGGTATTTCCCTGGTTGCCGACAATTTCCATGCACGTCCATATGTTGGTATACCTAAAACTAGTTTTTGTTTCGGCGTACCATGCTCTAACCAATAGTGAATTTGCCGATCAATATTCTCATCTAAACGTCGATCAATTGCTTCAAATAATGGTGACGGATAATCGGCTAGATTTGGGGTACGTTTCGGTGTGTAGAAATCGAATATTAATAGGTTGATAAAATCTAGATTTGGGGCCAGAATTCGGGGATTCAAATACACTAAAAATTAACAATTTGATTATCAGAAAAATTTAGAGTAATTTAGAATTACCAGAACTATTAACATTGGGAAGTACGGAAAGTGTTAGGAGATGATTTGAATTTTTTAATGAATTTTTCAATTCTCGCACAAGATTCGTGAATTGCTCTTTATGGTTGTCGGCATTCAAGTCTTTAGACGATTGGCCAGTCAACTTCTTTTTTAATGAATGATAAGCTGAACCTGCAGTCAAAAACAAATAATTAATCTAAATCGGCGTTAATTCCGAAAATTGGGATAAGATTAGCTTTAATCGTAAATGACGAAACCTATAAGCTTACGTAAGGTCTTTCTTAGAAACTAATATCGGTTTTTCCTGTAAAATTTGGAATACTGGGGTTTTTCGACAGGACAAGCGCTTAGATTTACAAAAGTTGTAGTTTCTTACCGATAACTCCCCGATTTCTTTTCGGTTTTGTTTCCGGAAATTGCCACCCTAAATCGATACCATCGAACCGGTGTTGTTTTAAAAATTCATTAATCGAGTCAATAAAATCCAAACGATAATCGGTCGATTCAAGCAAATCGAGATATTTTCGTCTCCCATTTGTTGGTGTTTCATCTTCACCACCACCAATTGATAACAGAATCTTCAAACCGGGAAATTGGCGTTTATAAGTTAGAATATTGTCGAAATTCTTTCGATCAATATCCAGTTGTTGATTCAATAATTGTAATTTGTATGTTGTCGGGTGGACACCAGCAAAACCGTAAAATAGATGCGTACAATATTGTAGAGCCGGTTCGATATCAGATATATTAAACTGGCCTTGACCTACAAGATAGTAGCCGAATAAAATCAGAATTAAATCATTTCAAACGATAATAATGACGACAAATATAAAAAAAGTGCCAAGGTGAATGCGTAAGAATCGGTTATGGTCACTTGAATTACACAGCATTGACGTCTAGAATTAAGTCTAAAATTTCCAGTATTTTCAAGTATTAAAAAAATAACGATATTTACCTTCTCGATAAAAAGCTCGACTGTTGTAGTAACAAAAAATATTCTTATCGCCACTAATTAATCGGATTGTTAGCAATAAAACAAAGCTGAAAAGGCTCTTTTGTGTCATTCTTTCTGTTGTTCTAGATCACAACTAACATTGTTAGCAAGTACGGTGTTAAAAATAAATAATTTCAAGGTCTTGGATGATTTAATTAAATGAACTAAATTGTTTTTACAAAAGCTACATCAAATACAACGATTTCTTTGGTTTCTATCAACTATTCTCATAATTCGGCTCAAACCAGGTACTAACAGCTGTTCGCCTCTGTTCTTGTTCTTCATCAAATACCATAATTTTCAAAATAACAACTTCAATAGCACATAACATAAATAAAGCCATAAAAGTGTCTAAAAGTGTCGAATTCTGTGGTATGACACCTGGTGGATTATCACTACGCATACCCACACTAGACACAAAGTACGTTAACATGGTTTTAGTAAAATGAACACTGGAAACCTTAAAATTTGTTTGAAATCGAATTATTTTTATTATCATTGGTTTCTTTTTGGTTATATCGAATTAGCAAGCTGTCGATAGTTGAGCTACCAGACAAATAATAGTAATGAAAGTAAAAGTGCGGAATAATCTTTTGAAGACTTGTAAAAACTGAAGACTTTCACGACAAAGTAGAACACCAAATGCTTGTTTTAATGTTGAATTATCCAATCATTTTGTTATGCAATTTAATGTTTATTTAAATACTTAATTTAGATACGGAAGGTGTAAACTTCTTGTAAGTTTCACTTGTAACACCGTCTCTGACTAAAATTTCCATAACACAAAAAATCGATTTTACATTGGATATGAAAACGGATTGTCCATCGTTTATTTATATGTAAATTTCATGTTTATTCAAATCACTTAACCTACTTAATGTTGTTATTGTTATCACTATCCTTGTGATTAGTGATTGTTATTCATTGTAATCATTTCCCCGTTTGTTTGTTTTTTGGTTTTATTAATAGCAGGATGCTAAACCGTGAAATCAGCAATTAAAAAAATCCAATTATTAATTAGAATTTATTGTTAAGAACGAGTCCTCTAAAAATAATTATTATTTCATCTACAACTCACAAGTTTTCCCGTTTTTTTAACACTTCAACTGGACGATATCAATTACTAGTTTATCCAGTTTGGAGATAATTGACAACGTTTTGTGTTCCTGTACGATTTCAAAAAATTACAAACAGGTCTAAAGGTCGATAGTCTTCTTGTTTATTGTTTTCTTCAGTCACAAGAGGCAAATACACTTAAATATCATCGTTTAGAGATGAATTTTACCCCTTTATGATTGTTGTTGTTGATAATTTCGACTGAATTGAGTTATTTTCTAGTTTTGTAGACTAGTAGGGATAATTTTTTAGGCTGTAACGTCCAAGGAGAACATCTTGATGAATACGTTTTTAATTCTTTCTAAATTTCCGTTCAATTATTGATAAATGGATGAAATGAGTTAAATGACTGAATAAAATATCGCTGGGAATTGAAATTAAAATATCTTAATTTAATTTCAAACGATTTTCCCATGAGAATTAGAAAATCGTGGAAAATAGTTGGGGAGTAACGCTTCTATTGGCGTTTTAGCAAAATAATTCCAATCTATTGTATTTTTAAACGGTAGAATTGTAGAAATTATTGGAGAATACAGAAAAAACCCAACAATTTGCTCTTTATGAAGCGTTAATCATGAAAGTAGACTGGAAAATAGAACAATATTGTTTTAAATATTGAAGAAAGTCATGTGAGAAAATTGAGACAAATTAACGAAAATTACTGCTTTAAAACAATAGTAATAATGGTAACAATTATATGACGAATATTGTTTTTGTTTTGTTGACCTTAACGAAATTTCGATTTTTATGGTTTCCTCAGTTTACACACAATTTTCCTTCGAAAATTTTCCCAATTAAATAATTTCAGAAGTGTTAAACTCAATGAAAATACATCTTTAATTGTAGTCTATTTAAAAATACAGTCAATTATGAAGAGTAAATCTCGATTCTTATCAGTAAAGATGAAAATTGCGACGTTTTCATTCTAGACCTATGTTGAAATTTCGATTCGGCTAAAGATAATATTGACAAATTTTCGCGGCAACTTGAAAGTCTGGAAAATTTAAGGCGCCTATAATCATATCTGTTGTAATAGTTTTATAAGAACAATAGGCCATTCAAAGGCGATTATCTAATTAGATTATTTTAGGAAATGATCGAATGGCTTTTTATCAGTGATTCATGTTAGGCTTCGACCTAAATCTCGATAAAAACCCCCATTTATTTTTTAGAAATCGAAAATTACCACCGTCCCAATGGTACTGTTTCGTGTGCAATCGTCATCTACGCTCAATTGAAGGTGTCTTGGAAACTGATCGTATTGTTGAATGTTTAAAATGCGGCAAGAAGGTTTGCAAACAACGCTGTTCCAAATATCGCCCATTAGATCATGGTTGGATATGCAATATATGCCGCAAACAACCACCATGGTACCAAAATATACTTAATACAATCCAACCAAATCTGAAATTATTCGCATTTACCATGGATGAACAGAATAAAGACGACAATTGTGCTGGTATTAACGAGATTGATGAAGATATTGAAGCTATAAGGAAAAAAGAAAGGGAACAAGTACGCGATTTTATTGAAAGATTAGTTGAGGCTATGCTTGGTGATGGTGTCGATGATGCTAGCGTTTCACGGTTATACAACAATAGAGAATGTAAGTGAAATCGTCAATTTCAAACGAATTAAACTAATTTACTATTAATCGTAAAAAATTACTAACAAAACTAACAAAAATATTTTACAGACGATGATTTATTCGAGAGGTACCACCAAGACCTCACTAATGTCCTCATTGATTTAGGGTCGGCTTTACATATTTCCATCGCTAGTAAGTTTGTATTAAAAAAAAACACACAAAAATGCACAAAAATTATAAATTTCGCACTAATTCGGTTGGAATTTCTGATAATCCTTCACTTTCGGCTTGAGAACAACTTGACCATCTTTTATCGGTTGCCAGTATCACCAGTATCACTCGTTCGAGCATGATGTGCGTACCTTTCTTTCAATATCGTGAGCGTGTTTGAAAACTATCCAATTTTTTTAAATAATAATCAATAGACGATGTTTAAATAGTAGAAATTTCGATACGTATCGGTTAGTTTAGAATAATAATCGATTTTCATTTTGATTAAACAAAAAAACTGCAAAATTCGAAAGGATGAAGATTGGAGATTGGCCAGAAAGTGAAAGAAACGTGTTTATTGAGATTCTAGCAATTAGTTTTTAACACTATCGGTGTTTGAAAATAGTCAAGTTGGATTGTTCGTGAAAATTCCAACATTAAAATATTTAATAAAAAAATACGGTGTTTACAATTTGCGGTGTAAATTTCGTCATCTAAAGAATTCCACTCGTTTTGGTATGCAGTTAAAGTCCCAATTATTTTTCCACACTTGGGTATTTCACGACCGTTATCCATATTAGGATAATGAGTCTCGTACAACAATAGAACATTTAAAGTGTCATCAATTGATTTGTTTTTTTGCTGTTTTGAAGTAAGAATAAAAATTTTCTTAATAAACATGCGACCTTCACAAAAGCCAAGGTAATGTATTTACCTTTGGTCGAAATTGTACACAAATAGCTAAACGTATACTTGAGAGAGCACATATTATCGGTGCACTTACAATTAATCAAACACATCAAACTTTATCCTTTTCGAGTATTTTACAGTGCGAGTGAGAAACCATAAAATCGTACAATTACAAAGTGAAAATCGATAATAATAATCGTTTTTTAGGAATTTTCCGACAATAATCAATCATGTTTTTCACAATTCTATTAAATACTCTAATTTCAATGTGGGTGGTTTTATGTGTTGTGGTTTATGGTTATTATTATTTAATTGAAGTCCTTCTTGGTAAGCTCACTAATAATATAATTCGCTAAATTTAATCCGTGACTAATTCTCTAATAATTATAATTTTTTCCATTTTGTATTTATTTTGTAATCTGTTTAGATTTACCTGTTTCGGGACAATCACCATGTACAGCGCACGCCGCTTTAAAGCAATTAATCGAAAAAATCCTACACGAAAGTCTGAATTTACCGAAACTGAATCGTAACGAAGAACATCCAGCTATACCGGAAGATAATAGTCGGACATACGAAGACCTCCTAGCGACAGCTATTTTAAATAAAGTTAGTATTATTATTATTTTAATTACAATTATAAAAAAATAACGTAATCTGTTATCAGTTTGGCAATATTGTATTGTTTTATGGTTTCATTTTATTTAATTATACTTGAAACCATAAAACTAAATTATATGTGCAAATGTAGCTAGGATATTGTAAAAATGGCGGTTGTTATTGTTGGTGTTTCGAGAAAAAATGTGTACATTTTGTTGGAATTAAATTAAAATTCGATTTTAATAAAACATCGTTTTAGGTGGTGGCAAATTCCCAAAATACTCAACCATCATCGTCTGCAGCCAGTATTTCAAGTCGCCATTCATCATCGAAATACAAAAATAAAGAATACTATTTCGGCGATGAAACTCTGGAAGATAAGTGGAAAAACGCCGATTTAGAAACGACATCCGTTTCAAGTCTAGAAGAATGGATACACAGTGATTCTAGTGTTGGTTCGGCCAAATATATCGATCGTGTATCACTAACAGTAACCCATTGAAATTAACAAATCACTCACAATTAAAACGATCAATTTCAGATCCAACAACGAATCGAAGAAATCCCCCCGTCTGAATCGGATGATGATCACGATTACGAAACAGCAAATTCCACATCATTATTGAATAGTGATGACAATAATTGGTATTTACAAAAACGAAAATTCCAAAATGGTACACATTCACCAGTACCGGTGCCAATGTTGGTGCCGAATCCAACTAGTGAAGCAAAAGTTCTAATCGGTGATCGTGAAATTGATGAAACTTCAGATCTATCAGATGTCGGTTCCGATTACGGCGACATTGAACATGTGCCCGGTTTGAATACGTTATTAATTGAATCGAAAACTGTAATTGGTGGTAAAAATTCAATTAATAATCGAGTCGATGACGATCATAACGGATCGGATAATGAATCATCGGCTGATTCGGGCGTTAAAGAAGATGTCAATCATGAAGATGAGAGGAATTATCACGGGGGACCCAAAGCTGATATCTCACTAGACGATGAAAGTGCGTCAATTTTTTTAAATTTCCGACTCAAATTATTTTGATTTTATTTTACTTACAGACATTGAAGATACTTCAATATTGTCCGTTTATAGTAACACAGAAAAGGATACAGAATATACAGAGAAGTACGCCTCTTTGCCTCGAACTATAGAGAAAAATTCGATAGAATTGTAAGTTTGAGTTATTGTAAGAAAGTATAACTCGAATTTGATCGATTTTCAGGCCTGAAAGTGAAGATTTGGAGTTTTCAGGACAATACAGCAAAAAGGAGAAAGAGAAATGGAAACATCCAGTTGAAATGAAATATAATCCGTACACAAAAGAGAGTATTGAAAAAAGAATTAAAACAAATACAGGGTAAGTAGAGAATTATTAAATTGTCCAAAGATAATAAAGCGCGATATTATCACGATTAAAACTGATAAGAATTAATCTTAAATTATTTCGTAAATTCCACACTGAAGTTTATCATAGTCTAATTGTATTACAATACAAAAATGAGTCGATTAGTTGATATTCTAGATGAAGATCGCCAAAAACAGAAAAATTACAGGCAAGTTTGCTTGGCTTTCCGTACAATAATCGATAATAAAAATTGCATAATTGGGATTTTATCGAGTGTAATTGTTTACAGGTACGGTCGCGATTATTATTTGCGACAAGCCTCATTGCCGTCGGGCGGTACTCACAAGAAAAATGAGGTAAGTCTAAAGGACCATATTGCCGAATTGGAGGAACAGTTCACATATTCTAGCCTACCGAGAAATCTGTATACACCGCAAAATTCGAGCAAGAATTTCGTTCAAAATCCACTAATGCATTTTCCTGAACAATTATAACATGTGATGATTCCCGTATTTGCCATTTTATTATTTCTAGTTTAGAACAATAGTCGAGTTTTTATGTACAAATTTTTAGTCAATTGAGTATTGTTGATATTGTAACGGAATAAATAAGGAAAATTGTTAGATTGTTTATTAATTTTCTATCAATTTTGTACAAATCTACTAGTGGTAAGTTTGCTTCATTATTCGAATCATTTTTAACAAATTTAGGAAATTAGCAGCAATACTAACAATACTCAAAGCTTTTGGCTATTTTGGTGCTTGTCTTCATTACCAATCATTTGCTTTATTTAATAAAATAATAATTCATAGCGTACTCCGATTGAAGACAGCTATCGAGCTATTCCAACGATCATCGATGATGATTCTGGTATAGTTCAAAACGAAACTGAATTTGACGGTAACAACACGAAACAAGACAACATTGAAACGATAACGAGCGATTCCGACTTGAGTTTGGTCAATTGTTACGATGTTGAGAATGCGAAAATTTACCGAAAAACATCCGATAGTGGTGAGAATGAATTATTAATTACAGTTAACACAGAAGGTTTGCTTTATAAACCGATAAACAACGATGAAATCAATGAGATACAGATCGATGTTGATGATGTTAGTTCAACGAACATTTCGATAGAATTCGATAGTAAAGGGCCGGTACATATTCCTGAGGTGTTTGAAAAAATCGAAACGAAACCTGAAAATATTCAAATTCATAGCAATACTGAAGAATTATTTTACGATACAAATAATCGTAAAGAAGAACAAATTCCAGAAGTGAAACCACGACAAACTAGAGTCACACCAATAGCCCAGAAACGCAGTAAAAAGTCTGATAATACACTAATTAAGAAAATTTACTCAGATCCAGTTGTACGTAATTTCGCTTTAAGTAATCGTGAAGAAATACCGGTTGATCACCGTGAAACAACAGCTGAAATTCTAATATCAACACCGAAAACGCCGAAAATTAGCGAAATGACTTTTGAATTATCGCCAATATACGTTGAACAATTCGAGAAATTAGAAAAAACCCCAACTGAAACAAACATGGATAATTTTAGTTTAGAATTATCGTCAGATAATGAAATTTTACAACGACAAAACTGCATTGATCAAGATCCAGAAATAACCCAATTGAAACAGAAACGTTTAGTGGCGAATCGTTTAGGTGAATTGTCTAAATCATTTCCGAATCTATCGAAAATACAACAAAGAAACGAACACGAATCGTACAATCGTAATGTGAATGATTCGAAATTGAACGATTTGAAACAGCAGAGTTTTGTTTCTGTTAAAGATTTGAAGAAGAAATTCGAAAGCAACGAAGTAATTTAATTATTGTATTTGTTATCGAAAATTTTAATTTTTATAATTTTAGGCTATTAATAAAAGTAAACCGGTTCATAGTCTAACGGCTAGAAGTATTTCAAAACCGATACGAGAGAAATTAAAAAACGAAGATAATATCAAGAGGACTTTTGGTAAATTTTGAACAAAACAATCGTAATCGATAATAATTTTTGCCAATTGTTCTATAGATATAATACTTGGAAGTCCAGAATTTAGAAATGTAGATGAGGAAACAATAAATACGAATCAATAAGTATCCAAGTCCAAAGTTTGTTTAAAGTATTTTTGTGTAATTTATTCTGAAATGTTACCCTAGAGTTAATCCCATGTTGAAATTATGTAATAAAATGTAAATATATTGTTTTTCTAAAAAATATGTTTGATTTCTCCATTAGAAAGCTGCTTTTAAGAAAAGAATTAACTAAGAATTTTCCAAATTTTAAAGAAAATTGGACTTAGACGATGAAAACTCAACTTACAGGAGAATTTTCAGGCCTATAAGTGATGAAATATTTGAAATTTTTACAGCTAAATAGACGGTTTAAAAATCAAAATCCAATGCAGTCTAATAATTGACGAAATGAAGAAAACAGGCCTGTAATTTTGGTTGTAGTGAAGACTTGAAGTGACTTAAAAAATTACCAATTTGTTTTAAAAATATTGAATTTTTAAATACTTAACAGTTCCAAAGGAGTACAGGAAGCCCAAACTGGTGCACTTTTAAATAAACTTTAACTTCACCAGATAAAATCGTTAAAAATGCGAATAAATAAATTTTGTAATTTGTTTACAAAAATTTTGTAGCTATGAGAAGTGGATACCTTCACTGTTGAACGCATGTAACAACCTGTAAATAAATTGCTTTTATCAGTAAAACAATCGAATTTAAATCGGTTATTTACTTGATAAAATCGTCAATATCCATCGTTCTAGCTCGACTTTGACCGGCTTCAACTCCTTCTAAAATTTCTTCAACTTTATCCTTAATATTAAAATCTTCCGGTATCGCCTACAATACAAACAAATATAGTAATAATTTGGATTAAAATCAAAATTATTGCCTTATTATGAAGACTACAATGCAAACGATAATTCTTATCTAAAGCCGCCAAGACTGTTGTCTGTTTAAACGCACTAGCTAACGTTTTATTCTTCCTTGTGAACGCTATACGAGTCAAACCGTCCCATTCCGTATACGGTATCGGAGGTGGTGGATTTCTTGGTTCAATTCGTACAACAGACGATTCAACTTTCGGCGGTGGTCGGAAATTATTCTTACCGACTTTCATCAACATATCAACTCTCGCTAATAATTGCGTATTGATTGATAAGCGACAATACAATTTATCGCCCGGTTTGGCGACTAGACGTTGCGCAAATTCCCGCTGGAACATCAATACAGCGCAACGGAAGAACGGGCGATGTAATAACAATTTGAAAACTAACGGCGATGATATTTGGTACGGTACATTGGCTACGCAAATATCGAAAAACGGTAATTCCGTCTTCAAGACATCACCGATCAGGATTTGTAATTTTTGTTGGTACGGTGTACCTTGTACGCGTTTCTGTAATTCGGCAACTAGACGCGTATCAATTTCACAAGCTATAACTTTTTTAACTTGTTCCAGTAGTTTTATTGTTAAATTACCGGTACCGGGACCGATTTCCAGGGCGACATCGGTTGAACGTAAGCCGGCTTTATCCAACATTGACGTTATCACTAGTGGATTTTTCAAAATATGCTGACCGAAGTCTTTGTTGAACATAATTCCTGGAAAACAATTTGGTTATCTACGATATTTCGGATTTTATTGTAAATCTCACCTTGTTTGGCGACTTCATTGTGAATACGGCTCTTTTTCGCTAGTTTTACTTTCGGCATTTCGATTTATTTGTTCAAAAACTTCAAATAAATTGGATTTCAAGAAAACCAAAACATGCGTAAAATTTGAGGTTATGTCGTTTGTCATTGACATTTCTCCATTGACGTATAAGAAATTTGATAACCTACTTATACAAAATTTAAACAAAATTTACGCATAAAAAGAAATTTGGCCTAAAATAGTTACAGTTGTAGTTTTTCAGTAATTTATTCCTGTTAATTTGTTTGTATTTGCAATAATTCAAATAAATAATTGCTTACAAGTTGACATGACGATCTATATTTTTTTGAACTCAATGAGTAATCGGAGAAGCCTATAATTCTAAAGCTGTCCATAGACCAGCAATCAAAAATCGCGGTTTGTTATTTTCACAACGTACAGTTTATATAACAAAAGTTCAATAAAACCCGAAAATTTAGCTTGAAATTAATTAAAAATATTGTCTATTGTTTACAGTTACAAACCAATATACGCTAGAAACACATTTACGATAAAAATAGCAAAATGTAGATTAAAAGCTCAAAAATCGTCCAAGTGGGTTCAAATTTTTGTATTTTGGTAATTAATACCCAATTAAATATTGTGAAGTATTTGTTTGTTCCAAAGATCGATCTATTCGATGACCTTTGGTAGCCTTTAAATGGCCTATTTTTAATATGAAGCAGATTTATTAACATTTCAACTAGCGCACATCTTTTACGATTTCCGCGATGATAACGCAGTTAATTAACCCACTGCCCGGGGCGAAAATTCGAAAATTCTTAGAAATTCCATTGGAGTATTATTGTAATTTTTAATTTAAATAGAAATTGTTTGTGACACCTTAATCTATTTACAAATATCAATAATGTTGTTGTCAATAAACTCTTCTTTCGGTAAATATTTTCTCTTTGCTTTTCAATAATCGATGGAATTACAGGTCATAGTGTTGCTGACGAGGTTGATGGTTTTTTGTTTCTTTCAGTTTTATTTACAGTTTGAAAATGTTTAATTAATTAACTGGTGTATTATTAGATTTTTGTTAATAAATTATCGATTTAATTACTTTTTAGAATTTATTAGGAATTTGTTCGGTGCCAGTCTTGTAAACAAATTCCCCAAATAACTGTTTCCAATCGAGACTCTTCTTGTCAACGACACGAGGATAGTAACGGTCGTCTGCCCTTGACCGTACAGCATTGCAGTTCTCATTTTTATGTTTGACCAAATAGACAAAAAATCAAAACGAAGAAAAAACACACCGATCGACGAACCATAGAGAAGATGTTGCTATCAAGATAAAAGAGTTCTTCTCCTTCTACAAGACCGGTTGAAAAACCAATCAACATTCCGCTCAGTTCAAATACTGTAAAACTATTATTATTATTATTGTAGGAGAATAAACAAGAATATAAAATCTCTTGTAGAGAGTTCATCAGCTTCAGTCTATTAGAATCTTTGACAATGGAAACTAGATCTCTTGTAATATTTTTGGTAATTTCTATTGCCACCATAGAATCGGCAATAATCAATAAACGTGATAGTATACCAGTTCGAGTAGTGTATGAAGGAAGAATACATCCATCTGTACGAAATTTAGAAGAAATCCAATTTCGTGAAGATGTTGCAGAAGGCCAATCGTTGTACGAAAGTTCTGGAGAAGTTGAAGTATCGCAAGCCTACATCAAAGGTATCAATAATTTGGCAGAAAAACCGCAATTATCAGGCGAAGAAATTAAAATTGCTATTAAACATCTACCGAAACCGGTCGAGCCTGGTCTTGAAATTCAACAACTCAAATCAATTGATGAAACAAAATTAGAAGACGAAAACGAAACTGATCAACAAAATAATGGATTGATGTTGAACCAAATTAAAGAAATCATCTATAATGGCTTGGATAATATTCATAGTAGTGTCAATAAATTGGCTAATTCTGTGGGAAAACCGGTAGAAGAAGCATGGTACAATTTCAATAAAACTATTGCTGATCTGTTAGAAAACCAACAAAAGAGCGGCAATTTGAAACAGGAGAGTACACAACAACCACCAAATCAAAACCAAAATCAAGGCCAATTCTTCCAGAATCTTGTCTCAAATTTCCAGAACGCTGCAAATAATTTTGTTCAAAACCTGCAACAGAACCGGCCAGTGAACGGCAGCGAAGATGAACAAACCGGTGGTGGTGGCGGTTGGGGCCAAAACGTCATCAATTCGATTCAAGGAGGTTTGCTTCTAAGGTTTTCACTAATTAGAATCTAAGTTAATTTTATAATTAGGCTTCCAGCAAGTTTTCAACAATATCAACAGTTTAACTGGCCAAAATTCGGGATCTAATAGCAGTCTTGGTGATACTGGCGTTGGTGCAACGACACAAGGCTCAATTATCGGTAACGTTGTCAGTTCCTTCCAACAGATCTTCAGTGGCGTCAATCAAGGCAATCCAATCCAAACATTGACAAATCAAAGCGATACCGGTGTCGGTTCAACGCAACAACCCGGCCTATTCCAAGGCGTTATCAACCAAATCAACCAAGTTGCTAACAATTTTCGGCCAACTCAACCGCCAGCAGGTCAAGGAGATGAAGCTACAACAACACAGAGAAGACCTGTTCAGTTGATTCAACAGATCGGTAATCAAATCGGCAGTATTTTTGGACAACCCACAAATAAACCAGGATCAGAGGACGAACAAACAACCCAGTCGACCAATTTCATACAGAATATTGGCCAGGCTATACAGAATGCGAATCCATTTAGACCACCACAAGGCCAACAGCCGGGTGGTGCAGGTACCAATCCGATAACCTCGGGCGCTCAAGCTGTTGGTAGTCAAATCCAACAGGGAATCCAAAATGCGGTCAATCAAAGTCCGTTGGGAGACTCCACGACTGAAAAGAGTGACGATACGAAAAAGGAGACTACTGTAGAAAGTGTAGCAGAAGCGACGGAAAATTTAGCAACGACTACTTTTGGAGAGAAGAAAGAAATAATGGAGACTACAGAATAACCCCCTAAAAACAAACATTAATTTATTTTCCTTTAATTTAATCAATTAGTTTAATTACAAAAAATGCTTGATTTTTTTAAATTGTAGTAATAATTCTTGTATCAAATAAACGAATTGCGAAATACAATTGATGTATTTTCAACAATCCCAATCGAAATGTCGCAGTTATCCAGTGTTATAATTAAGGTGAGATTGTTGGCAGCCCTACCTTATTGTTTTTAATTGTCGGAAGCAATGCGGCAATTAGATCGCAGTTCCAAATTAACTATTGAAACTGACTGAAAGTGTTTTGTAGATGGTGTGACCTGATTTTTTGCAACCTCTATCGAAACCTAAATGGCTATCGAATTGTATTTTACAAGACAGAAATCGGACATACCGTGGGGCTTTCGATTATCTGGCGGTGCTGAATTTAACGCCCCCATACAAGTGACTAAGGTAGATTTATTTTGATATTATTAGAAAAAATCAATTGAAAGTTTCTTATTGTTGCGGAAAGATTGCTGATCGTAGTATCGCCCAAGAAGCGGGATTACAAGTTGATGATGTTGTTGTAAGGATAAATAATGTACCAACATCGGGTATTACGCATAGTGAATGTAATAATCTCCTATCAGTCTCAGGAAATCAACTAATTTTAGCAGTTAGAAGGTCAGACTAATTTTATTTTCCCTCTAAATCGACACGTGTAACAATAATCTTTTTTTTTAGAGATGAATTAACACCCACAACACCGGAGCTAGAAAATGCATGTTGTTTCAATTATCCAAAAAGCAAATTAAATAATTTAGAATTTCAGGATAGCGAAGTTTCGAACATTTTCGAAAAATCGATGCAAAAAGAAGAGAAAAGGGTGCATTTCCAAACTGTAGCGGAAGAATTCGAAGAGTACACAACCCAGGAAGGTACAATTATTGAAAAGGGCGAGTAAGTATTGCAAATAAAGTCCCCAATAGAAATTTATTTAAAAAAATTAGGACACCCCAAATTCTTTCCACCAAGGAACAGGCGCAACAACAAAAGAAATGGTCGACATTTTTGCAAAAACCAGCAAACCCAATACCGAAACCTAAACGAACTGAAGATAAGCCTAAGGTAAATATCAACTAAATCTTCAATTTGATGATTTCCAATAATTTTAGGGAGAACCTTATCGGGTGGTAATAAAGAAGCAAAAGAAGAAAACCGCTGAAGAACAAAAAATACAGGTAGGAAATTTGGTAAATAGAAGAAAAGTATCGATTCTTCCGGTTTTAGAAGGAAACAATTCTAGAGACAACAGAAACCAAAAAAGAAGAAGAATCACAATTCGAAGAAATTCACAATAATAATAATGAAGCAATCCAAATGGAATCAAAAGAGGAAATTTCAGAAGAAGAGGAAGTTACAATAGAAGACGAATCAGAAATTGAAGACGAATCTAGAATAAGCGATAAAGTTGTTGAAGAGAAGAAAAGTGTGTTGTTATAAAATTTTGGAATATTTGGTGATTTTTGGTTTGTAATTTTAGGTGCAGCAGAGAAATTTTTGGAAGAGAAATTGGCAGCCGTTCAAAAACAATTGGAGGCTTTATCACAACTACCAACTGCAATACAGATGACTTTAGATGCTGTTACGAAAGAATTGACGAATATTATCAAAATCAAAGAGGGTGGAGTTGATGAAATTGAAGAGAAAGGATCTGATGATGAGAATACAGCAACAGAAAGGGAGGCTTCTAATGATTTGACAGGTGGCGAATTATTTCTATAATTTCAGTGTTAATAATCGTATTATTTTGTAGAAAATTCGGTATCTTCTAAAAGTGAAGAAGAATTGTATGATGAGAGTGGTGGAGCTTATCAACATGTTGGTGACGAAGAAAAAAGCGAGAATTTAGAGGAGGTCCATGAGGAATTGCCGATTGAGGATTATGAAGAACAAGTAGAAGTGGAGCTTGAACCGCAACCAGAACTGGATCCCGATGAAGGTCTAACTGAAGAAGAGAAGGAAGCTAGACGTTTGGAACGTGAACGTTTAGACAAACAGCAAAAGGTAAACGAATTAATTGTTTTTATTCGATTCGAACGTTAAAGAAAAATGGTTGGGATACGGAAAATCTTCCTCCTTAGATAGAAGAATACCAACAACTGCGCCTTGGACAACGTCCAACATTACCATTAAAACCAATTGAAAGGCCAATTATATTGCCGGGAGGAAGACGTTGGTCCCAACCGGATGACGCCTGTCCGACAATACGTCATCCGAAAATGTCCGATGAAAAAATTGCCAATACAATCGAATCATTTTCTGAAGTTATTGTTGGAAAAACAAAAGGGTAGGCATTTTTGCAATTTGATTTGTTAATCAACAAAGGAATCATGGTTTTTCAGGTGGAACACTGGAACCAGATATGGCCATGGTCGAATAAAAATAAACCCATCTACAGGTAGTGTTGGACAAAAAAATATAATGGAACTTCAACTACCATAATCAAGTTAAGTACTCAATTTTGCTAATTTATTTTTGAATTAATTGATTTCCTTATTTATTTCTTAATTATGGTAGTTGATAATTCCGGTTTGGTAGTATTAGTGTTTTGTGGCATGTTTGTATTTTTATAGAGAGTCAAATTGTCGACTGGTGCCAAGTACGCTCGCAAGTTCCAACAAGTAAGTACCCGTTAATGAAATTCAATTTTAAAACTGCATTTTTTTTAAACTTTGAAGTAATTACTGTAAAATTTCCAGAATTAATTTCTTAAAATACCAACCACCGCCGACTAATCTTGTACACTTACAACGGTCTGAAGTCTACAAGTTGGTCCACGATTTGGAACCACCGGTGCGTGGAATCTGCAACAGAGCTGAGAAGATCCTATCAGAACAAGATTATTATCAAGTAAGTCCAATAGAACAGCGAATAAATCTAATTCTAATCAATTTAATTTATTTTAGAATAATATCGAAGCACAATAGGGTTGTTGTTGATGATAGAAACAATTAAAAAAAATGTAGAGTTTATTAAAATATATCCTTAAAAACTATTATAAATATCTTCTATGTAAGCCTATACGTACACCATTTGTAGATTTTAGGACGCTTTCAGGCGTTAAAATTAAATTGTGATAAGGTTCTGCTGGTACCAGCCGGAAATGTCTCACGATTTTCGAGATAATACTTTTCATTTCTAACATGGCAAATTTTTGGCCTGAAAATTTTCGAAAATTCTAGTCTCAATCTGTAGTTCTAGCAAAGTAGGGAAGGATTGCAAAATTTTTGAATGAAGCTAGTGATTGAAACCGGTACTTGTGCAGAATTAGCTTACCGATACAGTTCCTGGAGCCGGCGCTGAACGGTATAAAGGCATAAGGAAATTTCCCATTGATGTCCTCGAATCGATCCGGATTGAAAGTGTTTGGATTTGGAAAATATTCGCTTTTTCGATGCATACCATATGGAAAAATCGATAAAGTCACACCTTTTGGTATGAATAAATCGCCAAATTTGATATCAGTATCCGTTTCTCTAGCAAAAATCGGTATTGATGGGTATAGACGTAAAGATTCTTTAATTACTTGTTCCAAATATTTCATTCTTTGTAAATTTGTCAGGGTTATGTGGCAATTATCAAAATTACTCTCAAATATTCCAAACTGTTCCTCTAAGACTCTATCCTAAGGATTGAAATTTAAAATTTTAAGTCATAATAATTGAAAAATAATTTGTTTTGAACCTGTATATCGGGATGATTAGCTAGATTATAAATTGCAAAACTTATTGCCGTTGCTGTAGTGTCATGACCCTAAAATATTTCTTCTCAATGTAATTTTATTCAATAACAACAAAAATAAATGTAAATATGATAATAACCAACCTCAAACATAAATGTATCAACTTCTTCCCTAATCTCTTCCAAAGTCAGCTCTTTACCATCAATTTGTGTATCAAGAAGATGATCTAAAAAGACTTTTCGAATTTTCTCGCTACTCCAATTGTTATTATCGATAAATTGGTGATTTTCACGATTTTTCAACAATTCTTTTTCACGTTGCATTATAACATTGTTGGTGAAATTGTGCAAAATACTTATGGCTTTTTTCTGTTTATAATAATCGATTGTTAAACAATGTGTCCAATCGTTACCACCCAAGAGAGACGTTGTACGTGCCATTATAATACGGCCCATTTCTTTTACGCTTTTTACATAGTCGGAATTTGTGTTGGTTTGGGCTTTTGTCGATGTGCCCATTGCTGATTCTGAAAAGCTACCATTTTCAACTTTCAAGACAGAAAAATAGAGATGTACAGGGTGGATGAATAATGGAAAATTCCTCTGTTTGTATTTAATTTTGCTAAAATGATAGGATATAGAAATTAAAAGTTATACCAAAAACTTGAGATTTTTCGATGAAACAGAAATACGCAAGCCATTTGATTGTACAACTAATGGATTTTGATTTTTCCGAGAATTATTGAGCTTCAACAGATGGTTACTTTTTTGATTCTAGTACTAAATGTTGTAATATAAAACATCTTCCAAAGTTGTCTCAAAAAATCGGCCAGTTTCCCATTTTTTGACGATCCAAGGAGGAAAAACGAAAGAAAACCTACTGTTAAGATGATGATTATTGTCTAACGAAAATTTTGGGCTAGCGAACATCAGAAAGTGGTTAGATTAAATGAATTACGAAATTCTTATTTTGGCAAAATGTTCCTAGAGACTACAAATCCTCGAAATATTTTGCAAATCACCCGGCAATTAATAGAGCTGCCATAAGAACAGACTATTTACACAGAATAAGCTGTAATCCGTCAAATTGTAAAGAAAGCGTTCAAATCTTCCAAAATTTTCGACGTTTAAGTGGGAACTTCTAAAGAATCTGCTACTAACTAGGAGTATTTCAAATCTAGCTCCAACTGGTGGATTTTAAATAGTACTATCATTTAAAAGGTCTTATCTTTTAAGGATTTAGAAGAGGATCCTTCGAAACTCGCAGCTCATCGGGAAGTTGGTCAAAAGTTTTGAAAATATTGCGACTTTTGAAATCGAGCTAAATACAACTCACGATTCAAGCATGCTCCTCATATTTTTCCCACCCATTTAAGGATAAAATGGCGAACAACGAAAGATTCAAGGAAACACCTTTGAGTCATTTTACGTGCGTAACTGCTTCTTGAAAACCACAACCTCGTCAGAAACGGTTGTTTTTTGACCACAAACAGAGAATAAATAGCGGAAATTGCGTCCATCCTGTACGATTTCTCCAATTTATTTACCACAAATTATATCCAGTGTGCACAACGATAAATACGGATAAATATCGAGACTTTTGGATTGATCGTTTGATAGTTTTTCGATTAAAATATCGCCACAATTTTCAAAAATATCGATAAACTGCTCTAGGATTTTAAAATGAAAAGTTGGTGTAATAATTCTGCGACGCTTCTTCCATTTGATACCATTACTGGTCAATAAGCCTGTACCTAACCAACTGTGGAAATATTTATATTCTTTTGATTTGGTTAAAACGTTATTTGTGCTCAATAGAAATTCTAATAATTTATAATCGGTAACGATTAGAAATTTACGGACTGGGCCAATATTGATACGGACAAGACCACCATAATCGTTGATGTATTTTAGGAAATTCTCCAACAATTCTAAATAGTACACCGAATCAATAAATATTAAATTTTATTTAGAAGAAATTCACCTGTTGTATTTCTTAATTCTAGGACATTACCTAGGAGGGGTAGTCCAGGTGGTCCTGGGATATTTTTATAAAACTCCCGATTTCTATTAATATAAGAATAACACCATAACAATAATGTTAAAACACTTAAAGCACTTAAGCACAATATTAAAACACCCATGATATTGTTCAAATAATTGCGAATTGTCTTCGATTTTATTATTATAGAAATTAATAAAATTACGATAAGAGACTGACTTTTGTTTACACAAAAAAATTAGACTCACATTATCCAAAAACAGTAAAAAAATTCAATATAGCTCATTTAAAATTAAAACCGATGACGTCAGTATAAATAAATTTGGAAATTAGCAATGGCTCTATAAATAAATTCTATAAGAACACATGAGAAATGGGCAAAAGCGCAACAAGAATAGTGAATTTGAAGATTATCAAATATCAACTAAACCACAACACGTGTATGACGGAATAATTGCATGTATAATGCGATAGATAGCCAAGTTTATCAATAATTATAATACACGTGTGAAATTTTATAATGTTCGTATAAAGTGCATACAAGTTTTTTGCATGTTTTTCCAAATTTATGTACATACTATACAAAACAAATACATAAAAAAAGATTGCAACCGAAGATAATTAATATGTATGACCTTTTATAGATCGTGTTATCAGTTCGTTGATTTTTATTATAATAAATTAATACCGTGTGTTTCACCTCGGACTATAAGTTTTTATGGCAACTGCCCTTATTTAGCGAGTAATTTATAAAATATTTTAAGGATTTATGGGAGGATCTCTGGAGATCATTTTAGCAAAATTTGGACCTCGTAGCTTGTTTGAAAGTTGGTCCATTGACGTTCGTTTCTAACCAAGTAGCGATTTTCAAAAACGAGTTACACAAGTCGATGTTGATTTTTTTCGTTTCTCTCTATTTTATTCTGGAGTGCGATGGAGAAGAATAAAAAAATTATGTTGAGAGCACCCTTGAGTCACTCCGAGTCATGATACGAGCGTACCTCGCTTCTGTCAGAAACGAGCGTTTTTTGACCAACTTCACGATGAGCTAAGTAACTCAAATTGGGCTAAAATGTTCTCCTTCTATGAGTTTTTTTGACCAACTTCACGATGAGCACTCAAATTGGGCTAAAATGTTCTCCTATAAATATTTCACAAATTGCTCGCCAAAAAGGCCAGTTGCCGTAAGAACTTATAGTCCGAGGTGAAACACACGGTATACATGCATACAAACGTACACTTTTGATTTCATGAAAATTTAATATTGAAAAATCCTATAAATAAACGTGAATTTATGCCAATCAGAAGATTTTAATTATCAACATCGTTTATGGATCGTAAAAAGTATGTTTATTGCAGAAACAAAACAACACAACTTTCGCTTTCTTGCTCTTATTATTGATTATCGAAAAATATTTATTTGTTCTAATTTATTTTCTACAACTTTATACAAAACAATGATTATCAATGAAATTGTTAAAAATAGTTCGGTAATCTTGGAAAATGAGACAATGGTGGGATTTTAGACTTTGCAAAATTTGGGCCAAAACTGCAGCAAAAACTCTAAGGGAAAAAAGTTCTAATGTAATTTATTGGAGGAAAGTCGTGGTAAAATTTTGGGAACAAGTTAGAACGCTTTCCTTTTTCAAATTTCGGCATTACTAAGAATAAAGGAGTAGACTGTTGACCTCACTTACTTTGAAAATCCTCCTGAGTTTGAGAGCTTTCAATTCAAAAAGTTTCAGTATCCAATAGAGCCAGTTTACTATCTCAATGGATGATCCAGGGTCCTTGACTACTGTGACATTGATTAATTTCCTTTTTTAGAACATGAACTTTGTTATAAATTCGATTTTCTGTCTATATCAATTCGTATTTACATTTGCTAATCAATTTAAAATAATGGTTTTAAAGCTTGGCTAGATAACCCTGCCGAAAATAAACGATTGCAAAAATGCACCAATTCTTGCACCTAAAAATGTAAATTATAAAATTAAAAAAATAGACCTCCATATACCTGTTTATTAAAGACTGAAATTATCCGAAATAATCGTGACATTACATATTTTGTAAAAAATATGGAAAGAAAAACAGTATCTTATGCAAGTAAAATTTATCCTTTAACGTTTGCTTAGTTGTCTAAACAAAATTAAATAAAGTGTAGCCTTTTGGAAAACTGCCTGCAAAATGGAGGACAATTATTTAAGTATAAATCAAAAATTATAACAAAAAATTCATTGTTGCATTAAAACGCCGATTTTAGTCGAAAAATAATTCCTATATTCTGAGACCAACCTTATTTTGGCCACAGTCAATTCAACTAATCCATGTTAATTTATCAGGATTTATATCAAAAACCTCTACATAGAAAATTACTGTTGACATTGCGATAAGCAGGTGTTTCTGATAAGTCTGAGACACGTGGCAATAGAACGTAATAAAAAAGCAGTTATAATTATAACACACATAATTCAAGATTACAATTATGGAGAATTAATGAAAAAATAATTAAAAAGCTTCTTACGTTAATCATAATTTTACTGTGTAAAACTGGAAGAAAACTGTAATTGTTCTATCAATTTGGCCAAAGAGTCTCTATAATTAAAAATTGTTTAGCACTTTGGCAGGTGGATACAGAAATCTTTTGATAACGACCTGCATATGCAGAAAGAAAAATGTTGAAGAAATGAAGTGATTTTTTTTAATGGACCTATAATTGATAAAGTTTCAAGCTATAGTGAACCATTTTGAGTTAATTTGTGGCTCCTTGTAGAGTTTTAAAAATTTTGTCTAAGGAGACAACTTACTAGAGACGCTTCATAGGCGTCTTCAAACGTATCAAAACAAATTTTTCACTTCTTTCTTTCATTTTTCCTCTTTGTCATTTCGTAATGGTGTTATCTGCATAGTACTCCGACTTATTTAGATCACTGAGCAATAATTAATTTCAATTTTTGGTAGCTTGTAATCGCCATTGGACAATCTTATCAATGTAGAAAGTCTAATTTTAGAGCCTACTATCACAATATAAGCCTCTGCCTTCCTGTATATTTACAAGAATACTCAATATATTATCACGACTCTTATCATTTATAAAAGAAATCCTTGTTTGTCAAAATATAAACAGAAATAATCATAATCAAAAAAGGTTATCGTATTTGCTACCCGCCCACTGTTTCAGCCAATCATCTATGAGAGAACTTTGTTTATAACAGTATTTTGTTACTGGACTTATTATATTGTAAATAAATCTAAAATGCACGATTGATATTGGAAATTAATAAAATTCACTAATTAGGTGTTTCTAAAACTGCCAAAATTTTGCCATCAGTTGGCAAATTTCCGGATGAATGAGCTTCAACGCTAAAGATGCGATTCCGTTTAAAATCTCTTATCAATACTGAAAATAATTAAATTACCCTACCAATCATTATTCAGAGTGGACTAAATTTAGTTTGCTAAGTTTAGCATAGCGTGCTTATGTATGAAAAACCTTCCATTATTCTATTGTAGTAGGTTTTAATAATAGCTCATTGTAAATGAAAAAATTGTTATTTCTTCTTCTAATGACAGCCGTCATTAGATACTTACTTTATGAATTTTTATGATTGATTATTTGCAATTTTCAATTTTTTTTTCTCATTTGGCATCGGTATGGCAAACACTAAAAATAAAGTCTATAGACCATGAAAACATTTCGTTGATTACAATTTTACGTTTTATTTACAAAAATTTTTCTTAAATTAGAACAGTTATCAATAAACGTCATTTTGCAATAATGTAACAAATCCACTTGCACAAATTATTTGTTTGTTTATTTAGAATTTTTCACTGTAATCCTCCTACATTGCAATAGTTTTGACGTATTTGTTATTGATTCCTTTGGGCAAAAATTTTCCTCTGATTAGCAAAATTTTCATTACTAGCTGGATTTTTAGAAGCCTAAACAATAGCTTGGCCGATCAAAACAGAAGAAGTTTCGTATGAATTCCTTGGCCTCAAGCTCGCTTGGAGTCTTTTTGGTTACGCCACTGCTATTAGAGTATTTATTTTTAATTTATTCGCAGGTGTTTTGAAAGAATGATAATTTTATCAATGAAGACAATATTAATCGATAATCACCGAGACATTGTCATTGTTATCATGTTTATCAAAATTTTAAAACCTTTTGTTCGAAGATACATAATAGATACCTGTCTCTTTATCTTTGCGGTGAATTACCTAATGCTTATCGGAAAACCATTGAAATCCGTTGAAAATTACATCAAAAACAGATATCAATAGATGTTTAATAATCGAAACATATTCAGCCATGTGTATAGATAATAACACTTGTGATTAATTTGATTGCTTGTTTGTTTTCGCTGAAGTATTTCTGGAACAGAGTTGAACGTTAAACAATCGGGATCTGAAATGGTAATTTTCGTTTATTGTTTTCGAATGACCGATAAGTTTCGCCAAAATTTTGCCCCCATTGGGGATGATTGCTTTTGAATTTATCGATCGATTTGTTTGGTAAACCTGGGTATTTCAAGTCTTCTACAATTGCAAACTGCCATACAATTGCCCTTTCAACAGTCTAAGCGTGCATATGCGCTTTACATTATTGTATTCCTAGCGCGCAAAAGTGCTCCAAAGGTCATTTACTCGATTAGGGGATTAGAGCATAATCATTTGAAAATATTACAAAATTATTGATAAAATAAAATAAGATATTTGTAAATACAATTTGTTTTTATCAGTAACGCTTTCGTTGTTTAATAAAATTCTAAAATCCAGACAAATTTTGAAATCATCAGTACAAAGTCTAAAGGTCCCCGTATATCTTTTGGATTCTCTCTCCAATGACCCTGATGGGAATCGCAGCATTTGATTAAAGGAAAACACAAACCGCCCCTTTGATTTTTTCCAGAAAATCACCCTAAGCTTACATTTGTTATCACATACCTTTTACACATTCAAATTACAAATTATTATTGCGTGACAATTGTGAATTTTTTCTAATAACCACTTCAGATATCATTCTCAGTTCTGATTGGTTGATTGTCAGTCTTATAATTATTATAATAAAGATTTTTTTTAATTATTATTATTACTACTATAATTATTATTAATGTTGGACTTTGTTCAAGAATTCTTGGAAGTTTCGTCAAAATAATAACAAAAAACATAGAGGGGAGTTCCTTCGCGGATATATAAATACCACTCCATTAGAGAGTTACCGAAAAAAGGTGATAACATATTGTAAAAGTAACAACATGTCGTTAATTTTAGATTGTTTTGCGATTTTATGCGTTTTACCGATATTAATATGGTGGTTTCAATATCTGAAACAGAGAAAATTGAGGGACTTCTATAAAACGATCCCAGGACCTGCAGGGGTGCCACTGCTTGGAAATGCTTTAGACTTTAAAGATAAGACAAAAGGTTAGTTTTTGCTTTATTTCGGCAAAAAAGACTGTAAAATATCTAATGCAGGTCTTTTGAATACATTGATACGATATAAGCAAGAATATGGAGATTTGGTAAAAGTACAAATCGGTCCATTTCGAAAAATCGTCGTGGCATCTGACTATAAATTTTTGGAATTCGTTTTGAGTTCAACTAAAGTTATAGAAAAATCCAATAATTACCGTTCATTATGGCCATGGTTAGGTACTGGATTGTTAACAAGTGGAGGTAATTTTACAAAATTCCCAAACACTTTCGGAAAAATTAGTTACAAACGTTTACAGGCACAAAATGGAAGAAACATAGGCGTATCATCACCCCAGCTTTCCATTTCAAAATTCTCGAACAATTCATCCAATCGTTCGAATCTGCTGGTAATGTAATGATTGAGAAAATGCAAAAAATCCAAAAAGTTTCCGGGCAGGATTTTGACGTATACCCGATTGTAACTTTATGCGCTCTCGACATTATTTGTGGTAAGTTTCATTAATACATTTTTAGATAATTTTCTAATTTTTGAATTTGTTTAGAAACGGCAATGGGTACTTCAGTTAACGCCCAAAATTACGCCGATTCTGATTACGTTGTCAGTGTGAAAGAAATGGGCCGAATCATAATGGAACGTGCTTTCACCCCACAGAAAAACAACGACTTTCTGTTCAAATTCACCAGAGATTATCAAATTCAAAATGGCTGTTTAGAGATTCTACATCGTTATACAAATAATGTTATCGATCGACGACGTGAAGAACTTTTGAAACAAAAACAAAATCTTATAGTTGATGATGATTTTGGCGTGAAGAAGAAAATGGCATTTTTGGATTTATTATTGCAAGCCAATATTAATGGGGAACAATTGAGCCGTGAAGATATTCGTGAAGAAGTTGATACGTTCATGTTTGAAGGGCATGATACGACATCGTCTGGTATCAGTTTTGCTTTGTATAGTTTAGCTAACAATCCAAACGTACAGAAGAAAGTATTGGAGGAGCAAATTAGCATTTTTGGTGATGAGAAAAATCCAGAAATTACTTATCAGAGTTTACAAGACATGAAATATTTGGAGTTGGTGATCAAGGAGACGTTGCGGCTTTATCCTTCGGTTCCTTTCTATGCTCGCATCACCGACCAGGAGGTTGTCTTCAGTAAGTATAAGCATTTTGAACTCTTGATGAGTCTGCAAAGCTAGCAATGCTTTGTCGCATTCTTTCAGCTTTTTTCAATCCTCAAATTACAATTTATTTTATTTGCAGACGGCCAAGTGATCCCCAAGGACGTCAACATCATCCTGTTCGCCTTCGGTATCCAGAGAAGCCCGAAATTCTGGGACAATCCGGACAAATTCGATCCGGAACGTTTCGAACGCAACGACGGCCGAACACCGTACGCTTTCATACCTTTTAGTGCCGGGCCGCGGAATTGTATCGGTCAGAAATTTGCAATGCTCGAAATGAAGAGTACCATATCGAAAGTTGTACGAAATTTCGAATTGCTATCGGCATCACCACGACACGAATTAAAACTGGTTGCCGAAACCGTACTCAAGTCTGATAATGGCATACGAATTGGCTTGAAACCAAGACTGTAGCATAAAAAATTTTTCTATTCTCTTTTTTGTACACGTTATTTTTTCTAAATAAAATATAGATTTTTTAAATAAAAGCGCTAGAATTTTTTGATTAAAACGGTGTAAGTGATTGGTTCGAAAAGTGGGTGTTTCTTATATTTGACCTCTAACATAGCGACTTTAGACTTCACTTTCGAGTCAGAATAAAAATCATGGAGTTTTTAGAACTGTCTCTCTCATTTATAACAACATTCCTCATTATAATTTGTACAATTTGTTTATATTTTAATAAAAATGAAAGAATGAAACGCGAATATTTCAAAACGATACCAGGACCAAGGGGATATCCTCTTGTCGGTAATTCATTAGAATTATCCTCAACTATCGGTAAGTAAGTCGATTTAAATTAAATAAAATTTAGAGTAAATGATTTTAGGGTTGCAAGATATACTTTTGAACTATACGAAAAGCTATGGTGGTATTGTCAAGATGCAATTGGGCATGCACGATGAACTGTTAGTATCCGATCATAATTTCATTAAATACATATTAGGGTCAAATCAGATCTTATCAAAATCACCCGATTATCAACTACTTGAACCATGGTTAGGCACCGGTTTATTGACAAGTTCAGGTATTATTCCGTTATTTGTTTTACAATAAACAAATTTTCGTTATCACATGTCCAAAAAAACTGCATGGGGCATGGAAGTCCAAAAAAACGTTGTAATACAATCAAAAAATTGTGTCATTTTTTTTGTTATATCAAAATTATTTAACATATGGTGATTTTTGACAAAATCTTTTGGACTTCCATGTCTCTATGGCAAAGTTTTTTGGACATGTGATTACTGTAATATAAAGTACTCGAGAGATAAAGATAATTTGTAATTAAAGGTAATAAATGGCGACAACGGCGCAAGGTTTTAACACCAGCGTTTCATTTTAAAATCTTGGAAGAATTCATCAGTATTTTCGAGGATGTTGGTCGAATTTTCATTGAAAAACTACAAAATCTTTCAAACTGTAATAATATCGACATCTATCCGTATATAAATTTATGTACATTGGATGTAATTTGTGAGACTGCAATGGGCACAACTGTAAATGCACAAATCAACGAGAAATCGGAATATGTTGCTAGTGTTCGAGAAATGGGTCGCATTATAATTGAAGAAGCATTTGCCGCAACCAGACTCTTCTACAAATTCACCGAGAACTATCGCAAAGAGAAGAAAGCTTTGAAAATTATTCACGATCATACAGATCGAGTTATAAAGAATCGGCGCAAACTACTAGAGGAGAATTTAGGCAAACCAACAAACAACAAAAAAATGGCATTTTTGGACTTGTTGTTACAAATTCGAATTGATGGCGAACCGTTAACTGATGCCGATATTCGTGAAGAAGTCGATACTTTTATGTTTGAAGTAATTGAATCGATATTTCAACCGTAGTTTAGTGAAAATTGAAATTTTAGGGACACGAAACCACATCCTCGGCAATCGGTTTTACGCTCTATTGTCTTGCAAATCATCCAAAAATTCAACAAAAAACCTACCGAGAACAGATCGAAATATTCGGGGACCACATCAATGATTGCGAAATAACAATGGAAAATCTCCAAGAGATGAACTATTTAGAAAATGTCGTCAAAGAAACTCTACGATTATACCCATCAGTTCCGTTTTTTGGCCGGCAAACCACCGAAGATATCGAATTTGGTGCGTTACTCCTAATCAAAATTCAATTAATCAACAACCAATTTTCAGACGGGAAAATAATTCCAAAAAATATCAGCATAACAATCCTCCCGTACGCTTTGCATCGCGATCCGGAATTCTATCCAGATCCGGACGAATTCCAGCCGGCGCGTTTCGAAAATTTGGACACAACGCAATCACCGTATTCGTACATACCGTTCAGTGCTGGTTCGAGGAATTGTATCGGGCGGAAATTTGCAATGCTGGAGATGAAATGTTTAATTTCGAAGGTGTTACGTAATTTTGAACTGGTACCAGCCGAACCGAAACATGAGCTAATTTTAGCTTCTGAGACTATTCTGAAGAGTGCTAACGGTATTCGGATTGGATTAAAACGACGGATTGATTAGGTAAACTAAAATTAGAGTTAGTGTGGCATTAGAAGTTTCTTCGTCCCACCATCAAGTTTTTATTATTATTAATCAAAAACTAATGGGTGTATCAAATCAACAATTAGTATTGTTTTCTTTCTAGTAAAGTGGAAATTATTTTACAATAATAGACTATTATGGTATTTAATTCTTATCAATAATTATTTTATTCTGGCCGTAAATAATAGGTATATAGAATCATGTTACAGACTATACTATAATAAATCATTACGAAATTTGATGCTTGATTAAATAATGCATAGTTGCAAAGATTATTGGCTATTTTTCTTTGTACATTGTTGCACGCAAATGCTTTTCGTAAACATTAATTATTCCGTGCCGCATGATTTATTTTGCTAAATAAGTCATGTACCAATTATAGGGTCATTGAAAAAATATTCCTGCAAGCCTAATCATCTATTAAAGTGACAAAAAATATGGTAATTCAGCTCGAAAATGATGATTAAAGAACATTTTTAAAAGTCTCAATCATTGACCGAGGATCTAACTCAAAAGTCGATTAAAAACAGACTATTATTAATTTTCACTGAGATTTTGTATATTTTTCATAGTTTAAGTCAAAAATCACGAAACTAAAATAAAACACAAATCGTCTAATTCGCACAACTTTATAAAGAATTGCATTGATTACGTTTACATCTTGTAATAACTAAGAATAAACCGGAACCTAGTTAAGCGCCTATTAGGAACTGTAGTCAAGACAAATTGTGGTTTATTTCTCAAATTCCAAACAGTATGCACTTTCAGATGACTGAATTCCAATTAAAAAATGTGCGATTCTATGTTTTGTGTAACAAAAAATCCATAAAAGTGTTAATTACTTGAAAAGTGTAGTTACATGTACTTTTGTAGCGTTTCATGTAATCAGTATTGCTGTTAACTTAATTACAAATGTATTTAACTATTTACACTTCGTTTACATCTATTATTAAGTAAACTAGTAGCTTAGTTAACAACGCTTTAACGATGTAAATACTCGGTGTTAAGGTTGTCGCTCGAAGTAAACTTTAACATTCAATCTCCCTTAAGAAATAATGAGAAATAATTCGCAAGGATAACTCAAAGACGACAAAAGATATCGAAATGAGACATATCTCATTTGATTCAGAATTCAATTATCTACTTCCGTAAGCCCACGAAATTTCGAAAATCAATCGGAATTTTCTGAAAATTGCGTAAAACCGCAATTTTAGTCAGAAAAGGTGTGTTAACATTCATTAGTACAAGTGCCTGTATAATCAATTAAATGAAATGAAACACATATAGGTAGATCAAGAGAAGTTAAGGCCTCTTGATCAACCCATTCCTGTTTCAATTTTGTTTTCCTTTTTGCGGAAAACAGCGTCTAAAATGATCCAATTTTTCGAAATAGGACATTCTAAGTAATTCAGTAGATGATGTGATGTGGTTTCGTGATTTATGATGGGCTAGATGAAGCTGGGGGACAACTTGATGGTTTCTCGACTGATTTCCCGTCTATGGAACGAAGATTGTAAATTTACAAAGAAAGGTGAAAAATGCGAACTGCCTCTCGAGCTTAAGTTTCGCTTAAATTTAAGACTATTGTCGATGTAACAGTTTAGCCTAGTCGTTTAGTCTCTTAACTCGATGTAAACATACTCAATAGTTTTTTAACTAACCTACTGGTTTAACTAACAGATGTAAACTAGGTCATTGTCAAGTGCTGCGTTTACATCATTGTTAAAGTATTAAGCTACCAGCTCACTTATCATTGGATGTAAACGGGGTAATTAAAACTGAAGATTCCGGATGAGAATGTTTTTAAATTTGTGACCAAAAGACCATTAAAAGGGTCACAAATTCATTTGAAAATTGAAGTCTTGAGAGCTAAAATCCATAGAAATTGCTGTTTTTCCAATATAAACCAAAATAAGAACAAATAGCCCGATTATTATTCTATTGTTTGTAGTTTTAAGTTTTTATTGCAAAATGCGCATTTGCCCCGATAAAAAGTAGGTAAAAGTGTTAATGATTCATTAAAAGTGAAGTAATACAATGTCGGGATATTTCATGCATAATTCAAGGCCTGTTTGGGTCCAAAATAACAACAACCATATATAAAAAACTCGTAAACGTACACAGATAGACTAGACCTTGGAGAAGTGAAACTGAAATTTTGAAAAAAACCTTGACCATGCGCTGCTATCTACACGTGCACAATTTTGACACCATCGACATTATAATTTATTATGTAAACACTAAACAGAAAGATGAATTAATTCAAATCAAGATTAATTTGTTTGGTTTTAGTTATGGTAACTCGGCAACAAAACTCGATATGAATTGTTGTCGACTCGAATTTTTGGCAGACTTTTTCTATTCGTCGTTGTTGAAGTGAAGTGTGCATTCTATCGGTGCAATTAATTATTGATAAAATTTTACAATGTTTCAATCATTTGTAAAGTGGAAAATGTAATTGAAAAATCAAGAGGAAAAGTTGCAATCGGAACAAGGAGAAATGTTGGAAGGGAGGCTCATTTTTATAGGATGTAGCTTATTTTAACACGCTATAGTGTTAATGCATGTATACGGTCCGGGTTATAAATGATTATTCATAAATAAAGAATTCAAAAATTAATAATGATTGTATTTATCGTAACAATTCTCCTTCTTGTGATAGTGTACTTTGGTGAATGGTTTTACAATAATGTTTATCTATTTAATTGGCGTTTAAGGAACTTTAAATCACCACCAAGTGTACCAATTATTGGGCATGCTCTTGATTTTACAAATAGAGGTATTGCTTTCATTATAAATATTATTTATTTATAAAACAAGAAATTGCTAATTTTTATCTTATCTCCAATGGTTATATTAAAAATTTTGCACTCGGCATTTTTTCTAACATAAGAGACGACAAAAATGTATTGTAGGCAACCAGTAAATAACAAAATTTATAAAATAAATCTTCGGAATGTTCTTCGATAGCCGTGACGCATGGAAATTTCTAAGAATTTCTAGTACCAAACCCTCTGTGTCCCTCTCCGACTCCGTCCACTTGTGTGATTCTCAAAAAACCAACCACTGGTTCCTCTTATTCTACATTATAATCTGCATTATTATCAATTTTGGCTCAATTGAACCTTTCTGGTAGAAAAAGTTACACGAAATTCGGGAGGGACACAATTAAAATAATTAATTAATTTAATTTTCTTCGAGGATTTTAAATAGACTACCTCTGTATATTAAGTCTTTAAGCTTTGACTTTGGTGAAGATTCTCTAAGAAAATAGGCGATTTATTCTCAAATTCTAATCAATTTTTAATCTTTCTTGTAGATGTTTTGGGTACTTTGAGCAAATATAGGGAAGAATATGGCGATGTTGTGCGCATAATAATCGGCCCTAAACGGCAATTATTGCTAATATCAGATTATAAATTTTTACAATTTGTGTTGACGAATTCGAAGATTTTAGAGAAATCAGTCGACTATCGTCATCTGGATCGTTGGTTGGGTACCGGATTGTTAACTGGTGGCGGCTTAAAATGGAAGAAACATCGCCAATTAATAACGCCAACATTCCATTATCAAATCTTGCAGCAATTCATTGAAATCTTTGAAGCTAACGGCGATATACTTGTGCAGAATTTAAAGAAAGAAATCGGCACCGATTCGGTTAATATCTATCCGTTTGTTACGTTCTGTACATTGGATATAATTTGCGGTAAATCCTTCTTTTTTATAATGAAATCGATAATTTTTTTGATTTATAGAGACGGCAATGGACAGTCCGATTAACGCCCAATTGACCTACCACACCTCCGAATACGTCAAGCGTGTCAAGGATATGTGTAATATAATCATCGAACGGGCTTTCGATCCGATAAAAATGTTCGAACAACTCTACTATTTCACTGCGGATTATCAACGCGAGAAACACGCGTTGAAAATCCTGCACGGCTTCACAAATCAAGTCATACTGTCGAGAAAATCGACGATCAACGATGAAACAAGCAGGAAACCAACCGGCCGAAAAGCGTTCTTAGATTTACTTCTGGAGAATTCGGGCCTGACAGTTGACGAGATTCGACAAGAAGTTGACACTTTTATGTTTGCCGTAATTATTTTCGAATTATTTTGGGTAATTTTTAAAGTAAATTTCCAGGGACACGACACTACAGCGTCAGCAATCAGTTTCACGTTGTACTGTATTGCAACTAATCCTGAAATTCAGAAACAAGTCTACGAGGAACAGGTGGAAATATTGAAGGATTTCTCGCGTCCAATTACGATGAACGATTTGAAAAACATGAAATATTTGGAGTTGGTCATTAAAGAGGCGCTACGTTTATACCCGCCTGTTCCATTCATCGGTAGAGAGATCACCGAAGAAGTCGCTTACGGTACGTGTTTTCGGTACTAATTTCAATTTATTGGCGATGATTTTGTAGAAGGGGAAGTTCTGCCGAAGGGTTTAACGTTAACATTGTTCATCTATGCGATCCACCGGAATCCGGAATATTTCCCGAATCCGGAACGATTCGATCCGACCCGTTTCGAACAGTTCGATGTATCTCAACCGTTCTGTTATCTGCCGTTTAGTGCCGGCTCCAGGAATTGTATCGGTAATTATTTTCAATTGTCGTTGAATATCTTTAGTCATTTAAATTGATAGGGCAAAAGTTCGCTATGTTGGAAATGAAGAGTGTTGTATCGAAAATCGTTAGAAATTTCCATTTATTACCATCGATACCTTATCATCAATTGAACCTGTCATCGGAGACTGTTTTAATATCGAAAAACGGTATTTGTATCCGCCTCCAGAAGCGTTCTGCTAATTTATAATCGTTTCAATTTTTTCGCCTCTTTTATTCGTTAATTTATGAATTTTGTAATCCTTGATGTTTTTATTTAATAAATTCTATTAACAGAAAACAAATTTTTGATTGTTTAATATCGTTTGTTTTAATTTTAAGTTATAAAGCATGAAATTATATTATCGAATACAATACGATCGTTGGCCTTCACCTTATCATTGCAGCATTAATTTCAAAATAAATTCACAATTAAAACATGGAGAAAATCATGTAAATGAATCGCCTAATTATAGAAAAAAACTCCTTACTCAGGAATTTATCGTACGATTTTCGCAACAAACCGGACAATACGGCGCATCCACCATTTTTCGCCCGCAATATAACTCGACAGTGGAAATAAACAACAATTTCGCTAATAAATCGCTTTTATTAAAGAATAAATACATTTGGTTTTAAATTAACAAACTAATAAACTAATTGGATCAAGTCAAGAACGGCTCTTTTAATATCAACCGGCACAATCGCGTCTTTCAAATCCAACAAATGTCTGAAGAATTTCCTGATTGTTGCATCGCTGGAATCGTTCTGGTTGAAATCGAAATCACCTAATTCAATTCGATTCTTGTGCAACGTAATAAATCTCAATACAATCGCATAATCTTTGATCTGTGACGAAGTCATTTGGTTTAGTCTTTTAAAGAAAACCTTATCGAAATGTTTCGTCAAGTTCAATTTTAATTGTTTCGTTACTAAGACACCTTCACCATTAAGAAGGGAATTAAAGTAATTTTGCAATCTGGAGAGCGCATCCGTGTATTTTACCGGTGAGTTTTCATCTAACATTAACGTAATTATGCTTTTGAAACGTTTATCGTTGTCTGTATAATCGGTTAATTTGAATTTTTTCAAATAATCGTGCACCTTTTTCGTTTGTAGAAGCGATTTAACTTTCGAATAATCGTCAGTTTTTATGTCGGGATGTTTCTTTTCTACATTTTTAAGAATCTCTTGCAAATCCTGAATGGATAACAGAAAATTTGCTGCTTCGTTTGCTTTTGAATCGTTAGTTTCGGCGATATGATTCAACAATTTTTTCAATATCTCGCCATCAGATTGTAACCCTAGAGTTCCATTGATTACGTTCTTATCTTTGACGAGATTCCTGATTTCAGGAAACACCAACAAATAATGATCCAATTCTTCTTTTGTATTCCATCGTGGTACAAAATTTAAAAGTTGTTTGGTTAGAAGATAAGAGGCTGCATTGATCACATTCGGATTCTTATCGGTTTCAGTTAGAATCAACAATAAATATTGCGTTGGCGATTTTCCGCAAATTTCAAGCTTCTTATCGAACAATTTCGGGATTAATCGGTAGAAATCTTCAGTGTAAACAAACTGATTTAGAATAATTAAAGCATTATTCTCAACAACGTCTTGACTCGTCGGAATTTTAGTGAAGCATTGCTCAATATTGAATTTAAACAGGTCGTTGTACAATAATTTAAGACCGTACATTCCGGCTCCAATTAACCCACTATCGTTACTATTATTTACTAATTTTATCAATAATTTAATCAACTCGTCTTTATTGTGCAATGTTATATTGCCTGTTTGGATAAATTTGGCTATTTTATTTAAACAACTTTCATCCTTTTTGTCATATTTGGGGAATAGTTTTAATAAAGCGGCCGTTTTATCGGCTTGCCTGGAAGTCTCGACTGTTTGAGGTTTACATTTTTTATCGGGCGTCTTCAATAATCCATGAATAAACTGTTTTAAATTAGCGACAACTGCGTTGAATTGTGATCGTTTGTCGTTGATTCTGTCAATAAAATTTTGAACTGTATTGTTGATTTTTTGTAAACAATCCGAATGTTTAATTGTTGATGGTGTTGTTGTTATTTTTGTATTGCCAGGTAATTGATTAGCAGTTTTAATTAACGGTTGCCTTGTTATGGTTCTCCTTAATGGGAAATTAAAGTTTGGCGGTAATTGAGTTGGTGTATTCGCCTTATTCAAATCATAATTAATGTAATAATTGTATTTTCTTCTGGGTAGTAAAGAGATATAATATTTCGGCCATCGTATCGGAGCTACATTCAAATTTGGTTCAGGAGCTCTGAATGGGGATAGAATTGGATTTCTTGGATTTAGCCTTGATTGAGGCCTATCATCATTGCAAATCATATCAAATTGTTGAAGACTTTGTTTTACTCGGTTCAAATTTGGGAATAAATCTCGAAATATTGTCCTATATTCGTCATTTAGAAAATGATGTAATACTTTTGAGGATTCTCTATCATTATCTTTTAATCGATTCAATAAATGTGATAGTGTTTTATGTAAATTATTCCATGTTTGTAACATTGTATTTATTACAGTTTCTACAGTATTGCTCAACGATGTTGAATATTTGGTTGGATTCGCTACGTTATCCGGATAGCAGATGCATTCCTGAAATTGCAACAAATCAATAGAAATCGTCATAATCAATCAATCAAAATGCAAAAAAACTTGGAGTAAAATTGTGAATTTCCCGGAAAACTGACGAGTTTACCGAAAATTTTCTAAAAGATTCGGAAAACTCTATCAGTTCGCTATGTACGGTGAGAAAATCATTGGAAAATCGAAAATATTTACCAAGTTATAGGGGAAATATGAAAAAATTAGAAGAAACACGTCTGTAACTCAGAATTCAATCGGAATTTTTTTAACCAAATACATCTTCAGCTCCTTGAAAAACCGTTTTAATTGGTGTTAGAATTATTGCAATAGATCATTAAACAAACAAGATATCAATTCAGTTAATTCGTATTTGTCTAATATCAATTTTCGTTATATATCCGCTTAAACGGAAGCAGATCTGGCACATTTCTAATTCTAAACGATAAAAACAATAATTTAAACTTTAAATAAAATACTAATTTATTTCTTTAATTTTAAAACAAGGCTTTAATTCAACGGTTTGAGATTAAAGAGTGAATTATAGATAAACGACACGCGGAAAAACTCATTAAAATTCCCATTTTATTCTCGATGAAAATAGACATTGGGTTGTTAATTAATAATAATATATGATTATTTTTGTATGCCAATTCGGTAGCAATAAAATATTTGTTAGAATAAATAGTGTAATTAATTTTAATAAGAAATTAAATAACCGAATAAATGAATAAACAAACAAACAAGATAATTAGATGTATCTGAGTTTGTTCTACCTTATTTCACGCTTATCAATTGAATAAATTAAATACGAAATGTTAAGACAAAGTACGTGTTTGAATATTTATGAGCTTTAGTGGGTGGATTTATGGCACTCTTTAAATGCTGAAAAATTTTACAGGGAAAAGAAGTAGCGATGCAACTAACCCCGTATTTCCTCTTAATCGCAATAATAAATAAAAAGAAATAAATTGTATTACTTACTGCATTGGTTGAACTAAGCGGTAACGAAATAAAAAAACTGATTAAAATACAAATTAACATTGTTATACGTATCAGATCTGATTAGAAACTAAACTAGTGTCGTTGGAATTTTTTCACTTTAAATCACATTAAATCACCCACACGTTTATATTGTCCGAAGTTAATGGTAACAATACAGCCCCCGATTGACACGCTCTTTCGTAAATGTCACTTTCTATTTGATAAGATCATTCAACATCCCGCAATTGTTAACAGATTTATCGTTCGGATAGTTGAAGATTAGATGTCAAATCTTACTGGTTGTTGCTCTAAAATTCCAGTTTCGATTATCTCAGGATTTCAAATCGCTTAATAATAAAACTGATAATGTTTGAAAACTAATTAAAAATACCTATTGTTTCTGTAACCAGTTAACGGACATTTGAATATTATAATATAATTACAAAACACCTGGTGATGGAAGAAATTTATAGAGATAATATTTATAATATTTGTTTTTTTTTTAATTAGAGAAAGATGCATCGATTTGAATCAAAATCTGTAGCAATCTATTTATTTATTGTAGTCATAGTTGGATAAATTTACATTGGAATTTCACCACAATCAATTAAAAAATAACACGATATTGTTTATTTGATCATTTCAATTACGAAAAACTACCAGAGTTGCGTTAAAAACGCCAGCATTGTCTCTGTTCCGCCAGCATTTTTTAAATGTGAAATGTGAAAAATACGGCAAAATATTGGCATATTAAATCGATAAAGCTGTTTAATTGTAAAAATTCCCCAATGCAAAGGCCCATTTAGAATAATCTCAACCATCCTTCATCCGTTGTAAATTGATCTTGTTTGGATTGTTTGGTCGTTGTTTCTATTTTCATATTGTTTCCTGGTTTTTAGATGAATTATGGATGTTAGCGCATACATACCACCCCTTCTTATAGCTTTTTTTGTCAATGTGTGCGTCTAGTGCAGCGTCGCGACGTTTACAATCTAAAATGCCTCTACAGAACTCAATCAGTAAACGGGCCGTTAACGTCACCATTACACAATCCCCTAACAAAAACGAGAATTTTAATTAATTTTATGGATTTTTTGTGTCATTGCTAGAACCGTCAACGATCCGACAGTATGTTTGAAGAATGTTTCGGTGATGGGCCTTTTGTGTTTCGAATCAACGATAACGGATCGGGACCGGCTCTTCTGGCACAGGTAAATGTAAATAAAACCACCCTGGCAACAGGTGTTTTTATTAAATAATTCGCATCCGAATTGTATTGGAATATTTGGTGATAGATTGCGGTGTGTTGCGTTGAAGTAGCAGAAGACTCTGTCTTGCTGCGGATCGTAATAACAAACCACAATACCATCAGCGACAAACACGCAAACTAGACAGCTTTATCAACGATATGTTTATAATAAATAATGAAAATTAATGAATTTAATATTTGCACGCAATCTTTTAGGGATGTTATCAGATTTTAACTGGCCCTGACCTGTAAATTTCATTGAGAAAATTAGAATTTCTATCAGAAACTCTAAAATTAATATTCCTGGTTTAAATGCCACCGCAAATTTATCATCAGCTATTTTTATTACAGTTTAAAATTACAAAATTACTATAATAAAACTATTTTAGAAGTTCTATTATCAAGTTTAATTTGCTTTTCTTGTTCGTATTGAAGGTATGCTTGGAGCGAGGATGGCGTGAATTCAATCCAGATACGAATAACGATCACTGGAATTTATGGTGGCGAACTTCTGGATTCCCACTAAATCATCATCGTAACTTGTACGCGTGGCAGGTGATCTATTACCGATCCATATCTAAGGAAAATATTGGTAATTATTTGTGAATTATTTCCAGTATATTAATCATATACCGAAAACTTCATCGATTTGCCGTAAAGATAATCTAGTCCGATATCTGAGATGTATGAGGAAAATCTACGGCTCAATCTACGATTTTAGCCCGCCCGGTTACAATCTCCCATTAGAGTACACGAAATTAGCAGCCGAATGCACTAGGAGTACACGGCCACTATTCGCAAAATCGGACGATATCGAATTCTTCGACGAGAAACCGATTTGGATTTGTAAGCCTGTTGCCCAGAGCCAAGGCAGGGGAATCTTCCTATTTCGAGTAAATCGCCAAACTGGTATTCTGTAACTGTATTCTTTATAGTTACAGCATACGCCAAATTTTCTTGTTTGTAAATCAAAAATTTTAGAAATTGAGCGAATTGAGCTACGATACCAACACGATTGTTCAACGTTATATTGAGAACCCGCTCCTAATCGGCGGCTATAAATTCGATTTGCGCCTCTACGTCTGCATTCCATCCTACCATCCGGTGACCATCTACCTTTACCGTGAAGGTTTAGCCCGTTTCGGGACCGATAAATTCAGTTTAAACGACCTAAGGAACCGATTTAGACACTTAACGAACTCCTCTATCAATAAACTTGGACCTGGCTATACCGAAATGAAGGATAGAATCGGTTCAGGTAGTAATTCATTGCGATTAAATTCAATAAAAATTGTCAAATTTTAGGTTGCAAATGGAGTCTACGCCAATTACGCCGTTATTTCCAACAAGCCGGCATTTCAGATTGGCTACTATGGCAAAGGATTTCAGCTTTGGTGATTCTAACGGTGATCAGTCATATTTCTCAAATTCCACCAACCGTGAATTGTTTTGAATTTTTCGGTTTTGATGTTTTGATCGATTCCTCGTTAAGACCTTGGCTTTTAGAGGTGAAAATTTGACGAAATTTAACCAAATTCATTGCCCCTTTTGCTATCCAGGTAAATCTGAGTCCTGCACTGAGTAACGACTGTGATATTGATCGGATTGTAAAGAAGCCCATGCTACACGATATGTTCGATTTATTAGGACTTCCTGTTTACAATACAGGCTTGTCGGTGTTCGATTTGTGGTTGGATGAGGCGAAAGATGAGAATTCGGCAAATAAATTGAGTAGTACGTTGTCTGTTGTTAATGCTGCTGGAAGGTGGCGGCGCAGACAGAAGAAAATCTCAGCTAGACTAACTGGAAAACGTAGAAAAACTAATATGAGTAGGTCCAAAAATTGTCCAAAATTGGGGCTTCAAAATTAAATTTTTGTTTAATTACAGGACCAGTTTCCAACAATTCGAAAGCTCCACCGAGCCGACCGACAATTGTACAAAAAGCCTCCCTACTCGTACTAGCTTTGATGACAGTTTTTTTCTAGATAAACGACGATTCAAAATGTGTAAAGAAATGGGGTAATGGTCGTGACTGGAATTACGCCCCTAATAGTGAAGGTGATTGGATCCGGATTTGGCCCATGTCTTTAGAAACTCCAACAAAACAACCAACAACAAATATCAAACTAACAGTGACTACTGTAGTGAAATTCATAAAAGTTGCAAAAGATCTCGTCAAAAATCATCCAGCCGCGTCTGAATGTCAACTCAACGAATTTTTGCAGGAGGAAATGGACATTAGTGGTGAAACTTGGATGCCGGTTGTTTAATCAAATTCTTGCCAAATTTTGCTGTAAATTCTTCAAATTTGATGGCTTGTCCGCGATTGAAATATGACGCTTCATGCTCTTGAAATGTTTCTTTTCTTCTTCAAGGGGAAAAATCTACGCAAACACTGCCTTTTAAGATTTATTAAAATTTACAATCAATATTATTGTATTATTATTTTACCACATAGTTTACTACAAAACAATCCATTTCGTTTTAAATCTTTGTATGGCACGTTTTTCACTTAAAATCATCGCATATCTACATAAATTTACGTAATAGTTCTGTATTTTTAACGACTAGTACTACAGATGTTGGTTGAGAAGATATCTTCAACGAAATTAAATTAGAAATATTTTTTTATACAATACATAGCGAATTCAACACAGAATAAATATTGGTAACATAAAACTGGAAGCTAGAATTGAATTAACGGGCGTGATTTTTGCAGTATGGGCGACCACCTTTAGCGAAAAAGCTTTGGCCCTCCAAATTCTTCTTACACATCTGAATAAAATCGATAAAAATTAAATTTATTATACTAAAATTTCGATAATAAATAAAACTTACAGTGCAATTGAAGCATTGACTGTGGTAATTATTATTCAATGCTTCTACCCAACGATCGCCAGCCTCGACAGGGAAACCACAAGCGAAGCATTTGGTGGTAAACAATTCGTTCCAATCTTTAGTAAAAAAATCAAAATTAATAATTTGTAATTATTTGAAACGAACAAACTCGTACCAGCTTCACAATACGGATTGCCATCTTCCAAGAAGAACGGCGAATTTCCAAATAATTTCCCACAATAGACGCAATTGAAGCATTCAGGATGGAAATTCTTTCCAATTGCTTTCAAACAATCGCCTTTGATTTTGGCACCGCATTTCGAGCATGCCGGAGCCAAATATTGTTCGAAACAATATTCACAATACAATTGGCCACGTTCTTCAACAAAACCAAGATCTTGTAAGGGACGACGGCATGATGGTGTAGCGCAAATGAAATGTTCCGGACACCAGATTTTACCCAATGCCGTAATAAAAGGTCCTCTGGGACGCATTAGAAATAAATCAACGTTAGCTTAACTGGTCTATTTTGATAATTTTTTGGTTACCTGATTATTTCGCTATTACAATGACAACACACAGGAGTCTTACCGTAATCGGGAACATCTTCATTTTTAGTTGTTAGTGTTTCCTTATTGTTTGCAAATGTTAAATTGTCAGGTAAATTATTTAAGGAACTATCGAATTTTGGTATTTGGTTATTTCTGGTAACTTCAGAGTACATGGCAGAGGAATTGTGTGACGATTGGATCAAAGACTCTTCAGGATTGTCACCGATTTGTTGATGATTTTTGGACGAGGAAGAAGAAGAATATGAAGAATGATCCGATCGTGGAGATGAACCTTTCGAATCTAATTGAGGGGAATTTGACGGAATTGTTATATTAACTTGACTAAAAACTGGAACTGTAGGTGTTTTATTGGGTTCTTTACCGATTTGCAAACAGATTTCAGTACGTTTTAGTTTCTGATTCTCGTTATTTATCACGCGATCATGCTCTATAATTCAAAACAAAAACAAAAAAAAACTAGTACTAATTAGTATTGATTAGGATTAAGAAGCGAAATAGATGACAGGAATACGAGAAACCACCCATTTTAGATACCTGATGTGATTGTGACAATGTGCACAAAGTGGGACTCTGGCACCAGCAAGAGCAGCAGCATTTAGCACACCCCTGCCACGTTTTGGAGCTACCCCAACAGCACCAGCTTGACGACCACCACCAGTACCTGTATTAGGAACGGGAATATTGGATTGATTTCCACTAGGTTTTTGTTTATTATTCGAAGGAGCTTGCACATGTCTAATTGGAGCAATTTCCGAGGGAGCCGGGACGTGTTTAAATGAAGCAGCAGGTTTAGTTTGTTCTTCAACAATTAAAGGACGCGGTTCTGTTAAAGGAGCAGATCGTTGTGGTTTAGATTCAACTTTAGGTTGTAAGAATGATGGAGCTAATGGTTGAGGATTTGTTACATGGACGCCACCACCAACACTTTGTTGTACACGTTCTTCAATAGCTTCCATTTTGACACTAGTAGATGGATAAGTTTTGGTTTTCGTTACGTTTTTCTCAATTTCCATCATTTGGGCCTTTCGAGAATGTTCAAATTCCTCAGTAACAGTCCTTTTACGTTGTATCTGCACGGAACCATCTTTAGATCGTTCAATACTTTGTGAATGTTTTTGACTAGACTGTTCTTGGTGTTCTAAATGAGCATATTGAGCAACAGACATTGAAATATCGGCTTCTTGAGTTCTTTGAGACATTTTCTGGAAACTTGCAGCATTTGCTATTTGTTTATTTGACACAACAGAGCAAGTACCTCCAACTTCTGGACAACAAGCCTTCCCCAGACAGCTTACTTTTTTTTTGCAACATTCTTCCTCTTTAACTTCTCGGGGACAAACGTTTGTCTGTTCATATTGCTGGACATTCTCGAATGCACCGGATTCGTAAAGCATTCGACTCTGGTGTTGTGGTATAAAAGTCTCAACATTCTTTTTAGCAGCTTCAATACGAACATCCTGCGGCCTAGGCGGAGGTTGATGCGATCTCAAAGGATTTGGAGGCGGTCCAGCTGCTGGTGATTTTGGTCTTTCCGTACGGCTGGTTTTGAACGGTGATGCAGGTCTATAGTCGGGATGAGGACTAGGTGATCGGGAAGTTGCAGGACTTGTTGGATCGAAAATATTCGCAGGAGGTGCCATGTACTGTTGAGCAACTAAATTAGCTTGATAATATGGAATAACTGGAGGAGCTTTATTGATCAAACTTGGTGTTATTGAGCCTGGTCTAGGTGAAAACGATGTTTTTGGCGGACGATCTTCACGAACTGGTTTAAAACTCTGTTCAACTCTCAGAGTATTATCGCCTGGTTGGACTGTTATTATCGGTTTCTTCAGTACATTTTCTCGTGGTGGCTCTCGGGTATTCTCACTAGATTCAACTGTGATTGTGGGTTTAGGTTGAATTTTAGTTTGAGCTTGCATTTCGAGTCTCGCTTTTTGAATTCGTAATGCTGCTTCTTCTTTATGTCGTAGGGCTGCTTCTTCTTTCTTCTTCATCATCAATAATTCCGCTTCAGCATTATCGGAAATATTTTTTTGATATTGTGGAAGTGTCTCAGGTTTGTGTAAACCAGCAGTTAATGGTAATGGCTTTTTCAAAATCACATTTTCCGCTTGTTTTTCAACAACTTTCTTTTCTTTACTCTCTTTAGATACAGTTTCAGAACGTTCAACAACTTTAGTTTCAGTTTTTACAGTTTCTTTTGCTGGTTGTGCCACAGGAGTAAATCTCTCTAAATTTGGTACTGGAGGTGATGTTGAAACTTCAACGTTAAAATGAGAATGTTCAGTTGTAGTATCGAATGAGCAACTGAAACCTTTAAATAATGGATAAAGCCCCTGAATCGGTTGCTCCTCCACTTTTACATTTGACTGAACTGTTTGTTCTTTCTGTTCAGTAACTGTTGTAGATTTCTGAACATCAACAACTTTCTGCTCTTCAGTTACATCAGTTTTAGTCTCAATCCGCTCTTGGAACCTCCAAGGATAACTTGGAGGTTCAGGAGGTTTCTGTTCAGCTATAGGCATCGTATCTCTAATAGCCTTAGCCCGAACAGGTTTTGGGCCAAGTGTAATACTTTCACCCATTTCCTTACTTTCAACATTCCCTTTCTTCGTTTCAGTTTCAATAATTTCAATTATAGGAGTATATGGACGGTCTGAAGCTGTCGTTAGTGCATCACGCATAGTTAATTTACGTTCAGGTTTTGGTAAATCTTTAAAATAATCGGCTAACGGGTCCTTCTTCTTTTTAGGACCAGGATTAGCGCCAGTTGGTGTAAAAGGACGTTCGGGTGCTGTTCTTAAAGCCGAAACAAACTGGCTATCACGTTTTTGTGCTTTTGGTTCAGCAGATTCAATCAATATTGGGTGTTCTGGTGGAAAATACGGTTCAGTTTCTTCAGGTAATGGTACTGGTTCTACTGTACTTTTACCCAATGGTGGGAGCGGATTAAATGGTTCACTTGGGGCTACAGATAATGCCGATGCTAAAGGAGTAGATGAATGTTTGGATGGTATTCGAGCAAATGGATCATTTGGTGGACTACCAGGTACAGTTTTTAGAGCTTGCACCATTTGAGATTCCCATTGTTTTGGTACTGCATTTTCAATTTGAGCCTTTAGTTGACATTCAATTGTATTTGGTGTATAATCAACTGGTCTCCTCAACTCTGTTGTTTCTTGTTTTTGCTCAATAACCGAAGATTCTTTAAATGATTCTTCTTTGATCTCCTGTTTAGTTTCATGAAATTTTATTTTAGAAACTTTAATATCTTGATCGATTGGTGGTGGTGATGAAGATCGCGGTTGTCCTTTCAATACATTCTCTACTAACTTTTGTGTTTTTAAAGTTTCCGAAATTGCCTCAGCGCACTCAACAGCACTTCTCCGATCTTCCGATGTCTCATAGAACTCTTCAGAATACAACGACATTTTTGGCGTTCGATACATTGCCATGTTATCAATTTCCTCTAATTCCTCACAATAATTATCGTCAACTTCGAGTTTTTTTGGTTTAATTTTCACTTGTGATGGTGGTGGAAAGTAAAGAGGAGAAGCAGTAGGTATGTCGGATTCTTCAGGAGGAGGCGGCCACACAATATTCACACTACGATTTTTTTCTAAATATTAAACAAACAACGACCGAGAAAACGTTAAAGCAAAGCAACATTGACCAACAAAGGTAGAGAAAAAGACGTCAAAGAAAAGAAAATAAGAAGCATTAATAGCGTGAAGCAGAAGAGAAATTTGAAAAACTTGTATAACGCTCAAAAAATAAATCAATCAAGAAAACTCTCGTTTTATGATTTGGGAATTTCCAAAATATTAAAAAAAAAGTTAGTGACGTTTGGAACAAATGAAATTAATGGAGAGGAATGATGCATTATTGCAAATTTAGAAATTTAGCGCTTTACTAATAAAAAAAATCCAATAATTTCAATTGTCCAAAAGTTGCCAAATTAAGCTTCATTAGTCAAGGCTGAATTATGCTAAGGAAAACGGTCGAGGCTTTCGATTATGATCTGGAAGAATACAGATGAAAGAAAAATCATAATAAGTAAAAGTAATCAAATGATAGATTCAATAGAAATCAAATTAACAGAAAACAGGGAGCTTTCTTGATACTATTCTAAAACTATCAATGTTATTCTATTTGAATTTATTTTTATTCTAAAAAATTGTGCCAGCAAGTGTAAAATTTTAGAAGCTATCACACTTTTGTACCTCTAAATATCGAACCACCCGGTTTAACTGAAGAGATTCGTCCTAATTGTACATAAGAAGAAATTCAAAAGATTGTACGAAACAGATTGGGGAAAAGGATAGAAGGGAGTTTTTTTCAAAAATTTACCTGCTGTAGATGATGCGGGACTAAAAGACGGTGCCGGTGCTGAAGCTACTGGCGATAACGGAGCTGCTTTTGGTAAAGTGTTGTAATTTGGTGTTGGCACTGGCGCACTAACACTTGAAAATGGTTTTGGTGAATAATTACCAGCCTATAAACCAAAAATTTTTTAATTTAACACCAAAGAAATCATAAAATAACAAACAGTTAGTTTTAAAATCTTACCTTACTTAAAAATTTCGTAAACGGTTGTGGTGTCGTTTTTATTAAATCATTATTTTTGTTATTATTATCAAAATTATTAGTTTCATTAGTTAAGTTTAGATTTTGTAACGATGGTAAATCTTCATCGGTAGTTTGTTGCTAAAATTGAGTTAATAGCATGCAACACAATAAAAACAATCAATTCTTTTATTCGATAGATAACGTACCTGGAAAGGTTGGGCTATGTTTGTTTTAGGCGATAACGGTGATGGTGTAGGTAATGGATGGGACGCTAAAGCTGCTGAAATGGTACCAGCTGGAACTTTGCCACCACTGAAAATCACTACCAATAATTACAGAAACTCCAATTGATTTTAGACTTACGGAGGTACTGTTACTGGTACTAAATTTGATGCTGGACGATTACTTATAGCAGCTAATTTTGCGTGTACGTCACAGTATAATTTGTTGTTGATATTGTAGTAACTGTGGATATTTACCAATTAAAATTCGGTGATTTTTGGAAATTAGAGTACTCACCCTACGTTCTTTAGTGAAGTACCGCACGTCGAACACTTGAAACACTCTACGTGTAGGTTTTTGTCTTTGATTCGTACAAATACTCCGCTGCAAAAAACGATTGTATTTTTAAATTTTGTTTAATTTCCTTGTAAAAATAAATTAGTAAAAGGTACTGAAATTTCAAAATTTAGAGACTACTAAAAAGATGGAATTCATGCAGACATATGAAAAAGACAATAAGAAGTCCATCGGGTCTAGGTAGAGAGACAACATCGATCCAACATCAAGACTTACACAATCACCCGTTCACAATCGGTGCATATAGTAACACCACCCTCTCGATCTGAGGGATTACCAGTAGATTGTCGACTATTCGATCGATCGTCTACGCTAGACCTCAACGGTGTTGGTGATAGTGCTTTATTATTACGACCACCAATGGCGTGACTATGTGTAGCGTAAAAATTGGTAGTTGGACTTACTGGACCGAGAAAAGAAAAACGAAATTGTCAAAAGAGACATAGAAAAAAAGGCTATTTTTGAACAACAATTTCGTTGAATTTGTCCAAAGCAAAAATTCACCCACATTGGGAAAATGTCGAAAAATCAGCCTGCAATGGAAGACACACTTCATACTTACACAATCAACCGTTCACAATCGGCGCAAATATTTTGGCCTGGTGGTAACTGTGGTGTTGGTGGTGTCGGTTTGTTTTCTGGTGCGCTAACATGTCGCAAACCGGCTACTCCCAATGGGGCTGTCACTACACCTGAATCTGGTTCTGGATAACGCAATTACGAACAACAATTCACAACATTTTTACAATTCATCAAAATTAACAACAAACAACAAATTCTGGTATAAAATGAAAAAAGTCGAATTACCTGCTTCTGGTGTTTTTGGCTCTTTTTCGGCTTCTTGTAGCATACGATAGACGGCACTATTAGTTGCATCGTAGTTTTTCTCGTTCTTCTTGAAATTAACACTGGAAATCAACCAAATTGGATTAGTAAGTCGTTAAACAATCGTGAGAATTTTTGGTAGTGTTCCAAATATGAAAAAAACAACACGTTAGGTAACAATGATCTATTTTCGAGAAATTGGCACTACATCTTCCTATCAATTCTAGAAACTCACCCTAAGGCTCCTGTCGAAAGGACTTCTGTCTGTGCTGACAACGTCTCAGCTATACTCTCTTCTGAATAAAGTTTCAATGGTGAATTGTATTGGTTATTGACGAGTTTTGGGCCACCGTTTACAGTACCATTCAACTATACAAGAAACAATAAAATTTTGATCGCAAATAAATAAAATAACTCACCTGTGGGCTGAAAGGCTTAGCTGAAAGATTATGACCAGTACCAATACTACCAATATTCTCTTTTTTAGCAGCAGCTAATGAAGTTTTCGTAATTGGTGCAACGTTTTGTATTGAAGGCGCTGTTTGATATGAGCCTATCGGTGTGACTGTTGGTTTCCAAGTTGATCCGCCCCTATAAATAAGATTTTTCGGTACAAACTTAGTAATCAAGGCTGTGGTGACTTTGTTTGTTTTTTGCTAATTATAATTTACCTTTGAACAGTAATTTCGAAACTAGGCCCAGCCCGTACTATGACATCTTGGGCATCCTTGTGCCGTAAATTGAACACATCTGTTGTATTGATTTTGATAACTGAATCGCCAGCTAGAAGACCAGCCCGTTCAGCTGGACTACCACCATTGACCTTAAAACAGGACAATTTTTAAGAATATTGAAGATGATTTTGTGTAATTTAATAGGATTGCGCAATTTTAATGAAATAGAAACGGCATATTTGGATTCTTAGTAATAAACATTGTAATTAATTAAGACAATAAATAGAAAATCTGCAAATAAGCAGAAATTATGCAACATTTGTAGAGTCATCATCATCATCAAAATAATACGTGTGCATTTCGATAAAGTGCAGCATGAATGGCTGTTTGACCATAAAAATGAAGCCATAAAACCAATTAGGTATCAACAATGATTGAATTAGCAATTTAATTATCAATGAACAAATTTGGTAAATTTCGAGAAGTCAACCCCAATTTTTGCCTATTTTCAAGTTCAAACGAGAAGTTGGGAGTTAGAGTTGGCCCTCCAAAAATAAAGAAAATCAAGTCATTGCAACTAATTTAGAGACAAAGTATTAAAAATTGTTCTACTAAAGTTCGAGTAGTTTTCAAAGCTATAAAGTTCTGATAAATGCAAAATTAAAAACGCAAAATTGATAATAGAGCGATAAACCTACCGATGAAACATACTGGGAAAATTTTCGAACAAAATGAGTATGCACCAACCATCAATAAAACATTGATCTTTAAACATGTGTCCTAAATTAGTCATATCTTCGACGATTATCCATTTTTGGTGGAAACGATAATGCAATTACTCAGCTTTATTTAAAAAAAGAAACACAAATATTATTTGAACAGGCTAGTCCGATGAGTAATTTGTTCAATATCTCGACGTCTTATTTTTACTTTTTGTAAATACGCGACTTTGTGTACTGAAACAATGCATTTTTTAATAATTACGCGATGCAGAATTCACCTTGAAATGTCATGCATCAGCAGATAACTTATCGCGAATTTTATGTTTTTCAAGGCAGCGGTGGAGCTATCGCAATTATCAACGAAAATCGAATAAATTAGATCGGTTTTATTTTTGTTGTTGAATTTGATGCTTGCACGTAAAAGAGTCGGATGAGTTTCAAGAACATCGTCTAAGATAAGACAAACTAATAATAAAGTAAATAAATTCGAATTGGAACAAGTTCAAAGTATGTCTTCGCGTTTCATGTTGGAAATTTACTGTGTTTTCGAGTCGGTGTACTCCTTTTGCTGGACCTTGTGGACAAAACCGATTTACCTTCGCAATATTTACAAATAAAACTGCCATAGATGCAAGTTTATGCGCCACATTCCAGACGGTAAAGCCTCATGAGGCGATTTTAATTAATTCATAACTGAAATTCAAACGATAGACTAGAATTTCCTGTATTGTAGTTTGTCGAATTGCATTTTGAATATATGCAGTTAAAAAAACGGACAACGTGTTGTTATTATTGTAGGCACAAACAGCATATTTAATTTGTTGTTGTGCCGATGAAATGTCTATTTTTAAAATGTTTGGAGATGATATCCACCACAGTTGGTGACGTCCTCTCAATACAATCCAATACGTAAAACGTCATCCATTTGGCCTGTGCCATCCGATCTTAAATTAATTCTCCTTTTTGCGATAAGCAATTGGTGCAGAAATACTTATTCTTAGACACCAATAATTCAATATTGAACAAAACGAAAACGTCCAAGAGCGATTAATTCTCATTGGATGGAAATAATGCAAATTGATTCTCCACGGTCTAGAGATGCGAAATGTCTGCAATATAATCTCCAACAACTGATTGAATCCATACATATATGGTTTAATTTGGTTGTATTTAACAATAAATATAAAATTTATAATAGCCAATGGGCAGATGTTGTTGGAATTGGTAATAAACGCATAAATAGACCAGTATCCCGGTTGTTCAACCACCTGCAGCCGTTCAAATTCTTGTAAATTTGTGAAAATCAATTTCACCGGAAACCCTATTGCCGCCACCCTCCGCCAAAGGCACGCTTGTTGATTTCTTGCGGTATCCGTTTTGATTGAAGAATCACAGCGACTACTTGGAAAGAATACGAAAAAATGCGAATTTCCTGACATCACATCTGGCTTATATTTAGAAACAGTTTGCGGTTGTGCGATTATAGACTACGGTGAAATCGCCGATAATGTTCTATTATCGAGAAAATTCGCCCGAAATTTAACCCCACAATTTCGATTCGCTCAAATTACACGACCATCCGGTCATTAGTCGTGTGGGTGTGCGCTGTTTTCGTTGGCTAAAATTCAAATTTAGAACGGGCAAATCGGCTATTTCGCCTCACTCTACTACTCGTATTTTTGCGTCCCGATTTTTTTTATTACCAACACAGTATGGAAGTGTGTCGGGATAGCCAACGGCTAGTTGGGAACTTGTGCACACGGCACTTGAAATTAAGCTAAACAGTAGCGGTTTTGAAACGTCTCGGTTTTATAAATAGGCGATACGTCTGAAGAGACGGCGACGCTGGGAGATGGACGGCTGGCGTCAGGATTTTGCACATTGACGCCTCTCATTAATACCGGCCAAACTGACAAAACAACCGAAAATTTATATCGCCAACTGTTACAATTAGGTGGGGCCATTATCAAATTTCACCCAATTTAACTAAATATTTATTTAACGCTATTATATAAATAAACATTTGGGATTTGTCGTCGATAATTCAACGTCGTAGGAACGAGCACGCGCTCCTTACAATAAACCAATTAATTTTGCACTTTGCGCTATTAATTAGCCTCATAAACTACAATAAAACGCTAGTTTTTGTTTTGATTCTATTACAATTTCGCAATTGTTACATAATCGTTTAAAAAAATAATAATTCTAGCACTTGTGGTGCACTTTTGCTCTAAATCAAACCAGATAGTTGACCCAATTTGTCCTGTATTTATTGACCAATTTTATTTCAGTCACTTTATTATTTCCAAAGGCCTATTTAGAAATCGTGTTCTGGAAAACTCTATTTGCAGGGTCAGATAATATAAACACACACAACAAATAACAGAATCTGTATAGGGTTATTTTTAATTAGTTCCATTTGTATGGTGGACGCGATGAAAGAGAGCTTTGATTGAATTGGTAAACATGTGCGACCAGACTGAATTTTTACGAAAATATCCACAATTCATGTCTCATATTTACATTACAATCATAATAAAAATAAAAACATGACATTCAATTTTGCAATATTTAATCAACATGTAATTTTTATAGATAATCGTCCGTATCAGCGTAGTTTGGCAAAAATTGTAAACGAAAGTGCCGGAGGAAGAGGCGATGAAATTTACATAAAAATCCGATAATCCTATCATAATTTTCAATTAACCATCAATTATTGATAAAATTAGTCGTTAATATGATTAATAACAGCAATTTTATTTGGAAAATCGAATAGTTGGCGACATTTTCGCAAATTCTATAAATATAAAATCTAAAATTACGCTTTTATGTAAGTAGATCAAATTGCAGTAATTTTGGAAAATTTACGAAATACCGAAACGCCCCCGCAAATTCAATTCCAGATTAATCAACGATTAAATGGCGATAAAAAATTCGATTTGTGTCGAATATTTTAGCGATGATCCTGCTGAAAATGATGACGATATTGTTGATCTCACCTTTTGTACGACCAATGGTGTGCCGAAATCCTTGCCGCCCTGCAATCGAAATCCTAAATTTGGTGAACTGCCCTTATCTAAACGCACTGTGATCAACGACGCCATATTTGCACTATTTCGTTTTTGGGGGGTTGGTTTTTCTATACAACGGATTTTTAAGGGTAGTCACTCTCACTTTAATTCACACTTTTCTACCTCTAGTAGACTTGAATAAAGTTTGTACAATTTGAATCAAGTGTATAAAGAATGTTCGTGGTCGGTCGATACATTTCGCGGATATCTGCTCAACAACAAGGAGGGGACTTTCAAACTATACATAACGTTTTATTAATAGGATAAAACATGGAATGTTTACAGGATTTTTCATAATACATACCCTAGATATGATATGAACGCAATAAAGCGGTTTATGGGTCAGATATTTAAACACGCCGATAACATTTCTATTTTAACAATTATAGAAAATACAGTTGATACGCCAACAGGAATTACACACCATTTGCTAAAAATGAGGAACAAATTAGAATATTTCCCGGACGGAAGTGTTGGAGAAGATAAGACAACAATAGGAGCACTTTATCACGATTTTCTCACACAATCTAGGTACGATTCTATAAAAACAAATAAATTGTTGAACGTTTATTTCAAAATATTTAACATTGATATCAAGCAATATTATTGTCATAAAATGCACAATAGAATGTTTCAGCAAATCCAGTGATTTCCAATCGAATATTTACAATACACTCGAGAATTTGAGGTGCTATATCTGTTAATCTAGTTTCATCTAAATATCACAATGGAATTGTAGTTTTAAAATGCGCGCCTTTTATATGTATTGTTGATTGCCTATATTCTACTTTTTATTCAATAATTCGAATATTAATAAATTATAAAATCTACAATTAAAATTTACAAGCACAAATTAACAAATAATTAAAGGGACACCCCTAGAAAATTTCTTGGTACTACATTCTGATTTTTGGAATAACAGGAATTCTAAGTTGACCCTCTTGATAAACCGCTCTAGTCTAAAAAAACAATAAATCTAATAAATATTGAGAACATTTTGTAATTCTGTAGAAAAATAATTCAATCTATAAAGTGGAATTTTTGAAAATAAATGTTTTGAGGTGATTTGGTTTAACAGGTGCTATTCTTCTATTCAAAATATTGTTGAATATTACAAATATTCCTCAATAAATTAAACAAAATTCCTAATTTATTATTACAGGTGATATATACCAAATATTGTCTAAAAATACCACAATTTCTATCACAATTATTTCAACTTACTATCTATACAACAAATAACATTAATTAGAAGCCATACCATGAGTTTAGCATTTAGCATGAGTTTTAGCAAGTTTTGGTCCTTCGATAAAAGCAAAAATTGCGCCTGTTTTGTGATTTTTTTTTAAATTTAATATAGATCCAGTAGCCACTACGTCAATTTTAGTGTTATTTGTAACTTCAGTTGAGCAACCGGACCCAATTCTTGTTTACAAAAGAATGAGTCCTCTATTAATACAACTTTAAGTATGGCTTCATTGTATCAATCACATTCAATAAATAGAATTTCTTTAATGATTATTGTCTGGTTTTGATTAATTTTCGCTTTCTTGCACGTTATCCATTCGAATTTACTCAAATTAGTGAGAAAGACTAATATTGTGTACAAATTAGAACAGACAACGTGATAATATGAATAAAATTTACAATTATCGCTAATTTAGGTAAATCTACGTGAAATTTCGACTGAGAAATTGAGCAAATCTCAAAATTATTGTCGATGATAAAATCTAAAACATTGACGACAACAACAACGACTAGACAATATTAAAATCGAACTGTTTCCGAATTATTTTCCAATTTGAGCCGCCTGTCGTTTCATATCAGATCGTATCAGAGTTGTTAAAATTGCACCAATTAGTAGCATTATTGACATAATTGAATTTGCCCATAGATCGTTTAAATTGTTGAATATAACCGCATAAATACTGGTGAATGCAACACCGAAAACCTGCGAGGCGGCGTTTAATAGACCAGCTGATGTGCCCTCGGGCTCTGGGTACGTTAATTCGGCTGCTAATTCAAAGCCGACTGGCAATAATCCCGTCATAAAGAAACTGAAAATAGAGAAATTTCGAATAAATTTTAAAAAAAGCTAGTTTTCTTGAAATTACCCAAGTAGACCTGAAACAAAATAAACCACAGCTATGCCTTTGGCGAGGGTGAATGTGAAAATCACCATTCCAACTAAAGAGAATGCATAAACAGCCAGTGTAGTTTCCCTAAAATTACACAAATTTGACTAAACGGCTTGAACATTTATGGAAATTTACTTAAATCGGCGATATTTATCGAGAACAATTCCACAAACAACAGACCCAAGCATTCCTGCAACGACGATTACAACACCAATCCGGCCGGCATCTTCAGCACCATCCTATTTTTAGAAACATTTGATTTCGTTTTAATAATCTTCAAATAAATATTTACAATAATTACCGGATAATATTGGAGGATAATTTGATTCAACAACGTCGAAATTGCATAAAAAATACCGACATTAATCCCATAAGCTACTAATAACAACAAATAAGCCTTATTGCCCAACAGATTTTTGAGTGATTGAAAGAAGCTTGCCGATTCCTCGTTTTCTTGTTGGACTTGAGCGTATGAGGGCGGTGTGGGTGGTTCGTTTTTAAAAACTTCAATTATCATTAACAGACGTCGATTGATTCAATTTTATAACTTACAGAAGAGGATCAAAATGAGAAGAGTTGATGTGAAAATCGCTACCGACAGGAACATCAGGAAAATATCAGATTTTATTTCATCGTCCGTTGTACTGCCACTGGTCATTGTTGGTGGTATGAGGAAACCGACAGCGATTCCTAACTGAAAAGAGTTCAGTAAATTGATGGAATTACTTCACTTAAATGGTCCTAGCTCTCATAACACCTAGTATTTGATGATAACTATAGGGAACTCGATGTAGATCATTTGAACCATCTAGCTTATCGGCAAATTGATTTTTTCGTCATTCCCCTTTTTATTGTGGCGTGGATAGAAATGTTTCGCGTTTATTCTAGACTGCAATGCGGAAAAATGCAAAAAAATGGAAAGCATCATCAAAAATCGCTACATTTTCTAAAACAAAACAACTTTCCGATGAGCTAGGGGTCAAAGTTTGGAAAATGAACTCGAAAACCCTTCTATAAACCCTTAAATCATAGCTAGGACTATTTAAGTGGAACACGCGGTATATTTAAGGTCTCCAGTATATTACGATAAACATTAGGGTTTCGGGCGGATATATTAATATAAATATCGACGACACTTGAACAATATGAGAAAATTACCATATAGTATAATAAACAACCCAATAAAATTTTATTGAAATGACTAATACTTGAAATTAAATTGGATAATTTTACCTGATTACCAAACACTCCAATACTGCACGCTGAAGATACTTGATTGGGTCCAAACCACACGGCTGCTAATCGAGCTGGTATAGACAGAACGAACACTTGCGATAAAGCAACTATACTTTGTCCAAAAAAACCGACCCAGAAACGATCGGGTGCTACAGAACCGACTTTAATCCAAGTACCCGCACATGTACCAACCATGCCAATCAGAATCGCCCATCGTAGACCCTTCAATCGCATTTTGATTCACTCAAAATTACCTGAATTGCAGGCAAACTTACGAGTTTATCCAAAAGGTAGCTGCCTGGGAAAATGAATGGAATGTAGAGTGCCATGTAGATCATTGAAGTCCAATCGACCCATGTAGTTGAAACGCCGTAATATTTAACGATAACATCAGCAATAATCGAGTATTGTATCCATTGCATTGAATTCGATGCGGAAAATAAGACGAAAAGGCCCAAAATCAACCAGCGATATTTATAAACTTTTAATGGTTGAATCTGGGGTAATGTCCCGTGTTTTTGTTCTTCGTCCATTTTATCGTCAACAGATTATTTAAAAAAATAGTACAACGAACTAGAAAAAAAAAAACGGAAAAGTTTTATTTTTACCACAAGATTATCATCACAATAATAAAACTCAAGGTTGAATACAAAACAAAACGTTTAAATATTAACAAAATCGATGAATTTTCCAACAGAAAATACGATTCGTATTAAATTTTCATACGAATAGTTCACACACGAAAATTGTAATTTCCGTTACGTCCATTCGTCACGCGTATGGAAAATTGTGGGAAAATAGCGCCATTTATATGCCCCAATTTCGAGACTAGAGATCAGACAACAATAGATTGGGGGCTTACAATTAAGCCTTAAATATAAAAGCGTAAAAATAAATTACAAAATCTACCGAAAGGAAGTAATTTATGATAGAATAAAGGGCCGATTAAATTAAATTTTTTGGAAATTAAACAAACAATAGAACATTGTTGCCTTATCAGTTACAAATAGTAAACAGGACTAAATAATTCTGGCCCTATTCAAATCCTCATTTGTTCGGTGGACGAACAAATGGGGATTTCAATGGGGAAATCTCATCAATATCGCGCTAAAAAACCTTAGCGCTTATCGTTATTGTTCTAAATGTATTTAGAACAATCGTTGGAAAAACAATAGTATTAGAACAAATGATATGATAGAGGTTATCAGGAGAATTTGAACGGTAAACAAGTCAAAACTATAATTTAGAAAAATTAATTAGTTTCATCGACACACTTTGTTAATTAATACTCGTGACTGATTCCGTGGAATTTTCTTATCTGGAGATACCCCGTGCTAGAACATAATAATAGCTTGTTTTTTATCAATAAACAATTGAGTGTCATTCTATTACACGATTGCATTTTTAAAACGAACGAACAAGGTAAAGGACCTGTATTGAGGAATAAATTTCAATATTTCTACCTCAAATTGCCGGTACGGTATGTACAGCTGGGTGCATTTCAAAGCGGACGACTCTTGAGCGAAAAATTTTAGTTGTGTAAACCGGACTTGTCCCATTTCGAAAGAAGAGAGGTGGGGTGATCGGAACCGTTAGGAACAAACTTGTTACCCAGTATTTTTGATAGGATATTTGCCTTTCGAAATTCTGCACTAAAAGCGCCATATTATGAAAACCTCCCTTTAGCCTGGTTTACACAGCCACACAACCGTCTATTTTCAAATGCACCCAGCTGTACGGAAGTTTCAAAATTGAAGATTCCGCCAACAGGTTGACAAACTAATTTCAAGGATTTTTTGAGAATTTATCCTCAATAACTGTAGTTTATGGCCGATTCTTTTATTGTATGGTTGTAAATTTGATAAGCAATAATAGAGGCGCGCACAATAAATTACACATGTAATTCGATCTAATTGTAACGTTTAAAAGAGCTTACTGTTCAATTATGGAGTGTTAAACAGATTGTTAGAATAATTAGATTTCGGCTTTTATTAACGCAGATGATTAAGATGAGATTAGATCCTATTTGACAAAATAATTATGAGCTGCAAAATAAAATAAAATAAATATTTTCGGCGCACGTGTTAGATCTATGTTCATTTTATAACAATACAATATAATTAAATTATAATAAAAATACTGATGAACGATAATAAAAATCATCGTGGTTATTATTTATGTTAATAGTGACCAATTTTTGAAAATTCCCCAGAGATAGCGTTAATTATTGAATAAACAACAAATATGAAGATTGTAAATAAATAAATGAGATTAAATAAAATGTTCTTACTTTCAACTGGAAATTATAATCAACTATGATAAGAGTTGTTTGGGTCTAATTGGAGTCTTTGTAAGATTACCGGGAATATCATTCATTCAATACATACACGAAACCAACGCAATAATTCCAATATCAAAAGTTTATCAAAACCAACGTCATCAAGCACACATACACACACTCTTGTTCTAGCATATTAAGCACAAATGATTAATAAAACAATAACACCAACCCAAATTTTTATCTAATAATTGTAATTTGCGATTGACGTCGTCGTTGTTGTTGTGAGCGTCGTGGTCGTCGTTAAACGACGACTATTCGTTACCTTTTATACGCTACATTATCATCAATTTCCCTTTTGTAGGCTGAAATGTTTTGGAGGATTGCGCAAACGCCACAGGAACAGGACAATAACGGAGGACAATAGCAATTGGAAATCTACAAGGAGATAGTCGTTACAATTTCGCTAGAAACGGTGTCAAAACGTTTTCGATTCGAAAATAACTAGAAAATTTGTCTTGAGAACTTTGCTGAATGTTCAAATCAACCGACTCGACAAGGACGTGGATGATACTTTTTAGTTATTTTACATTGACGTTCTCTCAAGCATTCCAATTCGATTATCTTCTATTGACTTTTTGCCACATGCTCTAGTGGTTTATACTTTTAATTGATGGGAATTTTTTCGATATAATAGTTTTCAATGAAGTTTTCATGTATAGACAAGTGGAATAAATGCAACAATCATGTTGTTGAAACGGAAAAAATTCCTTTGTTATTAATAATTTTATCTAATTGGTTAAAAAACTACGAAACAAAAATTACCATTATTAGGCAGTTTTCCGTATTTTATTTATAGTTCGGCCAATTAATAGTCGTTAATAAAGTTTTATTGAAACAACAATGTAGACTGAATCAATAAATGATTAATTTCCTGAGATATTTCTATATCTAAAAATTTTAATGAATACAATTTTGAAAATAGCTCTATCATGATTACAAAGCAAAGTAATTAAAAAACAAATAGTATAATTATCTAACAATTGGCTCGAAATTTGTACCTAACTGAAGTATAATCTGGACACCCTTCATATGGCGCTTATATTAAAAAACTACATTTTCCAGTGGATTAAAGCCCCCCGATGAAGCAGAAACTTTCTAGGAACTGCCTTTTAATTAAAATTGATTAGAAAAGTTTGTCTTCTCTCGAACAAGCTCCTTTAAACTTTCTCTAATCTTAATGTGATTGAGTTTTTACGGCTACCATATGCTTTTAATGTGCGATAAAATCAATGGGAGTTCTTCGATTGCTTTCCCAATAGTTATATTCATCATCTCGCCTACACACCTGTTTCTAATAGTCCGACAATTATTATTTTAGGTGAAGATCCCGTAAAATATGGGCCAAAATAGCTGGGAGTTAAAACTATCGGAATTCCTTGACTATGTACTAATTAATTACCATCTGTTTTTAGTTTGTGAGTCTATAAAAAGTCATCTTATTGTTTCAAAATTGATATTCATCCAAGAAATTGAGAGTTTGCTTGGATATTAATTGATTAGGCCTCCAATTTTCGTAAATGAGTAGAAAAATTCGCTAAAATTGATGGCTTCAAACCTTAATTAAATGTAAAGTTTGAGTTCTAAAATTACCTAATGAAATTTCTTATAAACATTTATAGATCTGCGCCACTAGCTAGTCTACAATAGTATATTGAAAAATAAGTTTCAGAAGTCCATAATTGCTGCACGAGACCAAGTTTAAAAACGAGTGCGGTAGCACAAGTGCAGGAAAAATTGATATTCAGCATTATCATGTCAGAAATCGAGAGTTCTATCTCTAATTTTTTTAAATTTATAGGATTTGAGCTAAATTATCAAAATGATTTTTTATGAACGTTTATCGATCTGCAACTGTTTATACGGCCCAGCTGAATTTTTGAAACAGCTCCGATCATCGTTGTGTTTAATTTGTTGCAGCAACTTTGAGTGTAGCACCGGAAACTGCCACATATTCCGCTTCAGATTCGAGTATTTCCCAAAATTAAAGTGTTGACCACAACGATCAGTTAATCTTCTAATGGATTTCCTTACGACTAAATTGCACCGTTTTATCGTAAAAAATCAATAAAACATCCATAAGAAAGGCGACAAAATAGAGAAGTGGCAGTATTGCTTACCATACGACTTTTGTACACGTACACAGGCACAGATTTGTTCCGATACCGTATTTCCTGTGCCGACAAGAGACGATATAGGCGGTCGTCTCAGGGGCCATTTCTCCAAACGATTAGAATTCCGAGAATATTAGAAACGAACGAAATAGAAGCGTCTGGTTTTGGAATTTACAGGGGCCCGTTGTAAAATTCACTGCACGTGTTAATCGTGACAGACTGAAATTTGAGAGCTGGCCTAATTTATTTTTTATTGAAAAAATAATCACAAGACTGAAATATAATCGAAAATAACGCCTCTAATCGGCTGCAATTTAAAATTTTCGATTAACAAAACACTTACATACTTATTATAATTGATAACTTCCCTCAAATACCCAACAACAGTTATCACAATTTTTAATTGTTGCTGCTTAAAAAATAGCGAATTTGTTTGATAAGCGCCAACGTTTAATAAACATCAAAATTATAGGTATATTCTAATTTACGATATGGAAAAATTCTAGAAATTTTTTAGATTGTTAGAATTGATGTCTAAAAATTTTAAGAACATTTTAAATCTACAATTTTTATTTAAACGAACAATAATTCTCGATCTGTATCTGTAGTAAAAGAGAACGACACTATTTACAAAATAATAGTAGTGTAATAGAACAAAATTATTAAACCTTATAAATAATCATAGCAACTATAACGAACAGTGTTTATTATCAAATTTTCGAAGAAACTAAATTATAAAAAATAAACTTTAAACAAAACGAACTATCCTATCAAAAATTCTTATTTTAATCTGGAATATAAAACTAGTTAATACAAAAACATGTGTAAAACTACCTATACCTAAATGAGACTTATCTAACAAGCGAAAAAAAAACGAGACTCAAAACATCTTAATCAGATTGTTATGATTATTTCATTAGTTTTACAAGAAAGGCGGCAGTCTTTATAGACAAAACTTTGATACTTGCAAAATTTTACAACACGGAAAACCGTTCGTGTGTTGTTAAACCCGTTGTATGTGGAGTTACTGGATATGGATAGATGACTTGTTTCTGTTTATTGCGACTTTGGATTTTCTTTATGGCCAGTTGAGCTTTCGCGTCCAATATCATTTTGAAACGTTCCACCTGATCGCCGCTACTCTTTTGTACTTTATCATTCCTAACTTGCACGGTTATATCAGCTGGATCCTCGATTTGTTCATCGTCATCATCATCATCATCATCGACAGCAACGATATTCATATCGTCATCGACACGTTTCTCATTCTTGAAATTCGTCACGTTAAATTGCAAATTCATATCGATACTATCACTACTACCGTCTAAACTATTGTTATAATTCGTTTTAGCATCTTGGTCTTTACCTATAACACCGTCAACGAAACGATTCGAATTCTGTGTTGTATTATTACGAATTGCTTGAATTCGATCCTGTACTGATCTATGATTCTGTTGTTGATAATTATTGAAACGTCTTCTATTGTTGTTATTATTATTATTACGATTTCTATATCGTTTCATATTCGTGCGTAGATTATTCTCCATGTATCGGCCCGATGGATTACCATTTTGCGAATATTCACTCTTTACATGGTTCAAATGGTCACGATCGAATTGTTTTCTGGGTAGTGGAAATGTTCTTTTATATGTATTTTTCGGCGGTATACCTTGTCTTACAAAAACTGTACCATCGTTATCATTATCAGAATTCATTTTTTTTAATTTTTTCAGAATAGTAAACAAAAAAAACGGTTACGATAATTTCTGCTTAATCTGCGAATTACAATTGATATTGAGGTTATGATTACTAAATTACTATCTACTATTGTCATATACCTGGATTTTAAGATAATTAATTCCTTACAGATTAATTGTTGATAATTACTTTACTAATTGTTTATATAATTGTCGTTTTTGTTATTAAAAGCCTCCATTCAAAGATACAACGTGCACTAAAATCGACAACCTGATAACTCGAAAGTCCCCAACATCTATACACCAGCATTGCCAGATATTACACAAATTCACTAAAATCAATAAAAATATTTGCATGAATACAATAAATATCGCATTAAACTGTTAAAAAATTCATAAATTCTCGAATTTTAAACCGAATTTAAATTTTTTGGAATAATTGAAGATTTGATTTAATTTCAGGCTTATTATGAATTTGCTCCACTACTATGTTGTGACAAATGGCGCCAATAATGACAGATCGCCCACCAGTGGCGCCAAATATAAAATTATCACCAAATTTGGTAAATAAAATTCAATTTGATATATTTTTAAATATAATATCATAAAATTATTTTATTTTATAATAAAACATTAAAATAACTTACATATAAATTTTTAATGTGGTATATTCATATTAAAGAGGGTTATCTGACAGAGACGTGTTCATTGTTGCAGCGTTGTCACTTTTAAACGGCGGTAATTTTAAAAATATTAACTCTGCTGATTATAATTCTAAATTATTAGTAGAATCATTTAAAACAATTTGAATTAAAAAGTGTACTTTCCTTGAATTATCGGCATAGAACAATAGGTTAAATTGTAAGTATTTTAAAGTGTTAGAGTTAAAATCGGTGGTTTATCGAGAAATTGTGGTTACTCCCGCATTGTTTTGACTTCTTTCCCGATTGACTATCACTTAAAACCGCAATTTTCTAACTTCTAATTGTTAATTTTTATCATTTAATAGATTCCTTTGTTTTAAATGTTTAGAGACATTAAAGGCAATCACATTTGGGATAGCTAAAAATCAACAAATAATGAACCTTCAAGCAAGTGATGTAAATTATGGTTTTCTCATACATATTCCGTTGTTTTCATTGTAATTTTGCAAAAATCCTAGTTACAGGAATGTAATCTTTAGTTTCCGTTGAATTCACTTTCTCTTTCTTTAAATTTTCACAAAATTTTTCTGGTTTTCAATTTTTCCTATCAATAGTTTCACTTATTATTTATAACTACAGTTTTGTCATATTATAGTAGATGCCAATTTCTATTCCAAAGATTTTCAGTTTTAAAGAAAGTGCAAAATCGATAAGAGATAAGTGGAGGTGAGGAGATGTAGCGGGATTAAAAAAGGAAGTTGTTGATTAAGGCCGGAGGAGATTAGTGAAGCCGAAAAGAGGACACTAGAAAATTTGCACAATTCGTCTGTAATGACCCTGAATTTTTTATAATTCGCCGACTGTAATAGTTGTATTTTTTGCTGTGGCACTCTCTAAAATGAGAGAATATAAAAAGCGATTGCAGATAGAAAAAGATCATTGATCATAATAATTTAAGATTAGCTGATGCAGAAACCTGCTATTAGCTCTAGAAAAGTTTTATTCGAATAAAAATCGAAAAAATCTAGAAATAAACATGAAATTTTGAAAGTAAAAGTAGTACATTGCAAGAATTTTGCATCCTACTTTAGAAAATCTAGTCCTCGTCGATTTAGATTGTCAATATTCCAATAAATTGGAAAAATTCGTGCAAAATTATCAGTGAATTGAAAATGTAATTGGAGAATATCATGGAATTTGGACTAAATCTGGACAATAAAGATTACGAATTGGAAGTTGTCGTTGTAGGTTCGTTCAAAACAGATCCTGTTTTTGAAAGTGTTCAAAGTATCGGTAAAATATCCAAATTGAATTTGTTTACGTTGAACATTTATTCGGAAATTCAACAGGCGAATATTGGTTAAGTGTAAACGATCACGAAAACTCTGATGAAATGGATAATATTAATTTCCAAATAGATCGAATAGAAGTAAGAGAAAAATTGTATACAATCTTTAAGATTTTGTAATTTAATTAGGAAATTACACAACTGCGATCCTCAATCGTCTAGTATAATTAATGTAGGAAAGTTCCTGCGAACGAATTCATTCTGACATTTAACATTTCCAACCAATTCTTGCAAACAATTGTCGATTATACTCGATCTCCCAGATTTGATCCACTTACTTTAACCGGCTATTATTCAGTCGAGCCGTCTCTATTCAAATAGATGACACTATAAATCTTAATAGTTATAATTATTGCCAATAAAATCCATTTCAGTTGATGGTAGATATGAGAAACTATCGACCAGAAGATATTAAATGCGTCATTAACTGTAATACAATAGAGATTATAGCGAATCGTCAAGACGTTAATTATTTCCACCATGGGCAAGAGAAAGCAATATCGACAACGAGAAATTATCAATTGACTCGTTATATTTGCCCACAAAAGGCCACGTGTGTGCTATCGAACGATGGGATGCTTTTAATTTCAGTACCGTGGGCTTGAAATTCACAATTATTCTTAAAATTACTCAATTAGTGTGTTGTTGCGCAATTCTAAAGAGAAGAATGCCCATTTCTATTCACATAATCCAAATTGGGCAATTCAACTCTGAGTAACATCTCAATATTGCGATTCTAATGATACAAGTAAACTTTCAATTTTCTATTTAATTAAAATCTGAATTTTCTACAATAAAAATATTCCAATAATATTTACAATCCATCTTGAAAGATTACGAAACTGACTGTCTACTGGTTTGTTGTAACATTTACTCGCTGCTGAAAAATTGTGGTCATCGAAATTGCGACCTTCGAGCCAAACAAACCTTCATAATTCGAGATGTACACGTAAGACCACTTTCATTTAATTTGAGAAACGGAAATTGCACTGGAAATAGCGGAATTCTAAATGAGATTTGGTTGTATGGATCTCCTTATTTGTTATCGATAAGAATTCGTGGTGAAACGGAAAATTGTCGTCCTAGTTCCCTCATGGACACTCGGTCGAACACCTGATGATTCTCGTCGGATAATCAACAGTTTTAATAATTTCAAATTTTGCAATTCATAGATTTATTGTTGTTTTTTGTATTATTAATTAATTGAAATTCAGGCAACACAATGATGGACAAAGTGATAATTCTTGGCCTGCTTCTACTATTTTTCCATCAATTTGTAAACGTGTGTATTAAAATAATTTCAACACATATTGTTTTACTAACTGAATACGTATTGTTTTATTATTAAGTTGGTTAACATTAGAAATTGTTAGAGGATTGGCGATCTGGACTGAAAATTTACCTCTACCACAATTTGCAAAATTATCCTTAAATCCGCGAATTCAACCCAAAAATGAGTCTAAATCGTACTTTTTCCATAATTAAGAATAAAATTCATAGACTCACGAATAAAAGTTAAAAATTTAGAGCAGGTTAAATAATGTTAGAAATTCGCAATTCTCGATGGTTGCTTTATTATTTCGATCTTGTTCATTGTTTTCTAAAATTTCTCTATCCTGCAATTAGGTTTTATAACATCTCTTCATCGTGTTTATCGTAGTGACATTTCCTTTTCCTGTTCTAATCTTTAATAAATTTACAACCTTTCTAATATACTTCTATATTTAATCGAATATAACACAAAACAATGTTGCGCTATTATTGTAAGTCACAATTTAAACAATAATAAAAGCAAAGAAATAGCTTATAATTAGGCAAGAATTGCTTATAAAGTAGACTCAATAATGGAAAAAGAATTCGAAGGAAAATTAGCTAAATGCCAAGTGGATCTCCTTCGATCAAAATATTTTTCTTATAGTTTACGTATTTATAAGCAATAAAACAAAAATTTGTTAAAGGTTATACTATCGAAACGATTAAACTTGTGTACTTATTAGCTTTATTAAAAAATCAAATAAAAAATAAACAACATTAATGTTGTAATCCTCCTCTTTATTAACAAATACCTGTATGCTCCAACAGATCATGATAAAATAGAAGAAAATGATATTAAATTGCGAAACAGACAAGTCTATAGTGTTTCAATTTACATAAATCATATTCAAATGAGCATAATTTACAATTTTGAACAATTTATTTGTTGGTTTTTTTGGTTTGAGCGATTTATGGGAAACGTTCTACAATTTTACAACAATGCCCAATTTCCCACAATTTAAAGTGTTAAACTTATCGCCAAATTGCTGCTACTCAATAGCGATAGTTGGAAAAATTGCTGTAAATCAGAATGAGTTTACTCTTATGAAATCGAATCATTTAACTGTTGTTATTTTTTTCTCAATCCCTAGGCTCCTTTCACTGAAATTTATTGTGCATTAGTCGTATTAAAATTGAGATCTTTACTGGTTTTCGTTAAAAGAATATTATTAAATTGCCATTCACCTTTAATAATAATAACAACATAAATCACGTCGTTTTTCTACCCTTTAACGATAAATCCAAGGAGCAATCTGAGACAATTACAGTATTTGGAACGATCAAATTGTTGTCTATCAATTTACCCCCACAGTTTTCAGTAGGTGCCAATTTGCGAAATCCAAACTGTATCATAATAGAGATTTGTTGTATTTTTATAATGGGTTATTGTAAATTATTCCTTTTAATAATTGAGAAAGTGGCAAGTCTCATTATAATCTTGCACTGTTTTTTCTTCTTTTATGTGCGTTACATAAGTCTTTGCAAATCTCTAAACATTTCCGTGTTTCGTGTCTAATTCAGTTACTTAGTTGCTATTATTAATTCAAAATAAAATATTGACATAGAAGGCAAATTGGGAGCATTTATGAAAATTCCACAATCTAGATTGTAAACAAGTTTTCCATTTGGTTCAATTAACATTATTTATAGATACAAGATAGAATTTGTAAAAGTTGCGATTTATATTTTAGGCAGGAAATTGCGAATTTCAGCGATAGATGAGCTCAAATACGAGAGAAATAAGGATATCCCAAATGAAATTGATTATCTAATAATATGAGTAATATTTTCGTGATCGCTTATCTGTCGGACATTCACAAAACGAATAAAACCTTCCCATATTAAAGGATAAATTAATTCTAATCAGAGCATGATAGACGAAGGAGAAAACGATCAACAATTAATATGTTTAATTAATTCAGGCAATTTACGATTGCTCTGAGATGAAAGCGGAAAAATTCAACAATTATTCGAACATTGAGCAGAAGACCCTGATGAAATTAATGCTATTCGCGAGACCGCCTTGAATCTGGCCGATAAACACGTTTTGAAAATGAGGAAAATCGTTTTGGCTGTTGGGAAAAATTAATTTTATTTCTTCGAGCCGATTAATCATGATGTTACGGCAATATTTCAAATCGATGAGACCTAGGAGCGCCCAAATCCACCTAATTTACGAACATACTTGGAACTGGAACGCCAATAAATTAATTGCCAAAAAGAAATAAATAAAGATTCCACACAATTTTGGATTGAAAATTAGAGCGACCCATATGGTAGTGAATAATCTCATTAGGTTGTAATAACGCAATTTAGTATTGTCGATTTTACAGTAAGATTTATTGATCTTATTTCATCTCCATTTATGCTTTAAATTCTATTTTAGTCCTTTGGAATTTCTTTGTAAGTGTTTATTATTACAATAATTACGCATACAGGTGAATGCTTTGAAATAATAAACACAATTAAAAGTTGCGAAATTGAGATTAATTTCAACTCACACTTAAAGTTACACTCGATTCACATATTCCAACATTTCAAAATTGAGTTTAGACCCTCAAAAATTGGGAGATTGAGGGCTAGACTCAGTTGAGAGTTTTGGTTGAAATTTGGCAAAAATTATCCAAGAATTGTTGAGTTTTGAGGCAAATGTCTTGAAATTTTAACAAAATTTGACTACCTCTGCTCTGTTTATTGTTTTTAAAATGGTTCTTCTTCAATTGAAAATAACTCCGCTCTCATTATCGAGCTGGAAACATTCAAACAACTCGGATTCATAATAAATTTATTGTAGCCAAGTCGAAATAGATTGAGTGTATTGAAAATTGATGCAGTAGATGGTTGAAATAACGCTTTTGACATTTAAATAAATTGTTCTTTTATCTACTGATCGTCAATTAAACCCAACTCTGCTGATTATTTATTAATCGTGGTTCATTTTAAAGAAATACCATAAAAATTCGATTAATCATTAATTGAATCAATTTGTTTTTCGCAGAAGTACCCGCAGATATGATATAATAATAGTCTCGATTGATGACCAACATGGGTCAATGACGATACTGCAAGGGCAGTCGGCTTTCACTTATCGAAAAATCTCACAAAATTTGAGCAATAAAGAAAAAACACACAATCGGTTTGTTTTAAAGAATAAATAGACGTCTGTTATGAAAATTATTTGAATATTTTAGACAATAAGTTTTCGTGCAATGATCAAGGATTCCTTTTATAAATAATAGAATACTCGTTAAAAGCAAGGCTGATTTTAGACGATAGTTGCACTATTTAAAGTCATTGTTAATAATAAACAATTTTTCACATGATTATTGAAATGCTTAAGCGAAAGATTTATTCAAATTATACCCCATAAAATCCTTAATCTAATCGATAATAAGATAATGTGTTAATTAATTAATTATAGTACGTTACTTGTTCTAATTCAAAATCCGTGACAATATTCATATATTCAATATTTGCAGATTCAATATTTGAGAGCGTCTGGGTGTGATGGAAAAATTGTGCAAATTTCGGGGCCGTCTACTTTATTGGTATCGTCAATAATATTGAACGAGTTTATTTACCTTTACCTGTAAAAAGTACAATGGTTAATTTCATAAAACCGGCTCTTGTGATAGCTCCTTTGTTGAAGTCTTATTCTACTAATTGTGATTTATAATTTGTGCAATAAAAATTACATTATTTTAGATCCGTTTGTTTTAATTATAAATTAGAATTATATTGTTCTAAATTTGATAAACAAGTGAGGTTTATTATAAAATTTCAAAACTAGAACTTTCTATTAATCTGAAATGTCATCGACTGTGTTTATTACAAAAATAAAATAAAAGAATCTAATTAAAATTCTCATTTAATTAATTAGGAATATTGCAGGAAATGATTGTGCAAAACTGTACGTTTTTTAAGTGACTAAAATTGATACGTTCATGGGGATTTTAGGCCCAAATTGGCGAAAATTCGAAAATTTCCGAACGCAATCTAGGGGAAAGTCTCCAATGGTGATTGTAGTGCAATTACTCATAATTTAAATTGAATTTTTGTTATGAAATACTTTGTTTTTAAACATACCCATTGTAGTAAACGTTAATTATTGCAGATTAACCACGAGAGGGGATGATCAAATGTTGTTTCAAGGTTCCTTCAAACGGCTATATAAACCTTATTGAAAATCGAAAAGGGTAAATCAGTTCTCAGTATACCAACAACCATGAAGGTAAAACATATCCAAGTGATACTAGTAAAGAAACAATTTGAATTAATTTTTGTTTTATAGGCATTCATTTGTGTTGCAATCCTCGTAATCATTGCCACCCTTAGCGAAGCTGGCTACTTGAGCGGCGGCTACGGTGGCTATGGTGGCGGCTACGGTGGTGGCTATGGCGGTGGTTCCGGAGGCGGCTATGGTGGTTACGGCGGCTACGGGGGTGGTTATGGCGGTGGCAGCAGTATCCGTGTCGTTAAAGTAATTGGCGGTGGTGGCTATGGCGGTGGTGGTTATGGCGGTGGATATGGCGGTGGATATGGCGGTGGATATGGTGGCGGATATAGTGGTGGATATGGTGGTTATGGAGGTTACAAATCAGGAGGTAAATTTGATACGATTTCGCTAAATTTCCCCGTTTCGTAATTTGGGGGTATCGATTTTTTTAGGTTGGAGATCAAGTGGATGGTGGTAAATAGTGACGTTATCCACCTTCATTCCAATAAATTATCATCATCTATAATATTTGTAAATAATTTTCGAAAATTTATTATTGGAAATCATTTTGGTATCAAATAAATCGACTTCTAAAATTACGAAATTTGCAATTTTCTTTAATTGTATGCATTTCTGGAAACAGAAAAAAACCTTGTGGGGGCTAAATTATGAAATCCGTAAAACATTTCACGTTGAGAAGTTTATTTATTGCTTAACTAATTTATTATTCTGAGACTGACCTCTTATATAGACTTTTTAACAAAGAAAGACGACGATGAAATCAGGTTTCTTTATTTACCAACCGAAGAAGCATTGAAATATAGTGGAAAACTCGCATCCAAATTCGCCTCAATTTTTACATTTAAAAGCACCAAAAACCGAACTCATAAGGTTACACGGGATAGGAATGAGTTAAAAACTTTAAACCAAATTCAATATCTGGAAGCACTCAATAATTCCAAAAAGATTTCATGAAAACTAGAACAGAGCCTTACATTTACGACACAATTATTAGTACGAAAAGTGTAGTTATACCTGTCCCGGGTGTATCTAAATTAAGATATTATCAGGAGAAAATTGTGGTTTATATAGCGGTGGAGAGAACAGTTAAGATAAAAAAAGTATAATATAGTCTTGAGGCTAAGCTGGTTTTAATATTAAACCACTATAATTAGTCGCTTTAGGGTTTAATTTTAATTAAAATTAGATCGGTTACTCTATAATAAATAGACTGAAAAACGATTAAATTAAATTCACACTTAACTGATAGACAATTATTAGCGATAATTTGCGATAAATGACTGATAATGAATTCTAAGCTAACCGCATGTCTTTTGAAATCGTTGAACGTTTAAAAACGAAACTGATGGAGATTTTTATTGAAGTAAAGTTTATAAGAAAGAGTGATTCTCCCAAAAACTGATTGGTGGTAGCTTTTCTTCGAATTCATCGGCTAATTTTTAATTAGAACTTCGATTTATGGGCAATTAAATTAACCTTTTTCGTGTGTAATCGTTGATTGATCGAGTTAAGTTACGAATTAACGAATTAACCAACAAAAGGCATTCACGATTTAACGATTGTTGATTTCTCGATTAATAATTCAACACGTTTGAGCAAAGTTTCATTAATCGTTAATTTCATGGAACCGAAAAAGAAACAGTCACTGTCCACGCCCTTAATGTGTTGGTTCATTTAGAAGAATCACGAATAAACTGCCGCAAGTAAAATGATTTGGACATCTGGTAATCGAAATCCTTGGGTTTTTGTGTACAGAGAGAAAGTGTATAATAAGTCTGATTGTTGACTTATAACGATAGAAAACACATATGCCATTATTGACAGCCTACACCTTCTTTTAAATGTTAGATTTGTTAATGATAAATGATCTGTCTTATTTTACCAGACACCTGTACTTTATGCTACTGGAAATCTCCGATATCAAACCTCTAATTGTAAGATTACTCACATTTGTGACCCGATAAATTATCAATGAATCCTTGTCTCATTCATTCGAAGACGTTTTTAATTATTCAAATTTGTAAAAATACAAAGATATTAGGTGCCAATCCAATAAATAAACTTGAAATTTATGAATCATCTCTAATTATTCGAAATACACAGACTATTCTTACATCCTTTTTAGCAGGTGATACAATATATAAAACAGGTGTAATTGAGTAATTTTTGTTTTAATTTACAATTAGTGATTGTTTACATAATTGACAGCTAAAAACAAACACAAACGGGTTTCTAATAGGCTCAATAATAACTGTAAACTCCAATTTCTCCAGCTGTATGAAATAAAGAAACTGATACTTTTACCCTTTTCTATCGGTCTATTTGTAAATAACAATTGTGACATTTGATCTTGTTTCTTTCACATTTTTTAATAAATCACTAATTAATAGATTTTTGTTTACAATAATAAATTTTATTGTGTTAAAATTACAAAATTGAGCTGGTATTGACCGAAAACAACAAAAATCTTAAAGAGCACGGTCGTCCAGTTTGTAACTTTCTTATATTGTAACATTTTTCTGTCGCTTCTCTTTTTATGCAAATTTCTCCAATTGCCGAAACATTCATAGGCCGGTTTTTACACGATTACAAAATCAAAAGGGTCGTAATCCAATACACAACCAATTATTTTCAAGGTGGTGAAGTTTTCGGTATAAATACGACACAAAAGTGGACCAGAAAGCAGAGACAAATCAGTTGAGTGACAATGAAGACAATTTTTGTAATCTGCACAATTTTAATAGCTTTGGCTAATGGTAGTGTATAAATTGTTAATGAAATAAATTAGACTAAAATTTTGATTAAATTTTAGCCGGATACTTGAGATCTTATGGAGGATATGGTGGTTATGGTGGCGGTTATGGATATGGTGGTGGTTATGGTTATGGTGGCCACGGTGGAGTTGCTGTAGTTCGTGTAATAAACAGTGGTGGATATTACGGAGGCCATGGTGGTTATTATGGGGGCGGTTATGGCGGATATTATAGAGGAGGATACGGCGGTTATGGCGGCTATGGAAGACACGGTTTGTGTTTTATTAAACAAGTTATAAATCTATTTTCCTAGCAGTTTGGCAATTATTTGTAATGAGGTATTGAGGATTTAACTTTGGAGTCAGGTTTAGATTTTTCTTAAAGACAAGAAGCTTAGCTTTGTCAAAAAAACCGACTCAAAGCATATACTTCTCATATTTCAGTAGCAAATTCCGTAAGCCTAAATTTTGACACTTTAGTGCAAGCAAAGTGTAAAGTGTCTAAATTTGTGTCTCAATCAAAATTGTTTAAATCTCGATAACATTTCTTAAACATTCTGTTTCAAGGAAAATTCCAATTAAGTCACCAATTCAATCCAACAAAAAATTCGAACAGTTTGAGGCTAAATTTGCGTTGATTTGTCTTGAGATTGTTTCAAAACAGGCTAAATTTCATAACTTTTATTTAATTTACAGGTTGGTGGTGAGAGTCTTCACTTCCGTTTCTCTGGTTAGCCTCACAAGAAGCCAATCATTTTATTTTTATTGTAAATAGCTAATCACTTTAAATGTTTGTACAAAAAACAAGACAAATAAAATAAATTATTAATAAAACTGACGTCTTTTATTGTACAATTTCAATGTTGTTGTATTTTTTAATTGTTATAATAATGTTAATGCTCAGTTTTATTTACACTATTCTTGTTCTATGCCCATCTCCATCTTCCTACTTTCACTCAAAGTGCATTCGCCTGGAAAGATTATGATCGTTTATTGTTAAGAAATAAAAGTTTGATGAGTATCGGAAACTAAAAACTTTTAAAATTGAAGAATGAAATTTTTTGATAGCTAATCAAAAATAGACCTCTTTCAATAACTATGCACATTTTTAGTCCAATTATAACACCAATTTAACCATATTTGTATTACTTTTTACTCATGATTGAGCGTTACAGATGATCGCCCAACTTAAGGAAAAAGCTCAATTTTAGTAAGTACCGACTGGAGGGCTTCATTCAGCATACAATTCCAGTCTCTTTTACAATAATTATCGATTTTTGGGAAAATTTTGGCTTTTAGGAGGATTTCAAGGTACCACGGGAATATTAATTGCTCAATGCAAATAATTAACGCCTTTATTCAATAGAATTTATGATGAAAGACAAGAGGCTCATTTTGCGCTTGAATTGTAGAATTCAATCGATATGACATCGGAGAAGTATTAAAATTTTGGTGAATTTTGACAGAATCTCTGAAACACTGATAAAGTTCAGGAGATGGTGCAGAATTAATTCTAGAATATGGAAATCATTTGAGTAGATTTTCTTGTTACAACATCTTTATATAAACGTAATTTAATTATTTTGTAATTAAATTCTTAGACATTGTAGTTCCTCTGTTTAATTGTCGTCAAATCTAATTACAATGTTTATAAAAAATTAAAATTAAGAAAGTGAAACACCGAGAGCAATGAGAAACTAAAATGTTCATGTAATTTGTACGAAACATGTGTGCCTATTTCTGTATGATTTCTATTGTACATAAACGTGAGCTATGACAATATAGGGAATTGTTTTGGTAACATGGTCATGAAGATTCTGCTTACAAGATTTCTTTTATACATCAATGATGTTGATGATGTAAGTTGGCTACTACTATTATTAGTTGGTAAATAGTATTGCAATGGTGTTTTTATGAATTGCGATACAAATGAGATTGATGATGAGCCCCTCTCGGATGATTCTTCTGCAATTAGAAAGGGGGGCCCAAGGATTGGGGCTTTACTATATAAACTCTTCACATTTACGGTGTAAGTCAGTCACCTTTTTGGTCCAATCATGAAGGTACTCAAATCATTAATTATCCAAAAGTACTTTTATTAATCCATAGTGTTTCTCTTTAGGTGTTTGTTTGCTTGTTAGCAGTGGCTGTGGCCACAAATCTTGCCAACGGTCAGTAACTGTGATTATTAATTCAAATTAGTGTTGAATAAATTTATTGGAAACTTTCAGCTGGTTACATTAGCAGCGGTGGCGGCGGTTGGTCCGGCGGTGGTGGCGGCTGGTCCGGCGGCGGAGGTGGATGGAAGAGTGGCGGAGGCGGCGGTGGCGGATACGGAGGAGGTGGTGGATTTGGAGGAGGTGGTGGATATGGAGGCGGCGGCGGTGGTGGTGGTACCGTGAAAATCATCAAGATTATCGTACCAAGCGGCGGCGGCGGCGGTGGAGGTTATGGTGGTGGTGGAGGTGGAGGCTATGGTGGTGGTGGCGGTTGGAAATCAGGAGGTAAGAATAATGTAGATTTCTAATGGATTTATTTGATAATTTTTTGATATTTCAGGTGGAGGAGGATGGAGTGGCGGCGGTGGTGGTTGGAATGGTGGTGGCGGTGGATGGAACAGTGGTGGAGGAGGTGGAGGATGGTGGTAAGCCACTCGTTACAAATTTTTCCGGTAACACTGTCTCTGAACAAGTGATACATTTGCACTTTTCCAATCACATCCAAAATTATTGTACATTACTTATTATTTGTAATTTATCTGTAAATAAACTTTAGTTACCTAAAATTATTGTTTCAATTCATTGAACACATCGATGTATTTGATTTTGCATAGGTCATAAAGTTGGTAATATTTATAGAAATGATTGATGGACAATTTTTAGATAATAGTCCTTAATCGTACGTCATTAATTACAATAATAATAGATTGTAAATCTATTATCTAATCAAGTAATATTCTTAATGACAAGTTATTTTTGTGTACAATTACTGTAATTATGTTCTAATACTTTTAGTATTTTATACCCACAATCATTAAAAATTTACATAAACAGATTCAATTGATAATTCTCAAGTAAAACTAGTTACTTGAAGTTGACTATTTTAATTAATTTGCACACCTCTTGAAGAATCTGATAAATTTCTCATTAGGACTTTTAGTAAAACAAACATGTTTATGAAAAAGATTTGATTTTATATTAAATTATTCAAATTAACAATTTTTATACTATTTATTGAATGAATAAAACTATTTATTTTGGTAAATGTAGTCAAAGAATGTTTCTGTCATCAAATATATTTATTATAAAAATCACATTTGAATTGGCTCATTACAAAATAATTTACATTTTACATTAGTAGTGACTCGAGAATGCTGAAGAACTGGCACTAGCACTAGCGAAACCTAAATAAAAAAAAAACTTAATATAATTCAAATTAGGATATTCAATAACTCACTTGAACTACCGGCTACTGAACCAGTTTTAGAAAAAGAACCAGCGTTGGACAATGAACCTGCCAAACCTAGACCACCACCGACAGTTTTGTGTAAAATATTATCCACCAATCCGTGTATATTTCCAAGACCAGGAACACCAGCTCCAGCACCACTTGTACTGAAACTACCGCTATAACCACCACTGAAACCAAAACCATTACCGCCACCAATTCCTCCTTTCACGCCATGAGAGCCGCCATATGATCCTGCACCTGCACCACTAGAAGAATAACTACCAGCATTTGCTCCCGAATAACCACCAGATGAATGGTAATTTCCATTACTAGCACCACCTGATCCAGATCCGATATGACCGCCTCCTGAAGTATATATTACTTTATCACTATCGTTTGGTGATTTGACATAGGTACCAATGTATCCATTTTTAGGACCTGGACCTAATGGTAATGTGCCAGTACCTGTAATATGATAATCTGCGGAACCACCAATAGGTATTGGTACAGGGCCTGTTATAGAAATGGTAGCTCCATTACTAGTTCCAGAACTTCCTGAGGGTACATTAGATTTATCAATTTCAACGGAACCAGTAGCAAATCCATTTCCACTTCCTGATCCACCACCGAAACCACTACCACTACCAGAACTGCTTCCTGAAGGAAAGCTTAATGGTTTTTGGATTTCAACTGAACCGGTGGCATAACCATTTCCATTTCCTAATCCACTGCCTGATCCGCTACCAAAACCACTACCAGAACCGTCTCCTGAAGGAAGAGTAGATGGTTTCTGAATATGTATTGAACCTGTGGCGTATCCACTTCCACTACCTGATCCACCACCAAAGCCAGTTCCACTGCCATAACCGTTACTTGAGGGCACATTTGATGGTTTTTGGATTTCAACGGAACCAGTAGCATAACCATTTCCACTTCCTGATACACTTCCACTGCCTGATCCACCAGTTCCACTGCCATAACTGTTACTTGAGGGCACATTTGATGGTTTTTGGATTTCAACGGAACCAGTAGCATAACCATTTCCACTTCCTGATCCACTTCCACTGCCTGATCCACCACCATATACACTTCCACTGCCTGATCCACCAGTTCCACTGCCATAACTGTTACTTGAGGGCACATTTATTGGTTTTTGGATATCAACGGAACCAGTAGCATAGCCATTTCCACTTCCTGATCCACTTCCACTGCCTGATCCACCACCATATCCACTTCCACTGCCTGACCCACTGCCAAATCCTGTTCCCGAAGGAAGATTAGATGGTTTTTGAATTTCAACAGATCCTGTAGCATATCCATTTCCACTTCCTGTTCCACTACTTCCTGATCCACCACCAAATCCAGATCCTGTACCATAACTGCCCCCTGAGGGAAGATTAGACGGCTTTTGTATTTGAATTGAGCCGGTAGCGTATCCATTTCCACTCCCTGATCCACTACCAAAACTCAATCCACCACCAAGTCCGGTTCCAGTAGCATAACCGTTTGTTGAAGGAAGATTGGATGGTTTTTGAACCTGAACTGAACCGGTAGCATAACCAGTTCCGGTTCCTGATACACTGCCTGATCCAGTTCCTGATCCAAGGCCATTTCCATTGCTTGATCCGCTACCAAAACCATAACTAGTTCCTGAAGGAACGTTAGACGGTTTCTGAATTTCCACTGAACCTGTAGCAAATCCAGTTCCACTTCCTGAACCAGTTCCACTGCCATAGCTGGTTCCTGTAGGTATATTAGATGGTTTCTGACCTCCAACAGAACCAGTAGTATAACTAATTCCAGATGGAAAACTCGAAGGACTATTGCCACAACCATTTCCTCCACAACCGTTAGTAGAAGGTTTCTGAACTATTACAGAGCCAGTAGCATATCCAGAATTACCTTGATGATACTGTCCTGAATGAGTTGTACTAATACTTCCGCTTCCAGTTCCGTATGTACTACCACTTCCTATAGGTTTAGAGCATCCACTTCCGCCCGCACAACCAGCCGGTACAGTACTACCACCTGAAACTGGATGTTCAGCACTATTACCACCTGGTAGAGGGAAATTACCAAATGGATTTTGGATAATAACTGATCCTGTGGCATATCCATTATTTTTTCCAGTACCACTAGAGCATCCTTTAGTATTGCCATTTACGCAACTACTGGGTACATTACTGCTGCCTGTTGGGACGTATCCACTTCCACTTCCACCAATTGTAGAACTACTTCCAGAAGGTTTTCCAATTATAACAGATCCCGTTGCAAATCCATTTCCAATTCCAGTGCCAAATGAAGTGGAGGGTTTGGTAGAACAACCACTTCCGCTTCCACTAGCACAACCACTACCTAATTGTCCACCACCACCGATTATTGAAGTACTTGTTGAAGGAAAACCAGAGGATTTATGGCCCACAGTTGATCCTATAGTATAACCATTGCCGTTTCCTGTTGAACCTTTTTGTGTGTTTGTATTCCAACTTCCAGAATCATATTGCCCATTATCTTCAATACGTGGAACTGACGACGCAGGTTTGCTGTCATGAATACTTCCATTAGGACCAGGGAATGGACCTTTACAACAGTCCGATTTACTACCACTAGTTGCTTCAGCAGTGGATCCTGATGAAATTGATCCTTGATAACCACTACCGGAATTTCCCGTCGAAGAACCATAATTTCCAGTGCTTATTGCTGGTTTACTAGTGTCAATACTACCAGAACTTCCCGGGAACGTGGGCTTAGAGCCATAACTACTTGAACCATCTCCAGTACTGCCAGTTGAGATAGAATAACTACCTCCTTGGATTGGTGGAACGGAGGATGCTGGTTTGCTGGCATGAATACTATTAGATGGACCAGGGAATGGGCCTTTACAGCAGGTTTGGTCTGTTGATCCAGAATTTGATGAACTTCCTGAAGATGTTGGTGCTAAGTATGACGGTGGAGATAGTTTCGATGCACCACCAGAACTACCACCATTGACTGATGAGTATGAACCTTCAGAAGACGTTGGTGCTAAGTATGCCGGTGGAGATAGTTTCGATGCACCACCAGAACTACCACCATTGACTGATGAGTATGAACCTTCAGAAGACGTTGGTGCTAAGTATGCTGGTGGAGATAGTTTCGATGCACCACCAGAACTACCACCATTGACTGACAAGTGTGAACCTTCAGAAGATACTGGCCTATTAGAATATTGATCTAAAGGAACGTTAATTTGCGTGAGGATATTGTAGGAGTTATCATGCAAACTGTGACTTGTTGGACTGTTAAAAATAAGCGATGAACCTTGAGAAGCCTCTTGTATATGATCGGAAGAGGAGTGATGATTAGTTGATAATTGAGAACCATGCGCATCTTCAATAAAACCTCTTTCTTTAGCTGTATTATCCCTATCGAAGTTAAAAGCATTGTTAGAAGATGGAGGAGGTCCACGGGGGCCTTCCACAAGACCACCTATAGTGGAAGATTTCAAAATTTCGGTAGTACTGGAAATATTAGTAGTAGAAGCAATTGGAGCATCAGTGGGGAAGATAATTCTATCGTCATTGTCAAAGAAAATACCTGCTTGACTTCCAGCACTACTTCCCGATATACTTGAAGGAACTACAAAAAAAATCCAATAATCGAAAAATATAAGAACGTTTTAGGAGAAAAATTACTTGTGCCATGTGAACCTAGATGAGTATTATCACAGGAACCTTTTGATCCACATCCTGTAGTACCACCAGCTACAGCTAAACTTCCGGCTGCTGCATTGGCTCCAAGTCCGGGTAAATGTTTAAGAGCACCACTGATTTCATTTAAATTGCTTATATCACCGGTAATAGTTGCTGAACTTGAACTACTTGAAGCTGGAATTTTTTTTAATAGTTATAGTGGGCGATCTTGTTCAGCAAAAAAATTAAAACTTACACGACGAGTGGGACGACGATGACGACGAACCTGGGAAGGACAAATAAGAATTTTGTAAACATGCCTGTAGAGGATAATTGATTACTTACTGAAACTGGCGGAGAATCCTCCATTTTTGACGCCGTGTTGTTCGGCTAAAATCCAAAGAATAATTGCATTTTTTACATTATTTAACCTTTGAATAAGTACTCACAGAATCTTAATGTGATTGTGATTACTGCTAATAATAGATGAAATTTATAATTCATGGTCATTTCATGATCTAACACCAACACAGGTAACAATAGGACTACAGGTTTTGAAGCTGTCTCTCGTCTATTTATACAAAACAGCTTTACTCATTGTATATGGATGTCTGCTGAACAAAATCCGTGAGGCAGAAATACCATACATGGTTTTTCTCAGTATAAACATTATCGAGATTATTGCAATAAATAAATATCAACAAATCATAAATAATCGATGTAATTAATCTTTAAAATAGAAAATATCTTCGCCAATGTCCTGGTATGACTTATTAGTAATTTTTAGATTTTTTTTTGAAGGTATGTTGCATTTTGAATTAGTTCACGTATTGTTAGTCATATGGGAAAATCCGCGTTAGGTCAACAACAGATTTTTAAAAAAAATTATAGATAGATTAATTTGCGAATTATAAGCTTGTTGTGTGAATCTTGAAGGTCGTCCACTTTTATACATGAAATTATTTGTATCATTTTATTCCTGTTTCGAAAATAAATATTCATTTTAGAAGATATCAATAAAATTAAATGATGAGTGACTTAAGTGAATTTAAGCGACTGTTAAAACGGATGCGTTTATCACGAATCGCACGAGCGTTAAATCGATAATTATTGCTTCGTTTACGATATTTATAGACATTTAATAATTGTCGTTCTCTTCTAATTACAATTTTTTGCTATTTTTTTGGTAATTTTTACCTTATAGATTCATTTAAATATTTCTAAAAATCTGATTGTTACCGGCTCGTGCCAAGGTAACCACCGATTCAGTTTGATCAATTTCTAGTGAATTATTTTGTAAAAGTTCATAAGTGAAGATGCGAATTCCGATAACTATCAACAGGAACACCCTGAAGGCTTACTTCAATAAAACCCAAAACGGTCAAGATTTCACCGGTTGGGATCAAAAAATCCCAAAGACCCTACAAGAGTTTTGCATACAAACGATTGCTAACAATTGGAAAGGTTTGTACCTACACGTGAGTTTTATTGCCGATCATTTTTAAGGTTTAGCATGAAGCATTGAGGCTGAACAACTCTCAAATTCTCAAAGAACCCAATCAGTATTTTGAGAAGTCCAAACTGGTACTTTCACTACTGCATTTCATCTATTACAATGGTGCTGAACTATGGAGAGTCCTACTATTTGGAAAGTAATTTGAAAAATATTTCAAAGACTTATCCCTGGAGATTATTTTAGCAAAATTTCAGCCTAGAAACTCACCTAAAAGTTGGTGACAAATTCGCCCGTTTCTGGCCATGTCGAGATTTTTAAAACTGACTTACACACGCCACACAACTCAGGATGACTTGAAGATGTTTTCTTTCATTTTTCCTATCACGGGTAGAAATATTTTGCATTTATTCTAGAACAGAATGGTGAAAAATAAGAAAAATTACATGGGGAGAATCCTTGAGTCACTTAAAGTGCCTGATCGTTTTCAAAAATTGCAACATTACCTATTTGACCAATTTGCCGATGAGCTACAGTTTCAATGTTGGTGAAATAATCTCCACTCCCTTATATAAATCGTTAAAACATTAAAAAAAAATTAGTTCAGCAGCCCTGTATAATTCTAGATAATTATTCATGTAGCTTCTCAACTGATTCTTATTTCAACTTGAAATTCATGTTTTTTAACGATTAAAATTAAAATAATCGAGTCAATAGGTAGCTTAATTGAAATAAATGGCCAGAAATTACAGATTGAATTATCTTTGTCTCAATCTATGATTTCACTTATTGTGATTCTATGTAAGTGAATTTTACAATAGAAAGTAATAAATAATATTTTATTGTTTAAAAATATTGTCTACGTAACCCACCAATTATAGTATTGTCGCTAATAAATTCCGAGTATTCATTAATTGTGAATATTCGTAACAATTATTCCACCGATTCTTTGAAATACAATTTGAATATGGCCTTTTATGTATTATAAACTTTTTTGAAAGGAAGAAACTAATTCATTATTAATGAAAGAACCTTGTAAACTAATGCTACAAATTATGTTTGTACCATTCACTTGCAGTAGCCTTAAAATAGACAATTCTTCAAATATAACGGTACCGAAGACGTTTTATATCAGAGTAGATTACCAATCTTCAAATAATGAGCAAGTCTTAAAATGTGAAGTTTATCCTGAAAAACTGTAGGCTCAGTCAAATTCAAAATTGATAGCTAGCGAGTCCTGTAATTTGGCCAAGTGATTAGAAAGTAAATTCTATTGCTCTCGATTCACTTGAACCAATTTTTCATTTAATGATTTTATAATTTACAGAAAATCCAATTTTGGAGGAGATACCACTATCGATTGACAGATGTCTATTACTCGATATCCTACCCACTGATTTACCTTTGAAATTAACAGTGAAAATAATTAACGACGATATTTACTGGAAACGTTGTTATCTGGATCGTTGGCCAAAGTTAATACCATTAAATATGCCAGAACTTCAAGTTAAAGAAATAATAAAAATTAAAGATACCACAAATAGAAATTTCAATTCTACAGTTGATAATAAGAAAACTTGGAAAGAATATTATCTTCAAATGCATATACGTGAATATTTCGAACAACTAACACCAGAAAATTACAATGCTGAAGAAGTTGGTTGTAATTTTATAAATTAACATTAAAAATAATCGATTAAATTTCCAGATGAAACAAATATCGGATTTATTTGGAAGTTACGTACAAGTCCTCGATTTGAGACAACTTCAATGTTCCCACGATTCCCCAAACCACATACCTCTCAATTCAGTATTGGCAAGTTTTCAGCGTCTAACCGAATTATCGATTTGTTTCAAACAAACGTACGGCGGAGAAAATTTCTTGTGGAAGACCCTGAAAACTACCGAGCAAGATATTGAATTGTTAGCCAAAGGTTTAGAACGGTGTAATTTAAAAGTATTCCGCTTAAAAAATTCAGATATTGACGATTTAAAGTTAAAACCAATCTTGAAAGGCCTTCTGAAAAACGAACTAAAGACACTTGATGTATCGCATTGTTGTATTTCCAATCGGGGTGCGATTATGCTGGGTAAATTCTGCCTCGAGAACTCTGTAGAAGAATTAATTTTAATTAATAATCGAATCGGTAGTCTAGGTGCTGAAGCCTTAGCTTATGCAATATCTTCAAGTTTAGCCAATTTAAAAGTGATTAACCTGAAATTAAACCCGATTAGTAGTGAAGGTGGAGATTTTTTAATCCACGCTCTAAACTTAGGTGCGAGATTGACAAATCTGAATGTAAGTGCCTGTGGTTTAAACCACAACAATAAAAAATTGGGCAAAATGTTGGAAAATAATTCAAGTTTAAAAATATTGGATTTAAGTAACAATAAGTTGGGTAATGTAAGTTAAAAACTCGATTAGTATTGGTTTATTTTATTTTCTCGTTGTAGGAAATTGGAGAATTAATATTGGCTAGTTTAAAATATAACACAACTTTACGAAAACTGGACATAAGAATGTGTTTTATTGAACCCAAGTTGGAATTTGAAATTTTCAAAATTATGCAAAATAATTTGAAGAAAAAAATACCACCTAAAATTATAGAACCGATAGGTGATTTTATTATTTCTAATCAATTAAAAAATGAACTGAATAATTTATTATTTTAAGTGACAGTTTTTTTTAAAGGAGGATATGGAATAAAAAATTCTTTTAAATATTTATGATTTTATTGTATTATTTTATGCGTGTCAACAACAAATTGAAAATGGGAAAACCTAAATTGATACTACGTTTATACCAAGTTGGTATTATTTCTATTCCAATAAAGGAAATTTTCTTTTATTTATTTAAAGACTAATTATTGATGATTACAATTAAGTATGTAAACGATTACCTCAATGGCCTGGATAGTAGTAGGAATTTACTATTGGTGAAAAAAAATTAATATCATTAAACTTATATTTACCTTCTACCCTATACAAGTGGTGAGCTGAAATCCAATAAAACAAAAGGGATTAGAATACAATTCATTTAAATGAATTTTTTTGTGTTAAAAAGAAAAAAATCAGAATTTAAATTCTAATCATGACACTCTCATTAGCCTAGACACCGTTTATGATAAACATCATTTAATAAAATATTAAACCATTATTTAGTAATAAAATAAAAATTATCAAAGTTATATTAAACTAATATTTACCTTTTAAGCTATTTAGGCTACAACCAGTGTTACCTGTAATAAGATAAAAGAAAAACAAATTAAAATACAGCTTTTGAAGATATAATTTTAGTATGTTTAGAAATTAAATCAGGATTTCTATTCTAATCATGACACTCTCATTAGCCTAGACACCGTTTTATTAAATCATCATTTAATAAAATACAAATAGCAAATGAACTGCTGATATTTACCTTTCATTTTAGAAGCAAATTCAACCATTATCTTGAGAGACTTCGGATGGATCTGAAAAAAATTAATTAAACAATATAATGTGCCAACAGATATTATTAAATGAATTTATGATTTTTTTTCTAATAATTATTTCAGTGCTTTTGTTGAAAAATCACAAAGCTTCATAAACACGGACCAAAAGCAAGTCATCATTAATTATAAAAAACGTATTTTCAATTTTTTGATTCACAAATTATTATGCTTATCGCTATAATAAACTAATAAGTTCTATATTAATCTATTTTACAAAGACACATACCTCAAAAATATTGCAGAATTCCAAAAAAGTTTTAACAGTCTCTGTAAGGGAGAATCCTTCGACATAAACCTGAAATAAAAGAAAAAATCGTTAATCCACGTCGAAAATTAAAAAAGTTTTGATTCTTCTGTAAACTCATCAGAGCTTTTGTTGTAAAATCACAAAGCTTCATAAACACGGACCAAAAGCAAGTCATCATTAATTATAAAATATTCAAATTAAAAAAGAAAAAATTGCGTACCTTTTATTATAGAAGTTTATAATTTCAAGTCAGTCAAGGATTCTCCTGTAAAAAATACAAACAAATTAGTAAAATCTGCAAAAAGGGAGTGAATGAAACACAATTGTATTTTTTATAAGGTTTTTATTGTTAATTACAAATATTTTAATCAAGTCCATATAATAAAATTTTATAATATGAACTTGTCCTTTATTTTTTAGCAGGGGCTGCTTTTTTTGTTGCCTTTTCCTTTTTCGAATCTATAACTTCTTTCTTTGCTTTTTTCTCCGCTTTTGATTTTTTCGGTTTAGCACCAAGTGCTTTTGATCTAGCTGCTCGTCTAGCAGCTAAAACTTTCAACTTTTTCGCAATTGGGTCATCTTTTGGCAATTCAATCTACAAAAATAATAAATATAATTAATATCAAATTGTATAGAAATATTATTAAATAATGGGAAGAAATATCAGAAACAGACCACAAATAAATTATGGTTAAAAATTAATAAATTAAGAAACTTACACCACGTTTTTTAGCTAAAAGTTGAGCGCGTTCTAATTTACGCTTTTCACTAGTTAAAAATGCTTGACGTTTCATAACAGCAGCATAAGGATTGAGACGAAGCATGGCTCTGGTGTTAACCAATGGGTTGAGACGGCGTACACGACGAACAACCTTCTTTCTGTAATAATAAGATCTCATTAATAACGTATTTAAATTTGAAATTCCAATTGTTTAAAATAGATAAAAATCAGATGTCAACTAGTAATCAGAAAATACTCATAACCCAGTGCTTTTATCATCATTAAATTTAAATATTCTAATTGGAATAGTCTCAATACGTACTGTGGTTTACGTAAGACTTTCTTGATTTCATCAGCTTTCAAAAGTCTCGATAAATCAGTATTGGCCATTTTTGGTTGTGGTAAATTGTAGCCCTTCTTTTCAATTGATGGTTTCTTCCATGTACCAAACAAACGATCTAAACGTTCAAAAGCGGATTCAGTCCAAATAATAAATCTACCAACATGACCACCAGGTGCCAATTTCAATAAATTTAATTTTTCAACACTAATCAAATCAATACCAGGAATATTTCTGAATGCTTTACGTAATCCTTGATCACGATGGTAAACAATTAACGGACCACGACGTTGGATACGTCTACGATTACGCATTTTACCTTTACCAGCACGGAAACGTTGACTTTTATAAACTTTCTGGATATCAGCCCATGCTTTAACGCGTCTTAAAAATTGAACAGCTTGTTTAGTTTTTGTCAATTCTTGGATTTTATCAGAAACAACCAAGGGTAATTCTGGAATTTGTTCAACAGCATGCCCTTTACTCAACACTAAAGCTGGTACACCACTGGCGGCAACAGCCGAAGCCAAAGCATAACGACGTTGTTTAACGTTGATACGACGATGCCAACGGCGCCATTGTTTTGTTGGGGCGAACATACGACCACCACGGCACATGTTACCGAAAGCACCCTGACCGGAACGGTGAGTACCGCCACCACGGACACGCGGGATACGGGCAACAGCTCGACCAGTACCCCAGGATTCAGCAGAAGTTTGATGACCTGAAAGCAGGAATTTAGTTAATTTTTCTAATGGTTTAAAAGTGGAGAAACATACCAGCTTTTTCGCTAACACAATATGCTTGACGGTGGTTCATCGACATTTGTTGGTGGACAAAGTTAACGACATCTGGGCGTATTGGGGCTTTGAAAACCGCTGGTAAGTGGATGGTTTTCTCTTTAACTTCTTCGGATTTTTCATTATAGACACTCACCAAAGGGCGAGCGGCTGCGAGCGACTATAAAACCACCAAATTAAACAAATTATAAAAAAATAACATCAAATTAAAAAATACTGTATACAATCAATTATAATCATTATCATTCATTATAATGAATCTATTTAATTAAAAAAAATAAGTTAACAACCTCACTTTGCAAAATTACACGTGGTCACCGAATAGTTTACAAAAATTACAGAAAAATACAGTAATTGAAGAAAACGTTGTATCGTCAATTTATTAACAATGAAATAATTGAAAAAATTAAATCAGAATTAATTGAAAAAACTCACCATTTTCGCTAAACTTTATTACTTTTCACTTAAATAAAACAGACATGAAGCCAGACCGACGTCCGCCATAAAAAGGAAGCTAATGGCGTACGAATTGGTAAATATAGCAACCAGAGGGCGCCTTTCATCCTACTTCCGGGCGGTTAATTTGAACATTAAACTTAACTTTCGAGTGATTTTCAATTTTTAAATAATAATTTATTTATTTAACAAATAATATTTGATTCATTTCGAGCAATAAATAGTTTAGAATTTTGTAAGATAGGATTTGAACATCATATAATTAGTTATAATTAATATTAGTTATAATTAGTTATCGGCGAACTTTCTCTTTCAATCAAAGTTATAGAATCGTGTCAAATAACAGTTTCTTGCAGTATAGACTAAATTAAATTAATCAAGAGTTAAATATTGAAGTAATTAGCAATGTGTGTTTTGTTTGTTGGTATTTATAACCGTTAACGACCCAAATTTCATACAGTTTTTATTGTTGATTTTATTAATAATTAAAAAATCATGTTTGATAGTCGAAAATATCGTTAATTTTGATGCAAATTATTTAACTCGATTATCGTGCATTTGTTAAAATTCTCAACCTACGATTAATTATTAATGTTCATTAATTTAAATCACCCCTTTGCATCTTTGTTCAATTGAATGTGATAGAAAAAGAGAACAGTAATACTGTAGAAATTGTATTGTTGCCAAATTGCTGATAGTTTTCTAAATTTGAAGAGCACGTGCATTTTTTTTTATAAAGAATTTTTTCCTAATTACGACCAATATTTTAGAAAATGATTTCAAATTGAAAATTATTCAATAGAACGATTATGGCAATTACCTAAATGATCAGTTAATGAGGCAAATACAACTGAATCAGAAACTGGCGTAATAGGGGCGAAACTTGCAGAATGAATCTCAGAAAAGTAGTCCTTCTAAATAGGAATCCCGACTGGTTGTGGAAAGATTTTCTGGGTAATTTCTGGTATTTAAAGGTGGGCAATCTATTTAGAGATTTTGTCAAAAAATTAAGGAAACGACAGTTGTAGATTAGGCAACGCTGTTGATTTGTGTACTTCTATTTTGTCACTTCAAAATTGTCAGTTTTGACACGTCGGTCTTCAGTAAATTATTATTTAGTAGAAGAATTTCTTTTGTATAACAGAAAATTAAATTGAAATCGAAAAATGGGCCAGAAGTTCCAATACGATGAAAGCGGCGGTACATTCTTTTATTTTCTATTATCATTTTTAGCATTAATTTTAATACCAGCAACGATTTATTATTGGCCACGAAAGAAGAAAAGAGGTTAGAAAACACGTTTTATTTGTTGTTAAAATATAAGAAAATCGTCGGAATTGATAATTTCCAGACCCTGAAGAGGAGCATCGCCAATGCCATTGTCCCGGTTGTATGCAAAAACAGGAATATCTAAAGAATGCCGAACCGTGGAAAGGGCCGAAGAATTTTCTAATTAAATTAACGATAATTACCGGCTGGATTATTTTAATATTTTTAGCGTATAAAGTATCGCAATTCGATTACGAAATGGCGAATTTCGATCCGTATGAAATATTAGGCATACCATTAGGCTCTAGCCAATCAGAAATTAAAAAAGCTTATCGACGATTATCGTTAATTTTACATCCTGATAAGGATACTGGTAATGAGAAGGAATTTATGAAACTTTCCAAAGCGTATCAAGTAAATTCACCAATTTTTATGAGGAATAAAATTAAAATTCAACATTTTAGGCGTTAACGGACGATGAAGCTCGACGAAATTGGGAGAAATACGGAAACCCCGACGGGCCAGGCGCTATGAGTTTCGGTATAGCCCTACCATCATGGATTGTCGAAAAAGAAAACAGTGTATGGGTATTGGGCTTATATGCTTTAGTTTTTCATGGTAGCCCTACCGATTGTTGTAAGTATCTCTCAATAAATTATTAAATAAATTAAAATATAATCGATTTTAGGTTGGTACTTGGTGGTATCGCAGTATAAAATTCACCGGCGATCAGGTCTTATTAGATACAACACAAATGTATTATTATTTCTTCCATAAAACACCGAATATGCCATTGAAACGGGTCATCATGATATTGGCGGCCAGTTTAGAATTCGATAAAAAACATAATTCTGAAATAATTGAACGTCATTCTGATAATGAAGAAGTACCACAATTGATTAAGAAATTGCCGAATTTAAATGAGAAGAATAAAGAACGTCCATTATGTTTTCTATATAGTATTAAAGCTCGTGCTATAATTCATGCTCATCTATCGCGTATACCATTAAATCCAAACACTTTAGAGAATGATCGGCGCTATATTATCGGGAAATGTCCATATTTAATTCAAGAACAAGTCAATTGTGTCAATCAATTAATTCTATTAGCATACAATCGAAGAAGTAATTGTTTAATCAATTTTAAAACAATCACTAATTTGGTTGGATTTTAGTTCAAAGATTACCCAGTATTGAAACTATAGAGAATTGTATGAAATTATGTCCAATGATCGTGCAGGGTTTATGGGAGTATAAACCACCATTACTACAACTACCCTATATAAATGAGGATAATTTGAAATATTTTATGTCGAAGAAACGACAAATAAAATCTTTACAACAATACGCCCAATTGAATGGTGAAGATCGTCGAAGTTTATTGCGAAGTCTAACCGATGAAGAATACGAAAATGTTATGAAAGTCTTGGGAAATATGCCGTATGTTGATTTTCAAGTGAAATGTGAAGGTAATTTTTGTCTTTATAATTCAGTTCCATTGACTAATTTCTATCCTGTTGGTTGTAGTAATGGATGATGATAATCCAACGGAAGTGACGGCTGGTGCTATTGTAACAGTAACCGTAACATTAATCCGGAAAAATATGAGTACATTATTTGGTGATGATACCGTTAAAGAGAACAATTTAATTACAGAAAATGGTATTGGTGAAACTAAAGAAAGTGGTGATCATGAAAATGAACCGGCGCCAATTAAACGTCCAGCTTGGTTGAAACAGAAACGTGGTGGTGGTAAGAAGGGTAAAAAACCCGCACCAAAATCGAAACTACCACGTCAACACAATAAAATTGAAGAAACTAATACAACAATAAATCAACCGGCTCCAGTTCCAGTTCCTGTAACCGATAAGAAGAAATTCGATAAAGATGATAATAGTGAAGATGTTTCTGATGATAATAGTGACAATGAAACGAATGATTTGAATGATAAATCGTCGGAAGAGGAGGGTAATAATTCTTCACGAGCTAATAATGAGGATGATGATCAAGAATGGGAGAAATTTAGGAAATTACACGAACGTGAAAAATCGCTAGAAGGTAGATCGAAAACATCACATACAGTACATTGTCCTTTATTCGCTAATGATAAACAAGAATATTGGTGGACTTATATTTGTGATAGGAAATCAAGAACACTGTTAACAGTGCCTCATCATGTTACCAGTTTGGTTGATCAGGAAATAGTTCATTTAAAAGTAATTTTAATTTTAATCACCAAAACAATTATTTTACAACAATATTTATAGTTTACAGCACCAAATTGGCCTGGTGTTTACACGTTTACCGTCTGTTTACGTTCGGATTCCTATATCGGTTTCGATCAACAAAAAGATATTAAATTAGATGTGAAAGAAGCACCGGCTGAAATTACAGAACACCCGCAATGGGAGTTTGAAGATTCCGAAGAGGAGAATCCGGCTGAAAATGATGCACACGAATCGGAATATACAACAGATGATGATTTACCAGAAGAAGAGGAGGATTAATTTGTTGAACAGATCGGAAGACTTGAAATTATTGTGTAAAATTTATGTTGTTGTAATTTTAATTCTGGTCAACACAACCATTTTAACAAGTATGGTACTGGGAATGTATTTATATTTGTATGAAAAAATATATAAACTAATTTAAATATTGTTTTGATTTTATTGAAATTTGAACCAAAATTGGGGACTCGAATAAGCAAAGTCCTGTCCTGACTAAATATTTATTCAACACAAGACAACAAGGAGAAAATGTCCTCTATTGTTTTATCAACAAAACGCAAATAATTTTTGTTTATATGAAAATATAATTGTAGAATGTTACACAGTGGAAGATTCTAAAGAGGAAATAACTCTTCATTTTGTATAATTTGACGTGCAACATTTAAAATCAAAAATAATAGTTAAAAACATAAACATATACAAAATTAATACATATTTGAAATTTTTCTAAAAGAAAATGATACCTTAATATCAATAATTAAAAATAAATTGAACACAAATACTGGCCCGTTTTAAAGCTTCAATTCTTCGTTGGGTAATGTTGGTGTTTTAGCCACTTCGAAAAATATTTTATGTGAATATTTATTGTGTATAGTCATTAAAGTTTTGTGTTTACGATGTAGACCATCATTTAATAAACAAACAGTCGTTTTGATATCGGAAAGTTTATAACCTACGCAAATGATAAAGTTTATTAATTTTTCTAAATTATTCTATAGAGTACCTGAATAAAATTCAAGAGCGGATGTCCAGTCGCTGATTTTCTTCATTCTTAATGCAAGAAATAGAGAGGCGGCCGCCAATTTCGAATCACGCACACTCACTGTCGCATAATCCATCAGTGAATACTCCAAAATATAACGAGCTAAAGTTAATACCGGCATCGAAATTTTGGCACACTAAAACCAAATCAATTAATAAACAATTTAAGAAAACACCACCAAAAATACTCTAGCATATCTTCTAAGGAAGCGATAACTGATCGGTAAACCAAGATCAAAATCACAGACTTTCAATATATTGATTTCTGTCCGTATTAATTCACGTTTCGTATAAGCACCATCGCATATATAAAGGAAATCATCAATAAATGGTGGCATACGTTCATCATATTTACTAGCAATAAACATACTAGCAGCTCCGACTAATTGTAATGTTTCTTTACTAACTGTTACTTTACTTAAATATAAATCGACTAATTTAACACCTAAATATAACGTTTCGTGATTCAATTCGAAACTCTCTTGCACTTCGACCATCCAATCGATCAGTAACGACCTCATCCAGGTTGTTAAACACACTTGACGGTCCATATAATCGGGAATATCAAACTGAGCCTGTGGAAAAATAATTCTCTCAATAAGAATCGTGACTTTAGTCATTTATATCGAGGAATTTCCATCTAATTTCAACTCAAATAGTTATAAAATAGTCGCTCGAACGCATCATTAGAGCAATGACCTCTTCAGTACAAGAACACGAAAACAGATGGACGCATCTTATGAGAAAGTAAACGAAATGTGTAAAATGAGAATCAATTATAACTGATAATTTCTATCGTCTAAGCCCTTTTTGGTCTGAATTACGAATTGATTGAAATTAAATCGTCAATAAACAGGTTCTGAGTAAGGAATGTGATTTGATGATTCAAAATAAGCAGCATAAAGGGAATGTTGATGGAATTGCTGAATAACTACCTCACGACTCTTCAAATATGTGAAGATATCCATAGCATAATGCGACACTTGGAACACATCATTCCAATTCTCCTTATCAAAATCGTCGATATTATCCGGTACTTCATAATTGCCCAAATTTAATTTGTTTTGTAATTGTTGCGCTACCAACAAAACGCTAGAGTTTTCGGTTGGTTTATCTTCTTCATTATCAATGGGGGATGATTTTCCATTTTGTCTCACTGGTTCCAATGATGTTTTTGCACTGGAATGTAGTGAATCACCACTGAAAAATCTTATATCGAAGCAAAAACGATTGGGAAGCAAGAATTTTTGAGTTGTTAAAACAGTAAAAGCCGTGTTAGTGATTTTTATTGTTAAAATTGGGGAACTTACTCCTCTGAAGCTGTAAAGTAGACCGATTCTTCAGTCTTTTCAAATTCGTTGCTCAGTCGAGTTTTAATTTTAGCAACGATGCTCGTTTCTTTCGATGATGCATCTTTTGGCTTGATAGCAGTCTGATTTGTTGCTATGTGTTTAACAGCAGCTCTAGTTGTAATACCGCTATTCAGTGTAGGTGCTGGTGGTGGCGGTATATTCTCATTATGTCTCGGTTTCACTACAGTCTTCACCGATTGTAGAATTTTCGTTTGTGTTGTCGTTTTTTTAATTGTTTGCTGTCGTATATTCGTTGTTATTTTATTTTGTTGTTGTAATACATTCGATTTCTTATCAATAACATTATTGATTGTTTTATTTTTGGCAAATGCATTCGTCACATCACCGAGTGCTGAACGTTTCGTACTGTTCTCTTTATCCGGCGAACAATCAGCTTTACGTTTGGCTCTTGGTTGTTGGCCAACAGTTGCACGACTTCTTGTTAAAATCGTTGGACGATTTGTTGTCGGTTTCGTTAATGTTGAGGCTGGTTTGATTTGACGTAATGGGGCCATTATCAACTACAAAAATTAATCAAAGTGTCCTTATTGATAAGACCAAAAATCGGTTACAACAGTTATGCAACACAAACACAGTAAATTTGAATAATTCACCAATTAAATCGATAATCTAATTATCTCATATAATAAAATATTGAATTCCAAAAAAACCGATTTCCGTTGAAGAATTTGTCCATTTAAACACACCTAACTGTCTTAACAGGAAATATCTCTAAATAGATCAATTGTAAGTGTTGAAAATTAATCAAAATTGATTAAATTATCGTTAAAATTTAAATAAATCGCCTTTGGTACAAGAAATTTCGAAAACGAGGGAAAAACTTGATTTCACACGCACACATACACACAAAAATCTGTCTATACAACAAGTATTGTAAATTATCAATAAAATTTCTCAAAATAATCGATAAAAATTACCGAGTCTTTTTAAATACTACTAAGGACTTACCAATTTGTTGTTTTTAGTAAAAAATTGTAAAAAAATGTAAAATTAATTAACTTTACATCAGAAAAAAGTTCGTTGATGTTCAAAGCTTGGTGGCTTTCAGTTGTTTTGAAATTTTTCAACTGTTAGAAATTTACGTCGATTCGATTGGTCGAATTCTATAACAGATGGGGGACACAGCAACCATACGACAATAAAATCCCCTAGTTACTAATTTTGAAAAAGAAATTACATTATTTTATTCAATTGATCCAACACAAATTTAAAAATAATCGTTTTCTCTATTTTACCCTATTTATAACAAATTTTGATAGAATATAGTCATTTCAGACAATAAATTATAATAAATTTGTAAAGCCAGGTTGCCAGACTGAGGAAATATTCAAAATTTACTAATTTTAGTCCATCTACCAACATTTTATAATAATATTTTATATCACAATCACAGATATAATTAAAATTTATGTTAGATATTGCAGTTTATGTGTAAATTTTTAAATTGACAAATTAAATTTCTCAAATTTGTGGATATTTTTAAGAGTTGGCAACGTGTCCGAGAGCCGGTTTTTGGTACAGCCATCTGTAGGTGTCTAGTGAAATTAATATTTCAAACTTAACCCCGTAATTAAGGTGAAAATTTTTTAGATTCAAAGTTCACTAATTTCTCGAATTTACTTTTTTATTACTTAAATAATCATGATTTGTAATTGTTAAGTTTAGTTCTTACTTATTATCTGTTGTTTGAATAATGTTTGAGAGGATTTTTGTGGTGAAATACATAACCTTAAAAAAGGGTTTTTGTTATTTGTCGCCGAATATTTTCAAAGAAATACAAGGTGTAAGTTGAATTTTTATTATTAAATCTGTTTTCTTAATTTAGGTTTTTAGAATTCTATAAAACTAAATTATGGTTCAAATAAAGAGGCTTATTTTTCGGTTGATAGCCCGAATCCATCTATAGATGATAATCATATTGGTATCAACTCTTTATATGCAAAAGCCCTAGGAATTAAAGATAAAGAAAGTGTAACTCTAACGAATGTAACAAAATTACCGACAATTAGTAGTTTAACTATTTCACCAACTAATCAAGATGATTATCATGTTTTGGTAATTATTTTTTACGTTTTCTTCCGATAGTTGAGTAAAAAGATTAAATAAAAAATCTTCTAGGAAATGGTCGCTGATAATGTTCAATCTACACTACTTAACCAGATAAGAGTGTTAAATAATGACCAAAAAATCGTTATCTGGATTGGAGCGGGTCTCTATATGATTGTCGAAGTTTGTAAGTTTTTCCCATTTAAAAATAGTCGAATTGGAGAGAATTTCTCTTAATTCTCCCCTATTCAAATTTAGAATTTTTAAGGTGGTCATTTTTGAAGTTTTTAGATGATATAAAACCGATCTCACCGGGATTTATCGATAATTTCACGGAAGTTACAATTAAACCACCGGTAGACCAACAGAAAATCACCGATGAAAATTCGAATGTTACCAAATTGAAATCGTTTTTCAATTTTTTTAATCGAAATCAATCTCAACAAGCGGTCAATAATGAGAAAAACGATATTTTTAGAAAATTTAGAGATTTTAAGCCTAATTTAATATTGCGAACAATTCCAAATACGGGAATTTTGAAGAAAATTAAACCACTCGACCATCCATTCAATATATTTACGAAGAGATTGAATCAAATTAATAGTTTCGAGCATCCGCAAGTCTATTTAGGGAAATTTTTAATAAGCAGCGACCAACAAAATGCCACAGAAGAAAAACAATTATATTTCCGATTATATTATTTCGAGGATTTTCTTCATAAGAAATCAGTGCCAAAGTTTGATGATTGCGTTTATATAAATGATGAAATTCTAAATTATTTCAATTGTGAAATTGGTACGAGAATTCTATTAGAGCCGTATCAAAAGAATTTACCGATAGTTGATGAAATCGAACTGACAATAAATCGTAAGAATTGCGACGATATTAAACATATTTTTCGACAATATCTAGTTAATTATTGCGAACAAGATCAGTTTATTTTAAATAAGAATTTTCCACTTTGTTTAAATGATGATATTAAATTTTCGATCAATTTTCAACCGGCAAATTATCCGTTTTGTTTGATAACCGATGATTTTATACGAAATTATAAAATTATCGTCAACGATTCTATTTTAACAACTCATACTGATAAGAATAAGCAAAATAAATTGGTGAAATTCGACAATTATACTTTGGAAATGAGCAATTATAAAAATATTGTGAAAGATTCGTTATTTGTTCTGTTAGAAAATTCGAAATTATTGAAGAAGTTCGACAATGTTCTTATAACAGGTTTGTCGGCTATTTTCGTAAAAAAAGGGGAGAAAAAATACAACAATCTATTTATAGGTGGACCGGGAACTGGTAAAACAACTCTTTTGAGAGTTATTGAAAATTATCTAAAATCTAATTCTAATTATATTTTTACAAAATTGATTAATTGTAAAACGATAAAAGGTAAAACGATAGAATCTTTGTATAAATTCTTCACGAAAATTCTATACGATTTAATCCATAATCAACCGTCGATTTTAATTCTGGATGATTTGAATGTTTTATGCGAGAATATCAACGAAGGGGACTCGCAAGCTCAAAATATTTTGTATTTTAACAGGTATTTACATAGACTAAAACTCGGTTATAACGGATATATTCAAATTTTACGGATATAACGAATAGTTTTGATTTCTAAAGAGATACCGTTAGTTCTCTATTGTAAGGCGAGAACGCTCAAAATTATAAGTCGGTGAACTTATCTAGTTTTTAACACTAAAAAAATCTCTTAATTTATTATTATTATTATTATTTAATCGTTTGTAAAGCATTTTTTATTAAGACATAATGAACCGTTAACGTTCATTATAACCGAGTTTAATTGCAATTCTTTTAAATTTGATTACAAGCAAACTAACAGCAATCGATTGTTAGAATTAGCGAAATGTTGGAGGGTCTCCTAGAGATTTTTTGTCAAAATAATTCGATTGGAATCGTCGCAACATCACCGTCTACATTAAAATTAAATAAAATTATTTATGGCAGTCGCGGACATCACTTATTTAAAAACACTTACGAAATTGAGAATTTATCGAAGGTATTCAAATTCAAATAACATCAAATCAAATCGAATTAAATAAATTCAATTGTAGAAAGATCGCGAGATTATATTGAAATATTTGTTTAAAAATTACACAATTAATAATCAGGATTTGATTGAAATTTCTGAACGTACTGAAAGTTTCGTTGTTGAAGACCTTGCGAATTTCGCCAAAAAAAACCCTCTTCGAATCACTACAAGATAACGACGGTGACGAATTGAAAATAACGTTAGAACATATGGAACGTGGCTTAGAATCAACAACTGTAACATCATTAGATGGTATTAAATTGAATCCACCCGGTACTAAAGATTTCTCCGATATTGGTGGTGTTGATGATGTTAAAAATCTTCTAATTGAAACGTTATTGTGGCCGTCGAAAGTATGTGAAAAAAATCAGTGAGAAAATTTTAGGTTGATTGAGCTTGCTTTTAGTATCCGGAATTGTTTTCTGGTTCTCCCCTACGTCTGCCTTCCGGTTTATTGCTTTACGGTCCACCAGGTACAGGTAAAACGATTCTAGCTGGAGCAGCTGCTACACATTGCCGTCTTAGACTCATTTCTATTAAAGGACCGGAATTATTATCGAAATATATAGGAGCTAGCGAACAAGCTGTACGGAATGTTTTTGAAAAGTAACTAATTTTAAATTTTTCTTATCAATTCTTTTATCCCAATCGATTTTAGGGCGCAAGCTGCTAAACCGTGTCTCCTATTTTTCGATGAATTCGATAGTTTAGCCCCAAGGTACTTTTATTTTTAGTTTTAACTAAAAGATTATTTAAATATTTGATTTTTTTTGGGTAAAGACGCGGTCACGATAATACCGGCGTTACAGATCGCGTTGTTAATCAACTATTAACACAACTAGATGGTGTTGAAAGTAGTTCATCTGGTGTATTTGTTGTGGCGGCAACTTCAAGACCTGATTTATTAGATCCAGCTTTATTGAGGCCCGGTCGTTTAGATCGACATATTTTCATCGATTTACCAAATGAGGAAAATCGCCTGAAAATTCTACAATGTCTATCGAAAACATTAGAATTTCAAGATGGTATTGATTTATCGGAGATTGCAAAGAAAACCGACGGTTTCTCCGGTGCCGATTTACAATCATTACTTTATACAGCCCAATTAATGTCGGTTGAAGATGTCTTTAAAGATGGGGTAAGTAAATAAGAAATTATAGGAGTTAAGTTAATAGTTAAGATAGGCTTGAGTTACTACAAACTACATTAAACGATAACACAATATCATTTGGATTAAACATCATTTAGGTAGTGTCTTGATTACTTTATAATGAGACGCCAGTGTGAGAGATACAACTTCATTTCCTTATCAAAGTTATTATCCGTAAATCAGCAAATCAACGCCTGAAATGTTTACACTTAATTATTAACCTTCAAAAACTTCCCCTTGGCTAAATTCCTTTTAATGATTTACCGTTGAAAAAAGGGATGAAATAATTTTGACAGAAAATCAAAAAAATTAAGAAAACATTGCAATGAATCCTGTTAAAAGTTGTTATTCTTGTCTTTCTCTCGATATTATAAAATCATTTCCATACCGGGTTGTTTTGCAAAATTACACTAAACAATAAAATACAAAATGTATTTGATTTGATTTCGTTTGTTAAACATCGTTTTAATTTCAATCTGTGTATTGAAAACAGAAAATTAATGGGTTGTTAAACAAGGCACGGCATTTATATTTCATTTAATTTAATTTATGCGCACCTACTTATGAATAGAAGCTTTGATTAATAATTTTACCTTCACTTAGTCTCGTTTCACTTTTGTTCGGTGTAAAAGGGTGAGAAACATAAAACAACACACATATATGCATTATAAATGTTTTCTTTATTGGTATGTTCATTAAATTATTAAAATATGTTGTTTTAATAAGACTTCATCTTTTATTATAAAACGTAATTAAATTATTCTAAATGCTTTGTCTTCTACTAAATAAATATGTTAAATATTTGTTAGTTAATCGATTTGGTTTCTTTTATTAATTAATAATTATTTGTTTGAATTACAGGCAAGTAGTGATGACTGTCATAATATAACTCAGCAACAATTAGATGAAGCCCTAGTTAAAACCAGACCCTCATTAAGTCCTATGGAACGACTTAATTACCAGAGAAGGTACAGTATCAAGGCTAATGTACACTTTAACTTTCCATTGTCGGCTTTCTCTTTTTTTGAAAAGTCTATAATATTCTTTTAAAGATGTTGGTTATAGGGGCCTTTCCGATTATTTAAGAATTAGAAATGTTTCGCGTTTCTAATTGAAATAGACCTTTAGTAAAATTAGTCAAGAATCGAAACGATTGCAAGTATTTTATTATAAAGTCGAATTCTGTAACTTTTTAGAGATCCGTTACCATGACAATCTTGGAGATTAAGGTGACAAGGTAGTTGTCAACATTTTAACCGGCGAAAATGTGAGTTTGTAACTTGCGATTTCTCGTTCGCCCTTGGAACTACGACAACCGGAAATCGATTTTTGAAAAGGGCATTTCTTATAGCCACTCACGGTTCTTTCCGTTTTTCACAATGTTGACGAAAATTTGAATTACAGACGAAAATCTAACAACATGTTTTTATCGTATTTTTGTACAATTTCTTATATTTTCTCTTATAACTTGGCCAATTTTGATTATTTTGCAAAAATTCTTGTACCGTTAGATAGCAAATAAAAAATTCTTTTCAAATCTTTAAGAAATTTTCCAATTCCACCATTAGTTTTCCGGAAAATTAAGAAAACTTCTGTACGCTACAACAAGTTTTTTTCTACAATTTTTATTCTACAGCTTTGATCAACCCCTCATTCGAAAGCTAAAACAAAGGCGGAGGGCAAGATGAAGCCTTTTTTTGAAAATTTGAAAATTGCCTGAGTTATCGCGGAAAAACCAACTGGTTTTTCTAGCATTGTTTTCACTTATTAAAATTAATTATTTTGCTTTGAAATACATACAGTTATGTAGATAATTTTGTGTTGTTTCCGATTAGCCTATTAGTTTTGTAAAAATTGATTTCAGAAAATGGAATGAAAATCCAGTCTCTTTGTTTGTGTATTATAAAGCACGTAACCCGCCACAGTGGTAAACAGTGCGGGTTTGCCTAATCAAAAGTTGTGTGTCATCGATTTGGATTGAGTATCGATGATTCCACAAACTTTCGATTTGGCAAACACGCACTGTTTACTAGTAACGCGGGCAATCTTTGTAAAATAACAGACATTGAATTTTCATTCAATTTTCTTCGAGAAATCAACATTTTTTACAAAAATAATAGGCCAATCGGAAACAAGATAAAATTATCTACTTCACAGTATGTATTTCAAAGCAAAATAATTAATTTTAATAAGTGAAAACAATGCTAGAAAAAACAGTTGGTTTTTCCGTAATAACTCAGGCAATTTTCAAAATTTCAAAAAAAAGGGCTTTCTATCTTGCACTCCGCCTTTGTATCAGCTTTCGAATGAGGGGTTGATCAATGCTGTCAAATAAAAATTGTAGAAAAAAACTTGTTGTCGCGTACAGAAGTTTTCTTAATTTTCCGGAAAACTTACGGTGGAATCGGAAAATTTCTTGAATATTTGAAAAGTATTTTTTATTTGCTATCTAACGGTACAAGAATTTTTGCAAAATAATCAAAATTGGTCAAGTTATAAGAGAAAATAGAAGAAATTGTACAAAAATAAGAAAAAAACATGTTAGATTTTCGTCTGTAATTCAAAATTTCGTCAACATTTTGAAAAACGGAAGGAATCGTGAGTGGCTACAAGAAATGCCCTTTTCAAAAATCTATTTCGGGTTGTCGTAATTCCAAGGATGAACGAGAAATCGCTTCACATTTTCGCCTGTTAAAATGTTGACAACTACCCTGTCACCTTAAGAGTCTTTATCATAGGCATAGTTGGGCGGGTACTTGGGGGTACTAAGCACCCCCAAAATCTAAATTAGCACCCCCGAAAAGGCCAATTTGAAAGAGAATAAAATTAACTGTATAACTGTATGTATTTTAAAAGAAAATTACTAATTTTAATAACTGAAAACAAAGCTAGAAAAACAACTCGGTTTTCCGCGATAGTTCACGCAATTTTCAAATTAAGAAAATAATCTCTCTATCTTGTACACCGCTTTTTTATCAGCTTTCCAATGAGGGGTTGATTATTGCTTTAAAATGAAAATTGATTAAAAATTCTTGTAGTCTCCTAAAAAAAAGTATTCTTAATTTTCCGGAAAACGCACAGTGTAATTGAAACGAAAAATTATTTTAAAATGAACAATATTTGCCATGTTACGAGAGAAAATATAAGAAAAATGCACTAAAAAAAACATGCAGCATGATTTTCGTTTGTAATTCGAATTTTTCAAAAATCTATCTTTGGTTGTAGTAACTCCAAGAACTAGCGAAAAATCGTGAATTAGAAATTCGCATTTTTGCGGCAAAGTTTTTTTTTGGGACTTCAGCACCCTCAGAGTTGAATGTTTAACTACGCCTATGATCTTTATTGAAGAACTTATTTTATCCTTGTCTCTTTTCATTTGCACACAATGAAATAGAAGCTCTGTTCAAAGAGACTGTCGATCTTTAGCGTTGTCGTAACAAATTGCTAAAAAGTTAGAGAATACTCTAATTATTTTGTCGAAGCACATTTCTAGTAGATAAAGTTTGTCTAGAAACTTAATTAAGTGTGTAAATTGTAGTGCGAAAGGTCTCTAATTAATTAATTAATTTATAGTGCCTATGCTATCAAAGTACTCGGTTTCTATTTTCATCATTTCTTATAGAATTGTTTGGTTCTGTTGTATTCCAGGTACAAGAAATTTGAAGGTGGCGGCGAAGATTTCCAAGCAGGAACCAGGGCAACTTTGGCTTAATTGTTTTGTTGTTTGTTTGCCTTAATAAATTCTGTTGTTTCTTTTCTTTCTTTAATATTTTCGCCCAATTTTCTATGTTTCTATCGACAAAATTTAGGTGAAAGAGAAATTTGGAAAACTTCATTTCGGTGTTATTTGACAAAAATTGATTGCACCACGTCTCCATCGCAATGTCCTATTGGTAGTTGTTCGTTTGAAATACGGTTTTTCAGCCCCCTTTTTCTGCCTGAAAAACATTATCCTAAATAACATCATTTCTCTCTCGTTTTCCGTTGTAGATTCATCGTCATAGTCGACATTTATTGAAATCTTTCAACAGTATTCCAAAATATACGAAAAGGTTATAATCCTTAATAACTTAAATAAATTACATTTCATGTGTACAAACCCGTAGAATAAAATTATTTTATATTATAAAGTATGGATTTAATTTTCGAATATGCCTTTGAAAGAGGGAGAAATCGTTCCTATTCTTGCCACTTTCTTCACTACCATAATATCCTGACTCGTTTTCTATATGTTTTTCAGATGGTGTATTTGATAAATTTTCCACAAACAGAAACATGAATAGAACTATTTTCAAGAAGCGAATAGCATAAAAGAATTTATTTTAATAGCAGAAAAACAGGAATAATAGGAATTTCTCGATTGCCAGTTTCGTGTATTTCGGGGTGAGTACCAGTTAACAATTGATTTAAGTGCTTATATAACAAATATAGCTTTATAATGAAAAGAAAGCAATAGAAAAGTGATAATTCAATTGGATAAATATTGCAGATATTGTCAAGTATTTTAGTCAACAATTGAAAGAATTATCCTTTTTCTTTTCTATTATATAGTTATCGTTTTAATTTAAACGTTAGGTGGTAGAGAAATTTTATTCGGGTAAAGTTTGTAAAAATGAAAATGTCATGCGGAAATAATGCTAATCTAATATCGGACTAGGTAACGTTAAAATCTGCCGACCGTGTAAAATTACAATCATCAAGTGAAAAATAGAAAAACGCGCCTCACAACACGCCATCAAAATTAGTGAAAATTGGCAGAAAATACTTGAAGCCATTTTCTCACTCTCTCATTTACCTGTCTGTCTGCTATTTATTCACGAATTAGATATTTTTGTGGGTGAATACACATAGTTTCTCGACTTATACCAGACTAGATTGTCAATAGTGAATATTGTGAATCATTTTCGATGGGTAATTGGCGTGCAATCGCCAATAGTGTGACGGAATTGCACCTGTTTCACAACATCCAATATGACAATCACCAATTTCACTAGGGCTTAATCGATATGTTCATCAGATATTACCAATCAGTGGACTGTTGTAAAGCCCCTGTTGTGTCATTGTCTAAGCCACAATCTACCAATCCACAATATTATTACAACACGGTATTAATCTAGCTAGTTTTTTTATATTTATAATCTATTTTATTGATGTTTCTTGAAGAAAAATCAAGCTTTAGAATTCGATCTATTGTTTTATAGTCAAAAATTTCGCTTGATCGCTTAGCGATATTTCGATGAAAGCATCCGTGAAACACTCACCAACCGAACATAGGGCGAGGTGCGAAATTGTTTCGCCTCTCCTTAAATTGTTTCATACAGACGATTAGAACTCGGCCATCTGTGATATAACATTGTTATCGAGAAAATTGCCGTCGATGGAAATTCTAGCGTTCAACTTTGGAAACCCTTCCGGCCGTATTTATATTAAAATTATCACCACCTCTATTTCTCTATATATATAAATTTCCATCATCAATTTTTATTCGTTTAATAGAACGAATCTCTATTAATAATTACGGAATAATATTTTTTTATTTGTTTTGATTTTAAATAAAAAGACTTGAATTTTCCTTCTAAAAAAAGGAACAATAACGCTAACGAATACATCTGTTAAGATTCAAACTGACAAATGAACGACAACAAACAAGAATAAGCGTCGTTTCTTATAAACTTTTTCAAAGGGAGGAAAAATATTAAACTCGATTATGCACAAAACTCAGTTAGAAGGAAAATTAAAAGTGAATTTATTCAAGTTTCAGCGCGTTGCATTTTTAATACAACATCTCCCCAGTGGCAACAAAAATTTCCACCATATTCTAAATTAATCAAAAATAAACAACATTATAAAACAATTTCAATATTGAATCCCAAAAATTACTCCTATTTCCTTCAATATAATTGTTGTTTTTCATTAATTTCCAATTATAACATATTTGATATGAAGGTTTTAAATTGATTGTTTTACTACTGCTGTTCTATAGACAATTAATGTGACGATTGAGAGGAAAAAATAGTAAACTGTCGTAAATGCGACATCATTGCCGCGACTTCAATACAACCTAATTCAAGGGACTGCGTCTGAAAAATTCGTATTCTTTATTAAAAAATTTTATGAGGAAGTCTTTTATTGGTCAAAGTTTTTCGCAAAGAGAAACTCTTTGGAAAAAAGTTTTATGTAGAATGAATGCGGCGTAACTAACATCGTTGAATATTCATATTTAGATTTAATTACATGATTTTGTTTGAATAAGAGAATAAAAGTATGCAGGGATGGTCGGAAAATAATTAAAAAAAAAAGATAGTGGATAATTTTGAATAGAATGTTTTATTGCTGCATTTGTTTAGTATTGTGTTTGAAAATTTTGCTTTGTTTGTGTTGATTTGTTTTTTTTCGTTGAAAAATACCCTTATATTAGGAGGGTAAATTAGACATACAAAGTGTCTGATGTCATCATAACATCCCTCTACTTCAGAGTCTAAACAAGGAGTCATTTGTGTTCCCTTTCAGTATGTCTCAATCTTTGCAACACCCCCCTCATCAAGAGTTATTATACATAAAAATGCATCTACCAACCAATGAACCAACCGACCCCTCATAAACGTTGATATAACCCTCTCTGAATTGGATCTATTGATTTTTATATGTGTGAGCGTTTTCAATTACATCTTATAAAACTGTATATTTAAAGGGGGTTAGTTGGTTTGTTTGTTGATTAAATACACATTTGTACGGATTTGTTTCTTTGTAAATTTTCACCTCTCTTATCATTTTGAATGGGGTCTTTTTCTTGTTTGATGTTTGAATTGATTCGGTTTATCTGTTAACAATTTATGATAAAATAGAGTAATTTTCAGGACGAAAAGTGCGATAATGTTCAGGTCTATTGTATAGCTAATTTTCGGCAATGTCTGCGGCTCTATACTACTGTTATACATTGCTATCAAAACGTTGAAACTAGGGAAGAGAGAGCCGGCAATTTATAGCGGGCGGCGCACGTGCGCGAGATAGTGATAAAGTATACGGGCTTGCCTCCCGTGATAACGCCCACTGTATAATAGGATTTACTATACGTAACATAATGGTCCATTCTGCGCCGTTTTCTTATTCTTTCTCGAGATAAAATGTCGGGAATACTGGCGATATCTAGTTATCAGTGTTGCCGCAGCGAGCTCCCAGGAAATGAACGAACCTGGGCGAGATATCAAACCACCCGTCGTCGACGACGTCGCGACACTACCACTATTACCACCACCATCACTACTACCACCATCAACCTCTGCCACAATGAGAATATAATGTTATCTGGTTTTTGGTTTTTACGTCTTTTGTGCGTTTAGACCGCGCTTCTTTACCACCCCCTTTTGTTTAAATACAATCGGCGCCTGATTGTTAATTGAGTTTCCAGAGGATGTCGCTAAATGAATTTATGCAAGTTTTCTCTTGGAAAATGGTTGTAACGATGACGACGGCCTTTGTGGACAACCAATTGCTACCATAACAAAATTCCCTATTATATTATCAAACAGTACAATGAAAACAGGACGAATTTTTTTTCTGGAAAAAAATTGATTACCATCTCAACAAACAACAATGCCCTTTGTATTTTCGTATTATTCGTTTACAATCAAATTTATGTTTGTGTTATTGAATTTGATTTTTTCTGAATGTCGTCGAATTGAAAAACTGACAAATAAATCGCTTTGGTCCTGTGTATTTTGTATGTGCCATCAGACATGTAGAAACATGAAATGAAAGGATAAAAGCGAACAAGGAATACCGTCCCGGCCTATAAAGCACCAATTCAAGTCACGTGTGAGACTCAATCAGGATACAAAAGGCCGAATTTGCACGTGATCTAGAGTGGCTGTAGCAAATACAACATTGTAGATCGAAATGCTACACTATCTACTAAACTCGTCGGACCCTTCTCGTCATCATCATCACCATTTGGCCTGTATGACAATCCTGTAAATTCTATGTAGTATTCACATATTTATTGTTTAAAGATTGTATATCTATTTGATAATTGGTTTAGAAACAAAACTGGCCAATGTGCGTGCTGTGAATATTTGAATTGTTGTCTGTTGATGGATTTGAAGCAGCAGGACAACATTTCTATATTGAAAACTCACCCTCATCATCAATTTTACATCAACTAAATTCGAAATTGACCAAATATTTAAACGTTCCATTTCACACTCGTTAATAACTAAACAAATTAAAAACCTCATTTCGTTACAATTGCTATAAATTAAAACTTGTAAATTACTTGCGCCCGATTTACGATAAGCAATTGTCGCACCATTGCCAATAGAAAAATTGTGATTAAATTCAGAGGATAACCATCCAATAATCAATTCCATCTGTGGTTGTGTTTGTTGGCTTTAATTCATATTGACATAGTGTTTGGGGTTGGATCGGTGATTGACAATTCTATTGTCCTCAAATAAGGACCGAATCCCAATATAATTATTTAAAATCCTCAAGCTTTAATCAAATAATCTTTATTAAATTGGAAAGATTGTACGCAAGATGGTAGAGAATATTGTATATTTCTTGATACGGTCGTATCAGATTGGAATAAATTGTTCGGACTTAAATAAATGGCTAGGGGTAAGTAAATAAAAGGAAGCAAGTGGTTCGACTATGACACTACGTCATGTGATAGCCATCTTGTATTTCCTGTGGTCAACCTAAAAAGACACTCATATATTCTTGCAAAATGCCAAATGTTTATCGAGAATATTGAATGGAACGAAACTAACCGAAATATGTATGCGTATTATCAAATGTATATTTGGCATATAATTCTTCATCACACCGTCTAACTGGTTTTATTGTGCCAGAAAAGTTAGAATTTTCTTTTAAATTTCCATTTAAACAGCGACATCGTTATCTCTTGATGTTAATATTTTTACGACATTATCAATAAGATGGAAAAGAAAAAGAAAAACATTAACGAGAATTTGTGATTTGAAACTGTTCGAATAGCTTTTACATTGATGAAGTGACGTAAAAGGGGTAGTTGTATTGTACTGACTCTTTTCAAATGACTTTATCGGCAACAATAGCTCATGAAAGTGACTACTCTCTTTCTCTTCTTTTTTTCCCTCTGTTGATTGCAAAAGGGTTACAAGAAAAGCGGAAATCAGCAGGAAAAATAGACGACAAAGAATTGAGTAGTCGTAGCAACTGAAAGATTTACGAATATATCAAAAATCAATTGTCCATTTCAATATAAATAAAAAAACATCAAAACTAGATATTGATGACAATATCTATTTGTATAGTCGCTTTTAATAATGGCCCACTCATCACTCTATTATGGGCACTTTTGTTTCTATTTTCCGCTTGAGTGCGATTTGAAGTTGCTTTATTGCAGCAACAACGTAAAGGGTGGTTACGGAAATCCGTATATAATAGGGGTGAATCGTTGTTGTATAAATTAAAAAATGTTCCGTTAAAAACACTTATCTGTCAGTTATTAGATACCTACTCTTGTTTAAAAAATCTCCATCCAACAATTGATAATTTCTACCTATATTGGTTTTAATATCAGAATGAAGACGAAAGGGTGGTAATAGTGGTGGTTGGTAATGGAGGTGGTGGTGGTAGAACGGCAGTAATTAAGAGCATAAGGAGATAAATCCGAAACTTGGTTGATAATCTGAACAATATTAAATGATGTAACCCAATTATTCATACGATAATTAAACCATCCCAAAACGTATCAGGCCGCCGTCATTACGGTCGCTTAGAAAATTTAATAAGGAAAACATTATCACGCGAATAATCAAGAAGTTAAATGGAATACACTGGTGAAATTCTATCAAAATTGTTTATTTTAATCAACTTTCCAAGGAGTAGATGGATTCTGTTGTCGGATACAATTAATTCTAATAAATTGTAGCGAGAAATTTTTCAAAGTTTAAAGTTGTGTGGATTTTTCAACGGAAATTCTTTGATAAAATCGCTTGATGATGATAATTTTAAAGGAAACAGTGTAGAGTTAGTTCAACATACATACATACAGTATACTGATACTATGCAAAAGTTGTTGAAAGTACGAAGATTTATAGTTCATTTAGCCGGTAATTAAGTAGTGTTTCCCAACAAACGCCAACTTATAATTAGCATATGTTAACTTCGTACAGTCTTCTACATATCTGATGGTGGTGGTGTACTTAAAACTTTTTAATTGTTACAAATTACCCCAAAACTTCACTCTTCGTGTAATTAGGCGGCATTCAACGTACGCATTCCAATTCTATACAAAATTAACAATATTTTTCCACTGTTGTTGCTGATTTTATTTAAACAAAATTCTATTGTAACAAATGAATTTTGATGTTTTATTGTATTTGTAACAATACAGTGATATATACGAAAGTAATCCCATTTTGTGCACGTAACGATCGAACGAACTATCATAAAAGGATGGTTCATTCATTGGGAATCTCTACAGTTGGAGTATTTTTGTCTCTTTTGAAAATTTAGCACCGGCATCAGGAATCTATTGAAAATTGACTGCTTGGTAAAAATTATATAAAAGAATATAAGCTGACATAATACAAAACACAATATAACTAGAATAATCTCGATATTCTCACTTGACAAACTGGGAAATAGGAAAATTGATAAAGATGAAGACAGGAAAAATCATAAATCTATTGAAAAATTTTTTATTCCTTCTCAATCTAATTAACAAGTCTTTTTTTTTACAATTAAATCTACCAATATTCTTCGATTTGTCTTATACGAAATCAAAAACAAACATCCATTTTATTTACAATATGATCACAACAAAATTGTAGGTAATAAACAAATAACAAAAATTATGACATCCCATCAACAGTATCTACAAAAATTCCGGAAATTGTCGCCATTTATGTCGGTCTCTTCACCGAAGTTGAAGAGAATTTGTGAAGCATTCCCGGAACGATATTTCACAGAAAACGACAATTTTTCTTTAAATACAACGAATATTTACAACTATTGTAGTGAAAAATCATTGCACCCATTTACAAAAAGACAAAAAAAATCATATTTTAAAAGTTTCTGTCATTAATAGGACTACAACTTTCCCGTTCCGATGTGCTACTTGAATCAACAACAATATTATTGATGATTGTCGTTGACGGTGATGCTATAGATGTCGATGTTGTTGAATCTTGAGCGTTTCTTGTTATTGAACTTGTCGCTAAATTAGCAATATCACTAAACCATGTACCAAGGTTCAACCGTTCCGGAAGAACCGGTAATGGTTTTCATATGACATGTCCGCTATTTGGGCCGGTTTCATTTCGATATTCATCATTTTTCATAATCACACAAACCGGTCGTTTAATTGTTGTCGGACTTTCGGCGGATACCGGCGGTGGTGGCGGCGGCGGCTGTGGTTGTGGTGGTGTCGGTGTTCGTCGTGGAAACGCCGGTGGACAGATATTACAAGGCCCACCAACACTACCAATAGGCCAACTAATTCCAGTTGAATACAGCGGACTGTTACCATAAAGCAGTGCTAATTCGGCTGCTAATTTTGATTCATCCGGATGTCTAAATGGATAAAGATAGGGTAATGGTGGGAATAAACTACGTGGTATTTTTAATGGGTCTTGATCGTGATGCAATAATGTTGGTAAACCAGTTGATGTCGATATTGGTGGTACTATTGAACGTTGCATTGATTGATCTAATGGTGGTGAAATTAACGGTGACATTGAGAATCCGAATTTCGGTTCTTTCTTCATTAACGGCTTCGGTTTACGTCTGGGACGGTATTTGTAATCCGGATGTTCCTTCATGTGCAACGCCCTGAAATTAAACAAAATTGTCACAAAATTAGATAACTTACAATTTTATCTGGCTTAAGATATGAATGATTTCATGTTTTATACACGGTCGATCTTAGAACTTTTAGCCAAGAATCGAGCTATTTGGAGATTAACAGACGTTAAACGCTCCCACTTCATCACCGTATAATTTTGCCAAACAATAAAAATAAAGGTGGCTAAATTGTTTAAACCCACTCTACTAGATAGAGTTTAATATCGGACAGCTATAAAAATCAACTTATAATTAAAAATAATAATAAAAATTTAAGTGCCTTTAGTTTCGCGACGAAAACTTTCTTTGGCGCTTTAGATAAGACTCCAATTAAAACTAATAAGGTTGAATGTTCTCATTTCATTTATATTAGTATAAGCGAATTTTTCTTTGTTTTGTATTCTTATTGTTATTCATTACAATTGCTATTTATTGTACCCGATGATGGTAGAACATTTCGCTATTGGAAATAGTAAATACTCCAATTGCTTCAATAGAACAAAAGGAGATGGCGTACATATTTGAATAGGAAGGGTGGTTTTATTGTAGTAGTTATAGGTATGGTATAATAATCGGTGGGTGTGGGATTTGGAGACGGGACGCGGACCCGGAGACAATCTCCCTATGAATGGGATCACAGGAGGTGCTCAATGTGTCTTTACAATAGAAGCATTATCTTTTGTCGCCAGTTGAATATGTTGGCTTAGATAGTCCTTGTATTATTGTGTATGCATTGAATTCCAGGCCCGAACTGTGACGATTTGTTTAATTCGTTAAAAAAAAATTAATAGGGGAAATAATTTCGGAATTTTTCCTGAGAACAATCCCTCTATTTACATTTTAAAATAAAAATTGATCTAAAACCTGTACAAATATCCATATAAATATTTTATCATAAAACTGATAACGTATTTCCGTGTTTGGATTACTTAGGTAGAAGATACACTTTTTTGAAAATATTGTTTAAATAAAGAAAAGATGGAAAAATAACATTTATTTCCACTGTATGTCTTAGATAATAGCAGCATTGTTACTAAATAAGTGCTTATTCTTCTGTTATCATTAGATAAATACAACTATGGGAAATAATACAATCGACAATACTAAGAATCTTTATAATAGTGATAGCAATAATAATAGAACCGAAAAAATCTCCCTACATTATGAATGAACAGTGAATTAAGTGGACGGGCCCTACTTCATTTTAAGCGGCTTTTCTCATATCGATAACAGACTATTTTTTTCTTCAAAGAATCACGTGTTGTATTGATAATCGAATTGAGCATTAAGCCTAATTCAAGCGAGTCTTATATTACTAAATATTCCACCCTTTGAAAATCTAAAACTAATCGTTTTTGTGTTAGTTAAGCAATTGGGAGGGTGGGTTACAAATATATAAGGCCATAAGGCCCGTTTCCACGCATTATCTGTTATCTTTTGTAAAACAGACGACTCCACTGAAACGATGATGGTGGTGATGGTATAAACATTAGCAATGGTTTTATTTTAAGGGGGTAACTTTTAAGTGAGTGCGAAGAGAAATACTATGAATGGATAATATCTAGTTTGACAAGAGGGGGCTCGATAGGGGTGTAATTGAGTGGTTTTATAGCATAATTTATTTGTTTTGTTTAGAAATGAAAGGGTTAGAATTGTCAAATTCAATTTGCAAATAGAAATTTTAAATAATTTTTAGTGGAAATTTTGATTTTGTTGTAAATCTGGCCTCGTGTTTTCACATTTTTCTTATCGTTTACAACAATAAATATTGTGGCATTGTGTGAGTTTGAAATCAAATGTTTTTGATCTCTCACCTCTTGATTTTCCACTATTATTATAAAGTCACAACCACCACTACTACCACCACCATCTATTTTTACACGAAACTTTTCTCACGAATCGCTCACCTTAATCGTTTCGCTTCATCAATGAATGGCCTCTTCTCAGCTTCACTTAACAATTTCCATTCAGCACCTAAGCGTTTTGATATTTCTGAATTGTGCATTTTCGGATTCTCCTGTGCCATTTTCCGCCGCTGTCCACGTGACCATACCATAAAGGCATTCATTGGGCGTTTGATGTGTTCTTGATTATGTACCGGTTTCGGCGACGACATATTAAATTTTCTCTAATTTTTTTAATATCGAAATTTTATTCTAATTGAATTGTTATTGTTCTAATTAACTTAAGACATTATTGCCTTTTAGTACGGTAATCAACTGTTTGTTACTATTGTTGTTGTTGTTAATGTTAGTGCGCTGTGTTCTGATAGTGATGAACTGGCGCCACGCTGTGATCTGAAACACTTCCCTGTGTGTTACGAGTGAGCTTGTTGATTTAGCAGGGTGGAGAGAGGTGGTTAGTATGAAATGGGGGCGTGATATGCGCTGAATTATACAAATTCCAAGCCCCAATCCAAACCGCAAAACAATAGGTGAATGTCAATGATAAAGAAATTTACAGTTAAATCCAAATTAACTGGAAACATTATTTCTCAACAAAGTCCACAATTTCTAAATCACTCATTAGAACAATCAAACAATAGAAATTTTGTTATTGTCAATAATGAATTGTTATTTCATTCAATTCTAAAAAACTACCCTTTTCTGGTACTAATTTTATTTCAACTCAGTTGAACATTGCTGTAATTATAAAAGTAAAATTTTTTTAATCAGACGCGTCTATGAGCCAGAAATTGCATCAACAATAATTTCTTCATCGTCCACATCTTTATCTCGAAGAACATCACTTCAACTTGTATGTCGGTATTCTTAAAACACTTGTTGCTGCCATCGCCATAGGTTCTCTCTTCTTTCTAACTCCCACCATTCAACATTGATTGTTTAAACTCCGCCTTTACTGTTATCCGATTGGTTCAAAATTATATTCCTAATGATATCGAGTACATAAACGATTTGGACAGAATGAAATACTCGGCTATAACACAAAAACAAGCGAAAATTGTGCCCAAATAAACACAAAAAAATGATGAAATTATTTAGAATTGTGTCTGTTGAAAATAGGCTGCTTATCAAACAGTCGCTTTATCAATGAATTATTGACAAATTCTGATTTAGAAATAGAAATACATAAGTTGCGGACTTTAATAAACCTGGAGATTAATTATTATAGAAACTATAAAATAAATTGGTTGATATCCTTACAAAATTAATGAGTTATGGGTGTCTTCTAAAATCTGATTCTTTATATTGTAATAGAGTTATAATCAAAGTTATATTGGGTTTTAATAATGACTCATTCGAATCGTAATCAGCCAGTCAATAGACCATCTTAATTATCAATAATCTCAATTAAATGAATAGTAAAGATATGATAGTCATTCGTTTTATTTTGTTATTTGATTTAGTGACTAAATAAATGTCGGTACAACTATTTTTCACAACGAAAAAAGTGCCACATCAGTAAAAATAATCGTTATTTTAACAATAAACACTTGATTGTATACAAAATAATTCAATCATTATTCTTTACGATACTATTAACCCTATTGTTAGTTTTTGTTGTATTGTTATTTTGCGGCAACATACCCGAATCGTCAAAGAACAATCCAATGATCTCTATTTTATTCAATTTTAATCGATCGATATGTTTGTATTGTAAATTTCCATTTGAATTATTTATGTATTTATAATTTGGTTAATTTCAATAATCAATAGGTTTTTTTAATATTGTATAACAATGCGAATTATTTTATCGATATCTATAATTTGATGAATTTGTTGAAATTTGGGAATAATTTCATATTTGCCATACACTGTAAATAAATATAAATTAGAATGGAAAATCTAAATTCAAGTAGCGCACGGCCAATTGAATGGAACGGTAAATTGTCATTGCTGTTTGTCGCAGCCTATTCGATTGTATTGCATACAAAAACAAATTGACAACGCAAAAACCGTCAATTGTCTCACCAATCAACCATCTATTGTGAATTGAATGCCTATTTAATCGCCAAAAGCCGAGCAAAGGGTGGTATAGTAGAAGCAGCAGTAGCCCTAGTTTATGACGGTAGGGTTGTCGTATAGTCGGATAAAAACCGTTCATAATCGCCGATAATTTAGATGTACAGATCAGTTTTTGTTTGGGTAAATATAATTTTTGTCTTATCTGTTATAAAAGGTTTACTCCCTGTTTTTCTCTCCTCATTCCCCGTCTTTTACTTCGATTTTTCCAATGTTGTATGTGTTGAAAGACCAAAACTTGGCGGCAGGATCTTGATAAAGCTTTCTATAAGTGAGAATGGCACAGGAATAATATCGTAAACTTTACAAATCCCATTTGGAATTGTGACTTTTATGTCGACTGAAAGAGGATTTGGGGCTTTTGGTTTCTTTTTGTTGGTGTGTGACAGTGAATCGTTGAAAGACTAGAACGACAGTGGACGTTTTATTTATCTCCAATACCTAATTACTATACCCATTCAAACGATATTTTCACTTCATATAAGCCATCACGATTCCTCTTTGACAGTTTATCAATTTCTATCCCCTAACCTTGATTCATTTTTTCTTTCGTTTGGTTCTTTTGTTCGTTTCACTACTCTTTATGTGTGGCTTCCGTTTAATATCACCCGAGAAAAGTATGATATTGTCAAAAATGACAAAATCTCCGATCAGTAGTCTGTACTATTCGATACAATAGCCACCCCTGTAGGCTATGTTATATCTAAATATTTGTTAGAAGCCTTATTGAGTGGAAAGAATGAATCAACAGGAGGCGGCAATAATACTCTGTGGCTTGTGTCCACTGTCAACAATCCTATGGTTTGTTCCCTTATAAAAACATACATTCACCCCCTCAATTGTAATTTCTTTTATGTTAATATTATTGTCGATAGTGGAGAATTTAGGTGTCAATCTAGCTAAAGTTGCTTTTCAAATTTCTTTCAACATCCCTATGGAACATACATCTTTATGCAGATCCACACACATTCGCATCCATTCAGGATCCAATATACCATTTGAAAGGATTTAGTTACAAACTGCGAGCATCGCTTTACACACTGCACACAAATCCTAAATACGCGAATTTATTGACGGACTTTGATAATTCGAAAACGACGCCAACATTTATGTTGATATATGTATGTGTTTGTGTGCCGGTATACATATAGGAATTGGGAAAAACGGGTGAATTCTTCTCCTACAAACACAGTAAAATTGTGATATGGTATAAATTGGGGAATGCTTGGCTAAAAGGGATGAGTATCGTAAATATATACATTGGAATTCAATAAAGATTTCTACAACAGCTGAAGGAAGAGGATATCAAAAGGAATAATCTTTCAATCATTGTAAATATATACACAATAAAAATCAATAAAACAACAATTATTGATAACCACAGTCAATAATGCATTCAAGATAAAGAAACTGGAGAACTATTTATATTTACATATAATAGTTTGTAAAACTTTCGATTGGAATGAAAACTGAAAGTAAATCGACGCCTTTCAAACGTAATGAATGGATTTATCTTATCTTTAAACGGTAATTAGAAATCATTCGATTGTAGTGATGCTGACGAAACGAATCGAAAACTATCAAAAAATCAAACTCTAATAACAATATAACAAATATTATGTTTAATAATCGCACTATTCCTTCAACAAACGCTATTATAATAGCCTTTATTACGATACAGAATGTCATTACATGACTAGAATAATTAATCATTTCCTAAATATAAATAATTAGTTTGGATTATGGTGACTGAAAAAGTTGGCTTTACGTCTATATCTTGGAAATAAGGACACCTAAATTGTATTCAAGTTCAAATTGCATTGTTTCTCGAAAACTAGGACTGATTTCTCAGCAAACTTGTCGCGTATTATCTTTACTGAAGGAATTTCAGCGACCCCTTATTCAACTACATGCAGATCCTTGACGCATTTCAGGAAACTTGAACAGATTTCTTTGCTACTTGTCGCGTGTATCATTTTTACTGAAGGAATTTCAGCGACCCCTTATTCAACCATAACGGATCCTTGAATGAGGCATTTCAGGATACTTTCCTGAAAAATGAACAATTTTCTGTACGCTAGAGTCGGATCTCTAGCCAACAGATGGCTCGATTAGTCACAAAACTGCAACATCTGTAAATGAAAGTTTCATTCAATCGTTCAATTCTAGATGTCGCTTATGTTTCAATATTAGAATTTTAGTAGTTTTTTGTGTAAATTTAAACTTTTTTTTCCGTTTTGGGTTAGTTGAGATCAAAAAGCTGAAGAAATTGCGCCTTAATTTCTACAACATACAGGCAAAGAAAAAAAACTAATTGCTACTTGAGGCATTTAATGAGGGAGCGTTGAATACAAGTGGATATTTCCTTTTTATGTATGTACAGAGAGTAGACTTGCTTTTACTTCTTCCTCCTTTGCCTCTTCTTCTTCGTCTTCTTCATCTTAATATATCTGCCAGTTTTATACACATCGTTGATTATCAAAAACGATCCATTCCAACCGTAATTATTCACATACATGCAACGATATAAAAGAAAATTTAATATATCCGCAATATTTTTACCCCGTTTTGAACATGGTGAAATGCTAGAAATGGCTCGTATCTTTTATGATGGAAGATAATATGGAAAGTTCTACATGGAAATTGTTCTAAAATAGTAAGTTTGACTTAATCATTTTTGAAGTATCTTTATATGTTTGAAGATTTTAATGATGATTCGCAGGTGGAGACCATTGGGTAGAGCTCCACTGTAGCTACCAATAATCGATCTCCACCATATTGCGGGCGTGTGTTGTTTTTTCAAAATATTCCAATCTACACTACAGTACCGCCTCTTTCGATAATTCATCATGTTTTTTTACCATTTTGAATTCTATTTCTTCACTATCATGTTAAGGGTGTCCGATATAAAAAAAAGCAGCATTCCATTCTTTTTATGTGTTGTCAAGTATTGGAATCTTGTTTGTTTGGTTTCTCAGTTTTATTATTTCGATTGTTATTATTTGTGGCATGATAGTAATGGTTATGTTGTTGTTTTTTCTTCCGAACCTGAAACCAGTCAATTATGAATTATTCGTTTCTCGCTTCATAATATTTAGAGAAGGACCTGTTGACTCACGCACACAACTACACTTGGAACGTTTATATGGTGGATTATATCGTCGATGGGGTCGTCAATTTATTTGCCCAACATGTTTGGTTACTGGACTCAACATAAATTTTATAGGCTTGTAGAAATTAATTGGTATCCCGATTTATGGCTGGAAAATCATACTAAACTTCATCTACACCAAATAAACGAATTGATTTCCAACGATTTAAGATAAAAGAGGGTGGGAATCGTTGATCCCTTTTGATGATTTTTATTGTGTGACTGTTTTTCGAAATGTCAACATCCCTAATTTACGGTCTCTTGTAAATAAAAATGTATTGAACAAATCGTATTATACATTTATATGTGAAGATTTTTTTTTGAAAAAAAACCCAGTGTTGATTATTTGAAAATCATAGGAGCGGAAGTAATAATTTTTTTTCTTGAATTCGAATAAATCACGATACAAGTACCAAGTAATAGGGAGAAGAGCTATTAGCGGGTACTTTGGGGCGCCCTCGTTCCAACTAAAAAGAGGGATGTGTATTCATGTTAGCAACTAGCGTGGAATTAAGCAATATGTTTGCAGCTATTAGGGCAATGGGGTTGGCCATGCGTGCCGTCGTTGCCAAAAGGGAGGCGGCGGTGGTAGTTGTAAATATTACCACCCCCAAAGTCTATATTTTTAATCTCTTTTAACTTTTCGTTTCTTAATACGTAAATTATATTAAAATCACAAATAAAAAGACTACTGAAATATGGTCAATTTAATTATTCCTTTTCGAAAACCCAATTAAAATACTTCGTGTGTATGTTGAAGATATGTATGGGGGTGAATTTTGTACGTCCGAAAAAACAAAAAACAATCCTGCCAGTCGCGATATAAAAGGACACAATTAAAACAAAAAGCAATATGGACAAAACGCCGGGTGCCTGCCAGAATCCCTAGTTAATCACTAAAATGGCGTCTACTGTTTTCCCATGTGTTTTTATTGTGTTGTAAATTAAAACAGCCGATACAATGGACTTCCGCGGCAGAAACTAGACTGAGAGGGGGACGAATTGGGAATCTCGTGTGCGATTGCCAACTGGAATATGTTGGAAGAGCCAACGCCCAAGAGAATACCAAAATTTTTTTTCCTTACAAACCTATCTAAAATAGAAAAAATCCCCTATTTATATTGTTGGTGTTGTTTAACGATGATAATAGTGATGATGTGGCAGGGAAATGTGTTAATTTAAATTTCACGGTAGCACCCAATTCAACTATTATCTCTATGTTAGTTGAATTGGAATTCAAGAAATACGCTATTTATCTTTATAGAACAGAGACTACTTTTCCAATTAATCAACACAAATAATAATTTTGTTTAATAAAGAAATCTATAGGAAAATACAACTGACTATCCACGATGACTACACCTAAAACCGGCAAACAATATCAACGTGTGAGTCTTTCAATGACTTGACAGAAATTTTCTGTTCCACCAGGCTCACAATATAGAATGCTTTATTATAATCAAGCTCCTTTTTGAAGTGTGTGTGTACGTATTCAAAATTACCAACTGTGATGCATTTGCAACTGTTAAACAAAAATCGTTCTCTTCTTCTTTTCTTTACTTCTATTTTCACATATTATTTTATATTGTAGAAACTTGTTTTCATTTTGATTCGTCTTTTCTACAGTTGCAATACTCAATTCGTATTGTTATTGGACGGTTGATGATAGAACAATTGTCTTCGTCATTCAAATGTAATTTGACTCCTGGTGGCGGACTATTGTTGGATTTTAATCGTCGAGACAATTGTTCCAGCTTCTATTTATTTTTTCTTTTGTTGTAATGATGCTTAATTTTTTAATCTTTCCGTTGGTATCCCATAACAGGTCGATTTTCACGGTTCAGAATAATTACGCAAGTGTTAAATATTATATAAGGAGTGTATTAAATTATTAATTTACTAGAGTGTGAATTTTTGACGGATAAAGTCCGTTTTAACGTGCTTGAGATCGATAGAATTGTTATGATAATTTAATTATTTTAACGTCATTAGTGAAGATAAATTGCTGTTGTGACACTCAATATAATTGCAATGGAGTGCTCGTAGAGGATGTCCCGTTTAAGTAAAGCATCTCTTTGAAATAAACGGAAATTTAACTGAAATTCTCCTAGTTTAGAGGAATTGTTTGCTAAATATTGTGCAAAAGTTAGTTGAGTAACAGGTTTTTGGGGTTCTCACTATTGGAATATTCAATTTAGCAATAAAATAACAATATTGTTTTTATTTTAAGGGTAGAATTGCTGTTTTTCTCATGTCATTGTTTCGCTTTTTTCCCAGTTATGTCGAGTCTAATAAATCACATTATCTGAATTAAACAAATGAAATGTAAACATGTTTAATGGTTTATTTATTCTTGATGGGTAAAATACAACAACCGGACGTCCTGATCGTTAGCATATACAAAGTATCGAACTAAAAATATCCTATTCATCGAATACATCAAAAAAGAATAGGCGCCCCACACTACCCCATTCCCTAAATAACAACGAACGAATTTTCTCTATTCGAGCTTTTCCTAAACTACACATCTATTGTTGTCATCTCTTATATTTTATCGACTCTACTATAGAAAACTATACACACACACACTATGCATAGATTTTCGTATTTCCATTCAAATAGTCCTTTTCGACTATATGTAAATTTCTCGTGTTCCTTTTTTTCTTCTTTTTTTGCTTAAACTCCGTCTTCTATTTCTACGCTTTCTTGTTCTTTGTTGTTATTGAAACGTATACACTGTAAATATTTCCACCTATTATAGAAGAACTGGCGGACGTGCTTTGTTGGCCGGAAGAATTGTGGGCTCGCGCCTGGAATTTTAATAGGCGAACAGCCGTCGCGACGACGACAACAACAACAACAACGACGTCGTCGACGATAACAGTAGCAACAAAAATCCTTTACTGGAACTGTTTCAATTCATTCTATATTTCTCGTTAAAAATCAGTTTTATTACATTCTCTACTAATAAAAGGAATCGACATAAAAATCTCTTTTATGTTCTCAAACATAATGAACATTTCAATATTAAAGTGTATTTGATGATTTTTTGATATTCTTTTCATTTTCATTCCTATAGAAGAGAAAGGTTAAGGATTTTCCGATTTGTCGTCAAGTCACTTACAGCTTTTATACGGTTTGATTACAAATGTGCCTTTTATATGCTGGTCAATCTCATCTGAAAGCTACTAGAAGATTTGGCCGATTTCCTTTTTTATATTCCATCATTGTATGAGAAACGTAAAAAGATAGAATTATACGTATAGGGGGATTTATTCGCCGTTTCCACATTTCAAATAAAAAACGACATTACTTTTATTACTCTCTTTCTTTGTCTGTTTCCTCCTATTATTATATACATCCTTTTTTAATATTCACTTTTACTTCTTCGTGTAGGTTCCGCTTAGTTGTAATCGTATCGAGAACCTGCTTTATTCCCTAACAATCAGTTATTCTTTTCAAATAGCGTCCTGTAGCCTTTTCACTGACGAGACTTTGTGATTTCGTTGAAGATATCCGATAAGAGTTCCCTGGGACTCTTACTTCGTCCTTTTCTTATTCCCCGTACAGTGAGACAGATTTTCCAAGAAAATTACTGAGCTAATAAAGTCGAATAATTTCAACAATTAACGTTCAATTGCAAGCAGCATATTAGAAAATAATAAATCGAAAATGACCCAAAATTTCAAGAGCTTATACTTAAATTCCATTCAATACAAATCTCTGTAGCATTTTTACGTTTTCATTACTACTTGCAATTGAACGTTTATTGTTAAAATTACTTAATTTTATTCTATTACTTCAATCATTCCCTTAGAGACTTCGTTTTACTGTCTAAAATAGAAAAAGAAATACTTATTGCTACAAATAACTCATCAGTTCTTCAAACTACACAATGAACACACGAATATGAATGTCAACAACTAAATTTGGAATTTAAAGTTAGAAATTCAGTGATTGTCAACACACAAAAATTGGGTTGCTATAAGTAAACTTTCTAAATTTTTAACCTTACAATCCTAAATTTGTATAGTCAGTCTTGTTTTGTGTGTTCATTAGAAGCCGTTGCTGCATTTGAAGAATTCGTTCAAGTTATTTGGACGAAAATAAATTATTTTATTCGAAATGTTCGAAAAATTGCACGCTCTGTAGATGGATTTCAGTTGGGCCACAATAACATCTTTATTGTTAGTGTTCTAATTGACCTCACACTTTTGTGCCGGCACCTAAAATGTAGAAATTCTAGTAATTTGATTAGGTCAAGTACAGTTATGTCGTCTTTGTGACTTCGGTTTTATAACTTAGCAACGGTTGACGCATTTCGTCATCTGTAATAATCAGACAATAATAATTTAATAATGATAGTAGTAATAATAGTAGAATGAGCCCTAGTATCGAATGCATATAAATTGTGAACAGTTTAGAGGTGTGCGGGGCTTGGATTATGTAGACATTGTTACATATTGATCCTATATACAACACCGACAAGTTATTAATGCAGAATACATCGTTAAAACTTTTCAGACTTGCGTTGATTGTGCTGACGGCAATACCATACCTGCTTGCTTTTGTTAGAATAAGGGGGAGGTTGCTTTGTTAAGTCCAAACAATATTATATTATGACGAGTTGTGTGCGACACAATTATAATTATGTTTCGGTTTGGAATCGCGAAAGCATAATTAAAAATAAGAGCAATAATTGAATCGTAATTCTACAACTAGTGGAATAAAGATAGAATGATTTATAAGTTAAATGGCGACAATATTCGTCTAAAACTATGCCGTCCTTTGTTACAGACAGAATTCCACAAAAACTTACAGTCCAATATAATGTCGAGAGTATTCTGCTAAATACGTACAAGTGGGTTAATAAATCTGTACATATTCAAACGAAAGCAATTACTTTTTAATATTAACTCTATAATCATTAAAATCTACCAATAATCGCTACCCTTTGGCTAAATCTCGACTTAATCGTGAATCGAAAATGCGCCAAAATCCACGCTTAGCTTGATTCAAGCAAACTCAAAACTTTAGGGACTGAATTTTACCACAGCTAGAAATTATGTTGCCGGAAATCTTAGTGTGTATTGATTCTAATTACCACCGAAACAGAGAAACGCCATTCCAATTTCTGTTTTAAACACTTCGTACCTGTTAACATTTGTCTAAATATGCTGTTAGAATAAAAAAAAATTGCCCTACTATTCGTTTTCCAATTAATTTTTCGATACAACACATATGAAGATGACGTTGTATTTTTTCGAAAAGATTCAAAAAATAAGGGATTGTTGTTGTTGTTATTATATAGGACTATTGTTATGTTAGGTGCTATTTTCTCTTGAATGATTGAAATCATAGGGGGCTGCACCAGTAGCATCACCTTGGACAATATACCCCACACTGTGCCCAATTCCGAATCAATTGAATCAGAAATCACCACGCTCTACTCGATGACTCTCCTCTATAACACAAACATTACGTATAGACCTCTTACTATTGTCTGTTTTATAATTGTAGCCTCTGGAATAGACTAGTAGTTGCCATATAACAAACTCCAGGTGGTAAAAGGCCACTTTGCACACATCTAAACTCGTCCACACAAATCTACCCTTTAATCAACAATACTCAATTTAACAGAAAACAATAAAGAAATATTCTAGATTTAAATGTTTTAACAATCAACAAGTGATTGGAATTTAAATAGAAAAAATCTTGACGTGTCAAATTAAATTTGTAAATTCAGTTTAATATCAGATAAGAGAAGGGTGAATAGTCGAGAGAGATTTAGTTTGATTTTAGGGGTGGCGGTTGTGGAAATAAGAGCTGTCGCTGCTTATAACCGCTTATCTCCAACCTTGTTATGGGTTTCTCTCCTATATTCAATTAAAACGAATGAGTGGTGGTTAACGTTGGTATGATGAGGGGGCGTTCCTTTGCCTGTTAACATTTTTCAGTAACAACGTTTTTTTTATTTCGCCACCGCTTCGTATATCTACACTGACTATCTCGATATTATTTAAACAAAAATTGAGTACGTATTGTGTGTTGTGTTAATTCTATTCAGGTGTCTGTTTTAACATTTGACACTTGATTATATAAATAATATAGTATTAAGTTGTTGAAATACGATGATAATAGATGAAAGATCCAGTTTTTTTGCCGTTATTGAAGAATTCGATTAAATTAGATTTATTTTCAATTTAGTAGAAATTTTCTTTTCTCAAATAGATAAAAGAAATTATTATGTCATGGTTGTTAAGGATTTGATGAGGCGTTATATAATAAATAACAATCAGATAAACGGTTAATCGTCTCTAATTGAAGTGCCGATTTCTCGAAAGATTATGCAAATTATAATAATTTCAATTAAATCGTTAAAACAATCATTTAATTGCTTCATTATGTATTGATTTTGCTATTCTGCAAACACACAGAATAACCTTCCTATTTATGGATAATGGCTACAATTTAAATGCCGACGAAAAGTAATTATCGTTGTTGAATAGAACCAACAGTGTATAGTGTTAATAATACAAGAAATGTTTATTTTCGAATTGTACATTGAAGGAAAAAAACGTGGTAAAAGAAAACTGACACTTCACCCTATACTAAATAATAACAACAACATAAAAGCAACACATACAGTAACAGTTCATAAATCATCAAGAAAGACAGCATGACGAATCAGCGAAAAAGCCGATTTAACTGGACGCTTTTGTTAATTCTAAAGCTTTTTTCCAATGGACTACCAAAAATAAAAGACCACCACGATTTTCGGTTAATTTTAAGGACAATAAGAACACGCAATTCAGCCAGAGTTCTATTTATTGATAGATTAACAAGATATACACGTTGGTCTAGTTTTTCTAGGTTTTCGTTTTTTCTTTTCTCAAGATTACAGGAACACAAACTTAAACAAGCACATTTTTGTACAAGAAATAAAATAACTAATTATTATTTCGATTGTAATAATAATTAATAAGGAGAGAATTTACGCAATTTGTACAAAACCATAAGAATATTTACATTTATACAATTAAAAAACATTGAGATTTCTTGTAATTTCGATAATAATAAATTAGTTAATTTTCTTAACGGTAATAGTCCTAAATTGTTAATATTTTACATATAGATAATTGTTATTCAATATTTTAATTAATGCATCTACAATGGGACAAAATTCACGATACACACGGCACCTAATTTCATTTCTTTTTTAAATCAAAATTTTATAACTTTATTGATTTATTTGCATTAGAAGCCACTGGATCACATTCACAATCGATCTGGTCAAAATATAACAGTTAATGGTCTTCTATATTCACCTCCTGGTGTTTGTCCTGGATATTGACTGGCATATTGTGCCATCGGCAATAAGCCTGGTACAGATGTCGGTTGTTGCATATTACTTGGGTAATACCCAGTTAAAGCACCACCTGGTGATGAGGCACCGCCAGTTGACGAGGCTGTTGTTGAACTACTAGACGATGCACCTTCTTGTCGTTCTTGATTTGTCGGTTTAACATCAGGCGGTGATTCTGTCGATCTGGGCGAATTCAAATTATTTGCTGCCGCATTACCACCACCATTGTTATTATTGTTGTTGTTATTGGGTAATTGTTGTGAATCTGTGTACATTTTACCGATATCTAAAGGATATGCTCGCGATGGATCCGGGTTGTATTTACCATCCATGTACATTTTTGACGATTCGAAATACGCTTTAGTTAGGGCTGTTGTCGAATCTAAATAACCGCGTTCTAGGTAGCTTTTTGACGACGAATCCATATATTTCGGATCGGAATACATCGACATTGCTAGAGTTGATGGTGGTATATACGGTGATCGATATTTGTCGGCTTCCATTGAATATTTCATTGCATCCATCGAACTAACAACCTGCAACGGAAAAATTGTAGTAAAATTACCGGAAAATTCCACAATTTTACAAAGAATTCGACTATTGTACTGTCTTGGACAAAGCCGATAATACATCATCTCTACATGAACACAATGCACTTTAACGATTTAAACAAATGGTCGCGTTCTCCCCCGAAAATTCAAGTGACGCTAGTGAAACAGAACAGTTTCAACAAAGACGTTGGTTAAATAAAAACTGTCTCGTTATTGTTCATTAGTAGGACCGGACTTGCAATTATCACACGATCAACAACGAACGAAAACAATACGTCTGGACGTTTGTAAGTAATTCAATTCACACATTTCAAACATTTACTTTGTAGCCGAGAGAAACTGTATAAAGAATAAATGACAGTTTTGTTCTAAATGTTTGTAAAACAAATCAAATAAGGGATGAATGTGATCCACTAAAGTTTTGTCTAGTAGTTGGCTTTATTGTGTTAATTGGAAAAAATTATCGCCACCACCCGAAAAGAGTTCTATTCTTGTTCTTTATCTCTAATTTAATAATCTATAGTGTATAGTCGTTCGATATAAAGAAAACACTTGTAAAGTGTAGATAAGGTGGAGGCAACAACTTTAAAAACCGTTCTATCTACGTCGAATCGCGTACTATGTAAATACATCCCAGAACAATTTATCCGATCGTTTGTGATGTAAATGAGTCTCGGGATGGAGTCGCGAGGGTGTCTCTATACAGATCTTTCTCTCCGTCTGTATACAGTTTAGTCGTTTGCCTTGTGTTATCGTTTTATACGAACGAGAGAGGTCTCCGGACAGAGATTATTAAATCAGGATTAGCGTTTTATATGTATTTGTATGTGTGTGTGTATATATGACGGTTGTTATTATTATTGTTGTGGGGAGAATCAACTCTCTCACATTTATATAGAATGAAAAACAAGCATTGATTTGTTGGTTATAGCAGGAATGTCGAGATCATGAATACTGAATTAACAGCCACCAGACTGTAAGGTGTTCGATTGTAAAATGTTAGGTTTATATCTTACAAGTCTTGTTTGTGGGCCGTAAAATCACCGCCCCCAGTTTTGTCGTTCCTAAATTACAATATAAATTTTTTATTGTTGTGCATTTTTCTCTAATATATAAAATGACAATGCAATTTTAACCCCATCTTAAAACCTGCCAAAAACTATAAAATTGATGCTTTTCCTACGTTTTTTTCCATCGTTTAACTATCTGGCAAAATTACCCTCCCTAGTATCCATTATGCACGATTTCTATTTGCTTGTGTACAGTTAACGAAGTGTGAGAAATAGTCCACCAGTTTCTCGACGTCCATTCTTGAAACACGCTTGGTCATCATGATTTCGAAATCGGGTATTTTAGATGGACGTCGTCCCGTTTACGTTACTCATGTGTGTGTCATGACCAGGTGGTAGATATTTCGTCTTGTTTCTTTTGCCGTTATCTTCAGCAGTTTCATCTTTTATTATGTTAAATAGGATGAGAATTCATTTACCTGTGCTGGAGCACTAAGGCCGGCAGACATTGCGGCGGCACTCTGTTGTGCCGCCGCCGCCGCTGCTGCCATCGAAGCTGCACTTAAAGAACCATAAGCTGCCGATGGATTATAATACGATGCCATTGATTGACCCATACTACTAGCCATACCTGAAACAAAACGATTATTCATGAATGTTTAATTCAATTTTTTTTAAATTGCAATCTTTCGTCGGAGCGGCCCTCATTTATTAAATATCACCGATTTATTGCCTATCATAAACTTCGCTCTTATGGCAAAAAGCCTCCTGTCAAAGCACGTGTTCAATTCGGCAACGAGAAGTGATGGGTTTTGCCCCCCAGGAGGCGTCGAGGGGCGCTATCAAGACACCAAATTCCACACGACCTGTACTGATCGCAACCGAGCGGCAAAGTTTAACAATTTAATTAATTAATTCTAAAAATTGATCGGATATTGCTGGTATACTTACATTTAAATCTAAAGGATTTGTTTATGGAAATGAAATCGGAAATTGTACAGTTGCGTGTTCTTTAAAGTCGTTGAATTATGGCCAACACGCACCAAACAAAACTTTCTTATAATGGATCGCTTAGGCATCGAGATGCCATGTAGAGTTTAAAATATTCCAAATTATTTTGCCTTAATTTATCGTTAACAGGTACAAGTGGAAATAATTACAAATCGATAATCCACAATTTGAAACATGGGCGAAAATAAAAAAATGTTTGTTTATTTTTCGATATAATAAATTATTGTTAAAATAGGCACACAAATTCTCTGACAAGTAGTAACAGGACACGCTACTTGTACAGTAATTCTTAAAATAATGTTCTCGAATATAATCGAGATATCAACTATAAACACAACAACCAGTTACAATTTGTTGATTTGCATATTTAACTGCTGTCTTATAAAATTCACCATAATATTGTTTGTAAAACTGGTTGTTCTGTCTAATCAGCTACTGGACTTAATAACGAATGCTCAAATTTTAATGAATGCCTCCGAAATTTGCCGCTCATTTTATATTGTGTTTGGATTTTCGGAATTTTAAATATGTACATCCGTCTCTTTTTTTTTACATATATCTCGTTGTGGTCCAACACAGATGGGTTATGATGATGCTGAACTGCAGGATCTCGCACCTTCTTCACAGCTCCAGGTGTTACAACATAGCAACCATAAAAGTCTTGTTTTTGTTTAATAATGAATCACCCAATATAATACATTAGGGGGACACGGTAGATCTTTTATATCGATTTAACATCGTTACTAATAAAAAAACTATATTTAGATATATTTTTCTTCTCCTTTGAAATGATTTAATGAAGATGATTGGTAAAGATTTGAATTTTTAATGGTCAGGTAAAGTTGTTTTCTTTTTAACAATCGCTGGGAGAGAATTGCTAAAATTTTTGATTGATATTTCCTCCACCCAAAACGGCTCATTATCGTGTTTAGAAGGTGTTCGGGGCGTGTCCCATTCTTCATATAATATCGATCAATAATAATCAAACACCAATAAACCAAACAACCAAAAATGGTATTAATCACATCAATTATTGAATGTGTTTTTGAATAAAGTCATCATTTTTAAAAATCTGTATACGTGCGTAGGTAATCATATATTATTGTCTTCGTCAACAATCATAAAAAATTATATATATGTACATCTGTCATTTACAAGTATTTCTGTCTTCACTATTGCCATAATGTTATAAATCACACACAAACATAGCACATATTTCTTAAAGCATACCAATCTGGCCTGTCAAACCTTTACAATATTAAATGAGTAGTGATTGACGCGTAAATACGCCATCTCACACAATGAAGAGACGTAATGAAAAAAAATTTTTGAAGAAAACGAAGATGGGAAATGAGAAGAAGCCGAAACAATGTGGATATAAAAATTTTCGTTAAAGACTTTCGAGAATTGTAGAGATCTTTACGATACCACTAATTGGATAATATAAACGTTTAGCATAGAAGCGTCAAATATTTTCATAATTTTTTTCTCAAATTAATTTAGTCTTTCTCTCAATAATTGCCGGCCGACAAGAATTCGTTCCGATTTCTTTTTTATTCTAAAAATTATAAATATCAAACTATACAAATTAACTATATTTAATATAAAAGCTTCGATTGTAGTGGATACACTTAAAAATTTTATATAGAAAAGTGTAAAAGTGAAAGTCAATTTGTCGATAATTATGGCTATTATTTTCAATAGTGGTCGTATTGAATGTTTTGATTAAAACCAGGTAGAGAATACACACAACACGGAACATACTATACTATAATTCTATAATAATACAATACATGTTGTTTATAACAAAAGCTTATAGTTTACACAACAAGCAAATATACCCAACAATAGCCACGAACCAATCGATTTTTACATTTACTGATAGTTTAAGGAATTGTTATCGTAGAACGTTAATTGTCTAGAAAATAAATTAGTCGAATAATCGACCAATTCCGATTTGATCGACTCAATTTCAAGAACTTAAACAAACTGACAAGAACAAAATAGACGAACTATACTGAATATAAGCGATTGTTTCCAACTAGTTTCAAAATCTCTAAAGTGTAGTAGCTTGAACTGTAATAAGGTCCATTACGATACGGTTTATTACTCAATTATGTGTTGGTTACACAAATTTTCAAAGTTCAGCAGGTTTTTGAACATACAAGAGCTTAATTCTCTTATTTATGTAGCCGAGTTGGGTCAGAAATTGTCGCTTAATTAACATGAAAAATAATCCTAATTAATAATTGTCGTCGATACCGACCCATTTGGTTATTTCACAACTGATTCCCGATAAATTCAAATCAATAGTAGTTTCGATTTGTTGCGTTTCATATTACAAAAACTTCCATTATGGTCCCCCCATATTAATTTTTATTATGATAACTTTTATAGCGTTGTTTAATTTGTTGATTTTCATAGTTTATAACATCGCAACTGTTAATTAACATTTCCAAATTAATTGTTGAAGCTATAAAATTATAGATTATCTTATCGTGTGTATATCTTATATAGTTATTATATTTTCTCAACTAATTGTCAAATTTACTGTTATTCCCCCCATTAGAGATTCTATAATGTTTGGAATTATCTCTCTTAAAAGTTAAAACTCGTATAATTGATATCTATTTATTTAGTTTTAATTAATTATAGTAAATTTTCAAAATGAATTTGTCTACAATTTTGAAAAAAAATCGAATAATAACGTTGAATATTGTACAATTTATTAAATATGGAGAACTTTCGAAAATGAATGCTTGACTGATTCGTGATAATGATGCTGAGATGGTGTATCTAATCACGATTTGCTAATTCTTAATCATGATTTAACAATATGCTATTATTATAATCATAACTATCCGTTACTTATTCAGATAACAATTGACTTCTAATTATCGAATCCAACAATAAATTCGAAATATTTCCTCTTTCTCTCTGTAACCAGGTGCTAGTCTAAATCTGTGTAGTGTGTGTTAAAATATTTGGTGAAATCCAACAGTTCGCACTAATCTTCCCCTATTATTCTTATTAATACTAGTAGTAGGTATAGTACGACTATTGTTATTATTTCTCGTTTGTCCTTCTTTGAATAAGAATAACACACAAGATTTAGGTACACAATAAAAGGAATACAATCGAAAAACTATTGTATTCGTCGTTTTTCAATCAATAGTATTTGAAATTTGATTTTGTGTTTTCTTTTAATAATAATCCAGGTAGTTCTGTATTTCTATTCGAATAATGTGAGAGAATCTACTACAATTTAGTCGTTTGGGAAATTTGTATTTTGTGTAAATATTTAACAGTGTGATCGAATTTAATTTAAAGATAATTGAAAAAAATGGTTGAGAACTTACCGGCACGTAGAGCATCCATTGGTACAGATGGATACGGTATTGAATACGGATAACCTTCTTTTCGTAATGTTTTCGGTTTCCTTCTGGCCGGTATTTATAATCTGGATGCTCTTTCATGTGCATTGCACGTAAACGTTTCGCCTCATCGATGAATGGCCGTTTCTCATCTTCTGTTAACAATTTCCATTCAGCACCTGTAATTAAATTGTACAATTTTTTTCTAGTTGTTTATTAGAGAAACTCGATTTGTTTTTATTTTATTCGTTTATTGAACAAGTCTTTATTATAACAACTGACATATTCTCTCCTATAAAGAGAAACTTTATTGATTGTTGTTATTAAAATAATAATAATAATAAAGAGATTACAAAGTCGCCATATATGGCCGGCTACACCCAGTTTATAATAACCAATTAGAAATTGACACTTATTTATTATTTCAATTGAAATCGGTTGAATTGTTCCGAAATTGGTGGCGTCGCGTCAATCAGGTGGCGCCCTTCGGTAAATAGAGAATTTTTAGACCCTCGAGAATGTTTGAATTTTTCGGATGTCTATCCAATTAGAGCATCGTTGATAATTTCATCGTTACGACGAAAAATATGAGAAATTGTCTTAAAAAAAGCAGATGCCCTTTCGTTATCTTGTATTTAAGAAAGCTCCCATACATGTCAAGTCATTCGACTGTTATTTTTTCTGTTGTTATTCCAAGTAGTTTTACATTTAATAATAATAATAGTTGGTGTATAAAGAAAATATGAAGATGACTTGGTAGAGGGAGACAACATGAACATCGGCAGCATTAAATTATCTTTGAACGAAAATGAGAATCAGCACATAGAAGTGAACAAAGCCCCATCATGGCTTGTAATTAATTCTTATCTCGCTTCAGAAAACAGACACAAAAGGTACATACAACAGTAGCGCCTATACAAAGTCTTTCTAGACACAAAATGACAAAACACTGAACAAAAACCAATGTAATGTGTATAATATAAAAGCATTTCGTTTAGGGGGGCTCTTCTCTCTTTATTGGATGTAGCCAATCGTGCACGTCTATTGTTCCATCCAATCGCTAAACAGGTGCCGGAGCATCTCGTACAGATACCACCACCCTCTATAAAATCCGCAAAACAACCCTTAAATCGGTTATAACAATTCTATACAATATTCGATTGATAAATTGAAAAAACAAACGTATTATTTTTCCAAGTCTATTAGGTGTTCGTTGTTGTATTGGTTAGAAAATACCGGAAATTGTGGAAATCTGCTATATACTAAGCTATTGTTGTTCGAGATAAAGCAATCAAAGACAATCTCTTTTGCGATGATGTAACTTGAAGTATCCATTCTAGTGAACAATGTAGTCGAACAATGCCAACTAAAGAGACATCGCTAGAGGCTTTTGTCTAATTCAAAGTGTTTGTTGCGGATAAAAGGACAGTTTGAACTTGGAGTGAATCTATAGGAAAATATCAAACAATTGTCTCATTTAGTTCATCTATTATCGTTTTCAACAAGGGGTAGATGTTTATTTTTTCGTTGATTTTTTTCTAATTATTTTGTTTAATTGAACCACCGACCAGGTGTTACAATTTCAACAAGTCCAAATATAATTTCTGATAATAAGAATGATAATATAAAAGGCGATGAGAATTTGTGGGCTTGGCCGAAAGAAAACATACTGGGATAGAATTATAAAAACACTCAAACACCCAGAGTGCCGTGAAACAGCAGCTGTTGACTGTCACTTGTCGATCAGGACCGTCCTAGATGAGTGAATAACATAAATGAATAATGCAACGGACCCCTGCCACTGTTATGATATGTTCACCTCATATAGGGTAAGCTTAAATTGTGACGTTTACCGAACACACACACATACACATAAACTAACCCCTCGATGAACCCACCCCGAAAATTCAAATAACAATTTTAAAATTCATACCTAGTCGTTTTGATATTTCCGAATTGTGCATTTTCGGATTCTCTTGGGCAATTTTCCGTCGTTGTAATCGCGACCAGACCATAAAGGCGTTCATCGGCCGTTTTATGTGGTCCTCTTGTTTTTTGACTGTTTGCGGCGTTTGTAAGCCTTGTGGTACGCCCAGAGCGGCGGCGCTACCGAGGGAGGCCATCCTCGATAGGCCCTCGGCGGCACTGAAGCCGCCTTCGCACATCTGGCCTACAGATCTACAACAATAAAAACAATATCGAAAATTGATTAGTTTTATAAATGTCAATCGATGATTAATAAGGGGGGAAATTTGAGATGTTGAGATGCCACACCCTTAACTCGCACTCAAGAATGGCTCAATTTCAATACCAATTTGTGGAGTACCATAAAAATGGTCCTTGACAAATACTGTATTTACATGAATAAATTATAGATGGTTGTTATTAGATTGTTCAACTGTAATTTGTATTTATTAAAGAATGGTAAAAGAGGTATTGTGTTTAGGTGCTTGGGTTGACAGTAGGAACTTAATGGAAAAGATCTTGATCAGATCTGGGTGGATCTATTTTATTGTTGTCATTATTGTCTTGTTTCCAGCGAGAAACATCCATTTCGACTCGTAATTTGGATTTTTAAACAAGCTATTTTAACCGCAACACAAACAAACGATTAGTAATTTATTCAAGGGATTCACCCAGAAAATTTACATTGTTAATAGATTTCTTACAAATTCGATAATTGTTTATTACAACACTAATATGGAAGATAATAGTTTGTAGAAATGAAACAATACACCTCTATTCCACTCATTAGCATACATTACAGAACAAATAAGGCGGATCTTGTTAAAAATTTAACATTGTCTTATTAGTAAAGGCCACGGTGTTCAGGCGCCCGTACTAATTGTTTATGCAATTATTCCGATTAGATATTTCGTAACAATATTAATTAGAGTTTATTATCGTTAACGATTTGTTTTTTTGGCCGGTAGCCGGTTGTGGACTCCTATTAACGAACAGACAAGAAATTTATGTTTGTGTTATGTTGTGGATTTCGTTTTCGTTTCAGGAAAAAAAAGTGTTCAAAATTTCATTCTGTCACCCCGTGGGGTAAATTTATGTGGCGATACAATTATAAATTCAAATTTTTATAAGGAAAAAAACAATTTTGAAAACATAAGACATAATCTTTATTTATACAGTCTTCACTGGTTCGTTTATTTATTATATTCATTTTTAACAATAATAGTCGATTATTGTTATATTGTAGCTGGTGTAAAATCAAATAATCAAAGAAAAATAATACGAGAAAGTTGTTCTATGAAGTCTACATAGTGTTTTATGGCCAGCTTCATTAATATAACCACCCATATCTGATGTGTTGAAATTAATCATTAAATGATAGATTGAATGATTTAATTTTTGATATTTCGATTATATAACAACTTAATCAACATTTATGAGCACAAGAAGAAATGAAGAAATTAATTTTATAAAATCCCCAACTAATGGGTACTCCATCTTGATTACACGTTCAATTTGAATCTGTTTATAATTAATCGATTTCTTATTTTAACAAAATTACTCCGCGTATCGGTCGAATAGATTTCGTACAACACGATTTTATGTCTTTTATAATTAGAAAATTTGTATTACAACTTGAGACAATTATTTCCTTACAAATTCTCTAATTTTATTTAATATTCAAAGCCTCCAAAGCGTTTGTTTTTATAATTTGTAGATTATCGGGAATTCGAAAGTATTATGGTTCAATTATAATCTTTCTATCGTTTAGATCTTATGGATATGCACTTCATTATCAAATATTAGGCGCGATATTAGAAAGATGATCTTGCCTTTTATGCCATTGTCAAGTTTATTGAATGAAAGAGATTGAAGTTAAATTTGTTATTAATATTAATAATTTTTATGCGTCCTTACGGTACTCTAAGTTTGGGAGAGAATTATTAAAATTTTTACTACTGGAACTCTATTCCTATAATCGTATTCTGTAACTTTTGTAGATCTTTTACTATGACAACGTTGTAGATCAATAATCTCCTTAATTCTATCATTTGTATTAATTCGGAGGGCTACAATTTATGTTGGTTAGGGCTGATCTATTCAATAAAATTTTCGATCTCAATGTTGTTATGGTAACAGATCTACGAAAAGTTATAGAATACAACCGATAATCTTTATCGTGAGAAAAGTAATGAATCTCTAATGCTAATAATGCCTTCAAGGCGTAAATTAATAAACATCCAGATGATTCAAGAATATCATTAAAACTAACCAATTAAAATCGAGCATTATTACGACAAGAAATCAAAATTGTACCTGTAAGACAAGTTACAACTGTATACTGTGGAAAAATTTATTTTAATTAACAATTTAGTTCTATATGCTAAACTAACAATTAAATTTAACTAATCAAATCTGAGAAACAGACGAGTAAATTTTAATTATGTTTATATAGAAGACGTCATATTGGATGTTTTCAATGGCTGATCTGTATTAAGCAAAATTAACCGTGGAAATTAAGTCGTTGACTAATTTTTCTACTAACGATTTATTACCACCAATAAACAGTCTATTATTGTATAGATTCGTGGAAAATGTTGTAAAATTTTGCAGCACCATCACATAGAACTGCACTCCAAATAAATAGCAATAAATACAAAAATAATTTACACAACCCTTTACATTCTAGAATCAATGATTTATTGTCCTTTTATATGCGTTTCTCTTTAAAGCAATAATGTCTATACAAACAGGTAGAATGAGACTTTTTGACTTTTAGTGTAGGTTTTTCAAAAAAAAAAATAATTCTCGTTTGTAAGAATGTTAAGTGTGTATTATAAGGACCTCCGCCGTCGGTTTCAGCTACTCCATATGAAACTGTATATGTTCATATGTGTGTGTTTGTGTCAATTCCATGTAAACAAAACCGTGTCCCATCATAATCCATCAAACATACATAAGTAGGAGAAAAGAATAAATAGTGAACCGTTTTAATAATATAAAAGCAAACATTAAATTATAATCATATTCAAGACTTGTGCGCCTTTTGTATAGTGGCTTTATGTTTATGAATATGGAACGATTTATATAGAAGTGTTGTATAGATAGAGAGGACCGGCGATGTGCTTTATAAATAATAAATATTCAAAAGCTTTAGATGTTTTCTCTCGCTTAACACGTTCAAAATTAAATTAGAATAATTAGTAGCACAAAATTTACACTCAACTTGTCTTGTGAAACAATAAAATAACCACATAAAACCCCCTTTTTCGGTTATTAAATGTCAAATAATTTACAATCATTAATAGAGCTGTCAATGGATGCGTGTTTAGAGAGAACCAAGTTCCGACGGCGCGAACCACCTTCCAATACCTGAGCACAGGTAGACGCTTTTTCTCCACATTTCTACTTATTGTCTCAAACACACACAAAGCTACTGGAACAACGAAACGAAATCTTTCTATTATTGTTGTATATTTAATGTGTGATCCCTGTTTTGTTGTAATTAATTACGTTGTTTGTTAAACTCCAACTTGGGTTATATTGTACTGGGCCCTTTTCACCATTGTTAATTACACGTTTTAAAGATAAGAGTGTGACCGAAAGGTCAATAGTGTTGTGTTGAATGGGCAAAACGAACCGCCTACTATTAGTAGTCGTCTAGTCGGGACTAGACTGGGATTCATGTTGAGCGATTTAAAGGAAATATCCCTACAGGGACCCTATTGGGATGTTTGTGTAAATGTTGGGTTCTGGACACTAGTCAATTGACTGGATTAATTCGCTAACTGGACAGGAGGGTTTAGGGGATTTTTCGGTATTTACAGAAATTTAACGACAGTTAAACCCAAAATTAGCCGCTATAACTTTAAACTAGACAAGATTATGTGCGTTAATTGAGGTTTACTGTACTTTGAAATCGTAAATAAAAGTAGATAAATTAAAAATGAAAATTATAGAGGAATTTATCGATAATTCGTTTGTTTAATCCAAGTATTGTAATTTTCTACGGATTATCCAAGATGAGACCAAATCTACAACTGCAAAGTTTTTAATTGTAAATTTTCAAACTTAATCCGAGGCTTGTAATAATTTCTTTAGTGGCGCCGGCTTCACGATAATTACTTCACTGTATTTATTTATGGTTTTCGAAATTATCTAAAATTGTCATTAAGTACCCTCTCATCAATCAATTCAAGAAGAAGCACTATCGAATGGCGTCTTTAATCCGAACCTTTATCTATGAGGAAATAAAAGGAAAAGTCGAATTTGAAATCGTTTTCATTATTTCGCAATTCTATTGAAAATACTGGTAAATCTTGCCCGAATAACACTTGAATAAATCCCATCAACAATCGATAATTTCATTATAATGGGGACAAACGAAATTTCGATTTTAATTGATGGGGTCATTGAAAATTTCCCATAGAACTAATCGATAATAATTAAATTGTTAAATAATTAAATAACAACAATTTCAACAAGACCCTGTCAATTGGAATTAACAATAATAAACCCACACGTTTTTTTTTAAACACATACCTGATAAAATGGCCGTTAGAGGCCTGTCTCTGTAGGTCCAGATCAATTTTGAGGCTGTTCACTCCGTTACAAATAAGAAAAAACTAAACTGTCACTAAGTTCAGGTGTAAATCAACAAATTCTCCCCAATTTCTATTGTAATTGGTGTTATTTGGAGAATCGGTAATGCAACTTATCACTCACGTATTGAACTCGCGATTAATTCCTTATTATTATTATTGTTATTGTTATCATTATCATTATTATTATTATTGTAATAGGAACAATGGCGGCATTTGACGGAATCTTAACAGGTAATGTTGTAATAACGTTCACCCTACAGAATACAACCGGACTCTGTATCGTTGTGTGTAGATTCCGGTCCATTACCAATAATAGAGCATGCGCTTTAACAATATAAATCAGCCAATAGTGAAATAATAGGCGGAGTTCATCTATTATTTGCAGATGTTTGTGGTTCCCACTAGCGCTATATTAAGCGCCGCCCATTTATTGTTATGTTAATTTTTTGTCTCTTATTCTTTTATGTACAGGTGTTTTTGAAATTGTATGTACATTAAAGTATATAGAAGTACACACACAAGCTCAAATAAATATTGCAGTTGTTGTTATTGTTGTGTATGCACGGTCTATATTTTATTTTATTCCATTTTTTTTGTTCTGTTATTCTGAACAATAGTTTGTAGTATATTGGGTCTTGTTAGAATGGTCACAACGTATATCCTCAATAGGTGTCAGTTTCTTGACAACAATTGTCCAAGGGGATGGTTGCAATTCTATTCATTATTATTGTTATAGTTTTTAATTAACAGGGGTTAGTGATTTGGAGGCGTTCCTCCAACCAAACAACTATACACAAAGGAAAAAATTGAGTCTTGACAATGTTATTCTAATTTACAATACCGTCTATAATTATATAGTAGTAGACCTCAAACTATCAAAGACATACGTAAACATTTCACAACCACTCAACATAAACAAGGCGAATTGTATAAAAGCCCTCGACTTAATCTGTTTAATAATACACACATACACATGAAGAAGAGACAAAACCAATCTCTCATTTGCACCCTATATATTTGCTTTTCGTTGTTGTTTATTAAATAGAAATTCACCCTCTTCCCTTTTATCTGTCTCATACAAATCTTCAAAATTCAAAAACAAATCCCACTTCTAAACACTTGTAGTAGGTATACCAACCAAACATACTTAGGAAAAATTCATCGCTTTATTCTTTATTAAAACATGTAAATATCGTGAGGGTAGTAGGTGGTAATTGTCGTATGGTTACGGGTGTATGTGACATGGAATACGCCCCTTATGGCGGTCATTAGCACACGGCACCCTGTCGGGCTCTTCCACCCCCATCTACTAACCACAAATAGCATCTTTATTGTTGCTATTATTCCAAAATATAAAAGTATACAGATACGTTTTATTTGTTACAAATTTTCAAACGTATTCGAAATTGCTTTTAAAACAACACATTGTACATGGGGCGGATTAGTAAACAATTGTTGACCAGCACAACCGAATTGTTGTATTTCTGTTTTTACAGTTTTTGTACCATAGTTCGATAAATTTCAATCAATTCCAGTCGTATAGATGCACAAACAATGATTCAGTAGAAAATGGAATAATACAAAAAAAAAATTAAATTTATGATATAATCTACTCATTCACCCTGTCGGCCAGTGGTCAATAGAATTTCGATTCTATTATATTATTAATGCATTAATGTAACGGTTGGTACACCTGTCTAGGGGTAGTAAATATTGGCTTCACTAGTTCTGCATCATTAATAAAAGTGTTTCAATTCCCACATGTTGCAATTTTTCATATTCCTTGAAATTAACGTTATCAGCAGGATTGGTGGGCAATTCGAGAAATTATAATTTGTAGGGGAGGGTCAAGGAATATGTTAGCAAAAATTGGATCTTGTAGCTCGTTGGGAAGTCGACGATTGTCGCGGTTTTCACCAACCAACTACACAAGCACAACGACTAAAAATGCGCCAAAGATTTGAAGTTTTGGTTGGGATTTTTCATGGTGATATTGTTTAAAAAATCTTTTTGATTTATTTCCCGATGAGTTAAAGGGTGCAACTTTTGCCAAAAACCTCTATAGATCCTCAAAATATTTTTCGAATTGATTACCAACTCGGTGGTAACAAAAACGTCTCAAAATCTGGGTTCGAAGAATTTAAGTCTCAGAATTCTTGCTTTAAAACGATCTAATAACGAAATTTGCTAGCGAAAATCGTACTGGAAATCATAAGTAGTTTTCAAATAGAAAAAATTACTAAAATAGACGAGCACTTGACGATTTAGTCTTAAATTGGAAAATCTTTCTCAGAAAGCGGATTTTATCCTTAACTTTGACTAAAAGTGTTTAAATTTTATCTTTCTTTCACAATTACGTAGCAAAATTCGTCTAATAAATTGATAATTAATGACGAATATCATGAGGTGTCCAAATTTGGATAAAAATACTTGCAAATTCCCCTAAAACGAATATCTAAAAATGCCAGAAATCCTACTAAAAGCCACCCAATTTGTGTAAATTCCAATATTTTTTTCGATAGTTAAATAGCAAAATTCAATGGAAATTGGCAGTTTAACGAGCAAAATTTTGCCGCAAGTTTCTATTAATGTGGCCCTGTCAATGAAAACGCAAAAAGTTGGCTAATTTACGGTAAAAACCATTTGTATTTCTTCAATAATGTCATCAATAAATTTTCCTATGTTATTACGAATTCTGCTACCCTTATTGCCTTATAATGTTTCTTTAATAACCATCAAAGTTAATATTTTTATGGAATTTGCCATTTCAAGCCCAACAATTCGAATGTGTGTAATGTAATGATCTCTTCAAAATTATGAATGAATCCGATGCTCACAATTCTTACAACTGTTGAAAAATCTTCCACAACATTGTTCCATTCTTGTCAATTTTTCCACAAATAGAAGCAGAAAATGAAAGGACTAACACCTATTGGATTTAGCCGATATCTAAATAAATAAGAGACTATTCGCTTGTATCAATGGCAGAAAGAAAATATAGCACACAGTGGAATGTCGTTCAGGTATAAAAACTCTGTTATACCTTATTATAACTTCTTTCTTTCTCTCCTTGTTGCCTCCATTGTATTCACAATTTTGTTGTTTTTTTGTAGAATTTCTATAAATATAGGTACATATTATTTATATACAATAACACAACATTTTTGTTTTCTGTGAAAACTGACCACACCTTTTGTATTTCAAACCTTCCATCAGTCTCACACAATTTTTCGAGAGGGTTTCCGGTTTATTGTCCATTACACACACACATATACAAATACATAAACACATTCTTTTCCATCATTTCTCTCCTCTATATAGCGACATTGTTGGATTGTTTAGCTTTATATTTAAGCTTTTATAAAATCTTACACGATGTTCAACTGCTTCGCGTGTCTAATATGCCGTGATTCAGCTAAATTCTCACTTTCAAGTCGACGAAAATTCTTCATCTGGCATTTCTGAGGTGAAGTTTTATAAATTTATTTATTTATTAGTGGTGGTTGTTGGGCTTTTCCGGCGCCGAATAGTCTACTAGAAGCCTCTTAAAGGCGACGAATTGTCTACGAATTCACTTTATGGACGGCAGGTGGTTAGAATTCTTGAGGTGCGGCTGTATCTACCGCCACTATTTTTTGCCTTTTTGTAGTTAATATACTACCCTTTCGGATATTATACATAACCAGGCTTGAAATAATCTAGGGGTGGGACGATTAGCATTAGTTCGAATGCAGATTTAATAATTACCTTATAATACATTATTGTAATGATAATAGCGATAATACAAAACGATAATGTTGGATATTATGCGACACGCTTCAGTCCCGGCTTTAGTCAATTCAATTTTCAACAATAAAGTTTGTCTCTATACACACATAGTGGTTGGAATATTATATCTGTAGAGAAAAGAAGAAACATTATGTATAAATATATGTGTGTATGCGTATATAGGCGGCTTTTGTCACATATGAAATATCGAGAGATGTTTAATGATGCGATCTAATGGACGCGTGTTGGCAATATGTTTTTGCTAATTTAAACGCACATAATATAGGGGATGTTTCTGTTGATATTATTAACTGGATAGCTTTATTAATAAGAACAAGAAAAAATTAACAATGAAAAAATATTCCTGACAATCTCTTCAATTTATCTTCAGTTGGAGATTTTTTCCATCTTGTAATGTTAAGATGATAATTTATCGAAACCCGAATGTTTATTGTATGTAAATATCACATAGAAACATCAATTCTTTACAAGAATAATCGATTATTCTCGTATTTTTCTATGTTTACTTGAAAAATGAAACCTACGCTAAATAATTTGTTAGCAAGATTTGAAACGTTTCGGTTTTTTTCCATTCCTCCTCTTGTTAAATTTATTGAGGAATGAAAACCGTAAAATTCTTGAATCTAATGGTTAAAATCGTTTTGTATCTAATCAAAAATCAGTTTTTTTCCCTACAGTAACTTACCGTAAATAAAACGACTTTAAATTGTTTATTTATGACAAGTTACAAGTTAGATTGAAGATTACAGTTGACAAGAGGCGGAGAAACTATGTAAATAGTCAACGCCTCTTACATCTTCAATTAAGAGATGGCATAATTTCGATAGAAGTAACAACATTGATTGTCGTGATAAATGTTTCAACATATGTCGTTCTTCAATTTGTTATTTTTTAATCCACAATTAAAGCTTGAAATTTTTGTATTCTTCCAATACCAGGAAGAATTCGAATTGAATTTTGTCTCTAGATTAGGGTAGATCCGTTCAAATCATCGTTATAATTCCGCATTGGGGTGACTTTAAGTGTGGATAAACAACCAACCCTGATAGAATTGTATGATTGTCAGTTGAATCGGACATATCTTCGAGTATACTTAAATCTCTGCAAAATAAATAGATTATTTTTAAATATAGAGGGTTAAATTCTAATTCTAGCTGAAATTGTTGTTTCTAGTGTGATATTTCTAATGATTTTAATTCGAATTTGTTATGGTCGGAATTCAAAGTGATCTCTAATAAATTATTACACGTTCATTGCAATGGAAATAAAGGGGAAAATGGCACGACAGGAGACCTCTCTACGAACCCATTTCGTTGCTGTTGGTGTTATAAATCTGTCTTGAAGGAAATCCATATTGTTTAAGAAAGATTTGCGGATTTGGGCCGTTAGAACTGTCAACGTCTCAATTCTATCCAACTATTATGACCGCATTTCCTATACAATAACAACTAAATCGTATATTAAAAATGTACGCCCTAACACATAAACCCACCTTCCTTTTTATAATCAAACTATTTCGCTATATTGTAATATGTTATGGAATAGAGGGCAAGCGAGATAGAGATGGTGAAATTGTAACATGTATTGAATTGTCGAATATCAAAATAGGATCTATTGTTGAACGAGAAATGTCGATATTACCCTCGAAAGGGTAACGGTTTATAACAACAACTGCAGAAAGAAAACGTAATGTCGGTAGGTTGATATTGGAGAGAATTTCGTGTATAACCGAATGGAGAATAAAGCAGAAAAAAATAATGTCGAACGTCGTCCCAATTTTATATTCATTTGGTACACCCCTTTGGCCATAATTTTCCTACTCTGATTTATACAAAGATTCCCATTTAATATAAACGATCTTGTATTATTGTAACAAGTTGAAATTAACATAACAGTTGATCGATACATGTAACATTTGTGATTCAATTGCGAATTAGGCCCGTTTCGATATGGTTTCTGGGCACTGTGTAAGTTCGCTTGATAAAAATTCTATTTTTTGTCGAGCAACTGGAAAAGGGCGTGCTTCGATATACTTACAAAACAGTTTGACTTCTTGCATTCAAAATCAAATTAAATTTATTCATTTATTCGGAATATTCTCGATACTATAAAGTATCAATTACAAGTTAACCGATTTTTTTGTAGATTATGCAAAGAAATAGACGTTAGAGAATGCGTTGTTAATTAAATCAAGACAAGATTAGTTTAGGTTGGTGTTTATACAAACAATTAAACGTAATGATACGGTTTGATGGTGATTACTTTCATAGCATAACACAATTCCACTTTTCGTTCCCATTCATTGTGGCAAATTCGTATGAAATTAAAGTATTGTAGACAGGTGTTCCAACAATGGGAGGTGTTGATTTTTGAATGACGATACTGGAAATTTTCTTAAGATTACCTCGACGAAGAAAAGAATCAATCGACTAGAATAGCTAAAGGAAATTAGATTTAATAATAACAACGATGAAAAAACTGTTTATATCAAACATTCTATTTATTTAAGTCGATGAGAAAGGAAAACTTCCGCAAAAAATTTGCCCAATACGTGTAAAATCCTATTAGTTCAAATACAATACAAAAATCTATAAGTCTGAAGATGTATAAAGCGAAACCGTTTATACAGATCGGCTAGATTTTATCAGTACTGATATTTATTTTCGATTACACATCAAAGACTCTCGGAGGTTTTATAGATTAAGTTACTATTATTGTCCGATTTACTGATAAGCAATCTACAGGATGGTCCCCTATTTCTGTTGGTTCAATTGAGTGAAGGACATGAGCAGGAAGGAATATCCACGGTGTTGTCTCATATTACTCTCGATTTTTGCGAACTTCTCAATTTCAACCGACCTAGCGTCTAGTTTTAAAGCTAAAGTTCTTCTAACCAACGATTATTCCAAGGGCCCATACTAATGTCGAGGAGCTCTTTTCATAATAACTGAACTGTGTCGCCCTAGGAGAATAGCCGAATATTTCGAGGCTAATATTTGTGTGTCGCTTGAGGAATCGTAACCAATGGACACCTGGACAATATCGGTGTTGTGATTGAGCGATTCTGTGTTGAAATCGGGCGAATAACTGGATTAAAGTTGGGAAAAATTAAAAAATTCTGGGTATATGCATGCAGATTTAACAAATCTTTAGATTTAACTGTGTAGTGGTCTCCTTTGAGTCGATTGTTCTGGCGCAGGTGTCCAATCAATAGCACCTGGAAGGGATCATTTGGGGAAGACCAATAATATCCAGACTTTGAGTCGTCCTTCCCAGTAATATTTAGTTTTTTTGGGTATTTCTGAAGGAGGCCAACATCTAGATAATTGTGACTTATGTTTATAGCGCCAATAATATTTTATATCAGTTGTAAAACATCTGTTTTATAGAGTCCAGCTTTTATTATCGATCATGGAAAATTGAAGAGTTATTAATAATTTCGTTTAATCAAGTTTGGTTTGGTCCAGGTACAATTGGCGAGGTTACAGTCTCATCAACGGAAGGTGCTATTCTATTATCGTCCATTATTCTTCTCTTTTTCGCTTTAGTCTCTGGATGCCACACAGACACAAGCTCTCATACAAACTGTGTATTGTCATAGAAACGAAAAGACCATATGACAATGTATTATATCAACCATTCAAAACTGTATTGAATCCTACTGCACAGTTTTATTCTATTCAATATATTTTAACAAAAGCGTTTTGCTAAAATATACACGCGTTACGAATGCCGAAAGGTTTTTGTCCCTTTTGTCCAACAGTGTCGGACCCATTCAACAATTTCTCTTATTCTATTTTTTCTCTTCTCTTCTTTCTCTCGCGTCTTTTCATATTATTGTTATTGTTAAAAGGAGGAAGTAGAAAATAAAGCGTACAAACACCTATACACTTGACTATAGGTGCAAATTATTCACCATTACAGAAATTAATTAAATTTAAAGATTGGAAATCAATTTAAAGATGTTTCTCTATATGTCTTTACTTAGGGGTGGTTTTGACGTTGTATTGTCAATATTTTTTAATCTGATTTCTAAATCAAATCAACCAGTATCAACCCCTGAACTTCATTTAATCAATTTATTTCAACAACATTATCTTGACTCTGATTACTGTTTGATTATTGTCGTGATAACAGATTAAAAATAAATTAGTTTACAAAATACTAGGTGTGCTATATGAACTTTGAATAAAATTGTGTGGGTTGATTTGATTGGCATCAAATTAGATTTTGTTTAATCATCAAAATGATTGTTTGATTAGAACGGCAAATACAGTTTTGATGCGGTTGTATTTTTAGGGAAATAAGAGGGTGAAAATTCTGTTTTTTTGCCTTCTTAAAGTGTATACACATCTAACGTCTGCAAATGACAATTTATACACACACTACCGATGCGTTTTGATAAATTTTTACATTCCTTTTCTTTTCAATATTTGCTTATATTCAAACAGTTTAAGGACGAATATCGTTTGTTAGTCACAACAACATATTCTATTCTTATTGAGGGTGGGTTTTTGAGGGAATAAATCGGATTTTTCAAGCCCACTTCCACTTGTATAATGCCCTTTTTCGGTATATCTATAAATGGGTGTATGTGTATGTGTATACAGTTTTCAAAGACCTTTCAAGTTGAGCCAGTATTCCTGTAAATAGTAAAGTCCTTGTTATTGATATTGTTACAATTTGTAATGCTTTGAGGGTTGAATTGATTGGAATAAAAACGAGCGACGAAAAATAAATACAGCCAATTTTTCAGCTCTAAATCCCTCGTTTTTTTCTAACGAATAGTTTCTCGAAAATCATCTCGAAAAATACACAATCATCACATTAATTAGAAAACCAATTCATTTTTAATTATCTTCAAGAATCAAGTTTCGTGGAATGTTGTAAACAATATACCACCGACTGTTTGTATGATTGCTACCGTATACTTTAATAGCACGCTATTTATATCTATCCATCTCCCTTCTAGTATCTTTTATCTGGATACCGAACACATTAAAGAATTAATTGAATATCAATCGTGAAGGACTCTAATGCTATGTGGCCGCAATTAATCTCCAAAACTTGTGACAAAACCACCATTGAATAAAACCCTACTTGAACCAGTCGTGGTGACGGTGATGATGATGATGATGATGGTGGTCGACTCGCTTAATCAATTCACATTCACAATATTCACATCATATTAATCACATTAGTCCTAGGGGATGAATTTTCAAATAGGGTACAAATACCAATAGAAGAAAATCGTGAAAACAATTTCTTATTGTTGTTATACAACACGTAAGGGTTAAAAATCTATATCTATCTTTGTTTACCGTTTTGTTATTATTACTACTATTATTATAGTATGTAGAGTTTTTCTATGTATGTGTGTGCCATGCCAGATTAAATTAAATCTGACCATTGTAATGTTAAAACGTGTTTGCGCTATTGTGGCTATTGTAGTCTAGGGCTATAACCCCTTTCGTCCTTTATCAGCTCTACATATGTGTATGTATTGTTTTCCCTACGTAAATGGTACGGTCCATTGAAAAGTATGAATAATTTTAAATGAATTATTAGTTGTTTCATGCATATCGACCCTTAATTGTGTGGGCAAATAGTGCTTGAAAACACGAATGAATCTGGAGTGGATTTTTCAGATTTTCTCTCCGAAATGACAAAAATTATCATAAAAAACAACGACGTGTAGGTATCAAAATTATGTTTTTCTCCCTCTATTTATGGTGAATGGAATAGAAGCGGTGTGTTAGTACACGGCTGTCCAACATTTAACAACACGAAAACCATTTCTCCATTAGTCTTGAATGGTGTGCCCAATTTGAAAAGCGGCAATATACAAAAGAGTTGAAATGTATGTGCATACATTATTCGAATAAAAATCTAAAAATATTGTAGTGGACCACAACCTGTCCTGTTTCTCTTTTATAATGTTAAAAACGTCATCCGTATAATTTACTCCACTTATTATTTATTATAACTCGAAAACTTTTAAGAATAGTTTTGTACTAACATAATGATCCTCCCTTTTATTATAATAACAAAAACAAGTAGGTTTTTTTTAAATAATTAATTTCTCATTCAAGAGTAACGTAGTAGTCGTGTACAAAAATGGCCCATTCGGATCATCCTGTATTCTACCCAAAAATTATTATCCTGCAATTAAATACGTACGATCATAATTCTTCAGGTATAACAACAATGAACAATTAACCGAGCGGAGATAAAAAAAAGACCAAGATTTGATTCATGATTTACACCGAAAAAAAAACGGATAACAATAGAGGAGAAATGACAATGCTCACTGTCACGGCATATTAGTAATGATTGATCGGGGGCCGGTTTCGGCTAAAATTCGGACTCATCATTCAAGGGTGTATAGATGAGAAAACACAGAGAAAGACCAGACTGCTTGGCCCCTTTTCAAACTATGAATTTTTAGTTGTAGATTTTTTCGAAATACACGTGGTGGTAGGTTATAAACCAACCCTAGATCTTTATTGGTGTATTATATTCAATTTTATTACATTATTTATTTGTATATTGTGCTGCTCGCTTATTGTCTGTCGGAATTAGGGACGGATGTGTTCGCTTTTTTGGGTTTTATTTTTAAGCGACAATAGATTTTATTAGAGTTGCTAGAAGAATGCAACAATACTCATCAGCAGTTGCTTTTTCTTCAATCTTTTGAAAGATTCTGCCGAATCATCCAACATTTCATTCATTAATTGGTTATTTCGCAAACCAAATCGACGTTATTCAAATATGAAAACCAATTTATTTCTATAATATTCTTTTAATTATTCAAAACAAAAAATTATAGTTTTAGAATTTTGCTACTTTTTAACAACTTTAGGTGGTCGAAAATTCCCCAAATTCCAATTGTCGACATTCGTTTTTATTATGAATGGACGAACCACCGGCCACACTAGACATTGTGGCGGCGTCTATACTCTCACACCTCCACAAACGAAAAACACCTGAGAATGTCCCAGCACCCCCGGGGTGTCGTTTCGAAACATTCTCACAAACACACACACATTCCAGGTAATACAATTGAATAACCTTTAATTGTAAAATAACACAACCCTACAGTTGAAATGAACGAACAATAAAAAATTATATAAGGTCATCCCCTTTTTCACGCACAATCTATAATGAAACGAATCGGATGTGGTGCAAATATTTCCCAAGCAACAGCCCTATAATGTTTCAATGGTTGATCGAACAAATCACCCCAGGGTTGTAGTTTTTTATCAAATCAAATGCGAATATTTTTTGTTCTTATTTTCGATTGAATTAATTGAATGATTTTGTGGAGAATTTATTATAACATGTGTACGGTTATAAAAATAAGAAGATCCTATAGTTGTGCAGTATGTATGTGACAGGAACTATAACCATTTAGAATCGTTATAAATGCCAACAGTTACGGGTTTATCTTCGACACAAAGACGGCCAACAAAAGAAAGCAAATTCGTGATTTGCCGCGTCAAACAGCGGGCCATAAATGTCCATACGTATTAAGGCCATTCAATAAGAGAGAAAAAGAAAAACAGCTAGTGTATGGATAGGTAGAGAATAAGAAGAGTCGAGGAGTTTTGAGGGATGCACGTAAAGGGGCGGCATTATTCTTTTTCTACAATTGTATTTTACAATAATAGAATCGAATGGGGGGCATAAACGGCAACCAATTTGCATTGTCCGGTTTCTAAACGTGATTGATGAAAAATAAGTTTTAATTTCGATCAGATTCTTTAGTGTCTTAAGTAGCTCGATTTCATGGTAGGACTATCTCTCTAGTAAGTTGGCATTTATGACAGAACAATAGAGTTTCGGTTACTGAACCAACAATGGTTTATTAGTAAAGTACTGCTGCTGCCAGTCAGATAAGACCTGTTCAATTTACATTCCAAACCTGGACCACAATGACTTGATATGATAGAAAGTGAACGAGTATTGTGGATATTCAAACGAAAACTAACTTACATATGTTACTTTAACTTGTTTCGTTGTGGCTGTTTTACTATTGAATTTATTTTAAATGTATCTTATAGCTTTACGATCGTAATTTTCGGATTATCATTCTTTTAAATGGCCTTAGACAGCCACAACAATAAATATTAACTGTAGAAGACGGGGCAACCATACACACACACTCACACCGAATAACACGACTTGTATACGGAATTTATGACAGAAAATCGCCATAATAAAACTAGTAGATGGTAGACGAAAAAAATCGGAGACAACAAAATTATAACAAAATTTAGTTCACCCTCACATCTACGTATAGATTAAAAAAAAATCGATCCCGTATAATCTATCCCTTATTTTCCCTATACATAATAATAGAATCGTACAGAAAAAACCCAATGAATGTGTTTCAGGCTTACTAAAATAAATACCAAACAAAAGCGACTACTTGCACATTGCTAACCTAACAAAAGTAGACAACAAAACGCCAACAATGAAATAAAACACGCTCAATAGACACTATTAATCCTACCGGCAAACATCCCAACACCATTTTTATATGACAACCGAAAATCATCCCTATTATATAGCAAAGAACATGGGCTCAAATTCTGGATAGTGTTCCTACTTGGAAATTAAGCGTTAAACTCCCCCTTGCGCCTCTCTCGCACAACTCTCCTACCGATCCTTCTGGACCATGTGCTTTTTGTGGTAGTCTCTTAAAAGTTTAATTCGTTTGGACACTAATATCGGATCGTTTAAACGAAATTCGTTCTTATTCCGCTTGTAAATTCGGTGTTTCTATGGAACAGATGATAGTGTTTCGGGTGTATGGTGTTTGCATGGCTATAGAATTAATGTGCCATCACTAATTTGGGGTGCCCGTCGATGAAACTTGCAATATATTTGTTACATTATACGTATAAGTATTGAATAGGAAAGATTAATTGTGTTTACTGAACGCGGTTGTTACGCGTTTTGTTACGACAATTTTTCAATCACCCTCTACACAACACAAGAATTTTTAATTTTCATTGAGGGTAAACTATCCGTATAGATATGTTATAATTTAATAAAATCTCACCCTGATTTTAATATTTGTTTATGACTCTATCCAATGACCTTTAAACCGAGCTAGACTTTTCTAATTTTTAAGCTCGAATGCACATTTGATTAAAATTTGTAGTAATTAATAATAAAATAAGAAAACGGAAGTTATCCTGAACACGGCTTATCGCTAGACCAACACAAACGATTTGCTGATTTTCTTATCAATCCTAAACCTGAATTTAATCGATAGATTATAGTAAATTTGGCCAGAAATGGATAATTCTAACATATTTGTAGTTTTGAACCATTATGATTGAACATAAAATTAGAAATCTTTCTCTGATAACCTCCTGTTAGCTTCAATTATTTTCCACCAAAATGGGGGTGGTTTCGAAGCTTGTCCACACTTTTTGTTGATTTTTTACCCAACAACTAACCATAAAGATGCACATTTGAAGGTCCTCAATATTAAGGATATCCATAAAGAAGATAATTTCAATAAAAAGATTTCTAACTCTAACAATGCTTCTGGGTGGATCAAAATATTCGAAATTCAGGGAGTTAACTGAGAACTTGTTGACTTTAATCGTTTGGCAATTATTGAATAGGATTTTTGACAAAATAAACAACTGGCTGTTTTGTTAGTACCGGTGACTTTCTGATATCCACCTTTCTTTGATTCTCCTTTGTGAATTTTTCGAATTTATAAAATACCATCATACCATCATTGATCCCATGGGGCATCCCTTCAATTCCTGTCAACCGATTTGACACGTTCCGTGACAACCGACATGTTTAACTACAACTATCCTATTATTTTGCTTCGATTTTCTTCTTCGTTCTTCTGTTGAAACTTTAAGCTTGAATTGAAGCCTTTTCACTATTGATCAGTCTCCCTTCTTCTTCATTGTGCTTATATAGAATTCTTTTTCCCCGTTTATTCTCATTATTTGTATTATTGAATATATTTTCGAGTCGCGTCTCATTCGCCTGTTAATCAAAAGAAACTCCTTGTGTTGAACATGGCAATATTGTAACTAGGAACATTATAACATAATAAATTGTCATCAGAGGGTAATTTATTTTAAAATATTTACGTTTACGAAAAATTTATAGTACCAGCACTGTGTATCTAACTTTAGAAATAACAATAATGGAGACTTTTACCCTATATTCACATAAATCAAATATTGAGAGAGAACGAAAAAATGTTATTTATTTATTTTCAGAAAACATCCAGGAATGGTTGGGTCATCTTTATAAGTAATTTTAATTATAAATGTGTTATCAGGTGTGATTTCGCATATTTTTCTCGTTTTCGTTTCTACTAACTGAAAATAACTGAGAGATAAATAAAATTAACACCCCAATGTAAATGGACAATAGACAAAATGAGTGATAAATTAAAAGGCAATTTCCATACGTGGAATTCCACTATTGTATTATTCGCTGCGGGGTGGGGTAACCGAGGGGGCAGTAGCCGTAAAAGCGCCCCCCTAGGGGGCCCACAAACGGGTCATAATAAATATTAATATTCGAGGTGTGAGTGTTGCATCTACTTTAACTCATTTCGTTCTATTCTTTTATAAGGTAACATGTACCGCCGCATCTCTTCTTATAAAAAGAGAGATATCCTTTTATTCCACATACATACGTACATAAGTATATATTATATAAGAACTTTTATGTTTAATGTCTCGTTCTCTCACCTGCTGCAATAAAACCATAAATATTTGTACAGAATTAATGTGTTTTGTGTCGATGGCAGCGCATTTATAATACCGTGTTGCACGTTATACGGGCGCAAAACCTTCACGAATATCTCTTCTCACTTTGTCTCATTGGAAATCTAAATGTTTACGAGGCAATTTCCTGCTATCATCGATAACATATCCGCAGAAAGGTTAATGAAAATAATAGGCCAACTTATCAAATCAATCCGACGACGATCTAAAAATTGCTTGCTACCTTTTAATCGCAATTGATTGGAAACATTGTCTGTTTGACATAGTCATATTGACTCTAACAAGCAGGCGCGGATAGGCGGGGGTTCCCACTAGGAAGCCCATGCAATTGCCTTTTGAATTATTATTGAAAGACAATGAAACACCAATTTTTATAGTAAGCGATATCGCGCTTGTTTTTGGGAATATCGCAAAAATTGAAGCGGATTTAAAAGGAGCATTTCAAGGTGGATCTAAGGAGTTTTTCATTTTCAAAAATTTCAATTGAATTTTGAGTTACAAAGGAAATTCTTGAAGCATATTTCTTCGTAATGTTTTACAATTTTTCCTCATCACTTAACTAATAATATTTATTTTTCAATGACTATAAAATATAGAAACCGTTTTCCAAATTTCCAGGAAATTTTGCCATCGGTTTGCTTGTTCCCCAAAAACTTCAAATTAGATTCGATCTTTTTTTTCGATTTGGTGCCCAAATCATGCCAATATTTTTCACATTTTTCGATATTTTCGCTGATATTTTGAATTTACGAATATACAGTACGTCGAAAATGGAAAACATTTTCCAAATCTCCAATGAACTTGCCGATTTTCCGGAAAATTGCCAAAAATTTAAGCCCCTCTATTACACCTATTTCCTGATTTAGTGCCGAAACATTGCGAATATTTAAAAATCGATAACTTGCTTGTTTTTGGAAATAAATAGAATAGCATTAGAAGAATTCTCTATTTTGGAAAATTGGGCTTCCAAATCTTTCTAATCACGTTTCAGTCATTAGAATTTGTTCGAAAACAAACAAGAAACCTTTGATCAACTATTGGCGTTTTCCGCACGCTACATCGAGGTTAAAGTGGTCCAGTCCGGCACTGATAACAAGTTAAGTTGATGTAATTATCCTAGCTCGAGTGTATCTCCTTTACGTGTTCACGAAATCGATGTAATAAGCGGTGTTTGTGTTGTCAATTTGGACGTTGTGTTGTGACAATTTTGGATCCCATCTGTGGTATTTTTATGTAAAAACAGCCTGTTGTGTCCATGTCGAATTTCAATCACATTCTAAACAGTACAATAGCAACAATAACAAAAACTCTATTTTTATAACACATGGAAAATTGACAACAAAATCGTCTTTTTGAAACTTTCTCTCTGTATCGGACAATAGATGCAATAAACTATTGTTGTGCATTTATGACTTTGATGTATTCTGAAAAGATTTTATTGTTTTCTAGATAGATAGGAAATAATAAATTTATAAAACGAATTGTATTAATTGAATTTTTATCGACGATTTGTATAAATAATTGCTATTATTTGTAGGGATTGATCAAGTTTTTGTATGCTCAACTCGTTTCTTAAAAATTGAACATTTTATCTACAAGAAGGCAACTTTTCAACAATAGGGCAGTATAAGGACAGGTATACAACTAAAATACAATAACCGTAATCAAGATGTCGGTGACAAGTTTATTAGTGGTTGAAAAATATGAAATATTATCCTTAAAAGTCAATTGCCCTATCATAAAACAATCAAATTGTAAAGATTTCTCTTTAGATCTGTCTCTGTACGTTTCTTGAACATATAAATCGCTTCAACCCCTATTGGATTCTGTCTTTGACGGCAGTTATAATTACACCACCGTCAATTTCTAAGCCCCGGTTTTATTTCTTCGAACGTAATTGAATCATTTAGTCCAATTAAAACACCGTCGCCAACCAATGTACAAAAGCTTAAAATTGTGTATGAATATTTAAACAAGAAGCTTTTCAAATTTTCACGCCTTTACCATTTTGATCCTCTATGTCTTCTATTTTATAATAACGGCAAGCCACCCTCTCTGGATTACTTAATTACTAACAGCGTCATATTTTAGGATCAGCGGAATAATTAGCGACGGTGAATTCAATTATATTACGACCATTTTCTAATTACACATAACTATTGTTTGATTAAATTGACTTGATATTTATCCAGGAAGCCGGCTATTAATTAGAAAACGAATTTGTTTTCGGATTTTTTTACAATTTCGTTGCAACAACTGTCGAGTTAATTGGCATAAAGGTAAAGTAGTGAAGTTGGCGTTCATTAATTAACAGAGTAAGTAAATTTTTAATGAATTTAAAGAATTAAAAGCTGTACGTGCATCGTTTTAATGGAAATAATCTTTACAAAAGCTCCAAGTTTTCTTCAAACTTGCTAATTAAATCAGATAGATTCGTTATTGTTGTTCAGTGTACTATTTTGGGCTTATTAAAAATTTGCATATTCAGGTATACAGGTGGATTAATCATTTTAGTCTGTAGATATTTTTCCCGAACGTCCACTCCTTTAGTAGCACAGGTCGCTAAATGAACAGGCAATCTTTAGATCTAAACTAAAGAATCCTGTCTATCAATTCACGCCACATAAATGGTTGGATTGACTTTAAACATATCAAGATTTCGTTTTATGTGTTTGATATTGTGCCGCTGAACATATTTTTCATAGTTTCTTTCAGGTGTTCTATTCGTCTCTTTTAATATATCTGTTTCGGAGTTTCTACTACAAACTTCAAAAGAATGGTTAAAGAAAAGACGAGATCCAAGAGATATATCTTGATAGATTTTTTTCTTTTAGTATAAAGATTCGTATCTTGGTGTTAGGGACATCACTAGACACTGTTAGTAGGCGTAGATGGGCTATTGTTGGGTAATTGTACGGTTTTTGTTTGAAATCAGACCGTCGGGAACGCCTTTATTGCATCAATAGGGTGCCAAACTGGGTGCGTTTTACAAAATCCTACAAATTTATCCAATTAAAAACTTCGAAATTGAAATTTGAAAACAGCCATACCCAACAGACAATCCCAGAAGTTTCAATATTATTGTGATTGTTGTATTAAGCAAAAATCTTGCACAGTAGCCAAGTTCAATTAAATCGAAATCTGGTCCTGGCTGGATTGTTGAAATGAGATTCTTGACTTTTGTTGTTGTTGTTGTTGTTGTTGTTGTATCGAGCACAGGAGCCAAATGAAGTCTTTTCAAATAGCGGACAATGATGCTACAATAGTCTTTCAGTTGAACAGGGGCGGTTCGTTTTCAATAGTTATTTGTCAATGTTGAAAATACTTACGAAATTGGTTCGATCTTGTTAAAACCTCCTCCAAACTCTACAATCGTTGATATATTTTTATTTTTGATTTTATATTCGATTTCGTCGAGAAACGAATGAATATCGAGCAATAAAGACGAGTTGACTGTGCTTGTGATTCGTTCAATTTTCCACCAAGTCATCTCGTCCCTATTCACTTGTACTAATCTAAAGTATGTTATAAACAACACATTCCCAATCACCTAGGGAATGTTTATTGTCGATCCTATTGAAATAATTTATTTTCTTAAATTGATAGGTACGGCTCAATCGATGTCAAAATATTGTTATTTCAGCATTATTCATCACACGATCTATTGTTGCAACAATAACAAGCTCCTACCTCGGACATTCGTGGACATTAAATAAATTAAACATTGTGAGATTCAACAATAATAATTTTCAAATCAACCGACCAATAGTGTCTCCACCGTCCATCAACCGCCAGTTAATCAAAATCTCCCTTATCATTCAATAATGATGGGTACTGGAATAGTGACGGACTAATTTCCTGACGATCATCCCGTCCACAATCACAACACTAATCTTTATAGAACAACATTGTTAACGTTGCAACCGTTCTCAAGGATCTAGTCCATTCAACATTCTCCTTCTCATTATAATTGAGTGGTGATATTTGACAGATCGAAAAATAACCCAAATCCGGCTATAAATAAATTATAGGGCCTTTCAGAAAAATATGCTCCATTAATTTTATTTTTCATAATTCACTATTTTAATAATTCCAGTTTCGTTGTTGTTTCCTTATAAACTACAGGAAGTTTGCATCGATACATACACTAGAGTTATCGAAATAATAATTTAAAAGATATCTATTGTGTTTAGTTGAAGGAAACATTATTGTTATTGTGAGAAAATTTGTTTGGTAGAGAAAAATTATATTAATAGAGGGGTATCAGTGTTGTATTTTTGTTTTTATAAAAGTGCAACCGATCGTGAGTTGAATTGTATGGAAGAACTCACCCTTGTTCGAGTATAATTTATATTCATTAATATATGAGTCTGATAAATAGGTAAATAAATAAATAAATAAATACAAACATAAATCATCTGTTTGTATTTTCCGTTTTTCTCCCGATTATTAACGAAAAAATCGAAATCATAAGAGTGTACCTCTCGATTGAAGGGCAACATTACTCAATTTAATCAGCTTAAAGTGTTTGTTGTAATAATTATTGGTGGTAGGATTTAATCAAATAGGCCACAAGTTCTGATATTATCAGCTCCTATATTGTACATACTTATCAGGGCCGGCTTGTTGTAAATATAAAGAATGGCCCTTACAAATTACTCCCTTTAAACGGCTTGTCTGAATGCATGTGTGTATGTGTGTTTGTCAATACAATCGTAACCTAATCGTTCGATCGCACATTTAACTTTCATTGTTAAAATACACAATTGACTGTTTGCTAACCAATACAGCACATCTGGTCCTATAACTAATAGTCTCTAATACAATACGCATATGAGAAAAAGGGTCGCCCTTATGTTATCTAACAATAATGTTGGAAATTATAAATAAATCAAATTAAATACGATCGATGGTGATCGTTTGTTAGTTTAGACAATAATTGACCACTTGTAGAGATTTTTCGTTGTTTGTTGAGAAGTAATGTTCGGAAATATGATGGCTATGTTAGGTAGTTGGTGTGAAATGTTTAATGTTTTGTTTATATTCAAAATAAGGTAGCGATCTTGGGTGTTAAATGGCGATCAAATTTCACACTATTGAGAATTTGTTATTGGGAACGAATAATTACATATACAATTATCTTCAATAAAATTGAACACGTTAATGAAATTTCACCCGAAATATTGTTAGTCTAGTAGTTTAGGACAATTATTTGTCCTAAACTTCTTTAAGTTTCCACTTTTTGGACTTTAGACGAAACTTTGGTTCCGAACGCCTATTTTGGATGTTTAAAAAATTTCTCTATTCAAAATCTTGGCAGGAATCTCTAAATATTCTCTTTCAAGGATCCATTCGATTCGTATTTGATTAGAATTTATTTGATAATTTAATCAAATACCGCTTGATTTGATATTTTTGTGTCTAACATATCGACAATTTATCACAATTGAAGAATATTCTATTTATCGTGTATGAGAACAATAAAATTGTCTTAATTTGTTAAATAGTAGCAGAAATAAGTGTAATATGCGATATCCTTGGGTAATACAGGAGAATTTATATTAATTAATTCTAAACGTGCATAATGGAATAAATAAATAAATAAGTTATTGTCATTTAATGCCAACTACTGACAACTTTACACGGTTATAGCAGTTACAACAATAAAAAAATGATTCTCTATTTATTAAATAAAATTTCTAAATTATATCCAAATGACTCGTATTTATTTTACTACACGCTCTGAAAATAAAATACAAATAATTAAAAATTTTGTAATAAAATCCACATAAATGTTTCACTTTTAGTGGTTGTACCTATAAAATTATTCCACTTGATTACAGAAAAAATAAAAAATCCAATCCAGCATTGTTTTGAAATTGAAACATAACCAGTGGAAGATTTAAATGTTATTGTGACAAAGCCATCAGAATGTTCTTGTTTTCCCAGTCAAGAGTTGACAAGTTAGCATCCTATTCATAAAATACTAACACATATTTACTGCTATCTGTCGCCTTATTTAGGTATGTGTTAGTTACCAGACGTACGTCTTATTATCACATCAACGAAAACCCACCGCCCCCTCGAACAACGTCATTTTGAATCGGCTATATAATGTTTTGTTAACGAATTTATCTCTCACTAACATACAATTATCTGTACAAAGATGACAGAATGTTATTATATTGAAATTGAAAGCATACATCATACATTTCTATATGTGTACGTGTATTATGTACAAATATATGTGTTTCATATAAACTAAGGAATTATGATGGGACTGTATCTGAAACTCGTAAGGAGCCTTCTCTATATTCTATCATACATTGTTACTGTAACAATCGTACAATATGTCTGTTGGAGATAATAAACGATATTCCAAACATTGGGGGCTTTATTTTGGTGAAATTATACCGAAATATCCAATTTTTGGCCAATAATCCTCTATGTTATCTTTGTAAATTTGACTTCAAATAATCATACCCATCATAGGCAAATGAAACAGGTTTGTTGTAGTCTACGATTCGGTGTGCGAAAATGTCGTGTTTAATCGGCGATTTCTCGGTTGTTTTTAAACAGATTTGAATGACTTAAACGCCAAACAGAAGACCATTCTAAGGCGCTTGCGATGACGTTTATTATTTTTAAAAATTCGCATGTATTCCTGAGTTACAGATGTAAATCTTACGGTGTGCTTCTTTCAATCTCTCTACAATTTTCTATATTTTTCCTCATAACCTTGCCAATATTGCTTATTTGGCAATGATTTTCTCACCGTTTGTAGCGAATTGAAAGCACTTTATAAATCTGCAAGAAATTTTCCGATCACATTGTTAGTTTTTCGGAAAACTGACGAAAAGTTTGACAGTTTGATGGAAATACAACTTTAACTTACAAAATTGAACAACTTATTTGAAAGCTCATGTAATGGAAATTCATTCCGGAAAAATTCGAATTCTGAAAATTTAATAGACACTTATAACGAAAAGTTAATTAAATTAATAAAATCGGTATGGTATTATAGGCAATTTTTTACTTTCCGAAATAAACTCAAATTATATAATTGTTCACTTGGATTCTTCAAATTTCTCCGAATTAAAGCTCCAAGATACTGGATTTTTGGATAGACAAGTTTAAATCAACAAAATTGAGAACCGTGTCGTAGATTTGGGGGAAGTTTGGAAGCTTGTTTTTGCAAAAAGCTCAAAACTGCGCCTTACAGATGGAGTCGTTGATATTTTGGTAGACTGCTTCGTTGAAAGGTAATCCTCAATAAATCAAAATTTTGGAATAAATCTCTGACTGCCGCCAAACGGCTCTGGACTTTCACATCGTAAATTTCCATTATTAGAAGTCGAAATTTACAATTGTTTAGTGTCTAAATCCTCTCTTTCGGCATAAGAATTACAAGCTTACCTGTATTGTTTTGTTGCACGGGCGGTATAGCTTGTGAAGTGCATTTTCTTCTATTATTTTCAAATATCTAGTCTCTCTGTGGCAGCGTTTATCGGTTGTTAAGTTAATAAAAGTTAGAAAGCTTGTTTGCAAGAGTCAAAGGCTTTTGAATTTTCCAAGAATATTTTATTATGGCCCTTTGAGATTGCAGTCGGCAAATTGATAGACTTGTTGAGTAAATCTTCAATTTCTAATTTTGTTTATGAGCCGATAATACAACAAGAAGGATATGTTGGTTATTGTTGTTTCTGTTGTCGATATTATACCTGGACTTGTTTTATAAACGTCCCCTCATTCTGTCTATTTCTATCAAACAAAATAATATGGATTAGATATTTGCAAAGATATAGTATAGGAAAAGAAAACAGGCTATTTTCATTTCCCTTACCAAAACTACAATCCATACAATAGCACTCGATCCATCGAATTGGGGCGACGACAATAGCCAACAATCGATCCGACGTCCGATAAACATGAGTTCATTACTTGATAACGTTACCTATATGGTATAAGTCGTCTTTCTCTATTACAATAGCTCTCCTTTTCTAGATTCTTTTGTCAATCGAACATGTAATAGTATAAGGTTTCATTTCAACAATAACGGCCAATGAAGAGAATGTTTTCGAGAAATAATGAAATCATTATTACCAATCGTTGTTTTTGAATTTGAAATGTAAAAACAATACGTTCCAAAGACTGAACACTCAAGACTAAATCAACCCTTTTTTTGATTATATAAAAGGGCTGTTTGAACAATAGATGAAGTCGAAAGCCACATTCAATTAATTTTTCAATTAGCACACAAGGAGACGCAGGGCTACACTCCTTTTCTGCCAAATGATTTCTTACGAATAGGGCGAAATAACAATACAATTTATTGTAATCATCTTTATTATTACTATACTTATTATTATTGTAATTGATTTATAACATAACTTATTTGTAACAATTATTTACAACAAATAAAACAACCAGATACGTTTAATTCTATAGTGCAGATCAATCGCCGTAGTTACAAATAAAAATCAGTCAATTTGAATCACAGAACATAAAAATTCGCTAAATTCATACTTATTAAATTCAATTAAATGGTAAATTAACGTTAAAGAAACAAAACTAACCTTGAACTAGAGTATAACAGGAACGGTCCTACGGATCTCTAAATCAAGGTTAGTAGGACTTCCTGTTGCCGGACTTGTAGTTCCTGTTGGGTAAATAATCGGCGGTGTACCCATTGGGAATATGCCGTGTTGAAATGGTTTTGGCGCTGTTGAATATAATGACGAATACAATGACGAATGTAATGATGTAACAACAGCCGATTGTTGTTGATTTTGGTGTTGTTGTTGGTGATGTTGTTGTGAATGTGTTTTATCTTGTCCGGTTGTCGGTGTAATTCGTGTCATATCAAACGCCGGATTAAAATAGCTCGTGTACGATGTTGTTAACGGATCCATCGGATAATATTGCATTGGTATCGATGGGAAAGCACCGGTTTTAATTGTTGTTGGATTTGTTGTTGTCAATTGGCCTTTCGGTTTGCGCCTTGGTCGATATTTATAATCGGGATGTTCTTTCATGTGCAACGCCCGTAGACGTTTCGCTTCATCGATAAACGGACGTTTGTCTTTCTCTTCCAACAGCTTCCATTGGGCACCTAAACGTTTCGATATTTCCGAATTGTGCATTTTCGGATTCTCTGTTGCTATTTTCCGGCGCTGTATACGCGACCACACCATAAATGCATTCATCGGCCGTTTAACATGACCGTCTTGACTCGTCGTCGATTGATGATTATATTCATCCATTGTGTTATTGAATAGATACAAATTCGACATTATTCTAGGTTTATTTGTTTAATTGAACTGGACAAATTGAAACACTATTTTCTTGTGTGTGGCTGTCTGTCTTACTTGTTAGCCGGCGGACAACTGACTCGATGGATCTCACTGTATAAAACTTGAATTGCATGGGGAGAGTGGTTGAAAGACAAGTTCCTCTCTCTATAGTTTGGTGGAGGAAAAGGCGGAGTTAAAATCGTAAGAGAATTAAATAGAGAACGGGCAGTCTCCGCCTGGAATTTTTTCCTATTGGCTAGAAATTACCCCACTATTTCAACCAAAAATCCACAAACAAAAGTGTTATAAAACCACCACACACATAAACACCCACTTGATTTCTCTATTTCCTCCAAAGACTTCATTTATAATACATAAATAAATAAATAAGATTGCCTGCATTGGATCGAGCTGTCTTTAATCACATTTGATCTTCTGTTTGAATTTTATAAAATGTTAATCGAAACGAGATCACTTATTCTCTATAAGCATTTCGAAGGAAAACGATGACAAATTGACCATTATAAATACTAGAAACTATTATTTAATATGAATAGAGAGAAGTTTTTATTGTAACTTACAGAAATAACAAGTAAATAAGATTAAAACGTTAGAGTCGATTTTATGTTGGAAATATAGAAGAAATCAGAGAACACCTACTCTTATCAACAACAATTGAACAATTGATAACAGATATTGAAAATTGACAATGAATTTTATTTAGACTAATGGGTGTGTTTTGGGCGTTATTGTTAACTACAACAATAACAACAACAGCATATATTAAAGTGCTAACAATTTCCGTCTACACAAAAGAAAATACGTTTTCAACAGGAGAAAATACGACATGATTAAGGCTTATAACAGTCGATATTTGATATAACAGAATAATATACAGAGTTGGCAATTCCAACTGAAATCATAATGGAGAGATTAAAAAAATTAAATTCGCTCCATTATAGTTCAACAACCGCTTCCACTCCTGTCAGGGCGGGATTTGCTCCTAATCACAAACTAATTAACTTCTTATCCACATAATTCCGCCTGTAGTCGCCACTATTACAACCACCACGACTATAGTTTTAGGTAAATCACCCCCTCGAATTGTACAACTGTTATAGAAAAGCATTGTCGCTCTGGTCCTGTTTACAATAAACCCAAACTGTACGAAAACAATAGTTCATTGTGACCGTTACAGTTAACAATATAGAAATGCAAGGGGGTGGTAAGTTACCAAACCCTTTTCCATTTCAAATAACAACAATGAATGGACACAATAACAAGTCGTTCTTGTTGTGGAAAATTTCTAAAATATAAATGTAGTTTTTTCCGGTTTTTTTTTTCATTGGGTGTATTGATATAAAGTCGAGTGAAGGTGGCCGAAACCGGTTTCTTTCGAATTCTTATTGTAGTCAAGTGATTTTTCCATAGTGAAAATCTTTAATCCAACAAATGTAACCCATTTCCTTAGTGTAAGGAACGACGGACTGCTACAAATAAAATACACAAATGCTGTTTATTGTGCGGTTTAAATTTACAAAGCAATTGAAAAGATTTCAATATATCCACTGTGGGCGGTTTGTATGTTGTAGATATTTCGTTTTGTGTATAAATGTAATTGTATATGTGTATGTATGTATATAAAAATAATATGTTTGTGTGTGTGTGTGCGGAATTCGATTGAAAAGCCGTCGATTCACTATTATGATGAAAATTTACACTTGTGCACTCCAAGGCGGCATTCCCGTCTCTTCTATTCTATTACTTGGTATGTAAAGAAAAATCCATTGTCAAAAGTTGAGAAGTTTACAATTTTCGTCGGGTTTAGATTTAATTTGATCTTTTCTTCTCATAGAATACCGCAAATTTGATTTTAGTTAGATTCACACACGTGGACGTTACAAAAACCAGCTCCATATCCACTTACAATCTTCAAATTCTTTCTCTATTGATTTTGAATTATAAGGGTTGAAATTTGCGGGCAATGTCGCCTTTATTACTTATTTAAATTCATATAAAGGACCTAATGAAACATATCGTACCAGTTAAGAATAGTATTATTGATGCAAGTGTAAGCGTCTCCAAAAGCTCGACTTCTCTCTAAATCGAATTAACAATGGTAAACTGGGCTCTCAACGAGCCACTTGACTCAAGTGCACTGTGGGAACCCTGCTGGTCTCACCAATGACCATACAATTTTATTTATTAAAGAAAGAAAAGAAGGATGCAATCAATACCACAAACAAAATTGAAAGACCCAACGATCGAAAAAGAGAACGATTTCGTTTAATGAAAATTAGAGTTCTGCCGAAGATAATTGTCGATATTTCGATTGTAACCGCAACCATTAAAGTCTATTGAATTTTTGTACGTAGTTTGGCACCAACAAACAGCCCCTGTGTATCTACCATCAGCGTTCTATTCAATTTCTAAAAAAATGACGATCTTAATTGATTGAAAACGGATTATAGCAACCATAAAAATAATTAATCATTAACCCTTAACAAAAATGTCTCGAGATTTCGTCTCGTGCACATCCACACAATGCCACTCTAATGATTCGTATAGGCCGCAATGGTTTATAAAGAATGTAAACTAACGATCCGTTTCATCACCCGAAATATCCCCGAAACATGGGCGGCGATTTTAAAATTCTCCAAATATTCTCACTCAATTGAAAACCTAAATAATGATAATAAAAGGAATTAAAACGGTCCACTTCTTAGGAAAATTGCAAAATCGTGTGTTTGGAAATTTACGGGTAGCGTTATTGAAGGACGTGAGTGTTGAAGAAATGGGAACAACGCCAATGGTTTGAGTCGTGGGACCCTTTTTATGGCATCACCGGGATGAGTAGAGCGGAAGGATAATGGAAAGTGTCATCACTCGAAAATGTCGCGCGGTAATTTATCTTATTAGCTTTCATTACTCACGCTCAGTTTCCAATCTTATTCTATGACATGAATTGTCTATTGTGCCTTGTTCAGGTTTTTATATTATTGGTAAAAGCACTCAATCGAATGTGAAATCTCTAATATCGATATTAATTTTGAAAATGTTTTTTTTAATAATAATAATAATAATAATAATAAAGATTATATGAAAAGGATAAATGGTTGTTTGTATAGCATAGAAAACGATATGTCTTTGAACAAATTCGATGGTCTGATAAAAAAGAAAATTGCGTCGTCCATTCTTGTTGCAACTGAAATTGTGACCATAATGGACATTATATTCGCCTGACTGCAAATCCACTTACGTCCTTTTCTTCTCGTCGTTCCTTTTTATTTGTAAAAATCAAACAGTTCGACGATAACAACGACAACAACGAGGACAGTAGAATCGTACAAACAAATTGTCAACAGACCCGCCCTTTGATAATACGGCTAATAGCCATCAGGAAACGGGTGGCGTTTCGATTATAATGGGACCACTAGCCGGCAACAAAACTCGAAGAGAAAATATATAAATACGGGGCATATACTAGAGCCATTTAGAAAAGTTCCGGTGGTACCGGAAACATTAGCCATTTCTGTTTGTCGACTGACGACGGAATCATGTCGTTGCTCCATTAATCATATCTTGTTTCTCTTCCAACTATAAAGCCGCTTTTGTTGCCAATATTATTATTGATATTCTTGTTTGGCTGTTTTTAGCTGGGAAAAAGGAGCCATTTTCGTGTTGTATAAATGATATTTGTTTGGCACGATACGAAAATACTCGGCATTTAGTCGACAACAAACTATGGAATTGTTGAATTAAAATAGTTGGGGAAAATATGGAGCGAAATGGTGGAGGCGCCGGGTTGTATATACGTCGAATACAGCCGCCGAAAATTGAAATTCATTACTTATATTTTTTCGCTAACAATACGCCACAGTTCATCGGTACATATTTTATCAACTAACTGTAGAAAATATGGAAAATATGTTTTCCTCTCGGATTATTATCATCGTAGTTTCGTATCTTATGCAAACTGTCGACACAAATCAATTTCCATATCATTTCCAACTCGTCGCCGGGCTGACACTCTTTCAAATGCAGATGTGTATCATTGTAACTAGACACACTACCACCACCACCGCCACCACCCTAGATTGAGATGTCCACAAAAGCTTGGTATTGTATAATATCACAACCACCCTCTCTCTATTCCTGTTTTTCTCGCACTTGTACAATTTATATACGACGTATACATAGATTCGTTCACAGTTTTGTTGTTATTGTTGCTCTCTCGTTATTGAAATTTAAATTAGGTACGCGAATTCGTGCACACCTACGTCCGTTCAACATTGAAAATACAAATAAAATATATAGGAAAGCATTGAAACAGGCGGGCATGAACATTTGGCAGTTGAAAGCTCGACAATAGACGAGAAATAGAGGAAATTCAAAAAATATCCGATAACAGATAGGCAACATTAAAGCTATTTTATCGACTGCATCTCTATCATTAAATTTCTGCCTTTTAAACTTAATTCCTAGAGTTATAAAGCCAGAATAATAATGTTGCCACTCTTTTCTAAACTAATAATTTCTATCGAATCTTTTTTCTCATCTCGTCGACAAGAGATTCCATCAAACAGAAGTACAATTGATTGGTGGTTAATGGTGGGAATCTACCATTAACCTGGTATCTCTCTGGGATCTTTTTGATGTTTGTTGTTGATTGACTATTGAATTGGAATATATACGATGGGCAGATGCCTCAACCAATGAGTAATGATCTTTATCAATTAGATTGATGTGTTTGTTGGGCACAAGATGGCGCGTCTACATACAGATCTTTTTTTATTCTTCCGTACACTTAACAATAGAATAGGGCGGTAACAATCGGCGGTAATGGAGGCGGTAGAAGACCTGCGGCGCCAATTACTGATAGAATTCCAACTAGTAACAATATTGAAAAGATGATGATTATCGAGGATTATTGAATAATTAAACGTTGAGATAATAAATCGTTGAATTTGGTGAAAATTCGGGTCTCGATGGACGATAGTGAAGAATGTCGTCAATTCGCTAATAACAATCAATTTACACACTAGTAATGGGTGTATCGTTTACTGAATAGTTAATCTATAGTTGTTACACCCTGAGTGTATCAATAGTTTGGATTGTTCATCGCCAAAATAGGATACAATAGTTTTAACAATAGTAGCACACATGCAATTGTATGCATTGTTGGACGCGCCATCTATACACGACAATATAGGGAAATGACAACCTGATACAGGAAATAATATCACATTACTGATAACACTATTACTACTACTACTACTACTACAATAACTGATAATAAACAACATGATTAGGGGCCTGTTACAATATCGAAACGAGATGAATTTTTCCAGTTACATCCAAAATTTTAATCGAAATTAAAATCTAATCGAATGTCTGTTGTTGATCACCTGTTAATTGCAAGATCGAAGATTAACCGTGGCATATATCGATTCTCCGCATATCAACCCTCTAATATTACAATAAATCGTAAACTTGTACTTTAATAGCTTTAATGAAAACTATTATATATTATTTGTCTAGAATAAACAACACAAAACTGATCATGTGCGCCTCTATTTGCCCGTTGATTAGATGAGTTATGATAAATTTATGGTCTGTTTTACGATCCTAATCAATTCAGAGATAAATCAATTTCTACGACTGCAAATCCTCAAGGTGATTAACGAAATGAAGGAGTAGAATTATTTTTTTCTGCATTTTTCCTCTCTATTGTCCGTTATAATGATGGATTGACGACTAGATAATGGGTTTATAATTTTTTTGTTTGTCGTGCTTTATTAAACGAATTACCGAGATTACCCCTTTCAGCCCTTTGATTTCCTGTCTATTACAAAAGGTGTATGACATTGACAGGTCTGCCATTTCACAAATCGTAAAACGTGAAAATTGTCCCAATTATAATTTATTTATTTGAATTTGTATAGAAATAAAATAAGCGGACAATATAATGTGAAAATAATCAAATAATTATATAGACAACACTAAATAAATTTAATTTATAATAATAAGAGCGAATTTCGTATAATTATAACAACATTTTTTCTATCTAGTAAAAAATAGCCTAAACAATAGGCCCAATACAATGGTAATGTTGTCAATTTGAACAAAAGAGATTCGAATGAATGTTTACACAGCAGTGAGCACTCCAGTTTCTCTCAACATCAGCATTTCAATTGCAGTTTACTAGACAGCAGTAAATATTAATACAAGGATAATATGTCTGACGATGATGGTGGTAGTAATACTAGTGGTAGCAGTAATAGTGATAAGTGTCATATAAAAAGACCAATGAATGCCTTTATGGTATGGTCAAGAATACGCCGTAAGCACATCTCGAACAACCATCCACGTTTGCACAATTCGGAAATTTCGAAATTATTGGGCATTGAATGGAAATTATTGACTGAAAACGAAAAGAAACCGTTCATCGATGAGGCGAAACGTCTACGAAAACAACACATGATCGACCATCCACAATACAAATACACACCGAAACGAAGAAATAAAGAACGGGAATCTTCAAGAAATGATTTACTACAAGAAGCCTTAAATCGGAGCAGTTTGAACACGCCGAATTTTAACAGTAAGTCGAATTATTTGCGAATTTTCGGTTAATAATTTCGATTTGTCACTAGTAGGGTTTGAAATTTATCCACAATCGGCGAATTTTCCGAAAAATCAACTCAACTACACTCTACCGCCGTATTCGACGATCACTTCAAATGTCCACCACCGGACTCTTCTCCAAGCCGCTCCGATTTATACGTTTCCGGATATTCTACCGCTATATATCCCATCACCGGCAACTTGTCAAAATATTGTAACGAATATTTAATTATTTAATCAATACTAGTGATAATTAAAAAGGTTTCAAAACATAAATATGGTAGTGAATTGGGCTTTAGATTGACAAGATGCTAGAGGGTGGCGGTCACGTGTCTGTTTTAGGGCGATAAGGACTATCCCAAGGGACTCTTCGTTTAATACGTGTATGTGGATGCATTTGTTAAAAGAATCGCTCTGTTATTTTATTATTAACACTAGCTCTAAATAAAATTTAAGCAAATTTTATTTGATTAAACCTGCAGTTAGATTTCTGGATCCTTATGGTATTTCCACTTTAAGGCGACATCATCTGTTAGTCTACCTTGACACTTTCTCGATTCATATCAACGTAGATTCATCAAAAAATTTTATTTTACACGAACTGTACGGCAAAGTAGACGTGTCCTATTGGATAAATGTCCCGAAAATAAATAATCTTCACCGACTACTGAATTGATTCGGTATGAATTGTTGGATGTTTGTCATCATCACTCTCTCGCTCTCTTTACTTTTCCATAATAACCGCCCATCATATCAGACATTCCTTAATACGTGCATTAATATGTCACCGGAAACGCGAAATCAATTTATTTCCCCACCTTTCATAAGTAAAATCGTATTACTATTATCATCATTATTATTATCATTTCGAGTTATACCTCTACACATTCTAAAAGGGAATTTATCATGTAAATGAATGCGCGTGACGCCTTATACAAGACGTTGAAGGAATTATTATTATTAATATTATTATGGTATGTACCGATGATGATGTGTTTGGTAGAATTGGGTTTGGTGTACGTGTATAATGGACGTGGTGGCTATGTAATGAATTTAGAATGTGTTAAGACGGCGCGACAGGGGAATTGGAGTTGGAGAAAAATTTCGATCTTATTCACCGGTTTCCCTCGTTTTAACAACAACACTCGACAACTCTGTACAGACGTTATAAAATCTACATAAAACCTCTCCAATTATGCTTTTAACAGTTTGTTAGCCAAATGCATTACGTTGATTACTATTTAGTAACATTATAGAATCGATAAATCTAAAAGTTTACAACTCAAGTGGAATTATTGTGAATTATGATGTAGCGATAATTTATACTTAAAAGATATGTTGCAGTAAATTGTCTTATTTAAAAACAGATAGATCGTTTGGCATACACATTGAATCTGATTTATTCACAATAGAAGCCCCCATTTTGGAAACATTAGCGCGATCTGAATTTATTTTCATCCGTTACAACGGTTATTGGGCACGCACTCCCAAATTAATTAAGACTTTTTTGGACTGAAGACTTTTCGCCAACGACGATCACGCGACATTATTTACGACCGAAATTTATATTCGAATAGACGAGGAAAAATTTTGATTAATTCCTCATAATAGTATCTGCCTCGAAACAGTATAGACGACTTTCTCAAGTGTCTTTCCAGCGGTCCCTCTTTCCAATTTCACAAGACTTCCCTTATTTTGTTGTCTGTTTGTCGTTGGGAGTTGATTCAATTTACCGAAACGAATTGTGTGCGTGTATATTCGAAAACTCATCATTTGCATTAACGTTATTTTTACTTTAAATAGGACCCTCTCTATCATCGCTAACCCACCCATCTAGGGAGATATTTTCTTAAACATCAACAATGGAAATAGAACTCCTGTGCATTTCAATCAACACAATTTCCCCGAGCTCAAGTTTATTTGTCATTGTGTGAAGTTTTATACGGCACTCACGGATGGACCCAGCCTCCATTAGACCATTACAAAAGAGGCTTTCATCAGGATTAGAACGCGCACTCAATCCACATTGAAACAAAACAATTTTTTTGAATAATTATCGGAACACAATCTAACTAGTTGGAGACGATTTTTTGTTCGATTAGTGATTAAATTACTATGGTGTTTTCTCGATTGTTCCTCTAGAAATAAACAGAAAAACGAGACGAGAGAATAGAAAATAATAAAACGACGAAAGATTTCAATGTGGCCGTAATACAAAAACGGACCATTATTGTCAGTCAGTATCGGAACTGAATAACGTTGAAAGCTTCCAGAATGAGCTTTGTTCTTTGCTTGGCTATAGGAAGAAACGTAAAAGTCATACAACAGTCGAGCTTTTCGATAGAAAAGCTTCTATTGTGATGAACGCGCGTTCTCCAGAGATTCAAAATAAGAAAGAACTGTGGCTGCTATTTTCTTGAAAAGAATGTCGACGCATTCATGACGACCATTTGTCTCTTTCGTAATAGAAAATTATTCAAAGATAATACGGGAATGTTGAGTCCTGGATAGGATTGGATGGCGCTGTTGTTGTTGTTACTATGTCATCATCATCATCATTCATACACAATAACAAATTTTAAAGTTTTCCAAACATTTTTAAGTCGAAAACAATAGAAATATCTAACAGATTGAAGGGGAGTAATATTCAATTTTGCTCGCAATAACAACAAATTTGCCGAAATTGCGCCCCAAATGGAGCCAACAAAAGAATATCAAAGACCCCGATTTCTGACGCCTTCCCTGGCTTAATCGAAGATTTAACCCTTGCATTGATACTGTACAGGGCGGGGGTGTGCAATACTAAACGGTATTGTAATTCTCTATACAAGGTGCAGAGTATTCAAAAGGGAGGGATAGAACGAAAAAAGAACGTACAACAATACATGTTCACCCCCTTCTCATCTTACCATCATCACGTTTTGGAAATAAAGGACGTAATCATCTCCATAATTAAAACATCCCGACGATGCCGAAATTAGTTTGGAGATTAATACGTTGACGATGTAGAGACAAAGCGATCGTGAGCGTTGTTCCGGGAATCGGGCGAGTGTGGGTGAATAGATGGATGGACTGGTGTGGATAGGCGTCGGGATGCCGCCGTGTCGATCGAACTTTAATTGATTCCTATTGTTAGAATGCCAGTCCAGTATGGTCGCCAATTCTAGTCTCATCCAGACTAGATGAGAAGTTTTAAAAAAATTGTACTCTTCTTTGGGGATAATATAACAGTAGACAACAAGAAAAATCCAATTTTCATTATGCATTTTTTACGAAAATTGAAATATTGCAGCATCGATCTGTTTTTCAATGGGAATTCAATGATGGTGTTTAATTCCACACACTTGTAGAGGTATCCTTGATTAAAATCCGGGTAACAATAGGAGGACGCCTTTTCCCCTAACTACGGCTCTGGTATTGCCGGTCGTACAGTCCGCCTAATCAAGAATATCTTTTGTCGACGTGATTGATTGAATCCGGAATTGGTTTTGCTTTTTATTCTAAATGATACGAAGCAATGATGATGATGATGGAGAAGAGAGAACTATAATGGTAAATTCTGTCTGTTGTTCTCGGAATTTATAATAAAACCTAAAAATAACAAACTAGAGATTAATTAATTTAGACAATATTCGATAATTAATAAATTTGTTGATTCTATTCGTCTATGAAATCGTTTTGTCCCTTAAAAGTCCCTAGAAGACTTGCATATTCTGTTGGTATTCTTTTTAAAAATCTGTCAAATGCAGACGCTTTTATCAGAATGTCTCGTCGACGTAAACTATTGTCATCGTCATTGACGTCCCAGTACCAACAGCCAGTGTTCATTATAATATAACAACAAGCCTGGCGTCGTCATCGTCATCGTTGTTGTGGAAAAAAGCTCGAAAAATAATGCAGATATTGATAATGGATTTTTCTCGCTTTCAACTTTTGTGCGATTTTAAATGCATTGCCATTCAGATTTGACAACGACTGTTTATTATAATTGTGAAGTGGAAATGACGAAAGACGAAGAAGATTCGATAAAGCAGTCGTTCAATATTTCTGAGAAGAAAAATCAGGTACTAAATAAGAGCAATGTCGACGTCGTCGTCGTTGCTGTTGCCGTCACCCCGTGCCACCCATTTTCTGTTCCCTGATTATATTATTGTCCATTCGACTGTGAGAACTGCGGCGGATTTCACACCGACTTCACCCGCTAATTACCAATTTAGAGTAACGCAGGTGCACGGTGAATACATCGTATTCATTATAGAATTGCATTGTTGCACACTCTAGTTAATAACTTAGTTGTTAATTTCGTGCAAATGTTGTATGTATGCAACAATGAAAAGATTATAAACTTGATCAAATGCTAGAAATCTTGATTTACAATTACAAAAATTATAATAAAACACCCGTAAAGCTCATCCCCGTCTTGGTCTCTCCAACAAAACTCATAATCTGACAGGATTAAACTATAAACTACCCACCCTATTTATCAATAGTTCAAAATTCTTTAGTTGATAACGAACTCGTCCACCCATCAAAATCGCACAATTGCATCTCTAGATATTATGCCCTCTATCAAATACAGGTATATTAAATTCCAACATCTTTAATATTAAAAGAATCAAACAACAACGGCTCATTATTATCAACTATCCAACCGTCTATCTCGTTCTATTTGATAATAAACACGGTATAAAAAGAGAAGCAAAGTGGTGTATTGTATAATTCACCTATACACACACCTATACGGGATATTTTGTGATTGTGCGAACTACCGTGGCCAATCCAGGAAGGGAAAATGCTTTCCGCCACAATAATTGTTTTATATAGCCAACAATAGAATGACGAGATGAACAAAGATAGTTGTGGAAATTCTATTTCCTTCATCTTTCTCCTGTTTCAAACTAAATCCTTTATTCCATCTCATTTTAACTCGTCAGAACGGATTCTTGTTGAATCCCTATTGTTGTCTCTTATATTTTCGCAACCCCTTGCGCATTATACACGCCCTCATTGTACACCGATTTCTTATCATTTTATCTTCTAAATCTTTTCATCTTTCCATACCCATATTTATTGATACTCAGGTGTGTTAAGACTTTGTACCTACTGGATTATCATATTTGTAATTCTAAAATTGAACTAATCTACGAGGTGTCCTTTTTAAGCAGCTTCATATCCAATATACATCGGTATGCTTGGAATAGTTGGCCGTAGATTTGATACGTAGCGCCATTACTTGATTCAGCCACTTGTCGGTAAAATAGATCACTAACGAAATTTTTTCGTGATATTAGCAATAATAAATTCATTTATTATCAATAATATAACTTCTAAAATATCGTCAACTTGCTATAAAATATCGGAATAGATGTTAATATAAATATTGTATTATTCATTTATATGTAAATGCCAATTTTTTGTAAATAAACAAGTTTTTTAAAACAATTATACACTTGATATACAAGTGAAACAATGTATTTTGTGTAGACCGTGTGGCCTAATGGATAAGGCGTCGGACTTCGGATCCGAAGATTGCAGGTTCGAGTCCTGTCACGGTCGCTTAATATAATTTTTTTTTTATTCTGACACAAAAATTGAAACTAACCACTTAAAATTTTATTTTTCAATACAAGAATATTTTTGTAAATAATTATTATAATTCTTAAAATAGTTTGATTTATTAAATTACATTTTACAATTATAATTTGCATACGTCGCCATCTCTTGGAGTTCGTGGACATTAGTACTGTTATCGGTAATATCGCTTCCCATCATTATCAACAATCTGCAGGCATCCATGATTAATTTCAGCGCTCTCTGGTGTTCAGTTTACGTGAAAATTAGTTTCGGTGCCGGTTTGTAATTTACATTTTTCTGTTTCGAAATGAGTGTTTCGTTCCGGCTTTTAAAGAATTGTGGCCAAAATTTGAGAATTTAATTGAAAATTGCGATTTTAGTTATTTTTTGTGTTATTTTAATTCATTTTTGGTAATAGTAATGAGGTTATGGAGAGAGCACAACAGCAAATCGGTAAGTAACGCTATTTGAAATTATAATTAGATTATTGGTAATTCAGTTGCGATTCGTAAACGAGTAATTTGCGCAAAATTTCGATTTTATTTGTGTCCATTCGGTCATGAATTTTTATTGAAATACAATTGTTTATGCAACGTTTTTTATACAATGCGTTGGTGTTACCTGCCGATAAAAGCCTAAAATCAACAGTACATTTGTAAAATTGCCCAATTTATTCAAAAAATTGCATAATTTTAAATAATTATACAATTTTCAAAATTGGGAAAATCCGTTTGGATTCAGTTGAAAAATATTACAAAATGGCGCTCTTTTTGTTTGGTTACCCGCTAACAGATGGCACTACACCCAAGTAGTTCAAAAATAAAGTTTGACTGTTATATACCAGTGTCGTACTCGCAACACGCAGTTAATAAGTGCATAGGATTTTTGTAAATAAAATTAACCATCGATTTCAAATTGGTTTTTTAATATAAAATTTACCGATAGGTAATTAAAATCAGTTTTTTCACTAGATATCCGTACTTATGGTTAAATGTGGGGTAAATTGTCGTGAAATGAGGGTGAATTTTTAGTCAAAATCAATCAATCATAAGAATCTTAAGCCTAAAAATCAACCTAAAGTCACCATCAGTTCACTCGTTGGTTGAAGTAAACTCTAATGATAACATTCGTTCGAGACTAAATACATCCCAACCCTTAAATGACACCGATTAATGTTTGTTTTCGAAAAGATCAATGTCACTTCCAGCAAATCTCTTCAATTAATTCGAAATTCGTCAAGATCAGTACGATTAGTATTTTCTCATCAAATTAACTTTACTTTTAAATGAGTCCTATACGAAGTGACATTAATAATTTAAATACATATTAATTAATTAGAATAATTAATCGAATGATTAATGAAGTGATAAACCATGTATGACATATGTATAACATGTACATATAACATTTAATAATAATTTAATTGTATTAACTTGCTAATTGATCTTGTCGTTATTTTCTAAATTGATATCCATTAATTTAATGAGTTATATTAAAAAAAAAAATTAGGCATTATATTATATTGAGTTGCAGGCGATATTGGTACTCATTGATCTGTTTTCATTGTGGTTTTAATACGATGATTACAATGCTAATGTATCGTTTGTGATGGTAAATATTTCGTGAATCGATTGCAGGTTTGCGGTTTAGTTGATGAACATTGTTCGGTTGAATCATAAAATTGTTAGAGAATAAATCAACTCAATTGTGTATGAAATCTTTTAGATTTTCAATTAAAATTTGTTGCATTTCTTTATATGGTAGAAATATAGAAATTGTTTGGTTTTCCTCTATTCGTTCGGGTTATTTATCCGTGTTTAGTCTGTATACTTTAGTACGTATGCTTTGTACACTTTGTAATGAGATTTGTTATTTACTAAAATCATTGATTTATATCGTCGTCTTTTTGTATGCTACTTGCAAATTAACGCTGATTGTTTAAATAACTTTTCCACATTTTACTAAAATTTTCAACCTCAGAACTTTAATCTAGACTGTCTATTCGTATTAATTTTTGTGCAATTTTACGAATATTTGGAATAAAATAATCCATTTTAGTCTAAAATAGTTAAAATAAACAAATAAATACTTATTTTAAATACTTAAATAGCATCCGTGGGAGGTATTCTAAGATTTTTTAGGAAATAGAGGATTATCTTCAAAAAAAAGAGAAAGGAATAAAACTATCTGTCACATCCTCTAAAATTTGTTATGACATCTAATAATTTGGTCAACTACAATTCTATGTACGGTTACTACCGAAATATAAGACGGCCATTCTCGAAGTTTGTCGAAGTTAAAAAAATGTGCCGGACCAACTGATACTTGAAAATTTCTTGCAACCAGATAAGAGAGAGAACCAACGCATTAAAGACTACGCAGCTTCTCTATTTCACTGTTGACAGCATCAAGATTTTCATTCGTATTCTGACCACTAAGTATCTATCTTTCTCTACAATTCAAATCAAATTGAATAGAGGATAGTGAGTCCTCTAAAAAAAGAGACAGAAAATAGTCTTGATTATTGAGAAGTATCCTCAAAAATTCTGTGAATACCTCCCCATGAACACACAAACAAGACCATCATTGATCAGATTGGTATTGTAAGGTTAAGTAGGTACTTAACCTTACAATACCAACCTTACAATTTCCCAGCTATTACTGGTAGGTACCAGTAATAGCTGGGAAATTTGGGTATACAATCCAGTTTGTAAAACTATAAAATCTCCCTAGATGTTATCATTTAAATTTCTAATTTCACAATTCCTAATTTGGTTCATTCATTTGATTATGATTGTTTCTAATTAAACATACTAGATGATGATCACTGTAATTTATATTTGATTGAATTATTGTAGTTTAACTTGGAACAAATACTGTCAAGTTAATTGAGTTTCTCAGTCCTAGATGTCAATCTCATGAAGAGATGAAAAATTTTAAACTATAGGTTTTGCATATAAATGAATCGTTTCATTTTCCCTAAAGTAGCAAATTCGAAATGTTGTAATTCAAATCTAAATATTTGCTTTATATTTCAGTTGTTGTTGTAATTATTTTGACTGTTGATATTATATAGAAGTCTATTCTTGTAGAGATTATAAGAATGATGGGAGGTAGTTTTTCTATGATTAGTTTGTTGGTGTCTTACTAAAGTTCTCATCAGTCTCTTTTGGACATTCATTCGTTTCAAGGATCAAGTTGTAGTTAGCTGTCAGTCCGATCTCCATCGTTGTCCTTAGTCGTTGTCGTATAGAGAGAACCATCCGCAATCTTTGTTATCCCATCTAATGCTATTTGACAATGCCGTAATCCTTTAATCCAATACCCTATGGCTGCTGCTTGCTCTTATATCCCTTATACCTACATAGATCTTCTTTATAATAAAACCCTTTGGTCTTATAACAATGATGGTAATAATAATAATGGCAATACTGGATTTATTCTAGTGAGACTGATAAAATCAGAAGAATGAAAATTGGAAATTGTTGGAGATTTCTTCTAGGTATAGCAACTTAAGTTTTCTGCTTACATGTGTACATATTTATAAAAAAGTTGAGAAATTGTTGTGATTTTTCTTGTGGAAAACTGATGAAATAAACTCTAACTTTCAAGTTAATAGTTGCAGATTGAATTTATTGTGCCTTAGTCGTATTACACATATTTAAATTGTTTTTCTGGCAAGTTTGGTTTGTAACTTTTTTATTCATGAAAAGTCGAAAGAAATTCAATGTATAGGATTGTTTGAATGTCAGAAAGAAACAGTTTTTTTTTTTTATTTTCCCCATTTTATCTTTCTTGTCGAATATTGGATCTTCATCAAGTTTACCCAAAGGAGTTTCAAGTAATTGTCAGTTCGGCGATGTAGGATGATTGCCACCGTTCCAAGTCATGCTTCATATCGTGGGTATTCATAAAACGTGCCCTACGTATCGATCTAATCATATAATTCAAGTCAAAATGTTTAACGATAAAGATTTCTCTCAATATATTTTCCTTTTATATTCTCTTTCCGTTCCGTTCAGACAAATGTGTTAACATTTCACTCTCCAAACGGAACAATAACTGTATCTATGATTATATCATAAATAGGGGTGCAAATAACATGAATATATCTAAATAGTTTCAAGTTATGTATATCTATCTTTGTCTATGCCTTTCAGTGTTGACGTGCTAAGAATACCAACGGCTATTATCCCCAACACCTACTTTCATTTTCATAAATATCCCTTTTAAATTGCTTATCGACGGGAATCAGTGTCTCTCCTTGTACGTTGCTGGATTATACCAACAGCCAATATTGACAGGCCGTTATTGCCGCACCCTTCTCGTCTTTTTAGATATTGGAAGCTGTCATCATTCAAGTAAATATTTCTTTTGACACTCCCTATTCTATTTGATGAAATTAATAACAGTAATAAGATGGTGTGATTCTCTACATTAATACTATATTGACAATAAAATTGTAATCATCGGATTAAATTGAACATTTTCAAATTATTGGTTAATATCGCGTCTCCATTATTATTTAAAATTGTTAAATTTTTCGTTTGTTTGTTTGTTTCTTCCTTTTATTCCGTCTCTTGAGAGCTGTAGAGAAATCTAATTCAACATATAATCCGGACAACAAAGAGAGGGTGACAGAGAGTAGCACAAAACTGTACTCAACAGTCCAACAGACTTGAAATGGTTGACAGAGTAAAGTATTCCCATTACACTCTACAGCATTTTAATCTTGTTATATTAAAAAACTTGGACATTGTTTTTAATTTCACTTGGACGTTCGGTATTCCTTTTCAGTTGCACAATTTTAGACAGTGACAACAACCACAATTGCTTCCGTTTCACTTCAACTATAAACCCAAGATGGACCTTGTCTTGTTTCTCACTCACTTTTTTTCCCCCGACGTTGTCGTTGGTTAAACGAACAAATTCCTAAAAGTTTCATTTTTTTTTTTTTTAATTTTAACGTCGAGGAATTTCGTTAAAATTCCATTAAATTTCAGTATTGTTGATACATGGTGGCAGAGAAGACAAATCTCTTGCAATGCAGCAAGCTTTTATTATTATTTGAAAGTCCATTGATTTGATTGTTAGTGTTATGGAAATGATTATTGTTATTGTCCATTTCAGATGGGGACAATTTCCGTGTCCATTTGATGATGTAATAGTGAGGGAATAAAGTCGCACAAAATATTCTTGTTGCAACTAGTTGTCCATAATAGAATGCAATTATGAAAGATAAAATATTAAAGGCATGCATCACGTCCCTACTAAATCTATTATTACATACATATATATGTGTGTTATATCGTATAAAACTGTCTGACGTTTCCCGAGATTAGTAATAAAATTTAAACTAAAATATAAAATTATTTGTATCTGGCATTGCACAAGTTTTACATTTTATTATTTAATAAACGTATAATAGTTTACTGTAGTTAACTGTGGTCAAATGGGGCAAAATATTTAAATTCATGATATAATTCATAAGTATATAATTATTCTTGACAAAGTATAATTTTTAATTTAACGCTATCGTAACAGAAAAAAAGATAATTTAACAAAAATTTTCATCTTTTTCTGATTTATGACTAGACACGTAAGTTTGGCGTTTTTTAATTTCCCACGATAATTCCTATTTCTAACCAGATTTTCCATGTAAAACCGTCTAGATTGTAATAAATTTTCTCAAGTTGCATTTTTAAAATTGATATGAATTTCTAATGTTGTTCATATAGAATATTGAAACTTCTTTCCTCAACAAGCAACGGAAAAAACTTTTTTTCCTAGAATTGTAAATGTAAATTTAATTTCTAAATAGCTACTATACAGTTAATTAAGCGTAGAATACGTTGGTTTCATGTTTATGAATTATTCGAATTCTTCTCGCATTCTACAACTTTATATCACAACTGAGGTGATATTTATGCTGAATGTGACGATGTCGCTCAAAAAACGTGCTCAGTATCCAAATTGTTTTCGAGATATTCTCCATATATTTTATACCAAAAAAATTATATACCTATAGTATGGTTCTAAATAAAGGTTGCGCCTTTAAAATCTAATTTTCCCTTACATTTGTTTTTTTTTTTCAAGAATTATTCATCCATATTTTTTTAATAACCCATCTTTATGTTGTATTTATCATTAATGTCCATTTAATTTTATTTTCATGGAATATAAAGTCATAACATTTTGAAATTAATAAATTAGATATATTTATAATGTTAGAAATTATATTGTAATTTTTTAACATTCTGTAATTGCCGGAGACTTCTTTATTCTTTTTACTTAAAAGATGGATTACTATGGAGGTAAGATTGTTTTCCTCTATCTAAAAAGGAAAAGATTGAACGGTCAGGCATTCGATAAATTTTGTGCAAGCAAAGTAGTGCAATTTTTTTGAAAGATATATGCGGGTATAACTTTTATTTTGAATCACTCAGTATACAGTGTGGACGAAAAGAAGCGCATAATGCAAATAATTTATCAAAATTTCGAATAACATCGAAACTAGTAACTTTTTATTTTTCAATTGCCTAGTTTTGAAGTCAAAACCACTCCACTAATTGCCATCGCCGAAGAAATGGCGACACCATCAATTAAACAAAAATTAGAGCCCCTATTTTTGATTTTATTTTCAAGTAGAGCATCTTCTGCGATCTGGCATGTAAAAATTCTAGGGGGTTACTTAAGAAATAAAAAAAAAGTTAGTTTCCAGTATGGTAAGTAAGAAAATACAATACGATTGACTAACTGTAAGCATGACAAGCATTGCTATGTACGCCAAATTTTTGATATAATTTTTCCATAATTTTGACATAATGTTTACATGCCTGAACACAGACATACCAGAAAATAAAATCAAAAACGGGGGTTCTAATTGATGATGACGCCACTTCTTCGGGATGGTAAGTGGTAGAATAGTTTTGAACTTATCACAAATAGACAATTAAAAAATAAAATGTAACCTGTTTTTCGAAATTTTGATAAATAAAAAAGTTATTTGTATTATGAGTTTTTTTCGTATGTATAGACCAGAAAAAGTATAGAACTAGCACGTTCACCTTTCTTTGGATTTATTTCAACGTTTTACTTGAATATAACAATCTGAGCTTGTAAAGAAAAGAGAGACACACAGATCAGTAAACTTCCGGCGACATCTTCATTAATCATACTGATCTATCTGGAAGCTTTGCTCATATTTCATTGTTGATAGACACGAGCGATAACGTGAACGTAATTAAACACCATTTAGAATTAATGTGGCTTTTAATATTTACATGAACAATCAAGTAGTTTGGCTAGTTAAGATTCAAAATGCTAGTCCGATACAAGATGATAATTTAAATAAATTTCAACAATTTAACTAAAATTTATGAAATAATTGATTACTGTGTATAAATAAATTATTTATTACTACGATAAGCAGATACAGATTGATAAAATTGGTGTGCAAAATCGTACTGTGGAAATGTAATTCACGATTAAACAGACCAGACAAACCATTAGTACAACTATTCAATGTGAATTGGTCTGAATTATGCTTTTAATGGAACGTTCAAACAACTACGTACGTACTATGGAATAATCTACGCACGATTTTACAAGCAGCAACAAGAAAAATTACAGTTGGCCATTTTCTCAATTTGAAAGCACAATACTAGAATAAAAATAAAATTTTGTATAAAACTACGCTGTACTCATTTTGAATGAAAAATTTGCAAATTGTATCGTTTTATTAACAGGATTATCTGTCTAAATCGCTTCGTCGAATTTGACAAAAGCAGAAATTGTAGGCATGCTTAAATATTGAATACAAAATATTTATTGCTTGATCTCGAGTAGGTTTAAAAATTCACTTTATTTAACATGTAGATTGACAGCAAATTTCGACATCATTTCCTGTTAGCTTCTTCATTTAATTGTTTTTCTCATTTTCTGCCTTGCTGTTGGTTTCCAGTTGTAGTAAATTTTTTGTTATTCAAATTAATGTGGCTTCTGACAAAATTTCAGTTCTTTGGAACCCAACAATGAGTACGCAAAGTTTATTATTCTTGCAAATGACCTCTTCAAATAGAATGTAGTTGTGATTATCGTATTTATTTGCTGTAACAATAATTACAAATGCATTATCGTTGAAAACTTAATGCGAAATCTTGTAATAACAGTAACAATAATTGCAAGTTTGCCATTCGATTTGAATTTGGAAAATGTGTAGAATCGCATTATCTATCGGTAATTTAATGTTGGTATTGAATGTAATGAAATTACACAGATGATTATCACTGTTAGTATTGAACAAAACAAAGTATCCAATAAAAGATGAGAAACGGAAAGTTTGCAACTGTCTAATGTTTTTGTACTTTGTGAATACGTGGTCCATTGACGGTTTTTCGTTCTGTTTTCTTGAAATTCGCAGTTCACAATCTGTTGAGGGTGTATATTTATTTTTTTAATTATGTTTATTCTACCAATGTTGTAATCAAAAAAAGGATGTAAATAGATGTAATGATTTTCAGAGAAATCGGTTTATACCGCGTGCTTCACTTAAATGTTCTTTTTTTGACGGCTGATTTGACGGCTTTATTTGACGGCTGATTTGAAAAAGATTCTATGGATTTCTAGGGAACCCTCGGAGATCATTTGAGCAAAATGTAGCTCATCGGGAAGTTGGTCAAAAACGATCGTTTCTAACATAGTTCCGACTTTCAAAAACGAGTTACACACACAAAATTATTCAGAACGACCCAAAGATGTTTCTAACATTGATTTTATTCGATTTCTCCATTTTATTCTGGAACGGCTAGGAATACTTCGTGTTTTTTGAGAATGGAGAAAAATGGAAAACAATTATGTGCGAGTATCCTTGAGTCATTTTGAGTCATTGGACGTGTTTATCTCGGTTTCAAAAATTGCAATCTTTTCTGAAACATTTAAGTGAAACACACGGTATGTAAACGTAGATCGTATATTTTTAAGTTGAGTACTTTCACTTGGATTTTAAAAGTTCGATTATCCACCAATTTGCACTTAAAGATTACCAGACTGGAAGAAAACTTGTTTTTCCATTTCGATGTTCTAGAATTTCATTGAATATTGACGAGAACAATTTACAGTTTTATTTTGGTTTGTATATTGATAATTGAATAAGTCGTGTTTTTATAAATTTTGAATTTTGCATAAATATTTGTGTACAAGTGGATGTAGAATTTTGTTAGTGAACAGGTGTGAACGGCTGTTATCCCTGGTGACGTTCTAGATACATTATAGATGAGGCTGAAATCTCTTTAGACGGTTCCAGTCTGGACATGGGATGAATTGTAACACTTCTCTCAGGACAGACATGACTTACTATATTTTATCGGTTTTCGCATCGTAATTTGGTCATTTAAAAAAACGAAACGCCATCAATTCTTCATTTTTCCCATTGATTATCGATTTTCATCATTTTGTAATTTAGCCGATAATAATTGTGGCTTGATAATGATTTACCCCTTTTACACCTTTTTGAAATCAATCACGGATTGGTTATTTGGTTGAAGAGGGTGTCGTTTCAGAACTATTGCTGAAGCCCAGCATGATGGTCGAATGTTTCGGAAATTGACTCGGAAACGAATGCGACAGATTGAATAGTGGATTTGCCTTAATTTGCATTTTAATTCATGCAACAGTATTAGTATTGGATGTAGTAATGTTGGTAGTAGCAGTCGGTAGTACCTCTTCAACACTTTTGTCTTCTGATTGTAAACGAATTTGGTTAAATTGTCATTTAATCTGTTGTGTCAATTTTAGCTCAATTTTCACAAATTAATTTGAATTAATTGATTATTCGTGTTGATGTGTAAAATGAATCCCCAACACCATTTACTGTTTGTATTTTTGTGCTAGTTGGTTGCAATATTTACTAGTCTTTTGATGCTTTATTATGCATTTATTTACTAACAACTCTAGTATTTGTTTACATTTGTACCTGAAGCACAATTTTAATTATTTAACAGATTCACAAAAGTATACCTATAATTTGTTTTATGGTAGTATTAATTACATCACCAAAACATTACACGCTGTAAGTAAATTGGAGCACTTCCTGTATTAATCATGCTAGAATTAAATTGCATCTAAACTAACCAATAGCTCAATTTAAGTTGATTTGCTTGGATCAAATTTATATACCGATCAATTGCTTTATCAACATGATAATAATAATGATACGCATACCTATAATTATAGTCATCGAAGTAGCGTTTGTAATAAAACAAGATTAGAAGAGATTTCCGACATTACAATTTTTATTTTCTTTACATAATTCAAGCGTCAACTTGATCATCAATCTTACAGTCTGGACGTTTGTCTCTTCTCGTTGACTGGTCAGTCTAGATGGTAATGGTAACGAGAACACCAAGATGAAAACTTATTCTTTGGTTAATTACAAATGAATAATGGTACATTTCTACTGTTGAAAGTAAAAAGACTGAAATGAAGTTGATTGTTGACATTAACTTGGTTTCCATTGTATATCATGGAACGTTATCTTGTCTCAACATCAATTTGATTATTTCTCTACGGTTACTACAACCAGACTAGAGGCCTCCCCAATCAAACCTAATTCGATTTAGTTTCATCGTTGTTCAAGTGCTGATGGCATATTTGTGGTAGCCATGCTAAACGACAAGTCTACATCAACTTGGCAACTTTATATCCCTTGATTCTTTTTTGCTTCTTGATTTCTAGCGAATCAAACTTTAATTTTTTTGCCTTACAAGTTTGTTCAATGTCGAAATGTGGATTGTTCGTCTTTCTCCATGAATTGGACTTATAGTTTGACTTGTGTAATGAACCTAAAATACGAACAAAATGTCAAAAAACTAACGTGTGAGATGGAAAGGATATCAAGAACCCATGAAATAACCCTTCCATTTATTTGATGGATTCAGCGACATGTCTACGTGATAAATTACAACGTCGACGTTTAATCTACGGTTACTCGCAGAAATCGGTGGCATGTCTGTGCATGTGTGTGCGCCTTCTTGAATTTCTCGAGTAATTATCACATCGAAAAATCGACACATTAAAGCGCATTAGTCCTCAACAAGATTAGCACATTAAAACTCGGTCATTTAGATTCTGTTTATGATAAATTGTAAATGGAATATAATCGAGAAACAAATGAAAAAATATGGCCCAAGACAAAAGAGTAATCTAATTATAAACGTCTTGTGATTCTGTTGTAATGATTTTCCTTTTAAAGATTCGACAGAATCTCATAAGTCCTTCAAGTGAAATAGAATTTCCAATGTCTGGTAATTGGCGCAAGATCCGGACTCTGATTGATCGGAAAAGTAAATTCATTCCCGCAATTCAACAGACGTAGGTAATTCATTTAGCGTTACGACCCGATAAATTCGTATCAGTGACTTTTAGGTGAATGTATTCAACTACTATTTCTAAATTGTCCCAGGCTGTTGTAAAAATAAAAACATACAAAATAAAACAAGAAATTGCGAAACTTCTATACAACTATGGTTTCAATTGCCTTTTAACTATATGTTATTTTTTCTTACTAAGTTTCCATATTCTTTATTGAGCCGCAATTTTTTTCCATGTATATTTCTTTCGTCTGTTGTCGTTTCCATTATGATCAGTTTTTATATCTACATTTTATTTCAGTTTTTCAGTAAACATGCTTTTATTTAGATATTTGGATGAAAATGAAGTGGGTGGGAAGAATGGGAGTAAACGAAAGTGGTCTGGGATTCAATTCATTTTAAACAATTTCAAAGCCATATTCGTTTCCAATAAATAGCAAAACTAATTTTTTCCACAGTGTTTTCCGTTTTGCGTAAATTACTAAAAGAAAACACATTACGAAAGGCAAAATTGAATAGTGCTGAAAAGCCAATAAAAGCAATTTTAAGATTTATTGTTCAACTTGTATGTTTACACTTAAACTATATTTTATTGAACAAAATTGTACAAGATATAGGAATATTCCAACATGAAATAGTGAAATACAACAGAATATTGTATTTATTTTGAACATGTGCTGCTAGAGTAAGAATGAAACAAATAAAATGCATGTTTACCCAATTTTCATATGATTGAAACATGAGTAAAATAAATTGAAACTGGTGTTTCTGACAGTTTTGATCGAAAGCAATTGTAGAAATTTAGTCGTTGCCGTGCTTGTGGATGTTCTACCAGTTAAATAATTAAACGAATCAAGACTTGTCAAATTTATGCCGAATAATTCCATATATAGGTCGATAGTAGTTTAATCTCTATTTTATTTTATTCTGCGACAGAATCGCAATGAAATTGAGGTATTATTTAAAACCAAGTTTATTTGTATATCTTGTCAATTGATATGCAGTCTTGCACGATTATAATGCTTATTACCGAAGCTATAAATGTTTGTTCTAGTACGTGTACAAATTGTTATTTGATCAAGTATTGATTAAGAGTTTTTTCATCTAAAATGTGTTTTTAAATGAAATATAGTTGGCTACAACAGATACAATATCGTTTCTTTCGCTTCCATTTTTTGACTTGGCATACATTTTCTCCAGCAAAACTGTTAACCTACTTGAACGTCGGTCACGTATGTTGCTGGAACAAGGCAGGAGAGCGTGTCTTAAAGTGAGAGACTCTATATAACTCGTATGTGTACGAGATGATGGGACAAGGTTCCATTATGGTAGCAAGCAGGCATGTAGGCAAGCAGTAAGGAGAGTGATTCACTGCGGGATCCGACAGGACTGTATAATGGTTCCGTCGAACACTAGGGGTGTCAAACGAGCGTCGCACAAATACAACCAGCACACCCTTGGGATCATGCAAGAAATTCTTTACTTGTTCGTTCCGATATAATGTCGAATATGAAGTTGTGACGGTTGTGATGAATTTAATGGAATTAGAAGCTGCAACAGCCAGAGATGCTATAAATTCGTTCGTATTCTCGTAAATTATCAAGCGTGTTTGTGAATAACTAAACGATCTCTATAGGAATAATGGTTTAATCGTTTTAATCTTAGTCATAAAAACAACCATAATTGATTTAAAAAGAGAATTTAATATCAAGGAAAAATTCAATCAAGTTTGGTTTTATTAAATTTACATCTGCAATGGTAGATTGTGTTTACCAATCTTCAAGGTTCAATAGAAGGGGGATTGCGTATTTACAACATCAGCAATCATCCTCGTGATTGCAACTATCCCTTGTCCATTCAACTCGCGTCTCTTTTTCAACTTTAGATGACTCACTCTACGGGATTTATGGTGTGTTCTCAACCGATCCCACTCTATTTCGATTTCATACGAAGAACAAGAGTTAAACTAGGGGATGGTCATCTTTTACCGGTTAGTTTAGCCTTTTGTGTGTTCATAAAGCACTGTCATTTTTATGGCACGGAACGTGTTTGCTCAAACATTATAAAGACAAATGTTGATTTAATCATCACTCAAGACTAGAATCATGCATTTGTCGAACTTTTTACTTGTAAAATATCACTATTTTAAAATATTCTGTTTGCAACGAGTGTGACAAATAATGTCGGCACGAGCTATTGTATAAAAAGGAACGAAACCATATCTTATGCTGTTGGTAGAGTATGCTCAACTTGAAGTCGATGGAATTTATATGCAACTTTTCTTGGAAATAAAACTATTTGGCTTTTCTTTTATGAATTGCTTTGATTTCAATTTGAATACAAAAATTTTCCAAACTGTACCTTAGAAATGTTACCGCAAACAATTATGCACATGGGCTGATCGGTGTGGACAATAAAGTTGGTATTCATAAATGAAGGGATTCGAAACAATGTCTAATCTAGTGTCCGCATTGATAAAATCCACGTATTTATTGTTACCGACTACATTATCTCCTCAAACACTTTTGCATTGTACATGTCCGCATGGATAGACTGGCACAAGCATCTTCAAAGCTGATTGACGACGGACAAGATCCATCTAAGCGAACGTTTCAGATATAATTCAACTAGACTAAAATTAGATTAACAAGTTTCAATAGTTGGAGTTTCTACACTATATGTGACAAACAATCAATGTTTAATCAAATTTCAAATTAAAAACTTGCTAAATAGCGTTAAATATTTATCCTACTATATACATTAAAAAAATAAAAGACACCTGTGATTTGGTGTTTTGATTTATTAATACTTTACAACCCTTCATCTCGTGCTAGAAATGTTGACAATGGTATGATCTACGAGACAAGTCTAGAGATCGTGAATCAACACTCATGTTTATACTTGTGACGGTTACAGCCAACAAAAACACAAATATACCAACACAACTGGCAAGATTTATTGCTACATTATTTAGCAACAGTCCATTTTCAAAGCAAACAGCACATTCTATGCCACGTACTGGACTTGTCTGGCGCATCCACCATTTTTATATACTTAATAAGGTAACGACGTTGTATTTGTTGCCTTCAGAACCGAGTTGAAGATGTACAAAGTTCTAGAACTAAGTATTTTTAAACACATTTTATGTTGGCTTTAATTAATGCAAAATCCTCCAATTTCAGTTATTAAAAAAATCAAGCATTTTCATGAATTGATCTTTACAATTAGGTTTTGAAACAAAGTATATTTATATTAAAAGTCGAGTATTTGGGAAATGTTTGGAACGGCTATTGTTTTTTGATTTTCAAATTACTAAATCACTTGTCTTCAGTTTGTTTGAAATCGCCGCTAGTCCGTTTGACAAAGTTATAATTTTCTTCCATTTTTTTTTTTTGTCATTTCATTCCCAACTGAAGCATTGCTATAGTTCTGGTGTAAATAACAGTGTGTTACGTGCTTCGAATTTACTGATTTCTACCACCATCCTGCCGGAAACTGAACATTTGCTATACGTGTATGTGTATAGATGTGGGCTTTTATTGAAGAAAAGCAGCAATTTAATTATAATTAGATTGGTTTGTTCTTTAGTTGTACGTGGACGAGTGCAAGACATACAACAATCGCTATAGCAACAACCAATGTCATTAGTCTGTTCCTTTAATTGCTTTCTACAGTAAACACTTCAAGTGCCAGCCAAGTCTTGGGGAAAACGTTAATACAGGACTGTAGCTTTCATAATTAGAATTGTTTTAAAGACTTTCTTCGTATTTTTACGATGATTGTAGATTCTTTTTGTAAAAGACCAAGTATTTAACTATCGTTAAAAGTCTGAAAAGTAAAACAAGCAAGCTTTTATTGAATTCTCTCTGCTTGATTCAACAATTCCAATCAAGAGTAATGAAAATGGCATAAATCATGAGCATTTTCGATTTGAATTTCATTGCACATTTCTCCCCGATTACGAATACAATAGTATATTACAATATAAGGTCAGAAAGTTAATCGTTGCAGAACGAGTGTGAACACGTTGCGGCACGAGCGAAGCGAGTGCTGCAACGTTCACACGAGTTCTGCAACGAAACTTTCTGACCGTGTATTGTATACTATTTTTTCTACGACAGTCCAAAATCGCGGAAAATAATTAAAAAAATTAAATAAAAACTAACTAATAAAATTTTTAATAATTATCAACCTACCATTGACTTTAAATGTAAGGAGAGTTACTATGACTACAGTATAAACAAGTGTCTATGTCAAAATTATGTTATAAAGACAATTTAATATATTTAAATTTGAACCGCGAGTGGCGCAGTGGTAAGCAAGTCCACATTCGAAACGGTTAGTCTTGGGTTCGAATCCCAAGTCAAGTACAATTTATGGAAAAAATCCAAAATTGTACTTGAAAACAATTATTGTCGGTAAGGAACAAGTAGTGTGGAAAGTAGAGTGCGGAAAAGTTACTTTGCCGCACTAGTGCGGAAAGTTGGATTTTCCGCACTAGTGCGGTAAAGTGCCACTTTCAACACCGGTTTGGCTCATCGAAAGTAAGACATTCCGCACTGTCGTAGAAAAAAAATTTTTCATAATGGTTGAATAGTAATAGGTTGTAGTACAATTAGCATTGATAATTCCCTTTATCCATTGCAATAGAGTTGTCCAAGTTTTATTTCTTCATTCTTATCCATCTTTCTTCAATTTGTTGTTTTTGTATACTCACTGGAAAAAGTTTTTAATCAAACAACCGCCTGATTCAATTCTGTGCCACAGAGACGCTATTGTCCTTTCTTTATGTTATGCAACGCTTTTGCATGCAAACTCAAAATTACGTTCTTATCAAGTTAGTATTTCTTATTCCCATCTGTACGTTAAGTCATGCAGAAGCTATTTAAATTGTTGATTAAATTTTAATTAATCCGGAAATCTTCACTCGTCATATTTGAAGTAGGTAGCCAAGAATTAAAATGTTTGTATTTTACCATTTATAAATGACAATATTCGTCTAAATGGTTGTAAATGATTCGAAATGGAATATTGTATGTATGTGGATAAAAAAGTTGCGATAAGACGAGAAAATTTATCCAGCTACTAACATAAAAATATATGTGAAAGCAAGCTACCATTTGATAAAAATTGTAATTATCGGCTGATGCAACATTTCCAAACCACTAAACTTTATTTTATGCCATAAATAGCAAGAAAGAAAAGAAAGCCATAGGATAAACACCCCAAAAAATTTCTCAACAGTAATAATTCACAGGAAAATTTAATAGGATTTCATGTAATTAAACCACCCCAACATATATACACACAAATCTAGGGATAACATGGATATGGTTAGGGTGAAAGACATATCTTGGACATTTTTCGTTGTAGAATTCTAGTGTTAATTGAGTTGGCCGGTCAATGTTTTTATCAAGATTACGTCTTTGGCTAATCTAACCAATCTTAAAGTGTATGTTGAACGTCTTTAAGGGATCTACAGGAAATTGGCTTTGGACAAAGAAATATAAGTTTGTTTTAAGTAGATAACAATAAAGATTACGAAGGCCAAGTTTAGCTAGTTAAAGCGACAACCTTTTAGAAAATACGATAGAAAACTGCACTTTTATACTTGAAGGAGATTGCTTGAACTCTTATGAATTTTTAATTTGTTAAATTATTGTGTGAATAGATTATTACAGTGATTCAATAGGGTTACCTACAGATGAGATCTGAAGATGTATAATTTGCCATGAGAATTATATTAACATTATTCATTGCGACTATATATAATATAATTAAAGTTAGATTATAATATACATACGTAATGCAGGGACAATTCAACCAGACTGGTTTATGTCCTTCTATATCACACTAATTTAAACAAAATCCTGCAGGGAGTTGTAAACTATGGCATGTACGACATTTACATCCGGTCAATATTCTTATTGTTGTTTCTGTTGCTTTATATTTCTTCTTGATGAATTGTCCAAGGCACAATAAAAATGTTGATAAAATTCTAGTTAATTTGATATGTGAGTAAAAAAAATACTATTATTTTAGTCGATGATGTCTGCTTTTATTGTCCTGAAAGGAAACGGAAGCACATTGCTGTGACCATTACTGCCAACCAAAAGTTGGAGCATGAAAATGTCTCCCGAAAGGATACAAAAGCAATTTGCTGTATGAAAATGACTGCGAGATATAAACTTTTGACATTGTCATTAATATAATAATAATAATAACAATAATAAGGGAAGTAATAAATGATAGATCGTAAAATGTACACACTTTTTATCTGAAACATAAATTCGTTTCTGTTTTTTTTTTTATTCTCTAGTTCTCATCTGTGACTTAATGAGTTATGTCATTGTGTCGTATATGTTTTCAGGCGCAGTTGTCTGAAATTCTCTCTTGTCACTTCTTGAAACTTGCAACATTTTGGTCGCTGTTGTCGCCTAGTTTACCGCTTTTTTTTCTATATCATTGCCGTCTTGTGATGAGTATTTCTGTGAACTTTTTTTTACCATTTCTCGTTATTGTAGCGTTAAAAGAATTATTCGCCATGTGATAAATCTTTTTCTCGGACAGTTCTCTCCGTTTCCATTTTCTCCGTTCTTCTCAATTATAAAAATGTTTTCAAGACACATACATGTCTGTTTGGGAAAAAAATAAATTTCTGTTTCGTACATGATCATTTTCTCCAGACATTGGTGTAATTATTTGGAAAATTTATTGAAGTGCGTCATCTGGAGTCTTTAATTTGTTGTCGAATTCGATAAAATGGCAAAAAAGATTTTGAAATGAAACGAAATAATGATCCATCAATTTAAAATGAGAAAATCGATTGCTTTTCTTATATCGTAAAAAAAGCAACAATTTATTACTAATCTTGTTTTCAAAAACGATTAATCTTAGAGGGCTTTGTTGTGTTGTAATTTAATCTTTCAAGTGCAATACTATATGGCGTGCATTTTCTAAAGCAGGTTGCACCGTTTATGATTTATTAACGACATAATTTTAAATTTTTATTTAACCCTCCAACAATCTTTCATCTAATATCCAACCATTCAGCAATTCATCAGACACCTGAACTGCAAATAAAATATCCATCAATAACATTGTTCAAATCTATTGCTAATGTGCAATATTTTATACCAAACATCTTTATGAAAAGTACAAATATTTTGAGATTTCGTTTCGTTTCGTTACGTCATTTTTGGTTTAATTTACCAAAAAAGTGGTGCTTTAAACTTAAGAGAGACGGGACATAAATAGAGAAACAGAGTCGTTCCACTTTCCGAGCTCCATAAATATTTCAAGTCAATCGACAGAAGCCCATCCGGATAAAGCGTTGGTGGTTAGGGTCGCGACGCCAGTGAATAATGAACTAGGAACCGCTAATTAAGATTGGCCTGTTGGGATAGTCCGGACACCTGCCAATATAAACGACGGAGCAAAATTTATATCGCAACAAATAAACGAAATAAAAAACACAACACAGAGCGCAATTAAAAAACAAAAAAAAAAGTTTGTAGAATTTAATATCACCTTTTAAAAGGCGATTACCCACATTTTGTGTTTTATTTATTAAAAAGTTGGATTTCGTTGGCACATTAAATAATTAAACCGGACATTTGAGAAGTTGTAGAAAGGGCAGCCGGAAATGACTTTTTGTTCTTGTGGAAACAGATGAACAGGGAGTAGGAGATATTGTCTGGTGAGGAAGAATAAGAAGAATGAGAAGGAAAAGATGCAAAGTATCTAGAAAGGCTTTCGAGAATTTGCAAGTATTATAGCCGTAATGTTTATTTAAATTTTAAGGGTAGATAAGACGACTGCCCAGGGCAATACAAGAATGAATTAGTTTCATTTCAACTTGTTTTAAGTAAGGAAAAACGATTATATCTAGTATTATACACAATTCATACAAACACATAGAATGGTACTCACCAATGAAGATCAAAACAGTTTCAAACGATTTCAATAGCTCATAATCCGGGATAACCCAACCTTTCCTGCCTTCTGCGTCACCGTCACTTGATCATGTTTGGTGAAACAATTTAAGCCAAGTTAAACCTGGTTCAAAGTCGTTGATCTAGCTTGGTGAATACCACTCTTAAAGTATGTTTGTTTCTACGAGTGATATCACGTTCCTCTGGACCGTCTCCAGATGATAATTCATCGATATCTGCAAGACTTTAAAGTTTTGCTTTGAATAACCACCTGGAGCTATTTGCTACAACACGGAACCCCATTATCTATCACTGAGCCTGAAGCAGTTGATTCATAGTACAAACGTGATCGCTACCGATCATCTACATTAATTATTCACACGATAGACTGTGATTTATTTCCCGGGTATAGAAGTTGATTGAAACTCTCGATTATAATACAAAACTGGACATATTGACAATACTTTGGACAAAAAAGCGTATCCAAATATATATTCGAGCAATTTTCAAAATGTATGACATCGGGATTGACGTCGATTGTAAAGAGAATGATTGCATAATTGTGTAGAGCTTTCGAAAAATCAAACACAGTTTGCGAGTAATAATCTCGTGGCTAATATCCGATTCTCTATACATGTTGTTTGTAATGCAACACAAAAACAATTACCAAACCAATTATGTTGGCGAATATTAAAACCAGAATTCAAAGCGAACGGTGCAATGATCAAGATAATACCATTATTGTTATCTATCTCATAATCCATTAGTGTGGTCTCTGTATAATACTGGGATGGACTTTTAAGCGTGACCACGTTTGTTGTTTCAGATTGCTACAGTTCCGCATTATAACCTCACCCACAAATCTAAAATTTTCCATATAGTTGGAGATCAAAGTAAATTTTCTACAGTTAGAATATTATTATGAATCATGGAAAAGTTAATCTTGTAGTTGTATTTCGTCTACTTGTATCTATCGTATACAGTAAAGAGAACGCTAAGAACATTATGAATTTATGCTAATGTTCCCTAACAGAAGGGTCTCGCTTAGAATGTCTTCTATTTCGTCGTAAATTTAAAATTTTAACCCCAACAAACCTGTTGAGAGACCCCTTCTTGTAGTCAATCATAAGTCACGAAACCACATCATCTACTGTGTTATTTAGATGCAAAATCCCGCATACATTGAATTTGCTTGGACGCTAGAAAAAACGGAAATTGTAGCTTTAGGAGTATTTAAGGGTATTGTCTGTCTAGAATTCATTGCAATCTGAACCAGTTGTCTTATCTTTTTTACGGAGTCAACTACTTGGAATGATAACTAATAAATGATTGTATTTGGCTTACTCAATTGTGTTCTTGTCTACAGGACTTGTCGGGCAGAATATTAAATACCGATTGGTTACTTGAGGTTACAAAAACGAAAAAGAAAATTGAAAATCTTCTCGTTCCAAGTGTAGAGTTAACTTTCAACTATCTAGTATAAATTTCATTTCTTTTTATTAATTATACAAAAAGTAATGTGTGTTGGACAAACACCGCTTTTTCAGCATATAATTATGATTTTCCGGATATTTGAAAATCTAGTCTTTTTTTTCAAAAAACCATTCTCGCCCAAAGTTGAAGAACGAAATTTAGAATCGAATGATCATTCCGATAACTGTTACCATTTTTGAGTTGTGTGAATTGGAGGTTCTTGTGAGATTTACGCATAATTGACAATAATCTAGCCGTACCATACCCTTAATTTGCCTTTATCTGTGTATCTATTTGTATGGTGATTTGATTTGATTTTATCGATTATACCTACAACGAATAATTTTAGATCCACTAACGTTTTTTTACTGAAATTTTGATTTTCTGAAATTATCATAAACTCTAGCCGAATTTTCCAAATGATAAAGATTTGTATTTAGAAAGATATCTACAATCTCGACATCTTTTATCGTTTTTGAGACATTTTCCATTTACTGTTTTATGAAATCTCCGTATAATCGTTTGCTGCAAGCAAGTTTAATTCTGTTACTATTGCTAATTTTGTTTTTGACCTTTTTCTAGTATTTGATGCACATTCAATTGTAGTATTGGATTATCCATCGATAAATCAATATTACTAAACAATTGTGTTTTTAGTCGAACCAATTATTAATAGTCAGAGAGAGATTTTCCTATGGGAATAACCTTTGAGAATTGAATCGATTTGGCCATTTTCGGCATTTTGTATTCACATAATCGTATTATCGAAAAACCAGATGTAAAACGAATAATGTTGGAGTTTCATTACGAGTTTCAAATGTTTTATCAAATTATAATTTCATCTCATTGTCAGTCGTATGTCTCTTTCATTTTCGAAATGTATTCTATATATGTACACAATCCAAATTGCAATATTCCCAATTGTGTTTGATTGTATAAATTTACCACTTTTATAATTATTTGGAATTGTATTTTTACTAGAGGGTGTATTTATCAAAAATCGACCCCAAATTTCCCATGTTTACTAATTGGAGTGTAATATTTCGATTAAAACATGACCATGGTAGCTTTATCTGAAACATCCCTCAATTCTCTAAATACACACAACTCACTGATTTATGATTTTGGTACAATTGCGATGAGATAATTCTCGAAATCGAATTTCATCAATTTTAATTGAAAAATTAAAACGCTTTGTTGTTGAAAAAAAAAACAACAGTTGTTTGGGGCAGAAAATCTTTAATGTACATGTAGGCGAAATATTTATGTGAGATGTAATAATTCACCCTTGCTGCTGTATATATTGTATAGTATTTATCATCCACCAGCCTAGTTGACTGTCTCTCCAATCAGCATTTTACGAGCCCCACAGTACACCGGTGCACCATAAACCGATTCCGGTTGTGTGTCGTTTTATGCTTTATTTTTTTCTTTGAATTTTTCTCTCCGGGTACGTAACGTGAAAACTTGAGAAATTTATGCAGAATCCCATTTAACCCATCCAATGAGAAATAAACAACAAAAGAGAAAAAATGGAATTTCCATTTCAAATTCTCCATCTATCGAACTAATAATGATTATGTTTTGCTCTTCGAAAATGATGGAAATTCAGATCATTTAAATAATAAAGAAAAATCCCGATATTTCTTTTATTGGTATAAAAAAAGTTTATCGTTTTGTTGTTGAAACTTTTTCATTACAACTTTCAAGTTGCTCAAAATTATTGATATAAATTTTCATCTGTTGAAATTTACAGAGGACTTTATTCAACAAACTTAAAGACATACCGGTATTTATGCTAAAGAGTTTCTTTTATGTTAACATTATTTTAATCGAGTTTTAAACATTTTGCTGATGAATTGGGAAATATTTTAATGACTACCATTATAACTTAAAATCTCGTATAGGTAATAGTTTACAATTATACAAATACTAAAGCTTTAAATTTCTAACCTGTTTCACTTGTGCAAATCGCTCGGTTGCTACAGGATATGACCGCAGCTCCTTACTGATTGATCCTTTAACGTGCGAAAACGTGTACTTTTCCCCACGTTGAATACATTTTCCAGTTATTTTCCATATTCAGTGTTGGTATTTTATGAACGTGTGCTTAATACGTATGTATACAACAATGTGCTAACAGCAAGGCTTTGTGGTTGTTTCTTTTTTTGTCCTCTTATTTAATTGTGAACATACATTTTTCTACATCAAAAGCCTTGTGGGATTCTATACGTTTTAGCTATACAATTTTATGATGTAGCCGGTGACGGAAAGAGGCACAAGAGTTGCCTCCACATCAACGAAAATGTAAATGGACGTAAATCGGTTCGAATTTGTTGTGTGTGTGGTATATTTCTGGACCAATGGAGAATTTCTGTGGTGAGTGGTGGCATCGTTTCCACCCTTCATGCATATTGATATAATTTCGCCATCCATATTTCCAAACTCTCCCACAAATATTACAAACTTGTTTATATTCTGTTACGGATCTGTTGGATTATCATATATTACTATATAATATTTACTTTAGACTTTTGTCACGGTTCGACTATGTCGTTGTTGTTATTGTCGTTATTTTAACGAATAAGCTTTAGGATGGCAGATTTGTAAATTTGGAGCAAGAGGTAATTGGAAATTTCGCATTACCCCTTTGATTTGTACATTCTAGTTGAATTGCCATCTCCTAATGTTTGTGTAAAATAAAACAATTTCCAACCAAATCTATGACGTAAATGTCAAGATGGGGACGCTACTGAAAACAATCCGATAATGAGCGCGATGGATTATTTATTTTGAGGGGCCCTGTCGTCATTCTAACGTTTTCCATCTAAACAATACTTGCTAAACTAGAAAGCTTGTAAGTATTGCAACATCCCACAGACAAAAGGCTTTAGCTAAAAACTGATAATTTGATCCCTACTGTAACAACTTGCTATTTTAATATTCCCAAACAACAACGCAATAGTGATGATGTTTACTTTGGGTGTTTGTGTAGTAAGCAAACTGTATTCCTGATGGGATCTTTAGAGTTTGGATGTTAGATTGGGGCAAACAGTTGTGGAAAAATCAAGGACTAAGGTGTTTAGTTAAAGAGATGGAATGTCGTTGACGAACTCGAATCAAGATTCTGATCCTGATGTTCGGGATTATAAGGGTCGAATTGAAACAAGCATTTCAGAGGGCACATCTCCCTCTTACATTGTTATCATTTTTAACAAATACAACAGAAAAAAAAGAACAAGAATAGCTTAAATTGGAATCTATTCAAGAATACTTTAAACGACTATATCGGAAAATTGGCTTGGAGTTAATCCATTTTTCTTTTACGCATCACCGGTACAGGTCACCAAGTTCTTTCGTTGATTTTCGATTAAATTTAACATTTTTATGGACCAAATATTGAGAGGAAAAACAGTACTATTAAATGAAACGACTCAAATCAAATCGTTCTACAGTTGCTTCTTTCGCTTTTGCTTTCAAAATTGTAACAAAATTAGCATGTTTTAATCTCTAGGTAGGTACCCCTATTTTTGGTACTTTTGATGATGTTTTAGACATTCTTCTACCAATACAATTGATTGATTTTACAGACAAGACTTCTGTCATTTATAAAATAACCAGTTGTCCAATTTTATTCCTTTGCATATCCAAATGTGGGGTACCCCGTTTTGTCCGGATTTGCCCTACAGGGCAAAATTGATAATTACTTTTGCAATTACTGAATTGACTAGAAATCTGAATGATTTCTAATCAATTTTTAAAGGTATATGCAATTGCGTTTGAAACATTAACTGACGTGTGTGTGTGTGTGTGTGTGTGTGTGTGTGTGTGTGTGTGTGTGTGTGTATGCCGACCGTTATAGCTGCCTGGTTTGTTGTTAAACATCTCGAACCACATCAAGGCTTGCACGATTATACGTCCATGTATTTGTATTAGTAAACATTATAATGTAGAAATTGCAACTATGCCAACAATTTTGACATGCACCTAGTGGATTATCCAACTGAAATTTAGTGAATGTTTAGTGAGAGAATATAATCACTAGGAAATTTTATGAAACCAACGACCATCGTTTTACTTTGCTGCTGAATTCATCTTTTTAATATTTGAACATCCAACCTATTCTTGGATATTCCAGTGCAACATGTTTTTATTGGATGGAAACTTGCCTTTATTCAAAAGAGAATCTATCAAATAGTCTATCTCTGTTTGTGGATACTCGTATGTTTCATATCTGTATCAAATTCAAAGCAATCAGTCGCTGTATTTCTCCATCTCTATACAGGATGAGCCAAGAGGTTGGCATATTGTAAATATAACAAGTTGTTGAAATTTGGTGTTCACCTGTCTTCCTATCTGAACTACCTCTTGAAAATGTATTTATTGTTCCATCAATGCTTGTTATATGGGGTTGTGCACCCTACTGGCTAATTTTAAATGGAATGGTATTATTGCATATTTAGATTCTCAGGCGAAAATTAAGAGTCAATCTCTTGACTTACCCTATATATAGTGCGATGAATATCCAAGAATCTAATATACGTACATGTAAAGTATATCTACTTGGTTACAACTGAGTATCTCTTGGGGAAAAATCGCACAAAGCAGACGACATAAACAACACAGTTAAATAAAAAATCACCATCATTTTTTCAATCCATGTAACATACCGAAAAGCTTCAAGTTTTCATGTCACGTCCGTTTATATCAGAAAGAAAACGAGTTAAACGGTCAGCTGGCGGTGACAGCTTAAACGTTAAAAAAAAAAAAAAACAACGAACGTATCCATTGCAACTATAGAGAGAGTAAAAGATTGTTGGGTGATATAGGAATTGTATTTTTGTTTCATTTTTGATATGATATGAGGTTTGTGATAAGTGTTTTGCTCACAAGTTAATGACGGGCTGGAAATTTCGCGTGTTGTACGTACGGGTTAGGTCGTTGGACATTTACAACAACGACCGGAATCAGGCAACAGTCCCCAGGAGGCTTACCCTCAACGTTTGCGTGTCCTAAACATTTATCAATTTTAATCCACATAGACAGACATACAGTATATATATACAAAGCCCTATTCGCCTTTTGCTTACAGTTGAATTAACAGTAAAACAGCAATGTACAATTACACCATTTAATTCTCAATTGTAACGTTGTTAAAATTTCAGCTTTGAACCCCCTGTTTTATCAACACAAAGAAAATCTAATGGCATTACAAAAAGGGTTGTAAGATTAATATCAGATTAAAATTCAATATATGACTGTTGCTTTGTTAAATAAAAAAATACAAGCTCTAAATATTCCATTCAGTTTACCAACACACAATACAGCCTTGTAAAACAGTAGTAGCTTCTTGAATTATCCTCAAACAGAATATTTCCAACCGAAAGCTGAAGAGATGGCATAATGGATTTGATAATGTTATTGTGGTCATTAAGGCCAGTTTAATTACGGCGAGTTGAGGGTTGTGGTTTGTTGATCTACAGACGAGTTTTAATAACCCATTAAGCTTTTATGCATCATACGATGATAATCATAGGGGTTGGCATACTAGTCGACATTTTCAAACACATAAATTCCAATTACAAAGTTTAATTCAACGAATTGACAAATTTATTACATGTGAAATATTACAGTCTATCTCTGAAATATTTAATCTTTATTTATTTATTTATTTTAATATTCCATTCTAACACAATGTAAAAAAAAATCGTGTTTTTGTCTTCTAATTTAAAATCACGGAAATTAGAAACAAGTATCATACAGCAGATAAAAATTGTTTCCCATTTGTGGAAAAATTCAACATAAATCACCGGGCACTTACTTTCCATTCTTTCACGCTACTTTTGTTTCTTTTTTTCCTGTTTGTGGGTGTGTAGCTTGCTATCTCGCCAACGTGTTGATTTATCCGTGGTGTTTTGCACCCCTCTTACATTTACAGAAATTCAAAGAATCTACGCTTTATCCAACTTTAGAGCACCACTATACCCAAATAAATTTATCAGCTCTTTATCGAATAGATGTCAGTGAACATAAGACTTATCCGATATAAACGCGATATCAACAATCTCTTTTATACCGTTTGATTAGGTTTTATTTCTTTATCGAGTAATAAATCGAAATTAATTGCTGATCGCTTTATTAAAATAAAACGAATTATCAAAATAAAACGAATATTTATTCAATTATAAATGATTTTCTTGGCGAGAACCGTTGTTTCGATTCGCTCTAAACCTAGAACATTCTTTCTCATCTTTAATCTCTTCACTTGGGCATCCAAGTTGAATTTCCCTAAACAAACAATAACCAAGTTTCATACCGGCAGGATTACATTCTTCACTGGTCTTCAAATCTCTAGTTACAAGAAATTTTCGAGCTTCATTTATGCAAATAGTTATTACTTGATTTTGGATATTGGTAAACCAGCTTTCTTTGGCCATTATTTCGTTAACAAACTTTCCAAATCCATCTTCAGACGGATTTCCATCATTATCGAGCTGTAAATGAATTTTTAAAATATTCAACCTTGTTGTAATAATTGAATAACTCAACTTGCCATGTTTTCCTTTTGACCTACGCATTGTATAAAACACTAAAATCAAATTTTGGTTTTAATATAAGAGAAATTTGACAGGCCTATAAAATATTAACCGAAAAATATTTTCGACGTTGCTCCTTGTTATTAAATGCACGAAATTCCAGAGTACCATTACCAATTTGTTTGAAACATTCCTCTTTTAAATTCTTCACCTTCTCATTTAATTGTTGGAAAACTTTTTCGGCACAACACGGTGGCAACTTTCTTCGATACTTTAGGAAATACTCGTCTTGTCGATATCTTGTATCATTATTGTATTGTTGGTAAACTTCATTGTGATCGTTTGCTAATTTCTCATCTAAAATAATTCATTATAAAGTTTTACAATTTCTTGAAACTTACTGTATAAAGAAACTGTAGAATCATGGGCTATTGTTACTGTTTTTAGCACAATAAACAAGTTTACTATTATGATGAGCTTCATCACTTGTAATGTAGATTGTTACTAAAGAAAGATGATACTTGACACATCTTTATATAAAGCGGTCTGTTTGTTTGTTGTTCAATTTTCTAGAAAAAAACATTAATCTTTTAATAATGATCATGTGATTTTAATAATAGTGTCAAGTTGACGCAAAAAATAATAATTACTTTTAAATTGATGTTGTAAATTGGCAAAGATGGAGAATTGTGAACGTAACAAATATTAAGCTTTTTTTCTTGTTGTATTAATGCCGAGTAAATAAGGGGCAAAAAGCAGGCGTGCATCATTAAATCCAAAATCTATATTATTAATTACCATTTGAAATTGGCAATAGTGTAAAAAATGTCAATCTTATTGTTCGTTTTGAATAAATTGAGCAAAGACGGAGCGGTTTGAATACAATACAACAAAATGAAGTCCTCTTCTGTCTAAAGAATTTCAAATTATTAATGCAATGGTTGTTTTATTAATGATACTTGAGCTCACAATTTCAGTATTGTTTTTCCGGCTGTCCATTTCTCTTGAAAAAACGATACTGAAATTTCAGCAATGTTTTTTTTATAATTTAGACAAATACTCGAATTATTTATAGTTATTCTTTCAACGTTCTACAATGTAATTTTGTTTTATTGGAAATTCTCGAGAAAACTATCAGTTTAATTTAAAATGAATGAATATTTAAATTAAATATTGTCTAAGAAATTACAAACGTAAATTGGACGGAAAACTAATCTATTACAACTTGAAAGTTTCTAGCTTCTTTTAAATAGATTTTTGTCAAGTTTAATTTTTGCATTTGCTTTTATATATTGAATTAAATACCATTTAAAACTAGATCAAGATAAGTTTAATGAGTTCTTATAAGCAAATTCATCTATAAATGATGCAAGTTTCAAGAGGAAATCATCATTGGTATAAACGACGTTTCAATTTGTACGATATGTAATTATTTGACAATTTTCTGTTCGATCTTCTCTATTTCAACGGTGTAATAGAAATTTCCGGAAAACTCGTTAACACAAAAACCATATACAATTTTATTGTATTGAAAGCTTCCGTTTCATTCGTTTGTTGTAGAACATCTCACCGGTTAGTCTTTCTTTCCCAAAACTATTGCCTACTATTGCGATCAATAGACAACACAAAATTGGTATAAAAAAAGTGAAAAATCTAGGGCATATAAAGAAATAGCAGCGGTGTATTTGGTAGAGATTGATGGGTGGGCGACACACTATTGCAGTTTTCGATCTCAAACATGTAAGATAAAATGGAATCGTACTTGTTGTTGAATACGTCTTATTCTTATTCGAATCATTCAATACTTTTTCCATTACTCGAAGAGATCTGTGCAATTTTGAAATTGTATTCATCCAAATTTCAAAATATAAAAATACAACTCAAGACTATTTCTACGATAGTCTAACAGATCGATAGATTATATAAATGAAAGATTAGCACTTACAGTTTATTATCAACATAATCAGAAATTGCATCACATAAATTATCGAAATATCCTATAATCTACCAGCCAGTCAGCAATCATATTGTTCTTATTGAATGCTATAAATCTTTCTCTATTTAATTAAATCCGGTACTGTCTTTACAAATATTAATGATGGGCTTACAAAATCCAGTTTATTTCCAAATTGTATATTTACTGAAAAAATGCCTCATTCGGCAAGAATTTTTATCAAATATTCAACTGTGGGGTATAATCCCATCTGTTCTCATTGTTGGCAATTTGTGAATTTGTATGAGAGAGGGTGATTTCGTACATGTATGCGCTTGTTGGATTGCGCGTGGCGGTCCATGCGACCGTGAAATATTTAAATTAGGGGCCTGTTATGTACACTTCTCTTGTGTTGTTGATGGGGGAGAAATCGACAAATGTTGGAGAGAAAGCGAGTTCGATTGAACACTGATGTTACATTGTGATTTACCACACAAGTATTATTCTAGTCTAGTGATTTTCGTATATCAATGTTGCTTTAATTAATATTGAGGCAGCTAATAAAAATATACTCCAACTCTAATATAATGTAAATATTCAAAGAAGAATTCAATTATTTGAGGATTTAATACTAACGCCTTATTGGCAGATAGGGCTTGTATGCGCTCTCAATTGGTCATTGTTTTGGAGATTAATACCTAAATCGTGTCAGTTGTACCATACACTACCGTCATTTCAATGTGTGGGTATTGCTTTCTATCCATTACCATCAACAGCCAATTCAAGTGCATGTGGAATGAAATGGGCATACGGTCCATTGAAGTAAATGTTCATACATACTGTGAAAGCATTACCAACAATTCTCTCTCATATAACCATTATATTCGTCTATTTGCTATTCAATTGTTTAAGTCTTGTTTGATAAATAATCTACGATAAAACATTCATAAATAAAAGAATTGTAAAGAGAAAATCGAAAAGGAAACGTAATTGGAAACAATCTCTTCGATAAACTACCGCATATAGATGGAATGGATTGTTAACTTGGATGAGAAGAAGATGAGAATGGTTGTCTGTTGGAAATCATTATCATGAGCAAAACGAAATCCAAGGGTTGCATGTGGGCGATTATAAGGGCACATAGAAAAGGGGACGTTTGGGATTTAGCATGTGTCGGAAATCAATCACGTGAATGTGGTGATGACAACAATGTGATGTTATATAGGAGAACATACAATACATCTAGCTATTGCAGCTATCAATTTAAGTTTCTTTCGTGAAAATACTATAATATAGGTGGGTATATTACAACAGTATCAATAATAGAAATTGTTTGTTTTATTTTTATAAAGCTATAGTGTAGAGGTTCTTGTTTGTTAGTTATTCATAAATAAATAAAATGATAGATGGCGAAAATTAGAAAATTCGCTAAACTAAATTACAAAGTTTTCCGTAGCGGATTAAAAATCATCGCCAGTCGGTCCAAGTGAAAAATTTTCTTGATTCTGTTATACCATTTAAGTGTTACATAGTGACTGATAAGTTGGTAAAGTTGCCCGTATCTGAATAATAAAATATTAAATAATGGCTGGTTATTATTTAACGTTTTAAATTACAAAAATGCATGTAACGTTATTCAGTTTTGTTTTAAAACTGTTTTCTTTATGAACTATTGTGGTGCGATTTTATTCAACTCTACACATAAGTTTGGCGTTTAATAAGATGGTAATGAAGCGGTTCAAGTAATAAATATGAGGTCTTTTTCAAATTTTCCGTTAAATGTACTGTTAATGCCAACAAAGGTCTAGTTTTCCCACAATTTTTCTAATAATTTTTGAAAGAATGAATAGGTAGAGGTAATTAGTTTTCGATAACTTGCAGTTATTTGGGTCCCTTGATTTAATGTAATCATCCCTCTCTTATTTAAAATAAGATTGGAATATTTCTTACAAATTCGGGATTGTGAGATTAGAAATTTAGGGATTAACAATATCTGGGGAGTTTTGTTACCAACGTGTAATTTAAAGTTTTCCATTTCTATTGGTCAAATTGGAAATTTTGAATTGCACGCCCTTTAAAAGATTGAATTCCTTAATTTTCTAAGCTTAAAGTTCCAAATTTGATTAATGTCAATCTCACTAATTGTAAGTGCTTAGTTGAATGCTGTCTTTGTGTTTGGAAAATTGCGAATTATTAGTTCAAGTAGATTTGAAAAGTTCAATTAGAATTTTGAGACTAGAAATTTTAGTAAAATGGTGTAGATTTTCCAAGGGAATAACTAACGTAGTAAAAATAATGGGCGTTCATTTTCATTTATCAAATAGTAAATCAAAATTTTGTAAAAATCTCTCCATTCGTGTTAAAATGTCCCGTTCTTTTTTTGATTTCTAATTAAACATCAATTGTTATAATTGTTTGGCTTTATTCTATTATAAATAACGGAGAAATGGCCACTATTTATAGACACCTTCTATATTTCTATTTGAAAGCAGAAATATTCACATCATTGCTCTTTTAACTCCAATTATAACTTGATTTAAAACTCAAAATTTCTACTTGTATTTTTAGCAAAACAGTCAGTAATTAACAAACAAATTTATTTTGTATTTCCTTTCGTACTGAACAAATAGAATATATGATTTTTTTTTCAATATACTCGCACAATTTTATCAAACTAAAATAATGGACAATCAGAATAATTAATGTTCCATTTCTAGTTATTGTTTTGACATCAGTATTATTTTAATGCATGGGTAATTTTGTTTCATTAAAATTATTATAATTTCAAATAAATTTGCATATTCTACTTTTAAATTTATGCGAAATTCAATATTGTTCACTATTGGAATATATGATAAGTTAAATTTTCTCAAGAATAGGATAGAAATTGTGACGAAATGATATCTGTATCTATGTGTATTTTGGTTAAATTTACCACCCAGTGTAGTTTCTGTTAATATGGCCCAAAGGTATAAAATTAATTACAATACAAACCTTAATTATTCATTTGGGATTTGATAGTAATTTCAAAGCTTATATCATCTGAAATCTCTATCTGTAACTATTAAAAGTTATATGTCTATGATGTCGTTATAGTAAATTGACGATTATTTAACAACTTGATTGTTGTTATTTGGACAATTAATTGAACAAATTAGGTCAATTATCAAATATTTAGTATCGATTGGAAAACTGAAAAATTCAAGTTAATTATTATGTCAACAACTAATTAAGTTGGAATTATAGATTTCTGTTATGAAGGCTACTACTAGTGTTACCATCTCGGCTATCGGGTGTCTTTTGATCCCAGATTAAAGTATTATCCATATGTGCCACAAACTTGCAAGGATTCCGAGTTAAATAACTTGACCTAGAGCTCTATTGTCCAAATATCGTTTTGTCTAAATATCAATATTTGTCAACAAATATCGGCCATTAATATCCATTAAAATGTATTAGGTCATGTATAATTTGAATGTAGAAAAAAACTACATTTAGTTAATGGTAGATATTTGATAAACTAATTACATATTAAAATGCTACACCCTAGTTTGGGATAGGAAAAAATTCCCAGTTAGGCATGTATGTACATACATGATTGCAATTATTCATGAAACGAAAGAGCGTTTTCGTTGTGGTGGCGTATAGAGAAGTTAAAGGGATGGGCTGCAGGCGACTGAGGTAATTTTGCTGGCAAACCACCACCACCACACCACTACCGCCACACTCACTATCAACCATCGTTCTTTCGTTGATAATTATCAAAGTATGAATAATGAATTGCACACGTACTGTGCAAACACGAACAGAAACCCTCTAAAGTATATGACATGGAGAAGCCTAGTATTGTAGATTGAGGTGGTCAACACCCACTCTTAGTTAAAATAGGGTATGAGTGATGCTGATAGTGTAGTATAGTGGGCATTCTATTCTCAAGTTGGACTCCACCCAGTCTGTTCAAATGCTCTTAACAGGCAGCATCCTCTATTACTATTACAGAGAGATGATGATGCGTGCACTTGATCAATAATAAATGGTATGTGCACAAGAGATGTATATATCATGCCACGATATATCCTGAAGGAATCGTTATTAAAGTTTATTGGAAAATTGTTGAGAAATTTAAACTGCAATCTAATAATTTTAGGTAAACCGAACGTTACAAATTTCAAGACTGTTTAGAAATTTATAATTTCCCACCACTATCATCTACATTAATTGTTGAATAATATAATAAATGCAATGTCCACTAAACAAACTAATATGGAAACTTGTTAGCATAAAATAGAGTTCATCTTGCATATATTAATTAAAATGTCGTATGGCAAACAAAATTTTAACTCCAACCAGACCTCCTGTTTTATACAAAATAATAAAACAAACATTTACACGCATACATATTTACACAATAATTTCGCTAAATATAAACGATCATACAAAGTCTATAGTTGTTCACCCTGTAAATTATTACATTAAATATTTATGAGCAGTTGGGTTAATTATATTGACAACACATGCATTTTTTATTCCTTAGGATATACTAAAAAAATATCCAAAATTCTATCATATTTATTCAGGAAAACAAATAAAGCAAAGGATGAAATAAAAACTGTTGGATTTGCAGTTGATTATGGCTGAATAAGCAGACACCCTGAAAATTTGTATTCCCTATAAATTCTTAAGGGACCGGGTCACAACTCGGAAAAAAGTAGAAAGTGCAATAAACGATTTCTTGTTCATTTTTCACTCGAAACTCAAGTACTTGGACTCGTTGGAAAGAGCAATTCAAGCTGCATGGGAAAGATTTTATAGTTTTCGAAAATGTTGTGGAAATTTCGAGTTATAGAGGAAAATTTAGAAGTCTGTTTCTCAAATTTTCTCCTATAAATCATTACAGATTCCACTTTCTTTCCGAGTTGTGGCCCGGCCTCTTAAAGTATTATTGTATAAATATTTAAAATACTCAAAGATTTTTGTAGTTTTGTTGAGAGTTTAAATTCGGTGTGATTACAACATGTATATTTTATACAGAAATGTAGTAAGTATATTTGGTTGTATTCCCCTCGGAAGGATAGTGAAACGCAGTCTTGTTGACAAGGCAAGGCTAAAATTAACAAAGTTTTCCAACTAATTAAGAAAGTGCGCCAATGACCTCCTAGGTTTGTTCAACTATACAGGTTTCATAGTGACACTACGCCATCAAAATTGTCAATCAACATTCTGTAGTGACCTGTAGTAAATGTTGCAACTTATCATTGCCAAGCTTATCACATCAGCAATTCATCAAATTCGTATATTATTCACTGTCGTACAATGTTCGTTTTATAGATATGAATTTCTCTCTCATTTTCCATTCTTCCATTTATCCAGCTACTGATTTATAAATACATATGGACGTTGTATTCCGCTAAATATAATGCCATTATTTAACAACATAATCGAAGCTATTGTTCTGGTTGTATTGTTGTAACTAAGACAAGGACAGAGAATTACCAAACAATAAACATCTCATCGTGCAACCTGGTTTAGACAAATTGAATGTGTAATTTAAAGGTGGAGGCGCCAGAGGAAATTTAATATAATTTTCAATTTACTAGATTGTTGATTTTCACTATAATTACCATTGTTGATTTATTTTAACCGTTTTAATTCCAAACTTTTGTTGCGGATAAATGTAATTTTTTTCCGACAGTAAGTAAAAATGATAACACTGGTGGATAACATTGTAGAAATAAAGCGCACAAATTGGGTCACGTTTTGTTGGGCATCAAAAGAGCTTGAAAGTGCGCAAAAGACATTTAGTTGCCACTATTAAATTGTAGTCTACATACCCATTAGTTGTAAATGATGAAAATTTTACTACCAATTATCAGTTTAAAAATCAATCTACTAAGTATTCATTATTTATATCAGTAATCGTGAATTGACTATTGAGGTATAGTAGAAGAAAGACAGTTTTGACATATCGGGTCGGAGAGGATAAAACAGAAACTTTTATGGTCGAGTTGAAAATTCCAACATTGATAGCGTTCTTCATTCACGGCCAATTGGGAGAGGTCGAGGGATGCATACAGATTTGAAATTTACAATTCTGCAACACGCGCTACTGTGGCTTCAAACAATGTGGCATCAGTATGAGAATGAGTGAACTTTTCAGTTGATTTAATGGCGACTACGTCACTGTTTCATTTAAGCGGTAGATGTGCATTTCTAATTAAACTTTTAGCGACACAAAACTCAATGTTAGGAAAATGTTGCTTACGGTCATTACATTCCGCTTGTCTATAGAAATTACACAAGTTTGTATAAAAGGCGCGACACTTGTGTTATTACTGAAAATGTCGAATTTTTTAGAGTATCGGGATCAAGTTTTGTTGGTTTCATTCTTTATTAAATTGCAAGTTTCTATACAACAAATCGTTATAATTTTGGTGCATTCACATCAAGAATCACCCTCTAATGGATGTTGTGAACAATGTTGAGAAACCACCCTACCTTCAAATGAATACATCTAAAATGTTGTTCCCCACTTTAATACTGTTTCCCTTTGTTGTAAAGTTACAGTAATGGCTTCTACATATTTATCATTGCCTAGTTGCTTTTTACTTAAAGCTTTGCTTATGCCGGGATTGTAAATGCAAAACTTAAAACACCAACATTTCATCGTCCAGTATTAAAAAATATTAATGAAAACAAATCGCACTAGAATTGTTCTTGCTGTTGAAAGATTTCTTTCGCTTTTAAAAAGTCATCATGTGTCCGTTTGGTCTTTGTGAAAGTTTTCCGGAAACTTGACGAATAGATATGGGTATACGAATACTATCGATTCCGGTTGGTGAATTCTAACGGCGGTAGTGGTGGCGGCGTCAGTGACATGAGACTCCATAGCATAGTTGGCGGTATCTAGAGGCGCAAGCGTAAGTTGGTTGTTTCAAAGGGACTCAAGATACGGCCGCCGCCACACCAGTATTTCAACTGCTTTAACCGAGCACGAAACTGATTTCCTGCTTTTCATTCACATATACAACATAAATACAAACAGTTTTGCTCATCGTTTCGGATGGATCTACAAAATAAATCTCTACATTTACATTCAAATAGATTCAATCGTATAGTCCCTTCAAAGTAGTATCTGTTTATCAAGTTTTAAAATAACCAACAAGCAAACAACACGTGGTTCTATTATTACTAACTGTATACTAGTTAATTTGAAAAGATTTACCAAAACTAGTGCTTGTGGTAGGACACTTCACAAACACTTGGTCTGGATTTTAATACATATAAAGTAAGTATTTCAATTTGTAATTATTGTAATTATTCGTTCAAATTTGTCTTGGGGGACTTTCTAAAAGCTTTTGTTTCGCATCAGAAAGGAAGATTCTCCAATTCTCTGTTCAATCTCGAAATTTATTACACCCCTTTATGAATTTATCGAGCAAAAATCGTTGAAAATACCATTCTTTATTTGAACAAAATACACCCCTAAAACAATCCATTTTAATCTATAGAATCCGATTATCTTATTTCAACAAACAAATCTTTAGTTGTCTATCTCTTGTTTTGTAGTTTGTGTCTTCCAATATAGTAAAGAGACTGGATAAATCGTTTTTATTGTCATTATATTTCATTCAAGTTGTTGTAAATCTTTATTTAACATAATTTATGTTGAAATAGTTTACCAAAGAGACAATCAAAACATAAAAGGAAACCAGTAAAGTTTGATGTGCGAGAGAAAATTTGCGAGGAATTAAAATGTAATTTGTATGTGATGGGTCAATTCTGTCAAATCTTCGTCTTATCTTTTAACGACAAGACGAAATTTTTACAATGCTGGGATTATAATGAGAAACTACTTTCACATCTGCTGGCGGCTTATCGATTCTTATATACCGTAATTAATTGATTAGAGAGAATATTAATGCTTGTTAGTGAAACACTTAAGAAAATTAATAAGAATATTAGAAAACGTTGCAATTGTTGCTTTATACTGTAATGAATTGAAAAGGTTTCCGCCAAATTTGGCCGTGGTTGAGAAATGGTGGATGCGCCGGGACAACTACGATTCCAAACGAATTCTTAAAACACCCAATTTTATTTCCAACTAAAAATACACCTTCACTTATCTGTGTTGGCTAATTTATAAAACAATTTGCTGTCTGGCGCCATTTTTGCAAAATTTTACGGATGTGTTTATAGCCATAATATTTTTCAAGTAAAGTTTTCATTGTTCTGGTGTGAATATAATTTAACGCCAAAATTATGATTTTATTCTATAAACAACAGAGCAATTTGAGAATACCCGATCTGCATAATACGTTGCGACGTGCATGCTAAGTTTGATTTTGTTGTAGTGTTTTAATTAAATTTGTGATTGAAACTTGATGTTTTCAGTAAAGTATGATTATAATTGAATAAACAAAATAAAATTCGATTTTATGCCACCTTAGAAGCTAATTGAACACCTACGGCTATCATAATTTATCAGTTTCTCTAACTTTGTTGGATGATGAAAAGTTGCACTATAACATGCTGCCAATTCTTCACTCACATTTCAAATCAACAAAAATAAATAAAATATTATTTCTGGAATAAAAAGTTTTTTCGGATAAATATAGAATGATAATTGGAAAAGTTTATATTTGTGGGATGAATAAAAATTCTATACATAGCAGCATAAAACCGTTTTTCGTCTGGGCGATAGAGGTGAAGAGCTGAGAGGATTGTTCTAAAGAGGCGTCTGGGGACGGTTCAGCTAAACTCGATTGAAACTTGACATAAGCAACTTTCAATGTTGTATGTTTGTTTTTTCATGTATTTCCCCTGTACTTGATCGAATTACAAATAGTATACAAATTAGTTGGTTACTGTAATAAAATGTAGATGAAAACTTTAACCAATTATTCAAGGGAAAATACAAGTATCTAATCGTAAACAGGAACATGAGGCGTACACAAGTATTTTCCTCATTATCATGCAAAACTAAATTCAACTTGTAGATTAAATAAAACTAGAAAGTTAACTAGAACTTGGGGAAGTTTTAAATTAACAACTCAAACAGCACGCTCAGTAACATCTGCATAGTACTCAACAGCTCTTGGAAAAATCTCACCATTTTATTGAAAAATTGCCAACAGAATCGAACTTTCAACTAAAAACGAATGATACAAATTTCGATGTAATTGATCTTATTAAAGAAGAACGGCAAACATTTTTATTCGTTATAAAAATTATTTCAGCAAAAGAGTTAGGACGCCCATATATTGGATGAAAATCAAATATTCATATTTCTCCTCATATTACAGCTATTCACATAATCCGACGAATATTTAAAACAAATGTCTTGTAAATAATTTGAAAAATTACACGTTAAAATGTGAGGAAAAAACGTAATTTCCCCAACAAACATATAAGATAACCCAACACAATTTACTTGATTTCAATATTCAGCTAGTCATCCGGAAATTAGATTTCTAATAGAAAATTTTCCTATTATCGTTGTCCACATTTACCTTAACTCTCCAATTTTTTGCCGCTGTTGTACATGAAAAGCATCAATTAGTTATTTCCTTACGGCTACAAAGGAAATAAAATTGCGATTAAAATCTAGTCTAAAGGATTAATAATAGTACAGGGGAAATGAACATTTGAGAAAAAATGCAATTTCAGGCGTAAAACTTTGCAAATTCTCCTAATTGTGTTCCAATTGATCGACAAAACTTGAATGGTCTTTCAATAAAATTTCAATTAGAGCGAACTAAAAGAAACAAAAAATGTAATAATAAATTCACAACCCTCATAATCGTTACGTTTAGTGAATGTTCTTTTTATCGTTGTACGATAAAACACCAACAGCATAAACAAGAATAATTTCGACTGTAATTAAGATAAAGAATTTTTTGCCGTTAATTTTGTTTTGTTGTATGTATTTACATTGTAATAATGAAACTACAAAGTGTTTATGTAGGAGTTTTTTAAATAACATCCATCCTTTGGTGTCTGCATTTGTTATTGTTGCTATCACATTAAAATTTTCAAACAATCTTTTAAAGTATCGTAAAATAGAAGAGTTGTAGAAACCATTTCAATAGGAGATCGTTTATCATAAGTGCACTTGAAAATTTTGTCTTTTATATTCATTGTTAGAGAGACATGGTTTTCTTCAACTGCATCTTTAAGGAAAAGATATTATATGAAGCATGTAAACCGTCTTGTTCCACCAGTAGAATATCTTGGCAAATAACTGAAATGGGTGATTCAAGCAGCTGTTGCAATATTAAAAGCAACATTTATATACTTTTGCCAGAATAACATGTTCTCTAGCATATGAGAAAATTCGTTTGTCCCCCCTCTCTTTTCTGTCTAATAAAGAAAAAAGTTCTTATTTCTTTATCGCAAACTTGTGAAAACTTTAAAATGTCCTTTAAGTTGCTCATACTGAAAAAACATGTCTCTTTTATCCATTTTCCACGTCCAATCTGTAGCAAATCTTCAATAAGTGCCAATGAAGAGATAACTTTCCAAGATTCTTGACATCATTATACTACCATTAAGTTGTAAAAACTTAATTTGGCCGAAGGATATTTGACATGTAATCAGTGTATATGAGAGCAATTCAAGCAATTTTCGTTTGAATCGTCTATCCCTGTAATACGACTCGGATATTAGTGCTCTAATGTTCATCTAGCTTTTAGGTAGGAGCAATTTCAGCAACATTTCTCACCTGAGCCGCAACCAACTATCTCAATTTTTTAACATCGTTTAGTTTTGTTTTATTCACCGTGGAAAATTTCCATTATAATTCTCGTGTCAGAAATTCGATTAACATGAAATGGAAAGTAATATCCACGCATCGGATAATAAAATATGGAAGCATATATTTTAAGTACTCAAAACTTGCTTACCCTACTACAAAATATTCAATTTGGAATTGAATTTTCTTTCAGGAGATAAGTATTATTTATTTCTTATTAGGTGGAAACGAGGTGGCAATAAGTGCATATCTGTTTATTTTCTCTAAATGTGTACGTGTGTATATATTTTCTTTATACAATGAAAAATAAATGTGAAAACACATTTACAAAGCATAACAACAAAGTAAAATTGAATTTATATTTATGTATATTGAGGAGGAAGGAGTCACAATTTTAATGTTGTGCCTATCCACTTTTCTAAATAGCTTTAGCGTAGATTTGAATTATGAAAATTTCCTTTTTATAAAGTACATTAACTGCGGCGTGAAAATTGATCAAATTTTTATGTCTTCTTTATTATACTGTAGGTACTAGACAAATAATTTATAGAATCTATGTTGGTTTATGAAAAATTGAAGAGTTATCGAGTCAAGTTCCATACATTCAACCGAATAAAGTATTCATATTTGATAAATGTTTGATTTTTTACAATCATATCTCTTTTGTTTAGATCAAAATGTATCTCTTCCATTTATATTTCGAAGTTTTCACAATCAAATTATTACCTGAGTTGAAGCTTTTACAAGTAAACAATAAAACATTAATATTTCGTTTTTTGTTGTATTTTTATTGCAAATAATTTTAAGATCTGTTGGATTCTCATGAAAATACGCTTATTTAAATAAAACGTACCTACGAAACGAATAGTTTGTGCAAATTTAATGATTATAAGTAATGTTAATAACATAGTTTCAACACCAGATATACGTAGCAATTAAATCCTATTAGTTTTTATTTAAAGCAACGATAATAAAGTGTCTTTATCTTGATACAAAACTACAATAAATTTTCAAATTTACTTATAATTAACGGTCTAATGGAATTGATTTAAATATATTAGTCGGTAGTAGTCGTTCGTCTATTAAATAAGACCAAATAAATGAGTTATAGTAGAAATTAAATATCTATCTATCTTTCCAACTCATCGAAAAGGCCCCCAAAAACCTGATCTAACAAGCCAGTATGATTAATGACCATTAATTAGAGTGGATATGGGCCAGAACAGCAAACAGGTCTAGGATGAAATCAAACGCCTTATCCTGAAAATTCTCATTCTGTTTTCCTTGTTTCCTACTACCTCATTAGTGGATTCCTTTGGGCCTTTTCTCTGAAAACAATATAATCGCTCGCACTGCCACAATATCATCATCCTTTAGACGATTTAATCGCCCAACCTAAAACGATTCTAGTATTTCGCCTATCCAACCACTATCATGAAAATTTCTCTACACTAACAATGAAATGTAATTAATATGTTGAGATAATTGGGTGGACTTAAAAGTTTATTGCTGGCCAGTAGCCCCTCTCGTTTGCAAGCTAAAACGATTTGAATAATAGAACGTTATCTACATTCGACCGCAGTCGGAAGCTAATTGGGAATGGGGAGTTGATTTTATTTAAATTATTTCAAATGGAAATGGGAAAGAATAACGACACTATATGATAACATTGTGCGGTAGACAAGCAGTTTTTGGTTTGTGGTTGGAAAAATCATTTATACAACACTCGGCTTCATCTTTGTGTAGTCTGTTTATAACACCCATAATTTTTCCGGTAAAACATTAATTACGCATAGTAATGTATAGTGCTATTACTACTTCTGATATAGGTGTGTTAATGGGGTTGTTTCATTACAGTGGTAGCGCGCAAGTAATTCTTCACAAAGTTACCCACTATTTCAACCCTTCTAGTATTATAAATACGAGCGACTAATTGCTTCAAATGCGCTATATTTTCACTCTTTCTCATTTTCATTAAAATCAAAAATTAAAATAATCTAATTTTGTACGAATTAGCACGAATCGATATATGAAATACAAAGGCGCCTGAAGCCATAGGAAATATTTCATTTTGCGTATTTTATTTCCAAAAATTGTGTTGAATAAAGTTGCTTCAACAGAAATTAAAGACAAAAGCGCACCCATTAAAACTTACAATAGCAATTTGAACCGTATCAAGAGGCAACACCAATTGGCAACATTTCTCTATAGAACATTCATCTTTTTTTTTTGTAATTCCAATTTTCACCATCTTTATGGCAACGAATGATGATGAGGATAATAGATGCCAAGGAGAAGAATAACGATAACAAAATCCCAAAGATAAATCGTTGGCAATAATTTTCTATGACATCTAACCGATGAACGTCTCGTTAATGTAGACAAAGATGAGCCAAAATTTAATTAAAACATTATTATAATTTTACAAAATTCCTCAAAATTGACTTTCTATCACTTATCGTGCGTATCTATAGTGTAATTAAACGAAATGGAAACTTCTGTTGTTTAAAACTAACATAATTTAGGGTAAACTTTGGTATTGTATAGAACCACAATTGTGATCATTATTAATTGAATCCTCTCAAAATATAAGACCTAATGAATATAATACTAGATGCAATTAAATATTGGTCAGGTAGGGGAATGTGTTTGAATCTAACCAGGTTACAAAGTTATAATACATTGGAAAACCCCAACTTAAAAGCTTCAACTGAACTACCGATAATCCTGTTATTGCTCGGGTAACATTTATCAGTAAGTAATAGGCTCTAATATTGAATTATCAATCAGAATCGAATACTAAATTCAATCATCTAAAAAGTATTGTTCTCCTTTCTTGTATATAAATATCGCTCAAAATATAAACGAACGATAGCCAATTTAGATGCTATATAGAAATTTGCTAAAATGTCCGGAGTAGAGTCCCTAACGGCAAATTTAGTTTTCTTATCGTCAATAATTTGTAATTCAATCCTGTCAAGTTTCAAGCTATATTTTTTGGTTTTTCTGCGATGAACGTTAGGTACTTTTTGAAATACTTGAGAATCGTGACATTTTTACAAGTTTGGTTGATTATTTTTATTTTGTCGAACTTTTTGACAATTTATATCAAATTTACTTGCATGCTTTTCATGTTTTAAACGGCTTAATGAGCATTAGTACTGCGAGTAAGTAAACTAAACGATATAGTTGTAGATTTTCTATTATTAATAAGTTGCCTACACAAAGATAATTGGAGATAATAGGAGAGCTTTACTTTAATGCTTAATTAGTATAGAATTAGGTTTTATTATTTTTAAGAACTTTTTATAAATAATAAAAATTAAATAGTTTGTTGCACATAACAATTAACTAATTAATAGAACAAAGTACTCAATTATTTTGCGAACTTATCGCAAACAATCTACTTTAATTTTGATTACATTTGCTTCTAATAACTTTAATAAAGCTCTATTTAGTGTTTATAACTAGATGAAAATAGTGGTATTCGATTTATTTAGTTCTATTATATGTATATGTGTACAGGCAAATGCATTATTTCTCATTAATTAAAACACCTACGGGGTTTTCATGAATTGCCCAGTTTATAATAATCAAAATATAATAATGATTAATTATATATACGCTATCTCGTTTCAGTGTTGGAGGAATAAATGGAAACGAATCTAGCGAGAGGCAAATGCAATGAAACAAATATTTTCCGAACAAATTAACAGAATTTAGTAGAAATAGCGAAACTTTTATTGATTTGTTCGAAATAATTCGATAAAAAGCCTTAATATTTTAATTTTATCTGTTTCAGATTCCTGTAGAAGATTGAAATTGACGCAGATCTGAAGGTGAGTTATTTTAATACATTCGTTATACAATATTGTGATAGAGGCAGGAACGTGAATCGAAATTGTGGTATTATTTTGAATTCATTTCAGTTCATTAGTTAAGTTGTAAATTGTGACGATATTATTCAAATTGTCTGAATATTTATGAGGTTGCATCATAATCAAAATGTACAAACCAGTTAATTAATGAAGTATCTTCTAATTGAATTAAATCCTTTGAAGTTGCGCTAGTCATTAGTAGTCACTCAATTTTAGGACGATGGCGAATTCGGCCCTTCCAGTATCAGTCTTTAATTCAATACAAATAGACATGTAAAGATATAAATTAATGGAGAAACTACTTTTTTATCAATTATTTAGAAAAGAATCACCCCTTCGTCTCATTGTAAATTAATTCATTTTGCATTTTGTTGAATTTGTCTAGAATTTGTTCTTTAGCAGTTGTACTTTTTAAATTAAATTTTCCAGAAGGCAAATTCAACGAATAATAGTAAAAAGAGGGAAAATGGAATAAAAGTTCGCATCATCTCTCACCGATCTTCTAAATGAACAAAATCGCAACAATAAAAAAACGAAAAATTGAAACCTTTAATTTTCTTTATAAGAAAAACCGTTCAGATATTTTTCCATGACATTTGAAATTTGTCGTTTCAATAGTTGGATTTAAAAAAAAAAAGAATTGAATAGGAGAGAAGGTATAAGAAAATGTTCTGGTTTCAGGTTGGCACTCCTAAACTCAAATACAATGAAAAATTCATATTTGACTTGTACTAACTAGGGTCGTCATTTGCATTTTTATTATGTTGGCTCTGCCATCATCGCCACCGTTGTTGTCGTTGTCATCATCGACCTTCTCTCGTTTGTTTTCTCTTGTCTGTTGCTCCGTTTACCCAACAATCGACGAAAATGCGGCGCCTCCACCAATTCTTCACAAAACTCACTCAAAATTCCCTAAAACCCCGTTCGTTCGTAAATAAACAAAATTTAAAATAGAAATATGGTACAAATATTGATCTAATTAAAAGACTGACAGGTGGGAGATTTTTTTATAATAAAAAAAATTGCCAATGTATATGGAAAAAAGTCAATGTCTAAACGAACCCTTTGATCCTCATTTTGTTCGGTTAAAGTTAATGTAAAAGCAAATTGGCTTATGATAATGGCGCATTAACCCAATATTATCAAAGAACATCGACTGAAGCCGAGCTACTACGTGTGTAAGACATGTTTACTTTATCAAAGTTTATGTAAAAAGAAAGGTTAAAATTAAAGATGAAATTCGTAACAAGATATGTAAGACTTACATAAGTTGGTCCCTAAACACATTTTGTCGTCGGTACTAACTTAATACATCTCACCGAATATAATAAATTATGTAAGACAGGTAGTTAGAAGGCTTCCAAGTTTCCAATCAACTCGCGAGAAAGCCGCCATGAATAATTCGTCTTAGCTGACTTGGTTTACTGTAAAATTTCACTACGGTGATAATAGCATAATGAGTATGAAAGTAATAATATTATACATGCGCCTAGTAACATCATCTACAGTAGAATAAGGTTGATGGTTTTGAAGGGATCATTTAAGATTTTAGACGAGATCATATGATGAGAAGAACAGAAGACAAGTACGGTTATAAACATTACCACCGACATATCTCGAAGTGCTAAAACTCTATTTCTAGCAATATCTACTGTAATTCAATTAATTCCAACGTAATGTACGTAAATCAGGAAATGCTTTTAGTATCGACTGAAGATGTTTACAATGTTGTGAATTTATTTATTTTCTTCTCGATATGGCGACTTTAAGCAAATTAAATGAAAATGGAAACGTCCGATATCCCTAATTGGATTCCTAATAAGCTTAAAACTATCAAATAGTCGGATAATTATAGGGGCAAAAACAAACATTATAAGAAAATTTGTTAATATGTAAATTCAATTATCTCAGTGTTTAAAGCTGCAGGTGTTGCAACTGCCATTGAAATGCTGTGTTTACATAAATGATTAATGAAATTTCCCATCTGCAATAAACGTGTTAATGGAATTTTTTAATACCTTTTTTTATGTTTCTCTAATACACAAAGACGAAATAGTCTGCAATATGACTTTTAAAAATTGTTAGATTCTATTATTGAAATTGCTCATTTGAGAATATCGATAGTAGTGTAAACTTTAGTTTCAATTCAACGGCATACTTGAAACTATCGAAAACATCTCTAACCGGGCACTTTATTACTAGCATCTTGTAAATTTTCCCGACTATAATAGCAAAACTACATATTGACCAAGTGGTCTGATAGGTTTCTTTTTATAGTAATTGTTATGGATCAATTTTTAATTTTAAAGACGATTTTCGAGGAAACTTTCCCTTGGTTATCAGAAGGAAAATGTACAAGTCCACATGGAAAACCATTTCTGATAGTGGTGCGACAGTGGTCCGTCTAAACCATTTATCAAAGAACGGCGGCTGCACGTGACACACTGGCTATGTCGCCGCCACACGAATACTGGGAAACAGCCACACCCCACAACATGTGTTTGAGTTTTCACTCATTAGTCGAATGGAATAAGGATTTTTCATTAAATATTTATGTACAGAAAGGGAAATGGGGTGAATTTGAATTAAATAGTGATGGTGGAACTTTTATGAGCCTTTTTCAACAATCATCAACTCACATAAATTACATAACAATCGCCATTTTACTAAAAACCATAGTGGCACAAGAAAATCGTCTGTAAAATCTTTAATTAGCCAGAATATGTCCTTTAAGTATGCTCTTTGCTTTCCATCTTCTTTAAAAGTTTTCTTTCCAAGAGAACTTCAGCAATCTCGATTTTAATTGAGTAGAAACCAGAATGGACACCTTTCTTGTAATTGTCTTTTTATTATTGTTACCAATATTTCAGTTGATGTTAAAGTGGTTCTATAGTGATAAAATATTCTCTGTTCATGTAAACGCTTTTGCCTTTGTTTAGCTTTATAAAAGAGAGTTTGTGTTATACGAGCTCTATATTATGAACTAAACTGGGACATTGTCATTGTTTTCAATTTAAAAGGTTCTAGTGAGTCCAAATTGCACGTTTTAAAGTTTTATAACGAATACTCCTTATTAATGTTTTATTTATTTTGTAAAGCGATTAGTACAGACATCTTTTTTACGATAAAAGTATTCTCGTTAATATTCCAAAGCAAATTTCGTTAAAATAATCCTTATTTGGTGGTTTTAAAATCTGGCTCTTTTGTAGTCTTTAATAATTCAACAATATATTGATTTATATTGAGAGGAAACAGCTCAGTTATGAAATTACGTACTTTCATTGTAATATTTTCATTAATAAAGACTAGAGCTCTTACTTCCAATAAACGTAAGTCTAGTTCAAAGTAAAAGCATAAAGGGATTTTTGTAGCAAACTAGACGAGCTAACAGAGTATCAGAATGGTTTAGATACGATAGCCAGTTAGTTATCGTTGAAGCATCGGCAATGTTTTAGAATTCTAGTCAAGTCCCAAGAGTAAACGATAGAAGGTTAGTTTAGAGAAAACTATTTTCCGTATTTACTGCGCTTCAACAAGAAAATTCAGTTTCTAAAATTCAGATTCATTCACACATAAATTTCAATTTACCCAAAGTAAACAAAGATAAATTTCAAACCAATTCATGTGATTAGTTGATTATGGTTAATACAATATCGTTTTTATTAGAGGTATAATGTGTAAATTTCAAATACAATACAATACTCGCTTGTGTTTATTAAAAATTAATCGACTTTTATGGTCGTTAAATTGACTCTCTAATAACATTAAAAGACAAAGTGTTTATCAGTCCTGCCAGGATATGGGATTTATTTCCACAACATTGAAGCTTGTTAGGTCACCGGAGGGATCAAAAAGTGTCCCATTTATCCAACTAGCTTATTTTCAACACAACTGTTATGTATACCAATGATGTATTGTTTTCTTGTCCCAAATATTTTATGCGATATCATGAACTATGAACCTTTTTTTTTCCTCTTATGTCTCCTTGTTGGCTGATATCATTAAGTTGACCCTTTTTGGTAATGATGCAACGCATGCGTAAGCATCTCTATGCTGACCCTGCAGTTGACAGCTTGGAAAATTCACAAAAGATCCATCCGAAATAAAATTGTAATTTAATTCTGTGTTTTTGTTTCATTACAGAAATATACATTTGTTATAATTGTTATTTCGTTCCTCTTTTCCAACAAAAAGGGAGATTTCATTGGATAGTTGTTATAATAACGATAGCGTAGGATTAAATTTTAATTTAACAAAACTAGTTTGAGAATACGATTAAGTCGGAACAAAACATTAAAAACTTGGTGACATTTCGAACGACTTCTTTCATTATATCTTAACAATGCCTTTACCACAATGTTATGGTTTCCATTAGAATTTATACTACGTCCATATAACAATAGGTCTTTGTATTTTGTTCTTATATTCAACTTCCCAAAAAGATTACACAAAATATTCTATAAATTGTTTCTGACATGATGTATTTCGTTGCGTTGTTGTTTTGATATTACTAATGTCTTCATTTTCTTGTAGTTGACTCGAACTTCCGCTAAAATACACACACATATTTGTATGGTGAGAATTTATTTTTGTTTTGCGGTGCCTCTATTCACTACAAGGACGAAAGAAAATTAACCGCTAGAGGATATTGTTTACCGGAAAAGTCCATACATTCAATAAAATGACCTAAATTCTAAAAGACTTTCCGTGTATTCGGTTATGGTGAATGTTTCACTTTTATACAACTAGTTTCTGTTTTGCTATTTTTTTTTATGTGTTCGTTTGTGCGAATCAATCGGCTGCCGAGCAAGAAAAATGAGAAATAAAACGTGCAATCGATACAAGAAAAAATTGACAATAATAAAGTTCTATTGATCCGACAAACGTTTACAAAATTTCCAAAGGTTTTCCAAGCGAATAATAATCTAACATCAAAACTACGATTATATATGAAACTAGAAGAACGATAGGGTATATTTTTCCGGCCGTCGGTTTGAACGTGTTTTGAATCCTATTTAAATTCACCCTAAAGCCAATCGATAAGTCCTTTACGATGGAAATTTTTTAGCTAGATATTGACCAGGATCATCCCGTATAAAATACAAAGGAATACAGTCTAAATTGTAAATAAAATAATAAATTCAACACATAAAACAAAAACAACTTGAATGACAAAATAGATTGTCCACAAATATCGGTAGACAACAACAAAAAACAGGCGAGACGGGAATTTTAACACAAGGTCCAGTTGAAATCCTTCTAGTGATTCTTTTATTTCTTCTTTCAACGATCTCTTTGATGCGTGATTGTATTCCTTTCTAAGACCTGTGTCCATCTATTTTCCATGATATTGGTTTGATTTCGTTGTGTCAATATAGGTCAACTCCCAAGACTTGCGACCAGAGTCATCACAAAGGAATAAAATCTACAAACCGTACCTATCTATAGTCATATACAAACACTTCTTCTTCTTCTTGTTCAAACAACTACACGAAATCTTTACAGATTTATAATTCTCCATTTGTGTATGCTTTTAAAAATGTAATTATCATTGCATATCATCTTGGAAATCGTTTTTAAATAACAAACTGGTGAGCAGGTGTAATCTCGGCATCTAAGCAGGTGCCTTTATAGTCCAACAACCTCTTTCGTGATTCACCTGTCTTGTTTTAACGATTAATATGATGATAGTTAAATCTTGCTGGACCACAAGATATTCACCTGCTCTCTCAAAATATCTACAGTATATTATAATTTGACCTATTGGACAGGTGCCCAAGTCAGGTATACATGCGAATCGGTATAATAAATTGAGTTCTACCTGGTCGAATAAACTCGAGCGAGAAAAATCTATTTTTCAAAAAATAACCAAAAATAAACAGTAATTCATTTTTAATTAAAATAAACTTAAATATTTTAATAGAAAAATCGTTGTAATCAAACGTAATAAAATATGCATTTGACTTTGAAACTTTTCGAAGAGATTTCTAAATTTTCAATATAAACTCACCCATCTGGAAGAGCACAGGTAATCGTAAAAAGCCATATTTCTAGCAATTGCGACTCTGAAAATCAAATCAAAATTTGGTGATTGGTATTTATGATATTTGCTAATTAATAAACTAATAATTAGTTATTAACTTGATAGTTTTAGACTTATTATTGTGCCTAGTTTGTAACTCCATCATTACGATTTTCACCAACTTCATGCCTAGTCTTGCTTGTCTTAGAATTTAATTGATGATATTTTCCATTTGAAACTTAAATATTTGGACGTTAGAAAACTGGTCGTTTTTTTCTGTTAATATTTTGACAGATTCTTGGAGCATTATTCACAGCATCTGATCTATTTAGATTTCCATCTTTTTCCCGAAATAAATCGAGATTTCATCGGGTTTAGTGTAGCAGTTTTATCGAGTGTTTTTACAACAATAGTACGAAGAAAAATGAACACTCCTATAAGAAGATCTTGTTGCTATTTTTTTCTGTGCGGAATAAAATAGTAAAAAGCAGATAAAGTGGGTAGATCAGTATGTATTTTCGACGCGTTTTTTTGTCCATAAACCACCATAAAAGTCTACAAATGATATTTTTACTGGTCCGTGTACATAAATCTCGACAGGCCACATATGGTGACGATTAAAAATATAACGATAGTAAAATTTCATGTGAATATACACATAAAGAATATCGCCGATAGTTGTAAATTATTCATTATAAAGAAAACGAGTTGAAGATTATTCTATGTACGTATGCATATTATAGATATAAATAGTTAAAAGGGGGACTCAGATTAATTTATTGATAATGGAAGAATAATAAGTAACAATAACGGATTGTCGAATCTTATAAATGATTTATTAACAAGTTTTAGGTGAGATTTAAATAAAGTTATTAACTCAACTAATTTGCATTTTGATGAAAATCTTCTAGCCTTCGTCCTGTCAAAAATTAATACTTGCAATGTTATTTCGGTGCCGTTGTTTTAATCAACCAAACGTTCGAATAGACAGTAAACGAAACAAATTTATTACCTGTTTATTTACAAAAACAATTAGAAAAAACTACAAATATATCATTTGGATAATGAATTGTTCAATATATGTACATGTCTACAATTTTAACCGAGATTTGCTAGTGTGAATACAATTCTGTTTGTGTTAATATTACTGCTGTATATGTGTGTAATTTCCTTTAGCACGCAATGTAGTTTCGAAATTAGTAATAAAGTAAGTAGTTGAAGTCGTGTGATAACGATAAGGGAAATTTTACTTTTCAATCAGATTAGAAATTTCCACCATACATACTAGTACTGTGAAAGTATATGTTATTTTGTTGTTAGGCACAATTTATATTAAAAAAATCATTCCGATTTTCTTCCCCTACAACAATCTATTACTTTCTTATTTTATAATGTGATAGGTGCGTTCCAACCTTGATAATAATTACATGTTAGTCTCAGGTAATGATAAGCAAGTAACTAACTGTAATCCATCTTATATGTAAGACAGTTTTGAATTTAATCAGTACACACGCGACTTCAGCTTTATTCATAATATCCCATCAAATTTGAATATTTCATTTCAATACGAAAGGGTCCGTCTGTTAATGTTCCACTATTCTAAACTAATTGAAATAACCATGAAAACTTGACCGGTTGTCTAATAGTAGTAGCCTCAGCATTAATTACAGACTACTATTAAGAAAATTGCTAATTGTTTAAATAGGCAAGTTGTACGGGTCTGCTGTAATTTAGACAAAACTTCTTGTTTGAATTTAGCGAAATTACCAGAAAAAATAAATTTTCTGTACAATTGAGCAAATGTTAATAATATAAAATTATTTACTTTTAATATGAACTAACAGTTAAGTAACATTCTTGTAGATTACCTATTAGAGTACCTTGGTTTTATTATGGAGAAATATTGGGGTGTTTTTATTGTTACTCGAGGGTTAAAAGTATTTTCGGTTGCACAAAAAATGGGCTTGGCACCTCTGCGGTAGTACTTTAATTAATATTTGACAGAATACTGAATTGTAGATTCAAATGAATAATTCATTTTGTTAATTATCATATTTGGTAGAGTTATTTGAATAATTTGTAATACACTAGTTGAAATGATACAAATTAACAAATTTATATAATATATCAACACTTATAAAAACAAGTTTCCCTTACGGAATTCTATTTAAACTTTTGGATTGTTGGTATAGGTATACGTTTACTGAATTTCAAAGTTTTTTTTAGATTTTATTATTTAATACACTACCCGTATAGGCGAATCGTTTATACATAGCTGTGGAGAGTAATAAAAGCTCAAAATTCCCATATTGCTTATTTCCTGGTCGATGCGGTAGATATGGCATACCACACTCATACGTACATTTTTTAACAACTTCAACAATACATTGTGTGTTGTGGAGTGATGCAAATAAATATTTATGTAGAATTTAGCTAACAAAAAAAAAATCCAGCATTGTTTCTAGCAGATAAAACTCGGCTAAATTATGTTTAAAACGAAAATTTCAATTCTATCGAAATTGCTATTTACACAATAAACTATAATCAATTAATTATAATTCCATTACAAACTAAACGCAATTATAGCTAAATTGTTTGTAAATTTTATTAATTATATTAAAATTCGAATATAATTGGAATTTAATGATTTACTTTTTTAAATACGAAAATAATATGACAAAAGCACACTCATTATTCCAACTGAAAATGTACAGAACACTCCTATTTATGGTTGAAACACTGTATACTGTAGAAGCTCATTTCTTTACCAAGACCCTATCCAATTTTGATTGGTCCATTAACCGCCCTTATTCTTTAAATTATTTTACCGTTTTCTTTTAAAATTTGTTTTTAACAACGCTAAATGAAGAAGAGTGTGTGTGATAGAGAGACAAGTTAGAATAAAAAATAAAAGTAAAAGCGAAGGCATGTTATAATCTTTGAGTATATCGTGTTGTAGTCATTTCTTGATCAAATACAAAACCAAGCGACGAGATGATAAGAAAGAGCTTTAAACTTTAACATAAAATCTTAAACGAGAAATAAGTACGGAAAAAGATCAAGCAGGATGTTGATGATAATGATGATTGTGAACATGATGTTACTGATACTGATGATGTTGATGATGATGGGAAAAGGAAACGGTAGTTGTTTGTTGAATTGTGTTTGCAATCCAAGAAAACAAAGTTAGATAGCTATTGTAACGATTTCTGTTTGTATGTCGGTTGCTTAATTGAAATAACGCCCTTACAGCACGCTAGATTCAACCAATCAGTGTTGTAGACATGCCATTTCTTGCTCTTTTAATTGAACTGTTATTGTTACATTCAATTAAATTCGACTTGCCTTTGTATTGTACAAGTTCTTGTTAATTTGTAATATGATTTTTCCGGAAAAAAAGTCACAGTAGAATTTTCTTTTAATCAAATGGTATGAGGTTTTCACAATGAATGTCATAAATAAAGAGGGATTGCGTAATAAAATTAAAACTTTGTTCAATTCTTTTCCATTTGCTTGCCGTGATGGTAAATGTAGATGGGAAAACGAAAAATTTGCAAAGTAAGCTTAAGGTTTGGACTACATTATGCCAGTCAATAACCTGAATCGGAAATCGACCGTGGCAATTTTATTTTAAAGATTCAAACTAGGTAGTAGAAACCATATTCCGGATGCGATTCGATTGTAAATTTAGATAGGTACGACTGTCTCTCTAGAGAGGACAAACAAACCTACCCGTATATACTTTATCGAAAACTTTATTCCAAGTTCAGTGTTTTGGTTCGCTGTAATGAACAAAGGAATTGGTGATAATTATAGCACAATGTTGTTATTTATGTAAACAGAAAATAAGCACTTAAAGTTAACACAACTTTTATCTACTAAATAGAACATCAGTAATAATCGAAAATATCATATTTTGATCAAAAATCACTAAAATGGAGAAAGAATACTTGTACAAGTAGGTAATTGGAAATGCTAAAACAATAGCACACGATAAGCACACAAATACGAATATGAAGTTAGAAATTTAGAGGATCTGGGGAATTTTATTACCAACCGATATTTTTGACGTGCAATTTAAAATTCTCGATTTCTATTGGCCAAATTTGATTCAGTCGGTATAACCAAATTCCCCCGATATTGTTAGTACCTAACCTTACAATTCCCAATTTGATTACCGTCAGTCTTACTCTGAGTGTCCATTGGGTGTTGTTGTGTTTGAAGAATTTGTGAATTAAGGTATTTATTCATGTGCGTAGTTCTTTGATTATTTTATTCAAAATATTTGAAAAACTACACATATGAATAAAGATAAGATGGAAATTTTAGTAAAGGGGGACACTCTAACAAGGAAAAGATTTTGATGAAATTTGGTATACAGGTAGAGCTTCAAAAAATAGTCGCATTTTTTTGGCTGTCCATATTTACTTTAAAAGGGTGAAATTGCCCCTTAAAGTTAATCCCCCAAAAACAGTTTTAGCCATATTTCGAGAACGTAACAAGATATCGAATTCATTCAAAAACTGAAATATTCTACACAACCAATACCCTCCGGTTTGTGGAGGGTGAAAAATATATGTGGGGTAGTTAGTACTGGTCACAATTTTAGGAAATTCAAGTTTGTCTCCTCGTAAACTTTATAGAAAAACTAAAGTTACCTATTTTTGGTTTTTTCGATTCATCTCCTATTTAAAAGGGTTGCAATCCCCAATATATTATGACGTCAATTGAATTTTTCGTATCAAGAGACTAATCAAAAGCTAAAATGTTTATAATAATCATTAGCTGATATCATGAAGTATTTTTAAGATGGTGTATTGCAGGATAAAAATAAAAATAGTATTTCAGTTTTTGAAAGAATTCGATATCTTGTTTCGTTCTTGAGATATAGCTAAAAATGTGTTTTTAAGGGGCAATTTCACCCCTTTAAAGTGGATATGAGCAGCCAAAAAAAATGCATTGACTATTTTTTGAAGCTCTACCTGTATACCAAATTTTTTCAAAATCGGAGAGGGACAGTTGTGTCTTTCTCCTTGTAAGTTATTTTAATATTGAACGCTCATTTGCAAGTAATAATTCATAAAATAATAAATCAAACACCTGGGTAGATTTTGTATTTAAATTTTGTTTAAAAAAAAATCCCTTGTAAACACTCGCTTTTACCCTCTTTATCCGGTACCTACGTAGATCTTGGAATTGTCGGTTCTTTTTTTGATTTATTACTTAATATGCCAGCTGTAATTGTTAAAATTACTTTATTCTATTACTTTAGAAAATCTGTCCCACTGTTTAAGTATGACGGATTAAAAGTCCTATAGCATGCTATAGACATACATAAGACTGGCTATTTATTTTAACTAGAGAAAATGGACAAATATATAAGAATAAGGGAATGGTTGAAAATCCGTTTCTATTCTATAAAACACGCACCTTATATTACGATTTAAGTTTTCCGAACACGCTTCTCGTCTACTGTACTTGATTGATCTGTGTGTGCCGTGCATTTCGTGACGTCATATCAATCTTTCTTTACATGTTTGTTGGAGGTGTGATGCCGCCCCTGAAAACGAATATCTTACTCACTCTATTCGTTATGTCGTCTAACACAAATACAACTCATATTACTTTTATAATTTATTACTATTTCACATGAGATGCCATAGTTGTTAATCTATGACCATCGTTCATCTTACCTACAAATTATCTTTCCTCTATTCAATTGGATTCTAGTTTTAGGGAATCAGTAGTGGTTCGTAATCTGAATTAGAAGAATTCACTCTAGACGAGTCGACGCTGAGAATTCAATTAGTTCAGTCGATATGTACAATTAGAACGTCGATAAACTTGCGGTTAATAATAGTTACTCTACTGCCACTACTATTACCACCAACAGGTCAATATTCGTAGCCTCAGTCTACTATCTATTCGACCTTTAAATCGACCACTACTAGTGATAGTATTACAAATATACTAATCAAATCATTCTGTTAGAGTTACTAATAAACAATCTGGCTCCAATCAAACCTTGATTGTTGAATTAACAATGGCAAATATTGAATTACTTTGAAAAATTAGTTAAAAAGGGGTGTATTTAGCTAACAAATGTCAAATAAAATAACTGTATAGGAGTTTGTCGATTTTAGATAGAAAATATAACAGAGACATAAATGTTTATTTTCAATTTTGCAAATGAAATGTAAGTTCCCTGCAGCTATGTTTGTATTGAAGGTTTCATCCCAAGGCGTCGTCGCCTTTGAGACTGGTTATATAACAACGTATTCCGCTTGAAAAATGTTATTTTCTTTTCCTCGTCTCGTCTTATATATGAAAACTAAAATAACTAGCAATGTTAGTCTGTTAGTCTACTTTTTATTAGATATAGTATATTTTTATAAATGCCTGTAACGATAGGGCAATATAATAACGAAACAAAAATTGATAATAAAAATATCATAATTTTGTTCGAAAATAGGACAAATTTCAATATTATAATATCGGATAGATTATGACATATCGAAAATATAGTAAAATAAACATCACCCTCTCCTTTAACATATCAATAAATCAAACAATCGAAAAACGACACCCGCCAATCATTTATACAAAAGACAGTTTTGTGTCATCACTTGAACTAACTCTTAGTCAAAATGTCACAACAGTTCTACTATCGAAAATGATTGATGTTTGTGATTTGACATTGCTGCATCATATCTGAAACTAGGACGTGTCAAAGTTTTATCATCCCTATATCTTACTTTATTTCTCAATTTATTTTTATTTTATTGGCAATCTATTCTAGACATACTTTAATCATAGTTCATTTATCGATTCGGTAAAGACAGAGTGGGATTGGGTCGCCGGGCCAATACCCGGTAGGCCAACAGATTCATAAGCAAAGGGTCAAGAAATTTCAGGTGACCAAATGGAGAGTTTTTAAGTATTTTATCAATTTATAACTTGAAATTATACAGGGTCAATTGCTATGAAATACCCAAAACTCACTATCTCTAAAGAATAATCAGTATTTTGGTAGCTAAAATCGGCTCAACTATCAATAACATAGCGGGATTTACTCATTTTTTTCTCTAAAACTAAACTTTATAAGCTTCCTAATGCATTGAGCAAATTCGATTGCGCCGAGTCGAATTTTTGAAGAGAAAATGTGTTGATGAAGCGTATATTGAAACGTACTTGCTTCTGTTGGTTAGTTGTGTTTATAATTTCGGAAAAAATACGTTAACTTAGATGCGGTTTTTAGAAAAATTGAAAAGAGAATAGAAAATGCGATAATTTGCAATTGTGAAGTTAACTTTCATCTTGCTCTTGATATGAATTTGATTCCATTAACTTTTTCTAACAATAAGCGAAATTTGTGTTGCGCTAAAAGCCCATTTTCTTCACAGAACGTAGTTTTTCAGTATTTTCGGAAAATTTAGTCGATTTTCTAAAAAACCATGGCGCAATCTAGGTGTAAAATTGCAATTAAATTCGAAATCTGTTATCATTTTCGAGATATTTGTGTTACCTAGAAGTGGGGCCCAAATATAATTTGCCGGTGTGCCAAACGGCTGCCAGTCCAACCCTGAATGAAGACATAGAATTTATTTATCGTTGCCATCAACAATTACAACAATCAGTTAAATGCAGTTATTGTCATGCTAAACAACTGTAAATTATATGGAAAATAACAGTATTATGGCTCTTGTTTATAATATATTTGAATGAGTAAAACGTTAGGAAATTGCCGGGTTGGTGTGTTTATAGTATTGAAATATATACCTTGTAGGCAAGGATACAATTAGTGATTCTATTTGTGTTTCCGTCTATCATTTGCAAATATAAAAAGGAAAATTGCTTTAGTCAAAGAAACCACTACTTCATTAGCATCAAATTCAACAATGCCACTACAGAGAGTTAGTAATTCATGTTTTATTAGACATTCGTATATTAAACGAGATGAAAATGACAATGAGTAGAAAACAATGAAACCAAACTCCAAAGCGTCTGTCTTGCCTTTATATTACTTTCTTCTACGAAATGTATAACATCTTTCTTAAATATGAAACTTGAGTAAGAGATTGAACAAAAACACAAAGTCACTCTCTATTGTGGCTAGAAAGTTCGTATAACAGGAGATGACAACAGCGACGCCAGAAAGTTTATAAGAGAGAAACAACATAGATTTTAATGTTTATATCTTTTACACTTCGTATACATCAGTATACGTCTTTTCTTTGGCCAACTTGTAGCCAATTCATTGTGAAAGAAGTCGACAAAGCATTGGTATTTTCCTCTCATAATCATGTGTTTCACAACTTTGAAATCATCTCTTCCATTCTATCTTACTATATTTTCTCAACTCATTCCAACTATCATTATAGAGTCATTATTGAGCGACAAAACAGTGTCACTATACTATAAGGGATGATATTGGGGGCATCATTAGAACAAATCTGGAACATTGCGACGCGTCGGGACTTTATCAACCCTTAACGACACTACAAATATCTCTGACTCGACCCAGAATCGACACTGCAACCATTCATGTCAGAGATTAACTTGAAAAGGTCAAATAATATTAGTTGATATTGTCCTTAATTTCAACGAATATTTCTAAACAAACTGGCCAAACCATTAACTCATTACTATTGTATTCGATAAAAGTAGTGATTTTTAATTTAAAACGGTTTTATACTATAATTGGAGCATATATTCTGTTTTGTTTCCACTAAGGTCTCGTTTATTTAATATTCTGAATGGAGTTGAATTTTTAAGTTGCCTCTCTTGTTCTAATTCACACTACATGTAAATTGTTTATGAAAATAACAAAACAACTGTTGTTATTCTTTGAATCGATATTAATTGAAACCTCAGGCTTCGCGACAATGTTGTAATGAAGTTTCAAGTCGAGTACACTTTGTTTAATGAAGTCACCATGGCAGATTTATAGCATCCTCAAGTAGAGGGATACTTAATTACATGTTGGGAAGTGGAAAGTTGGATAAAGACAATGAATAGCAAAAAAAGAGACGTCGGGGAGAAGACACCATTCCGCTAAAAGAATGGATGATGGGACGATTTCTTTTAATAGAATTAGAAAGGATAGTCTTTAAGTTGATCAATCTTTCGGGAAAGATGCAGGACTTTCTGCTGAAGAAATCTTGCATCTATCAAATTCCTGTAATATATGGCCATTATTATATCGTTAAGATTGTAACGGGTTTTGGAGAATTGCCATATTACTTTCATAACAACTAATACCCACGACTAGCAATGTTGCAAACTATATTGTAATTGATTCTCCATTTGAATACTTTTTAACTAATTGCAACTGAAATATTGGATTTTTTTGTAATTGTGGCGTATATAAGAGGAACGAACAAATTAGGATTTAACAGGAAGGTCAAAATGTAGAGCAGACGGATCAACCCTTGTAATTGCCAAGATCTGAAGTGGGACTAGTTGTGTAATCGAATGCAACAATTTACGCTTGTTGAATTGTAACATTATATTGGCATTTAAAATTTCTATATATTATGTCGATTTATTTAAATGATGCAATAAATAAAAACTATCGATTGGTTAAAAGAAGCCAATCTGTATGCTAAAGAAATTCACTTGAGAATCTCTTCAATTTCAGCAACAGCAACTGTCTATCCTTTTCTTAAACAGCACCTATAAATTTGAGTCGCTGTTTGATTTCCTAATGAGACAAACACAAGTCCGGAATACTTCCGGTCGTTGGTTCTCGGATTTTGCTCACTGTTGTTTTGTTTGGCAATCTCTACAAGTTGTACAAACCGTCACATGGTAATTGTATATGTGTATAAGTAGAGTTGTAGTTGTGCCCAAATGTTCATCTTGATTACTTACTATTCGTAACAAGACGACTCGCTAGATATACCCTCTTGAAATTCCCAATGCCTCATCGTCTCCTAGTCTTAAAGTGATAGTTTCCTGATTATAAGATTTATAGTAAATTGAGTTTCAAGTTTGCGTAATTATTAAATCAACATTTCCTTATATCTCGGTCTTTGTGTTGGGGTTTTTCTTCAATGCGAATTTCCTCTTTTAAACGGCACTCGGTTCAACTTGATGGATTAGCAGTGTTGAAATTTGATGGATCTTTGTTTTGTTTTGTTGCTAATTTGTGTTGATTGTTGTAATAGAAAAGCAGACAAGGGAAACTTGTTCAATGAATTATTACGCATTTTTTTAACATTATACATACTAGATTAAGTATGGAGAATTTTAACAATTAAAATAAGAATTTACGATAGCAAATAACTGACTTACATGCATGTTTGTATGTAATAAAAACGGAAAAAATTTAGTGGTAATAAAATTTTTGTAGTCGCTTTAGAACCGGCATACTTTTCAGCTGTAATACACGATGTTGGACAGCAAAAATGGTAGTTAATAAATTACAATACCACCAATGACATGTTTCAGTGGAAGCTTTAGGATATTTACTAGTTAATCTCGTGTTAAAATGACATCTAACGACAGAATTGCATCAACATTTGTGCTGTTAATAATTTTGAAAATTGACGAATAAAAAAAATCAATTATAAAATCAAACATTGCATGTGATCTCAACAGCTTAGCATAACTAATACTTGAAGAAATAGTTGATAATTTATTAAAACCATCGTTAACGTATAAATTTACAAACTCAGTGAATTGTAAAGTTAATTTAACAATAACAGGAGATATCAAATTTCCATCAAGTCAAAATCATCATTGTAGGCCGTTGTCAAGTCACATCTAGATTTCAACTTGAATAATTCTCTTATAGGGGGTGACTGATTCTATGTTGTTTGTACCTACTAGTAGATGTAGCAAGTAAGGGTGAATTACCCTTTAATATTGTCAGATTTTCGAATAATACTGACAATAACGGTCCGCCCATCATTCAGTCTATAATTACCATAATAATATCAGCACATACTGTGACACATTACGGATTTAGGCCTCTGAGCTTGTTTGTTAATCGTGTTGGAACATGTTTACAATTAATCACGCCCTCTTTCTGCTAGTATATTGCAAGTTGAATGCTATCAGAACTGTTGTGACACTGTGTATGTGTTTCACAGATATCATATGTGACCTTATTCATTGCTGGTTTATGTACATGCATGCTAAATGTTGGACGACATAACAATAATAGCAACAATGTAAGTTGGGGTCTTTTCTCCCGACTTTATGTAGAGGAAAACATGTCAGATAGCTTAGATATAAATGATAGGGCAATAATATCAAATGTGGATGAGACACATATCCATCACAACGTCTAATCTGATGTTGTTGATGACGCTTGAGGCGTTGACAAGATTTTACGTCTCAAAAATTGTCCAACACCTCCATCTGACAACGTCACTAGCAATATATCAGAACTTTAGGGATCTCTAGCTAGATAAAATCGTCTCCAACGCCCATTTGCTAACTTTGATTCCATCTTCTCACGTTTTCAAACGTTTACCTCAAGATACCTCAATTTTATTTTCTTGCCAGTTGTAAGGCCTAAACGATCGTTTATTCACACACATACACATTTCAATTCAATGTAATTAGAAAGTTTTAAAATTGTTGACTTTGGATTTGGTTCAGAACGTTGGTTACTCAACCACAATAGTGGGAATTAGACGTGAAGTAAAAGGGATATAGATGCTTTTAATTCTGCCACTTTAATCTCTACGGATTGACGGTATAAAAGACTTTACTAAAGAAGATAAAGAAATAATTACACTAGTAATAGCCAAATAGAAAAGGAAAATGGGAAAGAATAAAGTGATGTCTAGTAAAATTGTCGTTTTTATTTGTAAAAGGATCCACGGTAAAATAGCCAATTTCATTATAAGGTTTTTATCGAAAATGCCAAGATTACCTTCGTTTATATTTCACGAACTTTTATCGATTAATTCAAATGGTAACTATTTCAACGCAAAGAAAAATAAACAAACAGGTCTGTACTAATTCAAATACCTTGTGTTTCACTTAAATAGTCTTAGCTCTTAATGATGAGCCATTTTAAAAATATTTTAAAGATAGGAGGATCTCGAAGGTCATTATATCCCGTAACTCATCGAAAAGTTGCTCAACAAGCTTTAGTCGGTTCAAATTTTGATAAAATGCTCTCCAGGGGCATCCTATTAAAATACTTTTCAAATCGATTGTCAGTACTAGGTGGTGCTATGAGACTTAGGGCCATTTAAGTGAAACAAGCAGTACACAATGCTGAACGTGAAACAAAGACGGTAAAGCTTTTAAACTCCAACAACATTTAACTCAATTAATAGTATCGTCCTTTTAGGCAAACTATACTATCCTTCTACATCTTTAACTGTTGAAAACGGCCAGTCTCTAGATAGTCTATGCTAATTGTTCAGTGTTCTAGTTTTCATGCTTTCCAGCCTCTCTAAGGAGTGTACCGCTACTATGGTCCGGACTCATTATCCTTTCAATGCCCACTACTCTGTTAACTTAACAACTGGGGATATGTTGTGTACTGAATACGGCTAATTACATTACCTTCCAACAACTAAACTCTATAAGGCTAAATTCTAAATTTATTCAGTAAAAAGTTTCACTTGAAACTATATCGTTGGTTATTTGAATAGACTTGTACAACTATCGATAAATAATTGACGTTAAGTATTTCTGACACGAATCGTAATTATTGACGGCCCGCAGTACATGTTTTTCAACACAGAGGTCATTATTTATAACTCCATATCTCATTTATTTTCTAATGTATTTAAATGATTCAGACGGAGTTAGAAAGAGCATTTCAAGAAGCTGGCAGTTTTGGAAAATTTCAATTACTTTTTGGGTGACAGAAAATTGCAATTTCTCCATATTTAATGACCAGTCATTGCATTCAATAATTCACCTTCAACATACCACGATATTCTTGAATAATTTACAAATCAACCATCCATGTGCCTTAATAAATTTTCTAAAATTTCCAACATTGATGTAATTTGATATAATCCTTTGTGAATTTAATGACGAAACTTTTTTTTTATAAATCCCCTTTTTCATAGTTTACTCTTCAAACATTCACAATCATTATTCTCGTAACGAGTTCCGTCAATGTTGCCATCACCTTCGGAAAGTTTTTCGGAAGTGCGCATCTTACGGAAGTGGTAGAATTTAATTAAACCAACCTAAATCCATCAGCACCGCAATTTTCCAACTAATACTCGTCCATAATATGTTAGGGGGAAAAGAAAAATGACGGCTCATTTATAACAGGATATTTGCATCTTTCAAGATTACCTTCCATCAATAGACGAAAATGGGTTTTTTCACATTAAATCAAAATCGAATTCGAATTGTTTATTTTTCTGAAGAAATCTTTAATCATTTGCAACTAAAAAGTTGTAAAACTGAAAGTTTTGTCTGGAGGAGTTTGGTTGTTCAGTAGTAATATTGTATCAGGCCAGCCAACCGAATAACAGCTGCCGGAATTTCCGGAACAGTAACAATGTTGCTTCAGGCAGATGAGCAAATTAAAAATTTGGCGGGCAAGATTACTTCTATTGTTTCTTGCTCTTCTCATTTTAAGTTCCATCTTTAATAGTAAAATTGCTAAAAAACAACAGCTTTAATATACCTTGTATCTTGGCAAAAGGGATTTATTAAAGTTTCTCTTGTTTTTCTCTTAAATTTTTCCTCTTGAGTGTTTCTTTCGTTGGGAGGAAGAGAGAAATTTCGAGCAGACTGTTTCGATTATGTTCACTTCGTTTCACACTTATTTAATAACAATGTCTGAAAAACTTGCAAGCAGCCCCTTCAAATCTGATCTCGTTTCAAATAGTTAAATTGTACACTTGCCGAGATTGTTTAGTTGAAAAATTCACAATCGACCTCAGATCAAATTAAACATGAACAAACAATTCGTTTCAATAAATTGAATAAAAAAAAGACGACTTGTTTGTATGGCTACACTGATGCAAATATTGTCAAGCGCAAGTGGTGTTGAATTAATTTCACTGCCGATAAACTAGCACTCAAGTCAGATGGTGGCTTTTAAAATGCTAGCCGTTCTTCTGGTTGTTCCATTAACCAGATTACAGAATGGATACGAAAAATAGTTCTTTTCGAGAATACATAAAGGAAGAACAAATCGAAAGATTTGTTGACAACTACCGTATATTTAGCGGTTTTAATTAAATTCATTTTATTAGCGCACTAATTTAACGTTCGTTTTTAATTAATAATGCAATACCAACTGCAATAATATGATAACAAAGAGAATAAATTCGTGCATAATTGAACAATTTGAATGAATCTTGTTTCAATTTGCCCCAAGCTATAGAATTAATTTATATTCTTTTGATGTGAATGATCAGATGTAATTGAGCAAATATAATTATAAATGAAAACAGAAAAAAGAGTATTTTCTATTCTAGAAATGTTTTAAATCAAATTCCAGTTTTACTGAATAGTTTGTACGTGTGAATATGGCATAAGTCAGATAGGTCACACAATACTAGACTCCATTCCCGGATTAGAATAAAAATGAATGTTGTGTAAAGCAGGCGGCGACAATCGGAAATCGCCCGGATTAAATTGCTCGGCTTTTAGGGAAGTCGCAAAATCCAACGTATCGTTAATGCATTCTAAATTACAGTGTTGTATTCGAAGTTACATCAATATTGTTGATATCGAAGTTAAAAAAATTGATAAACATTTTCATATTATTTGAAATTATAAAAGAAATTGTAATTGGAAGAAAAATTTTCCAATCAAGAAGATTGTCGTGAAGAAACTGGAATCGTCCATATGTTCGTTAAAGTCTACAACTCTAGTAAAGAAGCGATCGTTGGAAAAAAGTGATGGAAAAGTTGAAATGGCAAAACAATCACAACCAGGCGGTCATAAAATATAGAAATTTCTATAGCACGTGTGCCTGTTATAGAATGTTCTCAGAAACGAAAAACTAAAAGTTTTACTACCAAACAATTTTCGTTGGAATTACGACCGATAACTTAAAGAAAAACAAAATTCCAAAGTACGTTTTAATTACAATTGTATGAAAATTGGCGGATGCGCCGGGCAACAAACAAATAGGTAAACTTGTACAGATTCCACCTACTGATGAGGCAAGAAGTATAATCGTATCTTTTAGTTATTTTGTTTCAATTTCCAACAAAATTTCCATGGAATTTTCGTAATTCTCTTGTTAAATTCCCTAACAAGCCTGTTTAAATAATTTATAACTACAGGTAGAATGTTAAATCCAAGATAGGAGATTTATTGTTGGAATAGTTTTAATTTTAATAACATTAAGCTCAAAATTCTTCATGAATATCCGTTGCATTCTCCGTTTTGTATATTTTTTTTATCCTTGGACGGAAAATCGTGGAAAAAAAATCATTTTACACGATGATCATTCGATATAAAAGAGCACGTTCTGTCGAGTTTGTAGATTTATTTTATGAAACAAAAATTCTCGTATATTATAATAGATTGAAAAATAAAAAACTATCAGTGTATGGCTGTAGTATAGGGAAGAATGGAAGAGAAAATCTATAAATGTACGACAGTTTTATTTTTGCAACGATGTCTTAAAACTAAACTACTGCCGTTTGGTTTACAGTCAAGAACAGAAAATTGTCTTCCTTTCTTTTATTACTATTGACAATAAACGAACAAGTCAAGTCGGAAAAGATTAATGAAAAACAGACTATTATCTTAGCTTCTAAAATAGATGTTAATAGTTGTGAAGCAGTAAAAATGATTGTTTAAAGTGGTGCAATATCCCTGTGATCGTTATTTGCAATAAACCATTATTGGACTACTTCTCTTTGAATAAAATCATTGCCATTGTAGATAGGTTAAAAGATTAAATTCGGTCAAATAAATTTGATGGTGTATAATTTCAATTTACGTTACATGTTTGTTTTGCTTGGTGGAATGAATTTTGATCCGGAATTTGACATTGTGGCTTGTTTAACAGGACAACCAGACAGATCCTGGTAAACCTGGCACATATACCAGTGGAAGCGTTCCAACGTCAACGCTACATTTCCCCATTCAACGACATTTTGGGTGAGTGAATCTCGTTGGGAAATTTACCATTAAATCATGCATTGTCGATTTGGTAATTTAACAAAATTAATTCAACTATTGAAATTTGGAAATTTGCGAACAATGCATACAAAAAGCGAAAAATCAAACAAATACTTTTGATGTCAACTTGAAACATTATTTCCGAATATAAATAGAGGAAAAAATACTCGTTACATCTGTATAACGACTATTATTGTTGGATATAATCGAAAAAAACATTGATTGCAAATAGAAATTGAGTTAAAATAGCGTGAAATGAAAATTACCTATACGCCATATACGAGCGTAAATATTCATCATTTGAAAATCTTTATGAATAATTAAAACATAACAAAAACGAAAATAGTGCAAAAGAAACGAATAAGCACAATATTTTGTGTTTTATTCGTTAAATTTTGTAAATTGTGAGACGACAAAACCGCCATTAACACAACCAACCTTCATTTCCTCGTCTATTTTTTTTAATCATTCACAATTGTGTACGCTTCCATGTGAGTTTGTGTATATGGCCGATTTCACCACCAGGTGCGGTTGTAGGCAAACAGAAACGAAGAATAGAATGTTTGCTTTCTTATCCCGCGACCTTATTGTTTCGTACATTCAGGTATAAAACCCCAAAGACTTTTTCTTCAACCATTCAATAATATATTTGAACGTTTTTAAATCAACATTAATGTATCCTGACATCAATTTAGGTTCCTCAACATCTGCCCTTCTTTGTTAAAAAATCAATATTTATATAACCAGATCAAACAGTTTTTAGGTTTAATTACCGGAAAATATTGTAATATCGTCGGTAAACTCTTGAAAATTCATCCCCCAACCTTTGTACTGTATTTTTTTTGCCGTTTCCTCTAATGAATAGGGATTTAATAGAAATTGGATAAACTCGTATATGTTGTTGTCGTTGTCACCCCTTTAATACAGTTTAGGTGATTTAAATTTTTTTCAAATTCGCCATGATTCATTTTTAAATTGTTTAAATCACTAGAATGGACAATAGAGCAAGATAAAAGAGGGTGGATAAAATAGTGAATGAGTCAGTTCCGGTTGCAGACTTTATTAATAATGTAGAATTATGAAATTATTTCTGCTAGTTTAAACAAATAACTAACAAAGGAAAGTATTCTATTTTTCTCTTATCGCTACATTACAACGAAAATAACGTTTGAAATATTTACTAAAAAATGCTGAATATTTTAAAGTTAAATTAAATTTCAAAATTGTAAACTTTTTCCATATTAAAACATCTTAATTAGTGTAGAAAATGTACGGTTCGTTTTTATTTCTTTCGAGATCGCTTGAAAAATATTTATTATAGAAAATTGTAATTATTTCTTTAAAATTTTAATTTGTATACATGAAGAATTTCAAAACCAGATTCTTGATGGAAACAGCTGTTCCAAGTTGACAACAAAAAGAAATCACATGTCTCAACAAAATCCACACTCATAGTACGTCCCCCGATTACATTTTATTTTCCCAAAAGTAGCCTATTAGTAACAAATATTGTTAATATATTATCGATATTTTGTATTTAGGGAAGAAATGATTTATAAAAAGACAGAGTTGTTGAAAACGTCAATTATTCTTAACCCCTTTCCGAATTCCGTTGCTGTGATCTCTTGAAATCTCTACACAGTTTTGCGGTATTAAAACAGGACCGACTTTAATAATAACGCAGTTATCGTTAAAGTAAATCTCTACGGTTTTAGATGGGAAGAAGGCGGCAAGCAAGCTGGAATAAGAATAGAAAATGAACGGAAAAGAACGATGAGTGCTTTTACCTGCTTGTCTGCATATGTTTTAAAGTGTTGCTGTTGTTGTTGGCGTAATAGTGCGAGTTTATGAAAAGGGCGTTTTCTTTTCTCCATCTATTTTTTGTTGTTGTGGTGGTACTAGTGGAGTATAAAAAACTTCCGGCCATAAGTGGATTCGTCTCCTATATTTCATACAACTTATTTCTTAATAAAACTTTCGCAACCTTTCAAAAATTGCCCGTCCAACTTTTTTTAATAACTTAAAGATAAATATGATCGTTTCGAAGTTTTGCCATACAGAAAGTTAAATTAATAGTTTCTATAACTATTATGGCATCCTTAGAAATAGTGAACTAGAAATTCAACCACCACCACAATTTGAAATTAAACAATTACAGAAGACTTGTACGATATTTGTAAATTAATATAAATTCGCCATGTCAAATTGCAATTTCGTATTATATTTCACTTGAATTGTGGTCAATTTTTTCGCCGTCCTTCTTAGGAAAAAATGAAATATTTAAAGCCGATCTTGGGCGTATCATATAAATTTCTCGGACATCTGGTCGGTTAGATTTCCGGAATGAAGTAGGGTCGGTATATTAATCAAGCGTCGTCACGACGCCCCAAACCCAGGGAAGTTAACCCCCGGGTAAAGGCCTTCTAGCTATTTTATATTATTACTAGTGTCAGTAATGGCAATAATAATAATGGTTGTGGTGAAGAACATCTCGTCGTCTTTTATTAAAATTTGTCCTGTGCCACCATAAAAACTTTTGATATAGTAAGACGATGGAAATTTATTTCGTATCGTCATTGTTGTTATTGTCGTTGGCATCATTATTCTTCTATTCCAAGACAATACCAACATCATCAGTATTTTAAATCCCGACACTCACAAAAATTAATTTTCGAAGCAACGTCGTGAAAAATCAAGTTAGCTTGATTCGATTGTCAAGTCTTTCAAATGTTTTATAAATCATGTTTAGCCGGCTTAACGACAAGGTGTTCCTTTGGGGAATAAGGCACGATGTAAAACGAAAAAAATTATATTAAGAAAAAATCATTTTATAGAAAAGAAATTCAACAAACACCTAATAATGAACTTTCTAAACTGGAATACGGTGTTCGGTTTTTTCAGGTGAACAACCATCGAAATTCCAAATATAAATTTTCTTGTAAACATATAAATCGATGTCTTGTTTATGAGTTGACAAAAATTTATTGGACATATGCGCCTCTGTATTTGTCTAGTTGGTGAAAAACCGGCGAATTTTCAAGAGAACTTTACTTCTCTATAGTAAAATTTATTGGAGTCATGTAACTATTATAATAAATTTCCGATAAATTTCTAAACTATAACCAAAGATATGCACTCGTGTTATTAATGGTTTCGTAATCGATTAAACAACAATTTTGCGAGTTTCATTCTGTAATGTTAACAATTATAATTGGAATCTAACAAGATAATCTTGAAATCTAATTAGTTAAAGGTGTTTATGATTTTCTATCATAATCTATATTAAAACCAATGATGTAGAAATTTAGTAACAATTATCAATTATACATTACGTACACATACGTGCAACGATAAGACTAATAATCGATGTGTAAATATAACAAGATAATTCAATTCAGTCAAAAATCTTCATTCATTAAATTCCAAACTGCTCTACTAGTTATGAAACAGGCAGTTGAACTGTATTGATCGAATTTTAATAAAACTTTGCCAAAATATCTATTTAAAGTTGAATTGGAATTTATACAAATTGAATTTCAAAAAATCACCTTATTAAAAAAATCGTTCAAATAAATTGTGTTATTAAATCTACATTTCGATTAAGAATCCATGTTCAAAGTTAACTTCAGTATGAGTTTTTTATCCTAAAAGTAACCGTCTGTTCCACTCGAATGTTAATAGATTAGAAATATTTTAAAGATTAATGGAGAACCTCCTGGAGATCATTTGAACAAAATTTGAACCTTGTAGATAATCAGGAAGTTGGTCAAAAAATGATCGTTTCTAACGGTGTTGCGGCTTTCTACAAAACCATTTTCATTTTTATCTGTTCAATTCTAGAACGAAATATGTCGCGTTTATTAATTTTGGCAACCTCCTAAATCGTTTGATGTTTAGTCAAGTTTCAAGAAGCGCAACATTTCCTAAAATCAGCGTTTTTTAACCAACCACGGCGTTTAAATTTTGGTAAAATGATCTCCAGTGACTCTCCTATGAATCTTTAAATTAATTTTCAAATTGCTGGCTAGTCTAGGTGCTTCCAAAAGAACTACAATCATTTAAGTGAAACACGCGCTATATTCGTATGTGTATTTTATAAATTTATTGAGAACACTACAGAGAAACACTTTCAAAACCCACTATACTATTTTGATCAGGTTCACTGTATTTTCACTAAACTTATAGAGTGCATTTTCCATATTTCATACATTCCTTGACTATTTATCTTGAAATTTATAGCAATATTATTGCAGCAATTCTATAACTTACATTTCAAAAATTATAATTTTTTCGTCTTAGCGCAGTTTTGTACATAAAATAATGAAACTGAGCTGCAATTCACGATGAATTTAAAAAGGTCATAAAGAAAGTTTTATATTTAATGACTTATATCCTTGATTAAAAGCGTTGGTAAGAACCGAGAAGAACATGTTTTAGGTTGCTAGATGAGATCGTTAATGGTAGTTTTACCATTAAAATTGAAGCAATTTCCATTGAAATCTATGACCATTAAGGGTATGTCAAAAATTCGAGAAACAACAAACTTTCCGTGATGAAACCATTTTGTTGCACCACATATGCGGAACATACCGTGCAACAATTAAAACTTTCTGTTTGTTTTTTTTATCGTAAAATTCATCAATAATAATAATAATAAAGTTGCTTACAACTTTCCACAATAACAACAATAATAATAGTACAGGAAACTCGTGAACTTAATAAACCTCAATTAACTCGATAGAGAGAAATGAGAAGAAAAAACGACAACCGACAATACATTTTTCAACACGATTTTCTTCAACAATCTATGGTCGTTTTTTTCGTATTTTCGCTCGTCGTCTTCTTGTTGTCTTCGTTTGAAGTTAATTTCTCAATTTGTATAATATTATCTGATGTCGACACATTTATAATTCCTTCAGACATCGTTATCTCCAATTATCCTATTCCTCTAATTATGATATTCTTATTTGATCATAATTAAGCATAAAAAATCAACAATTTTAAAGGAAGAATAAACAAACCGTAATGTTAATTTTATATTACAGAAATACGGTTTAATCATATTTTCCAGAGTTGTGTCAAACACGGCTTAATGCATCTTACATTAAGGTAACATGAACGTCTTGTACAAAACGATTAGAGAACATTCATGTACGGATTACTAATTACTCTACATCAGGATAATTTGAATATTTCATTCGTCTTCCTCATTACTCCAAATCAGATGATCGTTCTTATAGTTTGCCTGTTGTAATTCTGTGTATATTTGCAACAATTGCTTTGTCATAAACTTTTTCTATTTACCATCGTTTTATTAAAAAATTCCCTCTATTTGCCGGCCGAAACTTGATGGAATTTTCTACAGCTAGCTAAGTCTGCATTCATTCCGCTTTTTTTCTTCTGTTCCCACTTCTAGTGCTCTAGTAATTTAACCATTCGCATAAAAGCTCAAATTGATTCTTTCACGTTTCACACGAATGAATTCCGGACGCTCCCTTGTGAATTCCTAAATAATTTTATATAGTTCATTGTATATGTGGAATAGAGATAGAGAAATGATTGAAATTACAACATCGTGACACATCTATTGCCATTAATGACACAACAATAACAACAACGCTAGGAGGACCGAAGATGCTGAAATCTCCCCGGATTTTGTGATAAAAGAAAAAAGGTCGATATAGATAATTGAATTTTGGGCGTCGACATTGAACGAGACAAAATAGAAGGAAAAGTTTCGTACCCTGTGTGTGTTTGTGTTGAAATTTTGACACAATAAATTTAATTATTCTCGTCCTGCGTCTTATTCTTCAAAGTTTTTTTCCTGTTCCGTTGAGGATGTTTCCTCAAAATTTAATTAATATCGAACAATTACACGTTGTATATGGTAATGCGCTTTTTTGTTTTGCGGTTGGTAGTCTAAATTGATAGTGGAGTAATATTGGAAGATTAAAGCCCTCGGAATTTGTAAGACAATAACTGACTAGAATTTATTGTTAGATCTATGGTAATGATATTCAAATAGTTCAACGAAATGAATGCTTTCAGCTCGCTATAACATTTTAAATCAAGATTGATATCAACAATACTTTCATTCGCACAACAAACCAATATTGATGTGATGATGTTTGATAATTTTTCATGATTTGTGATTAAATTTCAAACAACGATAAGCGATCCCCTTGCGAGCAAACAAGTTGAAAGTATTTGAGAATATTGCCCCATTATCCTCAATATAATATCGTATATTGTCATCTAAATACCGATTTTCCATTTCAACTTTATGGAAATTAAGTGACTTTCTTGGAAATAAGTAGTGATTGTAAAAGTTCTAGTTTGAAAATTAAAACAAAAATTATTGTAAAATAGATACTAAAATGTGTCTATTCAAAAGTTTCAAGTCGAAAACTTCCACCGAACACCAATACGATTCTATTCTAGAATAGATACAAGTTAGAGTTTATCTTTTGAATTCACGAAGCAGTCGGCTCCGTTGATTATACGGTTACATGTTTCAAATTATTGACTCTACCGTATTTTATTCACTCTATATTTAGATTGTTGAGCGCAATTATTATATTTTAATTAAAATAATTGAAAAATAGAGACGATTTCTTCTATTTTTGATAAAATTAGATTAAATTGCCTTTTAGGAAAAGCAGTTTAAGTTTCTGTAGTGCTTTTAACATTTTCCATAATTCAAAGTGCACTCTCTTGTTTCGTTTTCGATTTTTTACTGTTGTTGGGTGGGGAAAACAGACGATTTCCGCAACTAACAGTGGAAAAGTTGACGTGACAGGTGAGATGTTTCATTTTTGTCCGCACAATACAAATAACTAAACGTCTGATTGTATACTTACACACATAAATATAAACCGAGTACAATTCATAACAAATTCTACTCTTTATATTTTTGTATGTCAAAACTGGCAGTATTGTGAATATGATCGGCAATTTCCTGTTCTATTGTGGCTGCCTACAAACAGTATAATACAGACGAACACGTATACTAAACTATATTTTTTTCCTTAAAGCTTTTGTATTCAAGATTCAGTTCATACGTGTTTGGAAAACAAAATTCGGTAAATGTACACAAAATTCTTCTATTTACTTAGAAAGATCATTTCGAAATTGTTTTGTTTAATAAAGGGACCTAACATTTTCATTAAACGAAATAAATTTTGATGGATGCTAAATAAAAATTTTATTACCGAAAGCACTTAGAACCAATCAAATTGCGAATTTTGTTCGTATTCTGTTGGGTTGGATGATAGAGAGAAACCTTAAAAATATCGGAAACTGGCACAATAAAATGTTCTTTGGTCCATTAGACTACAGGACATGGTGGATTTGCGATAAATCAATAAAAGAAATGCTTCTTTCGAAGAGTGCCACAAGACTACCACGTTTAATTAAAAACAAACAATTTGGTAGAAATCGAATTTGCATAAAACGATTATATCGACTTCATTCTGAAGTTTATTTACTAAATAAGAATTGTTACATCAAGAAACTCTACAAAGCAAGAAAAAATTGTAGAAATAACCGCTTCGGGTGATTTTCTATGCCTGCTTCTTTCCTCGTGAATTTTCATCAATGTCACAAAACACCACCCCGGAAAAGAATGTCCGATCGTTGATAATTTATCGTTGTATGCAACTATAAAAATCCTACAATAACAACAATAGGTTAGCTGTTGAGAAAAATAAACAACATCGATTTTGGTATTTCAAAAATTGAATTCCAATTAAAATATTTATAACGCTGCCCGTTTCCTTTTAATCCCCAATTAAAATTCACAAACCGTTCAATTAATTAAATTAGTCTTTTTAATGTAATCGTATTCAAACGAATCTTGGATGTCTTTTCATATTTCTTCCAATAATATTCAACTTAATTAGTTTCCAACTTTGAATTGATAGAATCAGAATATTTATTGTCTCTTTATTTACAAGTAGCGATATTTTTGTAAATTTGTTTTTAATAATAGTAAGAACTGCTATCGACAACCTACTCCACCTTACTATCTACCCCTAATAAAAGACCTAGAGGGGTTGTGTGTTATCTACACAACCTCACGCAGCGGAAAGTGGCGGATTTTCTGATATATCGATTCGATGGAATTACGTCCAACGAAATTCAACTTCATGTTTCATTATTACAACAATAATTGTTCCTTTGTTGATTGTTGTTTCATATTTTGTAAGTGTTGAAATGGCAATTTTATTATTTTTAGTTTATTCGATTGCAGATATTTTTGTTATTTGAAATTGTCATATCGTTTATACATCCGGTTGTCATTCGAAATATCCGTTTAGGTGATTTTAGCGTTTTGTTCCCCCATTCATCCCGACTTCCGCTTGTAACTTTTGTAGAATAACATATTCTGCGTTTTCCCACTCCCTCCAATTCTCTTTATATTCGAACTTTGAAAATTTCGGAGAAAATTCACGGAGCCGCAATAGATGGTGCGTTTTCAGTCCATTTCCTGTACTTGCAGGAGCATTTCATTTCCTGATATCGAGTGTGTGGCGTGAACGAAATGATTCGCTCTTCGCCTGCAACAATTCCAAAGTTGAAATCCGGTAATCGGATCGTTTTCACGATTTTTCTCATTCTTTTCCATTCTTTTTTCCATTCTTCCATGTCACTGTACAGAAATAAAATGTGAAAGTGATAAGAGTTGTCCCGATGGAAATTGTAAAATAGGATCAGCTTGGTCGATGTTTTCGATTTCAATGTGATAAAACTTGACTTGAGTGATAAAATGGAAGAAGCATGTGACAAGTATAGTATTTTTTTCACATTGTTTGTGGTTTAGTTTCTCGAATATAGTAGAAACTGTTGAATCATCCAAGTGTGTTCCGGTAAAACTGGAATACCTGGGGGATTCCGGCAGCGACATGTGCTGTACACTTGCCGGCTTGGCACATGTTCCAGGACATTCATTATACAAATTTTAAAACGAGATGCATTCGAAATGGAGGATTTTATGCTGTGGTTGCAACCACCAAAATCAACATTTTACGACTATCCTTTAATAGCACGACAGTTTCAAACAAATCATCGTATAGACACTCAATTAGTTGATTAGCATGCACGTCGACTAAACAATATTCAACATTCAAACTCAACGATTCAGTTTAAATCTACATACAACAATCTCCCGCAGGTATGTGTTTTGAAACAATGTAGTCTATTGAAAAACCGACTAGGTATCCTTCATGAATCTTTGATCTTTTACATTGTAAAAGGATTCCATACTAGTTTTGGTTGAGGGATCAAAGTATCCATCACTCGGTAAAATTACATCTAAAGAACTCCATCATCGAGAGAAAAATGAACAATATCGAGCTAGAGGCTTTTTAATTTCGATTCCATCAGCTATTTATTTTTTGGCGACACAAAACTGTAAATTATCCTGTTGTATAGTAGCAGCAAAGAACCATTGAATTCACACTAAATTCAACCAATCTACACACACACACGGACGATTTTCTGTAATAAATTCTCGTTGTAAATAGATGGCCAATGATACTGGCGAGAATTGCCCTTGTGATACATCTAGATCGATATTTTCATTGGTCATTTTGTAATCTATAAAATGTTGCAGTTATAAACCATTTATTTCGACTCTATGGTCGTTGAATTGACAATTTATGATTGATTTTAAGGTAGTGGCACTCGATATTGGGTACTATATTGGATTTAAAATTTCCTTTATACCGCGTGTTTCGCTTAAATGGCTGTAGCTTTTAGGGCAACCCCTATTGCTTTCCGGGCAATTTGAAAATACTATTTCGAAGCTTGCGAATCGTGCACATTCATTTTGAAGAGCCTTATTACATGGGATTTGTAGGGTAGTCTCTAGCGAACGTTTTGATAAAATTAGAACTTTGTAGCTCATCTGGGAATAAATGAAAAACTTCCTAATTATCGATCGTAGGTCTTTAGTATTCTTGTTTTTCCAGGATCAAGAAAAACTATCATCCAAGGATCTTATTGTTCATTATTATTCTTATTCTTCATTGTTTTACAAACGTTCTGAGATGTGAATATCACGACATGGTTACGTTCGTTAAAGCGGTTTTCCTCCAATTTCTTAACGATCTATGAAGTTCTAATTTTGCCAAAATGTGCTCAAAAATTTTTCAAATCGTCCGGCAGTTAATAGAGACTGTTTAAATGAAGCATGCAGTATAATCAAATTTCGATCTAAATTGCGAATTTTCGTCTTTTCACTGTATTAATTGTACAGCTACTTGGACACTTTGTTTCTATTGAATTTATCACCACTTACCAATTCTAGAAATCTAGCCACTAAATTTGCTCAATCTAAACTAGAATATAATAGAATCTCTCATCTTTATAGAATAGAAACAGCCATACACTTGTGAAAGGATAATAGAGAGAACGAGATAGAATTGTAGATATATTCAACATTAAAATGGAATTAAAGCGTTGCTAGTGGTGAACAATTGTGCGGTTTCTTGTGACAGATTTGTCTCCTCTAAGCTTTCGGTGGTGGTGTTTAACTAAAATGTATGAAGGAGATTGGCGGACTGAGCTAGGGAGTATTTAAGGCTATTGTTCCGGTCAAGAAACAGCCTCGAGTGTTTAATAGGCATTGTAACGCTTATTGTGAGGTCCTTCCACTTATCTCGTTGTTTATGCATGAGTTAACGCCCGTCCATACTATAAGCACTAAACAATTAGAATACGGTCTTGTATTTATTTCCATCTAGAATATAATTGAAGTTCTAAATTTGGAAATTAAAATAAAACTCTTGTTTATTATTCCTTTATGAATTCAATCATGTAACCGGATGTATTCCAAGTATTTCACACTTATCTCAATCGTCTGGTCTGGCTCGGTTCGCTGTTGTTCTTGTCTCGTGAAACTTTTAAAGAATTTCCTGTGTGTGTGGCATTCTATCGTTTAATTGCATGCAAATTAAAAACCAGTTTATGGTGATGCAAAATCCAGTTGAAATCTTCACCGTTAAATTTTTAAAATTGTAGTTTTAAAAATAATTTAAATTGTACACTTTAGACAACATATGGTGGAAATTATCGTATTTAACAATGACAAAGAGATTTCGAGAGAGATTCTAGTTTTCTGAGAAATCTAAAACCACTAAAGTTTAGTCGTTCTGTTGTTGCCGTCATTCGCAACATTCTAAATTTGTTAGTGTTTGCAAGTGAGTCCGTTCACTACTATTTGATTACTTTACCAGTTTCCATGAGTCTGTTAAACTGTCATTTGCCAAGTTGCACAATAGCACAGAATGCACAATAGTAATTTTGCAACAACATTGTAACCGATTGAATATACACAACTTGAACTGAAATACATTCGTTTAAGTCAACGTTAATCAATCGTTTATTATTTCAAGTATATTAAAATAGGTGCTTGTCTGTAAAATAAAAGAATCATCGCCGTTTTGGACTTGATCTATCAAGATAAATTCTCTGGGTATTTAACAGATTCCGAGTAAATTATTCCATTCCCAGACGGCACTAAACTTGGCAAACTCCTAAAACAATGATTTTGATTGCTTCTGAACTCTCCAAAGACACGTAGAAAGCTCTTCTTCCGCAATAATCCTAACAACGGTGGCTATTTATATTTGTTAAATACAACAATCATCTGTGTCTACAATCAATGGAAAACAATTAATGAAAATATTCGTACTTGTAAAGATGTTGGAGCTATAAATTTCATCTTTAGTTACTAATAAAATTCAAACTTTATTGGGATTTTTGAATTGTTTAACCATCAGAGTTTAAATTACGAATATCGATGATATATGGTGGAATGCATTAGAACTAGTAGTTGGAGAAGTGTACGTTTTTGATTATGATGCGAGCACGGGAGGAGCCTTATTTAAAAATATAAACTTTATAAATGAAGATGTATATAACCAAACTGTAGAATTTTTGCAAGTAAAGGACATTAATCACATTTAAAATCATCTCTAGAGTTTGAGTTGAAAATGTTGTTGAAGAAATGGAAACTCTAACATAAATAGAAAAGGGGAAAAATTGTATTCCAACAAATTCAGTCATTTTGAAATAAATTATCGATAGAATAACCAAAAATTAGACAAGAGTCTAAATTGTTACAATATGGATGTTCGGTTAAATCTCGTTCAAAACATCAATCTCATCCCCTTAGCAAAAAGTTTAATCTGAAGGGTCGTCATGCCGTCTTATACATGACGAAAAAATGATTTCATCTTCCCATATATCCAAGTATAGGGAAAAAATTGGTCCAATTTATCGTTGAAGCGTCTTTAACGGTAAATCGAAAGCTAACTATCAAATCGTTTCAAATTTATCTTGCATGATAAGACGGATTCTGGCGGTAAACAAATTTCCAATATTAAAAATGCATTTATTTTTTGCTTCTATTCGAATTTATATGTAGCTTCATTAGCATGTCGTTGTAATTGTAATGTAAACAGGACAGTAGAGAATCGACAAAATTATCTTTGGTCTGAACCGCCTCCTTATTTGAAACGTAGAAAGATAATTGCTTCGAAATGTAAAGCTGAGAAAATTCACAGTTAATTAAATCTTTTAGTAATTTAAATGGGACCTTAATAGAAGGAACAGCAAATAAAATTCACCGTCTGCAACCCCAAAAAGATTTTTATGAATCCTCTCCTAGTTGTTTTTGTCGACGGCGACAACACTCGCCTGCCACCACTACCGTCAACAGATTGAAAAGAAAACGCCCGATGAAATGAAATTAACTCTGAAGGGAATTAATGAGAATCTACCCAGAAAAAACTTTAATACAACGAATGAAAAATGGTAAGCACAATACAATTGGGGCAATTTCAAATGGAAATCATTCATTTTTGGCTAGTGATGGAAATGTCGCCTAGTCCATCACGGTACGTCGATTCTTGATCGAATAAAACTTATTCGACAGTAAAATTGCCAACACGACAACAAGTAGATATGTTTTGTTGAATATCGGCGACAGCTTTCGTGCAACTAGAAAATTCAATACGAAATTGCATCGCAAAATCGATTTCACGATATCTCGACTTTTTATTTTGCCGATTAATTCCGGCCAACAATCTTTTAGTCGTTGTAATAACGAAAACACAACGAAACAACACAGATCAAAGTTGAATTAAAATTGTTCCAATCACAGTGAAAAATATCGAGATTTAAATTTTAAAACTCGAATGTTCCACTCGCGTACAAGCGATAAAAAAATAAAATAAAGGGAAAGATAGCATCTGTATAGTTGTGGGTAATTTAATCCACTAGTTTACAAAAAGAGAACAGACTATAAGATAACAAACAAAATAAGTGACTTAATCGGAAGGTGGCCGTGTAAATGTACACCTGCTGTTGGAACCAAAAACCAAAACGGCACCTGCTCGACTGGCCCAAAGGTCTAGACGTCATTGTCCAAGTCCAACCGCAATCCTCAGGGGATACATTCTATTTCCCGCATAACCGTAGAAGTAGGGAAAATAAGATGATTGTGTCTCTAGTCTTAATCGAATCAAGCCCCAATGTTAACAGACGCATCGCTGGAAAGAAAACAGAAATTGACAATAACACAAGCGATTCTTCTTTCGGCTTGGTTTAGTGTTGGAAACAAAAACAAATTGATAGAGGAAAGCTAATTCGAAAAATCTATCAAACGGCGCATATTCCACAAGTACATCAATATGGAAATTTGTATTGAAAACTGTAATTACAACGTCTATTCTGCCGTTCAACTATTAATTATAGACTTGTTTAATTTATGTTAATTATTTCGAGATTAGTCATTATCCATCTATTTGTCGAAATTATCGAAAATTGTATTATTGGAAACAGTGTTGATCAGATTTGCTTGTTAGACCAATAAACCAAGCCACTCCCTGGTTCATCAATTTCGATTTTCCACCAATAACGGATCCAATAATAACAGAGTTGTTAGTTAGTTTTACACTACGTTAATTTCTAATTATCATTCGTACCTCGGATATTATACAAAGAGACAGATATTTATAGTATGCATTGAATACCATCGAAAATAATACAGTTTGTAACGATCTAGGATAATTAAATTAGATGACAGTTGGGAAAATTTGTAGCCAATATGGCCATGCTGAACGTTGGATAATAGACGGTGAGTTCTTTTGAAGCTGAAAGATTCTTTTATATTGGCAACAATAACGTGTCATTAGAGCTTGGTCTTTTTCGATTCTTTACCTAAAAACAGGTAACACCCCTAATAATAACTATTATTGTAATTTAAACGAACAAAAATAGCATCCAACGTTAAATTGTCGACACCGACATACCAATTTATTTATTTATTTATTTATTTTGTATTCATTGATTTTATATCGTCGGACCGCATGTGTATTTTTGGCGTCTACTTCTCTATTTAAAATTTAATGTCTTCTATTGTCGGATAATAGAAGGGAAGTCTCGAATCGTTAAGTAGAATAATATGATTTATTATTTACTTATAATGCCCGTCGAAAATTTTCATACTAGTCTCCCTCTTCACAAATGAAATTCCACAATTCTCATCAAGATTCTTTACGTAAGTTGTGTTCTGATTTATTGGATTACATATTGGAATCCTTTTTATAAAAGTCGAGAGAGAAAAATGCGACTATTATGTATAGCTTCGCCTTCATAAATTCGTTATCTTTAAAACAATTTTATCAAATTTGAAGAGAAAAATCCAAACGTTAAATCAATTCTAATTTTAACACAAGTCATGCCATCGAATATATTCGTACACAATGTTATTCCAATTGTTTTAAATAGAAGATTAAATTAACAGACAACGTGACATGTTCGGTTTTGTGTTGTGGACAAATTTCAGTTTGTATTTGCTTCAAAAACACGTGTTGTCAATTTCTTGTTTTTCTAATAATTATTGGATTCGTAGAAGCAACTTTCCAAATTTTTATAAATTGTCTGATCAAAAAGTGTTAAACAATTTTCTGAATTACTCAACATCTATTTTAGGGATCGAGCAAATCGGTTGCTTTTCTATTTGTTCAACAAGTGTTCGTTAATTGGAAAACCTAAGTCCATTGATTACCTCATTAACATAGTTACACATAAGAGGGGCTCGATGTACAAGCTCCAGAAATTCTTTTTCCCACAGTATTGTCTAAGTTTAACATTGATTAGTTTGGGCTAGGTGACCGGCTAATTAAGATACCTCCTTATCTGTCTATTTGACTTAATTGAAAGGCTCAATATACGAAATTGATCGAAAAATAGGTCGTTTGGGATGATTGAGCTTTAGTTCCGGCATCATTACTGCTATAATTTTATTAATAGTTTTTACATTGAATAGTTAATATTGAAAATCCGTTGGCAGTGTTAGTAATTTAAAAAGTTTGAAAGTTGTTTTAGCTGTTACGTTTAATGGGGCTGTGCTTTTTGACTACTTGACATCTCGCTAAAAGTCTCATCTAATCTTTCTAATTACAGATTTAGTAAATAAGTAAAAAAGCCAAGAGTTATGTTTTATGATCGAAATAAGAGACTATTTTAGGAGTTGTAAAAGTTAACAATTCTGTCTCAGGATAGTAAATATTTTATTACAGAAACAAAACATAAATACAGACGTATCTGTATAGAAATATTAATCTACTTACCGTTCCTAGTTCAGAGTTTTGTAATTTTAGCATTAATATTCAATTTATGATTTCAAATCGCCTTGTCTATTTAAGCAAATCTGTCAGTATTTAAGTCGTTAATTGAGGATTATTATAAATTTTATACCTATGATATTTACATTTGCAGATAAAACAAACATCACATAATCTGTACAAATAGCAAAATTGGTTATGGAAACTATACAATTTCCATTCAACTAATAAATTCACACCCGATAAGCAATATAAATGTATAGAAAATTCAATTTTTGTTTTGATTTATTGTTTGTTTTCTTCCATGTCAATTTATGATAAGATTGATGTGTTTGAAATTTTTCCTAATAAAATTTTGCTTTATTCCGCATGAAATTTTCCATGAAAAAACCAATGGAATACTTGTACAATTAAAAATAAAACGTGACAGGCAACAAAAATGTTACCAAACCAAAACTATTACCGATACACGTAGGATTTGTTTTTTGTAGTTGGTGTTATAAAATCAAAAAAAGGGAACGTATATCGGATCGGATCCGATCCGATACACGCCGTTCTAAACTATAAACAGCTTTGAAATGTATTTGTTGATGAAACCGTAAATTCGTTTTTAATATTGGTTGAATTTTAATAGTTGGAAATTCTAGGATTCTACAAATTTAACATGAACAATTTGTCGATTATTATTGCAAAACTGTATCGATTCAATCTGGTTTTGAATTTGACGTTCTTCCCCTCTTTATCAGGTACGGGGTGTTTTTAAATTGCCTGGATATCTTCAAACCACGTATAGGGCTCGAAAAAGTGGACCGATTTGTTTAACATTAGGCCTTACCCGAAAAGAAGGGGTTGACATTTTTGCCTTAAAAGCTATTGGAATTTTGCTGTTATTGAACATTTATAATGGAAATCCGAAATTTTGTCGCAATTTTGGTCAATTTTAGCCTTTTTTTAATCCTTCAAAATATTTTTATTGTACTCTGTTTAACATTAAGATCGTGTATAGGAAAGTTTCGGTCCTTTTTAGATTTATTATGATGTGCTACTTGGAATTGAGCGCTCTTTGTTTAACTTTATCCAATTGCTTTAATCATTCGCTAAGAAATCTGTCCCGCGATAACTAAATTACCCGTTCTTTCACAGTATAAAACGTACCCTAATGATAAATTACAGGTTTAGTTGCCTCTAGGTGTAGATAAGTAAAAACTACTGAGAATTCGAGCAATGTTTCAACACGAACTTGTCCATACATTTAGTTTCAGTAGTTGCTATTATTTTGTAGTTTTCGAACGTCAATTTCCATTATTTATTCGAATTATTGTTGTTTGGGGTTTTTCAACAAATTCGTTGTATATTCAATGCGTTTTTGATCAACAATAGGTTGGTTCTTCTGTTGTTTTTGTTAAATTTCGTTGTTATTATTGGGGTGGTGGTGGTGTTATTGATAGTATTCGTAATAGAAGTATAGAGTTCGGGTATGGACGTGACAGTTAAAACTGAGTAAATATGGAAATTCAATTAAACGTTTATTGACCGACAACATTATTTCAAACAACTAACAAAATTTATTACTTTCAATTACACATTTTAATTATGGAACCAAAATCGCCCACTTTATATGCTAATACCATTTGAATTCAATCAAATTTTTATCTATTGCGCAAATCTTGATAATCAAACATTTATTTGCATTCAATTAAAATTTTTAATATCCCCCTTATTACTTCCGCTTCAATGTAAATATTAAATTAATTATATAAAATGTATTCCTAATCACAGTTTTCTATATAGATCTTTCTATAAAGTCGTGCCTTTTATACAAATAAATTTAATAATTTTTGTAAAAGTTTGGGGCAACTAACAATAACTTTTAAGGCCACACAATATTGCCAACAATTAAATAAAGCCCATAAACCGTTATACTTTTGTTACATATAAATTTAAGAATTGGTGTTAACTCCTCAGATATTTTACTCAAATAAATCTTGAAAGTTTTCCCATTTCAAACAATTGAAAATTCCTGCTCCTACCAAAACAACTAAATTACACCCAAAGAATAACAATTAGCGGCCATTTGGAATGTATCTGATTAAGCGTTCTCTAAATTAAAGTAATTAGCTGTCAATCTGTCAGTACACTTAGCCTTATCTACACATATCTACCGTACGATAAATATTTTAATATTTTCTATGGTCAAATATCTGGCTACAAAATTTGTAATTATAACGAGTTAAGATCATTTAAGGAACTGAGAAATCGGCGAAATTATTTCTGTTTTCAGTAAATTAATTGCGAATAGTTCATTCTGCAACGCCTTTCAGGAGCTTTTAGTTTATTTGTTTCTTTTGTAAATGTTGTTTTATTTTTGCGAATGTCGTTAAAATTTAAACAAGACGAAGTTCATCAAACAAATTATTGTACCGTTATTAATTAACAAACATTTTAAATAGTTTAAATAAAATATCCACGAAATGTACATAGTGGAAGCACTTGAGAATAGAAGAAGAAGACGAGGCAGAAGAAGAAGAAGAAGAACAGGAGCACAGACACCAATCAAGCCGCCATCTCCCAGTCAATTAACATCCCCGGCGCTCCCTTAATTGGATTGAAGGACATCATATTTCAAAGTGCCTAATTCGAGGACGTAGCAATTAACAAGATTCGGATGCCGCTTTTGCCTTTAACAATTCCAACAGAATACTTGTCATATTTCTGTATAATTTTACAAAGACTGGGAAACAGCAATTTGCCTTCCGTTACAGCTCTCGACTCAAATCTCAAGATGTTTTTAAAGTTTAACACACGTTTCGACACAACATAAACCAAACATGTAGGAAAAAAAAACGTAGTAGATGAGATTCTAAAATGTCCCCAACCATACAACTTGTCATCAACTGCACCACGTGTTTCTAATTTCTTTTTGAAAACATCAAATGTCGGTAGCTGGTGCGTATTTATCATTTTTCGGGGGCGCCGATAACTGAGCCTAAAATTTTGTATTTGTAATATGAGGTTACAACAGGAGAGAAAACTGGTTGGAATTGGCCGTAATGGGATCGAGACCGGAAATAAATTAGACCGAGCCGAAGACAAATATAATTTATTTAAAAAATTAAAATTGAAATAAATGTTTGTTGATTTCGATTCGTTTTCCACATTTCCGCATTGTTTGGACGATTTTTTTTAATAATTGTCTACGGTTTCAATCATTGCAGAATTTTCGTTATAAAGCGGTGATTAATCTTAATATTTGTATTGTTAATACGGCTAATTGGCCTCGGAGGACGATTGATTTGGAATTTATGGAATCCCACGGATTGTGCATTCGGTTCTATCACTATACGAATTATTATTTGGAAACAATTCCGCTTGTTATTAGTGGATTTCACGATTTTAACGAGTTGTATTAATAGGAGACAATGGGAATGATTAGTGGAGGGTTAACTAAATTATCAGTTTACCAAAACTAAACATAATTGACAAAAATTCCAATAATATAACCATCGTAAATAATTCGACAATAATTATTAATTATGGTTCAATAATCCCTTTGTTTAGTTTTGTATAAATAATAATAATAATCTACACAATGAACCTACCACAATTATTTTATATTTTCGATAATGCTGCAATTGTTTAAAGCGTTTTGTAGATTCAAAGAACCGACTATAGTTAATTTAATCGTTGAATATTAAACCCCATATTAAATACGAACTTACCATTAATAATACTCAGGGGATGATTAGTGGTATATAAATAACAATTAAATTTCATTAAAATACAATTACTGTTGTTTCCATTATTGGCACTTGAGAGAACAATGTTCATACTGTAGATTCACTTCATGTCTGTTCTTACCAGAGACAAGTCGATTCGTTTTGTTTAAATTTTCCATAAACGTGTATTTATAGAAGAATTTAGAGCGAGTTTCCACAGACGTCGTTGGTTTTGGATTCGATTTGAATTTTCAGGAAATCGTCGGTTTGCTATCACTTAGAAAAAAAACGGACCCGCAATTTCCATATTGGCTTAATTTAACTATCTTTGCATACAATTTCAAATTATAATTGTAATACAATCTCAATCAGCATCAACTGTTTCCATGTATAAAATCCACCCTGTAACCCCTATCCTGTATAATATCAAAGCTGGACTATAAGTTGGCATGACATTTGGATATTATGTAAATGGCATGGTAGCCTTGTCAACAGATGGCGACAACTCGACAACATACCCCCGTCTATATTGAGACCGAAAATAAAAAATTATATTCAACCACAACTACCACCAAAAAAATAAAGTCCATCTTTTATTAAAAACACATATCTGTCATGTTGAGCATAATAGAATAGGCATTAAAAACGTATAATTTCCACAATGTGTAAAGCTACTATTATTAAAGTTATTTATTCTTTTATTACAATCAAATCCAAACTAGTTATTTTCTTTGTGTTACAGGTTGTCGAATGAGATTGCCTTGAGCCGTGGAAAAATGAACGTAAGTGAGTTTTTTTCTCAAAAATACCCATCTAAAATTCATCTAATTGCAGTATAATTATATCTATCAACTGAAATATCATAAAACTACCCCAATTAACACAAAAATTTGACCTGGCGCTATCGATTTTATAACATTTTTATTTTATTTGATTTTCTCTATTCGAATAGTTGAAAGGGTGCGTTTTAATGTAAGCATTTGATTAAGGTTTTATTCTAAAGAGACACACACTATCTCATCTAACAGATGTATAAAACATTGTCACTTCCTATCCTTTCTATGAAGGGTGTCACCCCTTTTGCAATGCATATTTCATGCCACCATCCCTATTAACTGTGAATTATGGCTAGGCCACAATTATTCAATTACGGCAATGTTCTCTGTGTACCTTATTCCTGAATAGGGTGATGGCATATGTGCCACCACCAGGTAGATGTTAAATTGTAAATAAATGACAGTCAAAGCCGCCCTACTATTAAAACTGATATCTCCATCAACTGATAACATTTACTGATAGTGTAACAAAATAAAGTAATCGCTTGATCAGAAACCGTAAAAACGGTAATAATCCGAGGATTTTTTATACTTTTTTCCAACCCCTAAAGTAAATTTTGGACTATTCAGAACACATGTTGTTCTCTGAGCCATTTCCAAACTTGTAGATATAAATAACTTAGATCGAGGAAATGCTTCTTTTTTGTGTGTACTGTATTTTTATGATCTATTGCTGGATAGTATTTTCCCCTCTAACCATTTCCTTTTATTCAAGATAGATTGCTCGAAGTTGTTTTTTCCGATGTTGCATGTTTTGCATCTCTATTGCTCAAATATCGATGATTATTTTTATAACAGAAACGATTATGGATAGAGAACAAAACGTTGAAATTGCACTCATCTGTACGTAATAAAATTCTTGACTTTTCAACAATTTATTTCAAATGAACTGGAATCGGAAGATGAGTTGAAACTGCCGTCTTAACCAACAAAACTATACAAAAAACTTTCGAGATATATTGTCAAAGTTTACCATTGAGGTCTTTTCAAATTGTCGAAAATAATTGCCGCTTTTTCTATTCGTAAATTTCAAGAAAATTATAGAATCCTGCCTCTTGTTCTTGATAATAATTCGTTCAAATGTCGGCTTGTTGTGGAATAAAGTACAGAGGAACAGTTTCTAGACACGTAATAGACTAGAATCAATATTTCAGAAAGTGGCCCGAGGCCGACGTTTCACCCCTATCCTTAGGGAATATTGCGTTTGGAATACGGAATTCTTTTTAATATTGATATACATATTCTACCAATTCTGGCATGGAACGAATGAGAATTTGCCAAACTAAGACGAGACGACGATGAAAACATTCGACTATTACAGGCCCGTTTTCCTCAATTTTTTTACGCTAATCTAATTATTTATACCTCTAGATAAAGGCGGAATAACTAGGGGCGGTCGTCTACAAAGCTACCCATATATCTTCATGGATTTCTCGACAAATAATTAATGACACTATGACTCAATCATTCCATTTAAAACACAAGCAATACTTATAGCTGTGTTACAATCAAATTATCTCATCTAAATTAAAACCGGCAGATTGAAATTTAATCGGATTACTAAACAAATCTACAAGTCATTCGTTAAACTGCGTTTCGCTCTAGTGCCTTGTTGTTATTGATGTTGTGTTCTTGACCCGATTCCTTCCACCGTGTGTTTCATTTAAATAGTCTTAGCTCCTATCGAGTGCTGGGAGATTTCAAAAATATTTTAAAGATTTGTAGAGTAGCTAGGGGAGGATTTTAGTAAACATTTCATTTATTCATGTTCTCAGATCGTAAGTTTCCCGTCTTTGCAGAATCCGACGATGGGAAACTATTGTACAAGGATCTAATCACTGTTCGCGTTGCGAGATTTTTGGAATAGTGGATCATCATGAGCTACAAAGTCCTAATTTTGCTCAATCTTCAAAATATTTTCAAAAAGCTAAAACGACTAGGAATACGATACGGTTTTTTTTTTAAAGAACAATTAACGAATAATTGCCGATATGCAAAACAGATTAAGGCAAATTCAGTTTTCAACAAGTTGATGTAGAATTAAAACTACCACCAAGTCGTGCTATTCAACTAATCATTCTACATGAAAATGAAAATTTTATTGTTCGTAACGGTTGGATGTGAAGAAGAAAAATAATTCAACTTCTATCTCTGGAATTTGTCGTCATCTACATTGGATAATAAGATTCCAACGTTTTATCCATTAAAAGTTCAATTAAATCAAATTGTCAACGATAAAACAATTGTAGGAATTGTTGAGATAAAGTAAATAGGAGCTACTTGCATTTAGATACTTGTCTTTGTATCGTCTGTTGAATTTTTGACAACAAAATTTAATAGAAATTTTATAAACTATAAAACTTTTTATTGACGATTAAAATGAAGTTTGTCCTAGATGGGATTTTGTATCGATTGGGACTAAATGTCATTAGCAAGTACAACGAGAATGACGCCGATAATGCACATAATAATGGCTTGTATGAGGCGTCTTTTTGTTAATAAAATAATAGCTTCTTTTTTAATATTTATGATAATTATCATCGCCATCATTCGATTATTGTATTGTTCAATTTCAATAAATATTCGATGAATATCGAAAATAATTCAATACAATATCGCACCTCTTTTGAATCAACAGGAGAAATAAACTCGTGTTGTTTCTATTAAATTAAAGTTGCACCTTTCGTTCATTTAGTTACAATGTTCCAATATTAATTATCACGTTGACGGCAGCTGGTAAAGTTTACCATCTATTTAGCCCCTCTGTTAGTGTTAAAACGCCAATACATCGTCAAACAGTCAGCTTGCCTGCATTTTCTATGACATTTTAGTCGTGCAACGAACAAAATATCCCGCTGCTTCTATTACGGTCCATTGTGTTCAGTTAGGGCCATTACACATAAAATACCTATTTAATTACTGCCATTTCGTGTGAGCGTTAGACGAAATGAGGGTGAAATTGGAGAATTTCAACAATTTCGATGCTACTACAACGATTACAAACTATAACTACACTTCAACTTGTATGACTCACAACTATTATTTCGATTTAATAATGAATGATCATTGATTCGCGCATAATTGACGGAAATTGTAGACTACAACACTAATTTTCTTTTACTACAATTTTTTTAGGGGTGGCGTAAAAAGAGACTGTTGTATTCGAATCAAATCAAACGTTAATTCGTGTTGAAAACGAATCTGATAACGAGTCTGTTACCAAGTCGTTAATGTATTAAGTCATGTTTAGAGTGACAACTAACTTAAATTAATTACACCAAGTATCGTTAAAGTGGAAAGAAAAATAGTTTGCACTATCGTACAACATTTCTAGCCTAATGATGTTCGAAAAAAGAAAAGAAAAAACATAGGGGTAAAGTCGATATTACAACGCAACTATATATTAATGTCAAGTTCACACTATTCCTACTATAAATCTATTCACTCTTATTTCTTTTAAATTAGATCCAATTGTTTGGGTCTGTTTTCTTAATTTTTTCGGTATAGTCGGTTTTCAGTTCAGTAATTCTTGTATGTATGTACGGATATAAATTGCAATTACAACTCATTACTACACCACCCGTAATAGACAGCGAGTAATTTGTAATGTAATGTAACGAAATCTCCCAGAAGCAAATACATTATATAAAAGAAAATAGAGAAAAGTTAATATTAAGACATAAATAATGAATAAGCAAGTAAGCAACTGCATCCAGGATTAGTATGCAACGGATGTATTGTTTAAGGGTGGGTTCCTTGTGCATCACAGAGCACAATTTTACCATACCAACTAGCTATCCAAGATAGCTCCAGGGGGCGAATCTGTGGCTTTACACACGCTCACTGTTACTCATACACATATCACCGATACAGGGGTGAATTTTTTATTAGTTGTTCCCCAGTATATAAGGGAAAAATATTAAGAAAACCAAAAAAATACACAAAGATTAAGATAAATATTATTTCAACAGAGTGCAATTTTCAATGGTCTGTTGGTTCAAATATTGATTTCAATGTTTTTTAACAAACTGCCGATGGTGAACGAATCAAATTTGATTCGTTTTTACATTCAGACATGAGAGGCGGAAATGAAGTTGTCAAATAAAAAAATATTTTGATGTGATGTCAACAATCAGACGAAGTAATTTCTTTCCAATTTTGAACGAAATTCCCATTTGAACTCGAATAATAAATAGGCGACAGTTTTTTTTAGTTAACTTGTTTTAGATTTCATGTTTCCGTCCTAATTTATGTACAGAATAGGCCATTGAAATAGGCGACATGGAAAAAAATTCCAGTAGAGATAGTGGAGCTGATAAAAATAGAGGTAGAGATCTATCTAGTTGTGTTGAATTATGACTGCTATTAATCAATCTACAAATATTGACGTTTACTTGTTCTATAACAATTCATCATGTTGATGGAACATTGTTATAGGTTTGTTTCATACGAACTATATATAGATATGGGCTTGTTGACACAAATATGACATAAATCGCATTGAAATCAAGGGCTTTATCTTGGGTATTATTGGAAAATCTCCAATCCTAAACGATTTTCACGATTTCACAATTTCAATCGATTAGATTTTAGTTGTATTTTCAAAATTTACAGGTGTCCAATTCGCCTGTCTGCAAAATTATAAATTACACCATCTCCTGTTGGCATAAACGATCTTATCTCCACACACGCTCCTTTATCTATCGATATTTTTAAACCAAAACAACAAATCACCAAGATTGGAATCTAGGTGTAATTCTTCCAACTTGTCAATAAGTAAAAATCTAAATCTTTGAAAAGATTGACTTGTCAAACAACAACAAAACTAGAATTGCCGAATCTCACACCCCCTTTATAACAGTAGGGTGTGACACCTTCAGAATTGGTTGTTAAGTCCTTTATGGTTGAACAACGAAAAAAAAGAATAGACTGGAAAAGGTAAAACAATGGACAATTTGTCGGGAAATTTGCATATTATTTTCAACAGGAAGTTCTAAAAACATAAAAAGCTCCAATTAGTCCTAGTTGAAATTGTAAAGAGTCATTTTTTTCATTTTAACGTTCTCGAATGGCTAAACTAATAAAAAACGCACAATAATTTCAATTTGTTTTAACAATTTTACGAATTTTCTTCTAATTAAAAGACGTCAATTGGTTGAATTACTAAATTAGAATATCCATTTGTCACATTGATAATGTCGATGTAAATCAAATGACCAAGTGTTTGAATTAATTAAATTTAAATTGTTGAACTAAAGTTATTTAATTGCTTGTTTTCTATTGGACTGTCGATTTAAACAGTGATAACAATCAATGATTTAGTTCGACTTCCTTCAATTTCTAAAGCAAGAACAAGCTGAATAATAAAAATTGTAATGCATGTCGTGATAATAGTAGACACTTTTATCATCTACAACACTATCATTAATAAACCGAAAATAGAGAAAAGAAAAAAGCTCTCGTCAATCGTGTAATTATACTTTGAAATATTTAGAAAATGAATGTCTTACCAAGATGACAGATGGAGGAATTCTTAAAGCGATAGTGTCACTAATTGTCTTGTACAGATACTAATTGCCCTATCTTTTGTGTCTTTGAGAATTTATCAAGTCATTTATTACGTTAGTAACAAGAATACAATAAAAAAAATGACACTAAAAGAGTCCCTTAATTCATATACTTTCACGCATACTAAATTTTGTTAATTTGAAAAGGGCCACCAATAAAGGGTGACTCATATTGGAATGATTCCAGGAAAATTAAGCATCAACCCTTTTGATTTTAAATTCCATTAGCTAAACCATTTTTTTTTTCAAATGTCTTTCGAGTTTTAGGGGATGATAATGGGGATTTATCGTAAAAATGAGTAAACATTACTTCTATTTGGAAATTGAATGGTAAATTTTAATCAAAATACGAATTGTAGAGAATAAAAAGAAAAAGAGAATCGTTTTTTTTGTTATAATTCGGTGGACAAAAAGAGTAGGTGTGGAATTTAACAGAATTCACGTCGTCTTGTTATGTGTGTGTCGAATTTCGAATTTGTTGAGACTAATTAAATTTCATCTACAAAAGCAAATTACAAAAATTATCCAATTATTCTAATGCCGTTTTGGCAACCGACAAAATATCCTAGTTAGATTATCTCTGTATGTTATGAATGTTTCCACTAGAAATTGTTTGTGTTAAAATTAGAACTAGGCTTTGTTTAATTTGTAAAGAGCAAAACTGATTAACATTGTTGTTATTACATAAATATTCAATTCAATGGAATATTGTTGTCGCTAGCTGGTTGTTAGTAGATTTCCTCTAAATAAATGATAGAATTCAAATTTGAAAAAATTCGGAAATCAAAATTCCAATTTCCAATTTTTTAGAGATATTGTGGATCTGCTTCTGTTTCTGTTTCTGTTTTTAAGAGGACATAACGGAAATTATTAATATGGAAGAAATGAAGATTTTGCGGTATCCGCAAATTTACAATATTTAATAATCGATATCTCGCTTATTTGATGATGTGTTGTAACGACTCAAACGTTATTAGAAACAACATCTTAAGAAGCATCGAAAGATTTATTTGTCTTTGAAAAATTCCAATTGAATTCTGAATTGCTGTGAATAATCTTGGAGAATGTGTTTCTCCAATTTTTTTCTAATATTTCCCCCACAACTTAGCAAATTTGATTGATTTTCCAATAGTTTTCTCACAGTATATAGCAAAGAAAAAGAGCTTTTCAAATCTGTAAGGTACTTTTCAATAAGTGCATTAGTTTTTCGTTAAATTGGCAGAAACTTAAGAGCCCCCGTTACATCTTTTTTTATTCGATGTCGGAAAAATACCAATTTTTAGTAATCAATTTCTTGTTTATTTGAAGAGATATTGCATTGAGTTTGGTAACGTTAGAAGGAGAATTTCAAGAAGTACCTAAAAGCTTATTTAATTTGAAAAATTTCGATTTTTTCATATCTTCCCTATAATTCACCCAATTTTCTCGATTTTTCAATAATTTTCTCATTGTACATAAGAAAACTGACGGAAATTTGACAATTTTCCTCCAAATTTTACTGTGCTTATTAATTGTCTTTTGCGTTTCTGCTTCTGTTTCCTCTTCCTCTTCTATTTCTGTTCTGTTTCCGTAATATTTATTTATTTAGCGAAAGAATTTACAAATATACCAAGAACGTTGAGAAAGCACAAAATCAACGATTACACTTGATGTTAAGATGAAAATTTCAAACATAGAACAACACTTTATGAATGAAAATTAAATTAATAATGAATGGATGGTCTTCTCTGTCATCTCTTGAAAATAATATTTAAAATACGCCTTGACTTAACAAAGAAATTGCTACAACAAATTTATTAAATCATATAACTGATAAAGTTTGAACAAATTTTCAAACAAATTTCCAACGAAAAAACTTTATTATCTTTAATAAGAACACAAGGAAAAAAACTACAAATTATGATTTGATTAATAGCTGACTTACGACAAACTTTTCAATTATTTTAAAATTCAACAAAACTTTTCACCGTCAAGCCAGAGAAAAAAAACCGTGTTTAGAGAGAGGACTTTTAAAACTTCATAATTTTCCAATAGTTAGTTTTTAAAAGAATTCCATTTAACAATGAATATTCAAGTTTGGTTCCTTTTTATTCGTCTAAAGAAAGACGGTCCATTTATTTCCTATCCACTATAACGAGACGAAAATTTCTGACCGTGACCGCTCCAGGTAAGCAGGTGTTTATAGTACACTCTCTAAAATCCTCCCTTTACACCTCGACGGTTATCGTCGCCCTTAATATACCCAAAAATCCAGCCCCGTGCAAAATTCTGTTGAAACCGTTGATGCATTGGACTAAAAAGACGACGACTAGAAAAAAATCAACAGTTCCGGTGAAGGAATCCAACGGAATGAGACGACCTTTACGGAAAAATCACTGTGACATTTTTTGTTGGTGAATCGAATCCCGATTCATCAAATTGAATGAGTTGCATAAATAAAAAACAATCAGTCCTTGTTAAATGGGATTTGTTTTAAAACGTATAAATTTTTTATAATAATTGGGTTTGTTGGAAAATCGTCTACATAAATAATAATTTGCTTTAATAATAGAGAAGATGTTTGGAATCCCTCTACTCAAAATTCCACATAACATGCCCTCAGCATAATTAAACAGTCCGTTATAAATAAAGCTGATTTATCGAACGTTTACAAGAGCGAAATTAAGAATTATTTAAATAGTATTTAATGTCAAAATAACAGTTTTTTTGTAATTAATTAGAGCCGTTTATTTTGTTGTTGATGTTGGCCAACGACGAGAAGGCAGGTGGTCGTGTCGTTATACGTAAAAGCGGGACAATGGACAAAGTCCACCAAGAAACAGCCCCATCAAACACAATCAAATTGTTAAGCAAGACGTGCCAGTAATACCTTTGAGATTGCTTTTACATAAGCAAAAAAGGAGGAAGCTCATCTATCATTTAAAATTCAACAATAGTCTGAATAAGAGTGCTCAATTCCGAAATCTGTCTATGGCCATCATTGTATTGACGTTTAACAATACCATTGAAATTCAAGTCTATTTATAAATAAATAAAAGCCTAGTCAAATTTTTCAAAACATGACAGACTACTGTAATATCTCCAATACAAATAGCTTTATTATCTACGCTAATTAGCGCTGAATCTATAAAACTATTTTTCCCATTATCAATAACTAAACAAGACATGTTTATGGGTTCCCTTAAGGGATGAGTTACAGGTGGATTATTTTATACGTTTATGGCTTTATTTGTTCACTTCGTAGACAATAAAAATCCAAATAACTTGTAATAAATTGTGTGTCTAAGGTGTCTAAGTCATTTCTACTTTTTTTTGGTTGTTGAAGAAATAGTGAGTGGTCATACTGAGAGCATCCCTGTTGTGGGGCCTTAAACTTTCTAGGACCGCTGTCGTTCGGCCACAAAATAACCATCAATCACACCTGCATGCTGACTTGTTTTAAATTACTACGTGACCGTACAGTTTTCTCATAATGGACCCATTCAATACAAAATCGAATATGAATACCAGGAATAGAAAGGTGCACAACGGCTAATGTTTCAATAGAAATTCGCCTAAAACGTTCTTACATTTCAACAAAATCTAGAAATTATCTGAGATCACTTCAAAATGTCCACATTGTTTCGTCAATTAGATTTTTACGAATCTTTGAACGAGCATCTTTTCGCTTCATTGACCTCAAATTCGGTCTTGCGGTGTTTAAATTGGGGTCAGTGCCGGAGTGGGCCATTTTGACCCCTGTGGAAATTCAGAAATCCGCACTGCATTTCTATGTAGAAGAGTTTATTTGCAGATAATCGGCATATTTCCTAGATCTTGGCTTGATCAACGGTTTCTCGCTTGCTTTCTAACAAATTCTAATCACCTAAACGGCATTAGAAAGGTTTCGTGGTGCAATTTTCAAAAATAGAAAACCTACTCAGATGCTCCTTGAAATTCTCTTTCTGAGGCTATTTTATTTATCTTCAAAAACAAACGAGTTATTGATTATTAAATATTGGTATTGTTTCGAATTGGTGTAATTCAGGCCCTTAAATTTTTGGTAGCTTCCCGACAACTAGCAAGCCGATTAGAAAATTTCTTGGATATTTACAAAACCCTTTCCAATTTCTCTGTACTATGCAAATATCACTGATGAATTTACAATATTGGCTAAATCATTGGCGAAAATATGCTTCTAGATTTTTCAATTTTGCAGCACGAAAAACTTGTTCTAACGCTATTTTAAACGCTCTTTCTAATGCTGTTTATCCATTGAAATATTTACGATTATTGCAATATTATCGATTATTAAATACTGGCATTGTTTCGACACCAAATCGAAAAAAGGCGTAATACAGGAGCTTAACTTTTCAGCAGATTCCTGGAAAACTAACAAGCCGATTGGGAAAGTTCTTGAATGTTTGGAAAGCGCTTTCGATTTTCTATAAACTCTGCCAGAAGCAATAAAAAATAAACAACATTGCTTAAATTATGGGAAAATAATAAAAATATAGGGTAAAGTTGCTTAATTTGAACCATCACCTAAATTGAACCACTATTCTTTTATTGTCAAAAATATGGGCTAAAGTGCTATCTGTGGTCAGTTCAGAAACTTTACTTTAAAAATAACAAAATACGCAATTGATTTCATTTAGTTAATGTCACCGGTAATGCACTTTATCCCATATTTTTAACAATAAAAGAATAGTGGTTCGATTTAGGAGATGGTTCAAATTAGGCAACTTTACCCTAGTAAAATATTACGGACAAATATGCGTCAAAATTCTCCTCTGTAACTCAAAATTTAATCATAATTTTCCACTTTGAAACGTGTCTTTTAAATCCTGCCCGGTCCTGGTCTGTTAAAAATATCTTTCTGAAAGAGTCCACTTTTTGTAATCAGTTTTGGAACATCTCTCACTGCCTCATCGGTATAATCCAGCGATTTATTTCGGAGAAAAATGGAAGAAATTCGGCCGAATCACTACTCTCATTACCCGTATAACAACGTTAAACAATCTGAATTTATCCAAAGTAATTTTTTAGTGAACGATCAATACTGACGAAATTGTATAGATTCCAATTCGATTTAAAATAGAGTGATATTTGCCTATTCTCGAACAAGTTAATGAGTAAAATGAGGTGCCTTTATCGGTTTTAATTATTAAATTTTATAATGTCGAAACAATGTAGATTAATTTAAGGTTGTCTTTATTGTTGCATTAATCTTCCACAATCTAATTTTGATGCTGCGTTCATTAACTTTTGCATTATTTATATTCATTGAATCCAGTTATTTAATTTACATTTTATTGTGTAGATTTCTATTAGAATTCTTTTTTTTTTAATTAATAATTATTTTTTCTTCTTGGCAAACATCCAAATATTTTACGAATGGACTGATGGAAATTGAGGTTGTTCTGAATATTTCCCAATTGCATTCCATCTCTATAGTTTTTCAATTCCTTTATAGAATCCTATTTTCCATTTAAAGACATATTTTTATATTATTATAACTTTTTTTACATTTATTTACTTAAATTTTAAAAAGAATAGAATCGATATAACTAAAATTTGAACTGTTGCAATATCCAGAACAACAATAGTAGTGATTGGATTTTTATTGTAAAGAAACACAGTTGAACTTAACAATTCTAATGAAATAGGGGGGCTTAAAGAAAACGTTCGCTTGGTCTAGTTGGAAATGTTAAAATTTGTTTGCTTTTATATTAAAATTTCCATTACTGTAGTGTTTAGTTTTTATTATTATTCTTTATTAATAAATATGTCTAGAAACGTGCTCTATTCCTACAAGTATTCGTCTATTTGCTTATTTTCTTTAATCTTCTCTTTGACGTTATAGAGAATTTTCTATAAGATTTTTCACCTGTAATTTTTATAAAGGTGAAATTCTAAATATTTCAAAGCATATAGAATTTGTTTTTATTTTATTTTACAAACATTACTAGGTAAAAGTTAACCGTTTTTATATAGTGAATTGAAGACTAGAAAATTCTAAATGAGCTTAAATTACAACGTACATTTTAAAGCTACAACCAATAAAAACTTGTAATTTTTTTATTAAACGCTGAATATTGTTCTAAATTATTGCCTATTGATTATAGACTGAATCATAGTAGTAGATGATTACATGTAGGGTTACTAACAAATGTATTATTACGTTCCTGGCTTGTTCAGAATATTTCAATAGGATAGTGATTTTGTCCAACAATAAATCTTAAATAGAAGAAATTATTAATAGACAATTTTCCTAGGGAATAGTAACCGAGATGAACTATAGAAAAATAGAATTTTTTCACACTTGATTGCAACGAACACAATCTATATTGAATAGAAAAATTGCGGTTTTGTCAAACCCCCATGTGGTTATTCTGTTTTGTATATTTGAAAGAAAACAGCCAAGTCTATGAGGATTTGAAAGCTGAAACCTACCCCTAGATAAAATTTACGGCCATATCCCCAGTGGCTACTGAACATAAACTTGTTTCAGAATGTGTAATTTTTTCCCTTTACCATTGCCTAATTGAAAATGAAAAGAGATTCATTTCTATTTGCTTGATTTTTATGGTATACTTTATCAACAATCAAAAACTACACAATTCGTTGGGTAAATTGTAGTTTTATGATCCGCAGGCAATAAAATAGTTCAAACACCTGGAAAACTGTCGGAAATCACACTTCTACAAGAAAGTTCGGAGCGAGCTTTTGGTGATTTATTTCTCATTCATTCCCACAGAGAATTATCGCACCCCCTGCTCTCCTTTTTTATTTCTGTTACCGTATCTTTACCTGCTTTGTAGAGTTATAACAGGGATGACACTTCCAGGTGTATTGTGTGTCCTTTGAAATCTTAATTTTGTGTGACGGATGAAATACAAAAAGCACAATAAAATTCTAACATCAAAGCAACGTTGTATTGGAACTGGGCACGTTTTTTCTATACAACGAAACCAATAAACAACCCTAAAACCCAGTGTAAATTTCAGGGGTATATTGTAAAAATATACAAGAAAGTGTTAAATTATACACAATTAATGCGTGTCATAATGAAGTAATAAATTTTATTCGTTATAAAGGATTACAAAAATGTGTGCCCAACGTTGTTTTCTTCTCTATTTCGTCTTCTACTAGCTGAACCATAAATATTTATCTTAGCGTGCTTAGAACCGTAAAAAGTCGAATAAAAAAATTGCCCTTTCAGGTAGAATCTCGATCAATATAGAAGGGCGACTGTACCTATATGTATTTGCGTCCTGTTCGCTGGCATTTCTTTCAAATCTTTTAAAATATTAATCGGCACAATTTTCTATTAGACGCAAGGAGAAAGCGTCTCAAAGATCTCGAACAAACCACGAAGAAAATTCGTTTTCTACCTCGACTTGTCCTGTTTTTCTTTACTTTTAGCACAGTTTAATCTGACACTAGTCGAAATTTAAAGATGAGATTTTCGTATAAAGACTCTAAAGATATACACACGTATTATAGAAATACTGTTGCCGACACATTGGAAATACATTACATCGATGGCCCCCTGGCTTTCTCTGTTGTAACCACCCTTCTATATACAACGGATACATTTTACACCCTCGGGAATACGATATTGACTAGACAGCATCGGATACAAATCGTGTTATACCACTTTTCTCCCATCTGATGGAAATTGTTATTTGTCGATGGAAATCCCCATTATTTTCCTATTATCGCAAAATATTAATAACGAATTAATCTGAAATCATCATGTATTCATTGCTAGATGGATTTAAGGGTTGGACAGTATAGATTTGTGTGCGTTAGAACTTTATCAATACTTTAGTACAATAGGAAGTCGATTGAAAAGCGAATGAAAGACGTGCTGTTCAATGGAACTGAAAGGGGTATTAATGGTAGAGCAAATTGAAGGTTGTTATCAATAAATTTAGCTCTAATTTATTATTATTTTAAATCCACCAGATAAAGGGCGTTTTTTATTGTTGTTAATTTGAAACTTTTATGCACTATAGAATAACAGTTCCCTAGGAAGCTTCAAATTTCTTACGTGTTAAAAGCTTAACTTTTGGTCTTCCCATTTTTCTTTTCCCATTTTATATTACCCAAAGGATACAAAATTTGAAATAATCATAATTTTACATAAAATCATCCACAGAGTCTCAATAGGATTATTTTTTATTTCTCAAAAATTCAATTCTATAATCGTAAAAGATGGAGAGCGAAAAAAACGAAGAATAGTAATTTTTCAGGATGAAATAAGGATTTGTGTGTGTTGTCTCGTTCGGAAATTGGCCACAATAAACAACTGGCGCTAGTCACCATCGCCGAGATTTCATCGTCTCCGTCCATTGAGTATTTCGTGTTTCAGTTCGGTTTTAGCGAGCATTGTGAGCGGTTTGCGTATCAGTCGAATATCCGTATTTAGATCGTCAAAGTTTTAGAATTTCATCTGCCTGTCGATAAATATGATTGAATTTTATTTATAATTTGGGAGTGTTGATGTGCGAATTCGGTGTTATTGTTTTTATTTTCTGTTATAAATTTGGAATTCTTATTGCAAATGATGAATATTTCGTCTGGTGGATATATTTTTAACGTTCGGCGAAAAGCGAGCAATGTAAGTGGTTTAAATTTAATTGAATTGCGAAATTATAACGATAATTTCAAATTGATTTGGATAAAACTGGAAGGAAACGATGAGTCGCCTTTTATTATTAAACGATTCCAATTGCAACTGTGTGAATGTCAAGTAAATATAGTTTCTGAGGTCGTGATATAGAAATCGTATCTATACCACAGAATTCAATCTATATTACAATAAAATAAAATGAAATAAAGCAATAGCAGGATTTTTCAATAGAAAGCACCTTTTCTCCAGCTATCTCATATAAAAATACCACCAATAAATAATTAAATATTGAACGATTGTTTTTAAGAAAAAACATTAATGATTTGATGAGTAGATTTTTTCTAATCACCCATATAATAAGGTAATTGGTTATCGGAAAGACAATCGAAATAATGATATAAATGGCTAGAATTGATCGACATATTATTAAATGGCTCGCTTTTTCCCCTTCATTTGTCGTTTCTTTTAAAACATTGATGATGCGAGAAATGATTGATAATGACGGAAAATAACAAGAGTTTACAACGACAATTTTTTAATAAATATCCAATTTGATCAAATAATAACTTTATCGATCTATTCACTATTCACAACATTAAACGTTTTTCCAATTACAAAAGAACTCGTATGATAAAGTCAAAGTTTAATAACCGAATAGGTAAAGTTTATCGACAGTAATACAATTTTTATATACAAATTGTTATTCATTTTAATTTCAAATTATAAAATACTAAATTCAAGTGTTAATCTATAACGAGTACGATCATTTATTACAATGGATTTAATCTAATTGAATCAGTTAGATACAGAAGCTTTCAATTAGCTTTTGGTAAAAGCTTCATATTACCCTACACTATCCTCCCTTATCGATTTTAATTAATAACTGTTTATATTCATAATGAATATAATCAATATTAATTTTCTTAAAGGAGACAATACACCCGGCGGAATTCGTTAGACAGATAATTAATATTATTAAATTTCCACACTTTTCTATTACAGACGTAATTCGATTACCAATAAAGTGTTGTCGAATATTTATATTTGACATTTAGATTCAACTAGCTACGTATTTGCGTTTTAATAAATAACAGTTGTGGTTCTATTTTAACGAAACAAAATATTAAATAATTCATTTTATTTGTTTTTTCTAGCCAAGTACTTATTATTGGAAATTTAGATTAGATTAGATTAGATTTGCATTGGGCAAATTACGAATATAAATCGAATTATTGATTGATTATAATGAAGATGACAATATCGATAAATTGTTGGGTTATTTCCATTATAAATTGTATCATCGTATATATTTATAATTTCCTGTAATAATAATTAAACGAAGTCCAAGGATTTCAAGATACGATTGCAGAACACACGACCTTTTTTCTATTTTTAATCGAATTGAAGTGAATGTTTACAAGCAAATTGCGCAATATTCTCATTAAAATTTTCAAAGTTAAGGAAAATTACATTTGTTGTTGATTTTTCTATTTGGAAATTAATAGGAAAATCAGCAACAGAATTGCCAACTAGGCCGTTATGGATAGGTTTATCGCACGTTGACCCTCAGGCAGCTGGCTTTACTACTAATATAATGTTGACTTGTCGTTTGTGTCGTTCGTTCGTTTCTCAGATGGATTACACATACACAAACATTCGTTGAACGAGTCAGACTAGAAAAAACGAACATATAGTAAAAATAAAAAATATTATGAACGAGCTTCTCTTACTACACTGGTCCAACAGTATTACTTCTTATATTACATAAACGTGACTGTAAATACGCGCATAATCTACGTATGTACACAATAAAGAAATAGCTTCGTGACCTGACAAGAAACCGAGACGTGTGTTGTGTATTTTAAAATTTCTACAAACATTGTGGCTTTTCGTAGAAGTAAGATTTTGAAATTACAACACACAAAAAATTATAGAACTTTGTAATATTTACTCTATTGTCTAACTAACCAATTCGAGTTGAGACTTTAATTGTATTGTAGTTTAACAAACAAGATAGACACCCTGTTGACAAATAACAAGTAAATTAATGTTTTATGTTGGGTATTGATACAGCAACCCTACCGCTATTCCAACAATCGGAATACTATTCATTTGGAAATTGGCGAATTTCTAATGTAATTTTACATAAATCATTTGTAACCCAATAAATAAACAAATATCGGCCAATTATAGAATCTCAACATTGTTTCAAATATATTTAAATTGTAGACGATTTAACAACCCTAGAATCATAGATTATATAAATTGGTTGATTGTTCCACTGGAGACAATTTTAGTTTGATTTCTGAACTTGTAAGTCTCTTTTTAATCCTGCGGTTTGCAAACAATCTACTTTACAAACATTATCTTACATCTTTTGGCTTTATATTGCCAATTATTCGTTAGTTTCTTTTGAAAATGTTGAGGTCCCTTGGGGCAACCATATAATAACAGTAGATTAAAAAAAATTACCGAGATAACGGTAATATCGACCTTGGTTTTTGTATTGTTCGTCATAATACCAACCGAATGGGAAAATTAACAATTAAATGTGAATATATTTAAACAACAAGGAAAACTAATTAGCTTAGATTTATTAGTTTCATACTTAACTTGGCTTGTTTACACGGGTTATCAGTTAATTTTTGAAAAATAAAACTATTATCTAGTGATAATGCAATGTATTGCATAATTTCCATAAATATTTGAACTATTTTATATCCAACTGATACAATAAACTATGGCAGAAAAATTTCAGTTTGACTCATAAAATGCTCTTGGAAGTTTTCGTTGAAATTTAATAAAAACCCCGATCTTGACGTTTCTTCTTCAATGTTCGTGATTAAGAAAATTCTTGAAAATTCCAATTCTCAGAATCGCAAGGAATCGCCGGTAAAATCGTAAAAAAACTAGGTTAATAGCGAAATTTTACGATATTAGCTTTATATTGTTGTTATATTATAAATAAACAGTAGTATTTTGAAATTTTAACCTATAATTTTTTATATTACCCGATTTTGCCATTGTTATAATTGTTACAATTTTTTTGAATCAATAACATGTCCAATTACTCTGAACATTATCATCTCTCTACCATTCCATGTAGTCGTTATAGAATTGAGATGGTGTCCTTAGTGAAGGGAGATATCTCTCACATAAAGTGCGCTTATCTACCTGATGTCAAGCACTAGACTTGTTATAACACGGCGTTAATTACCTTAGAAGTGTCTACTATAAGGAGGTGATATCGCGATATATACACGTATCATTAGAGAAAAAAGAATCCTTTTACGTATGTCTAGATGTGTTGTTGACTTACGTTTGTGTGCACAGACACGATTCAAACTACAATACAAAATCAGCGCCACTTTCTCGGGCGCATACAAAAAAATTTTCTATATAAATCGAGAATCTAACATGAATAGAAATCGATCTTGTGCCTTACAAAAAATCAATTCTCTCACATATTGGCTGGATTCGAAAGATGATCATGCGATGACTACTGACGTTATGCGATTTAAATTACGAGTTGATGATAATGATGATGATGATGATAAAAGCGACGACGACGATAGAGCAGATGACGGCGTCGCGACGTTAAATTTCAAAACTTGTTACCAACTTTGATTAGTTTTATGATCTTCACGTTCGTTTATACATATCTAGAGATTCGTTTTTATTTGTTAGTTTGTCGGATACCTATATTTTTATAATAATATAATGGAATTCTTTGTTAATGATGTGTGATAAAAATTCCAATTTTATAGGGTCCGCACCTTGATCACTCGTATTTTTAAAAGGATTCTTAAAATTCTAAATAAATAAATATAGGGAGAAGAAACCATAAGATTCTATCTAAACGGTCTTTTCTCTTGTCATTGAATCAAACGACAATGAAATTATTATTCTATAATTTTACTATTTATGGTTGATAAGAAAGAGAGAGTTATGAATGAATGGTCTGTTGTTGGTTGTAAGAAATTATAATTATTTTAAAATTCAAACTGGCATTTTGATGGTGTTTTAACCACAACGGATATTTTCGGTTTTTTTCCGTTTTAATAAGCAATCTTGACGCCTTTTAAACGGTTTTTTGATGGATCGTTGTAATCGATTAGAGAATATTTTACTATAAATATTGTTTGCTTGTCAAATTTTCCACAGACTCTAAAGATTTATGAGGAATTTATTGAATATCACCGATTCTATTTTTAAATATAATCGTGAATACCAACCACCATTCACTGATTTATCACGTTTGTAATAATAATATGGGATCTATCGATTCGTTTGATAGTAGTCACGTACATGGTTTCTTTTGAAATGGTCGTAACGTTTTGATTAAATTTTTTTCGTTCATTATAGGTACCAATAATAAGATTAGGTGTGATTGGAGTCGACAGGGCGAAAGCTCAGTAATTACGTGATATCCAGCTACTAAACGATAAGAATCAAAATTTAATTTGTTGAGTGGAAATCGTTTAGTTCAGACAAGATTTCTTCCAATATACCGGTCCGCCCATATTAAACGAGAAAACCTGTAATGAATTTATCTTGGTTGTATGGCCTCGCCTCACCAATTTATGAATTAATTTTTATTAAAATAACTACGATTTCATTATCTCTATAGGTATGTAAATGTATTTATTCGATTATAAATTTAATTAAGCGCCGTATTGTTTCTGTTTTTCGTCCTGTTTTATCTTTGTTGTTATCTAGAAACAGGCCTAACATCATCCCTTATAGTCTCAGTATGTTTCTCCATTAATCACCGAAAACCTCTAGAAGTTAATCAACAAACTGGAAGTGTAATTATGTTTTGATACTTTCCGCAATTAATTTGTCGTTTTCTAACGTGAAGAATTCGTTAAATTTTGTTAATTTGATAATCATTATGAAGAATACAAGGGAGAAACGGAGAAGGCAAAGAGATAAATTGCAGCAGTTGTAGTTGAAACTATCCGAAAACTTAAATAGCACACCCCCATAGAAAAAGGGTGGTAGACATGCAGACATCGATCAACCCATATGCCACTTTCAATCTCTCTCTTATGTTTCCCCTCGACAACAGTTTCACTGTCTTTCTCTTCTCACTTTCTCTCTTTGTCTGTTCTATTTTATGTTGTATGTATGTACAGTATAGCCTCCCTAGCGGCCAAGTTAGAAAAGCCGTATCTTATCGCGTCATTCGCCCAATAATCCACCATGACTAAAATATGATTAATATGTATTTTATGCTATCAATCCCGCATGCACCACATACAATACCCTCTTCTTTATTTCCAAATGGTCCGATATTATCAACGTCACGCCTGAGGTAAAACTAGCGTATATTTATTACCGTAAAAGGAGGAGAACCTTTTATAACTTTCTAGGGAATTGTTCAGAAACGGTATGGGCTGTGTTAAGGGGAGTAATTCTTCAATTTCTTAATTAAAGACAGACTTCTATTAGCATACTAACCAATGAGGGTTGTGTTTATTGACTTGATGCGGATTTTCAAAGATGATCATGGTGGTGGCTACTAATTAAAACTTCAAAAACAAAAAAATTACACTGGAGAAAATAACGTCTTAAGATTTAATTTTTATTTGCTTTTTGCGTGGCAATAGAATGCGATAAAATTAACTCGTTTTTATTCATTCCTCTTGTTAACAACACACTCGTAAACCTGGCAAACTTTTATTAGTACGTTTCCTAAACAATAATTTTTTTTATTGGCTCACATTAAAACTGTCTGGATGGTGGTGAATATGGAAATCTCCCCTCAATATAACCACAAACTATCCGAATGGATTAGAATAGGGACGTTATTAACAATAACATATTTAGAAGGGGATTGTTTCATCCATCTATCCTATTATTCTATGGAATCTAATAAAAGTCAGGATCTTATCCGATGGTACAATTCATTCTATTACTCTTGTTATAAGCAGGTGATTCGCAATAGCAACAGATGTAAAATTACACACTTTAATTATCAAATGTAGGTATATAAATTGTAGACGATTTGACAAGCTTAGAATTATAAGAGATTATAAACTTTGTAAGTCTGTCTTGTTGGTTGATTGTTCCACTGGAGACAATTTCAGTTTGATTTCTGAACTTTTAAGTCTCTTTTGATCCTTTGGTTTGCAAACAATCTAGTTTCCAACAATATCTCGCATCGTTTATATTGCCAATCGTTCGGTTTTTTTTTTTAGAAACCTGGGAACACTGAGGCTTCTTCGGACACGTTTTGGATAACTTGAGGCAACCGTATAATGACTGTAGATATTTTAAATTAAAAATAATCGATATGAGCAACAGACGGATGTAAAATTGTACGCTTTAATTATTGTCTCAGTTTAAATTTATTAGTTTCAAGTTGATTTGCACACGTTTATAGCAAGACCAGATGAATGGCGTCGTCGTTTTGTTATGTTCCATTGTTGTAAATCACATTGATTCAATAAAACAGGAAAAACAACAATATAGAGGACACGTATGTGTTACATATTACTATTATTCTTATTGCTATTACTGTTATTATCGTCTATTCTGATTTAACTTAAATCTAATTAAAGTTGGAAGAAATTGTACAAAGCAATACGAAAGTTTTGTTAAATAGCAACAATAATAATAGTGCACGTTTGTCTACTACAAAACAGAAACATTGACAAAGAGAAGCTTTATTAATACTTAAATTGCAAAAGTAAGAACTACAATAATAGTTGAATAACGCAAGTTTCTCACCTCATAAATAACAGTCGTAATGTTCAAGGAAAATCGAACAATTTCTTCATAAAACAACACAATCGTTCAACGTAAATTAATAAAAAATTCAATAATTTTCCAATTATCGCTATTGAATTTACTTCAACATTGTTATGATATTGCCAAACAGTCATCCAACCTGATGAATACATGAGGGAAAATCGTTTCTATTGTGTGATTTATTTCCCGAACAGAGCATGATAGAAACGAATAAATAACATCGACTAAGTTTAGGGACGTAAACAAATTGGGAAAGTCTAAACACGAATTTGCTCTCGATTAGGGCTCTTATTCAGTTCAAAGATTGATTGTTTTGACCTCTCTACAAACATTTTCTCTCTATATAGAATTGAAAATTGTATGTGGTAAAAGTAGAGGGGAATTGTGCAGATAAATTACTGCAATTCTGTAATGTTGAACAACAACAAAATCAAGTCAAAATTGAATCAAAACTTGATATAAACACTAACATAAAAACGGTTTTTGGAATTTGGCCAGTATTTAACGAGAAGTTACTTCATCGATTTAGAAACAAGTCTAAGTAGTAGTTCAAATATTATCTCGAAAAGTCGTACGGTCATTCGTTAAGAAAACATTCACGACTTGTGGTATTGTATTTGTGTGTGTGTATTGATGACTGAATCTTTTTAAATATTGATCCAACAAATTCAATAAGAGAGTCTAAAAAAGTTGGTTTTTGACCCCTCTACTCACATGATAATATTCCATTATATCAACAATTAAATCGGTAAACATTCACGATATTTGACGACTCAATTTTCGCGTTTATTCCGAGCATGTTGTACGTTTTATTATCGTTTATTAAAATCACAAAACAATAATCCCACCTTTGGCTAAACTCTCACTCTATTACCTTTATATGTGTAATAGCTGTGCATGACCGACCGGTATTGTTATTACGTGTTTGTATTAAGAGCTGTGTGATTTATGTTTGAAACTAAAGCCAACGATTAGGGGATAACCTGTGATGAAAAAAAGAAATTATTGATCCTTATCTAGACGATTTTTATGTTGGACTTTCGTGCGACTTTATCCGCAAATCCATTAAGTTTATTAACATTTTTAAACAATACAACTTGGTGGAATTAATAAAATTTCGTTGCAATTTGTGAATCATCTACCTACGTAAATTATGCACATTTCACTCGAGACGTGATTCATTCGATCTTATAAAAACCGATAAACAATTGGACTCAAATAGATGCGCTATTTATTTATTTTTCTTATTTCCAGATTAAGACGCATAAGAACCGTGAAAGTGGCGACAGAATGGTAAGTGTCATTAACAAAAATTAAAGCCCACACATACTCAAACCTTATTAATAGCATCCTGTAAAACAATTGAGTTTAATTCTGTTAGAAAAAATAAAACAAAACGGGGAAGATTAGACGGAAACCTCGCCACGGTCTAAATGTGGGTTTAAAGACGCTTTAAACAGCCTACCTGTTATTTTATTGTTGTATTAGGTACGTTGCCTCTCGTTTTCTAATTCTCCCCTATATTGTTTTTATAAACGTATACCTAAACGACCCACATGCAAAATTCGACCTCCAAAATTTCGCTTTCAGTTAAATTAATTGATTTTCTATTCATGTCTTGTCTTTAAGGTCGAGACGTGAACATAATATTTTCCGCATATTGCTCAATTTTCGTATAGAAAAAGTCAGCGACCTAATTAATTTATTATAATTTGCTGGCGGTTGTTAGTTTTTTTTTTGTTTGTGTGTGATATATGTAGATATGTTGGTGTTATATTAATATACATAACAATAAACTTAACTTATGGTTGGTTTTATCCAATAAATGTCGCGTACAGTATTCCTGTCACGATGTGCCACAATGAATCTATTGTTCTTATTCAAATTGGCTCATTTCGTGTACAATTGGAAAGGGATGCTAGAGTTTGTTTAAGCTTTCCGTATTATTGCACTTGTATTATTATCGCATTTATGAATATACATAAGTCGTTAGAGTATTATTATGTTGGATTTTAATAGTGTTTACGGTGTTTAACAAACTACGGAAAGAAACACGATGGAAATCGACATTAAACCACCACTAAAACCATTCGAATTTCACCCCCTATACATTTTCGCAACTCGAATATGAATTTTTTCGTTTTTAATCAGTCTCGCCCAAGTGTTTACTCGTTTGACTATTGATGATGCAATTTTCTCAATCTACTTTCTAAACAAATTAACCGGCAATATTGCTAAAAGGTAGGAATATTTAGTTGGAAAATTGGCCTAATTATTAATAACGCCTTAAGGATTTACGCTTTTCAGTCGATTTTCATCGTAATATTCTATACTAGAGATGTTTAATCAGTTAATTAACTGTATCCTTGACTTTGCCACCGGTTTATGTAGTTGTTTGTTGAATTATAATACCGGAGAGAAAACTGGTCTGTCGACTTGTGCAAATCTATTTTATTCTTTTTAATTGAAACGATCACAAATCATATTACGAGAAATTCATTAAAACTTCTGTTTTATATGAAAATAAACGAATTTCCAAACAGGTTAATGTGCAACTTGTCCAGTCGAGCTTGCTGCTTTTGAAATTTTGTTAGTTTTCTACATAGATAAAAATAGATGATACCGGTCTGTGTGTGCAACATCAATTTACATGCTCTCTGACACTGCGAACGTAACCCTAAACCGTAATGCATCTACATACAGAAACATCTTCAATCTGATGAAACTCATACCAATTTTCCTAAGTGCCATTTTTTTCCCTTCTGAAAAAAGGAGAGAAAAAAACATAAAAGCTTGTATGCTATTTTTAGTTGCCAAGTATTTCCGAAATTCGATCGATTTCATTGTAGTTGGGGAAAAAAATATTAACCTTTATTATAACATTTCAACCCCTTACTAGTTTTTGACGATTACAGTAGATGCATGTAACTGCAAATGGGAGTGCACCAGCCACCATAAATAAAATAAACGACTAGAATAAATCGCTTTGTACACGACATCCACAATGAATATCCCCAAAATTTATATACAACTTATCGAGTTGTTGTTTTTTTTCCCTGTTACACTCTCTATTTTCGTTAAAATTGACTAAATTGACATATTTCCAGCGGATAAGTACCTACATGCATATAGAGCCGGTGAAATTCCTTGTACGTACACTTTATTGCCTTAAAAATACGGTTATCTGTTGTCACCTATCGTTATCTGCAGAATAATAGCCCCTTACTTTATTTAAGGGCCTTATAAAACGTGTGGAAGAGTTCTTCCTTTTAAATATGTTGACACAAACTGTTCATTTTATTATAAAGTTAGTACTTATTTTACACACGAGTTTTACGACACTTCTAGATTTTATTCATGGATTAAATGACTGTAAACCGGTCGCTATAACACGAAAATTGTGTATGTATATTTAGGGTACAGTTGTTTTTTTTATTATAACAGCAACCAGTGGCTATTGTCCTTTAAAAAAAGAATGCACTTAGATTTTTAACGATCATTCCCAGTGCAGTAGAGTTACGCACAGAAATTCTTTGCTTTTATTTTTGAATTTTATTGTTTCATCGCCGTCGTCATCATGGGACAATGGCATTTAACGAACTCTATACAATAAAGCGTTCAGTTGAATTTTTCTGATTGCATCTTTCACATAGCCAGACAATTTTCAAAATAGTTTTAATACCCGAAAAAAAAAAGAAAAATTGTTAAAATATCATCATCTCATATTAGAAAAGACTTCAACAACACACCGTATCTATAATACATCAAATTAATTGAATTTTTCCATTAATCACCGCCTGTCACTCATTAAATAAAGGAGAAATGGCAATTCAACAACACCGAAGCCGTTCTCTCTTTCTTGTTTTTGTTAAAGAAGCTTTTTTAGCGAGAAACTTCACTTACATACTTGATAGAAGATGAGGCGAGAGTGAATAATATTAAAACACTCCATTAGCCCGACAAGGGCGTCGTCCTCACAACTACCACTCTAATTTTTCCATTAATTTAGTAAAAAAAACAACAAAATGCGTGTGCTTTGTTAATTTCTTTCTTTTTTGATAATCTAATAACAAAAATAGAGAAAAGGATAAGCCAACTGGAAATTGGTGTGCGTGACTGAGGCACGTGTTATCTAAAATACACATGATACTACACCCGTACTGTTCTAAAACTATCACAAACAGGGTGAAAAAATCGTTGGAAAATTCAATGTTTCTATTCTAAATCGTTTAATATTCTATGATTCTTGTTTATACATTCTGCTAGGATATTAACGGTAAAATATAGTGTCATTTCCTAGCCTAGTAGTTCTCTACACCATACATGCATTCTGTAAGTTGTGCGTTAGGCTATAAGATAACCATCTGCACAGTTACAAACACCCTTCTATTCGAACGGTAGGGGAGAGACCGAAAGACCACCCTTAATACTGCTTCTATTAAAGCTCTCGAATGTTGAAAGGAGGCCCCATTTCGGGCTCCCCCTATATACATAAATTCTCCCCCTATTCTAGACGACATTCAATATAATTATTCGACATTAAAAAATACACGCTAACTTAAATTTCACAATGATTAACCAAGAAGAAATATATCGCATAGTTAACAGATTCTAATTAAGTTGCATGCTATATGTAAATATGTTGGTATGTTGGATATAAAACAGTTTTATAGGCACGGCAGTCCAATTACATCATCATAAGAAAAATTTACCATTGTTGTGTCTGCATGCCTACATCTGTCAGGGTCTTCTAACAAGCTACAGACACCTGAAAAATTACTTAATATCGTCTCATATTTTTCTAAAATCAGTTAAAAGGCTTATAGGTGAATGACTGATTTTCAATTGAAAACTAGAACATTATGTTTATTTGATTTTGTTATCATATGCATATACGGTGAATGTTTAAGTGTTGTCTGATAATGGTTAAATATAATGACGTAAGCCACTTTAGTTGATTCAATACAAAATCTATAGTCCATTCAGTGATTTAAGAGTTTTAACTTTAATCGTAAATCTATTTCACAATAGATTTGGTAACAATGGTGCACCTAATGGATGTAGTAAAATATTGCCAGTTTCGTAAATATTATAAATTTGTCCTAACTATAAATGGTCTTTTTGCCTAAAGATTCCTCTTGTTGTATCGAAACAATTCACTTGTGGGTCAGTTTTAGAAAGTTTCCACAATAGAAGTTGAATATGTCTTTCAGCATTGGTGCAAAATAAACCCCACTGAAGGGGGTAATTGATAAACTCGACTGAAACAAAGATTACATTTGTTAGACTGTTGTAATGTCATGTTTTGTATTGTTGCCACAATATTCCGTACGTAAAGATCTTGAAATAAGAAACTTGCAAGGGTTGAAAAATAGAAATAATTTTATTCAATCTGAGCTTTAATTAAGACTGAGCCACTCATGCGATCGCACTCAAATTCCACTTAAACTTAAATTGATTGTAAATCGGAGTAGAGTTTAAAGTATTGATATTTTCGTAATACTTCGAAGTCAATTTCAACTTTCAGTCTAGACTATACAGTAAATCAAAATCAATATTGTGGATTTACTGAAATTATTAATAGGTTCAAGTAGTTGCAAATAATTCGAAATTTATTGTTCTTTAAAGTTGTTGAAGTTCTGTTTGTAGTTCAATTTGTTTTTTTCGATTTACAAACTTATTCTAATCTAGATCGTAACGAATATCAAATGGCTTTATTTAGCTACTAGTATTGTTTCAATATTCTAGACACGTGCCATTTGTTTTCCCTCTTGTTTCGATAAAAAAAATCTAAACAAAGGGTCTATTTGTGTGTCACTTGTTTTGTTTGATTATTATTTGGTAGAAAAATTGAGCGAGCGTTAAAACTGTAAGCATTATTAACTGATAGGGGTTTGTTATACAGAGAGTGAAGTATACACATGATGTTTTTGAATATCAAGGGAGATTACCGGCGATGTTGTGAATCATTCAGTTAGATTCCATTATTTTACGTTGATTTTGTTAAATTACTCCAGAAATATGAGTAAAAAATTTGTTTATCTTGCTTTAAAGTATTACGATAATATTTTAGAATTTCAATGGCAGTGAAAGTATTCCACAAATACCGCTTTTAATATCAACAACAAATATCTACGTCACAGATTTTTCCACTAATGCAGCTAATTAATTACAATTTTCTCGATCGAAAAAAGCGTCTTTCAGCAAATACGGTTTTTGTTAAGTTGAAAATTTTCAAAAGAAAACTAAAAATCATCATCATTAGCATCAATATTGATTCGTGTTCTCCAAGAAAAAAATAAACGGCGATAGCAATTAATCATCGGGAATTTACGTCAAAATTGACATATTTTCTTGCTTGTCGGTAACTCCCTTATCTATTTATCATCCACGTATAAACCTACACTTTGAAAGTTAGAAGGTGAGATCATTTAAAACTCACCTAATGATAACATTATGTGTAAGTTTACATCTGTAGACGCGCCCGCTCCATTTTCTCATTGTGTTGAAATGATGAAAAGGTTGTTTGTAAATGTAAATACACATAGAACGGCCAATTTCCACGCTCAACCTTTGGCGAGTTTCACAAACTCTCATTTTAACTAATTTTGTGCGAAACGTAGAGAAGTTGAACGTGTGAAACTCGTCTGTCTTGGTTTGGAAAACATTTAAGGCTTTTCTCTTTCCTTTTCAATACATGGAAGGTGAGACTAGAGAAAAAAAGGAAAATTCAACATTGTTGATAACGCGTTCGATTTAAGCTAAATTGAGAAGAATCCTACTCGATTTTGTGTTTATTGTTTATAACGATTTTCTTGTGTGATTAACATAATGACGAAATGGCATTTCTATTTATTAAAAGCTCACAAAAATGAATTGGTAATAAATTATACAATATCGTAGGCAGATTCTGAGTGTTTGTAGTGTTGTATTTAAAGGTAAAACAAGTCGCCCACCTGATAACACACAAAAAGAGCGCCACGGATTCGATTTCCATTAAATCTCGGTTGGATTTTCGTCGATTGTTTTATAGGCATATATAGAGAGAGGCTATAACGAGAGGAAAAAATGGTAGTTTTTTCCCTCGTTGTTTTTATTCTGATAAATTCAAATTCCACAATTTGGCAGTTTATCTCGTATAAACGACTCAATTCTTTCGTCTGTATTTTGCATGTTATATCACTAAAAATGATGAGCTTGCCCGATATTAAATAACGGTGCAGATTTTCCATTCGAAAGGAGTCTATGTTCAAAGGTTTACTGTTTTTACATACAATCCAACTGGAATATTGGGTGTGGTAGCGATAACCTTTTCACCACCTACATTTATAACTCGAATTTTTCGTTATTATAACATTAGTAACTAGTTTAGATAAAAATTGTATTGTAGTAAGCAGGAAGTTTTAAACTATAATTAGTAAATGATATAAGTCTAAACAATAAATTACGTGTCCCCGTAATTCCTTGATCATCATGGCCTTGGTTATGTGCACATACCTTACAGGTACGTGTTCGGCATAGCAACCGAATCGTAGAGTTTGTAGTGATTTTTCAATCTTTCAAAATTTCCACGTTCTTTTCTCTAAAAAATTTATTTAAATTGAGCAATAAAAATTCAGTATTTAAAAAGATATACGCACACCTCTCACCTGATCCTATCATGTATTAATATAAATAAGACAGGTACTATACCTTTGTCGATTCAAATATTAATTCGAGAAAGATTCACAATTCCCGGAATCTTACCAGTTTTTGTTTTAATTTAATAATTATGATCGTATAATAGTTGAAAGCTGTCTCGTTTAATATTTAAACGATCTTAAAGAGGGAAATAATGGAGACAATAGATGAGGATATAAACATTCTATACACGGAAGGTATACTAAACAATTACAATTATCGCTAGTTACGGTCACGCAGATCTGTCTGTATTTATGTGCACAGGCAATTCGCGATAAAGCACGATTATATACCTCTTCTCCCTTTCTAGTTTCGTTTGAAACAATAATAAAGCCGACTGTTACTATACAATACAGTTGTTTGACCCAGCAACCATATACATACTTGAATACATATAGTAGTTGTCCCCTCAGGAACTACAAGAATTGGCAGACCAATAATGACAATAATAACAATAATAATGAGAACAAACATTATATTAGATCATTGTTATGTAGGTATGGTTTGTTTGAAAATAGCTCGACAGCTTATATTGGCCTCATTTAATGTTGATTTTCAATAATTATTATAAGTAACAATTCCATATGTTGAATTCAATAATTATTCCCTTGAAGCTCGATTTTCTAAATTTAATTTCAAAAGGAATATTTGTAAACTTATTTCGATGAAACATTCAGAATTCTTATGTACATTATATTTACATATTTTTCCACAACATAGGAATAATAAAGAACGAATGAAAGCGTAGATAGTAGAAACATGACAAAATAATACGTAATGTAATTTGTATTACTGAATGCATTTATGTTAAGAAGATTCAACGTTTTTTAATAGAAATTGAGCTTCAATAAAACCGCTTTCAAACGTAGATGTGGCTTTCAAACGAGATAATTTCCTACAATTCGAAATTACATATTTGTTGTTATTGCAGTAATTAAAAAGTCTTTCCATTTCTCTTTGATATCATCCCTTTCATAATAGAAACACGGTGGAAAAATCTAATAAACATGTTTAAAATTTAACCATTCAACAACTTATATTGCTTGTAATATTGTATCTGTATTGAAGCAATTTTCTAACACCAAGTGATGATGTCTATTGTATGCCTTCTACCTTAATTGTAACACTAAAGTGTTATTCTGTGTCGGCACGGAAAATGTCCTCATGTATAACTGTAGTAAAAGTACATAAAGCCCTTTTCCTGTTACTCTACTTCAAATATAATCATATACTTTTAACGCTGTAAAACAGCCAACAATAGGCGTGCCAGTAATGCGTTAATCGCCAATTTCGCTCTATCTTTCCATATTAATATCTCTAAATATACAATTAGATTTTAAAAATACTAATGGTTTAGTTTTTGGCCTATCACTAGATAAATTTGTTGCAATACTTCCTATTGAAACACTTCCAAATGCAATGCATTGGCACCAAATCTGGCACACTTGCTGCCTATACTTTTCGTCGTTTTATGATCTATCACTTTCTTCCCAAATTGGAACACAAATTAATCAGAATGTGTCACTAAATTGTTTAAAATAATTTTATTTGTCGTCCTAAATTCGCAATCGAAATATTTGTGTGGTAGTTTTAGTTAATTTTAGATTTTCTATAAATGTCGCTGTTCTAAATTAGCAATCTCTGTGGTTCTGAGACTGCAATGTTTGAGAGCTCTGTTTCTGCTTCTATTTCCGCGTTTTAATATAACAGAAGTACTAATTTATTGAAATTTGGACATCTAAAGTACGTCTTTTTCAGGTAGGTGTCCGTAAATTTGAATAATCGATGATTGTTCGATGAAACATCATTGAAGCAGCACTTTAAGGGGCGTCAAAAACGTATTCTGTTTTGCAAAAATTCCAATGCAACTTTGAGTTTCAGCAGAAAACCTTGGAGAACCTGTTTTTTCAAAAAAAAAGAAACTATAACTTAACAAATATTATCGATTTTCAATGATTTGCTGTAAACTGTACAGCAAATTGAAAGAGTTTTCCAGATCTCCTAATCCTCTAATAGATTCGTTGATTTTCCGGAAAATTGATAGAATCTGTGTTTAAAAAAATCCATATTTTTCCCTATAAATTAGCCAATATTGATTTTTCAATGATTTTCTCACAGTATGTAGCAAATTTAAAGGGCTTTTTAGATCTGTTAGTTTTTCGAAAAATTGATGAAAATTCCAAGTACTTGTATACGTTTCTGTTCCTGTTTCCACTTCTGTTTCTGTTCTATTTCCGTTAAAAAAAATTGTAAATCCGTTTCCGATTCTGTTTCTGTTATGGTAGTTCTAATTATACTTCTGTTTACAGTTGACTTGTGTTAATTTGAAACACAATGATTCGATTTGTAGAAAGATGTATCTTTCTTTGGCGTTTTTGTGGTATATAAAATATGATAAAGTATAAGAAAAAAAATCAGTACATGTAATAAAAGCGAATAAAAACCACCAGGCACACACAAAATAAATTCTAGAGGCGCTCTTTGGGGGATTTCAATGTGTTACACAACTACACTGACAATATATACATGGACAAAAAGTGTTCATATATCTCTTTGCAAGTAGTTGTTGGAGTATTCCAAGAGACTAAAAACCGATCCAACTGAGAGAAACCCTTGTGTATAAATACATACGAAACAGAACAATAACAACCGTCGAGAGATAAGCATTATACCACTAGAAACGGTAGTGTTGTAATGGTGGTGGTGATGGTGATGATATGATGGTGGTGGTGGTGATGGTTGGATTCTAATGTGGAAAGAAAAAGGGGAAGAACATAGAAAGACAACCGTACACTTGATAAAATACACATACAGTAGTGGAGAAGAAGCGACATTTCATATAAAACAACATAAACCGGAATTTTTATATTGTTTCGTACTAGGGAATTGTAGAATAAAAAAATACCGTGAAAGAAACACAGGGGAGAGAATTGATAACGGTCGGAATTTGTAAATTTCAACCGTAATAGTATGTGAAAGAAAGAAAGCCTTTTAATCTATGATATTCTATTTTATTGTTAAACAAACACCGACTTTTTTGATTCTAATATTTGTTAAAATATTACAATTATTAACAAACAAATTTAGAATGTAATGGGTTTAATTGTGACAATACGGGTATGTAATTTATCTCTTTTATGTCGTGTCATATGCGAGTTTCTTTTAAGAAAATGTCTTGTCACATTAATAGAAATCACCAACGGGCATGGCGGTGTAAATTGGGGATGAACTTAATTTAAACAGTCTGGACAATGACACTCGATTAATTGTATTAATTAGAAGTTGGCTAGACTGTTTGTCGTCGAGAAAAACGTTAAAATTGAAGAACTACCACATTGCAAAAACGAACATTATTTTTTTCTAAAAAAACCGAGTTGATATGCGGATATCAAACAGAATATTTTCAAATATTCATGGCTTTATATGGGACATGGCAAACGGATTCGTTTTCTTTCTATATTGTCACTATTACAATATTGGAAATTTTTCATAAACTTTATTTTATTGATCGAGTGTTGAATATTAAATGTTGAAATACGGCATTAAAATTGCAATTTTACACTTCACTGTACCGATTCATAGAGTACATCGATTCGGTAATATTTATGAAAAGTCTTCGAAGTCGTTGAACAGGGCTACATATTGGAGCGAAACTCTTCAATAATCACCAAGCAAAAGTTTAGAATTGGTAACAAAATACTCTTGTAAAATACCGACAATTACCGATCTATCAAATTAACAATTTAATTTTTTCCTGAAATTGGGATTACTAACGCAAATTTACACGCCATAGAACGCATTTTCTAATTTTACATAAGTTTACTGCAATTAATCAACATTTAAACCGTCAGAAATTTTGATTTCCAAACTTTCTATAAAACTTCCGCCTACAATTAATATTCCAATTAACATGTAAATTTTTCTCCTTATTGAATTTGAAACCATCCATCGATTATAAACAGGAATTTGATGCGAATTCTACAAACTATCATCGGTATTCGATCTCGTTAAAAGCATTTAAAGTTACTACCAGTGGATTAACGATAATTGAATTCAATCAGTTAATTTTGTTTAAAAGAAAATAACGCGATTTTTGATCGTTTGACACGCCGGTATTTTGATGGTAATTGCCCATGGCAAAGTTAACTCGCCCTGAAACACTTTAAATTGGGTATTTAATGAAAATTTGGGATAATGTATATGTTTGGAGTAAAGTTATCCCATCGGTATAATTGAGTGAAACGTCAATCGCTTTTTTAGTGGAACGTTTAAAAGGTAAATGTGCTTCTTTTAAAAGTGTTTAGAGTCGGTAAACTATTAAGGTGAATTGATGTATCGTTGGGTAATTTTTATTAAAAATTACGCGCAAAATGGGGAATAATAATAAAAATGTCGTTATAAATAAATTTATAATTTTCAGGGGTTGTTGTAAATTTGAATAATTTAATATACAAAAAAAAATGAAAGGACAGTTTCGGGTAATAAATCGCTACTATGCGAAATAAAATACAGGAAGTTTAAAGATAAAAATTTATGAATTTTAAAGAGAAGTCACGGTTAAGGTATTCCGTTTCATCATCATCGCTGTTATTATTATTTTAATTTTTTCTTCTTTTTATTACTAATAATATAAGATGGGATTTCTGTTGTACCACTATGATTAATTTTCACGGTTTTAATTAATTTTAGATGTTTTATTAAACTGTTAAACTTTCCCATCGCAATACTATATCATCAAAAATAATTAAATTATGTCAAGGAAAGAGATTTTCATATGTAAAATTTATATGAAATGTTAATATTGCCGTCAAAAAACCACAGTTGTAATCAATTTATTTTTGATTACAGCAACTATTTTATTAAAAAATTCGATTATTTATTATATATTGTAATAACTGGAATTTATTTCAAAATTACAAATTACACAAATAGTTGTTCTATAGAATCCATTTTAAATATTTAATAATTGCAATATAAAATATGAATTTTAAATCAAATTGTTCAAATTTGGTAATATTGGAGTGAATTCTTTTACAAATTTCTTCCAGTTAATTGTTCTCTTTTCGAACAGAACGTGGTAATTCTGTTAAATTTCGCACTTTGTAAAATTCCCACAACGAAAACTTTTAACTTGTTCTCGTGTGCATGTAAGTGTCGATAATAATAATAAAAAGTACGATTTTCTTTTCCACAATAAGTGAAAATGGCAAATTCTAACCTTTTACTCATCCATTCAATAAAGGAAAAAACCTTAAAAGATAAATCGTCAGACATTTGACTTTTCTCCACACGAAGTTTATTGTTGTTTGGAATTTTGAAGGCATAATCTCGTTGAATTTCTAAAGTAAATTAACGTTGAATTTCTGATATATTTTAATTTTAAATAATATTAAATTAGAAACGTTTATTACGTATAAAACCTGTTTAACGGGCACTAATATGATTTGATTAACTGTCTAAGCCCACGGTTTTTATTAGGAAAATTCGACTTTTAAGCAATCGTATTGCATACCGTGGGCGAGACTGGTGTCTTGTCTCCAATTCTTGTCCTTATAGTTTCGTTGCTTAAGAGTAAAATTATCGAAGAAATTTCTCAAATCAATTCAAAGTGTCTGGATCGTTGCCTCGTCACGATCCAATATAAAAATTCATCAAAAACCAACTTCGCCTGTGGATTAAATCGCCCTTTATGCGTACTTCTTCACAAATTGTACCCTTTATTAAGACACAAAGAGATACGTTTTAAGCAAACAACAATAGGAAGGTCTCATTTATCAAATTTATTATTAATACGATTAGAAAGCTGTTTGTAGAGGCGATTTTCGAGTATTTCAAAGTTCACAAATCTTATTGCAGCAATATTGAAAAATTACGTTTTAGATTTTATAGAATTGAATAAATCGTGATGCATTTTCGTTTTTTCCGTGATTTTCAATTTTCACTCTCGCACATGCTTTCAACTTTAAATATTTGAATTTATATTGATGTTGGTTATATAGCTTTGAAAATGTTAACTACCCTTCTGGCGGAGTATCCTGCCAACAAATGTGGATTTTTCCACTGTAATGTAAATAAAAAATTGTTTATTTATGCGGATCGAATCGGGGTGAAAAATGAAAAGTTAACAATAACATTGTGATTATCTGTTTATAAATCGTAAATTAAAATCATTATCGTGAACAAAGGGTTTCGTTTGTTATAAAATATAAATTCCTCTTGTTTTATCTGTTTTGTATTATTTCCTTGGTGAATTTCCCAGATGATATGAAAGTTTCTTTGTATAAACGGCACGGGTATAAAGGGCGCATGGTTGGGAAAGTTTTCCACCACCACGGCTAACCAACAACAGGGGACACATTCAAAATAGCAACTAAACACTCAAGGATATGTATAAGAAAAATAGTATGGAGAGATGTGCGTAAAGGAAACGCTCCCGGACCAATCATCGTGGTAACGGTATATAAGCTGCTTACCGGTCCGATGGGGGACGTTATACAGATTGCCGGGGTGGTTGTAGAAGATTCTCTTGGAAAATTCTAATGAAAATAACAAATACCAGCCTCGAACAATTACACATTGATTTATTGTTTCTGTAGATATTTCTTTGTTTACTGTTTTTTTAACACAAGTTAATTTCTTTTGTTACAGATGTCGTCTACGTTATTATTGGCTATTGTGTTTGTTATTTTAAATTTAACAACACCGATAACAGCTTCAGTTTCCAGTGTTATTGGTTGTCCAACTGGCTGTGTTTGTAATGATGAAACTTTTGTTGTTATATGCGAAAAAGGCAAACTTGGCGTGTTACCGATAACATTGAATCCAGCTATCCAGCGTTTAGTTTTACGTAATAATAAAATTAAAACCGTCGACGATGCAGCTATACAATTCTATAAAGATTTGCAATATGTTGATTTATCAAGTAATCATTTGGTCAATATTAGGGATCAATCGTTTATACATCAAGAGAAATTACAAGAGTTACATTTGAATAAGAATCGTCTATCGTCGATTAATAGTAAAACATTTCAAGGATTGCGCTCGTTGACTGTATTGAGTTTACGTGAGAATTTCCTGGAGGAATTACCAAAAAGCCTGTTTTCATCGTTACCGAAATTAGAAGAATTGAATCTCGGCCAAAATCGTATATCGAAGATTGATCCATTAGCATTTGATGGTTTAAAATCGTTACGTATTTTATATTTAGACGATAATGTTTTGAGTCAAGTACCAACACCATCGTTCGCCGTTTTGGGTAGTTTAGCCGAATTGCATGTCGGTTTGAACGGTTTCTCCTATCTGCCGGATGATGCCTTTAAAGGTCTGGAAAAATTATTTGTATTAGATTTGAAAAGTGCCGGTCTATCGAACATCAGTTTGAATGCATTCCGCGGTTTAAACGGTTTAAGAAATTTAAATTTATTGGATAATAAATTACAACAAATACCAACATTACAATTGAGTCATTTATCACGTTTAGAGGAATTAACAATTGGACAAAATGAGTTTACAATATTAGAGAAGAATTCGTTTAAGGGTTTAAGTAATTTGAAAAAATTGGATATAACAAGTGCTACAAATTTACAAAAAATCGAAAAAGGTGCATTTAGTGATAATTTAAATTTGGAAATTATCATATTGGCGAGTAATAAAAAATTGGAGGATATTGAAGATGGTGCATTGGTCGGTTTACCAAATTTAAAGCATCTTGTATTGAAAGATAACGCATTTAAAGCACTATCCGAATCGATGGTATCATGGAATGAATTGAGATCGTTAGAAATGACTGATAATCCAATTGTGTGCGATTGTCAATTGTTATGGTTAAGTAATCTGATAAGTGTAAAGAATTTAAGTAATGTACAATGTTCAATGCCTTCATCACCACGCGAACGTCCATTAAGAACATTAAGTCCAGAAGATTTGGGTTGTACATTTAGTGATCCAAGACAACAAGCAATTTTAGTGACATTAGTTGTTAGTGCTATTATATTATTAGGTGGTTTAGGTTTAGTTTTATTCCGTTATAGACAGCGTGTCCGTGAAGCATTGAAAGATTATAAATGGAATAAACGTGCCATCAGTCGTAAAGAACACGAATATCAAAAGACCTTCTCCGAAGACGATTATATTATCCGTTCACAACAAGGTATTAAACCGATACCGGTAACCGAATTGTAGCTAGAACTGAGCGCGCCACCCTCTGGGGTATTTTGTTTAGATGGTACACCAACAACAAATACAATAGCAACAACTACAACAACAACAACAACAACGACAAATAATAATACAAATGAGGGCCGGCGTGCTGCTGTTAGGACTCCAAGAGGACCAGGAGGTACACTACCCGTTACTGGTTTCACTTATATCACGGGCGATACATGCAGAGCCCATTCGTTAAGGGCATTAAATCATGATAATAGAAACGGTTATCATCCACGCTATCATCGAGATGTATTCTATCAAAATTGAACAAGTCAAGTTACTGCCATATGCCAGTTTTTCAGCAATAAATGAAGCCATTCCACGATGAACAAGTGTGATTTGACATAATAGAGACTGTATAGATTTTATCGTAAATTATTGTGCAAATGGTGCAAAATATCTGGGAGCTAATCGAAGACTTTAAATCGATGTAATATACAAAATTCTGAATATTGTATAACATTAGGGCATAAATCAACCATCTATATCCCCATATAATTTGATTCAACAATGAACGGATAACAAAAAGAGTGATGTTTATTATTGCAATGAATCACTGTGATATTTTGATGACTGTACTGTTTTTATTTATTGTAAATTTCCTGTGACATTTTTCATATTTAATTTCAATGTCAACTGTCTCACAACAGCCCTTTGAAACCTTACAGTCATGAAAAGTACACGTGATTCCCCGACAATTTCATTTGATTTGATAGTTTCAGTTCAATTCTGAAACTATACAAATCGTGTAAATAAATTTGAAGAGAAGTTTAATATGAATGAAACAAGAAAATACTGCAATATTTCTATATATTTTGTATATACTAAAAATTTTAGGTGATTATCTAGATATTTATTATTGAAAATTAATTTTATCGATTACGTTTTGTTTGTTCGAATGATTGATTGATTGATTGGTGATTGACTGTTTGGATAATTAAAAAATATTGCATTCCAGAAATTTTTTGTTATTTCTATCTGTGGATTGTTTCAAGTGTGGTTGTGACCGACTGACCGGAACAACAAACCGACGAAAAATAAAAATAAAATTACATAAAAACAATAGCAGGAATAAAACACGAAACACAAAAAATGTCTACAAATTTGTTGTAAAACTGTGTAGTGTGCAGCTCTTTATAATAATAAAAATAATTATAACAAAAAATATAAATAAATAAAACTAGTCATAGTAAATTATCTAGAAGGAGTGAATGTTCGTTTTTTCGTTTATCTTCACTTGTATTTTTCGTGTGTAAAAACAAAGTGCATTTTATATTTTGTAAATAATAGTGTTTTGTACATAATTAACCTCAACTATCGATATTTACAATAAATAAACTATTTCAGATCTTTATATTGTTTACGATCTATACCTTTAGTCAAATTTTAAATTTAGCGCTAGAATTACTGAATATAACAAATGTCGCCATCTATGAGACAATAGTTGAAATGCGCGAAATTACAGTAATTTATTCTTAGTTCAGTTGGTAGTGCTTAGATAGCGCTGTATGTCAAACGTCAAAATTTTTCAAGTGTCATCCAAGAATCAAGAGATTTTCCCAATTTTCCAGCTGTTTTCTTCGAGAACAAAACAACAATATCACTAATTCATATGAATATTCAATAGTATTGTTGTTAACTAAATACAAATGTCGTCAATACTATCAGAAACTGTCGAGTTCAATGATCTAAAGGTAAAGTCCAATTTTGGTTAATTTTTGTCAGATTGATTAGAAATGTGAATTTTCTAGAAATTCGAGAAAATCTACCATGAACAATTGTACAAAAACGATGTAACGCCGAAGGCACAATTCGAATATGCTTGGTGTTTAGTGCGTAGCAAATACAAGGCTGATATCCGGAAAGGTATAACGTTATTGGAGGATTTGTATAGGAATCATGAAAGCGGGCAGAGGGATTATTTGTTTTATTTAGCCCTTGGTAATGCACGTATTAAAGAATATACAAAAGCATTAAAGTATTTAGACTCGTTTCTACAAATCGAACCAGGTTAGAGTTCGTTGAATTACAACAAATTCGTGCAGAATAATTGTTATTTTAGGTAATCAGCAAGTGATGAGTTTACAACAAGAAATTAAGAAGACCATGGAGAAGGAAGGATTAATTGGTATTGCGGCTGTTAGTGGCGTTGTCTTGGCCGTTGGTGCGATTGTGGGCGTTGGAATGGCATTAGCCAGTAAAGGCAAATCTTAGTCTTATAATTTACAATTTATACGTGATGATCATGCTTTAATCTATTATGCTTAGTTTGTATTCTCTTTGTTATTAACATCTTGCTTTTAATTGTTTTTCTTTAAATTAATTTGAGAATTTGTAAATTATTCTAGTAACAAAGCATGATTATTCCAAATTCGAATGAAGCTTCATTCCTTATTATTCACTATATCAGAATAGAAACATAATTATGTAAATATTTACGTATTCTTTTATTCAATCAATTCGTTTAAAAAACTGAACACAATTATTTAATCTTCGTACGTTCGAATCCCTAGACAAGTTGTGTACAGTTGTTAATATCAAATGGATGTGGAGGATTCGTTTTACAGGTAGGTGGACAAATTTTGATTGTAATCTACTAGAATTACGTGAAATTGAATCACTTATACACCCACTTTCCTATCAAATATGTATTAGAAGAATTACGCCTTAGTTGTAGGTCAGATCTACAGATTTAAACATAGCCTGTAATTGAAATGAAACTTAATGGAATGTGTTGCAACTAGAATTCGAATATATTATGAATATCATTTTGATTGATCTGTTTTTAAATTCGGTTTTATTTATTTGCACACTGGGATCATAGCCAAACAATAATGTAGACTTTATAAATTACACGTGCAGTTTGTCATTATTTCGCGATTTGAATTCTAGTTATATTCATATTGATTAAAGTGTCGATTTTCAAATTTATATGCTTCTCAACTCTCAGTATAGATTTCCTATTCAATATCTTGATAATTTGAAACTAATGAATCTGATTATCTGGATAGGTGTTCAATTCCAATTCACAAGAGGGTAGTTTTCGCAATAAATGCATTTATAGGGATGACAATTTCGTATAGTGGTGGATTTCTTAAGATTCATTAACCACAAGATAAATGTCGATAGGGTTGAGGCACAAATGTATCGTTGAAAATAACTTGCAAATTTAAATGATTATTTTACTATTTTTACAACTTATAGCTAGATTTGTGAGTTTTAAGGGCACAGTAGCTGTGAAATGTTTAACCGGTAAAAATGTGAACTTCGCGATTTCTCGCTTGTCGTGGGACTACGGCAACCGCAGATAGATTTTTGAAAAGAGCATTTCTTATATCCAGTCACGATCATTACCGTTTTTCAAAATATTGATACAAATTTGAATTACAGACGAAAATCTAACATGTTTTTTTCGTATTTTTGTACGATTTCTTGTATTTTCTCATATAACTTGGCCAATTTTGATTATTTTGCAAAAATTCTGGTACTGTTAGATAGCAAATACAAAGTTCTTTTCAAATCTTCAAGAAATTTTCCAATTCCGCCGTTAGTTTTCCGGAAAATTAAGAAAATGTATGGGAGGAGATATAAGAATTTGGGCACAGTTTTTATTTTACAGTATTGATCAAGCCCTCATTCGAAAACTGATACAAAAGCCGAGGAAATGTGAATCCCGTTTTTTGAAATTTTGAAAATTACCTGAGTTATCCCGGAAAAACCAACTGGTTTTTCTGGCATTGTTTTCACTTATTAAAATTAATTATTTTGCTTTGAAATACATACGGTTAGGTAGGTAATTTTGTCCTGTTTCCGATTGGCCTATTATTTTTGTAAAAAGTGTTGATTTCCCGAAGAAAATGGAAAGAAAATCCAGTCTCTTTGTTTGTGTATTATCAAGCAAGATAACCCGCCGTACTGGTTGACAGTGCGTGGTTGCCAAATCGAATTGTGTGTCTCGCTTTGGATTGCGTATCGATGATCCCACAAACTTTCGATTAGGCAAACCAGCACTGTTTACGTGTAACGCGGGCAATTTTTGTAAAATAACGACTGGATTTCCACTCAATTTTCTTCTAGAAAATCAACACTTTTTACAACAATAATAGGCCAATCGGAAACAGGACAAAATTATCTAAATAACCGTATGTATTTCAAAGCATAATTATTAATTTTAATAAGTGAAAACAATGAAAGATAAACCAGTTGGTTTTTCCACGATAACTCAGGCATTTTCAAAATTTTCAAAAAAAGGGCTTCATCACGCACTCCGCCTTTGTATCAGTTTTCGAATGAGGGGTTGATCATTGCTCTAAAATAAAAACTGTGCCCAAATTCTTATATCTCCTTCCAGATGTTTTCTTAATTTTCCGGAAAACTAACGGTGGAATTGGAAAATTTCTCGAATATTTCGATAGAACTTTTTATTTGCTATCTAACAGTACAAGAATTTTTGCAAAGTAATCAAAATTGGCCAAGTTATAAGAGAAAATGCGAAAAAAACATGATAGATTTTTGTCTATAATTCAAATTTGTATCAACATTTTGAAAAACGGGAAGAACCGTTGGATTCTATAAGAAATGTTCTTTTCAAAAATCTATTTCCGGTTGCCGTAGTCCCAACGACAAGCGAGAAATCGCGAGTTAGAAATTCATATTTTTGCCGGTTAAAAATCTCACAAGGAAACATTCCCAGTTATCCCCCTCCGATTTTAATGAAATTTGGATATGTTATTCTGCATCGAATTCTAAGAGATGCATGTTTTTTTTATCGGCGGAAAAACATATCTAGGGGGTGAAATCGCCACTTAAAGTTTAGACTCAAACGGGGTACTTTTTAAGTTTCGCACACTTTCGGCTAAAATATTCAAACGGGACAAACGGCATTATTCTCAGGTTAAAAAATAATGTAGAAGGCCATTGTTTGCATATCAAAATGTTAATTAGGGTGGAAGTTATAAGGGTTGAAAATAAAAAAATTGCTATAGATCAAAAACTATTCATCGGATTTAGACGAAACTTATGTCATTCGAAAGAAAATAAAAAAGTAGGAGAAACCTGTTTTTGGATTTTTTCGAAAAATTACGTTTAGGGAGTAACCGCCCCTCAACCATATTTGGATGGATCAGAAAAAACTGTACTATTCTTATAATTTTTATGTTTTAATTCATAAATAGTGCTTTTCCATCAATTATCAACAGTTGGGGCACATGGCAATAGTATTTTCTACTTACAGCAATTTTCTTAATTTCAACCCTTATAACTTCCACCCTAATTAACATTTTGATATGCAAACAATGGGCTTCTACATTATTTTTTAACCTGAGAATAATGCCGTTTGCCCCGTTTGAATATTTAAACTATGCGAAACTTAAGTATGCGAAACTTAAAAAGTACCCCGTTTGAGCCTAAACTTTGAGTGGCGATTTCACCCCCTAAATATGTTTTTCCGCCGATAAAAAAAACATGCATCTCTTAGAATTCGATGCAGAATAACATATCCAAATTTCATTAAAATCGGAGGGGGACACCTGGGAATGTTTCCTTGTCAACTACTCTGTGCCCTTTATTGAGATTTGTCGAGTTCTTTTTAATTATTGTGCACGAAAAAAGCTTGTACCTGTTTTTACATCACAAATTTATAAAGTATTGATGCCGACTTTTAATATCAGTATTTACAAACAATGGGAAATATTTCAAAGAGAAAATTTTACATAACGTTCGTTTATAATAAGTGTATTCTTATTGCAGTTTATTTATATAAATTTTATTTTAATTGCTAGGATAATAATAAATCTCAGATGTTTATATTAGATGAATCACCTGTATATTTATACATATTGATTTAGAAAAAGATCTGTTTTTGCAACGAGAAAATAATATTAAATTTAGAGAATCTCTGTTTTTGGTTCTGAATACCGAATTTTCACAAAACTTCATCCCTATTACACTTTTTTAACCGGAAATATAAATTCATAACTGAAATTTGATTTGCCAATATTTAATAATCGATATCTTGTTTGTTTAATGAATCAAACACCATTGTAGTAGTTTAGAGAAATTCCAATGAATTTCGTGATATTTTGCTTAATACTTAGCAAACATCGATTTTTCGTTAATTTCCTCACCGTATATAGCGAATTGGAAGAGCTTTTCAACTCCATAGGTTTGTTAATTTTCCGGAAAACTGGCAGAAACTGGAAAGTCGATAATCTAAAAAATGTCAATATTTAATAATCGATACCTCCCTTATTTGACCACATATTACATGAATTCAGTAGGATTAGAAATAGCGTGTCAAGGAGTATCTAAGGACGTTTTTTTCGTGGAAACTATCTGAATTGTGAGTTACAGAGGACAATCATGTTCTGTTTTATTTTGTCGATAATTAGCCAATTTTCTCAATCCTTCTCACATCTGTCAGGAATTTTCTTATTTTCCAAATAATTGACGAAACGTTGACAATTTTACTCGCAATTTTACCTGTTTAATCAATTTTCCATTCGTTTTCGATTCTGTCTCTGTTATGGCACTTGGGTAACGTCTCCAATATTCGCTAATTGAATAACCAAAATTATAGCCAATTTCCCAATTTCGCGTCCACCGGCTTGGTTATGTTAAGATTAAAAATTCGAAATTTATTACGTAAAACATTCGTAAAAGGATTCGCTTCATGCGTGAAACTTGAACACGAATTTCGGGTTTTTATTTTATTTTTTCTCTCGAGTATTTGTCAGATGAAAATTTGCCCACTCGTTTCACCCCCATTTTTATAAATTAAATTTTCCAAATTTACCCTTCATATCTTTATACTTTGAGTAATATTGTAGTAGTCCTGAAATATACTTCCAAGTAATTTTTAAATGTAAATGTCAAGCTATTTCTCATGTTTTTATTATTTTAATGGGAAAACTCCTCGTTTACATAAATACAATTATTGGGTGAATAATGAGAGGAATATTCCCACGATATTATACAGTTATCATTTATATAATGCATATTATTTTAAATATATCGTGCATCAACATGTGCCGGTTAGGATCGATTTTAATTATTCTTGTTGTTCGTTATACACATGTGTTTATATTAATTTAATAATATCAGTTTTATAACTAGCAATACTGTAAAGAATATTGCAGTAAACAGAACAATTATTTGTGGCACGTGGGCCCAAATCCTCGGTCACACATTTAAATTTATATTCGTACATATGTGTACATCAACCGTACAAATTTCTGTCAAATTTATAATGAAAACACAACACATAAACACGTGGATTAACAACTTTATTATTACGAAGTTTTTATGTAATTTATGTTTATTGTTTAGATATTGCACACTGGTTTCCAGTACATTGACAAGGAGAATTATTTACATACACCATCATCGGCACATGTCAATTTTAATTTTATTCAAAAAAGCGTAATCTCTACTACATTAATAATAAATGAACCGAAAAATGATTGTGTACACGCGAAAGAATTATTACAATATAAATACTCTTTGATCCATTTATTATTTTTAATGAAACTAGGACAGATTAAATATGCATGTCAATGTCAATTTCCGGATTGCATCTGTTCATTGTTTGCTCGTAAATTAATAATATTTGTCAGTTTTATTTTCATTGGTACATTAAATTATATTCGAAGGGAAAATTCCCTAATTTCCAATTCCACTTCAATTCTAATTGATGAATAAACGACCACTAAAAAAATCACAATTATACCTACCACTCGTATTTTTATTCGTCTCTTGTCAGTCCTCAGAGTTCAAATATTATCTAATCCGTTGTTCCAATTTCCCTATTCTTGCATATTGCTATATTTACGAAATCGAAGCGATCGTTTATAATAAACCGCGAATTTCCAATTGAATTTTTATGCGTCTGCCCTAGTTTTAGCCGATTCCGTTCGCATTTCTCACTAATTCTCGTTTTATGGATTTTTCAGCGGGCTTTCAAGAGATAAAAATTAATTTTTTTGTCCGCGACAGAGGAATTAAAAAAGACCTCGAGATTTATTAATAAGAAACGGTGCCAGTAGGAGAAAAAAACTCGATGTTACAATTTGATAATGATGGTGGTGAAATATTTACTGTTTGTTTTTGTGCATATTTCAACCCATGATTAATTGACTGTTGAATTAATTTAATTAACTGGACAAAGAACGCTATTGGGGTATTTTATTTTAAAATTCGACAATTACTCTCGCGTATTTGTAAAATGTTTAATTCAACTGACCCATTATCCATTTTAAAAATGATTCGATTTACGCCCGGCGCATCCGCCAATTTTGCAAATATAAAATTGTTCCTTTATTTGGGATTTTTATCAGAATCCCAATGATCCTTGTGATATAAAACAAATTTGTATTCATTGTAAGCTAGGTAAAGGTCCTTTACCTCTATTTTCCTCTGTTTGAACTTGCCAGTTGAACAAATTGAAACGATTTCTTTCTGTCGGCTTTGATTGAAAGAGTAAACAAACTCAAAATAATAATGAGAAATATTCGACGAGCTTAATTTTAAACGAATTATTGCCCCAGTTAAAAATATCGTTCAAAACTATCAATTTTATAGAACAAGCCTACTATAATTGAATATCGATTCTATCTCCGTTCTCTAATGTGTTATCAAGACGAAATTTCTCGGATAGTTTACAATGAAAACAACTCAATTGCGTGGTAATTCGGCGTGACATGAAGGTCTTAATTAACGGAAATTTTGTAAAAGTCTCGAGAATTTCCGATGGTGGCCAATTAAAACTGTGCATCGAACGCGAAAGCAGTTACTTCTAATTAATTTTACATCCGATATTGTTCCAATGAAGCAGCTTTTAAAATTGATTAAAATACGCAATATGAGAGGAAATTTATCTATTTTCAGTAGGACTTCAACAATGTTGTTGGTTCGTTGAATTTTCATATCATCCAGTTTCAAAGGGAATAATTCGCGGAATTTTAAACTAAATTGTTGTTTATTTACATATTTTTACAGTTGAAATAACAGATAAGTGTGAGACTTGCACAAGTTATTCTCGGTTAGACTGTTCGATTCGTAAAAATAGGAACCGAAATCAGGATAATTTCCTGTATGGAATGCGAGTAATTGTTCGATAGTTATTTATAAATACCGACTTTCATCGCTATGTAATAGTTTGTTTGGAATTTTTCTCCATTGATGGAATATCTTAAGGTAGATGGGTTGAATGGAAAGAATTTTCGTGTTTTTATTATATATAGAAATTTTTATTTTAGCATAAATATAACCTATGCGACTTACACATTTAATTTTAACTCTTACACAATAATTAATCGTTATATTTAAATATAAAAAGAAAAATAAACAATAGAGAGAAATTGAGGTATCACAGTCGTAATAGCACACACTTATAAACATTTTGGTCAACTACATTTTGTAAATTTTCCCCATTTAAAATTATTAACATCATCAACATTGAATTAATCTAAATTTAATCTAATTGATTATTTAGAAATACTTGAAAAATTATATAAAAATTTTACAATATTATAGCCATAGAACATTGCAATTTTCATCGTTTCCTCATCATAAGATTCTTTCCAAATTTTCATTGATATGTTCGAAAATATTCATTATTTATAACAGAATCAATTGAAATTTGTTGCAATGTTTCCCTGGCATCACAACACCATCAATTTATTACTTTTATTCAACTCGATCGTCATCGAACTCTTCCAAATCCCCAACGTTCAATTCTCATAAAACTGAGACAAACTCATCGAACAACAGGACGAACAGGAAATCGTCCACAAAATATTTGCAGTGGCAAAAAAGGGCTTCAACGTGCCGCACCAATAGCTTCTTGTGCTTGTTCGTTTAGTCAAAGCGATGCTGTTGCCGTGAAATTCTGTCGGCGTCTCAACACGCGCGATTTATACAGATCGGATTTGTGACAGACAACAACTGTACCGCCTTGATTTGGGTTTGAGACGACTTTACCGTTCGTATTATTGTTGTTTGTACCGATCAAAGTGCCGATCATTTTCGATACGGAGAATTTGCGTGTCTTCTGTTGCGTCGATTGGACCGAACGGCATTCGTTCAGTATTGAATCGATCGATGAGTAGATTATTGGTGTGTTTTCAGCGACTGAAACTTCGTGAAATTGACAATTGTGTTGGATGGCCAGTGTGCGGCCTTCGACTTCGTCCACCTGAAATTATAAAGTGGAAACTGTTATTTATAATTTTGGGAAATTTATTGGAATTGTCGCGTTTTATCGACTACGATTGGGATTGGGTTGGTATATAGGGTCATGTGCCAGATTTTTGTTAAGATCCCGTTATTGTTGGCATCGGATACGCTATCCAAGGACGATGTCAATCAAGATTTAATGCCCGTGTTGTGGAATAAACTTAGACAAGTCCATTGACAAACTAAATTTAGATTTAGATTTTACAACTATCGTTTAAAGTAAATAAATTCGTCAATGTTTTTGGGTTGTTTAACCTTCAAAAATCGACTATATAGAATGGATTTGAACGGAAATTGGGATTAAGCAATCGCAACAATTCAAAATATTATTGTTTCTAAAAATAGCAATGGAAATTCGTTGGAAAATAAATATTTTTCTAACAAACACGTCTCGGTTAACAAATAAATAGTCGATGAAATTTACCTGTCGCAGATGTTCTAAATCGCATTTATTCCCCAATAGCACCATCGGCATTTGGCTGCGTAATTGTACGACTCTTTGTAAAAGTTCACTAGCGTGTTGGATGGAAGCTCGATTGGTTATATCGTAAACAACAACACAAGCATCCGCCCAATAGATCGCCTCTTCCGGAAATAACGCTAAATCACAACTACAAACATCGACAATTTCCACTTCTAATGCTGAATTGTTCACATTCAATGTTTGTCGATAGAGTAAATCTGGAAATAAAATCGAAATTAATGAGGCTGTTGAACTTGAATTCCTCGCTATTATTCGTCAAGTTTTAATTGTTATTCGAGAAGGTAAAATAAATGTTTTGAGGAAGTCTACCGGAAACGTGTTGGCGTTTTCCACAAAAACAATCTTTAATGAATGGTAAACAAATCGAAAAGGGAACGTTCGCGAAAAATCTCCTTGGATTTTGTCGTGGAAACTCAATAAATCTCGCCTGTTGCATATAAGCCAATATTTCTTGTCCTACTAACCTAATCTGTAAATTATTTACAAAATTATGGAAATTCCCTTACGCCGAAAATTGACTCGATACGAAACTAATTAATGGCTGGAAATTGTTGAAATTTTCCGTGGTAAACAAATATATAGGGGAGAAAAAAGTGATTATATGTCTAACGATTTATAGTTGTTGAAGTGGAAAATTGTTGGGGAAATAAAGAGATTGAGAGTTTTAAGTCGAGAACCGATTAGTTGGCATCCAACTGGCTCCAATTTAAATTTAGAACTTTGTCTGTATGTTGTCCTGTATGTGGTGTTATTGTAGATTGCATGTGTAATACATACAAGAATGTATCCAACTAGAAGGAATTCTTCCACTATTAAAATTATCCGAATTAGGTCACCTGTTCCGATTTGTTCGCGATTGAAATCTAGTTTTTTTCCAGTTGAAATTGCCGAAATTGGAGCAGGAATTTCCGTTAATCTTTTTGGTAATAGCATCCAACTAGTGCTAAAAATGATAGACAGATAGAGGAAACGGTGCCAGGTATTCCAACAATGTTCGAAGAACTACTTTAAGTAGCTCTTATTTATAGATGCAGTTATTAAAAAAGTTCCGCATTTTTTCGAATTCTTCCACATATACCCACATATTTCAGATTTTAATTGAATTTATCTATTTGTAGAACAATAGTTGATTATGAATGTTGATTGAAAAGCCTTGAAATTCATCCGAGACAATATCGTCGAATTGTTTATTGTTTGCGATCCAAGGATCAATTTAGAGCAATGAAAGAAAACCATCGATTATCAACGAGTTTAAATTTATATGCGAGATTTAGGGACAGGTATTTTGTTAAAAAATAACAAAATTTTAAATTTAAACCCTCAACGAACGTCAGTATATCTCTCATCTAGAATCCTGCCAAAAATTTGCGCACAGCTCGCAATTCATTTACTTTAATATTTCTCATCTTTATTATTTTATATTATTATTGTTTTGAAAAACTACAATCGATACTAAAAATAATAATAGTGATTGAATAATCAAAGAAATTCGACAAATATGGTGAAAAACGCCATCAATCGCGGTAGTTATTGACGTCAATCGATAATTTTACAATAGAACCTATTGCAGAACAATAAAATCGACAAAAGCTTCTATTATCGCACTACAATATGAATTTTTCAAAACTGCGTTTATTCAACCCTATTTTGATTGAAACGTCTGTTTTGAAACATTGTTTTTGTATATAGAATTTTTTCGGAAATTCCAGATAAACAACATTATGGCAGACATATTAGAGTGACCGCAATTTTAGAAATTGTGATAGTTTACAATGGTTATTCGTGTAACGGGCACGAAAAGTACGAAAATTTGGCTAAATTTACCTGTATTGCTTCGGTATTCGCCGATGTATCGCCGTGTTAGATATCTCACCGTTAATGCTGAAAATTCAATAAACCATCGATTAGAATGAGGAGAAATCAATCAATAATGATCAATAATTACCTGATTTTCCTACATTCGATTTACCGATAACGGCTAAACGTACTTTCGGTATATTATTTTTATCTTCAGTTTTCATCTTTGTTCTGAAATCGAATAATCGTCATTAATATTGGGAAACAATAAAATTGAAACTTCCGCTCTTCTTGCTATTATTGTTTGTTTCATTTGAAAGTTATTAGTTTGTTTTAACAGTGGAATAAATTCTAATTTTCGTAAATTTAACCGCATTTTATGCGCGAATAAACAAACAATAACGGGAATTTTTCCCGTTTTTCAACGAATCGCAATTAATAATTCGGACATGCAAGTGTTTTTTTCATGGAATACAATTGTTATAAAAACGGCGACAATCAGACGCCCACAATTGTAACACGGCGCCTATACAGAATGTCGGCCGTTTTTCAATATTCAAAAATAAAACGTTAAATTCCAGACCCGCTCCTGGGCCGTTACTCAACTTAGATAAAATAGAAAAAGATGGGCGATAATAATAGAGGAACAATACGGGCTCACATTTGTGATTCAGTCATCAGCTACGAAAACAACAATAACAAGAATAAAAACACGTTGCGTTAAAGAAATGCGGAAATACAACTTTAGAATTAGATTGGAGTTTGAAAATTTTTATTGGCAATGAAAATTTATTAAATTGTACTTTGTCGCAGGATTGTGGGTGTTTGAATAAATTCAAATTTGAAATAAGCTTGCCGAATAAATAAACAAGAATTTTATTAAATCCCGAACGAAATTACCTCAATTCAAGCTGTATTGGAGCTTTCACAAGTGATATTTTAAAAGTTCAAATAAACTTCACGAATAATCGCCAATAAGACGGATGATTGTAAATAAACACGATCACTAAGTTTTATTAATATTGAAATTCAGTTGTAATAACTCGAAATGCGGTTTACTGAATGAACGAGCGTCGCGACGCCGAGCTGTATATATGAACGCTACCGCGTCGTTGTCATGGTGATAGATTGAGAAGCGCCACTAGCGTCCCCTTAGAGTATGCGTCTATTCCGAAGATTTACAGAAAAATTGGCTAATTAAAGCAAAAATTTGTTCAAAATTGATACAACTCGATGATTATTTTTCATTTGAATTTTATGGATATAAACATCAGAAGGTACGGTTCGGGATGTTATAAACCGGTGACAAATTATTTTCCTCAATTTCAAAAGGAAAACTGAAAAAGAAGAATCGCATACGTGTGCTTGTATTAATCATTCCAAATAAAAATTTATTTTTAGTCAACGAGAGAATTTTATTATGCGTATGGGGATTCCATGAACATTAGCCGTACACATCCCGTCAACAAGCTTTCAGTAATTTTTTTGTAAATATACCGAAAAATTCTGTCCAAAGAAATTTTAGGTCAAAATTTTTATTTTCGTTCGAACCAAATTATTTTCGTTACGGTCCGAATATTGGATTGTTATCAATACAGAAATTCAGGAAGTGGAAAATCCAACAATTGTCGATATTTCAAAATGCAGAGTTTCGATATTTTTGAGAAATTAGTCATGCTTTAGTGTTTTTTTTCCGGTGGAAATTTTTTGGGGAATATTTCGAATCCACATGCTAATTCCTGAAAGATCCCTTGAACAGGCTATATTTACATTGACTGAAAAAACACGGTTAATAACAAAGAGTGACACGACAATCTCCTGAAATATGCCAGAAAGCTATTAAATTTTTATTGCAACAGTCGTCAGTTTTTAAAAATATTCCAAAGACAGCCAATTTGTACGAATTACTGCCGGTTTTATTTGGAATTTATTCGAAAATCGGCGAATTCGGAAGAGTTGCCGGCACCGAAACTACCCATGTTGTCGAATTTGCTAGTTGCTGTTTATGTTGTGAACGAATAAAAGCTTCTCGTTGGGAAATATTTAGTTTTCAGTGCTAATGTTCTATTTGATATTTAAACAACAATATTCAGGGTCAAGATGAATTATTTTTGTTTAGAAAAAATTGCATCTTCTATCTCCTACGTATAACTGGGTCAAAAACTGAATATTTCAAATCGCAAAATTATTAACAACTAATTCGTGTTTATGTCGAAAATAATTTTGTATAAAGTACCGCTGACCCTTCACACCGGATATTTACATTGAGCGCCAACGATATTAAACAATTATTCGTTGAAATCTTAATTTGAGATTAAGTTGTATTTGATGTCGAAAATTCGACGCAATTCTTTCAACTCGATGTGGATTCTACCAATAACCTCGGCAATATCCTCTATTGTACCCATGTAGAACTGAAAACAAACAAGGACAATGTTGATTTAAGTGAAGTGATGTGTAACATTATAGATATGATGGATTGACGTTGATCTTCGACAGGGTGTAAACAGCCCTTTGGACTCATCTCTAAAAGATTGTACATTAAATAAATAATTGCGACCTAGAAAATTAATACTTTAATGTTTTTTCTTTTTTTTGTCTGTAAATAACGGGAAATTTCCATTAAATTTATATTATAATCGGAAATCGACTAAACATCAAACACAATCGAGATAAATACGAAAAAACGACAAACTAAGAACGCTTCCTTATTTATATTTACTTTTCTTTAATGTTAAAATTGGCGGAAGCGCCAACAAAATGACAAAACTATAGAAGAAAACATAATTCCTCTTGATTATCAAGCGAATTGTTAAATTTTCGACATTCACATGTAGCCGAGGGTTCGGCAGTTGTGCCCTAGATTTGTCTTTCATTTCAGTCATAATCAGAATATTCTGTTAAAAATACCTACACGTGGATTTTATAGGGCGATATTTGCGGCAAAAATTGTCAACAACAGATATTCAATGCCGTAATATCTAATTATGTTGCCCTTCTTACCAATTCTTCTAATTGACTCGTAACTATTTCATTATAAATCATATTTTGTTATATAATTTGCCTTGTTATTTTTGAATTTTGATCAACATCTAATATATCTTCTGTCTTATTATAAAAATTTAATGTTCCGTATTGTTATTCAACTTGTTCATAACAGTTTCAGATGTAGTAGGGTTCGAATTGACAGGATCGTTTTCAAGGAAACAATTATCCCCATTTATTCTTTGGTTAATAAAATTTCGAATATTCCACGTCCAGTTGGAGTTATTTACTTACAAAATGCACACTGGTGGTTTTGTTGTTGTACCGCAGCCTATTTATTTTCAAAGAATTAATCAATACTGTAATTAAGGTGGTGATCCTTGAAATTTTGCGGTGTAAATGTTTTTAATAAACTCACAATGTGCGTCATACTAAACAACCACCATTGTTGTAAACAAAATCAAAGCGGCTTTATTTCCAAAAAGTAAACCACAATTTGTGTTTCGTTATTCAGAGATTCATTGCACATCGTTTTGTTGTCCCCAAAAACCTGTAAATCATTTGCCCGAATTCAAGTTTAGAAAAGACTCTAAACGTACTGTAAACGGTGCGTTTATAGCTGGATATAGTTTTGTAAAAAATGCAGAATTGTTAGATTTCAGTTTGTTGCGCACAGAGAATCGAATTCGAAATTAAAATGCGTCAAACTCATCGATAGGATTTCGTCAATTCCAGCAATTCAATATAAACATTTGAAATCGAAAAGAAGTCCTGTTTATTATTCGTAAACATAACAAAATGGAAGGTGGAAAAAGTGGAGAAGTAAACAAAAAAATTTGGAAAAAAATCGTGTATATCATTTCGATGGAAACACAGTCGATGTTTCAGGTTTCGTTTTGTAGAATTCAGATTTCCCATCTTCGGCTGTATTGTACACAAACAATCCTTTTTAGAACATTGTGTAGAAAAAATTGTATTGGAAATAAGGTGAGAGGAAAAACTGGTAATTTGTCAATTTTTTTACAGAAATGATCAACTAACGGTTGGAAAAAATCAAAACGATTTAAATGTATCGTTGCCGTTGACATGAACGACAAATGACATTGAACTTGGGTCATAAAACCATATTGGGCGCTAATTATTACTGTTTTTGAATTAAAACATTTTAAAATAAAAGCAACAAAAAGAGGTAAACACAAAATTGATTAAAATCTAAACGATCTGTCATGAGAAAATTCGTTATTTTGTTGGCTTTAACAATGAGTTGGTTTCGTAAACAGATTGTACTGTATGACTGAAATAACGAATAAATTCGTACAATTCTCAATAATGAGAGGAATTTCCTTGATATTAACAGGCATTGGTGAAATCACAGGGGGACATTCGGGATATTATTGTTACAATAGAATTTACCTGGGAACTACAGCACTTGATCACATATTGTTTCGATTAGAGATAAGCGATTATTTGTACAAATTCCGACCGAATTTGTTGACGAAAATTCACCCCCAGTTGCTAAACTAACACGGTTCTACGTTATCACATCAATAATTAACACAGATAATAATTTATTTTGCTAAGCTCGAAAAATTATTGGGGAAATACTTGTAGTATAACGTCACAATTTAGTCTAGCCGAATCCCTAAATCTGCAAAAATATTCACCTTGACATTGATCTAGAAAATGTTTGTTCTCTCATCAAATCCGACATTATGTAAACGATTATCCAATAAATTCGTAACATTTTTTTTGATATAAAGCAACTAATCCACCCTCTCTTGTATAAGTTTAAACCGGGAAATTGTGCAATCGTTATGTCGCGACGTTTGCACAATTCGTTCAAAATAAAATAATCAACCTTGCTTCTACAATAACAGTCATAACAATGCTTGTTATTTGAGCACTTCTGTTTACTCAATTTCACCCCCTTATGTAGGAGAAACTAGGACAATTTTTTCCTACCTATTATTAACGTTGAAATAAACGCGTCAAATTTCGATCGTTTATCATTTAATGGGGAAAATCTAGAAAGAACGTAACGGCTAGGAAATTCGGAAATGTCCCATTTAACACGAAACATTTAATTATAAATCTAGAACACGTTATCCGAGCTTTGATGGATCGTTTTGCTTCTAAGAACAATCAGGGCCGCAATAAGGGCGGTGTGAGCGCTCAGAAAACTGAGCTCTGAATGTCTCTACAACGAAAATTGAAAATAGCGGAGTATTTCTTTAAATAAATCGATATTTTAATCTAAAACCTTCAAAATTGAACAAATAAATACTTAGTTGAACAAATAATTTAAAAGTTTTTTTTTTAAAGCACGCGAATACGACTGAATTCAATCAAATTTTCAATCAAGGTTAGAAAATCTACTAACAGTAGTTGGGAAATTTGGTTGGCCAACCCATTTTTTAGAGGGCGCACAGTTCGAAATTTTGAATTTGGTCCAAAAATGGTTGATAAAACCAAATTCTCCAACTGGTAAATTTTCCAACCTCCCAATTTCGTTAATTTCGGTCTTATTCGTGTGCCTCTGTGGTGCTGTTACAGCAATTTCAAGAATTTGTACAGGTAGGTCTTTTTTAATTATTTTATTTTAGATTAATTACGTTGTTTTATGCAAAATATTCAAGAAAACCGAGTAATTTATGCGACAATAACGTGGAATTGCCCTAAAACGTTGCAAATCAAAAATTCCTTACATTCTTTTGATTGAAATAGGGTTGAAGATTATGATTGAGATAAGGGGCGCCAAAATTTCTCTAGACGCAAGTCCTGCTGTTACGGCCCTGAGAAACTCTCTTTCAACGTATATTGCTAATGATGTAATTTTTTATTGATGTAGTTTCCAAGTAAGAACACACCCTTTTCAATGAGAAAAATTAATTAAATTAGAGCTGGGTTAAAGTCATTTTCGAAAGTAGAACAAACTTGATGTAATTTTCAAGAATAAATTCCAATCAATTTAATCTTCAGATGAGAAACTAGAACAAACAATACGAAATTTTCTTAAATTAAATCATGAATTAATTAATATTTATTTTCAATTAGGTATTCCAATTTTGATGATTCGTTGTCAAATTAATATAAAGGTTCCTCTTCGGATACTTTTTTATTGTTGATTATGGGGGTTGTTGATAAAATTACCCCTTCTATTGATTATTGGTGAAAGTCGTCAATGTTTTTACTTTCCACAAGTTTCATCATTGACTCTCTTATCATTGTTATCCTTTTCAACTTGTTTTTAAGGAAACAGATACAATTGGAAATGTCAATACGTATCGACTACTGCAAAACTGGAGCACCTAGTATGACATTTCTTCGATTACGGATAATCGAATAGCTATTTTTATCTAATTTTCTGGGTTCATCTGCCTACAGAACAAACAAAATGATCGAAATCTGAGAACTCTCGCTGTGGGTAATTCGCCAATAAAAACACGTCTTTAATGTACTGGGAAATTCAGGTAAATTTGTGGTGTTCTGTTTAAATTATAAAAAAATCGGAGAGGAGGCAGACTTTCAACGAATTTTTCAAATATTTATCGTTTTCCCAATTAAACCCCAATCAGTAGAGTAATCTCTTAATTAATTGGTGTTAATTTTAAAGTTCTATTGCCATATTTAGAATATGACAAGGATCTCATTGATAGTAATCGGTTAAAGTCAATGTCTTTCAGTAGAATCTATCCCCCTTACCGACAGTAATATTTGAGTTGATGTAATAGTCAATCGTCAATTAGACGAAGCATTCAAAATGCAGACTTTAATAGATTATCTAGTTTGACGACACGTGCCTCTATTTTATAATTTCTTTTTCTTGCATACTGTGAACAGATAATCAGAGACAAACCTAATTGACGAGATATTCTATATTAACCTCTATTTCCACAATTTTTGGTCTTCTCTATTTCTTACAGTGCATCTATTAGGACTAATATTTACCTAAATCGGGCTTATTTTTAAAGAACAATGAGCGAATATTTCAACCGTAAACCGATGGAGATCTAGCGTAAAATTATTTGTAAAAGTGTTAGAACAATCAGTACAGTGTCGATTTTATGAATTCGCGTCAGAGAATTAACGTGTGTACAAATAAAGGAACGGTGATCAAACTTGTGTAAAATGAATGATGAGTTTAAGAGTCGACCCACTAAAACGACTCGACTATTAACCTCATTGTCGATTATTTTTGAAAATTTCTTTATTTTAGTCGATTTTTTCCACAAAACAACAATGTAACCGATTTAATGGCCAGTTTTAAACAATAGAGACATAAAATTTGTGTTTCTTTCCGGAAATCTAACGAGAATTTCGTCAACAGATCGTGTATAGATGATTTATAATCTAGTATATTTAGAAGTTTTAGAATTTATATTTATTGTTTGTTGTGAAAAGCTCAATTCATGCACAATTCTAGTTTGCTCAGACTTGATGCAATCAAGCGAATCTTTAAAAGGTTTCCATTCGGTTATTATTAGCATTCAATTTTGCGTTACATACGCTGCATTTGTACTGTTTCTTGTATAGAGAAAAGGTATATGCTCTAGTTTTTCTTTGACTTCAAAGATTGCACAACAAAGTCAACATAAATACGGTAATTGTTGCAACGTTATGCAATTTCTAACGTTTACTTATAGAAAGATGCATAACGAACAATTCGATCGATAAGGTCATGGTTGATCTAATTTAAGAGTCATTGAGGCACATAAAAAAACAGCTAATTTAGATTTTTTTCGGTAAGTACAAGGGAAAACTAACAATAATTATTAGCAGTATTCGACTATAAAATTATCGTTTCTATACTTGGAGCAAAATTCTGCCAATTTCTATCAATTTTGCAATTTAATTATCGAAATTATAATTTAAACAATTTAAGTTGCTTTTAGAGGGTGTTTTTCGAATATAAATCTACATTTTTAGATGTTTTAGCCATTAGTGGTTCTTTAGAGGGAAATTTTCGAGTTTTGAAGTATTTTCATGAAACATTCTCACCGTTAACAACTAGTTTTTAAGTGGAATTTAAGTTGTAAAAAATAGTTTTAGTCAAATTTGAGGACAAACTTTCGAATTGTACCCACTTTTGAGGAAAATTTTCGATTTGAGTTAAAATTTTGAAAAACTCCTCTATTTTAACGAATTTCGCCAATTAGTCTTCAATATTGCTCCAATTGTATTAAATTTGACTGCTGAATCATTTGAAGAGAAAGCTTTCAAGATTCTTCGAGTACAAATTTTGTTACTACACTAAATTGTCTGTTTCTATAAAAACTTCCACTTATGGAACACTCGAGAAAAAAACTGTTTTAGAAAACACGTGTTGAGTACGAATGCAAAACTGCACATTTTCTACAGATTTCCGTGTCATCTCTCCGATACGTGTTCGATATCAACTCGTGTTTAGAAATAAAATCGAATTGTAGCAGCGTTGAGAACTCGTGTCCCAGTCAATTGGTCAATTCGTTACATTTTCTAAAGAATTGTCGTTTAGACTTATTTTGAAAGCAAATATTACAATAAATTGTGCTGTCAATTCCATTTAATGCGATCTAAACACGAATTTTCACCGTTTTGTTTCTAGTTTCAACGCAATTGCAACATTTGAACAGGAAATCTGGGAAAATTATTATTTTCTATTTATTTCTTAATTAAAATCAAGTTTTACGATGATACATTAAATAACTGCGTTTAATTAAAATTATTTGTCTATCTTCTGTATAGGAAGATTCCCTATTTTTTACCACTCCGCCTTGAAGGTCTGGCACGTGCATTTTTCTACACGTTTCATTTATCTAATCGAGCGTTATTATATGAAAATCGAGTCGCTCCTAGAAATTCTCTAATTCCCTGTTATTTCAGACTTCAATGATTAAAACTGGGAAATGGACAATCCACCGATCCAATTATAATCGAAATCTACAACTTCGATATTTTCCAGTTTTATTGATAACAGTTTTTCAGAAATTTACAATTTTAGAATAACAACAACAACCTAGATGAATCTGTGGGGGCTGAAAAAATCGATAAATTTCCCATTTTTACCGCTGGTTTATTAGCGTTCTGCAGACACGATGACAAATCTTCACAGGTCGAATTTCTTGCGATTCCTTCACCGAGACAAGATAATAAGAAAAAATTACGGGCATTTATCAAGACTCTAACAGTTATTAATTTTTGAATGTATTTTTTCTGATTTAGGTTGAGGCTGTTCAAACTATTTATAACGAATCCACAGATTTATTGTTCGTGTCGATTAGCGTTGATATTTTGTAATTGTTTTAATTATTGTTGAAACTGGCCTATATTGTGACGATAGATCGGAAAATTCCCCTTGGAAATTCAACAGGATTAATTAGAAAATAAATATTGAACAGTTGTATAATCAATTAAATAGAGATAATTGTATCACGTTTAGATTACAGCCAGATAACGATCCACGTGTATTTTTTCTATTAGTGTAGGATAACATTGCCATTATTAACAATAGCACTTAAACCATAACAACATTGATTTGTTTTGAATTGGCGCCGCCACCATTCTTGACTAGATAACCACTCGTTATACATTTTCTCAATTCCTTCGCATAGATATCGTTATGAAAAGGATTACAAAAACTGTTTAATTCAAATCGTAGATCGTGATTCTAATGGACAGCACGTGGGTTAATTTTCCTTCCGTTTCCAGCCATTTCGGTTCAAACGGTGGAAATCTAACCGGTTTTTGTTTCGTGTCGGAATCTATCCCAGTTATCAAAATTGTCGGACTCGTTTGCGTGTACGAATTAAACTCTTATTTATTTACTACTGTTGGCACGTGACAAACCTCATTCAATTCGCAAGATCGAAGGCAAGCTAGAGCTTTAATAAATATCGAAAATAAACGTGACTTGTATGCTCTTCGGTACAGAAAGGGAAAAGCGGATATAGCGAAATTTGCGTCAAATTTTCGACTTTCTTTCTTACACTTTAAATGCGAGCCAGATGCTATTTATTATTATTATTGGATAAAATATCGTTATTTCATTTAAATTTCCAACAGGATAAACATACATACATATGACTATTTTTGGTTGTAGGTTTGGCTAAATTTAGATATTTAAATTATGACCAAAATAAACATCACTATTTGTTGGAATAGGTTTTGAGAAATTTGCATTTTTATGGAATCCTATGGACAACAAAAATGATGCAATTGATGTGTGTGTTTGGGTGTCTTCTTTTCTCTCAACAATTCAGAAATAGTCATTTGAAACGGAGAAAAATTAATATTTACTCAAGTAACTTATCGAGAACTTTTATTCAATAAAATCGGCAATTTGCCAAGATATGCTTTGCAATCGAACAAATTTCCCATTAATCTCTTTATTTCTGCATATTCGTGGGAAATGATTTCAAATAACCCAAAACAGGAAATTTCTCGGCTAATACTCGAAAATACAGTAAGTACTCAAATATTGTCCACTTCAACCGTTATTTGTTTAATTTCAGAACTCTCCAAATCGGACATGTTGACGAAACCTAATTGTCGACAGCGTACAAAATTGGTACGAGTTCCAACTGAAAAAACCTGAAACGGCATATTTCAGTGATTTTTTGGTTTAACCGGCGCGAGTTTAACAGATTGCTTCCAGAACATCGACGATTAAATTAAGCTTTTTAATATCGACTACCAGCACATAAATTTAGCCCAAATAAAAATCTTTATTAAAATAAATGTTGACGGCGCTAGCCGGTTCTTTAAACTTTTTTTATTTAAAACATATTCGTAAAAGTTATAACACAAATAAATCATTTTCGCTCAACGATTTCAACAAATTCTTTGAGAAAGTTTGAATTTATCGGATTGGGAAAAAACGAGTCAATGGCCGCAAATGTCGGTGGCAATTACTTTGGAAATTTCGATCGAATTGAAAAGGTCAATTCTATTCGTAGTTTTATTGCGTTTATAATTTTATCGTTTTGATCTAAAGATAGTAACGAAATTTATTAGTAATTAGAAGTTCAGTATTAGCATCATGCGTTTACCGAGTGCGTTTACCTTATCAGTTGTAATATCTACAAAATTAGAGAACGATTAGAATAGAATCAATAATTGGAATATTAATTTTGTACAGGATGTCCGTTCTGATACATGACTTCATATTGCCATTAATTTAGAAGAAAATCTAATGAAATATCTGAAAAGTCGTACAATATCTGAAGAATAGTATAATTCGCAACAGATGTTCGGTCTATCATTTTTGAATAACGATCTAACAGCTGCACGCGATTATTAATTTTTATATTCCAGATTACCGACTCAATTAGCATAATTAATGGCTGTTTAGAGTAATGCAACTCAAAAATTAGGGGAACCAGGCCGAAAATTGGCTAATCAGAATAGTTCAAGTCTCTTTATATCTGAATACTTCTCAGTAATTCAATCAAACTAGCAAATTTCTGTGCGTTTTTCTGCCTCGAAATAAAATCTCGCTTGTTTTCTCGTCTTGAACTGTAAAAAATCCAAACTTATTCTTGATTAAACAAAGGAATTTGTTCATTTTATCGTTGTTTTTGTTGTGCTGTTTAATAATCTCTGAAAATCTCATTAGAACGGTAAAAACGGTAGTAAATAGGTCAATTGGCGTATTCAACAAAAAGAGTACACGTTAATTGGCTGTAATATAGATCTCTTTACACAACTGACACGTTTACTTGAAACCGTGCTGGACGTAGAATACTGAAACAATTTTCAGTATTTTTTCATCGACTTCTATGCCAAATGGCTTTCGCTTCCGTCTTGAGTTTTATAAAAAGAATTACAATTATTAAAATACATTGATTTACGAGGCTTGTTTTCTAATATCGCTTGACAGTTAATAATAACACGTTACATAAATTTTGTAATTAAATCGTGTTCCACTAACGTGACTTAAGGTTTCTAAAATTGTAGAACCGTCCTTTATTAATCCCTTATAGATTTTACATAATCTCTAAATATGAATATTGCAGCACAGTAATTGACTCGACTTTTTGTTTTCAAACTCTACAAACATTGGAATTCGCTAATTGTTTGCGTAGTTAAAACACAAATTCATAGAATCCCAGACAGGTTATCAACCGTATAATGATTCAATTTGATAACGAGACGAGTTTTAAATTTTCAGTGTTAGTGACACTTGTTTTTCACACCGTTCTTTATTTAATCGTTCGTTTTTATAAAACGAATCAAAACAGAAATTTCCCCAACTATATTTTAAACGGTTTTAATAATCATGTGTTCGCAACGAAATTAATTAAATCGAGATTTATTGGGCCGTAAAGAGGAATTTTATAAATTTCTCATAAAAAGCGGAGAAAATAAATTAATTAGAAAGGAGAAAAAACAGGTCGACAACCTGTTGTTCGAAAGCTCGCCGCAAATTTGATTAATAAACAATGCATTTAATATTTCATCGATTAATTGAGTCTAACAGCTTTTACATATTTTTTCTAATTCTTTTTGCAATACACCTACATCTACAATTATCGAATTTTTGTTTTTAGAAAAAGCACGTTTACTATAAACTGGAATCATTCCAAATTATTGTAAATGAGAAAAATCGAAATAGTTGTAATATAAGTGTTGATAGTTTTATTATGATTCACTTTATTATAAAATCGATGAAAAAAATCAACAAATATGCAGTAATAAACGGCGTTTTGCACCCTGTCGTTGTCATTTAACGTTATATTTCCATTTATTAACAATAAAAGTAAGTGTTAAATAAATTCCAAATCTACAATTAGTGCTAAATGGTCGGACGGGTATACCTCGTTCGGTAATCCTACATATAAAGCCAATTCTTCATCTTTTGGTAACGGTATAACATTTACAACATCAACTTTACTTTTCTCTATAAAAATATAATCTAAACAGTCTTTAAAGTCTTGTGTATAATTCGTGTACTTTGGTTGTCCACAGGCACTTATAAAATCAAATCCATGAAACAAATGGAGAGAATCTGAAACTGTTTTTCAATTAAATTTCGGCAAATATTCAAATTAAAACAAAACCAACGTTTTTTCACAACTTCCAATCCGTTATCTACCTCACCATTTACAACAAAATTATAAACCTCAGATTTCGGTGTACAATTGAAATCGCCACATAATATCACTGTAGCATTACCGAAAGTCTACAAAAACGTAAATTAATCCAACTAGAATAAAATAACTAAAATTCGAATACTTTGGTGTATTGTTTTTTGAGCGTATTCAAATACGTTGTTGCTATATTAATTTGTAATAAACGTATATGTTCAGCGTCCGGATGATAGAATAAATGTGTATTACCAATGATAATTACATTATTTGTCGATTGTTCATTACGATCTTTCAATATAGTTATTTGTAATGATGTGGCTTGGCGTAAAAAATAATTTTTGACATCATTATTACCCTTTATTTTATTCCATAGATAATGGAATTGTTTGTTCGATTGTAATTCATTACAATAAACTAATTGATGATCGTCGATTTTCCTATAATTGGAAAAATATTTACACTGGAAAATTTATTACAATTCGATTTAACAGACTAATAAAAATTATCTTAATCAATATAGTGGAACGTAAATTTGTAATTCGAGAATTTAGAGTGGAAATAATAAAGGTGATAGGTGAGAAAATACACGTTTCGTGTAATACGAGAACTGTAAGTAGACCTAATACAACCTTGGATTAAACAATAAGAAGCCCATTATTCTTTCTAATTGATTAATTAACTAGTAAACAGGACACAAGTTGTTAGTTATCTTAATTATGGAGTAGTCACTACAATAGTGACTATTATTTTGATTGTAGGTTTATTTTTTCAAATAAACCTGCCAATTTTCCGTTCAGTCTTTTTAAAACCAACTCGTTTCATGTCTACTAAAGCTTATAGTTGATTTTTCAAATGAAGAAAAGCAATATTAGAATTTGTCTATTTCAAAGAATCGTTTTGTTGGCAGTTAATTTAAAAGCTTTCGTACTGGTAATAAAACTGATCTTCAAGTATTATCCGAATGGGTTTTTAATACTTGAAAAGTTTTAAATTGGAGACTAGCAAGTCCCCTTATATCGTCGTTGTCCACTCTCAAAGTGGCTATTTAGAGTAATTCAATCTACTGTAATGAAATTATTTGTTGAAATCGAGTTGTGAAACAGGTGGATAGTATTTCAGTTTATTATTAATGGATAGTTACTCATTATACTGTAGGTAGATTCTATTTATATGGATCGTATTGATGCTAACTCAATTAAATGGCAATTAAATTAAGTGATGGTGATGGGTCATAATCTGGTTGTCAATTGATAGAGTAATTAAGCCGATATTTGTGTAATTAGTCTATTAAATCGCGGAAAAATCGCAAAATACTTGTATCGTTTTTCGTTGAAAAAACACGCCAATCCTTCAGGTATACGATTGCCTTTCTTGTGGTAAAAACTCATATAACCGGCCTCTTTAAAGATTTTCTTGTAATACTTAACGAATTGTGTACAATCAAGTTCTTGTAAACAAATTATATCGGCATTATAACCTATAAACAAGCATATAATTAATTTTAAATTTTGTTAAAATAATCCAAATACCTAATAATTCTTTAGAAATTAACTGTTTACGATAATCAATTGATAACGCTTTTTCTGTACAATAAGGAAACTGACTGTTAGTGCACGCATACCGGTTCGATAAAACATTATAAGAGACTACCCGGAATCTATAATTTTTTTTTAAATAAAATGCCCTGTAATTCGAAACAACAATCTGACGACTTACTGGTTTCCAGTTAGTTTTTCAGTCGTGAATTTCTGTCGATCTTCAAACGGACAATTCGGTATTCGCTCGATATGATTAACAACATCCGTCGATTCAACTTCAAATACCGGTCCTCTTAAATGGTGTTTGCACGGTGTACATCTCAATTTTAAATAATATCCAATATCGTCCATTGTCGTTTCGTAGGAATATTTATGACCGATAATAAGCCAGTTTTGTCTATCTTTCGATTTATACCAAACAAATTTCGATTCTTTTGAATTTGTGTGGACTGTTTTGAATAGTCGCGGTTGTATCGTAAAACCGGCATAGATTACAGTTGGTAAAATTAATTCTCTCACTAATGGTGCGTTTAATATAACAGGAAAACTCTGATCGAGTATGTTAAATTGTAAATTCGTATTATTGTGGAATAGACTCTTTAAAATTCTACTTCCTGATATCCGTTTGTTATTATTAGCATTGATTAGTGATAATGTTATCTCGTCCATAGTTTTTCTCGTCAGTTTTAATAATTTTATTAATCTTCTGTACGATATGATTCAACAATGATTCAACGGTATCAGTGGCTTGACGCACAGCTTTGATTTCCTCATCGAAATGTCCGTAATGTTCGAAATCAACGATTAAATGGAATGCCAATTCGCACTGACTTGTCGCATCAAAGTGACGAAAATACGCAACTTTCGGCTCATTTTCAACCATTTTAAGGGGACGTTAATTGTTTCAATCTGTTGGTGACGTTAAATATTGTAAATCAGTGAAATATTTCATCTTATTTTGTTTTATTTATCATAACGACAATAACAATTATAGAAACTTACTTTTGTTGGTTAGGTTGATTAGCTCCGATTTTTTGAAGTTTCCTCCTTGGATTTTGCTAGTAGGCGTTAACAATCAAATCAATTATCAATTTAACCATCAATTTAAACTATTATCATTAATCAAGCCAAGATAAAATACATTTTTGTTAAATTAACGGAAAATGATAAACTACGCCATTTTTAAATGGCAATCGTAGTTCATTTGACTTGTAGATCTTTTGCGCCATTTTAACCTCATCCAGTTATTTTTACTTTAATATTGAGCTTTACTATTCAAATAATGTCGAAGATCTGCTTATTATAATACATAAATAATTTATTTTAACAAGAATTTGGAAACGACAGCGAAATTTCCGGTTGTGTAGTTCATTTGAATCGATATCTCAGTTGTAGTAACCGGTTACTAGATGGCAGCACAATCGGGTCACATTTTCCGATTTTTTCATTGAATAGAAACGATTTTCCGGTTATTCTAATGTCACTGACGGCAAAAAAGTCGTTTTTCATTAAATTATTCTTGGGTTCGGCGCTTGCACTACATTTGAGTGTTTTCGTGATACGGCCGCTGGTGTTGTCCGAGAAGAAATCTGTCCAACAGGACGTCGCCAGTGCTGTCAAAGAAGCATAACCTCAATCTGGGCATCTACCATTAGATATGCGAATTGGTCGACCGAAGGGCTTCTCCAACGGTGAATTGGCTTTGGTTGCGATCCTTGGGGTGATTGGAGGTATTTATATCTGGCGGCCCTATCTCGATAAAGTCCGAAAGGAGGCCGCATCGGTGGAGAAGTGAACGATGGGGAGCTATTCGAATTGGGTTAACCGGCAACGTGGAAATCCAATTTGGTTGTTCACTGGCGGTGTTCTTCTAATTACTTCATTTTGGGGCGGTTATAAGTACTTTTATTCGCCATGGGAAAAACGTAATAAACTACGCCAAGCTGAGATGTACGCCAATGAGCTAGCGCGATTGGACGAAGAGCGTCGACTTCGTGATTGAATTATTAAACCTTTTGTAGATTTTCATTAGTTGTATGTAAATAAACCAAAGTACTTTAAAAAATAATAACAGTATATTTTTAACATTTAAATGAATTTATTACAAATTTCAATATTAAAACTATTGAAAAGAAAACAGGTAAATGCATTCACGGATAATCAGATCGACGGAGACGGCGCGTTACGAAAACAGTAAAAAAAACACCTCATTTTTAATTCTCAGCTGAAAAAAATTACAAAAAGAAGCTGAAAAATAAAAAGTCCATCCCTCATTCATTCTCACATACAAAAAAAGACTTAATATAAGTTATAGACGATCGGTCAACAATATAATGGAAGTCTTTGACACGAGTCATCTTCTAATTATAAAGTTGCACTATTTTCTAATTCATCGTCTTCTCTAATTGTAAATACAAAAGAAATTTAAGAAATGAAATAATATTAACGGTAATAACGGTTTAAATTTACATCATGCCACCCATACCGCCCATTCCTCCCATACCGCCACCCATACCTGATGGTATTGGTGGTTCTTCTTTTGGAATTTCGGTAATTACAGCTTCGGCAGTTGTTAATAGTGATGCAACTCCGGATGCATCAACTAAAGCAGTACGTACAACCTAAATTTGAAGAAAATTATTTCATTAATTTAAAAAAAATTGTTATACGATAATACCTTAGTTGGATCAATAATGCCCTTTTCAAACATGTTGACATATTCGTTATTGAGGGCATCATAACCATAATCACCTGTTTGTTGTTCAACTTTGGCAACAACACTGGCACCATCAACGCCAGCATTATGGGCAATTGTCATGCATGGCACTTTTAAGGCTCTTCTGACGATTTCGATACCTGAAATTAATTTAATTCATGATGAGTGAATTGGAAAATATTTCATTTATTTCATTTATAGGTGATTTTATCATAATTTGAACCTCGACAAGTTGATCAAATGATTCACAGTGACTCAAGGGTCCTCTCAATTACGGAAAGAAAAATATTGCAAGCATCTTTGAGTCACTATGTGTAATTCGTTTTTTGACCAACTTGCCGATGAGCTATGTGGTTCAAAATTTGCTCAAAATGATCTCCAAAGGGTCCCCTAAAAACCTTCAAATATTTTTCAAATTGCCCATATTGCTATAAGAGTTAAGACCATTTAATTGAAACAACAAATTTTGTTAACTGTTAAAATTCAAACTATAATCAATTTTATTGTTGAAAAAATTGATTAAATTGTTCAAATTTGTACTAATTTGGCACATTTCCGACACTCAATCAATTACAAAGAAAATTAACCGAGTTCTAATATGTGCAAGTGTAATAATAAAATCTTATTACTCACCAGTTTTTTGGTCATTATTAGCTGGTTTAATAGTATCTAAACTGTTGGAGCATCTCAATAGAGCAGTACCACCACCTGGAACAATACCCTCTTCAACGGCAGCACGTGTAGCATTCAAAGCATCATTGACACGATCTTTCTTCTCATTAACTTCAACTTCACTACTACCACCGACTTTCAATAGAGCAACACCAGAAGCTAAACGAGCTAAACGTTCTTGTAATTTCTCTTTTTCATATTCGGATGTTGTATTCTCAATTTGATCTTTAATTTGTTCAGCACGTCTATCGATATCTTCTTTTTTACCTTTACCTTTCAAAATTAATGTATCATCTTTGGTAATAACAATTTCACCAACTTGACCCAAATCGGATGCTTGTACATCTTCTAATTTAACAATATTGGCATCATCACCAAAGACAATACCACCAGTTGCTATTGCCATATCGTGTAATGTTGCTTTACGATTATCACCGAAACCTGGTGCTTTAACTGCAGCTACTTGTAAACCGATTCTTAAACGATTTACAACTAATGTTGTTAATGCTTCACCATCAATATCTTCAGCAACAATAATTAATGGCCGTTTTTGCATATTTGCTAATTCTAAAGCTGGTACAATACTTTGTACTGATGATATTTTCTTTTCGCTCAACAATATCAAAGCATCTTGATATTCAACTTTAGCACCTTTTGTTGTATTGACGAAATATGGTGAAATATAACCACGATCAAATTTGAAACCTTCAATAACTTCCAATTCATCATTCAATGTTTTACCATCTTTTACAGTAATAACGCCTTCTTTACCGACACGTTTCATAGCATCAGCTATTAAATTACCAACAGATTTATCACCATTAGCTGAGATTGTTGCAACTTGACAGATTTCTTCGGGTGTTGTTACCGGTTTTGATAATGTTTTTAATGTTTCTGTTATCTTATTAACGGCCAACATTATACCTTTACGTATTTCAACTGGATTTGCACCTTTACCCAAATTCTCAAAACCTTCTTTAGCAATTGAACGTGCTAATACTGTTGCTGTTGTTGTACCATCACCAGCTTCTTCATTTGTATTATTGGCAACATCTTGTACAAGACGTGCACCAATATTTTGGAATTTATCTTTCAATTCAACACCTTTAGCAACGGTTACACCATCTTTTGTGATCTTCGGTGAGCCCCATGATTGTTCGATAATCACATTACGACCCTATTTCAAATCAAATACGAGATTAATTTTAAACAATTTCCGATTGCGCAACACTCTACCTTTGGCCCCATGGTAACAGCAACGGCATCGGCCAAGACGTCCACGCCCTGCAACATCAAAGCCCTGACCTCCGGACCGAAGCGCACATCTTTGGCGTACCAACGTTGAATTTGATTCAAACGGGCGGCCTTATTCAGGGCCAATGTACGCATCGTGGACGGTACGCGATACATCTGGAAATTTTCCAAGAAAAATTGAAATGAACGGAGGGACAAATCGATAGAATTGACGGTTTGTAAGTGAAAAAATAACGGAAATCTCAGCCTACTTGGGGCTGGTCGAACCTAACCTAGAAATCGGGAAGCAACCAGAAATTACACCGAAAATCCGATAAAAATCGGGGAAACAAATTGAAATTATGCAAAATTCAATTCCTTTCAGCTAAATTAACCACAAAATTTATAAGAAATTAGAAAAAAATTACTAAAATTTAATCCACGTGTGCCTTGATATAACAGTCTTAATTTATGACAATTTTATAGAAAATTTTCGAACAATTTTAATTAAAATATAATGAAAAACGATTAATTTACTAGAAATTGATAAGAAACTCACCTTTTCTTTTATAAATTATCACGAAATTAACAAAAAGCGAGATTGAATTTGCCGGTGTCTTTCGTCAAAATGGTTCCAGAATTTCTAAAAAGAGAGCTCAGTTGAACAAGGATAAATACAATTAAACTTACAAACTGTGCTAACAGATGTCGCCAATAATTTACACGAAAATAAATCCAAATTTTAGAATATTAACAATTATTAGTATTAAACATATTATCTGACTCTTATTAGTTGTTATTGTTCAATATTTTGGTTATTATTGCAATATTACTTTTCAATATTATTCAATTTGTATTATATGACAGACAGCACCATCTGTTTTTTCTAGTCATAAGCTAATAATCTAGAATATTCTCCTTATCAAATTTAAAAATTGCAATAATTTTAAAATTGTTATTCTTGCATTAGAAGTTCAAAGTTTACAATCGAATTTATCATTTATTTATAATTATAATTCCATCGGATTAATTTGAATAAATAGTAGTCTTAAGTGGCGGGAAATTCAAATTAAATCCTTTATTTATTAATAACATTTACACAATAATAAAATTACATTATAATTATCTAAACATAATATCTCTGTTAACAATAATTATGATTATATTGTTTATAATTAACAAAAATTAAGTACGTACCGCTATAATTTCAATGTTATTCTTGGCTACAATAACAAATTACGGAAATTTTAAAAATTAATTTGATTGGCTCTCAATTACAGTTTGAAACGCAATCAAATCTGTTGACCAAACAAATTAATTATTCTATATTATTGTGAAGAATTGGACAATTTTCTACAGTTTTCTACTGGAAATTTTCTAAATCAGTGGATTTTTGTACCGGTATTTACGCGATATGGTAGGAAGTTTATCTAAAAAGCTCAAGTAATTAGATGGAACAATCGTTGTTTATCTAGGAGAGTTGCTAGAGGCCAAGAATCGTTTAATTGTTTGAATACGCCTATCTAGATAATAGAGATTTACATCTTTAAAGAATTGTGAGAATAATTGTCCAAAATACTTCATCTTCACATCCTTATAAACAAAACATAATTATACTACAACTACACTTATAATTAATTTAAATCTAGATTAAAATGAAAATGGATTCTAACAAGTTTTATTCAATTAAAGAGGACGACTCTTCAACTATTTTAATCTGTTAGAATATTGGACGGACTGATAAATACAAATTAAGAGATTCAACTCTTAAAAACTTAAATTATCTAATTGAATACTAATCAATATTTAAAACTAAGTGATGTGGAGTGATGTTGAATTACTCGAATTAGATGAGTAATTATAAAACAAAACAAAAAAACTAATAATAATAATAAAAATAAGTAATCAAACATGTATCACATATAGTTACATAATTATAAAAACATCTTAATTGGTGCTGCTCAGAAAGGGCGTTCAAGTTAATATTTACACCTAAAATAATACTAAAAATGATCCACCACCTATAAAAATCTCGATAATTTAACTAAAATAAGCCACGAAAAACAAATATAGATAGCTTGACGAATCAAGTTAGGCTATACGTTTTAATTTCGCTGCTTACTTTGAACGTAATACTAATTGGAATGTAGAGTATGGATGGAACTAGTTACAACTTAGACTAAACTTAAGCGTAAATTGTGCGAAAATGCGGCTATCAGTACGACAAATCAATATCATAAAATAATAATAATAATAATAACAAGATTTTAAACAAATAGAAACGATTTAAAACTAACAACCATATGTAGAAATATTTCGAATAATTCAATGAGAATTTAGAATTTGAAAGATTGCACAGCTTCCCGACTAGTTTGCCATCTAGAGGAATACAATAATTTCGATAAGCTTATTATTAAATGGAGATTCAAAGGTGAGAGGAAATAATTAAGGGTGTTGAATTAACGGAAACTGCTGTTATCGCTGGGCTTTGTAGGGCTCGGACTAGACACCATCGCCGGATTATCATATGCTGCATAATCCAAAGTACTATCTTCAGCTGGACGACGACTAATCGAAGTAGTTACAGTAACCGGACTATGATCGGATTGGTTTGTTTGACTAGGCATCTCTAAACGTAGATCCGGCCGGCCGTTTGTTTGCTCTTGATTCGTTTGATTCTTATTCGTATTTGAATCGCATTTCTAGCACAAATTGAAAGTTTAATGGAAAACAACAAAAATAAGAAACTAACAACTCACTTTTCCAAACAATTTATTTTTAATTGTGGCCATGGTGATGTTCTTCTTCTGCTTCCAACGGTATAATTGTAATGCGAATACTGAAACTAAGGCGATTAGCATGAAACAAACCAATGTTAAAGTTACTGTAATCATCAATTGTAAATTCTGGACGGTAACTGAAATAATTCACAACAACAATTTTATGGAATTTGTGAAAAATTTGCAAATTAAAATAGTTTACCTTTCAAATTTTCATTGCCAATCCCGGATTCGTTTCTCAATACATAACGTGCATCGTGTAAGAAATCTGGAAGGTATTTAATTAGAATTTTTCAAATTTTATTGCGGTTTTAATGGTTTAATTGCATTACAGATAAGAGCGAAATTTTTACAATAATCTTACCAGACAGAAGTATTTTAAAATTAAAATTCTTAAAATCAGAGTTGAAATAAATGAGGAAAGTTGAAACCAATTGAATTTGTAAGACTTACTTTTTACTCTATTCCCTTCTTTTACAGATAGTTTCAATTCCAGTGAGAAATATGCTTGAATTTCCACAGATTAGTGGCAAATCTTCTATATCCGTGTTGTAAAATAATTATAAAGATATAAAATTCGGCCTATATTTTTGACTTGCTTTGACTATAAACTGAGTTTAAAACTCTCCTGAGCTTCTTTTAAGTGGAAATTAATCTCAAAACATTCATAAGAATTCCTTGAAATTGATATTAGGTACAATGGTAGTATTATGTAATTATCTCAGAACTTGAGCCATATTGAAAGAAAATTAATAATGAAATATTATCTAGAGGGAAGCTAATGAGAACAATATTAGGATGAATATGGATTAGATTCAAAGAGAATCACAATTGAATTTGTACCTAATCAAAGTAAATCAAATTAGGATCGATTGTTGTTGGATTCTGTCAAATGTGGAGAGAATTGAAGCTATTTAAAGACTAACCGATACCTAAAGTCTATAGAAGTTCACCAACAACGTTGAAGACAACTCAAATTAATACTGTTTTGACTGATTCAAATAAGATTTATTTTATACCTTTAGGAATTGTATCGAAAATTCATGTTTTCTAGCTGTGATAGTATTCTATCAGTTCGCCCCAATTTAACAAAATAATGATATAATCAGCATAATCTTATAATTGATCCAATAATGGCTGTATTATTCCAGGAAACAAAACTAATGATAGGCAAACAAAATTTGGACTGTAGCATTGGATAATTCAATTTGAATTTTCAAACGTATTGTAAACTAACAAGTTCCATTGTAACAGTTTGTCAACCTGTCAAATAATTAAAATCAACAAATCATTTTTCGGTAAAGATTTTCCATTTCCCAATCGAGACAACAGGAACCGTTACATAATTGAAATAATTCTAGAATTAATTGAGAATAATTTTGTTTTAATTAGATTATATTGTTCTTTCATAAAATTTGAAGGAAGTTGTTTTTTGGTGTTTCTCCACCATTTAAAATAAGTTCGTTAAACTTCTTAATTATCATAAGGACAAAAAATCGAAAAATTTCAAGTTATAAAAATTGAATTTTAACTTAAAAAATGTTGAGTTTTTCGGTATTTTTCAACGTTGGGTAGACAAAAAGACTGAGAAATCAAAATTATTGAAAACTGCTTATTTTGTACTCTCTACAACCCATATGAACCCTTTTTTGCCAGATGGTTGAACTATAATGCCTGCTTTTAGTGATTTTGTTCTTGAAAACTAAGAGTTAGTTTTGCAAGTTTCAAACTGAAATCGAAGCTTTCAAGTTTGATAATTACGAAGAAAGTTATAACAAATTATAAGAAATAAAACAAATAATGGAATTCGAACGAATGATTCAACTACTTAAAATTCAAAATCACAAAATGTAAAACGTGATATTTGAACACTTGTGGCCAAAATTGGGCAAATCTGTACACGTTTTTGGCCACTCCAAAATCTAAATTCGAAGCGTTTCAGCTTTGGCATACGTTTGGCCAAAATTGGACAAATTTGAGTAAATTTTTTTGGCTATTCCTAAATCTAAATCGAGAGCGTTCCAGTTTTGAACATTTCAACTTTGATAATTACTGGAAAAAGATAATAAAATAATGAATCTATAGCTATTAGAATTGATATTGTTCCATAAAGGAGGAAGTATTAAACTGTATTTAGAAATTCATTATTTTAAATGGTTCTGTAAACAAAGAGAATGATTCTGAATAATTTTATTCTTGCTCCATAGAGACCAACTCAACCGTCATTATTTGTGATATTTTACATATGTAGTGTAGTTTAAATCACATTCTAAATGCATATTCCGAAAGGATAAAAGCATATATGGAGAAGTGGAATATAGAATTTTAGATAATTCATTACCATGCAGAAATATGAAGATTTAGTTGGGAATAGTTTAAATGAAACAATTATCTAGAGATTTTGTAAATTGTATCGATAATCGGATGTATTTTTGAAGATTAGAATTAATAGCCAGTATTCGTGAGATAGAATAATAAAATTATTAACTGTAAACTGTATCCATCAATACATTATCTAATCAATTAAATGGAACATCAGTGAATAATTACAACGAAATTAGCTCTGATGTAATTTAGTTACTACAGTAACTTACTTATAGCCGACCAGAAAACTGGGGAGCAGTTTATGTTAATTTTTTATTGAATTTATAACGAAATTCTCGAACAATTGAGAATTTTCCGATGTAGATAGGACAATAATTTAGACGTAATACTCGGTTGCAAATCGGCCAAAAAACTTACAAATTATGTTTTCCCTAGTAATTAAAATCGTGTACAGGGTTTAAGTCGGGAAATTCGAAATAGCTGGCTTTCAAGATGAGAGAAAATGGTTTCTTTTGCCATTTTTTATTGATTTTCAGTCATTAATTAAAATGGATTTTTGTTTCGGTCAATTTTAAACGTGCATTATTATTGTAATTTTATTAAAGACTGAAATTTGAGAAAAACGGTATTACCGGTTATTGTTTTAGATTTTTGTGACTGAATTTTCTCACACGAATTTTAGAATTTTAATTTAGAAAAACAGTCAAAATAGAAATAATAATTATAACTAATTTAAGAAGTTTCAACAATGTAATTAATGCTATTTGTGGTTATAATAGTTTGATAACAGAAACATTCGAAAAAATATTTAAAAGAAAAACAAAGCCATTAATAATTTACATATTTGATAAATTACCACGATTTTCTATAGAATATTTTAAAAAACTGGTATTATTTTCGTATTATTCATCCGATAAGAATTTTGTGGGATATTTTAATTAGTTTTATACGTTTTTAAACATTAATTATTGTGGAAATTACAAATAACTCATTAAATACAATTGTGGAAAGTTTCAATATCGTTTGTTGTAATAGTTTAGAAACTTTAAGGACAATTTCTAAAACGGCAACTGGCCGCCATTTTAATTTTGTAAAACTGCTTGAATTATTTCGTAATTATTTACAATTATGCTTAGCTAATTAACTTTGTTATCAAACAAATATTTAATTATAGCGTTATATAATTTTGAATTGGTTTAAATGGGAGCGTACCTTGACATTCTTTCATGCATAGGGTCTTTTCGAAACTTTTGGTCCTCGTAATGTCGCAAATTTGGGCACATGGGATACAACGGCCATCGACCTCCGAACAATAATCACCCCTTTGGCACTTTATTTGACGACACTGTACACCATCGAATGTTATATCGGATTTTGTTAACTTTAAAGTTAACAGTAACACCAAACACATAGTTTTTAACATTTTAATCAAATTTTTCTTGTATTGTGATGTGGAATCAATTTTACATCGTTTAGATGGTGTGTTTTTTTCCTAAGGGAAGAAAAACCGCGTTAATTTATGCCATTTTGTTGTCGTATAGGATGCAACAGGTGTATATGGCGACTGTTGACTAAGTAACTTGGCTTACCTGAGTGACTCATTGTTCGACGTTGTTTTAATGATAATCGACTTTATGTAATTGTGACTTAAAGTCGATTTGGTTTGGTGGAATGTAGCGGAACAGGTATTTTTCAATTTCCCCTCCACGTTTGAGATTCAGGTATAGCAACACTTTCCAGTTTTATTTATAAAAAACAAATTAATCCAAATAGACATTTATTAAATTAGAGGATTTAAGTACAATTTCTTCTTCCAAAAATACAACACATACAAAGAAATTCGGTTTTATTAAAAAAACAAAATTCTCCAATTAAGACAGGGAAAATTTTAGGCCGGAATTCTCATACACATTTCGGTAAATTTATATCAATCAAACTTTAGCCCTGAAAGATCAAAATCAACATTTCGAATTTGTCAATTTTCAAATTTACTCTCGATTCTTATCGTTAATCGCTGGTGACGATTCTTTAGCGGATTTCGGCCATGACTCCGCATTTCCACTGTAATTATCCCGATTAATAAACTTAGAATAGAATTTACAACATTTAGAACCTTGGTTTTGTTGTTTCGACCATTGTTAATGATGTGACAACTGTAGAGTCTCGATGTCCATTCAAATCACACGCGCTTCAAACAATACACAAGTACATTAGTTGAATAATAAATTGTCTATTTTTCTCGTTAATAATTTGCAAATTAGTTAAATTTGGGTTTTATAGCTTAATATAGTTGGAAATTTATTTAAACAACCAATTTTCGATTGTTGAAATTAATAATCAAATTCGTTTATTTAGTTTAACTCACTTAGGTAGTTGTGGCTCCTGTTCTTGTGCTGTTGATATCAACGTGAAATTCCTACACGGCGCATAATCATGTTTCCTTAACGACATATGTAAATAGAAGCTGTTCTTTATAGCCGCTTGTACTTCGCCATTCAAAAAACAATACAATACGGCCACAAAGAATCCTTGAAATGTATTTAAAAAAATAACTGGTATATGACCATAATGCAAATTGCCAGGCTTCATTAAAACGATAATCAACCCAGAAAAAGATGTTGGCAATACCCATTAATGGCAATAAGAAAATTGCCGCACGTACCGCCTTCCTAAAGAATTTAATCCGGGTGGAACAAAAAGATTAAGTATTCAATTTGAAACGAAATCGGGGATTTACCTGATTTGTTCAATTTCATTCGTATGACTTTCGCGCAGTTTTACAATCAGAACTCTGATAATGTTGATCAAAAACAAGAGGTTCACCTGTTGTAAAGAAAAAATCAAATATTTAAAGTGAAAAATGGTGGATGCGCCAGTACAACAATACAGACCACTAAAGAGAACGTTCTTTTTGGTGACAATCAAAAATATCGGAAGTTATCGACTTTATTTAAATAAATCAATCTCTTTTATGGCAAATAAATAATTGAACAATTCCTCAAAATACTAGATTAAGAACACACATTGAACACAGAAGTAATCAAATTTGGAGTTGTAAGGTTAGAAATTACATACAACATTTGGGGAGTTTTATTACCAACCATTTTTGGCGAGCAATCTGAAATTCCTGATTTTTATTGGCCAGAAAATTCGGTTGGTATAACCAAATTTCCCTAACATTTCCAGTCTTACAACCCAAATATCAGTCTTATTCTGTGTGTTTACTGGGGGTATTGTTGAAGAATTTCTGTTCTGACTATTTTAAATTGATATAATGAGTCCCAGCTCGTATCGTTTTTCAAGACAACTTTTCTAAGTTTTATTTAAATTAGTTTAATTAGAAGAGCAAAATTAGCGTACATTAATAAGCGAGCTATTTTTTAGTTTTATTTCTAATGCTGGGGAGTTTTACTATTTTTGTAGCATTGTTCAATTCAATTTTAAAGTCAAAGTGTAAAACATTTGCTCTTTTGTTGTAAAAATGTTTGCAACCGTTTCAAATACAGCGCATTAATTTTAAACTAACTTTCTTTCTTAATTTACACAGCGAAAAGTTGGATACGTGCCTTTCACATGGCTGTTTTCCTCTTCGTGTAACTTTCATTATTATACGAATTTTTCCTATTGGAAATATATTGGGAAACTACTCAACTTGAACTTTAGAATTTATTAGTTGTAAATTTTGAATACCATACATTGTTTTGTCGTCGTATGAAAATTTATTGGTTTAAAATATACAAAAATGGGGAAAATTCTTGATTTATATGCAATATAGTTCTGGTTTTTAACTTCAATATTTCAACTTTTTGATTGAGTCGCCAAAAAAATGAGATATTGATTGGAGAACCGCCAATAAATCAAAACAATCCGAAATCTATTCGAAACAACTTTTATACAATTTTTTGTTAATTGTCTCGAAGATCCTCGCTTTCTGGAGCAATAGTCGCCCTATCCCGGCAGTTTCTTCCGTTATAAAATCGAATTGTAAATTCAATCAATTTGTATGCTTGCTAATATTCTTTTAATTTAAATCAAAAAGCACATTTTTGAGAGTAATTTATACGAATAGCCATCCATAAAATCCTGGTTGTTCTACGACATAGCCTCTAGTTTTCCAATTTCTTTATAAACTTCGTCATTAGCTTTATTTATGGGATACTCGTAATTTAGTTATTAGTTTTGTCGTAACAACGAAAGACCTAAATGCGACTTTTTTGTGTTGTTCGGAAGGAACGGTCCCGTCAATTATCCGTTGAAGATATGAATCGGCGTATTCAGAAATTAAGCGTTAGGGTGGAATTAGGGCCGAAACTCATTACTAAATTGGGCTGTGAAATTGCTTGATTATCCGAAAATAAAGTTCGATAATTTCTATCGATGACATTCATTAAGGAATTTTTTTAAATAGAAAGCAAGACAATTGTCTCAAATCGGTGTAATATTTTTGCTCTACTGACCGTTAAAAATTCGAAAACAAATGGAAATAAGTTCAATAATTATTCAGAGCGTTCAATTTAAAGATGTTTCTTTTCTATAAAAATAGTATTATGTTAATAATTTGCTACTTAGCCACATTGTGTTAGAATTTCTCCACTAAACTTACTGTACAAACATTAATTAAAGATAATATTTTAAATGAATTCTATGGATGTTGCTGGAAATTCGAACAAAATCTAAATAAATAAATGGGAAACTAATCCACAATATTGCGGCGATTTTATTTACTGAATGCTATTTTTATACGAGCAGCAATTTTATTGAAAAAATCATATTGAAATATGACTGCAAAAAATTAACTATTCATCATCATTACTGTTTACTTACCACGATAATAGTAACACGTGGCCCTTCCAGTATCCAATAATACGGTAAGAAATAATAGAAGGCCCAGCTGCTGAAAAATTTAAATTATCTATCAAAAGACGTTATGGAAAGAGAGCTTTATTGAGGGCTTAAATCAAGTGATATTTTCACGACATTTTAATAACTGATATTAGCTTGTCTAGCTTTTATGATTTTGGAAAAAAAAAGATTTGATAAAGTCGGGTTTTATTGTTTTATTTTTATTTAAATAATAAAGGAGCCGTTTTATGTGCAGGAGATTTAAAATTAAAAATTAAAAATGCATTTTACCTATTAAGTGATAACATTGTAACAACCCATGCCGTTGTCATTACAGCTGGTACAATCCATCCAATATAAAAATATAATTTAATGTACGAATATTCTTGAAATACTGTTACTGTTATCATATTGTGAAGATAGAGACCTTCGATGAACATCGTGAACATTGCATTTTGTGTATTCTAATATAATACAGGTCTTTAGATATGGCTATAATTAAGAAATATGCCAGAATTAATTAAGTTTAAATTATAATTAAAAATAAATTGGAATAGATGTTGAAAAATGGTGGATGCGCCGGGCAAATCACCCAACAATTTGCCCGAACTTTCAAGTTTAAAAATAACTTAATTCAGTTGAAAATACATCGAATATTGGTGGAGTTTTAGAGTACGTATTGATGTCTTATTTCTTCGATAATAACGCAAAAAATACCCAAAACTCGAAGTTAGGAAGAGTTTTTCGTCCGCTGATTTGTCGAGAATTTCGTCATATTATATTAAACTTTTAGTGTCATTCAACTTTTAGTGTCATCTACAGATAAAAACGAATAGGTTCGGTGTTATCTAAGTGGATTTATCAGGAAAAACAAGACTATATGTGGTTAATTAAATCTAACTTACTACGTTCTATCAATCTGTCTTCATCCTTGAAGCTTGTGACTATTTTGATAAGCCGGAAAATATTTAAACTTGTAATAAATAATATGAATAAATTTTTATGGATTTTTGTGTGCGGTTATCTTGACAATAATAAATCGATTAATTTTCGGTTTCGGTTGGTTTGTTGCGCTAATTTCACCTGTATTGGAAGAATATATAAAGTGATATCATTAATGATATTAACGACGGAATGATAAGCCGACCATCTCTAAAATTCTAGTAATTCTAACGATCTACAAAGACGAGCGATTAATATTCATTAAAATTAATTTTATATCGAAATACTTCTGGACATTTCTCAATTTGATTGCACATCTTGACTAAATCCTTCAATTGAGGTATAATACAATCATCGTAATGGGAGAATCCTTTCGGCTTATAAACACTATCGTACATCTCCCATTTGCCATCGTCCATGCATAATCGATACGCTTTGCCACCAATCTGGCTGCCTTCAACGTGCGGACAATCCAGCGTAACATTTCGGCCGGGCGGTGTCGGCGGCCAACACAACCAATTGTCGAAAACTGTCGGACACCAGCCTGCAATCATACCTTGTCGTTATTATCGTCAACATTATCACGATAAGCTATTGTTGAATAGTAGACGTGTTTGGTCTATGATTCCTGTTCCAGCGCTAAACTTTATAAGTAGTTCCTATCGATTTTGTCTTGTAAAGTTGTAAACAATGATGATTTTGCGTTCGGTTTGATTGGACTTGTCGAATGGATTTTCGGAGTAAAATACCCGCTTTTATGGCGTTCACTCCTTCAGGACCGCAATGAATGAGCTTTCTAAAGGATGCAGTCGTTCTTTCTTTTGGCTTTGTATTGGTCAAGAGTCCGATAAGGAATGTTTGAATAATTCTATTGTCATTTAAATTAAATTCATGCTAGAAATTCTGCCATATACTAGCAAATATTCTAAAGCTTTAGTACATTTTGAATTGTAGACGAGACATTTCGCAATTTAACAATTCAATTTTAAATCGTAATATTTTTATGTTTGGCCATTTATATTCTAAGCTTCTTTAACGGAAACTTCCAGATTGTTGATAAAAGATTATTTTGACGATAAGCTTTGATTTCAAACTCTTTTATATTCGCAGAAAATTACAAACCTTTATGTTCTTGGTTGCCTATTTTTCAGAAAATTCACCTTTGTGCTAATTAATATTCCGTCTTTAAAATAAATTTTCTATAGCATCATAATAATCTTGAATTTATTCCCATACTATTTTTAGTGTAATTTTATCAAGTACATGTAACATCTTCCAAATTGATGTATCGTATAACGTTCCATTGCCGATTATTCACGGCTTACAATCTTATCAATTGGTTGTATTGAAAGCCTTAATAATTCGCTAGTTTAGAGCGAATTCTAGCGGTGTTACAGCTTCAAATGGCGATTTCTCATACGAAAATTGCCCTTTTTATGCTCACATCTACCACTATTGATCTATTTTTAAACATCTCCTCTTTGATGTGTTCTACCTTATGGAATTTATTTAAGCACCAATTTTTCTGGGGATTACCGAACAGCCTTATTAAACTTTCTCACATGGAGTCTGAATTGCAGAATTTTGAGAAATTTATCGCAAAATTGCTGGAAATATTGTCGTATCCAATCGATGAAATCCGTTACTTTCAACTAAAGTTGTCTATAATTACAGCAAACGAATCGAAACATGTCATTTGAAGCATGGTTATATCCGATAGTTACATCACTTCGCCGACTTTATGTATATGAATTGCATTCAATATAATGCTAGAAAAATTAGTGTTTATTCATGAAAATCAATGATTTATTTAACGTATCACTGCGTGATTATAGGGAACGATTTATGGTTTTCTTCTCGACCCAGACTATTTCAATTTTCGATGTTGAAAGTGCAGAATTTAATGTCATCATCCACGTATCGGTACAAGAGTTGGAACATCACCTACAGCGTCTTTAAAACAGTGTTGTGAAGTAGACATAACTGTGTCAAGAGTCTAGTTTGCTGTAACGAGAACTTGTATTTCTTTACATTGGCATATTGTACACAAAATTTTACGATTATACGTCGTTAGAGGGGAAATAATATGAAACTTTGATAATATAGCCAGTATTCGGTCATAAATCGCAAGAGTTTCATATCCATATACTGTATGTAGACTTCTTGGCTTAAAGTTATATTTGAGGGCAATTTATAAGTAGAATATATTCAAAACTTTGATTCAAATTTTATGGATTTCATGAATTTAATCAGAAAAACTTCGCCAATTCTAGAAAATTGTAGCGGTGATGAAATAATTGATTTCCGCCTGTAATTTTACTAGAATTATGAGTTGAATAACAATCATTTTATTTTACCCGAAGGGGTGAAAGTTATAAGTTATGCTTGTAGACAGATACGAGAAAAAAAGGGGGAATAGAGTTACCCACAAGCGAATATGTTGAAATTTACAAACGAAGAAACTGTCCATTCTAATTTTGAAGTTTTCTATTCACTGATTACGATAGTATCCAAAAATTTCCCTTTTGTATAACCATTAACATGAGCATAAATAAACGTATATTATCGTGTTTAAATCGATTTGTTTTGTATTCGAATATTAATGAGAGGATAAAATTCAATACGGATTCTATTTCCAATTGTTATTAAAACGTTAATATTTAAATATTGCAATTGTTTCATTGATTCATTTGTACATCTATAAAAACTGATCCACTTTAGCGATATCGTAAATATCGAAAAATATAAACCCGATAAAGGTCGGGTTGCAAACTCCTTTAAATTTCAATTTTTTAACAAAAAAAATCGCCGTTTTCAAGATAGTTTCATCTTCTAAATCTGCTATCGAACACACGATTTGTACTCCACATGATTTCTCGTCTTCCATTAAAGCTTTAGTATACAATTTAGTGGTTGAACCGCCAGTAATTGGATCATGTATGTTGGTTTATTTCTTCAATAAGTTCCCTATTGAACTTTGTACTTATCGCATAGTATTTCAACAAAAAATCCACCAATTAAACGACAAGCTTCTAACGTCAAAAATCATCAGGATATTTAATTAAGTTTACCCGGAAGCTTCTTTCTGAATATAATTCCGAATTTTCTAAGGTTGTCTCGTTCTTTAGCTCGACGATCACGTTAGAATAAGCAAATTTACAATTTTTAAAGATTAATTTTATTGTTGTCTTGCTCAAACGATGCAAGTATTTGAATATATTGTCAATATTCGAGTTTTATTCGTTTGAGAATCTTTCAAATCGACAAATTGAAGAGAAAATTCATAGATCATTATCTAGTTATAAATCTAGAATACTTACTTTCATTGTAGTTGGCATAACGTTGTAAACACGTCGTATTATTCATCGTTCTGTAAATGAAATGGAAAAAATAAATCTTTGTTGGAAATAAAATGTAAAATTTTCCACATTCTTGCTTAATAAGGGCTACTTATGGAATTCTAGTCAGCATTCTATAACTATGAAGATTCTCGAAGTGCCTGGATTTCATAAAAGCTGACAACTTCAAAGGGATCCACTCCAGACTTTTAGTAGTCAATAGGACTAGAGATAGTTCATCAATAAAAAAATTAACATCCCCAAAAGGCCGTAGGGAGAATTCAATTTTATTTACAAAAAGAAACAATTCATAACTTTCTCATTGTTATATTAAAACACGAAATATATTTAGAATCCAGAAATTATGTGAAAAGATCTTATATTCTGCTAGTATCTATTACATTAACAGTTTTCCTGAAGAAGGAGCTGTCAAATTAAAGGGTATCCTTAAAATAGTCGTGAAAGTCTACAAAGCTAGATCTAGAACAAGATTACGATTTCTGTTGAGAGTATAAATGTGACATTCAACAGGAAACAACGGACGCCTCACTATTCCTAAAATCAATTGTGACTGAACTGAAATGGACATGTTCGAATGTTTATCTTAAAATAGATTCTCTCTAAATTAAATAAAACATGGGAGAGTAAACTGAATTTTTCACAATAACAATAATTCTGTTAAAAATATGTTTATAGATTCAAATATCTACTTAGAAGTGGAGATTTTTAATGAAAAATTCCAGTTGAGTTGGTCGCAGTAGATTTCTATTAAAGTTCACCAACTTAGATATAATTGTAAAGAATGCAGTTAGATTTAAGTTGAACTATAATTCTTCATTTGGACTGTGTTCTTGTTGAATTTCTAGCGGAGTGTTTTGGTGAAGGCGCCGGGGGATAGTCTTTACATATATTCTTTTCCAACTTTCTTATTCAATTTAAATGATAATTTCCTTAAAAGGCATGTTTCCAGGAAATAATACGAGATTGAATCCTTCATATAGTACTAATAAAGATTTTGTTTGTTCGAGGGGAACGTGTCGTTTTTCTCCTATAAGACTATAAGTTTTTTAATTTATGTTCCGTTATTAAAAACCAATTGGACTGCAAATTTGATTTGTTAATTGATTTATATTTGGTGATTTGTAAAATTATCAAATAATTCAATTATATGATTAATCGGAGCAATACATCCAAGTCTATGCAAATGTTCTATCGTTGTTCCCGGGACTAACGATATTTCGAAAATAAATCTTCTTTGTTGTATAGAACAGTTTCTAATTTAATATTCATGGTCTACAAAACTAACAATAAGCAAATATTACAAGTATTGTACGAATCTTACAAACTTTAAAAGGCAAAGAATAGCTGTGGAAAATCTTTAGTTACTGTACGAATCGACGACCGCAATCCTCTCAATTTTAGCGACAATCCAACCGTAAAAAGCAACGCAAATAAAAACCACGAACGAAAGCAAATAAAACTTGATTACCAAAATAAATTCGTAATAATCAATTTCAATCGTTTTAAAATCGGCAAGCAATCCATTTTGGGGAAACTCCAGTTCAATTTTAAGTTATTAGAATACGAATGGAGACTGTAAAGGCATTAAATAGAAACGAATAATTCGCAGGTAGATTACACAATGGAGTAGGCTTATACAAAATTGAGCTTTTATTAGAACATGTAAAGGCGTATGCACGAATAATGGTCAGAGGTTGATGTTGAAACAATTTATTTACATGGTGTTGAATAGAATTCAATTCATTATTCACATGTTGTGTAGTTTTAAATGCACGTGACTGCTTTATTTAATCTCAGAAATTCTATTAAATTTTCTATGAAGTGCGGTTAACGAGAGAAACTCTAAATTTTCAGTTTATATAAGAATTTGCGTTTGTAAATTATATTAATTTTATCGAGCAATAAACTGGTAATAGACAACTGTACATTGCCGATGTCATCATGTTGAAACAACATGACGGTTGTCAACACAACTGCCATGTCCATGTTGAGAACAAATCGAAAAAATCAAATTTGACAATGATTTTGTGAATTTAACATTTGATTCCCCAACAACACAAGTGTCCCTTCTCAATTTTGTTCTACCGACAAGAATATATTTGCCAGTCATTGCAGTTGAGGATATTGTGATGTGATGATTTCCTTTGAATTCAATTGGTTTCTTTCAAACGTTTTTGGATTCTAAACGGGAATAAATTAGGAAACAATCTGGAGTTATAGCCACATTTTAAACACTACGATTCGATAAGTTTTTATTGTTATTGCAAGTTTAGGAAAGTTTTGACGTTATACGACTGTTATCGGCTTGAAATTAACAGATTAAACCACTATTTCTCAATTGATTTATGTCACTTTCCCAAGTGTCGTATTCTTATAAGTATCTGTCGAAAAAGACTGCAATAACAACTATTCTGTAGAAACAAATTGGCAATATTCCATCGTATTGGCACTGGTATCGAAATCTGAAGAGAATCGTCGTATTCTCGAATTCTATTACAATTTGGCCCCAACAATGCAATAAGAAGTTCCAGCAATTTCAACGTTTCTGCATATAGAAATTGAACAAATATTGAGTGTGTTTTTACAGGTTTTATTCAAGTTGAACAACATAGAAGAGACTTTGGAAATAATCAAATGGTAGAAGCAAAATCAGTGCACTTGCAAAAATTGTTTACTACAGTTTTTGAGCAATTTTTATAACATATTCGATCAATGCTTTGATAAACGACCGGAAAAATATTGAAGTTGTATTTTTCAAATATCGGTTTGTTTGAGCGTCACCTACATTTCTGAGTGTTGTTAGAAAAGAATCATTAGACTCTTACAAATATTTATCCAACTACCTATCAATCCGATTTCAAGTTGTCGCCGACACGACCACACGTTTATCATTGTCGATAAACTCATTTGTACCATTAAAGGAAACAAATTGGTCATCGATCAAAAGTTATTTCGTAAAGATTGGAAAATAATTGTGTTTCTAATTCCTTTGCCAGCATTTAAGCCGATCAATTCACTCAAAATAGAGAACACGAAAACATCGACAAAGTGGCCAAAAACAATTATTCGATGAGACTTATTGGAGTGTTTACAATTTTGTCCACTCGAATTCCGGCAAGGAAATCATAAATAACCTCTGATAATATTTAAGATAAGTCTCTTACTCTAATAGAAAAATAAGTCCTTAATAGAAGAGTTTTGCAAAGTTGTTGGGAATATTCTCTCAAACAGTCCACCTATTTCTTATAATATTTAGAAAATTCTAAATATCAACTTTCCAAAAACGGTTTCTTTCAACTTTCTTGAAGTAACCATTTGAAGCTCGTACTATGTATTATTCAGGATAAATTTACTGTAAATTCAAGTTAACGCCTTCTTTATTGTGATTCCACCGTCAACCACAATTTAAACGATTCTTTTCGTTTTTAATCTGAAATATCCAACTGAAATATTGTTATTCAGTGTCCTCTTAGAAATCGTATTCGTATTTATGAGCCAATCAATACTATTATTCTTATTAAAATACAGTTCCTGAAACAATTTTTTTCAGCTTTGAAAATCTCGATCGAGTCTTTAATATTGTAATAGTCTCCACAAGTAAAAATAGATCTGAATAGAATAATATTGTCTTCTTTCGTAATTGATTACAACACAAATAAATGTATAAGAGAGAATATCAAATATGCCCAAGAAATACCTGACAACTGATAAGAAAACCGCCTGAAGAATTTTAAAATTGCATATTCTTTCATTACTAATATCTTCTACGTTTGTCAATTCTCTTGTCGGAGATTATGAGATCATTTTCATATTACTTTAGGCCATTTATCTATGTCGTTACAGTCTGTTAATTAATAATTACACCATCAATCTTGTGTCGATTTTTTTTTAACTTTGGTCAGTAGATGATATTCAATACGTCCTAGTAACTATTAACAAATTATATGAAAGGTGTGAATTAATATTTGTTCCTATTCGATTACCTTGAATTATAGTAATTTAATTGATCTGGGATGGAAATATGTACATTATAGGTTGATTTAAAGCCAGTTGCACGTCTAAAATATAAAGTATTTTGTTTCGGAATTAATTGTAAGTCCCGATTTCTAATACGATTTTGTTGTAATTCTAACGGGAAGTTCCACCGTGAACGGATACATAACAAATACCTCCGAATTTCCTGATTTGTTTATTTATTCTACTACCACTCGTTATTTTTATAATAAAAATGTGATAAAAGTTCCAATGACAGGAAGTTGATAGCCTATTTTTATTTTTATCGTCATTTTTATAGTCGACAATTTAAATATTAATTAACATCGGTTGGAGCGTTTTATTGAAAAAATAATAATTAAAAAAAAAACAGAACCGTTCCAATTCTCAACAATAATCGCATCTGAAATTGTTTTTTTTCGATATTCCATTGACAATTATTGGCGATAAATTATCGAATTTGTAACAGGAAAACGATCATAATCGAATCAATTAAGACGGTAAAGAAATCCGTTTTGGATGATAAAATTAAGCTTACGATTGGTGAAATGGAATTGAGGTTTATAATTCGACGTGTACATTTCGACATATTAAACTATAATAACGATGATAATAATAGTGCTTGTGTTTGTGTAGGTATAAGAAAAAACCCAATCAAAATTTTCGGCCATTTCGTTTTTATATTCTTATAGATTTAATCTAGAAAGATGTCCAACTTTCTACTAGCGTTAAACTATAATAATGACTTTCACGTTTATAATTTCGTAAGTTGTGCGTTCTTAATTAATGTGGAATAATTTGAAAAATTATAGTTTATATTGACTGTCTTTTTATAGTTAATTGATAGCAATGCCAGATAAAATAAAATCGAGTTTTCGAAATTCTCGCCAACAACAATAAATAAATCATTTTATTTCGAATTTATCTGCTACTTATCATAACAAAAATAATTGTAATATTGTTCGTATACCTGTGAAATATTCTACACAGGATCCAATTCAAAACAAATAATCCGTTGAAAGTTGTGTGGAAACAAATCAACTTTCAAAGGTGAGAATAGATGAATTGAAATAATCTATTGTTAGTCATTTGTAGGATATTAGTACGGCCAATTAAATTGCTTATATTGCAAATATTGACAATGTAGAAAGCCCCCACTGCCTGGCTATTATTTTAATTCGAGAAACGGAAACAACAATAAAGCATTAACTTAATTGGTGTGTTAATATAGAAATAATTTTATTATAAACTTACTTTTATTCAAGTCAAAACAAATAGCAAGAATTTATTGGAAATAATCGTAACTTTTCACTAGATGTTAATTTCAATTTGTATTCTCGATGTGATGCAACTAGTTAAGGTACTGAAGATAACGTACGCGCACATTCTGTTATGTAGTCAACAAAACAGCATCTGGAGCTGTGCAGACGATAGACGACCATGCGCTCAACTTTTTATTATTATCTTCATCATCATTATTATTATTATCGCTGGTATTATTGTTATTATTATTTCGAATTAGTATTTTACGAAAATACACAATTTACAAACAACAGATTTATATTCAATAAAATATAAAATTTTCACGTTTTCATTGCGTTATTTTTGAATCAATTCGCCTTGAGAAAGAGAAATTCGAAAAAGAAGTCATTATAGATTTATTTCTATTATTATTGAAATTTCCATAAATATATAACGTTAATATTTTATGATCTATTAGCTGACAAATTTCAATTGTACAAATCTCGGTGCAATTTTGGTGGATGCGCCGGGCGACAATTTCAATTAATTCTCCATTATTAGATTTCGTAAACTATAACAGTGTTAATTAGGCAAATAACATCAAATTACAATAATAGAACTGTGTAGGAGTATCCTTATAGCGAATCGGGCGAATTCTTTAAAAAATACAGGCAGTTATTTGAGAGCCATGTTATAATCTTGTTGAGATGAGAGGCTAAGTTGTCCGTATTGTTGAAAATCGACTAATCTTTTCAGGATAGTTCAGTATTTTTATTTATGGCACAACAATGAATAGACGCGTAGAATTATTATTAAAGTAATTAAATAATGTAAGTGAGAATTTCATTAATTCAAGTATTCTCATCGTTTAATGAATTAAATTAATGGTAATTTTATTAAAGCTTTTTATTTTAACTAATTTAGCCGATACTAATTCTATTTCAAGTTTTAATATCGAATGCTTATCTCTCTAACAATGAATTCTAAACGAGTCTCGATTGAGGATTTTGAATTGTGTTAGTGTTTACTAATTTGACCCCTTTCGATGCTTATTATCTGCAGTATTTTTAAGCGTTGCAGCTTCAAACACTCTTTAAATATTAATTCTAAATCTCATTTGGTTGTAAAAATTAGTTATGTTTGATCCTGAGTCAGGATTAAGTGTAGCTTTGTACAATGTTACAGTTTGTTGTTTAAAATTGCACAAATATCCGAGATTTTATCGAAATTAAAAGGCGAACCTTAATAAATCAGAAAACTGGAACGTTTTTGACGTATTTCTAGTAGATTTAACAGAATCTTTTAATCTATAGTAGTCGTTTTTTTGAAATATTCGAAAATTTAAATTCGGTGACTTTTGCAATATTTCATAAATTAGTATCGAGATATTTTTTCGCTTAATTTACCACCAAAGAAAGTATTTTTGGATTCTATATAAGCTTCTTAATAAATATAACAGAATTTTTTATCCTTTCCGAGACTTATACACGTATTTCCATGGGGTCTAAATATTTCCTCTATTTATGTGATAAATAAATGCGAAAAATGAGCAAAACTTTAATCTGAGTACGAAATATTTGAACGTTTTCATTGTTCGAAAGTCCTCAAATTTCAGGTTTAGTTTAAATAAGAATCATTGTCGAAAACTCAACTTTTAATTGATTTCCATTCTGACTCGCTTAAAAAGCAATCTTCATAATGATGGTAATTTTAACAAATTTTAAAGCACCAATAAAGTCCAGTCTTTCAACATAAAGTGTAGTTATTCGCGTCAGAATTGTGAATTCACTACTAAATTTAATTAAACTCATTATAGATCGAAGCTCACGTGCTGATATGTCATTAGAAAACGGCAAATTGCTATCGAAAAGCGTTTCCGTTTTCACCCCACTAACAACTATTGATTTGTAAATTGAACCTAATAATCGGTGAATCCTACTCCACATAGTTCATTCGATTTTTTCATTCAACAACAAAACTTAATTACGTTGAATTTCGTCGGTTGTGGTCTTCCCATTTTGGTTCATCGTAATTTTAGTGTGAGAAGTTAACCAGAATCACCCACATAGCTGGACGACATTTATTGAAAATATTACCCTACTATGTTGTATTCCCGAGGAAATTGTGTTGTTATGTAAAAGCTTCAAGATACATTGATTTTTACGATAGGACATCTAAAATATCCCATTTTTGCTGTAATGATCGAAATTCTTTTGTATTAATATACATTCTAATGGAATTTATTAATAAATATAATAATATAGAATTTATTCTTTCATAAATAAAAGATTGAGGCAGTACTGTTGTTATACGAAATGATTATTATAACAATGCCTTTGTTTTAGCTAGCTATTGAACGAAAACAATAACAATAGTTTCTATTAAACTCGTTCTCTTTATTTTGTCATCTTTCTAGCCAATTTCTGCTCAACTACAAACTTTCTCATGATTGACTGGTTTCTATTTTTAACTCTAATGCTTTGTAGATTGGAATAACGTAATTAAAAGTCGAATAAACTGCAGCTTATCGAATATCCATTGCTAAAACTTTAATATCAATAACCAGTTTCGTCCTTTAATAGCAACTGATTAAGAGAGCATAATCATAAGCCGTTTAACGTTCAATAGTTTTGCAATATCACCGAAAACATTCCAAATATCAAAGCGATATAAACCGTAAATGTGAAGAAAATCGAGACAAATATAAGTTTAATAATTTTTAAAATTCCTCAAACATTTTGAGATATATCACGTTAAATCTGTGACTAATAATGAGGAGAAACTTTCAAAGTTTGTCATCTACAGAGCATAATATTTAATTAATTTTAAACATTTGCGTACGACGATTCGAGTATAATGAGGTTGCAGAATGGTGGATGCGCCGGGTATAAATTGATCAAATTTCAGCCTAGAGTAGTTTTATTTTTAACGTTTTCAAAACGACTGAAATCGAAATTAGGACAACAATAAATTCTGTCAATAACTTGAAAATTCGACTAAACAACTGTATATATCCGGTACGATAGGACATAAATTATCGAAAATAGAGAAAACAATTGGAACCAAACGAATAGAGATAACGTAAAAAATATAGAAAACAAAAAAATAAAGTAAAAATATTGGCGGGATTTTATTAACTTTATAGGAAGAACATAAAAATCAACGGCTTGTATTCGACAACAATAGAATAATTTTTTCTCTTTACCATTCTAAATTCTTTATTATTATTCAAGAGCTAAACAAAATCATAAAACTTTTCCTTGTTGTTTTTGATGTTAATCAACATTCTCGAACTTTATTCGACGATAATATTTATCGTGTACATCGTCATTTTATAGTAGAGTACCCTAATTATGTTAATAAAGTAAAACTTTATGACAATGCATGATTGTATTGTTCGTTTAATAAAATTAACATTGTTCCATTTGACCAATAATTAACTTACAGATCATTAGAATTTTAACAACACAACAAAGCTATGTCGGCTTATATTTCATATTATTCCGTATTGATTGTGTTGTTTTCCGGAAACTAGAGAATTTTATTCTTGATGTTATATAAATAATAATAAAATTCTTGCTACTCAAATTACCAATCTTTATACTTTATATGAACGTTACAGTACCAAATATTCACTCATCAATTATGTAACTTTAGGATAGATTACGTAACATAAGAGAATTCAATAGAACTGCATCAATACAAACTAGTTCACTATTAATCTGGTTTTATAAATGATGCCGACATTGGGATAAAACCGCTATATGATATGTAATTAAACTCGAAATTTGGATATTGTTGATCAATGTTTTTAATCTATTCTTGTTGTTTAAGGGCATATGTTGCCTAATAATGAGTTAATTAACGTGCAGTTTGCCGGTTCGATTCTACTATCAATCTAAATTTGAATACTTTGTAGATTGTTGTAATGGAAGACTGGCGATATCACAACTGATTATAATAATTTGGAAACTTCGTGACTGTTAAAAATCTATCGTGGAAGTATTCCCGGTTTTGACAACTTAAAATAATCAAAATTAATGATATTTAAGTATTCAAAATCGAATACCTATTGTTGAAATTAGAGAGATGTGGGAAATAAATGAACCTCTTTAAGGTGGACATTTCCGATGATTGTTTTGTTGAATTGGCATTGCAATTTCTTATTTTTCTCGCTTTCAACTGTATGAATTCAATAAATCAGTTTATTATTCGTTGGGGAAGACTCCAGTGCAACAATATTGTCTGATTTACATTTTAATTTGCTCCCATATGCGCAGCTTTTTTCATAGTTAACAAAATTATCGAACAAATTAAGTCTTATTCACTGTTAAATTTATTTGGTGAACCACCACTTAATATAATTATAAGAAGTTCAACTGAATTTTCGATTCAACTAAAAATATATTCAAAATCCGGTCATTTTATATTAGAATAAGTAATCCAACTAATTGCTGTTAATTACTCATTGTTTTTATTGATTATTTGAAAATAATCTATTCTAAAACTTCAAATATTAATTCTAAACAAATTTTAGAATTCGCGTCAATATCATAAATTGCCAATAATGTCAGTTTATAAAAACCAACAAATGGACTCCGATCACTGGCGAAATCAGTTGGAAAATTCTCTAATTCATATCTACCGCGATTGACTGGACAAGAAAAATTACCATAATTGTGCGATAGATCGATCCAAGTATCTCCAGTTTCATTCTCTAATAATTCACATAGAGTCGTTATAATTTGCCAAATTTTTATGTAGCTGTGACTTTCTTTTGTACGTGCGTACTCCAGCACTACTTCCACCTAAAAATTTCGATTTTACTAAAATTATTACAATAATTGATGAATTCCAACTTGGTTATTGTCGAGATCTTCTCCCACAATTACTGTAGCGTTCATCGATTTTTCTTTGTAACTGATGGATGATTGAATTGTTATCACTGAAGGCTCGACGGAATTACAAAATTCAATTGATACTAATTGTAAAGACTTACAATCGATTTGTTGAAATACTTCGAAATTTATTAGAATTATTATTAGAATTTTCTGAAACATTGTTCTAACGCTAATAATTTCCACAACAATCGAATTAAACTATTTGCTAGTTTTTATTTTATATTTTCAACGATAAACATCACATAAAGTCAAATTACAAACGGATATAATTAAAATTATGTTAAATGATGCTATTATGGGAGATAAATGCACCGTTGATTTCCTGACTGGGGTTAATTGTTGAAGTTTGGCCCTAATTCAAGTGTAATCGGAACCATCGTAGTTGTTATAAGGAGCGAATGCCTTAAAAATTCTGAAATTTACGATTCTTATTTTTAAGAAGTGCGCTTGTGATGAAGTTCGTTTATTAGAGATTGTGTAAATTTAAGTAATGAAATTTGCAGGAAGTTATAATCATGGATTGGAAAATTCTCTAGATATATCCGCTATAAAAATATGAAAATAAAAAATCCACATACATTATTTTTAAACGTGCCTGTTTCAGTGGAGTTTTTAGAAATAAAACTTCTCTCCAACGATATTTCTTGTGAATTTTTTTATATCAAACAAAGGTAACTATTTATAGCATATTTTCATCGTATTTGTTGCAATATTGTTGAAATTATGCAGTTGCAGTTACGAATGTTGCTTTAAAATCGATGGATGCATAAATGTATCAGTTGCTCCACACAGAGATGTATGTTTTGATTATAATTCTCAACAATGGAGAATTTTTATTGTTTACAAGGATTTAACACGAATTTTCAATTGAAAAAACATCGTTGCATTCTCATTAGAGGCGGCACAAATATTCCAGCGAAAACATGCGATTTTCACACGGAATTCTAGCACAACGATGAAGGAAAATCGCGTATTGGAGTCCACAGAAATTTGTTTATAACTAGATTTAGAACACGACTAGAAAGTCCCTAAATTGTTAGAAAAAATCTGAAAAAATCTCATTTCTTATGACAATACTAATTAATTAAACGGCACTCCTTCATTTCTTGTGTAATTGTTTTGATTTACTGGCACAAAATCTCAGTGTCTCCAAGAAAAAACTAACAGATGTTGCCCATTTCTATTTACACGGCAACTACAATATCTAAAATGCTTACAAGAATATTTAAAAGCTCTATTCATTCCACAATTACTCCCGTAAACAAGAAATTCAACAATTCTATTTATCATTGGAAAATACGCAAATTAAATTGTCTTTGTTCCAAGACATTTGGTTGAAATACAATAACAAATTGATATACAAATTTTGCAAAGCTATCCAATCGATCGACTAGTTAATTGTGTAGTTATTATTTTCCTGTCAAATACAACAGTCCTATAGAATTTCTCAAAAGGACGCTTGTTTATTTTCTATTTTGCCTTGATTTTAAAATACCGAAATTTATGGTGAAAGTATATTTGAAATGGGGGAGAAAGTTGATTACTTACGTCTTAATTAGCCCTCAAAACAGCTTGTAGTATTTAGAAATGATCAAAAACGTACTTACATTAACTTCAAAACAAACTCGGTTTTGATTGAATTAAGTGTGAAAAACCACCAAACTGTTATAAGATTTGTATTTTTTTTAATGCAACTGTGAAATTTCATATTTCTATTAAAAATTTTCCATTGTGGAAAATGTTTTTTCTCAGTTCAATAAGAAACCTTTGTAACTAAATAACGGTCTGATTTTTAAACAAATATTTTATTTTTGTTTTCCATTTATTTTTCTCTTTGGTATCGAAATAAACATTTTTTCTATATCTGCGAATATACACACAACCGTAATGAATAATTCCAAACGATTTATTGTCGACAGTGTTGGCCTGAAGGATTTTCCGCCAACAATATGACCATTTTGTACAACGGCTTGTACATTTAATTCAAAGACGAACACAGCAACTGGCACAATAGATGGATTTTAAATTATGCACCAACTATTCAGACGATTAACAGTGGAACTGTCTATCCTTAGAGGAAACTATTATGCAAATTTCCCCTCGGATAGGTCTCTTGCATCCTTTTTTCCGATCGTTTCTCATCTCTACCATTTTCGCGTATCAGCTTGTCATACATAGTGAAATATTAGAATATCTGAATAGATGCAATGTTTTTGTGTTTCAGTTTCCAGTTATTTAAATTCAACATCTCCATAAATAACGAAAATAATTACTACAGCTGTGATGGGTTATTAACAACTTATCGGGTAATATTTATATTAAACTACAGCTATTTATGTTTGATGATGAAATTTTAGTTCCATATGGAATATTGGCAATACATGTGAAGTATATACAAATATCGGTAATATTCCAGTAAAAGGCGGCCTTTTTGGCACTTGTCGTTATTTTTAGAGGCAAAATTTTCCGAAATTATCGATTCTTTTGGGGAAACTAGCAAATTTTCGGGACAAATTCTTGATTGTTGATAGACGTTGGTCGAATTTTGGCAAATTCTCTTAACGGCCCGCTTCACTAAAGCAGAAAAATTTCAAAACACGATAACCTCTTTTTTCCAACGGATCTTAATGATCCAAACGGTATTTGAAAGAGCATTTCAAGAAGCATCGCGTTTTTCGAAATTCGGATGCAATCTAGAGTTAGAGGAGGAAATCTAAATCATGTTTTTTAGCATTTTTTTGTATATTTTCCCTCATAACTTCACAAAAATTGCTTATTTTCTAATGAATTTCACGCAACATGTATCAAATTAAAAGCGCTTTCCAAATCTGCAAGAAATTTTCCGATCGCACTGTTAGTTTTCTGGAAAATCGATAAAAAGTTTAAATATTCTAGTTTAATTTTTTACGTACAGTTTTATGTGAACCAATGCTCATTTGAAAGCTGATGAATAGCAGATTATTTTGAGAACAGTTTGAGACTGAAGTTTGGAAAATTTACTGAAAATTTATGGTGGGGAATAGTGGGGAATTTTCACCTGTTATTTTTATCTATTAAAATTAATTATTTTTGTATAAACTGTATTGCAATTTATAAATTGTTTCATTACCTTTCCGACGGTGCAATTATTGCTGCAAAAAAAATGAAAATCTTAGTGTTTATCGTGTGAAAAGCTGAAAAGCCTCCTATAACTCTAGATTACATAAAAATTTCCAAAAACCCGATCGTCCACGCGATGCTTCTTGAAATGTTCTTCCAAATACCGTTTGGAAGATCCGTTGGAAAATAAAAAATTATCGTGTTTTAAAATTTTTCTGCTTTAGTGAAGCGGGCCCTCAAATCTGCTTCAATTTTAGAACAAAATGCATTCAATATCTCATCGTAAAGTAGGAAATTGATGTGTTTGTAATTGAAATTGTCAATATGATACGTACAATTTTGTATAATTTGTTTATATTACATAAATAACTATTGATGATTGATTAAAAACCATATGCCTATTTGTTTTCAATATTTGATAAATAATTTATTTCTATATTGTTTAATAAACTCAACCTATAATATCAACAGACGATAAAAAATATAATAAATTAACCAAAATATTGAATAAAAGTCCTAATAAATTGACCTATTCTCCACTATTATCATCAATATTATTAAACAAAGTAACAATTTTATCTGTTTATTAAAAATATTGACACAATTTATGGGTAGCACAAATCTACTCAGTCGTTTAGTTAATTCAACTGTCGTCGACTTAACGTCAATATTAACGTTAATAATTCCGCACTAATTCTCGTACGTGTGTTTATTGTAGATAATTTAATTTACGTTCCAAGGCAAGGTAGACTTCTTATCTTGCGTCGAGACTTCAAGAATCCGTTCTATACACAAAACGAATTAGAATAAATTTGAATTAAACTGAGAAAGAGTGGCACCATCGATAAGAAACATTCAGTAAATTTAAATTCTCCATTATTTATTAGAAAATAAACTTCACTAGAGTCATAAAACAGTAAAATTAGAATTACTCAAGACGTTTCAACACAAGCCCGATGGTAATCCCTGATGGGGCGTCTATTGTTAATATCTCGACCCAAGTTAAATGTACTTGTTTTATTGAGTACTGAACGCAAATAATGGGTTATCTGAGGATCATTTGCGAAAAACTTTTGTCTAGACTGTTGCTTGTTAATATGAGTTGATTATAAATTTTACAGTTGTGTAGAATTCCCAATTCTGTTGTCGTTCCGGAGAACTTACAAAACTTTTTTATTACCACCTACCATAAATCTTACTCTATTTCCTGATGGGGTAGATAGAAGGATTTATGACAAACAGGCGGTTATAAATAGCTTAGAGGATCGTACTGGAATATTTCATATCAATTTAGAAATTCATACGTTTTACAATAATTGTGAAGCGATTCGATTTCACTTATTGCTTGAATAAACGCCATAGCTTTCCTTTCTTTTGCAAATTTTTAATCAAAATCCACTTTAATTCAATCATACTTATTTATTTACGAATAACCATTGTTTATTCTACTGCGCTGTTCAAGTATTGTTTTTTTCCAGATTGAATTTCTTTATAAACATGCATTCTAAGAAAAGTTCGATACAAATCTAATTGTTGCTTTTGTTGTAATGTAAGTTTTCTCTTGAGCAATGATCAGAGCTAATATAAACACAAAGGAAACTTGCCACACAACCAAATAAACGGTTTCCATATCTTCAAGTCTTGGTTCACTTTGACGAGCCATCTTGTAGTCGTTTGATATACCGCGAAAGCAGATTTTTCTCGGTTCACCACTTTGATGCGTTGTGTTCTTTTTTCGACAATTTTCACTTTGTACTTCAACTTCATACGTGTTCAAGTGAATATGAAATGTTAAGTGAAACAGGTGTTATACGCCTTTTGTGCCATTTATCTACAACACGGATTTGGTGAATGACATGAAATAAAATTAACGTTACGGAGATTTGAAATACACAACTGAGAGTTTCATAAAAATAAACTTCAGCTTTAAACGTATTAATTAACCTGGAACGTTCAACAATTAGATCAAAGCTTCTAGTTAACAGGTACATGTAATTTGCAAGCTAGTTTCGATGTAGATTGTAATTTCTATCGTGCAAAAACGGCCATTTTCAATTTAATAAGCCAAGTTTCAGGTTGATACAATAGCGGGAAACATGACCGAAGAGAATGTACAAAAATTAAAAATTTCTAATTTGTAAATAACATCCCCTTTTCATTATTACAACTTTTCCTTTTTCTATTATTTCTCGAGTAATCGGCTTACGGAAACGGACGTATACGGTGAAGAAAAACAATTTAATGGGTGTCTTTCTGGGAAAAACGCACAAAAAACTATTATTGAAGCAGGGGGAACAATATTTTTCTCGCCTACTTATCAGTCCACGAAATGTCAAATCTATTGTCTAAAATTCGGCTCAAAATTTCAAGCGAGTGTTGCGGGCTAATACCGATTTCCAAATTCTAAACATAATAAAATAATTATATTCGCCGGTTGGGTAAGAACTTGGGTGTGTTTATTATTAGCATTTACAGTTAAGCCAATCCCTTGCATAACTATTGTTTAATCGGCATCTTACAGATTTTATTAGAATTTCTCGAAGACAATTGGAAACCAGGCCCACGTTCAGACAATTCTTCGATTCTAATGTCGTTAAATTTCAATCACTCTTCAGTATAACTGTTTGTTACTTCAATGGAAGATAACCGATATTTATATAGAATAGTCCGTTTCTATGGGATATCTGTATAAATATTTAGTTGGTTATCGCTTAAGTTAAGCCTTGTTATCAAAATCGTTCTATTATTGGCATGGAAAATTTTTTCACCACTACGAACATAATAGGCTGGGAATTGGGTTAGATTTGTGTGTTAATTTTCACATGATTAATTACGTCTGATAATCAACCCCATAAATCTCGTTATACAATCCGATATCGGTTAGAATTTGATCTAAATTCACCATGTTTTGAACACAATAACAGGTTTATTCTGTTGTCAGAATAATTGCGTGGGTTGTGCTTGCCATTTCCACCCCAGAGTTACTTCTTTCTTCCATTTGATAAAATTAACAAATTCGTAAAATTTCCTCTTTTTTATTGTATTTCTATAAATAAATGTAGTGTTATCACTTATGTAAATTAAATTAAACCAAACTGTTGATTAACTTTGGTATATTTTTGTTGGAAACAACAAGAAATAATAAATGAGAAATTAATTAAAATCGATTAATATCGTTGTTAGGAAAACGTGACTTTTACAATCACGTGGCTGCAATCGTGAACACAACAAAAACGATAATTGTGATTCTTATGCTTTATTTATTTGTTTGTTTGTTCTCTATAACCAGAATGTTCCGATTGTGTTTGCCTTTATATAACAAAATCGTTATTTTATTTGTTCATATTCGACGCGTGGCAGCGATTGCAATTTTTAATTCATGGATCCGACAATAGGAAAGCTTAAGTAATCGTTTAAAGCTTCTTATAAATTCTCCAAACTAATTAGTAGGCTGAAGAAGAGTGAAAATTCCTCGCCTTGTTGTAAAAATGGCTTCCAACATTGAAATTACACAACAATTGTCTAATAACACGCATATATTTGATCAGAATAGCAATGGTCTTGTATCGAACCCTTACTTATTGCACTTATCCTGCGCCCACTGTTTCCTTTAACTTCTTGAAAATCACTCAAACGTACTTTGCATTCTTTCATTCTCTGATGACTGTCCTTGTAAATCAGAATAAATCCAAGATTATCCTGAATGTGTTTGTCACCATATAATCGATTTCTTTCCACGTTCAGTTAACTGGACCATTTTGAAAGAGACTTACTTAACAAGGTGCTTTTACAGCTCGAATTTATAGCTAAAATCTCTGTTTATTATGTAAGAGCTTGTAAATGATAATGGACGACCGTGAAAATGTTGCTGAAAACGTGCATTAAATTTTTTCCTTTTGAATTTACGAAAGTACGAAAGTAAAGGTATATAAATATAGGTGCTTACTCCCTTAAATTAAAGTCAACAGTAAGTTAATTATTCAATCCAATAACAATAAAAAAGACATAAATCTCTGTTTATGTGATAGTAGATACACATAGGGCAATTTGGTAATGTCAAGGTATATTTTGTATTCAATTTTATTTCTATATCTATAAATAATGAACACTTCAACTCAACGAGACTACATTTAATTAATTCAGTTTTTCAAAAAAGAACAGTCAAATATGCTAATCACCATTATAACTTTGATACTGAGATAATAAAGGAAATCTGAATTTTATTAAAAGTAGCTTCGCCTTTGGATATTAATCTAATGAATCAATATATTGTCTTTTAAATAATTTTGTAGTTATTTCATTTGAAATTTGGCTATTTTTCTTGAATTTAAATCTCGCGCTCTACAAACCCCAAAGCAGTAATTTTTCAAAATTAAATAATTAGGTCATAAATAAAACAATATTCCATTGACTAGATTTTTACACAAAAATTGTACCATTGAATTGTTTATTTAATTAAAATACAAAAATTATAATTTCAAAAAATCAGAGCTACAAATAGCCATTATATCAATACTTATAAACATTGCCAAATCTATGCTTTTCCTAATAATTTACTGATAAGCCTCCATATTATACGTTACACCAAATTGTAAAATATTCCAAAATTCTTACCTTTTGTGAAATAAATAAGATTATTTGTGAATATTTGAAACAAATTGTTTAAATGGGCATATATTCAATATAGTTAGTTGTATAGAAATCTGGCAACGCTGTTATGGACTTTGACAGTGAGTTGACAATTAAACGAGGTTATTTTTAAAAATTATTTACCCCGAATTTAAAGTTTTATTAAAACTACCCTTTAAAAATGACAACGAAACCGAACGATAAATTATTACGAGTAACTCAGATGAACGCAATTTTCTTGGATAATGAAATTTACAGAACATTCCAACAACTAATACAAGAAGCCACCAGACACCTTCCAGTAAGTTTTTTTTTTTTTTAATTTAAATTATTTAAAAGTTAATATTTATAATTAATAAAGTTGTGTTTTATAATAGCCCGGCCTGACGGCCCCTTACGAGCCGGAAATTGACTTAATCGTTAAATTGGCGTTATTGAGGAATTCGATTTTCCGTAACGGGAGCACCTTTGGACAACAGTTGTTGACAATAAAATACGATAATATGTCGACGGTAAAACGGATTTTATACATTTTTGGTAGTTGTTTAGATTATATTAAGACACGTTTTGAATTATGGAGACCGTCACATAGTTTCAATAATACAATTTTTAAAATTCACATAATCATCGTTTTGTTGAACTTTATAAACATGTCGATTTTCTTGCGGAATGGCTCCAAACCTTTACTAATCGAACGTGTATTGGGTTTAGAACAAGTTTATGAATCCGGCAGTGCACCTAGATTTGTACAATCGAAATATCTAGCAAGAGAATTATTATGGAATGGTTTTATTGTAATTCTTCAATAATCTGTTTAAACAACAATTTAATTTAATTTTTATTAGGAAATCTTAATTCACATCGTTCCGTTGATAAACTACCACAAAATACGGCGCACTATTAAAAGCTACAATTGGTTCCATAAACGGCCGACTTACGTTATTATGGGCGATCGTGATATCAACACAAACACAAAATGTGCCCATTGTGGCGAACCACCAATACTGCCACACCATATGGGTTGTTCCCACATTTTCTGCTACGTTTGTCTCAAAGTATTGTTAAATTTATTTTTGACATTTCCCATTGTAATGCTGAAATTTTCAGGCAAATCAAGAAGCCGATTCTGGATACGAATGCCCAATTTGCGAACACAGAAATCCAAATACATTATGTGATCGTGTTACTGTGATTTAAACGTACAATTAATTTTTAGTAATTTTTATTAAATGTAGTTTGTATACAGGGAGAATTGTTGAAAAATATAGCATCTGTTATTGGAGGGGGATCATTTCAGTCTTTTGTCGTTTTAAAATAACAACTATAAGTTCATTTGTGTTAAAGATCCAGCAAAACGAGTTTCTATAAGTGGGAGCAAAAATTAATAAATTACTAATTTTAGAGTAAATCGACAATTACGTTGCAGTATTGCTGGTGTTCGTTTCTCTGTACAGAATTGTGCCAAACAATAAAATCCAATTGTTATTGCCGATATTATAGCTGCTGATATGAGGAAGGTGTATTCTTTGTGTTTGCGATATTTACAACAATGACGACTCCACATGGATCTCGTTGTATTCATCTAGAAATTAGTTTTTAAATATTAAAGTTCACGATAACTATCAATAGAAAATTGGATAATATCATGGGAAATATGTACTGAACGGGTCTCACGTTCTAAAAGATCCCTCCAACTACTCATTTTTAAATAATTTAATTAGAAAATAATCGCTTTATATGATCATTTTCAATTAACTATTACATTTTTATAAATTTAATCATCGCAAATTATTTTAAATCAAGTTAATTTTGAGTTGAATCTTGAAAGGTATTTGTGCTGTCTTCGAATTATTCGTGAAAAAACATTTTAAACTTTCTAATGGTGATGTATATTTTTCATTTTGTTCTTATTTGCTTAAAATTTATTGTTTCACCTATAAAAATATTCCATTTCAGTGGGTTTTATATAAAACGAAGTCGATTGTAATTGGATTGAGCGAGCTCGGGGCTATATGGTAGATGAAATATCAACAATTGGGATGTTTTCACTTTATTGTTTCAATTAACTTTAATAATGTTTGATAGTATACGGTTCACTACACCTCTAAAATTGTTTTCCACGTTCATTTCATTATTTTTCAAACTACTAGTATAAAGCGCCCTAGTGATTATTCAATTTTTGCTATTCTAATTAGCCGAAAAAGAACGAGATAGTGGAGATATTTTCTAACGCACGGTATTTCAATTGCCAAGTTAAAGAGTAGGACTAGAATTTGTTAAAAGGGAACTTTGACCAACGATTTCTCGTTCGTTTGTACTCGAAATTTAAGCCCGTGGGCCTGTTAGAAAGAGCATTTCAAGCTCCATAACTCAGCCTATATCAATTTGTTTGCAATGAACATGGCGTTTAGTTGATAACAAATTGAAAGAGCTTTCCAAATATGCAAGTAATTTTCTAATTGACCCAATAGTTTTGGGATGATTAGGAAAAACAGCAAAATTTTCCGACGTTTTCCTTACACAACATAAAATCTAGAAAATTAAATATCCTATTTTCTAGAAATACATGGGAAAATATCAGAACAAAACATAAAACTTTTGAAAATTCGGGATTTTTTGTTTACTAACAAGGAAACATTCCCAGGTGTCCCCTTCTGATTTTAATGAAATTTGGATATGTTATATTCCATCGAATTCTAAGAGATGCATGTTTTTTTTTATCAGCGGAAAAACATATCTAGGGGGTGAAATCGTCACTCAAAGTTTAGGCTCAAACGGGGTACTTTTTAAGTTTCACATACTTACAGTTAAAATATTCAAGCGGGACAAACTGCATTATTCTCAGGATGAAAAATAATGTAGAAGCCCATTGTTTGCATATCGAAATGTTGATTAGGGTGAAAGTTATAAGGGTTGAAAATAAGAAAATTGCTATAAGTCAAAAACTATTAATAGGATTTTGACGAAATTAATGTCATTCGAAAGAAGACAAAAACTAGAAGAAACCTGTTTTTGGATTTGTTCGAAAAATTACGTTTAGGGGGTAACCGCCCCTCAGTCATATTTGAATGGATCAGAAAAAAAACTTTACTTTTCTTATAATCTTTATGTTTTAATTCATAAATAGTGCTTTTCCATCAATTTTAACAGTTGGGGCACATAACAATAGTATTTTCTTCATATGTTGCATACCTATTCAATTTTCATGTTGGACATATTTGTTTATATGAATATAGATAGTAAAATAATTATTATTTTGCGATATATTTTTTCTAGATCTGTTCTAAAACTTATTTATTTCCTCTATCGACATTCAATTATTCATATTTTAATTGTTAATAAGATTTAATTAAATTACCTTGCAATAAGCAAATAACTTATACGATGCGAAAGAAATACCTGATAGTCAAATTTTATAAGATATTAAGAGATGATATTATTTCGTTATTATAATAAAATAAATAAATAGTACAACAGACATAAGGGTTGAAATTTGCTAAATTTTTATAAAACAAATACTAGCCATTTCACGAAATCAATTATTGTTGAAAAATATAACTTTCACGACTTTCATGGAAAAACTCTATAGGGGGTGAATTGACATTAAAAATATAAATAATTGACCTTTGATAGTGATAAATAAGTTTTAGAATAATTCCAGAAAAAATGTATTCGAAACTTGTAATACAATAATAATTATTGTAGTATCTGTACTCGTATAAAAAATAACGTTCAGCATGAAAATTAAAAGCGTAGGCAACAAAGAAGAAAATAATATTATTTTGTGCCCTAACTACTGAAAATTGATAGAAAGCACTATTTATGAATTAAAACATAAAAATAATAATAGTGAATTGTTTTTTCCGATACGTATAGATATGCTTGACGGGTGGTCACCCCCTAAACGTAATATTTCGGAAAAACCCAAAAACAGGTTTCTCCTACTTTTTCGTCTTCTTTCGAATGACGTTAGTTTCGTCAAAATCCGATGAATAGTTTTTGACTTACAGCAATTTCTTTACTTTCAACCCTTATAACTTCTACCCTAATTAACATTTCTATATGCTAACAATGGATTTCTACATTATTTTTCATCCTGAGAATAATGCCGTTTGCCCCGTTTCAATATTTTAACCGGAAGTATGCGAAACTTAAAAAGTACCCCGTTTGAACCTAAATTTTGAGTGACGATTTCACCCCCTAGATATGTTTTTCTGCCGATAAAGAAAAACATACATCTCTTAGAATTCGATGGAGAATAACATATTCAAATTTCATTAAAATCGGAGGGGGACACCTGGGAATGTTTCCTTGTTAGTAAACAAAAAATCCCGAATTTTCAAAAGCTTTATGTTTTGTTCAGATATTTTCCCATGTATTTCTAGAAAATAGGACATTTAATTTTCTAGATTTTATGTTGTGTAAGGAAAATGTCGGAAAATTTTGCTGTTTTTCCTAATTATCCGAAAACTATTGGATCGATTAGAAAATTTCTTGCATATTTGGAAAGCTCTTTCAATTTGTTATCAACGAAACCCCATATTCATTGCCAACAAATTGATATAGGCTGAGTTGACAGCAAATTTTTCGACAACTCAAATTTTTCACATTTTCTAAGAGCTTGAAATGCCCTTTCTAGCAAGCCCAAAAATCTAAATTTTGGATGAAAAATGAACGAGAAATCGTTTGTTAAACTTCTCGCTATTTTTAACGAGAGTTTTAAGCGAAAAAATCGAGAAAAAGGTTGATTTAAAGTATAATCTCCTATATTAAATATACTTACTATATCTACAATATCCATACAAACGCCAATTTTCTCATTTTCATTGCTAATACTTTGGTAAAAATCGTTTAAATCGAGATAATCATCCATACAAGTTTCACATAATGTATTATCAATATCGGAACGATTAACGCATGACATTAATTGATTATATTTATTATCGAATTTGATTGTTTCTTCTGAACGATTCTTCGTTAGACTCCCATTGACGATTTCGAAGCATTCTAAAATTAACATCTCTTAGTAAGTATCAATATTGGAACATATTAAATAATCGATTAGAGTATAACAATAAAATTCCATTAAATGTAAGTCCAAAAATCAACTAAAATCGTCTAAAATTAACGAACAAATTTGCATTCAATTTTGCTTTTCTACATATTCGATAATGACCTTGCGGATTGATTTCTGGATTTATATTTCTAATAACTTTCCCACTTATTCATGTACAACTTATAAAATTGTGAAGTCTTCCACTCATTAAAAATCGGTTTCTATTTACCGTAACATTTAGCTTGATTCCACAAATTATACGCGTTTCCATATAACGTTTGTATGATTTGTAAACGATCCAAATTAATAAATTTATCAATACAGGTTGTACCATTCTCTTTATATTTATGCATTTTTTTATAACTATTCAATACATCTATGTAATTATCTACACATCCTTGGCATAAAGTTATAGGATGTGCATTCATTATTGCACATAATGTAAACGATGATGTTGTATTTGCAAAATCTTCCTTAAGCATTGTACAATTTGCTTCGAATTCTACACCACGACAACTACAACAATAGAAATATTATTGAAGGAAACAAATAATTGAATCAAATAGAACATACCTGTTTAAGGGTAAAATATAAAAAAATAGAAAAAAGATTACATTAATTGTCGTCATGATCACTACCATTATTATTACATTGTTCAGCTGTATTATCACAGTTATTTAATTATTATCACTTCCTTATCATTCTATAACCTAACCTCAAACAGTCCCATCAAAATATTCCATTATTATCCACCTCTTTTTAGTGTATTACAACTGAATTTACTATCTCTATTACTAGTACTTGACGTAAAACAATCTTGCAAATTACTCATCTAAAATTTTAAAATGTTTATATTATTTGGTTTTAAAACCACGAATGGGGCTTTATTTTTGTAGATATTCGTAAATAGTAAAGTATTCAACCAATTTAGTCATTTATAACCAGCATAGAGTTCAAAAATCTAAATTGTGTTTCACGATTTCTTTACTGTGATTTGAAATTAATCAATATTACCTAATTGTATGTATTATTTCTTAATAAAGGAGTATTTATTTCTAATAACTGAATATAAGAAAAACAAAAATAATTCTAACTCAATATTTCTCTAAATAATCATAACGAAAATAGTTCAAATGGTAGCAGGTGAATATCTTCCATTTTCGATCACAGTAATATTGCCAGCATCATCGGCCATTTCTTCATCCGATTGACAAATTGTCATATCAAAATTTGGATCATCGAATAGATCACGGATAGCCTTCAATTTTGGAGGATTTTGTATAACAGCATCCCCTTTTATATTATTATCGCCTTTGATTAATTCAAAATTAACTTGTGGAATTCTGTAAATTAAACATTAATAGAAATATAAGTAAAGTCAATATAAAAATTACATATTTAAAGCCTCAAACGTTCCACCCTTTGTATTATCGTAACTTTTATGGGTTTCAACACAAACACCATACTCTTTACAATTTCTTATAGTTGTATTCAATATTTTTACAGTGCAATTATCGTAGATCTTCAACCCATAATTAACGTCGTGTATATCGCTGGATTTAATGAAAATATCGGAGCCAGAATTACCAACAATACCAGTCGAAAAATCGAAAATCTCACAATCAATTAATTCCAATTTAGCACCAGATAATACGATAATTCCTTGATGTATCGACGATTTTCCATCGCCAATCAAACGGCATTTTCTTATTGTTAAACAACCATTACGTATAATCATCGCCAGTTGTGCGGCAGTTGCATCGATTGTTAGATTCTCTAAAACGACATCGCCTCGTAAATCCAACATAACATCATCGGTGGTCGTTTTTAAAATTGTTTTATCACTAATCGATATGCCTTTCAATATTCCACCAGTTTCCAAAGCACCTGTTGTTTTGATTACATGTACCGATTGATTCAATATGTAAACATCATTGGAATTGCCTGTTTCTAAAGTTGCTTGTAAATTCGGCACAAATCGAACGATATCGTCGGGGAATTCTTGTTTGATTTTATCCAAAAAGTGTATATATTCATCGATTTTGCCTTCCAAAAAAATCATCCAAATATTCCGCTCTCTACCTCCATCTACACTATTACGTTCGTTAATTTCTTCATTCATTCGTTTTATTACAATTTTACGTAAAACTGAATTTTCGAGTATATCGATTTCGTTTTTAATTTGCAACATGCGTATTTGCACTTCTAATAATTCATCAACTTGTCTATTGTCTTCACATTCTTCAATATCCGAAAGTTGATCTTCTAACGCTCCACGTTTGATTTGCAGATGTCTGGCTTCGGTTAATAACGAGTGGATATGTTCGGCGGCCGGGCGCGGTATAACGCCGTTCTTCATATCGTAATACAGACGTAAACGTGATTCTAAATGTTCCGATAACCAATCAATTGAATCGTGATCATCATAGTCCCAAGGCATGAATAAATGTAGATAGAAGAACCTCAACATATCCAAACTGTTTGATGTTTGTTTTATATTAAGGGCAACACTGTGGTCTTGGATTTTCGTCGGAAATAAACAGATTAATGGCACATTATGCCGTTCAGGCAAACGGATCTCATCTTGAACCAACAATACTTTAACTAATGCAGTTAGATTGGATAAATCAACATTCAATACAACTACCAAAACAATCGTCGGATAAGAAATATTCAGAAGCTCGCAAGTTTTCCTTTGGATTTTCCATAGGGCTTGCCAACCATGTGGGTCCAATACCAATTCGAGATAAAACGACCACTCTTTCTGGATTTGTGACGGACGCAATATTTCATAACCTGACAAAATTTCTTTATACTCATCGTAGCGTTCTTGAAGGCTCTTATTGAAAGTGATCACTTCATCCATAGTTTCCAACGGGAAATTTGAAAATTTTCGAGGAAATTCAACAAGCTCAAAAACGACCACAAACGTCACTCGGTTTGAAATTTTGAAACTTTACCGTTGCGAAACAATAAAATCCCTAAACCCATACCAACTTACATGAACCGAATTGTAATAATCCCACAAAATCGAACATTATTTCAAAAAATAATTATTTTAACATATTTTATTTAGTTTTATAAAATTATTTATGATTGAAATTGTTAATGACGTTACGTATATTAATTTGATAATTTTAGGGAAAATTGGAAATTCCCCAGATATAGGCGCCTAATTTGAAACATTACCATGGAAACAATTGAAATACAAATCCAGAAAAATGGCCAACTATTTGTTAGAAACGAGCGATTTTGAAGATTTAGATATAACTCATCAATGTTTAGACGATTCAGAACAGTATTTCGCGCAAACAATCGGCTGTATTGAAGATATTCTAATGGACGATGAATTTACTCGTTTACACGACCATTTCATGGAGAAATATTGGCACGAATTCGACGATAACGAAGAGAATAAGTTGATCTACATGGAAATCTTCAACGATTATATTGAAACTATCGAAAAGTATATCGAGAAGAAATTGAAACAACGAATTTCCGGTTTCAGTATGAATCAATTCGAGAGGGAGTTAAAGTTGAGTTTCAATAAGCGTAAATGTTTGATTTTTAACAGTTAAACTATTCCAGACAACGTCGTAATGAACTCGATGGCGAAATTTTCGAAATATTGGCAACATTCAGTGATTTTCTATCGTTTAAAACGAAATTTCTCGAATATAAAGCTGTAATTTATCGATTCTTATAAATTGATGATGTTAATTACGCTGTATTGTTCGCAGATGAAGGAAGGCAGGACGTTGGATTTATCCCAAGAATTGTTAGTAACAAAATACCATTTACAAAATAATCCTATTTAATATTAGTGATAATGATTTTTTTTTTAATTGATTAAAATTAAAATGAAGACTTCAATGCATTAACATTTCCATGTGGACTATTTTTGAATATCTATCGCCAGGCATTCGATAAGGCACCAAACCGGCGTAAGTCAGAAGGGCTTTAGCTTGTTCCCTCAAAATGCCCAATTGCTGTACAATTTGAATTAATACAAATTTTCGGATAATATTGAAACTTACCTTTTCTATTGTAATATCTAAACCACGATTTGGCACATATTCACTACTTTTAATTTTCTGATAATCATTAAACAACATATTCATTGTTGATAGCAAAACATCAGGTATCACTTTACAAACATCACTGCTTAATTTCTTAAATGCTTTAACACGATCTTCAATATCTTGTGATTGTAATGGTATCAATTGTAGATCATTTAACGTCTAAAAATTAACAATTTAACATAATTTCTAACAAAATTAAATGAATAGAACAACCTTCATTGCTTGTGGATATTGTTTAGCGTAATATTGATCAAAAAATTGACCTAATTGTTTCAATTTAATATAAGATAGGACAGTTTGCGAGGAAGCTTTATAGCCTTCATTTGAGTATCGATCGCTTAGAATATTCGCTTTTTCTTGCATACGCTGTTTCAATGGATTCTGTTGGGATGGTAGATGTACAATTTGTGATAACATCGTGCACAATAAATTCAATACTTCTTCTTGATTCTATAATTAAATTTAGAATTAAATTTCGAATAATTAAATTAAATATACAAACATTAGCGACATCGTAAACATCTATAGCTTCTTCGAATAAGCCCTTTTTTACCAATTTATCAGCGATTATTTCAGCGATACTTTCTACTGTAATATCGGCGTTTGTAAATTGATCGATTAAGCCTTTCGTGCGTATACCATTCCGTTGCATAGTTCCTGTAATGATTGAATTAAATTAAAATTTATTAAATAATTGAAGACAAAATGAATTAATTTACCCAAAATTCGACTGTAATCTTTCGTTTCAATCACTAAATCGCACACACAAATTTTAAACAAATTAACACCATCTTCATTTGTAAAGTTTCTCAATAAATAGAAATAATGTAACGCTTCATTCGGACAAGTTATTTCGAATTTGCGTACATAAATCATGATAAGACGAGCTAGATTTAAACGACGACTTGGTTTAACATCCATTGGGTCATATGAGACTAAAAATTTTATAATTATTTGAAAATTTTCCAGATTTTCTTATGATGTACATACTTAAAGGCGATGCACTATCTCGTGAAACAGCTAGAATGAATAATTCATTCAAAGCAATTGCCATATGAACACTATGAACTTTATAGCGTTCGATTCTCGATAGAAATTCAACAGCTGCTTCAAATTGACCAGTTAGTGCTACAACTTGGAAGTATAAATGTGGCTGGTTTAAGGCATCATAATGGGATTCGCCATACTCCTCTAGGATAGTTCTCTGGAAAATTATACGATTATATTTTATGAAACAAACTGGAAAACTAACAAGTTATACGGAAATTTCTACGAATATTGGCCAACTTATGTCAATATCAAAAAAATAAAACAAAGCACATGTTCCACGATTGCGCTCGAAATTCAGCATTATCCGAAACAAAAACGCTCTTAATGTTCTTTCTACAGTTGTTAACTTACTTGCAATATCTCAACAAACAAGGGGATTATTAAAAATTGGTATATTTCAGATATTGTACCGAAACAATGCCCCTTTAGTTTCAATTTTTTGAAAAAATCACGAATCTATTGGAGAAATTTTGGAAAATTCTATCAATTTTCTATACACCGTGAGACAATAATTGGAAAATCGAAAACGTTTGCAGTTATAGAGGAAAATATGAAGATGTTTGGGAAACATGCGCTCCAAGATTTTCCTTTGTAAGTTGAAATCCAACTGGAATTCTTTAGAACAGAAAATATCCCCGAACGTCCCTTAAAATATCATCAAACAAGAAAGATTTCGATAAATAAAAATTGGCATTGACAATATATCGAAAAAAAATGAAGACCTGAAAATCTGCAATTTATGACAGACTGTACAAGAAACAGGAATAAAACTAACAAAATCAAACCATACCTGCAATTCTGTGTATTTGATATGATCCTCTTTCTCATAATTCGTACGAACTAAACTCAATTTCAACCACAGATAATCATCAGCAGTTCTTGCAACTTCAGAATGTTCATCTAACACATCACAACAACTCAATACAGCACAGACAATCCGTTTAAATGGATCAGTTTCATTACGTATATATTTCCGATAACTATATCTTAAATTATCTTCCAATTTTATAATATCAGGACTGTCTGGTTTATTTAATTTCGTTTCTAATAATGTTATAATATCGTGAAATTCTTGATCATTGCGTTTTTTCAAACAATGAATAGCTGCCGATAAATCGCCACAACGTAAACAATAATAGACCATTGGCCATAATGGACGACCGTCTATTTTATCGTCTTTTAAGCCGGAATATTCGCCTTGGAGGCGTACACCAACAAAACTACGGACTAATGGATAAGTACCAGGAATTCCACCTAACATTGCTATTGATAGATTCTCGGTAATTATATTATTCATATAAGTTTTATAACGGTCTTCTAAATAACGTTTAGCTTGTTTAACTAAAATGTTGATCATTTGTGGCGAGTATCGATTCTTGATAACATCCTCTGTTTGTAGCAATGATGGCAAATTAGTCATATACTTCATTATTTCCCACATTTCCTTCACTTTCTATAAACGAATATTAGTGTTAATTATAGAGAATTGAAAATTAATTAAAAAATTACAGCATCTTTAACATCATTGGTCAGAGTGTTAAAAATATTAATAAGATTCGGTTTTTGCATACTGTGCGCAATTAACAAATTATAATCCATAATTTTAGCCGCATAAAGTGCCTCAGCTACACCCAAATATGGAGTAATCTCTATCGGTCTTTCCATTATAATTGACGAGTGTTTACCGACTTCAACAAACGCACCAGATGGACCAATCATTGAATTCAAAATTTTCCTCTTCTCCTGTTTCCATTCGCCAGTTTGATGTTCCCAAGAACAATCAGTGATAGTTTTCATACACTATAAATTTCATAATTATTATCGATTACTAAGAAAGTATCGAATTAAAACCTTATTGAAACTATTCTCAAACACACTCAAGATACAATTTTGGATTTCATTCTGTAAAATACCGACAGTATCAACATCTTCAACCGGTTCGACTGATTCGAATGTACGTTTAGTGCTGATTGAGTCTAATTTTTGTATAATTTTGGGTAAATCTACACCCTTAGAGCCTAATAGTAAGTTCCTACAATATAATAATGTTAGACATTTGAAATAATTGTTAATTAAAATATACGCTTGGATATCTTTGGCTCCGGTCTGTGCGACTTTCGTGTACAAATCACTGGAAGCTTCCAATACTTGACGGATTGAACGATCTACTTTTGGTAATTCTTTCGAACCACCAATATCGACGGTAATTTTTTCAGCTTCTTGTAAAAGTTCAGAGAAATCCGACATTGTAGCCGTCTGTAAACAAATTGAGGTTATGTCGAAACGCACCGAAAAATATCAATTCGTAAATTTTGAAATGTAGGCTACTGATTGACAGAAATTCAACAATTCTTACCTTATATTTTACTATAATTACAGATTTTCACAATAATAACGGTTAATTCAACAAATTACCGCCAAGTGAAACAATAGTAAATTGAGGTTATGTATTTATGACGCAAATGAAGTGTTGCCAACACGATAGTAATTAAAACTAAAACTACGTTCATAAATTTGATAAAGTATGCAACAGAAAATACAAATTTGCAGCGCCAAATTTAAGAATCATGTTGAATAGGAAAGTAATAAATATGCTTCTTTCCACACCACCTGTGAGGTAAAGCACACCGCGCGTTTTTTTTTATAGTGGTATCCCCTGTAGGCCTAATCCACTATAGTTATAGATATATCCAGCCTACATAATAATTTGGAACAAAGTAGAAATTGATTGGTTATGAAGTTATTGTCACCGTCATACATTGCGCAATAAGTGATGGAGTCAATGCATCATTGTCACAATAATCTCAAACAATCAACGATGACGTTCAGCAGCCATCATTGCGATATGCAATCATTGCAATCTTTCGCTCCGGATACCTCTCAATCCAGATGTTTGAGAATTATTAGAGCGACTAACAAAAGCCACACCACAAACACTGCGCAGTCATATGAAGGAGTCAATGGTTGGATAATCGCGACAACTGAACCTGCAACGGTGGATATATCCAAAACTATCAACACCCAGCACTTATAAACTAACAGATAAACACAAAACAACACAACATTAACCCACCCAATTGTGTTAGTAAGTTACATGCAATAAGAATGGCCATTCTCCGGGGAAGGATAATGGGAAATTTCAAGCGATTGAAGCTATGACGCTGGCAGACAATCTGAAACATAAGAAACATTTAAACAATACAATGCATGTAAATACAAGCATAAAGGTTTAAAAAAATGTTCAAATTTGATAAACACATACAAAAAAATTACCTAAAACAAAAACAAAACATTATGTGTACACTTACCTAAATTTTACACAAACACACATATACTTTAACGCGTTTTTTTCGAAAACGCGAATAACCCAACTTAAACAATAGAAAATATTGTGAAGGAGTTATTGAAAAAATTCGCAATCGGTGGACGTTGTCATTCAAAGCATCAACACCTTTTAAAGTTAGAAATGTTCACCATTTTGTTGAATCACAGAAAATGGTTGTTCGTTGGTTTGATAAGGCCCACAAAATCCAACGATGATAATGAGGAGATTTAAAGGACAAAATGGGGGGGTTCCCTTATTCATAATCAGTGAAAATCGTTGTTTCACAAGTGCCTAATAAGTTTTGTGTATGTCGATCTTCCTAACAAGTTCCCTATACGCCTATTGAGTCCCTACAATCGCGTATTATTGATTACCGAATCGAAGTTTCCTATTTTGAACGCCGTTTTTAATTGTAAAATTGTAATTTGAGATATCCCGACTTTGAATTTAAATTGATAAAGATTTCGATGTAAACCAAAAAAGTTCTTACCCCACCGCTACAACACCTCCTGTCCCTCGCTGTTCGGACCTACTGTAATAAGACAGAAAAAAAATCCGTTAGTAATTGAAAAATAATTCAACTTGAGAGATTGTTTTTATTATGATTGTTCAAGTATTTCAACTTACCCTTTCGTTGACTTCTTATCGCCCAAATCCAAGATGACTTGCAGCTCCTCCGTCCAGGTTGGCACCAACACTAGCACTAACACTTTAGTTTAAACACGCACGTAAATTTATTATTATATTTAAGTAACGGAAGCACCAACACTTTGTTTTAAAAATCGCGAGAATTTATTATTAAATTAAGCAAAACAACCGATTTCTCGACCGATTTTTGTAACGGTGTTAACAACTAGACGACGAAAATTCGAATAAACAAAAGGCAGGCGCCCAAGCACTGACAAGATTTGAAAATAACGTTAAGTAATCATCATCACAAAAAACAAGATAACTTGAAAGTAACGCTAAAATTATAAAACTATAGAATATTGTAGATTTTGTAAAAAATAAATTTAAATATAATGTTTATATATTTTGCATTTAGAATGATTTCTACCAAATTTTTAGGTCTAAATAGTTTGAAAATTGGGTAAGTGTTAAATATTTTCTCGTCTATATAGGGAAAGCTCTATCCTCTTAATTCGACTATTTTTACATAGGGGGCGCAACATTAATAAGCCATTATTGATTTTTATAAATGTTTAACTGCTTGCATATCCACATACAACAATGTAGCCGTATAAAATGCTCAGAATATCGTTTTAAATTAGTAATTTGTATTTTTTTATTATTTGTACTAAACATTTCTAGTAGTTTGATAATTAATTGGCTAAAAAGTAATCTGCATTGTCCACAATTTTCAAAAATAAGAGTGAACGCTATCAAAGAAAAATAGGACACTTTGTTGAAACAAAAATGCTCCTTCATCGATATTCCAATGATAAACACTACGTAATTCTCTGTTCAGATGGAAAATCTTCGCAGTTCAAGAATATTTAATCAGCCAAGAAGCTCACAATAGCGTTGGAGCTTTTGAAAACGTTGAAAGGTGAATACCCTTACAAGATTCAATTCAGGAATAGTTTACTCGTTAGTTTTCATGAAGACAAATATCCACCTCTATATACTCAGAACTAAATTCCATCGAATTATAAAGCATTCAGAAGAGAAAATTAGGGAAATTTGAAGTAACAAAAAGTATCTTTATTAAATTAGTAGCTAATATTAATGAAGAATTATCAATTATAAGGAATTTGTGGCAAAATTGAGAATTTCGAATTGGGAAAACGTTGTAAAGATTCGATTTTTCCAATCATAAACTTTTATTGTAAATAGCTAGCCAGGCAAAAAAGGATGCCTGAAAAACTGAGATTGGATAAAACTGAAACCGTGTGGAAAATGTATTATAAATTATTCCAATATTAAATTCTTCACACTTGTGTAAACTGATCAAAATATTTTCTATGGAAATTTATCATTGGAATTGGTTTAATTGTATCTTTATTGTTTTATTTTTGACAACAGCAAACGTGGCATATTTCTTAGATAATACTGATAATTAATTCATGCTAGGTGCAGCAATAATAAAATACTGACGCTGAGATATTACGGCGTCCATGAGCTTTATCAGCTTTCTGTATCGACGAATAGAATATTTCAATAAGTTCGTTATTTTTATTTTGCTAATGGATTAGAAATTACTATCGGGAAGTAATCTGAAAGTATCGGATTTGCTTTGCAATCGAATTATCGTTTATCATTTTAGCGTAAATTTATTGAACAATCTCATTTGAAGATAATTAATTAATTGTAATGTTGCGATTTTCCGTTGAAGATTTTAAGGAATTTTCCGTTTCACTGTACGAAAAAATCGTTTTTTGATTGAATTGGAAATTCAATTTCAGCTATTTAAATCAAATTATTTGGAAAAAAATCAAACAATCACAAAAATAAGAACTAAAGATATTGGGTAAAATGTAATTAAGGTTAGTATAGGAAATAGACAGACGGATGTGCGGTTACCCTCAATTACGATTACATGTGGTTTGATCAATAAAAGATATAAATTCACCATAAAGACGATCATCAACCCCTATGGACTAAAAAATGGCAAAAATCATCAACGTTTTATAAGATGCTTTTCTTTATTAAAAGTAATAACTATGACGAAAATCAATTGAATCGGAAACCGGTAGAAAATCTCGTTTAATTGGAACTAACTTATATTTTGAATTGTTTCAATCGTTGGATTAACGTTTTCAGAAAAAGTTAATTTAATTCAGCTGAAACATTTCTCAATATTGAGTCGTTCTTGTGTAACATTGAGCAATGTTTACGATCTATTATTGTCAATGAAACAATAACGAAGTTTCAAATAGGATCAGACAGAAATGAGGATATAAACTGATGATGATTATGTCTAGTTTTCCTGTTCAATCTACTCATGCATTACGAAATAAAAAAGTTATTTACATTTTACAATTATCATTTATGTAATGCAGAAATTACATCTCAAATAACATATTTATCGTTATAGTAAAACAACTCTTGAGGAAATTGGATACAACGTAATTTCTACAACAGAACAATATTAAAAATAATGATAAGCAATATTTGTTGATTATTATAATTCTCTTGTTATAACTCGTTGAACTGATTTTCCAGATTAAGATAAACGATTTGATTATAAAATGGAAAGGGACGCAACTAAAATCGGTTAGGCCCCGAGCGATCACAATTTATGGACAATTTCGATAATAATGAAGAGCAATTTTGTTTTTACGATTCATTAATAATCCACAAAGTTGATATAGAAAGCTTTAATTGCTGAAAAATTGATGATCTAGGCGAACTCTAGCTGAAATCCTAGATTAAAATGAATTATTTAGACAATTTTGCTATTAGAATAACGCCGAGTTGAAAAGTTGAGGCTTTCATTCATTGAACCCTTTTTACGGTAAAATAGCGAAAATTGTAGAATTCAGTGCTCGTTTACGACTCAATATTCCCCCAGAGAACGCTCAAGTGTCACTAATAATTACCAAACAATGAACTTTAATTTCTAATCGTTCTAATTAAAGTGGATCATCGATGCAATTCGGTTGTTAATCAGAATAAGTGCCAATGAACAAAGGTTATTACAAAACAATAAAAATTTAATAATTTAATTAATTGTTTATTTGATTTATTAAATATAGAGATAGTTGGAAAATTTTACACTTTTATTTATCTTTATTGCTTAATTTTCAGCAGCTGCCGCCGTCATGAAAATGTCAAGTTTAATTTTATTACAGTATTCCTTACTGTACCGCACAATGAAGGTGTATTCCAATTAGATAAAATTACAATCAAACAACGTGATTTAATTAGAATTCTATAACGTAAATTATGAGTGCAACTATTTAAATTATAGTCAAAATGTTAAACTACAACATGAAGCGTAAAATCAGCAATATGTCAACGTATCTACCATTTATAACGATAATAGCAGACATTTCCAACAATAATGTTGAGTTGTTTAATCGACTTGAACCACTAATTGATAATACGAACAATAAATTCTCTTAAAGGTCATCTTATCAATCATATTGTTGCAAGCCTGATGGAGATGCTATAAGACCACCAAGCTATAATGGAATTATAATGTGAAGATGTTGATAATTTTGTCACGAATTCTACTCAATTACAAATTTTATCTGAAGTCTGCACACGAACTGCGTCTAGTTAATCTCTCGGTTCATTATGCCAATGAGGGGATGATTGTGTTGTGTAATTCTATTACTCATTCTTTCCCCAATCGAGAAGACATATAATTATCAAAATTTATATCATTAACATTAAAGTCGCTTCGTATAAAGTCAAATTTATGACAGAGATGTTCATCAGCGGATGAAATTGTGGAGCTACTCCAACGTAATCTGACACAGTTCAAGTACCGCCTACGGGCAATTCTTACTTTTTCGATGAAATTCAAGTGTAACGTTGGATTTAAGAATCCTCTCGTCTAACGATTAAACAGACTTTAATGTTTATATCTGCCAGTAAATCGAGCGTTTTCCATCTAAATTTTACGGGATTTTGGGAAATTTTCACAAGACAAGCAGCTTTAGATACGGCGGGAGATATTGTAAATGACAATCGTGGAAATATTTCTAGCATCCAATTTTTTACAAACAATTCCCATTATAATCCTCTTGTAACAAAAAATGTTCTATTTGCCGGTACATGGTGACTGTGCCGAGAAAATCCCCCAAAAAGTCGATGAAACTCTAATTGTCTGGACAATAAGACTAATTTTTCACGTCACGTATTGGTTAATATAAATCCCGAATGTAATCGAGTTTAAAAATAATATTCCGCATACAGGTAGCAAATGAAACATGACAGATTTCGGGCGAACATAAAAACCTTCCAACGAGGAAAACTCGATTTATTCCAAACACATTTTAAATGGAAAATGAAATATTAACAACAGTCCATTATAAATGAAATATAAATGGAAAATTCTCATTCTGAACCAAAAAAATCCAAATAAAAACATAATTTAAGTACTTGATTTTATCGATAATGCATGTTTTCAATTGAGAATAATCGGATTTTTTCATAAAATTCTACTGAAGTTACAACCACTTGTCGACTCTCCAATAATTTTTATTCAATTTTTGAATGATTATAACTAAAGTTGGCTTGTAGAATTTCAGCGTCTCTTCAAATTTCCAAATGGAATTAATTGAAACCGATATCAAATTCATATTTCTGTTAAAATTGTTGTTTATAATTAATTTGAAGTATTATTATGAAATAAAACTGTGTATAATTCCGAAATTATCATCAAATATTATTTATTGATTATAAGCAATCGATAAACTCCAATTCCAATTAATCATCCAGCTCTTCGTCTCGCCCTTTTCGTCTCCAACGAAATTATCGATTTAAAAAAGACGACAATACTGACAATAGCGATTCTCTTGACGAATAGCTCCAAGTTGCAACTTCTTCTTCACTAATTAGCAACACAAAATGTACTTTAAAAGCTTCAATATGCACAATGTAGAACTTTCGTTGCTTTAATAATAAAAACCTTTAAATTGAATTATCCAATTTCAATCGTCATATCACAATAATACCGGCGTGATTCTGTCCAATATTTGAATAGAAGGCAAAATATCAACGAAACTTTCCAACGATAATATCAGTTAATGAATAAAAACCGGCCAGGGATCCAATAACTGACGTAAAAAGGGGCAGTTTTTAGATAAGGGAGGCATTACAGGCACAGGTGTCCGGAAACCTTACAACTTTACGAGTACATCAAACATTAATATCTCCATCCTGATCATCATCTCGGTGAGCTATTTGTCCTTATTTTGTTACCAGTTTTATATTTGTGTTGATTTAGAATTGGAAGCTTTATAGATGCTGATGCAGGGGTTAATCAATCAAACGTCCAATAAACGATCGTGATAAGAATCAGGATGGAGATTTAAAAATTACTTTCCGAACTGTAGATCACGACCTTAACGTGGGTCACGAATCCTTATCAAATGGCTATATGAGAGTATCAATTTTATAAACAGGGGCGGAATTATTATAGAAACCGAATGAATCTGGATAAAAATAGACGGAGTTGAATTTTCGAACAATTCGTTGGATTATCACCGGTTATCGACGTTTTCTCCTACACATTTATGTTTACAGCTTCGCTAACGTTGTTCTTATCATAATTCTTGACGTTTGTATCAATGACAACCGGATTAAATTGAGATACGTTGAAGCGGCCGGAATTGAATCAGAGTAACGAATTTTCAAGTTTATTTTCTCTTAATTTAGAATATTAATTGAGAAATAACAATGATTAAAAGCTCGCCGAAGAGGATTGTAATTTTCCGGAATATTGCACAATTTCGTTGATATACTATTGAGTTATGTCCATTTTAAATCGATAATTGAGATATATAAGCTTCTAGTTTTGTTAGTTGTAGTTGTTCGAAGCTTTTTCTCCAATAGCATTGAAAATATCAATCACAATTCTCGTATGGAGTTGAATACTAACGAATTGTACTATGAAAATGGGGTTAAAACTAGAAATAAATCGATGGCGTGGAAAATGGTACAGCAGGTCAAGTTCTCAGTGATATTCCTATCGAATTATGTGTTCGAGGGAGTTTGTATTGTTCGAACCGATCCCCCTACACAGATTACAGTTTATCATGTTGTTATCATTTCAAAATACTTGAAAATTGGGAATTTTAATTGAAATTGAATTCTAACAATAAATGGAGTGGGCAATTATTATTTTGCGAAATAACAGGGAAAACTAGTGGAAAGATGTATTGTTTTCTTTTTAAACTCGATAGAAAAAATCCAACACGCGTTGTTATAGCTGTTAATCAAAATTTATCACAGATTAAATTGAATTAGAGATAGATAGGTAAACACAAATATGTATACATACAATTTTAAACGATAAACGATAATACGTGACTAATTATTAACGATTCTATCAATGTGGAAATTTTAGATTAATTATTTATATTTTATTGAAGATTATTTTAAATAAAACAAGGTCATAAATTCGTTGGCAGGTTCATTAGCTCCCACTATAACTGCACTTGTACTACCAATTTAATTCGAAATTAGAATAATGTAATGAGAATAATTGCAAATAAAACGGATTCAAACAAAATTGATAACATAAAATTATTTAATAGTGCTATTATTGAATCGAAATCCCTATTAAGTATAAACGAATCAAATTTACAAATCACGAAACAATGAAATCATCAGAAATTAATTTTTGTACTATGTACCCTAAATTATTGTAAATTAAAATTGGAGAAAAACCTCTGTTTCGGTACATAAACCCATCATCACACGTATTATTCATCTATTGATACCGGCCAGTGTATTCATTCTAAGATTATCAACTTCATTTGAACTTTGTAACGACCAAAGTATTAGAAGATAATAAAATTTATAAAATACACACGACGATTGTAAAACATGTCTCAGTAGTCTATCAGACATTTAACCGTAAAGTTTAAAATTTAAACCGCTAATTACTTAGTTAATTGATTTAATAATGGCACCACCGTTCGAATTGGATCGTTCGCCGGTCAGTGAAGAGACCCGACAAATTGCTGAAAAAGAATTGCGGGAGACGCCTGAAGTTGTACAAGCCGCCTTGAAAGAACTACGTGAGCTTTTAGCGCAAGATAAGACCATCTATTTTAAAGATGACGATGAAACTTTGATTATTTTCCTGCGGCCGTGCAAATTCTACGCCAAAAGCGCCTATGAATTGGTAAGATTTATCCAGTTTTACAAATAACCCCTATTTCGTTGAGTTTTGCTTAATTTATACAATTGTTATCAGTTGCGAATAATAAACGAAAACATGACTTGACCTGTGCAAAATTGATAAAATTGCTTATAAATCTCCATAAATTTATAATTAAACCTGTATATTCGATTTTCGTTTATTGGTTTCTAAAATTGTACATCTTATCAAGTTGAAATTCTCCGCGTGCACAATTAATTCGAATTTATCATCAGAGATCGCGCCCATTATCTGCAAGAATCTAAAACGGTACTCTGTTAGAAGATTGTTGTTTTAATTTTAGATGAAGCGAATTGCCGAGTTTAAGGAGAAACATAAGGAACTATTGGAGAATCTTCTACCATCCGATGAGAAAGACGCATTCACTAATCACAATGTTGTTAATGTTTTAACGAATCGCGACGATAAAGGCCGGCGTGTGCTTTTAGTAAATGTTGGCGGTATGTTTCGATGAATTTTTCAAATTGCTTTCCAACATTATCGATTTCTATTGCAATTAGGCTCATGGGATACGTCGAAAGTAACAGCCGATCAACTATTTCGTATATTCTATTTGATCCACGAAGCGGCCGTATTGGAGCCGGAGACGCAAGTTCGGGGGGTTGTTGTCATTATGGATTTTGATAATTTATCATTGAAACAAGTTGCGGCATTAACGCCGTCATTTAGTATGCGTTTACTTAGTTTTATACAGGACGCTATGCCGTTACGGCTTAAAGAAGTCCACATGGTGAAACAGCCGTTTATTTTCAAAATGGTTTGGCAAATTTTCAAGCCTTTCATCCGCGAAAAACTAAAGAACAGGGTAGGTTTTTAATAATTCAATCGCATTTCGTATTAATTTCGTGAATTAATTACAGATCCAATTCCACGGTAGTAAAATGTCTAGTTTACATAAATACATTAAACCGTCCCATTTACCCAAAGATTATGATGGAGAATTGCCGAAAATCGATTATACTGGCGCTGATTGGTATCCGGTTATCGACAATTATATTGATCACATTAAGACTTGGAATTCATTTGGGCTTGTTAAGCAAGCCTAAAAGGCAATTATTGAGCGAATATTTCGCCATAATATAAGTATTGATATTTTTGAAATCCTGACAATTATGTAGCTATTTTTCCATGATATTTGTGATTAAATAAAAGTTTTTAAACTAGTATCGACTTTGATTTCACCTTGATTTTGGTAAGCGATCGCCGCACAGTCTGGAAGCTTCACCGTCTCGAATTGAAGCTGGTATTTTATTTCATTCTTTTCAACTATTGAGCTTCTTGCGGTTCAATCAATTCGAAATTCAACCGATTGATTCCAATTTATTTGGCTAAAAATTCTATTTGGATATTACATGGTGATGATGGCACATCATTGGTATATAAATTTGTGCGCATGTCGCCTTTTCCAACTGGGGGATGATATTGAAATGGTCCGGGTGTGAGAAACTCCGGGTAGTGAGCTTTTCCCATTCGTACCGGTCCGGCGCTTTCATCCCCTTAAAAAACAAATCGATAATACTTATGCGTGATACCTCAGGTTATGTGCGGTATTATTATTACTATTACAACAATTCACGTTAAATCTGAGATAGGACTTGGTTTTTGAAATTTTCATGAGACTTGTGCAAATGATTGCAGTTGTAATTTGTTGAATTTTACCACATAAATTTCTCGTTTTATTTATTTAATGTCGGTTAAACATGCAAAATTTCGTACGGTTAATACGAAAATCGTTAGCGATGCTTAGAAATTGGTTTATTTTTGAAAAGTTTTAATTGTGTTTTAATTGGAATTTCCGGTATGATGGAGGAGCAAAAATCCGAGGGCCAATTGAAGAATTTCTGTTACATTTTTAATACGTTCCGTGATGCATCTCTAGAGAAATTATACCAAAATTTTAGTGTGCGTCAAAAACGCGCCGGCTTAGAATGTTTTGTAATTACAGCAATATTATTTGATATTTACATGTTAGCTGTACCAAGTAATGAAAGTCCGATAGTATTCGGTGTAATTTCCGCTTTTCTAGTATTAAATTGTGGCTTATTGTTTTGGTGTCGGAAGAATTTCCAAAATAAACGATTGTGGTTGATAGCGCCGCATATAGCGTTCCATATAGCTAACGGTCAAATCTTGTGCGGTTTTGTATTGGAACGCGACGAAGTTATATCAAGAGACAGTTTAGGATGGTTCCTACTACTAACTTATCTAATTTACGTTACGTTACCTTTGCGTTTAATTTGGTGTGCACTTTTGAGTATCGCCACATCTATATCGTACATGACACTGCTAAGGGCTATATCAGAACACCATCAACAATTCACCAAAGAGGTATTTTAATTGTGAGCTTTCATACAAATTGGAGATTACGTATCTAACACAAACTGAGATCAAGTCATTAGGTTTCAATTATATTTGTCATCTTAATTGGATCAAATAGATTGCATACATGTTGACAAGTTGAAATTAGCCATTAAGCGAGCGAATGGATAACGATGAAATTTCATCAACGAAATCTATCTAAAAATAAATCTACTAGGAATTGGAAGGCAACTTTTCGCTACAATATTCATGCTAATATTTCTCCAGGTGAAACTGTAATTTTCTCTAAAGTCCCGGCGACGATTCAAATCAAGATGCAAATTTGTTTGAATAACACACATTCGACTGTTAGTGTTGCCGCAATTTCCACAACTAGACCTTGGGAGTATATTAATTAGAAATAATAGCGTGAATTTTCTCTTCTGGAATTAATCGATAATTTGTAACCTTAGTTCGTATTCAATGTTCCTTTTCCTTTTCTTTTGAGATCAATACAACAATATTTGATTCAATGATTCTCGCATTATTCATTCAAATACACATAAAATTTTCAACGTACTTTCCAAAATAGACGACTAATTTGCATATTAATAAAATCCTAAAATAAGAACGGTTTCGTTGGATTTTCAATTTTCAGCAAATTGCAAACAGCATCCTCCTGCTAACGGCCAATATACTCGGCTTAACTTCGTTTCTAGTTGAAGATATTCAACAACGCCGTGCTTTCCTGGAAACTAGACAATCATTGGAAATGAAATTAGTTATCGAAGAACAAAGTACCGAACAGGTTAATTTCAATTACAATAATTGATTTTATTCTTTGATTGTCGTATTGAATTTCAATTTATAGGAACGTTTATTGCTATCGGTATTACCCGAACATGTAGCTGTACAAATGCGACAGGATTTAGATCGTGTTGATAGTCAGTTTAAAAAAATTTACATGAGCCGACACGAGAACGTCAGGTATTTGTTATCATCATAATGAAAATACATAGGAGCTTGAGAAAAACCTATAAATTTTAAATTATTTCCACTAGTATCTTATATGCTGACATCGTTGGATTCACTGCGATTTCGTCGACGTACTCCGCCCAAGATTTAGTTAAAATGCTAAACGATCTATTCGCTAGATTTGACAAACTCGCTGAAGTAAGTTCCGATGAAATTGTCTTGTTTGATTTGTGTTTTATTAGAATAATTTTAGAAATACCAACAATTACGAATTAAAATCTTGGGTGATTGTTACTATTGTATTAGTGGTGCTCCAGTCGAACGTCCCGATCATGCTGTTTTGTGCGTCCATATGGGCTTATCGATGGTAAAAGCTATAAAGTACGTATTTGAATTGATTGAAATTTGTTCTATTTTCCCTTATTTAAATGGAAAACAGATCCAACTGTCTCGTTGAATAAACTTCTAAACTTATTTGAATATAATCAACTTTTAAAACTAGCCGGGTTAATTTTGGTGGAGGCGCCGGGTCGGGCCTCTCTCATTTCTCTTTCAATTGATTTTATTCTAGATACGTTCAAGAAACGTGCAATTCCCCAGTCGATATGCGAGTTGGTATTCATACAGGTGCTGTATTGGCTGGTGTTTTGGGTCAGCGACAATGGCAATTCGATGTATATTCAAAAGATGTCGAGCTAGCCAACAAAATGGAAAGTAGCGGAAAAGCTGGGTAATCAACTTACAACGAAAACTGACTAATTATAGAACGTATTATTGAATTGCAGCCGTGTTCATATATCGGCAACAACTTTATCCTATTTGAACGGGGAATTTCAAGTCGAGCCAGCATATGGTGAGAAACGTGATGAAGCTCTACGGATTGCCGGATTGAAGACGTATTTTATCGTGAAAGTATTGAAACCGGTTAGTTTTCCTCTATCGCATTTCCATTTGTAATTCACACCTTTTTTGCTTTGATTTGAATTTCTGTAAAGTTCCAACCATCTGGACAAGACGTTCAAAACGGCGGCGGTGGAATATTGGAAGATATCGCCGATATTCTCGATGGGAAAGAGGAGGCTTCGGTAAAATTCCATTAAAATCATAAAAAGACTAATTTACTTTTATTCTCTTTTGCTCTGCATTTCACACAAAATAATAATAAAGGAAAACAAAGTAAGATCCCGACAAGATTCGACAGATTTTAAAGCACGACTCAGAACCGAGCTTGTGAATCGTGACGGTCACAGGTTGTTTTCTTTCATTTACACTACAATTGATTTGATTTTAACCAGAATAAAAATATTTACAGAGAATTAGAAAAAAATACAAAGTTTTTAACACAAAGCTTTCTCGATGAAAGGAAAGAACGATCGTATCAACAACGAGTAAAAAAATTCTCCAGCATTATTCTATTGATGTTGGTGTTGGTTCGGCTATCAACAGCTGCTATAAGTTTCCTTATTCTACCAAAATTTATGACTTTAAATATTGTTTATTATATTGAAAATTCAATATTCATTTTAATAGCTGGTATCATTCTATCGTTGGAATATTCAGCGCAATATTCATTGGTAAGAATACCAACGCGATTATCTTGATCTTGATCGCGATCTCTTCAATTTTTATAAACGATTTTTATTAAACAGCGAAACGGAGCGACTAATCTTCTAAAGTAAAATTTCGAATCGATTCCTATTGCACAAAAGCTCATCGCTGGAGATTGTTCGATAACTGTTAAATAACCGAAATAAAGCCCGATACGTTTATCACTGAATTGAGTTATCAATAGTAACGTCCTTGAGGTTTCATATAGTTCCGATAAAATTAAGGACGAGTCAATCCAGAACCGTACTAATAAAGTTTTGTTGATGTTTTTATAGAAACACTCACAACGAATCTGACATGATTGGCTTTCAAGAGCTTAAATACAATCAAAACATTTGTCACGTTGTAAGTTTTTTTAATTAAATTGCTGATTACTTTGCCACGTGACGCGAAAATTTCCGTATTTTTACCCTATAAAACGGGAATATTTAGATTTGAATTTAATGTGGAAATAGGATTGGGGATAAAACGATTTTAGTCTCTTCAATTATTTAGAAATTGACTGTTTTAAGGGTTTATTTTTATACGAATGACAAACTTGAAATTGCTTCTCTAGCAGTAATAGGAGATTTTCCTGTTTCTGACTCGGCCGTATTGTTTTCTATTGCTTTTGACTATAAAATAATGTCAATTTAATTGCGACTTCTTTTAATGAGAGACGAGACAATAAAATTTTGTTTAGACAAAATTGGCAATCCAACTACTGTAAAATAAAGAATTGTTCGTTCATAATTCGTAGCCAATACAACAACTTTTTACGTTACATAGTATCTATGAAATAATTTAACGAGGACAAAGTCCCAGTTGCACTAATTTAATTATAACGCAGCTATAATCTCAACTACAAATCCAAGTTTCAATTTCTTGATAACAGAAGTTTATTAATTTTAATTAGTGTGTAATTTTCATGAAACGTTGATACTTTTTCTCGTCAAAAACTGCATTTATTTTCAAATCAACCATCAATATTTGAGATTAATTAACGATAAGAAGTTGGGACGACCAATGAAACTTAATTAAACGTCAATGTGTCAAGTTCGAGTGGAATTTCCAGATTTATAGAAATTGGAAGATTACGATCAAGATTTTCTTAGTTTCGATTATCGCTTATTGTTCAATGAATTTTCAGTCGAAATGTTGTGAAATCAAAGAATCTGCGATAGTAAGAATGATATTATTTGTGATTACTATGTTAATATTGGCTGTAATTAATATATTAACTTCGGTACGTTTGATTGATTTTAATTTGGAAATTATCGAGATTGATTGTCTTGTTTTAGGTCTCTTGCGCACAATTCTCCTCACTCCTTGAAACAACAGCATCACCAATAAATTGCTCAATAATTAATGATATGGACTCATATTGTCTCTATCCGTCATATTTTAGTTATTTTGCATTATTAATTTTAATAGCTTCCTCATTACCCGTATGTTTATCTTATATTTGGACATCAACGTTCCTTTTTAAGATTGCTCTAGCGCAAATTATCGTCAATTTATTTATTTTGGATACAAGTCTAGAGTGTGAAGAAATGCGTAAATATCCAATAAGGTATTTGTGTGATAATTATAAATTCTTCATTGCTAGATTATTTGTTAATTCAGGATAGCTAAAGGGAAATACACATTATCAATCCTGCTGCTAACAGCCACAATAGCTCTAACAATTTTATCACGACATGTGAGTTTTATTGTTGGTAATTTAGAAAAAATAGTCGCCGATAAAGTGAGTTTTTATTTAATTTCAGATGGAACAAGTTGCTAGAGTTTTGTATTTGTGGCGTTGTGAAGTTGAAGAACAAAGAGATTTCGCTGAAGATATGCGCCGTCGAAATGAAGCATTAGTTTACAATATTTTACCACCCTATGTTGCTGCCCATTTCATGGGCAATCGGAATCGTCAACACGATGAGTTATATTCACAAAGTTATGCCGAAGTCGGTGTATTATTTGCATCAATGCCGAACTTTTCTGATTTTTATTCAGAAGAAACTGTAAACAATCAAGGCTTAGAATGTCTGCGGTTTTTAAATGAGGTCATTTCCGATTTTGATGCAGTAAACAGTTTTTTAAATATTATTTTATCCAGTAATAACAATTCTAATTTCAGCTACTTGAATTACCCCAATTTCAAAATGTTATTAAAATCAAGACAATCGGCTCAACGTATATGGCAGCTAGCGGCCTAAATTCAACCAAACAATTTAAAGTAACTTTTTTCAATGAATTCATGAATATTTTAATAGGAAATTTAAATTACAGCCAGATGACCCCTTAGTAGAACGATGGGCCCATTTAGCCCTACTTGTAGAATTTGCATTAGAATTGAAAAAGGCCTTGCAAAGTATCAACGAACAAAGTTTCAATCATTTCGTGTTAAAACTCGGCATCAATCATGGACCTATAACGGCTGGCGTCATCGGCGCTAGGAAGCCCCATTACGATATTTGGGGCAATACGGTCAATGTTGCCTCACGAATGGAGAGTACCGGCAAAGCTGGGTGCATACAAGTGAGTCCACTTTCACTATTTTCAAGTAATCTGAAACTAAAATTAACAACTATGTGTTTTTTAAGGCAGATATTCAATTACTAATCAATGACTTTCTATTCTCAGAAAGATTATCCGATAGTTTTATTTTGTTTTATATAAACAATTTCGCTTTCTAGTTATAAACAGGATTCTTTGTCGAATAATTTTGCAAGTCAAATCTACCGTTCTGTAAATCAAATTCATCCCTGGCAGCGCTTCCACATAAATTTTTTATTTTAGAATAACATCAAAAATCGTATTACAAAAACTTTAATTCTGCCAAAAGGTTTAGCACTCATTTGGGGTTTCCTAACGATCAAAAAAGGGTGAATTTGGAGGGCAAAATCAGCATAGAGAATCCTATTAATTCAGTTACATTTGCATATAATTAGGTGACGGAGGAGACCTGCGAGATTCTGCAGAATTTCGGTTACAAATTCGAACAACGCGGCCTAGTTGCTGTAAAAGGCAAAGGCCAATTGATGACCTATTATCTGATGGAGAAAGCTGGTAAAATAACGCCACCAACGGCACCAGTTTCGCCAATATTGGGTGGCAGTTCGGCTGCCATGGAGACGGTGAATGAGGAAGACGAATCGCACGATAGTTTAACGTCAAAATCTGAGGAAAAAACCGTAATTGAATGCAGCAATAACGACAGTAGCAACAGTACGCAGAATTTTACAAATGATGATATGGAAACATGCGGACAGAATTTTAATGATAAAGAAGCGGAGCCTTTGCTGCATGATTAAAAATTATTTGATTATTTCATAAAATCGTGGGTCCACTTTGTTATAGAGTCTATCATTTAGTTATTGGAGAGATTTATCTAAAAACGTGTGATAAAGATTGGGTAATGTGTTTATTTAGATAAATTTATTTTTGGGAATGAACTATCTTTATTTTTCAATCAACTAATAGATAAATCATTAAGTAAATTAGATTATCAATCGAAATAAACAAGTAAATAGAACATTGTGTACATGTAGAAATAATAGAGAGACGTTGATGTTATCAACAAATACGCACATAATTGTTGAAATTAAAATTTCTGTTCAAATTCGATGAATAAAAGCGTAGACTGAAATACAATAAATTATTTTGTAGTCGTTCTAACAGATCTGCAATCATTATTTTGTGATTATTGAAGCTAAAAATATAAATGTCCTCTTCCAACAATCTAATGATAATCAATCTAATATGCTGCATAATATCGAAAATTACGCCTATCTTGTATAAAAAAATGGAATTTATTTCGTTCGTTAATCAGTGTAGGATAATTGCTGTGTAGCAGGATATTGTAATGTATTCAAATTAAATAAACTTGGTTTTGTAGAATTAACCATTGTTTATTATTTTGTATCAACAATTTAAATATCTAAAGAATAAATTTCGATAAAGTAAGTTCAATCACGAGCCAAATTTCAACGATTTCAGTCAACTTATGTTAAGGACACTTATTGTTTTTTATCACCATCATCCTCCTCCTTATAGCCTAACGATTTCAATTCATTTACAACTTTCTGGTTGCCACGAAGGTTCGTAATCCAATCTTTATAATTGTTATCCGATTGTATGCCACCGTACCGTTTCGGTAGATATTTCGGATCGATATGTTGGTGTAAACTCTCCAAATTGTCGCCATGGAAAAAGATTCGTTCTTGCATCAAACGATTCAAAAACGGCTTCAATAGATTGTACATTACATCAAAGACGTACGACTGATTTAGAATGTGTACAGCGTGGATTCGGTACGGTATAGCCGACTGGAAAATTTAATTTGTTCATCGAAGAATTTGGTTTCGTTCGGGATACTTACGACCATTATTTGGAAAACAGTCCGCGCCACTTTCGGGGTGAAGTACAGGGCTTGCTGCATGGTGAGATCTTTGAAATCGAAGATACAGATACCGCCCAAAATTTGCGTGCTCTCTTCCAAAATTGCAATCTCCAATAGCGCTACTGTTGTTTGGAATAGTTGATCGACTGTATAATTTTCGGGTTTCCATTGGGCAGCCCGATATAACACCATACGTCTACCTGTATTTTCACGATATGGGGGTACTACGAGAATATTCTCTTCGCCAATTTTCGACAATTCCATCAAATTAACGTCGTAAAAGTGCGGATTCTCCTCACGAAATTCGTGGTATCTGACAAACTATAGGGAAATTATTTATGGTGTGATAAAATTGTATTTTTGATACTACCAATCTGTGGGCTAATTTGACAATAAAATGACGAGCCCGCAGGAAACGCAACAGGAAAGCATCGTCGGTCCGGTATGGTGAACATTCACCTTTTGCTACAAAAAAATGATAAAAATTAGAGAGTAATTTGTTGATTTTCTGAATTTTTACCATAAATCATATCACGCAATTCTTCAATCAATAAGTACTTATTGTCGGGATCTTCATTGATGTTCGTTTTGGCCCATTCCAGTAACTCCTCAGAGGGCTCGTCCAAATCCAGCTCGTAGGCCATTTTACTTTCCGACAACATTACCCTACAAAAAAAATCAAAATTTAGTCTAGACACGATTTAAATTGCGCCAAATCGAATTTCTAAACTTTTGACAAGTTAGAAAATTACTATGGTTTTTTATTAATTAATAAAAAAAACTTACAGATTTTTTGGCAGAATTTGTCAGCGTTCTTTGTTCTGAGTTGTAATCAATGAAAAATCGCCGTAAATTTCCAATATCAAGGATTGAAAATATTTCTAACGTACAACTTCAAAACAACTCGTAAAATACTGAAAACATAATGCCCATTCACATTTCAATCATATACTGCGACCTTCGCTGCGCAACATCCACTTAAGTCAATCTAGACATGTGTTGATGAATAACAAAATTGATAATACACGAAAAACTGAACAAACAAAACTATTTTCAACAATTTCTAATCGTTATTTAAACGATTATATTGAACATCACTTATTTATAATTTATTCATTGTTGCTGTCGTTTTTTATTATTTTTTTATCACCATTATTGCACATAATCACAATTTTATTGTTGTCTCTACCTGTATTCGCAGTAAATAGTTTCTATAAAAAAATCACATTTTGTTTTCCGTACATGGATTTTGTTGGACTTTTTCTTCTCCATTTCACATACAAACGAATAATGAAGTTACACTTTTCCCGACTGTATACACTGCAATAAAAGCGACAATTTTGGGCCAAGGTGAATAGGACGTTAACATCAATGGCTTCTCTTTCTGTCGCTTTAATAATAGAATTGTTTCTTCTCAGATGAATGATTCATTCGGAACGATTCCCTCTACGATTTGTCATATAATTGTCGTAATTAATTGTTAATTAAATATCCGTTTTTTCTCCTTCTCTGAGACTTGTCTACTTTGTTATAAACAAATATTCAGAGTTTTCCAGTAAATTATTCCAATCAAATACCGATAATTCTATTGAACGATAATCAATAAATTGTTTCTACTTTGAACTGATGATTATAAGATATTAGAATAAAAGCAGGTAGACCTTGAATGAAATAATCTAAACTAACTACAATCCGGCTCGTATTCTGTAACTGTTCAAACAAAGCCTCTATCCACACTTCCTAATAATAAAACGCTACAATAAGTACTTGGAGACAATGATAGTCGGCGATATTAAATGAGAGACTTCATCTAACGCTTAGAAAGTTTCTGCAATAGTAATGCCCATAATAATAATTAGCAAGAAACTAGAAGACAATAAGAATATATCAATGTTTAATTGAAAAACACCATTATTTCTATTCTGATGATTACAAAGTTGTTATTAATTGTTTTCTAAAAATAAGAAACAATGCAGAAGATTTTTAACGCTAAAATTAACTCAACTTTCTCAACTCTTGCATTATATGAAACACCGGAAAAAATCTCCAATATTCAACTTTAAATCAACAACAAATTCTTTATAATAGACAAAATAAAGACTTTCAATTAATAAATAACCAATTCATAATTCTTTGTTGGCACACATAATTATCGGTTGTGTTAGGCTGTTTAATTCAAGTTTACTTCCGTTCATGGTCCTAATGTCACGGTTATTTGAAAGTTGGATTAGTTTGGCGATTATTTTCAAATCTTTCCCAATAGTTGACTGTACGATTGCTTCTGTTCTTTGTTTTTTTGCTATTGACATTTACTAATTGAAGCGCATCGAAACACTTGAAGTGCCAGTGCGCAAAATTGCAAAGATTCCATTATTTCACAAGAATTAAACAATCCTAACGCGAAAGTAACTTTTTTATATTTTTATAGCAGCAAAGTGGGTTTATTAGAAGAGATTAGAGTTGATTCGTTTTTAGAGTTGGTTGTTAGAATTTGGCTCTCTTGCTGGTGCTGTGGTGTAGCGAAATACCCAAAAAACCTTGAATTCTGATATTAGAGTATATTTGAAAAAACTTCCGCCATCTGGAATATTTGCATTTCGAATTAATTGCGTTTTTAGTTCCTTTCCATCGTTAATTTATCTACTTACAACAATACCTGCATGTCATACAATTTTTTCGGCTGATTGTTTGTTTATCATTCTTTTGTGAAGATTGCTCTTTGAAGATGGTACAATGTTCACAAAGCTATTAATTATACAAATAAATTAGATTTTTAGGAGGAAATTAAAAATGTCCTCCATTCAAGGTTAGTTATTTTCCACAATTTAAAAATAAACGTAAAAATATTTGATATGCGATAAAATCAATCAAATTCGACTATCAAAACTACCAAGTTATTTCCAGATTGAGCCAGTCTGTATAAATGAAGCATGAATAATCGTGTAATTTTTTCTACAATTAGCTCAATAATAAAATTAGCAATTATGAATATTGGCGAAAATATGGGAGTATAAATGCAGCGTTCTGGCAAAGAAACAATTGGGGAAAACCCGTATTTTCGAGTTTTTATAGTCTACCATCCTTCAGATATGATTACAAAATAATTGTTAACAGAAATATTGAGATCGTCGCCTTACAGGAGGTTAAAATTATGAATTTTGACGGGATTGCAAAAAAATTGAAGCCTACACCAGTTTTTTTTTTTTTAAAAAGAAACCTTCAGTGATGGGAATTGGTACAAATTTTTTCGGAATATGAAATTTTTATCATTTTTCGAATCTATGAAGAAAGCTTGAATTCATTACATTTTTGGATTCCCATAGATTGTTGTTTTTATTGCATGCCTCTCTGTTCGAAGTCTACATGTGAGTCACTTTTTATATTGTGTAATTATTATTACATTTGTATGATTTTATTATTTTTATTTTCATACATATTGAGTAAGTACAATTTTGCCTAGTTTAAACTCAATTAGTCCTCGGTTTGACTTTGCTTTTTTTTCGTCAATGACAGACTTGGCAAAATAACCAACCTATTGTTAAAAATTTTCAAGTTAATTAATTATAATCCTATTCTTTCCAATGAGGATCATTAATACACGAAAACTTCGAACTTGTCGAGATGTCACGGTAAGATTTTTCGAATGGCTCAAATTAGACGCATCCTTAGAAAAGACGAAAGCAACATGTTTGGTCTGAGGGAAAACAGGATTTGGTGTGGTTCCGCAGTGCTGCCGCTGGATTTTGCTAATTTAATTCGAGTGCAAATTATTCGCTTTAAACCGAGTTTTATTGTTGCAACACAAAAAACCAAAGTTAAATTATATAAAAGCTAATGCTTCGAATAGAGTTTCATAAACATCGCGGTTTTATTTGCAAATTATTGCACGTAGAATATTTCAACCAATTACAATCACTGTTGTCCTACTTTAATTGTATTTTAAAGTTTAAAATTGGAATTTTGATAAGCCAACTTTATTGAATAATTTCAAGTTCTAGTTATTCTTGTTTTGTACAGTACGCTTCTTTGAAGTTTAATAATTTTGTTTAATCAATTTTGCGGTTTCTCTTCATTAACTTAATTTTGAAAAAAACCGTTCGCCTGATGTGGTTTAGAAAGCTTTAGATTTCGCATATATCAGTAGAAAAATTACAATTCTAATTGATCTAATTAAATCCAAGTTGTATTAGGAGTGATTTTGTTAAAAAAGCCTTCTAATTATAGACGTTTCACATCAAACCACTTCGCAATAATCAACTGTGAAAGGAGGAATTTTCAAAATAATAAACGATAGACTTGAATACAATTTTACAATTAGAAATAGATGGCTAAATATAGACAACTCAAATTACAATACTGTTATTACCCAACATAATACAGGTAGATGTAAATGTGTAAAGTTATTCAATTTAAACAGCGGTTCTATGGCTTGATATAATTTCAAAACCACTAATAATAGTCGATAGAACTGTATTTGATTAGAATTGAGGCTATATTTACGCAAAAATCGACTAAATCAACAACTCTTTTTATAATGAGCCACATGTTTCTGACATAATCATCGATTTAGAGTCAAATTAAATGAATATTTGGTTGCCGCTACACGTGTAGAAGAAGTTGCTTGCTGACTGAAATAGAACAGAAGCAGAAACTCAAAACAAAGTACACAAAAACTCGATTTTCCGAAAAACTAACAAGCTTAGCTTAAAATTTAGGAGAGATTTGGAAACCGCTTTCAATTTTCTATAAATGTATTGAGAGACTCAATTATAAGAGAGAATTTGAAAAATAAAACTGTTGTCTTCTATAGCTCAGAATTCAATCAACTCAGAATAAAGACCCTTTTAGATACGCTTTGAAATGCTGTTTCTAGCTACTCTATTCATTAGAATGTCTCATCAAATAAGGGAGATGTCGATTACTAAAAATTGGCATTTTAAAGTCAAATCGAAAAAAATGATGTAATCTGGATCCTCAAGTTTCTGTTAATTTTACGGACAACGAGTCAACTTATTTGAGGTTTTTTAGAGACCTGAAAAGCTCTTTCAATTCGCTTCTTATCGTATGAAAGTCATTGAAGAATTGATAATATTTGTTAAATTACAGGAGAAAATATAAAAATAAAGAAAAAACACCTCTGTGGCGTAGAACTCAATCGAAATACATCCTCGGATGCTCCTTAAAATGCTGTTTCTAACGATGTTTGAGTTATTACAATATATCAACAAACAGGCGAGTTTTCGATGATTAAATAGTGGCAATTTGCGGGCACCGAATCGGCAAAGATGTACTGTCTAGTTTCAATAAATTCATATGCCTCTCATATTCATTATTTCTGCTACAAGTCAGTTTAACAAGGAGCGGAAACAGAAACAGAGCTTCAAAACCTTGCGGAAATTCCGCAGAAGCAAAGTATAATAAATAAGTGTCCCTAAACTTATTTAGGGACACTTATTTTATTAAATCATAACAGGGTCTTAACCCTGTTATGATTTTAATATTAAAGACGATTTTGAAGATGAATCAAAAGTGGAAAGTATGTTTGTTTCATCGCTTTTTCTGTCAATATTACCTACTGATTAAGAGCAATTGCGGAGTCATTTTGCTTAAGCTTTGATTGCTATGTAAGAAAGCATTTTCTTTCGAATTATTTGAATTTGGGGGCCTTTAAAAAGAAAGTCGTCTTGTTGGTCGAAATTGCGATGAAAATATTTCCAAAACTACACTAGAACATTCACTAAAATCTAGAATAAAGCCAACAATTTAAAAAAAGGTGAAATTCTCTTCTTTAGATAATTCACTGGCTTCTTTTTGGATATAAATAAATACGTCTTCAAACTTTGACAATTTCTCTTGATGTTCTAGAACTGTATTCTGGACCTTGACTCGTACCAGTCCTTGATGAAGAAATTACGGCAACTAAGCCGGTTCCTTCAATAAATCATCTACCTTTCTCTTCAACTCTACAGAAACAAATGTCACATGTCCCACTTTCAATACGTTTTTGTCAATTGGTGTGCTATTCAGAATTCGCTCGTTGAATTTGAAGACTTCAGAAAAAATCACTGCCAAATTAATGATTATGGCGTAAATTTTTATTAATATTCAATGATTTATTGAACTTTGATTATATTTTGTAATAGATAATAATAATAATAACAATATTTAACTCTAAATTTAGAAATTCTGTAATAGTATTAGCAATGAGGTCAATTATTGATACATTATTCTTTATCCTCTAGTAGTTTATTGTGAGTAATTATTTTAATTGCTCTTATTTAATGATAATATCCTCAATTAATGATCGTTTATTTATAAAAAAACTACCACGACCAAGTTTGACAACGTTTACAATGATACGAGTTATTTATAAAGAAGCAGCAAGAAGGCCTGATAATCAATCATTTTCGATTAGCCGATAATCAAAGAAATAAACCAAGGTTAAGGGTCTATTTGGTTGCTTATCACAGTCAACTCTCATTAGTATTGATAAGAAGATTTAAGCAGTTTATTGGAGAATTTAAAGGGTTTTATTAGGTCGAATAAAGCCAATTATAGCTAATTATAAGAATGTAAGTTTTGGCGGTTCGTGTTGTGGAAATTCGATATAAACTGGAGAAAATCGTGCTAATTACGGTAATATAACTTGAAGAAAGGCGTGTAATTATAAATGATTTTCACTTATTCATTAGTTTTACCCATTGGAAATATAACATGTGTATTGAATTTGCTTAATTAAAGAAAAACGAATTATTTTCCGATAGAATTTATTGTTAGAACCGGATAATGGAAAAGAGATAGTTGCGGTGGGCTTTCCGGCAAAAAATGCAGCACTTTTTCCCCGTCCAATATAAATTGTTGAAACGTGTTAAATGTCGTTAGTTAAACTGTGACTTAAGAGGCACTGGTGCACAACGTTATATAATTATAAATGTGTAAAATCTTAAATACGGAAAGTGAATTTTATCGGAACGGTGGTATTGTGGGGGAAATTGTTTAATACACGAAAAAAATAAGAAAAGGAAAAACGAACTGTATTTAGTTTGTAATTTCGTAAAAACATCAAGCTTTCTGATTCGTTCAAAGGCTTAGTAATAATTATATTTCTAAATAATAAAATTATGTGTGTAAGTGTGTAAGTGCGCTGTATTTGTACAATAAAACTATCCTGATAATATTTTTATAATAATAATGGGTATGTGAGTTTGCGTGCCAGTTGTGTGTAACATTTGGTGCATCTAAGTTGGACTGGCAAAATTTTTAAAATGAGGTACCGTTTTTATCCGAAACAATATTTCCACAAAATCCCGAATCGAACACGAATAGTCGACAATTTTAGTTTATCTGAATCATGAATTTGAGAATCATTCCAATTCCAACGAATCTTCATTAAAAATTCGATCAACTTAGCCCATTTAACGTCAACTTTCACTCGTAACCGTTTTATTTTTAATTTCTCTATTTATCACTTTTACATTTCAGCAATACAGTTGGTGAAACTGAAGTTGAAGATGTGTACAAATTGAACTTAGATGAAGCATCTGAAGAATTGTTAGAATGGGCCAAAGAGCACATCCGCGAGGACCCAAATACGCGCTGTCAATTAATTGAGGAATTCCGTGACATGATCTATTGTAATTCTTTCTATTTAATTATTTAATTTGTATGCACATAAAATATTGTATAAGTCTAGTAATTATTTCTAAATTTAATCGTACCAAGTTTTGAAACTTAATAGTCTTGCGTAATTGGGATTTTTCTTTGTTTCTAATTATAAAACATAAACTATTAGCTCATTAAATTCAAACTCTTAAAAAATTAATCTTATCAATATTTTATTTTAATAGTGAAAATATGTGTTGACAGCTAGAGGTGAGTGTGTTCCACATAGAACTGATGATGCATTCTTACTTCGGTTTTTACGCGGCAGGAATTTCGTTTTGGAACGCGCTCATGATTTGGTAATCATTTAAACATTAATTAATTAGCGCAATTTTCGGTCTCGTTCTGTTTGTAGAAAAATTGTATAATTTATGTTGAGAAATCGCTTGATATCCTTTAGCGCATTGTAGTACTGGAACAAATTTTGGCCACTATGAAGAAACTTATGTTGGCTTTAGAAACCCGTTTTCAACTCGTTGCAATGCTGCCAAACAGGTCGCTTAACGCCTAACAAAACTTGTAATAAAATAATACTCGAGTACAGTCCATCTAATTAGCTAAGTAATAAAGAAAACTGGCAACAACACGATTTGTAAGGTACGCTAATGAATATCAAGTGAAGTGGAACTCTGTGAAAATTATTGAGATTAGAACGAAATCGAAACATAATAGACGATAAATAACAGTGTTCCCGTTATTTAATTACAGATCGTTGCTTATTATGATTTTAAAGATAGAAATCCGGAAATGTTCGATAATTTCGGCTTCGATTTGTTGGACCGTGCTGGACAAGATGATATTATGGCCGTACCTCCATATACCGACCAATTTGGACGGAGAATGTTGATAATAAGATTTGGTAAAATTATTTTTAACTACAATTACAACTTCCTGTTTTTTTTTGTGAAAGTTTTTAAACCTATCAAAATATCATTCGACAACTTAAATAAGAGCTTTCAATGTGTTCTTTATACGAAAGTTTATTGTACAAGAGAAAGCTCATTAGTTTAATCGATAGAATCGGTTTTGAAAGCGTTACCTCATTCATTAGCGCCTCTTTGTTGATTTGTAAATTGGCAATCTCCACAATAATTATCGTGATTTTGATTGGAAATGTAGGTAAATGGAATCCAGAACGGGTGACAACTGACGAATTTTCAGCAGCAGCATTTATGGTACTTGAGATGGCGATTTTAGAAGAACAAGCACAAATTAAAGGGGGTGTTGCGATTTTCGATCTCGCTGGCCTATCAATGTCACAAGCTTGGTATATGAATCCAAATCTAGCTCTACGGATTTTCCAAATTATGGTGGTATGTACAATTATCAATAATTATTTGATGTAATTGTCGATGCAAATTTCAGACGTCTTTCCCGCAAAAAGTGGACGCTTTGCATGTAGTGAATCAACCGTGGATGTTCGATATGTTGTACAATTTTTTTAAACCGTTGATGGTCGACAATCGTATACAACAACGGATCTTTTTCCACGGTGATAATATGGATAGTTTGCATCAGCATATTAGTCCAAAGAATCTGCCGGATGTTTACGGTGGTGTACGTAAAAATTACGATTTTAAAGAGTGGATTAAATGGTTTGAACGAAATCCAAGAATAATAAAAGAACTCAAATCTTTAGGCTATAAAGTTGAACTGAAGGAAGATAAATTGGATATTCATTAAGGTCGAACAATTAAAATTAAGAATTAATCGAGAGTATTGATTGGAATAATTGGTCTTATATTTTGATATAAATAAAAGTACAAAAAATCTAGTATTTAGTTGATTATAAACAAAAACACAATAAAAATAAAAATTAGCTCTAAAATTTAAAAGTAATTGGTTGAGACTTATCTAACTCTGTCTAAATTTTTCGATTAAATTTAGCGCAATATTCCAAATTTACTACAAAATAAGAATTCTCTCATAGTTACATCAGTATAGGAGCCAAATTCTTAAAATGCCACTATTTTATCAATTATTTGGTAAATATTATGATTTATCTTCATTACTATTGCACTACTGGATCTTTCTGAATTACAGATGGGTTCCAAAATTTCTAAAATGTCAGTATTTTATCAATTATTTGATAAATATTATAATTTATCTTCATTATTCACACAATATGAATTTCTCAATATTTTTACTTAAAATTAAAAATTTAACAGAAATTTTATACTGAGAGACGCATGTTTTAGCTTATTTTTAAATTTCGTGCCCAGCTAGCCTACAAAATAAAGCCTAAATTCGTTCTACTGATAAGTAGGTACTTGGGATTATTGATAAGGTATTTATACCAAATACGAATTGAATGCACTTTATTATTGCTATAGATTCACGCTCCTTTGAATGCAACGATTCTAAACTTTTTAAGTTTAAAATCTCGAGATAAGTTCTTTTTGATCATTGTACTTTGCACAATAAACGTGCACCATTTGATAATTTTTATCGATAATTATAGAGTATGACATCTTATTCTCACCGTAATGGGAAAGCATGCGTTTCAAACAAATTGGAAATTTTCCTTTACTAGGGATAAAGTGAAATTATTTGCAATGCTCGGTAAATGTGTATTTTGAACAGAATAAAGAGAATTTCTTAAAATATCCGCTATTATTTTAATTAGTAATTATTCTAATGCATTTAAATAATTCCACTAGTTAATGTTTTCGTTTGATTATAATCATGACTAATGAATTTATAACAATTACAATTCTGATTCATTAAAATGAAAATGATCATTAGAAAATAATCATGTGTATAGCCGTAATTTGAATATTTTCCAGTCGATAAAATTGAATATTTACGAAAATCAAACATGAATTATGTGAAATAAAACAGAAACGATTTCTTACAATATCAATAATAGGTGTGTCGAAATCGTAATGATTTTAAGCAATTTCAACAAAATATTTTGAAATTGTCTAATATCCTTTTGTCCATTCTATCGAAGATAATAGGTTTGATGACAAAAAACATATAGCAACCACATATGTAGTGTATTATCCAATATCATGTCGATATCACATGTGGGTGCCGCCTCTTAAATTGTGTTATTGTTTTCGTAAATTTATAAAAATACCTGCTACCTTTATTTTGATAGTAGACTACTTATTGTGCTCTTTAATGGTAAGATCGCCTTATATCCATTGTTGTAATTTTATTGTGTTTGAATCACTAATTTTATTACAATCGTTGAAAACAAAAATTTAGAGAATACCAGCTACGGTCAACGGGTATTGAAACAAGTTTAAAATGTAACTAATTAACTCGTTTTATTTTATCAAATACTGATTGTTAAACATGCTCTATCTGTCTTTTGAACAAGTGGTAATAAATTTTGCATACAATCAATACTTGAATGAAATAATCGTTTATAATAACCGATGTTGTGTCAACTGAGTCAGTTTAAGGGTCTACTTTTTATCGAATAGGTTGATTTTTGTTTGTTTTCAGTAATCCACCATGGGCAAGGACGACAGCGAGAAACAACAACCACAAGTGATTATCCATTTCGAAAAAGTGCCTGAGGAATGTAAGTAAACTTTTATTTAAAAAAAAAGGAATCAGATACCCAATAAAGCCTAGTCATTGGTTTCTTTTGCATAATAACGATAGACTATAAAAAATTTCAACAATTTTTCTCAATTTAACATCAATTATACAATTAAAATACCTTTCGTATTTTTTTGGAGATTTATATTATTACTTCCAAAAGGACGAATTAATTAATTTGCGATTTCGTGCGTTCAAATATAATGGCTTATTGAAATTTTCGACAATTTCCAGGTATTTAAACTCAACACAATTGTTCTACGCCGTCTGATTATAAAGCGCTATGACTGTCACATTTAATGGAATTAAATTTTGTATAGTTTTTCCGGTTTATTACAATTTAAATCAAGATTATCTACTTATAATAATGGAAAAATAAAAGATTTGCCGGCGGTACTTTGAACTTCGCACTGCAAATATCAAATTAGAAACAAAATTTTTACGTTATACTACACTAATTAGATGTTTTCGTATCGTATTTGAGGCGATAATTAGCAAAATTAATAACAAACAACTACAATAATTTACAATTATATACCCAGTGGTACAGATAATTAAAAGTTGTAGCTTAATTTTCCTAATATTCGTAAGATTAAACTCATTCTAATTCAACAAAATCTTATCCAAAATATCTATAATTTAAATAACTTCTTCTATTTTTATTTTGATTATAAATAGGAGCATTTCATCACATTGCCAGAAGCTATTATATTATGAAAAGCTCAAAGTTCAAAAATATGCGTCTATTATTGAATTTTTTCAATAATTGAAATGTGTACAGTCACCACTTTCAGTCACCTCAGTTGGGCAAGAAAATATGTCACTTTTCAAAACAACCCTACTCGTTTATTTTCTAACCGATTTTAATGATCTAAACGGCGTTGGAAAGAGCATTTCAAGGAGCAGGGCAGTTGGTATCTGATTTTTTGAAATTCGGATATAATCTAGAGTTACAGAAGAAAATATAGAAGCATGTTTTTTATCATTTTTTTACAGTTTTTTTTTTATTTTCTCTCGTAACTTCGCAAATCTTGCTTATTTTCTATTGAATTTCACACAACATGTGGCAAATTAAAAGTACTTTCCAAATCTGCTAGAAAATTTCCGATTGCATTGTTATTTTTTCAGAAAATTGATGAAACGCTTAGACATTGCAATTTGATTTTTCACGTACAGTTTTCAACTTAGATAATTTAACCAGTGCTAATTTGAAAGCAGATGAATAGAAGACTATTTTGAAGATAGTTTGAGATTGAAATTTGTAAAATTTACAGGAAATTTATGGTGGGAATAGTGGAGAATTTTCACCTATTATTTTTATCTATTAAAATCAATTATTTTTGTATAAAGTGTATTGCAATTTATAGATAATTTCATTGCCGTTCCGACGGTACCATTGTTGCTGCGAAACAATTAAAAATCTTTTGGAAAATTAGTGATAAACAAAACTGTTTATCGCGTGAAAAGCCGACATTGATAGTTCGACAGCTACTCGCCAGAGTGTACTATTCTCCACAAAAATGGGTTCTTTCCAGTGGCGCATAGATGTCAGCAGGTGTCTTTCTGCAACGTTGCCAAATTTCTTTTTGCATAGATAAATGGAGAAAGAAAACTGGTTGCATATACTTAACTTTAATAATTAACAAAAAAAAAATTAGTCGCTATTTTGCTTGGAATATTAAAATTATAAAACTGTAATTCTTTTTTACAAAAAAATAAACATTCCTAGCAAAGTGACGACTAATTTTTTTGCTAATTGTTAAAGTTCATTATATACAACCAGTTTCTTGTTTTTTTCTCCATTTATCTATGCAAAAATAAGGCGACAAAGGTGTGTCCTTAGACACAAAAAGAAATTTGCCAACATTGCAGAAAGACGAGATGACAGGCGTTAGAGCCATCTTTCCGCCAATAGATGTAACCCATTTTTGTGGTTTGGAGATTTGCTATTCAACTAGCTTTTCACACGATAAACATAGTTTTGTTTATCACTAATTTTCCAAAAGATTTTCAATTTTTTTGCAGCAACAATGGTACCGTTGGAAAGGCAATGAAATGATACATTTTATACAACAATAATTAATTTTAACAAATAAAAATTACCGGTAAAAATTCCCCACATTTCCCTATCATAAATTTCCAGTAAATTTTCCAAATTTTAATCTCAAACTATTCTCAAAATAATCTGCTATCCATTGGTTTTCAAACGAGCCGTGGTTCAGTTGTCTAGATTTGGAAAGTGCCTTAAATTTGCCACATGCTGTGTGAAATTAATTAAAAAATAAGCAATATTTGCGAAGATATAAGGAAAAATATAAAAAAAACTGTAAAAAATGCTAAAAACATGCTACTATATTTCCTTCTGTAACTCTAGATTACATCCGAATTTCGAAAAACCAGATATCAATTGCCCTGCTCTTTGAAATGCTCTTTCAAATGCCGTTTAGATCATTAAATTCGGTTGGAAGATAAATGAGAAGCGTTGTTTTGAAAAGTGACCTGTTTTCTTGCCCCACTGATGCGGGCCCTTAAGGACAACCGTCAGAAAAGCTAGTTTTAAAGGTAATTTTCAAAGTAAAAATTTCGTGCATTTTTCAATGGATTTTAATGTTGTAAACGGCATTTGAAAGGGCAACACAGCATGTATAAAATTAAAAGCGCTTTCTAACTATGATATTTTCCGATCGCTTTAATTTTTATGTTTTTTTAAAGACATTCTAAACAAGTAGGGACGTCTATATATATATATATATATATATATATATATATTTGTAATTTTCAACCAACAGAACAACAAGCGAAAAAAGCTTACAAAACTCGAAATGTTATAAATACGAATAATATTTACAAAATTACCGAAGGCGTGGTTTCAATCATAAAGAGGTTTGACAACATTGCAAACACGTAAGGTGGTCGCTCCAGATATATGATAAAGCAATCTGTAATTACGATGAGGCCCTCTATCCGGTACTAGATGAAGTAAGTCACTCGTAACAACAACGACAATTCGTTTTTCATAAATTTCCCGAAAAACTAACAATGCGATCGGAAAATATCATAGTTGGAAAGCGCTTTCAATTTTATACATGCTGTGTGAAATTCATTGAAAAATAAGCAATATTGGCAGAGTTATGAACGAAAATATAAAAAAACATGCTTCCGGTTTTTGCTTTTGTAACTCTGGACTACGTTCGAATTTCCAAAAACCTGATAATTCACGACAACAACGACAAAATGCCCTTTCAAATGCCGTTTACAGCATTAAAATCCATTGAAAAATGCACGAAATTTTTACTTTGAAAATTACCTTTAAAACTAGCTTTTCTGACGGTTGTCCTTAAGGGTCACTACTTTCCGATTCGGTGCGTGAACAAATGATAATAATTGAAACGCTATTACTCAGTTGTTTTTTAACGGATTTCTATGATTTAAATGGCAATAGAAAGAGCATTTTAAAGTGCATCTTGGATTGGTTTTCATTTCTAAAAATCCGGATGCAATCCTAAGTTACACAAAACAATCTGAAAGCATGTTTTCCGTAATTTTTGACAATTTCTTATATTTTCCTTTGCTAATATTGTTTATTTTGCAATGATTTTTACACAGTATATAACAAATTGAAAGTGCTTTCCAATTGTTCCAGAAATTTTCAAATAGCACTGTTAGTTTTCCGGAAAAGTAATGAAAACTTTAAAAATTTAATACAATATTGCATGCGCAATTTTAGGCTTTAGACGACTTTATGCTTGGTACTAAAATTTTAATTCAAACACCTAAATTTAATATAAATAAATAACAATTATACGAGGCATAGAATTATCGATTTTATTGTTTGGCAAAAATTAATTTAATTCCTTAGACAATTTTTAATTATTATTAGTATTAATAGCTACCCAAAGTAATTAAAACCTACACACGCACCGATACAATACAAAACAATACAAATTTAATTAATTTCCTCATTGAACGTTTTAGAGACAATAGTGTAATTTTGAAAGACAAGTTGATAAGTTTAGTGGAAACTGTAGGGGTGATCTTGAATATTCCTTGTACGATTAATCAGTCAAGTGGAGATCTTTGAAACTGATTACTAACATAATTTTGAACAAGCTATATTGTGTGTTTCACTTCGGACTCTTTGTAAAATATTTTACCGATTTATAGGAAGGTCTTTGGAAATCATTTTAGCAAACCTTGAGCCTCGTAGCTCACCGTGAAGTCGGTCAAAAAAACGCTCGTTTGTAATAATGTCGCGATTTACAAAAATGAGGTACGCACGTTTAATGAATCAGAAGGATGTTTCCAAATTGGTTTTTTTCACTTCTCTCCATTTTATTCAGGAATGGATAGGAGAATTTTGCATTTATTCCGGAATGCGATGGAGAAAAATGGAAAAAAATATGTTGAGAGCATCCTTCAGTCAGTCGCGATATCGTTAGAAATTAGCGTTTTTTGACCGACTTCCCGATGAGCTACAGGGCTCAAATTTTGGTAAATTACTCCAGAGACTCCTATAAATCCTTAAAATATTTTACAAAGAGCTCGCCAAATAAGGGCAGTTGCCATACGAACTTATAATCTGAAGTGTTTTAGCAATTCAAGAAAAAATAGAATTTATCTCTTATCAAATCGTCGTTTTATTTTTATTAGCAAGATTATTAATGAATTATTGCTTTAGAAATGCATACAAAAATCTGCTTTTAATTTCAAAATAAATGAATAATATAGTTTTGTCGCAATCTCTACTTTTCTGTGTTGTTGAAAATTAGAATTGATTAAATTATTAATTAGATTCCCATGACATTGGATTTATAAATGAATCTATTTAAATTGTCACGTGTTTAATTAATAATAGAATATGTGGTTGCATAAATAAACAATCTAAATTAAATTGTCGCGATAATAATTTCCCAATATTGCCTCTATTCATTTAGAAATTAAAAATTAAAACTCGTCCCTCATACAAACAAATTACCTTCATTATTTCTAACGGTCTTGTATCAAATTTGACGAAAAGCTGCCCAAATTTTATATTTGAAGCTCCTATCGGTAGAAACTTTTGAAAACACTCGTAATTTCATCAATCGTATTGAAAACCGACTCAGTTAAAAAATGTCATGAGTAGTAACAGTGGTAAAAAGCTTCAGTTAAATTTTAAACGATTTTGAGCTTTAATTTTATTACATAATAAAAATTACAGTTGCTTTGAACATCCATTAAGTACTTTATTGTGTATTATTTAGTTACGTAAAAACCACATTTTATATGACAAAGACATATCTTTGGACAAATCATTTATCATTCGTCTTTGTCTGTGAATTGTGTTTTTTTAAACGTCTACGTCAAGGCTAATTCATTAATATAAAAACAATATTAGAAGTGAATCATTTGGAAAATTTATCTCAGTGCCGGCTCTAGGGGGACCTGGTTGATTGCCGGACTGGGCGCCAGTTCTAAAGGGGCGCCAATAAATATGATAAGGCTCTATTTCATTAGAAATTAAATTTCAATTACCGAATTGAAATAACTACAGGGATTTTTAATACTCAATAAAACTATTATTTCTGAAGAAGTGCAAGAAAAACTACCGCCCAAGGCGCCAGGTTCGATAGAGTCGGTCCTGGTTTATCTAAACACAAATTGAAAATAGAAGAAACTATAATTACTAATAGATCGTTAACATTTATTAAATTTACATACCTACATATAACTTTTACGAAAATAAACGAAAGTGGTGCAAATTATAAAAATAATAACGCCATAATTGTCCAATTTTCATTATGACTTTGGGGAATTCTAATTCGTTAGTCGGTATTTCGAATTGTTGGACAAAACGTTAAGTAATTATGACTTTGGGCAATTTAATTTGGAAAAAATTGACTTATAGAGCTGTTTTTCGATAATTTGAGGCATCTGAGGCAAAGGTACCAGTTATCGTCATGACCAGTTACTATTTTGATAATTTACTCATTTGTGTGTGTTTTTTTTAATTAATTGACAAAAGTGTAAATTAGTGACGATAACTGGCCATGACGATAACTGGTATCTTTACCTTATTATTTATGTTTATTGAAATTTCTTTATAATTATTCACACAATTACGGGTATTGTAACTGGTCCTCAATGATTTCATTGAAATTTCCAATTAATTTCAAGCATCAATAATATTGCGTTAATATGTCAATTTATTTTGTAAATGCTAATTTATTTACTCAATTATTGATAATCTTGCAGATTTCGTATTTGATTAAATTTTAAGTAGTTTTGAACATGGAAATTTACCGGATAATCGTGCACGTTGGACTTCAACAATTTTTCTCTTTATAGACTTTCAGAATTTATGTAAAAGCAAAGTTTAAAGCTCAAGGTTAGCTTAAATATATTTGTGAAACCTGCAAGAATGCAATGTCGAATTCGAAAATCGACAATAATATCGGAAATTTCCTCCAATTTTGGTCCTATCATTGACATTTCGGTTTCAAGATTGCAACTCAACCCGGTTTCGGGCATTGTAGAACGTTAACAATTTAATCAACAATATTGCTTTTATTTTAAACTCATTGCGACAATATTCTACAAAAACCACAACACAATTCTCGACTTTAAATGCGAATTTAAAGGTCATTTTTTACAAATTATCGAATCATCCATTGTCCGGTTTTCCAGTAAAATTCTGCATCTTTCTCCTAACTCGTTTGTTGGTTTTTAAAAACGGCTTATTCTACCAAAATAACAATGCTTGTAAATTTTAATTATTTTGACGTTTAGAAAGTTTTCTGAAAAATGCATTCAAATCAACTTTCCATGTAACAAATTTTGTGTCTAATTTCTATAAACCACTTTATATTCTAAAACTGTAGAAAATGGGTCTTTAAATATATAAAAATGACTTTTCTTTAATGTGTTTCGTATGTCAAAATATTCACTCTAAATTAAAGTAAATGGAAGACTTTATTTTTGTTTTAGAATATCATTTAAGCTGATTAAAAATGGAGTGAAATTGAATTACAATACTTTGAGATATAATCGCCTTTATTTTCAATCTCGAATTGAAGACTTTGAAAAAAGTGTCTTGTTTGTAAAAGGTCGAGGACTTGACGGCTGGTAAATATTTAAACGTTAATAAAAAACTTCATTAAAAAAACTTAACACCTGTCAATTACAAATTATTCTCAAACAATTAAAATAGGCAAGGTAATGTTTAAAGATAAACAAATTAAAAGCTACTCGGAGAAAAGCGAAAAACAATTCTATCTTCATGAGCAAAACAATAACGGTTATTTTTGTTGTGGAAAAAGCCTCAAATTGGGAGAAATTTCGTTAATTGTGCGCCAGTAGCGGAACCGTTCTAAAATTTTGCTTTTGTCAATCAAATTTTCGCCTGCCTCAACTCTAATGATTCAGTAAACGGACAATTTAATTTGTCATAAAAGTCATGTAATTTTAGATAATCAGTAAATAAGTATAGAAAATTGATATTGTTCCCCTGCTATAAGAGAATGGAACGCGCATGTATTTAAATATCTAACATTGTTCAAACACTACAGTTTTTCTGTTGCCGTATAAAATAATCTATGAAATATATACGTGGGATAGATGAATTTTATCGTTAATTCTAAACATAGCAGTAGCTAGCACCCATCCGGTAATTTAGATAATAACAACAACAACAACAATAACAACCAGTACAGGTAAAATATCAACAACAAATCGAACGCATTCGTTTTAGAAAGTTCACCGTGATCGTACGTAGTTACTCCAAATTAATAACAGTTTAAAGAAGACACCAGCAATGTCGAAAGGTAAGCGGATTTAATTCGAATTGCTCTTGAAATTTACAAAATTAATTCGGTCGAACGATAGGTAGATTATAAAATTTACACTCTAATAATTTGTTCTAAATCTACGAGAAATACCTCGCGATTTGTAAATATCCCGGTTTTCATCAATTTTCAAACGTTAATTAGTAATTAAACATCCGGTTAATTTGTTTTTCGCTTATTCAAATTTAAACAATATTCGTAAAAAATGTAGTGACGGTATAGATGTCTTTTCCGAGCCAATATTAGCATATTTATTTGGTTGAGAATAACCTGTTAATGTATCCAAAGTACAGGACCTTGGGAATATTAAAAAATTATACACGAAATCAATTATATCTTCAACAATTTTGATAGACCGTTTCGAAAACAAATTTATATAGTCGAAGGTGAAAAGTTTATATCCGGAATTTTATTTTAATTGTAAATTCCAGCATCTGAAATCTTCCTGTCCGGCTTGGAGACGGTCCCTTATGTAACCACCGGCGATTACACATGCCGCTTAGAATTCGACGAACCATCGGCTGACGTCAAAGAAATCGCCAGGAAAGAATTACGAGAAACCCCCGATGTCGTCAAAGAGGCTGTTGCAACTCTACGCGATCTTCTCAAAGGTTCATAAAATTCAATTGTTGGATTTGATTTAAATTTTGAAATTCCAGAGGAGAAAGATCTACGCGTACCGCTGGATAACGAAAATTGGCTAATACGGTTCTTGCGTCCATGTAAATTCTATCCAGAAAGCGCCCGAGATCTTGTAATTTCCCCCTTAAAATACTCCAACATTGATAATAATTGTGGAATTTTAGATAAAGCGATATTATTCGTTTAAAGTTAAACATAGCGACGTGTACAATGGTTTGTTGCCTAGTAGAGAAGCCAATATTTTCAAGCAGAATATTTTGATTGTGCAACCGAATCGCGACCAGTTTGGTCGACGAATTTTGGTCATCGAATTAGGAAGTTCGTATTGAAATTTCAATAATTCCCTAACAATTTGTTGATAAATTTTAGAAAAATGGAAACCAAGCGAAGTGACATTGGATGAGGTATTTAAGGGATCAGTACTGTTCCTGGAAGTTGCCATGTTAGAACCGGAAACGCAAATTTGTGGGGCCGTTGTTATTTTCGATATGGACGGCTTGACGCTATCGCAAACGACAAAATTCACACCGATGTTTGCTAAACGTATCGTCGATTGGTTACAAGTTAGTTTTTTGATAATAACATCGAAACAATAAAACAACCGTTTATCAATAATCGATAATTTCAGGATAGTGTACCGTTACGAATCAAAAATATCCACATCGTCAATCAACCGTACATATTCAAAATCGTTTTCAATCTATTTAAGCCGTTTTTACGGGAAAAACTTCGTAATCGCATCATCTTCCACGGTACCGATCGTAAATCGTTACATCAATACATTAGTCCGAAATGTCTACCGGAGTGTTACGGTGGTACTTCAGATTTACCAAGAATTAATGGCGGCGATTGGTTGAAATTGTTACAATTATGCGAAGAAGAATATAAAGCTGTAAATTCGTATGGTTACAACAAGAAAGTCGAACAATAATTGTAATTTACTGTTAATAGTGATGGTATTAAAATTAATAAAACGGGGGTACAATGATTTTTTATACGATATTTAGTGATTTGTAATAGAGAAATTTATTTATATTGTAGTTCCAATATGAACTGTAGTAAAATATCAAGCAATACATTAAGCGAATTTTATTCGAATCCATTTGAACAAATTGTAATAGTGTCCATTAAATAAATCGAACTTTAAAATCAACTTCTTTCGTAACGACTTTTCAAGCTTCTCGTACTTTACCGCAGTTGTGAGATGTTGGTACGACTGAAATAATTTTTGCGGCCTTTTTTATGTCAGTCTACATACTGGGTGATCTATCTACGACTACACAATTCAAATATAAATTCTATTAAAATGCAATAAAAATTCAAGGATTTGTCTGATGGTACTCCAAGGATTTTAGTAGAATTAGAACTTTATAGCCCAATTAGAGTTATCGAAAATGCTAATTTCTCACTATGTTGCGATTTTCAAAAACGCTTAAGAATAATTAGAGTTCTTTTTATACATTTTTTTTATAATTTGAAATTAATTGTAGGATATGTGAATAAAATAACAATACGGAATAATTTTAAACAATATAATAATAGAACCAGTAAAACGAGTTGTACGGGTCATCTTCCTTCTTTCAAAAAACTCCTCATTATAATATTAGCATTATTACAACTACAATTAGCGTTGAGGTCATTTGACCGGTTCTTTCGTGTAACAATAAGTATTGTGCACTGTAACAAAAAGAAAACAACAAATTAAAAACCAATTTAACAAAATAGTAAATATTAGTGGCAATCAAATTGGAATAAAAAAGCTTAAGATTCAACTTGTCATCAGATTTATGTTAGAAAATTCGTATATGAGACAATAATAGAAAAGCAATGCCAGTAATTGTGTTTGATTAAATATTATCAACTACTGTATTGTGATCAACAAGAAAAACAATAGTAATTTTCAGAGTCTATATTTATGTCAATTAGTAACGTAAGCTTGTCATTTTCGATATCACAATTAAAAATAAAATACAATCCACCTTATTTTTATTGGGAGTACAAGACAATTTATTATTAAATTGAAGATTTCCAACATTTTCTCAGGTGGCTCAGTGGCATAAATATCTATGAATTGTCAAATTTGGTTGGAAGGTTTAAACTCTTAAACTGAAAGACTGAGATTTGGTTTTTTGTTGTTGAAACAGCTCAGAAAATATCAAAATTAACTCTAATTTCAGATAAGAACCGACATTTCAGAATCGGCACAATTTTAAAATGGAATTTTTGAGGAGCTTTCAAAATTTTTTCAGCATTTCCAACGATCCAAGAAATTACGATAAACGACTGGAAGAACTGAAAGAAATTCTCTGAAAATAAACTGGTTTGTTTGTTCAAAAACGATCAAATAGAAATTGCGATAAACGACTGAAAGAACTGTCAGAAATTCTATGAAACTGTTTTGTTGAAAAGTGATCAAAATTAAGTTTAATTGCGATAAACGATTGGAAGAACTGACAAAAATTCCCTGAAACTGTTGTTCGTTCAAAAGTGATCAAAATTAAGTTTAATTGCGATAAACGACTGGAAGAACTGAAAGAAATTCTCAGAAACGGCTTTGTTCGAAAATAATCAAAATTAAGTCTAAGTGGCATCAATTAACGAATCAACGTGATTTGAACACGAGCTTGAAGAAATTTGTTTACAATTTTTGAGAAGTTTTGGGAACAAAAAGAAAGTCCCCATGACTCTTAATTATTTTCGCATTAAAACAATTGTTATAAGGACTTGGAGAATACCTTGACAGTTCATTAGAGATGAAAGTACGGTTTTAATTCTCGAAAATTGGAGAAATCGGCTCTAACTTTCGAATATTTGTCAGCAATTTTGACCTTCAATGATTACTGGAAATAAGTCGAAGAAGTTTGGAATTGTTGAGTCCCAAAAATCTGCCTTCTTTCTTTTCACAATTCAACTCAATTGGGCTTCTGAAACGGGTAGATTTTTACGTAAATTACTTTCTTACAGTAACACTTTCATCAGAATCTTATGTCAGAGAATTTAGGATCCAAACTTATTTGGAGACTTTTTTATGGGAAATAAACGAAATTATTGAAAAAGAAAAATTACTGATAAAATCGTTTAGTATTTCAATTGAGCTTCTAAAACTTTGCTTCACAATCTTATGACCCACAATGAGAGTTGACGATTCAAATTTAACTGTAGGCATAAAATTTACCTTTTTCTCAATAACTTCGATTGTTAACTTTAAAAAATATGAGTTTGTTATTGAAGAATTGTTGATTTTCTCAAACAACAAGAAAACTTACAGACAAAATCGTTTTGGTAATAGTTTAGCATTTCAGACAATAGTTGTCCTGGATATTCTGGTACACTGCCATCACCACCAAACCTTGCTGGTAAACAATTGGCTGGTATCTTCTCTGTTAACGATTTCCTATTAGTACCATGAATGAATATCTAAAATTAAGTACAAAGTTTATTCAGTGTGTGTTCAATAAATTTTGATCTAGTTGGAGCCTTCTTTCTTTATTCAAAAATCGTTTTTTAAAGATTGGATTCATGGTTATTGGACTAAAGCGAAAAGACCGAACCAATAAGTCGGCAAATCGTTCCGAAGGTGATAATCGTAATCAAATAATTCAAGGTGAAACGATTTTCCTTTACAACATTCGATAAATCCAACTGATAACCAAACGAAGGTGATTTTGTTTTTGTATTTTATTGCGCTGCCAAAAACTTTATAGAACAACAATTTGCTTACCCTCTTCTTCAATTTCTCCCCAAGGAACGGCTTAAAAATTGCATATCCCATATTGAAAAGATACGATTGATTAACGATATGTATCCCACGTAATCTAACCGAATTGCATTCTTGCACCCAATCGACAATCATTTTCGCTAAACTCGGCGAGAATTGATAAATATGCGTCAACGATAAACCCTCCAAATTGAATATAACGTGAACACCCCCGACTTGGGTTTTCGACTCCAACATTGCTATCTCTATCGACACCATAATACAACGGAACATATCGATCAAGCTGACTACTTTCGGATTCCATTTACCTAAAAACGAACGTTCTTAATAATTTATCAACGAGAAATTGATCGAACTTACGGCCCCCATTTATTACCATAATCCTCGAGCCACATTCAGTTCGGGTCGGTAGAAATTGGAATACTTCATTAACGAAAACATGCCGGACATGGCTTGGTGTTAAATCGATGCCGACATTCGGATGGTCCCATTTGAATTTATAAAATCTTCTCAACTGGAATCGATTAACAAATTAACGAGTGATAGATGAATTAATTTGTTGATACTCACTAGGCGAAAGGCACTTTCTGGATAATATTTACAAGGACGTAGGAATTTAATTAAGAAAGCGTCGTCGCATGGAATATTTAGGCCTTCCTCAGCTGAAAACCGGTTAGGATTTTGAATTATTAATTTTGTTTGTCAAAGGAATTATTAAAGTGGTTATTAATTTGACCACAAATAATGACGAATTACGTCTTCGGACATTCCAAGCTTGAGTAATTTTAGATTTAATAATTGAAATATTGTAAATAAAAAGTTGTTTTGGTTATTTTACCACGAAATAGTGATAGAAACAATGAAAGATTCAGCCTTGACAGATTGCACGACAGTAGTTAATAATAATAAGCAATAATTGCTTATAATATTTAAACAAATCGCTAATTAATTATAATTTTTAATTACGAAGAAGTGTATGATTTAACGCGCTGCAAGGTGGGTTAGTTGTTAGAAAATTACGCAACTCCGGCTTTTTGGCAACAACTTTCCGGTCACTAAAACAGAATTGCCCCACATGTATTGCAATATCGTAAATAGACCATTACGAATTGTTATAATCTTTTATCACACAAAACAAACTGTTGCCATATTTGGTCTATTGTAAATCAAAAACAAAAGCAACAACATTATTATCAATAAAAATATGTTTCCGTTTTTACAATAGACAAGATAATTTATTAAAATTATGAAATCTGTCTGTTCGATAAAATAGTGATGGTCAAAGATCAAATACGAAAATCACTTTCACTCGAATCAGCGATCTGTACGCTAAAGAGAAAAGTTACCCAATTTTGTAAAAATCCATCGAAAGGTCAATTCGAATATAAATAATTTATTTAAACGAGAAAAATAATTCACAATTTACCTTCTACAAGTTCACGTAATTTACTCAAACCGTTTGCGACATTTTCCGGTGTTTCTCTGAGTTCACGCCTGGCAATCTCTTGAAAATGTTCATCGAGCTCTTCCAGATCTAATCGCAGAACGATTTGATCGTTTAAACGAACGAACGGTACGTTATTCGCATCGACTTCTACATGGAAGGCCATGCTTGCACTTGAAATTTCACACTATTATCACCGATTATTCTTGTAATTTTCTTCTTGATTGTGTCAATGACTGTTTGATTAATCGGCGCGACAATACTGAGAGTGACTGACAAGACAAGGTGCAGTTCAACTGGAATCGGCTGTTTGCTTCGTTTAGTTCAGATCAACGTGAATAATTGTGAAAGGTTTCATTGTATTGTTTTTAAATGTAATTTTGGAGTAGGCGCAATGAATTTTCCACAGTATATTAGTCATCTATTTAAAAATGATAATGTAAATAATTGTAAATCGGATTAAACAAAACGAATGAAAAATATTAGAATTAGTTTTGAAATAAAGAAAATATTTACAATTTATCATTGAAGTCGTTCTGATATGAATTCTAATCAATTTTAATTAAAATAAATGCTAAGGTCACACGATTTTCATTTCGATAAAAACCAAAAATTACGCATTTTTCTGATTTATTAAATGGAGATCTTTCCTGAAACTGGCCTCTTTATCGACACGTATAGATTGTGAACACTCTAAAACAGCGTTTCCATATTCACATAAAATATAAAACAGAGCCGTAACTACATGATTGTAGGCCCAGGACAATGGAATTTTTTAGCCCCTCTATATTAAACGAAATTATCTCCAATTTTACCCAATTTCTTGATTTCCAAAAAAAGTTTATCACATTTTAATTTAGAACATCCCCAGGGACATTATTGCTTGTATACATTTATAACCTCACCTTATTTTCAAAAAAAATCTTGGTATTAGTACTTTTGTGCTATTTCTTTGATATTTTATACAAAACAACCCACTTTTGTTTATAATCGCCAAAATACATGAATTACTTATGTACCTGTATAGATAATCCTCAAATTCTTCAAAAATTTGTAGAAGCACACAAGAGTGCAGCTAATCATTTTGTAAGGTTAGAAGGTCCGAAAATTTGGTCCTACCAAATCAGATTTAACCAAATTCCAAGTTTTAAATTGCGCACCTTTTACAAAGTGGGTTGGTAGAGTCAGAGATCTGAATTTTCTAACCTCAACAATTAGATTAATTAGAGTACTCTCATTTTCTTCAAGACTTCATTCATTGACAATTTTATTGAACGGAGCAAAATCGAATGGTGAATTTGCGAATTTAGTTCTGTTTATTAAGGAAATTATCAAAAACCAAAATGGAATCGTACCAAAAATTACCATATTCTCCATCATCGATATTTCAATAAATAAAACACAATGACTTGGTGTATTGTTCCATTATTATTGAACTATTGACCTGAAAGAAAACCCAAGCATAATTATGACTAGTGAATTAATAATGAAACTAACACAAATTTAGGATAATCGAATACGCTTTTTCATTATTATTATCTTTAGATGGTAATTACGATGTATTTAAATTAGTAAAGGAAAATTGATTAAAACTACAATTATTTTGTAGTTACATAATCTTCCTACTCTTAAATTTAGACATTGAATGCAGGAAATGCTTATTAAAAAAACTATTGTTTAAACGACTCTCAAAATAAAAAATACTCTTGCAAAATCTCAACGAAAATTTTAATTCTAATTATGAACTTTTAAGGTAAAAGTAATATTGTTTCACTAATAATGCTAAGAAAATTGATTTGCTTATAATATTTGAATTTATTCCTCAAAAATCGTTATTAAAACACGACTCCATCTATGTGAATTAAATTAAATCAAAAGCGGCGATTTTGCTTATAGCGGCAGTAATACGTCTTCGTGTATAAGAGATTGCCTATCTCTCTTTGATTTAGCGGTAAAATTTTAGTCTTAATCTTGAGTTGGGTGAGGAGAGGCGTCAAAAATGTTTACATCCACGATAGTCTCAGACTTAAAAACGAAGAATTATTTTGGTTCTCCCAAGTATTCAATTCCCCGTTATTGTCCGTGATCAACGAGCAATAACCTCAAGATTTTGAATTTGGGGGGGCCAAATTTTGAGGGGCCAAGTGACACATCAAAATTGACGCAATTTTAAGCTACAAAGTGGAATTTTTGCGTAATTTTAAGGATGAGAATTCTGGAAAATTCGTACATGCAAAATTTCAAATTTTCTTCAATATCCACATAAACATACAACCCACAAAACTGCAATCTGTATAATATCCAGTATACTAGAATCTCGTCGATAGATTTCTAGATAATTTTCACTGATTATCATATAATGGACACCTAATTAGCATACTTTTGAGTATATGCGATTTTTCAATTTATTGTACGATACCATCGATCAAATGAAATGATTTAATCTTGTTTTAAAATTTCTAGCGTGTTATTGCTCTTATCCGGTTTTTCCTCTTCACAACAGCTACTTTTTTTTGAGAACCTTTACTGGCCTCTCTCTATAAATAAATAATTCAAATCAAGTTTTAAACGTTGGAAAAAGCGAATTCATCGCAGCATTTCTCTTCAAAATTAATTCTTAGATTAACAATTAACAAATATCAAGGATGCAAAAAGTGGGTAATTTCCGAAATTTGATTCTGGTAATCGTTTAAATTCTCATTTTGGTGAATCGAAGGACACTCGGTATCCTCGTAGATTATTGAAAATAAATGCTCATTCGCACGCATCAAAAAGATGTAAACTTAACAATTCTGATGTTAAGTTACCGATGCTTAAGCGTATAAAATAAGAATGACGTCGGCCAATGGGGGTCGTAGATGTAGGCCGAGTATATAAGTAGAAAGAAACAAGGCGGAGGGACTGTCGATTGTGCTCAGCTCTCAGTGTGTTGGTGCTTTTGCGTTACGACAGTGATATGGCGTGCTGGAAAAGTGCGCTCTTTCTATTCACTTTATACGTCTATGCCGGTAAGTATCGATTTTTCGCTAAACTTTACCAAAATCAACAGGACTTTAATTGATTAAAAAAAGATAATACAAGCAAATTCTGAGTTTTACAAAAGAAAAAACATAAAATCAAGGACATTACACTGACTAAACAACATTCTTGTAACTCTACAGATTCTTGCATGTATTGTCCTTTTCTTTACCGAACAATAAAGATTTTTTCCATCTTTTAATAAACCAATGGATTGTAACTGGAGGCAATTATATAATCGCTTCTGCAACAATCTCAAGACTAAACACAGAAATAGAATATTTTAGAGAGTTATAGACTGTTGAAAGTTGATTATTGTTGAAATTAACCATTCTAATTTAGCGAAATTTCCAGCGATACGATTTCACATTACAACAACAACAACAATAACGGAAAAGGAAATCTTCATTTATCCTAATAGTTGAAATTGAAAATAATCCTTTTATTAATTGAACAACAAAACAAGAACGGTTCTTTTCTCTCGCTTTGGCATTACATCATTAATAATTTTGTTGTCTTTCAAATACACTTTCTCCTCGAAAAAGATATCTTGTCTTTGATCGTTATTCAAATATAAAACAAATAATCATAATTCATTTTTGTGCGAAAGAAAATAGAATGACTATTGCAATTAATTAGCTTACGTTATTGTGAGAGTTGATTGCCTTGCAGTTTTCTTCGAGAATTTTCAATAATAACAAACAGAGCAAATGTAATTTGTTCTTTTATAGTCAACGGGCAATCAACGGAGGAAACCAAGAAGGAAGATAGTTTCGAAACCGAGTTATGCAAGGATAAAGATGCGGGCGAATGGTTCCGCTTAGTTGCTGGTGAAGGCGACAACTGTCGCGACGTCATCCAATGTACTTCTTCCGTAAGTAAAACGACGATCAATTCGTAAATTCGTTGCTTTCTAATTTTGTGATTATTTCCTTCAACAGGGCCTTCAAGCTATCCGTTGTCCAGCCGGTTTGTACTTCGATATCGAGAAGCAGACTTGCGATTGGAAGGATTCCGTTAAGAATTGCAAATTGAAAAACAAAGAGCGAAAAGTGAAACCATTGTTGTTTACTGATGAGCCACTGTGTCCAGATGGTTCATTAGCCTGTGGTGACGGTAATTGTGTGGAACGTGGATTGTTCTGTAATGGTGAAAAGGATTGCGCTGATGGTTCAGATGAAAACACTTGCGGTAGGTTTTGTTGTTGATTTGAAAATTCAGCAAACTTTCCCTCTTGAAAATCGGCTTGCAAATATTCGTGGAAAGACCTTGGTGAAGTTACACACCGACTCGAAAGTTGAGATATTAAGAAATCACTTTCATTGTCCTTGATGTAACGTCTACCAATATCTGCGGGTGTGGCGCCGTAATGCATGCCACTTTGAATCGGCCCACTTTCCACCTTAAGAATGTTATTTATGTAGGTGCCAAATCAATACGAACTCCCTTTAAACAAAACAAAACAAAACAAAACAAAAAAATATCAAATTATTGCAACACTAACATCTCCAATTAACGTTTCACTTTTTCTAGATATGCTAATCAACAGTATTATACAAAGATTAAAAAATGATTACATCTACTTTCATTTTTTTACAGATATCGATAATGATCCAAATCGTGCCCCACCTTGTGATCCGGCTGTTTGCGTCCTGCCTGACTGTTTCTGTTCGGAAGATGGTACAAGCATTCCCGGCGAACTTCCAGCTAAAGATGTACCACAAATGATTACAGTTACTTTTGATGATGCCATCAACAACAATAACATCGAATTGTATAAAGAAATCTTTAATGGCAAACGTAAGAATCCAAATGGGTGCGACATCAAAGCTACATTCTTTGTTTCACACAAATACACCAACTATTCAGCCGTGCAGGAAATGCACCGTAAAGGTCACGAAATTGCCGTTCATTCCATCACGTAAGTTAAAAAAATCTTCAATGAAACCCGTGAAGAAAACAATTTTTTTTTGTAATTTCCAAACAATAGCCACAATGATGATGAGAGATTTTGGTCTAACGCTACTGTCGATGATTGGGCTAAAGAAATGGCCGGAATGAGAATTATTGTTGAGAAATACGCTAACTTGACCGACAATAGTGTAGTAGGTGTCCGTGCTCCATATCTAAGAGTTGGTGGCAATAATCAATTCACCATGATGGAAGAACAAGCCTTCTTATATGACTCAACAATCACTGCCCCATTGAGCAACCCACCATTATGGCCATACACGATGTACTTCCGTATGCCACACCGTTGCCACGGTAATTTGCAAAATTGCCCAACCCGCAGCCATGCCGTTTGGGAAATGGTCTTGAACGAACTTGACCGTCGTGAAGATCCAAGCAATGACGAATATTTGCCTGGCTGTGCTATGGTCGATTCGTGTTCAAACATTCTAACCGGCGACCAATTCTATAACTTTTTGAGCCACAATTTCGATCGTCATTATAACGAGAATCGCGCCCCGCTCGGTCTCTATTTCCATGCGGCTTGGTTGAAGAACAATCCGGAATTCTTGGACGCTTTCTTGTATTGGGTCGATGAAATTCTATCAACACGCAACGATGTCTATTTCGTGACAATGACACAAGTTATCCAGTGGATCCAAAATCCAAGGACAATATCGGAATCGAAGAATTTCGAACCATGGCGGGAGAAGTGCGTTGTTGAAGGAATTCCACACTGTTGGGTGCCGCATTCGTGCAAATTGACATCGAAGGAAGTTCCTGGGGAGACAATCAATTTGCAAACATGTGTCCGTTGCCCGAATAATTATCCATGGGTTAACGATCCTACCGGAGATGGTTTCTTCTAAGTCATTCAATTTCTTTCATTTAATATATAATAAAATATATTTTTTTGATGTAGCTAATTTTGATAAAGGACTGCTTGTAGTGTTGCCCTTGTATGCCAAAATTTTGGCCTCCAATCAGGGTTAAAGTGATCCTCCTGTTCCATCTTGTGTATTTATTTTTTAAACTTTTTTGCAATGACTGCGTGATTTGTTTGTTGATTTTGTTTGTGTAATTAATAGATAAGGTTTAGACTGTTGATTTCTACCAATTACAGTTCAATAATAATCATAATAAAAGCTTTTATTGTGTATATAATATAGTCCTATGTAAATTTTATGAAAAATACTCATTTGTAAGGATATGATTTTTTTCGAAAATAAAGGTCAAAATCTTTGAATAATTCAGTTAGTTTTCTTAGTATTCTCCAAAAGAGAAAAAATTCCGGGTATTATTAATGGCGACTGGCACCGACCAGCTCCAAGACTATTGGAAAGGATGGTGTCAGTTTCAATCAAGGTAATCGCATGTTGAACAATCACTTGTCTTGTGAAGACGATGTAAATGTTTCGTTGCCAATTACAAATTCTACCCATCATTCTTCGAGGCACACCTAGTTGCAAGAATAACAACAACAATAAAAAAGAGCGTATAGAATTTTTTGTTGTTTTGTATCGAAAATTAGTTTGGCCTTTGACACGGTGACATTGAAATCTACACGTAAGCAGTAGATCAACTTTCGTTTTTTTTCCAACCGTCTGAAAAAGGACAAGATACGAACAGTTTTAAAATGTTGAAATGTAACATTCCAATAGTAATCCAAGATTTATAATAAACAAATATTTTAGAGATTACCATGGAAATTTTACTTTCTATTAACAACTTTTATAGATAGCCGTATTTAATTAGAAACTTGACAGTAGAATTTGGAAAATGTGAAATTTCAATGCTTCTTTCGTCTATTAGTTTCAAATCGAATTCTTATAATGCAAATATGACCTTATGTTCAATGTGCCAATGTGTCAACAGCTGAGACTTGTGAAACCGGCTACAAGAAATTCATTATCTACCTCTAGATAGTTTCGCGAAAGTTTTCTCTATCGAAACTAATTAGAATAAAACTTCACCCGAATTTGGGCAATAAATTTGGTATTTGGTAAAGTTCTTGGTCGTTTCCATCGTTAATAAAACATAATTGAAGGCCGAACAGGGATTTAACGGTTTCAATTTTCGGTTTCAATAATTTATCGATACTCATCAAAAAACATGAATATCAGCAGGTTTTCAGCTTAAATCGATTGCTTTGTGTTGATGATTCAAGGAAACGGTACTGTCTGACTTGTTTTGTAATTGTTAATTAATCGAGAAAAAACACGAATAAAAGAATGAATTAACATAAACTGCATTACGAAACATCCCCTCTATGTTTGATTTATTAACGTCGTTAGCTTTATCAACTAATAAATGTGCAAATTTTTTTCTTAAATATACGCGATTGCAATTTTATATCGAGAGATTATCGGCACTAGAGATTCGGCGTAAAATCGCTTTCACCATTTGCTTTCACTTTTCTGAAGATATATCGATTATTTTCGATAAATGATCGGATTTTTCGGCGTATTTGCTGGACAAAACAGCGGTTGCATCAGAGATTTTCTAAAATCTTGTCGATTGAAAATCGGAAAATTGCATAAATAAACCACGAAATTTCGATGCGTTGACGTCAAAACAACGCAACCATTCCTACGTGATGATTTGGTATTTTTCAAACTCGCATTAAAAACGGCGTTTTTGTCGAAAATCCAATTAACACGACAAGGTTGAATCTGTTCAATTCCTTGCCTTGTTAATTACCGAAGAAATCCAGTAGTGGCCTACCATTGACCTTAACAATTCTAATTATACCGTCGAAGAACGAGAGATTTTAATCAGTCGATTTGTGACGATGTAGGGAATTTTAATAAAAAGAAAGCGAAAATAGACATCATTATTCACGTGATTCGGGTACTTTTTCTCTTAGATTTTGATAGAAAGGATATTTACGTTCTTGTGTGTACAGGAAGAGATAATTTCAATTTGTATTCATTAAACGTTAATAAGCAATACACGTTTTTGAAAGGAAATATTTTTCGTGTAGATTAACGGTGCCAACGGACAATTTCGGTCCTCTAAACAAAAACAATCAACAATTCAAATTATTAGACAGCAATTCTGGAAAATCGATAAACCTTTTACGTAAATCTTCAATGAAAAACCAATTTTTGTCCTAGTTTGTGTCCTTGTTTCGATTGCTTTCTAATTAGTTTTATTGGCGATATTAATTTAAATTATATCGGTTTGTAATTGAGCATATAAAGTGGAACAAATTTAGTGGATTTTGTTGTTGAAAGTATAAATAAGGCTACCAGTCTTCATCACTACCGGAATTTCCATCAGTCATTTATACTTCAATTAAGAATCTTTAATGAATTGCAGCTTTTAGCATAGAAAGCTCTAATGTCGTTTCATAAGAGAATTATGAAAGATTATTGATTAAAATCGTCGTATTTCTACATTAACCACAACAATAAAAAGAGTCGATTGTTTTAAAACTCATTGTTTTGAGTCATTTTTTACTGAAACAAATCGAATATAAATATGCGGAAATTTTTCAAACATTCTTTAAATAGGAGTGGTAATAAATTCAATTTTAGTTGAAAATACGGGGAAACCTACAAAAAACACAAATCCCAATGAACATTTTCAGTCTATAAAGAAATTGAGGTCTTTAAATATCACTAGTTTCAATACTTGTTGTGTAATCATAAGAATCTTCACTCTCTAATTTTTATTAATGTTGTTTTTATTAAATATCGCGCAGATTTTACGTAACAATTGCAATGAATTAACCGACAAAACGGATGATTTTAATTGAATAGACGATTATCTTCAATTATAATCAATTTCCAATTGTTTTCGAAATCTTTCAACAATTCTAACGGAAATTGATCATGGTTTTTGTTCTCCAGAATCCCGTTTACCTTCGACTAATATTAGACAGATGTGGGGATAGAAAAAATACCAAGTATTGATTTAAAAAATTATTGGTTAAGCGGAGCTTCCTTGACATTTTATGATAGTTTTTGTCGATCTTAATCAAAATGTTTTCGATGAAATTTCTATTGCCGTTATTATTAGAATTAATCGCGTTGAAAACTCCACCACGTGAGCTTTTTTGAATAATTAACAAATAATTTACGCAAAATCCTAGGTGTGTCACTTACAATTCTTTCTTTTTATAAGACAGTCTTTCATAATATGTTTATGCATCATTGTCTCTAATAGTCAAAGATTTCTTTTATTATTGAAATTATTTCTAGAATCATTGTTGTTGTCGAGTAAACAAAAGGAAATCCAACTGCATATTTTCGAGTTTTTCTTGTACGCTTGCTGTATAGCAAATGAGCCATCTAGCTGTTGAAAGAATGTAAATAATTCCGGTCTTGACCATTAAAATTACCGATGGAAATTCTTCTATTTTTGTCGAAAAAAGAAAAACGAACGCACTGGATATGCGAGTGAAAACTTTTATAATTTTGTATAACGAATGTTGTGTACATTTTGCCCACACCTTGACACACTTTTATCACTTTCTTCGAAAAATTATAAAATGGTAAAAGTGCACGATTAATTAGACAATTAATAAAAGAAATGGAAATGAAGAATACGTAAACTAGATACGATTATGTCCAATATTGTACCTGTGAGCTTGGGTGTTTGTTTGAACTTGACCAAGAACTATACTCAAGGACGATAGGTTTTCTAATTTTCACATTTTCGAATTTTAAAAATAACTTAAAATTTACAATTTATGAAGATACGTGAAGAATTGGGAAACAGGACCGGATTCTTAATTTAGTTCAAATGTTAAAGGTAAAGGATTAAATTTGAATATCGCTGCTGTGAATTTTAATTTTCCTCCACTATACTGTTATTAATTTTAATTGATAACAAAATGTGAAAGTTCATAATTGAAATATATTATTTAGTCTTGGGAAATCATCACCCACAATCTAGAAATTTTCTGGAATGCCTTACGGTGACTTGTAAAAAATTTACATGAATTCCTGCGATGGCGCCTCTTCGATTGCAACAATAAAGATGGCAGAATCGCTGGAAACCCTGACTTTTACTTGATTTGATCGTTTTAAGCAATATGGCTGGAGGAGATGCGAAGAACCGCTCAATGCGAATGAACCGGTTCTACTACGAACAATCATTACAAGAAAACTCAATTATTATGGAATTGTTAATGATTGAGGAAAAAATCGCTGAAAAAGTTCATATCTTAATCGAGTATTGAAATCACTCGATTCTTCTACAATCTGATATAAGTAGAGGCACCTATTGTAGAAACTGCCAGTTGAACAAATACCTTCTACCATTAATACAATCTGGTGAAAGTTACATTAACGTATAATATAAAATACAGAAAAGGATTGGCTTAATATAAAGGAGCTTACCGTTTCACACATGCGCATATAATAAAACGGATGCAATATAAATATATAACTTGCCGGTGACCAATTCTTGGCTAGTGCTCCAAGGTTTCAAGTATGGCAAATAAAGCAATTTGGCTGTGTTGTTTCTTACTTCTTGGCATAGGTGAGTTTCACACTTTTTTTTCGCCCAACGACAACTGTCAAAAAGACTACAGTCATTTTATTTGCCATAGCAAAATTTCAGCATTCTTTTTTGTACAAGATTGGAAACTTTCTCTTTCAATACATACAATGACTGTAGTTATGCAACTGCATTCTCGATATTTCTCCAATTTTACGACCACCATCACTAATTACACAAAAGAATTGATAATTTTGATTTTGCCCTCTTCTACCCTCCGTTAGCCTTGATTTTACCGAATATTAAACAAGACCTATCATGCAATCGATTCTTCCATACAATTAACATTTACAAGATTTCTACTATTTTAATATGATAATATCATTGCATTATAGATTTTTAACGCTAACCTTTTGTTTTCAAATATCTTGCAATAGTTCTTTTTCTAAAAATAAAAAAGAAAAGAGGCTTGGCAAGGTTGGGGGAAGTTGAAGCAAGTTCCCTGAAATGTCGCAAAAGTGAAATGTTCCATCTTAAGGTCACCAGTTATGGAAAAAAAAACGATTTTCTAACTGCTTCTGGTATTATTAACCAGTACCACACCTCGACAATTCTGGAAAAATATCAATGCCATCCGGGTGGATTTATTCTAATTTTAAAATATTTACTGACCTCCTGTAGAAACTTGTTCTACATTTTTGTAACTTTCAATTGGCCTACATTTCGATTTTTGTTGTTGTTTTTCTCGTATTTCTCCCAATAGAAATCGTTTTATTGTTTATTAAACAATTGTTGTATTTGCAGCTTTCGCTCAAGATGATGATGGCGGAGATGAGGATGCCTCAGCCGATGAATTATGTGAAAATCGTCCGCCTGATGAATATTTCAGATTAACAACAGATGGTGATTGTCGCGATGTGGTCAGGTAGGAATATTTTTTATGTCTTCAACAAATAAAGAACGAAACCATGGAAGATTTGTTGCTGCGGTCATGGTCGTACGATTTTGGCAAAATTGCCAAGGTTATGTTTTCAAAGTGACATTGCATTATAATTCAAATATTATTGTATGATGTAGGTGCGACAAAAACAGCGATGTTAATGGCGTAACACGATTAGCCTCAGTACGTTGCCCTGTTGGTTTGGCTTTCGATATTGAAAGACAAACATGCGACTGGAAAACCAAAGTTAATAACTGCGATTCTTTAGAGAGTAAGTCTGATGTAGAAGAAACAGTGACGTTTTATCCGAATATTTTCTAAAATTGCAATTCAAAATATAATTAGAATCGTTACCGTGAAAGCGTCATTGATTCTTGGTCAAAGCTCGTTATTAAGCTGCCACTTTTGAAATGTACAGGTGTACAAAGTCCGGTCTAAAGCAAATCACTTGTCCCAGTGGATTGGCGTTTGACATCGATAAACAGACATGCGATTGGAAAGGAAAAGTCAATAACTGTGATAAACTTGAGAGTAAGTCGCACTGTTCTCTTGCAAAAGAAATAGTGCGTAATTTTGACAATGGGCAAACGGTGTCTGTAGAAAATTATTGCGGCTTTTTAATTTTTTTTTTAATTTGGGCACAATTAAAGTGTAATTTTCGATCAATGAAAACGAGCCGACAGATTTTTGAACAGCTGTAGAAAGTAGATGATTATCTAACTCTATCACATTAGCTTCTGTATGATACACTTTAAGCTTCTTTACTAACTCATTCTTTTTGTAAATCTTTTGGAGTAGAAATTGTATTGTTGGAGAATCTGCAACATCTCATTAAATGAAAGTTGTAAATAATTGAAATTCTTCAATATAAATTGTTGAGGTTTTGCAGCATTCCACTTTCTATATAAATACAAGAATATGCACAGCTTCTCTTACACTCTTTCACATTATAAATTAACGTAAACTAGTTTTATATCAACATACACAAAAAGAAATTGTTACATACATAATCTCTTATATAATTCAAATTAATTTCCCGTCATTTTTATTTTCAATCTCTATTTCAATTCTAATTTCCCTTTAACAGGAACCATTTCGAACAAGTTTTATTTGAAAAAGAACCAATCAATTATGCAACTATGCTTAAATTTCGAATTTGTTTTACTTTGCTATTATTTCTTTTATTATTCGTTGAAAATGTCAATGTTCCTTCTACTGTTGCTTTACTTTTATTATACAATTTTTTGTTATTGTCGAATAATTCTTTATAATTAGTCTACTTTCTATAATGGAAAATTTTGTAAAATTCGCGTACAAAAACGCCAATCACAACACAAGAAACACACACAAAAACTTTGTACATAGGGCTTTTTGGGTGATTGTCATTCAATCAACGGATAATTAACTACCGTTTATTTTTATTAGAACCAAGGAAAGTATTGCCAATTTTGAAGACAGACGAGCCAGTTTGTCCAGATGGTAAATTATCTTGCGGTAATGGTGAATGTATCGATAAAGAATTGTTCTGTAATGGTAAACCTGATTGTAAAGACGAATCAGACGAGAATGCTTGCTGTAAGTTGATCCAAATTAGCTTTTCCATTAGAAAAAATAAACGATTGATTTACAGCCGTCGATTCCGATCCAAATCGGGCGCCCGATTGCGATCCAAGCCAATGCGAATTGCCTGATTGTTTCTGTTCAGCTGACGGTACTCGTATTCCTGGTGCTTTAGAACCTTCAAACATCCCACAAATGATCACATTAACCTTCAACGGTGCCGTTAATGTCGACAATATCGATTTGTACGAGGAAATCTTCAATGGTAACCGTTTGAATCCGAACGGTTGTCAGATTAAAGGTACATTCTTCGTTTCGCATAAATACACAAACTATGCTGGCGTTCAAGAATTGCATCGTAAAGGCCACGAAATCGCTGTATTCTCTCTAACACACAAAGAAGATCCGAATTATTGGACACAAGGTTCTTATGATGACTGGTTAGCTGAAATGGCTGGCGCCCGATTGATTATTGAACGTTTCGCCAACATTACTGATGGTTCAATTATTGGCGTCCGTGCACCATATTTACGTGTCGGTGGTAATAAACAATTCGAAATGATGGCCGATCAATTCTTCGTTTATGATGCCTCAATTACTGCCTCATTGGGACGTGTACCAATATGGCCATACACATTATATTTCCGTATGCCGCACAAATGTAACGGTAACGCACATAACTGTCCTAGCCGTAGTCATCCAGTATGGGAGATGGTTGTAAATGAATTGGATAGGCGTGATGATCCAACATTCGATGAATCATTGCCCGGTTGTCATATGGTCGATTCCTGTTCAAATATTCAAACCGGCGAACAATTTGCCCGTTTATTGAGACATAACGTTCAACGGCATTTGGGTAGTAATCGTGCACCGCTCGGCCTTCATTTCCATGCTTCCTGGTTGAAGAGCAAAAAGGAATTCAAAGAGGAATTAATTAAATTCATTGAAGAAATGTTGACTAGACAAGATGTTTATTTCGTTACTAATTTACAAGTAATCCAATGGATGCAAAATCCAACTGAATTGAATGGTTTACGCGACTTCCAAGAATGGAAAGAGAAATGCGACATTAAAGGACAACCGTTCTGTTCATTGCCAAATTCGTGTGCTTTAACAACTAGGGAACTACCAGGTGAAACTTTACGTCTCTTCACTTGTATGGAATGCCCGAACAATTATCCATGGTTGCTGGATCCTACAGGGGACGGTTTCTCAGTTAGAAAATAATTTATTTTATTTTTAAAGTAATACCACTTCTTTTCAAAAAGAAGACTTTTTTCAACAAAAAGACTTTGTATATAGATCAGTTTCTCATCTCCTATTTTATTGATTTTATGTAATTTTTCCTATCTAGTTCATTCTGTCTAAATCAATTTTAACTCAACTTGCCGTTATTCACAACGAACGATAGGACAGTTATGTTGCGTATTTAATTTTTCATTGAATACAGTTGAATAAAAAATTCTTAAAAGACAATGTTTTATTTTCACAACTCACACAAATTCTGCAGAGCTGGTACGGATGTTAGAAGCAGCATTTTAAGGCGCATCCGAAATGTTTTTGTTTGGAAAAATTCCCAATACACTTTGAGTTACAGAGGAAAATCTTGTAGCACATGCTTTTCCCTAATTTTTCCACATTTTCGTTGTAATTTAGCCAACAGAATCAATTTTTCGATGATTTTCTCACGGAATGCATTAGAAAGAACATTTCAAGGAGTATCTAAGAGCGTTTTTGTTTTGGGAAATGGCGAGTGAATTCTGAGCCACAGAAGACAATCGTGGAGCATGATTTGCTTTATTTTTCCACGCTTTCTCTCCTATAATTCAGCCAATTTTTCCAATTTATCAACGATTTTCTTACTTACAGCATATTGAACTCAAGTCTCAGAGTTTTTTGAAGAAACTGGTTGGTTTTCCGGAAAATTGGCGATTTTCCTCCAAGTTTGTCATATGTACTTATTTTTTACGTTTCTCTCCAGTTTCTGATAAATGGTTGGAGTTTTCGGTCTTTGTTGGAGATGTAAAAATGAGGCACAAATAAAAGTTCACATAATGGTTTATTAACTCTACTACTCAGAAAATTAGGGGCCTCAATGTCCCCATTGTATGATCTACCGATCATCATCACATCATTAGTTTATTTTTCTTATACTTAATTTATAATAATAAACAATAGGTAATATATTTTCAATCAATTATATCATGTCTATAAGACAAAATTGTGAACATGGAAACTTGACAAAATGTTTGATTTATCTTTTTTTATTTATTTTAAATTTATTAACTTTATTAATTTTTCATTTTCATCATACTTTCATATTTACTTTTAAATATCTTATTTTTATAATTTAGCAAAAATAATATGGGTGTCCAAAAAATGGATGCTCTCAAAACAAGCAATTGTTGTCAATTAACACTCTAAATTACAAAGGTAACTTACTACTTTGATTCTCAAAATATTTAACAATATTCAATGGAGTATAATTTTCAAAAATTTTCCTCTAATTCTCTAAACTTTTCCGTTTAAATAGTAGTAGACTAGAAAAGTAGTAAATACTGTTTAAGAAATGTAAAATTATGGACGTTATATGGATGTTATTTTTATTAGTAATGTTTACTAGTTATGGGAACATTCATTCTTGAACAACACAAATCTGAAGGATTTCAGTTGACAGTCTGACAGTATTCATAAATTTTTATATATTTTTTATATAATCAAAAATCGGCTACAATTTTGTTCTCCCGTTCGATACATTTTTAATAATATTATGGCACAATTTGATTAATTTTCCATTCAATGTTCAAAATAGACAACAACTGAAGGCAAGGGACGTCGGCAATTTTCCCAAAACCCGAACGCAAATCCAAAAACAAATAATCGAACAAGAACCTGAATTAATCATACACTTTATCAAATTAGTTCACCAATTAGTTTATCGATCAACAACAGACATGCGGTAGAAGCAATCTAAACCGGCAAAATGGCCCCAACATAATGATATCCTTTTATTTTTTGCGCCCGATCAAAAAACTACTTTATCACGCTTCCACGATATAGAAATGGCCCCGAATCGAAACAAACAATTCTAGTCACATGTCTGTCTTGTTCATTCAGTAATAAGGAGAAAAATTTGAATAAAAATAGATTTGCTGTATGGATAAATAAATACAAATCGCTTTTATCGCTCGAAAGATCTCTATTGTTCGTTAGATGGGTTTTCTCCTTATTCATGAATAACCTCGCCTATTTCACAGTAATTATTATTATTATTATTATTATTTGTAAATAAATTCCTAAATATTAAACGCCACTCTTACACTAATCTCTATCTGTTTAGAGGCAATAAAATCTAAATTATGGAAATTAAGAATCAAAAAACAATGTTGATGAAAGCTAAACAGATAGAAAATCCTGATGGCAATTGCTTAACAGGACCATTTGATAAACAAACACAAATGGTACTTTTGCTTTCCAACAGTTTTCTAAAGATTTAAATCAGCAAACAGCTAAATTGTTTGCGTTTTATTTTCATTCATTATTTTTATTATTCTGGTGATGTGTGACCTAATAACAATCATTACTAAAGTATCACAAAATTGTTGTTGATAAAAAATGAAAAAATAATGAGCCACCTTTATGCTAAGCATATTTTATTGATTTATACACATATTATAAAATCCTGCATATTGATATTGATTATTATTGAATGTGGCTCAATATCCTTTAGTATCAGTTTCATTATTCAAAATTTCACTCTGTTTTTTGGTTGAATTTTTACAAATGATTCAGGTAATCTAGGTGTTTATTTTTTCTGCACAAACTTTCGTTCTCTTTCATTTACATGTTTTTGTTACAAAATAGACCAACAATATGATTAAAACGGGCAGCCTGCTAAACGACCAGACCCACCATACAAAGTCAAAAATTTCCAAAACTCGACCTTGTCGAAAAAAATCAAAACAAAACGAATTTGATTTCAAATCCATGACTTATTCGATAGTGAGTCAAGTCAAAGACCCTATTTTACAATTTTAGAAACGAAACAGGTCATCATAAATTACAACAAAATAATGCCAAAACATTTCACCAACAAAAAATCTCGTCTCAAACATTACAAAATCAACAAAAATTTATAAAAATATATATCTTTTTTTGGTTTATCATTATTATTATTTCTTTTTTAAATTTATTTCTGGAAAATTCTACGAGCTTCTCAAGTTTGAAGGCAACCGGCAGGCTCCAAGAACTCAACAAAAATCATCCTTGTGGTTGTTATAAAAGTAATAACGAATTAGAGCAAAAAAAAACGATCGATCACATTTGATTTATTATTTGTTGTTACTGTTGTAGCGAGGCTCGAGGCACGCTTAGCAATAGCCGCATTATAAGCAAAGCAATTCGAAGCTTGAAAATATTATTATTTTTTATAAACAGTGGTGAAATATCAACAACAATTGAATTCGAGGATTTCGGGGAGTTTTCACGAAATTTTCATCTCATATGACAATAATAATAAAATGGAAGCCAAAGTTGATTAGAATTTATTTACATTTTTCTCCTCGAAACACTACAATTTTATTGATTTAGATTTTGAAATGCTCGGGTCTGTAACGTAGCGGAAAATCTGATAAATTACATACGAACGGAATAAAGAAAAATAAAATTAGAAGGAATATGGGCGAGCAAAAAATTCGCTAAATCTACAACTACTCAATTACTTCTCAATCACTAAAGGGCATGCAAGTTAAATATAAATCGTTTATAATTATTGTTAAGGAAATTATTCTAGATTAATAGAACAACTATTGACTATTATTTTAATGATAATAAGCTTGTATTATATTAGTTAATTACTACGTAAAACTTGTATAAGTAGACCAGTGATTAGTGTTTATTTTTTTTTTGTCAAAAGGGGAGGATTGTTTCTTTTTATTTTGTCCCAACCGACAGTAATTCTGTGATTTGGTAATAAAGACGTACGTAAATAACGTAAAGCTTAAACTTGGGGGAGCTAGCGGGATTTAGCTAATAATACACGACAACATGGGAAACGGAAAAAAACAACATAACACGAACAAAGGGACTAATTAGGCGGATAGCTTTAAAGCAAAATAGAGAGACCCGCGCTCCGACTATGGAAGCTCTCACTCGATTTGTGGTATTAAAGGGAAAGACCCGATTTTCGATCTACGAAATTCTCTCAACAGAAATAAATCTAACACTAGATGAACCGATTGAATCGGGCCGACAATTAACAAATTAATAATAATAGAGAGATAAAGAAACAAGGCAAATCATAAAAAAACAAATCGGTATTGAATGAAACGAATCGACTCCTTCTAGCGATATTTTCTACCTCGAGAAAAGACGACGATTCGTTCATAGAGTACCAAATGTGTACTATATACAAGGGAATAATCACAATTGTTATAGTTTTTGATAAATCACTCGGCAATTAGAAAGACTACCCGACATTAAATTCTTCAAACAATGCCCTATATTCGCCCTTTAATACCAGACTATCGGACTGTTAGTTTATCAATTTGTTAAATTTTCATCTGGAACTTATTTAAATGCTTTTCAGGAACATTATTTCGATTTCAATGATTTTTTAAAATTCTTTTGTGGCACTTAGTCGGGAGATATCGAGTTAGATTTGTTTCTTAATCAATAAATAATAAAAAACAAAAACGTACACGAACACCTAATTATTTTGTTTGACTAGACCAATTTATCATTAGCCTAATGATTCCTCCCTTTTAATTTTATTATTATTTTTTAAGTTTATAATTAAAATTGAAAACCATGCAGGCGAAAATCTAGATTTTTGACCTTTAAATATACACATGATTCGATTTTTGTTCCTTGCGAGTTACTTTAAATTGAATGTTTGCAACAATTCAAGTCGCACACTGGAACATTTTTAAATATAGGACACGTGTACGTCTCCAGCCATTTTCGTGTTCAATTATCAATAATAATAGTAATAACAATAATAAATAACAAGAAAAATTAACAAATTTTGAAATTTTATTACTCACTTAACTTATAATAATTAGTTAATTAATTATAAGAATTGATCACAAAAAATTGAAACAATCTTATCACAAGTCAAAATACCTAAAATTATATATATGTATATATAAAAGAAATTGTAATTAATTTGGCTGAGATGTACATATGCTCTAAATTTGGTTAAATTGTTTTAGAATATGTCACTCTTTGAGAAACACTTAACATCGTTATAAAATCACAGTAAATATATCTTTCTCTCTATAATATAAAAAAAGACTGATCAAAATTAAAAATCTAATTATAACACAGGATTATTACTCATTTTGGAACTGAAATAAACGGCTACGAGATATCTCCCAGTTCAACTAACACAAGAGGCGGCCAACTAGCCGAGTTGAACTAATGGAACAATTATATAGTTCTTAATTATGATTAAAGGGTTGATAATTAAGAAGAATAAGGGTGGTGGCGTATGGAGCCTGTGTAACATTCGAAAGCCCTACGCAGAATTTTTTAAATTTGATAAAACTGGGGTAAAAATAGTTGAATTGTCCAATATCACTCGTTTGTTCATTTACACTTATACTTATAGAAAATGTGAACAATTTAGCAATTAACTTACACAATAATTGGGCACTTTGATTGTTTTTTTTTTCAATTATTTAGCAATAAACAATTATTTTTTAATGGTTTTTGTAAAGTATCAAAATGGATTGATTGTGTAAGTTGTTGCCCGGTTTGATTTTCGTTCTAATTTCCGATGAACGCAACAAAATTCGTTCTAACATAGGGCATTCATTCACTCTTGATATCTTACTGTATATATAACTAACGCTATTTAAAAAATTCACAAAAAAATTGATTAGATAATAAACTAAGTTTAACACATTTTATCGTCATTATATGACTTGTTAATAATAATAATAATAATTGTAATAATAATTATTCATAATTATAATTGTAATATTGATAATAAAAAGTTCTATATATAATATATATAATATATAATATGTATATAAACATGACAATAATAAAACGGTTCGGTGTTTGTCGTTGTGACTACTGCAGGTAAGAGGCCAATGCAGCCATGACAGGTGCCGGTGGCAGCGCAATCGGGATGTGGTAGTATTTACAGGCGGAACGTGTGCACTGTCCCTTTGCAGCGTCACGGCATACGGCCACTCGATGATCTACCACATCTAAACCCTCTCCTACAAATAATAAAGAAAATTACAATCAATTCCATTGAAAATTAATAAACTAGTCGCCCCTATGTCCAATTACAACCCGAAAAGACCGCAACAAAGCACCAAAATGGACCAAACTTTCGGCAACTGCATCTTTGTAAACGAACTAGAGCGGACGGATAATCGGACAATGTAGAATAATCGTGAGTAATGGTGCTAGAAGTTATCAAAATGGTCCCTACTGTTTAACTATCGTACACTTTTACAGTTTCAGGAATAAACAATACACGATGGCACTTCGTTGCTAGTTGAAGAATTACGCCTTCTAGGACGGTAAATTATTTTGAAACATTCTCCTATTTAACTTGCCAGACAAATTTCAAGACGATTTATTAAGAAAGTAGAACTATAAAGAACTTACGGAATTAGTGGCGATAACGTACAAGTAAGTGGAATTTATAGCATTCTTGTATAAAATCGCCAAAGCCGTTCTTACCGATTAAATTCGTCTGCTGTAATTTTAATGATTTTTGAATGAATTGTAAGTTGAATACGAACCTTCCTGTAGATGTACAAATTTGCAGGCAGGCCGGTTACAAAGACCACGATTAAAATCTTGGCACACCGGGAGGGTGTCCAGTAACTGTAAAATTTATATGGAAAAATCAATTAGTTTCGGTTAATTGGAATCGACAAAATAAATAAAATAGCCAATAAATTATAATTTTTGTAAAATTATACAGCAAATATTGGAGGTATCGGGGATATTTTCAGTTTTTATTTTTGATAATGTTGGGGGAAAATTGTTGATAATTGTGCAGATGTATGCAAGACATTTATCAATTAGAAATTAATGATACAATAATGAACACGCATACAAGAGCACTACAACAGATTTTATTTTAAATATATTTATGTCGAAAATAATTAAATCATTCAAAAAATTTTGAAAATGCACATGCCAATTATAGAAACAAAAATCCTAAACTATTAGTTTATTTCGTAATTTTGTTGTTGCAATCAATACAAAAAAAAAAACAAAAAAAACAACAGATCCTTCAATCATTCTGCACAATTTCTGTATTCTCGCTCTAAATTTGCTAATTGCCGGTAATTAGGCTAAAAGTTGATCTTAATTAACAATAACAATATTACTATCACTATTACATGAATTGGCTAATATTTCAAATGACTATTTTGAAAAAAATTTGAGGCAAATATAATGTACCAACAAAAGCTAGTGGCAGCAAAATAGGCCAAAACCATAAAGCAGTGTTAATGTAAAAAAGAAAATGGTATAAAAGGTAGTGTACTTTTGACAACATGCAGAATGTTTGAAAATCTTGGTCGAATTAAAAAATAAACCAAAAAAAAAATTAAGCAAAATTAAACCACACACTCTTAACTCAAACGGCAGAATTGTTAATTTCTTTTCAAATCGATTCTAGAAAAAACTAAAATGTCATTCGAGACAGAGTTGAAGCGTAAATTCTACGGTAGCCTTAAGATTTTCAGATGAAGCAAAACTGCTTCATTTTTTGATTTTTATTTTAAAAAAAAAAGGGAAGCAAATGCAATCAGATTGTGATGGAATTAACGTTAGTAGCTACAAAACAATGAATTAAAGAAAATTGTTCACAATATGTTTGCACAAATTGAAAGAAGAACAAGTTACAATGATCATTATGGAATTATTGGTAAGAATTGTCAATATTTAAAGTTAGTAAGCAACATTGTAACTTGTTAAGAATTAACCACACTCATGAAAGCTGTACTACAATTCTTTATGGTAATTAGACAATTTTCACTATTAAAAAAATGTAGAGAAATCGATGGAAATACCATAATCCTGGTGGATGGTGTTCGTAGTACAGCATACATGATGTTAAACATACGTGAATACCTGTCCTTGTTCGTCAGTGTAGACCACAAAAGGGGCGTTTTGGGGCACAGGCGTACCATTGTCTATGCCGGCGACATGCAGTAGTGCAGCAAGCCAACGTCATCGCAGCCAATCAGCATTACGATAACATTTTTTTTACGTTACAGCCATTATTTATTTATATTTTTTTTAAATATATTTTCATGTAAATGTAAATTTATGATACCCACAGCATAATCCATATATGTAATATATTTTAAATAAATAATAAACAGACATCATTTACATATATTGATGAAATTATGGGTATCAAATCCCAAAACCATCAGATCAACAACACCACGTTTAAGGCAACACAATACAAAGAGCAGTATTAACGAAATCATTATTTTTATGATTTTACATTTTTTTTTTGTTGTAATTAAACAAAAAACACAACAGAGAACAGAAGAATCGTAGGCGTAGATGTAAACCATAACAGAATAGTAAGCATGAAACAAAATGCAAAAGGAAAATTAATAAAACTGTTAAATAAATAAATTGAAAGAAATAGCATGCAAGAATTTTGGGTTATTTGAAGATAGTCTTCAAATAGCCGAAAAAGCAGCGGCAATTCCTCAAAGATGCCTGTAAATCAACAATAAATGAAATAGAATTAAACAAAAAAGAAAAACAAGAGACTAGAAAAGCTGGAAATTATTAGAAAATAATTTACTTACATTGTCAGTGCTATCAATAAAATAAAATTAAATAAAGCAATAAAGCGTTGGTTAAAATCAAAAACTTTCAACTCAAGTAATATTAAAGAAAGCTGTTACGTGTGGTACAAATCTGCGATGCTACAATTAGTCTAGGTATATGCTCTGCTGGTTTTCTGCAAACATAACATTTATTAAAAATATGGCGTATTAAATAATAATAATAATAATAACAACGAAATCAAAAAAATTGTTAAAAATAATGAATATGAAACTAATACCTTGTAACTATAATTCAGTTTTACTTACTACAAAGCTACAAATATAATCAAAATAATAAAGAATATAATCATTTGAAATATACAAAGCTTCTAACCCGCTTATTTGGGACGAAAATACATTCTACCAGAAACTTGAAGGGGAATATTATAGCATGAAGAAATCACTTGGTGTTAGTATTAAGATTGTTCCAATGCTTTGTCTTCACTAAAATCACTTTTTGGGTTTATTGTTGTAACAAAAATAAATAGATCTTGTGCAATGCGCATATAAAACTCTGCTTAGGTGCATAATAAAATTATATACAAAGAAACAATACTGGTAGAAAGTTTGATTAGGAGCAACAAGAAAAAAATGCACATTACACAAGCTTTTAAATAATAACAAGGGAAAAGTATGCGCTCTTCAACTTAATTATAACGGCTCTTGCTTGTTGTAAGTTGTTTGTTTTTTTGCTATTGTTGGATAAGGAAAGACGGCTTGAGTTGTTTTTTTTTAATATTCTGCAACTGATTCTGCCACAACTAGGCGACATAAGTGGCTGAAAGTTAAAGTTGTCCAACAAAGAAAAATCGTATCTTTTCTACCAAATTTAATAAACAAAAATCAAAGCATTTATCCGGGAGTTTAATGATCGGGTCTCTATTTAAAAAAGAAAAGATACTCAGGATTTGGGCGAGTTTAGTGTAATTATCGGATATAATGGAAATAATCAAATAATAAGCAATGATTAATAAAACAAATATCATGCATTTTCAAGCATTATTATTACAAATAGTGGCGGTGATAAATAATACATACACCTCAGGATTAGAACAAATACAGTACACGATATAATAATATATAAATAGGGAAAAAACTCTTCTCTCATTTTGTTGTTTATAAAAAATGTCACACTATAGATGGGCAAGCGTGACCCACACCTTTAGCAAAAAAAAGCGTGATCAGCAGCCTCAAAAGGCACTACATTATTGTAAGACAAAAAAGTTGATAAAATGGCTGGCGGCTGAATACGCTCGTAATTTTCAATTTTAATCATTCTTTTTTCAAATGGGTGGACTAAATAGAAGGCATTTCAAATTCTCTATGACCAACTTAAGCCGATATTACCAACAACAAAACTATTAAAATAGTTCCATTTGGAAAAATCAATATCAAACTATCATAAACCTGACTTGATTACAAAGTAATACTACCTAAAAATGCAAGTTTTTCTCAATTATTTCCAAAAATTTTGACTAAATATATATAATATAGTATAGGTAAATATATTTTACATGCATCACAATATTAGTCTGTATCCCTAATTGTTTTTTTGTCCTCAAATTTAATGGTGAAACTGGTACAAACAATATTAAATGCTAAAATAGTTAAGACACGTACTTTTTGTGTGTGTTATGTGTTTTTTATAATCGACACAATACAATTACACTAAACTAGCTTACTTGTAGTTATTACAATTAAAATCTTGTTCTACGGTACGAATATTTAGCGCATAATTGAAAATTTCGTTGTTTTAATTAAAATTGACGGAAAAGTTGTTTAAATTAACTTTTTTTGAAAAAAAAAGAAACTAATCAGACTAGAGAGTGAACTAAATATTAGTTCCGCGATCAAGAATTTGCCAAAACGATAAAAGGATAAATATACGCGGAATCTATTTACTATTTTAAATTAAAAGGGGAACAATATTATTAATAATAATAATAACAATCTAAATTTGTGCTTCGAGATCAAAAAACCAGGAAGACAAAAATAATTTAATAATAAGAACAGCCACTGCCTTAAGGCAACAACACAATGGTTTGTCAAAAAAATCATAATAATAATAATAGAGTTATCACTAACACAATTGTCAAAAATAAAATTTGAAAAATAAAAAAATAAAGGAACAAAAAATCAACTTTTTTTTTAATATATAAATAGCATTTTTCAAAAAATTTACATTGAAGATGAACCCAACCCAAAAAGACACCTTTAGAATCGAAATAAAATAATAAAAATGTATCTTTTTGAATCAACAAAACGACATGCAACACATGTACCAATAGAAGCCCCATGCAAAATTCAACAGAAACATAGAGCGATCAAGCCGAATCATCAATAAATAAAGTCAATTAATAGACCAAGTGCTGGAGGATTTTGAAAATTGTTTGAAATCATGTTAGAAATGGGGCTATTATAAGGTAGATGCAGTTGGTCTATTTTGTTCTACATTTTCTTTGTAGTTTTCAAAAGGATAACGGATCTTTTTGGGTCAGTTACATACTAGAAAAAGGACGACTTTCACCTACTGCCATGGCACTTCTAAATAGTTTCTAACAAATACAAATATCAAATACATACAATGCTTAAAAACTATCTACCATGCGATTTGAATTAGGCTCTTTAAGAGTCTTGTTTTCATTTTAAATATATAATAAACCAATTAAAATACCAATAACAATTCTTCATGCATTTATAAATTTTCTAACAGTATTTTAGTTAATTGTTTTTTTTTAAACTTTTTTGGTTGTCTACTATTCCTTTTTTTAGGATACACCACAAATAAGATAGTCGACTATGTCGGAATTGTTCGAAAATACAAAAGAGAAAACGGTAGTATTTGGCGTACAAAAAGGACAAAGGAATATAATTGCACTGTTATTTAGCAGTGCAAATTAGCTTGGTGTGAGGGTATCACAGTTTCGAGGCACTCACTTTCGGCTTTTTTCTCAATGTTCGCAAAATTACCGCCTTAAAAAAACAATAATAATAATAATAATAATAAAACACAGTAGGTAACTTTTAGTAATTTTCGACTAGAATTTTGATAAAACACAATTAAAAACGCCTTTGTAAAAATTTAAATTAATATTATAGAATATTTGAAAAGTCATCAAATTCTTTTACTAGTTGTTGTCTTTAAAATATTCTGTTAAAATTTGTGCAAAATGTTATTATAAAATCGATACAATTGAAGATGGCAAATCCACAGCCTAAAATGAATCAATTCAAAAGGAAACAATACCAAAACACACAGAAAATTATGTAGTTTTCAGCTTTTTATACGGCTGTATGACAACATTATTATTATTTTGTGCAGCAGCTGCAGCAATATTAGCTGATGCTGTGGCATTTGTAATTTGTGAAGCTGATACAGCAACAGGATATTGTGCCCCTAATAAACTATTACTTAATAATGGAGCAGTACTGGCAGCAGTTGGATATGGTGTACGTATTAACGAATATGGATTTATAATAGCAGCCGGTGGTGGTCTTGACATGTTTATTAGATTTTGTTGGGCTGCTGCTGCTGCTGCCATCGAATATGGATTCGGTATGCCCAAATTTAAACCGGCTGTTGCTGTACCTAAACCGAAAGTGAGTGCTGTTGGATAACGCGCCAAAGCTGGTGGTGGTACAGTTACAGCTTGTTTATTCAATGCCACCCCTGTATAATTTAATGGATTTAATTGATTGAAAGCTAATGATTGACTGACAGCAGCTAATTTAACAGCTTTAGCGTAATTTTGTTGTGCGACCTCCTTAGCAAGGGCAGCAGGATCAGGAATATTAGCATTTGGTGGTAATGTCGATGCTGCTATTGTTGTATTACTATTAATACTACTATTGCTACTATTAATATTGTTACTATTAGTTGTAGTAGTTGCTGCTATTGTAGTTGTAGCAGCAACTATTACCGTGGAGGAGTTGGCGGAGGTGGCAGAAGAGGATGTGGAGGATGAATTTGTTGTTATTTCAGCCTCCTTGAACGTTGCTTGTGCTGCTATTGACGTTACAGCCGTTGAGGTAGTAGCTGAATTTGTTGTTGCCGTTATTAATGTATTATTAGAGTGTGTATCTTGCTGTTGGAGGTCGTTGGGAGTTGATGAGGCACAGGATGTGGATGGGATTGTGTGCGGGGCAACCGAATACTCACATGATACGGGCACGAATGGCTGCTGAAGTTGCATTAATTGTTGGTACGTGGTGGCATTCGGTTGATACACTGGTACACCAGATTTGTCGGCAGCTGGCCTTTTGTATGGCATCATGCCTGGGAAGGCCTGTCATATATAAAATCAAATTAACAACAATCACAACAATAAAAGAAAAAAACAAACAAATAAATTACAATTAAAACTTAATAGAGTTAAATTTTATAAAGTAGCGGTTTCTATTTGAAGGTAATTTAAGATTATTGCAGCATGTTAAGACGATTATCCTTAGAAACGTTGCTCGCCAAGTTTTTCTAAAGAGTTTTGTGATAATTTAATTAGTTGACGGTAGGATGATGCGCGGCAATGTTTGCGATTAAGGTAGAAGAGATTAAACTGGCTGAAAGCAAGCGTAATTTGGGGAAACTTCCGTGAAAACAAATGACGAGTAAAAAAGGATTGATTAGTAAATGAAACCAATTTGGAAATGAATGTTTGGCTAGTTTCATTTTATTGTCTAGCTGCAATCAATTAAACAAAAAGCAATGAATAAATTGTTAGTACTTACAAAATTGTCATAATAAAATGAACCAACAGATTTCATATCCATCTGAAATTAAAAAACAAAAATAACAAAAATGATCGTTAGTTTTTTTTTTGGATACGGATGTAATAAAATGAAAGAAGTGGACAATTTCGGCCTCTATTTCACAATAAATTTTGAATAATTGTCAAAATAAATTTGATAACTATAACAAATTAAACAGCAAAAATATTCCACCCCTTAAAACACAATTTCAGTTAGTCTATAGAGAAACGAAAGAACACAAACAAAACGATAAAAGTACATCTTGTGTCATGTAATTGGCATATAAGACAAGATGCTTTTCTATTTTAAATTAAAAATTAGAAAATAAGGATATTAATTTTAAACAAGAATATCAAAAAATAATCTAAATCAATAGTTTCTGCTGTAATTAAAGTTGCTAGAATGTTGCGAGTTTTAATATCTTCTTCAAGGAATAAGGTGAATATCTCTATTAAAAATTGACAAAACCAAACAAATTGAAGCAAATTATGATTATTTCTAAGAAGTCAAGAGAAATAAATGTTTTCTTTTTTAATTTTTGTAATAATTATTGACAATTTCTTTGCCATGCAAAACATTTAAAATTGTGTTATAATAATGTATAATAAGCATATTATAAGCTTCAAGAAGCATAGGGTATAAGAGGGTAATTTTTCCAATATTACAAATATCACAAAAAAGGAAAATATGAGAAAATAATTGGTATATAAATTTTAAGCGGAATAAAACAGGCTCACAACATGCTAACAACCTGGAAATTCAGGTAGCAGCTCGCGTAGTTCACAAAGTTTTGCTAAGAAGGAACAAATAAACAACATTGAATGATAAACGAAAAAAAGGAACAACAAATAGATTTTATTGGAAATTTGGCGATTGAAGATGTGTATGTGTCAAGAAAATTGCCCTGAAATTAACACTCACATATAACAAAAATAATAACAGAAAGAAAATAGAAGAATATTCAATTCAATCATAGTTTGTTATTATTTCTATACATACTCTTATGATACATAATGTACATGTGAATTATGATTTATTCTTAATGAATGTTTAAGTACGTGAAGTCGCAAACCGCTACCTAATGTGTTGTAATGTAGAAATTGTTAATAACTTTATTGCATGGTGTACACTTTATCGCACTTTAAAAAGCTGCCAATAAATCATTGAATAAGTAAAAAAGCGGAAAGCTTTAGGAGAAGCATCATAATTTACACTGAGAAGAACAAATGGGAAGAGATACTCAAAGGTAATGAATGAAATTATAAAAAATACAATGATACAAGCTAAAAATTACAAAGAAATTCAAACAATTGTGCTTAGTTTGGCATATTCGACAATTAAACTTAAAAGCAACACAAAGCTATTTAGCGACATTGCCGAAAATTTACTCAGAGTATCTCATCGCCATTGTTATTGTTTTATTTAAAAAAAATATCGGCTCGATTCGGTCCCGGTGTATCGATAGCGTGACGTGTACACAATACAAAAATAAAAGAATTATAATATTGAAATCAAAAACCAAAAAAAAAGAAGACTATAAACATGCAAAGCAAGGCGCAAATGGTACCAGTAATAGATCTGTGTCTGCGGTGCTAGGCTCACGGGGCCTCTTCTTGCCGATTTCGAGGGCGGCGGCAGCCTGAGGGGGCGCCAGCAAGGGCGAGACGGCAGCGGGCTATTAGTAGAGCAGCAACAAGACCAAGCACATCCGCCCAACGAGGTAAATAAAACAAATCAGCACTAAATTAATAATTGGACACTAATTTTTAGAGCGTTTAATTTTATCTTGTCGATTAATTTTCTCTTTTTGGCAAATAACATTTACAACTACACACAAAATCCTTTGATGGCAAATAAATAAATGACAAATTATCAGTTGTATCCAATTTATGGCGCAATTATTTCGAAAAAAACATTAAGGCTAAACTAAGCAGGAACGATCGTGAAATGTTGAAAATACACGCGACTCCACCATTTAGTTAGTACGAATTCAATCAATATTGTTTTAATTTTATTTTAAATGAGTGCCATTGTGATGCAAAATATTGAAATAATTGAATTATCTGGGAATGTGCAAGTGCGTTGAGCTTCATATTTTTGAGAAGCTTTAGGCCTGTGGAACAAAAATAACAGAAGCAAAATGTAATTCGCCATGCACAACAAAAACAAAGTCAAGACTGGAAAAAATTTGTAATAATTAGAAAAATTAAAATAAAAAAAAACGGTCCATCAAAAGTTGTAGATACCTAGAATATATCTATAAAAAGAAATTATTAAAATAAATAAATTTGTACATGTAAAATAATATTTCAGTTTAGTTTGACGAATCTTTTCATATTTGACAGCAGATTTGTTGCATGAAAAATCACCTATTGCTACACAATTTTTCAACCAAAACCTAAGTGAACAAAAAAAATTCAAAGGTTAAGCTAGTCATTTTACAGTTAGGTGACATGCAAATTAACGCCTAACAGTTTTACTATACAAGAAGGCCACTATCACGCCAATATTTGAGATTAATAGCCAAATTTTCATCAGCATTTGTAACGATTGATAATGGTGATGAAATCTTTGAAATTTACGAAATTTTAATTTATCTCAAATATTTTTGTAAACTAGAAAATCACAACATTTCAACAAAAAAAGAAAATAAAAATTGAAATTAAACATAAGGCAACGTAACTTCAATTACAGCTGAAGAGGAGACGAATAATTTAAAAGACTAAACTATCTACTAATGACAATTGAAATAATAAAATAAAATGTAAAATCTAAAGAATGGTACGTGACAACACACCCACGCATTCTTTTATGGTGTTACTGCGCCCTTGCCAACAAGCCCCACGACAATTGCCATGATTTTTTTAAAAATCTCGAACAACGCGACATGGATTTTCCATAAAAATCCACATGTGAAACGAACGGTAAAATTTACAATACGTAAACCAATTTAATTTTCTTTTACTTAGATAGTATACTGTTGATATTTATTAGATTCGAATTGTTTCAACATTTTTATTTTCTCAATTAATCTGCCTTTTAACCGGTTTTATAACGTAACAGTTCTGTTAAATGTAACAAATAATATAAAACAGTATAAAAAGGATATTGGTATTGTTATAGTGGGGGGCTTGCTGACAAAGAGAACTCATGACAACTTTTATGGCAGAATCCATGCTGGGAAAATGTCAGAGAAAGGGACCATCTAGAGAAACAGCAGGGTTTTACAAGTAGTTGAACAATAAATTTGATTGAAATGAAATCAACTACCTGCAAAGATTGTGCTGGACTGGCAAATATAATAAAATAGCAGAATGGCTGCATCAAAATACTAAATAGCGCCAGTGGATTGTGAAGAAAACGCGAAAATGATACAATTTTTGGTTGTTTTTAGAAAGATTTGCAAACGTACATACATGGACTGCCCTAAAAGAGGATGTACTGTGTTTTGATCATCTATTGGTAAAATTTTTACTAACAGATAATCAGAAATAAAGACAAATACAGAGCAAAAAAAACATCAAAGGTTCAACTTCTCTTTGGAGTCAATATTGTACGAGTCGAATTAAAAATTAAGTGAATCACCGACACCATTCGAGAAGTTTTTGTTAATAAAACACACACGAAAACACAAAACTAAACAGCTAATTAGCTAGCGAAAACAACAGGTACAGGTGTTGGTCCAATTTTTGAGCAATTCCTTCAAAACATTCAACCAACACATAAACCCAAAAAAAATAAGACAAAGGAAAATAAAATAGTATAAAAAAAATAATATATCTATGAAGAAAAAAAGCTAGCGTGCGCCCTAAGAATGCGTAGCATACCGCGCTAGCCCGCGACTGTGCGGCCTTGATTTGGGCTTGGAGGTGCAGAGGGGGGTGGAAATAGCGGCAGGGGTCGCGGTTGCAGCGGCCCTTGACTGCATCCATGCAGACAGTGACAGTGCCGTCCTCGTTGGCAGTTACAGAGTCAGCGGGATGCGCAAAGCGACATTCTGACTCTGCTCGCTTGCACGCCCCGCGCTGGTACTCGCGGCACACCTACAGCAGACACCCGGCTGTTATCAGCACAAGCCACCGCTGCTTATCATCATTACATTATATTTATATATACAGGGTATCCAGTTGTAGACTGACGTAGTTTTTATGTTGACTCATACTAGTTTGGCGAGTCATTCGAAAAATGCTTCAAGGGGGTTTTGCGAAACTTTCACAAAATTATTGCAGGCAAAATTACTTAGAACGAGTATAAGATTGATATTTTTCGATTTACCAATGTATTTTGGAACAGATAGGATTATTCACCTATTTTCCAAAATACAATGGGTGCAACTTTATCCTCAAAATATTATTCAAACCGCTTGCCAACTAATACGAGTTACAATAAAAACTGTTTCGCATGAAATACCCTGTATTTGAAAATTTCTATCACTGCCTTCGATCATCATCCTGGTATATCCCAACAATGATAATCGATTGGACACAGTATTACTAACTATACTTCTACAATGTCCAACACAATTTTTGTATACCTCTCTTTTTGAATTTGGTTGGCTAATACAATAAGAAATTATAAAGTTGAAAGGAATTTGAGTATCGACAGCTGATCATTTAGCTAAGACAATGTTGGAAGCGTACTGCTAGATTAGTACCACCACCAACAACAACCTCAGTTTTTTCGATAAATTTTCTAAGATTCTCGTCATTTTTACTACAGATACTACAAGCTGTGAATTTATATACAAAAATAAATTGACTAATTTCTGATAAAGCTACAGAATGAGGTTGGATTTGGTTGGTAAAAATGGAACCAAGCTAGATTGGATAATCTTTTTACAATAACAAAACTAAATGATCATCTAATGTCAATAACCTTCTATCGAAAAAGCAAAAATACACAAAAATAATTTACTTGTATCAGAGACAAAAGGGGTCTAAATACTACACAGGTAAAACAATATTTGAAAGGCAGCACATCGTGCACAAAGGGAAATCGATAGAAAGTTATAAGTGCTCATAAAAATCAACTAAAAACAATTTTAGAAATTGAAACAGTTCTAAATTTAACAGAAAAGAAACGAAATAAAATTATGTACAATTAATATTTGATTGAAATGTGTTAGTTAGTAGATGAAATAGAGTTAATAATGAGAGTGGGTCATTTTATATGAAATCAGGCGTGAAATATGAAAAAAATAAAATAGAAGAATTTAAAATTTAATAATTCCAATCAATATTAGAATCGATTCAAATAATCCAATATGGACAATCTGTTCTAGTTAATATTTAAACTAGTCTATTGTAACTAGAACAGATTGGATTACTAAATTTAAAAAAAAAATCAATGGAATCAATTGAAACAAAAAATGATGAATTAATCTGGATAGTATTAATGATTATTAATTTAATGAAAATTAAATATATTCATACCTCTAATCTGTCAGAGCGAGGCATTTTTTGTTGTGTTACAACCGTTTGTGGAACTACACCCAAAGGCGATCCCACTCCTGTGGGATCTGGTCCCATAATTGTTGGCATTATAGGACCAGGAGCAAAATACGGGCTGTACGTACTACCAACTTGTGGCATTCCTGTCAGGTACGGATTAGCAGCCTACAATAGAAACAAATATAACAAAATCAAAAAGAATTTTTTTCTTCAAAAAAAAAAAATAGTTTTACTATTTAAATTATTTTTAAGCGGTAATTATTTAGAAGAAGCACGTGCTAAGCATTTTTGTTAATATTAATCTACAGATAGATAGAAATAGGAATGTGATTTTTTCAAATAGGTATCGATTAAATGGGATTTATGCGAAAATCTGCGAAAAAGTGGAGAAAATGTAGTAGAGATAAAGTATTGAAATCCTTTTTTAATGGAGGAAAAGGATAAAAGGTGAATTTTGCATAAGCATAAAGATAGGATAATTTATTGGGTGTTTACCATATATGCGTACTGCTCTTGTACTGACATAGATAAATGAGGGAAGAAGGTCAGGGGAATGCTGTCTACAGTTGAGTCCACCTCCAAAAAAATAAAATAAAAACAAACATATAAAACCCCATTAGTACCAAAAACTATCACATGCATTACTATCTACGGCATTATTAAATAATAATAATTGTATTATAGCAAAATGTAAATTTAAAACAATAACAAATGTGATATTTTTTCGTTTAAATATGGCATTCTAAGAAAACAATTTACCACAGCTTGAACTTGGCCAGGAACTAGGGGTTGTCCAGGCGTTAGGCCCATTTGTTGCATTAGTGCATTTTTCAATGCCAGGTGGTTCCTACCGTTTATCAATAGTTGATCTTTAAGGTGTTGCGGTGGATGGAAGTATTTGCATGGTGGTTTCTCCCGGTTGCATCGTCCCTATAAAATAACAAAAATTAATCCAACTGCAAACTAATTTGTGGCATTTTATGTTCAAACACTATAAAATTAGTAAATTCAGCTGTATTTTTTTCCTAATTATATATTAGAAGTAAATGATTAGTATACTTAAAGTATTGCAAATTCAAAGCCGTAACAGCTTGCAGCTGGTGCAGTGAAATTTTTGGCATCCCTTGTTGTAAGCAAAATGATATTTGGGTCATAATCTTCAAGTTAAATTTTCCATGATCCTTTTATTTCCGGGCAAATATTACAGTTTTTCATTTAAAACGTTCTTTGGAACGTTTCTATGTTACTGTTTGTATAAATTTTTAACATCAAAATCTCAATTTTAAAAAAGTACGTAATGATGTGTTTTTATGTATGTTTTTGTAGATTTTTGCTTCAAAAGCATAATTTATAATCACCAAAATAGAAAAAAGGAATACTTACAAATAATCTACAAATGCTTCAATTTTTTGCAACAACACTACACAGAAGCACGAATAAGACTGAAGGTTAAAGTTACCCAAATTGTAAGATCAGAAAATTAGGCAGTTGGAGAATTTGATGCTGCCATTTCATTGAAGGATCAAATTCAAAAAATTGGTCTTACTCGTATCTTTATGGTATTGCAATAATTTGAAGAATTGTGGATTATTTCAACGATTTTAGGCAAAATATCGGCATAAAAATGTTGCATCAATCGTCCAAAAGCAGCTTACAACGTATACACAAAGCTTAATTTCTGGACTTTTGATATAAGTCGTTTTTTTTCTGGTTAACCAGAGGCTATTTTTGCGCCTCTAAGCGGAAATACCGCTCTCGTGCCACTCTTGTTATGGTTCTAAATGAATTTGATGTAGAATTATTGCAACGAGGAGTGAACGAAATCAATATTATCGTTATAGATATAATCCGTTATTTGATGTTATCTACCGCCTTTATACACAGCCTTGTATAAGAGAATTTCAAACGTCAAGATGTGAAAGAGAAGACTAATTGTAAGAAAGATCCTATACTAAATTCCAACTTGTAGACCTATCTAGAATACAAATAAGTGTAAATGAGATTGAAGCTCTTTTCCTTGGTTAACGGCCTCAAAAATACATGCTGAGTAATGTTGAGAAAGATATATCGTATAGTATAGATTAGTTCCTTGGGGTAATTTTCTTTAATTCTTTTTTATTCTTCTTCTCTATGCGTCTTACAATATTCATTGAAACGTTTTAAGTGTTGCACATTGAAAAAATAATCGTTCAAGAATAAGGTAAGAAGAGCTTAATAGCATTTTGTTCTTTTATTATTTGTTTGCAATTTGTTGTAGAAGTTTTATAACAATTTTTATTTTTAATGATCTTCAAGTTTGCAAAATTATATTCAAATAAGGGGCCTAGCACCCTTATCTTTAGTTAACTTACTTATCCGCTATTTGCATAGATCAGAGTCAATATTGATGGAGCTTAATGATCCTTGCATCCTGTGATGGTGCTTGCTTGGTGTTTGGAAAATGAGTTCGTTTTCATTATATCGTATCGTGACAGTCAATAGGAAGTTGAACTATTTTAAAGCTAGTATTGATGATTTCATTCAGTTAAAAGCAATTTTGTATTTTTCCTTTCATTGAATTTCTCTTAACTCAACAAACATTTAAGAAAATCTTTAAAGGAAATCTGTACGAATTGTATAAGATTTTATGTCGAACATTAGGTTTCTGAAATCTTCACACAATATGATTTAAGTAAATATGCTTTAAAACCGTATAACAGTTGGTTTTATATCGTAAAAGAATAACAAAGATATTGTACAAATTTAGAGTTTTATGGCGCATCAACTGTATCCGACGAACAAATAAAACAAGCATTAAGAAAATTTCAACGTACTTTTATGTGCGCATAGATTTACCTTGGTTTATTTATTAATTGTAGGAATCATTTCAGTTATTTAATCTACTTATGATGAGTCTATTGTATAATTATGACAATCGTAGATATTGAAATGTTGTCATCAATCGATATCGCTCCGTCTTGGTTGTTATTCGAAGTATTTGAGCGGTGCAATCTATTGAGTCTTAACGTTTGTACCCACCGCATTCCATCCGTTTATTGAGTCTGTAATGACGCTCAGTTCTTGATAAGAAAGTCGTATATGGGTTTTATTCTTTTTGAAGACTGCGTCGTCGTTCGTGTTAAAAGCGAGAAAATCAAATCGCTTCGACGTGAAACGTGTCAAATCTATTCATAAGCGTTTCGAATATTCGAAAGACGATTTGAAAATATTTTAATTAATCTACTTTTGCACTATTTATAGTGTGACGGTTCCGTTCCACGCCGAACATCTGGTTGGAAAATGTCAAGTTATACGGTCGTGTCTTACGCATAAAGCAACTTGGTAGTAAGAGCAACCAACCGATAAAAGGTTGAAAATTGTAAAATATCATGAACTATAAAAGAGTTTTTCTGACAGTTTTCGTATTAATAATCCCCTTTATTCGTAATATTCACTTAATTGAACACAATCGTTACTTTTTAACTAAATATATTGTGAGGTGTTGTAACATTTTCTACCCTGTCAATCCGATAATATTTCAAGTATTTTTCGTCTGACACAAGTGAACTTTCCACCTTACTTCGATAAAATGAAAAACGATGAATCAATACTTGAAATACGTCGACAGTTTTCTTCTTTTTCCCCTCTTCATATATACATGTACACACAAAATTTTGTTTTCTTCCCGACTTCTTTTCCTTATTTTATCACAAACTGATGTTGAAGACATTACCATAATACACTTACGAGTGTCGCAGTCTGTTTGATTCGTAAAAAGGGTAAAGGAAAATCCGCATCGTACATCTACATTTGAGTGAAGATAAGGGATATATTAGAAAATATACCGTATGAAGATGGTTTTGTCGCCACATAGAAATCATCTTTAAATATAATAAAAGAGGTACACAAACAATATGACATTGTAAATGAAATAGATGTCGGTGCGCAGGTGAAAGGCTCATTAAATTTATCGTGCAAAGGTAGAGGAATAGAAGAAGATAGTATAACACAGAGCACGATTCACCTAAAGCATCGAAAACTTTATAAGAACTCGTATCTGAAGGGAGAGCTTGTTCTAAATTTATGAGGAGACTTATAATTCTAGACGGCCATGAATAAAATGGGGGGTCGGTCTAGGCAAAATCGAAATGGAATAGCTTCGCTCTAATGATATACGGATTTTTCAGGAATTTACCTGAAACAAAAAAAAAAAAACAAAACCGAAGAACGAACATCAGATATTGATGTTCATTTTCATGAAAAACCAAAACATTCCATTTTACACACACATATATATCCAGATGAGATTGAACAGAGGAAATAGAAATAGGGAGAGACCGATAAATTCGCATAGGAATCGACCGTTTCTTCAAGTAATTCCAATTAATTTTTTTGCCGTCTTCAACGCTTTCGGATGTCAAGTATTATGAAAAGAAATATTAAAAGCCACCGATAAATGGTCTTTTGAATAAATTTCATCATACTCTTTTATACGTTCGAATTTTTGTAAATATCTGGAAATTAAAAAAGACAGAGAATGGAGATATTGCTGGCATGAAACTATAATTACAAACCAGTGCACGAGACTGCTTGCACACAGATGAAGGAACCACATAGAACGAAAATTTGAAAAAAGTTGATTCAGCAGATTGCAATTAGTCGAATTCAGCACATTGTGTAGTAAAGCTCGACGATTCATTTTGAAGATGGAATATTTCATTGTGCTTTTTTTCATGATTATTTTTGTCATTGTTTTGAATTATTCACAACGAAAAAGAGTATTACAAAAAAACAACTCTGCAATATCAAGCTTTACAAATTACAATTTTTTCAGAAAGGTTTTTATTATAATAATTGGATCAATGACTAATTTTCACAATGATCCCCTCATTCTCATACTTTGATTAACTCGGATAATTAACGGGACGAAGTCGCAATTCACCAATCTTCTTAATTTATTCGAGATTATAAAACTAATTTCGACAGTAAGCTTTTTGGAATTAGAAAAAACAGAGAATGGGGAACGAAAAAGAAAACAATTGTGAGATATTATTGAGTTGTGTTGGTTGGAAAATTGACGGTTAACTTTATAGTTTCCGTATTTCGTTTTTTGTGTCGTTGGTGAAATGTCATGTCTGATAAAGTTTAAAATGTGAAAAAAGAACTGCCAGAAATTTGCAGACAAAGCACACTATCTTCATTTCTCAGTTAAACTTCTGTTCGCTATCAATGCGATTTTCTTTGGTCACTAAAGCCTCTGCACTTATTAAACTTGCCAGAGTTTTTAATTAGTCAATTTATTCGAAATTTCTCAACCAGATAAGAACGAATTTGTTCGTCTATTAATATAATAATTGTTGGGGAGAGAACTAGTTTTTTCATCTATTGATTTGAAAGTTCGATTTAAAATAAACGAATTCGATATGTTAACAATGGAATTTTCAACGTATTAATTGGATTGAACGGAATAAAATAAAAACCTTTGATATATACGGAAGTATCGCAGTTACAACTGATTCTATCAGTTTTCACCCAGTTTCAGCTTTATATATAAAAGCTTTTGATTGAAAACTATTGACAACGGGTCATCGTATTGTTTTCAATCTAAACAATATTTTCCCTTCAATTTCGCACCGTTTTTCTTGTTTTTCTTTCCTCATATATACTTTTTATTGGTATCTAAAAATAACAGAGGGGAACGAGAATAGCATTTTCACATGTTACTGTTTGAATTCCTGAAAATATAATACTACCATAATAAAACCTATAATCCAGGTTTTTCGTACAAATTTTCGGCTTTTGTTGAATATTATGTCCATCAGTAGATGAGTTAATTTCCCAACTATATGCAAAGCATCCAGAATCGGGTATAATAATGCGAAACAATGCCATAATGGTAAGTATATTTCTAACATGGAATGTTGATAATCGTAGTAGACGTAGCGAATTTGTCCCAGGAGTTCATCTACTACCGGACAATCATCCCGATTGTTGGGAAAATGGTCATCTTGACCCTCACGAGGCCGACATTGTCTGTCCGGTTTATTAAGTTTTCAGATCGTTCCATTTTATTGCCAACATATGGAACAAGTAGTTGTATGATGATGATCGTAGAGAAATAGAATAAGAAACAGTTGGATGACGTAAATGCACATTGGTGCTGAAAATGGACGAATTAAATTCATTCGGGTTTAATTTCATTAAGGACAAAGGACCGGCATCAATTGAGAAACTTAAATCTTTGGCACAAACGGGTGTATTACAGAAAAATGAAGACAAAGCCGGATCCTTCAAAATTACATCTAATCAGATACAAATTGTATTCTATTTTCGATAGTGAAATGTACATTTTCTATCGTTACAACTTATAACAATGTTTCGTTTTTCATAAATAAATAGATCGTTAAATAAGGATTGGAGTATGGAAAATTTTCTTGATTCCATCAACTTGGAAAATTGTTTGTTTCACAGATATTTTTAAACGAATATCACAGCCACGTATAAATATTGAGGAAATAGAAATAAACTGATCGTCATTCGGAATAAACACGAAAATTCCATTATAATCACAATTCGATTTGTTACAGAATATAAAACTCTTTTAGTCTTCTATAAATACAAATACTGATTGCAATGCAAATATCAATAAGTCGTCTTGGTAACACGTATAGAGGTTCCATTATAAATCCTTTTCGTTCATTATGGGCCGGGGAAAGGATCCTCCAGGTAATTGATTCGAAAAATCTAACACGATCCGTGTACGTGTATAGAATTCAAATTTCGATCGACAATTTCTCAAATATTTCGCGTTTAAACGAAACAACTTTATTAGTTTTATTGGACAATTAACTGTCGACATTCTTGAAATTGTATTAGGAAAAATAATAGAAGAATTTCCGACAAGAATTGTAGTGGTAGCCGTATGTCTGTGTGTGCTGGCACTCTTCGAATTTATCGTTTGTCCAACGACGACAGTTTGAACAGAACTCGTCCGGTTTGGCCGTTCTCATGGGAGACGTGAGTTGGGTACGTGCTCCGGCTACATCCCATAGGACCCGTTTACCTGCCCCAAAACTGATCGAGAAGAACGCCATCCAACAGCATCAAATTTATCCCCCTACAATCCGATATTCGTATATGTTTACGATAGATTCTTTTATTATTATTATTAAAGTTGAATTAGTTAGATTTAGATAGTGGAAAATTGCAATTTATATTGTTGTTATTGTTTATATTATAGTGCAAATGGAGGATTATTTGCCAGTGTTGAATACCAATGCAATTTTCTGATATAATTCGACTTATATGCGGATATATTCCGAACAAAGTGCATGTTTAAAGGTCATGATGCGGGATGATTCGGAACGTAGATGTGCACATTACAATACATGTATGCAAGGGCCGATAGATACCCAATAACCATATATTGCGACCATATCTGTCTCATGGGGCGAAGCATGCATTACTTGCGAGACAGATAAATAGCTGTGGTCTCCAACATTGCCACTGGTATTTCGCCATGATCGAAAATGCGACATCGCACACATGTCTGTCTTGTTCCTAGTAATATAGATCCAGACTAACATACAATTATATTGGGAGATGGCATGTTTAGTATTTCTTGGCACGACATCCACACATGTCAATAAATTTTAAAAAAACTGTCCACGATTCAATAGTAAATGTTCAACATGTACACGATGTCGTTAATGAGATGAATCTTGGGGGTTGATAAACGAGAATAAAAAGCCAAAAAAGAGAAGTTGAATTGGCCATTCTTTGATGGAAATATTCGTTGTTAAAACGTTTTCAATTTGTAACAAGATCTCCTTTTGTTTGGCAATTTCTCTGGTAGTAACGAAAATTGTCTTTTCAACACTGAACAAACGATCCTCTACCCATTTTCACCGTTTGAAAAATACTTGTTTACCACGTCCAAACATACACCGAACACTCTTTTATGGTGTAATATTAAATCATTGAAATATCAACAAGTAGTTTTTTTCTATTCTCCTTCTAGATTGATAATCATTTAATAAATTTAAAATACATCGATTTTCTTATCGTTGAAATGGAAGTCTTGGAATTTTATCCGACAAATTTCATATTTAATTCAGCTTGTTGTCTGTCAAATTTCCAGTTTAACCCCTACTATTGCAAAGTTAAATTAATTATGAGTGAATTTTTCATTTTTGCACTTCTTTTATCGCTGTCACCACCCTAATTCAACTTATTTATATTTTTATAATTTCTCTAACAAATTCGTTAATTCTTGCTCTATTGAGTTTTCTTGTACTGCAATTATACTCGTCAAATTATAGACGATGAAGTCCGTTAAAAAAAAGTATAATTTAATTGAATTCCTCCATATCACGTCAACGTGTCGATTCACATTTGTACTTAATGACAATTCCATTTGTATTAACTATTTTCATTTGTAAAGTTTACAAATTAAACTGCAATTACGACATTAATTTAGAGATGTGTAATCCGTTCTGTTGTGAGTAAATATTTACAATAAAATTTTCCAAATTCCAAACTAGCAGATTCATTTTCTATACAGGTATATCAATATGGAAATGGAAAACGGGTCAAATGAAAATCGAGGTCCTCATCAAATTTCCTGATACTATTGCTACTAGTAAAGTATAAATTTCAGTTGGTGGTTAGAAAGGATTAACAAGGATAGTCTGGCAAGGTCATATTTATTGGCAGGCGATGAGGCGACCCACTGACGACGACTATCCGACCTGTTTTCCAATCAATAGGCTGTTGTTATGGAGACGACGCCGCGACGGCGCCACGCGGACCCCATTTGCCACGTGGCGCCATCTAACACTATCATATCTCAGCAGGATAACAAACAACAACCAAATAATAAAAATAATAAAGAGAAATTTTGAATAGTTCAAATAAACCGCGGCAATAAAACGTTAACAAACAAGGGGGTGGAAAACAGAGTGGCAAATAAAGCTTCGGCAATAATAAAATGTTTTGAATTGAAACTGGCGGATTACCAGGTATTTTTTTAATTTAGAAAACAAGAAATTTTTAATTTCATGACAATTCTCGTTATCCTGAAATGACAACACGATAACTCGATTTTAAATATGAGAAAGCACGGAAATTATAAAGCTTGACAATAACTCTTATAACAACTCATATCAGTCAACAATGAATTAGAATTAGAATTGGAAGCATGTAGCTCTTTTGGAACTTGGTCAAAAACCGTAAAATTGACTAGTAGTTAATCTAATCAATAACAATAGAAATAGAAATAGGAACGTAAAAATTTCAAGTTTGATTTGGCACATCCACCCAAAAATGTAGGTGTAAAATTTAAACAAATAAACTATTTAAAGAATCCACTATACCGCGTGTTTCACTTAAATGTTACTATTTGATTTGGGAAATATTTTAAGGATTTATAGCGAATCACAAAGATCATTTGAGCAAAATTTGAATCACGTAGCTCGTTGACGAAGTTGGTTAAAAACCGATCGTTTCTGACGAGCTACACACAAAATGGCTTATATCAAAGATGCTCCTAACATTAATTTTAATCGTTTTTCTCTGGAACTGGTAGGAATACCGCAATTATTCCAGGATTAAAATGGAGAAAAATAAAATAAATAAATGGCGATTTGACGTGTTTGTCTCGGTTTCAAAAATCTAAAACCAGAATTTTTGACCGACTTTCCGGTGCGCTATGGGGTTCAAATTTTGACAAATGATCTCGAAGGACCCTTGAAATATTTTTCAAATTGTTCATCAATAGGTGTTTGTGTTAGAACTAAAAAATATCAAAATAACACCTTTTCCGTGTTGAAAATATTTCCAGAGAATAATCGATTAATTTTTGATACGGAAAATGTGAGGCGAATTTCCTTCACATTCGGTTAAACCAATTTGAAAAGAAAGCTTTTTGGTTTCGAGCTCGCCTCTATTTTGCTTCATATGTTCTTTGAACATCAATGTCTGTTGAAACCCACACCTGAGAATACAGTAAAAGCCAGATTGTGTGTGTATCAGTGTATCAATCTACCAAATTCGTATTTGTTCAATATAAGATTTAATCCATTTTATTTCCGATAGATTTTATTCGATTAGAAATTGATTGAATTGCCTATAAATAAGTCAAACGAAACGGTATTGTTGTATTGGGAATGTTTCTTTTTTGCAAAATTTGCAAATTGTTAGAAGGAATTTGGCGACTATTGATGAGGGAGTGATAAAGTTTGATGGTAGAGTGTCGACGGGGAAAGTGTATAAATGATAACGGAATTGAAGAAGTGTCACTGAAGCGAGTGGAAAACCCGACAAGTCACCGATTTTCACGATAATGTCATGTAACTTCCAACAGTGATATTATCAACACTATGTCGTTGACACTTTAACTTGATGTTGTTCTACTTTTATGAGATTTTAATGAACTTGATGATGTATCATTGATTGAGCGACAACCAAAAAAAGGATCGCCGAGTAAATTAAATAGAAATGTTTTCAATAGACTCGACTATAACACACACAGAAATAGTGTATTCACTTCAAGTTTTACTTTAATAATATACATTCTCACAATTACTCGTAATTTCCTCACGGTAAGCGAATAATACCGAAATTAACCCAACTTGCATATCTGTTCAATGGTTGGAAATTTAATTGTGCAAATAATTCAACATTTGCCAAGGGTGATGTAGTGTACACGTTTCATACAAACAATCAACGAAAAATCTTTTCGAATTTTAACGGAAACCAATTCTTCCACACCATGGCGTTATCAAATTCTAATCGTTACAAATCGCAATATTAATTGATAAGAAAAACCCCATATTCTCTACAATAATGATAACACAAACTCAAGGGCTGTTATTCAAGTGGACTGTTTCCGTTGTTGATGTAGATCAAAATCGATAAACGGTCAATGGAACTGTATTAAATCTTCATCGAACGTCAAGAAAGCGGTGGTTTTCTCTAAACCACCCTCTTCTATCCCTTAACCTTTATCAGAACCTTCAGTGATTCACTCACTCAAGAAACGTACAGTTTTCTTTTTCTTTATCTCATCCTTATCTTCATTCTCTTCAACTAAAAACGATTTCTGTTTATTGCGAAACTCCTTTTCCATTCATCGTCATTTCCAACGGCAATAATTTAATTTACCGTTTTTTTTTTCTTCTAATTTAATCAATTCTGCAGAATATGACTTTAAAGATTTTCAACTCAATGATTTTACATTAATTAGACACACGAAATATTGGACTAACTTTAGTATATTTACCATATAAAGGGAAAACGAAGCGAAAAAAGACGAGGAAGTAAACGAAAAGTTACAGTTTTCATTTGCATATCAGAGTATCCAGATAGGAAGCGTCAAAATACTGGACTTGTTAACGACAGGGGGTGATGTTGTTGGATATAAAGTTTTTGTTTTCGGTCTTATATTTCATGTTTTACTTACAGACGTACATCTTCAACATCTTAACGAGAATTTTCTTGTTAATTGGGTATACTCTTGAATAATAAACATAACCGTTAGAGAATAAAACGACCCTATATATTGTCGTGTATTATAGTTGTAGGTGGTATCTTGCGTTAGCCCGAAGCCTCTCTTATAACACGACAAAAATAAACGAAAGAACATAAAAAAAATAGGAAGAACAACAAAGGAGAGAATGATAGAAGGGTGAAAACTTCATAATAGTAACACATGTTGAACAAACAACAACAATCACAAATATCTTGAGCTCTATTGGTTCATTTTTTTTTTGATTTCAATCAATGAATAAGTATTACATTTACTTATTTATACACGTAGAAATTCAATCAAGGAATTGAGTAAACTCGGCTAAAAATTACGATTATTCTCTTATACAAATGGTTATGTCGATGGTTGTTAGATTCAATAATAATATACCTTGCTAAGACCGGATAAGGGTAGTGAACTAAACGGAATAGTCATATAGGGGAGGATTACATTACGACTACTATCAATTGACTGAGTTTTTACTGTCTTTGATCGAAAACGAAATTATTACACCAATAACCTGAGATTGATTTTGTTCTCTATTCAATTTATAGTCTGACTATCTGGATATAAAACACGATTCATATTGTTTCCTTTTTGCCTCTCCCTCTCTCTATCGGTCTATTGTTTATCGGTTATTCTGGACCATGTTTACGTAATTTGAATTGGAATTGAGGAAATGCGTGGAATTTTTTCTTTGTTCCAAATCCCACAACATATTTATTGGAGTTGGGCAAAAATTGAATCAAGGCGGGAGAGAATTACAAAAAATCTCTCTCAAATTAATTCCGTTTGATGTGAGAAAAGTAGCAAATAATATGAGAATACCTTTAGCGATTATTTGAATTCAACCCTCGATTATACACGGCAATATATCCGCGGTTTGTTAGTTATTTCGTAATGTGTTTCCAACATCTCCATAAATTGCACATGACGCATAATACGCTTTTCAACCACATGGAATGCGAACCGGTTATTTTAGAATAGTGTAGATAAACTTGCCCAAAATTTCGATGTACTTTATATAAACGTATACCGCCTTAATTGCATGTTATAATCACTTTATATATGTCTTACAAGTCTACCAAACATGGTTGGTTTGGTCCTTTTCTATTTCATTGTAAATAGCGAAAAGCTAGATGAAGTGAAACACGTCGTCTGTCTGTATGATAAAGTACAAACGAAGGAACGGTTCCAAGTTGATAGTAAGCTTACACTCTTGATATTTAGGTGCGTGCATAACTTTCACTTCTCGGATCCAACAAAATAACTTTCCTCTCCCCTTAATACTATTGTACATACACCTATCACCCACAACTCCTGAACAGTCTAACATTCTCCTCGAGGCTTTTCCGCTGAAATATTCATCGTAACAGATATAAGAAAGCGGGACGTTCCCTATCAATGTATACAAAAATATATTCAACTGAAAGCGATAACTGATAATTTTAACATATTTAAAATAGAATCGAAAATCTGAATTACTCCAAACTGATATTTATAAAAATAAAAAGTTGAAATGAGTTTTCGCTTGAACAAAAGACGATGAAACATATTAGTTGTAAGTACGAACAAATTTAAAACTTTCCTATTGATATTAGATACTTCCTATAATGTATAAGACAAAGATAGAGATATATACAAAGATAGACTTATATCTCATACAACACTCAACTTTTACTTTGTCGAAAACTTCTATAGCAAGAAGCAAGCACATCACATCGTCCGGAGGGTTTCAATCCGCATTAACGGGAATTTGCTGGATCACTAAGATCACCCGAAATGGTGTGCTTTAAACTTTTTCACGCTTCAGTTTTTTGGACGAAGGTTATGATAATGAACCAATCCGTTTCGATAGGGCGGAAAAAATACGTTAAAAAGATAGCGAACACTAATCTTGCTGATTATTTAAATAAGATAAATCTTTACCGACGTACTAGTTCGAAAAGACGATTAACAGATGGATTCGTTTCGAATAAACGTTAAATTGATGTGGCAATTAGTCGCAATGGAATTTCCATAATAATCAATTAATTTCGTCAATTTATTTTAAATATGATTCATTGAAATTTGATCAAAATTCATCAAACTTTGTTCAAAACTATATAGAATCAATTAATTTTCGTAATAACTACCAAACCAGAGAAAATTTCGTAGAATTTCCTTTATTAAATTGTAGAGATTAATGTAAAGATTGTTAAAATGTGATTAATTAATAAACATTCGTTAAAGGAATTTATGAATAATTTAATTTTTACAGTTACAATTTCGTTGGATTCAGTTTGACGTTTCATCAACGCCAGTTAAATCGTTTCTTAATTAACAATTTAACTGTTAAAAGCATTTATAAAATCTAACGAAAGAATAAAAATATGATTAAATTATCATTCGTTTAAGCAAATCTGATAAAACATTCAAGTTTTGACTCGAATATAACGAAACTTTTTCAAACCACGACTACCACCAGTGGAAGTTGGGCGGGTAGTCGACGTCTTCCTGTACAAAGTATTTCTCTCTTTTGCAGGGGTGATGAGAGAGGCAGAAGAAAAAACAGGACCATTTGCATAATTATTTAAATTTAAAATCGTTATAATACTGAAAGTTGGAAGGTAGGGTGGAAAAATACAAGAAATTCTGTTAAAGTCACTCACTATTCCTCTCCTGTTTGTTACATAAATTGTGTTACATCTGTAGAGGCATTGTTTAAACATCTCCATAAAAGAAAACTCACCTGGAACAAAACAAAACGAAATAAAATTGATTTATTTTGAAATGTGTCAACAAGTACAATAAAATAGAGTGATAGGTGGAATAAAATAAAAACCGTTTAAGCTTTATGTTGTCTTAGGTAAGTCTTGTAAAAAGAAGTGAAAAGGTTTCAAACGACAGGATAAAATTCAAACGCGGAAATGTGGTGGCACAAAAAAATCGCCACCATGAGCCAATGGAGTGAGAATGTTGTTTTACATTCGAATGAGATGTAAATCGACAGACGGTAAAAATAAGACCGTAAACGCCTATCTTCTGGCAAGATTATTTTTTCCAAGCGTACATTTACGAAAATCCCCAAATAAAATAGGTGGAGAAATTCAATAGAATATAACGATAAAAAAATGTCAAATATTTGAATATAATGAAAAAAATATCCGTACACCACGACGACAGTCAATGTTGTATAGACGGAACGAAAAAATATAATAAATAAAAAACGTATAAGGGGAAAAGGATGCGGAAATCAGCCAAAATAAACATGGTCCATATAATCTACAGCAGGGAAATGAATAATAAAGGAGGTTGTAGGTATTGCAGGCTACACATATCAACTTGCATAATAAATTATGGAATGGTAGATTTTTCTTACAAAGAGACAAGATATTTGTACATACAATTCAACAGTGAACTGTAAAATAACGATAAAGTATGAAAAGGAATGTTCACTTGGAAATCTTCAATATTCAAAGTTTATAGCTACGGAAAATTGGTCGATTAAAATTTCAGTTTTAATATTTTAAATTTCTCTATTCATGAAGAAAAATATAACTAGAACGAGTGAAATAATAATAATAAAATAACACAGGATTGGGTAATTTAAATTGAATGAATCAATTTTAGCTTGGTTTTATTACAGATTGGACTAAGTTTATTACACTTGGACGTTGTTCTATAAGCTCTTAATGGTAATAAAACATAACACCTTTACAGTTGTACGGCCGTTTCCCTTCTTTTCTCAATTACTCGCTTTTCAAGTATAGTCAAAACAATATTTTATGTTAACAACAATATGAATATTTTCCGAGGCAATAACGCGCTAATTTATTTTTCAAATGCAATAATAATCGACCAAAAACCTACACGTTTTATGTCAATAAATTTAACGAACTACCGCGAGCAAGTTGTATATAAATGTACACAAAAGCTTCTTATGGCATGTCGCTAACTAAAAGCGATTCGAACTTTAGGGAAAGTTCTCCCTACTTAATTCCTAGGTAGTCTATTGGTGCAACAAGGAATGTCGAACTGTTCCAAGTTCAATAAATAATGATTTCATAGCTCCAGAACGCTATACATAATTCTATTGGGACTAAGCTAACAATCAAACCCACTGATGATAATTACAAGATACGAAAATAATTTATACGAGTAGAAAATGGGTTTGATTGTTGAATTTGTAGATAGAAAAACGATTATTGTGAGCTTTTAATGGTAGTTTTGTTGTGTGCATCTTGGTCAGAGAATCAATAAGCTTAACTTTATTAGTTTCTGTTTAATCAACGCAAACTTCATTACACGTGGTTAATAGTATCAGGTTTTCTGTCTCCTCTTGTGTCAAACAGGGTAACCTTCTCTACATTTTACATTTCAACCTCCATTCCCTCCTATCTGATCCACATAAAACGGATAATTTGTTTATCGTCGTACATATTGGATGGATATCTATTTTTTATTGTTTTCTTTGCAGTCTTAAACAACATAATTTAATGCTAGTTACAATTTTTATTACCTAATTCCAACGGTTCCTTCTTTTAACACGCCAATTCATCGAGATTATACAATTAATTTGTTCAATGAATTAATCAATAATTTTATTAGAAATAGAAATGAAACGAAAAAATAGACAGTTAGGTGTGAAATGTGGGTCAGCTAATTTAGTCAATATTTGGGTGTGCTTTCGCGGACACGAACTTTACATTAGTTGCGTGTAACGATTTAGTCACGCAAAGTCCACAAGTTGACTGTGTTAATCAAAAAAAAATAAAAAATAAAAAAACTGACGGGGAAGATGCCGATTCTATCACGGACAGCTACATTGCCATCAAATTGAGAAAATTAAAACAAGAGCTAGCCATTCATTTATCAATCGGGCAATTTTTGGAATCAATTTCAAAAATAGATGGATTTTTTTTAAACAAACTGTACATATTGGTTTTTACCTATGACTCATATTGCGTTGTAATCAAACACGGTTGAAAATCAAGTTTTTTGTAATGTTCAGATTAGTTTATGTTGCCTTTAATACAACACTTTTGATCTATTAACCGCATTGTAGATTTCTCAAACTCGCTTTGTATGTATATGAAATATACATTTCAAACAAATTTGTTACGATTTAATAAACTTATACAAAATGTAGATTTTCCCCTATTTTACATAATGTACAAAAGTCTGTCAGTTTTGTTTCGTAAATAAATATGTATTTAATTTGCATCTAGTTCTGTGGTTGGATAATATAATAAGAGGATCATAAACCTTCTTCACCAAACATCCTGAATTATCCTAGAGCTATTAATTTTGATAAAATCAAACAGTCCCGCAAACCACTCAAAATTAATTACCTGTTTCGTGCCGAACACGCATAATATAAGATTGGTTGGATTCAAATAAACCAATCTATTCATTAATAGAACCAAATCAACCATTTCTTCAACTCAATGCAAACAAAATAATTTAAATTAATAACAGGTAGGGCTCTTCTTATGTAGGCCACGTGCCAAATTTTTTCTACCTTCACTAATTCCAGCCCTACAACACACGCCATAGTCCCAAAACGGGCCGAAACTGAATCTAGACAACATGACACGTTCAAAATACGCGTGCCTCTTTTATAATATAATACAAGTCGACACTTTCCAAGGGTCAAATTCCCAACAAGACCAGATCGAGACATGTGCCCGGATAAAAACAACTCTACTATCTTTAGATCTAGAATTACATGGCAAATTTACAATTAATACCGAATATTTTTCGTGAATTTCACTTTTTCTTCACGCGATACAATAGTAGTTGACGTTTATACATTCTCACTATCTATTCGAAAGTGAGAAGGATTCAATCGTCAAAAAGAACGTCGAGAGAATTTATATAAAGAATAGGTTTCCATTAACCTGTTTCTGAATCAAGAGTGGAAAGCTTTTATGACTGTAAGAACATCTGTTCTGATCGCTATTCGGATTGAAAAAGCTTCAAATTTTTTGATATAGTAAAACGAAAAAAAACAGAGTTGATGAAAGTAGAAAAAAAACCCCATTGGCCGTTGGCAACGTATTAAAATGCTAATATAACAAAATCGCCCCTGTTTTCAAGCAGGTTATGAATGGAAATCAGGAGGGAGTAGTCCGAGCCAAATGCAATTGGATTATAAGAAGCCACCTAGGTGTAGAAACCGTTGCTTGTTTTAACCGAACTATTCAAAGAACAAAATATTCGATATAGGTCAAGGAATGGGGTTGAATTCAACGAAAACAAGTTAATGTTGTAATGATCGTGTAGAATAAGGATGTTGGAAACATCAAATTTGTATCGAATAGAGTTATTTTAATTGTAAACGGTTTCGATGCTAGTCACGTAATGTGCATGTGCATTGTCGGCTATCTATACATAAACTCAAACTCTCATAAAATTGATGAAAATATCCAAAGCACATTTGGTCCACCTATGCTGATGCAGTGTTAATTGAGGACTGTTTATTCCTGCTCCGGAATCGCATTTTGAATACTAAAACCGACCCTATTCAATCGATAATGTAACCCTCATATCCTAAACTAACGTACAAACATACTAATATTGACAAATATAAAATAAATTCGCTAGATTTTCTATCATTTACAACATCTACAAATCATTGTTTTACTTATTTTTCCTCATTCAACTTAATCATTTCCATTATACAGTACAGTTACAGATTATATTGTCCAAAGTAGAATAATAGTTCTGCCACTCAAAGCTAACCTCCAAGGGTTCCCCTTCTACAAAGGCAGACCAACAAATTAGGGCTGAAATAAAGTAGGGTCTTTTACAAGGGAAAAAACTTTATTCATACAAGTCAAGACAAATACTGTAGATAAGTCTAATAAATAAGCAATATAATAAAGTCTCTCTATGAGCACGATAAGAAAATATAGTTTTGGACGTATTGATTGTAGAAAGTCGTCAAGTTTGATTTATCAAAATCGAATTAAATGTGGCAAATTAAACTTTAGAAAACTTACCGAAACTTCAATTACGGTAAAATTCAATAAAACACATCATTAACTATAAGTTTTCATAAATTCTAATTGAGTACTTTAATCTTTTGAATTTTTTTAAATTAAACAATGTTTTTATTAAATTTGCCAAATTATTAAAAAAATAAATGACAAAACATGGAATTTTAAACTGAAAAATTGTCAAACACTCAATTTCAATTTGCTTTTATTTTCCCAAAACAAATAAACAAATAAATGAGTCAAAAAAAAAAACAAGGAAAATATAGACGACCATAAAAGCTGCAGGCTAAATTCAATAGAGCTTGAAACCGTCAATTATGGACAATTTTTCTCTTTTCTAATGTAGAATCATTCTGTGGAAACTTCAACAGTTACTCATCAAGTTCCAGCTTTAAAACTCTCAATCATTAATTATTTCCAAGGGTGGTAAATTAAATACATAAACTTTTCCCTTCTGCAATTCGTTTTTCTCCCTCCTCTTTGCGTCTGTACTGTTTTAAATTATATCCATATTATTGACTGAAAGAAACCGGTTTTTATGCGACTGAATACTTGTAAGCTTTTTATAAGAGAAAAACTCAAGGCCATTTCCAAGTTTATATAAAAAGCAGCAAAGTAATTAAGCTTGTGTAACCGTCATTTTTCATGATAACAAATCAATTGATTTACAGCCAATTTAATTCCGGATTAGCGTCGATTATGTGATGATAGAGGTGGGATTGAAACGCATCGGGTAAGTTTACGGATGTGTTCTTGGGTATTTCATACAATTTATTATATTGCCATATTCTAAGGCATACTCCATATTTAACGATATATAATCCACGGCACGTATTTTCTGCCCTTTTATATATATATATATACGTATACCTACATAAAGGGTAGATTTATATAGGAGTTCGCTTTAAACGTTGAATGACGACCGGCAGGATAAATTTCAACGAAATGCGTATGAAGCTCAATAAGAACATGGGGGCCTGGAAAACACGGGCAAAATGTAAATATAAAAATGCCTATGTGGAGCAAATTATACATGAAGGAGTCCTTTGGGCCCTATCTGAATAGATACTAACAAGGAAGTGATGGATGCAGAAAATAATAAACGTACACACACAACTAGACAAATAAGAAATACAATGTTGGAGGCGAAACTTGGAAATATAACACAAGTGAATAACAAGCAAGACTGGAAATTAGAAGTTTAGTTTATTGAATGCCATACATTTAATAAAGTAAGAATACACCGTAATTATAATATAGAGAATTTTGAAATAAGAAAAGTTGGGCTTGTTTAATGTCTATCTATTAAAATCATTGTAGCAACAAGTGATTTTTTTTTTATTAGTAAATGTGAGTAGAACGGAAGGTTATAAAATCGTAATGATCGTAAGAGAATATACAAACAAATTTGAGTCTAAAGCCTTTCAGGGTTTTATTAAAAAAAGTAAAATTCAAACACTCTCAGTGAAAACATGTCTACCTCTCAACATTCACTGGTAAAAGTCAACATTCATATCTATGCAACAACCCCTTCCCGACAAAATATTACATAAGATAGCAACGGGAAAAAAGAGGCTTTTAAGCATAAGCACTTTCAATTTGTTGGATATAACCCGAGAAGGATGAATCGCTTTTGACTATCAAATCACAACGCCAAACTCACCCTAGCGAATCTGATACTGAGGGCCGGGCAATAAGGGTGGGTCAAATTGTAAACTATAATAAATGTATTTTGAAACTTTCCTTTTTCTATTAAATTTCATCTTTAGCTCATGTTTTATTAAAACGTATCAGATTCTAAATAGATGCATTAATATTTGTTAAAATAATCCACATTGACATAATTTAGTAGTGATTGTGTCCTTTAGGACAGTTTTAAAAAATATAAAAGGAAAAGAAAAGAAACATTGAACGACAACAACAACGAACGATGAAAGAACCTCATGATGGCTGCTAGCTAGTCAACCAGTTGGGATCCTGTTGAGAGAAAAAAAAGCCCGCCATCTCTTTCACATAAAATGCGTCGTTTGTATGCAATGGCCGAACCAGCAGGAGCGCTATTGGGCAATGTGGAATACACATACTTTCGATCAGACATCGTCTGTAAGCCTGAAGATATTACAGACTAATATGAAGGCCGTTGTTCGCCGTTGGTAAATGGCACAATCCGATGGATGTGTGGAGAGAAGAAGGCGACTACGAACCAACCAGCAATAAGCTGTTCTTGTTACTGGGCGAACTTCACTTCAAGGTTCTTGGTACTGCTGCTGCTATGCAGAGAAAGAACTAATTCCACTACAAAAAAGATGAATAAAAACAAGACTTGTATTAACGCTGAATCACATTTAAAGATAAAAGAACACACACCTCTTGTCTTCAAACAGAAATATCCAATAATTTTCTGTATCAAATGAGAATTTCTATTAAAATCAACCTCAAAAGTAGGTTAGAATTTACGTTATAGATGAAATACGTAAACTGATAAGTAGTTGGTTGTCCATAAGTTGACAGAGTGATACGTAGGACTCTTGTGGTGCAGTATAGGGTTATTATAAAGGGTCGAATTACGAGCCAAGTTGTGAGTCCAATTAGGGTTCAATTTAATAGCCAATTTATAGTGTACATAAGGGAGCAAAACCTGAAAATTTATAGACAATTGGCCTTAAGGAGCCATGTATACGGCTTCAATTTTCGTTGGAAAATTCTAGGTAAGATCTATTACAAATCGATTAATATACTTTAATCTTGTTGAGTGTTTACAACAATTTTTTTCTAATACTTCAAATGACAGTATTGCTGTAAAGATAAAAGAGAAGTTCAAACACTCGCCATATGTTTGAAGCACTACTAGGACACTTTACAACGAAACTGTTGAACCCGCATAATTAAGTTAATATAAGCAACTGTGTTTATGAATAGAAAAGCTAAGGGGTCGTGGTACAATATAAGCGTTAACCCAAAACCCATAATCGTGATATAAATTTCATTCCGCGTTCATCCAAGCTGCTTCCCACCCATTTCATATAACCGCCCCCGACATCTACAATCCCCCTCTTTCTCAACTATCTTAAAGTTCAGCAGTGTATTTTGTATGATATTCAACAACGATACTATACCGGTTGATGGTGAAAGCAAGCAAAACAACCAACTATAGTCCCCCCCGAAGTTGGCTTATTATAAAAGCAAATATCTTCATATTAAATATTACTCACATTTAAATTATATTGACGTATAGTAGATGGCCGGATCTGTTGTCCAATTACTACTCAGTTACTACTAATTGAAATCTATCCGATGATATTTGATGTAGAAAATTGTGATTATTGATAGAGTAAAATTTCGTTGCAGTTTCCTATCAGTTATTCGATCTTTATAAGTTGGAAACGTGACAAAAATCGTAAAATATTTTCTAGCTGATCGTTTTCAAATCCATTCCATATGCATAAAATCTATACGACCTAACGATTGTAACGATTTTATAATAAGTCTAGGTATGATTGTATTACATTTAGTTCGAATATAAAGCCGCATCATTGTCTGTTTATCACACTTGAAAGGCCAGGATATGTTCCCACTTTGACCACAAACTACAATTTACTACTATTACATCTATTTGTTTTAATTAAACAGATTAATTTCCAACATTTTTTTTAAATATAAAATTAAATATGCGCGAGACGCGATAATATCAATATCATTATTAATAATTGCGGCTTTATGGTATTCATTAGATTTAAATGTTAATAAATAACAAACATTTGCAATACTAATAAAAGCGACATTTAGTAAACTGCCGGAAATTCCAGTGTCTTGTTAATATTAAGTACTGTAAAATTAGACATTCCCTGTTCTTGTTTAAACATATTTAATTTGGATACTGTGTTAAAAGGCCAAAAATTGAAATTAATATTTTATAAATTAATTAAAATAAGTAAAATTATATGGTTAATACTTAGAATTTAATAACTCGTATAAATTTCTAAGATTTGCACTTAAATAGCATACCAGATGATGCACCACTACGTATGGTCACGTTCTAGTCATTTACAAATTGACTCCTATTATTAACCCATCCTGTTCATACTGACTATGTAAATTACCGATTGGGATGATAATTCGATTAAACCATTGCTAACTATAACATCAGAACAATATTATTTTTAACGTTGACTGTCATTTTTACACTTTAATCATTAAATTAGTCATTGTAATATTGTTATTATTAATGTATGAATAATAGTTTTAATAATAATAATGATTATTATTATAACTGTATGAAAGCCACCCACTCACCACCCAACATTTAAACGATAAATCTAACCACTCCGACGAGTATTACAGCGATAAATTTCTGCTTCCCGCGATAAAACCGTCTCTTCCGGCCGCCTGTTAACTGCCATTCAGCTATACTAATCCAAAACCCATTATTATCTTAACTTATTCAGGGTTTCAACTCACTAATTACATTTATTAACACTTGACAATGTTTGTGCGAATTTTCGATGCAAATATTGACTAGAAACAGACAAATATATTCAATATACATACAAATTCTTATCCTTACAATACTACAACTAATACTTCAATAAATTTAACGAACACAATTGAATTGTTGTCCCCTAACGATATGATTCGAAATAAAATTGTCGAAATCTCCCTTTTATTGCTCATATGATATAAAAAAATCTAGCTCTTGAATAATGCATATAAGTCAAGACACTATAGATTTTCAATTTGGTATAAAGAGACATAATTAAGAGTAAATATTGAACGTAAAATAAAAATTACAAATTTACTGGAAGAATTCAATGATGATCGGGAAAAATTGGTTTCATAATTGGTGGAAGAAGAATGAATCGTAATTACCCGTGGAAACTAGCCGTGCCCGAACTGTATCCGATTACGTTCCAGAAATAAAGATTTACTACCCTATCGATAGTGGAGATGTGTACTACTATATTACATTAAAAAAAAAGGAGATCGACGGATAACACGGAAAATTTATTCATCGTATTCGCCTCAATTATCACAATCTCTAAACAACAACAAGAAAAAAAGTTGGTAAAATATTGTACAGACACGAAAAAATAATAATTCCTGTCAAGTTTAACGACAGAAATTGACGCGGATCAATTATTACCAATTGACATATAGTTTTGTAATAGGTATTAACGTTCTTGTTGTTTTTTTTTTTATTATTGGTTAAAATAGAAGTCATAAATTTAGCAATGTATATGAATTAGTAAAGCTAGCAGACACGTTCATAAAAACTTGTCAACAAATCCATCTACGTAATGAATCTAGATGGAATAAAAATGCAATTAAACTGGAAACTAACATAAATATATAAAAATTATCTTTTACATTTAGACTTTTTTCGCACTCTCAACGGACAAATTTAAAAAGAATTTTTAATTTTCGTTAGAAAAATGATTTATGAACACCTTAATTAATCGGAGATGTAGTTGTAGTCGAGTAGGCACCAGATGTCGTCCGTGCATTTCTGCAAAGTCTCACATCTCTTTCTCCCGTTTCAGTTAATATTTTTCCACCCTTCTTTGCCATTCTCAATATACTTCGCCCTTTATTCATCCATCTCAACGAAGAAAAACCGACAATTCTATACAAAACAAGTTTCTAAACTGATACCTCAGGATTTATCGTTGCAAAACTTTTTCGTTAAGTTCCAAAAAAATACTACCAAGTATTGAAATCGTTTACGATATTTTCTAGAAACTTTCAAGTTCAGAAATCTCATAAATACACAAAACAGCAACGATATTAGAAATATTCGGCGTGTTTTAGCCGTTTGAATGTTGATGTATCGATAAGGGATTGAAGGAGGCAAAGTGTCAAAAATAAAGCTATAGAAGCTTTGAATATTTTGATTGCGGTCTTTCTATATTCGAATAGAAAGATCCAACCCCACAACGACATAATTGCGGGACACATCTGTGAAACGATGGTTTCTCTCCTACTGTATGGAATGTTATTAGGGTAAAGCATACAGAAAATAATAGTTTTGACCTTATTATATTTTGTGTTGGGTAAAACTCGATGTTGTTGTATGTATGAGTTAATGGTGTCGACAAGACTGTCTCAAATTCAACATATCAGAAGCACTACGTAATCGCAGTGAAGTAGGATAGGAATTAAGCCTTGGCAACCGACACAAATGACACAAACATAAGTTTATCATGTTGGAATAGTGAATAAAACAGGCTTGAATGATCACAACATAGATGACAATGTTGTATGTTCATTAATGATGATACATAGACAATTTGCAAAAGTTTTGATTAACAACTATACCTGAATACTAACATTGAAGATTGGTGGTTTAAGTTTATAAAAGACTGTTAGTTCAGTGGCTAGCAGAAGAGATAACTATAAAAATCACATAGAGACAATAGAGTTAATTCACAAACGGGGGACGATTCTTTGAACAAAAGAAAGAAATCCAATTAAACGCCAGGGTCTTCAACGGCCGAAAAAACCCCAACGAGAGGGGTATGAATGGGATGCTGTCGTTCTCTGATGGGAATACAAATGTAGAAAGAAAGCGCAATGCAGTGGACGCGTGCCAACATATGCGAACGGAAGAACTATTGGCAAAATAACATGACAAGATCTAAAAAAGACCAACGATTATAAAACTTGAACATAATAATTTGATGGTAGTGAAGAAAAAGAATTTAACTTAATGCAACAATTCACACAATGGAAACTCCTACAACATTCAACTGGTGTACAAAAACTTTATTGCTACTAAGCTGTACTAACAGAAAATTGTTGAATGATTTTCAAGTTATAGGAAAATATATCTAATATACAACAAATAGTACGATAACTAAGATGAACAGGAAAATATCATCGAATAGGAAGTGAGTTATAACTTTTCTTCATCGTCTACAAGTGATTTATTTATCTTTTAGAGACTTTGTAATATTGATTCCAATCATAACTTTCAAGATTCTCCAATAAACAACAGTTTTTATTTTTCTTGTTCTTCAATCTGTCATGGCAAATTCAAGAATGATTAATGATAAAATAATTATGTGTCAATAAATCTATTTCTGCTTATACCGACATATAAAGTCGAATATAGCAAAAGTACGTAATTATTTTAAAAATATGTCTATTTAATTAATATCAACAATAATTTTCGTTCTGATTCTTTAGATTTTGTTCTATAATTACCTTGTATGTCAGAGCAAGAAATAGATTACCGCAAATTAGAAACGAAAAAAAATTGTCATTTGATAAGGCAATTTCTAATCGAAAATTATTTTCATTAATTAGAGTTATCTAATCTACCCCTTTTTTGTATGGGGGCGGTGGTATATACGCACACCTCTTGACCTACTATTTAGTTACAATGTATAAAATGGTTGTGCAGAAAGACTCCACCCTGGCGTCGGAAAGTCTAGACAATCCGTCGAACTCGATGTCGCCTATAGTCTCGTAAAAAGTACTTATACACTACTACCACCACCGCCTGGCGAACTACGGACATGCTATTACATCGATCGCAACAACCACCCCAAACCAGTTTGCATTGTTCTAGAAAATAGGGGTCTGATATCCATAACTGACATAAATAAAACCATCATTTTTTCCCGAAAAAAAAAAAAAAAATGGCAAAACAGAAATAGACAAATCATATTGATTCGATAGCAGTAAAATAAAGAAAAGTCGCCCCAAAGAAACTTTTAATGAGCTATTGGCGTGAATAAGAATCAAACGATAGCTAGTTTAATATTAACGAAATTACACTTTGTTTAAACTAGGAGTTAATGAGAATAACGCGCATTGCATGTTGTCTCAATGACGCCACAAAGCTTTTGGAAAGAACATGGAAGACGTTATTTTGCTATTTTGGATTCACCACAATCAATCACAATTATAATAAATTTTAACAATAATATCGGGAATTATATATTAGAATTAACTTTGAATTACAAGAAAATAATGTAACTACAATCGAATCAAGTTCCTGCAGCGTTATGCTATTAAAGCGACAGATGATCCCACGCTTTTCTCTTAGCCATGCATTTTACGGTTTCTTCTTCCTCTTTTTATGTACAGACAATCGTTGTAAGGATTAATTTTACTTCAACATCATTCCATAAATTCGTATTTAGCTTGCCGTTGCCAAGCAAAATGAGGACGAAGGCAAATAGACCGTGGGCGTCCAGTTTTCTGACTTCAACTCTTACACTCAATTTATATAAATCGTATTGCACTATTTACTGATATTAGAGAATCAACAGAATACAATTGAGGAGCATGACCTCGATTAATAATAATAATAATAAAAATTGTAAAGAGAGAAGGTGGAATTTGTTGGATAAATGGAATTATTCATAAGCCTTCAGAAGGTGATCTAAAACCGACCTTTCGTCTCTTATACACTTCGCCATTTATAGCGGCAGATAATTATCGTAAGCTCTTCTTGGAAATTTCATCTCGTTTTCCACATTAACTTCGTCGCGTCAGTACAAGTATCCTTTTACTAGACAGTAGAAAGAGGCTACTTGGCACCTTAACATAATTGTATACTTTGTTATAATGGCCCTATTTTCCATACACTTATTATAACTAAGTATTAGAGAAAACATTAAATACTTTGTGATCGATGAAAATTACGTAAATAAAAGGAATTTATATTAGTTAAATAAATAACAAATAACAATAGAGGTAATCCTTATTTAAGAGCTATTTAGTTAAAATATATAAAGAGAGTAATACCATCCCGAAGGCAATTGTAAATAATCTTTCCAGGGGGAAATTTAAACGGTATGTTAGAGGTGTAGAATATTGTACACTAAAACCATCAACTCAAAACGCTTCAGGTAAATTCATGCATACTACATGTTCTATTACCGACATCACTTCAACGAAACGTGCCATCTAAACGCGCCGAACAAAATCAACCTTTGATATACTAATTCGACTTACTTTAGCTATACTTGAAGCTAATTATAACACCAAATATAAGTAATAAAGATTAACATTTTTTTATACAATCTTCATCATAGATAAACGAAATCAAACTATTTTATGGTGTATCTAACGGCTTGGCAAACTATGGAATTGAATTGATATTGTCGCCGCAATGTAGCGCCTAGCAATAAACTGTGACCTCGTTGATCGTAAAGTTTGTATGTAATAAAATTCAAAGCTTTCGCACGTACGTACGCAATATTTGCGTACACAAAAACTCCCATATATTTTTTTTAAGTTAATTTTTAAACAATTGTTACGAACACCAAATAAAATTTCCCAACGCAAATATTTTCCCATAAAATTGAATTTAACAAAATTGAAACGTAGCCGAAATTTGTATCGAAAAATTACCACAATTGAAATTTTAGGAAATGATTGTAATCAAGTGATAAAGATTTATAGAATTAAAGCTTTTACCCCACAAGTACATTGTTCGAATTTCTTTCAATTTTATTAAACACACAGAATTTCCATTCTACATTTTGATATTTATTGCGTGCCGTAAATATCTGATAGAAATGTGGAGGTATAATGAGTTTTCAAAATAAATTAGCTTACGCTTTCATTTCTACCTTATCAACTATGGTAAATCTGAATGGAAGAAAAATGTTTTTTTCGAAAATTTAAAGATGTTCGTTTTCGATATAATCGCGAGAGGGGCGAAAATGTTGAAAACATAAACTATATGGAGTTGTTAAAACTGTCAAAGAATAAAGCTGAACTTTCAATATGTTCATATTGATGTACGAATGTCATATTCCTTTGGGGCAAATGTTTCTTATGCATTTATTATTCATGCAACTTCTAAAATATTTGTCAGATATTCCATAAATTTTATCCAACCCATCATTGAATCAACTTATTTACCCATGTAATAAAAGCGAATAAAAATATTTTATCTTGATGTAAATTTAAATGATTCTTTTTCTTTTAATAGAAAACCGGATCAAGACAATGTGGTATAAAAGATGATGAAAATTTCATGCAATAATAATTCGTTATTAATTGGTTGGGATTATGTTAGGGTATAGAACGTATTACAACCGCTTTATAAGCAAAGAGAGAGGGTGTTGATTTTATACCATATTAAAAGCATACTTGAAAACATCCCCCAAGAGAAAATCGAACAGAAAACTGCAAATGCTCAAACCCTAATAAAACGCCACTTTCTACACCACCATCACTATTATATCGATATTATATGTGGGGAGTCAATCGAGCGAAAACTTCAATTAAAACAGACGACGCCTCGGGTGAAACGCCGTCTGAATATCACGCGGACAGTAATATTAAGACAGAACGATAAAAATTTTACGTTAGTATATTGAGAGCAAAGAATCGTTTAATTTTTTTCTCTCGTCTTCTTCATCTTCATCTTCGATGGTAGAGATTCGATGTGAAGCGAGAAAAAGAAAACTTTTCGCCCTTCAAGCATAATGGCACGCCTTGACGTCCGTTAAGTGGAAAACTCACTGGCAAAGTTAAAAAGGTACACGTCTACCTGTCCGAAATTATTACCAAAACTCGGCGAAAATTCGAGCCAACTTTTTCGAAAGTATTCAATTGATTCTTTTTATACAAATAAGAATGATTTTGTAGAAAAAATATTGATGTATGATTGAGTTTTTTTTCTTTTTGTTCAATTATATCACCTGAATGGACAAACATCTATTGTGTAATGTTTGGAAACTGTCCATCCATGAAAGTTATTTGGGAAATATTGGATACAAAATATAAAAGCCCACCAAAATGCCAAAGGTAAAAAAATGTCGATGCATAAAGTCTGATGGACAATGAAAAGCGATAATGTTCGTATATTTTGTAAGCGATTGTATGTCCAATGCTAGTATAATGTCCAGAGACTTTGATAGAAATTTTACCGGCCAGAACACATAAAAGAAAACTGTTCCTGTCTGATCTTTGTTGTTGTTGTTGTTATTGTTGATAGTAGTGATGGCGATGTTATTATGGCAGCATACCGTGAAAATGTCACAAACTGAAGAAAAGCGCGACAATGATCCAACGATCTTGTCGCCAAGATATACAAAAATGAACAAAATAAACCCCCATGTACAGTAGTTTTATGACAGCCTTCAGGATATGTTTACAACTGATAAAATGTTTATTTTTTGTGAATATATGCATGATGAAACTTTTCAATTTTCCTTCTAGATATTACTAACTACTTTATATCCATCAAATTTCTCAATTGATATGCCAAGTAGAAGATGAGTTGGTTTTCTCCTTTCTACTACATACATCCACCTACATGTAAAATAAATAAAATCGACAATGTGATGAATCATTTGCCTATTATTCCATAAATATAAATATACAAACGCTACTAACATACGACGGATCATAACAAAACACAGGAAATTGACAAACCTGGTTTAGTCGTTGTCATATCAACATGACATGGGGACAGAAAGCAGTACATATTTCTGTTAACCGGATAGGGAAAGCACGAATTCGTGTTATTGAAAACGTTAATTAACACAGGACACAATCCCAATATAGGTTTGATATTCGTAACAAAGATTAAGATAATTTAGAACAATGAAGGGAGCCACAATGTGTTTGAACATTTAAATCACATCACAAAATAGGATGATGATCATTGTTGTTATATCCAGAAAACGTTCCATAGACACCAATAGAATATTTTCACCATTTTCAATACACACTGTAAGCATTTACGTGCAAAGAAATATTGAAATATTTCTCAATATACAATTTGAATCTCAATTATTTGAAAAGTTTACTAACGAACCATATTTACAAAACTGGTATGGTATAGAATATATAGGGGAAAATAAAGAATTGAAAAAACGATTTTTTATAGATAAAAGTAATCGTACATACATTCTACACAGGTGGTCTAATCTAATAATATAAATTCTGTATGTTCCAACAGTTACTATGGAAAAGAACATTGGCTCGAATACATTTGCCAATTAAATTACAGACGAAAATTTACAGAGCAATAAGAATTGCAATATCTTGCCAAAGTCCGGACAAGAGAAATTTCAACATAGAGAGAACATGAAGAGAAAGCAAACCTGAAATGACGCCAACACTATATGCCCAATGTTACCTTTGGGATTTCAACTTGCAGGCAAATTGCTTGAATAAAGATGGTCGTCTCAACGACTATAAATTTAGATACTTACTAGATTTTAATAACCATTTATTAAAAAAAAAAAATTCATTGCAATATACTTTTGTATTCAACATAACTTTTTACATAGAGACTCATAAAACAGAACAACCGGTAGACAAAAAAATAAACAAGAATTACAATCATACTCTAACAACGACCGGTATTGTTTCAGTTAATTACATTCTAACCAGAAAAAGACTAGAAAGCTAAATAAGGTTGATAACAGACGGCCATATTCCTCCTATCTAGTGAGAGATACTTGTGAAAATAGCTCCAGTAGTTGGTGTAAACGATTTCGGATATTTTTACGACTTCATTAATGCAAGACTAAGAGAGAGAGTGAAAGAGAGACAGCTTTTTAGATACAACCGAAAATGGGGTGTTGAAATTAAAGTGTAGATTAAAAAGCGTACAACTACAAAAGACGATTCATATAACAGTAAAGTTGACGTGGCAATATCGTGCAAGGAAACGCAATTGAACATAAAATTTCCAAACATTGGCGGGGAAATTCCTTTTTCTATCGTCGCGTTAATGGTAACTATATAGAAAATTAGGAAGGCTGGTCGCTGTATTTAATAGTATTAGGGAAGAATAAGGATCTTGTTCCACCCCCTTCTTCTTCTTCTTCTTTTAGTAATAATAATAATAATGCAATATAAATAAAAGACACAGAATTTGATGGGTTTTAAGTAGTAGTAGTGATGGTGGTAGTAGTATCCGGTATCTGTTGAGAATTTCTAACAAAGTTTTAATAAAACAGCGAAACCGGCGCGAAACAAATTACGTACAATTTAATCGCCCATTTAAGAAAATTGGCGAAATTTAGGTTTAATAAATTCAAGACTTTACCTTATCTAAATGCCTAGCGGGGGCCGCCCGTTGACTAGCTCCCTTGCTCGCATTCTACAGCAATAGCAATGCAAAATTCTCAACTCACCTGAAATGAACAAAAACACATCAAGTTTAGATTGAATAGAGAAACAGCCCTTGTAATACATTTCACGCTCTCATCCACCATCATCATCTATTAAACATTATCACAGATAGAGCAAATTATACTAACAACAACAACGAAAAAAAATCCAATTTCCATTCAATCTTCAAACTCTCAACCAACATGCATAGATAACAAACAAAAAATACGAATCTAATGGAAATTATTATTATTATAGTATATTAGCAGTAGTGAAACGTAAAATTACGCGGGCTAAATATAACACCAATAGGATGGAATGCAAACTTTATTTCATTATAGACCTAAGGGTTGAAAATTATTAAGTATGTTTAATGGACGGAAGCAGAAGGCCTATTCGGGCGTAAGTGGACGAAATGAGTTCTAAATGTTTCCCATCATCAGATTTTGGTCGTTGTAAAGGTGACGTTCAAATGGTGTTGAACTCGGAAATGCAAAAAAACATAATGGATAAAATGGGCTCGCTTAAACAATTTTGTTTAAAAAAAGAAACCACCATACTGAATGAGAAAAATTAGAATTTTGTAAGCACAAAATCCCAATTTTAAATCTTAAATTAAGACATCATTGTTTATAAATTGAAATTAAATCACAGTAATGATCGAAATTGAAACGTTTACGACAATACAGCTCCATTTAGAACAAAGTCAATTACGACAACAACAATAAAGGGTAAAATGTTGCTCACAAATAGAAAATTCTCAAATAATTGTTAGTAAAACAAACTATAATAAACAGATTGTTAATAATAAAAAGATAACGAATTCAAGTGAATTTTCACAAAAATACGGTTATTATTTAAGATAACGGATCTCAACCACTATACGCATCCATAAACGATATAAATGGAGGGGTTGAAAACTGACACCATATAGAAGGGTCAAACTTGTGGAATCCCATTTCAATGATTTGAATGGAATGAAAAGGTCTCGATGAAATGATGATTTTTAAAGAATGTAAATTTTCTATGTTATCAAAAATTGGATTTGGTAAAAATTGTATATTTACAAAAGAGATTTGTTGACAATTATTATAAGTTGAAGGGTTGTAATATACATAATCGCCTACGTTAATATTTGTTGATTCACGTGGGGTTGCAATAAATGTTTACCCAATACTTCGGATATTACAAATAAAGCAAAAATAACAAAAAGGGGGCGAAATTCATCTAATGAAGTAAACGTTATTATGTAACGAAATTGCTAGATTCAATCTATCTAGGGAAATATCAGATTGTTTACAAAATTGCCAATATTTTTACCCTCTATATATTCTCCCATTATGATTTTCATTCGATCGTTCATTGGATTTGAAATTTTTTGGTATTTATATCGAAACTTCAATAAGACATTCGATATAGCAACGTCTACAATTGAGATGATTTTATTTATTACCAAATAGTCAAAAGAAGAAAAAAAGGAAAACAAAACAGAAAGGAAAACATAGTGGAGAAGCCAGGACTAGAATGCTTTTGTGTTCAAACTGCAATCTTTCCATTTTTGAACGCATGGCTTGTTTTCGATATTGACTTTTCCCTGACTTTGCTATTTTGAGCTTTCAAGTATGAAAAGAATCGACTATCAAGTTTTTATTAGCCACATCGATTTGCCCAAACAATAAATTATCTTTCTCGTGTCTAGACTACTTTATTTATAATATATTGTCGTTTTTTTGCGCTAATGAAGATAAGTCTGCTAAATTGGTATTACAGCTTGTAGCGTATAAAATTGAAATGAATTGGTGCAGATTCGATACTACATTTATTATTATTCCATTTTTCCAAACTGGTTTCCACATAGAATTCAATTATCAACGGCTCAAAATGAATAAAATCTGATAATCGGATTGGATTTTTGTTTTTCCTTCCAAAAAGGTTATTCAATTCATTCCGTTTATAAAATGTTTAGAGGAATATTCACATTAGAATTAATCTGAATGTTACAACAGAATATTTCATTCCTAATACAAGGTAAATTGTTTATCACGTATTTAATATTCAATTCGCATTTTAACAACCCATTTTTTTAGAAACTCCATAAATCTATCGATCGAAACGCGATGTCATAATTCTTCAATTATTTAGAAAGTCGATTTTGAAAGTTAATAATTTTTTAACAATAAATTTCATTATAATTGAAGAATTTTTATAGAATTACATCGACTAATGAATTAATGTTCGGCTAAGAGAAATTGCTATGAAGAGTAAAATATGGATTTGAAATGGAGTGGTTCTTGTTATACGAACGTGCACGAGAGCCCTTTTATCAAACGATTTCCCCAACATTACTCACTCTCTTTGTCTTTTGTTGTGGTAAAAACCAATGAATATCATCATCATCATCAGCGACATCGTCATCATTCCTATTTTGAAATTAGATAAAATACACGTTCATATTCTAATTTTACAGTGAGTACGATGAAACGTGAATTTAAATTGAAAACTTTACAAATTTAACAAGACGAGTACACTTGAAACACCGACCATTAACCATTAAAAAAAAAATACTTCTATGAAGTGGACAAGAAAACTTGTATCGTAATTAGAAAAGCGTCTGGAGGTAAAATTAAAATACAAGAAAATTAACATAATAGAAAGCCCCATTGTTGGAATAAATTGAAATTCACACAAATACATTTTTTTGGTTTTCGTTTTGATGGATGTTTATAAAAATACAACATTCGTTAATTAGGGCACTTGTTTTGAACGACTTCCGACAGTGGTGTACAATTACTTGTTAACAACGGTCATATAATCAACCCCTCAATTTGAGGGTACCAATGAAAGGATTTCGGTAGGGTTCTGTACAATTATAAATCAGTCTACAAAAACTGTGTACAAACATTGAAATTATACTCTATGTGGCAATCAAATGGAGTAGTCCTTTTTTTGGACGATAGAACATTGTCAGATTGTCTCAACGTTCCATTTCATTACGAACCGTTTGATAAATTATCTCATTAGTTTCTAACAATACAGAAAAGATGAAACAAATAAGATGATCAAGTTCATATTTCATCTAATTACAGCCTCGAAATGGTTTGTTATATAAAAGGAAAAGTACGATACAACCACTTTCTTGTACGTTAAACATATAGGATTTTAGAATAAAACATTTCGAAATATAGCCAGAGTTTCTCTCTACTTCCCAATCAATAGACTAGACGCCGCGGCGTTGGCATGAGAAGGCACGATGCCATTAGAGGCGTCGCCTCGCAGCTGTTTCATGAACTGTTTGCTTGGAAATCTAATAACTGTATTCCTCTCTCTTTGGTTTGTCTCTTTCGATATTCGAAATAAAGAAGGGTAGTTATAAACGAGTAAATTAGAAAGAAAAAATAATTTTGAAATCTCTCTTTGGAAATTCTCCATCATGGAAACCTTTTCAAATTTGTTCAACTAGACGAAAAATCGACAAATTTTATTTGAACTAGGTGTGCAAAATAAACACAGCGGTAAATACCGGCTGAAATGAAATTTCAACTTTAATGTTGGCAAGAGGAAATTTACGTTAGATGAGTTGAAGAAAGGGTAGTGCAATAATTCCCCAAGTATTATTACAAGTTTAAAAGACAGAGAGAATATTGTACGGTTGGAAAAACAGAAAAGGAAAAATGGAGGGTTAGTTGATTGCTTTGTTTGCCACCCCTTTTACTTTACGAAATATTTCCGTTGTATTCAATAACGTGTTGTCGGAGATCGCCCTTTTTAAAATAAAACCGCCGTAAGCGAGGTGGTCAACGGCAGATGTTTTTGAAGTTTTTTCAGTTTTTTATTGGCATTTCGCTATAAGGTAGTTTGGAAAATCCATGGTACATCTAAATTGGAAGCAACCGTACATCCAAATCATAATGACAACAAAAATGAAACGGAAAAGAAAAGATAACTACCACTGGCGCAATATGGAATTCTTGATTTCATTTTAACCACAAAACGGATACGTTTCCGGTAGAATTCTAGTTTATATTCAGCACTTTATGTATGTATATGTATGATCATGCTGCAGTAACATTCATTCACAGTAATACCTAATTACAAGACCATTAAAGCTGTTGTAGCGGTTTGCTTTATTTGGTTTTCAAGTTTGTGTTAGAAACTCAACCTAGCACGTTATACATAAATGTAAGAAAAATTTATTCTGGAATATACCGTTCCTTTCTACTTCTAAATTAATCGGAAAATTTACCATAATTTCTTAAATTGTAACAGGACCAATAAAAATATAAGGTTAATACTTTTTTCCATTGCCTACCCTACTGCGACAACCAGTTTTAATTGATATGACATGTTGATGTAGATAAACCACCCTCAAATCTTTAAAGGCACGTGCCAGAAAAGATCCGGTTATGGGCCGCCCGGTTTCTAACACGGGCCCTTTTTAATAATTGAAAGGTTACACTCTTGATCCAAGAGGGATGATCTTTGAACTCAACACACCACCTAGTACCCTTTTTTCCTTATTATTCTATTATAATAATCAACCTGATGGAATTTAATAGAAACGTTTATAGAATTGTTAAAATAATGTTTAAATAAAATATGGATAAGGACACACTATTAAGTTGCAGCTGTACCAACTGTTGCCGGGAACTGCCACGGACATTCCCGTTTCCGTTTGCGCATTATGACGTATGGCACCCGTTCATAATCTAAATGGTCCAACACAAGTAACCCGGGGTGTATAGCAGCAGGTGGTGAAATAGGTACAACGACTATCAAAAGCCAAAACTATAATAATAGGAATTTGGCAAACAAAAATCAATTTTTGTCACCACTGATAGAAACGGAAAAAACAACCAATTATTGATTAATTTCAAACTATGAATTTAGGGGAGAAATAAAAATAGAAACAAACAAAAAATCATAATAATCGATTCAATCTTTTTTCCAACTATAACCTTGGTGTGTATCGTGTTTCAAAATCAATTGTTAGACAATGTGCGTTGTCGATTTTGTGACCGATGAGTTTCAACATTCATGCAAAGGTTAATCGAATGTCTCAACTGAGATTTGTCGCGAACAATACATTCATTCGGTACTTGCCGATTGGACATTTCAAATGTAATGCGTTTGGCTTTACTTGAAACGATTTATCGGCTTTCTGAACCAATGTGAGGGAGGAGCGCACCGAACTGCTTTTACACAGCTATTCAGTGAAGATCATGCAAAAAAAGAGAGAACGAACGATAGGAAAATGTAAAATCCAACATTTATCTTTTAATATTTATTACACAAACAAAATTATCATTGTTTCTGTTAACAATTCCAATCTACTGAATGTCAATAAAGGGACAATTTGTAAATGTAATTAACAATTTAAATCTTTTTACATAAAAATGGATGAATCCGGTTGTAATGAAATACTTTTATATTATATCATGTAGGCTTTACTTTATATGGGTGCAATACCTGCTAGAAACCTCAAAAAATTCCCAATAATGAAACCTAATTTCATTTCTTTTTTACAATAAATTATCCTCCACAACCCTACTATCGAAAAAATCGAATTTCTAATCCTACCAAAAAAACAACAACCCTTTCTTTCTCTATTTATCGGCGATTGTGTAGAATTTTAATTGGAAAACTAAACAAACGATTTCAATATAAAACAAGCAAAGCTTGTAAGGAATCCTAAAATTGCTGTAATTCTAAAATCCAATTTGCATACATTTCCTAATTAAGCTAAAATAAATACACTAGTGGCAAGGTTGTTTCCTCTTTTAGCTTCCTCCTTATTCACTTATTCTCTTCATAGTATATACCTTTATATTTACGTATATTCGGTATGATGTTGTTATCTACCAGCCGTGCATACTCTACTACTAACTCCTTTTAACCATATGGTGTTATCTAATGGACGTTATTACAAAACAGTACAATGTTTCGCGTGTTCAATGTTCAAAGCAGATTATACTAGTTTTGTCGCAATTTTGCAAAAAAAATTAATAATTTTCATCCATCACGAGTACTCTACATAGATTTAGCTGTAATTCGAATTTTTTTCGTAATAATCAAACCATTGTTTAGTGAAACTAATTTATAATGCGGTTCTAGTCTTTGATTTTGTTTACTGAAAAATTCGTTCTACTTCAATAATTCCCCCGAAAACAAAGCTAATATCCGATTTATTACTTTCGATTACATTTTAATAATGATTTTTTTGGGATAACGAGCAAAAAAAATTGCTTATGTAAACGTTGCGCCACGTCTACTTTCCAACAATAATTCATTCGGTTCGTTGCGTCGATATATTTACCAATTAATTTGAAGACCTTGAATTTCGTAGAGGAAACCGTCAGTGAAAGAATTACCATCATTTAAATATAGCTCTATCAATCTGTCTTATCATTTTGGTAAATTTGTGAATATTTCATAAATATAATTAAACTAAACAACAAAGTTCTATTGGCAAATATTCAAAATTTTTTTGCAAAACTGCCAAACGACCACACACATACATTTTATACATTTATATAAGTAATTATATTGGAAATCTTATCCAGTTCATTCGGACAATCAACTTGTACAGGAATTTTTCTAATTTCAATAAGTTGTGGGGGCGGAAACGGAATTTCTCGACAATCTTTAACCATTCAATATCCTGTCATCAACTTGTTCAACTTCCAAGTTCAGATCAATTTAATTAACCGATCTTTCATTGAATTAAATAAATTTATATCAAAAGATAGCAACAATTTTCCAATAAGAAAATGAATAGTTTGAATACTAGTTAATTGTGGAAATTTAGAGGAACTAGTGGAAATAGAATAGAATAATATATACAGAGGTGAATTGAGGATAAATCTAGATTGATACAGTTATAATTAGAACAATTAAATTGATTAATAAAATGATATTAATTGTATAACAAGTCAAAATATCCATTCTGGCTCGTTTTCAGTTGAGGAAATAGGCAAAACCGAGAGAACAATGTTATAACTTTTCGTTTTGACGATGTTACCCTCAGCTTTATCTAATTATAACGACAGAAAATGTATCTGACAGTGACAAGTATTGTTCAGCAATAACATCACCTTTGTTGTAATAACCATATGGAAAGCTTACAGGAATATAAATACATTTATAACGACATTTAAAATAAATATTGAGGCTTGTGGGTGTTTAACTAGACAAATACTCGATTGGCAACGAATTATAAGGGAGATTACAGGGAATGTATGATGAAATTTCTAAAATTGCCTCTCCAATCTTCCTGTCGTTTTTTTTCATATTGAAAAATTTAAATACAAAAATTACTCCGATCCGATTAAAGAAAGTCAAATAAAATGAAATAATTAAATTTGGGGTAAATTTCGTATTATTTCTACACATTAAATCCCCGTATTTAAATTAAATATTACACCCTGGTACATTGTTGGAATTCCACAAGAAAAACAACACTTTTCAGAACATTAATCCCCTAAATGATTTACGATCTGTTCTCTAGTGAAGTTAAAGAAGAAAAAAACCGAATTCTCTATTGGATGAATAAAATTATTTCTACTCAATGTAATCCAACAGAATTTGAATTATTATTGATGTAATCAAAACAATTTTGATCGCCCTTAAGAGTTGAAATACACACACATACTAATATTGAGTTAAATATATATGTAAATATAAATTACCTTAATACTGTCGTAGCAGGCCGTGACACGACCATTTTGAACTTCGACATTGGCGGGTGGATGTGCAAATTTACATTCAGTATCTGGACGAGAGCATTTGTTCCTTTGAAATTCTCTGCAGACCTCTAACTGAAGCCAGCGGGAATCCTTCCCATTGAGTAAATTATTCATGTTTACCATTGCCATTGCGTTGGTGGTCTTTATATTCTCTATATTAATTGATATAGACGTAATATAATAGAGGGATGAATGAGAAAAATTATATCAAACAGTTATTAAAACACTTTTTCCTTCTTCTGCGTCTCTTCTCTCAAATAAACGAAAAAAATAACACAACACAAAAAAAATTTGCTTCAATTGTAAATTGAACAGAGAGAGACAGATAGGGGGTTGTTATTGTTGTTGTTATTATTATTGTTGTTGTGTTTGAAAACACACACAAACGAGCTGAATTGAATCAAGTGGAATTATTGTCCATTCTTTCGATAATTTTCCATAGGTAAAACACAAATTGGAAATCGATGGATAATTTAACGCGCGATTAATTATTGAAAAACTGTTATATAAAAATAAACTTTGAACACTATTGTTATTGTTATTTATGGCTTTTTCTCAACACTCGTTTTCTTCTTCTATCATAAGTAACATTGATTTTGTAAATGAATCTTCCAAAAATTTGTTATTCGTTTAGAAGATACTCTTTGTATTATTTTCTTGAAAAATTATTCAAAATTTAGATCTTTATTTTTCTTAATTTTTTTTTTTTTTAATTCAATTTGCGAAGAAGCAGGTAGGCGAAAAGCGAAGCGATTGTCGATTCTAGCGCATGATGCAAGTCCAAAATTTTCTAGTGATGTCTTACTTCTTCGGTGGTGGTCTGTAAATAAATAAAAATAATTTAAAAACACTGTTGCATCACATTAAACAACAAAACTTAAACTAAACTAGAGAAAAAGGGTTAACACGTATTTATTTCTTACTAGATTTGTTAGAGAACCGGTCTCTATTAGAGTCTAGACAACATTTTAACCCCTTCTCTACGAATTTCTCTTAAATTTTTCTCACAACTACTATATTTAAATATCAAAGAAAATCATCAAAGATATATAAGTTCGTTTCTATAATATGGGGTGATTTTTATTTTAACATCCCTCTAGTAGATTATTTGTTATATCAATCCCTCTCATTTTACACCAAACAAACGAAAAAAACCGTTAACTAAAAATCTATTTTGTTAGATCTATATATAGCTATATATAGCATTTCATGATTTTAATTGGATGAATTTCCGGTAAATTTTCCAATTTCTATCTTTTGTTTCTACATTTGATAGGGTAAATGGTTGGAAAATTCGATTTACTCGTAACTATTTCAAATATTTGCGTTACAAGTTAGTACAAGTGGATTGCATTTCAAGTAGGAACTTTTGTCGTATTCGAATATACTAAAATTGAGTTTTTTTCATCTCTTTTGAAACTAAAATCTAGATAACGAGAGATTTATTATTTGTCTACCACATTGTAGAGGTGTAAATTGTAATAATCGTAATTGATAAGGGTTGAAATTCTACAAAACCAAATCAATAAGTAAAGCTCGACGATTATTACCGTATTATTGAATACTCTATAGCCAATTAGATAATTCGATTTTTATGTGAATTGAAAGTGTGGAAAAACGTTAATTGAGAAATTGTTATGCGGGTATTTGTTTTTTGAACGAACAATTGAAAGAGTAATTCCAACACCGCAGTTTTTGCGGAAAGAATCCATAAAACATGAAATACTTTCAACCTAAATATTTGCATGTTACGCTCAAAATAACTCAAAGAATATTTAAACGATTGCTCATGAAATAGACTGATTTAAAATACACATTGAGATTGAATTACGAAATTTATCGGTTTTTATTAAAATAGAATAAAATTCGACAATAACTCACAAAACGGATATTAATAAAGTTAAACTAATTAATTATATTTGTGATTATTATCTGATTGAATTCCATCTTTTCATTGGATTTGCCTTAATCCCATTTCCTTTCGATTTGAAAAACCGTTTTCTAAACTGGGTTAATGTTAATGAAAAGCATACTTTCTAGAAGTTTTCTTGTTTCCGTTCAAGCAGGTGATTATTTAATTTTTTATTTCACCACCCTCCCCATTGTTATTCAAAATTATTGAACAATATGTAGTATGACAAGGAATCATTACAAATAACGAATAATAGGGGCTGAATTGACAGGATCAATATCGATTCAATCAAAACACAACCAGCCTTCAACAAATAATAATTAAGAAAAGTTTACGTACGAATTATATGGAAAAATTGCGGGAAAGAAGTCGAACGTAAAGCTTCAATTTGAATATGATGCAAATGAAATAAATCGACTTTTAAGAAATTTAAAGAAGAGAAAAAACAAGATGTTTAACGTCAAGTAGAAACCGTAGAAGTCAAAGATCAAAGAACACAACTTCAAAAGAATTAACTAATAAAAAAATTAAACGAATTTATTCATATTGGTTAAAATAGCTTGAGAGATGCAATAAGAAAATAAAATAGTTTTAATTCAACGCTAATCTGTAGAAAGGATTGTTTAAAAAATAATAAAATGGAACGATTTAACTATAATCAAACACAAGATTCTTGTGAATAGTTCTTGTTGGTTTTATTGAGGAAATTGTGAAGAATCTTATAGCTATTGTAATTAAAATTAAATTCTTAATTGATAGAAAACGAATGAAAAACATCTAAAATAATTTGAATTAAGAGCAAACAATTAATTAATGAGATCATAAATGGTGAAGTGCTTCATTATCGTTGCCTATGCAGACGTTGTAATTTACAATGCAAATATATTGCTTTAAATTCCAAGGATTTGAGAAATGTAAAGAGTGGAAAGTGTAAAGACGACAACGACAGTGTAGTATAACTTACATACATATTTATATTCGCTTTTGAATGGATAATAGACAGACAATCGTCGGTCTAAAAATACGAACGGACTTTATCATATCGATCCAATAATGTAAATATAGACCCCATTTCTATTTCGATTTAAAAACATTCATAAAAACAATGTGTTAGTTAATAAGAGAAGCTGCGAGATTTCTATAGCGGATGGTATTTGAAGTATTGAAAAAAGAAAACAAGCACCTAGATTCTTCACGTAATTGTCGTGATCCTTTCATACGATTAGTCATGGATCTTGTAAGTGTACATTTTAACTTGAAGAAAATTAATGGGGTGACAACTCGTATTGACTGAAAACATCGATCAAACCGACTCTATGTTAAAATGCCTCATTATTATATTTATAAAAGCAGATAATATCAGCCTACATAACATTAAATTTATTCTAATTTTTCAAAATGTATGGAAATTGATGATATTTTGACCTTCAGATTAAATCGTAAAAAATTGACATAATTGAAAAATCGACAAGTTAACATTTAGTTTTTTTCCGGCGTTCGGTATTACTATTTTGTATTGCTGAAACAAAGAAGGAAACGGCGTATTTAATTTCAATCTGTCTCCCTATAAACCACCATTTCTCTATCGAAATCAAAACGGAAATGCAAAAGCCACCACCATAGATTTCCGAGGCATTGTTCTGTGAAATTGAATTCTGTCATTTTAATTATGGTTTTATACCTTGCATATTCTCTTTTAATTAAGCACAGGATAGTGATTTATTAACTGAACATTATTACTAGCTATTGTTATTGGAAAATAAAGAACAAAGAGAGATGTAGGTATCACAATAATTTTTCCATTCTTGTTAAATCAAAGACATTTACAAATTATATCCAATGTTAATTAATTGATAAGCAAGTAAACGATGGGAAAGTTTACAAAGGACCAACTCTCTATACAACAATGCACCTCCCGACTATATTCAAGTTATTTGTGTTGAAAACAGGTCAGTTTCAAATATTTCCGGCTTACTTGAGAAATCCCCCATGAATGCCTAGTAATTAGGATCTATTTTCATTACAAATAACTACTGAATAGGCATTGTATCAAAGATGGGTGATGTGTATTAATCGTATTACATAATTTTTAAGTGCTAAATATTGTTGATGTGATATCGTCACCTTGTGACCACTCTTTAAAAAAACAATAATAATATGAGGTCATCCATATATTTAGAGTCATTTACTATGACTCATTATTCAAAACAGTTGAAAGAATAGTATAACAAATACTGTCTGTAGTTGTTAAGAGTCTTCCACCAACGCATTAACATTGGCAGCTAGTGTCTAAATTTAGTTGTTTAAATGCGTACAACGTTCACTATTTGAAAGGGAATAAAAAGAATGAACAAGAAAAAAGCACAACATATGCTAACATATTTCTTTTTTACTTTCATCTCCCGAAGAAGTCTTATTATTTCGCAAGCTTAATGAATTATACTCGGCAGTAACAGTGCAAGCTAACTATACCCTAGAGAGATCTCCAGGTCTTCTGATGGTTGTTCTGAACTATCTATCTGATATTTTTTCTATTCAACATATCTTTTTTTCTTCTCTATACTCACTCGTTACTCTAGTACTACTGTTACTGTTACACTATTTGGCAAATTAGTACGGTTACACAGTAATCTATTATGTCTATTGTGGCTGCATGTTGGCATAAAATGGGCCGCATTAACCATCTAAAATGATAAATTATGCTCTCGGGCGCTCTCCTCTCTAACGTCGATGGCTCTGCCGACACTATAATAAATACTCTTGTGGTTATATGCCACTATGGCCAGCTCTAAAAGAGGAAATCCACTATTACAACCAGGTTCAATTAACAGAGTTAACACCGGGATTGATTGATTCTATAAAAATCACCGCCAAAAATTCTATCAAATTTAGTTAATAAATTGTTGTAATTAAAATGAAAAATTAAAATTTATACTCCCAATTCTACAATCAATAATTTTAATGGAAAATGCAGCTTTAATATTAAAATTTATTACCATTAAATTCATTGTACATTACTACAAAATACTTTTTATTATGCTTAACTGTGAACTAGACAGAAACTTGTTGGTGGCTAGCCACATAAAACAACATTACGCCACCATTTATTGCAACAATTTAAAGGTTGTGAATTCAGGAAACTTAACAACTTTTTCCATATGACGGTAATTTGTTAAATTACACCATCATTAATACACTTGACAAAACAATGACTTTCACAACATTAAGAAAAACCCAAATAAATCTGATTCGATTAAGCATAAAGACTTGAACAAAAAAAAAAATTATAAACCAACTAAAAATATTAATCCTGTCAATTTTTAAAACAGCAAACTCGTGTCAACTTTTTAAATTAAAACGCCAACAATGTCACTAAAAGCAACGAGAGGAACTCGAGAGAGAATCAGATAATAAGAAACAAAAGTACATTTCGGATTTTGTGAGTTATTCGGTTTGATGATGCTTGGTTTTAGGTTTAAATTACTTGTGTGTCACTTCCATTAATTACTTTAGGGTGTCACAACAGCGATGGCATCTGTCAGAAGTGTACACTCTAACCCACACACATTCACACATTAATTTTATAAAATAGTAACGTTTTAAAAATGGTAACTGGCCAGTAATACCGTCGCATTTTAGAAAAGAAAAGAAAAAACGAAATACAGGTCCTGCAAACAGATTAACAGTGGACGGCAGGGCCAACAAACATATCGTCTCGTCTCTCACCATCATCCATTTAGTGGAAAAAAACAGAGAAGAATGTTAACACATCAAGTCGAAATGGCTGTTTCATCAACTGATCATTCAACTAGATAGTTGCAACGGTTTTTTTCTCCTCTATTCAACAACAAAACTAGTTGCCATTTATTCATTTTCGCATTTTTAAGCACTGTTAACGGTGAGTAAATACAAATTAACAAAAAAATATATAATTGACATCTAAAAAAAACGCATACATCTAGAAATTGTATATTAAAGTGAAATTCCATTCGATCTAACTGTATTAGATTGGGGACAAAATTCCCAAAGTAAATTTGCAATACAACAACGATTTATTTCAATCAAATCAACCATTGTAATTTTGAGAGAAGAATCCAAAAATCCTGTAAAGCAGGACTTTAGGGTGGAAAATTGCCATTGATTGATTAACGACAGGATAAAACTGGCCTGACAACAAAACATTTGTAGGAGGGAAAAACGAGAAAAAAACAACATTGAATTTAATGCCCCCCCAATAAAATTAAATATTAAGTAAATTCTATGAATATAAATGGGCATGGGAAAACAATAAAATTATAAACGAATTTTTTACTTGTCTATAAAATTCTTTCTTATTCTTTCTCATTGTATATTAAATACAATATAAAAGAGAATTTCTAGTTGGATTACATGTTGGAATTTTGTGATTTCCAATCTTGTAAATCGGGATGGTGAAGGAAGATCGGATAGTCGTGTTAAATCCAATTTAGGGGAAAAGCTAAAATCTGAGGCTAATCTTGGCAAGACGAAATAGCAACAGCCGTGATGTAATCGTTAATTTAAGCTGAGGTTAACTCCGGAAACCAACGTTTGACTATCAAATACTGATTAGTTTTGTATATGCCATTATAATAAAATTATAAATCAAGTGAAAGTAACACAATATAATAATTTTGAATTATTAATAACCGTATAAAACAAACACCGAGAATTATGTAAAATTATAGCCAAATTCGCCAATACTAGCGATTTCTTTTTGAAACAAATTAAATCAATTGGATGTAAATAGGATAAAGTGAAACTCACATTAGAGAGATCCTGATTTTTTTTCAAACCAATAACACACACCGACTCCACCAAAAAATCACCAACAAACCAAGCAGGGAATCTTGCACCACTATGACAAGACGAATTTTCAAACTTAGAAAAAATTTGCGTCAGAGATAATGTTGCACACTAAGCTTTTGATTTGATTTGAAACGAAATCAACTGAAAACTAAATCCAGACGTCAGCGGCGTGTGTTTTTTTTTCTCACTTGTTTTTTTGCCCTCTTTTAGCTCTCTTAAACTATTTTCGTTTGGGAAGCGTTTTGTGTTGGAAACTTTCTTTCCGGGTCTTCTTTTTTCTATTGATTACGATAATAATAACAATAATGATAATAACAGGATAATGTTTTGAACGGCACTTAATTCCACTCTATTTATATTTAAGCTGTTCAACCACCTTGCGAAGATGCTTTTTGCTATCTTGTGGCATTTAACCGAAACAAAAAAAGAAACAGGACGCAACTTTTCACAAGAAGTATAGATTTAGGAATTCCAAGATTTTATGTTGTTCGTTTTGTTTTACTAAGAATAACTAACAAACTGGCTCGTTTTATTTTTCAGTGTTTTTTTTTTTCAATTTTATAGTCTGATGAAATATTGATGGTTTCAGTACAGATTTTAACAGAGTATTTTTATTATTATTATAATTTTTTTTTTAACTTTCAATATATTTTTTTTGAGTGTTAATATAATGTGCGTCTCTCGAAACTTGACACACAAGACTGGTTCTGAGAAAGCGTCGCGGGCAAGCTAAGCGGTCAGGCGATAGCGAGGGACTGCTTGCTTGCCGGTCGCGACATTAGCGTCGCGATTTCGCATCAATCGACAGCGCAAGCGTTGCATTGGGGGTGGTGAGAATGGCAACCCAGGAACGACGATGGGGAGAACTATCCTGCTGTCAGAAAAGAAGAGAGAAAGAAATAGAGAGATAGAGACGATGACGATGTAATAGCACTGATGGTGGTGGTGGTGGTGATGGTGGTGGCGGTAGCGGTGGTGGTGGTAGTGGCAATATAGAAGAAAGAGTAAAAGAGATAGACGGTAAGGGGTTGAGTGCGGTATGGTTAAGAGAGTTGCGCAATTCCATTGCCCCTCTTGGAATTTCGTCGAGCCACCACGACTAATTGCAAAAGATCCTACTGAAACGGATTAATAAATCCTTAAAGTTTTTTTCAATAAAAACCCAATGTTTTGATCAAAACCGTAACTGAAAAAATACAGTTATCATTATTTATCAATGATATGGAATTTCCACGTTTTATTTGAAATAGAAGTCATACGTTGATAAAAATTACCACACAAAATAACCAAATATACTTTATCTCTTATCTAGAAGAAGCTTTTCCTGTATCCACAATGTTATCGTATTTTGTTCAGTTGCAGTTTAAAATCTCATGACATGCCCCTTTTTCCACCAATCTTCTTATCATTCAACAACTAATATTACAAAAATATTTCATAATAAATTATTCAATATAACATTCTGGAAAGTGGTTTTAAAAATGAATTATCTACCAACAACATCACTTAAAAGTTTCTCTCCTGACACCGATTCAAATTTCTTACAGAGTGTAATTTAAACTGGAATTCCAATTTAAGTGAATATAAAGGGAAAAAAACGGAAAATTCACCACAATTTTCCTATAATCAAAATAGAATATCGGTTTTCGTAAATATTTATTCTAAGCTAAAATTAAATTTATTTGTTCAACATTTGTCAAAAAATAGCAAAACGAACAAAAGTTATTGAAAGAAAATTGGATCTGATTCAAAATAATGTTCAGTTATCTGGAAAAAAATCACACAATGGGGAAGAAATCATATCTAAACATCAGTTATTTTGTATATTCCATACAATTATATCCCGATCTTTGCAATACAATTTCTAGACAGTTATTACATAAGTTGAACTATATGTAGAAATAAAATTATATCTTAGCTATGCGTCTACTATAAATTATATCGTTTATAACTAGAATAAACTCCCAACATACATTCTAACAATAAATATATCAATTTTTAATTTTCTTTATATCTAGAAGAGATGAAATAAAAAGAAAGATTCGTTAAGAGTGACGAAAACTCATCATTTTCTCCACAATTCTAATCAAAAAGAAACCGGATATTGTTTCAGAAAAAAGACTTATCAAACAGTGGTGAATTTGAAAAGAAATCGGACCTTTGAAACCCGCATATTTTTATAGTCAAGTGGCCATCATTGATGCATCCTTTGTCTGTATGTTAAAAGTTGAAAAGTATAGAAGGAAACACTTCGTTGGCCGTCACCATTACCACAATTCCGTACTTAAATTCTATAATAGAATAGAACGACGAATAAGAACAACACGAAAACTAACAACATTACAAAAAAAACAAAGAACAGATCCGGGGAAGAAGACTTTTTGTTTTAATGCAACAAGTACTCCTATTGTGGCCTATTACTTACATTATTACCTTCGAAACTAGAAAGACGGAAGAAAATACATTAGAGACACACAGAAGGGAAAATTCGAATATTTTAAAAGTTAATTTTGTTATAAGATTAGTAATAAATTGGAAATTTTTAACTAAAAGCGTTAGATTAATCGAATATTTCAATGTCAAAAACACATGTTTCCAATTCTATGAAACATGTGTTTTTTGTAAAAATCTTTGAATAAATATTTAAATTCCAACAATTATTATTATTATTATTATTATTTGTTTTGTATATCCATTCTAGTATTATGCAGTAAATGAAATTTAGGAAATCACGCAAACTATAATTTTCAACTAGGCCAACCGGCACGGCATTGCACCTAAAAACCATTTGAGCTATACTGTTGTTTAATTTTTTTGTTGTTTCGTACCCTATAGAATTTGTAAAAGAAATTCTTTCATTTATTTCCGAATATAATAATAGTCGGAAAACTTTATGTGTACAATTAACAACATGGAAATATTTCTAACGGTTTATGAAAGGAGATTATTTTTATCGTTGTATCTATAACACCGCACACAGTTTTCTGTAATATTTTTACCGTAAATTTGATAAATTTCAAATATAAAGACTATTTCCTGACAAAAACACGAATTATTACAATTTATATACGATATTTTTACATCTTTATATAAAGTAAAACCAGTAATTATACTTTTAATTACAATTTTTATCGTACATTATTAAAGAGGTCAATTTCGGTTTTCTCATTTGCAAATTGCATCCAATATTGTTTTATTTCGTATAGATTTTTGAGAGAATTTAAAAAGTGACCTGAATTATTACAATTAATTCGATTGAATTTTCTTAAAATTACCCTTTTCGTGACATTCTTTCAGGGGGCGACAAGCAACAAATGACGGTAAGGAAGATAAACGAAGGAATTAATCAATAAGAGACTCCTTTTACCATGAATAACAGCCGACAAATAGGAACGGAAAGTTAGACAATTTTCCCCGGAAACATACAGAATTGAAATGGGTTTATTGTTATTATTGTTGCGTATTATTGTGACATTGAGGATTCTAACGACCACACTTTTAAAAATAGAACATTAAGAATTAAAATAGATACAATTAAGGATATTTTATATTATTTATTGTTTTATATGAATTCTTATTATTAGGAATATTGTTATTAAATTTAAGTTGTCTGTATATTTCGTTGGCGATGCGCGACGAGACGGCATTCATTTTCCCTCAAGGCCATACAATTACCTACCATGAAGGTTATTAAACGATATGCTTTTTTCATGTACTGTTGTCTAAACACCCCCCTCACCAATAAAAACAACCTCCATTTCACCCATTCACAATTATTTTAAATTACATTTAAAATTTATACAACAATAAAAACGCCGAAAAAAATCAGAAAACCAAATTCCCTTGTCGTTATTTCCAAGATTATACTTCCCTTTATCCAGCAGTCTTTATTATAATGATACTAGTCGAGGATTAATGCGATTTCTCTCATTTTTCTTTAAACTTCCCTCCAACTAAACAACACAAACAACATCCATATCATATCCCTATTTTCACTCTCTCAATTCTCTAGACAAGCGAGAGTTCTGTTTGAAAATAAAAGTGTAAAAGAGTGGAACGAAAAACCATCAACATGTTGCGTGTCATCTCATCGAAGATTCACCGCTAAAGTTTTGCTTATAGACGTTGTTGCATTGGAAGCATTGTTCAAGCAAAAAAAAAAATGATATAGAAGGACAAAAACGAAACAAGATGAATTTTATGCATGTTTGAATGTGTATGTGTGCGAGTATATATTTGTGAAGTGGTCAGGCCTCTTGTCCAAAACTGGTCTTGCATACTTACAACCGGTTCAGTTGAAGATTATTGCAGACTATACCCTCCATTAGACAGATAAAAACGATGCTAAAATTTAATGTCCTAAATGGCAAACTTTACTAAACAAGCAAAAGAATTATAAATACCTAACTATAGAGTTTAGAGAAAGAAACGAATCAATTTGGACAAAATTCTTTAAATTATATGACAATGATTGATATTACAAGATTTTGAAAAGATCACAATGCCAGATGGTGAGAATCCAAATTATATTTGATTTAGAACGTGTCAAAGTACAAAATATTGTCGAAATTTTAGTTTTAGGGTCAAAACCAGTTCTTCTATTTCTCTAGAGCCTCAACTATTAAGCAAAAAAAAAATGATAATAGAAGTATTCCCCCATTAGACTAGATCGTTAAATTTTCATTTCCAACTCAGAATAACATCTGAGCAATTTTTCCAACTACTACCTCATTATGATGCGAATTTGACACCCTTAAGCTTATTTAGTAATGCATTAGTTTACATACAGTTATAATAAATAATCAATGCATTGATGTATACAAAATATCCGAAATTACAAACATTTTACAGAATGTTGGCAGCGATTTCTGGCGCGCAAAGGTCATTTAGTTGAAGGCGCTTGGCAACCTGCACCAAGTCTTTGCAGCTGCTGATACACACACATATACAGACAGGTTTCTACATTACATACGTATACTTGTATAAAATTTGCAACTTATGTATCTTTGTACAATATTGTTTAAAGCCTGAAGAATCATCCTATAAAATAGTACAACAGAATCTCCAACATTTCAAAATATGCCATACATTTTCCGTTGTGGAGTTTTAACATTCATTCATAATACACTAATTTTACGGTTTTTGTTTAGTTGCGAAAGAGTGAGAATTAAAAACTAGTTGATTATTGCGTAATAATTTTAAAAGGTCATTGTAATTTAACTAATAGAAATCAATTGTATTAACATTAAATCCTGATTTCAAGGTTGTCAAAATAATCAATACATAGAGATAGTGTAACAAAAGCTCAATATAATCAAATTTCGGCAATATAATAGCTTGTAATAGTCGTATAAATTACACTAAATAATCAATAAAATAAAATGACAAAATCCAAAATACAATACGTTGTCTTTGAGACATTCGATATGGACGAGGATTTTGATACTATAAAAAGCAATACCGTAACAACTGACCTAAATGTTCATTGTTCATTCAAACGTTGAACAAAACTAATACCAACAAAATATCAACAAAATTGAAACAGTTTAAAGAATAAATGAATTCTAATTAGTAAATGTTACATTTAAAACTAACAATTTACGCAATCTAAATTAGATTGTTCGAATATAGAAAAATTCAACTATTAAAAACCTCTACTTATGACATATCAATCAAACAATCAATCAATCAATCAAAAACAACAAAAAAGTAAACATATAAATAATAATAAGTAAACCTTTTATAGTTAAAGAGATGTACATTTTTAACAAGAAAGATACGTATAGAACAAAGTCATCAGCCTTTCGCGAGGTAACCTAAATCTTTTGTAAACTCAACACACAGCTAGTTAGCTAGCTAGGCAGTTGTGAAAGTTGCATTAGACAGGAAGATATATCATCAATATAAATAGAATGTTAATGCAGAAGAGTTTTATTATTGCAAATACAAATATTACCACTTTATATCAAAATAAACTAAACGATTTTTTCCCCACTTATTTCTCTAGATTTTCCAGTTGAAATTTTTAAATAGAATCGATTGGTTTGCATTAGACGATTTTATAAATAATAACGATGATGTATATGAAAAATTTGGAAAATTAAATCTTTCAACATGCAACTGTATTTCGTAAAAATGAACATACAACACAACAGGGATCCTATTCGATATTTTACAGTTTCCTTTAGAATAAAAATATTTTTAGATTTTTCTATAATATAAGCAGATAGGAAACACAAATTGTGGTCTATAACTATTCGTAACAGTTTCAAGAAATCAAAACTCATTAATATTGGGAGGGAAACGATATAAAAATAACATTTTTGTACAATATCAAATTTAATCCGCTAATTATCATTTTTTTCTGTTTTAGAAACTTTGCCAATTCACCTGACAATACACAAATTGTTTAGAAAAAATAAATACGTGGGTATTATTAGTTAAGAAAAAAGAAAATACCGTTCCTTAAGTAGGAAAAAATAATATCGTAGGTGACAACAGCCAAAATTACCAACAATTGAACATTATTCAGTATCGAGACCTTTATTTGAATTAATTAAAAACCACTAGTTTATCTTCGAATTAAGATAAATAATAATAGAAATAACAGAATAACAAATAAGGTTATAATTAGTTTGCATATTTTGAAAATTAACCATAAATTCAATGTACTTATACAGATAATATATGCAGATTTCTCTCTTAATTTAGACAAAAATGACATTTTAATTAAATGTAATAAAGCAAAAATTACGTAATATGTCAACAGAACAATTCCAAATAAATATGTACAAACATGATAATATTAAAAAAATATAAAATAATTATTGATAAAAATTAACATAAATGTTAATTAAATATTATCATTACTTTGTCATTATCCAAATCAAGAAGAAGCACTAGTAAATGTCGTAGATCCAACGCGATGACACCCTTGTAAAATAGAAATAATAACGTTATTATAAACTATTGAATACACGATTTTTACCCAGAAATAATCTATGGAAAGAAATAGAACAAGAAATCCAAAAATATGGAACAGAATGAAACATATCCTAGATTTCCCCAGTAGAAAATTAAGTGCACGTATACTCGATCAAAATAACCGGTTTTCTTAAAACAGACTCTAATAATAGAAACAACTATTGCTCTAGACAAACCAAGATATGAATCTTTCTCTTCGTTTAAATAACAATACCAGTACCATGATCTTTTATTGACAACACCAAAAAAAACCGAGTAGAATTAATATAAACTACTGACATTTATAAATTGACGAACGAAAGAAAGAAAAGGAGCTTACAATAAAAATAACGAAAGTATAAATCTTCATGCAAAATAACATGTGAAGCTTTATTTAAAAATAACTTAACCAACCAATATTTCTTTCACGATTATCCATTATTCAGATGAAAAAATAACGTAACAACAAAACAATAATTTAAGTGTTATTTTTTTTTTTCAAAAAATTGCATAAATTTATTGGGGAAAATTTCAAAAGACAACTGGAACGAAAAATAAACCCACGCTTACTTTTATATTAGAAGTAACACAATTAGAAAAATTTTAATACTTTTACTATGATAGAAAGGACAATAGGCCGGCCTTTAATATCGAACCCAAGAGATTTCTAAAACTTATTATAGCGCTTATACAACAATTGTTCAATTAATAAGCCTTTCCTTTCTGATACAACCAATAAAAAGAACGGTTTAACAAATTGGAAAGATTGTCTTATTAATTTGCAATTTGGAATTAATTTGTGAAGATTTTAACACGTTTATTTAGAATAAAAAAAAAGAGAAAGGCCAACAACTAAATAATAGAGAGAAATATCGGTTGTTTTGATACAATTTGAAATTTCTTACCTAACCAGTCGTCTTTACTACAACAGTCAATTAATCTCAATCAATTAAAGTTTAATGAAAATGACATTCAGAAATTTAAAAAGATGACTACCCAATGATTTAATAGTAGAATAAGTTGAAGATAATTTACATTTGTTACGTTTTAAAAGAAACTAAATCAATAGATTTGTGTCGAAAATAAATATATAATCGAAAGAAATTGTGTAATTGACAGATTGTTTAACATAAATGTTTATTCCTTATTTGTTTAATGTAAATATGGCACATATATCGGCTTATTACACTCGAATAAATTTTATGTTTGATAACATTTACCTAAATCTATTACAGAATTATATAATCCTTATATAGACATAAGATGATAAACAACTCATTGTAATTTGTATTTAATCAACCATAAAATTATCAGAATTGATATCGGAAAAATCAACTTTTCATCATTAGAATACAAGTTTTTATATGCGCAAAATAATTAAATATAATTGATGGAAAGTTATAAAATAACGATTTTCAATAATATCGAAAAAATTATCAAAAAATTGGAAAGCTTGAAAATGGCAACACTTGGGCTAGATTGTATGTGTCAGATTACATATCAAGATAGTATTTTTATCGCGAAATTGAAGTAGAAAACTCAACTGGGTGTGTTGCGGTTTAAAATTCTATTAAATACACTTACGATACAATATTAATAATAATAATAATAATTAATAAACGTTTTCCAATAATACAAACAATATATCGTCACGTATTTAATCTTGTGACACTTTCACGTCTCATCGAAACATCGTCTAAATTTCAAGAATCATCAAACTGGGGGAAAATCATTGAGTCATAACGACTGTTTTCCACACAATTATTACCAATATTTGATAATCGCTATCAAAATGTGACATATTTTATAGGAATTAACGCTCAATTAATACAATCACCAAATCGAACTTATTTAAACTGAAATCCATTGACGAAAGGCGTAACAGTTATGCTTATCGATCGATCATAAAAGATGACGTTCTCTTTTTTGGCAAGATAGAATAGAAAAACTTGCCAGATACAATTATTACCAACATTAAAATTATTTATGATTCATAGGCTTTTGGAAATACGTCTTTTTTTTCGAAATTTCAACTATTATTACAGATTGGAACACAATTTTTAATCCATTTGAAACAAATAAGCAAATATCAATTTCTGATATAGGAAGTTGCAACACCTTAACGTAAATTGTTTGACAACTGCTGAACATATAATGAAGAGGATTATGAACTTTAGAAATAAACTTAGAGATTTGAGCGTAGAGACTTAACACCTGTACCGCTAGATTGGTTAAACTTCCAACACTATGCTCCGTTTCAAAAGTCTCCTATATTTCTACGAGTACAACATTCACAATTTTCTTTGAAAGAAATATAAAACTATTCATATAACTACTATACAGAAACTATACACATAACATTGTATTATGTGGAAAATCCTCAAAAATGTATCCAATAGTAGTAAATATGATTTTATTGTTGAAACTTTGTAGCGTAACATAAAATGAACAAATCTTATTGGTACAAAGGTGCAACAATACCAAAGCACTCTCAAATTCCAAGAAAAAAACACCTAATTTTGATAATGAACAACAAAAAAGAGAAATAACAATTTAAGGTTATATTATTCTAACCTTAAATGTTATGTCTGAACGATAAAAAGCACCAATTTTAGATTAAAATGTTCCAAAAAAACTAAATTAGGTTATTTTCATATTAACGAATAAACAAAATTATCAACAAAAAAAGATTTGTTGTTTGCATATCTATATTGTTTCTTAAATTTTATCAGTTTTAAATATTATAAAATTACAAGTGGAAGTCATGCAAAAGTTCAAACTGTACATATAGCAACCAACTGGTTTTGTTAGTTCACTGATCCATAGGCGGCACATTCTCGGCAAGTTCTTTTTTCACTACGGTCATTAAATTTTTGCACAAAATAAAAGATGTTTTGAAAGTGAATTGAATTTAATAAAAAAACAAAACAAAAGATGCCACTTTTGTTTTCGATTTAAAATTTCTATTGTTTCTTTTTTCCGAAAATAAAACAAAATTAATCCGAATAAGACAACGTTTTTTTTTTTGGTTTTAATAAAAATTATAAATTACAACAAATATACCATTAAAACATGAGAGGTAATAAATAAAATGAGATTACACGCCTTCCAGGAATAACGAAAAATTACAAAAATAATAAATTTCAAAGTACCGTAAATTTGGAAACTTAGAGACACTAATGGATTTGTTTAAAATAGCCATGACATATTTTTAACACCGATATAAGCTCAGTTCTAGTTAAATTTAAGCTCCAAGAGTTTTTGTCCTAACAATCAATTTTAAAATACCATTTGTTATTCAACAATTCGATTTTTAATCTGAAAAAAAAACACGGCTTGATTGGAATTAATTAAAGCTTGATAGATGCTAAATTAGATATTATGTAACTTTTATATTGTAAAAAAACAACACGTTTAAACACAATAATCTATTTCATTATTACAACTATTAATAGAAATAGTTGTAATAACAACAGCAACAAGAACGACTATTACTACTAATACCACATATAATTGCAAACTCCAAATCGGTTAATTAATCTCTTCATCAATATTAGAAATAAGAGCTCAAAAATTAGTCAAGTATGTAACTTGAATCTTATCGGATTCGCGACATTATTGATATTGATTGTAAAAATAATGAACATGACTCAATAACATTTCCATATTACATTTACTCGATTTCATGTCCAAAAAGAACGCGTAGACAGTCCCTTTAGTGTACATTTCTCCTTACAAAGGATAAATCTTGTCTCTAAATAGAAAACTTAAATGAAGTTACGGTCTAAGATTAAGGTTCAGGGAAAGTTTTACCTGTTAACAAATAGGTTACATTTACAAAAGCGTAGCAGGTGACAAAAATTAAGGATTATAGAATGGAAACAAAGCTTTGTTGCTAAATTATTAAACAAAATGCGTTCAAAAAATTAAGTAGAAGATTCCAAATAAGTTAATCTCGTTAGAAAAATTTGCTCGGAGACGCAGTGAGTTTGCCATTTCAACTAACAATCCTTTTTAAACTAAATTCAAGGCTAGAAGACAGTTATTGTTTCAAAACTACCGAAAATTAAACATTACAGACATCATGTCAAATCGAAATATTCATCTCTTAACTTCATGTTAATCAACAGTAATGTGTAATAGTTTATTTCTAGTCGAAATTATTAAAAGCAACGTATATAATAAAATTTTTATTATTATACATGGCGACGTAGGTACCTCTACAAAGGTGTATTTTGTATATTAACACTACATAGAATGAGTCATCTTTTGGTTGATATAAAAGGGGAAAAATGACCGATGATAAGATTATAATTTCGAAATATTCCGAATTCGTACAGAAATCGTTTCAATCTAAATGTTTATACCGTTAGAGAAATAGGTCATTTTTATAATTTTCACCAATAAATCACAATAATCTGACAATTTTAAGCTATTTTTATGGACCTACTTAAATTCAAGTTAAATCATCTAAATAAATGGTTACAAGACATAAAATATTAAGATTATTATAGAATTTTTCAAGCTAACTCTAACAGATCCAAAAACATTTTAATATTGTATAATATTTCAGATACATATAAGATAAATTTTCGTTAATCAATTTCAAATAGATTATCATCATATTTGTACATAAGAAACAAATCTATTTATGCAGATTTAGATGAGAAACCATTTTTTATTGTTGCGTAATGGTGTTATTTTTAGATGATGTGAATAATGAGAATCATCTGAATAAACCGTCCTTCCTTTGATTTGAAAACAAAACAAAAATTACAGAATATAAAATAGTGTTTGCTAAAGTACAATCCACAAAAGGTAGTCTATTCAATGTTAAAACGTCTTAACAATCCTTATTCGTTAATCAGAAGAACAATAGGACCCAACATACGTCATTCATAACAAATTACAATCAAACAAAATTTCTTTTTCAGATTGGCTTAATATTTATACAAATGGAATTTTAAAAAGAGTTGAGCAATTTTAATTTTCAACTTTAATTAAAACTGAAAATCTTCGTTATTTTCATTTTAAAGAAGAGTACAATAATAGAAACAATGTTAAATATATGGAAAAGTTTCTATAATCAAACTAGTGATAGCCTTTCAGGGAGTTAAATAGTTAAACAATAAAACCCGCAACTTTATGAAATTTCCGGTCTTTTATGCAACTAGTCATTTGGTGAGAAGTGGTCATTTAGGAGAAGTTTTAATAATAATATTTCATACTGCTTTTGAATTTTTATTACAGCAACATTGTAATATTTCTGTGTAACAACAAAAACTAGATGAGTAATAAGAAAGCTACTTTTATGCTATGGAAATTTGATTAATCTAGAAAAATAATGCCAATTCACATTTCACAGTAATTATTATTAAAACTAAGATCGCATAACTATATTTCATAGAAATTACAAGCTTAGTTATATTATTTTTATCTAAAATACGACAGTAATTTGGTGTTAATATTTGTTGATTATGAATGTAAAATGAGAAATTTACAAATGAAACTGAAAATCTAACGATATCCATGTTGCATCGGATAATAAATTTATCGATAGATTGAAAATTACAAACTCTAATAAAAGGATTGATTCGGCGAATTAAAACGATAAAATAGCGAACACTGTAAAAAATATCACATCAATTCTGTATTGAAAAATGGAAATTTAATTACAACCAACTGAATAGTATCAAGACTTTAATAATCAATAGAACATTAAAAGTGTTGAAGATTTATGGGAAATTGGCTCGAAATTTGATTATTTTTCATTTACATACCTTATAATCATATATCAAATATTCGATCAATTCAAATTTTATTGCAAATTAAAACAATTCAGAAACATCGAATTGACCTTTAAATTACTGTATTATTTTACAATAAATTTAGATAGGAATAGGGAATTATAAAAATTCAAATTCAGAAATATAAATCTTATTTCCAGTTTTATGAAGAATTAATAAATCAAAAATCCTCTCCCATTCGTTTGTAATTCTTCAAAATAGATATTGAATAAGCGCAACAAAGATCAAATAACAGATCATAGAATAATAGTCAACCGCATAATACTCAAGTTATTCGATACCTTTTTGAGCTTATAAGAGAAATTAATAGGTAAATATTGATACTATTTTAATATAGAAAAGAAAGTGACGAAACTGTAAAAAAATAATCCCAAAGGAGTTTTAATACTGAAAGTAACGAGTAACAAAAAAATATTCGCACATTTTTCCATTATAAACAGAAACTACATAAAAATTTAGTAAATTGAACTAATCAAATGAAATACATAAAAGCACTAAATTTGATCAACGATTGCTATTTATAACTGCTATTAATTTGTCAGTGATGGACCCAGAGGAGATCCAAATTAAACCGAATTTAACCACTATTGGTGTATGTTTGAGCTTTTTCGAATACTGTTACACTAAATTATGTTTAGTTATTGATGAATATACAATTTACCATTAAAAATGTCAGCTGAAAATTCAATTTCATTCACCTGAAAGTTAACTATGTAGACGTTGAAATCTGATAATACAAACTAATAGAGTGGATAGTTTTAGCTAATTGTCTTTATAATTATAAGAAATTAAAAATTCACCTATCACTAATTCGTTTGAATATCTAATAAATTATTAATTTTAAATTTATGATGATATATAACTGTAGGTGGATATACATCAAAAAGGATGTCGAAAGAATTTTTATAATCAGCTTAATAATCTCTGTAATATTTTGCGTTCGAGGGTACCTATGCCTTTGATCTCGAACGTTTTTCTTTACAAAGCCTACAAATTTTGAATAATCCTCAACTGAATACCATATTTTCACAAAAGAGACACTCAAAAAATTGAGCTTGTATTCTTATCTTCAATTAACAGTTTTCTTAAAGTATACGATGTTTTTTTCCCACTTTCTAATCCTCCAAATCATCGTCAATTATAATTTCTAAATCATCTTATAATAAACATTCGTTTTCATTGATTTATCTCAATTTCATTCTCTTTTTTTTTTAATTCCAACTTTTGTTTTGCAGTATATTTTGAGGCAGACTTTCCGGTAACAAGAGAAAGAGACATTTTGTTCGTTCCAGATGTTACCGACATATATTTTTTTTTGTCAATACCGTATTTCTTGTATAACTTCCGTAGAGAAATACCGAATTTTCCATACACAAATTCTATAGAAGTTTCTCTCGACTTCCGTAGCATTTTTTTAATCCGCCAAAATTTTGGTCCTTTTTTCAAGACGTTCAAATACGTATAGAAATTATAATAAAACCCTTCGATATGATATGATAAAATCGATAAAATCCGTCAATAAGTATTCACCGATGATCTATTTAATAAATCTTTGATTCAAGGCAATAAATGGGCAATTATTGGATTAAATCGTGGATTTTAATAAATTTTCAATCAATCTCTATATCAATCTATGTATGTACAGGGTATAAATAGTAGTAAAAAACAAGTTATAAGTCGACAATTATTGCACGAGTCCAAATTTCGAAAACGAGTGCGCTAACACGAGTTTTCTAAAGAACGAGTGCAATATACGACTTATGACACGAGTTTTTTATACTATTTTTTCTGTTTTGCCTATTTTGTGCCCTTTTTTACAAAAAAGTTAGAGTTTTGAAATTTAGGGAATTTGGTGAGAGTTGGTTTTTACCTTAAGAAAAAAAAGTACTATATTTTCTATTATTTTACAGTGTATCGAAAAGTACTCATTTCGATACACTAGCAAGTCGAAAAATATCGCTATTATTGACGCAAAACAAAAAAAAGCTATTTCGCTATTCTCTAACTACGGCAGAGCTTCTATCTAAATCTTCACAATTCCTTCATTTGTATAATCGAAGATAAATAAATATAAAGTAGTTTATTCAAAAGTGACTGTTGTCAAGGTAACGAATAGTTAGAGTTAGAGAATACGATTATGTTTCTATCGAAAATACGGCAATAGAACCAAATATTGTGCGATATAAACTAAGCTATACTGAATTTTTAAACTAGGGGTAAAGCCGAATTTACACCGAAACAAAAAAGTGGATCGTTTTGGCCATAAATTAAAGTATTTATGGCTTGTTTTTACTTTAAATCGAACATATTTAGCTTCCTGATAAGAACTACGGTTTATAATGAACATATATTAGAGTATTATCAAAACTTCAAAATGCGGCATTATTTTTGAGTTGTGTAAACTTGTCTGTGAGATATCCAATAGGAAGCTAGAGCTAGGTGCGCTAAATTTAAATCACTCCTAGTTTAAAAATAGAGTATAACTCCATAGACAAATAGCGTTATAGTAGAGGGTGGTTCAAACATATTTATATGGCTGTATGAAGTGCCTGTACTGTATTAAATCGTATTAAATGTAATTATTACGAGTCTATTATTGAATAACCATTATTGTAAGAGATTGTTTTTTGCATCGTTAAAACTAAATATTTATACAACTAAAACAGAGATTTATTAAAAGCTCTCGTTTTTTATCGATAATTATTTATAAATTGTCGGTTTATTTTCATTTCAATCTAAATCTATTTTCTCCTGTTATTTTTCAAACCGCATCTATTTTAAATGAATGTCTGTTTGTTTTGTGTATAAAATTCACAAAATCCGACCCTTGAAAAAATTTAAATTGGAGATATTTTCGGGTTGAAATATTGAAATAAATTAAGCACTCTTGCTATAATTGACGTTTATCGAACTATTAATTAATACATATAACATATATATATACATAATTAATTGTTTTTAATTGGTTTAGGAATTATAAAATTGTCCATAAAACCGATTAAGTTTGAAATTCTATTGAATTCCTGATATGTTGACAGTAATTGCATTATGGCTGCATTCCGGTTGCCATAGCAACAAGCGCTCAAACACAACAACACGGCCGCCTTGATGCGATTTCGTAATTATTTCAAAATGGTAAAAATTAGCGAAAAAGAGTGGAAATAAAAATAGAAATTACCAGAATAAATGCGTTATATGGATGTTATTACGGTTGAAAAGTTTTTAAGTATTGGGTAGAGAGATAAAAGATAGGAGCGTATAAAAAAAATTGTCGGAGCGAAAAGCGGATTCCGGTTAGACGTGTGTGTTGGTGGCGGTGGCGGCATGTTGGGAGTAGCTGCGCCGACGCTGATAGACTTATGACGTCCCCATTAGCACACCAAAATCATGCTAGTTCATTATCTCGGCCGAAAAAAATGATTCAAATTTAATGAAATCTGTAATCAGGCCCTGTCGATAAGACGACATTTAGCCTTCAATAGGATGATTATAGAAAGAATGGGCGTGACGTGTCGTCTACTCTATACAGGGGTGTTTAACCTCGTGCCCTTTCTCTAACCTAGTCAGTCTCACCAAGTGTAGAGCCAGTCATACCCGGAATTCCAGTCGTGTTTTTGTAATATAATATCAACGAAATATGTCTTACCTTTTGTTGGATTTTTCGGAAAATATCGAAGTTGAACAAAATCGAATTGTTTTCGTTTATTTGTTGTTCTGTTGTTGTGGGATTCCGGTGCGGCTTCACTGGGTCCGGGGACGGCAAACGCGACAAATTTATAGATTTACGTGTTCCTATTTCCCTGATTTTCGTTTATTTCTTTCGATTTATTGTTATTTATTAAGAACGAAAAAAATTGCCTCGGTATTATTGTTCGCACAGACACACACAGAGCACAGTAATAAAATAGCAGGACACATAAACAACATAAAAAATTCCAAAAATTATTTAATAAAACTAAAGTTGTTACTAATAAGCAAGCGAAACGTCGCACCGCCGTGGAAGCAAGCAGCTGACAGAACATGCAATATATACATATTAAATGTTCGGATTAATCCGGTCAAGTTCGGTTGTAGGTGGCCAATCATAAAAAAGCGGATGGCCGGAGCGCGCCCAATTCAAACATATTGAATTATTGATCATTGCATAACTCTACCAATTTAAACCTTTATAAACGCTAAATTAAAAAAAAAATCAACACTTAACGCGAATTATTTCAACAAAACAACCTTCAATTAACAGTACAACAATAAAAAAATTGACAATTTTAAACGTAAACACTCACTAGCACAACAAGTATAATAAATCTCTTTTAAATTTCAACCCCCATTCATTCGTCCATTCATTCATTCATTCACAACCATCCTATTCCGGAGGCTTTGTAAATAACTACCCTCTATAATATCATAAAGCTCTCATCGACTGCTCTCTTCTCTACCTGTCTTGTCTAGCCATCACCAAAACACCTCACACACAAACAAAACCACCCATTTCATCTAAATAATTACCCTAAAAATAATAACAACACGTGTATTAATCCGTAGAACTAATATTTTTCGCTAATTAAATTATTTTCTAAATTATATTAAAATAGATTAAATTTGATAGGTCTGGCTAAAACCCTCTGTAGTATAATGGTAAACAATTTAATTTTGAGCAGAACAATATTTGTTTGGTCAATTTTGTAAACAGATCAACCCTTATAAATAAATTTGCAAATATTATAATTTGGATTATCCCCGGGAATCCACTCTTAAATTAAATAAATCTATCAACATTCAAATGGAATAAAAGCTTATATTTTCTAATTATCGTAATAATAATAAGATCTCATTAAACAGGAATTTGATTCATTCGAAATTTCTGCTATATGAAAGACGTTGAACTCAATTAAACGTTTTCTTATAAAGAAATTTCTCAATTTTTATTTATTAATGATTGGCATCTCTAATTAGCAGAATTTTAATTTCCGTCTAGTCAATCGAGTTGGGTGTAACTTGGATACAAAAGGAATTTTATTTAAAAAAAAATGCATGAATGTCCGGCCTTATATGGTCCCACTAGCCGAATTTGTAGATCCTATTATGGGTCGTCTTCCATTGTGCCGAAAGAAACTAATTCGTAGGGGTAGCGATCAACAATAAGCCGGAGATATCGGCCAGTTTTCCGATAATTTCGGTTAGGTCAGATCTTGGAATGATAGATTTGCCTATTTTGTTCAATTAATGTTTCTATTTGAACAACAAAAGTTTTGATAAAATTCCTGATCCAGACTTTTGGCTACTAAACGGCTTTTAACGCTTCGATTTAAGTTGGAAAAAGTCTTGAAATTTATTTAATGATGATCTAGTTATTGCAAGCCAAGCAATTTTTCCTGTTTTTTAATGTTTTGACTCTTTTGAAGAGCAACCCGTTGTTTATAAACCGTTTAATTTAAAATATCAAACGATTTTACGTTTTGTTAAAGTTCGAGTCTAGCCTACAAAAATTTCTTCTAAGGGTTAGTTTCTTCTTGTATCTATTTAAAACGGTAGATAACTTCGCTAAAGCCCAATTTTAATTATGTAGTCTTTTCATTAGATTCTTAACAAAGTAAGCTTCCAAGAAAAACAGTTATTGTTGATTTTGTCTGTCAAACATAATTAAATTCGCTTATAAAATTCCAACGATGCTCTTGTACAAACTAATACGTGTCTTCACGTATCAAAATCTTGCGGAAATCCATCTAGTTAAGGAAAAATAGTCTAATGAATCGCCAGATTGAAACTGTCTGGATCAATATTGAGCCGACAATTTTGAGAAGCTCTCACGGAAGTTTTAAAGAACTAATCTTGAGTTTATCAGGAAGCATTACAGTCGACTTTTTTTAAATCACAGACTTTAAATCTTCAACTAATCTCCACTAATTAGACAAATAGATTATCAAATTGTGGGTAAAAATAGTGCTAATAAAAATTTAAACGCTACATATTTTTGTGGTATTATTTTTGGTCGATCTATTTTACTGTCACTGAAATTTTCCTTAATAGATCGTAAATTTTATTGTCGTTTTTCTTATCGCAGTAAAGTTAAGTCGGTCAAAGGAAAAGAGTTATGTTTGAAATGTTAGTTTGGCAAGTCGGCCTATTTTTGCTAATTTAAAGTAGAAAATCTTGTCATGTACCGCGGCCAAATCTTTATGATAAATAAGACTGAAATTTCGAATAGAATAAATAAAAATGATTTTCTCGCAATGAGGCACTCAACCGGAAAATAACGAATTTGTTGCAGGATAAGTCTGTAAAATCTGCAAATATACTCTAGTGCAGTTTCCCTCATTATTACACTTTAAACCCTTTTTAAATACTATAACACGTACGTTTTGCATCCCCCTTTTTTGTAGCTTTTAATCCTGGTGCGAAGTTATGAAGCAAACATACAATCTGTAGTTTCATACGAAAATCCCTGGAAAAAAGCATCCTTTCAACTTCATAAATTTCTTCAACTGAGAAATTGCCCTCCATCTCTGGGGTGCAAAATTCGTTCAATTAACCGAATTTATGACGTCCGTCAGGTATTGTAAAATGGGCCACAAATCCAAAAGGAAATTTAAGAAATTAAAAAGAAAGTTTCGAAAAAAATCAATCAAATTTATGGCGGTACTACGCACTTGTGGAAAAATCGATTAAAATTGTAGATAATTATCCCAATTTGCTTCAAATATTAACGTTAATTTATTAGATTTTAATCAGGAAAATTGAATACTATTTGATTGTGTATACTGAAAAGCCTAACGAATCTCTTCTTAATATCTTTATGTGAAATAATACATTTTAATTAGCAGAATATGATTTATTATAAAGTTGAGCATTATCATTTTCTCTTTTACTTTTATAGCATCAGTTAGATTAAAAGATGTCAGCAGTAGAGGATTCGGGCTATGTGCCAAATGGAACAGAAGTTTTCAGTTGCTATTAAAAATTTAAACATCACTCTCAGTATAGAATTTTTTGCTTTTTCCACCATCCAAAACTTACAAAAAAACTAGACAGATCGATAAACCTATCTGACTGTACACAGGTAGATTTTATGAAAAAATAAATTAAATATTGATAAAATAGAAGATTATTTTATTATAAACATTTTAATTATTCATAATCCGTACACATTGTAGGTGTATTGGGCTGCACAATCGGCGAAAATGAGCTTCTATTCACTAGTGTATTAGTGTTGGATCAATACAATAGTTGCAATAACAAGCCGAGAACAATCAAGCATTTTATCAACAAAAAAGCTTACTCATTAAGGAAATTGATTGTTACAAGACTGTAATTGATGATTAAGAAACTCAAGAGAAGCTTATAAAAATTTCCATATAATTCAATTAAGGACTGGAAAATTCGGTTTTTTATAAAATTGTCTGACTACTATAATACCAACTAACCAATTATGATTTCGATTCGTTTTGGCAATATTTAAACAGATTAATTAAAGTCATTTTTAATTAGTATCTGGCTTCAATTCGTGAAAAAAGTTTACAAATCTCGTCTAGATTAAAATCAACATTTTTCTACACGATGCAAAATATCCAAATGTTTTACAAATAACAAAGTCATTTAAGCTGTTGTGTTATATTTGCACAGGTGAGAGTCGAAAAATAGCCAGAGTTTGTAGCACATATGTCGAGAATAATTGTTTGTATGCAAGTGTAATTCGTTTAAAGGTGACCACATTAAAAATACGTCGACAGTTTTGAGGGAAAATAAAGGAATAGAATGCACGCAATTCTTCTAATTAGCATCACAACCCAGACTAGGTGAATTAAAAAAAATTAGATAATAAAGCGTAGAGGAACTACACTTGAATAAATTCCTTGTAAAGAAAGGTTACCGTTTCTTCTTCTTCTCAGATACATGATAATGAATCGCTATTTGTACGTAGATTTGAAATGTTACGGACTTCTGTTTTTGGTTCCGTTTCGGCTTCTATTTCCGCATATTTTTAAGCAGATATATCGGAAATTAGATAAATCCAGATTCATTAAACTTTTAGGTACATATTTAACAATCATTACAACTATTGAACATTTTTGTTTTAAAGAATTTTATTCGAACGTTGAATTACAGAGAAAAATCTTAGAGTGTTCTCATATTTTTCTCCTATAACTTAGCAAATATTATCCTATTTCAATGATTTTCTCACAGTATGTAACAAAATTGACGAGCTTTTCAGACTTCTAAGAAATTCTCCATCAAGTTTATTAGTTTTCCGGAAAATCGACGAAAATAAGCGTTATCATTTTTTTCTATACGGTGCCTGGAAAATGCCAGTTTTTAATAATCGACATCTTCCTTATTTGATAGGATCGTGTAATGATCAGAGCAGTACTGAAAACAGCAATTTAAGAAGTATTTATGAACGTTTTTGTTTTGAAAAATTCCAAGTGAATTCAGAATTACAGAGGAAAACAATGAGAGCAAGTTTGTTAAAAAAACTTTCATATTTCCCTCTATAGCTTAGCAAAACTAATCGATTTTTGAATGAGTTTTTCACAGTACATAGCAAAATCAAAAGCTTTCGAGATCTTCAATAAAACCACCAATGAGTCTGTTATTTTTCCGGAAAATTCACAGAAACAATAGCCTATATTACATCTTTTTCTCTAGATGGTTTTTGAAAAGTACCAATTTTTAACAATCGGATATTTCCCTTATTGCAGCGAATATTGTAGTGTTAGAAAGAGCATTGTAAGGAGTATCTAAGAACGTTTTTGTTTTGGGAAATTCCGACCGAATTTTGGGTTACCAATAAAATCTTATAGGATGTGTTTTCTTCTATTTTTCCATGTTTTCCACTATAATTTGGCCAAGACTCTCAATTTTCTTACTGTATATACGAAATTGAGAGCATTTTCCAGATCTTTCAAAAATTTTCTAGTAAGTTTCCAGTTTATACGTGATTCATTGTTGCTCCGTTTCCGTTGAAATAAATGTATCCGGTTCTGTTTCTGTTATGGCACTTCCTCCACATGTCTAGCGCAAATACAATCTAATAAACTGTTACAAAGTAATTATTAAGGGTGTCATGATACCGCTTCAATACCTTTATGCTAATTAATACCATTTCCGGCTTAATACCCAACACTAAACCAGTACTAAAGTATATTATTGGCACATAGTTAGCACACTATATTTCAATCTATTCTGATAAATTTCAGCTTATAATACTCTATCAATACTTGTGTGATATTGAGAGCTTAAGTTTTATGTCAATTTCCATATTCTCATTATAGTGTTGTGCTTTAATATCGAAAAGAAATTCAAAGATCGTTTCGAAAGAAAGTTAATTAATATTGCTATTGGCAAATCTGCATTTGTTAAGATCAGTTTTCAATATTCTGCAACGAACATTATCATAACTGTTTACAATACACAAAGACATATCTATAGGGAGGCATTTTCCACTTCTATAGTTGCACAACTTCCAAAACATATCGTCTAATCAACCAACTCTAGTGTAGTATTCTGTTTTGAATATTGTTCAACTTGGTATTTGCTTCAAATACAACTGATTAATTCTTCCATATTCCACTAGTCGAAATTATAAGTAATACTTGTATACATAAATTTGTATATCATTACTGTTATTAAAATGGAATGGGATTATTGATTAGAAAAGTTAAATATACAGATACAGTACAGAAGGAGAGAGAGAAATACAAATCATAATTATGTTAATAATGGTAACAATGAAAATAGTTAATATGTAAATGGTGTAATGTTACTGTTGAATTTCAGTAGTGACATTAAACGTTAGAGAAGCGGCCCTATTAATTCCCTCTTCTATGATAATAACGATTTTTATGAGGTTCAAATTAAAGCGTATTTCCTCGAATGATGCCTGAAATTTCGAAAATTTATTTTCGAGTGAATGAACTTGAAGCAATCTATTGGTATCACAACATTAGACAAAAAACAACAATTTATCAATGTTTAAATAAAAAATGATCTATTCATTTGACATTAATTTTTATCTCAAGATTGGTGTCTTGGAATTTTAAACGTTGCGCAATCACACCACCTACTTTTCAATCATTTTAAATATTATGAAATTTTAATAATTCACCCTCAAAGCGGTCTTTATTAACCAAATTTATACACAGAGACACAAAGCTATGAAACTTGTTGTGTTTCTCCTATCATAATTTAATAAGGATCAATATATTAATACCCAACTACTTAAACGTACGAACATTATAGCTTGCTACCCTTCAACGATAAATGACACCTGCAACCCCTAAAATTAAGTTATCTGCTTCCGGAGGTATTTCATAATTGTAGTTGTAGTATTCGTTAATAGTAAGGGTAATAAGGTCGTTATTTATGGTATTTTTATATAGAATCTAGGATGATATCGATAAGTGAAAGTGATTTATGTTAACACAAGAACTAACTAACTTTTAATAGAATTCCGTCTAATTTTAGCCTAGTAGTGTGGGACTTGTTTTTCTCGATTTAATCAATTTGACGAGCATTGTGGGAGTTATTTTTATTATTCGTATGAATATAATTTGATTTCTTAGAAAGGTAGATTGGTTGGAGTTGGAAAATATTGACGTGAAATTGCATAAACTTTAGAAATATGTGTAGATTTCTCAAAATCCGTAGTTTTAAAATTGAAGTAGATTAATGTCCAATTTTTTAATTATTTAGAATAACAATAAAAACCTACAATTAGTGGTTTGAAAACAGAAAATCTGCATAGATTAGAATTCAGGGGTGGTATTCCTTTTGTTAGAGCTAGTTCATCTTTTTTGTATGTAATTTAATGATGGCTAGCAGTGGCAGAGACAAAATAAAGGGACGGAATAGTGGAGAACAGGATAATTTAGCTATTGTTTCGAATGGCTTGTAGTCTATGTATGTATACAGTAGCGAACATTGTGGGCATTGTTTAGACTGTTGTTGTGACTATAGAAAAATCCCTAATCGATTTCCTCTGTTGCACTGCTGTAAATTGAGTGTTGCAAAAAGTGCAGCCGTTAACTAACGGAATTGTAGCGAAAGAAAAGCTCCTTAGATAATTATAATTTATGAAAAAAAAAAACAGGATAAAAGTAGCTGTCTTTATTTCTGTAATCTGTTTATGTAGGAAACTGTGAATTAATTTAGTTTAATCCTGAAAGTGCAATGAAAACTTCCTTGATAGCGTTATGCAACAGCAGGAGTTGCAACAATAACAATAGCGCCAAATAAAATTGGTATTTCCTAGGAAAAAATCGGCGACGTTGCGGCAATAAATTAAATAATGAATTCCTGTTATCCTCGACTGGTGTTGGGTCTAGGGCTCGTCTGAATAATTTAGTGTGCAGAGCTCACTAATAAGGCATATCATAGTGAGAGTAAATGGGACCGTTGAGGGTATGCAGCGAGGTGAGAGGGATATGTCGGCACCGTGCGCACACCCTTAATACCCCCCAATGCCGCCGAGCACCAATTTCCGTAAATTACACATAGCTTTGTTTTCAGTTCTCTGCACAAATCTTCTCAGAAAGCAATTTCCAGGACCAGAACGGGAATAGTTACGTTTTTCGTAGGCGATAAAGATTCATTATAGCGTGTTCCCAACGAACACTCACTCTCAAACATTCACAAATACATTGTATGTATAGTAGACGAAGACAATTCCAAAAATTCACTCCAACATTCATTACCTAGTTTGGTATAAATGTGTTTCTAACCCGCAGAAATACGATTGGGAAATTTCTAATTCTATAATAGAAATAGTCGTCAATAGATCAGTCTATGCATACATTTCGTCAACAGCCACTATCCAGACAACAGGACACTTTAAACGTTATTGTACTACCCAACCGCCAATGTGCTGACAATGTTCTTTCACCACAAATGCAACCGACTCTTATCAGATACCGAGTATGACTGCAAATGAAATTGCAACCGCTAGCTCAGTTATTAACGTGCCTTTCCGTGGGATGACACATCAGTTGAGATAAATGAAACAGCAACGAGACGATAACAACTTATTTCTACCACTAATTAAAAAGCTGCTTAAAATAATGAAATCATATTCTCTCAAATGCCATAAGATTTATGAAATTACAAAAATTAATAATTTGACGACAATATAACGCTAAAGATTGGTCAAGAGACCTTCTATAATCTGAATGGTGCTTGGCTTGTTAAGAGCTTTGGGTCAGAGAGTCACTTTAAATATTGTCACGTCTATATTGAATAATAATTATGTAAGTTTGCTTGTCGTCGAAGAAGTAGAGTACACTCCACTTCCGCTTGTTCAACATCATTAATGTTTGTTAAGTAGACATGAGTTTCTAGTCGACAAATGACAACGATTTATTGAAAAGTTTCCCAAATACCCACCAGAAGTTTCATTTTTTTTGTGTACTAAATAGCGAAGTGTTTGAAATTTTGGTAATTAGAAATTTTACAAATCATAACACAAAGGAAATTTTATAAATGATGCAATCAGGTGCAGCTTGGCTCTAATTAAATGGAAATATGAAACTATTATTGTTTGTAATGTTGGTTGCGTTTGTAAAATTGAAACAAGGGAACGGTTTTAATTTAATATTTTCCAAAATATTGTAAAATTATGAATAATTTACGAAATTAATGAGTGTAAATTCTCTGTTAATTTGCCTATAGTAAAACGTTAAAATCTAGCCAGTGGCTGTAGTTTATTGTGACAGCAGACACGAGAGCTTTTTATTCCGACAACAACCCGGAAAATCCGCTCGATACCACACCAACTAGTATTACAGATCGTCTTAGAGAATCGAAATTGATTAGTCGAAGCCTTGATTGATCCTATCAAGCCTATAGGACCAAATAATTTCGGTTGAATCTTGCGCCCTTTCAACGGCAACAATGATTATGATTACAATCGACCCAGATTTGATAAAGAATACCGGGAATAAAGTAGGACAATTTGTGAAATCATTGCAGCCCATTTTTATTATATTTGTTCATCTACTTCTTCGTCATTTGACTACGAAATTGTTCCGCGTTCAAATCGTTCCTTTTTTCATTTTACAATCTTTTATTATAAATTTAAAGCAGATATTCGGCGTTGCTCTCAGGGACGTATTAATGGCACCAACTTTCGATGGGAATTGCTCGTTAAATCGTGTCATTTTAAACGGCTACACGCCTTCTTATTTACCCAAAGACAATTTTCTACAAATCACCAAATTTCATTCACCTAAGTAATTAGAAAGAAAGTACTCAAATTTCCCTTGAAACAAGCTAAGAGACTATCGAGATTCAACATATTTGTGATCAATAATTGCAAAAACCGTGCAATAAAATTGAGTTAACGGATTGTAACCGAATCTGAGACTATTACTTTAGTTTATACGTCAATAAAACAATAGCTTTATAGATTTCTAGATGATTGTATGATTGTTTAGTGCATAATAAAATTTCAAATCATATTTATTAGGGTGATATTACAGCAAATAGAAAAACTTGTAAACTATCCGATGCTTCTTTATTATCTTGTCTATCGACAAATATCGAGTATAAATTCGAAAAAATTGAGCAACGAACAAGACAGTTGTGAATATTTCTATAACGGCATGTTTCTCGTTTAATTAAAATTAATAAAGCTTGTAATAAAGAACTGCCAAGTTTACAAAGCACCAGCCATTAAAGGAATTCTTGTCAAGTGTTGTCATGTCTTGTGTACATTCCTCTCTTGTTCTCATCTCTTTCCGTGCTCTCCACGTCCAGGAAATTGCAACACGTGGTTTGTTAAAACTTACGACAAACTCTTAACCAACTCAAAGCTACCCCCTTGTCAGAAAATCTCTCATCCTTTTGTCGTTGTGTCGTCGTTTCCTAATTCTACTGCGACCCCTAACAATAACATTTGCAAGAATTATTCAAAAAAAGTGCGTTGATTTTCGATAAATTGTAAGCATTGAATTGGACACAATAACAACAAAAAAACGATAGGCTAATCGTATGCACTTCAATCACTATTTTGTCAGGAATGCTCATATTTCATTGTGTCAAATCGGTAAATGGGTATCGATGATGGAATCTTTTAAATAACATATAAATAGATAGGGCGGATATTACGGAATTTTTCCATCGTTTTTATCTAATTTTAATCAAACCATATATGGTGGCGACTTCATTATATGGAAATAAATAAAGAAATCAAACTGTTAATGTAATTCTGTGTGGGTTGTCCACTGGAAAATAGATCCTAATAATGTGATCTACCATTTATAATTGGGTAATATGAGCGGTCTATGTGTGTGTATGATGTTTAGCTAATGAGACCATTCATTCAAACACACCCACTATTGTTAATTTATTCATTTTTGGTTCATTATCGTCGATAATGGTGTCGCAAAACAGAATTTAATGTAATTATTTTATGATTAACACCACACGCTTTGGTTGAATAAAATAGTTTAACAATAAACATACGGCGATGCTCAATTGAAATTCTCCACAATAGGAAAATTGACAAATTAGAAAGAAGAGTCTTTTTATTCTACTTAAAGTCTCTAGTTTAAAATCGTCTCGCTCCGGCACCTTGACGGCTAAAAAGGAGCCCTCTCATTTTTACACAAGAGCCAATTTGAAATTTGTAGTTTTATTTTCCTATACATGAACAATATCAAAGGATCCCCAATACAGATCGGGTATTCATTCATCGAACAAGTGCACGCTTCAATAAGACTCGCATCTATTGTGTTTATGGTGAAATTATATAGCGGTCTTTTTTGTCGCTTCAAGTATACCAACAACTGATAGATTCTTTCATCATCACCGTTTGCCTAACGATTACTTTAATTCTTGTATTTCTTCGTCAATTAAGCTTCCATACACGTGTATTTTTTCAAACTAGAAAGCATATTCGATCGTCACTTTAGCTGGAAAAACTTGTTAGCCTTTCTCTGGGGATTTTTTCTCTCTCGTTTGACTTTACTGGCGAGATTCGGATCATGTTTCAAGATGTCAAGGTACGTTTAAATTGGATTTTAGCTGCAAAAAAATGTTTAGTATTCAGTTTTTTTCGCGCTATTGCCACTCTATTATTCTCGATTTTCATCAACAATATCAAACTATAATTACTTTGGTTAATTGAATTAAAGTCGTCCAATTGCCATGAAATAAGCAAGTTTTGACAACATAACTTTAAAGCCCATGAAATTGTCTACAAATTGGAAAAATCGGTGAAATTTCCCCATGTTTTGCGCGGAATTTTCAAAAATTTGATTAGGCCTGCATTACGCCAACTTTCAGAAAATGTGGCATTTAATAGGGCAAGAAAATCTTCAACTCTTTCAAATTGCTATCGATTAAATCTCATGTGCAATGTATAATCGGAGTTATGGGGGAATTTTTAAATTTCCACGGAATTTTCCAAAAACTTGAATCTGACGGTCAAAGTTTCCAGTTATCCGACTTCTAGTCTCGCCTTTTAAATGTCGCACTTCAGTGGAAACAACCCGGAATTTAGTTGTTTTTCAAATTTTTAAATTTAACCCAACTGCCGGGCGATATTTTCTATTTTATAACGAAAGTTTGCTCGATATAAATTACCGAAGCTAAAAATTCCGTAATATTTACACGAAAATCTCGTTTTACAGCGACTCTGCCAAATTACACAAATTTTTGCTTTATCCACAGTAAAGCAACTATTCATTAAATTAATACAAAGTTGTGTACATGAAGATTCATATTTACGATCTGCAAAAGTTTTAATACAAAAAATTATACGTGACAAGTTGAAGTGTTGTAAAAACACATATTTTCACCCGCAGTTAATGATGACTCTTTTCTTTCATTTATATTTGTGTGCTTCACATGTGGCGAAAAAACTAGCGGTGTTTAGTAGGCCAATTGGCCAAGATCCAAAAGCATCATCAGATTTGCCTCTGTTAATTGACATTCTTATTATTTGAGAAATTTAAGTACAAAGCGACAATACATTAATGATCGCTAGGACCCAAAAATAACCCTCTATGTACACGGAAAATTATTTAATATTTTGAGACGAATACATAAATTTTCTTCCGTGATAAATCGCGGTGTTTGCGAATAAAAATAACGTTTAGGTAATGTTTGTTTTAAAAATAGTGAGACAACATTGAAATTTATTAATGCATAATTACAGCCCGTAGTCGATGGACGTCTTAACAAGTTGAATTTTTATGATTTGTAGCAGGGGTATTTGCCAAAAAATCTTATTAAATTAAATTCGGACAAACGTAACTATAATTTAATTAATTAAATTGAAACTAATTGGAAGCATTGTAGATTTCTATTTGGTGTAGATGTTGGATATAATCTTAACAATAATCGTATATTCTGACGGAATAACGACAGTCAAATGTTGCCGTAAGGATATTTGAAATTCCCATTCTATTTTCTTGTGTGAAATTATCTTATTATATACCAGTCTAACACAACGGAACTATGTACAAAAAGATGTAAAGATAATAAACAGTGGGAGAATTGTATGAAAAATCGCAATTCTGACGGTATTCTCGTGGGTGTGTGGTGAATTTTCACACTTTTGTCGCAGGTAATTTTTCTTTAGACGGCATTTAGAAGCGGCAGGGTTAGGCTTTGTTGACTAATTGCTGCTTAGGTAAATGCCGTCACCATGTAAATAAATAGACGTGTGAATACATTAAGGGGATGTATTGTTATTATTATCATGGTTGTGGATTTTAATAAATTTAAATCGAATTAATTCTATATGTAGAAGATCTGTTGCAATATTGGCGACTCTATTACGTATTCTATGCATAGGTGTATCATCATCATCATAATTCACAAGATGATCAAAGTTCTAAGAGAATTTCCGTATCCTTAAGATGAGATTATCAAGCCGCCCTAACACGCATACACACAGGCACACCAACAGACAAGTTGAATATAATCCACAATGTCAACACGCCTCAAATTTGATGAGTTTTGCTACAATACCACCTGGAAGTGTCTACAGAATACTCAATGAAGACGGTTAAAGTGTAGATGGGATAAGGCTGCTGTCATCTAGATCTGTTAGCACCACCGATGAAATTAACACAAAAAAACTTTAAAATACCAGCTGATTTAATAGACGCAAAAGCCAAAGATTAAATAAATAAAACTTTGATTTACTTCCATTTATTCCAGCTTCATCGTAGATGTCTTATTTAAAATTAATACCCAGATGCACTGTACGCTTATATAGATTTAATTAAATTCAAGTAAGAAAACTGCCACTTTTATTACTATTTATTATTATAGAATAATTCGGATTCGTACCATTTACTTGAGATATTTTTGAGGGTTAGATGCGAATTTAAATTCCAAACAAGTTGACGTGAAGGGAATTATTAATCAAGCGATTACTATTTAAAAACCATTAACATTAAAATTCTGACCCTGTAAAAACTTGATGTAAATCAACAATAATTCGTATTTCTTATCACGAAAAAATTACGCCTTAATGCTTTAATAATTGCCGTTACCCCAGTGAAGCCCTGCAAATTCTAGATTTCCATTGAAATTTCTCGTATCCACTAGTTTTTAAGGGAAATTTCACAAGAAATATTCGAATCTAAGGCTCAGATTACAGGATTTGACAACCCAGAGGATCCTGAGATGTTTACACTCGGGTATAGAATTGAATGGCGTGTTAATTAAGCGAAAACTTGAAAAAAGTTGAGATATTATAGTGATATCGTGAAGGGTTAATTGCAAGCTTACAATTCCTTTGGAATTCTACCCTGGATTTTTTGCCGTCTTATGTAGATGCGTCTATCCTAATAGAGCCTACAAGAAACGGAATCAAATATTCAAAATAGGGCTATTTCTTTGAAATAGTCTGATGGAAACACCCACGTGAAATTTTGGTTATTCCTGATTTCAGCTAGTGCCAAATTTCGATGGTTTTGCTAATCGATCTTCGAATGGTATAAAAACCGACAGAAAATATGTTAAAATACCTAATGTGGGGCATGGGGGCATATTTCCTGTTAAGTCAACCGTAATCGTATTTTAAAGAGACTTTCTATGTAAAAATGGTGAATTTATAGATCAGAGATCGGAACGTAATTCGCCACTGTTGATTTCAACAGGATCCCATACATCATTCGGCATATGCAAATGTTGGCTACATTCATCATTCCCTTGCTCTATACATAAACTATATCTATATATAAAGTATACTAAAATAGTTTGTTATAGAGTTGTGTTAGTGTGGACGTTGTTGGTGTTGTTGTTTTTTACCAATAGGGGTTCCATTGGTGGTGGTATAAATCGAAAACTGGCAGCATCAAGGATTAACCTACTAAGCGATATTTTATTACTACCATCAGTTTTTATAGACTACATGCAGTTTTATCAATTTTATTTGTCGCTATTATGATTATTATTACCAACCCCTCTCAAGCAATTTTATGCAAATCTACCCTTTAATAAATATTGCATGCATCAGTATTGCTATTCTCTTTAGCTACAACTGCTGGCTTCATCTCTTTTCAGATTTTATATGAATCAGTCTTGACATTTATGTAGTTCTTCCTATGGTTTTAGTTTCAGTTTTATAATGCATGACACGATGGATCGTGACGAGCATACCGCCACCCCTTAAGTCCTATTTCTTCCACGACAATATTAAGATCTTTGCATATGTACAAGAAGACAGTTTTTGAAATTCTCATAGAGATTATTAATTTTCTTCCAACAACTTTATCCGTCTATCCAGATTAAAATGGCTCTAATATCGAATTATGGTACAGGTAAATAGAAAATGTCAGACATGTTGCACTTGTAACGCCGAATCAAGCCACGTGAGCCGAATTCTAAAAGGACTAAACACTCTCGCAATTCGGCTAGATTTGATGGAAATTGTTCAATTGAAATCCGGCAATAATGGCGATTCTTTTCGAACAATCGAACGATCGTAGTTTTGTGTGCATATTTTCGTTGAAATGATGACATAAAAACTGGTTCAACGAACTGGAAAGTATGTTGTTGTACATCAAGGATTTCTTGTGAATTTCGTATTGGAAATTTTCCAAATGTCGAAAATATAGCCGTTTTCAAGACGGGGAAAAACATTAATATTAATTAACGTTTGGAGAAAAAACGATTACACAAACGCATCAACTTACATTCGAATTAGTGCTAATTTTTCGGTGATTCAACACTTTTATTTTTGACTATAATTATTACATTTTTCCTTATTCTATAATTATATTGGGGTTATTTTTATAGTTCTAGAATTCTCCATTGAAATGATAAATAGCTTGATCCTATTTCGTGGCTGTAATAGAGCAATTCAGTGATAAATCATTAGATTTTTCAAGACGACGCTAGAATTTATAAATAAGCATAAATATGCGACCTATACAGGAGAGATGGCCATTTAGGTCGGCCTCAAACCACATTCCACCCTTAAATCCATAACGATAAATCATTCGTACTACTAAATTCAACCACCGTCTGTTTGTAGGTTGTAATGCAATGCAATTCTAGACTTTGTCTCTTATTGTTTTAATTGCAGACAAACTGTTTTCGTAGCGGCATTTTACTTGAAATAGGTGAGAATCCAGCCGCAAGATAATCTATTATTGTTGTTGTTTATTGTGGGTACGGCGACAATTTCAAACTTGTTACTTAAATCTAAAACTGGAAAGAGATTTGAACGTTTGAATCGTTCACCCTAAGACGTATTTATACAGATAGTGTTGTAATAGAGCGTAGTGGTGGAATTTAGTGGAAGAAGACGACGATGGAGAAGTTTGTAAAGCACTTGGTATAACCGAGAAATGCAAAAGGATCAATACAGATTTAATCTAATGTAAGTAAGTAAAAGTTGGATGTAGAAACGATAGGGAATATAGCCTGTTGGAGTCTCTTAGATAGTTTAGATATTGGCAGTAATAGTGGTGGTGAGTTGAGTGGATCGTCTTGTGGACATTAAATGCAACAACCAGCTAGCTTTTTGATAATATTAGATTTTAGACACGGCATGTAGTCAATAAATACACGTATATATAGATAGAGTCTCTATTGTTTGTAATCCGTCTATTAGTGTGATGGATTCTTGATTAAAACAAATTTATCCAAGTGTTAGAGACAGTCAATTTCCTGCCATTACAGAATTAGTTCTAATAAAATAAAGATATCTAATAAATGAACATACACACGTACAGATAGTCTGTATGTATGTATATTGAACTAAAACTTTACAACTAAACTATTCATTAGTTAAGTTACATATTTAAATTGATGAAAAACTCGTCTATTTAGTCAAGGTTATTTCAATCTAATCTTTATGTTAAATCTTGCAATAATTTTAGATTAAATAAGGAGTTCTATCAAAGAAACTCTATTACATATAGAGAGTTATTCGCAAAGTTAATTACACTAGACTATGAAATCATAATAAAACGAAAATTATTATTTTTAACTGAATGTTTACTTTCTAAATAAACGTCTGCTATTTGCTATTTTTACATCCTGTCTAGTCATTCCTGTTGTTTTCTACGCATTTTTTATAGGATTTTATTTTTTCCAATCCAAAATCCCATTGATTTATTCCAAACAAACAACTAGTCGAGTTCACGATTCAATCAAGGTTGAAATTTAGTTTTTCACGCCTCAAAAGCAGGCTAAATCGATTAAAATATGAATAGATTTCTGTTTAGAAAAATTCCAAGAGGCAAATCTCTGTTTGTCATATTTTCCCCTATAATTTAGCAAATTTCGATTTTTCAATGGTTTCCCAATATGTAGCAAATTGAAGAGCTTTTCAGATCTTCAAGAAATCTAATCTTTTAGTAAGTTTTTCGGAAAATGAAAGAAACTATATCACTTTTTTTCTGCAGTGTCTAAAAACTGTCAATTTTTAATCATCGATATCTCCCTTATTTGATAAGTTATTGTAATGCATTTAGTAGCATTAGAAAGAGAATTTTAAGAAGTATTTATGAGCGTTTTTGCTTTGGAAAATGCCGATTGAATTCTAAGTTATATAGGACAATCGTGGAGCTCGTTTTTATTGAATTTTCACATATTTTTCGTTATAATTCACAATTTACAAATGATTTTCTTCCAGTATAGCGAAAACTGACATCGTTTATCGAATTTTCTAGAAAATTTCTGCAAGTTTCTTAATTTATCAGAAAATTGACCAAAAATTGTTAAATTTACAATTTTTTTCGTAAATGTTAATTCTTTGTTTTTCATTTCCGTTCTCGTTGAAATAAATTCAAAAAAATCTATTGCCGGTTTCTGTCATGGCATTTCTGTGACAACTTCTGTAGGTATCTTTAATAATGAGGCAGTTAACAAACCTACTTTTCATGTTATTATAATTAGGTTAATTAAGAAAAAGTTTCATAAATCAAAACGCATGGAGGAATATGAGTAGTACAGTTTCTTCTGTAAGTTGAAAACAAGCTAAATTAATTTAACTGTCGGAAAAGCGTTCGTTTTTTCATTTTGTCTTGTTTAAACGGCCGGAAATTTGTAAACAGTACAACTAGAATTTGTTTAAATAAGACCGTTGTTTCGTATTTTTTCTCTCCGACTAAAACTCTTTAAAACTTCATACAGTCATATTTTATACGTTCATGTTCGGCTAATAAAAGCTCTGATCATGGATTAAAATAGTCCGTTTATTGTTCTTTGCAATAAACCACCAATAATAACTATCCGTTTGGTTTCCGATAGTAATAAATCAAAAGCACTTGCAGAATGCACAGTAATTTTCGTTCACTAGATACGTTTTGATCGATCATTCTGCACGACACTGGACCCATTTGCAAGGGCCAGTTATCAGGCTATTGATTTTTAGTTATGCCATATCGCCAGTTCATCACTTTGCCGTTTCGTCTAGAATTGTGAGCGGCCTTCAGCTCAAAAATTTGGCAAATCGTGTAGGAGCGGAGAAAGTTACCAAAATTTTCGCTTTTATTAAACAAACAAAGCATCCAAGCTAAATATTTACGCAACACTTCGGTATCGCGACAATAACGAATATTTTAAAATTCGATAAATAGCTCCTATACGGCTATAAATAAACCGATATTTGCCTTTTATATTTAGATTTGCATTCTATTGACTTGTTTAATAATAATAATAAAATATTGACACGAATATTAACCAATTAATTTCAAGGTAAATTCGACCAAAATTCAACAAAAACACGCAAAAGAGACGCAATTAGGCAGAGGATTACCGCATCTTTTCAGCGCTATTCAAATTCACCACAATTTCACATCGTTCGAATTGAAAGACATCAAATTACTTCAAAACATAATAATGATTCGAATTTACCGACAATTCCTGCCTGGGGCGCTTAAATAAAAAATCGAATTTATTTATTTATACGGTAAACTAAAACAATATTAGACGACCTTATTTTCTTAGCCGAACCTATTCGTTTTTATTGCCAGTTGGAGGCTTCTATTCGAATAAATAAATGGGGTATTCTATTGCTAAAAAGTTGTCGTATTTAATCGATACGATTTTTTGGGCGTGCTCTTCGTTTTAATAATTTTAAACATATAAATTTATGAATATCTCAAATTACTATCTCTTATCGTGCAAACGAAAACGTTTTTAATATTTAAAATACTTGATTTCTGCTGTAGAAATGGTGTGTACAATTCTCTTGTGGATTAAATAGACGCTGGAATTGCATCTGGTGTGTGTTGTGTTGGGAAATTCTAGATTCGTTATAAATTTAATTCGATTGTTAAATAGATTTATTTGAATTTTGTGTAGTTTTTAATATTAACAATATAATGGGAATTTGTTTTCAAGGGGGATGATAGAGGAGAACCTGGAGAAGAAACTTTATTATCGTACCAGGAAGGCCGTAAAAGAATAAGAGATGAACTCATGAATGAATAAATACTATTTCATGGTTATTTTCTAGTGTTCATTATGTTTTCTCATGCGATTCGCCAGCCAAACAATGTTAAATATTTTATTGAAGCAAAGCAATTCCTTAATTGCTGCAGAATTGTATAAGCGATATAAGGAGTTAAAATATTCCTCTATTTACACCACCACCAATCCCTTAAAACTTGAAATATAAACAACAAACTTATGCTTTAAGTTTATTTGAATTTTGTACTTAATTAACTAATTGAATGGTCCTGTTTCCACTGTACAAAATTAGAAAAGTTAACTGGTGCTGTTCATGGTGGTTGTTACAATTGTTGTTGTAGTTGTTATTGTAGTAATAGTCGCGGAATGTAAACTTTATAAATAAAGAACTTCCACTTTTATTATTCTAATTTGCAAGTAAACCTTCTAAATTAAATGCAAGGGGATTGACGCGAAACAAACAACATTAAATTGTCTTGCATTATAGTATCAGTGGAGAATTTACTCGATTTAATAAAGCTCCAAATCAAAAGCTTTAAATAATTATAATGGCATTTTATAGATTTGGTGGTTTAGTATCGAGGAAGTTTCAAATCGTCAACAATGATCGAGATGCAAATTAAATAAAATGATTGATTATTGTGATCTTTGATTCATTTTCATGAATCCTTTACTGTCTAAAATAAATGCCCACAATCAAAGCTAGATAGAAGCAGTATTGACAAATATTGATACAGCCCGATGGAATTTTTATTACTTCATTCTTGTGTTATTATTCGAAAAATTCAAATGAACTCCAACCGGATTTTTGCAATAAATAAACCGGCATTTTCAACATTTCAATTACCATCATTACTCTATTTCAAATATTGTTGATGTTGTTCGAGTTAAATTACAACTGATGAAATTTGTTTTGGCTGAAACTTACGGCGATAAAACTGGTGATAGAGAAGAAATATGCAGCATCCTCCACTTGATTCAGTCTTCTTCAATGAAATTGGAAAATAAATTTGCAAGAATGGGTTTTATCTGGAGCCGGCGTGAAATAAGGAAATATTACAGGTATTAAGTGTTATTCTTTTTATTTGGTCAAGTTTTTTCGCCGCTTTCCCATCCCCGTTCGTATTTAAAACTTTTCCAGTTGAATTTATTCGTTAAGATATCTGAAAGAATTGTATGGCGCCAGTCTGGTTAGTTTTATTTTTATTCTTTTTTCGGTCTCTTTTGCATTATTATCCTGTCTGTTTTTGGATATTTGCTGAAATAATCATCACGATAATAGGATGTATTTGAATTTGTGATAAACTACCTAGATTGTTGCCAATAAAAATCAATGGGGAAAAGACTGATTATATAGAGGATGAAATTGTGGCTGTTCAAACGAGAAAAATAAATAAATAAAGATATACACTGCGAATTTAACAGACGTTTTATACAGTCGAGTGCTTTTCGAACTTTATCTCACATTGAGAAATTTTAACGAAATATATTTTCTGACATGTCTACGTTATAAAATACACAAGTGTCATCGTAAACTAACAAAGCGACTGATTGTAAAACTAATTCCGACTCCCTTTATTGGACGAATTTGAGGTGTAAAGAACAGAAACAGTTGGAATTAAACTATGGCCAGTTTAAAGATTAATTCCATATAAGAGCATTATTTTTTTTTGATAATATGGCAGTTTTGAGGCTATTTCTACAAAGATCAAGCGATAAAATAAAGCCCGGGAGCAAATACTGCACCATTACGCAGGCAATAAAATGTTAAATAAGTAATTAAGGTCCCCAACAAGAAATACTTGAAAGTTTTCAACGACTTGCCACAAAACATTGTTAATTCTTAATCGTTCTCCAAACTACTACAAACTACAATAATTTTAGTGTGTATATTTCAGATATTAGAGAAACAGCTAGCTAGTTTTTTCGCGTATCACCCCCTCCATTAAAGAGTGGGAGTTATAAGTAGTAGAACGTTTTAGGTGGAAAAGCCGGTATTTATTATTGGATATGGTTCAATAAAAGTGGATAATTTCGAATTCATGGACACACGACTTATTTTGAGCAATATTGAGTAATAAAGTAAATATAGTGATAAATATAAAATATACATTCGAATATTAAATGTGATATTATGCTGTTCGAATTAAATTTGGTTTCGATTTCGTGCTTGTACATCGTGTGGCGTTTTCCAATGTAACAAGCCTTTTCATCATAATTTATTGGCCACTAGAGGATAACATTTTTATTTGTAGAGGCGCTTCATTCCGTAAATGGCTACCATATATTCCCTTGGTCGTTTTCATGAACGAAACTCGCAAATAGTCGAAGAGATACAACTACCGCTGTATATCCCATATATGAACTACCTATAATGCTGACAACCCATGTTCAACTTTATACGGTTTCAATGAACGAAAACCAAAAAAAAAAATATAATTCAGAGGTAGAGATAACGTGTTATATTGCAAATATGCACAAGAGATTTAGCACACGTATACAAATACATAATTTTTGCAGTATGCATAAATCTGTAAATTTGTCTCGACATGTTATATTGGTGGCAGCAACCTGGCTTGATTATGTTATACCAGAAAGGGTAATAATATCGTCTCTTGGGGCGTACTTTATAAGGGTTGCACGATCATTGATATATACTGAATATAAATGTAGATATTTCAATCCAATCTCTACTTGACCGGTTTCCATTCTGCTTTCTTGTTCCATCTAGAGAAAAATAAAAAATTGAATCCTGCAGTAATGATATCGATACAACATAATTCTATCAAGATAAGATCTACTGTGGAACATTTTTTTATGGAAATTGGATATTTTGCAAACAAATTGTTATCAATTTCATAATTTCCTTTATCAATTCTATTGAGTAAAGTGGATCGTTGGAGACGAATTGGATTGAATTTCAAATTGGGCTATTTATTTAAAACAAATCGAACTTGATTTTCCTTTCAGTTTGCTCAAGTTGTAGGAGAATTCAGAAATCTTCATTAGAGATATTTGGCGTACTGTTTGCACTCCATTTCCCATTTGTAGAGCTTCCCTAAAATTTTCGTTGTATTTCAGTCGTTCGAGACACCTGCACTGTCTCGACTAAATTAGAAACATGCACAAATGCAGTTTAATGCAGATAAGTACAAGAAATGTCACGATAATTTATCCTAATGAACTGCAAAATTACTCGTTCAACATACACATTTACAACATTCTCGGAATATTTTACGGCTTTATATACAAATACATTACGAATTTGTTGATCAAATACTAAGTTCTATTGATGAGAAAAAAAATAATTCTTCAGTCGGATCCCGTTCAGTTTGTTTTGCTACATTCAATCAAACTTGAAAAATTTTCAGCTTTACAAAACTGAAAAGTTCTAATTAACTTTAATAAAGTTTGTTTAAAGGCTTCTTTGATTCCTCCTCTTTCATTACAATTTCAATCAGCAGACATAAAACTACTGTTGAATACCAGAATTACGATCTTCTTTGTTATTGTTGTTGTTAATTTTCATGTCATTTAGATTCTAGTGGCTTCTGTAATGTTCATTTTGCTCCGATAAAAGTTGTATGAAGGAAAAAACGAGGGCAGACGATGAAAAAAACCATCAATAACAATATGAGTCCACGCAATTCAATGTTATCTTCACTACAATGTGTTAAGCGCGAAAGAGATCGCAACAAAATAGAGGGCAATTTCGCTGGAAGATACGCTCTATATCATGGGTGTTGGTAGATTGGTGGTTGGTTAACTTGTACATGTAGATACAACGCATTTAGACCAAGTTTAAATTGTTTGAATGTAGACTATTCAAAATAAACCGTTGAGGGATTAAAGAAAATTAGAACATTATTCTCCAATATATTCGCCCAATTTCTATAGGACATTAAGTATAATAAATTGAAACTTACTGTGTGCAACTCCTCTTATCAGTTGATGTTTTGCGAATTGTCAAGGGCGCTGAAATTGGATCCAACAACATTAACATTTACGTAAAACTTTTTGAATGATCCCAGCCACCGGATCGATTTTCTATACGTGTTTTCTCTGTATGTGTCTTGTTTTTTCCCCCGTCTTCTTCTCTGAATACACAGAATATTCTAAATGATTCAATCATTTTGTTCATTTTCAAATCTCAACGGTGATTTTCTATGCTGATTTCAAAGCGGAATATAAGGCGATCCGAATTGCGGAACGTTCGTGTTTTTTTTTTCTTGGGAAAATGGCAATAAAGTGCGCAATCAGTGGAGTACTCATAAAAGATAGAAAACGGGCATGGGAGAGATATCTGTTTGTATTTCTCACCCCACTTTCATCTATTTCACTAGAACAAAGCATAACTCATTTAGGGAAAAAGATCGGGTGTAGTTGTTTAAATAAATAGAGAAAGAGACGATGTTGTGGTGTTTTGCTGTTGGCAAGCCTAAATCTAATTAGGGTAACTAACCGTTTTGAATAAACTCATTTTACAATTTCTTCATCTTCTCCTCGTTCTAGTTGATAGAGGAATTATAATTAAAATGTAGATTTTATTGTTATTTATGGATGCAATTCCATATGATTATTAAAGATGAAATGGCTTGTCATTTTGTCAATAAACTCTTGATTATCTCCGGTTGATACAGACAACATTAGAGATGTTTGAATTTTCTAGAGATTTATCCTCTTTATGCAAGATTTTCTTGAGATTTAGTTAGTGAGATTGTAGATTTGAAACTTTTCAAATCCTTTTATATCCTCATTGCACTGGATGATTTGTTCAATTCCAAAGTTCTTCCAACAAATTACAATAGGGGTATAAACAAGACCATTAAAACTATAACACATATCGAAATGTTTATTATTGCACTTGATGCAATTCGATCAAAGATTAGAGGGATGCCAGGGGATGGATAAGGGTTGAATTTCCCTTATTTTGTCTATATCTAGATTTAGTTGATAACAAAACGGAAACGTCGATAGTGTAGGTAGAATGTGGAATATAACAGGCATCTATCTCTTTTTCACCAGCATAGATCTAATTGCAAGCGTATATAGGACATACCCATAGTATGTATATCTGTACAGGATTAGTAGCTATGTTGACCAATAGTAGGAAACGCAATTATCTATTACAATGTTGTAAAAGTGAGATGGAATGTAACGGCAATAGTAGCAGCATTTCATCTCTCAGCCGGACGAATCGGATTTAACACAGTAATACTAGTCTAGTAAATACAGTAGATTAGCTTGATTAGTTCTAGAGTCTGTCGTAAATGACACTTTACATTCGGCAATTCCGTTGGTTGAAATATAATCACTTTAGTCTGTTATTAAAAATATACGATTTTGTACATAACGTGTATTTATTGATCGCTAAATGACCCTCTCCCTTGCTCCTGTTAATTTCAATGCTCTATGCAGTCGAATTTTTGCAGTGGAAATACTAACGTTTGATTTGAAATGGGTTTAATATTATGTTTACCGGTCACGTTATGAGTAAATTGAAAATTGGTTGCAGCAAAACTATCAAGCTGTCGTTTTATTTTCCGCTGCGTTTTTTCGAAACTCAACTAAATTGTCATTTGGATTTTAAATACAATTCGTCGATTAGCACGGAAATCAAGCTGTTTTATTTGTACAGATTTATGGGAAATATTATTCTTATCTCTGGAGAATTTACGGTTAATTTCGCTACAATTCATTTGTATAAACGCAGAAATATTCTGTCTATTATTACAGACAAAATTTGTAATAATATTAAAGTGCTTATGGGGTGTTGTCAATGCTTTTCGGTAAGCTATTGTTGGAATTTCTTTAGATAATTGGATGCTAAGCCTTGCTGAGCGAGCCAGTTTGGCGAATAAAATCAGTAGAGTTGGAGTAAATTGACTGCATAGAAATTGTCGAATAAAGTTCCGTCTTCAAAGGTCCTCTCTCCGATTAGATCTAGTGATTGTCTTGAAAGTGGTACGAAACAAGCCGATAAATGCCGCCAAAGTCGGTAATTTGTGGATGATTCTAAATGGATAGAGTCTTAACAGCATTTTCACCATTCGAATGATTGTCAGGTGATTTGTATTCGTGTTGGATGATCACGAATCGATTGATCATCGTCGGCGATTCCGAGTGTGATTTGGGTGGTGCAGTCAACGTTAGGCGAGGTGTCAGGAACGTGTAGGCAACTGCACCAGCAACAATGTCATATTTCACTGTGACCGATGATGTTCAGCAAAGACGACAACTTTGTACAGCATTATTGAATTTCCTAACAAATGGCCCAAGTTGGGAAAGTTGGTCTAAAAAAATCCCCATGACATATTTTTCGTTTAGTTTTCTGGTCACGTAGTCAAGTATAGGAACGAAATGAAAATTAAGAATCATTATTCTTTTCAGCTTTGTCGGCCGGTTCCTTAATACCTTGCTCCTTCTTAAAACATTCGCGAAAGAGAATAAAAATGCATGACGACAAGGCGCTAGCGTCTCCGTCTTGTTATTGGGCATCGCATCTGCGACTCGCTCGCCGTCTACTTGACTAGAATGAAAATGAGCAACCTGTGCGGCCCTCTTCATGCCTCATCGCCGACGCCCGCCGACATCGATCCTACCGACGTCGTCTGCTACCACTTCCGACCAAAATGCATCCGGATACTATTCACATTTACCGAACTGAGACATCTATCGTCTTACATCACACAATATTGACTCTAGTCGGATCACAATCAAACGATAAACTCGGTGTTTTTGAAAATGTTGATTACAGAACGAAAAAGAACAGTGTGCAAGTGGAAGGAAATCGAAACGTTAATGCTTATCGCACGTTCGAGACTGCGGACGTTATCTGTCTCATGAACGCTAATCCTTATTGCGCTATATTTCGGTATTTCTGCGGTAAAAACTTTTATAAATTCAACTATCTAGTCTGCTAATTTGGTATGAGGGGAAATTCGTAAAAGTTTTTGTCATTAAAATGGTAATTACGCTACACTATTACTATACATAGACAATTTTCTTTCGAAATTTAATTGGTTTGAAGAGATAAAAATTCCTTATATATATTTTAAAAATTTTATCGATTTACTTAATTTTATTCCACTAAAGGTAAAAGTTAATTTTCTGTTGGAAATAAATGGATACCTGTATGATTTATGCCAGTTGGCCGATTTTGCCTGGGTTTATTTTATTATATAAATGCTATTCGTGATTTACATACATCAAAATGTTGATGTCGACAATTTATCAGAGGGTGAGAATGGTACGTTATCAATCATTTAAAAGCTAACGATAAAGTCGTTTATAACATTGGTTATTGTTGATGATGATGATAATGGAACAGATTTTGGCTAGCATCTATCCTTTTCCAATCAAAATCATTTATATGTATCTAGAAAGAAACTGTTAGTAACAGGAAACTTTAGATTTAAAACACAAATAAAAAAGACAAAAGAGCCGTATAGTTGAAACAGTATTCTAGTCTAGTCACATAATGCAGCACCAATTCCGAGTATAACCTCTGAAATCGAAAAGAACAACAAAAATCTGAAACTTTGTCTAAAGTTTGCGGTATTATCTGCGAACAACGCCGTCCCTAGGGGCCAGCGCTGGGACAAACATAAACATACAGACACACACACACAAACACCTTGAAAAGTTTAAACTTGTCCGAATACACTGAATCCACTTTGAATAAAAATTTCTTTCAATATAGAGCGTACACATGGATATAGCTAACAGTGACAAAACGGCAAACTCTTCCAATCCACCCTGTTGCACCCACTTTACGTTAAACTTTACGTTGTTTCCGGCCATAAATCAGAGAATTGAGAAGAAGGGTAAACTCCTTCGGAAAACAATTCGGAATTGAGGGGATGAAAACTTGTGTGTGCACACTGTTCTCTTACATATCTCTTCTCAAATAGTGTAGTAATACTACTAGTAAAAGCAATACGAAAGAAAGACTGAGATAGAATTTCCTATCGTCTAGACTAGAAGAATTACTTGTGCTGTTTGGAGACAACTTTCAAACCAACTGATGTTATTAAACGACCAGATGACAACGAATGTTACAATTTTACATTTGATTGCAAACGACCAGGATGCAATGAACAACAACATTGGACATGTTGTAACTGAGTAAAAGTTGGAAAGTTTCCCCAAAAACAAAAATAAAACAGTGGAACTTTTTAAGGGGATAACACGACGAAAACGCCAATTTTTGATGGCAATAAATCAATATTAAAATAAGACTCGTCAATAAAGTGTATTCGTGTATTATTTTTCTTCGGTAAGCACTAAAGTTTACAGTTTAATAGTTTTCCATCATGTTTGTGAATCTAAAACTACCTAATACTAGAGAGATACATCCTGAATAGATACGGTGGGAATTTCTCTAGAAACTCGACGATCGCATATGGATAAGTATTAGGCAATCTTCTGGAATAATCGATTAGAACGAATTGAATTCGATAAATTCTCTTTCACTTCATTTATTTTTGTTTTAAAATACATTAGGATAAATGTTGGCATTGGCAAACAGATGGTCGATTTGGAAATTTCGTTTAATACAAAACTCACTTATTTCTTTACAATTAATTTATCTAGAAAAGTCTTTGTTGGAAAGTTTAATATGTTGCCATACGAATACTGCAAACATTAGATGCCTTGCAAGTTTAACTGAAGCTATACTGTTTATGTTTTATGCACTTGGATATGGTAGTAGTGTTCCTTCTCTGGAGAGATTCTAGAGTTTATGTGTTTTCGGCCGTTGAAGTTTTATAAATATTTAAAACTCTAATTTACTTTTTACCACCGCCTTTTACGAATAAATTGTTGTTTTTGATGTGCAATAAGGACGTACCACAAATTACAGGTTGTACAGTAAAAATAAATTTATAGTGTTGTTTTTCTTACGAACTACGAATGAAGGCGAATTCAATTTCGCAGACGTTGAAGGAAATCAACAAATTAGCAATCTTCTTCTATTTTATTATAAATAATAACTAGTAGAGAGTGGAAAGGAAGCAAAAAATCACACGATTCGCCGATCGTTCCAAGACCTCTACAACGACGAGCCATTTCGCTGAACTGTGGAGATAATAAGTTTACAATGTTTTATACGCTTTGTTGGCTAGAAAGTTGATCAAAATTCAGCCTAGCAACACGTTGGTAAAACAATTTTAAAAATACACACATACATCTACATTCATTATTTATATACATTAACATTAATTAAATCTGTTTATTGATACGAATTTGTTTTAGTTGATTAGTGGGTTTAATAAAATACATTTCTAATCTTTGAAGTCGCCTTAAATTTTACAAAATTATTGTCCTGCATGCTGTGATAAAGGAGATTAGAGATGTATCGAAGAGGAGGAAGAGAAACGAAAACCTAGGCGAAAACAGAAATAGTTATCAATTTTCGTCCATTTTCTGGAAAACTAACAAATCTACTGGAAAATTTCAGAAAGGAAGGACACGCTCTCAATTTGGTTTGTACTGTAAAAAGATGTTGAAAATTCGATAATATTTACTAAATCCTATGAGAAAAGATGAAAGTTTTTTGAAAAAATACGTACTTCTCTGTAACTCAGAATTCAATCAGCATTCGCCAAAACGAAAATGCTCGTAGACACTTCCTGAAATGCCCCTTCTAATTCATTACCATATCCTTTTAAACAAGGTGGATATTGATTATTAAAAACTGGCATTTTCCGGATGTTGTCGATTTTTCGGAAAACTGATAAACTTATTGCAGGATTTTTTGACGATTTGAAATTTGCTATATACGGTCAGTAAATATTTGCCAAGTTATGGGGGCAAATATGATAAAAACTGAAGAAACGCGTGCCCCAAGATTATCTTCTACAACTCAACGTTCAATTGGAATTTTCAAAACAACCAGAAATACAAGTCCGCAACGTTTCCAAAGGAGATAGTTTGGAGGAAATTATTTGAGATGTTGCTACGGTTGTTGAGCTGCAATTTGTCGGACTTGGAATATAATTGTCGTAAAGTTGCCAATTATTCTAATTATCAAACAAGAAATTGTAGTTGATTTAGTAAGCTTGATAATTTCGTAATTTTCATATGTTGAAATCGAATTGTATACATAAATGTATAATAAAATAGAATTCAGCATTAAACTATCAGTTTTATAAGATATGGGTGTTTGTTTTCGTAATTAGTAAAACGTCCAGTTCTAGTTTTCCGTTCTATTCTCTGCCATATCAAGCTTAATATGGGCGGTGTCACCTGACAAAGTAACGAGACTCTTGTTTACATTAGCAAATTATTATGTTTTCCAACAGTTATGTACACCTAGCCTAATTTTGTTTAACTTGAGTCTTTATAATACAAGTTCGTCATACATTATTGCTCTGCATACTGTGCATCCAATTAAGGTAAATTCAGTTTTATCATTACAACGTTGTTTGACATTAAATGGAACGAATGCTGGATAGCAAACAATGAACTTTAATAATACGAAATGAAAATGAACGTGGATTGTTTTTTCCTGTTTTAAACTCCATTTGTTACCGGTTGTTGTTCTACTACTCTATATGAAACGGTATCGTATTCGTTATTCGTTAAAGGGAAAATTAAATTAATTTCCAACTAATAAATCATCTCTAATTAGACAAGTTTATCACAATAGAAAAAACATTGCCTTAATTACCTCCACCGAATCGATTTCAATATACAAAGACCGATAGAGAAAGGTTCCAGTACAAGTTGCCATGATATCGGTTTGATTGAGGTGTAATTAGTGTAGAATAGTTGTGGACAATAGGGCAATACCTGTCTGTCTGTTGACATAAAGCCCATAAAGGGCTGAATTTGACACGTGTACAGATGCGTATTTGTATAGGGGTAGATGCAGGGGTGGTAGCAATCAGATAAATTTGCGTTCAGACAGTTCTATAACTTTCAAGAGAAATTACTCGCCATGTTAGACATCGATAAATTGCACAATGGGATGTCATAAAAATCAACGATTTATTTCACCAACCGTATTAGGTCCTATCTTTTGGATATCCATTTAAAGTCGAAATGAGGACTTTGTCTGGCAATGATGAAATTCATCATCAAATATTAGAAGTTACAAAAAGGGAATCAGTGAGAAATTAACGAATTCTCCTCGAATCGTTCGTTTCTTCTTCCACTATCAATATTTCATCGTTTCAAGGGTTGTAGATGTGTTGATTTGATTTGTCGACAGGTAGATTGCCGGATTATAGGGGGAATTGAGTCAAAATTTCAACAGACAATATTAAAAATTGTAACGTTATTTTATAATCTTTTGTTGTTAATTTAAACACTAATACGTGTTGTATTTTTCTGTATTTCACTACGTATCAAGTTGTAACATTTTTATATCTTGACTTTTATATATAAATTGAACACACGTTGGGTTTATTACTTTATAAAGATCAAGTAACGTTGTTGACTTTTATGCAGTGTACTCGACCATTACGAAATTTATTACACGAACCTAAAACCGTATATTATTTATTTTCTACACGAAAATACCCATCTAACCGGCAATTTATTTGTATACAGCTTTGAAATATTTTATTTGCCCACAAAAATTAATGTTAGTTGTACTGAAATTATATTATTTCATAAAGTTTATGTATTTGATGAGATAATTATCATTCCTTTCATTATCATTGTTATTACTGGTTGAGATAGCCACTTTTCACCCAAGTCTCGTTTAAATGTACAACATTTGAAAATAACGTCAACTTTCCGATTATCCGTTCGTATTCACCCCATACCAGTTAAGTATCAAACGAAAACTTGTAAATGTTTCAAACTATTGTAGTAATGATGATAATGATAAAACCACAGTCCAGCCAGCCATGTGGCTATGTCATTTCCGTATGACAATACCAAAGGTTTACCCGTCCTCTATATATAATATAAACATACATCCATGTTTTCCTCCTTATGTTCAATTGTAAAGGGTGAAATCGTCATTTGTTGTTGTTGTAGTGGTTGGATGTGATAAAGGATAGTCGTAGTGCTACTATTAGGGTAGTTACACGGTGGCAAAAAGCGTAAACTGGAAACGTATCTATTCAGCGACCGCTACAGTTTGGACTCGACTAGGATCCGTTTGAAATTATAGCCATATTTAGCTATTTCGCCAAGTGAGATAACTACTAAAACCCCTCAACAACAGCAACAACCACCGGTTATACTATTGAGATTAACTGTGTTGAACAAAACGTTGTCGACTAGGTTGTATCAATTTGATTTATGTTAATTGAAGCTTAACAACTAAACACTGTCATTAGTAGACGATTTCATATGGATTGTGAAACATGGACAATTATCAATTATCGATTTCTATATACTCAAAATTCGTATTTTTATAGTTTCCATGTGGAATAACATAAATATTTGTTTAAAATTGTGATTGAAAAGGCGCAAATAGCACTACCATGTATCACAACTAAATTCAATTATTCGATAAAGCCACTCACAGCTAGTGTCAAATATTAATACTAATAGCAGCATAGATGGGCGAAATTGTGATTGATTCATATTTGGATACATGTCGCAATAGACTGGCCAAATTTTAGAAAATTCCATTCGTGTAAATACCTCATTAAACAATGACAACTAAGTCGATAAGTGAACCGTACAAAACACTCATCGTTTCTTCCAACTACACACCACAATTACCGTTAGAGTAGAAAGGCTTGTTCTATTTAATAATGCATCGGTACGAATCTAGTCGAGAATTGTTGTCATTTTTGCTTGGAGTTTTGAGTCATTTTAGAATTTAAGATGGTTGAATCAATTGCGGACATATAGAGCAGGTTGAGCACTCACGCAAACACATAAAGCACACGTCGTGCGTCACATGGGAGGAATTAGAGGCCGCTAGGGCCGTAAGAAAGACCGAATTTACGAGCGGCTATGTTGTCTGTGTCTGTTTGAGCGCACCGCTAACCGCACCGTTGTCTGTATCTTATCCCATACCGCTTTCTTGTTTATTACAACAGCCCTGGCTGTTCAATCCCACCACCACCACAACAACAACAACAACAACAACCTGTATTTTCTACCCTCCACCCTTTAAATACATTACAGGCGTAGAAAATGTGTACTTTTATTAGGATAATTCACGTGCATTTTTACACCGGTCTGGTTCTAAATCATCAAGTTCTAGGAGTAAAATATCTTCTGTTAGCAGCGGGTATTTGTTCAAGTTTATACTGATTTATCGCCCTATAAGCATATACATTGTCCTTTTACTGATAAATATATAGTTTTTAACCCTACAATATTACTATATAATAAGACTATCTGTTATATACACCGCAGGGGAGTATTTTGTCAAAAATCTATTAAAAATTGAACACAATAGTCCATCTTACTCTGACAATCTCTTTACAACCATTTTTACACCCGCTTCAATAAAAGTGACCTTTTTTCGTCGTCGTCTTCTTCTTCTAAATAGAAAAACTCACGTCCCTGTAGCTTTAAAATAAAAGTTGACCCGTAAAGACAACACAAGATAAAGGAAAAAAACCAAAACCATAGAATTACCTCCATTCTTACTCTACCTGTATTCTGTTGTCTTGCAACATTTCTACAGAAAACTTGTTTTATACAGCTGGTGTGATTAAACATTAATATAACAATACCTTAGACTTTTCAATGTAGTCTTTTTTCCTATATACACTAAACAATACTTACATATTTCCCTTGTATTTCCTCCAGGCTATTCAATTCTTTGTTTTAATAGTCAACGTGGATATTCACGGAAACAAACAATTTTTTTTCCTGCCGTTGAAAGTGCCATTAAGTACAGTTGATAAGTTCAAGACGCATTTTTAATCCACCAAATAAAAGGTCATTTTTTTCCTCTTCAACCGCGCCGTTGAAGATGCGTCAAAACTGGATTTCGGCTATTATTAATTTCAATTATCTTACTGAAAGATTAATTACACGCTGAAAGCTATTATGAAATTGTGTTATATGTTAGTTGAAGAGAAATTCAATCGTCTATAGATCTACTAAATTGTAAGAGTTTATAATATTGTGCACAATTTGATGATGCTGATTGGGTTCGAAAAGGGATAATTTCTGAACTTTCAGCGATCATATCTAGATAGAACCGATTAGGGTTGGTAGACATATACAGATTTAGGGTGTAGTAGTGATCATGTGTGAATTATACACAATATGTTCAATTCTAAGGGGAACAGCATGGAATTGTGTACTTATTATGGGATATTGTAAACAGCCATCAATTAGTTGAAATTCTCTGAATGTTGAAAGGATTGTATAATTGCAAACACTGTCAAATGTGATTAGTTGACCTCCATATATTGATTTTATTATCAAACATGTGGCATCAACAAATCTACGGATGGATATCCTACACAATATTGTCCAATAAACATGTAGAAATAGTAATTTACAAAATTGTGTGTAATAGTTGTAATTACTAGCTAAACATCTACTTGTTGATTTTGCCTAATTGTAGTTTGTTGAAATTAAAGTAGAGCCTTTTTTAATTTTAAAATAAACCAAATTATGTAGTGAAGCAATGCATACGTTTCAATAATAAAATCAAATGTAACAATTCCCATTAATAATATTGTTTTGTAAATTAAATTATCTCCGATAATAACTTTCGGCTGAAATTAAATTTGAACAATACTCAATTTAGTTGTGCAATAAAAATGTATGTTTAGAGAATTGTTAATTATTCCCCCGGCGCATCCACCAATTTTACACAATCTAACAAACTACTATCTATACACCAATGGTATGAATATTAATTACGGTATTTGTAACTGGCACCAGTTTCTATTACCTGCATTGTTTATTGGATTAGAGGAATTATTACTACTTGGAAGTTGTCTAGGTGTAATTCACTAAGTCTATACCATTAAATAAGACACGTTCGTATCCGAATGAGACGCTAAAGTAGAACAAATTGTACTTATAAACAAAACGATAATCAAATGGAGACTTTAACAATTTATGTAAGAATAGTTTGGGAGTTATTTTTGTAGATTCGACGACCTAAATTCCGACCGAATAGAAATTTGATAATTTATCAAAAACTGTAGTGCTCAAAACAAGACAATTTATGCCAACTCACATTCTATGCTTTAGTAGTCTCGAATGTCGCCTATATTAGTCTCAGAGATTTCCAACTGAAAGTGTAGAAGGCTAGTGGATATGCAATGCCAAAGGAAATATCAGCGAATCTTCATTTATCTTGTCGGCAAAAATATTTTAATGTAGAAGTTGGAAAGTTGGCGAGTTGGCATGTTTATACGAAAGAAAAATTAAAAACCTTGAGAAATATTCTAGTCTTTGTTTCCCCCTTTCCAGTCTTTCCACCATCATAAATAGAGTTTATTATGAGATAATCGAGATGTAACAAATCACGAAAGTGTGTGCTGACTCTTATTGAAAAGTATAAAGTCACGTTTCTAAAGTTCAACAAACAGTTATTGAACCGTAGACGTAAACTTTTATTTATTAAAAAGATCTTATTAAATTGAAAAATAATAATAAAGAACCAAATAAAAATCTCGGATTTGACCTTAGCAAAATCGAAAAATACGAATTGCGTAGATAAACAACAATGTTCGTTTATATCGCTAACAAGACGTATAAATCAGAAACTTGTCACAAATCGCTTCGATATGTGTATAGAGTGAAAAGAAGGGAAGCTCATCATGCGATTGTATCAAAGACTGGAACGGACTGTTGAAAGATTTCATTATCAAAATGGCCAAGTCCAAAAACTGTCTCCATTCCATAGCAATTCTATAGAGCTATAACTTTCTGATTGAACCATCAACGAAACTGTAGCAATATTTCTGGCTTGGTCCATCACCAAGTTATTACTACAGGAATTGGAAATCAATCAAGATCTAAGATACGCAGAGTTTATTTTCTACGTAAGATGCTTCAATTCCAACTTAATATTAGAGGCTTTCGATATTATATCGAATGCCATTAGTGATGTTTGCTCAATTCCAGTTGATGTGTTGAGAATATGTAGGATGATCATGATGATAGCGATACACAAGTTTGGACTTTTTCAAGATTAAAAAAGTTTCATTCGATTTAGTGTCCTCTTATCCTCTCTATTTACACGATGTGTCTGTGGAAATTAAGTTTAAAATATGGTTTTGCAACGTCATCCTTTTAAACAACGTATATTTAATATTACAAAATAGATTTTGAGGAAATGGTTGTTCGGCTTAGTGGTAGGTTCAATTCCACAGCGACACAGAGATGGATTGGCCACATTTTCAATGATTTCGATCAGATTGAGTCACGTAGACGCATGATAGCTCTTTCGAGAAGTTTCACTTTTAATCAAAATTAATTGCTGCCACTATCTTAAAAGTTTATTTTACAACTAAAACTAGTTATTTTCCTCTAAAGACTAAACTCATTAAAGACATTTAGAAGAAGAATATCATTAATAGACAATCTATGATATTGCTAAAGTTATTAGTTTGGTAATTTTTCAACATTTTTATTATGATAATTATTTTCTAGAATACGGTTCTGTATTGACCCGACAGATTAAATTGCCTTGTTTGTGTACTCTATGTCGCGGTATCCCTAACAATATCGGCGCGGCTTGTTTCTTTCTTGTCCAATCGATTGTGTGACATCTTGTCTTTATGGACCAAATACACGTACACTTGGCCCGAATCTCTTGCCATATTGCGGATGTTCTTCTTCTACATTGCCCCTCTTTCTATTTCATTCTATCCATCTTTCTGTATATAGCAAGGACTCACACTTGATGGCATGTAGCTTCCACTCCCGACCACTTACGTCTTGATTGGAATGTTATGATTCAGATGTGGAAGTAGAAACAGCAACAGCAGTGAGTTGTCGTTCGGCATTTGGGGATTACTTTCTATACCACAAGATACCTTTACGATCTTATCAGACGTTGTCGTTTATTTTCTATTTTTTGCCATTTATTTATCTTCTACGACAAGAATCCATTTCAATATAGAAAAACCGAACAAAAAATTGATTATAGTTCACTTTGAAACCGTACATAGGGATGGAGGTATAAAATTAGACAACTATCTCATTTGATTTATATCAAAGTGGTTGGAAACTTTCTCGACCATTGAAATAAAGCCCTTCAACCCTTTTCTTACGTATGTTGTAATTTCGCTAGGCCCCTCCAAATGAAACACGAGGATTTGTTTCAAAGACGAATAGGTTGCGGTAAACTAGAGCAGTTTATTATGATCCGGCGCATCCACCATTTGTGTTAACTTTTATCCATTATTATTTGTTTTTAAACTAATCTTGAGTTTAGTTGTTTATTTGTTTGGCAATGGCTGTTTTATATGATAATTATGCTGATGTAGTTGTTAGATTTTCTATTGTTGTATTTGGATTATAAAGAATAATAGAAAGAGAGAGAATGTAGCGCAGACAGTAGTTAGCCACAAGGCTGCCTGATCGACCCGCCATCAGCTGAGGCAGGCGCCGGTCGGACTGGCGTCGAGACGCCCTACCTGGAAACTCAACATTTTAGTTTGCATATTCGTCAGGCTTCGAATCCTCCAACTTTATCACGTCATTGTTTGTTATATCTCGATGATTCTACCAGAGATATAGAAAAGACAAAATAAAATAAAAAGAAAACGGATAACAATAAAAGAGCTATATTTCACCGCATTGTCAACATTCTATGCAAACAATCGATTAATCCATTCTACTAAGAAAAAAAACAACATCCGAGAGAAAGAGCCTAATTGATTCTTGCTGATCGAACAACAATTTGAATTTTCTTTTTACTTTTTTTTTGTTTTCGGTCTAGATTTCCTAGAAGAGGGTGGAATCTTTTTCCGTTGTGATAACGCGATACCCAGCGGGTAAGTTAACGTCGCACTAAATCAAGACAACCGAGAGGATCCTGTCATCATACTGAACTGTACAGGTCAAGTCGTTAATCACCTGAAATTCGGGTATTTATAACCGCTATATAAATTAGAAAGGTAGACAACATACAACTGGAGGAAATCTCATTAAAGCAAAATTTTAATTTCCACTATATCAATAAATTATGTTTATATTGGCTAACAAAAAGTGGAAGTAAATAGGAAAAATGTTGTGTATATTAGCGCTACGTTTATAACAAATATAAATAATAGTGATCCAGTAAATTTGAATGTAATTTTATATTTTTATTTGGCAACCATAAAGAAATAATAAATTTTGACATTTGCGTTAGTCTTATGTAATAAATTTTAAGAGAAACTGGCTTTTATTGATATCTAAATATATTTGCTCACATCACATCTATTCTATTTACTTTGAGATACGTTTGTCGTATAAAATTCCCATGTGGATGATATCTTTAATATTATGCTAAAGAAACAACTTTGATCAGTCAAAGATACCGGAAAACTAACAAATAAAAATCAATTTTTGATTGGAAAATCCTTTTCTTTCAAACTAATCATTCTTTCTACAACAAACAAGCCTCAATATACGATAAATTTCAGTTTTAAAATCACCGAAATCGTTTACCAACCTGAATAACGACAATTCAAGCCATATTTATCTTGCAAATAATCTTCAAAGTTTACATTACCCCATTTTCATTCGTTTTTGTTGCCTTGTAATAACTCACTGGAATTACTGAATCTCAATTAATGCACCTGCGATTAAATAATTAGAACTTGTTATTCGCAATTTATTCACTCGGAAAATATCGAAATTTGCAAGTATTAAATGTTGATCGAGAGTAATTGCACAATATTTAGCCGCATCGAAGCTAATTTCCCGAAAAGCAACGAATTGAAGGAAATATTCGTTAATTTTTGATAATTTACAATATTCAGAGACGCACCCTAAGCAACCGCTAAACACTCTTGTACAAACAAAGCCTATGAAGTTTACATTGTAACCCTCCTAGTGTCGCTATCAAAATTGCAAATAAGGATCATTTGTTCCCCATCTGAGCTTTCTCTTTCCAATTTTCTACGCACATAAGAAATTATGTCACGACTCTTCTATTTTAATATAGGCCAAACGTAAATATAAATGCCACTATAGTAGCAGGTTTTAATTAAACATAATTTAAAGATATAAACGAGAACGACAGAATACTTTATAAATATAAATATACAAATTAACGACAATATTCGTGTTTTTTAACCATCAACAAATCCAACGAATTTTCGTTTAATTTACTTCGAAGCGTACGGTTTCGCCTTCAAAACTTCCATTCCCCTTGTGTTGCCATCAATTGAACAGTTCTTTGTTCGTGTCAGTAGTCGTAGAAGATTCACATGCAGAGGCCCAAATAAAATTTGCATACTTAATTACGCAGTAGCTGTAGCATCCCATTGTGGAGAGTGAATGTGGTTTGTATTTTCTTCCATTCTTATTGTATGTTGTTGTCCCCAGCAAACTTATCCAACTCACTTTAGAATATTTGAATGTATAGAAGACGGGGATTGCAGACGGCAAAAAATCCGAAAGACTACTTCTATTCATTTATTCATTTGATTGTTTTATAAAATCACTAACTGAAATTCTCTACAAACAAACAGCGCTTTCTCTAGTCCGACTATGCTGTTATATTCAATAAAATGTTGAAAAACAATTCTAACTGGTTATTGGAAATGTATAAAAGTTAATGTTGGAATTCTAAGTTAATTAAAGAGCGTCTGGGTGTTTGCTAGGTTGTTAGGTGCAATAATTTTTGTGAAAAATTCCCTAACGAACCTTTATTCTATTACCATGTGTGCCACGCTATTCCTCTTCGCAGTAGCTTATGACTTTGTGAACGTAGGGCAGCTTCTTGATTCAGCTTAGTAAACTGCATTACCGACAATCTGTTGAAATAAGCGGATGTCGGTAACGCAGATTATTTAGTTGAAACAAGAAACTGACATACGTTTGCAAAGTCATAGGCTACTGCGTGGCACTGTAGCCATTTCCCTAGAAATCTACTCCGTTGTACTAAAATTTCTAACCTCAAAACTTCCTATTAACTCGAGTTTAGGTAATTTTTCGAATAATAGTTTAAAATAAGCGAAATAGAACAAGAAATACTTACAAATTCTGGAAATACAATATCAGCAAAGCTAAGTAAGTCTGATATTCATCCAATTTGGAATTGTGAGGTTAGAAATTGAGAGAATTCGGTTGTACCATCCTAGTTTTTAGAGAGCGGGCAATTCGAAATTTCCAAATTATCGAATAGAACATGAGAATTTTGAGTTGTACGCGAAACAATGGGTCGGAAACGAAACTCCCCAAATGTAGGTATCTAATTGTAGCTTTAAACTTCCAAATTTAGTTCGTTGTGAGCTATTGTTTTGGAGAATTGGTGAGTTACTTGTACCAGAATTTCTTTCTCTATATTAGTGATTTTTGATTGAAATATGTTGATTTGTCTGGAAGAACTTCCGGTATTTTGAGAGAATTTACGCCTCTTTACGTCTGTTGTGGGGAGATGTCGTAGGAACAGGCGTGCTGTTCGAAAATTGTGCACTTTCCTAAAATTCAATTCTCCCCAGCAAATTCCGCGACAATTAATCTTACAAGAGAAAATCGCCCGAATGTCAGACTATTCGCTTTTTAAGCTATTTAAAATTAACCAACCATCATCTTACAGTGAAAGATATTTATAATATTACACAATCTTCACTACTGCAACGATATTAATTTAATTGAATTAGTTGGATTTGCTATGGTAGACTTTTGATTTATTCGCTGTCAACGAATTAATTACTTTAACCTCGCTTCTTGACTTTACCAACAGTTCTCTCTTTTACCATTCACTCGATTTTGTGTCTTGTACACGAACTCGAAGCGTTCTCTGTCTGTCTTTACAGCTGTTTAGCTTGACTTAATTTTATTTGTTTTGCCTCATTGAATGATTTATTCGTTTTAATATCATTTCAACAAGAAAATTCAAAGGGCACACGTGTTGTTTAATGAGCGCTTCATCGTTACCAGTTTGCCAGTTTTCATAATAACAAGAACGAGAACAAATCGCGTTTGCTTTTTTTAATACAGAAAAGCTACACCCTCTACTTACGAGTATAATTTTATCTTAAATTCCGTTGTTATTCAATTAAGTTTTATTTGAGGTATTTACCGGAAAAAAATTGAGAAATTAGCGCCGGTGGGGCGAATTTTCAATTTTATTTGCGTATTCCAAGAGAAAAAATACAACATTGATTCGATTCTATTGGCAATGATCGCTCCCATTAATAACGTACGGATCAAGTTTCATAATCATAAAATTGACTTTTTTTCTCAATATAATGTCGAACTCGTTATTTTCTCATTAGATCCAATAAGACGAACGGGAATTGATTAGAAAAACTTGTAAAAATCGAGAATTCTCTGGGAAATATACAGGGTGTTTTTTTTGCTCTCGCCGGTTTTATTGTGTAGTCTCAAGGGAGTGGTGAAATATACGTAAATGTGACTGTCCGAAAGTTTTTCAACAAAAATGTATATGATTCAATTAACGTTCGGTGGTGCAATATTAGATCAAAAACTGCACACAAATTCCACTCACACAATATTTAACTTAATAAAATATTCGTGTTGTTAAAGGTTGGGAGAATTTGTTAGCTGTAACTATATTGTGTTGTTGTGTTTCTCCCTTTTCTCTAATAGCAATTTCGTTAAAAACTTTTCCAATGTTGGTGAACGTTTATTTGCTGTTTTAAAGTTCACCATCATGCCGATGTGTCTTTTTGTGTACGTGTTTATGGATCTATATGCGCCTGTATGTGTCCGTATAAACGCATTTTCATTTCATTTGCAAATGCTTTATAAAGTGTTATTTAATGCTCGCAAATATCGGCAACGCGTGTTGCGATTAAAAGCGCCATAAAATATAGGAAATTATGGTATCAGTAATAGCGTCGTACAGACTGGTCGACGTCGACGTCGACGTCGTCGTCATCATCATTGCCGCCGCCGCTACAGCCGTCTACCCTCCTCGCTCGCCCTTTAAATTTGTTGACAATAGAATCAGGACAGGGTTGCAATGACTCGTTCAATTCATATCCAACATTTCCCATTCATATAATGTTTGCATTTCAAGGAGCGAGCAAATAATGCGGATCAAATTTAAAGTTTATTGTAGTCGAATCAAAATAACGTACAGAATATTTTAATATTTTACAATAACATTACACCAAATAATAAAACAATTATTAATCAAATATCGCCCATATTTTGAGCAAATTGGTTTAATTAATATCGACATTTTATACGAGGTCAAGTTTTACTTGTACAATATTGAAATATCGTCCATATAACTTCAACGTTTTGCACTTATACAAGCAACTTCAACAAACTGCAATAACTACAGTTGTTGAAATTCAAAACTGGAACACTTATGAAAATCTCAACTACTCTTGGTTAGAATTTAGATTGAATTATGTATTGGACGAAATTTTATTGCTGGAATATTCGAATATTTACAAATCACAACAATGGAGAATTCGTTGAAGATTTCCAACACAAAAACGCCATTATCTTTGAAATTTGTCGTAGTTTAGAATTTTAATCACACCTTCTGTAACGATGTAACGTTCCATCATCATCGTTGGCAAGAGAGAGTTTTCAGTGTCATTAATTAAAAGTACAACTTGTATTAAAGGAAGTGTTGATAGCTTAAATTACCAATAGCCGGCACGTCCTGTTTGTCTAAAAGTTTTCAGTGTTTATGGTAATTTAGTGTCAAGATTGGATTTTAATAATTATCGTTATAACATGTAATGAATTTCCAACTATAACACTATAATATTGTAACAAGTCCTCTGTTATTACAGTTAACGTTCGTCAATTTGCATATACTGAATTAGATATTTACCCTTGATTTTATCCGTTCACTGTCCCCTATTATTATAATTCTTGATTATTTTTTTCGTTATAGTTGTGTTCATGTCAAATTTGCGGAAATGTATGAGTGTTTGCATGTTCGGCCATTTTTGCACGCACTTTTATCATTATCATTGTCAATATTGTAGAATTTGATTGCACGCAAATTCTCCTATTTGAATAACACATAAATCTAGAAATATTTATGTTTGTCGGGAAGTTTCGTAAAAGACATATACATAAAGCCATGTTGGATAGTTTGTCGTTTTCAAGTGTAGGAAAAGTGTGTAGCGTAGCACCAAATGGATTTCAGTGGAGCCCAACGAGTCTCACAAATTCCGAAAGTTTTGCGAGAAACGGAGCAATCCAGAGATAATTTGCCGGTCCTGCTATAACTTTACTTCAGAACAATTTAGCTCAATATTAGAGGCCATCGCACACACACATACTAGAAGGCTCAGATGATGGTGAGTTTGATAACATTTTGTTCTTGACTTTTGTTCGACAACTCGACAGGGGATGGAGCAAAGTTGACACGGTTCTCCAGATGAATACAGTTTTTCCATCGAACTCTATTAGACATCGATTTCCAACAAGATTCACATGCATGTCTATACTACAATATAGCTAACGTTACTGTTTAATTGAGAAATGAGACAACAATGAGCTCTCCTCTATCAATTTATCGCTGGTAATAACACAAGCCGAGCTTATCCGCAATAATCCAGAGATCACATTATTGTGGCACGTAGAATATTAACAGACGTCCAATTGGAACACTAATAAATTGAAAATGCATTCTCTATTAGTTGTGGAAAGCTAACACGAAAAACCAAGTCGCTCATACAACAATAAAGTGCCAAATTTAGTACTTTGTTTACCATTTTCTCCGCCACATTAGATTTTATTATTTTGTTTGTCTGGCAACAATTATAAAACAGAAAAATTCATTATATCGCAATAATAATTCCGTTTTATAGACTCAACCGTTATTGATTTTTTCTGTTTAATTGCGAGCTTTTACCCGACCAAACTTATTTCACAATTGATTAACTCAACGATATAAAAGAACTGTCATTTTTATAACTACAAGAAATTTGTCATCTCAACAACCGATTAGATTCCTGGAATATACGGATCGATCGAATATATCGGACAATCGGAAAGTTTCCAAACGGTTTCGACGAAAATCGGCTGGAAATAGGGGTGAAATTAAGAAAATTCGCTCCCAATTACAATAATTTATCGAACATTAATTGCATTCGCTGTTATGTTTAAAGAAAACGTTTAAATCCATTAATGTTCGATGATGGTGAGACAAACTTTACAACAAGATTACAGTCATGATCAGATTTAGTTAAATCCGATAAATGGATCGGTTAAAATACGATTGAACATCAATCTATCATTACCACTGTCAATTTAATCCGCTCTTAAATATCGATATATTGGTTGATATTCTTCAATTTACAATGTACCGGTTAATATTCGAGACTAGATTATTTGTTTGAACAAGTAATTATCATGCCACTGACAAGCATGTTGGAATTATAATTTCCTCGTCTACTTCTAGTGTACTGATATAATAATAATAATGATGATGAGGTCTACATTCGTTATCTACAGACTTATTACGATGTATATCTGCATAGTTGGTGTATATGCAACATTAGATTATCGTAATAAAGTGCAATTTCATATTGCAATATATTTAGACTTTATAATACGTTGTATATAGTTGTAAACATAGATACGAAATTCTCCTTACTTATTCGTACATACGGAATATTTGTTGAAATTCGCCCATCTCTTCAACTAAAAACTTCACGAAATTGTAGACTATAGGTTCAAACTTCTCGAACAGACTTATGTTAACTGTTTCTACAAATTCTATTAAAACCAAAATATGAGCAAACTTTAACTATTCGTTTTGTTTTATCTTTCATTTTGCTGTTTCTCTATCCTTGAAATGTAAACGGATTTGCATGTAAACATTAATACTACTATAGTATACGAGTCTTGAAAGCTGCCACTTGATGGAATTATTTCATTTAAAATCGTTTATTTTATACATTGTTGTTGAAACACACTTGGAAAAGCTCTTGTCTCATTCCCGTTTGTGCCTCTGCTATTTTGCAATTTTTTTTCAACTTCTGCATGCAATTCAATGATATTCACTGGAAAGCTCTCAGCCTATGTGCAGCTTTTTATTATCTCTACATTCTCAAATTAATCCCCATTTTCAACTAAGATTTTAATAATTTTTCCGCGATTGTCATTGAAACCGGCACGAGCTATTCACCAATTATATCCAACTTACTAATTAATTCACAAACTAGCTAATTAAGATCCGGCCCTTTGAAATATGCAAGTTTTATTAATGTTAAATAGAATTACACGTCAGATTGTAGAGTGTTAGTTCTGATAAGGATCGTTTATAATTACACCAACCATTAATTCTCACGACCATTTGAGAGTGTTTGAATTTCTTTATTTCCTTTCGTTGCTCCATTCGTGCCCCGATACTTGTTTAACATATTTAATAATTTTTTCTATTTGTTTTAGAATAAAAGTAAACTTCAAGGTGGTCGTTTAATCATTACTTATTGCGTTAGCGTGCAGTTATTGCAATAACAATAATATTTATGTCGTGTTCGATCCATTCTTATTATTGAGTTTTCAGTTCGTGTCCGACTGGATTTTTATAAAATACAACATCTGTGATTCCTACAAGAAACTTACTTATTTGTTGATTATAATTCAAATCGGCAATTTAAAACGAACGTTTTTAATTTGTAAAAAAGCTTAAAACAACCCCTGCAGGAAAAAACCATTGTTCAGACAGGATAGGGTTACAAAATGATTCATTACTAGCGAGTGTTTTGATGAATCATTACGTTGATGTCTAATGACAAATTGATTTGGCGTTTTCATTTTCCCAACAAGCGACCGATAGATTTATCTTTCTAATATTTCTCAGGCAATTGAGCGGATGTTGGAGTTGATTTCGTTATTATAAATTTACAGAAATAGAGGCCAGAACAACTAGATTTGTTCGAATAAAACTGACTAAAAACCATGTTTTTCAACGTCAGTTAGTAAATAAAGCGACAATCATGAATTTGAATGAAATAACTGTAATCGCTAGCCAGATGGACAGTTTATTTGGCTCGTATAGATTTTCGTTTCGGTTTAGAGTCGAGTTAATAAGAATTTTAGAGCGATTAAAATGTTTTATAGATGATGATGATGATGATAATAATAGCGCGATGTCTCAATAAAACAAATTTCATGCATTAACGAAATAAACGAGACAGTCGTTTGTAATTAAATTTACACATAAAATGTGCTACCGAACTGAACTAGCCTCATTTTAAACCAACACAAACTACCGTACACATGTGTTTCTATTTTATCTTGGCAACTACTTCATTTATAACCATTTTTAATATTTTAACGCGACTTTAGTGCAAAGACGCTAGCTATAAATACGCCTGTAAAGAATCTTGTCACTTTATTGATATAACTCGGAATTAGGACAAGAAAAATTGGAAATATAAGAGACACAGTATATGTTATAGTCAAAGAATATCTTACCATACAATCCATTTGGCGGTCGGATATATCGACATATAAACTGTAGCCTTGTTTGGTTTTACGGCCGCTGTGGCCAATACTTCTTCTTATTCCACTATTTTAATTTTCTTCTCTTTTCACATTGTCGTGACGAATCTCCTAACTCGAAACATGAACGGATGAATTATTTCCACAATGGGAATTTCAACACGGCGAAATCTTGACCCGTTTTCCAATTTTGGCTTTCCAACTTTCGAAATTGACACAAAATTGTCCTTGTCGTCTTTGAAGTCTTCTATTTAGGCAATTCGATCTTTTTCATCCTGTTGAAGTCGTCCGAAATCTGAGTAGCGAAAATTAATTAAGTTAATTTGATATTAGAGGCAGTAAATACTTATCACGAGATCGTATTTGATGGTATTTTCGAATAGTAAATTTCAGTAAATTGGGGACTACTTTAGACTAATTGATAAGTGCAATTTCAACGTTTTTGTTCCGGAAGATCAACAAAATGCAGGGTTAAATCGAATTAATTTTCTATGAAACAACACTTTTCTAAGTAAGTATTGAAGAAACGATACCTCGAGCTGAAAGTCTATTAATTGTTTTTCTGAAAAACTCATATGCTTACTAGACATATTAATCCTATCGAATTATCAGTAAAGAGATCTATTTTTCCTACTCGAAATTCCAAATAAAGTTGATTATTAGTGGTTTTTGATGATAATTGTTGTCATACTAGATTTACGCAAACAACTCGACACGCTTAGTTTTTCTATTTTAGTTTTATTTATTGAAAGATTATCCTGGTTCGAATTGAAAAACTGGAGTATTTCTAATATTATCGGTAAACCGATTTGAGTTTCTATAAAGTAATATTCAGTAGTTTATATCTGAAAAATGTTACCAACATGGGGAAGTCTGAAAATTTATTTTCTTTCAGGTGACAAGTATGATTGATGCGACTACAACTTCATATTATCGAACGACAATGTTGCTCCTACAAACTAACTGTATTGAAGTCAGGGATCTAAATGCACTCAGTCAACGGAAGAAGAAACTGATTTAATAGGTTCAGTGGTTCCCAACATTTTCCATTCAATACAAGATAAAAATTCCAGATTTTCTCCTTTCTTTCGCAACTGTAGGAGCGGCGTTTCTGCTTCTGCTTCCGCGCCTTTTTAAACGGATGTACAACCGAAATTGCCGACTAGAGAAACACAAATTTATCGAAACTTAAAGGACTAACGTACTTTTTTCGATACGATGTCTTAAAAATGCCAGTTTTTAATAATCAATATCGCCCTTGTTTAGTGAGATATTGTAACGAGTTCAGTAGCATTAGAAAGAACAATTTAAGGAGCATCTGAGAGCGTTTTCGCTTGGAAAATGCTGTCGGAATTCTGAGTTGCACAAGAAAATCATATAGGATGTCTTTTCTTCTATGTTTTGCCTATAATTTGGCTAATATCTTCAATTTTCTGATGATTTTTTTATAATATATGTATAAGCACTTGAGAGTATAAACTTGTTAGTTTTTCAAAAAATTGACACTTATAATTTTACTTCATTTCTGTTTCCGCTTCCGTTTTCGTGTCTATTTCTGTTATAACGCTTTCGTAGCACGTTTATTTTTACTCCATACTTTATTGTGTAAAATTCCACAAATTTCGGTCAAATGTAAAATATTAAATTTGGAGAAAACGAAAAGAATCCGAATTCATCCTGTTGAAATGATAATTTGTCACCGGTGAGTGTTCATCTATTTTTCGGCTTTATTAATGTTGATATTTTGAGTACCTTTAAATAGAACCGCCTGGTTTTTAACTCGTTAATTTATAGTCGGCGTATTTTTGAGAGAATAGCTAGGCCATTCTCTGTTGCAATAATTTCGTGTGGTCCATCACAACATGCTGATTTTTATATTATTTCTCGTATAGGGATTGTTGTAAAGGTTTGATATAATAATATAGGAGAGTACTAGATGGAGAAAACTCTCTAATAAAAGCACATCGTTATTGTCAGTGGTGGTGGTGGAAAATTACATAACTTTTATAAGATAAAGTCAGAGTCTCATGTTTTCTTCATGGCTCCAGTGTTGCTATGTCGCATAACAATCTCGTAAAAAATAGAGGTAATATAAATTTACCAATAGCTGTTCAGTCCACTAACAATAAGACAAGTCTAAAACAAAGTTATTTAACTTATATTGGTCGTTTGTTTTAATCTATTTGTTGTTCTTCGGTTTTGTCATATTTTTTTTTAGTTGATATTTTATTATATTCTCTTGTAGCAACATTCTAATATATATCTGTTCTTATTCCTGTTTTTTTCTTTCTATTCTTCTTTTTCTCTTTGGTATATTATTACGATTATTTTAGTGTACGGCCATTGGACCCTTTGTACTTTTACGCTTAATAAAATTCCTTCTATGGTTGTAACGTAAAACATGATCCATAACAATATTTCTAACATAATTGCCATTTCCTCTACAACAAAGGATTGTTAAATCTGGCTAGAAAAAGCATCTTTAGAACTAATTTAATACAACAAAACAGGATAATTTTCGACTTCATTATCGTGCACGTCTATGCTCATTGAACGATAATAATTGAGGAAAATATACAAACGTTTAATAAAATATGTATTACATTTTGTTATCAAGCTTTAGTTTCTACAAACAGGTGCTCTATTGCGGTTTAATAATCTCTAGACAAATATTATAGCGGATACCAGTGTTTCTCCGTTTAAATTTAGCCTTCCGCACGAGATTAGCTGGTGTTTTGCTACTTTTTTTATAATAGAACATATCGATTTGTTTTAATTGAAATATTCTTGGAATATTTGATTTATGATAAAGGGATTAATTTTATCAATGTCGGCTTATCATTTTTTTCCATTGTTATTTTCGGAGATCTATACACGAGAAAGTGTGCTTTAGAAATTTATGATAATTACATGTGGAGATTATTGTTGCCATGTTCGCACTATACAATATTTTTGGTTCATAAGTTGCGATCTGTAAGGGTTGATCCTTATCACTCCCCAATGTACGAAAATCCGGCGGAATATTAGGGAACAGTGGTATGGAGGAACAACAGAACAGCAATTATTGTTCGAATGAGTTTCCAACAATCGGCGACCTCTGCCGTCATCTTCCGAAACATTTCATTTATATTTATACCTACACACCACTGTATTCTCTTCGTCTATGTGTTGGTATATTGTAGGATAGCGAGAGAGGGTAGCTGCTTATAACAGGGTTTGATAGCGTCGGTGACGCGCCGTGACACATTCATTTGCATCGAAATGGTCCCCAATTCATGCAGTCTGTTCCCAGTATCCGAGGCCCGCTGAGAACTTATGTTACTGCCATTTCTGCAACCGCAATATAAAGCCATCCCCCGCCATGTCTTTTAGTATCATCGTACAATTGTAAAACACCACCCCCATTATACCGAACAACCCCCAAAATGAGATATTATACAATTATCATGGCGACATTAACGACATACGCGTCTTTATCGGGTATATTTTAATTTTAATCGGCCCTTTGGTCGGTGCTTGGTTTTTATTTTTATAGAGCCAGGAAATTCACGCAACTCTAAACATTATTACCCCATTTCCATATATAGGGAAAATAGAAAAAGACAAAACAACCATCTGCCAATGACTGTTTGACAACCACCGTCGATTCTATGTTTAAACGTTTTTCATGTCAAATCAAACGACATTTTAGTCTATTTACAACAACAAAAAGACCGTTTTCAATGAAACCCAATATGATTACTTTAACAAATCTGTATTGTACACACTATTTGTTTATATCGAGCACAATAAACACATCACTAAATAAAAAACAACGAATTGAACCAATCAAAATGTTGAACGTAACGGAAAAATTAACAAATAAATTGTAACAGAGATACAATCTTTTAACGATTCCCATACAGTATGTGGATGAATGCGATATACCCCAATTACTAACAATATTTTGAATTTCCATTAACTGGGAAATTGTTTCGATACTTATCAGAATCATCGAATGAAATTTATTAGTTACACAAAACCATTTAAAGAGAAGTAATAACAAAGAATACAAAACTCTAATTATAAAGTTGATTCAACTCTAATTAACTTGGATAATTTTGGAAATTTAACAACCACAAAATGTTGCACAACCAGCTGTAATGGTTCCTTTCAATTTGTTCTCTTTTTTTTTGTTATTGTTACAACTTATTGTTTTATAATTGCGTACATCTTTGATTGGGGCAACTTTCAACTTTTTGTTCTCCAGATTATTGTGGAACTATTCTATAGATTATAATCAGCCATTTAAGATAGAGTCGCAAAAAATCGTCTGGACTAAACTGGATGAAATTTATAAGTTCTGGCGTCAACGTTATTGTGAAATAAACAGAAGAAACAATAAGAGACTCCCGTCAGTCTCATTTTCAGCCGTTAATACCGCAAATAACTAAACAATAATACAGTTGACATAGGTCAAAGCGTAATAATAAAGAATTAGCAAGTACGGTTAAGCAATCGGTTCAAAACGCCATTAATTTAAACTGAACTGAATACATATTATTATCTTGAGTATTAAGGGATTATTTATCTTTATAACCCATTTCCATGAATTTAAAACTTAATCGACAAACAAATTTCGCAATTATTTATCGAAGGGATATTACATAATAGAAGATGATCGGTGAATTTTTACTAAGTGACTAGGCACTAATCCAATCTCTTTCACTTATTGATTGATGCAAACCGAAATTTCTATCAAGACAATAACGACACAATATTCTTGACGATTTTCTTGAAAATACACCCTAAATTAGTATTTTTTTTAATTAACGGACCAATTAATTATTGGAAAGATTACCAAAGAACCACCTGGCTTTAAACGAGCTTTATTGCGAATTGGAACACTGATGATTGATTACATTGAAAATTTAGCTGAGTTCATTATGGATACGGCTCATCTGGCTCAGATTTCATGCAAAAGTGAAATGTGATTGTTTTTACAGCAAGATTTGACTTAAAAATCGAAGATTGATAACGAGAATCCTTAAAATAATTCTAAAATTTCGAGTACATGTCCATTATGTGTCGTTTAAGGAAAATTGATGCGTTTCTGATAAGGCCAAAATTTGTACCATATGCATCTATAAGGCATTAATCATTCGGTTTCTTAAATTTACAGGAATAGCAATGGAAATGTAAGTGGCTCAGGAAATTCGACTATTTTTGGATTAAATCCCCCAAGTGTTTATTCTGAATAATCACTTCAAGTGTATCTTTATTACGTGGATTTTTTTTTTTGGAAATATTAACTATGATATCACATTAATTATAGATTCTTATCGACAAATTTAATCGAGTATATAAAACCTCTAAAAATAGTCTGAGTCCATTCATAACGATTGTATTCGACAACTGTAGAATATCAAAATGAAATTGATTGTATTGTCCGCATTGTGCATTTCATTAATATCAGCAGATTCTGTTCAAGAGACAGCTGCTAAATGTTCATCGAAAAAGTGCGCCATTGCGGATAATTGTAGATGTTCATCGACGGCAAATCCACTAAGTTCTGGCGTTTCCCCACAGGTATTGCACAAAATTTTCACTGAAACATTTCAAAAATAATCGATCGAATTTCCAGTTTCTCACATTGACATTCAGCGAGGCCGTTGTCGCTTCATATGTTGATAATTATTGGAGTCATATGTTGTATGACCGAGTTAATCCGGATGGTAATCCAGTTACTGCAACATTTTACGTTCCACACGAATACACCGACTATACAAAAGTCCAGGAACTCTACCTGCAAGGCATGGAAATCGGTGTGCACTCAGTAACGTAAGTTGATGATAAAAATCGCAATCCATCAATTAATTTCGATCTAAATTAGTAAAAATCCGTTGCAATCGTATTGGCGCAATGCATCGTTGGATGTGTTAGAGCACGAATTCGGCGATCAAAGGGAAATTATTACAAATTTCGCTAATATCCCCAAAGAAGATATTGTCGGCGCCCGTACCCCACAATTGCAAATCGAAGGTGATGTTACAATAAACGCCCTAATTAACGCCGGTCTAATTTACGACAATTCCTGGCCAACATTAAGTACAAGACGTCTCTATCCATACACGCTTGATTACGAATCAACACAAGATTGTACCGTTACTATTGAATGTCCAGTCGAATCCCATCCAGGTTTCTGGATTCTACCAATTACGGATATTGTTGGTAATAATTCCGAATGCAATTCGCTTGCTACTTGTAATGTTCAGTAAGTCATTTTAATGATAATATTTTATATAAACCGCCTTATTGGATAATTGTAGAGGATCAGCTGATTATATAGCAAATTGGCTATTGGAACAGCTGAATAATGCACGCAATTCGAATCGTGCACCGCTCGATTTGCGTGTGGACACTTATTGGTTCTCGTTCACGGAAAACAGCTACGATGGACTTAACAAATTTTTAGATGAAGTAGCCAAATTAGAGGACGTTTTCATTGTGTCGCAAGCGGAAGTATTGAAGTGGATGAAGAAGCCGGTAGACTATAAGAATTATCAAACGACAGACATAGATCGTGATGCTGAATGTAACGCGGTTAATTGTAAATTGACTAATGTTGATGGGGAAATAAGGTACATGAAATCGTGCGTACCATGTCCTGCTGAATATCCATGGCTCTACAATCCACTTGGGCAGAAAAATAGTACTGCAATTTGATCGAAAAACATATCTGTAAACTTAGCAAATAAATAGAATTAACCAATAATAATGTAAATTACTTAATAACCACGTTTTAGTATTATGGGATGTATTAAAATAAACTTTTAGAGTAAGTGAATTGTAAAACAACGTTATTGAGTTGTTAATTTTCAAATGATCTCGTTAAAGATGGTGTTGTTGCAATAAAGCCGCCTTCGAGTTTAATCACTTTAAACACTTCTAATCTAATTGAAATGTGTCGATGATTTTTGGCGGAAATCGGCACAAATTTTCTAAATTCCTAAAAACAAGTAGAAATGAACGAATCATCAAGCAAGAAAGGTGTTTAAATAACATTTAAAACATTATCTTTGTTATAAGTCTTTTTGTTTTAAAACTTTGTCGTATCTTTGTATAGAGGAAGATGGAATTGTTTAAATATCAAACAACTTATTCGAATATAAATACGCCGATTTATAAAACGTGAAATACTAAAAGTCGGTTTGAACAGGAACATTTAAACTGTTCATTGTGTGTGTATGGAGAAATTTGCCCCAATAAAATTCCCAATTAGACTGTTTGTTGGGAATTCACCCTAAAACTTATTGAGATCTGTTATTAAGTGACCGTACACAAATTCTAATGGCAAACTAATTGGGACCAGATTCTACGTGCTCTATGAATATTCCAATTATCAACAAGTGTGGGATCTCTATCTGAGAAGTTCAAAGTTTAAAGTTAATAAAAAATAGAGGATGGCTTGTGTTTAAATTCAGTAAAATTAGTAGAAGTATACCTGCGAATTTGGTTGGCGTTTTTTTTTTTCGTAAAGGCTCTGTCGCCTCGCCCATCCATATTAATAAAGAGCAAGAGTGTTGTACGTGAAAAGTGGTAAAAGTTTGGGTCGATGCCGTAAAAGTTGGTAATATGGTCGCGTGATCTAATTTGGTCCAAAGTGATTTGTAAATTGACGCGACCTCTGCTCGACTCTTTATATCCTCATGTATATTTCCATTAAAGCAAGTGTTCAGTATTCGACAAGAGTCTCAGGTTCGTAGCGAGGCCTGTTAGTTGTTCTATAAAAGTAAATCCTGCTAGAACGTGCACAGCTTTTTGTCCGAAGCTTCTTCAGTATTCCATCTTGATACCTTTTTCCTTGATACTACTACCCATATACTTATTCATTGAAGCGAAAATTACATTTTATTTTAATGTATTGGCTTTTGAAGGATTTATCGAGCGCTGATGTAATCGAAAATAATTCATTTTTTCCGCCAGTTTGCCGGTTCGCTTTATTGTTGTTTAATGAAAACAAACACTTTTGATAAAGATTGTTGAAATAATACGCTTGGAAATTTCTAGACAACAATTCACCATCACGATGTAATATCTTCCAACAGCGAAATTAAACTAAAAGTAATTTTAGTATCTTGTCGTACATCAGTTGAACTACCAGTGTCACGTATTTGTTCGTAACTGTGTTGACAGCGGAAAGAGGTAATCTTGTTCGTTTCGTATAGAGTCCAGACTCAAAGCTGTAACGTTTGTATAAAAGAGACCGATGCTCCTAAAAGGAATGGCTTATGTAATGAGATAAAGACGGCAAAGTTTCCCTTCCTCTTTGGAAAACTAACAACAACAAGAACAACAGTTATCATAATGAATTCGTACAGAAATATCCGTTTAGATATCAACAAGTCTGCAAGATCTTTTAAAGTTTGTAAAAGAACAACTTTCATTAATAAACAATCCGAAATCAAGAGATTAAACAGTTTAGTTGAAACACTTTAATTGGAACAATTACAATAGAGCATGATAGGGTCATTTTAGGGGTAACAGCTTAAATCAATAGCTCATTGATGCGGTTAACCGTTGAATACTTGCGAAAGTACTCCTAGAATGCCCCATTCTGTATAGTTCATTATTATTAAAGTTGAAAGATTAAATACAAGGAAACTACATAAAATTCACTGGTTGTCATAAAAGGGATCTATTGTTGAATTTTCTACGGTATATTTATTTACATTTTCGACAATAATCCAATTGTTGCCGTCAAGGCGACTTTAAAAGTGCCTTTAATATTTACGATAAAAGCCGAAATTCAATTGAACTTTCGAATCAGAATCTAATCCAACTTTATGCCTTTAGAATTGTTGGAAATTGCATCAAGAAAAAACAACAGATTCAGCAGAATAGAAGCGATTAAATTATAAATAATGAATAAATCAATTCAATCGAGATAAATAAAAATAAAACTAGTAATAAATTGTAAAATATGCAATATCGTCGAGTTAGAAATGTTGGAAATTTAAAAGTTGGGGCACGTTAAAAAATAAGAAAAATACAACACATACGTAAAGCCAATTTCTCTGTATCATTTCTGCTGAATACGTAAAATGTTCGAAGCAATGGAAAATGTGAAAAATGTTTAAGGGTACAAGAGTCAGAAGACGATGAAGAAGAAGACGAAGAAAAAAACGTATAGACGATAGGGGAAAAGTCTTCAATAAAGACACGAGAGTATTGGTGGCGGTGGTGATGGTGACGACGCGACTTGGCGAACGTGTACGAATTACAGATGACTTTGCCCTACTCAATAAACAGGCATTTTTGCCATGTCAAGTTATCTATTTCAACAATTCTGGACCGTATAAATGAAAGACTATTGTCTTGTGTAATAATAGTGGAACAGAACGAGTTTGTTAAATTTTTATTTTAGATGTTCTACGTGTGCGTAAATGTGGAAAATGGCTTGTTCAATTTCCCTCTACTATTGCACTAAAAGGTAGACCGTTGTGTATGTAAAAGTGGAAGAGATCCTTAACATGCATAGGAAAATTCAAGAAAATCGTCCTGTCAGGGACATGTGTTCTCAAAAAGACGCACGATTGAATTTTCAATCAATTGTTGATCATGTGTGTAATTTAAATTGCAGAAATTTGATTTGAAAGAAGCGTTTTCGCGCCCGATACCAAACAAGAATGAATATCTCAACTTGAGCCATTACACAATTAAATTCCAAAGATTCGAACTACTTCCAAATATCTGTACCAAAGAAAATTGCTATTTCCGTATAGATATTTAATCGCATCATTTTTAATTTTGCGATTTTCAATTAAACGACCGTTGAATTTCTCAACTGAGTTTCACGGAACGTAATCTTCATTTAGTCGATTTTTCCACTAACATCCTAAGGGAAAGGAAACTACCAACTCTAAGTTACAACTGAGACTGTCAGATTTGTGTGTCAGAATCGGCAAGAATTCCCATAGCTGCTAGCACAATTTGAACAGTTTCATTACTTTTGAGATATTAAAAAAAAGAGTAACTAGAAAATTCTACCAATATCAACTCGATTAATAATACAACAGGATTTGGTTATTTTCCGGATGATTATACGGGGAAATAATCCAACATTTGTCATCTTTTATTGTAAAACAGTTTAATTTTGTACGCTGTGAAAAGCAATAAACGCAGAGAGCTGTTCCTATCACGTACACGTTTCCTTCTCGTCTCCGCGCCACTTCTTCTTCGTCTTTCTTATTCGATTTCTTGTTCTTCTAGTGCACATTTATAGGAGCTTTCTTTGGAGACTGGCAACTGCACGTACATCTTTATTTAAACCGGGAACATGCCAAAGGGTAGCTCGATAAAACACATTTAAGCTATAGTGAATTTAATTTTTACTGTTGTATTAGCTCAATTTGTTTTCATTATTGGATTGGTTCAATCGAATTTTAAACTATACAGACAAGATGATAATCGTGTATTTATATCAATAAAAAATTTAATTTCCATACAACTTTGTTTACATCCAGTAAAGTTTCTATACTGGCAAGTATTTTAATCGAAATATGTGAATATAGATACTTTGTACTCGAATAAAGCCCCCAACAATAGCAACAACAATAGAAAACTACAATTTTCAACGATGATATAAAAGTTGTTACATCGGTTTCGACGACGAAGAATACGCCACATTATTTACTTTTATTATGGATATTGGAAAATTGAATTTATTGTAGATGGAAAGTTTTTGATGAAAATTTTAATTTTAAGAAAATTTCAACTAGTGTAATATTAACATAGACAGCGAAGAAACTTGTACGAAAATACGTTCTTTTCAAATATCTTTTCGCGATAATATTTCTAATTAAACATCATATTTTCGAGTCTGGTCGGAAATCAAATGTGGCAAAACTTCCATCAGCGATATTCCGTGCGAATCGTAATCTCCAACACGATCTAAACGTTAGAAATAAGAGCATTTTTCTGTTAATCGTTAAATTTAAATTTAATGAGTTTGTGATTCATTTTTGTCGTTGTATTTTTGCGCCCTTTCTAATTCTCCAGTCGATCCATCTCTTGCGTTACAACACAATCGCAATGGGAGTTTTTCTCCATTCTGGTTTTAATTTGCGCTTGAAAAATTTAATAACCTAATGGATTTTAATTTGAATTAAATTGGCCACACTTAAATTACGATGACTATTAGGCCAAAGATGTACACATCAATATTTGATAGGTCGATACAGTTGTAAACATGCAACAAGACATCCGCAAGGGGGCTAGTATTTTCCAGGTTTACTACCGATAAACGAATGGAAATTGAAATTGTGCATGCGAACTGTAGCCCCACATATTTTATTATCGACAATTATGTAGAATGAGTCATTTTAGTCCTTTTATCTTTAAAAACGCTACCTCTATTATTAAAGACTACACATAAATAAGCTTATTTATGGTATTGAACAGTTTTGATGGAGCGTCTCTTAATGCTAGACACGATGCAATAAATGCACTCGTAGCAGTAAATGTAAATTGGTTTGATAAATTTATCAGGTATGTTTTTCGTCAATCCCCAAGGATTTCGTCATTGGTCAAACCATTCTCACTGTACCTACGTAGCGCATAAATTTGTTCCAAAAACATTTACTAACCGACCCTTGAAATATTAAAACGGGTTAGTACAGACTGCATTGCTGTTACTAGTGCCGCCGTCACCGTCGCCGCCGCCGCCACTCTCGGCGCCACCATCGTTTAGAGCATTTTTGACGTGGGGGCATATGACGCCACTAGGTCGTTTCACTGCAGTTGCAATCCGAAATGAATTTTATAATCGACAAACGGACAATATGCACGCAAACAACAAGGAACTGGTCTACTGCATTCACACATGCAATTCGAGTATTGTTTTGCCGTGCTATTTAGACACAAAACATTTGTCTTTTACAAGTTTCATGTAAAATTAATCTGATTGTTTGTATGTGCAAATTCCACAAATAGAATTGAATTTCTAAAAAATAAAAGAAACGACACATATCCTTATCTCCCAATTAGAAATTCTAATAGAATTAATTCTAAACATTCAACAAATCTATTGTTGTAAAATATTAGCGGCATCTTACCAATAAATTTAACAGTAGAGTTATTTCTTTAAATTCTCTTCAGCCAAATGCCACCGTTTCACGTCCTACCAACATTTACATATAGCAATAGCTTGCAAAAAGGCCGTGCTCAATTCCTATGGGAATTCAATCGAATGAAGACGCATCCCGTTGGGTTACATTTCAGGTTACTTTCAGTTCTATGAATATCTGCTCAATGTCTCCTTTTCATTCGTTTCTCCCTCTTTTTTTTGAACATACACTATGCTACCATCTTCCATATATACACATATGTCGACCTCAAGAGATTTCAGTTTATTTAGCTGCTATACGACTTGTCGTGCTATTTCGTCCAAAAATATAACGAAAAACACAAGCAAATAGAGGAGACTGCGAATCAAGAGGAAAGATCATTCTACCAAAAATTGCTTGTTTGCTGTCTAGCTGGTATTTTCTTGCAAAACACCAAGAAATCTCACTCTAGTTAGATAGCGTCTGGTTTTTATTTATTTTTTGTGTCTTCAAATCGCTACAATAAATTGAATTTTTTCGTCAATAATTCCACACAATAGGTAATGTTTGTTATAGTCGGCTATCGAGTAAATTTTAATAATAAACTTGACATCAATTTGTCGCTTGATTCGAATTTATGTACACCAGCTGATTTTCCATCCAGCTTCTAAAATTCAGATAACAGTTGATTTTGTTCAATATTTTATATTTTACCTCTAATAGAAAAATAACGAAGACAAACGTTGTTTTGAATATGTTCAATCATCTCGATTGCCATCATTTTTCTATTGCAAATATTATAATGCATCATTGAAATAGATTGCAATTATCTATTAATAGTCCGGCAATTGTTGGAGTATAATACAATAGAGATAGTAGGGGGTATATGTATAGATAGGGATAGGATTTTGGATAGAAACGGTACCAACTGGACTGCAGCGATGTAATAAATAGTTTCGGTTTTGCACAATCAGCTAAACTGGACTATGCTTGAGTAACATCACATTATTCCTGTTCCACAAATGCTTTATTACAATGTCAAACTTCTAACATTGTGGCTTTATTTCAAACCAAACAATTATTATTTATTCACAAAATAACTACAATATATCCATGTGTTTAGAGTGGACGTATATTGTGCAGCATTAAAGTTGAATAGCTGGAAATTTACATTTTTGCACAAAATCCCCATTGAAATAGACGAAAAATCCAGCACTATAACAGCAAATTAGAAGTTTATCATTACCCTCATCTATTTGCCGAATAAATCATAAGTGCCCCAATTTGTGCCACTAAATTTTCTCAAGTTTGTTGCTAGTTGTCCGCTATAAATAATCGAGTCTCGCCGATCTACAATGTATTTCTCGTTGACCTTTTCCAAGTTCAGCTTAAAAGCAGTGAGCCCGTCTTCCAATCGGGTGTATATGTGTGTATTTTGTGGATATGTATGTGTACGAGCGTTGGAAACAGCCATAAGGACGCCAGTCGTCGGGGCGCCGTGCCGGGCCGTCGCCGGATTGCGTGAGTTAATGTCACTCATTTGCAGTCTTTATTGCATGCTTATTGTTGCCGGTACTGCAGTTTCAATGCAGTCTCTAAACACCAATATCACGTTACAAAAACGTATAATAATAGAAGAGAATTGATCGAGTATTTTCATATTTAATTTATACTTGTGAAGAGTATAAGCTTCAAGAATCTTCTAGTTTTTTTTTGTTTTCGAATTTTAAATTTAACGTTAGTTAGGCACGACATAAGCCCATTTATTTACCGTCATCTAGTTCGGAACGTGACGAAATGTCCTAATTATAATTTAATGTTGTTGGTGTAAATTTAAACAGGCTCTTGCGAACATTTAATCAATTTATTACTAAAGTTCACTTTTCTTTATCAAAAAACCCTCTTCGCTGCAGAATTAACAATGTAATAAAGTTTCTTGGTACATTTTACTTCGCTTTTTCCTTTTTCTTTAAACCAGAAGAATAAAAAACAACAAAATGGAACGAAAAGAAAATGCCGACATTGTAGAAGACATACAACAGGTCTATTGAGTCAAAACTGCAATTTCATTCGGACTTTATAGACGTTCATTTGAGACTTGACTAAACGGTTTTCCATGTTTCTCTCTCACAGTATGAACAAACATATCTTTTTGTTTGCCATTATGTGTGAAGCTCTTTCTCTAGAAAGTGGAAAAATAAAAGTGAAAATATACATTCTCTTCGTCATGTCCCATTTTGTGTCGTTTATATATATACCTATATGTATACAAATACATAAAAACGAATAGGCAAAAGAATTTACAACTTTTTGGTGAAGTTTTACAATTTTTATTTATATCTAGTCGTACGTAAAAGTATTCGAAAAAGTAGTGTTGGAAAACGCTTGAAATCGCATTAAATTCGTACGTACATCCGAAAATTGTAAAACAACTAAACGAAAAACAAACTTATATACACTTTCCAAATCTCCCATGAGTTTAAAATGGAGAAACAGAACAAATAAACGAACAGTATAATCAAAAAATTGTGTATCAAAAACCTCCTCTCATATGTTTAAATTGAAAACACAACCAGCCCATAAATTCCAGTTTCTTTGTTCGACGATATACACAAGGCGAATTTGCTTTATTTTCGTTGCACCCTCGGAAATTTCGTATTAGAAGGGACGATTCTTCAGACAGGTGAATCTAAACAAGGAACACGCGCGTCCTAATAAACGGCCCGAAACCGACCCTACAATATTTAAGGGAATCTTGATTGAAATTTTGAAGGAAATTCGCGCCGATTAGGTCGCCACTTCGACAAGAGAATTATCAGTTCACGTTTCTGTTATTAATTCTATTCGAGTATTTTACAAGTGCTTACACGATAACAATAATACGAGAATAATGAACTAAATAAATGTAACGTTTTGTTTCAGAACGCGTCATTATTTCAGTAAATTTCATAAATAGTTAAACTAATCCGTTTTATTATCCCACTTCGATTTCACTACATATATTTCGATAGCTATACGTATATTGATAAATTTAGTTTTGTTCAATTTTAATCGCATACTCTTCATGTCAGTTTATTTCGGCGATATGAATAAAATAGTCGACAGTGAAGGGTATTATTTTGGCTTTGGTCAATGAACGAATCTAATTTATATTGGTTAGTTTATCGATCATCATAATTTTCGCATTTATTATTTAATATAAAAGCTTTGTTAATACGAATATAGGATTTATCCATATCATCATAGTGTTATAATTTTGAATTTATTTACCTTTAATATAAAATTCATGAATTCGTTTTTGTTTTAAAAAAAATCTAAACCAATTTCAATACAGACACCCACAAATTATCTATCGTATAATTTTTTATCGAATAAAGTTGTCTCCTATTAGTTTACAACAAAAAAACCAAAACTTCCAGACTCGCTGCTTTATTGCCACAATTGTGGATCGCACATCCTTTAATCAAACGAAATGTCTCTCGTTTTGGTTCAGTTATAATAGTCGTAAATTGAACACAAAGTCTGTAAAAGTTTATCTAAACGGATACTTGGGTCGATTATCTTGCTCAAAATTTGGGGCAATTCGTCGAATTCCGCTTCCGATGGTGGATATTCCTCAAAATTGTCGCAGTAGGAAATATTTCATTACAAATATTCTTTTCCAATGGTGTTGTTGTCGTTCACAATTACGAATTTATCGTAAAACGTCTAAAATAAGGGAATGGGAAGCGCCCAGCTAGCTGGCGAATATTTGGATTGGTGTCGCGTTCGAGTTATATGTATAAGAAAAGAATCTTATTAAGTTGCCTTGGAAGATTTATAATTTAACACTTGCGTATAACAGCTGAGAGAATACAAAACATATACACAACTATACCGATTCTAAAAGGAGAATAATAAGTGAGGAACACGGGAGAAAAACGCGAATTTAGAAGAAGAAAAAATAGAAGTATATGGATAAAACGTAAACATATTAGATATTCGGAAATTTTTGAAATGCAACACGTACAACATGGATATATTTACATATAAATTATTGTCAAATGAGATTTGCAATATAACGTCTCATGTTCGTTACTGAGTCTGGGCACGTTTTCTACAATATCTAGAGAAGGATCCGAAGCTCTTTCTGTCCTGGTATATGTGTATGGGTGTATTTTTACTCGTGTATGTGTGAGTACGCGGCGGGACGCCTTTGTGACACGTGTTCACCCGCTAACTTGCCACCAAAGTCAAGTTTTCTCCTTCTTCTACATCGACTCGTCTTAAAAACGATAGAAAAGGACTGGCGGTTATGCCACTTCAAGTTTTGCATGAATTTACAGAGAAAGATGGATGGAAAATGCGTTGCACGCATTTTATATGTTTAAGAATGAAATATCCTGACAGAATATACTTCAATTGTGTTGTTACCTATTGCCGAAGAGATGGATCGTTCGCCAAAAATTTTGCAGAAACTTTCGATAATAGAAAAATCGGTACGCCATTTTGATGATCTTCTATTAAAACTCATGGTTTTAGCACAACTCATAAACCAAATTTGATTACGTTCTAACACAATCAACATTGTTACATCACCGGCTTATCTCAGTTTTTCTTATAATTTCGTTCGGCAGTTCAATTTCATATGTGCTGATAACCGTTTCAAGACTAAGTGAATTTGTAGAAAATTTGTAGAAAATTGGTATTAATTTGGATATTTGCAGCAGAAATAGAATCGAAACTACCACCTCAAGGTAAGTCTCTTTTATTTTAACAAAACCTTGTATCAATTTTGTCAAAAATCGTTGAGCAAATTTTGCAATTCGGATTGCTATTTTGACATGGATTATCGTTAAACTACTCTATCTGCTATCATGACCGAATGGAAGCGACCTTTTATATAAAATAAGGGTTTGTGCATATCAAGCGGAAGTGAAGGTGTCAAATAGGAGGTCACGCTAGTCAAGTCCTTCTATAATGGAAACTCAGCCACTAGAGATCCATTCCGTTTTACGTCCTGTATGTAGATGTGCATGTGTTCACGCCGCAAAACTGAATCTCACGAATACAGATGAGAATTGAATTGGGGTGGCAGAAAAAGACCAAGACGGTCACTTCATTTGAATGTATCGGTTTCTTATCCGTGGACAATTCGCTCTCGTTTCCGGTTTAATTTTATTTATTTTGATCGCTCGCTCGTGGGTTACATTCTTATATTCAACTTTGTTTTTTATTTATCCTCAACCTATCTCATTGATGTTTACTCTGTCTAAACGGCTATCATCACCTTTCGATTTTATTGGATTGTGTCTTATTCGCATTCTATACAAGCTGGGTTTTTGTCGCTACAATACTCCGGGATAAAGTTTAGAAAATTTTTGAAATAATTGAAGAAAAATAGTCCGGTTGTAAGTTCATTCATTGTCAAATTGAAAATAAATAAGATTCATGAACTAGATCATCCAGGGACTTGAAATAATTACTATTGGGAAATTGTTCAGTTGTAATCTTGTAATAACTCGATTTTATTCGATATCGACGACAATCGAATTTTATGATTTTGATGAGGTATCTCTCTTGTTACCAATAAAAAAATGTAAATCTCCTCGAATTATTGAAGAAAATAATCCATTAATTTTAGAATCGAGAATCTTGAAAACCTGAAATTCTACTTAATATTGTTGTTAAGTTCACAAACTTGTTTACCCCTTAGTTTTCTTGATTGTTAACCTATTTTGATTGGTCGGAAAGTAAAGCTAAACTAGAATCTACTCTCAACACTAACAAGACAAGGCAGTCCTTTCTTTTTTCCTATTTATTTCCAACTTTGTATTCATTCAATGTTTGCTTCAGAATCTACTGAAACCATGAAAGATTGTCATATGATCAAATAAATCTAATGTCCGTAAATAGCCTCCTATCAATAGATATTTGTGCCTTATGTGTGGCAATGTTTCTTAAGAAATTCGGTATTCTATTTTATTTAGAAGCATTACTGAAATTCCATGAAATAGAGAAATAGCGACAAAGACGATGGAAAAATATATCTTTAAATAACATATATAGAGCCAAAGATGAATATGTTCTGTCTGTTGGAACATAATAAATACTGCTCACGGTTCGAAAACTCATTCCGTTGGCTCTGTTGAGCTTTGTGACTGTTTTTAGTTAGTATGCATACAGTCGCTTGATAATCTCAATCATCAGTATACATAACGTAAATGTCCTTTATATTTTCACGTCTTTTTCTATTCGTATTGGGGAAACTTTATTCCATCTTTTTTCTTATTATAGAAGCAAATTTAAAAGAGAAACTTTCATTTCAAATAAGAAAAATAAACGAGCGAGTGTACTCGGTGATCTGGATAATTTATGAGTATTTATAATGTAGTTATTTCACTTTTCCCCTTCGTTGCCATAAGTTTCGAGGATAAGAGGAGCTGGTTAGACACGTCCACACCAAAATATACAACCGCAAAAAGTCCCACTCATTTACACATTCATACCTCTATCAACAATAATAATAAACTTGTCTATTTATCCGTAAAATTAAATTAGACAAGTTCCTAATGTAAATTATCTCCTAGACTTGATAAAATCATAAATTGTAAGAATCTACAAAGAAAAAACTATGCCTGGATAATGGTGGTGAAATGAAACAGATTCACTTAAGATTCTCTACTAGTTTCAACTTTCTTGAAAAAATTCGTGAGCACTTCAAAGGCAACGTTTCTTTTATCTTTTAGCTCCATAACAAGCTCTCCTTCTCTAATACGACTTTTACCATGTCTGTCAAACTGATAAGGATCCTGAATCCTTACAGTTAGTCTAGAGAGAAGTCTGAAATATTCATACGGTCTCTATACCGGTAAGAGGAAAATCTTCAATATCGCTTTGAATTTTAATCTTAAACATAAACATCACCACAATCTGACTTTGTTTGATGCAACTTTAAAATTGAAGTTTAAGTTAACATTACACAGTAGATTGAAAGCAGCAAAAATAGATGTTTAATTTCTGTCTGTATATGCAAGTTGTATTGATGTTTTCTTCCAATGTGCCTAACTGAAATGCTTCCCCTGTATGGTAGACGAGGGTGGATTAAACGAATGTCGAGCCTGACAACCACCAGAGACTTGAAAATCGACTGCAACTCTTTATTTACCTTATTAAACAAAAACTAGACACATCAGATAGAAAACAGGCCAATTGAGATTCCTCAATAAAGCTTGACCTGTTTCTGGCTCGTTTACAGTTCGAATATTTTCTTTAAAATTTATTAGAAAGTTCTACTGTATGCGTGTCACAATAAGAGACCTTTGTTTTGTCAGAGTTTCGAAGTTTTCGATAAAACTAATGATATATTGAAGAATTACCGGGTCGATGTTTGGTCAAATGTGGGATGCGAAATTTCCGCAAAATTTGGGAGCGCTTTTCTAAACTTTGGTAACTTTTCTGTTAATATTCAATAGTTTTATAAAATTTCGGACACATGGGCGGAGAATTTGCAATTCAACTGGCTATAATCGTGATATAAGACGTTCGTTCTTTGTGTTTTAGAATTATTATGCTTATTCTGCTCTGGGTGGGGTTATCGTTGGATTCAATATATATTGTGTCCATTATAGTAGAAATAATTCCTTGTTCGATTGTGGTCTTTCTCAGATAGTTTCCTGAAGATAGACGGGGAAAAAATGGAATAAAATAACGGGAAAAAATTGGTAAAAACTATATAGAAGAAAAACTTGCCTCAAAACTTGAACAACTTAAAACTTTCCACATAATATAGAAATTGAATTCGTGTTACCTAGAATTGTTTATGTGTAGGTATATTTTATTACATATACGTGTGGATATGTATGCGTGCGTCTATATACAAAGAACGACAAGCGAGCTTTTCGAGTCACGTTTCAATAATGTGATAAAGCAGCGTGAGGGCGCTGTACAGAAAGCTGCACAACGACTGACAATGAAGACACAATCATTAGTTTCAATCAACATATTAATCGGATTTGGTCCATTCCCAATGTTCTAGTGTTATACCCTCCATTACTTTTCGATTGGTTCTGTTCAAGTTGAATAAATTCGATCTAGACTATTATGTTGTATTTATTTATTTGTAAAAATGATGAAATTCAAGTTTTATAGTTGTACTTTATTCCATTCAAAAGAAAATAAAACTAGAGAAATGAACATCTAGAGAACCTGCCATGTCGTTGTTATATTGGTGAATTTTTATGAACTTGGTAATTTGATGTTTCCAACAAGTTGAAACTTTTTAGTTATTGAACATTGAACGTACTTAGTGCCACTTCTCCTATCGTATTAAAACTTTAAAACTATCATATTTTGATTATATCCAAGGGAGGATTAATGGCCGGCCGTGTTTTCCCCCAAACTATATCACAGCTTAACTAACAGGATTATGAGTTTACTATTTATAAATCCCTTGAAATATATCAAACTCGTTCATGTAAAAAAATGGAAACCTGATTTGTGAAAATTTCCATCAATCTCGTTCGTCCGTACAATTTCCAACGAAATTCCGTTATTATTGTAGTAATTCATTCAAATTGTTCCCAATATCGAGGCATGTATGTGTAGAATGCGTTTTTCTCTATTCTATTCTTATATTGTTGAACGGAACGGTGGTATTGCTGGAATTTTCTCAATTAGGCGAAGCAATAGACAACGAGATTACTACGGTCTACCAACGAAAATAATTCATTGGGTTAAATACATTAGGCAGTTGCGAAAAGGCAAATGAAATTAGAGAAGCGCCTTTTTCTTTATGTGTAGTTGTTTTCCTAGGGGTGGCAGTAGTTGTAGTTGTAGTGTAGGTAAAACGACATTTGCCTTGTCCTGAAATTTTAAACAGTCTTGGCCTGAGCTATAAAGCGAGCACGTGTTCAAGCATAAACTGTTTTTATTTTTTCCAGACTCCTTTATTGTTCTACTGTAGGTTTATTGTTATAAAAAATGCACGCCATACTTTATTAAGTGAACATTCTAAAACTAGATGTGTACGTAGTCATTTTGACGTTGGTACTTTTCCCCTTTTTACAACAGTTGGAAGTGCAAATTTCCCATCGTTGATCCTAGATTTTTATTGTCGAGAAGAAAAATTTTATTTCAATAATTAATAAAACCGAACACGTTCATTTCTTAGTTCCATTTACGGTGGAAATTAGAATTTCCTTCTCATTTCTAGAAATTAAAAGCATTTTCAATCAAAAACGCCTCTGAATTCATAATTATCTACAACGTTCTTTTTTCGTCCGTCTCATTCGTTTAACAACATACAATTGGTGGTTTCGCTTAACCCCAATTTAAATTAAAAAAGGCGCACGTTTTCGAATAAGATTTCGACTGGATGTTGATGGTGATGATTAAGATGTTAGACAAAAATGGAATGTTGCACTTGAAGGCCACTTTGCCAAAGCTGTCAAGAACACCTATTACAGAATGCTAATTTCCCATCGACCGTTGCTCGTGTTCGTCTACCAATTTTCGATGAATACTTTCGAAATTTTATTACAATAGCGGAAGGATTGAAGGAGCTGTTTGACAACAATGTTTAGAATTGTCAAGATGACGATCTAAAAGTAGTTTTTCTATAAGGTCCCAGTAAGAGGCAAATTCAATTTGCAATATAGACCGATATGGATGTAAGGGTGTTTTATAGAATTATTAGACGGTCGACTTAAAAACATTCACGTTCGATAAAGTATCACGCCAGATTTATTTTATTATACTTGCTCAACAGAATGTTTGAGGGAGCATGTGCGCAGATTTACACGGCAAAGCTCTTGAATATACACACATACACAAGTTTATACCAGAAGGAGAAGAAAAAAAAACCGCCAATATCAGTTATCGGATGTTTGTGTGTCAGAAAAACGATTTGAGAATATTTTCTAATACCTGTAGCCGTGTTACTTGGCACGGATTGAATTGCTTTTTTTTATGGTTAAACCGGATGAAAGTAAAGAGGAATATGTTGGAAGGCTTTGGGGTATACATTGAGCCAGGTCAGCGTGAAGTAAGCACGTCCAGTTTTCAGGAACTGAACTCAACTGGGACAACAACCGATAATCAATTAGCTAACTTTGCACGATATACCATTCTGAAATACTCAAGATGTGTAGCATAGCTCTGATTACTAGCATTTCCCAACTAGCTAATAATATTGGCCAGGATTGAACATAGTTGAAGTCAGCAGTGCTTTCTGTAAACGTTCATTCAATTTAAACATCAATTCGATACTTTCGAAATTTCTCGTCTAGCATTTATAAGAGGGGTATATCCAGTTTTTTTTTCAATTTTATTCCGCTAGTGTAAATATAGAAAATGTACAACTTGGACTTTATTTGAAATAAAAGGAGTTGTGTAGTTTATTGTTGTCCGAAATAACTACGTTAAGAAAATGAGTGAGTCGTATAAGTCGTATAAGGAGTAGAAATATATCGGACATTGAGGGGGTCGAAAAGATGTTCAGTCGTAAAATACGGATAATAAGGCATGTTTACGACACCTGAACACCATAAATGCGGTACAGTCATCCACATAGAATTAGTTTTATTGGTTATCTGTAGAAAGAAACATTGTGAACATAAATGGTGGTGATTGTTGTTGGCCACACCTACTGACACCAAACATTTCAAATTAAACAAGGAATTACGAGTTATATCCTTAAGTAATACGTTGGGATTTGTTAGAAGTGAAGATTGTTGGGAGCTATTAACTAACTGGTGCGTCTTTCATATTAGCAACGGTTACTGATCCTTCAACCAATTTAATCGTCTCGTTTTCGTTACTATAGTTGTTGTTCTTTCCTCTATTTTATTTTATTTCAGCCCAATTTAGTTTGGGGATCTCTACTGTTTCATATAGTCGATCCTTTACGATTTTATTGCCACAGAAAATATTTAATGCACTAAATAACAAAGTGGAGAAAAATGTCGTTCATTACTCGCCTGATACTTATCATTTTTCAGTTTCAGTTGCATTCTTGAAGTGACAACGACTCGATAATTAATTCTTATTTACTCGTTTTTTCGACACTTTATTAACTCGATAAACAAAGTTTATTGAACACTAAATAGAGAAAATAGCGATAATCGTCGATTTTTGTTGTACAAATATTGCAAATATTTAATTATTGACGCTTTAATCTATCCAAAATGACGATAATTTACAATAATTGACACTACGATTAAATTAATGCCAGTTAGTTATAGGATATTTATAAATCTGGCAGTATTCTAATACACGATCGAAATTGTCCTTAATCAAAGTCTAGAATGAAGTTGATTGAATTAGCGAAAATCACGTGGAATTGACATTGAGGACTTATCGATTTTATTAAAAAATCCGACAATCTTCGAGAATAGCGCAATTTGCGCGTGTTTTATTAGCAACTACATTGAATCCAGATTACTCTTAATTTTCATCTGTATGAAGATTGAAGGTTCGGACTATAAATTGCAATGGCAACTGCCAAACTGGCAAATATTCCAACGATTTAGGAAATTATTTGAGCCAAATTTCGACTTGGTAGCTCGTTTGAAATTCGGTCAAATATATGCGGAAAGCACCCTTGAGTCATTCTGACTTATTTTTGAAAATCGTAACGAGTCATTTCGACCAACTTCAAGAGAGCTAAGCTTCAAAAAATTTCTCAAATTACTTGCCAAATAACGGTTGCCATAAAATTGTGTATAATTTGTACCGAAATCCGGAAGAACGCTCACAGAAGTTGTCGCGTTAATTATTCGGTTATTCCACTCATAATCGACAAAAAGCAGTTTAATTGGGGAATAATCCGCGATTTTTTGTGATTACGAGTAAATTCCAAATGCTTTCCCTTCTTTATTTCATTAGTGCATTTGCCACTCGTATAGCAATAACACCTGTTTTAATCCAAGCGAATTGTTTTTACTCTGCAATAGAGGCAAAAAATTGGGCCGTTCAAGGCGTCCAGAAATCACGTAAATTCGACTTAATAAATTTACAACGTCAGTTTGAGATGGTTGTTTAAAAAACCTAACATTTTCCAATCAATTTCGTCTATTGAAATATTGGAAAAGTTCTCAAAATGAATTTCAACAAATACAACTATATTTGGAAAAATTATTTAATTTAGTTTTACTAAAAGAGATTTATACTGGCAGCATAACGGAAATCCAAAACATTAATATACCTTGTGTTTATTCCATTTGTTTGGTGTATTTTTGTATATGCAATAAAATAAATGGTAGGTGTCAAAAGGTCAGTATTGGAACAAGGTTGATATATCATAGACATTATTACTAACCAAAGACAAATGGCAACAATAATATTGCCAGACAATGAAATGTTTGTAAGTTGTGTCTATTTTCTAAATGAAAAACTAAAGTAATAACCAAAATATCGAGCACTATTTATTAAACAAGTCAATTTTGTTATAGTTGTTTATTATAATAATTACGTATTCGATTATATTTGACTGTACTGTTAATTTTTTAGATTCCTGTTACATATTACATAACCGGCACGATATTTGGCATTATTCAAATCAGCACATCACCATCATCATTCACCCCGTTCTCGTTCTTCGTATAAGTCAAAAAGCTTTCGATATTTGAACTATCGCTATTGCTTTGCAGATTGTTCACAAATTCTTTTAAAATTATACTCGGTTCCTGATAACCATTCTTATATGGTATATTTGTACTCTCATAATCATTATCGTATGTAAATTTACTTGCCATATCTACTACTAACGATATAAAATTCGTATTGTTGTTCGCTTGAACTTGACTAATTTTCGCATTTTCGTCAAGTTTCTTCATTAATTCTTGATTGATTCTCTCCACTTCCAATCGACGATTTATCTCCTCTTGTAAACGAGATTGGAAATTTTCAGTCTCTTGTTTGGCTTTTTCAGGAACACTCTTAGTTTTACGTAGATTATTCTTCTTATATTTGACAATATTCGTTTTAATCGGTTCCGATTCGACTTTTTGTACACGACTCTTGCGCACCGTTACAGTACGATTCGATATAGTCTCGTAGACTGAATTGCACGTTAATGTTACTGTTGTATTGCACCATTCAAATTCTGGTACATTATCGCCGTGTTTCTCTTGTAAAATGGTCAAGACTTTCTGCATGACCGTCATATCCAATTGATTGTTGAGACGAAAATCGAGGATCTCTAACGACTGATTGTTCTCGGCAATTTGTAGAATCTTCGGTGCTAGATTATCAGTGATGCCGCATTTTTGTAAATCTAATGCTTTAATCCATAAATCGTCAACTAATTCGTTTAGAATAAATTCGAGACCTTTATCGCCGAAATTCGGATTTCTGTTCAATGTGATCCGTTTAAGACCACCCATTAGATGAACATTCGGATCTGAATATCTCAAGGAATTTTGCCATGTTTCACAATAACGTTTCAGTTGTTGAAATTTAATTAATTTAGCTAAATGTTCACCACTTTTGCTTGTTAAGCCGCAATTACTTAAATTTAATATTTCGATATTTGGTAGAGAACGTAGAGAATTACAAACAATTTGACAACCAATATCGTTGATTGGACATTTCGTTAACGAGAGAATTTTCAATGTGCTATTTTTTTGTAAGGCTTTCATCAATAGTTCCAAATATTGTTCGAATATTGGTAAACCATCGAATTCTAAAAACGTCAAAACATCGGTGTTCTTCATTACACACGATACGGATTTTAATAAGGATTTTATAATGTAATCGGTCCATAAAATACCATAACGTCGTTTCATTATACGCAATTTCTCTTCCGAATCAATATCGTAAAGAAATTGACAATTATTCGTGCGACTTTTAATTTTAATCACATGTAAACTGTTATCAGAACGCAGTGCTTTAATTACAGGATTCCATTCGTCGACTTTCAAACGATCACCAATAAAATCTAAGACGGTTTGGCATTTTTTATTTGCCAGTTTTATATTCGGCGATGGTGAATTGTTAGTACGACGGCACAGTTCTGTATACCAAACATGAAAAATATTTACTGGATTCAAATTTGTTGAACAGAGTTTCTGATAAACCATTTTATAAAAAAATTAAAAATACATATGAAAAGTGACGTTTACTGTGTGACACATTTGACAAACAATCGAATAAATACTAAGGCCTGCTTAATCTTTAACGCTGTCTGAAGGGCCTTTGCGTTATTTTTTTTAATGCCAACAAAAGAGGACATTCATTTAACTTATATTTCTAAGCTAGTGCATTAGAAAGTGGCACTTGGGCCAAAAAAATGTGGATCTTAAATTGGTAAAATTCTACGAAATCTATTGGAAACAATTATACGGGCGTATTCTCTAACTTTTTGGCGATTCGTTACCACGGCAACGCTGGAAATCGCCAGCCTCTTTTGAATAACCTGCTTTATTCTTGTCTCTTTTGCATTTATCCATATGACGGTATTGTAGAGAGTTAGAAGCTCTGTTCAAAGAAACTGTCGATCGGTAGCGTTGTCATAGTAACAAATCGCCAAAAAGTTAGAGAATGCGACTGATAATTTACGCAATTCAGGTTACTTTTTATTATTTTCGAGTTTTTGAAATATTCTCGTCATTAACCGGCAGTTTGTCCTTCGAATTGTAAAAAAGCAGATAGCTTGGACATTTTAGTTTGATTTCAGGATATAATCTTTACTTTTAATTACTTTTGATGAAAATTTTCGAATTTAAATTAGTAATTTTAACAAATCTGGCTACGGATCGTTTTGAATAGAGACTTTTGAGGCTCTAAGATTCTTTGGGTCCAGATTTTGAGACATTTTTGAAGTTGTTACTACCATTCAAAAGTTAAAAGTTTAGTTCTATTAGTTGGTGGGCAATTGGAAAAATATTTTACAATATTTTGCAAATCTAACGAACACAAACAGCGAAGGACATTCTTTGCCGTTTTATGTGTGTAGTTGGTTGGTTAAAATCGTGATATTGTCGAAAAAGGCATTTTTTGACGGACTGCCTGATAAACTACGGGGTCCAATGAACTCTGAGGACCCTCTACAATTTATCAAGATATTTTTTGAATTGAATGTATTAGAAAGTGTTAAGTTGATTAATCATGTGTCTTCTTTTAATACGTAATTTTAGTGTAAAATCCGTAAATTGTTAAACAGAGGTCGTATTGTAAATCTAGATAGTTTTAGAGTTGTACAGGACAACTTTGTGACGCGTTAATTACTGTTAAAAGTTGCAACTTTTTTTAAAAAGAGCAACACAATTTATTACTGATTCACCATGATAAATATCGTTAATTTGATTGTAGACTAAGAGTAACAATTCTCATTCCACATTTAAATGTACGTTTTGTATTATTGTCGTAAACAAATTAAATACTGCAATTCTCTTATGCACCACTTGGAGGACTGTTTCAGCGTATTTATGAGTTGTATTAAAATTTTTGTTGTTGAAAACTCGTAAAATGACAATTGTAATTTGTCATTTTTCCAGGGAATTTGAGAATGTAAGTGCTAAAATGTATAAAAGTCGCTGGTTATCAAGCCGTCCCTATTAAAAACTAGGTGGTGACATTAAATTTTATATTAAGTTCCTTTTATTAGATCTTTGTTCCTAACTTTCTTGATTTTAGCCATAAAATGATAATGATTTTTTTCGTTGAAGCAAGGAAATTGTGAAATATTCCATCCGTTGTGTTAACGTTAAACGTTATCCTAACACTATTAAGTTGCTTGTATTTCAAGTCGACAACAAACTGCTTCTCTTACAACTTCACAGCAGGCTCGTAATAAGTCCTGGTGACACCCTGAAACCAGACTGATTAATGGCAGAGTTATAGAGAGTTCCAGTCTGTTTGCATATATAGCTCCTACTTTATTTGACATATAAAATGTTGTAAAAAGCCGAGTTTAATTTTATACCAACACTAACGTAAATTTATATTGTTGATCATATGTAGATTTTTATAAAATTTTCTGTTAAATTTCATTCCCTTCTTCGTTTTTTTTTCGGTTGGCATTATTTCATAGTAGATGTGAAAAGATAATGTTATAAAGCCAGAAAATTTGCTATAGTCTCCTGGTAAAGAAAGAAGGGATTCCTTATTTTGATTTATCGACAAGTTCGTCGAATATTTTCCAAATTCAATTTATATCGAAATGTTGTGAATAGGGGGAAAATTCGAGCTGTCGTTTCAATTTTTATGTCGGAAATACTGTTGATATGTTAGTGGTACATTTAGTGTCAATAACATTTTTTTCCTCTTGTCTAGATAAATGAATTTTAACGGTTCGTTTTAAGAACGTAAAAGTCTTAGAAACCAGAAGGATCACGTAATGGACCGTAGTGATAGTCTACGTACGTATAACATCCTACATGGCTATTGCATTATTTTTATTTGGTCTGCGCCCACCTATTTACAAAGCTGCTTCTTGCCAGCTATAAACCCAACATGAGTTATTTATTGCGGAACACACGTGACATAATGCCCGGACCCCCTGACGTCTATGAACTTAAACATGGCTAAACTTATTTACAGTCAATAAAAATACATATTACCGAACGACGGCGACTAACGTTAAACTTGAAGCTCTTTATAAATTGCGTGACAGGACAAACTAATGTTGCCTGTAGTAGCCTAACTAGACAACTTTCCCAACAAATATCTCAACCCAATATTTACTACTCTTTTTTGGTTTGTTCTTGCTTTAAATCAACAAATTATTACATTTATTACTCCATTAACGGCAAAAGTACAGTAATACAATTATTCTAGTTTCGTCTAAACTTAGTTAAACCAATTACAAAATCACTCTAACGATAAGTGGATACAGAATGTTTAATTGATTGACAATTTGCTGCTAACATTACCAAATAACCGAAATCAGTATAAACAATTGTTACAATAACAATAACAGCATTCTAACAGATCTTGAAACTTAATTAATGTAATCCAGAACAATGTAATTGAGTTTAGTGGAAATTACGAAAGAGCTCAAGTCAAACAACTCAAACTGGAATGACAGATAGGCGGGAGGAGGTGGAGGCGGCGCGGTGAAATAACAATACAAACTTTAATTTTAAACACTAACAAGGAATATTTTGAAGATTTAACCTGCATATTTATTTTTAATTAAAGTTGGGCTTTTATTTCTTGCTTACTAAGTTTTTGAACTGGAGTCGGGCGCCTCCACCATTCTGCATCTCTAGGGGAGCATGTCTAGCTATTCTGATCCTACACTATTTGTACTGTACTGTTTATTATTATTATTATTTGTTTGGAAGAAGTGAGATTTACTGTAAATATTCCGGTTTGGGATTTATGTAAATTAGATTCATAAGGGTGATTTTATTGTTTATTTTTCCGACTTTTCTCGTCTATTCAGTTGTCAGTCGCATCCGCCATTGAAATCTCATTTGTAACAGCCAGACATATTGAATTGTTAATTAGTTATCAGCAGCTTTGAATACATTCAGTTACCGATTAATGGAAAGGGATATAGATATATATACTTTGGATACAAATCAGAGTGACAATGTTATGAATAATTTAAGGAACATCGTGGTTGACTTCAAACAACTCGCTCTTTATCATCCATCTATCCATCTTTGTAGAAATACACACACATTCGCTCCTAGTTGGAAGTTGGCGAGGAGCAGTTGTAGTCAAGCCAGTTCCAACAGACAAATATGCAAATTAATAAATCTTGTGTCTTACTTTGAGATGTCTCGAATCGGAGAATGTGGCCGGATCTGCATATAAATAGGAATACGGACACTTCAGACTTCCTGATTGGTTTAGAGAGACGGTCTTTATAAAGGACGAAACGCAAAAAATATGTACATACCAACAAACCAAAATACGAATGAAACATAGAATTGAACTGTGAAAAACAAACATGTGTATTTGTTATTTTGATTTATCGATATTGTGGGGCTTTACATTGCTGAATAACAAATTCAATTTGTTTTGTCAAGAGATCTGAAAAATGCCGGTGTCACTTTCATTCCGTTTATATGTACGCAATATTGTTATAGCTCCATTTCTCGTATGATTGGGGTTGACATTGTTCTACAATCGTTTAAAAATAAAGCACGACAAAGCGTTTTTCCCGTTAAAACGTTAATTGTGTAGTAGAACCGACTAGAAAAACAACACGACTATTTACAAATAAAATTTGAATATTTAACAATATTGGAAGGTTTGAGCTTTACAAATTGGCGAGTAGCGCCACCTCTATCCAAGAGGGTAGATCTGCAAATTCACTCAAATAACTCCAGATGACTCGCTATTACAGATTGTCTATCAGAAAAATTTAAATTTATTCAATATTTACAAATTTTAAGCATCACTATCGTAGAACATTGACGTTGTCCTTTTTAAAGATTCTAAAAAGTACAATTGCAAACAGTTAAAGAAATAATCAAAATGAATCGCTGTAACATTTACGTGTTTTCCTTGGATCTCGCCATTGATATTTTCGTGGTGTTTCGTATTTAGAAAGTCGCATACCCCGCTTGTCATGTTGTTGCTTTTGTAATTCTAGAAATGTTCGAAAATTGCAACAATAATCGATAAAAATTCTCTAATAATTACGTTTGGCTTGCTCCAATTGTTCCCACAATCGTTTCTCGACAGCTTCAGTCCATTGGCGTTTAATTTTCGGCGTTTTCGCCTCCAACACATACGTATAATTCTCGCTCAAGCCGTTTTTAACCTTTGTATAGTCCCACAAGTGGAATATTAACGGCTCGGTTTCCAACGGGGCTATACTGAGCTCGTTCATCGGTATACTCGATAAATATGAGAAGACTTCTTGGTTTTTCTGCAAGTATAAGTTTAAAATTTGTCGAATCTTCAAATGGAGAAACTCACCGGAATGATTTGTGTGAAGACGATTAGATTTTCGAAGAAGAAAACGACCGTTTCTAATTTTCTCGGTTTGATTAAATTGAAATTCTCGCGCAATAGACACGAGCCTTGTTTTAATAAATCAATAGGGCAATTTTTTATTGAATCTATAGCAATGTAATCGTTGCCTTTCTTCATTTGTCGCCGGATTATCTCTAATGCCATCGTCAAATTCGGTTTATTTATTTGAAGTTTATCCAGTTCCTTTCTTAGATTTTCCAAAATTAAAATATATTTGCCCAAACGTTGAATTGGCGTCAATAAATAACTCGTTACATCCAATCTATCGCCCAATTCTCTTTGTTTTCTCTAAAATTTACAAATGTTCAACTCGTAAAAATCTAGTAATTATAACATACTTTAATAAGAAGATCGAATTCTTTAAGGACCTGATCGGCTGTCGGCTTATTCTTCGAATATTTCGGATACAATTCAAACATTGATCGCTAGAATCAGTCTCATTACAATTAATTCAATGAATAATAAAAAACTTACAGAAATAATTATAGCATTTATTATTCCATCAACATCGGGTTTCTGCTTCAACAGTACCAGGAATTCTTTGGCACCCTTATAGATATCGTCGATATTGCCGAATAATAACGGAATTCTTCGTGATAAAACTTCCGTTGAATGTCTCTCAATAAACGGCTTATACTCCTGTCAATTTTCATTAAAATTACCTCAAGAACTTTAACGAAACCGATTTCAATTACCTTTACGATTTTTTCTAAGCCAGTCACGTATTGTTCTTCAGTCTTTATCAATTCATCGATGATGTATGCTAATCTATCACACACAAAAATTCTCGGTTAGTCGAATCGACAATATAATCGTTATTTACGTACTTATCAATACGGTGATGCTGTTCAGTATTCGAAATGTCGGATAACGAGAAGAATCGCGATATTCTCACATTGCCTTGAGTATCAAAGACACTATCATGTCTTGTGATTGTATCATCGAATAAATCCTCATTATCGGTAATTCTCAACAGATCACTATTCGTTGATGTTTCCGAATAAATCGTTGATCTAGGCGATGAATACTCTTGATCTTTCTCAATACCAGAATCATGCGGTGATGTTAAAGTTAAACGAAAATTCCCAATAATCTCATCGACACTTTTGATGATTTCAATCGATTTATTATCACTATCCTCATGCAGTATCATATCGGAATTATCGAATAATTCGTTGCATTTCCCATTGTTTACATCATCTAAAGTTTTACGTTCAATATTGATATAGACGATAATTAATTCACGACCGTCGTCATTGTAAGCTTCAACTACATAATTATCGTCGCAGTCTCGATCGAATTCGTTAACGCCGAAATCTTCATCTTGAACGATCTCTTGGGCGATAGTTTCGCTGGTTTCGCTATTACAAGACGATAATCGATGCCGAAATAGAAAACTGTCGTTTCTTTTGAACCGCGGCGGCGATGGTGGTGGTGAAAATTCAGATTTCATCGTTCTCTTATCGATATTTATGGTTCCTTCTGTTTGTTTCTGGTGATTGCGTTCTTTTGGGTTTATTTCAAGTACATTTCGATATTTGTCTTTTAATCGATGATTTGTTGTCGGTGTTGGTGTTGTCGGTCGGTTTCTTAAACTCGACCGTAATATTTTCAAGTCGCTACCACATTGATTTTTCGGTAGCGTATCCGCTTGTTTATACATTTTTGATTTGTTTTGTGGTCGTTTAATTTCCGTAAACTCTAAAAATAATTTCTTTACCTTACTCTGTGACAGATCGTCGTTCGATTGGTATGGTGTAGAATATTTTTTGTTTCTAAATTTATTTTCCATTTGTCATGTATTACACTATTTTGTTCATTTAATTCTAATAATTATTAGTCCATTTAAATCGTTTTTTCACAAATATCACAAATTGGTTAAATTCAACGGCGAATTCTGTTGGTTCATTGCTTATCTAACGATATTCTGATAAGATAAAGATAAAGGGAGCCCTAATTTGCGCAACTCAATTTCCATTGAAAATATGTGTACGTGAGACACGTTCAAATTATCAACTATTGTTGATGTACTAAAGATTTTAGATTGGGAGCTACATGAAAACAAACTGGGGGCTTTACTGATAACAATATCGAATAAAATCTTTGTTGTTGTGAAGATTTAAAATAAAAACAATAGCAAATAAATATCGTGATAAAAATAAATATTTTGAGGAAAGTTGCAACTGTAAAAATGGTGGATGCGCCCTATTCTATTTTCCATATTTGTAACTGTTTTAATTCGATAAAAGTTGTAATTTAGGACATTTTAGATAATATTTCATGTTGATTATGATTATTTTAATATGTTAATTTTCGAATTATCATACAATTGAATAAATATTATTTAAATAACAGTTACTTAAATAAAAAGGCAACGTTTAAAGTTCAATCAAAATCGGCCAATTTTTATAACTTTTTTACAACTCTTCTCCAGTTCTCCAATCAGAATTTCGATTTAGATCATAAAAAAACATAAGTTTCGTGTAATTCTTTGGTTATCTGTGATTTCTGTACAATAAATTCCCGTCTACTCAGATATTTGGCTCAATTTTTATGCGATTATCTAAAATGTCTCACCTGCTGATAAAAACTATCGAGTTTGAGTTGAACAATTCGTAGAATAGAGTCGAAAATAGTATCGAATAATTATTGCAGTTGAATTAGATTTTCGGAAATTTTATTCCATTACAACGCGTTGAATTCGTGTATAGGGAATTGTCTACTTTACGACGAATTTGATAATTACTGGAAATTTAGCAAACAACCCTTAAAAATCAAATGTACTCCTTATATTTGTCTCTAAACTAAATTACATACAATAAATTGATTTGTTTATACAAGTGAATTATTATTAATCAACAAACAACTCTGAATAATTATGTACAAAATATCGAATAATAAATTACAATATTATAAAATAATAATGAATATCACAATTGTAAAAAAATCTGGTATATAGTAACAACACCGTATCTAATCTTGCTAAATAGATCTAATTAAACAAAACAAAATAATCAATACGTGTTAATTGAATTTGTTGAGAAATCCGTCAAAAATCATCGAATAGTTTCAATTCTTCATCCTCCAGAGTCCTCGATGATTTCCAATCACTTTCCGGATAGTCATCGAAATTACTCGAATCACCCTCGTACATTATTTTAGGAACAATCGGCGGCTGCAAATTCGCCAATTAATCGACAAATTCATTGAGAAATAATCGAAACTTACGCTTAATTTTCTCGTGATGACATCCTGCCAGTCGATACCTTTGAACCATCGATGCCGTTTCACATCGTCAGCACCGCTCTATTTACAAATAAAACAAAAATTAGTCTAATTATAAATGTTGCGATTGAGATGGCTTACTTTCATGTTTCCTAATCGTTTAGTGCGATCTTGTACCAATAATTTCTTGATCAAATCTTTGGCAACCGGATCGAGATGTTTGGGCCAATCGATTTTACCACTCAAAATTTTCTCGTAAATACCGAACGGATTGTCGTCATAGAACGGTGGATAGCCAGCTAACATCTCATAAATAAGAACACCTGTAAATATTATGATTTTATGATTACTGTAGGATAATAATAATGATTATTACAGCTGTTTCTTGTTTATTATAACTAGGTAGTAGATGTTTTATGTTGTCGAAATTAATTTGAGTCGATTTATATTTAAATAAGTTTCTGTGTTTACTTGAATCGATCGAACTGTTTGATGATTGTGAACAATTTTTGAAAGCTTTCAGTTAATTCGATTCAAACGAAAAATCGAGCGAATTGCATCAGTTTCGATTTGATTTCAATTGGTGAATGTGCATGATGAATATGTTACGAACGACTGCTTTTGACACTGAATTCAATCAAACATTCCAATTACCAACAATTCAATTGGGAAATCGTTGGAATTATTGAATTAAAATATCATAATTTTGTAATATTATAGATTTGTTGGAATTATTCGATATTAACGAGATTTCGACTTACCTAAAGCCCACCAGTCGACCGCCTTATTGTGACCTTTGCTTTGTATAATTTCCGGTGCTAAATACTCGGGTGTCCCACATAAAGTCCATGTGCGATCCGTTAATTTCTTTGCAAAACCAAAATCGGTAATTTTCAAATGCCCATCACGATCTAATAATAAATTCTCCGGTTTTAAATCACGATAAACTATACTTTTCGCGTGTAGATATTCTAATGCTGAAACAATTTCAGCACTATAAAAATTCCCTGTATTTGTACTGAAACGGCCGGCATTTCGTAAATATGAAAATAATTCACCACCGCATACGTATTCAAATAGCATATAAATACATGTATCGTCTCTATGGCACCATAACCTGTGTTAAAATTGAAGAAATTGGAGAATTAAAATTTTCATCGGGTTTATTTAAAAAGTAATAACGCCGGTTTTGACGTCATTGTAGTGATTGCCAAAAAAACTACAACTAGCGTTAAATCAAGCATGTTCGTAAATTAGTGGAAAATATAAACGAATTGTTTTGGAAAAGAAATCGCGTTAACAACAAAGATGTTCGATTAAAGTTACATCAATGTTTTGAATTCGCTAAGGTTATCGTTTTTGTTATTATTAATGGTCTTGGAATGGAGAATTTTTAGCAATCAATTGATAAAAACAGGGGAAATTTCCGTTCAATATCGTTATTAAGTAACAAGGAAAAACACTCTTCAATGTTTCGAGATAATTTAAACAATAATCGCCATAAAAATTGAACGAAATCAAGACTAGTAAAATATCGAGCGATAACTTTCAATCTAGCCTCGAGTTAAACTATTTCAAATATTCAAATTCTCACAACTTTCGATCTTTTAAAGTTAATTAAATCGAAATAAAACCGAGACACACCCAGGAAGAAAGTGGCTTATACGATCCCCTAGTGCCTCGAATTTCTCAATTCCTTAATGGATAGAATTTAATAAAAATTTATGTGACAATTGTAATCGTGATTATAATGGAAATTTGCCAAATCGTAAATTTCAACGGGACAAACTCTGGCTTATTTCAGTCATTTCCAGGCAACAACCACCTGTCCATTGAACGCAATTTTGTTGTTTAACGATAGTTTTAAAATTACTTACATATTAACAACAAAAGGATGTCTGATTTCCTGCAAGATGTTTTTCTCGCTTTTAACATGCTCCACCTGTTTCAGTCTTATAACATCGGCAAGACACAATATTTTCATAGCGGCGTACTCATCTGATGTTTTATGTCGGCATAACAACACACGGCCAAATGTGCCCGTCCCTGTAACAATACAAAATTCAAAATAAACCACCACAGAAAAAGAATGAATGTTTATTGCATCTTTAAAATTAGTTTATAAACATGTATCGTTGTGGAGGAAATGAGAATTTTGGTAATTTTTTCCCCATTTCAATCATCTCGGTGTTTATTTTCCAAATTACTAATCTGGCAATATGCAAATAAGTAAATAAATCTGCATGTCAGTTTAACGGCTCGTAAAATTTTATAGAATTTGCATATTGTTTTAACCTAAAACAAAAACCCACAAATTTCATCATCAACATTAAATTATTATTACAACAGCAAATCGGATTGAAACGGCGAAAAAATCGTAAATAGGCCAATTAATTAATCTAAAACTAAATTTTTCGACTCCATATCAAGGCAATTTGTGTCAAAAATACTTTACAACCGGACAAACTATCCAATATCGCTATCATAACGCAATAAAAGTTGAGATAATTAGTTGTTTTCAGCGATTATTATTCAATTAGCAACAACTTCAATCCGTATCGTATAGATGTTATTATATTTTATCGTACATTTGAATTATTATAGTTTTTATTTTCCATACAAATATTTTATTACTTTACCGTTATCTCAATGAATCGCTTTCACGAAAAGTGGAGAAAAATAAACCGTCAATAAATCTTCATTGAAAACTTGCAATAATTGAAGACAATCGCTTCTGTAAAGAAACCAAACTTTACTACATACAGGGTTTTTCATTTGGAAAATATTTAGGGATTTACAGGACGGTCCTTGGAGATGATTTTACCAAAATTTGAACCTCAACTCACGGCAAGTTGGTCAAAAAACGCTCGGCTTGGTCGTTGTTGCGATTTTTGGGAAAGACTCAGATGACTCAGAATGCTCCGATTTTTCTCCACCGTTATCTTGAATAAACGCAAAATATCTCTCCAAATCCAAAATAAAATGGAGGAAAACGAGAAAATCAATTCTAGACATGACAGGAAACTTTCCAATGAGCTACAAGGTGCAAATTTTGGTAAATGAATCCTCTAGGAATTGCCAAAAGTCAATCCAGTTAAAATTCCTTAATCTTGAAGATTAAGAAGAAAGATTTGGATAAGGCGCAAACTAATAAGATATGAGGCCGTATCGATTATGTTCAAAGTAAATACAATTGTTATAGCTCAAATCTTCAATTCTTCAAAATCATATTTGATAATCGTCTCAATATTGTCGTATTGAAACCGGCCTTGTGTAGAATCCCGAGATTCATTACAGCTTATTTAATAATAAAGGAGTTGTAATCTAATTTTGACACAACTAAATTTATGCGCTTCCTCAACAATCTCAAAATAATATTCTTACCAAAAACTATAATTATATTCAAGGCGTATAAATTTAAATAAAATACACAAGGGTGCAATTTATCAAGATAAACTATAACGTATCGATTGATAATGGAAATGTTTGTATCGAGTTTTCTATTCATCGACCTTCTTCTTTCAATATTTGCAATTGATGTAGGAAATGATCAATCATCGCTCGTACGAATTGTAAATCCATAACGTTATAAATATTTCAACTGGTTCAATTAGAAAAAATCGAGTACATCTCTAATATTTTGCCAACATGATTGCTTCATTATGGCCGGCTTATTTTTAGATTTAATATTAATTTCGAAAATTTGCCACCTACTAGAATTTTAGAATTAGTTGCGATGATGAATTCAATCAATCACACAATAATTTCACAGTTCGATCAATTTAAAAATGGAAATTGTTTAGATTGAAGGCACTCATAGAGCGTTGAATTTGTTACAAAAATAAACTCGGAGAAGATCCTATGACCTACAAACAAATTCTACAATTACATTTCGCTTCTATTCTTCGATTCTTTTTCGGTTGAAATTGATTTAATACCAACAATAAAAAGCCTTGACATTGAAGAATTTCTAAATACTGTTACTATAATAGGAATTTCCTTGTATATCGAGACTGGCGTGGGAGAATTGGTGATAATATAATAGAAAATTAGATAAATACGCATCATCCATGGATCAGATTGCAGGTCATTCGTTATGAAAGAAAGCAGTTGTGGAACTAATTAGCCTTCATTAGATTTGTAGGTCATTATGTTGATTTTTCGCTGCAATTCACATTCTTTTTACAGCGAAATCGATGGAAAACTCACGATTTCGGCAATAATCACTCTAGTTAAATATTGAATTTGATTTTTTTGTAAGTAGAAAATGTGTCCTGTTTTATAAAATCGTTAGAAAAACTGGTCGACAATTAGAAAGTAGGATTCACTTACAATATAAAATTAATTGCCTAGCCGCCATTAGAGGCTTATAAAATTACAAATAATTCGTCTGATTGAAATTTTCCATCATTTCCAACAATCCGATTCAAGTCTATGCACCTAGTTGGAAATTAAAATACGAGAGAAAGATAAGGTCAGGTGAGAGTTGGTGAAATTTCAACATATGCCGGTACATTTGTTTTTTTTTCTCATATGGAAGATCTTTGTTTTGGAAATTTTCTGCATGCGTAACAAATTATGTTATTAAACTCGAAGAACAATAAATGTATTGTTGGGTATTTTCCATTTATAGAATTTTTGATAATTTAATGTTTGTCGAGTTGCAGTTATTAGGTCAGACACGTTTCTTTTGATAAACTATGCAGTGTCAAAGGTTTCTAGTACTTTTCTATTTCGATTTGAATTCAATAATTATTGGAATCGTAAATTTGGCTAGTTTATCGAATTTATCGAATATTGAAAGAGAAATTGTCGTCTATTAGTCGATTTTTCGGTCATTTACATTACGCGGTATAGTCTCTGTTAAATTACCATACAAATGTAAATATGTATAACTTGTTTTACGTCTATATTTCTAGCCTTAAAACTACAATTTCGGTTATTAAAATAGAAAAATTATCCTCATTCGAACAAATAGTTCACAAATTCTTCAAACAATTAATCCAATTTGGAATTGTTAGAAGTTTAGAATACAAAATGAGAATTTTGAATTGCGCGCCAAAAATAGGTTGGTGACACGGTGTTTTCTAACCTTACAATTCCAAATTTGGTTAATATTCGTATTTGCGATCACCATGTGTTGTTCCATTAATTGGAAGAATTTATACTGTACTTTAGTATAATGCAAGGTAATATTTATTTTAAAAACAGTTAATTACAGTGAACAGGAAGCGGAATTTTTATTATTACGTCGCCTGTTGCCAAAATTCTAACGTTTTTTCAGCGAAACAGAAAATTTGATGTAGAAATTACTGAAATTAGAATGTTTTAGCGCGCTCTCTACTCCCCGGTACCTTCACGACTAATGGTTGCAGTTCTTGTCGGAATTTTTAAGGTTCTTGCGCATTTTTTAAGAAAAATTCGCCGAGAAAGTCGAATCGTTCGGGAATTTGCCTGTTTTTATCTCAAAATTTGCATCGATTTATCATCCTGTTTCATCTTTTAAAAATTGAATCTATTTTCTACAAAGTCTAGACGATATAGAGTTTCTCTAACGATTTTTGACGTGTAACGAAAATATAATTGATAACATCCATTCTATTAGAAAGTAATTATTTTTAAGTTATTACCCACTTTAATCTCACAAATTTTGTGCCAAATATTCCTTCTAAATTGTTAGAAAAACCCAAATGTGTCCCAAATTAAATCGTGACGACTTTAATATTGTCCAGACTGTTATCGAATGTTGCATTTCTGGGATTTAACTGAAAGAGGCGCATTTTGGTGCATTATCAATTATCGTACGAATTTGATACGTACGTTGCAAAATTGATAAAAAATTATTTGTTTAACTGGGATGTTGCTACATTTCCGCGAGTCTATAATTAGTCCAAATTCCAAATAAACAGAAACGTGTCTAGTAAATAAATTAATAATGTTAAATGATTGCACTAGTGTTAACGACAACGACATGGTCACAAGTGTTATTTTACGTAATTCAAACAAAAAAAAACAACGTTTTAACGCGAAAATAACGCCACTCGAGTGTTGTTATTGTTGTTATTATTCTTGATATTATTTTTATTCTGAAACACAACAATCGCACTGGCAATGATCGATATTTTGGTTCATGTTCAAGGCATTGGGTACGACAACGCACCCACCTACGCCGCTGTCTCCCAGCATTTGCCAAAATCGCCAAATTTTTTCACCCCCATTGCCGTTGGTTCCGTTCACCTCCCGACTTTCCACATTTTGGAAATACCCATCGGGACGATTTTTAGGTCATGTAAATTTGGGACAATTAAACGAAAACAAAATTGATGTATGAACGTCAGTCTTTTTGTTTTAAACAAAAGGTGTCAAGTCAATAACGTCAAACAATTTCTATTAATAATCGTCATTATTTTTTTTGTTGAAATTACCGGCGAAATTTCCAAAGTGTCGCCTAATTTTAACGATGATTTCCTTGAATAAACGCGAACAGAAAAATCGTGTAGGCTTGTTAGAATTATTAGTTGACCGTTGACAGAAAATTCGCCCAGCAGTCTCACTCTCCAGTTGAATATTATTTTGTTGTTACATCGAAATTAAAAATAACGCTTTTTTTCTCTCAACTCGTCTATTCTATTTCGATAACGATAAAATACGAGTCCTACTAGATAATCACCAATTTTGGACGGGCGTAATTTTGGGGAATTGGGCCATTAGAGATGCGTATTATCGAAATTAATTCTATTAATAATTTTATCAATTTACTATTATCGTATTTGATTTGGAAATCAGGTCTAGTCTAGAATAATAGTCATTTGAAAAAAATGATAACTCGTTTCGAATTGAGCCTAATTTCACTATCCCAACAAACTCGTCTGGAACGTTATCAGTCAATAAAACAGAGACTTACGTATTTTTATCGACTTATTTCTAGACTTATTTGTCAACGGTGTAATTTGATTAGACGTGACGATCGACAGACTTACTAAATGATTTCTGGATTTCTTCACAGGTTCTATAATAAACGTCTGGTTCGTTCAATACCCAGTAACCAAGGCCAAAATCCTTAATTTAAGTTAAATTAACATTGAATTATGGCGGGTTGTATCGGTGATTCATTCAATTTCGCCTATTTTATTTATTTAAATATCCAGAAATTTGATTACAAGACAATCAATTATTTAAATGTATGGAGCGTGATCTATTAGGTTTTATCGCTTGAAAGGAAACTGGTCGCTCCTTTCTAAGTCGGATTTTTTATGATTTCATCGAATCAATATAAATCTGTTTCTTTTTAAAAAACAGGGCAATAATCTTAATATTTTTCCATTGAATTATAATTAGAAATTTTCGTATAACTCTTTATATCAAGACAGTTTCAATGAACCTTGATTTATGGGAGTCGAGAGAAATTTTCCTTTTAATCGTTCAATAAATTGCAAATTATTCCATTTATTTTCTCATAAATCGCTGCAATTTTTCAATAACTGATAAATAAATCGAATACTATTACTAAATCAACGAGGTCGACTACTTTGCAATTGCTTGAAGATTTGAATAAAATCGAAAACTCACCGATTGTTTTGATGATATTGAAATCTTCAATATCATAACCATCTTTATTATCATCATCTGAATACTCTTCAGACGTTGTCGTTCTTGTGTTGTTACTACTGAACGATTCTTGGCTATCTGTGCTTTCTTGGCGGTTTCGTATGTTGCTGTAATCGGCCATAATTTCCAAAAAAATATTCCTCCACGCTCCACTTATGGCACAATTGGCACTACACTTCGAGTCACTTTAAGACTTCGACAAAAAACTCCTCACTCTCTTATTGTCGTCGGAGCAATAGTTTGGGAAACGGTTCGAAAGCCGCGCTCTCTCACCGACAACAAACTACGATAAGTTGCGTCATTTTAACTTTACTCTCTTATACGATTTCCCACTCGTGTGTATACAGAGAGGATTTTTGTTTATTAATAAAATAGATCCTACGCGCCTCAAAGCTTTCGACGCATGTCCAGGTATTTCAACTTAACCAACATTGCCCCTTTTTACGGACAATTCAATTAAATCCACCACCCGTACGGTTGGAATTGTTTTGGGTTAAATACAAATTAAAAAAATTGCCAATTACGGAAACTATGCGTTAAATTTTTACGTTTCGGTCTAATTCTTATAGACTAAAATTAGATATTTTATGGGCCATTTAGTGCTATTTTACGGTGCTTTTATCTCGAAATAAATCCAAATTATTAAAATATTGCAAATATTAGAAAATATTTGCTTCCGGTTGTTCGATAATTCTCGAATGTTGAGAGTTCCACCCCGATACAAGCGTTCTAGAATCTTCTACTCTCCTCATCCAAGTTATCAGTAAATTTATGCTTAATAGCAATAGATGAGCATCATTAGGGCTTTATTGATAGTCAATTTTAAAAGCGCCATGACGCTGCGATCTTCATTGCGTCTACATTTTCAATTCGAGTTTAATTTACAATAGTGGAGATTTTGAATTTTCCAGTTTGCGTAATTGTACCGGCGATTAATTTAGAACTGGGTCAATGTTACAAAATCCATCACGTTCTAATAATTTTCTTAAAGGAATAATTCTAGTGTAAACATTGATGGAATGTCGCATTACCGAACTTAAATGAGTATATTGAATTTTATTCTAGATTGTGAATAGAGGCAATTTGTACGAACCCACTTCTACACAAGATTGTTAATGTTTTTTTGATAGTGTAGGAGTTCAACAAGGATGCACGAGTTAATCAGCATTAATATTAGCAACATCCAGATTACAAGGTCTATAAGGCAATACGTGAGTGTTAAATTTGGTTAGTTAACGAATCTGGCAAAATTCGCAATCAGAATATAAAATTGTTTGGTCGATCCAGATGATTTTATCGATCGGAGCTTCTGAAATAACGTCTTGAAAGCTCGAAACTTTGCGCGGGTCGCTTTGAACATTAATTTTAGATTCCCCTTGAGCTTTTCTGTGTTGAAAACCTTGAAAGAAATTAAAACAATATTGAGTGTAATTCCCGAAGGCCGCAAAATATCGGGAGAACCAATAAAAATCGATGCTCGCCAGATTATAATCTAACGAATTCGTTGTCTGGAAGCATTTTTTCGAATTTAATTATTCTACAATGCTATTAACAGCCAGAAAAATTAGAATTACGTCTAACAATGTTTTGTTTCATTCATTTTAAATTTCTGTAGATTTAATTAAGTGTCGGGTAGAAAAACCACCACAAAAACGTACAGCTTTTAATCGCCAGTAAGAATAATTGCGAAATTTATTTAAAACAACTCCCAATGATCCATAACTTACGGTTCAATAATGCATAAATAACAGTTAATTAAAAGGCGACTGTTATTCAAATAAATTGATTTGTGGTCAAGCGTTGGAAAAACGAATTTCTCAAGGAACAATTTACATTCAAATCCTGTTAAAATAAGTGAAATTGTTGTGTTAATTAAAATCTACAGGGCTATTATTAACACAGGCACCTTTTTTGGCGAGTTAGAGGTCGCCGAATTTTTCAACCGCAAAACAGCTATTTTTAATTGTTAATCATTGTATTTATCACATCTTAATTTACTTGCAATAAACTGACCTAGTGTAAGGGCTTTTTAACTAATCAAATATTACATAATGCGCTTCGTTTATAACGAAATGAATCGAATTAGTTGCCAAAATATAAATCCGTGAAATTATGAAAGTCGTCTTTATTTTACCGTAATGCCTAAAAATAAAAATTGACAAATATATTTGTGGAAAAGCGACTGTGTTGAAACGGTTCAATTACGGAAGAAATCCAAATGAGACAAATTTGAATTGTGTCTTATTCGATTTTTTATTACACACTGTACTACAATTCTAATTCTAATTTTTATATTTTTGTTCGACATCCTTAAAATTAACTCGTCATAGCTGTATAAACGATAATCATCACAGATTACAACAAGCTATGGAAAAATAACAAATTATCATAATAGCATCACTACAACGATCATTTTGATTCATTTTTAAAAATTTAATATAGTTTTATATATTTGTCTTATTTATTAATTTATTGTAATTATAACGAAATGAGAAATCACGCAAATTGGGAAGATTGTGGTGAATTATAAGAATGATAACAAGATTAATAACAAATTAGGACAACAATACTGTCTTTTATCAATCTAAATGGAAACGGTAAAATCAACAAAACAGGATTGTTTCAAATCCACTTAAAACTAGATGCTGTATTCACTTTATTTCCTATTTTTATTAAAATTGGAAGCGCAATAAGCTTGCTGATAAATAGTTTCCTATATTTCATTTAAATTCCCTCAATCATAATTTCAACTTGACGTCTTGTACATTTAAAAAATTATAAAAGCTAATTATTAAGCTCATTTTCGAGATTGTTTGTGATTAGTTTCCTTCTAGAATTTCCCTTTAAAATTAGACAATTTTGGCTAAGATATGCGCATCTTTCCACGTTCTCCTCTCGAGTATAAATTCAAAAATTCATGCAATTATGTGTTTTAATTTTTGTGCAAATCGATTGTTTTATCATCTAACAATAATAACGCAAATCTATTTGATAATACTAATAATAAAAACTTATACTATTGTAGAGTAGGTCCCTATAATTGTCTTTACATCACAACGATTAATTTACACGGTAGTAGTAGTTTTTAAAAATATATTAAAAAACAGTATTAATTTTATACAAAAATATTTTGTATATTAGAGATTTTAATATATTTTTATCAATCAACTACTATAATCATAAATGAACAAATCAACTAAATCTACTCAATGTGTTAGTAATGTCTTTATTGTAAAATGAAAATTTTAACCCAAGCACTGACTCAATGTGGAATGATTCAAATTCTACTAACTATAATAACAGTAATAATGATAACAATTCCGCGAAGGAATGAGTTTCTGGATTTGCGTCGAAATAATTCACCATTTAATGAAATACTGTCGATGAGGGGAACTACAATGATAACAATCCATGTCAGTGCTTATTATCGTGTATTAGTGATTATTTATATTTATAAATAGGGTAAAGCAAGGGTCCGAAGGTGATATGATTTGCTTTTCGTTTCAACGATATTCTTCCAAATTAATCTGCAAATAATTTCACAACACACGGTTCTTTTTAATGTTTTTTGTCAAGGCACAATTGTATTCCAGTACTTGTTATTTTCTTCAATTTTAGTATTTCTCTATATTCAAGAGTCTGTTTAATTCCAGACTTCTATAAATATTCGTGTTGATTTTATTTTATGTCTCCTAAAATATGAATCATGGCACTTGCTGTAATGACTACTACAATTTTAAATAATCCAATTTTTGTGTGATTTATATAAAAATATTTCGTTATATAAATTGTAGAGGCCAAGTTTTGTTTCAATATATCAACGAAAGAGCGTACGAGACAAGGGAGCACTGAAATACAGGATAGAATCTAATCGAATTGTCCAACAGAATGATTGCATTTTTGTTGTCAATTGTAGTTTTGGACCCTGCTTTTTGCTTGGGCTCAAACACAAATAACCCTATGTTTTATTCTAATAGCCATGGAAAGACTGAGTGGATAAGAGATGCCTTATATTTAGGAAAATCGGGAGATGAACGTTTTATTCTAATATTATTTTGGTTTTCGTCTCCATTTTGATTACAATCATCACTCAGATATGTCGGGATCAACCCAATCGACGCGTGCCCAATCCGGCAATTCCGTTTCGAATTCCCAACCAGGTCCCTACAAATAAATTCAAATATTAGTCTTTGTTTCGATAGTTCAATATTGAGGGTGGATATTTGATAATAATAATAGTAATAATAATAAAATTTACCCGGTATTTCCAAGCGTGTAAATACATAACTAAATCTTGCGGTTTTGGGTCACGATAACGTACTTTACATTCATAACAATGCTTATCAACTGTCATTTTATCAGGATTAAATGTGAAATCAGGTGCTTCATGACCAGTTTGTGTTGCTACAGTTACTTTAGCATCAACATTCCTACTAGTTGTTATTGATGATAATGTTGTTAATGGATTAGGTGAAGATTCACATGGTAGTGATGAACTATTGTCGCATGTTTCATCACATGGTGAAGGTTCCCTTGATACTGGATCGGCATCGTCGTCACCTAATACACGATCTAAAGCCCATAATTATTCAAGAAAAGAACACGGAAAAAAAAACAACACGAATGTTACCAACCTTTAGGCACAAGCGGTCCGACTAACGAATCGTCTAAATCGGCTTTTCTAGGATTGAACATTGATAATTCACTATCACCATCCATACCTAACCAATTTTCAGCATTATGTATGTGAATTAAATCGCGGACCAATTCTTCGTCGGTTTTTCCACCTAAATCACCGCCTTTACCTTTCACCGGACCAAAAACTTCATGATTATACAATGGATCATTCACAACCGGATATCCTATAAAATACATTATAATTTATAATAAAAGAACACCATCTGTCGGCTGATCTGGAAAATATTTTAAGGATTCTAGGAGCAAAATTCGAGCCATATAGCTCATCGGCAAGTTGGTCAAAAACTACTGTTTCTGGCAAAGATGATCCTCTGATTTTCTTCATTTTTAACTTCCCCGACCGAAGGGTAGGGAAGTTATTAGTTTCGGACCAAAATTTCGAATTCGAGATTTCACCAGATCTTTACGTTTTGAGGTCCCCTGAACACGTTTTTGAGGTTTTTAGCTTGATGTCCGTGTGTGTGTGTGTGTGTGTGTGTGTGTGTGTGTGTGTGTGTGTGTGTGTGTGTGAGTCTGTCGGTTCTCCAACGATTACTCAAAAACGGATTAACCGATTGAGTTCAAATTTGACCAACACAAACTATTTGGTGGCCGCTCGAGTTGATTAGTTTTTGGTGCCAATCGGACCACGAGGGTGGAAGGGGGAGAGGGTTGATTGAAAAAAATTTAAGATAACATATTAATTTGATATCACCAATCGAGAGGGCATGTGCTGTTATGTCCGAAACAATACCCATCATGTGCGATGTTCTTTTCTTTTTTTAAATAAGGGCACAAAATTGGGAAAATTGTGTAGTCAATCAATTCAAATTTGCCGCCTTCTATAAGGGATCGGTTGCCATAGAAAATTCAATTGCGAAATTTTGAAATGACAGTTTAGAAGGTTTTCCAACATAATTTTTAAAGTGTAGCAAAATTTATAAGGGTAGTTTATAGAGACAGAATGATATCTACTGTTGGTATCACAGAAGACATAAAATCCCATGCGTTTGTTTACATTCTTCTGTCATTTTTGAAACATAAGCTCAGAATATTTGTTTTCAAGCGGTTTTTTTGAGCGGATTTTGTGTTTCGGTTAGTGCTTCTTTAACATATAAATGTTTTAAAATAATATAAATTGTGATTTTTCCACAAAAAAGAAATGTATATTCCTGTGACAATTCAATCTACATAATTTGAATTTTTCCTTGTTTTTGTTGGGACTAGCTTAGTACTTTTTACTCCACGCTCAAATGACAGTTCTGTCGTTCTGTTAAAATTTCGCAATTGAATCGTGAATCGAGTTTATAAGAAGATTGAACAAGTTGAACTGAAAAGGGTGTTTGTGGAATCACCGATCAGTGAATAAACTTTTAATTGTTGAGGTGCTGGTTCCTTATTGAATTTTTTGGTGATTGTGAGATAGCCGCGGTTCTTCATTCCCGATTTTGATTTTTATAATAAGTTAGTTTTTTTTTTCAATAAAAAAAATTGTATACAAAATTCGTGCTGCGGTACTCGTTTTTTAAAAAACTCGGACTCGTGCATTAATTGTCGACTTCTGAAACTTTTTTTTAATATTCTATTCTAATTCATGATTAACTATCCGGACTGTGTCGGGGAAGTTATTGGGCCGATTTTTAGATTCGGCCACTTTCAAATTTTTCTCCATTTTATTCTGAAACGGATGGGAATATTGGCGAGCGTAATTTGACCAACTTCCCGATGAGCTACGGGGGTCAAATTTTGGTAAAACAATCTCCAATAGATCCCCGGAATATTTTTCAAATCGTTCATCAAATAATGGGTGTTTTCATTAGAACTATACTAATAAATCGAATAAAAACTCACCTAAATATTGTAAATGCACCCTGATTTGATGCATACGCCCTGTTTTCGGTTTGCACAAAACAATACTAGTTTTCCCATTATATCCTAATTTTTGGAAAATCGTATTGCATTCTTTGCCCTTTGGTGATACTTTACAGACGCCTATTTTATAACTAACAACCTCTATAGGCTCCTTACATTCGATAATTTCACTAAAATTGATAACAAAACAATTACTTATTTAATTTATAGCCGAATCGAATAACATACTCTGGAAATTCACCCTCAACTCTACAAACATATTCTTTTTGTACAAGACGATTTCTTATTTGATGCTCCATTTGTCTGGCTTTCTTCGGTGAACGACCAAACAACAATAAACCACTTGTTAAACGATCTAATCGATGGATTGTTCGTAAATTTTTCAAATTGTACTCTTTGGCAAGTATAAAAACAACAGTATTGTGTCTGTAACGGCCACAAGGATGCACCTGAGAAACAAACAGGAATCAAATACAGTACTCCACGTCCAGAAAGTCTCCCTTTGATAACAATTTCGCTTATTTTCTTTAGTTTTCGATTAGTTCAATTGCACAAATTGACTTCTGGTTAATATTTGGTGATTATATCGCTCGAAAATTTATCTACTCGAGTGTTGTTCTTCAATTGAAAAGTAAACGTTGAATTTTAATCATTATGAAAATTGATAAACAACCCGATTCTAAAGACGGGAAGTCGAAATTTAGATGAGAAATTACAAGGAAATCTACTTAAAAGTAGCGGTAATATTAACTATTTAAGTTTCAACGAGTATTAACGGGTTTGTTTTAATACAGAAAATTACAAGATGTTCTCATCTTGTGTTCACTTAAAAATAACCGCTTTTATTCCAACAAGAAACAAGACGATTTTGTATTTAGATAATCGTTAATGAATTCTAAAAGGAAGACTTTCTTCTGGACAATTTGAACAAATCAATCAATTATAACCGAATTTGAGAGCCTATTATTGAACCTACCTGTATTCATATTAACATAAAAGTATAGACTATGTGAAGATCAAAGGGAAAGCAGATATGTTAAAGAAAATGGTAGATAAAGAAAGATGAGAAGGGAAAGTTCAAAAGCCATGCAAATATTTCTCTAGGTTATCTTTGACAAGATGTTATACATATACAAACACGCATAGAAGGGCAAAAACATAATGTTTTAGGAAATTTGTGAAACACGTTCTCTTGCCTCATTTTCTTCCACCAATTTTTGCGTTCGGCTCGAGGGTTGAAATAAAGAAATTTAAACCAAACAGAAGAAAAAACCGCATGCATTTAGAAATTGAAACTATACGTGACAGGAATATTAATGTTTGTAATCTAATTAAGCACAACCGAGATTTAGGATAAAAGAAACAACAATGGAAAAAAATTGCTAGACGAGACTTTTCCAAGGCAATTTATAGCTGCCAGTGGTTAATAAGAGGAATTTCGTCGTTCGATCTATGTTATTTTCAACGATTTTATACGAGAAATAAAATTGTTGGTAATTTGTTGGAATCAGCAAATGTATAAAGGATGATTTCGCAATCACTAGACTGTTTCTAATGTTGATTAATTTTAATTTGAACCCGTATCGATTCTAGTTATTTAAAGTATAATCCTCTAGTAGTAGTGGTAGTAATTTCAGCCGTAGTAGAAGAGGAATAGCATGTTTATTTAAGACATATTCTGCAATTCAAATGACGAAACTTCAAATAACAATTCGCAGAAGCAACGATTTTAATTTAACGACACACTAAAGTATCTCTAATATAAATTCCAACAAGTGTAAATTACTAGTACGTGCTGTTAGTTTATAGTTTTCAGTTTCTTTTCATTTCTTATCGTGATTTTAATTATTATTATAATTGATGCTGTCGTTTTTGCATCATTATACCAAGAATTTCTAGTTGAAATGGACCATGAGCACACAATAGTACTCACCGGTAACGAGCACGGTTTGTCCAATACAACTAAGTCTTCATCAACATGAATTAACTTGATTGGATTTGCTAGCACGGGGGTCTCATGTCTGCAATAATCAATCAAATGATATCAGGAATTTTCTAACTATACACAAAAGGAGCGCATCTGGGATTGCCTCCTCTACCCTTAGATTTTCGTGATTGTAGTTTTTCTACCATCGTTGTCGGAAACGTGACTTTTGATTTAAGGGGAGAAATATGTATCGAACAGATACATGTATGTAAATTAAGTTCGTTATTTAACCATATTCTGGTGCGAAATAATCAATCGATTTGTACTAATTCTATCGAAGAAGTTTTCTGGTTAGTTATGGTATTGAAAAAACGGAGCTTTTAAGCTTTTAGAAAAATAAGACTTGAACGTTTTCTATGTTTTTCTTCGCAAGTTTCAGGCATTTTTTAATATAGCTCAACATCGATAACACGAAATCATCAATCTTAGTGGTGTCTTTGATGGGGCTCGATTAAGAAAATTACAGACAAAACGGATATCCCCATCTGGCAGCGTTTTTACTTAAAAACTAACTGTAATGAGGCTCAATTCCGATAAGATTAAAACTAACGAATTTCATGTATTTTTCTAGTAGAATAGTTTTAATACTAACTTACTACTTGTTCAAAGTAAAACAAGAATCTGTTTAAGGATTTACTGTTCTGTTCTGGTTTGAAACTTCCCCATTTGTCCAAATTTGAATATTTTATTGATTAGTTTGAAATAAATCGCACTAGTGGAATTTCACTTCGTAGTTCTGGTAAACAGCCAAATCCAATAATTTTTTTCTAGAATAATGAAATGCAAATTGTCGCAAAGTAATTTCGTTTTAATGAAACCTATTTTTGTTTTATGTTAGTAGTTTTTTCCCCCAATAATTCTCGTTGCAATATTGGTCATGCTGGGAGTTTTATTAAATTCGGCAAGGTGTGAGTGCTCTTTTTGTATTCGTCCTTTAATAGTGGCGCAAAGAAAAATGAGAATATGACAATCAATAAATGTCTGTGTTGGAATTATGGATCTCTATCTACAGGTTTGTCCCAATTCAACTATAGAAGAGATAAGCAAACATATTAGCGTACATGCAAATTTCAACTTGTTCGTTTCGTTGTTTGTTTTATTGATGATTAGTAGAAAATAATGGTGATAGAATGGCAGTCTATTGGCCACTTACAGGGATAGAGGCAGGTTTGTTGACCACCACAATGTCCTCATCCATGTGTACAATGGTGATGGGTTGGCTAGTGACGGGCACTTCATGTCTGCAACATTACACGCTCAGTACGTCACATGGTACGGCAATTTTTCAAAAAAAATAAATAAAAATAAACAAAAATAACAATAATGCAATAAATGATTCGATTTATAAACAAACTAGTAATGGTAAAAATTCAAAATGAATCAAAATAATACTTGTATTAGTCGTATTGTTAGTTTGATTTTATGTACAATCAAAAATTCAATCACTAATCAAATCAGTTATTTTACAACATGCAAACTTGGTTTAATTTTATGATTTGATAAATGTAAAAACCAATATACTAGAGCAATTTTTAGAATGGTTTGTTGCACGCTTTTTTAACGATTGTTAATTTAATCTTATCATTGAACAAAAAAACTATAAGTTATCATTAGAATCGGCATCGATTGCCTTAAACTGATAACTGATTTCTGAACGATTCTATAAACAACAGTAATAACAAAGCATCCGACTATAATTAGATTAGAATTTAATAATAATAATAACAATATTTCTTAAATCCAGCCTCTCCTCTAGTAATTTCGTGTACTTTTTTATTTTTCTTTTGATAGAAAACACGTACCTGTGGACTACATTGGCTAGTAGATCATTATGTTTCAGTCTATAGTCTGTTGAGACTTTATCGTAGTTCACTGTCAAAGTTCCAGCTTGGATACACCGTTCGTACTCTTCAGCTGGATGCGCACGAAATTCCCTAGCAAATACATCCAATATCCTCTCACCTACCCAACGTCCTTTTGTAAATGTTGTAAAGGTGAAATAGTATGGATAAACTTTCCGTAAACCTATAACGACAATAAAAAAAAACACAAATTATGGTAGAATTCTTGCGGCGCATCCACCAAAATTACAACAATCCACAAATAGGCATTATTAATTAAAACAAGGGGCATTTATTAAAAACAACAAAAAACGAGCCACAATCAATGCTGATATTGCAATAAATCTATTAGATTTCCGACGATATCGAAATCTGCCAGTTTAGATTTGTTTTGAAGAAGATAAAGTTGCTTTTCACTTCAATAAACTGGTAATAATATTGTTTTTCAATCGAATAGAGCTTGACTACGTGAGAAACATTTAGTTAACCAGTTTCTCCAAACAATAACTTTTTTATAAATAAAATTTTAGAATCGCTCTCGGTTTTTTCGCTTCGTTTTACATTTCAACGAAATCGACAAGTTGGAGTAAAAATAGACCACTGAATATTTTATTCGTGTTTTTTTATCGTTGTTGTATAATTTCCGTATGCAGTACACGATATTCATTCAGTGGATTTTCTTTTATACTGGAAAGAAATAGAAAATACAGTTTATAGGATTACTTTCAGTTGGGTTTATAATTTACTTTTGCGGAAGGTCAGCATTCGTGCTTAAAATATTAATGACTGTTTGTCTAGGAATTTTATCTTTGTTAAAATTGGCTTTAATTCTTATCGGTCTATTCTTAATCGATAGATTGTAATTTTGTTGATTGCTTTACCGTTTTCGATGTAGTATGATGTTTCGTTGTAGCGATCATCGGTGAAGCCCGGCCGTTTGGCTTTCAAAGCTTTCGTTTCCAGTTTAGCCTGCAACAAGAGGAAATATAAATTTAAGAAAATAACTTTGAAAGGCGAGTCTTGTAGAAGAAAATTTTCGATAATAATAAAAGCGCCATTTCTACTGTTACGTTTTCTAGTCAGGATCCCGTTTTGTTTGTCTCAACGGACCTTTAGGCTACCACCACCTAATGTTAAAAACTTTCGAGTTCACTTTTTTATGATGCAGCACGTTTTGCGAATATAGAAATATTGATTCAGACTCAATTTCATTTAAATGTAGAAAAACTACGACTATTTCAAATTACTAAATTGTCTCAATAAATTCGCTTTGTTGTAGCATGAATAATGGTGAAAAATTGGCTATTTTGCATAGAATTTGTATTCTTATCAAATAAGGTCAAGGTGTAGTCGACTTGAAACAGTTCAATTTTTCAAAGGACAGGTACAAATTTTAGAACGTTTTACAAATGTGGGTAAGCTATTGGCAAACAATTGAAAACGACATGTTCGAGCAACTCAACCATGTCAATAGAGCCTTCGTATACGTACAACTTGAAACGTATTTGAAAATTTGCAAGTTGAATTGAAATCTTCCGATAAGGATCATTATAAATATCCACTTGACAAGCAATCAAACACACCAGTGCCTTTACATTTCTACAACATTTCTACTAAAAAATTAATTATTCCTGTTTCAATTTTTTAATAAATCAATTCATCATTATACACGCTAGTACAAGGAGAAATTTCCGAGAAATTCACGAAAATATGCAGACGAAAAAGCCCCAGTCGAATGATTTATTGGATTTGTCGTCGATCGTTTCGATCCAATGTTAAGTTGCATTGTCGGTTAATAAAACTTTATTTTAAGGGTAGAAATTTCCGTCCAATCACTCTCTCATTTCTATTTTCGTACAACAATTCCATGTTTCTTCCTATAACTGATATGTTTCAGGATCTCCGTTCAATTTGAAATGTAGCAAAATAAATCGAGCTGACTAATTTGATTCGATAAAAGCCATAAGGATTTCAATAGCAATCCTACGGCACATGCTTGAAATATTCTTTTAATAATGATTTCATAATGTAAATCAAAGTCGAATTTACGAACGGATCGATACCAATATGCGAATTTCTCGTTTCTTCTCAATGCAATATTGATGGGGAAAATGGATGAGTTGTCGACTAATAATTGTCATCAACACAACAATACCTTTAGAATAAGATAATGGAAACTGTCTACTACTGTTCAGATTGATTTTATTGACAATTTTTTACTTCACAATTCATACCTGCAGTCAGATTATTGTAAAGATATAATTACGTTTAAATTTGTAGACGACTATCTTTTGATCAAATGAAGCTCAACAATTCGAAATTCTATAACATTTATTCAATTTTAGTTGCTATAAGGCAACTAGATAGATCATTAAATAATTACTGTGTAGATTTAATTAACTAGCAGTTTTCCCTCAAATAAAATAGAAAATGAACATAATTCCTAGGATAAATATATTTAGATAAGTTTATGAATAATTCAATAGAAGTGGGATAAATCAGGGACAAGTAACATCTGCGTAGAACGGCTAGTATCAATTATTTAATTTACTGTAGAATATTTAAAATAAATTATTTTAATAACTGAAATCGCATAATATTACCGTTTTTTCCACCCGTAAAACCACCGTTTTCAAGTTTTTCATCTTGCTTGGATTCGACTAAATTCTAGTTGACGATGTCTAGTAAGCTTGTAAACTTTTATAATAACGGCAATTGAAAAATTAAAGACTCACCCCAGAAGAAACCGGAAAAAAAGACAAGTTAACACATAACGACAGTCGCCGCAACAAAATTATCGTAAATTGATGGTCGTTTCTTCCTCATTTACATTGTAAATTGGCAATTATAAGGAAATGAGCTTAGAAAGTCCTGCGACAAATTATAAATTTATTAAACTATGAATATTATACTGAAGTTATAAATTTGTATATTTATTATATAAAGAAGATTTACAAAATGAAAGATGGGTGGGAAAACTTTTTTGATACCAACAATTTTGAACGTTTTAACAACATTCAGTAACTATCTTAGGGGGATTGTGATAAATTAGTTTGAAAAGAGGCAATCTCGACATGTTTCTTGTAAAACGGTGAATCTGGTACATAAATACGAATATAAAGGGATATTTACAAATATAAATATTGTAATAATCGGGTAGAAAAGCAGAGAAAATTTCCGATTTTCAATCTGATTAAACGCCGACGACAACAAAGATTACATACCTTGTTTTTTAGTGTTTGAATTAAGACAAATAGGTGAGCACTTGTAGGTTAATGAAGTACAATTGAACAAATTGAGCTAATTAAACTGGAAAATAAATTGTGTAAATTTAATACCATGAATACTAGCTTTAATTAACAATACTTGTACATTAATTCAAATGAAAAAAAAAATGTTTAAATTCCCCATATGTTTATTTCAACATAGATAAAAACCGTATTTTCATCAACTCAAATGGGTTTTCATTTTTTAATTAATATTTAATTCATTCATTCTGAACAATATTTGTAAAGTTTCAAGTTGTATTTATTTGAGAACGGAAACATAAATGTTATATTAACAATAGTTAAATTAAATTAAATTCCCCTTTGTGTTGATAAAATAGAATAATTAATAGGAAATCAATTAAATTAATACTACTGATCTATACGTTATTGTGAAATTTATGCAACTTTATTCGAAATAATGATTCTGTTTAAATTAGACTAGTCTGAATATTGCAGATTACACAGTAGCCTTAAGGGTGTAAAGTCTAATTTAACTGGGATCCGTGAAAGAAAATTTCCAACTTTGAAATAACACCGTCTCTTTGAGATTAAATGTAAGGTAATTATAGAAAATTGCGTCTTAGTGAACGACAAACATTGATAATTAATTAATTGTAGTTTGTGGTTAAAGAAAAACCAATGCACTTTGTAACAAATTGTAGTTAAGAAAAGGGTTGTAGGGTAAATGCATTTCCGACTGCATTGGAAATATTCCAGTATTGTTGATAACATCAAAATAGGCGCACTATTTCATGTCAGTAAATTCAATTTAAACTAACAACCAAGTAGGAAAAGCAATAATGTGGATTTTACACGATCATCACTATTGTACCTGAATTAGTAAAGACGTTCTTATCGATATTCAACAATATTCAATCGCTATTCGAATATTTAAAACTCTCTAATTTCAACATCCATGAATCCTACAGTTAGTATAAAAATATAAATCGGTGATGATTTCAAGTGACAATTTTAATATCGATTAAGTGTGAGAGATTCTTGAGACGAATTGCCAACGAGAATTCGAAAATAAATAGCAAATTCTTCGGGCAAGAATTCTAACGAACATCCGCCTTAATTGAATACCTTGATTATGAAATATTATTTTTTACCAAAGATGGTACGCATTGAATTATTTCGGCTCAAAAGTAGATTTCAACGATAATCGCAGACTGGGACTATTTTTCAAACACGTACACGTTATTTAAACGATTCGAAATAATCGAGGTGGAAACGCAAAATTTCTTCCTCCAACCATTGCAATTATGTTGAATAGTAGACTCATCAAAAATTATAAACTATGTAAATTTTTTATCAATGGGATAGAATGAATGTTACAAAATTAAGTCTAGTCTAATCCTTAGAGAGTGTATTTTAACAGGCGACTCTTGTTATTCCAGTGCTTATCCTCTCTCTACATCTCGTTTTCATTTACATGAAAGCTATAAGGGTGTCTGATCTTTGTTTTTTGTTCAATGTATGTGTACATTGTACCATATTGTACTATCACACAGCACGTGTCAAGCTTTCTATAAACTTAAACATTGCACATACCTTTTGGTATAAATCAGATTTTAACACATACGATATTCCAAACTAGAGCCCTTCTACATTTGATGAAACAGAAAGTCATTAATCACAAAAGGAGCAATAAAACTCACTCATTTAAATATGTATGTAATCATCTGAAAACTGCCAAAAAACCTCCTCCAGAAAGGTTAAAGTGTAACAACCTGTATCGTCGACAATACACAATTGGCTAGCATTCAGAATTACTTAAACGTACAAAAAAACGTTGGTATTGACGTCTTAAGATCCAGTGGTTATAACAAATTTGTAAACTTTCCGACACGCTATTTGTATTTCAACAACAAAACTGCGGATTTTTCCAACAAAAAAACACGAAATTTTTAATTAAAATACACCGGAAGAATATAAATAAACGAAGAAATCGTTTTCAACATTATATCCAGTGATACTCAACTATATTACTTGGAAATTTTTTTCGTAAGAGATAACTGATACTTTGTCTTGTGGAAATAAAGATTTCCATTGGTGTGAGGTGCGTTGGCACAAAATTAATGGGGCTTTCCTGGAAACATATTAACAATTATACTAGTGCATCGTTCATTTTTACGCTACTAAAAGAGTGCCAAGTTATTGAATTAGCTCTATATAAAATCCAAGAATTACAACACAAAAATATACCACTACAATGTTATTATTAATTAAATTCTCTATTATTTAAATTATGCTAGTTCATTGATAATAAGTTTACACGTTAACGGCTCATTACAGTTATCCCTGTAGGTATGTAAATTATCAATATGTATGTAAATATATAAGGCAGTTAGGGGACTCTATTCTATCGACGCATTTCAGTTGAGTTGAACGTTAAATTGTCTCGTAAATAAACTGAATAAGGTTCGATTAAAGCTGTCTTATTGCAACGTAAAATTGGTAATTCCAATAGTATTCGATGCTATACTTAGGATATGCTACTACAATAAACTCAGCTCAATTCGATTTAACAGGATGGGCATAACTCGGGAAAAAGTGAAATGTTTGGTAAACGATTTCGTTTTAATTTTTCGCTCAAAACTCGAGTTTTTGGGCCAGTTGGAAAGAGCATTTCAAGCCCCACAAGAGGAATTTCGTGGTTTTGAAAAATATTGTGGAAATTTTGAGTTATAGATGAAAATCTATATCATGTTTTTCATCATAACTCAATATTAACTTGTTTGCAAAGAATATCGAGTCATCGATCGCTAAAAAGGAGCTTTCTAAATATCTGGGAAATTTATTTATAATTATAAGCTTCCGAATCGAAATTAGCGCCTGTTGAGTTCTATCGTACGACTGAGTACTTTGAATTACAAAGAAACCGACTTTGTAGCCCAAACTGAAGATAAGGGCGATTTCGTCGTTTTCAGATACACGCATACAGGGAAATTTCGGAACATTTATTCAAAAGATTTTCGTCTAAGAATCGGTTCTTGTGAGGGTGAAGTTGGAAACTTGTTAACGAGTGAAAAGCGGTATTGTAACCTGTATTATTTGTAAAGTTATCTCCTCTTATAATCAGTTAAAGCAAATAAAGTTTGTAAGAAATGTTGGGAATATGGAAATGTTCATAAAGAATGTCATGTTACTAGTACGATTTATTGTTATTCAAATTCATATCGTTTTTCTTTTAAATTATAATCAACACTGAATATTTTTCTATTGTCGTTTGATTGTTAGCGCTAATCGTCCACGGATCTTGGCACGAATTATAACTTAATTAATTAGACTCATTTCGACAAGTTACGATCTTGATTATAATCCAAGTAGTAGTGATAAATGTTGCAATAAAATCGGCTATTATTATATTTAGTTTAGTTTATATTTCAATTTAATCCTAATTTTATTGTTATTATTTGGATAACGATATTACGAATTGAATTTTATTCTAATAACCGATAAATGGATTGATTTTGGTGATGTTAGGAGCGGCATCACAGTAATTTCTGAATAAATTTAAAAAAACCAAAATCTATAATTTGCTTCTCCATATAGATGGAAAAACAAAGATTTGGCATTGATATATTCGTGATTATTGCATTGACCTTTACATATTAATAGCTAATTATATAGTTTTTCATAAACAATGTGTCGGAAAAATATAAAATAAACTCGTCCTATTTGAATCGAGTTGACTCGCTCAATGCCATCCGCTAGCGAATATTTTGATATTGTTAGATTTGGTTTAAAAGTGCGCAGTGTTGCGTAGTTTCATTTATAAATTCCTATAATTGCTGTGAAGCTCAAAAGCTACAGTTTGTTGTTTGAAATTTATGAAAATCCCACAACAAAAATGAGTGAAACTATAACAACAACAACAATTGAACAACAATCACCACTCACAGATTCAAGAAAAACGAATCCTCGAATAAGACGAAATAAATACATTACAGCAAAGATTAAAAGTTATATCAATATCGGTTTGATATTGTCGATCGTACTCCATTTAGCTATGATTATCGTGGCTGGTATTAATTTTCGTAAATGTCCAGTTGAACCGAATATTCCGCTATTTCTGCTTATTGAAGGTAAAAAAAATCAGGATTTATTTCAGCGATAATTCATTTCTGATTTTAGGCATTATTGGGATTGCTTTGAAAGCTGTCGAATTGTTTCGAAGATTTATCAATAAATTCATAAAAGTATCAACAATTTCATCGATCCTATCCGTAACTGAATTTATATTGTTTATTATTGGATCTTATTATGTTTTTAAGGAATACAAACCGAGTTATAATCCATCTAGCGGTGATCTTTATTGTAATAAGGGCGTTTATATTTTTGCATTAGTTTATATTTCGTTTTTCTATGCGGTATTTTTATTGATAATCTCAATTATTGTTTGTTGTTTGGTCGGATTTTGTATTTGTGAAAAATTAGAAGATGAAGATCCCGAAAATCCTCCAAATGAAAATAAATAAATGGAATCCTATTGTGTTTATTTCCAATTGTGTAAGACTATTTTAAAAATATACGATAATAATAATAATGATGGTAATCAATTAAGCAACCCACAATTAATTAAACAGTTTTGAATTTAACCTTAGGCAAACTGCATCACTACCGGGAAAACAATTCGAATTCTAGGCCACACATTAGAGCAGTTGAGTTTAGTTGAGTGGCAGCTAAAATAGAGACAACACGCGTTTTCTAAATAATGCACCGTTAGTAATTTAATAGAAAATAACTGCAACCATGGCGGACCAACAACAAACAACAAATACAGGACAAGATAGAACGACGAGGATTAAAAATTCACTCGATCAACTCAAAGAGAAATGTTTCCGTGAGTAATCGCAATTTTTTTTTTAATAGACTAAGGTCAAGGTGTCAATTTGTAAAATTTGTTGCAGCTGGTTTGAAATATTCTTTATTAGTATCGTTGATTATCAATTTTATTATGTTGGTCATTGGGGCGGTGAACGTCCATAAATGTCCGGCAAAATCACAAATTCCATTATTTTTGATTGTTATCGGTAAATATATCACGAATTTAAAATAATTGATAATATTTTATGATTTCTAGGAAGTATCAATATAATATCGCATATTCTAACATATTTAAAGAGTCGTCCAATGTTTGAAAATACATCGCTTTTGAAATACTTAGAGTCGTGCTTGTATTTCACATCGTTAATATTTCTAGCTTTAGGTAAACGTTATTTTTAGATATTAAATCATGTTTTGATTGTAAACAATAATTATATTTTAATTTATAGGTTCTTATTGGGTTTATTCGATATTTAAACCGAGTTTTAACCAAAATGATGGCATTAAATATTGCAATAAGACTGCCTATTTGTTTGCATTTATCTATTTAACAATAATTTGGGTTATTATATTGGCCATATTATTAGGATTTACATGTTTTATAATTTGTATTTGTTTTGCTGCTGCAACAGCTGATCAATTTCAAGTCGATATTGAGGCTCGACGTTCCGATAATAATCAAAGTACACAACCTCTACAAACTAATGCTCAATAACTAAAAATTTTGAAAAATTCACATTTATCAAATATAATTTTTTTCAATATTGATACTGTGGCATTTCTATCAAATATCTCTAACAAAATAAACATTATCTTCTAGTCTGTGCATTTGTATTTTTGAACTTCCTCCAATCCTATCATTGTTCGAAACAAAATTAACATGACCATTACATCTTTTAACTAAAAATAAAATCACCCAGCGAATTTTATAAATAGAAATCAAACGAATTATATAAGAACAACAGCAACTATTGTATATGGCGCATGTGTATTTCCATACGAATTTGAAATATTCAAACAAATAATGAGCACAAACAACCAAAATACTGATATAGAACGACAAACAAATGAAAAACTCGATAATGATAACGAATCATTAGAGGAAATCAAAGTGAAACCACTACGTAAGTAGATGTTCAATCTAATATTCTGTTTGTTTCGCTTTTGTGTTTGGGAAATTAATTTTTATTTTATAATTCTAGCCGGAATTAATGCCTCAGTTGTGATGCTCTATGGAATATTCTTTTCAATGTTTACAATCGGATGGATTACATTAAATAGTTGTACGATAAATCGATTAATTCCAATATATTTGATAGTTTCAGGATTTTGTGGGGCTTTAACGAAATTATTGTTCGATGCTGATAATAAACTACTATCAAATTTAGCTATAGTTTTAGGTTTGATTTTTCTAATATGGCAAGGTTTAGGTAGACTTAATTTAATATGAAAATTGTTTAAAACTAATAAACGAATATATTTTCAGGTACATATTTAATTTATAAAGAATATCAGCCGAATTATGATTACAAATTGGGACCTTATTGTAATCGTGTAGCCTACTTGTTATCATTTTGGATATTAACACTACAATACACAATCTCTGGATTTATTCTTCTAGTATCCGGTTGTTATATGTTGATGAAGAATGATTTTAAAAAGAAATAAATACAGTTTTTTATGGAGTTGTTTGATTGAATCCTATTTATTATTCAAGAACTGATGATTTAATTTCCGCTCATTTGATACCCAGTAAACGAAAAAATAGTAATTAAAAGGGTAATTATTTATTAAACAATAGATTTTCTGCGAAACTAATCCCACAAGATTGATTTTAAAAGATTCAGTTTTGTGTTAATAGTTAATACCGTGGCGCATCCACCAAAATTACTGTAAAACCGCCGAAATTTTGACACAATTGTCAGGAACTATTTTGGAAATACTTCGAAGAAATTTCATCAACGACTGTGTCCATTTTCAACAAAATTGTCGGTAATATTTTTAATTCTTCAAGTTTTTTTTACGTTTGTTCCACACTGCTACCTTAAAACTGAATTAAAATAAAAAACTTGTTAATTTTTTAAACAACGTCGAAAACTGGACACAAAAAAGGTAATAACAAGCCGCATATTGTAGTAGATTTTTTGTTGTAGCAGCTTTATTTTAAAAATTAAAAATCACCCTTTAGGAATCAATTTGAAGATAAAGAACGAATAGAACTAAACCTTGCTCCTTTTTCCTCTATTTTTCATAATACTGTTGAAAATTTTCGGTTTTATTTGAAATTTGTCATTACAAAATCTAATTTTCCTTTAAACTCCATACAAGTTTTACTATTACAACTATTATTACAACATGTCTTCTCGTTCGTTGTAATTACTGAACACGATGAGGCGTGACAAATTGACATTAATTAAAAATAGATTGTATCTAGCCGAGATTGAATTACTAATTTGGGCAAACAGGTTATATACTATCAGAATTTAAACGCAGTTTAACAGGACTACGTATATTTGGATACAAAACAGGGAATAAGAGCGACTATAAAAGGATAACTCAGCGAAATTACAATTTTGTCGCATTGTTGTATGTATGTTGAGAGATTTTAGTATACAATAGAGAACGAACATGATAATAGGAAGCGATTTTTTCATATTTCTCTCGCTCGATTCTTTCTCTATGTAGTGAGAGAAAAATTAAGAAACTTTTATTGTATTACGCCAGTTTTGTGTATTTCTGATATAATCCGATATTCCATTGTATTTTAAACTGCCTTGCGAGATATTTCATGATGAGTATTTTACTATAATTCACCCCCTACATATTTGCACACAAAAAAACGAACACAAAATTGTCCACAACCGGCTTAACGAACATAATTTTTCATATAATCCTCAGTCGTTTTGTTAAGGACAGGGTAGAGGGAAAATTATTACGCGAAATACATAATCTACGAAAATTGATAACATTTCAAGGGAAATATTTTTCAATGATCTTCACACTGTACAGCTCAGAAAATTGGACAGACTTATAAAATCACCGAGAAATCCGCCAATAGATTTGTTGGTATTTCGGAAAATTGGCCGAACCTGGAGGGCTCACATTACATTTTTTCCTATACGGCGCCTGAGAAATGTCCATATTTAATAATGTTGTTGTCCATATTAATAATGTTTGATGAGATATTCTAATGAGTGGCGTAGCATTAGAAAGAGCGTTATAACAAGTCCCTATGAGCGTTTTTGTTTTGGAAAATTCCGCTTGAATGTCGAGTTACAGGAGAAAATTTTAGGGCATGTATTTCGGTTTGTTTTTCAGCCAATTTTATAAATTTTTCAATAATTTCCCAAGTATCGTACAAATTTTCCGGTAAGTCTGTTAATTTTCAATTTTTTCCGTTTCTGTTCTTGTTTCTACTTCCGTTAAAATAAATTTAAAAAAATTGCGATTCTGTTTTTGTTTAAAATTGCGTATTAACAAATATTTATAAAAAAAAAACAGATAAATTTTGGGACAATAAAAATAATTGGATTGTTTCCACATCTATGATTAGAGTACTTTTGGCTTGTTATTTGAGTGAAAACAACGGTTTTATTGTTTAATGTGTAAAGAAAATAGACTTGTATGTTATCAAAGAAAATCCTTTAAGTACAACTTGACTTGGTGAAAATTTCAAATAATTTACACAATTTCTTCGTTTTGGAACTATGCCAAATGTATTACAATTAAAAACTAATAGAAATATTTTACAGTAATTAAAATCTCCATAGTGCTTAAAATATTACAAATCTATAAAATGAACAAAAGCTCTATTGAAGCTTTCATAACTATTTTGTTGACTAATTTGAATAAATTACTGATGGAATTGATGTAAAATTTGTTGTGATTACCTGTTTTGTTTTGTTTAATAATAGTAAAGCACTTAATTTTCATGATGATTGTTCGACTTGTATTTGAATGAGTTGTTGTTTTATCATGTTTCAAGTAATTATGTTTTAGTTGGTTATAATGGATGTATTTTATCGTAATACAAATATCTTGTTGTTTGCTACTAATTTATAGTCCGAACTATAATTCAATTCGTTGGCTTAATAAAATTATATCGAAAATTGTTATTAGAAAATTTATCAATCACTTAACAATTTGCCAAATATTAAATGGAATAATTAATTCTACTATTATAAACGAAATATAAATCGGTTGAAAATTAGTTGATTACAGTCATGGTTAGTTTTGAATTATCGATTTCAATGAAATTGTAATTTATATCGTTTCAAATGTCGAATTGTATTAAAGTTTTTCCCATTGTAGACTATCATTTTCTACATCATTGTAAAGCAACGAGCCGTATAATAAAATCGACAAAATGAGAAGGATCTCAATCGAGAAGCAAGGAAACCCTTAAGGTGTACAAAATCGTTCAAAAAGCAATTTTTTTCTTTACGTTCTTATCGTACAAGTGATTGGTAGCGAAATTCCAGAGGAAAATCTGCCACAAGAAAAAAATGACATGCTTAAAGAAAAATGTGTATTGTTTTATTTATTATTTGTGTTGTCTAGAGTAAGATAAACGAGTATGTGACTTTTCCGTTCGAGGGTTATCAACAGGACTAGAAGTGGTAAAATGCAATGGACCTGATCTTTTATAGCTTACGTTTTGATCTGTTCTTTTCGCAAGTCTTCTTCCATCTATCTATCGATTCTTATAAATGACCGACTGAATAATATTACCATGAAAATAGTTTTTATCAAATTCCGGATATAAATATACTTGACATGATAAAATTCTGCTCCTTATAGAAAATCCTCTTTTTGCGGTTTTTACCCTCTACATTTTTGCGGTTTTTACACTCAAAAATTCGATTCAATTTAATTTTTTCTATCGAATAGTAATAGGGAAATTATAGACGAGTTCCTTTTTATAAATAAACGAATATGTCAAGAGCCCAATTTCCCGTTTCTATTTTCCGTTGAAAATACGCATGGAAATGAAAATTGCGCACACAAACTCTTCAATCATATTTATGATAAATGATCGAAATAAACGAATCAAATATTCATCTTTTTTATGGCAACATTAACTTTATTAAAAGCTTGTAACGAATTCCTGATATAAGGGGAAAGCGTTAGAAATTTTATTTAGCGCATAAATAAAAGATCTAGTTTGAGATTAGACTTGAAAATTTCCATTTTCACACCGAACCACAATCGACCCAATACTATTTCGCTATTTTATTGTTATCATTATTTAATATATTCGTCAATAATCGTTGTTGTCAACATTTTTCTAATATAAAAATAGGGCTTATAAAAAAACAGGCGAATTGAATGAAATTAGATTAAAGTTATATGAAAAATGAATGAAAACCAACTGGAGAATTCATATTAATGGAACTCGAGTATCTCTGAGGAGAAGCTGGAACATAATTGAAAGCTCTTATCACAAAGATTCTCATTCTTGTTTTCTCTCATATATTTTTTGTTGTTGTACTGCTACTGCTGCTATTACTACTGCAATGAAGACTATTCAACTAATACCATGTTGATATAACTTACTGATTAGTAATTCTCTCTACATCTATCTTGTAATTAAATTATTTGTTTTACTGTCTATTTATTCATTTTCAATGTTACCAAAAATGAGTAGAATTAATTACTTAATTTATCTTTCAATTATTTACAACCACAAATTATTTCAACCATGATTAACTTTCTTTGTTTTGTCTCTAATAAATACAACGATGGAATTATTTTTGAATATACAATTGAATTCAGTCTTGATTCCTATATTGTTTGAATTTTCATATACTATATTGAACTTTATTGATTCCGTCAATGTCTTCAATTCAGCTTTTGTATTACTCACAAAAGATCCACATTTTATGATTAATTATCCCGATCAAATCCATTAAAAAAGATGTATTCAAAAATGGAGACTAAGCCTATATTACCACCCCTATTGGCGTCATTTAAATACGACATAAAAATAAAAATAAACATAAATATTACGGATTTATCGGAGGATTAAAATTTTGAAAAATCTCACATTTGAGACAATTGGAAAACTAATTATGAAATTTTGACAAGTTCCATCGTTAACTGTACAACGGAAAACACTTTAAAACATTTTAACGTTGAAATAAATGTTGCAGAAACTATATTGGCAACTGAAATCAATTTTCTATAAAGCAACAATATAAAAGAAATATCTGGACGTCTAACTAATTAATTGTATTTATTTTTAACGAAAGTTTTTCGACACAAATTTCATATTTGGACAGTAAAGTACAATTTTAGATAATCGGATCAACTGAACTTTCTGTAAAAAAATTGTATTTTAAAAGTTTCAGAATGAGCTTAACGTTTGTCGGACGATATAGACCATTAAACGAGCAAACGAATAGGATTATTTTGTATAAAACAACGTTTTAAACGATTTTCATAATGTTGACGAAAAATAGAGGAAATTAACATTATCAAAATATACCTGTTGAGAATACTTTGAAGCTTTACAGACTTTCTTCTCGTGCATATGCAGTATAAAACTTACAATATTGTACTTTTTGCATAATTTTAAGTTTAACAAGTGTTATTTATTTGAAAAAACATCTAGTCTAAGAAGACAGGGGCGCTTTAAATCGAGTACTATTCAAGTGAAAATCCGTTGAAAGTTTTCTTTAGTAGAAACTTAATATAAATCCACAACGTCACTACCATTGTTTTTACTTAAAGAAAACAGGCACGGCCGGTACGTAAACTTGTAACTTCAATAATAAATCAGAGTATAAAGTCTCTGGTTTGGTCAGAGTGTGGTTGAAAATACAAAGTCTTAGTGCAACAGTTGCACTATAATTCTTTCATTAATTGAAAAAATTCCAATAGACGCGCCTGTTATCATCAATTTTTATCAAATTAAATTCGATCGCAGTCTTGGCGTCAGCATCATTGTCGTTATTGTCGTGTTGACGTCAAGGATCAGGATTATTCTCATGAATAAATCATTCGAATTAGGAAACTTAATTATGTGGAAGTTTGTAAATGTTCAAAGATATTTGTCATGCAGATAAAGAGAACAGTTTACGTTTATATACATCGAGAATATTGAGAAAGAAAGTCGATTTTATTTCAATGATTTATCGTCTGAGGGGTAAATTTCCAAAAAAAAAGAAAGACATTAGAAAACTAGCAAGTTTCTTCTTCCATCGACGATTTACGGTAGCCAAAGAGAAGACTTTTGAAACATTTCGCATATATGAACTATCTATTTTATTTATGTGGTGTTTGATATATTCGACCAATTCTCCAGTTGAATATAGATCCTAATCTTTCGATCCTGAAAAATTTGCATTCGATTTTCAAAACAACTAATATAAAAAAAGAAACAGCGTCTAGTATTGAAGGATTCAAAAGATCAAACGTCTTTTGTGTGTTTCTATAATTCAAAAACATCTCCAATTTTACAAATAACTGAGTGATTAGAAACGAAAAAGCCAAATGAATAATAAAACTAATGAGACTGAATGACAAAGTGAAGTGACTTGATTAAGATCGGTTTTGTGCGTGCTAAAAAGTCTTTTGTTGTATAATTCCTTTATAATAGCTGCCTGTATTTACCAAAGATTTTCGACAAATTAAACTATCGCCATTCTTGATTAACGAATTCGTATTAATTGTAAACAACACTTGAGAACGAAAAGTGAGAATTAACAAATGTATTGAAGATAAAATAATGCGAGTCGTTACTGAAATGACTTGGATATATTGAAGAAGAGAGTAGAAAGTTCAATAGAGTGCACCAGACGAAAAACGTAAAAGAACTGAACAAAGAACTTAAAATTGCACAAGTGCACTGCCATTATTGTCATTGTTGTATAGAGTTTATAGTTTAATTGTAAACGGTTATCTTGCTGCTTTCATTATAAACTTTAGTTTCGCAACCACTCCAAAGTAAAAGATAATTAAGTAAATTGCTTAATTACAACGTTCTTCACCTGTCTACAATAATTTACTAAAAACTATGCATGTTTAAACGTTCGAAATTTACAATAATTTATTGATATAAAAGTGGCTATTAATGTTTGAAATTGGTGGATGCGCCTTTCTTAAACTAATGAAACAGATAAATCTTCGGAATGATTATGTTCAGGATAACTGTCTCGGCTATCTCAATTATCAGATCATTCATTAACTAATACAGCGACATTTATTCGAATTTAACAAGAAAAAATAAAGTTTGCGGTTTACTTGCTGCTGTTATTACAATATCGATTTGACCGGAACCGATTTGTGTCAATTAGATGCAAGTTGTCTAAGAGAGATAGATTGTGGATATTTTCAAAAAACTGGATATCAGACTAGGGTTGGTGTAACAACAAGTTCTCGTTCTAAGCATTGTCACACACAAGGACAAACAAATACATAAAGAGGATCTCAATCTATACTGTCTCTCTTGCACTTGTGAATTCTGCAGAATGTTGGATTAAGGTTAAAACGGCAGCAACAGTTGTTGACAGTGATTCTTTACGAGTAATATCGTGATTGATGACTTCAGGGGTGATACATCACTGTCTAAAGTAATCGCGACTTGTCTTGTGTGTACTTGTTTAGAAAAGAAACCGATTCTATACGTCTGAAATTCAGCTATAAATTCAAAACAAACAGTTTTAATCGATCTTTAGCACATTTATAGTATAGTAAAATAGTAGAAATGTCTAAATTTACTCTACTGTGAAGAAAAATCGTTTTGTACATTCACCGTTTAGAAGTTGGAACTAATAATTTTTGAAAAATGTTGCGGTTAAAGGGTCGACAACATATAAAACGTGTCGACTGTGATAAGTTGTCCGCAATCGATCAGACTCTTTTGCTTTTTTAACGAAAAAAAAAACATTCATGCAGTATTGATAGCATTTCCAATGTACGTCCACGTGATAAATTTTACATTATTTATTACTAATGAAATGTGATCATGACATATTCTCCATTGTAATTATTTTCTCGCTACCCACAGGCTATTCTCTAACTACCGCATGTTTCACTTAAATCGTCCTAGCTCATACAACTCACCTAGCGATTTCGAGAACATTTCAGGGGTGTTATAGGAAACCCTACAGGATCATTTTAGCAAAATTTGAACCATGTAGCTCATTGGGAAGTTGGTTACGATATTGAGGTTTTCAAAAACGAATTACACACTTCAAGTGACTCAAATTTTATCCTGGAATCGGTGGGAATTTTTCGCGTTTATTCTAGGAAGGAATGGAGAAAAATGGAAAAAAGGCAGCGCTCTTATCAAATAATAAATGTTTCCATAACAGCTACGACCATTTAGAAGAAACGCGGTATACTAAATTCGATATTGCTCTATAAAAACAACTAAATGGCAGAAACGCTACTACAAAGAATAAGAAAGCTCAGAAGACCTGTAGTTTTATATCAATTTGCTTAGATATTGGAGAATAATAGAAATCCCTCCAATTACACCAACTAAAGTTATCCAAAGAGCTTTATCGAATTCTCGTTTTGTTATTTTAAATTTCAACGATTACAACTCAATTTTTATCCAAAACCTTACAACTATTCAATAATTTTACTGTTTAGATATTTTAAAATAATATCGATTCTGTTCGATTTTCTACAACATATTGTCTAATTTTGGTCGATTCATAATTCAACTCAATCGAAAAAATTACAAGTTTGTCACGTGAAACTGTAACAATACATGATTCGTTAGAGATAGAGCTACATTTTAGCGAATTTGTTAACGTACACACAAATTTGACAGCGGATTTTCTTCAATTTGATATAAATCGAGTTATAAAGAAGTAACATTGGAATATTTTGATGGAAAACTGGGAAATATTTAGAAAACATTCGAAAATGGCATTATAATGAGCTTTTAGTGGGATAATTTTGAGAATTCTTGGTACTCCATCATCCACTATCATTCTCTCCCAGCATATCAATAATGTTTTAATGAGCCCATCAAATATGGTTATAGAGAGGCATATCGAATAGTGATAAATTATAAATTTTATTAAAATTAATTAATTTTGATCACTATATTGTAAGTTATTTCTCAAGTTTATCAACAATTCTAAACATTGACTTACAAATGATATTTCCACTTTTGTTTAATGTTTTGTGATCATTAAACTAAGATTCCTATGAAATCCCATAATATAAATTATATCGTAATCTAGGATAGAGTTTTCGTGATCATTTCTCTCGTGTTTTCCCATTCTAGTATAAAACAATAAAAATCTTTACTTTGTTGTTAAGTTTGATAAAAGATTTAGTATTAATCTAATGGAATTTCCATTTTGTTAATGCGTCTCTTCATGTTTATTGTATCTGCAATCATTTATTAGTTTTTCTCACTATCTACCAACCAAGCAACAACAACAAAAACCGATTAAATTATAAAAGTTTTCTCAAAGTTTGTCTTCAAGTTGTAATAAAACTAATCAGTGGGATAGGTGTAAAAAGATCGCGTGATTTGTAAAATTTAATCTTTAATGTGACTTTGAACGAATTCTATTTTCTTTACATTGCAGATATTTCGAACTAATTTACAGATTAGACAATTTCAATCTATTATTGTGGTTTAATATGTTGGCAATATTGGAATAGTGGCCGTTTATATATATTATAATGGGTGTATGAAGATTACCAAGTTGATTCTATCCGAGACAGTTGTTATCAAAACGGAGATGTTCATGTTATCGTGATGGTAATTGTGGGGGAATGTTCTCAAATAAAAGCACAACAACAATAGGAGGCTCAGTCGAGTTGCTGTTATTGTCTTGAAAATTCATACAATATTCAAGATTATTCCATCATAATCCACTGACAGATTTACAGTCAATATTTCATTAAGTTAAACTTAATTGCACAATTGTAAATTAAAGAAATTCGTAAAGTTATCATAAAATCTAAATTAAACTTCATCTTTATTATCATCTAACTTGTAAACATACCCCCATAGGGTCCGATTCTGTAACGATATAACATAAAGAAAAACAAAACGGTGAACTTTGTAAACACCTCAAAGCAATGAAAAAAGTACCAGAAAGCTTTCAAGTATTTTTTTAAAGCAGAAATGTACTAAACTTGAAATCAAAAAGAAAGAGAACCAAAAAAAAACAGAACACTTTAAAGTTACGTAAATTTCACTCCTTGAAAACCACCCATCTTATAAATAATCCAATTATATTGATCCCACTTAATATTTCTTTTTGACCTTATCGCCGATTATTTTTGATAAATCTTTCATCTTGAAGATTTTCTCGATTAAATACCGAAACTTTCATTAATTTGTATTGTCAGAACGAAATAAAGGACGTGGATGTTTCCTCGTTTTTATTTGTTCCGTTGATATTTCAGTTTTGTATTTACTAAAATTTCCTAAAACAAAATTCGTATGGATTCGTTTTTAATCAATTTTTAGAATAAAATAATTTAATAGAAACATAAATACTTGAACAATGGTGTCAAACAACAGCACAACAAGAGTGAGTGTGGAATTGTAAGGTTAGATACAGACAACAGTTGGGGAATTTCGTTAGCAACCCAAAAATGGGTTGGTAACAAAACTCCCCAGAGGTTGCTGATATCTAAATTTACAGTTCCAAATGTGATTGTCGTTCTTTGTTACTGTTGTTCCAGTATTTGTAATATGAAGAATTATTTTTTAATTATTAATTGCAATTATTTAAAGGAACGATTGATATTTTTGATTTTCTCTGTAAAGAATGTTGCCTTTAGTATACAATTTATATCTCGATTTTACTATAGGGATAGTTCAATTCAGACCGAACCTTTTATAGTGGTGGCGGTCGAATTCATGACTCAATCTAATAGAAATTAACAGCAAGTAGAGCATTAAAAGCTACTATGACTACCCAAAGTTGATTCGATTCGATTGGATTAGTCATGGTATGTTCTTATAAAGATTGAAGGAAATTTTGTTTGTATTGGTAGGGCATAAAGTTGACGCAATGCGTCACTCTCCATCATCTTTATCATCATGTTTGCCAAGTTTAAATTAAACACTTTTGGATTGGGTGATTTTAATAAAGTTAGTGTTGATGGTTGGATATTGTGGGTGAAATTGGTAATGCGTCATCATTTCAACATTTCAACCATAACCGAATGATTAATGTACTTTGATGTTGGGATATAATCGTAATTCTATACAATGATCAACGATAGAATCGACTTCATATACAGGTAGTGAATTATGATGGTTCTCTACCAATAGGGTAGTTTTCTTAGACAACTTCATCTACACACCATATCATTTTATCAACTTGTATGATGCGTGACTTGATATTGCGTGTCAATTTACGTTACTCAAAATCGAAAGTTTTTCTATCCAGCCAGCCGTTTATTTCTTTATTGACACCTACGTTCAAAAATTCTACTTTTACCATTTACTCTAGCCAATAATTTTGAAAGGAAATTGAACTCAACAAGAAAACATAAATACTTTTCAAACTTTAATGTTGTTTCTCTTACGCCCGAAAAAAAAGTTAACAGTACGAAAGAAAGCAACGGATAATTATTGGCTATACGTTTTTCTTATACGGTTGATTTTCCACAAATCGCTCTTGATGTTTTACTATTTTCTACAGCAATAAAGTCGAAATTGGAGGTGATTTCATTTAAAATTCAAATCAGGATGAGGCCACTTTACCGACTAGAATTTCAATGTGTCAAATCATATTGTTTGATCGATTATAATCGAAATACGACAGTGACATCGTCATTATGTCTATTCAACTGATATATTTCCAACACTTGTCTATATTAATAACACAATAAATTAACTTGATTTAATGATAATTCAGCTGGATGATAAACATTAAAAGGAAATATTTCAATTATCCTACATATAAATTATCTTCAACTGATTTAGCGGAATGCTCAGGAGAAAATGTAATTGATAACAGCAAATATATGGAAAATTAAACGCTTTAATCGGGATAAAATTAAAATTGTATTGTTTCTATTAATACAGTCGTATTCTCTAACTGTTTGTCGATCTGCTAACATGACAACGCTGAATTGTAAAGAGTGAGATAGAAATTCTTCAAGGTTGCCATAGTAACCAATCGCCATAAAGTTAGAGAATACGATTGATAATTTGTTTTGGTAGAAATGAATTTTGTTTGAAATCAAAATAACCAGAAATCAACAAAAAAAAAAACGACAAACTGAAATACAAGTTGGGAACAATGATTTAATCCCCTGTCTAAACTGTATTGTTACATTACAGTTGCATTTAATGTATGTCCGCAAAATAGAGAATAGGAACAATTCGCAATTTGAATTCATCTCTGACCTGAAATATTTTACTGTTATAGAATAGTTGGAGGACAATTACTTTTTAAAAATTGTAATAAATCATTTGCTACAATTGTTAATGATATTGTACAATAATATTGTCAGAGTTGACACGGAAATTTTCAAATCTTCCATAGAATTTCTAACCGAAATAGAGAGTGAAAATTAATTGCTCAATTTCAATTATGAATAAGAAATCCAGTGATGCGGAAAATTAATTAGAAGTGATCTAATTATAGAACACCTGTGTGATTATAAATAAAATCAATTAAGAAAATTACGAAATACAGATTCGAATTAATTAAAAGGGAATCTTTGTAACTGTTATTAGAGAAGAAAAAACGAAGAAAGCTCACCTTTTTTAGGTCTTTATTGGGCTCACCATCATCGGCTTTCCGTTTTTCTGTTCCTGTTAATTTTCCTTTGTCCTTTTCATTATTGCCACCCAACTGGAAAAAGCAACAAATATAATTAAATACGTGCAATTATTGAGAGGAAACTGACAATTTTTGGTATTTATTGTTAATACAAACATGAATCAAACAAATATTGAGAGAATTTCAAGTTGCAATTGTTATTGTAATTATCATTATTGATTATTAAAAGTCGATAGTTTTATTCGTGTTATCGTTATTGTATGATGAGTTGAATAGGCGTGACATTTGATTAAATGGTCGTTATCAAAACATATACAATTTCAAAATGATGCATTTATGTTTTCGAAAATTTAATATGCGAAATCTGCATCCACACCAAACCGAATTATCATCCAACTGGATTCAATGTTGCAACAACTACGGTATTGTGCTACAATATTTACAAAATATCGAGGGAGAAATGGATTCGATATGTCATAAACCGGATAGATTTAATTTTATTATCCGATAATAACGGATAATGGTGATGGAATTAAATTATTTAATTAACAAAAATGTTTGAAATATAATCGTTTCCAAAGCGTATTATTATAGTTATTTTTACAATTCGATCGAAATTATAGTTGAATTCTACACCTGATTTCGAATCATTGACTTGTACCAAATTGGAAACACTTTTCACGACAATGTTAGTCGCATATCAAACAGAAACTCATCGAATTTCAATTATACGAAATTGCTGATTTTGGTTGAACATTTGCTTTATCGACGGCTATAAGACCGATCTTCAAATAGCTAAATGTCTGACAACCTTAACACACTTACACAATACCATGGAAATTACCACTAAACCATGATTTTCCCTTCAACTATTGTTATTGTTACCGTTACGATGGCTGACGTTGTCGTTCACAAGAACTAAACCACAAAAGAGATACTGGTGTCTAAATTATTACCACATTAGTAACCGTTATTAAGGCACCAGAACGTCGATTTTCGAAAAAAATTCCCTAAGAAAATGCCGAGGAGCGTGTTTTAATGGCTAATTTGACTCTTTCTTTTTCCAGATCGACGAAATTTAGTCTCAATAAATCCAAGTTTATACAGAAGTGTTGAACCAAAAGTTTACATGGAAAGTTCTATTATTCGGGGTCATTTTAGCAAAATTTGGAGTTAGTAGCTCATTTGAAAATTAGCCAAAAACCAACGTTTTTGGCAATGCAGTAATTTCCATCAATTAACTGCACACATAAAACAACTAAGAATGCATTAATCTTTTTCGTTTTTCTCTATTTTGAATCGAGTAGAAATATTTCGCATTTATTCTAAAATACGATACAGAGAAAAAAAAATGGAAACATCCATTGGACGTGTTTGGCTCGTTTTTAAAAGTCTGAGACGTTTTTTGGTCAATTTACAGGTGAGCTACGAGGTTCAAATTTCGGAAAGTAATCTCTAGAGGCCTCCTATAAATCCATGAAATAATAACTTTAGTGTTTCATTTTTAAAACTAGAAAGATCGGATGTTGGAAAAAATCGATTTACATCCTTAAAATTTGCATGACTTTTTCCTCAATTAACTAAATGGAATCTATAACTAAAAGCATGTTTATTCTTGTCTGTTACGACTATTAGGAAATGTCTGACATGCAAACGAATTAAGGCTAGACTGCGAATGTAATTCAATCACTTTTGTATTATTCTCGGTTGAATTTGTAATTTTTGACGCAATATATCGTAAAGTTTAGAAAAAAAATCGAAAATAACTGTTATTTTATTGCTTCTAACTAACTATAATCAGCGAACTTCGTCGAAATTCTCTTGATATTTAGTTGACTTGTCTTGACAACGACAGGGAATGCAATTTGTAGCATTTCAATTTGAGTTTGATTGAATGAATACAACAGATCCAAGGTACATACGCAAATTACAACTAAATTGGCATCTTTTCAGAGAGAGAGAGGAGAATGGAGGGAAAAAATCCGTACATTTATTTGTCACTTCTGTCTTCTATCAATTTTCAAACGGTAAAAATCCAATTTAACACCCCAAGATTCAGCTCAAGCGAAATAAATTTAATGATTGTTTAATGTGGAGAATTTCCTAAAAATATCGAACAGCCAAATTTCTATTAATCGCACAGAAATGGTAACAATTTAAAAATAATTCGATTCAGATTAAAATATTACGTGAATACTGGCGATTATGCGAATGTTTTTATCTCTTTCAACTATTCCAAACAGCTGACGCCACCCAGTGAAAAGAATAAATTATCAGTTGTTATATGGCCTCATTTTCTAATAAGTCTACAATTATTATTCTAATACGAATTTTTTATCGTTTATTTCCATCATTTAACCGCCGTACATTTCTACACCGATTGTTTGGTTAGTGGAAAAAGTGCCGAATTGGCTGTAGGCAATTCTCATTATCTTGGAAAAATTGCTACCTGAAAATACTATTATCAATTTTTCTTTCTATCCAGTGAATTTGCATGAATCGTACGGAAATTATCTACAGAAAAGGGGGAGTGAATTCATCGATAACGGAAATTGTGAAAATTACAATTTCATGATTCTAATATTCGTTTTCTCTATACAATTTTGATAGTTTTATTAATTGTGAAAAATACAACTGACTATATCGTATTTTGAAATAATACAAATCGATATTGCATGACTGAAACTATGTTTAATCCCAAGACGTGGGATTGCGAGATATATTACAACTGAAAGCAGTTATTGCAGCAGATACGAACTAAATCCCCTTTTTTAAGCGAATAATTGTAACGCAATTGAAGATAAATACCAAGATGAGATTCATTAAAATAAGTACAATAATTAATATGTAATAACGTTTAAATTATGAAATATAAACATAAACTTTAGTGTAAATATTTACAGCACATTTGTGGATAGAAAGTCGTAAAAAGGTAATTTAACTACTAACTAATTTCATTGGTTGTTTGTTCAATGAAATAAAACTAGTGAAGAATAAATAAAGGTAACATTTTGCGGTATTTTTTTGTTTGTTTGAGGTTTACTATATTGTTATTGGTTAAAAATGAGACGAACAACAAAAATTCAACAAATAATCCCATAGAACGCAATAGAGTAAATGTTGGAACTACGCCAAATTGAAAAAAAACCCTGAAAATCTACTTACAAGTAAGTAAACATAATACATACAGAATTCAAGCATATAATAATAAAGCAAATTCAAGGATATTATAGCTGATCAATAGGAATTTTATGGAATAGACGCTTTATTAATACATTTTTGCAATATTTTTTAAAACGAGTTGAAGGAAATTCAAAATTTTCGATTTATCAATTAATTGACGTAATTAGACTATTTTAAATCTAATATTTTGTAAAATAATATTCAATAATAATTTCATAAAATTCCCATTTATGAAATGTGCATTTTGGTGGATGCGCCGGGTTAGCGATACGTATTATATTTCATGCAATAAACATTTAAAATTTCGCAGAATTTTCTTAATTGTTGCCTTTCTGTCGAAAACTTATAAGAATTTCAAATATTACACCATCAGTCTAAAACAATTGTAATTGCAAACTTTGCTTAATATAATCTAGAAGTGCAGCAATATTCTCGTTTGAACTTTGAACAACTTACTTTAGATCTTGCAATAATAACAACCGTCTATATTCGTATTAAATGTCATAGCATATAGCAAATAGAGGAAATAATAAAAATTCTGTTTCTAATAAAACAACAGTATAGTGATTAAAGTTTCATACAATCAATTGTATCACAAATTTTGTTATTTGTTAACTAAATTCGCCAATTCAACAAACACCTCAAACGAATCAAATTATCACTTATTTATCAATGTCACGATTATTAGCCAGAAATCGTTCCGCCAAATCTACCAAAGACATACGTTCGTAATTTGCCGTGTACGATTAAGGTTTTCAATTTGGAAATTTAACGAAATTCGCTTTGATTTTTCTCGATTTTCAGCAACCGACTGGCGTAAATAACCCACGAAATTCGATCATAAATAATAAGAATGCATAATATGAATGAATAAAAAATTAAACCCAACTCATTACAGAATATTTGGAATATTTGATCTTTTTTTCAAGAGTTCAATTTCGTATTTATTGATCAAAGTTGTTTCCTTGTTGATATAGAAGAGAGATGTTGAAATTATTATCGAGTTAGAAATTTAAAACAACTGGAAACAAAATATATCATCGAACCTAAACCGTATTGTATTTTTTTCTGTTATTTTTGTTTATACATATAGTAATTCAGGTTCTGTACGAGACAGCTAAGATTGGGTTTGGTTTCCTATAAACTAACATAAGTTATAACAAAATCTAGTGCTTTTCAGGTGTGTGAGATTGAAATATTCACAACAAAACGAACTAGTTTTTTTGAAGGGATACTTTCGGTAATAGTGTAAATTTTCGGTGTTTGCGGCTGGTGATAAATTCGACTTAATTGGCAATAAATCGGCGCGAAAGAATGGGTGAAATTACGAGAATTCAAAAATAATCATTTTATTATCGATTAATTGCTGGAAATTTAATTAAACTATAGTCAAATTAACTGAATTTTTGTTGTTTCTTTATTATTCATCAACAGCTAAAAATTTAATATTGTGCTTTGTACGTGTAAAGATAAAATGAAACCATTATTTAAATGAAATAATTCAACAGGAATATTTTACGACCAACGATAAACCTTCAAATATTTCAGAATGTTCAAAGTAAATTGAAAAAAAAGGAAGTTTCCCATTTAATACCTTGTTCGTGTATTGGTAAATATCTTCCCAACATTCGACAATTAATACTCATCAATTTAATCGATGGTTTACAACTAAATACGTTTCACCTTTGGCTAATTGAAATCTTCCGATGTACAACTCCATCTATTGTTCGTGTTGATTCCACATGGCCGCCTCTAATAGACCTATTGTCCTCAAATCCATTTGTTGTGTCTCAGTTTAGGCTACACTACAACCCTTCCTATAACAATTTTTGTTTAAATAAACTTCTAATAAGAGTAGAAAATTACCAAAGATTAGAAATAAGAAAATTGCCACATAGTTTCGATTTTTTACGCCAAATTGTAGCGTTTTCGTTGAAGAATATTGACGAGAAATTTAATAAAACTCATTTTTGCATAATGAAGTAATTTAAGAAAGGAGTCCGCTTATATTTTGATCTGAGAAAAGTTCGAGTTAATGAGAGTTTCTTGTACCGTGTATCACCTTTGATTTACAAACTAATTTTAGTAATTTCCATTATAAACTTTATCTATAACTGGATTTATGTATAGAATTGATGCAATTCTAGTGACTTTTTAGTTGTGTGTAACTACAATAACCCGATTTCAGTAAGTAGCACAGGCAAAGTGACGCCTTTATTGCCATTAACTGGATTCCCACAGTTTTGACCCGCTGTTTCTAACTGTACCATTACTTTATAAAATGGTTTAAGCTTTTTTCTTTAACAGTTTCTATTTGGGAACAACTCGTTACATTACTTCTATCGATTCTAACGTAATTGACCAAATTAACCGAAATTTTAATTCGTATTATTGTGCAAACTTCCAATTCGATACGAAAAAAGTCGACTTTAATAAAATTCAAATGAATAAAAGTTTGTTCTGTTGTCGTCCAATTTGTACAAATATGATTTAATTAGTTGAAACAAAAGCGACTTGGAGTAGAAAAGAGATTGGCAATTTTACAACCCTTTTTACAAAACACAAATGTCGACAATACAAATGAAATAATCAGAAAAATAGTCGAGAATGGTGGAAAAGATGAACGCACATTGTGATTGTTTTGAAGAATTGTATGACTTTTTAAACATTCACTAGTATAGTGGGCTTTTGTTCAATTCTTGTCATATACAGGCGCACAAATGAGTGAAGTGCAAATTTGCATTGTTGGCATTTGCATGTCCAGTAAATTAGCATTTTTTCTTAATCAAAAACCATCATCTCTACCCACAACTGTTATCAACATCAACCACCAACAAACACACAAAATCCAACACGAAATTTATGTAAATTGCTGAATTTTTCTAACACAAAATAAATTGATTGAAATACGAGAATAAAGCATCGATTTACAACAATATTCAATATAATAGGCGTTTATTTATAGATTTCTAGAGTTTGTCATATATCGCTACTATTAAAGAATGTTTTTTAACGTATCTGGAATTGAAGCGAAATACACGAGAGTATAGCTAGAAACAGATAATGAAAGAAATTGTACAATTCTTGGGAATTGTTTCTATCATAAAGTTTATGTTGTTGGTATATTTAGCCGACCAAGGGAATTGTTTAAATTATTAATAAATTGGCGAACTTAAGGTTCTAATAAATTAATATAGAAATTAAATCTTAATATTTCATCATAAATATCACACAAGTCTGGCAAATATACAATTTCTGACAACCACTCAACAATTTCAACCTGCTATAATATTTATCGCAACATAATCTCAATTTGTCAATGTCGTGTAAAAGCTTGCATCGATCAAAATCCTTTTCTATTCGAATAAAACATACCATAATATATTATTATAGAACAACGCGAATTTCTCGATTCATTCATTTTAAAGAACGTACAAAAAAACGTGAATGTATAGAAAAAAGTTACGGTAGAGTATCAAGTGGAAAATTTTTGAACATAATTCAGTGTTACACATGAAAGCAAAAAACTTGGCTGAAAATTAATGTTCCGGTGACACAGTTCCGTTTCCGTTTGCCTGAGCGGAAAATAAAATTGTTGATGGGTGATCTTGTAGAGCATCGATCCTGAATCCACAGCAAAAATGCAAGATTATTTACATTAGGGTGTGTAGATACACGAAAAAAAGACGGCAAATTGAATGCGGTAGTACGGGTAAATTATCGAAATTTGACAAATATCCAAACTAAATTTGTAAAAATTATAAATAAAATTCAATTTATAATATAACGTAGACAAAGTATCTTGTCAATCAAATTCTATTAATATTCAACTGGCCAGATGTAGCTACCACTTACTGTGCTCAACGTTTCATGATAAAATATCTATTTATAGCGGATATTGAAAAGTTTTCACTAGACAACTTAATTTTGAACTCTATAAAAATCCCAATTTCCAACCTTTAAATATAATTAAAACAGAACCGAAAATTTAATGTTCACTTTTAAAATATTATCCGATTTTTGTTGTAATTATCGCACTTATTACGACTAATCTCACTAACAGTCCGGAAAGCCGGACTAAATTAAATCACATGTTTGTGGGCATCCTTTCTTCTTTCCCTCTCTAACGAACAAAAAAAAATACTCCATCATATATTTATAGAGGCGTCGGTATATTTGAATGGTAGTAGTAGGAGCTGGCACTGGGAAGAAAAGGAATTTAAAGTGTCGTAAATTAATGGAAATTCGACTTGTTCATTTTCAAATTTGTTACGTGATCGAAATAGATTTGTATGCCAAAAATTAAGTCAATAACTAGTTCTAAATAAATCAACGAGAATTAGCATTTTAGGCAATTTTATTTAGAAAAAATGCAACGAATCCCAATTCTAATTGGAAGAATTCTAAAACTCAAAGCTTCGACAATTAATTGTACGCTGTTATTGAGCGTTAATCTTATTTTTTTGATAATTCATTTATCTGATAAAACTCGGATATTTACAAAAGGGATCCTGTAATAATACGGGATAATATTATTATTTCATTAATTGATATATTTCCAAATACGCGACTATATAACTAAACATAAAATAAGCAATTTAATTCAGTTTCGCGTTGTACTCAAATAGTAATTTTCTCCGATTTGTTGCAAATTTTACACCTGTTTTTATATCGTCGCGATAACGAGACGGATTAGTGTTGAATATTTTCAAATATACACTTCAAAACCACAAAATTCCCAATAATCTACTATTGCATTCAATTTGGAGCCAGATCATTAAAAAGTTCATACTAATTTTACATTAATACCAGCCTAGTTATTATTCAAATATAATTCAAGTGTATTCATATTGATAATCTATAGTGGTAGAATGCAGAAAGCTAAAAGTTCATAAAACTTTGGATTTGCTTCATTATTATTGCGTTATTATAATCTAAAAGATTTTAAAGGTATTTGTGTTGTTTAATAATAAGATCTCAAGTGTTAATGAGTCTCTAAAGATGTAACACATCGAAAAGATTCTTGTCTTAAACCGGAAAAACGTGAATTTGAATATGATGAGATAATAATTCATCTAGTTTTTATTAAAATTAGATAACCAAATTCAGATCGTTTATAAGTAATGTTGTTTCAAGGCGACGTTAAAATGACGCACCTAACGTATTAAAATAATTACTTCGACAAATTACAGGTTCTTTTTTATCAAATATCTAACAATAAGCGTTATACCAATTTTTGAAAAAGCTTACTTTTAAATTTACGTTGTTCAATATTTGAACGTGTGTAGTTAATTTTACGGTTGAATATTCGACTAGTTGACAATTTAATAAAATATTACATCAGCATGTGTATAATCACATTAACACTTATGTGGATTATTCACTTAATTAAATGTCAAATCGCCGATTAAAATCTGAATTTCAACTATTAGCAGGTATTTGAAATACAACAATCTAGCCAAGCGTAGTTAAACCCTTTGACTATCCTATTTTAAATTGTATTAATTAAAATTTACCGATAATTTTTTTTTAAATAACTCCCGTCACTAGAGTTGTTTTTACAGGAAATTGTAGTAAAAATTATAGAGAAAATTGTACGTCAATTTAATGAAACTAGGGGAAGTCATTTAAAAATCAATCATTATAGAAAATTATAGTGTTAGATTTTATAATTTTATCATTACAATATTCATTATACGATTTTTAATAAAACTGCATATAATGCGTGTGCATGTAAAAAAATTTATAGTTGCATCGTTCGGTAGCATGCGATTAAATTGATAGTTTTTGATATCATTGCAACATTTCAACGGAATTTTATTGTTAGTATTTTTTCCTGTAATATTTTTATCTATATAATGCTATTCGAACTTGCCTTTGGCGATATAAAACCGTAGCTTGGTTCATAATTTATTAAATTTGATATTTGTTGACGAATATTTTCATACAAGCAAACAGATGAAACAAGCTACGATCCGTACACAATTAAAAAACCAGTGCATTAGGAAATACCGCTTGAGGCAAAAAATTTGCATGTTAAATTGTCAATTTCTATCGAATTTTGCTATTCGAACAATAATTTAAACAATTTTCGTTTTTCTAAATTTTAAAACATTCTCATGATTATCATAAGCCATCAGTTTTTCCAATTTTGAGAGCTACAAGTTTCTTAGAGTCCAAATTTTGCTACTATCGGGCTAGGCCTTTCATAAATATATTGTTTTGAAGGTAAGTCCGGGGAGCGATTCGAAAAATATTTTAGGAATCTATAGGAGGATCCCTAGAGAATATTTGAGCAAAATTTGGATCCCGTTAGTTATCGGGTAGTTGCCCAAAAGAGCTTTTTCGGACATTTGTATCACAATACAACGAAGATCTTTGGGCCATTCTTAATCGTTTTATGTTTGCAATTGGTTGGTGGAAATTACCAGATTGTGCAAAAGAAGCATTTTTTGACCGACTCTTCGATGAGCTACAAAGTCCAACTTTTGCTGCAATTCTTAAGCCGTCTCCTTAACATTCAACTAAAATAAGAAACAACGTTCTATTCTGCATATTTTTCATGGTTAGTTGTATTGTAGCCTTTATTCGTAATGAGTACGGTATAAAATTTTATCATTCTCGATTAAACTCGAGTGAAATTCTTGTAAGACCCATTGTTTTATAGTTGGTAGAAGTTTAGGGATCCTTTAATAATTTTCATAACGCTAACGGCGATAATTTACATGATTAACATTGACTCAAGATTTATCTATTTAATAAACACTATATAGTTAAAGATAAACAAAACTCTCCGTTTTCTGTAAGTTTATGTAGAGGTTTTTGGATATTTTCATGTTTAAATTATAAATTTTAACACACCATTAACAATAACAATAAGTGTTAAATACACACATTTAGGTGGTTCAAATCAAATATTTAAACAGGTGGTCAAACTGCCAAATTTTCAATTTTCAATCTATAATTATTTCCAATTTAATTACCAAACATTTTGAAAGTTAAAGTTAGAATTCAGAAGCCAAAAATATAATAAAACGATATTATAAAATCAAATTACCGGTAAACTTGGGTAAAGTTTACTTAAAAGCATTCTCTAAGGCGTTTTAAAGCATTATAAATTAATAAGGAAGATTTCGGGTGAAATTCATCGATAGTTGATAGATGTTCACAATTCAAATCAAAATTTACAAACTGATTTTAATAGAAAACCACTAATTATTAAATTATTTCAAATACTGACAATATAAATAAAACAAGCTGTAAAAAATCCAATTTGTCGTGAATCATGTAGAAAGGCTCTAGGCTCTGCATGCAAAACAGAAATTAGAATTTTCTTATGACTCACTCTAAAGCTTTAATTGTAATAAAATGAACTTGTTATATTTTACCGGGATCAACTAATTTACGAATAATTTCTTCTTTAATATACTGAAATTGTTAGGCCAAAGCTTTCGTTGGCTTGAATTGTGGAGCTTTCAAGATAGCTTTGTGTGTATGCATGAAGGACTCCAGTTTCAATCACCTTAAAACTATCAAAGATACCCCTAAATTAAACAACACAAACACGCATATCTTTATAGAATTTGTTTGTACAATGCATAAAGCAAGAAATAATCGTATTGTTTAAACGAAATTTGAGCAATAAAAAATAATTTTCAATTGAAAGTGTCACGACTAGCCCGGTAATCTTCATTGTGTTGTAATAAAGCTAGCAATTGAAGCTTCCAATTAGTCACTTTCCCCCTTTCTGGCGTTCTATCAAGATTTTGAATAAATTTCTTACCAGCCTTAATTTGAAGTGGCAATCAAATTTAACAAAATCAACAGTGTAGCTAATTTTGAAACATGTAGTTAGTGTTTCTATTTTATTTTAAATAATAATAATATGGGTAAAATAGTAGCGGAAACTGGTGAATTGCATTTTAATTTACAATGAAATGATTCCAATTAAATTACATCCTTCTTCATCGTCGTTGTCTTCAATGTTGAAATAAATTGGATCAACAACAAAATTTTCAACTTGTTAAAATAGTTGTACGTGTTAGTTGATTGTAAATGTAAAAACGACAAGTTAATTTTCAATTTGGTTAAAATGTTTTTTAGAAAATAACCAGACAAACTGAAATCAAGCTATTAATTCAATTAAATACCGAATAGAACCAACCAACATTGTAATAAACAGCGAAAATTGATGTTTTCTTATAAACAGACTAGGCTGGGGCAAGGTTAAATTTAAACATGTCGATAACAGTGGAAATTCTAATTAATCATTCCACCTACCCTGCTTATTCTAATGGCTTAATGTTTAAATACAGCAAAATCGACTTTATCGTCAAATTAAAATAATCGGTTTTCCTCATCTATTTCCATTTATTATTATTGGAAAAGAGACGACATTCGAATTTTCACAATATTAAATTAAATATCTAGTCTATGTATATGGTAGAATGGAGAAAAGTTTAATTTATGATCACCCCCTTAAGGATTATGCTTAAAACTGCAACTGTGGTAATAAAAAAGCACTAAAAATGCGTTGTAGGTATAGCAAATTGAATTTTTCTCTGTTTTTCTATAATAAAATGTTGAAGCTACTGTATACCTATAAGACCAATTTTGTTGCACTATGGAAAAAGCAACAGACGAGACATTTTATAATGCAAACGGAATCGTGACAAAATAGATTATTTGGTTGTCGTTTTATAAATTATGTGTCAGTTTTGAAATAAGTAACGCCTTATTCTATTAATACAAAAATCGAGTTTCTCATCCAATTATTACCATTTTTATTATTTTTTATAAATGATGATAATAATCCAGTATAAGGTTGTATTATTTAAAATCTATTTTCATCTGTAATTTGCATCGAATTTCCATAAATCAACTTGAGTACAATTAGTTGAACAATTTAAGACAGACTGGAATTAGCGTGTCGGTGGGAAAATCAGACAAGTTGTTTGTGTAAATATTGACTTAATTTTAGGATTTTTGTTGTAAATTCTCAATCCAATTTAACTATCATCGTAATGGATTTATTGCGGCTTCAACACATCTCACGGTGGTTGTATTCATTTAATACTACCACCCCCAACGTCTGAAATTAAACGGTGCGTAACAAATAGACACCTGATGGATAATCTTAGCTAACGAATATCTTTCCCTATAACAATTTCAATAATGTAACAAAAGATAGCGGGAGCAAGAAGGAGAGAGATAAAGTTAAGAGTCTATTCGTAAGTATCCATGTATGTGAAGTACTTCATCACTGGATTTAAGTACTCCCTTGGTAGACATAGAGGAGCGAGAAAAACTTTCTGCTTATTATATTTTTGCTACCCTGTAACTAACTACTTTTATAATATCGTTATCGATAAATTTTCTATTAAATAGAATGATTGATACAACAATAAAATTCGTATTTTCCAATTATTTCATCGTTGAATTTTGATGATGATTTTAACAATAACAACAAAATCGTCCAAATAAGGCAATGTTCGTTTTTCTTGTAAAGCACGATTGATTTGTATTGGAAACAATAAAGTATAAGAAAGAGGTTTTCTACAAAAATAGACAAAGATTATTGCTTTTAAATTGTTGTTTAACGAATGAACAATAAATTGTCAATGTTCGAAATTTCTAGATGGTAGAATTTATGAGAAGAAATCGACAAATTCTTGAGTTCAATTTTTACAAACAGAAGACGATAATGATAATAATAGAAAACTAGACAAAGACGTATTGACCGTGTTATTAATGCTTCGAATTCTATAGGTCTTTTGTATTTCAAATATAAAAAGATTTGCGATTTATTAGGTTTTAATATTTCTCAATTCTAATAATTAATTGACCAATTCGTATTATAATGGAAATTTGATTGTAAAATTTGTAATTCTTCTACAATGTAAATGTTAAATTACAAAACAAGGTAGACACAGGAAGAAAACTCTAAAGGATCTTGGAAATGGGTAATAATATTTTGCGATTGGTGTTGAATATAAAAACGTAAATGTTGAAAGTATTCCGAGTTGTTCAATGATAAAATTCTAAAGTTAAAGTTTTAAATGTTGATTTTCGTTTATTTGCTATTTGAAATTTCCGCTATATTTATCCATTGGAAACTCTACAAAACAAAAATAGAATCATATAGAAAAACTAGGATTTTAGTTTTCTAGAATACAATAACATCTCTAGAAACTTGTGGAAAAAAAAAACAGAAAAGAGAAAAAGCGAGAAGAGCAACAAGAACCTCTTCAATAACTCTTATGGGGAAACGTTATATGTTAGAAGACGTCAGCTTTGTTTTAATTGATTCAAAAAAGCAATTTACTCTTTTTAGATGAAGAATGTAATAGAATGCCTGTGAGATTTCAAGTTTTCAACCATTTAAACAGTAAATTAGAATCAGATTCCAGAGGCAAACAAATGTAGTTTGTAGAGCGGCTCAAAACACACACACAATGAGATGAATCGTAAGTTTTCAAAAGGAATTGTAAAAAAGTTAATAGACAACGAGAGATTCTATAGTTTCTACACGTACTTTCAAACACATGAAGAAAATGTACGGTTTAATCGTTAAAGCCAAATTAAGCGCACAAACGAAATTCTAACAGGATGTTAAATGTATTAGAGAACCTTCCACAAGTTTAACGTTAACACTATTGGGGTTGGAGCCGAATAAATTTTATTAGAAAGTACTCAAGTATAATAGAAGCTTAACCTTAATTCGAACACAAATAGAGACGAAATAATACACATTTATTGAAACTGTCCACAAATTATTCACCTAATATTGGATAAAAGCCAGTCAAAATTCAATTTTTAACCGAGCAAATTGATGAAAATCGGACAAGAATTTTCCAAAATAAGATCAATTCGAGTTTCGTGTTGATTCCAACAAAGCAATCAGAAAAACCATTGAACAGTAATGTGGAAAATTGCAATACAGTTGGAACATAACAATACTGGAACCATGTTGAAAGATACAATATTGAAACTAGTCAGAGATCATTGGATCTTCAATGAAATTCCCGAACAGTATATGGAAACATTATGGAAATCATCATAAAATTGACTACTCGGTCAACTTTTCAAATTTAAAGTTTACAATTAAATGATTTATTTCTCAAGTTGAGATGCCGATAGAATTTCGAAGAAGTGTTGTATGGAAGTTGTCTACTAGACGAAGCGATAAAATTTCATAGTTTGTTCCATCAAAATAGAAACGTACAACATGGTTAACTATCGATATATTCATAAAACAGTTAAATTCCAGCGTTCATTCGACAATAACGTGACAAACATTCGTAACATCGCTTATATAACGTTATGTTTAGGGATACCTGCTAGTTTTATTGTTGATATAAAAGTAATAAACGTTTAGAACTCAAGTATTCCATTGGATTTTAACAATTCCGCACAAGTTCGATAGTTCAATATTTCAAAATAGCCAACGGGACCCAACTTATATCTTCTATTTTTACCTCATCCATTTCGTCTTTTTACAATGGAAGACGACAACAAAGTTCCGGAAAACTTGGCGTATACTCACACACATACACACACTATTCTTGAATTCAATGATTACTCGCACAGTTAAAGTACAGAGAAAGCAAACGGGGGCCTAAGCACTTATTGTAAAAGTTTCTTTCCAAGACGCTTATACGCAAACATTTTAAAGCTTTTTATCTATAACACAAAGCTATAGTATACGATCTTGATCCTTAGAAATGTTGATCTTTACCAACAATTTTGCACGAAACTATTCCGCGTTAATTTATTAAAAAAAGAGCAAGTCTACCGTGAAATCCTTTAATAATTTAATTAAAGTTTAAGGGGACGAGGTAGATCTCAAAGTTTTCACCGGCGAAAATGTGAGTTTGTAACTTGCGATTTCTCGCTCGTCCTTGGGACTACGACAACCGGAAATAGATTTTTGAAAAGAGAATTTCTTCTAGCCCGAAATGGTACTTCCCGTTTTTCAAAATGTTGATATAAATTTGAATTACAGACGAAAATCTAACAACATGTTTTTTCCGAATTTTTGTACAATTTCTCGTATTTTCTCCTACTAATTGGCCAATTTTGATTATTTTGCAAAAGTTCTTGCACTGTTAGATAGAAAATATTCAAGAAATATATATATTCAAATATTCAAGAAATTTTCCAATTCCGCCGTTAGCTTTTCGGAAAATTAAGAAAACATCTGGGAGGAGATATAAGAATTTGGGCAGTTTTTATTTTACAGCATTGATCAACCCCTAATTCAATACAAAAGCCGAGAGGAAATGCGAACCCCTTTTTTTGAAATTTTGAAAATTGCCTGAGTTATCGCGGAACAACCAACTGGTTCTTCTGCCATTGTTTTCACTTATTAAAATTAATTATTTTGCTCTGAAATACATACGGTTATGTAGATAATTTTGTCCTGTTTCCGATTGGCCTATTATTTTTGTAAAAAGTGTTGATTTCTCGAAGAAAATTGATCAATGTAAAATAAAAACTGTACACAAATTCTTATATCTCCTCCCAGACGTTTTCTTAGTTTTCCGAAAAACTAACGGCGGAATTGGAAAATTCCTTTAATATTTGAAAAGAACTTTTTATTTTCTATCTAACAGTACAAGAATTTTAGCAAAATAATCAAAATTGGCCAAGTTATAAGAGAAAATACGAGAAATTGTACAAAAATATGAAGAAAACATGTTGTTAGATTTTCGTCTGTAACTCAAATTTGAATCAACATTTTGAAAAACGGGAACAACCATTGGACTCTATAAGAAATGCTCTTTTTAAAAATCTATTTGCGGTTGCTGTAGTCTTAAGGACGAGCGAGAAATCGCTTCACATTTTCGCCGGTCAAAACGATACGATCTACTCCTTCCCCTTAATGTATTATAATCTCCTTTATGAATATTAGAAATCGAAATAAGAAGACGTTGCATTGTGTGGAATATTTATAGATCAATTTCCACCCTGTTACTGTCTCTCTTTCTATCTATCTCGATATTCCCTGGTAAATAATAGCAAACAACCCTTAGGAAATGTCTATTTTCATTAAACAATCGCCTAGAGCTGTATATGTATAATCAAATAATTCCATTCGAAATGTTTTAAAATGTGATTCAGCAACAGAATGCACTTTATAAAATTTTATTCGAAATGTTTGAATTGAAATTGTGCATCAATAGAAGAATTCAAATGTATTTTTTGTGTTTAGCCACAATAACCACCGCCAGCATTACAACGACCTGTAGCAAAAGACGAAACCATAAAACTTTGCCACATGTCTTTATTTTTCACTAACTATAAAACTTTCGAACTCGATGAAATTACAAAAATAGCAACCAATCGAGATTGATTTCTCAATAATCAAATTCGATTTTATTGGTAATATTGAGTTGAAACGAATCTGTATTTTTTGAATCCCATTTGTGTGATAGCAGAACCCAAATTATAACTTTTGATAGTCAATTCAGAACTATAATGGGATAATTCAAACCATTACAATCTAAAAATCGAGATATCAAACTCAATTTGGAAAGAGGCACAAGGAAAACTCGTAACTGTATCCATTTTCACGATAATAATGATGATAATAAAAGCGAAAAACGATTCGCCGCTAGTAACAAATACGTTTAGAAAATTCATTTGCTTGTCATCTCTGTCATTATTGTTGATTAGTTCAGATGCCGTTTCTTTTTCGTTGTTTTTTTAAAACCGGAAATTAAATTTCTTGTAGAAATCGTATTTCTCCCTTTGTCTTTTAACATCATTAATTCCCAAGGATTTTTTTCTATGTGTTTCTAATTTCATTGCATCATGAAATCTAGATGTCGAGCAAAACTACAAACATTAATATTATGATGTTATTATGAAAAATTAAAAGTTTGTAAACATTCAAAATGATTGCATGCTAGGCATTTCTTGAATATTATAATCAAATTTAATGTAGTGGTTGTTCTCATTTGAATATCTGCTGAAATTTTGTAAAAGTACCTTTACTGTAAATATTGAAACGTTTTCGTCCTTCCATAATTAATCAACTGATCCGTTAGGGTCTTTAAAATTTGTATTCCACTTGGATATTTCCATAAATAAGTGTTAATTTGAAAAGGAGACCCTTGAGCTTGTTGACATGACTGTAAATCGGTAAGAACGGTAACATTGGAATACTTGTAAGGGAAAAATGCGCTAAAAATCGGTGTTTATACAAATAAAGAAATTCTAAATTAGAAGCGTAACTTTTTGTTTGACAAAATTTCGATTTCCACACTAGTCACGGTGTTAGAACAAATTTTTCGAATTGTAACAGAACTTTAAAATCTCAATTTCGTAGTTTAGTATATTTCCACTTGCTCTTTTCCATTATTTCTTAATTTCGATCCGTCTTTGATCTTTAATGTTTCGGTAGAAATGTGACGCTACAAAAATCAACTTTATCCAGAGCCACAAAACCGACCAGTATTCAGTCGATTTAGTCCAGTTTTCATTAATTAAGCCTGAAAAACACATCGAGAACGATCTATTTCAAGAGAAGATGAATCAAATTGATAGCACTTCCAATTTGTATCGTTCTTTAATTTGATGCCTTGACGATTTGTAAAAAATACGACAAATTTTAGGGCTGTTTCAGTGGAGCAATGTCTGACATGTAACTTTTAAAGTGGAATCTGACATGTTGGTGTTTATCCTTTTGTTTACTTTACCCGCATCACTGTCGTTCTATGAGATTTCCGACAAAAAGTTTCCGACTATTACTGACTTTTATCAACAATTTGTAGGATTGTTCTTCAACTATTGTGAAATTACCATTATAATTTAACTAGAGTGAGTTTACAATGTTATTGTTAAATTTTAATATCCTGTACTTCATTCTAATTGTAAGTAGAATTTACAAAATATTGTAAATATCTATGAGATATTTATATTATATTTTGTAAAGATTTATATTCAAATAGGGAAATCAAATGGGAGTTGGAAAATTAAAAGATGGATCTACTTCGAAACAAATTTCAATTCTATTTTGCCCAATTCTTAAACTTATAATCTTCAAGATTGATAATTGTGCGCTTTAGAATGGGAATAATATCCAAATAAAACAAGAAAGCTCGCATTCGAATCTACCATTCAATAGCAAATAAACTGTGTTGAATTCGAATTTAAAACACCAAAATCAAACGAAATTGTTATTTTGAAAAAATCTACATATTTGTAATAATCAAAATTTACCTAATGGAATTTGCAAATAAAATTCTCTCAACAACCCTTTGGTAGACCTTTGTCGTTTATTAATTAAATTAGAACATTTGAACTAAAATTATGTGATTTTTTCGAAAAGCACCAACAAATCTCCAACTCAAATTAATAAATTGTCTACAACATAGGGATTTTCAAGTTGGATTAAGTTTTACGACACAGATCCAAAGGGAAGTGGAATGGAATAATTTAGTCGGCAACAAAAATTTATACCCAACAAAGGATAGTAGAAAATCTAATTATTTCTATAACGATTCTAAATCGGTAGAATAATGATATAATTAATGTTTTTCTTTAAAAAGGTAAATACAATAAAAACCCAACTTATACAATAGTAACATCTGGTTGTTAATTTAAAATAGGGGATTTTATAAATTCCACTGTTTTACAACTAATAAAAATTTAATTCCCCTGTTTTTATTGTCACAGACTATGTGGGATTGTTGATAAATTAACCAAAAACAGTCAATAAATGACAAATATAACAATAAATGAAAAATATAACATTTTTTTGGTTGATTATATTTCTAGTTTAGGAGCTGAAATAATGTAGAAATTATTGACTTTCTTCCAGTTGCCTTTCTGTACGGCATTCTTAATAATGCTGACATTTCATTAATAGAACACGTCCACAAATAGAGTGCTGATAGCCTTGTAAGCGGTTGGAATTTCAATAAAAGCAAACAGTTTCTAGATAATTGCTAGACGGAAGATTTCACCAATTTTTATTCAATTTCAGAATGGTGGAAAAATTATTAAAAATTGTTTTATTTGTCGAACAATGAAGATTCAGGTTCATATTTCACACAACTTGTTAAATGATGCTTTTTTTTAATACAGAAAAATACGATTCCAATTTGAATGGGCGATACAATTTAAAGAGTCAGGTAATGCGAATCGATAATAATATAAGAAAATGGGAAGTTTCCGGTTTTAATTAGAATAGAGATTTTTCGGGAAAGGATTGAATATAACCAAGTCTCAAATTATAATCAACGAATTTTAATTTTTTAATTATACAAAACGTATAACGATCGACTTTGATGGAATGTATTTCTTTGAAGAATTCAGCCTTTCCGTTTATCTTTCAAGTTCCGCAATTAGTGAGAGGAGTTACGCTTTTAAATTCGTTGCCCGTTGGCAATTTATTATATACTGTTTCATAGTCCAACTATGTCAGTTATTTAGCTAAAATATGAAATAAATTCTACCAATTTCGAATTTTATTGTAAAGAAATGTAGATTCGTTCCTTAAACATGCGACATTTTCAAAATTGGCAGCTAAAATTCGATGTATTTACTAAAATAGCGGCCTATTAATACCGAATAGTTTGATAGTTCGAGTTTTTGCTATATAAAATTTTCATAATAGACCAAAAATTTTAAAATTGCCTACAACACCACGTTTCGTCGATTCAAAATGGAATTTTTGTTTTGTTCCAATTTCAAAATTAATCCATCAATCGATGGAGTTAATAATTTTGTGTGAAAAGTGAATTTGTTTCTTTCGAAATTTCGTTTAATCCATCAACAGTGGTTGTCGAACATTTGAGAATTGTTGACCGAAAACTTTTTTATATATTTACATAATCTCCATCTATCTATCCATCACTTCAAGTATTTGAAAAATTGGATGTTGTACGTTCCGAATCAAATTCAAGAATAAACCAATATAAAGCAACCAACTCCATATAAAATCACATACACAACTTTAATATCAAAAATTTTCTCGATTATATTCCGACTTACATCTACAATAGAATCATCAACTGTTCATAATTAAAATTCCAAGAGATGAAAAATAAAATTAAATTCTAATTAAATCTTGTTTTAATTAGCTAATTATAAAAGAACAAGTAATTATACAACATCATCAATTAGATAACTAGAAAGATAATAAGGATTTGCGAATTTTCTTATATTAACTCTAAACAATATAAATTCACGTTTTCATTTATTCTACCTTTAATAACAACAACAAAACAATAATAATAGTGATGATAATAAGAGTTGTAGTCGGAAACTGGCCACAATGGCACTATTATAAACGACGTTGAAACTATTCGAGGGAATTGTATCTATTATTAATAAAACAATTCGTGGTTTCTATATTACAACAAACATTTTACCTTATCTAATACTGATCTACTAACTATAAATTACATTTTATCTTAAAACAAAAATACGTAGATATTAATCAAAATTGTATTCAATTCCGTTATAAAAGTTTCAATTAAAATTATTAATGGTAAAAAATCGATCGTTCAAATAGAAAATTTTTCTTTTATGTACTTTTATAAATTTTAAATTTCAAAGTGAACAATATTAAAACTTGTTATTGAATGAATTTGATTATAATCTTAAAGTATGAACGTCAATTCATCATCGGGCTCAATTTCTTTCAGATGCTGTAGAATATTAAAAAGCTCACTCATATTTATATAATTTTCATATGAATATTTCTAAGAATTTCTAAGTTACTAGATAGCTACTAAATAGTTTTCCAAGTCTTCTCGAATAGAAATTAAAATTGGGATTTATTATCGGTTCTGATATTCCACTAAATTTGTTTATTTTCTTGACTATAAACAGTGATACACAAAAGAAAATTGAAGGGGACACCTGAGTGATGGTTCTGTTGGAATCATCGTTAAGAATTATATTTCGAAAAAAGTGTTCAATTTAGTAATGATACTTTTCAGTAAAATTCTTCTTTATTAGTTGCGAGATTGAGATTATTAAAAATTATAAGAGAAAGCAAGAATGCAAACAATTCAAAACTTGTATTAAACAAGTTTCGATTCCAATCAAAGTATTTATAACACAAATACGATATGTAAAAAGTAAATGCAATTATTTAAATATCTAATTTCTATAAGAATTACAAATTTCTAATTCAATCTTCTATTAAAATGGCTGGATTAGTTTGCAGAGAAGGCGCCGTTTTGGATACAACAATATTTAAATTAGTTTCCTTGCAAGAAATTACCGTAAAATTAATTAAAACATCTGCTTTTATAGGATAATTAAATCAAGTTTTATTTCTTTTAATTTGAATATAATTTTCGTTCAAGCTCCGTTTATTAATCTGTTCCGACTTTGTCACCTTTGAAATGATGAAATAGTCGACTAATTTTAAAAATTACTGTTTTTAATAAAGATGGCAATTGTGGGAAGCTTTATTGTAAAAGAGGGATTTTTCTTGTTTACAATCTACGAAGTCTTGGGTAAGCAAAATTGCTGAAAATTCCCAATATACCATCCTCTATAATGATTGTACTATCTTTATGGTAAATAGAAATTTAATTTTAAACCCAATACCGTTAGACCTACGAAATTGCCTAAGCTACTAAAACAAAATCGGTTTTCGTTCGCATGAGTTTATTGATGATGATGTTGAAAACACTAGTGCATTCTATAAAACTACTTGAATCAATGAACACTCGTAGAATAAAAACAAGTAAATTTATCGTGAGATACGCTGGAATTTAGACTTAAAAAAGTAGATGATCTCAAGATGAATTTTTGCATAGTAGCTAAATTGTTACAGTTCAGTTCATAAAATTAAGTAGTAAGTCTACAATAGAAAACAGATAGTTCAATATTGAGCGGATTTATTTGTTAAATCGAAAACAATGCAATATTTCATTGTATTATTGAATTACAAACGAATAGTACAGAATAAAGTTAGCATGCATTTGCTTTTCAGGTTATATGGTCAGGGGCGGGTCGAAGCATTATAAAAGATGGCCCTAATAGATAAAAGATATGTTACATGCAGTTTGATTTAAGACAAAACGATCGATTCAACTATGAATAATCATAGCCTGTAATTACAATAATTATCTAAATATACGTATGGTAATTATAGATTTTCATCGATTGTGAGATTTTTTCTCGATTTCCATTAATAGAAAAGCAAACTCATATAAGTTTTTTTTTCTGATTGCCGTTAACATTTCACTGCGTGTTAACACCAACGCACGTAAGTTTCAGTTGGTAATTTGATAAGAAACTGTAGCACCTACAGGAAATCAAAGTTAAATGTATATATGTTTAATTAATGAACAAGATTTTACGATAATTATGGTTAGTTTAAATACAAACATCAATTAATTGAATCGTTGATTACTGTATTGAAATAAGGAAATGTTGAGTGATTTATCGTTTCCTTTGATTCTCTTGAACTTTTCTAATATTGGAATTCTAACAAATGTTGATTCACAAAGTGACAACGTTTGTTTCAATCCGACTAATTGACTTTTGATTCTTCAAATAGTTATTTAAACTTGTCGTTAATAAACTAACTTCCATTAAATTGTTGAAAACAGTTAATTTACGATATTTTTAATAAAAATCAACAAATGTATTCGAAGAAGTTGATTTTGAATTTCATTAAAACAAACTTTACTTGAATACTTTTAACGCGATTGCATTACGTCATTTACAAATTTGTGTCAATTAAAAGTCTTCTTGTATTTTATGTATAAGCAGTTTTCTAACAAAATTTTCAAAGGATTTCGATTTTAATTAAATTGAATTAATTAATTAAATGTCATGTTGTCATTGTTAACATATACGAATGATTAATTAATCATTAAAACACTGCAATTTTCCGTCCTATTATCATCATCATCATCATCGGATTGATAAAGTTTCCGATTTTCTAAAGTTATGGAAAAGCTGAAACCTTTTTGTTTATACAGGCGCATAAATATAAACAATGCTATATTGTTGAGGCAATATTAATAAACGCTACAAAAATATAATGCGGTTTTAAATTACTCATTCTTTACATTTTATTAAAATTTTGATTATAAAGTTACTACATCAATATTTATTTTAAGTCATTTGAAAAATATGCTCCAAACTTATAACATCTTCAGATTTTCCACAAAGTTATTAATCAAAAAGAAAAACCGAGGAAAATACATCAATTTTCATTACCCATGAGAGCATATCAAAAGTGGAGAATTTGCAGAAATCTAAACATAGTCCCTCTATCATATAAATTGCATTTAATACATTTTAAAATAGATCCACCTATATCAACATCAAGGCAATAAAATTCTACAAATTTACAATATGAAGAAATTTGATATAGTTCCAGTTGCAATTCCCATTTCGAAATTATTTTGTATACCAGAAAAGACCAACTAAGACATTACAAACCGGTAAATATCAGTCTAGAGGAAATTCAACCACTTGAAAGTTTCCACCATATTTTTGTTGCTTTTATTATTCACTAAGTGAATTCAATATAAGAAAGAAAAAACATTCTATAAATTGCTGTATATGCGGTTTTTTTTTTAAATAATCATTTTCTCTTTCAAAACTGATCCACAAGTAGATATTTTTATTTATTCTATAAATAAAGTTGCGTTTTCGCTTTTTCTCCAACCAAATTAAAAAGAAAGTATATTTGAAAATCCAATAATTCAATATTTATTAAAGTTATCTTCTAACCGTATAGTACGATAGGCGATGGTGTTATTATTGAAGAAAGAGCTTCGTGGGATTTTTCTTTTCACGCAACTCTTGGTGCCACTATAAATCAATAAATGTAGAAGGGAAAACCACATATAACTCTTGCCGCAAAATTACAGCATTTCAGGTCACCTGTCCTTCTAATACACAACTTTACTAACCAACCATGCGGACGGAAATTCAACAGAAATAAAATAACAACAAGAGGAACATTTCCGTATCATTAACGTTATGAATTCTGTTGTCGTTACAAAAATAAGAGATAATCTATTATTTAAAAGTACGAAAAAAATACAAGAGGAAAGAACTGATGACCCTTTCAGGCTACGATTCAGCGATTTTCTAGCTGTTACGCGCACAAAATAAAATAAAACAGAAGGAAGGCCAATATTTCACCTATCTGATTTATGGCTGTTAGTCGTGCAAAATTCAACATTGTTTTCCTGTTATTCCGTATTTAATTTCCAATTTAACCACTTATTTTTTTTATAAAAATCTCCATTGATTTCCGGTCATTGGATTTTAGATTCCTTCTATATCTTTATTTTCTTTTTTTTTGTGTCTCTGACATCAAAAGCATAGTTGATGGTTTTATCTTCGAAAAGAAAAAAGAACAAGGAACGAAAGTGGTCGCAATATAATTAAAATTGACAGCTTCAAACTCCACTTTGATGCCAAAAGTTGAACTTTAAAAGAGCTTTTTCATATAATTCCCCCAAAATCAGTCAATATAGTTAGAACAAATCTGTTGAATTCTTTTAATTAATTTTCACTTATTGTCATATTTTTATTAAATTTGTTTTTAATGACCCTAATAGAGGTTAGAAATAACACGAAAACCCTCTCAGTATATCATAAATATACATATATATTAAATAACAAAGGCCACATCCGAACGTTGAGAATGTCATATCTGACATTTTGGTGGAGGCGCCGGGTTAATCCGCAATCTTTTCGAATAATTTTAAAATAACAACTACTTCGATAAAATCTACAATCCAGCTTTAAAGTACAACAAATCTTAAAAACTAATCACACTGCAATCTTAATTACATAAAAATTTTAATTCCTACTACCACTTAGTACGAAATCAATTCGCTAAGTGGTTGGCCATTAACTTTCAAATAATCGCCGAGACAATTTTTTGAAACCAAATTTATTGTACATTGAATTAATAGACGCGCCACCCACAAAAAATAAATAAATCGGGATTAATTAGTCGTTTAAAAGCGTAGTTTTATTTCGTTTCGATCAAGTGATGAATTTTAAACGTTACCGCCCTAAGGGTGGGTTAACAAATACGATTTAAAACATATATAACAAACCAGTTGCTTACGGTCATAAGGGAGTCATAACTGGGACATCTCTGCGTTGTCACAATTGTCAGATTTATTGGTCACCAAGAGACGGTGCACGTACAATTGTAGAAAATTATGCTCAGAGACTCACCTGAAACAAAACGAAAAAAATAATATAAATTTACAACTGGTAGAAAAGCTGTCAAATTAATTTCGTATTAAAAAATTCCAGTAATTCTCAAATTATCTGACCATTAAAATGGGCATATTTTTCTTCTTCTACTCTTGTTGTTGCTGTTGCTGTGTAATAAAGTCGGAAAACATGGGATTGCTTCTTTGGAATTCCAGCCATGTAACTATTCCACACTAGATTGGAATATTCCAGTTATTTTTTTATCTTTCGTTTCTAATTTGTGAAATTCTAATGGAATAATATCCACTTTGTATGCTATTCAAACCTTACAATCCTATGAATTGTTAATATAAACCTAATATCAACACATTTTTATTCAAATTTTCCCCAAATATAATTAGAATCTTTGTTATTTATTTATTTATTTATTTATTTATTAGAAAAATCCGATTATTGTAAGAACAAAAAACTAACATAATTAATCTAACGACGAACAACAAGAAGAATTCGAGACTTAAGTCATCTAGACAATAAAAGTCACTTTATTAGCGTAGAAGTGGGTAAACTGGAAAGCATTGTTAAAATGACACACCCTGGTCGCATACAGGTTTTGAGGGTTTCCTTCACTAGTGAATTAGTTTCAGGTTGAACTAGCCACTATCGGGATATGTTGCCTTTATCAACTAAAACGACAAGAACAACACCGAATTCAATTCGTTTAAATTCATGTCAATTTATCTTAAAACGAACCACTTTACAAGCTAAATATTCCCAAATAACTATAGAATAAACCGAAATTCTCATTCTATACGCATTCACATTACAAAAACCCTGTTTTAAAGTGTGTTTTATCACAGTCGACTAGAAATAAAATGTCGAACATAAATTATATTGTGATATCTGATAGAACTTGTATTTCGTATAGTTATAATAACATTGTGCGGTTAATATTTGTAGACATTTTACACGCTCTGAAACTTTTACAAATGATTAACTGCAAAAATTGAAAAGTTATTTAATTAAAATTCCCCCCTGTTCCTTGAAAAAATCAATTGTTCAAAAATTTTTCAATAGTAACATTCGACTCTATGAAATTTGCATATTGTAATTGTCCAACATAGAATCGGTAATGCTGTTAAAAGACAATTAAAACTAGGATGGCTAAAATCAAGACAGTTCCTCTCTTTTTTTCTACTATTATTCAAATTTTAGAACTGCTCCATACTGTGGTGTTCAAGTCAATTGACTCGCTTCCAAGCGTAACTGATGCTTCCTAGTAGACGAATGTTATTTTAATAATAATCGCCTCGTTGTTCCTCTACCGAATTGTTTTCTCTAACTGAACTAGAGCGAGATTCATTATGACACAGGATTTTATTACGCAATGATTAAAGATGAAAATGGACCCAGAACGCATAAATTTTTAAAAACGATCCAACAGGATGATTTGAACAAATCACTACATGTTTTCGGCGTGTTTCACAAATATATTCTGCTTAAAAAGGACGTATCAGAAGCTGACGATTTCACTTAAATGGTTTTAGCTCTTACGGCGATTTGTAAAATATTTCAAGGATTTACATGGCCTCTCGAGATCATTTGAGCTTTATAAATCATTGCGAAATCGGTCAAAATACGCTCGTTTTCGATAGAGTTGCAACTTTTGAAAACGAATTAAACACCAAATGCATGCTAGAATAAACGCAAAATATTCATACTCGCTTCGAAAAATCTTAATGTTAGCAGCATTTTTGTGCCATAATTTAGATTTGTGAAAATCGTAACGTTAGGACCAATTTCTCGATAAGCTACAAAGCCCAAATTTTGGTAAAATGATCTTCAGGAACCGTCAAGATATTGCCCAACTAGTTCTCAAGTAGAAACAGGCGGTATGTGCATAATTCACAAACTTGAAGAAATTCAAAGAAATAACTGCATTTCCTAGGTAAAGCAAAATATGAAACTTGGCCTCAGATTATATTACGTTGATACTGCAGAGAAAATTCATAATTTATTCTTTTTGTTATTAAAAGTACAATTTTCAAACTTGTGTTGCAATTTGTATTGGTAGCGAACTTTAAAGAGCAAAATCAAATCACCAACTTTAGTGGAATATCTTTTACATCCATCTATGTGAATATTTAAGAAAACTTATCAAAATACAGTTCACATTATGTGCTTTCAATTTTTCTATATAATCTTCCATTTCACTATACGTATGTTACATGTTTGCATAAATTTCAATATTTTTAGTAAACGTTTATTATAGAAAAGCTTTCAGTTGAACCAAAATATAGATTTATTCCAACTATCGTATCGTTAAATGTTGTATTATGTATTTTTAATCGGAAGTTTTCCCTTATAAGTTTGTAGAATTTTATAGACAAAATATATTCGCAATGCAATTCTACATAGAAAATTTGCATTTTATTAACTTTGCAACAATTATCATGGATTATAAAAAATATCACCTTGTATTCGAATGTTAGTAACTACTTCGATAATTACAATTTCTAATAACTAGAAATATTTCTGTTGGTAATTTGTTTTAGAGATTACACAATAGCTGGTGGTTTATGCCGTATGTATGCTTCACTAGTGAATATTGTATGCTTTAATAATCTCCGATAAGTCAAGCTTAACTTCAACAACAACTATGTAAAAACTGTTGTTATTATTTTAATGAAAATCCACACAAAATATATCAAATACAAAAACAGTCGTCTTTTTAGAATTGCTTCTACAAATTTACGAGTATTTTCAGTAATTGTAGACGTAGTTTAATAATTTGATAATGACCGGCCTTATTCATCAGGATGTAGAAATTTTCCAATTTATAGACAGAAAGAAACGAAAAATCTTTATTCAGATATTTCACCTATTTTGATACAACATTCCACTTGTTGTATTAACAAAAAAAAAAGCTTTAAATCTTTATAAAATGAGTCCAAAATCCAAATTATAACAAACCTGTTATTTTATTTATAAATAATGCTTTGCGTTTTTACAATAACTTGATAGATGTTTCTAATTATACGAAGAGGGTAATTATTTATGATTGGTTAAAAAATCGAAATTAAATTCACCTTGGAGAAGCTATTTATGTCTAACGATTAGTTGCTATTAAAATTGCGCAAAAACGATTTCAATGGAATTGGTTAAAAAAAATACCTTTAATCGAATGCCAAATTGTGTTAGATTAAAGAAAAATTAATTACACCATTTACATCACTAGATTGCGTCAATTGAACTAGAACAAATGTTTAAAAAAATATGTTAATTTTTCTTTTAGTTTAAAGTTCAAAATTATTGGCCGATTAGCAATTAGCAAAACTGGTCCGATCCGCTTAAAGGTTATTTCCTGGTTAACAATTTTGTCTCAAAGTCGATAAAAGGGACGATTGTGAGAAATTGGCAATAAGTGACTGAAACCGATAAAAATTTGCGATTTGTTTTAGAGTTTTCATGAAATTCTGCCGGAAATATTGAAGATGGAACGAGAGAGGTTCAACAAAAACGTTGTTGGTTCTGTTTGTTATTGGAAAAGTTCAAACAATTCTATAGCTACAATATGGAAAAAACTTTTCATTATTTTTGTCCAGTGCTGTTGTTTTATTTTCCATTGAATTAAATGCATGAAAAACTATGAGGCGTTATTTCTATAGAAAACTTGTTGAGTTTTTCTTATTGTAGGCAATAGATTCGGTCTACCGGTATTGTCAGTTCAACTGTTATAAATATAGAAGAAACATTAAAGTCATACTAAAAATAGTCATTGGTTAAGATTAAAAGTTACAAAGCTTAAACTTGATGAATAAAAGATAAACTAATAATAGTAATTCGACATGTTTACTATTTATTCCATTAAATTTAACATCTTTACTGTCAATTTGATGAGACCGGTTGTCATTACAACTTTTCTCGTAATACTTGAAAGATGCTATAAAGTGATTTATAGCAAATCCGTAACAAGACTTCTGACTTGTGATATCTCTCCTTGTACCTAAAGACGGCACTGCTACTACTACCACAAAACTGATACCTTCTTATTTCTTACGACTGATAAAAGTAAGGAAAACTTTTTACAATCTTGTTCGTAAGATATTCCATTTTCAAACTCAAAATTGCGTCTATACTTGTAACAAAAATAAAGTAAATTGAACAAAAAAAAAACTCGAAATGAAATCAAATAAGGAAGGAATACGAATAGTTGTTATAGTTGTAGTGGCACACCTGCTGACTTCTATAATACTCAACATTGCGATCTATTCTCTACTATATGCGACATGGCAAAATAGAAATTAGGTAACGCCGCCTAACTGAAACTCTCTCTCAACACATTAAATGTCACACAAGTATATTGCATGCAACTTCACAGATACATATTGGAACATATCGAACTTCCTATTAAATCGGAAACACTATTCACCGTATTGTTCAAAAGCATAGAAACATTTATTGTATAGTTAGATAGTATAGAAACAGGGAATTGGTAAAATCTAACATACTCCAGTTTTAATCAACTGACAAACTATAAGTTGGAATTAAATTGATGGAGAAAACTTGATTAATAACAATGCCGAAATAAAAGAACCGTCAAAGTCAAAAGATCTGTTTGATTATTTTTTCTCTTTTCATTATTGAACAAAAGTAGCGTGAAAAACGACTCGAAATTTACTGTTAATTTCAAGACGCATACGAAAAAAGAACGACAGAATTTCTAAAGTCGAGAGAAAAAATAAATTTCTGCCATAATTGTTCTATTTTAACAAAAATTGACTGTAGCCAAAAAGAAAGAAAAAAGACGGAAATAGTGATGCTTTAACGTTTTTAACAATAGAGGCAGTTTTAAATTACAGAAATTTCCGGTATTAGTTAACCGTCTAAATCGATTAGTTCCCATAATTTATATTTAAATAGCATTAATAAAATTTAAATATTTCTAATTTAACAATAGTTCAACATAAATTTTACACATGGCATTGAGTTTAACAATAGAACAATTAGTAAGTTAGATGGATCGAGGCAGATGTAGCATCTTTTTAACTGTAATCTCAAGGAGATCGTTATTATCCAACAATAAGCAAATAATAAACGGTTTTTCCATCAATTTTACTATTTTAATTACCTTTAAAAGCTATTTACATTCGAAATAAATTCAAGCATTATATGATGAAATATTTAATGATTATCATTAATCAAAAACAAGTTGAATACCTCTTAATTATCCAACAAAAAAATAAATCATACTGACAGTTTTCGTCTGAAATCAAAACGCAAAAAACTTCAATTACTTTAAAACATTACCGTTTCTTTACTCTAGCGTCAAACGTAATTAAAGTTGGATAAAATTGAAAGTAAATTCTCAAGTAAGTCATAAATAGAAAGTGTTACAACAAAGAAAAGCATTATAAACATTACGGAAAGTAAAAGTGTTTTGAGTTCTCAGTGTAAAATTTATTAACACCGCTTTAGGTCAATGTCAACAAACAAATAAAACAAACTAAAAACAAAAATAATAAAAAAACACACGATTATATGGACACACACTGTTAAACGATGGTTATATTTTATCATGCAGTTAATTTTGGAACAATATAGCGAATCGCTTCAATGTAGATTTCAAAGAATAAGCGTATGTAATTTAAACAAATTTAGAAGTTTAAAAATAAAGATATTTGGTAGTTGGATAAATAAATTTTGCAAATTAACAAGAAACTGTGTTCCATGTGAATTACTACAGATGAAAATGTAGTGTAAAGGATTTCCTTGAAATACATGACAGTCGACAATAGTTAAATTGTGTTTGTAGTTGAAATCCGAATGTTGTTCATTTTATATTGCACTCTAAAAATGAAATACAACAATGGATTTGGTGAAAAGTCAAGTAATTTAATATAGATTTGAATAAATCTAGAACAAATTCAATTACACAGATCCGGCATGTTTTATTAAATTAATTGTAATTAAAACAAGAGTATTAAAATTCGAAATAATTAATCCTAATATGAATTGGATCTGTAAAATGAATACAGAAGATGAGCTTTTATAAGAAGAATTAAAATTCAAAAGTCTAACTCTAATGGTCGATAATAATGGCAAATACTGCAATTTTCTTTGGAAAACTTGTTCGACGTTAAATGAGTTAATTATAAAAAAAAAACATTTCTAGCACTAATTATAAAATTATCCTGTAAATTGCTCCATTTTTAACATTTCGACAACCTTGATTCAAATCTAGATTTAACTTGAGACAATCTGTAGGTTGCAAATTCAAAAGGCTTCGTTGACGGTTAACTTTAAATGTTAACACTACTGTCAGTCAATTTTGAAGACTTGTTTATTTTTTCTATCGACACTCCTCGTTATTATCCACAAAAGCTGTTCAACAACATCAACGATCAACGAATGATTAGAACGTGAAAAAAAAGAAATTACCTTCCATTATCTTCGCTATAACCAAACTTAATAAACTTTCATAAGATTCAAACACCATACAGTGCTAATAAGCTCAAAATTCTATTTGAAATTACGATAAACTTTCAAATAGACCACTAATTTGATATTGTCTGTACAAAAAGGTATACTACGAAAATCTCCAAGCTCGAAACTATCTTTATTTGTATTAATTCGTTTTGTATAATTTTTTGAATATTTTGAATAAGAATTAAAATAAAAAAAGAATTAAAGAGATAATTCGCGAAATCTGCAAAGCACCTAATGAACATGCAGATTAAAACTGTCATTAATCAAATTTGAAATTTTAAAGTTAGAACAGCTAGAGCATTTGGTTATACCAACCCAACTTTTGAGGAGCGCGCAATTCAAAATTTCCAGCTACATCACCAGGGAATGTTTGATAATAAAACTCCAGATGATTTCTTTATCAAATTTGATTAATGTATTCGTGTGTCCGTGGTGTATTATTAAGTATTCGAGTATTTTGAAGAATTAGCGCACTTCTTTTTGTATTTTAGTGATTTTTTATTTAAATCTGTTGATTTCCATTCGTTTTAGAGAGCATTTTTTTTTAGAAAGAATGTTCTCTTTAGTATAGCAAACCAGCCGAAACGGGTTATTGAAATTAAGAGAACTTCACCTGAAGCTATTTGCAGAAACAAAGGAAAAAAATGAACTCTTCTCTACCACCTAGAAGACCTTGATTTGTCTAAAATATTAATGGTAATTACAACAAATCACGAATGGTGATTAATATTGAGACTTGCAAAAAAACAATGTAGCAAGTCATTTTGTTACTTTGTCAATTTAAATCAATACATGATGCTAATTTTATATAAGGATTTGTTTATTGTTATAATCAAAAAAATCATCAATGTGGTAGATGATCATTTATTCCAATTGGAAATCCGGTTAATGTTCCATTAAATTCCAAACTACGTGCACAAGTCATTATATAACAAATAATGAAGTTATGGGCGCTATATCGTCATCATAGCTATTAGTAAGTTTATAGGTATATTCTCGTAAACTATTTTAAATTGCAACTGTATTGAATCTGCCATAAAACAACAAATAAATAAACACGTCTACATCCAAAATTGCAATGTCAATTTTCAAACTGTTATATTTTTTCGATAGTATATGTAAATACGTTCAGTAACATTTAGATCATCGATATTTTTAGCATCGGTTAGATGATTTGTGATAGTGAGAATGAAAAATGTTGTTTTGCCAATGGTGTATTAGATCCGTATAAGAAATTCTTTTATACAGCGAAATATATCTTTCTATTGCTTACACTATATGACAAAACGATTTTGTCGATTGTTGCAAATATAAAAGAACTGCCTCGTTCCAACACCAGACAAACAAACAAACATAGAAAAAGAGGGATTTTTTTTTTGAAGTATCACTAGGAGAGATATTCTACATATGAATAGAACGAGAAGTTTTCTATTAAAATGCAAAGCAACACACGATATTTCCCCTCATTTTTGTCACCTATTTTCCATAAAAAAAATTGTATATATCATATTTTATACTACTTGTCATTAGACGAATATCTATAACAATCGATCATTCGAGTTTTTTGTGGAAGAAATCGTTTGGTGCGAGCTTTTTGTCTCTTCGATCGTTTGTAATTTTTGATACCTGAAAAATTCACGATAACCGTCCAATTATAAACTTTTTTCATTCGAAATTAAGGCAAAATTATGTATTGTGCTTATTCTGTATATCGCAGTAAATTGTAGCGTGCAAGTTTTAATACAAATATTGAAATTTGCCAATAAAACTGACCTAAAGATTTATAGAATAATTTCGTTTAATTCTTCTTAAACAGAATTATAAACAACCAAGTTGATTTATAATTTTATTATTTTATGATTATAGTGTAATTTGAGTATAATTTTTAAATAAATTCGAAGTGCCGCTTAGTCAGTGAATTGCGTCAGAAAACTAGTACGCCATTAGAAAAACGTTATAAAAGTTTATTTTGAATTAATGAATATTTAAAGAGTTAGTTACGTTAAATCGATTTTGCAGAATTTTTGAATCAAAAAATCGCTTCAAATTAAAAATATTTGAAACTTAACATTCTCAGTTTATTACTTTTTGGTAAAATTAGAGAAAGACTGGAAGATTTAAGAAAATCAACAAATATAATTGGAGTAACAGCTTTATGACTTGGACATATTTTTCCTACATTTCATCTTCCAAATGCTTGTACTGTAAAATAGAAAAAAAACTAACATACTAATATTCGGTATTTACAGAGGCATTAAAACTTAATTTTTCAGTTAATCTACAGTAATTTGTTTTTAGTTTTTCAAAACACCTGTGAAATTTGGCTCAAATCAACCATAAATAATGCCAACTAAAACTAGTCAAGCGTTCTATACCAAAGTAGACATACTTTATTTGGACAAAATAAGTAGTTTTAAGCTTGATCAAAGATTTTTAATACGGCTAACAAAAAGGGCAAAGATTCAAGTTTTCATCACCGTAATATCGGATTTGGCTTCATGATGGTTTGGAAATTAAGAAAAACTCCTGTAAAAAGACAGATACGCACCGTTGAAGAGCATTTCAGTAAATATATTTCAGATTTACATTCGATGATTATTGACAAATGACCTATTTAAATGAAGCATCCATCGTTGATTGTTATCCTACATATTGATTTGTATTTTCAATGTTCAAGAAACAATTGCGTCGGAAAATCATTAAGCATGAAGGATAGCAATGTAAATCCTTAGGCTTTACACAAATGAATAGAATAATTCATTAAAAATTAAGTATCCTTGTCTACTGTTAAAATTTCATCCTGTCTATAATTTTAATGAAATTGATTAAAATTCTCAGTTTTATCATCAATAACAACAAGTGTATTTTATCATTAAAATCTGAACATTTATAGGATCAAATACTGTCTTTAAAAGTAACAATTGTCGTTTATTTGCATTTCAATTTAAGTTAAAACTACGAACAAGGGAGCATTAATTTAAATTGAAATTTTCTATAATTAGAACCTAGCACCTAGTTATGTTGGACATAATCCAAACATTTGATGATGGGATAATATGTAATTATCTATTTGTATAAATATGTTCTATTCTTTTTTTAATTTTCGTATAAACGATTGGTACAACAATAAAGTATCGTTTCGTTGTCCACTATTTAAATTACAACACAATCATAAACAATACAACTCATTAATTTACAAATAATTTCTCAACAATTACATGAAAATTGGGCAAATTTTCGAATTTACAAACGACACACACTTTTAATTATCCACATAATTTATTTTTAATGATATTCGAACATTTACAAAACTAATAGTGTCAGTTTACGTTCATTAAAAACGGATCAATACAGGAAATGCGAAAATAATTGAAAATAAAAAAGAAAATTGCGCAATTTTATGTGAATTGTTAGAAGATTTTCAATATTTGAAACAAGTTTCTAATTATTAGAATTGTCCGTTAGAATAGATTAGAGTCAAGACAAGTTTAGATGAATCGCGGTAAAACTCTTCCTTTATGCCCAAACAAGTTTTCAATGATTGATTTATTATTTGAGATCTAGAACTGACGATGGGAACAAATCTAAGAAACTTCCTATTGGTATTTCTTACAAATCCTGCTAAGATACCAAATTGATTAGATAATGGAATGCTATAAATTTATTACAAAACTGAAATTGTTATCGAAAATAGAATAATTGTTGAGATTTTAGATTGTATTCGAATAGAATCTTGTGGCAATGAGTTATTAATCTTTCTTGACTTGTAAAACAATAATTGTATGTTTTTTATGCTCCAACGTCAACAAAAACGATTCAGTACGATGTGTTAACATATCAAATTATAAAACGTTTTCAAATTTATATAACAAAAAATAATTTGAACTTTTTCCAACGCATTTCTATGAATTAAGTAACGCTGAATCTATGTTTGTTAATGACGAAATTTCTTTGCAAATTTCCTACAAATTGAGCGTCATCGCCATCATCTAGAATCGTTTACATCATTCTCAATGTCAATTTTTATAATGATTATGAAATCGATACTAGTAATAAGTGTTGGTAATTATCGTTTATAAAAGTGAATATCTCCTTTTCTATTAGATATTTGTGAATCACTTTGGTAAATTTACACAAACACTCTGCTAATTGAAAATACCAACTTTACAGAATTTTTTCCGCTAAAAATATCTACAATTTGAGCGAATAATTACTTAACAAGTTGAATGTTTTTTTTATATATACAATATGTGGGCATATTGGGGGTTTAATAACCTGAATTTTTGGACATTATTCAGAAAATTGACAAAGCGTAAACGCTAAAAATATAGCATAGTGGACCAAAAATTTACTTGAGCTGTCAGACACAATAATAAAACAACTCGATGAGATAAATAAAAGAAGTTCAAGAATGTACACATGGCATTTTTTTGGATAAAACCAAAAATAGTTCTAATCTTATCTAATATAAAATCAATATTCGAATTAATTAATCAGCAGGATTGGTCGATATTTAAACCCAGATTAAAGTTATTCGATCAATTTCCATAAATAACATTGTTTACACTGGTTTTTCTTGATGTAAATGAATAGACTTTATATTTATTATTTAACGATGAAATTGCTTTTCGTTCAGTTAATTATGTTTTACTACACTTTAATACATTAATTAATTCTAGTACATTAATAAAGCTGCTACTACTTATGGATTATTGATTTTATCCACCATGTTCAACTAGAAAATAGAAAACCTACAAGCCAACATTGATTAACACAAATAATACGTTGGACAGGGGCTGCTTAAAAACAAATTTTCAATATCAATCTCATATAACATATTCTGCTACTCATAAAGCAAATTGTATTTAAAAAAATAATAATAATAATGCAAATAAGTGCATGTGAATATTTGTTGAACGTCTAGACGAGACGACGCGACAAAATAACGATAAACTGCAAATTCAAAAAACAAATTCTGCACATAAATAAATAAATTTTCGTCCGTACGAGAATTTCTAAAATTTTCGAAAGGGCATTGCTGATCAAAAGCGCACAAATAGTGTCTCAAGACGACCCTTATTCAAACCTTTTTTTTATCTACTCTACTGTCTTTTTCCCTTTCGCCCCATTACTTCATTAACTCGACCTCTCTGTAGGTGCTCGACTTACAGTTAGATTTAAATTGAAGAAAGTCTGTGTTTCGAATAAATCTAGCAGATTTGCATTGCTTCTATTTTCAATTTTAAAATAGAGTCAAGCTTGCGATTTGTTTGAATATCTTAAAAGTTTAAAACTTTTATTTCAATTTTTGTGCTAAATTTAGAATAACCCTCGATTTTATTATAATTTATTAAAATAAAACAACATTAAAGGATCTATAGGAGAAATTATTTTCCAAGCAATTTTCCAACCTGTGACGAAACTGTTTACTTTAAAATAAGTTTCGGACCTTAATTCGGGAGCGAAACAATTAAATAAATTACCCAACAATTATCGCTATTTTTCTTATCTTGATTAAGCTTAAATTACAGTCAGTTTAGTATAATTTTTCGTTAGACAAACAGAAAAAACATATTTAATAAACTGAAAGAAATCGCCTGGAGCTATTAACGTTGTAAATTTCAATTTTATGCACCCTCAGTAATATCCATCAAAAAAAAACATAACAGATGCTTTCCGTCTAAATATTTTGTGAAATACCACATTAAATCGTAAATATCAATTTAAATCAATCTTGAAATATGTGATTTTCGAAAATCATTAAATTCAATCAGCTGAAGTTGTCTTCTAATCTTCAATTAATTAACCGAAATTCTTCCATTTCTGTTTCGTAAATTGAATATTTTACAAATGAGCCCCGTTTTTTCTGTGTTTATTAGCGACCTCGATTAAAATTTCCAATAGCTCTTCCAATTTATTTGAAAAATCAACGAAGATTTTTAATAATTACACTTGACCAATCATTTTTTTCGACTTTCTATAATTTACAAGACGATATTTCCCTATAGCAAAATTATAGAAATTTAATGATATCTACAAAAAAGGTCACAGTTTTCATGCTATTATTATCGTTATCATTATTATGATTTCCTCTTGTGTGGTGTTTTTGTAAAGCCAGTCGTTTGGTGATTACATGAAAGCTCTCAGTCACTCGTTCTGGCTCGTTAGATTTTCACTCTCTATCTCTTTTAGATTGTTACAGCATTAATGTTTTGTCAGTGGGATTCTTTTTAATATTGCCAGTGTCACTCATTTGACAAAAATTACTCTCGAATGAATTTTATTATCACGGTTACAAAGTCTTTTCGTTCATTCTGTCATTCCATCCATCTCTCGACTATTTCAGATACATTTAAAATATTTTTTACCAAAATTCCGGGGGTTTTTCTTACGTCTACCAATTCAATATTGCAATATTGTCGTTTCCTCTTGAGTAATTTGATGATTTTTGACATATCAACCTTAAGATTTTAACGAAATGAATAAAACGAAAAGGATGAGACCTTCAAGTTGTTTTTTTACGCAATTCCGACAGTTTCGTAAGAATCTCACAATCAATCGAATACCAAAAAACACGAAAATATTTCGTGTGTTATAATGATGGAACTGTTAAAATGACAAGAGATACCAATTGATTTAAATTATCAGTTAGTATTGTACACGCAATGACAAATAACAAATTAACCTAAGGGGAATCAGGACTCTCGTATATCGTAGATTAATTACAAAATAGACCACATGCAAACATAATTATTGACAATTGTGATTCTCTCAATAATAATGATTTGTACGTTGGTATTTATGTTCATAGGAAATCGAATAAGAAATTTTCCCAATACCATCATTAAATTGATGTAATAGGTTTTTTTGCCTCTATATTTATAATTTTTACGCCATTACAGTTGCTCAACAAATATACAACCCAAATTAATTTAAACATTCTCTATTTATTTTTAATAATACTTAATAGATGCTTTAATAATACTTAAATCTTCACGATTATTATCATATTTTCATTATATCATAATTTCATAACGTTTGTTTAATTTTCTTGAATCTCATTGACGAAAACAACAAAAGTTCTATTATCAGAATTTGGGCTAATTACATTTAAAAGTCGTATAATTTAAAAATACCCACTTTCACTTTCATGAACAGGTTTTTCAACCATTTACACAATGTAAATATACGGGTATAAGGTCGTCTGTTTCGTCTTCTTAAAACAAAAATATACTAGATTTTATCATAAATTAAAAACATATATATGTTGATTTAACCATCCGTATCATTGGATAATATCGTGTATCTATTATTTAAAATTAATCTGATAATATAAAACAAGGAATTTCAGTTGAATAATGGAAATTTTGTAAATTTCTACCCAACAAATTATACAAAATCTAATTCCCTAACAATAAATACGTGTTCTCTCATGGAAATTCCCAACAAACTACCCTCTAACATTTAAACTACCCTTTTAAATTCTAATCTAAGTCCGCTTATAATAGTTTTGTTATTTATTTTACCATTAATTGTATCCGAAAATCAATACGAAATCCATTCGAAAGGGCCATAAAAATCAACTGGAATACAACAATAATGACGGCCTTTTAGTTTCGATCAATCCCATAATAAAATCGTTTAGTTTAGTTAAATTAAATTATATACCACCTATTTTCATTTAGTCAACCGAACTTTATGGTGGTAAAATTGACAATAAGAGACTAATTTTGTAGATATTGAAACAAATAGTTTATCGATACGGAGATTTACAGACAGATGAGGAACTTGATAATAAATTACAGTAGTTGGTTGTTAGATGAGACCCTTAAATTTCCATTATTACAACAGTTTAAGGTACAAAAAAAGAGATAATTTGAGTAAAGTTGTTGTAATCGAAGTAAACGATGTATAAATGTAATTTTAACATTTGTAACGATTGTTCTATTCCATTGTGTGGTGTTAATAAATTCGATTTTGATTTACACAATTAAACTAACACTAAACAATAATTCAACTAGGTATATCCATTTATGTATGCTAAAGATGAAATCCACAAGTTTGTTAGGCCTATCTATTTATCTCAACAATGATGATTAAATTTCAAACATCTCTCAAATACCGCTACCATTAGACTAAACAACCCCTTTTACTATCCACATTCTTTTGTATCTTAGAAATAATTGTGTTAAAGTGGTTTGAATAATGATTGTAATCAATTATCTTAAACAATTCTTATCGTATTTAATCTATTTATTTATTATTACTGGCATTATTGTGAAATTAAAACTTTATATAAAATTCACGTTAATATTAATAGAGAATTTCGGAAAATTTTATAAACAAATATTCGGTATAATCAAATACTTTGTTTAAACAAACAAAACTAATTACACCGGATGTAATGAAACGGGTAATTATATCATCATTGAAAGGTTAATTATTATCTTGATGTTGATATAAATAAAGAGAAAAACCTTAAAATTGTCGATAATTGTTTAAATAAAATAATAAATTTCTATGTACATTAAAATTTGATTGTAATATAGGATGAATTCCATACTTCTCTTATCATCATTATTATTACTATTATCAATATAAAGTAACGCTTCTGATTTATGGACGAATGATCAAACAGTCTGACGCTATAACTTCGACCCTTGAATATACACACAACGACCCGGTTTATATTAGAAGCAAATATCTGAATTACAATTTATTGCGATCTACCAATACACTTGACATAAAATTGATTTCCCCTTTCAATGATTTTATTCAAGTACAAGTTATAATAATAAATTCGCGATCATTAACAATATCGGCTAGTACTATAAAAATCGTTTTTCTAGTAGAATTTAGATTGTTTTCCTCCTTAATAGCAATGGAATTGATGCTTGAAAATTGATCTACTGAAATTCAATACAACAACAAGAACATTAGGGAGTAGTTCTTGAAGTTTATTTGAAAATTGCCTGATCTCTACTTTAAACTTAAATATCAATTTACACACACGCACACATGCACATGAAGAAAATTGGATTTTTTTTTTTTTAATTTGACGAACCTTTCGTTGTGGCTGTCGAATTGTCGGCTGTGTAACGAAGGTCCTTAATGTGGCCAATGGGGCTGGTAAGCCTGTTAACATCGGCTGTACATGCATAGCAGCCGGTGGTTGTAAATGCAACGGACCAGCTGGATGTATCGGTACAGCTACCATCTTCTGTAATGGAACACCCCATGGTAGGTACCAGGAGCCGGGGTGGTGTTGCATGATGTTTCGTTTTTAGTTAGTTTGATCAATAAATGTCCAAGTATTTCACTTCACACTATTTAGAAATTTTTGTTAGAAAAAAAAAACTTAACCGTTGGTGTTGCTTATCACTTCAATTTTCGTCCTCAAATATTTGAATACTTTTTGGCAACATTCTGTCTTATACAAATTTCACACACTCGTATACTCGGAAAGATAAATGGACAAATATGAGAGTAGAATTGGCTTTATTTACAGAGAATTTATACTTTTTTCGAGTCTTCTTTCGATTGTATTAAGAAATTTTATCAACAAGTTTTGATTGAAATTAATGGAGATGTTGCGATATAAAAAAAGTCTCCAGTGTTTTTTTCGTACAAGACAACCTGATATTTTCTTTAAGGCTAATTGTTCGAACGCCTTTAATATGGTCCTGTAAATAACTTCAAAGTTAAAGAGATAACTGAATTATTTTGCGCGTACGATTAACATTAGAGCGAAAACAACGACAAGGTCTAGCTAGTCAAACTTTAACTATGCAAACATGGGAAGGATGAGTTTGTAAAATAAAAACCAATAGATTTGTTCGATTTACTTATAATAATATAATAATAATAATAATAATAATAATGATAATAATGATAATAATGATAATAATGATAGTATGGTGTGTTTACGATCGATATAGTTACAAAAACACCCTCGGAAAATTATAGTGGAAAACCGAAATTGTTGTCTCTAATACCAGAAAACAGCGTCAGACGTGTGTCTCGTCAGGCTGCTCTAATTATTACCCTGAATAACCCGACATTACTCCCTAAGATTTCAATAATAGTTACCAATAAGATTGACATTTTTTCATTATAGAAAGATTGCAATTAAATGAGCTCTAATGTAATCGTACTTTTTGGTAGAATTTTGATTTGTAATAATTAGTGTTAATTTAATAGAAAATTATTTGAGATGAATATAATCATATCAAGCCACTTACTCCTGTTAGTTAAGCAATTGTCCTGTTTATACACAAAAAACAACAGGAGTTATGATAATTAAGTAAACAAATTAAACAAATCTTGATAAGCCATTGATAATACACTGGAAACAATTGTTTTGTAATTAAATAAAATTGTCTTGATATGATTCTATTGATTATATAATTTTAATAATTAGTTCATGGCAAGTGTCTGTTAGGAAACGACCGCACGCGCGCGTGTTCAATTCCGACTAACTATAAACGTGTACAATTCCTGCGATAGTCGTCGAGCAACTAGCTAAATGTTTGAATGAGACAAGTCTAGCTCGCGTGCTTTGCAGGAACAGCCAGGGCTGGTTGTGTGTGCGCCTGCTATATCACTTTATGCGTTGCGTACAGCCAGGAACTTTGCCTGCAGAATTCTGTATTTACACAAAATTGTTGTAAATGTGTGTGTACGTCTATATAACTGCGCCTAGACATTACTATACACCGTTCATTCAATGCGCATAACGGCCTTAAATTTTGCTTGTTTGTCTACAATAGACAATACAGAGAAATGTCCTTAAAGGTAGATTTGCTCAATTTTTTTTCGTGATAAGATTCTAGCCGGTTCTATGGATTACGTTCAGTAATCTGTAACTTGAAATCATGATGCCTCGGGCGCGTCCGAAACATTGTCGTTAACAATCTCTCCCCTTTATTTTATACCAGATTGTTGGCACATTGTAATAAAACCATGATAGGAGACTTGGTTAGTTCCAATGAATTGTCAAGAATTATTATCCGGTTTATCTTGATTACGACTCAAAGAAAGGCTTTAGTTTCTGTTTTTCCACAGAATTATATAATCGATACAGATTGTGTAAGAGAAAGTAAATAACCGTAACGAAAATCGAATTGTTAAACCTGCATACAAACACAACCCTTTTTACCATTACATTTCCCTTAAGATAAAAAATAAAGAAAAACAACGAATACACTGGAATATTTGACGTAATTCTCTTAATCTCAATTTAATACCAATACCAATCAAGCAACTGAAACCCAAGAAGAATGACGTAATACAAATAATGTTAGCATCAAGGAATTCTATTGAAATTAAAATCGAAAGCTCTTATTATTCTTCCTTCTACATTATTCTAACGTATATTATCTCAACTATCGTTGAATTACTCAACAGTGTGGTAAAATGATTACGTGAAAACAATTTTTTTATTGTTGTTGATGTTAAATTTAAATTAAAGACAATAACAACTTAAATATTTTTCTAAGCAAATTTAACTTTGCCAATGTTTTAAACGATTAATAAAATTTATGCATACAATAAGACAAATTATTCTTTCAAGATAAAATAAGTTTCGTTCAGAATTTGAATATGCGAACGTCCCAAAAATCATAGCACAAAATATACAGAACTGGAGGAAAATACTGAAACACAACGCACTCGCCACTCTTAAAAACACTAACAGACGGAAAATTAAAAATAGCACTGCAATTTCTATGAATTATGCAAAAAGTATGTTTCTATCTATCTCTATTCTATTCTTATGGTATTAATCAATATGTAGGTACACAAACCTCTTTTTTGTGGTTAGATTTAAACATATTTGTCTTCATGTTCACAATTTATTATCCTCATTCTTTCAGTAAATAAATAACATTACAAAATTCTGAATATTTGCCGATTTAATACACTTAAGTATAGGGAATATTGTTTGTTCTAAACTAGAAACTTTCTAATAATAGAAGATAAAGGGAACCATAAGTAGATCATCTGCAGGCTTGAATTTAGCCAACATGTTAATTGTTACGGTTTGTCCACACAACAAATTGATAAGCGTAACGGTTTTGGTTAATGAATATTCGTAATTTTTAACGAATTCAAACAATTTCAGATTGTCGATTAAAATCATAACATATACAAATTTGTCAATGCCACTCTGTATTGGTAACATTAAAAAGATAAACAAGTATGGAAAGTTCCTTTTTTGATCACCTTTAAATCAAAATTAATTTAGAACGGATTATAAAGAGCAAATGTGATCGACGTTTAACAATAGTGAAAGTTCCTAAATTAATGTTTTTTAAAAAGGTGCATTAGAATAGAATTTTGGTTGTCATCACAGAGGTCGGCGGATTTTTATTGCACAAATATTCATTCTATTTCAAATTCAACAATCAAATTAAACAGTACTGGCAATCATGAATAGAAACACTAAAAATATATCATCCTTATTCTGCGATAAATTGGGGAAAATTTTCTGTGGTGGACATAATTTAATTGATAAGCAATACCATTTAGACGGCATTGTCAGCTATAATTTTTGAATAATTCAAAGATTCGTGTTCATTTAACGCATATTAAGTACTGTTCAATAGTATTGAATAGAAGTACGCTCGAATTTCCATTTTCAATCATTTCGTATAAAGACTAGTCCATTGATTGATTGTCAAGCAACTATATCAGTTCATTATTAGTATGAACTACTATTTTACGGATTATATAGGTTCATTTCTATGTTCAATCAACATAAAATCGATAAATGTATAATGGAATTACACATCAACGGTTCTACAGTCGGTAATATATAAAGAATCGAAAAGATTATGTGCAATATGTTACCTGGTATCGATAACATATTGTGGCATTAAATGAGTATCTTCGTTACAAGACAATAGAATTTTCTGCAAGACTCAATTCTTATCTTTATTTATGTCTGTCAATTTTTTATTGTTTCACATCGTAGCTTCATTGACTGATTCTAATAAAAAATTGTATTTGTCCGTGGACTGCAATTTGGCAATTTATTTCTACAAACAAATCGATCAGATAAATGGCAAAAATTTACAAAAATTTATCGACAAGGATGAAGATTGCAGTTTAGATTTCGAAGAAAAGGGCAAGGTTTGTGTGTTTATTAGATACATTCAGGTGTAGGCAGGCGCAAAAAGAGAACAAAAACCATTACGATCGACAATAGCATGTAGCGACGCATTTATTCTAAATATGCTGTTTTCTTTTTTTTTGTTTGTATTTTACGACTGACTTATCTTTTTTGCCTTCTTTTATTCTACTGAATTTTTTGTTTGTTTATAACGCAATAATGCAAATATACTCAATTGCTTCGATAAAGATGAATAAATTATTCTCGTTTAGAATAGTTTTGATTCGGTTTTTGTTTTTAAATAAAACAGGACGATTTAACGTATTTGTTGTAAGTGTAGCGGATAATTTGCAAGTGAATTTACTTGATTTAATTAATGTGTAAAACGTGCCCCTGCGCACAGATTAAATATATTTGGAGAGGGTTTGTGGCGGTGGTTAGTCCTGCAGGTTGTCTTGACATTAACAATAATTCTCCTACGTGTACGTAGAAGGATATTCACATTTCAACTCGTATGATTTGTTGATGTGAATAATTCAAATTTTATCATATTCTAACCGTCTAAGATAGTGTCATAGTGACAAGAAAATTAAAAATTGGTTAATTTTCTTCTGTACGTTTCCTTTTTCTGTTCACTCCTCGCAATTTTAATGTAAATTCACATATTTTATAACAGACAAGTTGACAGAGAGTGTCAAAAACTGACAGCTATAAGGACTACTACACACATACTCCAACTGACATACCCTTTTCTCAAACAACTTTAAAATATAATAAACGGGATAATATAAAGGCAACATAAAATATTATCAAAATCAAACATAAAGACCAATGATCAAACGTTGTTGTTAGATTTACACCTCAATAACACTTTTGTTATTTCATCAAAAGGAAACAATTAATTTTGTTTCATATTAGAATAAAATAAATCAACGAATCTTAAAATTTACACTAACAAGACCCTTGACTGTTACGTTTTTCTATACAAATAAAGCCAGACTATTTTTTGTTAGAATTTGTGGATGAGACAAGGAAACAATCCTGAAGCGACAACAATAACCACAAAAATAGGATGTAATTCGGCGATTTTTTGGGCTTTGAAATGACACTTTTATATAGAAAAAAATATTTACAAGAAAAATTCCATCATTTCTTTTATCGTTTAAGTAGCCGGATATAAGTGGAAAATGTCTTTTATTCCGATACATGAAATACTCGAATATTTTCAACAATATAAATATCACTCTTCAATGTTGATGTTTGTATATTTATGTATGAAAATTTGTATAAATCGCCTGAAAACTTACTGAGACTCCGTTGACAGTTCGGTTGACTGAAAAATATCTCATATGTTCGATAATCACAATTTTTCAACCACCAACAAAAAAATCAACTGACATTTAGTTATTGAAATAGTTTCCACAAGTGGAAATTTTTTCCATTTTCAAGTTAATAATTTCTCTGAATAAAATTCAGGATGCAAGTTGTTGAAAAGAATACGTTCTTCTTAAAGATATACACACTTGATATTTAATACGAAGAAAAGCTATTAACAAAAGACGTCTCGACAATAATTGCTTCCTAAACTTCTCATATTTGTTTCTTGAACAGAAGAAAAACTGGAAATTTTCTTGTCAACACAGCCACTATTATTATAATCCAAGTTATGGAAAATTGTAAAAATCGGTTACTAAGATTTCTTCTAGTATTTTTTTTAAGAGTGTGTATTTTTCTATTTGCATTTTCGATACGTTGGGAATTTGACGGTTTATTATATTGATTCAATTTCAAACTTAAGACATCTTCAAACTTTTATCCTCTCTCAATTGTAGTTATTTTTCAATCTTGAGTTATAAAAACTAAAAATTCCCAAATATTATTTGGAGCTTTATTTCTGTTTATTAAAATGGGTTGTGATACTAATTTGTCAACCTCAGAAATTCTATTTGCATACTTTGATATGCAAAAATTCACTGATTGGTAACTGAATTCAAACCTTATGTATGGATTTTTTTTAAATTGTTTCATGTGGCTAATAAAATATTAAATTAAATTAATTTAAACTAGAAAAAAAATGAGGAAATTGGAATATTCTAGAAGATACCTTGAATATTATTAACTTTGTTAACAACAGATATAACAATTTATAAAAATAGATCAGAGCAAATCTAAAAATTGAGCCAAATTTCGATAGGAATATCCTCAAACTGTCAGACGCTTTATAGTTGCATTTCAAACATTCCAGACTAACACAAAACATGATTTATACTATCAAGAGACAATGTGGAGGGTGAGAAATTAATATCAAACGGTCAAATTGAGGTCTTGTTTATTCCCATTGATCTATTTCTTCCAACATTATAGATAAATTCTAGATAATGTTCCCAATAAATATTCATAAATTGTGAGTAGGGACAAATTCAATAACAAAATTGATTTTGATTGACCTAATGAACATAATAATATTCATAATCTATAAATATAATACATTCAAAATTCAACCAATTGATTAATTAAGATCGCCTTTTTAAACCTTCCAAAATCTGAGGAACAAACACTATATTCTAATAAGTTATCCATCCAACTCAATAGAATAGAGAACCCATCTCAACATTTTGGGGTATCATTTCCCTATTGTCGAGATTATGAACGACTAATCTGTTAAAAATTTAATAATAAGCAGTAGCCGGCCAATCTAACAATGGCACTAATTAGAAATTCCCCCGTCTGCTGGAAGTTCTACTTAAAGCATAACTTGAACATTAACGTCATAAATAATATCCTCGTCTATCTACTTAAACAAAAATATAAACAAAAATCTGATCGGTTTATTTCAAATATTAACCAAATATTTACCATACTGGCCAATAATTCAATTAAATTCCTTCAGTTTTTCTTTTTTTAAAACGAAATCTTATTCAAAACAAACGAAAAATTTAATAAAACTAATCACAATGTTCTAGAAAATGTTCGTTGTACAACAAGAAAATTACATAAATCCTCTAGAGAGACCGAAATCTTTCAGACTTGTACAAAATCAACTCGTTCCAGTTTCCTTGCCAGGTTGTTCTCTTCGTTCATTCTATTTTTTTGCTGCCTCCATCTCACCTTCATCTTCTTCTCATTGTCAAACTAGTCTAAGTAATTGAGATTTATTCAAATTTCCTAACACAAAATGAATTCAACAGGAAATGAAAATAGTTGAAGCCAATTCAAACTTAATCAAATCAAACAGATTTGCGATAATTATAAATTATGGATGTGGTAAATTGTTGATTGAAAAAACTTTTTTCAGATGGTCATATTTATTCTACAAGTCAATCGATTATAGTTTATTTTATACTGAAATAATTATTTAACGTTTTTCAGTTTATTTGCCAAGAATTATTAATAGACAATTCTCTTCTCTGTTCGACTTTTAACAATTTAGATACGGTATTATAATAGTTTAGAATTTAAATTTTTCTACTGTCATTGATTTATGAATGTTGGCTTAAAGATTTGGAAACAATTTTATAATTATTATTAATCAGTCCAGTAGCTGTGATTTTTTTCTTTTTGGTTGTCTATTTTAAAAACAAAAACAGTAACAAGACCATACAAACGATGCATTACATGATGAACTATAATTAGAGTTTGTCTATTGGCAAAGTTTTCCTACAGACAGTTATTTGTTGTTGTTTTATTTATGATTATAATTTTCTCTATTTCTTTTTGAATAGTACTTACTGTATATTTTAAGATTAGTATTAGATTGCCAGTTTTAATAAAGCGGATTAACATTGAAACAACAGAAACGAATCCGTGTTGTTGTTGTATATTTGCGTAAAAGAGGCAGAGAATATCACCAAAGAGACGACATTCAAAATGTTTACTTTTCAAGCTATTGTGACGTTCGTATTTTAATAATCCCATGACTGATGTATAATGTGGCACCGAATTTTGCGGCAGTGAAATTTCTAAGATAAGAAGAATGATTTTTTATTTAAATCTTCAACAATACGAAATATAAAAAAAAAACGCGAGTTTTAGTCTTTTAAGAAAAAAATCTCCCTCAATATTGCATTGAAATTCTATTATTTACTCTCTAACGATACCGAACGTATAAATCTTAACATACGTTCATTATATTCGATGTTTCTTCGTATAATTCATTCGTTTTCCTTAATAGAATCTCGCATTTTTGTTAGGTGATACGAAACTTTCTCGTATTGTTAAAATTCACTGGATTGTAATTTTAAGAAACAAAGTGCGATTCGGTTCAAAATATCAACGAATATTGTTTTTATGTCGTGCTTTTCACCCGAACATAATAAAAATCCACCTTATATTTTTCATAATAATATTACTTACAATATTCAACAGATATAAACGGTTCTTTACGACTTTTCATCAAATTTTTATCTTATTTAATAATGTATTGGAAAAGAGATTCATGTATTAAATCATCATATTTCATCTCAATTACCATATATATTAAACAATGAATAAAATGTTATAGTTAAACAAAAATTAATGCAGAAATTTAATTTTGAAATAGTTTGAAAAGCAACATCCATTTATATTTACAGAGGAAATTTCCAACATTAACAACAAAATTGCCAACGTATGTAAATAACAAAAATTATCAATATTGGTGAATTTCACCCTTGAGTTGTTTACTTAATCGAAGATAATGAAACCTAAATTAATTGGATATGTTTAAAGAAAGTAATCAAATCATTATTGTGTCTGTATTGTTATTTAGATCATTGTTATATTGCATTATAGATAGCAAAACAATAGATACAACTGTTCACTATCATTAACAATATGTAGGTCACGACTAACCAACAAACTGAGGATTACAACAGGTGATTTATAATTTAACATATTATCTACAATATCAGTAACTAGAATAATGATTATCATCTCAACCACTTGAATTTAAAATAAGTTGAATTTTAATAAAAGAAAGAGTTAATTGTATTGTTCATACTGAAAATATATGGATTTTCAAATAGACTGAAATATTCTATAACGCAATATTTACTTCATGTAAAATGATAGCCATCATGTTTTTTTAGTAAATAAACAGAACGTTGTCCGATCAACATCAAACTCTAATCTTAATGGAAATAATTCGCTTTGAATAAAATCAATAAATAATTGAAGCATTAATGAGAATACAAAAAGTATTATTTAATCAACGGAAATTGATCTTTTTTATCTGAAATTTCGTGATTACAATACAATCGCTACGTCTTCTGAAACGATTTCGTACAACAAAAAAAGGAATATACTTAAATTCTAATTATAAAATGGTTAACGATAAAATCGATATTATTAATGAACAGGGACGTAGATTTAATTCTACCAAATTTAATTTTAAACAAATATCAGAAGATACGAAATTGATTGATATGGCAATTAGCAGGTAAACAAAAACATAAACAATCACTTGATGAATCTTTTGAGATTTTAAAAGAACAATCTATACGGCACCAAGAAGCTATCTATCACTTTCACATTGTTCTTACAATGATATCCTTTAATGAGGCTTAACTAAACTGCAACTATAGTATTGATTATAATCTCCAGTAGAACAATTGACAAAAAAATAATGAAAAAAGAACAGTTTGTTACCTAGAGAGTTTAGAAGATATGAAATTCCTCAACCGAGTTAAAATCACTAAATATTGTAAAAATCCTCTAATTCTATCAACATGCTCAACTAGTACGATTGACAAACACTATTAGATGCTGTGTTAAACAATATTGTTGGATAAAGTGTGATAACAATTTATGTCAACTAACAATACAGCTTGGTAAATCATCAAAACACACACTTGAGTAAGGTAAGTGGAAGAGAGTATAGAATTTCGAACTAAAGAATACAGTAACGTAACAATAATAAGAACTAATGAGTAGTTCACTGTAATTGACTCTAATAATTACCGGATTCTTTAAAAATATTAAAGTACTTCCAAATGATTATTGCACAATATTATCGAACATACTTTTTCAAATCTAATGTCAAAGATTTAAAAAGGAAGCACAATTTTATTCTATCTCAATAATGAGGCTTCTGTTTTTCAATTAATTTAAATAAGGAGATACAATTATTGAACAGTAAAGAATTTTCGACATGGATCAATAACGGATATAATTTGATCATTAAATACCAGCGCTGCGAGATTTATTCGCAATAAAAGCGATGATGTTTAACTATAGAAATTTTAAATTATAAAAAGATGAGTTTCGAATATAAAATTACATTTTATATTCGAATAAAATCCCTGCCTGTTTATATATATATATTTAAATGGCAAATTTAAGTGCCTCTAATAGAGGATTTTTGAAGCTGAAACCTCCATTTATTAAATACTAGAACTAAAGCATGCTTTTAAAAACCCAAAAAAATAGTCGACCAAGTTATCGATTGGGTAAATTATTTTTAGATTATTTACTAATAGAAAATAGACAGTCAAAAGGAATTGTAGCCTTTGAAAAAAAAAGTTTACAACAGTTTAATAGAAATTTAGAAAGGCTACAATATTGATTGTAAGTTCAAACAAAAAGCTAGTGTAAATTTTCGAACAATAACATAACTGACACATATCTGTATTTACAATGTTGTAGTGTATACATTTTAAATATTTTAAATTCCCATCGAACATTTCGACAATGCCTAGCAATGTTGGAATTCTAATTAATTTTAACATTCTCATATAGTGCTGCGACAATAAACTACAATTTAGACTAGGTACATAGTAAAAATATGGAGAGTTATAAAAAAGTTTAACTGTCGACAAGGAATATTTAAACAGGAACAGAACAGTAGAAATCAAGTCACACCTGCAATATTTATATTACATTTCCCCAAGTTCATTAAAACTTTCCTTCATTCCTATCTGTAGTAGATACATGTAAAGTAAAAGAGAAAAGAAAGTAGGGAGGAGTGCTTTTTTCAACTACTTCTCAAACTCTATTTTCCAGTAGAAGTTTGACATTTAAATTGCAATAAATAAACGAGAAATATTCGAGAAATTGTTAACTTTATACTTATAATTTAAATATCTAAAGGAATCAAATAAGTTTCGTATAGTATATTTAAAAGAAATCGACAGAATAATTAGAAAATTCTTATAACGAATTGACGTCAATCGATTGGCTATACAGCACGGTTTTGAGATGAAACAAAAAAGTATCTGACAGTTCATTATTATAACGTTGAAAGTCTAAAATAAATAACAGATTACTACGTAAAGAGATGCAGTCACAGACGAAAGTCGAACTTTAATCGAAATCTTGGTAAGGGTGCGCTCACGTTCAAAATAAAACTGAACAAAGCAAATTTCATAAAAGACCTGCAATTGTACTAAATTAGAAAACATTTTCGACCAAGCTCCTTCTAATCTTGATAAAGTGAATACAATCAAACAGCTATTTTAAATGAAATATGAAAATCTTGATTGATACAAGAGATTTTTGTTATTTTTGCTTTAAAATACTTTTGGAATTCGAATACGTTGAAAAAAGATGACTAAAATCACGTTGGTATGTTTATAATAAAATTTATACGATGTGAATCTAGCTTTAAACGAAATAATGAAGTAACAATGGGGATAAAACGTTAACTCGGTTTAATTTTGCAAAAAAGGCAAAATACGCTCGTATTTCCGCTATGTAAACTTCATTCGATACGAAGATTTAATTTTCTGTTGCAATGACAAAAGTCGCTTTACATTTATTTAATCTTTCTCTTTTGTAATGTTCTTGACAACATAAACAATCGTTTAAATTTTGTTTTATTTTTAAATCTGCAGATATTAGAGACGAATTAATCGAAACTATATTGGTTTATTGTAATTTCAATCAAATTCAATATGACGAAAGATTTTTAATTGATTTGCAATTTAAAGAATCCAAGGCAATAGAAAGACTGAAGTTTTTTTCATAGTGATGAATTGAAATAAAATTCTATCAAGGATATGTGAATCTCTACCATTCCTATAATTAACAATCTCTTATTACAAATAATAAAAAGAAGCGAAACTTTAACTAGAACATCATAAATTCCAAGTTAGTCAAAGTTTTCAAATCAGGTAGATGACCGTTTCTCTCAATTCACCAACTAAAAGTTTTTAATTATAACAGTTTAAAGTAGTGGAATTTATCGTTCATTAAACAAATTAATTTTGTATTCATTTAACTAACATCATTAGATTTTAATTACTCCATGGACAATTTCGAAATGTTTGAATATGAATAGAAGAGATAAAACCGCTACTTTTGCGACTTTTAATTAAATTTTAATACGAAAAATATTAAACGACACTTTTAAACTTATTAATCAAAATCAATAATTTCAACAATGTGTCACCGTCTCCACCCTTATCACTAAAGGATAGACAAAGCATTTAATCAGTTGTTCCCTTGTTCGATTCTAAACCAGAACAAACAGTACACATGTTTTGTCTATGCTGTATGTATGTATGGATGTGTGTGTGTGTGTAACAATCCAATTTAGGGGTGGCGGATGTACGTCACACCACAAAACGGAAACTCCCTGTTGCTCCTTAGTCTAGATGGAGCCGAGATATCCCTCTAAAGATGTTCCAAAAAGGGGATGTGACACTATGAATCTTCAACATCAAGTTACTGCACCCTAGACTATAACATTACTTCTAAATTATACACATAAAGGAGTGGTTTTGTTCAAACACCACCTTAATATGTGGAAGATTTCATTTTGTCGACGATATTCAAAATTATAGCGTTTACATAATTGTCCCTTCATGTTGTTGTTGTTGTTGCTGTAGTTATTGTAATAGTAAAGGGGAAAATTGTTAAAATTAAGGGGCCAAATGTTGGTGGAGATATGCGTTTTAAACAACACCAACAACACTATACAAACACCGGAAAGTAAAGGAAGCATTCTGTTACATTCTCACTATAAATGTGTGTGTATATGTCGTATTTTAACATACAAAATAAAGTTTTCAAATAATTCAAACGTACAACAATAACATTTTAAACTTTAATCTAACGTTTATAAAAGAATTTAAGAAAACGCTTGTTTGTGTAAAAAATAATGTAGGTAAATGAGAGAAATGGTAAAATTTCTGAAAAGAAAAGCAATTTAAACAACAGAATTAAAACGAAAGATTTATGAAAAACAATCTAGATACAACCTGTAAAAACGTGAAAAATATATAAACAAACAAACAATTAAAATTAGCTTTGTTCCCATCCAGATATTTTAAATAAATTCAGTAAATTTCGAATTTAAAAGATATCTACATATATATTTCATATATATTTCATAGGCATTCTTCTTTTCCCTTTATTTTTACAATTAATTTTCTTTTAAGCGACTAACTAAAGAAATAATATCCGTTGCCAACTTTACGATTTAATACAATTCTCCTTTATTAATGTGAACAGATGTCTATTTTAAAAATGTTGTCAAACCTACCACAAACTAATTTTTATAGATAATTCAGAGATAATTATAAAACTTTTGCAAATATGTTGATCCTAACACTATAAACATTATTTACTCTATGTTTATACAAGTTTGCCTTACAGCTGGAAAAATAATAATTAAAAAAAAAACTACATAACTACTATTTGTTTAATAAATGGAAGCCGCTGAAAAAACACCATTAAACCCTGTAAATACCGGTTGAATACTATTCTGTTTTGAAAGAGGTAGAACAAAAAGAGAATCGACTAATAGCTTTACTTTAATGTAGGAAGAAAGGTAATAGAACAAGCTACTAGCTTCCGTAATTGATTTCATTGATGTTAAAGGAGGAAGAGAAAAAAGAATGCTATATCAAATCGTGAACTTTAATGTTTTCATGACACAGGGCAATTGAGTTGCTTTATACAGGAAAGATTTTCATCAGACTTTTAAACCTACTAACAATTCTTATTACTATTGTTGAGAAAGAGTAAAAATTGTGTGAACAAAGTAAAGAAACTTTTTCTGTATATAACTCCACAACAACCAACAAAAAAAAAGTAATAGATCAATCGATCACACACAAGAACATCCGCATGAAACAAAGGGATAAGAAAGAAAAGCAGATGAAAAAGATTTCGTACACATACACAAAAACGACACAGAATATTACAAGAATCTTTTAGAATCTTATAATTAGTTCAAAAGATTCAGTCAACGAAATTTTGAAGACTTCAAAGTAAGATCACCACCGGTGTATTCCCTTGTCTGTTATAATAAAAGAATACCTTCGAAAAAAAGTTTCCAATTCCCTCTCATTATGGATAAATCGATAAATTATTGAGATGTGTATTTCGAGATTTATACTGTTTTTTCCTAATTATCTTAAAACAGTCTATTTTGCTCATTTACGTCAATTTGGACACTCTTCAATTTCCTTGAACAGAGTGAAAAAGTTCAAAAAACTATCCAAAAATCAATATAAAAATAACTATATGGCCATAAATTATGGCAGATTTCCAGTTTGAGTTTAATTAAACAAAAATTGTCTCAATATTCACAACTTATAGCTAGTTCAAAATTTTTGACATTATTCCCTATTCCGTTTTGTAATCATTGACATAGGTATCCATATAACAAAATATAAGAAAAACTAGTGTCTTTTACAGAACAAACGACTTTGACAGTCTTCCAAATAAACCAAGGGCTTTAATTTTGACACAAATCTACAATCAAGTCGACAAATCCATGATAAATTCTTTAAGTCGTCCTTTTTAATGAATCTGACCAAATTGTGTTCGCTTACTTAGGACATTCTGTACACTTGGTGAAACATTTTTGACACGTGTTTGAATATTTCAAAATATTTGTGCCAAAACCTGACACAATACGATATTGTAGTAGAACGTGGAGTATTCAAAAATAACTTTGGCGAAATACGTACTACGTATGATACTGGCCAAAGTTCAATTCAGATCGTCTATTTTACCTAAGCATTGTTATCTTTTATTAGAAAATTAGAACATACGTGTAAAGTATTTGAATTTATTTATAATATTTCTATTTCCATTTCAACATGATTTTTTCAATCATTATTTCGTTTTTTTCCATTTGAAAGTTTGATTTGAAAACTTTAGAGTGTTTGTAAAAAAGCGGTTGTAAAGAATATAAAAATTTAAATGAATTATTCAAATCTCACAATAATTTTTTATGACTTTAATAAGAAGTGAAAACCATTACGTTTTTATTGAAAATCATTACGACAAATTAATAAAGAATCTACTTCATTTGATAGACGATGAGTTAAGGAATCATGATAAAAACCAGACTATAAAGGATTCCATTATTAAAATCCAGTTGTGTTGAAAACCACTTCAACAAAACTACAATTGTATTGAAATTTTTATTGCAAAAAGTTGCTAAATATTAAAGCAAATTGAAGGCATGCTAGAACCTATTGGTACGCATAGGGACGACAACTTCTTCTCGATTTGTCTCTACAATGATTTAAAATTAAAATTACAAATCCCCCAAAAAAGTAGAAACAAAGCAAAAACAAACAATACACTAATTTTAAATATTCTAAATAAAAACTTGAAACTTTTATAGACTCTAACGTATTTTAATATTTTAATTTTATAATTGCTCAAAAGATAGACATTTCAAAATTGAATAAATTTTTACCAAATTCAAATTAAATTAGAACAATGAATATTGAACATTGAAACAATGCAATCTTATATCTAATTATGAAACTTTCATGAATTCCAATTAAAATGTCTTAGATGTACTTGAAATTTCCTGACAACACACTAAACAAGTATTCCTTGTCAAGTACAAGGTAAGCAAGTTAATGCATCTATTTTTAGTTAATTTTTCATTTAAAATTTATACGCTAATTGTGTAATAAGTAGAAATTACAAAATAAATTTTCCAGATAGTTGAACTTGTTAACGTAAATTGAACTGAAAAAATGTCCTAATTCAATTTTATATGTAAAAATATACAGTACGTCCGCTAATTAGCACAGCAAAGTCTACTTTTTGCAGGCTAAAAGAGGTAATTTCTAGTACATGTAAAGAACACGATGTAAAACAAGCATAATGATGATAATTCAGTATGTCTTATAAATTAAAATCACTAAAAAATGTCAAATTTCCTGTATATATTATGCATATGGAAACAATCGTTATTTTGTTATCATTTTCAAACACTTCCCTAATTGTCGTCATTTTCTCGTTTTAATTAACCAACAAATATTAAGTCTGATATAGAAGTAAAATTATTCACATAAAATATTTATTTATGTTTTCAATAAGTTACGAATTATAACTCATTTCTAAAGAAACATTACATGGTACAGTCTAATATAAAGTTATCGAATAGAGAATGTTGTCACAATATTACCTAACTACCCAAAACAAACTATCATGTTACTACTAAACTAACTACAGGACGAAACTCAATTAATAGTTGATTCAAATAAAATCATAATAGATCTCGATAAACCAATATTAGATGAATTAGAAGTGTATCAAGTTGATTAAATTAATGTTAATATGTTTAGATATGAAAAACAATGCAGTTAAGTTAAGATTTGGTGAATGGTTCAACTATAGAAAAATTGCGAGAATTTGCTATTAATGTAAGAAAGTTGGAAAATTCTCTACTTCAGACAATAATGCTGTGTAAGTTCAAATGAAATAAACCAGAGAAAAGAGGATTGTGCTTGGAATAAGTTAAAATACAGTGGTTCAAACAGAATTAGTTTATAGTTGATGAATTAATTTCAATTTTTTTGACATCAAACATTCGTTGTTGAATTTGGTGGAGGCGCCGGGTGATATTCATATTCTATGCTATAAAATAATAATTAAACATTATAATATTGGATCAATAATGCACGAAACTTGTTACTATGACACGATTGTACGATAGCATTATTGACGAAAAATTGCACAAATTTTATACACTATTCAGCAATATGATAATATACTTTTTGATATCAATTCACAATATTTTACAAGATTTGTGGTATAACAATAAAGAGAACCTGCAATGCGATTCGTGTTGCAGCTAGTTTAAAGTGTAAGGCTTAACTTTATATTGCTTTAACTATGACAAACTACCTTTAGAATAAATTGAACAAGTAAACATTCACTAGAAAAAAAAAATTGTATATACCGCAAATCGTTATTATAAAAATTGACTTGCAAATTTTATTCAAATCTCAACAGAACTTCAAGATTTATCCATTTTTCATCAATCCGCCGCAGAGAGAAAAACAACGGCTTGCAACTTAAAAAAAAAATGTGATAAATCACAATGTAAGTTAATTTGGAAATGAAAAACACGATTGATTTTCTAAACGATACAAATATACGACAAATGTAAACTAGTTTATGGAGAAAAATCGGGATTTATTCAATTTTTACCTACATGAAATGAAATCGTAGCAATATCAATTTTTATAGAAATTCAACAAAATCAAATCAAATTCAAAGAACTGTAAAGCATATAGATACTTGTAAGCAGTAGACTTTAACAATTTCTCTTTGGATTTAAATTTATACAAGACAAAGTAAAAAAGAAAACGAACAATATGTGCTACACATAATTCAAATATAATCGATTTTTTTATGTAATATAAATTATACATGCAAAAATTTTATACCAACCTAAATTTTACATTTTGATTAATTTACTCTAAAGAGAATTTTTGAATTGAAAAAGTAACTACAGTGGAAAATAATTATTCGACATAACAATTAAAATACAACGTTATAAAATCTAATATGTTTCTAATGAATAAAATTTGATTTGGTTGACTTAATTTTGTAGCAGCAAAAACAAAATTAGGCTAACAAGCTATTAACGATGAACCGAAAATGAATAAAATTACTCTTTCTTCATATATGTATTCTATTTAATTTACTTTCATCTTTTTTATAACAGAGAAATCATCTAAATATTGAGTTAATATTAACTAATTCAGTCTCGTCAAATTGTTTGACTCTTAATATTTATTAGTTGAAATAACTGAATACAAACGCTAATTATTAAAAAAATTAACATCAAAGTAAAATTATTTCACCTTTTCTAATAACCGATACACCAATTAATGTTAAAATTAAATAGTAAACCACTTTTAACGGTTATGGAGCTCTCAAAGATCAAACATATATGATTTGCTACTATAAAAGCACCAGTTTTTTTTCGATAATCGAATCATCTGGAATTAATAGTTTGCCATAAAACTAAAATGTGTCTTTTGTACCTACATAAAACACTACAAATGTTTATCTGTTTAAGAGAAGAATCAAGATGAAATAAAGCCGACAATTGTGTCCAGGTTTGCTTGTTCTAACGTTCAATGGTGCCAAATTAGGTCTACAAGACAAAACCGATTTGGTATTAATTGTAAAGAAAACTTCCTCCTCTTTGAAAGAAATAAGACCTGCTTTGAATTTAAAATTTAATCTTGTTTTTCTACTTTAATCATCCTAATATTTCTTTTAAAAAACAATTTACAATTTACTCCATAAATCTTGTCGATGGTTAGTCACATTGTTTAGAACAAATGGAAAATTTGAAAATTTGCTTGGTAGTACAGAAAGTGGACAAATACTAAAAGAAAAGTCTATTGGATTAAATAAAAATAGTCAAGTCTATGAGAAAAAAAGGTGAAATTTCTCGAAAAAATAACAGGCATAAAGATACCGATTTTACATTTTTGAAAGGGAAAGGTTTTGTTGAAAACCAATTTGACAAAAATGTAAAAAAGCCAAGTTTCTGTCCTGGTAAAAGTGGTATCAAAGTCGATAGTATGTTTCCTTGTCAACAAAACGAAATGAAATTTATATGAGTAGATCGAAAATATCGGGCGTATCGTGTTTCAATTTTCCTTTATCATTTTTATTGCCCACTGAAAGATTTGTAAATACATATTTAGTGTTGATTTTCTTCATAGAATTTATTAATATACATCTAGATTTTATTACAAGATTTTCTATTCTTATCGTAGAGAAAAATGTGCAAAGCAAATATCATGTTGACTCAAAAAAAGAAATATTCATGAAATTCAAGTAAACAAAGTCGAAATCATGATCGTCAGTTACAGTTCATAGACGAGCACAAGATTGAAAACTTTTGATCCTGACTAGACAGAAATACGTTTGAACTTACTTTATAATGAAACTTTATATAGAAGAATATATTTTCGTCGATTTTGTGCATTTGTTGATAAACGTATTTTATACAATGATATTTCCGAATAGAAAGATATTAAAATTAAATTACAATTGCAACAATGAAAATATCAACTAATTCAATCGAGTACTTTACAGTTTCCTAATAAACGTCCGGAATTAGTATTGTAAATTAGTAGAATAATTTAGTGGTTTAGCACTTAAGTCGATAGAAACCACTCTATTCTTCTGATCGAACAAGCCTTCCTTCTTTCCACTTTACCAAATTATGAAGCGGAAGCTTTTCAAATATTAACATCTATATCTAACATCAAATCTTCCACAAACTAAGAGAGATAAGATATTATCGTACAGTTCCCTTATTTTGGAGCAAAAAGACAAGCGTAAACTGGTTATATTAAACATAAAAAACAGACCCAATATACTTGAGAAATGATAAAATCTGTCGATAGAACCAACCAAAGGCCGTTTGTTAACAAAAAAATAAACGACGGACGGCGTAAATTTATTCATTACTGTTGTTAGAAAATGGAGATTATCCAGCAAACTAATAAGATATTAAATTAACGTACAACAACTTTTAATGAACAAGAAACAAGAGATTTTATTGAAACTAACGTAATATGAAAATTTAAACTAACAAGTTCTCTTGTTGAAATCATATTATAGATTAAATTTAGAATTAATATAGATTGAAATTGCATGGTGCTATCATGAAGCAAATATATTCAATTTTAATTGAATTAAAATATGAGAAATGTCCAACATGTATAAATTATTTTGATTTTCAGTAGAAATCTTGCAACAGAAGAAAAAAACAACCACTGGATTTAATCCAAGTGTTGTATTTATATTGAAAGATTTTCAAATATAATAAATCTGTATAATTTTAAATTTCAATTGAAATTTTGAATTCTCTAAAAAGTTCTTTAATTCTAGAATTACATTTTGTAAAAGTTTCAACAAATAAATAAATTCGATTATAAATTGAATTGAAGGGGTTCACGATAACATGATGGTAAACATCAAATACATGTACAGAGTAGTTTTCGATACGGCAAAGTAAAGAAACCACAAAGGATAGTGGTGCATAGATAGGTGCGGCTAACTCGAATAGGATGTTGGATAATATCCGCTATTTCCTTGATTGTAGTCCTAGACTAGTTGCACACCACGTCTACCAACAACAATAAAGTTTGTAAGTTGAATTACAATGTATGACGCCTCTAGCTATTTACACATCAAATGGTCCCAATCTCACCAACTATGCTTACCTAATTGAATTATAGGACATCAAACTAAATATTATCATCAAATTAAACCTTAGCAAACAAATAGTTGAAGTATTCAACAGGCAAAAGAGTCGACGAATCGTTACAATAAAACTGTAATAACGTGGAGATTTTAGCATGGTTTTTATCATCAATGCTTCCTAGTGGAATTTCAAACAATTTTATTCAAATGATAAGTGTAACAGTTGGAAAAATTCCTTCAAAAATTCGTCGTTGTATTTAAACGAATGGACGATAATACAACAGCAGAAAAAGAGATAAACGAAATTCTCAACAATGAAATATTGGCTCGTTTAAGCCGGCATTGAAATTAATTGGTCCAAAATCGCCCTTTTCAGTTCGCTTTACTTTAACGTTAATAAAAATGTTCAATTTCATTTAATGTAAAATAATTACGTAACATCTTCCGCTTATTTTCCTATCAATATTGGGGGAAAAATAGGCAAATTATATTCGTAATTCATAGAAATTGTTGAATTGTTACTCGTTAAAATCGAATAAATTAAATATTGAAGTAAAAAAAACATAGTTTCTCATCTTCACATCAAGAATCTAATTACGACTATCTAAAAAGTCGCCCTGCAATAAAGTTCATTCAAAATTTATTGTTTGTAATAACAATTAAGATTCAAAATTAAAAAGAAAAGTGAAAATAATCGGAATTCGAATAAAAATAATTGAATTGAATTGATTTGTATAGAAAATAGATCAAGATTTCTTTTATATCCTTATTAAAAACCAATTTCCTTTAGGTTTTGGTTTATTTAATCTAACAAAACAAGATTGTGAACAAATCCTTTTTTATTGTTGTCGGTTTATATTTCTTCCATTTCCTACCTCGAATACCTAACACGATTGGATTAAGCAACTAAAATGCCACTAATGAATTCTAGTTGTAAATTAATTAAAAGTCGTAGTCGTAAAATAATTAAAATAATTATTGAGAATATAGAAATGTAATTTAAACTAAATAAATTGTTCTATTCTAAAATTCACCTGCAAAAAGTGTTTCAAAGGCGTATTTCGATATTTATACAGAAAATACATTAAGTTAGTTGCTTTTAATTATAAGCCGACAATATACTTTTCACTGTTATATGAAGAAATATGATACTCATTAATATGCAATTTTACAACTTTTCCAAGTACAAAATAATTTACTGACAATTTATAGTTATGTAGACCGTGAGTGCTCAAAAGCTATTAAAAATTAGGCAAAATTTGCCAACAATATAAATAACAATCGTCGAATATAATCAATTATTTAAGACTTAATGAGATCCTCTGTAATTATCATCTCATAAACCCTTGTTGATAAATTGGCTATTTCACGATATAAATCAAATTAATAATAAACTTATAATATAAATGTTTAAATTGAAATTACTATTTACAAGTCTTTGTTAATTTCAAATGTAATATAAATATCGACTTGAATTTATTGCAGAATAAAAAATACAACTACTAAATAACGTTGATTTATTTTTACCTTATGGAAAAAGCTATTAGTCTATTTTCAACAAACCTAATACTTTTATTAAGCAAACTCTCCAATAACAGACAATTGTTGACACATATTACATCAATAGAAATATTCGGCAACTAGCCAAGGCGGTAAAAAAAACGACACGTGTATTACAAACGACAATTTTTTTAACATAATTATAAACAATTGTGATTTTTTTGTAAGTTAAAATTAACTACACTGCATTATAATTTTGACGGAATGTTATGTTTGAGACATGAGAAGTAACCTCTGAATTTTGTTATCTCTCCGACCATAAACTTCAAAATTATACTAGCACAGTTTAATAAGACAGATTAATTAAATATTGTTAGAAATTTGTTTTGATATTATCGTACACCTCTTCAATGCAAAGATTTTCCTACAATAAATTCCTAAAACTCATTTAGAATGAATTCTTTACTATGTGACAACGAACGTCGGGAGATAAAAGAGAAATACGACAATGTAAAATTTTTAACGTTAAGGGCAAGCAAGACAGCTAGAAATAAATTGAATTGTAGAGGTCAATCTATGAACTATTCAAGAAAAGTGTAATGCTACTGTTACAGTCAGTGAATATAAGAGACAAGATTTGAAGACAATGAAATTCAATTCAAATGCATGTGCATTTCAACGACTAAAGATAATTGAGCTATCAATCACATAGAAGTATACTTTATTCTAATACTTTTGTGAAAATTGTGAATAATAAATTTGAGAATTACAATCACAAGTCATTCGATTTTTTTAGTTATATTCGTATTAAAATCGCTGTAATAGAATCTTATCAAAGAGCAGAGATAATAACGAAGGGTATTATGTAACATAATCCTCAAACATTGCCCTATTAATGATCATATTATAAAGTCAACTTTCAATCGATTCATTGGTAAAATCTGCTTTCCGGAATTAAACCGTCGGCATGTACTGTGGTGAATTGGAACATTTATTAAATTATTTAGAACACATTTTGAATCTGTATATTGCATGTACGAAACTCTAAAGGGGCCCATATTCAAAGTTGCATCATTTAGAAATGTATAGAGCAATCATACTGATGCAAGAACTTGTAATAAGATGTTCATACACACTCCCATACAAGACATATACGTAGTCAGCTTAACGTTGATTAGCTATTTTACCATAACGGCACGTGACTTGATATTTCAGCTTCATTAGTATATTGTGTGTGTAACAAGCATAAAATATTTTGCGATTTTCTATTCTAACTACTCCTGAATATTTAGTAAATTCTAGATTTGTCGATATCTAAATTTGGATGGAACATTTCGATAGATCTAGAACTAAGAATTCTTATTGTATATTGACTTCTATCTGTTTTTTGCGTAGCCAAAATTTTTTTGTTAGGCGTTGGCGATTTGAGATTGATCACGATTCGACAAGAAAATGAAATTGTTTCCATAAATAAAATAAAGAAGATTAAATCAAGACGAACTATAATGAGTCTAACAAGATCGACAATAACAAATAAAGTAAATGTCAAAATTGATGATCATTTAGAAGATTATGCTATTTTTAGAAAATTATCCGAATTATACAAACCATTAAACCATTTCGAAGGTTTCTTATATTTTATAAGCACAGGTTCTGTTATAATTCGACCATCAACTTTATTCTTATTAGAAAACTACACGAATGTAACATTGTTTTCGTCAATCTCTGGTAAACCGAATTAACGTTATTTGTAATAGGAAAATCCGTTTTCCCAGCTTGTTAAATTACAACGAACAATAAATCGTCAGCACATTAAATACATGCTAATTGTAAGTAACATGTTTGAGAGTTCTATGAAACATTGGCTATAACTTGAATAAATAATAGTCTCTTAATTTACAATACAATAATATACTGAAAAAATTAAATAAATAATCATTTACGTTGGTGATACTTGGATTTTTCACTACCACCAAATTCATTGGAAATATTCCGAGAAAAGATACTAAAAACTTGCCTTACTGTGGAAGTTAGTAATTTCAATCTGAAGTTTACAAATTTTCAAATCTTTTCCCTTCGGAAGCTTTCCAAACCACCATCAATTTATATCAACACATACAAAAAAAATCAATGATTTTCATAGCTACCAAAAATTGGATTCATTAAAATCTAATTAACACAGGTATGTACTGTTTAATTTGAAATCCAGTTTGAAAATTTAATAATAGGATTAGTCGGATACAAAAAAAATCAGTTTTTTATAAGCAGTAAATTTTAAATGGAACAAGTAACTACACGTAATAAATTTTTGTAAACATGAACTTAATAGTTTTACTATGTAAATAAAATAAATATAAATTATATTGTTTAGAAAGTTTGAACTGATATGTCTTGAAAGAAAGCTTGTTACTTTTGTAAAGCTCTAATTCATTTTAATTGTAAGCTTTCGTTACGTGAATAGGTTACTATATCAATGACTTGTCGTTGTTGCATTTTTGATTAATTTATGGACGAAAATACAACGAAAATTTTCATATTTCGTGTGTAGTTGACATGAAAATATTGTGAATTTAATAAATACATCACATTGGATATTTATTAAAAATGTAGTCTCAACCACAAATAAAAATCACAATGTATTTTCCATTGTGTCTCTACAATATGGTTTCATTTTAATTACATTTTTCTTTACAAATTCTTTTTACTCGATTCAACGATGTTCTATGTATGCTAGTTGTTATAAATGGAGGTGATAACTAAAAAACAGAAACAACTAGATATCTTTTACGTGATATATTACCAGTATGTCTTCAAAGGGTAGTATTTTCATATAATGCGTCGCCTTAAGCCTTTATAATGACTACTATTACAATACTAATTAAAATTTGATACGGTACAAAATAAGTCTAATTAAATGTCTATATATTTCCCCTCTAAACAAAAAAAAATCTCTATAACAATCAATAATGAGTATAATACTAGAAGCAATTATGAGTTAATTAGAGATGTTTTGGATATCCGATCGATAAAAGACAACTAACGATGACAAGAAATTTCGATACTTATTCCGACTATAATTATTATAAATCAAAAGCAAAATAATGTAACAAGTTTGCCGTTGAAATTATTGATTGTTTACCACAAAACAAAAATCTACATTTGTATCCATTCCAATTTAATACTCCTATCTATTTTTCATTTCATGATAGTCTCCCTGAAATGTTATTTGATTGATTTGAACGTCGACGTTTTTTCTGATCGTTTCAAGGCACAACACCCAGGAAAAAATCTATCCCGAAAGTGAGGAAAACAAAAAGGAAATATAATCGAAGTGAAACCGGTGTAACAAACAAGAAAATATAGACATATTCGCGCAATTATCGTTTCCATTTGCACAACTAATAAACTGCTAAATAATGATAACATCAATATAAAATTAACTACAGCACAATATTAAACCAAAATACATTCGGTTTTAGTTCTATTCTGCCACAATACTCAAAATCTTATATTATTGGAAAAATATGTCACCGTAACAATTAGAAATGTTCTATGTTAGAGACAAACAATGAAAAAGAAGCAATAGAACCAAGTAATAAGGATGTACTTATCGTATTTGATACAATATAAGAGATGCTGAAAGTGGAAAATATAGTCGATTCACATTAAATTATCTACTTGAAAGTTCCACTTGGACTTTTTCGATTCTATCTCTACTATGAAATTCTATACGCTATTAATACCACTCGAGTAATTTTTATTAGATAAGCCATTTTATTGGTCGACAAACGTAAATTCTATTACATTCACCGCAGTTCAGTAAATGCATAAAATTATAATAAAGCCTATCAACAACATAAAATCTAGAATATGTCTAATATTTACATACAATTCATTCAGCCCTCATTATTTATTAAAACCCATATTTCCCCCTTTTGCCCCCTAAAAATCAAATGATTTGTTAACATTATGATTATTAAAAATAACGCTCAACTCAAGGATATTACAACCGTCTTAATTTGAATTATTAACAACACAAAGGAATGAATGCAAATTTTAAAAAAGAGATCACAGATTTTTTAGCTTTACTGCTAATTCATTATTCAAAATCGCTTTAATAATTAACTAATACTCTTACAATAAACGGAGATTAATCTACTTGAAAGATAAATGTTAATCTTATGATTGGAATTATCTAATGATGGAGAATACTTCTGTAATAATAACAAGATTCTCTTAATAGATAATGAGAAATAGTTCGTCATACTATATGAGAATATTACAAATACCTATTTTAATTTATTTATTTTAATATAAAGCCTATTATATGTAGAATTACCTATATTTATACGTATAACGGTTAATTTCCCACCAAATTACAATCTTTAAAATGCGAATACAAACTGGAAAAGTTTTATATTGGAATATAAGAAAGTTTACCTATCGTTAACGAAAATTATGATAATTTAGATGAAAATTTAAAACTTTAACTTATAAGTAGTATAGCTTTAACTTATAGTAAAATTGCGGTTATTAAAATTAGTAATTATAAGTCGTGCATCATCCTAGATAGAAATAAATTTTAAAATTTTACAAAGTTAATTTTTAATCAAGGTTGAAAATAGTTTTCTGTTTTTAATCGTAAGTCATAAGGGCGATTCAATAAAATACTGGATACAAATTTTGAGCATTTTTTATGAAGATTTGTCTATTTATCAATTTTAAAACTAACGACAAAAACTTTGCTAGTCTCATTTTTCACAAACCTACCAGGATATGTAATTCTAACAGAAATTCTTATAACATTTCAACTTGATTGCCACCTTCTTCACCTATTCAAGATAATAAACTTGTATTTAGTAGTTAATACCTATGAGAAGAATCTATGTCAGATTGTACAATATTTGAGGATGATAGAATGAATCGCTTGGGAAATTATCGTTCAGATAAGCTCAAGTTGTCTATATCTACCTAACATTGCTTATATCATGAACCAACATCGTCAATCATGTATGATCAATTATGTGTACATAATAACAACAACATACATAAATGTTTAGGAATATTGTTTAATTTATTAATCTTCCAATTCAAACTGAGCCAACAGAAAACAACAATAACAATGTCCAAATGGAATTGAAGAAATAAATAGAAAATTCTTAATTCTTGTTATTTCATTCCCCAATTAAACTTCTACTCATTCTATCAACGATAAAGTTTGGATTGAAATCCATATAAACCTAGAATGGGTACATAACAAATGAAAAAGAATCATTATTTGTTTGGAAATCCAAAGCAAATATGTGAAAACAAGGTAAATGTTTTCGGTTTCTATTTAGGTGGAAATGCAATAAGAATGCATTAAGTTTAGGAATCTATGTTACTGTTGTATAGTTCGAAATGTACACAAGTAAAAATAAACACATGTTCGTTAATGTTGTTTCTTTAGCTCTGAAGCATATAAATCCGACTAAATTCAGTTATACTACAAGTAGGAGACACAAATGTAACAATAACCTTAGATTATGCAGGGTATAAAGTAGTAAATGTAGTTGTTAAACAATTATTAGATTATAGACCAAGCAGAGAGGATTAAGAGAATTCGCCATTAAATTTAATCAATAAGATAAATTCAGATAATCATAAATTAACTTGATGACTAGAAGAGATAATTCAATGAAAACAAAATTAAGTATGAAATGCCACAAACAAATACAAAACTTTGAATATAGCCATAGTAACCCTCAGTTTATTAAGTACAAAGTATATTCCCACTTTTATTAGTCAGTCTTGTTTTAATGATTTCCCCCAAAGCACATAACAATATACAACCAGGTTTACAGTTTTCACCATTTATTTTATACATACCACCCCTATCTATACATACTATATACCGAATTCGCCATTCTCCTTTTATATCCTTCATTCTTATGTTAGGATTGTATTGATGGCTTTTTTTTCAAGCAACTTTTTCGCTTTTATTTCAACATGAAAAAGAAACAACCACTAGAATACTGAACCAAATATTTAAGTATTCAAAACAACATTGACAACAAGCATGCCGCAAGCATAAGATTGTAAAAATTGACATGCCACAAAAAAGATTTGAATGTAATGGAAAAGTCTTCGCCATTATTATTAATATTATTATTATACTCATAAATGCAGGAAAAAAAAACACTTAGTACATTGATCTAACAACCTTGAAATATGAGATTAAATGATAAACCAATAAAGAACTTTTCAAATTTATTATATCTGAAAAGATATATGAGGACGTCTAATAAATAAAATATAAAGGACCTTAATATAAACGACAGCCTGAAAATCGAATTGAGAACGATGATAATATGAATAAATTCATTCTGGCATATGATCGTAAAACAATAATAACCACAAAACAATAAGGTAGGGGGAAAAAAATCTCATTAATATGGACATTTATAGTGAAAAAGAAAAAAGGTGACAAATTCGCACGTCTATTTAATATTTTAATCCTGAATTATCCTAGTTTTCCACTCATATTTGAACGTGGATGAGCACAAATAAAATAATCTCCTAGGACAAGCACGAAGACTCACTTATTTTCAAACGAATGTGGCTGGATGATAAATTTTTTCCATCTGATGGCAAATTTCAATTTGAAAAAGGAAAAATTCTTACAATTCCACCTAATATAAAATATTGAAAAAGAAAAAAACGGTAATTTCATGCTTTATTAAGGTTCCATTTATATTCTTTTTAAGTGAATTTTAATATTTGAAAAAATATTAAATGTTTGAATATTTTCGTTTGAGAAGAAGAAAACGATGCTTTAGTATAATCTCTAAAAATTCTTTTGAACTTAAAAATTCAACAATTGATTCAAGCTTTTCTAATCATATTATCACCACCATATTTCATAAAAGATTCATTTCTATTCTTAAAATTCATAGCGTCGTATCCTTTTGTATTGTTGCTTTTTCTTTCATTGTTGTTATATGGGGAAAAAACAGGCTTTCTACAAAATTATGTTGCTTTATGCATCCTCACATAGTCAACCAAATTTTAATATATGAATATATTTCGTTAATCTGAAAGACTTTTATGGTGGCATACATTTAAATTATAGATTGACGAGGAAAAATTAACGTTATAAATTATTGGCGATTTAAAATTGATATTAAATGTCAGAGATTATACTCATTCATTAATATTTAATCGTTTATTCCTAATTAATTATGAAACCTTATCAATGATAACAGCAATAATTAGTTAAATGGAACTTTAAATCTATGTAATCTAGATAAAATTAATTTGAAACCCGTCAAATAGACACCCTTAACAAATTTTTTTACTTGTATACATATATAATAACAAATTTATTATTTACCTTTACTGGAATTCGATTTTATACCTTTCAAATCAAATAATAAGGGGTCATTCTCTATAAATTCCTCATAAAAGTATAATTACGACATCGTCACTGTTTTCTTCAAACTTGACTTGGTTAAAATTGCATGTTCATTTCTCATGAGAGACAATCTCTTGAGAGTGAAAATCTTGTAATATGATTTTGTAGGGTTGCAATTTCAACAATTTATTAAGCTAAAGTACTGATGTTACATAAATTCTAGGACTTCTGTTAATCTGACAAACGTTACTCCAAGGATTTACATCATTTACGAATTGTACAGCGTCTCCCTTACTTCAACATCACCTGCTTTTAATTGACAACTAACTTGTGAGAATTCTACATCTTATACTGTTAAGAAATTTAAATCGTTCTTCATTTCATCTATTGTGTAATTGTCACGTGAAAACTGTCAACATAGTTTCTAACATATTACCTAATTTACTTTAATAAGTTGTACAACAACCCAGAAACTGATAATACTACATTGTCTAATATTCGAAATTAGACAGGAAAAATAAATGACATATAAAGGTGAGAATTTCGAAATGTTGTTTTGAATCGAGTCAAATTTTGACTCAATTTACATGCTACAATCTAAAAAACTTTCATTATAAAAGCTTTAAACAAATAATTTTTTATAAATTTTAAGCGAGCTAAACAATTATTTTTACAAGCGACAACACAATGTAACTTCAATTTTTAATGGGTTTGTTATTTGAAAAATAAACATTTGTAACCTCTACTTTCATTTCAACATATTTAATCTTATGCAGAACAAAAAAGTGGCACAATATGCTATCTACTACAAAGATATTCTTCAATTTGATTTACTCACGTAATATTTATTCTTGTGTTTTATTATATTTTTTTTCACCTAATACACTCACAAAATTCTTAAGCCCCTTTAATCTACAAAGATTTGATTTTCTTCAAATACAGAAGAAACTCATTCGTAATTGTCATATAAGGATTATGCCGAACCTGAATCAAAGAAGAATACAATATGACGTACAATGGAAGCTACTAGAGAGAAGCAAAAAAAGATATTCTGAACACGTAGATTTCGAATTTAATTGAAATTGATGGAATTGTCGGTGAGATAAACATGGTATAATTTATTTTGATCATACAAGTAGATCCATAATATAAAACGTCACCGGAGTTTTTTTTTCATTTTGTCTCTCCCTCTGCACGTTTCGTTCACAAATAAAACGTAATGATAATGGAAGAGTCGAAAAAAAAAAGAAGAGAAAAACCACAAAATCATTGATTTTCATCATATTTACATTTAATTCATTCATGTAGAAAACGGTTATCAACAATTTTGAAAAGTTACAATACAAATACAACTTTTAAAACATTGCTAACATGGATTGTGAATTTCAGCAACATAATAATAATAGAATATGAAATGTATTCATATTGAAACTGTCAGTTACTAAAAATTGGTAGGTATATAGTGATAATTCAATCAATATTTGATTGCAACTATTGTCAATAACAGATCAGAAAAATGAACGAATATTTATTTGTAAATGGAAAAATAATATTTATTTTTAATTATGATAGTAGAAAAAACTAGGAAAAATGCTAAATGATAATAAAACTAAAACCTTTCGTGACTTAACAACTGTACTGCAAATGTAGTTAATAATATTTATTAGACAAGTTATTTTCCCTTAAAATGATTAAAATCAACATTTACAATATTTATAATGAAAAATTAACTTGTAATTGCTACACATTTCGGAAATATAATTTTATCAAAGAGATAACATTTTTGATGCCGCTTTAAAAATTCAATCTATCTTAATAAAATAGTTAGCAGGATTAGGAAGGTTTATAATAAATAACCGCTTTGAAAGTTCAACTTTAAACTCAAACAATTCCATGACAAGATTGAAAAAGAAATATTACAACTGTACTAACAACTGGGGTAAAACTATCTACTTTAGACAGTAAGTGTTCTAAATTTTCCATTAACATTGTCAATATTAGCAAAACTTTGAAATTGTTTAATCCAATTCTATCTAAGAATAAAACAATTTGATTTAAGAACTTTGAATTTCTAGTCGTGTATTATACACAATCATTATCAATAATTTCATTTCAGTTTTGTGAAAATCTTTAAAAGAACGATTTATGATTTTATGCAAAACACATTAGTGAAATTTGAAAAATTATACTTCAAGTAAGTTTATATTAGTCACGTCAAATTTAATGATCAATCGCATGCAGATATTCATGATTGCAAAATAACACATACAACAAACTAGTCAATATAAAAGTATGTACACGAAACAATCGCATATGGCCATTAGAAATTAAATTAAATTTAAGTATAAATCAAAAAAGTAAACTAATAACTCCTGCATATTTTTAGATTAGAGTCCCCTAAATTATGGACAAAACTATGGCAAAAATAAAACAACATTCAAAAATACCAGTAAATACCAAAAAATGTAGACAAAAGTTATTTATACACTAACTTTAATGTGTATAACTACACACGAAAGAAATCATCTGAAACATATTTTGCTGAATAGAAATATTCCAAAATATTGAAACTAGTTATTGAAAAATTCGATTTTTTGCAGGTTGAAGAGAATAATTCTAACAAGTAAAATAATTCCAATTTTACATTAAACCGTTCATTTTAAACATAATAAAGTTTAAAATTTAGAATTGCAAATCAACAGAAAAAAGCAAAATCCTCCAAAAAATGAAAGTACAAAAGACAATAGTATAGTCGGATGTATGATTCACCATAAATAAACAAAATATTGAGAATAAAATTATTTAAACTAGACATTGATCCACTATTGTTAACGTTTTCTACTAGACACCCTTAACTTGAAATTTACCCTCTAACTATTGCGGAACTAAAACTACAGAATGCGTGTAAATGATGTTAATACTGAAAACAATCTTTTGATCTAAACATATGTATGCAACATTTAGTTTCTAGTGAAATTTCTAATAGATTGGAGCAACTTTTTGATAAATTATACTACATTATTCGAGAAACTGATCGTTTCGGATATGAATAAAGATTTATTAAATTATTTAGTCTAATTAGTTGAACAACGGAAAATTCCAACTTCTAAGTAAAGTAAAAAGTATCAATTCAGAGACAGTTTCAGGATTAGAATTGAAAACCTGATAGCAAATTGAGTTAAATTCATAACGCTATATTGCCAATTTTGTTTTTCTCGTTCAAAAAGAGGTCGAATTTCAAAAATGCTTGGTTGATAACTCAAACGGGAACAGTAAAAATAGTTCGACTTAATTATGAAATTTAACAAAACAAAAAAAGTACAAATTAGCATAGCAACTTAAATATCACGGCAATATCACGAGACAATATTGTATCAGGTGGTAGCCAATTTTTAATTTTACTCAAAAAAAAACTATGCTATTTATAAGGCAAGCATTAAAAATTGTTCCAGTCACTTTTAAACACGTGTATCATGCAATATTTTTTCGTAAAAACATAAAAAGTGACATTTTCAGCATACTTTACTTGAATTAAAAATCTAATACTAGCATATTAAAAGTTTCATAGCTGTATTAAAAGGGGCATAATGTTGTAATTTTACTTTCGTAAACAATAAAATTCCAGTTTTATGATAATATATCGAGTCATTCGAAAATTACAAATTATTCTTTAGACTTACCTCACCAATATCCTCGTTATTTTCACCATTATCAATATCATTAGTATCATCTTCAATAATCCGCTCCGGTGAATAACTTTTCACCGTTACAACAATATTGTCGTCATCAATAGTCAATATATCACTGCCACATTGTATTGATTTCGATACCATCTTAACACGATTACAAACATTTTGATTATCAATAATTTGTTCATTTATATCAATTTTCGCGCGCTTTCTCTCCGGGGAATCACAATTCGATTCCGATACAAATTCACGACAATCTCGTAAATTATCCAAATTACCACTTGATAACGTACAATTATTATTATCATTAAATATTTGCGTTTTTATTGGACACGATTGATTTGTACTCATTGTTACAAAACGATTTCGACAAGTTCCAGTGTATTTTAAACTAATCAAATTGACTCGATTTGGAATATTCCAGATCTGGAAAGAACAATTTTGTTAGAAAAACCGAAAATCAATTGAGCTAAAACGTGGAAAAATTCAACAAAATTGAAGAAAATCTGAAAGTAAAAGCGAGGTTATGTTGAAAGTTTATCAAAAATTTCAAACAGAATTAAACTAAATGAATGATTGAAATTACCAAAAATGAACAAAATTAACATAATTAATGGGTTATTAAGTGGTAATTTGTGGTAATTTTCTATTTACCCGGCGTAAAAACATCACCAATCGAACATCAACTGTCAACGTTCAATACACGTGTAACTGACATGAAAACAAAATCACTAGCGACATCTCTTTTATTTTAGTAGTACTAATAAATTTGGCGGTAATTTTAAAACAACTACAATTGATGAGTAAGTTGTATTTAGAAATAATACATTGCAATATTTATTTTAATATATAGTAATTATAATTAGAAAAAAAAAACATTAAAACAATCTGCTCCCTGAAGGCTCGGACGGTCAAACTTAAACAAAACGATATATAAAAGCACCTAAAATTAAAAAGAATATCAAAAATTACAATCAGCTTAATGTAATCTTATATGTATAAAATTTGATAAAATCAATCTTTTATACATTACTTTATAGTACGCTTGACTCAAACTTTGCTCATTTATGTACAATTAGGCTCAATATATTTATAATAAGGCTTATGCTAGAAGAATTCGATGTTGTGAATTTTTGTACCTTCTCTTCAGAAAATATAATTTCTAGTAATTCTAGAAGCATTATAGATGAACTAAATACATAATGAGACAATTGAATTATTTATAAAAGCCAATTAAAACTTAATCAAAATCTAAATTCTAAGATTCTTAACAATTGAACACGTTTTATCCTATCATCAAATTATAATAAATGAAGCATTTTCAATAAATCCAATTAACCGGCACCCATTGGTGTTCGGTTGTTAGCGTTTCTAAAGCTTCGATAATCTGTCTGAATGTTGTATCGAAATCATTATTAACAATAACTTGATCGATGTATTTATCGTAAGTTCGTTGCATACTGGCGCTGTCTTCTAGAGTTCTCTTCAAATCCTCCTCCTAAAATCGAACAATTTCAACGTTTGAAATTGTTGTTTGATAACAATAATTCATCTAGAATTGCATTGGACCTACCTCGTAAAGGGATGCCAACGATTCTAAAGTTCTAGCACGACGGGAACTGTAGCGAATTGAGCTTTGACGATCAAACTATAAACATGCAACATAAATCTACATATTTTAACAATCTCAGAATATCACAAAATAATTCAAGCTTAAAATTTCTAATCAAAGTGTCATGCTGTTTTCAATTTAGACAATTGACTTACCGTTAAATTCCTACTGGAATATCTCAAATTCGAGGTACTTTTCGAGATATCGTATAAACTTTTCAATTGTTCCATTCCAGGAGAAGCAATAAATATAACATACGGCAGAAATTCCGAGCTGTTATGGAGAATTTTTAATGCCATCGGACTACAATCTAGAACGCACATCTTGCCCTGATTTAAACATAATGAAACATTATTTTATGATGATAAACATTCAAATTAATTGAAACCGACTTGTTTGATTACTTCTCGAATTGAATCCAGATGTGTTCCGTATAAATAGCCGTTATATTCTCCATATTCGAGGAATTTAGATTGTTTTATATCGGCTTCCATCGATTCTTGATCTGTGAACCAGTAACTTTGGCCGTTCTCTTCTAAAACTCGCGGCGGTCTTGTTGTATCTAAAATAATATTTAAAATTAACGCTTTGCATTTAGATGACTGAAGGAACTAACATGGCACTATTGTGCCGAATTTATCCGGATCGCTGTTAATCAACCGATTCTTCAAAGTCCGTCTACCTACACCTTGTGTACCGATCAAGACTAATGTTTTCCGTTTAAACGGCGGCATTCTTGTTACTTCTTCATACAACAACAATTCGGCTTTATCAAAGTCGCAACTGCTCTTCGATTGGTAGATGATTTTCTTTTTCTTTCGCGAAATTCGAGCGCCGCATATACTAATTGTATGGACGAAATCGGCTTCTGGTGCCACGAACGCTTTACGTCTCTCTTCCAATTCAATCGATGGTACCAAACCAGTCCGTCCATCGCCGCCGATTTTCTTCGCTTGCCACCAATTCGGATCTCGTTGGTCGACGATTTGCAAAATATCGCCGCGATCGAACGCCAAACCGATCTCTTTACATGGCAGTAAAGTATCCTCTTCTGGATTGTATTGAAATAGGGCGCGCATATAACACTAAAAGAATACAATAGCAATTAATTTAAATTAATGGTTTTTTTCGTAGATTCTTTTGTAAAAACTATACAGTTAACTTTTTGGCAATACCATTCGTTCCACCATTCACAACCAATGAAGCATGCGTTTCCGGATCTTTCGGTTGGCCAATTTTCAATGTAACCGAATCTTGTGATTTTGCTACTTCTGTTTGTAAATCTTCAGCACTTTGTACTGGTGTACCATTGACTTCTAAGATAACATCGCCAACGTGCAATAGCCCCTGTTTTTCGATCATACCGCCTTCTATAATTCGCGCAATTACCAAATTACCATTATCATCAACTTGTACCTGGAATTCCACAAAAATCGCAAATTTCTCTAATAAAATTGACGAAATAACTCACAGTTAGTCCCAAAGGTTCGCCGGGTTTCTTCCGGACACCCACCATACGTATCGTTTCACCTGTCATCTCGTTCAATTCTGGCAACGAGAATTTCGGTGCATCAGTCTTTATTGGTGGTTTTGGACTCTCGATGATCTTAGCAATTTGGTCGTGACAATCGATTAAAGCTTGAAAATGCGGCGTTGTTAACAATTCTAATAATTCTTTTACTTCACTACTACATAAACGGTTACACCTTGTTGTGATATCTTTAACAATTTCACAGCAATCTGTTGTTGTTGGCTTCGACAATACCGGAAGATCCTTCTAATTTATCTTGAACCTTTTACACAGGAAAAATTGAAAGTTTAAGTTGTAATATTTGTTAAGATATGTCGACAAACAATAGCTAGTAAGGGCTAGAGGACGTTCTTGAGAAAGGGTCGAATTTTCTACCTGCCGTTTGATTGTAGCGTACGATTACGTAACGGCTCTTTTTGTTCTATCTATAGGGAGACTAGAGAAGGGCAAATGTGAGAGGAACAGGTGTCAAGGGCGATTTTTTGTTTATCGAATCTCAAAAGAACTGTAGGGTGCCATTTTCTCACTAATTACAAACAAATTCAACAAACAAAATGGGATATTTATATTTGTTTACTTTTTAAATACAAACAATTTGCATTGTTATGATTTATCAGCATATAATTCTCTTGTAATTATTAAATAACAATATAAATATTGTGCAGTAATCAAGGTTGTGTCACAAATATGCTTTCAATCTATTTCTAATATTTCCAATCTCGGTTATTTAAAAAAAATCCCAAATCTCCTTACTAATTGTTAAAACGTGTACGTGATTTATTTAATAGGTTGCAGGTCTGTTAATACTTTTGACTAACAATAATGATAAGAGACGATTACCCTCATTTTTAAATTCAAAGGAATTATTATTTTGAAACATTCAAACAATAGCGAAATTAAAGAGAAAGCTGTATGTACGCAAAATGGGGGCGTTACCTTGATCAACAACTTCACAATAATTCCACAATTTAATTCTAGATACTTTAAAAATTGATTCGTTTAAATTTTTTCTAAACAGATAAAGAATGTTTTAACCGTTTTGTTGGTATATTTAACAGTGTTAACTGTTTTGGAAACAGGTGTGGCTAGCGTCGTATACCTTTAACAATAATGATTCACCCACCAACAATGCTTCTAATTAAGACACATTTTTATGTTAATGATTAATGAATGATAAAAATCGATTATTGCGAATAGTTTAAGGAAAAGATTAAATTGTTTAGTTTACCTGTTCTAATCAACGGTCACCAGGTAAGCAAACCCGACTCACAATAAAGGTGACGTCAACTAATCAACTAGAGTCGCGTACCGCGACTTTTACCTGTATTTACCCAGATTTCCCACAAAAAACCCAATTAACACCAACTGAACTGAGCAATATTGAAGCAAATCGCGCACAAGACTGGATTTATACCGAAAAACTTATAGTTTTCACTATTGACTCCTCTATTGCGTTGTTATTGTTGTTGTACTATTAGAACACGGAATATACACGGTGACCCGCGAAACTACAAGTTGTTGTTGTTGGGGCTTGATTTGGTGGTGGTCGGCTCTTTCTGTTACATAAACAAAACGATGGTACTTTTTCTAATAGAGTGGGGGGAAAGTTTGATTTCGGGCCACCGTATGGTTGCAGGTTAATTACATTGCCCCCGATATTTGAGCCTTTAAAACGAAATATTGTACGATTCTTACCGTTCGCTTACCGTCTATCAGGAATACATTCGAAATGTCCATATACACCAGGATCGATAAGGTGTCAGTTGCTTATCGCACGTTTGTAAATCCTGACGAAACATCCCTGGATTTAATCCGACCCCTTATTCGTACAATCAATAAAACCCTTACACTTCTAATTGAAATTGCACAGATTTGTAATAAGAATCGATGTAATTTTTGTTTGTTTTCCGGTGGAAAGCACCTTTTATGAAGACTTGGCTCGTTGAAACGCACCTAAATAAGCCGACATGCGCGCATTACTACCATTTAATAAGAAGAAAATTTGAAGACCCTATCAATGAAATTCTAATGCAGATCTAATGGGTTTTTCAAACTAATAGAGGCGCAGATTATTTGAAATTTAACTGTAATATAACGATAATGATGATGAGTCAAAGGTAAATTTTTCAAATAATACAATCATTAGTCATTGTAGAATATGAATGATAATAGTTCATATCGTTTAATTGAAATTATTATACGTTGATTCATCTACATGTCAAAAGTTAAAACTTGCAAGTAACAAAAAACACCCACATTAATCCTGTTATTACGTTTAATTATAAATCTTGATTGGCTATAAAGAGGAAATTGTAATTAAAACTGAAATTAGGTAATTAATTCCGGGTTTAGTTACAAAGGCCATTAATTAACTTCGTCGATCAATTAATTAATCTAATTTAATAATTACGAAGAATCTCAAAATATACTGATGTATAATTGGTTGCATATTTCAAGGTACATTTTCTTCTAACAAATTTCTATTATTTTAGAAAATAATAAAATAATAAGTATCCATTTTTATAAAAAGACATGTAATATTGATGCTAATATCATATAGCAAGACTTTAGAAATCTATTGTAAGCAATTTCCCAATTAGTTAGACCATTAGACGTTCCCAAATTACACAATTACTATTTCCAAGCTACAACACAAATCTTTGACTAGCCGGTTTTAATGGATTCACGAATAATTAATTAACACCGAAGGATATCGAGGTGAAACTACCCTGTCAGGGAAATTCATCCGGATTATAAAAGTTTTAGAATGCAACTTTTGACTTCTTATTTTATTAAACAACCACCAAGATTGGAAAAAGTCTGCTGGAAAATTGAACAATTTACGATATTAATTACATTACGTGAGAGATTTCTATTAGGAAATTGATCCCAAAAACTAGGCCATGAAAGCATTAAGAGACTCTCAACAGTTTTCCTCCCCGTTTTATTTTTCCAAGTAAATTGTTCTCGACTACTCATTGAAAGAGAATGAAAACAACTCGAGGAAACAATAAAACAAACATCTCTCCTATTGAAACGCAATCAACTAATTTTTTTTGTCTGTAAATCGGAAAAGCTTAAAATAAAGATGATGATAAATGGTAGAGTTAAGGAGAATTCTGACCTCAAACCAAGTTACTGTCTAAATTCAGGGTTACGTTTAATACAAAAAAATTGAACTATAAGTAGTTTCATTAATAAACTAATCGACAAGAATAGACAGTAGAGGAGCTATTAATATTTGTATACAGCAGAATTGATTAAAAACTATAGCAAACTTTTATATACACTGGTTAATGTTGATGGGATCTAACCGAAATTTACGATATTATTTCCGTACTACTGCCCCTTTAATCGTGCCAATCTCTATACCTTTATAATTTATTTTGAATGAATGCAAGTCATTCTATCCGGCAATATTCATAAACATAAATGCAATTAGCTAATATCCGCAATATAAAATATTCTATCGTCTATTTTGGGCTAACCGGCCCCAGTATTATGTTGGAGTAGAAACTGACAATCTCTTTATTATTCATGAATTTCAGTGCTGAATAATGTTCGAACAATTTTTCATCCCGTACGGTATAAAAAGGAATTTCAAGTAAGTGAATTAAGCTTAAAATGGAAAGATCATAATTTAAGCGATTTTATTGACGTCTCTTTTAGTTTATTGAAAACAAATTAATCGAATCATAACTAAATTTAGTACCAAATAGTTCGATAATTTAATAACTCAGAAGTAACTCTATTAAACTTAATATTTCCACTTTATTGATGTTTCCGAAATTCGTTGTAAATGTAATTTTAACCCAATTTGATCGATTACCGCAATCAATTTAAAACTACAGATTGAGGGTTTCCTTTTATTTTTGTGATTATTTTTAGAATCAAATACTTACCCTAACTAAACTTCTCATCACAGGACTATCCATCAAGCCTTTCAAAAATATCAAATCAGTCTCGTTAATACCACTTGTGCCATCGATATATTCAATACTTTCACGAACATGTTGAAATGCAGCTGAAATAAATTGAAAATTTAAAGATGAACATAAAGATAAAAGGGTGTATTTTTAAAATTTTATTACTTTGGAAATAGTGAAAAATTCCATTACTCAAATTCAACGATTTTACGGTTTAATCTAAAACATTTTTACACGCATTTATTTGATAAATATTAAATTTATACGTTCAAGATGTGTGATCTATTCTAGGAGGATCATTTTTCAGAAATTTTATCCCTTTATATTTTCCTAAATAATGCACCGAAAACAATATTCGACTAGATTTGTCTACACTGCATATTTGGTGAAAGAGACAACAATAAATTCAAGTTTATGTTGTAATAGTGTAGGAAATTCAGCAACACAGTGCCCTACTTACAAATAAAATGAAACAAATACTCAAGACGTTTGCCAACTATAAAAAGTGTTTATCTAGAAAGAAGCAATTACTAAAAAGAATTATAGAAGAGTGTGTAGAACAATTAGTGCTCTACTTTACTCGTAACTGTTCAATAATTGAAGATTGAATCGATTTTTGTCTTATTTTAAAAATCCTAAATGAAGAAATTATTGTGAATGTTTGACGATATCTCCCAATATGAATAATGCAGAAACTCCAAATTGTGTTAGCTGAAATGGATCACTTAAATGAGATGAAGATCGAATTTAATATTACCAGACACAAAACACGTACAAGAACGAACGACTCAATATTGGAAATTTCAACCAATACCAGTCGAACTAATAAAATTGCTTCTATTTTTGTCTAACAGGATATGGATTGAAATCTATCGATTAAATTAATTTCTAGTTCAGTTGAAAATTATATGAGAAGCAGCAGAATCACTGTCGTGTGTCATTCGTTTCTAATAACTACAGGCAATTTCTGGATTTTATGTTTAAGACTTATTAGCGTGTCTACAAGCAGTTATAAGGATAATAGATAAAGATATCGGTCGGTGTGTTATACTGGCAGGCAATATGTCCTTGTAGAAATCACCCGAAGTCTGTTTTTTCGTTAAATTCAATAAAAAAACTTACAATTAGGCTTATAAGGTGAGCATCTTTTCAGCGTTGCACAAAATTATCGATCGTTAAAATTTGCAACGAACTTCTTCAATGCGGTAACCTGAATTTTAAAGGTAAACGTTCCCGGTTTAACAACAAGAAATAAAGCAAACAATACAACACGAAGATGTAATTAACAGTGCGGTCGCTAAATCTCAGATAAATAGAACAAAATGAATGTTAAAGTTCATGGTGTTTTATTGATCATGAAGATGGGCTTTGATTTCATTCTACAATTACAACTACGTCTACAGACGTCATTACATTTTCCATTAGGTGGATTATTTGTTTTTTCGGTAAATTTATACCGTTAATGTTTCATTTGTATTTAAATAAACTAAAATACAATAACAGGAATTTTCATATAACAGTTACTTTAGGATCACTTTAGAAATAAACAACAGCCTATTATTTCATCAATGTCTAAATAAACAGCTTTTAACCGCGAATTTATTGAATATTTTTACGCTTTTTCTACATTATGAAATTTTTTTTATTTTGTTGAAAGACTGATAGACAAACGAAGTGGCGCCTTTGTGTCTCAAATGATATAAAAAGGATCTGTAACACAAACAACTCATATAGTATGGAATTATCCCCAATTCAAACGACATACAACGTAAATTATGTACGGATTTTTATTGAATATGAGTAATAAAAAATTGATAATTATAGAACGTATAAATAGAAGCTGTAGATTAATTTTAGACAACTCCAAAATAATTCTATTTATTTGATCAAGTTATATTCAGATATGAAAATTTATAAAGTAATAAAATGCCATAATTTTTTCGTTTATAGATTTGTATGTTTAAGTTGGGATTTATATCGGTTTTTCCGTATCTGTTTGTGCCGGCGCATCCACCAAAATTACACTTATAAATTCTCATCAAAAGAAACCGTTTTTCTTATAAATCTTGTGACGTTATTTCAAGCTATTTTAAAAGAGAAACTGTCATCATTGAATTGCGCAATTTTATTGTGCAATTAGAGGATACACCAAGAATAATTGAGAGTAATAGAATGTCCAGCGATCTGTTCCAAGAACAACAACAATTGTTGAAAATGTTTATGAAATTTATAGGATACTTTATGTGGGATTGTATACAAAATTAAATACAGATGTATTGAGTTTTAATATCGTACACATTCATAATTTCGTACGTAAATTTCTAAATTAAATCAAAAAAATTTGGAATTATATTATAGAATATTTTATTTATAGTAAGCAAATAGAATTATCTATATTGATGACTTACCACTATTGATAATATCCTCGCCCATTTCTTGTGTATTTTGTAATAAATGTACAGTTTCTGCAAAGTCTTGACTTTTGCTATTATTGTTATTATTATAAAATTTTATCATCTCTTCTCTCCGTTTTGAACGAAATAAATTACAGTCACGATTTTTCTAAAATTTTATACAATCTAAAATAGAATCTATCGAATTTTTCTATCATTATTATAAATATAGATAGGAAAATTTATTGAAAAGAATCAGTAACGTTTTCTTTTCAGGAATGACTGGATTTAGAACATTATTGGACTACTGTAAATGCTGAAATGTCCGCGCCCACTGATCTTTCAGAAGCGCTACGTCGGCGTTGCTATAGATACATGTGACTGAAGTTTTCAGGACCGTCTCTAATTCAAACAATATTATTTATTTTTGGTTGGATTCTTTTTCTCATCAAAAAACGAACGACCACTTATAATAAATAAAGATCATTGGATTTCTGGTTATTTTCAAATATGTTCGTCTAGTTTAAGAATATCGTTTAGTAATCCTTCAAGTTTGTTTATTGTTGAGATTCATGAGCTAATAGAATGATACTTGTCGGTCTAATTCTGGCTTTGTTGTTTTCTATCTATACCCGAATACGAATTAGGTCTATGCGATGATAGTTGAATTAAAAATGTAGCCGGATAAATAACAATCCGATTACATTAAGTCTGTTAGTTTTGTCGGGAGTTATACATAGACTCAATCAATTCAGTAGTCAAAGCATAATTAAAATACCATTAACTGTTTGTTCAACAATCTATTTACAGTCGATATGGGGAGATAAACAACAAATAAAATCATCGAAACATTAATTCATTTGTAATGTATGGACACCAATAGGAGGACTGTAATTATAATATCAAATTTTTATGTGAGTTATAATCGAATTCAAATTCACCATAATCGATTTCTTTTTGGTTCAGTCGGACAAACACTAATCGATATTGATTGTGTTGTAATAGTTTTATGTCTACCCTTAGACTCGGATGCTAATCTGGCGCCGATTTTCCACTCAATAGTGCTTACATACGCAAACTAGTACGTTTGTAAATTTGGCGAATGCGCCGGATTTATTACAAATTAAACACACAAATTCAACATTACCTATTCCCGATAGATATTCATTATCATCATCAATTTTCGTCTCCTTTTTCGCATATTTCCCGTCCAATTGCTTACGATTGTAGCGTTTACATGCCCATTTTAAACCGTAACAAGTGTGCACCATTTTTACAACGTAATGTTGATCAAAATTAATATCCACACATACACCACAGTAACATTTTTTCTTATAAGCAAATATTCGATGTAATTCTCCGTTGTTGTTCAGTGGAAATTAACAAACTACGAGTAGAAATACCGTCAAGCAGGTGGAATTTCTCGCCCACGCAATATACTGCCAGTAATATCTCAACAAAGCATCGATAAAACTAGGACAAAATTTTGAACTAGATCTCAACATAGCATGCAATCTTTTATTTATTGGTATAATTGTCTAATAAATCAATAGTTGTAGTTTCGATTTTTCCCCGTGGTGTACTTATATTAAATCCCTCATTTAATCAATAAACTAGTGTCTAAAAGTAACACTTTTGGGAACAATAATATTTATATTATTGTTTCTGTACAAGCCATTTGGGAAATGTTTCCTGAACTTTTATAAATTCGGGGGTTTATTTTGCAGTTGCATGTGTATAATTGGTGGCCTACACTCACATCCGATTACTTATAGTAACTTTTACAACTTTAGTATATTAAAAAATCCCTATTTGGATGCCCGCGTAATTTATCATTTTCAATTTGGCTAATAGAAATTGAGGATTTTAAATTGCGCGTGTGTTACCAATCCCAAAAAGTTTGTTGGTAGCAGAATTAGGTTTTGAGATTTTGTTTCATTTAATTAATATACAAAAGTTAGCATTTTAAGCAGTTTTATAGATTCAGGCCGTAGTTTTATTAAAAATGAAACGTCTCTAACCAAATTCTAGCGATTATTACCGTCTCTACCGATTCATTTCATTAAAATCCGGCAACACTGGACAGCGAACAGAATGGTAGTTACTGTAACTAGAGGTAGCTTTAGTTACTTCTATTGAAAGATATTTCAATATTAGTAAAAATTATAATATTATAATATTCGATATAAGATATATTAGTAATACGTAATATTCGTTCACATTATTGATATCGTAGTGAAAATTAATATATTCACCCCACTTTTGTAGTAGTAAATTTAAGGCTAAATGTAGACCTACAATATTCTTGTTGATAGCTGTCATTTGTGAAATGTCAATGTTTCAGGAAACGCCTCTGTTTAGTACAAATTCGGGTAAACAAATTAATTAATTAATTGAAATCGTGTTATTTTAATTAAATTCAGGTGAGTTTCCTTAATAAGTAAATCTATTACCAAGTTATCAAAATTTTGGTTAATTATTTGTAAATCAAATATTCTAAACGAATTTAATATCAATAAATTGAGAAAATGCAACGTAATTATCATATTTGTATCAATATACAGGAATTTTTCTAGTGCTTCTTCGTAAATGAGAATGGAGGATGATCAAGATGAATTGTTGCAATGTTCGGATGAAGAATCATTATCAGAAACTGAAGATCATTGTTTACCAGCCGATAAACCGCCACCAATCTATAATCAAACTGTATTTTTAACCAATCATACAAAATTTGAATTCATGCTAACAAAAGTCGTATTAATTCTATCAACAACAATAATTTTAATCCTTCTACCGTTATATATTGACACGATTAATATATCTGGTGATGTTTACAGTTTGATGTTGACAAACACGTTTATTTCAACGGTAATTTTAGTAATTATCTGTATAATTATGCGATTTTCTTTCATCAAATTCAAACAAATCAAAATTATGGAGATGCCAATGAAATTCCAAAGGTTTACAATTTTATCAATCATTTACACGATTTCTGGTATGGCAATTGTGTATTCATTGGATAGAAAACGAGTATTGTGCCATCTTCAAGACCCAATCAAGGGGATCGTTTTGGTATTCTCTTTGTTGTATTATTTCTTTTTCTGTAGAAAATGTACGTCTGTTATTATTATTATCGTTTGTTATTATTAATTGTTATTTATAGTTATGGGTCTCCAACGTATATTTTCAGCTACAACAATAATTGTTGGTTTATTTATCGCCGTTGATTACGGTCTTTGTGATGAATTTAAATGTCGTGGTTATGATAGGAAACAAATTAGTGATGATACTGGCAATTGGAATTGGTCGACACATTCAGCATGGACAACAATTTATATAATTGGTTTAGCATTATTTGCTGCTTTCTTCAATCTATTTGAACGTTTCTTAATTATTACAAACGAGGTAATTGTGTGAATTTTTAAATTGCTCGAATTAATTGTTTCTATTTAGAATTCACAACCTCAACAAATGAATACAACATTGTTATCGACAGTATCTCGTAGTGTTTCCTATCCATCAACAAATAGTCTATTATCGACTAGATCTCAGGAAAATGTGCATTTAAATAAGGAACATTCAACGTTGCATTTATCGATGTGGCTTCAAATTTTTAATTTTATTCTAACAGTACTACTATTCGGAAGCGATCTTATACCAAATGTTGGAAAGGTATAGTTCATTCTTTATAAAAAATGAAAATACAAAAATTTGATTTGTAGGCAAAGGATTTTAGTGAATTTTTCAACTATACAAGCAACGGATTCGTGTGTCATTTTCTACCGCCAATTAGCCACGAAATCAAAGAAAAATGCGGCGATTTATTCTTATTGAATTGGTTATTTATAATTGCTTATATTTGTTATATTCTAACATCAATACGTTTTCTAATTTTAACACAATCATCAATTTATACAATCGCTTCAATGACGGCCAGTTTACCAATTGTAGGCATTTGGTGGTCATTATTCTATTTCTCACCAAATGGTAAGTTAAATAAGTTTAATTAAATTTTGATTTATTATTAAATTAATCTAGGGACGTTAAATTGGTCACCATCAATTACTGGAGAATTGATCTGTTCATTATTGGGTTTCCCAATAATTTTAATTGGTTTAATTTTATTGTGTAAAGCACATTTTAAAGATTTATTAAATGAGAGTAATCTTGTTATGTCGTCAAGTCATTTAACATAATTGTGCTTTACTTGTGTTGTTGTTATTTAAAGAAAAAACAGAAAAATTATTTATTTTGTGTGTATTAGGATTTATTGAAAGTTTTACAGGTGCCAAAAATCTGGTTGCTCAATTTTTAATCGATTAGATGTGTAGAATTTTAATAGGAAATTGACAAAAATTGGGATTTTATAAATATTTTTTTAATCAACACTAATTTGAAACTAAGTTGACAATAATTTACTGTAATAAGTTCGATAATAACAAAACTAATCACATTAAAACCGAATCAAATCCCAATTTTTCTCAAATTTCAGATTTTTGATTTGGTGCCAATATTTTTTTTGCATTTTAACAAATATTTCCCCAAATTTAAAAATGTATTTATTCCAAAATTATTAAGCGATAAAACTGCATTTAATTTTGTACAATTTGTTGAAATTTCTTTTGGCCATTTCCATTGATAAGCGTCAAGATTATGATAATTTTGTGTAGTGAATTAAATCGTGCCAGTCGACTAATCTAAGAGGTTGGTTATTGTATTGTAAATAATAGTGGATACAGTAGAGTTTCGTAAATCATTTTAAGCCATAATTTTGATACAATTGTGGCATGATTTAGCTTGAAATTGATGAACGCTGTAAATGGTGATTGTGTAGTGTTTTGTAATAAATCTCATTACAATACAGTTTAAATATAACAAGCCAGTATGGGTGTAAAGTAATTTGGATGATCGATATTTTACTGTATTTACGTAATTATTTCAATTTTTCTTCCATTTTTAAATTAATTAAGACTTACCTATTTTAATCTCTTATGATTGATAATGAATGATAGACGTGACGTTATTTTTTCTCTTATTAGTTCCTATTTGTGCAAAACAATTGGTATAACGTCCGTTTTTATGGTACAAAAGCAGTATTCGAAATAATGATTTTTTGATGTGATTAATTTACGTGTTACGATCCTTATTAAAAATTGAGATTATTTCCAAATTTTGAATTAATGAAAATATTAAAATTTAGAATTATTTCGATATAAGAATTAAGAAATTCGATTTTAACTGTAGTTAATATCAGGGATTTGAATTGAGTTGCTAGCTTAGAAAAATAGCTTTCTCAAAGTCGTAACACGTCAAAAATTCGCTCTTTAGAGCTATTAGTTTTATTGCACATTGGCCAAAGTATTTTAAAAAATCTTAAATGATACAGATACATGTTATTAACAGTTATTATAATATATACCAATGTTAATGGAATATTTATAGAATTTGTCGTGTTATAAACAGTTATTTGTATGTCTTGTTATTACATGTTATGCTGTGAAACTAAATATATTACCTGAAATAGGAAATACTAGTCGATTATGGCATTATTTACAATTTTCGTCACTAGAATTTCAAGATTTTCGCTTCTAACTCTTCAAGATTCACTGTATATGGTAGAACACGAGAGAATAGACCTATTTGGAAGCTTTGGAGACGCTTGGAGATAGAAAACGATGGATTTAATCAGGTAATAGCCGTTTCCATTTCGTTTAGATCGATTTTCAAGATTTATTTTGATCTGTGAATATCTTACAGGATTGTAGGTTTGTGTGTTTATTTTGGAAATCAAATTCAAAATAATTTGCCAGAATTTATTTCAATTGCCTAGAACATAATTACATCACGCCATTTCGGTGAAAAATTACACTTTACCGGTCGGTAAAAGCAACTGATTGTGGCCAAACGAAACGGAAAAAGACCTCTATCAATACATACATTTGTTCCCAAATATACATCAACGGATTATTGTTTTTCTTGTAGTTTTGCTGTTGATTACGCCGCCCAATTATCACGATTCCAATAAATTCTAATAGCCAAAGGCACATTTTGGCAGTGTACAAAAACAGCAAGCAAATATTAATCGAACAAAAATTTTCGACAATAACCATTTCCTTTCACGCCATTCAAAAAATTATCGCCAAAGAGGCGATAAACGAAAAACTGAAGTGAATTCTCTCGAATCGGGAGTGAAAGTAAACGGTTTAAAGACAAACAATTTATTTTTATAAATAATGAACACAAATTTGGTTATACAATATAAATATAAATCGGTTGTTTAAATCAATCACGTCCAACTCTTAAAAAAAAACAAATATAACTTCAATTTAGAAAAGGAATTGTACATGCATACAAATCAGTGGAATGAATAACAAACGACTTGTGCCAAGAATTTTTACGACAGAATAACGGGACCGAACGGAAAACTATTGGAGAACTGACCATTCTTAAATATATTTACAAAGCAATTATTTCGAAATACATCTAAATGATTAGATTATTACAAATATCCTTCTTTATATACAAGTCTGTTACAATTTCCTACAAATCAGAGATTTTCTTCATTAGCTATTTATTTTATAAATAAGTCTTCACATTTAATTTAAATGCACTAAAGGGATGATTTTTTTTTGTTTGATCAAATTAATTCGATTTGAAAAAATTCACTACCGTCAACTAAATTCATTTACCGTCAACTAAATGTTCGCTTCTTTTTCTGTTCTTTAACACAATCCGAATCACATTTTTTACCTTTAGCTTGTGCCAACATTGTAACTAATTTCTTTGGTGAATCACCAACAATCCAGCCGTGTTGCACCGGCCGTTCATCCTCATCATAATCATCATCGATAACATCATCGCGTATCGGTTTCACTTCAATTAAATCATTAATTTCATCCTCACTACTACTCGACCAATGGTATAATGGATTTGTTGCTGTACGTTTACGACGATTCAATTCCGGTGAAGTTTCTTTCGTTCTCTTTGCTGTATCGTCGATAGTTTCAATTTCTTCGATTTTTTGTTCATTATCATCAATAGGAGTTGTTTCATTTTTATTCAACATCTCAAATAACGATTCATCTGAACTCCAATATTCAACTAAAACGTTCTGTTTGCCACTTGTACATTTACGTTGACTCTTACGGCTAGCCACACCGATGCATTCTTTCAATTCTTGTTCTAAATTTATGCTATTATCTTCCTTTTTGTTACTCCTTTTTGAATTGCGCTTTCTTGTCGAATTGTTCAAGCTAAATTCATCATCGGTTGAATCGGAATTGGCGCGATTCCTCTTACGGCTTTTCACTTTCTTCTTTTGTTGTAATTGTTTATTTTCGATTTTCTTATCTACATCTGAATTTATCAATTTATCAAATTCTATATTAATATCTTTATCGGTAATTGGTGGTTTCTGTAATTCTTCGTTAGGTTCCGGACAATTTAAAACAAATTCTTCTACAAATTTCGTGTTATCAAGAACTGGTATATCACGAATTATATCATCGCTCCGGGATTTTGCAGCATTTTTAAATATCCGACCCATTATCATGCATTTCTTTTTCGTTAAATTTTCAGATTTCGGTTTTATTGTATTTGATAAATCAGAAATTGATGAGGTACTCGATGAGAAACTTTCAAAAATATTATTTCTATAATTTTGACTCTCGTCAATATCACTATCGTCATTTAAATTTGTTGTCGATTCAATTTTTTTAATATGCTCATTACGAAAACGACGAAAATCAGGCTTTGTAAACAATAAATCGCTATTATCTTGGGTTTCTTCAAAATCGTAAATATCGTGTGATTTTTTCGTCGAATTCTTCAATTTATTCGTTCGCTTCTTCAGGTTTTTTAACAGACTTTTGGGTTTTTTAATTTTAAACAACTTTTTCAATTTTTTACCATCGTTATCTTGATTCAACAAAACTTGATCCATATTTAGATCTTCTGTCGGTATTGAAACTCTAACACCTTCGAATATTTTCATTGCTCCTTTAGTTAACATTTTCTTATGATCGTTATCATCGGATTTATCCTTCAATTCATTCGTATTTGATGAATTTATCGGCGACTTATCGTCTGATTGATCCCTGAAAATATAAATCCAATTATTAAATTGTAAAATAGAAATTTTTCCAACTTACTTATTGTTAACGTTCTGATATTCCTTGCGGACAGCTTTAGATATAATTTCGCTAAATTTTATCACCTCATCAATCTTTTCTTGGCGATTATTTTCATCGTCTGATATTTCTTCAAAGATAAAACTACGAACTTGTTCTTCGTTATCGTCCAATTCTTTATTATTGTTGTTATTCAATTGCCAATTTGACGATATTGTGTTAGAATTTGAATTATCATCGATAATAAAATTATCACCCAATGGTGTTGGCATTCTTGTAGTATCCGAATATTCATCATTCATATTAGAAATGGTGTCATTTAAACTTTTATTTTCCAACCAATCTGGTTCTTCTGATGTTTTCAAATCTAAATCATTTAGAACTTTTGTTAATGTTGTTGTTGCCGTTGTTGTTGTATTTTCGGTTGTTATATTTGATGATTTTTTTGAATAATTAGACGCCTCAGAGCCACTCTTCAATAAACTACAACATTCAAGAAATAATTCCTCATCGCGATTTAATGCTTTACGTAATTTCTGTTGTTGTGGTTGTTCTGGTTGATTATTACCATCACCAGAGATTTCTTCATATTGTTGTTGCGGTAATGGTTTTAAGAAATTATTGTCTTTTTCTTGTTCTACATAAATATACGTTGAATCTTGCTTTGAATCATTTGATAATGAAATATCATCATCATCAAAATTTAAATTTGTACGATTCTCAATGATATTCTCCAATAAACTGATTTGTTTCTCCAATATTGTACCGGCATTTTTCGTTATTTCCGGTTCAAAATAATCGATACTCTTTAGATTATTTGAATTTTCACTATCGAAACTTTTACGTTCACCTAAACTACGATATCTCGGCTTAAATTCATCATTTTCTATAATTGTATCAATATTGTTATTTTGATTTAGATCCGGTTTATTTAAAACATCACTGATTATATCAGCTAAATTGGGATTTTCAGACGATAATGATGGTACTGGTGGTGGTTCTATAGCTGGTTCATTGGAAATATCAATCGAATTTTGGTGAATTTCATCAATTTTCACGTCGATTTGTTGTTCCTTTTCTTGTTGTTCTTTCAATTTGGCCTTTTCAGCAGCTTCCCTAGCTTCAATTTCCGATAATTTCGAAATGTGCGTTAAAGTACGTTTATGTTTCATTAGATTTTCAGCTCGACAAAACGATCGATCACAAATTTCACAATACAACGACTTATCGACTATTTTATTGTCATTATTATTCTCTTTTAATTCAGCGAAATTATCGTTATTTTCTAGATGAATTTCAATTTCTTCACCCAATAGTTTCGATTTAATTCTGTTTGTACGTTTCTTGCGTTTACGTTTTGTCGTTTTTGTAATTGAATTGGTTTTATCATCTTTATCAATCGATGGTTTAATCATTTCCTCGTTATTAACGTTATCATCGGAACTATTATCATCGAAAACATCCATTGAAATAGCTGGTGGTGTAGATTTATCAGTTAAATTCTCTTCAATTACATCAATTGTCTTCTCTAAAATATTCTCGAATGTATTTAAATGATTCTCATTGAAATCATTCGATATTTCATCACTATTTAAAAATGCTGTTGAATTTATCGGTTTTGTTAAAACTATATTCTCACATGGTGTAGCTTTTAATAAATCAAATAATTCATCACTGCTCAATTTCTTTTCATTTTTATTATTCTCTTTATCGTTTTCTTCGACAATTATTTTATTCTCTTCATTATTATCGACAAGATCTTTGGTTAATTGTAAATTCTTCTTTTCAATTGAACGTTTACGTTTCCGCTTCTTATTGTTACAATTATAATCATTGAAATGATCGTAATCAATTAGAAAATCATCGTTTTTTATATTCCGTTCACTATCAGTTAATTCAGATAAGGCATCACCAATGATCATTTCTAATGCTTTCGTTTTGGCGCTTCGTACACTTCGTCTTCTTGTTGTTGTCGATGATGTCTGTGTTGTATCATCAACAAAATCATTATTCTCTTTGATGATATCATTAAATTGTAAATCTATTTCACTATTCTCTTCGCCGATACTATCCAACGATAATTCTTTTGTATTATTAGGAATATTTATTGATTTTTCGTGATTCAATTTAATCGAATCATGTTCATTTTCATTTATTTGTTCTTGCCATTTTTTACAATTTTTTGAATTTTGCTCGTTAATAATTTCGTCATCGAAACTAAATAAGAAATTCTCAGTTTTCTTCTTTTTGCGGCCACGTTTAGCGTGTTGTTTTCGATTTTCTTCCACAATAATATTTGTAATTTTATTATCATCATGCTTATCATTCTGTTTATTCTCTTTTTCCTCATTTTCAACGATTTTGATGTCATTTTGGCGATTTTCGGATGAATTAAAGCCGGAATCATCCATATCATTAATTTCCAGATTATCATTAACTGAATTTCCAACAATTTCGTGATTTGTTTTCATTTCTAATTCTTGACTTGTCTCTGGTGTAATTAAATTCAAATGATCAACAGAATCTTTATCGATTTCTTCATGATTTTCAGTGATATTTGTATCGACAACAACAGAATCGGAATTTTGTTTAATTTCTTTCTTCTCGCAAAGCAACGCTAACGGTAATTCATCATCTGATTCGATTTTTTGTGGTAAATCAATATTCAAACTTTTATTCTCCATTGGAATCGTTTCATCTTCACAAACTAGATGTGGATTCAAATAATTTTCGATTTTTTGATTCGTAATTGTAACAATCTCTTCTTCACATTTCTTCTCAATTTCTAATTCAGTTTTGTTTAAATCATCTTCAATTTGCTTATCAATATTTGGTACTTTAATAGAATTCTCAGTCTTTATGTCCAATTTGGGATACGATGGCACTTTTAACAATGTACGAGTCGGTGATTTCGTCCTAATCTCATTATTTTCCTCATTTACAAGATTATTAACTTTATCATCACCATTATATGGCATTAGATTGAAAATACTGTCGACATTATTGGAATCATTTAAATTTTGGTTCAATTTATTCGTCAACATTGCAATACAATCGTTTAAACCTCTTGTTGGTTTCTTGATTCTACCTTTTGGTGATATCAGTTTTGGTAAAGTTGTAATATTTGTTTTTATATTTGTTGACTCTTGTGTTGTAGTATTTATCGTTTTATCGCTAGTGTTGTGGAATTGTTCTTCACATTTAGCTTGTAGAATTTTCTCATTATTTGTATGCAAATTAAATATCGTGCCGATTAATGGTGTCGTTTGTTCATTTGTTACACAATAATTAACAACAATTGGTGCCGGCATTACTGGTAAATCACCTAAATTTGTATCAATTTCTTGAGTCACTACAACAGTCGGTATTACAATTTTTTCGGAATTTGCCGGTTGGTTTTTATCTTGTGTTGTTGATACAATTTCTTCTTCATCGTCTTGTTTTTGTTGTATCAATCGTGGTGGTGATGATGGTCTTGATAAAATTGGTGGCGGTAGTGATGGTGATTTTTGTTGTTGTGGTACTATCGCTGGTGGTTGTGGTTCTGGTGGTGGTTGTTTATCTAAAAAACCATTTTTCCCTTGTATATCCTTCAAGTCACAAATCTTCTTTACCATATCTTTTAAACTACTCCGTAATTTACGTTTCGGTTCTTGTTTCTCTTGTTGTTTTCCATTAGATAAGTCTTCATTTAATTTCTTTGTATTTTTCTTTCGTAAACTCAACGATTTTACTAGATTACTAAATGATTCTTTATTTTTCTCATCATTATCTGATAGATTTATTGTTTCGTTTTCTAATTTTCTTTTGCCGTTTTTCTGACTATCATCTTTTTGTTGACTAGAATTGAAATTCTTTTTAATCGTAAAAAACCGTTTGATATTCATCTTTTCAACAAATGTTGCAACTTTATTTGCATTATCATTTCTCGGTGATGTACGTTTTGTTTTAATATCTTTATCAATTTTATCATTAATTTCGTCAGTTGTATCATTGATTTGTTTACTTTGTCTTGTTATACGATCTGTATTTAAATTTCTATTGAATTTTCTTTTAACTAATACTTTCTTACTTGTATCTAAAATTCTACTTGTTATTACTTTATTTACATCATTCTTTTTATTATTGATTTTTTGATTATTTTGACTATTTCTCTTTTCACTCAATCGTCGACGTATTATTTTACCACATTTCATTTTCTGGTCTTGTTGTGATTGTTGTTCCGATTTTGTACTATTTGTCTGTTGTCGTGATCGATTACTGTGATTAAAACCATCTTTTAACGGTATCAATTTTCTTGAAGCGCGTTTTGGTGGTAAATTCGCCAACATCCGTTGTATTGATTCAGCTAGTAATACAAATTCGTTTAGAATTACATGATAATTAATAAAAATAGAACAAATAAAATATACCATCACTAGGTTTCTGTCGAGGCCCTTCAAATGGTTTCTTATACGTTGTCTTCTTCTCGGTGGTTTCAGACTTTTGGGGATATACTCGCTTCACTAAACCTACAGAAAAATAGTAAAAAATAATTAAAAATTGAAAAGGCGGTTTAAATTATTATACCAAATATTGAGAAGAAACAATCAGTCTAATAAAAATAATTTCTAATTTTGAACTGATTATTTCACAATTAATAAATTAACAAGAGGGTTTTCTCTGTTGTTTTATACAATTTCAATCGATGAACATTTTAATTAATTAACAAATATATAAGGAACACTTGGATTAACATGCAAAAAGGAAGACTTCAAGCAAACACGCACATACACGGCATCAAATGTGTAAAGCTTGAATTAAACGAAATAACGATACAAAATATCAGCTTTTATATGAAAAAAAGTTATGTACTCACTATTTAGACGAATAACTCAACCTAAGATATAGAAATTTTGTAGTTACAATTATTGAGTCTTTGTTTCGAGCTTTACACACCACTTTGTTGTTAATTGAATTAAATAGATTTAAAGAAGTAAAGTTTGCAAATTGAAAATAAATTGAAGAAGGAAAAAATAGAATTGTAGAAGTTAGTTTTCACCTCTTCGCTTGCGTCGTGATTTCGCACCAAATGGTCGATATCGGCATTTCTTCCTTGCTAACATCCATGTCCAATCACCGCCACATTCCAATATATGTCGATGTAAATCACCTAAACTATTACATTGTTTATTACATTTCGTACAAATACGTGCATCGCTCTTCTTCCACAATTTACTTTGTACGTTATCTTCTAAACAACCAACTTTACCTAAACTTGGTATACTTAAATGTCGATATAATTCACTTTGATTGCCAACAAATTCATAATGTTGCACCCAAACGTATTGATGATATAAACTTTTATGTTCTAATAATTGTTTGATATTTTGCAATTTTAAACCACAAGCGGCGCATATAAAAATTCTCGATCTAGCCCATTCACCAGTTAATTCGATTTTTTCGTTTTTGTCGCGCTTTTGATTCGTTGGTAATTCAAAATTTTCAGTCTCTTGTGACGAACAAATCAATGCAATTCTATCAGATTTATCAATTTCGATATCGCTCGATATACTGGATGTACGTCGTAGATTTAAATAGCTCGGTATTTGTGGTCGTTCTATAATTTCATCAATTTCTACACGATTACGATTATTATCGAACTGTATTTCTTCAATTGTTGTTAATTCGCTAACACGATCTAATAAATTATCGATCAATTTGCGGACTTCCAAGAAACACTCCTCATTTATCATCAGACTTTCATTATTATCATTATTTAATTTGTCTAATGCGGCTTTTTTGCTCGCCTCTTCGCGTAGATCTTCAAATGGTCCACGACGGTCTAATATACGATTCAATTCATCACGCTTCTGTTGATTTTTATATTCATCACATGATAGATAATCTAAAATTTCCTTTTGTGTTTTTTGACTTTGTAGAATCTTCTGTTGGCGATTCTTTATAACGTACTGTGTCCACATATCTAATTTACTTAAATCGCGATTCTCTTTTTGTTCTAATATACTAGCTTGATATTTACGTCTTGTAAAATATTTATAATTGATTTCATTATTTTTTATTTGTGTTGTTGTCGTTGTTGTTGTTGTTGTGGTTGTTGTTAATGTTGTTCCAACGATTGTTGTATCTGATATTATTGTTGATGTTCTATTTTTTCTATTTGATGCCTTTGAACCATATTCAATTTGAGATTCTAAATCATCCACAATTGTTGTTAATATTGTTGGTGTTGCTGCATTTAATGTTAATTCACAACCGTAATTTTCTATATTTTGTGATAATTGTGTTAATGATTTATCGAAATTGTCGTGATTTGAGATCTTTTCAAAATTTGAAATACGATTTTCAGATTCTTGATTTTTAAATAATTTACCATCGACATAATGTAGAAGATTTTCTTGTATATTGAGGCGTATACGGTTAAAAAATGCTTTATCGAAGACAACATCATCGAATGTTAACGAACTTATTTTCAAATTATCGATAGAATGATCTGTAATTTTCTTAACACGAAAGAAACTATCAAATTCAGGATATGGATTAATTGTTGTTAATTTTAAGTTCTTCTCATTTATTTGATGATTATTTTGCTCCTTACTATTATCTTTTTTATCGTTTGTAGATGGTAGTTTCTTTTTTTTCTCGTTAACTTTAGTTTGTTGTAAACGCTTATTTCGTCGTGTTTTTACTACTAATTTTTTATTTTGTAAATTATTACGCTTTTTTGTTGTTGTTGTTACTGTTAATTCATCAAAATTACGAAATTTCTTACTATCCTTACTATTTTCTAACGTTTTTAGAGTTGCGGTTGCGGTCTTTGTAATTGAATTATTGGCTTTCATACGACTTCTTGTTATTTTATACGGAATTTCGTCGATATTGTTTGTTAAATTCGAACATATTTGATCTGTTGTTGTTGTTGATACCTTATAATTATTATTACAGTTTACTTTATTGTTGATTTTATGTATGGAAGCATTATGATCAGCTAGATGGGAAGCATTTAGAAACCGTTCTTCACAACTTAAACAACCGAAATACCGGTTCGAATGATTCAATATTAAATGTTCAAATAATTCTTTTAAAGTATGTTCAGTTGTTGTCAAACGATCGCAATATACACACGGTGTACATGTGAAATTATTTGAATGTCGTCTAGAACTGACACGACGAAATTGTTTCGTTGAATGACATCTTTCTATATGTTTCTCTTTCAACATTGTATTAACAAATGTTCGATCACAATATAAACACAATACTTTTCTATTTGTTGTTGTTGTCTTTACTGCCTTCACCCCATTATTATCAGTAATATTTTCTTGTTTAAATGTTGATAAAATCGATTGAACTTTATCAAGGGGTACACTACAAAATAAACTTGTCTTTTCATCATTATCACCTTTATTATTTGATTTTTTATTATCACCATCGTTATTGCAATGATTTATAGAATTCTCTTCCGTTTTTGTCGGTATCGGTTCAATTGCACTAATATCAGTTGGTAAATTACTATTAAATTCACTTCTAACATTTGTATCACTTAATAGATTGATTGGTTGTGAACTATTTGTTGTTGTTTCTATTAAATTCGCCTTTGTTGTTGTTATATTGTTACTAAGCTCTCCTTCGGAGTTAAACAGACTACTATTCACCATACTGATGATGATACGGTGGTGATCTTGTAATCAAAACTGAAACAAAATAAAAATTCGATGTCAGAAACGAATATTTGAATTGCGAATATTTCACAATTTATCCAGACGTAACAAAATCGACGAGCTGGAAATGAATCAGCGACCTCCCCGTTTTCCTATCTTTAAACGTGGACAAATCACAAATATTCATAATTTAAGTGTTGATATCTGACATCAAAAAAGCACACCAAGTTGGGGGCATTTATTAAAATAAAAATAATTATAGTATAAAAATAGAAAAGCGTAGTAAAAGAAAAATTTCGAAATAGTACACAAGGTCAGACTACCTGTGTGTTTGAGGAGTTTTACTGCCAAATAATAGAGACTTTCACCAATGGTCCACAAGATCTTCAAGTTTTAGACGAATTCATTGAAACCTACCACCTTATTAATTTCTATAAATTTTCCATTCGATTATAGACGGTTGCTCTATCGCACTGTCTAAATACAACGATAAAAGCTTAAATGTAACGCTCAATATTATTGATGTTGATAATAATAATAGTAGAAGCCGTTATAATAGAGAAGGGTTAAAATTCATGGAAGCTTTTATAAAAGGAAGTGCAAAAGCGTAGAGAAACAGCTGGACAACATCAAGGCTATATTCACTGTTGTTTCTTTACCATTATCTATCAATCTACATAAATTGGCTGTTATTGCATGAAAAAAATTAAACTTATAATTGATTTACAAACAATTTAATTCATAATAAATATGTCACCTGTATTTACAAACAAATCTTTATCAATATTAATAGGGTAGATAAATTTGCTCAAAATTGTCGATAATAATAAACAAATATTTAATTATAGTTAGCGATGTAAATTATAAATTAAACTCTATTGAATATTATCGAAATTATTCAACGACACTCACTTTACTTCCTGAAATTTAAATATTTAGATGAAGTTTAAAAAATGTCTGGTTATAAGGTGTGCAGTTATATTAGTAGCTTGAATTGCAACCTTGCCAACTCGGTAAAATGCATGGAGCTCACAAAAAAATCATCCCCATTTAGATCGTCTCAATTGAAAGCAATCAGAATTAACGTTTATTTTGCGACCTTTCAAAGATGATTTTGTGTTTTTGAAAAATGATCCATACCAGGTAGTATAAAGTAAATAAAGCAATATTGCATATCTATTTTATATCGAATATTGTATTAGTTTCGTATTGCATTATTATTAAAATATGAATTTCAAGCAACGTTATCAATGTGGAAATACAACGAATTTATTTTAACGCAATTTGCAATACAATCCCGTTTATATTTTTGTCTTTATTGTAATCATTAGTCTATTGTTTAATTGTTTAACGAGTACAAAAATACAACTGATGTTAATCATTGTTGAATCATTCTAATCACATAGAAATTATTAGAAAGATGCATACTAATTAATAGAGTAGTAAACGAACAATTTCCATATTCTAACAAATAATTATTTTCAGAAAACTCAACCTTTTTACACAATTTTCTTTTCAATTTAGAATTTTACATAACTTACAACAGTACAAAGCTTTCAATCTTTCATTTTAACAAGCAGTCTTGGAGACCTGTTCGTTAATGTGATTTAACTAAAAATAATTCCATAGTTTATGAAGCAATTTAAAAAAAATTGCCGGTTAATCACTTCTTTTTCACGGGGAACTTGTAAAAAATTAATTTACATTCGGAATAAACAATTCTCCGAATTTATGTTAATGATAGAATAACTCCTACCCGATCGGACAATGTTGAATTAAATAATTCAAAGCTCAGTGTATGAAAACGATAGTGAAAGTGACAGTTATAACTGTAATATTTCGAAAAACTTAACAGTTATTTCAGTTTAAATTAAGTTTACAGGTTAAAAGTTTCTTAATAAATATTCTAAATGTATTTGTGTTTGGTACTTTCGTGGACAATTAAATTAGAATAGAATTTCACCCTCAAAGTTTTTTTAAAATAATATTATATGTAAATATTGTTATATCAAAGTTTCTCTATATGAATATGTAAATTTATATTTTTGGTATAATCGATTTTGTTGTAATATGCGAATTCTGATTATACCACTTCGTTACCACCGAATTTCACTACAATTTCAATGTTAGATTAGCCTTATTGTTGTACGTCTAGCGAAATATAAGTTTAATTATAAAAATACTTTGCAATGTGGTAAAATAGAATCGAGAATTTACTCAATTAATGCAACTTGATCAATTCGATTTCATGATAACAAACTATTAGCTATTAGATAGATATCTATCATTGTCTTCTCTGGGAAAATAAATCTATATCAATAAAAATTGTCATTTCTACTGGCTTATAATCGAATTGACTAATGTAAATTTGATTAACTTATAAGACAATTATCATTAATAGTTAAATTATTCTAATAATTTCCAATAGAAACATTAGTTAACCATTTATTTGATCAATACAAGTTTTATTATCTACATTTTGATTATTTGTTCATTGATATCAAATATTTTTGCAATAAAATTTCGTACATTAACAGGAAAATATCACAGAATCGAAAACGGAAACAAATTAAAACTTTCTTAATTAGATTTTTGTTTCCATACAACTGACAAAATTGACAATTGTTAATAATTTTGTTTTGAAGTGTATTCATTATATTCGAAATACAATTTAAAATTTAGATTAATTTAATTTTCAACTTTTGAATGTTGTTTTTATCGCTACTATTACAATTTTGTGTAGGAACTAAACATGAACACAACCTCAGAATTGATATTTCAATCGATAGTGTAACCAAAGATTCTAAAGTATCCCTGTGTGTTCGTCCTATTTCTCTGTTTTGCCCATTTTACTCTCTATTTTATTATAATATAAATACGACAAATTAAATTATAACAAATTTTCCTAGCAATTGATCAAAGCTTTGCGCCATTTCAACAGTAATCTAATAATTGTTTATAAAAATAGCAAAAATATCTTTTGCATTACCTACATGTTTAGATTATATTTTCTAAAAACCACCAAATTAGTGAAAACTTGTATGTTTATTGACTCGTATCAAATTAAAACTGGAAATTTCTTCTACTTTTCTAATTTTAGTATGGACAACAATAAAAACCTCAATGTTAATATATTCGATATAACGGACTAGTTCTTTTTTTTGTTGTTGTTGCTGTTGTTCTTTAAATTATTACTGGGGTATTTCGTGAACCGGTTTCAGTTATTACACCATTTTAACACCTTATTTAATTTTTCTTTCTTAATAACTCACGGTTATTATTTTAAATTACAAATTTAATCGAAAAATTAAAACAATTTTCAAATGAAATTGCGCAATTATGTGTATTGTGTCTGATAAACTTAAAAAACTGCAAATTTATCATTGATAGTTTAGTATTTGTAAGCAAAAATGATATAGTAAACAAAAAAAGGCCCACCTATATTTTATATTTTCTATATTTTAAAGCTCAAGTTTCCAATCAACTAAAGAATATCGTCCATTTTATCGATTTTAACAAGTCTTTAAGCAATTTTTATGCACTACTTCTACCTGAAAGCGCTTCAAAAGATAGGGTAGTTTTGTCTAAAAATTACACACGTATATCGATAAAAATAATTACAACCCTTCCACTGGTTACAATATGCTAACTATTGAAATTTCTAAGGATATTTACCCCGTAATTCTTGTTGATTACAATTATATAATTGCGATAAACAAGAAGTAAAAAGAATAAAGATTAGAAGAGGTTATCAAAAGATGAAGAGGCTTGGAAAAATCTTCCAAGAAACATCGTTGATTTTATACGGAAATTCAACACACCTCAATTATTAGCTTTATAACAAGATTTTTGTAATTTTTTAATTAACGACAATCTTCAATAAAACAATGATTTCTACTACAATTTTCCAACTATCAAAAACATTAAAAATAACGACACTCGAGATAAAATATCGGTTATCGGAAAAATTAATTACTACAACATATATTTTCCGTTAAACGTTACAAGTAAAAATCTCATTATTATGTATTTAAAATAAATTTTCCTATTTTCAGACTATTACCTGTTATTTTATAAACAATTGATGATATGTATCGAATTGAATTGAATTTTACAACGTTACGCTATTTATAATTGATAATTTTATTTAAATTACAAACAATGAATGGGACGTTGAATTTTTTTGTGACAATGACAAATATTGGTGGAATTACAATATCGAACTTTAAAAAAAAGTTAAAATGTACGAAATTCTTTAAAACCATTACAATTGTATTAATTATAATCAAGTTTGATCGGATTTTTATAATAGAATTCGAAATTATATCACTGTACCCGAAATAAATGTAACTAAATAACTTTTTGAGGTAATTACGAGGTAGATGTCGAATAATTGGCATCTGTATTGAGTGTTATCAGGATGGCAATTTTCTATGATCTTTGCATTAAAACGAATTAGTTCAAAATATCAAATAATTACAATTATGGGGTAATTTTACGAGCTTATATCGATCAAAAAACTTGTAAATTTTTCTAAAGTAATCGCAACTAATATATGCTAATTGTAGAAAATTGTATGTTTTTGTAAAAATTTTACAGAAGTTAATTCTATAAATAATTCTCTGAAATATTTATACTTGTATTGTAGTTAGATAATAAGCAATAACGTAAAAATCAAAAGATGACATGAATAGAATCATAAAAACGTATTAAGAAAATGATTCAATTCAATTATTAATGGTTAATATACAGAATTATCAACTAATTATTACAATTTTTACAGTTGTTTCTACAAAAATTACAAACGAGTTAAATTACAGGGTCACTCCCTCATATCTACAACAACCCTTTACTATAATGAAATTTACATAAGAGAATTAAATATAATTACATCTATTTCTTAGAATTTTACACAACAACGGATATAAAGAAAAATAAATAAGAATATACATTTTAGAATATCTAAAAATAGCCAGAATTAGAAGTTTAACAAGAAATCTGACCAGAAACGAATACGAACGATCCTAGAACCTACCGTCCATTTTTTTAGGTACAGAATTCGAAATATTAATAGACACGACAATCAATTAAAAATACTGATGTGGTTAGTTTAATTGTAAAATTTTAGGTTTAATAAAAACAATAGAAAATCTCCAATAAAGTGCTTATTCAAGATTGTAGAACTTCAATTTGAATTATGACGAATTGAGCTTTCGAATGTATTTTTAAGTAACATCAAAAACCCATCTAATAAACCCTTTTATGCATATCGATCGAAACATTAACATCCCTTGTTAAATTACAATTTACACCAATTATAGAAAATTACATGTATTCGTTGAAATTTCATAGAAAACTCAATTGTTAAGTGACTTTTAAGTACCCTATCTAGACTGTAATAAATCAAGACGATTGAACAATACAAACAAAAAAATATTGATGGAATTAACGGGAACATATGAATATTGATACAACATATTGGCCGCTAATCTTAAATAAATCGACAATTTTGTTGTAATACCATTCTCGAAATTTTTCCACTAAAGTAGAAATTTATATCAAGATGAATTATTGGTAAAAGTAATAAAAAGTTTACAGTCGACGCGATCAGCCTTACAATTTTATTGATGATAAAGACAGAACTTTACTTCCTAATACAAATACTCTTCATTTTCTATTAAATGGAACCATTTCATAGAAATTACAACGGATCTTTAACTTTATGAAACTGGTTAAATAGTGGGCTAAAACTTTGCAAATTCTCATAATTATCGATTGAAAAAAGCAAGAAAAACGTTCATATGCACTTACGAAATATTTATACAAAATTACATGAAATATTTAGAATTGTACAACATACTTTTCAATGATAATTACATGTGTATTATAGAGCAGAAACATGGGAGGAAATTTCAAGAAGGAAAAAGAGAATGGAAGCAGTTCCAGTAAGATTAATTGGAAGATTAACCTGGAAAGACTAAATTCTGATAATTCTGTGTAAACGTCTATTTTATAGTCATATTAAGGCTTTCAGTATTGTAAATTTTAATTAATTATCAATAAACAGTAACAACACCTGAGGAAAGAATTGATTTCTGTAACAATTTATTTACTACAAGGATAAATTTTCCTTCCTATAGAAACTTTTCTAAATGATTTTGTGTTATTGAAAGAAGTTTTAGTGCTGTTAAACTAATTTTGGTATAGATTATGAACAATTCAAATTACATATATTTATATCGATCATACTGTTTATCAACTCTACAATTTCAAACTAACTAGCAATTTCTGAAAGTGTAAGCTTAACGATTTCCAAATATTTTTCCAAAACCATTGTCTTATAATTTCAATTTTAATTCAACTGAATTCGCTGAAATTTTCATAAATTACACACGACTTTTTCTAAATGACACAAAAAGCTTGTATGTATCGATTAAAACATTGACAACCCTTGTTAACCTACCACTTGCATACGCCCTTTATATAAAGTTACACGCTTAGATAAGGTTACTACGAGAAAAATACAAATGGTTGTATGAAAAGAGGGTATTGCAATGTATACCACATCATTCATATTATGCAAGTTTTCTAATTGTTGACTTGTAAAAAAATCAATAGAATTTATCAAAACTCATTCGTCAATTAAGGAAATTTACCTAATTGTCAAGAAAGGCGTTAAAAATGGATTAAGGTCATTATGCTTAAAAACTAATTGGTAAATAACTTCGACGAGACACTTCAACTTTAAATTGAGCATATCGATGGAATATTAACAACCCTTATTAGGGTAGAACACACGATGAAATCTGGTAGATTATCAATTTTCGACCACAAACAACAAAAGAATTATCACGAAAATGACGTTAACGTTTATCTTTAAAAAATTATTCCATCCAATTGGGCCCTTTTTAACATTGTTAAACTCTTGAATATTGACTACCCTTATTTACCGACAACTTAGATGAATGTGAATAAAATTTCAGAGAAGTTTTGGAAAAAATTCTAAGAAAAAAGACTGGCTGCATACCACGTCGTCCATTTTATAAAGAAACCCAACACTAGCTTTGAAATCATCGATTTATAAAAATATTTTCATTAATTATCAGCCACGGTTTTTCCTCAATTGTAGTCTAACAATTGTCGGATTTACAATTACTTTTACAAGTTTTTTCTATAAAAAATTCACTGGTATTTTGTATAATTGGTATTATTTTCAATGATTTTAGAATAATTAAAATACAGGGTGGATTTCTGGCGCTAAAATCTTTATGTTTATCGATCAAAAAACGGCCACAACCCTTTAGCGAATTTATAACAACTTACGTGCAGCAATTCGTTGGGGATTTTACGGAATTCTTTAAAAATTCTGAACAAAAACACGGAATTATCAAAGCTACCACGTATGCACCAGGTTTTTTCAATTCATTAACAATTAACAATGAGGAAAACAAATAAAATTGTTATTTCAGGAATCCATGGAGATCTGTAATTGTTATATAAAATGTGCACTTGATCTGTGCTTAACGGGGTTCTTTTAAAGTTGAACAGTCTGGCCCCCCTAGGTTGATTCCAATGTTAAAATATAGACTATGATGTGTATGCATCCATTGGATATTGGCCTAAATAAGATGAAACAATAAAATCATTAACCAAATGACCTGATTTTGTGTTAAAACGTGTTTTTTTCGTTGCCTTTAAACATCCCCAATGATCACACAGTGGCGATGGGGTTGTCTAGTTGTGGGTGGTGGTTTCAACGGATCTCTCATAACACCCTTCTACCAAGGACATGAACACATACATAAAACCAACACACTTATAGAAACACACACATTGAACGAATGAAAACTGTCATTCCGTTAGAAAAGACACTATTACTACTTACCTCTGAACGAGGTTATTTTGTCAAACAATCCACCTTCTTAACGAACTCAACAACATGTCCACATATTAAATTATCTATTAAAATCAACAATAAAACGCGTACATTTTAGGTTAAAAATTAATTAACAAACAAACAACTGATTTTTGTACTAAAAATTTTTTGCTAAGAGGGCGAAGCTCACGTACGCACACTCTTCTATATCGCGTATTCTCCTACCTCTCTCTACAAAATACACGGCAAGAGATCGCACACCCGTCACCACAGCGCATGCGGTTTCTATTTCTATACCACTTCAAACTAGCCGTCTATCTCTATTTAAAATTGTATAAAAGGGGCGAAATTGTGCATGTGCATAAAGGATAAAAGGAGCCTAACAGAACAATACAAAATAAAAAAAATCTAAATTCTTTCCCTTAAAAGTCTGTTCGTTTTGGACAGATTTCCTGCAAAAACAACCCCATCTTCGGCAACCCTTGTAACCGTCTACCGATCAACTTTTCAGGATTTGTATGACTTCCCGAAATCGTAGAATTTTTATTGATTGGCGTCCACAAGAAGGCTTTCGGAATAGCACAAACACCTCCCAAAAACGAACCCTTTGACCGCTCGCGATTTTCAGAAAATTAACTCATCACTCAATTTACACAATGATTTGTCGATCAAAAATCATCAAAATAGCGGATATTTGGGAATATTGAAATAAAACATGTCGCTTATCAAAATCTTTTAATCTGTACATCCAATGGAAACAGAACAAATTATGTAATGATGAGGTTAAAACAGAACTTGAACATGGTTAAAAAGAAAGAAAGAATAACTTACAAAAATCAGTATCTCTCCAAAAAATGAAAGAAAGAAGCAATACCCATCCAAATTTATTTCTTCGATTTTTTCGATTTATGTTTGTCATTGCTCTCATCGCGACTTCTCTTCTTCGAATCTGAATGTGAACTACGATGATGAGAATGATGACGATCTTTATCGCGATCTTTATTCGGTGATGATTTCGATTTCGAATTCGAACTACTACTAGACGATTTATGTTTCGAATTTGAATGGTGATCATCACGTCGACTACTATTATGTTTCGAATTTGATGAATGTTTATTATTACTCGAGGAATGATGATTATTTTTATTTGGTGAACTTTTTTGATTACTTTTACTTGACGAATTTTTACTGGATTTATGCGGTTTCTTAGTATAATCATCAAAAATACGTTCACGATCTTCTTCAGCAGCTTCACGTTCTAAATCTGACCAATCTTTACCAGATTCTTCATCAGATCCTAATTCTTCTTCACCAGAACCACTCTCATCGGATTCATCAGTATCACCTTCTGAATATTCACTATCTTCTTCACTTTCTTCTGAACAACTTTCTAAATCAGATGGTTCATACACTTCATCTTCATCTTCAGTTTCTTCATCTTGGGCTGCATCATCTTCATCTGATTCTGGATCTAAAAATGTCCAACCACCATTCTCAAAGAAACCTTCCGGATCATCGGTGATTGTTTTCATAATTTTCACCCAATTCAATGATTGTACACCTTCTGAATAACGGATATCACATGAATTTAACCATTCTTTAACATGATCCAACATATTCATCGGTATTGCATTCACCATAGCCGTTTTACGAAGGTAATCTTTAAATACAAATACCATATCGAAATTTTTTAAATGGAATTGAACACGTTCAAAATGTACTAATTCAACATCTTCTAATGTTATTACAAATGGTGGCCATTCGGTTAAATTAACTAAACATCCTGAGGTTGGTTGTAGTAATACTGTTGAACGGTATGGGGCACCGGGGAAGCCCAATTTCTCTAAATGGTTGATCGAATTCTATCTCCTGTTTTGTCATTGCTTCCACCTGTAAATAATTACAATTAATTAATTAATCGATTTTAATTGTAAAATAGAATTTACTTTTTCACAGAAACTTTTGAATGCTGTTTTCAATTTATGCCTGAGTTCTCGCTCGGATTGTTCAGCAGCTAAATCATCTCTATCGTGCATATGTTGGTGTTTACCTAAATCCGTTGTAATTTCACCAACTTCCGTATAAAATTGTACATCAACATGTTTCTTTTTACCAAACATTATAGCATGTTTTAAATGGAAATGTAACAATATAATCATTTCACCATCACACGGTTGAAAGAATGCATGTTTTATATTGTTGTATAAAATATCAACTTTATCACCACGTACAGATGTGTAACGGAAACCATTCGAATGTGCCTCCAATGAACCGGTCATACGTTTTGTTACAATATTCGGACGTATATATAGATCTTTCAATTTTGGATTGCCTTTATTTTGTGATAATATTAACGTATCTTGTTTAACTAAATCTTCTTTTTCGCGTTCTTCAGCTTCGCGTGTTTTAAATTTCCTTTGTACTTCTTTTATTAGACGAAATGCCGTATTTAAATTCGACGATGGTGGTGATATTTCACCTGGTTCTTTTGTATTTAAACTACGATAGGTTACCTCTTTTAAAAATGTTGCCTCCGGCTGTTGATAGTTGCCACCTGAAAGAACAAATCTCTATATACATTTTGTACATTTCTAAAGCTTTCTAAACATTGAACATTTTATAAATATTGCTGAATAAATCTAATTTTCATATAGAAAGTTCTGCGTCATCTTTTTATCGAAAATTAATTCACATTATTTGTAATTATTTCTATTTATTTTCGCATGTTTTAAAACATTTTCAAACGCGATTATTCAATGGGGCTCAGTTTTTAATAATTAAACAATAACTAGAATAAGTTTTTTCGTTGTGTTTATTCATAGTCTGATGGTCTGTAATTTATTATTTACCCCATTCAAACTTTCTACGTTATTAATTCAAGAATGTGTTATATTACAGATCTTTTTTTAAGAGTCAAAGCTTCTATTTAATAAATTTTCTAATTAGAAATATAAATAAACGAATTTAATTATTAATTAGTTTTAAAATCGTTTTCTACTATAATTGAGTTTAATGATTCCAAAGAGTTTGTAGTTTACACTATTGAAATTACGTTAGATGAGAAACTGACAAATTTGTAAATAAATATACAATTTTTGTTAATTAATCTTTCAACTACAATCAAGATTATAATTGTGAACCTTAAGAAAATTGAGCATTACGTTCCTACTTCTTGTTAATTATCCCAATTATAGGCAAAAATAGTGTCTAATTGAGAAATTAAAAGACAAAGCTTCACTTTAATATTTGTGTGTAAATTTAATTAAAATTGCATACCATCTGAGCGTCCCATCGTCGATCCAGGATGGAAGAAATTTATTCTCAAATACGTATAATCGCCTTCAACCGATTGTGAGATATTTTTAATTGTTGATATATGGAATGGTACAGCAATGCCATAAATCGGTAATATGACAGTTTCATATTTTTGATCAACATATAATTTCAATTCTTTAACTTCAGTAACACGCGGCATTTGATTAACATTTTTATAAGAAACCGTATTTTTTCGTACTTTTTCAACATCTTTAGAACCAGATTGTTTAGCCAGACGTTCTTTTGCTTTCTCATTCAATTGTGATGCTAATTCTTTTTGATGTTCTTTACGTTTCTCTTCACTTGTATGTTCTGTGCGTAATTTTGATTCTAATACAGCTGTACGTTTACCACGACCCAAAATTTCCGAACGTCGTTTTTGATCTTTATCATCGTTCTCTTCTTCTTCTTCTTCAGATTCATCTTTCAAGAATATACCGATATTTTTAATTTTCTTCTTTGAATTTGTTAAAATCGTTGCAGGTTGTCCATCATTTATCATTACAGTATCACCAATAAATAAAGCATATGTTTTACCTTCTTTTTCCGTTGCATCTTTATTTGTTAGATTACTGAAACCCATATTAACATTAAAGATCATCCCTTTTTTAGCCGATAAATTCGTTTTTGGTCCAATTAATAATGAACTCTCTTTAAATTCAATACCCATAGCGAAACCATAGTTTTTCGTTAAATTCTCTAATAATTCTGGTTTTTCTTTTTTAACAAAACTATAACCCGTTTCGTAGACATCAGATAATTTAACGCCGGCTTGTAGTTTCTTTAATATCTCCTCTTGTAGACTAACTAAGAAATTATAATTGTTTTGTATTGCTTCCGTTGGATTAACAAGTAATGTACGAACAATATTGGAACAATACGATTTGTATCTAGCGCCTAATGAGCAAATAATTGCCCCAAAATGGAGAATATTTTTATCACTGGTTACACTGAATTTTAAATTGTAAACACCACCCGATTGTATGATCGGTGGATAGCACATATCAACTTGACCAACATCGACACCGGTCACGTATTTTTTATCGCTAATTGCAGCTTCAACACCTTCAGCCAATTTACTATGTTTGACTTTTTTATCGGAATCAACGACTTCCATTATTTGATCTTTTAAATACTTTGTGAATACATCAACAGTAACCATACAGGCTTTCTTTATTGTTACAAGTTCGGAATCTTCTTTCGGCGCCATTATGTATGCAATAGCACTGCTAACATCAATCGTTTGGAAACTGGCTTTATTCAAAGCAGCCCGCCAGCTATCCATAAATTCGCCAGGATAATTATCTTTAGAAAAAATACCAATAACTTTACCATTTTTGCTTTCTTTGATGGCGTTTATAAGGATATTGAAATTGGCCTCATCTTTATCGCTACGATCACGGACATGCAACGATAATTGTATCGAATTCTCGTCTTTCGTCTCGGCTTGTCGTAGAAAATCAATTTTCTTCTTACTTGCCAATACGTAAACCTTCTTCTCAGTTAATACAATAATTGTATCGGTCAATTCGTAACCCAATAGCCATGTTTGTAACGAAACCGATTTACTATAAACGACCTCATCGTCGACACCAACCGCCGTAACCAATGCATCCATTTTCGATAAACCATTCTCATTATCCGATCTCTGCCAAACACTATACAATTTCTTCAAACGACGATAAAATGTCTCTTTATCTAAACTAACATTCGACATTTTCGATCAGTATTTTATTCTCACATTGAACACTAGAAATTAAAACAGAAAAAACGCCGTTGTTGCAGAAAGGGCGCCAGACTTGACAGAATCTTTTACGCAGTTTGCGCCATGTTTTTCACACAGAAATGCCACCAACAACACACAACAAAAATCACTAAAACAAACAAAACAAACATACAAAAACACACATGTTAGAAAGAGAAAACAAACAAAATCAGTCAAGCCAACTATATTTAATAAAATTAAGAAAAAATCCAGTTTTAAATCGGCGCAAAATGGCGGTTATTTTAAATTTTTAAATAACGTCCACTTTGAATTTCATGAAATTTCAAACGAAATCTCCACAAAAAAACCGTTACTTTACCCTATAATTTAGGAAATTATCCCCTATCTATTCGTATATAATCTACAACCGTTAATTAAACGGTGTCTTATTCAACCCTTAAATTTGTCGAGTAATTACACAATTCCACCCCTATTTCATGTAGGGTCAATATAAAAAAGCAGTGATCGTAAAATAGATTTTATTGAAAGCAACCAAGCAGTCCGTAAATTATTGCTTTTAAAATATCACTTAAAATCAAATAAATAATTCCAAGTTGAGTTCGACAAATTAAATATAAAATAAATAAATGCATCTACTATTTAAAAAATCTATAGAATATGTGATGTTTATGTGATGATCAGTTTCAATAAATAATTGACTTTTATATTGTGGAAATTCTAGTTTCAACAGCATCGATTTCATCCAATAACGACGAATTTTCGTTGATTCTCAAGCCTTGTCTCTGCAAATCTTTTAAACGTTGTTCGAGATTGCTTTTATTCCGATTATTTGCCTCCCAAATTTTTATACAATTGTGCAATAATGGCAAATATAATAAAAGTAGGTCACTGTCGCTGACACCTTCATAACGATGTAACGCCAAATCAGCCCATTTTTGCGTATTCAGATTGCCTGGTATTTCAATACAACAACCCAAGACACGACATAAGGCCAACAATACGCACGTCGAACGATCTGTAAATACTTTGTTCAATAATTTAAAACTGTTCTCTAATATTGGTAAAGCATTCGTGTAGTCTCTATCGTTTAAATATTGTTTAGCTTGCTCTAATTCGATATCTTGTAGGAAGGCAATTAATGCTTTAGATGCACGCAATTTCGATTCAGTCGATATATGTTTCAATAAAGATTCAAATCCTGTACTTCGAGTTGAGATTAATTCGTTATCAAAATTACCTAACAGTACTTTCTTTGGGAACACAATGTTTGCCATTAATTGTGGATGTTCTTTCTTTAAAGCATTGTAGAGATTTAAGAAGTGTGTATAGCGACGTTCGATCACAGATGGGCTTAAATCGTCATTACCAGATATATGTCGGACTTGTAATGTGTAAATTACATGTTTCTTATCATCGTCTTCATCATAAATTCGGGCTGATACAATCTCGAAGACTAATCCCTGTTGATCGTTACCTAATACAAATTATAGAAATTATTGAAAAATCCAATTGTAAATTTTGTAAATAAAACATACCTAGAATCTGCGTCATTATCAATGTAATTTATTTACATTATCAATAACCTTTGTTAATTATTTACATTGTTTTTTTTATGAGACATCGAGACATTGACAATGATCGAGCATGTGCATTAGAAGAAAATGAGTAGAGTATATGACTTGCAACTTGACTCTAATCGTCGATATTAAATTTATAAGATTTCCCCAGCCTATAAGACAAATAAATAGAATTAAACTCATTTTATTTCTTTGTAATAGTTTGGAAAAGTATTGTATTTTATTTCAAATAAGCCAGAAATCGAAGAGCAATAATGGTGTAAAATGGGTTGCCTATCCTGCGTTATTTAAATCCATGTACAGGTCTATTGAGATATAATTGCGATTAAAAATTAGGTATTACGGAAATGGCGAAACGGATTTTTTGATTAATTTAGCGGAAACAGTAACGGAAGGGAAAATTAATCAATTAAAAATTGTTAACTTTTCATCAATTTTCCTTAAACTAACAAACTTACACTTCGGTAACGTTTCTAATTGAAATAAGTATAGAAATTCGATTATTCCTTTTCAAATAATTTATTTAAACTTAGAGAGTCTCGATGGCTGGCTACTTGAAATAATTATATTGATTAACTTTGTAGACCTAATTAGATTTAGGTGAAAATGTATTGGTTCAATCGCTTAATGTTTATTAAAAAATAAATAGATTGATAACAATTATAAAACATCTGCCATACTGTTTATATCAAATTATCCGTTTTTAAATCATTTAAAAACCAGTCAATATACTGTTAAAAAAAAACAATACAATTAAATTCCCTAATAGATGATTTTCTTTAAGTTTTCATAGGCGGCATTCATAACACCCCAACTTAAAAAAGCTCTCGTACAATTCGTTCGTACACCAAGATAAATATGACGTAACTTCCTACCGCGTTGATTGTAAATTTTCTTGAATACTTTAAAGATATCGTCATATTCACCACCAATTTTACTTTGCATTGAAACTTTTAAAACGTTCAATGGAAAAAATATACTAGATAGGATAACACCGATTGTTGCACCACAAATAAATTCACTAACAGTCTGATTGAGGTTTGATTTAAATTTGGGCATACGTTGTTGGACTTCATCGCGTATAATAAAGAAACCAACATTCGATGGGCCATTTCGTAATAAAATCGGCGTTAAACCTCGATAATATTCCCTAAAACCGTACCGTCTTCCAACTATTTTAAATGCGTGAAATGTATTTTTGAATTTTCTATGATAATGTGCATCAGCTAATAATGTTTGTATTCGTTCGAATGGCATCAATATAGCTTCAAAACTGCCCGATATTAGACCACCGGCAGTTTTCGCTAAATACAAATTAAAACCGGAATTCACCAAGGGTCGCCGAATCTCCTCATAAACACCGAACATTATCGATAATGAGAGAGTTTTCTGACACATTGGCGGTAGCATGCCTCGGTACAGATAATAAATGCCTTCGCTACGCAATTGTTGGAAAGCATTAGTTACAGGAACCCCATGCAGCATCTAATTGGAAAAATCAAGAATTTCTATCAATTAACGTACATATTCATTAAGGAAAATTAACCTGGCGGAAAATTATCTTATTGATTGGATAGGTTATGGTTATATTGATTAGTGCAGCACACCAACCGCATACGAATTCCTTCCAATTGATGTGCTTCAAATCGGCCAGAAGCAACGCACTGGTTGATGTTTGCACATCTCCTACTTCAGCAACAATTTCGTGTTTCTCTCCAACCTTAGATGCCTAAAAAGTAGACCATTAGTTTTAGAAATTTCCAACAAATCATTTTACCATTTCGTCTAATTATAAATTGTACTATTTATTTGGCTTAAATGACTAGCATTATCGACATAAATGGAATACTTTACGTAACTTTAACAAAAAGAAAACATTTTACAACAAGAAAATCAATCGACAGAAATAAATACACAAGAACATGACAAACACATGATTGGGGTGAAGTCAAAGACAAATTTATTTGTCTATTTGTCTATTTGCGTTATCTAAAGATGTTAATTAAACAAAAAAACATGATAATTAGGAAAAGGGATCAATCAAGAAATATTTGAGGTTATGTTTTGCGGCTATTGACATATGTCACAATTTATTCGGATAATTGTAGCTCCTGAACTACCAATGTTATCTTTATTTATAATTTTATCGTAAAATTATAAAATAATTTGCTTTAAATTGTTTATATTACAACAAATAAACGTTGTTTTATGTACAACATTTTTATAATATTGTTAAAATAATAAATTACATCTATCAAAAAATTGTTGGTAGTTCTGCTTAAGCAAATTCCCCCAATATTGGTTACTTAAGTTTCTAACCTAAAATTTCAAATTTGATTTATTTCAGTATTATTCGTGTATTTGTGTTTTTCCAGTATTTTGGAGAAATTTCCAGTATTTTGAAAAAATATCCATACAGGTAAGTGTTTTTTTTCTATTTTGGTGACTTTATTTTAAAATCAATTGTTTTATTCAAATAATTAATATTTCTGAAACGTTCCATTTTTACGAGAAAATCTCTCCTTGTTGGTAGGTTTTTATCGTTTTATCACTTTAAAATGTAGTATTTCTAGTTAGTAGAATAAAACAATTTACGTATTAAAAATTTTAGAAAAATTATTCAAGTAAGATATCCAGATTTTTGAGGTTAGAAATTTATGTATACTATAGCTGGGACTTTTGTCATATAAATTTGAAGATGCTTTTTGAGGGGGCCAATAATTTCAAAATTTTGAAATTCAAATACCTATATGCCCTAAATTTAATTTTGAATGAATCTTGCGCCTGACTCATAGGCAACCAACTTTCACTAACTTGTTGAGATGTCCATAATTCGTTCTATTCTTAGAATTGAAAATTTTGTTTAAAAGAGTGTAAAAAGGCGGAAATATCCTCCAAAACCCCCATTTTTCGTTATTAAATTGAATATTTTCAATATAATTAATCGAGGAAACATTTAATTGCCAACGATCATTCTTTATGAGGTTTATACGTTTCGTGTTTGTCCGGTTTAATTTGTTGGGCATAATTAGATATGTTTTTTATTATTTCCTCTTGTAAAGTGGGGCTCAATAAAATTGTACAAATTCGATAAAGAGAGGGACTGTTTGGTGGTTTTTTGATCACTTGTTAGAGCCGTCTGGTCAATTTGCAAATTGAATGTGGATTGTCACGAAAGGAGTCAATTAAAATAAAACGATCTAATATCTGTTGTTATTGCTCTTGTATTCCCATTCCCTTTTTCAATTCACCCTAATTATATTATTTACATTAATTTCAATTTAGTATTAGTTGGGGATATTTTGAAGATGAACAACGACAAAGAGCGGAAACTAAGGAGCAATTAAAGGGCAGATACATGCAAACATAAGCATTTGGATAATCACTATTATTGTTTAAAACTCTAGAGACTCTAAATTATATATCAATTATCTAACAATTCCCCTCACTTTACCTGTATATGTTATGGTGATGGAAAAAATAAGAGCACTACTACTACTTTACAGAGTGGGGCCCCACAGACAAAAATTACCCCAAAAGGCAGGTGGTCCCTTTACACACTACTATCTAGGGACAATTAAAGAACAATCAATCCATTTTTTTCTATTTTCTATTCTATTCTATTACTACAATTTTTAATCAATCGATCTTTCGAGTTAGATAATATGATTAAATTATTATTATTGTAAAATCGTTTGATTTGTAAATTACAAAATCCTAATGACATTATATACAACATGGAAAAAAAACTAATTATCTCTCGACAATTACACAGGTTTGTGATTCAGTATAACCAGGAGACAGGATGCGAAATAAGCAATTTTGTCTTATCTCTTTTGTATCTTAATTTGTTCGTAGTCGAAATTATTATCTAACAAACATAGATACACACATTACAATTACAATAACTGAAAAAAAGACTAAACTGAAATGAATAATAATTATGGAATGTCACCGTTTTCACATGTGGCGTTGATGGTGATGGCTATCATTGTTGTTATACCGTGTAATTATAACTAGAGCCCAATGGGTTTTTGTGTTGTGTTTATATGAATGTACATATTTAAAAATGTATGTATGATGATGGACTTTTAATTAGTTTACAAATTTTGTTTTACAAACACATGAAAAAACATACTTTGTGGTATACATGAATGACAAATTAAGCATCAACTATTTGAATATTACCACAATAATAGTTCCATGTGTTGATTGCAGTTTAATTATATCAAATTGTAATTATTTGGAAAGTTCTGACTCTATCAAAAACTTTACTCGAATCAACAAAATCATGACTATTGTATTCAAGTCGATTGCTTTTTAAAAGCGTTACAACTTATACGAAAATGGAGAGCAATTAGCGACAATTAGGGTGAAACTCCAGTTAGTAATAATTTATATTTTGCAAATTATAATCGAGCAAATTAACTAGACTATGAAATTATTTTGACAAACTTCATCATACTGTTAATAACTCGCATCTTGCATGTTGTTTAATTTGACGTATTTTAAAGATTCAGATATGTTCAACTATTAGTAAGTACAACTTACAAAATCGAATGATTTACTGTGATTCCTTATCGTTTAAAATATAGAACAGAATTAGCAGTACATGTAGCCAATTTAATTTGAAAAATGATCAATAAATAAGAGGCAATAACTAGAAAATACGAAAATAACTTAAGTACTTCCCCCTGGAGGCAGGTTGTATAATATGCTGTAATTTCTATGAGAAGAAATTTAAACTAATAGGCGAATATTTGCTATTTCTGCTTGTAAATTTTCCAAAAGAACAACCAAACGAAACGTTGTTGAAATAATAGAAATCTCAACAATTATTAAAACTAATTACAAATGTTGACAATCTAGTTTCTCATATTTGGATATAAAATTAACATAATTTTTAAGTGTAAATTTTGCAACTCCACCGGTCTGCTTTTCCGTTCTTTGTGTTTGACTTGAAATATTGTTGAAATAATGGAGGAAATTTTGCAGCGGTTATGATAAAATAATAAGTTTTGGATTAAAATCGGATTTATAAAGGATTTTATTAAACATTCAACCATTGCTTAATTTTTGGTCGAATCAACAATTTATAATTTGCTTTAATTTTCACATAATAGTCTGTATGAATAAAAACTCGAATTAGAATTACAACCATTACAATTTAGAAATAACAAATATAATTTTACAATAATTCTTTTTTGTAATTGTTGATATGTTATTAAATTAATTAATTTTTTCATTTACTGTTCATTTTAATGTAGGTATGTAATTATCGAATATTTTTAATTATTCTCTCATACTATTTATTGTATTTCAATTAATTATTTACCTACATACCTATCATAATTGACTCTTATTCCTTGAAAATTTACTAAATCGTTTCCAAATATTTTGTACGACGACTCAAACTCTCGGATAGATCTACTTTGTGTTCCCAACTTTCTTTACAAATAAGGGAGATATGATCAATTAAACAATTAAATGAACATATCCTTAATAATGAAAGACAAAATCATACAGCAATGATTTATGATAAAATTATAAAATTATGTGTTTTTAAATCATTAACATGTTTAATGATGATTTGAAGAGTATCATTTCCATTATAACTTTGTAGAATTCTCATCAACGATTAAGAATCATTGAAATATAAAATATGATAGATGAAAATCAAAAAGTACACTACCGACAACAATTGGACTTCCATTAAGAATAGAAAGAATTTACAGGAGCGTATCAGCGCGTCAGCAGGAAAACAAAATGTCTTCGAGTAATGAAAAACATAGAGCTAGGAGTAGAAATAAAGGACTAAATTGTAAATAGGATAACGTCAATGTTGGAAGAAAGCTCTTTTGTAAAACTATCAAGAATAAGCTTTACGGCAACTTAATTTTCATCGCTGGCATTAGAAGTCAATAATTTCAATCTTATTTAAAGATCGATTCGTTATAAATTCATAATTACTTATTTCAGGATAAATTTCGCATTTTTTTCGCACTTCACGATTGTAAAAATGGTTATGTTGATTGACTTTAATTAAAAATAATCGTTACTTTATAAATATTCATAGTTTATTTGTTCGATTCTTCTTCTAACATTTATTGGCATAAATTTATATTATGGCGTAAATGAAGTGTTTAATGTATTTGAAAATAGCTAGAAAGTAGGAAAAAACATGAAGAAAAAACAAGGCAAATTTTCTTATTAACAACATTATCAACAATTATGAACAGTTTAAATTTGAATAAATTAATTATAATTAAAAGAGAGAAAAAGTAATAAAAAATGTTGCTAGTGCGTGTTACTTTTAATTATTTAAAGAATAAAACAATATTAAATTCTTCTAGAATATAAGAAGAAATGATTAGAGAACAAATAAAATAAAGTGAAATTTGTAACCGCTTCTGATCACGTTAGAAATGCATTATAAGGGTATTATGCTTTCTTATTCGGCCTTAAATACGAATAACTCAAATAAGATTTATAGTAACACTCCCAAACAATCTAGAGAAATTAAAATTTCTTTGATTATAATTATTAAATCAACTGGATTTGTAATTTAAGAACTTGAAAATGGACATCTTGACTTTAACTTGTTCAAGTCAAGTCGATTAGATTTACATAAACGGTGTATAATTTATGAACGTAAATGCTGTAAATTTTCAGGAGTTGATTTACTATAAATTTATAATGAATTTTCGAAAAAAATCCATTCCCATTTCATCCAATGATAACTAAATCTTCACTGGACAACACTACCATAAATTTTCCGAATTGAAAAGAAAATAAAGAGGCCCCACTATTGTGGTATTGTGAATTTATAGCCATGTTCAATGAATCTTGTCATTTAACACAACATGATGTCTGAAAATATAAAGTAACTTATATTAAAATAAACAAAAGGACAAATTTTATATAAATAAATAAATGATTTTTAATGCATTTTCTATTGCATTGAAATTGTTTTGTCTTTTGGTTTATTTGGACGAAATTTGAGGCATATTTATGTTGACAGCCAACCATCGGCATAAAAATTAACAATTAATAAATTCACATAAAGAATCCCAGTGTTAATAAATATACAGAAGCTGGTGGCATTTCCAAATACAAGCGGATTAACATATTTGAACCATTAAATACACCTACACCAACACAGGTAGAGACGCTAAAAACTTGGACCGCATTGACAAATTAAAAGATTTATCTATCTCCTGTTTGTTTTTTTCTCTTGGTTATTTATTAGTAAATAAAAATTATAATGAATATATTACATTTATGGCGAGATGGGGGAGATTGTGTAGAATTTCGAAAACAACCCTTGTTCGTTTCTTTAAAAAGCACAAAATCAACCACGTCCGCACTGAATGCGAAGATGTGACCGATGGATAAATCTTATTTTCAGACCTCTATAAAACAGTTGATCATGTAATGGTGATACGTTCTGATTTTATTGGATAATATAAATTGGAATAGAAGGAAACAAGAAATCCACCCTTATTTTAGTGTTATTAAAGTTTTTCCTATGATTATTTCTGTTTTTATCGCAAGTACCTCTTGCCGATTTTGCATAATTGTTGTTTATTGAGGCAATTCAAATTTAATAACACATATGCATATAAACACGTATTATTAGACTTGTATACAATAAAGACGATAAAGGATATATCCGGCCGCTTGTGGATATGTGAAGTAGAGAAAAAATAATATAGAAGTACGTTGGTAATGGTGCTTCTTTGTAAAATTGAGTACGTTAAACATTAAAAATGGCTATAAGCACGCCTCTTCTATTAAAACTTTTTCTATATACTAGTTCCACATCTATGTTTATGTATGTATAGTCGCCAGTTCGTGTCGTTTTTTAAACCAAGTAAATGTGCGTTAATTTTCACGCTACCATGTATGGTGAACAACATGGCGCCTGGGACCTCACACTGGCTTCATTTGCATCCAAAACATATGCAATTCAAATATTATTTATTCAGAAATATCCACACTTGGATAACGTTGAGTAACAAAATATAGGGAACACAAACCCTCCCTCTATATACTAAAACCACACATATTCTAATCGTGTGTACGTAATCTGTTATTCAAAATGTCTGCATTTGAATCCACCAGTTCGCCTCTATTGTTGGTCGTTCGTATTCTTTTGCCTATGCTAATATCTGATCGTTTTTTAAAAATCGTTCAAATATTGATACACAAAACCAGATTTATATCTAAATACTTCATTTTAAATAAAATGAAAGAACGAAAGCTCCTCAAGAAAACGAGAAAAGAAATTATCTGAAAGAGGATTTATCTGCCTTAAGCTTCAACTCTATCAGTTTAATTACAATTCGATTCAACTTTACCAATTTGGGTACGTAAAGATGAAAAGATGGTTTTCGCAGAAAACCACAGCCCAACATTCTTTCAACATTAGATAATCGAACGATAGAAGTGTTGAAATTTTACAATTTTGTAATCGAAACAGATTGCGTTTATGATTAAAGAACATCAAAGCTATTTGGTCTTATAAAAAATCTCTACTACTGATTGTTCAGAATCGTGCTTTGGAGATAAAATTAAACAAATCCTACGTTTTTTCAACATTTACCTGTTGAATTTCTAAAATTAGGATTACTTCAAATTTTACCTGACTGATATTTTTGGAGTTTTAAATTGAATCTACCGCGCTATTCATTTAATAAGCGTTGATTTCAAAAATTCTCAGCTCTAATGGTGTTTTTTAAATGAAAATTGAGTCTACTGCATTACAATAATCCACTTCGAGTGATACCATCTTAGAAAACTGCGGGCTTTTTAAGAATTTACATTTTCAGTTAAATTTTTGAAATCTGTACGATTCTAAACAATACTGTAAGTTTCGGAAGTTATTCAAAAATTCCCAAATCTGGTTAATTTGTTGTTCCCGGCACTGTTTTTATACTTAATGTGCGCTTATCTGAAATTGTTCGAAACAGCAGCCGATAATTCTCAGTCTTGAAAGCTCATCGGCTGGATGAAAGTCCTCAAGTGCAACCCTTCTAATTTGTGTCTGGTTATTAGATTATTAAACGAATATAACATGAAGATTTACTAGTCGGTGGCAGGATGTATATTTATATTTAGACACTTGTGTTTGTATCGTTTCTCCCTTATACGATCGCAAGAAGGTGGAGGAAAAAAAAGACAGATTAGTAGTACCTTAAGGGTTTTAACAAACTGATTAAAAATTATAATAAGGCAATTTGTCAACTTAAGTGGCATCTAGAGCCAGGTAACCAGAAGCAAGGGTTGTGTGTATATGTATGGGAAATTGATAAAATATTATTTAAAAAAATGGTGTTTTAGAAGGTCTAGAAAAAAAAAAGATTAAAAACATCAGGTGGGGTATTGATGGGTAATTTATGGATGAATTTTAAATTTTTATAAATTAAATGATTGTTATCAGTGATAGTTTTTTTTCCTGTTAATGAAAAATGTACATTTTTGTATAAATGAAGCCGTTAAAATCAACCCGTCCATATTAAATTTGATATTAGATTTAATTCAATTAACATATTTGATAGAGTCATTACCAGTGGATTTTAATACAAATCATTTTATTATACAAATCAGACATGAATGCAACCTATAATTATTCGAAAATGTTGTAATTATATTGTAATAGATTGTTGTTTGATGCTGATAAAATAATTAGTAAAGGTCGCTTTTTTGTATTTTAATTATTCCATTAATGAGAAACGAACTAGAATTGGAATTTATTAGATTAAGATTACTGATTTCTTAATCAGACATATAAAAGAGGTATAATATCGGTTATTTTCCTTTAATAATCAAAACTAGTCACGAAATTGTCTAAAATTCCTAGCTAGTAATTAAGTTGAAATTGTAACAATTTTGTTCTCCCATTGGATTTCTTTTGATTAACAGACACAAACAAACATTCAACTATCTACTGTTAGTGTGTACAAGACTTATGCCCCTGTTCGGAACAATCAATGTCCAGTCTCGTCTGAACGAAGTTTGTTTTTCCGATTTTGTTGTTGTTTGTTCCTTTTTTGTAGACAAAACCGATCGGACTTTGAAGGATTTATCTGTTTGGTCTCTTTTTAACTTTGTTAAAGCTCTGTGTCATCCAGTAATCGCAACTTTTTGATAAGAGAAACGTCCAGTATAGAGAAGCATTTCAATATTTTTGCTACTTTTCTTCGTTGTCTTATTGCATGTATGATAGATGATGTTGGTAATAGAAAAACGTGTGTTTCAGGAGACGCTTTAATAAAAATTCAAAAAATCTTCAAGTGGGTGGATAATGACGCCAACAACCACTAGACTCCTTTATAGTTGGTATTATTAAAAGATGACAGATTCTGTTTCTTATATCCCTTTGACGCGTGACGCCCGCCCAAATGTTGATTTAGTCACTTTTAAAACACAAATTCCATTCAGATAACACCCCCAACCAGATGTCTGTCGTTGTATAATTATCCCCCATAAAAACGCCCTAATCGATCTCCACTTTAAACATATTACAAAAAAAAAAATCTAACAACTAAAACACACAATGTAAATATAGACAGAGGGACAATTCTAGAGAACCTGGATCGAACACGTTTACCGGTTCATTTTAGATAATAAATTCAACGTAATAGATTGTTAAGTGTATTGTGGGTCAGAGAGGTCCAAAAGGAATTAGACGGAGGACTGGAAAAAGGACATTGTGATTGATTAATAAAATTTTACAAAACCGGTAGTAGTAACGAGATTTAAAAGGGAAACAATATTTTTTAATGGCACAAGTTGTGTTGAGGTCTGTTGGCTTTTTTTCCGAGGATAATGATCGAGAGGAAAAAACGACAACAACGATGTACACCATCAAAGAAAAACGGCCAGGATCAATCACTTTAATAGCACTATTGAGGCCAATTGATGGCAACAATTATAATCTACTCTGTCATATTTTTTTCTTCGTTTATGATAAAATCTTGAATTCTGTTGTTGTTGATTGTGTTGGAAATTCGTTGAGATTTCAAGTTGAAAGACAAGGCCAATAAGTTGCTAACAATACTAGTAGGGGTGGAGGCGGTTTTGGATCCCCTTTACAGTGCGAATGTCGATCAGGATCACTTTATTAACACAGTTCTTCGGGTCCATAGACAACAGGCAGCTGATCCTGATGACTCATTCAGATAACTCGTGCCTGAATTGCGACCACTAACAATAGTCTTAAATGGCCAATGGTCACTTTTGAAAGATACCCTACTGTTACGATCATCGATCTTCTTTCTCTTAAATACAAAAACCATCTGGCTGTTTTGTTGTTTGTATTTTTCGTTGTGTGTATGTGTGCATTATAGAGTGCTAGTATACGAAAAACTCCGCCTGTCAGTATTTATAACTTGCCTACTGGTTTAGTAGTGGTAGATGTTGTTATTGTTGTTGTTATTGTGGATAGACCGGTCTTGGACGATTGTGCAAAAGCTTTATCTTTCTGCCTACCTATAGTACTTTGGCAAATAATGACTTATTTTATATTGTTGTTATAGGTGTATATGACCACCGTCGATGGAACTAGACCCACCTCTGAGTAGGGCGTGAATTATGACTGGTACAAAACAATAAATAGAATAGGATGATTGTTCGGTTTTTCAAATATTACCACAATTCTAAGGTGATTATTTTGTTAAAAGGGCGTACGTTTGGTAATCATCTGCTGAAACAGGTCAAATAGAACCAATCGGGGATACCACCAACCTATTACCATATGAAAATTATTCGATTTGAATCATAAGATACAATTTAAAATAGAAAACGTAAAAGGGTTGTTGTCTAGCAAACGTGCTAATGAGGGTGTTTCACTATAACCAACCTCATCCGTCACTGTTGTTGGACAGGTCGAGACAGCGTATCAAGCTGGCCACCCGCATAGCACTAAACGCGTTAGCAACGTCACTACAACACTAACCCCTCAACTCCCTAATAAATTCTAAAGTAACAAACACCCTCTAAATACGGTAACAGTACAGAACTAAGCGGATTGTAATCTTTCCCTCTGGTGATATTTCACTAGCCGCCACTACTGTATAACTGTATCTATATCACAGCAATCCAACCCTTGACCTGTGACAAAGAAATATTGACTTGATGTTTATTTATTTTCAATCGGAAACTATTGCTAGAATTTCTCTCATCATTTATCCACTGAGAATAAATGGTGACCTTTTTGATCAACAATCGAAATAAATTACAAATTACAGAAGATGGAAAAAAGAGCGCGCTAAAGAATTATTCTTCTATACGTCCACGATACGGTTGAAAAGCCTCGAATGCAATTTATAGGGAGAGAGAAATTATTTAAAATGAGTTTTATAATTAATTAGATTACAGCGTGCAAAATCGATGTAATTAAACTACAACTATAGCCGTTTACATTTAGCGAAATCATAAAAAAAACTAGCTTCACGGTGTAATTGATGACAAATTGTACATGAAAGTATAATAACTACTTAACGATACTTGGGCTATGAATATTCAATGAAAATACAAGACCGCAAATTGTTCCGTTCAATCTGAACCTTATCATTTTTTATGCTAAACAATAAAAATGCACATCCTTCACTACTTTTTCTTCAGTAATAATTACAGAAAATCCAATTGTTTGTCATTTTACTGAAAATAAACTGCTCTATTGTGTTGCTTGTGTAGTTGTAAAATTTATGAAATGTGGTAGTAAGTATTGTGCACCCTCATCGTTTTTATATTAGCGTGGATTTGTTCACAGTAATGAGATGTCTTACTATTAAAGACAATTTCCAGCAAACAATTTAAGCAAATTGTAGGTGTCTCAAGACGCAGGTGGTCATATACACTTTGTAATCTGTTCGTGTTCGTTCTCATAAAAAGACTCGAGAGCGTGACAAAAAAATCCCTTATTAAAATACTCTACAATAATCCCCAATGGGACGACAATTTTCTCCAACCCTCCTACCAACTAACTATGTAACAAGATCATTTTGTAATTTTCTTTCTAATCTACTAGAATTTATAAGATTAAAAAAGTTTATTATTTTTATTGTCAAAGAAAACTAGTTAAATATTCATTAAAATATGTAAAACTAGCAAATTCAACACTATCGATGCATTTCTTGGCGTTAATTGTTGGACGCCTCGGGCATATCGTGGGCTAAACAACAATAGAAGGAGTAAATTTGTATAATGCCCGGATAAGACGTTTTCGAGTCAAGCTCCTTATCTACCAATCCTTCTACAACAACAACAACAAACTTTAGCGATTCTATTTGTGCACCAAAGCGAGATAGAATGTTGTGAATGTTGGAAATTTTCGGTGGGTGGGCGATAGTGTTGCGAAAGAGGGAGAGAGCATTGTGCTAATGTGACATTGGCCTCATCGCTTCTACACTTGGTCGCTACTTCTCGTTTCCATTTTCCAAGAGCTTTTCCAAGCTACTACCATCTCTATATATCATCCTCAAATGTGCTCCCAGGCAATTTGAAGATTATTCAACACAAAGTAGAGTTTTATGGGGAGCATAAAGCGTCAGGTTATTTCATATTTATGTGAACACTTTCCTAGAAGGTGTAAAATAATGATTCGAATCGTAAAAGCGACTCTATTCCTTGAGGCTTACAAAACAACCCCCCACTATTATACCATTCTTGTTGAAGGGTGAAACATGGAAAACATACGGGAAAAAGATGGTGTTATTGTATTGTTGTTAATCTTCCGTATATTTGTAATTCTCTGATTTGATTAACAGTGTTGATTCATTGAGATTAAAGAGATTAAAATGTACAAATGCAATTTGAATAAGAGAATTGTTTCCAACATGCAATGGTCTTGTAATCGACGCCATATTTATTACGGCTGTTAGCTACATAATTGGATAGTATTGTTTCCTCAATTTTGATATGATAATAATACCTCTGTTGTTTATATTAGCCTTTCATCATCACAATCCTTTATTTCTCAATTTCAATCCTTAATTAATTCTAATCGTTTTATGAATCTGCTTTAAACAAGAGAAAAATTCCATTGATAAACTTCCATTGTTGTTATTTAAATTGTTACTGTCAAATTACAAGTTTGAAATATGGCAAGGTATTTCGAGAATAAATCGTACTCATTATGGAAAATTACCAAAACAATTAGAGATGTGAGACTGGTTTCTTATTTTTTGAAAAGTCGTGATTCTTTTCAATGTCGAAATGATCAATTTTGGGTGCGCGCAAGTATCGTGCAGCGTCAAGTCCGACACCTCTTTTTTTGATCACCTTTCCATCCATCTTTTTAATATCTCTTTGTTTATTTAAAGACCCTACCCATCAATCATTCAACTGGATATTATCTTCTTATATTCTTCGGTTACTATTATTTAGGCGATATAATTTGTTAATAATGGCACAATTTCAATTTAACAATGCCGATAAATCTGCGTTGTGATTTGTGACTAGGAACAATTTTGATTTCGTTACAAGTATGTTCAAGAGAGGTCATCCCGGGGGAGACTCTTTAATTTAACGGCTTATAACTTGGAATCAAATTGAAGGGTGGAATGATTGGGTGTCACGCAAGTATCGTGTATACTAAGTAAGTAATTTTGTTATTATTTTTTAAATAACAAGATAACTTTAACACTAAAATATTTACAGTGTTTGTATAAGAGAGATTTACGAGTTATCGGTGACATGTGGATAAACTATAAATATTTGAATAATTTGGTTGTGACTTGTACAATGGGAGCCATCATTTAGACGACGATATCTCTCGCCACCTGCAGCCCTCCTGTTGTTGCATATGACACTTGTCCACTATAGAGGTCCCGTTGAGGGGTGGGCGTGAGAACTTGTTATATTATTGTAAGACAAATTTAAAATTCCTGTTTATCGGTTTAGAAAATTGTCATAGTAGCTTTGCATCCCCTTATCAAAGTTCCCTTTCAATAATATTATGCGGAACAGTCATGCAGCTCATCAGGTTAAATGGAGTGAGTCGGATCGACTTTTAGCTATTCTAACTTGCCATCATCAATCATAGGATTAAATGCTCGTTTCTAGAGATGCAGTCGACCCACTCATATTAACTAACAATTTTATGGTAGTACATCCCGAATTGAAATGGTAATCTTGGTGTTTTATACAGAACATTGCATCTTGACATTATCAAGTTCCTCTTTGTTCTTTAAGAGATTATTGTTTTATTGCTCGACTCTTGGTTGTAGTGTTTTAATAAAATTTTCAGTGAAACTGGTTGTATTAAAGTTATGAGTAATGTGTTTATTTTCGTGAATCGAGTGGTAAATTAGAGTCGAGGTGAGACCGTTGTCGTTGTCGTCCGGAAATAATTCATAAGCAACACCTACCACCATGATCTCAAGGAATATAAATTATAATATTCTTCATAGTATAAATGTTTGGGATCGGTAGCAGAATAAGCGCATACAAGTCTACCAAGTGGTGGTCATCGAGAGAAGCTGTGTGAATGGATATTGGTTGGATGAAATGTGTTTAATGCTGGCGGTTAACCAGAATGAGATGTCTACTGAATGATAGCGGCGAGAGAGGGAGTCATAACAATTCATACAAGAATATTGTTATTATAGCCACCCTGGAGATCTAGATGGTATCTTGTACAATGTCCAGAGCACATTTCTGGAGTTTATGTTCCACCCCTCATCGTTTTCTGACCACTTACAATTCTCGGTTCGTATATGGAAATGGACACTTATGGTTATGCTTTTATATCATAATGGAGAGACGACTGTATCATATCCAAAACTAATATGCCAGTTGCTATAAAATATATAAATCCAGCTGGACAATAGATAAGAATCTTTTTTAGAAAAGTTTCCATCGAATACGTTAAAGAAAGATCAAGCTTTGTTCTTGCTTCTATTCTATTTCGTTTTTTTCGTCTTTCAATTCTATCGAGAATGTAAAGTCAGGTGGTGGCACGGGGATGATTCTTGATTCCGGATGTCGATATCGTTGCACTCCATCCAATTACACGGTCGGCTGCATGAGGTCGCGACAGCTTCTCACTGCCACTTCTCCCGGCTTGCCACGTCACTCTGCCACTTATTGCCCAATATTTATCACGACACTACCGCCCTCTGTCTTAACTCTAGAACCTATTCAACGTTTGCCAGCACCCCATTCTTCACCATATCCAAAACCCTCTTTTCTAAACATTTATCTATTTGATTCTATCCGTTAGTCAACTTGGGGAAATTTCGACAAGAAGAAGTATTATATGCGAAACCGAATTTGTTTATTAGTGATACAAATGTAAATAGTTAATTGTGTTATTCGAAATTCCCTATGCGGCAATTAGAAGATGGGCCTCCTGCCAAGACTCCAAATCCATGTTTGTCAAGGTGGAGAGGCTCGTCACACTGTATAAAAGAGAAGAGAGATGGAGTGAATGACTAGCAACTAGCGTACCATTCATCCTTATCAATGTCAGAGCTAAGCAGATTATGTACTAGTGACGCGTGAAACCGTCTGTAATCCTTACTGACGAACGTTACTTACGGCCCAATCAAACAGCACACGTGGCTCTAGCGAAACTATAGTAAAGTCATCGGTTTGTGTTGTTGTTGGGGGATTTGCTAGAAGAAATTCCACCTCACCCGAGGATCATCCAGTCGATTCTGTTTGTTTATAAAATAAAAAAAAACAATCAAGATTATATGCGAGCGACATTTACATGGTGAAAATCAATTTAAGAAAGGAATCCCATTGAGTAGATGTGTTGGGGCTGGTTTTCAAGAATGTGGCTGTATAACATGAATGAGCAGTAGCTTGAGCTGTCCGCCCGACAGACAAAATATTGACCGGTTCCTTCCATAAACGAGTTCCTTAACAGCTGGAAAATAATGTGTGATTTACATCGTCTATAATTTGTTTACAATAATTGTCTTGGCCATTGTCAGAATAATCGAATAATTTTGGAATTTATCACCGGCCTGTTCTGTAGGTGTTTCCTTTGCGATTCCCATTTCAATAATGGAACACACACAGGAATATCGGTAAATATTTTAGCGTAAAGATGACAGCCGTTGGAGCAGAGATGACGATCGAAAATCGAATCACAATAGTGACGGCCACAAAAACTGGTGTCAATGAGAGCATTACACAATCTCTTACCATACAATAATGACAACATGTCATAACTGAATGACGGATGAGGCGACAGGAGTTTTTCACAACTTGTGGTTTGTTTAGGGTATATTTTGAAAATGATGCACAATTGATGTCGGTCTGATAATAATTACAGGGACCGACAGCTGGCTGAAAAGCTTTTTTCACGAATTCACCAAAACGAAATAGATTCTTTGAAAACTGTAGACTATGTGTATTTACAGCCTACGTAAAAGCTCTAATCTAAAGTTATATAAACCGCTCGCTGGGAGTTTACTTCGTTGGACAGAACATAAACAATCCAAGTCCGTTGAAAGCGCGACAAGTGTGATCGTAGACGACGGGGCGTCCACACACACCCCACTGCTACCAATAAAATAAAATGATTCCCATTTTTTTGTCGTTGTTGGTACCATCACGATCAAATTTACGAGTTATTGAAATTTATTCAGGTCCGGTTTTTTCGCTATACAAACATTAAAAAATAAATAAAATAAAATGCAATCGTACCAACATCGATCCATCAAAACTAATATCAGGATGTTTCACTTTAAAAACGGTCATTGTTGAACAGACGATCAGGCTGTTTCTATCTTAATGAAATCTCGACATGGATTTGACTGGAATTTGTCTGTGTTCTTTTTTAATATGATAAATACCCTAAATAGGGCTGCTTCACAGTACGATATGAATGGGGACATTTTCTATTGTTCAATATAGTGACGGTGGTTTCTTATGCCATCTGTCAAGAGTTGAAGAGTGATCGGTCATTGCCAAGACCGCCGGGTGAGATGCTTACAATGTATGTAATACGTGTTACAACCCTTGATTGGATCTTGATAGTATCTTTTACCTGAATCATGATAGGTGCAAGATTGATTTTAATAAATTAAACTACAAATACTTGAATCATTCCATATTCGCGCTGATTACAAATCTCAACATAATTTGTATCAACATCAAGAACTACTACAGTCGAAACTTATAATAAGTAAAGCAAAGATAAAAATGATACGTTTCATGAGATAATTCCTGACATGAATTAAACACACCTACTGTTAATATTACACGTATCATTTCATTCCTCAGTGTAGAAAAATCGCACACTAGCAGATGCTCGAGTTTTTCTCCCTCAATTTAAACCCTAGCAATTATTGCGGTTTCCTATAATCAACATAAAGAGCCCAATATTTGTATTATTGTTAAAAAATAATAGAAGTGGCAAACACTTCTATATAAACCTTATTTTTTCTTTAAATAAAATGAAAATTGTGATTATAGCTTAGCAAAAATCATCAGTTTTTGTATTTCGATATACGATGACGGTTCCATCGTCAAAAAACCGGCAATATTTCTAATGACAGGGCAAGCTAATTGACACCGAATGAGGACTGTAATCATAACACCGCACAACTCAGGTGCGGTTTCGATTGCTATTTTGCCTCACGAACTCAATTTCTGTGCAACTGTTCATTTCCTAGCTAGACCGCCCACTCGCGCTCTTGCTGGTAGTTACAATTCTTCATTTTTCTTATTGTTGAATCTTCAAAGCTTCTTTATTTCATCACTATTTGCTTTTTTGTTCTAATAAATTTACAATTTTATTATTACTACTACAATACTGCATGTTTTACTGTGAAGAAACGAATGAGGATTGTATGTAAAACTACTTGGGAGGTAAATGGGTGATAATCATACAGGACAAAGAAAATCACAAATGACTACCAGCTGTAAATTTGGTGGAATTACAATAATTAAAATAATTCTATTACAGTTAAAATAATGAACGTGCAACTTTCACAACTGTACAATCCGTTATTTTTCTGCACCCTAATAAATTTTCGAGTTGGATCTGTTAAAAAACTGCTTCCATTTTTCGTTGATTCAAACATAGATATATGGACATGACAGTGTAGTATTATTATTGAAGTTTACCCCTATTTTTTGCTTTGAGGGTTGAATTGTGTATAACCACATCAATCTATCGGTGTAATATTCGAAAACCGATAACCGAATAATCGACAAAATGAGAAATTATTAACAGAAATCTAACAAGCTTGTGTGGTATTGTGTGTTGGAGAGAGCCTATGAAGAATTCATCATCATCGAAACACACCACCCTCTCTCTGCCACTGATTTAATTGTGTTAGCAACAGCATGTTCCGACTTGGTTGGCATGTAATGCATGCAATTACAATCAATTCAACCCCACATATAAATCGGAATTGTATCAGGAGGTGTAGTGCAATAGTAGTGGAGAATGAGGAAAAGGACACGTTTATGTGTACGTGTGTGTTTGTGTATTTGTAGTTGGATGAGTGTCCGGCAAAAAACAATCGGAACGTGTCCGAGGCAGGAGGCAATCACATCTATACGATATTAGGCTAAAGCGGCTAACGATAATGGATATCAGGATTGTCGGCTATCTGATTTATGGAACGGAAAACAAATCTTGGGGTCGGATAGTAGTAGTACTAGTAGTAAATTGGATCAAGCTAGAACGTCATGTCAAGTTTGCACAATGTAGAAATGGCCCATGGGCCGCTATATGACAGTTCATTCTTTTACAGATGAAATTTGTAGAGATGATAAATGATTGTTCCACTGATCCGCTAGAAATCTATCCGGAAGTAGCAAAAAAAAACGATATGACAGTTAAGTGAAAATGTTGTTGTGAAGAGTTAATGACAATTGTGTAAACTTGCCTGATGCGAACTGAGCGAAGACAGCACGTTTATTTGTGTGTGTGTTGGTGTGTTATCTGTGTATTTATATAGGGGTTGTGCCGCCTGCAACCATCTGCGATAAGATAAGGGTGTTGTGCGGCCCAACTCACTAATTGTTCGGGAATTAACCCGAAGCAAAACAAATTAATCGCGGCTTTTAGATACCGTTATAAAAATGTGACGCCGTAATCCTTCCTATTACATTTTGTTTTGTTTGCTTTTATGCGATATAAAAGGGGGTGAATAAGACGAAGAAGACTGGCAGGAGACGACGAGACAACCCTCCAGATAGAAGAAAAGGGGGCGTCAACTTGAGGGGTCAATATGGTACAATATCGTAAGCGGCCGAAGCGACCGTAAACTTAATCCGACCCAGATGGCGACCCTGCACTTTTAAATCGTTTTAAAAGTTATTCAATATAAAAACAAAGTTTGCCGCAGATTTAATACGAATTTGTTCATCAATTCGCGGAGCTAGTGTAATATTGCCTTCAACTCCCCTTTTATTGGTTCATTGGTTTCGTTGGGAGTTGAACGAAAAAGAAAAAAGGACGAGTGTATACATATAACAAGACGATTTTGTAATCGACCAGAGAATATCATCAAGAACGATATTATTATAAAGAAAGTTTCTCTCATATTCAATTCAATTTCGAAGAATATCGAAAAGTTTGCCAATGCTAGGGAGAGTAAAAAAAACTATCAGCCTTGTTTCAAAGTTTATACTGTACCAGATGTGTAATTTGGCAATAATATTCTCTTTAGAACGATATGATAGAGACATCAAAACGTCCGATCAACGTTTTAAACATCAAAAGTAAGTTTGTCATATGTGCTAATTATAAATTTATCAAAGAGAAGACTGGTGTGGGCTCCTGTGAACTACACCAATAAAATACCTCATTAAACCATATAATATTTCTTGTGTGTTTATGTTTATATAAATATGTTACACAAATCATAGATGCACATGTTTTATGTCTGTTTTTAAAAATATACCCCTACATTATTATTTTTTTAAAGTTTGATTGAAGGGCTCTAGTTATGCCGTAATTTTTCCAGATTAAACATTTTAAAATATAGTTTATATAACATATATAACACGTATATATAAAATACAAAAATAAATTATTATTCGACATTGTATTGTATTATTTACGGTCATACCTTGATCAGAAATTTGTTTTTTAATTAAAATTTTGTCAATAATTCAGTGCAACAATAACGGCAATCATTGACAGTGTGAAAATTTACATAGACAGAGACCTTTTTGGTTTTGTAACAAATTTATTACTACAATTAAAATATTGAATAAAATACATGTGTATTGTACACAATTCCCTCTTTTTGTTTCAATTATATTGTTATTGTTCTGAAATTTTAAGTTTATTATCAATCAGTTATCGATCATTGAAAAACTCGTTGGGCTTTTTACGAAAATTACCGTATTTTTATTATTTCATGCAGCTAACTGGATGAAATACAAAATTATCATTTCAGTATATAACGTAGACTTTTATTCTACCCTTGTGTCAGCTGGATTTAAACAGGAGTATGAAATAATAGTAAGATTAGATAAAAACTAGGGTAGTATTAAAAATTCCAATAAAAGTAGTAATAATTTGTTTATCATTGGAGATACAAAAATGTTGCTTTTAAAATGGCAATAGAAGTATAGGTTTAATTAAAAATTCTTCTTTTGAGTACTTATTCTAGGGTAAAATTCAAAAAATTCCAATGGTTTAGAAATCGGTTCCTTAGTAGTAACGGCTATTATTTTACGAGCAATTTGAGAAATATTTTAAGGATTTACAGGAGGGTCCTTGGAGATTATTTTAGCAAACTTGGTCCTGGCAGCTCATTTGAAAGTTGGTCGAAAACCTCGTTTCTATGTAGCGATTTTCAAAAACGAGTTACACCAATGACTCAGAAGGGATGTTTCCAACAGTTTTTTCGTTTCTATCCATTTTATTCTGGAATGGGTAGAAGTATTTTGCATTTACTCTGGAATACGATGGAAAAATGGGGCAAAAATATAGAGAAAATCCTTTACGTGCTCAACTAGTTTTCATTACCTAGTGGTGTTTTGGTCAGCTTGCGACGAGCTACGGGATTCAAATTTTAGTAATTTGCTCTCCAAATGAATCTTCAAATCATAATTTATTCTCATTTGTTAAATATCAGCTTACATTAAAGAGGCGCTTAGATTTCAATAATTAAGCCGTTTTAGGAAGTCCTTACTAGGTAATTTTAATACATTCGATTGGTTTAGAAGGTGATTCGTTTCAGTGAACTGTATTTCGACAATTTTCCTCACATTCCTCGATTAGATGGCTGGTTTTTTCAGTTTTTTGAAAGTCTAACACGTTTTAATCTAAAATTATCTCCTTTCATATTTGTTGGTATAAAACTGTATTGAAGATTTGAGAATCACTTGTTTAATCGTTGAACAACACTTTGGCATCCGCTCAGAACCACATTATCTAATGTGGTGGTAGTTTATTCTAAACGATCCATATTCATTTACGAAATATTAATAGAAAGATGCTTGTTGAACATGTGCAACTTATGTCCGTTGATAACCAATATTACAATGTCTTTGATGTTAATTTTTCACTGTTCCTATTTTAATATTACTGTTCAACAGCAGCCGTCAAAAGATAACAGGTTAAAAGCAAAACTATTAGTCGGATGTGGTGGTGATTGTCGTGGCAGTAGTGGTGTTGGTGTCTGTTTCAAAAACCACTTCAAACGAACCTCTCCAACCTGGATAACAGTTTGTATACTCGTTTACGTAAACATAACTTTTATCATTTTTATTTTTTTTTGACTTTGTAATTTTTTTTGGAACGATCTGGCAAGTGGAACGAATATTTGTGAAGGGTCGTAGTAACGTCGAATAGATAAAATACAAAACGATAGACGCCTATGTTGTTAGAATAACACGTGCCGGACTTATTAGTGATGCTTGATTGTTGTATAAAGGGACGACGTCCCGGCGGATGGCGTCCGAATTGATTGGGCGCGGACGACGTAAATTGATAATGCGACGAAATTTATTAACATTACCCTAATCCATGGATTGGCCGATAGAAATTGCTATGTAATACCTTGTTAAATTGGAAATTTCTATAATGGCATTTCGAAATTTCCATTTCTATTGTATTTTAATTATTGATTTGGCGTTGATTTTAATTATTTGATTCTCTATGCATTTTTCAATGTTGAATTATTCTTTCATTTGATAACTTTACAGGTAATTTTCTCTTTAAGAAAATAATAATAAAAAGACTAATTTATATTTAGTTGTGGAATTTTTGCAAATTTCTAGCAATTTTCCGTAATTACAACTCTTCTATGTTTAAGAATGTATTTCTATAGTAGTTTAATCCACCTCCCAGCCACAAATTTAAATTACGTGTTAAAAGCTGAGGTGTCTAATTGAGGCCAACTAAAAAACGAAAATCTCTAAAAGAACAGAGATAGACCGTTGTATAGGTAGCTTACGCACAACCAGGTGAGATGCCGGGAGCGTCTGGGGTGCGGTGACGGTGCGGGGTGATTGGTTTTTATTTCAAACCAACACTATACGGATATGGTAATTGGTTGGTGATGGTAATTTTATTCGATCCAAACACAAGTTTGCCTGTAGTTTCGACTGCCGCCCTGTAATATTGACACCGCGCGCTGCTTATTGCAATAATTAATAACTTCGCTACTCTGCACGTCTTCGTTCGTATATTGAAAACGTTTTTCTTCACAACAACAATAACAATAACGACAAATGGAGAGCCGTTCCAGTCTCGGTAACTTCCCATCTAAACAACTCATTGCAAACAACAATAATAATAGCAGCGACAACAAAAAAACAACGTATAAATAATATACCAATCGCCATTCTTGTAACCACAAATCACACTGCAGTTGTGTATAAATAACGCAAATATAAAAAATTCAAATTTCCTGTTATTTCTTAAAGAATCACCTAATTATTGTTTCTAATTCTGGTAGATTTGCCCCTTCACGGAACCAATTAGTTTAAAGTGTATAATAAGGGGGTTGTTTCCACTGCTAGTATTTCAAACGTTTTTCATTTGCAATTTAGAACAGTTTTTGTTCATTATTGTCCATTTCATTAAGTTTATTAGCCAATCAACAGGGATGTGGTCTTTTATTATCTAAATAAGCTTACAACGTACTTCTTGATTCTGTTAAAATATAGAAAAGGGAAAAAATCAAATTAACGTTAAAGGGTGTATAGGGAACGATTTAAAATGGGGCGCTATAAAAATACAACAAGACACAACTTCTAGTTAACGTTTTGGAACAAATATCCGTTTCGACGGTAATTAGTTTTATGTAAGACTACGATGATGGTAGTTTTTGTTACTGAAAGGGTGGTTGTTGGTATTGTTCTTCAATCTTTAATGCGGTAGGGTTGTAAAATGTGTATTTCACCAAACAATTCTCGCTGATTTCCTTGCAGGCGTTCATTAATAATCGCCAACAATTTCCACAAACAAAAATCGCAATTGTTGAAAATTTTAATTAAGTTGTTAGGTGAATTTTTTCTATTATTATTTTCCTGGTTTGAAACAATACCGTATAAATTTTGATTTATGCTTTGAATATTCCGACTATTTTTCATTATCCTATAATAATTGTTCTTCCTACATATTATTTTTCTTTTAATAAATAATTGACTTGTTTTAATTAAGTCCTATATAATCTTTTTAATAATTAATAATTTTACGAAATGCGCAAATTCAATTGGTTGAATAATTGCTAATAATTTTATATTTTCGACCGGTTGCGGTATCGGCGAGCCGTAATGTTCGCTGAAAATTATCAGGAAATTAATTTCGGATATCCCCCAAGTAAAGGTCCACGTTCAGGTGAGCCCGTATAATACGAATGTGTCTAAGCGAGAGGGAGAGATAAAGGCGCCGCCTCGGGGCCTGTGCACCTCCCTGAAGGGCGTGTCTCCTTAATACCCACCCGATGATTCTATCTCGTAATATAACAACAATTCACTATTCAATGTTGAAACTAAAGTGAGAAAGAATGAGACGATATTCGGGTAACGCCCAGGTATATTACCGTGTTGTCATCGTTCCAATGTAGTGGGGGGGCTAGGTTGAGTATTGCACGAAAAATGGCATATTCGTCTGATAGCGTCTCGACGGGACGGTCAGTTGGCGTCGGTATAGTTATACGTCCACTCGAACTTATACATATAGACATATACTTATATACTTGTATAGAAATAGAGTATGTACGCGTTGATAATCAATTAAAAGGGAAGGAGATTGTAGAGGGATCCTGTGTACGAGTAACCGCCCCCTATTGAAGTGGGAGCAACCAATCTGGACGCTTTCGCCGCGTATCAAAGTAATCTTGTTAAATGCCCACCAAAAGGATCTAAATATTCATTCTGTCAAAACAGCCAGCAGCTTGCTTCTGTTGTTCTGCTGTTCATGTTGTTGTTGTTGTCATTGTCGTTGTTGACGTTGTTGTTGTTGTTGTTGTTGTTGTTATTATTGTTATTATTGTTATTATTATTATTATTATTGCCAGAATCGTTCTCTCTCACATCGCCAAGATTTCAGTTTCTAGTAACAGTAGTCTAACTATTACTACTACTACTATTACGTTTACGACTACTTATTGTTGGTGTTTCTCGTAAAATACGCGGAAGTGCTTCCGGATGATACAACGACGGCGACAATGACGGATGCCCTTAGTGTTAGTTGGTTGAAGAAACGTTTCAAATAATAATAAACGACGCCATTCAAGCATCACCGATTTATTTATTTACGTAATTATTCGATAATAGTGTTGAATTGTGGCATTTATTCGATTAAATTAACAATAATCGATCGATAAAAAAAAAACGTATAAAAAGGGAAATAGATTGTCGTGTAATGTGGCCGGAACAAAGGTGATGGAGGATAATTGTACAATGCGACCGTGTGCTACAGACTTTAGTATAGCCGCTATTATGTCCAGACATGGACGGGCAAGGACTAGAGGCAGAGAACGAGATCCGCCGGACACGATTTCACCACTTGGTAAGAGAATTAAACGATTTTAAAATCTACAAATTCAAACCAAAATCACTCTAAATCTACCCTTGTCCTATTATTATTAATATTAATAATAATCCTGTTATCAGAATGTTATCTCTCATTAATAAAGTGCGTATAGATGATTGATGATCAATACAAAATAGTAATCATTGATAAAGATCAGATATGAATCATCTTGCGGTCAATTTCCATTAATTTTCATCATCAAAAAATCTTGCCTATTGGGGTAATTTCGATTTTTCCAATCTTGATTACTTACAGTCGATTGTTGGTATAATTAATTTATCAAACGTTGATTTTTGTCGATGATTTCAGTTAATCTATGAAATTGATGATTATAATCTCGATAAATTGTTATGCATCCGTGGCGAATTTCAAGACTTACCGCTCATATTTCTATTTGTACAATTTGTTTTTTACCTTTAATTATCGTATAGGCAATTTCTCACTTATTTTTCACACAATAATTCTCTATAGAAGACATTTGAATCGATTTAATTTCGATTTAGATGGAATAACGGATCAGTTGTTGTAAATTTTGCTGAAAATTAGTTTTTACAAGAAAAATTCCAAATTCGTAATTTAATTTTAAATAATAAATTCTTTGATAGTTGTCAAGTTTCGTTCGCAAGTCTTTATTGTTTATGATTGATAGTACAATTAAATTTATGCCGATGTTTTGGGAATTTATCAAACCGGAAATTGATTAAACAATCAGTTTAAACGATCGAATTTGTTCAAGTAAATCAACAATAAACATCTACATTACATGCGCTTTTATATATTTAGTTTTTGCGGAATGTGTTGAAATCGCGTCCAGTTGAAATTTAAACAATTCGTTTAGTACCCACAGTAAAGTTTAAATAGAACTTTAAAACAAAACATCAATAATTTAATCAACAATAACTCAGTTATTTCAACATCTAACGAAAACCAAAATCAACAAATTAGGGAGGATTTTTATTCGAATAAGTTACACGAAATTCGCTCCACTATTCCAACTGATCTGTGTGCTCCTAAATCTGGTTTTAAGTCAATTAACGGCGATTATTTAATCACAAACACGTTACTCAAACCATAATCTTTAATTTTATGTATCAAATATTGCACTAAATAATCATTTGTCTTAATTTTATACAAATTGTCAACTGTATTAATGTTGAAATTGTTTTGTTGTTGAATATCGCTGATTTAACAACAGTTGTTTCTGATAAAAATTACAGAAGGAACATACCTTAGACTGAAAAACATTATGCGATAATGTTGAATGCAACATGTGAGAATAACGTAAATTTATTAATTCAGTTTTGGCAGTTATTATAATTGCTTATTGAGAGAAACATTATTTTTCTTGTTTGCTAGTGAACATAGATTAAAAATGTGCACAAATTTCCATAGAGATTAAAATCATTGTTCGTTATTTCAACATGTTCAACAATTCGTTCTGTATATACGTATGTAAATATATTTCAATCCAAATAATACTCTTTTTGAATTTTCGAGTTCATTTAAAAAAATATTTGGCAAGAGAGATGTTTTACATCAGATGAATATCGATAGTTAAACAGTCTCAAAAATTGTAGCATTTTGCGCCCAAATGAATTGGTTTTAAAAAAATTATAAAGAAACTCAATTAAGGCCCCAAATTGACGCAAAAACTCAATCTAAAAGCTGCCTTATTTTAAGAAAGATCTCAATAAAAGCAGTATACGCCGCCAAATTTTCAATATTGACTAGATCAATGCATGATTCAGAATGCTTAATTTATTGATTTGATCACATCACTAGACAGTTGGATGAAGTATAAACGTGAAGCAACTGGTTGTTATGTAAGCGCAATATAACATTTTATTAAAAAAAATTCTATAATCATACTTAAGAATTCTACGTTTGTACCTATCGAAAATAACGTTGGAATTTTGCGAATTTAATTAAATTTTGTTAACTAATTAGCCGTTAAATTGTATAAACTTTAACAAAGTTGCACCCTGAATGCTTATTATTAGGAGATGAAACACAAATAATAATCAAAAAATGGAATTCATATGGTTTGTAGATGTTGAGAATATCTCAATTTATTTAATAAATAGTCCAATCATCTGTAAATCGTTACTAAATTTAAAAAGAACCCATATTTAATCGAATAAATGATTGGATGAAACCACTAAACAATCATAATAAATGATATTTTCCAGTGTAAATCTGTCAGTTTGTTTTTTCTATATGGTATTGTTCTTGTAAGAGAAAACAACAACATTAACAATTATAAGATTCGTTTATACAAGGTGTAATTGAATTGGTGCCCAATATTTAAACCACGTATAGGGTCCTAAAAAGCGAGCAGATTGAACTCCCATATTTGACAAAAATAGGGATAGAACCACTGGGATCGAGCAAATTTATCGACAAATAATTGGACACCTACAGATATAATTAATACCATGTTAACACAATAGATTGGTGTTTATTAACATTGTTAGTCGACTAGAATATATTGATTTGCAAATTTCGCCAAGTTTTTATCTATCAAGCCCCATTTTTTCGGTTATTTTTTATCAATTCGTTCACATTGTGTGTTCTTGTTTGTATCCATTTTACAGTATAATTTGGGCCAGTAAAATGCTATACAGAAGACATTTTAAACACTTTCTACCCAATTTTTTAGTATTTGGTCCAATATTTTAGCTTTGTATTTATCTGTAGTTCATTGTCATGGAAATCTATGATGTTTTATATCGGCATTTGTTTTCTTATCAATTCTCAACAATAACAATACGGCAGGTAATATTATTGTTGTTATTAATCATCATCAAACAATTGTAATTTTGGCCAATTTTAGCCGATTTTTGTCCTTTGTGGCCCATCAAAACGATTTTCCGTACTCTATTTTATATGGAGTGACGTTTGAATATTGTCAACCATTTAAATTCCACCCTGTATCCATATCTATTTATAAATAAATCCGATTTTAATTCGACCATATGAACATGATGGGATCAAAATCGAAATTCGAGGTTACTGGCGGCCAATTTTCTATCTATCTAAACGCAATATTGAGATTGAAACGATGATATTTGAAACTGTCAGAAATTGGAGAAAGAATCAGTAAATTAGAGATTCAATTGGTATAAAATTGGATAAATATCAGCCAGTTTTCTCACCTCGTAAATTAAACTTAATCATTAAAGTTGTTGATTTTTGTTTTGACATTAACAACAAAACCAAGGTGTTATTGTTGATTGTTCCAATAATTTACGAACACATCAACTTTTATTTATTATTTACATTAAAATAATACTAAAATAGCCTACATGTGTTATTATAAAATTCAACAATAATTCTAAATTCGTCATTATAAAATATACACGTATAACAAAACCAGAACGAAATTAAATTTATTTTATAATTTAAATGTCAAACAAAAAGAATAGGTCATTTTTGGCTAATTTAATATAGAAACTATTGAATTTATTCGAATAGAAATGATATAAAATCGACTATTATTCCTAATATTTTCGCATAGAAAAATCTTAATCCGATTAAATGGTTGAACTTTACCTTATACAGAAAATTAAACTAAAATGTCAAACAACAGACTTGTTAATTAAATGTAAATAGTTCAATAATTTGTTAGGTGTGGCTCAATTTTTCCATTATTGTAAAATTTTATAAAATTCCCAGATTCCATAATTATCGATTACGAAGTTTCCATTTGAATAAATAATGATTTAAGGCACTAGCACTCGATCGAAATTTATAAATTTAATAATCTGCTGTAAAGATAATTTAGAACAAAAATTATAACTGCCGAGAAGAGGAATAGGAAAAGAAATACACACAAACTGTAATTAGTCGTTTAGTCTTGATACTCTCACAAATGTGATGACTTGAATCATCTGCAATCTAATTGACAATTCGTTTAGAATAGACGTAAATTAGAAAAATTTAATTAAGTATATGTTTAAGTCTTTAGTTTGTTTAAAATATATCATGAACTAAAGCTGAATAGGCCCCGAAAATGTCTTAAATTGGGCTAACTGTAAGACAGACCGACACAATTTTCTTTTCGAAATTCACAAAAAATAATCATTGCAGTTTTAGAACAATTGGCATTAAAATTTTGTCAAAAAATTATTAACACCGCCAACACTGTGCGGTATAATCGAAAATTCATCAAACCACGATAATTTTGTACAAAAAAGCCCCCAAATTTCGAGAGTTTAGCCCTCAAACTAGCCCCAATGATTAAAATTACTGAGGTCTTTCTTTACACAATTTCCCGTGCGTTTAACCAACAAAATTCGGCAAAAATTTAATCTGACAACGTAGACTTAAGCTCTAAAGTGTTGTCGAAAAATAATTAAATTAAATAATTCTGTACGATTTAATAGAAAATGCATTAAACGCCGATAATTTTGAACAAAAATTGAGCCTTAAAATTAGTCCAAAAGTTGATTAAATAATAAAATTTGTATAGTTCACTCAAGATTTCTCTCAAATTAAGTCTCTAAAGAACACAATTATGTTTTAATCTCCAATAATTTACCCGAATTTGTAGCCGACAGATAATTATAATTTTTGGATCAACTAAATTGGAATTAACTAGAATAAAATTGAGCCGTAACCACTATATTAGGCTATAATATTCATACGGCTGCATTAATTTCAATTAATTAATATGAGAACGTGTAAAAACAATAAACAGGCCGGTTTATAATGCAATGTACGGATCCGGGTGATCATTGAGTAGGTTTTTCTGTATTTGAATAGCGAAAAATTATAACAAAAAGACTCATTAAACCTGCAGAGACAGGTTGAAATTTTTAATTTTCTTTACTGACATGTTAATTTGGATATAATAGTTTAATAATATCGACATTTGTTAATTTAGCTTCGTTAGGAATTTCTTTCCTCATATGTTAACAATAAAATGTTCAAATTTACAATACTTGAATACTGTTATGCATAATTTATTGTTGGTTGGCACGGCTGACTTTAGAGTAATATTGTTGGTCAATTCTTTGTTGAATAATTTCCAGATGATTGGCCAAAAGTTATGTCTGAATCTTAGTTTACAGTCTCGATTTTTTAATTGATCAGCCGTATTACTACACCTGACACAAGTTTGTAGTTTTAGACAGAATCTGGCATCTCTTTTACGCTTATTTGATGGTTCACTAATAAATAGAACTTTCACATAAGTGCGACGAGGATAGTGATTGTTTCTAGTTTGGTAACAAATCAAAAAACTATCGTATCTTCTATTCTTTTACCGAACGATAAAAAATAACAAACTGGCTTTTAAGTCAAACTATTTTATGGTAGTATTGGACAAAGAACTTCTCCAGTAAAATCACTGATCGTAAAATTGGATAATTTACAAATATTTCAATTAAGCAGGTATTTATTAAAATTTCTGACCTAAAGACTTCAATATTGCCTGTTTTTATTCGTATTTTTGTGTAATTTTACGCATATTTTAGCCTAAAATAATCAAAATAAAAGAGGAAATACTCCAGCTCCATAGTGACAAAAGATGGGTTGGTAACAAAATTCCCGGGTGTCGGACATTTACATTTTCTAACCTTACAATGCCAAATTTGATTAATGTCTCCATTGTTCCAGTATTATTTGTATAAGTGTTTCTTTTTCTATTTTAGTGTTTTATTTAAAGAAACGCTATCACTTTTGATATTTTTAATTTCGACTGATGAATATTCTAGCGCTGCTTGGTATGTTAAATTTTTCTATAATTAAAAAATAATTCGGATTCCCTAACGATATCCGAAGTAATAATTTCTGTCTAGTTTCGAGCATTTTTGTTTTATCGTTTTTTAAAGAGCTATGACTCATTTGATTGTTATAATGCCCCATTGACACCCAATACAAAATTGACCCCTCAATGTTTAGATGAGTTAATGTAAAAATTGCATGATCGAAACGGATACCTATTGATACAATACCACAATTTACTTTATATTTTTTTGTAACAAATAACACCTCACGAAATTGGTCAACAATTTGTGAACACATTAGATGGAGTAATGTGGAAATAGAACAGCACGAATTTATATCCATTACATTGTATTTGTGATGTTTTCATTTAAGAAATGTTCACGTTCCTTCACTTTTAATTCTCTCGTTTTGTCTTCCAGTAAAAATAGCAACCAAACCGCATTAGTTTCGGTATAATTTTCAATATTATTACACAAACAAACGATTGTCTCGCTCTTATCATTCGATAAACATCTAATCGCGATTAGTGTTCGAGTCTATTGTTATTTTTTTTTCCGGACATTAGCCAACAGTAGGGCTATTTTGTCCGTTTCCGTTCGTTCTCTATATTTGCCTTGATGAGTTTTTTCAGGTGATTGAGCCAATGCAATAACAGATTGTTTGGCCGAATTTAAAGATAAACTATCGCCGTTATTATTGTCCGGGGAAATTTATTTATACAAATAATGGTAGAAGAAAAGTTCACAGTATTTGCCGGAAATTCCCGTCGAGCACCCCTGCCGTGACACATTCCACTATTTCATTCCGATATCAAACAAAATAAGCTTTAATTTTTGCCGTATAGTGTTAGAATTAGATTTCTAGTGCTTTTTTTCAAAAAAATTACGGAGCAAAGTATAGGATTTATGTTGAAGTAGAGTTTGCGTTATAGGAAACACTTCCGACTTTTATGGAGATTTTAACTGGGATCATTAAAGCCTTTAATGGCTTTATTTTTCTTTTACTTTACTGAACATGTGTGAATGTCAGTTAACTAATTAAAACTGATTAAATTGGTTGATAGTTTTATATCTACAACGAATGAAAGGGTTAATGTTGGTTATAAATTTTAACATAATTTTTTGTTGTTTTGTGGTACATCTCAATTCTCTATTGTTGTTGTTTTAGAGAAATTTGTAGAATCATCGGCATCATCAGTACCATCAACACCAGAGCCGGTTAGTACAGATTGTACAACATTGGTCAATACAGACGTTGAGAGTGGTAGAGAATCACCTGTTGATGTCTCATCAACATCAGAATCGGGTAGTAATCAAACCGTGGTAAATGGCAGACGATCATCACCATCACCGAAGAATCCGTTACTGCAAGAACGCTGGACCAGTGAAGAATTACGCAATGTTAATTGTCATCTAGAAACGAAAGATTTATGGGAGAAATTCAATGAATTAGGCACTGAAATGATTATAACGAAAACTGGAAGGTAATTTCCATAATCATAAACAACAATCTAATAAGAGACCCCATTGTACTTGTCTTTGATCTTTATCATAATAACACGATGATTTTTCCTTTCCCCCTTTCGATTTTTTTTTTTTTGTTTTTGGCCATAATGAAAATTTTAGAATATTATAACAAGGCCTTAATGGTAGACATTTGAAAAATGACGGTCGTTTCCGGCGCAAATTTCTAATTTAAAGATAGCCCGATTAGGCATGGTTATGCTTACAATATTACCATAATATAAATCTGATAAATACCGATGAATAATTACCTAAAATGTCGATATTTTGGGGGAATTTTCTAAAATCGGACAGCTGGCGAAATTTCGTACCAATTAACACAATATAGTTAAACTTATTTTATTATTAATTAAACTTATAAATAGTAATTGTAATGATGATGGTCAATGGGCGAGCATCAATCAAGATTGAGTTGTCTGTCGGTTTGGTGGATTGAGAGCGTATCGGATAAGGGCGTTAACTCGCACACCGGACGCAGGTAGAAGCCGTCTTTTAATCGATTATAAAAGTGTTCGATGGCTAATAATGATTAGGATTTGGGCCGACACCAACTTATTGAGAGCTATTAACGTAAAACGAACAGAAAAAAAATAGAGAACCACTTTATACCGTAAACATTACCCATCTTTCTTTCACTATAGTGGTATTTATAAAACACAGGTGGTTGTCGAAAATTTGATTGATCGTAAAATTGATTGATTAGTTTTAAATAACGGTTAATTACACGTTGGCCAGGTAATGAAATTAAATCCGCCGGCCTCTTCACTACATCTCCACCTCTTCTTTGATAATTCGTCATATTTCACATGGATTTTAGGATGCGTTTTGTTACCATTATCTGGACATTATCTAGACATTTATGTAAAAAAACTCGCGATTGGCGTGCTGTTATTATTGTTATTATTTCACGTACACGTATGTGTAGTGAAGGACCCTCTGAGTTCCATAAATGATAAATTAGGGGCATTATCTTGAGTGATGGCAGTGTTTCAGTCAACGTCGTTATGTGGCTCCTGTCGCGTTTTAAATGTCACTTATACCATTGCACCCCATGTCGCAAATTAATCACCCACCGTTTTGCTGTTGTTCTCATTACAAATTAAATTTTTATGTAAAAATATTTGGAAATTCACTTATTATAATCGAATTTTAAATATAATCCCTATTCCATCAAATATCTTGATGAAATCTATTTGAAAAAGTTTGTTTAAAGCTTTTTAATCGTTCAAAGCCTCAAGCTTTCTCTTTCAAGTAAAAATGTGTTGGTTGCGTGTTGAATTCTTCTATGTGGTTATTGTTGTTGGACATTCAAATATGATGATCGATGGGCGTGTCTGGTCAATGGTAGTTGTTCATCAAAAGTTCTGTAGTAACCGGATCTGGTGAGTGCTGCTGTTTTAAGATGGAACAAAACTGCGAACGAGACCACACACCACGTCATTTCTACTTCTAAATGAAATCATGTTCCCCATTAGTTGCTAAAATATCATGTGTTTTACGACCAACAAAACATTTGTAATAATATCCAGAAAGGATTTTAATTTTTACGAAAATACCCCACACGATCCACTTGATCCATGGTACAGAAATCAATCTAAGATGTCGCGGATATTCGCGTTATTGCCGCTTTTGGGTAGAGGGGCGCAACAGAAGTGCTCGTTATATGTCAAGTTACCGTCACCAGAACTTGACACGCCGTCACCTACCTAACTGTTTCATTTTCAACTCATTCACGTCGTCGGTAACTGGATTCGAGGCACGTCGAGACGGGCGTTAGCCCTCCGCCAGACACATGCGACAACGGCGGCGGCGGTGGCGGCGTCCGTAGGGAAATCGCTTACATATTATCCCGATCCTATCGTTTAATTTGTAATCTCAATTCAAAAACGAAACAATTTGATGATTATTTAAAAAGATTCAATTCAATTATTCCACACGAAATTCGTTCTTGATATGTTGTCTGTCGTTCGGATAATTCAACTTGAATGTTATCGTTAATAATTAATAACTTTAAGTTTTGTGGTGTGTTGAGAATGTCGCGATAAACCCTTGTTTAGTTTCTAATTTAATAAAACCGGTAAATTATGGATGAATTGTCGGATGTTAACAATGACAACTACAATACCTCCGTCTCTCAATTATCGAATAAAATATTTAGAAAAATTCTACCGCAGTTGACAAACGGATAAATTCACCCCTTGTTTCCATGAAACATTCAAAATGTCTCTTTAATTCGCCGCAATTCCACGATAAAATTATTTCGAATTCAAACAGATTCAATTTAAATTATTTATAGTTGCAGTTTACCTATTTTCAACTCCCAATTAAAACACTTAACTTGTAAAACTGGCAAGTATATCATCGGGATTTTTAGCCATTAACCGATAGAAGTTGATCGTTTAAAAGTTAATGATTGTTAAGAAGTATCGAGCAAGTCTGCGGATTATAAAACTAAACATGCAACTTGCACATAAACGAGTCTGCATATCATAATTAAATCTACATAACAACTGCAGAAATGAATTTTGTTTGCTTTTATAATTAATTAAAATCGGTAAGTGTCAACAAAGGCGAAATAAGGTGTGAACCGAACAATTTATGGAAAAAACGGTTAAAGATCGGGGGTAGTAGCTGGAAAAATGTCGATATAAATAAAATTATGACAGGCTCACCCTATAAATTTCACCAACACACTATGATTAAGGGTTTTAACCTTTTTCGTCCACACACTGACAACGTGTGGGGGTTTTTTGGTTTCTTCTGCGTTTTTTTTTTTTAATAATTTTTGTTCTCTTTTAAAGAAATATTAACCACACCCATCATCGTTTAATGGTGTTGATGATGATGAAGGTTTCGGATGCAACATGTTCTTTTAAATATCCTCACACCAGATGACTATTTCAGTTTGTTATTAATTTAAAATAATTGTCTCGTATGGTAGTTGGTTTGAAGCGAAATTTTCCGTTCCTAAAAATACATCGAGTGTGGATCCTTTGAAGACTTTTCATCGTTTTTGTTTATTTATAAAATTTTAAAATCGTTATGTGTCGGCAGTATAATCGCGTTTAATTGTAGAGTTTGCGCCCCTTGATTTAAATGGTAGGCAAAGGGACGGTAGTGAATCCATCAACTAAACTCGTATGTTTTAATTAAATATAGAAGATGTTGAAGCAACAGACCATGTGACATTACAAACGGGCCGTGATGGTCTCACTTCAACTGCTAAAGAACTTATTTATTATTCACTATTACACACACATAGATTGGTTTTGATATTTTTCGTCTCTCAATCCAATAATTATAACTTCCTGTGAGCCGACCAAATTGTCTGTTTAATTAATCACCACTACAGATACATCTGCTTAATCCCTGAAAATTAGCAAGAGATAAAAAACTGGAATTAAACTTGTTATTTAATATAAAATATCGAATATATTCCATCTATTCCGGACTATTATTCAATTTATAACGGTACAGAAATGGCACGCGAGAATTAACTTGTACATTTTCATAACTGCGAAACTTGAATGTTCAATTTGAAAGGAAATCAACGAATTTCTTATATCAAATAAAAATTAGAAACCTCGGAAATATTTGACCTTTTTTCAACAACAAAACAGCAACACACAAGTGTAACAGTTTGAATTATGACTGAAAAACCTTCCAGCTTGGGATTATTATCACCGATATTCGAACACAATAATCGATTGGACCTGGGGCAGAATCACAAGCGATGAAGATAGCGGCTTCTAAAAGCCTATAATTTTAGTGCTAATTTGTTTCGATATCTCTTCGGGATCTCTTGATAGGATGCGGCCTCAGATGGTGTTGGTTCAAATCGCGCCAAACTGATAGATAATTCGTGCTCCATACTTATAACTAGACGTTGCCTTTTTTACGGAATAGAAACAGAAAACTAAAACGGAATCCATCTGATACAGGATGAAGCTATTAGTTATAACGGTTTTTTGTCTATTTCTTTATAAATCTGTACATCAGTTGGTGTTTAATTATCGAATTGAGTCGTCGTCTCTTATTCAAACTATGCATCAATCTTAATGTCAAAGTGGCAGAAGAGACCGACCGTTTCGATATGCTTGTGATGATCTAATTGTGCTTCACGACACACGTGTCATGTAATTTTTTTCTTAACTTCTCTAGACGATTGGCAACAACAACACCATTAGCGACTATTTCTATCAATTGATCTATTAATACAATTTTCTTTCAAATAAATTCTACCATAGAAAAAAGGATTGGTTCTATTTTGAAATTAAAACAACCAAACCGGCAAAATCGCAACGTACTCGCGTAAAATGTAACATTTACGATAACGATGTGTTAATGTTTATTCGTATTCAAAATAAATGAATCTGCAAGCCAAACAAGCCCCGAAGAGCTTCATCTTGCCATTCTACACATGTTGTTCTGTTTTCAAATTGAATTTGTTTAATTTTAGACGAATGTTTCCAACTGTACGAGTCTCCTTCACTGGGGTGCGACCCGATCAGCGCTATGCCGTACTGTTGGATATCGTTCCTGTCGATAATAAACGTTACCGTTACGCTTATCACCGTTCGTCTTGGTTGGTAGCCGGCAAAGCTGATCCACCGGCACCTTGTCGCATGTGCGCCCATCCGGATTCACCATTCTCCGGTGAACAACTACGAAAACAGGTCGTCTCCTTCGAAAAAGTCAAATTAACCAACAATGAAATGGATAAACACGGTCATGTAAGTTTTATTTCGGTTTTTCTATTATTGAAAATATAAAATTTGATGGAATTTCTAGTTGGTGTTGAATTCGATGCACAAATACCAGCCCCGTATCCATTTAGTTAAACGACCGGAAGGTGCTTCAGGACAAATTGTCGATTTAGAAAATGAAGAATATAAAACGTTTATATTTCCTGAAACTGTTTTTACTGCTGTTACGGCATATCAAAATCAATTGGTGAGTTGCTCATATTCAAAATATACATGTTTATTTTGCAAAAATATTAAAACCAGTCAAGATGTCGATGGCCGGATATATGCATTAATTGTGAAAGTTGGGGCGTTATTTTAACAGCGCAACGTGATCGTTTAGTTCTAAAAACTCGTCAAACTTGACTAATTTTAGGACTAATGATCTTTTACGCACACATTGAAAAAATCACACTCTAGTTCATTAGTTATTCAAACAGTGTGGTCTTGGGATTCTGTAGAAATACCATTTCTCATAAGTTGCTTAACAGTTCAATTGTATTTTGACAAATTTGGAACGACATCAAGAATCGTCTCAATGAAATTGAATTTCGATAGAAATCAAAAGGCAGTTTTTATTGTGCAATCAATCAAGACCACACACAAACAATTGACAACAATAGCTTCAAATAGTTTCCATATCGAATAAATCCGATCAGTGAGATGAGAACAATTTGATATGCGTCAAGAAATTGACAATTCCATCGAAATTTGTTTGGTGAAAAATAAAAAAAATTATGGGAATTGATGTGGCATTGGGTGCGGATAAAGTTCACGGATCCTGTTAAGATTTCACACATTCTACTGCGATACAAAGGTCACCGTTTCCTGCATGGATTACAGATTTTTATCTGATTCCAATCGAAAATTAACGATCAATAAATTCCCGAACATTTCCCGGCCGTTTGTCATTCTTTCAAAAAGACCGTTCTAAATTTAACCCGATAGTATCTGTCATAGAACTCATCAATGTCTTCGTCGCCTCTTGCTCATGTAATTTTCTATTTTGAAAATGTGAAAAATGTTGGCAGTGTTAATGTGTGGTCGACGTTGATGACCCAATGATTTTGAGCAACAATAAGTTTTGCGGGTTTTTTCTCTCACTTTGTTTTACGAGTATAAATTGGTAAAATTCGTTGAGTTTTGTATTTTTAAAGAGAAAACTGTCCATTTATTCAGCTATCAGCGCTGGGTTTCTGGGTGGGCTGACAACAATCTGACATATTTGCTCTTTCTCTCTATCATGTGTGTATAACGTTGGGCCTTTTGGCCAAATGCCAGGCGTCGAGGCGCGAGCTTGTTAATTGAGAGATTGCTATTTGGTCAACAATATTTTGTTTAGGACAAACTTAATCTGGCGATGTATAAATATTGTCGCGTCTACAACTTATGATTAAAAGCGCAACATCTGCCACAATGAAAAATCGCTACAGGAATGCGTATTGCTCTATTTGAGTGGATAATTTTTCGAGTTTCCATTTAAAATTAGAATTAGGGCAGATTTTTTGTGATATTCTGCTTCTCATGTTGTTTTTTTCGGTGTATTTAATTGGGGTTGAAACTTCTACAAGCCGGTCGCTTATACGTTACCGGAATATTTATGTGCTCCAGTTGAGGATATTTAAGGACATCAGGAGCGCTCGTTAGTGACTTCCTAACACATTGATGTTGTGAAACATGTCATGTTAGCTTGCAAAGCATGCGTATCCAGTCCCCGGGCAATTCGTCACTCGACAAGAACATAGAGCATCATATGTCCCAACCACACACATTCTCCTTGTGAAACGTCCTGTCTCATTTAAAAACTATTATTTATGTTTATAGCCAGTCGGAAAGAAATAGATCTGAGACACGACAACGCAAAAAAACAACGTTCTTAAATCTTCGTCCAAAGACAGAAAGCACAATTGGGTAGATTGTGGTGGTGTTGTTGTTGCAATTGAAATGACAAAAGGTGGAAAATACGCGACATACGTCCGGTCGTTTAACACGATCACAACCAACAAGAAACTCGTAAAACACCTTGGCACATGCGACTGGCGCTACTACTGCACGGGTTACCGTCATTATCCATAACTCACCATCTCTTTCTCGCCATCCAAACATTTCCATTAAATGTTTTTTCAATGGAACGAAACCGTCAAGCTTTATTCAATTCTTTCTCTTGATACCACTTAGAAGGAGATAGATTGAACGATAGAGGAAAAGGTCAAAAGACCAGAGGGTGCTCTTTGCTTTTTTCTCCGTTTTCATTAATATTAAAGAGAAGAAATGCCTTTATATAAGCGTGTCTTGACTGTAGCAATATCGTATGACCATCATACTTTAAAATATATTAGCATTGAGATGTTATCTAATTAAATGATTGCGCATTAACTGCTGGTATAAGTCTTGTCGTCTCGGAAAATTTATATATGGGCAAATTCAAAGAGATTTCGGTATGGGATAAATTTATTACTAGACTAGGCATTAATTGCTGACGCCTCCAGTGGCGCGAACCATGTCCAGAATTATTTACATCCTGTTAAAAGTGGTCTCATTGTAATTCATGAGGTGCAAAAGAAGTATTTATTCTAAATAAAACGACCAAATCTATTGAAGAAAATTACGCAACATATTTGAATAATAATATGAAGATCACTATTTCGAGATCGAATGTCGTTGGAATTCTTCGTATAATATTGTAGGCATTCGCTCGCCGTGTGCTGTCACTCCCTATGAACAGATAATTGGGCCCACCCCAGGAGTTCATCTCCGGACTGACATTCTGTTTGTTTAACTGATTCATTCTTTCCCTTATTGATGACCATCAACTTTGACTGATTATAACCATTGACTAGAAGACGTACACATTCATTTTCGCCAATTACACTATTAATTCAGTTGAAATTTTTCTTTTTTTCAATCATTTCTAGATAACAAAACTGAAGATTGATAGCAACCCGTTCGCTAAAGGTTTCAGGGATTCTTCACGATTAACCGAATTCGAAAGGTAATCGACCAATTTACAAATCAACATAATAATAGTCAAATCTAATTTGTAGAGAGACAATGGAATCAATGCTGGCCGAACAGCATTATCTTCGCTCGCCGTTACGACCATTCGCCGATCTAGACACGCACAGTAACAATCTATCAATTGAAGAAAAAGCAATACTAGCGGCCCGTTCGCAATTATTTTTGCGCGCCGCCGCCGCCGCCGCTGGCCCCTATGGTAGTCTAATGGGCGGCTTGTACGGCGCTGGTACAACACAAACTAGTCCAACTGTATCGCCGGGTGTATTATGGAATCAATGGGCATGTTTAGGACCATCAATCCTAGCTGCCCAACATCAACACCAATTGGCTGCTGTGGCGGCCGCATCGGGTAGTTCGCATTTAAATTCACAGATGTCACCATTGGCTAGACCATTGGCGCAACATCGTTTCTCGCCGTATACCAGCACGTCTTTGCCTAGATCGTCGCCGGATACCAGTCTGAGGGATGATAGGGAGTCCCCTAACAGCCCTTCTTAATACACAATATAATCATGATAATAATAGTAATAATAATAATAATATTGATAATAATCGCTAAGATAATAATAATGATGATTGTGGGGAGTTGTTCCTTATTCATGTGATAACTTGGAAGGTTTTCTGTTCGGAATTCTTGTTTAGTGATCGTGTAAATAGACAAAAATTTGTCGAATTTCAAACAAAACTTGCAAAATTATCTAAAGAATTGACTGTAAAATAATGTCTGTATATAATTATAATTTATTATAGTGAGTCCTAAAAGCGTCATGTCTTTCAGCGGTAGAATGTTGGGATCATTTATAAGGCTGCGTTCGATGGAGTTGACGCGCTGGATTGCTGCCGAAAAACATGATGACTGACTTGTATATCGTTATACTTTCTTGCATAATTGTTTAAACAATAATTAATAATGATCAGCTTTAAATGTAGTCGAGTAGCATTGTGTATAACACAAGATTTAGATTTGATTATCAATTATTCTGAAAAATAAAAATCTTTGGAATGAATCCCGTTGATTGTCGTTTATTTCAAATCGAATACCTTGCGCGAATATACGAGAAAAAGAAAGACCCACAGACAAATCCTCTCTACAAGATGTGATGCCTTTTCAAATACAACAGCAGCGTCACAGCAAGAAATACACATAAATATTTTTATGTTTGATTAATGATGAGTTTTGTCTAAACGACGATAGACTTGGATGGAACAGACAAGCTAATGTGTGTTTTGATTGATGAAGACCACCAGATGAAGAAATGTCTTCAGGACATATATTGACTGCAGATAATTATCGTTCCATGTAAGACATGAAGATGATAGAGAGGATCTGCTCTTGAAAATTTCATCCACACTATAACACAAAAATTCATGTTCGTTTAAATGAGATTCGACATGGACATGGCGTGTTATCTCTAAACAACATGTAAAGGCCTGTTTGTTTAACCCAAATTTTACTACAATTTCGTGCAAATGAACTCAATCAGTGCACAATTTTCGATCAATTTCGGCGTATCTTTCAACAACTCGCCTTGAGTTTCTATAATTATCCGTCCGTTATAGTGGTTTTTTTAAATATTAGGAAATTAAACAAGACTTAAGCCGATGTTAATAGCTTATAATTGGTGCAGGTGGTCTGCCAAAACTCATCGAAAACTCTCCGTATATCATTAGGATTAATTTCGAAGTTGTGCCTGTCTTCGGCCACAAATTTCCCGAATTCTTCACCTTTTTATTCGTGTCCGATCTGTCAGAGAGATGTTTATAGTGGAGAATTCCGGTATCAAGATGTAGAAGAGCGATTAGCCGTCGTGATTTCTATTCGTAATCGTTGAGCTTCTGACGGTTTCGTTATTATGTTGGATGGAAGAAAACAAGCAGCGGCAATCTATAGAGGAATATTGAATTAAATTTGTTGAGAATTAAAAAACAAATTAAATAAACGCTTGTCGTTTTTTTCAAAGATAAGTTGTAATTGTTTTCTAGTAAACCGTATCGAAAGTTTCTCTATTGTATCGTCTCCGCCTTGTCGATATTGTAAATATTCAATTTCGATGTGCCATTTAAATGCAAAAGTCTCGTAAATCATTGGTTAAATTAAACAAAAATAAAAGCGAAATGATTTATTAAGTTACGACACAAAAGGGAAACTTGCTCCTTTTTGACTGTCGATATCATACAGATTTATAACAACATATCAAACTGATTATTTCCAATAATTGCAATCAATTTATTTTATAATAATAAAATAACACGGAATTTATTCGTATTTATTTAAAACGTGACACCTGCTTGATGTTATACCTACACTGTTCTTTCTATTGAAATTTACAACGCCGTTTTGTCCATACTACTGACGCTAGTTACGGTCGTAACTATAAATTATTTAAATTGTTGCCCACATCTCGGACATTAGTGATGCTTTAAACCGTTTTCTTTTTTGAAAAAGAAGAAACCAGCGAAATTTCTAATTATTCTTTTTAAGTCCAATAATAGATAAGACTAATCACTTGTATTTGCCAGTGTGGCCCGTTTTCAGTGGCCCATCTCGATTGCACTAAATCCACATGACAGTTTCTCGTTTATCTCTGCTAGTCCGTTTGTTTTGTGATTCAATTTTTATTATAAAAATTATTCCGATTTGAAATTCAAATTTTTCGAAATTATCATAATTGCTACGAGTTAAAAGTTAAAAGCTTATATTCTTTCAATGTAAATATGTCATATTTTTTATATGTTGGTGTTATTTTTTTCGTTAGTCAAGCATCGTCAACGAGATAGGCGGCATACAGTGGAAATTTTCAGTTTGGCCGTTGAGCGTTATCAGCCCGTCCAATTACGTTGAGCAGTTGGGGAAAACAAGCCGTAAAAGATAAATATTGGGGGTAGTAAAGTTAAAAGCGAGTTATCTTCCAGTTTTCCCGGCGAGATATTCCAGTAGAATTCACAGTTGACTGTTGGTGTTATACTGTGGAAATGGTGGCGGTGGTGGCGGTCCTCACCACCTAGAATGTAGCAATCTCGAGATGGTCTCCGCCCGATGCATTATAGATATCGTTAGAAATACGGACGCAATTTCGACAGAGTGCGATAAGACGTTAATGGTTTCAACTTTGCACTCTATCGCCGTTACACTTTCGGCGTGAATGTGGGCGTCCCGACGTCGTCATCGACGTCGACAGCATCGACTGTTACTTTTTACTAAGTGCCCCTTTGATGGAATTGCCCATTGCTATCGCGCCGATATGCTGCTGCTATTGCCCAAGGGAAATCTATCACCCTTTCGCATCCACCATAACTTATAAAATATTAATCTACCGTGAAATGAAATGTATCCATTCTATTCTACTAATCTACTGACGATCAATAAGGACCTGTCTACTAATTGAACGACTGAAACCCTAATGTCGCCATTAACCCGATTTCATTACTTAACAAACAAATTAACAAGAATTGTATAGTAGATTTTCTAACAGGATGATTAAAGTAATAGAAAAACATTGAGTAATTCTAACATATAGCTAAGTTTCGGACAAAAAGAATGGGATTTAAATACAAAATCTACCCAGAATTTCACATTTTAGGCCCTTTTTTGTTTCATTATCTTATGCTACTTGCAATTTCTATTACTTTATAAAATCTGTCCTTGTACTAAAATTTTTAAGCTCAATTATTAACTAATTTTGTTCAATTTTTTGAATATTTTGAACAAAATTGCTATTTTTTTAGTTTAAAAGAATCAAATTAGATAATTGAATAGATAAGTCATAATTCTTGAAACATACCCAATGAATACACAGAATAAGACTGATAAAACTCGGTTGGTAACAACTTTCTAGATGTTGGTACCCAAATTTTGTAACCTCCATTCCATATTTGTTAATGTCACTCGTATTTGGGTTCTTTGTGGGTTGCTCTTCCAATATTTTAAAGAATTAGAGAATTATTTTTACAGGTAAGTAATTCTTTCCCTACTTTAGCGATTTTTGCTTGAAAGATATTTAAAGATTTTCTAAGGAAATAAAGTCAAAAAGGGCCGAAATTTGCCTCTCCCTTTCTCTTTTGAGCCAATTAGCCGTGCTCCGGGAACCAATAAATCGCGCCTCGTTTCCGAAATGGGGTGAACAGAAGAGACCGCATATGAAGAGATTTCCCCCGTGTATTCGGTTGGGCGTTTTGGTAACATAGAACAACAATAATAGCAACAACACTACCGCCACGACGTACTCCCGGGATTCCCCAATATCGCCGACAATTGGGAATTCTAACGGTTTACCGCTGATTGAGAGAAATCATCTCTAGCGAGATCTGTGGGAAAAAAATTTGGTGAGTTTTCTCCCATAAAAGGACGACACGATCAATTTTAATCGAGTTCTATGTTGAAATAGATTGGAAAACGGAGTTGAATACTCAATTTGTCTTGTATTATTACAATAGTTGACAATGAATTATTAGCGTAATATAAGCTATCGATACGTTTATAATTAGCGATAATACAGATATATTATAACAATAATTGAACATTTATATGTTCGTATTGTTTGGTAGTTTTTTTGTATCGATATTGGTAGATAGTTAATCGCATATTTGTACACAAATAGTATCAGTGAGCTTTTTAGCAAGGAAACCGAATAGCGTAGTCTATAATTTAATTCATCACTACCTACCTTTTTCGTGTTTTCCAGATGACAATTGCAAGTTAATTAGCAATAATCACATCATACAAAGTCCTAATCGGTTATTTTATCTAACTAACAACACAATTGTTGGAAGGAAAAACGTATTTATGTATATGTGCGCATTCATTTGCATGTGTAATTGAGTGTTAAAAGTGTCAATACAGTTGGATAAAAAACACCTTTTAGTTTTCATGCTAACTGATCGTAATGGCCCTAATATTAATGTTAACTAACACTAGAATACGTACAAATATTATTTATGGGTATGTACAATTACGCCAGCATGTTTATAAGAACAAATTCTACTTCTTCATAATTCTTGTTTTTATTGTGAGCCAGTCTTGTTGCATTCAAAGCGATATTATCAGACCCAACTATTGGTGAGTTAAGTGGCTGTGCTGTTGTATTTTATATGGTGTGCCAGGAATCGATCAAAATCCAGATGACAGCTAAACGTGATGGTAGCAAGGACATGTCTAAAGTAATTATTAGACGTATAGGTGCGGCACAATAACCAACAATACGTAATAGTAGAGAGTGGAAATAAATCAGAATCGTACACGCATAGTTCAACCAAGGGCATAGCTCGAAAATCCACCGAAAATTGAATTTAATTAGACGATTTAAAATAAATTGTATATTATTAGAAACGTATAAGATTTGAAGAGTTTCACGCTGGATAAACATAGGTGTATACAAAATACAAAAGCCGAGTTCCTTCCATTTTCGTGCCGTTTTATTAGATTCTCCGCTTTCGATGAGGTAAAAAATATTCCTTATTTATTTCTTCAATAAAAGCAGGTGAAATAAAACAGATGCTTTAATCACAAGACAAGCAATCGGTTCGATAAAATTCGCTCTATTCAATTATCTTTTTATATTAGTTCCAATTTGTTTAAGTGATGTGTTGAGCTTCATGTAACATTAAACAGTTAACTTCTAAATTAATCAAGATATAATGAAAGAAATGCTCATTAAATGCAACATTTTAAACAAGATTTATAGAATAAACGAACGAAAAACGATACTCGATAAAGGATTAAAATTTAGTTGTAAGATTTAATAGGTTTTAGATAAAAAGACAAGTCGAAATTCTTTAAGCCACTAACATCAGGTTCTAAATCTTTCCTCATATTGAAGCTTAGTACAAAGATATCAGTTTAAAACGAGACGTGATGGAGAGATTTTTATAAATTAGCTGTATTGTGTTTAAAAAGTTCAACTATTACGATATTTATAGTCGAATATAATAGGAATTTTTCGCTGGTAATTTTGCATTCTTCCATCATTTTCACTTTTTCGCAGATTGCAGGAGATATTTAAAGCCCGGTTCTATTGAGGCTCATTCTAGGAGTAAGGAGGCTCATTTTTAGTTCATTTGGACTTTTTTTGTAAGTAGCCAGAAGCCAATTTCGTTTGTTTATATTTGGATTTTATTTCCAAAAGCTGTTCTGAAGGCAGTTGAGACAGAACGCACTCTTTATTTACGGTTTGCAGCCGGCTACTTGCTGATAAACAAGAATAAATCAATTCCCTTTGACTGCTAGATAACAATCAATAATTTTTTGACACGGATTGTAGAAGGAATGCCACATATTAATTATAATAGGAATAATTTTTGGCTGGTAAGTTTGCATTCTTCCATCATTTTCACTTTTTCGCAGATTGCAGGAGATATTTAAAGCCCGGTTCTATTGAGGCTCATTCTAGGAGTAAGGAGGCTCATTTTTAGTTCATTTGGACTTTTTTTGTAAGTAGCCAGAAGCCAATTTCGTTTGTTTATATTTGGATTTTATTTCCAAAAGCTGTTCTGAAGGCAGTTGAGACAGAACGCACTCTTTATTTACGGTTTGCAGCCGGCTACTTGCTGATAAACAAGAATAAATCAATTCCCTTTGACTGCTAGATAACAATCAATAATTTTTTGACACGGATTGTAGAAGGAATGCCACATATTAATTATAATAGGAATAATTTTTGGCTGGTAAGTTTGCATTCTTCCATCATTTTCACTTTTTCGCAGATTGCAGGAAATATTTAAAGCCCGGTTCTATTGAGGCTCATTCTAGGAGTAAGGAGGCTCATTTTTAGTTCATTTGGACTTTTTTTGTAAGTAGCCAGAAGCCAATTTCGTTTGTTTATATTTGGATTTTATTTCCAAAAGCTGTTCTGAAGGCAGTTGAGACAGAACGCACTCTTTATTTACGGTTTGCAGCCGGCTACTTGCTGATAAACAAGAATAAATCAATTCCCTTTGACTGCTAGATAACAATCAATAATTTTTTGACACGGATTGTAGAAGGAATGCCACATATTAATTATAATAGGAATAATTTTTGGCTGCAATTTTTGCATTCTTCCATCATTTTCACTTTTTCGCAGATTGCAGGAGATATTTAAAGCCCGGTTCTATTGAGGCTCATTCTAGGAGTAAGGAGGCTCATTTTTAGTTCATTTGGACTTTTTTTGTAAGTAGCCAGAAGCCAATTTCGTTTGTTTATATTTGGATTTTATTTCCAAAAGCTGTTCTGAAGGCAGTTGAGACAGAACGCACTCTTTATTTACGGTTTGCAGCCGGCTACTTGCTGATAAACAAGAATAAATCAATTCCCTTTGACTGCTAGATAACAATCAATAATTTTTTGACACGGATTGTAGAAGGAATGCCACATATTAATTATAATAGGAATAATTTTTGGCTGCAATTTTTGCATTCTTCCATCATTTTCACTTTTTCGCAGATTGCAGGAGATATTTAAAGCCCGGTTCTATTGAGGCTCATTCTAGGAGTAAGGAGGCTCATTTTTAGTTCATTTGGACTTTTTTGTAAGTAGCCAGAAGCCAATTTCGTTTGTTTATATTTGGATTTTATTTCCAAAAGCTGTTCTGAAGGCAGTTGAGACAGAACGCACTCTTTATTTACGGTTTGCAGCCGGCTACTTGCTGATAAACAAGAATAAATCAATTCCCTTTGACTTCTAGATAACAATCAATAATTTTTTGACACGGATTGTAGAAGGAATGCCACATATTAAACGTGTGTCAAAAATTATCAAAACTCCTCCATTACTGTCTTCGTCTTTTACATATATTTACATATAATTAAACGGTGTCTTAGTTATCATTCCTGCGGCATACCAGCAGTGGATTCTTCTACGTTGATCATCGATCGTTGGGCGAGATTGTTGTCGAAATGGAATCCCCAACAATTCTAGTAAAAAGCCAACAAATATAGTAAGCAACTAAACTACCAACAACATATCTCATAGTAAACGGATTCGGGTGTCAGCTAACGATGTGTCGCCTGAAAACGTGTTAGAACTTTATGAGAAAATGATTTAGTGAAATAGGATTCACAGTTCATCTGTCACGAAATACATCAACATCTACAAACTAACACACTATATAACTATTGCTTTCTCATTTCAACTATATAATATTCCGTATATTGTTGTTTTTATCGTACGAAACGAAATCGATGTGGGTGGGCGATGGTGTGGCGTTACAGCTTTGGCTTTTATGCATTCAAACCGGGCAAAATTCAGCAAACAACATCGATTATTGATAAATCACATTCAATATAATTTTTACGATTGCCAATACTTATCTAATACTATTAGTCAAATATTTGCATTATAATAATTCGTGTTTTATGGATTATTTAAGGCTAAAGTTCTGATATTCAACGTATACGAAATCGTCCCCTCATATGAAAAGTTACGCTTTCGCATATTTCGAAATAATTTATGATTCCACCCCGGGCAATATCAGAAAGTAGTAGTGGTGGTGTATTCTGGGGTTTTTATTGTAATAACTGAGAACCTTGTGAAAATGCTGACTGTTATAAGGATACACGTGTCGCTATGGAAAATATATGAGAAAGATATGTCGCCATCGGGACATACAATATTTGCAAATTGAATTTATTCACATGTCAACTCAATTTCCAACATCACTAGATACATCTCAATTTCAGTATTCAATACAACTTGTCTTTATTTTGTTTGCGTTTTGGAGATGTATTATTGAGTTTGTCAGCAGATCCATTTTGCGTTTCTCTTCAGCGACTTTTTAATTGTCGATACTGATTGTATGTCGTGCAAGTCTGCTGGCTATTGGGCCGGAGAATTATCTGCTAAACTGCTACACTAATTGATTTCGAGCTTGTATAGCGCCGCTGGTGTTCATTACGAATTAGCTAAGCACGGCCCAGCACCCGTTCTCTCTACTCTTATAAATAATTATTTTCTTTGAAATTCTTATAAATTATTCAGTCTTGATACAATAAATCGAAAAAAAGACGAATTAAGTTCGAAAATGCCGATTTTATTTCTGGTTTTTGAAGTGTAAATGCAACAACAGCAGCAGCAGCGGAAAATTTATGCTGACATTAAAGAGTCTACATGATCTGTTGAAGATGATGCCTTCAAGCTTTTAAGATAAAGTCACTACCAATTATGGGAGTACATATCGAATAATTACAACATAGAAGGTAGAAAAATAGAGAGTTGATAATTGTAAAATTCCACTCCAGTGGAATCAATAAAGCTAGTCTAGATGGAACAATTGGTTTTTTCCCCTTCGATATAATTGCACTATTGTTTTCTTACAACAACAACTAATTACTGACCTGCCTCAATAGATTATCTATTACTATGTATCTATTTCAAGTTAAATAATGATGACTTCCTTTTCATTCGTCACAGTTGAGATGACTATAAAAATAGATTTCCGATGAACCGGCAAAAGACAAACAAAACCAAAGCAAAAAACTGTTAACCATCAACTTTTGAATGTAGTTCAGTTGACTAACAAAATCCATTGAGGGGCGCATTAATTTTTCTTTTTAACATTAGGGCGATATGCATCGATCGTTTAGACGCACAGAATTCCCTTCAAAGTCAAGTTGGCCGGAATCATCGATTCGAATCAGTTGTTACAGAGGCAAATCAGCCGGCAGGGTTGATTTGCGACCCATACAACACAACAACATAACGTTTTCGACGGCGGCATTTCCGAGAGGGTGTTGCACTGATTTATTGTAATAGCTGTTCCGCCTCAGTTTAAATTGAGATTTAAATTAGCAACCAGTCGATATACACTGTAGTAGCAGTGCCGTATACATGGGATATGTTTGGTGCTGTTGCCCCTACCGAAACTGGAGAGTTCATGGCGGCGACACAACGCCAATAACCGTAAAATTGAATTTGTGAAGAGAAAAATAGTAATAAAAGGAAAAATAATCTGACCGGTTGGTCTGCGAATTTTTAACAGTCACCAGGGTGCTAAGGGTTTGACACGTTGAATCATAATAAAAACTTGTTTATGTAAGCCCCGATAGTGCGGTGGTGTGGGCAATTTTGCAACACCTAAAGACAAGGCATGTCTGAGGCAAAATTTTACATATTCTAATTTCAACAATTTTGGGGAATATAAGCCCAAATCTTTAAATATTCTAATCGATATTCCTTCCGAAATTTTTGGTACGGAATTTGAAACATTCACATCATTAACTACTAGTTTTTAAAACTTGCTCCGTGACTGTAAAAACACTTTTAGCTAAATTTGATGATAAAATTTTGACTTTATTCGCTTTTTGAGGAAGTTTTCGGCTTTAGGACTAGATTTGCTCTTGAAAATTTCATCTATTTGAATAAATTCTCTATCCTAAATTGTATTTTTAACAAATTTGGACACTGACTCACAATTAGAAGATTCATCGGGTCCAGATTTTTGTAGTTGGCACTAAAAATGCCTCACTACCCATTCTACGAGTCGGTTCTGTCTAAGACAAATCCACCACTCATAAAAGAGAAATTTGTGCAAAATTGGATTAATTATCTGTTTGTTTCGGAAAGGAAGCTCTTCGGTTCCGAATTATTTATCGTCTTGTAGACGTGTCACTTTAATTGTTAATTCAGCGCTCAGACAGTTAATTCGATTATAATTGTATGTGTCGACTGAAAATATTTTTCAACGGAAATGATCGTTGGCTTCATCAATTAAAGCCCAAGAAGCGGGTAATTTCTGCAAAGGCAACATCGATGTCCGATAACATGTATTAATCGCCATTAATAATTCATAATCCATCATTTTTTGTAGTTTATTAAAAAAAATTGTTTGAAAAAAATTAATGCAGCCAGCTTCCTTAATTGACTAATATTAACTATAACATTAACATAAAAAGCACCGTTGGCACTCGATGATTAAATATAATTTTAATAATCGGACCCGCATTTATGACAACTTTCTTGAAGACCTGTTATTTTCGAGACCGGTAAACCGGCCAGGGAAATTCTTTGTGTCGCTGTTTCAATTTTTTTGTTGTCGTTTCCTTTTGTATCTTAACTAGATTTTCTTCAAACTAATAAATTACAGGTTTTTAAAAATCCATAATTTCCAAGTATTTTAATCCTTTTTGTATTTAGAGAAAGCAAGAGATAAATTTTCTTTACAGTTGGCAGTTATCAGCGGTTCATTATTCAATAAAACTTGGAGATGTTCGAGGAAATTTTGTAGTAATAAATTTCCTTATTAACGTTAGAAAATCACACAATTATTGATTGATGTACCAATTGTATCAGCTACCAGTTCTGCTGTAATCATCTAATTAAGATTAACTACAAATTTCAAAATCAACTCGAATTTCAATTGAATAAAACTCGAACTAACTTTCAAACAATTTCCACAATTCTATTCCTCCAAAGCGAAACTAATCAAATTTAACCATAAACCACACCAATTGTGGGGAAATTGTCACACCACAAATATTTACAGGGGATCGCTCAAAACATCCACCTACTACTGAAAGACAGGCCAACGAAAATAAAAAGAAGCTGTAAATTCTCTGTTGAAACTCACAGATAGCTGTCTTTATAAGACAAGTGGGACGAATTCTGACAGGTTCTTGTCAATTTTCGGGTATACCTTTGGGGATTTGAGGTTCGTTCGTCTGTCGCGCATAAATTAGTTGGAAATGAAGGGCCTTTATGTTCCCTGATGAATCCGCTTTAAATAAACAGAATTTCAATTTCAATTCGTTAGTCTATAGTGTAATTTATGGTTTAATTAGAATTAGGTTAACACCAATTTATTTAACAATTTCGTTTAATCTCTATCTTGGATTAAAACTATTTTTTCGGGCGTTGATGAAAATAATAATAATGCTAATAGCTGAAAAAAGCAATGATTCGTTATTAATATTTATAAAGCCGGCCGACTGTTGTGCCACTCAACTCAAATAAACTTCGAATAGAAGTTCTGTATAGCTCATTTCTTTCAACGTTACTTATCAAATGTTGTTTATATTAATAAATTAACGTTGGGGAAATTCTAATAGTCATGTTATTGAAAGATCAACTATAGATTGGAGGATTTAATCGAAAATTTATAAAGGGACTTTGATGGCTACTGAATGAATTCAAAATCGACTAAATCAAACAAAATAAATCAATATTTAATTGTTTATTCCATTTACAATCCACTTAGTTATATACACAACAACAAAGTCCTTTTAACATATTGTAGTAGTGTAATATAAAGGGAACTAAGTAAATAATTGACGGTGAGGTTATAATTTTATTCTCATTTATAAAATATACATCTGATTACATAAAACTAGTTTGTTAAACTTGACAAATTCTACAATGGAATGATTGTTTAATACTTGTCGAAATTAATCCGCTTCAGTATTGTAAAAATCGTCAAGTTCCAGGAACTCTCCTCGCTTATACTCCATACTACACCAATTTATAGTTTGAATTTAATTAATTTACCTATTTACAATAATACTGCTAAACCGATTGTACAAAATATTACACGTACACTTTACAAAATAATTAAATTAATATAATTGAAAATTCTACCAATAATCCCTCTAATCTTACACGAATAAATATAACCATTTTTTTGTTTTTTTCCAATCGATATTTACAATGAAAATCTCACAATTAACGTCTTCTCGAAAGACTCTTTGGTATCAGTTGCACAAGACCACCAATTTCAGTGCCCTTGTCTACCTGTCGGACTAACAGATGGCGCTTGGCGCGTTAATGGCGTCGTATACGGACTAAACCTGTGTACAGTTGTCGGGAATACAGCCTTAGGTAATCGCAAATCGTTCGAATTGATCGATGTTGGACTAGGCGAGCCGGACGAGCTCGGCGTCGATGACGGTGGTGGTGTCATTTGGGGCCGTTGGGTTGTCGTGGTGGTGGTAGCGGTGTTGGTCGATGGCGGCGGTGGCGGGCCTAATAGGCCGGGCGGTAAACCACCGTGTATCGTCGGCCATGTTGAAGTACCGCCGTTTTGACTCCACAAACTCAACGGTACTGTTGGCCGCTGGCCGAGATAGATCTGTTGGCTTGGTGCTGCACTATTTAATAGGAACGCGTGCAGTTCACTTGGATTATATGGGCTGGTATTGCTGGCGCGGCCCCACATTTGGATGTGGGCTCGGGCCTTCTCCATCATTGCCGCCGAAAATAGAGCGTTATTATTTTCGGCGTCTAAAGATTCACCGGAATAGAGACGTAGGGATGAACGCAGGAAATGTTGATCCATAAACAGACTATCCATCGGTTCTCTGTGAACATAAAAATAAAGAAAATTGTTGAGTAACTCAGAAGAGCTGTTGTACTTTCCAGTTTATTACACAATTACCGTTAACTTGACGTAATTAAATATGGCTAATTATATAAAAGTATAGTTATTATTTCATTAAGGAAATTCAAGGATGTTGTCGAAATTATATTTTTATTAATTTTTTGCTCGTAAAATTAATTAAATGATCATTATCGAATATATTATAATTATCACCAAACCTGTACGTTGTGCGGTCTTGGAAAAACTGACAAATGATTGATGTAAAGCTGTTATAACCAACTTTCTAGGTCTTCTATTAAATCGAAGAAATTAATATTTTTTGGTATTTTAATAGAAATACGACACAGATATTCTTTTTTAAAAATTAATATTGAAACGTATTCGAATAAAGCCATTACGATCGGTTACTGATCTATCTGTTTATCCTTAAAACCCGATATCGATTAGGTTTCTTACAGCCGGTGCGAGTGCTTAATTAAAGGAGCCAAATTCGATTTAGAAGCGAGCACGCACACGAACGGTGAAAGTGATAAGTAATAATTCATATGATTGTCCTGCGGCACAACAACAACAATAAAAAGAACATGTAGATGGAAATGAAGAAAAAAGGCACTGATCGCATTTCTATTTTATATGATGGTGTGTTGTTGTGATAGAATTTAATTTACGTGTTTCAATCTGGTGCTGCCGCTATGGGGCGTACACTAGACTCGACCGCCCTGTAATTTCAGACAATCGTTGTCTTCACGACGACGGCTTGATGATATAATGAAGCCGACTCTATTTTCTCACACCTCAGGTAGGTATACCGATGTTTTCCCAGTTATTTTCTTATTCGTCTCACAGTTTTTGTTTAATAAACATACAATTTAATGATATAGAAATATTGTTTGTGTTTTCGGTAAATGCACCTAGGTCTTTAATTAGGACTCGTGGTTGAAGAGGTTTTGTGCGCACAAGCGACCCCTGGTGGCCGGAGGCGGGGCCCTGAAGCCTCTCATTATCGCTTCACCGCGCTATCCCTCCGTCTCAATATTTATTGATTATTTCCTCCAGACGTATCCTCCATCAAGGCTAATATCGTATGGGACGTACGGTATATCTAAGTATAACTACCCTTTCCAACAAGTTTTAGCTCACATTGACACATTTCAATAACTCTAAACTGAAAGGTAATTATGACCGAAATTGTGACCATTAATAAACCGAAGGCGTCCGAAAATTAGAGGGTAGTTTTATCACCGCTCCCAACATGTTCTCCACCTTCTTTTCCACATACACACACCCCTAACACACCTCGAACGATAATTTAACTATCTGTTCGTTGATTTCATCGTGCATTCGACGCATTACAGATGCCCGAAAGTCATCAGCTACTGTGCCACTTTATGGTCTATAAAACTTGCCACTAATAACAATAAGATAATTACTCTGCGACCTATCACCTCAATGTTGTAGAAACGAAAGAAACAACAACGTCGACTTTACGACCTTAACCGTTCTTGGAAAAATCCAATTAAATCACATCGAGAACCATGCCGAAACCGATAAAATATGACCAAGTCGAGTCGATTTCACGAAACCAATTTCAAACAAAATTAAACTTTGTTCAACAACGCAACAATAACAAAAAAAAGTTTCGTTGATAAAAAATTGATTATATTTAAATAAATTTTCTTACCTGTCAAAATCGGTTAGGCGTGATGAATCCCGGAATCCTTTGGCGAACGGATTCGAGTCGATTTTCAGTTTGGTTATAAGTTGGTTCTGATAGGCTGTCACCGCTGTAAAGACCGTCTCCGGGAATATGTAAGTCCGGTATTGTTCCAGTTCAAGATCCGTAACAGGTCCTGAATGCTCCCTCCATTTCACTATATGGATCCTCGGCTGATATCGATGCATCGAATTCAATACAATCTGTAACAATAACGAACAACCATTGTAATGCTCGCCCCTAATTCCATATTGATATAAGCCATAAGTTTTGTGCTGATGTTTCAGGTACGCTAAATAGCGTCTTTATCGCTACTCAGTTTTGTATGTAGAGACATGGCAGCCATTGTAAGGCTTCACGCCACCAATCATTATTCCAGCAAGAGTTAGGAGTGTGTTGCTTAGCAACTCCGACTACGTCGAGGGGACCCCCAGCAGTTGTGTGTGCATGTGTTGAGGTTACGCTCTAGTGAACGCAAGCGCAAAATCAACTCACTGATACGGACGACAAAGCTCATATCATTTTCAGAGAACCGACACCGGCCAACATAGAAAAGGTGGGCCTCTCTTGTCATCTTATCATCTTGCCATACAAATGTTGATATAATTTTTTTAACGTTCAAAAGGGGGTAGTTTACCGGAAACCGATACAACGGTGTTATTCGATTATTATGTACTGGTGGTGATTTTTCAACGTCAACAATTCAAAGGGTTAAAAATGACAGGATTAGAGTCAAATACCTGCGGATCGTGTTATTTTATTTATTAACCCTCTTATATTGTATGGCCCATCCAAATATTTATATATTTTTGTTAGAAACACGATCCTTGACAAAAATCCCAAAGGTGTCCACGTTATTTATAAAAGTTGTTGTTTATTGATAGACACCCTCTTGAATAAATAGTAATTTAGACAAGGTGTTTTTACCATCTAACGATTACAGTGGCAAAGATTATAACTATTGAGTATGTTGTTATGAAAACTAACAGTTCTCGATCGTAAAGCTACTATTGAGTAGGTGTACGGATTATGAGGGCGAATATGTTTGTTGTTTGTTACACTCGGTTGGGTGGTCTTTGACCAGACACCTAACTCGGCGACATTACATTCTAGTCTTCTACTTATGATGAAATCTGCAGGTTTTATTTGTTGTTTTATTATTGTAAAATTACACGCTAAGGTAAATTGCTTTGAAAACTAATCGATAGTAATGTGAATTTATTAGAAAAGCGTTATTAATTAATCTACACTTTTTCGAGATGAAAAATGCTAATGCGACAATGTATAAACTGAAAGATGATTGTTATTGTGGCTTAAAATCTCTCGCTGGGTGTCCTGGGTGTACTTTGGAGAAACAACAGCCCCACGCATCAGAAAAATCAACGAACAAGAAAATAAAAGAATTACCGTATGGTATGATATTAAATAAAACGTGCAGCGAGGCAAGGGGGACTATATCTTGTATATTATATACATGGGGCGTTCGTCAGTATGCTACCTGGTGTGCTGACACATCGGGGAGTCTGTGGGACAACAAATTTCTCACCTAGAGAGACTAACAAGGCATCTCGTTTAAAATCCATTTCGTAAAGATTGAAATATGAACGTTTGTGTATATGTCCAGGCCATACCACCGAAGGGGGCCCATTCACGATCGAACGCGACGGAATGTCTTATATTTGTCTGTTAATAAAAATACAACAACTAATTTATTTTTAATTTGATAATCGAAACGTATAGTTGATTTTACGATAAAATCGACAAAAATCATTAATCAGTTATTCAAACAGACTAGTTGACGTGAAAACATACACTACTTTAAGCACGTACCGAGGGGAAATTATCCGCATGTCCGATACGAAAATTAATAATTTTCAAAAAAAATCGGTAACAACCGCAATATGAAAAACAGAAAGACTGATGATCGGTCTTATTGTTAGTGACAGTGACCAGTGGGTCAACTAATTCTACTGTCAGTTTCGAATTTATAGAGTCAAAAAGTAGCCTTGTTGGATTTTAATCGGACTATTGATCTGACACAACGAACAAACCCACAAATTAGTATCGAAAACATGTGGCCCCCTTATTTTTATGTAAAACATCAATTTTACAACATGTCCTATTTGTAGTTTCTCTAAATCATTTTTTCTACCCTTTGAACACAACTGGACCAACATTGAAGCGTTCAATTTTAACAAGTCTTAAGACCTGGATGATGAAAGACTAATTTTATTAGTCATAATTATTATTTTTATCGTTATATGACTAGTGGTTGTATAAAATAGGATATTTACGACTTGGCCTCACCTGTTCAACGTTATTCAGTTGGTACTTAATCCGTGGGTCGTACACTTCTTATAATACACCTGACAAACACCGTTCGCCACCAACAGGAAAAAAAGCACTTATTCATCCTTTCATATTCGTGTTATAGAAAAAAATTGAGCTGTGAATAAAAAAAGCCCAAACATTCACTTATAATCCCATTAACGGACGCATAAACTACCCCCGAAATAAGCAGGTTTTGTCGGAAATCTCCACCTAAAGCCCATCAATCAAATCGACAGATTCACAACTATATCGAACAGAAAAAATTCATCGAAATCTACATAGATTTAGATCCTTATTGGTAGATTGGTATTTATGTTTGTTTTCGCACTCGAAGCCCGATTGTAAATCTTTTACGAGTTAATGGTAGTGGTTTATTTATAAATATGAATCGATCCAGCTTATGATTACAGTAATCGTAACAATAACAACAGGACTGCCAACTGTTTTACATTTATATGCAGATATAAAAGTACAATAATGGTTGTGTATGTAAAAGTATTTGGATTGGTGGGTGTATTGAGAGCACGCAAACTTGCCAACATATCAATTTACAAGGGTTTTATATTTTAATTCTCGATAATCTAGAAATTATTACCGCTGTGGCTAGACTTAATTTTAATAGAAATTCCCCCAATTTGTTGTTTTAATTGTAGTACAACTAGAAAGAGGCAACTTTGACTCAACAATTTTTCAATTTCGATAACAGTTAAAAGCATTAAAACTTATTTTAACACTAAAAACCAAATAAATAATTCAATGTTTTTATCTTTTATCACAACGCGGTTGCTATACCGCTATATTTGTTATCAGAAAACGACACAATTCTAAAATAATTACGACAATTTATTTGAAAACTAGACAATAAATGTTACTAACCTGCCCATTCTTATCCATTTCATTGTTGGTTAATTTGACTTTTTCGAAAGAGACAACTTGTTTGCGTAATTGTTCACCGGAGAATGGTGAATCCGGATGGGCATAAATACGACAGGGTGCTGGTGGATCAGCTTTGCCGGCTACCAACCATGAGGATCGATGATAAGCGTAACGATAACGTTTATTATCAACAGGAACGATATCCAACAATACGGCATACCGTTGATCGGGTCGTATTCCAGTGAATGAGACACGTAAAGTTGGGAACATACGCCTGGAAAAATACCAAATTCACGTTAATTAACGTAAACTAGTCTAGTATTAAGCAAATAAGGTGGTGTAAGTTTAAGGACCTTCTAGTGGAATTGTTGTGGGATAATGAGCCGACTGAAATGCATAAGCTAATGATGAACTGGCAAGTTTTTCATATTAACCGACAATGTAAAAGATTGCTAATCGTTATGTATGTATTATGAACGAGTCTTTTCCATTATGAAGGCGCCTGGGTCCCGGACTTGTTTCCGGTTGTTTTAATTACACATGCGCCAGTTGAGGAATAGAACATGATGTTGAACCCAACATTAATTTCCAAATCATAATTAAACAACCAAATGAAAAACTACTTAAATATGTTAATATACAGTAAATAATCGTTAGATGTTAACGTATTTATTATTAAAAAAAAATTATAAATATTTACATGTGAAGAGATGTGTTAGGTGCTTTTTTGAAAGTTTAACACCACATTCAATTCGATAATTACTACATATTATAATTAAATTACATACTCTATCAGACCTAATTCTCATACATTTACATTTGTGAATGTTGCCAACATTGTAATAAATTATTTTAATGTTGTTTCGTTTTTTACGCCTCCATAACTGAGGAAAACATGTTAATCCCGACCCTATACAATACACAATCGCGGATTAATTAATAGCCAAGAGAAACTCGTCCAGAACCGATAAGACTAACGATTAATGGGCACGGATATCGGCAATTCCGGCAGCTATCCACCCCGAAAACTAAATTTAAAATAACCCTACCCTAAATCTAGCACCAACCCTTTCTCGTAAACGAAATTAAAACGCTCCTTTTACGACTATCATTTGAACAACGACGTCCATCAATGAAATTACACGTCGCGCTATCGAAACAACTGTATTTAACGATAATTTTTAATAAAATTCAATGGTCGCTTGTGAATTCCAAATATCCTGAAAGTTGTGTATGTTGTCCAATTTTCGCTCAGCCGCTGAAAACGGCAATTACGCCCAAAGGTCCTGTATAATTTCGTAACCAAAATATGTGGTTTTTTTTATATGTTAATGTGTGTAAGTGTTGGTACGGCTGATATTATTGTTGTAAAACGTTGCCCATGTGTTGAACGTATTTTCTACAACCTGCTAATGCTCGTGTTCCAAAAAATTTTGTGTTAAAGTTCCTAAATTGCCTCCATTCGTTGTGGACAGGCTGTAATTTTGGTTTCCTCAACCATCGGTCTTCTTTACATCCATCGACCTCCAAGACATGTTTGCGTGCTACGTTAGGCAGTTGAGGTGTTAAAAATTACAGTCGCCTCCAACAGAGGAAAAAAAAACGAGGAAAATTGTAGTGTATTTTTTTATATTTTCATCACACTGTTTTTATTAATTGTTTCGACGGTGAACAAAAAGAAAACAATCTTCAACTTTTACAAAGAAAACCTGAAATCAAATCTAATCGGAACCGGCTAATTAATGGGCATATAGAGAGAACGATGGTTCTCTTATGAATATTGTTAAGTTGCCACAAAGTCATCAATCACACCGAATGCCTTGCAGCCATTGTCTGACTGTACTCCCTTATTTTACGCGTTTTATAGAGCATTCAACGATGTTATTTGCGGAAAAACAGCCTCTCTGTAGTTCAATTTAGTTAGACACCTCCTTCCAATCTTGCAATAACAACTGATTGATTGATAATGAATAAAACATTACACAGACCTTTCTATAATAATTATAGAAAAATTGAAACCAACAAAGTATTAGAGCATAAAACGACAATTAGAACATACCAAGAATAAATAACAGAAAAAATATTAACATATAATAAAATCATAACTAACGATGAAAAGATGATCAATCATTTACGAGAGGAATTACTTCTCAAGTTGCAAGATGACTTTGTATTTAGCGGCTACATAAGAGCGATTTATCTCCTCTTTTACCTCTATTTATTTCGTTTATTTTTTCGTATTGGTCCAATTTAAAACATTAACAATAATCATGATGATCACGCTTGAATCTCACAGCAATTGAAGCAGATGGACTTCATTCAAATTCCATACGATTTTATTTGTTTGAATTATCACGCAAATGTCATAACAGAAACCAATTTTTTTAAAAACGGGAATCAATTTCAAAATTTTCCGGAAAACTAAAAATCTTAAATTTCAGAGAGATCTAAAAACGCTTTAAATTTTCTATATACCGTGAGAAAATCATTGAAAAATCGATAATATTGGCTAAGTTATGAGGGAAATAACGGAGTTTTGAAAAGGCAGATTTTCCCAAAGATAGCTCAAAAACCCAGATAACTCAGTTTCAAAACAAAAAACACTCATAGATACTCCTCAAAATATTCTTTCTAATAATATTGACATTAGAATCAATCATCAAACTAGGGAGATATAGATTTTTAAAACTGGGTATTAGACACCCAATTGGAGAAAAAGATGTATGTAGGTCATCCAGTTTTTATCGGTTTTCCAGAAAATCAACTATCCAATTAGAGGATTTTTTGGAGATCTGAGAAGGTCTATCAATTTGCTATATGCTGTAAGAAAATTATTGAAAAAACGGTAATATTTTCTAAATTATGGGGAGAAATGAATTTCTTTTAAAAAAACATACTCCAAATTATTCCTCTGTAACTCACAATTTAATTGGAACTGTTCGAAGCAAAATACACCTTTGATATTTCTAATGGTGTTTGAGTCATTACAATATATCGTCAAACAAGCGAAATATCGATTATTAAAATTCCCTTAACCCGCTTAAAAGACACTGAAACAGAAGCAGAAATGGAGCTTCCAGACATCAAGCATTAGCAAGACAGATGCCAATAGAGAAAACTTTCTTGAAAGTGATTGTTTTTAAATTGCCCTTAAACGTGACTTAACTACTGTTGAAAGAAGCCTTTCCTATTTTTTTTTTCTTCTACAAAATAGTGATTCCCAATAGAACTCTTGTTGTAAACGGCATTTTATTTTATAAATTTCACAACGCATTTTATTGTTTAAATTCAACAATGGTGACAATCGATTTGATTTACTATTGAGTTGCACAACCATTCGTACGGTAAGAGAACAAATTACAACATAAAACATGCATTTAGAATTATTTCCTGACAGAACTTTTGATCTTAGTACTATTTTCATAGTTTTTGAGCAAATGTTAGTCCACTTTTTAGCCCTACAGCTATTTTAAGTGTGAAATAAATTATAGAGCACAGATTCTTTACGATTTCCCACATTTACATTACATTTTAATTAGTTTGTGTCATTAGAATTTAATGTACTGCAAATTAAAAACAAATAAAATAGCATATTAGCCACAAATCATTAATATTGACGTTAATTACAGTTTCAAAAAAATAGAAGATTACACTATCATTGTTGGTAAGCAATAAACTTGTATAAATCCATCTTTATTCAATTTTCTTTTACACAGTATACCCATAAATGTAGACAGTTGTGTATGTTCGATATTAAAATGAAGGCCAAACTCGAAGAAATAACAACAGAACAACACCAATAACGATAAGAATGACCGCTACTACAACCAATTGGTTACCAGTTATTTCATTTCAAAAACAAATCATTATGTTATAAATTATTACTTTCTAAATGGTAATAAATTCAAAGTTTTCAACAGTTACCATCGACGTATTAGTGACTTATTAAAGAGGAAAAAGACGAGAAGGCAACGAAATTAATAAACAAATTAATAATTTTGTTTATTAAAAATTAACATTTCAGTTATTTGCCTTGGAGTTATTATCAAATTGTTTTTTCTCTCTTGTCTGTTTTCAAACATACACAAGTCGTAATTTTTCCATTTTAAATAATTGCATATAGTTAATGTTCATATAAAAATTCTTAACACCTCTAAGACGATTTTTATGTGATATACGTGACAATTTTAATATTTAATTTATTAGAAGAAGGAGACGAAACAAGAAAGATGAACGGGGAAAGAAAAATAATAAAACTCCTCACACCGGGTATTATAACGTTTTGACGGGCTTGTATAGTTATTAACCATTTGCCTTCGTTCATTTCTTTTTTCTACAATTTTATTATTTCCATTTCAATAAACGTCCGAATATACTTCTGTTTATCTTCGATTTTTTTGGGTTGAGAACGACGAAGATTACCGTAAACTGAACGGTGGAAACGAGTTTTCCGAATTAATTTTCAATAACAATTATTTTTATTTATTTTAATTAACCGAAAATCCATATTCGACGATATTCTTGTGTTAATATTAATTTTTGATAATGCGTATAATTTTGTTTTTTGGATATTGTGTGTGGACATTTTTCAAATTAGAATCGTTAAGGTCATAAAATACGGACGCACAGCGTGTGCTTGGCTTTTATATTATTAAACGAAAAAATATAATTTCATAATTTCTACCGAATGGCATGTGTCTCATCACCTTGAAAAATGCTTTAACGTTTATGCCTTTAAAAATATTAGGTATAAAATAAAAAGCCGGATACATAAAGATATTAATATGAACGTTAAACAAGTTATTGGGTTAAAAACTGTTTAAAATGTGGACATTTTATTAACGTATTTCTAATAAATATTCGATCTCCCCCATTTAATAATTTGTCCAATATTTCCATTTTTAATTGTCATTTCAATACGCGTGCTATGAGTTGAAATTTTTGATTAATTCCATAGCTTTTTGTTTTTCATGTTGTGTTAACAAACAAGACAATTATGTTGAAATTCTGTCTATTGTAGATTCGTCGTGATTTACCTGGAACATTTAATGTCTGTTTCGTGCAATTAATTCCTTTTTTATAGAATTTTCAATATTTCCAAGTATTACTTTATGGTTACACACAACTGCAATAAAATTCAATATTTCCTTAACGAGTTTAGGAAACTTATTAACGTCAACAGGTGTGCAAATGTTACACTATATACATACATAATATTGACTTTCTTGCTAATGGTAGATTGGATAGGTGACGAAATTAAATTTATAGAGAAATATATGCAAAAACGACCATTATCAATGTGTACAGTTGAAATTACTTTCAATTCGAATTGTAATTTAGCTAAAAATAGGCTAAATTTACCTAAAATTCATCTGAAAATCAACTCAAAGTCCCAGCTTCTGTCAGAAATTGATTAGAAAAACTGATGATTTAATTGTTAATTGGAGATTCAATTTCTTCTGGGAGTTTAAAAAACGACGATTCCCAGAGAAATTATGTAGAAATTAACAAAAATTAGTACAAAATTGCATTCTCAAAGTCCTTCTAGTATTAACTAAACTGTTGTAAATTAATTTTCTTGATCAGATCCAGAACAATTTTCGTGTTAGGTGCAGAGAACCATTTATGTCCTTAAACATATCAGTGTAATTATTTTTTGTTGCCATTGTAACATTATCTTTGTTATAGAGCATATGACTAATTGTGAATAATTAACGTTGGAAGTAACTATCCGTTTCCAGCCATTAAATTAACATAGAACAACATCACCGTTTCATGTTGTCTAATCTACAATGTTCTACATATGTATTTAATGGTAGTATTCGAGAAATTTCGTATAACATTCACAAATTTTCAGACCGATTCCGGACTAAATGGCCGGTGAATAATAAGAGGAAACAGCTGGATGAGACAACGTGACGACATTAAATCGGACTGAAGTGAAAGGATTCGAAATTTCGAAAGATGGATCAAAATTGTTACGATTCAAACTGATAGTGGTCTAATAGGGGACAGAAATTGAAATGGAACAATAAATTATCGAAAACAATGGGAACTAATCAATAATATTTGTACAGATGGGTCGAGAATGTTTCACACCTGCAATAAGTGGCATCCTTTCGAGCTTGTTAGAAATTTGTAGCAATTTGCATTAATTAAACGAGTATTTTGTTAGAAAACAAGTTTAGAAATTTGTTATTAGTAAAATTTGCAACCTAAAAGCTTCCATTTTGACACTCTTAATTTGAATTAATTCCTATAATTTCCCAATATTTAGGATTAATTTTAGTTAGAAATAACCAAAAGCGTAAAAAGGAATATTCACAATTCTTTAGGCGACTTAAATAAAGCAGTAAGACGGACATTTATGGAATTGTAAGGTTAGAAATTTTAGGTGCTAAAAATGGGTTGGTAACAAAACTCCCCAAATGTTGTAACGTTACCGTTCCATTATGTTACTCTGTGTTCCTGGGGTGCTTTTTCTGAGTAATGATTTTTGATAGAAATATCTTCACAATTAACAATAACGAAAAATTTGTATTCCCAAACGAAATCTGTTGACGTATATCGATTTCTTTCGAGATGTTTGTATTGTAATTATGTGAAAACCTTGCCGCTTCACACTCAGTATCTTTTGCAATTAATTTAATGCTATTTCATAAAATTCCATTATTCTAAGGATATCTACATGGTGAAAAAAAGATTTTATCCATAGATAGATGTGATCAAAACTCAGTTTGCAATTATGATTCGATTGTATTTTAATTGTTGCTTATGTTTATCATAAATTTATTGCATGTAGGTAGATATAGGAATATTCTCAAGATAAGCAACAATTGTTTGGTTGTTGGTCTCGTCGCACAGGAGCCGTCTTGTCGGACTCGTTGAAGAAGATCATCTTGTGTCATCTCAGATAGGGAATGTCGTCTGTTTAATGTCGACAAGAAAGCCACCGTTGTTGTTAGAATTGTTATTATTGGAGTTATTGGTGAAGAAGAGAAACGACAAGCAACAGAAAAGTCCAAGGAAGATGATTTAGAGCCGCTGTCAGCTGGTACAAGGTGGATAGAAGTTGGTGTTTCTTTGACCCTCACTATTAAAACCATTAATACTAACACACATATATAGATATAAACGTGTAATATTCAGACAAGGCATGCAAAGTAATTCGAGAATGTAAATATATTAAATATTATAAGTAGATATTTATCATAATTTCCTCTTTTCTCTTATAAAAGTCCGGTGTTGTGGAGAAGGGCGAGCAGCTGTTTGTCAGCTGGGTTCACGTATTAATGATCGCTTTGTAATTAACCACTTTAAACCACTATATGATGTATAACATTAACCACCAGACATAGAAGTGGCTGTCAAAGATCACAACACCATTCTACTATAATTTATCTTGTAGTAAGAAAAAAACAAGAATACGTCTATTTTTATAATAAACATTACTTGTATTTCCTGCAAGTTTTTGGTATTTTCCAGGACATTAGTTTGTAATTTTAGCCTCTATTTTTTATATCTACATCCATATAAGATCCTAGAAATAGCTACAATTCTTCCGGTTGCAACCGTAAAAGATCTCCTCAATGATATCCGTTTTTATCGCGTTGGATAATCTAAAAGGGAATCATTCCATGATATGGCGAGTTGTAACAAATAATGTCATTCGTGTTTTTATCTAACCATCAGTTATAAATGACGTGTGTTATCTTCCACATGAGCGCTTTAATAAAAATTATAATAATCGCAATAATAGGAAGAAAATTGAAAAATCTCAATACCAACCAACAACAAAATCCAATTTTCTCGTTGAATATAATAAAATAACCGTGTATACGAGGCTTAATAATTGACGGCAGGTCGCGAGCTGCCATTATCATGGAATTATCGTTTCAGTTTAGACCGCGGCTTCATTAATTATTGGGGAGAATTGGTGACAGGATAGGTGGTGGTAGTTGTGTAGGTGGAGTAGTGATAGTAGCAAAACCGGCTAAGTGGGGGATGGTTTTGGTGTTGTATATGGGGGCGTGGTATTGGGGTTAGTTTGGTGGCAGCATCTGCCGCCGTATCGATCGGTGGCAGAGCAATGGCGCGACGCTTCTGCCACCACACACAAACACCTAAAACAAGTCGATTCCAAGCATAACAATCGCGAAAAATTCCGCAATAATTAACGCATTTTAATCAGTTTCGGCGATTATAGAGCGGAAATCTAAATGAGCTAGTAGTCGTAAAATATTATTGTTGGAAATTCTTTGAACTTTTGGTTGATAATCCGAGTTTATCGGAAAGAGAAACTCTAAATTGTTTTGTAACATCCGTGCAGAATCTGTTGTTCCGGTATTTCACCAAAGGAGGTCTTCACATATTGCCCCAGTTGTCACAACAACAATTTCAAGGATAATACCAGCTTGACCATTTCTATTTTGCGTTGTTACCGATCCAATAAATCCAATTTCAAACAAATTCGACTTAACAAGCCTTTTCGGGTGAAAAACCAACAACAACAATACGTCGACCAACAGATAAAAGCATTAAAAATCGAATAAACAAGAAAAAGAAAAAAGTAATTGTTGTGAACAGAGTGAAGAGACCAGCAGGTGGGTGAGTAATAAATCAGAAACTTCATCGCTAAAAGTTGACCAAAGTCCATGGTGTGTCTTTCAAGTCAAGGTGGGTGGCTTACGACTTTCCATTTATACGACTTTGGGCATCCTGGGGGACATCAAGAAGGCAAAAGGATGGTCTTTTATTGAATTTTACATAAAACTCATCAGAAATTCGACACAAACCTAAAGAGAAATCTAATAATAAACCGAAAAGGCAGATTTTCCAAAACTTTCGGATTGTATAGATAACCCATCGAAATGAAAAATAAATTGTGCCGATATTATCAAACCAATCAATGTTACAGTTGGTGATTATCGTTGAAAATAGCACACCTGTCATTGCCAACGCTTCAGTGATACAAATGTGTGGCAGCTTGAACCACCCTCTCAACCATACTTGATTAATATATTCAACTTATTATAGCACCATAAATAAACTTTTCTAGCTTTGAATTGGTAAAAAATCCATCATTAGATGTAGTTATAAACGACAATTTGTGTGTTTATCAAATGGTAGATCGGTAAATAATTTACAATCGATGGGTGGATTGTTTGATATTGGAGGGTGAAGTTTGGGGAAAAAATTAATGTCCTATAGCCACCACATTACAGGTGCCAAGATGGTTGCGATAGGCTTCTAGCAACTTAATTGCCGGATAACTCTATCACTATTGTTTATGAGATGTAGTTTTATTGCCGTAAAGTGTTCGATTACATGCATAAGTACTTGTCTTTACGATACAAGTCACTGGCCGATTATAATTCCATCGTTTTGTTATTTCATCCGAGCGTAAGTGCGGATCTGTGGAGAATTTAATTGATTTTCTCGAAAAATAAAATGTTTATCTTACATCAATTATCCGATTCTACTACCTTGTAGGTCTTGGGACTGTCGTTAATTTATGGCCAATATAGTCTACTATTGTATTCAAAATTAATACATTGATTGTATCAACTAATCTTAAAGTCATAAAATTGTTTACAGATTTAGTCATTAACTGGGGAAAAAGAGTAAACTTAATTAAAATTGAGTTTGACAATGTTTCTAAATAAAATATTGAAAAAAAATTGTATTTTGCAAGATTAGCAGTAGTGGGTGATACAAGCAGAATTCAATGGGATCAAAATCGGGAAGAATTGTGGTTTATTGTGTGTATTCGCTTCGTTAATGCTATTGTTGTTGGAAACACATCCACATCTCAGAACTAGCACATACACAGCTGTCCTCCCAAACGATATGCTTGTTACATTTGTACACATTTCAAACATAATCAGCAGCCTACACAAGCTGTCGCTACTGCTAGTGAGTTATTGGCCGCATGATTGCTCCCGATAAAAGCTCTACACTCTACACCATCATCACGAACCAATTGCATAATAGCGAAAATGTACACGAGCCACCATTCGAATGTATTGATTTATAAAATCTAACCGACTACAAGGGTGGTGATATATTGTGGATTAATTGTATAAAGAGAGGGTATATACCTTGACCATAAATTACCCCTACAATCCTGTATTTGTAAGAAATTAGGGGAAGTGGAGGAAAAAGCAATTTAGCTTTAATACCGAGAGAAATCAATGAAGGCACTTGTAGAAAATGGAATTGTGATAGTGTAATGTGGCAGTCTGTTACCAGTATTAGATACTCTTCAAGGGGGTGTATAGGAACTTGTACAAATTCTCCATCACACTCCCACCAATTACTCCATTCGTAGATTTTAACTGGAAATGTGCCGGCGAAATTGTTCCCTAATTCTCTCTACTGAGCTGTGCAGTTAATTACGGCTCAATTCTCCCTCTAAATCAAATCACAGCTTGGCTTGCCGCTTCTGTTAGACAACCCCATTACAACAACTTTACCAAGGAAAAATTGTAAAACAAAATAAGCACACTGATACAAATTCAATTAAGTTTTCTGTTGTTTGTAGATGTGGAAATAGAAATAACGGTTGAAAGTTTTGTTAAACTTTTTTCGAGGGATAGTGGGAGTGAATTAGAACGACCTTACAACATTTTGCAAACAATTCACATTGTCTTCACAACGAAAACTTTGTACAAGACTGGTTGAATTATGGTTCAACCAGCCTACCATCTACATTCCACTGGATTTTTTTCTAGTTTAAAGACCCATAAAATCGTACGTATATTTATAACAAAGGGAAAATCGTAACAATATCGTAGGTGTACCCCGCTGATGTGATTATATTATATTCATAAATGTTGGTGTCAAAAATATCTGTGAAGAAAAGGAACGAAACGAAAATAAATTGGAGGCAATTGTTATAATTCTAGATGGGGAAACGAGGGAATATATTTGTTGATTATCGTAAAAAATCAGAGAATGCCCCCCGAGCTTCAGGTCTCGTGCACCTGTTTTTTCCGTTATCTACCTCTTAATCTGACATATGTCATATATCTTTCTACCATTAAGTTCTTATTGTGTGGAAGAAACGACCAGTCTTGGAATATTTCACGTTTGATTTACATTTAAATATTTCGAAGTATGTAATAAAAATCAAGTTAGAAATGAGTGTTTTGGAAAATTTTCAGAAATTAACCGAATTTGGACAATGCTCGAATTTAGGCCAACGACCATCAATTTTTCAGCGTCGTCCCAAGGTTGCAAACACATCTGCCTCAGAGCTCTTGGAGATGGACGTGCACACAAACTCCCTGCTGTTACAGCAATACACCAACTTGTCATCTTTACAACGAAATAACGGATTATTTTTACCAACATTGTCGATGTATAATTAAATTTGCGCTTCTGCTACTGTTGATTATTAAAAAATAAAATAAAATCTTGTTCTAGGAAGATGATTAACAACCAGCGAACGGATACAAAGATATCCTTTATACCGACAATTGAGTAAAATACTCGACAGTTGCACTAACCGAACAGCTTTTCTAACACGCAATGCGATCATCAACTATGCGACATTTGTATAATGCCAAGTTTGTATTTTACACCCGACAAAGTTGCTTGGAATAATTGCACGACCGAAATTATACCCAACTTTGGAAATAATGGTTGTGTACGTGTTCACGCTTTTTTGCCTAAAAGCGCCTCTTACACTAGAAATGTATGCCAGCGAGACTATTTTTGACACCCAATCGAACAAAAACGCTAATCTAATTTTGATGGTGTCATTATTAATTTTTTTCGTCCCCGGATTTTCCCAGCCGGAAGCAAAAACAGTAGCTATGTTTTCAACATAAGAAAAAATCTATTAAGGCGGCGATTTATAGACTTCCGTTCTAATAATATTGATAGTAATTATTAAAATAAGAAAAAATAAAGCAACCGTTATAAACGATCATTAAGTTGAGATTTATTTTTATGAAACCTCGTAAAATCCTCAAATTAGAGAGAATTTTTAACAATTCTAATTAGAGAAATCTCAATATTTCTATTTATAATTGAATCATAATAAAGATGCTTGGGTGAGTTTATCTCCAACAAGGGGAAGAAACAATTTCGCCAGCATTAGGGTTGATTTGTCTCCCCCACTAGTCGGTTTAAAGAATACCAATTTATTCTCAATGATCCGGCAATTAGTCAAATAAAACGTTCTCAATCCGATTTATTATCCCTCCAGGTCCGCCCTATCTTTTACTACAACATCAAGTGTACTCCAACAAGTAAGAAGGGTATCATCCCTTATTGGCAATATTCACACATCAGTACAACTATTGTATTGTTATCAGATTGTCGGGGTGAATTATGAGTTTATTGACTCGATTGTCGATATTTAACAATTCAATGGATTTTTGTTTCGGTTTGATTGCAAAAAGAAATTTAGACAGAAAAAAACGTCGAGACTTTGGCAAATAATCTGGCCAATTTCTCGGTTGAACGGCCCTTTACAATGGACAGAGCACTATTTTCAGCGGATGTTTCAATTACGAGAGGAAAATAGGAAAAAGTGTTGCACGCAAGCATTTACTGCAAATAATAAAACTGGCCGCAATAAAAATAGAACAATGTATAGCTTGGATATTTAATAATGGGACAAATTTATAAATTAGCAATTAATGTTGTTAATGGGGGATTTTTGTAATTTAAATAAAGTTTTGTTAAAATAAAAGACAAAAGGAAATTGCCTCTATATCACTATGAACATTATGTACACAATGGTGGCAACGTTCCGGAACAAAATCTCAAACTTTCTGCTTTTAAATAGAGAAAGATATAGTGAATGAGTTGTTCACGCCACTACTTCAACAAATTTAATCGACTAATTCCAGCCGGTCTCCACATCATCATCATCATTATCATTGTAACAATAATGATGATGATAATAATAAAAATAATCGTAATTACAACAGTACTTACCTTCCAGTTTTTGTTATAATCATTTCTGTGCCTAAATCATGGAATTTGTCCCATAAATCTTTCGTTTCTAAATGACAATCAACAGTCAATAATTCTTCACAATTACACAAAATTTTCGTTTTTGTTGGTTTCTCTAATTTCTCATTAACTAGATCGGGTGATTCACGATCGATATCATTCAATTCAGATCCACAATCTGAACCAATCGGACTATTACCATTATTGTTATTGTTATTATTATTGTTATTATTATTGGTTTTTTGTTTTTGTCGTACTAATGTTGTTGACGTTTCACTATCTGAACATTCTTCAACGTCAACTTCAATATCATCATCATCGTCTAATTGATCTTCAATATCCGATGAGCTTAATCGTGAAATTGTACCTGAAACAATTTCGATTCACTAAATCAACCAAATTGGAATAATTTGTAATTATTAATGTCGATTATTTGCTTTATTATAGAAACGCCAAAATTCTCAATTAACGTCAGCAATACTGCATTGTTTTCGTTAACAATGCTTTATTTGTGTTTTTTATTAGTGTAGTTATCATAAAAAAACATCATTGTTTCCGATTTACCTCCAATGATGATTTTATAAAATTATAGAAATCATTATTTATTAATGATGTAACGGCGTAACGGTAAAGGTGTCTTCATAAAGTGTAAAAAACTGGCCAAGAGATTCACGAATAGTCTAATTATAAAAGAGAGATTGCCCTCAAAAATGGGAATAAAAATCTATTTACAAACATTGTAGAAGTTTAATTGTAAAACTTGAAAACATTAAAGCTTTGTAGATGGAAATTTTAATTATTTCGAGGATTTAAAGCTCAACTTCTTATCAAAACTTTAACCGAGACAACTAAATTTGTAATAACACTAGAACAAGAATATAGTTGATCGTACAGACTTCAAGCTAACAAGGGGTTTGTTTTAAATTATGTTTGTTGATAGAATTGCATTGGATAATTTAAACTATAAACTCGTATGTTTAACAGTTTTTTAATTATCTTAGCCTAGCTCTACTGTAAAAGGTGTTATCTTGAATGTTTCGTATTTGATACGGCAATTATTATTACTTAAGTATTGTTTAACCTTTCAGTTGTAATTCAAAGTCAACGATTTTACAAGTCAAATAACCGTCATTATAATTCTTTTTAAAATAATAGAAAATAATTGAGGATTTTTGTTTATAACAACGGCAATTTTTAAAGCAAAGTTTTGCATTCATATCACGATAAAAAATGCAAATCACCATAATTAACGTATTTTCAAGTCGTTTTTTGTGCGTTAGCATAATTGTGCCCTAAAGTATGAGCAACATGATAGTAGAAATAAATTTTTAGTAAATGACAACTAGTAATTTGTGACTGCAAATATCAGCTATCCTAGTAAAAAATTAAAGTAATTAGCCGTAATTGTCGCAAAATACGCAAAAAATCCACCACGAACAGGTCTAATTAATCGGTAAAAAATGACAGAATGACGTGATAAATACATAAAAGTTGATATTGCAAAAAGTGCTGGTTTTTTCGAATTTATCGTCTCAAAAATGACGATTTCTTATTAGAGCCATTACCAAATAAAAACTTGAGTTATAGTGGTGAGCAAAAATTAGTAAAGAATTAGAAAAATCGAGAAATTACCCGATAAAACTGAAATTACACAAAATAATTGCCTTTCTACTCAAAAATTGCCACACCATTGGAAAACCGAAAATTCCCAAATTCTAATTAATATTTAGATTCAATTGAAGTTCGTTTTTCGCAACTATTTAAACCAATTTGTAACTGTTTTATTATTTATTGTACAATAACACGAAAACAATGGAAAATATAATTGTTATAATTATTGCGATTTTATTGATTGTATTATATAATTTCCGGTTATTAATGAATAAAGTTGGTTAAATAAACTTTTAATTAGAATAAATGTGTATTAATTGCTTATTGAAGTGGTGAAAATTCGCATTTAACGAACAATTATTAGCAATATTTCATCCACTAATACAAATAAAATGTAAATTTTCTTATTATTTGATATTGTGTTGTTAGAAAAAGAATTGTTTCAACTAATTTGGAAATCCCGACAATAAATAATCAGCGTTTTCATAATTAAAATTTATATAAATATTAACCTTCGAATTGTTAATTGTTTTTTCCTGTTTAATTATTTTTAATGATTTAATAGCACGTACCGTCGGGCTGCAATTGGGTGTCTTTGGTGTCGGCATCGGGTGGTGCCACAGCCCCTCTGGCCATGATTGCGGCAATTGAAAAGTCGGTGGCTCGCGTCTTCGCCGTCGGTGCGACGGCTGCACTCTCTTCCGGCATAGCGCCCAGCAGCATCACTTGTATACAATCACAACAATTTTAATTAAAGAATGTTTGTTTATAGTAAATTTATAATAATAGTAGAACTGAACACTGGATTAGAAATAAACCAATTCGAAATAATCGAATGAACGGAAAAAGGAGAACGAATCGGCTAATTTAGCTGTTAACGTTTCGAATAACAACGGCACATGTCCAATGTTGATGAGAACAACCGTACGACTGGCATTTACAATCGAGACAACAAAACAGAAAGCGCCCAGCCTGTTCAATGTTCCTCTTTTTTTCTCCAACTCTCCGCTATTCCAGTGGGCTGTACGTGGAGGTGGAGCCGAAGGCGGAGTTTCATTGTGCGTGTGGTCCAATATTTCTGGCTATAGTGTAGTATGGTTTCAGTTTCGCGTGACTTGGACCATCAATCAGGGACTGTGGTAGCGGTGGCGACATAGTCTGTAGACAGGCCACTTGATATCAACTCCCCTGGATCCCTGGGCTATCCACTCTATACACAATAACACAGGCCACCCACTTTCACATACCGCCACCGATATGTACGAACGTTTATAACGAAAATGACGACAACACTATAACTAACCGGCCATTGCAACTTGGTTACGAATAAATGGAACAGACACCTATTGTAGCTACTTGAAAATAATCGTTTTCTTGTACAACTAACACACCATATTGTTTTGCAATACAAAAAATAACTCAAGAAAAAGTAATCGATCACAATATTGCACGATACAGACAAACGCCATCTGCATTTTAAACACGAATATACCCGATTTAGAGCTTTTAGATAGGGACTTTATGAAAATTTCCGCAAAACTGGCTAAGTAAACACAATTATCCCAAAATTGCCTAACTCTAATCGGCTATAACAAGCGAGAAATAGGTAAGAAAGTTTTTAGTTTTTTAATTAAACCCAATACTATATTCCATTTTTAAACTAGTAGTAAAGCCGGGTTTACACAACAAAATCAATAAAAACAAAAACTAGATCGTTTTGGCCGTAAATTTAAATACCTGTCTGGTTTTGACTTTAAATCGAACTTATTTAACTGATGAGAACTACGTTTTATTATTAACGAATTTGTTAGACAACATAATCCAATATTTCTTAGGCATTATTTGAGTTGTGTAAATTTGTCTATAAAACAGCCAATAGGAAGTTAGCATTTAGGCGCGAAATTTAATCACTCATAGTTTAAAAATAATTCAACAATTCAACTCGAGCCAAGCCGATGTTGGAGAATTATATTTGAATCTTGCACAAAATGTTAATAATTATTGAATTAAGCTGAATTTCAATCAAAGATTTATAGATTAGCAATTTTCATTTTAAATATGGCATTAATAAAAAAATTACACGATTCGAATCATAAAATCCGAACAATAGTATTAACAGTAGCAACTTTATTGCGATATGACTCCATTATTATTATTATTATTGTGTGATTTTTTAAAATCAACTTTTCACAATTGTGTAACTAATTGTAATAGAATGTCGGAATTCTACAAAGTTCTAAAACGAACGTTTATTACTATCATAATAAATAACGAGAACGTTTTTCTGTCTAGTTGAATTCATTGTGCACTTTGTTTGTTTCCCTTATTCTTATTATTAATTCGAAATAATTTCGTTCTATTTAATAATTTTTTGCCGCTTGTTTATAGCGTGCATCAAGTCTTTTGAATAATTCAAAACGAATATAGGTAGTCTGTTCATTATGTCCTCATCAATTAGAAATTTAAACACTTGTCAACTGGATTGAAATATGGACCGTCTTGTGGCCGGGCAATTATGCAAATGATTTTCCCCCCGCCCGGATGAGAACGGAAAAAATCGACTACTTGATTCACTTTGTAAATTTATTTTTATTACAATTGCCGATAATTATTAAAACTTGTCCACAATCGTATAAACTCATAAATAATCTTTATCTAATTTATGTTTGTAATTAATCAAAAAAAATTAAAACGGTTCCACTTATTGTAAGAATTTCTAAAATAGAAGATGGTATAATTTGGATATTTGGAGTCACAACAGGTGGTGCGACTAAATCCAGTTGTCGCCAAATATCATCTTTCAAGTGTATTTAATATCACTAGGAGGTCTTAACAAGGGGCTTGACTTGTTAAAATTGTATTCCCTGTTCTGTCCTTATCCACAACGGTCAATTAACTGCACATTCAATCTGCGGTTGATATAATACAATTGTGCGAATATAACGCATTATAATACAAATATAAGAAGTAATAATAAAAGAATAAGCAATTGTGACGGCTATTGTCAATTGTTAAGGCGGGGATGAAAGAAAACTGCTGCTTTGGTGGCCTTTAATAGATGTCACCAGAGGATAACGGGAATACAATTTATGAGTTTCTTCTTTACATTTGTTAAAAAAAGTATAGCACGTAATGTAAACTTTGTCATTGTTATAATAGTCGACCATATAAACGTTTATAGTATTTGTTATGGTTCGATTTTAGAATCTTGTATTGGTTGAATGGAAAGTCATGACCCACCTGGGCCCGAGTCTAAAGCCATTTCACACGGTCCTCGTGCCTTTTCATAACCCCAAGATATTTGTTAGGATGGTCGCTTTATGATGATTAAACGGATTTTAATGAATAGTTTCATATTTTCCTTTCACCATCATCACAATGACACACACACAATTCGATGATTTTCCCCATTATATAATCCAACAATATCGGCAAAAATTTTAGTGAACATCTCCCCATTTTACACCAGTTCATTAGCATGCAAGCCACAGGGTGGAATCGTAACTTTGCTTGGCGCGCGCGAAAATAGCCGCATTAATTAGCATTTAGATGGCTTAATGATAATTAGTTGTGGAGCATTGGGGCCGACCAGCTTGGGGGATGAAACATGGCAACGGTCGGGGTGATGGTGTGAAAAGAAGGAAAACGCCACCACCACCACTGCTGTTACAAGACCGTTTTGCCGCAGGAAATTGAACCAAATAGGGGCAGATACTCAAATTATCGTGATGCTCGTCTAATCTCAACCAACACTTGAACAACGTTTATGATGAACTCGCCGAGATCTACATCCAACTAAACGAGATCGTTTAAAACTTCTGGTTTGTGATAACGTTTGGATTATGCTCGGTTTATATACGTGTCGGTTCTTGATTTGCATAATTACAGTTGTAGAAAAAAATTTATCCACATACTATAAGTGACGGCCAAAGTTGGAATATTTCATAAAAATGGCGAGTAAAAAGATGATGAAGAAGAGAATGGGGAAAAATGAGGAGAGAGGCATAACAGTTTGTTTGGTATTATGTGCTATAATGGCACATCAAACGTGTGTAGGTAGATCTTTTAAAGTAAATATCAACATTTTACTACTCTTCTTTCAACAGAATGTTCCAAACGGAGGTTTTAAACAGACGGTTACTGGCCATATTTTAAATAGTTGTGATTATAAATGTTGTTTACCTCACTAAAAGCGATGAATTTTCCGTTTTTATTTCAATAATCTCACAACAAACCGCATTGCAACAATTTCCAGAAATTGTACAACATTACCCATGTGAATATTCAGCTAATCTCCAACTGGTGTCGGTTGTTTTTTTTCTTCTTTATATCAAAAGAAAGGCTTAATAATAACAAAGGAACAACAGAATGCCCCCATGGTGACTTCTCAGTCACGTAAAGGTTATAAAAAATACCTTCATAAATGCATTCGTTCGCCTATAGAAGCTTTAACTAATAAAATTTACATGAATGTTCACAATTGGACTTATAGTAAAGACAGCTTGTACAATAATCACAGATAAGCGAGAAAAAGAAGAGACATACGAATATGTACGGTATGTTGATGATGACGATGATGATGATGATTCCCCTGGCCACCCACAATTTCCTATTGAATGGGGAACATTCCATGGACTTTGTGCACATCTCCCCATGGTGTTGATGGCACTGATAAACAAGGCATTATTTGGACGCGTCAGGTATCCGATGACATAAAAAAGACTTGTTTATATTGCTATACACTAACCGTATGATTAATGGCTCTGGTCCAGGCACAATACTATAAGGGACATGTATACATATTTGAAACCGTCACAATTGGTCGGTTTTAATACTTTAACTCTATCAAGTATATAGCTGATATATTGTAGCATAATTAGTCCACTACAAATCATCCTGATATCAATGACAAAGCAATATCGATTTGTAGCGGCAACAAAAAATACGTGTAATCAATTTCAGTCATGTTAATCAGCTGGTTGTTGTAAAAGTGCTGAACGCATTTAGTTTTGATCAGCAACATACATCAGTTAGATAAGCATTTTGCTGGCGCTTGACCAGAAAACGTGCCCGTCCTACCAAAACGTACGCCATCTGTTCACCGTCTATTTCTTCCTTCTAATATCTCTTTATTTATCTATCAGCGCAAAACATTTCCTCTTGGAATTGGTAAGCAACGCAAAATGGCGACCTTATCTAAATGGCTTGACCACGTTCTTATATGATTTCTGATTCAAATACCATCCACCCTCTCAGTTTATGTTAGTGTTATTGCCAACGGGCGGCTGTCTCCTATGATCCTCGATCTAACCAAAATCTACATAAAGACAATATGGTAATAAAACATATTTGCGACCAAGAATCAAACCGAAACTGATATTAAACGATATCACTCATATCAGCCGATATTGGACTAACCGAAACCTGTGTCCATCCAATAACAAGAGGACTAATAATTTAATTCCCAATTCTGCCGATACAATCGTATAAATTCCCTAAAGGATTTCTCGATTGTTATTGTTATTGGCCTGAGGGGTAGAGAAAAAACCCACCACGAAATCTTCCCATATTAATCCAATAAATCTATGGGAGATCATACAAACAACTTTAATATTGGTCGTGTTGGCGGAAAAATTTTATAATTCCGCCCTATCTTGGAGGGATTATAATGTCACAACTGGCGCACTCTATCGGTAAGTTTAGTATGCAGGTCGTGTGGACGGCGCCGTCTGCTGCTCATCACAAACATCCAAATAAAGCTCATTTGCGTACATCTGAAAATCCGGCCCTTTTCCATCAAAAACACACACAACCGAAACTACCCACGCTTCTACAATAAACTGACCGAAATTTATATTGCCATTGATATTATCCGTCATAAAAGGGCGAGCCATTGAGGTGGAGAATATATGATTGTAATCTAGCTATAGATATACTGTTTTCAAGAAATGGCAAAATAAATCGTTACCACCTGAAAATTGTGGTAGTAGCAGTAGATAGGTAATTAAAAAACGTCCCGACACACGGCTATATACAATTAACCAATAATCCCTATGACCAAATCCCTATTTATTCCTCTCCATATATCTGACAGAAGGGCGGCAAGGGACCCATCTCCGTTATTATGTTATCAAGATTAAATACACGCCACTTTTATATACAGGGAATTGCTTGTGCGGGAGTTGTGAGCAAAGAATACTGACGCGCTTGCGTCGATAAATCAACAGGAATATTTATTTTTTATGTACAACAATTACACTGAAACAACACCGTTTTATGTTTGTTAAAAATTGCAAATTCACATCCCCAAGAATGCCCCGAATAAGTCGAATTTTTATTCTTAAAGCCGCCTCGAACGGCATCAGGTGTTGTGTACATTTTCCCCTTATTATTCTTATACCAGTTTTATTTAACAGAATTTCCTTCTCACAATTTCCCACCGTACGTTACAAATTCTCTATTGTGTATTTACGAAAGCCACACGTACACAATCTGATATATTTCAGGATTGTTGCGATTACTGTCGTGTCACTTATTTCAGAGGAAATCTGAAATACAACCACCCCGAACCGATCTTTTTGGAACACCTGCAACGGAAAAGTTCTGCAACGATTTATTTTTAATAGTCCGTTAATAATTTCGATTAACCGTAGATGAATTAATTTATATTTCTCCTATTATTGTATTTTAAATATCCACAATTATACATTGTTGTTTGTGGGGGCCATAGAACCCGCTCTCTTTAGCTTTGATCTTTTAATGTGCCGGATACAATTACGGTTTTATGAGTTTTATCCTCGTTCCATCTGATACGGACGCACCAGTACATATTTTAATGTAATTGGTGAGTTTATCGGCACGTAATCTCCACCCAAAACACGTCTTAAAATGCTCACGGCGTTCGGTCTTACTAGATGGTTCAAGAGCAGTACAACAGGAAAAAGAAGCAAAGCTAAATAACTGGTACTATCGAACATTCTAGGCGAATTTCTAAATAGAAATTTCCAAGTGTTTAAATGACAATAGTAGACAAACAGTACAATGGAAAATCAACGAAATTAATTTTCCGGTGGATTTTCTACGGCTTTGAACGTCGGCTTTTTACAAACATGCTCAGCTACCGCCGACACTTATGCTTGGACATATTCAGAGAAAACAATACTTTTCTCGCTATACTCTAACAATATTAATTTCAAATGTAGAAAGGGCCGCATTGCCATTTCCGCTACTACTTCATGTTCAATTATGGAAATAATTTATGTAAATATATGAGAATGAATTAAGTAATTACCTATTCGCCTAATGTCACGCTACCAGTTTCAGGAGCTTGAATTATATCAAAATTTATTACCACCATACAACATATTCGGGCTTTTAAATCGTTCCTATAACTGTAGGTATAAACACATTTCCATTTTGTGATGTGTAAGTATGAAGATGAGAAAATAGAAATGGGAAAAACAGGATATTCGACTAGATGTTGTCGTAATCATACGCCCATCTTTCAACAGAAAACATTCTTAGTGCAACCTGTCGAGATTTAAATTGTTACGGTTTTCGAAACTACCATTCCAGCATTTGCATTATAAAAGAATCGAGCACATTTCGTTTTTATAACATTCAGATAATTAAATCTATTTTAATGGATTTAAAAATGACGGGAGAACGGTGGGCATAAGAGAACGAAATGAATTGTGATTTTTGATATAGTAAGTGATGGAGCCTGAAATATGAATATTTCATAGATGGAGTCTACACCTATTGTAAAGGTGACAGTGAAGAGGGTCCATGTCGAATTGGATTCACCAATTCGACCAGTGAATGTCACTCCCGTCATGGGTGCTCCTGCAGCTTGATGTAACTCCACAGACTCGGTTAAATCCAATAAATCCAACCACTATAAAACAACACAAACAACTAGAAGAATCGAAATAAAAACAGAAAAATGTTGAATTTTTGTCTAGATGCGTACGGGGTGGTATTCGAATATGGAGAAGGAGTTGAAACTGTGATTGACAGGGTTTTATGCTCGGCTGCGGCTGTGTCAACAACATAACAAAACCGAAACCGTATTGCGTGTTACATGCAAATTAGACGCACATTAATATGCGTATTTTACGCACACCACATACGTACAGTATAACACCGTTGGTGGCGGCAATACGGCACAGATGTTGTCCTTTTAGGGTTTGTTTGCACAAACAAAGGCTATTTCAAATGCACCTAGTGCGGCGTGGTAGAAAAATTGCAGTAAAATCGCCAATTATTAACACTAGCATTATCATTAAAGCGATCAAAAATTTTGTACAATTTCATCGAATCTCCCCGAAATTGTTATCGAAGTATGGGGTGTTTTATCCGATTTGAAAGTGTGTTACATATTTCAAACAACAGCCCCCTTAATCGTTTGACTCGTGTGGAGTTTATGTGTATAACATCTACCAGGAGGGGTGGATTACATGAATAAATATGTATGAGCTGTGCAGATTAGCCGCAAGGGATGAAAGCTCTACGCTGATACCACATATTATATCTTGACTTTTCTGTATAAATATTTTAATTATTTTGCGTTATTCTAATGGAATATTTACATTCCTTTTTTCTACCAACAAATATTGTTGGATAGGAATTTTTCGCTTCTATTTAAAATATGATCCTTTGATACTCTTTTTATGGCGATATAAATCAATTATTTTATTTAGCAAGATGAATTTTATATTATCTTGAAGGCGTCAAGGCCCTCCGAACAAAGAATCTTCGACAAAACTACCGGCTTTGTATTCTAGAAGCTAATCACCATCAACTATTTAAATATTAGAAAAAGGAATTATTACTTTCAATTTATTTCGCAGTATGTTCTTATCGCTGCGAACAAAACTGTCGCTACCAAAAATTATTGGAATTTTTTGGAAATATAACTCTTTAATTGTGAATTTAACCATTTAATATAAAGTATAAATTGCTAATTTGGTGGTTAATTAACGAATAAAAGACGTCAATTTTAGTTTTACGTCAACTGTAAATTGTACCCTGTGTCTGATCTATGTTGCTCGTTTAAACATTTATCCATATAAGGTTACATTGTAATCAACAGTCTTCGTATATAATTTTTCCTTTAATTAACGTCGATTATTAATTAGCTACCGTTTTAACTCAATATTTTAAGCACGCACGCTTCTCCCGGTTTTTTCTCTCGCCGGTAGAATTTTCGTTCGGTTACAGCGTTATAAACGAATCGATTAAATCTAGTTGTTTTGTTGTGTTCAATCTCAAATTATATCCATGAAAATCTGTGCAAGTGGAGATGATAGAGACGAGAAGATGGCAAGGACGACGAACTAGACCAGCTGTAGATGAATTTTAATAAATTCTGTATGTTTCGCAGAGCGATTAGACTTGTTGTTATTATTGGCGGTTGAGTCTTTGAAGTTGGAACGGTAATTGCGGTATCCGTCGAGGTTTGAGCGCGTGACCAAGGAAAATCGACAGCTCCCTCACATAACACACCAGTAAATCTTGCAAATTTTTCGAAAAACAATACAGAAGACATGCCTCAATAATGCCGGAATGTTCAAATTTTTTCTGTGCGATAAAATATTGGATCCAAATCGAGCTTGTCATTTTTCATCGCCTATAAACTATACATCATTTAGAAAACAACACGAAAAGAGAGATAGGAATAGGAGTAATTTCTTGAAATTACCTGCTGCGAAGGCTAATTTAAAGTGATTAATACAAATCAAAATTGTTTGATTAAAAATTAACCCGGCTACCGGAAAAATTTCCATAATTTTTTTTTACAATCAATCATCTATCTTAATAATCAATCAGATGTCCCCTAAATATACACCACACGATTAACCCTTAGAGATCAGTATTTAATAAGCGACATCCCTTATATTGTAGATCTCGTTAGAGTAATCTATCTAAACGCATCCCCTAAACTTGTTTTTAGTCGGTCTACCATTGTATAGTAAAATAACAACAGCCACCCCCTCGACTTAATTCATATTCCGTTACCGAATATCATCCCTCTATTGTGCAAGTGTGGAGTTAATGTCACTTTGTTGGGTACGTTTGTGTAAATAAGCGATTTGTTTAATGTTGATGGCGACAAATTTGTCGAGGGTGCTTTTGTTCAATTATTTGAAACTGAACCGTTGAATTTTTTGTTTTGTTTTTAATCAATTTATAATGTTAATAATTTTAACAAATATCCAGATCGGCGATAATGTCAAAGTTAAATTGTTGTTTAAATGGAGAGAAACACCTGTTTATAAAACTCCCGGAAAATTAAGTAATAATTCGTCTTTGGTACAGATGGTCGAAGGTTTTATGTGAAGAAATGTCGTATAAGTCAACTTTCGATTCTATGATAAAATAATTAAGAAAATACAAATCAACTACTGATAAGAGTCCATGTCACATTTTCATTAATATTCCAATAATTCTTGTTCAAAGAACAAATTCCGCGTGTTAGCCATCGTAAAATTCGTTATACATGTAAGAAAATAACATGTTTATTTAATAATTTTTATAATCTTGTAAAATACGATTTCTTTTTTCGTTCAATTAATTCCTGAATTAATTGTAAACGAATATAAAAAGTAGTCAGGTGTGGAAAAGTTGTAAGAGATTTTCTTTAACGATATTTAAACACGCAACAAGTTCATCGTTGCACCCCTTATACCCGGAAAATAATAAAAAAATAACAAAAATGCTAATTTTATTCCGAATAGAATAGAAATAATTTGATATTTTCAACCCTAATTTCTTCAATATAACAAAGTAATTTCGAACGCTTCATATTAAAATCATCAAGGGAGTTGGAAATTCACCCCTTCAGTGGCTGGCTCTTAATATCTGAACAGGATCAAATCCGATTAACTCTCTATTTCTTTCTCTCATTAAAATACGTTAATCGCATTTTACCACCAAGGCCCAAAATACGCCATAATTCACTTGGAAGTCAAACATTGGGACTAACTACAGCTACACAACTGACTAAATCGACCCCGATAGGGTTAACTAACTCAAGATTTATTACGTTGACATCTGAACTATAGAGGAGAGACTGCGAAAGTCAAGATCTCGTTCACTCTTAAGAACAAGAATCGCACAATAACGTTGAATTTTTGTGGAAACTATCCAAATGCGTTCAAGTCTCTAATTAGGAGGAATTTTGTTTTATAGTTGCTCGTTTCTTTATTCTGTTGGTTTTTTTTAAAGAAATTAGTTTTATGACAAGGGTTCTGTGTAACAGATACCAGAGAAGGCCTAAAGTTGTATTGTGGTATGGCGATAAGACCGCCTATAGGTTTGATTATGGTCCCGTTTAAACTCGATGAGGAGGTCATCTGGAACACACTAACAGCCGGCAACGGCCTTAATTAATGAGAACCGTATCAGGATATCAAAACGTATTTAACCGCATGCTGAACTGAGGCTAACCACATGTTTTTCAAAGAGCTTAATATAAATGTAACCTGAGCTTTAACCTTTATAATCAACTACAAGTAAATTTGAATTTCCAAATGCTACAATTCTCTATGGCAAAATGTGTTTAAATTGTTTTTTAATAGTAATATTGTTCAATTGAAGTTGTAAAATTAACAAAAATTAACGTGTATGGTTGACTTTAGAATGTAATTTTATAATCACACATACACAGTATTTGTTCGATTTATATAATTTAAACTCCTCCCCATTCATAAGTCTTAAGATTTAAAGATTTGCGATTTTATTTCTACCATATGATTTATTTCTGCTTCTTTGTTTTGTTCAACGATTAAATCTTAGTGAGGAACACCTAACGGCGATATTTTTAACGTAATTTTCACAATTCTACGATTGACAATCTATAAAACTCAAAAGTTTCTAGACTGGGAACTAATAATTTATTTAAACAATAGAAGGCTTGGACGCGTCATTTTTGGCACTTATCATTTGTCGTTGTTGGTTCATTGAAAATGGCTAATTTTGGACCAAAAGAGATCTTCGGTCATCAGACCTTATATCGTGAATTTGGTTACAATTTGACTCATTTAGAGCAATATGAGAAATCGTTGCACTTCTTCAGTAAAGCCCCGGAAAATCGCCGGGCTCTATTAGGACGGGCATGGTCGAAATCGAAATTGTGTAAATATCCACAAGCTCTAGAAGATCTCCATAAAGCATTAAGTATCAACGAGAATGATTTAATTGCTTTGGCGTACAAAAGTTTAAATACTTATCTAACTTGTGAATTTGAGGATTCTATGGTGCAAAATATTCGTCGTATACCGGAGCGAAAGAAGCCGAATAGTTTTGTTGTTGGTGCAATGCACTGTAAAGATGCTATACAGAATTGTATAGACGCCCGTGCTGGACATCCGTTGCGCGATTATTTTCTGGTTATAAGGAAACTGGCATGGATATGGAACGAAGAATCGACAAGACCATTCAAGCCAAAATCCAGACTTAAGAAGAAGAAAGAGAAAAAGACGGAAGGCTACAAATTGATTGAGCCTCCAGTTATACACCAGGATAGTTTAAAAAGCGAAGATGAGGATACTATTCGTGATTATATCTATACACCCACATCATCGAGTATCGATATAAGACCACCTGATATACAATATCCTTTTCGGCCACTACAAAAATACACCAATAATCTAGCAAATGTTATGGCTGAGAGGTATCTAGATGCTCTAGCACATGACCGAAAATTTCTACAAATTATAATAAATTCAAGAGGACTGAAATCTCCAAATAATGGAGGCAATGAGAAACTCCACCAATTGATTAAATATAGCTTAAAAAGACTGAAATACAATCAAGAATTGTTACGTACACGAAAACCGTACTATTTCTATAAATATCAAGAAACGAAATTCTCAACGGCTGCAAGCACTAGAAAGAAGATGCTATTACAACACCAACAAGTTCAAGCTAGAACCTATGCGATAAAATTGATTGTAAATATCCAAAGAGCTTTATATCGTAAGGATTTAACTAAAGCAGTGGAATCTTGTGAAATTTTACGAACCCATTGTGAATCAACAACAATTCAAATATTACCAGAACGACAGCAATTTTTAACAAGTCTCTATAATCTCCATTGTCAGGGCTTTTATGAATTATTACGTTTAAATAGAAAACAAAAGGCCTGGGATCAAGAGAAAAGGATTCTAGTCATGTTAGGATTACCGTTAAGCCGTGAACCATCAGCAGATTCGGTTATAAAAGAATTCCGCCCGAAATATGTAGATTGGCATAAAAAAATCGAAGTTTATAGTGAACGTTTAAAGAAAGCCACAACATCAGAGGAGATCGCTTGGTTGTGCCATGAATTATGTCGATTCTATACCGAAATTAAACATTACGATTTAGCCAAATTGTATGCACGTAAAGTGATGAAAGAAGGTAGAAGTTTGAATGATCTACGCTGGGTAATGAACGGAACAATCTTGATGACGAAAATTAATGTCTCTTTAGAGAATATCAACGATGCTGTAGCCGATATTGAATACGCTCTGAATGAATCAAAACCATTACAAGACGAAAATTTAAGGGATTTCCTGATGAAAACATTACAAGTTATTGGAAAGATTGAACGTGAAGATGAATTGAAACGTGAACGAAAACGTGAAAAAGCCATTATTGAATTGTTGGAGACTGATAAGATGAAATCGGATGCGACTTTCATGTTTAGAAAGATGTCGATAATGCCAGCTGAGAGACGCATGAATGTGATGCCAGGCGTACGAATTATAATGCCTCAATTAGATCATGCCCAACATGTGGCTGAAAGCCGGAAAGCTAGAGATTCAATTATGCCACATTTACCTGAAGAAGTTAAACCGACCCCAGTTACACCCCAACAAGATCAGAAAGAGCTTACGAAAACTGTTGATCTTCGGGGTAAAGAATTTGTTGAACTCATTCAATACCATATCGATTGAAAATTGGTGACTTCTTGAAAGTCGTGGAATTTTAGCCCCACTTTGGAAATAAATTTTAAAGTGCTATTGGTTTTTGATTTTTAAAGGCTCGTGATAAGCTAAGCTGCAATTTGCAATAAAATAGAAGCTTGAATTTTTTAAAACAATACTGCAAAACCAACAAGATTAGAGTGGAGCTATTCTACCTGATCACTATCGTTTCAATTAGGATTGTTGTGATTTGTGGTTGTTATTAAAAATGACACAGTATCACGTATAAGGGTAATTTAGGCATAAATGTGGAAAATTTCGTGAAAATTAACGTAACGATTTTCATAGTTAATTCTAGCTTTTATCGTGGCATTTTCCTTTTGCTGAAATTGACTAATCGTCTTTGGTTCTTTCTTTTTTTTGTTCGAATGCGAAACTGCACATTAGTTTCCAAATAACAACTCACGATCTTAAAATACCATGTCCATGTTGTTTTGATTTATTATGATGACGCCATTTGCTGGGAACAATCGGATATGAACACGCTATAAATGGCCGCATTCTAACGCCTACTGTACACCAAATAAAAATGCCATTTAATAAAACTGTTAACCCTTTATTTTATTATGTAAACGTATAAGAAGAAATGTAGCCACACACGTTGAACAAATCAAAATATAATAATATAAACTTGTACGTATGTAGGTACAAGTTTTCTTATCATTTGTTGTTGTAAATATTTCAATATAGCGAAAAAGATATTGTTGTGGATTTGATAGACTCGAAAAGACGGTAAATATCTACCGACACAACAACAAAGAAGATCGAATTTAGCCTAAAGGGGCGTTCTATAGTCGGGTCGGTTCTTTGTTTCACACCTCACCCGACTCTAAACCGGCAGTTAATTAGTTTCAGCATCTAATTATCGAAGATTGGAGGAGGTAGAGGAGTTTAAGTTTTCGTGTATCCCATAAATAATCAAAGTCTATAGGTATATAACGTATAGTTGGCCCCTTTCCCTGGACCTATTAGTCGATTGTCGGCCATCTATCCAGCGGTCTCTTTCAACATTTAGTGTCGAAATCATTACTTAGGTGTAAACTTGGAAGGCCCATTACCGACGTCTAATAATTCATCACCACCAGCTAGTCTCGATTATGTAGCGACTTTATGCCAATATATAACAACATATCTTGTCTTGATCGAAATGAATCTGTGAAATGTAATTTTTAAACTTGTCCAAACGGATTGTTTATTAATATTGGAAAAAACCTGCAAATAAATTTAACAATACACAATTGTCTTGCCCCCGTAATATGAGAAGCTTGTGAAATTTACTAAAACTAATTCGCCAATTTTTTCTTGTCGTACAGTTGTTATTCTTTAATTTCTTCTTTATATGTACGAGTTTTATGGTTTTCAATTTTACAAAGATATATTTCTAGCAATGAATCACAAACAATCGTTATCTTTCAGTTTTCAGTAATTAGAAACTGTTGTACAAATTGTAAAAGACCGAACATTTTACAATTGTTTACTGCTTTATCAGTGCTGTTTAGTATTCAAACAGTGGCACTAAACTGTCAGCCGACAATTTCTTTAATTTGTTTTTTGTCGATTCGCATTATTGTTTTCTCCTTGCCCTTCCATCAGCATTCGTTAAAGTAATAAATTCGAAAATTACAACTGAGCCATATATTATTAGTTCGACATTTAAGACAGGATCCACATGTATAAACGTACACTAACAATAAGCGAAAGAAACACGCACATTCTTCAAGAATCATTCATATTCAAATGACCAATATAATGGACAAAACAATAATATATGCCAATAATAACAACAATAACGCCAATAATTTAACCGCTTTTTTTCAAATAATCACCTACCTATTCATAAATATTGTGATTTTAGTTGTTCGGCTTATTTTATTTTTATATTCTTTAAGGACGCTGTAAGATGAGAACCGTAACGATGGCAACTAATTCATCATATCGCGGCACCCACTGCCCTGTAATTATCGTCGTTGTACCGCTCACACCTAAGAGGATCTCTTTAAAACAGAAAAAAACAAGAGCCCAACTAATATCACTATACAAAACTTGTACATGAATACAAAACGATTAATGGAACATGTTGGAGAAAATGTTCGATAAAGCGTAACAGCTACCTTGACTACAATCTTCTTGCCTCGACAAAATACCCATCTGAACAATTAACGTTAACATGTATATTGAAAGAGAAACTGACACAAATACGCTTAAATCACGGATTTATATCCATTTACATTGTAGAAATTATAAGTTTATATTTATTGGAATCGGCTTGATTGAAATGTTAAGAAAATCGAAGATAATTGGCGTCTTTCAGGCAATCAAAAATTTTGAAATCTGAACCAACAGCGCCACCTGCACAATTTCAGCTCAATCACCAATGAAACTCTAGAGCTCTGTAAAATTCTACCTCCCTTGTAAGCATGAAATCAAACTGGCAATTAGGCTACAGCTAAAGGAAACAAACTTCAAGGAAGAATATTAAAAATAAATTGTTATTATTGAAACTATACCAATTATAATCAAAAATAAAAGAATATATGAAGTATTGTCAGTAAATGCAACAAACACGTTATTAATACTCATTATCAGTCTAAAATATATCATAAAATGCTAAAAATCGTTACATTCGACCATTTCCATTTTCTTCACGATTCTCTTCAACAATGACGCTGATATACCCATCAACATCGTCAATTTCTTTGGCAACAAATTTCGCAGCAATCGTAAACGCCCCAATTTCACTTAAAACAAATTTAAATTGTCCCTGCGCCTTACCGCCAGGCGGTACCGGATTCTTCACTTTAATCCTGAGTGGCTTATCATAACCCGGAATATCAACAGTGAATTCGCCTTTTTTGACCGGTACAGGCAGCGGATTTTCGACGAAAATATCGGCGACAATCTCTTTATTTTGTAGCGGTTTACTTTGCAAAACGATTTTGATATCCGGCTTGCGTACGCGGAAATCATCTTGTGCGTAATACTCGAATTTCGTATCTTCAACCGTTGCTAAACAGGCGATATTAAACGAGCATTGATCGATTAAATGTTTCGCGTATTCATCGTAGGTGACGTTCATTTTAATTTCAAATATAGAATTGGCTTTAACCTCAATATTGTGGTCTTCTTTTTTAACAGAATCACCGATTCTTCCGGTATATGTAGCAACTTCAACGCGTAAAATTACCGAAACTCTGTAATCTTTAATTCGATTACGGTTCTTCATCACTAGAACGACATCAAAAGGTTGGCCAATTTTTATATCGTCTCTCAATTCGAAATTGAAGTAGATATCGTTGAAGTCTTCATTCAGATAATAACGTGCGAACAAATTCTCAGATTGTCGTAAAGCTTTCAGCATTGTAGCACGTTCTTCGGTTGTTTTCTCCGGGAATTTATACAAACTCGTTATGTCTTCGCGTTCGAAACGGCCCGGAGTTTTGGTGCTTATCAGTCTGCCAATACCGTAAATGTCTTTGCGTAATAATTTTAAAGGTTGCGTTTTTCCCGAATATTTCCAAAATACCTAAAATTGGAGTTAATTACAAAATAATCATGAGTTTTCTGAACGAGTTACTTTATCGGCGTTGACTTCGGCGAAGACAAAAGCGGCATCGTACGGTCGTAAGACTTCACCATGTTTGATAGCAACAACCGAAGCTGGACCGACACGGTAAATGCCATCGCTGGTTTCTTGGGGTGTTGCATCGATGGCCTGCCAACCGCCGTATTCACGCCCTAGATCCGGCCGGTCCATCCAAGCCTCATTCCACACGTGGAAATTCCAGATGGAGTCTGTATTCAATTCTTCCAAAATTTTACCATCGTCGTCCATAAAATAATCAACAGTCAACGAAGTTTGGGTATCATGGGCTGATGAATAGTTCGTAACGGGTCTTGAAGGTATCCCAATAGTTCTACAAACTAATTTTATTGGTTTTAATCGGTTAAGTTCGCCACAACATTAACTTACTAGTTGTTAGAACTCCTGAAAATATCCAACATTGTCCGTACTTTACCGGTTTCTTCTTCTTGTAATATTTTTGTAAAATATCTTTACTGCCCAACCATTTAGTTGGGGGTGTTCCATCACTATGATCCTCCGACCAATTGCCCATAACAACACCATCATCATCCACTGAATTTACCGAAGCTGCTAAAGCTCTAGCGATCTGTACCGGGTCATTACGGTTACCTATTTTAACTTTTCCGATTTCTTGAACAACAAACAGGGCACATTCCAGTACATGCTTCTCAAATTGGTCGTATTTCCATATAACTGGACGCATCCGATTCGCTGTACCTCTCCACATGATTCCCGATTCATTCAACACGGTCTCGTCACGCCATTCATTCGATTTCATATAGACTTGATCGTGTTTACACCATGGATTGAATAGGATATAAATTCCAGTTTCCCAACTATAACAATAAGCACCATCATCGATAATTTTCGTGTCGATCTCCAATTTCCATTTAGCCACAATAGCCTCGTGTGATGGTATAATTTGAACAATTAAAATATTTTCATTGGCACGATCGAAAACAACATTCCAAGAATACGAACGTTCCGCTTTTTTCAACAACGGTATCGCAATAAGGGTACCATTACCGTAATTTGGCTTCTCCACACCTTTAGATAATAACCAATATAGGTACGGATTACAAATTGATTAATTTTACCGTCAACGGTGAAAATGAACGAAATTGCATCCTTCTCTTCGTTGTACGGCCGGCTTAGGATCAATTCTAATTGGAAACTTTGACCTCTTCGTACTATTAATTGTGGATCGATTTCGCGATTCATCAATTCGTATTTGGACGTATGGTGTGCTTGACCGTTGATCGAGATGCATGGATTGATTTTGCGTATAATTAAAATGTCGGCGTCTTCTTTCGAATCGATCCATGGTAGACCATCGGTCTCTTCTACAACAAAATGATATAACTGTTTAAATATTTCAATTTCGAATTGAATTCATCTTGGACAGCTCAATTATCCAGCCTCGATGATTTAATTAGAAATGACTTAATACGCAATTTTGCGAAAAAAATCTTGTTTACAATGTCAATTATGAATAATTTCTAAAAATAATCATGTCTATGCATAAAATATCGTGGTGTATGCATTGAAACAACAATAGACACGGATATTGTTATTTTAGAATTCAAAAGAGCGATTTAAAATAATCGTCGACAATAAAATTAGAATTTATTTTCGCGTGATTAGACTAAAAGCTCATGAATATCGACGATACTGTTTGAAAGCATTGGGAATAAAAACAAAACAGACCTTGATTGCGTCTATTTTCGAACGGTGAATGAAAGGGTTCAGACAGATCGATGACATAATTAAATTAATTAACAAAAACACAGCTCGTTTTTAACGAATATAAACGCAGTCTACGTCCAACACGATTACCTTGAAATAGTTTCACTTTATTTACACGCACGTGACAAAAATTCAATCAACAATCAACAGTATTGTTCAAAATAATCGACTTAAATCACTTTAAAAAGCATTTTTTATAAATAAAACTTCTATTACCAGAAATTTTTAAAATTAAGATTACCTGCTTCTTTCGGCTTCGGAAGAGGCTGCAGGGCGTACTCCTGGCTCTGCTTGAAGCCCCAACATCTGCCGCATTTACAACATTTCGCCCATTTGGATTTACCCATTTTCTCTTATTTCAACAATAACGGCATATTATTTAATATATCACTGGACCGTTCTCTTGATTCCAAACAACTAGTTTGAATCAAACTGGATGGCCTAAAAAAACACGTTGAAATGTAATCTGGTGGGGAGATATGTTGTTTTCATTTTCAAAACATGATTCATTTGTTGTGTAATTAATAATTCATTTACGAAAAAAACGTGTCGGCTTAATTTATAGATGATCTTAAAGACTGACCTCAATGTTGAGTTGTATGCATTTTTGTAGGTTTTCAGCGAACAAGCCGAGCGTCAACTTTGACTCATGTACACTGAGATAAGCTTTTTTTTATCAAGCTGAGAAATATGTGGGAAGTTTTAGACTTAATAAACGATTACATCATTGTCTAATAATTATGTTTATTATTATTGTATTAACGACAATAGCGCAAATTATCACTTAATTTAACACTATCTTGCGTCTCTGAAAAATCTGTTATTGAAGCTTCTTGTATTGTAAGCATTAAAAATAAGTTCTAACTGTACAGAGGAATATTTTTATAATGAAATCTTAGATTTTAGCTTACTACTCATAAAAGACGGCTTAAATTTGAAAATCTCGTTCAATTTAATCGTTAATTTATTTCATTTCTAAGTCTGATCGTTTGTGGGTTTTATGCTCAATAACTAAGAGATTTTTAGAGCAAAAATTCAAAAGATGAACAGAAAAATCGTATGTGATGACTGGGAAAGGTAGCCAATTAAATCTTTTTGTTTCCTATAAAATCCACTTTACCATAAAAGTAAAGTGATGTCATGTATTGATTTTCAAGGAGAATTAGCTTCATTCATTCCATCTTTGAATACTATTTCTATTTCCTTGTTGTTTATAAAATATGACCACTTTTACATTAGTTTTTTAATGAATGAATAAATTAGTCAGTTGTCTCTGAGAAAAACCATTTATCACAGCGAGAATCTTGTGAAATTGAGAAAACGTAAAGGTAAATTTAATGCGATAAAATCAAGTTTAAGTAAATAAATTTTATTAAATGTTATTTGTATTACAACATCACTTTAAGGAAATCTATGCTATTGTTAAAACCTAAAGAATTTTATATTCAAACATAATACTATGAATATTCTCAAGAATTCCTCGTTAAGATCAAGGCTCGATTCTTACTTTCGTACTACCGGTAATACCCTGTATTTGTTTCGATGTAAAACTCACAACAATCTGCCTTAATCCGGTGCGTTTAGCGCTGAAAACTTCGGTCAAACACACCGATTCGTTCGGTTCAATGTCGCGATATTTCATCGTTTTTGCTTTATTAAAACCGGGACCTTCTACCGTATAACTGCAATCCGTCAACGGAATATTCAATGGATTTTTAAAACTGAAATCAACCCGACAATCTTTACCAACTTTACAAACACCCGACATCTCGATCGTCACTTCCGGTTTAATTAATGTGAAATCATCCTCTTCGCTCCATGTCTGTTTCGTTTCTTCAACATTGGCGATTGAGTAGATTTTCACTAAACCGTGATCGACGAGTTTGTCGAGATAATCGTCCGGTGTTATCGTAATTTGGATTGTTTCACTTCGGCCAGGTGGTACGCTGATGGTGCCTTGGGTGCGTTTCAAAAAATTCGCAGTAGCACCTGTGTATAATACACAGAAGTTGCGGATAGAACTGCGTTGATTGTGCGTGGTTCGTTTGAACGATTCTCAATTTTGACGATAACGTGGAAATCTTCACCGAACGGTACCGAATCTATGTCGATCAAATCAAAGAACACATCTTCGTCACCTTTGTTCGGTATTTCGTATAGATGTTGCGCTTTCGGTACGCCTTTCATGGCGTTATAGACGGTTAATCTTTCAGCAGCTGAACCTTCGGGATTTTTGTAAAGTTTGGTAACATCCCACATGTCTGTATCGGCTTTATCATCGGTTACTCCTACTATTTTTGTCAAAATTTTTCGACCAACACTAGTTTAAAAGTTGATTAGCTTTTAGTAATGGATACAAATCGGGAACTTACTGGTATTTGTTGGTAGATATCCGTGAAAATCCCCAATCAGAATTGTGGTCCTCTTGGAAATGCACAACGTCAGCGTTGACTTCAGCAAAAACAAACGGTGTATCGTACAGGAAACCAACTTCACCTCTACGAACAGCTTCAACGGAAGCTGGTCCACATCGATAAACACTGCTACTTTGTTCTTGTGGTGTGGAATCAATAATTTGCCAACCACCGTAACCTGTCGGTAAGTCCGGACGTGACATCCATACATCGTTCCAAACGTGGAAATTCCAACAATGATCGTTACAATCACCATCAGGACCATTCTCGATACGATTACCGAGAGTATCGAAGAATCTAAACACTCACTTTAATCTAAAATTGTAAAATTGTGTATCTTCTTACTTGTCAACAGTGAGGGAGCAATTGGTATCATGAGCAGAGATATAATTCGTTGTAGCCCGGCACGGTATTCCTAGCGTACGACAAATCGTCACTGCAGCAGCTGCAAATACCCAACACTGGCCGTATTTGATAGGCTGTCCACCGGATTTTAGGAACTGATCCATTATTGCAACAGATCCGGTCCAAGCATGTGGTGAAGTTCCATCAGCATACTCGCCATCCCACCGGCCTTCTAACAGCCCGTTATCATCGACTGAATTTACCTAAAATACACGAAATTCACTTGATACTTGTAAAATTGTAGAGAATTTCGTACAATTGCTGAAATTGCTCTAGCTACTAAAACCGGTGATCCTCGATCGGCATAATCCAAACTGGATTTCTCCATCAAGAACACAGCAGCTGGTAGGACAATATCGTCGAATTGGCCGAAAATCCAGTGCTTGCCGGTTGGATTCTTAAAAGTACCACACCAAATCTTGCCAGTTTCATTTAGAACGTACTCTTCACGATCGGCTTCATTGCTCATATAAACACCATCTTCTTCACACCAAGGATTGAAGAGAATATAAATGTCCATCTCTTCCTAATTCAATTAAAATAGAAATTGGTAAGAAGATTAAGAAGGTGGAATCTCACTTTATAATCGTATCTACGAGTCCGATCTCCCGAAATATTTGTTTGAATTGAACATTTCCAAATACCAATTTGAGCATTTGGCGCGATATGAATTTGCATTTGTACAACATTTCCGTTTATTTGACTGACAGCAGCTGTCCATCTGGACGTGTCTTTTGGCAGTTGTCGTTGCTTATGCAAAACTGGTAAAATTGCTCGAGTGCCTCGAATAACGTTCGGTCTTGGGCCTGAAAACAAAGGGCCATAAAATTTCGCTAATTGCTCTAACACATTTCCATTTCTTTCAATCCACAGAGCGGCTTAAAATTTTTAATTAAAAATAGTTTAGTTCGTGATTTGTGGAAAATTACCAAAATAGAACCAAACATTTTCCCTAAAGCTAAATTTTCACCTTCAGATCTCCCCAAATGATCAACCGGCAAAACAGCAATATTAATCATAATTTAATTACCACTTATCAAATAATTTACATAAATACTAAATTAATTAATAGCTTAGCTAATGGGAAAAACATTACACTTACCGTAGCCAAAACTAATACGTACAACATCATTTTCTATATCAAACTCACGATTGAAACGTATCGCAAAATAGAAATTACAACCGCGTCGAAAAATTGGCGTTGGTATATCGGCATTTGATATCAAATCGTATTCTTCTGTATGATTCGATTTCGCGTTATCTTTTGCATAGAATTCGATAGCCTCAATTTCAATAGGATCCATTTTTAAAATGCCAACAAAACAAATTGTGCAGAAAAGCTGGCAAATCACCAATACTTTTTCAGAAAAATGTGTAATACTTTTTTTGATGACCACTGATATTGCAAAGTTGATTATTTTTAGTTTTCTAGTAAATTTTTATTTCTTGTAATCGATGAGAGAGCCGAATCACTACTGTTGTATCTGTTGACAACAGTTGATTTTATAGGAGCATACGTGTACGTGTGAAATCAACCGTTTCGATCGTCAAATTTGATCGAAAGAAATTCCAATTTTGCAACACTTATGCAAATTCAACTACTATTTGATAATTGTTTTATCAATTGCTCAACATCCTAATTATTTGAATGTGTAAGGTTATCACCAAGTGTTAACTTATCATTTAATTAGCGATTTTAGACGGAAAGACGACAACAAAATTGAAATTTTCTATAGAATTGTTATCGTAGATCCAGATTTAATTTTCGGAATTTTAAAAGTAAGTCATGGTCGTGCAAATAAAAATATCCAGGTACGATTGTATGTGGATTAATCATCAAAGTCAATGTCGCTTGTGGTTTGATCGTCATTGCATTTCTTTGGAAATTTCGCATCCATCATCATTCTCGCTTATGTGAAAGTTGCGGAAGAAAAACTAAAAATACTCAACGTTGCAAATCATTTAAATGACAAATTTGTATTCAATTTGTAAACGAGAAAAACTTGTTTTCCATGTAGATTCTTCCCTAATTAAGGTAATTACTATGCATATTCGGAATCTAATAAATCTCAGTCAATCAAAATTCACCGATTCTTATCAATCGTATCCACGATTTTTCATATTCGATTAACAATAATCTTGGTGAAAGATGCCAAAATTGGTAATGCAAATTGTTTAGCATGCAGCGAATAGAAACGGAAATACACATAACGTAAATCTATTTAAATTCATATGATCTAATCCAAATTTCATGTATGTAATGATTTAATTACTGATGATTTATTTATAAAGATAGTCGAATACGAATTTCAGGAACAATACAATGACACAACGAATTTCAGGAACAATACAATGACACAGTTGTTGGATGATTTGAAGTTAATTGAGTTAATTTTCCAAAATTTCTATTATAAACTGCGATACAAGAAAAAACTGAAAAATATCGATAAAAGAAGCAACACTTCTTCAAGGCAACCATTCGGCCTTCGACTGGTGATGTAAACAATTTTTTTGGAAAATTCTATTCTTTTATCATCATCAATCTAACTTGTAAATTCACGAATTTCTCACTCCATTATCTCCCAATATAAATGGCTTTTTAATTAGATAGAACACAGGTGATCAACATTTTCGGCTAATAATTGGTTTGTTATTGATTATAAAATCAAAAAAAAATCGTCAATATGTTTATTTCAACAAGGAACCTACAGTTTTCTGGATTCAAACAGATGCAAAATAATTATTTCGAACACTATTCAAGTGGTTTAATCGACAGAAATATTGAGTTTTCTAATAAATCAAAATTATGTTTATTGTGTTTATTTATAAAATAAAATAACATTACACTTGTCTGGTTTTTAGCGTAAAATTGTCCGGCGCATCCACCATTTTTACCACTTCAAATTACGTCGTTTGGATTTAATTTAGTTATTTAAAAAATAAAAATTAAACACATTTCAAAATACCCGCTAATTATTTGAATAATTACGTGTCGTATTTCCATGGTAATCGTTTTGTTTACATTTTTTACCCCCTGTCATTAGAATTCAAAACAATCACAACAATCCGTGATGGTAATCCTTGATATTTTTAGTAAAAATATCGAAATTACTTATAAATGTACGTTAATATCAAAAGCAACAATATTGGTATTAATTTTTGGTGTTTCTACTGTAGTTGTACCGTTTATTTTAGCGTATAAAAGTAAAGGTAATTAATTAATTAATTAATTAATTAGTGATTCAATTTATTAAAAATGTAGGTTTCTGGTTGAAACGAAGTGTATTCTATGAACAACCAGATGTGAGATTTAAAGGCGAATATCTATTTATAGCGACAACGAACGATTTAAATCGACCGATTGCTTGTAGTTCGCTGTCGTATTATCAAGAGACAATCGAAAGATTTGATAAATGTGCCACAATTAAAGTAAATTGAATTGAGCAATTCACGATAACTTTTCGAATAAATTCTCAATTTTAGGTCCGAGAAATCGACTATAATTTTGATAAATTAGTAGACGAGATTAATTTCCAATTGGCCGTAAATCTTCCGGAAGGAACCCACATTACATCATTCACGATAATCGTCCCGTTAGATTATCGTCTGCATGTAAAGTAGAAATAATTGGCAAGAAAATTGAATTATTTGTGTTTTTACAGCAACAATGTCAATTGCGAATGCAATCGTTTATAATTCATCAACAATTCCTGCCGGTTGTTCTGTCGGAATTTTCGATAATTGCCGATTTGAATTTGAGGCAAATCGAAGCTCTTTATTGCAAACAAATCAATACTTTTTATAATTATTCACTGATTACTAACGGGGATTATCGAATCGAAAATATAATCGAGGAACAATCAAGACGAAACGGTAAATATTTCGATTATAGCCGAATTATAAGCAAGGTTTTTTGATTTCAGTATCCACAATTTTAACAAATATTTTAACGAATTTTATAATCGAAAACAGTAAAAATTTTAATCTAATTTTCAAAATTCGTATACCAGAACAATCGTTTTTGTATAAACCAGGATTTTGGCAAATAACCAAATGGGCTTGGATCCAATATTTATCGATATTTTTATTAATCTCCTATCTAGTACAAAAATTGAAATTGTATTTGTTCAATCGTAGATTTGCTTTGTTTTATGTAGATGATCCGCTAAAAAAGAAACAATAAATTTCCATTTTTCGTATATAAAAAATATTCGTTTCTCTATAGGCCAAGATCGAATTGCGGTGTCTTCTCTACCGCTCCTCTGTCGAATTTATCGCGATTATCTTCCAAAATGATCGTGTTTCGCAGCATATCATCGACTTGTACGAACAAATATCGGTACTCGTATTTCCCCGAGTCATTCTACAAAGAAATTTCCATAATTCGATTATTTTGTAATTGAACAAATTTCACCTGGCACATCTCTAAATTGGCGGTGCCTTTATGGAAGGAGCCTTGCAGATAGAATTTCATCCTCAAACATTGCCGGTTATCCCGCTGGAAAACAACATGTTGTGCATGTTGTCTACGTCCACGTCTTGTCTCGTAACCAAACGCCTTTATCGGCAAACCTAACTTATCTTGTATTCGACTATCATTCTTGCATATTTCTACAGTTTTTGAATAAACATTATTCGGACTATTGCTCGAGAATAATTCGTTAAATACAGCGTAAAATAAAGTACCAGTCACACCTATTCCTAACAGTATTACACCTAAATATGAGGCAGTCTTTGTGGTTTCTTTGACTTTTTCACCTAATGGTTTAACGTTGGTATCAATTTCCGAATTCGTTTTTGATAACCCAACTTCACGGCCAGATTTCCAACGATTCAAACCATTTAAAATTATCGATTCTTTGCGGAGAAATCGACGATTTCTTAATAACTGCGGTAGAGTTCTTGTTAATATCATAATTCTGTTATACGAAAATTAACCAAAATTCATGACGTTCAACATAACCTCAATTTTGTCGTGTCTAAGGTTACGCCGCCGATTCGTTTCATTATTATTTCGAAATAATCAATTATTTCCATATTTAATTAATTGCAATGATCAATGAGTCTTTCTTATTATTAAATTTGTAATAATTAACCCATTAGAACGAATTTATTTGTGATTATTGGTAATTTTATGCGCCGGCGCGTAACTTTTACCACTTCGCTGATATTATTATCATTAATATTATTATAACCTGACATTTCATCGTTGACATTCAATCAGTTTTGTTGAATAAATTGAAGAAATGTAAATAATTAACGTTGTATTGTTCGAATTTCATTGGAGTGTTGAATTAAAATTTTATCGTATTCAACTGAGTTAAACGATAAAGTATGGATTGGGTTATATCGGACGAGTTATCAATAACTGTTGGTACAATAGTTGGATGGGTCAGTGCTGGTGCTATGATAATAGGTGGTGTTATCCCATATATACCGCAATATAGACAAATAAGGAAAACACAAGATGCTGAAGGCTTCTCTTTATTAGTCTGTCTGGCATTATTGATAGCGAATACTTTACGGATTATGTTTTGGTAAAAATCGTACGAATTGTTATGAATTGTTAATTAAAACGATTATTTTCAGGTTCGGTAAACATTTCGAATATCCACTACTTATACAAAGTATAATAATGAATTTAACAATGTTTACAATGATACATCTGTGTGTACGTGTTAGGAATAGGAATCAATTATTGCAAGCTAGACAAAGAATATTTACAGGTATTTAAATTTCTATAAATCGTGTATTGTTTTATTTTTAGAAAACTAAATAGCCAATCGATAGTAGTAAACCTGGGTAATTAAGTTTAAAGTACACATACACCAGATTTACAATCTATTTTCCTACTGCTTCTATTAGTTTAATTTTTAATTATATTATTTTTCATATTTCTAGTTTACAATTGATTATTTTAAAACGATTTTATTTTATTTCCAACAGCTAAACCCGGTGAAGTCGACAGATTGCTAAAATCTAAGCCTCCTCGCTCTTCTCACAATATTTGTGGTAATTCGCTTGCACGCCTTTGCTTTAACCGAATAATTTTTCTTAATTTAACATTATATTTCGTTACTAATGCACATTTTTTAATGATAGATTTCCTAACTAATCTATTACTCATTAGATAATCTAATTAAATAGGCCATCTTATCTCAAGGTTATTCTAAAGTTGATCAATCTATAGAATTATCTATTTTGAACTCTTTCGTTTCGATTAAAATTTGCCTATAAATAATGGTTTGTTGAACTTTTGATTTGATATCATCTAAAGTTTGTTTTATTTAAATTTAACGCACAATGATAGGCTTTTGAGCTTTATTTATTGATAATTTAGTATTGTGGACAATTTGTAAAAGTTCTATTCTATTTACAGATTTCGATATGAAACATTTTTGGAATTGGAATGATTTCCAATCGTATATAGACTGTATGTTAGTGTTCACAATAATAGCATCATTATTAATGTATTTATTTATCGACAAAATTATCTTTGTTGAAATTGTTGGATTCTTAGCTGTATTCACTGAAGCCATGTTAGGTACACCGCAATTAGTCAAGAATTTCAGAAATAAATCAACAGAAGGAATGAGGTGAGTTTCAATACAAATCACAATTTAATATAGCCCTGAAATGGTAGATAATCGATTAAATTTCCGCCTTAAAATTGTAACTTTGTTGAATATTTCTGTAAGTCAACACAAGCACCATCTGGTACCATGAATTCCTTTAATTTTCGGCCATGTTTATTTTTAAATAGACCAATTTAATGATAATGAATCAGAATTGGTTCCAGACGAATTGTTTATTAAAATTTGCACGTTCAACGATTGTCTAGACGTATTAATAAGCGAATTACAGCAAATACGCGACATGATAATTTTATTTGAAATTCCTGTAAAATTTATAGATATCGAGTCACGCATTCGTTAAACCTTGACAGTCGTCTATTTTGATTCAGAAAGAATTGATTCGTGTCTCATGGTAGTAACACTTTTCACACACCCTCTAAAATAAAAGGATTGTGATGTGTAAATAATGAAACACGCTAAGAAAATATCGATATTAGTAATACAGGCATATAACGAAAACCACTCAAATTCGTAGAATAAAGAGCGGAAAATGTCAAGAATATTTCACGGCGGTATAAGAACACTAGAGAATTTTTAAATTTCAAAGTATTGTTCTATAGAATCGATCTAATATTTAAAAACTAAACCAATAAAGCTTGTATTAATTTATTACAATTAATTACGATTATATTGGATTAAATTCTAATGAATAAGTCTCAAATACCATCCGGTAATCGATAAAATATCATTTAAGATGCTTCAATAAATGTTACGGTGATATTTTCCATCAACCATGAAATATCAAAGTTTACAATTTTCTTAATTTTTCCAATTTCAGTGTTAGTATGGTTGTAATGTGGACATGTGGTGATATCTTTAAAACGTTATATTTTCTATTCCGTTCAGCACCAATGCAATTTTGGGTATGCGGTTCAATACAAGTTAGTGTTGATTTATTAATACTATTACAAGTTTATATTTATCGTAATAATACTGAACCACAACGCGTCCGACCACATCGGATGGATTGAGTAGTTATTATCCTAAGCCATGATGACAGTATCAATAATAAACGAACAGAACAAAATAGTAATCAAATACATAACGATAATGATTGTTGTGATGATGACGACGATAATGATGATAATAGTAGTAATATTGATAAAATTGTCATTGGCTATAGTGATAGTAATAATACAATTGATACAACAATGAAAACATTAGATGAATGTTGTAATAATAATAATAATAATAATAATAACGTACAGACAATTCATGCTGATGTTCATCATATTAATGATAATACCGCCATTAATGGTGTTATTATTAATAATAATCTTAATAATAATAACAATGATAATAAACGAGCTTTCAAATTTTCCTCGTGTAAAAAACAGAAAGGTAAAGTGATGCTTATCCATAGGCATACTTTATGACAATTGCTTACATAGAAATTCAACTTTTTCGAAATACCAATGGTTCCATATCAGTAATTTATAGTAATTCCTTGTAAATAGATAAGTGATTAATGAACAAAATAAAACAACTAAAGTACCTTAATTGATTTAAAAGAAATAAATGGCTATTTTTCTTGAAACCTTAAAGCTTAAAACGTTTCTAGAATTGGACAGAATGCTGTGATGTTGATAAAAGTTTAGATTTTAGTGTCCATTAAAAAAAAAACAGATATATTAGGAGTTTGTGTAATTTTAAATAATAATAATTTAATTAATTTACTGTGATTAATAATAATTCCACTAGTCTTCTAAATGAAATTGTTTATTGAACAATTAGTAATATTTTTAAATAATTCTTTTTTGTCTAAAATTGACGAATTTTAGAAGTCAATTGTCGTGGTTTGATTGCTACTATCTTAGGTCAAATTTTAAAATCAGACCATAATAGTTTTGTAATTATAAAAAAAAAATGTTAAATTGTTGATTGTTATGCCAAATTTGCGTCTCCATTAAGTTTTATTGATCATTTGAACCTAAAAGAAATGTAATTTTTGATACCTTGTACAATAGAGAATAAACAAATAAATAAATAAATAAATAGAGATATAAAAGAATTTATTTATTTATCTATTGAAAAATCATTAAAATTTCTGTAATAAAACTAGTGATTGTAATTTAACTTTACGAACAGATTGAGAACTTCAGAAAGAACCAATAGGCTTGTTTAATGGTAGATTTTTGTAATAAAGCAATAAAACAAGGTATAAACTACCCGAATATCAATATTTCTTATAATCTAAATTAATTTTCTTCCTTACTGTCCTTATCAATATAACCTTTATCAATCATATAGTCCCTAATATTATCAATTTCTTCCGGAAATTTCTCCGGATTCTCCTTCATATATCGATAAACACCCAAATCGGCTCCAATTATTTTAAATTGCACCCCAAACACTTCAATTGTTGCCCCAATATAAAAATCAACAGGTGTATAATAATCATTTGTTCCTGGTTTAATCAATAGTGTACTAGATAAATATCGTCCACCTTGTATTCCTGAATTTTTAATAGGCGGCTCTATTATTTTACATGTTCCATTATCTAAAGCGTATATTAATAAGAATCGTCGAATTGCATCTTCCGGATGGACAGCGTCCATAACCATCTCATATACCAGTTTTTTATTGGCGTTTAAAATTTGTTGAACCACATCGAATTTGTGTGGTTGTTTCGGTTTAGACGGCAATTTTGACGGTTTCTCTACCTCAATTGGTGGTTTTTGATCGATGTAAAGATAATTTTTATAATAATCCCGTGTAAATGCGTCACAATCGTAGAGAAATAGTTTTCTGCCTAAAATAAATATCGTCTCGTCAACCAGAAAATCCCTCGGTTCGTAATATTCGATGGTATCAGCAGATTCGAAAATATTCGATGGAACAATTGTTGGATAATTCTAAAAACCGTTTGAATTAATTTAAATGGGTTTTTGAGGAGTAGATGGTATACTTTCGGTAGTTTCAATCGCTTTAAAGTCCGTGGACAAGGGTCTCTTCCACTGTTCTTCTCGGGAATTTCCCGTATTGTTATGGTGTTATCGTTGAGGAAGTAGTAAATTTTACACTTTCTTATCTCACCAAATTCCGAATCTCTATCATCCCATAGAGCATCAAATCTAAAATTATTGATCTGTTATCAAATTACAACTAATTTCAAACGATTTACTTTAAAATACCGTCGCGATTGTAATCAAATTTGCCCGGTTTATCATCAGATTGGGTTTTAATTGATTTGCTATGATCCTGTCGATTTTCCATATAAGGATCTGCAGGGAAATCTTCAGGTGCTGGCATGATTAAACCTTGACTAGCCATAAATTCTCGGGTGAAATCATCACAATCAACTAAATGATAAGTGATGCCATTAATCCAAACATCTTTACCGATCGCTAAATCTGTCCAGTGCCAATATTGGGTTGAGTTCTTTTGAATTCGATTTCTTCCCACTAATCTGCCTTGAACAAATCCACTATTCTATCGGAAAATACAAACAATAGGAGTTTCCCAAAATACGAATCTACAAAAGTCGAACTTACTAATATTTTCGGCTCGATCACAGTTAAAGTATCATCTTCTAGAAAATAAAGAATATTAACATATCGTATCCTATAATCTTCCCATGGTGATTCAGTTATTGTTTGTTTGAAAAACGCTTTAAACATTAAACATTTCTTATCGTAAACTTCATAATGCGGTCGAAATAATGGCAACTCTCGAACTTGACTCCTGCCATACGTTAATACCGGATCAAAAGGGCAGGTTCGAATTGGATCGACATATTTAACAGATTTTGATTCTAATTGTTTGTTACCAATAGCAGTAAAATTGTGTTTCGGTAGTTTAAAACCATTTTTAACCGTAAAGGTGTGCGATCTATGGAATTTCGTCACCTGAAGATTAACAAATCAACCAAAAGAAGACTGATTTAATCCACTTACTGTAGGATCAGTAAAATTGAAGCCTGGTAGTTTAGGTAATTGTGCCATTATAATCTAGGATTTGTTTGATTTTAAATAGAGGAAGAATCGATTCAATTATTGTTACTATGGAAATTATATCAAAGAAGTACCTGAATGTAATTTATCTTTAATGGAAATATCGTAAAAGTAATATTATAAAATTTATCTCTCTTTGGAACATTTTTTCACATGCAAAATTTATTAAAAATATCTTTCACGCCTATGTGAAGATTACGAAATTTTCTTTAAATTGGCGTAATTTGAAATTCGCGCTTCTTATAGCTTTACCGACCTCTTGTGGAAGTTCTAATTTTTTCAACAATGTTGCCAAGTGTATTGAATTTCAAAGCTGTAGAGAATTCTTTTAACGATTACAATTTATTTTTGTATTAATAATATACAATTATTGGCACAGAAAAAATTAGCACTATTAATAATTTATTATATATCACTTTTGTAACAGATTTCCATGAATTAAGACGACATATAATGATACAAGAATTTACGGTAGAAATTGAGATTATTGTTAGCAACGTGGTTTGTCAAAATATTGACAGATTTTCAAAAATTGTGGAAAATTCCGCAGTGAACGATATAGCGGTAGTAGTAGAATTTATTTTCATTTAATTCATTAAATCAGAATTGTTCTAATTAAAATGTGTTTATTTGTAAAAATTGTCGGTTATTTATTTTAAATCAACGATAAGACTAGCGCGTAAAATCAGATTTTTGTAAAGCTAACCTTACTTTTGTACACCACAATTATGTCACTTGCCGTATCGAAAACTGTTGATTTATCACCTGCTGTTTTGAGTTCTCTTACACCTGAATCGAATGAAGACGGATCTTTTAGAGGTTTGTTTGTATTTCTATCATTCCAGCCGATAATATCAATTTGAACGATTTCAGAGTATCCAACACTTGGTGGTGTTCTCTCCAACACAGATTATGCTTGGCTAGCAAATGGACCTAATTTAGAGATTATTAAAACGAGTAATAGTAGAATAGTCGGTGCTTGGTCATTTAATTTGGCCAATAATGCTGAAATAATTTGCGTTGAAGAAGTACAGAAAATTAATAAAAGACCACCGCTATTAGCCGTCTGTTTAGATTGCGGTAATCATGGGAGTATGATTTGTATTTTTGATTTTATTACATCGAAAGTTATACGAGCCATTGAAGTTCCAGAAATAGTTAGTTCTAATTTAAAAGAAGTAAAGCCTTTAATTAATTTTGAACATTCCAGATCACTAGTTTACATGTAATAGATTCAGGAAATGATATTTTCACATTACCGAGTCCTTTAAGGGCTTTTGATGGGATTTTAACAATCGGCACAGCAGGTGGACCAGTTTATTTGATCGATATTTGTCGACAAGTTTGCGATGATGGATTGACATTAAATGGTTTAGCTGATATTCGTGATGAATCAAATCCTTGTAAATTATTCACAATTACTTCAAAAGATATTGATAAGATTGAGTTACATAAAGAGAGTGCTGTTCGACATAATGACCATCTCGCTATCTATCTTAATGGTAATTTTTTCGATATGATTTTAATAATTCTATTGATAAGCTAATTCCAGCGACTTTTGATAATAAAACGCAACATTTCTTATTGAAAGGCCCGGAAGGCGGCAATCGTACTTATGTTGATGCTAAAGAGGCGGCAGTTAGTGCACTATTTTATTGTCCACAATTAGGTTCATTATTAGTTGGTTATAATTTTGGTGCATTTCAAGTTTATAATCTTGTTGGTTTAACATTAATTTATACATCACCAGTATGCGAAGAACATATACCAATAACACATTTTACAATACAAGAACCGGCCGATGATCCAAGAGCTTATTGTTATATTTGGGCTGTTTATAGTGCTGGTCGTGATTTTCAAGCTTGTTTCCCATTGGCTGTAATGTATACATTTTGTTATCAGACCAAAGAATATCATGAAGGTTATGGATTTTTATATCAAGTAATTTCTTTTATTGATTATTGATTGTTTAAAATCAAAGATGATAATTGCAGGATTTCAATTATGCCTCAATTCAATTTCAAATGGAATTAACTTCGTGTAATGGTGAGAATCGTCGAGAAAAACCACAAGGTGGCCGATGTTTACGTTTAAATACAATACAAAGAGGGAATTTCCTACGTGATACTCCTAATAACGATTCTATTGATGATAATTTATCGTTAAGTATTTTCATTTGGAACGTTATTTATAATAAGCGTGATAGTGATGTTTGTGTGTGTATTTTCGACTTAAATCAATGGTACAAAGAACAATTACCTAGTAAGTAAATTAGGTTAAAGTATTCAAAATTATAAAAAATCCGTATCAGGCATTCCAGATCCGAATTTCTCATCAACTTATATGATCCAGTTTTGTGTTAGCAACTTGTTTAATTCTTCATTATCATTAGATCAAGATTATCCAACTTTAGATGTTAGTATTATTGAGAAATCGTTGAAACAGTTTAAAGGAATTCAGAAACTTGAAGAATATTTCTGTCCCAACTCATTGTCATATGGTAAAATTCAAAAATTTCCCCTGTAAATAATAATTCTATAAATACTTACAGATTTGGTTGCATTACGTGAAAATAGTGTGGTTTTTTCTACAAAATAAAGGTGTACAAAAGTCATTATTGGCACATATTGAATCTTCAGGTCCTTTGTGTTTAATTGATCCAGCGAAACTTATCAACAAATTATCGGTTTAGGATTATTACCATTATTTATAGATTTACCAACAAATATCCCGATTTCTACAGTAATTAATTCAAAATTTCCCAATTCAATTCAATGATAATTGATTTTTATTAGAATCAACGACGAGAGATTATATTGAGTTCAGCATTGGAGCATTATTTAAGAGGTTGGTTATGCAAATGTGCATCAGAATGGGCGAGTGGTAATTTCTTATCAGCTGGATGTTCATTGGATTTCTTGATTTCGTGGGCTTTTCAAAGGGCATCCGTTCTAAAAACAAATTGCGATAAATTTTGTAATTTTTCACGTAATTTTCTGTATTATTCGAACTAATCATTATAATTTCAGGTGTACCATTATTTGATTATTCTCAAACAAAATTAGATTCGAATACAACAAAATTATTGAATAGTTGTACACGACAATTGAGAAATTTAACAAATTTTTATGTATTTGTGATTGAAAAATTATACAAATTTATATCGAATCCACAATTAGTTCAAGAACAATACAAATCGTTAGAGTCAATTGTTGTCTATTTAGAAGTTGTATTATGCTTTTTAAATATTGGTTTATTGCCAGAATGTCCAATTGTATCTTATTCCACAAATTGATGATTTCCAACGGATAAATGTGCCCTATCCTGCTGAAATGTTAATTGATGCCTACAATGAACGGTAAGATTTCTAATTTTTCAATTTCTTAAATGGAAATAATTGTTTTTAGGAGAGGTTTGTTGAAAATTGAAAATGAAAAATTGTATTCTTCATCAAATAGTCCTTTATTTATTGATAATTTAATTGATTCTGAATATGGAAGTCAAATACTACAAGGGTAAAATTGCTAAATAAAAGTCTAATCTTTTAAAAAAATATCAAATTTGTAGATATTGGAGAGATGATGGAGGAAATGGATTGTACCCACCGCTATCCATACAGGCATTACTTCGAATTTATTTAATTGAAGATGCTGATATTGTGTTTAAACATACGGTTGTTAGTTATTTACTTTTGGATTTAGTAACAATTCTAGATCAAGATCGGTTTGTTTCCAATTTTTAATCAACTAACATTTTACAATGAAATTTTCTTTACAGATATAAGCATATTGCATCGTATTTAATAAAATTTCCAACAGTTTTCAAATTATCTTTAAGTAAAATCAAAATAATTCAAGCATTGTGGCAATTAGATCACGGGGATTGTAACGTAATTAATTTTTCTTGCTAGTTAATATTCTATTTATCTAATTTTCAATGATTGTAGGCTGCTCTTGGACTTTTGTTCGATTCTTTAGTAAAAAAAGAAGATCTAACTGAATGGCATCATAAAATGGTCTTAAGATTATTGATTCTACAAAATCAACACAAACTTGCCTTACTCTACTTGCAGGTAATTTCTTTATTTTGCTTTTTGTTCAATAATTTATTATATTTTAAACGATTTTTTATAGGTGAAAAATCCCATAATAAAGGACAACGAAGATATTTGTGCTATAATTAGTTTATATGTTGCTAATGATATGCTGGATGAGGCATTTTATTTTGAACAACGTTACAGTGGACAAGTCGGTAAAAAATTATTTATTCGTCTCCTTGAAGAAGCCGATAAAAATGACAAACTAAAATTAATTATCCGTCGGAATCTCAATCAAGAACAAGAGACGTTACTCTTAGATTATCTTACAAAGAGTCCAAAACCATATGCTAAAGATTTGCAAATTTATTATTATATTATAAATTCACGCCATTTTGAGGCATTTAATCTCTACAATAGTAGTGTAACAAATCAAGTAGATTGTCAAGGTTTATCTGGACAGTTGAGTGCAAATCCTCAGGATCAAATGATTATTCATTTAAAACGATTATTTCCTGACATAACACAGAAAATCTTCGATTATTGTTATGAACACAAAAATGATGTTGTTGAAAAAGGTAAACTTCTTGAAATTAATTATTTTATAATAATAAGTATCGGAAATTGTAGAAACGAAACCGACGCCTGTGTCTGCTTTTGTTTATAATGCTCAAGAAAATGCCAAATACAAATCAAATTTTATTGGCGCAGTTATAGCAAAAACTCGAACAACTTTCAACGAGTCTGCTCTAAATAAGAAATTCGTAACTGAAACAATACCTTTCATTAGAACTTCAATTATTAGTAAAACAAATGCAAGGTATTTTTGTGATATTTAACAATAATTAATTCTATTGAAACATTTTTTTCAGAGATTCAGTAACCGTAATTGATCCAAAAATAATCAAAGTTGATAATTCTATTGATTCACTTAGTGAATCGCCACCACCCAATAAACGTTTGAAACTTTCAAAATCATCATCACCATTTTCAACAACTTTATCAATGTCAAGATTAGAAACACCAATTGTACAAAGGAAATTATTTAAAACTCCTGAATCTATTGAAAAGTCAGATCTTCCACAGAGTATCTTAAAAAAATTAACACCAAATGAATCATCAATAAAACATGAAGATTCAAAAGTATTAAATTCAACTCCTTTATCTTCATTGCGAAAAGTAGAATTTATAAATTGTATTTATAATTTTATAAATTTGAATGTTTTAGGGGAAATCGTTGGGGTCTCCTTATAAATCACTGGAACGTCCATCGCCAAGTGTACGTTTTCAAGGATTGAAAAATCTATCACCAATTGATGAAAGTCAGAATTCATCAAAAGAATTAGATAATAGTGGAACAACTCGTGAATCTTCAAAGAGTCCAACCATTCAAAAATTCTATTCACCTGATGTTTCCTTCAATGACAATGAAATTGGTGCGAACAGTTCAGAAAATATGGATATTAAAAACGATGAAACAATAAAAAGTCCTGTATTTTTATCACCAAAAACTCGAAAAAGTTATTGTTTTAGATTTTTGTATTCCTATTTCTAATAAGTTTCAATTTCAGGTGTACCGTTACGATCAACTTCAAGTTCTTCATCCAAGAGATTATCAGACGTTAGCGATAGTTTTGGTCTAAATTTCAACTCTTCAAGTGGCTCGACACAAATTACATTATCGACGAGTTCTCTGGAATCTGTAAATAGCCCTGTACAGGACAAGAAACCTGTACAGGATTCTTCAGAAGGTTCATCGAACATTTTGTCGTCAAATATAAATGTAGATGAAAAAAATCTTAGTCCAAGAAAGGATTTGCCAAGAATCCTACCAAATTTACGACCACGTAAACGAAAAATTATTTTTAATTTTTGTTGTTTTTAACAAGTTTCAATTTCAGGTGCACCGTTACAATCAACTTCAAGTTCTTCATCCAAGAGATTATCAGATTTTAGCGATAGTTTTGATCTAAATCTTAACTCTTCAAGTGGTTCGACAAAAATTACATTATCGAGGAGTTCTCTGCAATCTGTAAATAGCCCTATACAGGATTCTTCAGAAGGTTCATCGAAAATTGTATCATCAAAACATTCCTTAAATCTTCAAAGCAATTTAAATATAAATGTAGATGAGAAAAATCTTAGTCCAAGAAAGGATTCACCAAGAATCCTACCAAATTTACGACCACGTAAATCGTTATGTCGCAAAGTTTTAGAACATAATATTGCGTCACGTGTTCTAACATCACCTAGACGACGACTATCAAAACGTATAGAAAAAGAGGAATGTAGTGAATTGAAGAATATTCAAGAATCTCATTTAGAATCATCAAGGAAATTTAATGATGGTAAAGAAATACAAAAATCAAATTTAATTGAAAAATATAGTATTACCAGTAAAACGATGGTTGAAGAAACTGATGAAGAGGATATTAGTATACATGAAATTGATATTAGTGGAACCTCAGTTGGATTATCTGATTCATTTAAAAGAAGTTTGATAGATTCAAAGATAATTTCTTCAGAAATTAATGAAAATCTTTCTGTATCTAAAAATGAAACTGAACAGGTTTCAGAAGATAAAAATACAATTAGTGAAACTGAAAATCAACAGCACTCAAAGCTGTCAGAAACTGTTTTAAAAAATAATGAAGAAATACAGAATCAGGCTTCTATAATTGAGAAAACAGAAGAAACTGCAGAAGCATCTAAAATTTCTTTGGGTGATAGTAAAACATTCCTCGAAGAAACTGATGATAGTATCGTTATAAAAAATGATACAACATTTGGATTGACTGACTCATTGAAAAAAATTCTAAATGACTCATCATCATCGGGAAGAGAATTAGAAGAATCTAAAAATCCTTCAATTTCTGAAAACCGAACAAATATTCCAACAGATAATGAAACTAATACGATTATAATTCTAGATGATACACAAAAAGAATCCAAATCATACCCTGATAGTTCTTATAATGTGGATGATAATATGATGGAAGTTGATGATTATAATAACGATGATGCAGTTCCTCAAACAACTGATAATAAAACAAGCAATGATGATGTTAAGGACGATGACGATGATGTAAAATTAATTTATGATGATCTATCCCAAACATCACAAACTAAACAGATTAATGCTGATGAAACTGAAAATAATAATGATGATGATATAAATATTGAAGAAATTATATTAAAAGCTGATAACCAATCAAGCTTAGTACAAGAAAACGACCTCGATGAAACACCAAGTGGTAAGTTTTCATTTATAGAATTTTAAATTATTTATTTTATTATCAAAAATGTTTGTAGCCCTCGAACGAAATGTTCTTGATGATGATTCAAGTGAAGATAATAAAGAATTAAACGTTGATGATCCAAAATCTGGAAAAAAACAACTAGAAGAACCAGAAGTTATTGAAATATTGAGCTCTAGTGAGGAAGATGGAAGTGTTAATGAAGAAGAAACTGAAGAAAGCTCAAGCGAGAATTCATCATCTAATGATGATGGTGATCATGATGAAAATCTTGATGTTGTCTTTGAACGAAATATTAATGAATCATCATCTGTAAGTAGTGTAAGCAGTGCAAACTCTATAACAAGTAGTGAAGAAGAAGAAGAAAATGATGATACTAAAGAGACAGAAAAAGAGAGCGAGAATGGAGGAATTAAAAAGAAACGTCAATCTTACGGTTTATTCTATGGACCTATTGGTGAGACGATAGAAGAGAAGACAATACAAGAATCCATCATAAATCTTGATGAGACTCAAAAGTTGGAAAAAACAGGAGAAGTAGAAGATAAAAAAGCGACAATAAATGAAACACTGACAATTGAAGTTGAAGAAATTGAGAAAAATAAAGAAACTGATTCTAAAATGGAACAATCTCATGAGACTGATATTGATAAAACAGTTTGTACAGATGAAAATATTGGAAAGAGTTCTCTAGAAGAAAATAAATCTGTTATCGAATTTAAAAATCAACAATTAGATTCCGAAACAGAAGCGAAAGAATCGAATCGAAATGAATCACATTTAGAAGAAGAAGAATTGGAAATTGGCGAAAGTAAAGAAATTGATAATAAGAAACGACAATCATATGGCCTATTTCATGGTCCTATTGTTTATACAACAATTCGTGAAGAAAACATACCTGAATTACAAGACACGTCAATTAAAGAGAATCCGGTAGTTGATACAACGATTTCTGAAGAGAGTATGAGTGACAAACGAAACGCAACGGAACTTGAATTAAATGATACAGTAATTAAAGAAAATGAAAATCGTCCAAATACAGATAGTACGGATGAAAATATTGGGAAGAGTTCTTTAGGAGAAAATAAATCTGTTATCGAATTTGAAAATAAACAGTTAGAACATTCTGAAATAGAAGCGAAAGAATCGAATCGAAGTGAATCACATTTAAAAGAAGAAGAATTGGAAATTGGTAAAAGTAAAGAAATTGAAAATAAGAAACGACAATCATATGGCCTATTTCATGGTCCTATTGTTGATACAACAATTCGTGAAGAAAACATACCTGAATCACAAGACAGTTCAATTAAAGAGAATCCTGTAGTTGATACAACAATTTCTGAAGAGAGACAACTTGAATTAAATGATACGGTAATCAAAGAAAATGAAAATCGTCCAATTGTAATTGAAGAGCAAACAATTCGTAAAGATAAAGAAATTGAAGAAAATGAAGAAACTGTACGTATTAGACGCCAATCACATGGTCTATTTCACGGTATTATTACAGATAAAACAGTTTGTGAAGAAAGCGATAATTCAGCGATTGATCACAGTAAGAACCAACTAACGGATACGCAAATTGAAGAAGAAACTAGTCAAGAAGATTATAAAAAAAAGACAATCATATGGTTTATTCCATGGTTCTATCAATGAAACAATCACTGAAGATAGAGATTGTTTAACGAAACTCGACATTAGTGCGATTGAAAGTATAGAAAACAAAGCAATTGATGGGATACAATCAACAAATATAATCGATTTGCCGTCAACATCACAATTTGAAAGATCTGAAATCGATATTCCTTCAACATCGAATGTGGAAAATAAGAAATCCGTTGAAAGTCAACGCCGAACACGTAGAGCGGCTAGTGAAGATATCGATCAAGTAAAAATCCAACGTTCTATACGTACTCGATCTTCATCATTCCATTCGGAAGGACACCAAGAATCTTATAATAGTGATTTGGATAATACATTATCGAAATCTTTACGATCGAGAACAATTTTGATAGATGAAGAAAATAATAAATGGAATCAACGAAAACGTAGTACAAGTATCGATGATAAAAAAGATAATGAACCATTGAAGAAAGCTAAAAAATCGTCAAAAAAACATACATCAATATTACAATTACCTGAAATTATTGAAGAAGAAGATGAAGATAATCATACAAAACGTATAAAAGAAACATTAGAAAATTATTCAATGAGTCGTAGAATAACAAGAAGGCAAGCTTCATTGTTACAAAGTATTGATCCAGTTGTTGTTCTGAATAAATTACCACTGGATGGTAATTCTTCTATTTATACATTAATTCCAAATATTAATAGTTGATTGTCTTCTAGAAACATTGAAACAAATCGAAGAGAGAGAACAAGAATTGTCGACATCACAATTAAAACCAAAACGACGATTAAGATCAGATTCACAAAATTCGAATACTTCCGTTCATTCTGATACGAAAGTTTCATCTACTACAGGTTTTTTGTAATTTAGAAGAATTATTCCATGTTAATGATTATGAATTTATAGGAACAAAGATGCGCCTTCGAAGTTCTTCAACTGATGCGATAGAGGGAACTTCAACCTCTTCAAAATACAATAAAAAAACTAAAGTATTAATTGTTGTATATTACTATAGTCATATTTTAATTATTTAATTTTAGTCTGAAACCAGTGATGATTTAATTGAAATAGAATCAGGAACGCGAACTAGAAGTAGAACAAATTCCGAATCATCAACAGCATCAAGTATATCATTATTTGTTTTCTGTAGGTGTAATATTTAAAAGTATTTTTTGATAGGTGCTTCTACTACATCGAGAGTAACTCGAAAGAAGGTAAAGATTAGTAAATTACCAGAAATTAAAGAAGAGGATAGTAAAGAGACGGCTACAGCAGCTAAACGGGTAACTCGTAAACGATCAAATCAGAAATAGTTTATTGTTTTACATTTCCCATTTACTTTCCTATAAATATAAATAAATTCTGTTATTCAATTTCTTTCTACAATAAAAAATCATTTAATCATTAAAGAAATTTATTTATCTGTTGAAACGCACAATTTCGCTTGATTATTCAATTGACGGTTTGTATGAAGTAATAGTTTCGACTAAATCTCACAGGTTTATTTTCAGGTACACTGATGGACTTAAAATTCAGCAAGATTCAAGCAAATGACTATTGAAAGCTGCATTTTACGATGTTCCAACCGATTAGCTTTTATTGATTCACTGTATTTTGTACGTAAATAAATTGCTGAAACTGAATGCCAATGCTGATCAAATTAAATTTGGTAGGTAATTGGCTGATCCGTAATCGTAAAGTCCAACTCTGATTTTATTCTAGGATTGACCATCAATAGATCGACAGTTGTAAGTTTTTAGAATGAAAAGAAATATAAAAAAACTATCATTAGAGAACTATACTTTAGGCTAAAACTTTAAAATTTATCGTATGTCTCTATTGTACCATAGTGAATTTGAATAATGGAATAGTTTATAGTCCGAAATTGTTTGCTATTTAGTGAACAATTCTAACGTTAAGTGGTCGTAAAACTTTACATTATAAAGATTTATATAAATAGGGAAATTATGGAAGTTATTGATAATTAATCACAATATCGAGATAAAAATTGTTAATGTAAACATTTTTGTGATAAGACAATGTAAACTCGAGACAGGACAGTGCACCGCTCAAAGCTCAACCGGAAATTTAAAAAAATCACTTCTAAGCATAACAGATTGAAGAATAACAAGTATTTATTATAACCCATTTTTGCAATTAATCATTTCTATATTACAGTTACGCGTACAGGGTGCAATAGATAAACGCGTATTTACGCAAACTTTTAAGTGACTGGCGCAGTGGATTCAGCCCCCATACGTGTTTATTTACATCGAATCCAAACAGCACATAGTTTGAATTGTTGTGTATTTGTGTGTATGCGTAACGTTTAAATGTTGTTTTATTACAAATTGATGTGTTGATACTCGGGAATAATAACGTACGCCTACACAGTTCTTCAGCCATTTTTGACGACGACGTCGTCGTCGTCGGGGCGCCCATACAGATCGATCGTTTCCAGTGCGCCAAATCAACTTTGTCGTTAACATCTAGTTTATCATCTAGAACAGTGTTTGTTCAAGGTAACAAACAACAAGACTATTCGATATTAAAAGAATTTCCACAATAAATCGTATATCAATGGGGGCAGTACTATATCAAAGTAAGTTGAAACGCTTCAATTAAGAACGTGAAAGTCTTGTACGTTTAATTAGTTTTATCGTATCTACATGACATTTTGACATTGTTTTCATATCTTATCAACAATTAGCTATGATATATTTGAATTATCGTTGAGTTCAAACGAAAATTCCAATAATTGAGGATTTTAATTCAATTTAAATATTTTTTAATTCATGCCGGCTTAACAATAGGCTCCCGCCCATTTCATCAACACAATCATTAAAACAATAAATTCGATAATATTGACTTCTTCAATCAATCTTTGTACAATAATTAATAATACACGTACTTTGTTCCCATCTCTCTATACTTTACCCTCTCAAATTACAATAAATCTAGGAGACACCCTAGAATTGTTGTCATTGTAACTTTAGAAGTGGGTAGTGTTGTTTAAAAATAAAAATAATAAACAACCCTCTATAGAAAACTTAACCATTTATAAATCAAATATACTGTTCCGGTTTTCTTGGGGGTGAGTTTACTTTTGAATGTCGAGACTGTAATTTACATGCCATAAAACGGAAATTGTCGAGTGTTCTCTTTATACTGTGATTCTAAAAAACTTCCCTTGTACTTATTTATTTTTTATGATTAAATAGCATTTTATTATTATTACCACACCCCCTATTTGTTTTTTTCTACTTTCAGTTTACATTTTCGATGTGAACTTGTGATTACAACTGAACAATGAGCAGTCGTTCCAAAGAGAAGGTAACGGCAATGTTCCGAAAATTGTTCAAATCGACACCCAAAGACGGTGAACATTCGAATGGGGGTAATGTTAAAGCGACCACATCGAATGGTAGTAATGGTAGTTCTAGTGGTGGTAGCAATTCGCCAGCACGTCGTCTATTGCGTGGTTGTCGCGATACCGTCTCACCAGCTGCGGCACAACAAGTCAGTCCGGCATTCACGAAGAAGGGTGTTAATCATAAAATGAAAAAACCGGACGAACTTGCCCCGTCAACGAAAACTGTACGTGCCAGACGATTGATGAAGGAATTCCGTGACTTACAAAAATTACAATGTTCAAAAAGCGATCCTGTTTTCACCGTTGAACTAGTCGATGATAATTTATTCGAATGGCATGTTAAATTATACAAATTAGATCCAGAAAGTGATTTAGGTAACGATATGAAAGAATTGGGTATTAATTGTATTTTATTGCATTTAGTATTCCCTGAGAATTTCCCATTTGCACCGCCATTTATGCGTGTTATATCGCCCCGGATAGAGAAGGGCTTCGTTATGGAGGGCGGTGCTATTTGTATGGAATTATTAACACCTCGCGGATGGGCTAGTGCTTATACGGTGGAAGCGGTTATTATGCAGTTTGCGGCTAGTGTTGTCAAGGGTCAAGGTAGAATACAAAGGAAGAATAAAGGTCAGAAAGTGTTTAGCCGAAGGACGGCCGAGGAGAGTTTCCGGTCGTTGGTCAAAACCCATGATAAATACGGATGGGTCACACCAAGTCTAGCTGATGGTTGAAAAATATAACAATTATCACAAAATCCGTTCCGTTTTTAGTTAAACACAAAAAACAAACAAATCGTACACTATATAAGTGTTTGTATTAGAAATTATGTAATTTATTGTAAAATTTATGTGTTTATCCATAATTTTTGCTAAATGAGCAACCGAGCCAACTCATTTAAACCAAAACCAAATCCGTTGCATTATTTCAAATACTGTACTGGCAATTTCGGCTAGAAACACCGGGGAAACACATATATCGCACATTTTTAAATAGACAAACCGACTTATAAAGCAACTCTATCGCCCCATATTGTAGAGAAGCTCAATTATTATACCGAAATGTTAATGAAATTTGGTGGTTTTTAAGAAATCGTTAATTTTTGAGTGCGTGTGCAGCATTTCCCCTCATTAAAAAGACTGGCTGAGGTTAAGCTCAATTTTTGTAGTCGAAAAGGCGAGTAACTTGTTAAAAATGTTCAATTTGCTCGCATTCCTCCCGTTTCCCCAAAAGACTTGGCTAACGTTTCTAGTCTTATGAAGTGTTAGTGCTGTATGTTTAAATTATTGTGATTCTGTTTCACGAGACAAATGTGATTCACTCCATCTATACAGCTCATTGTTGGTTTTGTTTTACGTTTCCTAATTGTTTTTTTGTGCCTAAACAATTACACCGAATTACGGAGTAAAAGAAAAGGCTAATGTTCAAAAAGTAATGCTCATTAAAGTTAGAATATATTTTATACAGAATTTTAGTAGATTTAATGATATTAATCTAGAAGAAAAATACAACAAACATGTCCAAATTAATAATAAAACCAGTATTTTTAACTATATTAGTCTTGTTACGTGTGATATGTTAATATTGAATGTGAATTTTATTTAGTTATTTTATAAATAATTTTTTTGTCTTCCAAAATGTACATTTAATTAACAGTTGGTTGATTTCAGCGTTAATTATTCTAATTATTGTTATTAAAATTAAATAAATGTAATAAATGTTTGAGAAGGCAACAATTATTTGAATTTGCCGCCTTCAGTACCAACTAAAACAAATCTCAAGAAAAATTCCCTAATATCAAATTAGGAAATACTGCAGTGTTGCCACTTCAGAAATAAGTCCTCGTAATTTTATTAGAACAACTTAAATTTTCAACTGATTAATCAATTTTTGGCTAATGCTGCAACTGTAAATTGATAGCTATAATTGGACTAATTTATCATCTCTAGTACATCTAGTTAATTGTATTTTCTTATTAGTCACCTTCTGTTTAAATATGACAACACTGTCTGTCAACTGATCTTTTTTACCGATTTGAAGGTTATTGAAAATTTATTTATTTCAGTTCGGTATCTATTAGTAAAAGTGGAATAATTTCGAATAAAACTGATTCAAATAATATTTAAAATTACAGCGATAATCATTCCTAAGTATTTATAAACAAATTAATATTAATAATGTTGATTAAAGTCAAAGTAAGTTTTGAGGTTATGTCATTATGAAAACTATTACAATTTGAAAATTTTCAGACTTTAACTGGTAAAGAAATTGAAATCGACATTGAACCAACCGATAAAGTTGAACGAATTAAAGAGCGAGTGGAAGAAAAAGAAGGAATACCGCCACAACAACAGAGGTTGATTTTTTCAGGAAAACAAATGTAAGTTTAAAAGTCCTTAAGGTTTATTGAAATTTTTACAAGAGATTAACAATTGCGATTTGTAGGAACGATGAAAAGACTGCTCAAGATTATAAAGTCCAAGGTGGATCTGTTTTGCATTTAGTTTTAGCCCTGCGTGGTGGCGAATTTAGTTATTAATTTATTTCCCTTCCTCACGTACATCATCTTAATGTATTTTATAAGCTTATAAATCCACAATGTTAACGGAATTTAATTCTAATTAAACAAATTCTTTATTGTATTTAGTAATTTTTAATTGATGTTGGCAGCCCTTTACAACCAACTAGAATCGTCTGCTGGGATCGTAATAAAAGCAATTTCTGTTTGTTTAATAAAATGGATAAATCGAGTTTAGTTGAGTTATTATTGGAATTGAACAACGGAGATCCGTGTGGTAAGAAATTTTATTTTAAATATTAAATATGGTTTTCAACATAACATAACCTCAAAATTATTTTCAAGCTTTATACCGAATTTATTGAAATAATGTTATTACGGCGATAATAGACATTAATTAGAGATTGAAACTGATTAATTACTCGTTGTTTATCAATTATTTCAATAAAATTTAGATATTGTTTGCTGTAATAATAGCGACATCTATCGAGTTGTACTCAATTTACAAAATATACCTAATGTCCCAATAATAACGTGCAATTGTATAGTATAGAAATCATTTTTTTTTTTACTATTACTTACCAATTGGATAAATTGGATAGTAATTTGCATTTAGAGATTATTTCCAAAAGTGTATCGAATAATGTCGTTTTTAAAGTAAGTGAGATATTCTTGTTTGAAAATTAGTTACAACAAATATTTGTTTCAACCAAACAGTAAAAGATTAGTGAAGATTATAAGTAGAAAATTTTAACTAATTAGACGCCAAATTTAATAGTATTTCAATAAAAATCCTCAATAATTAAGCGTCATTATCAAATTTAACTCAACTCACATTACTCGCATTATTAATTGATTATTAGGCCTCTTTTAATATAGTAGGAAGTATTTAAGTCTCGTAGAGAATCTCCAAATTGAGTACGGGTTGTAAATTATGCATTAATATCGCTGTAATAGATGAATTAATTCGGTGGCGTTGATTATAAAGTTTCGCACAGAATTCAATAATTCTCTATCACAATTTCAGGACCTGCGGAGAATTTTGAAGAAATTTTCAAACACCACATAGATGCTGTGGTGGAGAAGCTTTCACTAAATCCAGTTGAAATACCAAAAATTCCCACACTTCAATCGTACGACTCGGAGAATACGCACGAATGGAAATATATTTGTTTGAATTTCTATTTATTACATTTATTAAATACAGAATTAAATAGAGCAGAAGATGGAATTTTAAGCGTACAAGAAACGAAAAAAGTAAAAGCCTGTTTACGGAATTTATTAATCGTCGGTATATTAAAGAATTATCAATCAAATCTACCACATTTTATACAAATTCATTACCATAATCCAACGAACATTGTTTATAATTATGAAATATTGAAAGCTACAATTAATGGTTTTATCGATTGTATAAGTTTATTGAATCTACGTTTATTGATTATACCGAATTGTTTACCGGGTATTTTAGTCGGTGTTATACAGTTGGGATATGCGCGATTAAAAAAACCATCGGATATAATCGAACCAAATCAATTTAATTTAACCGAGGAATTATATGAGAAATTTAAAAACGACCAAGAATTTTATCGAGATGTTTTAATTAAACTACGACAAAAAATCCATTACTCTATATTTATAGTCGAGTTAATGCAATTATTCCGTAATGATTCACCAAAATGGTTTAAAATTGCCCTATCGAAGTTCTTAACGAATACTTTAAAAATGAATAATGGTATTGAACGTATAACAATATCGTTATTTGATTGTGTCGATGATACTACAAAGAATTGGAAAACGTTGGAGATTTTGAGCAAATTGATAATCAGTTGTCGGAAATTTGATGATTTTCAATCGAATATTTGCCAACAATTGGACAGAGCGTTAGATAAAAGTAAAAATAGCGAATCGACGATTTTCGAACGGCTGTATGTACAATGCACGAAAATTCTATTCAACGATGATGAAAGTTTATGTAAAACGATATTTTTGTCGAGGATTTTATTAAAATTTCGTCAGTTTACCGATAGAAATCATAAATTTCGCGAATTTGATGATATAACTGGCGATATACAACAGACTGTTCGGTTAATTTATAATACGTTTTTAATTAGTCCACCGTGTTTACCCATTACTTTATTAAAATATGTTATAGATGTTATTTTCTATTTTTATATATTCACATCGAATAAAACGAATTTCCAACAAATCAATAATGAATTGCACGAATTGTTTTCGAAATATTTAGAAAATGAACAGAATATTGACGAGTTATTCGATAATTTCTTATTTAATTTTCCAATTACCGGCCTGTCGCAATTTCGTAGAAATTTATTTCTCTTCGAAAGCGATGGGAAAATTATTGTTAAAAATGTTGAGGATAGTACGAAATCATCGATTAAAGACACACTTCTATGTTTATTTAAATTATTAACAATCGAACAAAAAATTCGCCTATTCGGTTATCTATTACGCTGTGTAACGAATAAAGAGAAATATTTTTACCGAGATACAACCGATGAATCATGGAATATGCAAAATCCAAAAAATACAATTTTAGAGCATATAGTCGAGATTTACAAATTATTGATACTACTGGCAGATGATGAGAATATACAACAATCAATTAGAGAGAAACCAGATGATATAATTCATTATTTTTCACTAATATTGGACGAAAATTATAATAACAATCCAAATTCGATTTTCACAGTAATTGTGTTATTAGAGAGCCAATTAAAAAATTCATTAAAACAAAACTTAAATAAATACAAAATTTTATTGGGGCCAATTAAGAGAGTAATGGAAACAACTACAAGTGAAGAAGTCAGAATTAATTGTGGGAAAATTTGTAGAATTTTAACCGAAGAGAGAGCCGATCGGGCAGCTTGCAGTAGTCAAAATGGTGAAGAAACCGAATTCAATGAAGCTTTAGAAGATCTGTGTGATCCTCTATTGCCGGTCCGAGGACATGCTTTGATGAGACTGGCGAAATTTATTGAACAAAAAAGTGAACTCGCCATGAAGAACAAACAGTATCTATTGACGATGTTCCAGGTGAGTGCCCAAATTAAGCCTTTAATTTTGAGTTCAAGTAAAGTGAAATGCAACCATAGAATACTCATTTCAGCCAATTCCAACTAAACGTTTATAGTTCTTATGGCAGCCCATTGTAATTGACGATTTGTAGGGTAGTCCCAGGGGACATTTGGGTAAAATTTGAGCCCATTGGGGGATAGATGAAAAACCGCTTTAATTCACTGTGGTTTTACAAAGAGGTCGATCCGATTGAAGCGGTTTTTCGTCAGTTTCCCACAAGGCTCAAATTTTGCCAAAATGTTCCCCGGGGACTACCCTACAAATTCTCAAAATATTTTTCAAATCGTCCAGCAAATTTTCCCACTTGCAAAATTTATTGTCTTTATTGAGCTTAGTGAATAATCGTTTTATTTATGGATGAAGCTCAGGTTTTCCCAATTAAATCCTGTTTCGAGTATTATTTTATAAGCCGATTTCTTTTCAATTATTTAGCTATCATTGGGGGACCAAGATTCCTATATTTATTTGAATGCAGTCCAAGGGCTAGCCGGGATGGCCACTCTATTCCCGGATGAAATTCTGGAGACATTATGTGAGGAATATTCGAGTTTTAAGAAAAAATCCGGCGATGAAGCTTCAGAAACACGTATGAAACTGGGCGAAGTGTTGGTTCGTATTGTAAAATTACACGGTAAATTTTATGATTATTTTATTCGGTACTTTCCTAAATTAATTATTAAAAGCCGGCGATATTTCTCCAGAGTATCTAGCTGTATAAAATTAATTTCCATGAAATTAATCGAGCTTATGGAAAAACGACTAATTAAAAGTGAAAGATTCTCGTCTATTTTCTGTTATTCTCCTTGGGTTGATGGAATTATTAATTAAATCGCTAGATTGGTCAATAGTTAAATTAGTTTTGGTGAAATTCTATTGTCGTTGTAATATATTAAAAGTGGATTTTATTGAAATTGTTGCGAAAATTGTTGTGTCTAATGACTGTAATTTTCTACGATAATGCTATCGTTTATTATTATTATTATTTTTTGTGTAAAATGCATTACAATTTTGTATTATTCGTATTATATCCATAATGGGTTATAACGGTTCCGTGAATTTTTCCCAAACAGTTACAACTTTAATATCGATCATCACAAAAGCTCATCATTAATGTTTGATATTTCTTCATTATTGTATAATTTTACGATATCACAAAATTTAGAGAGGAAAATAAAATGTTATCAGATTAAATTCATCCGGTTCTATAAATAAATCGTAATTGGTGCAATATACAAGGAATCATTTATTGTTTGAATAAAATTATACTTTAGTTAACAACAGATGGCAGCATCGTATACAAGTCACTTCAACTTCGTTCGTTGGGGAAGATTATAGTTACACTAGAGCCGGTGTTTCGTCACTCTGGTCTCTCTTCAAAGCGAATAAATCTTTCGCCTTTTACTAAAGATTTCCGTGGAGAGGGACAATATAAATGAGTCTATGAGACAATTTTTTGAATGTCCTGCGAAAGCGGGACGCCTATACAAATCCAAACAAAAATCGACTTCAATTTCAAAGTTCTAAAATTTTTATAACTCAAATCCGCGTCCGTTGATTAATTGGAAAATTCGCTTAAATAATAGAATAGTGGATCGTTATTTTGAGCATGTACTACCACTTGGAATTTAATGGAAATTCATTTAGAAGTGGTAGAATCAAAAGAAATGTCAATATTCAAAGAGCTCGTTTGCAGTCGAAGTGCTATTCAAAATTATCGTGATTCTAATGCCCTCTTCATTGGAATCATACTTTTTACGTGGATACGTTTTTATTGGTTTTAATTTAAAAGCTGACCGTGTAAACGTGTCTGCTTTACGAAATAATTCAACTACCGTACAATCGTACAAACTTTATCGTCAATCGCGAATTTGCTTTAATTTCTTGTAAATATACGTCTATGAGATTTATAACAGCTCTAAAACTAAAATAACAGATTGAGAAGGTGTAGATAAAAAAATCCTGTTTAACCAAGAATAGGGTGCCAAAAATTCCCTCTGAAAATGCCTTCGTTTCATGGGTTAAACCGTGCTTAAACAGTCTGGTTTGGTATTACCGCTTGAGCCTCTGCACAATACGGTTTATTCTACAAAATCGTGTTATAATAGGATTACTTGTACGTAGAGTAAACTGTCTAACACGGGTTCGTTTACCACTAAAAATTGATGTTTCAAATATAATTAATTCCTGTGAAGTTCCCATTAAAATCGTGTAATATTCTGAAGTGATGGGGCAAATTCTAATGTATTTACATTTCTTTTTCTATAATTGAGGATACAATTAAGAAAAGTGTCCCATTCATTTCCTTTTATGTGTCAATTTTAATGATTTAATTATGTGGTTTGTATTTAAATACATCAATTAATTTAGGAATTACAAGCTTCTTAAGTTCTGTGTTCTTTTAAATATTTTCAACGATCGATCATTAAAAACCACTTTGCTCCAGTTCATTCAAGTCGATAAGCATTATATTAATATTTAATTGGTAACAGTTGCAGCTTTTTTAATTAAATTTTTCAGTTTAAATTCGTTCTCATAACTGAATTTCAACGTAAATTCAATATTAATTACAATTAATTTCCCGTTCTCATTTATTATCATTATGATTCTTTTCTAGTCATAGAAACACTAAAATTGGATTCTATAAATAGATTTTTAGCCAAAAGGATGTTCATATATCAAAGTAATATTTGACATATTATCAAGAATATACAGGGTAATAGATCACTAAGTCTACTAAAGTAGACATTGCGAAAATACCCTTGAGGGTGAACATCAAACGTGTTGTCTGCAAGCTTATAATTTGATGATGGTTTTTCCTACAATTCTACACATCAATATAGCTTCTCAATTATAGGCTAGTCTTTAATCACCTATAGTCTACACGCTTAGAATCACCCTTATATTTTAGGGTAGATGTGGTTAATTTTTCCACCCTGGTCCCCTTTTAAAAGTTATAAAGCTTCGGCCTTTTAGGGATACCTGTATGCGACTTTTTATAGAATTTTTGAAAGCTCTGCATTGCAGGGTCCTGACACAATCAAGCAAAATGTCCACTCGACTAGATTAATTAGATTTTCCAAGCTCGGCTTTATACCTGTGCATACCGCTATCTAGAGAATATAGGAAAATTGCATAAATTAATTGAATGCTGTCATATTTCATGTAATAACAGCAATTCCCGCTTGGTCTCACGATCGAGGGAGAACAAACAAAAAAACAAGTTCTAAAATCGATACGTTAATTGTCCGAGTTTATTAGTCATCAGTTTCTGTTGAAAACGCGAACGTGACGGTACTCGAATTGATTTTGATTGTCTCCCGAGTATTTTGAACGAGTTCTATATTTGTCAAACACTTTGTCTAATTTGATTTGATCAACTTCACCCTATAATATCCTCATTTGCTGTTTATTGAATGAAGGTTATCTACTTCGAATTTTCCTTTTGAAATATTGAAAACCCAAATAACTGTAATATAGTAAAGAATCCACCTTTCATTACCAGATTCACTGAATTAATTTCGAAAAGTTTCTCATCCGCATCCTCTCATTTATATCAACTTGAAATTTGTTTTCTTGTGCTTTCCTAATTAAACCAATTTCATTTAATTATTCTACAGTTAACTGTTATAAAGAGAAAGATGATGAAAGTCTCGATTTTCGTAATTACGTAAATACGAGTTTCATTTTAATTAAACAATCATTTTTGATTCAGGTGATGTGGCTTCAAAATACAAAGCTCTACTATTAAATACGTTTTTAATTGGCACGAAAGACGATGACCATCTAATGCGAGCCTCTAGCCTATCGAATTTGGGGGAAGTTTGCCGTGTTCTTGGCTACAAATTAGGAACTATCGTGACTGAGGTTGTTGATTTTGTCGAAACAGAACAAAACAAATTGCTAATGAAGTTAGATCTTTCCAGATTTTGGTTTGCGTACATGCAATCATTGCAACTGATAAAGCTGTAGAAGCTCGTCGGGCGGCCGTTACCGTTATCAGACAGTTGTTTGTCGGCCTTGAAAGTGAAACGATCTTCTTGCTCAAAGATGATATCTTAGTGATTTACAGGACATTGAAGGAGATCTATTACCATGACAAAGATGACGTGATGCGTTTACAGGCGCAATTGGCTCTAGAAGAACTCAATGCAAATATGAAGGATTTTGTCTTGCCGAAGCCGCAATTGAATTCCGAAAAGAAAATCATTGTGCTCAAATAATAGTTTAGGAAACTGAATTTATTGCTTTTTAAAATAAATATTCATTCGTATATTATAATAAATTACCATTCAATTAATTGAGTACTATACAGGGTGTTGCTTTTTATTTATTTATTAGTAATTAATTTACTACAACGCCGTGTATATGAAAGACAATACTCAATTGTATTAAACAACTAATAGCTAAACTAAAATTATTGAAGATCACATCAATTTGAAACGTTTCTAGGATTATTATAATCCATTGTCGAACAACTACTGGTCGATATTTCCGATGCTATTGAAACATCATCGAGTTCTTTTAATATTTTTTTACTTGCTAGTTTCAATACAACAGCAACGATACCAATAACACCAGCTAACGATAACATTGTTATCACTAGAATCGGTACAATGTTGGTTTTTGACGAAATTCCAACAATTTCATCGTCCTCTTTAACTGGAACAAGATCAAAGTTAAGGTCAGAATTGTTGTTAAAACCGAAATCATGAAAATACGACAAACAGAAATGTTTGATTTGTTTTTCTTCAAACCCAATTTCACGCATTGTAGTTTTCTTTTGTACGTTACATCACGCAAATTACCGGTACCGTTAAATTAGTTAGTAGCGATCAGATGTTATATAAACGAAACAATATCGTTTCGTCATTAGCGAGATTAGATTTAATTACTGTAATTTTTATAACGCTCCTATCTAAATAGAATAGAATTTATTGAACAAGCGTTACCTAAAGCTTCAGGTTTCTGTATCATCAATCGTCCAGATCGAAAGCTCCGACCTTGCCGCCCTTTCAACGAATTATCCTCAACATCACCACCATCATGTCCATTCAACGAGATATGTGCTTGACCTCTACCCAAATGCCGATTTGGCAAGTTAATACCAGCCCTTACAGTTAAAGTTTCCGGTTGATACGAACACAAGACAAGAAAGCGCCTTGTACTGTGCGTTAGAATCGGTAGATTCTCTTGAACGAGCACAAAAGTGGCCACTGTTGTCTCGTTCACTTGACTACCACATTCCGTATGATTTATTCGTAATGTGTACGTATCCCGTGGACTAGTCGGTTCACCATCCAGGGCACAACGTTCCCCATCGGCGGCTTCCACGGCTATACGGCCACCGAAATACGGACCAGTTGCGACCTCGATTTCGCTAGCATGCGGGAGACATTGCGTTGCCCGGGCTGAAACTGAATCGGGATTGTAAGAAGAAAATACCGCCTCCAAGGAAATCAATTCGGGTTTTAATAGTATGTAAATACGACCGTAAAGTGGTAATTTAAAATAAATTTTGATGTAATTGTTGTCTTTTTGGGCAACATTATGATTTAAATTGGAGGAGAATTGTTGTTTTTCGCCGGTTTTTTCGGCTATTAATGGAAAAACGCTGCGTTTTTATAGTAATTGTAATTATGTTCTTTGTTGAGTTAAACATTATTCTAGCTTGTTATTAAAAATCTCATGGGAATTTACTAGAAATAAAAATGAAATTAAAGAAACGTTCTTCTACAATGGTTATTAACGATTAAAATTAAAAGTTGATCTAATTAAAGCGTAATTTTCTCATTAGAACAAAGCTCCGACTTTAGACAAATATTTTCGAAATAGAATCTAACAATTTTTTAATTTACAGCAATTCTATTTTGAAAAAAAGTAACTGTTTATTAATTTAGCTAAGTAACTGTGTTTCTGATTCAATCTTTCCATTTGTACTTCTATTTACTCGAATCAAAATCAAATTAGCATTATAGGAATACAATATTATGCTTTCTAGCATTACGTTTTTCTTGTTACGTTAATTATACTGTGTTATCAACAGGTTAAAAACGGTTAATAAATGATCGATGATTAAGCCCATACTTTTCCGGCTGAAAATCAGGTTAATGTGTTATCAATTAATTGATGTCATATCTAATTTTAGCTATGAATAAAAATAAAAACCGCTTCTAGGAAATAATAGGAAATTTTATATTTGATTCAATGAACATCAGTGAAAGGCAAAACATAATTGTCATTGTTTACTGATCCGGTTGAGGCTGCAATGATGTTATGGTAGAACTATCAGGATTTAATTTATTTAGAAAATCGAGAGAAATTTTACGATTTCGTTCTGGTTTCAAAAGAAAACCAACCTACACTAACCCAGTTTAGATTAGTCTATCTAAATTTAGTCATGGTGGGCTAAACTTAAAAAAAAAAACTTTCATTACTTACATCCTTTCGTGGGTAGAACGATAATATTTTGATTTCTATCGTCGCCGTCATCGGCACGTTCTTCACGTTCAATTAGGTCCTTTTTAACGTGTCGTCGCACTTCAAACGAATAAGTCGTCGCCATACGTAATCCTCTAATATCAGCCACGTAAGCCAGTGAATTATCTTCAATATTGTTGTTATCCATATTGTAAGTTGTTTGTAAACGGCATCGTTGTGGACCCCAAGTTTGTAATTCACAATAACGGATTTGATATTGGAGGTCTGGATTATTGTCACCTTCCCAATGCAAACGAACCTTACGATAATCTGGTTCGCCCATCAGATTTCTAATACCTTGTAACAAGCCAAAATAAAATAAAAAACTATACAGTTATACGCTCACAATCAAACATTATTAATGATAATTCGGATTTATTTTTTTGTACAACTTAACAAATACAAATTCGTTACTAACGATAAGAGGCTTATAACGTATTGTAAAATGTAACGGTTTTTATGGAAATATGGCGCTATATTGATAATTCCATAAATTTCAGCCACTTGAGGGGCAAAATTCAAAATTTGAGATGTTAGAAAACTAGCCTCAAGTCCAACTTATCCAGCAAGAAAAAAGTAATTCTACAATTAATTGTGTTTTATATCGTCTTTTGGTTGCTTTAGAAGCTTGGAAATTATGCTCTTTTAACTGGCAGCAACTCTTATACAACAATTTCTCTCTACAAAGAAAATTCTTGTTTTGTTGCAACCATTACTTTTGCCTGAATTAATTTAACAAGTTTATGCTTTACTTCTCTTGTAAACAATATAATTCTTTACAGGAAACCGATTGTTTTCACAATATCTAAGTGGGTGCTTGGCCTTAAATACAGTGATTCACAATCGAGTTTCGTTAGATGAGCATTTTTGCTAGTAATTAGGACCTGAAGTAGCAAGGTTGAAACTTTCAAATATCGAATAATTCTTATGAATTTTGCGGTCCAATATTTCTAAACGATTAACGAGAGCAATCTAAAAAAGAAAATTTAAATTTTAACGATACCCGGATAACCGTATAAATATTCATGTGGAATAAACGTACTGAACGAGAAGGGAATGATTTTTTAAATAAATAATTCAGTGCTATTAATTCTGTGATAGAAGCAAATTTTAGGCCACAATCTTGCTTAAAATGTTACTTTATCGTACGTACAACAAATCTAAACAACCATTATTAACTGTACTGCGCTACTGTTAACTGTTCTAACTAGATGACGAAGAAATAGATAAATAGAAAAAAGTTGTAGTGACAATGCTTATGGGGATAAGCCGTTAGAGAGAAAACTTGATAAGCGTTACAGATTTGATTTAATTGGAAAATCGATTCAACTTTTTCCATTATAACAACAACTGTCGATTTACGAAAGCAAAATTCTATCTCATCTAACTGTAGTTGATGGAACAATTCATAATTTAAGAAGAAATTTGGATGACATTCTAGGACTAGGTCAGCTTCGTCTCTAATAATCACGATTTAAGAAACCGTTCCGGATTAATTTGAACAACAAAAAATCCAACCACACAATGTTACTATTATCATCATTATTGTGTAGTTTTTGTTTGAAGAATACTGAAAATCATGACAAGATAATTGAAAAAATTTGAAACACGGCAATTGTTCTAATGGAAGCATGAAAATTTCTCATATTGTATCTCCAAAGATTTCGTGCAAGCCAGCTGGAGCAGAAAATTTCACTAAAAACTGGACTTTTCTTACGAAACAATTAACGTAACGTTGATAAATATTTATAATGTGGCGGATTTTCGTTGATTAATAGAAAATCACTTTGGTAGCCTCGTTAATTGTAGGAAAACGAAAGTTCTGTGCGGTAACAGAAATTTATGATAATGCAACGACTGGAACAATATAAATCAAGAGGATTATAACTGTATTGGATTAAATTAAGGAAATACGACAATTTGCTTATAATTTACAAACAATGGAAATTCGAACATTTCCGGTGGATGTACATTTAGTTTGGAGGACTTGTCAATAATTCTAAATTTATAGCATTTGAATTGATTACAGCAAGAATTCATCAATTAAAATTGTCTAAAAAAAACTTACCTCCGATATCCGCTAAAGTTGCACCGAAAGCTGCTGTAATTAACAGACCAAACAACATTGCACTGCACTTTAATTCCCCCTTTTTTTCCTAATAGAATAATTAAAACGACAACGAATAAATAAATAAACGGAATTGAATTGATTTTTTATAAAAATTTGCCTAAAACCGCCATGTGTTTACTATTGCGTTGATTGTTTATCGTCGATTAATTTCGACAAAAAATCTATTGTTTCACTCCTGTGTTGTACAATAAACGAGACCGGTCTCTGTTGGTGTGTCTTCTTGCAAATCGAACAGTATATTGTTGTTATATGCGTTGCTTGCCGGCTTTTGCTGCAGTTAAACATGAGACTGGCAGTTTCGTTTGGAGACGACGTCGTCGCCAAAGGTGGGGTCACTGCCTTTTCCCCACAATAATTTTCAAAACGTCAGTTGTATGTCCAGGTATATTCTAGTTGGATGTTCCACTCACGTAACACGATGCAAAAAAATAAACAAACAAATAAAATATAAAGTAAAAGAAAACAGTATGTGAGAATTGAGAGGATTCTCCGTTAGAGATTCACCCAATTCTGTGTCAAGCACCCTCATTATTACAACTATAGACCAACATTTATTTTAGACATTTTCAATAAATAATCGATTCTGTACTTTTTGGACTACATTCCAGATTGATTTCCGTATTTTATGAAAGTAGGTAGTCCATTAATATCAATGGAATTTGAAAGATCAACAACTATTAGCCATAAATCTAAAGTGAATGTCACTTTTATACTTTACACGCTCAAAATTAGAGCCACATCGGCATGACTCGTCTCCAGTGAAACTTTTTGGCATCTTCAACTTAAATTCAACCAAAGAACATTCCAAATTTTTGAGACATTCTTATTGTTTGGCTCTCAAGAATCTCAATCTCAAAGAAATGTATCCGTATTTGTGAATATTTCGTGTAAAATAGAAGATATACCCGCAAATTCTTCAAAAACTCGCCACAGCACCAGAGGCGCAGGAATAAGACTGGAGTTGATCAAAGTTGGAATTGCGAGGTTAAAACATGTAGGTAGCATTCGGTGATACCAACCGATTTTTTGATGGGCGCGCAATCCAAAATTTTTATCTTAGCCAATAGAAACAGGGCGTGCTCGTGGGTTGCTCCACTATTTTGAAACTTGAAAATATTTCTGCTCAACTATTTGGTAAAACGCTTTACAAATTTGAATGATTTAGTCTTTAAATAATTAACCGAAGAGTTAGAAATCGAGGGTTCGAAAGTCACAAATTTAACATCGCCTATTCTACGAATTATTGATCCATCGAAGTTAGATATCTGTTGGGATTTATATCTCGAATTTGCACCTCGTTAATTATTCTTTCGTTCGGCAATTCAGTTTTTCTGTTTTGTTTTCTTAATAACAATAATTATATTCCCACCGTCATCTAGATTAATTCAGTTAAAATATTTATGTATTCATAGCCGGGCAGGTTGGTTAATTTAATTGATACTTGTTGTTTTAAACAGTTGTAACAATAAAAAAAATTATAAATAAACAAATAATATTAATAACGGTTTGTTTATTTTAACAACATTCTTTATATTTAACTGTTTTAAAATAAAATTGATACGTGTAAAATCTGAAGAATTCAAATCATTGATTGTGTGCGATGAGGAACTGTTTCAATACCAATTAAAATACGATTAAATTGCTCAATTATCGCATAGTAGTGCTATAAATAAAAATATCTGATCGGCCCCAATGAACAGAACGGGCAATTAAAATCGTTCACCAACAGCAACAACAAGAACAACACGACCCCATTTGTTGCAATTACCTCTACATGACACCTAATAGTAGGTGTTTTCAACGATTCCACATGCCTGTTAACCGTTATAAGATTAAGATGAGCGAACAAAATTGAAACGAAATTGAATAAAAAACGACAAGTATTTGTTGGTTTAATTAATTTTTAAACAAACAGGGGATCAACGGAAATCTTTACAACAATTATGTACAAAATTATAAATAAAATATCCACAAATTCGGCATTAATCTAATTGATGGTATTGAGAATTGGAGATTGTCCCGATCTCTGTGGTAGATTGAAAGAATTTCGATCACTGTTAAAACTACGTCGAATAAAATTTTATCGACGCTAGTAAACGGCCGGTCTTTGACTTCGTTCGGATTCATCAAAATAAAATACAACAAAAACTTGGTTATAACCACCAAGGGTATAACAGATGTACGGCTAAAGCCTACGAGTTTGCATGAAAATTTAAACTTCCATACAGGTTTACACGATTCTGTAACGGATCCAACGAATGGGATGCTTTTATGGAAGCAACAAGACAAGTACGTTGATTTTAAAATTTTTGTGGTAAATTCTTTAATCGTACACCTGATTTACATTTTGTGAAAATATTCAATTCAAACCAAGACAATCTCCAATATCTGAATATTACGCTAATTTCCAGCCATCTTGTGTAATTTATAAAACCAAAATTTTTGATTTTTTCACCAAATTAGCGTCAAATCAAGCGACTTTTGGGCTAGTTTGGTCCCTTAGCCTTTTTCGTACAAATAATCATAATCATAATTATAACAATTAGCTATCTAATAAGCTTCGATTTTTAATGGGAGAAAATTAAGAGAACTGGACGCAATTTTAAAGCCGGATTGTTTAATTGTTTTAGTTTTATTTTGATTTACATCAGTTATTTAGAGATTTTTTAATTTCAGTATCAAGTTGTTTTAAAATTGTTTGATTTAATTTCGATTTTAGTTCGTTTGGGTTTAATTTGTGTTTCTATCTAGCTTGGGGACATTTCACATCTACGTAAAATCTCTAAATAACAATATCTGTAATAAGAATTATTAACTACGACAATTATAGAGAAATAGTGAAAGATAGAGCGACTTTATAACGGCCAAGATTCTATTTATGATCGCTGATATAGGTAGTTGATGGTAAATCACTGTAGATAGCACTTGGACCTTCGTTACTACAAACAGAGTCTTCTGGTGTACGAGACGGTTCAGCTTCCGTTATTTCTTCTTGTTGCTGTTGTTGCCTCTGTGATCGATGTTTACCATGTAGATTCTGATAAATAATAGAAGAGAAAATACATGGATGAATTCTTTACAATGTCCCCAATAAATTTCACTAGAATAGTTGTGGTAGAATGACATTTATTACAAATCGTGCATTATATCATCGTTATACGCGATACAAATGATGACAACAATGATATTATCAAAATAAACGGAAATAAAACGTGACTTACCTTTTCTCTACTTCCTTTTTTCTTTTGCATGTAAATTAATCAACGAATTAGGCTATTCCGTTAAAGTAACAAATAATTACAATAAAACTACAATTTGTGTACGTGTGTGTATTTTTCGAGTATAATGTCGTGTTTTCTGTATTGCTTGAAAGATTTCGTTAGCTATTAAATACAATTGTTTTTGCCCGTTTTAATCGGTTGTTCTAAATTGAAAATACCTGTAAACTGAAACGTCGATGTTGGGCTTTCCTGCCACCTCTACGTTTCGATATGTGCGGATTGTCACGACAGATCGTTTTACTTTTAAATAATTCCAACTGTAAATAGAGCCGTTTTAATTCGGCTCGTATATCGTCTGGACTCATATCGGCTAATGTTACTTCACCAACATCAACATCGCTATTATTACCAGTTAATGGACCATGTGCATTAACATCCTAATTGTAACAAACAATGTAAAGGGTGATAAAATGTTTGATTTCAATTCGAAATTAAAATTCAAACCTTGAATGCATCAACTGGTATCCGACATGAATATTCTTGGGCTAATGAACGGACCTGTTTCTGTTGGTACCAAAATTTCGGCACAAACACTAATATAAGTGTCAGACTTGTCGATAATTGGGTACGTAAACAAGAAATGATTAAAACAAGATCTGGATGTAATTTCGGTAATAATAAAACTCTAGCTGTATAAAATAAAGTACTAACTGCCAATTCTATACTGATGGCTGCACATAGAAAGTTTCGTTCCTGAAAAACAAACAAAACTCTATAATCAATCGATAAAATCGTCTATTACTCCTAAATTTACAAAATTCAAAATAATAACCCTAACAACACATCTAGACGGATATTTACAGATAAATGATGGATGATTCCTTCTCAAATCGCAACAAACACAGGAGAACAATAGGATAGAACCAAGGACAGTGTGAAATTCGATCGTTGGATACACAAAGGTCGAGAATCGATGTTTCTGTTCAAATTACACTTGACCTCAACAGCTCAAGATATCCGTATTTAGAACGAAAAAATATAGAACGGTATATTTGAAATATGGTAAGTTCCACCGATTTCTGCGTCATACATCTAAAACCGATCAAATCTCTTTTTGAGAGACGAACGTAGGTGGATTCTGTGGTCATTCACGCGACTATAAAATCAAACACAAACTGTAAAATCGTATTCTCCAGATGCGCGTCACCATCAAATGCCACCAAAGCAATCAACTTTAAATGAAAATAAAAATTTCGTTATTTCCATCGCTAGAATGGCAACCAATCGCTCAACTCTCGACTTAATTGAACAAAATACAATAAACTTTGCTAATTTTTATATTGCTAGCTTAATTAAACAACTTGTCGAACAATAATTTCTTGAATAACTCAATTTATAAATAATCACAAGAGTGCTTTACAATCGAATAATTCGTTTGATGATTTGTTGAGAAAAACTGCTCTAGTGGGTTTAACAAATAATCACCCAATTATTATTTCCGAGTGATGTATTTAATATAAAAATTGGAATTGCAATATAACCGATACGTGAAGCTTAATTTTTCTTTACCTCTCGTTTCTTTTTTTAAATGAAATTTAATGCTTCCAACTATTTTGTTCTAGTCTGGTTATTATTTTGATGATAGCATGCACATACAATCTAATATGGTTTTGTTAATAACAACTCAAGCTTATAATTTGTCCACAATTTCTTAACCATTTATTGTTAGCCTTGTGAAATACTAACTGCCTATTTAATCTGTTAGTTCGGATTATTATTTAAATATCGCATCAATATACGATTTATATTGAATTCTTAACTGGGACTCGATCAAATTTCCGTTGAAAAATTGGGAATTAATGAAATGGTGTAGTGAATCAATGATCAGTTCGAGAAGGACGAATGTAATCCGGAAATGGAACCGGCAACCGTATTGTTCTCGTTGAGTTAACTCAACAATACTATTTGTCTATTGGTTTAGTTTTTAATATAACAAAAGGGGCAATTTATTCTTACTTACATGGAATTGTGTCCGGGCATTCCTGCTAGCATAACTCAAATGTATACCAAATATTAATATAACAAGTTCACCAACTTCTGTCACATAATCCCACCAAAGTGGCTTACAATCTTGATAATGAAGTCCATCTTGTGTTATACCATTATATAGTAAACTATAATTTTCTTGCATAAAATTGAGTGTTATCGATGTATAAGCTGCCATATACGCTAACACTGACATTATCATTATCCATAGATATTTTAATAAATCGGTATCTTTAACGACCCACCGATGGGCTTTCCTTGTACGAAACTCAATTAGATGACGATAAAGTTTTAATATAATAGCGCCGTAACATATAATAAAACCAACTTCTCGAGCCCATGGTTCAAATAAACATTGCAGAATTGATGGTTCAAAGAAACGTATCACTACCTAAATATTAACAATACAAACTAACAGGCTTTAATCAATCATTATCTCTATTGCTTTTCATTTTCATATAAATACAGATTCGGAGATAGAGATAAGGATTTTATTTCCAGATAGAAGAGAGATATTAATATCGACTTACTGTGCTATAAAGGATGAAAATGCCCAAAAGGATCGTCTCCAAAACCGTCCACATGCCCGATGCAATCGACTAGAATAACAAACGAACAATCAATCAAACGAGAATCTCGATCGATTTGAAATTTACTTTAGTTTTGCGTTGTTTGAAAACGACGATTGCCAATATGACCGTAATCACCATACACCCTAATTGTATGCTCAAAATAACCGTTTTTAGATAAACATCACGTTTAGCCATACAAATGCCATTCTTCTCGCACACATCACATTCTGCAGGGCATGGCAGACATCTGGAAAATCATTTTAAACGAATTAATTGGGTCCGCATAAGATTCTGACAGAACCAGTCAATACTTGAACGTCTCTTTTTGTTTTCCCCCACGTGTAAATTCCGAAAAAATATTCACCAACACGTTATTATCGAAATCAATACTGTCGCCTCTACTAAATCATTGATGAGGTTTATTGAAAAGTTTCTATTGTGTGGCAAGTTTCATTGTATTTAAAAAATTTTACAACAAAAACTTGTCAATTTTATAACAGACAGAGTGTTATTCGGGATAAATCGACTAGAAACTATTGACGTCTCGCATCTTGCTGCTTTTTGAAATTTTCAAACGATACACTTCGATTTTAATCTTGTAAGATAATCAGTTTCATGCAAACTAAGTTTGCCTCAATTTCAGTCTCAAATTATTGGATTAGAGACGATGGTTTACCCATCGTAGTTTAATTTTTAATCAACTCGATTAGATTCGTTGCGAATTTGGGAAATTTGTACAGAAAATGTGTCATTGTGATACATTTACTTGTCACAATTTCTCTACATCATGGAATAATGGAACATTTTTATTGGATTATGGAGTAGAATATCGAATAATCAAAAATTGGATTAGTCACTAAAATTCTGTTGTACAACTTTAATGTAGCATATCGACAATTGTACCAATTAAATAAATTAACTTTGCTACTTCTGTATAATACGCCAAACAAACAGGATTATTGAAATTTTCAACTGAATTAAAATCATTGTCTGATTGATTTCTACATTAACTTCTCCAATAACAGGAAATTGTTAATTGCTTATTCGAAATAGTTTCTATTATGGAAATTACGATTGTTCAAGAAGTTTGGAAGCGGCCAGAAGGGGTGGAAATGACGGATAGAGACGTTTTGCTCGAAGTTATCGATAGTTGCCATTTAGTCATTCGGAATAGACCCAGATGCACATTTCAAATGTAACAAACGCAACAATTTTCTCGTAGATAAAGTTTTCGCCAACAAATCGTAAAACAGTCTCAAACTGTACTTGTGCATACAACTGGACGTTGAATTTTTTTGTGTAAAACTCCCAAAGTTAGAGATAGATTTAGAGAATTGATTCGTTCAAACAATTTAACAGAGAGCCTTCGATACAAGTTTAAACTTAAAGTATCGGACGTCTTTCGAACATTGTATGATTAATCTTTTTTAGTGTCTAAATCGTGTACAAAAAGCCAAATTGTATTATAAGCAATAGGGAAGTTTTATGAATTTTGTTCCATTAGAAAACATTTTAGTTGGGGAATTCTGCACGTTTTTCGTTTGGTAAATAGGGAAAGAGACGAGAGGAAATCCTTGTTGTAGCACCTCCACCGTGTTAAATAGAAATATCGTGAGGTAAAGCCCAAAATTTGTTAAAACCGCAACCATACAATCTGCCATACGAATTGAAAAACGCGAATGTATTCGACTAGTTTGGCTCCGTTAAACTGGTTGTCTATTCTTCGGGTTTATATGTTTTTGATGCTGGCTTTTTTATAGACGATATCGATTTAATTTCGCCCTTGATATCAACTGGAAAATCAACGATAAACACCATCAAGTATTCGAGAATTGTGTAGAGAGTGAAATTTTGAAATATTCCCTATTTTCTATTTAAATATTACGACAATGTAATTCAACAAGTTAAATTCGTGCCCTTCAACTTGTTGCTCTCTATATTACCCAACAAATTGCCCTACAAGTGTTGTAATAAATCGTATGTGCACTGTTTCTTTGTTTAGTTGAATTGTTCAGTAGAAAATCCAAAGATTCTTAAATTTCTAACCACGTATTCTGCAATATTTTTGTCGAAATATTACACGCATCGAGAATGTCGAAGCTCATATTAGAGATGCTTTGGTATTTTTAATATCAACGACAAACGAAAGTTGAATTTCATTGATATTCTTGTGTCTATAAATAATGAAAAACTGGGGTCTCTTTTATGGTAATCGTTGCCGTTTCTAAAGCTTGCTCGTATAAATAAACTCGAAGATAATTTCGTGTGCTATAACACTTTGTTATATTCTCCAACAGTATAAAAATACTTACAGTGGTGAATCGATAAATCCATCTTCAATATCTTCGCCGGGAATGCCTGCCCAAGTGAAGTTCGCATGGGGATGATAGAACCCATTACGGCACATGCATCGATAATTGGCCCGTTTTTCGCCGGAATCAACGCCCGGAACACACTGCAAAATAAAGAGTTAAAACTATTCAAATACGTGTTTTTTCGATATTCATAAAAGCCTTTTAAATTGGCTAGAAGGAACGAAATTCGAATGTAATTTCGCTTCAACACTTTGTTCTTTATAGAAGCTCCCATCAATATTATACAATTTCTTTGCGAGTTAAACTTGACATTAATTCAAAGGCAGCAACTTTGATGTATATTTCGTTTCCGGCTGTTTGTGGTGGTAATTCTTGTACTTTTACATTCATTCATTCGTTCTCAACAAAAATTATCGAATAGTTGGACTTTAAGTGGGTAAATAAGAACGAATATAATAACAGTGAGGATAAATTTTATAATAAACAAACGTAACAACAGTTTTCTAGCCTAATTGTCTCTTTAGTCATTATTTTTAGATTACACTCTTTTTTGTTGAATCTTGCCACAATTTAACTCGCTACAACTGTTTAATAATGTCATCAAAAAGTCATTAATGTATAGTCGAATTATTAGAGGAAATCCTATTAAAATATTATTAAACTTTATATGTAATTGTAAAGTTTATATTATAAAGATTACATTTTAATGAAATTATTTGTTAATTAATCAAAATCAACTTACATAAGTGGTTTCATCGTCGCATTGGTGTTTCGTTTTAAAAATTTCCATCAATCGATCATCGCACTGATTCATTTCTAAACGATAAAACCACACAATAGTAATATTATTATCTTGTCGTAAATATCCGTGTATCCATTTATCACGGAATAGTTTACAATCTTTGAAGGCTGGTAACCAGCCATCATCAGCAACATCGTCATCTGTAGTCGCCTTATCGAAACTTTTCCAAAAGCCCTCACTCTCTTTCGTATAATTCGAAAATAATTTCACACCATGACTCGTATTCAAAGCCAACACTTTCTCATTCGATAGTAAAAATGCAACGCCAATTACGTCTTCAGTTTCCCGTAAAATTTCCAATGTTGTTGTCGTTCCATTTGCTCCATGTTTTGTTAAAATTTGAAACGCTACAGCTGTAGTTGTCGAGATATTGAAACTTGCACGCGGTATTGGTTTAGAAAGGAAACGGATTCGACAATTTTCGTCATTGTTGCTCTTATTGTTATTGCCGTTTACAGTTGTCAAAAGTAGAAGAAGAATAATAGCTTGGATCATGCCGTCATTATATCGATTGGGACTTTACGTTGTCTGAAGAGGATCTGGAAAATTTTTAAATTCAATTCAACACTAACCCAACAACGATTCTAATTAATAAAAGTCAAACAAGTATCCGTCAGAAACTTAATTATTGGAGTTTAATCGATGAACGGTGCAAATTTGGTGGATGCGCCGGGCGAATTTCCATCTACAAAAAATTAGTGTTGTCTCAAGGAAATATTTACAATATTCGATATACGAAATCGGTAAATTTCCCATAAAAGCTCATTTTCCATTAGACTGATTCTTTACAGTTTGTTATCGAAAGGAAGGCTCCAAACTTTATGTGTGTAATAATACAAAACGATTCTATTACCGAAATTTGGTTCAACTGTCACTTTTAAGTATCAAAATAATAGCAAAAAACTGCATTTATCGTTGTTTAGTTCAACTAAATTGAGTTAAAAATATCAAAAATAAAAACAGCATTTAAACTGTATGATAAATCTACTTGTAACGCGCACAAAAGTAACATTATAAATAAGAGAAATTCTATATTAAAAGAGCGACAGTGATTAATGGATTTTATTTAATAACACACCGAAATTGAATTGAATCGAGGTTCAACGTACCTGCTATTGTTGTTCTTATTTAAATTAAGATAAATAATACGAACAGGACAATCAATGAATGAAACTGATGAAAATTACAGTTAATTCGGATTAACGTCACTTATTCATCCTTGAAGATACGGATATGGTGGATAATAATTAACAATTAATTAATTTTAGCATTCTATTAATTCTATCAACTCGAGCCTGTGTGCGCGTTTTACGGATGGTCTAATGAAGGTCCAAATTAAATTTCTATTACAGTCCAATCAAGCGTTAGAATAGAATTTGAAATTTTCTTATTAACCTTGATTCAATCAAACACTATAATTTACTTAAATAAATATTTATAATGTTGTAATTTTAATGTAAATGTAACAAAAAAATTATTGCGTTTTAAATATTATTCTTCTTGGATATTTATTTAAATCGTCGGCAATTTATAAAATTTACAGAAATTGTAATTCATCTTCATAAATATACAAAATTTTATGACGATTTCAAGAAATTTCTAGGAAAACATTAGAGAGTACTTATTCGTTGATAAATTTGTGATATGATGTTGGAAATTCGTTGAGTAGAGATGATTACATGCAGTATAACAAGGAAATGAAATTTTCATTAGATTCAGTTGGTGTATGAATAGTTGTTTTAAGCAAATATGTGTACAATTGTTGTACTAATTACCTAGAGATAATGAACAATGCAGGTCTAGTCGTAATAGAGATACTCGATGAAATTCCTTGTTATTTTCAACACTCGCCTCTTTTCAAAAGTAAAATTATTGGAGATTATGTGCGTTTATTGTAATGGAAAAATTGCATTGTAAACATTAAGAGTTAGCATTTAAGCCCGTTATCTAAATAAGACGATTCTTCAAATATTTGCTTTTGTTGAACTGCTCTTTATAAATAAGAAATTACAAGAATAAGGACGGTTTACAATGAATACATAAGGGATTAAATATTTGACAAATCCGGGAGCAGATTTGTTAATTTCTTTACAACTTTCTGATTATCATTTTGTATCACAATTGAATTTGTCAAATCCTCTAACGGTTCCCATTTTTATCGAATCTCTCCTGTAAAATTTAGATTTCTTGAAAACTTTTTGAACATCTCCGAAAGTTCGAATAATAACAAGTAAAGCACAAAATTTACCAGGGTTAAATTGTTAATAAAACTGTTGAAAGCACGTCAAGTGCCAGAAATTTCAAATTAACCTTTAGAGAAGATATGAGAGATGAAGGCGCAATAAACAGAACAACTATCTGAAAGTTAATTTACTTTTCGAAATCAACAACACAAACAATTAGTGTTAAAATTATCGGTAAGTAGAATTAAAATCATCACAACTTTATTATTGGCAGCCAACCTAGAGTCCATTAAAATATAAAACAACTTAGATGGTTGATAATTGGATTAGTGTCAGATTTTCCGTTGAGATAATTAGAAAAAATCCAATTTCCTGCAAATATGTCGGTTTTAAGATCAATTTTCCAGCGACCAGGTGGGGAGAATGGAATTTCTACAATGCTATTCCTTTATAGGCGATTCGTGATTCTCTCCAACTTATTACAAAAATAGCTTCTCAGATACTTCTACAAGACGAAGGATAAAGTGCACTTCTCGCAAATAAAGACTTGACGGTGATCTTGTCTTGTTAGCAATAGCTTTAAATTAATTATAACAGCCCTTATTGTGTCGCTTTTCAAAAGAGAAATGGTCCCACAATACCGAATTCGCCAACGCTACACTTTACAGTCATCTGTAAAAAATATAACGCTTTATCAACAATTCCCATAGGATCTCTATCTTCTCCAGTATACGTCTCATATTCTATTTGTCGGTAGACGACCTGCCGGAATGCGTTGTTTTAATGGAGGTCATTTCGGGGATGTTGTCTTTGACAACTACGATGTAATAAAATGACACATTTCACTAACTTCCATCTGTTACAAAACAGACGGCTTGAAAATTGAAAACAGCATCTTTAACGATGAAATATAAGAGTTTAGTTTGTCGTTTTGATTTAAATTTTAGATACTGCCACATTTCAATATTCAACGAAATTGAATCTTGTTTGAATTTGAATTTTGTCGGTATTTATACAAGGAAAAATACAAATGAAATTTACAAGTGTTTCAATAGAGGGGAATGTGGCAAATGCGAACAATTAAACAATTCGAGAAAACTTTACATAGGTATTCATAACATGGCTTAAATGTCAGTATGAATAAGCATACCTGAAATTCATGCTTTTCACTGTTGACAGAACAGAATATTTCAATAGAACTGAAATATTACATTCTGATAATTCCAATGTTAATAAAATTGAAATGTTAAATTCGAATAAAGCGAAATGAATAGTATATCGAATAGATAGTATTTTAAATTTTCGAATTTTACGACCATATTTCACCGATTCTTTCAGGCGATTATTCAATAAATTTTATAAAAACCACTAATGAAAAATTCCAATAGAAAAATGATTTATAATCGCCAACCCGAACGATATTTAGTAGGTATAACATTGATTTAAAGCTTCTTAGTAATTAATATCAGTTTTAATGAGTAGTAAAACTGCTATATTATTGTCAAGCCGTTCTTTCGGTTCCCTATAGTCGTATATTGAAATGATCATTCCTTTTTATTAAGGATCAGCAGAGGGATTTATATTGAATACAGCACAATAAAAAAGCCTATCTTTCCAGCGCTACAAACAGATCGATAGATTGAGAAATAAAAATTAATATAGTTGAACTTACACAAATTCCGCGAACTTTTTTCGAATGATTACATTTCTAATATTTCTACCTTTGGAAGACAATCCAATAAGAGTGTATCCGAACGGAAGAGAGCGTATATCGGCTATATTAAGGTCAAATCTGCTGTTTCAATTTCAGTTGTTGAAAATCCAAGTATTCCAACGATACAGATGATTTTTATAAGACAGGCAAATTGCCAATATGTCTATAGTTATATTGAAATTGAAATTTGTTACTAGCCAAGATGTTTCGACAACCCAATAAAAAATCTACACAGAGAAGACAATTTGAGAATAAATTTTGTAAACATCGATTAAAAATAGAAGGTAGATTTGAGAAAAGAGAACTAATCCAATTGGGACATAAATCTTGATTATCAACACTTGGAGCATCGATCATATCCTATATATACTGACATTCAGTTTTCTTTTATCGCTAAATAGGTGCCTACATTAAATTGGCATTGATATTTTGACATTTATCTAGCGGAAAAATCATTAAATCACCAACTGGGAATAATCGATTATTCGCAATAATATTCGAGTCAATTCTTCAAGAATTCCCTTCTTCAATACAACAGAAATACTAAAATCTTCATTTACGTGTTATAAATTCTGAGTGCCACTAGCGAGACTTTTGATGGAACAATAGGAAGCAACAAGATGATAATTAGTTGCTTAGGTACTTTTACGTATTTTAATTAAAAAAGAGAGTAGAACACCGACAGTTCGAAACAAAGCAAGTTTAATTACTAAAGCTCGTGTCATGTCTGTAAAGCACTTGCCAAAATCGTCCATATCAATCGGTAATATTTCATTGGTATCCACCCTTAAAGGGACAAATGTGAATAAAAACATTTAAGCGTGATTAACCGGGTAAAGAGACGGGCAGAACTAGTAGACAAGAGATCGATATTGTGTATGAATACCCGGTTTGAATTATGTACAAAGTCGGGAATTCCGAACTGAAAAAACGGTTCAAAATAATCGGATTGTCGTCTTCAGCGAGGAGCTAGCTATTCGAGCCTAAACTGCCGCTTGAATTTTTGTGGAGTTTCTTAAAATGTGTTAATTATGCAAAAAATTGTTGATAATTTCTCTTTAAACAGAGAAAAATATTTAATTTTTTATGTAAATATTTAAAATTTGAATGCTGAATGAGTTTGCCTGCCTTTTCTTTTAACACAAACACAATTAAGCACTGCTTTTCAATCTTCCATTGCTCTAAAGAAAGCTGTAAAATTCTAATTATTACAATTTAATTAACAGACGCGTATAAACAAATGGAAACACTATTATACTATTATACAATTAAACTGAAATTTTCTGTTAATTTTAATTAGTTTTCGTTTATTATTGTGTAGTTTACATAAAACAGACTGTAAATTTGGAACAAATATAAATATAATTAGAGAACTTCGTAACGAAAACTGTTGACAATTCAATTAAAAATTTTGAGTGAATATAGAAAAAATCTAATTGAAAACACGGAAAATCATGTTATTGTTTAGACTCAAAAAATAATTTATGCAATTAGCGTAACGTTCATTAAACGTTAAATTATTGCAGCCGTGTAAATGCAAGTCATGTTGTTAAACAAGAAATTAATTTTCCATGGGGCAAATAAACGGTCTGATTTATTACAATAAAAAAAACAGCCCAATATTTGCAATATTCCAACGATAAGCTAATTTCGAACGGAAAAAATATGAAAAACAAGCAAATTGAAAATTTGCTTGTAAATACGGCATCATGGAAAGAATAGAAGGCAGCCTATAAAATTGTCGAAGTAAATCAAAAAGAACAAATAAATATTTACGAGATGCAGTAGAGCTTCTTCAATACCGCGATCATCTTTCGAATACTAAACACCAAATATACAGAATGTTCAAACTGGAAGGATTTGTAGAGTAGTCTCTAGGACACATTCTAACCAAAAACCCCGTAGCGCATTTAGAAGACAGCCAAAAGTGGCAAATTTTTGTATCTTTGCGGGTAGAATCGGGAGAAACGAAAAAATCAATTCTTGTTGCTCTCATTTTGCTAAAATACTCCCCCGGGTCTCTTAAAGATCCCTAAAATATAACTCGACTGGCTTTATTTTTTGCTAATAACAGCTAAAGTTTGGATAACCTGTGGACAAAACGACTACATTTAAATGATGTAACATTTCGTCTATCTCAATACAGTTGACTTGACTTAAAGGAAGTAATCGACAATGCTATGGTGATGTTTGTGAAGACAGGGAGCTTATCAGCTGCGATTGTAGGCACAATGGGAGTTTCTGATGGATATTTCGATTGTATTTGCCATGTAAATCACTTTGTCGACGAAAATCCATTTTTATTAAAAAAGAGTACAAGCAGATAGATTCGAATAAGCGAATTGTGCGATTTAATTCAACCAAATTGCGGGACACATCGAAAATTCTGCTAATTCAACTGATTAGACCAGTCTGCGATAGATAACGCTATTAATTGATGTTTGAAACGTTTTATGCATTAGCGATACAACAAAATTTCCGTCAACAATAAACTATCAGTAATTGAGTGCATTTTAAGTTAAGGTAAGATAAATCAGGTATAAATTAAGAGGCAAGTAAACACTTACATGGTACAATAATAGAACTGTATGGTCACGATTCGTTAATCAGCTGAAATACAACAAAATGAACAGAAAATATCAGTCACTCCGGAGAGTCTAGATTTTCTTTCCTATTTAACCTGCTCGGATTATTAGTACAATAAATTATGAAATCCCACCTGCTTTTAGAATAATTCCCACTAATCCAGAAACTGAACTGGCTACATAATTCCAACGATTATGTCAATCAAATTGTAGAAACATTTAAAATTTTCCAATGCGAATAACAAATTCCAATTAAAACCGTATCACCTTTCAACTATCGCATTCGAATATTTGATTTTCCCATTTTTTCGTAATTAGTTAAAGAAAGCGTAGGCAAAATTTGCGTATCAAGTGGCACATTATCTAAAGGAAATTTTATTAAAACTCTGAAGTAATGACAATTTTAATTAGCCCGGTACTGTCATTCGAGGGATTTGCTAGAAAACTTTTTCAATAAACGCAAAATGTCCATTACTGTGTCGTTTGCCCTCCAACACCTTTACACAATTTTCACACGTATAGAAAACTTCTAACAATGAATGTGGAACAACAGAAATTTAATGGGATTGTTCAACAATTAATTTCGCAATTTTGAGAGTCACTGTCGTCGTCTGCTTCGAACGGAGATGACGTCTTTGACCCGGAAATTCCGCCTTTTAAATTCGTTGGAGTGGTCTTTTTGTTTCATGTTTAAAAAGCCATTTCGAAACACTTATCGTAATGACAGCGATATGGCCGAAAAATATGGAAAATTGAACGGTTTTCTCTGCGATATGAAGACGGTTTCCAATCAATTACAACCAAGTGCAGTCGTTATTAAATATTTACATTAAAATCGTTATTGATTTGAAAAATGTAGGGAGTCTCCTACTTCGCTTAATGGAGGTGGTTCGACAATCTCACCACATTACTCTTTGTTTAAATCTCCATTTCTTTTAGGGGTGAGAAAGTGCTTTCCGTTTCCGTTTTTTATCTTTTTTTTTTGTTTTTTAGCTTTTTATCCGAGACGTTTACTTGTTGGAAACCTGGAAAATCTGAGTTCGGCGATGGAAGTACATCCAAATGTATTCCAGCATGTTTTTCGACATGATGTTTGAATTTCAACGGCATTTACTTTCAGATATCCTCACATATATAAGAATCTTTTTTCCGGTTGTAATAATATTTGGAATGGATAAATCTAAAGTTTTTTGTTATTGATTTTCGATCATTTTGTATATTCACGCAAAAACAGCACGCAGAAAACCAAATAAAAAACTATAGTGCTTGATTACAAACACGAATATAAGAATTCAAGAAAATAGCCAGAAATCTGTCTCGGATAGAGAAAGAATACTTTGTCGGATATGAAAATTTCGAATATTTTTATAGATTTTCCAATCGAATAGAAAGAAAATACAATTCAAACCTAATAATAGAATGTTATTTTCTTGTACCACTTGTTCTGGATATGTAAAACCCACTTCAGTATTCGAAGTAAACAAGACACAACCCCTTTTGAATCGTGGCAGATTCTACGATAACAATTGTCCTAAGGGAATTCTACCATCGAGACGTACTGCTACCATCCAATTTTAAGGTGTACAATCGATTGATGATTCACAAATAGAAACAAAATCACGTGGCTATTAGAATTACACCTTTCCATTGTGTATATCTGGTCACCGACTAATTTTACATTTCTTTCGACTGGAATTAGAACCGTCTAATCCTTTTTGGTGCAGCGATTAGCTCTAACGAAAGCTTTAACTTGCTACCGGTTGGAGGCGATTAATCTATAAATGTAAACAGGGATGTAAAAAGGGAGGATGAGGGAAAAAATCACAAATTTTATTGGAATATTTGCGCGTACACCTAAAAGCTTAGAATATTTGCCGACAATAATCGATCGAGTTCATAGCTTGGACTAGGGACACGGAAAGGAACAATTTTATCAACTGGTCGAAGATTGAACTATTTTTAAGCCATGCACTTGTTTCTATTTCAAGTTGTCAGCCGGATAGATTGCACATTAAGAAAGTAAGGAATATTAATTATTTTCATTTATAAATTAATTTTTTATAATATAAGGGTGCACGTACCAGTTTCCAATATAGTCCAATTTACGTCAACATTCCTACATGATTAGACTTCAATTCAAGTCTTATTATTTGGCGAGTAATTCGAAAAATAGTCCAAAGATTGATAAGAGGATATCTGGGGATTGTTTTAGCAAAATTTGACTCATAACTCATTTGAAAGTCGGTCAAAGAATCGCGAATCTTAATAACGAGCTGCACACGATGCGACTCAGCTCCCAGCATTGATTTTTGCGTTTTTTTCTATTTTATTCCGGAATGGGTAGAAATATTTTGCGTTTACTCTAGAACGCAATCGAGAAAAAAAAGTGTAAACACGCTTGAGTCACATCTGATGTTTTCAAAAATCGCAACTAAAACGAGCGTTCTTTGGCCAATTTATCGATGAGCTACGAGGTTCAAATTCCGGTAAAATCATCTCCACCCTTCTATAAATCTCTAAGGATACAAGGGTGCGGTATCAGTTTTGTAGAAAGTAAGCAAAACCCCACATTTGTGACTTTTGAATTTAGTTCCGTGCATTTAGGTCAGCATTTGCCAATGAATAGGGTTCAATATAGCCAAACAATACGAATTGTATTAACTTGATGAATAAAAGCACTAAAGTCCGAACCTCTCCATCATCTAAATATTGTGAATATTCATAAATGCATCGATACAACTTCAAAATTTCCAACAAAACTAGAATTGTTAAATAAACCCTTAATTTAAACAAATATTTCAAGATAGAGCTGTACAAATATGGACCGAAAGATGTTGCCATTGTATTTACACTAATAATAACGAAAAATTGATATTTTGAAGAATCTCGTTATAGAATTGTAAACGTTGGTCCGGTATTTGTTTCAATTATCTACCGGAGGCACTTTCTATTTTCGGGATTACCATCCATCGTTTTTGTTATAAAACAATTTAATTTGAGATAAATTTTGTTCGAACTAGTCAGTGTCGATTTTAATGAAGCTGAATTTCCCTCGGATAACTGAACGATATCTACACTGACGTTATAACTGGTGATTTTCGTTATTTCTAACTATTTATAGTGCGACTTTTAACTGTAAATGCGAATAGAACGGTAGACAAAACAGTTTTGGTTGACCAAACATAAATTGGATTAATGCATATTAGAATCGCTGGTGTGGAAATATGGACAGATGGATGCTCATAAACTGGACTTATTTCCGATAAATAATATCAACAAAAATAAACCAAAACATTTCAACTGGTATAGATCAAAAAATCAGAAACAATATCGGATTATTGCAAATGTGTCAATGTTTGAATATTGCACTAAATTCGTGGATTTTATTATAGACAGAAGTCTTTGAATTATTTTATGTTGTCATAATAAATATCACAATAATAGCCAAATGTTTGGATTGGCATTTTAAATTTAGTTTAAGAGGATATTTTATTTGTTAAATCAATTCAAGCATCATATAGCAACATACTCACATAACATTTTATGAATTGAGAAGACAGCGAGAAAAGTTAGAATTTCCCGGTATAGCACTCACATAACACTCGACTGAAACCGTGCAAAATGAATATTAATCGCGTTATTGATATGTTAAGAAAATAAAGTGATTAAAAATAGCATTTTCAATAGAATATAAAGAACGAATAAACAGGCCAAAATAGCCGGCACTGGATCTTGATAGTTTGTAAGAGTCTGACGGCGGTGACAAATGTTTGAGTATGTGTTTGTGTGCGGGATCATCCAGGAGAAACAGGACCCGGGGGTGGTGTGGTTATACGGCGCAGTTACAGGATCGACCTGAATCGCTATGGAAACCGGCGGGAATTTCTACACGCAAAAACACCAATTAATTGGAGAAAACCTCTGATAGAAACGCCACCATAATTACGCAACAGTGACGATAACACTAGTGACTAGAAATAATCAAATTGGCAAGAATCACGCCCAATATTCGCCAATTTACAATCTGCAATAATCGAACACACGATTTCCACCTATTCCATTTGAATCAATTAACGATATTGTTGGAAATTGGGAGTTTACACAGTGATTGAGTCGTTGGAGAGTTCTTAATTGGAAATTGGGAAAACACGAAACGTCCTTAGGGAATATTCAATATATAAAACTTGATGAAAGACGGATTTTTAAGGGAAATTCTAAATGAATAACGTCCAATGAATAAACGTGCATATTTAATAAATAAACCCCTACATGTAACATTCTAAAAAAAGACGATATCCTCGGAAAATGCCCCGATTAGTCGGAATTCATTTTTCGCTAATACAGCCCGCATAAATTGCGGACATTCAATCGAATATGTTGCCGGTCGATTCACTGCAACCCTCATAACAATCTCCCTTTGATGGGGTTGTGGAAAGATTCCTGCCATAGTTGTGGAGCTTTTGATATTTCTACAATCTTCAAGATTTTCATTATTACTAACAATCATATTGGCAATCTTCTGTTGTTCGATAAACATCGAAATAATCCGTTTACCAATTTCCGATTCGTTTCGTTCATTCATTTCAATTTCTTTACCTAAAATTAAATTTCCAATCGAATTCGATAGGTTTTCGTTGATACTACCAGATGGATTGAATTTATACATTAATGAATTTATTTCGGACACTTTCAATTCGAGTGCTGTCACCTCTTGGATGAAACTTTCAAAACGTCTCAGTTGGATTTTGTTCTCTCTAGAAATTCTCTCGATTGTTTTTGTTAAATTCCGCAATCTATCGGCGGCATCAGGAAATTCAATTGTAACTGTACGCAATTCATCAGCTAATCTATAAATTGTTACATGACACAAGATTGGTATTAATAATTCGCAAATTTGCGATAAATTCCTCGAATCTAAATAATGTAGAACTTTCTCAGCCTCTCTTGTATCGTCAAATAAACGTTTTTGACGGTGTGCTGGTACCGGTTTGGCCGATTCCCATGTCTGCACCCAGAAATTATCTTCAATCATCATCCGAGTACTCAAATGACCTTTCTTCTGACCCCATTCATCCGATTCCTCATCATCTTCTATCCAATCTCTCGGTGAATACCAACGTATGAAATCTTCTAATATTGAACCAGGATTGGCCGCTTTAAACGATTCCATATCGGATAATAACGAGGCGCTCATCATTTTTGCCCTCAATTCGGAACCTTGAGCATCTGTGCCTAATCTTAATAAAACATCTGTATCTTCTTCCAATTGATCTTCGGTTTTTGGTACTGGTTCTTGCGTTATTGGTATATATAGAGGATCGCCTGTTTTTAATAATTTGAAATTATTGAATTTACCTAGACGACCGACCGGCTGATTCCATAATGAATACGTTCTGCTTCGTCGCTGATTTTCTGTGTCTTCACAATCGAAAAATTCGTCATCAGATGATGAACTTTCGGCCGATTCGAATTTTATTGATGTATTTTCACGGGCTTGTTTTCGATCAATACAACAATTCAACATTTGCAGTTTTTGATGCAGCAAATTTGTACGTAGGTCAGGATACCCAGGTAGTAATCTAGAAATAAAAAAGAACAGAAATAATACAGTAATTTTTCACAATTCAACGCTCTACTGATTTTGAAGCTTAACTTGCTACTAATACAAGATGGTACAGTTAGATTTTATTTCTCTTAGATACGTAAGATTACACTATAATTGTGTAATAACAAACTAATTTAATTTCTTATACTGTACTGAATTATAACAATTAATTACTTCTAACTGTTGATTTTTCGTACTAATTTACAAATAATTCCAATTGTATAACCAGACACGTTTTTTAAAACTGTTCCTTTAAATCACCCAACAAACAACCATAAATTTTAACTGTTGTTTTAATTTTTTTATAGGAAATATTAGAGCGGAGAATGTTATCAGTCGCGACAAAATCAGTTTCCCAATAAATATAAACGACTCGTCTTACTTTTCTATTTTAAAAACAATTGTCGCTTTTACTTTTACAAGTCTCAATAACACGCACCTAAGTCATTGTTTGAGTTACTTAAACTTTACACTCCTCATTTTTTATGTAAATCTAAACTCTAGATAATTGCTAAATGGTTAGCAAAAAATGCCAAAAATTCCTTCAACAGATGCATTTTACTGTATGCAAGTTAGACAATTTCCTAGAATCCTGATCTGAAGAACCTAAATCACTGTTTAAGTTTCCTAAACTTTACTCTCCCCAATTTTAATACAAATCTAGATTCTTGCGGCAATATGATCTAAATCTGCTATGCTAAATCGATAGCATAGAAAAAACGGCAAAAATTACACCTAAACTCCTGCAACAGGTGGATTTTACTGGAGGCAAATTAGACAATTTCCTAGAATCCTGCTTGACGAGGCCATTGTTGAAGTTTCTTAAACTTCACCCTCCCCATTTTCAATATAAACCTAGACTGGAAATAATCTAAATCTGCTTTGCTAAATCGATAGCAATTTTTTCTACTTTCCGTACAGAAAAAATGCAGCCAAATCCCTTCAGCAACCGTATTTTACTGCAAGCAAATTGGTCAGAACCGAATTGGCTTGAGGCTTCCAAAAACCTTGCCACTCATCCAAAACAAGATCCGACAATTTAATCGCGTGTTCAGATGCAAACCATTAATTATTAATCAAATTGTAAACCATGAAGATCAAAAAATACCAAAGATTTGCATCATTTCAATAATATTTAATAAATCTTATTGTCTGTAGTCTTTCAGGCGTCTAAATTTGAGCATTTATCATGAATAATTCTCAGAATAGACACGGAACTTGGCTACAATAAAAAACCATCAATCGTTTCTAATAATTTTATCTTCTCCTATTTAAGTCTTAATTTAAGATTTAAAAAATGCTAAATTATTTAATTAAACAGCATCACTGCTATCATCATCCTAAGCACGATCGTCTATAAGTCTACGTCGATTTTTCTTGCGCAGAGTCTACTTAAACCGGGCGCCACAAATTACATTTCAAACAACACACACACGTTTTAATACCAGATTCTTACTCTGAAGAACAGTCCAGTAGAAGAAGCCGTTCAGGTCGTTAGCTTTAAATCGGATTTGTGCTTGTGTAGTAGATCTCTGTGTATATGTTCTTTGAGTTTCTGTGTTTTATTACTGGTGACCAATAAAACTAAATGGCTTAGTTGTTGTTGTAGTAGGTGGTTGGAATTCCAAAAAGACACATCAAACAACCCATCGAACGGCTTTTTTCCAGGGTAATTTCAACCGAACAATAAACAGAAATTTAATTAATAACATTGACCTGTTCTATATACGCGAATAACTGTTATCTTTTAATTAAATAATTAACTAATTAATGTGGCAAATTACGATTTTATTGCAACATTTTGCAATTAAAACCAACGAAAATATCTCGTTAAATTCGAATTGTTTGATTATCCATCTAAAATCTCTATCTATGCTAATTGAAATAGCTTTGAAATACTGGAAAGTAAAGGGGATCGAAATTTAAATTTTCCAGTAATTTCAAAATTTTTGCTCGTCTTGACATTCGAAAACAACGTAATTTTTAAAATTATAGTCCCCACAAACTCGACGAAAGTTTCCACTGTAATTAGAACATGACTTGAGAAATAATGTACAGTTTGATTAAGAAAATCTTCGGTAATGATAGAAGATCTCGTTCAAAACAACGACTATTTCATCAGAAATTCTCAGTATAATTTTGCTAAATTATTATTAAATAACAATTTATGCACTATTTCACTTGCCAATATTAGAGATATCGCTCAATAACTATCATCACTATCGATTATTCCAATCGATAGGAAGAAAATGTAATCTAATCGGTTTGAACACGAAAATTGTGACATTTACCAAGATGAGAAAGAGATTAGATTTTCTGGGTTTATAAATTTGTTTACGTATTGTGAAAGGTGCAACGAAAAATTCAAACTGAAATGCACATCACTCAATTAATAAAATAAAGTAAAAGGTCTGCTTATAAGCAGAATTGATTATAATGAAGGCTGAATCATTCACGTTTCCGTTTTTTTACGATTTATTGTTTAATGATGAGAAAAATTGAAATGAAGAAAGCTGCCGCATAATCGCCAGTTTCTTGTTGGCCCCACGACAAAAACGTCAACTTTATAACAACAACAATAGGGAAAAAACAGAAACTAGTTTGACAATTATTACAATTGCATTGTATGTCATCTATGTGGATTTCATGTCCAGATAATAATAAATTCCTCTTTAGAAACTCGACCACGTGCCATCAAACGTGAACTTTTTTCTTTATGAAAAATCCAGTCGGAAAATAACAGTTTTCAAAACTGTCACGCCCAAAACAGGATAATGAGGAGAGGTCAGGTGTAAGAAGCGTGATTTATGGAAAATCGACCGGAAATTATCCCTTTTTGTTGGATAAACATAAAAATACATACCACACAACTTGTGAGAATTGATAGTACAATTAATTTCACAATAGTTTACCAAATAATTATGTTAATAGCATTTTGGAACAAAGCTGAGAATTGTCGACAATTAATATGTCTTTGTACGACATTCATTAACACGACTGTTGAAATTTTATGTCATTTTTACGTAATCATAAAATCCACACTGATGATATAATTTGAATCAATATTTAGAATGAACATTACAATATCCATATGGTGTGATAACGGATACTACAATTGGCTAATAAATTTTTAATCAATTATACAAACGGTCACCGTTACGGTAAAAGATTCGAGAAGACAAAAACAGAATCCGTTACAATAATACAACAGGATTTTGTGTAAATTCACAAATGATACTAACGAAAATGACAACACAACCTTGTTATACAACAGAGTTTCGATTATTTGTCGAAAAAAATCGAAGAGCAAAACCAATCATTGATTATAGGAGACTTACAGTTCGGCAATTTGAATCCGTTAAGGTGAATGAACGTAAAAAACCTGTATTGCTTTATTAATAAAAAACGAACCGATTTTGGCCCATTTTCTAATTAAAACAAGAATTTTAATCGATGAATTTGAATTGTTTGAAATTCAATGAGATTTAAACGATTTGCATCCTTGCCCTCTATAACCCACTTCTGTTAAAATCCATAGAAATTTTCCGGTCGTTTAGATTCAAATTTTTCGTTGATCAAAATAGAATTGTAGAAACCTACAAGATTAATTGGGCTTGCATCAAAATCCGTTCTAGTTTTTTCCGTTTTAGAGATGTACTTGACAAAGTTTTACAACAACAAGAGAAAGTCTCATTCTTTTTTTTAATTATTAATAAATGTTGTTAATTTTCCTGATCACGTCGCCTCCAATTTCCGGTAGATTTAACGGAAAAACAAGTACATAAAGTCGTTATCCTGTTGCTAAAATCATCCTTTGAATACAACAATAAAAGTGACATTATTATTCTATGCAATTCACGGTCTTGATCTCAATCCTGTTCATGACCTCAACATCTATACCGGCTTTCTCGACACAAATCTTTACAATTAACTTTATTTAGGGGATGCAAAAACCGTAATCAGCGTGCATTCTTGTTTAAATTAAGGTGAGGCTTACTGCTCTACTGATTGATGTTGGAATTATTGTAACGTGACGGAATCGAGTTAACATTCACCCATTTTAAAAATCAACAATTTAATCATTAATAACGACACGATCTCTCTTATAATTATCCAAAATATTTTGATTCTAAATATAGGTGAACGATGATGAAAAAAACGTATTTTACATATATTCAATCTAAATTCAAATTATTTTATAAAATCCTCAAAGAACTCTACAAGGCAATCCACCTGAACAACTTGGAGGTGGAGACAATTTTTTAATTTCCCATACCTGTTATTTCACGCCAAACACACGACTTGATACCTTGACCTCTTCGATGGAATTAAGTCACGTTTTTTTCTCTCTAAATATATTCAATTTTTATAGATAAAGAATGCCATTAATTCAAATTAAATGTTAAAAATTGAAACTGAAGATTTAGTAAGCAATAGTAGAGGTCCGAACGAAATTTCATTCTTCCAGTCCACTTTATAATAAAATTAAATCGATGATTGCAAATATTTTAGAAGGATAATCAAAACAAATCATTGACGATGATTGAAACAATGTCACAAGGTTTTCATCGATTATACTACACTCCTTTTACTTGTTTGTTCGCTAGATGATATACGGTATTCGCTTTCTATTGAATAGTTGCATAAATTTTTTGTTAAATAATCAAACAATTTTTAATATTTACAGGTAACGGTCTTTGTACAAGCTGCAGGCATAGTAAATTATTGAAAAATCAAAATATGGCAAACCAATCAACGATAACAACATGATTATAGAAACTATTTACATGTTATAACAAAGGTATGTTATTTAACAAAACGGGATATTAACAAAAATTTCTCAAGTTCTCAATTTAAATCCAGATAAGAATTAGTGCAGAAATTTATCATTCTATTCGTAAAAATACTAATTGTTCGTCTTTTTGAATTTTCCTTTTGTGTAATGTTTCACACACCATTACATAAATCGACATTAATAGAATTTTTATTATTTATAGTGTTACGGAAATACAATGTAGATCTGTAATAACAACATCCTAAAAATTCTTACCGATATTACACAAGTGAAAGTACTTAATGATAATCATAAAAGAATTAAACGACATCATTAGATTGCTGAAAACATGGGAATTTCTTACAACATTTTACTATAAATAAAGTCTTCATTTGCAATACCTTTTAATTTTACTATTGTTTTGTATAATGTAGGCACAAATAGTTGATTAGAAAACTACCTACAATACTTTGGCCTTCTAGAGTTATAAATCTATTTGTATGCAAAATTATTCCAGACGCTATTATTATTCAGTAATCTCGTCAGTTTTGTATCTGCAATAAAAACCAGCACAGTTGATTGGGAATTCTTTTAAAGCTTATTAAATATGCTTGTATTCAACTACTTTCAAAACTCGATTTATCTTGGATAGATGATTCTGTAATCATACTTCGGCCCCTATGGGATTCCTAAAACTAGTTTGCCCTTTCATACGCAAATATGTGCTTAAAACTGTCTACTAACGGTATTTGTAATTTCAAACAGCTAAATCTAAAAATTTGAAAATTCTGACAGGAAGAGTGTCATCATTGGCAAAAATGCTCCACTTTCCACCTGTTTGTGACGCACCACAATAAAATTCACGAAATGGTGTCGTTTATTGAAAAAAAAAGGCGAGTCTCGATTTTAGCGTACTTTTAAAATGAAGACTCCGTTAAATAATGCAAAAACAACATTCCAATTTATCGAAAAGTCCTTGTACGTTCACTATTGTTTGAGAAAAAGAATTTCCTCGTGCATCTTCACAATATTTCGCAACGATCACACCCATGACGGATCTTCTTTTCTTTTATTTTCAAATAACAACATGACTTTAGGTCAAGCAATGTCACTGACATTACCGTAGGCGATATTCAATAATAAATTTCCACCAACACACCTTTTTCTTTTTGTTAATCAACAATGATTTTCAATGGACGGCAATCTAACAAACGAATTGAAAATCGGAAAAACCGGAAATCCAAACAATCAAATATAGACGAAATTCTCTTTTGAGTTAGTCATAAATAAATAAATTCGAAATACAATCACGAATATAATCCGTTAACATTGTTACGAGTCCTGTTTTTCTAATTATTGATCAATTTTTCAGATCATGAAGAAACGATTTATTCTAGCCACATTAGTGGCGTTATTGACAATAGTACAAGCCCAATGTCCATGGCAAAGAGAATTAATCGATTTACAATCGTCATGTTTATGTTCATATAATTTAGGACACGAATTATCCGTACAATGTGATATGGTTGATTGGACAAAATTAATAACAACATTGCAAAAATATTCCCAAAATGTAATAATTGATTTACTTTACGTTAATAATTCGACAATAACAACATTAAAATCGAATATCTTTAACAATGTGAAAATACAAAATATTCAATTATCTGGCTGTAAAATCAATAAAATCCAACCAGATGCTTTTAAAGGACAAGAAGACTATTTAAAGAACTTAAATTTGCAAGATAATGATTTAAATGAAGTACCAATTGATAGTTTACGCACATTAAATAAATTATCGTTATTGGATCTATCAAATAATCGTATTAATGTTGTACCTAATGGTGCTTTTGAAACGTTAACGAAATTAGCAACATTAAAACTATCCGATAATAATGTCACATTACAATCGCAGGCTTTACGCGGTTTAGAAAATTGTTTAAAGAATTTGAATTTAAAAGGTACACGACAAAAAGACGTACCTGAAGCTGTTGCCGGTATGAAGACTTTAGCATTTTTGGATTTATCACAGAATAGTTTACGCGAATTGCCCGGTAAAACAGGATTGGAATCATTTATTGGTTTAGATTCATTAACGGCTTTAAATTTGGAAAGAAATCTAATACAGACTTTAGGCAAAGATGCATTTAAAGGTGTTGAAAGAACATTAAGTAGTTTGAGTTTATTAAATAATCTTCTACCGGATTTCCCCACAGAAGCATTAGAAATTTTATCTGAATTACGAGTACTCGATATTGGTTTTAATTTATTAACGGAATTACCAGATGATGCATTCAAAGGTAATCCATCAATAACACTATTGGCACTTGATGGTAATCCATTAGCAACTATACCATATTCAGCATTATCACATTTAAATAACACATTAAGAGGTTTAAGTTTAGGTGGACGTTTCTTACATTGTGATTGTCGTTTAATATGGGTGATCAATTGGATACGTAACGGTGATTTGCAAGTAACTAGTCGTGAAAGAAATCCACAATTTTGTGGTAGTCCACCACGATTTCGTGATCGCGGCTTCTACAGTATACAACCAGAAGAATTGAATTGTAATAAAAAAGAAGACGGTATAGGTGTTGCAACTGTTATTAGTGCTGATCTTGATGATATTTCATTAATTGATGCACCGATAAAACCGATAAGAACCACAACAATTAGTACTAGTACGAGTACTACTACAAAACCAACAATAAAAACAACGGTTATAACGACAACTTTACCGAGTAGTACAACGAAAATTGCAAATATTTCAACTGGAACAACAGCAATAACAACAACAGTACCATCAACAACCACTATGAAAACTTCAACAACAACGACAACAAAACCAAAAGTACGCTCAACTACACCTGTATGGAAAACTCCACGTCCACCATTGATAATGAATAACTATCCAGCAAGATCGAGTGTTGAAGAATCGAATGAAGTTATCGTGAAGAATGCATTTCGACAAGATAATTCAGTGATAATACAATGGGGCTCGGATACTGCAAACATTTTGGGTTTTCGTGTTGTTTATCGGCTATTCGGCGATAAAAGTTTCAAACAAGGCCCACCATTGGAGGCTAGCGAACGGGAGTTTAAAATCAAAAATGTGCCATCTCAAGTGAGTACCAAATGGACAATTTTATCAAAAACTATAAAATTGATTATTTCCAGGAATGCATAATTGTTTGTGTGGTATCATTAGAAGAGATTAATGTAACACCAGAAACAGTACCTTATTCACAATGTCGTGAAGTACGAACTGTTACAACAGCTACATCGAATATGGACAAAATTACAATTGCAGCTAGTGCAGCAATTTGTGGTACAATTGTTATTGCTGTAATAATATTTGTTGCTGCATCACGTCGACGTACAAGAAAACTACACGAATTACATCAACAGAAAATGATGAAGAATGGTTTACCAATTAATGGGTTACCAGTTAATTGTTGTGCAGGCTTAGGACCAGCTGCCAGTCCAGGTGGTCCATTATCATCATTAGCTACATTAAACGCTTTCAACAACAATAAAGTAATGTTTTTTCTTGATGATAATAATAATTATCAATATGATTGATTATATTCTCTTTATTATTAAAGGACTGGGATCAAGTATCCGCTTATAGTACACATAGTCAACGGCCACGAATCTATACAACAGATCAACCACCATCATTAATTCAAGACGATATGCGTTCACATTTCAGTACCAAAGCTGGTAAATCTAGATCAATAGCTGATGGACAATCACAGCATAGCTTTTCAAATCATTCAGGCCGTTATCTTAACGCTTTTCCTAGCAATCTCATGACGTCGCGTCAAGGTAACAATGCGGATTCAAAATATCTTCAAAGCATGCAAATGGCAAACCGTTACAGGTTTTTTTAATCACACCAACAGACCATCTGGTTCCGATTTGAAAGTGTTAAAATCATGGGAATTAACGGGATAAAAACGAGCAAAATTTGAAGAGTCTATACCGTAGAATTATCTGATTCTTTTGGTTATTTCAAAATTTTCTAAATTATGTAACCCAAATATTTTGTTAAGCAATTCAATTATTTCAACACACGATAGATTCAACCTTTGAAGAATTTTCTAGTTGAAAAATACAAAATTTATTTTTGGAAAATCTGCATCGTGAGATAATAAACAGCCAACCTTGTTATGCAATTTTAAGCGGATTTCCTGAAGTTTAACAAAAAAAAATTACCAAACTTCGTTAATTAGTATGCTAAATAAAATATAAATTTGCCGACAAGATTCAGACGAATATCTTCCGCTTGCCAAATGTGTTTTAATTAATTATAACGGTTCATTGATTATGCAATTCTGTTATTTTAGAATGCATTTTTTTTCAGATTTACGGCAATCTCGACAATCTTTAACAATGCAATCGGAACGAATGTCAAGTCGTGGTGGTGGACATCCTAGTCATCATGCTGTTGTTCCAACAGCAGCACCACCACCACCCCATGGACCCCATTCAATAACCTCATCATCGAGACGTTCACGTCCCCGATCACGTTCACGCGATCATAATCGTCCAAGTAGCCGTTATAGTATAGCCGGTTCAACGCACACATTAAACAATTATTGTGACAATTCGGATAATTGGACTGATCATGATATGGATATTTATATGGCAAGAAATCCAACAACAAGAAATGGTTTAGTACCATTATAGATTTGCTCAAATTTAGACACAGCAAAATACACCTACACAATATTGAAATTATACCAAGTGTTTGACTTCAATGATCCCAGCTCTTATGGGAACACCTATTCGGTGAACGATTCCAAAAAGGATTCATAGAAGGTCCTTGGAGATCGTTTTGCCAAAATTTGAACTCTGTAGCTCATTGGAGAGTTGGTCAAAAAACTTGTTTTAGAACCGAATCAAAATCTACATAAAAAAAAGAAATCCAGCGCATTTTGAAAATCACAATATCATTAGAAATGATGAACTACAAGGCTCAAATTTGCTCAAATGATCGCTATAGATTCATCAAATATTTTTTAAATCGGCCAACAAATAATGGGTGTTACTATAAGAGCTATGACCATATAAGTGAAACATGGAATAGAAAATAAGACTTTTTAATTCAACGATTCAATTGCAACTCTAATCAGCACTGTATCTATTTATTAATTAATTTTTTAAGTAATTATTAATTTTAAGCAATGATGTAAATAGTATTTTCTACATAACTATGCTATAAATAAAAACTTACCCAGAAATTGGGATGCACTTCTCCCAACGATACCGCATTTCTTGTACAAATTCATACCATAAATGTGCAAAAGCACGTAGCCCACCCAATGATTGTAGACAATGTGATAGAACAATCGCTAATCTCCAAATTAAACAATCCGGCTGGCAGGTTTTGAAGCCGCGACACTCATATTCAATTTTAAAAATATCCTGATCGCCCATTTCCAGATGATTTGTAAAATCTTTATAATTATATTGCGAATCCTCATCGGCGTCGGGAAATAGAAAATACAACATCGATACAAGAATATCATCCGATAAAGGTGCATGATTCCGTCGACTTTTACTAATCGAATTCCGTGCAGCTTTCGTTATTAATGTTGAAATTGTTGGTACTTTAGGCTCAGTTAATAGATCTAATGGATTGTTTGTATCGTTCGATACGTTAATAAAATCGCCTAAAATCTCTTGAATTGTTCCTGGATTGTTCAATAAATGTTGGAATTCTGTTAAACATTCACTCAACAAACAAATCGGTTGTTCGGTTGTTGTAATCAGAATTGACCACTTTTCCGCCTCTAATGGGTTAAAGTATGTGTAACTCTCACAATCGCGTACAGTACGATGATTCAAATGTGACCATGTTGTTTTTAAAATTAATTGATTGATTGGATCAACAGTTATACCAAATGGCAATTGTAATAATTGTGTTGTATCAAAGTGTTCATCGTCTGAATTCAAATATTGTTGTTTCCATTGGAAATTACCGAAATCTGTTAAAATATACGTGGACTGTAATGAAACTAGAATTGTTGACATCATTGTCGGTGATACAATTTTCGATTTGAATAATTCCAATAAACCGGACAAATATTGACATAATCGTGGACCTGTACGCAAATGAATCATCTCTAAATTTGTACGTATCGATTCGTTTTGATAAACACCCAAATAACAATGCTGCCATTTCTCACGGATCTGTACAAATATTGGCGTTTCACATTTTAAATTGCCCACAATTATATGAATCGAACTCAATAAGATTTTGATACGACTCTCTGTTGTTATTCCGACATTACCACTAGAACTCAAAACAAGAAATTCGTCAACTCCGTACCAATCTGATAGGCACGAATGTTCGTTCTGTTCGTTCGGATCAAACAACTTGAAATCAAAATAACTATCGAATGGATTCTTTTTAGTTGATTCTCCATTTATATTTCGTTGTTTTCTATATAATAATAACGTAAAATCAAAATCTATAAATGTTATATTCTCGGTTTTAATCTGCCATACATCTGTTGTTTCAATATGGTCATCTTTCTGTTCGTCGATCTTCCATTGGGTTATAATTTCTTCTAATTGGGCGATAAAAATCTCCCATTCTGACGCTGTAGTAAAGTCTTGGTGATAAAATTCCGAATCGTCGATTTCTTCGTTCATTTTGTTAAAATTACACAAAATTCAGATGAAAATAACAAACATAACCTACAATTTTAACTGCCAAATTGACACATTAACAATCTGGACGACATCTAGCGTGATGATTGCAAATTGCCAAATTAAAGACTATTACAGATCTCGTTAAAATTATTTTTATCGAAAATCAATGATAAATTGTTGATAATAATCAATTACTTTAAAAGAATTTTAATAACTATTTATTAACAGTAATAATACACTTTTTTAATATAGTATTTCTATGAGACAAATTAAAAATTTTGAATTGCGCGGTTTTAAAAAACAGGGTGTCGCCAAATTTCCCTGTTATTAGTTAGTTAGTTTCTAACCTGCAATTTCAAATTTGATTTACGTTACAGTTGTTTGTGTTTTTGTGGTGTTTTTCCAATATTTTGAAGATATTGCCGTATAGGTAAGTGTCTATTTTCTATTTTCATTATTTTAAACCAAAATGTGTTGTTTTATTTAACAAAATTGTTGATATTTCTGGGATTTTTGATTTGCACTATAAACAATTCTCTTTAGTGGTTTTTTGTAATTTAACGGCCTTTAAATATGATATTTCACCCCAATTATTGACTTACAAATAGAAAAGATTCGTGCAATTTAAAATTTTCAATTCAATTACCATCTATTGGTCTATTGTGAAATTAACTTAAACTATACTCTTTGTTCCACGTTAGAGCTATAATTTAAACTTAGACGTAGGCGCTACAAGAATCCAAACGAGTCATAAGCCAATGGAAAAATCCTAAAATAGCAAACGAAAATGACAATGGAAACCATCCTGCTTTAATCCATGCCCAAAATGTGAACCTGAAATTGTGATTTTCAACAATGATCGTTTACAAAACGTTCAATAATTACTCGAAAGGATCATCGCTTTCGTATAACGCTGAATTCGTTTTTAACACCCCTGAACGCATAATTTTGATTTCTTGTAATGGCTGATCATCGGTATCGGTTTTTCATTTGTTCGATTCGATGGACAACATCTTGACCTTTCATCACTTTCCCGAACGCTGTATGATAACCGTCTAGCCAAGGTGCTTGCATTGTTAATATAAAAAATTGACAGCCGTTTGTATTCCGTCCTAGAATGAATCGTTAATCAATCAAATAAAAACTAATAAAACACAAACCGACCTCCATTTGCCATACTAACTATACCAGGTGTACTGTGTCTTACAATAAAATTCTCATCAGGGAAGTATTTACCGTAAATACTAATCGAACCGGATCCGTTATTGTGGATAATATCACCACCTTGATTATTGGATTTAGAGGTTTTTGTTAAAATGAGATTAAGGGAATGTTTACCTTGAATCATAAATCGACGGACAACACGATGGAAACGTGCACCTTCATACGTTTTACCATCAATACCACTGCCAGCGATTTGGCGAAAATTTGCAACCGTTTTCGGTGCCACCTCACCAAATAATCCAATTAGGATCCGACCTAAATATTTACCATCCGCTGATATATCGAAATATACTCGATCTGTTACTTTGAATGTTTCACACTAGAATTTATGATGATTAATTTGTTAGTTATTGTAATAAAAAAAGAACATACAAAACTTGATGTTATTAGAAATAGAATTAGTAATAGTCGTTTCATTTTGTCGAGTGATCTTCAAAGGACTACTAGGTCATTTACAATAAAATCGAAGTTCTAGATTTACTTAATTTAATTAACTAGAGGGAATCGCGTGTTATTCTGTTTTCATATAAGTTGCATCATCATATGCATAGATTAACAAAGGCGCAGCGAGGGGGTATCAAGTGGTGCTTTAGACTCTAGTCCTAAATAGGGCCATTTTCGTTACGTTTTTGAAGATAAAATTTTGACTTGTATCAAGGCAAGATTCTAGAGAACTGCGTTTTTATTCGACTTTTATGGGATTTAATAGTTTAAGACTAGGCTTTTAGTACCAATTTTCATCAATTTTTGAACAAATTTCGCTTTCATCAAACACTTATGCGATTTTGAAAACAAATTGTCTCAATTTTAATTCATTTTCGTACGTTAATTCAATGATTTCGGTTCAATTTGATCCCCGTTAACCGTGCACCCCATTCGATGAGACCCGATGAAGTGTCGACTTATAGATCGTTCCAAGACGAAGGTATTAGCGTCGAATTGAATTGTAATGACAATAGTGCTTTGGTGGTCTTTTGATTGAATGGAAAAAAAGACTGAAAATATGTGATAAATATTTATATTTTATATAATTAAACAGAGTTTAACTGGCTTGTACGGGTTTATAAATACAGACATAGTTTAATAGCGGCACCAGTTAAAAATATTTGTACATTCATCCTCAAATAAAAACATTTCAATTTTACTTACATTTACACCGGTATATGTATTTTTCACAAATTTTATTTATAAATCTCATATGTTTACAAACAATATCCATTCAAATTTATTTTCTTTTAAATAGATACGTATGGTTGTCACTCTGTTTATTAAATAATTAAATAAAAGACGATGAATGATAATGGTAGGTGTTGGTTTAAAAAGGGATGATTCCACATAAATTAAAAAGTAATTTCGATTTTTCCTGTTTTTATGTGTAAAGCATTACATCAATTCTTTTGTATTCTTAATGATAATTAATATGAAACAGTCTCATTATACAATGTGTGTATGTATGTGTTTTTGTGTGATATAGTTTTTTATGTATATATATGTACATAAAATGCCACGTGGCCTGCTAAGCAGGATCTTGAATGAAACTCATGGACAACACCAAACATACGGTACAGTGATCCTCAAAATGCATTTTACATTACTAATTAATTTTTCTCAATGTCTCTTTCTATTTTATTATATTTTAATTTATTTACAAAATGTGACGATAAATCTTGGACAAATCCCAAAATTTATCCATCACTCTTCATTCTTTGATAATTATAATAATATTAATTATAACACAGCAAAAAAGAACGATATACGTTTTCCTTTCTTATTATTATATCATCAATATCTCTTACAAATCATATACACTTAGGCTATTTTATAATACAGGCTCTCTAATTATAATTGAAAATAATTCTAGGAAAAAACACAGCAGTTTTATCGGCTGTCCATTGCAGCTTGCTGATGTGTGTGTATCACAGTATGCATTGCCCCGATCCGATTGTTTTCTTCAATCTCTTATAGACTAGTTGAAAAATAAATTAATTAGGAACACGGCAGCCGTTTTCTTTTTTTTGTATATTTTATTCTAATTTATTTAAAAGAAGTTTCCTTTTACGCAGCTAAACCTTCTCTATTAGCTGGCATCAAATCGTCTCTAGGTGGAGCTTCCGGTGCTGATTTCCGTTCGAAATGCAGATCCCATAAGCTCCGTGTCTCAGGGCCATCACGACTAGGCGGCCTCTCTGGTCTCTCCGGTGAACTACCACTTTGTGAACGTAGCGATTCTGGTGGTGGATAACCGAATCCTAATAGGCCACTATATTTATTACCCGTTATCCCGTTCTGGCTAGTTTGCACCACAGACATTTCATTTAACTATAAAATTAGAAAAACAAAAATCAATGTAATTTTACATGTGGTATTTATTTATTTATTTACCTTTTGTTGCATGCCATTAAGGAAGGGAGCCGGTAGGTATGGATAAAAAAGGTCGGGCCTCCGTTGCAGAAATTCTGAATCCTTGGGCGTCATGGGAATGGGCGGTAGATCGAGTGACATGCGACGACCGCGTCGGGATGCCCCGTTGCTCCACATGTGCGTGCCCATATGAACCTAAAAAAGAAATTAGAAATTCTCAAACATCAATCACACAAATGAAGAAACAGAAAAACAAACAAACAATTATCAAGAAAAGCAAACTTTATCTAAATAATAAAAAAAAGTAATGCACCTTATTGATAGGTGCGCATTCATTTCATGAAAGTATAAAGAGATTGCAACAGAAATGGCCCACATCCATCCAGATTAGCGTAGCAGAGCATTAATGAAGCGGCACAAGCGCTGTTTCTCTCTTTCGTTTTCATTTTTGTTTTGTTTTTGTTTTTTTTTTTCTTTTAATCTATCTTACCTTTAAATTTCCTTTGGTGGTGAACGCCTTCTGGCACACGGTGCATCTGAACGGCTTATCGCCCGTGTGCGTACGCATGTGTATCTGCAAGGCCGAGCTGGACGAGAAGTTCTTATTGCATACGTGGCACAAGTGTTTACTGGCCTGTAAGCCTGCAAACACACACACAACACACATGAGCCCACAACCAGCTAGTTAGTGCAAGCGATGACAACAAGGTTAATCGCTTAACATTATCAATTATATTTTATTTAATTATATTTACATATGCAAGTCCCTTGAACCCTATCCTGAAGAGTATGTTTAATTTAAAATTAAAAAAAATACTTACTTGGAGGACGTTTAGGAAGTGGCAATTCCGATTCAGTAGGCTCCCTTTTAGTAGTCTGCTCTTTATTTGAGTCCACAGGTGGTGCTGATGAAGATGTTGGTGGTAATTGTTGTGGTTGTTGCTGTTGTTGTTGTTGTTGTTGTGGTTGTTGCTGTTGTTCATTATCATTTTGATTATGAACATTCTCTCTTTGAGGTGCGGGTGGTGGAGGCGGAGGAGGTGGCGGTGGAGGTGGGGGTGGATGGGGAGGCTGTTGGGAACCTTCATCACCACTTACAGGTAGTGGTTTATTTTCAAACATATGTTGGGGCATATCTCGTATTTTGTGCGTCAACATGTGTTGTTTCATGTTGCCCTAGAACAGAAACCGTCCTTCATGTAGACTTGTTGTCAAAGGATATTGAAAGTAAGGGCATCCTTACAGGTACTTGCATCCAATTTGAGGCGTATCCAGGTGTCATCGGTAGTGGAAATACCGATGGTATTGAATTATTAATTTGCGGGGCAAGTTTCCTTTTCCATGCCCTCCACGGTTCAACTTCATCCTGGATACGCCTCTGTCGGCATGCACATTCATCCTGCAACAATATGCCTATAAAGTTCAAGGTGTCTGAACTCTTTATTTGTATTTCTTAATATAAAAAGTTTGGGGTATTTCAAACTGTTGTCCGTCAGTCAGGTAAGCAACGAATTATTTATTGACATATCTCGAGTGTCGCGATGTTTATCATTTTAAAATGGAGAGACGGATATAAAAGTGAGATTCTTAATCAAAAATAGACCACTTAGACGTTCGACATAACTTATAGCTGGCTTTCAGCCAACAGTTAATTCGAGTTGTCGCCAACTCTATTGTGTATCCGAAAATAGAACAAGCTTTTATTTCTCAATTCGATCCTATATTGAACAACAAAACAATGTAACTTACCTTCGTTGAGAAGCCCCTATCACAAACACTACATTTGAATGGTCGCTCTTTCGTATGACTTCTATAATGAATTTCTAAAGCTGAATTACATGCAAATGTTTTGAAGCACAAGTTACAGGTGGTATTGCCACGACCTAAATTAAAATCTGATTTTAGAACAATACAAAAATACTTGCCAAACAAATGAAAAAATACCTGCAGGACCTACAGCTAAACGCAACGGGCTGAATGCCGTTGATGTTAAAACAGAAGATGTCAATGATGATAATGCTGATGACATTAATGGAGCTGGAGCTCCTTGGCCGGGTGGAATTAAACCGAATGTTGAAAATAATGATGGAGGTGGGCCTGGACTTGGACCTGGACTTGTAATTAACGGTTGATTTGTACGTGGTGTTAAATCTAGAGCACCTAAAGAATTGCACTCAGAAGGAGTTGGACTACCAGCTTGTGTTGATGAGGGCGGACGTGGAACCTAAAAGATTAGATTGTCGAAATAATTATCAAATAGACAACAGAAAGGAAGATTTCACCTGGACGGGTGTGGTCTGATTAGGTGAAGAACGGATTTCTGAACTTCCCGGACTGGTAATACCAGATTGGCAAGGTGATTTCTCTCCATTTTGCATCGGTGATGTGGATGGGGCATTTCTGGACGAACATAAATCCTCTGCTGAACAATTCAATTGTGATGCTATACTAGTTGGTACACCTTGCAATTCTGATGGTGATGAGGCAAACGGCAACATATTTGGATTATCCGAATTACTAATATCATCGTCGTCATCATCGTCTTCGTCTATCGACTCATGTTCATCCTTATCGAATTTATCTAATTTTATATTTAATGGAAGACCGGTAGGTCCTAATGGTGATAAACCTGGCAAAGGAAAACCTTGTCCAAGGAATGGATGAATGGAATTATGTAATGATGGGAAACCACCAGGTGATGGGAAATCTTTAACTTCGGCAGCCTGAATTTGTTCCGGTGTTAGATCGGTCGGTTCACCAGTATGTAGACGAATATGTTGTTGAAGAACTAGAGCGTTTGTGAATTTTTTATGACAAACTGGGCATTGGTGTAATACTCGCATTGGTGGTTTCGCCCGATGTACACCCATGTGCGTTTTTAAATTACCTTTAGTAGTGAATGCACGACCACAGATTTTACATTTAAAAGGCCGTTCACCTGTATGAGTTCGATAATGCATTTGCAAAGCACTTTTACACGATAACACCCTATGACAAATTACACACTGATTCGGATCGGATAGTTTATGCTCAATATTATCAACTAGTTGTTGTAGCTTACTAGTTTCCGATGTTTTTGTCACTTCTATTAAACTTTCCCAAGAATTATCATTGCTACCGGGTCGTGGCAATAAATTCGAATAAATTGCTGGATCTTTAGCTGGATCTACAATGGGAGTCGATGGAAATGGACCTAAACTACCGGACGATGTACTACTTGGAGGTGAACTGACTTGTCCAAATGAAAAATTTGCAGGCAACCTTTGACCGGTTGAAATACTTAACGGAACATTAATGGAATTACTTTTATTTGACAAGTTCTCAGGCTCATCTTGCATTTGCTCAGACTGATCACCATTAGGACTCTGCCTTAACATATCCTCATTACTATATTTACTATCAATACTGCATTCATCATAAGGAGTCGGTGAAGGATGATATCGTTCGTGTTCGTGTTCACCTTCAACATCATCATTCGGCTCTTGTTTTGGTGTCAATTGAGGAACATTTGTGGTTGATCGTAATTCTTCACTAAAATCTTTCCTTGTAGCTTCTTCGGGTGTTTCCTGTTTACACTGAGGCGATTCGTGGATTGGCGTAGGCGATCTAGGTGGTTTACTTAAATTTTCTGGTAATTCTTGTTCTTCTCTTTTCATAAACATCGTATGCGGCTGAAAGATTCTTTGATTCGCCTCTTGTTGTAATCTATGCGGTGACGGTTGTAATCTTGCACTAATTAATTCAGGTGGCGGTGGCGGTGGACCATGCGGCCGATATAACGGTAAATTAGTTGGTGGAAATGGTGGACCACCTGGGAAACTACCCAAATGGGGTGGATGAGGAGGTCCGCCAGGCGATAAAGCTGGCTGTTGACCTAATTGTGCTAATAATGGTGGATGATATTTGTCCAAATGTTCAGGAACTGGATTTGGATTCATTTTGATATGAGGAAATTTTGCACTATGTCTTTGAAAATGTACTTTTAAATTGCCTTTAGTTGTAAATCGACTACCACAAACATTGCACTTGTATGGGCGTTCGCCCGTGTGAGATCGGATATGTATTTGAAGGGCTGAATCTGAACCAAACACTTTACCACAGTACCGACAGCGGTGTTTAAAGAACGGTTCGTTTCGACCTTTAGAATCGTACGGAGACACACTACCTTTATTTTTCCTAAATGCCAATTCATCGGCTAAATTTGTCGCTAATAGTCCTTGACTGGCATTATCCAATACTTCTTGTGCTCTTTTTTGTAACATTTCTAAAGTATTTGGTTCGTCTAATGATGGTGGTTCATTATTATGCGTAATAATCGTTGAAGCTAATGATGATGAAATCGAACAATGTGAAGAGATCATAGATGCTGTCGTATTACTAGGTGGTGGTATTGCGGCTTCACTGCTAACTGGAATTTCTGTTTCTTGAATTGGTGGAATTGGGGGAGGCTGAGTAGTAGTCATACAACTAGTATTATTATTATTACAACTACTACTGTTGCTGCTATTACTAACCGGGGGCGGTGGGATTGGCGCAGGTGTATTTTCTCTTGAGATTGGTAAATTTTGTGGTGGCGGTGAAGCTTCAGTCGGTGCACATTCAATATCGTTCTCTGATGGTGGCGGTGATACGGGACTATCCACCTTAGTACGATCAATTTGTAATTGTTGTTGTAATTGGTTTATCAATTGCAATTGAAGCACTTGTTGATGTTGTAATGTAAAAAGTGTTGATTGTAAAACAGCCAATTCTTGTAGTGCTGCCTCATTGTCAGCATTATTCGCCATAGCTGTAGCAGCAAATTGCGCTACAGCCACTTTGGTATTTTGTAGTGCTTCTAATGTGACATGACCTGTTGCAGAAGGTATAGGAAATGGGAAAGCCAATCGTGGATTATCATCTGGTGAATTCTCATCAACACTATTATTATTTGCAGCATCTTGTCGATGTCGTCGCATCCTTTCCAATCGTTTACCATTTGTATCATCATCGTCCTCATCATCCTCCGAGACGACCATATCTTCAGGATCTGAATGGGCTGGATCATCATGTTTGATGGCCTTCTTTTCACATTCAGCTTTGTGTGTTAAATATTCTTGAACGTCAGTGAACTGTTCTTGACAACGCTGGCACATGAGTACTTCCGGAACAATGTCTCGGTTGAGGGGATTTCCATCTGGAATTAAATCAAAATTTAATTAGTTGATTGTTGTGGTTTTTTCTTTATGTTGGACATTTGACAGATTTATCGTTTACAACATGGATAGCATTGTTGAATAATTTCATAATACATAATGGTACCTGTATAAATGAATTATAGTTATTGAAAACGGGGGCGTGATTTTGACTTGAGCTGTTATACGTCGAGATATTATTATATGAGATATGAAAATGGTGGGGATGATATTAAGGGGAAAGATGGAGCAGGCGCGAGAGATGATAAAGTGGTTAGCTAGGAACCAGCCAGAATCCCAGTTATGACAGCTGGGCGGTGTCTACTATTCATAAATATAACGCACTTGTTGCACATACATAATCCACGCCCCTTATAGTTTCATATACCCGCCCAGATTCCATATCCATAACGCCAGATACGGTATGAACAGGGTCTTTTCTTATTATTCTCTATACTGACATATCTACGTATGTATGCTGTTTGTAACATTAAAAGAAATCTGCTTGTCTTTCGTTTTTATGTCGACAATATGTCGCGATTCAAGTCCGAACACTGAGGAATCCTGAAGGAATTCATTTGAAATAAACACGATTTGACGGTTGAATACGTTATAAGTGTAGTGGTTCCCGGTTTGGTATCCGGCGGCACCGTCTTCTTAGTATTGATTACTTATATAAAACTTATTACTATTACCGAAGAAATACCAATTGCTAAAGCTAAAGAATTCAATACTTAAGGTCGGCGAAACGATAATTAAATCTTGATGTTTCTTTTTTTCGCCACACACAAAGGCAAACTTACATAATTAAATCCCGTAGGGACCTTTTATTCTAGCCGCTCCAAATTCCCAATTGTTTTCAATCAATTGATAAAAACCACCACCACCATCACCATCAAATAGAATTATAACTTTGATATAAATTTATGATCGAATTGTAAATATAAAATAAAGAAAGTATATTCTATCACTTATTTCAGTCTATATAATATTGTGCTAGTCGTTGTACGGTTGGGAAACTTTTTGTGGGTCAATCTATATAGATTTGTTTACCATTACGAGATATGGGGGCGGTGAACCGCTCCGGCCGATCGATCGATGTTTCAGATTCGAGTTCAACTACTATACAACATCCCAACTGTATACTATAGACACAAACACTTGCCAAGGTAAAGGGAAAATCAACAAAATTAAACTTGAGCTTTTGTAAAAATCTCCAAACATTTAAGGGTTGAAGATTTAAACTTCTTATCACTGAACGATAGTCACACATCAATTATTTAAATGTTCACAAATTTGTCGCATTTTTGATCGAATTTATTGTATTTTGAAAGTAACGCATTCGTGAATCCGAGAAAATCCTCGACTGATTATTTTTAGAAAATTTAGAGTACATTGTAGTCGAGTTCGTTAGTGTCAAGGTAATTTAACCAGTCGTCATAAATAGACATAGTGGCACGTGCATTTTGGGCCGAATAAGGGGAATTTCAATATATATATTTATGTATTTATCTAATAGTATTGGGGTCGTTTGACAGACAAATGGGGGGCTGCTCTGGCTCGTGCCCGTTTTGTCTCGTCTTCTTTTCACCAAACATCTTCCGTTTTCATAAAGCTGGAAACAGGCTGTTGTCATATGTGTGTATTTTAAATTTTAAATAACACTTCCGCCGTTAAATTACCAAATTCTATTATTATTTTTTAAAAAGAGGGTTGATTTTTTGTCTTGTATTTAAACAAGCACGCGTTTATAGTTTGTCTTCCTAGATTCACTACCGTCCCCCATTAATGTTTATAAAATATTTCCGCAATATACGAAAAATATAAAAAAAGGTAAGGAAGAAAAAAAACACGAACACTTTCCAATTTTGTCGTCCGGATGCTAAACTGGGGCTTCCTACAGGATCATATTACAATATCGAAGCCGTTCAGTAAAAATAATGTTATCCAGTTTCGTTGAAATTATCCTGACGGATAGGATATGGAAATATTTGTCGATGGTCGTCTCTTTCTTTTTTTGCAACTTGTATAAATTTTCCTAATTAAATAATCGTTAATATATCAAATTCCAGTTGAAATGAATTATTTAAAATATAAGCTTGTGGACAGCTGTTGAGCTTGTTTTTAAAAATTTTACATTTAAACATAAAAACAGAAAGATTATATCGGACGAAAATAAAACGATTTCAAACATTAAATTTTGAATTGTTAAAAGAAATCTTTTAATATTTGAAAATAATAGTAATAACAATAATAACAAGCGAACAATCTACTACAAGATTCTTGGCAGAAAATCAGCAATCTGAAAAGAAAACAATTTTACAGCTACCATTTCTCATTTAATTTTAAGATTCTGAATCCTGAAAACGTCTAGTTGAACGAAAGTGAATTGTTTTATACGTCTGTCGACAATATTAAACAGAGTAAAAACGTAAGTCTTATTTTTCTTGTTTTCTTTATTTTGTCGGGAATTTCAAAATTGTCCTTTATCATTTTTCTGGGTGATTTCTTCAAATGTTAGCCATTCTTTTCGAAAAAATTGTCCAATTTCGATGGTATTTTTCGCTATTGTCACCGACAAAAAAAAGCTATATTTATATACCATTGTCGTTGACATTTCACGAGGAGCTACTATTCTGAAGAGGATATACCTTGTATTATTGTTGATAAAAATCTGTATAGAGCCACTTATTTGTCATAGTAGAAAAAATATTTGTAAAAGACATAAATGATAATAATAATAACAGGGTTCCCATATAAAGACTGAATTTCCTTTCTTTAGTTTTTACCGCAACAAATTTGTCCCCACCGCCTTTTCCTCTTTCTATTTGGTACAACAGCATCAACGGCAATCATTATGACAAATGACAACTAAGAATGTAATACGAGATATTTATTCCTACCTGACCGCATATAGGCAAAGCTCCAAAACAACAATAATACAGGACCGATATTTTCAAGACAAATAACGTCTATATTTATGTCATTGTAATGTCATCATTGCAGCTATTGTGTTCTAAATATGTCCTGGATTATATACCTGGTAGGTAGCTTATATTTATATACAGAGGGGTAGGTGGATAGAATATAGTTAGAATTCGAGTATAAAGTGATCGGCGAGCAGATGGCAATTTTTAAAACCGAATACTGAAATTTTTCAAATGGATAATTGTGACAGTTGCGTAAATGATCCATTGACTCCCCCATAATTCCCCATAAATTATTCCTTTCACGGTAGATATACTGAATAGAAAAAAACGAGTCTATATAAAATAACCGTTATACTAAAAATAAAAAGATTTTTTTTAAAAACCGTGGAAAACATTGGAAACAAGAATACACAGTTGATCCAACTATACACACGACAACGCACACATTTTCAGTATATTGGTGTTTATTTTAATGAAGCGACATGTTTCCATTTATTTCCCCAAAAATCTCAAGTTTTATTAACATTCGTGTTATATTTTCGGAAGGGAAGAGAAATTCAAGGCCAGACTAGTTATAGTTTACCAAACTTGTCTGCTTTCAAATTTCTACAGTTTTTATTGATAAACGTTTGTATTTTTCATTTTGTCGATATAAAATAATGTTCAATGGTAAGAATCAATTAAATTTCAAAATACTGGTTTGTTGGAATCAATTAAAAAACGATAATAATTTTTAATTAATCGTCGGAGTTTTCCTATAACAAATTTAATCTGTTATAAAGCGTTGAATCCAATCGATATCCATCAGTTTTACTTCCTTTTTTGAACGAAGAAAAATCCAATTCTTTCTATCTAGTCAGTTTTCTTCTCTTTTTCTAGAACAACCTATAATTACATTGACAATGTTGGTTTTATATAGTAAGTCAATAAAACTTTAAAAATGCGGCAAAGGAATTACAAATAAATAAATCACCAGTTTTATTTCTGTACATCACACAATAACTATTTCGCCGTAATCATGCATCAGGTATGTTTTATATTTGTTAAATGGGGGGGCTATTTTGCTATTTTTAATATTACAACATTACCAGACTGGAAATAGAAATATACAAAATCGATTTGTATCTATCGTTTATTTTAATATAAACTTGTAAGATTCTTGACCAGATCTAGAACAATACTCGACAGAATAATCCAATAAATTGCTTATAACAAAGCAATGTTTAAATATAAACGTAACACGTTCGGCGACACTGTCTTTTTAAATACAAATAAGGAATGTTGGGCGAGTCCTAATACAGATGCACATCTTACAACTATAGTCACGATTGTGGGATGATTTGTTTTATAACTATTGCAATTCCACCCTCTGATTGTCGACGATAATTTTCGATTAAAAAAAATAATAAGAAAGAAAACGAAATGAGAGCCTTGAACTGGAGTAATGAAATAAAAATGAATCGAAAATAAGGGGAGACCACTGAAAGGTATAGAAGGAAAAAAGAGAATCAAAGAAATGGCTCCTCTCACGGTTGAGGCACCACCATGACGACGAAAAGAGAGAATCACGGGCATTGTTTAAAAAACTCACTAATTATAAGACTTGTTGTGTTTTAAAAAAGGTAGTAGGTAGAAGAGATACAGGCGGGGAAAGGACGTAGATTTATTTTTCTTGCATATTGAAAGGCTTGTGTGTATATACTTCTTTAGTTGTTGGCAGTGGAGTATAGTCGCCATATAACTCAGATCAGACGACAACAACAACAACAGGGCTGGATCCAAGACTTTTCGCTATAGTTGCATGCTTATAATCGTGATAGTAGCCCTCGATTTTTTCCCAGTTCACCAGAATCACACTTAACTGATTCATTGGAATTTCGACGACTAAGGCGGAAAAATAAACGCAACAAATTGATTAAGGATATTGATTTATCGGATTAAAATTTTTCAATTACCAATATGGCAATCTTTGTAGTGTAATAAATATTTTATTGCAAATTTAACAGTGACAATGACAACTAACAATAGGCGTTTTTTTAATAAAAATGCTCATGATAAAACAAAAGAAGTTGAATATCATTGACAACTCTTTTTTAGTGCCATAAAAGCTAACAAGGTAATAAACGTCGCGTTAAAACCACATCAGATTCTATTGAGGATAGTTAAAATTTAATTTTTATGAAAATTTAATCAAATTAATGTCGGTACTATCTAAAAATAAAACAACTGTTGAATCTTGTTGCATTTCATTCGTAAATATTGTTTTTATCATTTCTACCATTTAAAAATTCTGTTTGGATGAAATTTTAAAATGGCGTCCCCCGTTCGGCAGACAGCACCGACATATAGGTATAGTATAGATATAAAACCCTGATCCCTAGAGCTGATTTAATTAAACTACAAAACGACCAACCCTCGTCTAACTGCCGTATGCTACCACCATTGCCGCTGACTATCCGTTGTCATACAGAAAGGTAGAATCATAAAGAAAACATTAATGTAAACATAGAAGGATGAATGAATTTGCTAATTTTCTATTCAACGTGTAGGCACACAAAAAGGTCATCGATACTATCAATAATAAAACGAAAAACAACACATTTACCGGCAAACAATGGCAAATAACAGCAAATCGAAATGCGATAAAAAAAACGAAAGGAGATGAAGAGAAAAAAACCAACAATACAGTTTGTGGAGTTTTCCTGCAATCAACTACCGTATAGTTAGTGTTTCCCTTAACATCCACCTTCATATATCCTATGTATGTATATAAATGCATATAAGATTCGAACAGTTGAGTTTTATGTGACTGGTCAATGAGGTATTCGTCCCCCCATTGGCCTACCGGACGAGTTATGACGAGGTGAGATTGGTTCTACCTGGGCCCAAGCACCGCCTCCACGCCCAACCTTCGCTTGTCTTGTTCATAAGTTGGTTTATTGCTCGACAGTTGTCTGTATATAACAACAACAATAACCACGACAACAACAACAACAACACAAAAACATTTGCGAAGAGACGACGATGATGGTCTTTATAGTTGCGAAACGTTGAAACACCTCAACAAATGGACAGTTGGTATGGACGATTGGGGCAACCTAATGAAGTACTCCGACGATGGGCTCTCTCACTAGTGGAACCAGTTTTGGTGATGTTGTTGTTGGTCTTAACATGGCCGATTGTTGATGGGGGACCGGTCTTCTGTTGTTGGAGATCTTCCCCCAAATACTAACAACCCAAATGAAATAGATAAGAGAAGAAAAAATAACAACAACAGGGGTAGAAACAGCGTTACAGCTTGGGCCTGTTACCCTCTGTTTCAATTACAATTAACTAGAAATAGTCATTAAGTGGACACGATTCTGGGTATTGATCGAGTAATGAGATTACCTTGAGACCGTGCAATGCCACCGAACTGTTTCAGACCAAGATTATAGAAATTTTATACAAAAAAAAAACGAAGAAATAATCTTATTCGAATGAAAAATATCATAAATTTCACCGTGTGTACATGTAGGAGAATTTTAAATTAATATTTCTGGACTACCGATATAGATAATTCTTTTTTAATTTGTTTATTTTATACAAGAACAGGTTTCAACATCATAATATTCTCAACTAAACACATCCAAATTATTTATAAACACATGATAAATAAAACAAGATTATCATTTTTTCTTTAAATTATCATCATCGAAAACGTTCAACTTTCCCGTTACATTTCAATTGGATTGAGTTCGAGTAAACTTGGTGGCTTGCTATAGTTAAATATCTAAAAGTTATAAACACACATATACGTTGAGTACAAATAGGCGATGCTCAATGTTATCTTAGGTCGTCCGAGCAATAAGGATTTATTTATCAGGGACAATATTGTATGTGTATGTGTGTTTACTATGGCACGCTATCGGGACTTGTTAAATGCGGACATTACAATGCAAAGGATCGTTATCCATACGCTGTTCTATCGATACGAAACGATTCTACATCAACATTATTGCTGAATCGTGAATAGTCGCGGTGTTGCTTGCCCACGCATACAGGGTTGTAATAATATAACTAAGTTTAAACTAATACACCCCACCTTATGGAGAACACCTAGATTCAGGTAGCTTTTACTTAACAGATTTAATTGCACACCTTGACAACGATTGATGGTTGATTGTAAATGACTGTTTGGTACATTGTGGAAATACAAACGTACAAGTGAACGAGATAAGCGAGACGTGGTGGTTAAGGTCCGATTCGAATAGAGAGGCAAAAAATCGAATTAGTACATTTTATAGCAACTGACTCGTAATTTACATCCAACGATAATCGAAAAATTAAACGAAATTTGGTATGTGAAATTTTAGGATTTATATCGATGAACTTTTATAACAATTTATCATTTAAGACAAGAATCTGGCGATAGGAAAAAGAAAATAACGTGAACGTGGAATATTCATGATTTTATAAATTATTACCGTTCACAAACAAGAACCTGAAAATGAGTTCCATTTTGTTAGCACACACAAAAAACAAACGATTTATTATTTCTCACAATTGTCTCCCATTTTAATAACGAAAAAGAAACGGAGAATAAGCTAACGTAGAATTCTCACCGGTATTAGAGGCATAACAAAAATTTTTTTTTGGATAAAATTGAAAGTTGTATATACAAACAGGGCAGCGTGCAAGTGTTTGTGTCCAGTTTCGATTTTACGACACATTTAACGGCCTGTTTTGAAACACTTTTACGGCAAATAAACAAAACAACTGAAAATCGAGAGTAATTAGCGACATATAAAGAGATTCACGTACCTACTCATTCTGAAAATGGTATGTTAGCAATTTATTGAAGAATGAAGATTCGTTGTCAGTTTGAGATATTATTAACATTAAATTGAACAGATAGCCGACACACGACCAAAAACAGATGTGTGAAATATTTCCCTAAAGTTCGTTCGTGTGGAAAAAGAAATTGTCGATGATTGAATATTGGTTGGAAATTTTTCAGAAAAAGAACGAACGATGAAATAGAGAGAAGTGGTGTGGGTGACAAAAGGCAAACAGCTGCTGTGCTATGTGGAGGGACATGTGGATGGACAGCGGTCGTCGTTGCACGTGCCCTTCTAACAACACCCCCGCACTAATATTACAAAAGATCCCACATTTTAGTTCCGGATAATAATTGCAAACTATAAATCTTTAATGTGAATATCAGCTAGTTGATAAAGAGATTTAATCGGGAATTTTTGACCGTTCCACAATTAAATAAGAGGAATAGTTTCGATAATTGGAAATTGTTGCTGTCCAGCTGGTGATATTTAAACAGTTTCAAACTATTAAAATCTATTAAATTATTTTCAACAATTATTGATAATTTAATGGTGAATTTAGTATTTATAAAATAGTATAATAGAAAGAAACATAAATGGTTATCGAGTTTAATTAACCGCCACTTTGTGGATGTTGTAAAATCTCTCAATATACGAGAAACAAAAATAAATAAAACAAAAAATAGTCACACTATAGTGTTGTTGTATATGGCAATTCGATACAGACGAAGGGCACAATCTATATGCTAATTTGGCGGTGTCGTTGACTGGAATGATGGTTAAGAGAGGTTAACCAGGCGATTCTAATCGGCAAAACTATGCCTGAAGTAACCATCCAATAAATAGACGAACCAACTCTACTTGAAGACGATGGAGAAAATCCATGAATAATATTAGCTCGAAAATTGAAATTACAATTCGAAATAGTTTCATTTTTATTGTTAACTCCCAAATAGCGGTCAAGGCTAATAATTGTCGCTATAATAAATAAACAAACACACAAAAAACCTATTAGTGTCATCTAAAAATAACGATAGTAGTTGCTTAGTGTTGTCCAAAAATTTTTGGGAAAGGTCATGTTCGATGATTCTGTCGTACATTGTAATCTTCGACTAATAAAATTAAACGAATGCTGTCCCTCTTTCGTTTCATTTACAGTTTTCGTTAGAAAAAGGGATGTAGAAACGTCAAATAACATTAACGAACCGCCACAAATGCGGAACACGTGTGGAAATTGTCCTGATACGACTAAAATTAGCTAAAGAATGCCGTGTTTACGGATTTGGTAGCATTCTAGTAAGTCACAACAATTATATGAAGAAAAAGTTGGTGATGACACGTGAATTTTTCTGGAAATATTACAAGTTTTCAAAATAAAACGAAATCAAAACAAAATAATCCTATACAGACATAGTATAGATATCGTGTTGGATAGATTAATGTTACAGTTAGTGAGTTATTCTGTTGTTGGATTCTCTTAGTTGGTGGATTTATTTAATGTTGAGATAATGCATACAGTTTGTTAGCATTGAGGTTTATTAATATTTATTGCTTTTGGAAGGATCAAAGCGATGGTAAATCGCTTTATGGGACCATCTTGGCAATATAATATGAGAGGAATGGGCGGCTCTCTACACCGTGTTGTAAATGTTTTTACCCATCAACACTTGGGCAGAGAACCGGCTCAAGAAATTATTAAACAATACCGCAATGAATTCTCCACAATCAAGAAAAAAACTCAAAATAACATCGGGCAAAAAACTTCTTCGAAACGTGTCCGGATAAAAGCCCCTCGAAAATATACCAACATTTTTTCAAACATCATCGATTAAAGATTTTTTAACATTAGGGCAAAACGAAGGGTGCAATTTACATGCATAATAATAACATTTAATCATCATTAATACTCGAAATATAATTTACGACTATTTTTGAGATTTATTACCGTTTTACGATAGCTACTGCTAATAAAAGTTCTAATTTTTATAATCGATTTCGACCGATCGGATGACAAAAATTGAAGTACTCCGACCGATACACGAAACATTTTAATTAAAATTTTCCAAATATTTTCCTTTCCGATTCTCCCATTCCACCGGTCGAAATTTATAACTTTCGACATTCAATGAAGGACAAAAGATATTTTCTTTATTATTATTATAGACCACGACAACGATCCTATAAATTCTAGTTTGACGAGGTGTAGAGAGATAGAATATAGTAAGAACTGATAAATTTATGAAATAGATTTACTCGAGTTGATATATGTTTTAATTAATGTTAAAATCTTCGAGCTGGGCATGGCAGCAGACAATGTTATGATATCGTTCACAAAATTATGGCCTTATTAGTGATTGGTAAGACTAGGTTTAGGTTGTGTTTGTATCGAATGCACCTCTCTTTCTATAATATGAGCCATAAAACCGCACCCAGATCGCTGGATATTTGTCCACTTCTGATAGATTGAAACAACCACCACCATTAAAATAGTGATGAACAAAAAAATTGTTGTAAATAATAAGCGTCAAAAATTTTTTAGGTAAATTAGACGAAAAGAATTCGTGCTGGTTTTATTACTAACAATGATGTGTGCTTTTTTTGTAAACATCAACGTTATTTCCTAGATGAAGAGGCAAAGTTTGCACCTGTTTATGGGTTTCGATTTTACAACACCTATTCTCTATTTTCATCTATTGTGCAACTGGATTTAGAGTTTCTACAGAATCACCATAAAATCGAAGGGTTGTTATTATCGTTATAATAAATTCACAAGCCGGTTTCCGGCCTAATTGGATGATGGCTTTTTTCAAATTTCAATAATTCAAATAGCACAATAGCGTTCCCGTGTTGTTGATAGAATCATAAAGTTTTTTTTAATTTAAATTAAATTTAAATAAAAGTTGTGAGTACAAATAAGGTTGTGACGATTACAGTTCTTTCTCGGTATAATTCCCGGTAAACGTTTTTCTTAGCACAATACTTAACAACAAAACGAGTCTTAGTTAATTAGTAAACCACTCAGATAGTCGATTGCCAGTCTCTTTACAAAAGCCATCGAGCAAGTAGAAAACCGTACTTATCGCTAACAAGTGGAGGCGCGATGTCTCGTTCGATATAGAAAAGAAGGAGACGATGACGGCGACGGCGGCGACGACGACGAGGAGGAAGAAAAAAAGTAAATACAGTGTCTTTTCTATATAAAATCCATTTTAAATCGTATAGATCAAGAAAAAATTTAATTCAATCGACAATTTAAACAACAAATTCACATACGCGCGCAAAGCAAAAAATCGATCGATCTGTTAAACCAACAACATATTTTAGAAAGTTTTTTTCTTCGATTAATCGAATCGTAGTAAAATATTTTAATGATCGGAAATTTTATAATTTTTCTTTAATCTTACAAATTATAGAAAAGAGGAAAACGACATAATTGAAACCTTTCTCTTATTGATAACATTTCCAATTAATTAGATAAAGACCAGCAATTTAAGCGAAATTTTATTATTGTAACTATGCAATATAAAATTTTAGTGGATTAACTAAAAATAGATACCGTTAAATTCCTGTATTATAATAAAATTTGAAAGGTTTTGAAGCAAAATCGCAAGTTTTTTTGCCGTGATTTTACCACAAATAAGAATTTTAAGGCTAATTCCGCCACAGTTCACTACTCATTGTAAAAAATTCAGTTTCAATCGCTTGTCGGAGTTTTGGTCTCAAATCTGAATCGATGGAGAAAATCGTGTAGTTGTTGCTATAAGGACTAAAATATGAGGCGTTATTATCAGGAAATGATAGGAATCCATAAATGTCTATCAATATGAGAATAAGAATTTTTTAATTAAGTTAGATTATCTTATAAGTGCACCCTATTGTTCTTATTTGATATAAAATATCATCAAATCAGTGTATTGAAGACTTAAAAAGCAGCACCGATGCAGCCATAGGACTGACGTATGTCCAATTAGTATGTGTTTTAAACCATCTGGATCTGGGCTTAAATCTGAAACGTTCATGTCAAAGATTGACTTTAGTTTGTTGGTTTTCTTCGTGTCTCATCTCTGTGTTCCACCGATTGATTTTGATCTTCCACTGGTTATTACACTATTGTTCCATCCATCTATATGCAAATCGAAAGTTCGCTTTTATATTATTTTTTATTCTCTTTTTATTTTAAAATTTAAATTTAAATAAATATAATGAGAGTATTTTCGTGGTTGTTAAACGAAAATAAATTTTTATTAAAAACGACAAGTTGGTTGATTTCTGGATAGTTATCGATGGGAGATATTTTGTCAAGAAAGAAAAAGAAAACAGGTGTTATTCCGGAAACGATGCGGGGGTGGCATTTGTAAGTATTCAAATGAGCAACCGACTCTACTACAGAGCAGCAGCTGATCCTTTCAGGACAGGTGAGACAACAGAAATATTCACAGCAGAAAACGTCTATGTGTGTGTTTCTTTTAAACGTTGAACTCTCTCAATGTTCCCCGACAACTAACAGAGCTTTTCACCAATAAATAATAAATTTATGTATATGTTAGTTGGCCACTATTGGAATACGTTATAATGTCACTCTCTCACAGTATTCTGCATATAAATACTGTTGTTGTCGTGATTTGATTTGATAAAAAACAAATTACCGTTCCTACACACTACGTATAGTACCCTTTTTTAGAAAAAAAAAAAAAACAAATCAAAAGTGTCCCGTATTTGAATTAATCTAAATTCATTCAAATTAGCCTAATAATTTCGTCAAAATCTCCATAACACACTTTACTATTTTAAATTTAATCCGGGCCATCAATTCACGTTTATATGAGACTCGAATGTCCGTGTGTGTGCTCACTGTGGCGCAAAGTAGTTATAATGTTGATATCGCACACGGTTCAAGTTTATACATGTCAAGATTAAAACTTAAGTACTAATTTAGATGACAGCTAACAAAAATAATAACACCCCAATTTTGTATAAACTATGCCCCCATCAAGATTGTCTAATTTTCTCGATAGTATATCTGGTTGAAGGTAGTAATAGCAGGGACTTTTGTAACAACCAACCCATGGTTCGTTTGCGTAATGTTAATTATCTTAGGAATATTTTAATTTTATTACAATGGGTGTGTGAAACAGCTAACAAACGAAAATAATATAAACACAAACACATATATAAGAATTGTTTCGGTCTGTTTGACCGACTCTAAAACTTAATTAAAATGTCTACTGTTTTCTCACTTGTTTCCAGAATTAAGTCATATTTGTTGGGCATGCATTCCAAAAAAGCAAAACAACTAATTTCCATTTAAAATTTAATCATTGTTAAATTGAATTAATTTCCAGTGAAACGCCTATAATGAAGCAATCATAAAAACGAATCTCTTTAGTTCGAATTCCTTTATTTACGTTCAACACAGCTGTTAATGTTGCTAATTTTTTAATTAGTATCGGACGCGTTTTCCAGGATTCTACGAATGGCTACAATTAAACTGAAATGCAAATCGGGTGGCTACAGTGCATGTTTTACAACATACAGGAACGATCCTTATTTCCATATCAATTTCGTGCCAACGCTCCAGGCACGCGGCCGCATGTTTGTAATTAATCAACCTTTTTTCCTATTACTTCCACTATAACACTGATCTCTGTTCAAGGGGCAGGCAGGCAATACAAGCGAAATAATCAGGTGAATAATAAACATCCACTATCAATATAATAAATGATAGAAAATATTGCAATAGTTGTGATAGAATCGGTATGAAAAACGAGAAAAATTGTAAAGCACGAAGCTAACATTACCATATAGTCCCCGTCTATCCGATAATACTCAACGGGGTTGTCACGAAGTTGAGATTATACATTGTCGTATAATTCAATTAAGATATAAACGAAATTATTTATTAGAAAATCAAGAGAATTTGCAGTTTTATTTAAACAAAAATATGTATTAACATGCAACAAACTAATTCTAATAGTGTTCGTAAATCACTTTTGAATTGATGCGGCTAATTACTTAATGGAAAAGCCATTTCCATTCCTAGTTTTAACTGTATAGGTGAAGAGTGTTTATTATTAAATATTCATTTAGCCGCAATAGGTTTTCCGGTCAGTTCAATTTCGAAAATCAAATCAATAGAAAATTACAAATAACGATCATCGAATATGTAATTTTGTGCTTTTCATTAATTACCATACTGTATACGTATAACTTTAACAATCTTTTGAATATTTTAAAAATCAATTGATTTAAAAGGGCGATTGTTTAATCAATTTTAATTTAATTCATTCGGAAATCTTGATATCTTGTATTGTTTTTTTTTTTTATATTTGTTACCTATTCTTCACAAATGCACATCTGTTGTCTTCATTAGCAGCGCAAGACATTTGTGACATTGTAAAGACTTTAATGATGTTATATTTGCGGACATGATGCAACAAATTGACAAGACGATATTCTCTTCAATTATTCAAGACTCAGTACTAGTTACTGTTATTCTACTATTATCAATCTAAATGTATTAAAATAAGACAAGCTTTTATACATAAAGTCGAAAAATAGCCCCAATGTTGAATTATTATTGGTAATTTACTGTATAAAGTTTGTGATAAAGCTCGAATGTAGGCCGTTAATCACTCTATTTTTAGCATGTTTACATGAGTACTAATGCACAACAACACTAGACTGCATTAAGTAATAGACATCATCTATTTTACCAACTATAGAAAATCTTTTCGCTCCTATCTAATCCCTCTATCAAGAAACGGTTTTCTCTGAATATGCCTAGTATTTTATTGCCCAACAACTATTATACGATCTTATCAGACTTATATTCAAGCTATTTTTCGACACAAGATAAATCTTGATTCTTTTAATTAATAGTATCGAGATTTTTTCTACCCGTGTGCCGGTCCCCCTTCTTCGTCTTCTACTACAACTTCACCACCACGTCGATAATTAGTAAAAATATTTTTATTATTCCGACTCGTTACTGGAATAACCAACCAATTATCGGTTTTTGTTCAACGGTTCGAACATAGATTTTTACGGTTGAAAAATGATAATTCAGAACCTTGGAATACCACCACCAATGTCTGTATTTTGATAAATAACGTACAACCATTTCAGGTAGATTTTATAGGACCAGTACCAATAAAAAGCAATAAAAACACTTCTTCTTCATGATTCCTAAATAACCACAATACAAACAACAAAATCAGGGTGGAATCTATTAATGAATCGTCGTCATTTAAATTATACCGAGTTTTTTTAATAACCCCACTTTATTATCTTTGAATTTTCAAATATCATCCCTCTGTTAATATAGAGAACACGAAATACTGCCATTAATACCGAGAATGATTAAATTAAATTATATTTGATCATGCTATATTTATACAACCATCAAATCTTATGGGAGACAAATTTCAATTTGATCATCCTTTTTTGTTATTATTTTCAAAGTAAATTTAAAGGGTGATCTCTCTTTCTCGCAGATATTCAACCCTAATTCCGTTTAAATAATTAACTTTGTTACAAGGCCGCTTAACTGGTGGAAAATACTTCGAGTTCCAAGGATAACATTGAAGGGGTGAAACTTTACTCACAATATCATTATCAATAATAGCAACAATTAGAGTTTTGTCTAGAGCCGGATAGTGGAAATGCGGTAATTCACTTATCTTGTTACAAGAATGTTGGAAATCTATACTTTTTGGTGGAATATTGCGAGAAATTGCAATAAATCCGGTAATTGTAATTGCGGCGATCTAAGAGTTGTAGGTTGGTTGCGAAGACAATTTTCAAAACTGTACTTTTTATTTTAATATAATCGGAACGTAATCCATATAACTCAAAAATTATTTGTATTATTTGTGATTCAAATACGCTGTTTAGTTTGAAATTTAAATTTAATCAAATAAATTTTATGAAAATCTTTTGTCGCTTATTCAGATTTTATGTTGACAACTGGAATTATGAATACAATTTCCTGAATCTAAAATATCCCCAAACAAATATCACAAAAACAAATTAATATGATTTAATTAATGTTGGATAAAGAAATAAATAAACCGGAAATAAAACAGTCTATTTACATACTGAAAGGATTTAGAAAATTTCCTGGCGCCCATCTGAAAAAATCGCCGATTGTTTAATAAAACAACCACAATATAATCAAATATTTTGGCACGTGTTCATTTATAATGTGTGCGTGTGTGTTTTTTTTCGACTATTTGAATATTTCACAGTAACAATTAATCCGTTGTATTGCACAACACGAAAAATTCTCAAGACATATGGCCGCCAGAAGAGCTCGTACAGTGCATTTCTCGTAAATTAATTTACAAGAACCAACAATAATACTTTATACTTTTTTTTTAATAACACAACGTAAATAAATGTGCTGTAAAAATTCGAGTGTTTACAGTCTTAGATTTTATACGATCGGCATTAAAGGGTAAATCGTATAAATATTATGGAACAGCATCGATTATAAGTGAATCCGTTGTTGCCCTTATAAATTTTTTTATTGTCACGTGCCGGTTCTCTAATGTGTCGCATATGGTGCATTAGTTTAAGTATTCGATGATGATCTCTGCCTACACCCCAAATTCGCCACCCATTCTATTTTATTTCGGATGTTATTGATTACAACTAATGTTAAATTAATTTAATGCACCCAATGTTTGTTGTAATAATCGTAATAAAAAATAGCAATAAAAAGACATATGTCCCTTCTATAACGGACAAATTTAATTACACATCATCGATTGGTGAGTATTCCGGTCGAAAAAGTTCTTAAACAACACGACCGACTACACAAATTCGTTACGGTTATTGTTAAATATTTTTTAATTTAAAATTTAGGTAGCAACGTGATTTTTCTAAATAATCGACCCGTTTATTATATGGATTGAAAACTAGTTCTCGATTTCGATTCAACACTTGTTTATTGATGAAGATGATAATATTTGAATGATTCATTAGTTATTGCCAATCATTTGTAAAGACTCGTGACCATATCGGACGTGACCGATTTTTACGACATTAACAACAACAAAAAAATCAACCGAGCATCATTTTTATCAAATTATCACACCCGGCTGTTCTTCAAACCGAAAATTTTACAAATATTCGAAGAATACAATTGATCTTTAAACATTGAGCATCAATAAAGCATATTTAGGTTCATAATCGAGTCACGTTTTGGTTTACTATAAGTTAGAGAATATAATGTCGGCTTAAATTATGTCTAGACATGTACGGTAAAAAACCAACGTAATTGCCTTCCTAGCACAAATTTATTATCACTACATCCAGATTTCCTTATTATATTCGTCCCCTGGTGACTGACTAGTAAAAACAATCTAAACAAGATGGTAATGATAGAAAAACTAATACACTTGTTAGTGTAGCTTTCTTCAGAATGCTAAATCTATAAAATCCGTAAAGTTGGCTAGTAAACAAGTTTTTTTTCTTAAATCGCTCCTTTGTCTCTCCTCGATTATCATCATTGTTATCAATAAACCAATGTTCATTATCCTGTCAAGTCATTTAGGGACAACCGTACGTGATGAATTGTTGCGAAATTATTCGATTCCAGCGAAAAAATTCGAGTTTCTCTCAAGATAGGTATGACGATCGATTGAGTAGGTCCTACGCACTCGTTAGTATCCGTGTTAAAAGCTAATGGTGTAATAAAAGAGGTGTTAAAGAACAACAATATGCCGTGACTTTAAGTTTAGAATGTGATTTTTTCTATAATCCCCATTGGGGGCGAAGTGTTTGAAGAATATTTCTGTCGTCTCTGTTACGTTATTGTAAACGAACACGCAATTTCCACTAAAAAAAATAATATTACAATAGTAATAACACAACAGTAAGATCACGCAAATTGAGATATTAACCTTCAATTGATAATAATTTATAATAATTATTATTATTATTATCCAGACAATACTAGTGGGAATATTTAGAGATTTCGATAAGAGCAAGACCACACCCTGGAAATACGTTAATTATCGGTTAAATTAATAGTTGATCGCGTTTATTCATCATAAATGTCAAGTTGTAACACGTATGAAATATTCGGAATTTATGTTGGAAATGTTCCAAATTGAACTTTTAATGGAAAATTATGCCGTTTTGTACTGGCTAAAATAATAATCTTGTTAATTAATTTCAATTTAATTATTTCAAATACGAGAAACTCTGAGTTATAATCGTTGTTATAAAAATACGAGCCCGTATTTGTTCAAATAGCCAACATCATATTTGTTCGGATCGTGCCTGAAATTATAAAATATAACAAAATTGTGTTAATTGATCCACCTGGAGGGTAGGTGCTTTTGCAGGTGTCCCTTTGCAGGGATAATACAGTAATAAAGTTTTCCTTTCAATGGTTTATAGTTTAAGGCATTTAAACGAAACCATACAAATATCTTTTTGATGATTACCGAAAGAAAGAGGAGGTTATTTATATAAATTTTTTAACTATTCGTATTTGATCAATCGAAAATTCAGCAATGCGATATTCTCGATAACGCTCCAATGCATCATAATTAAAAATAGTAAAGTCCCCTTCTTATCCAGTTTTGTGCCATTTTCAAAGTTTTGTTAACGGACAGAGATCCGATATCTCTGGTGACAATGATAACAATACATGTAAAGGATGATGGGCACGGAATGCCGGTATTAAAATACATAAGGGGATGTTTTTACCAAATCACCGTTACGGTCAAGTGAGTGAAGCACAATAAATCTATCTGGTTACATTCAACATTGTATTTCTACTGTATTTTCAGTAAAATTGTAATAATTGTGAAGAAGAGTAGTAAAATCAATATCGTCTCATATATTTAATGATCCATTCTTATCAAACATGAAACAATCATAATCTGAAGAGCCGTTTCCTCCGATTAGATCTGATACTAATAATAATAAAGTTTGGATATATTGAAATAGTCGTGTTCAGTGACGTTTCAAATATTTATAGCTTTCGTTTCTCTAATAGATTCTACGCCCTTGCTACAACTCATAAAAAGTTTGTTGTTTTAAGAGACGATATCGATGAAATATTGTTGAATTTTTATTGTCGATCAATCCAATAATTTAAAGTAAATTTTTTCCTAGATCGGAGCATATTCAAAGGACGAGATTTAGAGACGATACTCCCGGGCGATTCGGGTTGCATTGAAGCGTAAGCGGCTGTCTCCCTGTCTGTCCTCTATTCCAACACAATTTCGGCCCTTATATCAACTGTTTCCAATATTCGGCAATATGGATGTTTGTTGAGAAGGCGTGCGGTTATATTAACATGTTGGCAATAAGCCAGTAGCGTTTTGAATTTCATATTTACAATAAAAGTTAAACATTATCACTATTCACAATTGTAGTGTTCTATAACAATGAACAGAATCGTATAGATAGCATTGCTACTGGTTAGTTAGTCGCCGAATTAAAACTGGTACACTTTAACTTAATGGACTTACTCGACCGGAATTCATACTGACTTTGGTGGTCGCTTTCAGGAATTAGTATATTGAATGGAGCTGTAGAATACTAATTTAATTCCTTCTGATTCAGGTAAAAAGTGGGCGGCGGCGTCGTTCTGTATTTTAATAGTCTACCTATATACGTGGACGCTTTATTACCGGCTACTCGATAAATTGATCAAATACATGCCACAAGTACAATGAATGAAATTCAGTTATTGTTACCGACAATACAAACTGGTCTTAATGATTACCAACTAAATTGATAACACAAGTCAATAGTTTGTTGTTTTTCTTGTTTAGCATTGTTATTAATTATAGAAAATACTCTTTTACTATATTGGAGGTCTATTTTATAGCCAACAAGCGACAGCCCGTTCCCATAAATATTAAAAATAATTTTCTTCAAGACCGATGTCGGTGGCAGAAGTTATGTGACAACGTGACGCGCTTATAAATCGCCATGTGGATAGAAAAGAACAGTTTTCGAAATGATATGAACGCATAACACACCGACTTGTAAATTGTTCCTTTCCAAGTTAATGAGCCCAGCATGATGGATAAGATGAATATTAATTAATGAAGGGCTGACAAAATGTCTAGCACATCGCAACACTGCCAAACAACAAACGACCATGTCTCTTACTTATGACAAGTGCTTTATCGTTATAATTAGGTTGTCTGGCGGCGGCTACAACAACGACGACGACGTCGACGACGCCTGCTACTAAAAACATAGCCAGCAGGTGGGCCCGCAGCGTTTTTTTTTTTTGAGTATTTTCTAAACGCTCTTCAGGAATACTGATGAAGAAGAGCAGCACACCCAGCTAGATCCTTATGGACGGCTGCTAATATAACCAACCGGTACTTGTCAGCCGTGAAATCGCAAAGGGTCCCCGAGCGTTCTCTGTTTACACTAACCCCGTATTGTGACACTGATAAAGATGTCATTTAGTCTACAAAGAATTGTATTAAAAAAGGGGGAGAGGAAGAAGATACATTCGATACTAGTCCGGAACAGATTGATTTCAAAACGGACAAATTTCCTCTTTAATAAATTTAAAACAGGTATTTATTTACCTATAAATTAATCGAATCACCACCAATTCATTAATCACAAAGATAGGACCATTTGTAAGATGTGTTTGTCATTGTTTCTACACGATTAATCATCACACCCGTTCTGTCAACGTTAATTCAATCTTTCTCTAGAAACAATACCATATTAAAACTTATTCGATTTCCTGGTATAGTACGAATTTTTTAATAAACTAGACAACTCTTGTATAATAATAGATTTATATCTGATCTATGTTAGTTTAAAATTGGTGTAGTAAAAATACAAAGGACCAGCTGCATGGCTGAGATGCGATCGAATGATATCTTGTCGCATATGTCACAAGCATCATCACCGAGTCGGTTACAATTCAAAACAACACGAATTTTATTATCCCATACAATTAACAGAAGTTTTTTTCCAAAAGGGCAACTTTCCCACCTTTTATTTACTCGAGATTTACTCGTCGATAGCACCCTTTTTCTAATGTTGGAATTCTAACAAATTAACACCACGGTTTTAATTTGTTTTATATTACTCTCGGCCTAATGTTGCAATAGAACATACCCCAATTTTGGTGGTTTTATTTCTTTTTCTGTGGGAAATAAAATTGTCGTAGCGAGTCGTGTATTACTACCACCACCACTACCAACTGAGATTAGCCCTAATAGACTATAATGCTGAATAATTTCGGGGCGTTCCCCCATTGTTCGATCGGATTAAATTTTTTTATCCTGTTCAATCATACACAAATACAATTCTGAATTGAGTTTACATGCTGTGAAGAAATCCATAACGGTTATTTTGACACATTGTACGAAAACAAAATTGATCTTGTATTTGGAATAAAATAGCATCTGTTCGTTTAATTGTAATTTCCTAGGGATCATTTTTACCACATATTTGATCTAGAAATCGGATGGCACCCAAAATAAACCAACTAATAAAGGAATCGTACAATTAAACCACCCATAAAATTGGTGTTAATCACTGAAATTAAGGTAACACTAGAAGAGAATTCTATGAATGGTTGCAATTATTTTTGTTTTGGTTGTTTGTTTGTGATTTTTTTTTTATAGATTTGGGATATAATCGGACAACCTCCACACAAACACATACACCGATTACACAGTGAAAAGGTTTCTATCTTTAGTAGAAGTGACAGTTACAGAACGGCTTTTTGCTCTGATGGCAACCGACTTGTGCCAGGAATATTAGCCGAGAACAAGTTGCTACTACTTGATTAGAATTGCGTTGATACTAGAAAAGATTTATCCTCTTTGCTATTCGTTTTTTTTTATTTCCATTCTAAACATTTCTCGTTTATTTATTTATAATTCTAAATAAGACAACATTGATTTTATTGACTTAATTGAAAATTATTAGCTCATTTCGCAGACGAAGGGACATCTCGATTTCTTCGATGTTATTCTACATATTTATCGTAAATAATAAGTAGTATGGGTGTTTAATTGATCGTTAACCAAGATAATCTCAAAATTGATAGGGAAAATATAATATTACATCTTAATTACCGAAGAACCTTGACAATAATTATCCAATTATGACACAAATTAGAAACATCAAATTTATATCGGAAATTAATTAGAAAAATCGTAAAGCTGACACGAAATTATGTTCATATTTCATAAATAAATGCCAAGGTTCATTACTTTTCCAATTACAAACAAAAACCCATTTTTTCCTTGTTTTAATATAGAATTCTAGTTGTAATAAAAACAATTACTATGCTAATATAAGAAAGTTAACAATAACAAACATAAATATAATGGTAAGATAAGTGAAATAGTTTACAAGAAATAAATAACAGAAGGAGAATTGAGCCCTTTTTTCCATTTAATCTGATCATCCAGCTCATGTCTTGCCCTGACCTGCTCGTTTTTGCTTCGTTTAGAGCTTTCACCTTGCTACTTTTTTTTAATTTAATAGAAAAAAACTAGAGATGTATATTTATTGGATGAGATATTTACACGTTTAAAAATAGCTTTCAAAATAACAACAATATACAGATTGGGTCGTTTATTATTTTCACTTTTCTCGCTTGATTTGCCAAACGAAGGCTGTTATAACAAATTAAACACAATCGAACACAATACGATATTAATTTTTAATAATAATTAATTAACGGATTTTTCTATGTATTCAATTTGTTTAAAGATAAAATAAATTTGTTGTTCGCTTAACCATAACCGATAGCGCTCCTATTTTGGCATAAAATCAAAGGATTTATGGTTATAACTAGAAATGGAGTTTCTATTCAGAAAAAATGCGGTTGATTTGAAAAGTCTTGCGCCATTATTAAACAACATAATAACAAAACTAACTAGTTTCGCTAATGCATTTGTCACAAATTAAAAGTGAAATTATACGAATCTCCTCGTTATAAAAATGAATTATATCCGATTGGAAATCGGCAACTAGCCTTGTTTGATTTTCCACCACAATGCCAATTATTTTCTATGCATGTTGTGGGTTTTTTTTTGTCTATTTTGACAACATAGATCATCGTCCTTATTCTGGTTATTTACATAAAATAGGATATTAAGTAAATGAAACTGACAGTCAATAAATTACGTTGTATAATTGACTTTAAGTACATTCAACGGTTATATTTTATTTGCTTTCATTGACAGAAATCGAAGTGAAACCCTCTAGGTCTCTGGGGACAACCTGTCTGAAATCGACGACTACAACAAATACACAAACATACAGCAAGTTTATACAAATCGTAATCGAATGATGATAAAACGATAAAACCAAATTCGAAAACAAAATAATTTATCATTATTATTATTAAACTAGTCCTTTTGCATTATTCATAGGTTGATTTATCATTCCAACTATTATGAATATTAAATAATAAACGATTTAAAATTGATGCCAACTGTTTAACGAGAAAATAATAATAATATCAAATTGGCACGGTCAAAACTAAACAATGCAACAATAAAAATTTTAATATCATCAAATACAACTGTAAAGACAGCGGCGTCACTAATATTTACCGACATAATAATTAAAATTCCATGTTGGAATTTAAGAGAATAAAAACAATTCTAGAGGCTTAATGCCTTATTATCATGCATAACGCGATTCATTAAAACTACACTTTTCAACTTTATAACAACGCCTCTTCTCCAACTACCACCAATATTTACAAATTATTTAGACCAAAATACTGTACTGTAATACACCATATTACATTACAACTATTGGTTATTGTTAGAGACGCCACTGTCAGAGTTTATGGTCAATTTTTTAATTTTACGCCTCTATTTCGATGGTGTTTTTGGAATGTTTTAATTAAGAGAAATACCCAAAACAGTAGTAAAGATTAACAACAACAATTCCACCCCCTGCACTCTTCTTACTATTATAATCATAATTATCATTATCGAAAAACTGGAATGAATATAAGTGGGCGCGAAATAAAACCTGTTCGTTATTATAATCCAAACGAGACATCGAGTTAATGGATACCAGTAAATCTGTCATTTTTATTAGATAAATGCAGCCGTAACCGGCGATCTCTTCATGTCATCAGGTATACGGGTTAACTCACACATACACACACAAATACAATCAAGAATATTAAAGAACAACGACAACAACAACGACAAGGGGCGTTATTTTATTCTTTTAATAATCTCTCCTGCTATTGGTTATTTTATTCTTAACTGAAAGGAATAATACAAAAAAAATATTGTACAAGATCCGCCATTTTGCCTTGTACATTTTAACCCTTCCCTCCATCTATATATCTATACGATGATGATAATCCCATTAAAACCCCTGGGTGTCTGTTGTAACAGGCCATGCGTAAGGAATTGTAAAACGCGCATTTATAAGGGCACAAGGGGGTCAGAATCGAATGGGAAATTTCATGTCTTTGATATAGTTGGTCATACTGACACATGTAATAATAAGTCACCCTTCATACTATGTGTGTATGATGAAATTAATCGGTGAGGGCGCTTTGAAATTTGATTTTTTCCCGGCTAGTGGTGTGTTTGTACAGGATCGTTGCTAATAATCACCCCATCTCGAATTCGTCCATCCAGAATCTGTTTCAGGATTTTTCACGCTTCATTGTTGCTCGAGAATAGATGGCCAGTTACTCTTATTAAGAATTTTTTGTGTAATGTTCAATTGAAATATTTTACAAGAATTTTTTCTTGTTTGATTAAAAGTCGATGACGAAGAGGACGACGAATTATGTACGGTTACACCTGCCTGTTAAAGGTCGTTTACCAAAAAATTACACGCTCTGCAAATGATTGTTGAACGCATAAATTTTGGACAGGAATGTCATTTCACTGACAGCATGACGAATTTATGGACAAAATATTCAGAACATCGATATGGTAGGGTGGTGTTTCCAGGGACATACAGCAGGCAGACAATATCAAAAAATTATCGAAACAAAGAATCAACTCGAAAAACTGATCATTTCTTTATTTAACCGAAAAATAAATTAAAAATCAACCAAAACTAATGATTTGTAAAAATTAGCAATATTAGTTTTTTGCTAAGAAACCGACTTTGATCAATTAAAAATTTGATCTGCATTAGAAAAAAGATTCTTAGCCTGGCAACATCTTAACCAAATTTTAGTCGAGTACGAGGCGAAAAAACAAACATGAAAACCTGTCAAATTATAGGTCCTCTAGTCAAAACAAAAGGAAATAATGGGAAAAAAATCGGCTAAAAGAACGGCAAAGATCAAAACTACCGCTAACATTTATGAACGTCAACATATCCAGAAATCGCCAACAAATTATGCTCCTTTGTACGAGCCGATCGTATATCATCAATTAACCATAAGCAGGACGAGTTTTTTACCTTTCACATTGTCATCTTTCTCCCAGTTTGTTTCAATTCGATTTTTATAATTTCTTTTCTAAAGAATCCAACGGAAAACCCAACGAAAAAACAATCTTATGACATATGGGGGCAATATTAAATCACTCAACGTTGTAATTTTTCCCAAAACATTCCCAATTGGATGATTTTTAAACAGGGTTTCTTTTAACGATAAAGTCGAGTATGTCAATTTCGAATACTTCACAGTCTTGCTTTAGAGACAAAGATTGTGAAATTGCAGTAATAAGAACAAATTACAAAACTATTTATAGGCTAATAATATTTTCTAAATGGTTATAACTCAGGGTGAAAAACCTCGGTAATTGTTTATGATGAATTCATATGGGTTTTGTGATAAACTGTCCGACGGATATTGCTACAATCATAAACATTTATAGTTAATAGTTGTTTTAAAAGTCAAACAATGAAAATGCATTTGTATCTAAGGAGAAATTGTAACCTAAACTAAAAGGGTTTATAAATCATAATAGTGGAAAATCAATTGCTAAATTTTAGAGTAACTACTGCAAACAAATAATTCCAAACACTAGAGCGTTGGATTCCAAGACTTGATTTTGGTTAAAATTCGGTAAATTTTGGCCTATAGGTGTAAAATTTGGAAAATATATCTGAAAAGACAACAATATGAAGCTTTGTTGGCGATAGAAAGGACGAAATTACTACCCAAAATGGCCATGAAAATGATGTCCTTTACAATTGTCAAGACGATGTCGTAAATTATTTCGATTGCACTAGTTTTCCAAAGAAGTCCCAAAATTTGGTCACGCTACATTTACAAGAGAAGAAAGAGGTTGGCTATCAAAGGATTGTAACAACTAAAGATGAATAATTGTCACTATTGTTGCTCGATTTTCTAGAATAACTTTCACTAGCCAATTTGCAAGATAATAGACCACAAATGTATTGTTTGATTTAGAGAAAAATTGCCACGTATTTCGGGATAAATTTGTGTAAAACTGTTGTTGGGGATTGTGGTGGCGCGACAATAACACCGGCACGCTGAAGACGATCACCAGGTCCCCGACTTACCGAGGACAGCCGCGGCGGGGTAGGCTGGAGCAGCGTCGTCGTCGTCGTCCTCCAGAAGGCGGATGGGCCTGGCCTGCTTCCTGCGCGACATCACACTCACAACAGTTCACTGAACAGTCCCCTTATATCGCACAGTTTTCAACACTTTAATTCTCAACTACAAGAAGCACTCATCATTGTCGTTTCGGTTTGTTTTTTGTTTTTAATTAAACAACTATTATTATTATTATACTATATGATTGTTATCAAGTTATGATGTGGCCGTGATTGGTGCAGGTGCCGTACGAACTCGACGGCGCCGCGATGCTGTCTGTTGCAACGCTTCGTCGTGGTGGGGAGTTAGATAAGGGCGGCGCGTCGTAGTCACCCTCGTGAAGGGTCGGTGGTGGTCGAGGCACGCTCGCGCATCAAATACAACGTCGTATTTGTGTTTGTATTTTGTTGTCTTACGCCGCCGCCAACTATCCTGGCTCTTGGAGTTGTATCAACGTGAAGACGTCTTCGAGGCGTCACGACGACGACGTCAATTATAACAACATTAACGATTTTTATAACAATAACAATTCTTCTATTGAAGTCCAAATTACGGTGTTTGTTTAGAAATTCAGTTACCTTTAAACGAAGCTCGGCAATAACGCCGTTAACAACACGAGCAGTCAACACAACAACGAGCGGCATTTGACTAAGTGACTACGTTGGACTGCCCCACGAAGGCCCGCCTACCGCTCTACCTGGCTAGTGGGGGGCGACTCGGTTCTCATTCAGGGCTCACGAACACACGATTCATAAATCACCGATGATATTGTTTGAGAGTATTTTAATGATATGCCGCTACGAATTATAACAATGTTTCCATTTTTTCTTGCACGCCACCAGAAATTACCACCCTTTAACCGGATTCTATTACGCCAATGCGGCGATATTCAAACGAATATTAATAAAATAGAAATCAACTTTTTGTTGACACGTCTGACAAGATTTAATAATAGTGACGTTCCCCCAATTAAATATTCATCATCAAATATTAAATATTTCTGTATGGAAAGAAAATAAAGCGAATCGGTTTATATCGAATCTGGATGTTTTTCTTATTGCTCCCCTGTCTTGTCCTAGCAACTCTTCCAATAAATCTGTCAAAAGTCGAGACGGCGACGACATGCAAATGCTCATTATGATGTTCGGTTGTCGTTTCTGTCGGTGCAATGGAATGAACGATTGCAGAACTGCAGCACAAGAAACGAATCAACCCCAATAATGAATGTTCCAACGTACAGATCGACAATGTGATATTATTATGGAAATATTAATATTTAAGTTTGGAGAAGAAAGGAGATATAAATTTTTTGAATGTCAACAACAAGCTGGGACGATTGTTTTTGAATAATAATTTTTTGGTTGATATGAAAACAATGTAACTGGAAACCAGGACCGGCTCTGTATCATTAACCGCCCAAAAGGTGCAAACCAACATATTCTAACAATATAACGGTAGTCAGAAATGATAAATAACCAGAAATAGGCGATAATTTATTTCAACTTAAACCAAATAACAGCTATAATGTTTCATTGCAATTTATTGTTTTGATTATTCGAATTATCACAATATTTTATGATTATTATATTTCTCACGTTCAGATAGACGATGCAACTGAGAATAACACATTTATTTACATACGCATTATTATAATTAACATGAATTCTATCAATTTCCATATAAACTCACCGACACGTATCTAGAAAGTTGTCCATACAACAATTTTCAGTATTCATAAAACCATAAATAAACAATAATTTATCGGTTATCGGAAACAACAAAATAAATTTTCCCCAATCGAAGAACTAAACAAAAATTCGGCTGATAGATCAGTTTTCAAGTAGGTAGTTCGACTAAAAATTGGGTAATAATTCCGTCAAAATGTATAAATAGAGATAATAATCACCTGCAAATTTTACGTAACAGAATAATGCCAAAGATTGATGAGCTATAATTCTAGATGAACTTAACTTAACTTAATTCCATAATATCCAATTGCTATATTATCAAACCACTATGGAACTATAAATAACACCCTATTTTATCGTAATTTACAGAATTACAACAAATTCGATAAGAACATATCTTTAATTGGATAATTGTCTTTGATAATTAAGATTTACCCTGTAGACAACTCTAAAGGGGTGGAACTGTTTCGCGCCCACAATATAAAATTATTATAATTTTGTACCGATTTAGATCCAAATAATTGATTAAACTACCCCAAAATTTTTATTAAAATCAAACTATTTTAAATAAAATACCATAAATATAACTGTAATTTTTAAACTGTTAATTTGACAAGTGTCGTTTGAATTTAACTACCAACCGTAAAAGTGCTACATTTTCTATTATTACCCTGTATCGAAATAAGCTCATTACGATACAGTAGCCAATTTCGAAATAGCGCTATAATAGCGGATAATTGTTTTTGATAATTGAGACTTTCTTCTAAAAGGGTTCAAATTCTATTAGACCAACAATAGAGCCGTGTATAAAATTATTAATTGTGTAGCAATTTCGATTAAATTGATTAAATTACCATTGTGGATTAATTCGTATTGTTAGTTGATTGTGGTCGAAATTCGAAACTTTTTATTGTCTTAAACAAGGTATATCAAATGATGTCGCCTTTCCGGCTCATTATTAAATGTCGCAGTCGAGACGGCCAAAACAAAGGGTTCATATATGTTTATTAGGGTTGACCGCTATAAATTACCATTGATTAGGATTTTGTGCGATTATATCTGATTGTCTCCGGAATGAGCTATAAATAATGGCCAATATACCTGGAGTCCCATTGGATGTGTGCGTGTGTGTTTACAGATAAAACAGAGCAGAAAGAGCAAAACGTTGTCTTGTACCGAAAAACTGACAACAGTAAATTGCACCAAGTTGGACAGCTTATTTTTGTTCTCCTCTCTATTTCATCATTTTGAAATAATTCGACTATTTCTGTTATGTTAGCTATAATTGCACCAAAAATGCACTCGAGCTCAAATTTTGTGTGAAAACACGTAAAGTCTTTTTGTTTGTTAAAATGCCGAGGTTGTAAATAATCGGTCGGTGGGGTTTCTATCTCTAGAAAGTGTTTTTCAAAGGGTGCTCTTTTTCTTCTTTACAATCCCCTAAAATTCACCCTTTACCCCAAACTGAACCAGATAAGTACTGTATTGTGAAAAATACTATTGTGAAATGGATATAATATAGAACATGTCGTTTAATCCTCTTTAGGAAGAAGATATCTTGCGAAAAATTCCTAATATTTTTTGCTTCACAGGTGGCTGTTTCAGGTAGAGAGCCAAGGTTGGAGATTTTCCAGTTTCATTCAAAATTTTGTTTAGATTTAGAACGCACATAAATCACAACCAGTTATCTTTACCATTTATTTTTATTACAGGAATGGACTGTTTACTCTTCTATGAATTAACATTTTTTCTAAACAACTCTAAGTAGAAAATGAGATTGTTTAAATTGTTGATATCTGTTTTGATTTTTACATTGTTATTATTATTATTGTTATAATGTTAGTTATTTGTGTGTGTGCGTGCGCTATCAAGCTTGTTAAAGACTAGCTCTCACCGACAGCTGCCAACAAATCAATCAAAATAATGAGCGTGATATTAAGTACAACGTCGTTGTGTGTAGTAGTAGTCGTAGTAGGTACAGTGGTCGCATTGCGGCACGACCGCCACAAAACATCTAATATATTTATTGAGGTTGTCAGCAGGACTGCAGGCAGAGCAACTACCAGACATCGGTTTTTACGGGACCGTAGATGTATCATAACACATGTCGGCAGCCGCTAAGAGATCACGCCGCGAATAACAAGAGACCAACAGGAAGAATTTCAATATTCTATTGCAGCCATTTATGCATTATTTCAATATTTCGAATTCTAACAAATTTCTCTTAAAATACAACCTAGGTGGTCGTCGTAAATCAGAACAATCGCATCACTCCAGCTGGTTGTTTTTTTTTTGACACTACTATTGCCACCCTTTAGAAAGTCGATTTTTTCTACCAATGTTTTAAAAATTTCCTTTAACAAGTTTCAAATGTAGATTTCGTATCCGATAGGTTTTCGAATAGAATTGCGAAAAACTAAACCATTTGCGTTGTCTCCAAGGTGTCTGTTCTCACACGTGGTAGGACATTCCTCTGTTTTCGGTCCAGGCGCAAAATAAATAATTCATGCAAGGATGCGACAAGCCGATATGAAAACAAGTTGGTCGGCATGCGTTTTTCGGACTCTCCAATCCTATATAGAGTTATGCGCTTTGGTGGTGACTGGTTTGCTATCAATATCCAACGATCAGAAAACCTATCACACACGTGTTTGCACGCCGAAAATTGTCATAACATTGCCATATAGAGTGTCATATATTTTGAATACCAGTAGTTCGGTGGACGATAATAAAAACAATCTTTGCAGACGATAGTTTTTCGTTTGAGATAGGTAGGGGCAGACAGTTTGTGTGTGGATGTGTAGACTCACAAATCACAGACAACGAATCCAGTTTTGGACGAAAACTCTACATAAATCTATATTATATCGGGACGGGGTCCCCAATTAGACGAAGATTGTGCGGTTGGAACGGTGACAACGCCTCGACCGCCTGTCACCCACTAGCAAGTTCTCACAAACCAGGCCCAAGGACGACAATCAGATTACTTTTCTATTGACGGCCGGCCCTACACTTTTAAATTTATCCACCATATTTTCAAAATTAACGATTAAAAAATCTACAAAAGACAAATAAAAGCAAAACAAAAACGCCCGAAATGCATCTCTCTAGATGCACGACAACTGAACCAACGGAATGCCGAACAAAACAGAAAAGAGTCTACAGTAGAGTAGTAGCAAGTTTGAGAGATGACACAACGTTCGAATTTAAATGATGTTTAGACGAGGCAATAAACCTGTCAACTGTTCAGAAATCGAGGCATCGTCACAAAAATATCACGCTACCATTGTTATTATTCATCAAGAGAATCAAGAGAATTTCTGTAGGGGCCTGCTGTACGAAAATCGCTGGAACAGTTGGCCGATTGTCGATACAAATTTAGAATTTAAAAACAAAGAGACAAGGAAATCGGACGATTTATTGTGAATGTAAAGATGCACATAATCAATTTTTTGCTCCTTCGTTATTATAAAAAAATTGCCAATTTAACAATCGACTATAAATCTAGTATAATATCTAATACACCCTCTCTATGTATAGGGATAATTAATCCCCAGTGCTTACACATAATATTGTTTCGGTATAATTAGCGACCGTGTAGTTCTGACTGGTGTCTGGTAATTCTAGTTGGGGACTACCTTAGTGGCAACTGTAACCATTATATATGCGGTTGGTGCTCCTGTTTCAGGCATCCAGGACAGTGTTTATGGTCTTGTCTCTGTATTTGTGTAACTGTTTGGCCGTAACGTTTATGTTGTTTCTATAACATGGTCTTTTGATTTCATTAATATGCCCTCGAATGTTCGCCTTATTATTCGGGCGATTGCGATAAATCGTCAAACATATACACAAATACTGTACAACAACAAGAACAACAGCACGGTAGCAGTCGATCGTTTCAAAGTTGCTTTGCCATGGACCACACTGCAACACCACCCAAGACCATTAATGACCATTCGATGTTGGTATAATTTATGAGATTGTATAACGAGACGTGAGTGGGAAGCTAACGGCAAACACCAATGTGCTCTTATTATCGTAAACGTATTAGATATGGTAGTATTCGCCATTTATTGTCGCAATTTTCTACAATTCCACCGATAATCGAACAAATTAAAATCGATTCAATATTGGAAATGGTGCGATAGTGGAAAAAAGCGGACGACTCGTGTCATTCTGTCATTCCATACGTAGGAATCTTAAACAAGTCGAGTTTGTATAAAATATATAAACAGGAATGGACAATGTTGCTACTGTTTGTGTAACCGTACAACATTCATGATCTGAACTGGGCAGCACCTCAGGTGTTTTTGTCTAATCACATCCGTCAAACTGTTATCGTCCACTGTCCTTTCTTTAACCATAACCAGAGTAAATTGACAGTTTTCTATAGAACGAGCTACTTTCGCTACAAAAACAGAATTATGATGACGTTGTTGAATTTATGATAACGATTTTTTTCTCGATTTCAAATAGAATACAAAAGGGAAGAAACGACCTCAATTTATCAATCAATCAATAATTATAATTGTCAGCATTCTAAGAAGATAACGAAATAAAATTTCTGTATTTGTACATTTAATTATAAATACCATAAAGCATCATGATTTAAATTTATCTATATGTACTAATAGTTTATTGGAATTTCACTTATAGTATTGGAAACTATAATCAAGAACGTGCACGTGCATTCTCCTAATTTGGACGAACGATAGGTATTTGGGCTAATAAACGCACATATTTTATTTTATAAACGATCACTTGTATTATCTGTAACGGCAGCTTGTTATTATTGTGTTTACAAGTATATTTTCTGTTCAATTTATACACAATCAACTAACGGAATCCAGGTTTTGTCTATTGAACACCTACACCATTTACAATTTCCAACTACTTTATATCCAATTATTTAATAATATTGAGCCGGTGTGGAAAAATATTTACAAGTCTCCTCTAATTGATTGACATAAATTGTAATTTAATTGAAAGTTTTTCAATTTGCGCAAGATCTGTTATGTCGATGCCTATTTATATTTCTTTTTTCGTCTTTAAATTAAACGCCGAACACCTGGATTGTATTTAGACTCGTTGCTCCCACACTTTTTTCTATTGTAAGGTCGATGATTTGCACATCAGTACAAATAAGGACAAACCAAGACAATACTCTTATTAATTACTTGATTAATGCCTAACTATAATAACAATAATAACAAGAAATACAATGACTAATTTACAGTTGTATTATAATGTGGAACACCTGTTTTAAATCGATTTTTTATTGGGAAAAGAAATATTTTGAGGACACAAGAATTCCCACAATACCTCGAAGATTATTTGTTCTAAACGTATAAAACTGATAAACTTGAAAGTATAAAAATCAATAATTTTTTCTATATTTGGTTTTGTTTATAGTAGAAGAAGAAGGCGATAGAAAAAATGAAACTATACATATTGTAGAACAATTTGAAATGGGCATTAAAAACATTATTAACGTTTCTTGTCTCGTATCCCCATTAACGTCCAGATAGTCTTATACAGGCGGTGACAATCAAAGACTGGTTAAACAATTTACAATTTTATTGTTGGATATTTTCATTATTACCTGCTTTGGATTTTATTCCCCTTATTTAGAAAATTATTTATAATTTTCTTTAATTTTTTCGATTCCCAACGAAATCGGTCTATATTTAGACGATCGGGTGATCGATTCAGGAACAGAAACTTAATGTCAATGATTCAATCGGCCACATTTCCCATTTTATTCGCACATTACTCAATTCGAGACACACCAAGCTCACTTTTATAAAAGTTCAGTATGTTAGTTGATATATTCGACGAATAATTGTACTGTTACACCGTTAGATTGCTGTATTAAATATTAATATGCACGTGTGTTGTTAAATTCGATATAATTGCCTCGATTTTCCCATCGTTGGAACTAGGCTTGTGCAATCTTCGGTGCCGATGACTATGCCCAACTTGACACTTGAACATATACCGGGCATTGTCCCATCAAACACGACAATTCATGTTTACAATATTGTCAAGTGTACAATTCGTGATCTGGGACAATACGTTTATAGAATTCGTAAAAACGGTACATATGTACAATGTCCTTCACTATATTGAAATTCAATCAAATATACATTTCAATTATAATTACGTTACTTTTGTTGAATTAATATCGATGCGAATACGCCTCAATCTTGCAGTGTATTATAAATATTATAGCTTATTGAAGGTAATAGCCCCAGCACATCCACAATCCTCTAATTGTGGCAATAAACAAGCATACTTGCATATCTCGCTGGTATATACAGCGAAAACGGGCTCGTTTCATGGAAAAAAGACCGATATTTATATGCGACACGCTGAATATAAACATGAAATACCAACAAGGACAGTGATGAAAAAATCCCTCTATTTCTCTCGATTATATACCAAAACTTGTACGTATATAAAACAGTCACAATATATGTGTATGTTGTATATACACATCCACCGTTTTCACATATAATTTGGATTCTTTTTATTATCCATATGTATATGTTGGGGAATAATAACGCGACTGCCGCGAATAGTTTTGTGAAATTTACGCTGCTCGCCGTTTTCATCTCATTGTTCTCGATGAATATGCTAAAAGCGATCCCAGTTGGAATGCGTCGGTTAGTAGGAGAGTGGTAGTACTTCTTCTTCTATACTATCTCTGTATTTGTGTCTGTCTGTAATACCAAAATCCTGCTACAACTTTTGATTATGACGAGGAATTATAATACGAAATGGTATTTAACCACCAACTATTCCAATCTGAGATTGTCCTGATTAAAACAATTCTTTTGAATTTGCTACACAAATTAGTCGTTTTTAAAATAAATTACGCGATATTTTATGGTAATTATTAATGCAATTGACATAAATAATACTTGTCTATAAAACGATAAAATCACGCATTATTTTTCCGTATTGGCTATAAATAATACACAATTATAAATTAAAATTTTTTCTAAAGTGCATATTCTTGTTCGTCTATTTATTCTCTCCATTTATAATGAATGTAAAATCATTGGAAAATCTGATCAATGTATTCGAATTAGAGTAAAGATGGTTCGAATTACTACTACTATTGCTTACTACTATTACTACTATTACTAGAATAACACCCCTTAGTTTCGAGTATCTGAATAAGTTGAATGAGTGGAATCGCCGCCATCGACTCTAAAGACCGATGATGGTAATTAAAAAAGGGGCATTTTCTACATTATTTTTTCTATTTGGGCCCCTTTTCGAATACATTCATCTATAATTAGAGCTGTGTTTTAGGTAATTTGAGTATTAATTAACTGCGCAACATTAAGATAAGATTTTAAAGTTTTTTTCCAGTTTGTTTTTTGTTTAATATCATTTAAAGTTGGTTTTATAATAAAAAGCGAGATGGGCGCTCTATTCCCCATTTCAACATCTCCGTTTTTGTTTCCAATTTGAATTTATTCAACTTTTCCACCCGTATTATCTTGAATTTCGTAAATAACAAGACAACGTAGAGTTGTACAAGTATAGAAGAATCCATTCCAGTTCGGGTATTTATGTAAATTTCTTAATGATTGTTAAAAATGGGAGAATTTCTTAATTGCCCCCACACATCTAGCAATAATCGAAAACAGTAAATTCTCGAAAAATTTCTATATTGTTTTATGATCGCTAATAAATCACCTCGATTGGGAGAAATTCAGGTATAAGAGGATCAGTTTGTAAACTGAATATGATCCGATTCGGGCGGTTTTCTTTATTTGAGAGTGAAAATACCGAAAATAGTCGGTACTTTGTCACCTTAAAACCGGTGGATTAGCTCAGATACCCGCTGAAATAGCGACAATCTTTAAAATTTCCAATATTTAAACAGACAAACGGCTCCTGTTTTGTTTGGGAATGGTGAGATTTTCGAAACGTTCAAAGATAAAATAATAGTGATTCGTCAAGATTTTTATTTAATGATGTAAACATGAAAACAGACATCCAACTAAAGTAAATATATTCAATTATTTTTCGAATGTTGTTCGGTTTTTCTCTTCTAAATTTTATAGCTAACAAGCTATAAATTTATAAATACAAGAGTGTCTTTCAACTAAAACTACGATTGAACAAAGTCGTCTATTCTACCAATAAATCAACACTATTTATCATATGATTTAACCAACAGTTTAATTTCACAATTTTACAGGTCTGTTCTAAACGAAAATTCCCATCTATTTTTGATATCTAAACTGGCAGCTATTTATTTTAAATTAAAATCGAAATAAACGAAAGAATTCCAATATTGTTTAGGGACAGTTGAATATTCAACCGGGGGTCAAGTATACGAAAAACTACCCCGTTATTGTTGGATTTTTCCCCACGTGATAAACGTCAGCGATTTGAAAAGCATCGTCTATTGATTGACACTGATTACAGTTGTACGACTGACGTACGTCTACATCAATTAATATTAAGTTACAATCGATTAAGGCTATAAGAATTTGAATTAATGATTGTAATAATAATAATGGAACTGAAGGAATCGGGATTGGAATAAAAATACACTCTGTTAATTACTTAATTAGGTTGAATCTGAAAAGATGATCAACAAAATGAAAGGAAGCAATAGAGTCTTTCGTTTCTATTAAAACTCTTGTTAATTAGATATCAACGCCGGAGGGCCGGAGGCGTTGGCTCGTACTTAAAGATTCGTTTATATTTCAAAATACTTTGAATTTGGAATGGGAAATAACTGAAAGAGAACATCCTTTATTTCGTTTTATACGTTTTAAGGGAATCTGACGGCAAGATCTACGATTTTATCCGTATTGCCTGTCAAAAAATCAAACTAAAAACGTATTGAACGAAGTCCAAAGGATCGATCTTCCGGGTGTTGTAATTAACTAGCACTATACACAAGTAGGTACATGTATGGCTTTATGGCCGATAAGTTCAGATAGTGAACGACACATTCTCAATGGACCACTTTATCGAACTTTAACTCTATCTATCTTTGTCTTTATCTAGATTTCGGTTGTCTTAATACGGATTGACTATCCTACTATATAATAGTTGTTTTGAAAACAATTCGTGTGCTGTTGGCAATAGAAGGTGTTATCTACAATGTTCCAATACTGGGGCCTAGGCCCTTTTACTAAAGGATCAACCGACCAGCGTTTGGGCAGCTTAGTTGAGTTTCGCATTGTTAGATCGTCTTACTTGGTGGATTAAAGTGAACTGTTAGAAATGGATAGAAACGTTCGAGTCTCCTTCAGAATACCAATACTACAATCAAAAGACCAATTTCTAGGTGATTGAATCGTCTATATCAATACGCTGAATGATTGGCGCTTTATTCATTGGAATAACTCGAAAGAAATTTTTAAACGTTTATTTTCCAGACGAGATTTTCAAAAAACAATAATAGATTGTTTTAAAAAAAATTGAATCGTGAATGCGTTGGTGTCTATCATATGTCAGTTGTAAAACACCAATTTTTGTATCATCTGTTTAGCAGATTAATTGCTTAATAACTATTTATATGAAATTTTAGGCAATTATTATATCAGATTTGTCGGTATAATTTCGTGCATACAATAAGAACAATGTTGAAATTTCTCTAAAATATAATTGGTATTGGTGTACGTATAATAAAACACCCTGATAATTCTAGTGAAGGGATCAGGTTATGACCCTAATGTTGTCCGTCGTTCGACCAGTTCGAATTTCCTCAGCTCTATCATTATATAAATACACCGTTGGGGCTACACAGTCCTGTCACTCATTTATCTAAGACACCCTGCCGCTTAATCACTGCTATCATTATTGCTCCAAGATCGTTATTTCTTCGGATATTACAACTGCAACACGTGACAACTTTCCAGAAGGGTAGAATACAATTGGATGGATCATTGTAAATGGCTAATTAGTTGTTATTAAATAAAAATTGCACTAAATACCCGGTTCTGATCGAATCGAATCGATTAAATTCAGATTACAGAACAAGTAAGTTGTGTAATCTTAGACAAACTTGGTGTGATCTGGCCCAAGAACTTCATTAATCTCAGTGGTTACAATTAATGACCGAATTGCCGTAGTTAGTTTCCAATTTAACTGGAGTCAAGTTTACGTCAACGTCTCAACCTAGAGGCTATTTTCGAACTTGAATGAATCTGTTGAAGCTGTTTATTATTTAAATAAAAGAACGAACGAGAGTGTGCGCGATTAAAAAAAGTTGTTTGTCCGAATTGGAATAATCGCCGTCGAGTCTAAACTGGAAGTGATTAAGTTTATGGGAAATGGGAACTGCTGAAAGTGCCTGGCTGTATATAACAACAGATCAAATAGCAAACACGATAAGTATAATGCACTGAACAACGTAAATCCATAAAATATTTATACTACCGCCTCCCCGGAGAATCAGATTATGATGGGTTGGACGGATCGAGCGAACGGGCAGAGGATTCGAGCAGTGCCTCTGTTCATCACCACCACCAACAACAACACTACAACAGAATGCAGAAATTCAACAGGATCGATAGTTTTTTCAACAACTAGAGAGCTTATATTTCTCTCAATCCTCTCGAGCAATATCTCCATCTATTCCTTGGAAGTGTTAGGTTTGTGTGGATATTTCTAGTTTGTTTAATGTAAACGGAAAGTTGGAGTCGTATTGGAACAGGACGATCCTCTACCAGCGTCATCATCAGCATCATCGTCGTCAATATCATCGCCCAGTCCAGTAATTGTTATTGAAATTGAACGTATTTAATTATGTAAACGTCCAACTATTAAAATGGAAATATTTTGAAGTTGCAATAAATGAACGCAATAAGCAATAAAGTTAAAATGGCGACATTTATATTAGTGCATTTTATATGAAAACGTCCCGGAATATATCCATTCAGTGAGATTACGTTGATGAAAATGTAGAGCCGTCGGAGCGCAACGTCTATTAATTAAATATGCAGTAAACATGAAATTCATCGTAAAGTGTCGTTTTCAAAGATTATATCCAATGTTGGCTGGCTGCGTACTCCTGCCCTCTTTCAACATTAGAATATAGCAGACGACAATCCGAGCATACTAATCGAAATAGTAAGCAAGGTGTGCGCGAAAGAGGTAAAGACCTATCTTTTAGTCCACATAAAGCGGAATCCTCAATGCCGTTTTGTCGGCAGTTTATGCTTGGAAATGCAAAACCCCCCGACTGTTTTACATTTCAGTAAGCTCATATTTAATGGCAAAGTCTGTGAACTATATTCGCAAAGATCGGGACGCATATGCTTCCCCTCTGTATATACCAGATTTAGAGCAGCTTAGATTTTATGGAGCAAATGAAATTACATTCCCCTTTAAAATATGATGAGCTCTCCCGATAATGAAACCGACTCAATCTCAGGATATCGGTGTATAGATATACATACGTACAACATACATAAATACAGTCTATTTGTCTATCTTTGACGCACACCCTTCCAAATCGTATACACCACTATAGCAATTTCTACCTTGTTTGCTACTTTATTGATGTTTTATTTTGATCCAGTGATCCTCTAATTATTTCTCCATCGAAATAAACTCGAAAAATTATAGAATCGTTTAGATAAAAATCCAACGTGCTCGCAGATAGCCAACAATTCACTAGTTTAACATGAAATTAAAAGTATTTTTATTGCGATTTCATGTGTATTTGTGTATCTAGATATATGCAGAAATCCCCGGAGTAAACATTGGATGATATTAAAGCGTTCAAACATACACATATATGTATGTAGATATACACAATAACACCAACAGATACTACTATAGTATAACAACAACAACGAAAAAAAAGCAATCGCAATTTCCATCCGATCGGATCCAATATCCAATAAAAATAAAACTATGCGAAACGAAATAAATATTCCTTTTTGGTGCCGGTGACGTCCCCTGTAGAATTATAGCGGGTGTCCAGCGGCCAGTAGATCGCCAAACAATCTACTGCTGTCAATAAATGCGTATCACCCCGGCCTGATAATATTTCCCTCGAGTACACGTTGACATATTGCAATTTCACAAGTTTACGCTTATATTGCAAACATATAAAACTACATAAAAAAATACTCATATCATATTACTCAATCGACAACAAAAGAACGATTTCATAAGGTATTGTTTTGAAATTAATTTGATTCATAGAGAAACGGTTCGATTTTAGTTGCATTAAGAAAATTAAATATTGCAACAATACGACTCGTTGCAAACCTATAAATCCAACTTTACGAAAATGTAAATTCTATCAAATAAAAGCGGCAGTAACTGTAGTAGTTGTAGTGGTGGCAGTATCAGTGGTAGGTATTGTGAAATATTTTCATTGAGTTTGTATAAAAATATCACCATATAAAAGTTTCCTTTCCAGCCACTTTATGGCCAATACTTGTACGATTCCAAACAAAATAAACCACATCCCCGAACAAAATAATATTAAAATAATAATGCTCTAAAATTGAAAATCCCGGATCGAATACATGCCCGATCATAGTCTTAATTGTGTTTGGTGTGTTTGTGTTGTGCTGAAAAAATACGACAATTCAACGATAAATAGTCTCCAAACAGCCAATGTTCTGAATCTAAACGAAAAAAACCCGATGTAATCGTATGTTGGACTACATGTATGTGCTTAGGTATCGTCGCGAAAAAATCACTTGGCGCTGGATTCTGTGTACCTCGTAAAGTACACAAGCAAGTGACACATGTAGAAGGTCAGCTCCCACGGAAATTTCGCCCAGATCCATCGGTGCCAATTATAATTATAGTAATCAATTAGTTTGGACAAGTTCAATTGATGCGCCACTGTTAAAAGAATACGATGCCATTAATGAACTACATCTATATTAGATCAAAGTTTAATTGTAGATGACCAACGAGTAGACGGACTGACCGACAGGTCTATAAGTCAACAATTATCAGATTCCCTTGAGCCTATGAGGCGCATTACTAGTTCAACTTGTGATCAGATCTCCTCAACCATGATGTCTTAGTCAGGGAATGGATCCTGAATGTTCCAATCAGGACTAGATGGCTACAATTAAACCTTCTTTTATATCTTGATGGAATTTCTTTTACGTGCCTTTTATACAATTTCTGCTGATGTAATAGAATCTTTAATAAACAAATATAAACATTAATTAATTCAAGAAAATTCACAGGACCATGAGCATAATTAGTAAGCTGGCCGTAATTAGGCGTTATATTACATACTTTTAACAAAGTTTTAATTAATCTACTTTTCTGTAATGGCAACATCAAAAATTAAAACAACAAGCGAGAGGTTAATTAAGGATCTGATTTCATTTGAATTTTAAACATCGCTAACTTCTTCAAAAACGCCCATTAAGAAATATGCTGTTGGCTATTTTCGTTATCCGATTGAATCTCTACGCTAGGGTGATTCCTTCGCCGGCTCCTCCATCATAATTGTTAAAAACTACAAATTTAACCCTTCAAAATAAATTTTATGGAAATTGTCACAAATACTGCATCCATTCCAACTTGTATAATAAAATAACCACAGAAACTCTTACTAGACTACATGAAATCAGACCAATATAGTACAAGTTACGTGCCAGAACTAAACTAAACTAAAAGTGTGGATCGCTTGATCGGCTATAGGGTGGAGAGGAGGGTGGAACTGCTAGAGCATAAGGTATAATTTCCTAGAAACATAAAGAGAATACGCTGATGTCCGGCTCTCTCGGACCCCGGATATCCCATGGGAACCTTAAAGAAATTGCCGATGTATGACTCCCGATTTGTTACATCGTGAATGTTGTACGATCAAAAAGATACTCTCATGGATATTCGGCCTGATCTTTTATCAAGAGGAAAACGTTCCAATGGATTCAACATTCTATCTTTAATACACTAGAAAAACCATCCCAATTAAGTTTTAATGATTTTTCCCGTGTTGGTCTCTATTGTTGATTAATTAACGAGTGAAAGAGGAAATCTGATCGAGTTTTTCTTGTTGCTTGGATTTTTTTGGCAGGAAATGAACAATGTATTTATGTGCCATTTTCACTTTATCTACAGCTTTCGATATGTTGTCAGATCGAAAAAGTATCATATTGTCAGTTGTTCAATTTAGAACAACTGGAATCTTCGATGTTATTCCCGACTGTCATGTGAATATTACTCGGGAGACTGAAACGAAAATATGGAGAGGGTTATCTCTCACGTGCCAACATAAAGCTGGAAGGATGTAAGACGTCAGGTGCTGAACATAACCCTAATGTGCTAGGAACTATTCTGGATGAATAATGGGCGGCCAAAGCTCACACCCATTAGCACCAGAAACGACTCTATCCATTTTCACTTTAATATTCTCATCCCTGTCTCTTTTGTAAAATTCGAAATATTAAGTCGGCAATATTCTCTAGATGACGTCATAATGTAAATCGGAATTATTCTGTAGCGTTGAAAATTTTTGTAGATGGCAGCTGGCCCTCCCCCGTAATAATCCACTAGACAACTCAATATAGTAGCAGAATGAATAAAGTGTTACATTTATGGGAAGCTGCATATGACAATAGTAACAGCCCTTTTCAGGGGAGGGTGACGTCGTTTTAATATTCAGATTGGTTACACCTTTTATATGTATAGGAAATAATTTCGTGCTGTATTTACCCTCAAGCATGACCCCCTGTTTGTTTTTTACACTTGTCCCTTTGATGGAGGGCCAGACCGAATTAATAGACACGTCAACGAAATTGAAATTGTATGTTTATCTTTAACAGAAAATAATCAATCGTTTTTAAATAATTTCCCATTATTTAGATTGTTTTAAATTAATAATCGTGTAATTTGATGGCTTGACATTGTGTAATTAAAGTTCGACCATTGTAGAGAATTGACATGATATTCACATTTATTGAGCTACAAAAAAATTTGTACGATTGTGATTTCATTATAACTGAACATGATTATGCCATTATAATTTTAATAATATGTGAAACATGTGAATGGTAATGTAATTTTACTCAGGTGTACTACATTCGAAAGAGAACGCGTAAGGTGTTCCACTAGTGGACAGGTGATTAAAATTGTGTGGGTGCAACTGGAATTGCCTATAGGGTTGCTTATCATTGTGGCAGCATGACGACCACCACCACTACCACCAACAGACCAGCACCTTCTTCCGCCTACGCGTCCATATTGTATGCAAATCAACGGAATATGCACGCGGAAACGCACTCAATTTAAATTATTGTATGTGCCTAATGTTGGAACGGTGTCTTACAAGGTAAAAGTGCACCGGACCGAAGTAACAAACCACCACTACAGTATTACCACTACCATTCAACTACCGCCAATACGATACCTACACCTATATTTGTAACTTTACATATCTGTAATTAGTAAGCTTGCATGAGTTAATAGTAAATGTTAAAGATGGCGGCCGGAAGAAGTCCGCGGGGGGTGTATATGTGTATATTTATTTATTTATTTGTGTATGTGTGTGGGTGTATATATTCTGTGCGTCACACTGCCACTGCGGACCATAACTTAGATTATTATCATCTATTTTACAGAAAACTATAGCCACGGTTCACATTTCTCAAAACGATAATTCCACCAGCTGTTGAATATGTTTAAGCTTAATATACGCCCTAGCACTATCTTTTTAATTGTTGACATGCAGTTAATAATTCGGTTTTAATAAACAACAAGCCCGCAAGTAATTGTTTGTTTTGACACTGAACAGATGCAAATAGATATTGAGAAAGATAATACAATTATGCCCCAAGCTGGTCAAACACCCGCCCTATCCATCATTTCACAAACATACATTAAAGTAGGCTCGGTTGTTTTTTGGCCATTCCGTCTTTCATTCACCATCATACAGGAAAGAATTGATCGGAGGGTTACTGAAATTTTAAAATCCATACGCATAGGAGAAACCACCACTTAAATATTCCATTTCGCGGCTCTCTATTTGGCCCGATATCGTTTCCAACTTTAACGTTCATAGTATTCATAAATAAATGAAACACGCAGAGGAATGAACAGGGTTAGTATAGGAGACAGATGGATGATATATCATTGAAATTTGGCCGTTTAGTTACACATACCTACATGTGTTTGAAGCTATTCAAGACAACCTGAAATTATTATGAATGAGTTGGATCAGTAAGATTTTCAAAATTAATTAGCTCATAATTGCTGAACGTCATCGATCGATTAATTGTTTTAATTGCTGTAATTTCTCCAAGAGAAAGTTTCAATTTATTATAAAAACCCATCAATTTTAAACGTTCTATGTAGCAATCCGATTTAAACGATTTAACTTAATCACACAACAAATGTCGCCTGTCATAAGTCTTGCAACTTATTCAGTCAATAAGAAATGATGGATTGCTAGTGGAACAATTTCGAACACAAACTCATTACTTATTATAGCACGTTTCATAAGTCATATGGAAGGGTGAGCGGATCGGTTATTTGAACTACCCTTAGATTCCTGCAGAAAGGTGGTGTTGCCTATCCGCAACTCAAACTAATTAAAGTTGTACCGAGCATGGTGCATAACCGAGAGCGAAACGCAAAACATATAAATTACATTTAATTACAACAATTTTATAATTTGTACTTGGCAAGTCTTGATTAATTAACATCTAAGATAAACGACTGTTATAAATAATTAGACGCATACCAGAAAGATAAATAAAATTGGGAATAGACCAAGTTGAAAAATTACAATTTACGTATGTCCAATTTAAATCGTTCAATATATCCTGTCCCTTTTGTAAGGGTATAAACTCCCATAGGATTGTCGCACTCAGCGTTCCACTGTCCAAATCAGCATCGTCCCCCGAGTATATCCACGAATCTTGAAAAATTCCGGGTGTTGGCTTTTACTTTGTGTATCTCCCTATTGCGATAGAGGAAAAAAATGGAATAGAATGTTGGTTTGGTGAGCCACAAGCGCAAACTTTGACGGATGTGTTTTAAAGTGTCATCATAAGTTCGATGGCTGTCTTGGAGATGGTGTTTGGATCTCTTCAAATCTCTAGGGTGATATCAATAAGTCGGCCAGAAATGGATTTTTCATTCCATAGACAAATAGCCGTAGGGCCGTGTAGAAACGATCCACCTATATCTATAATATAGATAGTATGGACCTATATCCAGTCGGCTATAGTGTGCAATGGTAAATTAGGAACGTTATCGAGGAAATGTAAGTTATGGTGGTTGTTGTAGCTGATGTCTGGGAGTTGGAGAACGGAATGTCGATGGCTTTTATGATCAAGGAGGGTAAAGTAGATGAATCTTTGATGTAACATATCAGTCATCGGCGGTCGATATTTGTCTTTAAATGGCCCAACGATTAGATTGAGAATGAAACAGAATAATAAAAAATGAAATACAGGATTAGAAAGATTTGAAGATGAGATTAAATAGGGTATAGTAGAAATGAGTGGTTTCATCGAGGGGAATTGTTGGACGTGATTCAGGAAATAATACTTCCCATACCCTAACTTTTAATGTACCTCACACATGTTTCTAAAATAACGAGATGTTACGAATCCCTAGATACCTCAAATTGTACCAAAGTCTAATTCACAATAATAGGATCACCAATTTTGGGATAGTTCAACTTGTATTTGTTTGTCCAGGTTATAGTTTGGGTTAATATCGAGTTGTAGGTCGCCAATATTAACCGTTCACTTCTACTCAGAAAGAGTATGTTGAGGTCGCTTAATAAATATGAATGAACAACTGTTGTGGATATTATGTGATATTGTCACTATTTAAGTTATTAATATGAGTAACCATTCGTAAGAGAGTACGGTATCCGAGGTGCCAAAGACTTGATAATATCAAAATCACCGCTGGAGGTCCTTCCTCAAGGCCTCCCATCAACACCACTATCATCAACATCGACAACTACAACAATACAAGCCGTTCACCCTCGGCTTGTAGAAGTTGTCACCTTATGTTTTGTGATGTCTAACCGGTAAGAATTCGACACCGCCGCAGTAGTGTATGATGGATCGGTGCGAAAAAATCGTCACATATGAAATAATAATAAATAACGTGTACAGTAAAAACGGATAACGAGCGCGGTGAATCTAAAAACACCTGTTGTTTGTGGCTGTAGTGAGTGCATGCCGCGCATCGCAATAGAGCTTGGCGGCTTGTTATGCCCAAAGTCACCTCCACACATACACACACAACCCTCCTCCCAACAAAACGACTTTAATAGAACTAGATCGTACACATACAAAGAATTTGTAAACAGTCGTGTATCATGTCAATCAGACATCAAGAATTGTGGTGTATTTTTATTGATGCGATTACTATTGGAGGCGATCAAGAAAGAGTGCCGCATTTATGTATAGTATAATACCAAAAGAACTATCCAACTGTATAGATGATGGGCAAGATTGTTGGCCAACACTATTCGTGTTGTTTTTGTTGACGAATACCTGAAACGCCTCGCCGGCAGCTTTTTCCGCAAAATAACCACAACAATAATGCTGGAAGACGGAAAAAAAATCTAAATTATCCTACAACTCAAATGAACGGCTAATAAATCGAAAATTTATTGATTTATATGCAAATTAACATTTAATCATTATACCTACCTAATTTCTCACGTTTTATTATTATTGGGAAAAGTAATGAGAAAATATTCAACATTCCTTCATCTTTTATAGTTTTAAAATTTTAAACATTTCCATTTATTGTATAATTGACTAACAAAGCAGACAAGCTGTATTGTTCTATTTTGAAATAATTCTATTTCGTTCCCAAAATAATTCCATTAAAATAGTTGATTTCGACTGCCTTTACGCAAATTCGTATGAAATAAGAACGCCAGTTTCACTTTAATTATGTCATAAGGGAATTAATTTCGTCTTCGACGCGTGCACATTAAACTAATCCTTTCAAACTAGATAATCCGTAGCGAAGCCTATTGAAAATTTGAATATAACCGGCTCCCCTGAGGTGCTCTATCTATTAATTATTTTATTGAGTGCTTAGCTTTTCTCCCTTATAATATGAAGCGAATAGGGTGAATAGGTGGCATAATCCACCCCCATATTCATTTAAACGTACTTTTTGTCTAGGCCACTTGTAAAATTCAACAATATGGAGATCGGCTTGTGTTTAATCCGTTAATAGAGCATCGCTACTAATTTATTTATTGAAAATAATAAAGAGAAATCCTGAAAGAAATTAACATGGAATTGTGCTTATAATGAATGTATGTATATGTTAATTGAAATTTTACGCGTTTTAATATCAAGACTTTTATCGTGCCCATTTGCATTATATGAGCTAATTGTCGACAAGCTCTAACATTTATTACCAACATGTAATCATTTATCAAAAGCCGTCAGGAAATATTAATTTACGTTCCGGTAGGGCGATTTTAATTCCGGTGAGATTTCAAATAGATTCGTTTTTTATGTTGTTTCGAAATTTAGCCGTTTGAGTATAAGCAACTGGTGCGATTTGGGTCAGTAAAGTCCATGTCTAGAGCGGAAAAAATTCTATAATCGCCGTTAGACAATCCACCGTTTCCCTAGAAATAACATATGAAGGGAATTCCCTAGACATGATGGGCTGACAGCGCACTTATCATCTCGCCCCGTGAGTTTCTTCCCTATAATATGATGTTATAGCCCGTCAGAGCTCTCAATCATCCTTGGCAGTTTCTCTCAATCACCTCAATGTTTGTGGAGACACACACATAGATGGATAATAATATCAAATTCGTAAACGATTTCCGGGTGGAAAGAAGAAAAACTAATACAACATAACAAATACATTAAACAAGGAAAAATACAGGGGGCGTGAAGTGGATTTTTGCAGTATGCGATGGATAAAAGATTCTACAGGTGTAGGGATTGCTAAAATATCATATTGAGGGGAAACTTGACTACCAATATGTTATGTTTGAGGTTTTATGGGCTTTTCAGTCTTTTCATATCGATATTGAATGGAATTCGAGATTTATATGTGAAACGTTATTTTACCCAATTTCCTTGAACATATAATCATAAATAGATGTTGGAGAAATATTTGTATAGATCAGTGATTGTTGTACAAGAATCGCACACGACTACTATCATTGTTGTTGTATGGTGTTGCTGTTATTATTTCCGAACACGGTCCCAATATAAAAACCCAGTACCTGCCATATTCCACCATATTCTGTTATAAACAGTACATGTATGGCATGAAAGACATGCGCGGCATATTGTTATCTTAGTTCATGGATGACAACTTTAACAATTATAATAGATTATTGTCGTTGGTAGTCTGTCCGTTCGGGGACTGAATATGACTAAAAATGGATATGTCGCCAATTACATTCCGTATTTATGTTAAAACTGTCCTCCTGTGCGGCTCTTCACGTACACAACACACCAACAATAATTAAATACCAACAAGATTTCGTTGTGAATGTATACTTTGTATTTTATTTTAATAGCCAACTTGAGGCTACCATACAGAATATTTCTCTAAAAATAAAAAATAAAAACACCAAACAATAAATATACACCAATAATAGTTTAGCATTCTTTTATTTCGCTTTACTATCTTTCAAATTATCCAAGAAACTTCCAATATAATAAAATCCAACTTGACTCATCTATCTAACTAACTAACGAACTGTCGTTGTCATCGTTTCAAGTCTTTTTCTATACACGAAATTAAATATTTAATAGGAAATCTGTTCGAGGCGTGAAATTAATAACGAATTTTCCAAGGGACAAATTGGATGATTGATCGCCATAATAACGAGATGGACTAAATAAAATTTGATAATCGGCTTAAAGTGGTGTTAACGGAACACCTACAGTGTCTGTCTGTTTGTAGTTGTTGTAGTAGTAGTAGTAGCAGGACTTCCCCTCTAACAATTTCCAGTCATGATGGTGATGATGAAATCCTGCTGTGAAATGCGCCACATTCCATATACACACAGATTTATATTTTATAAAGCCTAGATTAACAGATTGCTTACGACCCTTAAATTGATTGAAAAATTCATTTATTGTTGCAGATGGTTGGATGAAATTTTAAATTAAAAAAAAAAACTCTTTCAACTTAATCATTGAATTCAATTCACGTAGAAATTATGAAAACCTATCCCTTTATTGTTTTTATTAATAATAATAAGTGGCGTCTAGCTACCCGCAGACATCAGTCGAATTACTGGTAAACACCAGGTATGTTCAGATTATTAATTGTCGTATTAAAGTCCAGTCCCACACGATAAAACAGTAGCTCGATATAACGGCTCTGTATACTACAATGTCATCGTTCTTATAAACAATTTTGTATTCTGAACGTTAAACTGTAAAACACGGGGTGTCGAAAAACGACGACTGTTATGGAAATAACCCGCGATAAATTCCAATTTGAATATTGAACAACAGTGGGGTAAACGGATATGTTGAACGTACGGCCAGACGAACTCATAATATTTTCATCCAATTTTCGATATTGATATAGATTTTCGATATTGATACAGGTGGCCGGTTATTGGGCGATATTCGAAACGAATGGCCCTAATCACCTAAGAGGTAATCCCCGTCTAGTCTGAGTTATGATATGACCGTTTCGCCGGATAGAGTCGTAAATGCTGATTCAATAACCTACACATATACCTCGATATATAGATATATCTGCGATATGTTGAGGGATGGAAGGAGCATAAACGAAAAGATACAAACCATTTGTCAAGGACCAAACAGGAATCATAAAGTTATTATATAGATTGATCCTGGATTCGAAATCTTGCCGACTAAGACTTTATCATCATTATTAACCATTCGATTTTCTATGACGATAAGGAAAATAAATTTTATCTATATCGAACAATGAAGCTCTCTAGTAATACCAAGTTTATGTGTAATTATTCAACGGCTCTTATCAGTTCGACAAGTTGTCGGAACAATTCCAGTATACAGCCGCTGTATATTGTTAGACAATAGTCAATTTTTGAATTGGAACTAGTAGGAACAACACAACAAATCCGGTTTGTTATCAAAATAATCCATGAGCTTAACTATTCGCAATATGTGAGAGAGGGCACTAGCGATAAACAATAGCAATATGCCGGTACGCAGTAGGAAATCCGGCCAACATCTCAACTCTCCTCCTCTCCTGAAGAGATTAAGTGCGAGTGCCTGCGGCTGATACAGATAACAGCGTACAGTAATCCGAATAACAACATTAAATACGACTCCAATTTGCCGCACTGTGGATCCGGAATTGTTGGTGTTCAACCGCAAGCCACCCATCTAAGTCTCCATCTCGTCGTACTCTTATCCACGCTGTTGTTGTTGTCCATCGATGTGATTAAATATTTCGAATTCGATCAAATTCTATTGAACGTTATATTGATATGAAAGCTCGTCTATTGACCGGCAACAACAGAAACCTATAACCTTTCAACTTTCTATATAAAGCGTTGCAATAAAAATCACCTTCGTGAATCAAAAACGATCTATCATGAGATATTATCGTAACGGCTATTACAAGTTTTGTTCAACGTATTGGTTCTAGATGCGACGTAAAGTCATAATAGAAAAAAGCAGCAATACATCATGCTGTAGCACGCTTCTATAAAGATGTGACCCTAAAGTATAAGGGTGGACGTGTATTTTTTCGTCTATTTCACCACTATATCGATGATGCAAAGTTTGTCCAATGAATTTATGAAGAAGTGATTTAAATGCCTGAAATGTGAAAGATCTCCGACACCTTTTCTGGTGTGTGTGTGAGTGTCGGTTGTACCTGTACCGCTAGTGTCCGTTTTATTGATGATAGAGCCGCGTGCAAGCCGTCTCTTTTACAATGATTAATCGGTGGTTGTGCCGTCCACCATATGAGCCACAGATATGGCCTACCCATACTACCATTAATCAACCTGAAACCATCTGGTTGTTTTAATTTTTCTCATGTTGTATTGAATACAAAAAAAAATCGAAAAAATACACATATCTGTGTTTAAATTTCATTTTATAAAAAACCCTTGTAAGCACTCGTTTTTACCCTGACGTTGACACTTTCGGGACTTTTTTGACTTATTACTGCATATGAATTGGTACTTACTCAACGGCTCAATTTTGACTATCTTTATTTATATTAAGCACTCAATACACAGAGTAGGACTGACATTTGGAATTATAATGTTAGAAATCACCTAGAAAGTTTTATTACCAACCTAATTTTGGCGTACAATTTAAAATTTCCACGCTCCTCAAAAATTCCCATCTTTGATTCTTGAGCCTCATCTGGGCCTTTATTGGGAGCTAGCGTTGAAGAATTAGTTCTATTTTGATTTAATTTTTATTCAAAATATTCGAATTAAACCGAATAAACACGGCCAAAATCGGAGTTTTACGCTTAGAAATTTTCGCAAATATAAAATAAAGCAAACTGAAGTAAAAAGGTATACAGTTCCACCAGTTGGTGACAGTCCAGATTGAAATGTATGGCCGCCTAGGGCTCTGGGGTCTTTTGCACAGACAACTGATATTACTTGATGTATCACGGTCACTCTGTCAAGGGACGCGATGACCCTAACTATACTCATAGTCGAATAAAAAAAGAAGAACACTCGTACATTGAACAGAAAAAAAACTAATGTAATAGTTTTATTACGGCTAAAAAATGCCGGGATCGCGTAAAAACTCCCCTTGAACTTCCGGCGATTTCGTTCCTAGTAAAAGGGGAAAAGTTGACTCAAACAACAAGAACATCCCTGGGGGCATATCGGCATCGTCGCCGGCAACGACGTGAAATCCACACGGATACGTTGAATCTAAAGAGAGAATCTTTACTCGAATAGTCGATTTAATATTTAAAATTCTTTAATAATTTTTTTTTGTTGTTCAAGATGGAAAATTTCCACAAAAACATTGTTAGAATTTGTACTAAATGGTTTAAACATGTTTTACATTCGATTTGCATTAATTCTCATTTCCTAATCGTCTCTTTTATGGTAGTCATAAAGTGTTTTCTTTTCAAACTATTGTTGTAATCACTGTGCGTATCGTTCGCCGTGTTAATGTAAAACAATTGCTCCCCATTGTAGTTATATATTTATGATACAACAATTAACAATTGTATATATGTATGTGTTGGAATGGAGTTGAGGAAATAATGGTAGAATGAATAACGGTAGAGTCTGATTGTGGGAAGGAAAGCATTAGTTGACATTACTATGAAACGAATTGATTAATTGCAAATGGGAACAATGCTGTAAAGGCATTAATTATAGTAAAAATAATTTACCGAATTTTTCTCTTTTCTTCAATGTAGGAAATGCCGTTTTGATTTGTAGAATTCAAGCGTGAATCGCCCTCGAATCATCTACATGTGAACTTGAATACACCCCGTCCGGCGTGCTAATGACAATTGGCTACCCGTAAAAGGGTTGTACATGTAATAGTATTCACTAAACCCTTTATTATCGACTGTTGTCCTCAAAATTAATAAAAATTAACAAGAATAACGAGCGATTTTTTTGCTATTCGCTGTTCGTTTGGCAACAATCCAAGCTTGATTCATGACGCATCGGCAATCACCATTAACCACCGTAATGGTTGATGGTAATAATAAGAAGAACAAGGGACGCTTGATGATTACAGTGTGGTAAAGTATCGAAATAGCTCCATCTAACAAACAAGAAACATTTCGACAGGTTTCATTTTCTATACAACAGTTGGCGATGTTGTAAATATGCCAGTGGAAACTTGATACGAACACATTAAAAGTAATTATAATGATAATTCAAGAATGAGAAGACGGTGTGCGTAATTCAACCTATGATATAAAACTCAACAGATCACAACATTGGATGATGGTTGAAAACTTGTTTCGTTTAATACGATATGAGAGCATTAAGAGACAATCTCTAGGCTATTTTATACTTAATTATGACAACACTGACTTACGGCATGACTTGAATAATCTCCTTTGACTTGCTGACAACACAACGTTTTATCATACTCGAAGATCTGATACTTCAAAGAGCCGAAATTAATGTTGGAGACACAGACAAGCAAAACTTTGACACTATGTTGTGGACGAGAAAGAAGAAGAAAAAATAAGCTCATACATCTTTGAGGAGCTACGATAAAAAAGCTTATTTTAAGAGAAAAAAAATGTCATCATTACTGTCTTAAATCATCCACACAAAATGATCATTTGTAAACACGCATTTCCTTCCTCGAGAAAGATTGCCGTAATTAGCATAAATAGTGGCATCGTCTTCAGCATAATTGAGGTAATACTACGGCTAAAGCAATATTTACTAGCGTCTAATAACTTTTCTATTGAAGATAATCCCGAAATTAACTCATCAGTTGATTAATGCGAGACGTAAACTTATCAATTATGTATTTGTTGGATGATTCACAAAATTGTTTGAATATACCTCTTTATACGGAATGATTATCAAAGACGACAGCTATGTTCATTTGCAAATGACTTCATCTCGGCAACATTCAAGCCCCAGTCAATTTCCGGCAATCTTCATATTAAAGTTGCCCCTTCATTCGCTCCTCAACAACAACAATAACAAGCGCGGTACAATATGAACAGCGGCCTAGTGTATAATTTTGATAGACGTCGAGGGCACGATTTTGGGCGTTAAAAAAGCCTGCGGGATCCTTCCGGCAAATTAAACGGCTATTGAACAAGTTGATCTGCATAGAACGGGTCAGTTTCTCTATGCTAATCATAGCCCCTTCTGCCAACAACAATAAAGACGTTGGTATTTTTAATTAGAACGAGTCGATTTTTTGTGTGCTTTCGTTGGGAATTTCTAATTTTTCGTTTAATTGACTTTCAGATTTTGTATTTTCAATTAATCAATTGTCAGCACGTACATGTGTACAAATGATCATTCGTCAATAGTTAAGATTGTCAGGGACATTTCTTTGAGTTGATTAGTAAAAACCGATAAATCTTTTCGTGTTTTTCGAAATATAAATGGAAACTTTCTAGAATTGGTATAATTACAGTACTGAAACTAATTTATAAAGCGTTCTGTTGGCATACACCACTAATTCACAATCTTGAAGAATATTCAAGCCAATATTATCTTTAACTTATTATTCACGTTTATATGAAAATAGAGTAGAGGAAAAAGAAGAGTAAAGTTAGTCGGTAATTGGCGTCTAGCCTGCGGGTATGTCGTGAGATGGGCCGATGATACCCGTGTTGTAGTTTGTGCTATCGCCTGCCAACCGTCCAACGTCCAGAAACGTGTCCATCGTCATTCCCCGATCTCTCCACAATGTTTCATTTGAACAACAACAACAAGAACAACATCCCTTTACCTCACTACCATACGATTCTATTCGTTCCTATAAGTTGATGCCTTTCCACCTCCTCTATACAACTCCTTTATATTTCTTACGGTGAATATTAGAATCCCGAATGAGATTTATGGGCGGTGTCGTGCTATAAGCCATCGCAATCTTGGATAATGGGCCGCGCTCCTGCTGCTACACAGTACTCTAACATGGCGAACGGGAATTAATTAATTGGCTCACAAAATAAAGACCATAAATTCGCGGAGCGTCACAAATTATGGCCGAGAGATAGGGAGTGTCGAGAAATAAAATAACCATATCTGAGACGGTCTTGCTCTTTCTCTTCGCTCTATGTTAACCGGTGACGGGGCAATTTACACAGGCTCTAGTTGTCGAGCAATGCTCCAGGAACGGACCCGGCTACATATGTATGTTGTTGTTAAATGATTGAATTGTCTCTATCGGGGCCTCTTTGTTGCTGTTGTACGGATTAATCGTGTCCATCTTTGGCCAATGTGTGAATCATGTACTGAAAGCTTTGCCATCTGCACTTACTAATGGTCGTCGTCTATACAATTCTCGCTCAACTACGCACAAATCCTATTTGCAAAAAGCTGCATTAAATGGTACGTCGCGTTAAAATCTAGTCGAATCTTCAAAGTGAATTTGAACTGTTAAAACGTTGATATAAATTATACATATCCACATATACGTACAAATAGAGAAACATGAATTTCTTGGCATTTGGTTAGATGAAATCCAGAAATCCATATGTTTTTGTATGTTTATCAAACATTCCAACATTTTAAACAAGTTACCTTGTTTGTGTTATGAATTCTATAACAGTCTATTTGTTGAGTTCATAAGATATAATCAAATTTTTGAATAAATACACAGAAACTACTTAGAGTTATTCATTTTCAACATCGTGTAAACTATTATCCGGATTGATGTCGAAATTATTTCGATTTCAATAATATTTACTAATTGTTGGACGTGTCGATAACAATTTAATAATACAAAAAGTCTCAACACCCACTTTAATTTCTATAATATTTAAAACCGAAGGAAATAGACGACGACAAATTAAACTTATTTAATCTTGCAAGCGTGAATATGTTCACTTTGTTGGCAATTTTCTAAGGCTTCCTTTTGTATGTCAGTTAATGTTTCCCACGGATGAAGAAGATCTATAAAATGCATTCAATTACACACGATTCTTGTTATATTGTAATATCGACAATGTCTTTCTGTTATTTCCGGCTATTGTCGCCAAAACTAAACTAAAAAATAAAATTATAAGACGGTAGAATTGGCGTACCTCGACCATGACATTATCACATGAAAAGTATTTTAGTTTAAAAATAGCGATAATATAAGTGTGTATGTCGGTATACAACAAATAGGACTTTATAGAAATGGAAACGATGATATCCGGAAACATGGAAGTGCTTTATGGTTGGCACCGTAAACGGACATGTCCGGTTAGGATAAATGAGGACGTATTCTCTCAGAGAATGGGAATTTATCACCATACATCTGACACTATATTTGGTGCTTTATTAAGATTTATGTCCAAGTGTACTCATGTTGGTGGAGGTGGTGACTATTGTACACCCCCTTTCTAATACATAAATTCAGTTGTTACCTGTACACGACTAGATTTTTGCCGTTATAACGAACATAAATAATTCCACTTTTAGATCTATCGACAACAGTAGTTGGTAGTTTATGATGGCAACCGTTTTGTTGTCATCGATGCAGGAAGAGATGAGTCCAAGAGCACACGCTCTCGTTAGTTTTTATTATTCGCAGAAATTCATATAGAAGTTAAAAGAACAACAGTTAATATCGCACAAACTGGGAAATAATCATAAATCGGATAACTGTTATTTCAAACAACAAAAGTCGCATTCTTTTCGATTTTTATACCATAGAAATTGCAAGAAATAATCTTTCTCGATATAGTTAAAGGGGCGATTTTCGCCCTTTTTAATGGCATGGATTACAATCAACTGACCATCTGGACGAATCGCACAGGAATTGTTTGGACGTCAATTAGTCCAACTGATAATTTTCCACGGGGGCCGCAGTTGGAGATCGATAAAATGTAGGTAATCCAAGATCAACTTTCTTTATGCGGTTTTGACATTGAACTGTGTAGGTGTGGCCTTGATCAAGGCTGTATTTTCGTTGCAAATTATGGCTTTATTTCTAAAAATTTTTCAAAAATTGTAGTGGATTAAAGTGAAAATTAGCGGGCAGTCAATCGAAAAGAAACTATAACAAAATAACAAAGGATGTTCTATTGTTTCAAAAACTAAAAATTACAAGAAACCGGGGAAGCAAAAACGCGGCATAAATAATGAGGTTGCTCGGTTTAATTGATTGCCCAATTCAGAAAGTTTAATTTGGGCTTGTCATAAAATCCGTATTATTATTGTTTGTAAGTTCGTTGTCTTGATTTTTAAACACTTCACTTATTTGTTTCACTATTTTTATCAAGATTTGTAAATAGATGAAATTGCCGTGTATTACAAACAATATTGTTATCAAATGGGAATTATCAACAACAAAAATTGTAGCATCTAGGTATAGAAATAGAAGTGAATAGAATTTCTAATCAACATCGACTATCTTTATGGTATAAATAAAGATAGAGATAGGGCAACAAAGCCTTTATCACTGCACAATTATGTTTCTTGTCAGATTATAACATGTGGTGGAAAGCCAATTAGTGATGAGCTCAGTCGTATGGAACCAAAACATAGTCGTTCACTTATAGAACATAAGCTCCTGCAACAAATTACTTATAACTTTTCGTATGGAAAGTTGACATTAATCGTGCGACCACACAATCAATATCCACGAACAAACAAACCAATTAAAATGATGAAACGTTAATTTTAATTAAAACAAAAACTTAAAAAAAATATGAGGAAAATATCGCTGATTTGTGGAATTTAAATTGGCTCAAATAGATAGAATAAAAATACCTTGGATGGTTTTTTCTAAAACTGTCGACAATTGCGCAATGATGAATAAATAAATAAAAATCGAATAAACAAATAAATCTTGTTATTAATATTGATAATTGCGTTATAATATGATTATATACGATCTTCTCCTTGATTGTTCAGTTCGTGCAGGATATCAAGACACGATTACCATTCATTGTTAGTGAAGGCCGAACCCATTTTCCACAAATCAAAACTCGATTTCAATAAAATGCGCATACAAAGCCGATATGAATGATGCGTTCGAATTTCTGAATACATTAATCGGCTACTGTTTGAAAATTAATCGATAAAAAAATACTAAAAAACCAACAAATCAAAGGCTTGGTATCTTTAAAATGAATCAGTTTTACCAAACCCATAATAATAATAATCGCTATTGTATGCATTATGAAAATTGAAGCTTTTGTAATAGAGAGAAAAAATACCAACAACCGGATATCCACATCGTATTAACCGGAACTCGGTTATATTGTTTATTATAATGTAGGAGTTTTCATATTGATAGTATTTTAACTGATTGCAATCCATAGAACAAGGCCGTTTTGTTGGAATGCTTCTAATATTATAATGATAGCTGGGTGCCGCTTGTATCGCTTTATTCTCCTATTATAGTGTGATATGATAATTTGTTTAATAATAGTCTTTATTATTATTATAACATAAAACATAATTGTTTCGAATCAGTGGTTGGTAAAAGATTGACACGATTTGTTGTTGTTTTTTAAATGAGCAAATTTTAATATCATAAATGTTACACTTACATGCTTTTAAACAAAGTCGATTCTTTTATTGCAATTTATTCATTTATTCATTCGATTACGGTTTGTATATTTTACTATCGATACGATCTGGACAGGTGTTAATTAAATTTGACATCTTCAGTATCGAAGTTTGTCAAAAATTATTAGTGCTACCATCAGTTTTCTCGAAACATGTTTGATTTGATTCTGGGAAGCAAACTTGAGAAACGACAAAAATTCAAACAGGAGATCCGCTCAGAATCGGTATTTTCTCGAAATCTGGACCCGAAGAATCCTAAGACGCTCAAAAACAATCCCGTAAGCAAATTTGTTGAAAATTGTTGTCATAATTTTGGCCCAAAGTTGTTAAAATCCGCATAAAAGTTTCTTTCAAATACCAACATTTTCTAGATTCGAAAACTTTTTTCAAAAAGAACAAAATTCAAAGTCGACTTAAAATTTCTGTTTTAATGTTTGAAATGTAGACCCAAAATTCGAGAATTCCTTTGAAGAAATATTAAAGAATAAAAGTCTAAGAATCTGGATTTATATTCGAAAAACTGCCGCTTAGACTGATTTTTCATTACTTAGCCCTCCTTTCTTGTAGTTTTACAAATTTACAATCTACAATTTAAATTATCAAAATCTTGTGGCCTATAGCGACTAAATTTCGACTCCAATATCGACAATTTCCAAATTTTTGTTGGGGGTTGAATTTTCAACTCGAATACCTTAGAATCAACGATAATTAGCGCAGTGGAAATCGAAATTCTCATCGCAATTTCGATATTTGATTTGTTTGCCTTGCCATCGATGTTAGGAAAATCGTAAAGTCGTAGTGAACGTTTGATTGCTTTCACTAAATCTTTTTCCCACAGATTACATAATGGAAATATATTATAACAAATTACATGTATATGAACGTTTAAAAATTAACTGAAACTACAGCTATAAACCAACTTATTTGATTATAATTAACGTTTTTCAGTTAAATTGTCCAATTTACAAAATACGAATGTATTCAATTCACTATTTAATTGAGAATACAATTGGACCGTCAATTTATTTAATCAATTCATTCATGTTTTATTAGAAAAATCTTGATATTTTCCAAATGAAAAATAATAAAATTCTACAATAAATATGGAGATATTTCAACAGATAATAACGTTACACATGTACATTTATATAGAAAAAGATAACATTTTGTATGTTGTATTAAGATTTCTAATCACAATCTCGCCGATAGAATTAACAACTATAGACGATCTATATACCTATCTACCTACATATACAGACCAATATAATGTGTATAGTTAGTTATCCTGTTCTAATTAAATCGAACAGGAATAGAATGATGAAATTGGGTAGAGGGGAGCTAAAACCATGGAATGAATCCTGTTGGCCGGTTTGTTGTTGTTGTTGGTTGTTCTTGTCTATAGAATAAGTATGGATGTGTGTATGTGTCTCTTTGGAACATGATCAGGAATCGTTTTAGATAGTGTAAATGGGGCTTATAGACTAAACACATCTATACATATACATACAGGGTTGAGGGGTAGGTGTAAAATCTAATCAAAACCCGAACGTTGCTATGATGTTTTGACTGAGTGGACTGTTTACCCAATGCACAGACAGTCTGATTAAACCCTTTGTACATTAGTATAGACATATAGTATCTGTATAGCTATAGAATTAAATCCATAATATACCATTAGTAAACATTATTGTAACGAGAAATGTTGTTAATTAACAACAATAATTCATCAAAACAGATCCATTATTAAACAGAAACTAAACTAGAGACCTGACTGTAAATTCATTAAGTGGATTTTTTGCGATTCAATGAAATTGAATTAGACTTTTTTCTAGAACAGAACATATACGTCCAATATAGAGCGATAGATGTGAAGGGAAAGAGTAAAAGCCGTAAAGGCTTTTATAGTATACCGTTAACGTTTTCCTAATAAATATTGAGTTATAGTATAGACGGTCGAGTTTTTGCGTGTCAATTTTATTGGAAACCGAAGGCGACTGCTTCAATAATTCCAGTCTCGCTGCTAATTGCAGCGACTTTCAAATTAATTCTATAGAAATTATGATTTTAATTGGGCTTCTAATTTACATTAACGGCCAATTTTAGAAAAACCCCAACAATCGTCGTCAAATCCTTCCATTTATCCTGAAGAAATATGTTTATGTAGCTTTAATATATTCATACAAAACTGAGAGATTTCGTAGGTGTTTTGGTGGTGTTGTTGTGTTATTCGTGGGCATTGTCTTTTCTATCTCTTGTTGTCGTTGTTGTTGTTGTTATTTTCTCATTGTCACATCAGACCGGATCGTAGCTCTTCTGGTTCCCCTTTAAAGAAGTATGTTCTGTATTTTTAACACCACACTAAACGTAAACATTGTGAACTATGCGCCAGACGGAGACGACGAATATATTCAATTATTGAATTGTGTCCCGTTTTTCCCTCCAAAAAAAAGGCGAAACACATTCCAAATCTATATCTATGCGTCCCCCCATTGTAAAAGAAAACAGAACGAAAAAAACAAAAAAAAACCGAATTGAATCCTAAAAATAAATGTTTTCCTCGTCTTCGTCGTCCTCTACTTCGTCAACTTCTAAGGGATTTTTTGCGTTCAAACAACTCTCTAAACGATAATTTCTGACAAATGCCATGAAATTATTCGAAACGTCTCGTGTTGTTGTTGCTGTGGTGGAAAACCGAGGGGCTGATACAAGGTATAAGAAAAGATGAAGACGAGTTGGAGGAAAAAATAAACTGTTCGTCATTACCATAAATATATAAATAGAGATAAAAACTATATAGAATAGACTGAAAAAAACAGAAAACAACGAAAAGACAAAACACAATTCCCACAAAATTTAAATTGAATGCTGCATATTATATAGAATATTCAGGGCCGGCATTCTAAGGTGTCGTTAAAGATATATGCGGTACTCTAAAATTCCAACATCGCCACTTATCTCGGCAGCCATTAACGAAAACGAGAGTTAAACTTGAAATATAATGACGGGTGGTTTTTTTCTATTCTTCAAACTACAAACAACACAACCAATAATTTCGAATCTTCCCCCGATCTATAAAATAATTCACAATTTTTGTACAATTTTATTCAATCAATTAGTAACTAAATTGAAATCTCCCTTTTTACCGCTTTTTACAACTAGATAGCCGGGTCGGTTCCATTATTCTTTAAATTTTAATTGGCCGGGAAAGGGTTGGATCGTTTCGTTTCCAAATTCCGTTTTCTCTTCCATTGATTCTATCTTCTTTTCTCCCTTATAGTTATTATAACCATCCTGTTTTGTTTTAATTACAAATGATGGCTTGTTTATAGAAGGGGTGGTGGTGGAAATGGGGCGCGATTTTAGAACGATTCAGATTATTTCTTTAAAACTTGAATGTTTAGATAAACTGTCGCTGTTGTCATTCAAAGGGTCCAGATTGTTATCTGGATTTTTCCGTTTTTGAACGAATAAAAAGATGGGTATCTCTGGTAATTGGTGGTGGATTCTCTAAAATTACTTCGTTTAATTATTGGCTATGTTGGAAATATTTAAAAAATTCAAAATTCTGTTTATTATTCAGTTTTTTCTTGTCCATATAAAATAAATTAAATGGCATTTTTATTGCTAGAGATATAACGATAAGAGTTTTGCTTTATTGCTTTTGTTTATTAAAAATTTCCAAGTGTTGCCAATTCCCGGTTACGATTGAGGGCTGTCATTGTTTATTCATGTCGCAATTGTCGATAAATGAAAAATGCATGAAACTCGGTTTTTTATTTGTTTATTTTTTGAATAACAAATATTCGTGAAAAATTCAGAATTTTAGATTTTTTCGTTTATAATGATGCGCATTTATGGGAGAATTATTATTGTCCTATTTTAACATCGTTATATTATTTATAATTCTGATTTAACCATTTCAAAATCAAAATAAATTGCTGTTGTTGGGTATTTGATTTGCAATGTAGAAAGTTTTTTACTAATGTATCGAAACTGTTCATTATTATCTATACAATATTGCCATGTATGAATACATAACAAGAATTAAATGCAATAATTTACATGAAAGCGGTGACAAGCTTCTGGACTGTCATAGTTGCACATAAATAAATATGAAACATAATGGTCAAACAAACCATAAACAAAACATTCAATTACGTCCCGATTAAAATATACAGCAAACCAGCTAATAAGGTCGAATAATGAACAATAATAAGATAATAAATCGCCATCAAATCCACGTCTATCTGTTATCTACATCAATTATACCCCATTATGATTGAATGATTAATTTTCGAAAATCCATCATTTAAAACAGTCAACATTAATGTTGGAAAACGATATCATTTGATATATTGGAACGTTTAATTGTATTATTAAAAGCACACAAAACAGCAGCTAGAGAACAGGGTGGTGGGCCCCCTGTTGTGAAACGAGCCCCCTGGGGCCGCTCAGACAAATCGTACCCGCAACATTATAATACATGTCGACACTATTAAAATGATGACAACATTATTTTTTTTGTCGTCTCTTCGAATAAATCGAATTAAAATTGTGTAGGTCGCGCAAATCAGCCTACACGCTCCTTACATTCCGTCATAATTTCAAAATTTACAACAAATATCAACAGATAATCTCAAGTTACATATTTTAAATGTGGAATTTATGAATAAATAACTTGTAAAGGTATACCGCCGACGATGATCGTATCCTCGATCAACGACACAATAAATAGCGTTTATGTTTTATGATAGGGCGACGAATTTTTTGTTTCGCTGAGTATTATAGTCGAAAATTCCCATGTATGGTTTTCACCTTCACACGATATTAAAAACACACAATTTCCTGCAATATTGCGGCTTCTTTACGCAATTATGCTTCCCTATAAGAGTATCAATGAAACAGAAAGTGTAATTGTTTTATTGCATTTATATGGTTGTCGTATTAAATTTTATAGATTTTATCAATTTTTATTTATACATAAATAATTCAATTTACAATCATCTAAATTGAGAACTGGTTCTGTTGTTTTTTTGCCTCGATTTTATATCGAAATAAATTATCAATTACAAGTTTAATTATTACATGGAAGGGTGTTTGTTGTTTCGATTTTTCATTAAAATAACAGCTTTTCATCAGCCCTTCATGTTTGACTGTTGCATGCGTGTAACGACTCAATTTCTCACATCTACCAACAGTGTCGTTATTAAGACACTATGGTATAACTGCGGTAACCCGCAGCAATATAACTTATGACACCACCACCATCCCTCAACCCTATCTGTTATTGCTATAACAAGGTAGTTGTTATTTAGTACGGTGCAATAACGTTCAAACACAAACACAAAACACATACACATAGAGACACCAGTCATTTTACCAGAAGCCTAATATTTATACGAGACGCACACGTTCTTATATAAACACAACAGTCTCATTAACCATCCAAGAGGATTTATAACGAATACCACCCTAGTTGTTACACGATACAATTTATTAATAATTTCATTTTAATATTGGATGATGGAATTGAAAAGATTGTGTTTATTTATTAGAGAATCCACCCCTATAGCTTTTCATAATTCGATTGCGGCATTTCACAAAAGCTTTCCACTACAGGGAAATTCGGCGAATTACATGATAAATTAACTAATCTCTCTCTCACTCCCGGCTTCGGCTTTCAATTTTAAACAATGCAGCTTAATGAAATCAAGTTCGGAACGGGTTGAATTGTAATAAATTTATATCGTACGTGTACCGGGTGCGGAATTGGATAAATGCTATAAGAGAGAAAACGAAATAAACAATAAATGCTTATAGTATTCAAGTAAAGAAAGGATGTACAGTGAGAAATACTATCTACTATAGTAGATATATATAAACAACAAACAGGAATTAATAAAATGTTGGTGGATGAGCGAGGAGGAATAGCCGCGGAAACTATTCAATAAGGGTGAAAAAGGGAAATCGATTCGACAAACAAACGGCGGGGTGCCGCAACGATGCCCGTGTACACGTATACAAACACACATAGAAACCCCATACGTCTATCGTTATCGCATCTAGGTATTGGTTGTGGTGGGTGGTAGTGGTGGCGGCGATCTACCGTCTTTTTATCAGAAAACCGCCAAAAGTCATGATACAGCCATCTGTGTGCAAACTGACCAAACAACAACGGTGACTTTTTATATTTGTTTCAAAAAGGTGCGATAAACAGTTTCCGCCAAACGTTATCAAATCGGTGGCTGGCTTTGATTTTCAAACGATTCAAAAATTTTAGATTTTTGTTATTATATCTGGGCGCAAATCAGTCGATTTTTATTCGTATAGTATTGAACGAGACAACATTTCTTTATTGAAAGGAATCGAGTCGATTGCAGGAAAGATTCAGTGTTAAAACAGTGTCGAATGACGGCCGCCCCAGACGATCGTTCATCAACTACGTCCTTTCACAAGCTCAGGTATACGGCAATGGTCAGGTGTGCATGGCTGTCACCGATCCGGACAAGAATCCCACTATAGTTATTTATCAACCAATTTAAATCGGAAACAAGCTTCAATATACGTGCCGATTTTTCAAATGTTTGGCCAAAAAATGTCGCGGCGCCAGCCTTCGTGTGCGGCCCTATAGAAAAACCACTAACAACTATTTCAGATAAACACCTCAAAAAATCCGAATTAATTTTCGGAACGTTGATTTTTTACAAGTATTCGCTCTTAATTAACACCCAAGATCTGTAGAGTTAATGGCATTGTCAAAGGGCCAAAGTTTGAATCAAGTTTGGGCAAGTTTACGCCTCCGTAGAGGTGTTGGTTTAAGGTAGCTTGCTTGACCACTACACAGACCGGAACTGGGCGACTCAAGGGGGCAAATTCAAATGATTCTCATTGAAGACAATTAGATACCCAACAAATACAACGAAATGTTTGTTTTACTCTTGTTGTTATTGTTGTTAATTGTGGCATTTTCAAATTTATTTCGAAATATTAAAAAGGAAATCGTCCGATTTAGTGAATGAAAATTGTTGTCCTAGCCGGAAATGGTAATTAAACTCTACTGGAAAGACTGAGTACGTGTTAGAACAACCGGCCGAAGCTTATAGATTCAAGCGATAATTAGATTCTACCACACCCTTGTCTTGAGTTATAAGGTAATAAGACGCCAGGACATGCCTAATTTATAGTTTACCCGTTCATCGGTACATTATAGAGGCCATGTTTTCGGACTCTGCCTTTAGATAAAAACCAATTTTTATTAAAAAGAAAACAAAACCGAAAGGTATATAAGGGAAAAACAAAGCATCCTCTCCACTATAAACAACCGTATAATTAAATTAGCCAAAAAAAAGGAGGGAAAATATCGTCGATAGATTCCTGAATTTTGACATAGGAAATCTTTGTTCTAAAACTGTGGGAATAAAATGTTGATTTATAGTTAAAGCTTTGAAATAACTAATTAAAACGACGATATGCCATCCTCGATCAATGTCATATCAAACGATAATAAATAAAAATGTTTTAGATGCTTACCTAAAGTTTTTACCAAAGTGGGGACCGATGGATTACATTACCATAAAAACAATACTGTCGCATGATTTAAAACCCTCGTCCACCAACCATTTCCAACAAATAACTCATCCAACCAAGGACAGACAATCTGCAGGGGAAAAAAGGTAAACTGAATTAATAAAATAACACAGTGAATTGTGCATTATTTGGCTACTACTAATAATATTCGTGTTCCATTAATTATTAATAGTGTCTACATACATATATGAAGTGGTGCGTGTTTGTGTGTGCGTATGTTTATAATCATGTAACTCTGTTGGAATGAAATGGTCTTGGCAAGAGAATGTGCCACGTAATGCCGGCTGCCACTGTTGTACAGCTATTGCCGTTCAATTCACAACGAAAACTGGTCATCAAATTTACAGATGAAACGATGAGAGGGCGATTTTTTAATAAACCATGTCATGCTCGTCAAATAGATCGATTTCAAGTCAGCTACCGTAAAAGATTCCCAAATTAAGCACTCCACAACACCTTTATCTTCGATGATATCGCATCAAATTATTCATTTTCATTCTATTTACACTAGAAAATTTGTGCAAATCCGCATAATAATGCTCGTTCTCGATTCAGAAAATCAACTGTTTTATTTATTTTAAACAAGACTATAGTGTAAGAGAGTCAAATAAGAAAACATGAGGGGTGAAAGTTATGAGAGGGGCAATGAGTGCTGGAAATTAGAATATCTAAAGCGAATTCGCTTTGTTCCCTTAGAGCATTAAATGTAACCTTATTTATTAAACGAGCCAACTAAGCCGAAATTAGCATTAAATTTCCATTAATCAGCATGACATGAAGTTATCAGTAAATAAGCGAAGCCTCCCCTCCCGGTAAGGAGGCGGCGGTAGCAGTAGCAGTATTCCAACCCCCATTGCTACGAAGAACATGATTTATTGTGCACAAAAACGACCATTATGTTCTGACAAATTCACCACCAACTGAGCTCGAGTCTATGCCAAAAATACAATATTGGAATAAATTAGCAGAAATCAGTCGATATCCAGCTCCCCTACAAACAGTTTTTTCCAAGTTCATAAAGTTTTTGCTAAGTTCCTTGATCAGTCTGATGTGTCTTACTGTTTAATCGACATGCGTTAATGTCAGAAACTAGTCAGGTGTAATATATGAGAGGGCTCGTTGACAGGTACAGGTAACGGAAAGTTGAAGATTTACAGCTGCCACAATTATTTGTTTTTATCGAGAAAACCACTCTAAATAGTCTAATTTCATCAATTTTATCGTGGATCTACCCTTTTAGTTGCAAGATTTAACTTTGCATTATGCAATTTTTATCATCAACATTTCATCTATAAGTTGGTATTACATTTTTTTTTGTCGATAAGTTGTTGATTGTTAATAGCCATCTGATAATGTCCTGTTGTTTACACCCGGCATTATATGCGACCCATTATTATATTCGACATAGCTTATCTTAATCTATACAACAAACATCCGTTAAATTGTTGAGTAATAATGAGAGGGTTGATTTCATATTAAAGTGAATAGTAGCTGTATGAACAGCACAGTTTTGGTCTTTTTTGTTTTGGTGTTCAAGAAAAATCTAGTTAAAATTTCAAAGACCTGCCACATAACGAATTAATTGAATGTCCATCCAAGAGGCACTCTTAATGGATACTGTTTCCGTTTTATACGTTTTTTCAAGCATACAATCTTGATGCTGGCACGTAAATAAACATTCATTCACAAAATTACAGGACACAAATTCATTATTGTACGATCCTAATTCGATTTTAACGTGATACCTGGGCGATTTTTTGCTGTTGTTATTGTTGGTTCGTAAATTTGAAATCTGTTGGAATTATTGTAGAAATTGTGGATGTAAAGCAGACTCTTTGCCAATATTGAGTCAATTTGCATAAATTCCCGCTAATAGTAATGTACATCAGGTGGGTGAGTGATTGAGGTATTGGGACATGATATGGGCATGTCCGCATAAACTGTCAACCCTAGATCTGTAGAGGAATTTGGAATATAGCCAGATTCACTCTCGCCTAGTAGCCGCTCACCTCCTCTCACCAATACAACCGGAACTGTCTATGCAAATTAACGAATTAATTAAGGATTTTATTAAAACAATATCGAATTTTTCGTTCGATAATCCATCATTAACATTCTTGTCTTGGTGTGTTGTCATTTAATCATGCCCCCCTATTATTGCCACCTCTTCGACCACCCGTTGCCTTCATTACGTGTTTTCCCGTCGTGTTTTCCTCGTAAATCAGATGCAGACCGTCCCGGACCCGTATCCGTATCGGAAGCCGCCTGCTCCTCGGATTGACAATTTCTATTAGCCAGTACGGGACAAATTAGTGGATTATTAGTTCGGGTGATCAATGATACGGTGTTAATACTGATCTGAGAGGGTATGAGGAGGGACTATTAAATACTATATAGAGAGATTCAATGTTGTCTCCCTCTAGCTATCCCGCCAAACGTCCAACGACACGTTGCCTCGATCCAATTTGGAGCTCCAATAAAACTGCCAACGTAAAGCCCCGTCGATGTTGTTAAGTGACATGAATTATCCACCCCCAGCCCCCCTACAGATCGGTAGCTGTCCGATCGCTAGCTACGCGACATGAAAAATTTAAGACGAACAATAAACATTTGCTGTCCCTGTGTAATACCATCTTCTTTGCCATCTATTTCACACATACACAATCAAAAGTGCCACTTTTCACGTGATATGTTCAACGATATTCGATTGTTGTTTCGAATTTCGACGATTTTTCCCAGAAATTGGCGATGCTAGAATAAATTGTTTGTTGTTGTTATCTTTTCGATCAGGTGAATCAAGTCTGTTAAAAACTGATTTATAGACTATAACTTTTATGACAGAGTGACATGTACCATTATTTTTTTGTCGGGTCCGAACCACAACTCATTGTGACATAAACATAGTTTCGATTTATGGCGGGCGTTTAATTTAAACCAGTTTATGATCATTTAACTGTCCTTTGACTTGTGTGATGCTTAATAATATAACATTACAATAAAATAAAATTATAACGAAACATAATTTCAGTTTTATGAAGCATCTATAAACATTGCAATCGGTGTGAATCTCGATTTTTATTTGAGCCAGTCGAATTGTCTCATTTTCAAAATTATAAAGATGACGTCTTCAGCCAACGGGTGGAAAAAAATTGTAAAAGATCGTTGTTGCGATGGATTTGGAAAAGTTGGCGGCATTTTTAGGGTGACAGCTGCAGTGACGCGTCTCCTCCACAAGACAGACACACAAATCTTCCCGGCTCATTGTTTCCCATTTTAAAACAACACCGATTGTGACATATTTACGAGCCACGCCTGGACTCTTTCTCCGGGGCTCCACTACAACACAAACACACATACAATTTTTGACATTCACTCGATAAAAATACTCTCAATTAATTATAGATGTATTGTGTATACGTGGGTATTTGTGCGTATAAACGACTGAAAATAGATTTAACCCTAAACTTAGACCTTACACCTACAATTGACTTGTCTTCTATCTATCCGATCGCTACATTTCGTAGTTTTAGTTACTACTCTATACGATTTTTTTAGGGACTTACATCACAATGAAGAGAGTTTAAAGTATCGCCTTTGGCTGGTGAACTCTTCTCCGACCTTCTGGAAAGACAACAGTAGTGCACTCTGAAATGACACCTGCATTCGACATTGTTGTTGAACGGCCTCGCCTATTGCACAGAGTCCTTTCGACCGTGAAATAACTTTCCTTTTTGATCCTGGCAAACACATTGATGGTCTTGTTTTGTTCGCTTTTCACTCCAATATTGACCAGTTGCTTTTATTTCACATTACTCCAACATAAATCCATTATTATAATCGTTGAAATTTTAAATTATTTAGAAAGATTAATTTCAATTCTCAACTGTCACGTACACTCTTATCGGTTTCTGTTAATTACCTTAAATGATGTTGATAGGGACGGACAATTTATTGTATTTCGATTTCAATACACAACCACAAATAAATAAATTCCTTACTGTTTCTAATTAATTAAGCAATCCACTCTGGACCATTGCCATTAAAATGCTTACACACTTCAATATAGCCCAACTAGATAGAAAATACAGAATTCCTCAATTTTGCGATAATAACTGCTAAACAAACGACAGATACGGACGTTTAGATAACGGCTCCGTTGTTGTTTATATCAAGATATCCGCAAAAATCCCAGGTGAGTGGCGCCTCTTTTTTTGATTTACAAGTGACGTGATGCAGAGTAAGTGTCGCCCCAATGAGATGTCCGCCTAAAGGGATACCATACGACAATGAGGATCGCTCTTTGCAGATTTATTCGCTGCGGTGGTCCCACGGCTGCCAATCTTGAAACACAAAGTTTTTTTTATTTCGCAACGGACATGGGAGAAATAGAGATGGACACTAGGGGGCTATCCGGGAAATGTTTGTATCAAATAAATTCTAGTCTGGATTTGATTTATTTTTCCATCTAAAGGGGCGCATACGCGCAAAAAACGCTAAACAAAAAGAAATGCTGGAGAAAATCTGTTTATAAATGGAAATTATAAAAATGAATCGACATGATTTGCGTGACTCCTGTTGGGCGGCAACGTGTACGGAATCCGCATATTAAACTACCCAAGTATACGATGGTATCGGAAACGTGTTGTTGGTTCATTACTGGTGTTGAAGCATGGTATAGAAAGTTATCATCCATTCAATGGAATGTTCTACCGTGCGAAAATATGAATGACATATTTTTATTATTAGCATATTGGCACTCCTTCATATTGTTGACAATAATCTGACAATACCGTTTATGAATAACAATTAAATTATATTTTACTATACGGAGAATTGTACGTAGATACCGTATGTTTGTTTACAATTCTTGGGTAGGTCATTTGCGGTCAATTCACTACAATCGACAAGGTCATAACGTATATTTGTAAATGAAATTGAACAAATTGTCGAAAATCGATTAATATTTGAATGAACTCCAGAGATAGCTGTGAATTGTCTTAACAATTCCAAATGGTATTCGTGCGACCTGTACGTTAATATTTGATGAGATTAAGACGCAAACCGTGTTTCATCAACGTTTACTCATCTCTCATCTTTTAGCCTGTTTGGTTCGTTTACATATCGAGCATTAAAGTAAGAAGGGAAGACGACGCGCAACACCCCTGGATTCGTTGAATTTTTCAAACTAAGACACTATATGTGGAAAACAACGACTATCGCATAATTGTGTAAAATAGTTGATTATCGATAACGTTCTTCTGCATGCGACACAATGCTTGCACACGCACTTCTCCTGATCGACTGGAACGGTCATTCCCACGACACTTTCCGGAATCCTTATGGGATAACAACTATGCACATAGGTATAGAAAGATGACATTTAAAGATGGAATTTGATAGGATACGTGACTCATGAACGGAAAAACGAACAGATGAAAATGAATAGGCATTTGGATAGAAACTGAATTCAAAGAACCAACATGGATATGTTTATCTTTCAATATAGAGAGAGGATGTCTATAAAGACCTAATCTTGATCGAATATTGCATTACCTACAATTTATATTATTATTATTATTACCATACAAGATAGGCGTTCTTTTCGCCCATCTATACCATGTGTAAACTGTGAAATAGAATTAAATTAAACTCTAGAAATATTGTCGATTCATCATTGCATCCACTGTGCTTCGATTCTTCCACCTTGAAAAATATGAATGAATCTTTAAATTACTTTAGTCGTTTTTTTGTTCGTACTCGATTATATTTTAGGTTCACCGGTAAAAAATATTAATGGTTTATTAGGGCCTTCAACCGGACCAATGTGGAAACAGTCCATTGTTGTCCGATAATTTGCTAAAAATCTACATTTAAGATAGATCGACTATAACAATTTCTGTTAAATATTCATAACGACATTCTTCTTTCAATAAAACAATTTGTTCTTCACGGTCATCCCGCTATAATAAATTTCCTATACGTGATTAAATGTGGCCGACTAGTTGGACAACTGACAAAGTCGATTTTTTCAATTTAACACAAGAAATTGGACGTCTTTTCAACAGAAAAGTTCTATAAAACTATAAGTCACAGTCATAATTCGTAATGGTGTAGTTTATCGGTTTTTATTGTTGTTTTATTTTGAACCGCAATATAAAATTTAGCGTGTTATTCAATTTTAAAACAGACAGTGACGATGACATCCACTAATACGCTGCTATTAATTCGTGTCGTTTTCGGCCAGGTAAAAATTCGGTATTGTAATCATAAATTACAAGATAAGGATGAGTTTTTGATTCTCGATTATTAATTTAATAATCATCAGATTTTTCTTGGAAACAAAAATTTATTAATAATGTATCGGGTTTCATTAACGACCACCCATTTGGTCGAATCATAAAGAATTTAACAACGATTAAAATCAAACAATAAACATCTGTTCGTGTAAAATTAGATTATAAAGTTAAATATAATTAGAATAGTAGAACGTTGAAACAATTCCAGCATACGTAATTGTTGTATTAACAATTTGAAAAGTCAATGATCAACAATATCATCATAGAGGTCGTAGATTTTAATTGTATCTAATTTTTGTTCTGCTCTCTCTTTATTCAATAAAATCGAAAAAAAATTGAGGGAAATAAAAAATAAATACCAATAAAGGAGAAAACAACCGATAGACTGAGCAATTAAAAATGTTTTTATAATTGAAATGAATTTAAAATAAGTCGTAATGAGCAATATCTATTCTTGTCGCAGACGATAATGTCGTGTATCAAAAGACCGGCGAACTTATTGGAAAACTGAATTATATTTTAACTAAGCAATCAAAAGAAATGACAGCCGTATATTTATACCGTTCATAACGAAAAAGTCACTTTTATAACTATACTCTAGAGACACTCGCATTTTATCCATTACAAGAAATATCAAATTAATTCGCTTAATGAAATTTTATTGTTATGATTTTAACGGTAATTAAAATTTCTAATTGTCGAGCATCGGTGATTCGTTTAGTTTTCTACTTGCCCCCGGTAAATTCAAGTTATGGATGGTATTGCAAGAAATAAGTTGGGAGTGCGTCCGCCAAAGCCACAAGGAGTTATAAATATTGGATCATCGTTGGTCCTGTCGCCTGCCACCCACGACGCCAACAACAACAACGCAGTCTTCTCCAATATACGCAAACCTATCCAGACCAATTCAGTTTTGTTGTCTGATTCGCCTCTTTTTCCTATCATAGTATTACGTATAGAATGTTTGTAATGTCGACGGCGGCTTTTCGCATGAGCTTGGCTCGTCAATCCTGCAATCGCCCATCACCATCTCGACATGACCACCGCCAGAAACATGTGCGAAAAACCAAATGACGACCGTTTTGACTGACAAGCTACGTTGTCTTGTAGATATTAAGAACAAAGATAGAATCCAACAATAAGAAACAGATAACAACTGAATTGTATAAGAACTTATACAACACGCAACGATTCTTTTTCTACCTTAAAGGTTGGCTTTTCCAAAATAAAACCAACCGTAATAATAACAACATGAAAGATTGCATTTCTCACATTAATTTCCCATTGTTTCTATGAATTAATAGAAACAAGAATTGGTGGTTTATAAAAATTTCATAAACGGTGTGCATCCGGTTGTTTGGTAAACTCGAAAGTCGCTTCAAGCCTGATTAACGATTCACTCATGTTGAGTTCAAATTGTTTAACATAAATTTCTTGCTATTATTCTAACAAATGCTCAATCAATATAAAATCAATCAGAATCCGAATCGAGACAGATTCTATAATATCATCGACGAATACTAAACATTTCATAAACTCTATAAGAATAATCCAATAAATTCTATTTCATATTCCGTTACTTTCACAACGATGAGAAATCATTGCAATCATATTTGAAGGCAGAAATTATTATGGCAGTTGAATAGAAAGGTAGAAAACAATAAATAAAAAATCGAATACAGAAAGTTTGCAATAAGACGATCACTTTTCTTCACACAAGGTCGATTGTGGGAAGCGATTGTAACGAATTTAACGCAAATCAGTTAGCAACTAGAAAATTTGAAGCCTTAAAGATGCTCACAACAACCCACCGTTATTGTAGATTAATTTTGGTGAGCTCGCCGAGAAATACGTTATTTTTTCTAATAATAAACTGCATTTTGGTCCGTATCAATGGCTTTTCAAAACGGAAATGAATGAAATGCAAAACCAACTACCATCGAAACTATTTGTTTCCATTCGAATTTTTTTTTGTAAATAAATAAATTGACTTAACAGTGACAAATTCCCATCGCATTGGTGTTAATAAAGTCGAAATATCCATTATAAGATGTAATATGCGAGTCATCAGAGCTTACATCCTGTGATTGATGGATATGGTTCGGTTTAATTTTTCGATCGGGATCTGAAATTAACCATGCTTGAAACTAATAACTAAACATGAATGACGGGAATATCTTTTTGTGATTTAGTTATTTCCATTATCATCACCATCATCATCGTGTTTATTATTAATAATAATCGAAAATGAAATACAAGTGTCGATTAATTTTTTTTGTCGAGCGATAGAATTTTTCCAATTTTCTGTCAATCATCTTATAGTGTGAAATAATTGGCTGAATCTTTATAATTCCGATTGTCAACATATGTCACCTAGAATCAATCCAGGTGGATTCTCCGATAATTGGGACAATGATGAAGCAAAACTGCTCTTAATTGGATGTTTCAATAGCGATCAGTTCAGGGTAAGCATCATCGCGATGAATAAATCAAACAAGTCCTCGTTTTCTTGGAACGATGTTTCTGATATAGTTGGAAAGAAATCTTTGGATAGAATTTCGAATCCGCCTACACTTCATAAAAAAATCGACCGTTTTTTTTCGGTATTATTAGCAATATAGACTTGGCTATATTCTCGAACATCACCGTAATGAATTGTTTCATGATCAATCTGTAATATATGCAAACTCAAGTCCAATTTAAATCGCTCTTTTGTTTTCATTACACAAAGAATGGGGCGCCATTGGTCCACGCTACCGATTCGTAGAACTTCCCGATGGCAATTAAAAAAGATTGCCTACTAAAATTTAACAGTTCCGAGTACCATACCGAAAACTTTTTCAACGGATTCTTATTGGAGGATATTTGTTGTGATTAATTAAATTTCTTAGCTACCCCGGAATGTTTATATGCTGTTTTTACAGGTACCTACAATAAAACAACATACATTCATCGAAATCATATCAAATGTTAGTTTTTTCACAACCACCATTGATAATAGAGACAACACACGCCAATTCGATAGAAGACTTTATAGTTTTTCTTGCTACCACCCGGATGGGTAACTGGGACAAGTGTGACGTCAATCTAATCTAAGTGTTATCTGTTTTTGAAATAAAGGGGTCGTTTAAAATTCTGCTATTTATTTATTTTTCCGTTCAAATTGTGTGCGTGAATACGAAATGATAACGTCGTTCGTCGATGGAATTCTGTCACGTTTACTAAAAGAAAAAGTGCGCCGGTTTTCCAGTTTTTAATAACGTCGCTCCGGGCTGGATAATAAACATTTACTCTCTTCAAATACGACCACTCAGACGCCCTATAAAATAATACGGGAGCCAAATGCTGCTACTAGCGTCGATAACATCATACATACTAATACGCCTTTTAGCAATGGATACGATAGGGTGAGAACGTTGGAAAAGACAATCATCAAAAGCGAGGGTGAGATTTTTATATTTATCAATGTAGAAATTTTTATTCGAACGAAATACTATCTATTTCTTCCAAATTTCCATTTTAATGGTTAATGGTCAATCGAGTCGTTTTAGAAACATTTAAATGGCTCCCTCTGGTGTCTATATTGTAGAACCACAAAAACGGGGTACATTCTACAGTGATTCACATGTAGCAAATGTGGTGAATTATTGATGAACAGGTACTTGAAGTCCATTGCATTTTGTCCCTCTATGTGTCCTATAATGTAATGTTCTGTCCCTATGGGGGGGTCAGCAGGATCAATGGAAACATCCACTGCAGCTCAGCGATGTGAAATATCAAGAGAAACGAGGATGGCCGTCTACAATCATTGGACAATAGAGTAGAAGCTATTTTATAATTTCTATCCCTAAATCCGAATAAAATGTTTGTCAATATAGATACTTCTCCTATACATACGCATATTGAAAACGATTTTTGTATCTCTGTATCGCAGAATCAATTCTAGTATTGTTCGGTACACATAAGGGAGAGTTCTCTGGAGAACTGACCGTTTTTAAAAGGGCATAGCACTTGGTAAAATAGATATTCTACACAGTAGTGACCCTTCTAACAATACAAAGACACGTACACGCATATATCCATTTAGATATGTATAATAGGACAGATTTTCCAAGGGAATGACCAAAATAATAAAGCAAAGTTAAGCAGTTTTAACAATGGATGTTCATTACTTAACTTTAATCTATTAATTCAATCATTTGCTTTAAAATATGTCCTACACCTATACTTTACAATATCAAAATTTCTTTTGATCAAAAAAAGAAAAAGAAATCAGTACTTACATGTACAAATATTTTCCGAATTGTTCAAAATAATAAATCAACACGAAAATACAAATTTGGAACTGTAAGGTTAGGATTTAGGTACCAACATCTGGGGAATTTTGTTACCAACCGATTTTCCTTGGAGCGCAATTTAAAATTTGCAATTTGTATTGGCCACACCGAAAGTAAATATTTTGTTCTAATTATTTAGAAAATTTAGCAAGTGGGACAGATTTTCTGCGAAAATATCTAAAGTAATAGATTTAAATTCATTTTTTTACTTTAAGAATTGTTACTTGAACGTTGATTGTTAAAATAGCTGAACTTTGGTCATTCCCTTGGAAAATCTGCCCCACTATACTATAGAAAATAGTGCAAGAGAGAAAGCTTTGCACCCTTAAAGCTCAAACTTCTCGGCCATTCAACAAATATTACTTCCTTTGATATGTGAGATAGCTTTCCCGGATTGCTATTGGAATTCCTCTTACATATTAAAATATGTGTGATGGGAAAGATTGCTGGGATCTTCTGACTCACACCCCGACTAACCCCGCCAACACACAGTAGACCGAATGGTAGATTTGACAAATAAACGCCATCAAATCCGATTACGTTACGTTTCTTCGACTATCATGATCGCATCTCTCCTTCTCATTCTCCATTTTCCCACTTTTCATTATTGTAATTTCTTTCATTTCTAAGGGATGAAGAATCAAGTAATAGACAAAGTGGTGGAAGTTGGATTCTCGACTATAATCGAAAATTGAGTTAAACAAGAGGAAAATAGAAATCGACGATGTGGAATTCTTGTGCGTTTTTCTTATTCTTTACCGTCTTCTTCTCTTTTAATATTATGATTGGTAGTTGAATTTTTTTAATGGTGGTGTAAGTTGTAAAATTTAGGGTGGTGGTGACAGGATTTTTATGTGTCTCAAAGTTTCTTTTAGACTATGCTATAAATTGCACGAATTCGTCTTGTTCGTTGTCTGAATATGAAACAGGACGGTTTTTCGTTCTTCTTCTTCTTCTTCGAGTTTAAGGGTGTAGTTGGTTGAACATAAAAATGTTTACTTTTTCTAAAAATTTTTATTGTTGGCGTTATAAAAACTTTATGAAAGTTGTTGTTTCTTTTTTCTTTGATGAAAATTTACAGTGCTGCCAAAATTGCCATAAAACTCTGATTTTTATCACTGCATCTTCCATTATTTTATAGCTGACTAGTTGACGACAACTTTTGAGGATAATAACAGAAAATGCATCGATTTTCATAAGGGTTTGCTTTATATTTCCAGTCAGGTATTGTATTTGTTTGTCTATTCCGGATGTTTATGTTGCTATTGATCGGTTTCGTTGGAAATTTTGTATAATTCAATCATATCCGGAATCTTAATTTATTGCTGCTCCATTAAAATGATTTATATTTAACTTTTACGTTCTTATAAGTGGCAGTACATGTTCAAACTACTGTATTGAACATCATATGGTAAATGTACACATACGCACAATAGGCAACACTATGGGGGAAGCAAATATTATATTGAATAGGCAAGGGAATAGAATTGTCGCTATACAATTCAATTGTTCCTTGTTAACCCTACACAACTCGACCAAATTCAAAATTGACTTGATAACTAAACAAACTACCATACATTATTTATATGGTCCAATATTTTTTCGACTATACACTCAATTCATGCATATTTGATATATTTACGTGACAAATTAAAGACCTCCCCAATGGACCAAATTGGAAGCGATATTGTTTAATTTCGAAAATCCAAATCAACAATGTTATGACCAAAAAATCAATAGTTTCCGAAATTTTGAAATTTCCACCGGCTATCTATCACGAAAGTCGACGAAAGGCGTTGATCGATTAGACTTTTGTCAAAACGACACCCAACACGTGTACACTCGAAACAACCCCTCAACACAAATATCGCTATTTTCAATAAATTGATAAATGCAGGCGACGACAACAACGGGGTGGTAGTGCTGCTAGTGATCATTATTCGATGATGAATTTAAACATTTTCGTTTTATTCAAGTTGAACTATTTCATTCCGATTGCCCCAGCGATTTTATATTCCCAATAGAGTTTCAGAGCATATTTCATTAAGAATATGTATAGGGGACGTTCGAGGCGAGAGAATGAGACTGGTTACAAGCGTCAAATAATCGTCACACCTAAAAAAACTGAACGGAAAATCTAAATTGAATCACCGATTGTTCCATTATGTTGTTAGAGGGCGCGACCCCAAGCACCAGAGGACCTCCTCAATTCACGATCAAGTACGTATGAACACTTATCATTACATAACGGGGGTGGCGGATGATTGTATTATGTTTACACCGATGGATTCATAATTGCAACTCGAATAACAATAATCCGATTTAACGAATATTATTCAAATCAACAGGCTAAAATTGGAAATTTGTAATTTTTTTGGGGGGTAATAATAAATTATTCCTGTCGGATGTACGAGTAGAAACATTTCAACCCTCTATAGACGTTCTAGTCATAACCGATAAACGGACTTCCTGACTTTTGCCGGAAGTCCTCTCCGGCTGATTAGGCACTCTTCATTACGATGATTCGACTTTGTATTGCCGTCCATCACGCCAAGTCGTTTATTATGAATTTGTTGGGCGTATTGTTCGAAAAATAATTCACAGTGCTTACTACATGCAATGGGAATAATAAATACATACAGCATATAAATATTTTATGGGGTTATATGGGTATGGGAAAACAATTTTGTAAATGTGACAGTAACAGAAAAAAAATCAAAATAAATAAAATATTATACATACATATGATATATCAAATCTGTATAGTATGTTCGAGAATGTTAATAATAGAATAATACATGAGTCATTTGAATATTAACGGTAAGCAATAGCCGTAAAAACTACATAAAAATGTCAGTAGAATCGATTTTTATAGAAATAATTACGTAATTCAATGATATTTGTATTACCCGTGTATACAATACTAAAAGAGGCTGTTTGTGTTGTTCATTAAGATTTGTGATGTAAACGATTCTAGATTAAACGGTCAATCTCAATTACGACACAACAAAATACTATCATTCCAATAATTAAACCAGCGACTCTATCAATTTAAATTTTATACTGGATGATTTTATAAAACAGCACCTTTAACCTGGCAAATTATCAATTATTCCTTCCTCTTCGTCGTCTTCGTTCTTGTTTTTTTCCTCTCGATCAACGTGAGGTGTGGGCGTTGGAATACCTCCAATGAGCTCTTTTCAAATATTCCAGTTTCTTAGTCTTGCGGAAGGAAACTGTCAATCATTGTTGTGTAGATGTGCAATTTACGAACGATATCGTGCTAAATTGTATACGTATCTGTGTGTATGTAGCCGTGTTTGTGTGCGTTTTGATCTTCAATTCTCGATTACCCACGCTTGGATAATCTGACGTTGTAATTGGGTGCCCTTTCGTTTTTGGATTTTTCTACAATTTTTCCTTACAGGAAGACCATAATTTGTGCAACACCGTGTAATATTTATTTTCACATTGAAACGTTAATACTAGAGATAGATCGACAGACCGTTGAACACGGACCTGTATTTATGTTGGAAATGTTGCACGACATCTTCAACTATCTACTAAATGGAGAATATAAAATTTTTTATTTCGTTAATTTGAATTAAAAATACAAATATGGTGGAATTATGCGCCATTTCCTTGCAAAATTAAAGCACACTTCATTATTGTACCTACACATTGCTCCCTTTTGTTATTTGTAATCTAATCAACGGTAAGAAAGATTGTCTTTAGCAAAAGTTTTATTCGTTGAAATCCTTTCCTTATCGTCTTTAATATAATACAAATGGTCTTAGTTTAACATAAACCAGATCACAAAAGATCCACGTAGCAGAATTCCTCTCGGTTTTGGTTTGGTATTCTTAGTTATCGCGCTATAAAAGTGATGAAGCACAGGGTAAAACATGGCCTAGTTTGTTATTCTCTACATTTTGTACTGTTTGCATATAGCTCGCCATCGTCGACGACGACAACAACGACGACTACGGTATGCTTATCTGTAATACTCCATTTCGTCTTCGGAACGCATGAATCGCAAGCTACTACATAACATCCCCAGAAAAGTGCGAATTTATTCATAGACTCGCATAATGAGAAACTGTAAAAATGGACATTTTCAACGCTGTGACGGTTTTATGTTTTGATAAGGGGAATAACACGCCATTTTTCCAGCCACGCAATAACGACTCGGCTTGCCTTCGACTTTCGCAAAGTAAAGCCAAAAAAAACCGGAACGGTTATTTAGATCTCTCCTGTGGAAATAAATACAGAATAACGCATCCCCAAAAACCCTGATAACCATTCTAAATGTTCAGGAATTACGCCAAATCCATTTCGATACTATAAACAATAATTGAGTATTGATTGTCCAATTTTTTAATTTCAAGACCTTCACAAGGACAATCGTATGTTAAGGGGGGCGGTGGTGATAACGGTGTCTGTCGCTTAAAATTCATGTAGAGCTACTTATTTGCATACTCTTGTTATTAGCTATAACCCAAAATGTAGTAGCTACAAATTAGCATATTAGACGATGAACTGAAACAGTTGTGATGGTGGCGGTGGTGGTGGTGAAACGGAAACGGCAGGTATTCTCCACCTCCACTAACATCACCGCCACCATCACTGAAACATCTCGCGGATTGTGCACGTCGTTGTGTTGTAGAAATTCGCACCAATCAGCAATCTTCCTCATTTGAAATATTCGTATCACGTACGCAGCTCTGCGATATTACATTCGGCGAGGAAAAATTAACATCACTCGTTTTATGACTGTTTAAAATTCAAATGGGGTGACCTGTCGATACCGCCTCCAGTAGGTGGTGAAAGCAATATCGAAAGAAAATTGTACCAGTGGAGAGTTGTAGGTGATGTTGCTATATTTTTTTTCTGTTTGTTTGTAGCCAATAACATCAGCAACAATAACGGTGGCAGCAAAAACGTTGTTTTAATTTAAACCATCGCCTCCATATGCAAATCACGTGTGTCGTTTAGACTCGAGATCAGTTATTTTATAGAAGAGAAAAACGAACGGGCTAGGGGAAGCGATAGGCCGGAATCTGGAATGATATCGGGCGGTACCTGCGCTTCTTCAAGCAATAACATAAAACAGAAGCAATTCATTTCTATAGCACGCACTCGGGATCTTATTACTATTCAATGATGCAGCATCCAGCAATGAAGCGCTGTAGTTATGGCCCATTCGAGTACGCATAGGGATGCCCACTTTTCAACTTTATACGTTCCACTAAATCGAAAATATAATAATAGAAAACAAAAATAGAAACTTGTATCTTTTTAGTCCTCCACACATTGAGCAATATGTTTGGCTACATATTTCACGTTAATGGACCAGGAATGTTTTTCCTTTTCCGTTCCCGCCCTTATGACGTTCCAGAATCTCTAGTAAAATATTTATGATAATGCATACAATGTTTTAGTCATAAATGTCATCAGTCCAATTTTATTCATATACAATCTGTGGCTATACAGAATTTGTGAGAAGGAGGAGGATGATGATAATGATGTTATCGCAGCGGGTTTAAACGGCTGGTTGGCAACTTGGTGTGTCGTTTAAATTTTAAAAGCCACTTTGAACACGTGTTATTATGACGGGTGATGATTGAATGTTAGTACAACCCTACTGTTTATCGCCGCCTAATGAAAGCTTAAATTATGAACTACGCTTAATTAAAAACAAGCACTAACAAATGAAAAATGACGAATATAATTCAAAATCGTCCAATTCGGTTATTTAATAATAATTCAACTCCTTTTTATTAGCTTGTTTTTTTCTTTCACTCAACTGCACGATAAAAACGGTAGTAGTAGTGATAGTGTTGATGGTGGAGGTAGCGGTAGTGGTGGTGGCGGTGGCGGTGGTGGCGTTAGCGGGTCCAGATTATTGATGTTGGAGCATTCATTACCAGTGCGCCACGTTTGGTTTCTTAAATGGGAAACTTTTCCCTCGGCACGTATATTTATAAGTCTCCTCCCTTGGCTCGCAAAACGAAAAGAAAGAAATAGGTGATGTCAAGACTTATGGGATGCTCGATAAGATTCATTTTGGGGGCCCCCGTTCTTCGCCCGCCAACTTAAATGGCTGAAGAGGTGTTTTTATAACCGGTCCACCTCAGCCCGATCTCGATTTATTACAATGGATGAAGTGAAATAAAGTACTGTAGCCAAAGATCAGAACTTGCCGATACCTCTCTTACCAAATAGTATTAACTAAAGAAAATTACATTCTCGTGTTAATTTATGAAAACCCAACTGAAATCAAGAATAAAACCCATATTCAGTTTTTATGCTATTTCAATTTAAAGGGGTTGTATATGAGTTAATAATATAAGAGGGTGGATGTGGTGTTGTTTAGCGATGAAAGCTGAACGTAGCAAGCCAGGCGTAAGGTGGCGCAAAGCTATTACACAACTTTAATGAGGCCGCCCGCTAATCTCACCTCAACCCTGGGCTTCTATTCCCTTATTCAGCCGCCCGTCGTCTCTTCCTCTTTCAAGCGTCTTTATGAACAACACAACAACAACGACAACTAAAACAACAACAAACCTTGACGCAGACTCTCACAAATCTCGAAAGCACAGTCATCGATCCCCGTAATTAAAACATATGTAATGACAATGTCAGTCTAGCAGGACACAATTTGCTTAGGTCAACTAATGGATCTCGATTAAATTGCAAATATTTCATTCTAAAAGACGGAAAAAACTGTATAGACTCGTACTGCTTTTTCTTTTTTGATTTAATCTGTTGAAACTGTTAGTGTTCAAGGATAACATAAGAATCTTTTCTTTATATAAAAAAAAAAACGGTGCAATCAATAAAATTTCCGACAAAGTGCTTGATGGAACATTACTACAATGTTAACTGTAATTACTTTTGTGTAAGGTATTATGATGTATCATCTAGAATTTTAAAGGCCTGTTGATTGTCCCTTGTCCAAATAGAGATTATGACTGTGTCTTTGCGAAAAAATCAACGATCAACTTCTTGGAAAGCACACAGAATAGAATGACCGATCAATCTTTTTTAGTTGTCGCCTTTTTTCAATTATTTTATAATTGTCTACTTTACAATTAAGAATAAAATATGTGCAATGAAGATGTTGGTATATAGTTTGATTCAGTCTGCTATTGCAGCTTTATCGTTGTTGATAATTGTACGTGGTGTTGCGTTATCGCACTTTATTCTAGCAAATTTACGCTACTCATGGATTATTATAATGACAATCGTTTTGCATATTATCTCTCGCTTTGTGATTATCCCCCTAGACTCATTCTATCTTGTTTATATGCAATGTTGCCATACATAACACAATATCCTAACCACTATGTACACATGTATGTATGTATGTATGGGATATACATAGAGACAACGGACATAGAATTCGCCCTATAGTTTCGCTGACAGTTGCCATGGCATCCCCGAATTACACATAAATATGCTCCCCGTAATTCCTTTGTTTCTCTCATAACAATGCGGGACGATTCGAATGGCTATAATTGCGATGGAACGCCATCTGTACGCTTCATCTCGATTGATAACAGGGAGAATAGAAAAGGGTGCACAATGAAGCCAAATTCATCAATAAATTCAAAGAGGAACCAACAAAAAAGGCAACAACAACAACAACAACAACAACAAAAAGGTTTACCTTTTTATAAACGAGGATCAGTTTTGAAAACTATTCGATTGTTTCTGGTAAAGTTAAGAAAAAAATTGAAACAAAAATGTCAGTAACCATAAAAACGAATTTAGTCGGATGACCTCCATGGTTGTTTGTCTCAATCACAGCTTAACTTTGTCTTTCCTAAACTCGATCTCCCCAAAACAATGCGAAATGTGAAATAATGAGTGTAATTAATTCAATTAACCGTTAATTAATGGCATCGTATCCGTGCATTTATACACGGGTCGGGCGACTGTAATGGAGTTTTGAGCCTGCAATCAATATTTTCAAAAGACAAACTATCACATACTCCCTAACGCTAGCGTCCAGTCTTGTTGCTTTTAGAAAACGCCAATGTCACCCTAAATTATTCACAATCTGATTACTACATGTTTGTAATCCAATTGGTAGACAGCTTGTATCTACTAAACGTAAAAAGCAAATTGTCAAATTAACAACAGTTCGTCAAGTATGGGTGTCGTTCAAGGATTGTTTTGTGCGGAATTCAAGTCAAGGAAATGAACAAAGTAATCTTTCGTGTTTGACCTGCTGGCGTGGCAGCGTAAGTACACTCGGAGGTTTTCAGTAATCTGGTCGTCTTGGATTATCCGATTGGTTTTTTCTTCGTTCGTTTGGTGTAATGAAGGGTAAGTGCGGCGTGGCGTACCTGTTGCGACTCCTCGAATGTTTATCGTCACCATCAGTGTCGGTGGCGGGTCAAGTTGAGCATACGTTTCAACTTGATAGTCGTCTTCATTCATTTATTCATTCAACAAATTTCAATTAGTTGCCAATTTTCTTCAAGTCATTACAAATTGTTTTTTTCCTCGTTTTTATTGTACTTTAAGCTATTGGAAATTTTTGAATTTTAATCAGATCGCTTCAATCAATGCCAGAGTGGTAAATTACCATATGAGTGAATTTACTGGTCTGTATAGAATAAATGAGTTTTCACGTTGTACTCTCTGACATTTCAAAATCGCTTATGAATGTTTAGGTGGTGCCCGTTCAACTTTAACTTTCTATTCAACCGTCTACAGATATAAATGACATACATCGAATCGTACTTTTGCAAACGTTCCAAATGCCACCACCACCACCTCCTCTATGATCCTATCATTAATTTAATAACAAATGAATAGCGATGTAAACAAAAAGAGCAAAATCCAAAATAAATGGGGGCGGTGGAGGATGATGGATGTTTATAACAGAGAGCGACTTGCGCCCTAAACGGGCGGCGGTCACCAAAGATGGCCGGGGTCGGTGGCGCGGTTATGATAAGGCGATGCTTTAATGACGAGGTGGTCGTCATGGAGACGGCGGGCACTGGGCAGGGCCGGTCAGCAGGTAGCGCGGGGGCGGTGGGGTCCGACGGCGGTAGTATTGCTCGGACGGCCATCACGCAATCTCAAGCGGCCAAGCCTGTCGATACGCTTCTTGTATTGCCTTTACCTACTCTACCATGGATAAGAAATGTAAACTATACGCCTTTGTCTGCACATTTATTTTTTTGCAATCATGATTGATCACTTGAAGAAGGCAATATGGTACGTTCCCGGCGCATCCACCAATTTTCAAAAAGAATAGTAAAAGGAAAACATCTTCAAATATCTTATTCATTATTATTACATCTCTAGTGGCTACTATCATCAACAATAGGGGATCATCATACTACACATCCCATCGAATATTTTGGCCACTAGCAAAGCAACACAACCGCTATCAAGACGATCGATTACAGGGCCGTGTGCTTCATGACTACACGACGTCTTCCATCATGAAAATTAATGTTCCCCAAAGTATAATTTGTGGAGACGACTCTTCGGCCCCGGGCCCGCCGCCTTGACGTAGTGCTGTATTGCAACGACGCTCCAGTGACTATAATATGCCGCTTAATTGTCTCGAAATGAGAAATTCGTTTCCAAGTTATAATTGGATACGCGCCACCCATCCCTACGTTTCCAATGTCTTGGGAAAGAGAGTAGACATATTTCTGGCGTTTGGGCACAATTTAAACTTGTATTAGACAAATATTTAACAAACAAAAATTAATTATATTTGTACTAATCTAATTATTATTTTCATTTGATAGACAATAAAATTGTTAATTGGTTGTTTAAGTGGAGAGATAAAACAAAACATGTAATCTGTTTAGGAGTATTTCAATCCAACAATGATCACACAGTAGATTTTCATTTCTTCCTGAAAGCTGTTGGGCTCAACATTTGCCTGGTTTGAAATTGTCCGTTATTGAGATTGTATCTGGAAGTTGGATTATCCGTTTCGTTCTCAATCTACGTGACGGCGCTACTCATAAGGCAGGTTCCAGCTTTTGCGAAGATGGGTAGGAACATGTTTCGCTGACGCAGCTCATAGGGATTGGAACAAGGCGCAGTGTAATAAAATAACAAACACACAGAGAGATGAGACCGCGCCCCATTCTGATAAAACATCACCACCTCGCGGCTTATATTGCAACGTGTGTAAGAGGGTAGGGGAAGTTTCCTTAAAAGAAAATAGAAAAAATAGTATAGAAATATACGCACACTTTTAAGGATATATTCCTCCTGAAATGTCTGTAAGACGGCTCTTACTTCACTCAACGCTTGGATACACACATCTCTTTGCTTTTCTGCTCGGACGAGCACCATCAATGGTTGTTGTGCGTCCGTAAAGACCGATGCTTCGCGCCTGCTTTCCGCAAAGAAAATATTTGGTCATCTTCTAGTTCCATTTGTCTCGGAGGATTATTAAACACACAACCACTCTAGTTTTACGATATTCGGGGAATGAAAGAAACAATGTTGAAATATAACAACATCTTTTTTAGATTGTAATATTGAATTTGTAACCAATCAATTGTGTCAGTCATTATGAAAAGATTAAATGACAATGTGTCTGTGAATGCAAGCGCCGTTGAAGCATGAAATATTCCTGGGGGCGCAGTGGCGCAATGTAAACATAGACAGGGATAACAGGCCGCTATTATTATGATAACGCCGCCACCAATCGGAGACATTCTTCCACACGGATGCGCTGATCCTTTTGGGGAGCCATATTGCCTTTTATTAAAAATGTCCCCTTTATGAGGGGTTTGAATCGTTGAAAAAATTTACCCGTTGCCAACTATAATCGTGTTATGCATACTATAGTATTCTATTAAAAATCAAAACATTTGCGTGGCTTATAGTTTTGTTGAAATCGAATAGAGAGAAAGTGAATAAGAGAAATAAAGATGAGATGCGTCGACCCGCGAAATGGGACCAGATGGAGCAAACACTCGCAGCTGGGGCCCAATGTTATCCGATCTCTATGGCGCGGTGTCGTTTACATCTCAATATTCCCTAACCGTTTCCTTGTTTACACGCGCGACATCCGAGCAATTAAAACATCGGTCCCTAAACAAATCCTGGATGTGACAATATACGCACGAATCCAGCAAGTGTTATTGCACTATTGTTCCCACCATTGAATCATTTAAAACAATCATTGACCTGCAGATAAAATTCAAACGTAACAAGCTTTCTAAGATGGAATAATGCAAACAAAACGATTTTATTAATTATTTGCGTGTAAAGATAATAGAGCTTTGCGGTTGTTGTCGCTAAATTGGACCATTTCCTCTGCAGCTAAACATGTGCATCTCGTTAGGGTACCTATTCTGTTCTAATACACAGCATTGTTCTCTTATGGATAATCGGATTAAGCATAGTGATATTGGTAGATTGCTACTAGTTGTACAACTAGGAGAATGGAATTGTAAACAATTAAAACGTAACGCTACACTTAATGCCCCTTAACGAAATATAAAAGAAATGTGAACATTTTTAAATAAAACTGACATTAAAAAACTCATCGTTTATATACAAACTCTAGTAATAAATTTCTCATATATTCCAGTCAGTAGATCTATTTTTATAACAAAGTAGTTTTTCAGCCAGTTTTAATATTTATAATCATCACTCAACTCGTACATAAACAAACACTTTACTGTCACAGTGATTTCTTAATCTTTCATAAAGGAGCACATTTTTACAACAACAACCGATTTTTATACATCATTTACTACCAGTGATTGTTTATAGGAAAACTATCCACACAAAAAACACGATTCATACTTGCACAATTTATTAGTTTCACACCATATGGAATGATAGTGATTGATAAAAGCCATGAAATCGACACTCTCTGTAGCTTTCACAATATTGCCAAAACATGTCATTTATTAAGTGGTAGTCGGATATATCGACTAGTTTGGGGTAGTATTGAGAAATTAAAGCGATACCACCATCGTTTCGGTTTTTTTCGAGTGAATGTCTACATTGAAACGATGCATAAACGTGGATAAAGTGGAAAAATGATGCAAGGTCAAATAAATAGAATTTAAATGAAAGCGTAAAAAGAGACAGAAATGGCTGTATATACAGTAGTAGGGTTTTTAAAAGCTCCGGCATCAAAACAATGCCAAGCGTCTCTTTGCTCGTTTTTCGTTTGCTAAAAATAATATTAGCCAAAGCTGAAGCATGGCGATAATGCATTACAAGAGAGAGATGTTTTTCTTTGTCCTCTCAATCCGTACAGAAATTTTTTTCTTATTCGTTCAGATACGGGAATGAAATTCTTTAAATCAATATTGCATTACAATTGTGGAAAGAGTTTATTCTTTCAGTTCAATGTTTCGCCCTCTATATCAAACTGCTGCCATTTATTTAGGCGATCTTGAAACAATAGATTGTGATTTCGAGGCGCATTTGAATGTTTTATTTGCATACGTACAATGAAATTCCCGAATAAAAAGTAATAAAGCGGGCCATAAATTTGCCATTCGTTTTGGACACATCGTATACACAATACATTTATTAGATTTTGATTTGGTTAGCATTTCGCGTGGAAATCAATCGCGAGGACTTTTTTATTTGGAAAACACCCCCAAAATATCTCGGTCTTGTTGAATAATTCGTCCAACACTTAGTTTCAACCGCCACTAATTACGCCAATGTCAGTCAAAACTTTGAGGGAGATTTGTTGGAAAAACTCGATAAGTTGGTCCAAGTGTATGTATTGTTCGTGTAATATCTGGTTTCCCTCAAATAAATTCCAACTTTATCGATTCCAGTTTTATTTGCCGAACGTTTTCTTCTAGTAGAAGGAGAGAAGTTGCCACATCAATCCATATAATATCTCATTGAAACTTGATCCGAATGCGTTTTCAAATTTTCAAAACTGTCAAAGTTTTTCAATCAAAAGAATTGCAAGTTTTCCCAAAGAGTGGAAAATGGGAGTTAAAATTCGGAAAGTTTACACAAAACTATACTTTACAAATAATAAGAATTCTCCATATTAATTCATTTTGAAGTTCATGATTTTTACGCTGTTAACATTGAATAGTTGGGTGGATTTTTCTATTTTCAAGTGATTTTTAAGAAAAAATCTCCGATGCAATCACTTGAAAATAGATTGGAAAAGTTTCTAGTTTGCTGTTATTGTTTCAAACATGCATACATGTAATCATAACAGCAGTATTTACTTATTGATATTCGCGATTGTTGGCGTGACCGGATACGAAAAGTTGACGTTAAAAACAAGCATATTGACAGATGTCACGCTATGGTTATATAGTGGTGCCATTCAAGAACAATTACCAGACACGCGCCGATTATTTTGTAATAAAGTCGATTTTTTCTATACATCCCCCTATTAATAACAACAAAAATAAACATCAAAATATCAAAAACCAACCCCACGGTTGATTCCAGTAATAAGAAAACAAACAAATCGAAATGTTTACAGTGTAATGTCGCCACCTTCTCAAGAGATGAATCACTACTGTGTTGTATTATTAAAGTCGCGTTTCATACTGTTTGGCATTTGTGGATGATATGCATATGGCATCGGTCCTTCCCCTTGTACATACATATAAAGATCCCACAGGACTGGCTCCCCCGTTTTCTTGTCGCACATAGTTCTGTTGATGAGGAACAGAGATTCAATAGGGTGGTAGAGGACGACGACACCAAACACACAATCTCTGAATAATTATTTAGAATTAGGATTGGATAATTTTTCTGTCTCTCTTCACAATCTCTTTCAATCATCAATAAACCAATTTCCAGGTAGACGATTCTGTTATGAGCTTAGGAAGCTTTTGACATGCTAATAACATCCCTGTCCGATTGGCGTCCGTTCTTAATCAAGTCCTATCGATGAGACGTCGTCGTCGTTATCATTGTCGACGTCGACGTCGTCGTTGTCGTCCATGAATATTTACCAGCTAATTCAATATTGCTTCAAACACATTATTAGTCGGTCTGATCAATGTCATTGGAATTGTTCAATTTTCGAAATGCATCCGTATAAAAAGATCGTTGAGATTTCCTCTACGCATATAAGTGCGTTAGAAATTAATCAACGGTCACCTAGTTGTCCCCTGCATTAAATAAGCTACAGGGCAGACTTATATTGCTGCTATTAATTTGCAGGATAGGGCCAGCTTTGGGCACTCATACCTTATGTCACTAACTGTATCACCGTGAAATAAATAGCGCAGAATGCATTAATTACACTGGATGGGGGAGGTGGTGGTGGTTGTATCTGTGAGGGTCCAGTCGTCCTTGTGTATGTATGAGCTATGCTGGGGTAGATGCGAATGCCATATATTACGAAGAGGCGTACGTGCAGAGTATTAAAAACGGAGCACGTTCTGTATTTTGGACTAGAGATGACCGAACGCGATTTTATCAACTTTTCCTACCATCTATAAAAGTTGACCAATACTATGGAATTTAATTTGGGAAAAAAATCTGAAAAGTTGTATTTATTAATCAGTTGTCCAACTCTAATTCCATCAGTTATAGCCGTCGGAGGGTGGGGGAGTTTCAATAAAGTACGTGCAAAACAGTCTCGACGTTTTGAAGGGATCAAGTTTGGATGATTTGCAGCCAACAGAGCGCAGAGTACAACCGCGCAGAGAAATGGACTGTCCACTTGGACAGGTCCAGACATCCATTCCCCGCAAGGCGGAATATTGACGAGTATTTCGTAATATATACTGCTGCTGCTGTTGCCGCCGCCGCCACCGCTGCTGCTACCATCATCTGGATGCACCCCTCATCCCGGAATTTATATAATCTTCTCACCAAGTCCAGTATTGGTCGACGTCGGCATCCAATAACCGGCGCCATTCCTGTCAAACTGAAAGAAACCACACCGTCGATAAAACATGACATTCCGAAATGGACAAAACGGAATCTATAACTCAAACGTCGCCAACCAATGTGTATACGATGTCTATCCATCTAATACACAATCATCTACATGGTTAGTTTCCGTATTTTCGTATATTTTGCACTGCCTCCAAGTCTATTTACAAATAATCTGAATTATATATAGGACGACCGTCACAATGAGATTTCCCCTACGGTATAGTAGTCTCGTTAAATGTTAACGTCGATTGTAAAACTCGCCAGTTATAAATCTTCCAACCCAAATTATATTTGTCCGGAAACTTGTTTTATGTTTTTTCCATTTCCCATAAAGCGGATCGGTTCATAATTAATGAAAACTTGTCGAGCTCCGGTGGCTGCTGTCGTCGTCAATATTCGCCTTAATTTAAAACATTGGAAATAAAAATTGACAATAAAACTGCAACATCAAAATGTTATTCTTTCAGTCTTTCCCTACAGTTGGGAATGTTTAATATGAAAATTGTACCTCTTTTTATTAAACTAATCATTCGTGCCATTAGATAAATTTCAAATTAAATTACTCGATCCCTGTCTGGTACCCTAATAGTCAATTATGCATAGATAATGGTAGTGCTTATGCTTTATACATAAACATAAGCAGCGCAACGGGCATAAAGCAAATGACATGAATTAAGCATTATATCAATTTTGCGCCTGACGGCTCAGATAAAGTGACAGAAGGTCAAATGACATTGCCGGAGACAGTGAAGGGAAATCTACCCCTATATCAACACAAGCGGGGATTCACTACTACAATACAAACTCTACATCATTACCGAAAACATAATCCCAATCCTTGCTCAGAAACAGAATCTTATAAACTGTACAAACTTTGACATTACAACTAGAATATGCCATAAAATCGATATTATCAAACGACCAATTCTAAATTCGTTTTAAAAATTCAACCTAATTATAATAATCTGATTATTCAGGAAATGCCGCAAATCTCTGCTGACACATTTCTTTCATTTGCCATCATCCGCTATCTGATATTATCCCATGTTCTTTTGTTCTTAATTCTAATCGCCGCTCACCCTGCTTTATGATGCAGTAAAACGTGGTGGCAAGACTGGCAGTGTTCGATTCACAACATACCGCCACCGTTACCATCACACCACCACCACCACTACCCCTAATGACGGGCTTTGTCAGTAGGGTGCAACGCCTAGATGACGGACGGATGAGCTGACACGAGGTTAATTTGAAACAGGAACCAGATAAATGTAGTTAATATAATAAAACCAGCAGCCCCCTTATATCGGATCTTGCTCGTTTTTCGTTTACGTTTAATTCAATGCACTTGTTTGAGGAGATGTGATGGTGAAAATTGCGATAGATCTGCCGATAGTATCAACATTTATCATTATTAAACCACAACAGTATTGGGGGTGGAGCAGAGCGAAAGATCATAATTTTTCGTTTATGTGGACAAGAGGGCGGCCGTTATGCGGACCCGACAAAAAACCATTGGCGCGAATTGGAGCCATATCTTAGCAAAAGCTGGAACAACAACCCCACCTGAACGGGTAATTTTTCGACCAGAAATGGAGCTAAAATAAAATCGTTAAAGTATTTGATCAGGTTTCCAATAAACGAATCTATAATTTATTCCAAACAGAACAATTTCCTTTAATATTATTTTCCTGGTAGGAACGAAATAAATTACCCTTAATTTCCTGACAATTTCTACGAAAATTGTTGATTTCGGTGCTGTTTGGAAAATTTTCATTAATTATATCATGATTTGGAATATAGAAAAAGCCGTATTGAGTGCAGTTGAGGACTTTTTTGTTATGGTAAATGCAATTTTTCTGGATTTACTGACGGCTATTTCACCATTCCATACACATACAGTGTTTATGAGACTGTAACAAATCGTCCATGTATGGCGATCGATTCTTCATTAAGATTGATGGACGTTTTATCGTGGAATTATCCAAGCAACAAATATTCTACGTTTGTCCAACACACAAACAATTTTACATTGTAAAGCAAGATGACAATATTGAAAGTTGTCTCGTTTCCAGAATATTGTTTCTTGTAAAATCGTGATGATTGCCATTTCTTGTTTGTCGTCTTTTTTTCCAATTCTCTACTACAATCTCTAATTTTCCCGTCCTGTAGCCGTTGTTATTATTGCCGGAAACTGTGCTACTATCAACGCTGAAATTAATTTATTAAATTTGACGATAGCAGGCGCCGGGTCGATAATCATCTTCAAGTAAGACGGAGACGGAGACGTGTCAAAACTGTGTTTCCATTAGGAGCAATTACGCATTAATACCGACTATATAACGAGTCGACTCTTCCTCCCCCTTATAACAATTTAATATCTCTAAAATGAAATTCTCGCCTATAAAGTAAATTCATTTGAGCTGGAGCCACTTGAGCTGTAATAATTTCCAAGAGACGATAAAGAGGTGGAGTGATGAAGGTAGTAGTGGTAGTTGTAAAGTAGGAAACGGAAGCAAAACCAACGGCAAGGATAACACAAAGCGTTCCTTTAAGAATTCCGGTAAACATCACGATGAAATGAAATCTTAATAATTGCGACGTAAACAATAGCAACGTGGAAAAATTGTTGGGGGACGAATTTGATCGATCAGCTTGGCGGATTAATAAATATCCCGGCGTCATTTAGATTTAATTAAAGGATGGTGTTGTGGCAATATTGGAAATAATGTTTGACTTATTGACGTTTGTTTGAGTAACATGCGCCTGCAGTACTTTATTATAAACAGTAAAACTACAAGTTGTAAAGTTGTGAGATTTGTTTTGAGTAAATAATTACGTTTCAAACTAATAGGAGAGGAGACAAAAATAGGAATCTTCATCAAGATTTGTATTGTGTGGTTTCGAAATTAATGCGATTCAATATTGGTCCTGTAATGGTATATGAGTGAGGTCGTCATGATTGCGATAAAGGCATTTGCATGGGGAAGGGCGATTGGAATTGAGCAACGGGCCGATAAATCCGTGCGACTTTATTAGATATCTCCTAATTTATAGCGCTTGTCTCAGTCCAAACAGTACAAATTGCTTATATAAAATATACTTGCACATATACACGTATAGCGTGGAACAAAACGGCAATAGTATCGTCTTTTCTCCTAACATTATCCTATTGATTATCTCTGTATCGGATCGTTTATTGTTTATATACATAAAAATCGAATAACAACGTTCTATTTCACATTTATGTATAGACGTACAGTTAGTTCATGTTGGAGCAAAACTGAAGCATTAGATTTTCTGACAAATTGAGCTGCATTTGAGTTTCCCCCGGCGGAAGAAGATGGATGAGGTTAGTTATAAATGTGAAGCTTTTGCGCGATCTGAGGAGATTCCTCGTCTGCGCGTTTCTTTTATATATAAAGTATCTCGAGACATCCGGACCGGAGCTTTTTTGCCATCTCTTATCAAGGATGTTGTAGAAGCTTCAGTTCCATCATCACAGAAAATGGATGCTATTGGGAGCGGGGCGAGGTGATGGATGTTCCTTCATCACACCAAGTCAACATTAACCGATATCATCAGCGTTTCTTTTTTTCGAAGGGTCTGTGTTGTTGTTGTTTTTTTTTTTGAGCGATCATCATAAAAGTGTTTTTTTTTGGTTGGGGATTAAATGGGAGGGAAAAAACTGAATAATTTCCAATTTGTAAACTGCCATCACAAATTCGAATCCTGTACGCTTGGATTATAGAAGCTTGAATAATTGACAAAATACTGGAAACGTCATTGGTATTTACCTATGAAAAGTTCGACCACATCCGGCACGCAAACCTGTCCAATTTGATCTGACGTATTTGATATGGAGGTGATCACACATTGTATTTTTATCGACAACACACTCCTACTATATCTAAACATAGATTCTTTCCCTTTTTTATTCTCTTTCTATGAGAGATTTTCGGGAAAATTTCAAACAATATATCAAGTAACAATAGCAATTTTCGTAGAGAAGGCGATTTTTCTATTTAAGCGTTTCTTCTACTACACCCCCACCACCCAACGCCTTCTACCTTACACCCTGCATCTAGTCTCAATAAACAAGTCGATATCAAGTCGGGTTATATGGCCACATTAATTTTGATTCTGGGAATGTTGATTGTAAATATTTTACTTTGGCGCCCGAATATTTATATGAACAAAGAGAATAAGCGAAACGTTTTACGAGATATAATCTCTAGAGTCAACAATGTATTGTTATGAGCGTGGCTTCTATCAATACGTGCAGATGTTCACACGTCCGGATTAAAATAGAAATTAAAATACATTTAGGTCGACCCTCGTATCGTAAACAAAAGTCTAGATGTAATGAAAAACTAACAGTCTTATTTCTCGGTTCAATCTTCAAACAAATTCTCTACTTACAATCGGAATATTAGAAAAAATCCAAAATAATTCGTAATAATGGAAATTTTCAACATCTGTAGGTTCGCCTGCAAAAGGCATATCTATGAATATACTTTATTTCTCTCTAAATATGATTCTACAACTGTCTAGATAGAGATGGTAGATTCGTTTATATTGTATTGTAGTATTTCTGAAACTAAAGTTCGGAACTGACCACTGGGCAGTAACCCTCGCTAGTTTTATGATTCCCCATCGAGTTATTGCTTAATCTCCCAGCTTACACACTAATAACATACGCGAATAGAAATATATTTATGTCAATGTCTGTATGTCATTAAGAATTTTCCCCAAAATTTTAGTCAACTAACTCATTGCCAACATTTATGGAACAACAGACGTTTAGTGTGATTAATGAGTTTCGGCCGGACAGTACTTGAATTACATCTATTCCCTTGTAAGCTTTGGGAAAATACGAATTGTTAGTAAATATAATGAAATATGAATAATGTTTGTTGTTGTAATAAATAGATCGTATTAGTTTGTTGGAGGATCGGACAAGTAAAAGAAGAAAATAAACACAAGCTTAACTACATGAAGAGTCGTCCGTTTCATGTTTAATTTAAAACAACATCCATAAATATAAAACGTAAACGAAAAGCAAAGCAAAGAACTAAGCATTTCCATCATTAGTGAGTAAATAGAGTCAGTCCCTTAGATTTTACCACAAATTAACTTTTGATACTGTTCTCGGTGGAGATATAAAAAGCCGAGAGTAATTTCGACATTTGAAAGGCCAACCAACATAGAGAGGAAAGAGTGGCAAGGAGGGCAAGCAACCAAACCAGACCAGACCATGAGAGATCTTGTGAATACATTTAAATGGAAATGTCGAGATATTTCCAATGACACATCCACCCTCTTTCCGAGAATTAAAACTTTGTAACATTAAAATCCGTCATTTCCATGAATGATTGAGTATTTGGATTCGACTACTACCGTGCCTGCATTGACAAAGTGAACAGAGGGTGAAAATAATTTCGTTTTTAGAAACGTCGGATTGCTTGTGATTTTGCATTTCGTTCGAGGAAAATTAATTTCAGAATTGGAAATGTAATCAGCAGAGGACCAAGGGCGTAAATATTTTAATTCTACAGCCAAGTCTGTCGAAAACTTGTCAATATGCTAATGTGCGTGTGTAATAGATTTTTCACCATACCAAAACGAAATGTGTAAATTTTCTTTAAAAAAAAAGGAAAAAAATTATGAAATTTATACAATTCCCCAAGGTATACAATTTATTTTTTACACGCATACTGGATATAAAATGATAGCACCGGTAACAACGAAGCAAGGAATTGGAAGGAATAGAGAGAAAATCCATTTTCTCATTTTATCTCTTGATGAACAATAGTCCAGAATCCGTTATAGTTGCTTTGTTGGCACTCCGGCGGTAGACCTGGGTATTGATCAGAGAGAAAGAGAGAACTGCCCCTTGCGCTCCAACAGCCTCCATCATTCCAAACACACCCCCCTCGTCTATATCCCACGGGAGCCCCACACTGACCGGTGGCCAGTTCCGATCTCGGCACCCACCACACTATGACAAATGTTCGACTGAATCGATATATAACTGTTATTGACAGTCGCACTCTCGAATTACTCCCAATTAGATTACATCCGATGCCCTCACTTTGCTATGAAACGTTCATGATAATTACAACACGACTCGATTCATCAAGAAAAGCACCATAGATTTACATAAACATCATCATTTATAAGATACGATAAAATTACAATTTATTGTAACCGAATGTAGGTAAAAACGGCACCGCTATATTTTACACGTAATTGTAGGTTCTATTTTATCTTCATTAAAAGGGGTATCAAAGGGATCACATTTAACCCGAAATATCCAGCATTATAATCTTTGTATTTTTGTTATTTATAAGCCTTGACAATCGGTGGAGATTTTTCGTCTTTTTTGTCGAAAATATTGATTCTTTTTGGTTCCGCACTCTGGAAATTTATGTAGCAACAAAAACTGCAGAATTGCGGTTTGTGGGATGGTCAAACCTGCAGATAATACACTTTTAGTAACGATGCAGACTGAGTTAGAACACGGTAATTTTGTAGCAAGTTTCCTGGACTACTCCATCGCCTCATTTATTTTCACTATTGTCATAAATGCGAAACTAAATCAACATTAACAATCCTTGTTTAGTATAAATAGAAAATAATCGATTTAATAGTTAATTAGAATTGTTTGTAAACAAATATAGGAAAATTAACTCAAGTATTTGTTTCTTTCGTTTCATCTCCTGAACGGTTAGCCAATTGTTCCGGCTGTCAATATCCGTTCAGGAGAGTTCTTTTACTCTTCTTATCTGGCAAAATTCATTTCCTCGTTATTGAAAGTGCTGACACGTATCATCTTTAAAGATTAAACGGACTAACATTGCGCTAGTTGATTTCCATCAGATTTTCCTTTTTATTCCTATTCCAAAAACAATATTTATCAAAATATAAACTCAATATATCATATGGTTTTATGGTTGGAAATAAAATTCTAAATTATACAGCCGCTTTACATTAGATTGATAATAAACAGACAATTATTTAAAGTAATGAACGACCGACCGAATTATTATTAGAAACGGTAGGCATCAATCTTAAAAGTTATGTTAAAGTTCTATTCTTCCAGGTGTTTGTATGTTGAATCAAACTTTTGTTTCATCAGTTATTTGTTCTTTTATCGGAAAACTTGGCCAGCGAGTTGTTCATCTGTAGGGTGTGTGAGGCGTTTGGCCATCAAACTTTGATAAGTTTTCCTTTAACAGATGAAGCCCTGTGGACGGTGGTCATTTTTCTCCCGTTTTCAATCTACGCAACTTCTTTGTTTCTCAACTGTCCGTCGATCCTGCTCTGTACGGATTAGAGATGGATGTAAAATACAGCAAATTGTTGAGATATATGCCGACCGCCGTTCACTCGTGCTTCAACTTTAAATATTATATAGACAAAATCAAATAGCAAATAAAGTAGACGGGAAATGGTAGATCCAACACCGCTCCGCTCTCGCTCAGGGCGCAGCTTAATGGCCGGATCCCGGAAATTGTGAGCACATATATCTCGCACCAGATTTATGAAAGTGCTTTTCTTCCGAGTGGGGCAAGGGCGCAGAAGAAATATATACAATAGAAGCCTCCCCCACCTGGACTCCAATGGTGGTAGTAGTGGTGGTGGTGATGCTGCCACCGCCATATCATTCCTTCTCTCATCTCATCCACCATCCGTTTCTCTTGCTCAGCCTTCAGTAAAACCAAAGATTTCATAAAAATTTTCCCAACCGACGTAAATGCCCGCCTCCCTCTTCGTCCCCTCACACAAACGATACTCCTCCTATTCCCGGCCACACATCCAAATCTATCCCGTTTTATTGTTCAATACCTACAGGCGGCTTTAGAAAAGGCAATTTTATCGGTTTTCGCCGCGGTATCTGATACAAAAACGATACTGAACTGATATGGAAACTGTATCGCAACAAAACCCAACAATTTTCCTGGAAAATGGAACATCTGCCGCAAGCAATTTTACTCTATGCCTTATCATTTTATCGATAAAAATAAAATTTTATTCTAATTCAGCAAGGAAACGTAACAAATTCTAGTTAAAATGGGAATTATAGTGGATTGATCAGCGAAAAAACTTTAGGAGAAAAAAATTTGTTTAGTCTATTGATGTAGAAACTCCATTGCGGTCGTCATCATTTTTCGCCCTATTCCCAGCCTTTCATTATCGTCAGCATGCTCATCCTAACTGTCTGCACGTTAGTGTTCAGTTCCGACCCGCCCATCAAAAGTAATTGAACATCGTTTAAAAATTGAAAACCTGAAACTGACGGTCTGAAAGAACACGCTTACAAATCGTCGATGTTCATCCGATGCGCCATCTATTAATAAAATCATGATGTCGACTCGTACGGTTTGCGTCTGACAGGATTAATTTACCTTTAGAAAAGGGAGCCTCCTTTGATACTCACCAGGTATACATATCTGTTCACATCGATCGAATCAAATTTGAACGGAAAGCAAAAGAAGAGAGTAATAGAAAAAAAATTCAATTAAATTCAATCCACTACAATGAGAGCATAATTTGAGTCGATGAGTGTGTGTCCAGAGATTGACCTATCTCTAACATGTGACTAGCTCAAAGTTTTATCGTGAAGCATTCCGAAAAGTTTAGAAAACTAAAAAGGTGAACTTCAAGGGTAAAGAAACGACAAAAGCTTTACCAGCAGCCAGATTTGCTCAGTGTATAACACTGTCGTCTTAAATAATCCAACCGGACGATCGTTGCATATTCTACCGGAAAATGCAGAAAGCTAGATTCAGTCCAGCTTCGGAAAATACTCTAACAATTCCAACAAACTTTACAAAATCTTATTACATAAAAGAAACTGCATTTGATTTTATGATGGACATTTTTGTTGTTTAGGCATGGTGGATGCGCCGGGCAATTTTATTTATTAAATTTTTAATGCGTCAACTAAACAAAGAAAGTGCATTAGTTTTTGGTAAGATGGGACGTTTATTGGGTGTCGGTATGCAGATCATGCGGACCGAACAAAATCATTGTAGCGGAAAACGAGGAGTTCCTTACTTCCGGTCGAGTGGGCGCCGTCTTTGACATGGGGCAATTGGGTCGCGGTCTTCCGCAGGTAGCCGGTTGGTATGCAAATTGTCCATGGTCTCGTTCGCGTTCAACCGCCCCTCTATCCAAAGATGATACGGTTGGTTTAGCGGTTATTCTGCCAAATTCAATTTGAATCTTTAAATAATTCATATAGTTGCGCTATAAAGTCAAACTAGCTTTTCCAAGTTTTCTTATTCTTAAAGATACTATGTTTTTAGAAGGGAATATTGTTAGGATAGTGGACTGTGCCAACAACCAATAGATGATGTGCGGCCTATATTATTTCCATAAATTCATCATATTTATAGTTCACCAAGTCGGCTTCCTGCTATTGGTGAATATGGCGCAATGCGGATTTCTTCACTCCGCCCTAGCACTCTCTCACACCGATATTAATATTGAATTTTTGCGTCTAAAGTCGCGGGATGCGCGCGCCTTCATCCTGTTTTCACCCCTGTACTGGACAGCGCCGGACCTCATTATGGAAGAGAAACGATATTTACTGTTGGGCGGTAGGTGGAGAAGAGAGTTTGAGTATTGTAGTAGTAGTAGTAGTAGTGGTAGTAGTAATAGAAGAAAAGTAGGAAAGAGAGTATATGTGGCAGTAGATGGACGGATGGATAGATGGGGGAGCCCGGGGGCGACACAAAGCCTCACAGCGGCACACATCTGAAAGATTTCAATTTAGCGCGCTGATGGAGCCTGGCCGAGCTACTGGACAGGACAGCGCCCGCACAACTTGAAAATCAATAACATCTTTGAGCAAACACTTGGCAGTGCACACACGCATCGCTTTCCCAGGGGCAATGGGGGTGTCGATCCCTCAACCCTAGCAGAGTCGGATCAGACACGTTGGCCGATACTCAACTAGTGCCCAACGCAGATAGACAATCAACAACAACATGCGAATTTCACTTTCGCGAAATTCAGACTCAATTCTATCAAAAGAATTAATGTTGAAAACAAACCAAATAGATCTTCATTCAGTTTAATGCATCAACTATTGATTATTATAATTGAGGATAAAAGTATTTGGAGACCTTTCTAAATTCGGATCTGTACCGATCCCATCCCATTGTAACATCCTCCTGTTGCATTATAAAGAATGAGAAATGCAATATCAACATCGTATCCCGAGTCCATCTCGGACAATTCCTTTGACTGGACATTACATCTAAAGCGGTCCATTTTTCTCGAGCTTTGTCAGGTCCCTTAGGGAATCTGAGGACGTTACTCGAAGGAAATGTTAAGTGGTTTCGACAAGTTTACTTACGTTTATTACAAACATTTACACATAGTGTCTTGTTAAAAAATGTAGAAAAATTCACAGGGAACGAATAAAACATTCTCAATGTAAAACGAATCGAATGATAAATAAGTCATCATATTTATTGATTTTTATTCTAGATAATTGAAATAGACTTTTCTAGACCAATAGAGCATAACATTATCTAAAGCATGGGGTACATTAACGGATCTGCATCATTAGTGGACTGTTGAATGGAAATTACGCGTTTTTGCTTCGATATTCTATAAGAATTTCGGTTCATTATTTTATCATAAGGGTTGAAAATTGGTAAGATTCAAATTGAAATGTTTTATAGTTTTTGTTGTTTTATTTATGTATAAAATTGGTGTGGGATTATTGGCAGGCATGGCGCCGCGACGCCAGTTATGATATGGGGGTGGGCCTCCACCAATCATAATTGCGACTTATGAAATATCATAAGCTATCTGGGATTGGTGGATGGGTCATCTTCAGCCGCCAATCGAGCCAAAATATGAAATAATATTGGCCGGCGGTTGGTCGGGTAGCGTCGTGTCGGACGTCGGTGGCGTCGGCGCAACGATCAATACACACGTGAGTCTCATATCATATTGTATATCGTCATTGGACGACGTTCATAACGTTAGTAGCGGTCGTCCAGATTACTACAATAACCACCACCCCCACTTTCTACATAAAATAAAATTCAATAACTTCTCATCACTTACCGTAAATTGAATTTGACAAGACGGTTAAAATTGAATCTACTGCAACGATTTGCCCTGTTGATAAGTACACTAGACACAGAGAGGCATACTGTTCTCGCGACATTAGCATGCACACTGTAATCAATAGGAGACGGTGAGCATCAGCGCCACTGCCGCCACGTGGTGGACGCACGCCGTCGCTATTTGAGTGACATTGCCAAAACAACACTGGTAACATTGACGACCTCAATCCAATCTATTTTTAACTAATAATAGGCAATTTATCGCCCGGCGCCTCCACCATTTTTCACTATAATAACCATTTATTATGCTCTAATTAAAAATATTATTTTTCGAAACAATTACTGTATTAATAAAATTATAGAGGTCAATAATTTATTTTGTAGGTAGAATCGTGTCCGCAACTTTAATTCCATCGCTGTTAGAATAACATGACAGGCCTATTCATTTGCGGTGTCTGTATTAAGCCGGAAATAAGTGGAATGCAGGGAACGTATAAAGCGTCATTCAGCGTTCAATTACGTTCTGTTAAAATTTAATTTGTGCCCCGACGAAATGTAACTTTGTTTTGTACAGACATAAGCCTGTGGGAGATGATTCGCTGTTACCAATGTTACAATATAACACGTCGAAATTGTATGGAGAGATAGAAAGCGGAATGGGATGATGGTAGGTCTTATACTAGTCAGACAACAACAGTTTAATATAATTTCCAGTTGCGCGGTTTCGTTTCAATCCCTTTGGAGTTTGCACGTGCGTATGCTTGTTGTTGTTGTTACTGTGGTTGCCAGTTTTTCCAATCAAAATTACATTGGTCCATTTCATATAATTTCGTGCCATTCTAATAGATGAAATGGAGAGAATATGTATGTACAACGTCTCAGCCAGACACTACTAGTTACCAATTAGCCTGATTCAGATATACGATCCGCTGGATTTCTCATAGGTGCCGTTCTGGAGAATTATCGACGATGACCACTGTCCCTTACATAATCTAATTTGGACCATTATCCACCCTCCCACAAACACATCCATCAACCTAATGGTGGCCGGCAATCTACCACATCTCCTTCCAGAACAAACTAAAGAGATATATGTATGTGTTATTTACCAAAATATCTTCAAACGAAAATACTTTAACAACATCAATATTCCAACAGGATACGCAACTTAATCCAAATGGTCTCCAAGATTCTGTTGTTGATCAATAAATGTATTCATGAGCAATTATTCAGACCACCCCCCATTCACGTACTCTTCTTAATCGTCGACTACAGTCTGTATTTAATTCCATTAAAACCACTCTAGATTGAATTGATTTCTATGACAATTATTATTATTCATCGAATTTTTCTATCTATACAAACCCTAAAGTATATAGCCACCCTTATACAGATGGTCGAAAAGCGCCATTAAATATTCAAACATACATATGTTGACGCGTAAATTTCGCCTTTCTACACCAATATAAAATACCTTTCATGGCTTATCGCAATAAATAAAAAATAAACTGTCCTTATTCAAAAGTTAAAGGAGATCGTTCGCTTGTCCTTGGGGTGTATCTATAATGCGACATCAATGATAATCAATTAATCAACTATTTTTTTTTATTTCGAAATAAATTACAATAATAAATAAATAAATATTTAAATAAATAGAATCATGTTTGTTTAACATAAGAATCATACGACCAATATGGCGAGAATTTATTGTTGTTGTAAATCCGATCGTGTCCGTCATCATATTCGTCATCGGCATGAACCGTATGCACTTTAACTTGTGGTTTTTCGTGATCTTTCTCGAATAATTTCTTTAAAGCAACCGATCCAACAATAATCAAAGCAGCTTTACTAGCAATCAAAGCTTTGGCCGCCATTATTGCTAGGGTTTTCATAATCAACGGACCGGTCAATCCGAAAATACCAAGCAACACCATAAATGCATACTGCATATACTTCTTTTCCTTTTTTAACGCCTTCTTATTCGTTCCTAATCCAAATCCACCACCAAACCCGGAACCACCACTGCCACCGCCACCAATATCGGTAGCACCACCACCGCCACCAATACCGGTAGTACCACCACCGGATCGTAGTGTCTGTTCGTCTTGATTATCGGTAAAATCGACGGATACAGTGTGCGTTTTTAGGAAATTCAACAGAGCTGTCGCGAAGCGAGAAAAACTCGATTGAGCATTTCGTGATTGCTGAACAATTCCAATATCAAAACTATTACGTTTGAATTGAACACCGTCAAATAATGGTATATCCCAATTTATTGAATTCTCCAATACACGGGCTGCTCTATCAGCGAAACAGGATAAACGTGATCCAGATTCGATACATTTATTTATTAATTTGTCAATGAAGTCCTTGTTAGGATCACGACCACAAACACGATTTAATAAAACACTAATCAACAATAAATAAACGAAATTGTTCATTTTTATTGTTTGCTTGGCAGTTGTAGATGTTATAATGTGGACAATTTTCATCAATCCACGCGTTTTATAGGCGCATCTTCAGCAGTGATGCATCAAAATATTTCATTGCATGATTTTTATTTCATTCATATATGGCCTATTTTCTTGTCTTCGATATCCGCAATTTTAGTTTCCAATGCTGACCGAGTTATCGTATGAATAAAATGTGCAATCATAGCCCATTTTTTTAAAGAGAAACACAACTAAATTCTAGTAGACATAAATCACACGACGAATTAGTGTAAAATTAATTTAAAGTTGTAAAATCGATAAATATTGGAAAAATCGCAAACGAAGACATACTTTGCGACATGCAACTCTTCATTTTTAAATGTGAATAATTTGCAGACATAATTATTAACGGATTTTACTCCTAATTAAATCAAGCATACGGCACGAACTTCGAAACCTACTTATTTATAATAACTTTTTAATTAAATCTACTAATTGATTTTATTTTATAATTTTTTAAGCACGTTTTTCCTAGTTTTTAAACAAGATTCGTTAAAACATCGATTGAGAACTACCGCAATCTGTAAACCACTCAGTGCCAAAAATTCTGTAATTCAAAATTCGAGCAAATTTTTAGATCTAAACGCAGCTAAGTATTGCAGAATCGTAAATAAAAGCGTGGAAAAAGTTAATTATACTTGCGATAATTTCGTGCAATTTAAAGAAAATCTGCTTGCTTTTGGTAAATTTTGCAAAATCCGTTCCAAGATGGCATTACATGCAGCACTAGAAGCGGAATGTAGGTAGTGATGAAACAAACCTCTAGGAACTTGGATTTAGAAAATTTATTTTCGTATTAAATATAAAACGTTTTTAATTGTAATTATTTTCTATATATCACTTGTTGCTGAAAATTTTCTCCAGTAGCTTTGGTTGCAAATCCTGAGTATTTTTTGGTCTTCATCGTCTCTAAACTACATCTAAATCTTCTCGATTGTCCTTAATTTTTTGGTTTTTGTTTAGAAAAATAAAATTCTTCACAATATCGTTGGAATATCTTCATTCCTGTTAGTCTTCAATCAATATCACCGTTTTGTTGTTTCGTTTTTCTAACATATAGGAACATAAATTACAAATTAAATTAAATAAATTACGAAATAAAAAAATCACATGTCTTCCTTTGATTTTCTTATTTGAAAAAAAAACTATTACTTTTAATGCAAATAAATACTAAAACACTGGGTATAACTTTATTGCATGTTAATTCAACAATGTTTCTATAGAAATTAGAGAATCTTCTTAGCCGAGAGAGCGTTTATTAAAGTGGCTAATTCACATATTAAGAAAATTGAAACAAGAAGATCCTTTATACAAAGCAAGAAACGCTAGATTATGACAGTTCAAGATATTTTCCTTCTTTTTGAAAAATTATCGACATTCTTAAAATATCAAATCTAGTATTCAAATTATTCTATCCACATATAATACGTGACAAAAAAGCTTGCAATTTAGCCTAGAAGAAATTTATTTTCAATTTTACTAATTCTGGTTAATATTTTTTTTAATAATTGTTATTAATTCTTATCTAACTACTACTTTATAAGACATTATTATTAACTACTATTTTTTTGTTGACATACCAAAATAGGTTCCACTTCCCTTAATTATTGTACTCATTTCAATTAATATCAAAAAATAGTTCAGATAATCGATAATTTTGAGACAAAATAATTTATGGGAAGGATTGTCGTTTTTTCTTAAAGTAAATTAATCAGAAATTTAATTAAAGTTAAAAGAATTGGTAATCATTCGCTTTTTCACTAATTTTTTTTTTGGTTTTTTATAAATTCTAAACATTTCTACAAGGTGGCATTATAAGCAAAATGGAAGAGTTTATCACAATACAATTAGTTCGAAAACTTCTCTAATCTGATTATGTTAAAATAAAACTCAAGTAAACATTACAAAACAACATTCTTAAGATGCTATTGTTTGTTATTTTATAAAGTTTGCTGAGGGATTTTATTTGAATATAGTTGAAAAAAGCGAAGAACTTCTATTTTTCTAAATTTTAAAATTTCAAATTCATTTAACAATCCTTTAGTATAGGAAATTGTTTGACAATTTAAATTAAAAAGAAAAAAAAATCCATTCTAAATTTTGTAAATAGACTAATAATAATAATGACAAATCACAACCTTGGCAAAATTAAATAATCAAGAACACCTCAAAAATCGAGGTAAAATACTTGCAAATAATAATGACATCTAACTAATCTAATCAAACACCCTGTTTATAATTGTTTTGAATGAAATCAAAATTAAACACATACGCTACTTGAACCATTTGAATTTTGGTCAGGTGTATCAAAACTGGCTGTTGTTTCATTGAAATTCAAACGTACTTTATCAATATCCAATGTCTGTTCTTTTATAACAGAAATTGGTGTTGATATTGTTTGTGTTTGATTAGTTGTTGATGTTGTTGATGTATCATTATTTGCAGCTGTTGCCGCTAAACGTATTAATTCTTTTTGTGATTCACGCGCCTCGACCAAAAATATACTTTCTTTTACTTCTTTCGGTGAATATTGATAAATCTTATCGTAGATGACACCATGAAGGCCTAAACCTTTTAGAAACTTGAGTGTCGATGCATCAGCATTCTCATCACCCCAACAGAATATTATTAAACCTGTACGTTTCACCTGTGCCACCTGCAAAACAAAAATACAATTTCAAATAATCGTCCATTAATTATTGAAGTAAAAATTGTTAGAATATTTATAAATTAGAATAGTATTAATAAAATTGTGTATAATTTTCTTTAAGTAAAAATAATCCAAAAACATCCTCGAATTTGGCGCCCTCTTTAAACGAATAACTGGACCTTCAACGCGTTTTACCAACCGTATATTCCCGGAAAAGAATCCTTGTTTCCCACTATTTTATACAATTTTTATATGGCTAAGAAATCAGTCTGTCTTTTAAAAAATCTCCAGGATATTTTAACTATTTTGATTCCGTTTATCTGTCTCTTCAATGGCGATTTTTGTGTGTCCAATGTGATTTCTCTTCAAATCGTAGAAGAACTGACACTGATACTTACTTCATTTAATCTTGATTTAATTGGTATTTATTTAAATTGTAAAAAAATTATCTCTTGATCGGTTTTCTTCGCATTTATTTTACAACTGAGAGAGATTTGAGTGTTACACTGTTTGTTCTTCATATAACCGTATAATGGCATATCTAGAAAAATATATATTCCTTGAATTATTCAATCGTTTCTATTCACATTCAGATATATTTTTTTTTTATTTAAAAATTTTGTTTTTTAAATAATTTACCGTATTAGTGTGTAATTGCGACGTGTATTTTTTCATTTCTCTGTAATTTTAATAAATTAGCGCCATACGTATTAAAAAATAATAACAATAAATAATAATCAAAAATAAAAAAGCAAAGATTATAAAAAAAGGAAAAGTAAAGACAGACACGGAGAATTTTAGAAAATGAAAATAAAAAGAAGAAGGCATGCTATTAGAGATTTTGCTATGCTTTTTTGGGCGCCTTTCATATAATTTTGAATAGCGGAAAGATGTCGCTATAAATTTACGATAAAAATAACCACTTAAACAATAAAAACAAATTATCCTTTCCACAAAAGTAGAAATCTAAATTTTTGTATAATATTGAAAAAACAAAATTGTTGTCTCAAGCTGTAAATAAAAATTTTAATAACAATTCAAATTAGTGTTAAAAGTTTAAGATTAATAAACAGCAAAAATGAGATAATTACCAGAGATGGATCTTTCAATAGATCTTCAGTATGTGCATTAATTCCTAATATTTGTATCATATTAGCATACTGTGTTGCAGCATTAATTGACCAACATCTAGGATCATTATATCGTGGATATACTGTACTTTCACCAATTGTTAAAAACATTACAGGATATTTGTTTTGTTTTTGTCTAATTACTGAACATATATCAGGACTAAAACAACTAAATATTATACGTCTTTCACCACCATAACGTAATACAACTTCCAAAATTGTATCTAAATATAAATTTAAATCAGTTGGGTGATATAATTCGTATGAACCATCATCCAATTTCATTGTCCATTTTATTTCAATATTGAAACCAACATGTGGATTCAACACTTCTAAGACATGTTGTAATGTTGGAAATGGTTGGTGATCTTCTAGATCGTCATCAAAGAAACGTGGATTCCTTGTTTTACCTTCAGTCAAATGATAGACCTAACAACAAACAAACAATTAAAATAATAACAATAAATATTAGGTAATCGAATTCGAAGGTCAATTTTACCTTATTTATATTTTATTTGTTTAATAATAAAAATGAAAACCTTCGATTGGCAATATCAAATAAAAACGATGATTTATCTAATTTATGAGATGTTTAAATTTAATTCGAATGATAAATATCTACGGCACGTGTTCGAAAATTTAACGGAAAATCCTAAACAAAACCCATATTCGTGCCAATTCTAGCGATTCTAAAAATTCTAAATGCTAAATTGTTTGTATCATCACGTTGTTGATAACAATAACAACATTGGCCAATATTTTCATGTTATTTCTACATTAATTAAATAGTTATATAAACAATTTCCACCTGAACCGGAGAGATAAATTTACGCTTATTTCAAAATTCCAATTGTAGGTAATTGAACTTTGTAATAATCATATGATTGTATCATTTTCCAGACTATTGTCTCATTATCTATTATTAGAGTAGAACTATTATAGGGGTATTTATATGTATAAATTTGTATTCCAAATCGTGTGCCAACTGCGAAAAAATCAAGTACAAATAACGCTAATATTCGATGAAAAATTCCTAGAACACGCTAATTTAACGCTAATATGTCACGTGTTTTCAATATGCTAATAAACCATTATAACAATGAATTTTTATCTTATATTTGAATTATTCAGAAAACTATAATTTTTTACTTTACGTATAATTTATCGATCTAATATGTACAAGAAAATCAATAAAAATTAAAAATTTCAAGGCTACTACTACCGGTACTAATAATTAAAACTGACAACAATAACACAATGCAGTTTACATGTTTCATTAATATGATAAAATATCCTGTGTCCTTCGGGCATATTAATATATTTCTACCCTATTTTAATTAAAATTGATTCAGAAAATAATACGGAAATTAAGGATAATTATAGTAAAATATGACGTAAAAGGTAATGTATTTTTTACGTAAAAACGATATCTAATATCATTTTAGATTTGTTCGTTGAAATTTTCAAGTATTTGTACAAATGTCAACACTCAAGAAAATCGATAAATATCCAAATTAATTATTGTAAATGGCTATTAAGATAATTTACAATAGCAATTATTAAGTGTGCTTTAAACAATAATTCAATTTTGATATAGTATTGATTAGAATTAATTAGTATTGATTAGAAATACTTTTAATTGGAAGCCAAAGCAAATGAATTTTTAGAACCATAATTAACTAATTCAAAAAAAATAACTAGCAATTTTCTAATTTACAAAAACAACTAAAATATAATTATAATTAACGAAATAATTAACTTAATTGAGGCAAATTTAATATTTTTGTTATATTTTTTACTGCTATTGAATAGATCAAATCATATAACAATTGACCACAAAAAATGTGATTTCGTCATTAGAGAACGACAAAATGTGAATACCATAGAACGCTTGTACTTGATAATTGATTTTTTAATAAAAAATAATAATTAAAAACACTTAATCAAATGTTTTAAATATTTTCAAAATAAATTCCTATACAAATATTTATATGTGAGTTGAAATTTATATAAAATAAAATTTGAAAATGTAAAAGTAAACAAAATTATGAAAATTCTACCAAGATTTGATAATTTATTACAGCTAGAAAATAAACCATTTTTCGGTTATTGTATTTTATTTAGTTATTTTTACAACAAAAATGCTTTGCCAATTTGTTTTTCGTATAATCGCCAAGTTTTGAGCCATTTAATTTAATTACCTGGAATATTATAATAACAATTTAATTAACTCACAAACTAATCTTTTACAAATTTAACTGTTCATAATTAATAGTTGGTAATTGAGCTTATTACGTATTTTGACTGATATAGTCATATTGAAATATAAATATTTAAAAGTATTATTATGTCCGAGTATTAATTATTAATTTATAAACATTACAATATGAAATATATGAATAATTGAAAATGTTTAAATTAAAAGACTCATTTTGATTTGATGACATCAATCAATCAATCTTCTTGAAATAATTGGTGCTTTCAAAATGTAATTGCGAATCACACATAACACGCCTTTTCTAAAAATTATTTATTTAATGATAAGAGCCTCTTTTCATGTAGGTGTATTGATTTTATAAAAATACGATCAATCTTTATAAGTATGTTAAATTTACTATTTTTACTATTTACTATTTTTAAAATTAACCCTTTTGAATATACGCGTTACAATATAGACGCCACGTGGATATTAACGTCCGAAAAAAGAGACTTCGTAACATTTAGCAGAGGCACTCCAATCGATAAGCAACACATTTACGTCAAAATATACAAACGAATAGATAGAAACACGTGTTAATCGGAGACAACGGTTTGTTATTCTAACCTGAACGTTCACCTTGTAGCGCAAATATGTCCATTGAACCTTCACATTTCTATATACAAATTAATCATTTAATTGCGTTCCAGTTTGATAAAATTCAGAATATCTAAAATGATCACATTGACCTTAATTTTAGTAGAGCAAAAATGAAAGATGGTTTTTCCAATATATTCATGCACTCATATCCTTGTTAAATATCAATTGGCATGTTTCATAAGTAGATAATGGATGTACAATCGTTTCATACACTGTGATTCAAAAGAAGCGCATAATGCAAATAACTTCTTAATTTATTAAAATTTCGAAAAACGCCGAGATGGGTAACTTTTTACTTTTTTAATAATTTTTTTGTGATTGCGTCAAAATGAGTTTACCTGTTACCATCGCGAAGAAATAGCGTCATCATCAATTTTTTTTAATTAGAACTCCTATTTTTGAATTTTTTTCTTGAAGAGCATCTTTTTCTGCGTTCAGACATGTCAAAATTGTAGGGGGTTTCATAAGAAAATTTTTGAGAAAAAAATTGTTAAAGTTTCCAAGATTTTCAGTCATCACTAGAGTTAGGATTTTGCTCCCTAGAAGGAGCAGTAGGGATCTAATTTTTGAAAAATTTGACAAGAGCGGCATATAAGTTTCGATTTTGAATCTCTTGTTTTATCCGTCAACAAACAACAATAAGGCAAGGCGATCTATATCGATAGCAACAGAATTTAGAAAAACAGTCGACCAATTATAAAGATTTGTTTAACTTAGCAACGTCATCGCTAAAACGCTGGTGTTTGATTTTAGCGAAATTTTGACAGATTCAGCTTCCCCTCCATTATTCTCTCATTGTAGTTCGTTTAGGTTAATAAACAGATGATTTATACACAAAAAAAAAATTAATATTACACACAAATTTATAAATTATTTATAATTCTAAATTCATTTACTAATTCTGTTGAATATCAATCATAGAAATTATTTTTATATTTAATATATTATAAGTAAATTGCCGATTATTTATATTTTAATCAATTACGCCACTGGTACGTTTTGACAGTTGAAATTTTTATTGTGCCACTGTAGATCCTAACTCTAATCATCACAATTGCCATGCATCAGCATAGTGGAAAACACAATACCTCTGAATAAGCATTACAAGCATTGATTTACTAATGGATCAAGTAGGCATAGGTTGAATATTTGACACAATTACTGACAATCATGGCGGATGTAATTGTCAAAAGTAAAAATGAGAAATTTGAATAATTGTTAGCAATGGAGATGATACAAAAGAGATCAAATACATTTCAATTTTATTCCGTCCTTCATCTCCATTGCTAGAAATCATCCACATTTCTCATTTTATTTTTGACAATTTAATCCGCCATGTTTGTCTATAATTATCTCAAATTTTCAACCTATGCCTACTTGATCCTTTAATAATTTAATTTAATTTAATTTAATAATCAATGCTTGCAATGCTTATTCAGAGGTATTGTGTTTTTGTGTATGCCATGCTGATGCAAAGATATTGCGATGACAGAAAATCTTGCAATTTCAACAATTTTTTTCTCGAAAATTTTCTTATGTAACCCCCTACAATTTTTACATGTCTGACCGCAGAAAAATATGCTCTTCCAGAAAAAAAAATTCAAAAATAGGGATTCTCATTAAAAAAAAAATTGATGACGCTATTTCTTCGCGATGGGAACTGGTATATTCATTTTGACCCAGTCACAAAAAAATAATTAAAAATAAAAAGTTACCTGTCTCGGCGTTTTTCGAAATTTTGAGTAGTAAAGAAATTATTTGCATTATACGCTTCTTTTGAATCACAGTATATAATGAAAGTTTAAAATTTTACGATTAGATTACAACAGGGGGGCAGATCTTTAAGGAATGCCTTATTAAAATTGCGTAATTTTACTTACAAGGAAACATTCCCAGGTGTCCCCCTCCGATTTTAATGAAATTTGGATATGTTATTCTCCATCGAATTCTAAGAGATGCATGTTTTTTTTTATCGGCGGAAAAACATATCTAGGGGGTGAAATCGTCAGTCAAAGTTTAGGCTCAAACGAGGTACTTTTTAAGTTTCGCATACTTCCGGTTAAAATATTCAAACGGGACAAACGGCATTATTCTCAGGGTGAAAAATAATGTAGAAGTCCATTGTTTGCATATAAAAATGTTAATTAGGGTAGAAGTTATAAGGGTTGAAAGTAAAAAAATTGCTATAAGTCAACAACTATTCATCGGATTTTGACGAAACAAATGTCATTCAAAAGAAGATGAAAAAGTAGGAGAAACCTGTTTTTGGATTTTTTCGAAAAATTACGTTTACGGGGTAACCACCCGTCAAGCATATCTATACGTATCAGAAAAAAAATCACTATTCTTATTATTTTTATGTTTTAATTCATAAATAGTGCTTTTTACAAATTTTCAATAGTTGGGGCACAAAATAATATTATTTTCTTCTTTGTTGTCTACGCTTTTAATTTTCATGTTAAATTTTATTTTTTATACGAGTATAGATACAACAATAATTATTATTGTATTATAACTTTCGAAAATATTTTTTCTACAATTATTCTAAAACTTATTTGTTACCACTATCAAAGTTCAATTATTTATATATTTAATGTCAATTCACCCTCTATAGAATTTTTCCATAAAAGTCATGAAAGTTATATTTTTCAACAATAATTGATTTTGTGAAAGTACAATGGCTAGTATTTGTTTTATAAAAATTTATTTCTTTCGCATCGTATAAGTTCTTTGCTTATTACAAGGTAATTTAATTAAACCTTATTAACATTTAATATATGAATAACTGAATACCGATAGAGGAAATTAATAAGTTTTAGAACAGATCTAGAAAAAATATATCGCAAAATAATAATTTTACTATCTATATTCATATAAACAAAAATGTCCAACATGAAAATTGAATAGGTGTGCAACATATGAAGAAAATACTATTGTTATGTGCCCCAACTGTTGAAAATTGATGGAAAAGTACTATTTATGAATTAAAACATAAAGATTATAAGAATAGTAAAGTTTTTTTTCCGATCCATTCAAATATGGTTGATGGGTGGTTAGCCCCTGAATGTAATATTTCGAAAAAATCAAAAAACAGGTTTCTCCTACTTTTTTGTCTTCTTTCGAATGACATTAGTTTCGTCAAAATCCGATGAATAGTTTTTGAATTATAGCAATTTTTTTACTTTCAACCCTTATAACTTCTACCATAATTAACATTTCTATATGCTAACAATGGATTTCTACATTATTTTTCATCCTGAGAATAATGCCGTTTGACCCGTTTGAATATTTTAACCGAAAGTATGCGAAACTTAAAAAGTACCCCGTTTGAGCCTAAACTTTGAGTGACGATTTCACCCCCTAGATATGTTTTTCCGCCGATAAAGAAAAACATGCATCTCTTAGAATTCGATGGAGAATAACAATTACAAATTTCATTAAAATCGGAGGAGGACAACTGGGAATGTTTCCTTGTTAGAACATCTTTCAGTTTAATTGTAAAATAATCAAAATATAAAAAGAAATACTTACTGGTACAAATAATTACCAATTCTTCAAAATATTGGAACAATGACACTACGAATACACGAATACTAACCAAATTTGTAAGGTTAGAAATCATCTGGGAAGTTTAGTACCAACCCATTGTTCTTCAAAAAATTAACTTGGTACCTAAATTTCTAGCTTTACAATTCCAAATTTGGTTAATGTCAGTTTTATTCTGCATTCATTGGGTGTTGTTGTGTTTAAAGAATTAGCAATTATTAATTCAAATTATTATAATTGTTACTGTAATAACAATTATAAATAATAGGAAGACGAGTAATTTTATCTGCATTAATATTCAATAAAGTGTAATTTTAAATGTCTACAAATTGGCCATAAAAGAGTTTATTTTTTAATCTACCCTTAATTTTAATCAATTTCGATCGATCAAATATACGCTATAAACTGAACTACAATTTCAATTCAGCCTAATCAATACAATATTGCGTTACAATAATAATAAATGAGTTTTCGAAACAATTCGAACGCATGTAGACATAAATTTGTAATATTTTACCCTTCAAACGAATCAAAGGATAATAAAAAAATGATAGTTGCGAAAATTGGATTAATAAAATATTGGCTAATTTAATCAATTTTAAATTGTCTCTTTAGAGGTTTAATAAATGATTCATATTCAACATAAACAATTCTTGATATTTGTTGTTCAAAAAGAGATAATCGCTGCAATTATATTTGTATTAGAATGGAATTCAAGATAAAATTGAAATGAATCCGTATGATGTTTGTTTGATAAAAAGCCAGATTAATACGATCAAAGATCATTAGGAGAATTTTCTTTTATAGGTTTGTTTTGGATTTTGAACTTTATATTTTTGAAATATTTTTTTGTTTGATCAAAATCGATTAAAATCGAATTGAAACTGATCTAATCATACAGTTTTTTCGATATGATTAGAGGATTTACTTCGTGAAATCCGAAATTTTACAGGCGCCTCATTGTTATATTATCAAAAACAAAATGGAGGAATCTTATCAGACAATCACACACAAAACTGTACCTTCAATAATTGTAGTTGATCGAAAGTTAGGTCCTTGACTGGCAATTCCAGCATATCAGTCTCATTTAATTGTTTCTTTTTCTTCATCGATATACAAACATGGAAATCATGATAAATAATAGGCACTAAATCTTTACTTAATTGTACATCGAATTCAACGAAATCGGCACCATGATCGATTGCATTTTTTAAACTTGCAATTGTATTCTCTCTTACTTCAGCACAATTTTGCGTTTTAAAACTGGAACCACTGCCACGATGTCCAACATCTAAGCCAGCTCTTGTTTTCTTCCAATGTCTAGCATATGATATAGAAAAATCACATTTAAAATTCGCCATTGGTCTTATAACTAAATAATCAATATGTATTTGCCCTAATGGTCTGTGTTTTATACTTGTTACAGGTAATACAACACTACCTTCACTACCTTGTAATGCACTAGGTAATAAATAACTGAAACCAGCATGATGGGGTGGCTCATTTTCACCATTACGTGGATTATAAACATATAAATCGATCAAAAATGCTGTATTTGTTGGAAATAATACAGTCGATTGAAAGATTAACATGTCTTTTTCACGGAATTCTTCACCGAATTGCGGTTGTAGATGAAATGTTGGATCATCGGCATTCAAATTTGCAACTTCAGTTAATGAATGTTTTGGTAATTCAACTGTATCTTGTGTATCGGCACTTAGTGATTCTTCTAATGCTTCAGACATTGTTTTCGGTATATTGGTGTTGTGTTTTAAAAGGCCAACAGTTGTTACTTTGATATTAACCGGACGATTTTGGTATTTCGGCCGCCATAATGTTAACGGATTATGCGACAATTTCAACTGGATTACAGTTTCTTTAATCAACCATCCTCTATCTATACGTTCTTCCATATTAAAACTACCATAAACTAATGGTTCATCATTGATTGTTGGTGATTTACTATTCGGTGTTATAATTCTTGGTCGTAGATTTGTTTCCCAACTACGCACAATTACTTGTAGACCACTTTCAACAATTAGACAAACACAAAAGCGATATTCTATTTGTACTTTATCGGGTAATAATAGAATTTTCGACCATATATCACTATCAGGATCCTCTTGTTCTAACGGTATACATTTCTCTGGATGCCATGATCCTAATTCCGGTATATCTCCACTAATACAGACGACTTCATCCTTTTTCAAATCTTGTGCAGAAACACGAAACAACCACCTCCTCAAGCGACGATAGCCTCCATCATCGTCGTCATCATAATTAACCGTCCGGCTACCATCACCGATCCGGCTATGGACAAGGGCGTTATTCGATTCTTCTTCTTCCTCATCGATACAAAACCAGCGTTGCATTTTAATTTCAAAAAAAAACTAATCAATCAAATAGAAATAATAAAAGAAGAGTTTTTAATAAAACACGTTATTAGTGCAAAAGACCACGCCAGTCGGCCTTTTCTTGTTTAAGTAGAAAGTAAATGTATCAATATCAGTGACAATACATGACAACGAACAAATCGAATGTCACCTGAACATTACCGTGATGCACACCATGATTTTCATTAAAGTTTTCCTGTTCCGGGGAAAATTTTAAGCACAAATTCTGCACATAAACACACAAATACACAGACACACGGAAAAACCAAACGAACTTGTCAATTGTGAACAAATGAAGCACGCTGTCCAGCTGACTGCGACAAACATAGATCGTTCTCACGTTATAAATGCGCATGCGTTTTTATAACCGCGAATGCGCCTTCCAATGACGTCATTCTAATATATTATCTTAATTATCATTATTATTTAACCTTCTATTTCGTTTTCTTTTATTCATTATTTTGTCATTAATATTATTTCAACTATAGCCTAATTATATGGTTGAATGTAGAATGATGCCGATACTTTTGTTTCGATTGAAACTTGGAAACTGTCAAATAAATCGACAGGGACGTATTGAGGATCAAATGGACCCTTAATGACTAGCTTGGTCCACCAAACTCCTATTTTTAAATTAAATAAACCGCACAATAACTGCCTTGTCAATCATCAAAGCCACGTTTTTACTGTTTTTAAATATTTGGAGTTGTTTCTATTCGTAAAAATGGCCGAAAATCACCCACACGAGTGTATTTTTACGTTATTATCCGATTATTTAGGCGCTTTATGGAGACTGAAATGTGTCGATGAATTATTCCTGCAGAAAATTGCATTTTTTTTTGGTGCGTCTAAGCGTTTGATGTTCAGTCTTGTGCCAAAAATGCAAAATCAAAGCCAAATTTTTATTTTTAAACCAACACCGTACGTTATCACAATCAAAAACTGAGTTAAATGATTATAAGAAATATGGCATATATACAGAGTGAGCCAAGTGGTTGGCCTAAAAGACGTTTAAAGAGTTCTAATTGATGAAAGTTTCTGAAATTTTTTATGCACCCGTTTTTCCATCTGAACTACACCTGGAAAATATTTTCATTGTTCTATCAACCCCCGGTGTATGGGGTAGTACACCCTACTCTTTTATTTTAAATGGAATGGTATATTTTTTATTTCATATTTAGATTTTATGGTAAAAATGAAATGGACTTTGATTACATGACATATGGTCTAGCGCTAATAGTTTTTCAGGAATTTTGACTTTTTTTGAAAATTTTGATTTTGTAGTGTTTGATTGAAAAATTAATATGTTTGAAGATATCGTTGATAGATAATCCAAATTTGGAACTCAAATAGTTTAAACTATGTACTTTACGCCAGATTTTTCAGAAATGAATTATCTTTCAGCATTTAGTCGAAATGAATTTTTCTTTCAGCCAATTTTCAAAACGCAATATCTTTCTTATTTTAAATGGAATGGTATATATTTCTTTGCACGGTTCGATAGAGACAAAAATTCTACATCGAACTGTATTAACATTTCCTATACCTATCGCTGATAGTTTTTCAGCTATTTAAAATTTTCAATTTTCAATAGTTTTCTCACCAGTCTGAAATTGACCAATGTCTAGTTGTCTATGACTTAATAATTCGCTTATAAAGAAATGCATAGGAGGCTTAGCAAAATGACATTAACTGTCGCATTTGAGGTTAACAATGATTATTTTGTATGTTTTTTCAGCGATTTCAGCCAATTTTACATGAAAAGAAAATCCAATTAATTTTAACTTAATTATTTGTCAATTTCTTCTCTGATTTATTAATTAAAAAATATAAAAATAATTAATTATTTAGATGTGAATTGTGACAGAAGATTGTTTCGCCAAGCCTACTATGTTTTAGTATTTCGTTTCAAAGGGTAAATTATTAGAAATCGAAAATCTTGAATAACTGAAAAATTATCAAGAATAGATATATTAAATGCTAATATAATTCGATGCAGAATTTTTTTCTCTATCTAACTGTGGAAAGAAAAATATACCATTCCATTTAAAATAAGAAAGTTATTGGGTTGTGAAAATTGGCTGAAAGAAAAATTTATTTCGGCTAAATGCTGAAATATAATTGAGTTCTGAAAAAGCTGACGTAAAGTACATAGTTTAAACTATTTGAGTTCCAAATTTGGATTATCTATCAACAATATATTCAAACATATTAATTTTTCAATCAAACACTACAAAATCAAAATTTTCAGAAAAAGCCGAAATTCCGGAAAAACTATTAACACTAGACCATAGGTCATGTTATCAAAGTCCATTTCATTTTTATCGTAGAATCTAAATATGGAATAAAAAATATACCATTCCATTTAAAATAACAAAGTAGGGTGCACTACCCCATACTCCGGGGGTTGATAGAACAACGAAAATATTTTCGTGGTATAGTTCAGGCGGAAAAACGGGTGCATACCAAATTTCAGAAACTTTCATCGATTAGAACTCTTTAAACGTCTAATAAACCAACCACTTGGCTCGCTCTGTATATAAACAGGAAAAAGTCGATCATTTTTGGTTAAAATAATTAAAACAGGTACTAAAATTTTAGATTAGACTCGAGTAGTACTTGAGATAAAATACAATAAATAGCTCGCAGATACTCTTATCTTCTAATTGATAAGAATTAAAAATCCTTAAAATTGTTCTTAAATTAAAAACGTGCAATTCAGCGTTCTCATGATCTTGTAACGTCATAAAGTTTAACCGGATGCCCAAATTTCAAGCAAGCTTTACAAATGGGGACCGATAAAGCGTCATCTATGGATAATAATCGAACTACACGCAATCGCGACGCCAAAATAATTCTTAGATATGGAACGATTTTTTTAATCGTTAAAATATTGGATGCACTGTAACTATAAAAGCCTGCACATTAGATAGTACGAACTATTAAAACCGTTATAAACTGGTTAGAACGCGTATTAACTAAAATAGTGGGATAAGAACGTTGATTATAATTCACAAACAAGGCATTTTTTATCGGCCAGTGATAACAATGCAAAAATGACCGATTATTTTACTAAAGCAATAAATTATGCGTCGATTTGCTGAATTGCTACTGTTCGTTTGGGAAAATACCGAAAACTGACGCGGTTATTGCTGCGAAATTGCGGTCACAAAGCTAATTACATAAAACTCAAATTTAATAATTCATTCAACTGGACCCATTAACAAGCCTTGATCGCTAATTTTTTTTATTGAAAATTAATCCGGGTTGAACGTGTACGTCGATGAAAGTGCTTTCTAATGATTGCAAAATTGCGAATTAAATTTGATAAAATTCAACGTCTGTTACTAATTGATTTGAAACATAATTTATTTAAAAAAGAATTGTTTGTTTTTCCAATAAGATAACAATATTCGTGATTAAATAAATTTAAATGTCTGTAAATACTTGAAATATTTATTTTCGTTTTTTTTTTAAAAAAAAGAAAACAACAAAAATATGATACTCTTAAAAAGATATTGTACAAAATTAAATGCTTACATACGAAATATACACCATTTATGCATTTTAATTATAATGATATTATTGCTAAAATGAAAATATACACGATATTTCTAGGATATAAAAATCATCTTTGAAAACAATATACGTAACAAATTTATTAAATATTTACAAACAACATGATATATTATATTTTTATATATACGTATAAATATATAACAGTCCGAATATACCATGTCTTCCCCTTAAAACTAGATCACAATTGAATAAATTAAATTGTATGACAACATCCTTATCAAAAAAAACCTTTTCAATTGATTTGTACTGTAAATGTCACTTGTTCGGCATGAATTCAATTGAACACTTTTTAAAAAATTATAATTTGACACCATAACGCACTTCTTTAATTCACTTTTACCCAACTAAAACAATTAAAAAAAAAAAAAAACAAACCGTATCACAAATTATTTCGGGTGAACATACGGACATTTATCCATATTTCGACAAAAACCGTGATTTTTAATATTCTTACATACCCGTCCATTATTACCACCGCCACCATTACGATTATTCGGTGGGCCGCGATTATTCCAATTACCTGGACCACCATTCATTCGCACCCATCCACCGTTATTATTACCACCACCGCCGCCGCCACCACGTCTAAAACCACCGCCGCGATTACCGCCACGATTCATATTGAAATTGTTAGGTGGGAACATGTTCATATTTGGTGGATTGAATGGTAATTGGAAGTTATCATTCATCATCGGGTTGAAATCGGGAGCAGGTCCTGGACCGAAAGCATTCGGATTTAATGGACCACCTTGGTGTAATAAATCGTGTTGTGGACCCAGATTTGGTGGTCCTAACATATTACCATTGGGTAACATATTAGGTGGTCCGAATATATTGGGTTGTGGACCTTGGCCCATTGGAAATCTTGGTGGTAAACCTTGAAATGGTTGTGGCGGTCCATTGGGGAAATTTTGAAATGGTAATTGGATATTATTAAATAATTGTGGTGGTAGATTGTCTTGTAATAATGGTGGTGGTGGGGAACCTTTCGGTTCTGGCCATGGTGTATTTCTCAGATCCATCTCTTGCGTTTCTGCATCTTCTAATGGTATTATAATAGGATCGCGCATTTGGTGAGTTTCTGGTATTGGCTCGTCGGGACTATCTGGTATTTTACGTTTATCAAAATATAATGCTTGTAGAGCGGTTTTTTCACGGGCAAATTGAATATCTTTTTCCAAACTCTTACAACCAGGTATCACTAACGCGTCAGGTATATCAATTAAATAAGGTACACGCCAATTTGTTTGTACTTCCATAACATCTTCATTGGCTAATTTTCTGGATAATTGTAATGCTTCTCTTTCACTATTCATTTCCATTTTCGCCATATCCATAAATGTTTTCGTTACATTCACCCGTTCAGTTTCATCCAGTTCGAAGAAGCGTACTTGTGTCAAATCATTATCATTAAAACGTACAGATTTCTTTGGACCTTTCCGTTTCGTATACATTAAAGCCCCTTTTAGACCATCAACTGTACGTTTCTCTTCAACTTCTTCGTTCTGTGTTGGGGTATTACCACCGCCACGTTCCACTCTATCATCATCTTGATCATCACGATCATCTTCACTCTTTTCCGTATTCAATGTATCTTGATAGAAATTCGGCGCTGCTATATTCTTTAATCCTAACGGCGATGATGTCGGTGATGTTGGTGTTTCCGTTTCTTGTTGTGGTTGTTGTTTTGTCGGTGAACTTGGTGTATCTTTTGTAACACTAGGACGGCGTTTGCGTTTTTTCGATTCTTTCTTTGTGGTCGCCGATGCAGCTAAAGCATCCATAAAAATGTCACTCTCTTGCAGAACGGGTGCTAAATGAGGAGAAAAAAAAAACAGAGAGGAAAAATCAATAATGTGAAAAATATTCAATTTAATCTTTTAATAAATCAAAACAAAAATTAATTTCAATTTTAAAATCGGCAGAGTTACGTCATTTAATTTAAAATCAACAAATTGATAAGATATGCAGTAATGAAATTGATAAAGCCTACAAAAAATCGTTCTCCACATTCAAAGAGTCAATCAAGCATTGTATAATAAACATGATTTCATATAAACAATCGTAATAAATTCAAAGATCAAGCTTTATAATAAATTTTTTTACAGATTCATCAATCATGGATAATTGAACTATCGAAACGGTTTTAATTGAACGATAAATCTAATTGTTTTTGATTTTAGATTACAGGTGTAAGGTTCAAGATCATTCAATTAAATCACCTCACCTACTTAAGACAGCTAGACTTTGAATCGTCTAGTGAAAGTATGATCTAATCAACTACCAAATCAAGTTCGCTTTTAGCGTAACATCCGCTATTCTTAATTTTGAAATCACGGAAATTGAACGATTAGCTGGGTCATTTCTGTTTTACTTACTGAGAAATATCGAATAGGAAAGTTACAAATTTAGACTACAATATAAAGCTTGCAGGTCGAATCCAGTATAACATCAACCATTAGGGAGCTAACTGTAGAATAAAAAATTTACTTTTCAATAAAGACATGAAAAACAATAATTAATTACGGTAGTTGTGGGTGTTCATTATTTTCAAATCGTCTTTTTTAATGTAATTAAAGGGGGCGCCACAAATTCATCTACCCTTAAATTTAAATTCTAGCTTAGATGCCTGTGGATCTTGCAAATTCCGGCCCTTTATCATTAAAAATCAATTCAATATCCAAAGTAATTACTTTTATCAAAGTTTTTGTAAATTATGGTGTAAAACAGGAACTTGAAACTTTGTACCATAAGACAATTCATGTTGTTTTTTCATCTCATTTTGTTATCATTAAAATTCTTTCTTCATTATTAAAATAAATTCAATTCATTAGGAAGGAAAGGGCCTATCCTATTATACGCCGCATTTATGATAGGTCTATTTATTTATTGATTTTTAAAAGAATTACAGTTGTAACTTTACACTGGAGCAACTTACCAAAAAAACGGCGCACCTAATCGCAAAACTTCAAACTAAATGTTTACATTAAGACAAAACATATAAAAATTGAAAAAAAAAAATAAAGAAAACGAATAAAACTGTCCACAGGAAAAGCCTAAATTATCACAGAATTTTTGTGTATTAGAAAAACGTCCGTAAAATTGCCCTAAATGCAATTTAACGTACATCTCCTAACGTTTGCCTTTAAAAATTGACTTTAATAATTAATAATTAGTTATTTAATTATACTTTCTGTTCAAGTAAGATATAATTTGTTGAAATAAATGACGAACTCTGTCGATTTCATCAACAATGCATCAGTTCTCGCCTTTAAGATGGCAAACAATCCTCGGCCAATTTTTGTTGTGCAACAAATCAACCTGGACGTTATGCCTTCATATTGTTGTAAATTACCTGTAAAAAGCAAAAAAAACCAATTAAATAAAAGTATCTTTATCAACTTACGTTTAGGTTTTGGTGGTATTAATTTAATTGATCCTGGCCGTTCTGTTGGTGGTGGTAGATCAAATTTCAATTTCTTTTCGGGCGGTATTGATAATTCTCTTATTGGTGATTGTCGTTTTGGTGGTGGTATTATAGATGGCGTTGTTGTTGTTGTTGTTGTAATAGTTGTTACTGATATAGATACGGTTGCTGGTGTTGCTTGTTTTTTAATTGGTCTAGGTGGTGCTGGTTTTGCTTCATCTTCTAAACCAGTCGATCGACGTTTTGAATTGTAAACTTTAACAGTTTTCGGACGTTCCTCCGTATTTTTACGTACTTCAATTGACATTGTTGGTTTTTTAATCTCTTTTGTTTTATTACTATCATCAGTCTTTTTTGGTATACGACCTAATTTATCTATACTTTGCGGTTTTATTTTAGCTAACGTATCTTTATCTTTCTCAGCTTGTTTCTCTTTAGAATCCGATTTTTCTTTATTACTACTACTATTACTGCTTTGTTTAGAACCGTTTGATTTATGCTTATCTTTATATTTATCCCGATCTTTTCTATCACGATCCTTATCGCGACTGCTGCTTTTCGAACTACTAGATTTATGTTTGCTACTACTACTACTACTACTACTGCTTTTACTAGATTTATTACTATTAGAGGAACTATGTTTAGATGAACTCGATTTACTGCTACTACTCTTTGATTTGTGACTTTTATCATCTTTTTTATCTTTTACTTCAGCTTTTACAGCATCATTAATTGTCTCTGGTTTTATTTCATCTTGTTCATTATCAGGTCCTGGTGTTCTACTAATTACTTGTTTACCATCCCGAACGGTTACTTTATAAAATGTGTTTGTTGAAATTGTACCTTGACCATTATTTTGCGTTATATCGTTTGCAATTTCCGAACTATCTACAGTAACTGCATCAACTTGTGCCTGCAATTGAGTTGGCTGTTGTTCTTGTGAAATCTCAACAGATTCTTGAATTTTATTAACACTATTTATATCAACAGTCTTTATTTCATTTGTTACATTCTCTACAGGTTGACAAGGTTCAACTTTAGTCGCTGTATTGTTTTTAACAATTGTCAGCCAATCTTGAACTAATTGGGTGGATAATTCTTGAACACCTAATAAAATTTTTAGATTTTTTTGTGTGTTTAAATTCGGTCGAAAGGAATCGTTGAAAAAACAAATTGACTTACCTTTACAATTATCTACTCTAGTTAAACCTTTAACTAATTTTGGTATGGTATTCAATTTCAATCTCTCTACATCGACTGGTGTTATTAAAAGTAGCGATAGGATTTCCTTGACAAGATCCCAATTGGAAATTTGAATAGCATCTTGGAGCCATGTATGGATCAAATTCCAACCGCCTTCAGCCATAAACATATTGACTAGAGATGTCTCTGTATTTTTTAATATTAAAATATACACACATTTGCTCACTAATTTCTTCGAAAATTTCGTCATTAAACTATATGGGAAAAAAGAGAAAAACGCATATTAAAATAAATACAAAGCACAAAAATAGAGATAAAGAAAAAAACCTACTTGACTAATCGAGGGACTTCCTCTTTTGATAAAATCCCACCTTCTGGAGTCAGAAGGACTGATAAGCATTTTAATAATTGCAAAGGGTCGATCCGGGGCTGGAAAAATTCAGAAAAAAAAAGAAAATTAGATTGTCAATTGTCAAAATGGCGGGGCATTTTCTTGATGACGTCACAAATATGGCGTCCACCATTAGTGTACAATTTTAGACAAAAATACAAAACTAATCCTAATTAAACAATAAATTGTTAAAAAGAGACAATTGTATTGTACAATAAATTTTATTATTGAATAAATTCAGTATGCCATCTTACCATTTTTCTCTAATACTCCTATTTACGTTTGTGGCACTTATTGATCAACGGATATGAACACAATAGACGCCCCAAATCTTCAATTATTGTTATTCTTATATGAAGATATTCAAAAAGTAAAAATATCACAAGTTATTCTTTTATAAAAGTCTATAAAACCCCCTATCGTATATATTCTTAGATTAAATACGAAATAAAATAAAACCCTCTATCCAGGTATAGCCAACGCCTTTATCTCCATTTTGTACAAAATCTACGTATCAAATTCGTCAACCGTTAATACCTCGAATATATTATATATTATCAAAATAATTTTACGCAGAAACTTATCTGATATTTAAAAATAATAATTATGTAAATAATTATTTTTTTTAATGATAATGGTAATAATTAATTTAGGAAAATTTTGCACTAGAGAAATGCAAGATGTACGTCTTGTACCATGGTATAAGCGGAAATAAATGAAATGCGATATATAGGCGAAACAAGTGAAAGGTCAAAAAATCGTTAATACGCAAGCGCAAACAGCTTTCCGTATCAAATTAACAACTAAATTTCCGTAAATTATACAAAATTATTTACAATTTTAACCAAAATAGACAAACCTAAAATTACATTAGAATTTTCATTTAATTAAAAATTGTAATTATTGCAATAATATAAAATTGGAAAAGAACCCAGTAAGTTATTTGATTGGTTTAGATAATCGATTAGAAATGTGACAACATAACGGCTAGAACTTTCCCTAGAAAACAGAGATTCAATTTGGTGTATTAGGGGATTTATGTTGGTAGTATTGTTGACCTTATTATCGATTTCGAAATTTACAGGTCTGTATTAAATATAAATTTATCATTTATGTACTAGAGAATTCTACATTGATTATTTATAATTTCAAGGTAACGTCCGAACAATAGATCGAAAATTGAAGCTTTAGGGACTTTTGTTCTATTCAACATAATCTGATAGTTGACAGTTGCACGTTCTAACCTCAATTTTCACACCATAATGTTGTCATCATTTCTACTGAAGAAATCAATAAATTTGAATATCTTCACTCGTACATTCTACCAAACCAGTGTTTTATTGAGTGAAACAGTGAAAGATGAGATACCATTAGAAGTCCGCGATATAACAAAAGATCGCACCAAACAGGTACCAGTTGAGACGAGTGTTCGATATTTGAAGAGTCGTGCGTATCAGGAAACGTACCAGGGCGAGCCGGTGTGGGTGTTGTACAGACGGAATCATAAAGGGGCCATACCGCCGAGGAAGACGCGCAAAACTTGCATACGCGGTGGCCAAATATCGACAGGAAATCCATGTCCGATTTGTCGTGACGAATATTTGATCCTGCACGAAACGAATATTGATTTATTAAAACAATTCATCTGTCCTCATACTGGCAGTATTTTGAGCTATTCGAAAACTGGATTGTGCCAAAGGAAACATCAACAATTACTGATTAGTATCACAAGGGCGTTTGATTTGGGATTGTTAACGTTTGATGTTCCACATCGATATTACGATTATTCGGAATATTACAGCGATTATCAACAGAAATAATGGATAAAGAAGCAACATTTGTTATAGTTGGTGGTGGTATTGCTGGTGTTACATGTGCTGAAACGTTAGCATTTCTCGAACCAACTGAAAAAATTATCGTTTTAAGTGAATCGTCATTGATAAAAACTGTAATCAATCTACATGCCATAACACGAATTTTAACAAATTTCGATATTGAAGAGAAGAATTTTAATTATTTAAGCGATAAATATTCAAATATTACGGTAATTCGTGATAAACTAATAGAAATTGACGATGTTGAACATTTTATAATTACCTCGAATTCAACAAAAATTAAATATAATTACTTATGTTTGTGTACGGGTGCTGAACCGAAAATGATACCACAGGCTGGTAAATTTCCGGAAATTTTCGGTATACGCGACACTGATTCTGTAGAGAAATTTATAGAGAAGTTGAAATATTCGAAAAAAGTCATCATCGTCGGTAATGGTGGTATAGCATCGGAATTAATTTACAAAATCAACAATATCGAAACCCACTGGGTGATAAAAGACAAACATATTTCGGCAACTTTCGTCGATCCTGGAGCAGCTGAATTCTTCCAACCGTCACTAATTAATAGAAATCCAATCGATATTGAACCTGTAACGAAACGTATGCGTTATGAAGAGGCCGAATTTAGTAAATCTGGTGCTGCTTTAGGCCCGGATTGGTATCAAAATTTGATAATAAAAGGCGCCAATAGTGAATTACCCCCAATTCAAATTCATTACGAATGTGAGATTGTTGATATTCAACGTTTAGAACAATCTGAATTTCCATTGAAGGTAATTTTGACGGATGGCAAAGAAATTTGTTGTGATTTAATCGTATTGGCTACTGGAGTTAATCCGAAAATCAATTGCAAAATTCGAAATGAATTTTCACGATCTGATGACGGTGGTGTTAATGTTGACGAATTTATGGAGACTTCAATAAAGGACATTTACGCAGCCGGTGATGTTTGTACGGCCAATTGGGAAATTGCCAAACATTGGTTCCAGATGCGCTTATGGACCCAGGCACGCCATATGGGTTGTTATGCGGCTAAATCGATGGTTGGTCGTTTAAAAAACGAACAAGTCCTGCAAGATTTCTGTTTCGAATTGTTTGCACATTCAACGAAACTATTCGGCTATAAAGTGATCCTATTAGGTTTGTTTAATGGGCAAAAATTGGGTACCAATTATGAGATATTATTGAGGATGACAAAAGGGCAAGAATATATTAAATTTGTTATAGCTGATAATAAGTTACAGGGTGCTGTATTGATTGGTGATACCGATTTGGAAGAAATGTGCGAGAATTTGATTTTAAATCAGTTAGATTTATCACCCTATGGCGATGATATACTGAATCCCAATATTGATATTGAAGATTATTTCGATTAGTTTATCAAACAATGAATAGTTTCCTATTAAATATAAAAATATTAAAATTACACTTGAGATTTGCTTAAAAATAGCCCTATCCTTTGAGTAAGATCGAATAAAAAGCACCTATGGGGCAACTTTTTTAATGATGCAACAATTACAAGAAAGAAATACAATAAGGAATGACTACTCTAATTAACATTAAATTGATATTTCTAAACTGTCTTATTCTCAAACAAAATATATCAACGTCAAACTGAGTTACAAAAACAAAAATATTAGCTGTTTGGTGTGTGAATAAACACTACACGTGTCTTTACACCATATTTACACAATATATGGCAAAATTTAACAATCAACAATTATAAGAGGATCTTTACCACTTAAAAACATATCAAAAGTTGAATATAAAGTGAAATTGTTAGTAGAAAAGATCCTGTTTTATTCCATTTTAAATATTTTTGATAATTTTACTAAATTTGCATTTATTTTGAAAATACCGGTAATCGAAGCTTCAATATCATGACTAGTGAAATGACACTGTTTCAGTTCCAAAAATAATTCACCACATGTGGGTCTCCCGGATTTCACTAATAATAAGAGATGCTCTCTGTAATGCCTGTAAATTTACAAAATAATATTTTAAAATGTTTTTATTTTAGAATATAATTACTTTTAACATGTCAGCAGCTTCTTTGCGCCTTTGTGCTATATGTTCGGATTCATCCAATAATTGATCAGCATTATCAGCTTTATATAAATGCGTCACCAATTCTGATTGTAGATTATCTTTAACGAAATTCACCAAAAAATGCATCACAGCTTTCGGTACTGTATCCTGTATCGATTTCCTTACAATATAGAAATACGATTTTATTAAACGTTCTGTAATTAAAACATCCTTTACCAAATAATTCTCCTGGAAAATACAAAACAAAATGAACAATTATTACCAATAATTTCACAATCGTGTTCCTCATTCTCTGACAATTTCCTATATGTGTTGCTATTAATTGGTACTTGAGGCAAAAGATTTACCGGTTTTACTGGACTCAAGACTGATCTTAGTTCGTTTTCAGTTTTGATATTATCGACACTGTTATGATTGACGGTCGGTGGTGTATCAGTACCGTTTTGGGTCGTTAAATTTGACACCCATGTTGTTGCATCATCATTCAATTGCGGGTTGCTTGAAGAACGTGCCTTAAAGAAATAAAGAAATCGTATAAGTTTGCCAGATTGGATAACAATCTATTTATAGAGGACTAAATATACGTCAATATAGTTTAACTTTACAAACGATTAAGCTCTTAATGCATTTATAATGTTTAAATTCTCTAGTTTAATTGTATATTCTCGTTTAAAATAATGCAAATGATGGAATTTCAGTAGTATAAGTTTAAAAAACCGTTTAATAATTCATCAAGAAGACAATTTTAACATTTATGATCAAAAAATAATTTAATAATAAGAGAATGCCTATAAGATAAAGCATTCTGCTACTAAAATATGGAAATTGTGTAGTCTACTTATTTTTCTGCGTCAAATAATTTAACTGTATTGTAAAATTTAATGATTTCGATTAGAGAAAAGCCTCTAACTATACAGAGTGAACCAAGTGGTTGGTCTATTAGACGTTTAAAGAGTTCTAATTGATGAAAGTTTCTGAAATTTGGTATGCACCCGTTTTTCCGCCTAAACTACACCACGAAAATATTTTCGTTATTCTATCAACCCCCGGTGTATGGGGTAGTGCACCCTACTTTGTTATTTTAAATGGAATGGTATATTTTTTATTCCATATTTAGATTCTACGATAAAAATGAAATGGACTTTGATAACATGACATATAGTCTAGCGTTAATAGTTTTTCAGGAATTTTGACGTTTTTTTGAAAATTTTGATTTTGTAGTGTCTGATTGAAAAATTAATATGTTTGAAGATATCGTTGTTAGATAATCCAAATTTGGAACTCAAATAGTTTAAACTATGTACTTTACGCCAGATTTTTCAGAAATGAATTATCTTTTAGCATTTAGTCGAAATGAATTTTTCTTTCAGCCAATTTTCAAAACGCAATATCTTATTTTAAATGGAATGGTATATTTTTCTTTACACGGTTAGATAGAGAAAAAAATTCTACATCGAACTGTATTAACATTTCCTATACCTATCGCTGATAGTTTTTCAGCTATTTAAGATTTTCAATTTTCAATAGTTTTCTTCCCCAGTCTGAAATTGATCAGCGTCTAGTTGTCTGTGACTTAATAATTCGCTTATAAAGAAATGCATAGGAGGCTTAGCAAAATGACATTATCTGTCGCATTTGAGGTTAACAATGATTATTTTGTATGTTTTTTCAGCGATTTCAGCCAATTTTACATGAAAAGAAAATCCAATTAATTTTAACTTAATTATTTGTCAATTTCTTCTCTGATTTATTAATTAAAAAATATAAAAATAATTAATTATTTAGATGTGAATTGTGACAGAAGATTGTTTCGCCAAGCCTACTATGTTTTAGTATTTCGTTTCAAAGGGTAAATTATTAGAAATCGAAAATCTTGAATAACTGAAAAATTATCAAGAATAAATATATGAAATACTAATATGCTTCGATGCAGAATTTTTTTCTCTATCTAACTGTGGAAAGAAAAATATACCATTCCATTTAAAATAAGAAAGTTATTGGGTTTTGAAAATTGGCTGAAAGAAAAACTGATTTCAGCTAAACACTAAAAGATAATTTAATTCTATAAAATTTAGCATAAAGTACATAGCTTGAGCAATTTGATTTCCGAATTTGGATTGTCTAGTAACAATATTTTCCAAGATATGAATTTTTCAATCAAACACTACAAAATCAAAATTTTCAGAAAAAGCCGAAATTCCGGAAAAACTATTAACACTAGACCATAGGTCATGTTATCAAAGTCCATTTCATTTTTATCGTAGAATCTAAATATGGAATAAAAAATATACCATTCCATTTAAAATAAGAAAGTAGGGTGCACTACCCCATACTCCGGGGGTTGATAGAACAACGAAAATATTTTCGTGGTATAGTTCAGGTGGAAAAAACGGGTGCATACCAAATTTCAGAAACTTTCATCAATTAGAACTCTTTAAACGTCTAATAGGCCAACCACTTGGCTCACGCTGTATACTTGTTCGTATAATCGATCAATTATAATTTAAAATATATACACCAAGAACAAGGTTGAAAACATTAACGATATATTTAATAAGCTACTCTATTGATTTAATGATAGATTGTTTCGCTAAATTTATTGATCCAATAAACTTGAACTGGTTAAAAATAGAACGAGATTTATTTCTTGTACAACCAGTTTCTTAATGCTTCATTTTAAATATAAATTATTCGACGCATTTAAGCCGATCTGTTCTAATCGAATCGTTATTCTAATTAGATTTTCTTTGTTAAATATTAATAAAGCCATACGAACTCAACTAATATTAATAGAATTATTATCAAACAAAACAAAACGAGATACCTGAATACCACCGAAGAAATCATTATCATTATAAGCAGGCAATATCCGAAAAATATAATTAAAAAAATCAGTTTCATTTCTATTTTCAATTGAATTCTATAGATGGATAATTAATGAAGAAAATTCAATTATAATAGGAATAGAAATATTTACCAGTTGATGTTGTGGTGTTTCAGCAACTGTATGCGGTTTATTAAACATACTCTTTGGTCGACTAGCTCGAGACCCATCGCCCGATTTAATCATCGTTGGTACCATTGCAATTTCTTTATAAAAATCAGGATGTTTCGTGTTTATATAAGCTAATTCGATTTGTACTAAATTTTCAACCATACTATTCGTTGTTGGTAGACGTCGTCGTAATAATTGCGTTACAACATCAACGATACGTTCGTATAATTTTGGAAAACGCAGCATTTCTTGTTGGACTTCACTACCACAATGCTGTAATAGAACCACAATTTCAGTTTAGTTATACCGCTTAAATCGTCTCTCGGGGAAGCAATTTGAACGATATTCTGAAGACTTAAAGGGATCATTTGAGCAAAGTTTGAAAACTCGTTTTAGATGTTGCGAGCTAAACGTCAAACAACTTTTTTTTAATTTTTCTCTATTACAGTCTATAGTAAACGTATTATAGAACAAAGTCTGACGAATTTCCCAATGAGCTACAAGGTTCAAATAGTCTAGAGTTTCCCTGTAAATCTCTAAAATATTTGTCAAATCGCTTATAAGAGTTAGTTCTAGTTAAGTGAAACTATACTTGAATAATTCGTTGCATTTCTTCGTGTATCAATTCGACACATCTTAATGATGGCTCCTCAAGACGACGTATCTGTCGTTTGACTAGCAATTCAAATGATACTTCAGGAACAAATAGTGCCGGTCTTGGTCCATTTGCATTTCGTATAGCCGTCAATATGTCCATTTTTGTTAAACCGGCCAATGGATGTATTGAATCCAATGTACGTCCAAATGTTTCATGGAAAATATAGCAAATACGTGCACCACCGCACAATTCAGTCGTTTCAATATTTCTAGCTGTACCTTCGATTGTTGCACAATAGGCTGATGCAAATTTCGTTATAATTTGTAATAATGTTTTACTTTTATCGGAGATATCTTCACCGTATGAATTCAATAATGATTGAAATTGGGACATCATTAGATTCACACGTGTCTAAAAATTTATAAAATTAATTCGAATGATTAAATAAAAATAACGCTAACTTTAAGATCCGGTAAACAGTCTCGAATATGGTGCATTAATAATCGATTTAAAGTTTTCGCTAAGTATGGTGTACCATTTCTTGCAGCTAAAGTTGGGTATTTGCTTTGTAAAAATGTTGCCTCGTCTTTTAGTGCTTCTTTAATTGATTTATTGTTGAGAATATCTTGTTGTGAACGGTTCACAACGCCGATTATACCGAGTTTTACTGGGATAACACGGCCGCATAGAATATCAATAGCATCAGTGCCTAGATTTAATTAAATTTGGTTAATTATGGTAGTTTCTTTTTTGAGTTTTTCCAACTTACCAGCATCCATTAGATCGAGTTTAGTGACAACAGCCAATGTCCGTCTACCATCTGGATCAACATCTTTAGCAATTGCTAAACTTTCTGATGTTGCCATATCTGTATTAGCTGTAACAACAGCTAATATAATTGAATTAGGATTGGCTATATATTTCAATACTAATTCGCGGATTTGTTGTTCAATATCAGGTGGTTGGTCACCAACCGGTACTTTTGTTATGCCCGGTAAATCAACTAATGTTAAATTAACAACTTTTGTTGAATAAATTTTCAAATTTATCGGTTCAGCACATATGCCCTTATTCGAACCGGCAATACGGTTCGTTTCGTCTTCAATCTCCTGACGGATATCGTTAAAATCGCGAAATATACGACTTTTTGTATGTAGAAAAACACCCCAATCTTCCAAATCAATCGTACCTACAAAACAATATTAATGTAACTAAAATTCTGAACATTTTATTGTTATAGAATTAATTGTTCTACTTTTATAATGCTATTCTGTTAGAATTGTGCATATCTAAATTACCCGCTGATCTAATTTCTCACGAGAACAATACGTTATGTAAATAATAATGAACTTTACCATCCAAGGCATTTCTATGCTCTCGATCCTCTTTAGGGCAATAGACGAGTTGTAGAACCAAAGGTCGTCGTGTAACAATGCCTGTGCCTCGTGGTAGAAACGATTTCCCAACTAAACTCTCAATCACCGAACTTTTACCAGAACTCTGAAATTAAGACAATACTCGAATCACTCTCTCCAATTTCGTTTTTCTTTCTATTAATAAATCAACGAAATGGTTGCTTTTTTGGTTTGTAAATTACCTGCGAGCCTAGGACAACAATTTGTGGTAAATGTATAGCATCCGAACCGACTGTATTGAAAACATCTTGCAATTTATTAATAACGGGAATTAGAGCTTCCATTCTATAGAAATTGGATCGAAAATTTGTTAATCACCAATAAAATCGGCTGAATTTTAATTCGATTCCAAAAATATCAGTTACGTTCGATTCTATTGTTTATGTACTTTCCACTTTAATTCAAATCACTTTAATATTAGTTCGATCACAAATTTATAACTGAATCATTATTATTGTTGTTAAATAAATAAATTATAATTTAATTGGGAATTATTAAGGAATATTGTAAAAATTTCGTTAAGAGCACAATCGAAATTTTTTTGTCAAGTTCAGTCAATGCTAGTGGGTTTAATTTCTGAAAGTTGGCAGACCTTAGAATCATGGCGGTTTATTTTTCATATCTAATTGTAGCGCACTATTTTATTTATCTATTTTTAATAAATAGGGAACAATATTTCTAATTTTAATCTATTTATTCTAATTTTTATGTACAATTGATAAGATAATTATATTTCAAATAACATTCAAATGCGTTAGTTTCTATACGGTATACATAGATGGCAAGTGAAGCTGAAACATATTTATACAGATTTGTACATTGGCTTGTTATTTTTTATTTGATACTCAATATTAAGATTTAATAGGAAGATTTCCTTTATAGATCCCTTGTCTATGGATTGAACAACGGAAATCTTGGCCGAACATTATTTTCTGTAAAATTTTTCGCATATTTAGCACCATACTATTGAAAAGGGCGTTTTAATGTAAAATTTGGAAGAATTCGGATTATAAAAAACTTGGTAGAATGTATTTTAGAGATTTTCAAGAATTTTTCTGAAAAATTTCTGGATAAAAGAAGCTCCGGTAGTACCTAATCTGGTTAATGACTATTACAGAATACCACTCATTGAATTATAGACTAGACTTGGCGTAGACTTTGCTTAATTATAATATGTACTTGTTTAAAAATTTCTTTAATTAGCTAGTTGATGTTAATTTTGCGATATAAATTGGAGGAATAAAAACTAGTGCAGTAATTTAGAAAATGCAGAAGTAAATCAAATTTAATCACCTTTCTATTTTCTACAATTTAGCAATTTTTTAAAATAATGATATTTAGGTCATGTGAAAGTATTTAATAAGCCACCAGCTAAAATTGATGAATTTTCTCTCAAATGGAATCGTATTTTAAAACATTGGAGAGTTGTCACGTTTGTTAAAAAATGGGAAGTAATTAAGCGGAATTTTACGAAAATCCTAATAAATTGATAGAGACATGGAAATTATGAATAATCCGATGGTAGTACAACGAACAAATTGTATGTAGTGGTAATAAATAGCTATTATTATTGTTAATTATATCATTTATACTGATAAATAATGATAAACAATTTTATGTTTACAACATGAATATTTCAAATCATTATGTTATAAAACCAGTTTCCAGTCGTCTATCTTGGCAGTCTAATTGATTCTTTATGTTGTGTTAAAATGTCTGTTCGTGTTTTAAACAATCTAAAAGTAAAACAAATTTTCAACATCTCTAATTATAATTGTAAAACAAATATAAAAAATGCTAGTAGTACAGCTGCACATACAATTAAAGTAGCTGAAAAGATTAAAAAAACGCGAAATTTAGCTCTACTAGGCGGTGGACAGAAACGAATTGACGCCCAACATAAAAAGGTTAATTATTTTCCATTATTAAAAACTAATTATTTCGAAAAATTGTATAATTGTCGATTTATTTCAACAAAGTTCAAAGTACATGTATTATTGTGAAATTTATTTTAACTCTCGCAATGATATCGCTAAATTGCGAAATTTCTTTAAAAACAGGGTAAATTAACAGCAAGGGAACGTGTCCAGCTATTCTGTGATCCCGACAGTTTCGTCGAATATGACATGTTCGTCGAACATACCTGTACCGATTTCGGTATGGATAAACAAAAGGTAAAATTTCGAGAATTTGTCCCAATCAAACTAACAACTGTTTAGTTTCCCGGAGATTCGGTAATTACAGGACATGGTCTGGTCAACGGCCGTCCAGTTTACGTATTCAGTCAGGATTTTACAGTTTTCGGTGGCAGTCTGTCCAGCATTCATGCGAAAAAGATTTGCAAAATTATGGACCAGGCGATTTTAGTTGGCGCTCCGGTGGTCGGGCTCAACGATTCGGGCGGTGCTCGTATTCAAGAGGGTGTCGATTCGTTGGCCGGCTATGCGGATATCTTCCAAAGGAACGTTTTGGCTTCGGGTGTGGTGCCGCAGATTTCGTTAATTATGGGCCCTTGTGCTGGGGGTGCTGTGTATTCGCCGGCAATTACAGATTTTACGTTTATGGTGAAGGATACTTCGTATCTTTTTATAACAGGGCCTGATGTTATTAAAGTAGATCATGTATGTGGTTGTTGTACTTTGTATTAATTGTTTAAAATTATAGTCGGTTACAAATCAAGATGTGTCACAAGAAGAGCTAGGTGGAGCTAAGACTCATACTTCAGTATCAGGAAATGCCCATAAATCGTTCACTAATGACGTTGAAGCTCTGCTACAACTTCGTGAATTTATGGGCTTTCTGCCGCAATCCTGCAACCACCCAGCACCTGTTCGAAGTTGCGATGATCCTTGGTAGAATTTACAATAAAAAACCTTCAATTCGGTAAACAAACTATAATTTACAGCGATTTAGATGTGCTATTCCTCGACACGGTAATACCCCCGGAAGCTAGCGCCGCTTACGATATGTTGGATGTTATTTTGGGTATTGTAGACGAACGGGATTTCTTTGAAATTATGCCAAAATATGCGAAAAATATAATCGTCGGTTTCGGCCGTATGAATGGCCGATCGGTTGGTATTGTCGGCAATCAACCGAAAGCCGCAGCTGGTTGTTTAGACATCAACGCTTCGATTAAAGCAGCGAGATTTGTCCGTTTCTGCGATGCTTTCAATATACCCATAATTACATTTGTTGACGTTCCTGGATTTTTACCCGGTATCAATCAGGAACACAACGGTATTATCAGACACGGTGCTAAATTACTGTACGCTTTCGCTGAAGCTACCGTACCGAAACTCACAGTAATCACCCGAAAGGTTCAGTTGCAACCAAATTGAAATTCGTTATTAACAAGGGCATTTTAGGGCTACGGCGGCGCCTACGATGTGATGTCGTCGAAACATCTGAGAGGCGACGTGAATTACGCCTGGCCAACGGCCGAAGTTGCAGTCATGGGTGCCAAGGGGGCGGTTTCGATTTTGTACCGAGGCAAACCGGATGTGGAAAAATACGAAATTGAGTATATTGAGAAATTCGGTAATCCGTTCTCAGCGGCCCAACGTGGTTTCGTTGATGATATTATCGAGCCGAGAACGACACGGTGGCGATTGTGTCGCGATTTAGATCTTTTAGAAACGAAGAAACTAACAAATCCGCCCAAAAAGCACGGCAATATTCCGTTGTAATTGTTCGTAAATGAATACAACTGGAGATTTTGTGTTATTTCAGTCTTATTCAACAAACTTACAACAGCTTTTATCTTACAATTGTTTAAAATTTAAGCGGATAGTTTCTCGTAATAAACGTTTTTGTTCAAATATAATTTGTGTGTAAAACTTTGAGTTTTTGAAAATTTTACCAAAGTGCACAATTGATTTGATGGTCAATTGGGAAGTTTTCAATTTGATTATGGAAATACCTTGTAAACAGTTTTATCATACTAAGATTGAGAAGTTCTAAAGTTATACAATACAGGAAGTTCTAGAGTGACCAACAATTTTTAGTCGCCCTAGAACTGTTTCCTTCTATTTAGAGACCATATCGTTAATATTATCAATATATATCACATTGGGGATTTATTTTACGTAATATTTTATAGAGTACGACCCTAAATTTGGATAGATTATCAATAGAACATCCAATTACATTAGTACCACATTAGTTTACAAAAAAATAAGGAAACTATGGCCTAAAATTGTCTAACACTAGAATCAATTGTACAAATAAGACTTCATACCACTTATTTTTAATTTCGCAAGATAATAAAGCGTCAAATTAGTCTAACTGATTGACGCCGTGTAGAATTTCGTTAAATTTGATTAACTAAAAGCTAAATATTTTATAAAAAAATATATCTTAAATGTTAATTAATTAGAATTTAACAATCTCTCTATTATTGGGAAATTTGGTCAACATAATTAGGCAATTCCAGGAAGCAAAATTGATAATAGAGAAATTGTAATTAAATGAAATTAATTAAACATAAAAAAGGATTACAAGGAACAATATTAAGCAATTATTTCTTATGAATAACAATTAGGTTTTTATTTTGAATTTTCCCGTCGAGTCGAATTGGTTAATTTTGTTGTTGCTACAATTAGGCGATTCTGTATCAGTCACAACAATTTCAATAGCATTTTATTTTTGTTTATAATAACAGAGTATAGCCCATAGACGATAAATCTACAAATCTTATTCTAGACGTTAATGATTGTACTAGAATTCTACAACAGTTCAGTTTCAATAAACAATGTTTTATTATTCTAGACTATTGTACTATTGAAACTGCTTCATTACCATACTGTTAACAATTACATATTATTTTATAATTAATTGTTAAAACTACTGATTCACTAAATAATCTACCATAAACTTGGTCTTTTTCCATTATATACGTTAAATGGATTATTTTTCTAATTCTTGTTTAAATTCTTATAAGAGATCGTTGATTTCAATGACAAATCGTTTGGATTTTACAGAATTGGTGGCAGAAAGGTACCAGAATCGTTAGAATTTGTATCGAGTTTTGTAACACTGTCGTGTAATCGTGTATCTAGAATTTTGGCCTTGACTTTATCACCCCTTGTCGGAATACTCCTATGATGATGGTGATGGTGGTGTTGTAAATGCGAATGACTACTGCCCGACGTACTACTAGATGAATGACTATCATGTCCGACATTTATCTCCGAATGACTATGCCGTAAATCATTGTTCGATTTCTGATGTGAACTTGTCGTACCCGATAAGATCCAGTCGTGGCGGAGGGCCTCGTCTGGGGTCATCCGTTTTTTCGGATTCCATCTAATAAACAACAACAAAATCGAATTTATGTATTTATTTATAGAAGGAAACTTACTCGAGACACCGTGATATAAAATCAATGAACAGTCCATCGTTACAGCGTAATGCTATTGCCAAGTTCTTTGAACCAGGCTTCCGTTTCCTGCCTTTCGAGTTAGTGATGCATCGTGGATTACCTCGGGAATCTAATTTTTCTAATTACCGAAATGCAACAATTGACAATTGGTTAATTACCGAAAAATAGACGACGTCTAGTGGCCGCCACTATCAGCTCCTCCGGCGGTGGTCCTAGGACTTCCATCAAACAGGCGAGCTGTTCAACTTCATTTTCGCCGGGGAATAATGGATAACCGGTATAGAGTTCGGCTAGAATACAACCCAAACTCCACATATCGATCGGTGTTCCGTATGTTAAACCCAAGATAACTTCAGGGGAACGGTAGAAACGTGACTGTATATAGGTATAGACCCTTTGGTTCGTATAACAGGAACTACCAAAGTCTATGACTTTGATCGAACTGCTGCCTCGTTGTTTCAATAACACATTCTCCTGGAAAAAGTTCGCCTTTATTAAAGTTTCTCGAACAAATCAACTTTGACTACTTTGCAAATATTGTCATTAATAATCTTAAGGAAATTTTACGTAATGTTATCTCAGTGTATTTTTAACTTCCCCGACCTAAGGGTAGGGAAGTTATTAGTTTCGGACCAAAATTTCGAATTCGAGATTTCACCAGATCTTTACGTTTTGAGGTCCCCTGAACACGTTTTTGAAGTTTTTAGCTTGATGTCTGTGTGTGTGTGTGTGTGTGTGTATGTATGTGAGTCTGTCGTTTCTCCAACGATTACTCAAAAACGGTTTAACCGATTGAGTTCAAATTTGGCCAGCACAAACTATTTGATGGCCGCTCGAGTTGATTAGTTTTTGGTGCCAATCGGACCACGGGGGTGGAAGGGGGAGGGGGTTGATTGAAAAAAATTCAAGATAACATATTAATTTGATATCACCAATCGAAAGGGCATGTGCTTTTATGTCTGAAACGATACCCATCATGTGCGATGTTCTTTTCTTTTTTTTTAAATAAGGGCACAAAATATGCAAAATAGTGCAGTTAATCAAATCAAATTTGCCGCTGTCTATAAGGGATCGGTTGCCATAGAAAAGAGTATATTCACGATTCAATTGCGAAATTTTGTAAATGATAGCTCTGTCGTTCAGTCAAAATTTCGCAATTGAATAGTGAATTGAGTGAATTGTGAGAAAGTTGAACTGAAAAGGGTGTGTGTGGAATCACCGATCAGTAAACAGAATTTTGGTTGACGAGGTGCTGATTCCTCATTGAACTTTTTGGGTGATTGTGAGATAGCCACGGCTCTTGATTCCCGATTTTGATTTTTATAGTGAGTTAGTTTTTTTTTTCACTTGGACTCGTGCATTAATTGTCTACTTCTGACACTTGTGTTTAATACACTGTTCTAATTCATGATTAACTATCCGGAATGTGTCGGGGAAGTTATTAGGCCGATTCTTAGATTCGGCCCATTTCAAATTTTTTATGACTTTAATTTGATAAATTAAAGCAGCAGACAGTCGGATTCCCGTGAAATAAAAAACTGTAATCTTTCAGAGAAGCGGCTTCAGTTGGACCAATTTCTTTCAATTTTCAGACACCCACATTCGTTTCTGTCTCAACGACTTAATGAATTATTACGATACTCTAATAGTCTATAGGTGTTTGACCTTATGTTAGTATTAAACATGAGATTTAAATAAAACTGATGAAATACGACTAGGATGAGGTTTCATTAATTAAAGCCTATCGATTTTGAAATTTCCAGTAGACATACATTAATCTAAATTTTGGTAAAAATGGTAAAAGTCAAATACCTAATTAATATTCGCCTGACTTTATTCATTTATAAAGAATTAGTTCTCGTGATAAATTCGCCAAAAATTTGGAAAAGGGCAAAGGGTTGGCGTGACGGTGTCGCTAATGTTTTTAGTTGAAAACTGCAGAAAGGTTAGCGAATTGACGTCATGGGAAAAATTCGATACAACAGTGGAATTTAACATAAAGAGTCCTCAAGACTTACCGGTTTTAAATCACAATGGATAATATTCTCCTTTTGTAATAATCGCAAACATTTCAAAAGCGAATTGGCAAACCGCCGGATCAAATTCAAACTAAATCCTTGGTAGTTGTTTTTCTTGATAAGTTCGAACAGATTAAGACTGTAATAAATTTCTATTATTAAAGCAATTTGTAAATCAAAACAATTTCAAATTAACGCAACAAATTTAATCGAAATTGTTTCAAAGATACCTCAATTTCGAAGTTTACCTCAGTAATTCGAAGCTGATGCATAGATGGTTTCTGAAATAGAAATAATCCAACATATGTATTACATTATGCGATCCATCTTTGTCTTTCTTTCTAAGATGGTCGAGTATCCGTACTTCAACTAATGCCGGATGGTGGAAACGTTTCTTATTTCGTATAATTTTAATAGCGACATGTTTATTGGTCATATGATCTAAGGCTCTAATGACTTGTCCGAAGCTACCTTTACCTATGACTTCTAAAATTTCATATCGGTAGCAGATGTGGTCGTGCAGAACCTGTAAAGGAAATTGTTAGAATCATAATACGAGTTATAGACACGCATGTTACGTGAATTAAAGTCAATATACAAAAGACATTATAATAGGGTAGATTTTATAGCTTAGAATTATATCCATATAGATAGATGGATGGATACGTGTCTAATAAATTCAACATTAAATAACTGCCTTTAATTTATAGATAGATTTAGAATCTACCTGTGGATATTTTCTTATGGTTGTGGAGAAAAATACCTTATTATAGCTTCCGCTTTCATCATCATAACCACCGTTTTGTGAACCACCAATTTCACCATGGATTTTACAAGCGTTCAAACCAAGATACCAAATCTTCGAATATTTCTCAATTTCGTTCCGTTCGTACTCCGTTAAACGATTACCATATAAACGGAGTGCTTCTGCAAATACAACCGACAAGAAAAATATCAGAATCATACCACAAGAGGAAATCTATCCGAATTTCAAGCCGATATTTGCTAGAGTAACGAAATCTTGAATTTTACATCATTAAAAAAAACCCAAGAAAACCCGATTGGGAATCGATAAAATCGTGTGAAATTAGCCATAACCACCCACGAGTCGTACAATAAATTCATGAATTAATTCTGTGACAGTTCAATGACGATGTAATCAAGATTGTTGACGGCTATGTGGGTAAAAATTGTGCATTGTTACTATTTGAATCAATTCTATTACGCCAATTGTACCGATTAATTAGTAATTATTTGTAGAACTCACCAGTAGGCGTCAAAGGAAAGCCGTTGTTCTCTTGATTGTTATTCGTTGACGTTGTCGTCCCATGATTTTCCAGCAGACTTCTCGCATTATTGTTGATAGCGGGAAACGAATCGACCATTGGTGAGCCCGGAGTTAAATCGCTTTTACTTTGATTTAAATTCAGTCGCGATGATGATTTACTTTCAAGTAATGGCAGCTATAAAGTACCGAAATGGAATTACTTCTATTCTGATTAGCACCATGGAAATTGTATTACCTCTGAATGTATAAGGGCAGATTTAGATGATAGATGTGAACTTTTCGCCGATGATTTCATGTGTTTACCGGATGTTGAATGGTTTTGTGTTTTGGACCCATATTTTGATGGTAATACATCTTTATGATGGTGTGCCGTGGCTGGACTCTAAATCAAAATAGAATTAAACTGAAATTAGAAAATCAATAATAGATTGTTATCAACAATTTATCGGTAAAACGTTTGTCATTTTATTAATTCATCGAGGGGAAAATCTATCCACCAATAGGAAGATACGTTAAAAAGTTGCATGCATGTTGAATATGCACCCATTGAATAGCTTTCATGGAATATTTACAACATCGATATGTGCATGCAACTAAATTCGATTGAGAGAAAACGACATAATCACTCCAACAGACCGCAGAATAATTGCGTGAATTACTTTCATCAATCAACACATTTCTATGGACATTTTATTAATTTTTCCTGCTTGTAACCGTATTTCCTGGATTTTGCACGAGAGTGGCAAAATTAGTGAAAAATTAGTAAAGGAACAGTTAGAATATTTCGACTTCAAATCTGATGCTATGGGGAAAGTGGAAAATTTAAAAATTTCCCATAACAAGACCATAAAGGAGCAAGACAATCTTTTTGTTACGCTAGAGGTACTGTTTTTGTTGATTTTGTTCCACTCATCCAAGACTTTATAAATAATATAATCATATAATATAAATAATAAAATTAACTCAATAAATCTGTAAAATTGAAGACTAATAAATAAATCATTTATTTAAATCTCTGATGTTTTACAAATTTATCGATGGTGGTAGTGGTGATAGTGGTGGAAAAGGGATGGAAATTAGATTTACAACTCTAGTTTCTCGTTATTCGAATGAAAGCAGCCACAGAATTTAGAAACAGTTTCTTTTTTCGTAATTTAATTTAATTTAAACACGAACAAAGGTTTTCTTTAGCATTCCTTTTATATCGTTGTGATTTCTTATATGTGTTCCTGCAGCCAAGATAATTACAAAGGAAAATTGTAGATCGTTCGAATTGTTTGTGAGAAAATCGTGATATTTATGAAATGTCACGCTTCTATAATTTCATTGTTAATTAATTGTCTTTAAATGAGCAGAATCCTTTAATTATTCAATAGGCTTTTTGTTCGGCTTACACTCATTATTCTTGTAAATTAAAACTAATCGAGTCTTTACGATAAAAACTCGAGTAATACCTGTTTCTTGAATCAATTTAAGGCCCCTATAAATTTTGTTGTAGTTAAAAGGAAAAAATTCACGAGGAAACAACGGGGAAAAATAGGCAAAACTGGTTTGTCTATTTATGCGGATTATCATCAGAAAGCTTCAATTCATCAGCAATTTAGTCATCAACTTCCCCAACATTACCATCTAATATTCTTTTTATTAGTCAAATCTTGTGGTAATGGCACTGAAATAAATCAAAAACACAAAAACTTGACTTTTTGTAAGCTCATTTGTATGGAAGATTGATAATTTGAACGAAGCCAACGACAAAAAGCTGTAGGTCGATATTTATATTTTCCAGTCGCCACATCACCCCAAAACTTTTTTAAAACTTTACTGGTCAATTCTGACAAAGTTATTGTATTAATTTAGATTTCTTTAGGGAATTTAACGGGAAAACAAACGAAATCTTTGTACGAATCCCAATAGAATTGACTCGATGATTTCAAAAACTTTCGATGAAACGTGCGTCAATCATTGGAGATAATATTGTCGATAGAGATGGAAATTGAGGCTTTTACAGAATAGATTTAGCGCCGATTAATTAGTTTACAGTGGCATTTCAGCTAAATGGAGAATTTTTGTATATCAGTAATTTTGATGGATGTGATAATGGAGATCCTGTGTAGTTTGAATAGTGCAGTAATAATGAAGAGTTTTATGGATAAAAAATTATTAATTGAGTAATATCAAGTAGGAGAATAATTTAATTTGTCGTTGGAATTGATGAAATTTATGAGGATTGTGAACATTCTTATAAATACCATCAGAAATTTCATTGAGTTGAAGTAATAAATTCTAATGAGTAAAGTGACATCGCTTTGTTTAGTTTTATCCAGTCTTTCTCCAATGAGAAAAGTAAAATCGTTATAATTGTAAATCACCCATAATCTCATCGTTTATTGATATGTCATTGAGAAAGATATAAATAATTGAAACCAAATTTAGTGAGAATTACAACATACAAAACAGATGTTGATTATTATACGAACATTTTTTAAATAACCCAAGAGTCTTCTGTTTTTCGTGTCATTTTAATATCGATTGTTTACAATAAAATGAATGCAAACATTTAAAAATCGACAGATTACAGAGAAATCTATAACGTGACTTGTGTGTTAACATTTAACAAGAAACAAAGAGCCTAACGACAATGTACGTGCGTGTAAAGCTTCCGTTTTCGGGGGAAATTAACGGATATGGTTATGGAATTTTTTATCAAAACTTTTATCATTTTTATAGAACATTGTTATCTTTAGTTTTTCCCAAAAACGTTTCCAAATCTGTTTGGAAGTTCCATCAAAACTGAAAACTACAGCGATTGGGACAGTTTTCTGTAAATAAATTCAAAAGGAAATAAAAAATAATTGGAAATAAATAGGAATGGAATGCAATTTGATTAATTGTTTTTAATTATTCAACAAGGAAGTTATGTGGGTGTATCTCGTGATTTTTTAATAAGATTAATTAGCAAGTTGTTGACGTTTCTGTTGTATAAATAATTTGATATTATCTCAAATTTAAAAGGAAATAATTTACAGATACCTTAAAAGTCGGGCTATGAATTATTTCTTAAATCTATTAAAAGATTTCGTACAGTTCGTTGAGAGTGCAATAAACTCTATCAAATTGAATTGTAAATAATTCAGTTGCACAAAACGATGAATTTTCAACTTTATAACCCGCCTGTTTAGAAATTGTCAACTTAACTGTAACACAAAGAATAATGGAACATTAAGCGCACAGAGAATGAAGTGGAATATGTTGTCATTTATGTAGGTCAAAGGAATCAAAACGTGTTTATTGAAATCAATAAACGTTGGCTGTTTTAGCGTAAATAATATTACTTTATTTGTATGAATTATATGGGAAATTTCCGAAATTAACCTGTAATATTCTATTAGATTCGGACGAGGTGGAATGGGGAATTTCGGGGCAATTCGGCTTCAAACCAGACCACTCAAACCTAGAATTTTCAACTTTCAGTAGATTAATTAATGCTGACTATTTATTTAAGCTGAAAAAGTATTTATGTCTACAGCCAAGATTACGTCTAACTCGTGCAATTTTTTTTATAAGCCCATCTCGCTCTATATTAATTAAATTAATAAAACTTATTATGAAATATTAATAAAGATACATATTTGTTGGCATCTATAAAAGAAATTAAGTTTTTAGCCTAAAGGCGTAACAATTTTTTGTACTATTAAAAATTGTTCGTAAAATAACAGTTTATAGGCACTGAAAATGTCAATTTTGTCGTCTCCATGCAAGCCTTCTACCCTCCTCGTTAACTTTATTGGATTATTGACAGACAGAAATTATATAAAAATTTTAAGTTAGAATAAATTGCATCTTTCGCGCAAAGCATCGCTATCAGTATGGATATGAAATGCAAATAAATATGCTAATAGTCCTTTACCTGTTGTGATAATATACTTGATAATGGACATTAAAATTGGTGACCTTATTTTGATTTATTAAGTTAGAAGTAATTGTCTTTTCAGTAAGAGCTGATATTGAAAGATTCAATTACATGGAGACCTTATTAAAACGTACCTAAACTATACGCAATTAACAAGCCTGTGAAGGCTGCACTTTATCAAAAGACAAAAGACCTCTCTTGGGAGCTATTTGAGGCGATATCTACCGATTTTATGTCATCTTCAAGCCGAGTTGACTAGCCTTAAGTACCGGTAGTATAATTTATGATTAGAGCTAATGTGAGGTAACTCGCATGTGGATATGAGGGAAAATTGTATTCTTTGAAGGCTGCACTTATCAAAAATACAATAGCTCCCTAGGTGTTATTTGATGCGATATCTACCGATTTTATTTTCAAGTCGAGTTGACTGGCTTCAAATACACGCAGTATAAATTATAATTAGAGCTAATGTGGGCAATTCGCTCAATAAATTGTGGACATGAGGGAAAATTGTATATTTTTTTCGATGGATTAATAACAGGTGAATGTTTTCGAATTGTTAGCACGCAACGGAAATTACCGATACTTGTTGTTTTAGAAAATTCGTCAAGTTTTATGTAATTTTTAAATCTCCTCAGAATTTGTATCTAGAGTCACGGATTATTAGATTTTGGTTACGTTACGGTGGCAAATTTTATTAAATTTGTACTTGTAATTATTGTTGAAATTTGTAAAATTTTGTATTTAGGTGTAATTGGTGTTATTGTAACGTTTAACTGTTTTAACACTTTATATTCGATTATTGTTTGAAGCTTTCACCAATTACTCTGATCTTGACTTGAACAAGATTAGCTTTTATTCAAACAACAATATTAATAATAATAAGACAAACAATTATAACAACAATACAACAATAATAATACGAACGTGCATCTGCTACAAGAACATCGACAAAGTAATTAGTAAACTATTAAATCTTCTAAACTAACAATGGTAGAGTAGAATACCGAGTGGTCGGCGTGGGTCCAGCCCATCGTTCGCGACCCCCTGGTATTGGGGTATGTATGATAGGCGCACATTTAAGGACCCATAATGATAATACACGTACACATTGGTTAAATGACGACGGCAACGACGGCGGCAGTATAGATTTGGTTGGCGGTTATAATCAAGTCAACAACTTCAACAAAGATAAGGTTGCACACTAAACTCGAAATAATCGTACAGCATCCAGCTGGATCAATACGTTGGGATCGCGCATGGTCGCCTCCACTATAGTGACAGATACTCTAGATCTCGTTAGTTGTCAAATGTTAAACCCCTTTCTATTTTTTCCCTTATTAAAATTCTCATCAAACTCGAAATGGTGGGAATCTAGCGACAGAAAGGGGCAAAAAATCAAACTGCCATCTACTAGAGCAGATGGTGGTGTATAATTTTGGTTTATATTATGGAATCCGGGATGTAGCCAACTGAATCTAACAAGTTGTTGCAATATTGTTAGGCAAATGAATCAGGTCAAGAACATTTTGAAAAATACTGAAGAAATCGTAGAATAAAAAGCAACGATCTAATTTAATCCGGAATAAAACAGCAGACATATGACAAAATAGACATCAACCGTGAAACTTGTTACGCTACGAAATTCTAAACGTTAACAAACTTTTATGTAACTTGTTATTTTTTCGTATACCTCAATGTCCTAGTGAACTTCTAATTTATACCGACTTAAAACCGGATAGATTTAGAGCGAATCATTATGATTATAATTATTTTAAATTGGTGCGTTTTAAAAATTTTGACTGATTTTTGAAAAAAATCGCTTAGAGTCCATGAAACGTTTCATTTTTTCATCTTTGTCACAATTACAGATTACAACGGTGAACAATGGAATTTTTTCCTGGCTCTAGTTACGGAATGTTGTTTTTAAAACAACTTTTATGGACGTGAACGGAGATCACATCACTATAACAAATCATTATCAATATAATCGTAAAAAAAGATGGATCAAACGAATAGCCGTCATTAAAATTTAGACTTTTTCTACACATCCATCGTTTAATAGAACAATATTTCGATATGCTTGTCATGCCCAATTTTAATTCCAATCCCAATCTTTGTTATAATAACAGATCTGGAATAAAGTCTAGAGTTGATATCCTCAAATTGGAGAGAAACAATGATGTAATTGTTACCGAACAGATTCGTTTTAATTAAGTCTCACGTTACAAATACCGATTCTTATTGTCGGTTTCTAACTCAAGATCACACTGTAACTGTAGCTTTACGAAATTGTCGCAATTCTCGGGAATTAAATCGATCAGAAACAGGCAGAAATTTGCGCTTTAATTATTTATCATTCAAGTAATAAGTAGTTTAGGAAAAATTTCCATGGTTAATGAGATGAAATGAAAAAGCCGATAATTGTTTCGTCAATCAACACTCTACAGTATCATTATAATTAATTAGAAAAAGTGAAAATGGCGTTGTTGATGGTTTTTCTCCTTTTTAAAATCATAAATCATGGGCCATTTGGATGGAGAAATTTCACAAATTTCTTTTCAAGATTGATACAAACAATTAACAAACACAAATAGAGAACGTTTTCCATTTAGAATGATTGATGTACTGCAATAAAATCGTCTATATTGAAATAACAGGCAATATTAAATTAATTAGATTTTCTCGGATTGTGGATTTGTATCAAATTGAAGAACTATCGTCAAAAATCGAAGACGATTTCTCATTTGCATGTTCACCGACTATTCGTATTTCGTAAAAAGGGCACAAATTATGTACCATTTCGTCATATCATGGGATACAAGTTGACAATAACGAAATCAACCCCTGTTTTGTTTTAGAATATTATTCGATCCCGATTTGGGGGATAAAGTGTACAACATGCAAACGTTTTATCAATTTCCATACGAATTAAAATATCCAACAAATGTTTAGAAAATTAGATAAATTTGTGTATTTTATTTACCTATAAGATATTATGAAAGGAAATTTGTTTTGTACGAAAGTTTGAAATAAGATTGGAAATTTAAACAGGAAATTAAAAACTTGCAAGCAGCTTTATTAAATTCCATTCTTCAATGCAGTTTTCTTCAATAAACTTTGAAATTCGTATTTGTTTCGTAACAATAATCTACGACTATAATTTTCGAACGAAACACAAGAAACTGAAGCATTTTTAAAACACGAACACTGTTTTGAACGCATCTTTCAACATTCTATCCCAGATTCCGAAGGGTGTTTACCGATGATTCCCAATTCTTCAATCACACCGGGAGATTTCCTGGAACGGTTTTGTACCGGAAAATTTGTCGGAATAATTCATTACACCGGTCTTTTGTAACGAACTGGTGAAACTTTTCCGTAATAATTATCGAAATACGTTGTCGTGGTGAAGCAACACTTTCTTCCCGGCTTGCTGTTCCAGAAGACTAACACCATGATGAATAGAATTGTTTTTTGCTTTTTCGAAAGAGAAGAATTCTACTTTCACTATTTCGCAGGTCTTTCTATACTTACAACAAAACCTTTATCAAATTGCATCTTTATTGCGTTTTAGTTATCTTCAATTTCCATCAAAATCTCGTAGAAAAAGGCGACATTTAACTTGATCGTTATCTTTTTTATTACAGATGTTGTCTGTTGGCTCTATCTATCATCAGATTTTTAATATCTTCAAAACAACTGGAGATAGTAATCGGAAGAATATGGGTGGAGATGATTGTTGATAATTTAGCATGCCCCTCAGGTGCCTTTCACTATATTCAACACTAGTATCGGTAGAAGAAATTTCCAATAAATATCGCTTTTGAAATATTGGAATACTGTCAGGTCATATTATGGTGTATAATTAAATTATAACCGGCGCAATATGGAAATAAAAACAAAGGCGTTGGCTTGTTAGCGACAAAAAAATCTCGTTAATTCCACAGTACTGTAACTGTTGATGATGAGGAGAAAATTCTCATTTAACAACACTTTTTTCTCCCCCATGGGGGACTAGAACGGAAACCTGTCTAGTTTTTCATGTCAATCCATCTGGTAAACTTCGTCCTAGATACATAATTAAAAGAATCCCGCAAGTTCGTATAATTCCCCTTTTATTTGTAGTTGTATTAGTAAAGTGCCGTTAAAGTATGTCTGTACAGGTATACAAAAAAACTGTTCATGTAAATATATACACGATTTTATGGGGAGACTCATAAAATCTTTATATACACATGGAGAGAGAATTGTAATAAAAGAGATGATCGATACTTTGAATTTTACATCTTTTTCGTAATAAATCTTTGATAGTTTAATTTAAAACGGCGTAAAAACCGTTGAAACACCAAACTTGATTAAAGTAGTTCCGCGTTTTTCAATTTAAAACAGTCACTGTATTATTCACTTGACCTTTATCGAGTTCCTTATAGATTTTACAAATGAAAACGAAACCATTAATTTAATTATCGAAAATAGGCAATTAACCCGCCCGATTTCCAAACAAATTACTTTCTATAAATTTCTGAATTTACAACCAATTTGATTTGATTAAACACCTTGACATTGATCTTGGCCAGTTGTAAATTTACTTTCCTTTTTGGATTTATCTACCAGTTTTTCTCAAACGGGCAAACCACAGATAGGCGAATATTTCTCGTTGAAACAAAAAACCAATCGAAAGTGCTTGATGTAAATTTGAGCACTATACAACATTGCGGGCCCAATAAAGGTCAGTTTTGATTGGAAATCAATTTGAATAGAATTCGAAAAGATTGATTGAAAATAGAACGAAATCTGATGAGAATTTATAGAGGTCACGGATAGAACTGTGTCAATATTTTCTTATTGATAGTCCCTATTTTTGCTTAATTGTAATTATTTGCCGAGTAAAAGTCAAGATTGAGATATAGTTTTGTTTGTTTTAGAAGGAAAGCGTGTCAAACTGTTTTCAAACTTTTTTCGGCAAAAACAACAATTTATTGTTGCGATTTTAGCGAATTCCAGTTCCGTTATATTGTAAACGATTTGAATCACCTGTTGTTGGGGAAATGTTACAACAATTTATGACTAATTAATTATCATGTTAATCACGAGAATTCTACAAAAATGATTCTTTAATTATCCAACAATTTGTAGTTTCCGGAAATCATCGATCAGATTAATTCCAAAGAAACATCAGAGTAACGTAATGGCTTTTTAATTTTTACAAATAAATCAATATTTCCCAGTCTTTTTGCTCGTTCATGTTGCATTATAAAATTTCCTAATTAGAAAGTGAAAATAAACTCATTATATTCGAATAAATTTGTTAGATTTTTACTTCCCTCTCAACTAATAACCGGGCCTTGATGCGTATCGAATCTATTTTTAGTAATTAAAAAGAGGTCGCTAAACTGTATTTGACGCACTTATCATCCTTCAAAATGATAAGTCACTTATCGATTTTTGCCATTATTCATACGAGAACAAGTGACGGAAGTCTTTAATGATTTCATCAATTAATTAATTGAGTTAAAGAGATATAAAACGTTATAGAAAATCTACTACAAGTGGAAATCAATAAATTAACAACTATATGAAATATTAAATGAAGTCTCTATTGTATTGATTCTCTTGAGTGTGTAGGTTAAACCGATAATACAATCATTAGAATCAGCTTTTTTGTTGATTATTTGAGATTATTGTAAAATCAATATTAGGCTCATTATACTCGCCCCTAATTGACTGTAACCTAATTTCTTTACGATTGCAGTAATGAAATCATCACGTTACAATTGTAACACTAACAATTAGATAACTTTCTATTAATTTAAAGCTTATTATTAATATTGTTGAAATTTTCTATTATTTGAAATTTATAGAATGCAAAACCGGTAAGTCTAATAATAATGTCAAGGCTATTTTTATTATTTATTTAGATAACAAAAATGATAATAAATAATAATAGAATTGTGCCAATGTAAGTGTAATCAATTAATAATTACCAAACAATCAATATTTTATCAGATTTCTACAAATTTTTGGCCACAAAAATCAGGGTAGAGTTAATTTCGATTTTTACGAGCCAATAAATTTCGCCATCTGTTTCTAGATGAATTTCTGCCTGTAGTAGACGAAAATTTGCAATTTAAATCGCATCGGACAATCACAGACCTATAAAATCTACAGTCGGTATGCTCTAATTCTGGCGGCTTAACCGTAGCGAGGTCTCTAGTTGTTATAACTAAATATCGATTCAAGGTCCGTCTACACTTATTTGGCGACTGCAATAACGATGGCAGAATTTCGCAGAAATCTCCATAAAAATCTCCGTAGGTTGATCTAAATTGGTTGTTCAATGACTAGCAAAGGGTGTCTTGGTCTTGGATTAATTGTCGCGCATCCCACTCGTAAAAACCTCAAAAATTGGTTTCGTAAGTTTTGTAAGTTTTTTTGATCAGAAGGGAAATTCAATAGCATCTACTAAAAGTAAAAAGAAACTTGTTCTGCTTTTTGGTGTATTCTTTTTTTCGTAGCATCTCTAATAACAGGTCGTTTTAAAGTCGACGACCTGTATTTTTCAAATCATTCCGAACATTTTGTTGTATTCGAAAATTTCAATACAACTTCTTTTCCAAATCATCCTTATTTTGTGGCAATTTGGCGTTACTCGGCTTCAACAACAAAAACTTGGAAGTTTTACTTTTTCTATAATTTTTACCAATTGCCTTCCATTTTAATCGTAATTACTAATTATTATCATTATTATTATTACATCGTCGTAAAGAGAAAGTACGATAATTATGAGTCAATTTTATTGTAAAATTTGTTTTTTGATTCAAAATATTTCCCGATTGTAGAATTCCCGGAATAGTCCCTCGTTATCAATACGTGGAAATATTTGGGATTTTTCCCTGATTAAAGATAAGCGAGACGAATTCACGTTGTTGATAAAGCATGAGATGGGTCTTTGTCCTGTCAGGATCGTTAGTAATTTTACTAATGACACGACAAACAATAGAAACAAACGACAATGCAATTTTGCAAATAACTTTTGTATTATTTTAAATATTTCCGGTTGAATATATTTAGAAAATGTGGTTTATTTTTGTTTTTGTTTATAGAAAGAGACATAGCAGACATGATAGAATAACAATATGTTGATAATCTGATAAAGGATTATCTATTGTTTGTGTTTTGTTAATAAGTTTGTTATTATTTTTTCTTGGTGGACTTAATTGCAACATGTTTGAATATTATGCAATGGAGCAGTTGCAATGTTGGTGCAATCAACTTGTGTGGGGAGTTGAGTTTAAGAATAGATGAAAATTCGTCCTACGTTATTAAAATAGGTTTTGTGAATGTTGTTTGCAAGGTCTTAAGAGATTTGAATTTGTTTGTTTCTTTGTTGTTTTCACACTACAAATAGCAAATGAAGAATCCTAATTCGACCGTTATGATTCATAGATATTTATCAAAAGACAATGTAGGAATAAAAGTCAACATTTGTCCTTGTCGAGGTTGCTCAACACACACACACACACACACAATAGCAAAAGTTTCTTTGTTTCCGTTTCAGAAACCGTTGTTTTTCGAAAAAATTCAAAACTCACCTCAAACATCAACATTTTCTTCAGCGATCGGTCATTAACTGGAATCTATCACTCGATTGGCGAATTAAAAAATTCAGTTCAACAGAGCACTGGAGTAGTTTTATTTGAGCAGCGTCGACGTCTCCGGCGTCGAGTATTTCCCGCGACACGCGCGTCCACATCCACTGACTCTAGTGAAATGCGACTGCTATAGTGATCCTCCAGACATGATATCCGATCATTCACTTTACTGGCTCAGCATGTGTGTGGGGACGACTGTATCTAAACACACTACACACACAAATAAACAACAGAGTTTAGATGATTTTTATCCATCACTACCACACGTCATGTGCAACAATTAACGCACACACTTCACAGGAAATTATCATTTTTCATGTGGAAAAAACGACGAAAATCACGACAAAATTCCCGGTTGTTTGTGGGTTGTTGTTGTTATAATAATGGGACAAGTTCTTGTTCTTGTTTTACTAGATCAGGTCGATCAACTTGCCAATTTTCGGAAAATAAATCCAATTTGGGCATCACCATTTAAGGTTTCATCCCAACAATACAATTACCGACTTTCGGTTTTTCTTTTTCGATTTTCTACGAATTTCGATTCTAAACAAAGGCGATAATGAACAGGTGGACCACCGTTCATTTTAATAATTACCGTTTTGTTGTGGGGCTTCATTCGAGACAGATTCGCTAATGATTCATACTGGGAATTCATGGAAATGTCGCTTTTAAAAAAAATTTAATCTAAATTCGAATTATCTTGATAATAAATAAAGTAACGATAAATTTAATCTCAAATATTGTCGAACATTTATGAAATATTTACTATTTTTAGCTGTGTTATACAATAGTTTAATTCACTTTAACTTGTACCAAGGCTGATGTTTTTGATATTTTAAGCAATAGAGGTTAAATTAATTAAATTTGATTATAATAGTAAAGTTTTTTTTTTAAAGAAAAACATTTGCGTGCTGAATTATCGTATATTAAATACGAGCAAGTATATTATTTCATCCATCATTTGAGTAGTACCAGTTATTAAGTCTACTTGAAGTACCTGCAATTTTATTAATCAACTCCAAGAAATTCTATTTCTACCTACATATCCTGCCAACTCGAATCAATTAATTTAAATTGCATAAAAGAAAAAATACGAATAAAATTTTTCTATTCAGGCTAAAAAATAATTTTAGTTTATGGAGAATTATTAGAGGCGGTTTCAAAATCTTCTATACCCGGCGCATCCACCATTTTTACCAAACAAAAAAGGAGTTTCTTTTCAATTTGGGAGAATCTCAAGTGTCGAAATCTTATTGAATTTTCACAAGCTTTCTATGCTGATGAATTTGAAAGACACTCGAAACTTTTAAAAAGACGATTAATCAAAAATCGGTTTTAATTGAACGGTGCGGAGGACTCATTACTGTGAACTATTAAGTAATTCATTTATTCGCCTGTTTGCGCAATTTCACCTATTCTATAATAAACGAAGGTGTTAGAAGGTGTCATTGTTGGGTAGTGATTGTATTTCATAGAATTGATATTTTTCTATTCTTTAACATATTTAAAGGCTTTTAATTTTTTGTACGATCTAATACAAAATTTCATCAATTTTAATCTAATTAGTAAGTTTTTTTTAAAGATTAAAGCAAGACAGACGAGAATTTATTAAGGCTTCCCACGTGAGGATATATAATCTGTTTATTTACAAGAAACCGAAATAAGGAAGTAATATGAGTCGTGTGTAAACTAATATCTTTAGTACATGTGATATATTTTTTAAATTATTCAATAAGTCCATGAGTATAATCAGAAAATTCTCGTTAGAGCCACATCTATTAGACGATAGGTAAAACTGAATTATTTCAACAATTATGAGATGTTTGATTATAAAGAAATCGCTATTTAAAATTTGATGCGCCATCTATTTTTAAGAAATCTTGAATATTTCAACAAAGTATTCTGCTTGGGCGAATTTGGATGTTTGAGTTTCAAACCAGATAATTCAGAAAAAATAGAAAATACACGGTTTCAATAGAGACATCTAGTTATTATCGAAAGATCACCTTTTGGAAGATTACTTGTTCCAACTGCTCCATAGATGGAACTACTAATGATAGTTGTTCTTATAGAAACAGATGGTATAGTTTTTCTATTGATCAAGTTATAAATTTTGAATTGCGCGCCATTCAAAAAAGCATGCGTAAATTCTACCCTAAAATTCAATTTTGGGTATCTTTATTGGGGCATTTTCGTGCAATTTTTCCAACATTTTGATTTTATATAAAACTATATATTTTAATTATATAATCTTTGAATTCTCCAAGAAATTGGCGAAATTATGGGGTTACAAATTTAGTTAGTTAGTAATACAACAGCTAGGGAATTTGGTTTTTCAAGAGTGTGCATCAAAATTTTTGATTTGTATTGGTCGAAAACTAGTTTGGTAACTAAATTCCCTAGTAATGAAATAAATTTCCAGTCTTCAAGCTCCAAATTCTATTGACGCCATTTTCATTCGTGAATTTCAGTGTTGTTCCAATATTTTCGAGAATTTGTGGATTATTTGTACAAATACCTCTTTATTCTTCTTTTTTGGCAAATTTTAGATTAAAATGAGTCTGAATGAAGCTAAAAATAACGTCATCTTATTCTTTTATTGTCCGTTTAATTTAGCTGTTCGTCTATTATTCCAATCAATGGTACTTGCACACTTTTTGTGGCCTTTTTGTGGCCAATCTGCTTTACAAACATCACGAATTTTCTACGAAATCTGTCTACTTCATTGTTCTTGAAAACTTTAACAAAATCACGTCTTTCCTAACCGGATGTGGTTAGTTGAACAATATTGGTTTTCGTAATAGCTATATATGTTTACAAGATGTACCAATAATAGGTCACGGTATTTAATCTCCCCTTTTTTCCTTTCTTCTCTCTATTTTTATCTCATTACCATCAAACATCCTCTTGATTTACGGACGATCCTTTGTTTGAATTTTCAAACCGTACCCGTTATTGACGAACATAAAAAAAAACAATGTGGTGGCGTTAAATAGGAATTGTTCGGTTTAATATTCTCCAGTTGTCGCCATCATGTCTTTCAGACTTCATTTAATTCTATTGTTGAATATCTTTGCTAAAGTTTACTGTTTGAATCTCACACAAAACTTTGAAAGTGGTTGTGATCAGATCTTCACTAAACGACAATTTGTTTTGGAATCGCCACAATATCCGAGTAATTATCCAATAAATTTTCGGTGTTCATATTTAATTAAAGGACCAACTTGTCCCACGTATTTCACCTTGCAATTGCTCGATTTCAATTTAGAAGATTCGACTGGTTGTGTTAAAGATCGTTTGGAAGTTGGTGTTGTGGACGCGATTTGCGGTACGAAAAGTACGATAAAAACGTATTTCTCCGATACGGGAACGTTATTGCTGCGATTGGTTTCCGATCGGGAATTAACTGGACGTGGTTTTCGCATTTTAGTGACCCGATCACCGTGTAATTCCACAAATCCTAATCGAAACTATCCAACAACAAAACTTTACCCGAATATCCCGAATGATGTTGAAATTACAACAAAGAAAGCGAATTTTCTACCGCCACAACATAGAAAATGTTGCCAAAATTTCTATCAATCAAAACTAATGATCCTAACTAGTCCGAATTTTCCCAATAGTATGTCGGCAGTAAACGATTGCATTTATGAGATTCGGAAATTTAATTCGAATATTTGCCGATTAAAGATCCACGTGCAATTCTTCTGGCTTGGCGAACCGAATCAAGATTGTCGGCAAGGTTATTTACAAATTGACGGTAAATCTGTCTGCGGCTGCAAGAGTGATTTGAAACTGATTTCACCATTTACGGGAAACACGAAAGTCCTTCGATTTGTTAGTAGAGGAATTGTCAGAAATTCGTACAGTGGTTTTGTGTTGGAGATTCTACAAGATGAATGTCCGGACCGGTATACGCGCACAGACCAAACGAATCGAATCTCGACCGAAAAATTGCAATTAATTAACGAAAATACAGAAATTATCGACGATAATAATCCGGAATTGCATCACAGAAAAAGTCCACAGATTATTAAACATTTTTATGTATTCAGTGATCCTTTTGATTGGCTACCAGGACATCGTGAACGCGAAGAAGTCGATTATATCGATACTTCAATCGATCAAACAATTCCTAACGACAGCTCCAATTATAATTATTGTCTTAATTGGAATATTAAACAGTTTAATTATTTATCAAGGCAAAATTTTGATAGATGCACTGCAAGACAACCGACTTCAATTACACGAAATAAATGTTTGATTTTAAACTATTTACGAGGTTACTTTAAGAGTCCCGGATATCCGTTATTTTATCCAGGAAATTTGAATATTTGCTATAGGTGATTTCTGTTATTTGTTGATAACAATATTTACCCATCTTCTACTTCAAGGTTCCAACGTTTACCGGGATATTGCTCAATTAGGATTTACATGAATGATTTCAACATTGAAAACAGTTTAAACTGTGAAAAGGACTCTTTAACATTCCAGAATTCTGACAAATATTGCGGAAATTCGTTGAAGAATCTTGCATGTAAGTTGACAAAACTCCAACAGGGCCGCCAGGGTCATTTTTCGGCTTTTTGGTTACATTTGAATGTGTATTTACACTTTTATCGAGACAATTGCACCCCTTTTGCTCCTACATTTGTCTTCAAGGGTAAATCATTTCGATTCGAGTTTTTCAAGTCTGATTGAGGAGTTTTTGAATATGTCGAATGATCCATTCAAAATCATGAAGATGAGTCCCATTAGTTGCTGATTTGTAGAGGGATCTTGAAATATTTCCGAAAAAATTGACTTGTAGCTTTTTGCAAAGTCTGCCAAACCACTAGGATAATCAACTGTTGAAATAAAGCAACAAAGAATGGCCAAAAGAATCCTCTAGGAAGATTTTTGGTCACTCTTAGAAGTTTTATGTATGTAGTTGATCCAAATTTTGATAAAACGTTATCTAAGGACCCCTCTAGAAATCAAATCAAATCCTCAAAATTTCTCTAGAAATATTTAAATACAAAATGCTTTTGAACAAGAGCGGCCCTAAATTCCAGTATTAGAAAGATAATTTTGTTCTATTTGAAGATACTTTGGACCCCTCTAGTAGATCATACGAGGATGTAACCTTTAGGAGTGATCATTTCTATTGTAATCGTGGATTTTTTGCAACATATGAACAATTACCGTGCCAAAATAGAACACCACCGGATGTTTTGACAACAACAACCCCACATCCAGTGGTGGCTTGTCATCGGACAATACAGGAACGATTGTTTAGTTTCGATGTTTTTGATTATAATGAACCAACGTGTGTGTTTGTTATAAGGAAATATAGACCTGTAAGTAAACAACCCTATAAATGTGGGTTAATCAATATTGATTCGGTTGCTCTATTGGTAGGAAGTTTGTAAACTTCGTTTATATTTCGAGAAATTTGACCTTGTTTGTGCATCAGAATCAGTAGTTATTGATGGAGTGATGTATTGTGGACAAATGACTGGACGTACAAGTAAATACAATTCTCATAAATTTTCAACAGAATCCCTTATTTTTTTGTTACAGTAACAATAGATTTGGAACTACAAAGTGAAACTGTTATTACATACAAACGACTATCAAATTATCGTGTAAACGGCCTACGGTTTCAAATAAAAGGCACACAAATTGATGACGATTGTCTCGGTTAGGCAAAGAACCTAATAATAACTTGCATTTTATTGAAAAGATAAATTTTCAGAGCCCCAAGTGCCGGCCGAACGCTCTCTAGAAATCCCCGCCGAATACCGCTCCAACCATTCAACATACATGGTGAAATTCAGCCAAAACTTCAAAGGTTTGCCTTTGAATTAATTACATTGACAATATTAATTGAAATAAATCGTGAATTTTACAGATATTTGTGGCATTATCACAAATTCAACTGAAGTTGATTTACCGGAAACTTTTTGTGAGTTTATTGAAAATATCAATAAGAATGTAACGAAATGCTCGCCAATAGTTGGAAATTCGTTAGGTATTACTGAAAATAATTCGAAATAAATTAGACGTTTTTTATTGTGGTTTTGCAGAAGTGCCATTTGAGTCGCAGAAAATACGATTCGATATTGAAAAAGCGGATAAAGTTGAGCAGATCCAATTTGAAGTTGTTGACTGTGATGAAATGTCTAATTTATGAAACTGAAATCGTTATAGAGAATGTGAATTTATTCGTACATGTATAAATTTCTTTGATTGCCATTTAATAATTTACATAATTATCTCAATTACATCGATAAATTTGTGGAATTTTTACAATATAACTCGTTTTCTTGTAAATCTATTTCTGTTTTACTGGTTTATCAACTAACAGTCTTAATTTTTCTTCATATAAATAAATAAATATTCTCTCAACTGCTATAGGAGTTAGATTTGATGAGTACAACATTGATTTATTACAACATGACATTACAATTAAAGCCAATTAACATTCCAACAATTCTTTAATACTGATCAGTAAGAAAAATCACACAACATTGATTCGATTGGCATTAACCCAAAAATCGGATATTGGTGAAGATGGCAGAAGTTGGACGTTTTCTATTGCAGAAATTCACAGTTTGGCCACGGTTTCCCTGACGGGCCTCGTGCAACGCCACCAACAAACGGAAAACGTCCTCTTTACTCGGCTGGCACAAATACCGATTTTCTGCATCATATCTAAAACATCTCGATAAGAATAATGAGTGATAATTATTGATTATTACCTAGAATTTTGTCTTTTCCAGGGATATTTTCGGTAGTATTTCGACCGTTTGAATGGCATATTACTCAAATCGTTCTCGTAAATTTGATCGACTTGTTGCAAAGTATCTTCATTTGGATATTCTTCAACGTACAGTATTGGACTGACTCCTTTGGGCCACGGTTGGACTAAAATGTCAGCTAGTAGTTTACTGAGTTGCTCCAATTTATAATCTTCTGATTGATTAATGTTATTGTCTTTATCGTCAAGACCTATAATGGAATGTTCATTTGAAATGAATTAATCAATTAGAAACTGTTAGACTCATTGAATTCAAACAATTAGAATAATAACAAAATTGTATATTCTGAGATTTAAGTTTATCGCGCCAATAATTTAAAGCAACTTAGCTAATTTCCAATAGATTTGACAATAATCGTTAACTGTTTGTTGGTTGATCGGGCGTAAAATATTTCGTTGATAAATTTAAGAGTCTTACCGAGACTATTCTGAGGAAATCCATCAATATCGTGGAATTCGTTTGGCGTCAATGGTAGACTAGCTACTTGAACTATAGGTCGGAGAGTTAATAAAAGTGCTACCCCTATAGACCAGCCCATAATCACTGTAATAAACAACATTATATTAAACTATACTGTATTTATTGTTTAATTATAGTAACCGTAAAGCGTTTTAATTTTATACCACAATATCGATGACGGTGAATTATTAAAGGTAATTACTTTATATTGAATGAAAGCGACATATTACGGTTAGTTTTCGTATAATTATCGCCTACATTGACATTTTAAATGTAATTATTTTATAGATCGTCGAAATCGTATGAAAGGTGATTCCAGTAAAATTTAATTAAAATAGAAATTAAATTGTTTTCGTGGAATATTCAACAATATCTGTTGACACTATTATAAATATTTCCTATTATTATCGATTCTATTAATCAAACCAACACGTTTCAAATCGATTCTAGTTTTAATTTTCAATAATTTCAATGCGTAGAATTCAGCTTAATCTATAGAAACGAGAAATTGGTTTTATTGAAAACTCACAGTTTCCACTATTTGTCAACAGTAAACTTAAAGCCGAGTTTTAGTCGTACTCAAACAATCGTTGATTTTGTTATACCAAGAAAAAGACCCCATCTTATTCCTATTCTGGTTGAGAAACAAACAAATAGACTTAAGGAATCTTGAAGTTGTTAAATATTTACGTTTCTTCGTTGTCAATTAATTATCGAGCATTCCGTACAAAGCTATGCAGAATTGTTTTATTGTTACAATATTGAAATGCATTTGAGAAATTTAAAACCAATTTGCCGGATAATCGAAGTCATCCAACAAGTGGCGTGAAATTGCTGGAGTTTTATCAAAATTTTACAAATAGAAGTGTTAAATTTTCTATAAATGTCATTTTATTTATCATTGGAGTAAATTTGAGAGGATGAAATAATAATAACTCCACTTTCTATTGTCCAAGTTATACGACAATCGAATTGTAGTCAATTTATTATAACACTACAGACAGGCGGAAAAATTGTATTGTATGAAACACTTGATGATTTACAATATTGCCGTCTTTATTTCGTCAATTTACTGTAAAATATCGGGTTTTTCGGTTAGACTCATATTACTCCAATTTAACCTTATCCGGGGAGCTGTATTGCGAAATCAAAAGAAGAACAATAATCCCATAAATCGTAAGCCAAAGCTAAGGTATTTGTAGAGAAGGAAACAAGAAAATCTCTGTGAAATTAGAGATGCTTCTTATTGTAGAGCAATTTAGAATATTTCTACTGCAAGTTGATTTTTTAAAACTTTATTCGAATGCTGCCAAATTAACGAATCGAAAACAAGTCAACTTTGTGAATTTCACCCGGCGCCTCCACCATTTTCGCGTGAAATTCTAAAATTTCGACGGTTTTGTTTAAATTGTCCCGATCTAAACACGACATTAGACGTTGAGCGATTGAAATAAATAAAAAGTATAAATCTTACTTGTTGATCGACTAAGGAAATTGTTCGGTGTTGCTGTTGCTGTTGGAAAACACGACAAACAGACACGTCAAATTGTGCTCGCTTTTCAATATTTTCGATAGTTGAGTTGCACAGTGGTTATGGTAGAGTTACGCCTTTACGTACGGTCTTTTATACTTGAGTCGATGCGCAATGGAACAACATGTGGGTGTGATACAAATATTGCAAATGATTATACTTAAAATACTTTTTCTGTACTAAGATGAGCGCATTTAAATTAAACAGTAAAACGGGAAGATAATGTGCAACAAGTGATACCAATTATCGTCTTCAATCGAAACTTTTATCTGTTAGAAGAGATCATGGAAGGCAACAAATCATTCGATATTTCATCGGTGCGGCCCAATTTACCGAAATTTATTACAATAAACGGTGAAATAAAGTTTGTCGTTGCTAATATATTGTTGTTTTACATAAATTTACATACTCTATTATTATAATCGACATTATTTATAGTTATTTGTAGAGGGGTTGAAATTGACAAATAATTTCCTATAAATTTTCATGATTAAATATTCATGTTTATATGGAATATTAGTAATTTCTCTGAGAAAATTAATTCAGATGACCTTTGAGACAAAATTAATACACCACACCCCCGGTTATACGAGTACCCTTAAATTTACATTTAGGGTTTAGTAATTGTAATCATTTACGGTCTCGAAATTGATTAAAATTGTAGTTTTTAAAATTTATTCGATATTCCGACCTTCGACCCGATTAAACCGCTTATAGTTCGTCTTTTCGCCATTGATCGAACTTCAAATAGGACAATTTCTGCGAAAATATAAAGACGTGCAAGTTTTATGAAGCTCGCTAATTATAAAGAGCCCGATTTTACAACATAATAAAAGTAATCAAAACATTTTTAATCGCCTAATAAGCGAAAATAACAGCGAACTTCGCTTAAATTAACTTTTTATTTTATTTTAATTTGTTGCAATAGACTTATACGTTTTTACCACATACTTTGAGCCAGTTCTTTTGAATTGATATTACGCTACAATTAACTTACTGAAAACATATTTTGATCGTATTTGTTTCAGATTTTTATTGATAGAGCGCTGTTATTGTGGTTTTGTTCTTTCAAAAAAATCCACCACCGTGCTTGTTTATTCTGAAAGTTAATTAACTATTCTATGTTAAAATTGCGCCGTCACGGTTGCACAAATTGCTTATACAAACCGACAATTTAAGTTAAATAAATAGAAATAAACGAAATGTGAATATAAAAATCACTAAACAAGAGTCTGAGCAACCCATATTTTGACAAATCATTGATTTAATCAAAGCAGATTGTTTTTCTAGTGGAGTTATGATAACAATTACTCCCTTATATTGCTAATTATGGCTATTAAAACGACTAAACTGAGGTTATAATAACTATAATAGTAAAATTATTTACGAGTCGTGTAATAAAAATAAAAATAAATGGGGTGATTAAAATTTTAATTTTGTTTGAATTCGTTTGAGTTGATTAATTTACAAATGGGGAATTTAATTTTTTAAATCCATTGTTAGTTTGTTGATTCAAATGGCAGGAAAAGATTTTCTTCCTCCCCTTCTCATTGACAATTCTGCAACTTTAATTATTGTACCTACCTTAATGCTTCTATTCAAGTCCATTATTGGAAATTTGATCAATAATCAGCTGTAATTTAATATTTTTCCAAATTGCTGACAGCAGAAAATTCTAATTGATGATTAAAGGACTGTTATTCGAAATAAAATCCACCTAAATTCTACGTTGAAAATATTCAGATAAATCGTGCAGTATTTGAAAAATTTATAAATTAATCGAAATGTTTGCATTGACGTTTTTAATTTAAAACAGGATAACGTTGAAAATGGTTTAAATATCGCCAAAAACTATTGTAGAGATTCTTGCTTCTAGAGATAACATGAATACGAAATATATCCGAAATATTTAAGGGAAGTTGATGGGAGAATTCAAGAAACGAAAACCTATTAAAGTAAGAATTAAAACTAAGTCGACTAATTACTTTGAGACAAGAATTTATCTGAACGCTATTAATTCTGTAGATTTTTTCTAATAAAAATATTTCGTTAATAAAAGTCTTGCGCATTTCAGTGGGTTGAAAGGTGGCTCTTTAATTAGATTCAGTATCGTCGGTTTTTCAAACTTAATCGTAATTCAAATGGAATTACAAGTTTCACTTCAAAGTGCTCCATTTACGCAAGCTGGCAAGTTAAACAACAATTGATTTAAAATTAACATCAAAACACTATCTACTAAAAGGAGTTTCGTTTAAATGTTAATTAAAGATGGTTAACAACAAGAGAATATATTTTATAATGTAGCGAATCTTATTTAAATGATCAAATTATAAAATTTGATTTATTCCTAGTTTTAAACAAATACGAAGTTAAAATAAATTAAACATTGTTAGTTTATCATTCCGCCTTTTTCTCTTCACCACCACCAACAGATGCTTCCGATTGAATCGACTGGTTATCTGGTATAATAGCCGAACGCAACTCTGACATTGCTGTTATTGTTGAGAACGTATCCTCATCGGCCAAACTCTTAAATTCGCCAAGTATTGCATCGGCCAATTTATAAATCTCCTCAACTGTATTGCATGTCTTCAAGATTTCAATGAGATCTTCTCCGAATTGCAATGCATCAAATTGTTCTTCAGCTTGCGGTTCTGTTTCAGTTTTCTTTTCAGGCATCTCGTTAATTTCTACATCTTTCGTACTTAATGGTTCAGCTGGAGATTCTAGTTTGGTTTCGTTATCTAGTTCTGAAATTTCAACACTAACAAATTGCGTAATTGGATTACAAAGTCGCTCCGAATGCATCCTATAGTGATGTCCTTTCTCTATTGATAATCCTGACGGAGGATCAGGTGTATCGTCGTAATAGAGATGTGTCGGTATATGGACCTTTGGAATTTTAATCTAACAAAAAATGAGGATTAAAGATCGTTTTAATTGTTTGATAATTATCGTTGTTACCTTCTTTCGTCTTTCTTCAATCAATTTGTTACAATGTTTTTCAATTAACATAACTGGATGTTTCGCCATACTTAATGGGGCTTGAGATTTTGGAATTTGATCGGTTAATATCAAATTTTTAATACGCTCCATTTCATCAACCTGTAATACAAAAGAAACGTATTTCTAAGTGCTGGAAATTCTTTAATCTGAATTCAATAGATTGCTATCGAGAGTTAGTTCATTTGTAATTTTTCAAGAATTTTACAAGCAATTTTTCAACAACCTTCAATGGAATTCATGCGTAAGAATCGATGGTGATTTTAAATTTCCGCTTTTCCCGAAATATACAAATGATTAACAATTTTTTGTGTTTACCTCTCTAGTTTTGATTCGTTTCTCCATCGATTCCACATAGTCTTCTATAATGCGTCTGCTCAATTGTATCATGTATGTACGATCTGTTAAACTAACAACATTCGACTCCATTAGTCTTTCAAGGCGTGATTTCACATGGGGATGAATGAATCTGGAATGAAAGAAGAGAAAGGAAAATAAAAACACCTTGTCAAAAATGTAGGTGGCTCATAATAAACGACATCTTTTTGTGGGATTTTCAATGATAAACAAAACTCGGTTTTCCATACAATTTGGATGCTCTTCCGTCATTACTCAAATTTGACGCTAATTATGCTAACCTTATTAGACTAATTTTGGCCATTCATTCTGAGTTGCTCAGTTAATTCAATTTCAATCGATAACCGATAAAGGAATAGTAGAAGAGAATTCATACAGAAGGGAGAGAAGTTACATCAAACAATGAAGCAATTCTACAATTACTTGTGATTGAATAAAAATGGGTCAATCCCGCATTGTCTTAAGACAAGATTCATTAAATGATAACATTTGAGAGATTGGAGAATTTTTATCCAGAAATCACGTGATTTCATTTGAAAATTCCACATGCTTTAATTAAAATTTCTAGAATTACATCCATCTAGTAAATTTTGTAGCGAAATTGGTTCATATGCGATAAAAGTTTGCAGTTAAGGTGCTAATTTTAATACACAACAAAGTAGCGAAAAGAAAACGTTTCACATACTCTTATTTTAATTTTATTTTCGTTTCGTTGTTATTTTTATGCAAAACGATACATTTCCAATATTTTCTAGTTCATTTACGTTCTTGGTATTTGCATTACAATAATAATCGTTTGATTTATTGTATTTTTATTGTGGAAAAATTTGGTATGTAACGACTTTTTCCCCAATCATATCGCAATCAATCAAGAGTAGGTGTGAAATTGATTTGAAAATTGTCAGTTGCCAGTTAGATCAATGAGCGACAATTCAATTGTTTCATTATTAATTATTTGACGCGTATTTTTCCAATTATAACGCGCTATATTTGGTGGGTAAAAAGTGGAATGTTTTTGTCAGCAGAAATGGTGGAGGCGCCACAAAAAAATAACCGCATTCCTATTTATATCTGGAAAACAATTGGAAATAAATATAGGAAAATGCTAAATTTGGAAAAATTAATATTCTAATTATATTCTATTGTTAATCGTTAAATAACTTGTTGATTTGCTTTGTTATCATTCGGTTAAATTGAATCATTTTAGACAGATAAACTCTCAAGTTCTTGATTACTTTCAAACTGTTAATTTACTGGAAATTTCAAACGCTATTAATGAAAGTGACATCTTTTTCGTATTGTTAAATGAAACTTCCATTAATAGAATTAGTAAATATCCAAATTTGTAAATCATCCAGATTTAAAGTAATCTATAGATAAATATTAGTAGATTTAAAGTTAGCGTTAGTGGTGGGTGGAATCTTAGTATGTGTGGTTGTTTAAAGGATTTCTCTCGTGCTCATTTACAGTGTTATGAATAACGTGCAAATAAAAAACGAGTGAAATTTGAACCAATTTTCAAACTTACAAGACAATTGTTAGAACAACGATGATCTTCCTAACAATAGTTTTACATGAATGTAGTGCCAAAGTCGCGACACAACCTTGTCTTTATGGAAGGGACAGACGCAATGCAGTTGAAGGATCATGAAATATTCCCTATTTAAATATTTTATAAACAATATAAAGGAATTATAGCTGGATTAGATCAATCATATTTCCAATTAAAAATAAATGAACTAGATTTATCTGTTTGTCAATTAAATTGGGTGAAGGATTGAAAACAACACAACAATTCCAACAAACTGAATATTCGTCCTTAATGTTATCTAATTAAAATTTGCTCTAATTAACAACAGCAATATTGGAACTTTAATTAACAGCAATATTTCAGCAGTTTCTTGATCTAATCACAACAAATTTATTACATTCACAATAGTTGAATTTTCAAACATTAATTTTGGCCACTTTATTAACCGCAATATTCATTTCCAACAAAATTTATCGATTGTTAATTCTACGAACCACTACAATTCTGTTGAAATCTCGTGTAGGTTGTTATACAAATCGTATTATCTATGAACTAAGAAACTAAAGCTGAAATTTACTGCTCAAATTGTACACACGGATTCACCTCATCAATAGAGTTAGAAATTATAAAAGGACGCCCACGTGTGGTAAAAAAATTAATTATCAACGTATTAATGGCAAGAAAACGGACAAATTCCGGTCGGTAATTTACAAAACGAGACACATTCGGGGGGATAGCTTCAACTGTAATTAACTGATACGTTAACATGTGGATGTTTCTTTAATTTGTTGTATTTGCCCAAAATCAACTGCCGTTAGAGTCGATTTTTTGCTAATTAAAATTCTTGATTCAATAGGGGTGAATTTAGCCTAGCTTGTAATAAAGTACGAGTTTAAAAAGGATCTAAATCGATTTTATTGTAAGTAAATCGAATCAACGGACGGGTAATAAAAACTATATGTTCTTAAAAGACGACATGAATGCATTTTATTCGATATGTATTTTATCAATTGCATGTATCTCAACAATATAAAATACAAATTTTCTATGCTACATCTGATTTATTTTATAACCGTGATAATCTACAATTTGAAAGTTTAATATTCATCAATGAGGCACGTAGTTGTTGTTAATTGTTATATTTTACCACCATTAAATAGAGAATCGTAAACACGAACCAATAATTTGAAAATCATGCTTATTGAATTGATCAACAATAAATAAGAATTTATACCGTTGTCAAATGCGTATTTCTATGATTGGAGCTGTTCGGTTATTGTGACACAAATCGTGAAATTTGATTTGATTGTATTCAAATTATAGACAAAATGAAAATATAAGAAAAACGATATTCGTTATCGATTAATATCGAGAAAATAAATCACGACATTCATATTTAAATCATGTGATATTATATTGTACGATATTCTTTTCGCTCCAAACTCGAGAATATTTCCGAACAGAAATGAATACAATAGGGATAAGATGAAGCGATTATTAAATGTTGTTGTCGATATATCCGTAACGAATACTTCCATATAATAACAATAATGATAGTGTTAGGGTGAAGTAGAAATTGAAAGGGGGTGAGAATTGTAAGCGAATAGAATCGTGTCTAGCTATATCGCTCCTGGCGCCGGATACTTGTCGTGTCGTGACACTTGGTACCCGGACGTCGTGATATCGTCGCCTTTTCAAGAAATTGAATAGACAAAATAGACAGAGTCATTGACTATTTAATAGGAATATCTCTTATATTTAATTTTTATTAACAATAACAATAATTACAATAATTCTCAAATCTCATTTAAATCTATAAGGTTCGTAATTTTCTTAGATTTCCCAAAACAATATAATATTCCATTAAACTATTAAAATATCGTATAGAACTTTGGTAATAACCCCCACAGAATATTCGCTGAATTTACCAAAATTCCCCAAGAAACCCCTTAAAACAAGTTCCATCAATCAACTGGTTTTTTGTCATAAGTTGTCATATTCCTATTACCATTAAATATTTATTTCTACGAAAAACCGAAAATTACTATCAATAATTACAATTTCCATCAACAGTTAGGCCGATTTTGGAGCCTCCCCAAATTCAATAACTTAACAGTAAAAGTAATAAACGAGAAACTCACACGAAGCCTATCCGGTTTCCAAAAAAGTTGATCTTTATCTATCAAACTTATACAAACAATAGTAATCGAATGTAACAAGGGGTAGGTTTGTGTGGATTTTCGAAAATGAAGAATCTGTAGATTATTTACTCAAGAATAAATACTTCGAATAAAAAGCCTCAGCGAGTTTGTTTTGTTTGGAACTTACTTTATTGTAAGTATGACATAAATTTTATAGGGAGTTAACGGTAAGGGTTGTTCGATTTTAAACAAACAACAAGCTGAAAGGCTTGTTTTATCAACAAATGGGGAAATGAAGCTTGAGGAGATGGTTTATTGTACATAAACAATGAAATTATATTGTGTTATTAATTAATATACAGTAACGGCAATTGGTATTGGTACATAATAAGTTTGTATCGCTTTTGAAACAATAAAAATATATGAAAAAGAGTCAATTCAAACCAGAATATTAAGTTTATGTACTAAAAACATAAGATTATATTTCTATCGTTTTCTTGGCATTATTTCTGTCCATTATTGGAATGAAACCAAAAGAAATTAACTTACTTCTGCGAAAACTTCAAATTCAATCAAAAATGATTAAATACTCGTCTTTTAATGGAATGTTCGAATGGAATATTCGAAAAGCAATACTTATCGTACAAAATACTCCTCGAAAGTGTCTAAATTGTTTTGTTTTTACGATTTAATAGAAAAATTCAATAGAAAATAAAAAGAAAATATCTGGAAGTTGAAATTTTGTCTTTAAAATTCCTCAAAAATATCAGTTAGCTTATTTATAGAAATAATCGTATTCGTGTCTTTTCTGCTCATTTGTGAGAATGAAACTAAAAGAAATAAAGCAAGAAATTGACTTCTTAAGATTCAGTGAAAATTTCAAATTTAGCCATCAATCTAACTTGAAATTCGACCAAAAATGGCCAAGTACTCGTCTTTTAATGATTTAGAACAGAAGTACCTGTTCGAAAATCAACACTTAAACGATAAAATACTCCTTTAAAAGCGTCTAAATTGTTTGGTTTCACGATTTAATAATAAAATTGAATAAAAATTAAGCAGTAAATATCTGAAAGTTAAAATTTCGTTTTAGAAATTCATCAAAAATATCAGAATGTTTTTTTATTAGCGTACTTATAACAACAATCTGTAAAGTAAGATATATCTATCTCTTTTGGCGTTTTTCTGCCCATGTGTGGGAATGAAGTTAACAGAAATAAACCAAGAAATTCACTCATTTCTCAACATTCAGTGATAACCTCGGCTTAAGCCAACAATTTATCTTGAAATTCAACTAAGTAATTGTCTTTTAATGATTTAAGACAAGACTATTTGAAAATCAATAATGAAACTGCAAAATACACCTGAAACGTGCCTAAATTGTTTCGTTTTGACGATTTAATAGCAACATTGAAACTATCTGAAAGTTTAAATTTTGCCTTTAAAATTGAAGATAATCTGCAACTCTAAATGAATCGTTATCAAGAAAATACCTCCATGTTTGGAATTACTATAAAAGTTCACCAGTAAGCCTCAATTTTATTTTATAAGATAAATGATAACGTTTTCGTTAGAGTTACAGGATATTGTTAATAAGACAGAATGGTATGAAATCATGAATCAATTTTATTACCTACTTGCATTCAATTTTTGGTAAATTCACGCTCTTATAGAATGCCTCAATTGCCTTATCATATTTCGAACTACTTGTAGTAGAAGCAGTTTTTGATTTTGTTGTTATTGTTGTTATCTTAACGTGTTTAGAACTAGGTCCTTTATTATCATTACTTGCTTCTTTTTTAATAACAATTTTATTAACATAATCCTGTACGTCATCCATTCGTTCACGATTCGTCCGTTTAAATTCGAATCCAACTAATAGATCCATTGTTTGCCAAAATTTTGAAGGATTCATAATGGAACAACACTTGTACACTATTATTAAACAACATTACACCACTAGAAAGTTTATAATAACGGTATGGATGTTTTATAGGTTTCTGACAAATGACATCTCAACAGTATGATGGCTAGATAATTGCAAATGGATATTTTGAAATTTTGTTGTCAAAACAAAGAACATCAAAATGTTTTAAAGCACGCGATCGACGACACGTTCCAAATCACACCCTCGACTAAAAAAACGGTAATGATGGTTAACTTGTATGTTTGATATATGGTCGGATTCTAGTTCAATAAAGGCCTTTTAATGTTTGTTCTATGTCTGTCTAGGTCTTTATAACAACAACAATAACAAAATTTCAGTTGAATAAGTACGATGAACTTGGTTTAGTGGTGAGGTATTTGTGTAATTTGAAACTAAGCAACGGTGTCTAAATTGTTCGGCGAAAGCGAAAGCTCAATTTATTATTTTATTACATTATTCTTCAACGAAATTGCCAATTTTCTCAATTGACGTTGTTCCTTTTTATAGACTGTAAACTTCCACAATAAGAGGTCACCTAATTTTCATTAATGAAACGTCAAATTCTGACATGTATACGTTGCTATTAATACGGAGTACCAATTTTACGAACGTGCTAATTAAAAGCATCGATTTAACTTACGCGAATTTCAATGATTGCTTCTCCCACCATCTTAGAATCTTTTCATATAATTTCGATATTTTCCAATGTTTTTCCCGATAACATTCGTCGACGGTTCGGTGGCTACGCGGCGGTGGTGGGTGAAATTGTTCAATTTCTTCCGGATCAACATGGTATTCTTCTTGTTCATCGACAATTAAAACCACCATTTTTCTTACAAAATAATTTTGGACGATTTCACAAGAGTAATTTTGATGATTGAAAAAATGTCACTGTTTTGACGACAGAAATTTGTATCGATTCATTTACGAGTAAAATTACAACCTTGATTCGATTTCTTTCCATAAAATTATTATCAAATTATCATTAAAACATCTAATGCTTCTTCGGCAGTTTTTTTACCAATCCATCCGTAATTTATGTTTAATTGTTCCTAAACTAATGCCGATAGACTTTCTAAAACAATAAAACCGTCCTTCATTGAATCCGAAATAATTAACTTTTTGTTAATTACCGTCAAATCGTTAATTCTCCATAAATTTTAGCTTGAGGTGTTCGAATCAACCACCGGAGAAGCTCCCTTGAAACACCGAGCTTCTTCAACATTACTGAGTGTCCTCTTGCTCGATCCTCTTTCGGCTATCACTTTAATTAAATAAGTCGCCAAGTCGTTTACAAGAGCAATTTTACACTTGTACATAACTTATAAGAACGAAATAACAGACATGATTTTCCAAATTTCTATTTGAAAATGGGACTACATTTCTCTAGAGAACGTAACTTCCATCTCGCATATCAACGCTTATTTTATTACTTTTTTAAACGAATTTATTTTGTTGGTACCATCTGATATCATATCACTTACCTACTAAATAAGAATTTATCGTTAAACAATTTTAGTTATTCAGCTGGAGATGTAAAGGAGCTAATTTAACTTTAAATGAAATTTGATTACATGTGTTGACAGTGGGTTATTCTTAATGAATAATAGCCTTAAGGTCAGAAAGCACAGTTCCAAAAATTTTATTTCAAATTTACGTTGACTTCTTAGTTTGATATTAATTCGCGTACAAGTTGTTGTATTAAAAAAAAATTGAAATATTATCTATAATTATATTGTTTTCTTGTATGATTATTAAAAAAATCAAGATCAGTTGTCGCGAATTTAATCCAGTTCGAGTTGAACTTGTTTTACTAGTTGTTGGTTTCAAACCAGTCTCAAGGGTACATTTTTTGTATTTTATTTCTAAAAAATCGCTCGATTACGATATTTTTAAATAATGAATATCTAAATGAGGGAGAAACGTTAGATCCGGATTAGTTCTATTTTAACGATTCAAGAAAAAATCGTTTTGAACTAATTATATCCCCATTTCCACGAGTATAACATCCACGTCAATTTTTTTTATTCCAAAATAAAGTCATCCAGATAATTGAACGTTAATGCCAAACCGGACACAATTTAGGGTGTGAATAATTAATTTCAATTATACCCAACTTGCCCCTTTTCACTTCTCCAATTCAATTTATAAAATTGACTGTTGAATTAATTCAACTCTTAACTAAATTGACATTTTCGTTTTCCCGACACGTATAAGAATTCCATCAACATTGCTTACCCTTTGAAATTTGAAATACAGCCAACGCCTAAAATGCTGCTACTATTTACGAAAAACGAACACAACAAAAAATCCACATTTGAATAATTGAAGGTTATTTCCTATAATCAAATATACCAATTCTTTGTGTTCAATTTCATATAAATACGACTCTTTATATGGTTTGAAATCAGTACAGTTTCGTACTAATAATTTGAAACAACACTCATTTAGGGAAAATGAAGGTAATTATTTCGCATTAAATAAAAGAATCAATAGACGTAATTAAATTATTTCAGGCTGTTATTGTTGCCGTTTGTGCTTTAATCGCTGTTTCATCAGCTCAAGTTCTTTTATCATCCCCGTACAGTTCTCCATTAGTTGCACCATTGGCTTATTCTGCTCCAATTGTCGCTCCGATTGCTGTAGCTCCCGCTATCCAGCCAGGGTGAGAATGTTGAAGAAACCGACAATAAAATTAGTGATTGTCGATAAATTTGCAGATATGTTGCGGCTACACGAGGTGCCATCCATACAGCTCCTCTACCCCAAGGGCCGCTTGCTTTCAGCCACCATATCAACACCGCCCCAGCTCCAGGAACTCTTTAAATGTCTGTCGAACCAAAAAATTATGTAGGATTGTAGAATAAAATGATAGAATTTCAAATGTACTCTCGTATTTTTTATTGCTATTGTTATGGTAAATGATGGAAATTCGCTCGTTTATAGAGCACGAAAATTATTTAAATGAATGTTTAATGAAGACGGTGTCTTCTCGGGGTTGGCAAGTGATTTGCTGGCAAATCGGGTTTGTTTAAATGCGGTCTTTAATATCATTAAAAATTTATTTTTGTTTAGTTTGCACCCCCTTCTCTGTCGTCTTTATACGTTTCTAGAACATAATTCGATAAATTGTTCGTGATACTTGTCGTTGTGTACGCCATGGCCTAAAATTAACAAATTTACACAAGCTTAATTAGGAATTTTGTTTAATCTTACTAATATTCTCTTTAAAATTTGCTATTTTATACCATTCACGTCGGTGGTGTTTCGTTGCTGGGCCCCATAATATACTCGGTTTTGTTGAATGTTTAATTCTCTAGATAATAACCGATTTGTAAGACGAATTTAAAGTTTAAAATAACGAAACTTACGTCAATCAAATCTCCCTCTTCTTGATAAAGTAATTTGTAGCCCATATAAATCGGTATACACAACATTGAAATACTACAGGACACCCAGCCTACATTTATCGCCCATTGTGGGTAAACTATTCCACGATATGTTACATGAGTATTAAATGCTAACGATGTTATGAATATAAACTAAAATTTAACTGGTTTAATCGATTATTTTTCCCTACATTTGAAATACAGGGCTGCTGAACTAAGAGTACGTGGGAAGTCCTATTATTTGACGAATGATTTGAAGAATATTTTAAAGATTTATAGAAGGATTTCAGGTAATGTTGCGATTTATGAAAATGATTCAAAATTACTAAAGAATGCTCTTTATATTTATTCGCAGAATAAAATAAAAAAGGGCAAATTAAGAGCATCTTCAAGTTATTTTAAGAGATCGCGACCAACTTTCATATGAGCTACTAAGCCCAATTTTGCTACAATAATTTCCAGTCTCTATAAACCTTAGAAAATTTTCAAATTACTCGCCAAATAGTAGGATTTCCTACATAAATTACGTGTATTTTCCGTTCAGCACCCTTCTATTGTTTAAGAATTACGGTAAGTATTGAAGGATTAATATATTGCCATGATAAAATCCACCACCAATGTATTTTCTCTTGTATCATAAATTCTAAATCTTTAATAAAGTTATCAATACCATAAATCCAACCGACAATGACAACTTCACTTAAGCAAATTAAAATAACCGTAATTGAAGCAGCATACCAATCAAATAATTGCAACCAGTACATACCACCCTTGAATAATACAAATCGATCAATCAACTTTCCACGGGAATAGAAAGAAATTAATTATTCGATAATAGAATAGAGTTGTTAAACTAAAAACTTATATTTTAACGAAGTCTAGTAAAGTTTCAATCTTGTTTCTGGGGGTGGCGCAAAAACTTGTTCTACTTTACCACTGTACAATTGAAAATACACATCTTCAAAGTAACTATGCCTTAAAAAACTATAGACGGCATTCTAATTAATCGAGAAGAGGCAAAAAATTGAAAAATTGTTGGAAATTTGTATATTCGCCGAATATTTTGAAATTTAATGTAATACTTACATTTGTCGTAAAGATAAAGGAGAACATCATCATGACAATACATGACGTTAATGTTGCCAACATTTTATGTTTCCTCAATTTTGGGTATTCATCCAGAACACTAGAAACGATCGCTTCTATTTGTACAAACTGCAATCAATTTTAAATTTTATTAATAAACTAATTTGCATAATATATGTTTTTATAAAAAAATCTAATAAAGTGCCTTAAGAGAAACAGAATCTGGAACAGATTTAAAAAAATTATTTTAACGGAAACAGAAACAGAAACGAAAAAACAATTAGTCAGGTTAAAAACACTTGGAATAAAATTATTCACTTTTCATCAATTTTCTGGAAAATTAGCAATCTTATCGCCAAATTTCTGAGAGATTTAAAAAACGCTTTAAGTTTGCTATAAACTGTAAGGAAATTTTTCGAAAATTGTTAATATTGACTGAGTTATAGGAGAAAATGTTGAATTTTTTTGAAGAAGCAGTTTTTCCCAAAGATAACTAAAATGACTCACAGTTCAATTCAAATTTTTCAAAACAATAAAATTGATGGATTCTCCTTAAAATTCTCTTTCTAATACAATGCAATACATTACAATATATCATTAAGCAAGGGAGATATTAGTTTTTTAAAAATTGATATATCTTAGGCACCAAATTGAAAAAAAGATGTCCTTCAGTTTCTACCAATTTTCCAGAAAATCAACGAACCAATTAGAGGATTTTTTGGACACCTGAAAAGCCCTTTCAATTGGCTATATACTGTGAGAAAATCATTAAAAAAACAATATTTGCTAAGTTATTATTATTTTTGTTTGAAAAAACACGTAATCCAAGATTTTCTGGAGTAACTCAAAGTTCAATTGCAATTTTACTAAACAGAGTACGTTTTCGGTGCTCCTTAAAATGCTGTTTCTAATGATGCTTAAATCATTAAAATGTATCCTCAAACAAGAGAGATATTGATTATTAAAATTTTAAGAAAGCAGAAGCAAAAACGGGTCACAAACCTTGCAGAAATTCCCTCAACTTCTCTGTTTACTCTTAAACTTCTTGTAGCACTCTAATTAAAGTCGAATTAGACAAACTCTAATTTACTATTAGTCAATCGATAATCAGCAATCAAAAAGAATTGGTGTGCTATTTTAGTTTGTTACTTACAACAGTATCTAAACCAAGAAAGAACAGCATAAGGAAGAATAAAAGAGCCCATAGGTGCGGCCAAGGTAGCATTGCAATAGCTTCTGGGTATGTTACAAAGGCTAAGCCTGGTCCACCTGTGGCTACGGATGATACAGGTATACCTGTCTGATGCGACATATATCCAAGTACAGAGAATACAACAAAACCAGCAAAAATACTCGTGCCGCAATTCAATATTGGTACTAGTATTGAATCCCTGAAATCAAACAAATTACATAGAAACGGTTTTAATTAATTAGAATAATTAATAGGTGTATCCGTTTTGAACATTAATTACATTATTCTCATAGATTGATTATGATGAATGATTAATAGTTGCGTTTTATTACTGTAATTAAAATCCAAATTTTTGGTCTCTTGTAAAAATGTTAATAGATTAGTTGTAATAATCAAATTATAAAAACTATTCACTAATGAAGTTCATTATAATACAGAATTTTGTGGGGCCTCTTGAGTATCAAACTTACAATTTGTTATTATTCCGAAAGTCGTTATAACTAGCCATATTGACGATGCCACCCCATCCGGGACCAAGGGAGAAGAAGATTTGACAAGCTGCATCTGTCCATACCTTAAATCAAAAATTCCCCTAATACACCCAATAGAAACACAAAATTTCATCATACGAATTGTTTTGAATACTTTTAAATCCTTTAATTGTGCCCATTCCGGATGTAGGTAGAAATAAATACCATTCCATGCACCTGGTAATGTTACACCACGTACAAATAGTATGAACAATACGAAAAATGGGAATGTTGCAGTGAAATAAACAACTTTCCCAACGGTTTTTACACCTTTCATTATACAAATATACGTTATAATCCATACGAAAATTGTTGAAAAGAATACAGGCCATACTATTGAGCCTAATTCGTTTATATCATCCGAAATTTGTAGGATATAATTGCTAAAATTCGATCAAACAGATTTGAGATTAACTCGAATTTTGGTATAAATACTGGAAAAATTCGTCCGTTGATGTTCTTCTTTGTGTCAAAATTGTCGACATATTCATAGAGAGATTATCAAAATTTTCAGTGTTCCCCATTAGAAAACAGTTCGGTGTATTCCAATAATTATCACAATTCGTCCATGGTAATTTCATTCTCAATGAATTTATAAAAAATATTACCGGATATCCTATGATTACATTATAATATGTGGTAGTGATAAAATTGACAATAACAATGGCATATCCAACGCCTGGAAATTAATTCTTATATAACCAATTGAAAGAAAGCCCAATTTTCTAACCTTTAAATAACGGCGAGATTCGAAACAATGTTATACATCCGGTACTGGCAAATTGACCTAATGATGCCTCCAAAAAGAACAAAGGAATACCACAAAAGAGCAACATGAGTAAGTACGGAACAAGAAAAGCACCTTTAATTGTCACTTAATTAAATCAATAAAAAATAATTAAAGTATTCGAAATTACCTCCACCATTTCTATAGCATAAATATGGAAATCGCCACACATTTCCAGTACCAATGGCATAGCCCATACAGGATAGAAAAAATTCGGTTTTATTAGCCCATTTGCCGCGTTTCTCGCTATTCTCGTCCATTTTAGCACTCTTTTGTTAGGTGACTGGTCCAATTTCAACACGTTCAATTCGATTAAAGAACCGACTAGAATAATTTTAGATACTTACGTATTAAACTTGTCTACAGTCAGCAATCATTTTATTGTTGTAATTGCAATTATTTTGATGGTATTTGATGACCGCTATTTATAACGATACAATCCCCAAGAAGAATTAAATGCATTTATTCAATTGATATCTCTCATGTTAGAGTGTTACTTTTAATACGTAATATTTTTTTTGATTTTATAAAAATCTTACACTCTTAATTTGTCACAAAGTGTTATAAGATTACAAATTGATCTCAAATAGCGTCTGGCTTTATTCTTAGATTATCTATTGCTGAAAACGAGTTTATTTAGAAGTCCACAATCAGGGTTTCGAATTTTATATTTTCCTCCAATCTCTGGGGTTAGAAGAATTAGATTGTAATGAGCTCAAATAGCGTCTGGTCTTATTCTTAGATTAACTATTGTTGAAAACACAACAGGTTTATTTTGAAAGCCCACAAAAGGGTTTCCAGTTTTATTTCTCAAATACCAAAAATTGGAAGAAACAAGAACAAGAAATCGTGAACTAGAACGTCACAAATTTCGTGGAAAAAACGCCAGTTTTGAAAATTTTCCGTCATGACCGAATTATTTTGACAATAACAGTACAAATATCAACAAACCACTTAAAAAAAAACGATTATTAACCTGTTTGTTTTGCATTTATAGCGAAAATTTATTGTTATGGACTGCAGAATGTACGAATTAGAGCAATTTGCAATTCGAATAACAATTGTGATGCTTTTGACCTTTTGGGAAAATATTTCAGTAAAAGTTGAAAATTTATAAGGCCCAGCTTGTACAAGTAAATTATTTCTTTTATAACTCGTGGTGGAACACTCGGTATAGTGCCCTCTAGTAAATAAAAGCAAAATTAAGTCTAGTGAATAAATAACCAATATATTTCCTAAAAATTTCCTTTATTTTTTCAATAAATTAATTTATAGATGAGGATATCTATAAATCTTTATCAATATCGCTAGCTTCTCTTGCTGAACTTTATCTATTAGGCAATAGGTGACGCTTTTAATCAAAAATAAAGCTTTGTATACAATGAGGTACTAGAGTGCGCATCCCTATCTTTTAAAGACCAATTTGGTCCTCATATGAGGAAATTTTGGCAGTTGGTCCTCACTCTTTCTAACTTATGAGTGTATCGTTCAATTGGGACCTCCTTTTCTGAAGTCATGATTGATCATCGTTTGAGAAAAAGAAGGCGATATGTTGGTGTCGTTTCAACATTTTAGTTCAACAGAGAAATCAATAGATGTCACCTTTATCGTTGAAATAGACCGAAAACTTTCAACGGTTTTTGTGGCTGCTTATAGAAAATTAATCTAAGCTTAAAATCACCTGAAATTTAATAAAGACTTATTTTTAAAGTCTATAATGCAAAATGATCTTTTCAGTAATAAATGTGCTTCTTTCCACACCACCTGTGAGGTAAAGCACACGGTGCGTTTTTTTTTATAGTGGTATCCCCTGTAGGCCTAATCCACTATAGTATTGGATATATCCATGCTACATAATAATTATTTGAAACAAAGTAAAAATTAATTAGTTATGAAGCTATTGTCACCGTCATACCATTGCACAGGAAGTGATGGAGTCAATGCATCGTTGTCACAATAATAACCTCAAACAATCAGCGAAGATATATGCAGTAGACATCCTTACGATATGCAAATTACCTATTGCAATCTTTCGCTCCGAATACCGCACAATCCGTGAAGATATTTGAGCATTATTAGAGCGACTAGCAAAAAAACCACACTAAAAACTGCACAGTGATATGAAGGAGTCAATGCTTGGAAAATCGCGACAACTGAACCTATCAATTTATCCAATACTATCAATAGCAATACTTTTAACCAACAGACAAACACAAAACAACACAACTTTAACCTATTTCTATGTTAGTAGTATTTCATGCAATAGGAATGGCCATTCCCCGGGGAAGGATAATGTGAAATTTCAAGGGATTGAAGCTGATGACCTTCGAAGTCAATCTGAAACTCTGAAACATAAGAAACAAATTTTTATTATAAATACAATGCATAAATGTTCTGAAAAAAATGTTTAATACATTCAAAAAGTTACCTGAAAAAATATTTCATATTTACCATCTTGTTGAAGAACCAAAAGTAGACCAATATCCAAAAGAGGGAGACGATGAAGAAAAAATCCAGCAGTAATGATGGGGGGGGGGGGTTACGTTGATGTACCTAACAAGGGCCTAACAAGTGCCTAACAAGTGCCCTAACAAGTACCTAACAAGTTCCTAATGCGCGTTCCCTATAGCTACAATCGCGTATTGTTCATTTACCGAACCGAACCGATGTTATTTTATATCCCGTTTTTATCTTGGGATATCCCGACTTGGAACGATTGCGTTGTAAATCAAAAAAGTACTTACCCCTCTGCTACAACGCCTCCTGTCCCTCGCTGTTCGGACCTACTGTAATAAAACAGAAAAAAAAAAACCGTTAGTAATTGAAAAATAAATTTAACTTAAAAAATTATTTTAATTATGATTAAATTTATAAACCAAGAATCCATTACACAAATATGGGATTAAATTATTAACGAAATAGAACAGAAAACTCATTTTTGATTAGTTTTTTGTTCAATTTCATTATTAATTACGATTGTTCAAATATTTCAACTTACCCTTTCGTTGACTTCTCATCGCCCAAATCCAAGGGATGATTTACTGCCTACTCCTTCGTCCAGGTTGGCACCAACAGAAGCACTAACACCAACACTTTGTTTTAAACACGTACGTAAATTTATTTTTAAATTTTCAAAACGGTAACACCAACACTTTGTTTTAGAAATAGCGTTAATTTATTATTAAATTTTGTAAACGAAACACTTCAACGTTTAACAAAATACGAGGCACTTTGTTTTAAAAAATACGTGAATTATTGAATTTTAGAAACGATAGCACTTCAACGGGGGCATCAAAATACGCGTCACTCTGTTTTAAAAATCGCGACAATTTATTATTAAATTAAACAAAACCGATTTCACGACCGATTTTCGAAACGGTGTTAACGAAAATTCGAATGAACAAAAGACAGGCACTGACAAGATTCGAAAATGGCGTCAAGTAATCATTCCTTTGTTGTATTTTTATCAAAAATTGGAAAAAAGTTGTTTGGCCGTACGTACGGGAGTACATAACTTGTAATCGTGTCGTTTTTAACCGGCAAAAAACAAGATAACTTGAAAGTGTTAGTTTACGTAACGCTAAAATTATAAAATTCTAGAATATTGTAGATTTTGTAAATAATAAATTTAAATGGAATATTCAAATATTTTGTATTTACGGTGATTTCTACCAAATTTCTAGGTCTAAATAGTTTGAAAATTGGATAAGATTGTTTAAATATTTTTCCTTGATACTTTAGCTACAAAATTATATAAAAAATAATCGCAAAAATTATAGTATTGTAAGACACAGAATGATTAACTAAGAATTAAGTCCCAAAGTAGATTAATAGGGTCTAAATTAGCATCGTATTCTATAAAATGATGCTAATTTAGAAACATACGAACATACCGCGTGTTTCAATTAAATGTTGCTATTTCTAAGCATGAACGATTTGAAAAATTCAAGGGGGTTTTTAGAAGAGGTTCCTTGGAGATCATTTTATCAACATTTGGACCCCGTATCTCATTTGGAAGATGGGCAAAAAAACGCTAGTTTTAGACAAGGTTGCGATTCTTGAAAGCGAGATTATTTGTGCAAATATTATACACCTAATTTTATACAACCAGCAATACTTCTCATTAGTTTAGATGCAAACCACCTGTTCACCAGTTGTCGATAACTACTTCAATTCGTTTGCTTCTCCACTATCCAAGATGTCTGCCGCCATACATGGATACGTTTTTTGACCGAATGCGCACTCTAGTACTTCACTGTTTCTATATCGAATGATGAAAGTGTGCACCAAGAGATGTCGACTCTCATTTTAAAAATCGTTTCGTTTACTTCTAATTTTTTAAATAATCAGTGGGAATTAAATTTATAACTTTTTCTATGCATTGTTCCATATTATAACTCAATTTTGCTATTAATTGTAAGTTATAATAATTATACGTTTGTTGTAATAGAATTGTTATCAGTTTTTGATTAAAATGAATCGTATTGTTCGATAATTGTATATTTTTATGTAATATTGCAACATCGATTGTGTTGTCTTGTCTATATATTTGTTTGGTTACATGTATGTTGTTGCAGTCAATTCGGCGACATATTATTATTATTTTAGTATCAATCGTCGGAAAATTGCATGGTTTTCGTCAATAGGAACAACGTAAAAGTTTTACGTTAGGTAATTCTTCCCAACGGATACATACATATCCCATTCCCTTGGCGATACTATTTAATAATAAAACACCCATGTCCAGTTTGTACATAGTACGTAGTTGGTACATACGACTTGATGGTTTTTCACGAAAATGAACTCCTCAATTTTTATGTTGTTGTATACTGTTAAATATTTTAAATAATGTACCGTTGCAAAAATGGTTATACGTTGTTGTGTCTCATTTTTCAATGTCTAATATGATCATGTTTGGTCGGTGTGTTTGGCCTCTAGTGGCCTTTTACAAGCAAGACTTTACGTTTCGTTTTCTACAAATCGAAATTGCTCCTATTCATTATTCAATTTCTAACAGAAACACCAGAAATGTACACGAAAATAATCAAATTTTTGAAAACGGGCGCATTTTCAGCCAACACTAAACGTTCATGGAGTATTGTTGACTATTGCTGGAGATAATGGCCGACAAAAAATTCTTCCAGTATTAATTTCAACGGCAGTAAGCTTGGAGGTAACAAGAGTTTAGTCTGGACTTGGAAATAATTGAATAATTTGACCTTTACAATATTTCAACTGTAACAATCTGGAGAAATACGTGTCAGTACTGTTGGACAAACCTGTTTAAAAGTTCATTGCTGCTACAAAAAACGTACAATTTGCGTTAAAAATTTCCATTATTTCATTGTTGATTACTATAAACAATCTAAAAGAAAACATTGTTATATTCTCGGTCGATTCCTCTTCAATTATTGTTTAGTTACAGTAGAATTATAGATGAAATATTAAAGAATTGTCGTTCAACTGGATATTTTCTAGAATTATAACTATAATTTAATAGAAAACTATATTTTAGAATCATCAGAAAACATACAATTTCCAATTTTTAATAGTCTATATTGTCTGTTTTGAAATACCGAAAACGAAAATAAAAACTAGCTATAGATTTGAGCCGTATTTATAACAATACTCCTTGTTTTATTCATAATTTTTCTGGAATGAAAAATATAGGTTCAGTAAAATAAAATATTTATCGACGGATTGAGGCTATCGCTATCGTTAAGGCAGCCGTGTTTTTCCCATAGAAAATCACCTGTGAAGTACTCGCATTATATTTATTTTCCTGCCATATCATTATCTAGCCAGTACACGCGTCTATAAAATATTCATTATTGGCTATTCGTGTCAAATGGACATTTTTTATTTTATTTTTCCCGTATAGAGGACAGCGTTTGTAACAAACCACCCTTGGAACAACAAGAAATCAACCAAAGATCGTATCGATATTAAACTATTATTAAGTTTCGTTTTAATTATAATTTGTTGAATGATATTGATGGATTTTTTATGTGAAAATTGCAATTGAATTCTGTAACAATAGCACAGGTAGCTGGAAGCGTAGGTGGAATATTTTAATTAAAATTTTAATTGTAATCAGGTTGATTAATTAATATGAACTTCTACGTATAGATCATTCCAATGAAAATAACTAAAAATAAAATCAACAATATTAATAGTGCCTTTTTGTGTTTTTGTTTACATACTATCATTCGTTTTTATATCAACAAAAACAATTAATTAAAAACAAAATACATGCATGTAATAAAAACGGACGAAAAATTAGCTGAAAGTACAAGACAAATACTCGAATTCTATCGTTGGTCCGTTGATTTTATAAATATGTAAATGAATTTTAAAAACTTCCACGCTTAATTGGTACATGATGTTCAGAATGTCCGAGTAAAATGTTTTGATATGGCCGGTAATTATTAAAAAAAAAGTAAAAGTAACATGTGGCTTACCGGTAAAATTGGACTTTCAACAGACGGATGAACAAAACTAATTAGAAATAATGGAGGTATGTTTCAGAATAAGTAAATAGACTATAATGGAAAAACACCCACATGAGACTGAAGGAATATGGAGGAGAAAAACCGTTTAACATTTGTTCAAAATTAACGTTAATCACATCTTTGGGTAGAATTTTTGACAATTCTCAACGCTAGTCGTTTGAAAATTGCACAAATCTCATTGTTATATATTCGGATTTTATTGTTATTTGAAAAATGATATAAATTCAAGTTGATGTTGAAGTTTACATGCATATCTAGGTCTGATTTCTCCCCTATTTGACGTTAACAACAAAGAGTGACACTTGAAGTGGCCGTTTATTGTCAACGTTGTACAAATGAGAATGACGCCGACAAAAAAATCGTTGATTAATGATTTTGCGGCATTATCTTCCCATAAGCTTTCAACTTTGAATTTAGCCTTTCCATTGGGAAAAATCAGCATTTATATCAACGTAATCTCATTATGGTCGTTTTTAAATTGCGCGCCTAAACACAAGATTGGCTAGTCTGACCTAAAAAGTTTGAATCTTTAGAGCTATTTTGTTTTACCGAAAATAACGTAAGTAGATTAATTAGTTTAGTTATTATCAGATAATTAAAAATATTGAATTTAAAACAATAATGAGAAGTAAAAAATTAACTTCTTGTGGTAACTTCTGTGTAAATTTCTCTTTATCCATGACTTCTAGTTTCAAAAAAGGGTACACTAATTATATTCTAATTATCTTAAATTGGCGTCTATACAAAGAAATTTTAAAATAAGGATGATAATTTCATGAATTAAAGATGTTCCGAATCTCTGTTTCTGTTTCAGCAACTGCAGAATCTTCGCAAGGTTGTGCTTCTGTTTCTGAGTCTTTTAAAGCGGATATATAACAGAAATTATTGATATTAAAGTCTATTTTTTCGATTGTCGATATTTACTAAATGATATCTCGCTTGTTTAATGCAAATATCATTAGAAGTAACACTTTAGTGAGCATACGGGGACGTATTTTGTTTTAAAAAGTTCCAATTGGATTCTAAGTTTCATAATCTTGAAGTATTTTTTAAGAAATTTTTTTCATATTCTCGCCTATAACTTAGTAAATATTATCAATATTTCAGCTATTTTCTTATAGTTTATAGCAAAAAGAAATAATTTTTACAGTATCTAATAAAATTTCCAACAGCTTTGTCAGTTTTCCGGGAAATTAAGATCCTACATCACATCCTTTTTTAGATACGATGTTCGAAAAATGCCAATTTTTAATAATCGATATCTCCCTTGTTTGATGATATATGACAATGAATGTAGTAGCGTTAGAAAGAGCTTTTCAAGAAGTACCTAAGAGCGGTTTTTCTTCTAAAATAATGGAGCATGTTTCGTTCTATTTCTCATATATTTTTTCCCCTAATTTAGCCAACATGCTCAGTTTTTCGACGATTTTCTCCCAGAATATAGCAAATTGAAATATAGCAAACCTCAAAAAAGTCCGACAAGCCTGTTAGTTTTCCAGAAAATGACGAAAAGTTGATAATTTTACTACATTCTTTATGCTTATTTTGTTTGTGTTTTGCTTCCGTTCCTGTTTTGGCACTCCCGTGACTCCAGTTGGTACAACTGCTCATACCAACAATAATAAAAAAAAAAAGAAAATAGAGATGTTTTTTTGAATCGCCCATTGAATAATCTAAAATGTCATTTGAAAATATTCTCCTAAGGTAAGTTTAATTGAATGTTTGCAATTCTGATTTAATTAACTAATTAATTAAAAACGAGTTTTATTTAATGATGGAATGATATAATGATAAATGTGTACGTTATCCGACTGTGTGTATGAGATCATATGCCAATGTCAGTTGTTGTTCTTATCATTGAACTCGCATACATTCTCTCTCTTGTGATGTATAATTGGCTTGTCACTTAATGATTTCTGATTTATTACCATGTGGCGACATAACGTTAATCATGAGACACACCTGGTACTCTCTTCTGATGTTGTTCACTTCTATTTATTGTGTTATATACTGCACATTATATTTTATTACATAGGTAACTACATGTATATGTGTGTGTGTATTATTACATACATACCTGAATAGTTACCTGCAGAATTAGTGATAAAGCTATCGTCCTACAATGTTCGTTTGTTTTACTAAGTTTTCAATGTTTAATTAATAATACGCAGAATGACTTGTAATGGATAGATTGCAAATAAAGATTGCCATAATGTACAATCACCCAACCGTTGATCAACTGGGTTTTGATTTATAGTGACTTGCTCATAAAAGTGCAGTTATTCTTTAACTAAAAACAACATATGGTGGTATTTTTATTTAATCGACTTCTTACGAACTTAATTTGCGAACAACTAAAGAACAAAATGAGTTTATTCCAATTATACCTTGGAAACATCTATGTCTTGACGAGCAATTTGAAGCAAAATTCGAGGATTGATGAGAGGGTTCTTGGGGTTTATTTTACCTTAGCAAAGTCAGTCGAAAAGTTCTCATTTTAGAAAATGCTTTTTAAAACCGAACTAAACACGTTAAATGATTTACAATGACTGAAAGATGCTCAGCACATAATTGTTTTAATTTTTCCGCCTTGCATTCTCGAGTAAACGCAAAACCCGCTCCTGAATAAAATGGGGAAAAACGAAAAAATCAACGTTAGCAGCATCTTTGAGTCATTCGGAGTCATTTTGTATATGTGGACATAGAATGATCATTTTAGAGCTACATGATTTGAATTTTGCTCAAATTATTTCTATTTAGAAATCCTTAAAATATTACTTTAAGAACTAGGATTATTTAAATGAAACAGGTACTATAAAAAGTTGATATTTTGGCAAAGTTTATACAATCAACGTTATTAACATTAGGCGTTATTATAACTGATAAAAGAATTAAGAAAATTTGTTTACCTAGAAATAACAGGCAAAAATAATCATTTAAGTACTTGCTTTTTTAGAAATCGTAATGTTGTTAAAAATGTCTATTAAAAGTATGAAAATTAAGCCTGTAAACCTAGAATATATTTTTCTGATTTCGCCTAGCTAAGAATAGACTAATAATTGGTAAGATATGGAAGTAATTAATGTGAATGTTTCCTTAGTTTTCAGCACAATGAAGATTTTCGAGCTACACATGTGCAAGTGATTGGTGAAAATCACAAGAAAATTTTACCAACTTTCCCACGGACTACTACGAGACGGGGTGAGTAATATTTACATACAAATTATTATTATCTTCTATAAGGTTTAGTTTGGCGTCTTTATTTGGCGAGTAATTTGCACATCATGAGCTTCTCCAGTGATTGATGTAGTCAACTTTTGCCCACACACACATCTAAAAAATACTGTCGAAATTTGTTTTGTTTTCATTTTAGGGCAAGTAGAATAAAATTAAACGTACCCGAAATAATATTTCTCTAGTAAAACTCATAGTTTATGAAAATATTCAAGCAATACTCAACAAATAAATCTTGCGTTGTGTCTTGAAACAAGCCATAAATAAGCTATATTTGAATATGACAATAATAGATTAAAGACTTTGTTTGGCAAATCCAAAGTATCGAACACAATTTTATTTATTTGGTTAATACAAATAAAATATTTATAGTGAGACTTATTTAAATATTGGACTGGTTTATATGATGAATAAGCGTTAATTAAGACGGTAATAAACATAACTTATACCTTATATTTGTAAACCAAGAATCCATTCATTGAGTTTTGAGTTTCTTGTTTTATTTCATTAATTTGTACCTTATATGCTAATAATTTATGTTGTTTGATAATTCTTAATTTCAACTCACCAGTTTAACAAGAAAATTAACTTATTTCTATCGCTAATGGAGATTAGTGGAAAAAGAAAATCAATCCAACTCACCCACTTTTACATGAATCAATCGAAAATTGAATTTAGACAAAGCAAAAGTTTGGCATTCTCGCATAGTAAACACATAAAATAACCATGACTGGGTGTCCTGTATCTGTCATTAACCTGATTGAAAATTATTTGGATTATTCATTATTTCGCGTATAATCAGAGGAATTTTAATTAAACCAAATACATATTTATTAGATTAAAATAATATTCTATACATGTATGTACATGTATGTCAGTATAATGACGCTACCCTTAAAAAGCACCAGTCATATAAACATATTATGATTTAATGTCGCGGATGTGGATCTGTACGTCCGTATTATTAATTATTATGACCTCGTAAAGGGGTTGTATAAACTTTTATCTCGTTTTGTCAGACTTTGTTTTGGTCTACTGTTGACTATGTACGTATATGTACATATATGGGTATGTCGCCCGAAAAACATACACAAACTCACACACATACATACATTTATGATAAAATGAAATGTGTGCAAATGTTCCGTGAAAAATTCCCGTCATCCAGATGACGTTTGATATAATACGCCTTGTTTAATATTTTTCTAAAAATTATTATTTATTATACGACAAAAACATTTCCATCGTCAACTATAATAGAAAAAACACCAGTCTCAACTGGTAAAATCCCCTTAAAAAAACAACAGAACCAAAAAATTATACTAATAGATGTGGGGTTTTATTATAGATTCAACTTCAACCCTTTTACAATTATAGAAAATTACAAATACGTGTTATTTCGACTAATTTAGTTAATTGAGAAATGATGAGTAATGACGGAGGAATAAATCATTGACATTTTGAAATGAAAACCTTGTCCGGTTTTTCAGTACAAAATAAGACAGTAAAGTATCATCCCTGTTGTTTTCCATATAGCCATTCGTATAGAGGGCGAGACCCTCGATTATTGTATTTTTGTGTTTTCAATCTAATGGGGACTATTACTTTGAAATTATGACATATTACCGGTTGAATCACGGCTATTTTTTTATTCAGAAAAATAATAATAGGATTCTTACCATTCCAGTTAGGATACCATAAAAAATGACAATACTATCAGTTTATTCTCCACAATATTACGAATAGTTCGTCCCTTTAATAGTGTTCCGATAAAAGCACCCCTCTTAAATAGCAGTCGAAAAAAAGTCGGAAAACGATTCGATTCTGTTTTTGAATTCAATCATTTCCCCAATATCCCCGCCTCCAACCGGAAGTTTGTTTCCATTTGTTATCTTGGCGACATCTTTGCAGTTTTACACAGTCAATTGTTGGGATCATATAAAAAGGGATTTTTGTTAAAGCCACCACCACTACGACAACGATTACAGCTACGATTGGTAGCAAACATCGGCAATTTCTTCTGCTGAACAAAGCGTTTAATAATGACCATTTGTTGAAAAGGAATTGGAAATTTTCGGTTTTTCCTCTGTGATTGTGGGCATCACCCAGAAATTCTATTGGTTAAAAACGAACAATTCACATGTCTTTATTTTTATCTAATGCTGACGATCTTTTCTGTCTCTATTAGTCAGGGATCAAATACGAATGCGTCTTGGTTTTTTTCGTTTTATGCCCGACCATTTGACAATTTTCGTTGGTTTAGATTTAATGGAGACACTTTTTCGTTTTTTTCTATCGAATCAGCTTTTTCTTTACAATATCAAATAAATACAAATGTTTAATAAACTAATTATGTGATATCGGGATCGATCTATCAGTGCAAATTCTTATCCACCCCCTATTTGGAAAAGATCATCGAAATGTCACCAGATAGGAGGGTTGGATTCGTCAAAGTGATTGAGTGACCCAATCGATTGCCACCACAACGACTATCTATTGTCGGTTATATTTGATTTCATTGAGTGATCTTATGCTAATCTAAGGGTGAATAAAAATTTCTAAGGGTGTCTTTTATCTACATGTAAAAATATCGTTCTTAAATGAATCGAAATTGGTCTCTATGTATTGTAGAAGTTAAACACAAATCTTATAAGCGGTAAAAAACAACGGAACGATAAAATCTTCCTGACTCTTTTATATGTGTCGGGACATACGTTTTGTTGACTTAACGCTTTCGAATTGATCCTTGAGTTGGTGAGATTTGATCACGAAATTAGATGACATGTCAAAGTCTATTTTAGGGGGTGAATTTCGTTGTTTGAGTCGTAAAAATCATTAACATTGGCAAGGCTGATAAAAAAACGAATTATTTCAATATTGCAACTGACAATGAAATAATTTTTCATTAAAATCAAATTTCACCGTCATTTTTCTGAAACAAATGTTGCATTTTATTTATTATCTAGATAACTAGAAAATTTTATCTAGTGTTGCAATTTACAATTTTTCCACTATTCCATCGCTTGATGAATAATTGTCAAATGTTGCACTATTTTATAGAAAAAAGGTTAATTGGAAATTTTCATTAGCCCCTCCTATTCACAATTCAATATTGTTGGATTGTACAATACGGATTTTAATTGAAAAAATCCGGAATTTTTAAACAATTAAATATTAATTCAAAATCGTTAGTTTTCTTTGTTGTTATTGTTGTTGTACTTTTCCCTTGTTATCGTTATGGAAAAAATTAAATAAAGCATATTCGTGACAAATGATAATACCATTCCATGAAATAAATATGTAGTTGGAAATATAATCATATTGATTGTTGAAAATTACTGATAACGGTTAAGTATACTTGGAGGAATCTAGTTTGTCTTATTATTTAATCACGCTATTTTCATGATCTCGTTCATGTAAATAGAAGAAATTGTACGGGTGTTATTATTGAATGCCTCAATACCTCATATTATTAAACTAATTGCAAATACGTTTTATAATTTCACGATAACAGCGAATTATTTCTTGAAACGAAGGATTGGCGTCTAGCAAGAATCGATATCCATTCTATTTGATTAGATTTAAATGATTTAAAACATTTAAATATTTTAGAACAAAAAATTTAACCTGGTATTTTATTTTGCCTGTAGAAATAGATTAACTTAATTTTAATGGTATCGTTTCTCTGCAACTTGTAACATTGACATTTACTGAAGTAGTAAAGAAAAATTAAGCGAACACGACGAAAATATTTTAACCAGTTTATGTAAAACGGCTCATAAATATTAACGATCAAAATTCCTCAATTTCTTTAATAAAAACAATATAAAATTTGCAAAACTGTAAAATATTTAAAGTTGTAGTCAAAAACTGTACGACAAGCCATAATTCAGTTCAATAATAAACGGTGCTAGTTTTAGTTTATACAAAAATCAAATATTTGTTACAATGTCTCTTTACAAAGCTTCCAATTAAAAAAGCTTACTGCCTGTTTCACTTGTAGCAGATTTACTAAAACGGATGTCTTTTGGCCAACTTTTCGATGAGCTACAGGGCTCAAATTTCGGTAAAATGATCCTCAAGGACCTATAAAAACTTTGGTTTAAGATCAGAACGCTTCTATAGAGATTTTTTCTAAATTTAGAGATTAATTTTTATCTTAGCGACCTATTCTTCAAATTCGTGGATTTTCGAATTTATCTACCGTAATAGTTGTTTCTTAAAAACCCCCATTCATTTGAAATCAAACGATTTTCGGCGTTTTTGTATCAAATATTGAATTTTAAAAATCAAAAACTCTTAACTGATTATTGAATTTTCAGCCAATTATTGTCACAGGATATTTTTCAAAGCCTTTCCACCTATCGCTACACAATTGTCATAATTTTAAATTGAAAATAGCATTTTTATATTTTTAGAATTTGAACTGAAACAAACGTGTTAATTTGCTGTTGTGCAGTCGACAATAATGTCCAACGTTTAGTAGCGATTTTATTGAAAAATTTCAATTATACGAACATCAAATATAGAGAAAAATTATTAAATTATTATTCTCAAACAATATTGAAAGATAATTAAACTTTAGTAGTTATAAATTTGTTTTTTTTAGGTTTTATTAACAATTGTATTTCTATAACAATTTCTTGAATTGTGTCTCAGTTTGGAATAATTATCGAAACAATTCCGTCGTTTTTAATTAACAATTACAGTATTGTTATCGTTTTCTTGCTTTAATTATTGCATCGTAGAGCGTTTGATTTAAATCCAACTAACAAATTTATTAAAGACAATTAACAATCTCCGTTTGGAAATAATTATTGCAGGATATAGTAGTAGAAAATTGTTTGCTTCAATAAGTGAACGTTGATTAAAACGTATTGAGAGACAGTGTAGACTTTCAATTATCACTCAATTAAACGAATAATGATCTATCAATACTGCCGGAATTATACGATAGATGTATATAAAAGTTTCTTAACTAGATTTTCCAACTTTGAATCGTTACAATTTAAATTGAAGCTATTTCGAATTTCGGTCTGTTTCTTTATAGATTTAAAAAAAGAGGATAATAATGCATGTTGCAATTAATACAACCGCCTTCAATTATCTTAATTATTTATTATGTTATATATTCGGTAAGAGCTTGGAAGTATTCAGTTGATAACAGTCTCTAATTTAGTTCGAAAGCCTGCAGGGGTGTTGTAAAATGAGCAAATCTACTAATTATAATGGAACATATAGACGTGGGGGTGGCAGTGGTGTGTTCTATACCAACGTATCCAAGATCTTAGTAGAATAGGATGCCTTAGGAACAAACGGGGCTGTAGATAATAGGTCAGTCCGGTATTTAATTAGTGCTAATTGGTACTCGTAATTAGTATTAGAACTAAGTCTTTACAAAGCAGTTTGGAAATCCTATCGTTTGTGTATATGTTATGCTTCTAATGTAAGTGCTATTCATTCTATGGAACTTGCCAATTTACAAATATCTACTTTGACTTGTAACTTTAATTTACTAAAATACATTTCTCATTAGAATAACGATTTTTGTTAATTAACGAATATAATAATGGGAATATAAGGAAGATTTGTACATGTAAATTTTTTAGCGTGAGATAATTTTGATGAATTGTACGCGCGTCTATTATAAATGATGTAGCGCGGTAAGGAACAAGTCGTTCCTATTAAGGGTTGAAATGTGTCGTTGATGAGCTCTGAATTGTGGAATTATCGCCACTGATTGTATAGCATTGGGGTGGTGAACGAAAGCCAAATAGATACACAAACACACTCGTATACTGTTTGAATTCAACTATCAAAAATCAATTAAATTCCAACAATTATTTATTTAAGTTCGATCAATTTCTTTCTACATTTCCCATATTATTTACAAAATTCTTGTATCTGTAATACACATCATTAATGAAAACAAATAATAATATTTGATGATTTCCCGTTCTCTTTACCATCCAACTCTCTTTCACCATTACTCTCTCTCTTGGCTTTATAAGTTTACCGCTAAAGTTTCCAGTTTATTCATTATTAGTCCTATAGCAATAAGTATTCAATAACTCAACAGCCAAATGTAAATTTGTACAGGAAATGTCAACATCACACCGAGCAATTACTGGGAGTTTTGTTTATAATTAGGCAGTGTGACAATATTTCCCCAAAACGGAGTTTGCTAATTCTATGTAAACACCGCTTTTACAGAAAATCGTTACAAATAAGCAATGTAGAAACCCTATAACGATAATGAGAAGAATTTTTAATATAAAAACCGGCAAATGAATGGTGAGTGTCACGTTTTGACGGCGATATCAAGCGAATTACAACTGATAGTCAAGTTGTTCGATTCAAGGAAGATATTGTATAATATTTGGATTTTTTGCTTGTCGAAAATCTCAACAAACGCAGGTTTAAAGAGAGCCGAAAAGAGAAAAAGATCAACGAAGCTACAACAACAACATTGAGCAAATTCTACGCCTTTTAAGGAGACATCGTTAGCGAACTAGATTTTAGGAGACAGATGTTTACCAATTAAAATATCCTCTAACAAACTTTTTGTCCTCATTAATTTCGTCTCAATTCACCTTCATTATCATCAACTTGATCATCATGATCACCATCATTGTCATTATAATGACGATAGAAGAAATTCTCATATAAGATTTTATACAGATTGATGTTGAATTGTCAAAATTGTTCCAATCAATTTTTTTAGTGTTTCTTGTTCGTTTCATATTTTTTTCTCTATAGAATACTTTATAAATTTTATTTTGCCCAGCAGTTCTGGTTTCGTTTAAAATAACGACGCTTGTTAGTATTAATGGTTTGACTGTGGAATTCAAGGCGAGATCACGGCATTATGACGACTGCCTAGTGTTAAATCACAACTCCTAATGAAGTTCTAGTAGTTCTACAGCCACGAAACAAAAGTCTCTGGTGTTGGTTTTAATTTTTCTAAAATGAACCAAGAAAAACGAATAAGCTGATTTTTTAGAAAAGAAGCCAATTCCGCTGTTATTTATCTGTTTTTATCGTACAAGTTGTATCTTGTAATTATTGGAACCGTTTCATTTCCAAAACAATTTAATTTCATTGAGAGCCTGGCCTGCATTTCAATTCACAAACTGATTTACAAAATTCTAGATATGCTCAAACATTTCCCAGTAAATTTACTACAAATTTAACCAATAACACTGAAATGGATTAAACGGGGATATAGTTGAATAAAGAGAATGCGCACAATTTAGCACAAGTGATTTTGTACCAAGTCGTTCAAACTTGCAACATAAATTTCATTCTTGGAGATTGCTGCCATTGCTGCATCATTCCAAAAACTGATCTGATTGTCATGAATAAACAAATTTATTAATTTACTAACATTAGAAAGGCATTACATGGAATTTGGAAACAAGGGAATTTCAGTCGTTTAGGTTTAATAACTTTTACGAAGGTATGAAGGGTAAAGTTAACGAGACTTGTATAACGTACAAGCCTTTTGTCTGATTAGATAAAGGCATGCTTAAAATAACAACAAATACCTTGTGCGCTTTAATGAAACAACTCTTGCTTCTCATTTCTCAAATTTCTCACAACAAATTCCATAATTCCATGTTGGCGAATGATTTTCAAAAAAAAATAATTTCGGTTTTTAATTAGTGGCCACACTTGATTTTCGTCTAAAGACTAGTTGTTGAGATTAATTTCCGGCAGTTTGTTCGTGTAAACAATCGTTTCCAACTAGAGAGAAAATGAGGAAAATTCCCAGACCCTCGGCACACACGTACAGAACACACAAATGAAAGGAAATAGTATAGGGTTGGCTTAATTATCGACAGTCAATTAATTGTTAAAAAGGGATGAACAATGCTTTGGACCTGTCGTAATTAGTACCTATTACAGATACAATGGTGCTATATTACAGTTGCTAGAGAAATAAAAGTGGAAGACGTAAAAAGATCGAGTGCATGTGGTGGAAAAGGATCGTCTAATTGGCATTATCGATTTATGCTTGAATAGTGAAAGTCAAAAGAGGAAATTCGTTATCCGATCGTTTTTCTTTTCGCAAAACTAATGACTTGAATGATTCCGTTTCTCTCTTCATTCATTGATAATCGAAAAGTAATAGAATTTATTATAGTTTGATAACAGAAAATCACAATATAAAATGACAATCTAGTTTGATAAACATCTCATATATCAGGTAACGTAAAACAATAATCAAACAAGTTGTACAGGGGACCGACCGGACATAACGGAGGCTGTAATATTGAGTTCGTAAAGCCATATATAACTTGTTCAATATCCTGTTTTACTGTCACTCGACTGAAAGGCCACTGAAACTAATTTCTTTCCTATCTACCATTACCAATTTTTCAATAAAACAGTAATTTACAAATAAATTTAATAATAATAAATTTTGAATTATAGAAAGTGAATTTTCAACTGGACTTTAAATTAATTTTTTCGTGGATTTCCATCCGTTCAAATTCTCAACAGTATTTGTAAATTTAATAATTACAGTTTCACGTAATAGAAAATTTTAATTAAAACTGTAAATGAAAATTCCAAAATACCAGTTAAACTTTTCGGTATGCTTTTAACTGTTGTTAAGAGGCGAAATAATTTTTTGGCATTCAAATCTACCCCCAATTTAATTTATCCAATATTGTTGGCTATCTCTATGAAAAAGGTAAAGGAATTTAATCTAAGTGTCATTTAAACAACATTAGAACGGCAGGAATTAAGGATTTGGACAAACAGGTGGCTTCAACTATCACAATCGAGGTTTTTCGTATTTCATTTGTAAATAAGACAATTTTTCTGTTCGGCTCGAGTTAATTAGAATATCGTGTTTGTTGAGAGATAGATTTGTCGTTTATAAATATATAACGACGATTTGAATTGAGCTTTAATTAACTTTGGTAATTAACAATTCGACAGTTTGTAATAATTTAATAACGTCAAGTTTGTAGTAAGTACACAATATTAAAGCGTTACAGTTTTCATGGGTAAAAACGGTTATGTAAATTTAGACCGGCGCGATTTCAATGGTTTCCGTCTACGAACTAACCGGAAAAATTATAATTTCTTCTGGCCGAAAATTCCATTGATAATAGACACCGATCAAATGTCAAATTGTAATTCAAAACAGTTTAAACATTTTATTGGCTTCCTCCAGGGATGAATTTCTTCAAATGATGAGAACCATATTGGCACATGACCGAAGGGTATTTAAAAATTTAATGGTAACATGACCAACGGTACAGAAATGGAATTCAGTTAATCCCTTGTCATATACAAAATTGATGTTGTTATACATTGACGCAATTGGTCTACATTTATGTGTGCTTGTATCTAGAAACTAAATTTATTAAAACTTTAATCAAGCTAAGCGCACTCTCATAGTGGACATACACACACATACACATATTGTATTGTTGATACGTCCTAGGCACTCGTCTAGGGGTTTCGATACGATCTCCACTCGACAGTCATCTTATTAAAGTGTCCATTCCTCACCCTTGAACAGGAAGGGCGATCCGCATGCAAGCAAATCCTCTAGGGCACATCACCTGACAACACAATTATTGTTGTAAATTATATAAATATCTATCAAAAAAAGAAGAACTCAATCTTCTAAATTATAGAATTGTGCAATTATTTGGGCGTTAACAGAGGATTTGTGCAATTATTAAAGCAAAGAAACAACTAATGAACGCATGTATTATTGACAAATTACTAGAGGCATTCATGCGTTGATTCAACTATCCCTAATTACAGATCTCTGTATTTATTAGACCGGAGGGATGTGGTAGTTTATGTACGTGTGTATTTCAGATGTAGTTGTGTGTGTGTGGTGGATAAAATCAGACACCCCTAGCACGTACGTTGCTAATCCTTCACTAACGAGACGTTCATTTAAGAGAGAACCTAGGGAATCCCTAATTATTGTACGAAATACAAATATAAACGTGTTCACTACTAGAAAATCGTTGTTTTGATATTCAAGATAAAAGAATATATTGCAGATTTTTTTAAATATAATAGTAATAATAATATATTATGGTCTGATAAACAGTACAAGTAAATTACCCAACATTCGAATTGTTCGCTTGAATTTCAAACAATGTTAGAATGTGCGGTTGGAACGAATATTGGGGCAATAAAAATTTTCATTCAGCATGTAATAAAATCGAACATGATTGAAAGGTTTTCTTATTGAATTTATCCACACATACACAACCGTATCTAAAACACACACGTATATTGACGATATGTGATTTTTATTAAATTTTTAAGAGTCCATGTGGAACAGGTGATTTTTTCGTTTCATTCTCCATTCGTTTATTTTTTATTCTTCAAAATTCTGTAAGTACAATAAAGTAAAAAAAAATTGCTAAAACATACAAATTGGTTGAGTAATTTTGTGTTAGTCGGCGCCCTCGATTTTGTGTATATTTTAGGTGAATGGAGGTGGTTTAAACGGTAATCGAGTTTATTTAGAAGACAAGAACCAAATTAGGGCCTGATCAACGAACAGTTTAAGGTAGAGGGTGATTTTAAACAGGAACAGGGCGGCACATCCTAACGAGCTAGATTGGATTGGATTTGAATTGGTTTAGATTGAACAGCATTAGGGTGGATAGATAGTTTGAACTGTTTCGAATTCAAAGTTTAGTGGTGGTAGTTGTGTGTTTTTTTTTTATTTATTTTGTTTCTTCTTCTATCTTCTTGTTTCGTTATAATTCTGATGGAACTTTACTAATGAATCTTTACAAAATTGCAAGATAAAAGCCATCGTTCATTTTACACTCTCTAATGAGTCGTTTAATGAATACTAACAAAAGTGTAATTATCTAGCCGGTATATATTTATTTCTGGGGTAATGGTGATGGTGTGATGTGTATGTATGTTGTAAAGTGCCCGTTAGCATGCGAACAAATAATGAAGACACGTATATATCTGTGAATATGCAAATCCCAATCTACCGATAATAATGATTGCGACGCGTGGACTCCTTCTTATTGAACTAATTTGACAGTGGTTAGCGAACCGCCAGAACGCGGCTTCAGCTTTTCCAGTTTATATTTTACACCCTTAGACGTCTGTCGTCCTCTACACACAACATGTAGATTCGAGTGTGAGAGTCCAATTTTATGCATTCGTATAATTACACAACCGTTTTGCTAAAACGAAAGCAATTTCCATCCGTTCCAAAGTATATACAATAGATTTTCCATCATTTTCAAACTTTAACACAGTTTTATTTCATCCGATTTATGTCAAAATGGATTTTTTCTAAAAGAACAAATTTCTTGTCAATAATTTATAATCAACATTACTTCCTCCTTATATCAACTCGTATAATTGAGTCTTCTTTTTAACGTTCCCTTGTATACTTGTTTTACTTATAATGATCCTGTGATTCATTAGCAAAGCCAGCTTATTAATAGGAGCTGAAGGCAAACTGAAGAGATATCGTTTCTAATCAAACGAACTTTACCCAAACGACCGAGCAACCGAAAAGTCATAGAGAAGACAAGATGATAATAACAATAATAATAATCATAACAAAAAAAGGAATGATAAAGAGAAAAGTTGTACGTTTCCCTTTTACCTTACCATGCTCCTTATAAGAATAAACTTGTAATCGTAACAAGAATTAAATTTAATGATATCGAAAATTTATTAAAGGCGCAAAGATAGAAGACACCTAGTAATGGTTATTAGGGAACAATGGAGTACTCTAAATCAATTCACAATAATAATCATTATAATAAAACAGTAGAACCCACAAGTTCTAATTAGTTTTTATTATAGCTACACATCTGGTTCGTTATCTCTTAATTCTTTCAATAATAAAGCTCTATTCATCTTGATGTCGATTTTTCGACTATTAGTTGTTCTTTTATTACAAATTATAAACGAATCAATAAATTCATGTAATAGTGAAGCATGAATTTGTATAAATTTGTTGAGCAGGCATTAAATTGATGATGGTCTCTGTTGCAGTTAAGGGCCAGGTGAGTGGAAACGGCCAGTCGGCAATTCAAGTATTAAAGTTTCTTTAACAAGGGCCAATTTAAGCATTTCATTTTGTTGTATTTGATTTAAATAAGCAATCTATTGTTAGTCAACAGTATCAACAAATCCTCTTTTTAACTAAACAAACTAAAACTTTCGATGACTTGTTGTTATTATTTATTGTTGTTATTATCGCAAAATTGCTTCAATTCTTTTTTGAATACGTACACGATTGTTGATCGTAGTTGACCATTTAGTTTCCAGTCTAAAGATGGAATAACAATAACATATAGGAGTTGTAGTAATAGCAAGTAGTAACAACAAGAGCTTGATCCTGTCGAGGGGCAGCTCGTTTAAATAAAATAGCCTTTTTAAAATGATGTAAACTTCCACTTGACAAAACACATTTCATGGACCTTGTTATTTTGTATCGACTATTTCGTCCAAACAGGTATTTATTTTCAATTTATTGCCATTTTACCTGAAAGATTTCTTGAGCGACGATCTCGAAAATATACTCCCTATTATTATTTGTCGGAGTTCGCCATATTTTCGATAGAGAAACGTGCCTTTTTTCTCTATTTCATTTTAATTTTTTTTGTTTAAAGTTTCGCCGTCTTGTCTCCACTAATTACAACTGAACTAATTGAAAGGTTCTTGTAATGACGGCGGTTACAATAAGTAAGGTATTCTAATAAGGAAAGAGAAGTAGGTGGTGTGTGACAGTTGCGTCATTAGTGTAGCTGTGTGTATGCGAGCGCCTCTTGAACGAAAGGTTCTCATTAGAGTATGCGACACAGGACACTATCCCTTGTCAAAGGGGGTGGCGGCGACGACGACGACGTGGTGAACAGTAGCAGTCGTAATTCAACACAGCTTCCAGGAAATCAACCACAAACCATCCAATTATATTAATGAGTACCATACATCAAACATATGCAATTTTCTATTAGATAAAACGGATATATCGGGTTTTTTAATTTAATTATCCAGAATTGATCGAATTTTTCGATAAAACTATCCACAACAATCCAATATTCCATACACCTATACACAGATAGGTACACTTAACAATGTCACTAGCAAATTATAATTGGACAGTGGTTTGGTTTCGGTTCGCTTTTTGTCTCCTGTCTCGTCTCATTATACCGCTTTTATCGTCCTGTCGCTTCACAAATGTATCAGTTACGTTGTCATTTATTAGTAAAACGCGTTTTTTCTTTCGGCTACCCGTTTATAATTTTTACACCGCCATTCTCTCTAGCCGGTCGTTTATTTATTAAATTTTCGTAAATTTCTCTATTGCAGTTGCAATAAATGACACATCAAAGATCGTGTACATGTAGTAGAAACATTTGTTGAATTCCCAGCGGCAAGTTTCCTATTTTCCTTAGTAAGGTGGTCATCATGTGCATGGATGGTCAGCGGACTCTCGTTATACACACAATAAATATGGACTAATAGAGCTATTCTGTACGTAAACATCGTTATTTCTGCTAGATATATTCCTGCAGGTGATTCCACATATTTTGTTTGTTTTGCTAAATGGAAATTTACAATTGTTCTTATTAATTTCAAGTAAAAGAACAAGAGACGTATCATTTTATACCAAAGTTTCATGTAATTCTTCTGATTAAAGCGAGATTCAATCCGAATATGTGATAATCAATAAACTGACACGAAAGTTGATGTTAGTAGAATAATTCATAAAGATTCCAACATAAACGCGTTATTATTTTTCAATCAGTATAAAAACGAACATAGACTGAAGACAAGCAACTTTGTGGATATGAAAATGTGATTTGATTGATTGGCAAACGTGAATAGACTGAAAGAAACTTCTATTAAAACAACATTCACGATTTTGTAGAAAGTGGGATTTTCTAGCCTTTAGTCTACAAAAGGAAAATGTCCATCTATAAATAAGATTTCATTGGTGAAATAAATCAACAACTTGAATCTGAAATGGCTCAAATAAGCTGAATGTTTATATAACGCATATAACGTAATTTTCAGTTTAACATACATATAAATGTGTATTTGTGTAAGCCTTTAGACTGAAGAGCTCCTGCAGGGCGTCCCAGCTTAATTGACCGCTACTCGCCGAAAATAAACAATAAACAAACGTACATTTTCATTTTCGTAAAGTACAGACATATTCGCTACATGTATGTGTGTATGTATACTAAAGGGCATTAGCATGTTTTCTAATCTTGGAATTACGACGTGCGTATTGTTTATTTAAACTGTTAAGCGTAGGAAATGTTTCTGCTACGGTCGATGATTGTTGTTGTTATTACAACTGCTATTCCGAAAAATTAAGGGACTGTACGTTTATTTTCTGGATTTGCTTTAACGAAATTCCTGATCAGACAGTAAATTAAGTTAACTTCGTTAATACTACAACGATAAAAAAGCCCAACAATACTGAAAGTGTTTTAGAACTTTTGTACAAATACAACTTCAACAATCATTGCTGTTGTTGTAATTAACGCGAAATAACGAGGGGTTTATGAAATTTAAAAACGCTGTAGAACTCATTAGTTGATAAATGTTCTCTTTTTTCGCTTCGTTTCTAATGAATCTTTAAGACCGATTTTTTCAAACAAACTAACTGAACATTTGAATAATTTAAACTAGTAAACTACTTAATCAAATAGTACAATCTTAAAATATGTAAAATATGTTAGAATTGAGTGTTTTCACACGGATTTTTCAAAGAAGGGAATGTTTGATGCGCAATTTTGCGCTTGTTCTTCAATTGGAAGAGCTCTCCAGGTGCATTTTTAAAATTTATCCCCATAATTTAACCAGTACTACTCTCTAATCATTCTCAGAAGAATTCAATAGTTTTAAAGACTATCGTGATCTTTAAAACATTTCGACATAGTAACTTATTTGGATACAAACGCTGGTGCATGTTATTCTAGCTTATTGTTAGAAATAGGCGACTTTAACGCATCTACACAACTCTATCTCAATTCAATTGAATTTCTATTTTTGATAAGGCGGGGATATCGCATTAGAAATTTCAGATAAATTTCGTCCAAATTTATGGGAAATTTAATCAAATTTGGCCAGCCCCGTCCACTTGAATTGGCTAAATTTAACATAAATAAATATGAGGAAAAATTGTAAATATTAGCACGACTCAAATATGAGGCTCACTTTCATGTTGTAACAATAGCTAATGAAATGTTGTTTTGTTGAATTAACCTGAACCTTTGAATTGTAGTTGATTTTTATCCCTTTTCGTTTTAGTACCTAACCCTTGTGCAGTTTCCTTTTATACCCTCATTTCTGACTTATCAAAGATCCAAACAATACCAACTTTAGATTTGCGTTGAAGAGCTGTTTATTATAATAAAATGTAGCACAATAGCGAATCCATTGTAAATTGTACGTTACTAATTGAAATTAATATATTAAGAATGGCTTTTTGTATTCTATTGTGCGTTATAGCTCGATTTAATTAATTAACTTTTAATATTTATCATCCTAATGGAAGAGGATTATTGTGGAAAAAGCCTTTTATTAATTTAATTTTTCATGTGTATTACATACTCATTTACGTATAGTTGAGAATATACAGAAGATCAGACTTTTTTTAATACATATTCAGTTCATTTCGACTGAATAATCGACGCTAAACAAACACAAAATTAATTTTTACAGTATGACCTTCCCTATGGCGATCTAACTGTAATTAGTTGGGCCGGTTATTGGGGAGAAACTTTCATTAACAAAGTACACTCCTTCCTAATTGAAAATTTATTTTTTTAATCAACTCTTTCGTTAATGTATACGATTTTTTTGGGGAGAACCGAACGAAATCTTATTCCAATTTATATGTGTGTGATAGAACAAAAGATGGGGTGAAAGGGTGGAAAATGTCCCACGTCCAAGCCTATTCCTTTAATAAACTTGCCGTATCAATATTAGTAATGGGAAAGTTTGTAGTCGTTGGATCATAAATGTAACGTGACCTTATCAACAAAGTAACTCCTTTAAATGTTGTAGTAGGTTCGAATATAATGAAACTAGGGGCGCTTTTATATAAGGTTTAAATCAGACAACTTTTCAGTATGACTAAATGATAATAATTCTTTTATAGAGCGACATAAACAAAAAAAAAACAGATCAATTAATTAGTTTGCAATTTGTCGAAAGACAATAAAAGCGGAAATAGAGAATAACTAGATAGAGACAGACATTGCAAATAGCAATTTATTTCAGGGCCCGGTTGTGATAAACAAATTAATTAGAAAACGCTCCATTAACGTAACCGGTTTAATTTCATTTACATGCCGAAATGAAAAACAAACTTAACTGGGCCCCGGAATGAGGAGGCGCGCACAATTGGACGAATTGTAGAAGAGGCAGAAATGGTTATTTTGAACGCTATGTGGCACCCGTTTTGTTCGATATTCTTCCAAAATAATTCACAACAACAGCTAGAGGGAAAAATAAGAAATAATTTTCAATCGATTTTGATTAGTTAAGTGTAGTTAGACTTTTGTAATGATATTGAACAATTGTAGTTCCATTACGTGAAATTGTGTAAATCTGCCGGTCGTTGATGTGTCCCTAATGAATTAAGGTCTATAATTTAGTTTATCTATTTGATGTCATTCAATTAAACAATTTCGTTTTGTTCAAGGTAAATTGGATTTATATAGATACACAAACAATACTACCACCCTCTTATTTTATACTCTCTACTCACTAATAAATGGTCAGATAAACATTGATTGGACTATAGAGATGGTATACCGTCATAAACTTTATTACACAATTTAGTTTAATTCCAGATTTATTATTTAAAATAATTAAACTACGCTTCCAGGCACATTCTAATCAGCATCCCTTGTTTGTTATTTTTCCCCCTAAACTAATCGCTTAATAAATTCGTACAAGGCTTCGGATTGAAATTTTGCCAATCTAAAAATCCACAACTATCCACAAATTCGTTGAAATTTTGGATTGGAAAGTTTGCTGATTTTGTAATTAAAGCATTAAGGCCGCTAACAATTTAACCATTCAACGATTAAGAATATACAGGGCTGCACTTTGAAGTTTTCGTTCTTATTGCAAACGAGTCATTTTCGAAAGTCGCGATATTTCAAAAGCGAGCTACGGTGCTCACATTTTGTTAAAATGATCTCTGAAGTCTGCTATAAATTCCTATATTTTTGTTTGCTAAAAAATGGGAGTTGCTTTATTTATTTCGAAGTGAATAACTTAGTATAATTTATATGGAAAGTCCTATTATTTGGCGAGTCATTTGTAAAATTTTTCATGGATTTACAGAAGGGTCTCAGGAGATGATTTAGTAAAATATAGGACTCAAACTGATTCGAAAGTTGGTCAAAAAACGCTCATTCCTAGCCAAGTTGCGTTCTTAAAAACGAGTTACACGCGCATAAAATGGTCCAGAATGACTCAAAGATGCTCCTAAAATTGACTTCTTTCGTTTCTGTCCATTTTATTCCGGAACAAGTAGGAATGTTGGCGTTTATTTTGGTATTCAAGGAGAAACTGGAACAAAAATCATTGAGTCATTCTGAGTCAATTCAAAAATTGACACAATACCTGAAATGAGAGCCAAATAAAATGATTTCTAAGGACCTCCTAAAATCATTGAAATAATTTTCAAACCGCCGGCCAAATAATAGGATTTTTCAATAAACTATAGGCATACTTTCAGTTCAGCAGCCCTGTAATCAGATTATTGTTGTCCGAAGCTTTCCAAGTGGAAAAAGAGAACTTTACCGATCACCTGTACAGTATTTCATAGTTTATCATGTTCACATTAACAATAATAGATTTTGTGGAGCTTAAACGGTTAGAAACTTGAGCCAAACAGTTCAAGTTTCAAACATATTCCGCCACTGTTAAACAATTTCAATTTTCAATTAACTAGATTGTTGAATTGCAATTATTCTAATTAGTTTCCTCATAAATTTAATATCTTACTATTATTGTCTAATTAAAAACAGCTTTATTGTTATGTTGACTAAATCAATAACAATAATAACAACAAGTTTAAAAGTATTTTGTTTTAAAAGGGAAAAGTAATTTTCTTCAAACATTCCGAAGTTGTGTTAATTTCAGCATAATTAAATACACAAAATACTAATTTCGCTTCGTTAGTTAAAGTGAGAGAAATATTGTTACGAAGATTGGCATAAAAAGAGAAAAATTTGAAAAAAAACAGCATTAATTTTTCATTTAGACATTCACGAGAAAATGTTAAGAGGTTAATTGGAATCACAACAACCCCTACTGTCTTTTTTTCTTTCTTTCTCCCGTTCTTCCCTTTATTTCTCTTCAACTTTTTCTTTAAACTCATTATAGTTAAATTTAATGAGACATTATCAGATAATTACTTTTCTTTCATTTATTTCTGCTTTATCATAGTTTTATAGAATTTTCTTCATTTTTTTCCTCCCGTTCCTTGTCTTTTTCTTCATTAAATAAACGGAAAAGAAATCACAATAATTAAACAAAACAAATTGAAGTTGGTTCGCAACAAAAACCGTAAAGGAAAATAAAGGAAATTTAATTTAATTAATTTGAAATGTAGTTAAAAGTACATAGAATAAAAAGTATCCTGTCAAGATTCATTATATGGTGTGACTGACTCCTAATGAGCACTCTTGTTGAGTTTTACAACGTTAATTAAGAGAATATGATACTTGTAGGGTGGTTTTCGGACAACGGCTGTTTTTCAAACACACATTATAATAAAACATATGCGTTTGTAGAATTCTTGACTCATTTCCAACCATTTTTTCCCTCTATATACACTCTCCTATATTTTTGGTTACCGTCTGTTAGATTAAAACAAGATAATTATGAATAATGTTTGTAATTTATTGAGGACTCTTTCTCATTACGTTGAAATTAGTTACAGATATTTATTTTTTATATAAAAAATTACTTCGATCTATACTATAATTACATGTTGAATTCTTTAAGATATTTGTATTTTTGGTGTGGTTTGCTACAATGAAAACCCGTTAATTTCATCAATTTTATATGTTAGGAATCATTAATCTACCCAAGTAGAGCTAAATAACTTTATAAAATATTTACAATAATTGTTGAAAGGGGAAATGGACTATTATGATAATAATTTATTTATTACATAAAATCAAAAAACCAACAAAAAACTTTAAATTAATATTGTATAGACCTATTTAATTATTAAAATACTGTGGTTTAGTTGTCTTGCCTTGTAATATCAGTTTTAATAGAAAGTGCATCAATTTTAGAGTCAGTTACAAGCACAAAATATACTATAAATACAGTACTAGTCACTGTTAGATTATTACAGCATTCATTAGAGTTTGCTAATTACTCGTTGCTTTAATGAATAAGCTCTAATGAACCACTTTCTGTTAATTAAAGGGAGCGCCCGAGACACTGCCAACTAGATGGGACTTAAAAAAAAATAAACGCATACACACATAGCGAAAAGTTGTAAAAGAGACGTTTGTAACCGCAACAACTCATTTGTATTTTTACTCCTATTATTATTATTACTATCATTTTATTGAACCAATAATAGATGGGATATTCGAAAAAATGTATACGGTAAATAATCATTTATTGTCCACTATTTACCAATACAATTATCCAACGGTGGGCGGATTTCAATATTAAAAACAATACATAAGAATTTAAATTACAAATTTACCGAGTTGTGGTTACGTTTTCCGTTTTAATTTACTACATTCCCTTCATTACTGCATATTGAGAATTGGGACAATCCTTCCCACATATTAGGCATACAGTAGAAGTTCTCTATAGGGATGTTTAACTTTTATTAGAGAAGAATTGTGAAAGTTCTTCGTTGAATTTCAAATTTTATCAGCTACATTGTGGACAATAGCTAGTGAGATTTAAACAACGCGCCAAAAAAATAGGTTGGCAACAAATTCCCTAGATTTTGTTGGTACTACAGTTTCTATTGTGTACTGTTGTGCCAATATTTTGAAGAATTGGTGCATTATTTACAAGTAAGTCTATTTTTGTTTTAGTGATTTTTATTATTTAACGAAATTATTGATATTTTGTAAAGAATATCGTGGGCCTATTTTCCAAGCGAATAACTAAATAATAGAATTTAATTTTAACAATTAACGTTCAATTGCAGGTACCTTATCAATAATTGCCGAGTTCGCTATAACCAAATGCACGTGTATTTTCAATTTTGAAGCGAACACGTTTGCACCCTTGAGACTAGCGATGAAAGTGTGCACTCGTGAAGACATTTGTCTTGACAACTGTGTTTCTTTTACTCCCAAATGCGGCCAACAAATTGCTTAAATATTGTTTTATTCTAGTCTTTAAAACAATTTGGAAAAATAGCGTGTAAATTTTGTTGTTAAATATTCATGCTCCATAGAGACTATTACTATACGAAGATTATACTGTATCGGTTATAAAAGAAAAAGACTTCCCCGACAATTCAATTTAAATCCAGATAAGATCAACAGGATAAGATAATAGACGTTTTTAATTGAATTTAGGAGTGAAATTACGTTATTTTTTTAATTTTATTTATCCATTATGCGATCGAGGAAATTAATATTTGATTAAAAATCCATCCAACATCTTTGTCTTGCTCACTGTAATGCTTCCAATATTATAAAAATAAAGACAATTTCTTTTCGATCACCACCACCGCCGCCAACCAGTATTCATTATATGCAAATCAACATATAGCTCGAAACTGTTATCAACGATTCCTCCTGAGGGTGTAAAGGTGTTTCAAAATTTGCATATTAGTTTATGCTTAACTGCACACTCTTGATGCATGAACAAAAAAACAACAAAGAAAAATAGATGGAAAAAAGCGCAAAAACATCTGCTCTTTGGGCTTTAACTATTAAAATTTTCGGAATAGATAGTGTTTTGAACCGTTAAGTACTTGTTGTTTCTCGTTTACTATGAATAATTCATATAAATTTATACAAATGTACAATATTAATAAAAGACGAGACGATACGAATTCATAGCGTGTATAAAGCATCTCGAGTATTTCAATACAGGAATAGTCGGATTTTTTCCCTTCTAGATTATATTACGTAGGATATGTATGTATGTTTGGAGAATTTTGATCATTAGTAAAAGAGACCAGTGGACGAAAAAACTTTATCTTGTTAGAGAGAACAGGAATGACATTGTTTTTCGACCAAAATAGACCTAATTGTGTTCCTTTGAATATATATTTTTAAAGTAAATATACATTTCTTAACGAGTTTTCGTATTCAGTTTATTCTGTTCCAAGGTTTTCAATACTGTAACGTAAGCAAAGTATATACAAAAAAATGAACGAAACGAAATAGATTTTTGTTTAACATCAACTGGACACAACTCGTCCGCTCTTTATCTGTCCGCATAGATAAAACAAAGATGGATTAACGTATAGTATATCGTTGATTTTAACAATCCAGATCCGTAGTGGATGAGAGAAGAATGGTCAACCTCATCAAAACATAACGAAGTCGTCTTTTCTCCCGGCCAAATCACATTATAACTAATTGAAGTGGACCCCTGATAAAAAGAGCTCCAAGTTCTCGTTCTCTCCTTGTCCACTATGGATTGTTGACGGTCCTTTCGTATATTTTACCAACATTAAAAAGCTTTAACGACAAGAACACACAATGAACCAACGAACTAGCAACGACAACTAAAGGAATAATCCATGCATTTTTAGTAATGTTAATAGGGAACTTGGACTAGAATTCTGCATGTATTTCTAAGAAAGCCAATCTAATTCACCGATATATGTTCAGTATTAAAGTGAATGAGTCTGCGATTCAATCAGAATTTATAAATGAATAAATTAGGAGAATCCAAACGGTCTGGTCAAAAAGTTTCTAAGCTACGATCGATAATTCTAACAATCAAATCCGACTCTTTTTTGGTGATTTAACCACAGAAAAACGTATTAAATACGGTAGTTAATATTAAGAACATTGCGTGTAAAACTACATGGAACACTTGGCAACTTCCCATACCCAGTCCAGTTTACTCCTTCATAATTCAAAGTGAGCTATTAGTCATATCGACCCAATAGTTCCTAATTCGTTTCATGTATACAAAATGACACAATTATTTCCCTATTATCGTCTTGATTCTCATTTCAATATCTAAAATTTAAGGCTAAATTTCATTCGAAATTGAGTGTCGTTTTCTTATTATTTTTAACGATAAAACCCGATGACAGGACAAGGAATAAAATATATCCTAAACCTCAAATCGAGCATGCGAGGGTAGTTGAAAGTGGTGACAGTAGGTCTTCTCTCTTATTACTGTCTCCACAACCTACCTGATATGGCAGTAAACTTACCTTCTCATGCATTACCACCGTCGTCATACAATATTAAAATGTAATCACATTTGTAAAGAACTTTAAAATAAATATGTTATATAGATGATGATTATTTTAACATGTGTCTCTTGCCTTTCTATATAAACAGAAAATTTATAGTTAAAAGTGGATCGAATTTAGGGAATTCCAAATAACATCTGGAAATTTCAAAGGTTTTCCCCCTAATCAAAAAAATGAACACAACGCAAGAAACTTTGATTGACACGTTGGCTTGTCAACGTGTCAATCCCATTTCGAAATTTTCAAGTTTTTGAACAAGCAAAACTAATTTCTCAAACATATTAAATTACAGTTAGTCCTAGATATAGATAACTGTTGTTGTTGTTGATGAAATTTTAAAATAAATCTCAGGAGGAATCTGGGATTAAATACAACTTCCTAATCATTTCGTTCGCTTTCTCCATCGCTCCCTCTGCGCTGTTTAATTAGTTGATTGGCATTCAAAACTGGATCAATTATAATTCCAATTTTCATTAATTGAAATCAATAACAACAAACTACCAGTCGGGCATTCGTTGCTGCTTATCTATCATGTTCTAACTAATTGACGATTTCATTTATTAGATTAAAAGTATTCTATAATTATATTTGGTAGTGCATTGGGTTAATGAAACACGCGTGCATTAACGACATTACAAATTATATTACACTAAGTCAATTAGTTAAGTGGCACCAACAAAAATAAAATAGAGGAAATAAATCATCTGCTCAACTAATTCAAGCAAGACAAATACCTTTAGTTGAATTTTCAACTTGCACACTGGACATCTTTCATTTTCTATCGGGAAAACCAAAATCTGGCCTAATTGACTGTTTTTTGATCTGCTAGAAGACCAAAAGTTGGATGGCCCCAGAATTATAATCGCTTAAGAATAGACACGTTACGAAGTCCATAACAGAAACGGAACAAATTTTCTAGAATTTTTTAAAAAAGTCCATTTTCTGAAAAATGACAATTGCGAGAAAAAAATTAGCCGAAAATATCCAAAATACTTTTAAACTGAAAGTTCAATTAGAATTTTTCAAAATAAAAGACACCTTGAATGCTTGTTCTAAGCTATCGATGATTAAAAACCGGCAATTTTCGGACGCCGAATTGAAACCGATGTACTTTGGACGTTCAATTCAGAGGCGCACAGTTTTAAAATTTTGCGGAAATTCCGCAATCGCGCAACTATTTGATGGACTATTCTGATAATGTTTGGTAGAATATCGCCGTTTATTTCATAGAATTCGAAGTTTTCCACCAAATTACAGCCAAAATTTGCGAAAATTCATTTTCTAGAATATTTTTGATGAATGAACCGATGAAAAATCCCGCAATTGATCAAGAATCAACAATTCAGGCAGCCTATTTTCGATATAACACCAATTAGAAAGATTTGTTTATTTTTAAAAGGAATAATGCGTCGTGGAGATTTCATCATAGTATAATCGTGATACGTGACTTTAAAACTGGAAAACTTCGGAATTCTTCATTTATTGTTAGAATATGTAGATATTTTAAAATTAGATTGGAATGACAAATTTCCAGATTTAACGACCACAGTTATAAATCTTCGTCCTCGTCTTCTTCAACCAACAAACTTGATTCCAATTCAAAAGTGTGTTGAGGTAATAAAAACACAATCAAATGAATTAAATTCGTTTTATTGTGGAATGCACACAGAATGAAACAGAAAAAGAGAAAAAAAACTTTGATGTATAGAAATATTTTGAGCAAATCATTTCAGTGTATGATGGTGATGCTGATGATTTTACTTTTTCTTCATGAACAAACAATATGAAACAAGATAGATGACAATTTTATTACAGATGTGACTGGATGGTTTCAGGTTGTGTCTTTTTATGATTTTTTCCTTCGGTTTATTGCACACAATTCAACTTTTAACGAAGTTTACATTTTACAAGTAATTTTTACATGATTTTCTTTTTTGGAATTTCCATCTGTTAATATTGCGGCTGTTACAAATTAAAACACGTCGATAGAAACAAGGATTAGAACAAGGAAGAGGAGGCTGTTGCGAGTGCACAGGAAACAAACAAATATGAATCATTAATCAATTAGTCAATTAAAATTATTAACTAGTAACAACAAGAGTAACGAGAAATAAAACCAATAATACAATAATTTATACAATTGTTATAATCACAAAGTTTCAGATTTAAAGGGCGGGTTGTTATCTTTCCAGGGTCGGAAGTGTGGCTTGTGTGATGTACATAAATATTACATTATCCATTTCAAATTCAGTATTTGTATTTGTTTCTTAATAATTATAATAATAATCGTAATATCAGCGCCTTATTGCATTCTTTAAATTTTATTTACAATAATAATAATAATAGTAATCATAATAATTATAATAATATTAATAGAAAATGGTTGATAATGGCGCTTTTTTGTCAAAATGTAGTTGCGCACTACAACAAACTTAACATGCTATTTTATTTAAGTACACTGAATTTAGTCCCATTAAATAAACGTTTTGTTTATTATCCGTTATTCGAGACTTTTACAAATTAGATTTTTTTAAACTTTTCCATCGTTGCATAACAAAGTTCTGATTAATTAATAACATTATGGCTAACAAAATTTGTACACTGCTTCCTTACATTAAATTGATTATAGAAAAAACATAATCAATTAGGAAGTCCAATAGTAGAGAAAGAAACATTATTTATTCAATTTCCCACTCGTTATTATTTGATTGAATCGAATTTATAGTTCACTTTGAATTATCATTATTGTTATCACTATAAATAAAGTTTCGTTGTCCATAAGAAAACCTGACTTGATTCATTATTGATAATGGCCGAATATTGCCATAGTGATGATTGTATGGGTGTTGTTCGGTTATAAACGATCCCAACCGTTGGATATTTTCACCTGCAACAATAATTGTTTAATTAAATTAAATGATAATCTTTAAATTACACATAGCACACCCTTATAGTTTCATCTTTATGTAAATTCATTAACGAAATTAATTTATTCGTTGTGTTTTAAAGGCCAGTGTTGTAATGACGACAATTCTATAAGAGTGCCGATTGATATTAGAGTGTCAAATAATATAATTCTCTTATATACGAAAACTCGAAGACCAAGTGAGTTGTGTACTTAGCACAAAGTAATCTAAATTAATGCGTAGTGATTCTAGTCAGTTTGTGCACGATATCGACACTTTTAGTACCTAATGGAAAGTAAACATTGCTGTGAATCCCCCATTGAATTGGAATTGTTTCGGTCTCTCTCCACTATCTACACTATACCTTGCTTTATTCACCACTATCATCCCTCAAAGAAATTACGCTTCGTATTTGGAATGGAACCCAGTATTGTAGTGTATTATCTTTACAATTGTTTCTACTTGACATTAACAACACACTGAAATTGCTAATGAATGTTTGTAGAAACAAAGATATATGTTGAATTTTAGTAGAATTAGCTAATATTAACCCCTACTATGTCATATCAGCTTAATTTATAATTAATTTCCCCTTTTAACAAATTACATAAGGATGACGCGCTTCTTAATGAAATGATAACAAGACAAAATTGACATTAATTCAGATATTTGTTGCAATTGTGAGCGAAAAACGGAAAATTTCTAACATTCTATTTGGTTCAATATTTGTAAAAGTTGCCCGTACACGTCCTCCTGTCATACTAATTGAAATCCAATGGGGGTAGTTCAATTTAACAGATTACAATTAGAGGTAGTTGGTGGCATTTACATTAAGAGCAATCAATAATGTATGTTCGGGATGCATTAATTCATTTCCCGACGTACAGGAAACAATTTCTTCTTTCGCATTATTACATCGAACATAAGAGAAACAGAGATAGTGGATGAGAAAACAAGTTGGGATAAAGTCAGGAAGTTGGGTGGAGATAGAGTGTGGGGGTTCAATCTTGCTAATGGGCAATGAGGGCTACTGACAACCTCACATGGGTTCATCAGGATTATATCAATAAAAACTTCCAATACTATTCAGTTTGGCGTCTTATTCAAGAAACCATTCGCCATTTTCGTAAGTGCACTGAGACTTGAATGAGGACAGGACAAAAAGTATAACAACCGCATATGCTGGTAAATTAAATAAATAAATTGCTAAACACTTGTTATTGCAGAAATGGTGGAAATTTTAATATAAATACCGCCTTCGATCGGTCACGTTTCATATCGGCGTTGAGGTAAACAGTTCAGGTGAGTGGGCAGGCAGATCGTGACCGATTGACTTTGCATCCGTTTCAAAAGTGCATTTTAAATAGCTTATAGTTGAGTTAAAACTGCTCCATATATCGGGCCAATAAACGGGCATTTGGTTTTATTTTTATTACCATTATTAACATTGGTATAATTTTGTTTAGAGGTGTGTGTGTGCGATCAGCTTGAACAATCAGACCGAAGCGAGTGTTGGATTTATGTAAGACCGAATCCAGAGTAATTACAGTCCCGTTCTGACAGCTCTGATAGCTGAAAATGAGAACGTTAATTAGCAATATAGATCGTGACTATAAATAAAGTAGTGTAATCCCGTCGACGTCGGTCTTTTAATTATGAAGCGCCCTCTGGGCAGCGAGGGTGGCCATTAATGCGAGGAGGCTGGGGGGTGGTGAATCAAATCGTTCGTATATTTACACATACACACATACATTAAAGAAATGGTCAATAAATGCTTCTCTTCATCATCAAAGATTCATTATTCCATACCAATCACCTGTTCTTTATGTGGACCTCTTTTTATAAGCGTTAAATTTGAAAGGAACAACCGGTACCCCGGTTATTCCACCATATTCACTGTTTACCACCCAAGCAACTTGATGAAAAATTAAACTTTGACTTGCAGCTAATTAAGCGAATACCATCGTTTTTAGAAATTTACAGAGGTTTCGCTTTTAATATAGCACTCGAGCTTCGCACAAAAGATACGAGATTACCGGCCAGAATCACCCTATAACTACACAGTTAACGCACATAATAGCCTAAATTAATTTCCTTTTCAATCCAGGTAATGAAAACCACCATAGTTGAAAATACTTTTACAACAACAACAACGAAAAAAACTATAAAATAAAATATGAGAGCTTTTATTTAAAAAACTTGTTGTGTTGTTGTTATTGAATTTTATTGAAAAATTGCGTGCTAAAAGGTCGCAACTGCACAAATCGGGACCCATTCAGATATGTCGTTAAGCCTTATTCTCAGTCATCAATCAAACTATATAGAAAATGACCACACCATATAGAAAATAATAACTTGTGCAAGACGGATAGGAAATTAGATTTTTGACTTTGATGTAATGTCTGCAGCTGGTAGTCTCAACGAAATCGCAATAAGGATATTATCAATTAATAAATATCAATATTAGATATTGGATTGACCCACAACAATCGTTAAATTAATATTACAAATGTCTGTGGTTATTCTTTAGAATTGATTGAATAAAGTGTCTGATCTGTCACCGAATCAACCGGCATGATGAATGATCCAAACATTGTCCAACATGCAAATTTCAAATTAGTTCACTAATTTGAAATAAATTGTCGTGATAGCTGGATTGTGATTATATCGAAAGATATAAATAAATATTTGAATGATTAGTTTCGAAATACTTTCACTGAAACAACCCCTAAATCTACACGAATTGAATTACGTTACATTACGTATAATAACATATTGCATCTCGTTTTGGTCCATTACGATATCAGACGTCATAGTGCTTTTATTTCACATCTACGATACAAATATGTGTTGAACAGAGATGGGGCGTTCACTTCCGGAATTAAGCAACGAGACGCGGCGCATTTCCTGTGATTGACTGTACACTTTACAGGAAGGGATCTGCCCAGACACCCTTCTCGGAAAAATGGAAGAAAATATGATAAATTTCGATCTATAAACAGTTTTCCACCAGGTAGATGGAGTGTTCTAGAAAAACCCCATCATATTAGTGATGTTTATCCGCTTGTTTAACAATCTCGTCCTTCGCAAACATAAATATAGCAACGGAGAATAGTGGAGCAATTACAATGCCTTTAGTTTTACACTGTTGCACCGATGGCCATAACTTGGAATTAATTGACATTGGTACCGTTTTGGCAAAAATGGGCAATTTAACAAGAATGTAGATAGGATCTGATGGCGATAATAGTAGTTAGTGTAGTGGTGGCGGCGACATTCATACATGTAAAATAACAAAATAGAACATGCGATAGCAATGCGGTAAATGGCAATATCGAAGAGGAGTCGTCGTCGTTGTCGTTGTGTCGACATGGGGCAATTAGGTAAAGTAAGCAAGTGTGGGGACAAAGACGGTGGAGGCGGCAGACACGCCAGGAGATGCAAATGTACATTAGGCTAATTGAACATTAGGTAAAATGAACATTTGGACCCCATTAGTGATGAGTAAAGAGGAACGTGATTAATTATTTCTAGCTTTGTATTGCAATAGTTGAACGTAAACATTTTACGCAAAAGAAAAAGAACTATCGAATATTTGAATTTTAAATAATAACATTAGTGTAACGGAAATTAAAAGCAACCACGATCCTAGTTTTGTTCATCCCATCACTAAATTGATTGTCAATTATAGTGCAACAACTGACAAACCCCAGGTTACACAGTTAACCATAAACCTAATTAGACCTTGTCAGTGTTCTGGAATAGGGTGGTGTTTGTTTTATTCTACAATCTATTCAAAGTTCCCTAGTTCAAGTTTACAACAAGCTCTCCGGTTTCCTATCTAAAGATTAAGCAAAATACAATTTAATAAATTTTTGGGGAAATCACCGAAACTGGAAAAGATGCTTTTAATCGTCAACCAGTAATTCCTCTATTAATTCAAGCGAAACTTGAACCAAAAGACGAGAGAAGATGGGGCCCTAATAGAGGGCTTAAAAACACGCAATTAATTAGTCTTGTTAAAATTAGCTTCCGAGTGAGTGGCACTGAGACTGCGAATGCGGTCCATTTAATTCGTCAGAGATGTCTCTATGCTGCACAAAGTCTTAAAGATTTATGAATTGCTGCGAGTATCATAATAATTTGATTCTATTATAAATAGTTTGTTGTAATAATAAATGAATAGGGATATAAAGAAAATATATCCGCACAACCGATTTTCCCTTAGATATATAAAGGGTTAAACGCCGCGAGGAGCAGCCTCGACGTTAATTAGTCCTCGATGGAAGCGAGCCATGAAAGTTTACCAGTTAATTAGGGGGGTCGTACACCATACCACAGTGGGCTCTAGGCAATTTGCCTAAATTCTCTCCAGATAGTGACGGTTACCTCAAATTGAACTGTGCTCTAATCACATTATTATTTAATTTTTTCTATTAATCAATTATTGGCGGTAGAAAATCGACTGGCTTGATTTAGCAACAATCGACAATTTCCTTTACTGAATTCTTAAAGAATATACACAACGACCAAGTAAATTCTAGTAGTTGACTACTACCACATCGAATTTGTGGAATGTTGAATAATTCAAGACTAGGCAATTGCAAAATACGACTCGTTCCCGGTGACGTATGTCACAATAGACAATTCGACTTTTTACAGTTGGCATTTTCCTATCTTCAATTTGGTCTTTCATCTTTTCCGTTTTTACAACAAACAATGCAATTTTATTGATCCTCTCGTTTCGATTCATCTATCCATCCTTTACGGTTATGACGATAACAACATAACACATATTGGGACCATAAAAATCGCTGTAATCTTTACTTGTGTGTAATCTACACCTCTATATGGATAGATTGAAAAAAATCAATGCTGAAGAGTAAACGAGTTGAAAAATTAATTAGTCATCGCCTCTTGACTAGCCGTCGTAGTTAATAGTGTGAGTATGTTTTGTGTGTACGATTCGACCTCCTATTATCATTCATATTGCTGCTGTTTAAAAATGAAACCTAATTAGTTTTAGATTGATAGCTGCCTCATAATCAAACAAATTCATCCGTAGCCGACATACACAAAGCCCTGTCGACTACCTTTTTAATTGGATAACGTAATAACTCTCATCGAAACGAATGCAATATTGACTCCCGTCAAACTAACTACTATTCAATCTTTTGCTAAACATGAATTTTTTACTCGTCGATCATAATTTCAGTATTCTTCAATTATTGATGCTATAAAGTGTAACAGACTATCTAAAAAAATATGTATACAGCTTGATATATTTCGATAAAGACATTGCAAGCTTATCCCTAATGGAATGTAGTATTAGATAGTAGAGCAATAGTAGAAGTGGTGTGGTAGTAAGAGAGAAAGAGAGGGCGGCTTTGTAGATCCGGAAGAACTCGCATATCAGAGTGGCACTCAACTTAATGAAACGAGTAATCCAAGAGCAGCTCTTTGCCTAATCCATCTCGATGCATTTCTTTACGTTTTAATATTCATCTAAAACACTTGAATCTCGCCGGGAGAGCCTAGACAATTGCGGAAACAGCACTTACTTTAACTATCTAGCAGAAGAAAGAGGTATACACAACAATAACAGATTTTCTATACTCAACAAATAGTTGTTCGTTTTATTTATAAGAATTAATCAATTTTTTGATTGTTCAAATTAATTAATAAACGCGACTCAATCTAGCTGAAATAATAGTATAGTGTTGTATCGATATTTGGCAAACAATCGGATAGGACGAAGGGCTAGACGGGATTTAATCTATTGAATTAGTCTTATAAATATTTGATGGCAATTCTGCTTAAAGAAAGGTAGGTAACATCAATTTCAATAACAATTTGAAATGGAAATGGATTCAGTCTTACAATTAACATTAATTTAAAAGCAATGGCAATTTCCTTAATGCGTTTTAGATTTTCATTTCTCATCAAGGAAAGTAATCCTTGATATCGCTTTCCTATATCAAACTTCACACCCTCCATAAAGCACGAATTGAAACTCGTTCCCAATTAGGAAATTTGGCTTTTACGTCCGATTTTATGGAACCATATAAATTATGCAAAAATATTACCCAAATACGAAATTTTACAATGTACGATAAGAGATAAATCTATTAGCAATAAGATATTATAACCATAACCGTTTTACTACATCGTCTAATTCTAGTTTAATGTCAGTTAGAACTGGATGGGGCTTTTTTGTAAATTGGAAAATCTTCCACACATTATTCAATAATTTTATTTAATTAATCGCAAGGGAATATTTAAATTATTACCGTAATTGTAGGCCACAATAACAAGAAGAAAATTGATAGTAATCCACTAATCTACAACGTATCTAGTGATGATTTCCCAGTAGAATTCTTCAACTTTTCAACACAAGAAAATAATGGAAAAACAATTTAAATAATAGGATAAGAACATCTAATTAGCGATTGTCGAGCGAAAAAATATTTCCAAAACAACAACCACAAATCATTTTTGGCAACCAGATGTTTAATTAAATAAACCAGAAGAAAACACGAAAAAACCGAAATAATATACTTCTTAAAAAAAGGAATGAAACACAAATGGGATAAAAATAAGAAGCCACCATCATCAGAACGTAAAAGCTCACAAGGTGACTGAATTATTCCCTTAGAACGTTCACTGTCAATTAATAGATGCTATTCTCGTTTTAGTTGCTTATTTATTTATTTTTGGTTTGTTGTTTTGTCCAACTTTCAGTTTGTTATCCTTGTTTCATATTTTTTTCTTGTTATTTTGCGATCGTTGCGTCGTACATAAATTGGACAGTGAGTTGAAATTTATGGGAGAAATGTCTAAGTTAATTAGAGCCACTGTGATACACCGATCCAGCGGCGTAACATCAATTCGGCTCTATTCAATTTATACAAAGATTTCGCTATATATGCAATTTCGGCCAAAATATTTTGTCAATTAAATTTAGTTAGTTCTGTTCACATTGGAAAGTGTGGGAAACAACGGTTTGTAAAGTTCGTTTTTTCTCGAAAATGGAAATTTTATTGCGCCGTTAACGTCTTTCTCTTATCGCGAGTGAAACGTTGTCAAAGGTGTGTCCTTAATTTAAAAGTAACGGTGACAATTTCCAAACAGGTGTTCGAATTTTAGCTAGAAAGCTTTAGATTTACAAAAGTTATAACGCCTAATTCGATAGTGAAAGGAGTCTCGTAGCTCATTGATAATTTTGTTTGATCGCGACAGTTACACTCTACTAATTTGGTGTTCAATGCTAGTTTAAAATTGAAAATGTCGCGATTTATTCGAAAATCTATTAACAAATAAAAGCGCAATAAATATCAAAGAAAAGTCCAAACATTCTTTTCGTAGGTGAGAAGAATTTAAGTCGTAGATTAAATTGAAAGCAATACGAATAAAACTGTTTTGTTATTCAAAAAGTGTCACTCTGATATCAGTTGGAAATAAATTATTGATACAGATGTAAATGTTTTGTTACTTTTTAATGAAACATTATCGAAAATACGAGCACATTAATTATATGTTGATAAATTTCCAATCAATTCACAATTTTGTTATTTTATTTACATAATTTAATAAGCAATTTTAATGGGCAGAATTGCCGCTGGAAATTACCCACATATCTTCAACTTTTTCAAACTCGTACCGTCCACAAAGCTAAGATCTTAATGGTAATTAATCAGAAAATCAAATAAATTGGATAATAGATTAAATTTGAAACGATATTATACTGATGATAATCTCAATTTGTGGCGAAGTTCTCTAGAAAATAACCAATTTAAGTGCGCAAAATTTAAATGATTCTTAGTTTAAATAGCAAGAATAAAATTCCATTATTACGCTTCTAATAGTAATTGCGTTTGTTTAATAAAAAAATAAGACAATTAACTGATCAATTTTCTATTAGTTTAAACGTTTAAATTAGTCGTGTAATCAATCGTATCGCTACATAAAGAGACTGTTCTTCTTTTATTGGTATTTTTTTATAAAAGGCTTTCATTGAGCAACGATCTATTAAAAACAGTGTCAACTATAAAGCACCAACTCTACTCACTTTGATACGGATTAAAACGAGTGATGAATTAATGGGGCATATGAGAAGTAGTCTGCTAATTTTAGACGGGCAAAATGCATTGTTAAATTATAGAGAGCATCTCCTTTGACAGTTTGTATTTTATATTAAACTGTAAATTCACCAGTACCCCTGCTATTAATCTATTACGACTGCTACTAATACAAATACTAGATTTAATCGATTCCCAATAATTTAATAATACACTTGCAATGTTACTTTTGTGTTTGTTTAATTAGTCCGGAATTAATTGCGATGTAATTGGATTCCGTTATTGGAAAGCATTGTGTTGAAGCCATCGTGAAATGAGGCGAAAGTGTATGGTAATTAAATTCTTACTTTAATATCCTTGTCATCCTATAGTTGAACAAATTAATTAATATGACTATATTGTTCCTCTTTACATTCAAAAAGATGAATGATAGATTTTTGTTTTTCTATGAAATCAACATTTAATTAAGGCCCTGTTGTACAACGTACAGAATTGGATTTAATTGATAATTAAATCTTATACCTATGTATAGGAAAGATCGCTGTAATCATTATCTTGTTCATGTATGTGTATAGATGTTAGTTTGTTAGTATTGTATAGGGTTTTTGTCTTTCGTTAATTAGACGATGTGTTGGTTTGAAACAGGAAAAAAACCCGAACGGAACAAGAACTAAAAATGGCGAAGGGACTATAAAATATACAAACAGTGGCCCATTATGTCAGTCTTTGGTATTTTAACAATGTCTAAACTGCATTGATATCCCATTCAGTTGCCGATGTAATTAATGCTCACGAAAATTTCCTATTGACTACTACTACAACTATACTTTGGCTACAACTTTTTCTTCGACTTCATGGCGATAGCGGAACAACCGAAAAAAGGGCGTTTTTAATCATCATTTCCAAGTTTCGAAAAGTTCTTTGTCCTCAAAATCAACTTCTTTCGGTCACTTTTATTCTGCGTATGTGTGTATTGATGTGTTCGCGTGCCAACTGGTCTTCGTGTGTGCGTCAAATGTAATATTAACAAATTGTGTAAGCTGCAGTTGGAAATTTATTACACTTTTCGCTTGGTGGTTTATCTTGAAGGTCATTACATAGCCAGTTAACGTATCGAACTACAGTAATTCATCCTAATGCGACATTCTCGTGTTTGCCGAATATTATTTCTCTTCAAATAAAACAATTCGTATTCAATAATACGATTTGTATTAAAATCAGTCAATTCGTCTATCCACCACTATATTTTACATTATAATCATCTATCCATTTCGATAACATGTCAATATCTCTAGCGACCAACCGATATTGGACGTTTAATTAAATTGAGTGTAAACGACGAGCCGTTTTTCAAAAGCATATGTATATGTTGTCGTTTTTTCCATCTTTTTTGGGGCCCTATAAATTGATCACGATCCTAAATGGGGTATGGTGGAGCCGACTTTTAATGCCCCATTAATGGACGTTTTGAAATGTAATCTTCATGAAACCATCGATAATTACTCGGCCGCATTAAATTTGTAACATAAAACAATACTTTAAACGCATTTAAATATCAAATGGAAGCAAGCGCTTTAAAGAGCTTTTAGACTCATTTCTACTCGGGGAAACTTGCAGAATTGCCGCCCGGAGCTGAACATTGTTAATCGACGGAAATGGGGCTATTTACGTTTATACTGAATTAATTTGAAATTTGCTCAAGCGAAAATTAAGTAGAAAAAAACGACAATAATAAATATAGTGGTTTTTTAAACTTGTTGATGACTTACCTGGTATATCTGGAAAGTGATCGTCTATTCAGTCACGACTCCTACGTGGTCGTCCGACTTTCCCTTTACGTACCGCCGGTGTGGATGTTGAATTTTTCAATAATTTATGCCAATCTTGTTCACATACTAAACTACCAGCTAACATATAATAACGGTCACCTTGTACTAATGGTGCACCACATTTACTACATACGAAACATTTTAAATGGAAAACATGTAATGGTGCACCCGGTTGTTGTGATGATGGCCCACCAGATCTCATGACAAATTCACTAGCTGGTATTATTTGACCGCACGCCGAACACGCTCCTGAATTCCCAAACAACCTATAGACAACAATACGAAGAAATAATAACAATAATACTAAAAACAAATAGAATGAAATTCAATAATTTAACACTAGATGTAGTTGTAATGTCGATTATAATAATTCTGCCCGGCTTTTGTTGCCGTTCCGGCCCCCAAGATCCCCACAAATCTCACTCTCTCCGGTTCACTTTAATTAGGAGTATCTTCTATTGTGGAAAATACCGCGATTATCCGCGGGCACTTTCTGATTAACGAATCCAATTATAGTCACGTTGTACTGAGAAAATTATTAGTTGTGTTGTTAATTAGATTATGGCACGGATGAGAAGGTGGATTGATTGCAAAGGGCCAGTCTCAGATCTCCTAGATGCTTTATTATAACAAATAATATAGGCACATATAAATATTTTTAATCAACGTTAAATCCCATGTCGAAAACGTACACAAATTACCGATTTAATTAAAAGAAAAGCTGCCAAAAAAAGAAAACGATAAATTACACTTTAACAAACTAATTAAATTCAACTTTCACTTCTCGAGTTATAAACGTTATTGCAACTATTTCCAGTAAAGTTTCCACAAATTGATGAAAGTTGCAAGTTTATAAACCTTATCGTGATATTGTCCACACGATTCTTTTCTTTCTAAATTATATTCTATCATTATTATTATTATTTAATCTAAAACAATTGTTAATGGATGGCCATACGGGGGCTCTGTAGAGATATTGCAATTTTGTTTAAAGTGCAAAGGTCAACAATATAGTTGATCGTCGCACCCTCTTCTACCATAAATACATTTCATTCCCCCTTGGTTTCTTTTATATTGTACCATTCATGAGCGCCTTTTTAAATGCCTGAAACGACTTTTAATTAATAAAGTCCTCGATGGCAAACTGAGAGTAATTAGTAGACGCGACCACAGCATGAACCGTCAATCAATTTGATCATGTATAAGTTTCACGTCGGAAAAAAAGAGAGGAAAATAAAATTATAAATAAAATAAAACCATCAAAAGCGTATTCATTATGAAAGCTATTCAAGTGTGGTGTTGCATAAAATTAATTAGCTGCCGTGTACTAGCGTTTTAATAACATCAGCCCCAACTACCCTGTCACTGCGGCCGGTACACTTGATTAATGCACCCACTTTGCATTAACAATCCGGTAAATGCAAATTCTCATTTGATAAAAGGAACTAACTAACATTGTTCATCATAGAGGAAGTCATTCAACATCCAAAAAAATCAAGCGAAATTGTTCTCATTTGCGTTAAATGTTGATTGATTCTGGTTAATTTGCTAAATTCCCCAATATCTTCTGGTATTTTAAGATAAGAGAAATATTCCAAGTTGACCGTCGTTTCGGTGACAAAGCTAGTTAAAAGATAGCCCAAATGTAAACATAGCATCTGTCAAACATCCATCCAATTAGACCAAGTTGAGAATTTATTATATGCGCATACTTAAATAGACCAACTCTGTTTACTTTATTAGCTATGTTTATTATATAAGACCTGCGCTTACTGATAATTGCAACTATCCAAGCCAATTAAGCTGGGACCCGCTTCTCATTAAAGCGCTTTTAGTTTTCTCCCTTATTTTGTCGACTATAAATAACTTTTGACGTTCTATATTCCATACACAAATAGCAATACAAAGTAATTTCAACTATTAATAAAATCTAGCATAATTACTAATAAACAGGTACTTGATTCAAGAGCTTCCCCGGTTGTGTGCAGAAGGAAAAACAACGACGAGAGAAAAAAAACCGGCATTAAACTCGACTAATTACCAGAATTGGAATTGTTGTTCCCTTTTCTCATATTACTTGGAGAAAAAAGCCGGTTAATTAACGTATACCTAATTAACAAAAGTATTAATATTGTATTGTGAATTCTCGAGCGATACAAATAAACAAATTAGAAACTAATCCTATATAAATGACAATTAGTTCTGTGTTATTCGAGTAGAATGCAGCAATCTGAGCCCTATGATATGCTAGTTTTTTTGATGTTTTACGGCCGGTAAACGTGTTAATATCGTGTAGAAAAGTGAAATTGTTGGCTGCCAGAAATCAGCAAAAGATGTTTGAGAGAATGAATGAAATAAAGAGTCTTTGTCGCACACTTTTAGGGAAATGTATGCAAACGGTGTTTGAAGGAAAGTGGGCATGTAATTGGTCCCTGCCGCGACGCTTCTATTGATTGAGGCCCCCGGCGGCGCGGCCTGGAATCGAGTTAGGCAGTTGTTCCCTAGAGTCTTCCACACATACAGACAGACAGACAGGGAGAAAGAGAGGGCCCCACTGCCTGCCTGCCTGCCGACGCTAACGGCGGCTGTTTCTCTACCTTTTCTTACTAACCGTCGTCGTTCGTGTTCAACTATTGTACCGTACACCAGTCCGTGTTCAGACATCAAATAGGAATGTAGAAGAGATACTAAACTACAAATATATACGAAATTTGGTTCTATTCAGTATTATACGTGAGATGTTGAAATTTATTCCAATTGCTCATAAATGGTGTGCGTTCTTTAAAATTTTCGTAAAGCAATTTGTTTTAAGGCCATTCGAAATAAAGCCACAGATTTGATGCGGCATGCGGCTTTTATTATTGACGAAAATTGTAGACATTAATGGACTAATTTAGAAAATGGTGCAATTACTTTGGTAAATTTTAATTGTCGACAGCCTTCGCTAATAATTTAAAACATTAACTAAACTAATGAAGCCTAATGGTTTGTTGCTGATCTAAAGATCTAAAATTGGAGGAGGAGTGGTATCAATGTTAATGAGGAAATATTCAAACCTAATGCCTTAGGTATTACATCAAGATGAATTGAAATGTTGGCATGATAATGATGATGGGAAAGCCGAAACTATTGAAGAAAAAAAGCTAATTGATTTATTAACTTGTTTGCACAATACATTTTGGATATTCCTATACAAGTGAAAGTGATTTAATTAACATGTCAAGTTGGTTGTTATCTCACCGAATTGCCCATTTTAATTTGCTGAATTTTATAGAGCAAGAGAATTTCGTGGGAATTACCTCCCTGTAGATGCCAGAAAGTGGGACAACTTTAAAAAACATTGGTCTTTTTCATTTTGCAAATAGAATTTGAGATTGGATAATAATCTTCAGAGTAAATCCTTCAAGAATACTCAATTATTTACGAATTGTTTGTTTATGTACTATAAGCTTAACATTTAATAAGACATATTAAAATGAACAAAGCGGACGACAAATTGGAGCAATATTTAATGCAAAACAGAACAGAAAGTTGAACAATTAGGCGTTGACGAGGTAGCAGTCAGGCAAAGTTGACGAGCCCCGTTTATATGAAGGCAATCAGTATTTGCAGGCGGTATTTCCGACCAACACCTCCTTGTGACATGGCAGTTTCTATTAGATTATCTAATCGTTTCTCGTCCCCCTCACACAATCATTTTCATCCCCCTGTTCTTATTTGCTGTCAAATTATGTTCACGTCTGTCATTCCGAAGCGGGCTCACCGTCTGCACGTGACTCTGGTTTTCTCTCATAAGTCGTTCCAACATTGACGACGACGACGACACCAAAAACAACAACGAATAAAGACTTCCAGATATTGCCGCCTTAGGATTATCAAGACCCATGTCACCGGACACAATTTATTATTGTTTCGACGAAAACTCAATTTGTAGAGCGTCGTAAAGAGAGAAACGCGCATAAAACCGCGTTCGACCTGATTGGGGTGGTTGGCTTACTGCATTCGATAAGTTGATTGGATGCAACCCGATGCTCGGGGCGACTGTGTCAATCTAACCCAAAACACCTTCAATATAGATATTCATCAAATCAAATCGAATTTGATGATTACCAACGTATAAATTGTACAATCAACAAATATAAATTATAATAACAATTACTTGATCCCAAGAGAGTTTCAAGTAAATTTATTAAAATACCAAAGCTTGGTAACAACCTATACTTTAATAGTCTCTTTCTCGTACATAAAAGATTTGCCGCCAAGTACCAAGTTTTAATGAGGTGAAATTCACGTGTTTGCTCTTGACTTTTTGCCAAACGTAATGATCAGCGGGGGTTGAAGGGGTGCTGCAAGATTGCAGTTTGTGTGAAAAGTTGGATAAATTATTATTAAAAAGCAACCACGCGAATATCTGTTCTTAATCAAACTTCGTTAACGAACACATTATTGATAAAATTATCGTATTTTTTACATTATAGAACAGTCAAAGAATTTAGAATCTTATTAATTTAAAGCTTAAACGATTTACTAACGGAATGAATGGCAAAACGAGCAAAGAAAACCATTATTATTGTCATATAAAAATTGAGAATTATCTGTTATCCCGATATCGACAGCCAATTAGCGGTTCAATTTATTTTTCGTTTTCCTTTTCCATGGCAAGACAAAGAAACGAATAGAGAGACGACAACATCATCAACCTTCATAATGGAGTAATTTTAACAGAAATAAGATTATAAATTGAAAGACATTTTAAATTTGCATTTAAATCAGTATTCGTGTAATCGAGTACAGGGCGTTATAAGAAGATTCAGCGCTATTGTGTGTCGTCATAATCATTGTCAACATCCCGTTACAGGACCACAGTTTGTTGTTTTTGATTTTAATTTATTACACCACAATTTGCTATAATCAAAAATAAATTAGAAAATTAGGGGAGAAAACATCGAATTGTATTGATATTTTAATAGTGGTATTTGTTCATTTGTCAGTTGTGTTTATTTAAAATAGCGCGTTTTTCACAAAACCACTTACGTTTGATGTTCTTCACTAAGCGCTTTTCAGCGATGATTGAAGTGTATGTGAAACGATTTAACGAAGTAGCGTTGACAAAGCGAGCGCGCTAAGTGAATGCTAATCGACACTACGTTCTTCTTTCATTAGCGAAAAAATTGCAATTCCTCGAATCAATGTCATTGTAATTATTGTGAAGAAAGTGGGTATAATTTCTAATTTTATGCACCTATATTTATGTTATATTGATTGGCAATAATGGGGTTTATTATAATGAAATTGTTAGTAAAATCGTGATTAGATTGTTTTTGTGGCGTGTGATAATGCATCGATCTGCATTGCGGTCTGTTTAGAACCGTCTAATTTATTAGCATAAGTTGAATACGCGCCGACACGACTTGTATCGATCGATCAACCCCTTCACAAAACTAGTTGTAAATACAAAATTATCGAAAAAGTAAAAATTAACAAAAACGACATGTTAACTCGATTCAAGATTAGTTAAAATAATAAATAGGAGCTTTATTGTAGTATTTTTTACCTCGTATAATCTTGTTTACAAAGGATCATTCCGCCTTTTGTAAAACATGAAGCTCCAAGGTCCGCTAGAAGTGCCGCGCAACACGAACACTTTAAACAGCTATTATGCCAATAGCTATCTAATGCATGTAGAAAGAAACGTTCAGCGATTTTGGCACCACACCCTCCACATACTTTCAAGTTCATATTGTTATTATTATTGTTATTATTGCTAGGATTGTGATGTTGATGACGGGGACCGTCAGATGGCGGACCACCGCCGAACGATGGGTGCGGATGATGGTTGTGCGGATGGCCTTCATGTGAACCGCTCGAATGGCCTGTTAATAAGAAGAAAAACAGATACAGAATCTCTAGTAGAAAACGACAATTTTCGTTTACCTAATGGGCCAATTCCGTGGCCATTTGTGGGGTGCATACGATTGTGTGGTGCTCCTGGTCCCGGATGGCCGGGATGGTAATTGTTATTCTCTGGTGACGGAGGATGCGGAGACGTTAACTCCGGACCTCCGTAAGGATGGTAATGAGGGTTCATAGCTGCAAGAGCGCTGGCTGCCAGTTTGACGGTAATAGCGCGCCAACAGGAGCGCTCACACGACTAACACAAAAATATTTGTTGTTGTCCTTTTGGTTTTGTTTGTTGGAGAATTTTGTTAAATCATTGACGACATCAAGTGATTTAGTCCTGTAACAAAAGAAAAACCAATCAAAATTACCAATTAAAAAAAATTACATGTATTTCTTCTGTCTATCTATAATCATAAATCTCAATAAATCTCATCATGGAAATATCGTGACTTGTTTATATGGTGTATCGTTGTTTGAAAACTACATTTAAAAATAACGTGAACGAAAAGAAAATAATAATCCTAGGATAACTCAATAATAACACCCAATTGGCCGTAGCAACACTATCTGTATCAAGTCTATATTCTCTACATAAAAGACGAAAAAATCGTTATGATCTATACAGCATACGCTAAATAACAACCAAATAGAGAGAAAGAGGGGATTTTTATCTCACGAGTTAATCAAATGAAAATTACATGATTCGAAACAATCATCCTGAATAGAGATTTTTCCTGGAGGATTTATCCTAGTTACGATTTCAATTAAATTACTTTAATCTCCTGATTCCACCGTGAAATTAGCACAACAACATCATCTATCTAATTTTATGTGCTATTCTCTCTCTTTATCTGGCCCTCGTTTTTTTCCCTCCACGTTATATACGGGAAAATATAGTTTTTCAACCCTCCATGTTGGGCCAGACATTATTTACGACAATCGTCTACACAGATCTATACCAAGTCCAAGGCTATATGTAATTTGTAGGTCCACTTACCGACATAATAACAGTCGTAAGGTGGTTTACCTACAAACTTATATTTTAGGTGCCGAGATTGGCTTTGTTTGGAAACTGACGCCAGTCCTCTACTATAGCGAAAAAAAAAAACACAAACAAAACGGATCGTCCCATTGCCAACGGTAAAACGGACCATTAATTTTGATTCAATTATTTCCAAACTACTATTAAGGATTTGGTAATTGTGTTTATTGTAGACAGATAATACAAATGAAATTCAATCGAAATTGAAATGGAATATTTTTTTCATCCGATTTTTGATTAAATTAATTAAAAATTTATTAAATTGTTAGTTTTGATTAGAGAAATTTGCGAATTCCTTCCACCTGTCTCAATCTTCCAAGATTTAATCGCATATTTCATCAATTCCGAGAATTATAATCAATCATGGCTGTATTTTTATTTATATATAACGAGAAATTAATCAAAGGTAAATTTCCACGTGTACAACACCGATTTTTTTTAATAATTCCGATTTAATCGGAAAATTTGAAGAATTGAAACAATAATTTGTCAACCTAATGTATTATTCAGATAATCTGTTATAAAATATAATTATTTTCACATTTCGATATCACGATATTATCTAAATTGATATTTTAGGATACTTTACCCATTAAACATAAAACAACAAACACGCCATGAGAAAACTTTAAATTGTTGTTGAGATGATTTTAATCAAAATAATGGATTAATCTTCATTAAAAGTAACTTAGGAACCATATAATGAACAATTAAAAGGATCTGTTAGTTGTTTTCTGCTCTTGTTGTTATTAACTTTGTAAAGATTCAAATTTCAAATAGAAATTTTTCTAATAAAACAACCGAAATTCGCTTGATTTCGTGTAAAATTTAATTAAAACATAATTTCGTAGCGTTAAATTTGTGTTTTATTTTATTATTTTTTTCTCTCCTCTCTTTCATCCATCCATCTATGTGCTTCTTTTTTCCTCGCCCGGTGATGGGTAGAAGAGGGAGAGCTTTAAAAAGCAATTACCTACCCTTGATACTGTAACATAATTACTGTTCCCTATAGTGGAAAAAAATCAAGCTTACCCCCTCGCAGTCTTTGAATAATCGTTCAGGCTAACCCCTCACGAAAATAATTTGCTCCATTCCCCCCTCGTTTATTGTAATGTAATATTGCTTATAACTGTAATGTCTGTACAATTTATGTTATTTAATCATACACATATAGAATATCGTCCAAGATGCACCTAAATATGAATCATTTTTAGAGAATGTTTTGTTGAGATGTATTCCACTACTAGGTACGTACATAAAGTAATAACGTTATAAATCACAACTATATCTCTAACATGGGGAAAATATTATTTTATTGCGTCAAATTTGAATAAATCACCGAGTTTTAATAAAAACAGTTTAAACAGAAGAATGGAAGATTTATTAGAAAAATCGAAAACTGATCGTAATTTGACCCAAGTTTCTCAATTCGAATACAACAATTTTCACTAACTTATAAAGACCTCAAAAACAGTGCGTTTATGGCTTTATGACTTACAATTTTATAAAAATCGACTGATTCAATTTTACCCAAATACAGCCGAAAAATTAAGTCAATTGAGTTCAATTCAATGAAACCAAATTTAAATAACGTTAAAACTTCAATGTTATTCGTTTTTGTTTAATTTATTTTAGTTTTACAACAATCAAAATAGAAAAAGAAATACTTACTTGGACAAATAATTCACAAACTGCTCAAACACAACAACAGCTCCCAATGAACACTGGTATTGATTAAATTGGCAATTGTAAGGTTAGAACAGTTGGGAATTTGGTTATACCAACCCAGATTTTCGAGAGTGCGTAATTCAAAAAGTCCAAAAGTCGATCGTATTTATTCCAGTATTATGAAGAGTTTGTGAATTATTTGTACAAAAATAAGTTGTTTTATTTATTTTTAATATTTTCGATGTTCATTGCAAAGAATGTTGAATATACCTGAAGAGTTCTGAAAAGAATAACTGTAACGAAGGGATGGTTGGGTCCTGTTCGAGTCAGGTAAATGTTCACGAAAAATTGACACATGTTAGTGTATAAATTGAGAAAAATTAACGATGTAAAACGGAATTGTAAATTCGATTGGATTCGTAACAGTATTGCGTATAAAGAAAGTTGAATTTAATATTCGGGAAAAATATGGCAAAAGGTCATGGCCATGTTCAACATCAATTTCAATCAATTAATTTTACAACACAACAAATAAATTGATTTATCCGAATTAATCACGGAACTAATTAACCGAAATTTAGTAGAAAATTTGGTGAAAGCTCCTCTATTATCAAAAACAACCAGACAAAACAACAACAATAAAAAAAGAAACGAAAATAACCTACTTACGAGGATCGACAATAATCCATTATCCAATTGAATAATTAATAATTGGAAAATTTCAAACACTTGGTTTTTAATACACCCACAGATGTTTATCGTACAAGATTCAATTTATTTATTATAGCTTTTTATTAGTAAGTATCTTTTAAGTATACTCACACACACAAACACAAAAACATTCATATATACATGAAATATAAACGACAACATGTCTGTATAACTCGAGAAGGAGAATGGTATTGGAAAGCAATTTGTGAATTGTGGAACTCGAAGACTACAACAGGGGATGCCACCCTATTAGAACTAGCTAGGGAATGTTGTAGAGAACAGGGTGAAGCGGTTCAAGTATTGGAAACTTGAAACCATAGACCTCAACGATAGATCTATCGAATCTACCGATTTTACACACATTTACAATTTACGATGACGGGCAAAATTGTTGATCTTTTAAATAAACGAACAATGAGTACGAGTATTGATGGTTAAATCGAACATTATGATTATCAATATAGTTGATAAGCTTCAACAGCAATCGCCGCCACCGTTTGATGTCTTATTCGACGTGCGTGACGCAAAACACACAAACGCACGTGAGTTGCGTGTTTTTACAATAATCGTGTGTGTGGTAAACATGACAACATGTGAAATAAAATTCACCGTCTTTTTATCATTTAAAACTTTTTCAACGAATAAAAACCAACGATTGGAACAGAAACACAAGGGGCTAGAGAACGAACTGAAAATTAGACCGGAAATGGAGATTTTCCGTCAAGAACTCCATGTATAAATAAATCTATAAGAAATATCGCTGTACTGCCAAGTGCCAAACACTGAATAATAATAGAAAAATTCTAAAACAAGCGTCATTCTCAATAGAATCATCATTTGAAATGCGTTTCAGCGAGTTAGCATGTTACATAAATTTGTTCGATTCTTATAGTTCTTGTATAATAATAGTAACAATGGAAAGGGTTTATTTTTCGTGTCTTTTGGATGCAATACGGACAGCATTTATGCCATATTCAATTACAGTAGTGTGATTCATTCGTCAATATTACAGTAGAACGAGTACGATGGCAACATCTGGGTCCGAACGCAGAAAATATGCTAATATTGCATCAAGTTGTTCTTCATCGCTTATTTGCTCGTTGGATGTGCGCATTTGGTCATGAAAGTAACACCTGAAACCGGCCATTCGCATTCACTATTCAAACATTGTTCCTAAAGAAAAGAGAAAACTACTCCACCTAGTAGACACGCGGAATAGAGCGGTAAAGCTGTTTTTTGTTCAACTTACAAAAAAAAGAACTTTCTTATTCCTACACAGTAACATCAAAGATGGACTTAAGTTGCAAGAATTACATTTGTATCGCCGTTACGACTCTTTCTCTACAAGTTCTTATGCAAATTATCATCTTTTGAAGAGGAAAAGTGCATTTTCAATGCGAAATTATGTAAATATTTGCTTATATTATTTTTTGTACAAGTCATGGCTCAATTTGGCTTCGATAGTTGGTGGTGGTTGGCTAACTAGTGAATTTTAATCGAAACTAATCTCTAAGTTCACATGCCACTTTAATCGACCATAAAACAAATTTACATACACTAAATAACAAGCCTTATCGTTTTACAACAATATAGAAATAGAGTCGGTGGGAAATTCAATTATTTGGAAGGAATCAAAATTTCGATTATTTTAACGATTGCTACTAGTAGTTTCATTAAATTTCGCGTAATTTGTATAAGAAAATAAAATAATAGTAAAATAACGAAGAAAATATTAAAAGATAGGACAACAACAAAACCCACAAACAAGTTGCAATTTTAAATTCGGAATTCATCTGCAACAATCCTGCGATTGCAAATTACCATTGTTACAGTATAATGTAACAGGATAGCTACTATTCCCCAGTTCCAGGGAAATAAAAACCCGCATAATGCCACACAGAATTATATTTCCCTTGGAATTATTAAAGCTCTTCAGAAAAATATAACAACAACAACAACAACACAAAAATAGGGCTAATTTGAAACGGCAATTTTGCTCAAATATTCAAGCGATTTGTAAGCAAATCAATCAAGTCGTTATCTTAGTAGCAAATTATTGTTATATAGTTTCTGATTAGCCTTTTTAGTCTTTAGTTGTGAATCTTTTTATTTCCGTTTGTTCCCAGGAGCAACAACAAAAGAGATTCGTAGTTTTTTCTTTACGAAATAATGAATCAGTTACGGTTTATCTTTTCCGATACGTTCCAATTACCTTCTCTATATCGCCCATTGATCTGATATTTAATTAAGTTAAATCAACCATCGAATTCTATTCAATAAAAACGAAAAAAATCAAATATTATAATTTCAATGCTGTTACATTTAATCGAACAAAAAATTGATTTGTGTTATTTTTCTGTCTGTGATTATTTTCTTCGCACAACGAATCCCTATATTTGGATGGATAATCGTTTTATAGAAAGAAAAATACAACGAGAGTTTTCTTGTATTAAACCTCAAAGGAGAAATTAAACTAAGCTACAAGAAAATCAATTAAGACAGTAATTAATTCCTCGTAAACGTTAATACAAAAACTAATTTCATTGCAAAGCACAAAACATAATTAAATGTTTTGTTTTACTACAATAAAAATTCATCCTCGAGGGTTTCCTGTTGGTAATTGATTCTGTTGTTCTGTTGCTTCTTCTTTTTCATTATTATTTTATTATTATTTTATTTTTCATCTAGTTTATACTTTTATTCGTTTAAGAAACAATCATATAATTTAACGCTATTTCAACAGCAACGACAAAAAAGTCTCGAATAGATCGCGTGAATTCACTTAAATTATTCTTGATTTAAAAAATACGCCGACTACCAACAATTACAGTTTGTAATAATAACAGGTATTTATCTTGTCGGATTTCATTCAATGCAATTGTGTATTTCAGATAGAGCGATAAATCTGTGAATTATTCAATGATTACTAAAGTTTTGCTGTCATATTGACGCGAGTCGTGAGTTTATTCTAAACATTAAAAGATTTAACAATTGTATCTCGTTTATTGGTTGTAATTCTTCGAAATTGTACGGAAAGATTCGCGCATTGGTGTGATAATAGTCAAGAATGTATCGTCGGCGTTTTATCAGTTTGTTGGACATTACCGGGGACACCTGTTCGTATCCCAGATGAACTGCAATTGTACGTGCAATGAAACCAGAACTTGAAAACCACTCAACCGTATACATTCTCTATTTATTTGTATAATAATGACGATGTTTCATACTTGAGAATTACAATTTATTGATAGTCACACGGCTGTATTTAACAATCAAACAAGACTAGATCGATTGATTTGTCCGACAAATTCAACTTTCTAATGAACCACAATCGACAATTCGAACCGTTACACCCCCAATCGTTGTGGTAGAACAATTTCGATAAATCTAGTCTGCAATTCATACTACAAAATAAGTGAGTTTAAGACAGAACAAACATTACCGAATATCAAGCAACAACAACAATAACAAATAGGTTCAGATAGCGAAATTCCCGAAGCTTATCGGAATTCCAATTGAATCCAGTAGTTATAAAGACATCGTGCTGTGGAACAAGAGCTCCTAATTAGATAACAACTAGAAAGTTTGTTTGGAGTAACGGTAGCAACAACAGCAGTAGTAGTCGTCGTAGTGATAGAGTCTTTAAACCCATCCTGCCTACGCCCCCACAACATGCTTTTATTGTTCTTGTTATGTTGCACAAACGATTCTAATAGTAGGGTAGAATAGTGAGAAACAAAGAGACAAAGATTGAGTAGATGGTCAAAATGTATAGAATGTTATCGGTCCGGTAGTTGTTGAATGTAGAAGGACCAGTTCCGGTACTGGACCGTAACAGTTTTAGTCGTTTACGTGTTTTAGTATTAGTGTCGTATATATTTACCGGAACTTGGTGGCTCTAACAAGATTACGTTGTAATAGCGGATAACCGCCAGTTGAAGGCATTTAGCCACAAAGTTGGTGTCGCATCGCTAATGTCACACCCGCCTTGCGGTCACCACTATCAGGGACTCTAGTTAATTGTTTATTGACAATCAACATGGACGACCTGTTACAAACCTATCAACACAAACGATAGATCAGAGATAAGATGATGAACACAATTAAAAATAATTAGAAAGATCTTATCGTTACATTGAAATTTGGAAGTAATTAAGATTATTAATTTTTAAAAAACTGCTGACATTCTTACGATTTGTTATCAATTGATGATGAGATAATTAATATAATAACTGATAAATTTATAAAAATTGTAAAATTAGATAATTAGAGGGTTTGTTTTTTGTATTAAAGCCACATTACCGGATGTGTAGGCGTGGTTCTATCGTTCTTCACGGACATGTGAACTCACACCTATAAAAACACCCACATTATGACTTTCTTCACTTTCAAAAATTCTCTAACTCATTGTTGTGAATAGTTTGGACATGACTGATTTTCATTTGGTTAGAAAATCAGTCAACATTCTCAACATCATCATTACAAAGCAATATTTGCCCCAAATCAAAACGCCCTATATTTCTACAGCGAGTCGTCTTTCGGGGGAAATTATGAATTCTTTGTGTGTACTTAAAATATTCGATTTGCAAGTTTAGGTAAAACCGGCCACATTCCTTTATAAAGACCAACGGATACTGTGTTGTCCTGTTCTCTCCACTCCCACGTGTTCGTTCTGTGTGTGTGCATTGTGGCTTGCACTGTGTCGACCTCCAACCGGTTTTTCTTTCTCGTCGGTAGACGTTGTTATTCCTCCCTCGAACACGTCTCCAATCTTTTTACGTTTTTATTTTCGTTTTACGTAAATACACAACAATCACTTTTCAAGTTTCACCAGAGCAAAAACCTTAATTCAACTCGAGAAATTCGACAAAATCCAAATAGACCCACGGACATTTTCAATATAAAGTAATGGCCACTTAAATGAGCTGTTTTGCAATTTTAACCGAACGATTACCCCCAAATTTGATAGAAACCCTCAAAATTTTCAGCGTTGGGTGGTAATTTTCGAAACTATAAGACTAGAGTTGGAATTGTTTAAAGTTAGGGGTAGGTCTATCTTGTGTGTTATTGATGATGAAATACGCCCCTTACCCACGACTGAAAAAATAAATACACGGTTCTGTTTGATTTGAGAGACACGAAACGTCCCGCGAAGGGTATCATTATTATAACTATATAGGAATCGGTATAGAGAAAGAGACGTGAGTAGATTCGAAATATTTCAAGAATTTGTACTAATAATGTTGCTATTGTACAATATGAAAGTCGAAATTTAAGCATATCTTAATTAAAAATAATAAACGTAATTATTTTTTATTATACAATAATAAGCGAATTCATTCAACTATAATTCACTCGTACATTTATGTATTAATTGAGCTGTACAATTTCGATATATTCATATAAATAGGCGCAATTCGAACACACACAATATGGCTAAATTGAATATTACAGAGTGCAAACGAAAATTGAATAATAGTAGTGGTGCGGCTGCGATTGATTTACGAAATACCAACAAAATGAGAACGAACAAGATATATGTAGGTTTATAGAAATTAGACAAAGACATGACTAGGACAGGTAATAAATTTAATCCCCTAATTTGGCAGGGAGACAGAGATGTTGGGAAACGAGAAATAATAGGCGAATAACTATTGTGCAAAACCTGAGCTATTTATTGGGGGGATAATGATCGAATATCTGCATACATATCGTCATGGAAAAATAAATTAAATTTATAATCTTTGGGGTGATAAAACAAAAAAAAAAAGAATTGTATCGATTAGCTTGGAAGATTACAAGAGAATGCAGCAGGTGGAGATTGCAATTAACATGGAAATGTATATTGTGTTGCTTTAATTGAGATATTTAAATTTTAAATATGGTTTGATTACTTCTTTTGTTTTCGTTTATTCATTATTTAGCAAGCTGATGCCCCACGCTTATTCTCTCTCTTGCTTTCAAATAAATTATTTCACTTTATTTACATAGTCAGTTCGTTACAGTCCTTCACAAAATACTTGAGCGTTTTTACATTGTGATTTAACGTAGATTTAATTTCGTATATAATTTCAAACAGAAAATCAAATTAAAAAATAATCTACCCTAAAAGAACAAGATTTTTCTATAACCACAATTCCAAATTAACAATTAGTAATTCAAAATTCGGTAGTTTATAATAAAACCATATTTTATGGGTTATTTATGTACCATCAGTTTGACAGAGACTGAATGTCGTCTATTTATTCAACACGAATTCTGATGACAATCTGAGATGGATTCCGAAGAGGTCGTTGTTTAGTCTGAGTTGAGTAACCTTTCTGCGAATTAACGACACAACTACAAGATGATTTTTGTATTATCAAATATGAATTACAATCGATAAAAGAATCTAATTCATAAACACCATCTATTAATTATTGTGTTGTAATTAATAATTAATGACTTACGTTTGTTGTAGAATTTCGATTAAATAACTGGCTAATTATTAAGCGAGTAACTCATTAAATAGGTTGTTGTTTAATTAAACAAATGAAAGTTAATATAATATATTATATTGCATGTAGAAGAGAATAGAAGAGGAGGTGAATGTGTATATGAGTGTGTAGAAGTGGAATAAGGAGCGACAATAATAGCAGGATATACATCCAAGGTTCGCAATTAATAAACTAATTATTGCTTACATGTCAATCAATGCCAGTGAGTTGTTAACTGTAAACTACAAAATCAGATTCTGAGAGTAGGAGTGTTTATTAGTTATTGAAACGAATAGAGATAGAGTTATGAATTTTGCAAATTATTTTCTCTTTTTCCGTACCTTTAATTAATAACAGTACAATTTAATTATTGTTTCTATTTAAAAGCAAATTGTTTTATGATTGTAATATCATGTACAACAAACCGTCTTATTATCCAAGATACCATCATCATCGTTAATTGAAAAATATAAAATCGAATTATTTTGTACTTGTAAATTGATTCATTCATTTTTTTTACAAAAAGATAATGCATTATAAAAAATTCTCCCGATTTAATATGTCGATTTTCCCAGTGTTTTATAGCACTGGAGCATGCAGTTGACATTACTTGGCTATTATGCAGAGCTAATAGACCCTGTTTTGGACATTTCAATATAACTGATAGAGCTATTGCTCTCGTTCTGCATTGTTCTAGGCACAGACAAGGCGTCAAAAAAATTACACAACAAATTCTACGTTAATTTTTAACGTAGAAATTTGATTGATTTGGCATCGATTTAAAACTCAAACGAAAGTTTCAATAGTTGTAATTCACTGATTAACTTTCTCCGCTCCTTATTTCCACAGCTGGAAGTCAAGCCGGCCAGACTGAATAGCACGAGTATATTGCGAATTTCTCCAATTATTGCAAAATATCCAAATTCTGCCACAATTCCGTTTTGATTCCGTCACTTTTCGTTCCAAAATTCGTATTTGAACCGAAATTATCGCGGCGAAGTTCACACTTCAAGTTTTATTGTATCCATTCTGGATTTGGTCAAACTTTACAGTAGTTTGACAGCAAGGCAGCAAAAAATTACACAGCAAATCCTACGGTAATTTTTAACGTAAAGTTTGATTGATTTAGCATCGATTTAAGATTCAAAAGAAAGTTGTAGTAGTTGTAATTAACTGATTAACTTTCTCCGCTTCCACAGCTGGAAGTCAAGCCGGCCAGACTGAAACAGAACGAGTATACTGCGAATTTCTCCAATAATTGCAAAATATCCAAATTCTGCCACAATTCCGTTTTGATGCCGTCACGTTTCGTTCCAAATTTCGTATTTAAATCGAAATTATCGCGGCGAAGTTCACACTTTATTATTGCATCCAGTCGGGATGTGGTCAAACTTTACAGCAAGTTTTATATTGTTGACCTTACTTTGTCTTCCATTATTTGACGCGATACGCTGCATAAACATTCTGTCGACCCAAGGTCCGGAACTAATTACTTAAATTCTGCAATATATAGCCGTTGATCTCTCAGTTATATCGTCGTCATCATTGCAACTTTACTGTCCCGACAAAAAGTCGAATAAAATAAAAACAACGAGCGATGAGTTACAGACTCGTTCACGAATGAATTTGGAACAATGACATAATTTCACGGTAAATCAACAAGTTGGTTGAAAGAGAGAACGAAGAATTCACACAAATAAAACGGGCGAAGAAGACGTGGAAAAATGAATAACAGAAATTCTTTTCTTCGCAACGTTCTGTTTTCACGTTTCGTTATTCCATTGATAGGGTGTGGATTTGAGTGGATTAGTAGTGTACGATCGTGTATAATCAAAAATAATAATAATAATAATAATAATAATAATAATAGGAGGAGCCAGTCTAAATGGAAAAAATTAAATTGTGGCCGGGTTCAAGTAAATAGCCATAATCTTAATTAAAAACTAAATGAGTTCCAACCAACATAATTTTTGTGAGCCTTATTTATTTTCCTGCAAAATTTAATTATTAATTACAGTTTTTTTTTAATTTCTCCATCATAATCATCATCGTCCTCTTTCTGTTCTACTTCGACTGATGTTGTGTTGTTAAATAACATTGTAAGCAGATAATACAGGCCACGGTTGGTCCGTATCGATTTCATAAACATAATTAACCGTCAAACGCAATTTGGTATATTTGACAGCTAATTAAAAATCTGATATCGCTCAAAATTATGGACATTGCTTAACTCTCGGTTAATACAATTAATTAGTTTTTATGTTGTTTATAAAATGTAATAATGACGATTTAATTAGCGATTGATGGTAGTGGCTATTGCGAATTTTAATTATAAACGATTTTTATTCAGTTAAAATATTTCTATAATAAATACAATAAAAGTACCAGCATGTGGCCAATTAAACATTGGAACTGAATCAAAATAGACGTGTCAGTTTGAGTTTTTGACAGGCATGAGAAACGATATTTTCCTCTCTTCTGTTTTATTTTAAATGTGGGTGGTTGCAACAACGGCTATGAATGGGTACCTAAACTAGCTGCCAACAATACTCCACATACCTGGTGTCACTTATACATTCTTTCATATAAAAATCTAGGTATATAAGCGAGATTCTATCCTATTGTAGTAGATTTAATGCCTCTTAATGATGGGGCCTTTCCCAAAATCAGCTGAAATTTTTCTTTTCAATTTTCATTCGGCTCTATTTTCCTTTTTTTGATGTGTATGCCTGTTGAATTAGAGGTTGGCCGGTGACGTGACAATACGCACAAATGACAAGTGAAATACGCAAATGAAGAATTGTCAGATGTGTGAATGGAGGTCATAATGATCTCCACCGCATGGCGTGATTGTGTTCATTCTCCAGTATACCAAGCGACCTCCGTAATGAGATATTGTCCGGTTGTTGGGATCGAGGAAATACGGGAATACAACCACCCCTAACTGTAGATATCATAGTCTAGATTTTAGACGATTTTATAAACAAACAAATACGCCTAGTTTCATACGTTTTATAAATGTGCACGTTATATAACTATATCTATATATAGGGTATATATAATGGAACCCCAGGACCGTCACGGCAAGATGATTGATAATCACCTGGCCTAACCACCGCTGACGTCACTTCATTAACTTCACGTAATGAAATACTGTGGTTTTACTAATTGAATGTCCATGTAGAGCATAATAGGATTCCCATATCAAGTTGATGTGGAAACTTGATTAAATTAATATTATCAGTGTTAGAACATATTGTGGAACTATTTGCCCCGGTGGCAATGTTCGTTCGTTAACGAACAAAACGCACACAAGGCCGGTGGTGGCATCACTAATTTTTGTCCCTAATCACTAATTAAAACCAATTCACCCAATAATATTCAACTAACTTTAACGAATATCTCGACAAAAAACCAAATTGATCACGATATATTTCCGTATTAGTGTGTTAAAACGTGTCCAATTGTAAAATGTACAAAGAACATCAGCATAAGTAAACGGGTCGCAATAACATACAACTAACAACTAAAGCAAGATAAGCCAATCTACAGGGTACATAGACTTCTCACGAACCTGTCCCTATAGCGGCTAAAAAAACACCTAAGACGATACCACTCTTCAACAACAACAACACAATGTAACATCACAGTCTGTTTGCTGAAAGACCGGTTCATTACACAATTTATATATGTATGCCTTTGTTGAAAAAAATAAATAAAATTAAAAAAAAAATCGTCCATGTAATGGTACTTTTCAATCTTTGTTACACTAGATAGACGATAATGCAACCCTATTTCACACTTTACTACTAGTTGAGACGTTTGTTTTCAAACGATAGGAAATTCGACATTTGCATTTCAACAAATAGAACTTGATGGCTTCATTAACAATGAAGATATGTCGTTAAAATACATCCAATTGGCCGTACAATTGTCACGTTTATTTATGTTTTATCGTGCGAAAGAAGCTCGATTAATTTTGACTACAGTAATTTTATTCGACTATAACCCGGAAATTCAAAAATTTAATTAAGAAAATATAAATAGATCTATCTAATTCGAATAAAGTCCAGCTTAAGAACAAGGTGAGTGACCTATTAGACACGTATAATTGGATTTTTGCAGCATTTTCCATCTGTTTATAGTCCTTGTTTTGTTATTTATCCCTCTAATATAAACCCGTGAACGAATAATAAAATAAAGGGCGGTTAACACAATCAGATACTATATTCGTTTTAATTTAATTATATTTAGAAAGTCGGAAATATTCGCAGGCTGGCCAACTAATTATAAAAGTACTATTGTATGAGTGGGGCTTTTGGTTAACGTAAGAGGGGAGGTAATTTGGGTTGGCTAGGGTAGGTAGGTAGACTTGTAGGGGTTGTTTGCCAGCTGTTCTAAACGAAGAGAAACAGGGTGGGGAAATTTTCATATGTATATGTGTACGTATAACGCATATACGCTGTCGTTTCCAACAACTAACCAGACCCTGGTCTTGATTAGGCTTCTGCTTAATTAATAACCCACCCTTAAACCTTAAAGTTTCCATCTCGCTCATTCGTTCATATCTACAACCTGTTTCAAATATATTCGTTTCGTTATTCTCGCGTGTCAAAATGTTAGACTTTCGTTTAAATTCTACCTTTACCATGCAAAAACCAAAAAAGTAACAGGCATAATAATTGAAATCAGTTAATACGAAAATAAAATTTACACGTTATAAATATAATTAATTCAATTTTATTCGATTGAATTATAATGAGAATTGATAAGAAATTCTCACAGTTTAATGGATATAATGGTAGTATTGTGTATATGTGTTTGGCAAGATTTATTAGACGAAATTTTAGAGGTAAAACGCTATATTCGTGACAACCGGCTATAAACATTTCTTTAAATATTTATCAAAATTAAGACAATAATATTTCAACTTATTGTTATTAGCGTCTTACCGAAAAAATTGGATTATGTCGAGCCACCCTTATAGCACAAAACTGACACTAACCTGCAAACAGAAAAATAATTTTAACTAACCTGAAACACAAATTTTCATAATTTATCGAATCAAACAGCTTTCACTGAACGATCATATTCTGTGAAATTACAGAATTCAATTGGCAAGAAGAGAAAGCGCAATTTTTAGGTACAAATTTCACCTTTGATTCAATACCGATAATTTTTCAAGAATATGACCAAATTAGACGATTTAGATCCAAATTAATAAGCACGTTTGCGATCAAATAATTAAATTTTGGTTATTATTAAAAAGTCAAATTAGAAAGTGAGTTTTGAATAAAACGTTGATTATTAATAAAAATTCTCAAGTGGGACAAATCATAAATCAAACCGTTCAAACAATCTCATTATTTGAATTAGTTCTACTCGATAGAAAGTCATTTAATTATTATTTAATTGTACTTTCTTAGACCACTTATTGATTATTAATTTTCTATCATTTTGATAGCTCTAGGACTGATTAAAACAATTTTATCTTATCGTTAATGTTTGACTTAAGGGTGGTTACAATATTGTCTAGATTTACATAATTTTTTGTCTTTGGCAGCGCCTAATGTTTCTAAATTTAGTTTGAGGACAAATAAATCCCGATGTCGCGTTAATTTTAGTTTTACCTAATTTTAGCTAAACATAAGTCGAAGATTTCTAAATGTGTCCTTTGATTCGACATCTAATCGGCCAGTTACCTCACGAATTTTCCACCCATTTCTGACGAAAATCAACAATAAAACAACGTTAAGAACAACAAAAGAAAATTCGTAATTATAAGGTTAATGACTCAACGGTGAGACAGATAACTGAAAAAAGAGATTTTACGCTAGGTGATTTATAAAGAAACGAGACAAGGTGTACTATTATTTTTCGCTTGACAAAATCGGTACAAATTTATTAACCGATAAAATGTTCAAAATAGCGTACAATGACTAAATAATATCAATTTTATTTTCAATATCACGGTATTAAAGTTATTACGGTATTTTATTTAGTTATCGTTTTATGGGATTAATTGGCCAGCTAATAGCGGAACAAGTTTAATGTGTTTTAATCGTAAATTGTCGATAAAAATTTTTCATGAGCGAGTATTTGTAATAATCGCAATACTCGAGATTGTATATCGATGTTTAAAGTTCTTAAACGCAATCCTTCATTCTTTTATAGACTTTTTCTTTCAATTTAAAAGTTTTGATTTATTATGTCCACGTGCCCCGATATTTTCGCACACAAACTAACTGTAATATCTTTAAAAATTCCATATCGGTAACATTTAATAAATATCGCCATCAACAACGCGTCAATGTTGACACTAATATCGTTTGGTGATATTAACAAAAATAACCACCCTCGCCCTATTTCAATTCAATCCAAATATATAATCAGAGAACTGTTCTAGTGATATGGAAAATACAAAATTTAATTTAGTTTTATAGATGCGACCTGTGTTATGTTTTATACACATCTCTATACATATATGTTTCATTTATGGCAACGCTTCCGCCAATAGTGCGATGACACCCTTAATGAAATCAAAACGATTGAAATAGGCGAATGAGGGTAGAAGGAGAGTCGTACAACAATCAAAATAAATTGCTAGGACCATCGCCATTTAAATTGCTGTATATGAATACGATGGACACAAAATTCATTGGTCTAAGAGTAAACACAAAATCTGGCAATTTTTTATCCTTACACTCGCGTTAATTATACCTAAACTAATTTACAACACGAATTTGATGTATTTAATTAGAAACTAGAATTTGTAAATTACGAAAACGAACGATTAAATTTGGGAATTTTTATGTTTAATTGTTCTTTTATAGACGAATGGGAATCGTAAAATTTTACAATTGGCGTGTGGTTTACTTTAACGCGAATTGTCGAGTTAAATTCAAGAATTATCTTGAATAAAGTCGGTTATATTAAATTTTCGTTATTAAACTTTAATACCGATTAGAAAACGGTTGAAATAATGACAATGCGTGATCAGAACATCAACAATCGATCAAGCCGACAAAAAGTGGCTAAAAAGTTGCACTTTGAAACGACAAATACTAGAACCGTTTTAATTGTCCTAGATATTGGTGGTTAGGATAAGAGGAAGCGAACAATTTGCGACGATTTAACAAGAAAAAATCGCCGCAAAGTTGCATTTTTTGTCGCACGAAACTTGGAAAGTTTCTGAAGTATTCACGGCAAATTAACGCCCAATAAAAACTTCTCTACAAGTTGTACTGTCCATATTTTCTTAATTTAATCTCAATTAACTTCCGTTAAGAATCCCGATCAGCACGAATAAATTCCCGGCCGTATTAGCTGGGAATTTGTAATTAAACACCGCAATTCCGCTGTCAAATTCGGAATCAATCCGTCGATCAGAGCGCAACGATTTGGTTCGGTTTCCACAAAAATATTTACAAAATTTCTGATATAGTCACTGTAGTATCCTGAAAATTACATGGTACTAATTGTAAATAATTGCTCTCTTGAAAGATACAATAAACACAAAACAACATTAATGTTTCAAATTGTTATGTCGGTGTGTTTTCGTTAACTCCCTCTATATTGTTTGGTTGATGAGCGAAAGAAAGAGGGCATAAGTTCTCTCCAGTTGGAAAAAAATAAATAACGAACAATCCCCTCTTCAATGTACAAAATGAAAAATGCACAAGTCATTCGTTTTAATTCCCATTAACATTTAAATTAAAATCTTGTAATTTTTTTTATGTGTGTCTCTTTAATTTACAATTATTTCGAATGGTATTGAAATCTCTAAATCTATAATATCGTTTTATAACAATATTTTTTTCATAACTGTACTTGAAACGATTTAAAAACAATAATTTGTTTTGCTGAAATACGTTGATAATTGTCTTTAACCGCTATCAAACAGTGAGATGCAATAAATGAAAGGAACGATGATTTTAATCATAAAAATTTGTTCAACAACAAACAGTTATGGTTGAATGGTCCTTGATGGTGTCTTCTCTTGTAATTCAAGCATTAATCTGGAAACGTTTAATTGCTTCACGTGATGTGAACTCACTTGAACTATAATATTATCTCAACCACAAAACTCCACCTCTCATTATAATAAGATTGTTGCAGATTTGCAATAATAATAATTATAACGGCTAAAGACTTGTAGTTTTTACTGGAAAGAAAAACATATTCGTTTCAAGTCTTTTGAACATAACCGATTATGGAAAGGTGAAAATATAGCAAGTCACCATCATGATGGTGAAAGAAAAAGTTCCCATTCATGAATTCTATTTGTAGTAAACTATTAATTGATTGATTCTATTGTGGAATTTTATTCAACAGGAAACCGGATATTGAACGAGACAATTTGTCTCAGTTTTTCTATCGTTTATTCTAATAAGTCCATTGATAAATGGGAACGTTTAGTTGATGTATGTTTTTCTTGTATTATTGTTATTATTGTGAGAAAAATGTTCAAGTATACCTTCGATGCTGGTTGAAGAGTTGTTTGCGTGCAAATTCAGGTCAATATCGTGATGTTGAACGAACAGAAAAATACATAATCGTCTGTAATTTCACAGACCACCTCCTATTAAACCATCTCATAAATTCAATATCGTATATTATATGAACATACACATATGTTCCTTGTAATATGGACAAGAAAACAACAAAAAAACTATAAATATAGGCACGTAATCATCCTATTAAGTCCAGCTATTTTAAGCATTTTTTAAATTCTTTTTCCTCGGAAACAAAGGGATATGTTCACGCGAAGACAGATTCTATTTCTGATCCACAGGAGATGATTATTTATTACTCAACTATTACACGCAGTATCCCTAACTGTCGTCACAATTTATCCTATGAATCTTAAAAGGTTGAATATTTGACAACAATCCTTCCAGTGGGTTGTACTCGTGAGGCGAGCTATAATTTGGGCCTTCTTCGAATGCATAACATTCTTTTCGACTGACCAAATTGAAAATTTTTAATCGGTTATTTAAATTTGGAATTGTAAGGTTAGAAATTTACAAGAGAATTCGGCTACCAACCCATTTCCGGAGGGCGCGCAATTCAAAATCTCCTATTCAATCTACAGGAATCTCATAATCAACTGTAGCTATTAAAAAACTGTAATAATAAATCTGGAAAAAGAAGCCATCAAACAGGAGACGTGTTCGTTTTGTCAAACCTAGGTGATTGTTAATTTGCCTATTTTTATTAGTCGTAAATTTATACGAGTTTCGAGTTTTTTTCCGGCCCACAAATGGGTCTTATTTGATTTATTCAATCGGTAGAAGATTGAGACAAGAAAATAATGAATTCTATAGGAGAACAAAGGAAATTAAATAAATTTTAATAAAACTTATTTAAACATCCTGGAAATTCAACCTCAAATGATAACAAATTTGTAAATTATATTCCGTTTTGCGGCTTGATTTTCGACGAAATTCCCAAATTCGTTTCGATTTAAGCAGTTTTTTTCTGGTTAAAAATCGTGTATTGTCGATAAAAATTTCCCTGGGAATAATTATAATTTTTCCCTTCTATTTTTAAAATTGTTTTTGTAGAAAGGTGATTAGCATTTAAATTAAAACGTTGTCCGATAATCTAAAAATCAAAATTGTTTGGTAAATTTTAGAACGGCTTTTTTGTTTTCTAAGCAATTATTAGATGATGGAATTTCTGTCATTGTATAGAAGTATTTAATCTTTTTTTATGTAATTTATCTCACTATTTAGTGGAGAAAATAAATTGAGAATTTATTAGAATTCTTACTCGTTCTCTAATAAAAGTTGAATTATCAGCAAATATAAAGGGATCTTGGAATGTAGAAATAAGACTCGTAAGATCGATTTTCTATCCTTAAAAAAAAAGGAAAAACAAGGCAATATAGTTGTATGTAATTGAAAAAAATTCAGCTGTTGAAAATCCACACATCTGGATTATCAAATGATCTTTTCTATATACCAATCGATATTGTATAAAGTGGATTATTATTTTTTCATCAAGATCGCCAAGTTTCGATATGGGCAACGAATAATATAGGCCAGTATATTGCAATATCCCTTTACCCCACTATATATACACACACATGTATAAATTGAGGACTTGGCAATATTGGAAAATAGGGGTGGACTAGAGGAGATGGATAGCTTTCTGTACTGTTTATGCGCCCGTACCAAGAACACCAGACGTTGTATGTGAAGAGGAACGATGGCGAAAGAAATTGGAAATTGAGCCGGACGTATAGGTGAGGGGTTCTCAGAATTTAATTCAGTTTGGGGAAAAATTCTGACCCTTTTTCGTCTACATGTATAAACACATACGCATCGAATGTATGCATAAAAAATCCAATATCATTCAAATACAAATCGATTCAATATATGCAGAAAGGAAAGCTAAATTAAATTATTATTTAAAATAAACAAGCCGAGTGATAGAATGAACGAATCGAAAGGGTTGTAGATTTATCAAAGTTTTTATAAGATTGTTGACATCAACATCAATCACTTTCATTCAACATTAGATACAATTGCAATGAAAGCAACAGATTGAACAATTACAAGGAGATTTACTTTAAAAATTGCATCGGAAAGCGCGGCATGGAAGAGACGAACAGGTGGTTGGGAAAAATATACAGAAACACAACGGGACGAGTTAAGAAAACGTCCCCGTTGTCGTCGCCGCCGCCGCCGTCATTTACTACAACCACCACCGCCACAACGACTATAATATCCATGACATGGAAGATGATGGCACGCCGAGTTGCGACAAGCATAAAAGAAAATTTTAAAGCAATGACGAGGTGAGATTAACACGTTATACAAGTTGACTCTTTCCAAGAATAGGAAAAAAACTAAACGGAGATAAACATGAAAATAAACAGGACGAATTATATATGGAAAGAAATGGGAAATGTTGCTTCATAAGTGAAATATTGTCACGCATTTCTTGATGTCTTTATAACACATATGAAAGCGTGGTAAAAGGTAGTGAATGAAAACAATAAAACTTGAAAAAATGTAACAATTTAGAAAAAGCTGATTGATTGGACTTGTTTTAAAGTGCATTTCCGTTGATTGTTTATCATTTTTATGTCACATATTTATTGGAGACAGATTATAATGTCACAACTACCTCTTTTAGAAAATTTACTACAACAAGGGGTAGGAGAGAAACAACATTTCCGCTCAATTACGTGTTTTTCATGTCGTGTTTTTTTTTAACGCAGCTGCACATTCTTACTATTTTGAGGCGGCTCGGCTACTATTAGACGAATCTAAAAACGAAACTCTAAATCATCATCGAGATTATAGGCTTACGTGCAACGTAGACCCGTTTCGTTATAAATTTGTGTCAACTAGTATTGCAAATTTCCTCAAATTTGGCCTTTCAGGTACTCTCATTAATGCAGCTTAATTGTCAATTAGAAAAGATATTTAAGAGTGGTGTTGTGTAATATCGAGTAGGTTTTCAAGTTTAGTAACACTGCATTCTAGCCCACATCATGGAGAATTCACGGAAATCATTCACGGTGCTAGATCTAAATCGTTATGGTTTTTATCGAGCAATATAACAAAGATTATAAAGTTGATGTGATCAACGATTAGGATCGATATTTTCCTGTTCTTCTTATTTTGTCGGTGCTTGTTTGAAGATATCTACATCTATACAATATAGAATTATCCCCCAATTATAGGCAAATAGAGATATGTCCATTGATAAAATAAGTATCACAGCATGTGGGAAGATCAACTTGTATGAAAATAAGACATCGCGATCCCTTTAGGATAAGAAACAAATATACACAAACATAATACAGAATAGAGTCAATCTGTAGTAAAAATATTTTATCCTCTACTAATACAAGTATAGAGTTCTATGCTCCGAACATGGGTATTTAAGACAAAATAACAATACAAGAATAATATACAATTGATAAATGATAATAATTCTTAGTACTGGCTATATTCCTTGTTACATTCCTAACAAATTCAACTATGAAAAGCCTGTAGTAGTGTATTCATTTGTCTGAGTCAAGGCCAACTAGATACACATCCCAGCAAGCACCTGGTTCCAGACTAGATATTTACGTTTGAATTTAATTGGTTGTTATTACTTCTAATTTAAAGAATGTTAAAATTGAAAAGCTTACAAAACTATTTGTTCTATAACGAAAATTGAATGTTATACAAGTTGATATTTGTTATTTTCACCGCATCCAATCCTATGTTATCGCCGTATCAACTCCTTGTTTTGGTATCGTACACACAACTCCTATACAATTGACAACAAATACACGTTTAAATAGACAATAAGTGATAGGAAAGCAACACACAAATTCGATATCTGTCCTATTAGCGACACTTGAGTTCTAAAATCGTCTACACTGTCGTCAATCGACCAGTCGTCACAAAACACACCACACTACTTGTCTTGTTATACCAACTTTCAGTATTAATCCTTTTTCCAGAACGTACATAGAAAACGTTCTATTTCTATATATGGTGATTTCTTTATCGGCAATAACAAGCGAACAATAATATCGAAATAAACGTTAGAGTTGAACAGTAATTGGGCGAGATTTGTTCAAATCTGTGATAAAATAGGTGGGCAATAGGATCTCTTGTGGATCATGTGGTGTTCTACAAGACTTTAATCGAAATTGTTCACATTCCGGAATGTTTAAAGCTAAACCGTCCAAAACAAGCTTATATTGGGTCAGACATCCTCTGCTCTTGTAGAGTAGCAGTCTCAATGTCTTTGTACTGGGAAAAGAACAAACAGTCGGGAATAATTAGGATGATTGGAGAAAACTTCAGAGTTTGCAATTTTATCATTTTAACATCTTCTCTACGCCAAAATCAATGGGAAATTTCAATATTATGGCATAAATTCTGTCATTTTTTCTATATTTCCCGAAATTGGGCCAAAATCTACCATAATCGTATAATACATAAATACATCCTCAAAACGATATTAACTAGATGGAATTCCGTCGATAAATCCTGGATTATTGTTGTTTTGCTATTATTACTATTATTATTATTATTATAACTATAACAAGAGACGGGAATAGAACAATATCTGTTGCTGGGGGTGTTTGTTGTGTGTCAGCGCGTTGATTACTTCTTTATTCTCATCATGTTTACAACGTCGGCATCCATAATAATTGCATGCCTTCATTAACGATACGGAAAGGCATTTTTGGAACATACACATTTCCGTAACCGGAGTTAGCTAAATATAATAGTAAGGTGGAATCGGCTAGAGTATGAGCTTTAAAGAAGAGACGTACTGATATATTGTATACTAGTATAGAAAGATAGAATGAGATAGATAGGGAAATGGATGAAGGAATTCGCTAACGAAGCCGACATAAGGGGCGAAACCAACCCCTGGTATCTACCAACATATAGTTAGACAATATCCTGTTCCCTTCTACTAGTTCTACAGGGAGGTGTTGTTAATAAACGGGGTACTAATTAGAAGAGACGCGAACGTTGATCAACTGCGGTCCAACTTTTATCAAATTGATCGTGTCGTTGATTATTCGAATTTTTATTATCATCTAAAACAATAATAGTGATTATTTTAAATGTTGGAAGAAGAATTCAACATTTTTCTTCGACTATTGGGTAATTAAAGGGCACATTGCTAATTAGTAGATACTTTTAAAAATAAGTTATTGGACACAATGAAACCAGACATAATTCCCGGGATGACATAATAAAATGCTCGTTCATCAAAAGTTCTAATTAAACCTGTATCTAATTATCCTGTAGCTAATTAAATATCTAACCGCAACCGCTGAATAAAGTCAAAGCATCCTTATAAAACTAAAGTACAAGGCAGCAATTCTGACTTTGTGTTTATCCAACTTTCTGACAACTCAAGCCCAATAAATGTTATAATGAGGCGCTTTATGTATATTTACGGGCTCCGTAAACGAGGCCCGATACTCCATTTATAATCTATTACGCAGACTCATAATTAGTTTCTCGTTTTAATTAATAATTAAGGAGAGACTGTACTTCATAGACTCTGTGTCTATGTATTTGTACGTATTATCTATACCGTATATGTAGATAACTATGTGTATGTGTCTTTTCCCATTCTATATGCCAAGCCACCACTACCACCGCCACCGCCGCCCTTCTCATATGGGATGATTTATTTTATCAATTTCAGAATACTGACGCTGGTATATATGGCCAAATTCTCGATTAAATTCTTCTCTTATTATCCACTATCGACTATTATTACAAACATGCCGATACCTTTACATAAATCAACAGAATTACAATTCATATTACTAATTAAAAAATTAGAAGCAATTTCAAAATTATTCCAACGATTCGTAAGAGGAGTCATTGGAGAATATTTTGGCAAAACTAGAGCCATGTAGCTCGCTTGTAAACTGGTCAAAAAGCTCGTTTTGGAGAATATCGCGATTTTTGACTCAAGGATTAGTTTTCCGTTTCTTTCCCATTATGGAAAAATACAAATCAATTCTATTTGGGAAAAATTATATTTGAAGGTTCTCGCTTTATTTGAAAATCTGGGCAATTTGGACCAACTTCCAGATGAGCTGCGAGGTTCAAATTTTGCTAAAATAATCTCCAGGAAGCCTATAAATCCGCCAAATATTTTTCGAAGTTGCTATAAGACCTTATAATCCAAGCTGAATAATTTAGTGCAGTTATAATAATATCTTCCGAGTTGTCTCTTTCTCTTTTCACTCACTAACAAGTCTACAATTCGCAGACACGATAATTATTTAGATTCTCACAAAGAAAATTCCAGTATAAAGTGTACAATTAAATTGAGATAATCGAACCTTAATCATTAAATTTAATTGGCCTCCCAAAAATCCGAAAATTACTGTAATTTACCCCATAATTATTGCATACTTGGATATATTTTACTAATGTCTAAATTGAGATAAATCAATCTTGTTATTATATAACAAAGACTGTCGCATCTTGCACAAGTGCAACACAGATAATTGAGCCAATTAAGGCATTTTCTCTGTCTCTCTTAATGTTGTAAGGTAAATTGCCTTCATCATTTCATCCCCCAATTTTCCAATAAAGTACATTTTCCTTTCTTCAAACATAATGCATACATATCTATACATACTCATAATTCTAAAGACGGAAAAAAGTCTTTTTTACATACCAATACTCTTGTAATACTCGTAATTATGTCGTTATGATCGTCATCCTAATTGGACATTTCGACTTTTATTATCATCATTATTATTACTATTACTAGTACGGGGAAAACGTATAAAAATTTTTCAACGAGAACAACCCTCTGTTTATGAATACTTTTCCAGTCGGGGGTATATTTTGAATAATTTTTTTTAGAAATCGAACTGGAAAAAAACGGTAACACGTGTTTTGGCTTGAATTATAGTTTAGCCAGTCGAGTTCCCGAATTTATTAATGCGATCATTTAGGTTCTCAATTTATTTATATAGCTTGAGTTATAGCATCGAAAATAGAATATCTAACATGTCGTAACATTGGTTAGAATTAGGGTTTTTTTTATTATTATTATTTTATTTTTCATACACATACATAAATATATAAACTTGTTATTTATTTTCCATCACTTGTAATGAACTATAATATCTATGTTTAGAATTTTATAGACTGTTAATTTGCAATTTTGACTTTAATATAGTCGAATAGGAGAATTAAAGCGAAATTTTAGCGTTAATTAAATATAATAGTGGAACGCAAAACAATATTTACAACTACTCTCGTGGAACTAAAAAATTACGAAACTTAACAGAGACAATAAAATAAGCGGTCTGGCATTTTCATCATTAATAATTGAAACAGCCTGGAGAACTTTAATATAAAAATTTACAAAATTTTAGAAAAATAAATTTAAACAAATTGAGTAACCTAAATTTACACCTTCGTAAATTTAGGTTACCCAATTAAGTTCCAGATAAGCGAACAATTGAAAATGATAAGAAGTTATTGTTTTTCCACGAAAACTGTATGTTTACGAATTACCAATAATTAATTCCATGTACTAGATATTGTAATATTATTACTAAAAGCCCATTTCAACACAATTAGGAATTTAAAGGCTAATATTCTATAACTTTAGTAAATAATTTGCTCGGAGACAATGAGACTGTAATTTCAATGAGACAATCACTACAATTATCTAGACTTTTGTTGTTTTTATTCTATAAAATTTAAATATTAGTAGAAAGTTTCAAAAATATTTTTGTATTTGTGTTAAATAAATGACCATATTTCCAGCGCCAATAATAAATTAGATGAAGTTTTAATTAAAATTAAATAAACGTCAAGAGTTAATTAATTGAATCGGTTAATTTAAGGTAATTTTTCTCGCTTTTCCTCGTTTTATGCCTTATAGGAGAAAACGAGGATACAACTCTTTCTAATCAGTGCCGGACGAACGGCCGGGTCGGTCGACCGGTCGAACGGCGAGTCTACGAGTTAAAGAAGCTTTTAGCGCGTGTTTTGATCTACAAACAACTTTTGTAAACGAGCAGACCTAAAGAGTTTAAGTAGTTATACAAATACACTTAAATGCTTTTTCCAAAAATGTTTAAAAGCTTTTAATGGTGTACGATGTATATATACGTTGAGAAAAGACTAGAGCGAGATTGGAGGACATTTCAATGATTTTAAAGCGATCATAAAAGCTTATTTTCAATATTTAAACAGTAAGGGGCCCATCATCGTATTGTCCTCATTGTGTCTATCATCTATACATTCATATATTCGATATTTCCGTTAGAATATTAGGAATTATATAACCATATATTACCAGGTATTAATACTTAAAGTTCTGCGGTATATTCAAGTAAGGCTAATTAAAATGTGTGAGAGAGATGGTGAACAACAGCAGTTGAGATTTAATTAGAGTTCCTTGTGCTTGAGCATCTATCATTCCATGGCAATTGCCACCATCAAGTACTCTAAAACATAGTAAAGAACACTTTTAACAAAATAACTTCATAAATAAATTTTATTACTGTCTAAATTAGAAGCGGTTCTATATACGAAAAAGATGGTTAAAATAGGTGTACCGGTATTTTCTTGATTTCATTCAGAATTTTGCAAATTTTAATTAAAAATTCTACAAACTACCATCGAATTGTGCCCGCCAATAGGTAATTTTCAAACAGCACAGTTAATCTTCTCTTTGATGATTACTGGAAGATGTTTGAAAAAACTTCAATCAACACCTTTTGCACTGCCATCATCAAACAATTTTAATGTTGGATAATTTTATTGTTGTTGGAAAAGTGCCCAGGCGCGAATAATTCCATATAAAAGCGAAAATTAATTAGAAGCACCTATTTTCAACTGTCTGTAGTTGTAACTTCTAAGGTTGTTATTGTTATATTTTGTATATATAGAGTAGAGATGGTGGGTTGTGTATGGTGCTTGAACAGAGTACGTCCAACGTCCGGTTCCGGGGGAGATCAAAAGGCGGCCCTCTAGTAATTAAATACACTATAGAGCGCATTAAATTATCCACGGCGGCGCGGACATTGTTCAGACTGTACACAATCAGCGTGGACATCACATATGCACAAAGCATTCCTGACTTAATGAAAGCCCATTAGGTAAAACGTTTCAGAGAGTTTCAACATTGCCTTTCAGTCTAAACAACATATACCACCACCACACCACCACCCCCGCTCGCCATTCTCTTACATACATTATATCTTCACAACAACCGCCTCCAATCTCTTCCAACAACAACAACAACAACAACAACATGATGTGAAATATGTATTTCTGTAATAGCCATTTGCTAATGTCAGTTATAAAACATTAAATAGAATTTTAGCCGGTAGGGTGGCTCTGTTAATGGATCACTTCAAATAACTTATTATCACATCTATTTAGAGTTGAAATTTCGACGATTTTCCAACTGAAAATGCAATTAAAAACATATTCAAACTGTTTTCTAGTATTAAAAACCATTTCCATTTGAATTTCAATCGATATATTCACCACTTACGACAATTTTTTGCTTCTTTAGAAAACCTCCCCATTTCTATCAATATTCCCACATACACGCGTAATTAATAAATATAGAGAAATAATCGGAAATATTTACAATTATTAGTGAATAGAAAAATACCAATGATTAGAAACTTGCTAAGAGCTTTCGAGTAAAATCAGTTATCAAAACATGCTTCATGTATGAGGATTAAAGCAGGCAACTAATGAAGATTAATGTTCAAAACTGCAGTAACATTCTTCTATTTTCGTTTATTTTTTTCAACATTTGATCATTACCTGGATTAGAATCACGCACAATACTATAATTAATCATTCAAGTTGAAATAACAGTACGTCTGCCAATTAGTATAATTTGAAACAGGAAGTGGAGATTTTCGTTTTGATTTCAAGATTTGTGATTGAATGGAAATCGAAACATGATCTAATCGTGATATATCAATGCGTTTTTTTTTTGTTTTTATTTCAATTAGATTTTTTTCGTGGACGAGAAACAGTTAGATTTTTTTCTTCTTTTTGGCAAAAGAAACGATCTAAATAATGTCGGAACATTTATATGAAAATTCTCTTTAGATTAATGGCTGGTGAACATGGAATTACGATCTAGGAAATTCGCACGATATATGCGTTAAATGTTCGATTTTTCAATTCACTTTCATACAGGTCAACGGTATAAATTTCGATTCTTGATACGGGAATTCAGCGAAAATCGTCCAGTTATATTGTAAAGAATTACGTCGACAAACTGTATTTAACGGTTAAATTGAAAACATAAACTCTATAAATTTATCGATTATTGTTGACTAGTACCACCAACTGACACGTAAACACAGCAACTTTTATAGGGTAGTTATGTTTAATTGTAAAGATATCATAAGAATGAATTGATTGTACACACAAAAATCGCTTTATGGTCGCATAAAATATTAAACTGCTAATAAAATTGAAACAATCAACGGAACAATAGTTTAAAAAATTATTGCTCCATTTAAGATTACTTCAAGTTGATTATTTAATTAGAATAACAAATGGATTCATTGATTATTGGGAATTTTGCCAAAATATTTTAAAATTGATGTAGAAAAAAAACCACGTAAATTGTCCATCTTTAAAACTACTTAGCTTAATAGTGAGTGTATAGAAAACGTTGAGTGCTTAATAGATCAAACATTAAAGTGTAATCATGGATCTGTTAAAAGCTTTAGAAATGATGCTGACAAATAAGTTACAACAACAAGAACAACAACAGCATCCATTAAGTGCTGGCAAATCTTCCTCTTTTTTCTCGCTCCTCACTAAAGCCCCTGTTTATATCCCGTTGTATTGACAAACAAATTTTAATAATAACAAAATTAATTTTAATCTCTAATAAAACAATATCGTCAATGTTTGGCAAGCTTTTAACGAATAGTTTTGTGAATGGAAATAAAACGATCGGTCATTATACAATGATTAAGTGTTGTGTTGTAAATCACAACATTATTGCTTGGAATAATGATGAATGTAAACGTGTAAAATTCAAGAAACTGTGAAATTTTAAATATTTTCTATTATTTGAATTTGAGCCAAGTTTTATTATTTTTTCACCGCAATCCCACTAGTATTATCGTTAGAGTTCGTTGTTCAAGTAGTTGTAGTAGTAGAGAAAAAGAAAACAAACTTAATTGAAAAGCGTGAATAAAATTGACAAGTCGTGTCGATTTATTATAATTATGAGAGACGTGTGCCGACCTGTCAGACTTTAAAAAAAATTTACCAATCTCCTGGTTAGAGCAAATGACTTGACTAATATCATGTTTGATGTTTTTCAAAATGCAAGTCAGGGTGTCGAATGAGGATGTCTTATAAATAGAAGAAACACACCCATTTCCTTCCTTCACTACGAGCATTATTTTAAAAACTACAATCTATTACTAGGACTAGTTGTGGCTCTAATATTTACACAAGATCATCTCATTCAAACGACTTCTACGTCAATATTCGGCAACTCGACAGTTTAGAATAATTTTCCGAGTAATTATCGGAGAATATAACGAGAGTTTTTCTTTTATCTCGTCGATTTAAATGTCTCGATTGCAATTAATCGTCAATAAAGAAAATCAACACTGATTAGTAGTAATAATTCGAATTAACTGTCTAGCTATTAGTGGCCGCAACCTCAACAGTTAAACATACAGATATGCCCCGAGTTTCCAAATAATGTGCTATTTGATCAACAAACATAATACTAAAGGTAAACGTTATCAATCGATATTGTAGTTAATTTACCAGATAATTCGTTGATTAAACATAATTTAACATTAAATTCATTTTGAAATAATAATTGTGTCGTTATTATGTTTATTATTATTGTCATTACGGTAAATTGAAAACAATTACAAATAATTTAAACAACGTTAAAATATCTTGTTAGATAATTTGTTAAAAGTCAAATTTCTAGAGAATTTCATCTACATTTTACAAATGGTCCAGTTTAAATTAAACGGTAATTATTTAACGTTAACATTTCAACAACCGCTACATTTGTTTTAAACCACAACCGGTTATCAATAGACAAACAATTTTCGAAAAGCCGCCACAGAAGATTAATACCGAACAAATAATAATTATAACAAAAATTTCAATATTTAAAATAATTATTTAAAAGAGTTTTATTATTAAATATCCCTTGATATTAATTAAAATAACTCTTTTACTTTGTGAAAACAGTAATTAGCAGTAATATTGAGTTAATAATAATTCCCGTGGTATTCATTGCACTGAATACACATTTAATTAGCTCATTAGTTGTTTAATTGATGTTACAAAACTTCAAGAGCGCTGTAAATAAACTTCTTTGAGAGTTTTGGTCAGAACGAGAGGATTTGCCTTAAAATGACAAGCAACAGAGTTTTATAATTAATTTTCTTAAATGTTCGCCTCTTTTGCTCTGGATTTTAACAGAATTTTTCTTATAGAACAACAATAACAACGAAACGAGAAGAGATAAGAGAGAAAACAGAACAAATTGAGAACAAGATGCTAGAAATAACTCTTTTAATAAACTTGAGCTTTCCTAATTTCGCTTTGATCGTATTAAAACGAAACTTTCAACAAATCAAATCAACTAAACAATGCAAATTTCCATAAATATTGTAATTATAATTGTTTAAATTTAATAATAATCATTATTGTAATAAAAGTTAATAAAGTGGAAGAAAGATGGTGGAATTCACAAGAAATAATTAAAAATACAGGCTGGATTTTATGGGTGAGCTTTATTAAAGTAGGAAAAGAAAAATGAGAAAAACTTTTATCATATCAACTGTTTGTGTGAGAAATTACATCTACAGTTGAAAAATACGACTAAAATTGTAGAAATGCAATACCATTACCGAATTAAATATTTGTTCTCTCACAATTCTAAATTGAATTCACTAGACGAACTTCTAACCGTCAATGTCTACATTTGTTCTATTTTTCTAACAATAAATTCGCCACAAAACCAATAATATAATAATGAAACATACAGTCGGTCTCATTTAACTTGACTAGAAAATCGTTAACCAAAATCAACTCTCTTTATTCGGTATTTCTGGCTTATTTTACACGATAAAGCCCAGCTTTATAACAAATACAAGCAAACAGCGATGATTATTATGTACTGCCGTGTATTTGGTATTTACCAGCCAATGTAACAATTTAAAAAAGATCTGCTTTAAGTAATACTTAAGTAGAGAATACAGTCCATTAAGTGTTAATAGTGAATCTGTTGTGACCAATCAAAATTGTTATAAACACATAAAGCCGGATTTACAACAACCATAAACTTCACAGTTAATTAACTCAATTTAAGCCAATTGTGCGTGTATAGGTAAGGTTTGTGTATGTGTGTAGAATGGGAAAAAATGCCCGACCTTGTGTGTAATTCAGCAAATTAAAAAAAAATCTACACGACCTTACGTCCATAAAATCATTACATTTCACCTTGATAAAACAATGAAATTTAATAATTCCGGTATCGGTAAATGATTTTTTCTTTGTTAATTCTATAGTGAAGTAATTTAATTAGCTAATCGACAGTTTAATTGAGTTTATTGTATAGGAAAAACTGTCGATTAAAGTAGAATGTAGAATAGAATGGGCAACGATTGATGACCAATTAAAGATGACAGTAATGATAATGATTGTGCGATTTGGAGCTTTGCAATCTATACAATAATCGTTTATTTTTGTAACCAATGCCAATTATTATTAGAGAAAACAGTATCTCGACCACATATCCTTTCACTAACAAGCTACTCTTGATTAGAAACAGTTTTTAATGATTAATTATGGCAAAATTTTCCAGTTTAATTGACTTTTTTCCTCTGTGTAGTTTTATAATTAAAACCAAATTCAATTTTAAACAACGAATAAACTGTAGATAACACACAAAATAGGGGGGCAAAAAACAACAACACGAATTAGACGGGAAAGAATTGTCAGAATTTGCGGTTTCTGCGATTTGTTGGAGCGAGAAGCTTTCGATTGAATAAAAATGTGAGAGATTTTTATAATTAATTGAATCATCTCGATTAGGATTTCCCGATCGATTTTCCACTCGATATACCCGTTTCGACATAAAAAATTCCAACCCCCGAACGATTTGGTGGCTAATAGCGATATAGTTGTAATGTTTGTTCGTTGATAGTGTAAAGAATCACAACGATATAGAATTGAAGTAAAGTGCAAAGAGAAGAAGAGAACAATGAATACGAGCGACCGGATGTTCGGTCGGTTGATCGGTGGCCCGGTGCGGGATTCCCTCCCTTTTGGTTGCCGTTGCCAGCCACACAGTATTATAATATATCATGGACATGACGAGAAAAAAAGCGAGATAGAGATATGAGTAGAAGAGTATAATCGTCATAAGCTGCCATCAAACTCATTGCCAGTATAAAATATATTAGAATCCTCCCCTATTCTTAACGTTCTTCAACATGCACAATGGACCAAGTTACACGGTGACACTCTCTTTCTCTCCATCTCTATCTTTATCCACATTCATTCGCCCTTTATGCACACACATCGTCCCAATTGCTTAATGTTTGGTCAACGATATAGAAATTATTATTTAATTCAATGACATACACCCCATTGCGAGATGGGAATTATAAATATGGCGAGGGTGAAAAACCTTAATCTCTGCTCAAATACAACTTTCATCCCTTTTATTTAGTTTTGTCCCATACTAAAACTACAATTCTCAAGTATGCACCTAACAAGATTGTTCCTTAATTGCCACCACATTAATTAACATGCTGTTAGACAAAAGAATAAACATTTATTTTGCTACTTTAATTTGTATTTGTCATTAATTTTTGTTGTTTGCACCCCCTCTCAACACTTGTCAAGATATCTTTTGATGTTGTTTGTTGTTATTATCAGCGACTGCAATGATAACAATAACTCAAGAGATGCTTATGTTTATACCTATATACCTACTTCAATGATTACACTTTACAAAAAAAAGAAGTGTAACAAATTCGGTGTAGTCCAATTAAGGTGCTACATGAAAACAGAATAGTGAATACATTATTATACCGTCTACGGTTTTGCAATTAGTGTTGTCGTAGACAATACAAGACTGTTCAATCTCTATCCCTTGAAAATTCTAAGGGGATGAATGGATGCGACACACAATCGCTTTGTTGCGGTTGTTAATTATAAATTAATTAAAATGTTAATGAATCACCGTCAATTGTCTATCTACGTATACTAGATGTTATTAGATTTTCAAATCTTTTGTTTCGAAAATTTTATAATTTTGTATTGTAACAGGGGAACAATTTATTACATGACTCGTTCGTTTTATAAATTGGAATATTTGTAGAAATCGATGAGCACACCACCACCACCACCGTTATTGCTGCTTTCGCTAATTACGAACGACGTCTAATTAACGATATATAGGAAATTGTTCTGCAATACTTTGAAGTACCAGCTTTAGATTATAACCGATGATGGATTTAATTAATTAACAGATTACTAATTAACTTGATTGAGAAATTTTATAAAAGATAGCAGGCGAGAGAGACAGACAGATTATTGTGTATACTTTAAATGTACACTAGAGAGAGTGGAGATATAAAACAACAAGTTGTAATTACCGTTAACATTCTTTCATTATGAAAAGTTCGCTATTTTTAAATTATATCAAAATAATCGATTGGGAATAATAAAAACCGGGGATTTTTCGAATTTATTTAAATTAATTCGATTGAAACCAATATTGAGATGAGGAATTGTAAGGCGACTATTATAAGTCAAATTTCGAAACTGTTACAATAAATTTTAATGTTTTATCATTATTATTTTTATTTCGTTAATGGAACGGCGCCAATTTAAATATAAAATCCAATAAATTACCACCGATCTCTAATAATTATTGTTGAAGCCTCCAATACTCGAGAAAATTTTTAATTTTATTCCCATTCACCATAAAATTTACCCGAGTAATAGTAGTAGCCATGTCTAAAATCAATATCAAATAATTATCGGTATAAAGTCAATATAATGGACAATCACAGACGAACAGACAGGTAGATAGAACGACAAACCGATAGTTCGTTGTCACATATTTCTTGGATGGCCATTCGAGTGGATTTCCGTGTCCGGAAAATCACCACATTCAATTTACGTAAAACGTTTGCATATTAAATTAAATAACTAAATTGAGAAAGTGGCGGAAGCTACATTCGTTTATTAAAAATCAAACTAACGCAACGATACGGTAGTAGGAGGGTTGATTATTTGTTGAATTAACTAAAAATCGAAAATTTATTGTCCGATAACGATTGGTGGAATATAAAGAGGACAAATCGTGGGTTGTTGTATTTTTTGGTGAGATGTGGCAGCAATCAAGCTCAAACTCTAATTTAACTCGTGTCGAATCGCTTAAAATAAATCATCCAAGGATAATGATGGTGGTCAATTTAGTCCCCTAACTAATTGCCAATATGTGATTATAACGAACGTAGAGCGTTGGTATGAGCATATATCATCAATGTTCGCGCTATAACCAAAGTATTATTTGTGTATATTCCTTGCTCATTATTATAACGAATGATTTATGGATAAAGTCGCTTAATTAGTACATTAAAAATCTATAATTAGTCCAAAATAAAAATAAAGTCGATACTATAAATAATTGATGTTTGTTTAATTATTGTTAAATATGAATGGAAATAGCCCAATAACGAGAACAACAACAGATAAAAAAGGTAGATTTTCTTTAAATTAAGTCCATCAAAACTGGACAAAACTCATTTAATCTCCAATTATTTTTGTAGACTGAGCCGATGCCAATCTTTTAATTCTACCATTATATCCGTCCGCCACTAGCCTATAATGAGATATAAGTCTTTAATTGCTCTCATCGTTTTCATTAAATTTTTAATAACATACAAATCAATCAAAAAAACCTCCACTCCAACAAATTTTCTACAATTAAACAGAAAATTAGACGGGGAGATAGAGTGAAGAACGATATGACAGCATAAAGTAGAAGAAAAATTGACTGGACAACGAAACTGGAATGATATAATCTGGCATCATTCCACATTGAATTTATCATCGAAACCAAAATGTTATTATAGAGAAAATTAAACAGACAAAACAACAAATCCATAAGATAAATATATAGTTAAACTTTAATAATAATAATAATCATCGTCATCATAATAGTAATGGTAATAATTTGAAAATCTGTTCGTTATAATCTAGAAACAAATTAGCCACCAGTGAGTAATCAACATGTCTTTTAATAAAACGATCCTATCGTATGATCATTTAAATTAAACCGAAAATATACATCTCTCTCTCTCTTTTTAGTGTCTCTTTTCTACAAAATGATTAAGAAAATCGTATCATTATAACACGTATTGTAACCAATTCAACACAAATTCGTAGGTGTACATAAAATCCACCACACTATTTCCTGATAACAAAACTATATCAAAATATAGAGATATAATATAGGAACTAACACAAGCAAATATCAATTTATTGTGAATGTTGTTGTAAAATGCTTTGGGCGGACGTTGGGCTACAAATTGCATCGTTAAAATGACGATGACACAGAATCGATTTTCACTGAAATTTTGTCAATTTTCACAATGTCAATAACAGTGGCAATAAAGACACTATATAGTTTCTCTATTAAAATAATTGTAAAATTAATAAGTCAACATAAACATAAATACATTCAACATTAATAATTTCTAATATAAATGAATCATCCTGTATAAAGGGTGTAATTGATAAAACGGAAATGCAATAAGATTGATTTTTTTTTATTTTTTCTAATTCTATCAAACCAAGCGTATTTTAAAATATAATCAATGATAGTTTGCAATAAATGTTAAAAGCATTTTCTTTTTTTCAAAAACTAATGGTAATAATATGTTTAATCTATTGGGCAATATTTAGCCTAACCGACTATTTGAAATGAATGGAAATTATGAAATTCCCCATAGAGTTTATAGTTCGATTTCTAACAATCCTACCAGAATTAAGATCAGCTCGATTTAAAGATTCTCGAGTTGATCAATCATTATTTTAACGAAAATCTGTAGAAATTAAGATTATTTGCAACCATATTTGAGCCAACGATAGGTGCATGTGGGGCTACCGAATTAAAAAAGTATAGGTACAGTGCTTTTCGCTTCATATGGAAACTCGCATTCTTTGACGAACAATTTGAAAAATATTTTGATCTATAAGAGGACCGCTAGAGACCATTTTACCAAAATTTGAACCCCGTAGCTCATCGGCAACTTGGTCAAAAAATGCTCATTTCTCACCATGTCGCAATTTTTAAAAATGCGTTAGTAAATGACTCAGAATGTTTCCAACATTGATTTTTTTCGTTTTTCTCGATTTTATTCTGGAATGGGTAGAAGTATTTTGCATTTATTCTAGAATACAATGGAGAAAAATGGGAAAAAAATACGTGAGGAGCACCTTTGAGTTATTTGAGTTACTTGACTCGTTTTCAAAAATTGCAACATTCTCTAAAAAGGACGTTTTTGACCAATTTGCTGATGATCTCCGAGGCTCAAATTTTGGCAAAATGATCCGCAAAGACCCTCTTATAAATCTTTAGAATATTTTTCAAATCACTCGTTAAATAATAGGAAATGACATATAAACGATTTACTTTTATAGTTTACATGGAAAGTCCTACGCTTTAACGCATAATTTGAAATTATTTCTAAGATTTATATGAGGGGTCCTGAAGATCATTCTAGCAAAAGTTGAGCCTTGTAGCTCATTTGAAAGTTGGTCAAAAAAACTGTCGTTTTTGGCAATATTACGCTTTTCATCAATTATCGACGCAGATAAAACAACTAATCTGAAGAACGACTTAAGCACTGATTTTTTCTCAATTTTTCTCCACTTTATTCTAGAATATATAGAAATTTCGTTTTTATTCTGAAATGTGATGAGGAAAATGAAAAAAAATGTGAGGAGCATCTGAGTCGTTTTCATAAATCACATTATTTTCTAAACAAACGTTTTTTACCAACTTACCGCTAAGCTACAAGGTTCAAATTTTGATGAAACAATCTCAAGGACCCTCCTATAAATGCTTAAAATATTTCCCAAATCGCTCGTCCAATAATAGGCTTCCATTATAAACTATACCATAAGTTACACCTTGATCTATAAATTCTTATAGCAACTGCCATTATTCGGAGAGCAATTCGAAAGATATTTAAAGGATTTGTAGAAGAGTCCCTGGAGATCATTTTAGCAAATTTAGAATCTCGTAGCTTATCGTGAACTCGGTCAAAAAAGGTCGTTTCGAATTTCGAACAATGTCGCGATTTGCAAAAATAAAAGGTTCAAGTGAGCACGTATAACTTTTTTAAATTCTAGAATAAATACAAAATACTTCTATCCATTAGAGAATAAAATACAGGAAAGCAAAAAAAAAATCAATGTTAGAAACATCTTCAAATCACTCTGAGTCATTTGACGTGTGTAGCTCGTTTTTGAAAATCGCAATACGAACAAAAACAAGCATTTTTGACCAACATTTAAATGATCTACTAGACTCCAAATTTTGTTCCAATGATGTTTAGCGACCTTCCTATAAATCGTTGAAATATTTCTCGAGTTACTCTCCAAATGGCAGTTCCCATAAGAATTTATAGTTCGAGCTGAAACATTTGGTATACTTTTTAGTAGCCCTGTATTTTAAAATAGACTATTTCTTTACCTTTTTTTCTCAATAATTAACAAACATTCGTCGTTTAAATGAGTACGTCAACGATTAGTGTTGATGTTATGAATGATCGATGGACTCAATTATGATCGTTCGAATTCGAATTAAATTTTTACAATAAGTATGATGACAGTGTATTGTCGCGAAATTCTAATTAAAATGCTATTGCATCGACTCTTGATGGACGATTCTATCTCATTCTGATTGTCATATAACTCTCTCTATCTATCCTATAGAACTATCTATCTCTCATGTATGTTTAATCATTCTACAACAACCCTGGCAAAAACTTTAATTTGAGCTGTAATCAATTTGCTCAAGACAACAGAACGCAATCAGGGTAACACTGATGGCACGTCGGGATACTAGTACATAACTATATCTACTACTATCCACCCATTTACACATACAACGACCTATTTAAGAGGGGTAGAGAAACACGGATAGCAACTGACAGTAATTGTGGCCGATGTGTATATGTTGAAACCTCATCATTTTGTGTATGTTGTGTCGTCATGATGGTCTTTACTCAAATTTCCGGATAATAATAACGTACCGGAATAAACTCAACACTATCATAAAATATTAAAAAACACAACAACAACAAAAGACTTTAATTGAGAAAAAAATTAACATTCATAATGTGAAATTGATACAATATTCGGTGTGGTGGTGGTTTTTCCACTGACTAAGTGCAATAGAAATAGTGAACAAGTTAAAGTTTCTGGTGCATTCATCCAATCTAATTCAGGCATTTCAATGGCCATAATATCAATCTAGTTTTTGACATTCACATCACGTTACATACGAAATAACTATTCAATATTTTATAGATTGCTGATATCGTCTTCCTGTATCTACTAAATTCACGGAACAAATGAAAATTTGTACGTTTATCACTATTGAACAAATTACCATTACACATATTTTGTCTGTGTGTGAAGAATGGATGATGAATGAATTTCAACAACAACAAAAAAACCGAATACACCGGCTTAGATGCGAAAAATGGTAGATAGCGTGCATCAAGTCTATTTAATTATGATGGGTGGAATAAATTAACAAACGAACAAAATAGAAACAGACGGTAACTGTATCTTCCTTATTCAACGAATTTCCATAACAAAACGTTCCCATATAGTCATACATTTATATTCTAATGAATGTAAACATATTTAATGCTATTTACAAGCAGAAACCAATAAGTGTTCCCATAAAATTTATGATTTATTCCGCAATTACGATAAAGATTCATTAAAAAGAAGAACCCAACGAAATTTATGATTCAACTGACTGAAAATAGAGATTTTTGTAGATTTAATAGGATAGAAGAAGCCGCAAATCGAACTAACCAAATTACAGATTTTAAATTACCCGCCATCAAAAACATGTGTCAACTAGATTTTTATAAATTTCTAACCTCAAAATTCTTATTCCTGTATCAATAATCCAGAAGTTCTTGCAGGTATTGAAACAATAACACCAAGCACGGATAAAACTGACATTAATCACGAATAGGTCATAAATTTTAGTTATAAAACTGTTAGGGAATTTGGTTATACAACCTAAATGCAAAGCGCTCAATTCAAATTCGCCAATAGAAATTGAGGAGTTTGAATTGCGCGCCCCCAAAAAATGAGAACCAAATTCCCCTCTAGGTTCTATATTTAGAACCTAACCTTATCAAATGTATGATTTAGTGTTGCAATATTTTGGATAATTTGGGGATTATTTGTACAGGTAAAGATTTTATATTAAAATATGTTGGTTGATTCAAATAATTGATGCGTTTGAGATTAACTTAATTTAAAATTTTGAGAGTTAGAAACACGTCCAATTCCCCAGAGTTTTCATTATTTCTCTAAAAAATCTAATTCAAAAATAAAGCATTAAATTAATATCCGTAATAATTTTTTGCTGTCAAATGATTTGATCGATATTTTTTGAACAAACCGATCTAATTTTCATATAAAATTGAGAGGAACAGTAACCGTTAAGTTCTGCTCAAACAATGGTTTTTATGCCCTCCATCCCTACATAGTAATCACACAAGTGTACAATAATTTGTCTAATATTTTTTACCCCAATAAAGAAACAATCTAGTGAAAGCTTACCTTATTCGACGGCAATCTCTGGAAAATTCTGAAAAGAAAACCATATTCATTAGATAATGGAATTATTTTCAATAATTAATAAACGATACAGTTAATTAGCTACATGTAACGTTAAGTTTTAAACTTGCGATACAGAAAAATCAAGTTGTAATTACACGGTCACGATGAGTAATTCACCAATCCGGAAAATTATTTAATGTCAATAACCACACGAATTCCAAGTTGTTTCTTCAAGTACCCACTCAAAATTCGAATAATTCACGAATGCATTCGATGATCGACAATTATAGGGAAATATTTCCTTTTTTTCGGTTGTTGTTGGTCTGATTACTGTTATTGTTGTAGGTCTTGGAAAAAATGGGCCTATTCATGCGCAAAATTGATTTGCCCTCCGCCTCCATCCACCGAAAAAACTTTTGCACTTAAACTTTATAAGATTAAAAGTTTCCAATAAGGGCAGATTTATGTAATGTTTTCTATATATCATTACAGTAATGTTCGGTATATACACGAAACTTCAATTTATAGAAGGGATACAACGTATTAGTTCCCTGTCAGTTTAATTAAATGAGCTTAATTACGTTCTGGATAGTTTCGCGAAGAATTTCGTACATATATAGCCTCACATAATCCCATATATGTATATAATATATCAATATAAAGGCGTGTTTACATGATAATATCATTAGCAACTAAGAGGGTGAGAAATTTAATCTCTCCCTACCTACTCAACGTATAGCCACCACCACCACCCTTTGATAAAAACGCTTGATTGAAAGTACCTATAATTGAAATCGTTACAACCACCTGTCGAAAAAAAAATTAACGTTTTTTCGGGTTCTCTCTCCCTTTTTTTATCAATTATCAGTAATGAAATAAAATTAATTGAGCATATCAGTCTACGAGAAAGAAGACAATAAATAAAAAAATTAACACACGAAATGCGATAATGCCATTTCACTACGCCTATCTAAAATCTCCAACAAGTTCCCCTGCAAGTGTATTTCCTCCCAGGCTACGGGTAATGCATATTGTAGATTTAAATGATAATATCTATAGTCGACTATATCTGTCTCTTACCCTCTTTTAGTTTAATGTAAAATGTGTGTTTATGGATATATTTTATTGAAAGCACCACTAATCGTGGGGAACGATTAAAACTCAACAGTTATAATCTAACAATAAGATCGAACGAAATGGAAATTTACAATTTTTCAAAATTCTGTAATATTTAGAAAAGTTGAAAATCTAAAAGATTATATTATCGGTATAGTGGAGTTAAAGTTTTCGGAATTTAAATTGAAAAAGTTAAAAGGAATAGAAAAAGAATGGGAATTACAACTAACACTATTCTAGCTATTACCAGTAGTAGTATCTTTACTACAATGAGATTCTAGCTAATTTCATGCATAAGTCACAATTTCACTTCTCTCTTTTATTACTTGACGAAATTGAAAACGTTATATAGTTTAATTGCCTTTAATAAAACTTGAACACATACGTTGAGATCGTTGCGCGGTTTAATTAAGTTGTAACAATGTGAATGATGTTATTGCAACTACTACCTATTTTGGTTTTATTTCGGTTTTTTTCTTCTTATAAACGGTTTTTAAACAAAACCAATATTTGTTGAAATTAACGCGTTAAATCTTCGATGAATTACTTTGTAACGAAAACAGGTAGCACTGAAAATTTTCATCAACAGTTAGACTGTCGAAAAGCTATCTGAAACGACTACGGACTTACAAAACGGGTCTGTCGATGAACTTTTGTAGAAACTCGTCAAATGAAAGTGACAACGATATTTCATAATTCTATATGACAAATAGCACTATTGTCTCGTTATAATTAGCCCATGCAGGTGTGATTTCTGACTAGAATCTAATTTTCGATTTAGATTTAAACTGATAGCCGCTGGTAATTTTCTATAATACAACAAAAGTAGAACAATTCATGAAATATTAAACAATACTCATTAAACTGGCGCAAATAAGTAATAATTTTAACAATAACATTATTAATAAATACAGGAATTATTGAGTGAAAATTAATTAAAATCAATTATTTACAGAATATTAATTTATTGTAAGGTAAAGTCGTATAACCAACTAAAAGCTATAATGAAATATTGTAAATTAGTTAATCATTTTAAAATGGAAATGAGGAAAATCTAAAATCAACACAGAATTTAATTTTAATTTATTTATATTAGAAAATACAGTACATATTTTGAAAGAGAAAACAACCTTAAAGTAAATTCTAATCTTTAAACTATATGTTTTAGAATAAATGGAAATCGTGCAAAACTAATTACTAGTTTAGTTTAACTACTTCAATATTGTTAAAATCAAATTAGAAACAAATAAAATTATACACGAAATTGAGGAGGCGAAATTGGCATTAAATATAATCAAAATTCGATTTATATTTGTCGGAAATCTATTTTAACGGAACCAGAACAGAAACCGAAACGAAAAAAAAACAATAAGTCCAGAAACCGAAATCAGTCAGTTTTTTTGGAAAACTAACAAGCTTAGCGGATTTTCTAAAATATTTGAGAAGCACTCTCAATATTGGTTAAATTATAGAAGAAAATATGTAAATTTTAAGTCAAAATTCAATCGGCATTTTCCAAAATCGATCGTCTTTGACACGTTCTTTCTAATTTGCTGTAATATCTCATCGAACAAGGAAGATATCGCTGATTAAAGATTGGTATTTTTCAGATACCGCATGAAAAAAGGGAAAAGAATATAGGCCCTTTAAGTTTCTGTGAATTTCCCAGAAAACTAACAAATCTATTGGGAATTCTCTTGAAAATTTGAAAACCTCACAAATTTGCTATACACTGAGAAAAAATCACTGATAAAATCACCAATATTTGCCAAGTTATGGGGTAAAGATGAAAGAATTAAGGAAAAATACGGTTCAATTGGAGTTTTTCAAACAAAAATTGCTGTTTCTAATGATGTTCGAGACATTACAATAGATCATCAAACAAGCGAAATATCGATTGTATCGGCAATTTGCGGACATAGAATCGAAAAAGAAGAAGTTTCAATAAATTCGTATTTCTCACAACGCACGGATACAGAAGCAGAAATAGAACTCCCAAATTTAGCGGAAATTCCGCTACTTTTTAGAAATTCTAGCCTAAATATTCACTTTTGCTTCGTTTGTATACAGAATTTTCGATTTCTACCAAATTAATAGACGACAAAACTACTTCACACCTGTTTATTCGTGTCTGTTAGAAAAATTTGAATGTCCACAACAGGTCCAGTTTTTGTGACCAAGACAGGTGGTAGTTTCTATCAGAATTCTTAGATAAAATTCATAGACTAATCCAAATTACAATAAATCGCATTGTAGCAAATTTATTAAAAAATGGGAATTAATATTTTAGGAATAAGGCGCTCTCGATTTTTATTTGCCTCCTTTAGACCGTCTGCAAATTAATAAAATTATAACAGTTGGATAGTGTACGGATACGGTTAGCTAACACACATCCATCCTAAGCTAGAACGAAACAATTAATTCGATTAAACAGACGTAGCAACATTTTTATAGTTAATTGTCTGATACGAAATTGAATTTAAATTGTTCGGTTTAAACAAGCATCAGTTTCTTCGTTCCAAATGTAAATGGAAATTAGCAAATTTCCAAGTAAATTTTATACGAATAATTGAGGTAAACTAAAATTTGATAAACTGTAATTATCGACGGTTAATAATAGTTTGATAAACGATACTCTATCGTCAAACAAGCATGGAAAACAATAAAACAATTATATTTGCAATATTAGTAAAAATTAATATGAAAAATTTAACAAATTAGAATCATGTAAGTAGTTTTTCTTGGCGACATTTATTTCTTGTCAGCTTCGATTAAAACTTGGAAATTTTCGAGGCGATTGTAGGTGAAAGCCACAGCTCTTGTCTTGGCTTGTACAAAATCATAAGAAACAACCAATCGATTTAACTAATGTACAAGGTAAATGTGACATGAATACCTGTCAGTTATGATTTGTTTGATGTGAGAAAAAAATCTTTAACGATAAATCATAACGCTATTCTATATTCGATATGTGAATCCTCTAAAAATCTCTCTATCGTTAATATTATAGTTTAATAATAGAGCACGATGAAAAATTCATTGGAAATTAATCAAGTTTCTAAATTTATTAAAATAGCATCCCGATCGACTCAATCTAATCAACCTTATTTAATATTTATTCAATATGTTCTCCTTCAAGTGTTAGTAATTGTGGATTTCGATAAAATATCGTCGCCAGGTGAGTTAATTTATTCGAAACGAAACAAGAAAATTAAAACATTTCCTCTTAACATTTATGTAGAACGGATGGAGTAATTAATAAATTATATTAATTATAATAAATTCAATCTGCATGGAAACAAAACGGAAATTATTAGACTCCTTAATATGTTTATATGGTGCTATAATTTTCCACTAAATTAGTAGATTTATCTGTAGAATTCCACACAAGTGCAAAGACATGGACATTGATGGTGAAAAGGCGAAAACGAGAGTTAAGTCATAGGACTAGTCGGGGGATTATAAACCATTTAATAACGTTTTGCATTAATTTAATTAAGTTTATTGTCGCTATATTTCTACACAATTTTATTATGAACACGAAAATGAAATAGTTAGTTAAATTGAAAAAAAAATTAGAAAGATCATTGGACTTGTATATAATTTAATTAAAAAGAAATATGCCGACATCTATTACAATAATAACTTTTAGTAAATTATAACGTTGGGTGTTTGGTGTCTACCATCCAACTCGAGATTGGTACTCTTTTTGTTCTCTTATCGCATATATCTTATCAAACGACATAAATTACCGGTTTTCTTTGGTTATTATTATCATCAACATCATTACTATTATCATTGTATTAATTTAAATATTTAAAAATATCGTTTTTTATCATTTACTGTTAAAACCTGAAATAAAACTATGATATTTGTGAAACCGGAAGAATACCCCCATATAAAAATGAAGCTAATAACACGTTTTATGTGTTTAAACTTATTTATCACAGTAGGTGGTTATATTATATTATCTACACTTGTTTATACGTTTTTTGCGCCTTCCCTATTCAGTTTGTCTGGCTGCTCTATGTTATGATTATTTTATCAACTTCCGCTCTTTTATTTTAACTGCACCACTAACCATGATCTACCTGGTGGGTTTTAAATAAACTACACTAAAGAGACTTTTTTCCTATTTACTCCATTAAATTTCTAAATAACAAATTGTTTTAATTTCATACAATTTATTTCAAGTTGGATAATTGTTCAACTCTACAACCCTTTGTTTTTTGTATTTAGAAAAAATCCTTCACGTGTCACCGTTTTCTCTTCTAGTTGTTTGTTTTATTTAATTTTAGTGAAACAATGAAAACATCGAGAGGTGAGAAATGGTTGACCGCAACCTGAGACGACAATGATAACTGGTCCTGTTGTGGTGAAACTTCCCAACCCAGAACCTGCGGTCGGTACCGGTCTAGAGTCGAGACAACCGACCTCGATGAAATTGTGAACAAGTATCATATGAATAAAAGGCCCCCATACATATTGGATCGTATTCGATAATTTTAGCAACTTACATCATTGTATGAATTGTATTGTCTACACGAATTGTTGTTGAAATGTTTATTTGATGCGCCAAATTCGATGGAAACCTTGCAAAATCACCACACAAAACTGCATCAGGTGAGTTTCACAATTTTACACCATATAGTAAAACGAAATTAACTCGACTATACAATTTTTTAGAGTCGAGTTAGATTCGTTTAATTATAAATCAGATTTTACTTTTTAATATCTTCAATATCCCTTTCTAAAACTCTTAAAAAAGTTGTTATCCAATCGGTTAACACGTTAACCCAGATTGTTATTGCTATAATTAAAATTGTTGATTAATCGACGAGAAAACGAAAAATCTTGATTATGACCTTTATAGTTTCTCCTCTAATAACATTAAATCTATAAAGTCGGTACTTTGAACATAACTCTTAATAGGTTAATATGGAATGAGAACATCGATATCAATTAAATCGAAAAAATTACCTTCCAATAGTGTCTTAGTTTATATCTGAAAATTAGCCATACAAATGGCGTAATAATTATAATTAATGAAAGATAATTAAACGATAATTAAGCAACATCTTGCTTGTTTTTGGAAATATCACAAAACTTAAAACAAATGGGTCTAAGAATTGTATTCGTTTTAGAAAATTCCGATAGAACTTTGAGTTATAAGGAAAATTTTGAAACATGCTACGTAATACTCTACAAATATTTTCCTTATAACTCAACTAATGTTAATTATTCAAGAAATTTCCCAATCGGTTCACTGATTTTCCAGGAAACAGCCAATGGTTGTATTACCACTTTTTTCGTTTTGGTGTCAGACCAATGCCAGTATTTAATAATCGGTAATTCTCCTATTTGATGTAATATTGCAATGAATAAAATAGTATTAGAAAGAGCATTTCAAGAGGCATTAGAGAAAGTTTTGGAAAATTTTACTTGAATTAGAATTTATAGACGAAAATGTAGAAGCATGATTTTTTCTACATTTTTCTACAATTTTCCGATAATTTAGCCAATATTATAAAATTTTGCCCAATATATAGAAAATATAAGGCGCTTTCCAAATTTCCAAGAAATTTTCCAATCGGCTTGCTGGTTTTCGGGGAAATTGCCAAAAATTGAAGTACCTGTAGTACACTTTTTTACCGCTTTGTTGTCGAAACAATACCAACATTTAATAATCGATAACTCACTCGTTTTGTAGATAAATAAAATGCATTAGAAAGAGAATTTTGAACAGAGATAGTTTTTGTCTTGGAAATTTGCACCGGTCATTAGAATCTGTCTGGAAAACAAGGTGAATCTCCACCAAAATGGTGCACATCATGACTACATACAATAGCTTTGGCATCAGAAAATATTCAACTGCGTGGTTAAATTGAAAGTAAGCGAAGTACCAGGTAGGTACTTATCAAGAATCGATTTAGGAAAGTCTTATTTTACAGTTAGTTCTTTGTTAGTTTCTTTGTATTCAGATCAACTTCTTCACCTTCTTCGAGTATTTAAAATAATAAAAACTTCTCAATTCTAGTACTCAACTGCGTCTAGGTACCGTGTATAGAGAAGTCCCCTAGTGGCGATAAATGATCAAAAAATCAAATTTTTCTAGAAAAATTTGGGAGATACTAAGAGTGTTCAACATTAGATGCCGTTTGGCATTACGAGACTTCCTTCTACTTTGCAGAATCGAAATATAGGGTAGTCTTATTTGATAGTTTTAATTTCTCATCATTTCCTCGAGTAGTTTAAGGAATTGAGAAGCTCTCAATCCTACTACTCAAATACACCCATCACTAATTAAAACCATAAAATAGATAAATGGAAGCTTTGTCTGCACACAATACAACAATCAGTTTTCTTTAGAAACATATGGTAGAAATGTATACATAGCTTTACCGATTATAATACACATAAGCGAGTGAAGTGTCTCTTTCTCTTGTTGTTATGTTTTGTGAAAATGGAAGTTAGTGGGGTTTTAAAATTTAATGAAGGTAACTTTTGTCGACCCCTTTTAATAAATAATTTATAATAATTAAATCCATCAAGTCCGAAATTATTCCATTATAATTTAACACTTCTCTTTAACGAACAATTAATGAATCAGCAAAATTGTTCCTCTTCTTTTTTTTTTATTAAATTTTATTTGAAAGATTTAATAAGCTCAATTATAACAGAGAATGATTGTTGGAAATTTTCATCAAGGGTGAACATATGGTGAATCTTTGTGTCTTTTACTATTTATTTGTGCATGTCTGCATGTATATTCAAGTAATAAAACACTAATAATGAAAAAGTGACTTTGTCAAGAAGTCACATTAGTTTGTTTTCACAGCGGCAATCATAATGAGCCAATGTCAATATTTAACAAACATGTTAAGATGTTTGAAGTGAACTATAATAACAAATATTTTATAAACTATTTAGTATAAATACTTGAATTTTCAATTATAAAATTATTAGGAAATTTCGCCCTTCTCTACATATACTAAAGGTATTTCATATGAATACAATAATAACAATCGTGAAATATGGCCGTAATTTAACCCTCCTTTCAAACTAACACAACTAAAGGCATCTCTAAAGGGTAAGTTTGAAAGGGTTACAACCAGTACAGTTTAATCAATTACGTATACGTGTATGTACAGTCACATCAAGATTTAAGCATGTTTTTTGCTTGAATTTTCGAGGATCAATTCGAAAATGATATTTTAACATTGTCCAATTTCGCTCTACGTATATAGAAAGCGAACATGTAAATGTATAAAAGGCCCGAAATTTACAATTCAGAAAAGTCAAAAGAGATAGACATCTACACCGGGGCCGTCATATATATTTTGAGCCGCACACACATTCCTTTCTCGGTAATTTAAAGGCAGACTGTAGTGTTTCGCAGTCGGAGATTGTTAAAGATGCCCAAGCTACGAACACATAACGTATAGGGCAGACACAATATCGAGACAGAGATGGAAAGGTGGAGGAAAAAAATAAATAAAAATAAATAATAATACAAGTTAAACGGGGAGAGAAAAAAACAACAAGACGATACCTTAGACCCGGAGGATACCTGAGTTTTCTTTACAAGATAAACATCTAAAATTCCCTTTTGTAGTACAACCACAATCACTATCTTAAACATGTCATTACCTATTTGAGATGATATTATTCCACTTGTTTAATAACAAAAGGAGCCGATCATGGTATTTAATAATTTTTCTCCTCACAGGACACGTTCATTTATTTTGTTTTTGTTTCTTTTCCAAAGTGGCACAATCAAATAACTTTTAGTCATCAATACTGTGACTCGTCTAAAAAACAGATCGCCAGGTGTCATTATTGGAATTCGTTTCAATTAAAAATTCATATCTGAATTAAAAAATGGTGAAATTCCGTGCAACAATAAAAACCAGAATGAGAACAACAGATTCAATCCCACGATTAAATTTCAAAATATCTCTTATAATTGTTCGAAAAAATAAAATAAAAACCAAATATTAAGTATAGTTTTGGTTGTCAACAGTAGAATTTGGGCCATTATGGCATCTCTAAAACAATGCTCGATTTAATAAACTAATGCAAAACCATAGTGAATGGGTGGAGATGAAATGAAACGCGAATGGTGTATATCCCGCGGCTATGGAAAGTGGTGGGTGGTTGGTGGTGACTGAATTAAAGACAAAGATAGATAGATTAGAATCAAAAGGGTTGATTGCAGAGAGAAGAGATATTTAGCTTTACTTCCGCATACTATACCCCTCCATTGCCACCTACAACAACCCCTTTTAACTTCTACCGATTAACTCCGTCCTTGTCTGTCGCTATAATTAATGAAATTTTCACAGGAACTAACTTACTTTCATATAAAAGGGGCTAGGAGGGGTGTAATGAATAAATCTATGCGTGTGGAATTTTCACGTTCAACTTTCCAACTATTTCGAGACTATTAATTTTATAATCAAATATACACCCATATTATTAATTCCAATCTGGATATAATAGAAGAAGAAAAAAATAAATAAATAGAAAGATATAGGGGGAGTATCGACCAAAAACAATTTCAATAATGCCGATCATGTATATTTTCCAATATCCATAATGAAACGATCTATTCTATTGAAAAACAAGAGTATAAAATTTCTAAGTGAACATAAAACTTGGACCAGAAATAGAGAGACGAGGGACGGGGTGGTTACAGGGACGCTTCAACAAAATTAATAACGTAAAGAAATTTAGTGTTGTAATAAGCAATAACATAAAACAAACTTGATATTCTCTCTGAAATTAAATTCGAACCGAACAAGAAGTTTTAAACTGGGAAAAGTCTGAATTGAAACTGTTAGTGAAACAGGGTTGGTGGGACTCACATTCTATGTTCGAATATACCCAAAATCAATCCAAACACTTCTGATTAGCTAGGAAATTGATCGTTGCAATAACAATACGAATTGGTTTCGAGTAGGGTGAAGAACAATTTTATCAAAAGAGTGGAGGATGATAGACAACAAACATTCAATTTTTATTTGTGGCCATTTCTGAGATTATAGTGTATTTAATTCATAAATGTTGAGAAATTGTCGGGTTCGTTCTAGTAATTGAATGGGGGAAAAACAGCGAAAACACCACTAAACTCGACTAGGATCTAAAACTAAAACAAACCAGTTTATCATTATTCGTCGCGCTTTAAGTTTGGACTTGATTTGAATAATAAGTTGAATAGGCACGAGAGAATGCGTGCGCCTTTCATTCCACCATCAATCAATTGAGTTAAGTTCTAACTATACTATTCATTGTAGGAATTGTACAACGCATCGTCAATAACAACAGGCGATTTGACGAGGATGGACAATCACTACAGATTAACAATACAGGTAACGTATAGTTAAATTGCTATTAAACGTTGGACAATTTTATTGAAAACCATCTACCGAATATGAAGTGGACTGAAGTGAGATTTACAATGTTTTATTAGCAAAAAACCATCTATATATAGATATAATTGTAGTCGAAAACAGAAGGTTCCATCCATCCGTCCATCCAAACCAGTTCTTTCACGATGCTTGTTCTTTTTCGATTTTACACTGCGATATTCATTGGCACCGTTTCAAAAAGAAAACTACGAAATCGAGCCTCGAAAAACAAAAAATTAAACACGAAATCCGGCATTTAGTTAAGTCGAATTCAGATTATTACAGCCTTTAAGGACTGTTATCGAATGTAGGTGTGTCAAGAGAAGATAACTGTTGTCTATACGAATTACCGCTAGAATTTATTTTTATAATTGTGATTAATGGCTATGTCTTCGTTTTTCACAACTCTTCCTATTCCTCTTCACACCATCACAAACCTCATTCTATCTATAGAACTCTGGAAACAATCGATTTTTCCGGAATTTCAATTATCCGAAACTCTGACAAACTTTTCCAATTTTTCGTGCTTGAAAATTGGGTAAACTAGAAAACATGCACTAATTAGAAATTTTCCAATAATTAGACATCGATTAGATGAAACGTATTCATTATATTTGAGCAGAAATATGCCTTAAATAGGCGAGTTATTATTTGAAACGCTGAATCTGTGGGCGATCCCCGTTATAAATTTCAACAAATGATAAATTGAATATTCATTCGTCGACGAGTTACACCTAGTCAAATTACACTAAATCAAACATGACCAATGCAACTTGAGACTCTTGGATGTGGGTTTTGTGACTCATAATTTTTTTTCAGTCTTAAATTTGGGATTATTGCTGAAAGTTGATAATTTGAAAATAGTTTATAGAGATAGAGAGGGAGATTCGTTGATATGCGCCAATTGTCCGTGTCGATATTTAATGGTTTAACGAGCCCCAGAGTACTCAGCACATCCATAGTGGTGGTGTAGCAATAGCAGCAATATTCACCCCCGTTGAGCGTCCGTTATATTCACTTGGAAATTTATGAAGGGGAAGGCCGTCAGTGGCGTCGCGCACTATTGAAATATATGTCTATATTAAAACAGGATCGATTTCTATGGGAATTTAGTGTATAGTCTACAGAATGAATCTGGGTGATTGTACTAGGAGGGTGGTGGTAGACAGCACGTAGTCAAAATGATACACGAAATAATTCAATAGAAGATAATGTTCCATACATATTCATGCGGCAATTACATGTAGAGGCGCTTTTCTTGCGAGTGAAAGCCACATGTGCCATACACATACAGAATCACCACCAACACCACCACGATCAAACCAACTGAATACTATTCGGATAAAATATCGTTTAATGAATAAATTGGCCAAGATAAGAGTGTTTAGTAAACAAATTTATGAAGATTGGGGACAATATACAAACAACCACTACCGGCAACGAATCGTTTCAAGTTTATACAATTACAGGATAGAAGGGGCTATAGGACAAATAATAAAACGAATTGCCAGTGTTGAACGAATTAGAAATTTTAATTGAATTATACTATAGTAGAGTATGGAGGATGCGCGTGCGTGCGTCTATGTGAGCAAAATTCTTCACAGTTGTTAATTAAACTTGTAATTCCTTACACAGACAATGACGGCTATTAAAATAGATTAAATTGGGATGAGTTTTATTAAATGCTCGTATGTCTGTTTTATATTAAGTTTCGTAATAATTCACTCTCATCTAGAAATTAATTGGAAGCGAGCGATACAATGCTTTATTACAAGACGAAAAAAATCATAATTTTTTTGTAGCAGCTCTGCAATGTTATAATTCATTTTCGTTTATTAACAGAAACAACTAGTCTCGCACCCGGATTAATAATTATTCTATTATTTTTTATATAAGTTTCAATTTTATATCATTATTAAATAACACAAAAATATTATACAGTAAGTAGGAGTATATTTTATAATTAAAACAATAACTGAATTAATTAAATTCTTCAAGTGTAATTAAAAGTTGTTGTTTATGAAGCTGAGTTTGAGCTTTGTTGAAATATACGTTTTTAATTACACTTACATGGGGGCAAGGGAGGTGTATATACCGATGAATTTCAAACATCACAGATCTAATTTTAGCCGATTTCAATAAAAACAGGATAACTTTTAATTGTAGCCAGTTATACTAAACAATTATTGAGTCATACACTCTAATTGTATCAAAATTGCAAGACATAACAATAAGATAAGGGGCGAGATAGCTTTTAATTATAAATAAATATAAAATTGTAAATCAGCAAAATTTCTGTCGTTTGTTCGAGATATGTGGCAAATTAAAAACAATAATTAGTACTTCTAGTGGTGTATTATCGTATTTACATGTACGATAACCTAAAAATGCAACTGTATTTACAAGGTTTTACAGATTAGATAAAATATTGCAAATTTTTGTTGATAAATACGCTAACAATACTAATAATAATCGAGTCGTTTAAAAATTCTAGTTGATTTTTTTTTGTTAAACAGACCACGACCACCTAGTAGTAATAGAAGTAGAACGGGCGTGCAAGTGGACAAGCTTATAAATAACCCTCAATGTACAGAAAAACTGTGTTCGAAAGAGCAAAAGCAACAGACATTCCACTTTTAATAGTTGAGAAGACTTGGAAGAAACAACTACACCCTTTATGCTACAGGTTGGTGATTTTAAAAGACAAAAAATTCCGATTCACACCTTCAATATAATTTAATTGTGTTGTGTTTGAGGGTATTTTTCGAAAATTTTCCCCTATTGTTTAACCGTTTGTTCATTGAACGCCACCGGATCGATATCTCTAACCCCAACTGATTGAATGGGACTCAAGCCACATGGGAACAAGTGATGTAGACTTATACTGTAGTATCAGACCACCACCATACGTCTGATACTGTTGATTGCACGTTTGTTTGTTTACATTCACCGTTGCTGCGATTCCACAATCGAATTCTTATCAGATATGATGTGATAACAACAACACTAACAATTGCGTAATAGTGTGTTGAGTTTCATCCCATCGACGAAGATTAGATTTGAATGTAATAGAAAATAATTTTCAAGGATAACCTTGACGGTTGATACCAAGAAGACGAAAGAGAAGACGACAACGTAAATAAGGTTAATGTCTCTGTAATAGCTTGTCGGTTGTCGACAATAATTCCAAACAATGGCCAAGAATTCAATGGGGACATTTTCAAAATTTACACCGATATTTTTAATGTTTTTAAAACAAAATAATGGAGAAATATTGTGGAATAAAATATAAAATATGGAACATTATCTAAATTTATCTGGTAATCTAGTAATATTTTGGAAGCGGAAACGGAAATTGCTGGACATGTTATTTTTGGCGGTATTATTCGGCTAATTTACATCAAAAATATAACAGACAATTAAAAACGGATTATTTCATAATTAAATAGAATTCCGCGAATTTTTAATTAAATTAATCGAATTGATATCGTCGACAATCTTGAATACGTGAAATATTTATTAAGTCACGGTTTTAACATTAATAAACTTGATTATTGTAAAAATAACGAAATGAATCATGCTCGATTTATATCGGATAATGCTCAATAATTGATGTCGAATTCGGATAATTTACAGAAATTAAAAGAAAAACACCCATGTTGACGACAATCTTATCAGAATTGATCAAATACGAATTTGATAACACACGTTGGATATTTACACAACGGCTCTATTCGATTATGAAAGAGATAACTTTTAAGACGAGAAAAGTGTGTAGAAGAGAAGGAAAACTCGAAAGAATGTGAGTATAAACAGATTTTTCCGACCACATGGAACCAAATCACGTGACATTGATTACAGGAATCTGAAGATTTTCCGGTTATTTTGCCAAATTGAAAGACCCTAATTCTAATTCGATTTCCACTTTAGTTTTCAATCGAAATTCTCTAATTGGGGATATTTCTGGATAATTATCAAACAAGACTTACGATTTTTCGGTTGTTGCGTTGAAATCGTTGTTTTGTAGCGGTGGTGGGCCCCAAAATTCGATTTGTTGGCTTTTCCAAGTCCAAGTTATTGTCTCACTAATTTCAAGAAACACTCCGATTTTATGATTGATTCGGTTGTTTTTATAATTGGAATTCACTTGGTTTGAGTGTGTTTTTGTAGTTTTTTTCTGTTATTGTTAGTTAAAACATGCGGTCGATAGTTGTAGCCGCCACTAGCACAACAGCCGCCTCCGTTTCCGTACAATTTACTCGTTTTTAAAAAACAAAATAAAATAAAATACATCCACTATGAACGCGCTACTAAAACCAACTGAAACGTTCATGCCGAGCGTGCTGGCAACTCAACTTCGTCCAGATCCGTAGTGGATCGTTCGTTTTCTCTCCACTGTACGGTGACGCGTCGTCCTAGTCACTGTAGTCGGCGTCGTTGTCGCCGTCAGTCTCTCCTCTGTTCACCTGGTGGCCGAGTCGGCCGTCTGGCGTCCAAGCGTCAAGATGCCGTGCGCCGTTCTCTCTCGCTCTGGACATAGCCGTGGAATTTATCAGGTCAACGAAATAAGAGGCGGGTACGTGATTCGCGATTGCGCGCACACATTACCAGTAGAATTTCAATATGATCATCATATATGTGGGTAGGTTGGGCTTGGATGTGGACAGGTGACAAATCCGACTAGTTTGATTGGAGTTGGATCTTTTAATATCAGACCATCCCAATTTGTGGTCACTTTTAAAAAATCGTCCATATAAAACTCGATGTATATGTGGTGGTCATCATCAATGCGTAATCAGCTGCCAGAAGGTTGAAGGCATATAAATGATGAATTCGTCCAACTGAGACGCATTCATCACTTATGGATCTAATGCCATCCATTATTACCGAGTAAAACTTTGCCAACACCACTAACTAATGCCATAAATTTTAGATAAAACATATACACAGACATATCTCTCACATGAAATGGATACTGAATTGACGACGACTAATATGTTTTGGAGAATTTAGAAATAGAACCCAATACTCAGAATTAGCCACCACCCCGTTAAAACATCAATGTCGAAACATACCAACCAAAATCCCAACAAACTCCACCAAAAAATAATTCATCCACCAGATATTAGACCACAACCGAAATCAATTACATCCACCTAAATCGCTAATTTCATAGTGAAACTAACGAGTACCTTGTTCGAATGAAGGGAAAAATAAAGCAATTATTCCGCACCATTCGCCTTAAGCGACTAATTATTTATACATATATTCAAAAATGGTAAGAATCATTAATGCCGATGATAGTACAGCTGATAAATAATAATTATAGGTAACAAGTCGGCGTATTATATTTTTCATTCTAGAATATCAATGAATACATAGTATGGATATGTTGAACAAAAGAAAAGGTGGATATTTATTATTAATAAGCACCTGTTAGTTTGTTTGATTCATGATATTTAAATTGTTGTAGGTATTTTATACCGCCTTCACTATCATTAATTAGATATAATTATACGTTGTTAGAATGGTAAAAATCACAAGAAATACTAAACGAAGAACGGGTCGTCTTATTTCCTCTCGTTCAAAGAAGCCATAATTAGTCAAATAAACACAGAATCAATAGAATTGAACAAAAGCAACGACAAAGATAGAGACTTGAGCAAATTTAAACACTTAAGTTTGTTTTTAATTAAGAATCATTCCGCCATTGTTGACTATTCGGCACTATTTATACGCCATTTATATTTGTTATTTTATAAACACATAGGATAATTAAAATGAATAAAATAAATAACAATCATATTGATATGGCGTTGACTATAGGGTGTAATTCGAGATAAAATTTGATCGTCTATTATAACAATCACCATTAGCTTCTATTACTCTATCACAAATTCAAATGATGCTGATTCAATTAAATCTGTCTGTCAATTTCTATTCTATCATGATGACAAGTTACAATGACATATGGTAGATGTATATTTGCTACAATCCACTATAGACGATACGTCATTATCGACAAACTGGGAGCATAAATGTCAATAATAAAAGTTTTTTTTTATTTGTTCCATAGAGGTAAACAATTCTGAATCTTTGAAATGTGTTTGGTTTGTTTGAATAGCCGTAGCTTAAATAGCAATTGATTCATCAATCGACAGATGGGGCCCTACATTCAATTAAATCATAGTTTTATTATACAATATTTTGCTTGTATCAATAGATTTGCTCCCAATAGAATTTTTATTTCCCAAAATTTGTACTGGGTGTAATTAAATTGTTCTGAAATAAGCAAATCTCTATTGAATAGAGGCAATAGGCGTATTTTGAAAAACTCAAATTGCTATAAACTTTGAGAAAATCACTAAAAAATCGACAATATTTACAGTTATAGACGAAAAGATTGAACACATTAAAAAACAGACACTCCCAAATTGTTCTCTATAACTTAGAATTTAACCGGAATTTCTCAAAGTAAAATACATCTTCGGAAGCTTAATAAACTGCTGCTTCTAATGATGTTTGATAAAACAAGCGAGATATCGCTTTAAATCTTGAAATTTCAATAAACTCGAATTTTTCTCACATTAATAATTTCCGTTGTGTATCCGCTTAAAGAAGTGCGGAAACAGAACTCGCAAAACTTGCGTAACTAGAAGCAGAGATCTGTAACATCTCCAATCTGTTTTATTCTTGACTTCCTCCAATTGTACATAAGATGGAATTGTAAAAAGTGAGACAGAGATTCGAAGATGTTGTCATGGTAACGAACCGCCAAAAAGTTAAAGAATACGATTGAAAAACTAAACAGTTGAAAGATCAACGCATTATTCTAAAGCGACAATATTTTGCCCAATGGAATTTTTATTTCCCAAAATTTGCCCTGAATTACGCAAATCTCTGTTGAATAAAGGCAATAGGCGTATTTTGAGAGGTCAAAAACTAGAAACTTAAGGCTAAAATTGGCCCAAATTGCAACAATTTTTCAAGAACTGTCTTGGCGAGATTTGATAACAAAATTCGGATTTCTGTGGCATCAGTATACAAGTCAGACGTGGATTTAGAGTGGGTTTGGTCATTAAAAGGGCCTCCTTCACCCTAAAACAAACAAACAATGTTTAATGAAAAGTGAAACAATTTTCTTGTCAAAATGTCGAATATCTCACCACAATTGGCCCAAATCAGGCAAACCTCCAAAACTGTATTAGCCCAAAGCCCCGGTAGCTCCTAATACTGATCCAAACTATAATAGTCTATATATTAAACAAAAGAACTGTTTAGGCCCTGTACTTGGTTTCAAGGCAATTTAAAAACACCCCTCTACAGCGAAGACTATTGAAATGGGGAATATAGAACAAGCTACAGAATAACACCCAGACTTCGTTCATTGAAGACTGAAATTTTTAGAAAAATTTGGGCATATTTAGCACAATTACACCATACACTATTCTAGATTTCTCGTATTTTCAACAAAATTTTCCTGTAGACAGATCTGGAAGATTAGAATTTCTTGTAGTGGTAAATTTTAAAATTCCTCGTCTAGAGGCGGAATAATTGTTAATAACGTACGGTTGTGATAACATGAAAAAGGATGCGATTTAGTTACATTTAGTGTACGTTGGTTGGTAACAAAACATTATGTTTCAATCAGTGCTGTTGGGAAAGGAGCTTAAAAGCACCTGTCGCTTCACAGGTCCTTTTATATTGCGTACAAAACTATGAGTTCCCCATTTACAATCTTTCATACAAATATACGAGAATTCTCCTCTATAATCCTGTTTGGCACATATCTTTGTGATTCAACAACTCCCACAATCTATATTAGAAATTGTATAGGTAGGTATATTTATGGAGCGTATTTATAAATCTCTTTTTGAAAAACAAACATTTTATCCTATTAAAGTATATTATTGATGTGTTTTCGAAAAAGGAAAACCGAAGAAATTTAGATGAAAATTTAAAAACGTTATTAAATTCATTAAATGCGTTTCCTTTAACATTGCACTTAAAATATAGAATAACATAATTTATGTAATAGCAGTAGTTCCCAAAGGACTTCAACTAGACAGGACTATATTCAACTAATTCAACAAGGCCTCTAGGACAGGCTGTCTTCCTGTTGTTGTCATCTCTTCTACCTCAATTCCGTTCTCTACCTTTCTCTTTCATTGTTTATTTAACATAACTAATTTCGCATATGTGTTTCAGACATTTAATAGACATCGTTCGATTTTCGTCGGTTTGTATTCCACCCCTCTCAATTCAATTACAATTGAAATAAAAACCATGGGAAGTTTTGTTAATTAACTGTTAGTTTGTGTGTGTATTTGTGTATTTGGAAATTAATTTCAGGGAAATTTAAGCAATACTCGGTTCGTTGTCGATAAATTGAATTTTTACGTACACAATTTCGATATCAATCTATAGACGTATACACAAAACTATCCACAGTTCAAGTCAACTAATAATTTTCAATTCACGTTTTTTATTGTCAACAATTGTCGAAAAGTTAACAATAGTGCAGGTCTTTTTACATCAAATGTTGCCGAATATTTTTCGTGTAGTTTTGAATATTGTTAGTGTGTGCCTAAATAAACGTAAATTTTTAATTATTGGCCATCGATGCCTTTAGGGAATCAAAACAGAATTAAATTTCAAGCTATTGTTTAATGCCAAACGTGCATTGCAAATGTCTGCATGTGCATGTTTTGCGAGCCGCGATCTCTAATTAAAAAAATGTCCGTTGCAGCAGACATACCCCCAACAATATACCAAAAAATAAATTCTACCCTTTCTATATAAACCAATCTCGTACTATTTCCATACCGATCATACGCTAATTAATGACAGTTCCAACAATTTACAAAAGCATATACGCCCTTTGACCGGGTTTATTCTACTCTATCACTACTGTGTTTATCAAGAAATTATAGATTCACCCCTGCATTTATTAAAAGATGCTCACTTTATACACCAAATCAACAACAACGTTCAAAATAAAGGAGTATTTCTTCAGCTTTATTTCAAACTTGAACAAAACTACTCTTATAAGCACCCTTTTAAATATTTATTAATTGATATTTATTGAGGACAAATTGTTTGAATAGATTCGTACAGCTCGAGTCTTATATCCAAGATTAATGATGGCTTCTGTCTTATCCAAAGCTTCAATCATTAGAGTATTCAACAATTATTCATCGACTTATCTAACACTCCGTTTTTAATGTACAATTGTAGTTTTTATTTACTTTACCGCCACTATTGTTCTTGTTGTTGTATTTGTTGGTGTTGTCGGCATCTATAAATTTCATTGTAAAACGTATTTAATTTTATTTATTTAATTTTTTGTCCCGTCCCGACCGGCGGAAAGTCGCCCCCTCGCTTGTTTTCTAATTTAAATATAGGAAAATAAAATACGTCACCATGTTAACCACTATGGTGTATTATTATACAACTAACTAAAGCCGGGGACTGTGCTCTCATTCTCTCTCGCTCATCGCTACCTGTACTGAAAGGAATTCACCACACAGAAATTGCATACGAAGTGATATACTGTCGGCATTAATCTTACCAATGTCCAAGGGGAAAACAACAACTGTACACAAAGTCTGTCCGGTTTTTTTTTTCGAAAAAGGGGTAGCAATTTTCGTATATTGTTCAAAAACATTATACAAATCCGGGTGGACTAACATTAAAACTGGCCGAATCTCAGAAATGATACGCGAAGGCGATTAACAAAAAGGGAAATCGCAATGGAATTACTAAGGGTTTATTTTAGAATATTTTGTCGTGAGTTTCAAGTATTTTAAAATTTCGTTGTTAACATGGGCAATTCTTTCACTTTCTCGGAACGATAAAATTTTATAGCGCTTAATTATGATGTTATTATGGATATCGTGAGTCAGGTAGTGACGTGAACAAATTAAACGAAATGTAAGAAAAAATAACAATCATAACAAGAATAACGACAAAAAACCTAATTATTGAAAACGGTAATAAAATAATAAAGCGGAATGAAAAATCGTAAATCTGAAAAAGAACACATGTATACAAAAGGAATACCTGCTGTACCATGAAATACCGGAAATGAGTTATAAAGATATGCATGCATTTGTTCGTTGTGTTGCCGAGCCTATACAGTAATAAAGAAAAAATCATACAATATGGAAAATGGAGTGAATTGCCTATAGAAAATAATAGCCGTTTTATTGCTATAATTCAACAGTAGAAGTGTTATTATAATTTATCACCCATTTTGAATTTTTGCACCAAATAGTCTAATTTTAGATTGTTTTGATTTCAAAGAATCCAACAATTGTATTCTCTATTTGGCGATTCGTTGCCATGACAATACTGGAGTCTCGTTTGAATAATCTGTTTTAGGGTCGGTTTCTGAAACGATAGATATCGGTTCTATAAGGCTATCGTTTTCTGAAAGAGCCGCTAGGAGTTGTAGATTCGACCACTGTTCTCTAAGCTAGCGAGCCAATAAGTAGTGAGCGCATGCTCAGTTTATTTCGCAATTGTAGGGCATCCCTCTATGCGCCGCTTTGAATTGCCCTTTATCGTTGTTGGATCTACAGTTATTTCTCTTTCAGAAACAGGTTTCGAGTTTATCGACACTACAACGTTGTAGAATCGATAACTATTGGTTCTATACCAGTTCTATATGCTTTAGAAACTGACCCTTAAAGATGTTAGAAGATTGCCATAACAGAAATGGAGATAGAAGTGAAAAAAGATTAGTAAGTACATATTTAATTTTCCAGAAAACTAACAAGCTCACCGGAAATTTTCCAAGACATTAGGAAAGTGTTTTCAATTTGCTATACGGTGACAAAATTATTGAAAAATTGGAATATTGGCTAAATTATAGTGTAAAGTATCGAAAAAATGCAACAAAACATACTCTTCGATTGTCCTCGGCGATTTACAATCAAAATTTAGTCGGAATTTTGCAAAATAAAAAACTTTCTTAAATACTTCTTGAAATGCTCTTTCTAATGTACTATTTATAATATCTCATCAAATAAGCAAGATATCGATTATTAAAAGTTGGCACTTTTAGGATATCGAATTGAAAAAAGATGTCAAGTAGATCTTGAAGTTTCTGTCAATTTCCTAGAAAACTAACAAACCTATTGAAAAATTTCTTAGGAAATTAAGAAAGCTGTTTGGATTGGCTAGTTACTGTTAGAAAATCGCTGAAATTTTGATAATATTTGCTAAGTTGTATAGCAAAATCTGTAAAAATATAACAGAACTCATGCTCCAAGATTGTCCTCGTAACTCAGAATTCAATCAGCATTTCCCAATACAAAAACGCTCTTGAATACTCCTTAAAAATCTCTTTTTAATGTCATGAAGATTAAAATCTGGCAATTTTTGAAGTTCGTAAACATAAATCCCAAGTTTGTGCTAATTTTATAAAAAAATAACAAAGCTGTTGGAGAATTGGAGATTTGAAGAACTCTTTCAAACTGCTGTAAACTTTGAGACAATCACTGAAAAATCGACAATATTTACAGAGTTATAGGCGAAAAGATGAAACAAAATTAAAACAAATAGACGCTCCCACTCAAAATTCAACCGGAATTTTTCAAAGTAAAATACATCTTCGAATGCTTATTAGAATGCTGGTTCTAACGATGTTTGACTGTCTACAATATACCATCAAACAAGCGAGATATCGATTTTTAAGTATCGAAATCATAAAAATGTAGGTGTTTTAGACCTTGAAGTTCGAATTTTTCTCATATTATTCCGTTATGTATCCGCTTAGAAAAGTGCAGAAACAGAACACCCAAAACTTGCTGAACCAGAAGCAGAAATCCGTAGCATCTCCAATCTGTTTTATTCTTGACTTCTTTCAATTATACATACGATGGAATTCTAAAAAGTAAGAAGAGATTTGAAGAGATGTTGTCATGGTAACGAACCGCCAAAAAGTTAAAGAATACAACTGAAAGACTCAACAATCGAAAGATTCAGGCATTATTCTAAAGCGACAATATTTTGTCCACTTCCTAGTTAATTGAAAATTACATACAATTTCCATGAAGAATAATTGCATAACTATTAGAAAATATTGAGTCATAATAGACAAATATTTTCACAATATACGGAAATATAATTGTGGTTGTGGTCGGTATTTGCAACATAAGTGTTTCTTAGAAAAGCAAATATTGTCATCATCATGATTGTTATAATTATTCTTACTATCAAGGTCGTTATTTCATTGATAATGACGATGATGGAGAAAATCCATTGGTCATGGATTCAACCATCAATGCAACTGTTGTCATAAGAGATTTTCTCAATAAATTCCATTTAAACGTAAATAAATCTACAATCCCAACGACCGCAATTGTTATTTTATAATAAATAAACCGCATTTCCGTTTTATTTTACAAAACACCTTTTATAATCTATTAAGAAAAAAATTTAGACCGGAAAGTCATTTAATTTCTGCCACATTTTGTCTTCTACGAATTTATTGAATGTATTTAAAATGGAATAATATTTTCGAAAACGGAATATTTAGCATTGTTTGGACGATATCCGGTCAAGTAGATGTAAATATGATTTTAAATCCCTTTCGTGCATTGTTCAAATTGTACGTTGAAAATCTCGACAAGTATGTTTTATCCTCTCTACCAAACAATAATGATTTTCATGAAACTGGACTTAAATTTCGAAATAATACCAGATTGTATAAACGTACAACACAACTAAATACCGGTAGTGCAAACGTAAAAATAAACAATTTTATTTTAATTCTTATCAATAATGATGGAAATAGCGGCGAGTATAGTCATTAAACATTGAAATTGAGCTATTCTATGAAACTTTTCAAGTTCGCTTCCTTTTACCGAAACGAATGTCAGCCGTCAACTTGTAAAACTCCTGCTGTTTGTACCGTTCGAGCATTTTGAGAAGAACAGGAAAAAGACCGAACCGGAGCATATATTAATTTTTCATTTTCACATCAACTTATATCATGTTTTTCTGCCATCGTTATCATCATCTCAATGTCTACATTCGAGACATTTCAACTTGGACACCATGCAGTGAGAATACTGTAACATTTTACGCTAAACTGATTACTTTTAAAAGAGAGCAATTTGTTTTTAATTTATTTATTTATTGATTTCATTATTATTACTATTATATTCGATGGTACAAGATTTTCTATTCCAATATGACAAACCATGTGGAAAATTACATTATACTTTCACACTGGCTTAATTCTGGAACAATAATGGGGAAGAAAAAACAGCAAAAAGAGTAACAAATTTCCGGAATAACAGTGCGTTACAGATTAGGAATATTACAAGGAATTCTTACAGATGTCCCCCATGAAGTTCTCGTTTTGTGCCATTCTCGGATTCTGATAATTCCGCAAAGTTCAGGACACAAACGAGCCACTTCAAGCTACAGTCAATAAAGAGAAGTGAGCAAAAATTCTGGATATTAATTGATAATTGTTTTAAATGATTTAAGTCATTTTAGGAGTTATAAGCAGAAGAATGGTGACTAAGACAACAATTTTATGATTGTGAAACAACTTCAAAGCTGAACGGAAATAATAAATCAATTAAAACAGTTTTTAATAAAGACAAACACTTTATAGAAGTCTTTATGCGTTAATTAACAAAGTAAATTATTGAAATAAACATGTAGATAGATAATAAACGTTGCTATTATGGAAATAAAATTAATAATAACGAAAACAAAAACCGCTCTATATTTTCTTGTTATTATTGGTTTATTTAGTTTGATTTTTTTGTAATTATAGAGATGTTTGTAATAATTTTAATTGCTTCAGTTGTTAAACAAATTGGCTTTTGATAATTGAACGACACAGAAATATATCTATAAAGAAATCAAACAGCCAATTTAATATTCACAGAATACTGAAGCGGAATGAAAATATTTGTTCCTATATACTTCTCCACATACATATACATTTAACATCAATTTGAATACTAAATGATATTAATACCTCCTATAATTCTATACATATGTACAAAAATGCTTATGTATAAGTATATTTATACATACTTAATAATATATCTATACATATACCTACATATAAATAGTATTTGTCGAATGTTGGAGAGAAGTCCAAAGAAACTCAAACAAGTGATTGAATAGTAGTCAGGTAGTGAATAATGAGCTAACGAGCCTTTCACAGCGACTAATTGGTCGAGCTTTTCGAACAAAAGCCAGGAAACTCACTAAACAATTTACTGTTCCTAATAGTCGTCGTTCGGGAAACGTTTCGTCTCTCTGCTTTATTATATTATCACCAACGATTTTCGCAGTAGTGGTAATACTAATTGTATAAAGACGAAAACTACCCATCCACATAAGCATTTATTTATTACCCATATTGTCTATCGTAGCCTCGCAATTTGAGATGTTGCAAACTTCTGTTTCTGCTTCCGCACATTTTTAGCCGAATATATTGCACGAATGCGAATTCATTGAAACTTAAAGGTCCGACTCTCGCTTATTTGATAAAATCCGACAATGAATTGGAGCAGCATCTTCAGAAGCGTCCAAGGGCATTTTTGCTTTGAACTATTCTGAATGAACTTTGGGTTACAGAGGAAATTCTTGGAGCACGTATTTTTATTCAGTATTTTTCAATAATTCTTCTGTAATTTATCGAAAATTGAATGAACTTTTCAAATCTCCAAAAAATCATGCGATAGGTTTGTTAGTTTTCCAATAAATTGGCAGAAATTGGAGCCCCACAATACTTTTTCTTCGATGCTGCCTGAAAACGGCAATTTTAATAATCGATATCTTTCTTGTTTTATAAGACATTATAATAAATATAGTAGCATTAGAAAGAGTATTTGAAGCAGTATCTAAGTGGTTTCGTTTTGGAAAATACTTGATTGAATTCTGAGTTACAAAGGACAATAGTGGAGCATGTTTTGTGTAGTTTCCTTCACATTTTCTCTGAAAATTTAGCCAATATTCTCAATTTTTCAATGATTTTCATAGAAAATTGCGAACGTTTTGACAAGACTCGAAAATGAATAGGAGCAGCATTTTTAGGAGCGTCCGGGAACATTTTTAACTGAACTTTGAGTTACAGAAGAAATTCTTGAAGTATGTACTTTTTCAATTTTTTTTCATATTTCTGTTATAATTATCCAATATTTTTCAATAATTCTTCTGTAATTTATCGAAAATTGAACGAGCCTTTCAAATCACCACGAAATCATCTGATAGGTTTGTTAGTTTTCCAACAAATTAGCCAAAATTGGAGCCCCACATTGCTTTTTTTTCGATGTTGCCTAAAAAGTGGCAATTATAATAATCGACATCTCCCTTGTTTTATAAGATTTTGTAATAAATAAAAGCATTAGAAAGAGTATTTAAAGCAATATCTAAGGGTGGTTTCGTTTTGGAAAATGCTGATTGAATTCTGAGTTACAGAGGACAATCGTGGAGTATGTTTTGTATAGTTTACTTGATATTTTTCCTTAAAATTTAGCCAAAATTCTCAATTTTTCAATGATTGTCTTAGAAAATTGAGAGCGTTTTGACAAGATCCGAAAATGAATAGGAGCAGCATTTTCAGGAGCGTCCGGGGACATTTTTGCTCAGAAATATTCTAACTGAACTTTGAGTTACAGAGGAAATTCTTGGAGCATATATTTTTCAAATTTTTCAACAATTCTTCTGGAATGTAGAGAAAATCGAACGAGCTTTTCAAATCACCAAGAAATCGTCCGATTGACAGAAATTGGAGCCCCACATTACTTTTTCTTTGACGTTGCCTAAAAGTGGCAATTTTAATAATCGATATCTCCCTTGTTTTATAAGATATTATAATAAATATAGTACCGTTAGAAAGAGTATTTGACACAATATCTAAGGGTGTTTTTGTTTTGGAAAATGCTGATTGAATTCTGAATTACAGAAGACAATAGTGGAGCATATTTTGTAGCCAATATTCTGAATTGTTCAAAGATTTTCTTAGAAAATTGAGAGCGTTTTTCAAATATGTCAGAAATTTTCTGTTTTTGTTCCGATTCCGCTTCCATTTCTACTCTGTTTGAAACAAATTAAAGAGAATCTGTTTCTGTAGCGTCTCTATTTTTTCAAGAGATATTAGAGAAGTGTTCACAACAGATTGTTTCACAAAATTCTTCGATGGTAGCTTCTCTAATTTACGTTCGATTTGTGCAATGAAAAATCGCAATTTTTGCCGAAATCGCCAGATTTTAGCCGCCTAAAACTTGATTTTATTGCGAAAAACCCCTTAGATGGAATTAATATTAACACGTTACATATTCGAGTTTCTTACTCAATTAAATACGGATTATTTACAATGAATTCCAATTAATTATTTAAACTAATCCAAATATTAATTGTTTGATTGAGTTGTTCAATAATTCATATTCAATAACTGTAAGAAATTCGTTGTAAATTTCTATATACAGACACATATTATACGTGTCTATGTATAAAAGAGAAAAAATACATTTTAATTAAACTGTGAGTTTATCTAAGTGAACGAGTTTCCGTATGAATTTAAAGGGTTATGTAATCAATATATTAATTAAGAGCACAAACACAATTACAGTTCATTAGCAAAGTTTTAATATTTACTAAACTTCTAATTAATACTTCTCAGTACATTGGTATTCAATAATGCTTTAATTACAACGCTACTGTTAAGGACCTCCTCCCCTATTCATTAATTATACAAAACAGAAAGCTCTGTTAAAACTTGATGTTGTAGTTTTCCATTTTAAAACAATATTGTTGTTCTTGTATACCTTATAATCTCTTTAAAATAATTCCTTTAAATTATTACGATACCATTAGATGGAATATAATTTAGACAAAGGAAATTATATGGAATTTTATGATAATTAAAAGTCTACCGCCACCCCTGTTTTTGAATAGATGTGGGTATGTAAATGATATGCATATGATTGTGCATTCATGTAGCATGTAAAATTAACCGTTTTAGATATTGTCAATAAAGTAGATTTAATTAGCGTTTAGTTGGAAAAAGTGTTAGTGCGCGATATGCAAATTTCGCCGTTCAATTTGTAGTTGTGTGTTACATTACGGTAAAACGGAATAATTTCAGCACATTTATAACAATTCCCGGTGCTGTTCCGTGGCTTCCATACTAAACGCATCGTGATCACTTGATTCACGAATTTATTATTATATAATAAAGACAATTCGCCCTATATTTATAGCGGAGGGATATCTCTATCTTTTCATTTGATAATAACAATAATAAATCAAACATTCATGAATCTTCCAGGATACGATAATAAATTTCATCAAACATCTAATGAATGATAACCCGTTCGAATTCATTTTAAAATCGTTGTAATTGGGTTGTATCCTCCCATACATATAGGTGTGTACTTATGATCAAATTTACTACATTTGAAAATTTGTTCTATTGATTCTGTGTTACGTAAACGTCCCATTTCAGATATTCTGGTTTGTATCTCAAAGTAGTTGTTGACTTTCCATTACGTTATATCCTTACCTATATATAGTATAGTTAACTATGTCTATTTACCATGTCCTATAGACGTTATTCAAATAATATCACATCTGACCACTATTTACATTAATCTTGCCTTGTCTATTATCCCTCCGGAAAATTACCATCAATTGTCTGTTCAAATACCATAGATTCAGACAAATTAAAGCCATCGTTAATATTAATTCATTAATTAAATGATAATTATTTAAAATTATCAATTATTCATTTACTGATGTTTTATTTTCAATGGAAAGATTAAAGCAATTTATATTCCATCCAACTGGATGGGATGTTTAACTGGAGATTTTCTGTCTGTGTCTGTGTTAAGTTTACATACCCGTCAAACTTTGCAAATATAAATACGGAGCTCTTGACCATTAAATACACACACATAGATCATGCATCAGTCAAGTATAAACAGTTTATTTCAATAATGGGTTTTCTCTCAGATTCTACCCTCGATATTATACAAGACGATAATTCGCTAATTAAAAATAAACAAATCGAACGAAAATAAAGTTTATTATAGGCAAAACTACAGATGATGCTCCTATATTCGAGCCGTAGAAATTGTTGATACTTCCTTAAAAAATGATAAATTATTGATTTGACGATTCGATTTTAAGTCTAATAGTAGAGCTTTGAATCGAAGCGACCCTTTAAATAAAAATATTTACCGGTAAACTAAGCTCAGTTTCCATTAAAGTATTTCCCTCGTAATTATTTCGTACCCGTTTCAAAGCAGATCCTGCATTTTGTTCACATTCTTTTGGTAAAAAACGTCGAATAAGCGGCGTTATTAGATCGGGGTCAAGTTCCTTCAATTTGGTAGGACCTGTTAGGAAACTAACTAAAATACCAACTAATATAACCGTCAATGTTCCTATTGGTGTCACCCACAGATATGATAAGCGGAATAAAGGGAAAACTGCCGATTCGTCTGGATAAACCTAAAACAACTATTATTAATATGTTTTACAAATAGAGTAAATCCTCTTTGAAACGATTAGAAGCAATTTAAATTTGGCGCCCTTAAATGCCAATCTTATTGGTTATTTCACCGCCAAGTTTACACAACTTAAAAGCCTTAATTCTTGACACATATGCTAACCTATAAACGATTTAATTTTATTGTGCTGTGATTATGACTTAGAGGTTGTAAACTTGGGTAGTTTCGAATAAAGCAGAAATAATCATTCAAAGAGGGTCAATTTGACTGTAGAAACGAACAATATCGGTAGAATTAACATGAATTCCATATTTATTAAAACATTGATCAACAGAAACTGGTAATTTGTGTGGTACAACTTGTTTAAAAGCATTCACAACTTGACTACCATATGAAATAATAGCTGCAACAATAAAACCTGATATACCACCATAAATTGCACCCTTTGTAGTTGCCCATGGTACCATCATACCTAACGTAAAAATACCAAAAGTAGTACCTGAAGCAATTGCCGATAATTGTGTGGCTACCTAGAAAATTGATTTTAATTTCAATTTATTATAATTGAAATTTTTTGGAATATTTACAGCTAAAACACTACCAAGATGTTCGACAATATACAAAAATCCTATTGATAGAGCACCTAAAACTAAAACCACCCCTTTTGCAATACGCTTGGATTTTATTTCGTCGTACTGAATATGCCAACATGACTTTAAAATATCTTCTAGGACTACAATTGATGTTGAATTAAAAATTACAGATAACGAACTAGAAATTTCGATATTTACTCTAATTTAGTTGGTATTAATTGGTAAAATTGTACCTTAAAGCAGCTCCAAAGACACCAGCAATAAAAAGACCAGGTATACCTTTTAGATAACCGACAGTTTCCATGACAAAAAGTGGTAACATTTGATCATCTGAATGGATTCGTCCAGCCGTCAGAGGATCACAATCATGATAAGTTGCATATAGTAATAGTCCCGAATAGCAACAAATCGATACAAATAAAGAGACGCCGATAATAAATAAGAAAAGTGATCTAAAAATTAAAGTAAAGAATTCGATATTTTAATGGTGGAAATTAACGAACAATTCTGATTTAAATTCAGTTGGCAGTGACATATAACGTTGTACCATCGTTTGATTGACTGAATTAAATGAGGTCCAATAGATAAAACCGCCGACAACCACACTGAAGAACGTGTATCTCTCATACATGCTAGGGCTAAAACTGTTTAAAAAGGATTTAATTATAAATTAATGATTAATAGAATTGGTATAAGCAGACTTTGGGGCAGCGAGACGTCCCCCATCAATAGCAGATTGTATGACTTTTCCGGCACCGCCCGCATTAATAGTGCCTAAAATTACAATCAACACAGATGCTGCAAACATTGTGAGAATTTGCCAAGTATCTGTATAGACAACAGCTCTAAGACCACCCTAAAACCGATCCTAAATTTATTAACTGGCAATATTTTCATGTTTCCATTCATACTAATACTGTGTAGAATACACAAATCAAACAAACGATTGTTCCAACTATATGCAAATTGACTCCGGTTACTAAAATATACAATTTTATAATTTTTACTTCAAATTTTTAATAGTTTACCTTGATTGAATGCTAACGAAGGTACGTAGATAACGATCGGTAAAAACATGATCTAAATAAATTCTAATTATCGTAAATTATCGATTATTTATGGATATTTACCTCATCTAACACGAAAAATACTGATACGATAGTACGTACGATGCGCCCAAATCGGAATTCTAAATACTACAAAATTAATTGAAAATATGTTGTAGATGCAAATTAAAAAAAATCACCTCATACGATGAGTATACTTGCAATCGTACAAATACTGGTAGGTAAAAGATGCCTATAACTAGACCACTGATCCATATAGCAAAGATTATCATCCAATACATACTGCCAAAATTGTAGATTTCAGCAGGAGTGCCAAGCATTGTAACCCCCGAAACATAACTGGAGATTTATTTCTGTTAGAAAGTAATTGTTCCAATTTTCAACAATATGAACTTCGATACTCTACCAGTGCCCTTTCTTGATAAATTTGTAGATCAGTTTATAGATTTTGAACAACGATAAGGGCTTGAAATTGGGTAGAAAACGATATTGAATTTTGGTAGAATTTGTCGGGTTTTCGACTCTTGTAAACTAATTTTGCGATTATAGATTATAGATCACATTTCAATAAACACTTTTAGATACAACATCTAAACTATTCCCCCTTTAAAGCAAATTTATTATGAACGAAATTATCGACTAACAATAAGTAAAAATGTTGAACGAAGCTCACCCAACTTCTAAGCTTATTTATAGCGAGGGAAAAGGTTTTAATTGAGTTCATAATGCTCAAATTTGCTGCATTTTAGCCTTAATTTCGACTTGACCAACTAAAATCGCTAAATGTACCTCAATTGAAAGGCTCTTAACGAAGCATAATTTCATCTAATCAGTTGATTGGCGAAAATTTTATCCTTCTCGTTGACGTCTGCGGTTAATTTTAAAGATATGAACGAAATTAAACTTTTATCACCGACATTAGTTACATATCATTTATAGTCGATTTTTAAACCGGTTGTTAATCGACAACTCAAGGCTGGGCAAACAAGCCAAATTACAATTAAAATAAGGCAAAAATATTGGGAATTTAACAGTAATTGCTCATTGTTACGGTCAATTCTACCAAAAACAATTGTTTTCTGACAGATTATCAAAGTTCATTTGAATCGAATTAGTTAATTAAATAAATTACCTAGCTACAAGTGACATTGCAACAGGAAAAGGTTTCATTTTCCGTTCGCCGGTTAAATAAGACCTGAGATTCGTTGGTGATTTTTTGAGGAATTTATGTCGATATGCGAAATAAATACCAGTAAAAGCTGATAGTAGTAACATCCCAGAAAATACAACATAATCGAAAAAATAAAATTGATAAAGATTTGATTGCGACATTCTTTCTGGTCCTTATTGAATTTAAATCGCCGAAAGGCTCCAATAATCTGTAAAACAATTATTTTATTTATTAATAAATATCACTAAGATATCATTTAACAGATAACAGTATGACTGACATCACGTTTAATCGTCTATTAATTGATAAACAATGTTGAGATGAACTTTGGAATTTCTCATTAGCGAAATCGTTCTGGTTTATTTAATCTTTGTGTTGTTCGAAATAAAAACTATAAAACTATAACAGTCACACTTAAAAAAATGCAAACCAATACTGAATAGCTGCGATAATTTCGTGGGTATTTACTGCAATTTGCACTGTAGAGTTCTCTAATTCTATCAAAATTATTACTCAATACGGAAAACTTAAACGTCATATTTTATAGAAGCCTAAATGATTTGATTAAAATAATCTGTCATTTCAGCTAGAGAATTGGATACAAGAAAAAATCAACCCAAACGTTTCGCCTTGAAATACCCTTGATTTACGGTTGGCACTAATTACACCTCGAGATTATAATTTGTTGCGATAATTACTGTCAGATCACATTGTTTTACTCCTAAGCAATTAAAACTTTATGTATTAAAATAATATATTTAATTACAATTCAAGCACGATGATGGTGATGATGATTAATATACTTGAAATAATAAAGTAGAAATTTTTTAAAACACCAATTACTTTAAATAATAACAAGAAATAAATTAAAATTCTTGAAATACTAATTAAGAAAGTATCGGGGTCATAAGATTAACATTGAACTTCTTGTTAATATTGAGCTGTATAATTCAACACCTCGATGGCCTTCATTAAGACTTATTCAAGTCTTAAACGATTACAATGAGACAATAGAATAGAAAAATGTGCTTAACTAAATAAGTTTTTGTTCTCACAGAGTAATTCCATTGATTAATCGTCTATTCTAATGAATCGCCTGTAATTGTTGGGAATTTTTGGAAAATTTATCAACACCACACGTGTTGTTGCCTTAATTATCGACTAATAAAAAAGTTAATTATAGTATGTAAATGTTGAATATTTGCAATGTAAATTGAGACACCTGAAATTGTCTAACAAATAAATAATTAACTATTGATGATAATTATTCAGTCATTAGGATAGACGTTTTTTGAAAGTCGTCTGTCTCGGAAATTAAGCCCCAATTTTGTACAACACCAATATTTTCAACACATACTGGACGAAAATATTCAAATATTACGAAATTCAGTGTTAAAACGGCCGATCTTTCTAATTTATTGGAATACAATGAATTATTTAGGTAGTACTACTAGTTCTTGTTGTTTATTTGTGTATTTATTTTTAAAACAATTTTTCAAATTTTCAGAATTCTGGAATATCAGTTTTTGCCAAATCAACGTATTTGCATTTAGCGTCCAATCAATTAGGCTATTCATAATTTTAAACAAACGAGGTGTTAAAAATAATCACTTATTATTTCCACAAACTTAAAAACAAACAGGAATTAAGATTGGATTTGTTTATTTTAAAATTCGCGCTTTATTCTGTACTTCCTGTCGATAATATCGTGGCCTATATTCTCCGATTTTCCCAGCGCCCCACCAGCTGTCAAGGTAAAAATGTCAAAATATGAGTCAACCTTTGCAGTGTGAATAATTTTCCATTTGTATTTTTATATTAACGATAATTTATCGAATTATTTAATTTAACACCATTCTAGTGATATTTTTCTATTAGAATATAGTGAAATTGTTGCATTTTTATTTATTTGTATGTATAACGATAGATTTAATAATTCTGTTGGATTGCTTACCTTTATAATTGATTTTGATAAGGATATTAACTGATAAAAACAAAATGTCTGATCCAAGTACGTCACCACAATCAGCAACAGCCCAAGAATCCGTTTCCTCTACGATAACAGTCGTTGAAGCTGTTGATGAACAGGTAAATTGACTTACGTAATAGATAAAGGAACATTCCAAATTTGGAAGTATTGATAGAAGTGGGGTAAAAATGTTTAAACTACCACAATTAGTAAATCGTCGACTATTTCTACCGATTAATTTCAAATCTGGAACATCTAAAGTGTATCAACAATATAAATCAATTAATTCACATAGTAATAGTTCACAATTAGAGAATGTACGTGTTTTGGATTTAACACGTATAGTCGCCGGACCATACTGTACCATGGTATTGAGCGATTTGGGTGCTGAAGTTATTAAAATTGAACGTCCCGGTAGTGGTGATGAAGCTAGAAAATGGGGCCCACCGTTCATCAACAACACCAAAGAAACACCGTATTTTACCGCACTAAATCGCAATAAAAAGAGCATCTGTATTGATATTCAAACAGTACAAGGTCAACAGATCGTCAAAGATTTGGCTAAACAATCCGATGTTTTAATTGAGAACTATATACCGGGTAAATTAAAACAATACAATTTGGATTATCAGAGTTTGAAAACAATAGCGCCACAATTGATTTATTGTTCAATAACCGGTTATGGTGCTAAAGGGCCGTATGCAAACAAACCTGGTTATGATGTGATAGCATCTTCAATTGGTGGTCTATTGCATATCACTGGCCCAGAAGATGGTGAACCAGTTAAAGTCGGTGTTGCTATAATCGACATAGCTACAGGTTTATATGCTCATGGTGCTATAATGGTGGCTTTATTAAAACGTTATAAAACCGGTCGTGGACAGAAAATCGATTGCGATCTACTATCAACACAATTATCGAGTCTCATCAATATCGGTTCGAATTATTTAAATTGTGGCAAAGAAGCGAAACGTAGAGGTACAGCACACGAAAGTATCGTACCGTATCAAGCATTCAAAACGAAAGACGGTTATTTAACGATTGGTACCGGATCAGATTTACAATTCAAAGAATTCTGCGAATTAATCAATCGCGCTGATTTATATAAAGATGTTCGATTTAAAACGAATCAATTGCGTGTCGAGAATCGTGTAGAATTGATAAAAATCCTACAAGAACTCCTTAAAACTAAAACAAACAAAGAATGGGGTTCGATTTTTAAAAATACAACATTCCCGAATGGTCCCGTTAATTCGATGCAAGAAGCTTTTAATGATCCACACGTTAAAGAGATCGGTTTGGTTGAAACGTTACAACATCCGATAGCTGGCGATATTCGTGTTGTTGGGCCACCTGTTGTTTATAGTGATGGTGGTAATTATGTCCGATCACCACCGCCAATTTTAGGGCAACATACCGATGAAATTCTAACGAAAATTCTGGGCTTTAACGGGGATCAATTGAGAGATTTGCGCGATAAAAGGATCATTCAATGATTGTTTTTATTTTATTTTTGTAATTTGTAGTTTATACCATTTTAATAAATATTTTATTATAATTTAGTCTTTTTGTTTTTCATAGGATCGTGAAGTACCAACTTTAAAGGTGAAATTGAAAAAGCCGAAAAACGACAAAAAAGTCAAATGGACAACGGAGACTGTCGATAACGAACATCTAAATAAGAAAAAATCGAAATGTATAAATCAATTTTTGGAATTGTCTCTCGATTAATTTGATTCAAATTTCAGGTTGTTGTATTTATGAGAAACCCCGGCCGTTTGGTGAGAGTAGTAGCAGTTCGGAGGATTCCGATACTGAATGTGAACATTGCAAAGGGCATGTTGAACGCAAAAAGAAGAAACGCAATACGGGCACATCGACAATTGTGGAACAACCACAAACGATAACAACTGTCTTGAGCGACGATCCATCCAACGGTAATGCTGATAAGGGGCCGGAGAAAACGGATAAGAATGATAGTGATGCTAATCCAGGACCAAATAGCAGCAGCTCATAACGAATATGTTTTTGAATGTTATTCCAATTTTTTAAAATAAGCAAATACGTATGGTATTTACATAGATGTGATACTGTTTCCTCCAATTTTTTTTGTAATTTATTTTGTAGCTTCAACTTATGGGAAATTAATCGTTAGAATGTCAACCAACTAACTAAATATAATAATAAACTCATCAAATGTTGTTTTATTTTAGAGTAGACGGTGGATAATTTGAATAAAAACCAGTTCAACACACAATAGAATCCTGGACAGCACCCCATTCGAGTTAGTTTCTAATCTAAACGAGCACCATATTGACTAAAATTGATAAAAACATCCAATCAAATGTAAAAAGTACAAATTATTTACAATTAACAAATATAAAACTAAACTGTACTAATTATCAAAAATTAATTTATCTGTTTCGAATGATTCGATGGCGAAATTCCGATCCTCTTGGAAATCGCATCGGATCTAAACCTAATTGTTTCAATTTCGACAGAGACCTCCAGACTTTTATCGAATGGTCATCGGATGTTGTTACCAACATTTCCGGATCTTTTGGATTAAATGCAACCGAATTCACAACATCTAAATGTGGATATTTCACTAAACCCATACCGTAATGTCTGTCCCAGATGTAGCCGAATTTATCCTCAGCTCCGCTACAAAAATAATTCCTCAATTAAGACAGAATCGATTGATAACAATGATAATACCTTGCAACATACTCATTGCAAACGTCGAGGAAAATAAAGAAACAATCACTATTCGAAGTGTACGCTTTATGCGCACGAAACATCTTACCGACTTGTTTTAAAGTAACTAAATCGATTACGTGTATGTCGATTTCTTGGGCGATCGGCGGTGGATCTAATGGATTCGTTATTGTGTAACCATCCGGCCATGATCGACTATTCACATATAAATATCTGTGGTCTGGACTTAGAGCCATACCGACGATATGGCCGTGTAAATCGATTAGATGATCAATTGGATCGAATTTATCAGCAACCGATTCGAAATCCAACCAATTCGGTTCCGGCGGCGGTGAACCTAAACGTAACAACTCTTTGCGCCGTTCATGGATGATTAAACGTTCTTTTAACGACGGACCCGGATCCAGTTTTTTTGGAAAAGCAAACGGTTTTATTCGTTTAAAAACCTGCAAATAATAGAATCATCAATTGAATATTGTCTATGATTCTTCCAGTAAATTCCCCACATCTCTAATCCCAAATATCGGGGGTTGATAGAACAACGAAAATATTTTCTAGGGGTAGTTCAGTCGGAAAAACAGGTGTAATTACCTATTTGATGTGGCGTATACGTCTTATATCCAGTTGTAAATATCAAATATTTATCACCATCACTATTATTTTCGGTAGTAGAACAATCATCATCGGAGATATCATCATCTAAATCTTCATCAATATCATCAACATCATCATCATCATCATCACTATTACTAAATTGTTGAATGAACTCAGCTTCGACTTTACGATAATCCGAATTATACCAAATTAAACTCGGCGGTTGTACCGATAATGATGCCCGATAATACGGATTTTTTGTAGTTTGATTCGAATTAGAAAAACTCGATTGTGACGATGAATGCGTTATATCGCGATGACTTACTGGATTACCATGTTCGAAATAATTCTTATATTTCTTTCGATCATCATCATCATCGTCGCCGTCATCGTTATTTGTTTCTACTGAAATTTCCGAATTCGGCAGACAATTCGCTATCATTATAGCCCGTACAGAACTGGCATTGCGATTGTAGAAACGGAACATCGTATGCGTTATCGGTACGTGTTCAGAATCGATTTCTTGCGATGCTTTATTCAACCATAACGATGATGTACTGACTAAATGGCCTAACCAATGCAAATCACCGGATAATAAATGTTGATCATTGTACCAAGTACCGTAAATATCATACGGTTTATTAACAACACGACATTGTAATTCGAAACCAGCTGAAAATTCCATTAATTCCCCAATATTTATATCGAATACAAACTTACCGATGAGATTGAAAACTGCAATTTCGCCAGAAGTACTGTGAGGCGTGCCGAAATGTACACCAGATACCAACAATAAAGTATCCGATTGGTTGAATTGTGAGTATTGAGTGTATTTCCATGAGAAACTCTTCATATCTCTTGAGTATTTAATTGAAACTGGATACGTCGAATTCCATAACTTCAATAATCAAATATTAACATTCAATTGTAGATTTATTTCGAAAACTTACTAAAACATAACCGTCTTTCGAACATGTAGCAAAATATTTTCCATTATGTGAAAAACTAACATGTAAAACTTGATTGTTATGGTCGTCTAATGTTTCCGTTTCGATTAAAGGTACATTGTAACAAACTCTCTTGAATTCTTCGTACCAAGTTTTACCTACAATTTTTATTGGAATGAAATACAAATAGAAATAATTATATAACAATACCCGCTTTCACAGATATGGTTCTATCGATTTTGAATGTACGGAAAAACAGGTCTCTCCATAGAAAATCGTCGCGACTCGCTTGATACCACGTCCGACAGACCTCACTAACGGCAATCAAATTTCGCAAATCTAAATATTGGAATATTTTAAACAGAACAGGATATGGCAAATATGTCCAATAATTCTCGATATCACTCATTATTATATTTGCAATTATTTTATTTAATTTAACCGTCTTATAATTGATTATAATTAATTTAATTTTGTGTTTTATTTTTAATTCCCTAAAATCCTCACAACTTTTTGTTTGACATTTAATTGACAAATGTCAAAACAAACTCAGCTGATTGACATTTAGGTTGACATATAAATCTAGTCGTTAGTTGTAGCCCTCCAGTAGACCAATTTCTAAATATACTCAATTTTTATTTTAAATAAATAAATTCCAATAATTTTAAAGATGTAACGTGTAGAGATATATTAGAATCAAATTCTGTCATGTTATAATAAAGGTTTATATTTTTGGTTATAAAATGGTGGATGCGCCAACTACAGTGAGCTCTCTGTATGGTAATTTGTGATTATTCGCCGTTTCATTAAATTTTCCGAATTTAGATTTATTTTTAAACTGAATCATTGTTCGCTATTCTAAATTGTAATGCAAAATGAAAACAACCATCATTTCACATACATTTATTCAAATAATTATTGTCTTCAAGTTATTAGAATGCATTTTTATTAACAAATTGGGAAACTGCGCATATATTAGAAGGCATTTATATCTGCAATAAACTACTGACATTATCATAAATGCCATCCAATTAAAAATTAATGCGATTCACATTTCTAGAAAGAAAACGTTCAAGCAAATTGCCTTATTAAATACCAGTAAACACATTATTTTAAACACGATCAACGTCGATCTAATAATGTGATTATTTATTGGCAGAACAAAATGGTTAAAGCACTTAATCTAATACCTACACATATAATCTTTGTAAAATATAAATTTTCATCACCAATTGCTGATACGTCTTCGTTTCGTTTTCATTTATTTTAATCACATTGTCTACAATTTTCGTTTCAAAATCGATCAAAATAACGAAATTATAGTGGACAAAAATAGAAAGCAAAGAAAATATTTAAATTTGAGTCAACGAAGCCTTTATTATTAATACATAATTAGTTAATAGCACCATTGAAAATTATAATCTAAAACTATGAAAAAGAAACATATCGATTTCGAAAATTAATCAAAAATAAAATAATTTGAAAAATACAGTTGGACCTTAATTTGTTCTTGATATACCCTTGTTTTCGTGAAGTATACATTGATTTTCGAATTCATTTGCATTAAATCTATTCCTAAAATGGCACGATTTCATTCATTTCTCAAAATAATAACTAATAATAATTATAATAATAAAAACTGATATAAAAAGATTATATACACATAATTATGTATTTATATATTATATATAAAAACAGACCAGAAGAAAATGGCAGTTTCAAAAGAACAAAGCTTATATTAAGCCAGAGAAAAATAAAGTAGTGATTATTATTTTAATGTGAATATTGAATTAATTACGCGATTTAATTCAATATTTCGTCATTATTGAGGTCTTAAAGAAAATATATAATGAACACAGAAAACTGAACACTTAAAAAGGACTGCCTTTAAGTATTTTTTTTTTTCAAATTAACAAACTTCAGTATTCTTTCAATTTACCAAATCGTTATCGTCCCACAAACGGTAGAAGTCGGAGCTGAAACACAAAATGAAAATCATTATTTCTAGAATTTTTAATAACCTAAACTATTATTAGAGTACAATTAGGCTACCACAGTCTAGGAAAATTTGGAAGAAATAAGGTCTCACCTGTTACAAGCAAATCCATTATGATAGCGTATTTAGATAAAAAAGCATCAGTCTATATCATGTACTTAATTAGTAATAAAATATTTACATCAAGATTATGTAATTATATACAAATTATTAATTAACATGGCCCTATATAAACTTTAAACTAAGTAATTCAATTTTTGTTTGAACAACAACGTAGTAAATACATTTTTTAAATCAATTTTGGACTTGTTCTATTGATATGTACGTATTTTAGAACAATTTTTTTATTTTATAAATTTTGATAAGAGTCTATTGTCTAGCACATTAATTATTTTCAATTTTACTTTGTATAATTATTATCATTATTGCAACAATTTTTACGTTGTAACGAAACCGTTAATGTTTTTCAATCAAATATCAACGAAAAATAACAGTTGAATACAACAAATATAGATAATATGATAGAAATTTAAGTAAGGACGTTCTTGTGATTTATTGGATGGTTTTGGATGGATTATATTGACTGGTGGTGGTTCAAAAATTTCATCAAATTGATCTGAATCAGCCACTATCAATGAGGACGGAATCCAACGTAGCCTATCACAATTCAAATCCAACAAATAAGCAGCGTGCGCAAATTCTTATTAATTTTCAACTAAATTAAAATTCTAATATTACCTGGAACATGGTTTAACATTAATACCAGCGATAGCTTTAGCTCCCAAATCGAGACGTTTAGTATTTTGTACTTCGAAACCGTGTATACAACCGTTGAAACCTTGTACGAATCGACCACCAGTCATCAATTCCAAATTCGGTAAACCACCTAAATAGATATTGCCATTACAATTCAATGTACTTGTAAAACCGGGTGTAGCGCCACGTTCCGGTTCTGTATTATCAATTTCAATCGAGCCTTCTTGGCCGTTACGTTTCAAAATTACATTGTGACGTTGGCCATCATTGATACGAATGATATTGTTGCGTATCATTACCGGACCGGATCCTAAATCGTAGCTGTATTCCAAATAACCATTGACAACTAATTGGAAAGAAGAAAATGTTAATGTTTTCTATAATAGAATCTTTTCGGCTTACTAGCTAAAGAGATGTAATCTTGGCCTTGTCCGTCTTCATTAGAAGTTTGTCCGTACCAAAATATTAAGCCGTTACTTGAATTTGTCGATAATTCTAAAGCGATAACTTCACTTTCTTCATCGTCATTGTGTGTCAATAAATCACCATCGAATTCTAAATAACCGTTACCATCAAAATGTGCATTACTCTCTAATTGAGCCCCTAGAAATTTCAAATTTCCAATAAATCACAAATAATTTAAAAATAAACACGTACTGTTTTCACAATTTGTTCCGGAATAACCCAATGGACAGGTACATTGATAACCGGTCGAATTGCCATTACAAGTACCACCATTCTGGCATGGTACTAATTGTTCGCATTGATTCGGTGCAATTTCACAATTTTTACCGGTATAGCCGAAAATACAACTACATCGATAATCGACTGGTGATAACGGATAACATTGAGCATCATTTTGACACGGACTACTAGAACATCCTGTTTGTTTCGAATCGTACGATGATAAAGTTGGATTAGGTTCGTTAATATGCGAATATTCTGGATTGATTTCGTTATCAACGGCTTCTGTAGCACTACACTCGTCAACATTTGCGGAATCCGTTACTGATTGGATTATATCCAAATCTAATCCAGGTACATTAATCTAGAAGCATGTTTATTGTTGATTTGTGATTAAACTTAATATTTCGAGATTACCTCAGAGATACAACCGTTAAATCCGGAATGGACACCGACACCTTGATTGATTTTGATGTTTTGTTGATCAAAACCGCCAACATATAGGGGTGTTAACAGATTCAAAGCTTTATGGTTACCGGGTGATCGCCCAATTGCTGATTCACCGTTCACAACCAATCGTCCTTCACTCAAACTTCGACTGGCTGTTATTGCCAACCATTCACCCGGTACAATTTCACGTGGACTCTTGATAATTGTCGGCCCATTACCGACATCAAATCGGAATTCTAAATGGCGATCTTTAATAGCTAAACTAGCAAAATCACCATGTCCTTCATCGGTTTCAGCACAATACAATAAAACACCATCATTAACATCACTGGGTTTAATCTTCAATGAAACTTTAAGGCGCCGTTGTGGCTTCGGTGTTGGATAAGCTATATAAGAATTATGTTTAAATGCCGGTTCGTTTATTGTAATTTGACGTTCACAACGATTTCCAGAATAGCCTAATGGACACAAACATTGAAAACTGTTGTCATCATCGATACATCGGCCACTATTACAAGAATACGGTGAGCAAGCTTCACCTTTCAATTTATTACAAGTGGCACCACTATAACCAGATGGGCAGATACAGGTGAAGCCTTCCGGCGATAAAGCCTCCTGGCAAACACCTTGATTCTGACACGGATTCTCTGAACATGTTTCACAAATTGTTGTACCAACTTTACGGATACTATCTTTCATTATATCGAGATGATTATAGCCGATTTTGAAACGACTAATACAACCAACGAAACCTTTACGAACGTTCACATCCGGCGAGATATTATTGTAATCTGGTACACCGCCAAGATAGAGATCTTCAGATAGATCTAAACCGACGTATTTGCCATCAGCGTTACCAATATAGGGTCCCTCACCATCCACGTACATCGTTGCTGGAAATTAATTAATTATATTTATTTATAATCAAATATAGTGGAATTACCTTTCTTTCGATGGCGGATTACTTTAATCGTATGCCATTGATTCAAAGTTATCGGACGATCGGCTCTTACTACAGTAACGCTATTTCCGAGGAAATATCTAAATTCTGGCACGCCATTATTGATTGTTAATGAAATAAAATCGCCTCTAGGATCGTTGCCTTTGTTACCATTATACAATATTAAACCTACATTGAAATTTATAAGAATACTTTTAAATAGTTTGTTTTAAATTGAAATACCGTCACTAATTTGAGGTTTAAACGAAATTTCAAAGCTCAATTGAACGTAAGCATCGGGAAGTGTCGGTAAAGCAATATAGCTTGTTGGAGCTTGTGTGAAATGCGGTACAATTCCTGTAACAACCAAAATAATCGGTATTTCCATATCACGTTGTGAATTACTAGCGGTACAAATATAAGTGCCAGCATCGGCACTACCAACTTCATTTAATTGAATCGATCGCTAAAAAAACAAAGATTAACAACAATTGGAATAAATGGACGTTAATTTACGCTATAAATATCGACATAAGGTGGTAAATTGCCGCCTTGTTTCGACCATAAATAGTTAATCGGCTCCTCTAAACCAGTCTTGCATTCCATTACAATTGTTGAACCTTGTGGTGCTGTTTTCGTTTCAATCGGTGGTTGATCTTTTAAATCATCGATAACGTTCAAATCGAGATCTTTATAATAGGCACCACCTTGACGGTCTGTAGCTTCACAGCGATAAACACCGGCATTATCCGGTCGTATTGAGTAAATTCTCAACGTATTACCAACACTTTGGACATTATCGGAGAAACGGCCGGATAACTTCGTCCATGTTGTTATAACACCAGGTTCGCTTGATTGGCAATTGATGCTAACACTTTGACCAACACGATATTCTGTGTCTGATGGTGTGATTTGGAGGTACGGTTGAGGTTGGTGTGAAGGCCCTATAACGTACCAATTATTAGAAATTATTACACAATTTTGATAGTCTGGACATGTTTATTATCAAAATTAGGAACTTGTCCAAACTTTTTAACAAACAAAAAGATCGTTAATACGGTTGTACTAAGACATCACAAATTAGTAGACATACAAAGCAAAAACAATCGCTCGAAATGAGTATAGAAAACAGCTCAAAGTAGTAGAGAACTTTGAATTGTTCAAAAAATAGTTTTACGAGGATAATTCCTCGACAAAGATGGAAATTGAAAGACACCGAAACAACGCCCTCTATTTTACTGATGAATTGACGACACGAAGAGCTAGGAACAGATAAAGCATCTTGTTCATGTTTATTTTTTTTTAATGTTTGTTTTGTTGTGTAAATTTTAACAAACCCCTTCTTGTCCTCGGATTGCAGTCTTTCTCATCACTGTTATCACCACAATCATTGTAACCATTACAACGGTCCGATAATCGAATGCACTTAACGTTGTCGCATTGAAATTGACTTGGCGTGCAATACCATTGATCATCTGGTCAATCATGCAATTATTACAAAAAAAAAAACAAATTCTCTAGTCATATTAATAGTGTTGATTTGAGGGAGAATTTTTGTCAAAAATTTCAAAATAAATGCCAATTTCGTTGAGAAAATCAATTAAAATAAAGAATTAAAAAAACAACAGGCAATTTTATTAAATATTGAAACTTACGTGATACTTGAAGATCAATATAATCACTAGAAGTACCAGTTGGTGTTGATATTTCACAATAATAACGTCCTTGATCATCTTCTTTCAAATTTAAAATGTGCAAATATTCACCATTAACTCGTGAACTTTCCGGTAATGGTAGATTTTCACGGAACCAACGGATATTATTGGCTACACGAGGATCATGTGCCCGGCAACGTAACGATACTGAAGAGCCTCTAGGTGCGGTTTGTTGGCGATTTTCAGCCGTTACAGTGGGTGTATGGATATTTTCTACAAATCGTTTCTTTAAAATGTTTAATTCTATTTAAATTCAACAAATTTACCTTCAACTATTACATCAGCTACAGCATCGGCTTCTCCGGCACTATTAACAGCTGTACAACGATAACGACCAGCGTCGCTCAATTGTATGTTGTTGAATTGTATTAAACCGTCTCTAGTACGGACTGATTGCGGCATTGTACGGCCCATTGGTGTCCAGGTTATTGTGATGGGTTGTTGGCCAGTTGCACTACATTGAATATAAGCATTATCTCCAGGATGGACGACTTGTCGTTTTGGAATTAATTCAATCTTTGGTGGTGCTGTAATTTAAAAAGAAATCCTTATATTTTAATGTTCTATAGAAAAAATAAATTTCAGCAAATTAATAAAACAATAGATATATATCGAAACAAGTACCGGTGAAAACACAGTACCTAGAAGTGGACATATGTCATCCACGGCTGAATGTAACAGAAAGAAATAAAGCATTTAAAATTCGTCGATTAGAGCTTGATAAAAACTTACAAATAACTTCTAGATAAGCGCCTAGATTGAAAACAATCTGTCCTTGGTGGGTTCCAATACAACGATATTCACCAGCCGATTCCGGTTGTACATTATCAATATATAAAGTACCACCTCTAACGTACGCTTGTTCCGGGAACGATGAATTATCGGCACGTGTCCAAGTAACAGAAATTTGACTCGATACTGAAAACGAAAATGTTAATTATTTCGAGTATTGTTAAGAGAATTCCATTACTATTTCCATTCACATGACAACGTAGAACAGCCCGTTCGCCTTCCGGTGCGGTAATTCTTTCATCATATACCGGCGGTACTCTTGGTGGAACTGGACGGTTAGGTTCGTTATCTTTATAACCTGGATTTCCGTTATCATTCGATCCAGTTGAATCTTCACCTAAATTCGACAATATTTTAATCTGATTCTTTTTACAAATATAATAAAAATTGTTAATTTAAGGTTAATAGACTTACCGATACGACCACGGTTGTTACCTATCCATTGTTAGTAGTAAGCAATGGAACAAAAAATTTAGTGTTTAGTAAAAATAATCCCAAAATAACGGTAATTAAAACAAAATAAGCTTCAATCTTACACCTTAACCGCCCAAAAATTTACAACAAAAAATTTGTACAAATGATATTTACAAAAATGTACGCTATTTACAATTATTTAAAACGATTTTTGTTATAATTAGAAAACTTACCGATAATATCGCCACGTGTTGGTAAACTTTCAACAACTAATTGTATACGTTTTTCGGTAATACCAGCGTCGTTTCTACCGCGACAAATATAGAGACCTTCATCAGAATGCGACAATCTTGTTATTTCCTCCACTGCTGTGTGTCTTAGATACGATTCAGTCCTTGGTGCGGGTGCCGATCTACATAAAAGAATATTATCGAACAAATCAAAATCAACAATTTCAAATACCCACAATGAATGTAATTCCCGGCCGTATTTCATCCATTCAACTGACGGTGGTGGATTTCCAGTAGCATGACATTCCAATTTAACATAATCACCTAAACGTCGATTTATAATTTCTTCAGCAGGTGTTGTCCAAACTTGTGGTGGTGTATGTACGATAATATTTGCAATTGCTGTAGCCCGTCCAGCTTCATTCTCAGCCGTACAAACATATTCACCTTCTTCACGTTGTGTTACTTGTGTAAATTTCAACGTACCACCTGTCATTTCTTCAATATTCGAAGTTAACGGTGTGCCATCTTGTCTGGCCCATTTTAATGTTGGTGATGGTATACCAGCCTCAATACGACATTGTACATAAGCCATATTACCGGTTATTATTGTTTGACTAGTCGATGGATGGATTGAAAGTATCGGTACTTCCATACGATTCACTTCGACTGTAGTGTGAGCTTGGGCTAAACCGTGCACATTTGATGAAACACAAACATAAACACCTCGATCGGAGACTTGTGCATTTCTAATATAAAGAATAGAGCCGCGTTGTTCTGTATTTGGTGATAATTCCGCACCATATTTCGTCCATTTAATTGTCGGTACTGGTATACCGGTAGCGTCACAATGCAATTCAGCTGAACTACCTTGTGAAATTGTAATTTGTTCGGGCATTACTTTAACCGATGGATATTGGCCTTCTGTTTCCGAATCTCGAACTTCAACTCGTGCCATTTTCGAACCGGATCTACCACGATAATCAGTAGCTGTACAAATATAAGTACCGGAATCTTGTTGGCGTGCACTATAAATGATCAACATTCCATTATCTTCACGCGAACTGTACGGTAATGGACCTTCTTGACGTGACCATCGTATTGTGATACCATCTTGGACTATACGACAACGCAAAATAATATTCTCACCAGACATACCAGTCCAATATTCCGGATCGATTTCAGGTCTCAAAAGTGGTTCACTACTTTGCCGTATAGTCACTTCAACATTAGCCGTATCTGTACCGACACTATTCGAAGCGATACATTGGTAGACGGCTTCATCGGTTTTTTGGGCTCTTGGAATTCGGAATATGCCACGATCGAAGGTGTGCTAATAATATTTTTTGTTATAAATCCAAGAAAATTGACAATAGAAATGACTTACTGTTGGATTTAATGGTTGTCCATCTGGACGGATTAAACGTAAATCTGGTTTTGGATTGCCTTGGGCAGCGCATTGGATTTCAATTGGTTGATCTTCTTCAACGTCCACATAGGGTGGTGAAACTACAGCTCGTGGATGTTCCGGCCGTGAAGCTACAAGCAAACCGAATATTAATTAGTTGAAGATAGAGATTTAATTTTTACAATTTCTATATTGTTACCTGTCTTACTTATCGATTTTGGTAACAATTCTAATGTAAGCATGAAAGAATTTCGAGATTTTATAGCAATTATTAATATAATAATAAAAAATGCTTACTTCCTACTGTAACAGTAATGTCTTGTGTAACAATCGACCAGCCATCATCAGCTTGGCAAATATAACGTCCAGAATCCGAGACTTGTACATTGGTGATAATTAGAATACCTCTACCATCATCTATAGCGTGTTGTGGTAATGATGCACCATCTCTGCTCCATTCAACCCTAATTGGGCCTTGTCCTCTCAATGATCTTGCTGAACAATTCAATCGTACTGTACTTCCAACTTCGTAGATTTCAATCTTCGGTGCAATTATAGTGACTTCGATTGTTGGTGGATTTGGTGATGGAATTGGTGGTTCTGGTGACGGTGGAATTGTCGGCGTTGTATCTAGAAGAATCGTCATTATTTCAATTTTAAACGCTAAATTCCAATTTCAACAGATAAGAGATTAAAAACGATTGATACCGCAACAATCACAGTTAATTAAATTCTATGTTAAACATTAATTCTAAACCCTTCACTAAATATGATGGCTTTTAACCAAGGCACACTAGTTGACGGTACAAAGTACATAAAGCCGATGTATTTTTTAAATGTTTCTATTTCAGATCACTTCAAACCTGGATAGATCATCGATGTGACCCGCCCTAATTCCACGTTGTCCATATTTTTAATCACACATTCAACAGCATGTGGGACACAACCAACTTTCGAATACCAAGATTTCCGAAAACCATTTTCAATTCGTTCAAGTCTATCAATACTATGATAGACCGGTATACCATTTTCGAAAATTTGAATTTGTAAAATTTCAACACCTGTATATTGACAACTGAATTCAACACTAGTACCGCTAGGTGCTGAGACTTGTGAAGGACTAATCTTCAATCCGGTACCAACTACTTTGTAAATCAATTAAAGAACGAACGCCAAACAATTTAATAATTTCGAAAGATACTCACCGCTTCGATTCTCACAATTCCTTCCTTGATAACCTGGCAAACAATTACAAACAACTCGATTATCCGATCCTAAACTACAACTTTGTTCGTTATTATTGCACGGACATCGTGAACATGATCCCAAAGGTCCGGCTGAATAATCATAAATATCACGATAGTAGCCTGATGAGCATGATTCACACGATGATCCACGGTATCCAGGTGGGCATCGGCACACTTCCACATCAGTGGCTCGTTGTTGGCCTGTATATTGTTCAACGGCTGTATCCAACGTTATATCGCTAAGATAAGCGCTTGATGTATCTGTAGATTGTTGGGCTCTAATCAAAATTGCCTCGATATTCGCTAAAACTGTTAAAATATCCTCGCGGGAGGCTGGACGGGGCCCTTGATTAGGATCTAGTCGTTGCCAATTTGACGATGGACTCAAAACTACCGACACTTTCTACAATTTACAGGAATATTACAAAAAATTAGGCCAAAACTTGAAACTTACATTGGCTATTTCAGGAATTAGGGCTTGTGGATTGCTCCAATAGATAGTAATACCACTACCGATAATAATAACATCTTGATCGGGAACGTATTGTGCTTGTGGTCTTTGTGTGAATCGTTGTGTGAATTCTAACCGTCCACCATAAGATTTAACTTGATTTCCGGTAAATTCTCGTGGTAATGACCAATACCACCGTTCTGAAGTACTTGGTGGGAAATTGTAGCCAATTTCGTTCACTTCAATATTAATTTGGAAACCATTTGCAATCCTTTGTCGTTGATATTGATCAGTTAATGTGAAACCGTGTCTTTCGGCATCAATAATTTGACTTGGAATTTGTTCAATATAAAGATTACTTTCGCTACATTCTCTCGCTATACCAGAACAGAAACAAACTTGACAGCCATCGATGTTTGTCGGCGATAGACCGAAAGTTCCAGGACGGCAACGGTTGCAATTAATTCCTTCAACATTCGTTTTACAACGGCAAATTCCATTGATGCATTCATTAGAAGCTGAACCGCGTTGATCACAATTGCACGGTCTTTCATTGCTACCACCAGTGTATCTACAGGGAATTCCATTGGCTGGATCGCCTTGATAGCCGGGCAGACATTGTTCGCAACCATCACCAGTTGTGAAATTGTTACAATTCTACAAAAAGATTGTGATTTGATGTATTTGTAAGAAACCGCATCGTTTTCGATTCAACAGCCCGAAAATGCCAATATTTAAATTGTTTTCAATGGATTTAAATGATTTGAACCGAGTTAGAAAGGGCATTTCAAAGAGTAGCTAATTGTTTTCCGTTTTGGAGAATTGTAATCAACTCATAACATGGACAATATTGTTAATTTTATACTGAATTTACAGCTTTTGATAAAGAATTGAAAGCAATTTTCCAATAGTTGATAAATTATTCTCAAAAATAACACTCAAATATATCGGTACTATTTGGAAATTTTTCGAGAATTATCAACTTTTTCCCCAATTTTTCGGAAAACTAACAAATCTATTGATTGCAGATTTGCAAATCGCGTTCAATTTTCTATCGGAAAAGACCATTCTTTAGCCATTAAATGCTCTTTCTGTGTCCGTTTTCGGCATTTTTGGCCGCTGGATCGAAACTTTTAAATTAAAAAACTTACGAAACAAACTCCAGTTTCAGGATCACACTCATTAGAATTACCATAACAATTACAAGGTTCACATAGACCCAAATAAATACCTTCATCGGCTCTGGTATAACCAACATCGCAATCTTCGCAAGACAAACCTTTATAACCAACCGGACAGACACACTGTTCAACAGCTAGTGCACGTTCCGGATTGCCAGTATTTCGATCGCTTGCTGTATCTAAAGATACCGAAATCAACGCCGATTCCCGTGTATTCGTATTATAAGTTGCTTTAATATAAATGGCACTAAGATCGGCTAATGCCATTAAAAGATGTTCGCGATCAGCCCGTTGGCCGTCACTACGTTGCCAATATTGTTCTAAAAGTGGTACAACGAAAGTCTGTGGAGATCCACTCGGTTGACTCGGTTCTCTCGCAAAATACAACAGATTTATTTGGTTCTCCTATATTAAAAATAATCAGTTTTCCGACTAATTTTAAATTCAATAGACTTACGCTAACTAATTCGACATCAGCGGCTGAATTTCGAGAACTTTGCCCACCTGGTAGCGGTACATATCGTACGGTATACCGTAAATGTCCACCATAAGAGGTGATTTTATTGCCAAGATAACGCGGCGGTAATGACCAATAATAAATATTCGATGGTACAAATTCACGATAAACAATTTCACGTTGATTTGGATCTAAGACAATTCCTTGCTCGATTGATCGTTCCCTATCTTCAGTTGTAATTAATTTGAAATCGTTTTTGGAGCTAGTAAAGGCGGTACTGATCTGTAAAAATTCAAAAATCAATAAAATTCTACAACGAATTAGTTTAAACTCACTTGATCCCTAAACCAACTTGAACTGGTACATTTTCGAGTAATACCCATACAGAAACAAGCGATACAACCGAACTGATTATCGGAATGGAGATGGAAAGTTGAAGGCTTACAGTAGTTGCAATTGGGCCCATCAACGTAATCCTATAGCAGACATTTTCAACAAATTACTCGAATTTTTTAAATTACCAGCAAGAACTCACCATAATTTTAAGTTAGTAAAGGTAGCATTAAATTTAGAGTTAGTTAATTTTTTGTTATTATAAAAAATGATAAATACCTTGCATTGGCATCGGCCGTAAGGATCGGCGAATGTAGAAATGGCACCAATACTATTACATTGTCCAGCTGGACGGCAGGAATCTCCCGGAACAAGAGGATTTCCGGCATAACCAGGAGCGCATTGTTCACAACGCCGGCCAACATAACCTGGTGGACAATCACAGGTAACATCACCATCTGGACTTAACGAGCAAGTACGAGCAAATCTAAAAATTATTCCCATTTAGTAATTCTAAAATATTCACTAAAGACATCGTACTGGTTCTCCGGATTCGTCAATGGACACGGACACGGTTCACACGGACGTCCTCTAGAAGGATCCCCGTAAGTTCCAGCCGGGCAAGTTTCCGGCGGTGGTGTCTTCTTATAGCATTGTCCAAGCCATGGGCCGGTACTGTGTCGGGCATAACCGTCCGCACATTCTTCGCATGATGTACCCGAATAGCCAACGGGACATTCGCATTCTTCAACATACGAAGCTGGACCTAAACCGCTATTTGGAGCCGCTGCAGAATCCATTTCAATATTGGTAATTGTTGTATTTAATGGTCCTTCGTTATATTGTAATTTAATTAGGATATTATCGACATTAGCTAAAGTCATCATGATTTCTTCACGTGTTGCTGGCACGTCTGGATAACCGCGTCTGCGTTTAATCCATTCACCTTCAAAGAAGCGCGTCGCCATATTTTCACTAGTCGCGGGTGTTGGTGGTCTTGAAATATCATGCACTAGAGTATAACCGTTACCCTACAATATTGAAAGTGTTAGATTTTAGTGTTAACAATTTTTTTAATGATAATACAGAAATGATAACGCCAGGTCCAGGAACTGGATAGCCTCGATTAAAGTGTTGTACAGTGAATCGTAAATAACCACCATAACTCTTCAATTGATTACCGTGATAATTTTCCGGCATAGCAAAGTATGGAACTATATTCGGTCCTGATAATTCAGCATATTGTGGTGATTGAGAATGTAAACCACTCCTGCCAACTGATGTTAATAAGGGTTGAATATTCCTAAAGGCCGGTTCGCTACGGACTTCAACAGCTCCACTAATTGGCTCAACTTCTACACCCACTAATCTCAATGTATCGAAAGGTGGTTGGAATTGATAGATGAATAAATCGGCTGATCGGCATTTTGTTGTTTGTCCAAAACAGAAACATTTAATACATTCACTCTCAGTGCGGGCTTCTTCATTGAAATAACCAGATGGGCATACAGAATTGGCTATAACGACTAGAATTGTATCGGGCACGGCAAATGTTGAACCCTTTATATTGATGGCTTCACAGGAATAAGCTCCTTGATCTTCCACTTGAATATCCGGACAGGATAAAGTACCATAACCGTCATGGCTAGTTGTACGACATTTCGCCGGTATATGGCCCCAATTTAGACGCCAAACGATCTCAGGTGTTGGAACACCAACAGCTCTACAAGTAATCTCGAATACCAACCCTACTTCTAACGTGACCATTGGTTTCGGTGGTTCGGCAATAACCGGTGGCGCTACCAAATATCAAATTTTAACAAAATTATCAAATTTATCAAATTTATAACTTACAACAGCCGAGTTCATCACTACCATCAACGCAATCCTTTTCTAAATCGCAATGGTAACTTTTCGGAATACACTGATTGTTTGATAGACAAGTGAATTGATGGTAGGCACATATAGAGCCTGGTGGATTTGTGGAACAACCTTCTTCATCTGAACCATCACCGCAATCATCATCGGAATCACAACGCCACGTTTTCAAAACGCATTTCTTGTTAGCACAACGGAATTCGTTCGGTTCGCACCCATTTGGATCTATAGACGAAATGTTTACAAGTTCTAAAGGAAATTATTACAATTACGTACTGCAACGACTCTCATCTGAACCGTCCAAACAATCGAAAGTACCATCGCAGACTTTATTCTTAGGATACAATCGCCGTTAGCACAGGTAGCTTCTTGGAGGCCGCAGGCTGTAGGTGGACGAGTCGGTGGTGCGATCCCTGGAATAGAAATTAAGCAATTGTCTTCCACACTTCAATTAAGGGTAGTTTATTAAATAGATACTCACCGAATTATAGCGCAATTAAAAATAAACCCAATTATTAAAGTGAATTGAATTAATATGAAATAATAAGAAATACCTGCGCCGTGATATTCGGTATCAATCGGTGGTAAAACGCCATATTTAAGTAATGACGATTGATATTTACCACCTTTTCCGTCTGCGTGTTAATTGTATCAAATTCAATTGAATTCCATTTAAAAGATTACAATTTTTAGAAAAACAAACTTACATCTATCGACTTGTAAACGAACGGAGACTTGGGCGCCTGGCGTGTCCGGAGGATAACCGACAGCTTCACAAATATAAGTTCCACCGTGTTCCACTTTAATATTGGGCATCTCTAAACGGCCGTTCAAATCCCGCGAACCTGGTGGTAGCGGTTGGCCATTGGGTCTTGTCCAACGAACCCGGGCACGCAGTGGACCTTCGTCGCGACATTGGAAGACAACTTCACGATCTAAATCAATGGAAAATTATTAAAATATTCCGCCGATCATTGGAATAAAACTAAAATTAAAAAAAATTGCGTATATACAGCGAGAATGTTAAATTATTGAATATGAAATATTAAAAATTCCCGTATTTAATGTTTAAAATGTTTTAATGATATTGTTTTAAAATGATAGAATCGAAATTGAATTGGATTCTCGATTAATATTTTATTGATTGTTGTTTTATTACAATTGTTTAGTGTTTGTTTTATTATCATGATAATTTATTCAATTGAATCAAGTAAGTTGAAGCGTTGAAAGTTCCCAAATTCACTAAGAAATCTCCATAAACTCTACATATTTTCGAGAAAAAACGTAAATATTCCACTCATTTGTCTCAGTTGTTTGATAACAATTAGGATTTGACAATAATAATAAACACTTACCAAATATCGGACTGCAAATAGGAAACTTTACGTAATATTGTTAATAATTGTAGAGTATAGAGATTTTCCTGTTCATATATTTTTTAATTAATTTGTAAATAGAGCGAAAGATGAAGATGAAGATTATCGTTTATTATTTTGTAGATTTTTTTGTTGAAGATACAGGGAGATTTACTCACCAGGCTTATAAATGTCTGCTCCAAATAGAGGCATAAGACAAATAAAAAAATATTAGTTATAACATTTAACATAAATGTGCTTTGACGAATCAAATTTGTGTAAGGTTGGACTACCACAATTTTTGAAAAATGAAACAGAAATAAACTGATTGATACTCACTTTCTTTGATATCTTGAGCGTTGGGATAGGTCTTCAAATTGAGGCCCTCACTTGGTCCGGCTACACAAACAAAACAAATCAATTAATAATTATCGAGAGATACGTAACAATATTATTAATAATTGAGTGTTTATTTATGGCTGTTCCAAATTAATTGAGTTTTATGGTAAATTCCTATAATGTTTATTTTATTTATATACATATAGTACGAAGTAGAATAATTTTAATTAATTACATTCCCGGATTAATTATTATTTGAATAGTTCAATATTAATTTGATTTAGATAAAGTTAAAATTTGGCATTTAGTTTCCATCATTCCAAAGTTAATCGATAATCAGTCGCAATTTTTAGTTTAAAATAAGATGCGACCGACTTACGGCGATTCTTTATAAATACGCAATCTAACTCATCGCTACTATCCCTTGGACAATCCACTTTACCATCACAACGTAATTGTTGATTTATACAAGGACCATTCTCGCAACGAAACTGACCGAAAGGGCAACCGTTCGATTCATCGTCTATTAATATTTACTTTACAACAACAATAATAATCTAAAAAAAGCGATTAACTTACGGCAATTCGTCTCATCGGACAGGTCTGGACAATCGCCGCGTCCATCGCAGAGTTGGGAGCGTAGAATGCAGCGATCGTTGCTAAGACATGGATGGTAGCCAGTTGGGCAGGCCAATGGAGCTTGTGTCGCCGGTGTCCTTGTTGGGTACTCTGGTTCAGATGGTGGTGCGTCAGTTGGACAATTATATTCGTCAGAACCATCACTACAGTCATTCCGTCTGTCACAACGTAAATTACCGGGTATGCATTGTCCATCCAAACATTGGAACTCATTGGTACGACAAGCTGAACGTAAATTTAATAGAAAACAAGAAAAAATTGGAAAATAAATCAAAATCGAAATCAAATAGAAATTGCAAATTATTTTTAATAAGGGATTATGAAAATATCGGATAATTTGCGGATTGTTGTTGGAAATAAAACAAAGAGAAACAAAAGGGAAATATTAAAATGAAATCAATTTCAGCCAGACTAGGATCGACAAACATGCTGAATGACTGTCTAATATTTAATATTGAATTTAATACCTAAACCAACAATAAGGCGCCAACTAAGTCGGGTAAATATCGATTTAAAAAAGGATCAAAATATACACATATCTAAATAAATGTACGCTAATTTTCTACAATTCTATCTATAAATATACTTAAATTATTTCAAGAATATTTACTGCTACCGTTACCCTATAATTATTCGACTTCTTTAGACAACAATATACACCTAAAAAACTAACGACAATAAGAATGAAGAACAATGAATCAATCAATCAAACATCAATAGCAAAGAATAAAAATTCAAAAACAAATTGCATAAGTGTCTCTAACCGAAACAGTTTTGTTCATCGGAAAAATCCCTGCAGTCGTAGAAGTTATCGCAGCGTAGTGTGATTTCAACACAGGACCCATCCGTACACCGGAACCAGTCAGGCTCGCGGCATGTCCCTGGCCAAAAGGCCAGAAAACAAATACGTTTTTTCATATTTTATCATATTACAAAAAATCCAAACAAACGAGATTTTTTCTAATAAGACTCTAATAGAAAAAAAAAATTGGTTAAAAGAAGGGCAAACTTACGACATTCTTCTTCATCGGAACCATCGGGACATTGTGGGGTACCATCGCATTGGAAAATCTGTTGTATACAACTGCCATCATTACAACGGATCTCATTCGGCAGACATTTGGTTGCTTTCGGACAATCGAACTCATCACTACCATCAGCACAATCCTCGTTGTCGTCGCAAGTTAGATGGGATGGTAGACAGCGATGGTCGCTCACGCATTCGAACTCATCGGCACCACAAACAGATGCTGATTTGTTGTAAAAGACGATTATTTCGAATTTTTTGTGGTTATTTTATGGCAACTTACGACAACCCTGTTCGTCACGACCGTCAGCACAATCAGCGGTACCATCGCAACGGTACGATAGATGGATACAGGAACCGTTGCCACAATCGAATTGGTACGATTCACAAGCTACGTACATAAACAACAAATTAATCGTGTGAATTTCGTTAAATTTGACGTAATTTTTACAAAACTACAATTACAATATGTACACAAGCGGCTATAAATTTAGCATTATTAACTATAAATCGAATGAAAAATGTTGTTAGTATGAAAGAAATCACCACAGAAGCTACCACATACTGCGATTTTGTGATTGTGGACATCCTTCTTCGTCTGATGTATCTGGACAATCTGGGAAACCGTCACAACGTTTGCTGCTAATTAGACATAAATTGTCATGTGTACAACGAAACTGACCGCCAGGACAATGGAAAACTACGAATAATCAATCAGAATCGAAAAGAATATTTTACCAGAAGTTATTGGAAAATTGGAAATTTAAGAAGAATTAATAGACAACGAGACAGATTATCAAATCGGGAAACATACCGCAATCTAATTCATCAGAACCATCCGAACATTGTGGATAACCATCGCAACGATAATTTTCCGATATACAAACACCATTTTGACAACGGAATTGGTCAACACCACACACTGTACAATTGCGTTCATCTGAACCGTCCGAACAGTCGAAATAACCGTCACATTTATTGCCACAAGTACCGTCCTCGCATTTGATTTGGTCCTCACGACAAGGGGCCGCTACAGATAGCCCAAATATGTCACCCAAATTATTAATCGACAAACAAGCCAAATAGAAACGTGCAAATTTACATTTCTATTTGACTGTAAATTTACATTATTTCTAAATAATGAGATTAGTTAGCTTGTCATTTACAAAGCAATATTGTTTTATATACAAAATACCCACCACCTATACTTAAAGATTTCGGGATATAGAATTTAAAAATAATAATGGACAAGGTCGGGAACATACCGGTCGTGTATGGGCAATTGTCTTCATCATTGCCACTGGGGCAATCTTTAATACCGTTACATCTTTTGTAGCCGGCTATACAAAAACCGCCAGCACATTGAAATTCTGATATGTCACAACGATAATTCGGTCCACCTAAGGGGAAAATTCACAAATCTGTCGCTAAATAAGAAAACTCAACGAAATTTCGTGCCGTTAGTTCTGTTCCTTTTGGTAATAAAACTGTCTTCCTCCACGATGCCTCAAACTCGATTTGTGCACAGATAAAACAATAGTTAGTATGCGTTACAACACAAATTCATGAAAATGAAAATGTAACAGTTGTGTTGTGATAGAAATTTCACTCCAAATATATTTACACGGAAATTTGGTTCTATTGAAAATAGTCCCCTTTATTTTACAGTTTACCTTTTGTATAATTTTGCGGTATATTAGTGCAATTCTCCTCATCACTATTATCTTCACAATCCTGTTTTCCATCACAAAATTTACTGTTACTAATGCATTTAAGTCGATCACGGCACAATTTAGCGTTTGGTTTGCATTTCAATGTACCTCCTGCATGCCCCATTCGGAACATTTAAAAAAAAAAAAAACATGCAAGCGTTATATTAACGTGTCTGTATTTCGTGTTGTGTGTAGTGTTGAATTTTTGCAAATTGTCACTAGAACACTTTTTAGTACAAAAATAATTGAACTAACTACGACAGAAACAGAAGCAATTGATTTAGAGAGAATGAAGAACTTATTTTTTAAGGTAATAAAATCGGAAATACGACGAAATAATCTTACCGTTACAATCGAATTCGTCACTACCGTCCGGGCAATCATAATGATTATCACAACGTAGATTTTCATTCACACAAAAATCACCACTAGCACACTTGAACTCGTCGGAATTGCATTTAGCTGTGTGGTAATTTGTCGGAAAACAAAGAAAAAAGACGAAATAATTAGCATGATAAAGCTCACCAAGAGGATAACGATGACAAGATTGAGGTCAAAAATTATTAATTAACTTTAAAAAATTCAAATGCACACATTTGAGAATCTTAAGGGGATTTCTGTGCTTTAAAGAAGTGTATTTGATAGAAGAACTAACCACAAGAAGTTTCATCTTCATTGTCACGACAATCAGACACTCCATCGCACCGTCTCGAAATGCTAATACAAGTACCATTGTTACATTTAAATTCATCAGCCGGATGACAATGGTAACAATCTTGTTCGTCAGATAAATCATCGCAATCCGTTTGATAATTACAACGGAGATATTTTGGAATACAGGTACCGTCCCGACATCGCCACTGATGATAAGCGCATTCTCCTACAGCTAAATTATTAAATACAGAAGAGTTTCAGGCGGAAATATAAGCATTTAATTTAAATCGGTGATAGTTGACTAATGGCTTTAGTTATCATGCATTTGCAATAAATTTGACTGTTAAATACCACCACAACCACCACCTTTTTCAACCGAATTATCCTCACTATTATTCAATGAGCTTTATCAAAACTATAATTAATTGTAAAAAAATAAATATAGGCGTACTATGGCAATCTTCCTCATCTGATCCGTCTTGACAATTACGGATTGCGTCGCATCTTTGTGAACTTGGTATACAAAAAACCGTTTTTGCAATGGAAATCGTCCGGTTTACAGGCTGTAAAGGAAATTTATGAAAATACGAATCAAACACCGATCGTTCAATGTTTGCAATAACAATTAATTTCTGAAAATTATGAAAATTATTCACAACTAATAATGTGGAGGAACATTTGTTAGATTGCCGTTTGCCGGTTGTCAGTTTTTTGGCAAATACTCAAACAGAAATAGATTGATAGAAGAACTAACTATGGAGACGGACACAAGTGTTAATTTAATCTCTAATTAAGACGATTTTTTTGGTAGATTGTTTATCAAGGAACTTACGACAATTTCGTTCGTCTGACTGATCGTCGCAGTCGTAGATTCGATTACATTTCGCTGATAGTGGTATACAACGGTGTTGGTTCAAACATGGGAACTCGTCTGGTCTACATCTTGCTGTTGGTGTTGTTGTAATTGTTGTAGTTGTGTAGTGTCAGTCAGAGAAATTGAAAAAAAACATGCAAATTTATATAAATGTTATTGATGTGGTGTAATTGTCGATTTTATTTACGATAAACACGAATGTTTACTTTGATAGTCAAAATTCGTATTTCCCGGAAGATTTATTTGATAAATTTGGGCGAATTTTGGCGGATGCGCCGGGCGAAATTCGCCTCAATAATCAAATAAAGCTTGCAATGTTCCAATTTTTTCCGTTCTAATCTATACGATAAAGTGTTGTTATCATAAAGCTCTATCAATATATTTTATTCATGCAAGAAGCTTATCGTTTCAGCCAATCAAACATAAGCAACATGCTTCTCTTTATCACTAATCATAGGGACACAACAAAAGAAAAAAACTGCATTCTATCGTTACAACAAATCTTACCAGTGGTACAATTTCGTTCATCTTCACCGTATCTACAATCTGGTCGTCCATCACAAACCTGACTACTGTAAATACAATAATCGCCACAAGAGAACTGACCTACTCCACATTGGGCATCTGTAATAAATTCAAAATTAAAATCAATTAACGGATTAACTATATTTTTTTGAATCGAAACAATTTCCAATTCACAATTCTCGACTTTCGCCATAGAAATATTCGGGTTTTTTTTGTTATAATAAACGAAATGGAAAGGGAGTTTCGGCTAATATTTTTACGACGCTACTGCGGATTCAAGCTGTGCCAAGCACAACATTATACCTGAGTCCTATTTATTAACTTGATATAACATGAAAGTATTTTTTCTTATAAATGTATCTTTGATAAATTGAATTCACTAATATTAACAACAATTAATCGATTGTTGTTTAATTGAAATCCATACAACGGAAATCTCCTATCGACAATTATTTCGAAATCGTTAAAAATTAATAGAATCGATATTGTATTATTTAAAATTAATTAAACCAAATTGTCGATATTGTCGTTTTAAATTAAAATTGTATTTGTTTTACCGTTAAAATTTCAACTTGTAACCAAAACCAACAGTACATACCGGCATTGGTATCGTTCAAAATCTCTTTAGAAATCATCTAGTATAGAGTATCACAAAGGTTTTATATATTTTAGTAGAGTACACTCTTTGGTATATCGCATCTGGTAATATGATCAAGCTATTTTGTCTGTTTTAGTTGTCCTACTCAAGAATTCCTTTAGATTTATTTTCAAACATATTGTGGAACTCGATTAGAACGACAGATGCGTGAAGGATGGTGTTCAAAACGATAACACGATACGAAAATATTTGTACGAATTTTTGAAAGCAACATCCCGCTATGAAGCGCTACTTGTTGAGTATTTGCAACGATTTAATCTCCTAGAATTCGTTACCCAAGACTAAGATTAGGCGGGATTGTGACGCAATCGAATTCTGTTATTGTAGATTACTAATAATAAAAATGATACCCCTATATTGGAATGAATAAATTGGAATAGGCCAGAAGTGAAGATTATTTGAACATATGGGTATGCATTGTCATAAAACTTAATTTCAGTTGACATAAAGAGCATTTAACCTCGTTCCAAGTATTTTTGTGAATGATTTATAGTTGTGTCACTGTTTGTTTTGTATCATTTAATAAATGCAAATTAAAATAAGTAGTTTTATTGTTACTTTAACTAGACTAGATTATTGCTTATTTTACGATCTAATATAGACCGAATTTCAAGCTTAAAAATCTTGTTTATTTGATGGAAATTCCAGTTATATCGTTGAGGAAACCTAACAAATTAGCCGATTAACATTTTCGTTTAACAATTCTTGTCACCATGTCCATTTACACTGTATTCATTCATTTTGAATATAACCTGAATATAGCTATTATAAATAAATGAACTGGAATGGTTCTAGTGATCCCAAGTGGACGGAAATTGCCATAATTTGCATCCCATTTTACCGTGTCGTCGTTTTCATATCATAATAGACCGCCACCTGTTGCCGCTTTTGTCATTGTTAGTCGTCGCCGTCATCGTCATCATCATCAAACTACCCCCGAAAAAGACTAGGAAACTATCGATAATTTTCGATAGAATACTCCCAATCATTGTCATCATCATAATATGGAAGTCACGTTATTGGAGACATTGTTAGAACAGGTTTCATTTGACATTTATTTGTTTACCATGTCAATTTCGATCTGGATGATTATTTAACAATGTGAAATTTGATCAGCGTGTATCAAAATTGGCCGATTTCGAAAAAATAAACATTAAAGCAGCAAAATAATTAGATTTTGGATTGGATTAGTCGTAAACATCTTGCACAAGTTGAGTGATTTATATGAAAACCGGACAGTGTTGTGATTTATGTTGTAGGCGTGATCAAATTAAAACTTACAATTACTTAACAACCCACATTAAGAATAATTAAGCACTTAAGACCGTTTACCTTAAACGTTAAAGATCACGATAGCTACTGTTGTTTATTAGAATTTATTATTGAATACCAATCTTATCGACAATAGTTTCTTAATATTTCCAATTATAATCAACACACCTGTTACTATAATTAGATTTCTTTTAAATAATCAACAATGATGAAATCTCCGATTTGAAACGATTTTTAATCATCCAACACTACAGGCGTCTTTCTTTTCCCTTAAACTAATTAATTGTTAATTTAGTAGGATTTGAAACGTGTCGACACCAATAAATATCGTTGGATTTTGTAATTTTTAACACGAATCATATACAATTTGTAACCTTTGACATGCCTGTCCAACAACGAAAATTTACATACGAATCGATATTTTTTAATTTTCCCAATCTATTTTCCTAACAATAATAAAGCTCAGTTTCTATATCTAGATTCTAACAATATTCAATTATTTCCCTTATCATTTTACCGATGATTTCTCGGATATTATAGTGCGGATAAGCAAATTAAATTGCAAGGCGACAGAAAACAAGTACAATGATTCCTTCTGTCTGTATCTTATATTCCTTTGTTATTCTATCCAATATCTATCGCTACTGTTTATTTCAAATGCATGTATGGGAAAATATGGAAATTTAGGATTGTTACAATAAAACTGGTTTTTAGATCGCTATCTGGAGTGTGTCACAAGATTTTACTAAAGTAAGATCTAACTTAGAAATATTTTCCAAGAGTTGTTTAACATTTAAAAATAAAAACTAATTAAAACCAAAGAGATTCGTCTTTTGTAAGACCACTCGAAATAGTCTTTTGACGCAAAAACAAAATTTACATACGATTTAGAACCGTTTACATATGAATGCGTCGATTCTTTTTCACTTGCAAAACGACCACTGTTAATGAACTTTAAACAGAGATTATCTCGATAAAAATCTCAACGGCTTCCTCACTTACATATTCGTGTATTTGTTTTGAAAATAGGGGCTGAAACGAATGAGATTCGCTTGAAACAAGGTACAATAGTTGTTTAAATTGAATTACAAATATGTTGTTAATTTCTAATAAATGACATTCTGTGGTATGCAAGATGAGATTTTCTATTACTACAGATTCGACTACAATACAACATAAGGGTTGATTTAATATTTCACTTTGATCTAATTGTTATTGTTGTTTGTTGTTGTCGTTGTGTCCAGGTACAAGTTGGAGGCAATAATAGGTCCAACATTGTCGTATAAAAGCAAATGAGTCAATGTTTGATTTACAAACAGTACAGTCATGTAGTGCGCTCTACCTGTTGACAATATAATGGCTTTTGAATTTTTTAAACGGCTCTAGAGCTAAAGTTAAGAGTAATATCTTTATATTATCAACAACCTATTTTCTTAAACAATAAACACACGAGTTTTTGTTGGAATGTAATGAAACCTGAATTAACAATTAATATTTACAAGTAGATTATTATGAAGGGGGCGATTTTTTTTAACGAGCGAAAACATTTCTTATTGCCTTAATTTCTGGATGTTTTAATGATGTAATCGAAACGTGTTGTGGTTTAATTACAGTCTTTTTTACTTTCGTTGTTAGTATATCAATTATTTTTTTTCGCCCAATCATGGGATAATTAAAATTAAAAAAAAATACGGTATTTGATGTTTCGATTGTGCCTAAATATCATTGTTTCACAAAAATCAGTCTCTACAGAATTTGCAGATTCACTTCAAGTTCGTCGATTCTCTAGTTTTATCTATTTTTATAAAAGTCCGTATGAAATAGACAATGGTTTGAATAATCGAAAGTCGAAATAACTGAAACAATATAGAAATTGTATAAGGACATGCAGCTCAATGGGTGGCCTCTTTCATATTTATTTTATATCATATTTATCGTATAAAAGGGGCACGATTTTGTAATAAAATATCTATTCGTCACTCATAAATCGTCTTCTATATGAACACAATCCAGATTCTCTTGTTGTCGTTGTAAAATGTTGAATTGATGGAATTTTTATAGGCAAATGTTATACGAAGAGTACATGTATGCATAGAGTTTCACTGTTTTTATTAAATGGTGATGCCTTGGTCGATGTACAATCCAGTTTAGAGATACTTAAACTTTACCGGTTTCAATATTTAATCAGAATAGATTAATCACAATCACATATAATATTCTTATCTTAAATGACCGTATAATTAATACTGAATATTATCGTAATACGAGGGATTTATTCACTACAGATATTTTATTGTCTCGACTGTCTAGATGTTTAGATATGTAATAAATTTTTGAAGTTTTAACAACAGATTTCGACGAGAACGTGCATTTTCCCCCAGCTTGTTTCTCATCCAATTATCAAATATTCAAAAGAAACAAATGGAACCAAAAAGCTTGATAAAAGCTCGAATATCAACCGAATGTGACAGTTGTCAGGGAAAATATAGTTGTGCCGGACAAATGGCCAATATTTTCGAATACATAATGTAAACATGCAAATTTTGCAAAAGGGGCAAAACAACCGTTGCAAACTCTAACGATACATATTGTTTTGTTTAAATAGAAATCGATAAATTTTGAAAAATTATTAGCAATTAATATCGTAACTTTGCAATTAATTCTATCGTTCGGGGGTACAATCAACATATTTTTTGTTTTTTTAGATTATTCTGCATTTTATGCAATCAAAAATATTTATATAAACATCAATTGTCAAATTGTAGCTTTTTCCCAGAGAAACAGACACGAGTAGAACAATATTTAAATTACCAACATAAATACAGAATTTTAATTACGGAAAAAGCTGGAATTTGTTGTTTTTTAATTGCTACCAATCACACAGTTGAAACGCGCATAAAACTAATTGTAAATAATAAGCACACTGTAGAAAATCGCTCTTTTAAAGGGTGTGTAGAATTGTGAAGTGTACATTGTTGTTTCGTATACAGTAACATTACAAAATTGAAATTTTAACACAACACACAAAATAGCAACAGTAGCAGGTAAAACTGTGCGTGCTGATAGTTATTTATTAGCTAATGACTTGTAATTACTACACAGCAAAATTGATTCTTCTCGACTTTTGTAAATAGTAATTTTCTTTAATATCGTAATTGAATGTTTTGATACAGGTTGTTTGAATGGGGAATGTTGTTTTTCCACAAAACCATCCATTTAATAACGTATGGTACAATAATTTAAAAGTGTGGATATTGAAAAAGTCAAAAAATCAATAATTAAAATCGGAATTAACAACGAAATTGAATAGAAACCTGTCTCAGAAATTAATTAAACTGATTGTTTGATTACATTGTTGTGAATTTACTATAAACATGAATATCTAGAATTATTCATCATCATTCGGAATATTGTTTTAGTTGATATTGTAAGAGAAAGATTTTAGATTATTAAAGACAGAAACTTCAAAATAAGAAAACAAGCTTTGGAGAAAATTTAATTTACGACATATTTACCAGTGACCGGATTTCAATATCTTCTTTACCCCAAAAAACCTAGTTATTCTATTTCTCTGATATGTGTTCGTCTATAAATTGGATTTTTCTATTGCATATAAAAGTAGCGAGCTTTGACTTTACATTTACGAAATCTATCCGAAGTATCCACTTTTTAGCGGATATTTTCCATTAATCTGAACTGATAATAGAGTGGATCAGAAAAAATCTGATTACAAGTTGTAAATTGTTATCCACCCCCGATACACATAAAATCATTTAATTACAGATATACTGGAATTGCTACAACCCCTCTTCTATGGTAGAAATATATACAAGGGCAAATTTATTCAGTCTGTCCACGATAAAATCGTTAAAACCCCGATTCCTGTGATTTCATTTTATGAGAGTGTGTATGGGGAATTGTTCATTTTTGCAATTAATATGTCATTTTGGCTACCTGTCTCGAACAGATTTATGAGCATGAAACGAATAAGTCATTAGTTCGACAGCCTGCGGCTCTTTCGATACAACTTCCTTTCGAATGGTTTAGCGGCCAAACAACATCCGGCACTAGTGGCCGGTAATGTTTCCTGCATTCGTACAATTCTTCTGGACCTTCCATTATTTATAAGTTATATTAAAAGCACAATACAGACCCTTTTTTTCTGTTGAGTTACAAATTTATTCTGCGTGTTTCTATATTGATGATAAACGAAACTAGCTTATCGTTTTATATCGAAGAATCTCCCCTTTTATTTAGTTGTTAGTAAGATTTCGTGGTTAATCTTGAATTGTAAAATATTTATTTATACTCCTCCGTGTGGCATTTATGCTTGTTTAGCGGGGGTAAAAAATATGACAAGACTTTTCCTGGTAATAGATAGAGTGAATGTAAAAGGGAATATCGCGCACCGACACGGATCATCATCGTTCATTAGCATAATGGTCGGCTTTCTACAAAACAAATGTCCTGAAACTAACAGTCAACGTTCTACAGACATAACTATATTCAAAATGCACACAATAATAAATAAATGCGGTATGACGGTTTCACGAATCGTTGGCTTGCCTGCGGCCTGAAATACTCCTACGTCAAAACCGATTCTATATCCCCGTTATTCTATTAAAATAAATAAAATAAAAGCACTCTAAAAAATTTAATTGTCATATTTTGTAAATTTAATAAAGAGAAAAATTACAACACCCCAATATCTTGAGAATGTTTCAGTGTTTTCCATTTTCTATTTTAGCAAGATTCGATATAAGCTTTCATGTGACTTCATTAGCCTTTTTCTTCCACAAATAAAGTTACCGAAAAAACTGCTCGACACAAACACATAGACAGAGAGAAATACAATGAGAGATAGTTTCCCAACGGGGCGTGTTTGAGAACGTACCTAGAGATAAATCTGTTTCGTCACACAAAAGAAAATAAGACGACGAAAAACATATACAAATACACAAGGAAAGAAAAATGTTGCTGTATGTGGACGTAGCACAAAACACCCCAATTCTTCACCCCTGTTTGTTATATGTGAAGATTGTCGTACGAAATACACCCTTCATTCGTACCACTTAAACCGCCCACCTAGACGCAAACAAGACGTAGTGTAATGTAAAAAGCTAGTTACCATGGGACAAGTTCGCATGTAAAACGATAGAAGCAAAGAAATGTATTATTGCATTGCTAAAGATAGAGCAACATATATATGTTGGTAGCAAACGAGAGAACAGCAATATGTAGACGTATCCACCATCCTTAGGGGATGACGAATGCCAGGCGACAAACTCAATTACAGTAAACCACCGTGTGTCCGTTGTTACTCTTACTACTACACAAAACCTTTGAACTGACTTTTCCCTTCTATTCCACCCTTGATACGAAACAACTCACCATGCATCATCCCCAAAAGCATTACAATTCGTTACTCTTAAAACAGACGCGTTATAAAACAATTAAATAGAAGGAGTAAAATGTCAATTAAGGGTTGTTTAGAATTGAACCCCGATATCTACATTAAAAATGGAAATCGAAGCCTTTATTCAATTGATAAAATTCGGATATATGGGGAATTTTCAAAACAATCGAATTGAAAATTATCGGAATTTTAAATTATGACCGAAATAATAAAGTTTACAAGGCGATTAAATTAGCAAGATTCGTGTCTTTTTTAAAGCAGGCAACTGGAAGAAATTGAAATACCACCACCAAATCGTACAACTTGTGAAATTGCAACGTTGTAATTTTCAATGATTGAAATGTTATTGCTGTGTGAACAGTTAAATTGTAACAACTTTCGTTGAAAAATTTCGAAAAGTTTCCCATTGAAGATTGAAACGAATTAGGAAAGTAAATTATGAATTTGGTCGTTAGTTGGATCGTTTATTTTCAGTCAGTTTGTGCAGATTTAATCATTCTGCAATAAATATACGGAACTGTAATGACGAGGAAACTTACAACAACTACAACAATAATGTGTTAGCGACACCACCACCATGTTGTGGATAAACGACGACGACGAACGGCAAAATAAATCTCAACATCGACAAACAAAAAGCTTAATTTCCGGTGAATGTACACGTTTTATTGTTGCAAAACAGCATATATAGAATTTGTATTGTTAACCAAACTAGATGGAGACAATTTGATAGCAATGCGAAATCTAGTTTTAGTAAAAGCTGGACGGATATTCGAAGGGCGGTAGAGATGGGGTGCGATTGCAGTGATTGTTACGGATTGTGGTTAGATTTTCAACGTCTACGACTCCTCCAATATCTGTTGCTTTTTGGTATTCAACACCAAACAGTTTCAGTGATCTCGTCATCCTATCATTGTAAATCGACCGTTGACTGCACACACAACGGTTACGACTTGATATAAATCGTGACGTCCGATGAATACACTAAACGCAATTTGGGAAACGTTCTAACAAGAAAACAAACAAATTTTTACAAATTCATACTAGGCGAAAAAACTTAATATACAACACACGCAGATTCGATAGAAATTCTGAAAGATTACAAATTTGTAACCGATGAAACTACAAAGTTGGAAGAAAGAAAAAAATTGACACGTTAAAATATTAGATCTTGTAAATGGAGAAAAGGGAAAGACAGGATCAAACCAACACCAACAAAAAAGCTGAAGATATAAAACAGATATTGGTCAAAGTAGTAAAAGATCAACAGCAGCAAGATACTTTAAACGAAAAGAAAGCTTCACCAATGTATTGAACTGACGACTGATACCACCTGTACTGGCTAGAAACACCGTAAATTACCAACACAACCCCACAATTCAATGTTACAAAAAAATCATAGAACAAACGCCAATTTATTCATTATTGGTGTGACATTATGTGTCACTTTTGTGTCTGTGTCTGTGTATTAATTGATGCAATAATTTTCATTCGTGTATCTGCCTTTGGGCTGACAAATTAACTGAAGCTTAATTTACTTCAGATCAAAGATAGTCTATATGACATTAATAATGAATCGTTTAAAGGTGGGCAATTAGTCTTCTGTCACCTTTACTTCGAGATTCATCAAATATTTCTGATTTTCCATTTCAACTATCATTGTAACTATACAACGTGTAAAATCCTATTTAGTCCACAATTGGACAATTTATAGAGTTGTAGCTTAATAATTTGTTGTCCAATAATCGAATTAAGCTACAATCTTATGTATAATCCCACTGTAACTGAAATAGTTACTAATGTATTTACTGAAATTACTAATCATAAAAATGAACAAATTATAATTTTCAACTAAATCTAGAAGAAAACGTCATTTTTGTAACATTTAACGTTATTCCTAGCTCAATTTTCATGGATAGAGACCAATATTTACTAAATTGCCAACCTCAAGACTTCAATTTTGACTACCGTTATTCATATTCGTTTTCAATGAACGCACAGTATAAGATTAACAATCAAATTTAGAATCGTAAGAGTAGAAATTTAGGAAACTTGAGGAATTTGGTCAACAATTTCAATTTGGCCAATAGAAATTGAGAATTTTAAATCGAGCGCCAAAAATGGGTCGGTAACAAAACTCCCCAGATGCTAGTATCTAAATTTCTAACCTTTTAATTCAAATTCGGTTGTCACTATTTATTATCGTATTTGTATAAGTAAGCAAATTTTTCGATTTTAGTGATTTTTAATGAAAATTTGTTTAATTCAACAAATTTTTAATTTTCACTACACAAGATCTATACATAAATGGTATTCAGATTGTAGAGATAAATGGAACAAAAATAAGCCTATTTGTTTAGCGGATTTTGCAATATGTGAATTATTTAAATCTATTATTATCATCACCATCCAAGGTTTAATCGATGTGAAATAACATGATCTCATACATGAATGTAGAATAATTATTATAAATAAAACTATATTAATTGATGATGGTGTTTGAGTGAATGTGGTTAATTAACTTTTTAATCAAACAATTTATTTTTAGTTTGTTGATCGAACGAAATCAATTTTTTTGTCGGGCCCAAATTGTGTTTATGGTAGCACCGGAAAAAAACGGGTAAAGTGGACGGGTAATAGAAATAAGAAAAATAAATTTTTAACGAAAATTGTAAAGGTTTCGACTTCCTACACGTGGATATTTCGGGCAATACCAAAAAAAGGGTTGAAATATCGAGTGGGGCAATATAGCGAAGGAAATTTGTTTGCGAACTCAAATTGTAGGATTTCTACAAAATTTCCACTACTTTAAATCACTAAATTCATCAACATTAATACCTGTAAAGATAATGGAAATATTCTATTGATAAACTATGATAAATGTTATAATAGCGTAGTTTAACTTCTAATTGTATAAAAACACTGAAATATTAAAAATCATTAGTGGAAAATCAATAAATTCCTTGCAACCTGGCCAACAGTGTTTTTCCACTTTCTATTTTTTGTAAATTGAGAAATTTCATAAAATTTTGAAAATTATTGTAGACTCCATAAGTTCCAGCCATATCTGCTAGTTTATCTGGAAAATATTAAAATTACCTGAGTATTCAGCAAAAACAAGCAGTAGACTTGCAAGAAGCAGGATGGATGCCTTCATAGTCGTCGTCGCAATTGATAGTTCTTTTAATAATAACAATATTTTATTAAACAAGAGATGTGCACATGTCGTGTTTGTTGTTATTTTCTGTAGAAATAACAAAGATATTATCACTCAGTTGGATCGGGCACGAAATGTTTATTTTGGTGTGCTACATAATATTAAATTTTTTATCATGTATATTCTTTTTTCTAGTTAATGTAACTAATCAGAAAAAATATGCTGCTATAGTTGATGATTTATGTTCGAAAAGGATTCTAAATCGAGCGAGAATTGATTAGTTTTATGAAATTTTGTTGGAAACACAAATCAGCCACATGTGTGTATACAGTTGACAATGAAATTGTCTAAACCGCTAATTTTCTAATAACTTGCTCTTTAAAATTTGTTTAATTTAATTGTTAATAGAATAGTGACGGGTAAGGGTAGTTGCAGTCTTGTTCAAATTGCTTAATTCAAACCGTACCCCTGAAATGTAATAATATAGAATCCATTAAATTTCCGTATTAGCATACACAGTAATTTGCAAGGTATTAAGTTTATATTTGTACGAACATAAATATAAGACAAATAATTTTAATAAAACGAAGAAAATATAAAGATAATTTGAAAAAAACGAACATAATACTTTTAAATTCGCAATTCAATGTAATTCTTTAACGAAAAATATTCTCATTCTAATTAATCTCCTTACAAATGCACCTAGCTCCTTTCTAATTACAACCTCTGGAAAGCTCGTATACATCGCAATTTTTCCCATTAAATTTTATATACCAATAATACTATTTTAAATTGATATTATTTACAATTGGAATCGCCGAAATGTCCGTTCTAGATTCTCTTTACAAAATAGAGAAATTAATAAAGAAAAACACCTATTCCTGATCGAAGTTATTTATAATTTACAAACGGCTCCAATAAAACTGATTTGTTCCACATTTTTCCGATCAACATCCTTAATTAGTTAATAATGTTCAAGTTCAACGTCCGCTAATACGATTTTTTTTCACCGGCTGTATTCCACTCTACTCTCATTGTAACAAATCTTGAAATATTAAAACAATCTAAGTTGATTTACAACATTTGTTATATTCAGCCCGTAACAATCCCTGATTTAATTCAAACAAATATAGTTTTCAAGGGTCTAATTGTGATTTCTGGTTTTATTAAATCAGATTTAATGTTTACCAATGTTACACAACGGTAGTAATAATATTGTGTTTTGGTTTAATTCGATTGTAAAGTTGTAAAACAATTATTCAATGTCTCCTTATTCGGTCAAATATTCTACAATAGCTTATTTTTAAAATAATTAGACGTCAATTAGGAGAACCCGGAACTATTCAATTATTATCGATTATTTATGCGGTTCCAACAATTTATAGAAATATAAAACAATACTGCAAGCGAACCCTAATTGTGTTACATTGAAATAAAATTATATTATAAAAGGATTTTCTAATTTTGGAATCGTTTTAAAATAAAACTATCAACTATAATAAAAACTTAAATTATTGACTATTTGACTCGAATTTTTACAATTTCAAATGTTTAATTCTACATGCGAGAATATCGGCAATTTTGTTCATGTTAGCTACAGCAGAGATACAGATAGAGACTAAGAATATGCATTAGTGATTAGGGGATTATCGACCAAAGTTGTCAATCTTGAAGGGAAAAGTTCGGACGATTTTGATACAATTAGTGCAGTTGAAGAGTCATCATTGATTATTTTGATCATCAATTATAAGAGTAACGTACTAATTAACTTTATTGTTTTATAATCTATTGCTTTTTTGAACAGTTTTTTATTTAACATAAATATTTTCTTAATATAAAGTGCATGTTAAGAATAAATAAAGTTTTAGATTAAGTAAAGTGTTTCGGTAGAATCAAGTGATTTTTGTTAGTTGAGAAAAGCAGGATGGAATTTGGCAAATGCAATATTTACACTTTTTATTATATTTTATCTGCGGTTAAAGGCGCCACAGAATACCAATAAGAAAATATTTTAATTCATCTTTCGATTTAGTATCGTGTCAATAAAAATAACTTACATAATTTTATTATTAAATATTTCAAGATTATTTATAATCAAATCTAGCTAACTCAACAATAGAGTCATATTACAAAATTCAAATCAACATCCTCTTCTTACTAGACGGCTGATTTTAAACAAAATCAAAGAGACTATTTTTTTTTAATCCTCTCAACCGACTATGCTTTTTATTAGTTTCTTGTACATTTTTCTAGTTAATTAATTTGCATAAAAATACAATGTTGATAGAAAAAATTATTTAGCATATACCCATTAAGTCTGTTTCAAAACGTTAAACATTTTAAATTTAGTCACTATTACTAGCAATTTAAACATCATTTAAATTACCTGGCGAATAAGGGTTGAATATTCCGTACGCCAACTAGGTAGATAATTTACTTTATTTACCAAATTTATATCAACGGAAGGGTAGAGACAATTAAAGCCTACCAACTGTTGCAAATTGTCTGAAAATCGATTGATTCGTCTAGTTTTCGTAAACAAAAATTAATTAACATTAACATTAGAATTATATTAAAAAATCTGTTATTTAATAGAAATTATCGAGCATTTGTTGTTGAATTTTTAATTTGTATAAAATCAATTTTTACCAGTCATTTATCATTGCACGACAGTTCTAATCATTTAAATAATAGAAGACACTATCAGGCATCTCATCAAATCAATAAATAACGATCTTTTTTCGTCTATTGACTTTCTAATTGTTTGCGACTAGATCAAATATCCGATCGACTAAGACCACCTTGTAGCCATTTATAGGAAAACAGATCTTTGATCTCGATAAAGAGAACAATTAAATCATTATTTCCAACTCTGTAACGGATCACGAAATTGATGCCTCTTTGCGTATTATCCCGGCAACAGTTCTGATTAATAATCTTTTACAATCAATCTTTTACTATTAATGTTCAAAAAAACGAATAATTTTCAACGCGAGTTGGAAATTATAATCGTAGACTTTGTTGTATAAATAGGAAATTTAATGAAAATACTAATTTCATTACACGAATAAATCCATGAAATTCAAAATGTTTTGATATTAAATTATACTTTAATCGAAACTTTTCATCTATTTTATCTTTCGAAATATGATAGAAATTATTTTAGTCATACGCGAAAATAAATTTACATTTATAACGAAGATTTATATGACGAAAACCCTTGCAAACAAGTAACACGATTTTGATATTCCACTACGCTAAATTAATTGATTTTAATGAAAATATACGAAATCCAACATCGAAATGTACTTGTGCTGATCGTTTTTACAAAAATGCGGAAACCTTCGCCCACAAACTCTCGATGTTTAAGGCCGATTTGTGGGAACTTTGAACTCCAGACGGGATAAAAGGAACAATAGCAACAAAAAGTGTTTCAACAGGCGAAAGAATTTGTGTCGATGCGGTTTATTTTGATTACCAAGTGCAATCTTAAAGTGCCAATTTTAGATAAATTTTAGCCGAATATTGTTTCCTTTACACTTAAGTAATTTTGATGAAAACACGGTAATGATGGATATTTCAAGTACTATCCAATTTGAAACTTTGTGTATTAAGATTACGAAGAAGAATTCTTTCGTTACTTTTAATTAATGCAAATCCGTCGATTTTATTCTCAATAATTAGCAAATATCTGTTTCAAACGATTACTCGAATTAATTTGACGGCAAAATTAAATGCAATATTTAATTGTTTACAATTTCTTGTATTTGCGTCAAATGTGAAACGCTTAGTAAACTACGTTAGAAAATCTCTTATTCTGGTTTATTCATTAAAAATTAGTTCGATAAAAATTAGAAAGAATTCCCTAATTGCTGATGTTTAAATAGAATAGATACGCTCTATATGATCAAATGTCACGCTAAGATATATTTAGTTATAGACGAAGACGAAAAGCCGAAGTTTTCTTGTGGTAAAAATAATTAATCTTGATTAAATCATTATTTCTTATCTAATATGAAAGGCATCCAAACAATTTGACCGTTTCGAACAAAATAATAGAGCTGTGAATATTTCGGGAATTGTAACAAATTAGAGCCTCATATCCCATTTAAGTGGCTTTTGGACAATGTAGCGATCTTCAAAAACGAACTACCCACAAAATGACTGATTCGTTTATTTCAATTTTATTGTGGGACCACCGGGAGCTTTGCATTTTTTTAGAATGAAGTGGAGAAAAACGGATTTCCAGATGAGCTCAAATATTCGCCAAGGTCTACCCTACAAATCCTTGAAATATTATTCGAATCGCTTTATTATTTCGCTTGTATATCCTGTATTGAGAAATTGACTCATAATAATAGTTCCTCCTATTATTTTTACAAAAAAAATTCAACAATTCAACAAATATGACTAACAATCAGGGATAAATCATACTAGTAGCTTATAAAAGCTAGTTGTGGAATAAAAATTAAAGACAATATTAAAAAAATTATATTTTCAGCCGTTCATTTGTTCAATAGAGACGTAGCAGAGAAAAAACCTTAGAAAACAAGTCTAAATTTGACATTTCCATTTACCAACACGAAATGAGTATTGTTCGAAAAAAACACATGTAACTAGAGTTCATCTATAAAAAAATGAACTTTTCAAAATCTTTACACACAGACTGTATTACGATCAAATGTCATAATAAGATTTATATTAAGAAGATGAAGGGTAAAAAATATATAAGAATACGATCAACATGTTTCTTATGGAAACTTTTAAGCTGAAAACTGACTGGCAAACATTAATAGAACTCATGATAAATTACAATTTAACTATTTAGAAAGAGGTGCGCTCTTGTACTTTAAAAATCGTAAATAATTTATATATTTTAATGGTGGTTATTTTTATTTTCTACAAATATAAAAATAGAAATTGTTGACGACCATTAAAACAGTTAACATTCGTATAAAATTAATACAAATCATGATCTAATAGTTATTACATCACGCTGTAATAATTATTCAAATACGATTGCCTTTCGTATTATTATAATCATCACAATATTGATGATTATCATTATTTTGGATGAAATCGGTTTAATATGCTGAAAATTTTCAATGATTCGCCAACGATACAATATTGAATCATGATCGAAAATAGATAATGAGACAATTGGATTGGATTGGAATTTACATAAATATTTGAAACTGTATCTACCTACATTGTTGTAAACACAACCAAGTATTACATTTTATTATCGAAATACAAATACGATTAATGTAGAATTTTTTCTTTAATAATTAATCCCGAGGTCGCTGTTTTGTTAAATAGTAGGTAGATCTATAACAACACAATTTCCAAATTCGTTCGCATATAAAAAAATTAATTTCCAGATAAATATAATGTAATGTATGTAAACAAATCAAATAAAACCGAAAAAAATCAGGATCAATAATTCTACCACAATTTTATTTTGGATAAAAGAACAATACGAAAATCTAGAACGAAATTTTTTCGATAAAATTTTTATCAACGAAAAACTGCATTACTAATTAGAATTTATGCAAATAGCGACAAATAAAATTCTGATCTAGATTAATCATGCAATTTAAAAATAGTAACGATATTTTAACTAGTTTGCCAATTTCTATGCTGCAACTCTATACACACAAATACACCGAGAGCGCGAATTTGTTTAGGGGAAAAATCCAACAAACTTTACAACTTAACTAATAAAATTATAATAAAGAGATAAATAGTGTTGACACAATTTTTTAATTAGATCGTGAAACAATCTTATCTAATATTTAAATTACGCTCAAATGATGTAATGATCTAAAAATTTAGCGAAAATTGTGCCAAATCCTTCAAGAATGATTTCTTGAAATTTTTCTTTCGAACTATAGCAGCATTACCGCCGACAATTCATTTTAATATTTACCGTCTATGAAAACAAGTGGATGATTGAAAAGAATGAACACAAGAAAAACTGGAAAAAATATAATCACAACATGCTATAAATCACCGGCTTAGCGTAAAATTAAAATAATCGGAAGTTTGGTTGTACGCGCGATGGTGTTTATCGGTGAAGATGCCGGTTTTATTTGGAAAATTGACTGAAACAAACCACTTGTATGCTGAATAGTTTTCACCCAATTGAACACGACAAACCGCGACGACTGAATGAAACACGGTGCGTTCGTATCCTTCTGTATATAGTGTCGTTGGTGTTGTTCAAGCGCACTGTTATCCATCGTTTTGACTCTGTTGCACATTTTAAAATAAAATAAATTTCCGACTAGCAAAAATTACAAAGTTAGTCATTTTTTCCAATACAGAAAAATCTTAAAGATTATAATCGAAATCTATGGCCAATGACATCATGATTGCTGATGATCTCAGCAGAAGTCATACAGATATTCCTATCTTATTTTTCAATGGAATAGTTGAAGTATTTCATTACAGACTTTCCAGTAATTTAACACTTGAGGTGACTGTAACATATAACAGTTTATAAGGCAAAAATCTTTTGATAATTAACAGAAAATGTTGGAAATGATTTATTTTACTCCGTGAAGTTCGCTTGATTTTTCCTGAAAACTGAAATATTCACAAACCAGTTAAAAGTTACTTACGGGCAAAAAAATAAAGTATCGAGCTTTCTTCCCTTATATAATTTAAATATCCTGTTAAAGTATACCATGAAATTAATCAAAGGAAATATAGACTTAATTAGAAACTTGTAAATTTATACATTCAAGATTCCACTTAAAAAAAAAACTGAGTTTCTATTTTTTCCATGACATTACACTTAAAATTGTAGAAATATTACAATGGCAACAATACGTAAACTTCTAATATAAACATCAATAGGAGCCAAATTTTAAACTTGAAATAATCAACTAAAAATACCAATAGGATCTTAATCAAGTGAATATTAGGGGTGTCAATTTTCCGTAAAATAAATGCATAATTGGTCGGGTTGCGTGAGAAAAAGCGCTTCGAATAGGGTAATTTTAATGTGTTGTGATAAAACTTTTAGATGGGTGCGTTTTATGGGGTCCTTGTTTCAGATTATATGGAGCCGAGATGCTCTTTATATACCTTGAATACTCCTCTATTTTTGTAAATAACGAAAAATTTATGGAAAATGGTTGCAAAATATCGCAACAACGCACAAATTTGATCTTATGTAATACCTGAATTCAGGGTTATTGTTCATACAAATTCTTCATCGAGAACGTGACGAGTGATTAAAACATGTTGAAAATATTGAAATGGGCGGCATATAGATTTGAAGAGAAAAATTAGAAACAATAACGAATTTAATTGTTTTATTTATGAGCTGTACGACTTTATGGCTTTATTTAATACAACTTCAAGCTCAAAGTTCTAGGGAATTAACATTGAAAATATCCAAAAATTCCAAATTACTGCCTTGAAAAAAGTAAAAACTGTTGGCAATTGTCCTAATTTTCGATTTTCTGATTAGTCAACAGTTGGATTTTATATCGGAAAAGATTCTCGACGGCTAAAACGCCCACATTTTTGATTTGAGTCATTTCATAATAAATTTAAAACATTTATGTTTTCAACAATAAACTTTTAACAACCATAGGAATTTTCAATGTTATCTCGATAAGATATTTTATTCTAAACTAGGTTTCTAAACAAAATAACACATTACTGTATATATGCAATCTTATTAAATACATAAACTTATCGCAAATAAATTTTAACAATTCATACTTTATTAATGACAACAGCTTTGTTTGATGTTGAAGAACTATTTTTGCAAAATTTAAATAAACAAAATTTGAAACGAATCTAAGAAATTGCACAATATGACTGCATTTGACCAAAATTGGCCGAAAATAATTTCCTTCCGCAGTAGGAAACCTCTATTTCCGATTTAGATATTGTAGTTATACGATTTCTATTCTAGCTTGTGAACAAATTCAAAAATAGCCATGATTTAATGTTTATTTTTATTCAACATTCGTTTATGGAGTGCTTGAAAACGAAACTGTCTAGGTATATTACTGGCAATTAAATTATAACCGAATTTTACAATTTTTTTCTGTCTGTCTATTTATGAAACAAGGACAATAAAAATTAATTGGAAAAGAACGAGAGAAAAAACAATGTCCTCCTGGAAAATGCGGAGTGGAATTAACAAATAAATTATTAAATAATAACAGTCGGTTAATAGGAGCGGGCACAACAGGAAGGGATTAGCGAATTTGAACAAAACAAGAAATTATTTTTGTCTTGTTAAATATCCAGATTTTGCCGGGAATGTTGTTTAATTGAAAACAACAATCACATCAACCGCATAAAAAATATATGAAGGGATTACATTCAAATCTACAAAAAATAAAATGAAATAAAACCATACTCGGAATAATTACAGATTAACTTTATAGATTTTTCTACTACACACAGTAATAATAATTACTTGAAGAATCAATGCGTGTTTATTATCTGATAAATGATAGAGGAATCAGCATGAAAATCAACATTATTGGGGGACAATACCACGAACATTCATATAAATTGGAAATACTAAACGACTTATGTAATCACTGTTTTTGGAAATCAATTTGAATTAACCCTAGAAAACTTGCAATATTATGCCACAACAGCCCGAAATTTTTACTGAAAAACTGCATCAAACATTGGCAAGTGTAATTCTCATTACTGATAAAAACGAATAGTTCGGATATTCTACCCACTAGTCAAACATACATTACTATGATTAATTGTTAGTTGAATAAATACAGTAATTATATTGCATAATAAACTTCCAATTAGATAGAATTAAGTTAAATGGAAACTTCCTCGGTATCTTCCCGGTTCCCGGACACCCTCCATTTATCGACATTTACATCGAGAATTGACCGAATAACAAATTATAACAATCTCAAAAATAGTGGTATAAACATTAGAACCCCTCTAATTTTAGAAAAAAATCAATTTTCTAAAAAAATAATGAGTTCTATTAAGCGGTTCCTCTATTTTAATGACTTCTAGTTGTCTACGTTTAACTTTCTTCTAGTTTTGTGGTATTTAAAACGAATTAATTGCCGATAATTAAACTTGAATAAAGGTACGAATAGTTAAAAGATGAAAGAAAATCTCCTACTTAAAATTAAGATCAAACAAATTAATATACAGTTCAATTAGAATCGGCAACAAAAGGTGAACATTTCGAATTTGAAAAGTTCCTTCAAAGTTTAAACTTTGAGATTCAAATTATAGAGCTTTGATTCATGTATGCTGTTAAATACGAAACAGATGGAAAAAGTAAACGAAGAAATGTTAATTTTTTATTTATTTTAAAGTATTTATGAATAATCTAATAGACCAGTAATTGTACAAATACGAAACATTTTCTAGTCTTTCAAATTAATAATTTCCCAGTTTTAAAAACTGCGGTCTATATTGGTACAGGAATTAAATTATTTATTCGTAAAAGTGCAGTTTTTAAATTCACCACCAAAACGTAACGTTTCGATTTTCCATTTAAAATTGGCTGTAAATATTTAATTTGATTTATTTTTTCCAAATAAATCTAGGTTAACAGCTGAAAAATTTGTCAATAATTGAAATAAATACGCATATTTCATATTTTATTTAATTTTAACAACAATTTTAATTTGTAGGATTGTTTTTTTGCGTTAAAATGATCTCATTGTATGTTATTTTGGTGGAAATTTATAATTTATTTGTATTGGCCTCGATTATGTTTCTCTTCAATCGAACCACTAAAGTCTTATTATTTTAAACAAATCGATAAGTAATTGAAAAGGTTAATATTATAATTATTATTATAGGAGTTATAAATAATCTTATGTCATAGTTGATTGCTCCAATTTGCAATAAAAATCTAGTTGAAATTACTAGAAATAATGATTGGCAATTGGCCACATTATATTAATAGAACATCATTGGGTATTTTTGTCGATTTTTTTTTGAAATTATTAAATGATTTCCATTTGACATTAAACAGATCAATATGAATTATTTCATAGTTCAAATTTCTATCCAAACTTCTTCAATTAAATCTAAACAACGCCAAAAAAACATAATTTAAAGAGAAGCAGAAATAATTATATTTAAACAACTATAATTCCCCAAGTAATATCGACTAAATAAACTCAACTTCAACTTTTAATAAGCATTTTTTAGATTAAAACTAAAGCTTCAAGTACAATAAGATCGGTGTTCTTTTTACAGCTTTTCCCTACTTTCTATCCACGTTTCAGTGTCACATTTCGAAAATATATTGGAAAGGGGATATGTCGACAACAATCAGCCACTTTAATCGAGCATGTCACTGATGTTACATGATCGTTCCTATTGACAATAAATAAATAAATCAATAATCGTTTCGAAAAAGTGGAGGGATTTTTCCTATCTTTAGTAGCATCATCTATTCGACTATTTGTAATGGACACTAGGTAGTCTTAGATTCTAATGGAAATTTGGTGTATGTGTATAAAATTTTATCCGGAAAATATCCTGTAATTTAAACCATTAATAGCGAAAAAAATTGATGTTAAAGGTTTTTAAATTGGTTGAAGAGCACGAAAATTAATATATTCAAAAATCGAGTAGAATTTTCAAGATCATTACAAACAAATTAAGGTGACATACACGCATAGCTGGCTCATCATATAAAATTTAAGTGCACATATAAATTGGTGTCATCTTGACCCTTCTTTCAACAGCCTTGACTTGAATTTAATACAAATACACAGTTATTTATGAAATGGACCAGTTGCCAACAGTTTAATTAACCGTAATTTTTGCCAATTTATTGACGCCTCTATACACAATTCAATTCTAAACGAAAAAATGCATCTATAGAGAAAATAGAAATTTTTCAAATTTCATCACCAATACCGGAAATGTGCGTCTATAGTTGAATTTATTTATTTTATCTAGAGATTTATTTACAGTCGCGACTTTCATCTCTAATTTTAAATGGATGTACATGTTTATTTTGCTTCCCATGATATTCAGTGACAAATAAAGTAGTCTAATCAAATAACTTGAGAGACTTGTTTGAATTGGCTACTCCTGTTTTATAGTAGATCGACTTCAGAGGAGAATTACGCAAATTGACTTATGTAAATCGGAATTTTTCGATAGATAAAATGAGCAGATGGACGAGAGGAAACTGTAATTTTCACCCAATTTCTGCTAATCGTATCAATTCTAAATTGTAACAAGAACTGGGTGATTTTTATAATTCGACGATAATCATTGATATTTCGTTGTATAAGGTGAAAGTAATTTAAAAATAATCCCTCCTATAAATTACCGTTATTGCATCTAATTCCAAGTAAAAAAAATTTAGAAAAATATCGTAATTTATTGGAAAACAATCCCATTATTATGCTACAAGTTTAGATGAAAAACACCGTAACTTTTTTGTTGTTTTTTAAATTTCTAAATGTCCAGTTTATTTATAAAATAACGAAGGTTTTCCGGATGTTTCAACCAATAACAGATAATTTGTGCAATTCTAACAGAGAATTATATCGATCTTGATCGTTATTTTCCAAAATTATATAGACAACTAACCGTATTTCGTTAATTTTATTTCAGCAATTCGAACCGATTTTAAATATTTAAAAGCAACTTAAATAAACAATTAGACCCGACCTCTCGGTGTCTACCTTTTTTTAATTGAGAGAAAATACAACCGGTGGTTGTGAAATGAAATAAAATAGAATTCGAATTAGATTAGGAAAACTGATAGAAGTTTTTCCCAACTGCGCCTACAAACAACGGTGCAAAATAATAGAATTCCTCACAGAATACACATCAATAAAAATTCTATTGCCACGTTTTAATGCGGAAAATACATCAAAGAATTGATGTTAGATCAAGATTTGTAATACATAACGGGTTCTGTGCAATTATCAAATGTTAAATGTACAACCAATGGCGGTATAGTATCGTTTAATTGAAAGCCACAGAATTGAACACATTCCATTCGCTAACAATATCATCATTCTGATCATCATTTCTGAAACTACATTAAAGATTTAGATTAAGAAATTTAAACAATGCAATGACAGTTGATGGTAATAATAAATTTTATTTAAAATACATGTAGCTCAACTCATTAAACAACAAAACGAGATTCATGCAATAATTTCAATTGTAAAAGACAATTTACTCGATGATTGCGTGATTATTGTGATAATATTTAATGATATTTTTGTTTATTTATTGAGACATATTTATAAAATTATTGGAATTTTTATAAATAAAAAAATGAAGTGGTTGAAACAACAGGGGTGCGGTATTGTACCAGATTGTGAACGGTACATAACAGCTACAAGTTTTCTTTTCGTTAAATTTATTTACCTGTGGTTAGACTCAAAAATTAGAATTTTCCTTAGAAAACTACAAGTAAGACAAAAACCAATGGAATTCGTTCGAGGAATAATTTTAAACTTTGTTAAGATTACTTTAAAATAAGAAAATATTTATCTCACGTATCCCCTTTCTATTTACTCATTTTCATAACGTAAAACTACTATTTGTTGAATAATAAAAACCGAATAGCTGATACTGTTATCAAAAGGGTTTAATTTTAATTATTCATAGAGATAAACAAATCCAATGGCTTATTTCTATTAAGACAAAATAACAGATGTTAACGACCATATTAAGATCAAAGCTTCAATTTTAATCATCAATAAGAACAACACAACTTCTTCACAAACTTATTTGACCCATAAATTTAAATGAATACCTATTAATAGCAATCCAAGTGTTATAAAGTCATTCGGTTAATAATAAATTCATGTATTTCTAGAATTTAATTGCAATTCCAGATGGATTTTTTCTATTCTAGATTCCGAATTTAACAATTAGGAAGTTTAGAATTGGTGTTAGGCGCGGAATTCTAATCTTTGACATTTAGTTTAGAACATATTGTTTTCTAGTTAAAACACCCAGATTAGTTAATACTAATGGAATGAAAATTTCACAAAAATAATCGTTTAAAAGTTAGCCCAAGGCGATCAATTTTCTAAACATTATAATATTTAAACGAGAAAAAATGATTAATGGATTCATTCGCATTTAAAGCTATTATTGGTATTAGTGCCTATTCGGATATAATCTCTAGTTTGTTTTATTATAATTTTAAAAATTCTACCACTCATAATCCCTGACATCCATTTGGGCCATTAAAATGTCTCTATTCGTTCAAACGAACAAAAATGACTCAGCTTAAAAATGACAGTCTTTTTTAAAAAACAACGGACACAATACAACAAAAACACCAACTTGTAAATTAGAATCTTTTCCGGATTTTCGTTCTTAGAGTTTTTAAGGATCTTCTATGATTAATTCATCAACTAACCGAAATAATGACTTGTTTTAAAAGAAGGGTCTTAGTCATGTTTTTTCCTCTATTCTCAATTCTCCCTTTTTATTTGTCGTACTAATAATCCAGACGATAATGACTATGTGTAGACGGATGGAACACAACAAAAACTCGTTATTGACCGACAACTATACTTCGTTATTCTATAAAGAAACTTTTATTATCCACTACGATGTTCTTTAGTACGAATATGCAAGTTTCAAGGTGCTTCTTCATATGTAAATTCATCTGACAACTCTTTGAATATTCATCGACGCTATTGTTAGACATCTAACCGGAAATGACTCGTACTAATTCTGTTGACGTCGTCTAGTTTTTATTTGAAATCCAATTTTTGGGTTATTTCAATCGCCCGGCGCATCCACCAAAATTCGAAATTGAAACTTCAAATATTTCGATTAATTCGGCAATGGAGTGTAATATCGCACGCAAAACGACCGAATTCGAAATAAAATGTTGAAATTGTCAGGAATCGGCGTGATTTGTTGCAACAGCTCCGCCCGTGATTGTTGCCCCCCGTCGAGACGAGGCAATACGGTCGGATTGTAATCATACTTTATCTACATTACAAAATTGTGTACAATTTTAAGACAGAAAAAACTACAGTCGTTGTCAATGTCGCGTATAATCAAGAATCACAAATGAAATCTTTAGAGGGTTTAGATGAAACAATTTTTCGAAATATTAATTCCGCCTTGCCCCCAAACTTGATCGATTTTTTTTTAATATTTTACAAAAATCTTCGACTTACCTGGACAGTTGGCTTCATCGGAACCGTCACTGCAATCTCTCTGGCCATCGCAACGGTGTGACGAAGTGACGCATTTATTATCGCACTTAATCTCATCAAGTTTACATTCTAAATAGCAAAATAACAATTAGACTCCAATAATTGAACCGAATCAAACACTTACGGAGACATTCACGTTCATCAGTTTGGTCGCTACAATCGACAACACCATCACAACGTTTATTTAACGGAATACAACGACTGATGTCGCAGATAAATTCACCTTCAGCACAATCTGATAACAAAAAAAACCAATTGGTTTAAATTCAACTTTACCAATTGTTTGCCAAAAAATAATTAAGCGAAACGCAAATAAATTGACAAAATTAATTTAAAATGAAATGTTACAATTGCTTATAATTCATAAATAATTCAACTGAGTGGCGCTACGTTAATTTGCATTCAATTAAATCGCCTCAATATTTAAACTTTCGTCTAATTTGCCGCAAATTTATTGATTAATAAATGTTGTTAAACATCCACCACCATTAGTGTCTGTAAAATTTGTTAATTCAGTACCGGAACAATCTTTCTCATCGCCACCATCATCACAATCCGGTTTACCATCGCAAACATGGTCGGAACAAATGATCCGCGATCCATCTGTACAATGGACGACATCATCGGCCCTGCAACGCGACCTTTCAGGTGCTTGATCCGGCTCACCGCTGCCCACATCCGGTAATATTTCAGTGGTCGTTGTTGTTGATGTTGTTGTTTCGGGTTCTTCAGGTTCTACTGGCTGTGGTTGGACAGCTTTATTGTCAAACAAAACAGAAATTATGTAGAAATATTCGATTGGAGTTTAGACAAAACAACATTTGAAGCGTTACAGAAGAGCTGTCTATATACAATTTTCTTTAGTGATTAAATTAACGAACATAGATTAGATTACAACCACCACCTGGAGAAACAGACCTATTTTAAATACAATTCCCCAATGTGAATTTAGAATAGTTCTGTTTATAACAACTATTTACAATATTTGCACATTTATTACAATTAAAAACTACAACTATCCTGTTTGAAAGTTGAACAAATCAGAATCGTCGAGGTAAAATAAAAGCTCCACAAGTGGAAGCTTCATCTGCCATCTACCAGCGATTTGTTGAACTTTCTTGTACAGAAATCGGCAATGTAGCTTTACTCAAACAGGATTCAAGTTAGTAATAAATTACAGGTTTGGTTCAAAATTTATTAATTCTTCGTGTACAATTATTGAGAAATTAGTCTTACAACGTCATCTTTATTATTATCATTATTATTAAACGGTCAACGTTTAAAGCTAGTTAAATTAATAAAAATTGAAATAAAATAAAATAAAATAAACATACCAGTACAACCTTGTTCATCTGAACCATCTGAACATTCATTAACGCCATTACAACGCGCTTCACTAGGCACACAATCACCATTACGGCACGCAATTTCGTTAGATTGGCAAGTTTGTCCTGTTGTTTTTGTTTTCAAAAATATCAACAAAAAATCAAATAAAATAAAACAACATAAAAAGCGAAATAACTCTCAAAAATAAAACCTCAAACTACCTTGGAAGGCCCTAAATTGGAAATCATCCGTCGATGCAGTAATTGATACTAATCGTTTATAACGTTCAATTTGTTGATATAACGTATCCTTGATGACTGTATCGTTGTTGTAATTGAGACTAGCAAGATCTACCGTGACTTTAGTGGTGAATGAGTCTTGATCGCGTTTCCTGAAATTTTAAAGTTTTCTTTAATCAAATTGGGTACAATTTATTTAGAATTAACTTACTCTAATTTTAATACTGTAGCGGTTTGTTCACCGGATACTGTCGTGTATAATTCATCTATTTCTCTAGCGACATGATTAGCAAAATCTCTAAATTGAAAGCTGTTTACGTCGCTAAATTCAGCAACATAAGGCTCGCCGACGACGAAAGAGACTCGATAGTATACTGAAATTTTTTTATTTTATTCGCAATTTTAATAATTTTATTGTTTACTTGGATGTGATGGTGGTGGTATTGGAACACTATGCGTTGTCGGCACGATATTTGGTTTATCTTCACTTTGTTCCCCAGAACCCGACAAATCTCCAAGATCCTCGTCATCGTACTCCAAATTCGTTGTTTTATTATTATGACGAGATGCATCAATCTGAAATAAAAAATTAACATCAAATATACAACAAATTAAGCATTGATGATGTTAAACAAACAAAATGACAATAGAATCGATTAATAGTTGATAAGATGAGAATGATTGCTGAAAATACACGGCAAAATATACAAATTTGTTAATTCAAAGCCAGCATTTTTGAAGAAATCAACGATTACAAACACGATAAAACTTACTATAGGTGTTGTAACATCCGCTCGATTTTCCTATAATAGAAAAATTGAATTATTTGCGAAAATTCTAATGGTTTCATCATAGAAACTTACATGAAGCGCATTAGCATCCCCATCAACCTAAAACATCGCAAAAACGTCACAATAGCTTTTATTTTAAACTATACAACAAATGAAAAATGAATGATTTCAAGTATATTTTAAGCCGCAATTATCGAATTGTTATTATTAGTTGAAAGATGAAAAATAATGGGGAATTAGAGGTGTTAATTTGAATAATTACACGCGCTTACAGCATAATCTCCGTCGTCTTCCTCATCCTCTCCTTCGACTTCGTTCTCCTATAAAAAAACCAAATATAATTAAAAACTATTCATTTAAAAATAATTAGCAGCAAATTAATTAAATTCTATGTTATAGGAAGTGTTACTCACATCTACATGGACTTGTTGGAAAGTCTCCTGATGTTTAGCAAAATAACAAGCGTTTAATTTTTAGCACAGATTGTGGTTAAAGCACAACAATAAAAAAGAAAGCTTTCAATTAAAGTAAGTAATTATCATAGTGAATAAATTCAATCGAACTTACATAATCATCGTCTTCGTCGCCGTCAAAATCATCATCCTAGAAGCATATTGACAAATTAAAGACACAAAATTATCAATGTTTATATAATAATGAGGAAAGTTGGTAATTAAAGAGAAGACTGCCTCTAAATTTGCTGTAATATCTAAAAAGCCTAAAGAATAACAAAATCTAATACAACTAATAACAGTTGTTGTCCGACCGAATATTAGTGTTCTAATTATAAAAAGAGAAAAGTTGGAAAAAATGAAACTATATTTACCTCATTATCTCTGTAATCATCAGCTTCTTGTTGACCCTGTTGTCTAGGAACTCGAGTATGTTTCCGTTTGCTCGTTACAGTATGATTGTCTTCAAATTTATTAACACCAAGAAAACTGTTAATACTCCTTTTTATTCTATTTACAGTACCAGAGAACCAATGATCATTTCCATCCAGTTGACTAGAATCATCATGTGATATCCTGTGATCGTGGCCTTTAACATCCGTTTGTTCCAAACTTTCAAAAACTAGATCAGTATCCGCCTGTAAAGAGAATTGATCGTCAAATTTCGAACGATTAGAAAACGGGCCAGCGTTAAGCAAATAATCTTTGTAGTGTAATTGTAGCGATATTTGCATATCATAAATAAAACTCCTCCATTTAGTTCTGAAGACTAAATGGAGGATTGTATTTAGTAGTGAATATAACTGTAGATTAACATTTTATAAAAAGATAGTAGGGGTGTTTGGTGGTTGTAATAATGCTTTGTCTGTCCTCGATCCTTACAACTACTTAAAAACTTTTACTGTATTTTGCAAATTTGTTTTTCAAACAAAACGTCCGAAACACTTCCGGAATTTTAACTAGTTCGCCAATAGGTCATCCCCGCGCACATTTATTATTTGTTATTATAACGATAGTCGAAAACTTCTCATCCCTTTTCAAAAATGTTTGAAAAGCCCACACGAACAAGTCGCGTGCATTGAATGATGACAGATTGTTACGCCACCAACCCCACAAACGAGGGTACTTTAACGCCCAATTATTGGCTTCCGGAATACTGTCATCGGACACCAATAATTCCCTGATAAAGCCGACACAAAGTATCTCGAATTTTATTGATGATGATGGTGATGTTCGACGATGACAACAAAAATGGGCAACATTACAACCAGTCAAGTAATAAAATTGGTTAATTTTACGCTCAGAATTAGGTTGAAAAAGTCTGAATCGAATATTGTTGAAATTTATAAATATCATGCAATTTTCTGTTTATTTTATTTGCAATTTCCGCCTAAATACCATGAATTTAAAGTTTCGCATAAACGGCTCATAACCCCAACAGCAATGTGGTTCTTGTTTAAAGCAAAACTACAAACACACGTTGTTTTCAACTAGACAATTTTATTTCGAGATAACTATATGGATGGCATTAACTACTAAGAATATAACCAGAAAACGTTTTATTTATCTATTTGTTTTACAATAAAACGGGCAAAGATTTAGAAAAAATACCAATCATCGATTATAATTAGAAATGATGAATAACGATCAGTTGTAAGGCCTCAATCAAATTTAAAATAGTGGTATCGATGTTTATTGGTTTGTAGATAGTATCACATCAGTGAATCTAACCGCATCCAGGCTATAATTTCATATCAGTTACGATATCAAGTTGATAGCGTTCGTTTTTTTTCTTGTTCTTCCTACCACCCTCTATATGTTTGCCCATACGACCTATTACGAAAAGACCGATCATTTGTTATCATATTTAACGTAATAATAAAACAAAAAGACCACTATCCTATATGGTATAGAATCAATAATTGTGGAAATTCGTTTAAAATAGCACCCTCAGAGGTAAATCAAAATTGATCCATCAATAATTCAAAGTCTTTTGAAAACTGCGCTGAATTTACAATCTTTTTTTAACTCTAATGATAATAAATATAGTTATAAAAAAATCGTTTTTAACATGATTCAAGTCTCTAATTTCTTATTAAATAAAGTTTTTATGAAAGTTGCAAACAATTTTTCTCTCTTCTTTTTGTTGTTGTTGTTGAAAGATATAACCACCATATCAAATATCTCATGTTCATCATTTCGAAAACAGTTCTCTCTCTCCTTTTTTTTAAGGGTACTTTAAAGATGTATTTTCTTGTTCTCCTCTTTCGTCTTGTAGAATGGAAAAACGGGCGAAGTTTCCATATATATTTATAAATGTTATTTTTGAGGATTCGTATCTGGAATAATAAAAGGTCGAGAAAAGCGTGACAAGACCTTCTTGTTTAAGAATAGCCATTAAATCCCTTCTAAAGACGGCACGTACTTGTGGCCGAGGTTGGACGCCGAGACTATGACTTCTAACGCAGAATTGCAACGTTTTCTTGTCTATTTAACAAGACCTATCTTTAAACTTTAATATCTGTAGATTGCGCCAAATATATGGAATTTGTCTCGAAACTTTTAAACCAATAATAACACCACCCCAAGTCTTTACACAGATAAATAAACACCGATTCTCGGGGGCTTTCTCTAAAACTTGCCTTCCAACTGCCATTAGTTCGACACAAAACTTCCAATTCGATTGAATTAACAACAATTTTTCTAATTAAGCAAATATTTGATATATAAATCGTCGTTTATCCGACAAATATTTTCATAAAGATTGTTATTAGAGTGGTTGTCCTGGTTGTAGTGCAATCGCAATGCAGGACACGCTCCTGCTATTCTCCAACAACTTCACACTTCTACTAGTAGCGATCATGTCGCCGGAAAAGGGGATGAGATGGTGGAATTTAAGACCGAAAGTCGTGCTTATCAATGCGTTGAATTTTAAATTATGTAATTGTGATAAATTTGCCACAATTTCACCCAAATTCACCAAAATAATTATAGCCGAATCGTGACAATTATATTATAAAACATTAATAACGAATTGGAAAAATAAGGGAAGAAACTAAAAAACATATGTGTATGGCATCTGCAATATGATAACACCCTAAATATTCACGAACCGTTTGCTATACACACCCCAAATGAAGCAATGTTGTGTAGTGGTTGGTACTCTTCACCCCCATTTATAGTTTTACTATCTTTATCTTTCTTATATCACCATCATCTATATTTTGACACATGTGGATTTCAACACAGTGTTCTTACGTGGAATAATAAATAACCAGAACAGATACACATACAGACAGTATTTTTGCCATTTATCTTGTTTATTTAGTTAATCCGCGAAAATTTATTGATTCCTCTGTAATATCCGAAATTAAATGAAAATAAAATCAAAAAAAAAACAGAACAAAAACAATATTTTCTTGTCATTTTTGAATATTTATTTACAATAAAATTCTGAACTTGAGTGGCACACATTCAAGTTCGTTGCTCTATGCATTGTCAGATAAGTTTTGATCTATTTTTAATAATAGATTAACTTTCAATTGAGAATTCTTTGAATGGATACGACATTATTGCATGATCCGAAATAGACGTTTTTGACCTGTTTCATTCCTTTACAATCCCCCACACGTTAATTCTTCTATTGAAAATGGAATACTTTATGTTGTCGGTCTGTTAAAAGCTGTAAAGAGAGCAGAATCGTTAAAAGAGTACTGTCAACACTAGACAACGGTTCAGTTTGAAAAAAACTTAACAGACAAGTTGCATTAATTAGAAAATCTTCAAATAGTAGAACACACCACTTGAAATCAATCCCCCTATACCACTACATCTCATCTAATTGTAAACGATTTGAACTTGATAATTAACAGAAGGTCAATATGAGGTCATACAATGGCGATAAGAACATTGTTAAATTTCTTTAGATAACTCGTTTACAGTACCGTTAATGGTGTTGTCTAATTGAATTATTAGGTCATACGCTTCGTTCTTTTCAAGATAAACACAAAAATCTGTCTGTGTTAAAATAATTAAATAATTTTCATGAGATTCTAGAGGCGAGTCGCCATTCTTCTCTTGCTATTTCACCGAAATTATCAAATTTAAATAATTATAAAAAACTTATAAAACATGGAAATTTGGTTGGTTTCGGTTACATTATGTTGATGTACTGCCTTAAATTGAGTTAATTGAAAAGGACCCTTAATAGCATTGAAACGTATACAATTTCCTAACGTATACCACCAACAACCACTCTTTACCTTTATTATCTTGTATAGAATCTAGACGTGATGTGTACAATTCTCAAATTGTAATTATCTACAGGACATCCGCATAGGAAACGTTAACATTATTACATTGACGAATCAACTGTAATAAAACTTTCAATTTTTCTGCAGAATAGCCTGTTTTATGTTATTTACATAGAGACACATTGAAGTTTATAACTACAGAAATATAACAGTGATGATACATTTATAAAAAGGTTTAATCTTCAAGGTTTCTTTGTTTAAGTTCAATGACGTGAAACAGATTGGATGGCTGCTTATCTTTGATGTATATTTGCTATAAACGCTCACCTATTTAATTACAACAGTAATTTAAACACAGATCTGATGTGGTCAAAAATAAAATCAGAAAATAAAGGTGAATTTTTCGATGGAACATGCTGTATTCGTATGTAAACCTAGTTGCAAAACTATAGAACTCTATTATTGCTGAATATTTATAATAAACGAGGCATTTTATATATTACTGTTACAACACAACTGGGATGCATTCCGGGAAAATTTGTATTGCTTTAGTGGACGATTTTGATTATTTATTTAAGAAAAAACCAAGATGAAATTTTTATAATTTTCAAAAGTTGTAGATTGTACATCATATTTAGTTGGAAAACTAGACAAAATTATTAACGATATCGCCTCTATAAATAGTTGTTTCTCAAGAAATGGTTGGAAATTCTCAATTTTATAGACCCGCATAGATAAAATTGATAAAATCGAACACCTAAATGATGGTGATATTGGTGAATCATACCTGAACGTAAATCAGCAAACATAAATCTTCAGTGTTAGTTTGATAAGTAAGAATCTTTTTATAACTTTGTTTGATAAAGTTATTGTTGACAATGTTGCCTCCTAGTGGATCAACTGTCGTCATACTCTCTATATTCAACTTTGAACGTTTACACGTACAAATTTAAACAGAATCTCAAAGGAACTCTTTTAAGAGTCAGAAAACAAGCTGAATCTCAAAGAAAACTCTCAACTATTCAATAACAATACGAACAATCACAATTATCGACGAATCGTCCCTGAAAAATCTCAATTTTTCGTTGCGTATTAAAATTACAGATGTTATAGAAGTTTCATAACGGAAACAGAACAGAAACAAAAAACCAACGATACAAAAACACTTGTTACTTTTCATCGATTTTCCGGAAAACTAACGATCTACCAGCAAATTTCTGAGGGATTAAAAAAAAGTGCTTCAAATTTGCTACATACTATGAGAATATCATTGAAAAATTGGTAGTATTGGCTCAGTTATAGGGGAAAATATGGATTTCTTTTTAAACACGCCTTAAAATGCTGTCCCTAATGATATCTAAATATTAATAATTTCCGTTATATATTGGCTTATAAATAGAAGCATAAACAAGGCTTGCAGAAATTCCGCAACTAAGGCACCTCAAACAGAGATCCGTAACATCTCTAATTAAAATAATGTTTGCTATTTATCTGCTTTCAATATAGAACAAAACCATAAAAGGATTAAATCATGTGAATCTGTTATTCATTCTGGTTACTTTAATGATATCACAATTTAAACAGCTTGTTCGCTTGTTCAATATAAACTATTTAAATTATTTAAACTAGCCCGTTGATTTACGATTGCATTATACAAATATATTATTGAGTGCAAATTTACTTTAATTGACAGTATCCACAAAACATGACTTAAACCTTGAGTATCGATGATTACGTTTTCTAACAAGAGAGAAGAAAACAACCAATTCTTATATTGAAATATGTTAAATCTTGATTAATCCATCATTCAAACCTCTCAACATTGCTGAGATTCTTTTTTCCGAACATTTAAACATGGCTTGTTGCTGCAATAGCAATGGTGTTATACACGCCTTTATTCTAACCATTTATCATCGTCCCTCCCTCGAACACAACAAGAACCCAAACGTATACTATGTTTCACCCGAAAAAAACTTATAAATGTAGGTTTTTTTTGCAAAATTATAATACAATCCAAGTATTATTCGTAATGCCATTGTGTTGACTTGTTTAAATATTCTATTAAATTGGGTTTCTCAAGTGAAACACTCTGTATAGATCAATATAGGATGCATGGCTAATAAAAATGTAAAGCATCCCTTTTACATAATTTGTTTGGGTATTAAATCTTCCATGTAGTTTGTTAAAGTATGACAGATGTTCGTCGTTTAACGGGGAAATTTTTAAATGCACTTTGAAAGGATTCTCTTGTCAACAACCCCATTATTATTGTTATTATTATACACTTTTAGAAAAATCAACGGGAAACTTTAATAATTCCACACCAAGTTTCGATCTTTTATCAAAACGGATGAGATTTCTGATGTTGTATATTAGTAGTTGTTCAACGATCCCTTTGAACACGTTGTGAATTTGTTAAAGATCCGTCTCTCTTAAAACTAAACTTGGACCCTTCTACTACTACTACTACCACCACAATGGTAGATTTGATAAGCCACCCCATTAAATATATACACACTATGTGTACAGTAAAACTTGATACGATAGATAGTAGTAACATCAAAGTTCTAATTAATCATGTTAATTAAGTAATTAATTAAGGTTTGGAACTAATAAAATCTTTCAATTAATCAGAAAAATGTTTGAATAAACAGTTCAATTTGTCAATTATTAGCAATTTAAACAGTGTAATCAGCGGAATTGTTGTCACTGATGATTTATATTTGAAAGATTTATGAGAAAATTAACTGCACATTACACACTTTAATTTATAATTCATAATTTTGAAAATTTTGTTTGCGAGTTTGGCACCGAAAACCAAGGCCGATTTTTACAGTTTTTCAAAAGTTTACAAACGGGAAAAATTGATGGAAATTTAATTCATCAATAATCTCAAACATCTGTTTGAAGTTGCCCTATTAATTTGCATAATTTGTTAAATCAACACTATCAATTGGTAGTCAGTCGGCACTATACTAATCGAAAATAATCGACTATTTAAAATGCTAAACACGCAACATTATTCTAACAATATGATACAAAAATTACCGTAAAATTTACAACTATTTACAACCCCCCTACAGCAACACACTCAAATTTCTTAATGATTGAAGTGTCTCATTTTGGGCGAAATGTGAACAATGTTGTTTTATTTTTTACGTACATTTTCGGTTGAAAATTTGGCATTTTTCGTAATTATCTCAACAACATTCACACTCGATCCTGATTGCCAACATCTGAGGCTTCAAAATTCAAAAACTGTTGGAGAAATTTATCATTTCCATTACAAATTGGTTTGTGTATAATAATAAAAGTTTGTAGTTTGAATATTTTTCAAATGCAATAAAATTTCCAACTATTATCGATTTTCACGCATCGAATATGCCAGTATAGAGAAATTATTGCAATATTAAACGTAAATATCTAAATGATCAAACATAAAAAACAGTAACAAGTCTATCCATAGAGAAATGATGTGTTTCTAAGGAAATTCCAACATGCTGTACTGATTTTATGAATTCATCATTACTAAAAAGAGTCGAGAACCCTTCAACTGCTTTCACACGTATTTAGAGCCTACTTAAAATGATCTGTACAGATATTTCTGTTGGTGGTTCGTACTTGAAACGTAAATAGAAGATCGTCTTGTCTAACGAATATATGAATGTGTAAGGGAAAATTCAAAAATTGGCTAGAATGTGTTATAAATTTCGTCGGCACAATAGCCATATGTCGCCATCACCACTACCATGCTCTGTTATCATACCAACTTTTACACTCTTTTAGCTCTTTAGAGAATCATCAAGCTAGAAACTTTGAAATCAATATAGAAGTAAAACCCGATTTTAGGATATCGTTATGTAACAACGCTAGTCGAACAACCCCTACTTAGACGAGTGGACGGCAATAACAACAACAACGAAAATAGTATGAAACTATATAGGAAAAGTTATTAAAGTTGCAGAGAAACATGTGTTAAGTGATAAAATAGCTGAAACGAAGTAGTGGACAGAACACATCTCTCTCGATGTTGATCAACTTGGGCAGGTTCAGGGTAGTTTGTCACGATTCGAAAACAACATATTTCATGAAATTACAACCCCTAGCAAATACGAGATTTTTCCAGTTTTCCGCAATGAAATATTGATGTCAAATTTCAATTCAACAACAATGTCAGCTGTTGTAAAACAACAAAACCTATATAGTAACAATTAACACAATATCGTAAAATCGATACTCTCCGAAATATACAATTGATTAGATTTAGACGATTTAGATAGAATATAGCTTAATCTCCGTTGGGATGTCCACATTTAGTGCATGCAAGGAAATTGTTTTACTATAGTATATGCTACAACAAATCGGAGATATCCATTAATAATAAAGATGACACGACTGCATATAAATTGGAGTTGAATTGTTGCACAAATCTTGACAAATATCGGAAGACAACAATATTTTGTTAGAAATCTTCACAGATACCTGACCAAAATACTCAATTATTTTGGTAGTAAACCATATTTGACATGTTTACTTTGATAACAATCTCCTTCTTTAGAAAAATTTAAGATTTATCGTCCAAAATGTCACATTTGATATCATCCTGTACAACTACCATTGCTGCATTCGAGTTAATTATATAAAAAATATGTGTTCTAATAATAATAACATCTGTTACAAGAATAATTATGTAACATTTGTGTGTTTTAATCTGGAGATGTGTTGAAGAAAAATAGGTCAGACTGCATGTGAGGATGTCTCGAGGATGTGATAAGTAAAAAAATATTTTAAAAATACCGCAAAGGAAGTCCGCATTATGTTTTAGAATATATGCAGCAACAACAATCAACGAATTTCATAAACCAAATCTAATAATCATGTTGAAATTTATTGCCATTTATTATTATTCTTGTAGAGATTCTACAAATATGGTAATAGGCTTTAATCTGTTTGGTTGTTGATATTTCAACTGAAGACTTCAATGACGACACTCGATCATTTTGTAACAATATTAAACAATGACATCATCATTGAATTCATATAAAAATGTATATTGTACAATGTTTACTCAACAGATTTACATTGATAATACGAAACGTGTTAACAATAAAGCAATAGAAATACACGACAAATAATTATGCTGACTTGATTGGCGATTTTTCTTCTTGTATAGTCAATTAAAACAAGGAAATATCAGACATGCATAAATTTTAATTAAATTCCTTAGAAATCGCATTGAATGTAGTTACAATTCAATACAAAAAAAAAAAAAACAATTAAAAGCTGTTGATCTCGATCGATTCGTGTTGACGTAATTTTCACCGAAAAAGGTGCGAGCACCTTGTGGGTAGTACATCAATTTTAATTGGGAAACTAACAATAAGTCAAGTCAAATTTGATCGACTATACAAGTTATTCGTCTTTGTTGTGGCCGTATTGGTGGACTTTCACAAAGGTTAATTAAGAAATATTTAACATTTCTATCGAGTTTTACAAAAAAGGTAACGTTATGGATATTTATTTACACATATCATTTTTACCGAGACTATTTTACTTGTAAATTGACATAAAACGTAAAGTTGTCGCCAATATAATAATTTTATTATTTTCCATTATTTTTATTACTGACCATTTGAATATTTAATACTTTTAAAATAATTGTGAAATCAACAAACACATTCGATTTTTTTCAAAACTGATATCACAATATAGAACCTTATAAGGTATTAGTTGTGATCTGTATTATGGAACATGTTGCCTTGAAAACCTTTAATTTATCAAAACCACAATCGTTGCAATAAAGATTGTAATTTAAAAATAATTACAGGACACTTTATATCACACGAAACTGGAACAATTTAATCAAGTTTTGGAAAAAAGTTCGGTCATTTCTCTTAATGAAAAACATACGGAATATTCGATAATTTAATTTCTAAATAAGATCTGTCAACGTTTATTTATAGTTGATTGTTCTATAGACAATTCCAATTTAGTTCTTGTATTTCCCCTTCAATAGATCACGTAATTCATTTTTATTGTTCTAAACGATAAAACTGCATAATATTGTTTTAAATTTAATCACGATTGTCACAATAATAAAACTTAGTCATCCGCTAATGAATAATAAACAATTTAAAATTATCTTCATGACAGTTGTCTAAAGTGGCACAAAAAAATCTACATCAAATCTCTAGAATTTAATCAACCTGACAAGTGTTAGAAATCGTTGTTATTCTTCCAACTTAAATAAAACGTTAGTTTATCCTCGCTAGATACTTGAAAACTAGGTTGATATAAATCGCTCCTTTTTCCAATGGCAAGCTTATTTTTCCAATGTTAAAAATGGATATTTTCACAAATATCAAAACACAAATAGGGGACGATAATGGAAAGAAAGTCCAACAGCTATACAACAAAAACCAGGCGCATCCACCATATTTTCACGGCTAATTACCAAACTGTTTTACAACACTACTGAAACATTAAGGGGGTAGAAAGTGTTTATAAAATTCGTTTTTATAGTAATTTGTGGATTATTTCGCAATGGGATGAACACTGTTTATACGATAAAAAATGAAACTTTACAGACTTCGCCATGATTAAAAACTTGAAAAAAGCAATGAAAACATTGTTTGAACATCATTTTTTTGAAATTTGACAAATGTTACATCGACCTTTAAATATTTATTAAATTTGTTTAAAATAGGATAAATTCTTCACGAATAAACTGAACAGATTCACTAATTATTAAATAAATTCTATTTTAGTAAGTTTAATAAAAGTCCCAACAGCGGCAATTAAAAAGGGCTTAATTAATGAACTCATTGTGGTTAATTATGTCGACAATTTCAATTAAATTTAAAATATTTTTAAAACTATTTATAGAACATTTGTTCAATTAGTTCAATGTAAATATTTAAAGATACAAAGCGGTGAGAGGCAATGGAATTGTTGAAATTTCCTCGACCGCAAATTTTTTGTCACATTTCAAGAAAAACTCGATGACTTATTATCAATAAAAACGAACACTTCGATTAAATTTTTTACAATAATTTGTTTCAAATCTAACAAAATTCATAAATTATACGAAAATAGTTCTGTTTCTGTAAGCATGGCGCTACAAAAACTTTAAATTGTTTACTTTCGCACTTTGTTCCACCTTATTTATGTATGTAGTTCATTAATATGACAATTAAAGAGCATAACTGTGGTGTAAAACGGCTAACGATAAGAATAAAACCTGTTTATTTTATCAACTTTCATGTTAATGCTTATATTGTCGATCTACACAAGACGTTCGTACACTAAATAAAGAAGATCTTTGTGTTTCATGTGTGTAAAGTCGCAAAAATCGTGCCAAATGCGGTTGTACCCTTATTTCAAGACAACAGTCACGTTTCGTCATGGTAAATTTGAAAAATCCTAAATTACTTGTATATCCAAGAAGGATGTCAGTTGTAATACTTTCTGCATAATATCCATCCTATATAATAATAATAATAATGATAATACCGTATATTATCTACATATATAGAAGAAACTACCACCCAACCCATGTCTATCTTTTTTCTTCTCGTCTACATTCAATCCGTATTAATGCAAATTGACGCGTTTCAAAATGGGTATTAAAATGCAGACGGACTTAACAAAGCGACAGAATATAACAAAAACCCATTAAATCGACACCCATTTATTATAGTAATACACACATAAGACCAACAATTTAAATACGATAACAAAAAGGTTGGAAAACGATCATTTCTAAAAATAAACCGCCAAACTATTTCCTATTGGCAAATTATAAACGATAATAATTATGGAAAACTTATCTATTGTGTAATAGAATTATCCAGAACTGATTTAAACAATGAATAATAATTATTTTTTGAATAATAACACAATTCTTGGATAAACGACAGATGGATTCTTTCATCAACCTTAAACATCTGTCCTTTTATTCTCTTCTTTTTAATAAAAAAATAAAGATTTTCTAAATACTGTGGATAAGCCAACAATTTGGAAAAGAGAATAGCCAAACTGATGTTGGGTTAGACTACCGGGAATGAAATTCTTTAAATGTCATCGTAACTTCAACAGGTAGCCCCTTCAGACTGAATTGGGAACGATTCGTTTATATTTTTAGGTATAACACTCAGAATACGAGTTGTGGATTGTGGTTCAAGGACTTTTTGTTCTCTCGACCAAACTGAAAAAAAAAACACTGAAGTAGTCCATTTAGTTTTCGACCTGTCAAGCGAAATTTCAGTGTTGTTGAACTATGGTCGAAATCGCTGACTATTGTCTGCCATTTTCTCTATTATATCGAAATAATAACGTACCCATATATTTGATTTTAACCGATTGTCAGGTATATTGCGGCAATTTTGGAAATTTTTCAAAAATTTTGAAAATTTTACAATAACACAGAGAGGTCAAGGTTTGCGGTATTAGCAACAGTAAAAAAATTTGGTCTTATTTGCGTCTGGCTTGACTTGAACCCACACATACTTGCAACACATTCGACCAGTTATAGTCTTGGTCATATTTTTCAACAATGCACAAAACTCGTCCCTGTTTCTGGGCCTTTTTTCCTCCTCAATATATTCATGACTCATTAAAATTTATTTATTGTTCGTGGATCTGTTGTGGTATAATTTTTTTTGTAAATTTAGTTGCAAAAATATTAAAATCTTACATAATCTTTTACAAGTTTATATTTGTAATTTTTTACATCCCAACCAGACAATAAGAAAAAACTATAAAAAGATTCAAGTTTTTTGTTCTAAAAAAACTTAAAAATAATAAATTAAAATACGTATTGCATAAAATAAAAGGAGCCAATATTATTCTTAGATTTAGGTCAAATTATTATTATTACACATTGATGATAGGTTATCACCATCAATTTTGGTAAAGGAAATTAAGCATTTAGTCAAGAATCTTTTCACTCTCCAATTATTTTCGTTGAGGTCCTCTCTAATAATAGAGTAAACATTAATTGTTTGTTTTATTAACAAAATAAAAAGCAAACAAAACCGATTTTACTATAGTATTATCAAGTCATAATTTTGATACACTCTTTAAAATAAGATGTGGAGAAATATTCTCATAAATATTGAAGATTTAAAGAAATCTTTAGAATTTGAACCAAAATTATATGGAGAATGACATTGACACTTCTGGCTGGTATTTTGAAACTTGAATTTATTTAAATAATGCGTTAGTCATATTTATTAATAAATTAATTTCAATATTTCACATTAATATAATCAATACGTTATATAATTGATAATGTATTAACAAAGATCGAGATAAGTTTAATTTAACAAATTTTGGTTTGCAGTTTAGTATAGTTCGTTTTTCTTTAATCAATCATCTTATTTATATCTTAGCGAGTTTATTTTCTTTGAATTTACCGTCATAAATATTTATTTAAAATCCAACTTGTAATTATTCGTTTATTGTTATTGTGTAAATAAAATTTATGTCTTTTTCATTGAATAGAATTCCTAAATCTTACAAAAACTCTGGTTTATTTATAATCAATGAGGAAATCACCGGAAAAATTTTCATCTGCACTATAGTTACCTTTATTTAGTATCAACTCTTTTATATTTAAGATCAGGTCATGATTTTACATATTTATTATTCTAAAATTATCTATATTGAATCATGTGCACGATCAGGTGTGTCTGACTACTTCAGCTTAATATAAATTAACTTTCCTACCATATATGGATACTATGTTTCAATTATAATCCATAATTTATTCTATTTTTATTTTTATCGCAAAAAACACTGAAACAGTTAAACGAACAATGACTTCAAAAGATCAAAACTAGAAAATGTTTGATTCATATTTTATTTCTTACGATCAAATTACGTCTAGACGTTCTAACTGTATCTAATTGATGTTAATTAATAAATAAATCAAGCCAGTAAATGAATCATATGATCAGTCTTGGTGATTAATTGAAAAAGATAACCGAATAGTCCGGTGTTTTGAAGCCGCCCAGTATTTTATGGACCTTGATTTAAATTGTAACTTTTATTTGAAACAAAATTATACAGATTACCGATATAATTGGCCAATCAAAAAGGTTGAAAATCTTTAAGAAATTGATTTTTTTTAAGAAAAATTAATGACGATTTGTAAGAGTTTGAAGGAATTCTTCTATTGAAAGTAAAAGTATCAATAAAGATTACACTATAAAATTATGTAAATTACAAATTACAAAAACCAGTTTATCAAAAGTTTTCTAATATACCTTGACGAAGACATTAAAAATTCCACTAATATTAAAAAATTCAACTATTAGACAATATCGTCTACAACGAATTATTTAGTTACTGGCAAATTTACAGAATTACACAGCTAAAACTAGTTCTTTCGACAATTCGAGTGATTTGAAAAATATACGCAATGACTCAGAAATGAGAATGCCTCAAAAAATTATCGTTTTTTCGCATTTATTCTGGAATGCTGATTCATTTTACTATAAATTGGTTTGCTTCTTTTTGCGATTTTTTCTTCTCAACCGCCACTAAGATTATTAAAAGAATCTAATTTTACGCATTTTTTACTAAATTATAATCGTTTTTCTAGAAAAAAATTGTACTTTTATAAATTACCCTAGTTTTAATTTAAAATATTCAATAGGTTTAAATATCATCGAAAGTTTACTGACAAACAACTAGAAACTCTAAAATTACAATTTTTTTTAACCACTGACCGGGGGTTGTATTAAAATTTCCTACAGTTCCAGTTATTATAAACAGTTTGATTTTTCTGTTTGTCTAACATTTTGATTTCGTATTTTTCAATAATTTATAAAAATTTCAGTGTTTATTAATAAATATTGATAGAAGAAATTTCCTGAAAATATCTCAACACTGTTATATAAACGTTTGCAGTTAAATTTATAAATTATTTATCATAATTTTTTCTAGTATTCTGAAACGTTCATGAAATTTGATAAAAACATTCTCAAAGAAAACAAACAATAACATAAAATTGTTATGCGTAGGCTTTACAGTTTATGAAAATTGTTATTTTATTGTTGTTTAGATTGAATAAAAATAGAGAAGATAGATAATGAAATTGAATACAGTTAAATACACTGAAACTACCAATAATAAATGAACTTTATTTCAATAAAATTGTTAGGAGTTTTATGGTTGACAGAGAAAAATTCGCGGAAAACTCAATTAATTACAAGTTTTTAATGAGAGAATCTAATAAATGTTACAACGGATTGTAAAATTATTGAATTTTTTAATAAAAATCTAGCGATAAATGAAACTTATTGCCGGGTAATAAGAAACAGCAAGTAAAACCAATATTTTCGCCCCTTTTTGGCTTCATATTTACTTTCCATATTGAAAACAGATCAACGAAAACTCTACTAACTTTCAATATATTCACTAAAAATATAAATCTCGTTGTCCTTATAAATGTATATACAATATTTTGTAAAATATCAACATTATAAAAGTTTTTCAAACATCCGCAACTATTTCTAGCGTATCCGTTTATAAAACTGATTGTTTTACATAGAAATCTACACATAAATGCTTTTGTATACGTTAATTTTTTTCAATTTTTCTAAATTGTTAAATTTAAACTTCATATCTGTGTATGTTTGTTATAAATTGCACATTTCCGCTGTATATTTGTCTATGCATCTCATTATAAAAGATATCATATGGTGAATTTACAAGAATTGAAACTGGATAATATTCAAGAAAAATTAGATGACATTTAATTATTGCTAATATCATTAACAAGATGAAATTAGAAAGATTTTATAAATTATCATTATTCAGTAGATTAAGCAAAATTCGAATTTCAACGTGTATGGTGCTCTTTAACATAAAAACTAGATACAATCTAAATACAAACATATTTACTCGCAAACCTGTAAATATACCAACAAAACAAACAAAGCCCGCAATTCAAATACTCAATTGTAATTGATTATGAAAAACCATCGTATGGCCAATACCATAATTGAAAAGGGTTCATTGTGATTTGGATCGAGAAATCAACCAAAGCCAAGTCCTAACTTATGACTAAAGTTGATGATTAAGATAGGGATAAAGATATCGTGATAGAATTCTAACGATAATCTATAAATCTAGATCAGCAAGTAACCGTTAGGAATTTATTTTATTAATTGAATGCTACTAATCGTTTATACCGAAAATCAAAGACTCGAAGAGTCAATTAATTATTTGAATAAAAACGTATTTTAATTAGAAAATCATTAAATTCAAAAGACTTACATGTACTTATAGAAATAATTCACCAATTCTTCTAAAAGTTCGAACACAGTAACAATGGCGTTCAAATTTGGAATTTGTAGGTTAGGAATCTAGGTGTAAATCTGGGGAATTTGAGTGTGCAAGATTGCCAATTCGGTTTTTTGAGGGGCGCGCCAATTCAAAAACTACAACTCGCCAAGTTCTTGACAATTTCTAACAAAAAATGATTTGAACAATAAAAGCCAAGTAATTTCAAAATAGTTTGGATTATTTTAATATCTCTCTATTCCTTTATTTATGTTGTTTCAATGGTATCAAACCGTGGCCAAAATATTTCATTACTTCAACCCATATAATATCCTTATATTCATCATAATCACCATAATGTGGGGTGAATTCAATGATTCTACCAGTGACTCGAACGAAAATCTCTTTAATAGCAGGCCGTATACGATTCGCTATAATTTGATCAATTATAACAAAGGCGATATCGCCACGTTTTAGATAAAATTTTAAATCTTCTTCGATTTCCTCATCGGTGGTCTCCGAATCAACAACAGTGAAATTATAAATACCACGGCGACGTTCCCCAACGCCGGCCAATATAAAACCAACACAAGTGTCTTCATCACCAATCACTGCAATTAATTGTTTTCTACGGACGAGCCGCCGATGGGAAGGCACATGTGATATACGATGCTCGCTCAACATGCTCGTTCGTAACAGCTACAAGAATTTTGCCAATTACATCAATAATCGAAAAATACAAATGTCAATTAATTCAAAAATTGACATTTTCTGCTGTATTCTAACATTATTGGCAGTTAATTAAACAGTTGTTAAAGTGGATTTTTTCTATTGAGAGATCGTTAGTCACAGTGTCACTTTAATGTTATTTATTAGCCCATCTAGTTGAATAGTTTCAGAAATCTCCCATTCTATTCAACGTTCAGGTAAACGAGAATTGATAGAAAAACGGTTTAACAACAACCGTCAAAAATAGCGTGAAATATTCGCATTTATCTCGATAATTCTAAAAATATCGCCAAAGGCCCAGTTGTGTCATACATTTCTAATTTCAGACACCTGTTCGTGGAAAATCCACGAAAATCAGACTTAATAGAAATTCACAAACTGTGTATGATAATCAATTATTATTCAGAGTGTGTTTAGAATAATAATTTTTCAAACAAATAAGAATGTAAACATTTGATAAGGTACAGTCTGCTTGTACACAATTCTATGCGCTTACACCTACATGAATATGTTAATAAAAACTTTCGTAGGAGTATTGAATCGTTTACGTTTTTGTAATGGAATTTCTAAAAAATCCGGGATATTTTCGGAATCATCGAGAATTGTTGCAACGAATTCTTTGTCGGTTTATGGCGGAAAATCGCAACAATCGAATTTATGAATGAACGCCAACAAGAACAGACGATGGCAATCTGGAAAATTTTGTCGACAAGAAAAACGACAACTAACGAGTAAATGTGTGTTTGTGTTATCTGAAAAGCACTTTAAATGAACAGATACTTCTTGCCTTGCTGGCAGGCTCTTTAACAATGTAAACGATGACACAGAAGCGGCCCCCACATCAAATCACTTAATTCGAACAATTCATTTGATACTTTCCCGATTTTCTCCAATTTCTAGTCACTATTTCAAAATCTAAAGATTATTTTAACTCGTATGTAGTTTAAATATTTATTCATTTCTTTTATCGCTTCGTTTAAATAAAAAAAGAAATACGATACTAGATTAGAAATTATGAAATATTTTATTTTCGTGTTCAAGTGGGAAAAGTGAATTAACTACCTATAAAAAACACCTTGAAATGCGTCTTTGATGTTTTATGTTTCTATTGAAAAACTACTGCCAATAGCAGAGAACTTGACTGTTTTTCTCTAAGGAAATATCGGTTTTTAAATAAATTCTATTAAACGATATTGTTTTATTTCAAACGGAAAACGCTGAAGGTTAATGAGACCGGCGACTAAATAACTAAATTTATTACCTATTAAACTACTAAAATTAGCAAACTATAATATAATAAAAACTAAACAAAAAAATCTATTTAGGTCAATCTGTAGGATTGTTAAAAAGCGTCAATATCCGATGAACGTGTCTCTTTCAGTAAAGCCCTGAAATTCAGTTCGTTGACAAACACCTGAACATGTTTCAGTTGATGGGAGTTCTAAATGCAGTTTGATTTAGGGCAAAGAAAAACGGCCTTTTAGAGCAAATTCGTAACAATTGTTACAGCTGTACACAACAATTCGGTTCTTATTTGAATCCGGAAAATGCTGATTTGTTTACTGGCGATGGATTTTTGAGGATTATTCAACCAGTGAAGAGGGTCGTTTTGGCGGTTTTATAGATTCTTTTTTGACATTGATTGCCCGTATTTTTTACAATTTATAAGTTTATGGAATTTTCGATGAAAAACGACGCAATCTTAAAACATAACAACCCCCCTATAACGGTAGGTTGTTTAAAATTACCATTAAACTGATCTTAGATATGTATTTGTAACTAGTTGAACTGAGGTTAGTGACAGTTATGGTATAGTTAGTGTCATGGTTGAGGTCATCTACATTTACTAACAATACCAGAATTGTTAAGCAATAAACGAATGGAAATTATCATTAAACGATCAACGATTATTGTAGCTAATTGCTAATTTCTATTTGATGTTTATAAACTTCCGTAATGTGCCGGTATAAATAAATTTAGAAAAACCGAATGAGTTAAACTTTGGCTCGATTCGGCGTTGTTTTTTTCTATTTGCTTCTTCTCCCAGAGTCTACCCGTAACCAGCTGGCCTTGTTCGTTGTGCTTGTGAACATTAAAAAACATCATCTGCGATTATATCCAAGGTACAATTTTAACAATAACCGTATTGTTATAAAACTAGTTGTCAGTCAACAAAAATGCACAAAAGTCAATAGCGCCACACAAACACAAAGAACTGTTATACAGCCAGCAACAAATCATTGAAAATAGTGAAGAATAAAACGCTATGTGAAATATAAAATCGAATTTCTCTCGATAATTCAGAAGACAAGCTCTTAAAAGCACCTTATGGTTCGTTATCGAAAAAAATTTGGCTACCGTTTATTCGACTGGAATTCTAGGCGTTCAAAATTAAAAAAAAAATACTTCAACTTTAATAAATGGTCTATTATAGTTTATTGGGAACCTACAGTGAGTAATTTAATTTCTATTTTATTGGTTAGATGTCCAAGCATTTATGGCTTTAGTTGCCACAGCTCTGCGTAACCGGAAGATTAAATTAAACAACACCCAAATAAATCCTTTTCGTAATGCGAAAAAAATTGGGGAAACAATCTAGAAATTAAAAGGACAATCCCATCAGTTGCTTCTGAACTTGGCCTTGCGCTAACACAAGGTGGCAATTTTGAAAAACCCAATAATTAGTACGTAAAAGTGTGAATTTGTAAGATTAGTTATCATTTAAATGAGCCACAACAGTAAAAGTCCAGGGAAATGGCGAAATTATCAGCTTTTGATCAAATAGTCAGTTGATAATCGCTTTCAATTTATTATTCAACGCCAAAATAGCCATAATAAATTTACAGTTTTGTAAATTAGAAAACCATAAACACTGATTGAAAATCGTAAAATACGATATCGTTTCAAAGAATTAACGTTCAACGGAGCTAATCTTATTGGAAGCATCGAAATTTTACTTATTTGATAAACGCTAAGCCTTAAAGGCTTATTTTTTGGAATTATTCTAAATAAATCTGGCCAAACGGCGGTCGTTGAGCTATAATACCCAATTGTTGGTCTATTTAAGGTAATTATTTTTATAAGAGCTACTTTGAAGAAGTCGGGTGTCAGTGAGTCAAGTGGGTGAAACTTTGAAAAGGATATCAATCATAATTATAGTATTCCGAAAAATACCATCACTAATATCTGTTAGTTTCGAAATAGTCACGTATGATTGTTGATTTGATGATATGAAACAATACAATATAAAGGGTAGTGGGGTAATAGTGGTTGTATATTTGATATGAGTTGTCGATTAGTCAATATCAATATTTGATCGAGCAGCGCGATCAAGAGTGATTATCAAAACAACAATAAAAAGTATAAATAAACATGAAACGGAAATAAAATAAATAGAAAATAGTTATCATTATCGTAAAATTTTAAGATCAAGGGGGTCAACAAGCCAAGATGATAATCCAATTAACGATTTTCAACAGATTATGGTGGCCAAATCATTATTTTTTTTTACATAATTCCGTTGCGAGACTCGAATAGTTGGCACAAATTCAAACGATTTAATTCACTATCAAAATTAACCGTAACAGAGAGAGAATTCCACTTTCGCCCAAATTTTTGAACAAATTCGGTTTTACCCCCGGTAATGGTTTAGACAAATTTGTTTACACGCTATTTTGCCTTTGAAAATTACCGAACTAGCACCTCTTGAAAACTTATAGAGCGACTATTAAAGAAATATTTCAAGATCCATTACAAAGCAACAGATACACGCACCCAATTGGCGTATATCCAATAAATTCAACTCAATAATAAAATTTGTTATGTTGTTAATTATTTAATGTTAATGTAAACAGAAAACGGCTGCATTAGTGATAATAATAACAGTAACTTAGAGGATGCAGATTGCGGAAAGTTTATCTGGAGACAGTAGAGCGATTCTTAGAAATGGGCCGCAAAAGAGGAAAAGATTGTGTTTTTTTTGATATTCAATGAATGATTAAAATTGTATAAAAACAGACATTATTTCGCTTTATTTGTAGTTCGTTTATCGTACACTCCAGTATACAGAAATGTACATTCTAAGATCCACTATCTTATCTTTTGGGCAATAGAAAAGTTCAACGTCTTTTAACACACTAATTATTTGTCATATTTGTAAATGTTTGATGTTTTCTAATTATAAAATTAGCAAATTATCACCCTTTCAATTCGTTGTCTAATTTGTTGATTGTTCCATTTCTTTTAATAACTATTCTAGTTGAATTATATTTGGATTGTTGCGCGCTCTTCGAGGTATGCGCGCTGTTGAAAGTCTAAAAATATTCAAACGGCCGACAAAGGCGAACGTACAAAAGCACCCCCTTTTACAAGACTTTAATCTACGAATTTAAACTCAATTAAACTGATCTCAGACACAAAATGTGGTGCAGCAGTTTGTGAATTTTAAACGGCCACAAAACGCCTGCAAATGAGACTGAAAAAGGGATGACGATGATAACAACGACGTCAAAACTATGTAGACATACCTGAAGTATGTATGAAGTTTCACAAAAAAAATTAAATCTAAAACAATCAATAATAGAAAACAATTGGGACAGACGAGAAAAAATGCTACAGGTACACCAAAAATAGATAAAATATTGGCGATCCCTCAGTTTGAAACTCCACAAGTCCATAATTTATAAAGTTTGATTTTATTATAAAATCAATAATTATTAGTCGTGTCAGATTATTGTAAAATAAACTAGTGAAACAAACTGAAAAATTGGAATAATTCGATTATCTATTTTCTAGTCGTCTTTATGATTATTTTTATTGTCCATGAGCCGAATTTAGAAGACCTTGTTCGAGGAATTATCACAGAAAATTGACATTTACAACTTTAAGTTATCTGCGTTATAATTTTTTCTAATTCGAGCCAATTCATCAATCTGTTATAACTTAAATACAACACCTTGAAATTCCGTTTGTTATAAATTATAAAATACGAATAGATTTCAGGGTAGGATCGATTAGTGGAATTCTTCAACCAGATACATTAATTTACTTAGATTGGATTAGAAAAACAAGCCGATTTTATATAAATGGATTATTGCTTTTGAAAAATGATCTAATTTAATCAACACAATTTGAGCTTGTCTACCGGTAATTTTCGGTTATTTTGATTTACAATCGCAAATTATTGAGAAGAAACTCGTATTTAATTATAAAACTTATTCCATCACCGAAGTTGACACTGTAACATCGACAATATTGAAGTCAAAGGATTACCAACTATTGACAACGGTTACATCTTGATTCAATTTATAAACGGATCATCAATATTTTCCAATAGTAGAATCGGAGATTTTGTGGATTATTAACGGAAATATAGCCAAGTTTTTGATCCTATCCTAATCTCGATATGTTTATAAATAGGTGTATTTAATTTAATCAAGAATGTAGGTAGATAATTAGTAATTTATACCATAACTGTCTAAACTGTTTCGTTATAATTAGGTTCGGGTTAATTTATAGATGGTGATTTCATCATTTGACAAACAATTAAAAAATAAGTGGGTCTTTGATAGAAGTTACCAAATAACTTATCAGATAAATACAATCAAAGCCGTATCCCTGTATTTTAAAAATTCAAACGTTTTGATTCATTTATGTGTCTTGTTCTTGGTAGATTAATTTTCTGCTCAATTATTTACGTTTAAAAAAATAAAATAAACGCCGAATTATAAATTATTCCTTTTTTTATTTATTTATTCTACCGGCCAGAATTATTGTCGGACAATACCATAAAACAATCCGATACCCTCGCTATACAAAACTTCAACTTGATATGTAATTTGAATGTACGAAAAACGAAGAACCATCATAACAGGCGCTCCAATATAAAAGAATATCCAGCAAACTTGTAACCGAGAGAGAGGCCTCCAGGTTCTTTACTCGATTTAACACTTGGTTATATTCGCAACTGACGTTAACAAGTCGAACTTGAAAGAATTTATTGCAAACAACCAATTTCGATCAGATAATAATAAACTTTGCTTGACTGATAAATGAATTCTGAAGCAATGCTAATAATAATAAATGTTGAAGAATCTTTGCAATATTTAACAGTCACTTTTTGGATTCCATTCTTATTTTGTTAAATAAGCAACAGATGAAATTTCCCTCGAGCTTTTTTCGAATATTGTAAGATAAAAATAGGTGCTAGACACATGGAAACAGACAATTGTATCACCTATATAAGGCAGTATCTAGTCATGTTTGAATTATCTAACAATAGAATATGATTGATTTGATAAAATTAACGAGGGGCAAGGCAAATCAATCACAAACAAACAATATGACTTGACAATAACGGAACGTTAATTTAAACAATTAAAACCGAGGAAAGTATTTAGATTTAGATGTTGGCTCGATTTGAAGACCAGGTCGTGGAAGATGACTTTATTAACCGATTAATTTATGGCATTAGGAAAAATGGATGCTGTTAAGGCCCTGTTTAAAGCATATCAAATTACCACTTTATCCACTATTGACGAGATAAACCAAATTTTCCTATACTGGTGATGAGATAGAGATCGAGGTGACTACATGGAGATACGAAACAAAATTCCATACTATTTGTGTTTTGTATTAAATTTCATAGCAAATAATTTCGAAACTTTACGTAATTAAAACCAAACTTTATATCAATTTTTTAATAGAATTCTCAACCGTTAAATATTCATTATTTATATTACTAATAGCAGTAGTAATTAAATGATTTTATTGTGATGGCGGACTTTGTATGCATCAAATTAACAGTACGTTAATTTTGGATTAATATCGATGGTAGAGTGTTGGATTTCAACCATTAACAATAATGTTCTACCATCGATACCCCTCGTATGCTGCCGATACTCTATAATTCAGAAGTTATAAAGTACAATTACATAAAACATTATAAATTCATGACAACGTTTATAATTACCTGCAGATGCAAATAAATTATTCAAACAAATATTTGTTGTAATTTACGATTTAAAAATTATGCGGGATTATTAGCTCTTCTTAATAGAATTGAGTTATGTAAAGTTTTTAGTGGTTTTATAACAGTTTGATAATGAAACCTTGACCTTTTACTGCAATTTCATATGGATACGCACGGATTGTCTTTGATAAAAAATAATCTTTTTAAACATTTTTTTAATAACTGTTAATCTACGTATATGCGTACATTATTGAAACCAATTCAGTCTTGTTTGCAGGGTAAATTCGATAAGAAGTAAAAAAATATGGAATTATCAAACCATATAAAGTCGTTGTAGAACAATTAATCTCTATTTAAAGTATTGTTATTGTACAATCTCTCACTTGGTTGTTTTTAAAATATTCTACAATAATATTCTAGAAACAATACGATTGGTATAACAATGAGCCACGTCTAAAATAATCCCTTATCAATTTAATTATTCGGTATTGTGATAGCGTTTATATGTAGGTACACAAATTAGAGACACGTGGTGTTCCGCTCGGGGGCTGTTCAAGCCGATTTATTATTACAAATACTATAAATTGCCGAAAATATCGGTTTTGTAAGATGATGGATTCGTAAAATTCGTATCGAAGCTTACTATCAATAATAAAGGGCGCATCGTGCGTGTATATCTCGCCGACAAGTTGAGAAAGCCCAAGAACTTAATCGAGTTACGTCAATTTCGAAGAAATTATTGCTGTTGGAAAACTGTTGGAAAATGTGCTGATAAAAGCCGGTAGGTATATGCAAAGCTAGAGAGCAAAAAAAAAATTAACGCACCTTAACAGATTCAGCAGACACTTGACATGCCACAAGGATGCTGAGAATGGTGATGGTCCCAATAGAAATTAACAATTTCTGGGTGTCTTTCCGATGAAAGCCACCCATTGTTTGTTTGTTTGATTTTCTTCGAGAAATAATATGGGGAATTTGTGGAAATTAAAAAAATCTACACGATCACCAATTGCTATTACTACAAGTCATTGCACTAAGAAGCTGTCTTTCGTTGAAGATGGGAGATCTTTCTGATGGTCTGGCTGTTATGGTAACACTCCTGTTTCTTCTCTCTGTCTAGCTCTTTGGTTACTGCTGTCCGAACACACAAGCCGCACAACACTGAATGCCGACCGGCGTACAAGCACTTTTCAAAACTCTCTCTCCACAACACGACGACGACGACGGCGGCGGCGACGGTGACGGCCACATGTGTGTGGTGGTGTTTCCCGCTCTCAACATCGCTGTTGGACAGTTTAGAATTTTTGTCATACGACACCTAGATAACGACATATGAGTCCTAGCGAAGAGATGTTAAACGTTGTGCATAATTCGAAATCGTTCAGCATTTCTGGGGACAAATATGCTCATTAGAAATTCGAAAAAAATCTGAAAAGTGAAGCAGAATGAAGACGTTTTAATACGACTACTTTACATGTATTTGCATAATTACAAGCCGTTATAGGAACTGGTTTAAAAATAGAATCGAACCAATCGACAGAACAGTATCGAGGTGTGAAACTAAATTTCCCATTTTATCTTTGTTCTAATTAAATTTAACAACATATCAACTACTTATGACAGGAATGTCGATTTCTTAATCCACTTTTATAATCCATTTACTGGAATCTCTTTAATGCATTAAAATTCTATTGACACTAACACGAGTACGGCCCTGTTACAAATTTTGAAAAAAAAAAACAAAATTTATCGACACAACTTGATATAATTTTAATATTATAATTCTAATTCTAGTTAAAATAAACAAGTTTATTAAAACGAATTGAAATAATTGATTGGAGATTTTAATGAAGCAGTGTTATAAATGTAGGTATACAAATCAAAGAAAATCCCCATAATGTGGGCGATACTAAAAATATCGGAATCTTCTCAAATTACTTGTTATCGTGAATCGAACTCAACCCATCTGTTTGTCTAAAAAATAACAAATTGATTGGATTTGAGCTGAAAAAATCGGTTGTACCTTTGAGTTTAAGCTCTGAAAACAGCAATTTTGGAAAAACTCAAAGGAATCAACGCACTAAAATGTCTTAGATGAAATTTGAATGGCTATAATCGACGAAATTCTCTCATGCATTTGGTTCAAGTTTGCTAGTTGAGACCCAAAATCTTTCTCGACTCGTGTAATTCTAGACTTCTACGGTTATTAGCTCTATTTTCGTTACTTGAAACATGTGTGAAATCGTAAAATTAGTCTGTTTTAAAATCTGGGAGCAGAAAAAATTATAAGTGGTTGAAGCACCCCTAATTTGTATCTGAAAATTTTCTCATGCGTTATTAACAAGTCGATTTGGCTTCAATTCGATTAAACATCAGTGATTCACAGTTAGTTTTACCATTTCTAATTGAGCCAAATAAAATATCGTTTTACTTCTTTTATTAGATTTTAATATGAAACTGAAGCAGTATCGGAGTTTAAACAAAAATACGAAGTTTAGAGTTTTAAACGGCTCAATGTTTATCTAAATTCCATCTAAATTTGTAGTTTTAGATTTAGTTGAATTGTTTATTTGTACATTATTTGTCGGATTGTATAATTCCTATGAATTTCATAAAATTTACCGGAATCGCATTTAATGCCGATTTTTAGTAAGCAAATATTCCATAGATTTCCTGATTTTACAACAATGTAATTGCATTTTTTATATTTTGAAATATCTAATTTCACTTCCCGTTTATTTTATTGCTATTTGATGATTATCAGTTTTTTTGTGTTTATAACGATGGGAAATTTATTTTAAATTTTATTCATTTTCATCATTCTCTTTTGGAAGAAAAACGGCCAAAAAACAAATCTAATATTCTTTATGATAGTCGATTGGGTTAGCTATAAGGAAACGTTTTAGAACGAAAAAATAACAAGTAAAGACAAAAAACGATAAACTAGTTCAATAATAAAATATGATTTACGTTTATGAAATTTATGATTTCAGAAACAACTATTAAAATATTGTATGACATCTGTCTTGTATCGTTGTATTTTCGAATTGAAGTAAATAAATAAAATCACTTTATTGTTTAGTCTAGTGGTGGTTTACATAATTAACTAAAATTAGTCGACTTTTTTTAGCGGAAACATTGCAAAATTTTGCGCTTATCCATAATTAAACATGAACCGAATTCGGTTAGTTTTTACAAAGTTTTCAACACTCGATATGTTTCATACACAGTTACAGAGCAAAAAAAAACCGCAGAACAGGAACCGATTTTCGTTAAAATATTCAAAAAATTTATAAATAGATCTATCTGGTCTAATAGAACGCGTGTCCCAATTAAAAGCCAGGATTTCCTTTATTTATCTCCAGATTATGGTAAACCAATTTCAAATTGATCAACCTGTCTTTAAGATGCTAGCAGTCTTATCAACGGATATGGTTTTTGCAAATTGGACGAATTTTTAAAAGTAGATGACGACTGCTACAAAAATAGTCTCCCCACGTTTGCAATTCCGCTTCAAATTTTTGAAATTCTATTCTTTCTATAATTAAAAGAAAATCGAGGTCTCTCAATAGTAGGGTGACATTTCTTTGAAAACTCCACCTTTAGTTCAGTGCAATTAAGCCGTGTCTATCTGGCTTTGAACAGTTCTTTAATAAATGCAGATGTGATGATGACTATCTTTTTTATAACGTAACGGTGCGAAACTATTATTTGTTTTTTGAGAAAATCTCAGTATTTATCTCAATGTTGAAGTCTACAGTAAATTTAACTTTCAAAAAACGTGTTCGCTTTTTCACTGTCAATAAAGCACAGCCTAAAGCTTGTAAAATACATTTCAGCATTATGTAATTGCTATAAAATATATCGTGTGGGTGCTAATTCCATCGAATTTCTCAACATTCTATAAAATATGCGATACAGTTGCAATGCGCGAAAATTCTTGGAGCCATTTAAATGCTACAATACTCGATGATTTAATTGGAAAAATATAATGTGTGTCGTAAAAATGGTTTTAAAGTCGTTTATTTTATTGGCTTTTTGGTGTTTTAATAAGTTAATTTCTTTGGCTTTGTTAAGTTATTTATCGATACTAGTCGAATAAATGTCATGCCATAAAAATAGGCCGTGACAAATTTACAACACATTGTACTGGAAACATTTGAGAAGGATTACAGCACATACAGAAAAAATCTACAGAGGAATGAAGTAATAAAAGCCTTGTTGACCCATTTTAGCATCTTACTAGTTATATTTTAAAAAACACTGTTGCTGGCAATAAATAATTATAATATTTATAAATAATCGACTTTCTACTAAACATATTTTAACGTAGCAACAAATCTTCATCAACTTTTTGTTGTTTAATAATAAAGCCTACAAATGTTTGGGGGAAAAACAAGTATCTTTGACTATTATTGATATTTATTTGCATTGGTTGGCCCATAAAAGCCCGATCTTTTGAACTTTTCTACTCTTTTAAACTGACTTTACCACATCTTGTCCCAGATAATGACTTTTTTCAATTACACCAATTAGAAAATTGACAAACAGAAGGAAATAAGATCAAAAACAATCAAACTTTAATTTATATCAATTTTAAGTTGTTAATTTTATGGCTATTTCACTTATACATACACAACAACTGAATGATTCATACGGTTCTATTAATAATTGTAACACAGAAGTAAGAAAGGAACCGGAGCAGGAGGCGAAGGAGCAGTGTTTTTAATGCTTTTAAATCAGCTATCGTAATGATGATTTATGTGATTGAATACGATTAACGGTCAATGTTTAATTTTTTCTATTACGAAAATTAACTCGATTAAATGCCTCATTAACAAACATGAACGTTTCTAAAGTCGATAAAATTAATCCTTGTCGATGAAACCACTAGGCTAAGAATATCTATGACATACTTATTGTTAGTATACGCAAATAAGCGACTTTTTTTGTTAATTTATATGTGCACCATAATGAATTATGTATTTTATTTATAATGGATTCTAAGACGGTTCTATTTGATCATTCTATTATTACATTTGACTTGTTATGGATTTTATTTAAATTATCTAATCGATAATTGAATGGATAAATTTCAGTTATCCTCATCCATATTTGTAGTGTCATTAGAAAGTTGTATAGGGAGAATTTAAAAATATTTCGCGTCAAGTTTAAGGATGCCAATTAAAATTTTGTTGACCAATTTTCAGTCGACAATTCAAGACACAGATTGCGAACCGAATTATCGATAAATCAACATTTTTCTATCGTTATCAATTTTTACTAATTATAATATTGTATCGACATATTTAGGACTTGTCATTGAATTTAATTACTCACTGTACTCATATCGTCTAAACAAATTATTAACAAGGTTATTAACGTACTGAAAATAGTGCATTTATAGCCTTTTAAACAACACAAAACAACAACAAACATCAACTAAATGTGAGAATTATGTCGTTAAATTTAAAACGATTGTAATGATAATAAAATAGAACCAAATAAATGAGTGAATAAAATAATAAATAATAAAAAGACGTACTTACATTTTTTTACAGTATGTGTATTCTACAATATTCCTGCAAACAATAAACACGCACCTTTCCCTATCTAGTTAATTTCTATGTCTTCAAACAACCTTCTCTGAATACTTAAAGAATTTAATCTAATCTGAATTTGGGGCTTCTTAGATGGAGAACTACAGACCGTTATTTACACCCCTCAATTTGTCCTGCCCTAATTTGTAAAACATGTTTTATTATTAACAAAAATTCAAATTTATCCTTTTTTTTAATATTACTAATTTAACACATTTTATATCCATTCATTTGTATAGTTTATTGAATTGAACAAAACGGTGTTATTAAATCTTAGGAGCAAATAATTAAGGATAATCTAGGGCAATTTACAACTTAAGCCTGAAACGTATCACGCTCCTCTCAAGGAACTGTATTTTATCCTTTAATAACGACCAAGTTTTGTAGTTCTTTTAAAATTGCTACCAGTACCAGACTGGGCCATTTTGGCCCCGTAGCGATCCAAAAACTAGATGTAGCGTGCGACAATGTTTGATTAACGATTTCCCGTTTGTTTCTTGAACGAAAGAAAATGGAATTAGAAAGTTCTTAACGGGCAATTTTCCAAAACAAAGAATTTCCCGGATGCTCCTTAAATTCCGCTTTCTGATGCTATTATCTCCAAAAACAAGCGAGTTATCGATTATCAAATATATAAATCGAAAAGTAGTTGTATTATAGACCGTTCAATTTTCTGTAATTTCCCGGAAAATTAGCAAGCTAATTGGAGAATATTTGGGAAATTTGGAATGCGCTTTCTGTTTTCTATATCTTGAGCAAAAATCATTTGTAAATTTGTAATATTAGCAAAATTATCGTCGAAAATATAGAAAAATGTACAAAAATCATGCTCCTAGAGTTTCGTCTATAAATTCTAATACAAGTGAAATTTGCCAAAATGAAGAGCTTTCTCTAATGTTCCTTGAAATGTTCTTTCTAATGTTGTTCTATTCATTGCATTTACGACAATAAGTTAGAGATTATTAAATATTGGCATTGTTTGGATATCAAATCGAAAAGAAAGTGTAATACAAGCCCTTTAATTTTTGGAAATTTCCCGGAAAACTGGCAAGTCGATTGGAAAATCTCTTAGAAATTTGGAAAGCGCTTTCCGTTTTTTATAAACCTTGGCAAAATCATTAGAAAATAACCAACATTAGTTAAGTTATGAGGAAAAATATAAAAATATTGTAAAATACTACGAAGAAACATGCTTCAAAATTTTCCTCTGCAACTCAAAATTTAATCAGAATTTTCTCAAAACGAACAAAGTCTTTACGTCCACCCTAAAGTGCTCTTTTTGAATTTCTTTAAATTTTTGCGATATTTCCAAAACAAGCGGGATATCGGCTAAAAATTTCTGTTTAATTACCTTACATAATTAAATTGAAAAGCCTAAGGCATGGGCCTCCAGATAACAGTTGGCACCGCTCAAATCCGGCCCTGCATATTACCAAGTGTATATGATGTTTACATTAAAATACATGTTAACTGGTTTTGGAAATCAAGAGATATACATATATGACAACATTATAGGTAGGTCCTTATATGGCAACATAAGACTTTAAAAAAATATTATAAATTAAATACTTGAAGCAAATTTATCTGTCACTTGGAGAGAGATATTTCTACCAGTTTAGATTTAGAATTTTGTACTAAATAAGGTGATTACTAGAGATATATGCTGTAGATTTTAAGCATCAAACAATGGAATAATTGACGATAATTAATATAAAATTAACAAATACTCGGGATCTATCGAGAAGATATCTTTTCACATGGTTAACTTTTATGAAAAACATATTTAATACGCAAATTTTACATTATCCACGATTAAAGGATTGAGGGTTTATATGTGCATTACGTAAATAATGTACAATCAATATTCAATTTGTGTGGACAACAGTCCTATGATTTCACTCAATGTCAGTAAGTATCGTCTATTGACAAGAACCATAAGTAGTTTATCGTCATTTCGAAACTAAAATACAACTTAAAACGATATTAACTAATATTAACATTAAAATTATTCCAAAAGGAACGACTTCTACGGGTATTATGTCCATTTCTTCACGGATTCTATTTTTGGACTGTTTTAGATCTTCCATCGCCTAAAAATATTTAAAATGAGTAAGCTAAATTACACAATAAGGATATAAATGTATTTGAATATTACCCTAAAAAAGTAGTTTTATTAAATGCGCCTGTTTGCTTACTCCCATTGTTTAAGAATCGCTCATTGAAGATCAACTCGGTTACCATCTGTTTTCGAATTGCTTTCTACTTCTAAAAGTATCTTCAATGAGTAATAAACCTTTTTCCTGAAAAACAGAAATATAATTTTATAGCCAAATTCGTTGAAATCCTTCTAAAATATGAACTGTCGGATGACTGTGCACACTTCAAAATGACTTCTTATTTTATTTTCTTAACCGTTATTAGATTTTTCGCTCAAATGTGCCATGTTTACCAATTATTATATCAAAAAATGATTGTATTTGATATGATAGCAAATCAATGATTTTCATAGATACTTGCTCTGAAGTTGTACGTTTTCCTTGTTAGACTGAAGGTACTAAAGTTCGTTAAATGTTAGAAAATCTTGCAAATTTTAAGTCTATTATACATTTGAATATAAAAAGCATTTCATCTAAAAATACAATAAAAAATATAGAATGAATCTTTTTTAAGTTAATTTTGACATGTAAAACTGGTATGAAAAAATTGGTATAAAATTCGTAAAACTATTCCATTATTTATCAGCGGTTTGTAAAAACAACCCTGATGTGTTGAAGTAGGTAAATCTATTCAATAATAAATATTTCAATCTTTATCAAATATGAATTCTAAATTCACCATTTTTTCTAAACCTTACCTTTTCTCTTTCAGAACTGCAAGCCCACGCCATCTAAACAGTACGGTCACAATTTCAACCCATTTATTGGTTTCTTCTAACAGATTTATTTTAAAAAGGAAGAGATCTAACAAGAATAAGTGAAGAAAATGGTAAGTTTCCGATAATTAGGAAATTTTGAAATATTCAATAATTCTGCACGAAATATTCGACAAATTTTATAGTCGAGAATCGATTTCTAAAACGAATTTCCTACTCAATTTTCATTAATTTTAAACCTACAAAATTTAGGGAAACTTGCCGGGATTGGTACCTCTTAAAAATATTTGGATATTTTTTGATTGTTGTTTCTAAATTAGAACTATTTTACAAAATATGCTGCCAATTTAGACTCTTTAAGTCCATTTCGAGGCTTAGTCCTCAGTTAATGGTTTCATGATTTGCAATAGAATTTTCGCGATTAGTTTTCATAGTTGAAATGCTAAGAAAAAGAAATTTAATCGAATTGCTTAACATCATTTTCTGTCTTTTAGTGACTTGAATTTTAGCCGTCGTATCAAGACCGTTTCGTGACAATTGGTCGTTGGAGTGCTGTAGTGGAGATCTGAAAAGAATCAGGAACCGATTTTTAAATTTTGCGCCACAAACGTGTATCTTATGTTGCCTACTCTAACATAAATCAAATTACGCCGTCATTGTTTTCTTATTTAATTTAGAAAATAGCCGATTTGTTAGAAAATTATGTCTACTTTATCTAGATATTTAGAAGAATCAAATATTTTGTATAAAATTTGGTCCTCTATAAATAATTTTAGACGCTTCGGTAGTGAAAGCTACAGTTAAAGTTTACGGTTTGTAGATGGCGCCACACAAGGTAGAACTAAAACGAAAAGGCGGTTTATTTGAAAATACCACTTTCTAGTCATGGAGAATTTATTGCAATCGGTGAAAATACAGATTGAGTCTTAAAAATAACTAAAAAAGAAATCTCTATATACAATACATAAAATCAGAGGAAAACAATTACAAATACGCAATAATAATCGATAATTAATTTAAAAAAATGTAATAAATGAAATATACAATAGATCTTTGTTTTTAAACTTTCTTAATTGATCTTAACTAAGACACACGTTTTTTATAACAAATCGAATTTCGAACGTATCCCATAATTATTTGTTATTATTATTAGTAATAGTAGTAGCGTAGATTTTTTAAATACAAAATTTATCACAGAAGATACTTAATTGGATATTGCGTTTATTTTTGTCTTCAATTTTAATCAAATATAGTCATCAGTCGTAGAATGATTATATCAACCTCTAATTTTTGATGTTTTAATCGTAATTATACAAATTTATATACTGATAGATGACTGTAATAATACTAGTTTTTTTTGTTTTGAATTTAAAGTCACATATGTATTGTTGCAGCCGTATATCGGGCCTCTCCACGTTTCCATCTCCATTGACTCGGACGATACTGTAAATTCATATCGTTAATTATCATAATAATCGATTTTAGTCCGACTTACTCGTATTAAAATCTGTCCACTGGTAGTGTGAGGATTACGGTAAGCGTACAATACCCATACGGCTATACCGACAATCATCGATATCAAAAATATTGTTGCAACAATACCGGAAACACCCATTTTATTCACCGGTTGTTGGATGATATTGTTGTTTAATGGTAGATTATCGTAAATTCTCGATGGTTGTGTATCGTAATTGTTGTTCTTATCATTATCATTAAATTGATTTTTATCGTGCGTATAATTAGTTAGATTCGTTTTATCATCATCAAGATTCGTACACATTGTTTCATTAGTGATTTGTTTCTTATCGCAATTCTTCATTAACCATTCCTGACGGCCGCGATCGACACCATTCGAACAACGATTAACCCCCGGACACCATACACACTATAAATAATGATCATTTTCAATTTGTTCAAGAATTGGGGAAGTTATTACTTTAAATGTTGGTATTTTGCGGGTTAAACAGCTGTTACAATCTTTATTCTCGAGACATGTTGGTAATGCCTTCAAATAGACAACGGTCCAATTTTTGATGTCTTCTTTATCGAAATTGACTCGGTGGTATTCGTAGATGGTTTTCCGGCGGACAACTTTAATGAAAATCGATTATCGTCATTTCAAATAGTTAAAAATTAAATAAAATCACAATCCCAGATAATAAATAAATAACAATTATGTCGATATTTCGGAAATATTCTTATTATATTATTGTCAATTTCTTATTTTATTCAAAAAATTAAAAAGGCATTAAAAACAAGTCATTATTTTTCAATTTCTTTAAATTATAAACTTATTGTTCCACCCAATCCAATTATATTCACTTTCTAGAATTCATAAAAATAATATCCCAATTAGACCAACGGTTACTTTTATTAATAGACCTTGCTGCAATTTAGCCAACTTTAAATAAAACATTAAAAAATATGAATTTAACTCAACGATTTTCAATTAAAAATTCTACGAATTAATTACCATTACGTTTTATATCAACTCATGTTTATTGAACTTTTGGTAAAAACCTCTCACAATAAAAAACCAAATATTAACAAGTTAGAATCTGATAGAATACCTCTCGTATCACCCTTTTAATTGTTATTTATTTATTAAATGGGATATTTATTTTGGGGTCCCATATTTGAGAAAATGCCGGGCTTCCAAATTTCAAATACTTACAGAAAATCGTTTTGTCGATGATATAAGCATCGGATAAGCCGATTTTAACCGGATGATGATCATCTTTGATCTGTTTAATAAAATCAGGTACACTCTTATAAACAAATACAATATCGCCGTTTTTATGTAAAGTTGTTTGAAATGTAAATTCACCCTCTTTCGGTTTATCCTGTAACAAAATACGATACCATTCAACTGTAAACGATGTCCCATTATCACTGTATCGAATAAGACTATCATTCGAAATTGACGTATCGAAATTGGCCATTAATGGTGCAATATATTGAGTTGCTGCCAGCCATGAGTGTACATAATCACCGGTATATAAGAAACCACCTGTTGCTATTGTTACATTTTTGATTAAATGACCATAGAATGGGAAAACGAAGGATAATTTGACCGTCTAAAATCGTGAATTTTTGGATAATAATCGTTGGATTTTCTTTTCGATAACTTACAGCAGCTCGCCGGTGCGATCTTGATAATAATTCATTGATTTTCGTGTCGGAACGGTTCGATAAATCCACCCAATAAGCCCGACCATTATCCGTATTAATAATACTCTTATAATAAATGTGATCATCCTAGAAATTTAATGGTAAATATTAAAATTATTAATATTGTATAAATTACAGTTCTTGTAATTGTGATGTTATGTTCGGCTAAACGTTTTTCGAAATCGTCTTCATTTTCTGAAAATTTCGTGATCGAAATATCATCATCAACATCTTCATGTACTGTTGTATCATTACTCAAATGATTCACTAGCGTATCATTATGTAATAATTTTGGTATTACTGTTGATTCAACAACAACAATCGGTTTCGGTGTTGGTAGAATTTTCCGTTGGCCAGTACCATTAACACCCAATAATTTCGGTAATATCGTCGATTTCAACGCAATTTTCATATCATCTACGGTTACCGGTACTGCTGTAGTTGTTGTTATTAACGCTGGAGTTTTCAATGATTTCGTTGATTTACTTTTCGATGGTACCACCGGTGTAGGAGGAGGTGGTGGTGGTGGTGATGTTGTCTCATGGATTATCGGCTGTGGTTCAACACTACGTTTGTCTAATTGGTGGAAATTCGTTCGTATTGTCGATTGTCCAATACGGTCAATTTCATAGAAATAATAATCTGCAAATAAACAGTCTACCTTTATTGACCTTTTATTGTGTGGGGTTAAATGATTGAAGGAAATTGGGTCATTTTCGTCGTCTAACCTACACCATTTAAACCGTTTAAAGCGAGCTATTTCTGTTTTTTGAATGGTGTTACAAGTGCGAAAAAAGCCGGATAACTGTTAACTTTCCACTAACTGTTTTACAACTTGGTACAATTAGATGTGGGCACATTTATACAAAACAAAAATAACAGTTAACTGTCTTCCTGTTTTATTTCGAAAAAATAATTCACCTTTGATTAATGTCTCATATTACAATCATTAATCAGACAAGAATATTAATTACAATATTATCGACGCTTTTTGTTCCGATAATATTACTATTAGTTTTAGGATAGTACAGGAAATAAGCATCATTTATTATTCAGATAGAAATAAATATTTAATACATATTGTTTCTTCTTCGCCTTCAAACTATTCTTTATAAATATTTACTCTTGGTAATTTTTTTAAATGAAATTCAATTGAATTTAAATTGCTATATCCTTCCGAATTGTTTATAAAATAATAGTTGCATTAATAACAGAAAAAAATAGAATCATTGAACTCAATTTTCATTAGACCGTAAATTAGCGTTCATCTATTTCCTATTTTCCCCAACGTATACACGAATTTAATGATAGATTTCTCCAATTTTACAAATTTTCAACAAACGAACCACTAACTCCACTATCATAACTATAATTATTACTGACAATTTCCATTTCATTAAATCACTGATTAGGGTTTCTCTAAACGAAAAATTCGACTTGCCGATCAATTAATTGGAATTATACGAGACAATCTGCAAATGAATCACTAAAACTTGAAAATTTATTCATTCGAATTGCTACAGGCTTTTTGTATTCGACTCCTGTCTGGTTTCTGATCGTTCGCGGCCAGATTTGGTCTTACACGCCAATTTTCTAACAATTTCCATTATCAATAGGCGCCAGTTCATTAACGAAATCCACCAATTGAATTCTAATCAAATAGAGTCAAGTTGATCGAAACGAATTAGATTAACTGTAATATTTGCTTTTTGTAGTTGATAATTAGAATAAATAGACGTTATAATTATAACGGTATCAAATGAATTTTAGTTCTTGTGTTGTACCGAAAAAATCCTTTGTGAGTCATCCGATTCGGCCAAACTTGTATTTTGTACAATTTTAACAAATTTTTCAACAATAAAAAATCAATTCTGCTGACTCATTTGTGTAAAATTATTGGCAATTAATGCAATTTACTTGTTGATACTATAAAAGATAAAAATACAAAAACAGGAATATATTTCTAATATGCATAAATGTAGATTAATAAACAAATAAATACATAAATAATTAAAGATCAATAACAACAGGTTTATAAAAATTTAATTTTTTTTCTCCTACCTAGCGAAAATATAAAATAAAACAGGAATATTTAAACCAGTTTTTTGCCGATTAATCCAAAGATGCTGTTTTAGAATATAAATGAAAGAAATTCGTGTTAATTTAACCAACAATTAATTAATTAATTAAGCAAATAAAAGACGCAATTCTCGTTTTACGAGAGGAAAATTTACACAACTACCCGAGAAAAATCCAAAAAAATAACCTGACGTAATACTTACAACAAATCAAAAATTTCCAATAAGCCCCGCAACAATTAAATAAAATAATTTGTAATAAAATAACTTACCATTTATTGTAACAACTAAATTTATTTGTAAAAATAACAATAAGAACGATAAACATTTCAACAACACTTCCAACTTCGCCATTTTTGTTTTTACTTAACCACAATCTCCGAGTTTGCTATTAAACAACTAAAAAAAAATCCAATGCAATAGAAGGGGAAAAATAGAGACACGACAACCGTGTAGAAGAAGAGAAAAAACGAATTCGACGCCAATTATAGGTCGAAACCGACTATTTCAACCTTATGTTACTTATATTTAAAGACGACTTAAATTCGAATGTGAACCAAGCTTAACGACAGTGTCGCCAATGTTAGAATACTAGCGATAGAACTTGCGGCGCAATTTTCGCAGATTATCAAACAATATCAATAATCTTAAGCTTGTTATTTATTAATTATCGTTAAAGTTGGGAAATTGGATGTGATTCTATTATTATTAATTGGGGAAATCGAAAAAAATGAAGTGGAGAATGCTACCTCTAGTGGCAATCGGATGAACTAACCTAAAATCAGTGTCGCTAAATTCGGATGATAAAGAGATAAAAAATTATTATAGGTAAAATCTAGAAATTTGATAAAAATCTAATTTCGTTAATATTGTGTATTTGTTTGAAAAATTTTGATTTATAAATTAAGAAACTTACCACAATTTGAAAGAAAAATGGAAGAGTAGCGCCTCTAGTGGTGTAAGTATTAACTAATTCAAATAAACAAAAATATACAGCCTGTTCCATTTTAGAATGGCTTTGTTTATAATTGTTAAGGAAATCAAATAAATTTTTAATATTTTCCTAATTATTTATTTATAAAATCATGAAAAAATCAACAATAACTGTATTTACATGGCTAGTTTTTTATTTATTTCGAGTTTGTATTTTTGTATTTTCTCCCTTCTCGTCAGATGCTTTTCTACGTTCATAATTTTATGTGTTCATTGAAGCATCACTTTCTACCCCATTTATAGCATTAGTTTCGGTGGTGGTTGCCTCATCAGTGGGTTCTTCAGTTTCTACCCCATTTATAGCATTAGTTTCGGTGGTGGTTGCGTCATTTGTGGGTTCTTCAGTTTCTACCCCATTTATAGCATTAGTTTCGGTGGTGGTTGCGTCATTTGTGGGTTCTTCAGTTTCTACCCCATTTATAGTATTAGTTTCGGTGGTGGTTGCCTCACTTGTGGCTTCTTCAGTTTCTACCCTGTTTGTAGCATTAGTTTCAGTGGTGGTTGCTTCATCTGTAGATTCTTCAGTTACTGTAGCGGCTTCTGAATTTTTATCATCAAGATTCGTACACATTGTTTCATTAGTGATTTGTTTCTTATCGCAATCCTCCCTTAACCATTCGTGACGGCCACGATCGACACCGTTCGAACAACGTTCAACACTCGAACACCATCCGCACTAAAATAACGGCAATTTTCAATTCATTTTGTTAGAATTGGGGAAATTATTACTTTAAAATTGGGGATTTTGCGTGTTGAACAACTATAACAATCTTTGTTATCGAGACATGTTGGTAACGCTTTCAAATAGATGACGGTCCAATTTTTGATGTCTTCTCTATCAAAATTGATCCTATAGTATTCGTAGATGGCTTTCCGGTGGACGGCTTTAATCACTAAATTCTATTATTGTTATTGTAAAATTTTGTAATACTTACAGAAAATAGTTGTTTCCGTGAGATAAGCATCGAATAAGCCTATTTTAACCGGATGATGATCATCTTTGATTTGTTTAATAAAATCAGGTACATTTTCATAAACAAATACAATGTCGCCGTTTTTATACAAAGTTGTTTGAAATGTAAATTCACCCTCTGGTCTATCCCGTAACGAAACACGATACCATTCGACTGTAAACGATGTCCCATTATCACTGTATCGAATAAGACTATCATTCGAAATTGACGTATCGAAATTGGCCATTAACGGTGCAATATATTGGGTTGCTGCCAGCCACAAGTGTACATAATTACTGGTATATAAGAAACCACCTGTTGCTATTGTTACATTTTTGATTAGATGCCCAAAGAATGGGAATTCGAATGATATTTCCACCCTCTAAAATTGTGAATTTTCACCAATAATCGTAGAATTTTTTGAATAACTTACAGAAGCTCTCCGGTATGACGCTAATAAATATTCTTTAATTTTGGTACCGGAACGATTCGATAAATCCACCCAATAAGCTCGACCATTATCAGGGTTAATAATACTTTTATAATAAGTATGATTACGCTATAAAATTAATGTTGGTAAACAATAAAATTAATATTTTAAACGTTACAATTTTTATTTTTGTGATATTGTGTTTATCATCTTTAATTTCTGGAGATTTCGCCATCGAAATATCACCATCATTATTTAAATGATTCTTTGTTGGATCATTATGTAATAATGTTGGTATTACTGTTGATCCAACAGTTGGTTTTCGTGTTGGTAGAATTTTGTCTTGGCCTATAGATCAAATTTATATTCTTATTAATAATTATACTGTTTAATTGAAGAAAAAACTAAATTAATAAAAAATTAACAGCAGGTAGTAATTATACCACGCTAATTTTTATCACAGTTGGCCGTGTTTCAGGTACGTGTATCGTAACTTTGTTCATACTTCAAAATATTTGACGTTTGGTTAATATTTTCAAGCTACAACACAATTTTTGAGACAGATAGAGAATAAAATTCTAAAAGGAAAAGTCTATTTTTCCACCTGATGCACAGGTAACTAACTAAATAGCTTTCTTACTTTTAATTTTATTCCCTATCTGCCGTCAAAATTTTGCGCGATACTTATGAGACATCCTGTATAAGAGATAATGATAATTCTAAGAGATTTGTGGATGGATGATTAAAATTTGAAAATTTATTGTAATTTCATGTTTCTATTATAAAATTTTGAAATGAAATCTCAGAAGATAATCTTTCAAAAGTCACAATTTTAACAGAATTGTTCTAATTAAAACAAAAGATATTTTTGTTTTTGGTTAAAAATGATCAATTTTGTTAATTTATTTTTATAAAATTCTTGGCTATTAATGATAATCCTTTTATATAAAAAAATCAATAATAGTATATTTTCAGTATGCATAATACAAATGCAGATAAACAAATTAATAGATACATGAATATCTAATTATAATAGATTTATAAAAAAATATATTTTTCTTCTAGCTAACGAAAATACAAAATAAACTAGTTTCTCCTGTTCATAATTTTTAAACGCCAAAGTCGTATTCTTCAACTTCTTGGAAATTCCTTAACATAACAAGATTGGAAATCCCGTCTCTTTAAACAGAGCTTCTATCTCACTCTCTACATTCCATCATATGTAAAATTTAAAAGAGACAACAATAAAACAAGTTATTCAATAGTCAATCTCCACGGTTGTCATGGTAATGAATCGCCAAAAATTTAGAGTTAGAGAATACGACTGCATAAATATGAATTGAAGAAATTCAAAAACTAAACTGAAGCACCACTTTTACAACAAATTAAAAATTTGCAACAACAATTAAATAAAACAACTTACCTCTTGTGAAAACTGACTTTATCCTTAAAAATAACAATAATAACGTTAAATATTTAAACAACAATTTCGACTTTGCCATTTTGGTTTGTACTCAACCACAATCTACAAATTGTCTTAGAAATAATCAATATTAAAATCACTACAGTGGAGGGAGAAGAATAAAAACAAAATAACTGTATGGAAGAAGACAAAAAACGAACGTCAATTATTAACACGTTCAGCCCGACGTGAACCACCGGTGGTTCACAAACATTCCATTCATCTGGCAGCGTGAACCACCGGTGGTCCACACATTGTTATGAGATAGTGAAACAAACAAGCGCCGTCAAACGAATAAACAACTGATAATCTCGAGTCCGCCGACCATACGGACTTTGATAAAAGTGCTCCGGGCTGAACGTGTTAATTGACACCGATAACTCCAGTCTTTGTTGATTAATTTGAAATTAATTCAAATTATAATGTGAACAATACTTAATGACAGTGTCACCAACTTTAGAATATTTTTGAATGAAACTACAATGCAATTATTACAGATAACGAAGAAAAATCAATAACATTAGCCTCATTATTCTTTAGTTCTTGTTTAAGATAAAAAATTGATTATCAATTGGAAAAAATTAGAAAGATAATTAAAAAGTTGGTCCTCTATTGGTAAGCAAATAAACTATTCTAATAGCAGTGTTGCCAAATTCAGGTATTAAAAAATAATGGAATTATTATGGATAATGTTAAAAAAAATTGATAGAAATCTAATTTCGTTTTGTGTTTAATTGGAAACATCCAGAAATTTATTAAATGAGAAAATCACCAAAGCCTTTAGCGGTGACAGTACCAACTAATTCAAAGGTAAATATACAGTGTGTTCCAATTTAATAGGGTTATTCGATATTTTTAAAGAAATCAAACAATTTCCAATATTTCTCTAATTATCTATTTATAAAAACAATAATACTATAATAATCATATTTTTTTAACTTGTCCATGACGAGTTATTTTATTTAGTTCAATTTGCATCTTTAAATAAATAAAACAAAACAAATAATTCGCGTTAATCCATTAATTTGTGCCGTTTTCGAGTAAATTTACATTTATATCGTATCAATTATATAGCCGAAATTTGCATCGTCATTACTTTGAGGTAAATATGAATGTAACACAATATTATAGTCCAACGGTTGGTGAGTTTGTGCAGTTGGTAGTACTGGTACTACCGGTACTAATCCACTAGCAATATAACTGGTTGGTTTTTGTAAATTTTCACTATTTATGAAACCCTGTGGTGTACCCAAACTACCACCAATTGGTTGAAAACCTGTACCACTGTCGCTAACAAAATTTAAATCATGCCTACCAACTGAATTTTTATAAGAAAAACCACCTTTACTAGCTTCAATTTTTTTGCCGTTTGCAGCTTTAGTTTCAGATTCCGATAGCGATTCGGTGGTTGTCTCATCCGTTGATTCTTCGTCAGTGTTTGTAACCGGTTCAGTTGAACTTAAATCGGTAGTTGGTACCGTTACTGGAGATTCAGCAGTACTGCCAACCGTTCGAAATAATGGTAGTCTAGCCACTTGATCGATTGTCAATCCATTCGGTTTCGATAAAGTTCCAGATGTTGGAAGAAATCCAGTTTTCTCACCGGCAATAAAGCTCAAATCATGCATACCAGTTTCATCAATATACAAATAACTGCCTTTAATGTTACCAAAACGATCTGAAGTTTCAGTTCTACGATATGTCGGTGTATCGAAACTGAAACTGTACGAAGCATCACCAGTTTTCGTTTGATCTTCATTTTTATTTTTTAATTGTGAAATTGAGCCTTCAATCAAATTTTTCATAGAGAACATCTCAAGGAAATCATTTAATAAACTTACCTGTTGTCGGTAAAGTTTCAGGCATGAAACCTTGCACACCTGAAGTATATTTCAGATTAATATCACCCCCTAATGGAGCTTTATAGGAATAGTAACCCGACACTTGATTTGCGGGATCTCCTGATTGCTTTGCTGCTATACCATCACCGGTATCATAACCGTACTTATAAGTCCCATCATTTTGTAAAACAAGGAATTGTGATCGGTGTCCTGATGGTACAGATGGTGAAACTTCCCAACAGTATAACTGTTGGAGTAGCATTACGAATATAGTCTAGGTGTATAACAAAAGTTTTAAATTAAAATCGACAAAATTAAAAGACAAACTTACAGAAGTTCGATAAGTTAACATCACTGTATTGTATTTTAACCCACTCTGAATGAATCTAAAACGCCATCACTTTATATAGGTACGTGATTTGAAGAAATACAGCTGGATCTGGGGATCTTCAAGGATGTTCGAAGAGAACCCGCTCCTGAAATTAGATACAATCAATGGCTCGTATTCTGTAACTGTTTGAAAACCATCTCTAATCATGTTGATGTCTCAATTGTTGTCTCATTTAACTCCTTTCAGTCACCTGAAACTTATTTTACACAACTCAGAAGATCTAGAAACTTATTTCAGTTAATTATCTTTATTATATGTATGTGCTGATAATCGTTAATTTTGTAGAGTTATAGAATACGAACTAATCTAAATTTTTATTGGAAGGTTGTTTATTAGCGAATTTTTGTAGGAAAGGTGTGCTATTTTGATAAATTGTTATTTTGCCTCCAATTAAACAAACAAGTTTTCTATTATTTGTGTTTTCAGTTGGATAATGATTGGATAAAAGACTTTTCAGGTCAATTTCTTTCACGACCACCTATTGAAATCACCACAATTACCGTACAGTATCAATACGGATCGATTAAATTTAATAAGTCGATTTATTTGGAATTGCACAATTGTTACAAATCTTTCCAATGTTAAGTATAATTTATGATTATTGATTCATAATTAATAAAAGAACTAAAATGGAAATGTATCAACGTAACCACACCTTATATGCATTGTTTTTTTCTAAATATTTTTAAATGGTAACATTTTAATAAAACAACGGCCTTGTCTCATCTTACTAGCTATCAGATTAGATTCTTTACTTCCTGTTAACAAGTTTGTAGGTAACCGAAATAATTTTTTCGAATGGCAATAAATAAATAAATAAAATTATGCTGAGGATTCTGAAATCTATTATAATTTTCATTCGTTGACACTTTCAAGATTCTTACTCTAAAATTCGTGCTTTAATTGGTCATTGAAATCTCCGGACAATTCTATAAAAACAAAAAATGCAATCTGAAGGTATTTTCAGTTGCTAATCTAATTGGTCAGAGAAGTACACGGAAAATTCTATCAAGAACAAAACACGAATATAATTGCGGCTCGAGTTTTGCAATCTCTAATAACCCTCATCAGGATTTTCACACTACTAAAGTTCCTTCTCTAATTGGCCATTGAAGTCTCCGGAAAATTTTATCAAAAACAAAAAATTAATAAAATTGTGACTTGTATTCTGCAATCTACCATGATTCTCACCTCATAGGATATTTACACGAAAAGTTCCTGCTCTAATCTGCCATTAACGTCTCCAGAAAATTGTATGCAAAACAAAAAATGGATACAATTGTGTGGATACAATTCTGAAACTGTTAGATATTTTCGGGATTATTACTCTAAAATTTCTGCTCTAATTGATCATTGAAGTCTCTGGGAAATTCAATCAATTCTAATGAATTTCAGCGCTATTAATTTGGAAAATGAAGTTACAAGCTAGATGTTTTTTCAAATTTTATTAAAAAAATCTACAATTTTATCTAAAATAATTTAAAAAATGTCTAAGTCGTCATCATCGTCTCTATTTCGCCGAGTTGTGGTTGTCGTTTTTATTGTTGTTGTTGTTGTTACAGGTACAGAGGTTGTCGTATCGACTTTTTCAGTTGTCATCACAGTTTCAGTAGCCGCAGTTGTTGTTGTTGCTGTTGTTACACTTTCAGGAGCATTGACAGTTGTCGTTTCTGTCGTCTTATCATTGTTATCGAACCGATTATCAACACCAGCAGACGCTTCGTTCAATTGTTCAGTATTCAGGTTCATTTCAGCATTGAATTGTTCAGATGGTGATGGTACTTGTGAAGCTAACGGTAATAAATCAATCGACTGTACATGGGCGCGTACTGAAACACCCGGGGCTACTGAAAATGTCTTATCGCCAACGTTTGTAACGAGTGTTCCTTTACAACGTTCACAATTATTATTTTGACCTGTTATCTGGATAGTCGGCCGGCCTTCATTTACCGTATTACCAGTACCATCGAATAGGCCATAATCGTTATCAACACGATTACCACTTGTTGAAATTGATGGTCTCGATATGTCGTTAAAATCAGGTGGATTCGGTCGGTATTGACCGTCATCACCACTGGGTCGATATTGACCATCATCATGATAAGAATTCGGTGCTTTATCACTGGGTTTTTGTGGAGGTAATGGTGGATTTCCACCGAATAAATCACCACTGAAATCACCATCTTCATCATTGTAATTCGGTTTGTTACTTGATCCACTATTGAAATCACCACCAGTAGAATCAGGATTATTACTACTGCTCGGTTTCTTATTATCACCCTCAATTGGGGATGGTTTATATGGCTTATTATTCGTATCAAAGATGTCATCTTTATACGAATCGTAGAAGTCTGGTGGTAGAATATTGGGATAGCCAAAGGGGTAAATTGTGGGTAAATGTGGACCTTTAACGTTCTTCAATACACGATAACCGATTTCAGGACCTGCGATATAATGTACCGAGTGTTGTACTCCTTTATCGTCCAGGTACGTGTAAGATCCACGGACGTGTCCTGAAGGATCGCTGATTTCAGTACGGCGTTGATCCGGACCGGCTGAAACGAATCTAGAAAAAGACGAAAATTAGACTGAAATCTACCACGTGTTTCTCGTAAATGTTCCTAGTTATATTATGGCAGCTCCTGTAAGTTAGGGTGATTTAAAGAGTACGTTTTAGCAAAATTAGAACTGTGTAGCTTAAATCGCGACTATCACCAGTCTAGTCATTTTAATTAATTTTGTGAGCTACGAGGTTCTAATTTTGCGAAAACATTCTCTAGGATCTACTCTATTGATGCTGATATAAAAACTAGGAATATTTAGATGAAACATCCGGTATAATAGGAGAATTCTCTACCGGTAGCTACCATCCAAGCCTCTTTGTATCGACGTCCTGCCTCTCGGTATCGGTTTACCACGACCGTTATAATACAACGGCCCATAAGCCCGTGGATTCGAATCCGGGAACGGTGTTTTAACATGAAATCCGGTCTTTTTACCGGCTATAAATTCGACATTATGCCGTTCACCAGCATCATCCAAATACGAATATTTCCCGTTAACATCCCCGATACGATTGGCATTCTCTTGTCTCGTATACGTCCTCGTCCTGAAACTGAAACTATAACTCGGATCCTCTAATGGATCATAAAATGGATCGTCACGGGAACCAACAGGTCGGGGACCGTTCTGGTTCAAATCGTATTTACGAACGATATTTTTACCACGTGGACGGAAACCGCGTGGACCAGCTGTATAAACAGTCGAATCTATACCACCTGAATAATAATTTTATCAATAATCGGTGTTGATAGGGGTGATAATGACATTGGGGTTACCTGTACTGGGGTTTCTGGCGCCGAATTCGCCGCGTACAACATTCTGACGGTTGGCATCGGCGTAATGATAAGAATCGGGGGTTTTGTAGCCAAATTCGTACGAACCGTCACGATGTAGAACGTTGAAATCGTCATCATCGCACCGGATTTCTGTCAAAATCACCACTAATAAGGCCCAAAAGCACTAAACACACAACAAAAAAATTATTGGAATTGTAATTGAAAACACTCGAATTAACACTCACTGTTGTCCTATTAATAAACACCCCCATGTTGTTAGTTCCGTTCAATTTTCGTTTACAATTTACGATTTTTTTACAGAAAAAAATCCTTATATACCCATCGATAAAATAGGGAGAATAGTGGGGTGATTCAATAATTTTTGTTATTGTTGTCTATTTTTTCATCTCTCTTAACAATTCAAATATAAATACAAATAATACATGAAATCAGTTGGATAATTAATAGTGAATTCATTAGGATTGTTCTATAATGTTGAATTGTTCTACTGTAGTTTATGGGGAATTCTTTCTAGCGTGAAGCAACGAAGATGCCCTTGCTGATCTGATCAGAAACTCCTTGCTGGTCTGTTGAATACAATCAAGACAATTTGGGAACGAAATAAAACAACAAAAAGATGTGATTAAGAATGAGGTGTGGTTGTTATCTCTGAAAAATAAAGAGACACTGCAAATTGACCACTAAAATTCCCACCATATTATTATTATCATGCCTTCATGACAGATACAGCAAGATAACAACAAATTTTAAAAAAATATTTGTTTTATTACAATTCTAATTAATATCTAGTATTGTTTACAGAAAGCAACAATCGAAACAATGATATTTTGTAATAATCTGAAATTTATTGATACAGACTGAAATCAGAATATTAGATCTGAATTCGCAGGAAATTACACGTCTTTCAGGATCTGGTAGATTTTTCGTTGTCTTAAACAGATGCTTATATGAAGCTAGTTGAACTAATTGGATTTCTCTAAATAGATAAATAGAAGAATTTTAAGTAGAATTAATCTATTACAAAATCTAACACTAAATACTGATTATAATGACCTCATATAAAAACAAACACAGATTAGATTCTCATAGGTTCAATTGTTTAATTTTTTCTTCAAATCTGTTGATTGTCGAATTGTAAGAGATCAAGGTGGAATTTTTAATAAAAGAATGTCAAGTTACCATCTTAATCACCTATTGAAATCTCCGATTGTTATCTAAAGATGAAATTACAGTAGTCATCCAGTTTTCACAATATCGAATTCGGTAAATTCTTGTCCGAATCGATTGTTGAGATCTCTAATTCCGGCTCAATAATAAATATTTTAATTTTTTTTTACAAAAAAAAAAGTATTTTGGAATTTTGTTGGATGATCGAATGATCGATGGAACGAAAAGAGGAAAAACCTAACACGCAATGTGATTAATACAGGAAAACTTACACAATAGGATAATCGAAGTAATCAAAGTTGTTATTTACATCTATAAATGATCGTTGCCTTGAAGCGTATATTCGAATAATTGGTTTTCAGAGATTTCACTGAAAAATTATAGTTTTACAGGAAATTGTGTGTCTTGATCTATAATTGACATCTCCACAGTATCTATAAACTCTTATAAAAAGTATCAAGAGAGTTAATTTGAGGTCAGTTAATAAGTATACTGAATTTGAATATTCTGGTTTTTTAGGAAATTCTATAGCTCAACCGATCATTAAAGTCTCCACAAAATTCAAGTTGTTAACAGAATAATGCAAATTATTGCAAAGTTTCCATCCTGATCTTTTAATTCTTGATACTCTTTTTCAGTTATTGAAGTTCAATTTATTCTAAAAGCTCACCTTTTTGAATTTCAGAAAATGTTGTGTGTTTATCTATCATTAAAGTCTCCACAAATTTTTGCCAATTTTAATTAAAATTCTAATTCTAGTTCTAATTCTCATGGCTAATTATAGAGATTGTTACGACATTGATTATTAAAATAATTTACAGTATATTTGGTACCGTTGCCTATCGTTGAAGTCTCCATAAATTTTTACCAATTCGGATCCGAATTCTTCTAATAATTTCTCTATATAATTATATAAATTGTCATAGAAAACAGACAGATTTATTAAAGTATTTATTTATAAAATACAAGGATTTATTTTAACAGAACTTTAATTTCCTAGTTTACAGAAAATGTTGTATCTTGACCTACCGTTGAAGTTGATAAAATGTTTTCCGATTTAGATCAGAATTTCAATAATCCAATTGTCTGAAATAACTATTACAAAATTAGAAAGGCTGAAAACTTTCAAGTTTCTATCCTAAAATTTGATTTTGTTTCTGGAGCTATCAAAAATTCTTCTAAAATCGATCACAATTCTGATAATTCTCCAGTCTAATTATAGACAATTAATTAATTAATTGATTATTAAAATAATTATTTATAGAATTAGAAGTGCTGAAATTTTCCAGTTTCCATCCTAGCTGTTTTCTTTAATGTTCTAGTTCACAGAAAAAAATGTGCCTTGACCTATCGTTGAAGTGTTATACTTACAGTTTCGATTAGAATTTTAATAATTCTCGTCTAATTATACACCGCTGTACACAACGTAGCTTAATTATTCAATAATTATTTACAGAGTTACAAGAATCAAAAATGCTGAAAATTTGCAAGTTTATATCTCAATTTACAGAACATTTTTTTTACCTACCGTTAAAGTCTCCACAGAGTTTTACCGATTTAGATTAGAATTTTAACTGTTTTTTTCTATACCTAACAATCTAAACGATTCTACAAAAGTCGATTTATTATTAAAAATAATTATTTATGAAATGACAACAATTAGAAAAGCTGAAATTTTTATTCCAAAATCTATTTTTACAGAACTTTAAATTTCTAGTTTACAGAAAATTTTGTATTGTAATTTCTTCAGAATTCCACTAAAATCGGTTTTGCAGTTCTCGATCGAAATTCTAACAATTCCCCATTCTAATTATATACCATTGTACCCAGAATTAGAAAAACTAAAAATGCTGAAAAATTTCAACGTTTCATCCTGAAATTAGCTCAAACATCGTCTTCTTTCCAGAACTTTAAATTCCTAGTTCAAAGAAAATTCTGTGTCTGGATCTATCGTTGAAGTCTCTCCAGAATTCGACTAAAATCGATCGGAATTTCAACACTTTTCAAATGTATCGATAGAGAATTGCTGTCCAACTCAAAAAGCAAGGTCTTTACGGCTCTAAATTCGCAAATTTGTAATAAAAAGAAAATACACAATTTTTTGAAGTTGTATTTATAAGCCCAATTAAACACTACTTGTAATAAATATAAAAATTGAAGAACAAAAGGACTAAAATAAACGCTTGACTAGCCCTAAAAATGATGCTATTCTAAACGAAATCAACCAAAATTTACGGTGTTTGTCCGCAATAAGCTTCAATTTTCTCCGATACACAATCGAATACATCGTACGCAATATCGCATGTCTTTCCATTTTCTGTAAATAAATACATTGTTTTAATGAATGAGGATAATTGAATGATTTATTGCACAATACTAATAATTTCCTTTTCTATACTTTACCTTCAAGCGATTGTGGTGTAGTAATGTGTTTCTTTTGTGCTTCTGGTAGACAAATATTGACAGCTTGTAAAGTGGCTAAAATATAATCTTTCTGTGTCACACCTTCTGAATATAAAGCAACAAGACCTTCAACTGTTGGAAAACCTCTTTCATTGACCTGCAAAATTCAAACAAATTGATGTCTCATTAAATCCATAAAAATAAATAAAAAAGAAAACACTATAAATTAGAGAAACTTTCTTTTCTTGTCCCCCACTCTACTAATAGCCAATCGAAAATTGATTATTATATAATTGTAATTAACTATCATTATTATCATTATTGTTATTATCGATACTTACAGCCTTCATTTTACGGTAGACACACTGCAAGAGGCACTGCAATAACGACAGAAAAAAGAGAAATTAAATTTTGTATGTGAAGGTCGAAGAAAAAGTGTACAATTTCGAACGATAAAGCGAAATCGAAATTGTACCGAATACGGGCATTATCAACCTGTTTTTCTCAAATTTCTCATTATAGTTTAGAAAGCGAGTCATGATAACACCCGGAAATTTTCAGTAAATGTCGATAAATAACGGAAAAATTACCCCAGCAATCCGGCGTTCATCCTCCGAGAAAGTATCGCGTTTCGCCCGGCTTTTGGAGTGCTCGCTTAAGCTCAACGCCTCTAAAGCTTCTGAAATTTTAGTAAAAATATCGTAATTTGTTGACCTATCGTTGAAATCTCCATAGAATAGCATCTGGTCTTAATGTTATGTGAGAAAGAGAAATTAAATTTTGTGTGTGAAATTTGAATGTCAAAATCTCTTTTTTTTCTATTCTGTTCCTAATTGTTGATATTTCAATAATAATTAATTAAGATCAAAGTGAAACTTTTGCAACGACCGGTTTTCAATGAAGATTTCAACATTACTAGTACAACAGATAACGTTGGAATTGTGCAAGATTAATAATTCTCTGAAATTAACCAATATTCGGTTATCTAACGGTCGATTTGACCGTGAAAACGAAAAGAAAGTCGAAATTTTCACCTGATAAAATCGCCAATTTAATCTCATCCTGGCACTGGTTGATGACTTCTTCGATTTTCTTCGGAGCGCTCGGCGGAATATCGCACTTTTTACTCGTCTAAAACACCGATAAATCAACAATTTCAATCAATTTTTCAGTAAACTTACAGTATTTTCAGCAGCAGCCACCACAAGGACGACGGTGCAAACTACAAGAGTTTTCAACATTTTTTCAGGTTGTTTGACGGTGGATGTTTGAAACTTGAATGGTCACTAAATGGGTGTTTTATAGGCTTTTTATCGGTTGCACAATGCACGAATTTGATGCAATTTTGCTGTTTTTTATTGGAGAAATAACCAGATAGGATGTACGCTTTCGAATTGATTGTCGGGGAGGATTTACTCTTTTATAAATACAAAAACACTTTCACTCGGTTGGGTTGGATAATACTGAAATCCAACTAATTCGCCGTTGGTTAATTTCGATGGTTTTCCTAATTAATAGAAGCTATAACCTGATTAATTGTAGGCTTTAAAATCAAAAGAAACATCGATAATTAATAGTCTAATTGGACATTAAATATTACGGAAATATCAAAATAATTCTGAGAGTATTGTGTATAATTGGTTGCATACACGGTAGGGGTCATTAAATTCAAAAACAAGAATTCGAATAAATTTTTATTACCCCCAATCCCCCCAATTAAAAACCACCAACTCCCACTAATTACAATCGAATATTTAGAACGCAGCAATCAAATTGTACGGATAATTAATACCGACAGGATACGTGATGCCGTACTGGTACGCAGACAGGATCGCCGGTACTGTGGCTATCGGTAAATGGTACTCCTGTCGAATTTTCGCCGGGTTGAATTGCGGCTCGATTGGCTGTATTTGATGGTCCTTCTCCGGCACCTTCTCATGTTCGTGTTGTAATAAATATTGATGCGGCTGGATTTGGTTCAATAGTGGCGGTAGATGGATCGGTTCCGCGTGGATTTCATGATTATTGTCACGTGCCGTCGATGATTCTAATTGGGGGTGTATTGGGATTGTTGCGCATGTAATCTGTTGGAGAATTATCGGTGATAACAGAAGAATCTGTAGGGTAGAATTGTCGATTTATTTGGTGAAAGAATGTTAAGAATTACTTACAAAAAATGTCATAGTTGTTGGTTGGTTGGATAAACGGGCACTAAACTTGCACTATATGCTTACAACGACTTTTATAGTAACGGTCGGTAATATCTGTAAATGGAAATCAAAATCAGCAATTTTAACGTTTTGTTATGAGGCGTATAAAATAGATAAACAAAAAGAACGGGGCTTTTAAACAACAATGCATTTTTGCTGTAGCAGCAAGCGATACTTGAACAATCCCAGAAATTCCACCAAAGTTCATACTGGAAAAACCAATCTGAACTCGAACCCAAAACCTGTTCAACGCCCCAAAACAAACAAAATAAATTTTCGACTACATTTCATAGATAATCGTAAATAAAGTCGGAAAATCTAATTAAAATTTGAATTCATCTACTTACGACTTTGGTGGAATTGTTGAACACTGAAGAATTCAACTGGTCGGTACTCTTCTTTCAGTTTTATCTATTTTTCAAGAAACAAGCCGATAGTAGGTATAAATTTCATTAGAAACGACATATCGATTAAAATTACATGTATGAATATTAAATGAATTTAGGTCGGTTTTCATTAAGGAAAAATTAACAATCATTAGATATTCTTTACATGGATTTAACTGTAACAATGAAAGTCGAGACACTTTTTGTATAATAGGACCATTACAACATTATATAACAAAATAAGAATTTCAATCGGCAGTCTTATTTTTTGTTATTGCTTTTATGTTGTTAAAAAAATGATTTTATCTTGCAAATAAAAAAAAAACGACAGCAATAAACAAGAACACCGTTAGATATGATATGGCAATCTTGAAAATAAATAAAATTGTAAAAAACTAGAGAAAAATTATCATTTCACTGAATTTTGCATAATGACTTAGCATTGAAATCTCCACGAAATTGTTGCTAGATCTACAAGAATCTAGAAAATAATAATCGAAACATCTCCAAAATGTCGAAAATGTTCATCAAATTATTGCAAATTGATGGGATTTGAAATTTCAGTAAGTCTTGCATGCTAACCGAGCATTGAAGTCTCCGTAGAGATTTAGCTAAACTTGCGAAAATCTCACATTTAGTTACGAAAATATGTACAAACATGTGAAAAATAACCAAATTAAGGTAAAAGATTACTGAGATTGTTGAGAAAATCGAAAATTTCAGCCAGTTTTGTGCCTTGACTAAGCGTTGAAGTCTTACGAAATTTTCGCCAAATTTACAAAAGTCTCAAAAATAGGACTTTTAATCATTGAAGTTATTGCAAATTGCTGAGTGTTGACAATATTGGAAATTTCAGCAAGTTTTGTTTTCTAACCAAGCATTGAACTCTTCACGAATGTTTCAGAAAATTCACAAAAGTCACAGAAATAGCAGTTTTAATCACCAAAATGTATCCAAAAACGATGAAATTATCAACAGTTATTGATGGGATTGAAAATTTCAGCAAGTTTCGCGTCCTGACTTAACGTTGAAGTCTCCACGAATTTTCCACAAATTTTATAAGATTTTCAAAATTAATCTCTTTCATCATAAAAGTCGATACGAAAGCATAACAATAACAATAAAATTACTGGAAATTAATGAGTTATTTGTGGTGTAATTGTGCAATTGTGCAGTCAATGATGCTGTTTACCTTCTACTGAAACCTTGACATTGCAACAGAATGGTCGATGAACTTTTGCTACATTACACCTTCAGTTTCTTACCTCTTTCTAATAAATAATGATAGTAATAATGATTGGACTGATAATTAACTGTTGAGTAATTTCAACCTACAGACATTGAAGATGCCTGAGGGTAAATTTCGGTTTCTTTTCTCTTCACAATTCTGTATGTCAGTGGCCCATAAATGACCGAAAATAGTAGTGAAATGTAACGGATATTTGGGTTCAATATCTGCTTTTTTCTGGGGAACAAAAACATAAAAAATATCCGTTAGATAAATTTTTTATCAGTTCAAAATTCGTAAGAAACGAGTTATTGTTGTAAATTTGCATCTTTCATGGCAATTGGACTCTCGTCCATCAACTGCAGCAAGGTGTTATTTATGAAGAATTTGATGCTAATCTAACGTTATTTGCCCCTTCTCGCTTCTGTAGTTCTTCTTCAACTGGTGTTGTTATAAAACAACATATATGGAAATAAATATAGATACAAGAACGAGTCTTCTATTAGTATTCAACAGACAACTGGACACAATACTAATTTCCGTTAGTTTTAAAAAGGCTGCCCAGTTTAAATATTAGTGCAGACAGTTTTCAACAAATGATCAAGTGATTCTATCGTTATGTTGTGGATAATTTTCGTAAGTTTACCAGGAATTTTCTTGGGAAATTCTTTTAAGAAAACCTCCATTTCCACAGCTATCATTATTGGCGATTGTTAACAGCCGGCCACAGACATCACCAACCACACCGCCAGCCACAACGGATGTTGAGTAAGTTCCCTTATCTTTTATCACAATTAGTAGTATGTGTTGCAAATTAGCAAACACGTGTACAAACGCACCTATTAGATCCATTACCCCCAAAAATTTAAAAACAAAGTAGTGATTAGTGTTAGAGTGTAGTTTCAATTTCCGAAAATTTGGTAAGTGTTGTGTTGACTAAATATTTTTCAAAATTTTCTTATTAACACCACAATTTGCCCGATAATTATCGAAATTCTAATCAATTTGAATCTTCTAGGATTCAAAAACATGAAGTAGTGGAAATTCTGAATTCCCAGCAGCTCAAATCGGAATCGAATCGGGAAATCGAAGAGAGTACCAAGGAAATTTTAAGGAAAATCGACCAAGTTAACCGTCAACAAAACTTAAAGAAACTCAGTAGATATCCGGTGATTAATCATGGAAATTACCGTACAGGTCAGGATTTTAAAACTGAACAATCGCCTGAAACGCCTCTACCGGCTGAAAATCTCAATGAACAATTCGTTAAACGAATAGTCCAACAGCAAATGATCGTAGCACCGTTTATTCCATTACAATTCTATCAGAATTATCCGGAATATCCTGAAAATTATCGACAAGCTGAAAGGACTGTGGATAATGTTAGAAATATTGTTGAAGGTTATAATCCTTATACTTATGGGTATAACCAGAATTTACGGCAACAATGGCAGTGGCCGTTTGGGCAATATTTTCCTATTGTTATCAAAGATCCTCTAGTACAAGCCGTTAATGCCTTCACCAGTTGGATTGAATACGGCCCTCAGGCTGGTCAGGGTGTTTGTAACCAAAAACCACCCAAAAAAAGTGCAGAAAATCCAAAATCTCTAACTGAAACTGAAGAGAATCCTACAGGTTTTATTGAAGATTTGAAGATTTCTGAAAATGTCGACTTTAAAACTAATCGTGAAGCGAAGGAATTAACTGAAAATTCAACCAGTAGGCAACAAAAATTGAAACAAGTTTCTCCTGAAAAAGCCGAAGAGATCCGCAAGACTCTCATTTTAAATTCCTCGAATCCTGGTACAAGACCGTTGAATTATCCGTTAATACAATCATTGGAAATCACAAAAGAACAAATTCACGGTGATCAACAGAATCGATCACCTGATGATGATAATGTCGATGAAAAAGCTGAAAATTTACAGGTGGATAATGAAGGCAATAAGAAATTATTCAGTAAAGATAACACGGGTAGTGGTATATTTATACATAAAATTAAAGTTAGAAAGGGCGGTGTGGCGATCGCCGGACCAGGTGGGATTGCTACTGCAGGTAGCGGTGGTACAGCAATCGTTGGACCTAATGGTTTCGCCTACACCCAACCAAATAGCTTGGCTATAGCCGGATCTGGCTCGAAAGTTGTTGCCGTTGAGCCCGGAATCGATCTCAACCAGCTTATCAATAGTAACACTACCGATATTAACGGTGATAAGAAGAAGAAACGGCCAGGACAACCACCTCGATTTGGTAAAGTTGTAGCAATCGGTCCTGTTATTTATTATAATCAAGGCTAATTTTTTATTGTAAATATTTTAAAATGTAAATAAATTTTTTTGTAGAAAAATTTACAGTTAATTTCGTCTCTTGGTGTACCGTTGAAATCTCCATTTATAGATCATGCACAAAAATTAATGTATTAATCATGTTTCTTAGATTGATATTAACCGGTCAACCAGACAGTCCGTTACGATGGTTCTCACAAAAACAACAAAACGGTTTACAAATATTCCAAATTTCACCAAATGGACCGGATCAATACACACGAGATGTAACCACAACGTTAATTTTAAAGCCGATAGCACGGGCTGTGGCTGGCAGTTATGGTAAAGCTATATCGAATCCTCTATCGAAAGCTATCTTGAGGAAGGGACAAAGCGCTAAGATTCTTTTCGAACCGGAAGCTTTCGCTATTGCAGGCCCCGGTGGCGTAGCTCACGCACAAAGCGACTTGGAAATATTCTACGAGAGTTAGTAATTAACGATAAAAATTATAATAGGAATGTACCTGAATTTTGTAAATTTCTAACGACAATAAATATAGTAAATATCCTTGTAATCGGTCTTTGATTACGCAATTATTTTACGATTCAATCAACATAGAACTGCCTAGTTAACGTACTTTAACAGCTATGAATACGTAATTAAAGAAATTCAGTGAATTTCGTGTCTTGACCTACCGTTAAAGTCGCTCGATTTTTACTAATTTGAATTCGATTTTTTTACAGCAACAACCCGAAAATCACTCTATTACCCTATTATGGTGGTCTACGAGGGCAAACTTTACAAATTATCGAAAATCCCAACGGTACTGTAACGACAACAATCGTTAAAACTGCAGATCGTCAGGAGCGAAACGAGAAACTTGAAAAGACAACAAATCAAGATTTGCACAATATCCACGAGACGGCGTTGAATATCATCAAATTACAAGAAAAAATCAAAACTACTGGACATTTAAATCCGACCGAAGAGGAGATTTACGAGAAGAATTTGGAGATTTTGAACGATTCCGCTCAGAATCTATCGAAATATTACGATCCCGATTACGTTAATATCAATACAGAGAATCGTGAAGGTTTAACCGAATGGTTTGAACGGAAGAAAACCTCACAAAAAGACAAGAATAAAAAGAAACAAAAAGAAGAATCCGAAGAGGAGAAGAAGAAAAAGAAAGGCAGCAATAAAGAAGAGGAAGAAGAAGAGGAGGTGCCAGAGAATGAAGAGGATGGTATCGCTATCGGTCTACCGTCTGATAATGCGTCTGTAGCCGAGGCCAAACCTGTTGGATTAGCTGTAGCAGGTATACTTCCATTAAAATCAACAATAAAAATTCTAATTTTGATGGTTTCAGGTGATGGCGGTGTGGCGGCCAGTAAGCCGATGGCAACTGCAGTTGTCGGTCCGGGTGGTTTAGCAATAGCCCGACCGGTTGGTACGGCGATCGCTGGAGTTAGTCCCGATCAAGCTTTAGTTCCTATATATGTTGAAGGACTAATCGGTACATCGAAACCGAAACGCCATAATTCCTCGCAACATCAAAAAATCGATAATACTAGCGAATATTTGAACAAAATCATCAACAAATACCACCAAATTTAAATGAGAATCAGATGAGACGCTCTAATTCCGCCTACATTTCAGCCTTGAACTGCGACACTATTTCTAGTTTTGAATAACCGTAAATTAGTATAACTGTAATTTTGTGAGGATAAAAAAATTATTGACGAGAATATGTAAATTTTACAGGCGAGTTCTATTCGTGACTGATCGTTGAAGTCTCCATACAATATCACTGTAATTTTATCGTTTTTGTTGTTCTTACAATAGAATTTTCTCATAAATTATGTATTTTAACGTATTTCCTGAATAAATAAATATCTTTCTAATAAACTACAAACAAAATAGAATTAAATGCTAACAATGTTGTATAAACAAAGTAGTTTAAATCAGTAAAGATACGAAGATTAAAATTAGAAAAATTAAACTGAATCGTATCGAAGCGACATTGTTAGAATAATAAGCGTTTATAATTTTGTATTCTTCGGAAGATTATCAACAAGGTCAATGTTTCTATAAAGTACCGATGACTTCAATCTGAACGATCAACATTATAATAAGGGGATCCTACGATTTTTCCAAACTTGATGGTTCCATAGAAAGTGAAATTTCCACCAAATTACAATTGGGGAAAGTTTCTCGTTTTGAAATAACAAAAAAAAATCATTTTAATATTGTCATTGTTGTCGATTATACATCTACACAAAAAATTGTGCAATTTTCCATGAATGAACACAACAATCGGCTCTACATTTGCTGAATCAGACCATACGGACGCACCCTAATTTTTTTCTTGTAAATACCACACAGGACAATTACAAATAATCCAAAACCAAAAAAATTTAATAAATTCACCCACCAAATCGGTTCGAGTGTGTGACAATGCTGTTAATTCGTAACAAACAAGACTAAATCTACAGTATGTCCCATAAATTACTAATTTCATGGAATTTTGTGCGCTGATCTACCATCTAAGTCTCCACGAATTTTTCTAAATTATTGCAACCGTTTCAATGGTGATAAAATCGTGCAAATGTAGCCCTGCAGAAGGGTTATTTTGATGGTTTCGTGGGCATATTACCAATAATAAAAAAATACCCGTGTAATAATGCATTGGCATTGATACGGCCCCTCCCCAGTTGTGTCCGAGGCACGTATAAGAAAGGTCGTTGGTCCGCTAAAGAAGTCAATATTTATCCGTCCTCACTGTCGGTTTATTCGATTCGAAAACAAGTAATTGTTTGCTTTTCCAAATTTTTTTCGATAGATTAGTTTTTTGGTATAGAGATGTTGTTTTTGGTCTTGTTGATGGTTGTGGAGAATCTTGCCCGGCCGCAATCTTTACCGACGTTCAATGGAGACAAATTAGATGAGAACCAGAAGGGTTTTATTTTGGCACCACAATTCCAGCGCCAACAATATTTCCATTATGATTTCCCGTTATTGGAACCGCAATTTTACGGTTATCCCGGCAATAAACCGCCAATAGTCGCTGCAAGGTGAGTCTTAATCTGTCGCTAAAATCGCAATTCTTGCGAAATTTTCTATGAAATTAATGTAAAATCAGTTTTAGATAGTAGGTTATTAATTTTTCTAAAAATTGTCCACCTTTCTCTTTGCGTTAATTATTTCAATTATTCATAATTGCTGTTATTATGTTTGTTTATTTAACGGTAGAGTACAGCCGCAGATTGTTTTGTACCACCAAGGAAACGGTGCCGTACCGGCTCCAGGTCAGTCATTCCTTCTGCAACCAGGTCCGTTACAATCGCCTGGTAATTTCCTCATACCATCATCACCGCAACCATCACCGCCGATTCTAATCGCTGGCTACCCGAAACCCGCCCACATACCACCCGTGGAGAAAGACGCAGAAGAGATCCCAACGAATCCAGCCAAAATTCCACCATTACCAACAACACAAGGCCGCCGTACTAAACCGGAGAAACTGGAAAGTTTAGACAGCGATAAGAGGATTGATAGTGAAGTTGATGCTTTAGCCGAGGCGGATCGGTCGCCGTCCACAACAAGTCTGCATCCAGGTCAGCGTTTCTTTATTTTGAACGGAGAACATCTGTATCCGTCGTTGCAGAATTATCCGTATCCGCAGAAATTCACGCAACTACCAAACGAGGAGAATGTTGTACAAGCCCGGGAGAGTCCGGCGAATTTCTTGCTGTTGAACCAAAATCCTGAGATTTTCGCTCAACAGCAATTCCTCGATCCGAATCCGGCCGATTTCAGCAATTTATATCGACTAATCAACAGTAATAACGATAATATTGCTAATAGTGAGGCTGTTGTAATCGGTTCGGGAGACCATGACGATGACGACGATGATGATAACGATAATTCAGAGCTTGACAGTCAAGGTAAATACTGTTATTTTATTGTTTGGAAATAACTAAAAAAACGCAATTGTTCTAATAATATTGTTGAAATTTCAGATGACATAACAGCGGTTAATAGCAAATCTGATGATCAGCCGACTGTTTCGCAAGCCCAACCCGGCGCTATCGCTTTGGCCGGACCTGGTGGAGTCGCATCGGCCGCCCCACGCGGCACAGCACTGGCCGGTAAAGAGGGTGTTGCGGTTTCCAGTCCGCAAGCAACGGCCGTTGCGGGACCCCAACCGAAACAACCACATAAAGAAAACAACAATAGTAGTAAAAAGAAGGATAAGCGAAATTAATTGTGATTTTCTATTAGTTTTAAGTGTGATATTATTGTAATTCTTCATATTGTCGTTTTATTAGAAATACATAACCGTTTCGAAATTTTCTCATCGTTAATACTTTCGTAATTTCTTATATGCAAGAATTTTAGCAAATTCAATTGAAAAACAAATAAAATTAGCAACAATTTAGAATATTTATGGTTTAATTGAACCGAAATTTTGAGAATTATTCGAAAAAGTTAGCGAAGAATTTATAAAAAAGCATTACTTTTAAAATTAGACAAATCGATCCCGGCGCATCCACCATTTTTCTCACTATAATCATAGCAATAGATTTTTATCAATTTCTCTAAAAGTAGAAAAATTATTTCAACCGAGTTTTTTCTATTCAACATTACAATGAATTCTCTTCCAAATGACGATAGGCAAGTAACTAATAATTTAATTTTAATATTTTTTTCAATTTTTTAAAAAACGACTATTGAAAAACAATTTATTGCAAACAAACCCAACTTAAATCGATCAATTTAAGCAGCAATTCTAAAATTATATGATAATTCTAAAATTATCACAACAAAGAGGAGAAATTTCGAGTATTTCTAGTTTAATTGATCCAAAATTTTTGAATTTATACAAAAAAAATCACCAAATTTAAGTATTATTTATAAAATCAGAAAAATCTATCCCGGCGCATCCACCATTTTTCTCGCTATACTACCAGTAGGTTTGTATCGATTACTCTAAAAATTGAGAAAATAATTCAACTGAATTTTCTCCATTCGATACTACAAGAAATTCTCTTTAAAATAACGCCTAATATGCAACTATAAATTAAAATTTATTATATTTTTATTTGATTTTAAAAACCCGAAAGTGTTCTAAAAAGTCTCAATCTTCAACTAACTTTTAACTTTACCTTATATAATACAATTATTATAATTCTTCAAGTCTCCTTCATTTATTTGTAGTTCTCTTAGAAGAATAGATGATAACTATTTAATAATAAATCGATTAGGCCACAGTAAACTCGTATTTGGCCGGATAATATTTAGTCAAACATTGATACAAATCGCATTCAATATTGCCTAACAATCCCGATGCACCTATACGAAATAATGAATTATTCAACCACTCATCGCCCAACAATTCTTTAACTAAAATCAACCAAGAAATGGCATCATCACTCGTCCGAATACCACCAGCAGGCTTTAATCCAACCTAAATCAATCGATTCAATCATCAATTCTAATATTATCAGTCGTATTCTCTAATTTTTTGGCGATTGGTTACTATGACAACACTAAAGATCTAGAATCACTTACAATTAGAAGAGAACTTTTATCTCGCCAAAAAATTAGAGATTATTACTTAAAATGTAATTACTTTATATCCAGTTTTATTGTAGAATTCTCGAATAGCCCGACACATAACCATACCGAACGTTATAGTCGCATTCAAGCTCTCTTTACCGGTTGATGTTTTGATGAAATCTGAACCGGCCATCATTGCTACAAGAGACGCTTTGTATACCTACAATTAAACTCAAAAATTAATAAACTACTCAAATAAAATCCAAAAAATTACATTATTCAACGTTCCTAATTCACCAACACCTAGAATCGTTTTCATACAAATCTCATCACGACAAATCTGTTTCATTTCTCGAATCTCCTGATATAATTCCGACCATTTACCGGCTAAGACCAGATTACGATCGATGACAATATCGATTTCTTTAGCCCCATTTTTGATGGCGTATTCGATTTCTTTCGTGCGTGCCTCAAACGGTGTTTGTCCACTTGGAAATCCGGTAGCAACCGATGCGATATTGATTTTCGTATCGATACGCATCGTTTTTAACGTTTGATAAACGTCGCGAACTCTAGATGGATAAACGCAAATTGCCGCCGTACGAATTGGACAATCTGGATTGTATTTAAAACCCAGACTATTCAATAGATCCGCCGGTAATGGGTATCTAGCTTTACAACATAATCGTTCTATGTTGCTCAACGTATCATCACTATTCAATGTTGTTAAATCCATACATGTGATAGCCCGTAATAACCACGCTACACGATTTGTTTCATCCAATTTTCTTGAATTAATCAGATTTCTACCAGTATACGTGATTGCAGTTAGATTAACGTTAACACGATTTAACCAATTTAAATCTGTAATTAATAAAGGAAAATTAGCAGAATTGTTGAGATTTTTATTAAACTAATTACCTAGATCAATCCCAGGGTTTTCTTTTACCATGTTGCAATAATTAATTGATTCTCATAAGTACAAAAGTTGAAAAGATAAGCGTTATCAAATTTGAGGTTATATAATCGGACACAACCAAAAATGTAATAATTCGTAGATAATTTTGCGCATTCTTCGAATAATTGCACAATATATTAAATCTTTTATATTATTTTTCCCCATTTATTGTTGTTTCTGTGCTTATATTTTGAACAAATTGACGTCTATTTAAAAAACGCGGGCAACCACAGGTGTACCAACAAATTTGAAAGTAATCTTGATATCAGCGGTATCTCATAGTCCCTAACAATTACAGCTATAGAAATATAATACCAAGGTCTGCTCGGTATAAAAATAAAATTATAATTTAAACTAACTGTAATGCTTCTTTAGAAATCATATTTTATTCAAAAATTATATCAATTTGTAATAAATAGGGCTTAAATTTAGAGAAATATCTTAAGGGTTTTTAAAATTTTCAGCGTTATGACGTCATATAAGTTACAAAATCTAGCCATCTTCAGTCGAGATTGCTATTGTTTCTAATAGTGACATCTACATACTAATTGTAGCCTTTTATTGTAATTTTGTGTATTAAAAAATAATAATCCCATAAATTATAATTTTTACGACTTTAATAATTATAGGATATTATTTTAATAATAAAATCACCTATTTTTACCGGGCAAATTAGATATAATTGGCGAGAGCTACATTTAGTGTGGTATGCCACGCTTAACGTCAGTAGGTTTGAAAATTGTTTACGGTTATCAACTAACCTTATCGAATTTTGGTGTGATTTTTAATTGATAATATATAAATGTTATTTTAATGTCCGTTGTGGAACCGATTGTAGAATGGCACAAAATACATCAACACCAAAGCACAAACCTCGGGTTGATTTACATCGAAAATCAATCTTAAATCGATTCTCATCAATTAAAGAATCATCACCATTACGAAAGAATGATAGTGTTTCTTTGGTAAAACTGAATAGATTTTGTTATGCTGGGTGAATAATTTTTTGTCGTTTGTAGGCAAAACATGATGATAGTAAGGAGCGTTCAACTCGCAACGATCAGATTATATCGCGTAGTGTTTCAAATAGAGAAGTCGGATCGGATCGGACATTCCGTCCGTCGAATCGAACATCGCAAACATCGTATCGCGCCAGTATACGATTTGGTGATGATGAGGCTAGAGAACATCTACAAAGTTGCCATAAATTATTCGCAGAGAATGTAATAATAATGCGTTAATTTTAGAATGATTTCTAAATTTGTTGTATATTTGTAGAAAATTACAGCGAAGAATGTATGGGGCTTGAAAATTATCGATGTTTTAGCGCATATGGTCATCCGAAAGAAGGAGGCTAATCTCTTAATTATCGCCAGTACTGGCTTAGACGTTAGCGCAAAAGTTTACGGTATACGTGTTGATGATTTACATTCGTTTGGTATGAGATTAGCGTCGCATTTGATGAAAACACAAAGTAAACAACAAGATCGAGAATCCGGTTGGAAATGTTCGAAAACCTATCAATTAAATTCGTTATAAATTTATATTTTTAGATAATGATGAGAATGAAAATATTGAGAATAAGCCGAATAAAGCCAGGAAAGGTAAATCGAAAAAATTTAAATTTGGTGGCAAGAAACCAACGATCGATTATGAAGGTACATCATTATTTGCTCCATTAAAGAAACTACAAAAGCCCCAATTTAGTATTGATGATAAATTGGAGAATGGTGCAATTGAGAATTTGTTAACATCAAGATTACCGATACACCCATTTGGACATACTTTTCGGATATTGTACAAATTTTGATCATGATTTAAATTATCGTTATCTAAAATTTTAATCATTTTTAGTAATAATGAAAAATATAGTATCACCGAACCGGATATAACCGTACAGAATCAATCGGTAATGGAAGTACAACTACCAATGTGGCAGAATGCGAAAAATTTGTCCGTCTTTCGATAAATTCGTCGTCAATCAAGACGCTGAATTGTAAATATAATCATTGTATCACATTATTCACTGGGAATACATGATGAGTCGAGAAATTGGCCTGAAAAACTATTAACTCTAGACCCTAAGCTATAGAATTTAAATATTCAATCAAAAATGTTCTGTTGAAAATAAGTAAATAAGTAATAGGTCAACCTCTTGGTTCATTCTGTACATACAGTAGATACACTGGATCGAAAAGAAACACATAATGTTGTCGCAGCGATTGAAATTTTGGTAAAAAAGTTAACATTATGCGTTACTTTTTACTCACTGTATAGCAATTTCTATTAATAGAAGAGCGAAAAATATTTTAAGGATTTATATGAGGGTCCCTGGACGTCATTTACCAAATTTTGAGTCTCGTAGCCCAAACAAGTTGGTTAAAAAAGGCTAATTTTCGGTAATGTTGCGATTTTTGAAAACGGCACATCAAATGGCTCAGAATTTCAGATTTTTCCCCATTGAATTCTAAAATAAAATAAAAGAAAACAAGGGTCAGAAACGAGCGTTTCTGGCCAACTTTCAAACAAGCTACAAGGTCCAAATTTTGTCGAAATGATCGCGAAGGATACTTTTATAAATTCTAAAATTATTTCTTGAATTGCTCGTCAAATGGCAATTGCTATAATAGTTGTATATTCCGAGCTGACCGTAGATTATTGAAAATAACCAATAGAATTTTTTAGTTTCGATTTAACCACAATAGTAAATGATGTAGCATTTGATAATAACGGTATACCAATACCTGAACTTGACGGTTCAATTCACGACCCTTTCGTTGCTGATAATGATGTTAATATGACTGGTATTAAAATTCTATTATCATTTATTTTAGTTTATAATTTGATTCGAATTGTAGAAGAGAATGAAGAGATGATTGTCGATCAACATCAGCAATACAATAGTAGTCAACAGCGTATTATTGAAATTATCGATGCTATACCGGAAGATGAACGTGAAGAAAATGAATACAATTTTAATGCTTTAGTTGAAACAGCAAATGGACGTATAGTAGATAAATTATGGGCTGGACCGTCACATTGGAAAGTTAAATTTATAAAACGATCATTATTTCGTTGTTCTAGTAATACGGTAGTTGATCAACAAATTTGTAAACAAGATAAAAGGAAACGAAAGAAACCGATAACACCAACGGGAGTTATATTGAATATGGATGAAGCTAAAATAACAACTCTTACTACTGATAATAAATATAAAGATCGGAAACAATCAGCTTTAATCGATATGGCTATAAAAGAGTAAAATTTGTAAAATTTAAATTTCTATTTATTTTAAATTGTGAATTTTTTTTAGCACAATACAACCGCAATTATCGTACGAAGTTGTGGAATTTGAGCAGAAAATCGATCATTTATTGACGAAACCCGAGACTATTGTAAATCTGCGAACTAGACAATTATTAAATGATAATGGTGGGATGTTTGATAATTTCAATGATAATAATGATCATAATAGTTCGCATTTTTCTCTGCATAATAACGATGATGATCATTATAGTGATAATGATAATGAAATTATAGGAAGTCAAAATCATTTAAACGAAAATAATATGGAAAATTTCGAAGATGAATTAGTTGATGCACCGCAAACAATTAATGTTAAATATCTAACTTATGCGTTACATGCGAAGAAGATCAATATGAAGAAATTAAAACAGGCCGTATGGAATCGTTTAACTAAAAATCAAATTGACGATAATGAAAATGTAAGCGAATTTAATATTGTTTTTAATTTAATATTTGAATTTGTTTTACAGCATGTGGAACCGATGAAGTTTTCACAATTATACCGTGAAACACCGAAACAAATCGATGCTACAATGGCGAAAGATTTGAGTGTAGCATTAGTGTTCAATTCAGTTTTATATTTAACAAACGAAAAGTCTTTGGTAATCACACAAAAAAAGATGAATATTGCCGATTTTATTATAAGTAAATAATTACAAATATAGACAAATTTCAATTTTTTCCTGTACATACAACTATTCAAATAGTGATATATTTTTTAACAAATCACCAGTAAATTCTAATGTTCGAGATAATTTGTTATAAATACCAATAAATCGATTTTAAGAAATTCTGGGTTTTTTGAATTGAATTTTGAAAAATTTGCGCGAACCGGCGACGACAACGCCTCTAGCGGCCAACTTACTTCACTAAATGAACAACGATATTTTCTAATTAATTAAATAAAACGTAAAAACATAATTAATTCAACAACTAAATTTAATGATAATCTAGAAAAAGTATCGTGAATGTTTAGTTGGCGAAATTTATCTCTAATTGAGTTGCTGGAAATTTAAGAATCTAGTGTTTTTTTTGCCGGACGATTGGCAACATTTGCGCGACCGTTATTTTGAATTCTTTTGAATTTTCTCAACTCGTCTGTTATCTTTCGTATTTGTCAAACTATTATTTATTTTTATTTTATTAATGTTTATGTTTATGTGTTTATAATGAATTTATCAATTGATTTAAAGGGGACAATGTCTCCTAAAGGTTACAAGGAAAGGGAAACGTACTAAGAAAAGTAAGTTTTTAAAGAAATTTTGCCCGATTTTATCCGGTAAATTTGATTTCAGGTCCGACGATATTGGCGTTAAAAAAGCCGTTAAGACGATCATCATTACCGAATTTAAAACGAATTGATGATATTATTGTGATCGATAGTAGTAGTAATAGTAGTAGTAGTAATGCTAATCAAGATATACCGAAAGTTATCAACGAAACGCCATTGTCGATCACTGATAGCGATAATAATGAAGATAACGATGAGAATATTGTTAGAAGTGAATCGTTAAGTTGTAACAATAACAATAAGGAGAATCGTTTAAGTTTAAAGGAGGCGAATTTAAAACGAATCAACGAAAACGATCATAGTACAAAACAGAAAAATTTAGAAATTTGCAAATGGTTGATCGAAATAAGCAATGCGACAACAAAACAACAACGATTAACGCTATTTAGCGAATTATCAACGATTAGCGGTGGAAGTAATCCCGGTTATAAAAAAACCGGCATAAAGATTGCGTTGAATTCAACGGCACAAAACGAATTGATACCGAGATTTGATCAATTATTCCGAAAGAAATCGGTATTTGCCCGAAACGATGAGACCCTATCGAACGACGATAACGGACGGAGAACTGGAATCATTGAAGACAGTTTAAAAACAACAACCAACTCGAATAATGATCGAAATAACGAAAGAATCGTTGAATCCGAAACGGCAACATTCGGCGATTCTTTTAAATTACAACTCGAGGAAACTGTAACAAAATCACCGTTACGCAAGCAAGATTCAAGTCCAACTATAACGACACCTTCGAATAAAGATATCGAGAGTCTTTTGGATAGTATTTACGGTGATAGTTGGAGGAAGAATCGACACGAAATTCTACCGTCATCGGACACGAAGATTTTGACAAAAAATAACGACAATCATCGGAATAAAACAAACAAAACCGTATCGGAGAAGAAAACTAAACGACAAAAATCGCCGATTTATAAGAATCCCTATTTAGATACCGAAGTGACGAAATCGAAGAATCTATTGCGTACATTACAAGAGACTCGTATTAACGAAAAATTGATCGTATCGCCGTGGGTGGACAGTTTGAAGAAGATTTGCGAGTCGGAATCGGATAGTGATTCTCCTGAAAGAATAGTAGTTGCGAAAAAATTAAATTTCGATGATGACAGTGATGATAATGATGACATTGGGGGAAAATCTTCAAGTTCTGATAACGACTGGTTACCGGTACCAACCCGACAAACTGTTAAAACGAACAAAACCGGTTGTTACAGCTTCCTCGCGTCTCTATCGAGTATTGTCTTATTTCCTATACAAATTCCTGTTTAATTTTGTCGATTTTTAGAGAATATCCCGTTAGATGAGTGTGATCCTGCTGCACGAATATTTCGCAACAATTTCAAAAAACACAAAAACGAATTAACCGATCGTTTATTCAAATTGTACAACAAAGAAGTGTTCAATGGTGCCGTACCGAAGACAACGAAACTCGAATGGAATAGTCGTTTAACACATACGGCAGGTCGTTGCCGTTGTAAAAAAATCACCCATTCGAACGGTACAATCGAACGTAGGGCTATAATTGAATTATCAACGAAAGTCTTAGATTCACCGGACCGTTTACGAGACACGTTAATTCACGAAATGTGCCATGCGGCTACCTGGATTATAAATCAACTAGCAAACGGTCACGGTGAATACTGGAAGAATTGGTATTTGGCTTCAATATCAAGCGATTTGATTTATAATTTTCGTTCTTTTAGGGCCTCTAAAGCGATGAAAACATTGCCAGAATTACCACCGATACGAACTTGTCACAGTTACGCTCTAAATACGAAATATACGTACAAATGTAAGATGTGTTCGTATAGTTTTGGTCGGCATACGAAATCGTTGAATTTAGAACGGAAACGCTGCGGTTATTGTCATGGTGAATTCGAAGTTTTGATCAATAAAACAACAAAAACTGGTGAAATTAAAACAGTACCGACAACACCAAAACGGCCGCCGACCGGTTTTGCATTGTTCGTTAAGGAGAATTATTCCGAATTTAAGACGCCCGATTTGAAACATTCGGATGTTATGAGAATACTAGGCGAAGAATTCTCGAAAATGAAATTAAAATCGACTTAAGCAAGACTTATATTATAATTTTATAATTTGAAATAAATAATATACTTATTTAGTTTCGTCAAAAATTGTCGATTTTTATTGTACTCTTTAAATGCTCGTGCAGTAATTGCTCACCGTCTCTTGTAATAAAATTACCCTGTTGCAGTCTTGATAGTAGAACATAGAACGATTTCAATTCCTTTTGGAGTTTCCGATTCTCCAACTGATAATATTCGATAATTTTATTTTTCCCGTTGATCGTATCGGTTAATGAACGAAAATTCCGCCGTGCATCTTCAACAGTCGCGAAATCATCCTCAGTCAAATTCTCGTCTTTCACCTTTAAAGTTTCAAGCGGATCTTCTTCGAACGATACGCTCAAATCTTCCTGAATATTCGAAATATCCATCGATTGGAATAGCTTCCTATCGTCCTCTGATGATAAAACAATCTGTGTATTCTGTACAATCGCCCGTTCTGTGAAACTTTTCGGTTTTCTCAATCGTTTAATCTTAACAGATGGCACAGCTTCCCGTTTTAATCGCTGCACACCACCGGTATCGTTTTCTCGACGTGACGTATAATCGTTCGACGTGAAATGTATAGAACACAAGAATAGTGTGTCGACTTTATCGGTTTCGTTCAAATTACAGAATCTCAACCAGCCTGAACGTGTTGTGGAATCTTTGGGGAATCTACAATCAAAAAATTGTAATTTTGAATTCACCAATAGTTCAAATAATACTTATGGTAGGCTCTTCTAGAAGAATCGTTTTGATTCTTCCTGGTACCACACAAAAAACAGCTTCTCCACGTTATATTCGTCTTCTTCATTGTTTATAACCGAAGAAAAACAAGAATCGGGTCGTTTTGACAACAAAATTTGAGGTTATAACAGCGTTGCCAACCGTTAAAATCTAAACTTCCTCACTTTTAAACTTATTATTACAACTATTCAAATTAAAACCTTCCAGATTATCCAATTTTCTACATTTTTAACATCAAAATAGCGTCTTTTGGTCATAAATATCAATTCGAATTCATTTTGTATGACTGAATAAGTTAGTGGAATTTGGTTAAAGTTGGCCAAAGTGGTAGTATTTGTCAAACATTTTTGGTTATGTTGTTTTGATGTTAACCTACAACACGTGTACAATTGGAATTTGTAGCCTAAAATGGGAAAAGCAAAGAAAACGAAACCGTCACAAATCGGGCAGAAAGTCCCATTGGACCAACAAATTGAAGAAACGAAATTCGCTAAAACTAAAAATCGTAATAAAATCCGCGTACGGAAAGATGAAGATGAACAGGTTTGTATTCAAAACAATTATCAGTTTTCTAATAATCCGATATTTAGTTTGTAGATCCGAGTCTATCGAGGAAGATTTTGTCAACAGCCCGGGAACAATTACGCGAACTAAATAACGAAACCGATGATGGAACACCGACGACAACTAAACAGATTAAATTACCGAAACTCGACGATAACGACAATAGCGATAGTGATAACGATGATGTTGATTTAAGACGGGCTAAATTCGAAAATGAGACATTCTATGAAAATATCGAAATCAATGAAGATGACGAGAGGGCTATCGAACGGTTTATGAGCCGCAATCCGAAACCTCGCTGGATGCTGGCCGATATAATCATGGAGAAATTAACCGAGAAACAAACCGAATTACACAGTCAATTCAGCGAGAATAACGACGTTTTACAATTAGAGGAGATTGATCCGAAAGTTCGACAGATGTATGAATCGGTTGGGAATATTTTAAAACAATATCGTAGCGGTAAAATACCGAAATGTTTTAAAATTATACCAACATTGCGTAATTGGGAACAAATTTTATATTTAACGAATCCCAATGAATGGTCAGCTGCGGCGATGTATCAAGCCACACGAATATTCACATCGAATTTAAAAGAGAATCTATGCCAACGTTTCTTTTATTTGGTTTTATTGCCGCGAATTCGCGACGATTTATTGGAATATAAACGTTTAAATTTCCATTTGTATCAAGCATTACGCAAGGCGCTATATAAGCCGAAAGCTTTCATGAAAGGCGTTTTATTACCGTTATGCGAGAGTGGTAATTGTACGTTAAGAGAGGCGATTATTGTCGGTTCGGTAATCGCAAAAAATTCAATACCGGTCCTGCCGTCATCTGCCGCAATTTTAAAAATAGCCGAAATGGATTACAATGGAGCTAATTCGATATTTTTGCGAATATTTTTCGATAAGAAATACGCGTTACCCTACCGTGTTATCGATGGTGTTGTTTTCCATTTCTTGCGTTTCCGTTTCGATACACGTGAATTACCGGTATTGTGGCATCAGGCTTTATTAATATTCGTCCAACGTTACAAATCGGATATATCGAGTGAACAAAAAGAGAATCTATTGGAATTGTTAAAGAAACACGAACATTATAAAATAACACCGGAGATACGGCGTGAATTGCAGAATTCGAAGTGTCGTGACGTTGAAACGGCCACACCACAAATGGATTTCGATTAAATTGTTTAAAATTTATTCTGTTATTATTTTTAAATAATTATATAGGTGTGTACAAACAAAAAATTACGCCTCTAATACAACTAAATAATCCTTGAATAAATCTAATCTCTATTCATCCAAATGATTAACTTTAATAAAATATAAGCAACGCCGAAACCCACTAGGAATTTCTCTTTTTGTGAACGATTCAAATTCTCCACTTCTAAAGCCATAACGCGACGATTCAATTTCGCCATTTGCCGACGTAAATGTAGAATCTCTTCGGCTGGTGTTAATTTCTCACTTAAATTACCACCAATACCGCTACGTGACGGCGATAATTCCCGATGCGATAAATCAATCAAATCGGAATCATTGTGTTGTTTGTGTTTTTTAACAACAGGCAATTGATCGACCAATTCCGGCTCTTCTAATTCTTCCAAGCCAGGAAACGGGTATTTGTCTAACGTTAAAGTTCTCGGTGGTGTAGCTACACGTACCTCATTCGGATAGGGATCTGTTGGTATTAGAGAATTATCAAAGATTATTTCGCGTGGCGGTGCTCGAGTACCTACAATATTTACAACAAATAAAACAAATAATCTAGAATACTAATAATCTCTTTATAAGAAAATGAAGAAATTAGGTGAAATCTACCGATATGCTGGTGTTGTCCGGCTACCAGAATTCGCTCCGGTACTTGCATATTAATCGTATCTTTAATCCATCCATTCTGGTTGGTACCGTTCAGATTATCAGTACTGAAACTGATCTTATCCGGTACTTTCATCTTCTGATTGATTTCAACTTTAAAATTAGCATCATTGATGAATGCGTCTTCTGTATAATGTGCAGGACTTGTACTTGACGACATCTACATTTAAAACACAATTGAACCGTTGAATTACTAAAATTAATTATATTCTAATTTACCTTGAGTCTAGTAATAAATTTTTAAATGTTAATTATAAAAAATTAACAGAAATCATTCGACACTAGCTTAACGCTGGCTGTCATTTTGACATTTTCGAAAATCAATATTGCCAACTTTAAACTAGGGAAGGACGACGGCCATCTTTGAGCAACAGCGCCAATTCAGACAAGTCGGTAATACAGTTACATTACCGACATGATGTTCAAATCAACGGAATTTTTACTAGACATTTTCGATATAATAAAAGTCTAATAATTACTGAAATTTTATAGAATAGTGAATTTAAGCGTTAAATATGAGAAAATAGATAAAAATTGGTGATTGTGATAGAAAATTATTTGTCGACAATCAAGTTTGAAAATCAATTCTGCCAATCTCTGGCAAAGAAGTCGCGTCAGCCATCTTTGAGCTTCGATGAAAATTGAAATAAGTACCTGCATTACCGACCGCAATCAGGTAAGTGGATAATTTACAGCACCATCTTGAGTAATTTTATTAATTTCAAAAATTCTAAAATTTCTTATTCCATTACTATTAATAATTAGAAAGTTTGTCTATAGATTTTTAAGCGCCACCTTTGAATAGTTAAAATTTAAACGGGAACTGTATTATCGGTTTGTTTGATAAAAAAATTGAAGAAATGTCAAGTGGCGCTACCTTACGATATGAAATTTTAATAATTTCTTAAGAATTTAACTTTGATTTTTCGCAAATTTTTCCCAATTTCGTTCTGATTTAAAATTATGTTCCGTGTTTGTTAATTTTTGGAGTTTCGATTGTTGTCGATCAATTTCAATTAGAATCCGGTGTGATTAACCAATAATCCCCTTGTTTGTTTTCAGCTCTACATCCTCTGTATGTAGACTTGTAATGCTGTAATCTATAAAAAGTTTATTAAATAGAAATTGTGTCCCTTCTGACTACTAAACATGTTGTCTGCCAAAAAACTTTCAATCAAAGTCGGATTAGTTAAACGGCCCTTAATTGTGATTTGTGTTGATAAGATTAGTGTCGTTGTTAGACGAAACTCAAATCGGTGATAAATTGTAAAATAAACGCACAACAACAATATAAACAACATAATTTTAACAATAATACAAAAAAAAAACAACGTAGAAAAGTGTGAATTATTACGTTGTCGTTTCTTTATTTTCCATCGAGCTCTTATTGGTGACGATAAAAACAAATGACAATTCACTTATGAGTAAATTGAATAGTTGGATGTACTGGGTGTAATATACGCACCCCCTACAGTGCCCCTATGGAATCCAGTGGCGTTCCACATCAATAATCCACACCTCTATACTAACGGTCAATAAAAATCCACTATAAACATACATACTCTAAAAATTACAATTAAATCTAGATACCCATGATAATTAACAACTAAAATAAAATATAATTCTTTAAACTTAAATAGATTTCCCTATAAAATAATTCGATTTTTTTGTAATAAATAAAAATTAATAGTGTTACTACAATAATTAGATTTTGTGTGTATTTTATGTAATTGTGTGTTGTCAAAGGGGTTGTAAACATCCCCCAAATTTTATGTTGTTGTTGTCGTTGTTGTTAATATATGAAGACACACATATACAACACAGAGGGGTGGGTTATTAAAACATATCGCCGTTAGTTCATACAACACCCCCTTGGGGTTGATTTCATTAAAACTGTTAAAGCAATATTAAAACAAAGCTCCGAGTTCACGCAATTAAAAACATGTTAATTAGATTATGGGGTTGTACGGTGGTTGGATTGGTGCAAAAATTACAAGAAAATTAACACAAACTTTTATAGAACCATTGCATTGAAAAATGTGCAAAATTTTAGAAAATAAATAGAGACATTCATGGAAATATCCACTATTATTAGTATTAGTATTATTATTAATAAATAATAATGATGATAAAATCTGTGTTACACGCTGTTCACTTGTTTTAATGATAGTGGTGGTGGTGTTAGAAGGCGATGTGATGATGTATCGTTTTAATTGCACTGATCTCAAACTGGGTTGATTGTTGTAAAATGAAATTTTACACCTCAAGGAAATTTTCACCATCACCTATTAAATAAACATACAGGTTGTCCCCAATAATCATCTATTTTTGAAAAAAATAAAAATAAAGACTTAGGAGTTCAAATTATGCTTCGGTACTTTTTGTGGAAATAGAAGAACAACGGTAGCTTTGAAATTTTTTAGAATAAACAAAAGAAGAATTCCATGGTAAATTGGGACATACTGTATATTAATATCAAAAATATAAAGTAGGCTAAGATTCTTATTATGAATTTTCGCCATTTTGACTGTGTTGATCAATGATAAATTGTTCGAAAAAAAAATCGCCTCATTTCTCATCGGTTACAATTTTTTTCTATTATTGTTATTATTATTATCATTGTGTGTGAGTTAGGTTAGTTTTAACACAAGCCACAGGTGTCTGATTTTGATCTTTTTTTCGGTGTTTGTGTGCGGTTTCCTTAATTTCAAACAATACATCTGAGAAGAATTCGATTAGTTTTGCACAATTCCGTAGACATTATGGCGATACTTTTCGAAATTAATGATTCACCGTTTTTTTTTTGGGTTTCTAAGAATTTTTTCTTTCACTTAAATTAGAGAAAAAAAGTTGTTGGAATTTTTCTTGGGCGGAGACAATTGTAGGAAATGGGCGGGCGGTATAATAATTAATTCAATTACGATTGGTTCGAGTTGATCGATATCGATTTGTCCTATTTATATTGAGTAGAAGGGGAAGAATAGCAATTGTTTTAAATTTAAACCAATAAAATAATTGAAATTCCACACTTTTTTTTGGTTTTAAACAACAATAAATCATGGCCAACTATATGTTATTTTTTGATTCATCTACATATTATGATGAAGGTAAAAATATTGGTTCGTTGTTAATTTGTTTTTCTCGAATTTAATGTGTTTGAGACACGCAAACAACAACAACAACAAATATGGCGTATATGTACATACGTTGAAATGGAATGATATAAAATAATAAAACATAAACAAAAAAGAATTTTTGCACGTTATAACAAGCAAAGACAGTAAGCTGAATGGTCGGATTGTAGAGTGAATAAGAAATATATGAACAAATTGAAATAAAAAAAGACAAAAATATATACAACAACTTTTCAATTTATATTTAAAACCATCCTGTCATAAAGTCTGGCATCCTCTCTCTATCTCTTCTTCAACTAAATTGTTGTTAGTTATATCTATCCGAAGATATCTACGATAAGAAGAATCGATCAAATATTCAATTATAACGCTCGATCAGAATTATCAAACCAAACCGCAAATTGAAAACGAACATCGTAGCTTGGTTCAGTTAAGACAATTGACATAAAAGTAGAATAATAATCTTATTACCAGCACTTACTTTGATCGAAAATCATTCTAATTAGGTGTTGTAATCAAATCGACTGAAACAAATGAATCTTGTATGTCGGCTTTCTAGATTGATTTTTCTCAATTGCATTTTGATAAATTTAAAAAAGTAATAATTCTTTATTCTATTGTTCCGAATTACAGGTGTCAGAATGATGAGATAAATTGTTTTTAAAACAAAGATAGATGTATAGCAATGAGTGAAAACGAAATATACTTATCTAAAATCATTTGTTTCTTGAAATGTAGAAACAAATCGAGGGTGGCTTTATTTCTTGTTTTAATGTTGTTACTTTGTTGTGTAGACAGTGGCTTATCATTTTTTTTTCGTTTAATTATTTTCTATTAGTGAGGATATGAATGAAAAAGAATCAACCACCCCTATTTTCATTAATATTCAGTTGAATTTAATGAAAATCCAACTATAGTCTTAATAACTCTTTAATGTGGTGGTAACGTTGGTGATCTATCACAACACCCTCACCGATTTTCTAGTAATTTATGTATGTCATTCCGTTTAAAAAGGGTGTACGTCTAGATATTGGAGTAAAAGTAAAGTCCCTTATAAGCTCTACACCAACAAACATGTCTGTCAAATAATTTAATTAAATCAAGATCATATGTATGGAGAGAAAGGGCAGTTTTTAATTTCGCCAACAATAAACCGAAAAGTAAATAAAATCGTTACTATTAAGAGTATTATTTAGGGATTTTTGGATTAGTTTTTTTTTTAGATTACCAAAAAAAAACTGTTGGATTTCTTGTTAGGGTTGGTGTCACCCTCACCTGACACCCTCGCTACAACCCCGCATACACACACACATGACAATAGATATGGGGGCGTAACACATCAACATAAATTCCACTCGAAACCATATTATAGATATCTATCTCTTTTTATTTATAATAAACAAAAAAATGTCAATAATTCACAAATATACAGGGTGATTCAGAAAACTAGTGATCAAATTTGCCACTTGTAATCTGAGCAACCCTCATTATTAGGTTAGTCGATTTTGCAAAAAAATGAAGGAAAATTTGAGGAAAAAATTGATTCTATTAAACTATACAAGAATCAAAAATTATTAAATTTAACGATAACCACATTTTAGTTATGTACTTTTGAAATTTGAAAATCTTATAGATTGTAATTTTGAACTGGGGACTAAGAAACTGATAATTTGACCAAAAAATGTGACAGTTGACTGTGTCTTGTTTACACAGTGTGAATCAATCAGCGACACTGCTATAACGACACTAAACCAATTGCGATTTGTACACCCTGTTAATTGAAGTATTAATGAAAATTTCCAAAACTTTGATAGGCAATAATCGTGAATCACCCGGTATATGGGGGTCTATGGCGCCCTTATCTCAATTCTACAATCAAAATTTATTAAAAAATAACGAAAATGAAATGTTGAAGACGACGGAGACGAAGAAAGAAAACGAAAAATAAAAGATGAAAGACGAAGAAAAAAATGAATATTATAACAAAAGAAGGTTATAAAAACGTTTGTCATATTTTTTACGGTTTTCATATTTCACTATACCTCTACTCGTTTATATATTACTATCTTTTTCTATTATATAATCATCAATGACACTATTTCTATATATCTATCTTTATCTATCGCTCATTTGAATAATTTTGAATAATTTTTTTTCTATGTTGAGATCACGACGACTTGTTTTTTTTTTTCTATATTGTTGTTGTCTTATGTTAGACAGTTGTAAATTATGCCAACTGGATTGGTTTTGTATTTATAATTTTTTAATAGATTCCCCCTGTTCGAATTAGAAACTTCCACTGGAAAAATTCTATTCTTTACAGTTTATTGTTATCATCATCATTATCAGTACAGTAGATTTTAAGCATTTTTATAGGTTAGAATAGTGTTGTTGATTTATTTTACGATCCTAAACTCATCTAATTTTATTATTTCGTTCCCATTTTTAGAACAATCGTAAAATTGTTGTTTAGTGATGATGATGATGATGATGATGACGATGACGATGATGTTCTAAATCGTAAAATTCTATAATCATCTAGTAGGCAATGTAATTTTTTGTTGTCTTTGTCAAATTTACACACACAGCAATCTTGATCGAATCAAACAATTAAACAAATAAGATTATCGTTGATGATAAAAAATAGTGATACTGATAATAATGATGATGATGATGATGATAATAATGTTGATAAGATCATCTATCGTGACAAAAGAAATACTTGAAATAACAAAACATCTATTCGGACACTTTCATAGCCGCCTCAACGATATACCTGCCAGAGATAAATATCTTTTAAGTCCAAAAGTTAATCTAGTCGTTTCTGACAAGAGCGAATTGTGTCTGTCTGTTATTGAACAGAAAAATACACAATTTAGTTTTTTTTGTTGTTGTTAGTTGGTTGTTTAGTCGGTTTGTCCTTTTTCATTCGATTTTATTTATTTTGATATCGAAAATAGGGTGACACTGTGTGTTGTAGTGGTAATATTAGTAGCATTAAGGCACGTGCCCACTTGACGACCGCAACTGTAACGAACAGACAATACGATTTAAATTACAAAACATCGAATCTTATCAAATACCGTCACTGATTATCATTGTTAACAATGAATGATGTCGGTTGTTATTTTGATGGCAATTATTTTAATGAGCTACAATCAGTTGGTGCGTTTTTTTCTCTAATTTTTTTCGTTTTGTTCAATTGTTTCGCAAAGCTATCTAGATTTGTAATATTTTGGTGAGAGTTTAACAGTATGTATAGTAGTGTGTATACTTCTCTAGGGGCATCCCAACAAAGCCGCCCCGCAGGGCGACAACAATACGTGCCGAGAACATCTGCTATCAGCAAATGGGGGTGGAAACGTCTTGGTGTGTTTTCTCACCGATTTTTTTTCACGAATCACCACCACCATCATCATCATCATCATTTGAAGTTTTCTCGTTAATTTTTTCCCTGTTTTGAACGAGTAGCAGCAATAAAAATGGAAGACTAAGAAATAGTAGCTGTAATCAACTTACAAGATGGTGTGTAATCTGTAAGACAAAAAGATAAACGACCAATGAGGCGAGTTGAGTAGATTAAGGAGCCTGAGGCTTACCAATCAGACAACATGATACACACCTGTCCAGTAATGGTGAGATAGAGAAAGAATTATAAACGATCCAGATAAGGAATCACGTTTAATTGTATACCATTTAAATAAACTTTTCTTATTTGATATCAACACAACAACCATATAAAATAATGATAAGAAAATTATTAAATTGGAAAAAAAGTAAAGCGCGACCCTGCCAGGATTCGAACCTGGAATCTTCTGATCCGTAGTCAGACGCGTTATCCGTTGCGCCACAGGGCCTGTTGACGTGTCACTATAACCAAAAAATTTAATCCACTATTCATTAAAAAAAAAAAAACAACCTAATTTATAAACGTACACATTTAATTGAGAACGAACCAGGTGCGTTCTTAACGCAGACTCTACCACAATAAGGTGATGACAACAGAAAAAACTTGACCCGTTATGACCTGTTCAGCTAATAAGTTGAACACACCCTCTACAACCTTTTTAAATGAATCATCTGCCAATATAATTTATGGTGTGCAGAAAAATATCGCTGATTCTGATGGTTAGAATACACATTTATTTGCGTTGTTATACAGGGCGAGTTGAAACTATCGTATTGGCTATATAACGCCAATTTATTTCACAATTGATCAATCTTTTTCGATTCCTGTCTTTTTTTATTGAAAATAATTCTAATAAATTGTGCTTTATTTTTGAATCACACTGTATACTAGAGAGTATTTTTTGCCGTTAATTTGTTCAGCTTTTTTGTTGTTTTGCCCAAAATTATTGATGCGTTTTCTTTTCTTCATTGTTATTAAAAATAATTTTAATCAATTATTGTGCCTCATTTTAGAATCACACTGTATATCCGGACAAATGAAGTGGGTGGGTGTTTTGTTTGTGGTTAAATTGGGCGCGAAATTTGAAATTAAATTGTAACAATTTTCCTTTGTTGTTCAACTTTGTTGTTATAATTTTTTCAATTTTATTCGAATAGATTGTTGTTGTTGTTATGGTTATTGGTTATAAACAGGAACGTATTTGATATTCAAAACCCATAATAGTCCCGGACTATTGTAGTCCGATTTGTCCATAGGTCAGGCGAGTAAGTTATTTCAAACACAATAGTTCATTAGTTTATCGAATCAGATCGGACCAGTCATTAATCTTTACCTTGACTACAATCGTCCAAATCGATAATTCCAAATGGTAGACGACACAAACAAGAATTACACAAAAACTAACACATACATATACAGAAAAAAATCAAGTAGACTATGCAAATTAAACTGTACCAACTGTACAATTACAATAATGCTAGATTGTTTGGGGATTTGCGTTCATTGATTTTTAAATAACAAGTTGGACAACAGCAATTTTCGAAATTAAAATTTTCAACGTCATTTCTTCGTAAATGACTCGACTAATTTTGACATATTAATAGGTCCGGTCCTGGATTATTGTTAATAATTTTCGATGAAAAAACCTGACTTGAATAAAATCGACAACATTAACAACAAAACAACAGAATCAAATTAATAAATGTTGGACAAGAACAATCGATAATTGTTGTTGTTGTTGTTATTTAAATCTTTTCTATCTATCTGCCTATCTATTTATCATTATTATTATTATTATTATTATTATTTAAGAGATGTTCCGATTCGTCTCTACCTATATGATTTGTGATGTCAAAGAATATTCATCAATCAATATCTCTATAGTCAGATCATCAATAATACTAATAGTTTATAGTCTGTTGTGAATTTAAAATGGCTGTTATAGTGGAACAATACATTCTATTATTTGGGATTTGGTGTTTTATAATAGAGAATTTTTCTTGTGTTGTTGCGGTCTTTAAAAATCACACAACAACAACAACACAATTGTACAACAATTAATTATTTACAACAACGAAAATAATCGAATTTCCAACAATTTGTTGTTATTGTTTTCTTCGATTTTCTTGGTCGATTTATTATTATTTATAATACCAACAATCTTCGGTCCAGTTAATTGGATTATAAATTATATCAAAGTTGTTCGGTTTTTTTTTTCGTTAGTTATTGTGGTTCTCTATGGTTGGCTAACCTGTAGAATAGGGGGGTAGTTGTAGTAACCATATAGTGGACGAGTAAAACGGAAAAAAGAAAAAATAAATAAAGAGAAAAGAAAAAGTGGATGTATAGAGAGAAGAGAAAAGAACGGAACTTGGGCGATTTATGGCAGTCATATTTATTTATTGGATTAATACATGTAACATATTGCCAACACACGAAAGATATAAATAACTAGTGAATGTATGGTATTAATTTACTAGACTGGTTATTTATTATTTTTTTTCCTGTATTTTATCCTGTTATTTTATATATAGATATAGATATTGTCCGATGATGTAGTGGAATTTTGCGATAAATGAGCGTTATTTTGTGCATTATATTGTGAAACTATCTTTAAGATTGGTAGAAATTTTCTTAAATTGATGGTTTAATACCGACAACTACAATAATAGTAATAAATAGAAAAAAGATGGGGGATGTATGGGGGAGTATCGATTGCCCCGCCCCCCTGCTGTGAGGTGTCTCCATGGAGACCGCGACAAAGTTGTGGGGACCAAAACGGCGGCGACAATCATGGAGGAGACGGTGGTTAAATTACAACTAGTGATAGAAGAATGATGATCATAATAAAATCACGATTCGATCGCAAAATAACCAAAAATCACACGGTATATTATCATACAATAGACTTGGTGTTATTTCAACAAATGATAAGATCAACAGACTTGGATGACTTTATATTCATGTAGAGAAAATTGTTGAATTCCACGAGTATGTCGTGTATTTTTTTTTCCATGTACAATTATTGGGGGGGTGCCTTAGAGAGGACACTTTCCGGGGAAACTGGCCCGCTTCCTTCCTTCCGAAACAGATAAAACAGCCACCACCCGCGCCCTGTTATCATTATTGTTGTCATCATAATCGTAGTAATCTTTATCGTCTCCCCGTATCTCATCTCTCTTTAATTCACTGTATCTATCTCTGTTTGTATCGAATTTTGTCTGATGATTCGTGTGTCAGATCCAGATCACCAGCACGCACTCACACACAAACACACAAAGAGATGGCTTCTTTCAGTCCTGTAATTATTGTCCTCCTGGAACACTCCTGTTGGTGAAAGTTTTGTGATTATTAATGATAATGATGATGATGATGACGGTACAATTAAAATTTTTGATAAACCCGCCCCCAAAACATATTTCTTTGATCATCAAACAACTGTAGTAGTCGTAATAGTCAAGAAAACACCGGAAAAATCGAATGAATGAAAATAAATTGTATTTGATAAGATCAAAGCGATCGTCGTTGCACGAAGGATGAGGCTATGGAAGAATATAAGAAACAATTGACAGCAGTTTAAAAGTGGGGGAGGAAAACGACGAATAAAAAAAATCGACGCGCGCGCCCCATTGTCCCCAAGCTTATACTAAGATGTTGTGATGCTGTGATTTTAGAAAAAGATAACCTTTCAAATTCTTAACAATCTTAACATTCTCTGTTATCGTTTCTCAATTGTCTTTTCCACAGCTACTGAGATTTTTATTATCATATACTACCGCCATTATTATTTCAACGCTAATTTGCTTTGTATTATAGCTCGATTTTGTTATTATTGTAGGAACAATAATAATTAAGTCACGCTATGACCTAGTAATATTTTAAACATGTATACATTTATGTCAGTTCGTTCGTAAAGCCGTCTTGTCAGTGGACGATTTGTTAACAATAGGGCGAATGCAAATTGTTGCAGTAATATTAACAAGTTCAGTAGCGTAGTAGAGACACAATACATTCACAATGCACCTGAATCTTTATTTTGTCGGATTTCCATTCACTTTGTTTGATTTTAAAAGAAAAATCCATCTATTTTCATCTTATGTCAATGGAAAAATTAAAAAACGTGTAATAACATTGGCTGTGGTAATGGAGTAGCGAACAAAATTAAAATAGTATAGTCAACTTTGATAATTTGTTAAAATTAAGTCGATGAAATACGAGAGAGAGAGATAGAGATTTATAATTTAACGTCACTCAAATTAACATTTATAATATTTAATTAACACGGATTCAAATAATCATAACAGTAATTATTATAAATTTAGAAATTATAGAAATTCCTTATTTAAAATAATATTTGTAAATTTATAATTACATGTCAATAAGTTATACAAAAATTTACGCAATTTCGAATAAATAAATGAAAGCATATCTACAGTAAGGGGCCGAGCTAGAAATCGGTAAAAGAAAAGGGGAACTGACGAACGATTTTTTAATAAAAAGTACAGTTTTTGTTGCTGTGGTAACAGCACCATCTGTGCATTATTTAGTAAACGAAATAGTGTTTTTCCCATAAAAATAAGCTAATTTTTCACATTACCATAGCATAATTTTAAAGACCATAAGATTGTTTACAAATTGGAAAAAGCCTGCTGGAAAACAATTATGTTTAACAAGTGAAAATGGCTAACCAGTTGCTCTATGATTTTCCCCGAATTTTCAAAAATTTGTTATTAGATGTTTACAAGAAAACTTTCAACAAACTTTTGCATTCTTCGTAATTTTCCGGAAAACTGCCAAGCCGATAGGAAAATTTCTTATTTGGAAAGTTATTTCAACTTGCTATCGATTAAACGCTTTATTTATTACAAACAAATTGATATAAGCTGAGTTCTGGGGGAAAATTTAATAAAGCACATCCTTCTTGAGTTTCATCTATAACTCAAAATTTCCGCAACATTTTCCAAAGCTATAAAATCTATGGTATGTAACTTGAACAAGCCCAAAAATTGGAATTTTCATTGAAAAATCGTTTGTCAAAGTTTCCACTTTTTTATCGACTTCTAGTCCCATTCTGACATGCAATTATTTGAAAAATCGATCAAAGTAAACGTAAGTCGATATTTAGATCGAAAATTCATATCATAAAATTAATTCACTGGCCCATTTGTTTGTTAACTGAAAAATGTCAAATGTAGTAAAGTATGAGCCAAGCTACGACATTACATAGTCAATTGCAAGGTGAAATACCCTGTATTTATTGTATGTTCTAATCAACGACATAGCTCAACCATGGCCTACTCCAATTGAGAAGATAATTGAAAATACTAATTCCAATGTAACGCTAATGTTTTCGAAATTAATCACAACAATAACCATAACAATAAATGCATGACTGTTTGTTTATTTTTTTATTTGTTTAATAAGCAGAATAAATTGAAAGTCTTCGTGATCTTATTATTGTTATTACTATTATTACTATTATTATTTATTGATAGTTTTGAATAGAAATAAGATTTTTCTTGGTTGGATATAATAGAAGGAAAAAATCGCTTTGGGGACGTTTCGATTTTAACGATGTGGGTGGAGTAGCATCCCTCAAAAGCTGTCCAGTACAGAAGACACGCGCCCATCTCTTCTGCGAATGAAATCTCAATATTATACAAACGTATACAGGGTATACAATATACTATAATATAATATAAACGGGCTTAATGAGGGATTTTATATGTTGTTGTTGTATATACATTTGGCTTACTGACTTTGACATCACCACCCACCCCCTCAATATCTATTTTGATTTATCCATTCATAATATTAATCAATAAACACACACAACACAGAGCGTAAAGAGAGCCTTATTGTTAGTTGAAGATAGAGAGAAAGAATACGGGGGCCGGGGGCAAAAAAAACAATTGCACAATTTTGACAGTCGAATAAACGAACCGGCTATCTTGATCGTTTCAAGAATTGTATAAATAATTCTATTGTTTTCTTATTGCTTATCTATTGGAACAGAGAGAGATGGACAAGATGAGATGATTAAAGAGATGATGGCACAACTGATTTTTCGTAAACTGGGTGGTCTGTTACTGATTGACAGATGTACGCGTAGTATAACACGAAAAATTGACAGTGGTTATTCACCCTAATGATAAACAATAAATACGAATTGATAAAAAATTGAAAATAGGGCGACATTTAGATAAACAATTATAAGCTCACTTGATGAATACAAATTAGTTGTTTATTTGTTCATAGTCTATATGATAATTGGTTTGACAGTTCTAAGCAGGTGTCATGACCTGCTAGATTATTAAATTCATACAAAAAGAAATATCTAATCAATTTATATTTCCGTTTTTATTATCATAATCTTTACACGTGTTTTTTTAAAATTTTATTTATTATTATCACTATTTGTTTGTTTGAAATAAATTAAAACAATTTCCGGCGTAGTCTTCTTTTTGCGGTTTGTTAAAAATTAAAAATTTCTAGAGAATCCAGTTGGCTGTAAAATATTTGAAGATCGTTTGGTATGTGTGTTGTTTCTGTGTGTGTGTGTTTGTGGTTTTAAGCCAATTTCCAGGTGTGCACGTGGGTAACCTTTTTCTAATAAACCACGACTACCAACACGATAACAAAAAGAACTGATGATTATCTAGAAACAAGCCAATTTTGTTGTAATTTGATGTTTTCGTTCCTTCTTTATTTATTTATTTTTTTTTTGTAATATTATCGTTGGCCCTTTCGCTATACCACCCTCAACATCGTCTTATACATACCCCCTTTTAATAATAAACACTCTTCACTCTCTCACAGTTGTCACAGCGGGCATTAAGTGTATTTCAAGATCAAAGCTATGTGGATGGTAAACTACGTGTAATATCTATAACACACACAGCTTCTTATAAAAGAAATATGTTGTTAATATTTTGTTTATATACAATATAGGGATTTAATAATTTTTCTTTTGGGGGAGGAAATTATTTTTCGGTATAGAAGAGGTGGCGGGTAAGAGAACGAACACAGCCTACTAGGACGTGTTTGTTGATATTCTAATAAAAATTGAGTATTTATAGAAAAACGGTTCATCCCTACAACCCTATTTGTGTGTGTTAATGTCAATGTGTGCATGCATTTGATCATCATCTATTCAATTTATCAGTTAACCCCCCTATTATTTATATGAATTATCGATATTGAACGTATGTCGAGTTGATTGCGGGTGCAAAATGCATATCCCTAGTGTTTTATATACATACCAACCACCCCATCTCAGTCATTCATTCATCCATCCGCTATAACAACACCAATGTAATTCTTGTGTGTTTGAGGGGGTTGAGATGTAATGGTTCGGAAGGCGCCACCCTCGCACACTCCTTGACTTTTTATATACACATATACACACCCAATAATTCATGTTTATAACGGGCGAAACGATTAAATCCAACATCCGGTTGGATTGATACAAGTGACGATCAAAAATTGTGAAGGGATGAATTTTTTCTAGACATCTATCAATAACCGCGATCGAAAATAGAAACGTGTGCCAGGTGTGTGTTTAGATAAATTTGACCGCATTTCTCACAATATTTACATCGGAAACATTAACACTTTTTGCTGTATAAATATCACGTTCTGCTTAATATCATCGATGATTTACTTAGGTGGGGGAAAGGTAGAAAAAATGAGATCGAAATCAAGATTCTGTTGTTGAATTTATAATTTCGATTTGATCGCAATCGTTCGACTAGTAGAACAACCAGAAAAAGAAAAAACCAGGACAATTGAATATTTCAACATTTTGCCAACAGGCTACTTGATGTCGTACAAAATACTAAAACATATAAAAAGACGAATAAGAATAATAAATCGAATTTACAATGTTTTAGCCATTTATGGTTGGAGAAAATGTGGAGCTGTCTGTTTTATTTCTGTTAAGTCGCCCATAATTTTCAGTCTATAGATCGCGTAGTTCGCGGACTGGAAATAGTCGAAACAAACAAAAAATAAATTCAACTTTGATTAAAGATGGTTATAAAATTAAATTGAGCATTTTTTCTATTGTTGGCGTTTTTCGTTTGTGTTGATGGTAGACCTGTGAAAGTTTTAATATTTCATAAAGCTTCGTATGTATGTTGAATAAGAATGTCGCTGTTCGATCGTTTCAAATTAAATTAAAAACCGTATCAAAGTCGCTATTTTTTCGTCTTTTATCTATCAGGTTTTAGTAATTTTCAACACTTTGTTTTTTTCGTAATTTGATTTAATGTTGGCAACGATGACAACAAGAAAAATGCCATTTAAGTCGGCTACGATCACGATGTTTTAAAATATTTTGTTTCTTTTACTTATTTGCCGCCAACTCGCCTCCATTTTTCGTTTTAATAAATGAATGAACGAATGAATGGATGAACGACGAAAAAATCCACCAACTTTCATTCAAACATTGTCATTCAATATTTCAATAACAAATTTCATACTTGATCTGAATTGGAAATCTCAATTGTTTTCTATAATCTCAACCGTATCTAGATTACCTTTATTGAAAAATTATCAATATAATTACATTATAGTGTGATTATTTAATAGTTTTTTTTCTCTTCTATTCTAAATTTGTTTCGAGTTGTTGTCTCTCGACTATCATTGCTGTTAGTGCTGCTGGTGCTGCTGCTGCAATCGATCAGGTTAATTAGAAACTGAACCATACAAACGACCTCCTGCAGTGGGTTCCACCCAACCCCTGGTGTGTATTTCAAGCCCCCTTATTTTATAAAAATATGTATTGGAACTGTAGATGGCTATAACTCCACATCTACAGGGCGATTCACGCTAATACCTCTCAGTTTATGTAGTGTCATAGGTTGCTCGATATTTTACTAATTTGACATTTGTTCGAATGTCCGGAGAAAGCTACGACACTACGCCTCAAATGCCAACTACAAGGTAGAATATCATAAATTTCGAATTTTCGTTGTCTTAGCAATCTACGACGCTTTAATAATCTGATATATGCTTTAACAATGTTTTTTTTTAAAGAATTTCGTTGTAAAATTTCATTGAAAACAAAGAAATAATGGGGTTGGTTATATAATTTCGAATTTAGACCACTATCGTGAATCACTCTGTATAGAAATAAAAGATCGGAATCCATCTGCCCAGCACGCGTCTTCAAAGCAATTAGTTAAAACACAAATGATAATAATAATAGTGATAATAATAACAACCCCATCTACGATTATTTAAATGGTAAAGGAAAAATATCGATTTATTATGATTTTAAATCGATCGAAAAGTCGGCTGTGTGATATTTCAAATAGAGGTCAAAGTTGACTTATTCTTGTAATAATAATAGTAGTAAACTACAGGATGTCCCAAATAAGCTAGCTCCAATTCTAAATACGGTTATACTCGGTACACCGAGCTAATTGACAAAAAAGTTACTAGTTATACATATAAATACCAGTTTAAAGCTTCTAAAATTTCTAATTTTGACCGAAACATTTAGGAAATTTGTCAATTAGTTCGTACCGACTAAAACATGACCGAATGAAAGTCCCTAGTTTTTACCAATTTACAAATAATAATTTGTTAATTTAGTAACTTTATGTTATGTAGTTGGTGTTGAAATTCATTTATTAGATGACCACAACAAAATGAAGTAAAAGTAGATGCTTTCAAAATTTTGCGCCTTTATCTAAAACCAATGAGATTCTAACAGAATCTGAGTGAGTAAATCGGGTATCGGTTGTTTTTGATTTGTTGGGGTGTACAATAATGGGACATACAGTAGATTGAAGTAATATTGTGCCGAGTAGAAGAAGAGAAGGCCAATATCACAATTCACAACACAACAACAACAACAACAACAACAACAGTGGTCAGGACAGTGCACAACGTCTGGGAAACTACAGGATTGCATTCTCATACATCACGACAGCCATGTTAGCAGTAAATAATCTGAAAAATTCATCCATCTCTATCCAATATTCATACATAAATTTATCTATCTTTGTCCATTATTATTATTATTAGATTTTCAAATATCTAGATGACTCTTTATCTTCCCTATAAAATAAAATAAACGATTGCACACGCATACATAGGGATTAAAATGAAAAAAAAATCACCTGTTATAGTAGTCTATATATGTATAAAAAAATAGTTCAAGTATCCTGTGTTGTTGATGTTTGTCGGTGTTCTTTGCTACGAAAAGGTGTTCTTTTCGAATTTAAAATCAACAACAGCAACAATAACACGTTGATCTATAACGACCTGTCGCTATTTTGTACGACAGTTGATGTTGTTTATAACGATCACTGTTCCAGTTTGTCTCGATCAAAAGAAAAAAGATTCTCCAACGAAATGTCGACTAAATATCTAATCATCAATTTTTTCCCACCCATTTATTTATTTATTTATTCAATTATTTAATAATTTGTTTGAGGAATGAACATATAATTAAACAGGAGGTGGTGGAGAATAGGGTATAATTACCACTAATCTAATAAGCATCTTCGGTTATATTAGGCAGCTTCCACACGCCCACTATACTCTTACCAATTTAGATTCGTTTTTGTTTTTTCTTCTCTTTCCTCTTCATGGTTTTTAATTTATATTATTTATTCCACTTCATCATCAGTATATTTTTTTATAAAAAAAAGTTCGTATAAGAATATAGGAACATTCCAAAAGTTCTAACGAAAAGCGTTCCATAAACGATGGTTGTATGGTTAGATGGTATAAATTGAAACACTACAGAAACCATAAATAATATGCGGAATTCGAGACGTGCCATACAAGTATTTTTTCTCATCTGTTTTAAGAAAATTATGGAGATTAGTTGTAATAATAGACTATCTCAACGTTTGCCAATTAATCTTAAAATTTCTACAATTCTACTGACAAGACCAATTCTGTAGGTATTAAAAATTAACCGTGTTGTTTGGGGGTTTTAATCAAGTGAACTTGTGTTTTACACTTGTTAAGTCATTTATTTATAGGCAGACAGTTTGAAAAATAAACATATGTCAAGTGACGACACTGGAATGTAGTTAGACACGGGTCTGTCGCGTGTATTTGTTGATATCCATGTGTGTATGTGTTTGTGTTAGATATTAACATCCTTGTCCCATCATAATCTATGAAAATCAAGAGGATGGAACCAGAATCGGTGGTGTATTTTAGTGAAACAACAACATTCTCAAGATATTTTATAATGTTTACCACCCCTCCAACCATATTAATTTGCCTTTATTTTATTACAAACACAGATCGATAAATTTCAAAATGAAGAAGTTGAAATCTCGTATAGCAGCAGTAGTAGTAGAAGAAGAGGTGGCGCCAGACTACCATCGGCGCCAATCAAAAAAATCCACTATCAAATTAATTGTTTTTATCGTAACAAGGAAATTATAATTTAAGCCGAAAATTGGGTCCTCGATCTTTATTGTTTACGAATCCAACAAGACGACAACCATCAAGGATACCCAACAGTAATAATAATAATAATAATGATAATAATAATATGAGAAAAATTTATAACCGAATATGTTTGAGTGTATTGTCCAGACGCGGCTCCTGCTGTGACTAGATGTTCATGTCCTGAAACAAGAAGGGGTGTTTGTAATAAAATGATTCACTGATACCAACAAAATAATACAGACAACGGAAAAAAAATCGTATATATCTCATGAATGAATTTCGAACAAATAAAATTTATTCGAATCTATACGTTTGGTAACACTGATTAAAACAAATGATCCTCGTTGGTGTGCCAATACGATTATTTCCTGTCGTCGTCGTCCATTAGTTATTGGAGGAGAAACAACAAAATTCATGACCTATTAAAGTTTTTCGTTTCGTTTTGTTTTTGTTTGTTGATAACTAATCGGGATAATCCAGCAAATTTTGCAGGAATATCATTGGATTGTTTTGCAAAACAGAAGAAGAGATAAACAAACGAACAATAAAAGAAAAGTAATACACAGAAAAGTATCTTCTTATGTGTTTTTGATTCTTGATAACAATTGACTTACCGACCCGGCTAACAGGATTTACGAGTTTCTCTAAAGGAAATACAGTCAGCTTCTTTTGATCACAGATCGAGATTATTCCTTTTCCATATAGAAAATAACAACAACAACAGCGAAATAAAAAAGACGATAAAACAAAATAAAAATTCAGTAGTTGTCGGAAATTTAAATTATATTGGAAAATCGCGTGGTGGTAACACTGATCTTTTACAAAACAAAACACAAAAAAATAGTAGGGAAAACAAAACAATACATGAATATACAAATAAGATCGAGATATTCTAATTATTATTATTATTATTATTATTACGAGACGTAAGCTGTTTTCTGTGTTAGTGAATAAGTAAAGGTGCAAACCTCCCACGCAACCGTGTTAATGAAGAAAGAACAATTAATTATAAGTTAAATGTGTTAGTGTGTAGACGTTGGTATAAATATAATATGTGATAATAGTGCACCTGTATAACTATTTTCACCGCCATAAGCTCATTACACTTATTATATTGAAATTTCCGGCAAATGCTGTCAATTTATCCAATAAAATTCACTTTTAATTTATAGTTTCACCAATAAAAACGATTAACATCAATAATATTATCATTTATAGTTATTTCAAGCCAATTTAGTTGCCAGTATTGTAATTACCGAGTGGCGTAGCTTTGTTCAGACATTTAAAAAGTCCTGCTATATTTTCAAGAACTACGCTGTATTATAGGCCTGTTAATTTTTGGCAAATCTAATAAGAAGTAGATTTCTGATAAAACGCCAATTTTTGTCGCAATGGCGCTGTTTACCAACGCAAAGCTTGAATTAAATAATAGAGATAGAAATACTATTGGTATTTACTTTCAATGTGACCGTTATGGGCACCAATGAGGTAAAAATTCGCGTTTTTTCGACAATTTCAATTTATTCAAATAATCAAGTTTATGATACCTACAACAGTGGTGAGAAATCTAGCAGGCTTTTCATTAACAAATCCTACAATTAGATAAAATATGAATTAATCTACGAGATTACGTAACGAAATCATAACCAACTGAAAGGTAAATTACTGTAATACATTTAAGAATAACTGAATAGTTGGCATTAGAAAATTATCAATCCACCGACTTGAGTTGTTTCTTCAAATGTTCTCTAGATGTGAACAATTGCCGATTAGTTAGATTACCAACTAGATTTCCAAATTGTGCTGGTGATTTTAATTATATAACTATTTTCACCGCCATAAGCTCATTACACGATGTTGTTAAACGATATTGTCAATTTATCCAATAAAATCCACCTATAATTTATACTTTCACTAATAAAAATAGCATTTATAGTTATTTTTGGTCGGTTGAGTTGGCAATATTGTAATGATTGAGTGTACCTTGCAATTGGCCATACGTTTTGTTACGTGGTGTCGTAGCTTTGTTCAGCCACTTGAAAAGTACTGTAACAAATATCAAATCTAGTAAAGTATCTAATCTAAGACACCACGGCATTAACGAAAGCGCAGCCAACTGCGAGATAAATTATACACCGATAATAATAATCGATATTGCATTAGAAAACTATGAACTTATTAACGAGAACATAACGGAATAAAAGTCCCTAATTTTTACTCATTTAAATTGGTACTTTGGTAGGTAATGCAATTTAATTATCATATAACCGTAACAAAAGTATTGTTTTCAATGATTGGTTATTTTAAATTTTGGCGCCTCTATAGAAATCCAAATGATTTGTTTTCAATGATAGGTTATTGGTTATTTTCAAATTTTGCGCCTTCATAGAAAACCAACGGAATTTTCTCCAAATAAAATTTGATATCTTGCATATCAGTTCAAATGTTTTCTAATTATGAACAATTGTCGATTTGTTCGCTTGCCAACTAATTTCCAAATTTTCACCGCGTTGGCAATTTTTATTACAACTGAACCAATCGAATGACATTCATGATTTGTTATCGTTAAAATGTCAAATTCTCAAATATCTATTGGTTGGCAGCCGTACGGCTTTCACCTGTTATAATTACAACAATCTTGCCAACTATGTTAGGCTTCGTGTTATTCTATGGAAGAACATTTGACAGTTTCCGCCAACTATGATTATGATTTGATCATGGTTGTTGTTTTTTTGTGTGTCTAAAGTCACGATTAAACGTGATTTAATTTTTTTCTGTTACGTTGTGTAGATGATTGATTTTTTCTTGGTTTGTTAATAAATAAATGCAATCTAAATTATCACCTGTCTGATTTTTTCTCTCTCTTATTCTGCTTTTGAATTATTAATAAATAAAACAACATCCACCAACACCACAACAACATTCACACACATACAAAGTATACGATGATGATGATAATTAATATGGTTCGAAACGATGTTTCACATTCTTTACATTCTCTCTAAACACATACTAGGTAATATGAAAATATGTCTGGAGAACTGTACGAGAAACGACAGGTATGTATAACGAAGATGAGGAATATTAACAACAAAAAAAATTATATACAAAAGATAGAGATAGATAGACAGATAGATGAGTAGAGACGACGAAAAGAAAAAAAAATAGTCCTTTAATAAATATTCAAATTTGAACCTACAATAAATCTCTCTTCCATATATCTACCTCTATCTCCGTCTAACAATATAGAAATTTGAATGAGACTGAAAAAAGACGAGAATCTGAAGAAAAAAATGTAGAAAACGACAACAACGATACAAGTTATGTGCCTATTAAGAAAGACAACATATTAATTCAACAAATATATATTTTTAATATTTCATACAAAAAAAATCAAAGAAAAAGAAAGACAACAAGAATTCAAGACGACAATCAGAGTGAGACGGCGTGAACTCGAGAATCTCCTGAAAACAATCGAGACGAAGATTTTTCCATATTTTCTTATGTTTATTATCAGCGACAACTTGATTCCACTATCTGTCGACTAAATTGAACGAAAATTAAAATTCTTGCATTAATTAAGATCGAAATTAACCGAAAAAATCCATCTATTTTTCATCTTATGTCAATTGCCAGATTAATGAATTTGTTATAATAGCATTGGCTATGGTTGAGTAGCGAACAAAAAAAAACCAACCACAGTCAACTTTAATAATTTGTAAAATTAATCGTTGATTTAATAATTAGGTAGGAGAGAGATAGAGATACATAAATTTACATCAGTCAAATTTATTTTTCAAATAATTTCAAATTGTCCATCATTATAATAATTAATTAATATTAATTGTAATAATAATAATAATAATAATAATAAATTTGAAAGATATACAGAGATCCCTGATAAGATAGACATATTTACAATAATATTTATTTATTTATTTATTTATTTATATTATACACAATGGAGGCTGGTCGCTTATACATTAAATATTTGTTGTTATTTATAATTAAATCTCAATAATTTATACAAAAATTTACACAATTAATTCGAAATTACTAAGATTGAAAACATACAGTGTGTCCCATTATGATAGCTATCAAACGCTAGTTTTTGACATCTGTCATCAATTGAGATGCAATTGCACGGGAATTCCAGAAAATTATAGAAAAATTATATTAAAAAAACAATTCACAGCAATTTACACGACACCTGATCGGTATCAGCGATGGATGGGGAACGTAAGTCTTTGATCATAGGTAAAATCAGTATTAATATTGTTGGAAATGTATTAAATTACGTCCGCAATTCATGGCTACCTTTGATCAGGTGTTGGTTTGTTTTTTTTCGAAATTTAAAAATCAAGCCGGCTTTATTTCGGTTCATTCTTCAATAAACAGTCGAATTAAAGCCGATTTGATTTTAGAAAGCTGCCGTCACTGTACTACTATGGTGCAAATTACCGAAATGGTGGCCTAAACCGCCCAATGGGTCCGGTGTTGGGGGCGTTGGCTGGCATGTCGCCGCCGCTGCCGCCGCCACATACCATTCACTTAAACCGCCACCACCACCGCCACCACCACCGCCACTTAAACTGAGGCTACTACTATGCTGTTGTTGTTGTTGCTGTTGTTGATGATGTTGTTGTTGTTGTGTAGATCCACCACTTTGATTATTAATAATCTGCGGACTAGCTGCTACCGATATACTGCCAGCTGATGATGAATTTGATTCCTCACCATCACTATCATAATGTTGCGGTGACCGTCCACCAATACTGTTACAACCATGCACTTTCATATGTTTCCTTAAACTACTAGGATGTGTATAGGATTTATCACAACCAGTAACACGACAATTATACGGTTTGTCTGATGTATGAACATGGGAATGTTTTTTACGATCTGATGAATTAGCAAAACGCCGATCACAACCTTCATATTCACATTTAAACGGCTTCTCACCTGGAAAACAACGAAAAAACGATAGAAAAATTAGGGGAAACACCCAACATTTTATCAAACTAAAATCTAGACGGCTATGATTAATTAAGTACATATTGATAACGGACAGATGTCGCTAATGTTACGGATGTGTCTGAGTTAACAACCAACAGGTGGCTGAATATAGATTGAAAAAGTACACTGTTGCCAAATTAACCAAATACTATAGAGAAAGAGATAGGAATTAATCAATCTATTTATAAGGTAATTATACGATTTTGTTATAGTCATCATTTTAATATATATTGGACGACTTATCTGGGCAATCAATCAATCTTCCTATTCTAATACTGCAATTGATTATAAATTAAAATTATACGTCAATAAAAAATTACAAAAAAACAAATCAAGGCCTACTATTTTATTATTGTGAAAAACTAAGAGACGGTCAATGTTAGGTTAGAGGTCATGTCCCTGTTGCTCTTTTTCTTCTCATACACCCCCGCTTATTTCATTAGACTAACCAAACGGGTGCAACAAAGATAGATGTAGATAGGTAACAGAAGAAACAAAACAAAAACGATTGGAATGTAACGAACGGGCCGAAAATCCCATGTGAATTTTTTTGTCTTTCTCTCTCTCTTTCTTGTTCTGTCTTTCGACAACATTTCATGTTATATATGGGATTCTCTTTATAACTTGTCATAAATCAAAGAATCTCGTCTATCTTTGTTGTTTCTTTGGAAATTCTTTGTGTGTTGGGTTAACAGTGGATAGATTTGCAAAATTTTCCCGCACAGGTGGGAGATTCAATTAAAAAACTGCCAAATTTCCAACGTGTCATCGGCCACGATCATCAATAAGTGCGGACGTCATTGATCATTTATCATTTCGCTTTTGGGGCGAATTCTTGAAAGTGTCGTCAATTGTCCGAAACAAAACCCAAAACGCCAAAATCTCTATACCTGGTGTTCTCGTATTTTAATCTGGTTTTTGTTTAATTTCCCCCCCATTTTTTTCGAACTTCCACCGAGACAGAATAAGAGAAATCTTGATTTATATTAAAATATCTGACTTGATCAAGATTTATTGTAGATGTGGCTTTATAAAAAAAAAAAATTGGAACCAGATTAAAATCCGATTTGATAAATTTCCTGCAATTGTAAATAATAATAATGTTAATAGTAGAAGAGGGTGACAATAGTTGGCAACATTGATAACAACAAATTTGATCGATCTATTTTTATTTGCAAACAACTTGACGAAGAGAAAATCACCAACATACAAGGTGTTTGTGATCGGGGAGGCATTGACGAGAAAAAAGAAAATCTAAAAGATATAGTATATGCGGCCCGTGACAAATGACTATCAGGACAGATTCATAATAGGAGACGGTATTGGGAATAATGAGGCATCTATTGTGGATCGGGCACACGTTAAATTGATGGTTGCTCTTTATTACCACCACCACCACCATTATTATCATCCGTGGATAAATCCAGGGAAATTCGTTAAAATCCCATCAACAAAACAACAAATAATTCACGCCAACTTGATGCGAAACTACCGCAATTCGCAAACAATTCTAATAAAAAAAAAAAAACGAAAATAATCAAGTGTGCTTTTTTCTAAACTTTAACCCCCGAAATCTTCCAAATAGGGGTGAGATTTTGTGATGGAGCGAGATAGATAGTAGTGTGGCCCTTGTGAATTGTAAAGAGCTATTTATCAAACTGTTGTTCATATGACAAGTTTTATATTTTATTCTCTTCCTTCGAATACGCTCGCCTATTGTTATCAACAAGAGCGCCAGTACTGCCACCTCTATACAATTGACACTCTGTAAATATAAATAAATAGTCCATCCATCCACCCCAATTTTATTACCAAACTTATTCCAAGAAAAAACTTGTGTAAATCAAACCAAATTTCTACACATTTATTGCTGTGATGTTGGCAATTGCGCAATTTCCAACTTGAAATCACCCCAATAAATCAATCCTGTAGAGTCGTCACTTGTTTTGTTTTTTTTTTTTTTTTTAATTTTATTTTATTTCTTCTGGTCTTAAATTTGTGTGTAGATGTGAAATTTGATACACGGTACTGCGACTACTGGAGATGCGCCCACGGTTCGAGAATATTCCGGATCTTGTAAATAAATCACCAAACAAACGACCATTTTATTTTTAATTGTTTCTAATATTAAAATATTTCAGTTGAAATTTGATCATTTGTGTATCCCCTGAATACGGTCCTGTCTATCATGTCTTTATCCACGATAATAATGTGCATATACCGTCGGATAAAATTACCAGTGGTACCACACAAAAAAATACAAAAATAAACAAAGATAGATTAATTGTAAGATAGAGAAAACATGAATTTAAAGGGATATTGTATAGATATCTAGATAGCCTTTTGTTATTTTGTCAATAATTTGATTGGGTGGGATAATTGAAATAATTGCCTATCGACCAATTATAATCGAATTATTGTCATTTGTTTATCCGTTATTATTAGGGGGAAAATGAAGGATATTGTTCATCTTTTTTATAGACAAAAGGTATAAATTTAAGTAAGGCTACTAGATAACACTGGAAATAAAATTTAATTAAATTTAATAATTAAATTAAATTAACATTTATCACTATTATTATTATTATTGTGATTATTAAGATGAGATGGAGAATTTTTAAACAGAACTATAAATAGATATTGGTGGTGGAATCATTGTTCTGTCAGCTGTCAAAATACCAACATAACAACAACAACAACAACAATAATAATAATAATGGTGATAGAAATGAAAATCCGGTTTCCGGTATACAATCATGAACGCATCATTATTGTTTTCACAACCCCCGTTGCATTGTTTTCCTATTTATTTTCACAGATTTTGATCGATTTCCTTCAAAATAACATTCTTCAAAAAATCCTCAAGGAAACTGTCAATTGTTCACTGAAATAAGCCAACTAAGATCCAACATTATTATTATTATTATTGTGGTTGTTATTACCACGATCTACCACATGTAATTTGATATGGAAGATAGTGATGATGTCCGTTACCCGTCTCACCCCTCTATTCTCGTTTTCTTTTTTTTTAAATATACCATTACTATACCCATTCATATATGGGACAAACTACAAAAGGTCTTTAATTTTTTTGTTTCTTATTCTTCTTGTTGATTGTATTCGGTTTTCTGATAAATACACAGTATCATGATATCATATACCTGTATCCGCTACTTTGGTACAACACCCCCTTTACCCCCTAATGATCGTTTTTGGCGAACTCACCCTTGTATGATGACAACAACAACGAGAAAAAAAACGAAAATCCGATTCTATTCTTGTCTATTTTATTGGATATCTTTATCACGCACAACTGTTATAAATATGATGAATATAATGGCGGATTATAGTCTCCCATTGCCGGTTAATCGCTTTACTTTTTAAATAATAATAGTAATAATAATAATAATGAATGCTAAGGGGTTTTGATACAGTTTTTTGGTTGGATGGAGGATCGACAGCTGCGCCCTATACAACAACTACAGCCATATTTAACTTTATTCACAATCTAATAAATAAAAAAATTAATAGTAATAATAATAATAGTCGAGTTTAATTACAATCAGATATTTTCAAATTGATTTCATTGTTCATTATCTAATAGAAAAGAAGAAATAATGGTGATGATGAGGATGATTACGGTAAAAAAACAGCTTCTAATCCAGCCAATCATAGATGATGATTGTTCAATTGTTTTTCGATTCTATTCTTTTTATAACAAATGAAGATAAGATCCATTAATGTTAACATTTTAGATATAAGAAAGAGATAGATATAGGTATTTTATTATTATTATTATTATTATACAGGATGTATAATGGTATTTTAACTCTCAGTTGGCTATGGCTCGGTAACGTAGTATCGTAGATTGATTCATATTGCACTAAATTTGACACTTGTTAGTGCATTTTCCAAGCGGCTGAGCAAAGCTACGACACTACATAATTAAGTCAAAGCCAACTATGAGGTTATACACCCTGTATAGGTAGTATATAGGTGAGTTAAAGTTATTACAAGTATAAATTGCAAAATTTCACAATTAATGGACGTATTTCCGTGAAATATATCGATATTATTTATGTGAATCTCTTGGCCTTTTTATGTGTGTGTATGTATAGATTATATACGTGGCATACACGTTCACCAACAAAATAACAATAAAATCACCATAACAACAACAAAGAAATGTGTCCGTTTTTTTTGTTTTTGGTTTTTGTTGTCTTCGTTTGACCATTTTTATAAAACGGCAATGGATTTTATTTTATAATTGTTCAACATCAATCAAACTGTATATACGGTATATAAAATGAGTGAGAAAGAGATAGATTGTGGTTATTTTTATGAATAAAAAGTCCGTGCACGTAAAATTCGATTGATTCGATTTTTAAGATTCTTGTATGGAATTTATAAATTATTTTAATTGATTGGTAAGACTGTCTAATCATTTGTTGTATTAATTCGAAATTTCGAAAAAATATACATAGAGTTCCGTATAATATCATTTTTTAATATAAACTATTTTTTAACGTGTCTTAATTTTATCCCTTGATAGATTCCAAGATGTTTTTTTAAAGTTACACCCTTATATTGCAACATTTCCACGCGTTATAATTTCTATCAAATAGGCTGTGGTTTTAAATTTTCCACGATTCTCCTTAGTTTTATTGTAAAAATTGTGAAAAATGGTAATAAATATAGCGTCTCTATTCATATGATACATATTTATAACTCCATATTTTTCTCTAATTTATTTATTTTTATTGTTTTTTAATTTAAAAATTATTTCATCTGTTGGTAAAACTGTATAATCGTCTTTTATAATAGTTCTATGGGTATTAGTACAAACATTTTTAGAAAAAATATACAGAGCGTTCTATATTATAGGTAATAGGTAACAACATTAATTTCTCCGCCATTTTCTAATATAGACTAGATTTTTTAACGTGTCGATACGGATTTGAAAACTTTATCGCTCGATATATTTCAATATTTGATGTTTTTGAAAAATTGTGAAAAAAAATATACAAGGTGTCTCATTTTATATGCTAAACATTATCAACTCCACCATTTTTACTTGAAATTAATTTTTCTATTTTCTATTATAGTGTTTTTTAAATTTAGATCGTTTCCAAATGTGTTATTTTTGAAAATTTACAACCCGTTGTATTTACCATAGTGGGCCATGGTTTTTTCCCTACATTTCCCAAGATTACTGTGATAATGGCAGTAGGGACAACAGGATCGATAACAACTCCCATACCACTACAGAGACACTAAAACACACTCACACATTTAGATAAAGCAAAAACAACACACTAACGTTTCCTACAGGATTCTATCAATAGGTAAATTGGATTGTTTCTAATTTGTTGAGACAAAAAATTCGATTTCCTAGAGATCTCTATTTAATATAACAATTATCCTATATCTATCTCGCTCTATCATATAGTATGTATTTATTGTGAAAAGGGTATAGTTATAAATATCGAATCAACTGAGCATAAAGCATGAATAACTGTATGTTTAACCAACAAAACTCTTAACAAACAGTAATTACGACCCCCTCCGTTTTAAATGAAGTAATTCAGTTTTGCCCCGAGCAAGCTCCTTTTTACTCGTATCTCCATCTCTATCACTATCATTGTATATGAACGTGTATTTAAACAGCCCCTCTATTCTATGAATTGGTCCGTGGTGTTATAGCACTGTAATGGGCTCGAATTGCGTGATAATAAATCCGTGTATATGTGCAAAGATACCGAATTTTATCAACATAGGGATGAATAATAATAATAATTATAAAAAGAATACAACCGAAGAAGTTTGGGGATGTTTACGATTTCACTATTTCTCCATTTTTGTTTCTACAAGACAACAACAACAAAAATTCAAAGGTGCTTTCTCTTGTATTATTTTCCACTTAAACAACTCGATATTGGAAGAAACTACCCTTGTGTGTCAGTATCGAGAGCAACAACAAAAAAACCGCAACTACCCCTCGAATAAGCGCACACCGAAGAAAAAGACGAGAATGTTGATATTTTGAATAGATTTTTATTTCCACCACATAATCTCGCACATAATGAGTGTATTATTCAGATTCTTGTTAAAATACGAATCTATCTATCTTTGTTTGATACATCAATTATACTGATATAGTCATCTCAATTTTACTTGAATTATATACTAGTTGGCTATGATGATGACGATATTCAATTTTCACTGTTGTGGTTGTTGTTGTTTGAACAAAACACACTCGAAAGCACAGCCTACTCTTCTCTCATCTATTCAGGTATTCACATACGCATACATAGAAAAATATTTACCTGTATTATTGAATGGAGTATACATACTCGACAACGACTACTATACAGATTATCTCAGCTTATATGCACTTTAGCGTAGTAGAAGTAGTACTAGATGTATGAACAATAAAATCCAAGTAGCCCTTGAGAATGTTTCTTGCTTTTTACACCTAAATTCCCTAACAATAAACAGACACGACAATATCGATCTAGACTGCTATGCTAATATTACAAGAAAAACAAAATAGTATCGATTTCTGACAGCTGCCTATCATTTGTCGCAATCTTGACGACCACTAGATCTGTTTATCGTCTCTTGATTAGTTTTTTTAGTAAGCTGTGTAAATTACAGTTATTTTGGGAGAATTAAATTTCGACAAATTTTACGGTTAACACAATCTAACCTTTAAAGTTATAAATTTTATTATAATGTCTTTTAATAACGAATTAAAATCGTTGGGTGACGTTTATTTTAAATATTAGTGGAATTTTCAAATATTCCAATCTAGTGATCTTGTTAAATAAAACAAAAACAAACAGAACATTTGAATAACGTAATTAAATGGATTTCATTTAAATTTGTGGATTTCATTATTGTTTTTTTTATCGTTTTTATGGCCATCTCTTTCTCGTCCATTTTCATCTATTTCATGTCTCTTTTCTTATTATGTCGATAAACAGACCGAACAAATGGTTGGTTGTAATTAAATACACGATCAAGACAAATGAATTAGAATCCATCTATCTATCTCTCTTTCTCATTATCCCTATTTTCTTGTGACAATTATACTATCTTTGTTGTTATCATTTATCTAACGTGTCGGTTTTTTTATGGGCTATCTGTATAATATTAGATGTAGTATTTGGATAAGGAGTCAAGCGGGCCGTTGCCGAATCGACGTCGTTATCGTTATCGTCGTCGACGACTAGAGCGTTTGTTTCCCTTTAGAAGCGACCCCCTAGGCGCATCGATCGTTTCACATGTCTCCTGCACCGGGCAAAATGGCGGATCGGACGATTGTGTCACAGGGAGAGGATGCTTATACGTCCCTACCAACAATCCTCCCCCCCTTTCGTTCACTAACCCTCGATCAACCCTTATCCAACTCTACTACTGTTGTTGTAATATTGTAACAATTGTAGAGACGATTTAAAATCGGGGAAAATTTCGTTAGAATTAATACGACAAAGACAAATTGTCTTTGTGTATATTTTAAATTAGGAAAAATGCACTTTGTTAAAGTCATGAATTAATTAACGAACTATGGTGATTATAAAGATGATGGAGAGATATATTAATGGGCGTTTCTGATAGGTAGCAATATATTTTAACGTTAATCAGACGATGTGTATTATATATTTATATATAGGTTTTTAAAAGGTGCCACGGAGGCGGATCACCCGGAGGGCCTCTTCACGGTTTCCACTCACAATCAGTAGCAACAAACAAACAAACACAGCAATCTTCCCCAAATTAAATCCATCTATTTCATTCGCTAGGTAGCATCAGGATATTTCTCTGGCGCAAAAAAAAATCGAAATACGTTTTGGTTGAATAATCTCGAATCAAAGTAGCCTTATGAATAAATAACAATACCCCCATATGTACTACATGGTATGTATAGAAAACTAGGGCACACCCTCAATAATATCCGCGTGTATGTGTGTGTTTCTGTGTTAAACGGCCGCCGGTCGTAATCGTAATAGTGGGTACACTTGAAAATACAACAAAGATTGGCCTCAAGGGTCCTCCAACAGGCGGCAACAACAACAGCCGTTGAAAATCATTTAATCGCCTTTTAGGGACAGTGATTATTGCACTACATACATTACAGGAATCATTGATAACAATAGAAATAGAAAATAAATGTTGTGAATTGATTGTTTCGCTATCTACTCCTAACAAATTCAAAGAGAAAATTGATTTTCGAAACGAGATTGTCGCTTAATTGTTCAAAAAATTAACACAATTTCGTTAAAAAAATATACAGAGTGTTCCACATAATAATCCTGCATTTTTTGTTCATAAAACAGTATCGTAGATTAATTGATATGCTTGAAAAATGCATTAACAACTGTCAAATTTAGTCAAATATGAATCAATCTACGACACTACTTTAACCAAGGCGTATCCAACTTGTACTCTTTCTAATGTCTATCCGGTACAAGTATTTGTCACAAAAGGCTGTTTTCTTTTACAAAGCGTCATATTTAACAAGGTGTATAACAGTACTTTACCACATACTCGGCTATGTTCAACTTACGTAGTGTCTTAGTTTAATTCGGCTGTCTTATGAAGTAAAGAGTGAAGTAAGTTACGACGCTAGTTATCAGAGATATGGGCAACTTGTAGTGAAGTACCGTTACTTAGCGACTGTTAAAATGTTTGAGATTTTCAAGTATACCCAGTGTCTCCTCTAAAAATAACAAAGTTAATTTTTGAATGACTTAAAACTTTTCTTCCATTGTAGATTTTGCTAATATTTACTTCCGTTTTATATGACAAGCTTAATCGTATTTAACTTATACAGAGTGAGCAACACAGTTGCATTTGTTGAATGTTGTCGTAGCTTGCTTCATATTTTATTACATTTAGCATTTTTCAAGCAAACAACCGAATCGAGCTACGACAGTATGAACCAAAGATATAACCTACTGAAAGATCATTGTGCCATATAGTTAATTTTTTGAATGTCTCAATAGTTGGCGATGCTTTTACTACACAGAGTCGTAACCTAGTTCGTATTTTATTAGATTTGACATCTGTAAAAGGAGCAACCGAATCAAGTTACGATGTTATGTAACCAAAATCGTATCCGACTCACAATCAGTCACTAAATATGAAATTTTATTTAGAAAAATCCCATTGGTTTGCTATAAAGGCGCAGAATTTGAAAATGACCAATAACATTGTTATCTGCCATTGAAAACAAAACACTTAGAGGCGCCAAATTTTAAAATAACCAATGACTTAGAAGTGCGTCATTGAAAATAATACTTTTGTATTGTTTTTATGGCCAAATGCCAATTAAATATAGATAAAGTTACTAAATTCAGGTCCAATTAGTAAAAGTTAGGGACCTTTATTGTTATGTTCTCGTCAATGTGCCATTAGTGAATGAATTTCTAACACCGAAGGGACGCTCTGTATATTTTTGATCATCGCTTTGAATTTTAGAAATTTTGCTATCTCTCAGCAACTATTTCTTCAAAATTATAATTTGTTGTTCCTTTCTTTGACTAAAACTCTTAATTTATTTCCAATTTTGAAGTTGGTATTGTGCAGATTTAGGGCAGGTGTTTCGCCCCGTTTTTCTCTTCTGTTGTTGGTGGTTTTAAAGATAAAATATTAACTGACTAACTAATTTCGAAATAATTCTCGAAAAACTGTCTTTTAATCGTTTTTTCAGGTGATTTCTTTACAGAGAAGCCACCCGCCCCTAAATACAAAATACATTGGACACACACAACAATAGGAAACCTTCTAGGAAAGTAGCCTTGACAAGAGCTTTTGACATAGGCACTTTTATTATTGTTGTGTGCGTGTGTGTGAGTGCTATTTCGAGGTTTTCAAACAAAATACCTACTACTGAAAAATATTTTATAAATGCGAACTGTAGTCTTCTCTAGGTATCTCTACTAAAGAGAAATTTATGTTTATAGAAAGTTACCCTCAAAGTCGAAACGTCTCGTAAAATCCGGAATTTAAGACAGGGTTGAAATTAAATTTTCAAGGGTGCCTGTTATTAACTGATAGATAGAAATATAGATTGGAGGAACTCACCTGTATGTGTACGTTTGTGAATTTTTAAATTTTCACTCCTAGCAAAAACCTTCCCACATCCAGGAAATGGACACGGGAACGGTTTCTCGCCAGTATGTACTCGAATATGATTAACTAATTTATATTTAGCTTTAAATGGCCGTCCATTCCGTGAGCAATTTTGCCAGAAGCAAGCATGCGTTGTGCATTCCGGACCGCCGACATGTTCAACAGTTAGATGTGTCACAATTTCTGTCATACACGTAAAATGTTTGCCACATATGTTGCGCGGCGGTGGCTGTTCATGGTCCACCCATAAACAGGTCATTTCTTGTTTCACAGTCGGTTGGCGCATATAGCGAAAGAAACCCATATTGGTAGCCGCCGCCGCCGCCACAACCGAATGATGATTGTGATGGTGATGATGGTGGTGGTGATGGGACATTGCCGCCATACCATGCGGATTCAAATACTGATGATGGGGATGATGTGGTGGGCCGACACTACCATTTTGCGTATAAGCCGGATGGTGATCGGTACGTGAATATAACATTTGATGGTGTGGCGGCGGTAGATGTGGATGGTGTTGGTGGTGATGATGATGTGGTGGCGGCGGCGGTGGTGGTGGTATATCACTGCCCGGATGATGGAACAATACTGGATCAGTGGGTGCCGTTTGGGCTGCCGTCGGAAAATCGTGGTGTTCACGTCTGAGGAGGAAATCCCGGGCTGCATAACCGGCTGCGGCGGCTGCTGCAGCCGCATTCAAATGGCCCATATGGTGGCCGTAATTCGTTTGGAAATTCTGATGGGGCGGTGGTACTGACGAACTTAGATCTGGGGCAGTCATTGCTGCCGCCGGATTTTGTTGTGGTGATGGTATTGTCGCACCACCACCACTATTACCGTTATTATTATTATTGTTATTATTATGACTTGGGCTCATTTTAATACCGTACGATGCCAGATGATGATGGCCGGTGTCCATGAACGCATTAATCATGATTAGATTAGAAATTTAATCTGATTTTAGAAATTAACTAAAACTGTCCTCAAATTCACTAATTTCGTCGCACTAAAATCAACCACATCTCTATTCTCACAATTAAAATTCGCCATTAACGACTTCATTGGTGACAATAACAATAACAACAACAATGATAACAACAAAGAAAAAAATTTAACAACGATAACGCTCAATATTTTGACGCCGCGTTGAAAGAGATCGTTGTTACACAGCCGGTGTTCACAGCTGGACTGAAACCAACACAGTAGGCCATGGTTGTTGTAGAGTAGTGGTAGTCGTAGTAGTAGTAAACGTGCGCTGTATGTTTACTATAGAAAAAGGGTGGGATACTACAACCGTATTGGTTCAATGATGGCACCCTACTATTGGTTCTAAGCAGGCGTGCTGTACTCCTGTTGGTGTACATTGGGCCAATCACACCAGGAGGTGGTTACTTGATGACATCTCTACGGAGAAACTTGTTGATTTGCTTCTTTTTTTATTTAAAGAAATAATTATCCAAATTTTTTTAGTATTGGAATTTTCATTAATAATTAACAAAAAAAAAAGATAAACCCAGCCATCCAATTATTATCGTCACTTAATTCATTTAATAAATTATTGATAGTGGTGGTGGATAATGAAAATAATTGAACATGAATGATACGATTTTTATAATAATAAAGGTAAGCAAAACGAATCAACATTGGCTTTGTAGTAGCCGAAACTTCTCGAAGAAGAAATTTAAAGTTGTAGCGGTCGACTTTGATGTTGTTGTTATTGTTATTATTGTTGATAATGATGGATCCCGTTCAACTAGATTTAATGGATCGTCTATACGATTTATTGTATCGTTTAATTAAAGGTACCAGTTGCCGCCATCTTGATATTCAAAATATTATGCTTATTCATGATAATAATCAAATTTCTATGTCGATTCAAACCACCACACACTCTATCTATTATTATCAACATCATTACTTATTAATGCAACAATTAGATATCAATTTTTTTCTATAATTTTATTAAATTTTCTATCATTGATAGATACACATAATTAATAGTTTCTACAATTTTGCTAGAAATGAAGAAATTAATTAATGAATACGAGAAATATTATGAATAATGTTGCGTGTATATCCGTTCAGTTTTGAGAGTCGATAATTTTTTTCCTCTTTCTTCGTTCGTTTTACCTGACAGTTTCAGCGACTAAGATTAATAATGTAATTTCTGGAAGCCATTATGGCTAATGTACGGGCGCCATTGTCATTGCTTATAAGGTTATTGGATGGGGTACCAACAACACAACAACAACAATAATAATAATAAGAAAAACGGAATAACAACAACAACAATAATAGTTGTAATGATGAAGATGGAGCATTTATTTCGGTTGGCTGTATTGAACATTAAAAGAACGAAAAAAAATGGCGAACAATAATATGCGCGCTCTAACTCTAATTGTAAATAATTGGTTTTCAGAAATTAGAATTAGAAATCTGAAATGCGCCAAATTTTGCTCAAAACTGGACAAAATTATTATAAAGTCTGTTTAAATTATAGCAAACCCAAAGTAACTTAGAAATAAGCATCATCACTTTTTGTACCTTTCCTCTTAAATCATCAATTACTGTCCGTTTTGTTATCTACTTAAGATTATCGTCTAATTCAATTGCCATAAAGTCAAGTTGATCGAATTCTATTTGATTTACTATATAGCGATATTCCATCTAGCACTTGACTGCGTCTTTGGTTACGTAGTGCCGCAAAGTATGAACTAATCTATGACAAAATTAAAACTCACCCTGTATGTTTCTTTGAAAGTGAATTTATAACTTGAACAATTTCATTTATTGTTATTATAACGAGTAGGTATATCGTTTAACTCTCTATTTCAACCGTTCTTTGTTATTATTGATTTACTACCTCTCTAAATCAGCCCACTCCTCAGAGAAAAAACGACAACGACTACTTCTTTATACTTACAGAAGAATGTTGATTACGTAAAACACCTACTACTACACACCTGTTTCATCTTTGTCGGTAAATTGGATTTGTAAATTAGATTTTCAGGTGATTTTACAAAATGGGAGAAAAAGAAATAAACCTCATTAGATTTAACGGAAAAAGCTCCAGTGAAAGTTCATATTTTGCTTAAAAACAGCCATTTTACAGTAAAACCCCTATTTCACATCATTTAATACAAGTAATATAGTTGGCCATGCTTTGATAACATAATGTCGTAGATTAGTTCATATTCTACTAAATTTAACAGTTGTTTCAAGTCTGGAGAAAGCTACAACGCTATGTAACCAAAGACATGACCAACTGCGATATAAAATACCCCATATAATAAACTAATAAGTACACAATTATTTTAAATTTACAGCAGAATTGTTCTTAGATGAAATATTGTTTAATAATTCAATGCAGGATATACATTAGAGAAGTTTTACTGTATAATGTTTAAATTACACAAAAATTCGAATCAATAGTCGACTATGATTGATTTTGAAAACGTTCAATCAAGCTGATAAAATGGTGGATGACTGTTTAAAATCCTGTTTCACTTACAAGGTGTGCAATACGAGTTCATCTTGCAATTGGGCATATTTTTGGCTACGTAGCGCTGTACTTTGTTCGGACACTTGTAGAATACAAGGCCTGCTAGATGTCTCAGTAGGTACTTTGCTGTATTAGACCTAAATGGAAATTTTAGACAAATGGCAATAATATTTCGATCTCTATTTCTTAGTCTAGTGTTACCAACTCTTGGTGAAAAATTTGTAGCCAATCATACAAATAATTCTAGAATTGCGAAGATAAAGAGCGCTACTGCAATAAAAATTATCAATTTTGCTTCTTAAAAAATGATTTCTGGAAAATGAATAAATATCTACATAAATAAATGTCAAATTTGTATGAATGAAGTTACGACACTATATACTAAAGATGCAGCAAACTGCGAGATGAAATACCCTGTATTTATTTATTTTTCTATTATTTGTTTGAACTAATTAGCTCTCAAATGGAAAAAAATACTTTTCTTCTTAAATAAGGGTCGAGTCAATGGTCCGTTAAAATAACGTACTTAGAAAAAGGCGACAATCGTTCACCCCTTATACATAGAAACGATCAATTCTATAGGTGCAATAAAGTAGAATTTAAATATTGAGAGAAGAAAAAAAAACCGACTTCTTTCAAATCTATTCATTTGTCAAATCATCACGGCGCGATCCATATCAAACAAATAACAGTAAGCGCATAATTACAATAAAGCAAAAGAAAAATCACTCACATCACAGAAGAAGACTGTGATGTGATGTGATTATGAATGGGAGAAAAATCGAAAGAAATCCCTTGCTGTGCATTTACTCCCGGGGAATCAAATCGTAGTGAAAAGAACAAAAATCAACCCTGATTTACAACAATAGAAACTAAAGACATATAAGAAGAAAATTACAATACACCACGTTGTCCCCTTGAACTACTCTCATTATTATTATTATTATTATGACTATTATTTGTGATTTACAATAATAATTACATGTCTACAATACAGTGACTTGACGCAACTTTATTCCGTACAACTTCCGGTTAAATAGGGGTTGAAATAATTGTGCACTAACAGTAAAATATAAAAATACCTTTACATAACAACAATAAATAATGGACATTTTAGATTCGTGGGAAACTCGATGATTATCCGATAATATTTAATTTTACAATATTGATAATAATAAAGTGGGCTGTACTGATCACTCTTTGTTGTTATTATCACAACTATAACGGAAATAACGAAATTTCAACTCACATCATAATAATAAGAATGATTTTAGAGGAATAATATGATTAAATGAACAACGAAATTGTGAGGGTGTATATTCACCCTTATCAACAGTATCATCATCATTATCAACAACCTCATCCTATTTGTAATTGAATGCCCAATTACAGTCCCTCTTATTTTATATGTCCATTAGAACGGATATAGTAGATTACAATTAATACCAATTTTATACTCTTATCTCTACACAACCAATTACCACCCCTTTTTGGTTGTGTTTCCCAAAAATTTCCGTTTGTTATACAATTAAATAAACAATTTCTCCATATTGATGTATACCACAATTGAATTACAACAAACAACCACTTAAGGCGATCAATAATCGTTGTTGAGGGGTAGAAAGATAACAAGTCGAGATATACTAATCCGGTTCTCTATACAATACGAAAATAAGCCGATTTTTCAATATATTTATAATAGATAGATTCGTATCTTTTATTATAAAGTTAATAGAAATGTCGCCTTGGATTTTAAAATTCAAATTTATTTATTTAAAAAACGCGCCAATTCTCGCAAGATTAATTGGTTATTGACGATTAATAAAGGATTATGATTGGTTGTTCTGTCACGCAAAGGCGGCAAGTTTAAAAATCAGATTTAATTTATTAAACCTACATATTTTACGAAAATAAGCCGATTTTTCTATGCATTTATAACATCCTGATTCGTATCTTTTATTGTAAAGTTAATAGAAATGTCGCTTTATGTTTTAATTTAAAATTCATATTGATCTGTTTGAAAATAGCGCTAATTCTCGCGATACTGATTGGTTCTTTTGTGTGTGAAGGCGGCAAATATGAAAATTCAATTTATTCATTAAACATACGAAAATAAGTAGATTTTTCCATGTTGGTAGTTATTTATAATTATTAGCTTCCTATCTTTAGCTTTTAGCTTAAAATAAATGTTGAACAATCGCGCCAATTCTCCCGATTTCGATTGGTTATCGACAATACTTATGCATTATGATTGGTTGTATTGCGGCAAATTTGAAAGTCGAATTAACTTATTTAACTTTTACGAAAATAAGTCAATTTTCAATTGTATTTATAATAGCCAGTTTTGTATCTTTTATTGTGGATTTCAACTTGGAATTTAATATAAAAATCATCTTGATCTATTTGAAAATCGCGCTAATTCTTCCGATACTGATTGGCGTTCGCAACTTTCGTTGGTTATGATTGGTTGTATTATTGGTGTAAAGGCGGCAAATTTGAAAATTCGATTTATTTCATTAAACATACTTTTTTTTAATAATTTAAGTCCTATAAACATTCCGTTCATGTTCGTATATGTAAACGCATAAATCATCTATCACGTGTTCGAGAACCTCGCATTTACATAATCGAAACATTCATAATCTGGAATTACATTCTCAATGTTTGTTATTTATAATCTACAAGTCTAGCGCGGTGGTAAGGGGATAATATGGTAACTAGAGGATGATAACGATGATAAAGACAACAATATACAATTTATTATAATTGTCGAAAATATTTTTTAAAAATCCATTTTTCTTCTCCTAATTGATGATAATAATAAATTTTATTAAGTCTGGACGTAAAAACAAGGGTTGGTTGGTTTGGTTAATAAAAAAAATAAATAAAACAACAATATAATGAAATAGGTAAATAAATCAAATAGGATTGGTGAGATGGATGTTGTAAATCATCAACATCAGCAGCATACAGTTTTGACCACAAATCATCATCGTGTATATTTTTTTTTTATGACAGAAATAATCCACCGGCGATTAACCAACATTCCATCAATCAATTCGTTCAGATTCTTCACCAATCTAACCAACTATCAATCGATTCCGATGTCATGAATTCTCGTTAAATTCGATCGATTTTATTGGAAATTATCAAGAGAAAGACGACGAATAATAATGGAGTGGTCGTTTGTACGGTCGTAAATGTTCAGTTTTTAACCTTTACAGAATAATAATAAGAACAATCGAAAGAAGAATAAAAGAATGGTGGTTGTTTGTTTTATATTGTGGTCAGAGGATCTGTTTAAAAAAGGAGAAGATTGAAAAAAGCAGTTAAATTTTATGTGAGTTGGTAGAATGTATTTGTCCATTCATAAATATTATAACCACTATTGAATATATTAAATATTTATTTTATTTAATTTGTATTGATGACCATTATTATTATTGTCTTCCATTTTAAACGAAACTTCATTATTTCCACGATTATCCAGTTGTTTTTTTTGTGTATTTTTTCATATTTGTTAGTCAAATATCCAAGCTTGTTTTCAACGTATTCTAATTTATTTTCGTGATTATTCATAAATTCTAATATTTGTCAACTGTTTTTTATATAACAACCCAACAAATTAGCCAATCAGTTTCAAAATTTTCTAATTTATGAAGTTGATTAGTTTAATGAAGAATTGTAGGTAGGCGATTTGAATTTCTAATAATCGCTAGACTATAGAAGAATGGTGGTGGAGACCGCCTACAATCGCGCCACCGCCAACCACCCCATAACACCCTTGTACATTTTACAATAGATACGCTTTTCTAAGACCGATTTCTATGTAGCGTGCGAGTGTGGTTTGATTGATGATAGCGGTGGTACCGTTTATTTGTTGGTGTTTGTGTTAGTTTCAATGTATGTGTTAAAGTTTGAAATTGCAGGCGTGTCAAGAGGGCGTCTACAGACGCGCCTACATATATGCAGAAGGTACTAATTATTGCACCCACTCACGAACACTAAACACATACATTTAAACAACAGAAAGAAATTTAAAGTTGTTCAAAAGAGAAAGATAGATACAGAAAGAGCAATCATTAATATTCGAATGTGTAAAGGGGAATGAATGGGGGTGGTTGGTTAATATATAAAACATCTGTTTTGAATAACATTATTCATAAAACAACATGACAAATTTAATTTGTAAAAGATGAAAAAATATCCGAGAAGAAGAATCAGAGAAAAAAACGACAACGAAATTGTTTGGTGCCCGCATCGTCTCAAAAGGAACCCTTTTTTGTTTATGTCGTTCCTTTTTTGACAATCGTAACATTTCAAGAATAATTAACTAAGAATTTATTACTTTATCTCCAAATATTATAACGCTACAAAAACCAACCCCTCATCATAACGATATATATCTTTATTTTGTTATTGTTATTTTAATTGTTCCCGAAAGTGTGTGCAATTTATTCTTAAACGAAATGACAAATCTACCGCGACCATAGAAATTGGTGATAAATCAAAACTAAATGTATTTTTTTCTCTTCGTCTTATTCTTCTTCTTCCACAACCTTTGTATTTTGTCAAAATCGGAGATTTATTGGCTCATTCTTAAAAGAACTGTGACGGTCGAAATTAGCATCGATAGGTTATTTAGTAACAAACTCGAAATTATCGAAACTCGAGAGCGACCATTAATAATCATAAAGCCAGGTCCGCGAATAACAATCAAAACGGATCAAGCATTCGCGAATACTGACGAACATTGCAAAACAGAAACAAACGCTCTGATTGTAGATTCGTTCAACAAGCGAATACGAATACGAATTATCGATAATTGTTTGCGATGTTCGTTGGCGTTCGTTCACGCTCATCATAGTTCGCGTTCGTTCGTCTTCCAAGGATCAGACTAATCTAGTTATCGGGTGTATGCCTGACGACAAAAAATAAGAATTTGGCTTATAAGTAGAAACATATATTTGAATATTTACTAAAAATTCTAACCTTAAAACTTCAACTTTGACTATCTCTATTAGTATTAATTCATTTTTGTGCGATTTATCGAATATTTTAAACAAAATAGTTGATTTTAGTGTAAAATATAAAAGAAAAAGAACAAATACCTAATTCACGAATTCTTCAAAGGCAGCAGCAGTACCCAGAATAAGACTGACATTAATCGAATCTAGAATTGTAAGGTTAGAAAGTTGAAGTACCAACAACAGCTGGAAAGTTTGGTTATACCAACCCAATTTTTTGGCGAGCGCGCAATTCAAACGTCTCAATTTGGAACTTGGAAATTTTAAATTGTACGCTCAACAAAAATATTGGTAATTTCTAACCTTATAATTCCAAATTTGGTTTATGTCAATCGTATTCGTGCACCGTGTTCGTGCTATTTTTTTGTCTTTTGAACAATTGACGAATTATTTGTAAAAGTAAGTATTTCTTTTTCTGTTTTACCGATTTTTGATTATTTTATTTAAAGAAATGCCATCAATTATCTTCTCTTTGATAGACCTACTTTCTTGTTTTCCACATTTATTAAAAATTATAAATACTTTTCCTTTTACATACAGCGCAATATGAAGCTAGCTACGACTCTATTCACTCAAGACATGGCCAACTGAGAGCTGAAATAACGTTGTATCCAGGATACTGTGGTAAGTTTCTTCGTTACGTTAGTTACGTACTGTCGTAGATTGCTTCATATTTTATTAAATTGAACATTTGGTAATGTACTTCCCAAGTAGCCGAGCAGAGCTACGCCACTATTTACCAAAAGATAAAAATAGATATTCAAATTTCAATCGATAGAGAATCACAGCAGTCACTGGGTGACATTTAAATAGATTTCTAACAATTAAACAGACAATTACTGAGTAACATTCAAACCAGAAGGTTTCGTATCCGGTAAGTTTTCTCTAATTTCCCAGTAAAATGGACTACCTTATACAAAATGATTTATGAAGACATCCATCTTAAAGTCAATTTCAAGAAGAAATAGTTGAGACACGTGTCAATTTCAATGGAATCTCCCATACAAATAGAGCAGGATTTATGGTGACAAATATGTCTATGGTGTCCTCGAAATTTCATGGGTGGTCATTTTTACTCTAATTAAATGGTCATGGTAGATTTTACAAACAAAATCTGAATTTATTCTTGGTAAATTCCATCATTACTAAGGGTGTTGGTGTGGATATTTTAATGAAAATACAACCAACCGTGTTTTTATGTTTCAATTTTTAATTACTTGATAATTTACAGCTGCTTATTATTAAATCGAGAACAAACTAGAACGGCGAAAAAATAAATATCAAGGGAAGAACTTTGTAAACTTAATTAGGAATTTGTTTTTGTTTCTAAATTAAATTTTATTACATAAATATAGGCGAACATAAATTAATTAATTTCGTATTATTTCCTAATTATTATCAAGATAATAATAAAAATAACGACAAATAATAGTGGGCTTTGTTAGACATCCAACAATACTAGATAGATATAGATAGATTATGAAAAACCACCCTTGCCACACAGCAGGACATCTTGATTTCTATACTAAACCAATATAACAGAAGAGAAAAGAAACAAAACAAAACAAAACAAAAATAATCGACAATAGTGACATCTGCGTTCCGTCCGCAAATTATTACAAATGTTCAAACAAATTCGAAAGAATACAAAACGAAAAACACAAAAAAAACTACATCAGTAATATTATTAATTTACTGTAGGGCAATTTTTCAAAAAGACAAACCCTCTATCTATATCGGGGGTGGTTTTTAATCAACAATAATTAGAAATAATAATTGAAAATTACCCACAATTAGTCGACTATAGTGATTGTTTTAATTCGTGCGTTATAAATTGCGGTAATTTGATCGTCCGGGTATGAAGTGGTAATTTCCGTTTCGTATCCATCAAAATTAATAACGCTTTTAATTAATTTAATTAACACAACAATAATAGGGTTTGATTTAAATGTAAATTACTAGCCTATAATAATTCTTTGTTGTTGTTGTTTTATTGTTGAAAATTACCATAAGACTACAATTTTTATTTATGGAAACCATCTACCGAGATCTTTATCGGGGTCTTGGATACGATATTAAAAAATATTTAAACACAAAGATTTGGGATGGTTGGGTAAATGATGGGACAATTCCATGGGTGCTATAATAAATTTGGTAACGCCCAGCAGAGGAGCCGAAATCGGCCTGAAATGACAAGAATTCTTCTCCATAAAACAAGCAAAACAACCAAGAAAAAAGAGCAGAAAAACCGTTGATCAAAGCCGCAAAGACCCTATAGGGTGTTATCAAGATCGACACGAAGATGACACGATCGAAAATTGATGTTTTGCCAGCTATTTAGACAACGAAAAAAAATAATGGAAATTAAAGATTCCCATCTAACTGTTACAACAAAATAGAAATAATATAAAGCACAATAAAAATAAACAACTACTTAATTATTTTTCAGTTGGTATTAATAAATGTCATAAACTTTAAAACGGTATAAACTATGAAATTTTATCGAGTAGGCGCTGAATTGTTGTTGTTTTGTATTCAGTTGTTTGTTGTTTAAATATTATTTTATATAATAGTTGGCCGTGGTTTTTTTCTGAAATTTTAAGAAAATTATTGAAAATCCGTACTTGGATCAATTTAAAACTGTCAACAATGTCAACAATTTGCCATAAGATTCCCATTTTTATGAATACAACACTAATAACTTGCATCATTTACAAATTAATTTTAGATAAATTATAATGAATATATTCATGATAAACAAACGAACAAATTGATTATTATCCACTCGTTTTTGGCCAATTTCGCAACAAATAAACAATAGGTGGCGCCAGTTTTACTCCTATCATCACGAGTATATTTGAGTCAAGCCAATTTTGATGAACTGTACAATCTATTTTTAAGTTAATCGACTAGCCTACTTTGATTTTTACTGTTTGAGTTATTCGATTTTCTTACAAAATATTTTCAGTTATTGTTTATAGGCAGATGGCCGTGACTTGATCATCGTCGTAGCTTGTTTTTTAATCGAGAAATTTCCAAATCCATTTGTTAGTTTTCCAGGAAATTGCCAAAAAATTAGGCGTCTGTAGTGCAACCCTTTTCAATTTGGTGTCCAAACAATGCCAATATTTAATAATCGATAATTTTCTTATTTTCGTAAATATTGCGATGAGTAAAACAGCATTAGCAAGAGCATTTCAATGAGCATTAGAGAAAGTTTTTCGTTTTGGAAAATTTCACTTGATTTTAAATTTATAGAGTCAAATTTAAAATTTGAATATTTTTTATATTTTTCTATAATTTGCTGATACTTAAGCCAATATTCCAAATTTATGTATGAGTTTCACCCAGTAGTAGAAAATAGAAAGCACTTTCCAAATCTGCAAGAAATTTTCCAATCGGTTTGCTAGTTTTCCGGGAAATCGCCAAGAATTAGAGGGCTTTTATCGCACCTTTTGTTTAGTGTCGGAACAATGCTAATATTGCTTGTTTTTGGAAATAAATAAAACAGCATTAGAGGCATCTTAGAAAGCTTTTTATTTTGGAAAGTTGCACTTTGTTTGGATAACATGATGGAGATTTAATGTGGTTTTTTTAATCTACCAGGGCTAAAATCATCCAGTCCGGCACTGAGTGGTTAACTCAAAATTTTCTACAAGACTCTGTACAGAATTGTGGACAGTGGCGGACTGGCCTATCGGGCGACCGGTGGGCCTCGAAGTTGTGTGCTTTTGAGTTTTAGTTTTCACTTTAGGTAAATATGGGGCCTCTGAGGCTTATTGCCCGGGCCACTCCAAAGGGGCCCGTCCGCTACTGATTGTGGAGATCTCAAAGAGGGGCTGCTTAATTCGTTAATTATCCCCTAATTAAAATACGACCGCTGATTGGATTTTAGACAATCGTGAAACAGATGCACCCTTCTTTCTATAGAAGGAATCAATCTATTATTATCGTTAATTAATTACACATTAGACGTAAACATTTGTTGTTACCGCTTGGCTTTTATAACGATTTTTAATAACGGAATCGAACAACACCCCCTAGTGTTAATGGATTATTATCACCGTAAAAAAAATAATAAATGAAATGAAATAAAATCAAATCTACGAACTGAAATGATTTGCACATTTCCTATCTCTATTATCATCATTATTACCATTGTCATTGTCATTATTGTGATAGACGATGGAAATTAGAAATCAACACCTTTGTCGGTTTATAATTGGTTATCCGTTCGGTGGACCGTTCCTGAAAATGATCGAAACGAACAATTAATTTACTAGAATTGGAAAGATTTAAATGTTCTGAAAGGTGTACTACCAGCAATTGTTAGAAGATAAGAGAAATTGGTTATTTTTAACGATTAGAGATAGCATCTGTCTGTTCAAAAATACCAAGAAATTCTTCAATTAGACATAAAAGTTGATTTATGCCTGTCTGTATTTGAAGAATTGTGGAAAATGACCAGCATCTGTCCGATATTTTCAACGTTTTTTCAGGAGTATATACACGAGTTCTAGATTCTTGTACACTACTCGTATTATTATGGTTTTATTGAAAGGGCTCTTGAACAAGAGACGGCCAGAAGGGGGCCGCATGCCCCCCATACAGCACGCGTATGATAAAAGACAATAATACACGTACAACGTGGTACATGTACGTGTAACCAGGAGCACACCAGGATCCTTGGCGTCATGCTTTGATTCTGTCAGGCTCCGGCTACCGTTCGGTTCTCGAAAATTTAATGAAAATCCCATATTAGAACCGAGACGATTCGAATTTATTAAATCCAACTCGAATACAACTGTGTGTTCGTTCTTATTCAACGACTAGTTTTGCACAAATCACCGTTCTGACATCTCTATAATCTCGTTGTCTGTTGGCAATCACCTTTTCTCTCCTATTACCACAATCTGTCTCTATCAAACTACAACTTGTGCACTAATACAATAATAATTTCACGCTAAATAATTCAAAATACCCACTTCTCTCTACGTATGCACACAAATATATAGTGAAACCGTCACTAAACAACTTAGGGGGTCCGTTTTGTCAACACTGAGGGGGGCCTCCAATTTTTGCACATACACACAACACACAATTGGGCCAAAATCTTCAAAAATATTCAATGAAAACAAAAGAAAATCCACTGGAAAGTTGGGAGGTCTAGATGGGGGGTCTGCATTTCTACCATCGATAACATTACACGATTTTTATGTGCGAGTTGTGTGTAATTGTAGGGGGCACGAGCCCTAAATAGGCACCATACGTGGTGATTCTTCTCAATATGAAACGACATATGCGCCGGTGGCCACTAGACTTTAAAATAACAACAACAACAACGGCATTATCGAGAAAAATCAACAACAAATCGGTAAATAATAAATTTTCGAAAATTGATACAGTAATTGTAACGTTGCGCCATCTATTAGTAGCATACTTGAAGCTATTAGAATAGCGATAAGAATCATGCATGGAGCGGTGGAAGAATCCTTGAACTTGACCAAATCGAAATAATCAATTTTTCTTGGACAATTTAAATCAAATTTAAAGATTCTTATCAAATAATCGAATGTTTTCTTTATGGATTTTAGCTTAAATTTCGACGAAAGCGCATGTATTGTTTTCTAGACAGGTTTGTTCACGGTTATAACGATTCGAAACCGTCCAAAAAGGAGTTAAAATTCGTAAATAAATCGAATTATTTCGGCTCAAATTTTGAAAATATAAGCTTTATACAGAATGTCCCACGAGAAGTGATCTTTTTTATAAAATTTGCGACTGTAAACTGGTACAACGATAGTTCACCTCAGAACTCATGTTTGTCGCGAGCTTTAGTTCGGAAACTTAAGATACATTAGTAAATCTAGAATTGAGTAAATTATGGACCAATCTACGACACTACTCTATGGTGAAATTTTCGATGTTGACTCAGAGTTACGATTCAAAACTATTCGAAGAGTTAAAAATTCGTAATAAAATCGGTCCACAATTTGAAAATACAAGTTTTATACAGAACGTCCCACGAGAAGAGATCTAGTAGATTTTTTATAAATTTCGCAACTATATACAGAGTAAAACGGTATTTTACCTCTGAATTGGTTCTCATGACGGAGCATTCGGACAGTTAAAAAATACGTAGATAGGTGTCAAATTTAGTAAAGTATGAACCAATTTACGACACTGGCATGAAATGTCATTGTACACCCTGTATTTATAAAATTGAAGACAGTTTTACTGGGTAATTTTCAATTAAAATTTTGTTTAAAATCACAAACTTTTCATATGAAAGTTATGAAAATCACAAGTGGTTTATCGACTACTCAGCACGCCATAAACCTTATTTGTTGTCCTAAAAAATTTATCTACGAGGGTCCTTTAAGCATCATTTGAATGCAAAACAATTACACACTCTTGTTATTGCTGTAATTATCAACAGATTCGATATACGGTAAAAAATACAAAATTAATGATTTTCGATAATGATTATCAACCATCTATATTTTTACAAAAATACAATTTTTAATGGGATTTTGATAAGATTCATTATTCACTGCACGATTGTGAAAATTAATGGTGACTTAAAAAAAAAAAACACGAATTTATCTAACAATAACAATCGAATGACAACCCCTACTTACTACCAATTAAATTAAATTCTAGAATGAAGGAGGGGAAAAAATAACAACGAAATATTATAAACACAACTTGAACAAATACGGTACGAAGAAAGGTAAAAACGAAGGTAACATGCAATAACGACAGTATTTGTTATCAAGTCGAGTTGGTAAGTTGGTAGTTTCGTTTACAATCAGAAAAACCATCATTTCAACCCCTAGAGACGAATCTAGATTCAATTCAAACATTGTTAGCGTGGTGATTAATGGAGATTAACAATACCAAAAGTGTCACTGTTTACATTAAATTACCTTATGGGTTTTTTTATAACTAACCCCTTTGCTGTTCCTACACATACACAAACTGATAATAATAACAATAATGAACAAACAAAAAACACCCTTAATTGTATAGAAAATTGTACTGTATATTGATGATAATGATGCGCACATTATTCTACATTATCATTTTATTGTAACAGCCAACAAGGGGTAGTTAGGGGGTAGAAGTCACGCAAACTTAATTAACAATCGTTTTACTAAAACTAACTAGACCATCAGTTCATCAAATCTAGTTGGATTACGATTATTGTCCGATAATAATGCCCATAATCAATGAAATATCGTACATAAGTAATAATAATAGTGACGATAATGATGATGGGCAATTATCACTTAAACAACAGCAATCAGTGCTTTCAGGTAAATTGTTTCCAGTAGACGTCTATCGTCGAGATTCGCTGAAAAGGAAGCATAAATATCTGAAAAAAATGTTCCAACACGATAATAGTTTTATACGACCTAGAAAACTACATGGTGGTAATAACACGTGGATTGATGGCCGCCAGATGCGCAATGATAAGAATGCAACGCAATTATTTAGTATTAGTGATGCTTATTATTCGAATACCGTTACAGCTGAAAATGGGCGCAATTTGAAAACTGATAAGAAAACCGAACTAAGTTTTTGTAAAAAAATTGTCAAATTTCTCGATAGTTATTGTGAACAAAGCTCGTTACACGGATTGCATTACGTTGGCGATACACGCTTATCAATCTCTGAAAGGTATCGAAAGTTTCAGTTGAAATCTATTTTGTTACACAGACAATTTCAGATTATTTTGGTTGTTTGCGTTTCTATCGGCGCTAGCTTTCGCCTCTTATTACATTTCGAATATTTATTTAAAATGGACAAATAATCCGGTGATAGTGAGTTTCAGTCCGGTTGATGCAACAGTTGACAATATTCCATTCCCATCGGTAACGATCTGTAATATGAATCAAGCCAAACGGAGTGAAGCCGAACGGATACTGAAAGAAGGGTTCTATTCGAAGACACATAACATTCTATTGTGACTACAATCAATTTCAGGAATTCAGGCGAGAAACGTCTCCTGAACGACTATTGCAACACAAACAACTCGTTTAACGGCAGTTCAAAGGACGCGCCTGGCTGGAAATCCGTCCAAGATTTCCTACTGAAGGTACACTCGGTTTTAGTGCGGAAATTTTCAAAAAATTGGAAAATTTCAGGTGGGCCAGCCGTGTTCGGAGATGTTGAAAGGCTGCTATTGGAAATCAGATCCTATAAATTGTGACGAATATTTCAACAATGAACTAACCGACGAAGGGTTGTGTTGCTCGTTCAATCGCCTACCGCCGTCTTTAATTTTCCGTAACCTGTAATTATTTCCAATATCCCCGGTTATAAATTGTAATTCTCCCAATTTTCAGTAAGGATCTAGCTGTGTTGAATCAAACCTACCCGGGAAACGTTTACGATTGGACGCCGGAAACGGGTTTTCCCCAAAATGACATCTTCGATGAAGCTTCAATACCGCGCCGTCCGACCGGTACTGAAAACTACCAAATTAGCGCAATTATCATGAATGAAATCTCTTTCAGGCGCCGGTAGTCATTTAGGTTTGACTGTGATTGCCGATGCACGATTGGACGAATATTTCTGTTCGTCAACAGATAGTGTTGGTTTTAAGGTACTGATCGGGAATCCGATAGAGACTCCAAAAATGGCCGATTACAGCTATCTGGCTAGTCCAGGAACTGAAGTTCGTTACGTTATCAATCCTGAAATACGCGACGCTAGCAAAGCTCTACGCAGTATAGCGCTGAAAAACCGACAATGCTACTTTTCCAACGAAAGACCGTTGTTTTATTACAGGTAGATTTGTGATTTTTATCGATAATTTTGGTGAATTTCAGGAATTTTCAGGACTTATACAGTGAGAAACTGCCGACTTGAATGCCAATCGAACTATACGTACTCAAAATGCCAATGTATCCCCTACTATTTACCCAGTAATTACGAATTAATTCGTCGATTAATCACTAATTAACTCGTTTTGTAGAGAGTACATCGATTAAAACTTGCGGTAAAGCGGACGAGATTTGTAGCAATCAAGCGAAAGAGGATATGGAACTAGTGAACGGCAACGGGTAATATTTAACGATTATTTCGACTAGAATTAATTTAATTCAACATTTCAGTTCAAGTTGTCATTGTTTACCGGGTTGTTTTGAGCTTAGTTTCTCGAAAACCGCTTCAGCCAGCACGCTATCAAAACGGATCTACTACAGATACGACTTTGATGGCGTTACACACGATTATTTCGTGTAATTCATTTAAATACATTGAAATTACAATCTATTGTGCTATTTTTATATTTTAGGGAAAATATGGCCGTGATGCATTTTTTTTTTCAAGATTCACGCTTTCGCAAAACCATCAAAAGCGAATTGTACGGCTTCACCGATGTTCTTGGTAATTTAATTAAATTTCCAATAATTCTGTTTAATTTTTGATTAAATTACAGCCAATGTTGGCGGATTATTGGGTTTATGTCTCGGTTTTAGTTTCCTAAGTTTTATCGAATTAATTTATTTTATAATTGTCAGATTTATTGGTAGATCATTAACGAAAGTCAAATGTTATAATGGAAAATTAATTAAATTGAAACCGACAGGAATAGGACGAAATCATCATGAGGGACAAATTATGCCATTTGTTAAATAATTAATTAGTTTTAATTTTTCCTTATTTATTATGTTTTTTTTTTTTGTTTAATTACTATACAAGTATTTTTGGGATTATTGTCGATTTAAACAACTAAAAATTTTTGGTTTTTCTCTCGATAATAATAAACTAGAGAGATTCGAAAACTAAGCCGTAAAACAGAAATTATTTACAATTTTAATCTCAAAAATCACTATACTCGTTCCTTTCTTTAGAAAAATAATCATCTCGTATCGTTTTTCTTTTGATTAACGTCAAAATTAAAAGAAATATATCCAGAATAGAAACACAATAGCACCGTAATTGTTGATTTTGTTAACTTTAACGACTAGATATTTTATTAATTTTTCTTTAAAAAAAAAGCAATAATAGGATGAAATTAACAATAATTATAAGCATAATAATTGCGATAATAGACTATAAAACAAGATAAAAATAAAAAAATCTTAAACACGTACGTCACTATCTGTATCACTGCTGTTTATCTCCCCTCTACTACGATGCGGATAAATATGGACTTCCTCTTGGCAATTAGGATCATGTTCTGAATTTGTTGTCGTTGTTGTTGTTGATGATGTATAACTTTGATAATCACCATTGATACTATGGTGATCGGATGCTGTAATAAAATCGTTAACACCACCACCACCACCACCACCATCAACATTAACAATACCAGATTGTTGTGAAATTGAACGTGCTGCACGTTGTAATGGATTCTCATGACTTTCTATCGAATATTGTGGTAATTGTTGTTGTAAAAATGTACCACCTTGTGTTACATTACGATTACTCGGATTTATTAACGGTGTTGTATCATCTGTATCAACATCCGAATCGGAATCATGATGGTGTGGTTCATCATGGGCGAAAACTTTACGTTTACAAATCGGACATACACGACGATTTTTCGTTAACCATGGATCAATACATTTCGTATGATAAGCTAGAAATTTTTGTTAATTTTTATAATTTTCCAATATTGAAATTGAATTTACCGTGATTGCATGGAAGAACGCGAAGTTTTTCTCCTTCGATATAATCGTCTAAACATACAGCACAAGTCTCGTAGGGATCACCTTTTTGGTATTTACATGTTGGTATTTTATTTAGTGCAGATTTGGGTAAACGGTGTCTACGTTGGCGGCGGCGATCTTTAATCCATTTAACGATCTAAAAATTCGGTTTTATTATAAAGAATTGATTGAATCCAAATGATAACTTACCAAAAATACAATCATAACAATAAAACAAATAGCCACAACAATTGCAAAAGGTATCAATAGATGCGTTTGTATATTAAATGGTGATTCACCAGTTATAACAATAAAATATTTTTTATCTGTATAGATTTGTGTTAATAAATTTCCACTTGTTTCACTAACAAATACTGATGGTATATAAATGCCTGTTGCATTTTTTGCGTACATTGGTATTAATTGTTCACTATTTACATTATGTATAATAACAGCATCATAACCAACTAATTGACCCATACGTACTTTCTGTTCAAATGTACAATTTCTTAATGTTGTAAAACGTGGCATTATAACAATCCATTTACCAGTTTCATTCTCTCGATCTGTTGGTGGTGGTTTTAATTTATCTGAACAACCGTCTGGTGGATCGGCTTTTACCAACATACCACGCACCACTATAACAACAATAATAATATAATAATATTTATCTTTACAGGTTTAAAATTAGAGTTAAAAAAGATAAGATAAGAATTGTGGCATGTGTATTACCTCCATCTGAAAGTTTCTTGCCGAATGTTGCTGGTACATCTTCGAATTCTTCAAAATAGAATTGAGAGTCCTTTAAATTGACCAACAATAAGAAAATATCAAATTCAACTCAATGATATACTCACAAAACGTATCGCGTAGATTTCGCCAGCTGAATATTGAATCCAGCACAACAAACAGAACAAAGCTGGTTTCTTCAACATTATTCTTAAAATTTCTCGTTAATTTTCGATACTCGATTTAGACAAAAATTATTATCACATATTTTCCTGTAAATTACAATAATCATAACAGTGTCATAATTACAACCTTCAATTACGCCTTTTTTAATTGAGATTATATCAATTTATGAATACCTGTAGTTTTTATTGACAATTTAGCCGTAAAACAAGAAATTCATTTGGATTTTTGTGAATTTACGAGAGATATTTGTAAAACAATTTAATTAATTCGTCCAATTTACAATTTACCTTTCTTACGAAAAAATAAACACACCTCCGAAATTAGTCACAATCAATGACAGATAATTAATACAGCGTTGTCGAGCTTGTCACGCAAAAATCAGTGAATCAAAAAACGATTTATTTCATCCAAAACATTACCGAATCACTTTATGGTAGTTTAACTCAATTGATACGACTACAAACAGTAATAAACAATTCTTTGAATTTTGTATAAGAATTAAATTTACGGAAATTTTATAAACTTCGCAACATTGAAAATAAAGTCTCAATAATTGCCAACATAACAACGAATAATAACCAAAATTTTCAAGTGAAGTTGGCTCATCTGCTGTACTAATTATAGTATGTAATCATTACAATTTTACTGCCCGATAACTATTTAAATAATGCAGTAATTTAAACAATAATTATTTGTGATTTATTGAAACATTCTCTGATAAAAATGGTTTAAATTGTTTCAATAATATCAAATTGAAATTGTTATGATTATGTACGTTATTTAGGTGTACGAAATGTAAATTTGATCAATTTCAAGTATTTATTAGTTAAAAAAAATGTGATATTGTACAGATATACGATTGTAACATGATCCAATATAATTTAAAATTGAAATATTTAATAATTTTTTTATTTTTTATTATATCTAGTGAGTAATTCGTTTTATCGTACAAAACATTTTTGAGGTTATCTAATTTTTTATTTTTACTCCTTTCAGTTATCATACTGTTTAAGTATATACAACATATTGAATACAATGAGTCATTGTTATATAATGAAAATACAAAAGATAATTTATATTACGATTTGGAGAATTATCGCTTATCGTTAAAAGAATCCGCTGAGAAGATTCGCGAGTTGGAGGAAAAGATTTTATCGTTAGAGACACGAGTACCGAAAACATTTCCCGATGTTAAATTCTTGAATTATTTGAACCGCAGACGAATCCTTGTCGGTTCTGTTGTTGTATTCTTATTATTTGTTTTTATGGATTTATTTGTTTCTAGATAACAGGAGGCGCCGGTTTTGTCGGTTCACATCTAGTCGATAAATTGATGCTGCAAGGGCATGAAGTGATCGTTGTTGATAATTTCTTTACTGGACGTAAACGTAACGTTGAACATTGGATTGGTCACGAGAATTTCGAACTAATCCATCACGATATCGTTAATCCTTTATTTATTGAAGTCGATGAAATCTACCATTTAGCTAGTCCGGCTAGTCCGCCACATTACATGTACAATCCTGTAAAAACGCTGAAAACTAACACTATTGGAACTACCAATATTTTAGGTCATTATCATTAAAAATACAATTTCAAGACGATAATTTTGGTAAATTTGTAGGTCTTGCCAGACGTTTAAATGCGAAAATTCTAATCGCTAGCACGTCGGAGGTTTACGGTGATCCGGATATTCATCCACAACCGGAATCGTATTGGGGCCACGTTAATCCGATAGGTCCTAGAGCGTGTTATGATGAAGGTAAACGTGTTACGGAAACGTTAACGTATGCGTATGCGAAACAGGAGAAGATGCAAGTTAGAGTGGCGCGTATTTTTAACACGTACGGCCCCCGAATGCACATGAACGACGGCCGTGTTGTCTCCAATTTCATCCTACAAGCCCTACAAAACGATGTTATCACTGTAAATTTTGTTTGACAACAAAAAAATTGGGAATTATTATAATTTTTTAAAGGTTTATGGTACAGGCGAACAGACGCGCTCTTTTCAGTACGTCTCCGATTTAGTCGACGGTGTGATAGCTTTAATGAATTCAAACTATACGCTTCCAGTGAATTTAGGGAATCCTGTAGAGCATACAATTAACGGTATTGTCTCTGTTAATTAGAAATTTCATAAATATTATAATAACTCTCTATCTCTTGAAGAATTCGCTTCAATAATTAAAGATTTAGTAGGCGGCCGAAGTAAAATCAAACATCAAGCTGGCGTTGAAGATGATCCACAACGACGTCGTCCTGATATAACACGAGCTAAAGAAATTCTAAATTGGCAACCCAAAGTTGATTTAATTATTGGCTTACAGAAGACTGTTGATTATTTTCGACAAGAATTACGCCGTTCCAAGCATTCACATAGAAATAAATTTGTACCGGAGGCAAGACGTAAATAAATCGCCGGCGATTTTTTTGAATTTACCGCCTTTATGTCCGACTGAAGATCCTAGACAAATCAGAAAAACCCCAATACCCAAATTATTATTTATAAGAAAATCAGTACGAACAAGAAGATAGGAAAGTATTTGAAAATATGGAAATATTGTAAAATTGCGAATTTTGTGATAATTTCGATAACAAATCTAGGGTGATTTTTTTTTTATGTAGTGTCAACGCTTGTCTGTCAATCTGACTTGGACCAATCAGATTGCCCCACGAAACAATCGCTATTCAAAACAACGTATAAGACAAAGACAGATAAAGGGAAAATGATGTGTATTTGACAAATGTTCGGTGTTATGTAATTAAGATTTAAATTAATTTATTTTAACTTAATTGAAAATGTTGAATACCGCAAATATACCAAATATTATCGATTTAAATAACAAAAATATCCTGTTGAAATTGACACCGTATTTAGTGCTATTAATATTAGAACTTTTCATTGATGGTAAGTCGGTTGAAATTAACCTCAATTTACATAAGGGAATTTAACGAAATTTTATCTAATCCGCAGTATCCGAATGTGTGAATCAAGCCGAAATCGATCGACATTTAGAGCTAGGTAAACAATATCTAGCTAGAGGCCAATTGGCCGATGCTCTAAGTCATTATCATTCAGCTGTTGGTAATATTGAATTAATCAACAATTAATACGAATTTAATTAAAATCAAACGATTCCAGATGCTGATCCTAACAATTATCTAACATTATTTAAACGTGGCACAGTTTATTTAGCTTTAGGTAAAGCAAAGAATGCAATTAGCGATTTCGATCGTGTATTGGAGATGAAACCGGACTTTACAGCGGCACGTATCAGTCGTGGTAATATCCATTTCAAACAAGCAAATTTCGATTTAGCCCAATTAGATTTTTATAATGTCGTAAGTATTACAATTCAATCACGTTTATATCGGTGTTTTATTTTGTTTTGATAACAGTTAAAAATGGATCCGTACAATCACGAAGCAAACGATTTGATAACACGCATAGATCCGGCTAAAGAGAATCTACGTTTAGCTAAAATTCATTATGCTAATAATGATTATACGAATGCAGTTGCTTATATAACTCAAGTTATTGAATATTGTCCATGGTCGTCGGATTTATATGAATTAAGATCGGATATGTATCTAGAGGGTGGTGATGAATTATCAGCAATAAATGATATAAAATCAGCAACGAAATTACAAAGTGATAACACTGAGGGTTATTTGAAATTATCGAAATTATTGTATAAAATTGGTCATGCAACTGAGGCTTTGAAATCGATACGTGAATGTTTAAAATTGGATCCCGAACATAAAGATTGTTTTCCGTTCTACAAGAAGATTAAAAAAATCGAAAAATTGTTAACAGATGCCGAGAATTCTTTAGAGAATAAAAATTACGATGAATGTATCGAGAATGGTTTGAAAGTCTTAAAGAATGAACACGATGTTGTTAATATAATTTACGAAGCTAAACGTCTATTATGTTCGTGTTATTCTAACAATGAACAATCACAAGAAGCTATAAACATCTGTACCGAAGCCTTATCTATAAATGATGATCCGAATATTTATTGTGATCGTGCTGAAGCTTATCTACAATCGGAATTATACGATGATGCTATTAGTGATTATAAAGCAGCATTACAAATCAATCAACATTTCGAACGGGCTAAAGAAGGCTTATCGAAAGCTGAAAATCGACAAAAACTATCTGAACGTCGTGATTATTATAAAATTTTAGATGTAAAACGTACAGCATCAAAACGTGATATTATTAAAGCCTATAGGAAAATGGCACAAAAATGGCATCCTGATAATTATCAAAATGATGAGAAAATGAAGAAAATCGCTGAAAAGAAATTTATCGATATTGCTGCAGCAAAAGAAGTTTTAACCGATGAAGAAAAACGTCGTCAATTTGATAACGGTGAAGATCCTTTAGATCCAGAATCGGGCCGTAATAATATGCCGAATTTTCAACATTTTCACGCTTTTCATGGTAGTCCGTTCCAATTTAGATTCCATTTTAATTAATAAAATTACAAAAACTAAAACATCAAAATATTGTGCTTCAGTACAAATAATTGTTTGAGTGATCCGTGAACTTGTAAAAACGTAAAGCAAATGGACTGATATCGTGTACATTCTATTAAGAATTCTTATTGTACATATTTTTATTAAAATAATAATAATAATAAACTATTTATAATTTGTTCACGTTTAAATTTTGGTTTTTCTCTAATCGAGACTTGGTTTTAGTGTATTTGTCGCTATCAAGTTGGGGAAATTTCACACTAACTAGTTAGACAGGGACTATTCAAACGTATTCTAAGTAAATAAAAAATAATTGTATGAATTAAAATAATTTTATAAGTAAATTTTTGATTGATATTTTTCACGTTTGAAATAATTTCTGAGAAATAATTTAAAAAATTGTATTTTTAAAATTTTGTCCGATGACGTAATATTCAATTTGACAGTTATCGCGATTGAGCACTCCTTGTTTGATGATAAACATCAGAGTTGTTTCTAGGGATTTTAGTTGTAATTTGGTTCTTTTTTAGTGACGTTTAATTCCGGTAAGTGTCGATCTGTGTTGTTTTCTTCAATTTTTGTAAATTATTCGCGAAAATCCTCAAAAATATTCGCAAAATTCGATAATTAACAAATTTCTTTCAATTTTCTTCAATAAAAATTACAATTTTTCAATAAAACAACCAGGATGATTACCGATTAATAATTTAAGGTTATGTTCACATGTAGTTTTGTTATTTTCAGCAATGGCTTCAAAGAAAGCGGAATCGAAGCAACAGCAGCAGCAACAACCACAAACTCAAACAAACGCCGGTGAACAAACAAAAGTCCATAAACGTCCATTTAAACGACATGGTCGTTTATATGCCAAAGCCATATTTACTGGTTATAAACGTGGACTACGTAATCAACACGAGAATACGGCTTTATTGAAAATTGAAGGGGCATCAACGAAAGCAGACAGTTGGTTCTACGTTGGTAAAAAGTGTGTTTATGTTTATAAAGCAAAAAACAAGACCTGTGTTCCTGGTAAACCGAAATCGGTTAAAACTAACGTACGTGCTATTTGGGGTAAAGTGACACGGCCACATGGCACCAGTGGAGCTGTACGTGCTAAATTTAAGAGAAATCTACCAGCTAAAGCAATGGGCCATCGTATTCGCATTGTAAGTAAACCAATTATCACCAAAGAATTTTAAATTTTAGGCTACATAATCTACATGATGGTTAATAAGACATTTGAAACCTGAATCAAATCCAATGATGTCAAATTTTCACTGATAATACCAATTTTTATCGTTATAGTAGACGGAATTTGTAAATTTGGCACTAATTAGTGTTATATTTTTGTTGCAGATGTTGTTCCCATCAAGGATTTAGAAGAAACTTTTGTAAAATAAGTTAAGAAAAATAAATCAATTTTTATTGATTATTGGGGCTGAAATTATTACCTCATCATTTAAATATATCTCCCATATCCAAAACGTCCCGTCTTTGAATTTTATTTGAATAAAAAAGAATTTATTAAAGAACTTAAAAGTAAATCAAGAAATGAAATTTTAGATGTATTGTTGGTTGCCTGCGTTTGCACTATCAACAGGTAGAGAGAATCCAATCAGCTACCTGTCGAACAGGTATGTGCTACCTTCCTTATATAAACCCAACAAACATGTATGAATATAAACAACTACGACATACGTTCAGTTTCCATTCACTACTATAATGAGCTTTAAGTTGTTCTGTTATAAACGTATGTCTTAGTTTGAATATAAAGAATTTCAACATTTCTTGGTAAGGTGTGTTTTGTTGTTCTCCACCTTATAATAAGTGTGTTTCATTTATTATTAATGAATTTTAATTGACGTAAATTGGAACGTCTTTGTTATTATTTAATAATTGTTGAATTTGCTTAAATCATATTTTATGTTTTAATGAATAATTATTTAATAAAATTAGAATATTTGAAAATTGTCGACAACAAGGAAGTGAATCAAGTTGGAATCGTTGCGGTACTTTTATTAAAACATCGCCCCTACATAAATACGTTAGAGATGGTAAGTTAATTGTTATTTATAATTATTATTTTTATATCAATAGACAATTGTAATGTTTTAATAATTATTGTTGGGAAGACCCACTTTTAACCAATCAACTCACATCAAATCAAACTTAAAATAAATATAATTGGACCGGTTCTTTAAGTGGGGCATTATCTTTTCGTTTGTTCTTTTTAGCGTTCATCAAAAATCATTATTTGTATGAGGAATGACGTCCTTCAATGCATGCAATCCTTTGAAATGAATCTGAACTTGTTCTTAGACCATTGCAATGATTTATAAATGTATCGATTTTTATATCCATGATTCATATTCTCCGTACTAGTGGTGGTCATGTTGCTTTAACTTAATTTACTTTAATAGAGTTAATTGTGTGTGTAGGTGGACTAGTCACCTTTTTTTGACCCTAAACGTTTTTAATGGTGATTTAGTGTTGGACATTTCCGGAAAATTCTCAGTTTATATAAAAGTCTTGTTGTAACTTTCTACAATTTTCTTTTTGTTGTTGAATTTGTTGTACATGATTTTTAGTTTAAATTCCGATAAGTAGAAAATCAATCAGTTTAGAGAGTGAACGGTTAATAAACTTTGCGAGTTAACTGGGACATCCTGTAATGTTGTTGTATACTCTATAGATACGGTATATAAATTATTTAGTAAAATAATATGTTTAGATATTAATCAATTCCGGTCAAGTTGCAGGTGAAAGTGAAATAATTCTCTTGTATTTTTTCAAATTGTCTGTAATGAATAGTCGTATAGACAACAACAGGAGTAAAAATTATGTAAAAAGTCCAATGAACTTCTCTATTATTTTTTCAAAAATTAATTTGAATTGCCGATTGCAATCAATAATTTCGCAAAATTATTTCAAATATATAGCCGACTTTATTAATTTAATTAAATTTCTTGATTAGAAATGTTGAAAATCGTCTATAATTTGAATTTGGTTAATTTCAATTGTTTAGTACGAATTGGCGTAATCAACTAATTATTATTGGATTTTAATTTATGATTACAAGGTGTTTAATTTAAATTCAAAATTTCCACGTCATTTTGTTCAAGTATTTACACATTTAATCAATTGATAATCAAACAATAATGTAAATATTGATATATCATAAAATTTTGAACGTAAATTTGTGTTTAGTTTTAATAAAAAATCAACAATATGCACCTGTTATTTTTGGTTGTTCCGTCTATTGTTCCATAAAAGACGAAATTACCCACCTATATATAGAATAAATGTGTTAAACAATAATAATAAAGTCAACAAATAACGTTATTATTATCGATTATATTACTGTACGATAATTATTAAGACGTTATGTAAACCAAGAAACAATTCTTAATTAGATTTAATGATGACACTCAACTGGAATTAATTATCGATTATTTTGTTTAAGAAAATAACAAAAATTAAAGAAAATTACTGTAAATTGTCCAACTATCATCTTCTTTAACATGCTGTATCATTAATAGTTTTTGTTAATTAACAAATAATTATTATTTACAATAACACGTGTCGCTGGAAAATGGCCAAAAGTACACAGATTAGATTTCGATAATTACCAAACGTATACTTGGTCTATTCCAACTTGACTTTTCTGGTAGCGAAATTTCTCTAATCGCTTTCTTAATTGATTATTCAAATAATAGAGAAAATATTAATTATTCCTTTGTCTGTGTGTGTTAATTATGAACATTTTTGCATAATTATTTTATTAAAGTCAAGGTTTTCTAACAATTTATTTAGATTAGTAATTTTTTCATTAATTAAATCGGAATATTTCCGGTTAATACTTACATCTATACTTGTAGACGATTGCTGAACTTAAAAAGAAAATCTTTGTGTGGAAGAGAAAAATGAAATTCTCGAACTATAACTTCCTTTTTAATTATAAGACGTACAGTTTTAATTATAATGTTGGTACGTGAGTTACGGTTAAACAATTGAAATAATTATAATAAATTTTATGGGTTAGAAAAGTATAAATTTTATTTATTATTATTGCTAATTATTATACATATATGAAAATGTAATAATAAATCGTCAACATAGTTCCTTTTTTCGTTATTATTAATTCGTAATTATGTTTTTATGAGTATCGATTGAAAAATTGCAATTAGATTATAAAAAGTGGAATTTAATCGGTGTTAGATTTTTCTTCAAAAATAACTAAACCAAACAGGGGTAAATCCTCCTATTATCCTATTAAATTTGATTGAAAAAATACTATACGCAATTGCAATATTGTTGTTGTTTACGTTTGACAAAAATAAAAACCATTATTCAATTTATATCAATTGTATGTCCTTTTATATCATTCATTATTGGTTATTATTGCATAATAAAAATAGAAGAATTTTACATACTAAGAAATTAATTATAAAATAACTGTTTTACAATAATTGTTCGTTTTACAACAATTATATTGCTCATAATACTGTATCTATCCATGAATATTAAATTTATTATCATTGATAATATTGTTTAAAACAATTGAATTATCATTATTATTTTAACGATTTTAGTCACCACAGATTCTCACGTTTCATCAATTTGTTTTACGTGATTCTATCCGCCAATTGGATGACACAATTAGAGGGCCAAATTTAGATCACGATTACATTTTATTCGTTGATTGGTTCCTCTACTACCCTTTGAAAATTGTATTTATCAAGTCAAGTTGTATTTAGTCTATTAGATATAAAAATTTAAAAATTTGGGTAGGTATTGGGCCAACAGTGGGCGTTCTTGCGCCTACTATTCGATCCATTTTATTCGCTTTTGAGATTTATTAATAATAATTTATAGAAATTTTGTAATTCCGGCTAAATGCCAAACAAAATTAATCAAATTTCATGATTTTACCATAAAGATCATAGTTTACAACAATTTTTTTTTGTTTGCTTTAAATTTGTTATTATCTACACGCAGAATATGAAAATTAAAAAAATAAGAGGAACAGGATCAAGGCAAACTACTACTATTTTTTTCTTAAATTGATTTTTACTAATTATACGATAGATAATTTTTCCAATTTTTTATATCGAAATTTAAAAGTTATTGACGATAATAAGAAAAGGAACTAGACGCTTTCCCGGAGTACGAATCATCGTTGACTTGGGTTATCTCATATTAAAGTCGTTCGTATGTTTTTTTTCAATTATCATAATTAGTGTTAAGTGACAATGTTATTGAAATATTTTGAAGTGATAATCCCTTGAAACGTATCTATTTATAAACGGTTGTAATCAATAATCTATCCTGTTGAACGGTCCTTCTATCAATTATTAACGGAGGATCTTTTTTCGATAATCAATTATTTAAACAAAAACCAAAAAAGTATTAGCCGATAGAATTGAAAATACGGAGGAATGGAAAAAAAGAAAACCGTTGTTAATGTTGTTTTCTATGTGTGTGTATATGTGTAGGTGAAAGAAAGAGAGTTGAAGGACCTTTAATATAAAAATCTTGTTATTTAAAAGACAGTAACAATAGAGAACGTTATACATATGTATTAACATTGGAAATGTATTAATTTTAATTGAATCAAGTTAATGTTAATTTTCTAAATGTGTACTGTTCTTAAGCCGATAATCAACAAGAGTACTACCGGAATTTTCCGATTATTCAATCTAAATTAACGTAAATTAGATCCAAAAGTGTCAATTATATACTCCGTCAATTTCAGCTTAACCGACTTGAATCTAATAAAAGTGTTGTTGTAAAAGTTAAGATATAATATTGAGTGTTAATTTGTGTAAATAGCGTAAAAATTGAGGAATTTAATCGAGTAACGAGAACTTTGCTCTTTCGTAATCAAAAAAAGAATTAATATTTGAATAAATAAATAAATATGCGAATTTATTATGCAATAACAACTCCAAGGATGGTAGGACGATAAAATTTCTACCGTTTGTCTGAGCAAATTGCTTTTTTTAAGAGATTTTGGCGTAATCTCCATAATTTCAGTGAAAGTATTTGTTAATATTTGCATTGTTTTTACCTTTCTCAATGATGTTATAGTGTTTTTTTTTTATCTTTGGGAAGGATCGTCGTTAATGATGGAAGTTTCACTTTTATTTTGTCAAGAAAACTGAATAAGAGAAAAATTCTGAACAGAATTACCGCTTTCACAAATACCTTACCAATTCGACTGTGGGGTAATTGAATTTGTTTTTCTATTTTTATTACGATTATCATCATCATCATTGTCTATATTTATTTTTTCTGTCATGTTTTTTCTGTGATCATCTCAGGCCTTTGTGTGTTTAAATCTCGTTCAGTTCAGTAGGCCGTAGCGAAAGAGCTTTTTATTCATTTGTCACAACGATGCTCATGATCGTGATCATGGTGATGATGATGATGATGATGACGACAACGCTACGATGTTTCAATAATATATGATTTCTCTATACCTTCATTTTCAGTTCGGTTTTAGCCAGTTACTGGTGAACAAAGTGTGGCCCGGCTGGCCAGTTCGCTGTCAACACTCCTAAACAGTGGAGCGTTCATTTAATTCTCGTATTAATTAATTTAACGTTTAATTAAAACAGAAAATTAAGTGATTTATCTAGTTAGTAATCCCCGAGAAAAGTGTGAGTGTAAAAAGTGAGTTATTTAACAATTATTTCTTGAAATTTCCTTCGAATTCCACCTGTTTGGAATTCAGAACAACGGCCACCACCTGTAGTGGAGACGACAACGTTATTGTTCGACACCACTTCCGGTGGTTGGACCTTTCCGGCCGTTTAAAAAAAATTTCGATTTAGAATTGTATCAAATTCAATAGTAAAAATAGAAATCCAACTTCATATTATTAATATTCTTAAATACCAACAACTTTTCCTTCGGTTGTGTAATTTTCTCGTCTTTAGTAGTAAAATTAAACCGTCTGTTATATGATTAATTATAGGTACACTTTCTTTGTATATTTCGATTAAATCATCTTTCATTGTTAAGGTCAAACAATTCAACCTTAATTGAGAATATTTGCGGTCGTGGAAAATGCATATCTTTGTTCACTATTGTTGGAATCGTAAAATTTTTCAAGTTCTTTTGACATTGTCAATTACAATAAATCTGCTAATTATGGGCATATTGACCTTATAAATTATCACCAAATTTGACAATAATTAACGAATGCCTATCAGATTTTGTTGACTGTTCGATAAATAATCGAAAAAAGTGGAACCATTAAGAGTTTTTTTTTAATATTTTATAAGTTTCTATAAGTTTCATTCCATAAATTACAGTCTTATTATAAAAATTATGAGAATAACGCACATTGAACTTACACGATTACGTTTCTTTTTTTCTGTTGCAGATACCTGAATGGACACCATTCCGTGACGCCAAATAGAAAATTTACCCAATAAACAGGACGATGTTATATAATAAATTAACTGTCAGAATAAACAATAAAATTATCTTTTAATTTAACGAAAAAGAATCAGTCAATATTCGATTAATCTATCTAGGAAGTGTTGGCGATTCTTATCAATTTCGTTAATTATAATTGATTAATTTTCCTGTATTTCTGATAAAAAATGGAGCAGGATACAGTTGATGCTGCAATTATGTGCAAACAACAACAACGGCGTTTTAATAAAAATAGTGTTGAAAATTTAAAAATTAATAGCAAGAAATTCCCATCAATTGAAGCATTAAATAGTGAGATGCCATATAAGAATTTACAAAAGAATTATTGTGGTAAAAAAATGTTGAAAACGATATTAAACCGTTTACGTTTAAAACATTGTGGTAGTGTACAAATATCAAGACCGGATCCAACATATCGTGTCGCTTATCTTGGCAATGTTGTTACTGGATGGGCGAAAGGTAAATCTCTATTTTCAATGGAATTTAACAAGCCATAGGCGATTTTAATGCTGATAACAATGCAAATAAGGCTCCAGAATTGATAGAAAACTAAACTGCATTTCTAGTGCAGTTTTGAAGTTAAAAACTGTAAATTCAAAAACTCTTTAAAATACCACAGCTTACAATTAGTATCATTTAAGGTCGAATTTAAGGAAATCGTTCGGTCGTATTCTCTAACTTTTTAACAATTCGTTACTATAACAATTCTGGTGATATGCAGTTTATTTGAAGAGAGTTCCTTCTTTCACTCTTTAGAGTTCTATATGTGTACCTAATTGAAAAGAGACAAAAATAAAACAAGTTCTACAAAAGAGATAATTGATCTGTAGCGATGTCATGGTAACGAATCTTCAAGAATTAGAGAATACGACTGTTTGACACTATTTTATAGTTTAACTCAAAAGTGGTACTGTCGATTTCGTTGAAATCTGTCTATTACAAATAAATTAGCTTTATTTAGCTTCTTTATTGTTTTGGTTAACTTGGAATTTCCAATTTTGACAAAAAATACAGAATAGAGGCAATAAGCGTATTATTATCCGCTTAAAATCAACCATATAGTACAAAATTAACCATAAAAATTGAGATAGACCGAATTATTCGACATTATTATTTCTTAAAAAAACGCATTTAATGTCTTAATTTAAAACTCCCACCGTTTTATATCTAAGAAAATAAGAAACCTATATTGTTTAGCATATAATGTACAGCGCCATCTAATGTTAGCGAAACGTAATAATTTTCTTCTTTTCTTTAAATTTGATTAAGGAATACCAACTTCGAAAACTTCACTTCTACCCCAATCATGTGCAATGTTGTTTAAAATATACTCGACGGAGTATAGAAACAGTCTGTAGTGCTAACCGATAAAGCAGTGAAAAATTGTCTGCTTTAAGGGGTTCTTTACGATCTTTATGACCTTGTTTATCATTATTCTTATCACGTAATGCTTTTGTTTTATGTTTGTTTACTTTGGACAACAATTGAATTCTAGTACAAATTCGAAATTCTAATAGGTCATTTGTTTATTTTTATCGTCAATTGAATTATGAATGACTTACAGTTGGTTTTGTTTTCTATTGGTTTCTTTTAATATTTTATTTTTTCGTAAAGCCTTCAGTATTGCTTCAAGTCTTTTATAAGAACTATGTTGGTATTTAGTTCAGACCGTTCCGTTCATCTTTCTTTGAGTATTTCCGATTTTTTTAACATAGAGATGACGGTAATCATAATAATTAAAAACCATAGAAAAAAATATTACACGATAGTAACTGTTTCAGCCTTCACCTGTGTTGAATGAATATTAAGCGTATAATTACGCTTCTTTTGTCAAATTTTTCTCGATCTATTCGAGAAATTTCCATTGGAAGGACATGGTGTTGGTCCTAAATTTTCAATAAACATTAACAAGAAAACTGCCAACAAAAAAATTTGATAAAAAACCTTGTAAAAAACTACAGAACGAATAATTCAAAGTCAAGGTGTTCTACTTGAATTATTTTTTGAAAATGACAGGTTTTTCTCGTATATTAAATATTATTGTGAGGATGATCCGCGTTAAATATTCGTTTGCTAACGTTCTATACTCAGGTTGTTTACTTTCAATTCAAATAAAATTCTTCACCGCCAATTAAAATTACCAAACTTTGTCATTACTGTAAACAAGTCGTGCGAAGGAATTGCAGAAAAAAGCACACAACAATTAAATTTTTATAAAACTAGTTTAAACGAGTTGATTCAAAACATCAAAAATTAGTTGATTACGGCATGGTTCATATTTTTCGACTTTTTTATATCAAATCAATCCTTATTTTGACTCGTCTGCAGACTATAAAAAGTAACAGTTCAAAACAACAAAATATTTATCTATCACTGAAAAGCATGTAACTGTTTTATACGAAAAAAGAACCGGTTTTGTTGATATATAAACAAATTTTTAGATCCTATGGCCTTCATGTGTGAAGAATAAAAACTGTTAAAAAAATCTGATATAGAGTTAAAAGCCACCAGTTGTAATTATTTTTCTTATAAGATCACCTTGTAATTGGAATACTTTTTCTTTACACATCTCCAATTTATTTGTCTCAAGATTCGACTTCTATAGAGGTAGTCAAGTTAATTTAGACACAATATATGTATGTTTTTAGGAGCTGCACTTCCTTAATGATTTCCATAATCTTCGACATGCCTTTATCAATATTCTTATCATGCCATTTACTTGTTATTCATTAATTTGCAGATAAATATTTAAATTTGCGGCCTTCAGTAGAGAAAGAATGAAAAAAATTGTATTTTGTTTCTTAATTTTTAAAAAATGTTAATTAATGTTGGGAGTCAGTGGTAACAGTTTTTTATCTGATGATGGAGTCACCTTGTTGAATGTTTCTCCTTTTCGAGTCCCATTTCTAATCTACCGGACCCACCAAAATTGGCGATTTTTCTACATCTGTATGGCAGAAAAGTTTTAAATTGTTTCGGTGTTGTAAAACAGATCAGTGATTTTCCGAAGCTCGTTAGTTGCAGCAATAGTTTTATCGGTCGAAAATATTGGAAAATTTTCCATAATAGCACGCATATCGAACAATTTTCTCTTTATCTACACGAATAGATAGAGTCGAAGAATGTTTAAAGCGATAAAAATAATTATTTTTAGAATTATTTTTTTATTGTAAAAATACATGGCTTATTATTGTCATGTTCTAATTTACGTTATAATTCCATTTTAATTTTTTTTTGTACAGGTGATGGCTGTGTCGAGAAGCCGTTATCAACATTATGGCGCAATTATACGCAATCCTCTCGTCCTGATGTCCGTATGCAATTAACAGTATGCAGTGGCGGTTTAAAGGTAACGACAAAAGATCACGGTCTAACCGAATATTGGGCCCATCGTCTAACCACCTGTATAGCACCGAAGGAATTTCCACGTATTTTCTGTTGGATATATCGACATGAAGGACGACGTCTCCGTCATGAGTTACGTTGTCATGCTGTCCTATGTTCAACACAACAACAAGCCAAACAAATCGAATACGAATTGAGGCAATCATTGAAATTAGCATTAGATGAATTCAAACGCGATAAAATATCGAAACAAAATGCTCGATTATCGTTAATAAATTCCCTATATGACAATCCGACGATACCAAGACGGAAAATATTGTTGAGTACCGGTGGACAGAATTATCGGCCACCTTTAGAACGTTCGAAATCCGCCCCGAAATTGACCAGTATTGAGGAGATTATTGAAGAAGAACAAGAGGAGGAAGAACAGGAGAATAAGAAAATCAATTATAAAAAAAATTCTACGACATTACGACAGTACTAGTGCGTTGTTGGATAAACGAAGAAACTATTTGAGGATTTTAAATAAAACATATCAACCAACTCAATTAGTACCTGTTATCGATGAAATCTGTGATGATGATACTGTTGTAGAAAATGATAACAACAATAATACTACTAGTAATGATCAAAATTTAACTAAAGATAACGTCGAATTGATCATCGATGACGATAAGAGTGATTTGATTTTAGATGAATTAATGCAGAATTCTTTACGTAATGATCTGTTAGAAACCTGCGAACGGGCTTGGTTTAAAGCATTAAATGATGCCCAACATGACAGTGATGATGGTTCGTTATCTAGTGGTTGTGAATCGGCAAGTACAGTAACATCAAATTGTGAATTTCCAACAATCACAGAAGAACACGAACAAGACGAATCACAATCACAAAAGACTGATGTTGATTTTAAAGTTGGTGGTTGTGTACTATCGCGTGCTCGCAGTTTTGAGAAAATCAATAATGATCTATTAAAATATAGTTTATTGAATAACGATCAAGTATCGTTGATACCGATCGGTGAAAGTCAGGCTGATTTCAGTTCGTTGAAAGTTTATAAAAAACGTAATTCTATTGTGGAACATGATAAAGATGAGACTGATGATGATAATGAGAATCATTCAAATATTGATATTGATAATGACGATAATGATGATGATCGAAATAGTGATGAGAGCGGTTATGAAGAGGAGGATGATGCCGGTATTACATCTTCTATCGCTAATGTTGTACTAATTTAAACAATTTCTCCATTATTTAAACAAGTACCTGTATTTATTTGTCTATTCCTCAATCAATTGGCACGCTATTTGTTAGAACTGATGATACTTGATAAAAATCCGTTGTAAATATTGTTTTTTTTGTTGTAAATAATGTGATTATTGTTGTTATAATAATGTGTTACCATTTATGGTGTATTGTTACGCTCTTATAAATCCGGGTGCACATTTCTCTATTATTAGTACCTCACAAATAATTTAATCCACGTAAAGAAGAGAAACGAGTATTACTTAAAAACATTGTTGCAATAATAATAGAACTTTTCCGATTGTACAATTAATAATTGTTGCGTATATGTCTGTATTAACATTATTACCCAATAAAAAAAACCATTCCATCGCATATTTATCACGATTTTTAATTACTTTAAACCGATTCTATGTAAGGTAAGTGCAATAAAATCGTCTAAAAAAGATAGTTGAATTTATTTCAACAATAAATGCCTGGCAATAAAAAATAATTATGTAAAAAATATAGAAAAATATTCGCACTTTAAATCCCAAAATTAACGTCTCTTATTGAAAGAATCGATCACATACTTTTAGAGACTTGTCATAGCGGGCGGTCGGGCGTATGCTTTCGGTATAAAGCCGTATTTTCGCGTTTTAGGAGCGTACGCCCATAACCAACCATCAACCGTTTGATTATTTAAATCGGCATAGATCCAATCACCACGACGTACGGTTAAATCATCGGGTGCTTGTGCCTTATAATCGTACAACATCACTAATTCCGTACCGTGATAACGTAAATCATCAATACTTGACGATGTTGTTGTCGTCGGTTGGGTTAAGAGATGTTGATTTTGTTGTTGTTGTTGCTGTTGTTGTTGTTGTGATTGTTGTGTTAGAAGATTCTGTTGATTACCAATCGTAACACGATTCAAATGGCCTTGTATAACATTATCAGCCGGATATACGAATCCTGAAGGTATAAAACCTTCTTGACCGTCACTGCGAACAATCCAATACCAATCCGGATCTTCTTTATTCAAAACTATTCAATAAATTTTGATTAAATTAACCGAATTATCGGTGAAATATTCGGATTACCTGTAACAAATTCGCCGCGTTCGACACTGACGTCGTTTTCATCACGAGCGATGAAGGTATAAAGGACGATATACCGTCCAGATGGGTCTTTACTAAATGGCAACATATCAGGCTCTGATCGTATACTAATTGGAGAACCAGCTCCACGATGATTCTTATTATTATTGTTGTTATTATTCGTTGTATTATTGATATTTTTACCTAATGAATCACAATCACTTGTATCGATACCAGTTAGATCACAATCATGATTCGTATCGGAACTTTCACCAGATTGTAATTGTTGTTGTTGTTGTTGTATAGAATCCCTTGGGAGTTTCTTTTTTATCGCCAATTCGGCTAAATGACTGTTGTACGGCGAACAATACGAATACGGAATGAAACCCTCTTGGCGTGTATCCAAACCAATCACGTAAACCCAATCATTTTCACGATACAAAATATTAACAATCTATCAACAAAATTACAATTACAATTTTAATCCGTAATATTAATGGGAACGTATGTCGTTACTATAAATTGGAGCAATAAGTTACAATTCCATCGCTTACTTTGACCGATAGAAGTGTCAATATATAAATGAAGTAAGCGAATCGAGCAACGACCTACGTGCTACCCCAGTTTCAACATTATTTTCCTTCATTTAAATAGTTTTGGTTGATTAATGATTGTAGAACGTACTTGCCCACGTTTCACCTCCAATTCATCATCGACACACGGCGTGAAATCGTGCAAAACGACCATTTTACTATCGGGCGATAAACCATGTTCCTTTTCAATACCAACACGTACTAATGTCTCAATACTGGCTGATCCAGTAATACGACCCATACCTGGTGCACCATTTATCGGTCGATTTAATTCTTTATCCAAATCGGAAATTGAGGAAGCTACAATTAACGATTAATTAATATAGAATTATTGATTCATTTGTTTTGTTTTTTGTTTTTCTTCGATGAATTAATGGTATTTTGATCCATAGTTAACTTACATTTTTTCTTTTTACCACGTCTGATACGGACAGGGCACAAGAATGCCATTTTCTTTCATCAAATTCTAAAAGACTTGCAATAGAAATAAGGAAATAATCAATTAAATTGTTACCATAAATTGTGGATTATTCAGGTTTTTTAATTACTAGAACAACCTGAACAACTGTTCTTTCATTCCTGTCAGACGATAGCGACATCTGTCTTGCATTCTTTTCCAGCTCGCACAAATGCAATATAGTGTCTCTTTCTAAAAATTACAGGTAACTGTATTTATGACAAATTAAACCGTAAATCGTGAATTAAACTGATTTAAATAAACAAAAAAATTGTAATCAATTTAAAAATATAAAAATTCCGATAGTTTTGAAAACTATAAAAGTTGGTAATTTTTACGAAATTCGGGTAGTTGATTGTAGATGTCGCTCATTTTTGACAGTTGTGACATTTGTGGTTAAACGTCAAAGTGTCAGTGACTTTGGGGTTAGCTTTCCAATAGAAATTTATTTTTTCTAATTAATAATTATTAAAATTAGAATATCAATAAATGTTGATAATTTCAAAAATTCCCGGTATTTTAATGTCGAATAAACAGTATTCTAGGATAAATTAGTATCGGTTTTGATTAGAAATTCGGTAGAATGAAAATGCCTCCAAATGTACCTGAAAATAAATTTTCACGTCTTTTAACGCATGATGAAAATATGCAAGTATTCAAATTACTTGGAAATCGTTGTCAGGTACTGCATTTTAGTGTTTTTTTACTCAAAAATTGTATGGTGATTAAAATTATGACTCATTTGGGCTTGTTCGTTTTCAGTCAATAAGCACAACTGTTGTACAATTGTATTGTACGGAACCACCGCATCATTTGCAATGGATCAAGAAAGATGTGGGCGTTTTATGTTTCGTTAAAGACAATATAAGGAAGAATTATTTTTTTCGGTTATTCTGTCTGAGACGGAATTCTCAAATATGGGAGCAAGAGATGTACAATAACATGGAATATATCGAATCGACTATATTTCTGCATATTTTCGAAGGGGAGGTATTCTATTCGCTAATTAGATCATGTATTGTTTTAATTAATTTAATTCTCTATAAAATCTAGGATACGATAATTGCTTTTAATTTTGCCAGCGTTGAAGAAGCTCGAGAGTTTAAAAGCGTTGTCGATGATAAAATATCGATGAGAAAACGGAAAGAAGGTAGAATTTTGATTTGTTCGATTTTTTTCTATAATTGATTGTTGTAGAGAAACGTGCCAGACAATGGAAGGAATCGCAAACGACTAGGACGCTAGATCCTCAGGATTTCCGCAAGACTGCAGATCCGGGTATCTCTCTCTTTTTCTTCTTCTTGTAGCAAAAAATTATCTTGAAAAAATTGTAGCCGCAAAATTGGCGAAACGTAAACGTAACATCACAAAAGCCGACATTGGTTGTCCATTAGATTTCAAACATATCTCGCATGTCGGTTGGAATCCCGATTCCGGTTTCGATATCAACGTTGAAGATGCACAATTGCGTAGTTTCTTTGAAAAAGCCGGAATATCGGAGAAACAATTACAAGATCGCGATACAAAAGAATTTATTTACAATTTTATTAATCGTAACGGAGGCCGGGAGGCTATCGCTCAAGTCACCGGGAATGTACCCCGACGTACTGTAGCCCCACCGCCGCCACCACCACTATCGACAACAACATCGAACAATATCGTGCCACCGGTGCCGCCGCGCGGCTCGACCCGCACCCACGTTGTAAGCATTCTTTTAATCTACCAATTCGCGATAATAATAAATAATAAATAGCGTACAGCGCCACCGCCGCCGCCGCCGATAGGTAATCACATAAAATCCCCATCTAGTGTTAGTAATTTTGAGAATAATGAACGGCCAGCTCCGCCACCACCGCCGCCGCCTCCAGTTGCAGAGTTCGATCAAATTAGCGCTCCGGCGCCACCACCGCCGCCACCACTACCGCCTCCAATGCCGATCAATGATGAAAATAGCGCCAATCAATCCGGTTTAAGTTCCGATCTATTGGAGAGTATCAAATCGGGAACTACTCTAAAAGTATGACAAATCAATTTTTGTATATTTGTTTTTAATTATGAAATTATAGCCGGTTGAGGAGAGGAAGATAACACCGATCGATGATTCACGTAATGATTTGTTGAGCGAGATTCGTAAAGGTACAAAATTGAAACCGGTCGGTGAGCGGGATGTTAAGCCGATCATTAATACAAACGAGACGAATCGTGATGTTAATTTGGCTGAAGCTCTAGCAAGAGCTTTGGCCGAGCGGAGTAAAGCGATACATTCGGAGGATGATGACGATTCCGCTAGTGATTCGAATGATGATGAGTGGGACGATTGATTATCGAGTTTTATTATTGGAATTGAACAATAATGCTTAAAATAAATTTGTTTAAAACAATTTCTTTTTCTATGCATACTTGTTATTTCCTTGTATTGCGACTAGAATTTAGATTGCTTGCGAAACGACTTTCCTCTAGAAAAATCCAGGTAAGAGTGATTAATGGACGATAAGTCAGTGTTCAGTTGTAGGTGTAGAAATTGCGTACTCCTGTAAGAATCGCAGGATTTCTAGCCACTCTGAAAAAAGCCAGACTTGTCCACCTTACAGCGACTCCTTCATGGATGATTCAATCTATTTCACCTTCAATTTGGTTCCAGTAAATTGTAAGAGCCGGAAAGGTATTGTTTTAGAGCAGGTATAAAAGACGGAATGTTGTTGGAGTTTGTCAAATTGTCTCTTCATCGACGACAATTAATACGGTTGTTTCTTCTATTGTCTGTTTTCGGTGTATACAAATAGAAAATCCAACAATTTAACCATTCACCTATCACTGTCAGTAGGTCGGCCCATTGTCCCCACCTTAATTACCATCCAACAATAAGTAGGTTCTTGTATATGTGAGATATTTGTCGGTAGACACATGGTAAATTTATTCAACGGACAGTCAACAGACGAAATTATTTAATAATAATAAGTACGAATTATTTTTTATAATAATAAATATATAAACAAATAAATAAACGAGAAATAGTGTTGTGGCGGAACGGCCGGATTTCCTGGCGGCTAACGAGAAAATCTCGAAAAACTAACGATGAATCTAACGAAAAATCTATCGAATCTTGTAAGTATAAAATCGATATAATTACCGATAATTTTGAAAATTTAGAAAGTTATTAAATATTGAGAGATAGATGAAATTTGTTTAAACAACCATCTGATTATCGAGTCGATGGTCGTAAAAATTACAAAATAATCGAAATATTGTACAACTTTCATCTTTCTAATCGAATATTATTGAGTATTGTTCAACACGGAAAATCCGACGACTCTCACTCGAGCCTCATCTTCATTTCACTCTCATTTCTCGTTTTAACAATAATAACAACGATTGTTCTAAATCGGTGTGGATTTATAGAAGGTGAAGGTTGGTTCTCTCAATCAAAAACTCGATTATTATTAATTTGAAACAGAACAAATGGAGGCCAATATAGAAACGATATACGCATTTATTAAGATGATTTATGTCGGGAATATTGCGAAATTGTAACAAGTGCAAATTAATAAATCCACCTACAGAGATATTTGTTGTTATTGTATTATCTACAGATACATTACTTTCAAATAACATAAAATTAAACGACATCATAAATATTGATTATACGAGTTTCAATTTATTTCCAATTAACAATTCTATTGGACAATATCGGAATTTTTTCTAATGATTTCTATCGAAATTGTCTAACAAATTAAAAGGCAATTATCGCTAATCGTCCACACCTGTACTCTTATTGTAGTTTCTTAATTTGTCTAAAAAATAGCGACATCATTGAAGAAATTGCAATAATTGTAGATTAGCGTTGTGAAACAGGGACGTGTTATGTTAATTTTATTACGACAGTTATTGTTGGTTTAAATTTCGGCCTCGAATTTTCGTCTGTTATCTTTGTTAATTTTTAATTAAAATCGATGTAATGACAGGAATCCGGGCGTTGTCTGCTATCAGTTCCGGTATCGATTTGAATACAATTCTTATCTTTATCACATACTCCAATAGATCGTTGTTTTACAATTAGTTGTTGTTTAACAACAATTCAATTGATTGAAAAGTTGTCAATTGAAGGTCTCCGATTTGGTAGTAGACACCAAACACCATCATCATAATAATGATCATCATTAATGAATATAAGTGAAAGGCGGTTGTGTTGATTGTTGTCGCGTGTTATAAATTTTTTCACCTCGAAACAAATTTATGTCGATTTTATTTATAATTGCAGACCATTCTACTGTTCGTATTGGTAGTAAGGGTGCGATCATTCTGTTCGAATGCTTACGGCAGTGAACCGTGCCTGTATGTACCGGCACCGCCGGGTTAAAACACCACCATGCGCCCAACCCGGTTCGACTTACTGCGAATACCCCGACCGCTATCCCAGCGAACGGATCCAGTATTTAGTGCAGAAATTCCAGTATGATATGTCGTCGTTGTTGAAGGATGAGAGTCAAGAGGAGTTCAGTACGTACTCGTATCCGCCGCCGATTCATGAGTACGGACCGTACGATAATAGCCGGAGTCTTGGCGGTTATAATCATGGTTATAAAGAGAATTTCAAACCGGAGCCCATTTATATTCCGAAACCGATGTATGCGTTCAATGAACACCAACAAGTTGGTAATAGTTATATACCGCCGAAGATTGAGTACAATTATAGTGGGAATCCGTTCTTGAATCATCTGCAATTACAACCGCAACAGGGGCAGGTTTTGAATTTTAAATATTCGAGAGATATACCACCGATACAACAACAACAACCGGGGTATGAACCGATCCAAACGCTGCCCTATCCGAATCCGAACTATTTTAACAAATTCTGGAACAGGTAATTGTAACGAAAACAGCAGCACACCGATAACACTATTATCACAATTATTACAATTATCTATATTATTATTAGTTGTTAAATGTATCATTATAAATGGGTATTGTTCGGGTGTAAATTGAGTTTCTCTTAATTGCAGAAAAGATGATTTAAAATATGGAAATACATTATTAATAAGAAAACGCCGTTCTGATTATATACGAAATAATTTAAAACAATTAAATTCTTATCAATTAGATTTTAAACGAAATCAAACCGTTTTACAACGTACAAAACGACAACGTTTAAATGGTGAACCGTTGTGTCAAAGTCGGACCCAATACATAACCCCGAGGGCTGCTTTAAACAATAAAGGCAGCTGGAAATATGTCATTAATATGCCGGAAGCGAATAATACTCAATTAGTAAAGAGCGAAGTTTGTGCGTAAGTCTCTGATAATTTAATTCGTTTCGATTTTATTAATTGATTTGACTCAGGAGCCAGACTTGCAACGGCCTGTGCAGTATTCCGATAGGGTACACGTCCAGATGCGAGCAGAAACACGTCCAAAAACGGCTAGTCGCCTTGGACGACAACGGTAATAATCTCTACACTGACATTTTTTGGTTTCCTAGTTGTTGTGTTTGTACAATTTCAAATAGCTGATTAAGTTCCAATCAATTTTTTTGTAATTTATTCTCGATTACCATACTCGTTAATTATTCTCGACAAATCTTAATATATTCTACCGTATAACGAACCGTTTTTATTCCAATTACAACAAAAACCTCAATTAGCTTAAGAGCTACGCGTTTAACACGTTGGAATAAATTTGAATTCGAATTAACACAGGTGAACTAAAAATGGAATTTATTCAAAAAATCGTTTATTTCCAATACAACTTCGTGAATTTATAGAGCTCCAAGCAATAATAGAAATTTACCGATGATGCGTTTAAATATTCTGGTGATAATAGGCACTCCGACTGTCATCAAAACGCCCGCAAGCGGTACCAGAAGGAACGGCTTAAATAACAACATAATCGGCAAGAGCAGCAGCAATAACGGTATTAGAGCTACTAGAATACAACCACCGATCACTAGTAGAAGCCGAGGGATCGGTAGAGTTAGGATTTGTTTGACTGGTACTGGCACTGGTAAAGAGGCTGCTTCAGTTGCCAAAAAAATAACGCTCAAGATCAGCAATTTTTTCCACATTTTTATAGGATTCAGTTGTCGGACTACAATCTAAAAGTAGACTTTTATAGGGTGCAAAATTAGAGATTCGTTTTACTTACAGACAAGGTGATGGTGGATTTGCAACTGATTTTCAAGTGAATAATCCACGTTAATATAGTTAACAAAGACACAGATCATTAATTATGATTTGTCTTTGAGTAGTTTATAACATCTGAGTAATAAAATTGTCAGAAACAATTAAATTAAAAATTCGATTTAAAAACAACGAAAAAAAAACATGAAGATATCTCTATTGTCGATTTTTGCAACATACAGATAATAATAATAAATTGGAATCTATTGTTTTCTAATAATTGATTTTTTTAAACTTAATATTCGATGGTAATACGATTGGGGTAATAAAAGTAATCATCGGAGAACAGGTGGGAAATTCTGGGTAATTATCGTCAAATTCCAAGGGTGGACACTTTACAAGTTCTTCTAGTCGAAAGTCTTGTTTTTTTTAATTAACGCTTTTGCAATTATTGTAGGAAAACAATTAATGTAAATAATGCAATAATAAAGCAAGTGATATGTAAAATAATTGAGCTGTCATAGTGGAGTTGCGACAGTCTCTTCTATCTATCCACTTAAATTAGAGTTGCTAAATTTCAAATTTATCGCCTCAAATTACGCCAATCTACAGTCATTTCTGAAATTCTGCCACTAACACGTCTAATCTGCCAATTATACATCTTTCATTCAACAAAGAAAATCGCGTCAAGCCGCACAATTGAGTGCGAGATTTAATTGGGAAAATCCGAAATTTTGGAAATTTCCGGAAAACGCCAGATTCCTTTCAGTTGATCGCCAATCAAACCGCCCGAAAGACGATTGGATGTCGTATAAAATCGAAATAAATCTAAGAAATTTGGAAATCTCCAACTTTCACCCAAGTGCCATACGCGGATGGTCGGATTATAGAGAGATTGATAGAATCAAATGGGAATATTTTATTATAATTAACCTATTAAGTAATTAAGTTGTCGAAAAAAACGTGAAACAAATCGCTAAAAATCGAATTTTTACGATTTTTGTTTTCGTTCTAAATCATAGAAAGTTGTGATTTTGGGGATGACTCATTTGCGAATTCCAAGTCTTTTCCACAATATTCACAATCCGAGCACGTTATTGTCATTAGAATAAATTCGATGGGAAGAAAACCGGAGCACCGATAGAAATTGGGCTCGTTTTAAATTCTAATCAATTTGACCAACTGGTCGATAGCAATAATTGTAGACTTTAGTGATGATGGCTGCATCCTGAATTGCACGATTTGAATTCAATATCGATAAGTATAGTGAAAGCAGAAATTACAATAGAGATTAACATTGGATTTAGTATTTCCTGTCTGTGTAAAAGCACACTTTCGTTTTTTTCCTCTCTGTTTTAATCTACGTTTATTGAATTTTGATACAATTGTTACCTGTCTAAATCGACCACTGTTTGTTAATTAAATTAGATAGATAGATAGAAATAAATAATACAGAATATTGGTCAATTTGCTTTTATTCGGGTTTCTCTCGAACTACACGTTCTAAAAAGTCGCAGATAATTTCGGCAATTTTATCGAAAAATGAACCAATACCACTGATTGGAATTATTGTTCTATCAGCTTCTCTACTTGCCCATACTTCATTGATTGTAACACTGAGTAATAACAGTGTTACCATTAAAATACCTGGAAAAAAGAAAATTGAGAAAGAAAATAGTATTTTTCTAGTTTGAAATTGACGATATTTATTTAGATAAATACAAATCAAACATCATTATTATTATTATAAGAACGTATGTACAAAGTAACGATGTATGGCTCTTTTTATAAATTTCAACAGAGTTGTGAAACTTTTAATTAGATTAGTATCAGTGATAATTTCATATAATGATTCTGCTCGTATTTCAGTTACCATTGATAATATAATTAATAATGATAAGAGAAATACCAAAAGTCCTGAAAAAATTGAATACTTCAGATGATTTATCTACAAATTAAACAACAGAGTAGGCTACACCACACAGTTGGCTGTGTTTTGGTTACGTAGCTCGTAACTTGATTCATACTTTGACATTTTCAAGTCTGAACGAAGCTGCAGCGCTACGTAACAGTCGCAGACAACTGAAAATTTTTATATTAATTACCATTTTATTATCCAATTAATAGCCCACTTTGTTGTTAATTTAATTATTTTTAATTGTTTTAATTTGTCTAATAAAGAATAAAATTGATTTAATTCTAGTAAATATTGGAGGGTTTACCTAATTGGCGGGGTAGTGCCATCTTCTTGACGCTTTATAATTCCTTTTAGGTTTCTCTCAAAACATAAATAAAATTTAAATGACATCTCATAGTTATTAGCTAATATTTATATAAAAATACTGACTGATTTACGATTCAATTATAACGGCTATTAGTTTTTGGTCGACTAAGTGAAAAATCGATTATTGAACAACAGAAAATGAACAATAGGATCGTTTATCTTAATTAAAATCAAATATAAATTATGGACAGCTAAATTCATTTGCCTATAATAAAATTTCGATAATTTTCCATCGTTATTAAGAATTAATTGCACAATAAAATCATCGGATGGATAGTCAAACGAAACAGAATCCGTCAACTTGACTCTCAATTACAATTGTAATTACGCTTTAATTGATATAACAATAGCTGTAATGTATATTCGATGAGACAGATCCATGCTACAACCACATTACAGCTAATTCCTTCCTACAACACGATTTTATTCGAGTGCGACAGCAAAAAAGCCAAAATCTCAACTATTGTTCTTTTAAAAAATACCTCTCGTCTTATGTTAATAAAGAAGAAATTTAATAAAACGAGGGATGAATCAGAAGTGTCTGTCATTTATTTTCAAACATCACGGTTTTTTTTCAAAATAATATCTTCCGTGTTATAAGAGAATCATGTGTGTTAATTGATTATGTCTTTAATAATTTTAGGGCTAAATTCTAATTGTGAGATAAGAAATTGTAGTGTTTTGTAATCCAGAGGCTATATAGCACAATTCCCTATAACACGATTTTTTTCAAAATTACGCCATCCGTGTTATAGGAGCATCATGTGTATTAGTCGATAACGTCTTCAATAATTTTAGGGCTAAAGTTTGGTTGTAAGATGTAAGAAATTGGGCTTGTAGTGTCTATTATAATCCAGTTTGTAGAGAACTTTAGTTTCTTAAAGCACGATTTCCCGCAACACGGTTTTTTTCAAAATTATATCTTCCCTGTTAGAAGAGAATCATGTGTATTGGTTGGTTAGGAATAATATATCTCTAATAATTTTATGGCTAAATTCTAATTGTGGGACATGCAACTCTGAGAAAGTGAGAAAAATTCCCTTTCTTTGAATAGAAGAAAACAAGAAAATTGCATGGGATTTGGATGAAGATTACAAAAGAATTGATTATTATTACTTTGATTATTTATTTCTACTATCTTCAATCTAAATGAAACAGCTATTTTGTAAATTATTTCGCTTTTTTACACGATTACCGACTGCCGAATTTTTTAGCTAAACGTTTAAACATCACAACCAATTCCCGCAGGAACGTGTAGAAACTCCATCGCAGGCCAGCGTCTCGGTTCTCAACAATAACTCGTGAATCGACTGCTACTAGCAATAATAGCAAACACGTAACAAACACAAATAATGATAAGCCTGCGAATTAATAGAGATAACAATGGTAATCAATTTAAATTTTCCATAAATTGAACAAATAAACATTACCTCGAGGTTGTTGAAATAGCATTTTTTGGAAATCTAAACAAAGATTAAGTGAACGTTAATGTTTGTAGTAGAATTGATAACAATAATTATTTCACATGTATTTATAATGATTTTTTTATGATTCAATTGAAAACGTAGGTTATTATAATTCAATTGTTTCTATTGTTTATTTTGTATGGTAGTTTTTGCTTATATTCTTTAATATTATCACCATAAAACGAAATGAATTACATTCATATTTTTCTTAACACAATTTCTTAACACAATTAACCGGAACGATAAATATTTTAATCAATTAGGTACGTAAGTTTTTAAATGATTCGTATTTCAAGTAAACAATCTTGAAAAGTTGCATTTCCGAGCAAATGAAGAAGCAACAATAGTGAAAATTGCAGTAAAGTTTCTTAAATAAAAGACTTTTTGATTGTTTGTCTGGATAACGAACTGATTTTCTTCCGCTTTAATAAGTCGAATTAATTTCAAGATTTTATGCAAAAATGGTGGAGGCGCCGGGTAAAATTTAATTTCAACTCTTTTTTAAAGATTTTCGTCAAGTCAATGTAGTGAGTTTTAGGATTACCCCAAGAAAACCTCAGCAAATGAACTTGAAAAGTCGGTAATTTTCAGCAAATAAAAAGGCGGCGACAGTACAAATTTCAGCTAGTAGGCTTGAGTGTTTTCCTGAATAAGAAGATACTTTGAAAGCCATTCTGTGTCTAATAAAACATGAATTATTCTTAACTTTACAAACAACAATTTAATGTGTTCCGTGCAAAAATGGTGGATGCGCCGGACGAAATTTACTTCTTCCAATTGGACATCGTAAGTTTCAGGGTTAATAAGAAAATAACTTGACAAACTAACTACAAATCTTCCAGTTTTATCAGTACAATTCTCAGTTCAGAGAAAGATGTGGTTCGACACGTTAAGTTAATGAAAAATTTTTGAATAATAAGGAAACATTCCCAGGTGTCCCCCTTCGATTTTAATGAAATTTGGATATGTTATTCTCCATCAAATTCTAAGAGATGCATGTTTTTCTTAATCGGCGGAAAAACATATCTAGGGGGTGAAATCGCCACTCAAAGTTTAGATTCAAACGGGGCACTTTTTAAGTTTCGCATACTTTCAGTTAAAATATTCAAACGAGACAAACGGCATTATTCTCAGGATGAACAATAATGTAGAAGCCCATTATTTGCATATCAAAATGTTAATTAGGGTGGAAGTTATAAGGGATGAAATTAAGAAAATTGCTATAAGTCAAAAACTATTAATCGGATTTTGACGAAACTAACGTCATTCGAAAGAAGACAAAAAAGTAGAAGAAACCTGTTTTTGGATTTTTTCGAAAAATTACATTTAGGGGGTAACCACCCCTCAACCATATTTGAATGGATCAAAAAAAAAAAATTACTATTCTTATAATCTTTATGTTTTAATTCATAAATAGTGCTTTCCTATCAATTTTCAACAGTTGAGGCACATAACAATAGTATTTTCTTCATATATTGCATACCTATTCAATTTTCATGTTGGGCATTTTTGTTTATATGAATATAGATACTAAAATAATTATTATTTTGCGATATATTTTTCTAGGTCTGTTCTAAAACTTATTTATTTCCTCTACCGACATTCAATTATTCATATTTTAAATGTTAATAAGGTTTAATTAAATTACCTTGCAATAAGCAAATAACTTATACGATGCGAAAGAAATACACTGATATTAGTCAAATTTTATAAGATATTAAGAGATGATATTATTTTGTTATTGAGAAAAATGTGGCGCAAAATGTCCTTGGAATTATAATAAACAAATAAATAGTACAACAGACATAAGGGTTGAAATTTGCTAAATTTTTATAAAACAAATACTAGCCATTGTACTTTCACGAAATCAATTATTGTTGAAAAATATAACTTTCACGACTTTTATGGAAAAACTCTATAGGGGGTGAATTGACATTCAAAATATATAAATAATTGAATGTTGATAGTGATAACAAATAAGTTTTAGAATAATTCTAGAAAAAATATATTCGAAAGTTATAATACCTACAATAATAATTATTGTAGTATCTATATTCGTATAAAAAATAACGTTCAGCATGAAAATTAAAAGCGTAGGCAACAAAGAAGAAAATAATATTATTTTGTACCACAACTACTGAAAATTGATAAAAAGCACTATTTATGAATTAAAACATGAAAATAATAAGAATAGTGAATTTTTTGCTGATCCATTCAAATATGGTTGACGTACCCCCTAAACGTAATATTTCGAAAAAATCCAAAAACAGGTTTCTCCTACGTTTTTGTTTTCTTTCGAATGATATTAGTTTCGTCAAAATCCGATGAATAGTTTTTGACTTGTAGCAATTTTCTGACTTTCAACACTTATAACTTCTACCCTAATTAACATTTCTATATGCAAACAATGGACTTCTACATTATTTTTTACCCTGAGAATAATGCCGTTTGTCCTGTTTCAATATTTTAACCGAAAGTATGCGAAACTTAAAAAGTACCCCGTTTGAGCCTAAACTTTGAGTGGCGATTTCACCCCCTAGATATGTTTTTCCGCCGATAAAAAAAAACATGCATCTCTTAGAATTCGATGGAGAATAACATATCCAATTTCATTAAAATCCGAGGGGGACACCTGGGAATGTTTCCTTGTAAGTGCTTTTTATAAAAATTTGGACCGCCCAGCAGTTTGATAAATTGAAAATTTTCAGGAAAAATGTGAATTCAGAAAATTTAATGCTTGTCAATTGGGAAAAGCTGCATAAATCGATAATAATATTAATAATTTATGGGAAACGGTGAAATGTTGAATTATTTTATCTCACCTTATAGAGTTTCTTTTTTCAGGATTGCTCAAGTGTTGGGATTGATTTCGTTTCCCTATATCGCAACTTTCGTTCAAAATGTCGATTTTCTCTCGTAAGCTCATTTCAGAATCGAACAAATATGAGTATTTATATCATTATCTAAAATCCGTTCAGGTATTGCTTATTTCACTTCTATTCAACTCAATTTGCAGGTAATAATTTCCTAAAAGTGCGATTAACATAGACTTGGCTGAGTAAAAATGGTGACTGCGTTAAATTTTCTCATTTCTGAAAGCTTGCGCTTATATTTATTTCAACTATAGAACGCACGTTTGAGAATTAGTTAGGTCCTATTTATTTTGTAATTTTTCAGAAATTAAGAGGATAGGAAGAGAAATGGTAAAGTAAAGCTGATTTTAGAAAGTCTTTTTCTTCAGGTGGACATAGTAAGTTTCAAGAGTAATAATAACGAAACTAGAGGGCTTGAAGTTGTAGTCAAGCCCTCTTCGTTCAATATTTCCACTAAAATCTTTATTTCAGGAAAAAGGTAGGTGGACGCTTTCTTTGTTATAGGAAACTTTAAGCTTTAAGATCTAATAAAATTCTCCTCAAATGAGGGTTGTTTATGAAAATTGAAACAATTTAATGTTCTAGCAGATTTAAAACTTCCATAATAAACGATTTTGAGAATTTTAATACTGTGGATTTATAAATGCAATAATTTATGAAAATGGTGGATGCGACAGGTTATTATTTCTTGTCTTGTAAAACTTTTCCTCTCAGATTTACACAAGTTTCAGGTTTGGCATTCTTGTCTAGTTTATGTTCTTGTAAAATATTCAATATTTTTGTTGGCTGAAAATGTTTTTGTCGACTTTTTTTAACAAATTCACCCTTTGCAATATTTTCATTTAAAATAATAAACGGGAGAGAGATATGAATACATTCACCCCTAACACACAAAAGTGCTCTAGAATCGTTTTGGCAGGCTTTGTTCTCCTTCAGGTATACTTTTCAGTGGTTATATTTGTCTAAAAGTGCAATAAATTCAATTACTGGTGGATGCGCCAATGTTTCTAGCTGAAAATCTCACTTTAGGCTAAGAAATGGTGGATGCGCCACATTTCACTTGTTTTATTGATTTATAAATAATCGACTACAAATTAAATTAAATTAAATTAAACTCAATATTAACAAATGGTTAATTCGAGGTCTTCGAACTAGAGCTTATAATTGCATTGATATTTACAAGAATTTTTTGAAAGAAACCATTTCATAAGAAAATTTAACCATTATAAACTGTAATCCTGAGGACCTCTGTTGTTGTTAAAGCTATCTACTGTGCACAATGCACACAACCAAGAATACAGTGCAGAATTACCAGGTGTAACACCCAAGGCAGTGGTGATTAGATATGAGAATCCTACTGTAAGACTACAATAAATTTATAGAAATTATAAAATAACAGGAACGTATTAATTAAGTTTTGTTAATCGCTTTCCCTAAATTTAATTTTCTTGTGAAATTCAATACGGTCGTGGATCGTACGGTGTTGCATCGAAACCAACATAACGATTATTCTTCCGATGTTGGAAACCATTCGGACCGGCATTATAATAAATAACGCGACGTATACCAAACGGATCGATATAACCAAAACTACCCGATCTCTTATCATTTGATAACGTTTGTTCTTCGTGATAAGCACGCGGAATATAATAACGGAAACCATCATTAGTCACAGATACACCATCATAATAATTGTATTGTGGATCATAACCATTACCAAGATTATTATTGTTGCCTGTGTAGATTTGCCCACGATTATCAATGGGATACGTTGGACCGTTCTGGAAACGATACGGCTGTTCTGTGGAAGATACCGGATGGTCGTACTGTGGGGCGCTTGAATAATACCAAGGATTTAATGTGAAAGGCGCCGGTGTTGATGCTGGATTTAAAGCAACTGTAATTGGATTATTGTTAGTGTTTTTCCGGTGAAATTCGGAGGTACTTACCGGTACTCGCTGGGAGATAAAGATTGGTAGCTTCGTTTAATTTAGCCGATGGCGGTGTTAAAGTCGTGTAGTCCAACGGTGATGGTGTTGTTGATGATGCTATCGAATTGTGCGAAATTTCAACGATCGGTGTGGAAGATACCGGCACAGTTGGGGTACTAACGCCGGTATTAGTTTTAACTAAAGTACCGGCTGTTGGTGCTGAAGTTTTAGCGAGCTTCATCGCTTTGGCTATTGGAGTATCCCGACCAACGTACAAATTCTTCGTTTTTAGTATCCGATAGCCGGCATTGTCGGCGATATAGTCGCGTTGTCGCAAGAAACCAGCATCATCAATCCAAGCGTACGTACCGATAACTGTCCCGTCTTCTAGACGTTTCTCTTTGCGGTATTGTCCGCTGACTGTTTGGTAGCGAAAATAACGCTCCGGCCCCTCATCCGTTTGGATGTGGTATTGGTTACTGTTGGGATTATTCCAATCGTTGATCGACGCAGTTGAGTCGCTTTGATAAGCCGCGATAACCACCAATAACTGGAAATTCAAGGATACAAACATAATGAACTTGACTTTAAAACTATCTAGGTCAGATTTGTTTAACAAAGTAATTAATATTGATTTGCAGTAAACAAGATCAAGATTAACAAGGATCGTACGTAACTCTCCCACGATGACGATGATAAATGCAACAAAAATACAAAACACAAAACATCTGTGGCGTAATTCGACCTTATATTTCATTAAAAAAATTCTTATTTTACGTATTGCGTGTCTGATTCATCGAGAAAATTGAACAAATTTGACGACGGTTCGTGTGACAGGAATATTCGACAATACGATGTATGATTAATTGGAGATGACACCATTCTGTATCTATTTACGTGCGACCTCGTATTAACTATTTACGGTACGGTATTGTGATAAGAATATTAAAAAAATGGGAGAATTAATTGATTAGAATCTTATTTATGCAAATTTTTGTGTTTATTGTTCGTAAATTGTGTGGGCTATTGGAATACGAGAAGCCCAACCAAATATGGTCCATTAACGTAGTTAGTTATAAGAGAAAATTATTGATCAATAAGAGAATTTTGCAAACGGTTTTTATTTTCAAAATTACATCACAAATATACAACTAAACAAGGATAAAGCCGTTGAAATGTCAAAGATATCATAAATAAATGTTCAAATACGAAATAAATGACAGGTAACAGCTGAAATTTCCTTGAAAAAAAAACAGTAAGTTACTGTCTTGATCGGTCATCAAAGTCTCTAAAGTTTCCCAGGAAATTCCCCAATAATCACGCTAATTTTGAACAAATTCACATATGTCGCATTCAATATGAATCATTAGAGCTATAAACAAATAGAAGACGTCACTCGTTTAAATTTATCGGCCAAATAGTGACTATTATTGTCTAGTCGATAATAGAGGTTTCCTTGAAATCTGTCGTGTTCCACTATTGAAATCTCCGTGTTTTACCGTAAAATCCGATAATTCCTCCAAGAATTATTTTAGTTGTTTTGAATTCTTGTAAATCCTGTTTGTTATTACTGTGCCTCTTGTTCTCGGCTAATTATGATCTCACAGATTCGCTTCGAGGAATTCTCTTGATAAAAACAAGAATCAACCACACCTACCACTTTCCCTCTCTAACGATTTTTTTATCGATGTCTTATTAAAATTTTGTCAAATGATTGTTATTAAAAATTGAAAATCTTGGACTAGGACAAGGAGAGCAGGCGTCCTTTCGAAATTGTCGATAACAGGGCGAAATTATCGCAAGAATTTTTATTTTAGAAAATCAATGGCATTTTCGTGAAACTCGTTCGAAAGTGGATCGATTCTTGTTGTTGATTTTAAAAGCCGATTAAAGAAAATGAAAGTCTGCACCAATTTCTTATTATTCTTATGTTTATATCTAATTTACAAATTCAATAAGCGTTCTTGTTATATTTCCTGAACATTTCCGGAAGCCGTGTTTTTGTTTAAATACTTGTAATTTTTATGTAATCTAGCAGGAATTCCTATAAATATACCGGGCGTACTCGCCTTTATTTACGTGGTGTCGTACATAACAGAATCAAATTTAGTGAACTATCAAGCAACTGAAATATTGTAATACTCCCTGTATAATTCTATCCTTGAGCTGCAACTACGCACTTTTTCAACACGTTATACAAAACACTATATTGATTGATTCCTATAATTAACGACTTTCGCAAACGGGCCAGTTTTTCTGTACGGCCCACACTTTAATCGGCCCACTTTCGTTCTATTTTTCGTCGGAAAATTTCCGGGTTCTTTACAAATCCCATTGATGGTTGTAATTTTTGAATGAACAGAAAAACAATTGTGAATTTTAATATCGAGATGACAATCTTTAAAGACTTTCACTTATTTAGAACACAAGACACAGAATCTGTTTAGACTGCTGGTAATCATAACTGAGTAAAAGTGATTTTTTAATGGATTTCGGAAACGTCTCGTTGAAAAAAATAGAAAGTCGCTAGAGGCGCAACTCCAATTTCGCGATTATTTTTGGAAAATTAACAAAATTTCCAAGGATTTCCATTAAAATTGTGCAATAATTGTCGTTGATTGTTGGTTCATCTACCGTGAAAACGTATCGAATGCAATGAACTTTCGCCGATTTGCAATTTTGCAATCGGTCATCACAATTCCGACCTTATCACCGGTTATTATCGTTGATTAATTCAAAAAAAAATTGATAATTACCAAAATTAAAATTCTTCGATACATATCCATTTGTTTTCGATTCGTCTATTTCGTTTCTTTCTTCTCATAAAAACCATCAAATTGTCGATGAATTTGAACGAAAAAAATTGATTACAATCGCCAAGTGTCGTTCAACTACTGTTGCACGAAACTCTATCGCACAATCACCACTGACCATACAGATGTGAAACCGGGGCGCTTACCAACACCGGCAGCCCCCCGATTTGAAGAACTGCAGAAAACACAACGTCGACTCGACTATTGAAGAAAATATCGAACAATGTGGGTGTGCCCCTCCAGGAGTCAGAGGTCGCGTTGCTGGGGCAAGGTTGGGTGCTCGTACATACCATAATTAGCGTATTTCTCCAATCATTGCAATAATTACGCGTCTTCCACTATTCTATAGTAGTAGTGGGATATTATCGGAAATTATCGTTGATTTACCAGTTTTGTAAGATTTTAATTTCGTTTAAATTAGGTTTAATTATTTCCAGCGTTTCGATTACATGCAAATTGTAGCGCCTAACATTTAACCTCGTTTTCCTTATTATTAAAAATAATTACGAGTCGTAACGAAAAAATAAAAATAAAAACAACCTTGCCGTAATGACCTATGACTTGTTTAATGAAAACAATACACGATGTGGGTAAATTTTTTCTCTTGGAAATAATTTGTGTGTTATTTATGGAAATCACACACACACACATTTAATAAACAAAATAATCACCAACACAAATATTTATGATTTAATTTCTGTTTCCAAATAATTTAATTCTATCAATAACTGCCAATTTGTTTTCAATCAATTTTTTGCTGTTTTTGCTCGGTGAATAAACAAGTTCAAAGTATACGCGTTAGAACGTTTCTTGTACGATTAATCGAATAACTGGACAAGTACTCGTTATCGGTAGTTGTTTTTAACGGAATTTACCGAAAAATGCAATCCGTATCTGTTACAAAAAACCATTAACATTGTTACATTATTCGCCTAATTGAAATTCTCATTATCAGGGTCAGGCCATAGACGTGATTCGAATACAAATCGATTTCGTTTCAATGAAAGTCTTTACCTAATAACTCGACAATAAATATTTAAACGAATCGGAATTGTAACGATTAGTTAGCAAATAAATCGTTTAATTGTTGAAATTTAAGAGAACGCTAAGTACAGATCTGTTGAAATTGCCTCGAAACAATACCATATAAGTTTCGATATACGTCACGTCTCTTGTTATTATTATTATTATTGTTGTAGTTATTGTTGTAATGCCAAAAATGACTTACTTTTACTTTGCCATAAAATTTCTTGGAATAATTGAACGTCAATGTTGTTTATGGTCTTAGAAAACAAAACGTAAATTGTCCATTATTCGTATTTGTTTTGTTAGAAATTTCAAAAGAATCTTCAATTATTTTTATGTCTTTAACAATGAATATTACGCTTCATTTAATAATAGTTGTGGATTTCTGTACAGTCATATTTTCTTTGGAATATAACATCAAAGAAAGTGTCTGGACTTTTTGTTGAAATCTAGGAAACCGAAACGGAAGCTGTTGAATAAATAAATCACTATTACAATGTTTGTCAAGTCATCGTTTCAATAGAATCAATAAAATAGAATCAATAGTGGACGTGTCTGCTTTATTTTTGGTTCATTTGACTCATTATTTGTAATGGACAATAGAAAAGTTTGTTGCTTCGGTGACTATTCAAATCTCTTAATTGTAGGCCGTTGTAGGTTATAAAATATCTTTTAAATACACAAAAATCTCTCAAATATCCATGCAATTGTTGAATTATTTGGCTGTAAATTTCCAGATCCCTGAAATCGAGAAGACTGTGTTTTATTTTTGCTTCATTTGACTCGGTACCGGCAAATAAAAAAGTTGTTTCTGTGACTGTTAAAATCACTCAATTGTAGGACGTTACAACGTAGGTGATATAAAAATTAATATTCAAATAACCTTGCAATTGTGGAATTATGGATGAAGTGCTGAAAATATTTTTCTCTGTAAATTCCGTAATTACTGAAATCAAGAAGATTGAGCCTGTTGTGGTTTATTTTTGCTTCATTTGGCACATTATTTGAAACTTTGATGTTCGCAAATAAAAAGTTCATTGCTTCTGTGACTATTGAAATCTCTCGAATATTCAAGAACCATTGCAATTGTGGAATTATTGTAATGAAAACATTTTAATAGAATTCTAGCTGTAAACCTCGAAAAATCAAGAAAATTGGCAATCTGTTATTTTATTTTTAATTTATTAGATTTACGATTTGAAACTTTAGTATCGGCAAATAAAAGTTCGTTGCTTTTGTGACTATCGAAATCTCTCAATTGTGGGCCGTTGCAGCGTAGGTAATACAAAAATTAAGCCTGAATCTCTTGAATATCCAAGAACCTATTGCAATTGTGGAATGATTGACGAAATACTGAAAATATTTTTCACTGAATTACAGCTGTAAATTTCGAGATTAACATCAAAAAGAATGACAATCTGTTGTAATCACCAACAACTTCTATTACTGTAATTTAAACAATTTTTCTCCATTTATTATAAGCAACCATAATCAGATTTCATGCGGAATAATAGCCTGTAAAACATCAATTTTTTCAGCAGCTCTAACCACAAGGAAATCGTAAAGTTTGCCGGCTATACAGCCGTTAAAATCTCCAAAGATTATTACAACGTTTTAACTATTATTTTACAGATTTATGAACAAAATACACTTCTCTATAAAGATAGCTATAACGAAGGCAAAGCTTTCATGTTTCTCGGGATTTTATTGACACATACGACCGTTTTTTGTTCTATTTGAGTGGCAGTAGGTGGTAGAATAAACGCAATCCGTAGGTGAACTGAATCCCGTTTTCCGTCTTAAAAAACACCAAAAAGGTGGTATAAATACTGTTAGAGGGTTATTGACTGTCGATTATCTCAACTCTAACCATATTTGAACATGTTTACTGATTTTTATTTGTTGTTTACAGTTGAATTTAATTAACTCAACCAGGATATTAAATACGCGCCAAATAGAAGGAGTCTATTGTAGACTTTACGAAATAATTGTCTATAGAGTGGTGTCTCGTTGTATAGAGGTGTGGTCATTGATTTAATTATTACTAAACCAGAAATAATAAAACGAATTTTTATGCAGAATCTTCATATGGAAACTTGCTATTAATGTGGGTGTAAATACGTTGAACTACTTATAAATCATACTAAATAAAAAATATTTCTTCGTATTACAGTTTTTTATCTTATTATCACTAAAAGTGGGTGGATTATTGATAAAATTAATGATTAAAACTGTCATCTCAATGAAACACTAGCCCAGTCACAACTTCAATTTATGTATATTTGGTTGCCTAAACTGTAGAATTTTGTGTTGTTATCTATCATTAAAGTCTCCACGATATTTACTTTATTTTAATTCATTCAACAATAAAATTCGAAATTCAAACATGTTTTCGTGTGTATTAATTAATACTTAAAAAAATTAAAACTTAATGCTAATTGTCTATAAAGCCGAATCAATCGACCGGATACCAAATGAATTCAAAACTCTTCAATCCGAACGTTTTCTCACTGTCCGGTTTCGGTGTATCCGGCGAATCCAAACCTAAACGGACAAATTTGAATTTCGGTTGGAATCCATTCTCATCGGCCACATAGGTGACAATCCGGCTAAGTCCATCACGGCCATTCACAAAATAGCCACCGATCTTCGCACCGGACTTTGTACCTTTCTCATAATGCCCATGAAAACCGACTTCATAATGGAACTTGTACAGGAGATCGGTGATGTCTTTCTCCTGAATACCGGCCGGTAGACCATCAACCATGCCCGGGTATTTATCACGAATCGGTATGTCGTCTTGGCCTGGGACATGGATGAGACCATCGGAGACGGAAACTTGCGATAAACGACTCGGCGGTTGATTTACCGGTGGATTTAGCGGTGCTTCAGGACGGCTCAAGGGATTAGCGATGATTTCAGGGTTTGTTTCAAGGTTTGCTTTGGCAATTTCAGGATTTATAGGACCATTAAAGAAACCTTGATTTTGTTGAGTTGGATTTACAGGACCATTAAAGAAGCCTTGATTTTGTTGAGTTGGATTTACAGGACCATTAAAGAAGCCTTGATTTTTTTGATTTGGAACTACAGGGTTGTTATTGAAACCACCGTTTTCTCCACCGAAAGGTTTGAAAGATTGATTTTCAGTATTAACGGATACTCCAGAATTGGCTGGAGATTTCTGTGGAATTGTACCAGAATTGAGGGGATTACTCAAAAGTCCCGTTTCAGGATAATTTGCTTTATCTTGAAATTGTGGCGTTTGGAATTGGAACGTTGGTTTTCCATTAATTGGTTTTGCTGTTGTAACATAACCACAACCACCACAAGCCGGTTTTATTGTCGATTGTGTTGTAAAAGCATATGGACCTTTCGAACGTTGGGTTGTCACTGCGATTTCCTGTTGATTGACTGGATTCTGATAAGATAATGGCAATGGACGTGGGCTAGAAACTCGACTAATTTCCCGATTATCCACACCATAACCGACTTGTGGGGGTGGTGTAGATTGTGGAGTTTGTACAGATTGTGGTGCTGAAATTCCAGGTAGCGATTCAATTTTCGCTCCAGGTGGTAATGGAGAACCGTCAAGGGCTGAAATTTTCATGAATTACAAATCGAGAAAATCTTAGAAAATTTGTTAATTACGTGCACTTATCCGGATGTTGCGCATACTTAAAATCTTGAAATCTCCATTCTCATCAGTTGCATAAACTGTAACGTGATAAATACCATCAGCGGTGATAAAACCGAATTCTCCTTGGATTATCCCTTGGGCATCTATCGAAACAGATAAGAATCACAGATCGATTAAATATTGATTAGAACTCACCCTTTTTCTCATGTCGGTGTTGTTCCCCATCGATAGTAAAAGCGAATTCGTATGGCTTACTTTCATCATTATCATCGTCCTTCTGGGGGGACACCAAAACAACGCATGTAACGATTACGAACAGCTGAAAAAATCGATGTAACGATAACAGGGAGCGAATTCACGACAACATGAAAAAACAATAAAATATCTCCTTGATTCAAGATCCTTGCCAAGGATTTTATTTGAAAAATAATGAGAATTTCAACCAAACCTACTTATGATGTAATATCCATTCGCATACTATCGATTATCGATATTTCTAACAATATAAAGAAACAGTCTTATTGTAAATCGATAGACGCCCTTGAATTAAATGAATAGAGAAAGGCAATTTATTACATTATGTTAATCTTAGGGATGAAGTATGATTTGTATTGTTTTTCTCTCTAATTTGTTCTCTGGTTGTTGTTGTTATTGTTATAAAACACTCGACCTTATTTGTAAAGTTCGATAAAAATGATCGAGTAGTCAATTAAAAAATCGTGTCCTGTGTTTGTTTTGATTAAACGATAATAAGTGAAATCGGAAATGTCACAATAAATCATCTGTCTGTTATAAAAAAAAGTTAAAAAATCTTGGAGACTTCAACAGTACATCAAGAAACTTAGAAATCGTAGAGACTTCAATAGTGGAGCAAACAACAAACTTTGAAATTTATAAATTCGATAATTTTTTGCGAATTTCCACAGACACGCTCCATCCTTGAACTTCAACAACGTCTGTAATTCACGATTTTACCAAAAATCCAACGAACGTGCTTGAAATTTCCAATTATCGCCTTTGAATGGCAGAATTACGATATGTTTGAATTAGAAGGGTAAATAATTTACGTAAAATTCTAAAATATCGACGAATTTTTTGTGAAATTGAATTACCGTACGATAATTACTGTGTCAATTGATTAATTGATCGTTTTTCTTCAAAATGAATGCGTTTCTTGCTGACATTAATTTAACGATAATGTCCTTTAATATTGTAAGTGATGTCATCTACACCGTTATTGGTGTTAAATTAGAAATATAATTTATGTGTGACAACACTTGCCTCTACGAAAATTGTGCCAATTTCTCCAATAATCAAACAATTAAGCAACCAACAAATTGAAGACTAATTGCTAGAGTTAATGATTTAATTGAAATCAACAAGTTGTAACGAATATAAAAGTTTGATGTTGAAATTTGTTCAACCGCATACTTACATTGATTAGAAGTCGCATTATCAACTGCCACTTTCTGTTTGTTGTTCTTCTTCAAATTGAAAAATCTAAATGGGTTTTTAATGTGGGATAACTTGGCTCACTAATGAATGATCGTGTCCCATCTTGATCCTTGTATATCTTTTATCGACCTCCCGCCACTATTTGTTCAGTACAAATCTGAAATTATCATCAATGGAACTGTTTTCTTCATCAAATCAATCAATTTCAACTATCATTGTGTTCCTTTAAATTTTCGTAGTTTACATTGCTCCAATAGTTTTAATTGCTCCAATAATTGTTGAGTTATTGTTGAGTATTTGCGGAAATTATAAAAATTCGTTATTTTCCTTATGGGTTTGTTTGAAAGAACCCTGAAAGTCTCTGTCATTGAGCCGGGTTGCGGGGTATGTCATCAATCATATTTTAAAAATTTCCGCCTTGAAGACATTTTTCAAGAAGTATTCCTCTTATCTGCGCGCTTATCGTAGAAATTAACAATAAATTGTTAATTTATTTATGAGTAAATTAGTGAAATTTTCAATTTTTTTCTATTAGCAATTCAAGGTTGATATTAAATCTCTATTTTAAATTGATTTTTTTCTTAATAGTAGAGACAATCGAAGAAATTTATGTTAAATCGAATTTATTTCATTGTGTTTGCCATAAATCTGCAGATATAACCAGTTTTTTTTTTATTTTTATCGTATAATTAAAATAATTCAATGATTATGTATCTAAATCCAGAAGTCGTCAAACTATCTAGAGTCTATCTAAATTTAGAATAGTACCAAGCTGTAAGGATAAAGCTGAAAATATCAAATTAACACCCTCTAATATTTCCTTTTTTTGGTAAATTGTCAAATCAGAGTTGAAATAAAAGCACTATCGTCTATTTAAGGGTAAAATTCACGTTAAATTCTATTATTTCTCTCTTCTAACCACAACTAGAAATTTAACACTTTCAGCCCGGCGTAAACCACCGGTGGTTCACAGGCATTCCATTCATCTGGCGGCGTAAACCATCGGTGGTCCACATCTCGTTTGCTCCGTCTGACGGCATGGACCACCGGTGGTCCACACATTGTTTGCTATGAGATAGTGAAACAAACAAGCGCTGTTAGACGAATAAACAACTGATAATCTCGAGCTCGCAGACCATACGGAATTTGATAGTGCGCCGGGCTCAACGTGTTAAATAAATCTGAAAAGTAGACAACCAAATATACACAGCAATTGTAATAATTGTCAGTTGATAGTATACTCGACTTATATGAATTTTTTCTGTTTTGCGTCAATAATAGCGATATTATTCAATTCGCTAGTGCATCGAAATGACCACACTGTGAAATAAAGGAAAATGTAGTAAGTTTTTTTTCTTAAGGTTGGTAACGTTTTCGTTGTTATTGGCAACTGTCAAAAATACTAAACAAAATACACATTGATTTTCAAATGTTCAATTGTTATATCAGTAACACCAACTCCCACCAAATTCCCTAATAACTCAAACTTTTTTTTGTAAAAAGAGCGCAAAATAGGCAAAACAGAAAAAATAGTAGAAAAAACTCATGTCATAAGTCGTATATTGCACTCGTCCTTTAGAAAGCTCGTGCTACCGCGCTCGTTTTCTAAATTTGGACTCGTGCAATAATTGTCGACTTATGACACTTGTTTTTTAATATACTATTATCAACTCAGTTTTCTAATCAAATCAACTTTACCAGTTCTGCTATTAACAAGAAAAAATCTGAAGAAAAGATAGAATAGGCAACCAAATATACGCAAAGGGTTCTAGTAATTGCCAATAGATGGTACTCGCATCCTAACTAGATTGTATAGTCGGTCTATTTGGATTTTGTCAACTCGATTTTCCAATTAGATCCGATTCAACTTTGCCCATTTTATATTATCAGCTATATCCAGAAGACTTAGTGATATTTAAATAATAATGTCTGTATTACAGCTCGATTATGCTTCCTTTAAACTATAGAAACAGTTAGAGTTGAAGGTTGACGACAAATTTCGAGTTTTTACCAAAAAAATTATCTTCTAACGTACCAAAATAGTCACCGGTTAGATGTCAATTTTATCGCTTGCAGCCAATTTATATAAAACGGTTTTAATCGTAAATCTGTCCCCTCTTCTAGCCATTTAATAGCAATGAATTATGTGGATTTTTGGTGGATGCGCCAAAACAACTTTCACTCATTATACCGTATGCAAATTCCAAAAACTAGACACATTAGTCAAGTTGAATTAAAAATAGTCGACTAAAAGTCACGACCTATCCGAAAACAACAGTAAACTAAGCTAGACAGCAAAATCATTGGAATTTTTCAATGCAATAATTAAATAAATCAGTCACCTCAGTTATTAATGAAAAGAAGCTCAAATCATGGCGAATTTTCAACGCAATTTCATTCAAATTCAATTTCCGATTTTCCGAAAAACTAACGGAGCTAACTTTCTTCGATATTTAGAAGGCGCTTTTAATATAGGGCAGTTTGAATCATTGAGAAATATATTTTGTTGGCGAAGTTAAAGGAGAAAATATAAAAATACATAAGAAATAGTTACTCTAACATTTTCCTATTTTATTCAGAATTTCTCAAAGCAAATACGCCTGGGTTGTAGATCAAGAAATGCCCTTTTTAACGAGATAATCCACGTCGGTTCGGACATTCAATTAATGGAGAAAGCATCGACCAAAGTTTCCCTTTTTCTGGTAGCCAGGTTCCGTGTAAATCGAAGGAACCGCATCCATCTCTAAACAGCGCCTGGACGTATGCAACCAAATATCCTCGCTAACACCAACGGACTTATTGGAGTTTTTGCCGGATCATCGAATTTTGTGATGCTGAGGCTATTTGTCTCAATTTAATTATGTCGGATTTGTAATAATGTTTGACAATAAACGTGTTGTAATTTACCTAAGGCTAATTGGTAATTTAGCCTGAATAACTCGCTATTTATGGGAGAAAATTCTGTCGATTTCTATAGAAAATCGCATCGAAGGCGGTGGCATTTCACTCTATGAAAAGCTATAATCAAATAAAGATGATTTGTTTGTTAATTAAACTTGCACAATTGATATTATCGAACATTATCGTATAATTTATGTAATCTAAAACGAATACATAATCGTCAATACCATCAATATTATTATTAGAAGTTTTAAGCCGAACTATTCAAACTTAAATAAAAGAGGAATTAATCTAAAAATAGCCGATGTTATATAAAAATTTACCCGAATTTTGGACATCAAAAAAAACTAGTTCCAGATAAAGGTTAACAAGCGATTTTTTGAGCGGTCTCATCTTCAATAATGCAAAAATTTCGCAAAGTCGTCCACCAATGATAGAGTCGGGAAGTTTTCGGCTATTCGTATAAAAATCCAATGGTCAATGTCGAAAAGCATCAGTTTCAACCCTCCAATTTACCTCAACACATCAAAATGAAAGTACAAAATTTGTGATTTCAATTGACAATTTTATTAAATTTACAAATTCTTTCAGACTATCGCTGTCTTCGCCGTCGTCTTGGCTGTAGCTTTAGCTGCCCCACAACACCACGAAAAAGACGCACAGATTCTCCGTTTAGAGAACGACAACATCGGCGTCGATGGTTACAATTACGCGTAATTTTGGTTGATTTCTATCCAATTATGTTGGTTTAAAATTGGTGTTTTTCCAGATATGAGACTAGCGATGGTAAAGTAGCTGAAGAACAAGGAAAAGTCATCAATGCCGGTACCGACCAGGAGAGTTTGGCCGTTAGAGGACATTTCCAATACACCGCACCTGATGGTGTTGTTTACTCAGTTAATTATGTCGCTGATGAGAACGGTTTCCAACCACAAGGCGAACACCTCCACCATTAAGTGGGCAGACTAGCGATTGATTGATGGATTTCCAAGTGTTTTTGATATTTATTTGTTGTTAATGAGATGAGTTTTGTAAATTTGAAACAAAAAACTAAAAATAAACTATTCTTCAAATTTTAATTAACTTTTTGTTCTCATTTTTTTGTCGAAAATTCTTCAATATAATTAGTAGCAATCTAATATAAAAGTCACGGCCGAAGTTTTCTGCATATTGATGAAAAATTAGCCAATTTTCAATTAATTTCCCAAAATTTCCTCCGTTATTTACAAATAAATTAACGATTTTCTAACGTTTAAGAGCCGAATTTTTCTGCATATTGATGAGAAATTGGCAAAATTTCCACAAATTAGCCAAAAATTCCACCGTTATTTACAAATAAATCGACACTTCTCTAACGTTTAAGAGCAGATGATCGTGTTATTGAAAACTCTCGATGGCTTTTAAAAAGCATAGTTCACAACCTATAAAGGTCGTTCAGCTGTAATTTCAAATATTTCAGAAAAAGATGAGAGGCAACTCTAACATAAATTGAATGTAGAAAAAATCGTAGAAAACGACAACGAATCGTGAACTTTTAATGATAATTAAAGAAGTATTGCATAATATTTCTGTTAAAATTCCACTAATTTTCTCAATTTATTAAACAATCCGCGACTACTTCTCGATTTGGGTCATAATTGATTGGAATTTTATCGTTTTCAAATCGACTCTACAGTATTGCTAAAAGAATAAAGAATACGAAAATACCGACACCTCTACTGTAGCATCAGATAAATCATTGAAACAATACAAAAATAGGAACGCTTGCCCAACTGGAGATACACTTGAATAATCTCGAAAAAATTACAATACTTTGAGTGTCTAGAAATACATTTACATGTACGTAATATTTGCGATTTTAATGATAGATCAGGATGCATTGTCGCCTGAATTCTAATTGGAGTATTGCTGGATTTTCGGTTGAAATTGGCGGAATTTTAACGCTTTTATTCTCAAATAGAAAATTAAATCGGATGACGTTTCCACCTAGCTATTTACAATTCTTTTAAATGTCAACATAGAGATGCGCTACGACCCTGAATATTAAAGAACTGTTGTGTATAGAAAATTTCAAATTTGATATGTTTAAAAATATCAACCTCTATAATAACACGGATTGAATACCTTGAATCCAATTGACAAATACCGCTATCATCTCTAAAAAAAAAAATTATTTGTTAATCGACATATACAAAATATGCTAATTTTTCATCTTTGGCTTTTTTTAGAATAATCACAGAAAAAAAACGTCGACAATTTTTTTCTGTAGAGTGTACAAGTGTGGTGGGGCATTGGAATTAACTGGGATACGAGTTTTGTATAAATAACGAACCCCTAACAAGCAGGAGTTAAGTTTGCTTTGTATTCGCAATCAACAACCAACACTAACCGACAACATGAAAGCTGTAAGTTATTCAATATTAACCGAGCCGAATTGGATTTTCCCTACGAAAATTCTTGTAGGTTTTAGTTTTTGCTGCCGTTATCGCCGCCGTCTTGGCCGCCCCACAACAAAACCCAAAAGACGCCGTCGTTGTCAAATACGAGAACGACAACATTGGTGTTGATGGCTACAAATTCGCGTAAGTGTTTTCCCATTTTTCTTTTAAACTTTTTGGAAATTCGAACGTGTGTAAAAGTGTCTTGCATAACAGTTGCGCATTCTTTCCTGCTGTTGATAGAAAACGAAAGTGAAGAGATAATATTGAAGATGTTCCAAGGTAACTAGGATGTAACCTTGAAGCAACTTTCGCTAGTCTTCTCGTGTTTGTGTTTGTGTTTAGTTTTAGTGTGTTTGTATCGATCAAATGAACTTTACAATTTATTGGCCAATAACTGAAGAGATTTAACGACTTCTCCTTATATAATAATGTATCATTAATTATTTTTGTTATTTTCATGATTAGATTCGAGACCAGTGATGGTGTCTCCCGTTCTGAAACTGGTGAATTGAAAAATGCTGGCACAGAGAATGAAAGTTTAGTTGTGCGTGGCACAATCTCCTGGACTGGTGCTGATGGCCAACAATACTCCATCAATTTCGTTGCTGATGAAAACGGTTTCCAACCAGAAGGCGCCCATTTACCAAAATAAACACACTCAGGAGCTAGTCGTATTTTGGAGAATGGATAAAGGATAGGATCTTGTTATTTTTTCAACTAAAACAACAAAAAAATGCCAATTACCTGCCGTTGTACATAAATTAATGTAAAAAGCAAAAACAACAAATAAACGATTTTTACATAATCCTTGTTATTTTTCTTCTACTAACACATAAAATCAGCGCTGGAATATTTACAGAATCACGACAAATATAACGCCCACTTGTGCAACTATTACAAACTTTCCCCTATAAAGATGCAGAGTCAAAGATCAGATTATCAATTCATCCGCAAAAAGTCGATCTTATTACAAAAATCCCAGTTTCACGAAATCTTAGTTGAAGTTTCTTGCTTATGCGCTTCTTGAAGTCTCCAAAATATCACCCAGCAAAACAAACCATTTAAAAGCCAAGTTGAGCGAGTCCTAGCAAAGATTTCGAGGCTTCTCGCTTATACACCCATTAAAATCTCCAATATCGATCTTTGTCAAATATATTTTATGACAAACAGTCAACAACAATTATTTCAAGTTACCCATTCGATCTACTTTCCTGTCAATCAAATATTGTAATAAACTATTAGCTCCACTAACACAAAGTTAAGTCGACTAGAATGGTGGACGTTTTAAGATAGTTGAAGCTTCCTGTCTGTGTGTCCATTGAAGGCCCCACAATTTTCAATTACAGTAGGTTTGCCGACTGTGTACCCATTGAAATCTCCATATGTTTTATTTAGGTTAAGTTTTCGCATATGCGCCTATTGAAATCTCCACATTTTTTGGTTTCCCATATAAGTACTCATTGAAATCTCTACAGATTTTTGCAGTAAACACGTAATTTATCGATTTTCTCTAACCATATTTCACTCTATTTTTTTTGTACCTCTTTAATTCTCCATTTCTTGAAAATCTATAAGTAGAACTCGCATTTTCCTAACAGTTGAACATCAATCTTAGTAACGGTTTCAGGAAATTGTAATAATATTGAATAAATTAGGAAATATGATGGTGATTTTTATCGTGTGATTTCGGCCTTGTTTTCAGCTTCTTTTCATAATTTATTTATCTACGATTTTAAACAATAATTGACAGTTAAAATTGTTCGTTTGTCCATCTTCAACTAACAAACTATAATTAATTTTTTTCTTCGAATGCTAGAAATGAAAAAGGTTAAATCGATGATGATTTATTCGATGTACTCCGTAGGGATTTCAATGGTAGATCACGACACGAAACTTGCACTGAATTCTCAATAGAATTTCCGCCATTTCAGTAACAATAATAATAATGATAATGATGATGATGATGATGAGATTATTGCTCAAGAAAAACAACGAAATTATCGGGTGAATTATGGATAAATCACAAAATACACTTTCGAATATTGTTACACAATTGATTTATTTTTCTGTTTTATTTACATTTCAATCGAATAAATATAGTGAGAATTTTCCAGATTTTATGAAAATCTGTAATTTGAACGCGAATATGGGTCGATTTAATGGGGAATATGGGCGCCTTGTGGTTGGAAACCGTTCTCATCAGCGATATAAGTGACAGTATAAACAACACCATCGGCTCCAGTGAATGAGAATTGTCCACGAACGGACATTATTTCGTTGTCAGAACCGGCATTTTGGAGAGTACCCTGTTCGGAGGCCGCAGTACCATCACTTGTTTCATAACTGAAATAATCAACGATAATCAACTGAATTTTCGACTAATTAAACCAAAACTTACGCCCAATTGTAGCCATCAACACCGATATTATCGTTATCGTATCTCAAGATAACAGCATCTTTCGGATTCTGTTGGGGAGCAGCAATTGTAGCCGCAATCAAAGTAGCAAACAATACAATAAATTTCATTGTTGTGTGTTTCGTTGGGATAGTTTCAAACAAATCGTTCACAATAGCAAGACTGAAGATGGTATTGGACGCTGGTACGCTTTTATATTCGGTACATCTTCTCGTGTTTCTTTTTTTTTCGCTATATAACCAGCACTGGATGGGTATTGTCGGCGTGTTTTCGCTGACATTTACCACCACCTTTAATTTATTCACCACCATCATGCCTATTTCGGTGTACTTTTGAAAAGTTCACCCAATTTTTCTGGGAATTATTGAGCAGCGAATCGCGGATCTGTTTCTGAATCGGATGAAGGACAAGGCTGTCGTTTAGATGAATCATTAGAATTATTAGAAATTCGATATACCTAATTGCAATGTTGTAACAATAGACATTCTAAAATTTTGTTAATTGTTTGAAGTTTTATTATTAACAATAATAATAAGAGAGAATTTAGAAATTGTCCTCAATTTCAAACATCGTATGTCTATAATAGAAGTAAAGTTGGTTTTCTAACTTGCAAGTTACTTCATTTACACAAAAATCGGATGATTTTAACTCGCAGTTGGCTGTGACTGGGTTACTAATGTCGTAGCTTGATTCAGTTGTCGAATGGAATAAAATATGAAGCAACGCCTGCTAGATTTTCCAACAATTTTACAGGCCTGCTTATTTCTTTAGAATGTCATAAGAAGCAAACTTTTGAGGAAACGCCAATTTTCGCCGCAGTGGCGCTACTCACCAACACAATTTTATGGACAATATAGAAGATCAATAGTCTCTTCTATCTCAGACTCAGGGGCGGACTTAGGCTATGGGAGGGCTACCCCATAATATTAAATTTCACTAGCAGTACATGTTAGATTGTGAAAAACTGAAGTACTCCTCTCCCCCTATTGAGTGCTCTAGGGTCTTTAAAAGAAATAAAGAGAATAAAAAAAAATGTACATAATGATTATTATAAAAAAATGAAAGGTAAAGTTATTACAACTCAAGTAAATAATGTATTTTTAGAGGGGCTAATTTGAAGCTCGGGGAGCTAAGCCCCCCTAAGACTTTAAATTCTATCATATGTGGAACTGAAAGGAGACAAGAATAAAACAGCCTCATGGTAACGAATTAGCAAAAAGTTAGAGAATGCCTATTTGTTTTTATGTGACCGTTTTGAGCGCCAATGCGGCAAAAATTTGTATTTTTTCCAAAGTTTCTGTTTACTCAAATGATCATATCTGTAATCCAATAAAGTGGTGAGAAATCTTGGTATGAAGCAAGCTAAAAGTATGCCCAACTGGTGAAATGGTATTTTACACCCTGTATAATCTCAGTGGCGGTTCGTGATTTTAATTACCGAAATGGTGCAAACTCAAGAGAGAAAATGAAAATAAGAAGATTTTGGCGGATGTTTTGAGCAAAGACAGGAGTTGTTACAATTCTGCAACACGAGCCGCCTCTGTTTATTCGATAATCCGAACCATTACTGACAAGTTACCGTTCGAAATTGTATGCTTGTAGTGATGACAGCAAGCAAATTTTCAGCTTGTAAAATATGTGAGTATTTGGAGAGAAAATGGATATTACCTAAAAATTGTAGAAAGACAATTCATAAATAATTCGTGATTTTTTTCTACATGAACGCATTTCCCTTCCAGTGTCATGCGGGCTACGCCACGAAATTCCCGTTAATTTTGCCAAATTTACAATTTCGGACAATTTAAGAATGTTACAATAACCCCGATTATCAAGTCGGGGAAGTGTAATTTGGCAAAATGTGGAATAAATTGAAAACGTTGCGAAATTACCAATATCAGATGATCCTCTTAAATTTTGTTATAAATAACTTTTACAATAGGTCAAAGATTAAAGTTGCTTATGAATTCCATTCGACATATGGAAAGAAATCCGGTATCTATCGTAAATCAGTACCAATAATAGAGATAAAGACTATCTAAATCGTTGTAGATAGAATAGAAAAAAATTTGTATAGAAATTTAGGAAATAACTTCTATTAATTCCTTACAAGAAGATTATGATAATTTGGAGAGATTTCCAATATTTGTAATATAAAAACCGAAAATTGACAGAAAATTTCAGTTATCAATCAACCAAACTACTAACAACTATACGAAAGAAATGACGGCGATTTTTGTAAGATAACCACGGAAATTCTAAAACAAAACTATTAATTATTCGATTTTAGGCAATTTTGATTTGTTTCCTGGTCAATTCTAGTTGGTCATTAGACGATTCTAGATCAGCAAAAATCCTACAATCGAATTTCGAAAATATAGGAACTGGACCGTATCATTTCAGGTATTATCAAATAAAACATCCTCGAAATTACACAAAAAAACAATAATTTTACATTTAACGAAGTCGACCAGAACTATAGAAATCTGAATTTTGAATCAAATTATTGATAGCAGCTTCATTTATTTGATTATAATTTTCGATTCTTTTAATAATTTTACAGTTTTGAAACAAGTAATGGTATCTATCGTGACGAAGAAGGTACGTTAATCAACCCAAATAACGCCAAAGAAGCCGCAGTAGTTGTACGCGGTTCATATTCTTATGCTGATGCAACTGGTAAAGTTTATACCGTCCAGTACACAGCTGATAAGAATGGGTTCCATCCGGAAGGTGATCATATTAAAGTACCACCGTTTGTACCATGGAACCACCATCACGACGATGATGACAGTCATGATGAGATTCATGAGAGTTTAGAACAACACCCAAATCAATTGTATTTACCATCATCGACGGTACCGCCTAAAAATCGTTATCTACCAACAACACCATCGCCAAGAAGTCTGGATAATTCGATAATTAATCTATTAACGAACCGTGATGGAGATCGAATTAGTATTGAAGATGTTAATTCGTTATAGCGTTATCCTGAGAGTTATTATTAAAAATTTGTTTATGTATTTTTATTGTATAAGAAGTGAATGAATATATGTCTATTTTTGTAAAAAAAATCGTCTACATGTAATTTTTCAGCATTTTTTAGAAATCTAGGCATTATTACAATCACTGTTACGAATTGTTCCCAATTTGATGCAATTTTCTGAGAATTTTAAGATTTGTTACAATCACACGATGATTATGATAGAAATATCGGATATTTTTGAAAGTTTGTCAAGAAAGAGAATAGTAAGAGAAAGGTCAAGGAGATCCTGAATGAAAAAATAACAATTATCTAATTTTTGTCAATTCATCACAATTATTTTGCTGAAATTACAGACATTTCAGGGAATTACAAACATTTCGGGGAATTACAAACATTTTAGGGAATTACAAATGTAATAGGATCTAATTTTTAGATTCGTATCTGCGTGATCGTTGAGATCTCCCATTTTATCTGGAAATTTTACAATTTACAAGGCGATTAATAGAGAATGTTGACGGCTTCCAGTCGAATAACAACCTTAGTCTACATCTATATCTGCAAAATTCAAAACTAATTAAAATACAAAAAAACGATTATCTAATTTTAATTAATTCAGAACAACTATTTTCTTGAAGTTGCAGACTTCTCAGAAATTTGTAAACGAGATAATAACTGAATTTTACTTTACTTGTCTGTGTGCTCGTCAAAATCTCCATTTTATCTGAAAATTTCACGATTTAAAAAGCGATTAGAGATTGGCGATTGTCGACAGTTTCTAGTCAAATTGCAATTTGTATCTTCATCTATATCTGCAAACAAAACAAATTGAGTAGTTTTAATCAAATCGGTTCAATTGTTTTGCTGAAATTACAGATTTTTCATACATTTAGCAACCATTAACAGCTAATTTTCAGTTTTCTTGTCTATGTGCTCATTGAAATCTCCATTTTTAGCTAACAAATTGCACAGTTTAAAAAACCATTAGTCGAGAATGTTGACAGATTCAAATCGAATTTAGTGGCCATGAATTTAGTTCGCATTGTCGTAGCTTTCTTCGAACACTTGAAAATATTAATAAATGTGAAAATTGGTGAAATGTGAAGCAATCTACGACACACTGTAATCAAACCTTAACCAACTGTTCTATAGTAGTTACAGAATATATAAGGGTACTTTTCCTTACAGTGTTGTTGATTAATTCACCCGGTGAAACGAATGTCAAATTTAGTAAAATATGAATCAATCTACGACACTAGTAACCAAAACACAGACAACTATGAGGTAAAATATCGTTGTACACCCTGTATTTTGAAGATTGTACAAGAAAATTGAGCAATTTTTCAAAAAATACTAAATTTTTAAAAGGCTTGCCGTTTGCAATAATAAAAGTCAAGAGGATTTTGAAAATGTAAATAAACATAAAGTAGCAATTACCTAATTTTTATCACTCGACACTTAACATTTTTCACGAATTTTTAAATAACATCAAAATTGAGATTTCTATTGGTTTGCTTGTCGATGAACACGTTGAATTCTTCAATATTTCGACATATTCCAGTCGAATTTCAGCCTAAATCTACAAATTTCAAAAAAAACTCATAAAAAATTTGTACAGTTGCCCTTTTAGTTGAAAATATTTGAGGAGACTTCAATACTTGTGTAGCCAACAAAACTAGACAGTGATTTTAATACTTGTATAGACAACAAAACCGATACAGTCAATTGAAATTAATAAAAGAATAAACATTGGAGATCAAGATTAAGGTTGAGAATTGTACAGAATACATCGCTAATATTAAGTCTACATCAATAATTTGAAGATTGAGGTTGGGAATTGTGCAGAATTCTGTGGTGTATCTGTTGTGAATTCCAAATCTATTTATTTATGAAAATTAAAATGTATATTTGCAAACTGGTAGGCGATCAATAATGATGATTATATAATAATCTATAGTTTTCCAGTACTGATGATTGACGGAATTTTATATAAAATTAACTTATGGCCGTATCCGCCATATCAAATAGAAAGTTGATTATTTGGAGAAGATACTTGCAAAATACAATGATATAGCAGAACGAGTAAATGGGAACATTTAAAGTTCAGGAGTCTTAATTTTTATTTTCAATTAAAATCGAATTGTAAAGTTAAAGATATTAGGTTTGATTTTCCACAATTGATGACTATTAAAATTATTAGCAATAATGATTTGTCGACGCAACCATTAATTTTGTTTGTGATTAGAAAATGAGCCTTCTTTAAAATGTCAGACAGTTTCGAAATATTTTTTAAACGTCTATATGCATAAATTAACGAATTATTATTGTTTGGAATGCCGACAAAATACGTACAAAAGGGTGATAACGGCGTATAAACGTCTTCTCGAACGTTTTGTAAATATTTGCCAATTTAAGGGGTAAATCCTTCAACTAAAATTGTACACAAACGGATTTTTTGTACAATAATAGTAGCGTTGTGCAGGATTGTGGGGACACCTTTGAAATTCTCGCTGAATATATAAAAGACGTCATTTGTTGCTATACCAGTGTGTGCTTTATTCGACAACATGAAAACAGTAAGTGATCTTCATTCTTGCCCCATCATCAAAAACAAAATTCCCAGCAATTTAACACATAACTCATTCTAAATTAACATTAATTAGATTGCGTAACTGATGCTATAATTATAGTAATTTGGCTCCATTTCTAGATTGTGTTGCTGTTAACTTTCTTGGCAGTTGTATGGAGCCGGCCCCAGAACAATCCAGCCCAGTCGTTTATCACAAAATTCGAGAATACCATCAATGAAGTTGGCGGTTATTTCTTCAAGTAAGTCACATCATAACCAGTTAAAATCTTCCTGAATTCAAGATGTTAATTGACGACATTGAACCAGTGTTATTTTATTTATTTTTTATTCAGTTATTTATTTATTTATTTATTTATTGGGATTATAATCTTTTATTATCTAATATTAAGTGAAAGTTAAGGTCCTTGAGATTAAAAAAACGTAATTCTATCGTATTTTTTCTTTAATTAAGCTACGAGACGAGTGATGGGCAATCTAAACAAGAACGGGCTGAAATAAAAAGTCCCGGAACCGATCAAGAATCGATTGCTGTTGTCGGTGAATATTCCTACATTGGTGATGATGGTAAAACCTATCGGGTCGCTTACACGGCCGATGAGAACGGTTTTCAACCGGAAGGTGAGCATATACCGCCGGCTGCCAGCGTGAAACGTCCCAAAACTGGCATACCATCGTCTGCAATTTCATCACTAGCTGGTGGTGGTTTAGGTTAATTTTACGTTTTATATAAAGAGATTCTTACCTGATTTCGGTTTAATTAAATAAAAATCTGTAAAGAATTAAATAATGCTGTTTCTTTTATGTTTCTATATAAGAAGTAGGACATAATATTTCTCACGTTTGTATAATTATAAAGCAATTTATTCAATTTGATGAGATCGTTTAGCCTTTTATATAAACATAAATATACCTATATGTAAGGTTGTTCTGGTATTATTGTGAAATCAATCGCTTTAAAAGTTTATTGGAATTCTTCTGTCTAATCATTTTTATACAACTATTGAAGGATAAATCGAGATAATAAACTATTATATTATTAAGTATTTAAATTTAATTATGAAAAATTATAATTAATCGAGGCTGTCTTGTTGGAACGAAAATTCAAACAAGTAGACCTTCAAAAATCAATATCATCAAAATTTCAGCGAAACAAGTCAAAATAAAGAATTGAAATACTGAAATACCAAATTCTATTCTAGGTTTGTAGGTGAAATTAAGAATTCAGTAACTCACAAGTAGAAAGTTTTGTTTCAGAGAATATTTTGAATCGATTTATAGTCTTCCTTTCTTTCTGAAAATTTCAAGACAAATTCAAAGATAACGAGTTTCGAATTTTGAAACGATTCATTGGCCTAATTTTATAAACATTATACAGGCTAAACCACAAGAGGCATTTGATTTCGAGTTTTTGTTTTATTTAATTAAAACACATTCGATATTTGAGAAATGGATTCTTGGTTCTCTAAATTTTAGAAACTTCTATCAATTGGAACTTCTTATAATTTTAATAGGCCATACTCTTGGCTCACCCTGTAGATTGAGGATTTCGCTCGAGGTAAACGAATGTGCTGCCTTTTCCACTCAAATGGTCGCAGTTCTTAGAGCAAGTATTTGAGGACCGATTTGAAAAATGTTGTTAGAATTTATGGGAACCGCTTGGAGATCATTTGAGCAAAATTTAAACCCCGTAGCTCACCAGCAAACGACGATATTGCAGTTTTAAAAATGAGTTACGCACATAAAATGACTCAAAATGATTTTATCCTCGAACGGATTGCGTTTATTTTAGAATGCAATAGAGAAAATTCAAAGAAAATGAGTTACTGAGTTATTCAATGCATTCTTATTTACCAGTGTATTAGATTTAATCCTAATATATGTATGTAGATACGTATTTTATCAGTTAAATAAAAGAAAATCTCCAAATCAAACCCGTATAATAAAAATTATAGGAGTATAGTTAATAAATCCCATATTTTGGGAAAGAATGAATTCTTGTTTTTCAAAAATAATTTTGTTATTAGTCACCGGCAACAGCTCAATAGTACAAATGTTAGGAGGAAATAATAATAATTATATACCTGAGGAAAATCTGATGTAATATATCCTAAGAACAGAGACTTATCACAGTTCACGCTGGTGGTGCTACAGGATTTATTCCAAATTGTGGATTAGTATCCAAATCGAGAACAAAAAGTGGAGATTACCATCAGAACACGAATGGAGACAATTTCGGTAATTGGCTCGAAACGAAGCTAATACCGAACTTGCCTCCACGTTCCTTTGTGGTAATTGACAACGCACCGTACCACAATTTACAAATAAACTGAGCGCTAAACAGCAACAGTCACAAGTCCGACATGATATCCTGGCTATCTCAAAAAGGGATTTCATGTTGAAGGCACAATTGTGTACAATAATCACAAATGTCGGTTTATTGAGTATAAATTTGACGGTTAATTTACATCTAAAGTACATGGTGTATTACGTTTACCGCCATACCACCCAGATCTGAACCCAGTCGAGAATGTGTGGTCGGATATTAAAACGAAAATTGCCTGAAGAAATGTCACGTTCAAATTAGATGATGTCAATTATAGAGGAAGAACTATTCTCATTTTCCCAAGAAAATTGTGGAGAAAATATTGCGACCACATAATTAAAAACGACGGCAATTATTTAAGCAAAAAACGTTTTACTGATATTCAGACTGAGGAACTAATAATCAATATAAGAGTTAGTGATAGTGATAGTGGCAGTTGGTGATGCTAGAGTAACTGTTAACATACCCTTTATCACGCCACTGTAGTTTCAAATGAAAAATTTCACGAGTAGTTCCAGTCTACAGAGCTATCACCGACGATAATACCGTTGAATGAATAATAAACTAGAGGAGTCAATCCTGTGTATTTTTGTGTAATCGAAAAAATACTCCCACCAACAGGTGGCGAGACTATCGAAGTACTCCCAGCGATGGGAGTAAAATTTTTTTTTTTTTTTTTTGGTCAAAATTTGCTCACTGTCAAGTACAGGGTGTTTCACGCCGGACTAAAAGTTCATATGCTGCCATTATTTTGCTTGAATCTTTTCATAATGTTGTTTGGAATAAGGCTGGTCGAGATTGCGAGATTTTCCGATTAAAGCGGTTTTTCACCAACTTCCCAAGGAGCAATGAGGTTCAAATTTTGCTTAAATGATCTCCAAGGACCCCCTATAAATCCTTAAAATATTTTCCAAATTGCTCGCCAAATAATGCCAACATATGAACTTTTAGTTCGGCGTGAAATACGCTGTATTACCGATCATTGATAATGCTTTAGTTTCAAGTTACGGCGGTCCAAATGATAGATGGCAATAAAATGCAACTAAGCTGTTAATAAAAATGCATTATTTGCTATAAATTTATTGTTTATTAAATATTGAAACATAAATACGCCTGAATGTACAAAAAATCAAATATTTAAACGTGCTACTGTACTAAATTATGATCCAAATTACATATTACAAATATTACTTTGAATTGTTTTTTTTTTTTGTAATTATTCATTAAATATTCATGATGACAATTCCAAATTGATATTTTAATGGAAATACAAAATTTGAAAGGGAAAAAATTCACAATTATAACATGTAACAACAGAATATTTATCTAAAAAGAAAAAAAACAACTACGCCATGAGCAAAAACTGCACATGTTGAAATTGAGAACAGATCAATTCTTGAATTATATTGTCACAATATCACTTAAATAACTAAAACACTGAAAATCTGAATTCACAAAAACAGCCAAAAAAATTATTCCACAAACTATACATGTTCTTCAAATCACCATATTTGTTTTGGTAGAGCGCCATCTATCAATGTATAATGAAATGTGAATTGTATTTGAAAAACAGCGTCATCTAGTAGAAAATAGTATATTTAATAAAGAAAAAGTACATGTAGTCTACATGTACATATATATCTACATGATGTAGACAAAATACTCTGTCATTTTAGGTAATACTTTACTACAAAACAATATTATATTTATAATACACAATATAATCAATGATTTTATATGTCAGTCATATATTAAAGAGGAAGTATATCTTAGTGACATCTAGTTGCAAGTAGATTATTTAATATTACAGTCTAACCTATACAAGTATTTAGTGCAAGATTTCTGTTTTTAAGATACAGAAAACTACTTTATAACTACTTTTAGGCGATAGTAGTGCCATCACTACTTTGGACTATCGACTAATTTTATTCTTCGAATCTTCCCTATTTACTTTCTTGCATCTTTTAACTATCTTATCGTTATCATTTCCATGAATAACACGTTGAATGACGATATACTTAAGAAAATAAACAAAAAATATAATAGTATATTATACACCAAGGAGCTAAAGTACGTCTAATGCGCTTTATTTGAATGAACGAAGAGAGTTCAATTAATTGCAGTCGGTCTTGCTGCAAGCAGCTCATGCACAGACTCGTGAGGTCACTTCAAGCACCCTTGTATCGAACATAACTAAACTATATATATTCAATATTGCGCATTCTGTCGTTTGAGATAAAGATTTGTTGATGTTTTATAGATAGAACTGCCAGAATTCATAAATGTCGAATTACAAAAAACATAAATTATAGCCGAGACTAACACCATAAGATCAAAGTAATATTCGATAGTGTTTAAATAAGAATGTGTAAAACAAATTAATGCTATTAACTAATAGATGGAAGCAAATTTTGCGATTGCAAAAGTCTCATATGAGTTATTCAATTCAACGCAACTACGTACGATCAGTTACGCTTCCATCTGTTTACAAAAGACAAATCGACAAATCATTCGTTTTATTTTTAAAAGGAGACAGATTGAATTTATGATCAAATGAGAATAAATAAGACAGAGGTAAAGAATCATATGATCACAAAAATTGACAATTTAATCACTATTTTAGACTTGTGCGACATCTATCATCGCGTAGTAGAACTAATTCGATTTGTATACAGAAATTTTCAAGTCATTATTCATAGATGTCGCAAATGTACATGTAGATTATGTACTGTAAATAACTAAAGTTGATTATGAATTAGTGTTAGGATCTACAGTTTCGCCATAAGTATTTCAACGCGTTGAACCTACCATTGGCGTAGTTGTTCTATAATTCTAATTAAATAACTTCTTGTATGTTGTTTATGAATTATAATATAAATATAGCTCGTTGTAGTTGTTCATTTACAAACTTTTATAATTCAGTTTTATTTTATCTGTTTTTGTTGGTGGAAATAAATGAAGTTAAAAGTCTCTAATGGGAGGCTTTTTGCAAATTTTGAAATTTCGCTCGAACGTGCTGTTGAGAGACCATTATTTTGTTCATTTGTAAAATTTAGGCTATTTTGGACGCTGTTTTACGAAAAATGAAAACATAAATTAAAATAACTATAGCTCAGAATTGAAAAGTTAACTTTCCTCTGTTTATTTCTCTCTATTTCATTTAATTTTGTTGATTATACAGCGTGTAATTTTAGATCAGTTGAAGGTCCCGCTCGAGAGGCAGTTCGCATTTTTTCCCTTGTCGTTGTAAATTTATAATCTTCGTTCGATAGACCTATGAGAAATCAGTCGAAAGATAATCAAGTTGCCCCCCACTCTTCATTTAGTCAATCATAAATCTCGAAACCACATCCCATCATCAGCTGTATTACTTAGAGTGCGCAACTTTGAAGTCCGTTTAGATGCTGTTTTTCGAAAACCGGAAAGGAAATTAAAACGGATGTTACTCAAGTCTCTAGCCTTAACTTTCTTTGATCTTCCTATTCCATTCTATTCACTTGAAAGTATATATTTTATATGGCAACTCCCATTAATTGACAAGGAATTTGAGAAATATTTTTGAGATTTATAGGGGTCCTTGGAGACCATTTGAGCAAAATTTGAGCCCCGTAGCTCATTAGTAAATTGGTGCAAAATTGCTTTAATCAGAAAGTCAAATGCATTTCAATTTCACTCCGCCTTTCATGTCCATTGCTAGTAATCACCCAAATTTCTTATTTTATTTCTGACATTTAAATTCTCCATGTTTGCCTATAATTATGTCAAATATTTAAACTATGCCTACCTGATCCTTTAGTAAATCAATACTTGTATTGCTTATTCAGAGATATAGCGTTTTTCGTATACTATACTGGTGCATAGTAATTGTGATGCAAATTTCAACAATTTGTTCCTCAAAAATTTTCTCATGTAACCCCTTACAAAGTTCACGTGTCTGAACGTAGAACAATATGCTCGTCTAGAAAGTAAATTCAAAAATCTTAAGGTAGACATATGTATTTGCATGTTATCATTTAGTAATCTACATTTTTTGCTTTAAATTTACTTTTTGTTGGAAAAAAAATCGAATTAATTATTATGCAGATCAAAATTTGAAAATTTTGCGCTCCCGCTTTCTTTGCGTCCTCGACCCACTCTTGTTACGACGCTAACGATCAGAATTAGAAGAATTTATAAAGCCTTCCAGTATTGATGATTGATGGAATTTTATATAAAATTAACTTATGGCCGTATCCGCCATATCAAATAGAAAGTTGATTATTTGAAGAAGATACTTGCAAAATACAATGATATAACACCGGTAAATAGGAATATTCAACGTTCAAGGGTTTTTACTTTTATTTTCGATAAAAATAGAATTGAAAAGTTGATTTTCCACAATCGATGATTATTAAAATTATTAGCAATAATGAACACAACCATTAATTTTGTTTGTAGGTAACTAGAAAATGAGTCTTCTTTAAAATGTCAGACAACTTCCAAATGCATAAATTATAATTCTTTGGAATGCCGAAAAAATACGCACAAAAGGGTGATAATAACGTGACAACGTCTTGTTGAATCCTTCCACTAAAATTACACAATCGGATTTTTGTACAACAGTGTTGGCTGTTGTGCAGAATTGTGGGGATACCTTTGAAACGCTGAATGTATAAAAGACGTCATTTGTTGTTATACCAGTGTGTGCTTTATTCGACAACATGAAAACAGTAAGTGATCTTGATTCTTGTCCCATCGTCATCAAAATTTTCAGCAAATTAACACATAACTTATTCTAAATTAACATTAATTAGATTGCATAACTGATGCTATAGTTACAGTAATTTGGCTCCATTTCTAGATTGTGTTGCTGTTAACTTTCTTGGGAGTTGTATGGAGCCGTCCCCAGAACAATCTAGTCCAGTCGTTTATCACAAAATTCGAGAATACCATCAATGAAGTTGGCGGTTACTTCTTCAAGTAAGTCGCACCATGACCAGCTAAAATCTTCCTGAATTGAAGATGTTACTTGACGACATTGAACTACTATTATTTTATTAACTTCCCCGATCAGAGGGTAGGGAAGTTATTAGTTTCGGACCAAAATTTCGAATTCGAGATTTCACCAGATCTTTACGTTTTGAGGTCCCCTGAACACGTTTTTGAAGTTTTTAGCTTCATGTCCGTGTATCCGTGTGTGTCCGTGTGTATGTGTGTGTGTCCGTGTGTGTGTCCGTGTGTGTCCGTGTGTGTCTGTGTGTGTGTCCGTGTGTGTCCGTGTGTGTGTGTGTGAGTCTGTCGGCTCTCCAACGATTGAGTTCAAATTTGGCCAGCACAAACTATTTGGTGGCCGCTCGAGTTGATTAGTTTTTGGTGCCAATCGGACCACGGGGGTGGAAGAGGGAGGGGGGGTGATTGAAAAAAATTCAAGATAACATATTAATTTGATATCACCAGTCGAAAGGGCATGTGCTTTTATGTCCGAAACAATACCCCTCATGTGCGATGTTCTTTTCTTTTTTTTTAATTAGGGCACAAAATTGGCAAAATAGTGTAGTCAACCAATTCAAATTCAATTCAATTCAATTCTATAAGGGATCGGTTGCCATAGAAAATTCAATTGCGAAATTTTGAAATGACAGTTCTGTGGTTCTGTCAAAATTTCGCAATTGAATCGTGAATCGAGTTTGTAAGAAAGTTGAACTGAAAAGGGTGTGTGTGGAATCACCGATCAGTGAACAGAGTTTTGGTTGACGAGGTGCTGATTCCTCATTGAATTTTTCGGTGGTTGTGAGATAGCCACGGCTCTTGATTCTCGATTTTGATTTTTATAGTAAGTTAGTTTTTTTTTAAACTTGGACTCGTGCATTAATTGTCGATTTCTGACACTTGTTTTTAAAATACAATTCTAATTCATGGTTAACTATCCGGAATGAGTCGGGGAAGTTATTAGGCCGATTCTTAGATTCGGCCCCTTTCAAATTTTTTTTTATTGGGATTATAATTTTTTATTGTCTAAAAACTCATAATTCTATCGTATATTTTCTTTGCGTAAGCTACGAGACGAGTGATGGTCAATCTAAGCAAGAACGGGCTGAAATAAAAAATCCCGGAACCGATCAAGAATCGATTGCTGTTGTCGGTGAATATTCCTACGTTGGTAATGATGGTAAAACCTATCGGGTCGCTTACACGGCCGATGAGAACGGTTTTCAACCGGAAGGTGAGCATATACCGCCGGCTGCCAGCGTGAAACGTCCCAAAACTGGAATAGCAGGGCCTATAGTTCAAACACTAGTTGGTGGTGGTATGGGTTAATTTTACGTTTTATATAAAGAGATTCTTACCTGATTTCGGTTTAATTAAATAAAAATCTGTAAAGAATTAAATAATGTTGTTTCTTTTATGTTTCTATATAAGAAGTAGGACATAATATTACTCACGTTTGTATAATTATAAAGCAATTCATTCAATTTGATGAGATCGTTTAGCCTTTTATATAAACATAAATATACCTATATGTACGGATGTTCTGGTATTATTATGAAATCAATTATTTTAAAAGTTTATTGGAATTCTTCTGTCTTATTATCTTTATACAACTATTGAAAGAAGGTCGACAAATCTAAGAAATAATAAACTATTATATTATTACGTATGCAAATCTAATTATTTAAAATTATAATTAATCGAGGCTGTCTTGTTGGAGCGAAAATTCAAACAAGTAGACCTCCAAGAATCAACATCATCAAAATTTCAGCGAAACAAGTCAAAATAAAGAACTGAAATATTAAATTCTGTTCTAGATTTGTGGCTGAATAGATAAAATGTTTTGTTTCAGGGAATATTCAGAACGTTATAATGTTTCGTTCTTTTTGAAAGTTTCAACACTGGTTAAAAAGGCAAATATTCATTCGTAATCCCTTTTGAATTTTGAAGCGATTCATAAGAGTTTGCAAAATATCATAAAATTAACAAATATCACTACATTTCAACTAATTTTATAACTTTATTATACAAGGTGAGCCAAGAGGAGGTCTAATTCAAGGAAGGGAATTGCTAAAATTAGGCTGTGGGATTTGTTTTCGAGTTTTTGTTTTATTTAGTTATCAAAATATACCCCGTATTTAAGAAATTATTGGTTTTCCAAATTTTAGAAATTTCTCTCATAATCAGTTAGAATTTCTTTTCTCTACTCCTCTGCAGCTCGTAAATGACTCTTGTCGGAATGATTCTAAGATGCTCCTAACATTTATTTTTTCATTTTTTTTCCAGTGCAATGAAGAAAAATGCAAAGAAAGTATGTGAATCATTCAATGAATTCATATAGCTTGGTTTCAAAATTGCAACATTTTCTAAAACGTGAATGTTTTGAGCAAGTTTTCGATCAGCCACAGGGTCCAAATTTTGGTAAAGTGATCTCCAAGGACCCTCCAGAGATTCCATATTACAGTAGAACTAAAGTGCCTCAAAAATTATGGAAATTCTAAATTTTAAATACGAATTTCTAGAACTGTGACCATATAGAGTTTGGAAAATCCAACTGGATTTTCTAAAAATTGCGAAACACCAGATTTTAAAAACGCTATATTGAGGGATCTAAAATTACACCATCTATAATCAATAAAATTAAATTAAATAGAAAGAAATAAATCGAGGAAAGTTAAATCTTCAATTCTGAGCTATACTCATTTTAATTTCGGCTTCCGTTTTCCGTAAAACAGCGTCCAAAATAGCCCAATTTTTGCGAAATTTTACAACTAAATTATACAACAGGTGATATGATGTGGTTTGGAGACTTATAATTGTGTCTAAAGTAGCCTAATTTTTGCGATTGTTTTACAAAAAAGCGCAGCAGGTAATGCGATGTGGTCTCAAGGCTTTATAATGGAACAAAAGAAGAAAAGGTAACGGTGAACGACTTGATTGTCTGCTTATCTTTCAACAGGAGCGAAAGTTCAAACGAAGTGCAAGCGAAATTTTGTCAAAAAAACTTTAACAAAAGCTTTAATTATTTCTACAAACTATGTTAACTTTATGTTGAAGTAAACCTCTTTTTCTAAATTTAGCTAAATTTAGACCCAAATTGACTTTAGTTACTTACAGTACGTAATCTACATGTACATTAGCGACATCTATGAATAATTCTGTGAAGTAATTTTTCAAAATTTCTACATTATGTAGAAATTTATATGTATTTATAATTCGATTTGTATGTAGTCTACATTGTAGACTACATACAAATCGAATTAGTTCTACTACGCGATGATAGATGTCGTAGAAGTCTACAATAGTGATTAAATTGTCAATTTTGCAATCATATGATTCCATACCTCTATCTTTTATTCTCATTCAATCATCGATTAAATCTATCTTCTTTTAAAAATAAAACAAATAATTCATCGATTTGTCTTTTGTAAACAAATTGAAACGTGACTGATCGTACGTAGTTGTTATTATAGCCAACACACACATAAGCACATTTCAAATTTATAGTAATTCTATCTCTATCTAGCTCGTTTAATATACAATAGATCGCATAAAATATGTACGTATGGTGCGTGAGAACGTGTAGGCGTCAATTAACTCGCTCCTGTTGAATAATCTCGATTTCGCGAGACTTGTGAGATAGAAGATCGGACATCGTTGTATTTAAAGCTAGCCATAGATACGAATATTGTGTGATATTAGCGTTATCGTTGAATTAAAAACAAGAACGGGGAGTGGCTTTTTCATTGTTCTTGAATTAAATCGTAACCAAGTTGGTGTTATTCAGTGCGTTTACAACGGGAGAGGAACGTCAACGAACTTGTCAGACGGTGGATTATAAGCCAGAAAGTTCTTCGATTAGTGTGAGTTTATGTGTGTGCGGTGTAGTGAGAGACGTCGCCGTCGCTGCCGTCACCACCACCACCGACCACCACCACTACCGCCGCCGCTACGACCGTCGCCTTCGTCATGATGGCCGTCAGTTCGATCGTGTAGATGTGAAAGAACGAAAGACAACGTTGTTATTCAACGGCGGTGTGTGAATCATTCGATGATTAGACAACCGGACGGTTTCTGCATTGTTACAATTCGATTATAATCGTGATTGGTGGATTTACAACAGTTTTTATCAGTGATAGGGTAGAATTGATAGAAATTCACCCTTAATTTTGTTGGTTTTTCCGGTGATCTCCAACAAATGTACAATTATCTAGGTCCATGTTAAGCTGATTCGTTTCCATTTCCACATAATCAAGTAAGTATAAGAATACCTAAAAAACAAAATAAATAAGAAAATTTAATTTAAAAAAATTAACCACTACAAATTGAGAAAAAGTGTTGATATTTTGCCAATTTTAAATTAACAACAACGGGAAAAAAATTGCAAAAATAACCAAAAATATTCGCAAATTTTTTTATCAAAACGAACAAATGCGAAACAAAAAAAAAATATAATAAACATAGCCTACTTTATTGAATTTTATTTCTTCAACAAACTAGAGATAAATCAAGTGGGTATTGACGGACAACATAACCTCAATTTAAAGGAAAAAAATTGTTGTTGACCCTCTGAATTTTCGAAAAAATCAATTATCGGTGTTGTTGATTTTAAATTGTTGAAATTGAAAACAAAATTTATCAATTAATTGATTATAGAGAAGTTGTACACAAGTTTAAAGAGTAGAAATGCTAAATGTTTTGACATAAAATCAATAAACAAAAATTTTAATTTAATAATAATTATAAATTTACAATATGCATCTTTTCTTTTCTAATATTTCATTAGAATTGCCAAAATTCTAAATTAAACAAATTTGTAGAAAACTTCTAGTTATTCTGTTGATTTTAGTTATTATAATCAGGACCGGATTTCGCCCAATTTGACGCCCAATAATATGTATCGATCAATAATATTGATTTACGAATTAAAACTAGGGATATTTCTTATTATTAAATTGGCACTAATATTGCACAATAATTATCCAATATTGGGTAAATTTATATCATGCGGGTTGTATAACAGTAATTTAGTTTAGTAGATCGAGTTATACTTCACTAAATTTGATATTTGTTTTCAATTATTAAAAACAAAGGAACACTGATTATAAAACAAATGAGTTGCTTGGGTACAATAACTTTTTATAGTAAAGTTATAGACTACCAATTATTTGATTTTATTTAAGCAGCTGCCTAATTCATAGCAAAATATAAAATTTTCCAATTTATTGTACAGAGTGGATAATGATACTACACCTCATAGTTGGCTATGCCTTTGTAACTTTATTCGGACACTTAATGAATGTCAAATCTAGTAAAATACGAACTAATCCACGACACTACCAAACGGAAACAGCCAACTACGGGGTACACACGATATTATTAGTCTCTTCAATAATTAAGAATAATGAAGTTGTAATGATTGAAGTAACACTGATTGTGAGACAAATGAATTTCTTGGGTATTAATAGTAACTTTATTCGGCTAAGTTACTGAATATCGGTTATCATTTCTAATTTGATTTAAGCAATTATTTTCTAATTTTTAATTCTAATAGATTAATATTGTTGAATTTTCCTGTATCTATCATAGGGTGTGTGGGGGTATTTCATTTTCCAAATGGTTGTAAGTTGTAGCTTTCTTCATACGTTTAACAAATGTCAAATCTAGTAAAGTATGAACCAATCTACGACACTATGAAAACGAAGTATAGCCAATTCTATATTTGAGATATGATTAGAAATTAGTGCTATTATAGCGACCCTAATTGCATTGTTTTATTAAGCTTCTCTAAAGTCGACGTTTCACATACACATTCACAAAATAAACGCCGATTATCTGATTAAAATCAATTTTGCAGTGTCGTTTTATTACAATGTAGAGGTCAGATTTATAAATAATGAACATTATAAAGAATATAAGAAAATTATACACACGTATAGAAAGTCAAGGGTTGTTATTATTGTTTTTTTTTTTTAAATTTGTTAGTTAATTATATATTATTTATTATAATTATTCTTAACATTCTTGTTGTGTTTATTGTTGTTGATGTTGTGTTATCAGATAATTTTCATATTGTGTTGGTGGTTGTTGGTAGAGATGAATAGTAGTGAGACGTGATATGGATGTTTAAAAATTAATAAAACGAATGAATTATAATTATTATGTCCTTGTTGTATTGTGGGTGGGAAGTGATAACAATATAAAGGAGACGAGAGAAAAACAACACACATACATACACACATACACACCACTTAATTCAAAACTGAAAGAATATAAATCGAATGATAACATTTATTTTCTAAAATTGGACTAAACTGTCGTGCGTTTTTTTTTTTAATCACATGGCCCCAATATTCTATTTTTATTATTCCAATAGCAAAACATGAACTAAGCATCTATTTAAATTCAGTATTATTTGATCTAATAATAAAACCACTACAATTTTATTACAATTAACACTGATGATAGTTTGGTCGGTTTTTTCCTCGTTGTTTAGATGAAATAAAACTATACGCCGGCCACTTTAATTCCATCAACTTGCTTTAGATAAACCTAAAATTTAATCTCTATCAAACGGTGTAATCTGAGGAATCAATCAAATGGAGGACTTATAATTAAATACAACAATTCCTTAGATTATTGTGTAGATATGACAAATCTAAATCAAGTTTACATTATTCTTATCACAGTAAATAATCCCCCATTGTTTAATTACGTTGTTGTGAAAATTATAAGCTTAATAAAATTGTGTTTAAGCAAATTTTAAAGGTGTTTTTTTTTTAATAATTTGAGTAGTGTTCGATTTTCATGCCTTTTTCTAGTAGAATACTACACAATAAAACAATACTTATTAAATGAAGTGGAATCAATTGAATTAACGAGTGTTAAAATTACATTTTACATTTTCAAATAATGATAGTAATTTTATAATAATTGCGACAATTACAAATCTAACGCAAAAAGCAGCAATAATAAAAAATCGTGTGTTGTTTTAAACGAGACTATTTGGTTCACTTTTTCAAAGTGGACGTTCGTTTTTATGTCTTTTTTATATCGAATTGGTAAAATTATTGATTTGTTTTGTTTCTTAAAATAAATTTAATTATACAACAGTGAATTTTCGATTTTTAATTTTAATGAAAGCGACTGTTAAAAGCATCTCAATTTTGAGTACATAAAATTTAAAAATATCCCAAGTAATTTTAGATATGTTCAATTTGAAAAGTTGCTTTCAATGTTGATTTAATAAAACGTTTTAAAGCAAACCATCCACGTGGAAATCGTCAACGATTATAATTTTAACACTAATCAGTTCAACGAATTTTAGGTTAACATGAAAGAGATTATTATAATGGAGGGTATTGGCGTTGAGCCAAATTTTTACCAATTCCTATTATCTACCCATAATTTATTACAATAGGGCGACTTTCGGCTTCATAGATTTTTTGTTTGATTGGTTATAATTTGGATTGTTTCTAAATTATTTTGTTTTGTTTACAGAGACATGGTGCAGGACCTTACGTAAATGTTTAGCCCTTTATCGGGGGGCAAACTGCTGGTATTGACTGTTTTGTTACACAAAAATTGATAGAGAGAATATCAATAAAATTTAAAAAAGTACTTGTGTAACAACAACAACGACGACGACGATAATAGTAGTAATAACATTGAAAAAATCGCCGATATAGCCAAATTTTCTTATCTAAACGTATATAGTTTAGATAATGCCATCAGCATTAGAAGATATAGCATTGGCTGAAAGTGCCAACAATGGCTATACACCTTTGGTTGATTCCAGTGGTATAACTGTTGTCCCTCCTAGTCCAACATCGAAACAATTGAAAACATTCAATGAAATCCAATTATTATTACAACAGAATCGTAAGCAAGATGTTAAACAAATATTAAGAATAAATGCTTGGCCAGTTGATCATACAATAAGAAAACAATTATGGTTTGCATTGTGTATACAACATCAAAATAAAGGCAATGGTATGAGTGATGCTTTTTATTGGGATATGGTAAATCAAGTATTTGGTAATAGTGATTTACCTGATAAACCAATCAGTTTACCAGCGTTTGTTGAACCATCACATTGTCAATTATATCATTTAACACATAAAGGTAGAAGTGTTGCTGATAGAATTGTATCAATTTTAGGATATTCGTGTCCTGATATTGTTTATAGTCCTGCTATTTATCCAATATGTGCACTATTATTACACTATCTAACAGGTAATTATTAAACATATTCAATTTATAATAACAATAATTTAGATTTCCAAGAAATTTCCATTTAGACTTACTCAATTTTGCTATTAAGTCACAAAATAACAACGACTCACTTGTTAATTTAGTTTAATTTAGTTTAGTTTTAGTCAAAAAAAATCCTAATTTTCAAATACCAAGAATTTTCTAGAAATATTAAACAGAAACGAAAAAATTAATGAAGAAAAACTTGGAGTAAATGTTCTAGAAAACTTACTGGAATTTTTTTGAAAGATCTGCCATTGGAAAATTGCGAATAGTGGCTAAATTATAGGAAAATATGAAAATAACAAAAAACATACTCCTTTGTAATTTAGAAATTAAATCGGAATTTTCCAAAACGAAAAAGCGTCTAGTCACTCCTTTAAATGCTGTTTCCAACGCTATTGTATTGATTGCAATATGATATCAAACAAGCGAGATATCGATGATTGCAATTTGATATTTTTCCGCTACTGAATCAAACGAAAAAGATGCAACTTTTCCATCAATTAATAAAATTAATAAACCTATTGGAAAGTTCCTGTAAAGCTCTTGAAAAATCGATATTTACTAAATTACAGGAGAAATGTGAAATAACGAAACTCAGAATTCATTTGAATTTTGCCTTATAGCTTCTTAAAAATGATGCTTCTATTGCTAATTTACTCATTACAATATCTTTAAAAACAAACAAAATATCGATTATTGAAAATTGCATTTTTTGTATATCGAATCAAGAAAAAGATGTAATGTAGACTTTAAAATTTCCGGCAAACGAATAAATTTATTGGTAAATTGTTCGAATATTTAGAAAGCTCCTTCAATTTGCTATGTTTCTTGAGAAATTCATTGAAAAATCGATAGTATTCGCTAAATTATAGGGGAAAATATGGAAAAACATAACAAAATGCATGCTCCAAGATTATCCTCTATAATATTGAATTAAATCGGAATTCTTTAGAAAGAAGAACGCTCTGAAATATCCCTTGAATTGCTCTTTCCAACGGTGTTAGAGTCATTGTAATATATCATCAAACGAACGAACTATCGATTATTGAAAGTTGGTATTTTTTGAATATCGCATCGAATGAAGATGTAGGGACTCAAATTTCTGTTAATTTTCCGAAAAAATAACAAATTTATCGGAAAAATTTCCAAAGTATTATAAAGCTCCTTCAATTTCTCCCGTTGAAAAATCGATAGTATTTGCTAAATAATAGTGGAAAATATGAGAAAAATATAACAAAATGCATGCTCCAAGATTATCCTCTACAATATTGAATTAAATCGGAATTTTCTAGAGCGAAGAACGCTCCTAGATACTCCTTGAAACGCTGTTTAAGCTCTCATCAAACAAACGTTGTATCGATTATTGAAAATCTGCAAATTCGGTATTCTGTGTCTGTAAGTTTCAATCAATTATGTCTCTAATATTAGCCATTTCCGCTATATATCCGTTTCAAAAAGCAACAGTAACAGATCTAAAGTTTCCCCGATTTCATTAGGGACGTTCATAATTTTTTAAGTACAGACACACGGCAAAAAACGTAATCTTGTATATACAAAGCAATTTCTTTCAACAGAGTATATTTATTTAATTTTACGAGTATTTTTACGATTCTTTGCTATTTTCGAGTAGTAAACATAAAGATTGAGAGAAATCCGTAAAAATATTGATAATATCGCTCATACTAGGGAAAGAGAAATTCCAATAAAAATCCCGTGATCATTTAGACATGCACACGGTCTTTAAACTGTTGTTAAACAAAAACAGATCAAGTTTATGTCAATATACAGATTTTTATAGTATTTTTAACTTCCCCGACCTAAGGGTAGGGAAGTTATTAGTTTCGGACCAAAATTTCGAATTCGAGATTTCACCAGATCTTTACGTTTTGAGGTCCCCTGAACACGTTTTTGAAGTTTTTAGCTTGATGTCCGTGTGTGTGTGTGTGTGTGTGTGTGTGTGTGTGTGTGTGTGTGTGAGTCTGTCGTTTCTCCAACGATTACTCAAAAACGGTTTAACCGATTGAGTTCAAATTTGGCCAGCACAAACTATTTGGTGGCCGCTCGAGTTGATTAGTTTTTGGTGCCAATCGGACCACGGGGGTGGAAGGGGGAGGGGGTTGATTGAAAAAAATTCAAGATAACATATTAATTTGATATCACCAATCGAAAGGCCATGTGCTTTTATGTCTGAAACGATACCCATCATGTGCGATGTTCTTTTCTTTTTTTTTAAATAAGGGCACAAAATATGCAAAATAGTGCAGTTAACCAAATCAAATTTGCCGCTGTCTATAAGGGATCGGTTGCCATAGAAAAGAGTTGTTGTTTTATATTCACGATTCAATTGCGAAATTTTGTAAATGATAGCTCTGTCGTTCAGTCAAAATTTCGCAATTAAATAGTGAATTGAGTGAATTGTGAGAAAGTTGAACTGAAAAGGGTGTGTGTGGAATCACCGATCAGTAAACAGAATTTTGGTTGACGAGGTGCTGGTTCCTCATTGAACTTTTTGGGTGATTGTGAGATAGCCACGGCTCTTGATTCCCGATTTTGATTTTTATAGTGAGTTAGTTTTTTTTTCACTTGGACTCGTGCATTAATTGTCTACTTCTGACACTTGTGTTTAATACACTGTTCTAATTCATGATTAACTATCCGGAATGTGTCGGGGAAGTTATTAGGCCGATTCTTAGATTCGGCCCATTTCAAATTTTTATAATTATAATCACCATGTTGTGAATTGGGTTTTAAAAAAATTAAATTGTTTGTTTTATTATTAGTTGAATTATTATTAATTAGCAATTATTGTGTTTATTATTAAATATGGATGGAAGAAAACAATATTATTATAAGTCTATGGTTTTTTTTGGTTTAATCAAATAAATAGAAATGGCTAGATTTTTATACAGAAATTGGAAAAAAGCAGTAAAAGCTAGAAATGATATTTAATACATAAATATTACAAAATATAATTGTCAACAAAAACCAAGATATGATGATTAATGGATTTATTTATTTATTTACTTATTTAAAAATAATATTAATAGCAATAATAATATACAACAATACAACTGAAATAAATTTAAATTTCCATAAAGGAATTTTCAAATTCCCCCCAAATATTGTCAATTTTTTCTATAATCATTACAATTATTACTTATCATTATCGTCATCATCATTGTCTTAATTGAAATAATTGTTATCAATATTTTGTATTGAATAGAGACAATTTCAAAAATTTATTTACATCAATTTTCAAGTTGTTATTGTTATTTATAATTCAATTAACATTAGAAATTATCGGATAGACGAACATATGGATGGATGTTAAAAAAAATTCAGCAAACGATTCTAAATTATTCATAATTTCTATTGTTATAGTTTTAATTGGTCGTGTTTTTTTTCTTGTTTGTTGCAGAGGAACAATGCTATCATTGTATGGCCAGTTTAGTTGCCTCAAAAGAAAAGACTTTCATCACACAAACGAAATTATTATACGAGGTAACATGGAAGACTGTGATGCAAATTTGTAAGAAACATGTTGTAAGTATTGTTTATTTATTTATTTATTTATTTATAACACGAATAAAATTGATCGATAGCCTTAGAACTGTACGCCCCTCAACTATTATTATTATCCTTCCAAGTTCGTCGAACTCTCCTTATGTGTTATTGATCTTTATAACAAAAAAAAATTGTGCGTTAGAATTTTTCGTCACTCCCTCTATATCCAACAATCAATTTTCTTTAATGGTTTTAACCCCGACCGAAAGCTTTTCGTTGTACGTTCATATAATCATTTTTTTTTCTATGGTCGTCTGTGTTGAATAATAGAAAAACATTCTAGGAATGTTCAGTTTATTTTACATGGAATTTCACAATAAGTATCGGTGACGATAGAGATAGCCCTAGAGTCGATTCGAATCAAATTTAGAATCGCAAAATTGTAAAATTTCATATAAAAAATTCGGCTTCTCCTGTTGGTTTGGGAGAAATTGGCACAAATTTTCACAAAACTGGGCCTCTAGCGATTTCTTCTCAGTATTTTCTACGATTTTAAAGGGAACTTTAGAATGGATTGTAAAATTTCATATAAAAAACTCGGTTTTTCCTGTAGATTTGGGAAAAATTGGCACAAGTTTTCCCAAAATCGGCCTTCTAGCGATTGATTTATAACCGATTGATTTTTTAGTATTTTCTACGATTTTAAAGAAATCCTTTAGTATTCGTTCAATTGGTCTAATTTGATTTATTATTAACGGAGCATGTGTAATTTTCTATCGAATTTAGATAAATTTAGAAACGACATTTTTAGTATTCCAATATTTCAACATCAATTAAATCTGATACGTTTCTATAAATTCGATTTTTAACAAATTTAACACCCTCCAATGTTATGGCAATGTCATCTTTTAATCCCAGTATATTGTTATTGTTTTCAACAGTCGAATAAAGCCCTTGACATTATCAAGATGATTAATTGAAAAACCGGTCCTGTTATTGAGGTAATTCAACTAAAATTAAGTACAAAATCTTCAAAATTCGATGAACTATGTGGGTTGTATTGTTGAATATAATTCACCAGTACTGTTTTTCAATTTATATCGTTTATGATTATATTAATTGGTATTTTGGCAAAGAATGTCTTTAATATGCGAATTGTAATGGGAAATTTGGCAAATGATTGCTGTTGGGGGAAAAATTGTGTCAATCAACATTTAATTAATCGACATTCCTTGAGTATTAATCAGAATTTTTTAAGAAAAACCGTGATTAAAATTGATAAAATTCGGCTAAAAATCATATGATTTACTATCGAAATACACAAACAAACCGAAAAAAAAACCGAATTGGCACCATTCGTTAAGTATGTTATGTATATTTGTTGCTATTTTTATTGCATGTTTTGCATTTTATAAAATATTATTAATAATTTGTGTAGTACAGTCTACGGTTTTTTCTCTGGGCGTTTTTGAAGAAGTTCCATTCAATTTCTTTAGAAAAATCGATTTTTTTCCACCATCATCGTCAATACGTCGAATCTATAGATAATAATAGTGCAAATATTATATAATATTGTGTAAAGAGGAAAAATTGTATTGTTGGGTGTACAAATATGATCATCTTCGAAATCGATCGATCGCTAATATGATACTCATTGGCTTTTTCTTCCGCCCCTATACATCTGGATTTCCTCGAAAATTAAATCTGGATGAATGTCCCTAGGTGGTAGTTATAAGGCTGCCATATTATCCTTGAATTGTCCACCTTATGTCGTTTTATTAGAACAACAACAGGAAAAAAAATTTAATCCCACTTTATGAGAACTAGAGTGTTGATGGAGTTTAATTAAAAAAGTTGAGAATTTTTTCCATTATTGTTATTTTAATATTTATGTGTTTGATCATCGTCGGCGTTATTGCAATTTCAACGAGGCGTAATAAAATAACATTCTGTTATAGAATATATAAGTTCCCGTTAATATTTTTCTACTCTCCTACAAACATCCTCCTTCTAATTTACTCCTATTTAACACTCATTTAAAGATCTACATAATTGCGTATTCTAATCTGCGTCTTAATTTTATTTTATTTTATTTTACCAGCTTTATTATGTTATTTATTATTAAATATTTTAGATGAATTCAATTTGATTTTAAGTGATAATAATTTTATACTTTTATCTTGGCTGTTTATTTGATCTCCTTGGCCCAAAAAGCCGGCATATAAGTGCGGATTCTTCTTATAATCTTACGTAACGATTTGGAAACTGTCGTATCGGCTTAAGCCAAGCCGCCTTTGGTTGACTATAATATTGTTGTTTTTTAGAAAGGACCCGCTGTACATCTGCAAAGGCATTGTAACTCGTCCAGGGCAGAACGGATTTATATGGAATGGATATGGTGGATATTTCAAGGCTTACCATTTCAACATTTAGTAAGGGTGATGGATTGTTTTTTTCATGAAGGAATTAAGGTAAATCTAATAAATATTATTAAAGGATAGCTTTAAAAATTTTGCTCAATTTATCAACATAGCATATCTAAATAATTTCGCCTTGAAAAAATCATCACTTAATAATTGTTGTTGTTATTTATTATCACCACCTATATAAAAAGAATGATTGTTTCAATTGTTGGACTCATTTTATTTTTATTTTGTTTGTAATACTCTCCAATTTTTCAGTTTATTTTCTTATTAATATGTGTAATCCTACAGGTGTATTAATAAATACGAACAGTGTTGGCTCATACTAGGAATGTTTGTTGCCAAGTTTTAAAAAATTTTTGTTGGCACATATCGTTAATTGTAGCCAGTCTTATACACATTAGTAAAATAATGTATTACCACCATATAAGATTTTTTACGATTACTTTTCTGTCCTGTCCTATTTATTTGTTTAACTTTATTATTGTTGTTGTTGAAGAAAACTGTTTCTAGCGATTATCTAACTCGAAATTTCCCCAATTCAAAAATAGGCCGAATATAGATTAGAGATGCTACAGAAATGACAACATAAACAGATTAAAATAATCGTCAATTCTCCGGAAAACTAACAAGCGTACCGGAAAATATCTCAAAGATGGAAAGTACTTTCAATTTGCTATTTACCGTGGGAAAATCATTGAAAAATTGAAAATATTGGCTAAATTATAGGGGAAATTTTTCTGTAATTTAGAATTCAATTGACAATCTATTTGAGTTTGCTATAGATTATGAGATAATCATTAAAAAATCTATTTGCTAAACTACAAGGGAAATATTAGAAAATAAACATGTTGTAAGATTATCCTCTGCAAATCGGAATTCAATCGGATTTTTTCAAATTTAAATACGTCTCCAAATTGCTCCTTAAATGGTGTTTCTAATGTTGTTTAAACCAGCGAAATATCGATTGTTACATTTTGGTAATTTGCGGAGATGGAATTGCAAAAAGTGTGCTTAGAACTTTGAGTTTCAAAAAATTCGTATTTGTCTCATTATATATCTGCTTAAAAAGATGCGGAAACATAAACAGAACCCTTAAATCTTGCGGAACCAAAAGTAGAGATTAAGCATGCTTTTGTCTAACAATTAGAGTTGGATTATAAATTATAGTTGTTGAGAATCTCTGTCTCTTGTTGCATAGCTGCGGAATTTCCGCAAGGTTTGGAAGTTCTTTTCTGCTTCTGTTTACGCTTAGTTTTAAGCGAATATATAACGGAAATTGTTATTATGAGCGAAATACTAATTTATTAAAACTTGAAGGTTTGTTTGATGATTTATTGTAATGAGTCAAACATTATTAGAAACAACATTTTAAAGAGCATACGGAGACTCATTCTATTTTGAAAAATCCCAATTGCACTTTGAATTACAGCAGAAAATCTTGAAGCGTTTTTTTTTTCCAAAAAGAAATCAGATTTTAGCTTATAACATAACAAATACTATTGATTTTTCAATGATTTTCGCACAGTATGTGGGAAATTGAATGAGTATTTTAGATCTCCACAAAGTCCTATTGTTGGTTCGTTGATTTTCTGCAAAATTAATAGAAACTGGAGGACCTACATTACATATTTGTCTTCAGTTTGGTGTCAGAAATACCGGTTTTGAAAATCGATATCTCCTTTGTTTCACGATGTATAGTAATGTCTTGCATTATATTAGAAAGAATGTTTTCAGGAGTGTCTATGGGGGTTTTTGTTTTGTAAAATGCTAAGTAACTCTTGAGTTATTTGAGCTATCTTTCGAAATCTGTTTTTTTTCAAAAAAAATCTATATTTTTCCAAATAACTTTGCCACTATTATCGATTTTTTATTAATTTTCTCGCAGTAAATAGCAAATTTTTTAGATCTCATAAAAATTAGTTCTCCAGAAAATGATTGATGAAAATTTAACAATTTTAGTCGTGTTTTTGTATTAATTAATGATTTTTTCATTTCTGTTTCCGTTAAAATAAATTCAAAAAAATTCTATTTCTGTTATGGCACTTCTGTAACTCGTTTATTATAAATCAAAATACTTGTTTGTAGGTTCTCTATCGTACAGTGATGGCAACATTGATTCTGTTCCATAAATTCTCAACAACACCCTCATCAGAATGGTCAATGGAAATACAAAAGAATGGTATTGATGCTGCATTAAATAAATTTTGTAAAGAAATGCCAGTAACACCACAGAAATTATTGAAAGTTGCCTTCGGTATACGTGGCTTAAGTTCAACATATATTTCGAGAGTTTTTATACGTACGGAGATGGTTTTGAAAAGTAAAAATGTTATTAGCGGTTCCCGACAATTAGTACGTAGCCGATCCAGTGAGAATTTACCAAATAGTCAAAGTCAAAATAATATACAAATGGTGTCGCATACATTGACAATACGAGAGGTAAAGAAATCAAATTTTTTTATATCAATTTAAAATAATTTTAAATTTTATTTCAAGTAGATCTACTATTATGATTATATTTTTTGAATTTTGATATTTTGCTTTATGTTCTCTTCCAATTTAACACAATTTTGGTAATGGTTGATTCTTTTGTATATAAAATTTCCTTATTTGTGCATTATTTTCTCGATTTTGTTCCTTAAATTATTTTCTAATTAATTCTTAACAACAGTAGAAATAATCGTGTGTTAATTTGAGTTGTTTAAACAATTAACAACGAAGAAATAACGGTTTCCCCGTCCACGTTAATTTTCTTGTTGTATGAATTTAAAAAGAAACAACAAATTTATTGGGCGAAACGAAATGGACAATTAATTAACGGTTCTCTTAGCGAGCTAATTAACACAATCGAAAATTAGGCTCTTCTACAAATAAATATCGAATTCTCGAATTAATTCGAATTGTAGGTAAATTGGAAAGTAGTGGAGAATTTCTTCCAGTTACAATAGTTGTCGAAAATCGATATTTATTAGAGAATAACCTAATATCGTAATTATTTCAAAATTATTATGAAATTGATTTAATCGCACAATATTTATGAAAATTATTACAGAATTATTATGCAATAATCCCAGTTCTAGTCAATTATAATGACTAGAATTAGTGGGTTATTATTTTCGAATTTTAATAATTCAATAAATGTACACAATTAGATTATTTTGAAAAACTGCACCTAGTGTAGAGACGTTACTTTCAATTTCAGAGAATGTCCGAAGAGATGTACAATGAAATGGTATCGTATTATTCGATTTTTTTTCTTATACATTATAATAATAATCAAAATAATGAGTATGCAGAACAAATTTGTCTTGTTCCATGTGTTTATTATTATTATTTAAATGTCATCGTGCTTTTTTTAGTGATGATCTTGATTTTTCTAATTCGAATACTTACACAATATCAAATGATTAATAAAATCGGGGAAAGGCAATATTTAATTATAAATAAATCTATTAGAAATATTAACAATTACGCATGCATTTGTATTGTTTAAATTATATTAAATATTGCTTTTTCGATGGTGATTTCTTTTATAATAACAGGAAGATCATCGCTAATTTCGTAACAATTTCATAAATCACTTGCACACTAATTTCACTAATAACAGAGCTAATTAGAGTTTTTATAAACGAAAAAGATCACATCCATTTTCATTGTTACTTCTCAATTCATTAGTTTTCTCGGAAATCCATTCGGTTAGGAATTATTTGATTAGAGAAACGAACGGATTCAACACAATTTTTATTGTGTCGTTTCCTATCTTAATGTTGTTGGTGTTGTTCGTTTTCTATAATTTTCGTGTTTTCTTTTTGTTTAAATTAACATTAAAAAGATGGTTTGTTGTGATTTTGTTGTGTTTGGTTGTTTTGTTCCTGCTGCCAAAATTAACAAAATAAAGGGAGCACATTCGCCAGGTCCTCGAACACTCAGCATGGGTATCTATCCTGTACAGAATATCAGCTCGCGTATCTTAGATTACCAGGATGTAAGTTGAATTTTTATTATGGTTCTATATAATAAACATCATCACAAAATGGGAAAAATAAATAAACGGAAATTCAGAAATTTTGTTTATTTTTCGGACATACGTTCATCGTTATATATATTTTTCTTATTCTTTCTTTATTTTGATTATTATCCACTGATATAGTCGTCTATGTTGTTTTTATTTCTTTGCACAATTTCCTCCAATTGGAGAAACGATGAGGCATAATGTTCAGCATCCCCATTGCACATTTCTATCATTTTATCATCGGTTATACATGCTTATTATTTGCTTTAAGTCATCTATATTACTAATAATGCATGTTTTCGTTGTTTTATCTCGAGTTTCCGGCAAATTTTGGGCTGTTATTTTACCAATAAAATCCCCGGTAAAATCAACAGATTTTTTTTGAATTAGCGAGTCTAGAACAGATCGCTATCTTATCTTTAATTGGCTTAAAAATGGATTTTACCGCGGATTAATTTGGTTGGCATTTTTTTTGTATGTGTTTGTTAGATAATAGTCTATTTTATATTGTTGGTATTCATTTTTTCTATCTATTCCAAAAAATTGTTTAGTTGTTGACGTTGTGGTCGTGGTTGCCAGTAAGAATTACAATGTACCAACCGATATTGCTTTATACGACTGAAGAACACGGTTGTTCCTTGACAACATTCTACGTTCGTGTTGAACATCATGAACCTACCCTATTGATGATCAAGACGTGCAACAATGAGGTAATTTTGGAAAATTTTTGTTCAATTGGAAATTATTCAATTTTGTATCAGGTCTTTGGAGCGTATTGTTCTTCACGTTGGGGTGAACGCAACCAAAAGGATGATCGCGGCAATCGACAAGCATACTTCGGTACTGGTGAAACATTTCTATTTTCATTATATCCAGAACGTGCCAAATACCAATGGGTTGGTATTGATGGTGATAAAGTTGGTCATGGTGCTGAATTGTTTATGGCAGCTGATTCGAAAATGATCACAATCGGTGGCGGGTAAATCCAATTTCTATTTCTCTATTCTCTATTATTATTTTTGTTAAATTTCCAGTGAAGGTCAAGCTATTTGGATGGACGAGAATATCCGTTATGGTAAAACGGATCGTTGTCAAACATTCAATAATCCACCATTATGTCCGAGTGGTGATTTTGAAATTAGAGTATTGGAAGTTTATGGTTTTGCTACTGATCAGATGAGTTAATATAAATTGGGGAAATGAATTGGGGAAATTGATCAGTATTTCTAGATATTTACGAGAAAAATTATTATTAGTAAATTACGTACCTGTTCTGTTTATTAAATTAATCTAATTTCAACACATACAAGAAATAGAAGAATAACCGATAAAGATAAGAGCATTCCATCAATGTATCAAGATTTTATCTAGAAAACAAGTGGTTTGTATCAAAAAATTACGATTTGTATTGTTATGAATGACAAAAAAAATACCCTAGATTCTAGTCGTTGATTTATTTTATTATTATTATTATTACTATTAAGTATCGACAGATTTTATTATTTAGATTTATAGTTTCTATGTTGTCTTTTAATTAAAGACGAAAAGGTGCGAATTTGTTTTGTAATATTACTGTAAATATTAAAAAATTATATAAAGGTAGTCCAATACCAAAGTTAATTCTCTGTTTAAATCGCACTTATTTCGCTTTTTTATATCTATGTAATTTAAATCAGAAATTAAGTGTTCATCATTATCATTAATCACAATCTTAATAGAATTAATCCGTTTCAAATGAGAATTAGGAATGAATTGCACTATAATCATTCTCATCATATCATGTATTTTGTGGTTTAAACAATCACTAATGTGATTTTAACTATGGTAAAGGCGTTATAATGGTAATACATCACTAGCAAACGAACGAACTCACTATTTTATTATTATTAAGATTGAATATTTCCTCATTATTATAATTAATTATAGTGATTATCGATGTATAGAATTTAAGTATATTATTGTATTGTTGTTGATTTATTTAATTTTTTAATAGTTGTAAATTGTTTCCTTTCTTTTAAGCTTCTCAATTGCGCTTGTTTTGTTAAATTTTGTTTTAATTGTTCCACATTTTACATTGTAAACATTAGTCAATATTGAAGCAACGATTGTTGATTTATTTTTGTTAATTCTTTCACTTCTCAAGATTTCTATGGATGTTAAATATTGTCGTATATGCTGTAATGTTGTCAACAAATTTTTAGATTAATCGATGTCTCCCATTCTCTTAATCGGAACAAACAAATTTTAACCATCGCTTATTTTTATCTGTTGACACTGTTCGCTTTCTCTTTGTTAAATAGTTCTCAGTATAAGCAATAACTGATGTGATACTGTCTGAAACCGAAATTTTTATACATTATAGTTTTAAACGATTCTATAATGTGTGAATATTTCGATTATTGTGTAATATTGCGTTAATTAACCGTAATTATATAAATGTATATAATTTTAAAGAATTTTTAATATTATTTCTGACTGTTTTACTTGTAGTTACCAATTATTATTATTCTCTGTACTGATGCATCATATATTTGTGTATATTGTCCCTTTTCTCTCAAATTAGAGCTGGATATAGAAAACCCGCAAAACTTGATTATATCAATCTCATAAATGTATTGATATTATAATGAACCACCGTCTTTTCTTTATCGTAACCTATTTTGATAAATTCACTCCTCCAATTTCCAAAATAATCTTGTTACTGGGCCGTATAAATCTCAAACGATACGATTTAGATTAAAATCTAAAGACTCTGCCGGGATTAAATAATTTAACTTGAGGTTAGCATAGCGGAAGTTGCGATAAGGCAAATTTAATAATAAAAATTATCAATCACAAGACCGTTTCAATTGTATCTGTGCAAATTCCAGTGTAAAGTATGAAAACAATTCCGTTGTATAAAGAATTGGTATTTATTTAATTTTTGTTTTAATCTAACAAGAAATGCAACATTACAAATATAATTGTTCGTATTTTCCATTCTTTTCAAATAAACGATTAGAAAATTGCGGATAAATTAAAATTGATTTAAATACTGTTGTTATCATTCCATCGCATATAATCTTGTCCATTCTTTGGCTTTCATTATAGCATCCTGTTTGCGCGTCTTCCAAATATTGGCGACATCATTCGCTAATGGATCATCAGGATTCGGACTACTCAACAATGCCTGTATCGATAACAAAACAGTGCGCATTTGTAAAGCTGGCGACCATTGTTCTTTCAATATATCCAAACAGATACGGCCCAATTTATCGATGTTCGGATGGTAGATCTTCGTTAAAAATCGCACACTGGGCGGTGTTAACGGATAGTTATCCGGCAGGAATAATTCTAATTTGAAAACGCCACCCTCGTACGGGGAACCCTCGGGACCGGCCATGGCTATGTGGAAGTAACGACAATTATTATCGTCCGGTGTTGCACTGATACCGGGCGGTGGGTCTTTCGATAAATTCTTTGTTTCGACTAGGATACGACGAGTGCTAGCCATAACCTACAAATCAACCGACCGGAAAATTCAATTTTGATCGTTTCAATCAATTGAAAAACTTACGATGATTACAATTGTTATTCGAAATATTACGAAATCTTTCTAATTCTGCATAATAACTGGAATAATTAGGAAAACTAAAATTCATTAATATACCACTATAACCAATAATTTGACAGATTCAAATTTGACAGCTGTTAAAAGGAACGATTCAACATCTCTGTCTTGCTCACAAGAATTTTAATAGAACTATCTCACTCGTCTCTAACCCACTAACCAATAGCATTAGAGATTTATAATTATAAAACAATAAAACTCCCAACAGAGACCACCCAGTTACCGTTACCTACTACAGTATCCGTAGTGTTGCCAATATTTTCCAAAATATCACAGTTCCTATGTATTTTTCTCACAAATATCCATCAAAAATTTGCTAAAGAAATCCACACTCACTCAAAATTGTAAATAATAATTAACTATAGTTGTAATTGTAATCGTAATTTTTTTAATATTAATGTCTAATTGGTGCGGCAACAGTGTTGATGGAGATCATGGTTAACTGGGTCACCATTACGTAACCTAACTTCCAGCTGTCAAAACCAGGGGAAGTACAAATATTGATTTTTTTCTGAGAGGTGACAGTAGAAAAGTCCCCAAAATGGGCTTATCAGAATCGAGAGACAGCAGTGGTGAGAGCTCCGACATGGAGTCCGAATCGTTTGATGAAAGCTTATCTGAGGATGAATCATTAGAAATTGAACCAGGTAATTGCAATTAAACAATAATAATCATTAATTAAGGTGAATCTTTGAAGATTTTGTTGATATAATCGAAGCCGAGATGGATGATAGTGATAATCGCATCGATGCTGCTGTTAGTGCACTGGATTTGGAAACGGATAAAAAATTCGCGTTATCCGATCTTTGTCAAATCGAAAGGAATTTGGATTTATACGAGAAAGTAATTAGAGAAATTAAAGTTGTATGTTTTCAATGATTAACGTTAATTGTTTTGTAGATTTCTTTGGTATTTCTATTGGAAAATCAAGCGTCCACAGCATTACAAATTTGTTTATCGCTACTACAAGGCTTATCGAAGGAATTCTTATATTCTTGGGCTACGAAACAACATGACGATCAGTGGCAATCGAAATTATTGGAGAGTCTCACGATTATACAGAATTATCAAATTCTCAAAGATTTCGGTGATTATTTTGTCCCTTCATTTGATTGTTGTAAATCATTTTTATTGAAATTGTAGGTTACGAGAAGAGTGATTTGATCCAAAGATTCCTGCCAAGATATTCGTTTTCTGCGGTTTTTATTAACAATATTCGTAAAATATTGTTTTATATTTGTGAGAATTTGACCGAAACGAAAACGGAAGAATTCGTACAATTAGTCCGTAACGATTTTTATAAACATAATTTGGAATTTAAAAATATGCCTGAATATTATTTAGAAGTCTATTTATTATATTGGGAAACTGTCGGTTATATTCAACCAAACAATATGACGAACATTTATAAAATTTTTAAGGAAATGGGCGAAGAGGATATTTATGAAAAAATACGACCTTTTGTTCAAATTAATCAAGACAATAACAATTTTCGTAATGTTCAGAGGACGCGTAAATTATCAAACAATAAAACTGGAGATTTTATTCCTAGTGAGAATACGAATAATTCGTTAACTAGCAGTGAATCGAGCAGTAGAACATTTTCAATAGAAACGAACTCTCTAAACTCATCATCGATTAATTGTAATAAAAATTATGAAATTGATCCAAATAATCCCGGTATTTGTTTGATTATCAATCAAGAAAGCTTCTATCGTGAATTTAATGAGCAGTACCAAGTTGATGACCAATACCAAGTTGATTCCTTTCTCAATTTGATAATTCTATTGTTAAATTGCTTTATTTTGCAGAATTTACTGCCCCAGTCTACGATGAGATTAGAAAACCGTGACGGTACCCAGAAGGATGAAGATGAATTGAAATCGACATTCGCACGGTTCGGTTTTACTGTGATAGTACGAAAAGATCAAAACCATCTCGAAATGGTCGAGTCAATTCGTGAAGTTGTCCAGAATTTCAATAATCAATCGAGTTTATTCGTATGTATCTTGTCGCATGGTGATGTTGGTGCTGTTTATGGCGTTAATAGCTGTAGAGTTGAAGTTAGTACGATCCAAAACATCCTTTGTAGTTCGAAGAAACTGTTGGGCAAGCCTAAGGTGTTGATTTTGCAGTCGTGTCAAGGCAATCGATTGCAAAAAGGTATCAAATATTGAAAGATTTCTAATCAATTTAAAATTCATACATTTTTTCGATTCTAGTAATTGAGAATGAAGATGATTTGACAACTGATGGTCCATCGAAAGGCTATAGTGGACCATCAACTACGGATTTATTCATATTTTGGGCAACCGTCGCTGGATTTGCTGCGATTCGTAACAAACGAACTGGTTCATGGTTTATTCAGACATTGTGCGATATTTTAGAGCGAGACGCCCATAAGTAAATAGGATTGTATTTTAATTTTGTATTATTTTAATTTTTTTATAATTCTAGAGATCATTTTGATGATATTTGTACGACTATACTGAATGACGTAAGCCAGAAAAAATGGGAAAAATGCGCCAATGATGGTGGTGATGGTGATAAAGGAACTGAAGCATTGGCAATGGTACCGTTAAAGTATTCAACGTTTACTAAACGGTTTTATTTTCCACCAATAAAGCAGGGTTGTTGATTTAAGTTTCAACTGTTTTGATATTTTCTGTAATATAGGCAACCAAAAATACACATGGCTTTTATACAGATTGTAGCTGTTACAATTTTTTCTGCAATTTATTTGCTATTTTAAATGAAACAAACTTTTTAGAAATGGCTTATGATTAAAAACAACAATTTTTGCTATTATTTCTCGTGCAATTTCAAATTTGAGCCTATTTTTTGTGTTTCATCAGTTTCTACCAATTAAGACACAGATAAATTTCTCAAAGTAAACAAATAGCTTATTGTAAATTCGCTTTCAAATTCTATATTCGATGAGATAGGCTTATTTCACTTTATTGTGAAACACTCTGTATAAAAATGGATTCAAATGCTGCCAACATTCAGGCATTTTGTTACTATAGTTTTGTTTAGCGTGAATGCAACGTTGCCAAACTCGCCGTTTTCATCCTGCACAGTGGAGGTTATACTGTAAGGTTATTTATCCTTTGTTTGAATAATTTTCTTAAACAGATGTGAAAATGATAGAAAGTGATCTGTATCGAAGCGTGGCTTCCATTCGTTGTGATCGAAGCAAATTGGACGCTATCAAATCACGATACGAATCGGATATCGGTTCACGAAGACGTTACGAAGCGATCAGAACGTTATCTGATCTGTTGAAAATCTTGACAAAACGAGACTGTTTAAGCTTAACTAACATTGAACCCTTGATTGAAATTGGCTCTACTTATGGCAATACAGAGATTCTGCGTTTAATCAACAATTACAAGGGAAATAACGCGAATCCTGTAGTTTTAGAACCACCACCGAAGCTGGTATTGGTTTAGAATTTTCAATAAATGCAAACTAATCGTGTAATTTTCAGTTGGAATTCAGCAAAGTACCGATGCTAAGACGAGAGCTTATCGATTGATTGCCGAAGAGATCGGCCGCACTTGGAAGGATTTCGCTAGAGCCCTCGATATAAGAGAGGGTCGAATTGAGGAATTGGAACAACGCGAACCGAGAATATCGGAACGTACATATAAGATTTTGTATCAATACGAAGATAATTGCGATACACGACGGTTTCAAAGCGGCATTTTGAACGCTCTGGAGAAAGCCCGACGTTTTGATCTAAAAAATGCCGTACAAGAGATCTTCGATATTCATTAAATTTGCAATTTTTGTATAATTTATTGTCTCAATAATATCCGTCGTTTTTTTCTTTGGAAGATATATTTTATATACAAAATTGAATTATAATGATAAACGAAAACAACTCTGAAGATTCGTAATTAGAAAATAATTATAATAACTGAAATAAATACGTAATTCAAATGTTATCAACTAAATGAATCCCTTTTTAATAACGAAAATCTTCCAAAAACCATACAAATTAAACCGAATATGTACTTTTCGCATTAGAGCCGCTCTTATCTATTGTATCTTTATGAATTTGATAATCTATTTTTGTCCTTTGTGGTATATGTAGCCGTTCTTTTAATTTCCTGCCGATTTCTTCAATTGCTTCACGGTTGGCAGCATCAGACGTCCATACACCTAATAAATTTCAATGAATTTATTTAAAATTATAACGAATAAAAAATTAATACCAATCTTATCTCCTTTGCTACGAATATTAACAACAGCCCCACAGATTTCTTCCGAATGTTCAAAAGCCTCACCAATCAGGCAGAGTATCTAAAAATAATCGTTGATAAAATTTGTATTCTTGTATGGAGGTTTAATATTTACAATATCCAACCAATATCGATCCAATTCGTTGTTTCTTTGTTTCTTTTCGACATTAATCAACCAACGGCCACCGTTTCGATTCGCTACGTCCTCCCACATCGGTTTGATGCCCTTTTTAAACAACGAATAATCGTTACCTTGTCGTAATTCACTAGCTGGTTTGATATGATTATAGAGACTGTAATATTATTGTGATATGAATATGTTAATTGTCAAAAACTGTTAAAGATTACCTCCAGAAGTCCTCGACTGTCTGAAAGGAGGCGATCTCCTTTTGGTTCTTTTCCCACGATTGTGTGCGATCGTTCTCATAGTACCACAACACCCACTGGTTCTGCAACGGATGTTTTATCGAGAAATCCATCGGGATGTCTACATCGTTCTCAGTCTTCTGCTCAAGCTTCTCATTCTGAAATCAAAAACAATTTTTTGATATTTTCCCCATTTAAGGCTGTCGTACATGTTGATACAATATGGCAGATCAATCAAGGTTATATGCCGGATTTAACGATTTCCATTAAATATCTACCACGAATTCAACATAAATTAATCGAATTCGTTAATTAATTAATTACTTTTTAATATTCGCCTAATAATTACCTCAGTTTCTATTAGATTCGTCGACATTTTCGCTATTTTTTGTCTAGATGGGGAGAAATTCTTTCCAACTCCTCCACAACGACAATTCGGAAAGATTCGAATCAATGCCAACTTTGCCCGAATTAAAACACAATTCCCCTAGTACATCAACTCGAAGGCTAACTAAAAAAAATTAAAAAAAAAATACATTTAGAGATAACTCGAGAAAAACAACAAAATATCCGATAGTAGACCCCATGAGAATTGTATTCAACGAAAATAAACCGAGTTTTAATTAGAAAATTAACGGAAGACTTGGTGAATTTATCTATCCAACGTTGGTCATACATTTGAAAATCGACTCATTATAATCAAATAATCAAATATAATTAAAGATATCGCCTATGTAAATTATGAATTATTGTACACATCAAAAGATTAATAAAATTGTAAGTTTAAATCACTTTTTTGTTTAATTACATTATATTGATTGATAAATTCGGCAACACTGTTACTAGCATTGACATTTTTACAGTTGACAGTAGCACACGTGATAATTAACATTTTTGTTTATTTCAAATTAAAGGTTAGAAATAACTCGATTTTTCCCTCATTTTGAGAATTTCCAATTAAATTAAAATTTTAGGATGACACAAACATTTCCAACAGATTGGGATATTGAGAAATATCGCGACGATACGGCCCCTGAGGAACATTGGGTATTACGCCGGGAATTCATGTTGGCGCACAAAGATAAATTTCCTGAAGATTATTTAGTGGCTTTGTCGCGAGCATTCGCCAATATTGAATTCTTAGGTTGCACGTAAGTGATCAATAAAATTCACCTAAATCCAAAAAAACGAACTGATGAGTGTTTTTTTTGAGGAATCTGTTATCAAACAATTAGACGAGATTTACTGTATTTACAACTCTAATAATTTTGTTCCTAGTTATCCAGCCGCGTTGATGAGGCGTATCGCCGAATTATCGAAAGACGTGGCGGCCAATTATCGTGAATTAAGACAGGCGAAATTACAACGGACATGTGTATCGGCATCCAACGCAGCTGAAAGTCGAATAAGTACGATAATTACCAATTAATTATTTCTTGTATGGTAATTTGTGTTGTTTCCAGAGAAAAAACCGGTACCCAAACGTCAAACAAAACGAAATTAAAAGAATTATGTTTATAATAAGATTACGTAAGAAAAATAAATTAATCTAAATCATTCTCCAAATCAGTGTAAATTATCGGAAAGTGTTGTACTCTCCCACTGGACCATCCTATCGATAGACAAGCACCAGTTTTGAAATTCTGTTGAAATGCGATATTGCAAGGTATTTCAACTTCATTAATTCCGATAATAATCGAGCTAAAATTTAAAAATGATTCAATTTTATACAATTAGAAATTTAGTAGAATTTACCTCGGTATTAGCTGTAATGTTGGTAATTTGGTTACACTAAAAATCGTAATACAATTAGAATCGTTATACAATACGGCTAAATGTTGCCCTTTCGGATCGCTCTCCATACACCGCACTAATCCACCGATATAAAACCCATTCAATTCACATTTAGAAACATCAAACAACGGCGAAGCATGATTCGGCGAGGTATCTTCAATGGTAGAAAAAATTATCTCGTTTCTTATATTCAAACCATAAATTATCGTTTCAGTTGTGGTAGCAAATAATAGACTACTACCGTTATTTACCCAACAAGCTGTCTGTATACGTCCGGATAGAATAGTCCAACGTTCACTCTCCCAATTACGACAATTCCATATTTTAAAGACAATACCATCAGAGGCGCTGAATAATTTATCTTTATTCGGTGACCATTTCAATAGAACATTACCGGGCTCTTTGGAACCTTTCAGATTTGCTGTACGATTCAAATCCGTATCCCAAACGATTAGATTTGAATCATCACCGGCTGCTGTTACTAGAAGATCCCCTCTAGGACCCCATGCCATACTAATTACAGGTTTGTGTTCTAATCGATGGAGGATTGTTGCGTGATTAACAGACGGTCTTGGAACTAGCGAATTAAAATCGATATTCCAGATAATTATGCCGTTTTCATGGCCAATTGCTATTTCAGTCGCCGACATCGGCCGCCAAGCAATTGAAGCTATATTTTTTTGTTGTTTACATCGTAATAATGGTACAAAATTACTGTCGTTACTGTAAATTGTAACGCTATCATCGCATGTTGCTACAGCCAATCGTGATATGTGCGGATGCCAAGCTAGACATCGAATTGAATTATTTTTCCAATTGCGAGTTTGACTGGTTTCATCAATCAAATCGATCGTTGATAGTTGCGAATGCGGCTTCAATATCAATTTTACTCTATTTACATATTCTACTAAAGTTAATAGGAATTTAGCGCTTGTATTCACTACGAAATGTTGATGATAAGTCGCTGAACGTATCGCCTCAATTAAGCCTTGTTCTGTATAGATTTGTGTTAATTGTTTCAAAAACGGTACATTTCTCGGTATGAATAAACTTCTAGTTTCATCCGCTATACCAACCGGATGCAATCGATCTCGAGTTATGTGAATTTTTGGATGGTTTTCCACCTGTTTGGAGAACGTTTAAAAAGGATGATTTGAAAATATAACCTCAATATTACCGCATTTGTAAATATTGAAATGTTCGCAAATTCGACGCCCATTGATTGCGTTCGCCCATTTATTAGACAAACTGGTATTTGGCCAATTTCGGAGGTTGAGAATTCTTGTAAATTGTGCATTTTTTACTGTTTTAAAAATTGTTGAAATTAAGGAAAATTTATAGGTTATGTGAGCGCCAACCAATCAAATTCGAGCAGTTCTGCCAACAGCAATCATTGGGTATTTTAAAATTTGTTAACACTTAGCCGACCAATGGGGGAGATCTCTCCATGTTATGGAAAGTCGGTACGCGACCAATTGGGGAGATCCTCCTATTTTAACTATAACCAGAGCGCTTTGGCATCGTCCTAAAGTCAGTAGTGTAACATTATATTTTACACTTTATCGTAAATTTTGGTAAGAGTTGTATTGTCGGCTTGAAAACGTTATATTCAACACTTCTATTGGAAAATTCATACATACTTTTTCTCTTATTTATAGGTATATTTATGTTTCTATAAAAGGCTAAACGATCTCATCAAATTGAATAAATTGCTTTATAATTATACAAACGTTAGAAATATTGTCCTACTTCTTGTATAAAGACATAAAAGAAACAACATCACTTAATTCTTTATAGATTTTTATTTAATTAAACCGAAATCAGGTAGAAATCTCTTTATATGAAACGTAAAATTAACCTAAACCACAACCAGTTAGTGATGCTAAAGCACAAGCACCTAGTGATGAAATTGCAAGACTCGATAGTGCTGCTCTAACTGCAAGCGATAGTAAACCAGTTTTGGGACGTTTCACGCTAGCAGCCGGCGGTATATGCTCACCTTCCGGTTGAAAACCGTTCTCATCGGCCGTATAAGCGACCCGATAGGTTTTACCATCATCACCAATGTAGGAATATTCACCGACAACAGCAATCGATTCTTGATCGGTTCCGGGATTTTTTATTTCAGCCCGTTCTTGCTTAGATTGACCATCACTCGTCTCGTAGCTTAAGCAAAGAAAAGATACGATAGAATTATGATTTTTTAGACAATAAAAGATTATAATCCCAATAAAAAATAAAATAACAGTAGTTCAATGTCGTCAAGTAACATCTTCAACTCAGGAAGATTTTAGCTGGTTATGGTGCGACATACTTGAAGAAATTACCGCCAACTTTATTGATGGTATTCTCAAATTTTATGATAATTGCCTGGGCTGGATTGCTCTGGGGACGGCTCCAGACAACTGCCAAGAAAGTTAACAGCAATACAATCTAGAAATGGAACCAAATTATTGTAATTATAGCATCAGTTATCCAATCTAATTAATGTTAATTTAGAATAAGTTATGTGTTAATTTGCTGAGAATTTTGATGATGATGGGGCAAGAATGAAGATCACTTACTGTCTTCATATTGGCGAATAAGACACTGCTGATTTAGCAACAAGTGCCGTCTTTTATACATTCAGCGAAATTTTCAAAGATATCCCCACAATTCTGCCCAACAGTCAACACTATTGTTGTACAAAAAATCAGATTGTGTAATTTTAGTTGAACAAGACGTTGTCCCGTTGTTATCACCCTTTTATGTGTATTTTTTCGGCATTCCAAACGATAATAATTCTTTAATTTATGGATATAGGCGTTTGAAAAACATTGCGTAGCTGACTGACATTTTAAAGAAGGCTCATTTTCTAATCACAAACAAAATTAAAGGTTGTGTTCATTATTGCTAATAATTTTAATAATCATCAATTGTGGAAAATCAACTTTTCAATTCGATTTTTATCGAAAATAAAAATAAAAATCCTTGAACTTTAAATATTCCCATTTACCGGTGGTATTTTGCACATAGCTTCTTTAAATAATCAACTTTCTATTTGATACGGCTGATACGACCTTAAGTGAAGTTAATTTTATATAAAATTCCATCAATCCACAATACTGGAAGACTTTATAAATTATTATACCCGGCCACAAACTATTTGGTGGCCGCTCGAGTTGATTAGTTTTTGGTGCCAATCGGATCACGGGGGTGGAAGGGGGAGGGGGTTGATTGAAAAAAATTCAAGATAACATATTAATTTGATATCACCAATCGAAAGGGCATGTGCTTTTATGTCCGAAACGATACCCATCATGTGCAATGTTCTTTTCTTTTTTTAAATAAGGGCACAAAATTGGCAAAATAGTGTAGTCCACAAATTCAAATTTGCCGCTTTCTATAAGGGATCGGTTGCCATAGAAAAGAGTTGTTGTTAGATAGAGAGAGAGATATATATCCTTTTCACGATTCAATTGCGAAATTTTGAAATGACAGTTTAGAAGGTTATCCAACATAATTTTTAAAGCGTAGTAAAATTTATAACGGTAGTTTATAAAGACAGAATGATATCTACTGTTGGTATCACTGAAGGCATAAAATCCTATGCGTTTGTTTACATTCTTTTGTCATTTTTGAAACATAACCTCAGAATATTTGTTTTCAAACGGTTTTTGTGTTTCGGTAAGTGCTTTTTCAATATATAAATGTTTTAAAATAATATAAATTTTAATTTTTCCCTCAACAATTCAATAGATATGATTTGATTTTTTCCATGTTTTTGTTGGGACAACCGTACTACTTTTTACTCTGCGCTGAAATTACAGTTCTGTTGTTTTGTCAAAATTTCGCAATTGAATCGTGAATCGAGTTTATGAGAAAGTTGAATTGAAAAGGGTGTGTGGAACTAACGATCAGTGAACAGAGTTCTGGTTGACGAGGTGCTGGTTCCTCATTGAATTTTTCGGAGTTTGTGAGATAGCCACGGTTCTCGAACCCGATTTTGATTTTTATAGTAAGTCAGTTTTTTTTTTTAATAAAGTATCTAGAATAGAAAAAATAGTATAAAAAACTCGTGCTACGGTACTCGTTTTTTTAAAACTCGGACTCGTGCATTAATTGCCGACTTTTGACACTTGTCTTTAATAACTATTCTAATTCATGATTAACTATACGGAGTGTGTCGGGGAAGTTATTAGGCCGCTTTTTAGATTCGGCCCCTTCCAAATTTTTTCTAGAATTATTCCTAAACTTATTTGTTATCACTATCAAAGTTCAATTATTTATATTTTTAATGTCAATTCACCCCCTATAGAGTTTTTCCATAAAAGTCGTGAAAGTTATATTTTTCAACAATAATTGATTTCTTGGAAGTACAATGGCTAGTATTTGTTTTATAAAAATTTAGCAAATTTCAACCCTTATGTCTGTTGTACTATTTATTTATTTATTACAATTCCAAGGGTATTTTGCGCCACATTTTTCTCAATAACAAAATAATATCATCTCCTAATCTATTATAAAATTTGACCAATATCAGTATATTTCTTTCGCATCGTATAAGTTATTTGCTTATTGCAAGGTAATTTAATTAAACCTTATTAACATTTAAAATATGAATAATTGAATGTCGACTGAGAAAATAAATAAGTTTTAGAACAGATCTAGAAAAAATATATCGCAAAATAATTATTTTACTATCTATATTCATATAAACAAAAATGTCCAACATGAAAATTGAATAGGTATGCAACATATGAAGAAAATACTATTGTTATGTGCGCCAACTGTTGAAAATTGATAGAAAAGCACTATTTATGAATTAAAACATAAAGATTATAAGAATAGTAAAGTTTTTTTTCTGATCCATTCAAATATGGTTGAGAAGCGGTTCCCCCTTAACATTATTTTTCGAAAAAAACCAAAAACAAGTTTCTTCTACTTTTTCGTCTTCTTTCGAATGAAATTAGTTTCGTCAAAATCTGATGAATAGTTTTTGACTTATAGCAATTTTATTATTTTCAACCCTTATAAATTCCACCGTAATTAACATTTCAATATGCAAACAATGGGCTTCTACATTATTTTTCATTCTGAGAATAATGCCGTTTGTCCTGTTTCAATATTTTGACCGGAAGTATGCGAAACTTAAAAAGTACCCCGTTTGAGTCTAAACTTTGTGTGACGATTTCACCCTAGATATGTTTTTCCGCCGATAAAAAAAACATGCACCTCTTAGAATTCGATGGAGAATAACATATCCAAATTTCATTAAAATCGAAGGGAGACTCCTGGGAATGTTTCCTTGTTAGGATGACTTGAGAAAACTGCTTTTTTCGGTTTTCTGGCACTGTATTCTGAAAAAAATTGAAAAACGGATTTTTCGTACATCGATCGTACAAAAGTTGAAATTTGACTAGTTATTCGCCTCTTCAGCTGTTCCATTTTTATCCTAATAGCTCCATAATCAATCAATCAATTTTCACTCTGTTTCAAATAATTAACATTTAGGGTGGATGTATCCAGTACTGTAGTGGATTAGGTTTACAGGGGATACACCACTATAAAAGAAAACCCACTGTAGCTTTACCTCACAGGTGGTGTGGAAAGCAATGCCATGTTAAAGGGGTAGGGGGGCGAAGGGGGCACTCGAATTAAAAGAGCGCTAAAATATCTAACTGAACTAATTTTTAATTGATTAATCAGTAGATAAAACAAGCTTGATTTTGAAATTAGCGGTAAGTAAAACAATAATAAACTATTATCAACTTTAGTGGATAGCAAATTTAAGTTTTGCCCCGGGCGATAATTTCCCTTAACACGGCTCTGGTGGAAAGAAGCGCTTTCTGTAAATTTACAGAAAAATCATGGAGATTTGAAAACATGATTTTTAAATTTTGCGCTACAAATATGTATTTTCTGTTGCATACTTTGTCAAATTTATGAACGTAATTACTTTTTATACAACTTTTCGTCTTTTGGAAAACTAAATTATTTAATTTTAAATTCTTTCATTTTGTTTGATGAATTTTTACGTCCATTGTTTACACTTGGACAATGGTTTTGTAGTTTTTACTGTTAATTCTCTATTATTTTCCGTTAAAACAAGTAAAATATCTCAAACTTGCGCGGTGGAAATCGTACAGTTCAGTGCGAGGCGCACGGTCGGCTAAGTGTTAATACAATTCTTTAAGATCATAAATTTTAAACAGAATAAAAACTATAAATAAAACATTTTCAGGCTGCTCCAACAATTATGAGTCAAAGGAAATTTATTAAGTCATCAACACAATTAATTCAAATGGTAACGTTGCCAATAACAAGACTCTAAAGCTACTGTCAGTGGTCTGTGGCAACCAATCAAATTTGAGTATTCAGTACTGCCAACGGTGCGATTTGGGGAATTTCATTTGGTTCTTGTCAAAATTTCTCAATCCGTCGGCCACGTATTTTGTTTTTACATGTAACTTTTATAATCTTGTTGGATATTTGAATTAAAAGCCACTAGTGATAGAGAAATCGTCTATAAGATGGTAAAATATATTAAAAATGATCATAAATTCGATTGAAAAATGAATAAATATTTCTATTGTAGCCTCTCCGTTTGGATATAAAACGTAAACTAACAGCCCGTTCAGATCGTGTAAAATGTGTTGATTTACATCCAAACAGAACCGTGGATGTTGTGTTCATTGTATAATGGAAATATAAATGTATGGAATCATGAAAATCAGCAATTGGTTAAAACGTTCGAAGTGTGCGACTTACCGGTTAGGGCTGCGAAATTTGTGCCACGTAAAAACTGGATAATCGCCGGTTCCGATGATATGCAAATACGAGTTTTCAATTACAACACATTAGACCGGGTGCATGCTTTCGAAGCACACTCAGATTATGTCCGTTGTATTGTCGTACATCCCACACAGCCCTATATTCTCACAGGAAGCGGTAATTTATCAAAATTTCCACTCAATGGAATTCAAATTTTTTATTGTTAATAGATGATATGTTGATTAAATTGTGGAATTGGGAGAAGGCATGGAGTTGTCAGCAGGTATTCGAAGGGCATTCGCATTATGTGATGCAAATCGCTATCAATCCTAAAGATAATAACACTTTTGTTAGTGCCTCATTGGATCGTACATTGAAAGTCTGGCAATTGGGGGCATCTACAGCGAATTTCACATTAGAAGGCCACGAGAAAGGCGTCAATTGTGTTGATTATTATCATGGCGGTGATAAACCGTACATTATATCCGGTGCTGATGATCGTTTAGTAAAAATCTGGGATTATCAAAAATAAAACTTGCGTTCAAACATTAGAAGGACACACCCAAAATATCAGTTCTGTATGTTTCCATCCCGAATTACCGATTGTCTTGACTGGTAGTGAAGATGGTACTGTTCGAGTATGGCATGCGAACACGCATCGTCTTGAAAGTAGTCTAAATTATGGTCTAGAACGTGTTTGGACGATTTGCTGTCTAAAAGGTTCCAATAATGTTGCATTAGGTTATGATGAAGGTAGTATTTTAGTGAAAATTGGACGTGAAGAACCGGCTGTTAGTATGGATGCTAGTGGTGGTAAAATTATATGGGCGAAACATTCCGAATTACAACAAGCCAATTTAAAAGCACTACCAGATGGTGCAGAAATTCGTGATGGTGAACGTTTACCTGTTGCTATCAAAGATATGGGTGCTTGTGAAATTTATCCACAAACAATTCAACATAATCCAAATGGACGATTTGTTGTTGTTTGTGGTGATGGTGAATATATAATTTATACAGCAATGGCATTGAGAAATAAAGCATTCGGTAGTGCTCAAGAATTCGTTTGGGCGCAAGATTCAAGTGAATATGCGATACGTGAAGCTAGTTCAACAGTACGAATTTATAAAAATTCAAAAGAAAGAAGAATTTCAAACCGGATTTCGGAGCTGAAGGTATTTTCGGCGGTTGGTTATTAGGTGTTGTCTCAGTTTCCGGTTTAACATTCTACGATTGGGATACTCTTGATTTAATACGTCGTATTGAAATCCAACCGAAAGCTGTCTATTGGTCTGATAATGGCAAATTAGTTTGTTTAGCTACAGAGGATAGTTTCTATATTTTATCATATGACTCTGATCAAGTACAGAAAGCAAAAGATGAGAATAGTGTAGCTGAAGATGGTGTTGAAGCTGCATTCGATGTATTAGGTGAAGTCAATGAAACTGTCCGTACAGGTTTATGGGTTGGTGATTGTTTCATTTATACAAATTCGATCAATCGTATCAAATATTTTGTTGGGGGTGAATTAGTTATAATAGCACATTTAGATCGTCCATTATACGTTCTCGGTTATGTACCACGAGATGATCGCTTATATTTAGCTGATAAAGAATTAGGCGTTGTTAGTTATCAATTATTATTATCAGTACTTGAATATCAAACGGCTGTAATGCGGCGTGATTTTACAACAGCCGATCGTGTATTACCATCAATACCGAAAGAACATCGCACTAGAGTTGCACACTTTTTAGAGAAACAAGGCTTTAAAAAACAAGCTTTGGCAGTTAGTACAGATCCGGAACATCGTTTTGAATTAGCCTTAACTTTAGAAGATTTAAATACAGCAAAAATTCTAGCACAAGAAGCTAACAATCCACAAAAATGGAGTCAATTAGGCGAATTAGCAGCATCTACCAATAATCTACAATTAGCTAAAGAATGTATGCAAAAAGCCCAAGATTATGGTGGTCTATTATTATTAGGCACCAGTTCTGGTGATGAACAATTAGTTAAAACACTCGGTGAATGTACATTGAATGAAGGCAAACACAATTTAGCATTCTTATCATATTTTCTATTGGGTGATTTAAATAAATGCTTAGAGATTTTAGTGAATACAGGACGTTTACCGGAAGCAGCAATGTTTGCACGTTCTTATTTACCGGATAAAATTTCCGATACATTATTATTATGGAAAGCGAAATTATCACAAACGAATGAAAAAGCCGGACAAAGTCTAGCCGATCCGAAAGATTACGAAAATCTCTTTCCAGGCTTAAAAGATGCAATAGATGCACAACATTATTATGCTAAACAACGAAATGGATTACCATTGGCTAAAGATTATAAAAGTATCACACCGAATCCCGAAAGGAATTTAATTGCCGAAATGAAAGCTAATCAAACTGATATTGCCGGACCATCCACTTCAACTCATACAATGTAAGTTACTATAAATTCGTTAAGAGAAAGTAATTGAAATCAAATTTAAAGGCCATTGGAAGATCAGCCGAGCAAAGCTCCGTTGCAACCAGTTGAAGTCGAAGACGATCTTGATTTGGATTTGGATGGAGTCAATATCGACGATAACATTGATACTACTGTGAGTTTACCATAAATTTTCAAACAATTAATCTAAAAATTGTCTAATTACAGGATATCAATATTGATGATGATTTGTTAAGTGATTAAAAATTTGTTTCAATGAAATTATATCCTTAAAGTATTTTCTGTATTAATTTCGAATGGATGTTGATGTATGAACTCTAAAAAAACTTAAAATAGTTTATTTCTAATAAAATATAAGAAGTTAACAAAAATGTAATTGCATGCTACGCCACTGGTGGTTTGTGATTGTCTTAAAATTGCCGGTAATATAGAGATTGTTTATTATCGACTCATTTATTACATCATTGCCAAATATTTCCTTTTATAATGTCTCCAAAGAATTGCCAATATTTATTATAAATCTAATTTATCGATCGTTAATTAGAGAAAATTCGTTTTGCATCGATAATTTACATAAATTTGTCGATAATAGCGGAAAATGTGAAATTCGTAAATATTGCTTGAATTGTGGCGACACCTATTGTGTGGTGGTGGGAATTCACGTCTGGGAGTTTGACAACGCTGGTGGGACGCCACGCCATTTTGTGGTCCTCCAACAGGGGTTCGTGAGGCATTTTCGCGTAGGAGATTTGTTTTTCTGGTTGAGAAAATGATGGTTTTCCACGGAATTTTCTCAATTATTTGACGATAGAACAATTTTTTTAATGTGCGTACAATATAAAAATGGTGTGCGTAGTGTTTAAATAAGTACGTGCTATTTGTGTTAGCACCCGGCATCTTGGTAATTTTTCTCGTATTTGCCAACAATAAAATTGTGTGTTTTATTAGGAAAGCAAGGAGGAAAATTGGAATAATATTTATTTATTTAAAGTTGAGATTAACAACTGTATGATGATGTATACGGTGAGTATTTGAGGAATTCGAATTCTCTATTTTTAGACCACAATTGTACAACTGTCAAAATTCGGTTTTATTGGATTTTTCGGAGGGAAAATCGGTAATTCTAAAATGCAATTTTCAGGGCACTACAACCGAACAAGATAATCGCTTCAGCGATAAAGAGAAGAAATTATTGAAGCAAATGAAATTTAGTGATTGCCTAAGTCAAAGGGTATGTACACTATTGTTTACTCTAACACTATTCATCCCCATTGTAGATTTGTGTTTATTGAAATATTGTTGCATGGTTACAGGTCGATATGTCCAAAATTAAATTGGATGTCATTAAACCATGGATACAAGATAAATTAACGGAAATATTAAAAATTGACGATGATGTTGTTGTTGATTTCGTCTATAACCAATTAGACGAAAAAGTAGTAATTTGCCAATTAATTAATCAATTCAATCTATTAATTAACTGCTCTTTATAGTATCCTGATCCGAAAAAAATACAAATCAATCTTACTGGATTTTTACACGGTAAAAACGCTCGTGAATTCATGGCGGAATTGTGGGCGTTACTAATTTCAGCACAGGAGAATCCCTCAGGAATACCCGATTCGCTTATCGATATGAAACGTGAAGAACTCGTCAAGAAAAAAGTAAAAACACGTTTAATTCTACTAAATTTGTTATTTTAATTTCATATTTAATAAATTGGTTGTTTTATCGATAGGAGAAAGAGGAGAAAGATCGAGAAATACGTGAAAAGGAGCGCGAACGGGAAAAATCGGATAAAGAAAAGAAATATCGTGATCGCGATCGTTCCAGATCTAGACGTAGATCACGTTCGAAATCACCACGGCCTAGACATTCTAGTGAACATTCAAATAAGAACAACGATCCGGATAATAAAGATCGATCGTCAAGTCGTTCTAGATCCAGACCTAAATTGGATGATTCAAAGAATGGTAATATTAGTCCCCAACAAAATGAACATAACGGACGTGAGGATTCGGTTAAACTTGAACCAGCCAATTCCAAACACAATTTGTAAGTTTTACAAATATTCGATACAATAATTCTGTAATTTTTTAAAATTACGATTAGGGAAACATCACAAGTGGTTTCTAAAGCTTCAAGCAAAATTGATGTCAATGGCTGGCAGCAATACAAAACAACCATCACGATCGCGTTCTAAATCAGCCTCCCGGTCGTCCCTTTCGAAATCAGCATCCCGTTCCAAGTCTCGTTCGAAGTCCAGGTCACGTTCATCGAGCCGTGGTTCAGCTGGAAAAGGTCGAAAATCCCGTTCATTATCCAAGGATGAAGGTGGTGCAGTTGGTGGTGGTGGTGGTGGTGGTAGTGGTGTTGGTGGTACAACTAGTGGTGGTACTGATAAAGACAAACGTCGGTCACGTTCAAGTTCAGATGGTTCAAAGGATAATTTCGAGATACGCAAGAAAGAAAATAGTGTTCAGAAGAAGCGCCATTATAGAACAAATAAAGATAGTTCAGATAGTGAAGTGGATGATAAGAATAAAAGGAAGAAATCGTTATCGAAATCACCAAGACGGACTAGAAGAAATAGCCGTGATCGTGATAGGGATAAGAGTCCAAGACGTCGAAGAAGTACCAGTAGGAGTCGACGAAGTTTATCGAGGAGGCGATCTACTAGTCGAAGACGGAGTGTATCGAGAAGGTGGGATTTTTATTGTTCTTTTGTTATGTTTTTACAATTCATAAAATAAAACTATAAACAAACAAACGAACATACAAAATACAATAATGCATTTTTAATGGGGCCATAGGGTATGTTTAGTTACTTTATGTGTAATTCTCTAATATTTTAAGAAAATAAACGCAGTTTTATTATTTTAATAAATAATGAGACAGATATTTCTCTACAAACAAAACAGGTACCAACTATTGATTTTATGTTGATTTAATCAATTCGAGAAACACATAAAAAAATTAATATAAAACTATTGTTCAAATAATTAAATTTTGTTGTAATTGTATTTTATTGTGTTGTGTTATTAATTTTTACTTCAAATTACAGATAGATTTTTGCTTCCAGACGTAGTCCATCAAGAAGCAAGAGGAGTATCAGCCGTCGCCGTAGGAGCATCTCACGTTCGCGCCGGAGTACCTCACGACGCCAAAGTCCACGTAGAAGACGCAGCTACAGTCGCCGTCGTAGTCTGAGCAGAAACCGCCGTACTAGACGTAGCCGAAGCCGACGTAGTCCGAGCCGTCGAAGGCGTAGTCCAAGTCGAAGACGAAATACTAGCCGGGATAGGTTAGTTTTTAATACAATTTTTATTTTAATTTAGTTTGTATTGTTTAAATTTCTTTATATTAATGTAATGATGTGTAAATTTTAGAAGAATTAGTCGACAGAGTCGTAGCCGTGACCGTAATCATAGAAGAGTTTCCCGCGACCGTCGACGGTCGAGGTCGAGAGATAGACGTTCACGGTCCCGTCGTCGTTCCAGAGATCGTGGCAGCTTACGTAGAAAATCACCAATTCGAGCCAAATCACGGGAGAGAATTCGCAAACCTAGTCCTAGTCCGGCAACAAGAGGTGATCGTCGTGATCAACGGGATGAATCGCGCGGATCACGGCCAACACCACGCCGACCTGAAGAGAAGAAAGAAGAACCATTATCAGCATCAACAACAACTACTACAACAAGACGTATTGAAGATAGTATTACTGCTACTAGTAGTAGTAGTAAACGGGGTATTATTGAAGATTCGCATAAAATTGAAAAGAAAGTTGATGACAAACGTAAGGTGGTGAATTTAGGTGAACAAAGTGATGTGGATTGTAAAACTAAAGAACGTGGTAAAAAGGCTAAAAGTGCAAGTCTTGACGATGATAATCATTTAATACCACCGTTAGGACCACCACGATATTCACGGAGTTTATCACGAACTCCATCACCGTTTATCAAAGCAAATGAATTCCCACCGAAAACTAAAACAAATCCTATTGTTATTAAAGATGATAAAAAGAAAACTAAAGAGAAAATCGAAGTGAAGGCAAAGAAAATTGTTAAAAAACGTTCATCACGTAGTGATTCTGAATCGAATTCTAGTGATTCAGATAGCGATACACAACAACAAAGGGAACGAGAAAGGGAACGTAAACGAATTAAAGCAAAGAAACGTTCAAAGAAACGAGACTCTAGTTCTAGTGATAGTGATGTAGAATATACGAGTAAAACAAAGAAAGATAAAGAGAGTAGTGTTGAATTGGAAACGAAAACAACAAAGAAAATCAAAGAAACACGTAAATCACGTCGTGATAGTAGTGAAGAGAAGATTATTAAAAAACGACATCAAAGTAGTGATTCTGAAGATGAGAAGAAAATCAAAAAGAAACGTACCAGATCGGAGAGTTCAACTGAAAAAATACGCAAATCTAGAAAAGATGATAGCAGCGATAGTGATGTTCCACCGAAAAATAAAACAAAGAAGAAAATCGATAATAGTTCAGATGAATCAGATATTGAAAAAATCGATAAAAGCAACAGTAAAAAACATCGGAAAGATACATCATCGGATAGTGATGATGAAACAATAAAGAAAAAGAAACGTAAAAAGAAAATAACAAAAACACCACCAACTGATTCGGATGAAGAAATTGAATCGAAGAAACGTAAACGCGATAAGAAACATAAAAAGAAAAAGAAACATTCGAAAAAGCATAAAAAACATAAAAAGAAGAAGGTGGAGAGTGACGATACTGATAATAGTGATGTGGAGGTTATCAATGAAGATGAGAAAAAATTAAGGGAGAAGGCTCTTAAATCCATGAAACGGCAAAACTCTAGCGACAAATCGGAGTAAAGAGAATCGTGTAATATATTTTGAAATTTAATTTAAACAAAAAACCGATTCAATTTAGATTTTTTTTTTATTAATTAGGTGAAATGATGTTTAGATTATATTGAGTGACCTGTAATTTTTTTGTTTTAATCAATTTTTTTGTCATTCATTCCGTACGTTGCTGTCTTAATAAAGTTGATATATATGTAAATGTTTTTTTTTATCGACAATTCAAAAATAGCGGTTATTTATAGGGATTTTTTAAGCATTTTGTTGGCGGCGTCAAAGAGAAAAATTCATACCAGATATGGGGAAAATAATATTGATTACAATTTCAGTCGGTTAGATGAATGTTTTGTAGTAGGTTGTTTATCGGTTTTTCGTTAACCTAACCTAAATTTTGTTTTATTCCTTTTAATTTCGGCTTTTTATCATTTAAACTGATCAAATATTATTAATTACGTTACTGTTTAATTGTTATGGGTTATGGTAGTTTGAAATACGATAAAAATGATATGTACGACAACCAGAACACCGCAAGAATGCTTCTCTTCAGATGTAAGTTGAATTTTTCTTCGATTTTTAGGCGACTTCTAATAGAAATTCCAATGTTATTAGAAAGCTTCCAGCCTATTTTACGATTTTTAACAGGAGTTTTATTCAAGAATTCCATGTAGATCGTTTTATATTCAATCGAAAACAATTTTTACGTCTTCCCTGGGTGTTGTTTACTTTCAAAAATCCGTACAAATTTAATATTTTTCGGTTAGATAAGTTCGTACCTGATTTGGTTACGGTTGGTTAGGTTATTCACATTGGGGGAAAATCGACGACTTCAATTAATTCTTGAGAGAATTAGATTTGAAAATCATTGGAGCGGTACGCAAATAGAAATAAGGCAACCGTACATACACATAGATAGACATTCACACGTTTAGGAAGAATTTTTCTAATGTCCTTATCGATTTCTTCTAGAGAATGTAAGAGGCATTCACCTTTCTGGAATGAAATGATCGAATTTTTATTTTCCCTATACTAAAGTTGGTTCGCTAACAGTGACGGCGACAATAATAGGGCGTTGTTAATTACCATCAACATCATTATTATTTTAATTATTATTCGGATTGTCGTCAATTCATTAGCATTCATTTTTAGAAAGTTACTTCATACGCACACGATTAAAACAATTTATTTAATTAAATAACGAATTTACATACAATTTCTTTTTGGATGTGGGTCGTATTGGTTATTTGTTTAATAAAACAATCAATTAATTGGATTTTATTACTGGTTGATTTATAATTATTTACCTATTGAAATTATGTCGTTTATCAATGGATTTTTTATTTATTATTTTTTCGATTATATCTTATTTAAATTAAGCAAAATGTAAAATAGGCGAGTATCTATGTATAAAGATCAAGTTTTTATAGAAATTTTACGATTTCTCTTGCCCTATACACGTCCAGTTCAATTCCGTAATCGTCATCGTCATCAAATGTCGCCATTATTCAACAGGACAGTTTCAACTTTAACACAAGAATCATCATCGTGACGATAACATTATGATTTTTCCTTTAAATTGTAATACATACATAAAATATTGCACGTATTATCGTATTTGATGATGTGACATGATATGATATCATTCGAGGGGTGATTTTTTCAAAATCATTTAACAACCTGTTCGCGTTTATTTATTCAGTGAATCAACTAATGAAATTTCCCCTGTAATAGAACTTGTAGAACTGGGCCATAAACATAAAAAAACTAGCATTAAATTCGGAAAATTCATTAGAATCGACTGATATTGATTAAATTTCCTACTTTTAACGATTCAGTCGTAAAATTTGGGATTAATTAATGATAGCCACTTCAAAAATGACTCGAATGCAGTTCAAAAATCCACTAAAATTGACTAATTATCGCTCATTAAAGGGCTAAATAGTAAAAAAATGTTGCAAAACTCTTTTCGGCTAATTGATGGTAATATTTATCGAAAATCTGATATTTGAAAAGCGACCAAAAACCAGGGGCGGATTTTAGTGTAGTCTCTGTGGGCTATAATCCTGAACCTCGTTAGTTAAAGAGCCCCGTAAGTTCGAAAAATGGAAGGTGAAATAGTTTTTCGACAAGTACTTCAAACTGTCAGTCCAGGGCCATCAAATTTAACAATCCACTCCTGCCAAAAATGTAAGCCATTCCCAAATTGTACCAACATTTGGATGTTCCAGTGATCGATTAGAAATATTTGCAATTGATTTTACAACCAATTCTATTAATGGATTTTTTGTTGTTGGTATGACTAAGAAGATTAGAATGCTAGTAGTAGATTTATGGGTGTTTAATTTATACAAAACTGGCAATTAGAAGTGGAAACCTAGTCTTGTATTTTTCAAAAACAATAATGATTCTTTATCGGACTGGACAGGGCGAAGATTTCCACCGGGGCCAACTGCCATTAAAAGGCCCAAGTCCGTTTTGAATTTAATTTTAAATATGAACAAGAATTTCTAATAAGCCGATACCTCGGTCGTTTTTGGAAATATCGCGATAATTAAAACAGATTTAAAAAGAGCATGTCATGTTAGATCTAAGAGCTTTTTCAAGTTTAGAAAATTTTGGTTAAATTTTGAGTTATAAAGAAGTTTCTCAATCGGGTCGCTAGATTTCCGGGTGATTAACAAAAATTGAAGGGCTTCTTTTAAATAATCGATAACTTGCTTGTTTTTGGAGGTAAATAAAGTAGTATTCAACAAAACATTTTAAGGAGCATCTGAGAAAATGTTTCGGATTGGAAAATTGAAATCTTTCTAATTCCATTTCGATTATTAGAATTTATTTGGAAAACAAGCGAGAAATCTTTGGTCAAACATTAGGCATTTGTCGTACGCCACTTCGATGAAGATCTAGTGCATGTTTTTGAATTTCTACCGGGACCAAAATCGTCCTGTCCGGCACTGTTCTCTATTGAAATCAACTAGATTCATTTGAGAAAAATATGAATTAGGGATTTTTTTTAATTTGTCAACTTGATGATGTTGATACGTGATGTTGAAATTGATAACATTTAAAGATGATGACGTGCCCTGAATCGCATTACTTTCATCAATACTTGGAATATTTGTTAGTATATCTGAATCATTGAGACACACAGTATAGAACAAATTGTGATATTTCCTATAACGATAAGGAATTAGATTTGAAAATATCATTATTATTATTGCTCAATCAATGGATTGAATTATTTTAAACTATACACTAGATATATTGACGTCATATTTATTGCATTCCTATATATGGCATAGGCAAGGCAATATAGTTATAATAATATTAATGCTAAAGTTATGATTAGTGGGCTGCCTTGATTGCCTTTATTTCATCATTTCATCAAAATCTATGCAACCTTGTCAAAATAATTATTCATAAAAAAAGATAAATCAATATAAATACAGACTCAATTTCTCCTGCTTAATTTTTTCCGTTGTTATTGTTGATAAGAGTACATACTTAACTATGACTCATAATTATTTTAAATTGAATCGAGTCTATTTATTTGTTTAAAATTTATTCCAATAACTCGACAACAAGTCGTTATTATAATTTTCAATTTCTTATTCTAACGATGAGTTGAAGTTTGGAACAAAAAAAACCGATTTCGCCACAATTTGTACCGAGTCAAGGGCATTTTTCGTCTAGTGATTCTCTCTAATTGATCATTAAAAAAAAATCTATTTGTTTTGATTCGAATATCGGCCGACAAAAAATAAACCGCAAACGAATTTTGAAAAATCCACGAAACGAAAAAAAACCAGAAGAAATAAAAGGAATCTTGATAGATTTCTCTGTAGGTGTTAGAACTGGTCGGTGAGTTGGCCTGATTGTGGGATCCTTTAGTTCTTTTAGAATACGATTGGAAATTGTCAAGTTTAGTTAGTGGTTTGTGTTTTTTTAAAAAAATGTCCGGTTATAGTTATAGTTTGAATTCGAAATATTCGAAATTTACATACGACGAACCGAAAACTAATATTACCATAAATGGTCGTATGGGTGCGGATGAATTCACCGATCGATACCACATTAATGGTGATAATAATAGTAGAAAATTATGGAATTATAGGAAAGAGGTGAGATTCGTGTTTGTGTTGATGAATCAATTGAAAGTTTGCTAATTTTCTAACTTCATGAATAATTCGTAATTGCTAATTGACTCGTTTTTCAGCATTTTTAAATTATGATTAATATTAACACAATGTCGTTATGTCTATTTGCAAATTTAATGTCGCTAGTTTTCGAAATGTCCTTCAATTCTTTTCACCGGGCTTTTTCCCCAGATTCCTTCCAATTATACGAATTACCATGTCTTTGATACACGAAAAGAATTTAATTGTGTGTAATAAAAAACATTTCCAATTTCCGTCCATATTCAAGTTTTCTACATCTTGCTGTAATTTTGCAAAATTTGCATCTGATATTACATTTATAAATATGCAGAATAATAAATGTGCATATGCGGTTATTTCTCGATTATTTCTTTGTTTTTTAAATAAATTTAATCATCTGTCTTGTCCGGATGAGGGACAAAGTTCCTTCAACATTCTGTTTAATTTTTCTTTCACCTACACAGAATGACATCATACGCTATAATAAAACTGGTAGTTTCTATGATTTACACCAAATTAGGCAAGTGTTGTCTGTGAATTACAAAGAAATCCGTCTATAAATCATTCAAAATCAACCAAAAGAAAATTCCCATACTGTTAACATATACGAATAATAAAAACAACTCGTAAAAGTATCCAATTCTCACTTGTATTTCCTTTATTGTCATTATTATTATGATTACGTCCTGTGTGTTAAATTACAAATATTTGTATTGCAAACGTTAATTTTTTTTCTTCTTCTATTTGTTTACAGGGTGTACAAATTCGTGAAACTGATATTGGTCAGCCTTGTACGGAATGTGACAAATGTAAAGACGGATATGAGGCGCACAAATGGCGGTAAGGATCTTGAAATTTATTTCCAAATGATGATATAATCGCATCACAATTCTACTTAAAGTCTATTAGATTAAGAGCGAAAAAGCTGTTTTTATAAAAATGGTTTGAAATAATTCAAGGTTGAACATTTTATGGAATATTTCGATCGAAACACACAAAAATTATTAATTTTTAAAGCAAATAATAGAACTATCGATTTTATTGTGGCTGCTGCATGGGCGTGTATATTTGGTTGCCTATACATTGACTGTCTACATAGAATTTCTGATGAAATTTGCGGTATTTTTTATTATTTAGAAAACCACAAATGATAGACTTATCAACATTTGCAGGAGTTTTGTTGCTAAAAATATCATTTACTTAATAATTCCGATAATTTTCAATAATTTTTTATTAGTGAAAGTAGGATATTTGAAACTAGAAGAATTTAATTTTATAAATTTTTGCAGCATTGATATCAATGAAGGTTGATGAAAGTTACAACTTCCATTCTCTGTAGTGTTAGAAACTGGCGAAAAAAGTTGATTTTTTTGAAGAGTTTACGGGAAAATGTGCGTAGATCTTAGTAGTTTTCTTGTTTAGTGTTGAATTTAGACATTTTACTACAGGGGTAGATTTGATTTTTAGAGGGTGATAGTCTCAAAAATAAACGCGAATGAAGTAGGCAATTTACGTTCCAACAGACTAGAACTCTAGAAAATCTGTGTTCAACGATTTCTCCCTTATTTTTCACTCTAAATTTGAGTATTGTGGTTTATTATAAAGAGCATTTTATGCATCAAAGATTTTCCGTTATTCCAGTATAATTCATTAAGGGGTTACTCGCTCATGTACCATTTAGGAGGTATTTTAAGCGAATTCAAAATCGTAGATCGATTCCCAAAAATAATTTACCCTTAAATTTACAATCCTTAACATTTATTCTTAGAATAACTATTAAAAATACAGAGAAATCCTCAAACAGGTAACTTTAATTGTTTTAATTTTCTATTTTCATATAAATTTTCATGCCGATATGTCTTCCCATGGGGTAGAGAATAAGAAAAAACTCTTATAACTTCCACTTGAATATGAACACGAATAACAACTATATACCAAAAATCATCAAAATTGAGAATTTCCACCTTAGAGAAAACTCAATTGCAAGTTGCCCTTTTGCTTGAATTTTCTTTCTAGCAAGCCGTAAAACTTTTTACAGAGTGAAAATACTATCTGAATATTGTCAGCGAGTTTTCTGGGGGTGATTTTCAAATTTTCAGGATATAATTTCCCTCTTATTTAGACTTAAAATGGCTTCTACTACTCAGAATAATTCAAAATGAGCTCATTGTCGTAATTTACGATTTTAATTTAGTTTGACTGAAATAGAGGCAGTAACTAAAACAACAATTTAATAATAATAATAATAATCAAAATTGTAAAGCCTGACAAATTGATAAGAATAGGTTATTTGGTCATCGAAAATCAAAACAAACGATTTTGTAATTGTATTGCTGACAACCTAACGATATTAACAACAAATAGAAGCGTCAAGAAAAAAAAATTGAGATACGTTAGAACTGATTTCGTTAAAAATAAATTACAGTAAACACATATGATGACACGTAATATAAATTTTATTACATGAATAACTCACCAACATAAATCTCGGATATTACCTCATTAGATTCGATTAGTTCACTCCTATTGGAAGAATCGTTTTGTTTGTATTTAATAATAAACTATAGTAGAGCTATTTTAATTCAATCGTTTCGACTTCACGACAAAGTCAAGTTGATTAAATGAATATAGTTGCAATATGGACTTTTATTCGAATAAATTCAGTAATATTTCACCCCCATTGTCCTAATTGTGTCGTTTTCAACAAGTCGTAAAGCAATTAACTTTAACTTCTACACATAATTATTTATATTAAGACATGTGGATTTTCAAGTAAACTCATCAAGATTAATAATTTTACAAAACAAATAATTAATTGTAATAATCTAAATGTATGTATGCTTGTACATATTTATAAATAATCGTAAGTCTTTAACTCATGTTTAAATAATCAACAGTAATTTGTTTAGAACGAGACTTTACATTTGTTTGCTCTAAAAATAATTACTATCTTCTATCTCTCGCTCGATTTTTTCTTTGCTTTAGATTAATATAATCTAATTATAGTTGAACTTCTCTATTATAATAATGGATATATCAACTTAATAGATTACAATTAATTAGTTAATTTAATCTATAGACGATGAAACAAATTAAAACTAAATATTGATAGATGATGTATTTAAATATGGAAATAAGGTGCGACTTTTGATGGATTTTTAGGTGTGTATCTAATTCAAATTGTTTAAAACGTAACGGAAATTAAATAAAAGACTTCCCATAGCGTCAGTTACACCGTTGATATTGTTCTAAAAGAATACGGTACACGAAATACACGGTGATTTCGTGTAAATTGTGATAATAATACCCGGCGCATCCACCAATTTTAACCAAAAATTTTCGCTATTTGGAATATTTTTGGTAATTATCCGAGTGTTGTCTATTTTAGACAAAAAATCGGATAAAGGTTGAATTCTGACATTTATTTCCAATATAATGGACGATTTATTGAGCGATTTTATTCGAAGTATTCACGCTATTTTAACAACAAGAACGACACGAGGGTGTAACCATTTAGAAAATTATTCGCTTATTTTAGTAACTTGTTTCGCCATTTACAAATGGCACAATACTAATTAAAAAAAATCTCAGTTTATCTAAAAATGGTCAGTTTAGTTTTAATAATTTTACACCTCATTTTTCTTTTGCTTGTTTGTGTTCTCATATTTTCCTATTTGGCTTCTTCTATTGACACAAGTTGTTGTTTCAATCAAACGATTATTGTACAACTTTCTGTATAAATATGGTAGTAATTGACTGTTTATGGTAGGAAAATTACGATTTATTAATTTAAAAATCAACTCGTTAAATAGGGACAGACGTCTTTAATCTTGGGTGGAATAATGAACATTTTCATTATGTTTCTTTTAGATTTTACGAGTTATACAACGATAAAACTAATTTAAAAGGCACAATTTCGTATAATTCATGTTTTGATAACACACATTTTATTTTAACAACTAAATTTTTACCAATAATTAGTAATAATCGGTAGGATTTGTTGCCTGATTCAAATGATTAATTTTTTTATTGAGTTAATAGACTCATTATTCTATTATTAGTTTTTATGAGTTTGTACATTTCATCATATTATAGATTTGTTGTTAAAAGTTTTTGGCGAATGCTTATTTTGATGGAATTCTTATCGAAAATAAATTGTAAAAAAATGAATTGTACTACGTTGATCTTAAGATTAAGCCTAAGTGATTTACGATGGCGGCTAATTATACGAAATCTTGGAGGAATTTGGCACAGTTGTCGGTAAATTTTGATATTTTTTTGTTGTTCGAATCTAATTCGATCAAACTGAAGAAATGTAATTAAATAATTTGGATAAGTTTTGAAAGAAATTGACGTTATATAGGGAATTTGTGGGGGATTTATTGATATAATGAATCATTTTACAATTAACGTTTATGTTAAAATTTTATATTTAGAAGATAAATTTTAATAATAATTTTTAAATATAATTTTCTGTTGTATAAAGATCAAAGTTAATATTTACTTTTCCTTTATGTGTGGATGTGTGTTGATCTCTTTTTTTTCTTGTATTGTTATCATTTTTGCTAGATTTTATTGTAATTTACATATGGGAAAAGTTGGGATGCGCGCACACACTCTCTCTCATTCTCTAACTTACTGTGCTGGTGTACTATACGTTTTGAACTTTTAAATACAGGACCGGCATCATCATTATTTCCCTCATTTTTCATCCAATCCCTGTCTCGCCTAGATCGAGGTAGTGTTTTCGTTGTTGTGGTTGTAGTTTATTGGCGTTGTACATTCAAAATAAATACCGCGAACTTCAAAATTTTGCCAACAATTGGTGAATCATTCGACAATTTTTGAGCAATTTCAGTTTGTTTAATTTGTTGATCTTTGGTAACGTACTCGATATAAAATCGTGTTTTTCCTCTGATAAAATTCAGTGCTTCAATTCGTATAATGTGAGATTATAGATAAATAATAATTGATAAATTTAGCAAAAAAATGTTGAACAATATGACAGAAAATAGAGATGTAAATCCTTGGCCAGGACTTACCTTAACTTGTGTAAGGATTCTTCAATTATACGCAAAAGTATTCGAACAGGATTTACAACAAATTGCAAGGTACTTGAAGTAGGTATTTTCGCTTTTTTTCAATTAAAAATTCATTCAAACTTATTAGTATCGTTACGATAATATTGTTTGAAGGACAGCCTATTGTAGCCTTATCAAATTCGTTTTGTTTTGATTTGATGAATTGCAGGAAATCCTCTACTGATTTAAAACTTTTATGATTAATTTGGTGGATTTTTTTTGGCAAAATATCAGTAGTTGTGTAAGTTTTTGGATTAGTTACGGTGAATTTAATTATAATCCGCAATAATTTTTAAATTTTACTTAATTAAACAATTTTGATCGATATCTTTCATCGCTTCTTTTCTTCGTTTTATTAATGAACGTTGATTGAAGCGGATAATTTAATCACAACGTTTGTTTATTGTTTCATTTTTTTTTCAATTATAATAAATGACCGGATATGTTGTGTTTTTATATTATAAAAAATCGTCAATTTTTTTAGCGCGATTATATTATTTATTTTGTTAGATTCCAAATAAATAAATTGAATTTATTTAAATTTTTCTAATAAACGTTCTATTTACAAAACTTCACATTTATTTAAATCTGTAGTTGTTGGTTTATTTTTAAACAAATTAGCAACCTACCTGTAATGACGTCAATTCTCCCTTTAATACAAATTAGATCGTTTTTCTCAACCCCCGTAACGAAATATGCTCAGATATTGATAATATCCATCGGTTTGATTTATCGTACAGCTAAAACGATTTATTCCAGTCAGTTTTCTACAATTGAGGATTGTTCTATTAGAATGATTGATTTAAATGCCAATTAGCTCTAAAAAGAAATTCAATCTTTATGATTTGTTTGATTTCAAAACAGAAACATCGTTCTTTTTTTTAATTTTCCCAAATCGAAAATAAGTGACAGGTGTCGGTAGTTGTGGGTAGATGATATTTCTTTTAATTTTCCGCCTCTAATTGAAGTTTTGTTGCCTTGTTTTAATTGACTTGATAATGTCTATGACTTTGATTGAAGTATGTTTATATAGGATTTCTATTTTAAATTGAGGTTTTCCGTTCTTTTTCTTTTACTTTTTTAAAGTCTTCGATAAAAGTCCTGCCAACAACGACACACATACGTAAAAAAATTTCAACCGCGTTAAATTACATTCATAAAATTTGTTTTTATTGTTTTTGAAAATTTAACAATTATCAAGGATTTATTTTTGGTACAACACACAATAAAATAAAAATAAACTATCGTTGTCTATTTCTATGATAAATTGACGTACATTACTGTGGAAATGTTGAATTCGCGATTAATTGATTCATTAATTTTAAACGTTTTGAAACTTTACAGGTGGAATTTCTTGTATTTTTCTGTTTGAATAAACTTCGATATTAGTGCGTTAATTCATTTAAATAAACACGAATCTCATTGATTTATTATAGGTTTGTGTTTTTTGAATATATAGGAGAGAAAAAAAGCGAAATCACGTCCAGTTATAAACAAAAACTATGAAACTCGATGATAGACATATGTTTTTTTAAATTTCAACCACGTGCGTCTACACTTGAAACGCCAAAAATGAGGAAGTTTTACGTTTTTAAAATAGATACCGTTTACCCTTTTGACGGATGTTTCCAGATTGAATATTGGAATAATAACAGAACGAGAAATTCTACTTATTAATTACTTTTATCTACGTATTCCAAGTTTATGTTTGCTAGTATCACACGTCTCGCAATTTTCTAGTGTTTGACTTCTGAAATCATAAACTTGCTACATTTCATTATTTGCGCTTCAATTAAATCCAATTTAGTCCGGTCAATTCGATTGTAACAGTTCAACTACTTTAATAGTATTCCCAAATGAAACAATCAAATTGCATTCTGGATTTCTATACGATTGAATTAAATCGTTAAACGTTATGGATTTCGTGTAGAAAGCGTACACTGTAGTTTAAATAAAATAAATTAATTTTAGGCATGCAACCAATAATACACGCCGTTAAAGTGTGTTGTGTCAATTGTAGAATGTCCAAACTTGTTTGTTCAATAGAATTAAAATATGTTGGCCAATTTTTCACTTCTTCACTTGACTTTCATGTATACAATCAACAAGCTTTAAATTTGATCCAATTAAATTTAATAAGACGCATCGTATCGTTTATTATATTTTATGAGCTTAGACGCAAAGGGAGAGATTTATTTGATGACTTTCTGTACTTTTCCTTTCCAGTTATTTTATTGATTTATTTGCAGAAAAAGCTGTAAGAATTGCCGATGTTTGCGCGATTCCCATGAAATTGTCGCCGAACACGGTGCTAGGTCCCGTTTAGGGCTCAATACCGTTACTCATGATGGTATCGATGCTAGATCGTTGGGGTACACGTTTGTTCCACCTGGACTTACAACAGCCAGACAGGTTTTTATATTCGCCAAATTATTTTCTACTATAATTATTTGTTATTTTAATGAAAATAGGTGGATCAATATTATTCGGCTCTGCCATCGCACGATGTACCGAAATTGGGTTCAAAAGGCGAAATGGCACGTTTACAACGTCTTGTCAAACAATTACCGAAACAAGATTTAGCATTGAGTGCATCTAAATTTATTGAAGAGACAATGAAATGTAGTTATGAAGATTTTATACAGGCACGTAATGAGATTGCTTTAGATATTGGTTTAGCTAAACCAGCACCACCAAATAGTATATGTGATGGTTGTAATCAAACAATACCAAATCAACAAGTTAGTGTAATTGCACCAAGAATGGGTAAATTAATATGGCACCCCGGTTGTTTTAAATGTACAACATGTAATGATCTCTTAGTTGATTTAGCATATTGTGTATATGATGATAAGATTTATTGTGAACGACATTATGCTGAACAATTGAAACCAAGATGTGAAGGTTGCGATGAGGTAAGTTATTGTAATTATCGAATTTTCTTAGATCCTCATTAAAACTATAATTAGAATTAAAGACATCTGTTATATTTAAATAACAGATATAGAGATACCGGAAAATATCGAAATCGGTTCTCATTTTAGTTTCACACTCTTCTTCATTTAGATTCAGTTCGATTAGAGAAAAATTCTTCAATTGATTTTTAAAGTAAGTAATTATTATTTGTAATCGATCGATTTCTGAATGAATTTTAAAAATAGTTTCTATACGGTGTGGTAGGTTATTTGTGATGGTATACTCGAGAAAAAATTCGATTAGCATATTGTGCCAAATGTTTGAATATTTTGTAATTTGCCAGATTTTTTTAGAAAATAATCTATAAACGCAACTATTGGGGTCGTGTGGAAAAATCATAAAACTTTTCCTCCTTTTCTATATCTCTATCGAAAAATAGTATTTTCCCATAATTATCGAAATAATTTACGAGTTTATTATCTGTTAAAATTTGATTTTCTTCAGTTTATTATTGTAGAAATGGAAAATTAACGAATTTCCTGTTGTGTTCTCCTTCAATTTATTTTCTTTGAATTGCGTAACTTCAACCAACATAAATTGCCCAAAAATAAGTGTGATTCTTTAGCTTTGGTATTACTTTATGATTTTGTTTATTGATTAATTTTTGTTTTATTTAAAAAAAAATTGTTCCATTCATTCTATTCATCTATCTGTTCTATAGTTTAACACACAAGTACACCGATTTAGCCTAAAATTGCACACGACACTCTTTCTATATTGGTCCAAATGTATATTTCTTAATATCAATGCTATTTCAAATGTTTCATTTAAAATGTTCAACATTATATCTGGTGAAGCCAAACAAGGCTCGGAGCTCGGATTGCAAAACGATAGAAACTAAACGTGTTTGCAGTACAATCTGAAGAACCATCATCGAGAACATCTTGAAATTAATCTTAAATGTCGTTAAACTTGTCGAGTTATTTCTATTAAATTGACCAAAATCGGCACTTGTGGTTATAATTATGATTCATCAATAAATAGCAGATTTTCGTAAATTGTTTGGATAGAATGTACGCCTATTTTTAACTGAATTTTTCACATTATCGTAATAGAATTATAAACAAATCACCTACGGATTTAATTGGTTTATTTGCGGAGGAAATACTACCTAACACCTACTAAAATTGAGATTTCATTTCGAATTATGCCCAATTATTAATTTAGGCGTGATGCCAGTATAGGTTCGGCATTATTAGTTTCTAAAAAGAATAAAATTCGGAGTGTTGCTATTTATAAGAACTGTCGTCATTGACTTGTGATTGTCATGCCTCCTGTTAATAAATCAAGGGTTTTTTTTATAGTTTCGATATCTATCACGTCATTTTCTAATCGTATCTTTATCTAACATTAATTAGTCGTATACAATTAGGTAGGTTTTCTCTATTGTTTTAAACTAGTTGATTAAATAACATAGTTTTAATTTAGGGCTAGTAGACTTTAGCCATTGGCAACGTGTTGAATTTGCTGCCGAGGTAGTCTTAGTAAATTCAGATTAGTTTTCGTGTTTTTCTCTTTCTCTGTGTTTGTATGAATTTTCGTTAGATAATTCAATAGAAACATTTAACTAAAAAATGTTTACGTGATGGGTTTATTATTGTCAATTTTAGTAGCTTGTGTAGGTGTTGTTGAACTTTTCGATTTCTGTTACAATATTAAAAGAAATTTAATTGTACCACAATTAAATAATAGTTTAATTGACATCAAGAAACAATACCATAATGAGGTTGATAAATATCAACAAAATTATCCTAAAATAAAATGTAATGGTGTCACACCAATAAATGAAGAAATCGAATTAGAATTTGAACATTACGAAATTGAACACAGATCTAGAACACCATCGCCTAGGAAATATTTATTGACAGATAAACAAAGTGAGAATCTACCGAGACAATTTCATGTTACTGAAAATGGTGGAAATCTACCCGAATTTCAAATCAAAGAAAGGAAAGATTCACCTCAGAAATATTTGATAACAAACGATCCAAAGAATCTACCTCCGATACCGTTACCAAAACAATTTCTAGTGAGCGAATCTATGAGTCCTGAAATTGTTGAAAATCACCAAAATGATCGATCCCAATCACCATCAATACCGTTAAGTTTCCATGATGATAGTGTTGATTATTATCGACGTTCACCATCACCATATCCATCATTATTAATAAAAGTGCCGCGGAATAGTATCTGTAATGAATTACAAGAAGTCGATGAAGAATCAAAATCACCAACACCTGAAATTGCTGAAATGGTCCTACAATCCTACCATAATACTTGTGATTTTTGGAATAATACAATTACAATAATGCCGAAACATATAAGAAAGGCACGTTCACGTACACCGGATTTTACACGAAATTCAAGACAACTCGAACGTAAAAAATCCAAATCGGAATCGGAAATTTCCAATGGAATTTCGCACGTTTACAATACGAAATTTTTAAATTCTTTAGATGGTGTTGAGAAACGCAAAATATCGACTAGGAGTGGAAAATTGAGAAAACGAAAAACTAAAGGTTTGTTTTCTGCAGGATAGTTTTCGTTTCTTTTTTTTTAATTTTTGTTAATAGAATTTTGAAAACGAACAAATATAAGCTTGTTGCTTCGATTTTTGTAGATGACAACTTGTCATCGTCTAATGATACAGCTAAAACACTAACTGAAGCAGCTAATCTTCTTAAAACTACCAATCACAACAAGAAGAATGATGGTAGTGGTGGTGGTGATGGTCAAGTTGATGGTCCGAGTAATGATCGTACGAATTCTACACCAGAACCATTCTGGGTAAATTTCTAGTCAAAATCTGACAGAAAAATTGTAGTCTTTCAAGCTTAGATCACTACTAATTTCAAATCAATAAATCCATTTATAGGAGAAATTAGCTTTGATTTTGTTATTGTTTTGTGTTTGTTTGTTTAGTTTTGTGATATACATCATAGAAACGCCCACTACTTTCTATACACTAAAAATAAAGTATTTTTGTATCGCTACACCTTTTCATGTCAGTTTAAACTGTCAAATGGTGATGTTCCAACAGATGCTAGTCGTCTAAAAACCTTATAGTTTTGTGTATTTGTAAAACTTTCAGGGCCTCTTTAGAGCGAAGAATTTAATAATTTAGACTCTGATTTACCGTTTTATCGCTTACAATTCTTTAAATACACATGCAAAAATACAATAAATACATGACCGTATTGCACAATCGATTATTATTGCCAATTTTCAATGTTTTCAAAAGTATTCGAATAAATTCGTGTAAGATTAATTTGAATTGATATGACACATGTTTTGGGTTATTTTTGATAATTTCGTGAAAGAAACTCGCGATTTATGCCAAGATTGTAGTACTGAATCATATTATAGAATGCTATTTATGCTATGTGCAATTGCAATTTTAACAATCTTAGAAGGATGCAATTGATGTTTCTATCACTAACTGGGTGGGATTTTTGGGTCAGGGTTGTTTCTTAGTTGTTATTCGAAAATTTCTTAATTAAATTGCCACTTTTTACTTCTATTGGATGACACCAATAGTGTTGATCTACTTTTATAATACAAAAAAAATTTTTGGTATATTTTCGTGTGTCTGGATACATAGAACCAACACCCGAAACCACCACCACAAAACGTAGTGTGAAGGCACATAATTGCACCCGGCACCACGTCCCATATCATTTTCTAAAAATATAAAGGCAATAGCTTAACCGATTTACCCATCTAACAGAATTCAGTCGCTGGCTACAATTTGAACCAGAAAGTGTAGTGTTTTTAGTTTTCTCTGACTTTGGAAAATTTCTAGAGTGTTTAATTTACCTTTAATTGAATTATTTAAATACAATGGGAGACGTTGAAGTCCATTCCAATTTCACTATAACCGAAAAGAAAACGAAAAAAGTCAAAAAGACAACGAAACGACGCGAAGAGAACGATGGAGAAGTTACAATTACAGAAATTGAACGCACCAATGGAACCCAAGGGTATGTGGCGGTGATTCGGGAATATTTAGAAATATGTTGAATAATTTTGGAAATTATTTGACATATTTTTGAATTCACCGCCACATACCCTGATAATAATCAAAGGTACAATTTGGTGTGGAAATTGTAGTTTTCCCTAAATCCGAAATTTTACAAAATCTGAAAAATTCGATACTAATTGGAATTTTCTTGTTTCCAGCTCATTTTCAGTGGTGAATACACCAAGGCTATGAACAAAGATTGGCATGGTCAACATTTCTGTTGTTGGCAATGCGATGAAAGTTTAACAGGTCAACGTTATGTCCTCCGCGACGATCATCCATACTGTGTATCCTGTTACGAATCAGTTTTTGCTAATGCTTGCGAGAAATGCAGCCGAATTATTGGAATCGATTCCAAGGTATTCCGTCAATTTCGCCAATTAAAACCGATTTTTAACCGGAATTTTCCAGGATCTATCCTATAAAGACAAGCATTGGCATGAGGCATGCTTCTTATGCACCACATGCGGTGAATCTTTAGTCGATAAACAATTCGGATCGAAAGGTGATCGAATCTATTGTGGACGTTGTTATGATGAACAATTCGCCTCACGCTGTGACGGATGCCATGAAATCTTCCGGGCAGGTAATTTTTCCAAAATTATTAAAAATCTACCTCATCTCTAATTTTGGATAAGAGTCGAGAATCACTTGCCAAAATTGACTTCTGTTTTTATTAATATTAGAAAAAAAAATCTGCCGGCACTTGAGAGCTCTTGGCAAATACAACAAATAAACACAGATGGACTGTTTATTGTTGTTATTATTGAATAATTGGAATTTAGCCAAATTATTAACTAAACAGGTGGAATTTTTTTTTTAATTGATAATTTACGTTAATTTAATGTGAATTGATGGTTTTAATCGTGATATTATCGAATAAATGAATCGATTGAAATATCATCCACGTGTCGTTGAAATGTTTTAATCAATATACTATTTTTATATTTGAAATTTATTGCATAATCGATGATTCATCGACGTAATTATTACAATATTGTAAATATTTTATTGCTTTTTTGTTCTTTAAAAAAATACTCAATTTATAATAATTTATGTGCGGATACCTGCCGTTTTTTAACTCGTAATCACTTACTTAAAAGGTGTTCGTTTTATTTATAATCATGACTAAAAATAAATATCTACAAACACACTTAAACATAGTCGTTTTGCATATTGATTAAATGTCCAAATTGAGAGAATCACGTTATTGTACAAACAGAAACCGGTTGTAATGTTAAAATTGAAAGTCTTTTTCGCCTTGTTTAACGCTAAAATAACGGAACAACATCAAATAAATTAAAATATGTATGTCATCTAATATTAAATATAACATACTTATTTGAAATATAAAACGAGAGAGATGTGGGGAGAAAATCTGGTTTTTACCAAAGATGGTAAAAGTTCTTATACGAAACGCTACCATTTAAGTAAAATAAATTCCTACAGTTGCTTATTAACTATTAACATGTTTCATAGTAGATCGATTGAAATGTCATAATTACACAACCGGTCAATATATGGGGGTTAATTCGATCATTTCTAAAGAACAATTATACAATTAAATTATAGAACAATAGCGTGTTCGTTAGATTTACCTGTTGTTTTCGATTTGATTTTCCGATAGATTCGTTTACTATTATTTTATTTTGTTTTAGAAGAAAATTATAATCGTTTTTTATTATTGTGTTGGTGTTATTATTGAAGTTGTGAGAGTAGGTAGAGGTAGGATTCGTATATTTTAACCTTGTCGAGACATAAAATTGTTGTTTGACGGATATTTCGTGAGACTGGTACGAAAAGACCTCTACACCATTGTATATTATCATATAATGTGGAAAATATTTAAAAATAGTATCAGTTGTTGAAACGTATTCTAGTGTATTGATAGTATTGTGATAATTGTGATGTTAATTTTTATTTAAATTAAAATAACAATAAATTATGGCCGGAACATTAAGTAATCAATTTAAAACTAGATTAAATTTACAAACAAAAACTGTGGGTGAGGAACGTATCAGAAAAGCTAAAGAACGTAACGAAGATGTGGCAATCTTATCAATGGATTTACCCGGTGAAAAGAAAAAATTCAAGTGTTGTTTGGATAAAGATTGTTTAATGGGTGATCCTACCAGTTTACCCTTAGGTTCGTCTAAAATTGGGCGATATTTATTCGATTTTATTGTGTTAGAATTGGGGGTAGTTTTCTATAATTAAAAATGATATCGATGATCTGATCGTAATGGAAATAATCCCACGCTATGATCTCATTTCCAATTCTTATTTCATCTTTTAAAGGAATATATGTGTAGGTTAAATACCTAATTTCATCGTTTATTAAATCAACATGTGTAGGTCGTGGGTTCTCGTTTCTTTTTACCAAACACAATTATTGGGTAAATGAGGTCAATGTTACCAGACAAAAAAATATTTTACATAATATCAACTAGATAATTATCAATAATTATGATTCATCATTTATAATCGGATTGAATTTTAATTTTAATTTTTTTAAAGGTACGAAGAAGATGGAATATAAAACTAGACAATGGCACGAGAAATGTTTCTGTTGTTGTGTATGTAAAATACCAATCGGTACCCAAAGTTTTATTCCCCGTGAACAGGAGATTTACTGTGCTAAATGTTATGAAGAGAAATTCGCTACACGTTGCATCAAATGCAATAAGGTACTTTATATTTTAGAGGGTCACAACTCGGGAAAACAAAGTGGAATCTTTCGATTTTCACTGAAAACTCCAGTTTTTGGGCTCGTTAGAACGGGCATTTCAAGCTGAATAAGAAGGATTTCATAGTTTTGAAAAATGTTGTGCAAATTTTGAGTTATAGATGAAAATCTTCCACCAATTGGCTATCAATCGCCCTATATTCATTGCAAAACAAATTAACGTTTGTTGAATTATGGTGGAAAATTGCCTCTCAAGATTTCCACATTTTCCAAGACTATGTAGCGTGAAATGCTTTCTTCAGCGAGTTTCGAGTAAAAAATCAATGAAAGATTTCCGAGTTGTAACCCGGCCGCATAATAATTTTCAATAATTTCATTAATTATTGTTTAAATTAAGGTTATCACCAGTGGTGGTGTAACATATAAGAATGAACCATGGCACCGTGAATGTTTCACATGTACACATTGTTCAAAGAGTTTAGCTGGTGAACGTTTTACTAGTCGTGATGAGAAACCGTATTGTGCTGAATGTTTTGGTGAATTGTTTGCTAAACGTTGTTTTGCATGCAATAAACCAATCACTGGTATCGGCGGTACGAAATTTATCTCATTTGAAGATAGGCATTGGCACAATGATTGTTTCTTCTGTGCATCATGTCGTACTAGTTTAGTAGGACGTGGTTTTATTACCGATCAAGAGGATATTATCTGTCCAGAATGCGCTAAACAGAAATTAATGTAAACAGTAACGAGTGATATCGAAAATTGAACACATTTAAACACGCACACTTACACAAATTCAACACAATACACGATACACTATACATAGAGAAACAAAAATACACAAAAGAATTGAGTAATTATATTATTTTTAAAATAATCAAAATTTAATTTATGTTAATATTTGTTAAATATAATCATTAATCTCTGTTTATTAAATGAGAAATATATTTATTTAAAATCGTTGCTTTAGCTGTTAGTGTTTTAACAACTTTATTAATTGCTTTACACACATTTATCACAATAGTAGCAGCAATATCTAATTCTAAATTTTATTGGGAGATATCTCTTTGATAATAAAAAGTTGCCTTAAATTTTATAAATATCATGTAATTCTAGCTAAATATATCAACATTGTTAACGAGTGATTGTTATATGCTTTCTCCACTATTATTCTTTTTCATAATCGTAATGTCATATCTTATCAATCAAATTTTTGTATATTATACGAACTATATTGTAGATATATATTAAGAAAATATGTTTACCTATACGGCTTTATAGCATTTATCAAGAGAGCAAATTTGGTGCTATTTCAGTAGATAGATTTGATTTTTATTTTATTTTATCGATTCTAATGATTTAGTATAGTTTTAAAGAGTAAAAAATCATATAATTTATCAAATTAAACTTAAAAAAATTGTTATTAATGTTGTCTTGTTTAGGTTCTAACAATTTGTAATATAATACGTAATTTGTGTAACTCTGGGACTGTTATTATATTGTTACGCTTTTTATTTTGTAAAAAACGAAAAACAAGATACAAGGGCTTCGCTTTAGGGACATTGTTATAATTCCTTTAATAAACATCAAGGATAAATCAATAAGTTTTCATTTCACCTCAATTTATACAAAATTTATTTATCTGTATTGTGAAGGCCCTCAATCGACACACTCAACTGTTCCAATCTCTGTATCAATTGACTCATCGTGTTCTGTGAACGTCTCAAACTATCATCATTTAATGATGGAACCGTAGCTGCACCTAAATCGAAATGCAATTTGGCCAATTTCTCCTGTTGTTGACGTATATTCGTCATCTGTTCCATGGAACAACCACTGCCGAACGCTCGCAGTTTACCAGAATGGAAATCGGCCAACAATCCCAATAGGGATCGTTCCATATGTCGAACATCCGGCACTTCGGATATAAAACAATGGTGTCTAATATTGCTCGTATTTTCTAAATATTTACGTGCAAGAACAATAAAACAAAACAAAATAAATCAAACTAATCACCGATAAAAAGGAGAGGAATTGAGAGGAAATTTAACTGATATAAATACCGTTGTATCATCCAAAAATGTACGATTTTTAAAATCAAAATAAACTATTCTTGTTAATTCCGGAAATATAATTGGACTTACCTTTGTGTACGTTTCTAGGCCGGGCTGTGGTTGTCGTTTTTGCAATGTCGCGATTCTGCCGGCGTTCGTTGACGAAAGCTATCCGTGAATTACCGAAATTCGAACTCGATTGTGGTTTTATGCCGAATCTGGTGACGGAGCTGTGGCTTGTATTGCCCGATGAAGACATCTGTGAATTGTCCAAATTTTAATTTGTTATAATAATGTTACTGTTTTGTATTCGTACTCTGTTGCTTCGTACAGGTGATAAGACTTTGACGTCATTGATGTTGTCATCTTGAGCTATACTGTCATCGTTCTCCCCATCTGCATCGCTTGAAACCAACTGTTGCAATTCTGACGTCTCTATACGCGATTCCATTTGATTATTTTACAAAAAAAGGCAATAATTGTTTATAATGCAAATTTTCTAGGTTATGTTTTCATCGGTGACAGCTGACAGACAATTGTACCAACCTAACAGCGCAAACAATCTAGAAATCTAAATGTATTACTGGTTGCCTGCTTCCCGATATTTTCAGAATGTTAAATATAATAGATACGTTTTATTATTATTATCGTTATCTACACATATTTCTACAACATTACAATATCGATTACGGTTGATTTATTTTCCCTACAAAAATGAAGTGTTTATAATCGCCGTCTATTTTCACCATGAAAAGCACAATAAAGGGATGGTCGGCAAAGAAATCGACATGCTCTTGTCTCCATTTCGCGTACTTCCTTCTTATCACCATTCCTGCAATGAAATTCAAGCGTCAATAATGCATTTGTACTGAAATAAATACTTACTTTATCGATTTAAATTTATTGGGTTATTAAAGCCTCCAGCTGGGTTAAATTATCGCAACCAAAACTGCCATTTGTTAGTTTTCTATTCGGCATTAAAATAAACAATATTTATCTCCATTTAGTTTTTATTAAAATAATCGGTACAAATATAAAACTACAAAATTGCAACAAAATATATAGTTCGAAGGCCTGATGCTCGGTTTATGAAATAATCTCAGTTAAAACTAATGTAATTTACAAAAATTAAACCTGATGCAGAAACGAAATTTAGTGGGAAATAAACCAAAGATAATAGATCATTTTAATTTATGAATCATTAATTAGCTAAGCGATAGTCAGAAATTTGCTACTCGACCGACGAACAGGACACCATTAATTTTAGATTTGATAAGGAAAACAAACGAGTGGTTTATATCAATGATAATATCCTCTCTTGCACTAAGCAGAACAAAATGTAGACCTGAAAGAGAAGAAAATGGTAATTGTTAGTCGCTTGAAAGTATGAATTTACTCAATTTGGAATTTGGAGATAAATTTACATTCTCATTAATTAACAGGCTTTTAGTATGACTTTAAGCACACTGTAGAGTGAAGATTTATCTTCAAAATCACATCCCTGATTGCAATAAAAGCTAGAAAATTGGCATACAATATATGATAATCTCAGGATTATCTTGCATGTCTGGCCTGTTAGTTACTTATAGAAACTAAATTCGTAGGGTTTAATTTGAATATTTTAGAATAAAAATTGTTTATGTATTGAAAATCATCACAATTGTGTAATTTATTTGAATCAAACGAATACTGTCCCGGCGCATCCACCAATTTTCATACGGTTTAGATTTATTACAGGAGGTACAATAATTAGGATAGAATCTCATGAAAATAGCTAGTTTTATTTTGTTCATACACTTAAATCATTGTTTAAGCAATATTTAACGATGTAGCTATTACAACTAGAAATGTCGAACGGAACCAACAAATAATGGCACGTGTTGTTTGTTAATAGACGTTTGAATTAAAATATAAAATGGATGATCGGCAATAAATTGCACAGGTGGTTCAGGATTCCAAATTGCAGCATCTAGTTGGATAACTACGGCTGGAACAAATATTTTAAGTTATTGTAAAAATAAAATAACACCGAATCTTGCAGGATTTTAATGACACTCAACAGTATAGATGATTATTGGCAAAAATGTTAAATATAAAGAATAAATAGATGATTTCTAGTGTTTAACACAACTAATAAACTGAGATCCTGATTTTTACAATAAAGTAGATTGGAGAATCGTAAAACAAGACCTGAAATATTTCCAAAGAATTGCAAATTAAAGGAAACGAATCATGAAAACACAAAATTTACGCCTTCTCGTATTAAAACAGACAAATATTGTCAGAAGTATTTTTCTGATGAGTTCAATGTGTTTGAAAAGGGAATAAAGAAAACACTACAAATCCAAAGGATTTATTCATCGTAGAAAACAAACCATTTTCAGCTAGAGTTTTGAGAATTTCCCAACAAAAACACCTATTGGGCTTTTATCTAAATTACACTTTTGTATTAAAACGAATGGATGATTGCCCAGAAAAAGTAACGCAATTATAACATCTGGAAGACAATAAAGAAATTATTTCGAAACGATTAACCGACAATTGAAAAAATACTCTTTAAATTATGAATGAAACAATGTACACCATTTCATGCACTTAAATAATCAAAATAGGGCGGTTTGTTTATTTGAATCAGGCGAATACTTTATACGAAAGATTTATTTGTGTTGCAGAAGGTATAATAATGAGGATAGAATCTCATGAAAATAGCTCGTTTTATTTTGTTCATACAGTTAAGTCATTATTTAAGCAATATTTAACGATGTAGACATTACAACTAGAAATGTCGAACGGAACCAACAAATAATGGCACGTGTTGTTTGTTAATAGACGTTTGAATTAAAATATAAAACGGATGATCGGCAATAAATTGTACAGGTGGTTCAGGATCCAAAACTGCAGATTCTAATACAATAACTACCCCTGAAACAAACATTTTCAGTTATTGTGAATTAAATAGCACAGTATTTCAACGACAATTAACAGAAAAAATAATTTTTATTGATTATTATTGGAAATAATGTTAATTATAAATTATTTCCATTGTTTAACACAACCCACAAACAAATGGACCTTCTGATTTTTTACAACAAAATAGAATGGACGATTAGCTTGGAACAATATGAAAGGTGCGCCCTTTTCCGGCCGTAGAACAAGATCTGAAATATTTCCAAAGAATTACAAATTAGAAGAAACTACCCATGAGAACACAACATTGAAGCTCTCCCCTCATTAATGCCCAAATGTTAAAACAGGTACTTGATAACAATACAAATAATGTTGTTAGAAGAATATTGCCGACAATTTAAATATGTTTGAATTAATGAAAAATCTTCCACTACCGGCGATTGAAAGGAAAGGAATAAAGAAAAACACTACAAATTCAAACGATTTATTCATCGTAAAAAGTAGTTTTCGTCAGTTAAGGTTTTGATAATTTCCCAACAAAAACACTTATTGGGCCATTATCTAAATTACACTTGATTATAAAACCGAATGGATGATCGCCTAGAAAATCTTCAGGTGGTGGAGGTGCAGAAGGTAGAGCAATTATAACATCTGGAAAACAAGGGAATTATTTCGAAATCATTAGTAAACAATTGGAAAACCCCTTTAGAATGATGAACGAAACAACGTACACACCACTTAAAGCAACGTTATTCTCCCAAAAAATATTGGAATTGTTTTTAATCCAATAATAGTGAAAATGAACGGTCTATCAGTGGTGAAATTTGCCGGAAGTAATGGCTTAACAATGACGATTCGACTTTCGTTTATGACATCTGTAAAGAAAACAAACAGTCGGTGTGATAAAACGAAGAAAGAGTCAAAACAGCAGGAAAATTAGTGTACAAATAATTTCGATTCCAGTTGAAATATTAAAGAAGTCAAGACTAGAAAGGCTAAATCTACATTTGGCTGAAATTTAAGCGTTTTCCCCAAACAAAACTGCTAATTGGTATAGAACAACGCCAACTGAAATACAATTAGAACTAAAATACCTATAACAGCCACAACAGAAATACAGCTTCAAAAAAAACACTATGTAGACAATTCTATGAACATTTCTAATTTTCTAATATCTAATTTTATAAAACAAATTCTGGTAAAAAATTATCAAAAAAGGTTATAATTCGTTCGTTTTCCAAAATTTCCAAAATTACTGCCGTGAAGGATCGTTAAGTCGTCCACCGAATAAACTGATCGTTGATCCATTTAACTTGTGTACAATGTGGAATACGAATGGATGATCGATTCTCATACGGAATGACAAACGCCCGCTACGTACATTGTATATTATCCCTATAGTAGAATAGAATTCAATCAATTTTGATTCGTTTGATTATTAATGTTAGTTAATTAGTAATGAAACAAGCAAGGATTTATTAAACATTTACATCTCTTAAAGTCTGTTAAAATTTGCACCCAGTACCACTGAAAATTTACGAATCTCTAAAGTACAATGTTTTATTTGAATCCGAAATAAAGTAGGCAATTTTCAAGAACAATCACGTGTAAAAATCTAGTTATTTATTAATTATCATAATATTGTTATTATACTATAAATCTTCCTCGAATTGTGGTGTAAAATAGGCAATATAGGCCAAGTTATAGGAAAATATAGGCAAAATTATAGGAAAATACATGCTCCAAAATTTCCGTCTATAACTCTGGAATCTATTCGAATTTTCAAAAATCAAAAACACCGTTAGATGCAGCTTAAACTGCTCTTTTTAATTCTGTTGGAATCATTTGGTACGTTGAAAAATAACTGAGAAATCGTCGGACAAATATTGGCATTTTTCGCATGACAAATCGAAGAAAATGTAATTTGAACCCTTGGAGATCAATATTTTCCCTAAAATAAACGAATATTTCGATCCCCAGAAATAAGAAAAATAGAAGGATGATCAGCATCAATAACTATTAAAAAAATGATCATATGCAAGTATTTATTTATTCATTCACTACTAACTATGCTAAAAACTAACAGTAATAATAACATTGCTCATTTTTTTTCAGGTTTCATATATTTGCCTACAAATAATGGAATATTATTGGATGTAAAAATACCAAAAACGAACGGATGATCAGCTCTAAACCATATTAGTCTAGGTCCAAGCGAAGCACTGCCAAGAAATCCCACTAAAACAGCTAAAACCAGCATCCAATTTCAAATAAGTACTTATTAAGTATTATAATCATCGTTAACCCTTTGCCTTATGAAACGAGCGACGATTGTGTGTGCCACTTTCGATAAAAGCTTTTCTCATGCGTCGTGACCTGAAGCAGTTTCATCACAGGCTAAATTGTGACCAAGCCAGTGGATATTAATCGTACTGCATTTACTATTTAATCAAACCACAGAGTTTGATAATTATATTTCATTTTTATTTAAAAAATGCAACTGTATGTTGCAATTGTAACGATAACGCAAAAAAACATTATCGCGTAAAAACAAGAACAAATACGTGATTTTCACTTTTGGCCAGAAAGAATCATCACGTGTGTGATACGAGGTTCTCATTTTAGGCACAGCAGTACAATCACGTCTCCCATACGTTGTTTTAAGGCAAAGGGTTGATTACACATGATAAGTTGCAAGTATATCAAGAAATATTTATTTATGATTAGAAACATTTAGAATAGAATGAGGAAAGAAAATTGTTTAAACTGTAACTAAGCGAATCTCTCACAGAAAATTTTAACATCTTTAGGCAACTGTAACAACTAAAGGTCTATTAATTGTGAAAAATAATCTTTCTAATTCTGATTCAATAATTCAAATCCTTTAGGAAATCAATGAGAAAACGGGTACCTTAAGTACACGTCCACCGGTTAGTTGGGACAGAGCCTTGTTTGAGCCAAATCCAAAAAAAAAGCTTTCAAGTTAATGGGGGATTCGCTTAAATGTGCCCCAATTAAGCGGATTCGATTGTATTATAATCATTACTAATATATGACAAATTGCAAAGTATACTTATCAAGAAAAAAAAATTATTTAAATTGTCCCTAAGGCTTAGCGAATCTCCCATAGAAAACTAGAACATTTTTACGTCCAACAACCGTGAAAACAAAAGGTCTGTTAGCTGTGAAAAATAATCTTTTTCGTGGCCTGCCAGAGACGAATATCCGCACATGAATATCTGCAAACAGAGGAAATTTTAAAGAACAAGCCTGATGTGGACTAGAAATACTGAAATTGTCTAAAAAAAGAAAAAAATCTGCCTTTTAGTCATCTACAAGCGTATAAAATACAAGTTTATGGTTTAGTTAAACGGCCAATGAATAATGGAGTTCTATTAACATCTTCAATATAAAAAATGAACGGATGTTTGGCTATGAAATCAGGTTCAACTTCTGGACCACAACAGGCATCGAAAAATATACCTGAAAATAGAAATAAATGAGCAGACATTAAAACTTCATAATAAAATTGAAGCTGATTAAAATGCCTAACAAAACTTTGTCCTTAGAATTACAATAAATTCGAGCACAATCAATTTTAAAACGTACTAACAAAGACAAACAATAAAAATAGAAGAGAATTAAGCTACAAATAGTTATAAGCAACAGTAGTAAAAAGATGATTAGTTGATATTGGAACGTTATAAAAATGAACAAATTTTAAAATCCAAATTTATTTATTATCAATTACACAAATCTGATGAGAATTCTGAAACTATAATTTTTTTAAGATTTCACAAATTTGCCAAGAAACAATGGGAGATTATTTGATTTAAGAATGGTAAAAATGAACGGATGATCTGCTGTAAACCAAATCTCTTTCGGTTCATCCAATGTAATGCTCTCAATCACTGCACCTATTACAGCTAAAAAATAATTTAAAAAAAAACAAATTATTATTCGACAATTTAAATGAATTTATGATTAGGAATATTCGGCTAGAAGTGCTACAGAAAAGAAAAATGAAAAGATGACCTGCCTTAAACCAGAACTGTTTGGATAGATATAAGGAAGAATACTACAATTTCCCGCTGCTAGAATAATAGGAAATACAAGAAATATAAACTTGAATGAATCAATTATAAATCACTGCTTATTAAAAATATCAATCTATTTTAATTGAATCTATGGTACAAAGATTCGTATCAATACAAAAACACCTATAGAGAAAGAGAAATAGGCATAAATAATTTTAGTTTAATATCCATAATAAAATCTCTGTTTATCCATTTATAATAGAATATTAAACTAAATTTACGGTTTTATTAAACGACCAACGAAAAGTGGAGTTCCATTAGGCCCAATAACAAAAAATATATAAGAATGATCTGCTGTGAAGTAAATTTCAGGTACGCTTGGAATATGGGCCGAAAGTAGTGAAGATATAATAATACATGCAAATTAAAATATATGGAAACTGATATGATCTACATTAAAATTGAAGATGTGAAAGATGGCTTTATTAATTAGTGGAAATCTATCGAAACCAAAGTGTAGCTAATATTTTAGTGCTAAATTGGAAAAGAGTAACACTAGGAGTAGAAAATTAAAGAGAAGAAAAATGAAGAATGAAAAATTGATCTCGATTTACTCCAAATACAAGAAGTACAAACAATTTATGGTTACTTTATTTTGAAATGTTATAAATTTTCAAAATTACATTTTTTACTACACATGGTTACTGCTAAGAGAAAAGCTATAAAAATATGGAAGTTTCAATAATAAGTGCGCTTAAGACTTCATAAATTTGCCAAGAGACAGTGGGAGATTATTTGATTTGAGAATAGTGAAAATGAACGGATGATCTGCTGTAAACCAAATCTCATCCCGTTCATCTATAGCAGTCTCAAAAAAGAACACTTCTAAGGCCAGAAAATATAAATATCAATTAAAGATTAGTCCGAGCATTTCAAAATACGTTTGTACAATTTTCCTTATTAAATTGCTTGGTTATTTATCAAAACAGATTATTCAATACATTTATAACTGGAAATAGACAAAAATAATACGGCTCAATATCCACAATGAAAAGATCTCCCTTTATTGAGTCATTTAAAACATTTGCGAAAAATATCGAGTACAATATTAAAGTAATTTATGGTTTTATTAAACGACCAACGAAAAGTGGAGTTCCCTTAGAACCAGTAACTAAAAATATAAAAGGATGATCTGCTGTGACGTAAATTTCAGGTAGCCTTGGAATAAGAGCGGAAGTTGCCACAGCTACAATTACACCTGTAAATTAAAATATACAGAAAATGAGATGATTTATGTCTAAAGAGATGTGAGAGATGGCTTTATTAAATAATGACCAATAAATAGTGGAGTTCCCTTAGACCCAGTAACAAATACTATAAAAGGATGGTTTGCTGTGAAGTCAGTGCCCAAAGATTACAACACCTGTAAATTACCATTTATAGAAATTGAGTTATGGAAGTTAACAGCACAAGAAGACCCAAATAATGTGACGACCTGAAAATTCTATATTTGAGTGCTGAATTACAAAATTATTGTAGCTCAGAGAGAAGGCAATTAAAAACATGTATCTACTCGACTGAAACCTCAATTCTAATAACAATAAATACTACAGGTACACAGAATCTACGGTGTTTATAGTGGGATTTTATAGTATAAAGAATAATCAAATTTGCAAAGCTGTATTTATTATTAATTACACATTTTTACTGATAATTTTAATGTAAATTTAAGGCTTCATAAATTTGCCAAGAAACAGTGGGAGATTATTTGATTTGAGAATAGTGAAAATGAACGGATGATCTGCTGTAAACCAAATCTCTTCCGGTTCCTCTATAGCAGACTCAAAAACGAACACTTCTAAGGCTAGAAAAAAGAAACAACAAAGCAAATATTAAAATCTGCAAATCTTTTTGTTATATTTCCAATATAAAATCAATTAAAGATTAGTCTGAGTATTTTGTTTGTATGATTTTCCTTATTAAATTGCTAGGTTATTTAACAGAATAGATTATTAAATACATTTATTTATAGCTGGAAAGAGACAAAAATAATATGGCTCAATATCCACAATCAAAAAATCTCCCTTTATTGGCTCATTTAAAACATTTGCGAAAAATAGCGAGTTTAATATTAAAGTAATTTATGGTTTTATTAAACGACCAATGAAAAGTGGAGTTCCCTTAGAACCAGTAACTAAAAATATAAAAGGATGATCTGCTGTGACGTAAATTTCAGGTAGCCTTGGAATAAAAGCGGAAGTTGCCACGGCTACAATTACACCTGTAAATTAAAATATACAGAAAATGAGATGATTTATGTCTAAAAGAGATGTGCAAGATGGCTTTATTAAATAATGACCAATAAATAGTGGAGTAAATGCCCAAAGAAATTGACAAGATTACAACACCTGTAAATTACCATTTATAGAAATTGAGTTATGGAAGTTAACAACACAAGAAGACCAAATAGTGTGACGACCTGAAAATTCTATATTTGAGTGCTGAATTACAAAATTATTGTAGCTCAAAGAGAAAGCAATTAAAAACACGTATCTACAAGACTGAAAACTCAATTCCAATAACAATAAATATTAGAGGTACAACAAATCTACGATTAGTTTATACTGGAATTTTATAGTATAAAGAATAATCAAATTTGCAAAGCTATATTTATTATTAATTAAACATTTTTGCTGATAATTTTAAGAGAAAAACTGTTTAGTGCCTTAATAATATCGAAATTTTAATGTAAATTTAATCCTTCATAAGTTTGCCAAGAAACATTTGGATACTATTCGATTTCAAAATCATGAAAATGAACGGATGATCTGCCGTAAACCAAACCTCTTCGGGTTCTTGTACAAAACTTGTTAAGAATACTGATTCTACAGCTAGGAAAAAAAGATAAATATTAAAAGCTACATCTTAGTTCATTATTTATTTAACTTGAATGAATGTTGAAAGTTTTGCACTAAATTGCATGCTAATTCAACAAAATGACAAGTTGTAAAAACGTAAAATTAAAAAAATGAAAGTATGATTTGCTCTAAACTAACGAAGGATCGTTTAGAATTCGGTAACAAAATTAAACCACGTTAAACTTGAACGTATCAATTATTTTGCGGTTTTACCCATTAGTAGTAATGCAAATTTAGTCTTTATGTCAAAAAGAAGCAGATTATGTTAACGTTCGTTTATTCTAGTAAATTTACAAAATAACGAGCTTAAGGGTGTGCCAATCGTCCATAAAATAGAGGAATTTTATTATGTCCAGCTATTGTAAATAGGAAAGGCCTATCAGCACGGAAAAATATTCTTTGTCTATGACCAGGAGAAAGGCTCATCGGAAAGAAAATACCTGTGAACAAAATCGAATAAAAGTTTAACGTTTTGTTTGCCTACATTGTGACACCTATGTTAGTTTTTTAATGAATCCCCAAACTGATATAAAAATACATAAAATATATATATTGACTTCTTTCTATACTGAAAATTTTAAATTGATGATTTAATGAAACGTCCAAAGAAAAGTGCAGCTTTATGAACATCACAAATTAAGAAAACGAATGGTCTGTCTGCTGTGAAGTCAATATCGACACTACTGGACTTTAGTCCAAAACCTGAAAATAAAAATTAATTTTCAAGAACAACCAATTTCAAATAAATGATACAAAAATTTGAAAGTGGCCGAATCTAAAAATCGGCCTAATAACTTCCCCGACACAGTACGGATAGTTAATCATGAATTAGAATAGGATATTAAAAACAAGTTTCAGAAGTCGACAATCAATGCACGAGTCCGAGTTTTAAAAAAACGAGTACTTTACTTTATTTAAAAAAAAAACTAACTTACTATAAAAATCAAAATCAGGAATCGAGGACCGTGGCTATTTTAAAACCACCAAAAAATTCAATAAGGAACCAGCACCTCGTCAACAAAAACTCTGTTCACTGATCAGTGATTTCACACGCACCCTTTTCAGTTCAACTTTCGCACAAACTCGATTCACGATTCAATTGCGAAATTTTGACAGAATGACAGAACTGTCAAAATCAAAATTTATATTATTTTAAAACATTTATATCAAGGTAGTATATCTGAAAGTATTTGAAATTTGAATATGACAATGTCAAAATTTCTTTTGACACAAAATTGATTAATTGAGTTATTTGAAATAGGTATGAAAAAATTTTGAAAACAAAAATAGGGATGAAAATCGTCTCAATTAAGTATATTCTTAAGCAGATTTTTCAGTGTTTTATAAATTCTAACTCTGTTTCGCGTTATATTTACAACTTGCTTCACTTCAACCGATATTTATTTCCGCCATGTTTTTCTCTACTAACGTTAATCAACCATTAAACTACCCCTTTAGTAGCTATTAAATTTCTCGGTCACGTGGTTGAAAATTAGTCAGTGATTAAAATGTAACTAAAAGTTAGTCGCGTCTTAAATAGTTTCTGAATAGACAAACGTCAATTTTTAGTTAGCTAAGGCTAATTTTTCTGAATAGCACCCTTATATACTAAAAAAGCGCTAACCGAAACATAAAACCCGCTCAAAAAAACCGCTTGAAAACAAATATTCTGAGGTTAAGTTTCAAAAATGACAGAAGAATATTAACAAACGCATAGGATTTTATGCCTTCAGTGATACCAACAGTAGATATCATTCTGTCTTTATCAACTACCGTTATAAATTTTGCTACGCTTTAAAAATTATGTTGGATAACCTTCTAAATAGTCATTTAAAAATTTCGCAATTGAATCGTGAATCCGATTTATATCTCTCTATATAACAACAACTCTATTCTGTGGCAACCGATCCCTTATAGAGGGCGGCAAATTAGAATTGCTTGACTATACTATTTTGCCAATTTTGTGCCCTTATTTGAAAAAAGAAAAGAACATCGCACATGATGGGTATCGTTTCGGACTTAAAAGCACATGCCCTTTCGATTGGTGATATCAAATTAATATGTTATCTTAAATTTTTTTCAATCAACCCCCTCCCCCTTCCGTCCCCGTGCTCCGATTGGCACCAAAAACTAATCAACTCGAACGGCCACCAAATAGTTTGTGCTGACCAAATTTGAACTTAATCGTGCTAAAAACTTCAAAAACGTGTTCAGGGGACCTCAAAACGTAAAGATCTGGTGAAATCTCGAATTCGAAATTTTGGTCCGAAACTAATAACTTCCCTACCCTCTGGCTTGGGAAGTTAAAAAAATGACAAATGTGTCCATAAATAAGTAAGAAAAAAAAACAACTCAAGGAAACCTCAATAAAACTATCTATCAATACCGGTTTATTTATTGATTTCATTTACAGAAAAAAGTAGATAAGTTCTTTTAAAATTTAGAGACACGTCCAATAAACAGTGGATTAGATCCAGCAGAAACTATAAATACGAAAGGCCTATTGGCTATGAAATAGATTTCAGGAGGTCCTCCTATGGTAAGAGAGCCTGGCACAATAATAACACCTGAAATTAGAACCACCTATAGTAAACAGCGAAATTGAGTTAAACGTGCTTTTAAAACCTAAGCTGAGAGATGAAGATTAGAAGAATCCAAAATGAAAGCATTTATAAATTTTTAATATCCAACATGATCAAATGTCATTCAAAATTGAAGACTTGTAGGAAACTTGAATGACATTAAAAGTACAATATCTATTAAAGGCCAATTTGTTTATTCAGTTATTTAAGACACAAAAATGTAAATGAGTTAGTTTAACAGTTAGAAACTCGTCCAATAAATAGTTGAATTTGATTAAATCCAGTCGAAATTATATATAAGAAAGAGCTATTGGATGTAAAATATATTTCAGGAGGTTCTCCTATAAGAATAGAAGCCGATACAACTTCAAATTCTGAAATTTGAAAGAATTTTAGAAAGACGAAGACAAAATATTGCATAAATATAAATTTTAAAGCCAAAGTTATGACTGAAACACAGAATAAACCGCAATAAAAATAAAATTATCCATAATAAAAGCACTATTCCATACATATCAATCATAAAATTAATTCCATCTGTAGGTTTTTCATGAAATGAATTAATTTTAGAGACTTTTAGGAACTCTGAATAAGAATAAAAGTCTACTTATCCACTGAAATTGAAGTATTTATTGATTAGATTTACAAAAAAAATATATAACAATTTAAAATTTAGAAACTCGCCCAACAAATAGTGGTATTCGATTAGATTCAGCAAAAACTACAAACATAAAAGGCTTATTGGCTCTGAAATAGATTTCGGGGGGTTGTCCTATTACAAGAGAATAGGGTACAGCCATAATAACACCTGAAATTAATTTTTTTTTAAGCATAATAATGACTTTTAAATCAAATAATTAGAGTAAAAAATTCAAGAATTCTATTATAGTAATGGGATTTATTTGTGAGATTAATTTGTAATGAAAATTAACGCAATGTTGTTTTTTAAGGCTTTGACATTCTGCCAATGAATAATGGAAGAGATTTACGTCCATAAATTCCAAAAATGAATGGATGATCGGCGGTAAACCAAACGTCAAGTGAAGGCATAGGAAGTGAATAACCGACCATTACCATAGCTAGACAATAAAATAATTCGTAAAAAATTGTTAATTAATATCTTTTTAAAACACAATAATTAAAAAAAATCGTGTTAAATAGAAAATTATGCAACACAATAGATTCATTCATGTTAAAGTGGTTGCCTATGTTGAAATTATAATAGAAACAAACTCAAACTATTATTTTTTACGAATCTACAGGTGCATTATAGGAAGATAGAAGAATTTATTCTCAATTTTATTTTTCTAAATTTTGATTATATTTCCCCAAGATTAATTACAAATTAAATGAGTAGATGACGTAGTTTAGTACAACAATAGAAGCTCACATTGACATTTATAAACGTATTTAATTTTTGATAATATTCAACAAACGACCAATAAATAATCGATTCTTTAGTTGTACATTTATATTTCCAAATATATAAAATATAAATGGGTGATCGGCATTAAATTGAGTTACAACAAGAGGTGGTTCTTCAAATTCACATCTTGCCATGAACATCATATCTAACCGTTGAAAAGATCAACAAATATCAAACATTAGATTAGTATTTTGAAAAAGTAATTGAATTGGTTAACATTGAAAACAACTATTAAGAACATCAATACAATTTTTTAAAGTTCATCATGTTCTTGATTTTTAGAATCTGATATTGTTAATAATCTGCCATAAAATAAAACATGATCATCATTTTTATGAGTTTTTGTTGTTAATAAAAATATAAATGGATGATCAGCTGAAAATTCTTCACAAATAATCAAGGATCTTTTGACTCTAAAGATGGCGCCTGTGGAAATTCAATAAATTTAACAAATTGAAGAGTAAATTTTGTTTACAATTACAATAATTATAATAATAAGAATTAATTTTTTTAAACATGACTTGGTTTATTTAAACGACCAATAAAAAGTAAATGATTTGCTGTGGTTGACCGTTTAATCAAAGAAAATACAAATGGATGATCGGCTTTAAATTCAACAACTGAACGAGGTCTTATAAGACTGCATCTCATCATCATTACCATTCCTATTTATAAAGTGTAGAAAACCAAAGATAATTAGAATCAACGATTTTGCAATAATTATAATGAAATAAACAAGCACAAAAACAAAACAAAAATGCAACATAAAGATAAATCATTACTAGAACATAATATACGAATTTATATAAATATGTACCTCAAAGATTCAATTTTAACCACTTTACAAGCTTAATATAGATAATTCAATACGAAAAACTCCAAAATAAATCAAACTTTACCCGGGAATTAAATTACCAACAGAATACTTCATTTAAATCAACTAGACTACAGTTATTTGTTAAATATATTCAAATATAAATTAAAAAATAAACCCCAAAAAAGTATTGAACAACTGTTTGTACTCCTTATACTGTTAATTACAAAACGTAACATGTAAAATAATCTCGTTAGAAATTATTAAACTAAATATTTAAATACTTAAATAGAATTGCAATAGATTCTACATTTGTTGGACTAAATATAGAGACTGATTTTGATGTATGTTTTAAACAATCATTGGATTATTTACACGTCCAAAGAATAGAATATTTGTTATTTCATTTGAATTTATAACTAAATAGAATATAAATGGATGATCAGCTTGAAATATTGGACCTGGTGGTTTCATTTTTTTCTTAATTATTGCCCTCTTACCTTAGTAAACATAAAAATTGATATAATCAGAAAACAATTCCAATTAACGTTAAATAAAAGCTCAAACTGTAGTTAATTTAATCAGTCAAAGTAATCATAATTAAAATCATAAAATTCACACTATTCTCAATATTTCCTAATTAATTTTGTCGTTAAAAATTATTAAACTAAATAATTAAAAATTTTGCAATGGATTCGACAAAGTTTTTTGAGTAATAGAATGATTAATAAAATATTTCTTATTTCATTTGAATTTGTGACCAAATAGAATACAAATGGATGATCAGCTTGAAATATTGGTATTCGTGGTTTTGACCTTTTTCACTTAATAAAAATTCTCTTAGTAAAAATTAATGAAATAATTAGAAAACAACATCAATTAGCACCATTAATACGCTAAATTAAAGCCCAAAATGAAGTTTATTTGATCAGCTAAAGTAATTGTAACAGATAACAGTCATATAGCTCTAACTATTATCTACACTTTCTAATTTAATTAGTTGGTTATCAATCTTATTCTATTTTTGTTAGACTAAATATAATCATAAAGATTGATTTTGACGTATATTTCAAACAATTATTGGTCTAGCTATACGTCCAAAGAACAGAATATTTGTTATCTCATTTGAATTTATAACCAAATAGAATATAAATGGATGATCAGCTTGAAATATTGGAGCTGGTGGTTTTATCATTTTGCTCTTAAATAGTACCATTTTACCTTAGCAAACATAAAAATTGATATTATTAGAAAACAATGTCAAATTACGTTACTAATACGCTGAATTAATGGCGTTTATTCAATCAGTTAAAATAATGGATTAAAGTCATATCGAAAGTTTAACGCATACGAATCTCTTTCAAAAGCGTAATTCAGATATAGAAAGAAAATATGAGTTTTTAAAAGCTAAATCGTAATGGATCAGCGCATTATCAAGTTGAAATAGCTTAAATTTTCGATCAATTGTTTATTATAAATTCCTATTTTAGTTAAAAATTGTAACTTATATCACAAAATCGTCGTAAATAAGCAATGTACCTTGAATATTTATGCGAATAGAACTGAAATAACAGATACGTTCAATCATGTTGCATAAAATACAAAACAAAGACCAAAATTAGTATTTCTTCTAAACGAATAGCATAAACAACACAATAAAAGCAATAACAAAACGAAATTAAGTTATTAGTAAAAAAGAAATTATGAAAAACACATCAGAAAGCAATGATTGATTCACTTCTGTTATTGAAAAAAAGATTGGTACTTACCAGTAGCTGCAGCAGCTTCAGCACCTTCTTCATTAACTTCAATGAAAGCCTTCTGAATAACTTTACTAACGTATAAGTTTTCATCGGCTTCCAATGGAATCATTCCTTTGAAATTTGCTTTATTTTGATCGAAAATAACACCGAGACCCAACTGAAATTTATAATTTTCAAATATTAAATTAGATCGAGAATTTAATCAATGAAATTTACTTTTTGTAAATGATCTTTCATATCAATTGTTGTCTCGAATTTGAATTTCGGCAAAGCTACATTAACTTCAGTAGTGAACATGTTTTTAGTTAATGTGCTCAAATCGGTGTTGGCTAGTTTCTTTTCTAAATCATTGATACCAGTCTTACTGTTCGGTAATATAATTACCATACTGTAATCATGGTTTTGATAGGGTAATTCTAAGACTTGAGCCGCTAATTCATCGTCTTGTTTGTAACGGAAATCGGCTTTGATGTGCATCATATCAACATTAACTTGATCTTTATCGTTCAAATAGAATGGTTCTGAATGGGTTGAATCTTTGTTGAATTGTTTGGCCCAATTGCCTTTAAAATAGATTGCATTCACTAAAACTAAACGTGTTAATGCATCTAAATCATCAGCTTGAATTAAATCTTTAATCTTATTATTAGTTTTATTCTCAACCCAATTATTGATAGTTTTAGCAGCCTCAACATTCTTAGCGAAATCAACTAATTGCACTTCGGAGGCGAATTTTTCGGTTACAGCATTTTTAAAATCATCCAATAATTTATGGCCGTCTTTTAAAAAGACCTTATTAGCCATCAATAATGTTATATTCGGTGCGTTATTCAAACGCTCCATTATTGTTTTATAACCATCAGCAGCGGCAAGATTGTTCGTTACATGTAAAGTTTTAGCAAATGCTGCGGATGTTTCTTCTTTGGCACCCTGCCATGCCATTGATAAGACAGCATGGGCGCTGATCGGTGAACAGAAAACGTTTTCATTGGGCTTCGATTCGGCCAACACCTTGTACCAATTGTTGGTGAAATGGCCATTGCCGCGGACAACTTGCAATTCGGTGCTCTCCTCGGCCATTGTTGTTGTTAACACAGCAAATAACACAACACTTAGAAACACTGAAAATAGAAATAATTATAAATTAAAATTGTTGTTATAAACGATAAATACCAGAGAGAATTTGGGACGTTTCCTCAACCGTTCGATCGAATGACATCAAATGAATATCGAATTGTATTTTTAATCCAAAATGCATTCAGCGATGAGTCATAGATTTTTATATCACGCAAAAATAATCGTGACGTGTCTACCAGTTCGATGAATGTTGTTTTGTTGATAAAAATTTAATAACAACACGATTCAAGGTTAGGAATCAATTATACGCCCACAATTGACGCCGGTATTATCTAATAAAACAACCAATTGCGCAATCATTAAAAACAACTGTACAAACAAAAATTTCCAACAATTTCAACTTATTTCTCTACATATTTCCGCTTTTTTAAAATTTGAACTCACGAACTTTTAAAATAACAAAATGGCTGCACAGTAACTACCGTAAAATTGGTTAAAAAAACAACGTTACCTATGTTAAGTTTCATTGCGAAATTCCGCTTATCAACGATAAGTTATCATCACAAATATGTAACGCTAATTGTCGCATTATTATCGATATTATGATACCTCAAAACAATTTCAAATCGAAATCAATCATAAAATAGAAATTCATCGTTATTACCGCTGGTCTTATCAATATGGCAACAGCGGGTAACTAGATAACCAGGTAAATTTTGATATTTGACAGATATTCAAATGGCGGTAATTACGAATTTTCATCAAGACCCTATTTCATTAATTTTATTCCGCTGATAACCGATTTTAATTTAATTTATTTGTTATTTTAAAATAAATAAATTTGAAAAATTGACCTTTTGTGTATGATAATAAATTATCATTAATTAATTTTTAAAGACCAATAGAAATTAATCGTTATTACCGCTGGTCTTATCAATATGGCAACAGCGGGTAACCAGATAACCAGGTAAATTTTGATATTTGACAGATGTTCAAATGGCGGTAATTACGAATTTTCATCAAGACCCTATTTCGTTAATTTGATTCCGCTGATAACCGATTTTAATTTAATTTATTTGTTATTTTAAAATAAATAAATTTGAAATATTATGATTGACCTTTTGTGTATGATAATAGATTATCATTAATTATTTTTTTAAGACCAAACATAATGAATAACAAATGTTGTTCCTAATTAGAAGCGATACGGATAGCGTTTTAATAAACAAATACTCTTTATAAAGTCCAAGAATACTTGAGCGATATATGATGTCCCATAAAACGGCGTTTACAAGCAATTTTTACTTTTTAGGGAAAATCAGTACTGTACTCGAATTGTGATAAAAATGCGTAATTTCGCATAAAATTATCAATTTTAAACTATTTTAATGCGACCTGCTGTACTGATGTTCATAAAAAAGTAATTAACATACAAGTAATCTATTTTAATCCAAAATCGGATTAATTAAAGGCATAGTTTTAAATTCTTAACCGGTTTTCTATTTTTATTACTGTTTTATTGAAAAACAAAATTGATTAATTTTAAATAAATAACAGCTCGGGGAATTTTTATTTTGTTTTGTTCAAATGTCCTTCTAGTAGAAACTTTTTAGGATGGAAAAACCGGTGTAATCATTCGTTAAAAGTTGTAATATTAGTTGAAAATCGCGCGTTTTCACCTTATTCATCAGATAATAATTTTAAAATAATTAACTTACAATTATTATAACTATTCCAACTATGCTTTACCGACTAGACTAGATTTCCATAGAAATTTTCCGCTATATTTTTAGACAGTTTATTGATCTGCGGCAAGAGTAAGAACGTACGCATGTCTTTTTAATAAAGTATTTGAATTGAGTACAATCATAGTTTAAATAGAATTAAGTGTATTTAAACAATTCGAATAGAGAAAGTGAGAAAATTGAACAATCGAAACGTGTTGAGAAAAATCCAAAAATTCCGCTGTAATCATTTGGAATTGTATAAATTACCTTTCATTTTCAATCTCGATTTTGTCGACAATTTTGTTAAAACACTTCACACAAACTTCAACAACCGACTAGTTCTTCGATAAGACGACCACCGGAATAAATAGGCAATTATCGCGTGACATCCAACTCAAAAGGCGAGAGACTATCACAGATTTTTCCCAATTATTCACGGGTTTATCACAAGATAAATATTAAATGGAAACGACAACGAGAGAAGGAGAGAGAAATAAACAGAAGTGATTATAATAAATCGAGATAACTATCGGACATTAACGATAGTTTTTAATTCAAATTTCTATTGTGCAGTCTACATTGTCTGATCGGGTTTTTCCAATCCCATTTTTTATTTTTCAACAATTATAATTAACGTACAGATACAACGCAAGGTTCTATCGATAATTGTTGAACGAATAAATTTCGGATTTGTTACTGTGTAGGTAAACATGGATTTTTTCAAGTCGTTAAATCTTGAAATCAATTTCTAGAGAAATCGATTTTAAGATTTTTTATTGTTTAATTAATTGGAATTTTCAAACAATGCACCTTTAACACCTGAAATTTACAGGGGAATTCCACGACCATTGTTCAAATAAATTGAAAGATAACAATGATTGTCCATCGTTGATTTATTGGCATTCACCGGATAGTTATTATAAATTAACATTACAAATTTAAAATAAGAAAATGTGTGATTTTTTGGCAACTACACTGGAGGTTTTCGACGAAATTTCGGAGGTTCTCGCGGAAAATCAACAATCTTCTAGGCCTGTATTTCTCGAATTAACATATTTAATTAGATTATATTAAAGTTTAAGGATGACACACTGTCCCCACCTACATGATTTAAATACAATGAAAAGAATCATCTTAACATCGTGCCTCATTCATCAAACAACAATGTTGCGTTGTTCGGGTGAAATTCTGTTTATTTCAGTTGTAATCAATGGGGTATTGGCATTATCGCCGAATTATTATTGTGCTGATATGTCGCCACAAAGGTCGATCAATATTGCACAGGTAAATTAATCGATTTTTCTCCATAATCTCGCAGATCAAAGAAATATTCTGTAGTTGATGGGTATGTGGTATGGTATCGAAATCTACAACCATGATCCGGACGAGGAGCTCTACATAAGAACCGAACCATCATGCCCCATCATCCACATATCTGAAGACTTATCGATGTTTGCCACAACCGATAATCCACGATATCGCGATATTAATTACCAACGGAATTACGGCGATCAAAATCAACGATTATACCAACAAAATCCGCGTTATGGACAGGAATATCAAACGACCAATAATTATTATAATCGACGATATGGGGCTAATGTACCAACAATACCAACAGATACATGGTTGAGAAGACAACAACAACACAACGAAGAACGTTATCTACGAATTTGGTGGGATGAAAATGGTAGCGGTACAGAATACCGGGTTAGTTACCATATAAATAGTCCTGGATTTTGGAAAAGTACCGGCCCAAGGAATGGTTCTGAATTAGAACCACAATACAGCCATTTCGCTGGTACGATACAAGTCTTAAAAGCTGTCGGTAGCCATATGGTACTAACATTCTGCCATCAAATGCCCGAACGACAGTTAAAAACAATCCTATTATCAAGGGAAACAACGTTGGAATTCGTCGAAATTAACGGTGTTCATGATTTATTGCATCGTAAAGGTTTAAGTACAAAAAACATAAAAAAAGTCTGTTCGAATAACGCGAATTTAATCAATTCCAATTCATCTATCTTATTATTAACTATTATTTTAATTCATTTGATTAATTAGAATTCATCAACAAATATTCCACCTACAATTATTGTTGTTATCGTTATTGTTGTTGTTCAGTTTCCTAAAAAACCTACTCACGTTATCATAATGTACAAATGGTTAATTGTTTTAAATGACTAAAACTTCCTGTTGACACTGGAACTACCATAAAATACTATTTATGTTTAAATTTCGCGCTACATACCCACCAATTACACACCGGTAATTTTGAATATACAACAGTTGATTGGCTCAAATCAGCGGTAATTTTAAATTTGATTGTGTTCTTTAAGGTTTGAAATGTAGATTGAGATAAAGATAGAATTGTAGCGTAATGGGTAATTTTGTACAAGAATTTTATTTATTTTATGGTTCGAGATTGTGTGTAGATTAGAAATAAATAATTATATTAAATTGTTTTTTTTAATATATTCCTCAGTTGGTATTGAAAAAAAAAATTAATTACGATATACCATTTATGGTACATCGTAATTATTTAAACAGCTGAGCCTTGGGATCAGTTTTTTAAGTTTATTTTACATATGGAATATAGAACTCTTACATAATTTTAAGCCATGACCTTTCTTAGAATTTATCAAAATCGTAAATTTGATGTTTCTTAAATTAAATTTATAAATATTTTGTTGTTGATATTTTATCAATTTCATTGAAGCAATTAAAGAAATTCATAGAAATCGAAACAAATAAATGTACTCACCTTCGTGATCTGTACTGGACAAATAGAATTTCCAGATTTCAAAATTTCAAGGAATTTTATCCGTACGATAACGGAATTTTTTAGATAAATTCGTGTACAATAAGAAAATCGATGAATCGAGAAATATGCCTTGTAAAAATTTTTCAACCAATTTACATCGTAATGAAATTGTTTTATTTTATCATCTACATATGACCGATAATTAACCTCAGTTGCTTAAATTACCTCAGAAATAACTACGTCCACTATTATTTTAGCCGGATCTCTAATCGTTGATTTCATCGTAAATTTAGATACGAATTACTGTATCCATCGTGTGTCCCATCTACAAAGATACGTTACCGTTTTTCATGTGGAAAACCGTCGAATCAGTTGTTGATACTTTTGTAAATTTAACAAAACTGCAGCTGTGATAAATTGTGACCTTATGGATATTCAAATCTGATTGTTTTAAGCAAAATTAGGAGAATTAATGTTGTTTTCAAGCGTAAATATAATGGAAAATTATTTACAAATCGATGATCATCAATTCGTCCTTGTTAAAAAATTATGTAATTATTTAAATATATTGCAATTGCAAATCTTTGTAGAGAATAAATTGTTTCTTGTAATTCTTTCAACAGAAGTCAAGGACTGTTTTTTATATTGTTATTTAATGAAAAACCTGTTCTGAGATTCTACTGATGTATGCTTTTATTTTTATAATCTTCGTGTTGTAATCACTAATTGTAAGTGATAAAATATTGGTGTTTTATCAACAGATCTTATGTGGAAGGATGATAAAGTTAGGTCTTGATTACGAATTTACTCGCAATAATTGAATTTTAATTAAATGCAAAATCAAGACCACAGAAAGAAAAACAATTCTGCATATTAAATTGACAAATTTTATCGAATTTTGATGTTTAATTATTAAAATTATTATAATTTAAGCAACTCAGGTCGCTTATAGAAGCTTTTCGAGAGTAATTAAAACTTTTAATCGTTAATATTTCGAGAATTTTCGAAATTTTCGATCCAAATTCTCATCATTAACCACCAATTTTCCAAAAACAAATTTACTACCTACTTGTAAAAAATATAAGAAAATTTAGGAACTTTTTGAGTGAAATTTTCGAATTTACGACCAAATTTTGAAATATTCACCAACTTTATTAAACTGGCTATTTGAAAATAGCTTCTAGCCTTCAAATTTATCCAGATTTTATCAAGTTTTTAAGCAATCTTGAGGCCAGATTTTGAGCCACTTTTTGTGATCATAGATACCAAAAATGCCATTCCACGAGCCTGTGCTGAATTTAATTTATGCAGAAGCGAATTCGATGGCCAGGTCAACAAGTTGACCAATAAAATAACTATTGACACTTCTGAAAAGCGATGAAGATATAGACTGAAGCTAAAATACGGTCAGAATATAGCTCGAAAATTTACAAATACAAATTACAAGTTTAATGAGATACAATTCACACCTGTGCGTTACAGACATCTGTAAAAGGCAAATCCTAATCTCTCAATTATAACTTTTCTAATATTAAGATTTAATTGGAATCAATTAATTAACTAATTAATTAAGCAAAATCGAGTCGATTAGGACCAATGGACAGCATCTGCGCATTCGGAACAATAACCGTACACAAAATTCAATCTAGTCGTGTAGAGGAGTTGTCGTCTTTAGCGTCGAGACGTCGACGCCGAGACGCCGATTGGTCGTAAAGACGATCGTATTTATAGTAACCTGCCAGTTGTACGTCGTGACGACAACGGTATTTTTTTGCTCTCTACTCCTCGTTCTTGTCAAAATCTCCACTAGATTATGAAATATTCGATTTGACAAATATTTATCCCCTTCTGCAACCCCTGTTTTCTTTCATTTTGGAATATTGAAGAATGGTATTTTTATAAGGATCATTATTAATAAAATTTATGTGTGTGTGATCGGGTGGCTATCATGATTGCTACTAAAAATACATGTGATTATTATTAGTCGACATCAAAACCTATTCTAATGTGGCAATTATTAGAAATTGGAGAGTCAATAAATTACAGGTAAAATTAGAAGGATTTACTGTAATAATAATAACAATAATTCGACACAATTGTAGGTAATATGGCTTTAGTGATGCTACCATGTGATCTACCATGGTGGGATTCGGTTAAAAAACATTTAAAACGTCTATTACAAACGCGAAATACAACAGAATTAGTCGAAACAATGCAGAAAATCCACGAAATTTGCAAGTAATTATCATTGAAAATTGATTGATTCAAACAATAATCAATACGATTGCAGTGTTAGTTTAGATCCAGATGAAGATACTACTGATCCGGATATTTTTGTCGGTCTGTTGAACTTCCTCGATAATGATCTGACAGGTGAAGAACGGAGTAATTTTTTAAATCGAACCCTATCGAACATCATCCACAGGGCATTAAAATTGAAAGAATATAAACCGAAAGGCGGTCTACATTTCAGTCTACAACAACAACGTAATTTTAACCGATCTAGAATTGAGTTCGATCTTTAATAAAAAAATTTCAGCCGATTGCACCGAATTAGAGTACACGTTCATATCATCGTTAATAGCGAATGCGTTCTTTTCAACGTTTCCCAAACGCACAGATAAAAGTCATCCGACCTTATCGAATTTCAATTTTACACACTTTTTTAAACATCTAAATACGCCGATACAGAAATCGAAATTGAAGAGTATCTTCTATTATTTCGACTGGTCAGAAGACGAGGAGAATTGTCGGGGCTCTTTGAGGATTTCACGACAAGTATTTTGTGTTTTCTGATCGAACTTACAATAATTGAAAACTTATAGGTGATGACTAGTAGAGATTGGTTGACTATCGAAGATTGGCTAGAATGCAGCCTGCCGTTGTGTCCTGTACAGACGCGGCATGAAGGTAAATTAGAACGTACAGAAATCGATTCGTTACAGATCTGTTTTGCTAGTGCCAAAGTCGGTGGTAATGTTTTAATCGATGGCAATACACAAGAATCGATCAGTCTGTCAACACTACCTGAAATGTTGCCGATATTGTTGAACGTTGAAGCCTTAGAAGATAATGAAGTGTTAACTGTTGAAGATGTTCGACAAATTTGTCGGATCAGCGATCCGAAAAATCGAGCAAATTTAGAGAAACTAGAACGCCCACAAAAGGTTAGAGTGACTTCATTTAAATCGGCGATTATTGATTTTTATAAATTCCAGACGACTATATGCTGTATTGATGCGGATGATTATAAAAAACTTCCAATAGGACAATACGAAGAGGACAATATTCTCAGGGAATTGAATAAATGCCTTCTAGCTTTCCAACAGAAACAATCCTGTAATATTAACAACAATAACGTTCAATTTACACAAAATTATAACCGACATCGACGTCTATCGCCGATTGGTGAATCTGTAGGATCGACACAATCAGATCCGTCTGTTAATATTCCATTGATAACACAACAATCTTGCAGTACAAATCGTAGTACACCACCAAGATCTTGTGATAATAATAAACTTAAAGTACAATTAGAAATCGAACGGAATTCAACTAGAAAAGAACAAATAAATCAAGAAACTCTAGTGAATAATCGTCGTGGACGATTCATAGTTTTAGGATCGTCCGGTGAATGTTTACCTGTAACAAGAAAACCATTGGAATCAACAAAAAGTATTTACTCGAGTTGTAATTCAAGCGAAGAAGAATTTCATAGTGCCAAAACTAGTCTAGATGACGGTAGTGAAGATGAAAATTACCATAAACGCTATAGTATCGATTTAGAAACTCCAGAACGACGGCGTAATTTTGCCCAACGATTACGCGATGCTTTAAAACACGAAGTTAATAATAGTAGTACAGATTCGAGCGAATCTAGTTATGCTGTTGGGATTTCTGTAACTGGCTGTGATGTTGAAGATCCACAAATTAAGTAATTATTTCTATACTAATTAAAAAACAACCACAATAGATTTGTTGTAGAGTTCGACGTGGTGGATCGACGGGATTCGCGCTGAAAGAAGACTCACTCGATGAACATTTCCTCCAGGATTCCCTCCACCAAGAACAACAGTGGATTGATAAATTCAAAAGCAAACAATCCGGCTTAAGTCGTCGAGAATCGAATAAATCATCCGAGTACAGTTTCAGTACTGAATACAGTTCCGAATTAGAAGAAGTCTACGAACAATTCTCAAAATGGTTAGAAAATCCGATTCTAGAAACCGATAAAGGCACAAAAAAGGAATTAGATGCTAGAGAATTAGCCGTTGTACAATTCGCCGGTTCGTTATTAAAACGTACATTGAGCGAATCATTCGCTGGTATTCCAGTACCGTTAACTGAAGGCAATGATACTCAAACTAATAATGAAGACTTGAAGAAGAATAAGCTTGTATTGAATGCAAAATCGTTGAGTTTAGAATTGGCACGGCATAAACATCGACTTGCTGCACAATTAGTAAGTAGATAACTGCTTGTTATTTGGTTTAAATCAAATTGAGAAAGGCATGATTGTTAGAGTGAAGATAAGCCGATTGAAAATCCAACTCCTAGTAGATTAACGCGTAGAAATCCTAAAGTTTGGTTTATATCCAGTGTTATTGAAGCCATACAGGTTTTAGAGGATATCCCAGTTACTATCACTTTACCACAACAACAGGTAATTAGTGTGACTAATATAACATGCCTTTCTCTTGTATATCTTCTTGTATATCTGTAAGAAAATATTGGTTTAGGTATCGCAAATTATGCAAAAATCAACAAGTGGTCTGAAACCTGTATCCACCGGTAATTGGGGTTGTGGTTCGTCGAAATGTGGCGATGTTCAATTGAAAGTTATTATCCAATGGTTAGCTGCCAGTGTTGCCGGTATACCAGTCTTGCAATATTACACTTGTGGTCATCAGAATTTAACCAAAATGGATACTTTATGTCGTATACTATTGGATCGTAAATGGAATGTTAAAGATTTAGCTCAAGCAACATTACGTTATTCCAATCAAATTCTACACGGTAGTGATGTTAATGGTGATCTATTTGAGGAATTGATCGGCTTCGAGAGGACTAGTGTTTAATAAAAATTATACGAAATTTTAGACAACACTATAGAAAGTGTATTGGTGCTGAATTGGAGATAATTTGTAATGTTGTGCTTCCAATTATGTCTCAATTGCATATCGATAATTGCAGAATTCAAATATTTTCGTAACGCAAAGAGAAATACACCAAAATTATTTCAGTTATATCAAATATTGAATGGCCTATTTCAACATTACAGTCTTCCTTAATTTCGAGAGTTTTTCGTTTTGATATAAACTGCCGTTTTATGTGGTACATAAAGACAGATTTACATAATAACGAAGGATTGTTTAATAGAAATTTTAATAAATACACGAATTTTAAAAGAATATACCACGCATCCGTCGACCTAATCCTTGTCTATCGTACAGAATATTAAATTTATTAACGAATTGATTGAGATCATTACAACCTTTCGTTAGAGTACCCAAATAAGTCATCAAACCAACATCATTGCATTGCTGTAAATATAAAAATAAGCAAAATTAATTTAAATTAATTAAAATAATTACATTATAGAAATCTTGTCGAAATCTAGCGCTTTGTATAACCGGTAAACGATGACACAACGAATATGCTTCACGTAAAATTTCATGATTTGTCGGCAATTGACCATTCTGTACAGCTTTCATATATTCTAACACTAAACGTACACGTGAATGGAGCATTTTTATAGCGCTATGTTGTGCTGTTAAATGTTCGGCAACTAAAGAACTTTCACCAGAATCCGTAGACGACATACGTGCAACATGATCAACACCAATCCGTTCAGCTTCTTCGGTAGCTAAAGTGTACGATAACGATACAAATAACATTGTTGCCTCGCCACCTATCAAATCTATCACAGATTCATATAAAGACACGGGTAAATGCTGAAATAATTCAATAAATAATTGTGTGTAACTAAAATTGTGGTTGTTTACATCGATATTTTTGTCGTACGGATTGAGTTTTAACATTATTGGAGATTCGTTGATATCGCAAATCTGTTTATGTATTTTAATATCTGTACTATTTGGAACATCACCAGTAGTATACCAACCAATAAAATCCATATCACTGAATACTTGTTTAACTGTAAAATACGACGATTTGTATTTTTGATTATTGGCTAATAGTTAACGAAACTTACATTGTTCTTCTTTCATGTTGTAATAATCACGATCAATGAATATATCGCCGCCTATTACACGAAAGACTAATTCAAACGAATTCATAATTTCAATATTACGGCCCTTTTGTTTACCAATCAAAGCCCCAATGACTATCGACAAAGAATTGAGGTTATGTTCAATCTAATACAACTGGAATATTTAAAAATTGTTATACCCTGTTGGACTGATCCTTCTTGAGCTCGTTCTCGTGTCCAATGTTCGGAAACGTTCATAATTACTAAAGGGTGTAAGGAACAAGTTACAGAACCGACAGCCCCCGATGCCATTACATTATTCGGTGATTCAGTATCGGTGGCCGGTTTTGATGGGTCTGTTACTGTACCAGGATCAACATCCATCTCCATTGATTCTTTTGTTGTAGTCATTCTGATTTAATTAATTAAAAATAACTCGATATTGTACCGAAATGTACCCCAATTTGACGTTTGGAAAAACAAAAATTAACAGTGTTGCCAGTTTTAGCACACTTTTACATGGAATCAAAATTTCTCCAATAATAGATTCTTATTTTTGCTATAGTTATTATTATATTTGAAAATAATGAATAAATCGATTTAAATGTACCAGAAATTTTAACTACCTGTTAAATAAACGGTAAAAATTGAACCTGAAGAAAATCTAATCGATATGGCATAGCTGTAAGAGAAGTGTTACTAAAGTTTATAGATAGCGCTGTATATAGAAATTGTTAGTCAGAATATAGGCAACCAAAATTACTGCCCGGAATAAAATTAGAAATTTAATTTTTAAAAATGATTAATAAAATTGCATATAATGACTAATATGAAGTTGCCAAACCATAAAAATATTAATTTATATATAAGAATTATTTTTGTGGATGAAATTGCAGTTTCTACCTATTTTCTATATGTTTAAAGTGTTGCATACCTTGTTAATAATCGAGGGGTTGAAAAAAGCGCTAATTTGAATACAAATTATTTATTAAAAATCGGAGTCAAAATTATCGAAATCACTATCAATATCACTACCATCATCATCGCCATCATCTTTAATTTTAAGCGAATCAAGTTTAGCTTTCAAATCATCTTTATCGTCATCGGTGTTCTTCTCTTTTCTCTTATTCATATAACGAATAAAAGTACGTCGTTTACGTTCCGATAACGATTCCAATAATTGTTTCATCTCATTATCTAATTGTAATTGTTGTTTTTCATCCGGTGGGGCCACTATTATTTCTTTCTTTTGACAACACTTCGTACATAAATTCAATTTCTTACCACAATCGAAACACATTACGTGATAAGCTTGTTTCACCCTTCGTTGTTCACATTTTACACATTTCTTTGGTTGTGTTAACGGTTTGTATTTTTTATATTTGATTTTCCATTCAATTATCTGTTTGCAGCGTAGACATACGTCACTAATTTGAATGTTGTTGATGAGTTTGGTACGATCGCTTGTATCGTGCAGATTGTTTTTGAATGCGGTCTTGTTTTTGTGTTTCTGGGGACGTGTCCGATTCGAATTGCCTTTCTGGGTACTCATCACCACTAAAACTAATAAAAATACAGTTATTTACTTTGAATTATATCTTGTTTATAACAATCCAATAATTGTTTTTCGAATTGTTGGATTTTCGTCAATTGATTCTCAATAATTCTATCTAATTCATCGAGTTTATTGTTCATTATTTCTAAATATGTACTATCTTTTGTGATAAATTCTAAATTATTATCATCTAGCATTTGTTTTAAAGTATTTAATATTGTAATTAAATTATACAAATCTTGATTTAATTCGTTTGCTATAGTTCGATATTCGGTTATATCATCCCAACATTGTATGACCGGATTTCTAGTCTTATTTGCTTCCATAATTTCAATTTGTTTCTTTAAACATTCCAAATAAATAACTGAAATTGTCTCTAAATCATTCTTGACTGTGTCCATAAAAACGATAACAGCTTCTTCGCCGTTCTTACAGGCTTTTTGTAAATTTAAATCGAACTCATCCGTTACGTACTTATTGATAAAAAATCCGGTATTCATCAAGAATAACGGCCTAATTATAGTGTTATTGATAATGATTCTATTGAATGTGCAAGTTTTATTTAGAAGGTATCGAAATGGAATTATTTTTGATAACCGGACAAAATTGCGCAACATTTCTATTGGATTTTAATCGATTAAAAACACTGAAAATTTTGATTGATTGATTGATTTATAAAATTACAACATTATTATCAAATTACCTTGTAGAAACAAAAACAACGGGTCAATAAAGTTAGGTTATAATAACCAATCAACGACGGATGTTTACGATTGTTTGACATTGAAATCAATGTGGTAGAGTGCGCTAGCGCTACTATTACACGTGCGAATTTGATGTTTTCCGTTGCCCGCTAATGTGACTTTGGATAACCTCACTTTTGTTTTTCAAAATTATTAAAAATTAATAATTCTGGATTTTAATGTGTCGACCGAAATGAGTTTATTGCATTTGTATCGGCGTTTATTGAACCATCACCCTGTAGTGTTACAATCATTACAAACAGGTCTATTAATGGGTGTAGGTGATTGTATTGCACAAATTATGATAGAGAAACGAACAATAAAAACGTACGAATTCAAACGGACAGGACAATTTATGTTTATGGGTACTTTTATAATGGTACGTTAATTAAAATTAACTTACTTAAAATTTAATTAAACGAAAACCGGCCGATTTTTTAATTATTATAATACGAATTTTGACAAGTAGACGGCGCTACAATCGCCGAAGCCGCGCGATTTAAATTTACTCTCTGTTATAGGGGCCAATTTTAACGAAATGGTATGGATATTTAGCAATAAGATTGGGCGATGGTAAAGAAAATAGAGCCATAGCAATAAAGAAAGTATTATGCGATCAATTGTTGTTTGCCCCAATTGGTTGTGGTTTATTTTTAACGACAATTAATGTTATACAAGGTAAACCGTATGATGATATTAAATATGAAATTGAAGCGAAGTATTTCGATATATTAACGAATAATTATAAATTATGGCCAGCTGTACAAATACTTAATTTCTCATTAGTACCGTTACAATATCAAGTATTAGTTGTACAAATTGCTGCTATAATATGGAATGTTTATGTAAGCTGGAAGACACACCAGAAAATTTAATTGTATTTATTTTTTTTACAAATTAATTAAACGTATAATCAATCGATTTATTTGGAGGATTGATTGCATTTAAAATGTTTATCTATTTTAATGGTTGTAATCAATTCTTGAATTGTATCAAGAAACGTACGTTTTTAGGGATTAATCTTTAAATTTTTGAACGTTTATTTTTGACCAAATCATTTAGAGCATTTATTACAAATAAGAATGCAGTATTTATTATTTATTAAATCAGTTATAATATTTTTGTTATATTATTTGCACTATAAATGGTTTAATATAGTTAGCACTAGGGTGATAATAAAATTTTCCAATTAAGCTGTTGATTCATCTATTCCCTTCTACATAATTAACTTTAAATTAATTAATTTAGAATCAATATTTAATTTTCTTATTCCTATTGTGCGATATCATTGTTTCTACGTTTCCTTAATTGCGTCACTTGAGACGTTATCGGTAGTTAAAGGTGCCAAATTGGTTAATTTAGTCCTGAAATTGGTTGATTAAACTGTGAGGTAATTTAAATTGATACAAGGCTTGTTTTAAAACTTGAAACAAGGATGTTCTTTAAAATAAGATGCTCTAAACAAATTTCTCATGCTAAAAGTCTAATTTATTCTGAATTTCAGCTGGTTTATTTGCCACATTTAGCCTTATTTCGCCTACACTTTCTTATCATCGATATTTCTGTAGGTAATTTTAAGTAAATTACCTCAACGTTCTGGTGATAAGTGGCTTTTCAAATCCGTCAAGACCCGATAAAATCAGGTACAAGTTTAGTGAATCTAAATCTAGTGATAAAACTATACATCAGGTGTATGTTGTAAATTTCAACTCTCAAGTTCTTTAATCTGGCTAAAGTTTCGTGTTCATGTTTAACGACTTGGTAATACTAAAGATAAACTTTTAGTACAAATCCGATGTAGACAAACGTAAAAGTAGAGTAATGTTTCATTATTAATTTAACAGTTTTTAAATCCGCAAGGTAGATTCTATTAAAAATTACCCTCAATTAATAACACTAGGATTTTTAGCGACAATTAATCATGCTTGAAGGGGAATTTTAGATGAATATAACGAATTAAATGCATCACTATTGTTTATTCCATTTATTTTTTGTACATTATTATGATACACATCAGTAACATAAAACATCTACAATAGAAATTTATAATTAAACATATTATAAAATATACTATATTTGTTGGATCATCTTTTTTTTCTTTTTTCATTTAAAATAACGCAAGATCTCTCTATAAATTTATCTTTAATTACGTTAAAGAACTACCGAGAAAGTTGTACAGTTACAAACAGATTAAGTCGTTGTATGTCCACCAATAGAGACAATCATTCATAATCCATTATTATCGATTCTAATTATTACTGTTTAGTTTAAATTGTGGACATTTCTCTCTAATTACAGAAATCAAATCAATTTAAGTACATTTATGCTTGTTTTCTGTGTTTTTTCAATAAGATATAGGCCGATAAGCGTTAATTAACTATTGCCTGGTTGTTCTATTTTTGCATCGTTATTGTTTATTAAACTAGCTCTAGTTTGTTTCTATTTTCTTGTTGCAGAAACAGAAAATTCAACGAAATGAAACTAGACAATAATAGAACTATTATTTGAATTTTGTTGGAGAATAATAACTAGAAGCGCGACTGTTGTACATTGTATAGATTCCAAGATAACAGTAGCACTTCTGTTAGAATTCTATTAAACATTTAAACTATTGTTACTTATACATTATTGTCGTATCTGCCGTTATTTCTCGATTGTAAGAAGGCTCGTTTACCTAACGATAATAAAATTTGTCGATTGCGTGTGGCACCCTCTTTGGCTTTCTTTCGGGCAATCTCCAATAAGAGCCGATTACGCAAAACATCCAATGAATTTACGATTGATAACGATGCCCCAGCTTCACCACCACCAATACCGCCGGCACGTTTGCTCCGCAATCCATTCTGTAAATAAGCAAGAAAAAATTTTTATAGTTTCTGAGGATAATTGGAAATTGATAGATTGGATTAAAAAATTATACCCGGCGCATCCACCATTTTTCCAAAGGAAATAATAGTTACAATCAATCATTCTTATTGGCGTTTATTTATCGATGAATGTAACAAAATTAAATAAATATTACATTAACTTAAACAAAATAAAAATATAATACTGCTTTTTTAACTAAGATACTGTTTGGTTTAAATTAAACAATATTGAACCCCTTAATGACTAGAGCATCACAATAAATTTGCACAATTTTTTTATAATTAAATTATGTACGTTTATTCCATTTATAATAGCTGCTTGAATTGTTATACTTTTATTGTACTGGGCTAGTACAATAGAAGCATCAAATTCGATTATATTTATTTGATTATTTTGTCTTTTATTCCTTTTTATGTCAAACGACTGAGAAACTCTCGATTTCGTTCCATTTGTTTCCGGGCGTGTTCCTGTTGCCATGTCTTTCGTAAAACATCAATTGGTGCTGCTATGGAAATCGTTGGACTGCGTCTTTGAACATTACGGCCCACCTAAAAGAAATCCTTTATTAATTTCTGTTATGTCTCCTTCCTATAAATAAGTGCTTGGTGCTTATTTTGTTTGTTTCAAATGTGCGTACTTGTGATATTGCTAGCCCTGAGTGTTAGTTTTTTTTTGGTGTAATGGTGCGAGTGTTTTTACAAAAAAATTACTACAAGTGCAAGATTTTTCTACAATTGCATGCCGTCTAAAATCTCTAAATAGTCAACAATTATTTACTTACTTTGTCCATTGAAATTTTCCATTAAATAGAAATTAGCACTAAACTATGTTTGTTTTTTTTTTTTTAATAATACAATAGAGAAGCCAATTAGGGCTAGATTTGGGTTCTACTGAATTCTCGTTAAAATTTGAAACGTTTCGAATTTGGTTTCAATGAGATTATATTAACAATTTTACCTGATGGTCGATATCGTTGGATTCCATTTCAGTTAAAACATAAAATCGAGGATCGGTGACACCACTCCAATCGCTATTCGGTCTATATTTAGCTGTTAACTTTGGTAAAAGATAACTGACGGTTTCTTGATCAGCAGCCACATCGATTGGTTCTAAAAATCGTCCACCATAATAATTGGATGTTTCACCGTTCGTTTTTACCGTAACAATCAAAATTGCCCATAGTAAATAATACAAAGGTACACGCATTTTACAAGCCTGTAACACAAGAAAACATCCGATTACACACAAATTTTAATAAAAACGTTGAGAGGGTGTCAATAATCGAGACTCTACAGTTCAATTCTCGTTTTATTCGTCTGAAATGTGTTTCATTATTGCAGGCACTTTTCCAATATTGTTCAAATAATCGGCGTACACGACTATTTCAATTTTCTCTAAATACAGGATGGAAATAAATACATGCGATTAAATCGCGTCACGTATGTCCAAATTGAAAGAACCCATAAATTCGTCCCCAATTAAAATTTGTGATATTTGAACAAATTGGAGTAGCTGCAGATATTTTCTTGATCAAACACCCTAACAATTATTTATAATGAATTATCTTGAAAATCGTCCGTTGAATTGAAGACGGCACACTTGAATCGAATTTCATTCTCTCGATCTCTTTGTAAATTCAATAATTTTATTAAATTCGTTACAATTCAGTTCAATTAAACAAACTTAATTGAATTTCCATTCGATTTTGCAACTCTAGAGATTGTTGTACGGAGTCTAGGAGATCAAATACAACCGGAAATTAATTATTTAGACAACAACAATAAAAAAAATGTGAAATATACCGGAAATTAAACATTCACAAGTTAGATAAACTTTTAGATCAAAAATTAGCGATGGATTTATTCCAAAGGGAGTCGATTCTAGTAAAACTAGAATAAAATGACCAAACAACACTTCGTTAAAATAACGGTGGTATTCACAGGAGAAAAGTGTCGTTAAAAGTTAGATTAGAAAATTTGGAAATAAACCGGACGCCAGATCCGTTTACTAATCAAATTATGCAATAAAATCGGTGTAATTAAAATTACATAATTGTAAGAGTAGATTAAAATTACGTAAATTCGTCTCTATAATTACTTGAACAAATCGAATCGTTACCTTAATTTGTAAAATTGTTGTAATTATTTTGTCGCAACCGGCCAAACTGCGAGATTCCCTACCAAAATTATATTGGCTCGATGATTTGATGATGTGGTGAATTGTTCAGGACAATAATAACAATAATCGTGATAATAATGAACAGGATGTATGGATGAGAAAGGATAAATAGGATTTCAATTCTACCCGACATCCTTTTGCGGTTTCCATTTAAGTAAATTTACATTTACATCTCGATAATCTGCTCTTATTTCGATTGATTCCAGGTTGGACAAATTAAAATCAGTCGTGATAATTCGATGGAGATTAACGAAGTGTTAATTTAAAAAATTCTAAATGCATTCAGGAATTTTTAATGGGATTATCGTGAAGAAAGCAGCAGGGTAAGAATAACTGAATTATAGAGTTATACAGTTAAATTACAACAAGCGATAATTCAATTTGGTAATTATTACAGTGATTAGTAAGTTTCGAACTTATCAACTTTTATCATTTAGAATTGGAAATACCTCATCTATCATTTACAACTTTTATATCTCTAATCTGAATTTCCCTCTTACAATTCTAGTAGAAATTCCGAATTTCGATAAGAGATTTCCATAGAATCGCACAGTCTAAAAATAATCTAATTACAATTACAAATTTAAACAGATATCTAATTATAAATTCGTTTATTTATTTATTTACTTATTAATTTAATTAAAGATAAAATAGCTGAGTAATTCGTATAGAAATTTTCAACGAATATTGCGCAATCTAATCATCGAATTAGGACGATAGAGAACGTGTTAATTCGACTTTAACTGACCTTTCAGCTTGAAATTTCTCCCTAAGATCAAAAATTTCAACAAAAATAAGAACCGTAGCTGTTATTGTTCAGTACAAGTAAATTTGACTCACATCGATAATAGAATTATAAAAATACACATAAACACAAACACACCACTAATATAAATGCCTTAAAATCGTCAATTTATAAAGAATAAACATGGTTTTTTGATTTATTAATGGTTATGATTTATAATAAAATTGTTGATAAAGGACTGTGGTAATTCTGAAATCTTTCCATATATTTCACAATTGTTATATAGTAGATTCGTGGAGGACCACGTGATGTTTTAAACTATTAGACAAAAAAGCAAATCATTCTATTATAACATTTGTTATCAGATAAGGGACAATACCTGAAGAACTCGACGATGATCAGATTGGCCGTTATCATAATGGAATATTTTAGTCGATTTTGCAATTATTTATTTCCTAATTGACGATACTAATATAGTAGGAATTATTAAAAAATTAAGCTTATGAATTACGATATTTGCAATTTTTCTCAATTTGACAATAATCTCGTGATCGATTCGATTAATTCGATTGTTAAACAGAATATGTTATAGTTTACTTTCAATATTAGTAAATAGGTTTAATTTATAACGATTGCGTCACTGTTTGATTTTATTATTATTATTTTTTTCAACAATATTTATCTTTCTCTGTATTGTTCGATAATGAAGAAACAAACGATCTTGAATTAGTTTATAAATTCAATTTTACAACCAAATTAATCGCTTCAGTTTGGCAATTATTCCTAAAAATACCGTTTTAATCGAATTTTAGGCTTTTTTTGTCATATAATTATCATTCACCTATGTTTTCTCTCAACAAAAATAATACGATACACGATAATGGAGTAAACTGCTCTTTTAAAGGATCGTATTTTGTATGTAGGTAAAAATCGAGAGGTTTCATCCGAATTCCTAATCCGACACGTAAACATCTTTTGATCAAAACTTTGTTGTTACAATTTTCAAATTCTACGCTACAATCTGACCAGGTTCACTGGTCAAAGGTAATGATGTTGTTGACCTATATGTCCACTAGGCCAGGCATTTCTAATGATCAAATTTACATATAAAAGCCCCTTAAATTTTCACTATTATCATCATAATCAACGTCATAGAAATTTCTATCCACTATAAAGAAGTTACGAATTTTATTAAAACATTCATGCCCTATAGCTGCAGCTTTGATCTCCTCACAACTATTGTGTTGGAGGATAAAGCACCATTTATTAGCGAATAGTTTTGTAACATTACCGGAATTATTGTGTTTCGTTTTAATTAAATTATGAGATAAAAATCGACAGATATGCGGTTTTTTTTTTGAAAAAGTCGAGTTTGCGCGCCATTTTAATCGATAAATCAGCAACCTATTTTATCCGAACTGTCAATCAATCTGCACAACATAACCTAGAAATTTTCGCCGATATTAGCGATGAGTTCAGAATCGACAAGAAGGTGTTTTACTTGCCTTGATAGTAATTCTAGTTTGTTTTATAATGTTTTAAATTGCGATACCGACCGGATTTCTTATTGGGAGAAATTACAAATTTGTATAGGAACAGAATTGGTGAGTCTCTAGTTGTATCGATGTTCGGTTAAATTTAGTAATTTTATTGCTTTAAGATTGATTTAGACGATATGCAGATATGTTCGAATTGTGTGGAACAATTGAAGATTAGCTACAAATTCAAAAAATTAGTGTTAACTTCCCAGGAGGTTCTACTGCAACAATTGGATTTTAAACAGGGTGAATTGGAGGAGAATTCCGATTTGAAACTGATGAACAACCAAACGAACATCTTTGAAGTGGCCCCGAATCCTAGCGACGATGATGACGACAATTCGATTTACGAATGCGACTTGTGCAACACGAAATTCAATAAAGAATGGAAATTAAGAAGACACTCGAAACGTATCCATAATATTATCCATAAATATACATGCGAACATTGCCATAAAGAATTCAAACAACATTTCCATTTAAAAGAACATCTGTATTCGCATACGGATGAAAAACACTTCAAATGTCGTATATGCGATAGGAAATTTCAACGTTTATCGTCACAACGTCGCCACGAGAATACACACAGTCGGCCACCTGGGGAGAAAACAAAACGAACACCGTTCTTGTGTACCATGTGCGGTAAAAGTTTCCCATTTTCTAACAGTGTCCAACGGCATATGCGTGTACATTTAGATATAAAACAATACGAATGTAATTTGTGTAAGAAACGTTTCCGACAATCGACACATTTAAATGTCCATATGCGCACACATACCGGCGAGAAGCCGTTCATTTGCGATATATGCGGTGAGAAATTCTCGTTGAAATCGTTATTGTTGCGCCATATTAAAGTCTATCATGAAGATAATCAGCAATAGAGTTGATTGTGATTTTTAATAGAATTTCATCAATTTTGTTCCTATTCAATTCTTTCGATTTATAAATTGTCAATTAGTTAACATATAGTTTTTGAATTATAGAAATCCCTGTCTGTTTTAGTTTATTTGGGAGCTTTCCGCCGTCTACTTTTCTTTTGACACCTGTCCGTGTCGGTTAACGTATCCGATGAAACGCCAAAATCTTCCAGACTCAATCGAAAAAACCAACGTTAGATGAAATCTGAAAAGCGTGATATTTTACCTGTTTCTCTATTATTCAACACCAATTAATTTAGCCTGGATTGTTAATTATTGAATAACAAATAGAATAGAAGCGGATTTGTTCTAATTAGAAACTTTTATTCTTCCTCTATTTATATTCGTTCGTTGTTTAAAAACAAATTTCAAATTGGTCATTTTTCGGTTGTTTGCAAAACTAGAAAACATTTTTTTTAATGAACTTTTCCATGGATTTATTTTCCACAACAGGTAACAAAAATAAGTCTATTATTGACAAGCAATAACAGAATAATCCAAAATAATAGACTGGATTTATATATAAAAAACCCATCCAAAGCCTAAATTAGTTGTAATCTAATCATAATGATAAGGTCAAGAATCGGCTCTATCATCGATGGAAAACATCTCTAATTATCGTTGATATGTGTGATAATTGAGAGGGTTGTGATTACGCAAAAAATTTGTATTGTTCTCGTTATCGAGTAGATCATTCGGGCTGAACAACCGTTTAAACGGAATGTAGATTTGTTTTCAGTGACGCCAAATTTACAAACGTTTCGTCAATATTGACTGGAAACATAGACGGATAGAAAAACAGGTTCAATTATCGAATTAATTTGGACGATACAAATTAAAGTCCTTTCGTACATCGTAGATTCTGTTGTGTAGATTATAATATCGGTGAAATTTCGTGTAATAATACACTTTATACAGATCGTTTATCAAAGAATCCATGATATCGTTGACCTTTATAAAATAATTGGCGATATTTAATAATATTAATAATAGATATGTGCAGTGTTGGACTGGGCCATTTTGGATCCGGTGGAGATTCACAAATTCGCCCTAAATGTTCATCGATATGGCGCTCGGCAAATGTTTGATCATCGAAATCGCTTATTTTCTAACGGATTCTATTGATCGAAATGGAATTAGAAAGATTTCAAGGTGCAATTTTCCAAAACAAAAAACTTCATAATGCTATTTTATTCATTTAGAAAACAAGCGAGTTATCGATTATTAAAAAGTTTCGACACTAAATTGGAAAAACCTCAAATTTTTGGCAATTTCCCGGAAAACTAGCAAGTCTAGTGGAATTTCTTGTAGACTCGGAGAGCGCTTTTCATTTTCTACATTTTGTTCAAAAATTACTCGTAAATTTGTAATATCGGCTAAATTATCGAAAATATAGAAAAATGTTTCAATGCTCCAAGATTTTCGTTTATAGATTCAAAATCGAGTGAAATTTTCCAAAACGGAAAACCCTCGCCTATCCGTCCTGTCCAGTCCGGGCCTGTGTAAATAAACGATAGGAAGTTGAGTGTAACTGACAATTTCTATAACATTCTACAACTTGATTAAAACGTATGGAGAATGATTTAATCGTACGAGTGGAAAGTTGTGCAACTTTTCCATAATTTTCACCACATCGTCTGTTATTATAAAGCCATTTTTGTTCTAAAATTGATGAAATTTTCAAACCATTCTTTCGATATTCTTTTTCAAATTATCGCCAAGGTGTACCGTTCACTATTATCGAATTTTGTAAGAGAATTTCCAGTTGAATTAATGTTTAAAAGAAGGGAAAATCAGAAAAATCGACACTAGAATTAAATCAACGGTTTGTTTTTTGTTAATTAGAGAGGTATACAAAACATACCGCCGAGCAAACAACAAGTTTCTCTCTAATTAAAAGTGTATAAAATAGACGTTAAATCAATAGTATGAAAACTAAAACTTTTTCAATTTGTCTTGTAATAGTTCAATTACGAAAATTGCACTTTTTGTCTTGTTTGAAGAAATCGAAAGGTTGAGTAATTAAAGAAAATTACCACATACGCCCATTATTCTGACAACAAACGAAATATGAGACGTGCAATGCAAACTTTAACTCCAACACTTGCAAGAAAATAAACCTCCTGTATTAACAATCGTTTTGTTAGAAACTTATCCGGTGCATCCACTTTTCGTGACTTAAAATACAAAAGAGACTATTTTGTTATAAAAGTGATGTAAATTACCCGGCGCATCCACCATTTTTGCAACAAGCAAATTTCAATCCAAAAATTGTAACAGATTTCCGTGTAAAAATTACAGGGTTGTATTAAAATTCAACCATCTAGTTGGGGGAGTTTTAATTACTAACACATTTGTTATTAGAAATTAACAAATACCCCATCAGTAATTCGAGGCGTATATACCGTTCATCTTCGCAATTACGAAACAATTCATTACCGTTTACGTAGAAACGTATTGGTTGGGTGTATTAATTTTTCACATTACCAACGGTTTATGCGTTTAAGAGGGGAATTTCCTAAAGATTTAATAGGGAAAAGTGTGTAATTATAATCCTGGGCAAAAATGAGTATCTCATTAAGAAGAATAATGCAGGAAAACTAAGAAGACGTTAGAATCGCGAGGAGAAATGGATTATTTTCATTTTTACCATCATTTATTTTTATGCTTTTGTGTCTATTTATAAAAAGGAAACAAGACGGGAAAAATTCAATTCATCACATGGTACGTACAGGTGACTGTTGGGGAATAATAGTTTTCCATTCTTGGTTTTTGTCATTTGCCAAATCCAATCTGCCCGTTTACCAGTTTCGATTTATTGTTTTTTTTTTCGATAATTGGCGGAAAATACGATTGACATTTAACAATCCCAGTATTTGTTTACTGAAATTTTGGTGTAACGAATCAACAGTTGCCTCTAATTCCCCGATATTGCCTCAAAGTTATTTGTTCTGACAATTCATCAGCATTGTAATTAATTCAGAAGACTATCAGAATAGCGAATGATTGATTATTTTATAAATATTTACAATACAAATGGTTTATTATTAGACGCACTCCTTTTTCTAGTCGTGAAATTGATGGTTTTTGTTCGATAGTTTCTCTTTATCGTACCTGAAAGACTGATCATCCATTCTAGAGAACAACAATAAAAACAGTTTTGTCGGGTATTTATAAAATAATGGACACGTGTATATTTCCCAGAATGGAGTTGAATAAATCCGCAATTTCTCCATATATAAATTTACAATCGATAGCGAATCAGGCCGTTTATTTTTAGTTAATTCGTTAATTAGTTGATCATCGAGTTTAACTAGGATAATTTCGTTAATTTCAACGCAAATTAAATTGTTATATTATTGGTTATTAAGACGTACTGCATCTTCTGATAGAATGCACAAATTCATTTACTGTACTGGATGGAGTCCTTTGAAGAGCATCCAGTTAGAGAAAATTCTAAAGGATTATTGAATTATGAATCCAGCTTTTGAATTTACAATAATCTTATGTTGTTCAGTAAACTCAAAGAGATTTCGCCCTCAAAAATATATCTCTTTGATTGAAATTTAATCTAATTTAATTTGGGGTTGTTTTGTTTACTGTAAATTCCAGTCACAATCATCGCAAAGTGTAATTTGTCTCGAAAAATTGGATTATTTGTATATTTTATTTCATTCTCTAATCGATGTAATGTTCTAATTTAATCGTCTACTTAATTTATTATTGATTCCCTTAGCGATCCTCCCACCTCTATTTTCCAATTCAGTTTTATTTAATAGTCGGTAAATAATGAAACTAACAATCATTTGCTCAACCAATTCGAAATATGTCCATATGGGAGATTGTAATTACACATAAAATAATTGCATTATTTCGATATAATTCTAGTTTTAGAATCCGAAGTTTCTAGTGGTAGATTTGTGAAATGACGGGTATTTCAGATGGTTTTCAAAGAACTTTGACTTTCTCAAACTAATTACGAACTTATTGGACAGTAAAATGGGTTAGTTGTAAAATTGTAAATAGAATTGCGGTAAGTTGGGAATTCTTAGTTTTGTTATCACAAGAACAACGGGAAGATTGTGTAATTATCCGGCATATCTTGACAATACTTTGCGCGTTTTCTTATCACAGAATTTCTGACATTGTGTGTTGTGCGATATTAAAAATGCACAATAACTCGTATCTTATTGTTTGCGATCTCCATTCTCAATTCTATAGGGAGAAAACAAATCGATTTTGAGTTCAGTTATTAATCTCATACGTAGAATGTGAGTTGAAATTAACTGGTGTTGTGGCATAATTTCCAACAACAATAATCAACACGGTCTTGTCAAGAAGTAATTTTAGAGACAAATATTAGCAGTCACTGGCGGATTGATGGTTAAGAAAAGTGCTAGAACTTCCATTAATTTAGATTAATTTCAGAATTTCAGTAGCAATTCTATTGATTGTATTCGTGGTGAAGGAAAAATGATGGGTGTGATAGTTCTAATATAGAAATATTCGAAATAACTCCGATTCCAATAAAGCATATTTGCGGGTTTTAACACAGAAACAACCTTTTCAATCCAGTTCAATGCCTGTGCGAATATCAGAAAAGGAATGATTTATTAAACGAGTATTTCTATATGGAAAATTGTCTTCTTTTTTCCGGTATGTTGGCATTTTTTTCTTCTACTTGCTACTCTACTGCTGCCTTTCAAGGGTAAAACCAAACGAAACACACCGAATGACATCGAGACGAGAACAAATAGCTAGAGGCTTTGATAACTGTTATCGTTTCTAAAACAGACTGGAAATATCATTTTTCATCGTTTACATAAACCTATGGAAATTCCAGTTTGGATATTTCAATATTTTCACAATAATTTTATGATTTTTTAGCTTTATAAAAAACAAAATTTGCCCCATTATCGGGTTATTTTTGAAATTTTATTGAAATCGAGGCACATGCCGGGAGTTGTATTGTTAACGAGACAACAACGTTCAAATCACGAAATCACAAACTAATAAAACAAGACAATTTCAAAGTTAATAACTACTGTAAAACTTTAACTAGAACTAGATTGGAGTTTCGAATGGATACAAAATCTCGTAAAGAATTTAATTGCATCTATACCACCACTACGATAAATTGGTTTTAAGAACTCTAACGTTAACGTAATTTACAGTAAGATCGGTGGAAAAACTACGAAATTAAACGTGCAAATTGAAAATTCTTGTAAACATCCGTATTTAAACTGGCAACAGTTTCGTGTAGTTTTTCCAAGTTCTTTTATGGAACATTTAAAAATTGACAATTTTTATAATGTCGACAATAAAACGTACCGTTAAAGTTCATAATCGAGATAATTGAAGAAAAAATTACTACCCTCCAGTTCGATTAAAGTGGAAGATTCGTCAATTATTTTTTTCTATTACATCTCTTTAATGGTGCTTAAGAGGCTGTAGAAAAATTCTAATATCGTCGAAATTTCGACAGAAATTCTATTTAGGAAAAAGTTGGAGTAATTTCTTTGAGCCTTGTAGAGATATGAAAATTCCTGAAAAATTGATACACAACCAACATCAATATTTATTCTCATTTCAGTTTTACGATTTTAATAAACCTTCAAAAACAAATTTGTATGGCATAATAAAATCGCCATCTTCATCCTTCAAATATTTACCCAACCTCGTGATGGGTTTAAAAGATCGAGGTGAGGAACTACCGAACTTTATTAAGTGATTATAAAATTTTAAATCGACTTAAGTACGAATTCTCAACGTTTATTCTAGGCTGTGTTCATAATTTCAGAATGGGGATGAAAATCTTAATATCAAAACTTTGTTGTAGCGAAACATTGTAGTTTTAGTTTTTCTGTTTTAATAAAACTACAGAATCGTAAAAACAAAAGAAACAACATAATTCTACCCTTATAGAGAACATCAAAGCTACAATTCTTTGTTGCGCTGTACGTCCTGAAATATTTGTAAATTCACCTTTCACAAACTCGCTAAAAATCCCAGTTATGAATATTGTGCTACTTAACTAACAATATCAAGGGGTGGAATTTCATTTAAAAAAATCACACAACAATAGTCGTACAATAACAATTTCGTTGGTTTTCAAGTGAAATAATAAAAGGGTGATTACTGTGTATACACCCCGAAACTGTCACTGTAGGCGTCGGATTCGTAAAATATTCAACACCCCTTGAAATTTTTCTAAATAAAACAATGACGGTGCTTAAGGGGCTGATTTATATGATTGAAACAGTGGGATTTTGACCTATTTCCAAGGTGGTGCAACAGCTCAACAAGTCAATCAACTTATTCACCCCCATTTATTGCTATCAAGCGGAAATATTCGGGAAATTGCCGAAAATGCGGCAAGACTAAACGGAATTTCCAACAAATATTTGTCGTTTGAATTAATTTGTGTGTAATTCAAGAATTTAGACGTAAAAAACAGTCTAATTGTGAGATTGTAGACGAAAAATCAACATGAATTTTTTTAAACCGCCGCGTTTCTGGAATTTGTGACGAAATTCGTGCGATAAAGGACCAGTTTAATTTGCATTCCGGTTAAATGAATTTTTGAAAATTAAAAAATAATAATACCGACTGTCTTATAAATAGCGAAGCTTCAAAGTTTATTAAATACAACATTACAAAAATGAGTTAATTTATAAGATGTACGGTAGACTTCGGTTTAGCCAGTTTTTTAAGAATCCAGCTAAATTGAAATGGAAATTATGTTTAATTTTATTTAATGGATGAGTTTTTAATTAGTTTCAATTCATAAAAATCCACCTCATCCGTTGATTAATTTTTAAATAATTTTGCATTTCAGTCGGCTTATTGTTGAATCGTAAATTTCCATATTTAACGGCAATTTTGATAAAAGACCGCTTTGAAAGTCGCCTCCAACCCGTTCGCCTGTTCAAATCTCATTATTAACGCTTTTATTTCAATCTACCGAAAAGTTAATTCGATTCTCGTTCAGTATAAGCGAGAGAATATTTCAGTTATTTTTTGTTGTGTCCAGATTGATGTGATTGATTGGAATCTGGTTAAATATTGACACTAGGGCCGATTCTAACGCTTTCAAACCGTTGAGAATCAACAACTACAACTAATCCAACTAATGGAACTTTATTTTTACTAACAACAACTTGTTGGCAACTTTGATTATCGAACAATCAAACATCTTACCTTAATGATGTTGGAATTGAATACGATAGCGTCGCTATTCAACAGGTTGCCGGAGCAACTTCCTCAAGGAAGCTGGCGAGAGTTGCTGTACAGTCGAATCGAGTGTTGGAGAAATTCTTGAGTATAGCAAAAATTCACGGACGCGTCCGCTATGAACCAAACTTTATTTGTGATTGATGTGCAATGATCGAACTTTATTTGGTTCTTCAGTTACTAGTCTGTTGCTGGTAGAGATCACACGGGTTATGGACGTCGTGACGCTGATGGAGCGTCTTTATAGGCAGTGACATGCGCGCCGGTACGTTTTAATACGCTCCTTTTTTTCGGTACTTACACTATGTGACTTTATCATTGGCGAAAAAAAACCAACTAATATAGAACATCAATATGCATCCGACTATATTTGTTGGAAATGACGATGAATTGAGTTGATGATCCGGCAAATTATTAACAAAAACTCCAATAAATAACAACACAAAATCGAACTATTGTGGAATATTTACGAAAACAATACAGGCTGAATTCTTAAGAACTCTCTCAATAAACAACAACAAACCGCTTTTGTACGGCTTGAAATTTCTTTCATTGGAATACGCGCAATTTCTTGGCTTTGTTAACAAATCCAAATTAGCTTTGGGTTGATTTTCGTTGCGGATTTTACAAATTTCGAGTCGGTTTTTTGCCGAAAACTACCTGAATCTGGTCTAGACGGGTCGTACGTGATTGCGAGTCTTTTAAAGTGGACGATTCTGTATTCTATTCCTTTATTGTCAGTCTAATTACAATAATAGATTAGAGTTTATTTGACAATATTCGCGTATTGAATATGTAAACGATATTTAAACCCAATAGAGATCCTCACAACGATCAACTCCAATACCAAACTGGAACTAGTCGATTCCAATCATTATAACAAACACAATATAAATGTCATTACTAGTCTGGCAAAGTTTTAACAATATTATAGTCCATCTGTATGAGAACCAGGGCCGTTTCTACAATATTTACCATTTATTAATCAACGAAACAAATTGATTGAACCCAATTTAAAACTCCCTACTTTCTTATTAATTACAGATCAATACAAATGCGATTAACTTAAATACAATTGACGTTTTTCTTCGAACAAATTAAACGAAATTCGGTCCTGATTGCTTAGACGAATCTCGAATTTAATCCACTATTATAACTTGATGCCGTATTGTGGTAAATATGCTAATTTGAATTGTTTTGAATAGTAAAGACCTTTATTGTATTTAATTCAATACCAGCTTCATATTCTTAGGAAGAATTAACGACTTAAATCGTATCTACGTACATTATTTACAACAAATTTTCTTTCGACAACGAAATCATCTCAACTCTATTTGCACAACATAGTCGCGTTAGAAATAGAGCAAAAAAAAACACACATAGACACCCCCACATTTCCATTCTAATCTAATCTAGAACAAGCGTAATGTCAAATGGACTGGGTAATTTCAGATCAAATAGATGATTAACAGGAAAATTACGCCGTTTTAAAAATAGTTGTTCAGTCGATTGGCGATGGTTGAATTTGGATTTTTCTGCAAGAAAAAACTAGGCTTGTTTGTGGGAAATGGTGGATGCGCCGGGCTAAGTCAATATTTATTCCTACCATCATCGTAAAACTTGACAATTTTCACTAGTTTCCCCGTTTTTTCTCCCCTGTGTTTACATTATTAGGATTATTCGTATTTTATTGTCGGTTCGATTAGATTGTGTAGGTCGACTGACTATCAATAAAATTAGTTCGAATTATAAGTTGGTCCGAATCGTTTTTTTCCGCCTCTTAGATGAGTTTTGATTGTAATTCGATAATTGTTAAGTAATCGGTTCTTGTCCGTGTTGACTGAGGTAATCTGAGTAGATGGACTAATTGCACTATTGGAAATAGCCTAGAGTTACGATAAAAATCTACAAGATAATGGATATTGTTTTGTCGAGTATTAATTTGTACTGATCGTCTATAAATACGATTCAATTTGATTTATTATCAATAAATTGATGATAAGATAGAGAGATACATTCAATATAAATAGAATTTTATTGCAATCTTGTTCGATTACCGCTTTATAGGTGTGTGTGAGTTTCTAATAACAAAATCAAATATTACGCGATTTCTCGTATCTCGTACCTTTTTTTCTATAATTCAATCTCTAATAAATTCTGATTGACGCTCTATTATTGTTCCCTTTCCATTCTTATTATAAACTCGAACATAGATGATAGTCACGATTTTTGCCAATTGACGGTGAAATTTCCGACGATAACGACAACTATCAAACGAAATTGATGCACGTTATGATGGCTTTGTTGCCTATTTTCGGAATGGGTAAATTCTGAAAAAATCAAAAAACGAATTTTAGAAGTTGATCATTCTTAGACGAGACCATTTACACTGGAGTCAAGCACAAGAATTGACTGAAACGAACGAAACGTGTTTTCTACTACTGAGCAGAAACTGTCAGTTTTCGGCTTGTTTGTCAAGTTGTTTGCGATTCATCGCTTAGCGTGTGGAAAAGTGTTTTCTTCCGCACTAGGACATGAAAAAACACTGTTCTATATGCTCTTATCAACTGTAGAAAGAATCTTACTCATGTAAGTGAAGCCCCGTTTCTACTCTTATTAGACAAAGAACGATTTCATACAATTGTCCTACTTTGCACCCCCCTGCATGAGACCAATTTTAAAAACACCCCAGAATGAGTTTTTTAATGATCTAACGCAGGAATCCACTTCTGGAACGAATTTTTGTACGACTGAACAGACACGGTCAACTCTATTTGACATGTTAACATGTTTCTGAATGGTCTCTCAGCGTGCGGAAAAGTGTTTTTTCCGCTCTAAAGCAAGTACTGTTTTCTGCACTATTACAATTTGATATAAACTCTAAAAGTTACATATTCCATCAAATAGTATTTTATTTAATTAAAAAACTAGTTTTCTTTCGATTTGATAAGAAAATTTCCAGATTTCAGGAATAATTTTTCAGCTTCAATTGAGTGATTGAAGTATCTACTCATTTGGCTTGTATGCTTGTTAGATAAATAAAGATTTCATGCAATTGTTCATTTTTTGCACCCTTTGTATCTTTTTTAATAAAAACGGAACCCCTAAATTTAGGGAGTTTTGTCACAACTGATATCACAAGAATCTCGACAAAAATCTGAAATAACTCTACAATTATTCGTTTGTTTCGTATGAACAAGCTAGCAATTTATTATTTAGCTGAAAAATAAGGGCTGATAACATTCCCGTGTATTTTTAAATAAAATTATAAATGATTGTAAATAAAACATAAATTAAAACAACAATAAAAATTTAAATTATAAATCGCCAAATAACTACCAGAATCAATTACCCCAGATATTTCCACACTCAAAGTAGTTGAGAAATATCCAATTCTTCACTATTTTCCGCGTCAAAATAAAACTATTTCCCACGTAAAATAGAAAAAAAAACGTATTTTGATTTGATTAACGTAAGAGAATTGCGAGAGTACGGCAGGAAATTTGCATGGAATTCAGGTGGATGCGAACGTAATTTGGTTTCGATGACAAAAAACAATTTTTTACCGAAATCTGGACTATAATGTCGAACATTTGGTGGAATAAAAAGACTTTCATTGTGTATTAATCGTGGTTTGTATTGTGGGTGGAAATTGGATTTTTTTAGTTGATTCATCGTCGAAAATTTGTAAAATTGTATCTTTTATGGTGTTTTATAAAAAAAAACTTGTAGCGACGATCAAATAAATCTTACTTATTATGAGTTTTATTGAACATATTCGTTATAAATGCGTATTGAGCGGATTTTCTGTATTAAAACATTCAAAAGATCCAAATCCAGGCAGTCAAATGAAAGGCTTACTAGACGAATTCAACAGTTTGTTGTAAAATTGTGTCGATCGAAATTTCACTTTCATTGTTATGTTCTACTGAATACCTTCAATACGATTGTAGATTCACTATTCACGGATCGCTTTCAACTTCCAACTTCAGAACATTTCAAAATAATACAATTAACTCGGATTTTTCGTTGTTGTTTAAAAATATAATCCCTCTCTCTCTAGAATTCATTAATTTATTGATGTTTGACAGTAGAGTGGAAACTTTGGGCAACTGTTGCTAGTTTTGGGAGTCCATCAATCTCGGATAGATCAATCAAAATTAAATAGAAAGAGGGTCCAAGTATGGGTTTACTTGTTGAAATCAGGCATAAAAGCCGCACAATAAAGTCAGCATAATTTGTACTCAATTTCAATTTTTGTTGTAGCGTTTTTTAATTCTCGCATATATTCGTTTTTGGATCGTAATGGAATTTTATTAAAACGAAAATTTGATTTCCTTGTGAATTTTTGAATTTTTGTATAAAATCTCCATAATTAATTCCAATATGAAAATATCAAATCTAGTTAGGATTTCGAATTGCGCCCGTTTTCTTCCACCCCTCTAAATTTACAATCCATATTCATTAACTAATAATCCAAGCGATGATTGTTGTTTATAATTCGATCTGTTTGATTGATGTTTATATATTGTTTGACATCCAATTTATAATATAATTACACACATATTTTAACATGATTGAAAATTTTTATTTAATTTCTTTCCACCCTAGCGAGATTAAAATGGAAATTTCCTTCCAAATTAATATGGTGCCATACAAAAATAATCAAAATAAATACAACAATGAAGGTAGTTAGAAGACGACGAAAAAAACAGCAAAATCTAACAATTTTAATCATCTTACTTGTTAATCAACACAACAGTTGTCATCTAACAAGAAATGCCTAATTTCGTTGAATATTTGAACCAAAATGGGTCAATTTTAGAGCGGATCTGTTGGAGATTTAGCGATAGACTTGTAATCTCTATAATCCTGGAAAAAGCCCGCATTTACCGCTTTTCAAAAAAAAAACTTTCTCAGTTAATCTTAATCTGTTGGAAATCTGATTAAATTCAAGTTTTCATCTTCAACCAATACATAAATTTCAACTAATTACGGTTTGTAAATTAGCTCCAACAATATTACAACTACCTTATTTCTATTAACTCGATTACTAGAGTGTTCTGATTATAAAATTATATGAAAATTAATTAAACTGTTGCACTTCCTTTATCTGTCGGTCCGGGATAATTTTAGTTGAACGCTCCAGTTCTTTGATGTGCCGTTCTCATAATTACAGTAAAGCTGAAGAAAATTCGATCAAATTCGATTCTGCATTTCGTCCGTGTGGCTTATTAAAATTGTAAATGTCACCGACAAAAACTTCACGAAATCTCGACATTCGACCGTTACTAAAACATTTATTAATGAAAAGTGGACCGGTATCAGAGAAGAATACAACAAGAGATACCTTTTATAATGGACATGTAACAGGTGCTTTTTTATAGCTATTATGTTGGCAGGTGCTGAATTTTACGGGTGGAAAATGCGTAGAAAGCAAGTTTTATTTCTATACTCTCTTTTCTCCAATATACCCACCTATAAAATTTAAGTAAAAAAGATTAGCTGACTAACATTCTAGAATTATAAGAAACAGGAAATGGTAGGATTTTCGTGTTTTGCTCCAAGACAATTCCGCACTGGCGAGATAATTACCGGTGAAAAATCCATGAAAATTTAACAGACAACCCAAGGGCATGTTACGGTTGACTTATTTATTTGTTAATTTATTTGTACGATTTCTATTAGAGATGTTATAGAAGTGACACAACAGAAACAAAAAGTTATTTCAGCGGAAACAGAATCACAAAAGGAACCGAAAAAGTGTAAATCAATTTTCCCGAGGACTAACAAACATCGAAATTTCTTGGAGATTTGGTTCAATTGTAGGGGAAAATATGAAAACGATAATACAAAATATGCTCCTCGATTTTCCTCTGTACCTTAGAATTTTTCAAAGTAAAAATACTCCTTGATTCTCCTTGAAATTCTCTTTCTAATTCTACTATACTCATTATAGTATCTCGTCAAATACACTAGATATCGATTATTAAAGCTTACCATTTCTCGGACAGTGTCTCGAAAAAAAGCCTTCATTTTTTGTCAATTTTTCAGAAAACCAACAAACATATTGCGAAATTTTTTGGAGACTAGAAATACTCCTTCAATTTGCTACACGCTGTAAAAAAATCATTAAAAATTCGATAGGATTTGCTAAGTTACAGGGTAAATACTAAAAAAATAAGAAAACCACATGCTCTAAAATTATCCCTTGTAACTCGGTATTCATTCGAAATTTTCCAAAACAAAATACGTCTACGGATGCTCCTTAAAATGCTGCTTTTAATGATGTTTGAATCATTAAAATCAATTATTACACAAGCGAGATATTGAATCGTAAAATGTGAACTTCAAATTCCGTTATATATTCGCTTAAAATGGTGCAGAAACAGAGCTTTTAAGTCTTGCGGAAATTCCACAGTTGCGGAACGAGAAGCAACTTTTTAAATTTCTATATAAGATGTACAAAAAGTCGATTATAACTTCCAATCTTCTAATGATATTTCAGAAATTCACACTCGACTCTCACGAATTTTAAACACCCAGAAATAAACAATCCTTGTTAAGGTATTTTAACCGGTTAAAGCTCGACGGCGAGTATTTTAAGTACATATTTCAAATTGTTTGAATGACACAAGAGATACGAGGAAGTCTGAAACTTTAAACAAACATCTTGTTGAAATTGCAATAAAACTACAACTTACACGTTAATTGCATCTCCTCGACCATCACTCCAGTTCTTATTATTTTTAATTTGAACAAACTTAATTTCAAGTCTCGTTAAATTGTTGAATTTTTTACAAAATTTTAGACGTGATTTAAAGAAAGTATAAGTAATCGTTTAATAATCGTTTAATCGACTATAGTTGTACTGTAACGGTTGCTTATTAACGATTTTACGGTCCGTTGATTGTTTAAATTATACCGCAAGTCATTATAGATGAGGATTATTGATTTTTTTCTCTCTCTACAGGTGGTATAACTGCCAAATAGTTTCGGACTAGATTTTAATTAGCCTGAAATCCTTCCATGTTCGTTTTTCCTTCAACATGTGTGACGCAAGAACAGGAAGCAAACAAAACTCCATCGATTCTAGGCTACTATAAGCTGGATCAAACAATAAAATGTCTTCCCTTTATTTAGGGAACAATTTGGAAGGTTTAACTGAAACTTTCATGATTCTACATACCGAAAATCCAGTTAAGGACGTCATTTGTGATGATTTGAGTCTAAAATGTCTCAAAATAAGCATCCCTTCCTCATTCTTACGGATTACATTAGAGATATTACACTGTAGAAATGTGCTGTAGATTTATTCGTACTCTTGTAAAGAGTGCTGGATTTGTCAGTACTTTACCGCACTTCAAGCCTGATCAGTTGATTAAATTAAATCTTTGGAAAAAGTGCCAAGATTTACCAACTATTGCGCTTATAAGAAAAGGTACGCTTGCAATACAGTCTTAATGCTGGCAAATCTAGTACGCTTTGGCATTAACAAACGTCAAATTTAGTAAATTATGAACCAATCTACGACACTAAATTCTATCGATGACTTAAGAGCAGAATTTGTGACGATCTCGCTTTATACTATTACATTAGGTAGGTTACACTGTAAAAATACAGGGAATACACCTGACGCTTGGTTGTTCTTGAGTCAAGAAAGGTCGCAGATTGATTTGTACATTTAAAAGATGCAAATATCAAATTTAGTAAATTATGGGCCAATCTACGACAACTAAGACATAGCCAATTGTGAGGTGAAATATTGCTTTACATCCTGCACAATTTGGGGCTTTAATCGGAATTGGGAATTAACGTAACAAATATTCAATAAAATTGCCCTTTTCCATCGTGTACGATGTCGAATTAGTTAAATTCAGAATTTATAACTCATTTAATAGCTAGAGCGCGAGTGTTTTACCTTCTATTTGTAGAACGAATTGCGATCCATCTGTTTTATAGATTGGAAAAATAAAAGTGAACGAAGAGGAGAGGCGTACCGAACAAACAAACTTAAAAAAAAACGAAAAAGAAAATAGACTATCCGCCCAGTAGGAAATAACTATTACTCTAATTTCCTACCATTAATTTATCTTTTACTCTTATAAATTACTTTCTATATCATTAAATGATCCTAAATATATTATCTATATGTATTATAAAATTCACTTTCACGTGTTTTTTATATGTCATTAAACTTGAATTCAAATCATCTACTGATCAAAATAATTGATATTGTGGACAATTTTATAATTGTTCAGTGCCACAATCTCCAACTTTCCAGTCGTATTCTACACGATTCTTTCAATGGAAAACTAATCAAACTATAAACAAACTAGAATTTCATCAATTTTATTAATTTGAATATTGATAACAGTTAACACTATGTAGATAAATGTGTTGTTATAATGGCGTTATTTATCACATAAATTTTCTTAAAATTGATACACTCTCAATTTCACACAATTGATGTCCAGTCGTCTTGTTACAATGAGAATTGATCAAAGATATCAACCGTGATTTCTTCGTTTACTATTGAGCACTTGGGCATGGAATCCTGTCTTCCAATCGGCGTAATATTTAACCGTTCGCACATTACCATCGTCTTCTAAAAGGGCATATTCACCACGTACCACATCACCATGTCGCTCTTCTCTATGATACTTTACATCACCAGTTTTGTGATCATTTACACCGTATTCGAATTTATATTGAACGTTCTTTTTGTGGTGCAAATCGCCGTGATCATCACTAGATTGATAAATCTGATAATTTTGGTGACTATCGCTAGTTTGGTGATTATAATCTTGGTCTTGTTGATTGTGATTCTAAAATTGCCAATTTTTCAGTTATTTTACAATATCGCAGTTGGCCATTGATTACTTAATGTCGTAGATTGGTTCATATTTTACTAAATTTGACATTTGTTAATACCTGAACTAAACTACGATATTACGTACCAACTGGGGGGTGAATGGAGTTTTTGATAATTAAACGAACCTGGGTGCAAAGGGGGATATGTTGTGGTGGTTGTTGGCAAGGGGGGCAAACCGGCACGTACACCTGGGGTGGTCCAATGTACTGTAACGCCCCCTCATTTACACCAGTCGGTTTGTCTTCATTATTGCTGTAATAATGAGAAGCGCTGGCAATTTCGCATTTGCAAAAGTCCAAATTTATTGTTAACAAACTCCATAAAATTGAGACCGTTATCTAAACATAATTGATAATAGAAAATTATCTTTGAAATAATGGAACTTACCAAAATTGAAGTTGCCATTATTTTCTCTGCTTAAATTAATCCACCCAATACACACGGTTGTTTTAACGTTTTCAACTAAATCACTTTAATATCATTTCACTAGCTTTTATAGCAATATTTGATCAAATAGAAATGGTAGAGTGTGATATTTAAAGGGATTTTGAAAGTTTTATTTGTAATCCATAATAGTTGGTGCTAATGTGTGTTTATACTCGATACACCTGAGAGAAAGGTGTTTAATTTAAAGATCAAGATGACTTAATTAAGATTATTGGATTCCGAATTCTTGTGGGAGATTAACAAATTCTTATCGTAAATTTGAGCGTTTTTTATTCTTTTTCCAACGATAAAGAAAGTAAATTAATTAATTAAACAAATCCAAATTAAAATTTATATAACTCGTCTATATACAGAGCGTTCTATTTTATTTTAATTATAAATAAATCGGCATAAAAACGAAATTTTCTAATAAAATAGAATAAACTATACAAAGAGAATTTCATCTGCAATTGGCCATGCTTTGAAACGTATTGTCGTAGCTTTATTCAGATTCTTGTAAAGTACATTAACAAATATCAAATTTGGTAATATACGTGGCAATCTACGACACAATATAATTAAAGCATGGCCAACTGCGAGGTGTACATTTTGCACAAAACCAAGAGGTGCTAAGCGTTTAGTTACGTAGCGTTGTAGCTTTGTTCAGGTGTAAATAAATTTAGTAAAGTATGAACGAATCTACGATACGTCGAAACCGAAGCACAGCCAACTGTCAGATGAAACACCCTCGTTTAGTCTATTTAATTAACACTCATTTGAATTAATCACTACCTGATGTAATTAATTTATTATCAGAAAGTAAATAAATCCTTATCTATCTACAACTGAATAAATTATATTAGAATTATATTAGAAAATGTTAGAAATTAGGTGACAATTTTACGGCGGTATGACATAACTGTAGTACAATATCGGTAATTATTCAAAATTACAAAAATTCATTTCCTACTTTTCCAATTATTCTCATTATCCATCATCAATTTTAATTAAGAATTGGTTTTAAGTTTTATTTTCTATAGACGCATTAATTAATAATTTTGTACTAGATAGGACGATTCACTATTGAAGATTTTGATTAAAAACTGAAAACCTCGAAAATCTAGTTTCTCTAAAAACAATAAACTCAAATTAATTTTATATTTCTAATAAGCCATAATCTCGAACCGTCCTGTACATAGGCACGTAACAAAACTATCCAGAAAAACTGGGAATTATCACGGTTTAATCAATTAAAATTGAATTTCCTGTTCGAATTTAGTTAGTGTAAATCAAGCATAATTACTTTCTCTCAAAATCTATAAATCTATTAATTTGTAAAATTACACATTCGACATACAAGTTTTGTTTTAATCAAGTGGAAAGTTTTATCGAACAAGGCATTTTTTTGTTAAAATATTTGAAAAATTTCCGTCACTCTAAACAGCTTACACTGTAACTTGAAGATTGCAGGGGCACATTGACATCTAGTATCGAGTAGTTGAACTAAGATGGTTGATAATACGGAAACCTACTAGTTTTATTGCTTATTATTGATTCCTCGTGTTTACATTATTTTTTAATTTTCTTTCCGCTTATTTATTTTATGAATAATAAATTATTATTTTGTTGTTTATTATTGACTCTTCCAGTGTTTACGTTATTTTTAAATTTTATTATACTTTCCGCTTATTTATTTAATTATTTATTGACGTTACAGATTTGTCCGAAAGATGTCGCCGCAAATTTTCAAGGTTAGGTTTATCATTTTTTTCACTTGTCAAATTTCAGTTGAAATGTCAGTTTGATTTGAATTAAGATTGGAAATAAAACTGTGTTCTCATCATTAGTTGAATGATTGCTTTGTAACTTGCTTATCATATTGCGCAATCCGTTGTTTTTGAAATAAATAAATATCAAAAACAATAATCATTACTTGTAAGCAAATCTGTGAAGGTAACGCTCGTTCGGTGCAGTAATTTAAGTTAAAAAAAAAAACCAACAAATTATTGGTACAAGTTGGGTAAATTATGGGCTTATTATCTGAAGGCAGTCCATTATCATGGGAGGAAACGAAACAACTATCCGAACACGTCCGCGAACACGGCATTATACAATTCATAAATTTATATAAACGATTACGTGACCGTCAAGGTGATATATTGAAATGGGGCGATGAAGTTGAATATATGATCGTGAAATTCGATGATGTCAATAAAACAGCACGGGTGAGTTTACGGGCACATGAAGTCTTGAACGAATTGAACAAGAAAGAACAAGAGAATCCGGATAGTGTACGTTCATTGTGGCGACCGGAATATGGAGCTTACATGGTGGAAGGTACGCCTGGTCAGCCGTACGGTGGCCTATTGGCGCATTTCAATATTGTTGAAGCCAATATGAGACATAGACGCGAAGAGGCAACCCAAATATTACAAGAAAATGAACGTCTAATGTCCATCACGAGTTTCCCTAGGTAATACTCAATTCAAATAAACTAATTTTTTTTACCATGTAATAATCGATTGTATCGATATAAATCAAGGACGCTAATTTAACAGATGTTTATCTTCACTTACTGCGTAATTGAACGGATAATTATACTCGAAATAACAAGCAGAAAACCGCAGATAAGACGCATTTATGTTCGTTTCCTGCACGATTTTTTCAAGTATTCTAATCGACACTCAATTTTTTATTGAATATTATTGGTAATTTTCCAGATTAGGTTGTGAGAATTTCACGGATCCAATAGTAAAACCGACACCGAACGAAGGTGCAACAAGATCCCTATTTTTCCCCGATCAAGCCGTCTTTCCCGGACATCCAAGATTTCTAACATTATCGCGAAATATACGCGAACGGCGCGGTGAAAAGGTTGCAATCAATCTACCTGGTATCCCATTAAAAATTCGTATCAATTCAATATTAATTCGAATATTTTTATAGTTTTTAAAGATAAAAATACGAAAATTCCGGTCGAGAATTCTCAAGAGAATTACCCCGATTATGTCTATATGGACGCTATGGGTTTCGGTATGGGTTGTTGTTGTCTACAATTAACATTTCAAGCTTGTAATATAACAGAAGCGCGCACATTATACGACCAATTAACACCACTATGTCCAATTATGGTAATTAAGTAGTATTAATAATAATAGAAATACAATACAATTCCCTCTATATTTGATTAATTAATTAATTAATATTTCCAATTGATTAGTTGGCGTTAACGGCCGCCTCGCCTGTGCACCGTGGCTGTATCACAGATGTGGATTGTCGTTGGAATGTGATCGCCTGTTCGGTTGATTGTCGTACAAAAGAGGAACGTGGTCTATTACCGTTAAAAAACAATAAATTCGTTATAAATAAATCACGTTACGATTCAATCGATTCATATTTATCCGAACAAGGTGAAAAATTCAATGATGTTAAATTAATCTACGATGAGAATATTTATAAGAAATTAATCGATAATGGTATTGATCATTTATTAGCACAACATGTTGCACATTTATTTATACGTGATTCGGTGTCGTTATTTTCGGAGAAAGTCCATCAGAATGATGAAGAGGATACCGATCATTTTGAAGTATTACTTTATTGTTTTTTTTTTATAATTTATTTAGTTATTAATAATAATTTTAGAATATACAGTCGACAAATTGGCAGACGATGCGTTTCAAACCACCACCACCCAATTCGAAGATCGGTTGGCGTGTTGAATTTCGTCCATGCGAGATCCAATTGACTGACTTTGAGAATGCAGCTATCGTTTGTTTTGTTGTACTATTAACTCGAGTTATCTTATCATACAATTTAGATTTTCTTATACCAATTAGTAAAGTAAGTAAAATTACACATTATCAACAGTAATTTGTCTCGAAATAAGCTGACTTTGTAAACGTAAGTCCGCACCTTGTTTCAATCGCTTATTGATAATGTACCGGTAAGCGGTTGAAACAAGAAGCGGACCTACGTTCACAAATCATAGCTGTGGTTCTTCAATAGATAATTAATTAAATCTAATTAGGTTGATGAGAATATGCAAAATGCACAAAAACGTAACGCCTGTAAAGACGGTAAATTCTGGTTTAGAAAAGAAATAACAACACACATCAGTCCACCGGAAGCTAATGAATGTTGTCGTAAAGGTACAATGAATTGTGAACCGAAAAATTGTGAAATTTGCACATTGATGACAGTTGATGAAATTATAAATGGCAAAGTATTTATTTAAAATTCAACCGATAATCGTATTCTTTAACTTTTTGACGATTCGTTACTATCGCAACAATCTTTTAACACTTTAGTATACCGCATGATTGGCTTAAATGGTCCTACACTTTGTTTTTAAAAACCATAACATCATCAGACCAATTTCCCGATGAACTACATAGTTCAAATTTTGGTCTCTAATTGTATTTTGTTTAATCGCTTGTCAAATACTGGACCATTTAAGAGTTGATCTCCAGCGTTGTTATGGTAACGAATCGCCAAAAAAGTTACAGAATACGATTGTGAATTTCTTAAATTAATTATTTTCCAATTATAGGAAGGTGAATTTCCTGGTTTAATATCGTTAATTAACACATATTTAAGCGGTATGGATGTTGATGCTGATACACATTGTACAATACAACAATATTTAAAATTTATTCAACGACGTGCCGCTGGTGAGATACACACAACAGCATCATGGATCCGGAAATTCGTCACAGAACATCCGGATTATCAGTAATTGTCAATTTAATTATTCCGTTGTATTCTCTAATTTTTTTAAAGCATTACCATGACAACAATTCTATCTTACTCTTTACAATTCTACCTTGTGTAAATTTGAAGAATAAAATAGTCTCTGTTGTTGTAGTAACGAATCGATATACATTTAGAGAATACCACTAATTATTAATTATTGATAATTATCTCTATTGTAGGCAAGATTCTAGAATTTCCGAACTTATAAATTACGATCTATTGAAAACAATGGATGAAATTCAGAGTGGTAAACGTGAATGTCCTGAATTATTAGGAGATTTTACAATGTCTAAAACTAAAGACAGTATACCATCAGCGTTATCAAATATTTGTTAATTTAAATTAGAAGAAATCCAATATGGTGTTATTATTAAAATCAACACCATGTCTCGACGATTGCTGTTTAATTCAATTGAAATACTAGTTTAGTACTTAAAATTCAGCTTAAGACACATATTTTTTCAAACAAAAATCAATTTTTGATGTATTCTTATTTTATATTGTAGATAATTTCTAGATTGTTTATCGTAGATAAGAAAAATTGATATTGTCAGTATTTTGAGCATTTAGTAATTGTAAATTTTTGGAAAGATGGTTTTTAACACTTATAATTAATAATTGTATGTATTGATCTTAAAAACACCAAACATTAATTCAATTCAAAAAAAAAAAAACGTTTAAAAATATCACAGAAATGTTCCAATATTGTAGAACGGATATTCAATCGAATCATCGATGGCGTGCTTTCTTATTATTATTTTTCTTGGCACTATTCTGTACACTGAAATTCTTCTGTTTGGCCGATGAATGATGATCACGCGCCGGACTTGATCGATGATGGTCTAAACCATTTTGCGTTATAATTCCACCGCTACCATTCGATGTTGCGAACGAATTGATCGATTGTTTACCAGCTGTTTTGATGCCAGTTTCTGTTGTATGGATATTTGTAGGAGGGCCAACGTTTGTATCACTGGAATCCTCATTCGTTTGTGATTCTGTATCACTGTGATGTTCCACTATTTCATCGAATCACGGTGATAAACAAATTAATATAAATCGTCTAGAATTATCGATAATTAGAAATAGTTTAATACCTGGACAGAAAAACTGGATTTTCATGGTTTTTTACAGTTTCAGCTGGAAAATTATTTGAATGGTGGAAATTGTGTAAAAATCCGAAATTGTAAAATAGATTTTTCTGTTGAGGTATTCTCTACTAAAGTTCTAAGATCAATCAAAACTAAGCAGAATCAGACATGCACAAAAGAATTGCGATTATAATGAAGCATTTTTATATAAAAAATGAACTAGATGAGTATGTACACGTGCAGTAGTATGGAAAATCAACTATAGATAACAGTCTATTATTTAAGATAATTAATTAATTGTCATGAGCTTCATGTGAAGTCTTACTTTTTTCAGGATTCTGATCCACAATGCCACTTACAGCCTACGATTTAAAAATTCAATTATTACATTTTACATCCGTAGTACTGAAATTTACCGCCATCGATGTTATCGATGATTTTGAGAATAATCGTTCGGCTTCTTTAAATTTTCGATTTCGCTTATCGGCCTTTGAATTCGTCGTTTTATTACTCGACAAATAACGATCCCATCCTCTTATTATGTTGCCATACAACTGCGTGTCCTCCAAATATGAACCTTCAAAGGCGTAGATTTGGCGTTCTAAATTCGCCAAAGTTTCCTGAAATGATCGCATTTTCATTTCTTGATTACCCTAACAATCAATCGATAAGTTGTTTACCCCTATTTCAGCCTTTCGTTTCACTAATTCGGCCAATTCCTGTCTCGCATCTACACTGATATTGTTTTTTGTAGACATTTTCAGGGACGATCGCAAAAATGCTGAAAATTAAAGTTGTTTTGTGAGAAAATTTTCAGGAAATCACAACTGTCACTGTCACAAATAACGACGACATCAAACCAACAATCATTGCAGCCAACCTAGTGTGATTATTTCCACTAAACTGGCATTATAGTCCGGTTAATTGAACTCGAGCAGCTTGGCTTATTGTTGTTGCAAATAATAAAGAATCGCAAATTGTTAATTCTAATCGTTGTTACAATTGTGAAATCTTCAATTTTCCTATCGCAAACTCATAAATTGAAGTAATATTTTAATGGAAACGGAAAAATAGATAAAGATTTCTATAAATACTGTATGTATTAGGATTACACAAATATTGAAGAGGTAATTCATAAGAATTTAACTAAAATTAGTTGAGTAACATTCAATTTCGAATTAGGAGTACATGAATGCAAAGGCGGTATTCATCCATTTAATTTGGTGACTTTGAAAGGCCGAAATGTTGGAAATTTTCTACCAGGAGTATGTGAACATGTAAGAGGTACTCAATTCAAATTTAGCGCGAGATTTAAAACATTACACAACAGAATTTTGCAATTTTTAAAAATAACAGGAATAAAACTAGAATAAATCAGATTATTTCGAATTATACTGGGAGTAATTATTTATTCAAAAGAATATTAGTTTAACAATTCAATTTATATAAATATTAAATTTACAAAGTAATAACAGCAGCCGATTCATAATAGCCTGTTTTTGAAGTTGTAAATCTCGCCGACAATTCAATTTGTTCTAAACTCGTTCTGCCGAAGTAATAATCCTTGTATTTTTCTAAAATGTACGTAGCGTCGAATGATTCACGTTTCTGTTCTTTCGTTTGGTATTCATCGTGTTTTCTAAACAATGAATTCATCAAAGTTACATGAAGTTTAACATTATCGTACTGTTTTCGAACTAATCCTGCAAAACAAATTCTCTTAAAACAATTTAAGAAAAATCACTAAAATATTTACCATTTCTGTAGAAACAATTTAGAAGTTCGTCGGCTAGAATTTGGAAATTCTCTTCACCATTTGTGGTATCTAATTGTACTTTCCCATACAGTACATCAACTTCACTAGGATCATCATTCATAATTTCTAAACCTTTCAATAGAATCGAATTCTTATTCTTCGGGCACAAACTTTTGAAAGTCTCCCTAAACGAATTCAACACACTTTTAGCTTTCTCAATCTCAACCGCATCCAATAATGTTAGAGTAACGATAGTTAAATGTAATTTTTCCGGTTTCTGAAAGATCGTCTCATCTACGCCTCTAGTAGACGGGCCTCTAACAATATCTGCCTTGAATTTATCAAAATTCGTTCTAATCTCTGGGGAAACCATCGGAATCGATAGAAAATGCGTTACTGACATTTTCTCTCGTTTCGTTAACAAAATCAAAGCGATTTGAGTACGAGCCGATGCTACACTGCGTTCACTACGTCCGGTAATTTTAACATCACCCGTCTCCCCGGGTTTCGGTACTTTTATTAAAGTGCCGGTATTCTCCTGTAATTCCCTCAAACGCATCCCGCGTGGACCGATAATCGCCGCGTGCAAGGCGCTGAAATTGCTCAATTTAGGTTCGATTGCCACTTTTATTACACAATCTTACTTTGGTACATAGAAGGAAGTCATGTATTTGCCGGATTTTGTTGGATTTATGTCGTAATTGTCCTCCAAGTCGCCACAATTAAGCAGATCATCTACAAAATATTCTATTTATTTTTAGGAATACAATGGAGATGAATTACCTTCGTTATCTTCGTATGGAGCTAAATTGGTGTAGTTTGAAGGTTTGTGGTCGTTTTTCTTGGTATCGTTTTCAACAGATAACATCCAATAGAAATGGTTTGATTTACCATTTTTCAAGTCAATCAATTCGACTCGTTCTGGTAGCGGCTCAGGCGAGGAGAAAATCGATAAAATCTCACTGTCGTTCATGTTTTCAAACTTCGCGAAATCAAAAATTGAGGTTAGAAATCCCTGACATTTAATATAGGCAGCACAAAATACATTCATACAGCCAATCATATACAACGAAATTGGTACAAAATTCAAAATTTACTCCAATTGTTTCGATTTATTGGAAAAATTATTTAAAATACAAATTAATATTGGATACTACGTTTAGTTTGAATATCATCAAGAACTGCCTGTAATTCTTCATCTTCAAAACGTCCCTCTAGTGACGGTATTAAAGATTTAGCTTCCTCCGTGGTTTCCGGACAAAGATTTGCAATTGCTGCCAATTCGAATTTATGCAATTTCTTTTGCATCAATAAACTAAAATCGAACAAATTTAGAAATTTATCGAACTTTTAGAACAACAAACCTACTTTCGTACAGCCGAGATAGTTTCTTTATTTTTGAATTTTCGAAAACGATCCGTATACGTTAACGTCTTCATGAAAACATCGCTGAATTCCTGTTCGTCTTCAGCCGATTCGTTTTGGGCTTTACGATGTTCTAACAGCATGTGTACTTCGGAAATTAGTAGAGTTTCGGCGTTTTCGAATTCTGGAAAATATTAAAATTGAAATATTAATTTGTAAAATTCACAAAATACATACTTGATGATATTAATTTAATGTATAAACAAATTAATAACAAATAAATTAAGTTGTAGATTTATTGATATAACCCTCTTGGACTAAGAAATCAAATAATCGTCTCGTTTTGTTCACATCAATCTTCAACAATTTCCTTGCCGTTTTCAATTGAACTGAACCCATCTTTTTATTTTCATTAATCAACAATTCCTTCAATTCTAAATATGTGATTGGTACTAATCGTACAGTTCTACATAAATCACGTTCAGCTAATGTTAATTTTTCATAGCCCGGCATTCCGATTATTTCAATTGGGGTAAATAATGATCGTTTTTTCTGTTGTTGTTGTTGCTGTAAAATTGTAGGTAAAGTCACATTATCATTTCTTTTATTACATTTCCAATTCATTTTCATTTCCATTTGGAACTGTTTCAAATCATTCTCGCATTGCTCGTACAAAGGCTTCAACTTTAAATACAATCGTGCATCGGCTAACGTTCGTATACCTTTCCGTCTCAATTCACACAACCTAAAAATCATCGTTTTAATTCCATCTCAATTACAATAATCGTGTTAGTATCAACCTTAAAATTTGTATTTTTAATTCTCCACTACGGTGTAGACCTTCCATTAAGAACTCAAATTGAAACGGTGTACAAAACTGCATAAATCTAATCAATTTCTCATAGACAGGCTTCGTTATTGTGAGATCATAGCGATGCAGCCAGGTATGAACTTTTCTTGAAACTAACAAACCGTGATCCCGAATAATTTTCTTCCAACGTTGGCGTTCTTGTAAACGCCGATTATACGCTTTTATTACACCGCATTGTAAATCACTAATCACATTAAAATAGGAATCATCAACATCGAACAGTTTCATATTCGATAGCATATCCTCAGCATTAGTATCGAATTCGTTCTCGAAATCGGATCTTGCCGGATTATAGCCGGCTAAATATTTATAACCGGCGGTATTCGGGGCATATCTGGGAGGTTCATCTGTATCAGTGATACGGAAACGGTACGGTACAATCGGTTCGGGGAAAACAGCCGTAATGTTTTCTTTAATTTCGGGTAATTCACTCGAACCGTGCCGATCTAAATAGTAATAATCGTAGTGTCTTTTAATATCACGTACACTACGATTCGGTAATTCTTTTGCAACTAAATTCCAATTCTTGAATCGCAATATTGAATCCAACAGGATCATTTCTTCTTTAGCTGTCCAGTCGCAATTTGGGAACAAGACGAAATCATCGCGAATTATTTGATAATTGTGATTGTTGTGATGGTTTAGAAATTCACAACCATTCGAGAAGCATTGTAAACAAATATTGTAATTGCATACAACACAATAAATATAAGGTGCGATTAATTCGTTTGAACAATTCGAACATTGATCGATATCATTGATGGTGTTTAGGAAATTTGTTTGTAATTTCAACGACTGATTATTGGTGGATGGGTGGATTTCTGAAAAGTTTCATAGATTCGTGCAAAACAATTGAGCTTGTTTGGTTCTAATTTTATGACAAAAATTTAGATTTTCAATTGAAATCAACGATTAAATTTACCTTTGGGAAATTGTAAGTCTGCGGCATCTTCTTCCGTTAAATCGGTGTTAGTATTCGCCATAATTTTTACGAAAACAACTCGAAAATTGGGGAAGATTACAACAATCGATTCCGTTGGAAACAAGAGAATTTTAGGTTATGTTCAGCGAAGCAAAAATGGCGGACAGATAATTGTAGCGCATTTACAATAATTTCAAATAATTACCAAAATACTGCGTTGACATAAAATTTTCAATTTAATATAAATTGAGAATTAATTTAAATTTTTTGTTATACTCATTGTATCGATATTATTCAATTATCTTATTAATTCCGACAATTGTGTAATTGTATTATTGGTTGCCTACACAATACATTCTTGATTCTTAGTTGGCTGTGCTCGGTCTATTTGATGTGGTTGAAAAATGTCAAACTTAACAAAATATGAATCAATCTACGACATTACGTATCCAAAACAGAGCCAACTAAGAAGAGAAATATCGTATACCTGTATATTAAAAGTATAAAAATTAAAAGGATTCTAGGATGAGTATAATGTAGCAATGATAAATTAAAGTCAACAATTTATTTCATATAAAATAAAAACCAATCGTTAATACCTGAAATGAAATAATAACGTTGACTTGGATTTTTCCTATTTATTTTTTATAAATCCTGTAATTAGCATTCTAATCATCTTTCTTTGATTCAACTTTACTACCACGAATAAGACCAGTACGTCTGGCAGCAATAAGACCAACTTTACGACCAGCTGGTGTACCACGTTTAACTGTCGATGCTTTACCAATATGTTGATGATTACCACCACCGTGTGGATGTTCAACTGGATTCATAGCAACACCACGTACTTTAGGCCAGCAATTACGTTTAGCTTTATATTTATGATAAGCACGACCGGCTTTCAATATTGGTTTGTCAATACGACCACCACCGGATACAATACCTAAAAATTATTTAAAATTTTACTCAAAATCCATAGTAAATTTAGATAAATACTTACCGACCATAGCCCGGTTATTAGATGGAACAACTTTTTTAGCTCCTGATGGTAGTTTAACACGTGTCTTCTTTGTATCGTGATTGTGGGCGATAACTGTGGCATAATTACCAGAAGCACGAGCTAAACGGCCACGATCGCCGGTTTTCTCTTCCAAATTACAAACGATCGTACCTTCAGGCATTGCTCCAATTGGCAATACATTACCTACAATACAAACCAATCAATCCATAATACAACCAATTTGAAAATAATGCCCGACTTACCGATTTGTAAACTTGCTTTTTTACCGCAATAAACAAACTGTCCAGTGTACATTCCTTCTGGGGCAATAAACAATTCTTTTCTTGTTTTAAACTTGTAGGGGTCACGAAAATGTACAACGGCTAATGGGGCACCACGACCTGGATCGTGGATGATATCTTTAACAACACCTTTAATGTAACCATGACGTTCGGAATAATCTAAATAACGTAATTTCGGTGCGCCTTTCCTTCTTGTTGTATGCGACTTGAAAACCGATCCCGCACCTTTACGTTGTGCACGAATTACACGTCCCATCTTTTAAGTTTGACTGCAAATAATACAAACAGGAATTAAAGACAAACATAACCTATAAAAATTAACAATTAACAATTCGGATAATTTAGAAAAATACCGTAATAGAAATAGAAAATAATCACTAATTAATAATAATTTACCAATTTAATTTGAGGATGATTGGAATTTTATTAGATAAATTACGATTTTTATTGAAATAAAATCGATAACATACCGTGCTCACTGTTGACGAACTCAGAAAGAACCACTTGGGGAATTTCGTATTTTCACACCAAATCAGCGATAAAAATCCCCAAGATTTTGACAACTATTTAAAAATTGGCGCCAATAACAATTATTCAATTATATTTATTTACGTTAAATTAAGCACAAAAAAGAAATAACTATGCACAATAATTGGCTAATTATTAATTACAAGAATTATAAAAACTCTTGATGATGGATAATATTTTACATTGTTCAAATGTTAGGTTATGTGATTTGCCGCCAATTTTAAGAGGAGTGGAGTTGTTTACAATACTCTCAAAATTTGGCTATTAATGTTAAATTACGTGGGTTTATTTCAAAGAAATGGCTGATTCAGGTTCGTTACGCTTTCTTCTTATTGTTTTTATTAATTGTCAAGTATTATTTTAGAACAACAACGGCCAAAACGCCAGAAACGAGACTCTTCGTATAAAGCCAAAGCTTTTGAGAAATTCAAAGATATCAAGAGTGGCAAACGGAGCAAGTATGCAGATGAAGAAGTTGATAACGTGTACGATGTTGTTGAAGAATCTGAATATATAAAAAAAGTTGTAGATCGTCAAAACGACGACTGGATTGTTGATGATGGTATGTTCTATTTATAAACAATAAGTAATAATTAAAAATTATTTTATAATAGACGGTAGCGGATATGTGGAAGACGGTCGTGATGTATTCGACGACGATCTTGATGTAGAATCAATAAATGCAGCCGCTTCTACTTCACGTGGTAAGAAACGCAAGAAGAAATCCCTCAATGAGAATGCTGGTGGTAAAGCTAAACTTCAATATATGTTGTCGAATATGCCGGCGAAGAAGAAAGAAGAGAAAAACTTGAATAACGATGATGTCTTGAGTGAATTATTAGAGGAAATCGATGAGACTCCAAATACGAATCAGATCAAACCGAAACCGATAACTAGTGGATTTTCTGCGATACTCGCCAATAGGAAAGCCGAAAAAGAGTACATTAGAAAATTGGATATCAATAAACCAATCAGTAAAGAAGAGAAGAAGAACCTAAAGTTTTAAAACAAATACACAATAATAAGAAAATTGATGATAGTTCACAAGAAATTGAAGATAAAGATGTTAAAATTGACGAGAGCAATACAACGATAACGCAAGATGATTGTTTTAATGATGATTTTGATATGACACAAATTGATGAATTTAATGCAACTGTTGTTGATGATGATAAGAAAGAAAAAAGTGATGATATTGTCGAGAATTGGTTCTCTACTGATTTCCAATTAGCTAATCTTGATGATACTATCGAAACAACACCGGTTATCAATGAAGATAGCGAAAATGACGTATTTCGTTTCTATTGGCTTGACGCTTATGAAGATTCAAATAAACAACCCGGTGTTGTTTTCTTATTTGGTAAAACATGGGATGATACAAACAAGAATTATGCAAGTTGTTGTGTTGTTGTTAGAGAGATTGAACGGAAAATCTATTTTCTACCAAAACCATTTGTAAATTATAATCTCGTTTTGATTACAAATTAATGAGATTTTATTATTTTAGGATGATACAGGCGAGGAGATCACCAGTCAGGATGTTTATAAAGAAATCAACGAGACAATAATGAAACCGCGTCAAGTTAAACATTTCAAAGCTCGCCCGATATCGAAGAAGTACGCTTTTGAAGCCGGCATTCCCACCGAATCCGACTATATTGAAGTCCGATATTCGGTAATTCTAATATATTCAATTAATTAAAGTGATTAATTCTGAAAATTAAGGCTCGAGATCCGCCAGTTTCCAGTACAACCCAGGGACGTACGTTTTCTCGTGTTTTCGGTACCGAATCATCCTATTTAGAAATTCTCCTATTAGAACGGAAAATTAAAGGACCATGTTGGTTGGATATAACGAATTTTACAAAAACTATAAATCCAATTAGTTGGTGTAAAATTGAGATTGATTGTTGTAAATTGAACGATGTCAATATAGCGAATTGTAAGGAAAAAACGTTAACACCACCGCCTTTGGTTGTTGCTTCGATCAATTTGAGACGTTGCATCAATCCGAAAACATCCAAAAACGAAATTGTTATGCTATCTTGCGTGATTAATCAGAAATATTTCGTTGATAAGCCGGTGTCTAGTGTACCGTTCCAAAAACATTTCTGCGGTAAGTCTTAAATTCGTATTTAAAAAAAAATTAATTATCAATTTTGTAGTATTTACAAGTCCGAATCAACAGATATTTCCACCGAATTTACACACAATTCTCAGTTCATACAAAGGAACAACCGTACAAAAAGTCGATACAGAGAAGGCTTTATTAAACTATTTCATAATACAGTTATCGAAGATTGATTGCGATCTAATCGTAGGGCACGATCTGATCGGTTATCAAATGAATATAATCAGCGAACGTTTATGTTACTACGAATTATACAACAATTTTAGCAAATTAAGCCGCCTAAAACGTACAATTTTAATCCAAAGGAAACTCGAACGCGAATTATTCTTGGGCCGTTTAGTTTGCGATATCAAACAAACTACAAAAGAATTAATCAAATGTCGATCGTACGATCTGAATGCTTTGTGTGAAACCGTATTGAAGTTAAATGAGAATCAACGTATCGATTTAGAATTGGATGATATACCGAAAATGTTCCAAACTAGCAATGATATTATCAAATTGATACAATTAACAATGCAGGATACTTTGTATACTATGAAGATTATGTACCAGTTGAATATGATACCGTTAGCCATGCAAATTACGAATATTTGCGGTAATATTCTGTCGAAAACTCTACTCGGTGGACGTTCAGAACGGAACGAATATTTACTGTTGCATGCGTTTTACGAGAAAAATTATATCGTTCCGGATAAATTGTTCAGTGTTAAGAAAAATGAAAAAGTGTCGGGATCTAAGAAAAAACCGAGTTATTCGGGTGGTTTAGTTTTGGAACCAAAAGTCGGACTTTACGATAAATTGATCTTATTGATGGATTTTAACTCGTTGTATCCGAGTATTATACAAGAATACAACATATGTTTCACCACAATCCCCATCGATTTGAATGAAGATAATATGGTGTTGCCTAATGAGAATCTACCATCAGGAATTCTACCAACAGAAATTCGGAAATTGGTAGAGAGCCGTCGGCAAGTTAAAACATTAATGAACACGCCCGATTTGAATGTTGATTTAAAACAACAATATAACATCAGACAAATGGCTTTAAAATTAACCGCAAATAGCATGTACGGTTGTTTGGGTTTTACCAATTCGCGTTTCTATGCAAAGAATCTTGCAGCTTTAATCACTTTGAAGGGTCGCGAGATTCTCACAAATACCCGTGATGTTGTCGAAAAAATGAGCTATAACGTCCTGTACGGCGATACGGATAGTTTGATGATTCTAACAAATATTGTCGATTATGATGGTGTATTTAAAATCGGCAATAAAATCAAACAGGAAGTTAACAAATTATATAAACAAATCGAATTGGATATCGACGGGGTATTTAAAAGTTTATTATTGTTGAAAAAGAAGAAATATGCGGCTGTTACTCTAACGAAAACGCTACAAAATGAATTGAAACAAATGATCGAATATAAAGGTTTAGATATTGTGCGAAGAGACTGGTCGCAATTGGCCGCAGAAGCCGGTAGATTTTTAATAAAACAAATCTTCAACGATACAACTTTAGATGAACGTATCACTACAATTTTGCAATATTTAAAAAAACTAAAAGATGATCTACACCAGAATACAATACCGCTATCTTTATTGATAATAACGAAACAATTGACGAGAAATCCGGAATTATATAGCGATAAAAACTCGCTGCCCCACGTGCAAGTAGCTCTACGTTACAATAAAGAACACGGTGGTCATTTACGATCTGGTGATACTGTTCCGTATATAATCTGCGATGATGGTACAAATAAACCGGCAACACAACGCGCCTATCATGTAGAAGAATTAAAAAATAATCAATCATTAAAAATCGATGTCAACTATTATCTATCGCAGCAAATCTATCCGGTTATAACCAGGATTTGCGAACCGATTGACGGTATCGATGATACCCAAATTGCTGATTGTTTAGGTCTGGATAAACTGATCAAATCACACCATCATCAGCAACAACCGAGTAGTGTGATTGGTGAAAATATAACACGACCGGAGATTAAATTTCGTAATGTTGATAAGTTTAGTTTTAAGTGTTTAGTGTGTCAGTTTGTTAATACAATTGATGGTCCGTTGGAGAGTTCACATAATATGCCGTTTGATAAATGCTCGAATACGGATTGTAATGCCCGACCGTTGGATTATTCGGCAAATATACAAAATCAATTGATTACAGCGATAAATTCCTATATTGATCGATATTATTTGTATGAGATGTATTGCGAAAATCCAATGTGTACAAATGAGACGACGCATTTACCGCTGATTTTTTCCGGTAAATTCCCGTTGTGTACATCGTGCAAAGATGGTGTTTTATTGAAGAAATACACGGAAGGAGACTTATATTATCAACTATTATACTTCCAGTACATCTTCAATTTGAGTAAATTAAATAAAAGTAAGTATAGTGTAATTGTTTGATGTATTTTATAATAATTGTGTGTTTGTAGAGCCGATTTTAAGCCAACAAGTTGAGACATTTTACAATATTTTGAAAGAAACGGTCGATAAACGTCTGAATTTTTGCGCCTTTTCTACCATAAATCTCGACGAACTTTTCAGTGGATTTAAATTAACCGATAAAGATTACACGTATGTTCCGGATTGTGAAGATAGTGATGTAGATGAATAATATAAGATTAATTAAACTTATTTGAAATTACCGCTCACTGTCAAATTTTCTCAAATCCTGCCAATCAAATAATTACATAAATGGCAACAGTGTAATTGCGCCATAGATCTACTACAGGTGTACATTGCTATTTAAGCTCGCAGTAGCCTATGATTTTGCGAACGTATGTTGGTTTCTTGTTTGAACTAAATAATCTGCATTACCGACATCCTCTTGTTTCAACAGATTGTCGGTAATGCAGATTACAAAGTTGAAATAAGAAGCTGACCTACGCTCTCGAAGTCATGGGCTACTGTGAACTTGAACAGCGTTGTACACCTGTATATTTTAACAGATCTATGTTGTAGATCTTCACGTATAGGTGTCGTTACGTGTTATATTTCACCGGAGGTGCGCATTTTTGAGAGTTTGAAGAGTTTTGCGACAAGCGGCAAAAGGCAAGATCATACTTCACAGGATCATTTCTGTAGTATATCTTCATAATCTTCAACTTTACTTTTAGAGTTGAAAAAAACCACGAAGATGAGGTGAAGTTCGGTGTGTTGAGCGTGAGGCATGTATTCATTGATTCTTTTAGAGTCTTTGAAACTTACGATGATCGTTCAGTCCGAGTCTCCATGACTCGGGAAAGCACACCGAGCATTCTGAGTGGTCACTTTTTTATAAAATCCAAACATAAATCCCCCATTTTATTAAAAATTAAGCAAGTTCTCTTGTCAGTTTAGAAGCTTTATTTAATTTTATTATTCGATCAATAAGAAATTTACAATTAAAAATCACTAACGCGCCCTTTTCGCTCCCAATCCCCATACCGCGTGGGCTCCGGTCCTCGTGGTCCACCAATCTCGCCAGTATGTGGATTCGTATTATTCGGCCAAGGCTTGAACAATTCCTTTTCTTGATTGGCGTTTTCATTGGTCTTATTGATTTCATCGAACTGTTCCTCGGACATTGTTTCACGTAATTTCCTACGAAATTGTTTCATTCGTGGACTCAAACCTTCTTCGTCGTCATCTAGTTCATTTTTATTCGACGAATAATAACGTAAAACTGGACAAATACAGCGATATTGAGGAATTATTATTGAGTTTAGAGCAAAAATTGGTTTAATTATGCTCATCGTTCGTAACCCGTTACGAGTTTTAAATAATCAACTGAGCTAACGTCAAATAGTTGTCAAAACTGCCAAAATCATGTGGTTTCGTCAATGAGGTACTAGAGTGCGCATCTCCTATACATGTATTAAAGTCCCTAGATATATAAAGTACCGCAATTCAATGTTCAAATGTGTTAGAGAGAGAAGTACATTTTCTAGACACAACATGGCTGCTTGACAGAAGGCGACCTTCATTTAACAGAAAACAATAACTGATAACCAATGAATGACACTGGTCATCAAAATTTTTAGCGCGCCAAATTTAAAAATTTAAATTTTAAGTATTTAATGTTGCCTACCCCCACCAATATAACTGGCAAGAGCCTGTCTTGTTTCATTTTGTTTGAAGTTGGCGTCAGATTTCAGACACAAAATGGATGCCAATTGCGGTACTTTATACATATAGGGACTTTAACGTTTTTTGAACGGATGCGCACTCTAGTCCCTCATTTCGCGATTGTTTCTTTTTAAAAAAAGTTAGGTTATGGCGGGCTGTTCTAGTAACTGTCAATTCGCATGGCATCTTATCGTGTTTAATTATTGATAAGCTATATAAAATTTGAATTTCATCAACAATATGTCTCGTGTAAGTATGGATTTTTATTAAACAGTATCGATAGTTGATAAGGTTATAATATCAGGATATTCGTTCGTATTTTACCGTGGTCTCTAAAAAATCGAATTCTGATATCAAATCGAAATCGAACACTACTGCTAGTAATACAGACGCAAAAAAACGAAAAAATCGCATCCTCGATGATTCAGATGATGATGACGTTATTGCCGCAACGCCAGAATCGAAAACTACAACGAAACGTAAAGCTATAAGTTCCGATTCTGAAGATGAGAATAAATTGAAAAATACAAAAAAATCAGCAAATACGACAAGTAAATTGAAACCAGTCAATGTTGAGGATGTATTCAAGAAAACACCAATCAAACAGAGTAAAGTTGTGGTTGAAAAATCAGAGAAAATCAACAACAATACAAATGGGATTGAGAAAGAGAAACCAAAAAAATCGAAGAAAAACAAGAATACACCAGAAATTCAAGTGCATAAAGACACCGATTTCGCTCGAACATTATTAGAATTAGATGATGATAATGATGATATTTTAGGCACTAATATTGATGTTTTAGATAAGACAATTGAAGAAGAAATCATTAATAAGGATGAAAATCAATCGCCAAGTACTTCACGTAAACGTTCAAGAGACGATTCGATCAATAGTGATAGTAGGTGATTTTATTTTAATCGAATTGTAATTAATTTTTGTACAATTCAAGATAATTCTCCAAAAAAGAAGAAGAACGATAAATTTGAACATACAGATTCTGGAATAGATCCCGGCCAGGAAGCTTACGAGAAACGTCGTTATTCGGCTATGTTATATCAGAAATATTTGAATAGATCCGGTCCGAAACACCATGGAATGAAAGAGATACCGAAAGGGAAACCGGATTGTTTAAATAATTTGTGTTTTTTGAGAACTGGCGTTTTAGATTCTTTAGAATCGGAAGAATTTGATAATTTAATTAAATCACACGGTGGACGAGTTGTACATGCCGTTTCGAGTATTGAAAATCGAATATTATTATTCAATTGAATTAATTTTGTTTATTAATTTAGAGAAAGTCAATTATGTGGTAGTTGGTGAGGATCCTGGGCCTAGTAAACTTGATAAAGCTAGAGGCTATAAAATACCGGAAATTACAGAAGATGAATTGCTCGATTTGATTCTGGTTAAATCTGGAATGGAGGCGAAATATTGTAGGAAAATTGAGAAGAAACCGAGTGAAGATCAGGGTATTTGTGATGAAATTCTAGAAATTGAAAATACCGAAGATAATTTGCAAAAATTTGAGAAAATTAATGAAGTTAAAACTAAGAAATCTCCAATTAAAGTGGAAACAAAATCGAAAAAGGGACGGGAAAAGTCTCCAATAAAAACGAAAGATAATATTAAAACTAAGGAAGTTTCAGTGAAAATAGAAGAAAATAAAGCAAAATTAAAAAAATTGCCTGTAAAGGAAACAAATCATGAAACTATTAAAAAAACTGATTCAATTGATGATACTTTAAATCTAGCATTAACTGATAAATATAAACCGAAAGATTTAAAAAGTATAATAGGCCAACAAGGTGATAATAGTAATATGAATAAATTGAAACATTGGTTGGAGAATTGGTACCAAAATCAAAAACCAGAAATGAAGAAAACCCTAAAACGTCCGAGTCCATGGGCAAAGAATGATAACGGTGAATATTTTAAATGTGCCTTATTAAGCGGCCCACCAGGTGTTGGTAAAACAACAACATCAACACTAGTTGCCAAATCTTTAAATTTCGATATTGTCGAATTTAATGCATCCGATACAAGAAGTAAACGTTTATTACACGAAGAAGTATCCCAATTATTGAGCACTAACACTATAGCCGGATTCGCTACAGGTTTAACTAATTAATTTAATAATTCGTAGTTGTAATTAATTGTTTTAGGCCAACACCAAGTTAATAAAAAACGCGTACTTTTAATGGATGAAGTCGATGGTATGGCCGGTAATGAAGATAGAGGCGGTATACAAGAATTGATACAATTAATAAAAACAACACAAGTTCCTATAATTTGCATGTGTAATGATCGTAATCACCCGAAAACACGTTCGTTAGTTAATTATTGTTACGATTTACGTTTTAATCCACCGAAATTAGAACAAATTCGGGTATAAATTGTCTACTATACAATTATAAAACTGTTAAATTTATAAATCAGATGATTATAGGGCGCAATGTTGACCGTATGTTTTAAAGAAGGCATTAAAATCTCACCGAATGCATTAACTCAAATTATCGCCGGTACTAATTGTGATATAAGACAAACATTAAATCATTTGAGTTTATGGTCAACAACGAATAAGTGTATATCGATTGAAGAAGCCGAAAAAGGGGCGAAAAATGCTAAAAAAGATACAATTCTTGGTCCGTGGGAGGTTTGTCGTAAAGTTTTCACAAATAGCGAACATAAAGATTTAAGTGTGGCGGATAAGGCACGTTTATTCTTCTATGATTATAGTTTAGGGCCTTTATTTGTACAGGAGAATTATCTAAAAGTTCAACCACAAGGAGATCCGTTAGTATTATAGAAATTATTATTATAGAAATTATAATGCGAAATTTATAGAAAAAAATTGTTGAGAAAGGTAGCAGCAGCTGCGGATTCTATCAGTATGGGTGATACAATCGATTCGACAATACGTTCGACAAATAATTGGTCATTATTGGAGACACAAGCTATGTTCTCGTCGGTATTTCCCGGTCATTTTATGTCAGGTCATTTTGTTGGACGTATCGATTTTCCATCGTGGCTTGGTAAAAATAGTAAAAGGAGTAAATTTAATCGTATTGCTAGCGAAATACAGACGCATATTCGAATGACGTAATACTTTAATTAATTAAATAATAATTGTTTTAATTATGTAAAATTCCAGAACTTCTGCTAGTATTTTGGCTGTTAAATTAGATTATCTATTACCTCTACGAAATTCGATAATTTCACCGTTAAAAAAAGATGGTTTATCTGGCATTGATAAGGCTGTAAATGTTATGAAATCTTATAATTTATTACGTGAAGATCTCGATGGTTTAGTTGAATTAAGTCAATGGTGTAGTTCTAATACCAATCCGTTAAGTGATATTGATTCGAAAGTAATCTATTTTCTTAATTATTTTATTTGTTAATAATTTATTTTGTTAGGTAAAATCGGCATTTACTCGAAATTATAATAAACACATCCCATTATTGCCGTATGCTCCAACTACTGGATTATCGAAGGCGAAATTTAAACATCAAGATAACGATTTGTTGGGCGAAACTGACGAGTTAATCGAATCGGAAAATGAACCGGAAGACGACGATATCGGCAAAGATGCTTTAATTAAAGTGAAAGAGAAGAAAGCTGCTAAACCCAATAATGATAGACCCGGTACTAGTAAAAAGAAAGAAACTAAAGGTAGTAGTGGTCGTGGCCGTAAAAAGAAATAATTACCGACTTTTTTAAAACGTTTATTCCTTCTAAATTGTCTACTATTAAACTTTTGATCGTCTTTAATTTTGTTGTTTCAGTTTTTCGTTGCGTAATTTTAAATGGCGTTCATGGCGACGTCTTATCTCCAATACTTCCTTCATTTCTTCTTTATCTTCATCCTAGAATTTCGATTTCAGTCGCTAAATTGTATTTTTATAGAAATTACCGTTTGATTTAAACGCAGAACTAAAGCACGACGTCCGTCCGACATTGGTTGGGAATAAACTCGTAATTTTTTTAGACGTTCAGCCGGACTGACGCCTCTTTCAACGACCAACACGATTCTAGCCCACTGGAAAATTCTTAATTTACAATTAAATTCAAAAAAGGTACTCCATCTAATTGGAGACGATATAAGAACGAATTGCTGTTGATATATATCATTAAAAATCATACCAATCTACGACTTACGTTCTTATTTCGCCGCCCATTAGCAGATGGAATAGTGTTGAAGGAAAGATTACCTGTCGTTGCCACTCGTTTCTAGTTTCTGCAATTTTTTGGTAAGTATTGCCCATCATTGCTATCAACATATTGATTAAAAGTATCGAAACAATTACCATGAATATAACAAATAATATCTAAAATATTTAATTATATGGTAATTAGAATAGTTTAACAGTGGTATTCGATTCGTTACCATGACAACACTAGAGACTGTTCTTATCTGTATTTGAGTGAGATAGAAGAGCGTTGTCATGGTAGCGAATTTCTAAAAAGTTAGAGAATACGATTGTAATTTACTTTAGCTTCGTATTCATGATCGGTTTTCTCGAACGCCGTATAATAATCGCCGAAATTCGTTAACGACATCAAAAACATCGCCATAATCGATTCAATCGGTGTCGACATCGGATTTGTGGCTTCATCGATCTCGTCCGGTGTCAGTGGATTATCGTACGATAAAAAAATGATATAGAAAGCCTGCGAGAAGCCCATAACGAACACTAAATAGATTGAAGTGAATCGTAATAGATCGCCCATAACCATACGGTAGATCATAACGACGAATGGGCCGACGGTTTTAAAACCGCGACAGAAAAATAGGAAATATGGAGCTGTTGTTAACATAATGGCAACAGTTATGATGTCTTCGATTTCATCGAGACATGCCAGGCGTAAAAACGGTACGATCAACATTAAGATGCACGAGAATAGAAACATTACACGTGAGGGTGCAGTCATCTAGAAATTGTACAAACTTTCATTGTCACACGTCCAAAAAATTGTCAAGACGGCATAAACTTTGTCACACAAATAATTTTGTCATATCAAAAAGGGCGCAATTATTTGATTGTGTGACAAAGTTTTTTGGATTTTGATAATGTGACAAGATTTTTGGACATACTACAATAAAAGTAAATTCTAACTTACAAGATTCTCAAAAAACATCCGCCCGCCCAAGAAACGGGCCTCGCGTATCGCCGCCAACAGATACAAAAAAGCCCCAAATACCATCAGCAATTCGGCTGTGAATCGTACTTGCGACTTTACTGTTGTTAAATCCATTAATCGGCATTCTTCTTGGAGATTATCCCACCATTCTTCTAAATCATCGTCATCTTCACCGAGACCTACAATTTCTTTTATTATAAAACTTGAAGGGGTCACAACTCGAAAAAAATTGAATTTTGAGCCATTTCTTGTTCATTTTTGAATGAAATTTAAAGTTTTTGAGCTTGTTCGAAGAGCATTCATCGAAAAATGGGCGAGAAATCGTAAAAATTCCGTTATTTTCCGGGTTGTGATCTGCCCCTTAAGAAAATTAGGAAAGTTTACTTTTAATTGTCGGTAAAATTGTTAAATTTACAACATTTATTGTGGTGTTGATTGTTTTATTTTGCTGTAAATTCGTGTGATTTGTCGAGTTTGTTTTCGGGTCGGCGTGCGGTGGCGGACCTGGACGTAGCGTAAAAGCAACCAACGATATCAAAAAATAGAAAGCAAAAGTAAAGAATTGTTTATAAAATTTAAATTTAACAAAAGTATTCCATTTAGCGTTCAATAAATCGATGATAACACCATCCATGAGTTCCAAATGTTCGTCTTTATCCTAAATTCAAACAATTTAAATTCGATTTTATGAGTAGCATTAGTAATTACCCCGAAGACTACAAGATTTAGGGCTGAAATTTTGTTGATTTGCCCCGTTTCAATGTCGATAGTATCGATTTGTGATAGCGGATAAGCTGCACAAGTTATACTACCGATCTGCCAGTAGATCTCCCTTTCTAAATTCAATATATGGAAGAATATATCGATTCTTGCAAGTTTCGCCGATAAAGTTAACGGTGTTAAATTGAGCACGTTACGAATCGATAGATTAGCACCAATTTCGTACGCCGTATCGAAAACTTCCAGTTTCTGGTAGATGACAAGCAAATGTAGAACTGTATTGCCGTTAGTATCTTGGGCATCCGGATCGGCCCCTCGCGACAGAATCAACCGGAAACTCTCCTCTTGTCCGAGGCAGGCGGCGAAACTTAACGGATACTCGCCCCAATAGACGTACCCTTCGTAGTTAGTTTGCGGACAAACGTTCACCCATTCGTGGTCCAATGAATCGGTACGCGACGATTTTTGATCTTCCGGACACATAAAATTACCGAAACAACGCTCTTGGATATTGATACCGGAATCCAGTAGGAATTTCACCATAGCTGGATCCTCATTGACTATAGCCATGTGTAGGGCGCTTTCGCCGTAATATTCATCGCACATGTAGATATCATTGATCATTTTTGGGTAGAATCGTAGTAATCGTTTGGCTAGATCGCCATGGAGGGATGTTGCGTGCAATAAGCATAAATGCAGGATTGATTCACCGACAGCACCCCTTTCTTTAATCTTCCAACAAACGTGCCGGTATAAATTGGGATTCTTTCGGTACTCCTCTACGGTAACTTCGGGACCTTCGTCGTCGATCTCGAAATCGTCCGGATTTTCCATCGATTTCAACGGTGGCAACTGAAATTACCAATTTTCTATCAATTGATCGCAAATATAACGAAATAATCACCAATTTGTGACGGGGGCGTTCTTTATTTCTCAACAAAACCAACTGCGATATCGGAATATACCGGCCTTCGCCTTTATTATAAAGAAAACACTCCACCTAAAATTCGTAGATTATAAATGAAATTTTTATTTCTACGCTAATTACTTTCGTTTTTATTGCGTGATCTAATTCAGCGTATTGTTTGTTTTGTGCGGCCCTTTTCATCAATTCCACTAATAAACCACCGCCTTTTAGGTCGCATAATTTGTAAATATCTTTCATAGAAGCCCCAGCTTGCTTCTTAACGCCACTAGTAACATTACTCTCGGTATTGCCCATTTTTCACAATAATTTTTGGAATTTAGAAATCTTCAACTAGTCTCGATAAATTCAGATTATTGATCAAACAATGATCCTGTTGACGGATAAATTTCAAGGGAAAAACTAGTTTCCCTAGACATTATTTTACGAATTGTATTTAAAAAAATTGCGCTAATTGAAGTATTTTACGTAAATTTTTAGTGTTACTTCAATAATTTAGAATAATTTAAATTTACCGCCATTTGTGCTATATTTGAACTAAAGTCAAGTTGGTAATAAATTTGAAGTGTATAGTTAGGCAACCAGTTGCACACACTAATTATCGAGTTGCATAACAATAGGCGGTAATTTTTAATAAGGAATTTCAAAAACATTTATTAAAATTACAATACAAAATTCAACAATCACACAATATTTAGTCGATTAATTCCAAACATTTATTGATCCGTCTGTGGTGTTTTTCGATTGTATTCATTGGTTTTGGGTACAGATCAAAAACGCCAATATTTACAGCGAAATGCCCAAAATTCGTTGATAAAATATCCCTTCTATTATCGAAATTTAAACTAAAAATCGTCTATTAATAAAATAATAATTATTAATTTCAGCGAATACCTCAAATCGTCGTCAAATTTTTGAAATGTTAACATCAACGAACAATCTTTCGCAATCGCTGAAATTAAATACGGAACAAAGAATAAGTCGTTATTTTCATTATTTAACGACATTATCGAACATTTTAAGCACGCCCCTTGGTTTAATTGGACCTTATTCAATAATTTCTCGATATAATCATAATCAGTTAGCGTTTTTTTATGATAATTATTATAATAATATTGATATCCTTCAACATCCAACATCTGTACGGATAGTATACGTTCCAGAACACAGTTCTGTGGTAATTGATTCTGTAATGAATTCTTACGTATTAAATCATTCCATTGACAGAACTGTTTAATATCACAGTCATTTAATTTCCTATTATTATTATCACAATTTAACAGTAATGCTTGTATTATCAAATCGTAAAATTCTAGTTTTAATCTAAAAATTCAAATAATTAAAACTTTAACGGTGAAAACGTTGTGATTACCTCTCGAAATCAACTGATTTCTCTTTAAAAAAATCTCGAATTACTGTTGTAAATAGATCAAAATTACCATTATCGTCTTCACTATAACATAATTGACCATTTTTAAAGATTCGTAAATTATTTTGTGGATTTTTAACAAGTCCATCGATAGCTTTCAACATGCTCGAATAATCACCAGAGAATAAATCCAACGGACAATAAGTACTGATGTGTTTGACTTTGTTCTGTTTCAACTAAAATTTAGATTTAAATTAAATTAATTATTAATTAATCCGTGTATTAATTATGGGGAAATTTTAAAGAAATACTTTCAAATATTGATTCATACAGTATAGACATTTAAGGAATTTCTTCTCATTGAAACACAACCATCCTTGTTTCGGTTTAATCTCAATAGCAAACGTGTCTTGATTCAGTCTAAATGGGTAATCTTTGAACGGCATAAAGGCATAATCGTCAAATATTGCAGCTCTACCATATTGTAAACTTTTACATTTGCGATCATCTAAAATTTAATTGCCTAAAATCTACAATTAGCTCTAATTTTTAATTCGATATTACTGACTAGGTCGAATATTTTGCAGCTTCTTCTCCAAATAATTGATTTGTTTCTTCGATAAAAACACTTGTTGGCCGTCACACACGAATTCCTCACCAATTAATGGACGGATTATGCGTTTATAAAACTTTAAATCACGAATTTCTTCATTAAAAATTCTAGTACCATAACAGAAATAATAATAGAAGATTCTCGTTAACCAATTCAATATACGATAAAATAACGATTTCTGTTTTAATGTCTTACGTATCCTCAAAATTTTCCGTTGCTTTTTTAACGATAATACTAAATTACAATTACCTTCACCACGATAAATCCAGTCTTGTGGTAATTTAAATTCTTCAATACCATTACAATTCAGATACATATTGTCATAGAACTGTTATGATAAAAAGGAAAGTTTTAGTAACAATTTCGTATCTTATCGATAACTATAAATTGCATAATCATTGTAAAAGTAATTTCATTCAAATATTATTTCGAGATGTTTTTTATAGATATTTTTTTTTAATCTAATCACTCGGTAAAAACAGGTCGTGATCTATCTTGACATTTCACATAACCTCAACTGTAACACTGCTATTTTTATCTAATTCTTCATTAATATAATTTTTAGATACCAGAACAACTACAATTACTTTCTTTTATACTCTACTTTTTTTAATTATTATCTATTATTCAAAATACATCAAATAATGATTGATGGCTAAACATAGAACGTATTCTCACTGACAGGACTGACAGTTCCTTTAGAGGTTGGTTTCTGGTAAAGAGGATAGGATCGTTATTGAACAAAAATCCACATTCTAATTGCATTATTAAAAATAATCTAAATATTTTAAAGAATCCAAATTACCATAATTGTCTTTGTAATAACGTGGAAACGTATAAATCAATTTTTTAATAAATTCGCCAAACCCATCTCTATTTTTATCTTAACCTCAATTTCTTAACCTAACTTTTGTCGATTTTTAATTTTTCTAAAATTTTATTTCTTTTAAATTATTGTGCTTTATAAAGTAACGTCTAATCAGTTTTTATGATCGAGTCGATTTTTCCGTCTTTGAAAAGGTATATCAATTTGTATAAAAATATCACCTCTATTATTAGAATTAGCACAAAATTGATCTTATTTTAGCGTACGACAGCTATTTTTAATTATACAATGCCGCCGACAAACCGCAATAAATCAATGAATTTATCGAAATATTTAAATAAAGAATTTTTAACGAAATTAATAATTGATCCACAATACTTGTTACCAACATGTATTGGATTATTTCTATGGGAAATTATATTAAATTTGTACATAATAGAAAAAGTGAATTATACCGAAATCGACTGGAAAGCTTACATGCAAGAAGTTGAGGGTTTTCTAAACGGCACACGCGACTACAGTCAACTTAAAGGTGATTATTTCAACCAATTATTATTGATAATTATCGAATTAATTGTAATTGTAGGTGATACTGGACCGTTGGTTTATCCAGCTGGATTCGTTTACATCTATTCGATTCTGTATTACATAACATCGAAAGGGACCAATATTTATCTAGCCCAATACATATTTTTATTGATCTATTTGTGCCAGATCGTATTAACGTATCGAATTGTTATAAAAACAGCGAAAATTCCGCCGTACGCTTTGATCATTTCAACTCTAACATCGTATCGAATACATTCAATTTATGTTCTACGCCTTTTCAACGATTCGATTGCTGTTTTATTATTTTATATGAGCCTAAATCTATTCGTCTCCAACTACTGGTATTTAGGAAGTTTCATCTACTCGCTAGCTGTATCAGTTAAGATGAATATTTTATTGTATTCGCCGGTTTTATTGATAGCTTATCTAACGAATTTAACTCTATTCCAAACTGTGATGAATTTATCAATTTGTGCTCTATTGCAGTTGATTCTGGGTCTACCGTTTATTTACACGAATATCCTGACGTATATTAAGGGTAGTTTCGATTTAGGTCGAATCTTTGAACATAAATGGACGGTGAATTATCGTTTTTTATCAATTGAAATCTTCGAAAATCGCCTATTTCATTTTTCATTACTAATTCTACATATTGTTTTATTGTTAGTTTTCGTTCCGATATTTTTGCGTTATTTCCGTAGTTATGCAAAATTGAACGTAATTGTGGGCGATTTAAAGAAACAAATCACCAGAGAGAAAAAGAAACGGGATGAGATGTTGAGGAAGGAGAGCGAGAAATTAAGCAAGAAACAAAAAGCCTTTTTAAAAATGTTCGAAGACCAATTAAAGCGCAATAATGACGATATTGTTGATAGTAACGATAACGATTTTGATGATGGTTTATCGAAATTAGAGAAGAATATGAGTAAAATTACACAACTTTTTATTCTACCATTTTTCGTTGGCAATTTTATCGGTGTTATGTGCGCCAGATCATTACATTATCAATTCTATAGTTGGTATTATCATAGTTTATTATATTTAGTGTTTTCAACGGGTTTTTCCAAGCCTATAATGTTTCTTTTGTTGGCTTGTATTGAATATTGTTGGAATGTTTATCCAAGTACGAATTTATCATCGTTGTTGTTACATTTTTGTCATATTGCTATAATAATCGGAGTCTATAGAACAATGGGGAAATGATTAATAAAGTTCCTTATTAACTTATTGTTGGTTTTATTGATTGAATTTATAAATATTTAAAGTTATTGGAATTATTTTAAATTTCCCGCTCGTTAAAGTCCCCCATGTTGGCAACTAGAACTACTACAATTTCCATAGATCTGTTATTCTATAGATGGCGCATTATTCCAAAATTTTGTAGCATGCATTAGCCGGAAATCAACATTAATTTTGCAGGCGATTTTTAGAAAAGAAAACTAAAGCGATCGATTTTTTAAAGAACATTGTGTCAATTATTATTGTTGATAAATCTACTAAAATCGTACATCCATCTATGCAATTAATCTAATGGTAGTTCTTTTGTTGCGCAAGTAGATCGTATGGTTGATTTGACTTTCGATCTACTAAAGTAGGTTAAATTTCATTACTGGCAGGATTAGCAGAAGTTTTTAGTTTTTATTTTTATATCAAATAGCAATGTTAAATTACACAATAATTACTGAAACTTGCTGAAAAACAGTCTGAAATGTAAGCTATAATTATTGAAATTGTGTCTTCCACGAATTTTACTAATCCACATCATAACCTCAATAGTTTATTTATAACTTTTTTTCGTTGGAAATATTACTAATAATGACTAAAATCAACATTATTTTACCCATTTCTAGCAACAATTAACACAAATGGTGGTATTGTTACTATGATTGGTATGTTTAATTGTCAATTAGAGTGTTTATAATAATTTAAAAAATCAATTGATTTAGTTGTTTTTATTTTGTGTGTGTACAGAATTTAAACGGAAATGTCTGGAAGAAATCGGGATGATGATAACGAAAATACCGTCCATTACAAGAATGCAAAACTATCTGAGCCACTACTAAGTGAGGAAGATTCTAGTATTGAAATTCGCCCTACAAACTCCAAGACTGTTCGAATAAATGAAAGTCCAGAATTAGAATCGCATAATTCTGAAGATAATTCAGAATTGAAACCGCACATTGAATTCAATAATAAATGCTTCGATGAGAATTATGATATTGAAGCAATGTCGATTGCTAGTCTTTATAAAAGTGGCGAAAATCTAGACTCAGAAATGGACACACAACAGTTAGTATCAAATTCCACTCCTGTTTACTTTAATTAGAATATGAATTTTAACAAATTAACCTAATTAAATTATTGATTTTCCCCCTATGATTTTTTCGTCTCTAGAGACTTACATGAAAACCCTCTAGCAAAGCTACCATTGAAACAGAAACCAAAAATTCGTATAACTCGCAATTCTATTGAAAACCATTGTGATCAATTTGATAATTTAGAACCGAATTCTAGTCATAAATCGAACAATATGTTTGTTAATATAGAACCACATAAGAAATGTTTAAAACCAAAGATATTTTTCGATGATGGTGTACGTTCAGTTGATTTTGTCCTAGTATGGGATGCATTCGAAGAGGATGCAATTGCACCAAGTGCCTACGAGAGACGGCAAATTTTCGAAACAAATCTAATTAAAGAAGGTTTAGAGTTGGAATATACACAACAAGAAAGTAATGGTTTAAATTTCATTAAAGTAATTGAGCTATTTTAACGAGGAATTTTCGGATAATTTCAAGTTTTATTCCAGATTCACGCCCCTAAAGAAGTACTTCGACGGTACGCTGAAATACTAAAACTACGAATGCCCATGCGACAGGTACGTTCTAATTATAATCGAAGCTTTATTTATAATCGAGTTCGTATAAAAGTTATAATTTTATCTATTCAGGAATTGTGTAAAGTACCAAGAGGATTTAGAACTAATCGTTTTAGTAACGCTACTATTTATATCCGCCAAAAGGTAGTTTTTCGATAATCTAACCGGGTGTTATTGTTTAAACTAACAAAAGGGTGTAGAATTATATTATAATTTTCCACTAATCTTTAAAAAAAATTGTGAAAATTGTGTAATTATTCCATTCGTTTACAGATACCTGCCTTGAATCAAGTTGAATCAAGAACGAATTTCATCCTTGAAGGTATAACGAATCAATTAGACAAATTAAAAGCGATAATTTTTGTGGATAAAACCAAATTTCCGGAGAAAGGTCACCGTTTTACGGCTATTTATAGTCGTGACCGAGAATATTTGTAATTTTTGTTTTCAAATCATTTCTATTATTATTATTATTATTATTATTTTTTATAGGTTTGATATAGATTCGCCGTGTTTTTTCACACCAGCTATCCATTCGAGAATCGTTCAATTCATCTTAGATCGTAAACGTTTCAGTAATAATCAAGAGAACAATTTCGCTTTCGGTATCGAAAGATTATTGAACGATAAAATCTACACAGCCGTTTATCCGTTGCATGATGTAATAATTCTGTTATATCTAAATGTTGGTTTAAAATTTAATGATTTTAGGGTGATTTAAAACAGCCGGGTTCTGATCGCTATCTGTTGTACACAGAATGGGCGTCTTTATGTAGATGGTATCGTTACCAACCGTTGGATTATGTTAAAGAATATTTCGGTGTTAAAATCGCCTTATATTTCGCTTGGTTGGGTTTCTATACACATATGTTACTACCAGCGGCTATAGTTGGTTTAATTTGCTTTATCCATTCGTTAATCACCTTGTACGATAATCAACCGAGTGAAGATATTTGTAAATTGAATATAACCATGTGTCCTCTATGCGATCATTGGTGTAGTTATTGGGATTTGAAAGAGACCTGTATTCATGCACGTATCACATATCTATTTGACAATTCCAGTACTGTCTTCTTTGCTATATTCATGTCGTTCTGGGGTAGGCTTCTCTATTTTATTGACAACAATCACTGTTAATCACACTTTAGGTGCCTTATTTTTGGAATTATGGAAGCGGTATTCGGCTGAAATTACCCACCGTTGGGATTTAACAGGTTTCGATGTGAAAGAAGAACATCCACGGCCGCAATATTTGGCACGTTTAGCCCACGTGAAACGTCAAGAAGTTAATGTTGTAACGAATACAATGGAACCGCATGTACCGTTTTGGCGGATGAAAGTACCGGTTACAGTTTTCAGTTTTTCGATTGTTATGTTATCGGTATTTAATTTTTGTATAATTTCGATAATCTTAAATGAAACTGTTGTTTTAGGTGACTTTAGCGTTAGCTACTGTTGTGGCTGTGGTTCTATACCGTATGTCGATGCTATTCACATTACGGGTATTTGCTGATAAAGTAACAAACAGTTACGCTATACTGTTCACTACAACAACAGCAGCTTGTATAAATTTGATCTGTATTTTTATTTTCAATTGGATTTACAATAATGTGGCTGAATATTTAACAGAATTCGAATTAGTTCGCACACAAAGTGAATTTGATGATTCGCTAACATTGAAAATCTATCTCTTACAATTCGTTAATTATTACGGTTCGATATTCTATATCGCATTCTTTAAAGGACGCTTTATTGGTTCACCGAAGAAATACAACAAATTGTTCGGTTTCAGACAGGAAGAAGTATTTTCACCAATTTTCTATAGAGCGAGATTCACCTAAATGGTCCTAACTTTTATTGCTTTATAGAAGACTTATTGGAGATCATTTTACCGAAATTTGAACTCCGTAGCTTATCGGGAAGTTAGTCGAAAAGCTCTATAAAATGGAGAAAAACGAAAAACATCAATTTTAGGAGAATTTTTGAGTCATTTCAAGGAACTCGTTTTGAAAATTACAATACTGTCAGAAACGATCGTTTTTGACCAACTTCCCGGTGAGCTACAGGGTTCGAATTTTGCTCAAATGATCTCCAGGGGATTTTCTAGAAATTCTCGAAATATTTTACAAATCATTCAAATACTAGAGCTAGGATCATTTAAGTGAAACTGTCTGTATTTTCGACTAAAAATTGCGATTTTAGTGCGGTCCTGGTGGTTGTTTACTGGAATTATGCATCCAATTAGCTATAATTATGGTGGGTAAACAGGCGATGAATACAGTTTTAGAGATGTTATTCCCATTGTTTTTCAAATGGTTGAATACTTTGAAAGTTAAGACTGGTTTAAGTAAAGACCAACAACATTCATTGAAAAGTTTACAGCCGCAATGGTTGAAGGATTTCAAATTAGTCGAATGGGGGCCTAGAAGTCTATTTCCGGAATATTTAGAAATGGGTAAATTTATACAATTATCGTACAATAAATTCTATGGTAATTTTAGTATTACAGTATGGATTTGTAACGATTTTTGTTGCCGCATTTCCATTGGCGCCGTTTTTTGCATTATTGAACAACATTTTAGAGATGCGTCTAGATGCACAGAAATTATTAACGTTCTATCGACGGCCTGTCAGTCAACGTGTCCGAGATATCGGCGTTTGGTATCGAATTCTCGATTCAATCGGAAAATTATCGATCATCACCAATGTAAATGATCAAATTTCCTTTATTATCGTTAAAATTTGCAATTTTAGGGCTTTATAATCGCCTTCACATCCGAATTTATACCACGTTTAGTTTACCGTATCTACATCAATGATGATTATAGTTTAAACGGTTATTTGAAATTCTCACTATCGTCGTTTAATACGAGCGATTTTGGTAATCGTTCAGCACCATTAATCGACAATACAACACTACAAGAAATCTGTTATTATCCGGATTTTCGTGAACCACCCGAATCTATAAATCGTTACGAAAAACGACCGATCTATTGGGAAATATTAACAGCACGTTTAATATTCGTTGTGATATTTGAAAATGTCGTTTTATTAGTTATAATATTAGTTAAATGGTGTATTCCAGACATACCGAGACGTTTAAATGATCGTATACGGCGTGAGAATTATATAACGAATGAGATTATAATTAAACAGGAAACGATACGTGCCCAAAGAGCTCATCTGTGTAAGTATTGAGATTTAATTTTTGTATTTATTTTGAATAAAATTGATTGTAGATCCATCGATGTCGTTCACAAAAGACAGAATTCGTTATTTCAATGAAACTCCAACGACACCAGAACAGTGGGATCGTTTGATTAGTAAATCGTTATCGGGGAGTGATTTTGATTTGTTGATTCACACAAATCCGTATCCAAATGATAGCACTCAAACTGAAACCAATGAGGGTTTATCGCAGTCTATTTAAAGTCTTCAATCTAATCTTTGTCTTCATTTCTTTTTAATATTTCGTATACAGATTGATTTTTTTGTGATTTTCATCGAATATTCGCGGAATTGATGGTTATTAATCTAATTGGTGCTTAAACTGCCTTATTAAAAATATAATTTTTATTTATATTGATAATTACTGGGCGATTCTATACAATAATACCGCATGTTTTACTTAAATCATCCTGATTTTTAAAACTTACGGATTGATAGGAGGGTCTTTGGAGATATCGGCCAGAATTTTAACTCTAGCTCCTCGGGAAGTTGGTCAAAAAATCTCATTTCAGATTAAAATGGGAAAAATGAAATAGATTAATGTTGGAGGCATCATTGTCATTTTGTGCCATTTTATGTGGTTGTGAACACCACATCGCCAGAAATGATAGTTTTTCCAACTTCCGGTGGGCTACATGGATCCACTGTTAAAAACTAGAGGTGATAAGAGTTAGGACTATTTATTCGATATCTTTAGGTGTAAATATTACTATAAACAATCAACTCAGAGGATATTTTACGATGATAGCCAATTATTTTACATGTACTTAGACTGTTACCCCAAGCTCCTTTATTTGAGACTGTTACGAATTGTGTTGGCTTATATTTTTATTGTTTAAAATATTGGTTGTAATTTTGGCTGTGTTGCTATTACCAATAATTTTGTGATCGAATTTTAAGATTTAAATAAAAACAAACCGTAAAAACTACAATTTATTGATGAAACTTCAGCAATTGCACATAATTTTTATTATTTATGTGCATTAAAGTTAAATAACCCACTAGATATTATCACAATCGTGTAATAAAGTTGTAATTAATTATTATTAACAGCTTGTAAAATACGTAAAATATACAAAAACAAATTAATAATATCCATGTATAGATTGATAGTGGCTAAAATGTATTCTTCAGCCGATAACATCTCCATCATCATTTGTGTATCGAAAATTATAAATAAACAAAATAGGAATGCACCGCCTAACGAGATAACGATTTCTAATACTGTCGAATGGATGAAGATTTGTAGGAAACCACCGATTATTAAAATACAAAGAGCAGCAAATAATCTAAAATAAAAACAAATAAATTCTGCATCAACACTCGAAAATAACAAATTTACCCTGAATACATAGAGGAGAAATCGTGTTTCGTTTGGAACGTGTATAGAGTAAGACAAGCTAGTACAACAAATGTTAAAATTACAGCTTCCAAAACTACAACTTTTGAGAAGAACGTCAAGAAAACGGCCACAGTATAAGCCTCTACAACGGTCTATAAAATGATAGAAATTACAATTTTGTACCGGGGAATCATTCGAAATTGTCGCTTACGAAAGCCGCTAATAGAATGAAATTCGTTGGTGTTTCCCGTCGTTTAAAATGCAACGCTACCAATAAAACTATACTGAAAAGCATCGACATCATCGTCATCCAACCACTAAAACAATCAATCAATATTTTTGTAAAAATCATCCTAAATCTGTACTTATTGTGGACGAATTCTCGAATAGGCGGTGTGAACATGCAAACCGAAGCTACGATTGCCGTTAACAACAATTGCATGCTCAATAAACCGTAGACTTTCCGGATGAATCCAAGACGTATCTCTTTATTGGCATTAGCAACATTGTTGCGATAGGCGAAATCATCCTCGATAGTCTCGTCGAATTCTTTGCCACCACGTTCGCAGTCCTCCTCGAGGATCAGCGGTACCGTCGAGGACATCACCTAAAATTACCAAATAATGGAATTCCAAGTGTCAACGTGTACAACTCGACAGATTTTCCCGTTTTGTTCTAACAAATTTATTAAAATACTCACTTTGGTTTGGTTTTATTGCGTCTTATCGTTAAAAATAGACAAATTTATTGATTTATACCTCGTCAATTGACTTACTTATTTGTTTTTATAATCGAGAAAAATCATAAAATTGACATTAATTTGACGTTTTTGCTGTAACAAAATGAACAAAACACTAGCTAATATCTACCAATCAGATAGAGTAGTTCAAATAACCCACCAATCAGATTCGATAACATTTTTGTTTTGCAGAGGTCGAAAAGGTTATCTTTATTAGTTACAATTCACTTTCGTTTTGTTTAATTTAAGTTTATTTCAATTAGAATTATTGTTTAAGGTGATAAGAACTGGGAAAATGTCGCTATTTGAGAACGTCGAATTAGGACCACCGATTGAAGTGTTTGCCTTGAACAAAGCCTACAATGAGGACACTTTTCCACAGAAAGTCAGCCTGGGGGTTGGAGGTACTCATTTTATAATTATAAAACATTACAGATTACTAATTTGTTAAACAAACAGCCTACAGGACGGATGAGGGTAAACCGTGGGTTTTGCCGGTGGTTCGGGCGGCCGAAAAGGCGCTAGCCGACGATGATAGCCTCAATAAGGAGTATTTGCCTGTTTTGGGGATGGAGAATTTCGCCAATTTAGCCACAACAATGTTGTTGGACGAGCATAATCCGGCTGTTAAGGAGAAACGGGTCAGTTGTTTGCAAAAAATTGTTTGTACATAGAATTGGCACTTTCTCTAATTGACGTCAATTTATTTCTAAATTTAGTTGTTGTAATTATTGTGTAATGACGAGATAATTTTAATTGAAATTGTAGGCATTTGGAGTGCAATCGTTATCGGGCACTGGATCGCTTCGAGTCGGTGCCGAATTTCTCGCCAATGTTTTAAATCTTACAGTTTTCTACTATTCGAAACCAACATGGGGTCAGTTGTTGGGATTCAATTTTAAAACAATTAATTCATTGGTAATTTGTAGAGAATCATCGGTTGGTTTTTACAAGTGCCGGTTTTAAAGAGGGCCGGGAATACCGCTATTGGAACGAAGCGACACGCGGCTTAGACATCGATGGTTTCTTGGAAGATTTAGAAAATGCCCCACCGAATGCCGTAATCATTCTCCATGCATGCGCCCATAATCCGACCGGTTGTGATCCAACACGAGAACAATGGGAGAAAATCGCCGATGTTATGCAACGGAAAAAATTATTCCCATTTTTCGATTCGGCGTATCAAGGCTTTGCGTCTGGCGATTTAGACAAAGATGCTTGGAGTGTCCGTTATTTTGTATCGAGAGGATTTGAGTTGTTCTGCGCCCAATCGTTTGCGAAAAATTTCGGACTTTATAGTAAACCATCCAATAAATAACAACCAAATATTTTAATTGATCGAATTTTAGATGAACGTGTCGGCAATTTAACGGTTGTTGTCAATAATCTTGTGGATATTCCAAAAGTAAAATCGCGTTTAACTCTGATTGTCAGAGGAATGTACTCGAATCCACCGAGTCATGGTGGACGAATTGTTGCTTATGTTTTGAGTAACCCCGAATTGTACGCCCAATGGCGGGACAATATCAAAACTATGTCGTCGCGTATTATCGAAATGAGGAAATTATTGAGAGAGGCTCTAGAACGTTTGAATACGCCAGGTGATTGGAGCCATATCACCAGTCAAATTGGGATGTTCTCGTACACCGGATTGAACGGTAAACTCCTATTTCAAGTCTTTTGAAAGGGTTAATTAATTAGTTATTTTTTAGAAAATCAATCGTTGCATATGGTGAATAAGCATCACATCTACATGCTGAAATCTGGACGCATCAGCATGTGCGGTGTAACGCCAAAAAATGTTGAATATGTAGCCCAATCTATACATGAAACTTTAGCCAATGTAAAATAATAAAATCGACCAAATTGAGCTTAAAATTACTGGATGTAAGAGCAATCATTTTTATAAAATTCCCGTATTGTATATTGTTATAATTGTAGTAAATTTGTACTTGTACAATGTAATTGTTGAAATAAACGTGTGTAGATTCAAATATCGCGCCAAATTTTTGACTTTCGAAAGTAGTTCAAATGGACGCTATATTTACGAATTGTTGCAATAATTTGAATTATACTATTAGAAGAATATTGGAGTAGACAATAAATTTGGTACCAAATGATATTTATAAATCGCTAGAAATTCGATGATTATTTCGTAATATTATTTTTGTTACGTTTGGCAACGCCGTTGAGTAGTTCGTGTGTCCTTGTCAATTGCGGTAGGTATTTTGAAAATTTCGAGGTTAAGTTGTAAATTTTGCCCAATTTTTCGAACGAAAATTCATCGATAAAATTGGAAAAAACCCCAAAAATGTCGTCGCTCGCCAGGCCGATGATAGTATCGCCGTTATATTCGAGAATTATGTCGCGTTTTCCCCAAAATTTCACCTTCTGTTTTGCTTACGGATCTGCCGTTAAGAAACAACTGATGAATAAAGATCACGAGAATATGATCGATTTGATTTATTGTGTTGATCATCCGTTACGATGGCATGAAGCGAATATGAAGGACAATTTCTCGCATTACAGTGGTTTGAAATATTTCGGACATAATTTTATAGCGAAACTACAACAGAATTTCGGCGCTAAAGTTTATTTTAATACATTGGTACCGTTGGATGGTGTTATGATAAAATACGGTGTGATTTCAACGCAAGATCTAATTACAGACTTGTTGGAATGGTCCGATTTGTATATTGCGGGACGTTTACATAAACCTGTGGAGATTTTGAAACGGCCCAATAATGCTGAATTACAAACCGCGTTACAATTAAATCTACAATCAGCGGTGCATGCTGCTTTGTTAACACTACCAGAAACATTCTCCGAATACGAATTCTATCATACGATTTGTAATCTAAGTTATGCTGGAGATTTTCGTATGACTTTCGGGGAGAATAAGAATAAAGTTGACAATATTGTTAGAGCACAATTGGTGAATTTTCGAAATTTATATAGGCCGTTAATTAAAAATCTGCACGATTTTGTGGATTTTCCTATAGTAGAGACAACTGTTGATAAGAAAGGGGTTGTTTATATTTCGTGTTCGCAAGATACCAGTCCTTTAGCCCGATTGCATCACTTAAATCAGTTACCGAGATGGCCGCAGAAGGCTTTAACGCGATTCTGGAATCGGGGCAATTTACGACAGGACACTGAAGATGTTTTACGAGCAATCGCGTACGATCCGGATTGTAACGATATTGTACAACAATGTATCAGCGATATAGTTTGGAATTCATCAGCTAGTCAAAGTATAAAAAGTCTCTTAACGGCAGGTTTTCTGAAAAGCATCCAATATAGTTCGAGAAAAATCCGAAAAATGTTTAGTTAATATTGATATAAATGTAGTTTTTTTAAGTTTATAAATAGTATTTTATCAGTAATTTTTGTTTATAGAACAATGTACCAATTATCCGATTCAGAATCGAAAGATTCAGATGAAGGTATCCGTTTTAAAACCGATTCAATTCGGTATAAATCCGATAAAAGTCGACGATCCCGATCTAGATCGAAAAGTCGAGATTCTCCGCACTCAAAACGAGCGAAAAAATCGAAAAAACATCAAAAGAAAACTCGACGATCCACAAGTTCATCATCTGATGACTCCAAAAGTTACAAACATAGAAGAAATGACGAAAAAAAATCGAAGAAATCAGACGATTATCCAGAAATTCAAACCAAGGAACAAATTATAGTTGAATCAGAGTCATCTATAGCGACTTTCGGGCCAGCATTACCGCCCCATTTGAAGGAGAAACCCGCAATCGAACCTCCTAATCCCCAACTAGAAGATGAAGAAGCGCCTTGTATCGGCCCCCGAATGCCTGTCGATTTTCAATCGATACAAGAGCCGGAAGAACCGTCAATTGGGCCACAATTACCGCCGCATCTTCGCGATAAATTCGATAAAAATGATGGTTCTCGATTAGGTTCGGCATCGACGTTCGGGCCGCCATCACCGCCCCATTTACACAACAAAAATGAAACCGCAACAGATCAACTTGGAGATGAAAAATCACGTTGTATTGGTCCACAATTACCCCCGGATCTTCGTGATAAATTAACTCAACAAGATCAAGATGATGATGATGAGATTTATGGTCCATTACCGGTTGATGCAAAATTAACATCATCTGCCCGGATAGCTTTAGAGGAGCGTGCATTAAAATTGAAAATGGATCAATTAGAACCGAATGAAAATCAAATTACAGCACGTGAAGAGTGGATGTTGGAATTACCGGATGTTAAAACTGTAAATTTAGGCTTTGGTCCACGGCAATTTCGTAAAAAAAATGGTCCTGATTTATCCGATCGTTCATCATGGACTGATACACCAAATGCGAAAAAACAACAACCAGAACAACGAATTGATTTACGTAAACAAGCCGAATTAATGGAAATCCAACATCGGGATAAAGAACAAGAGGAAATATCGAAGAAGCATAAAAAACGAGATAAACAGAGTTTATTAGACATACACCAAGAGAAATTGAAGAAAGCAAAACAAGTATTTTTTTAATATGTATGTAATTAAAAAAAAAACTCAATTAATATTGCAGGAGAGCGGTAGTTCATCTGAACGACGGCCATTCAATCGAGAAATTGATCTTCAAGTGAACAGATTCGACGAGGCACAGAAGAAAGTTGTATTGAAAAAAGCACAATTACTGGATGATCGATTTGCTCGGGGACAGTCGAAATTTTTATAAAAAACAACAAACATTGTAAACTTTACAAAGAAAAACCGTAATTTTATCGAGGTGATGTATCATTTCTTCCATTCCTTTATTTAAAAATGATTGAGCTTTATATTTGCCACAATTATCGGTTTTTATCTTGAACATTAGTGTGATTAATCGCTATAATAATAGAAATAAGAATTCCAATAGGAATAAAAATTCCATCCCCAATTCCATTGGGAATTTATCAATAAGTGTCGTTTCGAAGGAAAAACAAATAGAATAAGATCAACTTACCCTTAATGGCAGTAGTTCGAACAAATTGATTAAAATTTATGTAGATTGAAAGCTAGTTTCTCGTTGGGAATGCGTCTACTCTGTTTTTTTGCTTAAAATAAAAACAGTATAGCCACATTTGATACCTTCTGTATATTCATAGAGTTGTTATTTGGACTCGCAACTTTTTTCATGAATAAATTTCCACATAAATTATTGACTCGATGTTGACACTAACAGTATCTTATCCATCATATTTACATGATTTTCGCTTCGTTCACCTCCAAATGAAGTTATTTATGATGGGGACTTTTTTATTATGTTTATTGTAACTAACCTATTGGTGCTAGAGTAATAAATTTTAGAGAAAATTTGGCGCACGCCTTGCTTAGGTAACAAGTTTTTGGTTTCGCAACTGCGGATTTCCCCAAGATAATAACAGAAATTACTAATGGGGAAATACAGAATAGTCAAGAAATCCTTTAATAGTTTTCCGGAAAATTGCCAGAAACTTGAGTCTGCATTAAATCTTTTTCTCGATACAGTGCCTGAAAAATACGAATTTTTAATAATCGATATCTCCCTTGTCTGAACAAATACCGCAATACTACAGCATTAAAAAGGGCATTTCAACGAATATCTAAGAACGTTTCTGTTTCGGAAAAGTCCGATCTAATTCTGCGTATAAAGGACAATCTTGGGGCATATGTTTTGTTATATTTGTTCCATATTTCCTTTATAATTTAGCCATTATTATCGATTTTCCAATGATTTTTTCACAGTGTATAGTTAATTGAAAGCGCTTTCCCAACCTGCAAGAAATTTTCCGGTACGCTTGTTAGTTGTCTGGAGAATATACGATAAGTTACTCCGTGTTTTTCTCTGAATTAATTCATTTTCTTCGTTTCTATTCCAATTCTGTTTCCGTTAAAATTAACCAAAGAAAATCTGTTTCTGTTAGGGCATTCTGTGACACCTCTAATTAAACTTTTGAACTACAATTTATTTCGGGCTTTGTTTCCTACATCAAGATCGAAACGATATTTTCAATATGACAGTTAGAGGAAGACAAATTGTTCCAGTTCAGACGCCAACATTTATAATAAAGCTGAATTTAAGGCATCGAAAAAAAATTGTAGGCTTCGAAGATTTATCAAAGTTACTTTATATTACCGCACAATTAATATAGTCGAATCCATCTTTATGATTTAATAATACACGAAATTTCATAAATCTCTGAATAAAAGAAGCTGTAATATCGAACAAGATGCCGTTTTGTAATCTAATTCGATATTACTTCCATCTTGGGGTCCAATTTGGTGGCCTTTGTGAACAAGTATTCTATTAACAGACTGTTCTATCACATACAAGGATCGTTAATATCTTTTTGTGGGTAATTAAATTGACAACATTTGGTTACCTTTGATATTTGTATTTTATCGATATAGTATTCTTACTGATATCGGAAAAATTGTGTTTGTGGGAAAATTAAATTTACCTCAAAAATGGATTAAGTATGATTGAATGGAATGGATTCTGTAACGTCTTCTTGGTGGGTTTCAATTCCTTTCGTAGTCGATTTAATGGATACGGATTCCGTACAAGTGCGGCGCTTTTTGTTATATTTCTCTCGATATAATTCCATGAAACAAAGTAATTAAAACTCCGTATTGTGGTGGAATATAAAAAAGCAATACAACATTAAAGAAAGTTCATCTTTTAAAACTTCTCAAACGCAGACCTAGCAGTCGCACCGCAATCAATCAAACTGGAAAACGGGATAAGTTAAAGCGATTTCTATGATAAAAACCCAAATCCCCCGTTGCACAACTCATCCGAATTCTCTTCAATACTACCTCGTTTGAATATTGGTAGATTCTTACATAAATTCAGCGTTTTTATGCGATAATTCCTGTGAAGTTACCAGGAAGAGGAAATTTGGTGGAGGCGCTGAATCCATATTAATGAGATAGCGGTTAAAACGACTACCGTATTTCGCGTAATGGATCTTTGGTCGTTTGACGTTTCTAAGTAATTTATACACGGCGAAGAATTGGCCAGAAAAAAACCCCGAAAGCCCGTTTATAAAAAGCTCAAGTTTATGTTTAAGTGGAGTGAATTTGAGCTAAATTAGAAATCTTGAGTTTTTTCGGCGTTGTAAAGTTTGTGGGATTATTAAAGAGTTGTTGATGTTTAGAGAGAATCTTCAATCTACAAATAATCGATGGAAACAGATTTATAGACAGTCTTTTTTTGATGATACTCGTTGAACGGATAAAACAAATATTGATATTGATCAAATTCCAACTTCTGTCTACGATATTTACAATAATATACGATAACATTTTTTTAAAACCATTTCCTGCAAGATTTCATCGGAATAGAAGCAAAAACATAGAATATATTACATTTGGTTGCTTCCATTTCACTTTTACAACTTCATTTTACGTCAATTTTTCTCAATTTCGTTGATCAAATATTCAATTTCGTCGTGTTTTTATCGTATTTTTGCGATTCGTTACCAAACTACGATTTTTTGCGGTAGAACTTGTCTCCATCGAAAATTTCCATAATTTTAATAGCTTGAATGTAATATTTCGTCATGCATGCACCTATATGGGATGCATTCGATAAATTTCATGAATTTCGTCCAAACAAATTCATATCAGTGATGCTGTTTGTGAAGAAATAGGAAATTTATTCGATTTGTAATGCAAATTTGCCCAATTTGGGTGGAATTTAAAAAGGCTGCTCCTAATTAGGGATTACTAATTTAGTTGGAAATCTCAATTTAACCGCATCCGTTATCCTCCATTTAAACTTTTAGTCTTATATCAATTAGCTAGACGGTCACAATTTACTGAATAAATCATTGTTATAAGAGTGGTTTAGTTAGAATTTACACAATAACTACAACGCTAAAAGTTGAGTATTTATACAGAAATTAAGCCAGCAGTAGATGAATTTGAGATTAATCAGGTTTTATAATCTTTTATTTAAATTGAACAAATGTTTGAGATCACGAAATTTCGCAAGGCGAACATTTAAATCGTCGAAAATAAAATCAAGTCGAGTGAAGATTTGATACACGCATTTATACGAAAGATTGTTAATTTTGTCCATTCAAACGCTTTGTATTAAAGTAAGACTCCCATTGTTTGACTCGAATTTATAATTAATTTCTAATCAAACGATAGACGAATTGAACCGTTCATATTTATTACAAACTCATTCATTAACAATTCATTCGTTTCTATTATTAGACAACGAGAAATTTTACAATGGGACTTAATTAGTGAAAGGAATTAGAATAATGTCACCGAGAAAATGAGTGTCACGTTTCAGTAATTTCACTATAAATATTCGATGAATTAGATGAAGATTGACGAGCTTGTTTCGATGATAATTTTAGACAATATCGTTGTTTTTTCTGCATGTATAATTCAGTTTATTTGGAAATAATTGAGATAAATTAATTGTCATGTTTCTTTATTAAAGTAATTTTAATTGAATGGTCCAGCTGGTGTTTACCAAGTCGTCGGCGTTCCTTCTCTCTAATTAAATGGCCCGATTTTATCTCGATTTCTAATTGGATTTTCGCCATTTTTCCCATTATAGCCAAATTTCAATTATCATTTTTGTGTTTGCATCGATTGAATTCGCTTAAATTTAATATTTACAGTCCATTGATTCGTCCGGTTATTAATTTTAACGATTACACACTGATTGAGAGGGCAAATTATTCCAATCTACCGATCTTCAATAGATTTCCAAATAATTAGCATACTTGTATTTTGCCCCCAACACTACGATATGTTTGAAATTTCGCTAAAAATCGGTTTTTCGGAAGACAGTTAACTGTATAAATGGACGTCGAGTCGACATTAATAGCACGTATTTTTGCTGGATAAAAGTCACGTTGAATCGATTCAATACAATGTGATTTATTAAGTATTGCAAAACGATTTCAACCGGCGCATCCGCCAAATTTCGCCGTTATAAATCATACGAATCCGACTGGAGTTTTCGGTAAAAGTTCTGCTTATCATTATGAAATAATGAATGATGGACATCAGTCAGGCTTCAGGAGAGCGATTTATCTTTTTGCGCAAATTTCCACCGAATGGCCTTTAAAATGCGACTCTCAGAAAGCCGTACTGTACTTTTTGATAATCCAACATGTTTCATTTTGATAATAACATGCGGAATCTGTAAATCTACAATTGCAAATGAAATTAAAGCTTTGAAAAATCAACAAATTCGATGCGGTTTATTATTCCAGTTGCGGTCATTCCGTTATTATTTTTGTATCGAATTAAAAATTTCGTTTGAAAATTGAAAATTCCGCCTGTATAAACCACATATTTTCCAATCCGGATGGAAATTTAAATCGGGAAAATTCAAGTTTCATCATTTTGTTAATGAATAATCAATAAATATATCGTACATTTGGTAATTTTGATGGAAAACTCGTTTACTAATGGCTTTCGTGGACATTTATCAGCTTCATTGCGACATGTGTGACAGACGGCTCACAGTCTAAGCATTATACGTAAAAAACGTCCACTCAGAAGCAGCGTTAGAAGATGATCGAAATAATTAGTCGGATTGAAAATTGGTTTATTTCAAATCAACTGAAAGATGTACAGATTTCTGGTTCAATTACCGTAATTAACGTGAGATTCTTACAATTATCGTGAAATTATAGAAAATCTGAAAAAAGCTGAGACATGTCGGAAATCGTGACAAGTTTCAGCACTTCGTTGAGAATAAAGTACGGTCTGACATGTGTTCTCGTTTAAAGATTTATTATTTTTATTCCAAGCCTCCACGTTTCGAGCAATATAAATTTAAAAATCAACAGAATATTAAAAATTTACAAAACAACACACAGAAGATTGTCTGTTAAATTGAAAATAAATATTTCTCTTTATAATGGGTGGTTAATGGGGTTCAAATTGGAATTTATAAAAAACGAAAATGATTGATCCTTTATCCGTCTATTAACTTACTTTTAAGCGTGTAAACCGTCCAAATGGCGCTCTCGCTTCGTTCGAAAATAATTTATTCACACAAAGAATGCATTTAAGTTGACTATTTTTAAACAACTCAACTCTCTCTTAGACGAGTCAATCGAATAGCAGAGAAAATTCAACGCGTATTAGAGAATAATTGGAAAAAAAACACAATTATTCCGTGTCGATTTCGAGAAAATTGTTATTTGCCGATGCATAAAAAACAATTACACCCAGCGATCAATATTGATTTAGTGTAGGGGTATTGATAGAGCAAATACAATACTGTCTATATGTTGGAAATAGAACTAAACCACAATAGAATTGAAATGAAACAGGCCCTATTTAATGAATCTGTCTGATGGAGTGATTGCAACGATTGGAAAATTTCAAATTAATCTTGATATAGTTGCTGTTTATACAAGTTTATCGTTTTTATATTAAAATCGACCATTTGTTGGTGACAGCCGGAAGAGTCCTCTACGTCCTCCCGATCAAAGGATAATGGAGTATTTCGTGTGGAAAGCGTGCAGTAGCGGAAAAAGCAATATAAAGCGAGCTGTGATGACGGCCGAGGTGGGGCCACAGGGATAATATAATAGCAGCGGGACTCGTGGCAGACAGTTTTGAATTATATGGATAGCGTTATTTCTCTACCATCATCACAACAAAAAAGGCTTGAAATTATTTCTACCAATTCAAAGTATTTTACAAGTAAAACAAATCCGGATAAGTATACGTAATTCCAGTAAACTTTCAACACGACGCTTTCACTACAGCTTTATTGAAAATCCAATAAATCCCCAAGATCGTGAAGTTTTCACCACTGTCGATATTATCGCTTCTGGGAAATTTCTTAATTAATCTCACCACTAATTGAAAACTTGTATCCAGCGATATTAAGCCTTCAACGATGGGATTTTTCCTCGTACTATTCTTCCACTGTGATTTAATGGAAATTCCATCAAACGTGTACAGTGCATGAATACTGAACTAGTATTAAACTAACACGTTCCAACTATAACAACCTCATACAACCCAACTAAACTACGTGTGAGTAAATTAGGATGACAACATCGAAGAGGATGGACTGTGATTCTCGTCACGATCACCAATGAATTAGGCCATTCTGTCGTTACTTTAAGAAAATTGCAATATTCGGAATACATCAGAAATAACGTGATTTGCCAGTCGTGATCGTTCTAGATTACAGATGTTCTGCCTCTTTTTAAACGGATATACAACGGAAATTACTGATGCTCGAGAAATACGAATTTATTAAAACTTGAAGATTTGGATTCGGTCTCCGCAAATTGCTTATATTACATAATCGATATCTCGCTTGTCTGATAAGACACGACAGTGAATAAAATAGAATTAGAAGCAGCATTTCAAGGAGCGTCTGGAAATATATTTTGAATGATTTTCTCATAACATATAGCAAAATTGAAAGAAATCTACAAATCTCCAAGAAATTCTTCAATAGACTTAGTTTTTAGAGAAATTAACAGAAGCGATTTGTTGATGGAGTGTTTGAAATAGAGCAATGTTTAAGACCTTGTTGAATGAGATATTACAATGAATACAGTAGCATTAGAAAGCGTGTTTAAAGAAGTATCTTAAAGCGTTTTTGTTACAAAAGACAGTCGTAGAGCATCTCTATTATGAGCCTGAAAATGTGTAAAACATACAAGACAGTAATAATGTTGATCATGTTTCTAAGCCTTGTTGAAAATTAAACAAACATACGAATTTAGAATTACAAAATTTGACTTTAAATTGATAAAAATTCGTGTTTCCGCCCAGGATCGAACTGGGGGCCTTCCGCGTGTTAGGCGGATGTGATAACCACTACACCACGGAAACTTGATACTTTCACTACGGATTATCTTTCGATTCCTAAAAATCTCGAGTTTCTCTTTAAAAAAAAATTGTAGCAGAAATATTGGATTACATAGGTGTAAAAGTATTGTTTCCGCCCAGGCTCGAACTGAGGACCTTCTGCGTGTAAAGCAGACGTGATAACCGCTACACTACGGAAATTCAGTCCTTTCATCAAAAAAACCATTCCAATTCCTGCAAATTTTCATCTTTCGTTCAAAGACCTCTTCATAAAGTTGAGTTTGTATCTTTACAAGCTCTTGCTTCGCAATTCCTGGAAGCACAATTGGTGAGAAGATAGCTAAAATTGATGTTTGCGCCCAGGCTCGAACTGAGGACTTTCTGCGTATCAAAGTAGGGAAACTCAATTCTTTGACCAAAAATTTCGCTTCAGTGCCTGTAAATGTCCTCTTTCCTTTTGAAAATCTCTTCACAAGCCTTTGCTGAGCAATTCCTGCAAGATTGGTCAAAATTTTTGTTTCCGCCCAGGCTCGAACTGAGCACTTTCTGCGTGTAAAGCAGACGTGATAACCGCTACACTACGGAAACTCACAAGTAAACCTTACGAAGTCGAAACTCCCGATTTTGATGATTTTTGGTATATAAGTACTTCATTCTATTCTAAGGGACGCGTGTTTTGTCATTCGTGCCCATACGCAAGTTTAAGGGAGAAAATGGGGGTTGAAGTTACCCCTGCAAAATCAGTTTTTTAGCAATATCTCTAGAACGGTTCAATATTTTTTGATAATTCAAAAACTGAAAGATAGACATTTGTGAGGGCTATAACGTGGTAGAAACCTATTGTCAATATCTTGTTGGGGGTAGAAATGACAGGCACTTATGTGCCGTTTTTTACGGTTTTTTGCAATTTCACACCCCATGGTAAAACATACCAATATGAAATTATTTGTAGTGCTAGAAAATTACAAAATAAAAGTTACCTGTTCGAGGGTTTTTCATTATTTTTAATTGTTACCCCATAAATAATTCTTAAGTGTTGTAACTTTAGGGGTGAATTTTGACTATGTATATTAATTTTTGAAATCGTATTTATGTGGGTTTTGAAGACATTTGAAGAAGCTTTCAAATGATATATGAATGAGTACCCCAAACTACCCCTTAATGAATTATGCTAATCTGACCTTATGAAAAAATATTTTATTTCTATTAGTGATTCTACTCGTAGTAATTATTTTATATTTACCTTATCTAGTATATAATTATCCAATTTTTTATTTTAATTATTATTTCTACCAATTACAACCCCTTCCGAATTATGATAATATAAATTTATAGAAAAATATTCTATTATTCTATTTACAATTATTCTAGAAATTCCCTACATTTTACATATTTCCATATACGTAACAACTTGCTTATGATCAGCAATTGTTATAGTAATGATAAATTTGGAAGAAATGTTCAAAGCAAAGATTTTGCTTGCACCATCTGCAGGTTGCATTCACAAACGTTACATGTACGGTTTGTATGATAGGCTTTGAATGAAAAATCTGTAGACAAATCTGGTCTTTCATTTAGAAATTCACTCTGGTACCACGCATATTTGAATAATTCTGTATATCTTGGGGAAGAAAACTGATTATGGACTGATTGTAGTTTAATTATGTTATCCCTTAAGTGAATATTACAATCATATCATGACAACAACACAATGTTCGAGAACTGTTTAACGAATTTCTTCCATTGGCGAAAGCCATAAACTTCTAGAGCTTGAATAAGTACAGTAGACCCCTTTGGTAAATTCATAATTTCGACACATGTGGATAGTGGGACTATTTCATACAAGCCTTTGCTTTCTGCCCAAACAGATTTTGTGTAGCTGTCTGGGGTGAACACATAGGTAAAACACTCTTCAAATCGTTCTTTCGCCAATTTACCAAATTTTGTTGCCATTATATATCATAATTCAGAAGGGGTTGTAATTGGTAGAAATAGTAATTAAAATAAAAAATTGGATAATTATATACTAGATAATCCCTTAAAAAATTACTATGAGTAGAATCACTAATAGAAATAAAATATTTTTTCATAAAGTCAGATTAGCATAATTCCTTAAGGGGTAGTTTGGGGTACTCATTCATATATCATTCGAAAGGTTCTTGAAATGTCTTCAAAATCCACATAAATACGATTTCAAAAATTAATATACATAGTCAAAATTCACCCCTAAAGTTACAACACTTAAGAATTATTTATGGGGTAACAATTGAAAATAATGAAAAACCCTCGAACAGGTAGCTTTGATTTTGTAATTTTCTACCACTACAAAAAAATTCATATTGGTATGTTTTACCATGGGGTGTAAAATTGCAAAAAACCGTAAAAAACGGCACATAAGTGCCTGTCATTTCCACCCCCAATAAGATATTGACAATTGGTTTCTACCACGTTATAGCCCTCACAAATGTCTATCTTTCAGTTTTTGAATTATCAAAAAATATCGAACCGTTCTAGAGATATTGCCCAAAAACTGATTTTGCAGAGGTAACTTCAACCCCCATTTTCTCCCTTAAACTTGCGTATGGGCACGAATGACAAAACACGCATCCCTTAGAATAGAATGAAGTACTTATATACCAAAAATCATCAAAATCGGGAGTTTCGACTTCGTAAGGTTTACTTGTCAGTCCTTCCACCAAAAAAACCATTCCAATTCCTGCAAATTTTCATCTTTCGTTCAAAAACCTCTTCATAAAGTTGAATTTGTATCCTTACAAGCTCTTGCTTAGCGATTCCTGGAACCACAATTGGCTAAAATTGTTGTTTCCGCCCAGGCTCGAACTGAGGACTTTCTGCGTATCAAAGTAGGGAAACTCAATTCTTTGACCAAAAATTTCGCTTCAGTGCCTGTAAATGTCCTCTTTCCTTTTGAAAATCTCTTCACAAGCCTTTGCTGAGCAATTCCTGCAAGATTGGTCAAAATTTTTGTTTCCGCCCAGGCTCGAACTGAGGACCTTCTGCGTGTAAAGCAGACGTGATAACCGCTACACTACGGAAACTTGACTCTTTCACTACCTGCAGAATAACGCGAGCACCTCAATTCTTCATTCTATTCCAAGAAAAACTTAAAAATTCACCTTAAATATCTTTAAATTGATAATGTGCAAAAAACCAGAACAGCGGAACATTAGCTTTTCATACGCTAAATCTCGTTGAAAATTGAGCAAACATACGAATTTAGAATTACAAAATTTGCTTTAAATTGATAAAATCTTATGTTTCCGCCCAGGATCGAACTGGGGGCCTTCCGCGTGTTAGGCGGATGTGATAACCACTACACCACGGAAACTTAATCCTTTCACTACAGATTATCTTTCGATTCCTCCATATTTTGACTTTCTCTTTTAAATAAACTGTAGCAGAAATATTGGATTACATAGGTGTAAAAGTATTGTTTCCGCCCAGGCTCGAACTGAGGACCTTCTGCGTGTAAAGCAGACGTGATAACCGCTACATTACGGAAACTTGACTCTTTCATTACCTGTAGAATTACGCGAACACCTAATTTCTTCATTCCATTCAAGAAACTCGTATTAGAGTAAATAACTAAAATAGTTCTATGATAGTCCTGAAATTCCACAAAACACTCACTACAGAAATAATCTCGGTTATTTCCTTCATAGCCTAAATTTCGTTGAAGATTAAGAATTCTCTTCAAAGGAAAGATACGAATAAAAATTTGCAGAATTCGATTTTAAATTTAGAAAGCAGATCTCTGCTTCTGGTTGCGCAGCTGCGGAATTTCATCAAGGTTTGGGAGCTCCATTTCTGCTTCTACTTCTACGCTTTTTAAGCGGATATATAACGGAAATTTATAATATAAGTGAAATTTAAAAGTTGAATTTTTCTGGATTCGATGTCCACATTTTGCTCGTTTGATGATATACTGTAATGACTCAAGCATCATTAAAAATAGCATTTTAAAGAGTATTTAAGAGTGTCTTTACTTTTAAAAATTCCGATTAAATTCTAAGTTATATTTCCCCTTAAAATTTAGCCAAAAGTGAAGATTTTTCAATGCTTTTCTAGCACAATACAACAAATTGCAAGGTCTTTCCAAATTTCTCAGAAATTTTTCGCCAAACTTGTTAGTTTTCCTTAAAATAGGCGGAAAGTTGCTACATTTTTCAAGTGCTTCGCTTCTGCTAACGTTTGTATTTCGCCTCCGATCCTGTTTCTTAAGCCACTTCTATATGTTCATCGTAAATACTGAAATGAGCCGGCATTACTGTAATTAGAAGTGGTTTTATTCGATTTTTACAACACCCCGAGGATGCGCATAAAACTTCAACTACACATTTCGGATATAATTTCGCTTGTATTTAACGGTAATCGTCGAGTATTCAACAATAATTTCCACCGTTACGCTTTCGCGAAAAATGAATTATCACGGTGTTTTTTCCTTCTGTCTACGTCTACAGTTATTAGATTTTCAAATCCAATATTTTTACTTTGACAAAAAAATCAAATATTCTGTTACGTCGCCGGCGATGATATATTTCTCTCAGGCTAAATTAGAGTTGTTACAGTTTCTTGAATTCGTTCTATTATCGTTGTAGGAGTAGACGTTCAAACTCTATTCAATATTGCATTCTTATTTCGTTCAAAGTTTTTGAAGTTATCGGATTTTTTGTTATTAAACTTTTGTGTTTTTCTCCACGTGGAAAATTTGTTAGCCGTATATCGTTATTCATACGGAATCCCACAGGATTTTTGCTTCTATAAGATTTTCCTTACACAATTTTGTAGTTTGACGGCTTCGGAGATTATTAAAATTATTTCTTGGGTTTGCAGGATTAGAGGTCCTTTCAGTTGCAAACTGGCACAACTAATCCACGCCTATTTTGGAGCTTTTATAAACTTGGAACTTTCTAAATATATTAAACTTTACACGTGGAAACTTCCGAAAGCTATGTTTATGTAAATTATTTATTTAACGCTAGAATATTTCCAAAGTTTTTCTTCTAAACAACAATTTTCGTTTGTTTAACGTTTTAAACGTTGACCTATTTTGTTTGTTAGCATGTGACAAAACGAAATTAAATTTTAACATGGGTCTTCGGGGAGATCTTCTGTTACCAAATTCAAATTATTAACGCTGAAAGTTTACGCAAATTAGTCTCCGAAAGGGTTCTTTATTCTTTATTAATAAACGTAGAATTCAACAGAATACTACCATTAATCGTAAAATTGTCGAATTTTGCCTAATTAAGAAACAAATCAAATTCCGTCCATTTGGATAATTTTGTGTCGATTTAAAGTTAACCGCCTTCATACACGAATATTAATTAATGTACATTTATCATCCAGTTTTGGTTAGTTTTCGATTTACGTTCGTAAATCTAAAGGGTGGATTCGTCAAATATTGCGTTAATTATCCCCGAACCTTTTTCCTTCTATAAAACATTCATTTTATTTCAATTAACATCTACGAAATGGTAGACAGATAGAAGCTATTAATTTTTTGTTGGATTTGCCCAGATGTTTGGTAGATTTAATTGAAATTCAAACTATTACAAAATTAAATTATTCGACAATTATTGGTGTTGTTATTACTCTATTAAACCAAATGGCGTTCGTTATAAATTTGATATGACATAATCGCACATCAGTACTTCAAGGAAGCTATACAGCGATTATAATTAAAGTCAACATGTTTATTGGCGTTGTAATCGAGTTCCATTGCAATACTTCAATTCAACGCGCTTGATAGTTTTCTTTTATTACGGAAAACTGGAGATTTTATGGGAAATTTCCAGACTTCAGTAAAAATCTGATATTGCAACTTTACTGTTAATTATTTCCGTTGTAATCAGTACAATAAGCAACAAAAAACCAAATAAAATTGCGGAGAATTTAATTTTAATAACATCTAAAACATTCCTGTTTTTGTGCCGTCTAACCGGAAACTTTCAAGATCTTATTAGAGTTTAAAATGAGATTTCTAACCGCAATATTTCAATATCATCCATCTCTGTCTGTCAACAATATTTGATATTGATATAGAAGAGAAAAAGTTAAAGACAATTACAATGATGTTGAAAACATCAAAAAGAAACGATATCTCTGGTAATCAGTTTGAAAGGGAAGTCTTGTGTTGACGGTATTTGAATGGGATTTGGAGAAGATCCAGCCGGTGGCAGTCATACAATCGTTGAATGAATAGCGAAATGTACGTTGACATAATCCAAATTGAATGCTCGAAGCTAGTGTGGAGAAATGGATAAGTTAGTGGGATGTGGACATATCCATCGAACTTTCAATCTAACAAACAAAACAAATAAGCTGACAAATATATTTACATTCGAAACTGTAAGACGTTTTATCAAATTTGAATAAATATTAGGAATTTGACAGGTTTTGACAATTCTCCACAGATTATCAGACTTGCGAAGCGTCCTTTTGATTCCGTCCATATTTCCATAAATTTTATTCGATTCATCTTAATTCTCCAAAGACATCTGTAAAATTTGCCGGCATTAAAGTGAAAGATGGCTTTAACAGCGAGATAGAAAAAACACTGCGACACAAAATCTATTTTACAATGCCCACACAAATCCGGCCTGTCTAAATACAAAAAATATCGATGTACGTGTTTTGATTTATAAAAAGCGGAAAAATCGAACAATTCCCCAGCTACTAGTGCCCCAAATAAACAAATAAAAGGAGTCTTAATTTTACAAACTAATAGAAAAATGTCGATCACGTCCGTTCAAGGATTTGAACTGATCCTTCCGTGTTTGTGTTTTTTTTTTTATCTAAAATAATTTGATACGTTTTATAGAGTAAACATTTCGCTTTCTTTCCGATAAACAGATCGCACAAACAATGTTTCGATGTTGTTATCTAAATATCGGTCGGTTTCAATGAAAATAAAGGGCGACTACAAAAATGAATGTCTCTGGAGACCCTTGAAGTTGGATCATTCTAGAGAGAAGATGCTCTCTTGTTGTCAACGATACAAGAACAATAGAAAGAAAAAACAGGAATTTTACGGTTTTGAGCTTTTTATCCTGTAGCTGTTGATAATAAACTCACAACGACAGAAAAAAACATCAACGATAATACGGTGGGACACGAAAAAAGGCATCACTCATTGTTCTATGTTGGAAAATAAACGGATACAGTCTTGAAAAGTCGAGTAGAGTAGCTTTTTAAGAGCCTCAAGAGGTTGTTGACAATACATCAACGGCGATGATTTTTGTTGAATATTTTTCAGATAAAACTGATGTTAAAACAGCACGTGCAGACGATAGACTGTGCCGAAGTAAATGGCAAATTTTCAGCTATCTGTTAGGATAGAAAGTTGATTTTTTGAATTTTCGTTTTATAAATCTGCACTTTTAAAGTAACCGACAAGTTGCCAACTACAAATCCACACAGATTCAAACTTCTAATCTACCCACATTTCCAATATTTGCTCTAACTTTGTTATTATTTTGACCGGCTTTCAAATATTATCATTCCTCTAAATATTGATTTGATTTATCTGAATTTGTGGTTGGCACATTTCGAAAATACTTAATAGAATTTCTTGTATCGGTAAATTTCCACATTGTTATATTTCCAACTTGTTACAACTTCAATTATTCGTTTCTATGAAATTTAATTGCGATTCTAAACGAATAAATTGCACAATAAAGACGATAAAAATGAACAAAATTGTTTCGAGTCTGCAACAAAAGTTACATTGTTGGATTTTTTATTGCAAATGTAACAAAACTGCCATTTTAATTTTACGCATAGTTTCGTTAATTCGACAACCAATCTAGAAAACGTTTGTTTGTATCGCAACGTTGTAAAAAGAATAAAAAACGTGTAAAAAATATTGTCGAAAGTACTACTGAAATCTTCCAGTAAATGAGAAGAAAAAGGACTCATGCACTAATTATCTCCATAATTAAAACTTTTAGAAGTTAATCTGAAAGAGAAGTCTAATTAGAGTACAGCAAATGAGAATGATAATAATAATAGAAAGTTACATCTTAATTATAAACGTCTATTGCAGAGAACGGTCTATCGTTGAGTTAAAATCTGACAAAGCAACAAATTATTTTTGTGTCGTCAAAGATTTGATAAGATCTACAGGGGTTCTTTGACTGTAAACATACTGAAACGTTCGCAGTTTTCGTTTTATTCTCGTGGCTTGTATTTAATATAAAAATATCACAGTTTGTCTCGTATATTTCTTATCAAATTTCCAAAAAACAATATACAATGGAATAGTGTAATAACATATACATATAGATGAAGAACTGATTGAAGCAGAATTTTCACAAATGTCGCTTCTATATAAGCTTATTTTCCATACAGAATCGATTTTAGGATAATATTGGATTGTCGGAATAGATCTACTTCGATTCTTGTCCAATACTGCAAACTATAACGATATTGGAATACTAAATTCGACATATTCCGGAAATTCATCACTATCGAGTAGTGTTTAAATTAATTAGAAATTCTACTAAATTGAATTTCTTATAATTAAGTTTGCTTTGTGTATCGGAGAAGTTGTAAATGATCGTTGATGTGCATCGAAACTGCTTATAAGGCTGTTAAATTTGTTCAGTGATGTTATAATTGAATAATCAGAAATTAAATCTATTGTATTAAGTAAAATTGGTGGATGCGCCGGGTTAAAAACCAACATTCTATTAAAATTTAAACACCTGTAAAACAATCGATTGGAAATAATTGCAATAAATCTAGTTGTGATTAAATCGCTTATTTTCACCGGATTCAATGTCTATTCAATAAAACTAATTAACACTTGAATTATAAAACTAATTAGCAGTGAAATTGCAGGTCCGAATCGAATTGGAGATGAAAATTTCGCTGTGAATTTTTAATATCAAATCTAGTAGTGTAGCAAGCTACGACAATGTAACAAAGATGCGGCTCAAGATTTATAAAAAACCCTTTATATTTGTCCTGATATAAATACGTACTTTCTAACTTAAACCTATTTAACATGTATGGCTTTGATGGTGAGCCTTTTCAAGCTTCCTGTTATAATCAATGGTATTAGAAACAATAGAATCAATCAAAGCTGCTTTAAAGTGTACTACAAGACTTTAGTCTATGTCGAGATCTTTATTTTGTTATAAAATGAGATTGAAAGTTGATTTAAATTAAAGACGACTTGTTTTATAGTGAAAATCAAAAATCACTAACATAGAAAAAAAGTGCTTACTTGAACAAATACTGGAACTACAATGGACACACGGATACGAATGACTAAACAAATTTGGAATTGTAAGGTTAGAAATACACCTTTCTTATTTCTATTGGCCAAGTTGAAGCTTTAGAATTGCGCCCTGTATAAAATATTGGAATAGAGTAAGGATAGTTCGAATTGTGTAAATTAAATATAGAAAAACTCCTCTAATGCGGAAGTCTTCCAAACTGAAGGCTCAAATTAGAGCTCTACTATGAAAGAAAGCCCTAGTATATTCCTCTTTGTATTGTTCTAAATAGGAAGATGTGCATTATAGAGTGTCTACTGTAATAAGAGCGTTTTTAAGTATAAAGCCTAAAGTGTTATTCTGTTTTGTTTAAAATATTTGAAAGTCTTTCAACGTTGCTCGTTTAACGCACTTAACAATCGATAATTAATGTACGTACACTCGTATTACGTTGGGAATTCGTGGAAATACCTTCGTCAGAGATTACCTTAATCAAAGATCAACGTGAAACTGGTGTAAATGAGATTATAACGGCCGGCTGGGAATTTGAATATTCTCTATATGTGGTTAAGCAGTTGGATAGGTACACAATACATCTGAATATTGTGTAACATAACAATACCATCAGATGATAATGGTCGTTAGGGAAATCCTCAACAATCTGAATATGCATTATTGTAGAGAGAAGAAAGAGGACTTTAAGTCAACTGAAAAAAAAATAACAGCATTGAGATTTGAATGGAAATGATCATTTTAGAATTGTATTGTTTGATATTTTCCACTTAAGGACAGTTTCGAGATTTATTATTGGAGGACGAAATTAAATTTCTGCTTCTTGGTAAATATGGAATATAATTCTTGTTGTTTAATTCAAAGACAGAACGTGTTTCATATCAATTCAAAAAGAAAACAACGTTTTTCTTTAATAAAAGTTATAAAGCTATAATAACGAAAACGCAAAATATGCTTGTTTTATCAAAGTAATTCTTTTCTTATTGTTTATAACAAATTATTGTCACTTTTAATATTTCATCCACCATATGAATTATTTATTTAAACTTGCCACTTATTGTGGCTTTCATTGCTGTCGTTCAACCTAGAAAACTTGATTTCTAATTTAGAAACGATCTAGATACTTAAAACTGGTTTAATTTGGGTACCAAATATCGAGCAATTAGAATCAAATTATCTGCTAGGCGGATGTGATAACCACTACACCACGAAAGCTTAATTTATTTATTAATAATTAACGAACGGTTTAGATTTTAATTATTGTTTTTTTATAAAATTCTCCAACAATACGAATTCATTAATTAGAAAATTTTAGATGCTTCTTTTAAAATACACAACGTGCCGAAATTTAGAAGATTTCATTAATTTTTATCATTAAAATTTCAGAATATTCTTTGATAAACACTCACTTATAACAAGAAGAATTTTCAGATTAAAGAGGATTTAAATAAACTTTGTTGAGTTCAAATAAAAGCGATTTCCAATGATTTTAATTAAGGATTTCTACAGAAAATTGAGCTTCTAGTCAAATCATTCACTATTTTCACGTCAGAATAAATCAATTTTGTTGATATCGAAGCTTTGCTGAAATTTTAATAGAATAATAAATTTACAACTTGTTTTCGTTCAGGATTCGAGTAAAAATTCGTAAACTACTGACGCCAACGATTCGCTTGATTAATTTACCAAGTTTTGCAAGTTCTTGTACTTTATGTGAGAATTTGCAAAAAATTGGTGTAAATTTGGCGAAAATTATTGTTTCCGCCCAGGATCGAACTGGGGGCCTTCCGCGTGTTAGGCGGATGTGATAACCACTACACCACGGAAACCTGACTGTTTCACGCAAAAAAACCATTCGAATTTCCACAAGATTTAGCCTTTCACCTAAAAATCTCTTCATACTGTTGATTTCCTACTCTTGCAGGCTCCTGTTTAGCGATTTCTGTAAGCTAAATTGACTAAAAATGTTGTTTCCGCCCAGGCTCGAACTGAGGACCTTCTGCGTGTAAAGCAGACGTGATAACCGCTACACTACGGAAACTTGACTCTTTCACTACCTGGAGAATGACGCGAGCACCTCAATTCTTCATTCTATTCCAAGAAAAACTTAAAAATTCACCTTAAATATCTTTAAGCTTGATAATGTGCAAAAATCCAGAACAGCGGAACATCAGCTTTTCATACGCTAAATCTCGTCGAAAATTGAGCAAACATACCAATTCAGAATTACAAAATTTGATTTTAAATTAACAAAAATTCGTGTTTCCGCCCAGGATCGAACTGGGGGCCTTCCGCGTGTTAGGCGGATGTGATAACCACTACACCACGGAAACTTAATCCTTTCACTGCAGATTATCTTTCGATTCCTCCATATTTAGACTTTCTCTTTTAAATAAACTGTAGCAGAAATATTGGATTACATAGGTGTAAAAGTATTGTTTCCGCCCAGGCTCGAACTGAGGACCTTCTGCGTGTAAAGCAGACGTGATAACCGCTACACTACGGAAACTTGACTCTTTCACTTAAAAAACCGTCCGAATTTCTGCAAGTTTTAGCCCCTCACCTATAAATCTCTTCATACAGTTGATTTCCTATCCTTGCAAGCTCCTGTTTAGCGATTTTTAAAGCTAAATTGACCAAAAATGTTGTTTCCGCTTACGCTGGAACTAAGGATCTTCTGCGTGTAAAACAGACGTGATAACCGCTACATTACGGAAACTTGACTCTTTCACTACCTGAAGAATTACGCAAACACCTCAGTTCTTCATCCTATTCGAGAAGAGTTTAAAAATTCATCTTAAATATCTTTAAGCTTGATAGTGTGCAAAAATCCAGTACAGCGGAACGTCAACCTTTCATACGCTAAATCTCGGCAAACATACGAATTTAGAACTACAAAATTTGCTTTAAATTGATAAAAACTTATGTTTCCGCCCAGGATCGAACTGGGGGCCTTCCGCGTGTTAGGCGGATGTGATAACCACTACACCACGGAAACTTAATCGTTTCGCCAACAAAAAAAAGGCGAAACAATCCAAATAATAACAGAAGTCATTTCATTTATTAAACCTCACGTGCTAGTTTCTTTTCTCCCGTCAACATTCCAATTAAATAAACGTCGATAGTTAATTAAAGTCGATTTTCGTTACAATTACCAGATTAGTTCAATTAAATTTTAATTGAATCGATAAATTCACGGTTAGTGTTTGATTAAAAGAACGGGAATTATTTATGGCACAATGTTATCTTTATGTTGTATTTTCTCTATCAAATGGAAAATTTAACGACACGTAAACGTAAAGTTCAGGGTGAAAACTCGTTTTTTCTATCATCGCTAGATTAAAACCAATCTAAAAATAATATTGTACAATTGCTAATTTTTCCAATATCTTGAAGAAATCACAAAACAACAATGATAGAATCGATAATCGGTAGCGTTGCGAATTTAAATTAAGACAATTTGCGAAATATTGCGCAATTTTTTTGAAAGTACATAGTTGATAGATTGTAATAAATCTTGTTAAAATTTATAGCGCTACATAAAATTCCCCACAACAATATTTTTTCGATGCAAATTATACCATAAATCCAGTTGCTAGTATTTAGACCCTCCCCTGTTATTCGCACAATCTAAAATTGTTTTTCTAACTAGAAAAAATCACTCCCCATTTGTGCCGTACATAAACTTTTATCACACCCACAAACACCACCACATTTTTTTCTTTTATTATTAATCTAAATATACAGCCGCATAAATTCTCTATATCAAGAATACTAAAACACACGAGTGCTGTTTGTTATCAATTTAATTTAAGCAACACTAAATTTTTTCAATAGACTCCACTAATTTAGAACCAAGCACGTAAATCACAGCCGAGGGCCGTATTTTTAATTCGCAAAGCGCTAAAGACAGTCAAACTACAATAAGAAGATACCTAGAACGGTTTTAAACATGTAAATAATGGGGAAATTTAGCAGAATTCACCCGGCGCATCCACCAATTTTACGCCCCAATAATTCCTACTAGCTTCTTCACAAATATTGCAACAACAACAAAATTTAATCGCGATTATACCACATCGATTATCTTGAAACAAATACGATTTGAAGCTTAAATTATAAGTAAATAATAAAAACTTAGCGTCTAGACGTTGTTTTCATTGGGTTTTACTCATTTTTGTTTCTTTAAATTGATCTAATATTGAACTTTATTGAAGTTTATAGATTTATTATTTCCGAAGTTTTTCTTGGGAATTTGCGGAACGTATAGCAACGTTGTGTAATCTATTTGAAAGCGTTCTCGCGAGCAGTACACGTATCAACTTGCAGTCTGATCTAATAGGGGAGGGAATCCGGTAAAATTTCCGTGATAACACGTATCGCGTATGTGTGTTATTTCAGTGCGCCCCCTAATTCAATCCAATATATCGGTTAACAATTTCTGGAGCTTCAGTAGATTGTTTCGCCTATTCCACCAGTATGTTTTTGTCAATATTCCACCCTTACAGTGGATTTGTTCCCCAAAAATTGACTAGAATTATAGCCAAACGGTAAGCGCTGTCTTCTGTTGTATTCCATTTAATGTTCCCCAATTGATTTCGTAAAAATCTCATCATTAAAAGTACACACAGTCTTGTTATTTTCTCTAGAAAAAACGCTATAAAAACTCTACCAATTTAACTGACGGTCGAGATTTAAATCAATCTATCAAATGCAAAACTTGTTGAACCAAAATTCAATTCCAACAATCCATCAACACGGTTTTAATTGATGTATTGGTGTAATTTCGAATTTCCGTCGAAAAATAACCGAATTGAATTTGGTGAATTTGATGTGAATACCGCAAATTCATTTTATTTCACTAGTCCCGACTATTGTCACGAGTTGATCGCATTTATATGTCAGCATAGATCTGAATTATCATTGCTTTCATGAGGAATAGTCGGTGTATACTTTAGCTGGAAAAGCCCAAGTGGCTCTTAAAGTTCACAATGGAGAGACCCCTTGATAAGTAGTGAGTGCCTTATATATTCAGTGACTTTAGTTCGAACGAGCAAATATTGATCGAAGCGGGTGACTTGAGGCTCGGCCACAAACTTCAGTTTTCCAATTAGAATTTAGCGAATTTGTAATTGGTGATTAATTGATTCGATTTGAAGATCCATCAAAGATGGTAAAATAGCTCCTTTATTAACACTTTTCCAGCATTTAACATCAGTGAGAATTGTTTAAATTTGATTACTTTGCATTTGAAAGAAAAGATATAGAAAGTGAGATTTATCGCCTATTTCATTCTCGAAGTTTTCCTTGAGACCTTTTACTGTTTACGAATGGAAGTCCTTTCATGTTTCTTTCGCATTAATAACTGTGGAAATATTTTAGATGTGACTTCAATGAATTCTACTGGACGTTCTTTGATCCCAAAGTTGATTCAAGATAAGAATAACCAATGGAATTCATCATTTAATAAAGCAGAAAAGTTGCAGGATTTGAATTTCAAAAAGTGCAGGCTTACCAACCGTATTTCTTACTAAATACTGATAACACCGAGTAGACGATTCTAATCATCTGTAAAAATAGATGAGCATTAATCTGCAATCGATGATTTTAGTTTAAAAATCCTTAAATTTGCTTTATCGTCAACAAATTATGCCTTATTTGTTATATTTATCAACAAGTTCAGCCGAAATCTTAGCTTCCAATTGGTTATTCTACATTTTGAAGCTCTATAAACCCGAATTAACCTATAATACTCAGATTAATAGAATTTGTTCTTAGAAATTAATAATTTATTGCTTTTTTCGCAATATTTTGATATTATTACAAGAATTTGCTCTTTATGAGGTGGTTAAATATGTTAAATTTGAAATAATGGGATGTAAGTGTTCAAATTTCCCGCCAAAATAATCTGGTGTATTTCGCAAAGTTACACAAAAAACACTAGATTATTTTGGCGGTAAATTTGAACAAAACAAAATAACCAATAGAAAGCACCATTTGAACGCGCAAATTTTAAATATTAAAAATAAAAATAACTTCCCTACCCTCTGGTTGGGGAAGTTAATAATAGCGGAGTCGTATTCTAGAACGTACCTTTGTTCCGAATTGGTAATTAACAGCCAAGTTCCGTGTAAAATAAATTTGTCTCGGTTTCATTCCCACTTGTAGAATTAAACAAAATGAAGTTCGATTCTTTTTATTCCAAGTATACCAACGATTTCTCATTAGAATATCATTAAATTTTCCCGTCTAAACAAACACAATTAAACTCCAATTTTATACAGGCGAATAGAAATAATAAACCTCATTTTCCAGCTGTTGTCCCATATGAATAACGAACAATACATTGATGATATTAACGAGTAAAATATGGACCATTCTGGAAAAGTCGTCGTTGTAACCCTGCAAAAATATCCTAAAATATCTGATAACTGCAGCTAGAATACCACACTTTAGACATTATATACAAGAAGACACTTATAACATAAACCGTAGCAGTTGTTGAGTAGATTGCTCCACTTTGTATCAATATTTTATAGGATTTCTTTATTACCCTGAAAATTCAATAATTCTAATTGATTTCCAATTACAATCGGTAGATTATTTACAAATCCAATTCGATGAATTTTTCCAAACAGAAACCCAATCTCTTCTCGATCGTTCTTTGATATTTTGTATTCCTTATCAGTTGATAATCATCGAAATAATGATAATCACTGGTTATATTGGCTGAAAGTTCATACACCATATGTAGCTGGAAAGCACCGCTATAGAAATAATACGAAATTGTATGTGTAGCTATCAAAAATGTCACGTTTAAAATCATTAAAGATAATCGATACAGCACGCTGACAGTTGTCTGAAAATACGTTAGATTATCATTGATTAGTTTGATTATTAGGAAAAATTCTGCATCGTTTTCGTTGATTTGTAGGTAACAGATTTCACTGTAGATGCCGTATAGTAGTAGTACAATGAAAAATTCAAAAATAACGCGACTTTTATTCGAGATACGCTTCCGCATTCTCCGACTGCAACACTCAACATCCCACAGAGTATCGCTGAATAATTTCCGTATTGTCAAAATTTCAACCTTATGCATCAATACAATATAAACAGGGCCTATTGCCTGCAAAATAGAATTTCACCCTGAATTCGGTAAAATTTTGGAAAACTTACATGGAGTACTGCAAAGAAATTCGGCGAATATTTAATAAAACATTCCAGGGATGATTGTTGGATGAAGTAGAAAATTTGATTGATCGATAGAATTAAATTAATTACAGTGCACAGTGTTAGAACGATTCGAAATGATTTCCTTTCGATCAGATCGACGGTTAATAGACGCAAGAATTTTAGGGGATCTCTAGCGGTCGCCATTCGGGGCTTTTTATTGAAATCCATCTAGTTAAAGGCACTACAAATTACCAACTAGTCCACTATAAATTCTCCTATTCTTAACGATAATCGCTAAAGTTTTCCCGAGAAAGTTCGATTATTAACTCTTAATATTCTTTCTTTGTTGTTTTTCTCTATACGAGAACCGTAAATATTGACCCGGAATTACAATTTATACAATCCAGAACGTGACTGGTACCGTTTGTTGTTGTAATCTTTCACACAATTCCAATTATCACATTTCATTTTATCCCGGGGTGATATTTTGAAAAATTCGGCAATACAGTGAAATCGAGTTGGTTTCAAATTTCAACAGATCCTGCTGGAATCGCTTGGCTCCAGCGTCAACATTGTTGCAGTTCCAATACGACCGATTCAGATTTAGTTCGATCTGTTCAAAATGAACGTTAACAAATCCATGCAATTCTTTAGATTGCTTTTAGCATTGAAATAAACGCTTTCCACATTTACAGCTTTAATTTCTGTTGTATTGTTGGACTTTTATATGGATTCGAGTTTTAATTTTGCGCCACCGGCGATTTGATCGAATAAAGCTAACGGTTGGATTCACTGGAATTCACCGTTTTGAGAATCAACAATAATTAACATAAAAGCCGGCGGTTTAATTAAAACATTCGCAAATTAACCACCAATCGGTGTACGAAAATTTCGTGGAAATGTAACGAAACTTCACGATTTTTTTGAACTTTGTTCCCATTTTTCTTCAGTACAATTTTTTAATCAAATTAACCGACAAAACAGCCCTTAAAGGGGCGAGCTTCAAAACAATGATTGATATCAATGTAAATATTATTGTGTAATTTTATTGAATCAACTATAATCGACCATTCTATCGTGTAGGATTAATTTCCTACAACAATACCAACAATTGAATTCGACATATAGAAATTCCTTGAGGGGAAATTTCGAATTTTAATTTGTATTCCTTTCCTCCAGAATTATCGATTCTACTAGCAATAAAAATAACTAGATTCCAGTTGTTGCGAACATTAATGTAATTAATTGTTTGCACAATATAATTGCGGCCACAATCAATTAATTACACAATTCGATTTATTTCCTATGGAATTTATTTCAAGACTACACTACAGAAATGAGAACATTCAATAAATTGATTATTAAATCGAATAATTTGATTCGTATTGATGATTTGTTTGATTTAATTACAATTTGTATTTAATCAATACGATGATTTGCCACAATTAACCTTGAGTTAAGGACTAGAATCATGACCCATTTTTCATTACAACTGACTAACAAATAGCGTCGAAAAGAGGGCAAGGTTTCTGCAAGTGTCCAAGCGAATTTATTCGATAACTTCCCTACCAGACTTTTTCCGGGACAAATTCCACAATAAATTACCTTGCGGTCGACGAGATTTCCGGTTAAAATCATCGCGCATAATTATAATCAACGATTTGATTCCAAAAGGCTTGAGCAAATTCGAAAAGCCGACCGTTTTAATTACATTGAACTCTCGAATTTAGCCCGAAAATCTAACAACAGAAGGATAAAAGGCCAACTAGAAGCCGGTTCGTTTCTATTTTCTTCTCCCTGTTTGTCCTTTTTTATTACTCACCCCCGAATTGACATCTTTTGTAAAAGGTCCACCCTGAGAGCGTATAATTGAATTTAGGCGACTTTCCCGGGGGATTGTTGTCCTTGTTCTCGGTTTTTTCCTGTGATAATTTGCGCGACTTTTCGTTCTGTTGCACAGAAATACTTGGAAAACTGGAATTTACTTTTGAGTATAGACACGGAAATTTATTTCAAAAATTTATGAATAATGAACGCTGTTTAGAGGGGAACGTTAATAAATGAAAACCACAGGTGAATGTCGAATATTATCTCGAGGGTCGGGTAAAGTGCGATTTGCTGTGACACATTTCATATTTGCAGGCGCTTATCTTGTGATGAAATATTAGATAGGGTTTGCTGTTTATTTCGCATAATTCTCAAGATTCGCAGTTTCAGTTCTTGTGATAATTTAAATTACAATATCGGAAAATAAAGCCGCCCCTTGGGAGGACGTCTCCATTTCTAGACGTTTACACCATCAAAAATTCCGTTTGAGTATCTTTATAAGTGTATTGATCCCTAAACCATCACATATAAAATAGCTTTCGTTTAAGCGAATTTTTAATACGCAAGAGGGTGCAATTTCTATACCCATCCCTTTGAGCAGCGAAAAATTCAACAGACTCCCAAGTGGAATCAGAGCGTTTCGAATCAAAAATTTCAATATGTTTAACTTAAATGTTGATTTTGTGCACTATTCGAAAAAAATTAGGGGAGAACAGGTGAAATTGGTGGAGGCGCCGGCGCGTTATCCGCCAAATAAACGACTAAAAAGACTGCACCGCGACGTTATGTTTTAGTGGCGTCGCGACGTCTCTCCGTTGCACATTTAATACTGGACTCGCTGGAATTTCGAGCGTAATACTCAACTCGTACATATCATCCACGTGTCAAATGAAGACAGTTTGAAGTAATTGAAAACAGGTAAAACTAATGTAAATTTAATTGCGGTTATTTTATGGTTTTTTTTTTTATTTGAAATTGCTTGGAAGTTGAGTCGTTGTCGAGAACTTTTACCGGAAGACAGGCTTTTAGTGGAATTTGGCGAAATAGCCGCAATTTTTCGTTCGCAATTCCCCTTTCATTCGAAATAAAAGGACAAAATAAAAGGTTTTATACTGTATATAGTCTTAGTTGGTTCAAAATATAAAATTGTATAATTTTTTATTTTATAATAAAAGTTGGTGGAAAATTTGCCACCTTTCTTCCGGTAAAAATATTTTCCACGGTAAATGTTTCAATTTATGCCCCAAGACCCGTTCGTTTCTAATATTTCGCACAGACAATAACAAAAAGTCCCCTTTCGATTTCCCCCAATTGTACTTCACGTATTTTTTTTAATTATTGTACCTTACAATTTCTACTCAAATACTGGTTGCACCAATATTAGAAACATCGGATTTTTATATTTATTTATCGAGAGTTGTAAGTTTAAACAAATAGAGTGATTTCGAATACGTTTGGGGCTTTTGGGTTTATTTAAACGGCTAGTTAGATCGAGTTGGATCTCTAGAAGAATTCCCATTAGTTTGGAATAAATCTACTTGTCTCGAAAGCTAGAAATTCCCTCTCAATGGAGCGAATTCTCAATTTGCATCGATATATCAATTAGTTAATTGAACGGCCACAATATAATTGTACATAACTCCGTTTATAGACTTAAGACAACAGGATTTCGTTCGAAATTAGTTCCTGTCAGTTCGAAATTTGTGGAAACTTTATTATTTCTAGTGGCACCAAAGTTATTACTTGGTAATTTCCTTGAGAATTTTGTCGTATTACGAATCAAATCGAATTTCACGTATAATTTGTGTTGCAATAATTATTTATTGAATCGTCCATTGGAATTAATCAACTAATTTTCCAATTAATTATTCATTGATTCATTAAAAACGAATTTGTTGAGATTATCGTGACAATTTTACAAAGTGTACATTGATGATGTTATCGGGAAACTTCCAATTAAAATTTATAGATTTTGGAAGTTTACCAATATTGAAAATATAGTAAAAATTTATGATTTACAAACCAAATTTAACGTTTATTTTCCAGCATAATGGATACATTATACGTCTCACATCTGCACGGTTTTCCGAATTTAACACGACATAATGGAGAATCCTCGAATACGTTAAATGAAGAAAGCGTTTTATCGCTATTGATCGTCTTAGGTAGTAGTATATCGCTGGTGGGCCTCGTTTTTGCCTTTATCACCTACAGGTAAGTCATTTACACGATGTTTAATTGCTATTAACTCGAAAATGAGCTTAAAATTAACGATTTTTGTGCTTTTGTATTTGAAAGACATAAAACTGTATTGATTCCACTTTTATGTAATTTTCTCTTTGAATTTTTTGCTAAATTATTGCAGCAATGACGAGGAATGTGGGCTCCATTTAGCTGGCAATCCGTCAATTAATTTTAATCTTAGTTCTCTTTAATTGCCCTTTGAGTTAAGTGTTCAACAAAGCAAATTATAAGTTTTTATCAAAAACTCCCTCATTTTGCAAGTAATTGACTTGCAATTACATAATATGAGAAGTTTTAGAAAATTCAGTGACTCTAAGTCGAAATTTGAGCTGAATTTGCTCATATTTTGGGAAAATTTCGCCGTTTCTTACCAACATTTACGATAACAAAATGTATTTTTAATCCGACTCACCCGAAAGCTTCGTGCATTAAAACTTGCAGTTGTTGTTGTCGATAAAGCTCTCGATACAGCCGGAAATTCTAAGGCTCAGATGCAGCTGACAATTTGTTAACAATTGAGCCATCACTTCCGATTGCAATAATCTCAACTTTATTTTCAACGAAAATCTGGAAAACTAAAAGCCACCACTATAAATTACAAAAGGTCCACAAAGAAAAAGAAGCTTAATTAAACTAATCGGATTTGTTGAAATAAACAAGTTGGACGAATAAAATTTCCATTAACTTTCATAAATATTAAATAACTTGTCGTTTAAATGGATTGTTAATATCAACAATAAACAGCAGAAATTGTAACGAATTACCACCCTTATTTTGTTCTAAGATGAGATTTACACCGAACATTTGCAGCAGCTTTATCAATAATTCACGATCTTTCAACCGGGTTCAAGGGGATTCAAATTAAAAAACGCGCAGCATCTGGGGGAATCAAAGCAAGAAGCAACACGGTACAAATTTCGGATTTTTTCCAAGTCCATTTATTACAAACATCAAAAACCGGCCGACATTAAGGGTGACTTGTTGGATTCAAATCATTTTTGTGTACGTTCATTATTCTTAGGTAGCTTTTTGTTTGTTCACGATTAGAATTGGACGTTTTATTTTCGTTAGAACGCCTCCTAAAATCGTAAATCCAAGGTTTATTAGCGAGCACATTAAGAATTTTATAGTGCTTATTAAACTGTTGTTCCAATTAAATTCCAGGCATATTCAGACGAGCCTCAAGTCAACAAAAACGCTACGTTACCGGATGTAAAATGGCAAGTTCACGACTTATCTAATGCTCCATTATATAAAATTACAAAAGTTATTTCCTTATCTTTATATATAAAAAATCTTCAATAAGAAACCACCATTAATCATCGTCTTAAAATTTACATTCCATTAATACCGGGATAATAAACTTAATTGACCGATAGTAATTAATTAGCCACCAGTCTTAGTTAACGATAGTTTTTGTATTGTATAAAATTTCAAAGGTGATAATAATAAAACCACAAGAAACTATAATGGAACGAGAAACTTATAATTATACTTTCCTGCTTGTGCTACAATTAATTACATTTCTTTATTAGTTTCTAACTAGTACGGCGCATCCACCAAATTTACTCAAATTACTCTTCTCCGATAATTAACCGAAGAATTTTAAATTCCAGTTATCTTTCCAATTGGGGAAGTTTCCCGAACACAAATCTAACTTTTGGCGAATCCTACGGCACAAACCTATCAAAAATTGACAGTTTTTCTTTCAACAAACTAAAATCGCGTGAGAGACACTTATCAAACCATCAACTCGTTATTTTTCGTGTTAAATGGATGGAAGTAATTAAAATTGCTTCGTTGGAAATTTGTATTCGACAAAAACTCGAAACAGCAAATAGGGCGAGATAAAAATCCAGTGGAAACAATAATGAAAACTAGCACTTTAAGAGGAAAGTTTGGCGATTTTAACAATTAGTTGCGAATGGTAATTTTTTAGTAATAACAAGTTTTCACCATTAATAGTTTTTACAACCGAAACAAACCATTTAACACTGAAAGCTTGTTTCTATCGTGCAAGTTTCGAACGAAAATCGCCATAAAAACCCCAAACTAATAGATTTGGCGTTGATCTAAGGTTCCTGAGAATGTATCGATCAAATTTTCGGTTTTATTCACCGTCAAACCCACACGAATTCACCGAAAAAGATCCTTGAAAGATTGCTGATTTTGAAGTATTATTAAAATTTATGATCGTTATCATATATGGCGTTTGGCGTCTTTACCGAAACCTTTCAATTTGAATTTGAAATTCCATCTTCAATTCTAATAATCCACTGATAGATTCCAGTTAGAGTGTTCGTCTATAGGGTTGAAAAAACGATAAGTACACATGTACCATATTCGAGTTGTTAGTCCCTTGTGAATGTATTGAATTTCTATTCAATGCGAAAAGATAAAGTAAAGAAACAGAATGGGTGGATGAATAATAGAAGAATTGAACAACGAATTGGCAATCGAACTAATCAAGCCGGAAGTCTTGCGACAATATTCCTTTCGTTGGCTTCATCAAACTTTCATTAGGCAAAACCGATATTTTACTCTAATTGTCGGACAAATTGAGAACGTTTTTTATCAATTTCAAGCCCTTAAACCCGACATACTGGTGTCAATGTTTCACAAATAATCTTCTAATCAACCCACTACTTACAGTTGTACTGAGTTTCACTAATCTATTTACAGATTGAATGTAAATTGGCAGTCTATCGAATCGATTTTTGAATTATCGCCAATATAAAACCTACCAGCAATACTTTGGAATAATAAAAGACCGTTTATTTACCTTTTAGCGTTGGTTATTCATTCGACATTGATCTACCTTTAGAAGAGTTGAAATATTGGCACGTGTACCCCATTTTAAGATAATGGAAGATTTGCCAACATTTACCGAAATAATCGCCGTCCTTTTGAATTACGATCCCTAAAGGTAGACTGAATTGTATATTTGCCCCTTCTTAGTTTTGTTGTGTTATTAAACCAGAGTTGATGGTGTATTTCCGTGACTGAAAACCAACCTTGACATTGATATAGATGGGAGAAAACTACAAATCGATCACGAATCATGCTGATTTTAATAACTAAAATGTAGGGCAATTTTCGTTATATTATCGTCGATATTGATTCAAAAACTATCAAGAGAATTCTAAATAAGAATGTCGTTTAGGCGTAATGAGATAAAAGCCCCCAGTTCGTTCACAAATTCAATGTTAAGCTGATAGTCCACAATGTAGAATATTCAAGAGGATTGTTGTCTTCTAAACATTGTTAACGCTTGATTCCACTGATAACAGCAATATGTAGAAAACATGGCATTAACGGTGTAGTTGACAACAAATCCAACAAGTTTTCGCTATTTCTAACAAGATTCCTCCAACCGTCATCATGCTAATTTAGGAAATCCCAATTAATTTTACTTACACTATAAGGGTTGTAATTTGGAAATTTCCCACTATCTCCAACGAAATTCTATTGATTGTTTTAATTTTTATGAAGACTAGCGAAAATTACTGAACTGGCCGGTGCAATGCGGCTTCGATTCTTGTCACGATTATTGGCGGCCTTATTCACGTCGTTCTATCGTTTCACAGTTCAGATATTCTGTGAAATTATTATCCAAAAATCCCCATCTAGAATACTCGAATGAAAAGTCGAGGAACTATTTGAATTATGAATAAATTACAACCATTTCGAGGGGTAATTTCTAATTACGGCTACAGACTCGAGCTTTGTTAGTTCTTATAAAAACCGTGCAGTTCTTCCACTACGATAACTTGTTTATTGTAATTACATTGAGATTTTTTACGTCTGAGAAGTTTCTTTATTAGATTTGTTGTCTCGAGTAGAAAATCTAATATTATTTTCCGCTTGTACGAAAATATATCCAATTGATACGAATTTTCGAGAGAAAAATCGCTGGAAATAAACCGTATTTTATTAAACTTGTAGTAATTAGAATTGTTAAATAGTTACAAAGTTAATCCAACAAAATGATAAATCCTTTGTTGTTAGTTCAGTTTTATTGAAACGATTCAAAGCAGATTAATTCTACTTTCAACCTTTGAGGATTCTCTTTGTTCCATTTTAGATAAATATAATAGCGAGACTTCCCAATAATACTGCCCCTAGAAGATTTACTATCGTTTATTAAAATAACGCGAAGTCTATAAATCCGAACTTATAAACTTTCCGTCTCGCTTATCCAAAACTTACCTTCCATTATGACAATTGTCAAAGGATATTAAAGGATAACCGAGTTTAGTCGTATTCGTGTCTCTCCGTTCACCATGAGCCGCAAACTTTCGCAAGTTATTAAAAGTTTTTCTATCAACCAAACATTCACTCCGTTACTGAAGTAATTTATCTGACAGACACGAGAAAATGACGCGAATCAAAAAGACGATTCAAAATTACACGATTTTCAACTTGTCCCGTCATTCAGTCCAACGAAATAAAAAACCAACAATAATCCACGACAACTGTCGCTTTTCAAGATTATCAAAGCTAGGACTACCGTTTTCGTTGGGCCTTTATGTGCAGCGGTGCAAGATTAAGGGATGCTATCGTTTAAAATACGCGACATTTAAGTTGAGCCTACTGTGGGGGTTTTCAACCAGTTGTTAAGTTCTCAAATATTAAACTTTATACATTTCAAGTTTTGAGAAGATACCAGAAACTTTACGTTGTAATTCATGTAAATTATTTATTTTACATTAATACATCTCCCTTAGCGGGTTTTATTAATGATCAAGGGTCAGATAACCGGAATTTTGAAGCTTCTGGAAAATTTCCAAGCCGTTTATAGTAATTCGTTTATTAGCTTTCATGTTGTTTAGAATTTAGCTAATATAGGTCGTTCTAATAATAGAAAGTGGAATTAGCATTCAAAATATAGTTTTCCTAAAGGATTGATTAGAAGATTACAAGATTTCTGTCTTTGTTCCTGTTATTCGCACCCCATAAATCTTTCATTGTTGTTAAATTGTTTTAATTATAATAAATTGTGATGTAAATTATTCGGGTGTAATTCTAATTGGTTACAATTTACTATGGTTTGAATTAAATTTATAACACGTTTTCGTTCCTTATCCTCATCCAGTTCGCTGTTCTTCTACTAAACACAAAATTTAGTTAAGTAATGCCGTTGATTTGTTCATAATCCGCGATATTTAACATTTATTGATGAATTTCTCGATGAAACACAAGCATCCGGACTAAGCTACGGTGCTACGTAACCAAACTAAAATCCATATTCAGTTCTAATCCCACAGTGTGTTAATTCGTCTATTTGTAAATGTACCAGACCAAAGTCATTAACAACATTGTAAATTTCTAGCATCATCACCACCACCAAATACGAGATAATAAAAGCGACTTATTTTCAGTAATTTTAATTAGTTGATGTTTTTTAAGGCCAACGCGAAATGAGCACGTTTCTAATTAAAAATTGTAACACCACTCGGGGTATGGTGGTTGTTTCAAGGAGGACGATTTGAATAATTAATTTCGGACGGTGAAAACGTCTATGAATTTGCTTATTGTTCATTTCATTGTAATCCACACGAATAATTATTCTACCTAGCAATTTAGAACATACTCGTATGGTTTATCTGAAGGCGAACACGCACCAAGACTCAAGGTATTACAAGCACTCGAGAAACAACCGCATGCTGTTCGGTATTAAAGTCAACATTTAACTTGGCACATAATTGAATTCCTGTAAGAAGATTTGATTTAGCACTTGAAAGATTACAGTTGCTAATGTATTCAACACGGATAGGGTGCGAGGCTCGCGTTTCTTGCATCTTTAAATCGTGTCTTGATGCAATTAAGCGTTGTCGTAATTCATCATTAAAATAGAATCTTTTTGTGAATAAACAAAATCGTATTAATTACATTTTTAATTGGTTTTGTTTGGGGAAAAATCCGGAAAATATCGCACAAAATCAGAGCTTCATTAAAATCAGATGCGGTAAATATTGACCGGAAATATTGTCAAAGCTACCAAATTTCCAATTCAACGGCCTAAACTAACGACCAATATCCATAGAGTTGGCTAGATTATTTGTTCAATTTTTATCAAATTTACACAACAGATCTCTATAATAGTGGTCGGGTTTACTGGACCCTACCACATAATTGATTGTTCGTAGCAGATGCTACCGTTGAATTGTTAGTTAACTGGAATGCTAAAGTATCTTATTTGTAGTTTAGTGTAACATGTGTACGATAACATCGAATTATTGTGCGTTGGGATTTCCGTTTTTCTTCGATTTTGCTATAATTTTTGCGCTTCTGTCAGGCAATAAATAACTCTCGATATTTGTAAATTGTAATCGAATCGAAAACCCGATAAAAGTCGGAGATTTTCCGAGATTTCGCAGGAATTTGAGTTAAGGGACCCGGCTACAAATCGCCTGAAGATTTCGCCTTTAATTTGATACTTAAAAGGACACTCGATTCTCGTTAAAAAGGGCAATTCTACAACAAGAAAATAAACCAGATTTAGTGACATTAGTAACAGAATTTTAAGTCCATAGAATCGTTTACAAATTGGAAAAAAGCTGGCGCAAAACAATTATGTTTAACAGGTAAAATTGCAATGAATTTTCTAGAATTTTCAGAGAATGGATTTTTCTAATACGTAAATGTCTTCGCATAAGTATAGGCTTTCAGAATGTACTTTGTCTAGAATTCTATAGATAAAATTGGACCCGAAACCGTCCTTCAAAATATTTTCTTCTTCTCCAATTTTCCGGAAAACTAACTGTACATTTAGAAAGAGCTTTTAATTTCTATACAGAGCAGATGAAATTACCGAAAAATAAGTATTATTGGCCAAGTTACAAGGGAAAATATCAAAAAGTATAAGAAGAAGAAATTATAACATTTTCCTCTGTAATCCAGAATCCGAGGAAATTTCATCTGTCGTTTCAACTATTGAATTAAGGCCGAAATCATCAATCGAAGATCCTCTTTTGGCTGTTTAATAAACTGAACTACCGGATTTTCCAACAAACGTCCACCATTCAAACAATTTCCATTTTATTCGACAACACGTGAGAAAAATGATAATATTTCCCCTCGTTCTTTCGTTGTTTGCCCCATATAAAGCGAACAAAAACGACTATAATAATTTTATTTATTCCACCTTTTGTTCTTCTCACTTTTGGCTGGAAAATTACAATTTTCCCTATAACCAGATTCACACGCTATTTAAATTGCTGAAACTTGTCCACTTAGTATCAATATTAAATTATCTGTAATGTTTGATGTAAGTTTTGCCACTCGAAAACTAATATCAGTGGAAAGTTTTCATGAAAATTCCATCGTTCTTTACGGCAGATTCCTAGTTTCTGTATATGATCATTAGGAGAATTGCGCCAACCAAAAAAAAATATAGCTGCTGTAGGAAAATTATAACAAAAACATGTACGCTGATTGAAATAAAAACATTTCTAGAGCATCATTAGGGATTTGCTATTGTTTAACATCATTTAAAAAGAACACAAACTGGTGAACAATTTGAAATGGGCGATTTTTAATGAAAAGAATCTCTATACGACTGATGAGATGAATGAATACAAAGATGAATCCGGCTTGGAAAATCGACTGAAAACTCCCATCGGACAGATGTTGCAAACAAATAAAAAAGAGACGTCATTGTAAATTGAAAACTCACAGTACATTGTTTTCTCGATTTTATTTGAATGTCGGTATAATGAAGTTTGTAGAGATCCGTTGATACGATGGAATGATTCGAGTCTAGACGACACAAAGTGTATTTTCTTGCTTTGTAGACTCTTGAAAAACGTTCGTATTGTTGACTGTAATTCGCAAAACACGACCATCAAAATCGGCGTAATTGGAGTGAAAACAACATGCGGGGGCAAAGACCATTACAAATATCAAGCGAAAATATGGAAAGTTTCAAAAATAATAAAAACCACCGAACCGGCACACCTGTTTACTTAAATTGTATTCCGATAGTTTGGAATACGAATAGGGAGCAGTACAAGAAATAACATCAAGAAGAACGACTTGAAGACGATAAATTTTTCCACTTAACTGCTGAACTTTTTTCCGTTTCATTGTAATCTATTTGGAACAACGATGGAACAATTTCAGACACGTTTCGGGCAAAGAATTGAGTTTATCTAGCCGTGTATTTGTTTGTTCTTCCGTATCACTACACGTCTATTCGAACGTATCTATGAGCAGTTGTAGGCTACGATAAAACCAACATAATTCACTAACAAATAGGTAACTTATATTGTAAAATAAACAATTACGCCCAACAACAATGCAAACTAATCAACCCTAATTCTAGTGTCACTTAAGAAATACTACCGACCTACAAATTTCCTGTTGTTCGCATTTCAATTGCGGAGCCCCATATTTCTTCCAACAGTTTGGCAGAAAATGGGGTGAATTATCTCGTGATTATACAAAAATAAAAGCAGAAACCCCCGATTTCATCGTTTATTCAAATACAGTTTTCTACATACGAAAATAACGACACAGTCTCGAAAAGTCAAATATTGGCAGACGTATTCTTCACAGACTCTCAAGAGACTTTGAAAAATACATACCTAGCGGTTATGTTGAGATAAAAGTTTCTACCACAAAGTTTCGACTCTGATTAATTCGTATTCTCTACCGAAAAAAACACAAGTCGAGGATTCTTTAGAAGTTTTAAAATTGAAGTTTTTCTATATTATTTAAAATGGTCGAAAGTTGAGACATAATTGTGATAAAATCGTCCTTCCGGTCTCGATTGATGTTCGGGTAATTTAAGCGTAAGGCTCTAAGGGATAACGAAATTAAACTATTAAATGTTAAATTACAACGATCCTATTTCATGGTCATTACATCGCAACTTTATTACGATCGAGTGTAAGTGAACTTTAGAAAATAATTAAGCGTCTACTTCATTATCTACAAGTAACTTGAGTGTTGATTTAATTATCTAAAAACGAACTAGAATCGATTCAATTGCGTTGAAATTTGTTAGTGTTATTTAAAATTCGACACTATTATCCTGTCTAGATGGCATTTGAGTATGCATTTCATCGATTGAACGAATTTATTCCGCATCTTCTATGTATACTTTGCGAATTTTTTGCAATACACTTCACCATTATCCGCAGAAATTCAATTTCCAATACCGACTACATATTGTACGTCGAAAAAAGAACACAATCGATAATACTAGATGGAAGATCTAATTGTATTTAACGTTAAAATAAAATTAAAATAGATAAGTGCTGACAAGAAGAACAACGGAAGAAAATTGAAATGAGAGTAGATAATTACGAACGTTGATGATAACGAAGCGCAATTAAATTGCCATTTTCCCACCTTAAATATTGATTAACAAGTGTTACGAGTTTTCAATAATTTCTCATCAATATCGATAATGTAAAAATAATCGATAATATCGATAAAAAATCGTTCTCTTCAACAGACTAATTGAATAAAATCGATCGGAAACTAGCGATTTGTACTAAAAGCTTCCATCACTTTAATTAACAACCTTGCAACTCTATTTCTTTTTCATTTTACAGCTTATTCTCAGATCTACGCAATCTTTCTGGGACAACCCTAATGAATCTATTGGCAGCCCTGTTTATGACACAACTCCTGTATGTAATTGGGGTCGGTGGTGTTCCGGTGAGTAGTTTTGTTTTTAATTTAAAAAATTTCTAATAATCATCCCTTGGGTCCTCTTTGTTCTACAATCGGCTTACATACATACAATTTCCGTACAATACAGTGAGAAATAAGAACGATAATTCACCGGCATAACAACAATAGTAAGATCTTCTAGAATTTCTAATATAATCTCAGTTTCAGTTGTACAAACTCAACGATGTCTTACAATAATAGGGAAGCAGATTTTGGATTAATTGTAATGAAATGGAGTGGTTTCCTCTTTAGTTTACAAAGCGCCTGAAACGACCCCTTTATATATAAACAGCAGTATCAATAGAATCAAGTTTGAATAGTACTGATAAGTGTATATCTTCAGTTGTAGCCATTCTATAACCACACAATTAGCTACAGAACAATGAAGATGTAATTTTTTATAGACGTTTCAAATAGTCAAACTATTTTAGTGCCAATTGCACACAAATTATTCATTGTATTCTAACAGTGTCAAATCAACAATTCGTCTATTGTTCAATGTAGTATAGATGAACCGAGTAGGACAGATTTATTATTAGTTAAACAATTATACAATTGATATTATAAGAAAGTGTAAAAATGGTGGATGCGCCGGGTGAATTCTACTTTAATTTAGATAAATCAATTAGATTTTCAGTCGAAACTTACAATTAAACTCTAGGACGATAATTTATTACCAAATTGATGAATTATGGGCCGAAATTGGGCCCTAAAACTGGCTAGAAGCCTCCTCTTCAAACGGCAAAATTCACCAAACAACCGGCTTCAAATCTGATCTCAAACCCGAAAGTCCCCTTTAAAAGCAACTAAAGTATCTTACGGTTTAATAAAAACCAACACAAATATTTAAAATTTACTAGAAAACTGGCAATCTTCCGTTTATTCCCATGTTTCGTTAAATAACTCTTGTTTCCGTATTTAGATAGAACCGTGAATCACTGCTCATTAGAAGGTCCAGAAAATGAATTAAGAATTGTGCGAAAAATCCTGAAATTTCGCTGTTTATACCAGCAAATATGCTGATTAGCTAGCTTATTTACAATCACTCTCACTCCTAATATAGCAACAAAATTGTGTTTATAACTTACAACTTTGTTACAAGAACAAGTTCGTCAAATATTTGCGTTAACTTGGAGATTCTCCGTCACCCTCTAGTAAACTTGAACAGGATTGGGTTAGACAACTTCTGGGACTTTTTCTAAATGGAATTCTGCGGTAACGGATATAATGAATAATCAAAATCAACAAGCCGTTAAAAATTCTTCTCTAATGCAGAATACATAGTTCGATGCGGATTTCGTTTCTTGTAACGGTCTTTCTACGCCTTATACGGTTAATCGATTTACGGTGATAATCCCATGTAATTCCGGCATGTATTTTTGTAATTTATCATACAAGTCCAATACTTCTGTCAAGTTATATGTCAAGAATTAGGCCCGAAAGTGATGCAGTGCGGATATAGCTATGTGTAACGAATAGCCATAAATTTAGATATTCTCAATGTATTAAGTGTACGTGTACGGAATTGTGTACAATATTTGGATGGAATAACATGACAAAACCATTAGGCGACGATAGAAACTAGACACGGTGTCACCGAAAACGTAATAATCTACAAAGATGAACGACAATAAACAAAGCCATTTACAGTCAGGAAAAATAATTAAACCTCCACTGCCACCTCTAGAGAATCAACTGGGAATTTCTCAAATATTTACAATTATTGTTTAAATTGGAATAAAGTATCTTAGTTATTTGTAAATAATGGAAACAACTTTCATTTCAATATTTGAAATATTTGAAAATTAGTTTGCCCAATCTTTATCGACAGTTGGTTAATTTCTAAAGTTACAACTCCACTTGTTCTGTTTGTGTTCCAAGGAGGGTCTAATCAAGACTAGCCTCCCGGCGATATTAAATTGGTACCTTGAAACCAAAACGCACTCGAAATGAATAAAAGATTCAACAGACTATATTTTATTAGAATTTAATGTTTGTTTCTTGCATGAAGAATTCTATTGCTCCGGTATTATTAAAAATTACAAAAGATGTTTGTGTTTATTCCGTTTTTTCTGTTTATATTTCGTATGGAACAAATATTGTTGGATTTTATAAATAAATGGGATTATTTGAATGTTTGTAATCTTACCGTTTACGAGGGTTCTTCTAGAAAAGATCAACCTTAACTGTCAGTTGTTTGCCTGAGGTTAAAAACGTTTGATAACATTAATTGCGTAATCTTCTCATATCATCAACGTTCACGAATTTGGCGATAACCACAATCTGATAATTGCCTTAAGCGATTATTCGAATCGATTAAAGTATATGGAAAATTTAACAAAATCTATACAACTAATATCCGCATTGAAATTTAACAACAATAACGAAAACTAACCAATTTATAATCATTTGTTCTAATTGTTACGTTAATTTAAATAATAAATTACGGTCTGTATAGATGTTTACTTTGTTGCGTTGCTAGCTTGATAATGGACAGTGGCTTTTTTCCTTTTCCCCTTATCAACGTCGACATTAAATGAGCAGCTATGAATATTAAAGATAAATTGAATGCGTCGAGTAATAACAAAAAAGCACGTATAGATAATGAGCCATAAAATGAATATTATACAGAGTTCCCCTTTATTATATCAGATCAAAGTAAATATTCTATGAATAACGGTGAAATTTCGGATGAGAAATGAATTCTAAATGAGCAAAAAACTTACGTTTCCGCTCAGGATCGAACTGGGGACCTTCCGCGTGTTAGGCCGACGTGATAACCTCGGAAATTTAACTCTTATACCAACAGAATTACTACGACGCGGTCTAATTTTTTGCCTACTGTTTTAGATGAAGTAAATTAACCGGTGAATAAAAAAAAGCGACAAGTGTTTGGTCACTAATCGGCGGATGAAACTGACTAATCTGAAAAGAGTCATGGTGGTTATGATAAAACGAAATATAAAATTTTAAGTTTCAATTCATGTAAATCTCCTTCCGTTTAAAAATCTCTTCTTAAAGCTGTATTCGTATTCTTAAAAGCTCTCGTTCAGCAATTCCTGCAAGCTCAATTGGCCAAAAGGTGGCTAAAATAGTTGTTTCCGCCCAGACTCGAACTGAGGACTTTCTGCGTATCAAAGTACGGAAACTCAATTCTTTGACCAAAAATTTCGCTCCAGTGCCTGTAAATGTCCTCTTTCCTTTTGAAAATCTCTTCACAAGCCTTTGCTGAGTAATTCCTGCAAGATTGGTCAAAATTTTTGTTTCCGCCCAGGCTCGAACTGAGGACCTTCTGCGTGTAAAGCAGACGTGATAACCGCTACACTACGGAAACTTGACTCTTTCACTACCTGCAGAATGACGCGAGCACTTCAATTCTTCATTCTATTCCAAGAAAAACTTAAAAATTCACCTTAAATATCTTTAAATTGATAATGTGCAAAAAAGCAGAACAGCGGAACATTAGCTTTTCATACGCTAAATCTCGTTGAAAATTGAGCAAACATACCAATTCAGAATTACAAAATTTGCTTTAAATTGATAAAAACTTATGTTTCCGCCCAGGATCGAACTGGGGGCCTTCCGCGTGTTAGGCGGATGTGATAACCACTACACCACGGAAACTTAATCCTTTCACTGCAGATTATCTTTCGATTCCTCCATATTTAGACTTTCTCTTTTAAATAAACTGTAGTAGAAATATTGGATTACATAGGTGTAAAAGTATTGTTTCCGCCCAGGCTCGAACTGAGGACCTTCTGCGTGTAAAGCAGACGTGATAACCGCTACACTACGGAAACTTGACTCTTCCATTACCTGCAGAATTACGCGAGCATCTGGATTGTTTATTCTATTCAAAGAAGAATTTAAAAATCCACCTTCAATGTCTTTAAGTTTGAAATTGTGTAAAAATCCAGCACAGACCTTTCACCAAAAAAACCGTTCTAATTGATGCAAATTTTCATCTTTCGTTCGAAAATGTCTTCACCAATTTGAGTCTGCACCCTCACAAGCTCTTGCTCAGCAATTCCTGCAAGACTGTCCAAAAAATGACTAAAATTATTTTCTGCCCAAGCTCGAATTGAGGGCATTCTGCGTCTTAGGCGGATGTGATAACCACTACACCACGAATACTTAATTTATTTATTAATATATAATAAACGACTCAGATTTTAATTATTGTTAATTTGCCAACAATGTGAATTCATTAATTTCAAAATTTTGGATGCTTCTTTTAAAATACACAACGTGCTGAAATTTAGAAGGTTTCATTAATTTTTATCATTAAAATTTCAGAATATTCTTTGATAAACACTCACTTATAACAAGAAGAATTTTCACATTAAAGAGGATTTAAATAAACTTTGTTGAGTTCAAATAAAAGCGATTTCCAATGATTTTAATTAAGGATTTCTACAGAAAATTGAGTTTCTAGTCAAATTGTTCACTATTTTCACGTTAGAATAAATCAATTTTGTTGATATCGGGGCTTTGCTGAAATTTTAATAGAATAATAAATTTACAACTTGTTTTCGTTCAGGATTCGAGTAAAAATTCGTAAACTACTGACGCCAACGATTCGCTTGATTAATTTACCAAGTTTTGCAAGTTCTTGTACTTTATGTGAGAATTTGCAAAAAATTGGTGTAAATTTGGCGAAAATTATTGTTTCCGCCCAGGATCGAACTGGGGGCCTTCCGCGTGTTAGGCGGATGTGATAACCACTACACCACGGAAACCTGACTGTTTCACGCAAAAAACCATTCGAATTTCCACAAGATTTAGCCTTTCACCTAAAAATCTCTTCATACTGTTGATTTCCTACTCTTGCAGGCTCCTGTTTAGCGATTTCTGTAAGTTAAATTGACCAAAAATGTTGTTTCCGCCCAGGCAGGAACTGAGGATCTTTTACGTGTAAAGCAGACGTGATAACCGCTACACTACGGAAACTTGACTCTTTCACTACCTGCAGAATGACGCGAGCACCTCAGTTCTTCAACCTATTCGAGAAGAGTTTAACAATTCATCTTAAATATCTTTAAGCTTGATAGTGTGCAAAAATCCAGTACAGCGGAACGTCAGCTTTTCATACGCTAAATCTCGTTGAAAACTGGGCAAACATACGAATTCAGAATTACAAAATTTGCTTTAAATTGATAAAAACTTATGTTTCCGCCCAGGATCGAACTGGGGGCCTTCCGCGTGTTAGGCGGATGTGATAACCACTACACCACGGAAACTTAATCCTTTCACTGCAGATTATCTTTCGATTTCTCCAAATTTCGACTTTCTCTTTTAAATAAACTGTAGCAGAAATATTGGTTACATAGCTGTAAAAGTATTGTTTCCGCCCAGGCTCGAACTGAGGACCTTCTGCGTGTAAAGCAGACGTGATAACCGCTACACTACGGAAACTTGACTCTTTCACTACCTGCAGAATGACGCGAGCACCTCAGTTCTTCAACCTATTCGAGAAGAGTTTAACAATTCATCTTAAATATCTTTAAGCTTGATAGTGTGCAAAAATCCAGTACAGCGGAACGTCAGCTTTTCATACGCTAAATCTCGTTGAAAACTGGGCAAACATACGAATTCAGAATTACAAAATTTGCTTTAAATTGATAAAAACTTATGTTTCCGCCCAGGATCGAACTGGGGGCCTTCCGCGTGTTAGGCGGATGTGATAACCACTACACCACGGAAACTTAATCCTTTCACTGCAGATTATCTTTCGATTTCTCCAAATTTCGACTTTCTCTTTTAAATAAACTGTAGCAGAAATATTGGTTACATAGCTGTAAAAGTATTGTTTCCGCCCAGGCTCGAACTGAGGACCTTCTGCGTGTAAAGCAGACGTGATAACCGCTACACTACGGAAACTTGAGTCTTTCACTACCGACAGTACTACGTGATCGTGTCAATTTCTCACTATATTTAGACCAATTTTAAAGTTTAGCGAATATTCATAATTCATTGACACTGAGAAATTGGACTTAAACTGAAACTAAATTCAGTTACACTCCCTCAAGTGAGCTCTAGCTATAACAGTTTCTGCTTCTGCTAGATGCATAAAAATAAATATCTCCTCGTATAAAATTGTAAATCTACGGAAAGTTCAAAATGTATGTTTCCGCCCAGGATCGAACTGGGGGCCTTCCGCGTGTTAGGCGGATGTGATAACCACTACACCACGGAAACCTGACTCTTTCACTATCGACAAAAATTCGCCTACGAACGATCTATCGATTTCTGTCCTAAATAATAAATTTGAAAGCAAACAAACGTTGCTAACAAGCGGTCAAGGTTTGGCCTTGTAACTTGATCGTTACCGGCCATAATTGCCTATGATTATTACATTTTTCTTCCATCATATTTTCGTGTAGAATGATTGCGATAAGAGTAGGGAAACGTAATTTTTTCGCTTGAGAATTAGGTACGAATTTTAAATTTAATCAATAAAATCAACGTCACGAGTTTTATAGAGAAAAAACGATATTTATCGTATTAATTAAAATGTTATACACTGTTGAAATGCAGCCTTTTATAGAAAAGTCTCGCTGTTATTTTCTAACAATATATCACAATTAGTCGTAAAATAAATTATGAACACGTTTAATACTACTTACAGTAGATATTTGCCTGTAATTTAGCGATAAAATACAGTCGTTTCTAACGTGTAAAACGACTGCAGAAGGTGCAATAATACATTCCCATTTTAATTATGTCACATTTTCAGCAAACAGAAATAAATCGTAATCAAATTTATGGAACAATCTAAAATTTCCAACAGCAATATTTTAACACGTACCTGTTCTTTTCTTCCCACCTATCGCACAACATACTTGTATGTAAATTCACTTGAACCGCGATTTCTTTCATCTTCCACCTCATTTACGATCTGAAATTCAATTTTTAGCCGAAATAAATCACACACATTTACGCTTATAACGTTATTTATATACGCTGTAAAAACCTGAAATTCACACGATATGAAAAACAGCTCTTATATCGTGTATTCTTCTAGTATAAGAAGGGTTGGAAGTGTGTATATAGACGGTTAGATAGAGGACAAGGGCACATTTATCATAGCCGGATAGCGATACTCCGAACCGAAAACGTTCAATATTGAGTTAGCCCCCGCTTACAAATATATCAAGCGGCTAAACAAGTGAGTATAGAAAAAAAAATTATAAAAAACCGCTTCAAGTTTTGTATCGTTTTAATCCGGAACGTAAATCATTCGGGGAAGATTTACGGTAATTGTCCGGCGCATCCACCATTTTTCATACTCGATCACGCTGCAATAATAGACGCAATTTACATAGAGTCGAGGGAATTCGGGGGAGGAAAAATACACAAATTGAACTTGGAAATTAGAAATGAGCCGGTTCAAATCTCCAGAGAATTTCAAACTCAACTGGCCTTATTGCAATTCGTTTTCGTACTGTCAAACTTGTACACCTCGTTATTTATTGTTTTAATTTGTGTAGGCGGTATTGGATTTGTTGAATTTATTAATCCTGTAATGGAATAGATTTGGGGTCTTATAAATTTTCGTTTAGAACCAACCACCATGGAGTTTCAATTTAAAACTGTTTTTTTTTTTGTGTAGATTCCAGGTAGAGTATTACCGAAACACGACAAGAGAGCGCAATTAATTTGTATTTAAAAAAACAAACGGTATTCCGAGAATTTTCCGATTACTCTTATAAAATACCAATTCACAAACAATTATAAATATCCAGGTTTATTATTTTTTCTTTCCGCTCAAATTGAATTCAGTGTTGATTCACAATTAAAATATTCAAACATCAATATTTATGGTTTTCTTCGATGGATTGTTACAGGACCCGGAACTGTGTATCGCCTTAGCATTCTCTCTACAATACGTTCGATTGTGTGTATTGTGTTGGATGTTAACAATGGCCCATCATATGTACTCCCAATTCCGAACATGTCTACATCTGGTTCCAATTACCGATAATTCAATCGGGAAACATTTCATCAGGTGCGTATAACGATACGATTTTTATTTTAAATCAATTGCTTCTCTCGTATTTGTTGAAATCGAATTGAATAATCGAACACATTGCGTCAATGTGACGGCCGGTACGAAATCCCAAGTGGCTCTTAAAATTTACAATAGAACTACTGTCAAACAGCAACACAAATTGAATGACTTTCACAAGGAAAGCTCCAATAAAGAAATGATAAATTCGCAAACGACACCGTAAATAGGAAAGCTTTATTTACTTGCGACTTGTAGCTAATTCTGTATTGTTGGAAATAATTGATGAGATTTGTTCGTCTTTGATTGAAATTTGCAGATATTCGTTGTTTGGTTGGGGTGTGCCTGCCATACTTCTAGCTGCGAGTATTTCAATGCAATATCATGAAAAAGATGGAAATTTAATGAATACGACCAGTCTTAAAGCGCAGAATTGTTGGTAAGTTGTTCAATTTAGTTGAGATTTTTTTAATTTATTTTAACGGAAACATAACAGAAGTAGGAACGGGAGCAGGTCATAGGTACTGTAAATCTTAGAGTAAAATCAATCAATTCCTGAAATATTTGGAGAGCCCTTTTAATTTTATATAGACTGATAGAAAATCATTGAAGTACCAATATTTACCAAATTATAACGGAAAATATGAAAAAAAATTAAAGAAAAACACAACAAAATTGTTCTCTATAACTCAGAAGACTAACAAACCTCTTGAAAGGTTTACTGAATATTTGAAAAGCTCCTTCAATTTGCCATATTGAGGTAGATTCCTTGAAAAATCGATAATATTAGCCAAATTATAGGGGAAAATAAAAATAATGAATTTTTCAAAATAAAAACGTTCTCAGATAGTCCGTTTAAAATGGTGCGGAAACATAATTTTGTGGCAATTTTGCCTTTATGAAACCAGAAACAAACGTCCATTACATTTCTAATTTATTTATTGGTCATTAAAAATTAAAGTACCATTGCGAAATTACATTAATAAAGAGTTTTAGTTGTAGTTTCTCTTTTAAATTCAATTCAGGCGCTTTAGTTTCTTTGAGATCTAAAACAAACTTGTAAACTACAGAAAAAATGCACCACTTTAATTTATATTACACTGAAACGGAAGTAGATAAAACAGTATTTATAGTATGCATTAGCAGTTAAATTGTAGCATAACATTAAAGTCTTCATTTATTTAAAAGTTACACGGTTCTTTTATCAGACACTTATGGAAGTAAATGGGTTGCTAATTATAAAACTATTTACTCTATTTAATAACAAACAGTCCGCTATTTTACCGTACATAAACATCTAGGTGTAGTATTTATCAAACTTTTATCCATTATTATGTATTTTAAAGGCTTTAATAAGCAATAATTAAAAAACATTGTTAATTGTACTCGAATACTACCCGTTTACGATGAAAGTTTTACTCGATGCTTTGATGAAACTGAAAAACGTGACTAGATAACATCTGTTACAATTCCTTTCGACAACTTCAATTAATTATATCGGAAAGAACGAAAATTGAAAAAATAATACTCCTAATAGAAATAATAAAATAATTTCATTTCTATCTATTATAAGAATATTGTAACGTACAATAAATTGATAAGGATCGTTCTCAAATAAATCATCATCTTGAATTCTTTTGTATTGCAGGTTTCTCGATCGGAATGCATTCATTTATGGTTTTCTTATTGCATCAATTCTATTGATTATTACAACACTGTATTTCTTAATTAGATCAGCACTGGTGGCATGTTATGTTATCAATATGCAAGTTGATCGGCGTGTACGTGATAAGATGCGCCGGAAACGGATGCTTCAAATTGCTCTCTTCACCAAGGTAAAACCGAATTGACCACATCGTATGCACTTCATTTATTGTAATGCATTAGAAACTCGAGTAAATGAACCCGAAAATTAATTAAAAGGGGCCATTTTATAACAAAATTTGTAAACTTTAGCTCAAAAAGAGAAAAATGATCTCAAAGTCCAGAAATCGAGCAAAGAACTAAATAGGATGTAGAATTCGCAACGATAGAAAGTTTATTAAAAAATACCGAAATTTCGAGCCACAGAACAACTCTGATTCGATTGAATGAACGAAAGATGAACGAAATTTTCGTGTCCAATAAAATCTACAATTTTTAAGTTAATATCGTTGTCCAACTTTAAAGACACGAAGATTATGAAATCCAATTTCGTGTAACTTCCCAGACTTTTGTAACTTACCGGGAGGAAAAAAACTACTAATCTGCGAAAAATTAAACTTTTCCCCGTCAAATATTTCAACCTCAAGCTAATTTACAATGTCTGTAAAAGATATTACACGTTTCCTAATCTAGAGTGAAGTTCAATTAGAGTCAATTCACCGACTACATTTCCCTATAGACTACAATAAAAATAATGATTACAATAACAACATTTGAAAAATTAATAAACTTTGTAGAAGAAATTTAATTAAAAAAAAATGTTTATTGATGTCGTGTATAATTGGAGAATGTTTCAGATAATTCAAGCGAATTTAATCGTCTTTTGTGCGCTTATTTGGCCATCTTGGCAACCAAGTTGATTGCGTTTAATTAAAAAAAGACGCTAAAAATTGGCCCAGATATGCTAATAATAGGCGCTAAGCAATTATTTCTACGGAATATTCAATAAAATTTTGTAAATCTGTAAATATTAACGAGTCCAGAAGCCCTATTTTCGCCCCAATTTTCGGAATTCTGGACTTAGTGAGCTACTTCTACGACTCGAAATCATTTGGTCAAAATTTGGACACCGAGACCATCTGAAAGTTGACTAAAAACGATCCAGAATGGCTAAAACAATGCTTTTTTCAAATGCGGCAAAACTTTCTGAAAGCGGCACTTTTTGAATAACCTCCCGGTTGGTTAAAGGGTTCAAATTTTGCGAAAATCACCCCTGGAGACTTCCCGTATAAACCCTCTAGTTTTACTTCAATATTAAAGTTCTATTTAACTTCCAGATAACACTACTGTTGGGCTTCGTTGTAATTCTGGGTGCATTTAGTAAATTGGCACATTCGGAAATCGCCTGGATCGCGTATCATGTAGGTCAAGGTTTACAAGGTATTTTTATCGCAATGTTGGTAACATGTAATTGTCAAGTGTTGAAATTATATACGCGCCGTATGAAATCAAAAGCCATCAAACACATACCGATCTATACAAATATTGGTAAAACATCAACAGCCGCAATGTCGAAATCGACTAGTTTACAGTTATTAACATGGGAACCGGCACCTGATCCTGTTTGAATGCATTCCAGTTTTCTATGGAATGGAATTTTATTTTAATTAAAATCGCTTTTATTGTAAAAAAATCAACGATATTACCCCCAATTTCTCTATAAACATATCCATCAATTTTCGGAATTATTTTAAAATTTAACATATCACTTATCGGTCTAAAGTCGGTTTTCTGTAAAAATTAACACAACAGTTGAACCAGCAACCCTTAACTAGAAGTTAATATTATTTCGATATCCTTTAGGGGATATTTGTCTAAAGGAATACACCCGATACCGATAATTTTATAAAGGAACTGCTAAATTATCATGGAAATATAAACAAGTATAAATTGCCAACTAAAAAATGTAAAAATATGTTTATAACTTACCTATAAATGGAAATTATTGAAACCCTCGTTGTAATTGGACGAGTAATGGAAGAGATATTGACACAATGAGATTATAAACTAAAATTTTAGTTTGTCCAACATAAAATTTCAAAAATTACTAAACTGATAATGTTACCAACTTAAATTATGCACCTCTTTCTTGCCTATTACAGCATATGTTGGTGATTTTTGTACCGTTAGGTTGGATAACCTCTACATCATATCAAATTGAAGAACTCACAGTATACCCGGTCCAAGTCATAATTTTCAACAGTTGTATCCGCCCTTTTGTCTGCTAAAAAGTGTTAACACTTATAGTTAGCTGAAAGTTGACTGATTTACAATAGACGGGGTATACTGTACAGATAGGTCTGAAAAATAATTGTTGATTATTTGCGATATTTATTGGGATAGAAAAATGTTTAATTGTTGGATTCTATTCGATTGAATGTAAAATTTCTATTGTTGTTATTATTGGTTATTTAATTGATTAAAAATAATTAAATTGATATATCAGCAATATTATTATAATAACAATAGACGTAATTATGTAATTACTATATTTTGTTTATTGATTGCAAAATTACCCAGCTTTGACCCACTAAATTAGAGTGGAAAGTGTAAAAGTAACCGAATATTTTTGTAAATTTGAGTCATCATCAAGAGATTTCATTTTTCATAGAACTGTTAAGATTTATGTTTATTTAAATTGTATTTGTAAATGAATGGTAATAAATTATTTATTTTATATAAACCTAAAATATTGGAATTTTAATGCCGATTCCTCCCTAACTAAACCAGTAAAACTATCCAATTTGCAAATCTTCGATCGGTCAAAATAAATTGGAAAACTTCCATTGAAAAGGACGCTTCTTCTGTAAACTTCTGAAAGGAGCCAAACCATTTACCGATGCCACCCTTTTCATTGACTATTTTGCTAAAATTCAATACTGAAAGGAACTGTAAAGGGGCAGAAAAATTCCGACAGATGTGTATGTTGAAGCGAAACTCGGTCACGTATCTAACCGAATTTCCTATTTTCCCGCTTACGTCGAATGATTGATAATGTTTAACTAAACTTTCGTCGAATTCCATCATTTCCTGATGTTTCGCATTATTCAATCGTAAATATAGAAGATATTTCATATAAAATTTAATGAAAGACGGAGTATTTCTGACGGAAAATTGAGCTTCATTTTCAATGACAACAATCTGTTGTATCTCTCGAATGAATCTTGTTGGAGATTTGTAATAACACATTCGAAATAAATACAATAGGAATGAGTGTCCTGTTCAGCAATATTGGATTCGTTGATGGGATCTGATTCTCGATTTCTTATTTGTCACATTTTCTCCACAATAGGGATGATATTGGGAAATAATCGCTATTTTCTAGCGTAAAAATTATGATGTAAACAGACCTAAACATCGAAGACCCTTTCTAAAATAATGAACGCGTAACGAATTCTATTATAAACAAGATCGACCCTTTTTCCCAATACAAGATGAGTTTTGAAATAAATATCCCCCTTAGTCTGATAATTGCTCCGGTTCAGTGCGTTAATTGTCTGATATTCTTGCTTTTTTCCGTTTCAAATCATCAAATATTTATGAAATTTCTCCGCATGGACAACGTAAATTCCTCACATACAACAGATATCATTTCAAGCAAATAATAGACGTGACACATTTTCGAAACGTGTTTTGTTCCATTGGAAGTGCCCATCAAAAACGGCAATTTTCGCCGTCATTTTACCCCATTTCCATCCGTTATTCTCCCCGTATAGCGGTATTGTTTTAGTATGAAAAATAGTTGGAAACACCCTCAAGGGAAATTAATTAAAAGCAAAAAGCGACTCTAATATTTCCGCCCAATGTGATAATATTTATTGTGATAAAAACGATCTAAACTCAACTTTAGTCATTATTGCGGAAATCCACCGGGTCGCGACAAGAAAAGCGCTAATTTTATTTTTTATTTCGAATTGAGCGAATTTCGGTCATGTTCGTCTACAACTTGATCTAATTATTCGTCAAATATTTACTCCAATTTGTCGCTTGTAAACAAACACAATTTACAAACTGTCCTTTTAAATGGGGGACTCCAGAGAGCGATTCGTACGAAATGGGAAAAATTGCACGTCTCTTAGATTTTGATCGGGCATAACTTATTACAAGCTGGAATACAAAATGAGTCGAAAAGATAAAAATCGACAATAAATCAGAATCAAATTTTCTCATCATTTCTCATCTATTCAGAATAAAATCAACGATTTTTCAATTCGAGTTACCATCAAAACTTTAAAGATGTTGTAGTTTTGTCTGTTGAAGTTTTAAAACTGCCTCAAGAGCTTTTCATTAGTTATACCCACACTGTCGTAATAAACGTTAAAGTTTATAATAAACACCCTACGTTTTATTGGTGCATTGTTCTTGTATGGTAGTAATAATAAAACTTTTATAATTCTAAAATATTGAGTCGTATTCTGTACGTAAATTATCATTCTAGAATACCGTAAATTAGCAAAAACCTTATGATAATATGACTTTAAACGAGCAACAGTAATAAGAAGGGTGAATGAATAAAAGTCGGGGTCAATTTAGGAAGATTTATAGTGCCTCCGGTGTTTTTTAATAAAGAAAACGAACTTCAATGCCTACACTATCATAAATCATTTACGTTCATATGATAGAAAAAAAAAACGGGAAATTAATGAGAAGTCAAAGTTGATAATTATTAAAGTTTCTTTTTCAATATTGTCGATGTCTTTGAACAGGATACCTTCGTTAAAACAACGTACTTTCAACGATTCTCTTTCGATTAATTATAACTAAAGTTCCTGTAAATTAATGAACAAGTTTCAGGCGTAAATAACCCAAGAAAATTAAATAAAAATAACGTTGAACTAAAAATAATCCTATGTTTCATAATTAAGTTATTTAATCGAATAACTGGAAATTCGTTAACAATTCAATAAATTTTAACAACAAGAATTTCATTGCAACATTTTACTATTCAAAACCGCACAGTTGTATTCTACAACTTTTCGATTATTCGTTACCAAGACAACGTTTCTATCTCACTCTGTGAAGTTGGAAGAGACAAGACGTTGATCGCCAACGTTGTCATAGTAGCGAATCGCTAAACAGTTAGAGAATACGACTGACAGATTACAGTCAAATCGACGGGAATATCTCAGAATACGAGCCTGAATTCCGCTTATTGTCCGACTCGTTGTTACAAATTGTTGTCTTGTAAACCCCATTGTTTGATTATTATTGAAATGCCACATTAAATTCGTTGTAGTTTAATGGCAGAAGGCGTAAATATAAAATTAATTAGATTAGACAAAAGACCACCCCAAAATTTAATACCCAACAAAGTATATAATTTATGAAAATTGAAATTTTCTCTGGCATATTGCGGGAGCTGTTGTTTTTAATAAAACATAAACACAAAATGTAGACAGCATCCTTCTACAATCTTTATGTAAATGAATATTTTATACATCGACTGTATCGACTCGGCCAACTTGGCTCAAATTGACAGAAATCCGATCAATTTTCACAACAAGAACAAGACAATTTCTCGATCTCGAGTATTAATATCGAGAAGTTGAGTTGTAATTCACAAATATTCGATTAAAGTCGTCTGAATTATTGTAGATGGACTATAATTAACGGGATTCATTCTAATGTTTTGAATAATCAGAATTATCTTTAAGAAGGAAATTTTATGGTAATTCTGACACAATAAAAAGCTTTCCGTTCTATAATAGGGGTGCGCAATGATGGAAAATATCTATAAATAACATAAACACCATTGTATTCATACTAGAACATATTTTTAATTCAACTGAAATCCTCCCTGTTTCATATTTTATTGTTAACATAACAAATCTACCCAAAATCGCTAAAAAATAATACAACTATAACAGAAAATACATAAACGTACACATGTTGAATTTATTATCGTATTGTTCTCAATTCTGTGCAACCAAGATGATTTATGGACAAATCGTGGCATTTTCATTTACAATTCTAGAATGATCATCAAACAGTCCCAACGTAATGTAATCGTTATCAATTTAATAATTCGAGAGATACGAACAGACGGGGGCAACGAGGAAAATAACACAATTATGTGGCTCATTAATCAACAATTTTTCAATTTCACACGAACATCCGAACGTGACGACAATTTTCCCAGAATTTTCCCCGCTTCCTTGTAATCGACATACGATCGATGCGGTACAAGATAGATGAAAAAAAAACTTCCATTTTAGATTTAATTAAACGCGAATTAATGCCGAATTTCATTCAAAAAATTATCCTCTTTTGAGTCTCGAAATGCTCGATTATTTGCCACTCCAACGAATGAAGAATTCGCAATAAAATTAACACCTTTTACAAATCGCGCTGGTCTAATTAAGACTATTGTACCAGGTTTTCGTTTTTTACTTGCTTCTAATTTAAATTTCGTTCATTAATTTGTCCAAACTTCAATAATTAGAGAAATTCCTAATGAATCTTAGTTTAATAAATCGAAATTGAATCCGTTTTAATGACTCACACTTGAATTGCACAATAAGGCAGAATCTGTCGGAACCAAATCGCGGCTTCAGCAGGGATTCGGGATCGAATTTCGAAGACGGCGTCTTATCAAATGCCCGCATTGTGGACGCGAAATTGTATGTCAATATCCTTTTAGATCAATTCTAATGGAAATGAGTCAAGTGAAGCGTTCGGTCTATAGAGGTAATTCATTAGAAAATTTCAAAACGTTAGCGAAAAAAGCAACAAAATTAAATTTGCTGAAGATTGAGGAAACATCGCACAATATTTTCCAGGTACTTGTGCCAATTTCTCAATTGCCATCAATGTGTTTCTCGTAGAAGAATCTTGAGCAAGCATAAAATTGAATCTCGATGTTTAAAATTTTCGATAATTACACAAATAACGAACGGAATTGATCATAATTAAGTAAACAACAAAACTGATAAGATGTCCAGTTGGAAAATATTTAATAACAATCAAATTAATTGATATCAATACATTATTACATCATTTGGTTTATTGTTAATTAGTTTCTCGTTCGAATTTACACAATAAATTCGTATTTAGAAAACAATAATTAGTTGTTGTTTTTGTTATTGTTATTTCAAAAGATTTGAGAATTTGATGTGTAAGGTAAATAAAAATTGGCCGCAATATAAATAATGTAAAGAAAACTACCTGGAAAACTATCTAGTCGAAATCAGTACGTGGAAATGTTCCAATCGTACTAAATCAGTTGATTAATTAACGATTTTATCGGCAAATACAAACGAAACAACCAAATATGAGGAATATTTTAGTGTTTTTATCAATTGTGATTTTGATTAATTGTGCAACAATACCAATAAATCAACAAGACCAGTAAGTAAATCCAGTGCAATTCACATTAAATAATAATTCGAGTTGTGATTGTAAATTTCATGTTTATATGCTAACTGGAGTTAATTTGTTGCATTATTAATATTTTAAAATTAATTAAAAGTCCGGCCAGACTATTTGATCGATTTTTGTAAATTAAGACTATAAAAAATGGAGTATATATTTAAATTTCGTTGAATAATAATAAGGGTGGTTATTACTCGAATTCAAATAGTTGATGGAAAAAATTCAAAGCCATATTTTGGGGTTGAAAAATGGTTGAATGATGGCGAAAATACATTGGAGATTCAACCCATTATTACCATGACCATATCATCAATTTTTTGCTGTTTGCCCTGTTTCTCTGTTCATAACAACGCAACAACATAGGGACGAATGTAGTAATGGTTTTGATGAATTTTCGACAAACACAACAATACAGGCTCGTCTCATCAAATTTCCACACAAAAACCCAACACAAATATAATTTCAACCCAATTATTTAGCGATGGGGGAAAGAATTATAGAATTGTTTGATGCTAGAGATGGGATTAGACAGGATATTTGTCCGTTTCTTTTGTGTGAATTGTGAGAATTTTTGATTTTGTCGTGTCTGTTTCGGAGTTGACGAGTTAAAAAGATCGAAAATTTTAGAAATTCGTCTTTGAATATTTTAGAACGAATTGAATGTAGATCAAAGTGTCCTAGGAATTTCTGGATACTAGGAATTCACCAACAGATAGTTCGCAAACAACGTTGAATATGTCAGAATAGATAACATGGGAAAATGATAAATTCTGTAATTTTCTTACCTGTTACTAAAATTGACATTATTATCCCCGGTGGAGAAAGGTCCACCCGTTTACAGTTTGACTGATTTAAGACTATTATCCAATTTTCAAATGTCCAAATTCCATTTGGCGATTTAGTCTAAAATTTCAATAAATCCACTTGTCTTCACTAATATTTCCTCAAAAGATCCAGCGTAGCAATTTCCTGTAATATTATTGTTTATTCACAGATTTACATCGTCAACGGAACCTGTTCAGGATTACACCAATATAGAGACGACCCAAGTTCAGGAAACCACCAACCGTAATGGAGATCAACTGAAACGCTGTTCTGAGTATAATTTTAATTAACCTCTCTCCATTTCCAATTTAATCTTACAATATCGAAAAAAATATCATTCCAGTTGCGATATAGTCAGTAGCAGTTATCAGCCGGATAATGTCCTGGCTTTATCTCGTCGCGAAATCAATCTATTTGAACGGAACCGAGAACGCTGCGAGAACTGCCGCCGGAATCCTATATGCAAAGATATATCCAGATGTCGGACGTGCAAAAGGATTTGCGATCGAGTCGCTGAACAGCTGGCAACATCAACCACTACAACAACCGAATCAACAGCGAATAACATTCCAATAGAGCCAATTGTGGGGCTGCAACCGCAATTTAATCCCGATGAAATAACGATGCGATTCGCTGATGAATCTTCAAACAACTATCAAGAAAGATATTTCACTATAGGCGCCGTTCAGTCGGGCGCAACAATGGATTTAATTGCGAAACTTTTCAATGTCGATAATCCAGACGGATTGGAACAATTCGTAATTTTGGGCAAATTAAAACAAGATGGTGATAGTGAAGGTGTTGCAAATAGTCGGCAATTATTTATATGGGATTTAGGGAAGGTTTTCGGATGGAATAATAAACCGATAGTTGCCGAAATTCACAGTATTGAAAGTAAAATTGATGATAATGAGAAAATTGATTTAGCTGAAGAACTGAATAGAGAGTTGGATAAAGCGATACGTAAAAGAAAAGGCGAATTAGGTCAAAACCAATTGAGTCGGGATGAAATTGATAATTTGATCAATGCAACAATGACAGAGGTAATCGCTAATCTTCAATATTATCTACTTATATTAAAATCCGAAATTAATTTCAGATATTGAAAAGACGTAATGATACTGTTGGATGTTCTATCGAGGAGGATTTTGGGCCTATTGTTGATCTGCGTATTAAACAACAACCGGAGACAATTTATGGAAATATCCATAAAACTCCAATAGTTAATCCGCCTGTAATTCAGGATAGTTTCCAACCGAAATCAGATACTGGCGATATCATTGGTGAGCCATTAACATCGACGGAAGCCCAACTGTTACCGGAATCCGATAATCAAGTCAATAACGTGAGTCAATACAATTCAAGTGACGATATTAGCGGTAGTTCAAAATCGGCTGAAGATCCTCGTGTTGGAGATTCAAATCTACCTAATTCAATACAAAACGCCGGCGCAATACAAAAAGACATTACAAAAATTGTAGAAGACAGTTTTAAGATTCCTGGAATTTTTGAATCAACCGGAGAAAGTCCTGTAAATCGACAATCTTCTCAGAATATCCAAAAAGTCGTAGAAGATAGCCTTAAAATGTCTGCACCTAACAATGAGGATACTAAAGTAGATCAAAACGTCGTGGATTCTAGCAGAAACATCCAAGAAGAAATAAAGAACCTTATAGAAAATAGTCGTAAATTAGCCGAGCCGAATGATAACATTGTCAAGCAACAGAACCCAGATTTATCGAATAAAAACCAACTAACAGACAACCCAAATATTGCCAATTCTCAACCTAAAAATCTTCAAGAAACAATACAAAAGATTATAGAGGATAGCCTTAAATTACCGGAACCTAACGATAATATCGTAAAACAAGAGAGCCCAAATTTACTCGAAACTGATCAAAAAACCGTGCTACCTACTGAAGAAAACTCACAGTTAGAATCACAAAAAGATCTCGAACAAGTCCAAAAGACCATCGACGATCTTGAATCACCCTCGACAACCGATACAGCCCAAGGAGGCCCAAATTTCCCAACTCGGAACCAAATCAACGAGCCGCGTTTAATGGAGAGTGCTTCTCCGCAGCCTGCAGCAGCGCAAGCTGTGAAAACAACATCAACTGTACCAGTGGCCCCATATGAAGGAATGCCAGTCGAGGAAATACCCATCGTTTTCCCCTACGATCTAGCCAGACCGATACCGAATACGTCAGAATACGATGCTCTTCGGCAATTCGAAGGAATGCCGGCTGAAAGAATGTCGAAAGTATTCCCATATCATCTCGCCCAACCGTTTACGCAATTACCTGGAGAACCAACGAACGAGCTAAATCCAACAATTAATAACGCCACTACAACACCTATAAATGTAATGGAGAACGCCGTGGGTTCACCGATACCGGCGAATCGTGGTGGATTATCGAATACTGATGAAAAATTCCATACTTTCGGTTCATTAATTCCAATACCCGGCCAGAATGCCGATGCAAACGTTCGAAATGTGTACTTTTTAGGTAAAGATATAACGTTGCCGTTACAGATGTACCAAGATACGAACGGCGTAATGCAATTAAGTGTGGATATGGAGAAATTGTGCAATTGCAAGAACAAAACCTGTATGAAAACGCACAAAAATTTGGAAGAATTCGGCAATAGTCTGTGGAAAAATATTGAAACTGGGCACGATTTCAAGAAAACATCCGATATTATGAAACGATCGCCGAAAATCGACAATTTCCCCAGCGATAACGACAATTATCTAGAATTGGAGGATAAATTGGATCAATTGAATAGAGTCGTGGAGAAATTCGAAGAAGAAAGCGAAAATCTACTGGAAGAAAGCACAAAAGTTCTACTTAAAAATGTGGAAAATGAAGGAAACGTTCAACAGAGTGTCGATTTAATTAATAAAATGTTGAAATGGATGAGAACCATCGTTACCGAGAAACAAAATTGAGGGAAGTCCCTAATTTAGGCAATTTTATTTATTGATTTTTGTACTTTTATACAGTATGTAATCCGAATGGACATACAATAAAAATATCGAAATTTAAATTGTTGTATTGAAAAACTTATTTACATTCATCATAATTGGAAGCAAAACTAAATGTAGATTGATCAAAATTAACGTAAATACACCTAATATTGTAATTATTACCTCATTTAAACTATCGGTAGTCAATTAAAATTAAAGAATAGTAAATATAATTGTGGTAAATAAACTAAAACTAGATATTTCAATATTTTTGGAAATTTTAAGTAAACAAAATTGGAATCTATATGCAATAAGGCTGTTTTCGTGCTATTTTGTGCTATTAAAATAAAAATCTAAAAATCTACATACCCCGATAGAGTCGAAAATAAAACTGGAAGAGTTCTTATAACTGCTAACTTAGATTATATGTGCGAAAAAACATAATTACATAATTGAAAGACGGAGTGAGAACTGGAAGAAGTGTTTTCAATAAACAGCAACCACTAAAATTAATAGAAAAAAATCATGTGATAACTATGAATAGAAACTATTACCTAACTATAGAAATATATACAAATTACTTTTTTTTTTCTAAAAAAAAGACATGATATTTCGTTATAAAATTATTAGTCTCTAGTTAAACGTTGATGTAATTGTGGAAATAGTACAATTTCAGGTATAACTGGCTTTGGTAATGGTATTGTAATTGGTGGTGGTTCATCAACATCCTGTTTGATTTTATTAATCGGTTGCAATCGTCGAATATTACTAACAACATTCAAACCTTCAACAAATCATATTGAAAACAGAAAATAAATTTGTTTAAAATACTCACCATGTACAGTTCGTTTATGTTGTGTTAATAAATAGCCCATTAGAAAGCTTTCCGAACACAATTCGCATTGAAAACGTTCACCAGTATGCCGGCGTACGTGCGCTTTCAAATCATTACCTTGGGCAAATGCTGCATCACAATATGTACATTGATAAGGCTTCTCACCGGTATGTGTACGCATATGGACTGTTAAATTGTAAGCACTAGAAAATTGATTTTAATATTAAAATAGAGACAGTCGATCTGCATTTCTATGCAATAATTCGCATAATGAAAATCACTTTCAGGGTACAGAAAATTGCATTATTTTGAAATTATCTCAATATTGCTATAACTAAAGTATGGTTAAGAATTCCTGTTAGTTCTACTTTAATAAAACTTGAACAACATTCACAATATTAACTGTACAACAGTTTAAATATGTACTGAATAAATATTTAACGAAATATAAATCCGATATTTTGAAGGATCCTCTGATATAAATACTAAATAATAAATATTTTTGTACATAATAGAGGGAATCTGCTGAATTATTAAACGATTAAACATCAACATCTCTGTTGTTTTCTGAATTGCAGTTCTTTAATAATAAAATTGAGAAAAATCCAAATACTTAAGGGTAGAATCCATTACAAACTGAACCAGTTGGCGATTTACGCCGATTTAGCTACTTTGGACGCAATTTTCGGGAAAACTACAAAGAAAATTGAAAATCTACTCTCGCCCAAGAGTGGAGTTAAATTTCGTCTATCTAATCGTATAAAATTGATTTCATTATATTGACTCTACAAAAAGTTATACCTTTTTTTCAACATAATTATGATCTTCCATATTTCCGGAAATCCGGTTATTTAAAAAAACAATCTCGTCCAAAATTGTAGGATTACAATTAGAATCGAATGAGACATTTACACGATATCTGTCACGATTTTTGAGATATGCGTAATGCTTTCTTATTGGATTTATTATTTGCGATAGACTAGCTATCTCTAAACAATGAGTGGTATTCTCTAAATTTTCGCAATTCGTTACCATGACAACATTGGAGACTGTTTCCTACTTGTCTCTTTTCAATTATACATACGATTGAATTGTAAAGAGTAAGACAACTTGTTTACTTTGTTTTAGTAACAAATCTCCAAAAAGTTAGCGAATACAACTGAATATCTCTGTTGTTTTCAGGAATACGAATTTTTCGATGATGGAATCGAGAAAAATCAATGGAAATGCAGTTTTTTGGTTTGTACTGAAATTAAATTGTGTTATATTACCGTCCGAAACCACGGCCACAGATCGTGCACAGGTGTGTCTTCTCGCCAGTATGATAACGTTCATGTACTGTTAAATCGGTGGTACGTGGAAAACCTGTAAACAAAACTCATCAATATTTATGTTTGAAATTCGAAATTTTTCGATTACCTTTTCCACAATATTTACATTTGAATGGTTTCTCACCACGATGCCGTCTCATATGTATAACTAAATAATCATTACGTATAAATCGCTGGCCACACTCTGAACATAAGAATTTCTTTGAATTCTCATTATGGAATTTCATATGTTCATTTAAATGTGATTTTGATAAGAAACATTTCTCACATGTTTTACATTTGAAACGTTTCTCACCTAAATGACCACTAATATGGATATCACGATATTTTTCTGTTGTGAATGTTTTCGAACATATATGACACTCGAATTTTTTATCACCAAGACCCTAAAAAATCATCGATAATCAAATTAATCATTAAATTCGAAATTAATATACCTTATCCCTTAAAGTATGCTTTATTGTTTTATGTTTTTCCAATTGATCGATTTTATTAAACGTTTTTTGACAAATATCACATTCGAATTCGTGTTTTTCGTGTATTTTCATATGTTGTGTTAGATGATCACGACGTGTAAATAAACGATTGCAAATTTCACAAGCATACGGTTTCTCTGTTGAATGGGAATTTAAGTGTCGTTTATACAAATTCAGACGCGAAAATGTCTTATTACAAGTTTCACAACTGTACGATTTCTATTAAAATAGTCAATTAAAAAAAAAGGAAATTATATGAAAATATACAAACATTTGAACGTTTACGGCGGCCAGGTGGGTACTTTCTCGGACGGCCGGGTCCGCGTTTCTTCGCTTGTCTCATTGGCATATAATCCGAATCACCTTCAGATTGATTACCATTGGTACCATTATCAATTTCATCCATCAATTCATCATCTAATTCATTTTTATTATCAGTATCAATTTCGATTTTATTGATAATATTCTCTTCAATTTCCTGATCATTTGTTATTGTAATTTTAATATCTTCAAATAATGAATTCTCTTCATTCTCTTTACATTGTTTAACATTATTTTCTTCAACTTCAACAAACGGTTCAAAATAATCATCACAATCTGAATTTGTTGCTGTATCTTGCATTTCCGAATCACGATCAATTTCATAATAATGTTCAGCAATATTATCGATATTATCTAAAGTTGGTAGTATTGGTTGTTGGTTTTCATGTAATTTCTTATGTACTTCCATACTATCTTCGCGTGAAAATCCCCGATTGCATATATCACAAATAAATAAACGATCACCTTTACAGCGTACTGTATGTAATTCTAAATGATCCGAACGATTAAAACCTCGATTACATATTTTACACGAATATGGTTTATGTTTTAAATGTGTTGTTAAATGCCGTTTTAAATGTTCAACTCTTGTTAGTGTTTTATTACAAATTTTACATATATGGACTTTTTGGGTTTTATGTGTGATTTCATGGCGTTCAACATGTGTCTGTCTCGTATAGCCTTTACCGCAATATTTGCATTTAAATAGATCACCTAAATGTAAACGTTTATGACCTCTTAAACCGTCTAATGTTGTAAATACTTTATAACATTCACGACATATTAACAATATGCTTGTATTGTTTATAAAACGGATGTAATCGAATTGGGTTGATAGTTCATTTGGTTCTTTTGTTGTACTGAGCGGATCTTGTTCTACTGAAATCAAATAATAAATCGGATATTATAGGAAATTTAAGCAACATAACAGATAAAATTCATAATTTTGTTCCCTCTATGGAAATTTAAAAAGAAATTGTATTCCTAAATAGAGCTATAACATGCCAACTTATAGCTTTACTGATCTATTTCAGCATTTTTATATCTTTCTGTAAACTTATAAAATTCAGTCATATGAATAAAGTTTAGTAAATATGAAAAATCGAAACAAAATCAAGACTACGGCCAAGCTGAAATATTCGCGATGATAAGAGCACAATCAGCTTATCCATTTGAACAGAACTATTTTGTTTTCAAATTATTCTCTATTTTTAAACTAGAAGTATTTAAATGTTGCGCGCTTAAATGTTAGCTTCCCATTGGTTACTTTACAGATAAGTTCACACAACTCAAAAATAATGCCTGAAAAGATTGGATTTTGTTGTTTTGATAGCATTCTAGTGTGTACTATTCGTTAATTATGACAATGTAGTATTCAACAGGGAGTTAAATAGATTTGACTTAATGCAAAAGGGTCATAATTATTTAGACTGATGGCCAAAACTATGTAGTTTTTCCTATGTAAACCCGGCTTTAGTCAGTACTCCTCCTAGTTTAAAAACAAAGTACAGCCTACCAAATATTTCATTTAAACAGCCCTATTTGATGAGCAATTTGAGAAATTTTATGGATTTGTAGAACCCTTGAAGATCATTTTATCAAAATTTGAACTAATAGCTCATCGGAAAGTTGGTCAATTGATTAGATGAGATTTTCGAAACCAAGCCAAACATGTCCAAGGACTCAAGAAGCTTTTTTCATTTTTCTCCACTGAATTCTAAAATGAACGCGAATCATTCCTATCAATTCTAGAGTAAAATGGAGAAAAACGACAAAAACTTGGAGCATCTTTAAGTCACTTTGTGTATAATTCGTGTTTGAAAACCGCGACATCGTTTGATCGGTTTTTGAGCAACTTCCTGGTGAGCTACATGGTTCAAATTTAGCTCAAATGATCGCTATAAGAGTTAGATGTCGCTATAAAAGTTAGAATCATTTAAGTGAAACAGGCATTGTGATTTGTTTCAATTTTAACGCCAATCACCTCAAAAATTAACGCATTATTGTGAAGATGACGGAATTTTTGGGTCGCAGCAATTTTTGGGTGTACAAAATTATGAATTTGTTGGGATTTTCGACCGATTGAAACCAACCAGATATGGAATTAGCAGCGTCTTGTAGCTCCTTTTTGATGTCGTTAATATCGATTTCTTTCGGTATTTCTTGATCAATTAACAGGATATTAACTTGACGTATGTACTGTTTTAAACTATCTTCAACTTCTTTACATTGTTTCTTGAATGTAAATGTCGTTTTTAATTTTTCCAAGCAATCTTTACAGATCAACATTGGCATACCATCACCTTCTCTTATCTGTATAGCCGTACAATAATTATTTAATTAGAATTTGATAATTATTTTTTGAGAAAAATAACTTGCCTGTACGCTCGTGCAAGCCATTAGCATCTCGTCAATACGGGGATTGTCGTTGCCTAAATCGCTCAATTCAAACAATGAGACCATATCGTCCCCTTGTTGTTTACACGTACGACACGTCCGTTCTAAATCGAGTTTTTCCGTTTCCATATTTTCGGAAAATTCGGAATCAAACTGGCTGAATTTAAGGGAAAAATTCGGAAAAAAATCTCAACACAATTTCGACGATTTCAGATGACACCAAGCCAACGTAATCGACTCCACTGGTTAACACATGCGTCAAATATACAGTTGGCGTTGTTTACATTTTTTCCACTTCAACTGTCTGTACCTACATTATTGCAAATCACTTTTGTTTTAATTGTTTATAAAGAAATCCATTTAATTAAATAATTAAATTAACAATAAGTATGTAATTATTATAACACAAACTTAATAAATAAAATCATAATAATGAGAAAAATTCAGTTAATTGGCAAAAGTTCGAAGTTTCATTTGCACAAATCGCAACTGACAAAATTGCAGGTTTGCCAACTGCAAGAATTTTCAAATAAACAATTGCACAATAATTAACGTAAATTAATCGAATTAAATTTATAAAATTAATTGTGCAGTACCATTTAGGTAATGTATATTATTAAAATATTGAATTTATAATACTTTATAAATAATTGAAATTTCGGCGCCAATTTTAAATTTTTACGCTGCAAGAAGGAGAGTTGATTTCTTTAAAATTGTGTTTCAATTTCCTCAACTTTTAGTCAATTTTGGTTTTATAATTTAATTTTATGACTAATATTGCTTTAAAACGTGTAATAATAGAAGAGGTAATTCTTTTGAATAACAGCATTAGTCCGAAGACGCAAATTATCAAATGTCATTTGTTAAAAATACAGTGTTGTCGTTTAAAAATTTCAAAAATTAAACAATAATTTTATAAATTTAATCAATCCCGGAATATTTTCTGCAATAAAATAATAACAAAGACTTGCAAATTTTTCTATAATTATTTTTAGGCAATGAAAGAATTACGCTAAATTATTCGTTTGTCGACGCCCATTTTGTGGCGCCAATTTCAAAACATCACAGCTTCAATTAAGACAATTACCTGATTTAATTGATAAATTTATTCATATACACATTTTATACATCAAATCTATTTATTAATAATATTATATAGCCTAAATACATCTGCGTATCTCCAAAAAAATTACATTTTCTTTACAAAATAACAGCCTTACTGTACATAATTTTTACGTGATAATATCTCATGATCAAGGCAATATTTATAAGAGAATAAACAAACGAAAATCTAATAATATAGGCGGATAATGGGTATTCTTTAGTAATATAGAAAATATAGATGCTTGTTAAATAATTGTTAAAATTAATCAATCACAATTTGCAAAATCAAATAAAATTAGGACGAAACAATCAACTATTTCGGATTCATATTTGACGTTGGCATAAATTGTTGTTGTTGTTGTTGTTGTTGTTGCTGTTGTGGTGGTTGTTGCGATTGGGGTGGGCCATTTTGTAGCATAGTTTGCGACCCGATTACACCACCATTTGGTGGGAAATTCGGTGGGAACATTTGAGGTCCATAAATTGGCATCCTTTGAAATTCAATCATTAATTCATAAATAATCTCAAATACGAATAACTCACCTTCGATCATCAGTTGGAATCATATTCGGCGGCGGTAATGTACCTGGTGGTAAATGATTTGGTGGTAAATGTGTCGGTGGCATCATTCCACTAATTGTTGCATAATGTTGTGGATGATAATGCGGCATTGTAACCGATGGTGGTGGTATGAAATTCGGTGGTAATGTTGGTGGTATACCAGCCGCTTGTGGTGGTAATTGTGGATTATTAAAATTCATCGATGTTGGTGGTGGTGGTTGTCCTGTTGCCATATCATTAAAACGATATGGTAATTTACTATTAATCGGTGAATATTGAGGTTCTCTCATTAACGTATGATATAAACTTAAAGCTTCAACTAAATCAGCACTTAATTGTGTTAATTGTGCATGTTTACGATCAACACGTTCTAATTCGGAATCAATTAATGGATTCATTGAATTGACTTCACGTTCTAATTTTAACATTTCCTCTGTATCAGTTTCTGGATTTGTTGGATCAGCTTCATGTAATAAATGTAATAAACGATCAATTTTCACTTCATCAATCTCAACTTGATCTGATTCTTTATCAACAGATTTCCCATTATCGACAGTCTCTTTAGCTTGAACGATTTGTTTTGCTTTCTCAAACACTAGAAACAAAACGATAATTGAAATAAATACAATTTATAAAGAAACACTCACGGAATTTCTCCGGTTCTACTGATAAGTCTTGTGTAACGAAATTCGATGGGAATAAACCTTCGCCTCTTTGATTGCTACCTTTCCACCAATTCGGATCAGAATCGTCCAATACAAATACTACAAAAAATACAGATTATAATAGAAAAGAATTGGAATTTTATAAACTCAACTAATTTCGCCAGCATTAAAAGTCAATTCGTTATCTTCAACGGCTTCAAAATCGTATAAAGCTCGAACTTTTTTCGGTTCTTTAACCGGTGTAGTATTCAATGATCCTGTTGTACCGCTAGCTGCTAAATTCGTCGATGGATATAATGATGTATTCGTTGTATTTCTCGGTGAATTTGTTGTTTCTTTTAATGATAATTCAATTGCTTTTAGAATTTGCTCTTCCTCCTCTTGAGATTCCACAACATTTGGATCTTTACTTACAGCAGCTGACTTTTTAACAGGCTACAATAGATATTGATTATTGTTTTATCGATAAATTTAATAATAGATTACCATATCTGATGAGAAATCGTAACCTTGATTTTTTAAATGTGCATATAATGAAGGTATCAAATTTAATTGTGTATCGTTTTTAAATTCGTTCTCCGACCATTTCTTCAACGATTCGCGCAGTTTCTTTGCAACTTTCGGATGGGCTTTGCTCATCAATTTCAAAAAATCAGTTTCAAACTCTCTAGATGCAACTTCTACATGGAATGTTTTACCACTGTTCTTCACGCAAGCATCCAACAACTAAAAAATTATAAAATTTATTTTAGTTGAAAAAATAATATAAAAGCTTACAGTAACAGCTTGTATTGCAATATGTGGATCAGAATTGTACAATCTCTTTATTATTGTTTTAAGATAAGATTTGGCATCCTCGGGTGTCTTACCAGCTTTATCACAAATCGCTATTATTTGGTACCAGTTTTCTTCTGAATTATTCTCGTTAGTCGCCGCTTCTACGAATAATCACCTATGAGTCATCTAAATTATCAATAACGATATCGAATGATAAAATTCAAATTAGTTCGAATTTAGGAGCTTGAAAGTTATTTGTGGTATAAAAACTAAGATGACTCACCAACTTCTTTAACAATATTTTCATTAACTGTATCAAACAGACCCATTTTTTTTTAATTGTTGAATTAATTAAGTCTTTATTAGTTTAAAAAAATGGCGTAATTAGAGAAATTTAACATAATTTAATAATTACCAACTTTTTTATGTTTTCTTTCGATGATTTTCGATTAGAGTGACATTTCACTAGAATTTTGACATATCCACTATTGCCAACATTTCCGGATAAATCCCCAAGTAGTAAAACGCAATTTTAGGAAAAATTATCGCAAAAGAACGAAAATTAATGAGTAATTTAATAAAATTAGCCAATTTTTATGTTAAAAATTAAAATAATTCTATAAGCTGAATTAAATTTTTCTTATAAAAATACCTTGAATGTTTAACAAAGAAACACCAATTTTGTTATTTATATGAAAATATCGTGCATTTTTCTCGATTTTTGTACAATTATTTGTATTTATTTGAAAATTAGCTGCGAAAATTCTGTAAATTTCAGGAATTTAGTTGAAATAGACAACACGAACTATAGGCAAGAGTACCAACATTGTTTTTAACTAATATTGTTCAACGTTATGCAACATTGAGCCAAATACAATTTAATGGCAATCTAAAATATAAATTGGCATTTTATTTTAATTCATACAAGAGTAAAGTTGGAAAATTTCGGGTTATTTGAATTTTTATCGCAGTGGTTGTGAATTATTTTGGGAAAAACTGACATCTACGCCGCTGGTTTTGGTGATTTTATTGTTAATATTTAGTAATTTTGTTTTTGTAAGTTTGCCGAAAGTGCCATCTGTCTTTTCCGTGTCGTGGTTGGTGCAGCACGTTTTTCCATTTTGGTATTCGACCAAATTTCGGGAAAATTTCGGTGAATTTACCGTAAAAGAATTATTTTTCGTACGTTTCTATTAAATTAGCGATGAGTTCGCTGAAATTACAAAAACGTTTGGCCGCATCTGTTATGCGATGTGGCCGTAAAAAAGTGTGGTTAGATCCGAACGAGATCAACGAAATCGCCAATACAAATTCTCGTCAAAACATCCGCAAATTGATAAAAGATGGTTTGATTATCAAGAAACCAGTAGCTGTCCATTCGAGGGCTCGTGTACGTAAAAATACCGAAGCTAGACGTAAAGGTAGACATTGCGGGTTTGGTAAACGTAGGGGTACGGCGAATGCTCGTATGCCGCAGAAGAAATTGTGGATACAACGTATGCGAGTCTTGAGGCGGTTGTTGAAGAAATACCGTGAAGCCAAGAAGATCGATCGCCACCTGTACCATTCATTGTACATGAAAGCTAAGGGTAATGTCTTTAAAAACAAGCGGGTCTTGATGGAATACATCCACAAGAAGAAAGCCGAAAAGGCCCGTGCTAAGATGTTGAACGATCAAGCCGATGCCCGCCGACAGAAAGTTAAGGAGGCTAGGAAACGACGTGAAGAACGTATTGCTGCAAAGAAACAAGAAGTTCTTCAAAACTACCAGAAAGAGGATGAAGCTGCTGCTGTTAAAAAATAAATAAAGTCCCTGTATTTGAACATCTATTTGTAAAGGCAATTTAATAATAAACGGGATTTTTTTGGAAAAATCTTAATTTATTAAAAAATAGAATCTTCTCAAATATACAAAAATATTCTAATTAATTGGCACAGTGTAGGTATCTTCAGATAATAAGAATGGCACTTCTGCGAGTAACTCTCTAGGATAGTCTAAACTTAAAATCGAATCTTCTGAACACAAAGAAAACGGCCTTAGACTCAATAGTCGGTACTGTCCAACCGATCTACTCAACCATTCGATGTCCACAGTTATCACTTTAAACACTTCCAGCCAAGCTGTAACAAATTCTTAATTTATAATAACGAAAACAACATGTTCAAAAACTTTGTCGCGAAACATGGAAATCTAAAAAACTGCCATAAAATCAAATAATTTTGTCATATTTTGAATATGAGAGATTATTTTTAATAATCAAACATTTCTTCGTATCAGACAATTCCGATTAATTTTGAAACCGGAAAATCTTGAGCTTGTTTCATAATATTTCACAATATTTTTATATTTTTCCTCATAATTTAAATTTATAGAAAACGCTTCCAATCTTCAAGGAATTGTCCAATCGATCCGCTAGTCTCCCGGGAAATTGTCAAAAATTAAGTTCCTCCACTAGATACGACAAAATTATTTGACTGTGACAAAGTTTTTTGAACATGTGACAATTGCAACAGCCTTACATTCGTATAAATTCGTATCTTGGGTATCCTTAGCTTCGGTGATAATCACACAAATCGAACCATCTTTATTTAGGAAACTTTCCGGAATGCGTTACAACTTGCCCACCTAATAACTTGACAATATTCTCAACATCATGTCGTGTAGTCGATAGAAACGGTTGAGCAGCATAGATTTTAAAATTCTTCAATAACGGTTGTACTGTACGTTTTAAACGTGATTGTTTCGGACCATCAATACCGCTCATATCCAACACTTCGAATTCTTGTTCTGGTACAATACAATTTTTCGTTAAACACTCCTGAATCCATTGGAAATTGACAACCCAAATACCTGCAGCCACAGCTGATACATATTTGATTGTATGATCTTTTACACAATTATGATCATTAACTGAAACAATCATATGTGTAACTTTTTGTGTAAATGTTGAACTGTAAGTTGCCAATTTTTTATTCGTCAATGCTGTTATCGCCAATAATTGATCATTACTGATACGTGTACAGGCGATACACGGTTTCTGTGACGGTGTCAATGGAATCTCTTGTGATCGGGGTGAATTTGAGAGATAATTCAAAATACTTCGTTGTTTCGTTTGTGAATTGTGCCGACTTGGTGTAACCGGTCTCACGTGTATTGTTAACGATTGGAAACTATGTTGAGCTAAATCTAACGGATTCTTTTCGAATGTTATCGGCGATAAACTGATGAAATCACTCGAGAATTTATTCGAATTCGGTGTGCTATGTTTGTATTTATTATTATTATTATTGCGATTGAGCGAAGATTTAGGTTTATCTTCACTATCTTGAAATTCTAATGGTGGCGGTAGAGTTATGTCTAAAAATGAGCTCCTTTTCTCGTAAATCGATAAATTCTTTTGTGGTGTTGTCTCGATTATATCATCATTTTGACTACCTATTATTATTATATCATCATCATCATCATCATTATGATTATTTGAATGTTTAATAATCACATTTTCTAGAATATTGATTTTATTCGATTTTTCTAATATAGTTTCATTATCTTCATCTGGACCGAATAAATTCTTCCTGCTATTATTCTTACTTTTAGCCGGCGTTTTTTCGTTAATATTCTCTTTATTACTATTATCATTGTCTTGACTAGAATTTGCTTCAAATAAATCGATATCTTTATCGATTTTGCTCATATTTTCTTCGTTAATGAACATGGAATTTTCTTCAAATATTTCATCTGCCTCTTCGTTTATCTTCATCGATTTTCTGTAATTTCGTTACATTCTGTATTAAAATATCACATTCTTCTATTAATTCTTGGGTACGTGATCGTTTATTATCACTATCATTTGTAACTTCTGTGATTTTATCAATATCTTCACTATCAGCAAATGCTATCGATATATCATCTTGCATGAATTTCTCGCACGGTCGTTGTTTCTTATTACAAACATCTTCATCTGTATCTTTATCATTTAGTCGTTTTATACCGCGATTTTGTGAATTAGATCTCGTTAACATCAATACTAATTCATTATTATCACTGGAACTTTGATTTTCTTCAATAATTTCCGGTTTTTTAACATTTTTATTCTCGATAACGGTTTGTGATTGTCGCAGAAAATCCTCAGTTTCAAAATTGAAACAATTCAATAATTGCGAATCTTGAAAATCTTCCACTTTCGATTCTTTCTCAACTTTCGGTGATTGCACCTCGATTTCTTCATTATTTTCAATAATCGTTTGTATTCCAATATCAACAACCAATTTCAATGAACTTTGAATATTTTTATCACATTTTGGTGGATTTACCGTTTGAATTTCAACATCACTATTCGATTTTTCCTCAAATTCTGTCTGTATTGCAATATTAGCAAATGTTTTAAACGATTTTTGGGTAATTTCTTCAATATCGGTTTCAACTTCATCGTTGTTTAATGGCGGTGGTGGGTGTTGTGTTTCTTTCGATTTTTGTGTAAATTTGTTGAAAATTGTTCGGATTTTTTGGTGATATTGTTGTAGTTGTGTCAGTTCATTAATTTGGAGATTTTCTAAAAAACCAACGAATTCCTCGCATTTTTCTACAATTTTTAAATTAGAGTCGTCTTGTTTATATTCGATTTGAATATCTCCATTGTGATAGGCGCAACAATTATTAGAATTATCGAAATCTACCGGCAATTCTTCCATATTTTTAACAACAAACTCCTCAAATTGATTCAAATTAAATACGGGATAATTCATATTGATTAACTGCTCTTTTGTTAAATAATCCAGAGTATTATCAATATTTTTAACCAAATTTTGTTGTTGGCGTTGTGAGGTATTACGTAGCGTTATATCTAATTTTACTTTATTTCTGGTGGTTCTTCGTAGAGTTTTTTGAATATTCTCCATCCTATCCCAACCGTTTTTATGGCTAAATTCCTCATCTAAACTATTTAAATATTCTTCCTCAACCATCTTTAATAGAATCTTCCTAACATCCCCATTATTAACATTATTATCAATATTATTATTTTTAGACGTTCGCATATCGATCGTAATTGAGTGCCGTTTAAGACGGCCACGATCTTGTTTCTTTATAACGATATCTAAAGATTTAGCTCGCGGTTTAGACGTATTCCTCCAACACTGCCCTTTCTGTTTGCCTTTATTCGATTTCTGGTGTATTTTAGGTGAACATTTCGGTTGATATTGCGAAACTGACGGCAAATCCTCCAGCCAAACATCATCGATCTTCTTCGGCGATACCGGCTCTTGTGTTTGTGTTAAACGATCAAAAGCGTTCTGACTGTCGTTCAACCATTTCAATATCATATCGCGATTCTTATTATCGCGAAACGGTACGATTTCATCATGATATTCTATATTGTCCTTATTAGTTTTATGTTTACGGTTCGTATAGGTTACTTTGTTAGCATCGTGATCTAAATATAGTTCTTCACCTAATAGTTCATCGAATGGATTCTTTCTCACGTTTTTTGGGCTTGGGAAGTTCAACTCATCCGGTTCAGGTTGATAAATATCTGGACTATAATTCGCTGATGGTTCAGTTGTTGTGGCTGTCATAGTAGTATCTTGACAGGAGGTTGCTATTTTTGATTTTATTTGATTTTTTCTGGGACGACCCCTTTTTGCCATAATTTTAACAACTAAAATTTTAATTAATAGAAAAATTGAATTATCTAACAATAATAATCAATAGTATACTCACAATTTGCCAATAAATTGAAATAGAAAAGAAAATTAAAGGAGGATACGGCAGGGAAAGGGGAAGAAAAACTCAAGGGTTTCCAACAAAATTTAAATTGGAGGTTATGTTGTTTAAACTTACGAATATTCTTAATATTTAAAAATTACAATTCATTATTACTTGGAATTAAGCTAATTTAGAATAGGCGAATTGTTAATTTAATTCTTCAATTTTATTATAATTTTTACGCAGATAAATATTAAGTTTTGAAAATGGCCGCCATATACATAAAAACAAGAACTAATTATAGCCCTTAAACAACAAATTTTATTCAACTATTTAGATGGAAATCAAATCAAATATATTTTTAATTACCGAAAAAAATGTATTCGATTATTGAAAGATAGATAGATTGAAAGATAGCTGGAAATTATTAAAGTTTTAAAATAAAAAAAATTGAGCTACGATTAGTGAAGTAACATTAGACACTTCCAGAGGACTAATTGTAGTTTTAAAATAAAACCGTTATTCTAATTTTTTTTAAATGTGAAATTTAATAATAATAATTTTTAATTTGTTCCTTCTGAGCATCGTTTTTCCTAATATTTTGAAATTAATATTTTCAAATTAATATTTTTAAACTAATGTTGGCAACTATGTAAGTTTTGACATATGTTTTTGACATTTGAAATACAGTTTGACAATTTGTTAATATTGAATTAAAAATAAGATTAAACGACATAATTATGAGTTAAAAATTGCGAAAACTAATTAATTAATTTAAAAAGAAAACAATTATTAGATAATTAGGTATGTATAGAAATCTCTTTAATTCTGCGACATAACCTCAATTATTACGTAGCAGCAGTACCACTTTCACTAATTTCAATTGAATTTCAACCGAAAATGAGTGATAACCTAAGAAACCCCGGTCCCTTGCCAAACCGATGGCTACATTGTCCTCGTAAGGCCGTCGAGTTAATTGTTGGTAAATTTATGGCTTTGAAAACACCTTTGAGTCACGATTTTGATGATTTAGTGCCGCCAGATTGTCGTTTTCCACCGAAAATGTTGTTCGACATATGCAAAGCGAAGAAGGTAGACTTTATTTGAAGGAATTACATCGAACACGTTTAATATTTTGTTGATGTTTAGATTAAATTCGGTTTATGGATAGATTTAACAAACACGTCTCGATTTTATAATAAAGAAGAAGTGGAAGAGGAGGGATGCAATTATATTAAATTGTCTTGTCGTGGACATGGAGAGACCCCATCACCCGATCAAACAAGCACATTTATAGGATTGGTACACAATTTTATTATCCATCATCCGTTGGAATGTATAGCCGTTCATTGTACACACGGTTTTAATCGAACAGGTTTCCTTATTGTCTCGTATTTAGTCGAAAAGATGGATTGTAGTCTACAAGTGGCTTTAGAAATGTTTGCAAAAGCACGGTAATTTATTTGAACAATTATTATCGAATTGATTAATAATAAAAATTGTAGACCTCCTGGAATTTATAAGAATGATTATTTGAGAGAATTGTATAGAAGATATGATGATGTTGACGATACACCACCTGCCCCCGATCTACCCGATTGGTGTTTCGAAAATAACGGTATTGAATCACAATCGATTGATGAAAGTTCAGCTTCCACATCGAAGTATTTATTATTTTATTAATTCAATTTTTCTTTTTATAATAATAATAATAGTAATTTTAGTCATGTTCCAAGAAAATCAAAATCGAATGCTTGTTTCATGGAAGGTGTACCCGGTGTTGAAGTATTTACAGAACAACCGAAAGCTTTCAATTTACAAAAGAAAGTTCAAGTAATGTGTGGATGGAAGAATAAGGGTTTTCCCGGTTGTCAACCAGTATCGATGGATATGAATAATATAAAATTATTGGATCAAAAACCGTATAGAGTATCGTGGAAAGCTGATGGTACACGTTATATGATGTTAATCGATGATTATCAAGAGATTTACTTTTTCGATCGCGATCATAATATTTTCAAAGTTAAAGGCTTGACGTTTCCGCATAGGCAAGATTTACGTCGACATTTAAAGGATACTCTACTAGATGGTGTAGGTTTTATTTTATTAGTTTTCTATAGTTATTTAAATTATAATTCTTGTAAAGGAAATGGTGATTGATAAAGTGAATGGTGAAGAAATACCGCGTTATTTAGCTTACGATATAATCAAATTTGAGGGTGAAGATGTTGGTAAAATGCCATTTCATCCAACACGTTTATATTGTTTAGAAAATGAAATTATTAAACCTAGATATTTAGCAATGGAGAACGGTATAATAAATAAAATTAAAGAACCGTTTAGTGTACGTAAGAAAGATTTCTGGGAGATAACACAAACTGGTAATTTATTAGGTGAAAAATTTGCCCGTACTCTATCACACGAACCGGATGGTTTAATATTTCAACCATCTAAAGAACCGTATACACCAGGTAGATGTGATGATGTATTGAAATGGAAACCGCTCGATATGAATTCGGTTGATTTTCGTTTGAAAATTGTTAAAGAAGAAGGCGAAGGGTAATTTTATTAATAAATATTTGATTCATTAAAATTTTTAATCTATTATTAAATTGTAGCATTGTATCGCATAAAATTGGTTTATTATACGTTGGACATTTAGATCGACCATTTAGTAAAATGAAATATACAAAAGCTATAAAAGATTTAGATAATAAGATTATTGAATGTAAATTTGAGGGTAATCAATGGAAATTCATGAGGGAACGTACAGATAAATCATTCCCGAACAGTTTTGATACAGCTACAGGTATATTAGTTTTTATTTTGTAAAAAGAAAAATTTAATTACTAATTCTCTAGCTGTATGTGGAAGTATTAAAAAACCAATCACTAAAGAGAAATTACTCGATTTTACTGATAGACATCGTTTTGAGGATGATAGTGAAATAATGCCACCACCTTCAAAACGGATACGAAGATGATAAATTATATTAATTTATTTTTAATTGAGTCTATTTAATTGATTTTTTTATATACAATACGTATGTTTATTTAGGAAATGTTCATACCATAATTTCGCTCATTATCGGTATATTAAAGAAGAATTAAATCATTAAATGACAAGATAATAACTGATTTATTTTAATTAAGTTGACTTAACCCGGAGAATGGTGAGTTTTATTCTACAATGCAAGTATTTATAATTAACCCGGAAAATTGAAGTTTTCTGTTTATAATTAAGGCGGGTTTTCTCGCTTCTAATTTACACTTTGATCGGTGAAGTTTTCCTCAATCGGTCAGACGGTCATAGATTTGTTTAAGTGAATTTTTTATTGGAAAAATGAATGTTTTACTTACAAGTATATTCCTTAAATTGATCTGACAATAGATTGAGCGTTTATTATTGTTTTTTAGAAATTTGCTAATAATGAAAAATACTGGCAAACAAAACGGCAATACACTCAAATATTGCAAATTGAACGTGCTTTCAACGATAAAAATGGATATGAAAGGCTTTTATGAAGAGAAATACTGCAAATTCGACCTAAAAAAGATATTAAAACTTCATGATTAATTCATTATTTCACTTCTAGGATATAAAAAAGATTCTTGTAGATTGTGTAAAAAACTTTAAAGAAAGAAGCTTCGTCATGTTTCATGCTTTGGGATTTTGAAGATCATCACGATTAGAGACATTCTAGGATTTAGTAGATGACGCCTGATAAGAATAACCTCTCTTTGAAAAAGAGCGCTATTATATAAATTCTGATAAATCGAATCGATCGGTGTTCGGTTTGGCCTTTGGTGTTTATTTTCGTTATAAAATGTCAAAGAATTTATGACCTCCACTTGTCATATTACGGCGTCACCAGTCCAAATTCTCATTTTTATTTTGCTCATTCTTTACTTTGTGTAGAATAAAATCGAAAAGGGTTATCGGTGATTATTTTTGGTGTCTCGGACAAAAAAATCGGCAAAACAGGGTGAAATATCCTTGTATTTATAGACCTTGACTTCTGTGAAAAGTTAACGTTAACAGATTCTATTTGAGGATAATTTAGTTGAATATTTACATTCTCGTATATCGTTAAAGATAAAAAATAAAATAAATATATAATTATAATTCATTACGGTTAATTGTTTTTATTTTAGATTCATAGTGAACAAAATTTGTAAGTTCTAATCATTATTCGCGAATCATATCTAATGTTTATTAGAAATTGATAAGATATTAGAACCGTACAATCATTATTTGTTCAGTTCTAACTCTACTACGTCTTTATTGCTGAATTATTGGCTCTAATTTATTAATAACCAAGGATAGAAGAAATCGTTACTAGTTTCATTGTTAAACTTTATTTTTGTATAAAAGAATAATTATAATCATTGCAACCTGTGTTATTGTTGATACAAGACGATTTTTATTTACTTTCTAGAGATAAATTAGATCGATTTTAATTCGATGTTGGATAAAAATATGCAATCGACTCAAGAATGACCGATATTGATAATTAGTGCTTCATTTTAAGTTTATTAAGACGTGTATTTTAACATTGATTCGATTTATTATCAAAGCCAAATGTTTGAACGTATGGATAAACAGTAATTAAAAATGCGACTGTTCACTTTATCATATTGGTCGTTATTTTGTTGTGTCTTGAATGTATCAAGTTTGTTGAAATTGTTGAGTATTGTAGAAATATAGAAAGCATTTTAATGAACTAAAATCTCCAATTGTTCGAATGGAAGAGAAAAATTGCTTTGATAATAGTTACAATCACAATTATGTACATGAGAGCCCATAAGTATAACCGCTTATCAAGCTCAATACTGTTCTATCATTGTATAATCATTGAAAAAATTACAAGGAAAATATTGACTTTATCAAGTAACTTTTTGTGTTCTTATAAAGTTCAAATAATGTCACAATGTATTAAAAATCGGTGCTTTGACTACTCTATTATCAGGACAAAAAAAAGTACCAATGACAGCGTACTCTTATAAAGACCTTTATTCAACTATCATCAATTTATATTTTGAGAAATGTACAAGGCGAAAAAAATCAAGTCGACAGACAAACAAACATATTTAAATCTTATCTTCATGTTTTATTATTAAATTCCATCACTGTCTTCTAATTATAAAAAAAAGCATAAATGAATCATTTATATACGAAGAATTGTCATTCTAATAATTGTTTTGTTTGGGAATTTATGTGAATTACCAAAGTCGAAGATAAAAATTTGAAGAATTAACGAGATCTGAGTCAAAAACCTTTAAGATTTATGAATTATAGAAGTAGATTAGAACAATAAATCATTTAGTTTAACGTAGTTTTAGCGGAAGCTAATTAATTCAATCGCCGACAGAAAAATTCTTATCGAACAAGAATTCAACGTTTAAATTATAGGATTAAAGGTCCGTTTCTTTCTCCTTCTTTATGTACTTATATTTATATTTAGCGCTAATTATATTATTTAGAATTTTTAAATGAAAACATGACCCTATAACGGCGCAAATTGATCTTCAGCTAAGCCTGATAAGAATAGATTCCGAAAAAAATGATGTTTAAATTACATATACATGCTCACAATGATAAGGATTCTTTTATCACTTTTAAAAGGCTTTATTTTGTTTAATCACAACTTCTATAGAAAGAGACATACAAACAGAGTACAAGGTGCAATTTACTTATATATAGCTGTTGAAAATCGAAAATTCACTTCAGTCGTTTTGTAATTCTGAAACACTACACAGGTAAATATTGAAATTGGCGCCCATTTTCTAACTACAAAACTAACACCACCAACCTAACAACAATAAACAACCCCAACGAATTCATCAATACAACAAGTCAACTAACACAAATTGTAATTTATTTTTTTAATATTGTTTTTTTAAATAATTATTATTGTATTTCAGTGATTTTAATTGTTATATTTTCTAATAATCGAAATTAGTGTCGAAATGGCAGCTGTAATTCCGGCCGTTACGAAACTATCATCGAGAATAATCCGTGTGCTTGGTTGTAATCCATCAGCCATGACTTTACAAGGAACAAATACCTACATCCTCGGTACTGGTAGAAGGTAAATTGTTTAAATTTATTAATTAAATCATTGTAAATAATAGAAATTGGGGATTTTCGTGTATTGAAATAAGGTGATGGTACACCTGTTTGGGCGCGATTTTTAAACCATCGCAATGAAGCCAAGGTTGTTTGTCTATCGAGCACATTTTAATTGTTGATATAATTTAAAAATAAACACAATAGCCTCGAAGTAATTAATTTGTCGGTTGATTATAGGCGTATTTTGATCGATACTGGCGAGGCTGATGTGCCACAATACATAAACCATTTAACCAACGTTCTCAAACATGAAGACATCGATCTGGCGCATATTTTCGTTTCGCATTGGCACCACGACCATATCGGCGGTGTACCAGATGTTCTAGACATAAAAGACAAAACCAGTACGTCTTGCTTCGTCTAATTTATGACCATTTTTTTATGCTTAAATATTGCAGAGTTTGTACAATTATGGAAATATCCTCGCAGTGAAGGTGATCATGACCTACCAAATGTCGTACCGTTCGAATTCTTAAAAGACGGCCAAGAATTCACGGTAGAAGGTGCAACGGTACGCGTTGTACATACGCCGGGACATTCAACAGATCATGTGATCTTCCATTTAATTGAAGAGAATGCTATATTTAGTGGTGATTGTATTTTGGGCGAGGGTACTACCGTATTTGAAGATTTAAAAGATTATATGGATTCGTTGAAGAATATTGCTGATTTAGAACCGGCAATTCTCTATCCAGGCCATGGGAATGTTATTCATGTATATTGAAATTTATTCATTTTTCTTCTTTATTGTTAATTAATTTTAATTGTAGAATCCAAAAGAGAAAATTCAATTCTATATCGAACACCGCAATGAGAGAGAACGGCAAATTTTGAATGTTTTAATTACAAATAGTCAAAAAACAGTTTAATGAGGCCGATTTAGTTAAGATTATCTACAAGGAAACACCGGAGAAATTATTGAAAGCGGCCGAATTAAAACGTGAATCATCATTTACGGAAATTATTGAAAGAAAATCGAGTGGTACAATTGGATAATTTATGGCAGTATAAAGAGACATCTAAAACAATATAAACTACTTACAAATCAATATTGACGATAAGCGACTGCCTTCTTTTCCTCTAATTATTTAATTAATCGATAAATATAGACTGTATTATTATTGTATTCTATTTAATAAAATTTATTTTTTAAAGCATGGCCGTAAACAGCAATAACACCCAAGTATAAAATTGAAAATGCAACAATTCATACAAAAAACCGTACTGAACGGAATCATCCCATTTGGCTTTAAAATAATTAAACGCGTAAACCTCACCAAATCCGTATTTCTCCATAAAACCGTCCAAATTAAAGTTCAACCGACCCTTGCTTGTATCTTGCAATACCAATCGCAACTCATTCGAGTCTAATTTCCTTTGATGCTCAAAAACCACGAAAATATACCGATGGAAATCCGTACGTTTCGGCGGCTTTGATCCGGCGTACTCGATAACCGTTTCACCGCCATCCAAATTCGTGCCCGGGACATTCACGATTAGCCAGTGGAGAACGTTCGAAAATAACGGTTTATGATAACTGGGCGCATCTGGGTCCAACATCAATAAAGTGTAATAGTTGTCGGGTATTGTGGGCCATTGGATTTGCGGCTTGTTGATGACTTCTTTCGGTGCTAATTCTGTGCCGAAATTTACGACCTTGTTGTCGTGGTAGATGATTGTTAGGACGTGCGGCGAGGGTTGTTGTAGAATCTTGCTAATTTCCCCCATTTTCGATTCTATTGTTAATTACTAATTACTCTAATTAATTTTGACCGAGCGTTAAGATTATTAGAATTTGAAATCACCTACCTTAAGCTGGCATGTTTCAAAACAATTACAGAAAAAAACTGAGAACGATGTATGTTTACTCACGAATAAAGTCCAACAGTTGCATTCATAATTTATCAAGGATAATTAGTTTATTATTATTATTACTACCACTAATGACTATATAAGTGGTGTTAATTAGAGGTGTATTGGTCTGGAAATTGGAAATATTTCCGAATAGAAATGGGAAATTTTGAACGAGACTAGTAGTGAATAGATTTTTCTATTGTAACTACAACACTAATGGATTGTTAGAGAACAGATTGACAAAAAACAGGTCAAAAGAAACTTTGGAATTAGATAGATGATTGAAATTCATTAACAAATATCGCCTCCTTGCCCCGCTCATGTTGCGATGCCATAATGCTAATTTGCTTCTAAATTGCAATCCAAAAAAGAAAACAAAGCGGTAGGCCTTCTTTTGAAGTCAGGCAACACGATATACTTGTGGACATCGCTGTGATCAAAAAACCGGAAACTTTGAGAATCGTCCATTTTCAACGCAAACTTCGAGTTTTTTAGCTCGTTAGAAAAAGCATTTCAAGCCGCATAAAAATCTTATAATTTTGGAAAATTGAGAAATTTTAAGATTAAGGAAATTGATGTAAAATCGGGAAGCTCAAAATGGGCTATTAGAGCTTAAAAATTGTTCCTTTTCGATAACATGTTATTAAAAAGTACAATATCAAACTTAATTAAGAAAACTTTAAACTTGAAATAAAGCAAAAACGTTCTAATGATTAAAATCAAGTACAAGCTTATTTTCAACGATCCCCTATTGTTCAGTCTTATTTTTCGATAGCAAAAATTTTCGCACTACCATCATCGCTTGTACTTAAAATAAATGACCCATCATTAGCTGCACATAAACTCAATATATCCGATTTATGTCCAGTATAAGTCTCTAATAGTGATCCATCACGTATATCACACAAATAAATCACACCATCTGTACCACCAATGAAAACTTTACCATTCAAACCGGCTTTCATCACTGTTACACTCGTATCAATTTTAGCTTGATGTCTTATAACGAAACGATTCAAATCCCATACGCATAATTGGCCACTTAATGAGCCAGTAATAAAAGCATTCAATTCGTTATTAAATAGAATTGTTTCAACATCTTTTTCACCATTCACTAATAACGTACCAACTTTTTTACCATCATTTACTTTTAAAATTGTCGATATTGGTGCAATTCCAATTAATGTTCCATTATCATTAATTTCCAATGATGTTATATTAATATCGAGAAATTCGGTATTTTGCCAGATTATATTCGCGCCTTTAATATCCCATAATTTGATATGTCCATCACCATAACCGGCTATCAAACGTTTACCATCTGGTAATATTCGACCACATGTACATGGCGAACCGTTCGATGGTAAAACTTTACAATTACCTTGTGGTATTTGCCAAATATAAATATCACCAGAACGACAACCACAAATTAGAACATTCACCATCGGATGCCATAATAACCATTCCATATCATCACCTTCAAAACACCATAATAATTTCTTATCAACAATATCCCATACTTGAATCATTCCACTCATATCGCCGGTAGCTATCAAACGATTATCGTGATTAAAACAACATTCAGTTACTGAATCCTTATGACCAGTGAATTCCATTTGAATATCACCGGTGATTATCGACCATAGATAAGCGCAATCATCTTGACCACCGGTTACAGCCAATTGGCCATCTTTACTTAAATCACACGAAAATACCGAATTTGTATGTGATGTAAATGTGATTTTTGATAAATCATTTACAGGAATTTCGTCAGTTTCATCATCGATTAAAGCTTCTAGATTACTCTCGTCGATTTCTACCAATTCTTCGAAATCTTCATCATCGAAATTGTCGTCTTCGTCAACATCAGCATCGATTTGTTCGTTAAATTCATCTTCCATCTTAAATTCTAGTTTTAAGAATTCTAAGAACTCTAAGAAAAGCAATTTACAAGCAACAAATTTAAAAAAAAAAACCTAATAAATTCTCTACAATCTAAAAACGTGAACTGTCACATAACCTCACTTTGTCAAAGTTCGAGCAAGTTCGAGGTTGTTCGAACGTTCAACTTATTTATTATTATTATTAGTTGATTTCTATAGAGTTCGAACTGGAGATGCTATAAACTTAAACATGAGAATTGTTAACAATCGATGATTTGTTTAAAATTATTTGTCTCAATGTACAAATTAAACCGCTGATATTAGCGAAATTGCCGAAAATTTTCATTAATTTCTCCTCTTGACATGGTGTTAGAATCGAACTGGCATTAACATCTGTTGAACAATCATTAAAAAATGTTTTTTTAATTATAATTAATTTCGACAATTTTGATAATTTACCGATAATCTTATAATCTGTACGGTTTATTTTCAATCGAACTTGATAATCGGGCAGAGTTGGAACCAAGATTAGTGTAGCAATTAATAGATCATCTTCCAGTTCAATTTCAGTGTCGATTTGAGAAACATTCACATATTTATTGAGTAGATTTTCAAGGAATTGTTTCTTCTCTTTGAAATCGGTCTCTTTTTTGTGCAATTCTAGAACATACGCCAATAGAAAAAAATTATAAATTAAACAACAAATTAACCATTTTCTTTATCAACGATTTGTTTCTTTACAGTCTCAATTTCCTCTTTCGCCTTCTCTATCAAGTTGATTAAGTCTCTTTCTTTCGCCGTTGTTTGATTACAAGTTTCAATAAACTGTTCAGAACGCTGTTTTACTCCATTTAAGTTATTTATAATCTTTCCAACATTTCCTCCGTTTGGATCTACAAAAAAAAACGATAAGATTGATTGGAAATTTAATTTAAACTTACTTGGAATCTTTAAAATAGGATGATTCACAATTTTCGTTTCTAATTCACGGAATTGATTTAAATATTCCTTCAATTTATCATTATGCGAGTCCATTATTGTTTTTCTTAGATTTCCTCGGATTTTCAAGCTTTTTTGTATTTTAAATGAAAAGATTGATAACGACAATTTTCCACTTTGAATACGATAAAAAATAAATGTCACTAAATTCTAGTGACAAACACAAAATAACTAGAAAATTGCAAGCGTACCAACTTTGTTTTTACTATTTTTAAAATCGTTTTATTATTCAATATCTTCACATATTTTATTGAGACAGCTATATTCATGTATATTTGAAATTTCAAGTAATAATTACCGTAAATTGTGAATAATTGGAATATCTGAATCTAGCGGTCGATGTACGGTGATAAAATCAAAGTTACTGTGAATCCGATATTGTACCAACCCTACAAATTAAAACGTTCAAATTTAAATGTATTTATAAATCAAATTTATTAGCGTATTTGCAGGACTTTCATTGAAAATTTGTGCAATTTCAACCGATTATTTCTACTTAAAACGAGCAAATGTATTAATTCTTTTTCATATTGTAGATTTTTACAGTGTTTCAACCGGATTAATTGACATAACCTAGAAAGTATCGAGGATGGTTATGAAAGGTCAAATTTTCTAAATTTCAATCTTTTTATGTGAAATGTGTTGATAGATTTATATTATTGTTGATTTACAATGCCAAAATTGCAACAATAACCTTGAATTCGCCATATAAATACAGATTTACGGCATTTATCTTTGAAACAATCGTTGATAAAAATTGATAAAAACTATATTTGGCTGTTATCCATCAGATTTAACGACTAACATTTATTATAAAATTTGGAAACTGTTCCTCTTATATGTTATATAAGAAAATACCGAATTTGTATGTGATGTAAATGTGATTTTTGATAAATCATTTACAGGAATTTCGTCAGTTTCATCATCGATTAAAGCTTCTAGATTACTCTCGTCGATTTCTACCAATTCTTCGAAATCTTCATCATCGAAATTGTCGTCTTCGTCAACATCAGCATCGATTTGTTCGTTAAATTCATCTTCCATCTTAAATTCTAGTTTTAAGAATTCTAAGAACTCTAAGAAAAGCAATTTACAAGCAACAAATTTAAAAAAAAAAACCTAATAAATTCTCTACAATCTAAAAACGTGAACTGTCACATAACCTCACTTTGTCAAAGTTCGAGCAAGTTCGAGGTTGTTCGAACGTTCAACTTATTTATTATTATTATTAGTTGATTTCTATAGAGTTCGAACTGGAGATGCTATAAACTTAAACATGAGAATTGTTAACAATCGATGATTTGTTTAAAATTATTTGTCTCAATGTACAAATTAAACCGCTGATATTAGCGAAATTGCCGAAAATTTTCATTAATTTCTCCTCTTGACATGGTGTTAGAATCGAACTGGCATTAACATCTGTTGAACAATCATTAAAAAATGTTTTTTTAATTATAATTAATTTCGACAATTTTGATAATTTACCGATAATCTTATAATCTGTACGGTTTATTTTCAATCGAACTTGATAATCGGGCAGAGTTGGAACCAAGATTAGTGTAGCAATTAATAGATCATCTTCCAGTTCAATTTCAGTGTCGATTTGAGAAACATTCACATATTTATTGAGTAGATTTTCAAGGAATTGTTTCTTCTCTTTGAAATCGGTCTCTTTTTTGTGCAATTCTAGAACATACGCCAATAGAAAAAAATTATAAATTAAACAACAAATTAACCATTTTCTTTATCAACGATTTGTTTCTTTACAGTCTCAATTTCCTCTTTCGCCTTCTCTATCAAGTTGATTAAGTCTCTTTCTTTCGCCGTTGTTTGATTACAAGTTTCAATAAACTGTTCAGAACGCTGTTTTACTCCATTTAAGTTATTTATAATCTTTCCAACATTTCCTCCGTTTGGATCTACAAAAAAAAACGATAAGATTGATTGGAAATTTAATTTAAACTTACTTGGAATCTTTAAAATAGGATGATTCACAATTTTCGTTTCTAATTCACGGAATTGATTTAAATATTCCTTCAATTTATCATTATGCGAGTCCATTATTGTTTTTCTTAGATTTCCTCGGATTTTCAAGCTTTTTTGTATTTTAAATGAAAAGATTGATAACGACAATTTTCCACTTTGAATACGATAAAAAATAAATGTCACTAAATTCTAGTGACAAACACAAAATAACTAGAAAATTGCAAGCGTACCAACTTTGTTTTTACTATTTTTAAAATCGTTTTATTATTCAATATCTTCACATATTTTATTGAGACAGCTATATTCATGTATATTTGAAATTTCAAGTAATAATTACCGTAAATTGTGAATAATTGGAATATCTGAATCTAGCGGTCGATGTACGGTGATAAAATCAAAGTTACTGTGAATCCGATATTGTACCAACCCTACAAATTAAAACGTTCAAATTTAAATGTATTTATAAATCAAATTTATTAGCGTATTTGCAGGACTTTCATTGAAAATTTGTGCAATTTCAACCGATTATTTCTACTTAAAACGAGCAAATGTATTAATTCTTTTTCATATTGTAGATTTTTACAGTGTTTCAACCGGATTAATTGACATAACCTAGAAAGTATCGAGGATGGTTATGAAAGGTCAAATTTTCTAAATTTCAATCTTTTTATGTGAAATGTGTTGATAGATTTATATTATTGTTGATTTACAATGCCAAAATTGCAACAATAACCTTGAATTCGCCATATAAATACAGATTTACGGCATTTATCTTTGAAACAATCGTTGATAAAAATTGATAAAAACTATATTTGGCTGTTATCCATCAGATTTAACGACTAACATTTATTATAAAATTTGGAAACTGTTCCTCTTATATGTTATATAAGAAAATACCGAATTTGTATGTGATGTAAATGTGATTTTTGATAAATCATTTACAGGAATTTCGTCAGTTTCATCATCGATTAAAGCTTCTAGATTACTCTCGTCGATTTCTACCAATTCTTCGAAATCTTCATCATCGAAATTGTCGTCTTCGTCAACATCAGCATCGATTTGTTCGTTAAATTCATCTTCCATCTTAAATTCTAGTTTTAAGAATTCTAAGAACTCTAAGAAAAGCAATTTACAAGCAACAAATTTAAAAAAAAAAACCTAATAAATTCTCTACAATCTAAAAACGTGAACTGTCACATAACCTCACTTTGTCAAAGTTCGAGCAAGTTCGAGGTTGTTCGAACGTTCAACTTATTTATTATTATTATTAGTTGATTTCTATAGAGTTCGAACTGGAGATGCTATAAACTTAAACATGAGAATTGTTAACAATCGATGATTTGTTTAAAATTATTTGTCTCAATGTACAAATTAAACCGCTGATATTAGCGAAATTGCCGAAAATTTTCATTAATTTCTCCTCTTGACATGGTGTTAGAATCGAACTGGCATTAACATCTGTTGAACAATCATTAAAAAATGTTTTTTTAATTATAATTAATTTCGACAATTTTGATAATTTACCGATAATCTTATAATCTGTACGGTTTATTTTCAATCGAACTTGATAATCGGGCAGAGTTGGAACCAAGATTAGTGTAGCAATTAATAGATCATCTTCCAGTTCAATTTCAGTGTCGATTTGAGAAACATTCACATATTTATTGAGTAGATTTTCAAGGAATTGTTTCTTCTCTTTGAAATCGGTCTCTTTTTTGTGCAATTCTAGAACATACGCCAATAGAAAAAAATTATAAATTAAACAACAAATTAACCATTTTCTTTATCAACGATTTGTTTCTTTACAGTCTCAATTTCCTCTTTCGCCTTCTCTATCAAGTTGATTAAGTCTCTTTCTTTCGCCGTTGTTTGATTACAAGTTTCAATAAACTGTTCAGAACGCTGTTTTACTCCATTTAAGTTATTTATAATCTTTCCAACATTTCCTCCGTTTGGATCTACAAAAAAAAAACGATAAGATTGATTGGAAATTTAATTTAAACTTACTTGGAATCTTTAAAATAGGATGATTCACAATTTTCGTTTCTAATTCACGGAATTGATTTAAATATTCCTTCAATTTATCATTATGCGAGTCCATTATTGTTTTTCTTAGATTTCCTCGGATTTTCAAGCTTTTTTGTATTTTAAATGAAAAGATTGATAACGACAATTTTCCACTTTGAATACGATAAAAAATAAATGTCACTAAATTCTAGTGACAAACACAAAATAACTAGAAAATTGCAAGCGTACCAACTTTGTTTTTACTATTTTTAAAATCGTTTTATTATTCAATATCTTCACATATTTTATTGAGACAGCTATATTCATGTATATTTGAAATTTCAAGTAATAATTACCGTAAATTGTGAATAATTGGAATATCTGAATCTAGCGGTCGATGTACGGTGATAAAATCAAAGTTACTGTGAATCCGATATTGTACCAACCCTACAAATTAAAACGTTCAAATTTAAATGTATTTATAAATCAAATTTATTAGCGTATTTGCAGGACTTTCATTGAAAATTTGTGCAATTTCAACCGATTATTTCTACTTAAAACGAGCAAATGTATTAATTCTTTTTCATATTGTAGATTTTTACAGTGTTTCAACCGGATTAATTGACATAACCTAGAAAGTATCGAGGATGGTTATGAAAGGTCAAATTTTCTAAATTTCAATCTTTTTATGTGAAATGTGTTGATAGATTTATATTATTGTTGATTTACAATGCCAAAATTGCAACAATAACCTTGAATTCGCCATATAAATACAGATTTACGGCATTTATCTTTGAAACAATCGTTGATAAAAATTGATAAAAACTATATTTGGCTGTTATCCATCAGATTTAACGACTAACATTTATTATAAAATTTGGAAACTGTTCCTCTTATATGTTATATAAGAAAATACCGAATTTGTATGTGATGTAAATGTGATTTTTGATAAATCATTTACAGGAATTTCGTCAGTTTCATCATCGATTAAAGCTTCTAGATTACTCTCGTCGATTTCTACCAATTCTTCGAAATCTTCATCATCGAAATTGTCGTCTTCGTCAACATCAGCATCGATTTGTTCGTTAAATTCATCTTCCATCTTAAATTCTAGTTTTAAGAATTCTAAGAACTCTAAGAAAAGCAATTTACAAGCAACAAATTTAAAAAAAAAAACCTAATAAATTCTCTACAATCTAAAAACGTGAACTGTCACATAACCTCACTTTGTCAAAGTTCGAGCAAGTTCGAGGTTGTTCGAACGTTCAACTTATTTATTATTATTATTAGTTGATTTCTATAGAGTTCGAACTGGAGATGCTATAAACTTAAACATGAGAATTGTTAACAATCGATGATTTGTTTAAAATTATTTGTCTCAATGTACAAATTAAACCGCTGATATTAGCGAAATTGCCGAAAATTTTCATTAATTTCTCCTCTTGACATGGTGTTAGAATCGAACTGGCATTAACATCTGTTGAACAATCATTAAAAAATGTTTTTTTAATTATAATTAATTTCGACAATTTTGATAATTTACCGATAATCTTATAATCTGTACGGTTTATTTTCAATCGAACTTGATAATCGGGCAGAGTTGGAACCAAGATTAGTGTAGCAATTAATAGATCATCTTCCAGTTCAATTTCAGTGTCGATTTGAGAAACATTCACATATTTATTGAGTAGATTTTCAAGGAATTGTTTCTTCTCTTTGAAATCGGTCTCTTTTTTGTGCAATTCTAGAACATACGCCAATAGAAAAAAATTATAAATTAAACAACAAATTAACCATTTTCTTTATCAACGATTTGTTTCTTTACAGTCTCAATTTCCTCTTTCGCCTTCTCTATCAAGTTGATTAAGTCTCTTTCTTTCGCCGTTGTTTGATTACAAGTTTCAATAAACTGTTCAGAACGCTGTTTTACTCCATTTAAGTTATTTATAATCTTTCCAACATTTCCTCCGTTTGGATCTACAAAAAAAAACGATAAGATTGATTGGAAATTTAATTTAAACTTACTTGGAATCTTTAAAATAGGATGATTCACAATTTTCGTTTCTAATTCACGGAATTGATTTAAATATTCCTTCAATTTATCATTATGCGAGTCCATTATTGTTTTTCTTAGATTTCCTCGGATTTTCAAGCTTTTTTGTATTTTAAATGAAAAGATTGATAACGACAATTTTCCACTTTGAATACGATAAAAAATAAATGTCACTAAATTCTAGTGACAAACACAAAATAACTAGAAAATTGCAAGCGTACCAACTTTGTTTTTACTATTTTTAAAATCGTTTTATTATTCAATATCTTCACATATTTTATTGAGACAGCTATATTCATGTATATTTGAAATTTCAAGTAATAATTACCGTAAATTGTGAATAATTGGAATATCTGAATCTAGCGGTCGATGTACGGTGATAAAATCAAAGTTACTGTGAATCCGATATTGTACCAACCCTACAAATTAAAACGTTCAAATTTAAATGTATTTATAAATCAAATTTATTAGCGTATTTGCAGGACTTTCATTGAAAATTTGTGCAATTTCAACCGATTATTTCTACTTAAAACGAGCAAATGTATTAATTCTTTTTCATATTGTAGATTTTTACAGTGTTTCAACCGGATTAATTGACATAACCTAGAAAGTATCGAGGATGGTTATGAAAGGTCAAATTTTCTAAATTTCAATCTTTTTATGTGAAATGTGTTGATAGATTTATATTATTGTTGATTTACAATGCCAAAATTGCAACAATAACCTTGAATTCGCCATATAAATACAGATTTACGGCATTTATCTTGAAACAATCGTTGATAAAAATTGATAAAAACTATATTTGGCTGTTATCCATCAGATTTAACGACTAACATTTATTATAAAATTTGGAAACTGTTCCTCTTATATGTTATATAAGAAAATAATAGAAACAGCAGTTTTAAAAATGGTAAGTATAAGGAAAACAAATAGTCTAGAAACAGGTGTAGATTTTTTATTTTTTAGGCAACGAAACGTTTAATTGCTTTCGATTTTGATCACACTATTGTTGACGATAATTCCGATACGGCTATAATGCATTTATTAGATAAAAGTAAGATATCAAAGGAAGTGAATCAAATGCGTCAATCGGACGGTTGGACAGCTTTCATGCAGGAAATTTTCAAATTATTACAACAAAACTATAAAACCGAATCGGATATTGTCGATTTAATTAAACAACTACCACCAGTCAACGGAATCGTCGATTTAATCAACGATTTGTACGAGAAAAACTACGACATCATCATTATAAGCGATTCTAACTCATTCTTCATCGATGTCTGGCTAAAACATTATAATTTAACGCAGAAAGTTTTCGAAATTTTCACAAATCCAGCCAAATTCATTGATGGTCTATTGAAAATTTCAATGTACCACCTACAAGACACTTGTAAATTGAGTACGAAAAATCTCTGTAAAGGTCAAATCCTGGAAGACTTCCTACAAAAACAACAAAAAAACGGCGTAAATTATCAACAAGTAATCTATTGCGGGGATGGTAAGAATGATTTTTGTCCGATTTTACGCTTGAAACGTAAAGATTTAGCGTGTGTACGCGAGAATTTTAAATGTATTGATTTAATACGGCAAGTGGATGCTGGTAAATCGTTTAAAGAAAATGGTGAACGGTATATAATTAAAGCTCGTGTATTTGTTTGGAATGATGGTTATGATATTTTGAAGGAAATCAATAAAATTGAAAATAAATAAATGTTTGTGTTTATTTTGAAATTCCCGCTCATTGTGGTGACAGCGCTCAACGTTGCCAAGTTGCGCATAATAAAGATAAATTGAGGAATTTTTATTTTCAAAATTCGTAATAATTGTCACAATCCAATAATAATTATAGTTCGGCGAAAATTTGTCGTAAAATTAGAAAATTTAATGACTATTTACAGTTTTAATTATCACAGCTGATAATAAAGTTTAAATTTTACAATTTCAATAAAAAAGGAATTTAGTAGATGCCAATTTATTTTCCTTCATTGATTATATTTACAATATCTGTTAAAAAATTGGCTGAATTTTATTGTTTTTAGTTTTATCTGAAGTATCCTGTTTTTAATTTTGATTCTTTATTGGTGTAGAATAGATTTGTTTCATCAGTTGGGGATAAACCGGTGAATGTGGCAACGTAGTAAATGGACCGTTGAATTTGACGCAAGCGCATTGTCGAATATATAAAAAGCAAAGTTGGCGATGTGATACAATAGAATATTTTTTGCAATATTGCTAAATTTTCCTTCGATTTTAATTTAATAAAAAACAGGAAAATTTGATGGAAAATTAGCGTAAAATAATGAGTGCCCCATTATTTGCATGTTCGCGTTGTTTTTCCCGACATCCATTCGAGGAATTATCAGCTGGACAACAATTGTGTAAAGTAAGTTCGCATGTAAACAGGTTAGATCGTTCAGTTCTTGGAATTGCAATCTCGATTCGGATAATTAATTGAATTTTCCATGGATAAAATTCAATAATTAATTGTTTGTTTTCCAGGAGTGTCGTGGCGCATTTCCGGTAGTTAAATGCACGTATTGCCGTTCAGAATTCCAACAAACCTCAAAGGGCAGTACTAGCACAATATGCAAGAAGTGCGAACAAAACGTTAAGGCTTATGGTAAACCGACGGCTTGTGAATATTGTAATATAATTGCGGCATTTATCGGCAATAAATGCCAGCGTTGTACAAATTCCGAAATTAAATACGGACCGCCTGTTAATTGTGAACAATGCAAACAGAAATGTGCTTTTGATCGGCACGATGATGATAAAAAAGTAATTAATCCTATTAAGAGTAATTTATAATAATTACAACAATTTCTAGGTTGATGGTAAACTATTATGTTGGCTGTGCACTTTATCGTTTAAACGGGCTTTAGCTAAAACGAAACAAGGTGATGCTGAACGAAGGGCCCATATGAAAATGTCCCAATTACACAAATCTAAACACAGAGATGGAAGGTTTATCTCTAATAGTTTTAGATAAGGATTTGTTTTAAATATGAATAATTGTAGATTGCGAAGCCATAATAAAAGGCCACAGCGCGCCGATGTAACAAAAATGGTACCTGCCGATATTGATAATGGTATACCATCGAAAATGGCCCGTAATAATTCCGGTCCTGGTCTAATTCGTGCCGATTTAGATCCAAATAGTTCCGATCATGTTGTTGCAATGACACAATTAAAAGAACAAATTGCTAGTTTACAGAAACAATTAAGCATGAAAGATTCACAATTATTAAATAAAGATAAAATGGTTAATTTTAGATTGCAGTAATTAAATAATTAGTTGAAATTTATGTTGAATTTTTCCAGATAACTGAATTGAAAGCAAAACATTTTACAATGGAAGCGGAATTGAGAACGAAAATGAAGAGTGTCCAAAAGGAATATGAAGATAAAATTGATGCGTTAAATACAAGAATTGCTAGTTTATTGAAGGAAGTTGCTAGTTTAACGAAAACTGTAAAGAAGAATCGTTTTGCTAATGCATCATCAACTGCGGAAAATTCAAATAATAGTGGCAGTGGCACAGACAGTCCTAGTCTGCAATAATACTAATTAATCTTATCAATATTTGAACATAAGAAGAAAAAATTAAATTATTCAGGATGGATGTTGATTAAGTTAGAAAAAACAAATATTCATTTCAATTATTTACAATTAGTTTCTTTTAATGTTTGATTTGTTTTCGGCGGTAAGTATAACTAATTGTAAATTTATATATTCTCTTAAAAAAATAATAAATTAAAAATAATTGAGAATTAAATTGTAATCTGTACAATAAAACCCATTTAAATCAATATAATAAGTTATGGAACAATAATTAGGCGAATTTTCGCGGAATTCTCCATTTTGTGCCAATAAATTACGAAATTCGGTTAATATAGGCTGTCCCATCGAATTCGTTCAATATCCTATTACAGTCGTATTGTGTAACTTTTTAGCGACTCGTTACTATGGCAATCGGCAGTCTTTTTGAATAGAGCTATACTCGATGCTCACTGAATATAGGATTTTATTTAGAAAAAAGCTCATTGGTTCTAATATAAAGGCGCAAAATTTTAAAATAACCATCAACCTAACATTGAAAACAAAACAGTTTTATATAAACGCGCCAATTACTAAAACAACCAATTAGAAGTATTTGAAAACAATACTTCTGTATCGATAATTTAATTGCAATGCCAATTAAGTATACAGAGTGACCCAAGTGGTTGGCCTATTAGAAGTATAAGAAGTTCTAATTGATGAAAGTTTCTGAAATTTGGTATGCACCCGTTTTCCACCTGAACTACATCTGGAAAATATTTTCGTTGTTCTATCAACCCCCGGCATATGGGGTAGTGCACCCTACTTTCTTATTTTAAATGGAATGGTATATTTTTCTTTCCGCGATTGGACAGAGAAAAAAATTCTGCATCGAATCATATTAGCATTCCCTATACCTATTCTTGATAATTTTTCAGTTATTCAAGATTTTTGATTTCCAATAATTTACCCCCTGAAACGAAATACTAAAACATGGAGAAACAACATGCTGTCACAATTAACATTTAAATAGTTAATTATTTTTATATTTTTTAATTAAAAAATTATAAAAGAAGTTGATAAGTAATTTAATTAAAATTAATTGAATTTTCTTTTCATGTAAAATTGGCAAAAATCGCTGAAAAAAACACAAAATAATCATTGTTAACCTCAAATGTGACAGTTATTTTGCTAAGCCTCCTATGCATTTCTTTATAGCTGAATTATTAAGTCATAGACAACTAGACACTAGTCAGTTTCAGACTGGGGAGAAAACTATTGAAAATCGAAAATCTTAAATAGCTGAAAAACTATCAGTGACAGGTATAGGGAATGCTAATACAGTTCGATGCAGAATTTTTTTCTCTATCCAACCGTGTAAAGAAAAATATACCATTCCATTTAAAATAAGAAAGATATCGCGTTTTGAAAATTGGCTGAAAGAAACATTTATTTCAGCTAAATGCTGAAAGATAATTCATTTCTGAAAAATCTAGCGAAAAGTACATAGTTTAAACTATTTAGGTTCAAAATTTGGATTGTCTAGCAACAATATTTTCCGAGATATAAATTTTTTAATAAAACTACAAAATCAAAATTTCAGAAACTTTCATCAATTAGAACTTCTTATACTTCTAGTAGGCCAACCACTTGGCTCACTCTGTATTTATAGCTATTAAATTGCTGAGGGATTAAATTACTAGAATCTAGGAATTTTGATTCCGTTATGTTCTCGACAATCTTCCATTAAGTGAGTGAATTTATATCTCACCTTACATAAATATGATTGAAAAACAGGTGATTCAGGAAAGGCTGTTGATATGATTGATATCCGATGTTGTCATGGCAACGAATCGTTAATAAGTTAGAGAATACGACTATCTACATATTACGGATTTTCACGACTGTCTTTGTTCATATACAGGGCAAATTATTATATTTTTTTCTACATATTTCATTATAGTTGATATTTCACCACAATAAATTTAATAAACAATAGGTAACGGTAATTTTATTACAAGGAAAACTTTGTCATTGTTATTTACTAGATTGGGTACTTATTAATTCAGAATAACCAGATAAGATAAGCGTATTGAGGCACGCTATATTAGATTAGGGGACATGATATGGGGACGTCCAGTATAGTTTTAAATTTCCTAAAATTCTGATAGATGTCGCTGGTATGTATCTGTTTTTCTCACTTTTGCGCATTACCATGGCGCATTCATTGTTCTTTTCTAGTTGCTTGAACGCATAAAGTCATTGTCAGATGACAATATAAACATTTCAGTGTATATTCAACAATAAAAACAATAATAAATATTTAATTAAAGAGAATTTAATATTATCTGTGATGTATAAAAATCATTATTTGCCATATTTTAATTAATACTCCAATACATTTGTTTATTATCAAGATAAGAATGGTAAATTTTTCGTTATAGAATTGATAATTTTTAAATTGAGCAAGTAGCAGGCACAGACGGATCATCACAAAAGAAGCACAAACAAAAAAACATCGAAATTATTTGTAAAATAGAACAATTCGGGTATTAGAATCGAAAAATTACAAAACAAAGGCGACGAATTCGTTTGATTTTATCAATAATCGAAGGAGATGCTTTAATTTCGTAAGTAGCTTATATAAAGAGTTCTATTTTTGTAAGGGAATTTGCGCATTAGCGGCAACTGATTTCCAAAAATTCGATCCAAATTTAACAATCCCAACAATGACTTGTAATTTTCGAATTTTTTAAAATTAATTTTTATTTCTAGATAAAATAGACAAGATGCAGAATTATTCATCGTTAGAAGAGACCCACGAACCAGACGAGACTGGTACTGTTCTAGTCCAAGTAGCCGAACCAGCCAGAGCCAGATGGAATCATGTAAAAAATTTAGATTCGTTCTTCCAACGGATGTATCAGTACCATCAATATCATGGTTTCTTTTGTATGCTATTAAGACGCGTTTTAGAATTATTACAATATGTTTTTATAATATTCCTAACCGCCTACGTGATATACGGCATTAGATATGATTTGATATTTCATAAACCAACAAATACAACAAAATTAACATTGAATGATGTTATCTTACCATTTGGACAGTGTATAAGTAATTTTACATTATTGACATGGATAGCGTTAATAATAGCGTTAATTATATGGCTTTTACGATTGATACGTTGTGTATATAAAATGATACAATTCTGGGATATTAAACAATTCTACAATACTGCCTTACATATAGACGATTCGCAATTAGATAATTTAACATGGCACGAGATCCAAACGAAAGTACGGAATGTACAAATTGAACAACAAATGTGCATACATAAACGAGAATTGAGCGAATTGGATATCTATCATCGTATTTTAAGACAAACTAATTATCTTGTAGCGATGGTAAATAAACGTATAATACCGCCACGATTGAAACTACCATTCGTTGGGGAATTCGTATTTTGGACACCAACATTACAATTCAATCTACGTTTATTACTGTTTTTATCACCATGGTCCCTATTTCAAAATCCATGGGAATTGGGTGAAGACTACAAAAAGTATAGTAAACGACAAGAATTATCGAAACATTTAAGCAATCAAATCGTGTGGTTAGCTCTATTGAATCTGTTATTTTCACCATTAATACTATTATGGCAATGTTTATACGCTATATTTAGTCAAGCTGCAATAATCCGACGTGAACCCGGCATATTGGCATTACGACGTTGGTCATTGTATGGTAAATTATATTTGCGCCATTTCAATGAATTAGATCATGAATTACAAGCTAGATTATCGCGGGCATATCGACCGGCAACGAAATATTTAACAGCATTTACATCACCGATAGCAACGATAATTGCGGAAAATTTAGGCTTCTATGTCGCTTCATTCTTTGCCGTATTTATGGGTATTGCATTAATTGACGATAATATATTGGATATTGAACATGTTTTAACAATTATAACGATATTAGCTGGTGCTTTACATGTTTTACGTAAAGTAGCACCAGATGAGACTTCATCATCCGATTTAGAAGATTTATTAAATAAAGTTATGTTGCATACGCATTATTTACCAACCGATTGGATTGGACAAGCTCATACGACAAAAGTACGCTCAGAATTCGAGCAAATATTCCAATATAGTTTTGTAACTTTATTAGAATCGATATTGTCACCGATTTTAACACCGTATGTCTTGTATTGTTATATACGTCCAAGATCATTGGAAATTATCGATTTCTTTCGTAATTTCACCGTTAATGTGGTCGGTGTTGGTGATGTTTGCAGTTTTGCACAAATGGATATACGCAAACATGGTAATCCAGCGTGGCATGAAGAGAATCTCGAACATGCACCAGATCAGTTTACACAAGGTGAAGATGGTAAAATTGAATTATCATTAATACATTTCACACATACGAATCCCAGTTGGAAACCACCACCAAGTGTACAGGAGTTTGTTAAAAATGTACAAAATCAAAGTAGTTTAATTGGTGGTTCGTTGAGTGCTAGAAATTTCGATAGTATGGTAGGACAAGATAATCACGATGATGATGGTGATAATTTGTGGCGTATTGGGGGTGTTATAGCAGCACCGACAACAACTAGACATGATTTTCCGCTCTATACGAGCGAAGTGTGGAGAAATCGTTTAGATTCTGCTGGCAGTGCTTCTAGAACGCAACCGTTACATATGAGCAGTATGTGGCGAACTGAAGGACCATCGCCGTTAAGTATACGCGATATGTCCTTAAGTGCATCCTATTTACATAATGTACATAATCAAAAAATTGAAAATCATCGATTAAGATTGGCAGCTGAAGAAACAACACCGCTGCTGTCTTCAAATCATTAAAACTTTTCTGAAAGAAAAATTAATGACAAAATTTATTTATGTACAGTTGTAGCATTAAACATATTCTTAATAAATCTCGGATATTTATTTATCAATTAAAGTGCCACGAATCTTCTTTATCTCCTGGCCGCGATTATCTTCCTGTTTCCGTTTATTCATGCCTTTACGCTCTAATTGTTTCTCGATAATACGAGCATTATTTGCGTAACTATCGGCAACTTCTCTCTAAAATCAAGCGAATTTTCGAAAAAATCACCACTTAAATTACAACTTACGGCCTCTATTTCGTCCTCTTCCTCGTCGATAGTCGACACTGTAACCGAGCTAAATTTACCCATATTCTTCGTATGTTTCGTCACCATAATCTTCTTCGGCTTCTCGATAGCCACCTGATTGTAGATGTCGGCAATCGGTCCTTCTGTTGTCGATTTAATTAACGATCCTCTTACGATAAAATTAACCGGACTGTTGGAATCGTGTTTGTAATACAACAAAAGGCCGCATTTTTTACATTTGTAACGGTATTGTTTCTCGATGCCTTCAGCTCGACGGATTTGCGTTGTCTCGTCAGGATCGCAAGTGATTTTATGGGCATGATTCGTGCCGTCTAAAACTCGAGCGCCGTCACGCTTCCTCAACGGGAGTTTCTCAATCGAACAGTCTAAAATAATAAAATAATCAACAATTATAGAATTGATTGAAAGTATACGATTTACCTAAAATCAAAGTCATCTGTCCACACAAACAATAATAAATATGCAACGGCTTCTCATCACTGTACTCTTCTTGGTCTTTCGTATCAGAACACGCGATACTTCGTGAAACAACTTTCGGCATTATTTATCAATTTCGAACAATATTTATAAACAATGACAAGAACGTACAATTAGGTTAAATTGGAAATTGAGGTTACGTCCGTCAAAAATTATCTGTGTTGCCAAACTGTGCAATTTATTGAAATTACTTAGAAAATTACCGAAATTTAGTAGAATTTTATTCAAAAAACCTATTTATCGCAAATCAATTTATTTACTTTTATTTATAAATATTCAAAGATATAGTAATTTTAAATTTTAAATAAGTGTCGTCTTAATTGTGCAACTTGACGAAAACACTGTTTTGTAAAATTTGAGGTTATATCCGAAATTTGAATTGAGGTTATGGGCAGTCGTTTCAAATATATATTTTAAAATTATTTAAATAATGTTAAAACAAAGGATTTTACAAAAATTCTATAGTACTTCATCAAAAAAGGCAAATACTCCAACATCAGCCCAATATTGCTTCAATCTAGTCAAGTAAATCGACGTTATTGTCGAACGAATAACTCAAATTACCGTTTGATTTTGCAGACAATACGATTACGAGAACTTTCTAGCACTACTACTACTCAAAAATAGATCGAGAACTAACGCGTTCGCTATACGAAGTTTCAATGTAGAAATTTCAAGAGTACCCGAAATTATATCGGAGAAAAACATCGGTTTGATGCGAATGAAATTCTGGGAGGATGCCATCGATAATTGTTATTTGAAAGATATTCGAAGGGTCCCCCAACAGCCGGTTACTCTAGAGCTATTTAAAGTGGAATATTTGGAAAATTTTGTAGTTATATTGTTGTAATTATTGCGTTTTTAGGTCATCAATAATGCCAAATTAACGAAGTCTTATTTTAAGAATCTAATCAATAGCAGACGAGATAATTTAAATGTTCGAATTTTTAATAGTTTGGAAGACATGGAGAAATACTCGGAAAAATCAGTATCTAGTGTTTATTATTTATTGTTAGAAAGTTGTGACATTAAAAATATACACGCTGATCATGCAGCATCGCATCTAGGGAAAGCTCAAGGTATTCTCCAACAGTTACGGTGATTCTCAATTTTATAAATAGAGTTTCATACGAATTGAAAATAGAATTTTGCAGATCTCTAATTTACGCTGAACGCTTGAAATTCATCGGCCTACCACGGGAACTTCTAATTAAACACAAGATAAGCGAAGAGGATATAATTCGTGGTAAAACTAGCGACAATTTGAACGAATGCGTCTACGAAGTGGCAACACGCGCCCATCAACACTTGAAAAAATCACAGAATCTGCGTACAAGCATCCCAAATGGTTGTTGCAAAATCCTACTACCGGCCGTTGTTGTTGACAGTTATCTGGATCGTTTAGAAAAGGTTCATTACAATATTTTCCATCCGAGTTTAAGATATCGGTCGTGGAAGTTGTTACCGCAATTGTGGTACCACAACTTTAGGGATAAATATTAACGATGGTGGCGATTAAATAGTTAATTTATTATAATTGAAAAGTGATAAAATATAAAATTTTAACGATATTGATTTTATTTTGAAAAATGTTAGATAATTGTTGAGACGTGCGTATATTTGTCTATAGTGAAAGCGCCATCTATTATCAATCAATCGAATCGTGTTTGTTTAATTCGCGTCAGCTGATTTCGCTTTATTATTTAAAATTTGCTAGAATTAATAAATGAAACTGGTTCTAAAAGCAAAATTTTTAAAATTTGTTAATATTTCTACAATAAAAATCGACGCAAATGGCACACTTTTTCCCCAATAACAATATTTGTAGAACTTGTTTGAGCGAGATTTCAGAAATTACACCTCTATCCAGTGTTGAGCAAATCCAAGAGCAAGATTTTATCTTATCCGACTTATTAACGATATGCACTTCAATAGAAGTAAGTTGGAATTTTTCTCTATTTTTTCAATGATAATTTACCGCTTTAGATAGTCGAAAACGACGGTCTACCTCAAAATATTTGTGTCAATTGTATACAAGAATTGCAACGTTCATATTTGTTCAAAAGATTATGCGAAAATTCCGATAGAACGCTAAGAGATCGCTTGAAACAAACCAAATTGAACAAACCCTAAAATTGTAGAAGAATCTGACGGAAAAATAAAGGAAATTACAGGGACGTTAACTAGGAAATCGTACAATTGTGACGATTGCGGAAAATCATTTCTTGGACTCAGCTCCTATTGGAAACACATAAATTCACATGGCAAAGTTTTAAAATGCGAATTGTGCAATAAAAGGTTGTTTTACAATAGTAAAGCATTGTTAAATTGTAATTGTTATTTTTTTAGGTTTAAAACCGAAAATTTACTAAAACAACACCAAATCAGTAAACACGATGGCCAAAATGTGGAAAGTACGCATAGAATTAGTAAAAATCTACCGCGTACTTGTGAAATTTGCCATAAAACGTTTCGATTCCACAGTAATCTACAACGACACAAACTAACCCATACAGGAGAACGTCCGTTTTTGTGTAACGTTTGTGGTAAAGGTTTCGGACAAATGTCCTACTTGAAAATCCACTCGTTCACCCATACCGGTGATTATTGCGGCGGGACGCTCGATTTCTGACCGATTTATTGTTTGAATTTCAGGTGAACGGCCGTACAAGTGCCAGATGTGCGATAAAAGTTTCGCAGCACCGGGCACTCTAATGACGCACACACGCATCCATACCGGTGAACGGCCGCACGTTTGTAAAATCTGCGGTAAAGATTTCCCCCAATCTGGCTATCTTGCCGCCCATATACGGACGCATACTGGCGAGAAACCGATCGAATGTAAAGTGTGCCATCGGCGTTTCAATCAGAGTGGACGTTTGATTATCCATATGAGGATACATAGTGGCGAAAAACCGTTTCAATGTCAGGATTGTGGCCGGTGTTTTGCCGTTAAAGGTACGTTGAAGAAGCACATACGGACGCATACTGGTGAACGGCCTTACGTTTGTAATGTTTGCGGACAAACGTTCGCTCAAAACGGTACGTTGAGCACGCATATGAAGACGCATCGTTTGAAATAGACAACATTTATTGTTACATTTTAACAATTTTCAGCGTTAATAACAACTTGAGGTTCTTCGATATCTTTTTTACTTTGTACCAATTTCAATTCTTTGGTTTTTGGCGAAATATTGTCTAAAATTTATAAATTATTAAAGAATAAAACGAAATTATTAATACCTTTGGCAAATTCGTAGGTGCGTTTCAAAATCGCCTGCAACGAAGCTACAGTTTTCTCAAGAGATTCCTTCAATTTGTTATCAGTACGGTACATCCACGACAGAAATAGGGCAGCAAAAATATCACCAGTTCCAGTGAAACTTACCGGTAATTTCGGAACTTTTATCAAAACTCTCTCGCGTGAATTACCTAATTAAAGAAAAACAAATAATATTATCAGTCTCAATCTCGATTTTCACATTCACAAACAAGGTCGGCGATAAATAATCGTCCTTGTCGGAAAATCGAGAATCTAATTATTGTTGGAGATAACGTACGAAGTTTTTGACTAGCTACAGCGATTAAATAATCATCACTGCCCAAATCTGTTGACGATAAAACAACAGTCTGGGGGCCTTTATCGTGCAATTTCTCGATACCCTCCCAGGCGTCGTTCATATTATTGAATTTCATGTCGGTTAACAATTCAGCTTCGTATTGATTCGGTGTAATTATATTAGCAAGCGGTATAATTGTCTCTTTATAGATTGGTAGTAATTCTTTTGGTACATACATACGCCCATTATCACCCATTACCGGATCGCACACTAGAATTGTTCGAAACACCATAATTTAAAAAAAATTATACTCGAAATATCTTTACCGTAAGTGATATTGGGGTTTATTTGGCGCAAATGTCGGATAACATCTGCTATTTGTTTTAAAAAACGATTCCGAACCGATATAGCCAGTCAACAGGTGGCTATAGAAATTGAGACCATTCTCAGCCAGACCATCTACCAGGCCTTTTAGGTCGGTTTCATTCAATATTTGACCTGCGATTTTTTTATAGCCTGTATGATTTGAGAATTGTACTGAATTAATAGGGTCCACATCGAAACCCAGCAGCTACATTATTGTAAAAAAATTAGATAAACGTTATCTAAAAAATTGTGAATAAAGAAACAAGGACTTACTTGTAGTGGAAATGTGGCACATTTATTTCCAACGTAACCGGAAACTACATGACTTTGAATTGATAATACTCGCGGTGCATTTGCTGCCATCCTTTCCACAAACGACGACTATAAATAACTAGTAATAATATAAACAATCAATTTCTGGTTGTGATTAATAGCCTTGATCTGTGATCGAAGCCTTTCTAATATAAAAATATTTATGGAAGACGAGATTTGATTATCGGAATATTTGATAACTCTCGAATTAACCTAAAATGATACTACTTTACCGGATCTTGCATTTATACATTTATATTTCGTTACATTTTATCAGTAAATACTCATATTTTGTGATTACTTATCTTTCATGGTAATCCTTATATAATTAATGATAACTCCATTTGGAGATGTTTAAAATAGGCATTATTTACAAATTTTGAAGGACTTTTCGGGCAGTCAAATTTAATTAAATAATTTCAAGCATATTTGTTAATTAGAAATTTTGATTTATTGATTTCAAAAAATTAATAAATTTGGTAACATTGATTTTTGACAATTGCCAGTAAACATTGGCAGTACTGTAACCTTAAAAATGACAAAATCAACGTTGCCAAATATACCATAAATTCTAAAGATCTGCTGCTTAATTATTACTTCAGCGATAAAAAATTAGACAAAAAGAATTTCAAAATTAAAACATTACAACAATAAATTAATTTATTTTTATCTAAAAAAAACATAAATTGGGTACTATTTATAATCAAATACTGAATTGGTGGCTTTGACAATTGTCAAAATTGAGGTTATGTGACATAACCCCAAATTTTATTCAAATTTAACAAATCAAAATAATGGAAAAAATTCTATTCTCCAACATTAAAACAGTACGTTAACGCTTAGAAATCGACAAATCCTAAAATCGCTAATTTCCAGGTTTTTACCCATTTACATGAAGATAAATTGACTGTAACCAATTTAATAAAACAATCCCTAAATAGGGCCAAAGAAACTAAAAAATACAACGCTTTTATTACATTGAATGAAACAGAAGCTGAACAACAATCGCACGAATCAACAAAACGTTATTCGGAGAAAAAACCGAAATCCCCACTAGACGGCATACCGGTAGCAATCAAAGATAATTTCTGTACAGCCGGAATTCGTACAACATGCGGTGCAAAAATGTTGGCGGATTTCGTGCCGACATACAATGCGACAATCTACCAACGTTTATTAGACGCCGGTGCTATTTTGATCGGTAAAACAAATCTAGATCAATTCGCTATGGGTTCAGGTACTGTTGATTCTATCTACGGCCCCTGTAGAAACTTATGGAATTATAAGAATGATCACGATTTTCATATAACCGGCGGTAGTAGCGGTGGAAGTGCTATTGCCGTTAGTTCGGGTGTTTGTTTCGCGTAATTGTCGATGATTTTATCGTAAAAATTTCACTAAAATTGAATTTTACAGAGGTATTGGGTCGGATACTGGCGGTTCTGTTCGAAATCCTGCCTCTTATTGTGGTTTAATTGGTTTGAAACCCACGTACGGTTTAGTGTCACGATTGGGTTTAATTTCGTTAGTGAATTCAATGGATATACCGGGAATTCTTACGAGAACTGTTGATGATTGTGTGGCGATTCTAAATTGTATTGCTGGTTACGATCCGAAAGATTGTACAACAATTGATAGGAAGATTCGTGGAATTCGTTTACCAACATCGGCGACGGATATTAATATTAAAAATTTACGTATCGGAATACCGTGTGAATATTATTCGGAATTATTAAGTCAAGAAGTCTACGATACTTGGAAGGATACAGTGGAAATGTTACGAAATCATGGGGCTGTTATTAAACAAGTTTCGATGCCGCATACTGAATACAGTATTGTTTGTTATTCGATTTTAAATCAATGTGAAGTCGCCAGTAATATGGCGCGATATGATGGTATCGAATATGGATTTCGAAGTGATGAGGAAGCATCAACGGAAAAATTGTACGCAACTAGTCGGAGTTTAGGCTTGAATGAAGTTGTAAGAAATCGAATATTGGCCGGGAATTATTTCCTATTAGAACGGTAATACTCTGCATTTACGTGAATAAAATGTCTAAAAATGGACGTGTATTTGCGTAAATCGTGGATTTTTCCATTTTAACTAAATTGAAACATTTCAGCAACTACGAGAAGTATTTCAACCAAGCGTTAAAAGTTCGCCGCTTAATAGCCAACGATTTCGATCAAGTTTGGGATGATGTTCAAATATTAATAACACCGACTACTCTAACAACAGCCCCGATTTATCGTGATTTTATCCGGAAAACGAATCGTGACCAGTGTGCGCTACAGGATTATTGTACACAACCTGCAAATATGGCCGGTAAATTTCAATTTTTTTTTAATTTTCGTATATCTAACAGAGAATAACAGGTGTTCCAGCTCTGTCGATTCCTGTACGTTTATCACAAGAGGGATTGCCGATAAGTTTGCAAATAATCGGGAAGAATTTTAGCGAACCAACAGTTTTAGCATTGGCGAAATTTATAGAAAACGCCGTTCAATTTCCACAAAAGACTGTTTAATAGTAGAATTTAATTTATAATTTTAATGAGAATGGTCTTATTCTTCTCCTGCTGGCATAGCGTCTTCTAATCGTCGTATAAATTTAACACGAATTTCGGTATTTTGGTCGCCTTTTAATTGATCCTATAAGAATTCAATGAAATTAACTAGAAACAAAATTTTAAAAATCATTACTTGAACAATCCAACTTTGTACATCTAATTGTACCATTTCTAAAGCACCCCGTATAACACCACATATAATATTACAATATTTCAAATTTTTTATATCGTCGGGTAATTCTACTAGATCGGTTAACGGATTTGTGTCTAATATAAATGAGAATTCATCACCGCTTGGACTCCAATTTGAAACATTCGGTTGTACACCTAAATACATACGGAATGCTTGTTGGATTTTATCGGCTGTATCTTTTAAATCTAAACAACGGCCAGCTCCTGTTTTAGCAAGAAAATCCTCAATCAAACGAACACCCATATTATAACCTAAACGTTCCAATTGTTTACTTACATCATCGGTACTATCGTAATCTTTTATCATTTGGGCTACCAACGCCCCGTAAGTTAGCGTAACCAACTCAGAATTCTACAAAGCAAACAAATTAAAATTGTTTAAAAAATATTTTGTAAAACTTACAACTTTCTTTACATCGAAACGCGTAGAGGCACGCGACATTTTCAATGAATTCTCTCAAAAATTCAACAAATTATGGAAATTTGAGACAACGCCGCCGATCAATGTCGAAACGTCAAAGCTGGCAAGTTTAGGTTAACTTAACCTTACAAATCGAATCGCACCGAATTGTTGGAAATTATCAAAATAATTTAAAACGAACACGATAGACTTAATTTGCATAGATTGGTGTCATTAAACGGAGAATTTTTCGGGAAATTTCAGTATTATTCCAAATCTGAGTTTGAATTTGACGCCATTAGACGCGCTCTGACGTCATCGAAACACCCGATTGGTTGATAATTTAAATATACCACGTCTATTATAAATTAGTCGACTAGTCTCGTTTGATCACTAGAAATTTCGATATTGTAGAGTATATTCTCTATTAAGGACACCTCTATAATGCAAGCAATTTCCATAGAAAATAGAAAACTGTAGAAATGGGCAAATTATCTTTACACAATGCATTTATTGAATTTATTAAAAAGGTGGTACAAAAAATACATGCAGTAAACGTATATGTCCGCATTGGAGAGGTTTCAGGACATAGGAGAGAAAATAGAGAGGTATTGTGGGTTACTTGTTTGAAAAAACATAGAAATTCTATACTTCTGTAATTCAATAATTAGAACTAATACGGTTTCTTGTATTAGAATTTATCATTTTTGTAAAATGTCCGAAAGAACTCTGCTTCTAGAAACGGCCTCATTACCACCAGTATATAAAAAATCGAATGAATTATCGATAATTTATGCAATAATTTGTATAATTGATGTATTCGGTGTATTTCCAATAATTACATTACCGAAAACTATCATCGATTGTGGTAAGTATTTAGTTTAATTTTATCAATAATATTTATAATTCTATCGTAGGATATTATGGTGTTGCAATTATTATTATTGTTTGTTCAATACAAATTTACACGGCCAATTTATTAGGACGTTGCTGGTTATTATTATGTGAGAATTTCGATAAGGACGATACAATAAGGAGAAAGACTAGATATCCGTATATTGCAATAGCTGAATTTATATTTGGCAAATTTACATCGAGAATAATCAGTTTTCTATTGAATTTAACGATATTCTTCAGCGGTATACCGAATCTAATACTAGCATCTCAAAATTTACAATTATTATTAAACCACTTATCAGCAAATAATCAATTGACGTATTGTTTCTGGATTGTTATCCTAGGTGTGATTTTATGTCCAATATTATGGCTAGGAAGTCCAAAAGACATGAAGTAATAATGAATCTTTACAATTCTCCGATAATTGGATTAATTTCAGATTAGTTTGTACAATTTCGGTGGTTCTGGTAGTTTCGGTTTTCTTACTGGTTGATTATTGTTTGATTTCGGCAAATATCGAAAATCCGGATCGTATCGTTGGAATTCCTGAAAAATCCCCATTTGAAACGATTTCCATAGCGTACGGTGTGTTATCGTTCCAATTCGATATCCACCCATCTATTTTAACCATACAGATGGACATGGAGGAGAAATCGAAGTTGAATCGAGCTATTATTGGCGGATTTTTCGGTAATAATGGTCTTGATAATCAATTTAATTTAATTTCTAGTAAAATTACAGCTTCTCTAGGCATGTTTTTAGTTACTTTAATTATAGTAATTTCAAGATTTGATGGTAGCCAAATGTCTTCAAGTATTTTGGAGACTTTAGAAAATACAAAACTATCAACATTTCTACCGTTATATTTATCGATAATTTGTATAATTCTACAATTATTATTAACATCAGCAATTAGTAATAGTGCTCTATATCAACATATAGAAGATTGTTTACAGATATCGAAACGATTCAATTATCGCCGTTGTGTTCTACGTACATTATTAACATTCACTTGTATATTATTGAGCGTTTTAGTACCGAATTTCGATATAATCATGTCGTTTATTGGCGGCACTCTAACATCCCCATTAATCTTTATATTGCCATCGTTATTTTTTATAAAATTACAACAATTGATAAAGCAACGAAAACAACAAGAATTAATTATGGAGACTTTAACGGAGCCGATTTATAACAACAATAATCGGCGACAAGAACAGGAAAATATGATTGATAGAATTATTACGAATTCTATTAATGATAGGGGTAGATTTCGATTATCGTTGGGCAATTTAGAAATTTATTTTTGTTACTTTATAGCGATTTCTAGTCTTTTTTGTACGCTCATCACGATTTTTGTTAATTATAGGAATTTTACAAGATTTACTAATTTCTCAGAGCCTTGCATCTACAATATTTCGTCAATTTTAATCTAATTGCGCTTTATGTATCAATAATAAATAATATTTTAATAAATGAAATAATTTTTAAAATCGGTCGGTAGAGCTACATTTAACCATGTAGAATAATTGTATTTGATAGGCAACACACTATATACGCTAGTATTTAAATTGTCTATATTTGTAAACATAAGCAAAAAGGTTAAAAATAAATTTACACAAGAACAATAAGATTGAGGTCTTATTAAAAATAATCTTCAATGGAAATAATTATGATTCGATTAATTTTTTTAAAATTCCCCCGATTTTGTGGCGCATGCGTATTTGTATTTTTTATAACGATATAAAAAAACAAAATGGTTCCACAATAGTGGGAACGTGTGTTTATAATGCATTTTTGTGCAACTAAAATGTGCAATTTGTTCTAATTTGTAAACAAATCAACAAGATTTGATTAAAGAAATTGAACGGTAATTATCAATACTATTCGATATCGAATAGATTTATAATAAATTATAAATGTACACAAGGGAATATTAATTTTAATACTGGATGATATGACGCTACCAATGTAATGTAAATAAATAAAACCCCCGTGTGTGGATCAAGAATATTCTATTCTTGTTATGTTATTCGAATATAATATAAAACTTTGATGGGGGGAATTTTCTATTTTTACACAATATATTGGTGTGTTATAGAGGTTATCTGTAGGCTGAATTTGATCAATATTCGTTATTAATTTACCATTTTGTTTAATTTAATTTGAAATTAATTACATAATTTCAACGATTATCGCGTATATGTGTCGGTGGGATTGTGTGTATGTGTGTAAACAATGGAGAAGATGCACATAAATTCATTGCGTGTATTGTCGAAATTTTGGAGGGAGTTTTTCTACTGATAACGCAAATTCGAATTTTTCTCCATTTCAGATTTGTAAACTGGTCGGATTTTTTCATGATGGAATAGGCAAAACCAAAAAAAAATGGAATAAACGACAACAATTCATTATTATCGTTGCGATAATTATCTAATTATTGGCAATGTAGTGTCTAGATTGCTAATTAGATAAAATAATAGCAACAAGAACAACAACAACAACAGTTTACGTTACATTATGAGGGAGATGGTAGGAGGTTGTTGTGTTTGTTCGGATGATAGAGGTTGGTCGGAAAATCCACTAGTTTATTGTGATGGACAATCGTGCACTGTTGCTGTACATCAAGGTAACTATTAACAATATAAACGTGTAAAAATTGATAAAATCTTGAACGAAATTATCATTTTTAGCTTGCTATGGTATAGTTACTGTACCTACAGGACCGTGGTATTGTCGGAAATGCGAGAGTCAAGAACGGTCCGTTAAAGTGGTAAGTTAAAAGGGACAATATCTTCAAGAAATAAGCCTTTTTTTGAGTATTCATTCAGCTTAATCTTTGTTGTAATTGTTTCGTTTTCTGGTAGAAATGCGAATTATGTCCGAGCAAGTATGGCGCACTCAAACGTACCGACAATGGAGGCTGGGCCCATGTTGTTTGTGCCCTTTATATACCGGAAGTACGTTTTGGTAATGTTACAACAATGGAACCGATTCAATTACAGTTGATACCAACTGAACGTTTCAATAAAGTATGATGTTTTTAATTTATTGAATTAATTTAATTGTTTTTAATAAAATTAGGTGTGTTATATATGCGAAGAGAAAGGTAAAGCTTCTAATGCGACTGTAGGTGCTTGTATGCAATGTAATAAAGCTGGTTGTAAACAGCAGTTCCATGTGACATGTGCCCAAAGTTTAGGTTTATTATGCGAAGAAGCTGGTAATTATTTAGATAATGTTAAATATTGTGGTTATTGCCAACATCATTATAGCAAATTGGTAAGTGTTTTTTTGTTGTTTTTTTAGGATTATTTTTCTAAATTTAATTGTTTTAACGTTAATTGAAATTAAAAAAGAAAAAAGGTGGTAATGTGAAAACGATACCACCATATAAACCAATATCATCATCTGAGAATCATTTATCTGATTCGAATTCGGAAAAGGAGACCGATGGTGTAACATCGAAAACATTATCATCTAGTAAACGTAAAACTAGCAGTGGTTCGGGATCGAAAAGTAGTTCATCAAAGACGAGTTCATCAACGAAATCCTCAGGTACTTCATCGTCATCATCGTCATCATCATCATCTAGTTCATCACATCAAAAAACCGTCCATAATAATACTAATAGTAATATTACTAGTAATAGTGGTAGTAGTAGTGGTAATAAAAGTAGTGATAAATCGAAAATATCGTCAAACTCTTCTTCATCGTCAACATCATCAAAAAGTGCCAAAATCATTGATGATAATACAATTAATACAAATCATAATAGTGGAATATCGACAACAGAAACTATACCTGTCGTTGATAATAAATTAGATGTGAAAGATAGTAAAATTGAAGTGGATCAAAAAATTGACATTTCTAACGGTACAGTGAGTGGTAATAGTGGTAATATGAGTAATAATAATAATAATAATAATAGTAGTAGTAGCAATAGTAATAATAAAGATATAAAAAGTTCAAAGAAACGTAAAACACATTCACGGACGCCAACACCAGTTGGTTTAGTGTTAAGTGAGGGTGTTAGTGTTGTTACATCAGCATCAAGTGGTGTTATTGAAAGTACTTTAACAACAACATCAAATGATAAGAAAACAAATATTGGAGAAACACTCGATAAACCGAAAAAGGTGATATTTTAGATATCTTTTAATTTTTTCTCGAATACTGATACGTATATCTAATCAATTTCTAAATTTCAGGCTAAAGTAGAAACGACACAGTCGATTCTAACAAATCAACCGGTGGTTGCCTTAACTTCAATATCAACAATTAAATCCATATCTCATACATCATCATCATCATCATCATCATCGACAACAACAATATTAGCGACAGGAAATAATACAACAAACGATACAACAACAACAACTACAACAATAACTCTACCAGTAACAACATCATCAACAACAACGACAACACATCAATCAATAATACAATCAGGTCCAGCACATGGTGTAAATTCACTTGTTGTTTCTGTACCATTAACAAGTACAAGTTTAAGTCCACATACGCATATAATTAATAATCAAACTAGTGTTGTAACACCTACACCAAATCATCATTTAGAAAGTGTAATACAATCATCGAATAATCATCATCATCAGAATAATTCAACAATATCAACAGAACTGCATAATGGTGTTGGTTTTTTAAAGAATAATTATGAGAAGCAGGATGCTGTGACAACTGAAGTTGATATGGAATTGGAGGTATCGCCACCTACTCAAGATTTACCACCAATAAAACGGTATTCCTCCTTGTTTTTAGAAGTATAATAGATTAATGTTGTTTTTAAATAGATCTCATTCTATGGATAAATCGGAAAAAGGTAGCAGTCGTGGTAAAAAGAAAGTCACCAATGCTAATGGTGTTATAAATCAATTAAATTCAACAACTACCACAGTAACAACCACAATAACAACATCGACAACAACTACAACAACATCATCGACGGCAATTACGGTATCTACAAATACAACAACAACGACAGCAGCGAATAAACGAAGTGGTAATGGTAATCGAACTAGTCATACAGCAACACCATCACCTACAAGTGGTGTATTTTCCAATATTAGTCAATCACAATTAAAAGATTCACCGCCGAGTAGTCCAAGTTCAGAAAGTACAACAATTTCACAGGCTACAACAGCCTCAACATCAGGACGTGGACGTTCGAAGGGGCGTAAAAGTGCACCAGCTTCGATTAGTGCATCAACAGCACCGAATTCACCTAAAGATACAAAAGATGTTAAATTGTAAATTTAAATAATTTGTGTTATTTTATTTAATTTTTCAAATAGATTTCAGAATGGTGTTACAGCGCCTCATATGTTAGGTAATCAATTGAATCCAAATTCGAATATGGCACAGAAAATGTCGGATCATTTAAATAGTGAATTAGAGGCGCATAGTATTTATAATGCAAGTGAAACGGCAACGAATATGGTGGGTCCACAGTTGCATCATAGAGTTATTGCATCTGTATGTTGTTATTTATTCAGTTTTCTTTAATTAATTATTTTTTGTAAAAAAAAGGCACGGGCTAGTAGTAGTGGTGCATCGAGTACTGCATCTGGTGGTTCCGGTTTTTCAACAATGTTAAGCGGTGGTAGTGGTAATATACCGCAGACTTTAGATCAATTATTGGAAAGACAATGGGAACAAGGATCTCAATTTTTAATGGAACAAGCACAACATTTTGATAGTAAATTATAAATTGATTTTTAAATAATTTTTGTAATTGCTTTTCTTATAGTCGCATCATTATTGTCGTGTTTACACCAATTACGTGCTGAGAATTTACGTTTAGAAGAACATGTCAGTTCATTATTACAAAGACGAGATCATTTATTAGCAGTTAATGCACGTTTAGCAATACCATTAACTGGCCAGCCGGCTACACCACAATCTACACACCCTCATACAGGTATTTCGTATAATTTTCCTCATTCCTTATCAATAAATAAAAAAAAATTGTAGTTAATAATATACATCCAGCTGTTGGTGCAAGTCATAATGATATAACATCAAGATCATCAAGACATAATCTAACAAGTACAAATTATCAATCACATCCGGTTGCTGGGCAGGTTGTTGAAAATGGTTTACCAGCAGCTGAACCACCGCCACCATCATATCATAGAAGTCCAGCGCCGGCACAACCATTACAACAACAACAGCAACAACAACCGAGTCCTTCTATGAGGTAAATTTAGTTTTGAAATTTGCCAATTTTAATTGCAATTTGTAGACATTCACCAGCTGGTTCAGCATATTCTAACAGTGGTTTATTACGACAAAATACAGATAATAGTGGACGTTCTGTGTCGCGTGCACAACCCTATCCGTTATATCAAACGCCGGGAACTTCATCACAACAACAGGTATTTTAATTTATTTAAAATACGTATTGTTTTTTTTATTGTTATTAATTTAATACATTTACCAATAATCTACTGATATAATTGTTTAGATGGTAATAAGGAGAGATACAGATATACATTATCAGTCATCAAAACCCAGCTGAGAGTGTGTGGATCCCTCTTTTAGTATAACAAGACTGTTGGACTTGCATTGACAAATCATTCATCATCGAATGTTTTACTGTAAGAAAAAGACAATTTTTTTATATTAAATTAAAAATAATTGTATTTTTTACTGAATAAACCCCAAAAATAAAGCAATAGCTCGACGAAAAAATTGACACAAAGCAACAACATAACAAGGTCCAGAACAATTGTTTAATTTGTTTTTATAAGCAAAGTTCTTCCAATTTTTTAGTATTGTTAATAGTTGTAAATTGTTGGTAGTTTTTAAGGTTTTTTGTTTTCGTTTATTTGTATCACTGCCAGATGATTGTGCTCAATTTAATTTGGAATCTAGTCATAATAGTGAATTGTTTTTAATTTAGTGTTTTCTCCCCTTTCCCCAAAAGTAAAATGAAAAAATAAGTGGATCTGGAACTTGTGTGTATAAAACGTATAGTTTTAATTTATTTCAACTCAGGGATGTAACATTTTTGTGTTATTATTTCTAGAATAAAATTAATAATTGCCGCTTGTGCATCTTTACGCCAGTAATAATAATCATATGCCATATTAGTCAGTTTGTAGCTTTTGTAAATATAATTTTATGAATAAGAAACTGTAGCGAGTGATTTTTTTCTAAACAATTCTTATTTTCGCAAATTGTACTAAAACTAAAAACAATAGTCATAGTTTTTTAAGGATAAACGTATTCGAAACAAACACCTAGAGGAACACTTTTGTATTTTTATCGAAATATTTTTGGGGATTTTTTATACTTTTATATTCGCTACTATTTAAAAGTCCTATCTAATTACTAGAATAAGTGAATGTTGTCTGTACATTTTGTAATATTTCAGTCTCTCGTTATTATTTTTATTATTATTATTATGTAACATAATGGAATTGGTAGAACCAATTGTTTTTTACTTACACTTTTTAGAAAGAAAATGAGAGGCTAAAACAGTTGGATGGAAACTCGGAAAAGCTTCATTATGTAGTTAATTATTATGATTATTATTATTATTAGGTGTAGATTTGTTAATTTTTTTCTTAAAAAAACAAAAAAATGTAAGAGACGATCGATGAGGTTTTGTCGTTGGCTATTTGAACGTTGAATAAATTGCATAATATTGAAGTTTTCGTTTTGTTCAAATAAAATCTTCACTTTTATTCGTTTGACAAAAATCCTTAATTTTACAGATTTAATACTGATGATAAAATAAAAGCGCCATATTGAATATCACAAATTCAACAACATAATCACAGAGTTAGTGATATTGAAATAAATACGATGAGACAATGAAGAAGGCCCATTTCGAGATTTATTGAAAGCATGATAAGTTTTTCATTGGAATGTAATCCTCTTCTCTTTTAGTTTCAGTAAACCTGAAAACCACAGTTTCCAGTTAACAAAACAATCAGCACAACATGAAAAGGCTTATAAAAATAATGAGAAAAAAACACTCCACAAGCACACAGTAGAAGGAACATACAAGATAGAAGGTAGCGGCAACAAAACACTTGCTTATATCCCAGAAAATTTATTATCATTGTATGCAGACAGCAACAATATTACATGATTCTCCTTTTTGTTTTTAACTTAATTTGCTTCATTCTCACAGCCTGAACAAGAATTTTCCATTTAACCCCCGCCCATCATAAAATCCACACATCAAGATTTGACAAGTCTGGATACTACTTAAATATAGATTCGATATACGTAATAAATTCTAACACTTAATAAAATTTAGAAAAAAAGCTGTAAATTCGAGATGTGTTTAAACTACTGAAATTCTCTCAATAATATAATAGTTAATAATAATAGTAGTAGTTAAGATAAATTGATACATTAATTACACTAATTATTACTAAGAAATTGGCGTAAATTCGAAGAAAAAATTACCGGTAATCTGAATAGAAAACAAATGTTTATCTTGTTTTAAATTTGGACTTTTTGTAATTTAAATTGTCAAAGATTTGCAAACGAGTCAATTATTTGGCCCGCTGCCTATAGCAGTGGAGTGTTTTGCATACGACTCACATTGATAAATAACCACGTGCTTGTGATCGTCTTCTGCCCATCAAATAAACAATTAGGACAATTATAACTAAAGCGGCTAGTGCACAACCAACAGCAATCGGGACGACATCCGGTGTTCCACTGCTCATACAATCCATAGCTAATTAAAACAAGACAAATCAATAATTAAATCTAAATTTTTGTCAAATAAACTACCAGAACTGAAATCGTGGCTAGTACTATTGTGGAAAGCCTCCATTTGTACTTGATTAATCTTCAATACTGATGAAACTCCATTCATATTCTCGACAGTTAAGTTCAATGCTTGTTCTTTATAGCATTTGTATGATTTATTCAATGGGGTAACGAAATCTATCTTCTTACGCCTAAGATTGAATACTTGAGTTTCTAAAAATTAAAATAAATCAATTATACTACAAAATATTTTAATCGAAATTACCTTTTCCAGGCAATGAAACATTTAATTTTGCTGTAATTTCAGCAAGATCAAAACCACTAGTATTTGTTTTTGTAAAATCGAATAAAACAAAATCAGTAACATTAACGATTTGACTCCATGATAATTTTATTGTTTGTATATTGTTACCACAAAGGCCAGTTGCTGTAGCATTTGCTGGTACATTAACATGAATTTTTGATGATCTATTATCAGTTTTAATAATAATATCAAAATGTATTGCCATATCCAACATTATGCAAGTTTTATTTGTTATTGTATCATTTATTGACCATTTGCCTTGTGTTGGAATGACAGGTGGGGCCGGTGTTGGTGGTGCTGGTGTTGGTTTTGCTGTTGTTACTGTTGTAGGGTTTGTCGTTGTTGTTGTTGTTGTTTTTGTTGTTGTTGTTATTGGTGGTGGTGATGGTGGTGCTGGTGTTGTAGTTGTTGTCGACGTAGTAGTAGGTTTTGTTGTTGTTGTTGTTGCTGGAGTTGTTACATTTGTTGGTTTAACAGTTGTAGTCACAATAGCGTCAGTTACGGATAGTTCATTTAAACCATTCGAAATTTTTGGGGATTTTCCTGTATCTTGTGCCACTATAAATCAAAATAAATCATAATTAGTGAACTTTCATTCTTTTATTGAAATAAAAGAAAGGCAATACAGTTTTGAAAATAGAAAAAAAAAGGGAAATCATGCATATTAAAGAGTGAAATAAACAAAGGAATCTATTACAAAATCAAAGAAGCGATATAAAAAAACGAACCGTATTAAAATTTCAAATAAAACTGTTTATTTTTTGTATTATTTAATTAATTCTGTGAAACGTTATTTGATCCTTGTCTTACTTATTATAAATTTTATTTCTTTGAATTACAGACAACTTATTTGCCCATAATTGTCTATTAAGGTAATTATACTTTAAAAACCATTAAAGGCTAAGTAGTCCTTTCTTTTTCTTTAACAGCCAAATAACATAATTACGATGCTTAATATACAAAAGGAATCTTCCAATTTCATTTCTTTTAACGCGTGTACTGCAATTACTATTACTAATATTGGAAATTTCACAATTTAATAAGATGCAGAATACTGCATAATAGCTATTGAATAAGTACTTCAAAATTGCTGCTATTATTTAAGAGTTTCTAATTATATACTAGCCATGACTCTTGTTTGAACCTCCAAATGCTAGAATTCAGTTACAAAAATAATTCCATACGTATTGCATAAATAGGACAAATTAAAATTCTTCATCTTTATGCTCCAAGTTAACAATTTCCTTTTGTTGATTTCTATAAATAATTGAAATTTTCATTTCTATTATGCAACACTTATTCAGTTGTATAATTGTATAATAGTAGAAATATTTTAATTGGTTTCCTGGAGGTATTGCATTCGATTACCTTGATTAACATGTTGAATGGCATTGAATTGATTTTCTCGAAATTTTGCATCTTTATCATCATATAAATATCGATTATTTGGCGAGAATTATATTTTTAAATAAATCAATATCAAAGGTAAAGTTTAAATAAATACAGAAATTCAATCCTGTAACTATTTTTAAATAACGAGAATTTTAAAGTTTTATCAACAAGGTCAACTCGATCACAAAATTTGATTAATTTATTAAATCGTCTATCAATCAAAATTGTTTAACTGAAATATAAGCAGACATAAAATCAATCACCTATAAAAAGAGTACAAATAACAAAGAAATTAGACGTAATTTACATAATGATAAAAGATAAACGAAAACCAAGATAACGACTTTGTTTATCTTGCCTTCCCTACAGGACTTCAAAAAAATTCCCAATATCTCCATTAAATTAAAATATTTTATTTTGCTAGAGATATTACGAATCTCTATTTCTGTAATTGCGGAATTCCCACAAGGTTTTGAAGCTTTGTTTCTGCTCCATTTCAACTGAAATTATTAATATGATAGAAGTGCGAATTCTTAGAAATTTAAAAAATTTAAAATACACTTTAGCTAATCCGGTGTCCGCAAATTGCCAATATTTAATAATTGATACCTCCCTTGCTATATTGTAATATTAAAAAAAAATTGGCATTGAATTTTGATTTTGTTTTTCCAATTTTTTTCGTATTTTCCCCTAGAAATGATTTCTTACACTATATAGCAAATTGAAAGATTTTCAAATCTTCAAAACACCCCACAATAGATTAGTTAATTTTCCGGAAAATTGGAGGGCCTGCATTACATCTTTTTCATTTCTGTTTTCGTTAATATAATTTTTTTTTAATCTGTTTCTATGACACTTCAGTAATACTCTAATTAATACCGGAAAGAAAGTTTCTAGTAAAACGATTTAGAATTGCAAAAATTCCATCAATTGTACAAATTTCTTGAAGGTAATTAGAGGAAAAATGTACAAGATCTGTAGGGATATAAGCCTAAAAATGTAACAAGCTAAAATTGAGTTACAATCATAGAATCTTTGCAATAAAAAAGGATAAGATTTTTGTATTCTTATCATTCTGCAACCCTCTTATTTGCAAAATTTTATCTAAGATAAACTCTGTAAAAATCAAAGAACCTATTCTATCTCCTGTTTATAAATCACAAAGACAGATGTAACAAATGCATATTTTTACAGTTTGCACGTTGCATTATCACATTTTCATCGAATAGAAATTTAAACTAGATCAGAAATATGTAGAAATTTTCTAAACATATGCCTGAAATTTCTAGAATTTCAACAAGTGTCCACTATTTAAAAATCTCAAATATTACCAAGATCGGTCATTTTAATTACATAGAAACAAGAATCAATTGAAAATATCAATGAAAAAGGAAAATTACCAATATTATTTGTTAAATATTGATAAATAATTTGTCTACAGATTTTTTGACTTTGTAAGTTTATCGGCGTCTAATGATAAACTTTGGTATTTGAATAAATTGGGGGTAAAAATACACAATTTATGCAGGAAATTCAAACAAACTCATCAAAAAATAATCACGTTATCATGTTATAAAAAGCGTACAAATTCCACGAGTATTTGTATTGTGTCGGAAATAAACAGAAAAGGCTACAAATTATTGATCGATTTGATAATAAAAACACTAAAACCTTCACTCCGGCAAAAACGACCGTGATCTTTTTAAATTTCGTTGTTTTTCTCATATTTCAGATTAACAATGAAGGTAAATCGTGGCGAATATAAAAAGGGTAGAGTTGAAGTTTTCGATTTTTGAGTTCAAGGGACTGTTATTGATCAGTTCTTTTGATTCTATTGGAAATCTGACGTCATTGTAATTCTATATTTATGACACCTCCGAATATATGGGCGGAAAATATACGGATAACAATTAAAAATAATCACAAATTTACATAAACAAAACTAGTTGAGATAACAGTTTCAATGTCAAAACAACAGTTTTTAATCAAATTTTCCCCATCCGTTATTTTTTCAAAAGTTCATTGTTTTGATTCAATCGTACTTACAAATGGCTGTCATGCAGCATAACGCCACAATGACGATGGCCTTTCGATACATGCTCTACGGTATTTCTCTCCACACAATAATCGAACCAGTAGACAATCCAATTATTGAATTGTAAAATTAATTAGCACTACTTTTGGTTGTTTTCCAGAACAATACTTTGTTTATTATTTTTTTTATTTTTATTGTTTTGAATAATAATTAACAGCACAAGACCGTTAAAGTATTTCTATCGCTGTTCGTTAAATGAATGTAAAGAACGCAAAGAACGTTTAAGACACAAATGTCAAAATTGTTGCACTAGCTGACATCTAGCGACGATGACATGTACAAACAAGGCGGCAAATTTAAAAATTAACAATTGAATTAAACAATTAGAGCTAATTAACAGCGATTTTCTTGTCGCCTCTTATTTAAATAGTTTGTTTATTATTTTTATTACTGTTTCTTTACATTAATATTGGCTGTACAAATTAGTTTCGATTTGTAAAAATATTGTGCACGAATATTCAAATACGCGCATTTAATCGATATCTAGTGGCACTAATGCGAACCAAATCGGGCGGTAAATTTAAAATTACTAAATTGTACCGAGTGTCACATTACAATATACTCGGATTTCTTTCTGAGATACTATTTCAATTTGAGATAAGCTAACAAAAATCAAGAGCGTTTATAGCGATACTAATTATATTTTTCTGGGAATTTATCAATATTGTTGCAAATTTACAACGTGAATACTTTCAAATTATCTAATTATATCCTCTATTATTTGCTTTATGATTATAATTTTTTTCAATTTTTTTATTGAAATAAACAATAGTAATTCACAATTAGGTTTATTATGGTGTATTTTTTTCAAATATCACGCAAATTTAATGATTAATTATACAGAATGGCCCATTATCATTTTTGGAATATTTATGAAGATAACAGTCTTAATAATCTTACTATTATTATTTTAATGTATGTGTTTAAATGCGTTATGTTCCAAACTATAACGATAATAAAGGATAATTTGGCAGACAAATTTAATGATTCAATGGGACGTAAGGTATTTATTCTAACATAAACATTGATAACATGATAAATATATCGTATAAAGTGGTAACGAACTAATGTCAAACTAATTATGTGTATCTAAATTTATTTTTTAAATTGTTAGCGTAATTTAGAGTCGTTTGGAAAATTTTATAAAGAGTCGAATGGTAGGGAAATGAAATTCAGTTGGAATTCCACCAGTCACCATCGTCACCATTGTTGAAAATTACAGTGAATTAATTTAAATAAAATATTTATAGAATCAAAAGGAAAATGGCAACAAATAAAAAAACATGGGCAATTAGCGATGACGGTAAATATGCTAATTTTAATTGTAATTCGACGATACTATTGTAAATTTTTAGGACAAATCGAATATCGTTTATTAACACCGACGTATTTAAACGGTGCTTTAGATGTGATGAGAAATGGATTTTTTAAACATGAAAACGTCTGTCTTTCGGTTAATCTACAAAACCAACCGAATGCTGTTAAAGAATTGGAAGAACTGTGTTACCATGCAGCCAAAGACGGTTTGACTGTTATAGCCATTGATAAGACCACTGATAAAGTCGTCGGTGCTGCTTTTAATAAATTACAAGTATTTAAATTATTTTATTATCACGAATTGTTTTTGAATTTGTTAAATTTCAGGTAAAAACTAAGGATGCTGAAGAGCCATACTTTGAGAAATTTGCAAAAAACTGTAAATACGCCGAATCACGCGCATTAACTGAATTTATGGTGAAAGTAGACGGTATGTGTGATCTTTTCGAATTAACAAAAATCGATTGTCTGTTGGAAGTAATGTTTTTGGCACATTACCGGAATATCGTCGTAAAGGAATCGGTGAACGTTTAGTTGCAGCCAGTATTGAAGTAGCTGAACAATTAAAAAACGGTATTAATGTTAAACAATCACTCGATGAGAATCATCTGAATTTAGAACCAATACCGAAATTGGTCACAGCTATTTGTACAACTTTTATAACGCAGAAGATTACGAAAAAGTTGGATTTCATAAAAGCCGTTGAGGATAGTTATGATTTGTTTGAATTCAATGGCAGGAAGTTTAGTGAAGTTGTCGGCAAAGAAACGCCAACGTTCACATTAGAATACAAAAGACTGTAATTTGTTTTAACAGTTAGAAATTTAGTAGGGTGGCTAACTGAAAAATCGCTGCAATATATCGAGCGTTCCATCGAAACACACCCCTGACCTCTCTTTAAATACAACTGATAATTTGACAATAAAAATGATCTGAATTTATTGTTCGTTTAATTTCAAAGATCTAATGTTGAGAGGCTAAACAATTGAACTCATTGATTAGATTTATCTTATAGTCAATAAATTTTCATTGTCACATGTTCAAAAAACTCTGTCATGACGTGGCATGAGTATCCGAAAAACTGTCACAAAATCAAATAATTTTGTCATATAAAAACAGGAGAACTGTTAGTAAAACTATTGGTTGTTGTGGCAGAATTATAAGTTTTTTCGATTCCAATGTCGTCGTGACAAAGTTTCTTGGACATGTGACAATTAAAGTTTGTTGATTGTATATGTTTTAGTCTTAATAAATTATAATATAAAAAGACTTCCATGAAATATTGCGCATTTATCTCCAAATATAGTTTGAGAATGAGTAAATTACTTGCATTAGAAAGGAATTTTTGACAATTTGTCGTTCATTCTTTAACAAAATTCTAAGTTTTGGGGCTTGCTCGAAAAAGCATTTCCAGCTATACAAGAAAGATTTTATCTTTTGGGAATATGTGTAAATTTTGAGTTAAAATCTGTATTTCCTCTCATAACTCAGCTAATATTAATTTGTTTGTAATGAGTATGGACTCTATCAATAGCAAATTAACAGAGTTTTCCAAATATGTAAGCAATTCTCTGATTGGTTCAGAGGTTTTCCGGAAAATTGCGGAAAACCGTAAAATTTCAAATGAAGAGTTCAAGCACATTTTGAAAGATAGAGTGCAGTGTCGCATTTTCTGAACGCTTATACATGGGAAATTGGCATGGCATGGAAAAAATCCATGTTTCAAAAATTCGACGAATTTTCCTACAATTATAGGGAAATTCATTAGCCCTTTTCACCGGTTAACCACAATTGTTTTGCAATAGGTTTTTTCAGGTTGTTAGAAAATTTGGTTTATTTCCCTATGAAAAACAACACTATAAATTCATAAGTCTCCAAGTTGAAGTATCTATCGTTTTTTTTTTATTTTGAAAATTCCAATTCAATGTTGAGTTACAGAAGTAAATCTTGGAGCATAAGTTTTTATAAATTTTAATCAATTAAAAATTTAACCCATGCATCAACGAAAGGTTCCCACTGCGTTAGAAAATAATTCGCTGCAAATACCTCATGCAAACCATACTTCTTACAGAAGGCACTCACATCGAATCTGGCCCGATTTTTGAGCGAATTAATGTCCGATCGAAGCTCATTAAAGTCAATCTTATGCGGTGCTTCATACATCAAATAGATGTACCGATGCAGACCGGTGCCTCTCGGTGGATCTGCGCCCAAATAGGCGCAGATATGATCACCTTCATGCACTTTATTACCGGGTATGTTGACGGCCAACCAATGGATAAAATTGGATAGACTACGATTGGTTCTTGACGGGGCATCGGCGTCGTACATTATTACGTTGTAATAATTATACGGTTTACTCGGCCAGAATATTTGCGGTGGATTGAAAACTTCGAACGGGGTCAATTCGTCACCAGGGTCGAATTCTTCGCCGTGGTAAATTACGCATAATTGGTTGTTGGGGATTTCGTCTAATTGGTCCGGTATTAGATCTGATATTAATTCTTTAAACTATTGAAATAAAATACAATAAAAGAAATCTGTAGTATTGTAACTCACCTTCTCCTCATCAATTTTGCAACCCTTAATCACTTGAAATAGTATTAAAAAAATTGGATATTTAACGAACATGTTGCTCGGATACTGCAGATCGTTTTAACGCTAGGACCTATATTTTAGTGTATTTATTTTAACTATCACGCGAATTTAATTATTTATTTACATATAGTGGCCCATAAATTATCATTTTTGAAAAATTTATAACGATAACAGTCTTAATAGTCCTTTTTTTCAAATATTTATATTTAAATACGTTATGTTCCAAAATATAACGAAAATAAGATTCCATGGAACGTTGGGGATTTATTCTAACATGAACATTTTTTCCTGATAACTTGCTAAATAATTTGTTAAAGTGGACATGTTAAGCGAATTATGTGTACGCATATTTATTTTTACAGATCGTTAGTGTAGTTTAGAGTCGTTTGGAAAATTTTAGAAAGAGTTGAATGGGAGGGAAATGAAATTCAGCTGGAATTCCAACTGTCACCATCGTCACCATCATTGAAAATTATAGTGAAATATTTTCAATAAAATATTAATGGAATCAAAAGGAAAATGGAAACAAATAAAAAAACATGGGCAATTAGCGATGACGGTAAATATGTTAATTTTAATTGTAATTCGACGATACTATTGTAAATTTTTAGGACAAATCGAATATCGTTTATTAACACCGACGTATTTAAACGGTGCTTTAGATGTGATGAGAAATGGATTTTTTAAACATGAAAACGCCTGTCTTTCGGTTAATCTACAAAACCAACCGAATGCTGTTAAAGAATTGGAAGAACTGTGTTACCATGCAGCCAAAGACGGTTTGACTGTTATAGCCATTGATAAGACCATTGATAAAGTCGTCGGTGCTGCTTTTAATAAATTACAAGTATTGCAATTATTTTATTATCACGTATTGTTTTTGAATTTGTTAAATTTCAGGTAAAACTAAGGAAGAGCCATACTTTGAGAAATTTACAAGAAACTGTAAATACGCCGAATCACGCGCATTAACTGAATTTATGGTGAAAGTAGACGGTATGTGCGATCTTTTCGAATTAACACAAACCGATTGTCTGTTGGAAGTAATGTTTTTGGGCACATTACCGGAATATCGTCGTAAAGGAATCGGTGAACGTTTAGTTGCAGTCAGTATTGAAGTTGCTGAACAATTAAAAAACGGTATTAATGTTAAACAATCACTCGATGAGAATCATCTGAATTTAGAACCAATACCGAAATTGGTCACAGCTATTTGTACAACTTTTATAACGCAGAAGATTACGAAAAAGTTGGATTTCATAAAAGCCGTTGAGGATAGTTATGATTTGTTTGAATTCAAAGGCAGGAAGTTTAGTGAAGTTGTCGGCGAAGAAATGCTAAAGTTCACATTAGAATACAAAAGATTGTAAATTTGTCTAATTGGTTAGAAATTTAGTAACTGAAAAATCGCTGCAATATATCGAGCGTCTCATCAAACGAGCCCCTGACCTCTCTTTGAATACAACTGATATTTTGACATTAATAAAATGATTTGAATTTGAGATTCGTTTAATTTCAAACAAATCTGTTACAATCAACAAACCTTCATTGTCACATGTTTAAAAAACAGTCATGGCATGGCATGAGTATCCGAAAAACTGTTAAAAAATCAAACAATTTTGTTAGTAAAACTATAGGTTGTTGTGGCAAAATTATTTAATTGGTGACCAAGCTTTTTCGGTTCCAGTGTCGTGGTGACAAAGTTCCTTGGACATGTGACAATTAAAGTTTGTTGACTGTATATGCTTTAGTCTTAATAAATGATAGTATAAAAAGACCTCCATGAAATATTGTGCATTTATCTCCAAATATAGTTTGAGAATGAGTAAAGTACTTGCATTCGAAAGGAGTTTTTGATAAACAATTCCTCGTTCATTTTTTAATGAAATTTTGGGTTTTGTGCTTTGTTCGAAAGAGCATTTCCAGCTATACAAGAAAAATTTAATCGTTTTGGAATAGGTTGTGTAAATTTTGAGTTATAAACAAAAATCTAGAAGCATGTTTTTCCTTTATTTTCTCTCATAATTCAGTCAATATTGATTTGTTTGTAATGAATATGGAGTCTACCAATAGCAAATTAACAGAGCTTTTCAAATATGTGAGAAACTTTCTGATCGGTTCAGTAGTTTTTCCGAAAAATTGTGAAAACTCGTAAAATTTAAAATGAAGAATTCAAGCGCTTTTTAAAGATGAAGAGTGAGTGCGCATTTTGTGAACGCTTATACATGGGAAATTGGCATGACATGGAAAAAATCCAAGTTTTGAAAATTCGACGAATTTTCTTATAATTGAAGGGAAATTCGTTAGCCATATTCACCGGTTAACCACAATTGTTTTGCAATAAGTTTTTTTAGATTGTTGTTAGAAAATTTGGTTTATTTCGCTGTGAAAATTTCGTGAAAAACAACATAATTAATAAGTCTCCGAGAGGTGGTCGAGTATCTATCGTTTGTTCATTTTGAAAATTGAAGTTCAATCTTGAGTTACAGAAGGAAATCTTGGAGCATGTTTTTCCGAAAATTTTTCGTTATATAATTTAACAAATATTAACGGGTTTTCAATGATTTTCTCACAGTAATACAAAATTAAAAGAGATGTTTGGATTTACAAACAAATTCAAGTTTCCTACGTTAGCTATAATAAATAATGTAAACAGGAAGTATAAAACTCAATGGGATATTGTGTATTTATCGTGCAATACTTTTATGTTCTCTCCTTGATAAATAATAAACTAAACTGCTAAAATTATCATTTAAAAATGATTACATCATGACGATTCATTAAATTCATATTATAAGCAAGTAATAATATTCAATTTGGGATCCATCAGTTGTCGTCAACACACAATTACAACAATTTAAAAGTGTTTTGATTCTCTCTAAACAAATTCTTTAAAGAATCATTGAAAATGGCTACTGAGAAAAAACCGTGGGCCGTTAGTGATGACGGTAAATATGTTAATTTTAATTCTAATTACTAATCACAATTAATAATTACTCATTACAACCCGAGATGTGCTTTCTATCCGTAAGCTTAATTCCAAGAAGCGCAATTAATTGTGTTGTACTTGAAAAATTTTAAAATACAATCTATTTATCCAAAATTAAGCACTTCAATTTTTAGGACAAATTGAGTACCGTTTATTATCACCGAAATATCTAAATGGAGCCTTATCAGTGATGACCAACGTATTTTTCATACACGAAAATGTGTGTCGTGTAATTGGTCTATTGGAACAACCGGAAGCTATAAAAGAATTGGAAAAATTCTGCTACATAGTAGCAAAAGATGGTGTAACTGTTGTAGCAATCGATAAAAATACCGATAAAGTTATTGGTGTGGCTTTCAACAAAGTATAAGTAGTTAATTTATCAACTTATTGTTTTTAATCTTATCAATTTTAGCTGAAATCTATCAATGATGATAAGACGCAAATCAAAAAGTTTTTTTAGATAGCTATAAATTTTCCGGATCACATGAAGTGACTCAATTTATAACGGAAATTGAGGGTAAGTGTGATCTTTTTGAGTTGACAAGAACCGATTGTTTGATGGAGATACTGTTTTTGAGTACAATCCCCGAATGTAGTGGTAAGGGGATCGCTCTACGTTTAGCTGAGATTAGCATCGAAATTGCTGAACAGTTAAAAAATGGTAATAATGTGAAACAATCACTTGATGGGAGTCGTTTGGATTTAGAACCAACACCGAAATTGGTTGTCGGCTTTCTTTACTACTTTTATAACACAACGGATTGGAAAGAAATTAAATTTCATAAAAGCGTTTGAAGATAGTTATGATAACTATGAATATAACGGTAGGAAATTTAGTGACGTTATCGGTAAAGAAACACCAACTTTCACAATAGAATACAGAAGATTGTAAATTAATTTTAATAAATTATAAATTTTAATCAATCAAAAATTTACTCTATTCATCAACGAAAGGTTCCCATTGCGTTTGAAAATAATTCGCTGCAAACACCTCATCCAAACCGTACTTCCTACAGAAGGTAAAAACTAAGGATGCTGAAGAGCCATACTTTGAGAAATTTGCAAGAAACTGTAAATACGCCGAATCACGCGCATTAACTGAATTTATGTTGAAAGTAGACGGTATGTGCGATCTTTTCGAATTAACACAAACCGATTGTCTGTTGGAAGTAATGTTTTTGGGCACATTACCGGAATATCGTCGTAAAGGAATCGGTGAACGTTTAGTTGCAGTCAGTATTGAAGTTGCTGAACAATTAAAAAACGGTATTAATGTTAAACAATCACTCGATGAGAATCATCTGAATTTAGAACCAATACCGAAATTGGTCACAGCTATTTGTACAACTTTTATAACGCAGAAGATTACGAAAAAATTGGATTTCATAAAAGCCATTGAGGATGGTTATGATTTGTTTGAATCCAATGGCAGGAAGTTTAGTGAAGTTGTCGGCGAAGAAATGCTAAAGTTCACATTAGAATACAAAAGATTGTAAATTTGTCTAATTGGTTAGAAATTTAGTAACTGAAAAATCGCTGCAATATATCGAGCGTCCCATCAAACGAGCCCCTGACCTCTCTTTGAATACAACTGATATTTTGACATTAATAAAATGATTTGAATTTGAGATTCGTTTAATTTCAAACAAATCTGTTACAATCAACAAACCTTCATTGTCACTTGTGTAAAAAAGTCTGTCATGATATGGCATGAGTATCCGAAAAACTGTTAAAAAATCAAACAATTTTGTTAGTAAAACTATAGGTTGTTGTGGCAAAATTATTTGATTGGTGACCTAGCTTTTTCGGTTCCAGTGTCGTGGTGACAAAGTTTCTTGGACATGTGACAATTAAAGTCTGTTGACTGTATATGCTTTAGTCTTAATAAATGATAGTATAAAAAGACCTCTATGAAATATTGTGCATTTATCTCCAAATATAGTTTGAGAATGAGTAAAGTAGGTACTTGAATTAGAAAGGAGTTTTTTGACAAACAGTTAACGAAATTTTGAGTTTTGGGGCTTGTTCGAAAGAGAATTTTCAGCTATACAAGGAAAATTTTATCGTTTTGGAATAGGTTGCGTAAATTTTGAGTGATAAACAAAAATCTGGAAGCATGTTTTTTCATTATTTTCTCTCATAACGCAGTCAATATTATTCTGTTTGTAATGAATGTGGAGTCTATCGCTAGTCAATTGAAATAGCTTTCCAAATATGTGAGAAATTTTCGGATCGGTTCAATAGTATTCTGGAAAATTGATAAAAACCGTAAAATTTAAAATGAAGAATTCAAGCGCTTTTTAAAAGATAAAGAGTGAGTGTCGCATTTTGTGAACGCTTATACATGGGAAATTGGCATGGCATGGGAAAAATCCAAGTTTTGAAAATTTGACGAATTTTCTTATAATTACAGGGAAATTCGTTAGCCATATTCACCGGTTAACCACAATTGTTTTGCAATCAGTTTTTTTAAATTGTTAGAAAATTGATTAATTTCGCTGTGAAGATTCATAAGTCTCTGAGAGATGGTCGAGAATCTATCGTTTTTTTATTTTGAAAATTCCAGTTCAATCTTGAGTTACAGAAGGAAATCTTATAGCATATTTTCCCGAAAATCTTTCCCCATATATAATGTAATAAATATTTTTTCATAGTAATACCAACCAAATTGAAAGAGATTCCAAATTTCCAAAACAAAATCAAATTCCCTACATTAATTATAATAAATAATGTAAGAAGGTGGGATATTGGCCCGTATTCACAGAATTTTTAAGGACAGTCTTCAATACTCAGGATCACATTTTCTATTTCTTTTTTTAGAAGACTCACTATCCTCTATTCAATTTGATTTGTATTGTAGAGAAAGATGACAGTGGTCAGAATACGAATGAGAATCTTGATGGTGCCAACAGTGAAATAGAGACGCTGCGTAGTCGTTAATGCATTGGTTGTCTCTCTTATCTGGTTGCAAGAAATTTTCAAGGATCAGTTGGTTCGGCACATTTTTTTAACTTCGACAAACTTCGAGAATGGTCATCTTATGTTTCGGTAGTAACCGTACATAGAATTGTAGTTGACCAAATTATTAGATGTCATGAAAATTTTAGAGGGTGCGACAGATAGTTTTATTGCTTTCTCTTTTTTTTGAAGACAGTCCTCTATTTCCTAAAAAATCTCTGAATGGGAATACCCCTCATTGAGTATTTATCGTGCAATATTTTTATGTTCTCTCTTTGAAAGATAATAAAAAAAAACGTTAAAATTATCATTTGGAATTACATCATGACGATTCATTAAATTCATATTATAAGCAAGTAATAATATTCAATTTGGGATCCATCAGTTGTCGTCAACACACAATTACAACAATTTAAAAGTGTTTTGATTCTCTCTAAACAAATTCTTTAAGGAATCAGTGAAAATGGCTGCTGAGAAAAAACCGTGGGCCGTTAGTGATGATGGTAAATATGTTAATTTTATAATAATTACTAATTACTAATTACGTAACCCGAGATGTGCTTTCTGTCCGGATGCTTAATTCCAAGAAGCGCAATTAATTGTGTTGTACTTGAAAAATTTTAAAATACAATCTATTTATCCAAAATTAAGCACTTCAATTTTTAGGACAAATTGAGTACCGTTTATTATCACCGAAATATCTAAATGGAGCCTTATCAGTGATGACCAACGTATTTTTCATACACGAAAATGTGTGTCGTGTAATTGGTCTATCGGAACAACCGGAAGCTATAAAAGAATTGGAAAAATTCTGCTACATAGTAGCAAAAGATGGTGTAACTGTTGTAGCAATCGATAAAAATACCGATAAAGTTATTGGTGTGGCTTTCAACAAAGTATAAGTAGTTAATTTATCAACTTATTGTTTTTAATTTTATCAATTTTAGCTGAAATCTATCAATGTGATAAGACGCAAATCAAAAAGTTTTTAGACAGCTATAAATTTTCCGGATCACATGAATTAATTAAAATCGTAACGGAAATTGAGGGTAAGTGTGATCTTTTTGAGTTGACAAAAACCGATTGTTTGATGGAGATACTGTTTTTGAGTACAATCCCCGAATGTAGTGGTAAAGGGATCGCTCTACGTTTAGCTGAGATTAGCATCGAAATTGCTGAACAGTTAAAAAATGGTAATAATGTGAAACAATCACTTGATGGGAGTCGTTTGGATTTAGAACCAACACCGAAATTGGTGTCATCTCTCTTCACTACTTTTATAACACAACGGATTGGAAAGAAATTAAATTTCATAAAAGCGTTTGAAGATAGTTATGATAACTATGAATATAACGGTAGGAAATTTAGTGACGTTATCGGTAAAGAAACACCAACTTTCACAATAGAATACAAAAGATTATAAATTATTTTTAATAAATTATAAATTTTAATCAATCAAAAATTTACTCCATTCATCAACGAAAGGTTCCCATTGCGTTTGAAAATAATTCGCTGCAAACACCTCATCCAAACCGTACTTCCTACAGAAGACACTCACATCGAATTTGGCCCGATTTTTGAGCGAATTGATCTCCGACCGGAGCTCATGAAACTCAATCTTATGCGGTACTTCATACATCAAATAGATGTACCGATGCAGACCGGTGCCCCTCGGCGGATCTCCGCCCAAATAGCCAGCAATATGATCACCTTCATGCACTTTATTGCCGGGTATATTGACGGCCAACCAATGGACAAAATTGGATAGACTACGATTGGTTCTTGACGGGGCATCGGCGTCGTACATTATTACGTTGTAATAATAATTCGGTTTACTCGGCCAGAATATTTGCGGTGGATTGCGGACTTCGTACGGGGTCAATTCGTCACCAGGATCGAGTTCTTCGCCGTTGTAAACTACACACAGTTGGTTGTTGGGGATTTCGTCTAATTGGTCCGGTATTAGATCTGATATTAATTCTTCAAACTGTTGAAATAAAATACAATAAATTATTGAAATCTGTAGTATTGTAACTCACCTTATCTTCATCAATTCTACAACCCTTAATCACTTGAAATAATATTAAAAAAATTAGATATTTAACGAACATGTTGTTCGGATATCGCAGACCGTTTTGACGCTAGGACGCTCGAAGAGAACTATTTATAGTTAAATATTACCGAATTATCCCAATGCGAATATGGAAATTTTGTTGCCATTCGTGGTATTGAAGAAATTCTGTATTTCTCTTAACAAATAAATTATGTTAATTTTAAATTCTGGAAATAACGCCACGTAAAAATGCAATTCAAAGTTAACGGTCAAACAAACCGCAAAAATGGAAGTTTGTGATCTTTTATTTATGAGATTATCCATGTAAAAAATTAAATGTATATCACAAATTTTTATCAAATTCTAAATATTATGAATAATTCTAAACAAGTATTGTTTGTACTTATTCGAGATTACCGTAAGAAATAAATTGTCAGCTTTATAAATCTATTTACAAAAGAATTAATCTAAATGTCATTATTATTTTTTTAAATATTGCTCATCTCAATGCCCTATACGTTTGTATATAACAATGATCGGGTAACTAGAACAAAAAACATTTACAACAAGTCCGTATTGTTTTACAGAAAATTTTCAAGTTGTTAATTATCGTCATCATTATCACTTACTGTAGCTCCAATACGTGATAAATAACGATTTCTTATCTGAAAATCTGTCGATGGTAGATGGCCCTCTTGTATATTACCAGTATTACTAATGCCGTCTTCGCACGATGAAGAAGCCAGGAGTTTCTCGCGTTCTAAAATATTCGCCGCCCTATTTTGCGATTAAAAAACAAAACAAAAAACAGAATAAATAGAAATATTTAACAACCATTATGAAGTAATTACTGGATTTGGTGTTGATGTTCTAGTCGTTTTGATGGAGTCATATTTAAAACGCCGTTACTCTTGTAAATGTCCACAAGCCAAAGTATTATCGTTATTAGAAGAGCCACTGAAAATCAACATTAACAGTATTTATAATTAAATAAAATTATAATTTCCTGGACGAATAAGCGGTAAACATTCTTATTTTTATAGACAGGAGCCGAAGTTAGACGTAATTAAGTTTATCAACAGAATTTTTATGAAAGTTCATAGTGTCGACAATGTTTATCAAAGGTGCAAAGATTATTGTTATAATATTTGTATTAAGTCTGGGTAAATAATTAAATTTAATTAATCTTCAAACCCATTTACGATCTATTTAAATTCTTTCAATTTCTTATCGATGTCTCTATAAAATAATTTAATTTTAAACATCTGAAATATCTCGAACTACAAATTTGCCATTATTATGTTTCAAAAATATCTTAGGGGGATCTCTGAAGATTATTTTAGCAAAATTTGGGCCCCGTAGTTTATTCGAAAGTTGGTCAGAAACGAGCGCAATTATCAAAAACATCAAATATGGATGCTTCAGCATCGATTTTTTAATGTTTCTCCATTTTATTCTGGAATGTGCACAAATATTTCGCATTTATTCTGCAATACGATGAAGAAAATGAACATCCTTGAGCCATTCTACATGCGGATATAATTTTTGAAAATTGCAACAATCTAAGACGAAGGTTTTTCTTTGAATAACTTCAAGGTGAATTCCGAAATTTTGTTAAAATGATCTCCGGGGACCTTCCTATAAATCATTAAAATATTTTTCTTGTTCCTCGTTAAATAATGGCACTTGCTATTAGAATTTGTCCGAGATCAAACACTAGATATAAAAGAATTTAATCGAAAAGTGCTAATTTTTTGAAATTTGATTCAATTATTGATAATTCCCATAATTATCGCAAAAGTCGTTAAAATTGGTTAAAATAAAAATCGAGCACAAATAGGTCAGGTAAAAATTCATGAGACATTCGTTCAATTAAAATAATGCTAAAATTATCAATTATAGTTAACAATATAGCAAAATTGGGTTTAAAATTGTTTCTTTATCTAAAACAATTTCCTTTACGGCCGATAAGACGCCACTAATGTAATATAGACAGTTTAAAAAGGTCATACTTCTGGTTTGATATCTTTTTCATTGTAACAGGCAATAAAACAATAAATATCGGAATAATTGACCCTCATAATCTACTAATAGAGGTCGACAATATTTCTTGTTTAATTCAATTTAATTTTAAATTAAACTAAATGCATACCTGCTAGACTGGAAATGAAGAAGACTTCCATCCATACATAACCAAAATGATCAACAATAATACCGGCAATTATCGTAAATACCGCCAAACCTAAATTCTGAACAGCTTGACATCTATGAAATTATTCTCAAGTAATAGAAAATTCGATTTAGAAATAAATAAATTACACTCCGTAAGCTGTTCCTAATTGATGTTCCGGTATAATTAACGATACAAGCGGCCAGAGACTACTAGCTAAACACGAATAAGCTACACCCATTGTAATCTAAATAAAAATCGAAATTATTGTAGCACAAATTGGAAAATAATCAACTTACAATGCCAATAAAGGGGTTAATTTGGGTGAATCCTAAGAGACAATGCGATACAATTGTAGCTGAAACAGCCAACATAATCCAGGAGATATTTTTACCGGATTTATCGATTAATAAACCTAGAACAGGCGATACGAATCCTGATAATAAATAAACAATACTATTGATAAAATTGGCATCATGATTGTTCATATGGAAGCGATTCTTAAAGAAATCCCTAAAAATTCCCATTTATATCGATTAAATTTAAAATTGTTATACGTACTTTCCAAGTCCTATAAACGGGAAAATTGCAACATAATACGATACACAAATTATTGTAATCAACCAAAAAGTACACGTAAATCCTGCTACATCAGTCAAGCGTACAATTTCATTGGTTGTTGTTTCATTGCGTCGTAAAATACGTTCAGCTCGTTTATCCATCAGTCCCAATATTAATGCACATAACATTGAAAATATACAGGTGGTGGTTGCTATAAATAGAATTATACCTAAACAAGTTGGTCCTTCGTATTTCTGATGGACCCATTTATAGATCGTTTCCATTATTAGGAAATTTACAGTACTACCAACACGGGCAAAACTCAATTGTAAACCGAACACCATATTCAATTCTTTACCTTTGAACCATAAGACGGCGTAATTGTTCTGAGCGACCGCCAAAGATTCCGCACCGATTCTACAATCGAAAAATAATCAAACCAAATTGATATTGGGAAATTTGTGAATACCCGAATATAAACCGGCCAGCTATCATCATCCAATACCAATCGACAAAAACACCATTAGCAAATAGAATTTGTCCGATTAATGTTAAGCCCATATAAATATTTGTGCCTAATCGTATACCAAATACGCTAAAATTTGATGTTGTTATAATTTAGTGGATTTGTTCAAGAAATCGGGTGATTGAAGAACCTGTCGATCAGGAATCCTCCAACGAAACATAGCACAACATTCGGCCACGAATATATGGAATATAACATAATGTATTGTGTTGTTGTGATATTGAGATCATGTTTTATATAATCTTCTAGTGCAGCTGGATTATCGTAGCAAAAATAGGAACCTAAAAGCAAAAAGATATTAAACATTCCATTGTTATCAGTATATATGGAGAATTTCGTTTTTATCAAAACAACGTGTAAAGTCCAATTTAACAATAGATTTATAAACAAATTCAGTTATTTTAGTTGATAAAATTGGTTAATTTGGAAAAATTTACAAATCAGGTGTTTTTGACAATTGATCTAACCTCAAAATTGGTACTCACCAAATCCGAGGAAACACATGAAAATTAAAGCAATGAAACGATGCATTGAGCCCCTCGGATTACAAAAAATAAACAAACATCCCCTTTCTTCGTCGTTATTACTGTTGTCGTCATTATTCTCAACGTCGGATATTGTGGGCAATAGGGGCTCATCTATTTCCTGTATACTTGAACCACCCTCCATCATTATCACAATTTACAACAAATTTTAACAAAAATCCATGCAAATTTTCCTATTTTATTACAAAAATATTCACTTTTTATTGTTATTATTTATTGGACTCGCGTAAACAATACGACACCCCTCTATAACGATTATAGTGATGTCAGTAACAAAACCACATGGGAACTGTACTATTGTTGAAAAATTGTAAAATTCTAAACGCTTATCAATTTCGTGACTATTAAATTATTAATAACCCAGTTTTTCAATATTGATATTTTAGCATTTTGATAAATATTCGTATTATGGGAAGTTTGGAGAATCTTTTGATAATAAAGGTCTCCTCGATAATACATCATGTAACGAAATATTATTTACTGTAGATAACGGCATGATTACTTTTGTAATTTAAACAATAAATGGTAATGACGCAATAAATTATAACAAATTATTATTAATATCAATGTAGTAATTACAATTTAATTAAGACGATTAGATAGACAACCAAATATACACAATTTCCGCGCTACAATTATCTGTATTAAACTATTGATTTGTCAAAACAAAATAACCGCAATGTTGCCTACTCTTATTTTTCTTCACGCAATTTCGGATTTTATTAAACAAAATAATTTAATAATTTTTACAAAATCACTTTATATTCTTATTAATCAAGATTTAAGCTGCCCACAGTTCAACGTTTAGTAATTTTGATTAAATATCCATAAATTCACGGAAATTATTAATTTAAACTCTAACAAGGAATTATTTGGGATTAACTTTGACAACACTGGCGGCCAATCAACATAACCTAACTTTTTGTAACCGTTTTGTTGTGTTATTCTAATCGTGAATTAAACATAAATAATGACGAATCCCGGCTCAAAAGAAGAGGACGTCGACACCAGTAATTTAATAAAAAGTCGCGAATTCCTCTACAGATTAATAATTAGGTAATTCATTCAAAATTTTGGAAAATTTCTGAATCGAATTTATTTGTAGTCAGTTATTCTACGATGGACATCAGAGTATTGGCACAAGCTTAACGGCAGCAGTCCAAGCGGACCCGCCTTGCGCCCCCAGTGACCGCCTATTCCACATTGTTCTAGCCGGATTAGAGCATGAGCCGGATCGTAAAGAACGTCCACCAAATCCGGGTATTGGTAGTAATAATATTGGCCCAGGACTTGGTATTTTCATTAAATTGAATAATTCATTAAATAATTTTATAAAATATTAATAGATTTGGAATTTGAGACGGAATCGAATATTCCAGCCCCCGAGCCGGCTCTATACGAGACAGCTTATGTAACATCACACAAGGGTAATTGTCGTGCCGGTTGTTTCTCCAGTGATGGTCAATTAATAGCTACCGGTAGTGTCGATGCTAGTATTAAAATTCTAGATGTTGATCGAATGTTGGCAAAATCGGCACCGGATGAAATGGACCCGTCAAGAGGTGAACAACAGGGCCATCCGGTTATACGAACTTTATACGACCACATGGAGGAAGTGACATGTTTGGAATTCCACCCGAAAGAAACGATTTTAGTCTCCGGTTCTAGAGATAATACGATAAAAATGTTCGACATATCCAAAGCTAGTGTCAAGAAGGCTTTTAAAACGATCACAGAAGCTGAACCGATCCGAGCAATGTCGTTCCATCCAGGCGGTGATCACCTAATTGTAGCCACCCAACATCCAGTTGTACGTTTATACGATGTAAATACGTTACAATGTTTCGTTTGTGCCTTCCCATCTCATCAACACACACAAACTGTAACATCACTAAAATGGTCATCAGATGCACGTGTATTTGCCACGTGTAGTAAAGATGGTAGCATCAAATTATGGGATGGTGTATCGAATCGGTGTATAAATACATTCCAAAAAGCCCACGATGGTATGGAAGTATGTTCGGTGGCTTTCTCGAAAAACGGTAAATATCTGTTATCATCTGGCAAGAATTCGATTTGTAAATTATGGGAATTGACAACGAGTCGATGTTTGATCGCTTATACCGGCGCTGGTACTACCGGTAAACAGGAATATGAAGCACAAGCTGTCTTTCAATCATACAGAAGATTATGTTTTATTTCCGGACGAAGCGACTACCTCGTTATGTGCCTGGAATTCACGGAATGCTTCAAGGAAACAATTAATGTCTTTGGGGCATAATGGAGCAGTTCGATTGATTGCCCATTCACCAACACAGGCGGCTTTCTTGACTTGTTCGGATGATTTTCGGGCTAGGTTCTGGTATAGACGAACGCCCACATTGTAGTTTATCGAAAATTTAATTAATTCAACTATTTTTATTTAGTTCTCAATCTTATAGTTGGAGATTTGAGTCAATTTTTTACACACATTTGTTCGAAGATGTTCTAGAATTGTTATAAAAGAGAAATTGTCGATGATTTTTTAATATTTGGTGGGTTAAACACGAACAATACGATGGTAAACTTTCGTTAATTAATATAAAAAATAAACGTTTTACAATTGTATTTTGCTTCGAAATTCTCCAACCATAAACCAGAATTTTTTCAAATTTCGCTCAGTTTTCTAGGACGAAACGGGAAAGTTACCGGCTATGTTTAGCAGATGTGCAAAGTTATCACTTCGATACAGAAAAGTGGCGATAGAACGAGTAGGGAAAGTGGTGTTTTCAATAATTAGCGAGAAAAGTATCGCGTTTCTACAACTGCTATTAAGAGCAATTCTAAAAATATTTTGAGGATTTATAGGAGGGTCTGGAGATCATTTTAGCGAAATTTGGGCCTCGTAGTTTTCAAAAACGGGATACACACGATCCAACGCCAATTTATTCGTTTCCATTTTATTCCGGAATGGGTAGAAGTATTTGCGTTTATTCTGGGATGTGATGGAGAAAACATAGAGAGAACTCTTTGAGCCGCTTTTTGCACAACTTCACGAGGAGCTACGAGGTTCAAATATCGCTAAATAATGGCAGTTGCCATCATAAGAATTTATATTCCGAGATGAAGTACTTGGTATATCTTGCTTTCGTAGAGAAGTTCGATTCGAAATAAGGCAGTTTGTAATTCAAAATTTTGTCGAAACTAATCATTAAGCGCCAATTTCAATTTTCACTCGTTAAATTCCACGCATCTTTCCCAATTTTGCAATCAAAACAATCGCGAACAGATGCGATGCCACAAATAAATTTCTTAATTGATTTGGTAGGGATGCACAATTTATAAATAAATGGTAAGATTCACCGGTACCGGTAAGTAGTCCGTGAAAGTTGGAATCTTGCACTAATGTTGCGTCTTTGATCCGAACGGGTTTCTTATAATAATAGTAAACTTGAACTTGGACAGCACAATGCCACAGGTGGGTGCGTTCATTTTCCATATAAAAATAAATAAACAAATCATTGAACTTTATTTATAGTAAAGATTGAAAAAAGATTCCTTTCCAGAAATCGCCGATATTTCTGGTCTGTTTGTTATGCATCAGTGGTGCAAAAACTGCAGGACATGTAAGTTTCAGTGATTTTTGTGAGCAATCTTTCTAAATTAATATTTTATATAATTGCATGTTATTTGTAAGTGTTATATAACAAAACATGTCCAATGTATGGATATAGGACAACAAAATTTTCGCGCTTGACTGGCTTTTTATTTGATTACACACAAAATACTATTACAAAATAAAAACTGTAAGTGTACGAGGAAATTTTAGCATTCATCTCAGCTGGAAACTAACTAGAGGCAAAGAAAGTTGCAGTTTCATTTAGACAACAACGATTTTAAATATTGTAGTCGATCTAAAAATCATCGGAATTTTTGGGGCATACTCAATAAGGCGCTATAATTTCGTCATAACCAAAATTATAGTGATTGTAATACGATTTATCACTGATCACAATCTCGATTCGATCGTTATTTTGTAGATTTGTTTTTAGAAAGGACCGATAGTTTTAATTTTGGTGGAATTTACAGAGATCGTCAGATTATGTCTTCAGTTACGGTGTCAAAGATCTCGGTACTGGCGATATGAAGGATCATTGGGAGAGGAAAAATGGTGATTTTGTACGTGGACACTATTCACTAATCGACGCAGATGGCACGGTACGATCCGTCGAGTATACAGCCGACGATAAGACCGGTTTTAATGCAATCGTTAAACGTAACACTCCCAAATATGACCCGCTAAGTCAACCTGTACAAGTGCAATATTACCACCATTATGGCTTGTTTGAGGAAGAGAAAGAAAATAGTAAACAGCCTGAAGATGACAACAGTAATCAAATAAAACAGACTTATTTCTTTATACCGGAAGACAACGACAATCCCAAATCTAAAACCGAACTTCCTATCGATTTAAGTTTAATTAAAGCAACCAATAATAACGAAAAATTAATACCAATCGATGTGGATCTATTAAATCCGATAGAGATAATTCTAAAACCACCAAATTATTTCAAACAATTCACTTTAAATAGATTAAATCAATTGGAATTCGAAACTGGTTTCAAAAATAATTATGGTCGATTGAAAAATTCAATAATACGACCAGTTCTACCTGTGCAAACGTTTAAATCGAGTGAAAAACCAATTACAACACCCGGATTAGGAAATTTTGCCACTCGTTATTGAGAAAAAAGAATCTGTTATGAAAATTTTTAAATTATTTCTACTATTTATTGTTATTATAATTATTGTAATTTTTTAAGTAATTGCTATTGTTGTTTATTTTGAAAATAATAAAAAATTATTAAACCGACCCAGTTTCTCATTAAAACTTAATTCTATCTAGTTGCACAATTCTATAAATAACATAAAAATAGAGACAATAACGTGGCTGGTTTGCTCCTTTTTGACTTTATTTGGATTGCCTTGAAGCCCCCAATTGGGTTTTCTCTATCGATAGAATTTCCCATAATTTTCCCCATTTAAAACCAAAATATTTCGATGAACAATCCATGTATTGGTGGCATTTAGAGATGGCGAGGATGTAGAGAATGTGACGAAAGTTGTAATCTTCCGTAATTCGTGTGAAAAGTTTATATTGTCCTGATTTTCCTTCAACTGTATTGAAATGAAAGTTCAAGAACGTAACCGAATAATAAGTTTTGAAATTCTACAATCTTTTATAGTGACGATTACTCATTCAAATTTTAAACGTCTAGAACCATTGACTGTTTAAAAAAGTAAAGTTTTCACGAAAATCCAATTGAACCATTTCTAGTTGTGAGAAAAATGAGCCAATTCTATTGAGAATTAGCTAAAATATGGGGGGAATCTCAGGAAGTGAGGCTCGTGCCAGATTTGATCGCAACAGTTTTGATAGGGACTAGTGGTGTTGCAATGGTGATAATTACGCCACTAGTAATTAATACAATGACACTATATGCTTTCTATCTTAATTGTCTCGGTTGCGCTCGATATTATTCTAAGCATAGCATAAATTTTGCAGCATAATAATAAACTAAGGTCCCCCTTATCGAATGCTGTACAATTTCATAATCTATTCTAATTAACAAAACCAGTATGTAGGCTGGTTATTAGTGACCGATTTAATAAAAATTTTCGTGAACAAAAGCGACTTGTGAGCGAATAGTTGAGCAAGCAACAACGTTCACTTTAACACACTTATTTCTATGTATGAGTGTCGACCAAAGTAGGAAAGACCTAAAAGAAAAAGGTCCTTACACTGCTTTTTGTGTTATCAACCGACCTTCTGTGTTATAGAAATCGTATTGGTGAAAAATCGGTATTGTCCTATTATTAACAGCTCACTGATTCTGCATTTTTAACAAGGACGTCTTTTACTACAACTACAACCGTTATTATTTTTATTGTTATTATTCTTAGAATTGTAACAGGATTATATAACTTGTAAGTTTCAGGAAATGATAAATATCGCACATGAAATTACTGAAATACAGGAAGTTTACAAGAGATTTTCTATTTATGTCGTATTGTCGGTGGATTAGTTTATTTGAATTTGAATTGTTGGACGATTTTATGATGCAAAATTCTTTCAAATTGTACGGTATCTGGTGTGTTGGTGGAAACTGGGGCAAATAATTTCAAACGAATTGATTAGCGATCAATTTTTAATTGTTCATAAATCACACACGCACACGAATAAAGTCGGCGATACGATTTTAGATTTTATTAGACGGAGAGGAAAACCAGTAAATAACAACAACAGGGCGTGGTTCTAATACTCCAGTTATACAATAAATGACTAAAACTGCATAAAATTTATTTAAGACTTTCACTTAAATTTGAATTTTTTCACCTTAAAATCGTTATATTGTTATTCTTAATAGTTGTTGTGTAAAAAAAGAAAATAAAACGCAAAGAAAATTGTATTGCATATAGAAATTGTAGAGCGACAAAAAAATGCATCGATTTAATGGAAGCCAGGCTAGTTTCCTGAATTTTATTTCGTTTTCTGCGATCGAATCGATCTAGTTCTCGATATATACGAATTAAAACCAAGGTGCGGTACTCGTTTTAACAATTATAGAAAAAACAAAATTTTTAATTTATCTGTACAAATTTTTCAATTAACACACTTTTCGGATAAATTTACATAGTTGTTGAGATTGGACAGGGCCGTAACGTGGGTGTTTGGCGCCAAATTTACCAATTTCTAGACACGATTAAGAAACCAAATCCAGTGTAGATTTTATGAATGGATCTGTCGTTTCAAAAAGTTGAACTGTTTAATTTTAGACAATCGGGGGATTAAAAAGCGCCAAAAATTGAAGGTTTGAGTGCCACGAATGGCCCGAGATGACCCTTGAATTCAATTTTCAGCGAAAGGCTGAAAATTCCATTGATGCGTAGCCGATTAAGACCGTGATTCATTACTTCCTTTTTCTATTGAAAATAATTCAATAGGCGTTTTTTATAAATAAAAATTGCGCAAGAATTTATTTAAATTTTAACACACAATAGTCGTATTTCCAACCAATTAAACTAACAACCCATGATTATGTATTTAAAACAATTTGCAAATTGCATTAATAACATCTAGATAGTCTCTGTAATTATTGTTGGTAATTTTTTTCTTCTTCATCTCCATTATCTGCAACACAACGATTGATTCTCTAATGGAGAACAATTGAAATTCCTAGATAATAGGTGTAGATCATCTAATCAAAACACCCAATCGTTGTCATTACCATGATGGGCGATGGGATATCACCGGATGGCGTTCATTTTTTCGACCAATCCACAATATTACCCAATTAAACACCATTATGATAGTTGCTATTAAGGAAAGTTGCGTATGTGTCAACGTATATATATTTTGTATATTCTTGAGTAATATAAAGGAGTCGAGTTAGAAGACACACCCTATATGTGTGTATGTGTGCGTCTATTGGTTGCGACCTTGCTACCAATTTGTGTTGAACCATACTTTCAATGCACTTTTTTATTGTTATAGTTACAGTTGTTGAACTCGAGTAAATGTTTTCATCAGCCAATTGGGATTTTTTTCAAATATTTCATCGGCAAGTGAACGTTTACTGTTTGTTGGGGTGGCACCATTCCTATAAAATGATCATCAAAACACTACCTACGACAGTACAATTTCAAACTTTGTTTCAATCTAATCAAAGTAATTTAAAATGCACACTCAGGTATATTCGTTAACCCATCAATTTGATTTCAATTAATTGATTTTGTTTATAGATTATTGCCGTAATTGCACTGGCATCAACAGCCTGGGCTGGTTTATTATCAGCACCGGCACTATCCGTCCATGGTCTGTCTCTAGGTCATGCTCTAGCTCCAGCTCCGGCACTCTTAGGACCGGCTCTTCTTAAAGCCCCAATAGCCGCAGCTCCAGCTTATATCAAAGCCGCACCAGCTATCGACTATGTGGTAAATTCTATCCAATTACACTTATACTAGGTTAAAAAATACAAAATTTCAGGCTTATCCCAAATACGAATTCAACTACGGCGTCCAAGACGGTCACACCGGCGATCAGAAATCCCAATCGGAAATCCGTGATGGTGATGTTGTTAAAGGCTCGTATTCGTTAGCCGAACCTGATGGCACAATCCGGACTGTTCACTATACAGCCGACGATCACAACGGCTTCAATGCTGTTGTATCACGATCAGGCCATGCTGTACATCCGGCAACACCGATCGCTCTCGCCCCCAAAGCCATTGTCGCTGCCGCTCCAGCTCACCTATCCTTAGGTGGATACCTCAAAGGATAAACTACCCAAACTACTCAACACAGGTGCATTTTTCCGTTTTATATTCGATGACTTCTTCGATATTGTTTTGATTGAAATAGAACTTGTCGAATATAGAATGCACCAGTATTTTTGATAATTTTTTCAAAGTATTTGCAAGTTTCTCTTTAAATCCTATTTAATTGTTTAAATTATTGATTAATACTTGCAATATTTTGGGAAATTATTCTGACCGCTATGCCAAAACGGATTCATTCAATCATATTGAAGATGTATCTTGAACCATTTCTCTTCTTTGCTTTTTTATGTTTAATTCTAAGTTATGTAAATATCATATGATGATTGTAGCAGAGTGTGCAGTATTGTGTTTTATACAAACGTAATCTCTCAAAAAATAAATCATTCAAATAAAAATGCAAACGTTTTATTTCACATCGTTACCGTTATTGTTTTTTTCAACCAAAAAATCATCTTTAAAATGAATAAATGGTAGAAATTTTCGCTCAACTACTTTGTAATCTACACCAAAAACAGCCTATTTTATCAATAATTGTAGCACTTTAGAATTGTTTAAATAATTAAGTAATTTTCGCTTAACATTGAGACTTTATTTTGATAGAATCGCTAGTATTTTATCAGGAAAACTCAATTTCAACTAAAAATCCACTTTCCAACACCCAAAAGTGTAGGGAATTGGACGAATCGTTTAAATCTCCCGGCGCATCCACCATTTTTACAACTCGAAATTGCTCCACATTACGTAAACTACAAAAATAAAGTTACGACCTTGCTATAATTATTATAATTACCATAACAAATAGCAGTATTGGGTAATATTGTCATAATACGGATGTCTTATTAACTATTATGACCTACTTGTTCACATCAATGTGATAGTATAATTGAGAAAGACCGAAGAAAAAGAGAAATGTCCGCAAAAGAAATCCGACTAAAAATTCCAAATCTGTAGATATTAATAAAGTTTTAATAATAGAGGAAGACGGCACGATTATAATGATAGATCCAACTATGAAATTATTGTTTCAAATCACAACCATGTGAAAACTACTCGTATTGTTGATAATTAAGCTAGAATGAGGAAAAGTGGCTTTTCTGCTTGGTTCACTTTCGCTTCACTTAAAGTACAAATTCCTTTTTCTAGCCGATTTTTTCGACAACTTCAGATTATTAATAGTACAAAATCTTTAAAACATTGACTCGAATAATCAACGAAGTGCGACGAAAAACAGTAACACGCAAACAAATTTATATCTATGTGTATGTGTGTAGAAATTTCAATACATTTTTCTTTCTCGTTCTCCCGCATACAAATTGTATGTACAATCATATATCGTTACATATAAGTTTATGGAAATCTGGAAATGTCTTTGTTACGTAAAAATCAAGGAGAAACACACATGACTATGTGTACAGGGAAGGTAATAAAGTTCATCCATGCATTTAATACGCACGTATTTCCGGTAGGATACTGTCTGAATTGTTATTAAATCGATTTCGTAAAGTATAACAAACAGGGAAATTTTTTATAATTGCGGTTTTAAATTGTAGGAAAACTCATCTGCATTGGTAATCTTCTCGATTTTATTATAGAAGCGGAAAAACGATTAAATGTGAAAAAATACGATAATGATTTCCGCTAATGTGTTAATTAAAAGCCTCTTTAATATTATTAATTTTCCACTTGCTTGACTATTAATTTTCATTATAAAGCAACATTATAGAAATATGTTGGATTTTCGTTTCTATTATTCGCCGAATCACACAGAAAAAAACAACAAACAGTAAAGAATTACCTTGAAACGTTGCTGCAATAGCCAAATACTTGCATCAATACCTGCCATTTTTTCTCTCCTATTGTTCCTTTCCTTGTTCTATACTCGTCGATTAATCCCCCAGTGAATGTTTGACGGTTTGGGGTACACAACTATATAAACCTTCAATTGGTTTGTGTTGATATAACCAGTACAACAAATTCAACAGTACTGTGATCATCTAAACAACAATAAAATTAAATCAAACATGTTGAGACAGGTGAAATTCTCGACTATATTTACCGATAATTTAATTAATAATCGAATTATTGTTTAGATTGTTACATTAGCAACAATTTTGGTATGTACCAATGCCGGTATAATCGGTGAACATGGTTTAGGCGGCTCTTATGGCCATTTAGCCGGGTCAATTATCGCCGCTGCTCCAGTTTATAAGGCCGAACAAGCCGTCGATTATTATGTGAGTAATTAATTTTTCGGTTGGTGTTGAAATTTAGGATGAAAAATTGCAGGCTTACCCGAAATACGAATTCAACTACGGCGTCCAAGACGGTCATACTGGCGACCATAAATCTCAACACGAAGTCCGCGATGGTGATGTTGTCAAAGGCTCCTATTCCCTAGTCGAGCCTGATGGCACAATCCGGACTGTCCATTATACAGCTGATGATCATAACGGTTTCAATGCTATTGTATCACGATCGGGCCATGCTGTTCATCCAACACCAGTGAAGGCTGTCGTTGCCCCCTTAGTTTATGGCCATGGTCATCATTATTAAGGAAATTGCTACAACAATAGTTTATAATTGGTTGGATCTGATGATTTGATCTCTGAGACTGTGTCTGGTATTAGAAATGGCTAATTGATTTTTGTGTAAATATACCTCATGGCTTTACACTTTAACACTTTTTTCCGCACTATTTGTATTTCCTGTTCTTGTAAAGGAGCCATATTTATTTTTTTAAATTAAATATTCAAATCTGAAACAGAAATTTGTTTTTCTTTCTATCCAGTTTAGATTTAAAAAATTTAATTGTAGCTTCACTTCAATATTTGAGGAATATCAAGCACTGAAAACTGAACGTATACTAAGTCTAGTGCCGAAATGGCAGATATGCCTGCTTATTCAGCGGGAAAATTAAAATAAACAGAAATAAAAGATTCTATACAGTACGGTATAGATTAATAGTGAATAAAATGAAGTGCACCAACAATTAAAAGTGTTAGGAATGTCTTTTTCATTAAAAATAAACTCGATAAACTCTATTACATAGAATTTGAGGTTATATTGTTGACATGTAAACAAAAGAGTAATCATTTAGTTCGCCATTGGTACCAATGTAAGCATTTAAATTTTACTATCCATTTCTATATAAAAGCTATTAGTCTTTGATCTGTAAAGTTGGCAGATAATTCAAAAATTTATAGTACCTACATGACTTTACTAGTTGGTTTAAAAATCGTTAGAATATTTAATTATCGGCTTTCTTGAGTAATTTTAAACTAAAATTATGGAGAATTATGCATAAACATGAAGCCACTACGTCTGTTAACAACAATTACAAGTTTTCAAGACTCTAAATCGATTCTAACAAACTAATTTTAATGAAATTGTGCAATTCTTTATTAGTTTTTTCTATTTCAACCCGATTTATTATGCGAAGAGACCTTCAAGGGTCAATTGAAGGATTTTATTAAAGCAGGGTTCACTTCTATAACACAATTTCACCAAAAGAATTATTTTATGCCACATTTGCATTGGTTGATTATTGGAAGTTTCAAGCATACTGTTTAGAGAATTGATTGCCAATAAAAAAGAACCAAATGTTCAAGTAGTTGTGCAAGAATTGGAAAAAGGTGCAATTTTAATTATTAAATCTAATAATTCTAAGAAAGGATAGACAATATATTCTTAAAATAACAAGATTAGGGCAGGATTTTGTGGAATGTAACCCAATCTTTTCCGATTTACGTAGGAGACGTACACGTTTTTCAATCGATTTGACAACAAAAAATGCGATTGTCTATTCATTGGACGTGGACGTATCCATAAATATTTGTGCCAATCATCCGCGTATTTTTGCAGATTTTCTGCAATTATAAGAAGGAGTGCCAGATTCGTTATCTGCAATGTTATTGTAGTTGTTCGACCAGTCCTTTGAGATTTTTAATATTTTTCTAAAATATGAATATATGAAAGTAAAAGAGATTTTCCACGAACAATGCATGTTTTATTTATGTAATGCTAAGAGTAGATCTAATTGTCGTTGAAAATCGAATTAAAAAGAGAAAAGAGGAATAACAGTGTAGGTATGTGTATGTATATTTAAAAAAATTGCCAAGAAACTTTATGACTTGTAATAAATTTCATTTTATATAATCATATTAGCAGTAATCGACTAAAATATAATTGAAAACTTGCAAATAGCGTTATGTTCTAATAATTACAAAGAATTTATGCGTGAAAGACAATATTAACTGCCTGGTCTGTTTTTTACAAGTTTAATATTATAAAGTTAGATAATATTCGCTGAATTTCACCTTGGCAATGCTATTTTCGATGGAATTCCGTCATATTTCACGCATTTTAAAACTCACACATTTCGAAAATCAGAAAGATACAAATTTGATTATTTCGAACTGAAATTTTGTACCTTGCACGATCGACTACGCTCTTACAATGCCTGAACTAGGACGCTTTATTTTCGAGAATTACCCACAAATATGGAAATTATATTAATTGCTGTTTAATTTTCAACATTAAACACCCTAACCGTGAAATTTCCAGTGAAAGGAAAAAGTGTACGATTTTTGGAGCATTTGTGCCTTATTCCCAGTGTCCCGCTACAATTTCGTTCATTCAGTCTTGAGAATGAACAAAATTATTGGAGGACACTCAAATATCTCATTATAATAATTAATTTACATGGATTTCACATTATGGACAATTTAATTCACAGTATGTTGATTTTACAAACAAAATTGTTGTAGTAATTGGAATTTTACATAATTTCGGTACGTTTAATAGGCGGCTGTTGTTATTGTTGTTTGGAAAAAGAATGTTTTAAATCACTTGAACTTCGGGTGAAATTTCTTTCCTAATAATTAATTAGCTCATTTTTTCTATTTTTAAATAATTAATTATCGTATACAACAATAGTACAATACTTTCCAGTAATTTACAATTCAAGTAAAATCATTTAAAAAATGAAAACTGATGGTTGAGTGTGCAGGATTTTCTTTATAAAACACCCGATTTTCCCCAACAATACCAGTCGAAAATCTTCCGCATATTAACAAAGTCCGAAAATGTTCACTAAAGTCAGTTCAATTCTCCACTTATTTCCAGTTTATTTAATTTAAATTTGTTTCAGCTACTGGTTGTTGTCGTGCTGTTTGCTAGTGCTAAAGCTGGAGTTTTGTCGTCTGAAGGGCTCTCTGGAGGGAATCAAATAAGTGGTGTTTACGATAAATACGTCGATTATTACGTAAATTGGCCGAATTTTTCTACAATTCAGTCTTTAAACTTGTATCTTTTCAGAGCTATCCGAAATATCATTTCAAATACAGCGTAAATGATTTCAATACGGGTGATTACAAGACACAACAGGAATATCGTGATGGGGATGTTGTTAAAGGGCATTATTCGGTTTTGGAAGCGGATGGTACTATACGGACGGTTCACTATACGGCCGATAAACTGAACGGTTTCAATGCTGTTGTATCGAAAACTGGTCAAGCTCTCAAGAAAGAAGGAGCGTATTAGTTGATAACGTAAATTAAATTGTAAAGTAGTTTGAATGTTTTTATTAATAAACTTACTAAAAAGGTTAAAATCGTGTTTGTTTCCAATTATTCAATTTTCTTGAGTCTATTTGTGCTTTGTAATTGTAAAAATTTGCAAATAAGGACAATTATAGGCTGATTTCGTGAACCAAATACCTTATTATTATTCTAATTATCCGGAATTTGTTGATGCTCGAAACTTTTTTGATGTTTAAAGCAGAAATTCGGTAAATTTCTCGATTATTCTTCACTAAATAGCGATAAAATCGATTTAATTTCCTTTAAATACTGGAAACAATTCAAAATTTGACCGTTACTAATTGATGTAAATTTATATAGAATTCCAATTTGGGGAAATAGAAGAGCGAAAATTAATTATACTTTTTTATAAATTGAACAAAATTAATCAAGCGTAACGCACCGTGGAAAATGTTCTTGATTATTCATCGAAATTTCGCCAAATTCGCAAATTTCATCACTCATAACGAAGCAATTATGTGAAAATTAATCGTAACAGATTTCCCTGAGTCATATGTCGGTAATTAATAGCGTGCAAAATTTACTAAGACTTGTTTTATTATCTGTAAAATAAGAGAGAATTGAACTGAATCATAAAAAATATGGTGTGCATAAGAAAGTGAAAATTAAAAGTAAAAGCTGCAACAGTAGCAGTTTTAAAAGATAATCGGTTGTTTTTATTAATGGAAGATTTGCAATTTTTTTTTCGTATAAATTTCCAAACTAAATATTCCAAATAATACAAAAACGTTATTGCCAAAAAGTTCTGCATATCTAATAAGTTTCTGAAGTGAATACAGCAAAAAATGGACCAATTAAGATAACTTTCGAACATTACGATATCGTGAAATATACATAACATTATTACCTATTATAATCAGTGAATGTGTACAAGTCTAGTATAAAAGGCTTACAATGAGACGCAGAAATCAGTAAATTTTCGATAGCTGTCGAGTAACAAACAAGCGGCCAAAAAGATGTTCTTTAAAGTAAGTAATTAACATTTACTGTTGGATTAATCGTAAAATCATTTTTATAGTTGTTGGTAATTGTCGCATTGGTGGCTGTTTCAACAGCCCAATATTCAGAGGACCACGGACATCAGCTCGGCCATGCTTCATCTTACGCCAACAATAATCTCCAATCCCATCATTCTCACGAGCAAGTTATTGATTATCACGTAATATCGAATCTTGATTAGTTCTCGATCGATTTTATAATAATTTTTGGCTTTTTGCACTGTAGGCTCATCCGAAATACGAATTCAAATATGGAGTTGAAGATAAGCATACCGGTGATTATAAAACACAAGAAGAACACCGTGATGGTGATGTAGTGAAGGGTTCTTATTCATTGTTGGAACCCGATGGTACCCATCGTATCGTTCATTATACAGCCGATAAACATAACGGTTTTAATGCTATTGTTACACGACAAGGCCATGCTTTCCATCCTGAAACTCATCAGTCTTATCATCACTAAATTCTAGAAATGCAACGAAGTCCTGAATATACTTTTATATATGTTCGATAATTTTATAAATAAATTTGTTTTTTTAAAAAATATTTATTTTTACTCTTAACTCTTTCAACTGAACCACATCTTAGAATTTTAAGAGAGCCTTGAGACTCACTGGAATAATATTTAGACCCATTTATGGTAAAGAAAGGTCCAAAATAATGTTATAGATCGGTAACTGCAATATAGAGCGTTTCTAATAATCGAATTTTATATTAAATTGAACATAATAGAGCATGAATTTCGTCAATTTATTGGTATGCTTGTAAACAAGATAAAATGCCCCATCTAAAATTAGTAATGTTGAAAGTTACTCAATTTAAGATTTTTTAATTACATACCAACTTTAACGAATGGAAATAAATCAAAATATTTTAGTTCTATACATTATAGTACCTAAATAATGTATTATTTATAATTTTTAGAGTTGAAACTTCTCCTTGATCGTTAACACAATTGGTGCAATTATAATAAATGTTTCATTGCATTTTGGAAAAAAGAAGTTATTAAAATTTAATTATAAAGCAATAAAGGGTTGTCGTGGGAAAATTTTAAGTCAAATCTATGACTTTTAAAGATACACGTTTATCATATTCATATTTCTATCGTCTCGTTTTTATTAAGACTTATTTCAATTCGATTGTGTAGAGACTTTAATGAATGTAGAAATATTTAGGATAATTTGCTAGAAATTGTGCAAAATGTAGAAGAGCGCCCTATAAAAATAAGAATCTCATCTTAATTCTTATTGTAATCTAGTATCATTTAGATGAGATGCCAAATTAAGCGTAATTTAAGGAGATACTCTTGAAATTTTATAAATTTTGAAGCACATATCGTTAAATGAAATATTACCTACTACAATATCTATGTGCAATACTCATTTATTTAGGGATCTTCACAATTCTTCAAAATTACTATTTTCTTTTCTTCATGTAACTTTACAAGAGATATTTATATTAATTAAAGATTTTGAATTTCGCCTCTTGCATAACAATTCCTATAAATATTCCAATAAATGTTTACAACAATATGTCACACAAAATAAATTTCAAACAAATAAAAACCGATAAAAAACTAATTAATGCAGCTTTCAAACTTTATAACATAACATTATTAATTATAATCAGTGAATGTATATGAGATATTGATATAAAAGGCACACAATCGATTCCCCAAATCAGTATCGAATCGTTAGCAAACAACCAACAAAATGTACTTCAAAGTAAGTATAAAGTATTTTCTTTATAATTTCTAATAATAAAAATTATTCAAGATTTTAGTGATGGTTGCAATGGTTACTGTATCAAATGCTTGGATCTCTCAGGAGACCAGCCGTGGACACGGATATGAACACAGTCATGGCCATGCTTCATCTTATGCTAATACAAACCTTCATTCTAATGGACATATCATTAATGTAAAATCACGACTTTATTACTTATTTTGTTAATAAATTATTTCTAATTGTAGTCGCACAACCAGCCAAAATACGAGGCGAAATATGAACTTCAAGAGCAACAAATCGGTGATTATAAATCGCAAAACACAGAACTCAAATCACAGGGACACGAACTTGGCCATGCATCTTCTTACGCTAGCACAAACCTTCATTCTAATGTCCATACCGTTGATTACCATGTAAGTCACGATTTTATTATTTATTTGGCTTATTAATAACATGTTGCTCCTAATTGTAGTCTCATAATCAGCCAAAATATGAGTTTGAAGCGAAACACATCGGTGATTATAAATCACAAAACACGGAACTTGGCCATGCATCGTCTTACGCTAACACAAACCTCGAATCTCATCATTCCAAAGAGCACGTCATTGATTACCATGTAAGATTAGATATTTTCCCCATTATAATTCTACTAAATCGTTATTTATCTTGAAATAGTCTCATCCAAAATACGAATTCAAATACGGTGTTGAAGATAAACATACCGGTGATTATAAAAACCAAGAAGAACATCGCGATGGTGATGCAGTGAAAGGTTCATATTCATTGATCGAACCGGATGGTACCCATCTTACTGTTCATTATGCAGCTGATAAGCATAGCGGTTTTAATGCTGTTGTATCAAGAAAAGGGCATGCTTTCCACCCGGAAATTCACCATTCGCACCACTAGAAAACGACAAACGCTACTAAATCTTGAACAAATTTTTGTATATTTTTGATATTTTTATAAATAAATGTTTCCTTAAAGTAATTCACGTATTTTTAATTCGTTTCATATTTAAATGATTTAAATTTGAGATTACCTCGCTATTAATATTGTGATTTGATAGTTTGTTGGGATGATTTTGGAGATTTAGCTTAAACTAGCCTGTTATTAAAGCTAGCGATGCTTATAATTCGAATTTTATGAAGAGAGAATGCTTATTTCTTTTCACATAAGCATTGAAATTTATCAAAATTATCTTAAGAAAAGACGAGATTTAAGCATCTATTTGAATATTTTTGGTTGATATATACTCAAATCTAAGTCCTTAGGATAAAATTGCGTGATTTATATATAAAAATTGTTATTCCTCGTCATTTACTTAGAATACAGAAGCTTCTATTTTATCCCTTAAAGCGATCGTAAATAATTCTGTTATTCAATTGGGAAATTGAAGTAAATATTTAAAATTCTATACGGTATACTCGATGTATAATTAATAATATTTTTAAAAGTATGTTAGTATAGTAATTTGATACAAAATTGCTAATTTTGGGTAAATAATTATATCACTGAAAGTTTTTTGATTTATAGTTTCTTTTTAATTAGCTGCCAATACACATAACTATCGTAATAAATGAAAATGAATCTACATATGATTAAATTAGTTATTCCAACAGGGGGAAATAACTATTACTTGGATTTTTATAGAGATTGAAGCTTTTTAGTATGAAATATTGCCTGAAGGTTTATTGTAAATAAAAATATGCTTCAATGTAGCTTATTTCTGGATGATTTGAGTCAAAAATTGACCATATGTGTACGGTTAAGGACTATGTCTTTCCTTTCTTTAATATTATATAACTTTTCCAAATTCAATCATTTGCATAAGTACTTTATAAAAATTCCAACGAATTCAGAAATGTTTACAACAATGTGTCAAATTCTCTCCTAGTATTTGTTCCAAAAACAAACAAATATTAATTAATTAATATAACTTTCAAACATTACGATATAACTTATAAAATATACATAACATTTTACTTATTATAATCAGTGAATGTGTACGATATTGGTATAAAAGGCCCACAATCAGAGGGAGAAAATCAGTAAATTTTCGATACTACTCGAGCAACAAGTAACTTGAAAAAGATGTACTTTAAAGTAAGTAATTGTGCAAATTTTAGTGTTCAATTGTTACAATAATCTTTATAGTTGTTGGTAATTGTCGTATTGGTGGCGGTTTCAAGTGGCCAACATTTAGGCAGTTTAGGCCACGGACATGCCTCATCTTACGCCAACACGAACCTTCAAGCGCTTCATTCGAACGAACACATTGTCGAATATCACGTAATAGCAAAATTTTATTAATTACTTTGGGATTAATTGCTTTCGTATTGTAGTCGCATCCAAAATACGAGTTTAAATACGGCGTTGAAGATAAACACACCGGCGACAATAAGAACCAACAAGAACACCGCGACGGGGATGTTGTGAAAGGTTCGTACTCGCTACTCGAAGCTGATGGTACCCATCGTATCGTTCATTATACAGCCGATAAGCATAACGGTTTTAATGCTATCGTTACACGACAAGGACATGCTATCCATCCGGAAATTCATCATTCGCACCACCATTAGACGACAATGAATTGCCAAGTCTACCTATTTTTGTATTTTTTTTTGATATTTTTATGAATAAAACTTACTTTAAAAAAATATGTCTTCATACTGTTCTAGTAGTATTAAAGTAAACGTATTTGTTTTGAAATGATTCTAACAATCAAAGCGTTGCGAATTTTATTAGCTGGTTTCATGGATGCTTTACTTTAGTTTTTATGTTAAATGGACTATAATATCCATTTTTATGGCGCTTTATTAATTGTAAATCTGTTTCCTTTATTTGCATTCCCCTGAGACAATTTAAAAATGAATAAACTTTCATAACTCGAAATTGTTAATAATTATATAGATTATTGAACTTAAATTTAATTTTTCTCAATTCTGTGTCTTATTTTTGATCAGGAGGTAAATTAGAGATGTTACGGACTTCCGTTTTTGGTTCTATAATTGTGGAACTTCTATAAAATCTGGTAGCTCTGTTTTTGCTTCTATTTATGCACTTTTTTAAACGGATCTATAACAGAAATTACTGAATATACAAGAAATACGGATCTATTGAAGCTTGAAGGTCCGTAAATTTCCAGCATTTAATATTCGATATCTCAATTATTTGATGAGATACCACAATGGATAAAATGGCATTAAAAACGGCATTTTAAATTTCAATGAAACTTCGAGTTCCACAGGAAAATCTTAGAGCATGTTTTTTCATTATTTTTTTTTATATTTCCTTCTATAACTCGGCAAATATTATCGATTTTTCAACTATTTTCTCGCAATATATAGCCAATTGAACGAGCTTTTCAGATCTTTGGGAAATCCTTCAATAAATTTGTTAGTTTACTGGAAAACTGACAGAAACTTGAGGGCCTACCTCTTCGATCTTCTTTTCGATGCGGTGTCTGAAAAATACCAACTTTTAATAATCGATATTGATAAGACATTCTAATAAATACAGCAGCATTAGAAAGACCATTATAAAGAGTATCTATTCCATGAAGAAAATCCAAAAAGCAGCATACATTTTAGTCTAGAATTGATACTTTTTGACCAACAATAGGCTCAATAAGTTTGCACACAAATTGTACGTTAATGAAACGGAAACTTTACCTCGAAAATAGAAAATTGAAGGCTTACTATGCGACTTCTTGAGCTCTATCGGTATCCCAAAAGAGTGCAGATTGGTCCTATAAACGGATAATATTGCTAAAATTCTCTAGAAAGTTCCAAAACAAGATAAACTTTTAACTATTCCGCTTATGATTTAATCCAAGTACAGTATACCGATGAGATCACCAAAAATTTGTTGATTTTCCTTATATTGTTAAAAACAGAATAATTGGGCTAATGAAAGATTCCCATTTACATATTTTGCATAACAATCCATAAAAATTCCAATAAATGCACAAGAATTTCCTAGAAGATTGTCAAAAATTCTACACACTGAATACTTTTATTCCGTAAAAAAACAAACAAGACCCGAACTAATTAGATAACTTTCCAACATTACGTTATAATAAAATCTACATAATAGTTATTACTTTTTACAATCACTGAATGTTTATTGGTATAAAAGGCTGGGTATCAATGTGGAGAAAACAGTGAATTTTCAATAGTTGTCGGGTAATAAACAAACAATCCAAAGAGATGTACTTTAAAGTAAGCTATTGTGCAAATTTTAGTGTTTAGTGGATATTGTAACGATAATTATTATTCTTATAGATTGTAGCAATTGTCGCTTTAGCCGCTGTTGCAAAGGCTTTAATCATTGGAGACTCGGGCCATGGACATGCTTCATCTTACGCCAACACGAATCTCCAGTCGCATCATTCAAACGAACACGTTATTGACTACTATGTAATAACACAATTTGTTGTATTTGATAACAATTTGATTTATCTTCACATTGCAGGCTCATCCGCAATACGAATTCAAATATGGTGTTGAAGATAAGCATACCGGTGATTATAAAACACAAGAAGAACACCGTGATGGTGATGTAGTGAAGGGTTCTTATTCATTGTTGGAACCCGATGGTACCCATCGTATCGTTCATTATACAGCCGATAAGCATAACGGTTTCAATGCTATTGTTACACGACAAGGCCATGCTTTCCATCCTGAAGTTCACCATTCGTACCATCACTAAGAAGCTTGAATCTGCCCCAAATTTCAGATTTGTGTATTTTCAGTATTAATTGAATAAATCTATTTTTTATAAATGTGTTTTGGCGAATATCCATCCTTCATGACCTGAAAGTTTTAAGTTATTTTCGAAATTTCTAGTAATCTATTACAAAATTGAATGATAATTTAGAGGGCCAGTCTTTTAAGTTGGTACCAACAGAAAATGTTAGTCTATTTTTCTTTCTCCTACTATGTTAGTGAAAACGTGAATTTGGCAATTTTTTCCCACCATCGCAACATTCGAGAATTCTCTCAAATTCGTCTGCAAAACAGAATATTCTCCGCTAAACTAGCCCACGATTCTGCTTCGTATCAGTTTTCTTGCATTAATAAATCCATTAGGCCTCTGCGATTGGTGTGTCCTGTTGTAATTTTCTTTTACTTACAAGGCAATCATAGAATTCATTCAGCCACATCATTTTAATTAACTGAGAGTCGCTTTCACTACGCACATACGAATCAAGACAAAATGCTCTCTTTCCTATAATTTTCCCCCAAATAAAATTGCACAAATCAACCGATTACTTCTATTTCTAATAATTTTTAATTAAAACGATCGAAACGAAGAGAAAAATCGAACTAGTATATAGGGGAATTGTTAATTTTTAAAATTCTCAATTTAATTGGATAGAAATAGACAGAAAAAGAGTTTTTTCTTCAATATTATACACCGTCTTTTTCCGTTAAAATTAAATAAATTACTGTAACCTTATTTCTGATTATTTTATCGATTTCAAAACTGATTAATATTAATTTAGAGCATATTCGGTTACAATTATGTAATAATCTTCATCATTAATTTATAGTTAGGTAATTAAACGTACTTAGTTTGAATTATAAGACTAATTCTCACACACACAGAACAATAAATAGAAATACCGGCTGTTATATTTTTTTACTGCATTTCTCAGAGATATTAAAATTTATGAAACTAATTCGTTGGATTTCAATCGTTTTGGGCCCGATTGCAACAATATTTGTATGAGAATCAAATCTTCATTGTCTCAATTTCTAAGTTGGATCATCTCACATATAAAAACCACCATTCCTTGCTGTTTATTATCAGTTTTATTTCAGATAATCGCTGCGAATCAAGCAAAAATCATGTATTTATTGTGTTTAATATTAGCCCTCGTTAACTATATTGAAGCTGGTAATTTGGGCCTTAACCATGGGTCAGTTTCAAGTTTAGCGTACACCACCCATCATGCGCCATCGTACAATTTCAATAATCACCGGAATTTCGGCCATTTCACGCAACCAACTGGTGGTCAATCGTATTTGAGTTCGTATTCGACGAATTACCATCACCAGGAGGAATTCGAGCACGATTATGTGAGTTTTATTAATTTCAATTAATTATAAAATGATTTCGATGATTTAAGGCGCCGCCGAAATATGAGTTTAAATACGGTGTGGAAGACGAGCATACTGGTGATAAGAAAGCACAGCATGAGATAAGGGATGGGGGTGTTGTTAAGGGGCAATATTCGTTGGTTGAACCGGATGGTTCTGTTAGGACTGTGGAATATACAGCGGATCCTCATCACGGGTTTAAAGCTGTCGTCCATCGATCCGGACATGAGTCTGTGGCTTTTGGGCATCATTAAAACCACATAATTTCCAATAAAATTCTCAGTTATGTAAATTAATGGATATTAAATAAACTATTATTTCTAATGTGTGTGGTTAAGCCTGTTTTTGCTTATTATCCCCAAGAATGCTTGACTCTGCAACTTATCTTGGACTGCTCTTTTGATTGTGCGCTTACCCCCGATTTGAGCCTCTTATAAGTTGCCCCTTTTGGAAAAACAAATTGTTTCGAAATCTATTCAAATATTTACTTTCACTACTACTATCTTTGATAAATGTGTATTTAGTAAATTTTATGGTGGTTGCAACACGCATCCTTGGAGTTTTTGTATAACGAACGGACGATTGCACACCGCCGTTCAATTGGCATTCACCTTGCCTGAACTTTTGGGCCCTGAATTTGCACCCTCATTACACGCCTTTTTAAACCTCCACCATCCCTATAGTTTTGTCCAAAGAAAACAGTGGTGATTATTTGTAATTTTGGAAATTGTAGGTCTTAAATTTGCACAATTTTTGCACCATTTCAGACGTTACTAGGTGAAATTTGAGACGAAATTGAACGAAATTGCATGCTTCGATAAGTAGACTAGTAGTTAATGAAGCATGCACATAATTTAATAAGATCACGGCTGTGATAATGTAACTTTTTTGGAATTTAATTGTGAACACGTTAATCAATAAATAACGATTAGGTAACGCAACACCCATATTCTTTGACTATTTCCGACTTTTGCGAAATACATCAGATGTAGGAGTTGAAAGATTCCAATTTTCTCTTTTATATTCATATTCGATGAAAATTGAATTAATTATGTAAAAAGCATGAATTAAAGACTGATAAAATATCGAATGTCAAGATCGTTTCATCGTAAATCTTTGACGACTTCAGCTGAAAAGGTTGACAATAGTATTGTGCAAACAGATCATCATTGACCATAACCACAGTGAGAATTGGACTGAAATTTGTGTTTCGGTTGAATTTTTGATTGTTTTCGAGTATTTTTCCGTGAAATATCCATCATAACTGATTGCTACACGTGTCATGTTGTCGTTTCTTTGACGCAATTGGGAAAACTTTTAATTAAGAAAAAATTCTTGTTCTTTTTGTTCTATCACAGTTGTCGCAAAATTTTATTTAACTGACAGTTGTTTGTTATCGTGTCGTAATCTTTATAGCACGACATGGGAAATAATTTCCTTTCTAGAATTTTTCATAATTTCGTTGCTCTTAGGCAGATACACACGACCATTTGTTGTAAATTGTTCATTAAGGGTATATTGTAAATTTGGGGCGTTTAATTACCTTTTGTAGATTAATGTAATAATAGACAACCTAGATAATTATAATTATTTGTAACTTTATTAATTTAAATAAATATGCATGTTTCTTTTGGACTTTTTCTTTTTATCTCTACTACATGGATAAATAATCTGGGTCAAATTTAGGCAATTCAAGGAATTACATAAACACTCTGGTACCAACACCCAGGGCGTCTATTAGAATTTCATTATCAAAATAGTGAATGTTGTCCAATATTGGTGTCTATCTACGAAAAAATCCGAGTATAAATTGATCACGATCGACTTTATCAAATCAGTTCGAAATTAACCAACAATCAACTATCAAAGAAAATTAAACGAACAAAATGTTAACAAAGGTTTGATTACTATAATTAACCCATTTATTTATATAATTTATAAATTAATTTTAGATTTTAGGAATTATTGCCTTAGTGGCGTCTAGTCAAGCACTCCCATTGGGCAACGCCATTTCCTACGCACAAGTCACACAGCATCTCAGCCATGGTGCTCCGGTTGCCTACAAAGCCGCCCCTGTATTAGCCGCTCCAGTTGCTGTAAAAGCCGCTCCTGTATTAGCTGCTCCACTCTTATCCGGACATGGTGGTGGTGCCGGTTTATCATTGGGCGGTTTATCACAGGGTGGTTTATTATTGGGCGGACATGGTGGTAGTTCATATTCCGGTTTATCATTGGGCGGCCAAAGTGGTTTATCATTGGGCGGACATGGTGGATTAGGTGGATTAGGTGGATTGAGTGGATTGAGTGGATTGGGTGGATTAGGTGGATTAGGCTTAGGACATGGTGTTCAGGCCGTACATGCCGCTCCTGTCGCCAAAGCCGTCCAAGTTGACTACTATGTAAGGCAATTTTCGTATCCATTTTCTATTTGAGATTGTTGATGAATATGAATATAGGCGCATCCACAATACCAATTCAAATATGGTATTGAAGACCACCATACCGGTGATATCAAATCACAAGAAGAACAACGTGATGGTGATGTTGTAAAAGGATCGTATTCATTAGTTGAACCTGATGGTACACGTCGTGTTGTTCATTATTCAGCTGATAAGCATAACGGTTTCAATGCTATTGTGAGCAGAGAAGGACACGCTGTTCATCCACAACAGGTTACTAAAACTTTGATAGCTCAACCGTCACATGGATACTCTCATTTATAAAAAAGCCTGTACATTGTTCTATTCTATTCGTTATCATGAATGCTTGAATGTTCGTTTTTCATGAAAAATATACGTATTTTTAATAAAACTCTCTTTTATTTTCCGCAAACATAACCTTAACTGAAAAGAAACACTATTTCTATTGAAGTGGAGGTCAACTACTGAGATTCTTACAATCCCAGTCTTCTTCGAGATTTATCTGAAGCAGCAAAGAAAAACTTGCCTAAGTTTATTGAAGTTTAACAGAAGTAGAACAAAGAATGAGAGAAATGGAATTGTTACTAGACTTTTCTCATAAAGTATGCCCAAATGTCATTAAAAAATCATTCTGAGACTCATCAAAGGAAAATCATCTGATAATCTATTATTCTAAATATGCAGATACACTTTTGCCAGTTTCTTCAATATTTGCCTGAAGCAATGCGGAAGTAGTTTTAAGAAAAAATAGCCTAAGTCTACTTATAGAAATTTAATAGATTTTCCTTTAAGAAAATAAAAGCTTGCCAGTACTACTGTACTTTTCTCCTAAAATTTGTCCAAATGTAAGTGACGCATGATTTGTGGGCGTTAACAAAATAAACTTCTCTAAAAATCCTAAAACAGTTCCAATTTCTATTTATTAAAATTTATTAGAAGTGAGATTTTCTTTCAAGAAAATAAAAGTTTGCCAAAAATTTGCCCAACGGTAAGTGACGCATGATTTTTGGGCGTCAACAAAAGAAAATCTTCTAAAAATCTCAAAAATGCTTCAATTTCAATTGAGAATTCGGCTGAAAAAGAGGCTAATACATCAACAAATTATACTAACTTTTCTTAGTCTTAAATGAGCCTTTCAAATATTGCTGATGCAAGCTCCAAGTGCTCCAATTTTTGAAAAAAAGTATCTCTTTCATTCTGCAAGCTATTGAAACGCATGAGGACTCATTAGATAGAGCGCTTTAATCCGAAGAAATAACGCAATTTGGAAACTCTAGAGAACTTCTATCTATTTGAAGGTCCAGCTTAAAAATTTTACAATTAAAAGGATAGAGCGCCAATTTTTTTCTGTTTACCTGCCAATTATCTCCAAACTTACAGGTTTGTTTTAAATTTTGTAATATCCCTGCGCCTTCATAACTGGAACAATCGTGCCTCATGAATACAAAATTGTTAATTTGACTTGTCTATATTTATAATGAACGACAACAATCAAAATCAGAGTATAATTTCTATTGCAAATAATTGCTTGAATTATTTAGATCAATAGAGAGTATGGCCTAGAAGTTTCCTTTTATTTTACATCTAAAAAAACAACATTGAAAGCTAAACGAACCGAAAATTATATAGTAATCTTAATTATTATGAAATTATCAATTTTTCTTGAAATTTATTCAGAAAGGACACTATTTCAATATTAAGCGCTTATTGTATTTTGATTTTTGCATATTGTTTCGCATGTAGGTGTTAATTATGTCTCTATATTTGTAACGTTTAGAAGGAAGTGCAACGCTAAGGTTGCACCATTTTTTAATCAAACCCCTTTATTGCTGCACTTTCAAATTGTTAATATTTCGTACAATCAATAACGTAACGCACAGTCTTTTTCCCCTCGAATAATTAAAGTGAATGTCGGTTTTGTGTATATAAGAATGACGGTACCGTACCGATGTCAGTCAGTGAAGTTCAGCCAACGTTAAAACACCCTAAAATCAAAAACATGATTATTCAAGTAATTATAATTTGAATTTTGTTAATATTACTAAAATTTTGTTTTTTTCCAGATTGTTTCATTGGCAATTCTCGCCGCTACAGCTAATGCAGGCTTGGCAACATCTTACGCCGCCGGTGGCTTATTGTCCCATGGTGGAGCTATCTATGGAGCTGGTTTAGGCCACGGTGGAGCTATCTACGGAGCCGGTTTAGGCCACGGTGGAGCCTTGTATGGAGGCGGCTTAGCTGGACATGGAGCCGGTCATGCAGCCATCGCTGTAGCTCCAGTTGCCATCGCCAAACAAACCGTTGTGGATTATTTTGTAAGATTTACCTTTCTGAAAAATTCTTCCAATTATTATTGAAATTCAATACTAGGCACCTGCAAATTATGAATTTAAATACGGCGTTGAAGACCCGAAAACCGGCGATAATAAGAAACAATCAGAGGTCCGTCATGGTGATTCTGTTAAAGGCGAATACTCATTAGCTGAACCTGATGGTACAATTCGTATTGTTAAATACACAGCTGATAAGCATAACGGTTTTAATGCGATTGTATCAAGAATTGGACATGCTGTACATCCACAATTGTATGCCACTAAAGCCGCTATTGCTTTACCAATTGCATTACACGATGGTGGATTAGCTGGACATGGTGGATTAGGTGGAAAATATTAATTGATTGTCGGTTCTTTCGGTCGGTTTTCATCATTCTAATCATCAACATATCATTTGCCATTTTAGCCGCAACGTTGCTCTCATCTCGTATATTAACATGTCTCTTTTTTCAAGGGATAGTATTACTGTTGTACTGTAAATAATAACGATTAGACTTTATTATTTTAAATAAAGTTGATTTTCAAAGAAGTTGCCTTTGTTGCTTTATTCTTTAAAACTTGACCCAAACATTTAACCCAAATATAAGAGCGAATATGCCCAAATAGAGCAAATTCAACAATTCAGATTATTTTCAAGAAATTCAACTTATAGAATGAAAAATAAATCTATCCATCTTTTGATAAGACTTGATTTAGGTTTTCCTGGTCTTTACATTCCTTTAATTTAGATCCAGAGTAATAGGTAGGTACAAATTCAGCATTTTAACGCAGCTTTAATAACGAATAAGACAAATTTTTGCAACCGTAAAGGCCTTTAATATGAATTAAAAATGAATTAATTTGTCCTAGCGTCGAGCTTCTCATTATGTTATTAGGCTGAAGATGAAGCACTAACCGTTACGATCGTCAGCTGTAGGAATATTTAACTCTCCTTTCGTCCGGTTCGACTAATGAATATTCACATCTAACGATATTACCGGAACGTATTCCTGCTTGTTCTTTCCGATCACCTGGATACAAATTGGTAATCTTTCGAATCATAATGAGCTGGTGGCTAGAAGTTGTACAATTATCTCAATATAATCTACGGAATATTTAAGCATTTAACACTATCAGATGATCAACGAGACCAGTTTTTTTGGAGTAATAAGAAATGTAAAAGCGAAAACCTAGAAAATTGTTCAATAAATTTATGCACTAATGAGTACATTAACATTGTTAATAATTATACAAAGTTTAATGTCGACGTAATGAATTATTAATTTTTAGTTCAGTACTCTTTAAAATTTAATAATCAATTATTTACCAACTCAATTCTAACTTAATTGAGTGACTACCGTACCGTTCACTTCTTTATGTTAAGAAAAAGTGCCGGAAGGGCCAATTACTTTCATGATTTCCACTTGTTCCCAACTTATCCTGAAATTTCGAAGTTTTTCTTAAAATCAAACACCAAACTTTCAGAATTTTGAAGAAATCTCCACTTGTATTGCATCATTACACGATTTTTTCTTCTAAACTAGATTAATATTACGTTTTGATTTAGATTTTATGCTTGGATAATTCTCGATATAGATCTAATGACAATCAAATCAATTGGGTAACATAATCAATTACCAAAAAGAAAACAAATTGGTATTTACCGTATGGGGTTCGATACGGGTGCACAATCAGAAAAAGTGACCTGGATTTGATTTGAATCACATCTGGCTCGTAGTCGCTCTAAAATAGGGATGAATTTGCGGCTGAAAAAGAAGTTAAAAGGGTGTTACAGGTTTGGACGTTCGTTTCTCTAGAATTTAGCTAGACTGCCTTGCAAAAAAATGACATTTAATGTGTTATATAAATGTATTCACAAGACATTACACATATTAATTTGTTTGTTTCTTAGAGGCTAAACTAAAAAAATCTATAACTAGAAATACAAATGATTCATTGAAATATTCCCTTAATTCCCATGAACAAGACGTAAAATCGACAATGGGACACTTTCATTCGTTATGATATGAATTGATTTTGTATTGCTTTCATCATCATCATCATCATACACCAAAAAAACAATCAGTATTAATATCAAGTTTGCCAAAATTGTAAAATCATCGAAATTGAACGATAACAACAACAAAATTCACCGAAAAATCGCGCAATTATCAAGGAAAGCATCCCATCACTGTCACCGTATGTACAGAATCTTACGTGTAGTTTGTGTGAATGTGTATGTGTTTATGTGTTTGTGTACGTGTGAAATTTCCCAAATTTAAATTTCATCAATTGCTTTTCAGTACGTATATATATAAAAATACAACTCCCAGAAAAGATAATCATAATCAATAATAATTAAAAATAATAATAAACGAAAATTAAAACAAATTATATACAAAATAATCGGAAATCCGGCGGAATCGACCACCAGTTTCGCATTATTGTTGAATCATCGTTTATTCCGATATTGGCGACTAAAATTATTGCACGGCGATTCGAACGGGGTGAATTGTGATAAATAGAGGAAATCGTGGGGAAACTGGTGGCGATTCTGCAATTCTGGGCGAATTTCAGTCTCGATCAAGGCCGGAATTTTCCCAAAATTGGCGCCAACTGACGAGATCGAGAATCGCTATGCTGATTAAATTTCCCCCATTCACCTACGGAATTTTCCTTTGAAAGAAATTAAATGAAAATAAACGAGGGGAAACGATAAGCGCCTGTACTGGCCTGGAAGAGAACTTCTCAATTACATTCAAATAAATTAATAAATATTATATAATAATAATAATAATAATAATAGCAATAATAATAATGATAATAATAATAACTAGCTTAAAATATTTGGCATCATTTCATTATCGTTATAACATAATTATAAAATTATCTTTTGTAATTTGCATTTTTTTGTCAATTATTTTGGATGTCGTCATCAAGGGATCAAATTTGACTGAGACGATTCTAACACTATACAATAATTTGTAGGCATGTTTAAGAACACTATAAAAATTCTTCTTTTTGTTTATCATCTGTGTCAAAAAATATATATTCAAACACTACAAAGAATAATTCTATGTTTCACTTTTTTGTTATTTTTCTGTTTACAATTCTCAATTATATTATGGAAATGCACACAATGAATTCCATGTAAACTATATATACACAGCATTGTTTAGCATATAATATATAAATATTATCAATAATAATTATGATAATAATAGGGGCGAGATTTCATCAAGTTCGATATAAGCACATGAAAAATAAATTAATTTCGGTTTGACTGGATCTCGCAACTTTATACACACACAGAACGAAAAATCTCGGCATAGATCCGTGTTATGACCGACTTCACGTGTTTCCTCTTTATTTATTTCTTTATACAATTTGGCAAAAATATATTTTAACGTGAAGCAAGGTTACTAAAGGCAACTGGAACTTGAGTCGCGTTCCAAAAGAGAATTCACAATCCTTCATTACTTTTAAAATTAAACGCGAATTACTCGTACCGATCTATCGTTATAAAAATTAAATTAAGTGATTACTTAAATCAACACCCACAATCAGACTTAAATTAAGACTTATTTGGTAAATTAAAAAATAAATAATTTGGAATACTATTAGTTTTGTACTTGTACTGTGGAAATACACTCGATTCTTGTTGTTTTTTTGTGTAAATTTCTTTTTGTATACGTTTCTTGTAGTTTACTGAGATCATTGAGGCACTGATGATTCGAACAATAAAATTTTCTAATCTGAGAGTTACTGAAAATATTCCCATTTGTGCTTTATTTAAATACAATTAAAAATATATTGACCATGTTGTGGACGATTCAATTTCTTATGTTGGTAGAAGACTAACGAAATTCGTGTCGGATTCGTACGATTCGGTTGTTTCAACGCTGTTGTTGCATGCAACTCGTATTTAGCACATTCGAATAGTATACTGCCGTGTTGTAGGGCTATTGCTACACCGCCTGTGGTGTTATCTTGGAAACATTGCAAATTATCGGTGAATATCGGGCTATTGTTGGGATTTTGGTTGTTTTGCGTCGACAATACCCGTTTCTTCAGCCGAATCTCCGTTCTGTACCTAGAAAACGAAATAATTACGGGAAATCTAATCAGCGTTTCAACATACTTGTTTAAAATTTCAACGCTGCCCAGTTGAGTTTCCTCTTGTTGTTTCCAAGCAGAATCAAATTCATCACTATTATCAACGACATACAACGGCAAAACATGCAGTTGTTCATCATCGGTCTTGTCAACTTTTTTACATTTGGTTAATGTAACAACAACGGTACACCCATTACTCATATTGTTTAAATCACGGTGCGAATGTGCACAAAAATCCATACAAACTGTACAACCGCTAAACGGCCGACTGGTCAACGTTCGCCTGCCTAACCGGCAATCGCTAATCTTCTCATAACGACACTGGTTTTTAAACGATTGCGGTACTAAATTCTTATAAATACAACCAAGATATTTAGCTAGATTTTCTAAACGTTCCTGTATTGAAAACTCTTCGGATTTGCGATTTAAACGGAACTTTCGGACGATTTTCGAACGGGCAAATTTACAACCATCAAAGAACATACTCCATGAACAACCGAATGAAAAACTAGCTCCACATTTATTCGGATCATATCCCTGACAAGCACAGGATTTATTCTCGTTGTAACTACAACGACGTTCTGTTCGTATACCGAATTTTATTAATTTTTCCGTTAGGAAAGTGTACAGTTCGTTCGATGTAGTTTGATTGATACCATCCCACATAACGATACATACAATAATGAAGGCGGAATAACAACGATGGCCCTGTCGGTGTTTCACTATAATTAAGTATTTCTCGTCGAAACTCGATCGGCGAATTATCTAAAATTTATAATTTCGTATAGAAATTAATAAAAAAACTACAATAATAGATTTACCCATTTAGCTATTGGACAACCTAAGGCTGTCTTCCCTTCGCGTCCTGTATAGATGATTTTCTCGATCCTGATGGCATTTCCAGTAACTCCAGTTTTATTTTCCATATCGTGGCGTAGATTTTTCAAACTATTTGAACAACCTACAATTGCCCGAAAGTGAAACAATAATGTGTGAAACGAGCAGGAAAAGTATACACTTTTCTTGCGAGTTATTGGAGTATCGGTCGTATTCTGCAACTTTTTGATGATGCGTTACTAGGACTAGCGTTGTCATAGTAACGAATCGCCAAAAGGTTAGAGAATACGACTGGTATGTACGGTTTTTATAGATTATGACTGACCTAAATGAGTGTAATAAGCACCAGATTCATTTGGTGATATATCAGAATATAGGAAACAATCACATTTTGGTATTTGTGTTTCAGTTTTTTGTGTCTTTGGTTTCTTTTTGGATTGTTGAATATTACCATCACCATTATTTGCCATTTGTGGTGATTGTGAACAGCCACCATCATCACTCTTAAAATTTTTATTAGAATGATGATGGTGGCTAGGCCATAAAAAATGACCGGTAGCGTCATTCTGTTGTTGTTGTTGCTGTTGTTGTTCTGTAGTTTTCTCATCGCTAGTTGTAATTGTTGTATTTTCATCGTTTTGTTGATGTTTATTCAATATCATCGTCTTGATTCGAGTATTCAAATTTACCCTGTCTGTTGTTGTTTGGTGGGAATATTCGCTTTCCATTGTTGATGGTGGTTTTGACCCATTATCGTAGACAATCTGGTGATTATTCCAATTAACTTGTTGATTATCATTTTGCCAAATTAAATGATGATCATCATGACTAGTTCCGCTGTATTGTCCACTGCCTGGGTATCCACTAGAGTTGTGTGAAACTAGCTGCGGGCTGCTGCTCACTTGCGGATACCCAGGCTTGGCGTTTCCCGAACTCGTTACTGGATTATAATTCTGATTTGAACTGGGACTAAAATTTGTTGTCGACACTGATGATGATGTTGTCGTACCATAATTAGTACTATTCTGATTAAAATTTGGATTATTGGCCGAACTACTAATGGCACTATTCACTGAACTTGGTCTTGATATATTACCGTCCGTTTGTACACCACTATTACCACTATTTGTGTTACTATTACCACTAACATTACCACTGTTTGAATTAACACTTTGTGATGTTGATGGGGTCGTTGCGGGCGATACAAAACTCTGATTTGTCTGTTGGTAATCGGAATATTGTTGGGTTTGCTGTTGGGTAGGTGGTGGTTGGCCGCGGGTTTGTGGATTTTGTGGTGCCGGCGCTGGACTTGGTGTATGCGAATAATTCGAATTCGGTCTCGGTGTTAATTGAGTTTGCTGACCGGGAGTACTTGGTGGTCGAGTATTGGTTAATACTTGAACAGGACCAGTCGTATAAAACGTGTTCGTTTCAAAGGCTGGTTGTTGATAAGCCGTCTGATAAATACCATTCGAATATTGCTGATAAGTATCTAAAGTTGGCTGTGTAACTGCTGGGATTTGTTGAATAAATTGCCCTTGAGGCCAACCTGAAAACAACATTTAAATATCGCATCTTTAATGTATGATCGACATTTCCTCTATTCCACTCACCTTGTGTAGGATCCGTCTGCCATACGGAAGTTGGAAACCGATTTGGGTCTGGATAAAACGGCATTGGAGTCTGGAAAAGGTCAGTTACAATTTAATGATGTTCCAATTTTATAAAAACATTAATATTTCAGTATATTTGGTTGCCTATGTACATGTATGTATAGAGTTATCCATGCTGTCAAGAACAAACAGTTTATCTTCCTCGGGGATGTTTTGTCGAGGCGTCCGGACGCCTATAAAAGGGGGAATTCAGTGTAATCCCCCGACCCGGGCAACTCCCGACTAGGATCAGATACACCACCTCCATCCCACCAAACGTTATTGTAGGTCAGTGCTTTGCTTATTCCCTCGTTTACTGCCACCCTTTTATCAGAATAAAACTGACTGAATGACTGAGCAAAGTTATTTTAATAAATCAAACCACTCTATACACATGCATTGGAAATTAGAACAAATCATTATTTATAGAAAACCGATTCTTACCATTGGTGATTGTTGTTGGACGGGTAATGTCTGTTGGTCTGGCTTCAAAATATGAACAGCTGATGGTGGTACAGTCGCCGGCTGAGGACTAGGTCTTGTTGGTTGTTGTTGTTGCTGCTGCTGCTGCTGTTGTTGTTGTTGTTGATTCGAAAGAATCGTCACATTACCGTTTGGTTCAGAAGACATCGCCGTTGGTGGTGGACCTGAAGAAACAGCCGCCATTGGCCCGCTCGGTTTTCTACCACGGTAACTCTAAGAAATGCAAATAATCAAACAGAACGAAATTTGATAAATTTGAAATCAGAAACTTATTCAAGGGTGAATTTGTGCGTTTTCCGCTTTTTTTTAAATTTATAGAATTCAAGCTATTCTTATAGGAAATTCGGGCGGTTTAAATTTACAAAAATCGATAGATTTCTGCCGCGGGTAGTAATAATACCGCAATACATACATGAATTAATAAAACAATAATCTAATTTAAATTGTAAAGTAACCAACATATATTTATTTATGCTCTCGGTACAACAATGATGTAAAAATTGTTAAATAAATCAAAGAAACAACCGTATTCAGTTAGTACTTCGAGTTTAAGCTCATATTTCTAGTTTTATAACTGTAAAAACTACCTCATGGCTAAATTAAAATAGGGGTTGTACGTGTACGCAATGTTGAAATCTTATGTAACCTTTTCCAAGTTATTTGTTTAGACAAGTGCTTAGGTGGATTCTGCTCTAACGTCGCTTTCAAGATAAGCATTCATACGAGTTATAAGCGATACTTGTAGACGACATTTGGTGTGATAATAAAATTTAAAAGCCCAAAAATCCAGTGTAACTCTATATGAACATTTCTGTACATGTCTGTATAAAGTTCACAACATTAACCGTATGTCGATGATTATGCATCAAGCATACGAACTAATACGGTTAAATGCGATGTTATCCGATTGATCGGAGGGTTGAAAAACTTCCAACTAGTTTGGGGTTTTATAAAAATGAAGATTTGGTAATTTTTCAATTGATCGTAAGTCTGAATAAAATTACGTCCGATTTCGTGGGAAATTGAAGAGGAAATTGCGCTTTTTTTCCAGATCGACACCTATTACTGTTACCAACCCTCTAGGTGACTTTATCCATAACGATGGTCGTATTTATAGTCATTTCATCGTTTACATCTCTCGGTTTTTGTTGTTTGTATTAGTGTTTGTCGTAATATTCGCACGTTACCCCGTGTTCGTTGAACACAGAAAGCTGAAGTATTGATTAATCCAATACGCATGCTCGATGTCGGAACACATTTTCTACAAAATTTACAATTACCGTGTACAGCTCATCACAAAATTATTCTCTTGTACAGTTTTGATAAGGTTTTTTTTTTCAAATAGCGTTGCTTTTCCGGGCGACCGGCACGAATTATTTGGCCGGCATAAGTAGAACAATAGGAACAACAGTAACAACCCCAATAGTACCGCCACCGATCGGCTGTAATAACATGTGTTAGTGGTGGTGGTGGTGGTTGTAGTGGCGGTGGCGGTTGTGGCGACGATTCCATCAACGATTTGATTTACGTAAAAATTCAACCGGAAAAGTTGATTTAATTTCAACGTTCATCACCACCACACACTATTACCACCATTAGCAAACCATCATTTCGGCTAAATAAGAAAATTTCTTGGTTAGACGAGTTTGTAAATGAAGATTACATTTTGCACCCTCTTAGAAAAATTAGAAATCATTAATTGCAAATGAGGGTGGCTACAGATAGAAATATATACAATATTATAACTCCACATTCAGATTGTGGTAGGCTAACTTGACTCTAGGATTTTATTGATTTTCGGATTTATCGAGCCAACGTTCGCAAATAAAAATAATACAATAAATCACCAATTATTTATGTGACTCATACGCATTTGCTACAAACACAACCAAATAGAACGATAGAAAATTACAAACGGAAAGGACAAAAGTAGGCAAAATCTAAATACTTTTTGCCCTTCAATCAGTATATAGAGTAAATCATGTTACCTTTACAATGTTTGATAAAATTGCAACCTACCCCAGCACCTCGGCCCTTTCCCCGTCCCCGTCTTGACTCTCCACGTAGGTAACTCGCATCGCCGTACAGATTCTAAAACAAAAAAATCAAAAATAAAAATAAAAATAAATTATAAAGCGAGAATCGATTGATGCAAATCATAAATAAATAAAGCAAGAAAGAAAATCAAGCAGAAAAATTAATAAACTCCATTTATTAGAAACAAATTATCGTCATTTTGAAACTTTTGAAACTCTATCTATAGGAATAAAAAACGAATTTTCTTATAGTCACACCGTCAATTTGGAAATAGCAATTAAAGTCGGGTAATTAGAGTGTTTAGAGTACTGGCAAAAAATCGTTCAATTTAGAACGGTTCATCCTTCATTTAACATCCAAAACAACTTCGTTAATTAAAAAAAAGTACCCGGACGGACCTCATAATAACAATTTTAGAAGATAAAAACTTTATAGCCTTCGATGCTTTTGTTAAGAAGCATTTCGATAAGAATTAAAAGAAACGATTCATTTCGATAACCGATTTTGAAGTCTTCTACTCAAAGAACACGCCAACATTCAGATATTGTCTTTAGACTTGTGAAATCGGCCAATTAAGAAAACAAGTGTACGCTAAAAAGCCTACAATTTCCGCCCTAAATCAACCGACAAAGAAGATAAAAATATTCAAATTTTGCAAAATTGAAAGACGCTTTAAGAGGTTTTTTTGGCCTTTCTGAAACTTACAAACATGATCGAATAATGGCTGGTAATATTCAACAAAATTAGCAAAATTTTACGTTCCGATACCGGGAATCGAACCCGAGCCTCCTGGGTGAAAGCCAGGTATCCTAGCCACTAGACCATATCGGATTATGGGGGCTCTCCCACAGGATAGTTTCAGGATAATTTGAAAGTCTGTGATTTAAAAAAGGAAGTTGTTCCGATACCGGGAATCGAACCCGAGCCTCCTGGGTGAAAGCCAGGTATCCTAGCCACTAGACCATATCGGACTACGAAATTATAACGTTAGCACTTTTGGTCATTTGGCAAGTTGATTACAATTGGAATTACCCCTAAAATTTTAGAAACATTTCAAGTAAAATATACAAATTTAAAATTTTATTTCTTTTTAGACAAGAATATTACGATAAATATTGTAATTCATTAGTACATTTATATAAACCCTTCCGTTAAAAAAACTCTACAACTACTATAGAAATTAACATTTTTAGCACGGTTTATTTAAATTTAAAGCCCCATTTTGAACCGTTGATATTAGAAATTGTTGGTTGATTTATTGTCCAACAAAGCAACATTTTTGAAAGAATTCCCAAATAACAAAGTCCCAAACTCTCAAGCTAATTTTGTACAATTTGAAGCTATCCAATAATTTTGCAACGCTTCATGCAGAGTAATTATTGGAAAACAAAGTTCTAAACAATGTGTTCATTGGCTAGTTTTAGTTGATCTGTAAATGTTTGACCAATAGAGAGAAAATTCGCCAATCTCTTTTCAATAATCGCAAATTTACTGTTATATATTTGTATATAAAGTGATCGAATTAGATTTTTGTATATAAGCGACAAGATCGACAGTGGGTGGAGTTTTGGCCAGCTGTCAGCGATACATAGACCACGTGTTTTTCGTCAAGGGTGTACAAAATATTATTTATAATTTTTTCTATACAACGAGCTAAACAATTTTGTATTGTAAAGTTCATATAAATTTATTTAAATAGATTAGAAAATTTAAAAAATGGTCTAAAAGTTCGTTGCTATTTATAAAAATTGTCAATTATATTATAAAATATATTGACGGGTATTTTGGATAACCCTGAAAACAAGCGCACCTGGTTATTGCTACCGGATATACACAAGCAGACACACAGACGGTTGTTCTCGTTTCTCTTCTATGTCTTTACACCCAATATGGTATAAATTTTCATATGTCACTATTTTGGGTATTACTTTTTTCAACCTAACATTCGAAGAAAAAAAACACAAACTTCTAAAAATATCCAACAGATTTCGAGCATAAAACAGGCTAAATTTGTCGAGATGCAGCTAAGGTGTAAATTGAGCTATGGTCAGTGTTGAAATGACCCCGGTTAAGGTCTAGGTCGCAATTCTCTCATTCCCCTCTTCTACTACTAATCGCATCCTAGAAGGTAGACGTGGGATTTAATGGAGATCTGGAGGGTCCGTAACGATTACTCAAGAGAACGCATCGGCTCTCTGTCTAGACTCGTTATGGTGCTAAATTTGAAGTAAACAAATCGTACAACATTCGCAGATGTCGATGAATGAACGAACGGGAAGAATGGTAAGAATTTTCGAAATTTAAAGGTTCAACTACAAGGGTGAAAGGGGAGAAAGGGAACACGATGTTTCGATGAGAAAATTAAGTCACCAATTAGAATACGATTTTCAGATTGTAGGTATTTGTTGAATCAAAATTAAAGCCGATAGATAATCTCTAGTTGTAGACATCCACCGATAAAAACTCACACATTGATTCTCTTCCACACATAAGGGTTGTTTGACGTGAAAATGAAGGGGGTGGAGTGAATTGTGACTGAATGTGTATATGTGTAGTGTGGTAGTAAAAGAGAATGTGTATACACCCACACACACCCAAAATCCTATATCTGGTCTGCGCGTTGTCTGAGGTAAAGGTCCTGCTGTTAAAGCGTCCGTCCGTCAGTTGAGCGAGAAAGCAGAGAGAGTTGCTGACCGCCGCCCAGGATCGGCACAACCGACGATGTCGACGTCGACGACGACGAAAACGACGACAACGACTACTACTATTACTACTGCCACCGTTGCCGCCACCATTTCCTCCTCATTCCTAAACATGTATACTACGTATATACGGTCAGCGGCCTTCTCCTCAACCGTTTTGGTCGTTTATATAGAGAGAATCTCTTCTAACTGGCTAGACGTTGAACAGACAACGGACGGGTCGACCCCAAAACCCAAACACGACACCCGACAAAGATAGAGAGATAGTTGAATGGATGAGTAAACGGTGGTGGAGGCGGTTGTTGTGGTAGTGGTGAAGGTAACGGCGACACTGATCCCTTTTTCGATGGTCGCTCGGGGATATGACTTTGCGGTATACCCACTATGATTGTGATGATGTTGGGTCCGGGAATTTCAACATATACTCACGATAGAATATTTACAAACAAGAACAACAATATAAACATGAAACATATTCGAAACGGAAAGGATTCAAATGAAACCATAGAAAAGAGAATGGAAAACAACAAGAAGGAGGTGGAGAACGAGATGGAGGGATAAAGCTCAATTTTCTCCCTTTATATTTGGGTTAGTCGACCTGAATTAGGGGACCTTGACGCTTATTCTGTCGCAATGCTTATTCTTAGAAACGACCACGTGTTGGACACGCGACTTGAACGATTGCTAACTTTCTCTTCTTCCCGTACAATATCGTTTTTTTCTTGTACTGCATTCAAACTTAAAAATAGTTACATTACTCTCGCTACTATCATTTAAAATCGTTTTAGATTGTTTGGAAAATTTCACAGCTACCTACCAAGAAATAATAATACGTTATTACTAAAAATAAAACATAAATTGATTCGCACCGCAATTTTTATATCTAGAACATTATATAATTTATGAGAATACTTTTACAAAGGAAGTACCCAGTCGGATGCAAGTTCAACTCTGTTAGATTTAACAATCCATTTCCTATATTAAACTAGCAAGCTCTCGGCTACTTTGAAATAAACGCACACATACATAACAAACGAACAGATTGTTTTATTGACCGTCATCAAAACCACCTTTTATCTCACAGTAACGGTAAACGAGAAAACAAACAAACCCCTATTTAGCGTAGAACAAGACCTATAATAAAAAATGATTTTCCTCTTTAAATATTTATAATCTGATTTTGATAATTCTGAATCAAATCAGTAAATCATTCAGGTAGAAAAGAGATAGGGATGTATAAATAGAGAAGGAACGGTCATAGGTGACCGGAAGCTTTTGCTACACAAGCATATGGCGCCGCATCCGCTAACCAGAAGAGCAGCAATACCTACATCATATTATACGCATACACGCACATGCAGTCATATAAACGTACATATACGTGCGCATATTCGCTGGAGACCTACCCCCTGCATCCCTCTATGACGTCATATTTCCGGCGCACTCATCGAACCAACCACTAACAGTGGTGGCTTCAGTTTTTATTCCCCAATATATTCAATTCGAGACATTTCTAGTGGAATTTTAATTTTAAATCTAAACAATACTATCTACGTACAGGTAGATGAAGACAGGGGAAAAAATGAGCAAAATTTGTGTCCTACTGTGTATGATTAGGACACATCTGTGTATATGTAGGGTTGTTGATTCTTGAAATTTACTTGATGGAGAGTCCCTTTAATTGTTATGTTGTGGTTTTGATAGGGGGACGCGAGGCACATGCCAACACTTTCAATTCTGCGGCCCCTTTCATGAAGTGAGCCGCCTATTAAGAATCACCCCATATTGAAGGTAGTAAGTAGGTAGTGATCATAAGAGTGTAGGTGTAGGTCGATTATTTGGGGTGAAAGCGCCGACCTTCAAGGTCCCTTTTTGTTGTTCATTTCAATTGCAAATACCGACGAAAAAAAATGCAGGATAACGAAAGGGGATCATATTGAAATCTCGATAGGTTTGAAACAATTTTTCTCAGATTGTTAAAAATTGAGATTATTGTAGATTTTTTTGTATCAATAGAGCTAAATAGAGAGAGAATTTCAGTATTACGACCACCAACCACGGCCACCCCTGCCACTGCTACTACTACTACTACTATTATTATTATTATTATTACCACCACCGCCGCCGCAGTAGCAGTAGCAGCAGCAGATCGATAAGAATACGAGTGCAATGATGACTCATGCGACACCCTCGACCCCCATTGCCTAAACCACCGTTGTACAACATTCAAGCATTCTTTTCTAAAAACACCACGTATTACAGAAACTGGAAAAAAAGCACAAATCGATTGAAGACACTCAATATTTAACAACAACAATAGTTTAATATTGAACGACCACAACAACAAAGCAAAGTAGTATATGAGACAATTTCCACAACATAATCATGTCGTCTCATGAAGTCATAGCGTCGCGACACGGTTGGCATCGCCGCCAAGGGAAAACCAAATCGTCATTTTCAACCTATAGGTGGAAAGACTCGAATTCGCGCTATCGTTTTATCGATATTACGTACATTTTCTATTATACCCACACATATACATTTATCAATCGAGATAAAATAACAATTGATTCAAGATAAAGAAATCTTGTCGCGTGCCCGATATACACATACATACAAGAAGCAGCTGCCAACAAACCAACACATTTCAACCGTTCATCAGTAGAATAAACACCATACAGCCTATTCATTGAAACTGCGCTACATATCTTGACATATACAAAACAACAATAACAACCACCAATATCTATTGATATAGAAACACAAAACCTCGAAATGTTATTATCAACAGCGAATTCACGATAAATCTCGAAGAATTAACAATTAAAAACCACCATCATACTTGGATTTTACATAAATATTCATTACATCAAAATTGTGGGAAACCTATACTTACACAATTTAAATTGCCAATAACCAATGATTAATTAGACACCTTACTTTGTATTATTCAAATTACACTCAAAACATGCATGGAAATATATTCTAGAACGTTCCTCTAATAATTCAATTCTGCTAAACTCCAATTAAATAATTTCAATTTTAATTTATTTCCCAACTAGAAAAATTGAATTGTACAACGTAGTCAGGAGGTTTAAATTTTAAATATTGCCAAAATTTTTAGTAGCGAGCAAGGAGCATTCTTGATCTTATACGAACTCAGGAATTGTTCCAATTATTAGAAATTTTTAAAATTTGAACATCAATGAATAAAGCAAAGAAATTCAAGCATAAGGGGAAACGAGGAAGCCACCGATGATGTCCACTTGAAATCGTCAACGAACCCAACACATGAGCCTCTAGAATGCAGAAATAGAGGGATGAAAATAGGCTGAAAAAACTGACGCCATCGGTGATGTCGAGACGCTTAGCATCGTCGCTGTGGACAACCGGTGATTTGTATAAATGCATCAAGAAAACAAACAATCATTCCATTTAATCAACGTAATGATAATCATGTTAATAAAGGATAGAAAGCATTATTTAATCTCTGATTTATTAATCTAAAAATGTAGAGATACAGAATGAGATCGAGTAGAATGGAGCGAATAAAAAAGTAGTTGCAGCTTTTCAGGCAATATTTTATAATCAGTATCATCTAAGTCCTATTGTTAATGTTCTTTAAACGTACATACACATATGTACGCTATAATATAGAAAGACATACACATATACACACATCTTGCCATTATATTCGTAACGGTAGACGTCCAATTTACTGGTCTACACTTGAAAAAAAATTTACAACTAACATGTCACAATGGATGAACGGTATTTGTTAGGTCCACTGTACGCAAACAGCTGGCAAAAGTTTATTCTCCAAACGCAGCTGTTGGATCTAGGCCCATGGCGTACTACCTGGTATATATGAGTGCATTTGTATATGTGTGTGCGTTTATATTTTATATATTTATATATAGTCGATGGCTATGTGTTTGTGTGAGCGTATAATACGGCATATGCCGCCATATATGCTAAGGATATTCACTATGCAACAATTAGATTGATATGCGAAAATTTTCCATCAAACAGAAAATTGTCGATTATCAAGTCGAAAATTAACGTACTTATTAGAATAATAATAAAGCTAATATTTTTTAATAAAACTAGAACAACTAGTTTGAAACTAGTTCTAAAGATATGTACAAGTTGGAGCTTTATTCAAATTTGATGCTGGTCTATTGAGATGATGCAGCCTTATTATGTTTGGTGGTTCAGTTTCTTGCAAGATTCTCACTCAAAGCTCTGGGAATAAAATTAATCATCATTATTATTATTATTTGTATTATCAACATTAATAGAAAAATGGAGAACCGTTAAAACTTGTCTATCTATCTATTTTATTATATCTATCTCTCTTTTCGAGTTTTTATATAAAATGTTAACACATTGTTGGAACGGTAAAGATACAGGGCCAGGTGGTATTTTTCGTATAAACTACAATAATAATAGTAATAAAAATAACAAAGGTCAAAAATTTTTCTCTGAATACTAGTGAAAAATCATAAATCTTCAATTTTTCTACTATATCGCTAGGTATACCGGCCGATCAAAATTACCTGATCGATATCAAAAGATTTGGAAATCATCCCTAACAATACAATTCATGTTAGTTTCAAGATGTGTCAAATTTAACCAATGATTTACATTTCTATTATTGTAAAGTCTATCAAAATGTTCAGAATAGTATTGAACGGTTATTTGGAGTTTATTTTTGAAAATTTTTGGGAACTTTCAACGAAATAACTGTTAATTTTACCCAATTTTGGCACAATTGATAAGCTCCAATATGAGCAACTTTCGCATAAGACAACAAAATTTACAAATAGGATGAATATAATTTTACTTATAGCTCTATAGCTAGAACAATCTCAAAATCAGAAAGTTTCAATTTTTTGTATTTTAATAAAGTGAAGCCTACCCGTTGAAGGTCGACATATATTGAATAAATTTCACGAGACTAGGGTAGTATATAAAATTATTACCATTTTATCTCCTATAAAATTTTCTTTGTTAACTTAAAAATATGCTGAGGTATATGTCTATAAAGCTTGAGAGAGTTCTATTGTTAAGAATACTAGTAAATTTTCGCATTGAATAATAACTTTTAAGCTTGTAAAATTTATTAGTTTTGCTCAATTTGTGTAATCGAATTGAAGAAAATATTCAAAAGTACCGATAAAGTCGAATCTTGGGATCTGTACAAAATAGATTCAATTTTCTCTATTCACCGATACACCCCTGACATATTTCGGTCGTTTGTGGGGAATAATTCGAAGGGTTGTTTACGAATCAGTAAGTATTGAAAACTGTAAGGATGTCAATTTATTAATTGGTAATAAAACGGTAAGTAGTTGTAATTTTTGAGTTCATTTGAGCTTGAAAGGATGATTTTTTGAGTAATTTTGTTAAATCAGGAATGCTCTCAAATGTATACAGTCTATTGTAATTCGTTATCTTGTAGAGAATTTTAATAAAACGCCTTCAATTTAGATAGAAATTGTTTGGAAACAATGAAAACTCACCTTTTTTTCCGTCAACTTCTCACACCTCCTCTGTTTACAAATCTGATGGCTCTTATCATTTCTACAAGGTGCACAATCACCACAATTGTCTTTCCTTTGACATCCAATACATTCTCCACAACGTTTCCGTTTCTTTTTCACTTGTTTATCAATATTGCCTCCGGTAATTTCGTCCATATCAACACTACCACCACCACTATTATTACCACCACTGCCACCAACACTAACACCACCACTGCCACTTAATGAATGATGTGATTTATAACCAGCTGTACTAGATACGGCAGCAACTTGACCAGAATTTTCCGTACTACCAATTTCCATATTACTGGAAGCACCATCACTTTCTGCAGAACTTTCCAAACTGGATGCACGGATTTTTCGGCGTTCTTTTTTACGGAAATCGTTGCGTGTCGGTGACATTGTTACACCAATACCATTCAATTTCTTATCAAGACCATTATAGATCCCACTATCACTCATTGCTGTGATGGGATTTTGGAATTGGGTCGGATGAAGGCCAACATTTTGTATCTTCAAATTTGGATCTTGCGGATGGATTGCTGTTAGATTAGCGGTTAATTTCAAATCAGCTTCGGATTTCAAAACGGTTACCACCGTCGGTGACGATATTAGCGGGGCATTTTGGATGATTGTACCATTTTGTTGGAAGATTCCCGTATTTGTTAGATTCGTTAAATTTGTTGGATGTGTGTAGAGTTGGATGTGGCGTTCGTCGAGGAATTGTTGTTGAATCGAAGGGATTTCGCGTGCTTGAATTGGCGCTGGTACTAACGGATAACCTCTTGGATTAACAGCACTTAAGGTGTGAAAATTTGAATTTAATGGTGTTAAACTATGACTGCTTGGACTAGATGATGAATTCGGTGATACCGGTGTTAAATTCGTTAATGTTGTCAATGTTGTTTGTTCACTAGATGATGGTGGTGTTTCATTGAATGTTTGGAATTGTGATTGGAATGATGGTAATTTCGATACGCCATTTTGTTGAGCAAATGTATCGGTGAATGTATTGACTGGTGTTGTTGATGATGATGAATCCGTACCAGATTTCGATTCCCATGGTCTATATTGTGGTTGTGATGATATTATCGATAAACCATTCTCGCCACGATCCAATAAACGGGTCTCCGTATAATAATCCCAATTTGATATGTCTAACAGGCGGGTATCAGTGAATAAACGGTCTGAACTGAACGCTGTCGCCGCCGCCGACGCCGATGTTGTATCCATCTCGGTTGAAAACGTTGAGAATGGTGGTAGATTGGCACCTGGTGGACCATCTTGGACGGTCGAACTTGGGGTAGCTGGTGTTGGTGGATAATTTGTTGCCAAGTTTGTATACCCCGCTGTCGATAATTCGGAGTCTTGGCTCAGAGTTTCACTCATTTTGTCATCGCATACTTGCTGAATTTCTTTTTGTTGTTGTCGCTGTTTCTTTGTTGCGTTTTCCTTCGATTTTCTTTCCGTCTAAATTGTCTCTTTCTACACATGAACTTATCAAATTAAATTATTATTGTCAACGGGTTTCATTATAATTATTATTAATTAATTAATTAGTTTTTTTGCTTTATTTTATTTTATAATTTAATTATGAAAATCCTGAATTTCGTCGCTGAGATAGATGAATTCTGAGAAATATGGGCTCAATACTATTTTGTACTCTTTGGAATTTGTACTGTACGTTATTTCTTGTAATTTAATTAATCTATGTATTTAATTAATCAATTTTTTTGTGATTTTTATCGTAATTTCGTATAAAAATATTAAAAGTTCTCGTCACTTAAACATTGTCGTTTCTATAAAAAAATAATGTCTGCAAATAGAAAATTAATCAAATTAGTGGATTAGTTAATAGAAATAAAAATACAGATTTTATATCCCAGTTGAATTCTTGTGATTTTCCACGATTCACATCTGAAACAAGCATACAGGGGGTGGGCGACCGTAGGTGGTGAAAGTGCAAAAAGCTCCTCATCCCTCTTTCCCTCTACATACACACATAACTATGATGAAAACAACGCAGTCGCGATGTAACGCATTTCCTAGTTGCTCTGTTGTGGGGTCACGGTCGCCTCCTGTTCGCGGGTTGTTCATTCTGAATATAAGGGAAAGTAAAATAAAAGAGAATTGATAAACGATTGGGGCGCATGCGTTGGAAATTTAGTCGATCCTGGGACGCTTGTCACGGAAAAACCGACATACTGTATATATTTCTATATGCATCCATGTATGTTTATTAGAATATTGTTGGAAAGAGATAGATTGATGAATGGAGTCAAAGAGGGATGGTCATTTAGAATTTAACATTTATGTATGTTGAATTCGTAATTAAACGGAATAAATTGCAAAGATTGCGATCAAAGTTTGTTATTTTTTTTTTAAAGGAAAACACAAGAATTCGCCCGTTAAATAATCATTGAAAAATAGCAACTTTACGGATTGTTCAAAAAAATTGACAATTGTATTGTAAAACTGCGTAATTTACCAACCAAATCTGTCACATAAAGCGCAAATTTGTTTACGTCGGTTGATAGCTAACAAAATTTCAAAATTTTCCCTATTATTTCTGAAATTTCTCTACAATTACATTTAAGAACTTATGTCATTATTATCGTCGATATTTCTAATGGATTTTCAATTATTATTTCAATTAATAGCAAAAATTTTGATAAAATTATCAATTAACAATTTTAAATGTTCTATTTACGTAAATTTCGAATTGTCAATTTTCCTCTCTCTCAATTGGTAAACAAACAAACAAAAAAACAAAAAGGAAATCAACAAACACCCAAACAGAAAAAAAATGTCTAATGAAACTAAATGGGGAAACGTTGAAAACACTGACCATGTGTAAATAAAAAAAAGTTCGCACACACACCACCAAACACGCACGTAGTGAAAATACAACTGAAATGACGACGCTACGCACAAAACACACACACACTTTGTGAAGCTTTCATGTCTCGCGCGCCGCGCTTGGCATCTGTCGTGCTTTTAGGCCAATCACAAGCTTCACTTTCTACTACCGGTGACACTGGAACTTCCTATTTCTCGACAATTCATAGACGTTTTTTTCTTCCACTCATCGTGTTTCGTTTCATTTCGATTGATTAATATGAATATAGAAGAAGCACCGACGACAACGTATTTGATTTTGATTATTTTATTCATATAGAAAAGTCAATAGAAAGTAATAAAGCCCGCAGCTTTCATCTAAATGAGAAATTGAGAAATAAATAAAACACACGAAATCTTCCCTTTTTATTGAACGTACATATTTTAGAATTCCTTCTATTGAATCCGAACGAAAAAAGTTGATTCTATTTGTTTATTAAAATTTTTGACAAATCCCAATTCTTCTAGTTTGGTCGTGCTACCATCTTGCGTAAAAGTTCTAACTCCATTTCAAAGTAGAAGTCTTCCGCAATTTTTCACGGTACAGTCGGACACAAGGCGGGCTCGGGAACGACTCCGATCTTTGACAACTGCAAAATTAACAAAATTAGGGCCAAATATTCTGCACGATTACTCCCAAACGATATTAGAATTTCTAATAATCTAAAAGAGAGATAATCTAGTTTAAGTTTTGGAACAACGTGTTGATTAGATTTTTATTGATTTATGTATGCACGTTCAACAGCGGGAAGCCTGCAAAATTGCAGGAATTTCTCGAAAAGTATTCCATAGAGGAGGCACATCTTCAAAGATGGTGTCATTTGAATGAAGACGCTTGATTGTATCGAAGTTTCAAGAAAATCTAGGAAAAATGTCAAAATTTTACAATAAATGTCACAAAAATGACGTTTTAAAAAGGGGCTATTTCTAAATTTATTCACGTAAAAGTCTAGAATAATTTTAGGAAAAGTCCGAGGCTGGCCAAAAATCCGCGTCGATAGAAACAATGTTATGCTTATGAAAATGTCACTTGCGACGCCATTTCTTTAAAAAGGGGACTCTCATTAGTGGGGCTATAACTTTTATTTGTTCGTACAATATGGGGGCGAAATAAAACACAGTTTGGATCAGTCAAAACGAATATATTTTTGGAAAGACATTACAAAAATTCATAAAGAGAAAGGAACACTTCAATGCAATTTACAACAAAATTCCATGAATTCCAGAATGATTCTTCATGAAATTACATTGATTTCAAAAATAATGTTTTCAAAAAAGCGAATAGACAAATCGGTAATGCCACCAAATTGATGAGACTGGCACTCAGCATCACGCCACTACTCGGTGTAGTGGCATCAGGGCCTGGTGTATTTTGAGCGTACAAATTTTGAACCAACATCAACATTAGGAATACGAAAATATAAAAATATTTCGCCATTATTATATTTTCACCAAATCTAAATTAGAAATTTGTTAATGTTCAGAAAAAAATTCAAAATTAATTGAAAATTCTTTACCAAAATAGTCGTAGAAAAATTTACGAGCTGTACGCGACAGAAACTTTCGCCGAATTGTGTTTATATGAAAATTACTATAACAACCCCTAATGTTCGCACAGCAATCTTCGTAAATATTTCGGCAAACAAACGACAGACACAACGTTGATACAAAAAAAAACAAATAAATTCGTAATTTCTTTATTTATAAAAACAATACTAATCGAGTTTTGATTTCTTACAATCAACATTATCCGGTTCATCTTCTAGTCTCCGTTTAGTATCAGAATTATTAAAAACTAAATTTTTGAATTCCTCATATTTCTGTTTATCACCCAACAGACCGATATTTTGATCGACTTGATCATCCTCATTCGTTTTCTTCGTTAAAATACTCTGAATATTACTCGTCTTATCATTATTTTCATAATAATTATTCAATTTAGCATGCGAACTACTCGATGTATCAGTCTTTAAAATTTCACGCAATATCATCGTTGCGTACGATGCCGACTTCAACGAAAACTCCAAAATTAAGGCCTTATATTTCCCATCTACAACAACAAACAATAAATCTTTAAAACAACAATTAAAATCAATCATACTTTCAACACTTTTCGGTTCGGGTACCTTCTTCAAAGCCTCCAAATCGGATTGAATTAGATTATAATTTGGATCATCATAATGCATAATTTTCCACGATAAATCTTCAGCTTGCTCTAACAATTTCCGATAAGTACCACTCAATGTGTACGTTCTGAAAATAGATAAATCAGTTTCGTTGATCGTTTTGGTTTCGTTCAGGAATTATTTACTGCACTTTCTGTTTGGGCATCTCCAAAGAAAGACCGTAACTCTCTAAAATTTCTCTATAGAAATCTCGCATATTATCAGGATAGACGATATCGTAGCCTGGTAGTGGTAGGACAATATCGTAGATTGTGTAATCATTCAATTCGTCCAGCGATAGAGGCTTCACTTTAGGTTTCGTTGTCTTTTCGTCGGCTAAAAATTGATAAATTTCAGTTATTTTTTAGAAATAATAGAAATGGTTACCTTCAATAGAGTCCTCAGAATCGACAGGACCATTATCGATTAGGACTAAATCGCCTTCAACGACGTTCAAGCCGAATTTTTCGATACGTTTCGATGCAACACGATTCCATACAAGACTTTGAAACGAATGGATATACAATAGTCTCATATTCCTAGGAATCTATAATTAATTTGAAAGAAATATTTGAAATCGAATTAAAAATGTAGAAATACAAACATTTTCCAAGGAGTTAACATAATCATTAGAATTATTCTTCGCTAGTCCTGATAACAACATAAATTCAATACAACGATTCTTATTGTCATGGAATTCCTCTAAAGCTTTCTGGGCATCTTTCGTATCGTTATAGACCCGTTTTGCTTTCGCTATATCTAGGTCCCGATCTTCATTCTCTATAGGTTTTAATATAATTTCACAAGCCTACAATTATAGATTTTTACAAATAGTTAATTGAAATTTAATTAAAACAAACCTCTTTCCAATTACCTAACAATAATTGGATACCAATCGAGAACGTTGGTACTTCTTTATCATTACCAAACCGTTGTAAGCCGTAATAATTGATAAACCCGTTATCTTTCAATTGATTTACCGATTGTTCAATTTTCTCATCATCTACAGTTATGTTTCTTAAAGCAATTTTGAAACGATTACCGTACAATTGTCCTAATTTTAATGGTACATCTTTAAAACACAAATTACCAATTTTGAAATATTTTAAATTTTTCGTCTTTATAATCAATTTCCACGGTTCAACTTTACGTACTGAGAACCATTGGGTGGTTTTAGCGCGGCGATCTTTAACACCAGCGTAATTAAAATTCGATGAAGCGATATTTAAGCAATCGGCAATCTTCATTGTTGCATCCAATGTATCTAAATTCTCTTTATAAACTAAAAAATGGACATATTCACCTAAATTCTCCGGCCATTGATTACCACGCTCCTTATCTTTATTATTAGAACGTTTAAATTGCATCAATTTCTTATCATCGGTTATTACAGTATCTGCACAGATTTTCATCAAGAAATACTCCTTTATCAATTTGTGGATTGCTTTACGTTGTTCTTTCGCTAGATTCTCAACGTCGAAACTGAACGTTTCATTCATATCCTCCGATTTCGATAAGGCTTTCAATTTCTCCCATACGTCTTGCGGTAAACATTCCAAAGGACTCTCGTCGACTTCATCACAATTCTTACACGATTTATTCGATTTATTGTTTTTGAATTCTTCAGGTATTGAATTGTTGGTTAATCGAGCAACTTTACCATCACAATCGATTTCATTGACTTGAAAATCGGAAAATCTGGCCTTAATTATGCCGGAGAAGCCGTCCAATTTGCTAATAAATTCGGTGATACCAACATCTAATTCTGATAGTTGGTTTTGATGGTGGTAAATTTTGGGGGTGGTGGTGCGTTTTTGATTCGAAAATTTCGGTTTGTTGCTGTTGGACCGGTGGAAATTCTTCCGTTTCGTCGACATAGTTTCACACGATTTGAAGAAGTGAGATTTTTAGGTTATGCTTTCCTAACCTCACTAATCTAGTGACTTTTGGTTCTTCTATATTGACGATAATTTAGTAACTTACAGTCGATCTAGCGCGAAGATTTCAACTTAACTGGCAGGAATTACGTGAAAATTTGTTTCATATTGAATTTGTAATTAAAAATAAAAATAAAGCATCTACTTAAATTATTATTTCTGTTAATTTAACACAATTGTTTTATTCTGTTTTAACCACTCTTCATCCGATAAAGTCCACACTTTTCTGTCGACTCGTTTCGGTTTGATTGTAACGCAACCGCCTTCAGTTGAATTGAAAACGCTCTTATATTCCCCATTTATTAACGATTTCACCATATACGGCCCTTCTAGATGATAACCAAGTTTCGCATAATAATTCCTCGTACCAACGCCAGAAATTACAGCAATTTTCGTCGATTTATGCTCATTTATAGCAATCTGTTCGGCTTTTTCCATCAATAAACTACCATAACCTTGGTGTTGAAATTTATTAACATTACGTCCGCTTACTGGTACAACACTACCATAAACGTGTAATTCTCTAACAATCGAACACGAACCCGACAATTCCGGTCGATAAGTCGTCTCTTTTGAACATTTCCTCAACCTAAAACGATTTAATTTACAATAATTTACGATAATTTTAATAAAAAATACCTCAATAAACCAATTAGGATATCCTGTTGGGGATCTTCGTAACTTAGAAATGTTTCCCAACCGCCGTTCGCATAATAATCGCGGCGTATCAATTCAACATCATTCGGCCGGACTTTTTCATGAATTTCAGTAATTCCGACTTCACGGGTACGTACATCACGACATTTTAGGCCTAAATCTTTCATACGTTGTAGGGCTAATTCGCGCAAATTTCCATGCTCTACACCTGAACTATTTATCAAATATAAGAAATTTATTGATTGAAATTTGTATCGAATTTCTACCTAACAAGCGGCATCGGTATATCGCGTTGGACACGATAGACTCTGGTCCATGGCGGCACTAAAGCTAGAATATTCGCAATTAAATCGACCAAAACTGACGGTGGATAACTTTTATAACGGCCGGTCTTCCATAATTCGTACAAACCAGTACCGCGTATAACTAGAGTTGGATAGATTTTTAAACCATCGGCTCGAAACGCTGGATTCTCGAAGAATTCCTGTCAATATCATCAATTAATTTAAATAAATCTATAGTGGAATATTGAAATTTTACGATAAATTGTTCAATATCGCGCTCTAAATCGACGTTTGGTAAATCGGGCATCATGTGGGCTACGACTTTATAACCGGCATCTTTGGCTAAATTGAACGTTTCACATACGGCTTTCACGGTATGGCCCCGGTTTGTATCTAGAGCGACATCCTCGTAGACTGATTGGACGCCTGTAATTACAAATAATTACAATTTTAGTTACTATTTAAGGTAAAATATTACCGATTTCTAGCCGAGTACACCCGTACTTCAACATATCAGACAGATGTTTTTGTAGACAATAATCCGGTCGTGTTTCAATCGTAATTCCGATACATTTAGTATTACTACGTTCCGAATAGATAACGGCCTCTTCAACCGAATTACTCTTATGGCCAGATAACGCATCGTGTAGATTTCTTATAAAATAATCACGATACGAATCTGGCAGACTCATGAATGTACCACCCATTACAATGAATTCGACTTTATCAACACTATGTCCTAATTGTTTCAATTGTTCGATACGATGTCGTGTTTGTAGATAAGGATCGTAACGTGCCCGTATAGCACGCATCGATGTCGGCTCATAGCCGGTATAACTTTGGGTTGAATATTCAAAATCGGAATCCGGGCCGCCGGGACAATAAACGCATATGTTGCCGGTCATATTGATGTGCGGACAACGGTGCGGTTTACACATCACAGCCACAACAGCAATCTACAATAGTGTTTGAAATAATTGGAGAAAAATGTTGGAAAATTGACTTACACCACTGGCTGTGCGGATAGGTTTCGCCAACAGTTTCGGAACTAAAGTCTTTCGATGTTCAATTGGTACAGCTGCTATAATATCGACCAATTTCGGTGAACTGTTCAAGCCATATTTAGATGAAATTCGAGTTTTCAATGAGTTGAGATTTACATCTTTCTTGTCTTTTTGGGCTTTGATCAAGAATTGGACGATTTCTGCAATCGTTATAACCTTACGTTCTTCTAATGTTAAATGTGAATATTCTGTAAATAAAATATTTAATATTTTCTACAATTGTTAACATTTACGAAAAATACCATTCACTTTCTTCCCCATGGTACCAAATTAACGACCATAACCTCACAAATCATAACCAAAACGTCATTTCGAGTCCTACGTGCCCACGTGTTCGAACATAACCTACAAGTATATAGAGTTGCATACATTAAGGTGCTTTAAATTTAAAGTCAGAATATTGGCGGCTTTTTTCCACACCACCTTTGAGGTAAAGCACAAGGTGCATTTTTTTACAGTGGTATCCCCTATAGACCTAATCCACTATCCACCACCACCAAAGTTAGTATTAGAAAACAACACAAAATTATCCAAAACTAGTACAATACAACACTTAAATTTAGTTATTAATGCATGCATTTAAAACAGAAATGAAGAGGTCAAGAAAACAAATATTCAATATTAAATATTTCCTAAATTATATGATGAATATTTGCTATCATTTACTCATTCACAAGTAAATTATTTAAATTTATCGATAAATTTGTAAAATTAAATGAAGGAGCAGGACTGGGGAGGGATAAATGGGATATTTTGCAGGATTGTAGCTGATGATCCCGATGGAAGATTATCTGGAACATAAGAAAGTACACTTTGTTATTGTAAAAATCCTGAAAAATAAATAATTGTGCATGAAAATAATTATCCTGAAAAGGAAATGTTGAAATGAGTTTCAATACTTACAAAAATTTGGCTGAAATATCAAGAAATTATAAGATTAATGCATAAAAAAGAATTAAATACACAAAGATTAGCTAAAACATAGAAGATTACATTTTGTTATTGTAAAAATTCTGAAAAATAGAGTTACACATGAAAATATACACAATACACATCCTGCAAGAATACTGAAATTAGATTTAATACTTACACAGATTTACCTGAAATATCAGCAAATTACAAGATTATCAAATAATAAATAAATAAATAAATAAATGAAGATCATCTACAACATAGAAGAATACATTTTGTTATTGTAAAAAATCTGAAAAATAAACAGTTACAGATGAAAATATTCATAACAAATATTCTGAAAAAAATACTGAAATTAGATTTAATACTTATACCCGTTTACCTGAAATATCAACGTAAAATTATGAAATTACCTGAAAATAAAATGAAAATTAAGAAACTTACCAAATTATTTTATAAACACCCTCTTAACACTTTTCACTTTAAATTTCGCAAAATCGAGTCACTGAACTTCAACATTAAAAAATAATAAGCAGTTGTTATACCGATTCGTGAATGGTGGATTCTATAACTTAAAGCATCAACACCTTTTTTGGGGTCATGTTTTTTACAACAAAGTTTCATTTGTCAATTAAAGGTCCCTGGATTGAGCAGAATTAATGAGAAGATTTGGGGATAAGGACAATGAAGTCCCATTTTTTGAGTACCTACAGGGAAAAACACCTGTCTAACAGAATTTATAATTATTGTTTACAATCGCGTATTTTTAATTATTGGGCAAATCATTTGATAATGTCTACTCTTGATATTAAATGAATAATTAAAAAACAGTTCTACCTATATACTCGAACAAAATTGTGGCATAAATAAAAGGTACTTACTAATTAACTGCTACACTGCCTTCTGTCCCACGCTGTTCGGACTTACTGTAATTAGATAAAAAAAAAAGAAAAGCTGAGTAATTTAAAATTATTAGTTTGAATATTTCAATTTACCCTTTTGATGAATTTTCTATTGCCCACCTTTAAGGGATGACTAACTCCTCCGCCAAGAAAGGCACAACACTGACACTGATATTAACACTAGCATTAACACTTAGACTAGCACTTACACTAACATGTCACTTTAGTTTAAAAGCACTTTAAGTTATTATTAATTTCCGAGGTTACCACTTCGACTATCAAAACTGGACTACTGGACTGAAGAAAAAACGAACAGAAGCAAGTGTAAAACATAACGTTTTGTCATCTTCTTATCTGAAGATGAAAAAAAATTTAAATTATTTTGACATGTCTTGAAGATATTGCATTTAATCAACAATAAGCAAGATCCAGATTTCGAAAATAAGGGGACAAATTATGGTAAAACAAAATAATTCTGGTACCTACCATTTATTTTGTATTATTTCGTATTACGTTACTGAAATTCAATCATCTGTTCCACGCTGAACGTGCTGTAATTAGATAGAAGAAAAGAAAAAGCTAGTAATTTGGTCCTATTGTTTGGATAAATTGTCTTACCATTTGATAGAACTGTCTATATACCTCAATTCCAAGGGATGGCTCACTTCTCTATCTGGAAAGGTACCAACCCTAGCACTTCACCAACACAGGTACTTCATTTTATTTTAAAATTATTAAAATTATTTTTTAAATCACTGATACACATACACCACACCTACTAAATTTGCACTCCTCTCACTGTTAAACTTCACTATGAAAATGGACAATTTAACACCTCAATTCACTGAAATTAGCACAATTTCAGCGAATTTTCACTACTCTCTGATTAAACTAGACTATACCTTGCTCATTATTACGCTTACCTGGTCACATCCTCAATTAAATTCACTGAAATTAATACAGTTTCAGTGAATTTGCACTATATTCACAATTATTGCACTTTACTGGTAACACATACACCTAAATTCACTAAAATTAGCACAATTTCAGCGAATTTTCAGTGCTCACTGATTAAACTACATTACACCTTTTTTATTATTACGCTTACCTGGTCCCATTCACAAGTAAATTCACTGAAATTAATATAATTTCAGTGAATTTGCACTATTTTCACAATTCATGCACTTCACTGCTAACCCATACACCTCAATTCACTGAAATTAGCACAATTTCAGCGAATTTTCAGTGCTCACTGATTAAACTACATTACACCTTTTTTATTATTACGCTTACCTGGTCCCATTCACAAGTAAATTCACTGAAATTAATATAATTTCAGTGAATTTGCACTATTTTCACAATTCATGCATTTCACTGCTAACTCATACACCTCAATTCACTGAAATTAGCACAATTTCAGCGAATTTCCAGTGCTCACTGATTAAACTACATCTCACCTTTTTTATTATTACGCTTACCTGATCCCATTCACAAGTAAATTCACTGAAATTAATACAATTTCAGTGAATTTGCACTATTTTCACAATTCATGCACTTCACTGCTAACCCATACACCTCAATTCATTGAAATTAGCACAATTTCAGCGAATTTTCAGTGCTCACTGATTAAACTACATTACACCTTATTTATTATTGCGCTTACCTGGTCCCATTCACAAGTAAATTCACTGAAATTAATATAATTTCAGTGAATTTGCACTATTTTCACAATTCATGCATTTCACTGCTAACCCATACACCTCAATTCACTGAAATTAGCACAATTTCAGCGAATTTTCAGTGCTCACTGATTAAACTACATTTCACCTTTTTTATTATTACGCTTACCTGGTCCCATTCACAAGTAAATTCACTGAAATTAATATAATTTCAGTGAATTTGCACTATTTTCACAATTCATGCACTTCACTGCTAACCCATACACCTCAATTCACTGAAATTAGCACAATTTCAGAGAATTTTCAGTGCTCACTGATTAAACTACATTACACCTTTTTTATTATTACGCTTACCTGGTCCCATTCACAAGTAAATTCACTGAAATTAATATAATTTCAGTGAATTTGCACTATTTTCACAATTCATGCATTTCACTGCTAACCCATACACCTCAATTCACTGAAATTAGCACAATTTCAGCGAATTTTCAGTGCTCACTGATTAAACTACATCTCACCTTTTTTATTATTACGCTTACCTGATCCCATTCACAAGTAAATTCACTGAAATTAATACAATTTCAGTGAATTTGCACTATTTTCACAATTCATGCACTTCACTGCTAACCCATACACCTCAATTCACTGAAATTAGCACAATTTCAGCGAATTTTCAGTGCTCACTGATTAAACTACATCTCACCTTTTTTATTATTACGCTTACCTGATCCCATTCACAAGTAAATTCACTGAAATTAATACAATTTCAGTGAATTTGCACTATTTTCACAATTTATGCACTTCACTGCTAACCCATACACCTCAGTTCACTGAAATTAGCACAATTTCAGAGAATTTTCAGTGCTCACTGATTAAACTACATTACACCTTTTTTATTATTACGCTTACCTGGTCCCATTCACAAGTAAATTCACTGAAATTAATATAATTTCAGTGAATTTGCACTATTTTCACAATTCATGCATTTCACTGCTAACCCATACACCTCAATTCACTGAAATTAGCACAATTTCAGCGAATTTTCAGTGCTCACTGATTAAACTACATCTCACCTTTTTTATTATTACGCTTACCTGATCCCATTCACAAGTAAATTCACTGAAATTAATACAATTTCAGAGCATTTGCACTATTTTCACAATTCATGCATTTCACTGCTAACCCATACACCTCAATTCACTGAAATTAGCACAATTTCAGCGAATTTTCAGTGCTCACTGATTAAACTACATCTCACCTTTTTTATTATTACGCTTACCTGATCCCATTCACAAGTAAATTCACTGAAATTAATACAATTTCAGTGAATTTGCAGTGCTCACTGATTAAACTACATCTCACCTTTTTAACTTCCCCGACCGAAGGGTAGGGAAGTTATTAGTTTCGGACCAAAATTTCGAATTCGAGATTTCACCAGATCTTTACGTTTTGAGGTCCCCTGAACACGTTTTTGAAGTTTTTAGCTTGATGTCCGTGTGTGTGTGTGTGTGTGTGTGTGTGTGTGTGTGTGTGTATGTATGTGAGTCTGTCGTTTCTCCAACGATTACTCAAAAACGGTTTAACCGATTGAGTTCAAATTTGGTCAGCACAAACTATTTGGTGGCCGTTCGAGTTGATTAGTTTTTGGTGCCAATCCAACCACGGGGGTGGAAGGGGGAGGGGGTTGATTGAAAAAAAGTTAAGATAACGTATTAATTTGATATCACCAATCGAAAGGGCATATGCTTTTATGTCTGAACCAATATCCATCATGTGCGATGTTCTTTTCTTTTTTTAAATAAGGGCACAAAATATGCAAAATAGTTCAGTCAACCAATTCAAATTTGCCGCCTTCTATAAGGGATCGGTTGCCATAGAAAATTCAATTGCAAAATTTTGAAATGATAGTTCTGTGGTTCAGTCAAAATTTCGCAATTGAATCGTGTATCGAGTTTATAAGAAAGTTGAACTGAGAAGTGTGTGTGGAACCACCAATTACTGAACAGAGTTTTGGTTGACGAGGTGCTGGGGTGCTGGTTCCTCATTGAATTTTTCAGTGGTGGTGAGATAGCCACGGCTCTTGATTCCCGATTTTGATTTTTATAGTAAGTTAGTTTTTTTTTAAAACTTGGACTCGTGCATTAATTGTCGATTTCTGATACTTGTCTTTAATATATTTTCCTAATTCATGATTAACTATCCGGAATGTGTCGGGGAAGTTATTAGGCCGGTTCTTAGATTCGGCCCCTTTCAAATTTTTTATTATTACGCTTACCTGATCCCATTCACAAGTAAATTCACTGAAATTAATACAATTTCAGAGCATTTGCACTATTTTCACAATTCATGCACTTCACTGCTAACCCATACACCTCAGTTCACTGAAATTAGCACAATTTCAGCGAATTTTCAGTGCTCACTGATTAAACTACATCTCACCTTTTTTATTATTACGCTTACCTGATCCCATTCACAAGTAAATTCACTGAAATTAATACAATTTCAGTGAATTTGCACTATTTTCACAATTCATGCACTTCACTGCTAACCCATACACCTCAGTTCACTGAAATTAGCACAATTTCAGAGAATTTTCAGTGCTCACTGATTAAACTACATTACACCTTTTTTATTATTACGCTTACCTGGTCCCATTCACAAGTAAATTCACTGAAATTAATTCAATTTCAGTGAATTTGCACTATTTTCACAATTCATGCACTTCACTGCTAACCCATACACCTCAATTCACTGAAATTAGCACAATTTCAGCGAATTTTCAGTGCTCACTGATTAAACTACATCTCACCTTTTTATTATTACGCTTACCTGATCCCATTCACAAGTAAATTCACTGAAATTAATACAAATTTCAGAGAATTTGCACTATTTTCACAATTCATGCATTTCACTGCTAACCCATACACCTCAATTCACTGAAATTAGCACAATTTCAGCAAATTTCCAGTGCTCACTGATTAAACTACATCTCACCTTTTTTATTATTACGCTTACCTGATCCCATTCACAAGTAAATTCACTGAAATTAATACAATTTCAGTGAATTTGCACTATTTTCACAATTCATGCACTTCACTGCTAACCCATACACCTCAATTCACTGAAATTAGCACAATTTCAGCGAATTTTCAGTGCTCACTGATTAAACTACATCTCACCTTTTTTATTATTACGCTTACCTGATCCCATTCACAAGTAAATTCACTGAAATTAATACAATTTCAGTGAATTTGCAGTGCTCACTGATTAAACTACATTACACCTTTTTTATTATTACGCTTACCTGGTCCCATTCACAAGTAAATTCACTGAAATTAATACAATTTCAGTGAATTTGCACTGCATTAACAATTCTTGCACTTCACTGGTAACAAATACACCTAAATTCACTGAAATTAAAGCAGAATTTGTAGTTTGACGTAACGCAACAGCAACAGTAACCGTAAGAGTTAAAATATGGGTTTTCTGTACTTCAATTTACAGTTGGCAGTAATCGTAACGGCAATCGGAACCGTAACGCAGATCACCAACTTTCATCTTTTCTTACTGACGGTATACATTTGACCAATGAAAACATATTATGATTTGTAGGTTATGAACAGTTAAGCGTGTCATTTTGTACGCAGGCGCCGCATATGAAATTTATAAATTGTTATGCTGTTACTGACTCTGTTGCTGTTACGACAACAGTTGCGTCAAACCATAAATTCAGCTTAATACAATTTCAGTGAATTTGCACTAAAAATCACAGCAATTAACACAATTCTTGAAATTCACACCATACCCACTGTTAAATTTCACAAAATTTCCGCAATATTAACAAAAATTGTACTTACCCCACTGCTACAACGCCTCCTGTCCCACGCTGTTCGAACCTACTGTAATTAGAAAAGGTAATAAATAAAAAAGCTAGGTTTTATCGTTTGTATGATTTGTCTTACCCTTTCGTTGATCTGTTTATTACCCGAACCCATGGGATGACTAACCCGACCATCCATAAAAACACCAGAACCAAGCCCAAAAACTAACCACTAGCACTGACAATAACACCATTACACTGTTACACAATCACACAATCACCAAGATTTTCCACAATTTGAAACCAGAATCAGTTAACTGTCTTTTAGTTTATCCACATTTATTCTTTAAGACGAAAATGTCGCGAATTTCTTTCGTTTCTTCACCACCATTACTGCTCACTTACATGAACTGATTAAGCTTCATTAAATTTTAGCACTCAACTTTATTTAATTGCGTTTCCATCAAGTGGAAGAACCGAATTTATCACAAATTTTCAATTTTTAAACTGGTTCATTAATTAAAACTACTTTTTTAATTTTTTAAACGAATATTCCACAAGTTTCGATAAAACACCGCATACAATTATCATGGCGGACTCTGGTGGACGCGTTCTGCGAAGGAATAAACAAATGAAGGATAATTCGTCGCTTGTGATTGGTAAAAACTAGAAGAAAAACTGTTTTATCAAATAGGCGATTAAATTTTAAAATCTATTAAAAATACCAGTAATTTTTCGAAAACTACTAAAGACAACGCACTAACATTATTATTATTTTTATTTTTGCACGAATTTTCTACATTTTCCGGAGAAGAAACAGCGAGCACGACTAACCTGTCTGACTGCCACCAAAGTACTGCACGATACACGAACGGTACTGCACGCAATAAGGGAAGCAGCGCCAGAGTTCTGTTATCTCTCACCACCCGCTCTTTTCGGATTGGTCCACCATGACATCATGAAGAGCTCTTTATTGGTTGATTTCAATTTTTTGAAAATATTTTTCGCGCGACCACCCGCAACGCTTGAGATTGGTCGAAAAATTTTCAAACAAACAATTGAACTTTAAAATCTATAAAAATCAACAATAATTAACAATAAATACAAAAATAATTTTCAGGCTAATTTTTCAATTTTCTACATGAATTTTTCATATTTACTGATGAAAAACTTCATACAATTCAACCGAACTAACTTTGATCGATTCAATGAACTAAAAAACGCAAATAAATGAAGAAAATCGTTTTTTTTTCCTTACTAAAATATTCTATTTTCTCACAATTTGTCTTCTTCTTTACAAAATCTTGATTAATTTCATTTTATTGTTGTACAATTAACAAAATTAACCTGATTTTCTTTGCAAAATCATGTCTTAACCTCCTCGGTACTTAACAAGTGTGTAGATAAAATAGGGTAGGTACTTTGTAGGTACTCGTAGGGATTCACTAGGCTCTGATAGATACTTTCAAGCTGATAAACAACGATATTCCGCCTAAATATACAAGAAAAAGCCCCTTATCGCCCCAATTCTCAAATCTTTTCATTGATATTTCTCGGTGTAGAAATCTTCGTTAGGTTGTTTGACAAATGGAATTTCGTAGAAGAACCTCGGATCTTTGAAAAGAATTGATGCTTTAAGTTATAGTATCTACAAATCGTAATAAAACAATCCGATAATCCCAGGATTCTACGACGCATTTTTGAGGTTAGGTTGGACTGCTACACTTAATATTCAAATAAATCGATTTCGAACGAATATTTTACGCATAAATAGACTCAAAATGATTACAATACCATCGCTAATTATAATTAATCTGTAATTACGCGATGACATTGGGTTACAGGCTGAAATTGAGTAAATTCGTCTGTAAAATTGATATTTCTTCGTTTAGGTATTTGGGAAATGGATTTTATTGTTAAACTTTGGGTTTTTTTAAAGAAATCGATACTTTGAATTATAGAATCGACAATTTGGAAGCTACATCACTGAGATAAAACAATCCAATAATCCTAAAATTCTATTTTTGAGGTTAAGTTGTCCTGTTGTATTTGATTTTCAAATAAAGCTATTTTGAACGAATATTTTATCAATAGATACACATAAAACGGTTCTAACACCATTGTTAATTATAATAAATCTGTAATTAAGGGATGTCATTAAGTTATAGGGTGAAATTGGATCAATTATCTGCATAATTGATATTTTGAGTGTAGAAGTCTTCATTTAGGTGTTTGAAAAACGAATCTCAATTGTAAAACTTGGAATCTACGAAAGAAATTCATATTTTAAATTAAAGCACCTACAAATTGTTAAAATAAAATAATCAGAAAATCCTAACAACAAATTTTGAGGTTAAGTTGCGCTGCTGTATTTGATTACCAAATAAAACTATTTCGAACAAATATTTTACGCATAAATAGACATAAAACGGTCCCAATACTATTGTTAGTTCTAACAAATCAGTAATTTCGTGATGACATCAAATTGTAGGCTGAAATTGTGTAAATTAGTTTGTATCGTCAGGTATTCCAATTCAAATTTTCCGCTTTTTAATTTGTTGCGTTGCCAAATTTCTCAAAAATTTTACATGAAATTATTTTATTTACTATCTTGATAAATTTTACAAAAATAGATTATAATATAAGAGATTTGCTTGTAAATTGTTATTTTTGTTAGAATTATTATGTTGAGATTAAATTTTGGGGTGTTTTTGTGGAAATTTTGTTTGATATGGCAATGGTGTTTGGCTTAGTTCGTTAAATGGCCGCTCCACGTTTGTTGCGTTCATATCAAAGAATGTTTGGTAAATTTTTGTCAGTCAGCAAATGGCGTCTGGGTGGAGGTGTACGAGAATTTTTAACGTAAAAGATGAATGAAACGTGTATCGTGTTTATTTTCAAACAAAAACATCGTAAATAAACAATAGATTTTTTATTGATATAAGAAAAATAGATAAGATGCAGTGAATTATCGAATAAAAACATTATAAATTTCTTGAAATTTTCCGATATAACATCAAGCGACAATCTGAAGCTATCAACAATTACGAAAAAAATCGCAGAAATAAACAATGAACGAAGAAGTTGATATAAAGACTGCAGAAGGGAGACCGATTTGGCCACCAATAGATAATGTGAATGTTACACAATTACAAACAGTACAACATCCAAATATGCCACCAATACCAACAATACCCCAAGGTGTTGCACCAATGAATCAATCGAATTTAGAATTTGATTTACCATTCGAATTATCGCAACAAGGCTGGCGGAAGTTTTGGTCGAAACGCGAAAATCGACCGTACTTTTGGAATAAATTAACAGGCGAAAGTCTATGGGAGATGCCGATAGCTAAACCGCATTTTGATCCAATTACAGATCCTTTAGGGATATGTGCACCACCGCCGCCGCCACCAACAACAGTATCATTACCATTACCACCGCCACCAACGGCAGCTGTACAGCAACCACAACCACTAAATCTACCAATGCAGATTGTTAAACGTCGTGCTTCAGAAGACATCAACGGTCCACAACAGGCAAAGAAATTCATTTTAGCCGGACCATGGGACTTGGATGTACCGACGAATGTGATCATTTTAGAACGAAGTCCTTGCAGTTATATGCATTCACATCCAGAAATTGAGGCGTACCGTTGTAGTTTATTAGCGAAATTAAGGCAATGCTACCAAGAATTGTGCCATTCAAGGGAGTCAATCGATGCACCGAAAGATTCATTTAATCGTTGGCTGATGGAGAGAAAAGTTATCGATTCAGGTAACAAACATTATTTTAAATATTCCATCTAGGCGATATATCAATAGAGTTGAAGTTTATTTTATTTGGCTCGAGTAGTTTATTGTTTATCTTGGACGAAACTGACTTATTGGGCAACATTTTCAGTATTAATTAAATTAAAAGAGGCTTTATTTGAGTTCTTTAAAAAAGTTCTGCAAGCTTTAAATGAACAAATTCACGCTCATGGAAATCTTGTATTGTCCGAGGAATCGTATAAAATTGAGCTCCAGAGCCTTGAAACTAAAATCCAATAAGAATTGTGGTTCTGTAAACTTCAGGCAAGTTTGGGGGAATTACAGTAATTTTAATCATTCAAAAGTGGTTCTTGCTAATACTTCTTATTAATTAGGTTAATTTTCGGTTACTACTGTTTATTCCAGATTAGATAACGAATTGATAGAATCGTTAGTTTTTCGACAATCGTCTCGTCAATCAGTAGAATTAATAACTAATCGACGTGTAGACTGTTTTCCTGTTTCTTACAGACGAATTGATTATTTTCTATAATTTTATATATTTACTTTAATTGTTCATTGTTTATACAATCTAAATGTATTTATTTTTCAGGATATGATCCATTGTTGCCCAGCAATTGTTTTCCAGAGATCTCAATGTCAATGTATAAAGAAATAATGAATGATATACCGATTAAATTAGTACGTCCGAAATTTACTGGTGATGCACGTAAACAATTATCACGTTATGCTGAAGCAGCTAAAAAAATAATGGAATCTCGTAATGCTGAAGCTGAAAGTCGTAAAGTTGTTAAATGGAATGTTGATGAGACATTTCAATGGTTAAGAAAAACAGTCGGTGCTACTTATGATGATTTTCAAGATCGTTTAGCACATTTAAAACAACAATGCCAGCCTCATCTAACCGAAACTGTAATTTTAATATTTGATTAATAGTTGTATTTGTTCAATTTGTTTTTTGTTTATATTGTAGGTGAAATCGTCCGTTGAAGGGATCTGTTTGAAAATCTATAATTTATCATGTGAATATGCGAAAAAAGTTCGCGAAAAAACCAATTTGATATTAAAAGAACATGGAATGGAATTGCATCCGATTGTACCAGTTACAACAACACGTAAAGTTTGGTGTTATCCTGTTCAATTTTTAATCGGTTGTCCACGTTTACCAGTCGTTGAATTTTTACCAGATCGTGATTTAGCTCTATTAAGATTTCAAAATGATACTGTTGCCATAAATACGATGCACTTACAAAAACTGGTAAGTAAACAATTTCAATTATTGAATAAATTAATTATTTTGAAATATAATCAGGAACACTTGTATCGCCATAGTTGTTTTGATGATAAAAAATTCGAATTATTCATACCAAGAGTATGGGTAATGTTGAAACGGTATGCAACTTATTTAGGTGTATATCCATCATCGAATAATGCCAATTGTGATGTACATGAAAGCCAAGTCTCTCTTCCTGTAACAGTTTTCGAATGTTTGAATCGTACATTTGGTGTTACATTTGAATGTTTTGCATCACCATTAAATTGCTATTTTCGACAATATTGTTCAGCATTTGCTGATTGTGATTCATATTTCGGTAGTCGAGGGTAAATTTTACAAATTATTTGAAATAATTTCGCTAAAAATTCCATTTTAATTTAGGCCATTTTTACAATTGAAAGCTGTATCAGGATCATTTCAAGCCCATCCACCATTTTGTGAAGAATTAATGGAAGCTGCTGTTATCCATATGGAACGTTTATTAACCGAAAGTCCGGAACCATTAAGTTTTATTGTTTTTTTACCTGATTATCGTGAACCAACACCGAGTGCTCTTATTCGAATCGAAGCCAGTCAATTTAAAAGGAAACAAGTAACGATTCCAGCTTATGAACATGAATTTCGACATGGTTTCCAACATGTTCTCAATAGGTTAATTTAATTACAATTTAAATTTAAAATATTCAAATGATAATTTTAGATCTGAGTTGAATGTAAAATCGGCTCATGGTACTGTGATTATTTGGTTGCAAAATGTTGCCGGAAATCAACGTTGGGAACCAACAGAAGAACGTGTACAATCAGTAATGGAAGCCTTTAGACCAGGACGTGAACGCGAACGAGACCGACAAGAATTATTAAGTCCAACAAGACAGGGCAGTACATCGGAGAGTAAAGAGGTTTTGATACAGTAAATTTTATAATGATATTTGTACATATACAGAAGATAGTAGTAGAACGAGATACATTAAATTAAAAACAAAAACATGATATAAAATATCAATGATAGCGGTTGTTTTGATAAAAATTAAAAAATAATGTGTCTCGTTCGTTGTTTTTAATGTATATTCATTTACACATCAGCATTTATATCTATATACCTATATTTTTATACTGTATACAAAATTTCATTCATAATTATTTGATTTTTTTGTCGTTTCCTATCCTGAATTGTATCAAAAATTAGGTACCTGAGATTAATTTGGCGTAGTATTGTTTCTCTCCTAACTCCCTGTAAATTGGATTTACACGTCTATCACTAAACATAAATCAAAAATCTGTTGTATATATTTATTAATATATTATTTAGTAAAACACAAGAGAACGTACTTTAATTTCTATCAAATTCGCGAAATTGCTTTGTATAAAGCCAAAATATTATGATTATATAGTTTTGATTTTGTATCTGCATAAAGCTATTGTGTAAAGAAACACTTAATAGTATAGAGACTATTTAATATATTTGTTTTTCTATCAACATTGTTGAAATTCTTTTAACTGGAAGAAAACCCAAATTTTGTAGGGAAATCGATCATTTTTTAGGAGACACATAGACTGAATATTCCACAAAATAATGCTAACATTTTCTCTCTAAATTGCAGTTTTGTAAGCCTGAAAGAAAGACGATTAAATCGAGTGAAATAAACGATAACGATTTATAAGAAAAGCCACCTTATGGGATAATTTTCCTTAGTTTCTACCAAACCTAAATCACTTTGAAGGTATTTTATTGCTCGAGGTTATCTTAATTTTTCTCAAATTTATCAGCGAACTTTACACCACCAATTCTACGAGTAGTAATTAGGCACATTCAAATAAGAAACTGGCAAAATATGTGGACGATACTGTGTACGGTTTTAACGATATTATTTTCGGTAATTTGGTGGTACAAGAAAACGAATAAACAGCGACAATTCTACGGGAAATTGAAGAGTCCGCCCGGTCTACCCGTTCTAGGAAACGCGCTAGAAATCCGCAATACCAAAAGTAAGTGACTCACAAAAATCGTTGATATAACAAGGAACCGCTTGTTTTCAGCTCTATTGCATGTGCTGTTGAAATATTCGAAATTATGCGACGGTATTATCAAAGTCAATATTGGGCCGGTGCGTAAATTGGTGTTCGTTACCGACTATAAGCTGATCGAGTTTCTATTGAGCAATACGAAGATTTTGAGCAAATCACCGGCTTATCAAAATCTCCAACCGTGGCTCGGGACTGGATTATTAACAAGCAAAGGTAGCTTTATAATTCTGGTAATGGAATTATTAATTTATTTTTAATAGGAGAGAAGTGGAAGAAGCATCGGCGGATGATAACGCCGGCTTTCCATTTTAAAATTTTGGAAGAATTCGTTGATATTTTCGAGAAAAACAGCAATGTTTTGATACAGAAATTTCAAGAGAAATTGAGTAAAAGTGTGGATATTTATCCGTTGATTTTGTTATGTACCCTCGATATAATTTGCGGTAAGTCCACTTAATTAATCGATTTATTTGTAATTTTTGTAACAGAAACAGCAATGGGGACTTCAATTAACGCACAAAACAATAAAAATTCCGACTACGTGCACAGCGTTAAAGAAATGTGTCGAATTATAGTTGAACGAAGCGTATCACCGATTCAAATGTACAATATTTTATACAAATTTACCAGAAATTATACGATCGAAAAACGGGCCTTAAACACACTCCATGATTACAGTTTAAGTGTAATTAAGCGGCGTAAATTGGAAAAAACGACGCTAAATTCCCGCAATATAATCGATTCTGATATTCTTGGAGTTCGGAGGAAACAGGTTTTTCTTGATCTACTGATAGATTCCAGAATTGATGGCCGACCGTTAACTGACGAGGAAATCCGCGAAGAAGTTGATACGTTCATGTTTGAGGGACACGATACGATAGCTTCAGGAATCGGCTTTACTCTCTATTGTCTTGCTAATCATCCGGATGTTCAAGTAATTCGTGTTATTGTTAAATTGATTGGGTAACAATTCATGATAATTTTAGAAAGATGTTTATCGGGAACAAATCAAAATATATGGTGATTTATCCAAATGTGTTGTAAAGTATCAGAATTTAATGGATATGAAGTATTTGGAACAAGTAATTAAAGAATCTTTAAGGCTATATCCGTCTGTACCGTTTTATTCGCGCGAAACCGACCAAGAAATCGATTTCGGTACTTTTTATTCTTTAAAATTAGTTTAAAATTATTTTATAAAGTCTCTCCAGGTGATCTTAGGATTCCGGCAGGCGTGACATTTTCGATTTTCTCGTATGGTATCCACCGTAATCCCGAATATTTCCCCAATCCAGATGAATTTAATCCGAATCGATTTATCGATATCGATGGTAAATTACCCTACGCTTACATACCATTCAGTGCAGGCCCAAGAAACTGTATAGGTAACAAATTTTAATTTTCATTAGTGTGAAATTTCAATTGTATTGGAAATTTTAGGCCAAAAATTTGCAATGTTAGAAATGAAGAGTACAATTTCGAAAATTGTTCGAAATTTTGAGTTATTACCAGCCATACCGGCACATAAATTGGAGTTAGCAGCGGAAACTGTATTGAAATCCGCTAATGGTATTAGAATTGGGCTAAAACAACGATTATAATATCGCGAAAACGACTCGAATCGGTAATTATAGGCAATAAACGATTAAACGTTTAATTAATATTTAAATTACAAGCAAATTATTTTTCTTCTCTCTCATCTGAAGCGCTGATAATCACTTTAGCGTACCCTAACATCTTCTCCGTATATTCCAACAGTTCCAAATATTGCTCCCACATGGCAGGTAACGATTGTTGTAATTGTCGATATTCCATCGCTAAATCAACTTTGTACTTATCCAAGACTCTTATTTGATCGACCATTAATGGGAAAATGTCTTTCATCTTTTCAGCTTCTGTGCTGCATTTATCGTAGAATTTAATTGCAACTTCCATCTCTTTCATATCTTCAGGCTTTTTTATTAATCTAAAATTGAATCGATTTTAATTGTTGCGATAAAATAAAACAATAAAATTAAACTTTTCAGTATTTGTCTTGATATGATCGTGTACTTCATCAATGTTCTTTATTGTTAATGAGAGTAACAATTCGCATAATCTATGTTGCCATTCGTTGCATTGTTCAATTATCGATTTCTTTAATTCGCCAAAATTAATTTGAATAAAATAAACGACAACTACAGTCTCTTGTAATTCAATATTGTTGGCAATATCGTTATAACGACTGATATCCAAATCGAATTGCATTGGTGAAGGATTTTCTAGTTCATAATTGGCTAAGAATACGTCTTTGTCAATTTTCCATACATCACGGAATGGTTTCCATATATTCATAAATTCGTGGATCAAGCTGTTATTTAAATTTATTTCTTCTTCGATTAGACGTTGTAGTCGTTTACATTCTTCATCATCAGCAATTATTTTACAATGTGTAGGCATTTCGTTTTTAGCTGCATGAAATTTATCACTGATTCGTGGTAGCGATCTTAGACCACAAATGATATAGTACAACATTTCGTAGAAAATCTTTGCAATTTCGTTTAATGTTGGAATAAACTCGATCTGAAATATCATCGTATAAAATAACCGAAAAAGAGTGTTTGATTGGAATTACTCGTTGATTTCTTAAAAAGCAATGAATTTGGATTAGAGGATTCGGTGTAACTGTTTCATCGCCATGTAGGATATCATATAATTTTGCTAACGATTTTCGACAGCAGATTTTCACCGATTCTTCCAATAATTTGTCGAAATTGTTGATGTATTTCACCCATTGGTCAGCAATCTTAAACAAACCGATTTGAATTTGAGATTCAGCAAATTATTTTAAAGGGAAGCATAGAAAATGCCGCCTGGCGCAAAATTCTGCAGATCATGCATGTTAAATTGTTCAAGTTTATGAAATTTTGCTATTTAACTATCGAAAACAGTTATAATTTAGACAATCTAGGGGAGCTTTTCGAGGGATGTTTTCCAATTTCTGGGTCCAGATTTTAAAATTAATTTTCAACAAATTAGGCTATAGCATCATATTTAAGAGAGATATTTGAGACTTGTAAGATTGTCCGAGTCTAGATTTTGAGACATTTTTGTTTTTATTTCTATCATCATTAGTTGGTAAACAATTCGAAAATTGTTTTGTCTGCATAGGAGACTTTAGCAAAAGTTGGACTTTGTACCTTATCGGAAAGTCTGTCAAAAAACGCTTTTTGAATAATACCGCAATTTCCATTTGAATCCTTAAGAGGATCTTTGAGTCGTTTTATCTTGAGAATTGCGACATGGTCCAAAAGAATCGTTGTTTGATTGATTTTCCGATGAGCTACGGTGTCTAACTTCTGCTAAAATGCTTCTGACAAATATAAAAAAAAATCAAATCGTTCACCAATAAATAAATCAAAGTATACAAAGGCCGTTTCGCAGTTCAACCCCTGTATTAGGATTACCTATAAATGCAAAAATATTGATTTTTTATAGAAAGGAAGCCTAATTATGAAGATATTATCTCAAATATCTTCACACAGAAGAAATGTTCAGCAAATTTAGTTATCTAGAAACACTATTTCGGGGTGTTTTTAGCCTTACTTACAGAATTCATGTGATTCTCGAAAGCTTCAAACACAAGTATTAAATACTGAATAATTTGCTTATAACAATCTGTCAATTTCGCCACCGTTGTATTGAGTTTTTCTGAAATTCGGTCTTCAAAATCATAAAGCGCATACACCGAATTTGTTTCCAACGTAAACATTGTCATATTACAAATATCTTCGCAAATTTTAACAATTTTCATATTGCTTATCTTATAATCGTTGAGAAATTTTTGCAACTACAAAATAATTATAATTATGAATAAATAGATAAATAAAACAACTTACATCTGCAATAAAAGTGACACATTCGGTTATATATTCATCGCTAACATTCGATGACCATGTTAAAGTTCTTAAAGCCGGTGCCAGTTTCCTTTCAACATTAACAATCAACGGTTTGAATAACAAACGTTCTTCGTCACTTAACGATCTAATAATTTTATTATAATCCAAAACGACATTAATAACGCTGTTATAAGCTAATTTAATCGGAGTGTATCGCTTGTAAACATCTTTCAAATGCATTGGAATTTCATATCCAAGCGATTCCCAATAGTTCGCTTCACGAAATGCTTCAATTAGCGAATAATCAAGATTGCATTCGATTAAACCGGGCCGTTTTATACTTTTGCGCATCAACGGTTGTTGTACATGATTCGCAATGCTTGTATCGAACGTTGAAATCCATTCGCGATATAATTTCGATAAATGCTCCTCGATTGATAACATTACCCGATCGTACAGGAGGAAGACTTCTTTGGAGATACTGCAAGGCAACATCCAGCGAGCAGTTGTGAATTTCTGTGAAATTGAACGATAAAATTGGTCAATTATTATTAGTTTTTATTACTTCTCTTATATTTTTTAGGCGATATTGTTTGGCTTTTATTATCGTAGCTCGTCCGGAATAACAAGGCAACTGGCCCGGACAAAGATCTTCGATTAAGTCATGTTTGTTCTCCATTACTTCTTTTTGGAACATTTTATAAACTTGCGCTGTTTTATTCTCGATTGATGGTCGTAACGATTGTCGTCTCGAATAATTATAAAATTGCGCTAAACATTCGATACCTTCACCTGTATGGGCGCATTCTTCAAACACACTATTAGCCAAATTTTCGATGATACTTTCGATATCTTTCATGTTCGATTTGAATTTTAATATTTGATCATACCATTCGGATGTATTAACATCCAAAATTATATAATCCATATCGATGATTTCTTGTAAACTATCATTGAATATTTGTTCGATTTTATTACACCAAATATCGAAATCAAGATAACGTGAACCGCCAAATAGTGGTTTGGCTATATCTTCATTTTCATGATAACGTCCGAAATGCACCATCGCTTTACAGACATCGATCATGTCGTTACAACGTTGGATAAACGAATCGATGTGATTGAAAATCGGCTCACGATCTAAAACCCACGGTATTGTACCGAATCTACTATGACTCGCTGCTACTAAAGTGTAAGTTCGAATATAATCCCTCAAACAATTTATACACTTTTCGAAAGTTTCAATACCGTATTGGGTACGTTTCTCTTCTAAAATCAACGACAAATTCACCGTTCTTGTGCATTGTACAATCAACTGATTGCTCAAAAATCGACACAATGTTGTGATCCTTTGAGTCGAACTATAAAACGGACTGTTCAACCATATAAATCGAATCAAATGTAGAATCTCTTCGATTTTATCGTGCAATTTCGAAATATCCTCCATTTCGAATAATTCATCGCTTGATTTACACAAAATCGACAAATATTCGATATTTGATTTCGTTTCATCCAATTTCGTTTCGAGTTGATCGAATAAATCTACAAATTGGTTATAATACGTCGATTGTAATACCGACAGTATATTGCAGATGTGTTTAACCGTTTTGTTCGATAATTGGTGGCTTAATCCGGAGAGATTCTCGTCTGAAAATCAACAAATTAGTTAGAAATTTATAGAAAAATCGTAACGTACAGCGGTGTATCCAGAATTCGTGTTCATCGGTCAAACGAGGCAAATCCTTCGATGCGGTCTGTTCTTGTTCGTTTAACGCAAAGACAATCTGTCCGATCCAATACATCACAGTCGCTTCTATACGCCTTATCAGCTCTCTATCATTGATGATCGCCTCTAAAGGTAGATCGATTATTTCTTTCGGTATGTACAGGACAGTCAATCCTAATAATTTGTAGTGAATATCGCTGAATTTCTGCAAAAACATGTAGAGTTCATGGCAGAAATGGCTTCGCACACTCTCCGGCCATTGGTCTGAATTGGCGAAGATCGGCGAGTATAAATTGTCAATTAAATTCAATAAACTGCCATCGATGCTATAATCGATTGTACCGAAAGTTACAGAATCGTGGAATGTTTCAACTTGGAAAACTTGCGACGGTTTCCTCAGGAAATACGTGATGTCGATGAATGGTGTTTTTGGTATTTCAAACGAACAAGTCAGGGTGCTTTCATCGAAAAATATAAACAACAATAATACGTTTATATCGAGAATGAAATGTTTGATTATATCGTCGTGATATTCTCTCCAATCGGTCGGTTGGAGATCGTAGATTGTCGTCATGTCTTTAATGAAATTCACCAATTCGTTCAACTCTTCTTCAGTGTAATCAATTGCAGTTCCGTCCAGATCTTCATCGGCGATTGTTTGCGTTTTGACGATTTTCTCTGGAATTTTAGTGTGAATTATCAGTTGATGGAAACTCAGAAGAATTACCTTCAGATTCATCGTCCGATAAGAGCGAATCTTTGGAAGAATTTGATGACATTTTGCTTCAAATTCTCCAATTTTCGATAACTATTAGGTTGCCAAGCAGGATCTTTAACGTTGTTATAGGAACGTATGGAGAAGTTAACAAGTATAGGGATTAGAACGGATATAAGCAGCTTTGAAGCTCCATTTGGACGGCTTCTCAAGCCACAAATTCGTGCTTAATTGTTAATAAAAGATAGAAAAAGATTGAATTTGAAGTTTTAATCGATTAAATCGTCCGGTTTCAGGATAATAAATACAGTTAGCTTTTCAGGAGCGTATCACTAATGATTTCCACAATAGATGGCACTAATTTTCAGGACTACAGTAGACCGCTTTTCCCTATTATTTCACCAACCCAGCAATGCGTTCTTTAAACAATAATCAATTCAATAACTGCATTCTGACACAGTGTTCACGTTTATTTCAAACCGTAACAATGATCAATTACAGTTGATTGGGCAATTTACAATCAATAAAATCAACAATGAAGAATTTGGTAATTATCCAATCTTCTTATTTAATTAATTTCTGATTTATGTGGCTATTAAACAGGTGAAATAGTAATGGATTGGGTTTATGGCGGTGTTAATACGACCGTACCGAGAAATGCAGGTCCTGAATGTGCCCGATTCATGAATCCTTATTGGCGTTTCATTGAAACAATATTAGTTCTAATTTTTGCTGTCTTATTATTTAAATGGAGTTATAGAAGAATTAGGCTGCCGAATTTGATTTTTGTTAGACGTGACCGTCGTGGACGTCGAGCTCTATTAGTGTTAATGTCTCTAATATGGGGCATGGAAATCGGTTACAAATTCTCATCGCGCACTGTGATATATTTGTTGAATCCTTGCCATATTACCACAGCTTTACAAGTAAGTCCAACAATAGAAAAATCGTTTAAATTTGATTTTTATCGAATTTTAGATTTATCTATTGGCAGCTTCACCAAGTAAACACGTTACGACAATATTTCGTATACATTTAAACTTGTTAAATGGGCCATTTTTGGCGTATTTATTCCGCGAAACAGATACCAGAATTGTGAGTATTTCATCCAACTTTATTTTGTTATCAATCCAGTTTTGTTACAGTTGCCGTTAGAGTCTGCAATCTATTGGATCCAGCATGGGATGATGTTTGTTGTGCCTTACTATCTTTTACGTCTAGGGGGTAATCTTTCTGTATTTATTAAAAAAAATGATCAATGATTTATTTTAGGGGTTTATAATGTGGAGAAATTCACGGATATCAGTTGGAATGTGTTCAGTTACAGTATTAATATAATCTATCATTTTGGATTTTTACAGTCTATAGCAATTGTGAGTATCATTAAATCGTCAAAGCCACGTCATTTTTACCGATATTACCGCCATTTATGTGAATAATAAACGAGCTTATCGTGTTGTATCGATACTAGTTCCGGTCAAGGTTGACACAAAAAAAAAACACGTGTAACGATTGATTATTACTGCTTTCCTTGTAAGTTTCACGGTTAAGAACGCAATTAGTCTTGAAATTTATGTCAAATCAATAGTTCAATTTCAGTTTTATTACATAAACTACAAAAATCAATTGGTTTCTAATATGTTTGCGGAATTTCCGCAAGTTTTAACGGATATATAGCGGAAACTTGAAGATCTAAAATACGTCTTTTTCGATTCGGTGTCCGATATCTCGCTTATTTCATGAGATATTGCAATGAATACAATAGCATTAAAAAGAGCATTTCAAGAAGTATCTAACAGGATTTTCTTTTCATATTTCCTCTATAATTCAGCAAGTACTATCGATTTTTCAACGCCTTTCCCACATTTTAAAGCAAATTGAAAGTTTTACAGATTTAAAAAAAATCCTCCAATAAGTTTGTTAGTTTTCCTGAAAATTGCCAATTTGTCTCCAAGTTTTTTCAAATCTCTTTCTGCTCTGTTTCCTTTAAAATAAGTGCTATAATGGCACTTCCGTATTTTGTTTATAAAACAAAATGTGTAAGAATGGTGGATGCGCCAGGGAATCCAATAATCATCGATAATATAAACACGAGTATCTTCTGTATGCTTGATTTATGAGATTACCTTTTTGCAGCCAACTGAGGTGAATTTGAACCACATGTTATGCCCAGCGATTTTAGACCCATTCGAGGGACAATTTTATCGCATCTGTGCTGTTATACATCAGGCCATTTTATGTCCATCATTGAATAAATTGTATTGTTTAATATCGAATTTCTTTTTAACGAAATTTTGGCTAACTAAAGTCAAATCAACTTTATATTATGAAGTTTATACGGATGGTATTGTTGTCGATCATAAAGAATATCAACGTAACGATAACAAAGATGATCACGAACATCCTCATTAATATTTTACAGCTAAATAGAGTGTTAATTAAATCGAAATTGTATTGTAAATGATATCAATTAATAGAGTTTTATTGCATTAAAATAAAAAGTAATTTGTTTAAATAATTTCGTATTATTATCTACAATATTAACAAATAACAGATCAAATTGTAAATGTTTTCAAAAATAAACAGTTAAATTAGAATTTTCAATCAATCTAGGTATTGTATCGATATTATTATCTGTACTACTATTATCTGTATTATCAGTCTTATTATCATCCCAACTCAATTTCTTCATTCGTGTAGACGACGATGATGTTGATGTTGATTGCGATAACGGCCAATTCGGCGGCTGTGGTGCTGGATATTTAGTTTTCATTAAATCCGAGGGTATACCACCAATCGCACTAGCTGTCGCCGATTTGATATTATTATTATTAGCTGTATTACCAGCGGTAAACATGGGGTTACTTATATTCTCCGGTTTCTCGCCATTTGGGGATGATAGCGGTGGTAATTCCGGCCGAATTGATTGTCTCCTGAGATGCGAAAATAAATAAATTTGGTTTAAATTGAGCAAAATTAGGCTTACGCTTTGCAAATGTAGGCGATGAGTAGGGCTATAATAAAGGTCAAAATTAGAAGAATTGCGCCTAATCCCGCTAGAATAAACGGTGTCCCATTACTGATACTATTATTACTGTTGCGTAATGAACTATTATAGGCTAGATTATCGGGAAAGTGTACAGTTATGGGTACAGTAGCTTTGCGTGGTGGATTTCCATTATCGTTTGCTGTTACTAATAAATTCGCAATACCATTGAACGTATTATTGGAATTCAATTGATTTCTTAGGCATAATTCACCAGTCGGTGTCAAGAAAAATAGCGAAGCATTTTTACCCGATAATGTTAACGTTAACTTATCGTTTCGATCCCCATCGGCCGCCTCAATTTTACCGATTAAAATGTTACGTTGTTGTTGCTGTTGTTGGTTATTGTTGACGAAAAACTCGTAGTATGGGTAACGGAATCTCGGCTCCCATTCGTTGATGTCTTCAACGGTTACGTTAACAACACAAGAATCGTTCTGCAGGCAAAATTTTTGTTAATAATTGTGAAAGGACATGTTCCATTTGGTGCGCAAAAATTGGCAATGTTTATTCCAAAATTTCTCAGTGATTTTCCAATGGATTTAAATGGTTAAAATCGAATTTGAAAGAGCATTTCAAGGTGCCTAGCGCGAGTTATTTTATTCTTGAAAATTCGGATGCAATTGAGTTACAGAAGCAAGTGTTGGAGTGTTTTTTACGTATTTTTTTATAATTTTTTATATTTTTCTCCATAATTTGGCTAATATTGCTTATTTTGAAATGATTTTCACACAATATATAGCAAATTGAGAGTATTTTCTAAATCTGCAAGATATTTTCCGTTAACTTTGTTAATTCTCCGGAAAATCGACAAAAATTGCAGAATTGGACATCTTAGAGGAAGGACTGTTTTGCAACGTTTTTCCGGAAAATCAACACTACAATTGGAAAATTTCTTGAAGATTTGGAAAACGCTTTCAATTCTCTATACTCTGTGTGAAAATTATAGCAAAATAAGCAATATTGACCAAATTATGGAGGAAATTATAAAAAAATATAAAAAATACAAAAATGCTCCAACATTTTTTCTATAACTTATAATTGCATCCGAATTTGGAAAAATAAAAAACACATCTCATGCACTTTGAAATGCTCTTTCGAATTCTATTCCTCACATTTAAATCCGTTGGAAAATAACTGAGAAATTTTGAATTAAACCTTGCGGGCCGTCAAGTTGGGATACTCAACTGTAACTCCATCGGTGGCAAACACTTTAAAATAATACCCCGGAGTTTCTTCAAAATCCAACTGTGCTTTCAACAATACCTCCCCTTTAGTATTAATCGATAAAGTTTTTAAAATATTCAAATCGTTGACGAAATAACGCAAATTCAATTCTGGATGATTATTCGTTAACGTACCAATAATCGAACCGATCGGTAGATTTTCACGTACTCTGAAATTGTAGATTTTTTGCAAAAATCGTACATCATCATCATCGAAATTCCTCTTATTATCATCAATCTTATTATTATTATCGATACTTCTTTTGATTATTGTCAGTGTTGTTAGGGCGTAACGATCAGGATTATCTTCTTGTTGTGCACGTATCACTAGCGTAATTGGATGTTTAAATTCATCAATATTGTTAATATCACGCAATAAAATAATTTTCCCATTATTTCGGTTGATTTTAAAATATTCATTATTATTGTTATTATTAAATGTATAAAATATCGGCGCATTTATACCCAAATCTTGATCGTAAGCTTTAATATCTTTCGGTTTTGTTGGTAGAACACTACCGCGTTTCATTCGAGTTTGGTTCAATTCAATCGCATATTTATCGTCGAGAAATCGCGGATTTTGATCGTCAGCATCGATTATATGCACCGTTAAAATCGTATCAGTCTTCTTCGGCGGTTGTCCGTGGTCCTGGGCGCGTATATTCACGTTAAAACTCCTCAACGTCTCGAAATCTAATTGTTTCTTCAATACCAACGTACCGTCCAATTCATTTTCGAATTGGAAATAATCCGAATACGGTCCTGGTAATACTTGATAACGTATATTGCTATTGGGGCCCGGTTGGTCGTTATCAATGGCCAATACACCTTGTAGTACACGTGTACCGATCACTGTCACCTCGGATATATTTAGAATGTATGGTGCATTTATAAATATTGGTGAGTTATCGTTAACATCAGTCACACGAATATTGATCGGTATCAGAAAATCTGGATCAATTAACTGATGTAGCGGTAGACGTTCACAAATCAAATTGATAAAAACCGATGACGGCCCATCGATACCTTCCTTATCTAAGCGTTCAGTTAAAGTTAGATTCTTTGTACCTGGTATTATATCGATTGGACTATCATTCTCTTTCAATTTCAACACAATATTACCAACATTCAAACGAGGATCGCCGTGTATGTGGATTGTACCGATAATTTTACCGATTTCTGTATCTTCCGATACGAAGAAATTCTCAGATGAGGCGCCATTCTCCAGATAACAACGATTGTCGGTTAGTGCTGAAAATGAGAATTTACGGTTATCGTTAGTTCCGCTATTGGCGAAGAAAACTGTTATTAATCTCTCTACCAAATCAATTATTAATCGGGGTTTTTATGAATATTCTATGCGAATCTTAGCGTGAAAGCCACACTGGAATCTACCAAGCACAACATTCGTTATTTTTAAGCTACAATCGAACGGAAAAGACGCGAAAAATCGTACTAAAGTTGGAATTTTCCTTTCATTATTGATCTATTTACAAGCTATTTCCATAATTATTCTCTAACTTGATTGAATTTAATCTACGTAGGATAACAAGGAATACTCAAAATTAACACAATATTTAATTAATTTATAATGAAATTTTACTGTTCTACTTTTCCTTTGATGGGTATAAAGTTGCTTCTACTCGAATTAATTGCGGTAATCTCACTTATGTAAACGAATCGAGAGAAAATATCCTAAAATCAAGAGTTATTACGGATTTTCCAGCAATACGAATCAAATTATCATTACTTTATTGTGTACACTTATAGAATATCACCCTTTGTTCTTTAATTGAACAATAGGTAAACAACAGAATTAAAATAAATTATAGACGGTAAAATCGATATTGAGCAAGTTAAAGAAAGCAACAAGTGATTGAACTCGTTTCTAGACGTTTGTCTAATCGAATTTGATCGACTCGACTGAACGTACACAAAATAGCAAATTAAAGTTGATTGCGTTCAAATAGCCGGAGTATAATTCGGAATTATTGCGTAAATACCATAATTAATAGATTAAAAATAGAGATTTTTCTTATATCGTTAATTATATTGATTTCGTTGAGTCATTGTCACTTTTATTTTCAACGATACAGCATCAATTCCTTTCTTTTTGGGAATTTCGAGGAGGGATCCATTACGTTTTCTCTGTTGGAAAAGAAACAAAAAACTAGAAGCGTATATACAGGAAGGAATTACGGATTTTAAACATTCCGCTCGGTTGATCATTCCCCCTTCAAAACACCTAAATATCTTTCCTTATTTTTCAAGAAATAATAATGTATTACAGTTAAGAATTAATATGGTAATTTATCAGGTATTGATCTACTTTTCTACGATTAAATTTGAATAAAACACGACTTCATTGGTGAATAATCTAGAAAATTATCACTTACCTATAACTGGCGATAAGAGAGGAATCTGGATGAGCGCCCAAAGGGCATTTAAATGAATATTTCCAAACCACTTGGTCATTGTTTAGTCATCTGTAATTCGATACACATTAAAACTCGCATTGTTAATGAATCGTGAAGAAGAGTCGGCCAAAGTGCGACTGGAACGAACTTAAAGACACCTTGACATTAATTAACTTTAATTCTATTTAAGAAAAAAAGTAATAAGAGGATAGGAGACAAAATCAAAATAACTTTGGCCTCATAATTTCAACAATTGTTCTACTAAATTATTAGTGAATGTATCATCTTCCAACACACACACAATAGAAATTTGATATTAATTAACATAATTAGAGCAAAAAATCGCACATTTATCAAAAATGTATAGACAATATTGTGTGAATTGTGTTTAGAAAACTTTTCACTTTTCAACGATAAACATCTGGAATTTCGAAATTTTGGAAATTCGAAAAACCAGCCGGAAATCTCTTACCGTGTTATAAATGTGTTGGTACAATAACCATCCGGTTTTCTTGGCAACAATTAGAGCACATTGTTTCAATTACCATCAATAGAGAGTTGGACTCGTTTTGGGGTGGTAAAACGAGATTCTCGCGAATTTCCACAAATCTATCGCACCACTGTCGTTGAGAGGGTTGTAGAAAATCGGCACTAAGCCGAAGAATAGCGGTGTTTGTTCGTCTGCAAGAGTTATCGTGTGGAAATGAAGTAATTGGCTGCGTGCACCTGTTTCGTGTGCATTCACCGTGTATACATACGGAGAACTTCTTGATTTGTAAATTTTGAACAGTTTTTTCTTGTTGTTATTGTTTTGAACAATTTCTCCCCTCCATTCCCCCAATACTACTAACAATAAAACAAAAACGTTCGCTATTTGATCGAATTATTCGAATGGGAAATAGAAGCGGGGTCGTTATCTCCCCATCGTTAACATATTGGGTTGTCGGAAAGACATGCAGGTGAATCATTATAATTATCGATCGTGGTAGTTTTACAGAGAAACAAACAATAAGAATACAGCGCTGTGGCCTAAAGTAGAAAAATTGGAATTCTACAAAGAGAATCTATATAGAGAAGCACACTAAAAGCAACGTGACTTTAATGTTCACGTGATAACTTGAACCAATTGCGTGAATGCATCCTGTAAAAATCACGTTGCATTAGGCGTGCTTTGTTTGTAATATTTGTTTAGTGAACGAATTTCCGTAACTGCGACAATTGGTAATTTTGCAAATGCCGTGCAAAAATCCAAAATTACACTAAATTATTGAGTAATCCAGCTGGTACACCCCCAAATTTCTACAATTTCCAAAATAACACAGGTAAATCCACTATTTTTTCTGGTTAATTGTTATAAAATTAGCGACATTGGTTTATTGCCGAAATTTTCCAAATTACCACCAATTTTTCTGTGATAAATCTCTCGATGGTGATTGGTGATTTCCCAGTGACGTCACGAGGAAGATGGCGGCTAAATTAAATTCATCATTTTACAGATAATCTTGAATATACCAACAAAACAATGACGTACAATTGTGTAAGGTAGATGAATTGTGGGTTGTTTAATGAGAACGGCCGTGCTACCAAGGGCCACCATATGGTACATTGGTTCCGTCGTGGATTACGTTTGCACGATAATCCATCGCTGAAAGAAGGCCTACAGAATGCCCAAACGTTTCGTTGTGTTTTCGTGTTGGACCCTTGGTTCGCTGGCTCATCCAATGTCGGTATCAACAAATGGCGGTGAGTCTTTGTTTTTAATCAAATATTACGCAATTAAATTATAATATACTCTAATATAACAATAATACGTAACCCGGTAATAATGGCATAAATGGAAAATTCTATTTTCAGATTTCTATTGCAATGTTTAGACGATTTGGATACGAATTTGCGTAAATTAAATTCACGTCTATTTGTGATCCGTGGTCAACCATGTGATACATTACCGAAATTGTTTAAAAAATGGAATACAACTTTATTAACATTTGAAGAAGATCCCGAGCCTTATGGTAGCGTACGTGATCACAACTTGACAACATTATGTAATGAATTAGGGATAACAGTTACACAACGTGTATCGCACACATTATATAATTTACAAGAAATAATCGATCGTAACGGCGGCACAGCCCCATTAACATACAACCAATTCCTAACGATAATCTCGTGTATGGGTACCCCACAACTACCAGAACCTCCGATAACGTTAAATAATTTAAAAGGCGCTATTACACCAGTCGATGATGATCACGATGAGAAATACGGTGTACCGACATTAGAAGAACTGGGTTTCGATACCGAAAATCTCCTACCAACAATATGGCAGGGCGGCGAAAGCGAGGCTTTGATCCGTTTAGAACGACATTTAGAACGTAAAGCCTATGTGGCATCTTTCGGTCGGCCGAAAATGACGCCACAATCGCTACTACCATCACCTACCGGCTTATCGCCGTATTTGCGTTTCGGTTGTTTATCAACACGATTATTCTATTATCAACTGTACGATTTATATAAAAAAATCAAAAAGACTTTCCCGCCGTTATCGTTGCACGGCCAATTATTATGGCGTGAATTCTTCTATTGTGCGGCCACGAAGAATCCGAATTTCGATAAAATGTTGAACAATCCAATTTGTTTACAAATACCGTGGGATAAAAATCCGGAAGCTCTAGCGAAATGGGCGAATGGTCAAACCGGTTATCCATGGATTGATGCAATTATGACGCAATTGCGCGAAGAAGGTTGGATCCATCATATAGCCCGGCATGCTGTTGTTTGTTTTCTAACCCGCGGTGATTTGTTTTTATCATGGGAGGACGGTATGAAGGTTTTCGATGAATTATTATTGGATGCCGATTGGAGTATTAATGCCGGTATGTGGATGTGGTTGTCGTGTTCGAGTTTCTTCCAACAATTCTTCCATTGCTATTGTCCGATAAAATTCGGACGGAAAGCCGATCCAAATGGGGATTATATACGAAAATATCTACCGATATTGAAGAATATGCCAGTACAATATATACACGAACCGTGGACAGCGCCTGAACAAATACAACGTTCAGCTAAATGTATTATTGGTATTGATTATTCATTACCAATCATTAATCATGCTATAGCTAGCCGAGTTAATATACAAAGAATGCGACAAGTGTATCAACAATTATCCAATTATCGTAAACAAGAAGAAAACAATAACAATAATCAAATTAATGAAAACTGTCATCACCACCAGCATTATCACCATCACCACCATCAAATTAACTTTAAATAGGAATCAACCAAAATTATGTATTTTTGTAGGTATTACTGTTAAATAAAAATTATTTATACAAAGAAAATACCTTTATTTCTCTTCATTAATCAACGATTGGGCTAATATGACTGATCTAGAACGTAAATTATCACTTTATCCGAGTCTAATTGTGGCTGAATTATTGTACCATTATCCAGAATGTATGCGTTGTTATCTGTAATAAAATTGTGTTTAAGAAATCAAACTACATTGTAATGCGAGTGGGAAAAGAATTAACTGAATTTTATAAATTTTGACAAAAGCTTTCTCCACTGATTTCAAATAATAGGAAAATTTAGCATAAAATATGGAAAAAAGCTAAAATTTCTAGTAAAATTAGATACAGACTAGATTCAGTAGTACAGAACCAGGTAAATTTTGATAAAAATCCGTGTACAAGAATTAAAATTGATACCTAAGGTGATTTCCTGCTCTTTCTCGCTCAAATCCGGAATCGACAAGCAAACCTCCTTCTTCTTGTCGCCGTCATCGTCATTTTTAACATCGTCTTGTTTCCTCTTTAATTCTGTTATCGTCCTATAATTATCATCGTCATCATCATCATTATTGTTGTTTTTTGTTAAATTATTTTGTCTTATATCTAATACACTGATATTTTTGAAATCATTTGGATGGATTTTCCGCAGATGTCTCAACAACGAACTCCTCAATTTAATATGTTTACGACAAATTGGACACGAAAAATATTTCATTAGAATTTTCGAAGTCTCATTGAGATCATCGTTATTATGTTTATTTCTTATGTGTTTATTCAACGTACTTCGGTACCTAAATTGCATACCGCAATATTTACAATCCAATAATTTTCCACTATGAGAATTAATATGCCCTTGTAACGTTGAACGAGCTTTAAACTTCTTCAAACACAAATTACATTCAAACTACAATTAAAAAACAATTAATATTTCAATTATTAAAATAGAAATAAAATACTTCTGGTGTCGGTTTGTGGGTATTTTCGTGCACTTTCAATGAATCAAATCTATGGAATTTCTTCGAACAAATCGTACAAGTATGTTTCGGTTCATTGTGTTTCTTCAAATGTAAATATAGGGAATTTTTATTTTCTAAAACTGTACCACAAATATCGCACATTGTAGAATTATTAGTTGTCGTTTTAACCAATTCTTGTTTATCATGTTTCGGTAAATGGGTCTTTAGATGTTTCTTCAAATACATCTCTCGATAGAAGACTTTATCGCAAATCGAACACACGAATTTCTCTTTAAATAAATTCGAAACCTTACAATTGTGTTGTGATAATTCATATTTTGAATAATAATTCTTTTTACATAAATTACAAAAATAACGTAATTTATGTTTAATTAGTATGTGTCGTTTTAAATATTTCATTTGTGGGAATTTTTTATCATTACATAAATCACATTGATAGAGTTTCACACAATTGCATTGATGCGTTATTAGATTCTCTTTGCGACAGAAAATTTTCAAGCATTTCGTACACAAATATTCGCCAGTGTGTTGTTTCAAATGTATCAATAATAGGTGGATTTTTTTGAATTTTTTTAAACAAATATCACACTCGTATTTGTGTTGTTTATCATTAGATTTTTGTTTCTCTTGTTGTTGTTGTTTATCGTCGATTATATTGAAATCGAAATGTTGAAAATTCTCAACTTCATCAGTTAATAACAAATTCTCAATATCGTCATCTAATAAATTCTGATTGTTATTAATTGTTGTATTTATATCGAATTGTTGTAAATCACTACTATCTGTAAACATATCGTTTAATAGTGGACCACCAACTGATTGATCTTTTGTTTTTGTTTTTAATGATGGTGATAACGATATTGATGATAACGAATTTATTCGTAGATCGTTAGTTTGAGAATTGTCCGAATAATGAACGATTTTTAAATGTTTTGCTAAGTTCTAGAAATTTTTAAATATTAATCACAAAAATCACACCTATATACTTTCCACTCATATTCAACTTTATAATGCGAGATCAATTAAAAGTATACAAATCCAATATTTTTAGCAAGGCGATTACTGCAATATGAGTGGAAAGTAGGTCTTCATTTGCTTGATTCTACCTTTTTAGAGTTGAATGTCTGTTTGCAGATCTCGCACGTTTTCTTCAATTGTAAACGATAATGTACAATCAAATGTTTCGCAAACGAAACAATATCACCATCGATTTTATTGCAAAATTTACATAACCATTGCTTCTTCTCAACAATCTTCTGTTGTTGTTTTACCAAACTATTCAAATCGACATTCTTCAATTGTACTGTCGTTTCCAAATCGAAATTTGTATTTTTCAACAATATCGACGATACTAACAGATTTCTATTCATTTTCTTCGCATAATACGGCGAATACCACACTTTTAACACTTGATTGGGCTCAATATCTTTGATAGTAACATAATAAATATCCAAATCTTTTTGGTAACAAATCAAATTTTGGTCTTCCAGAAATTCAGCTGTACACACGAACATCAACCAATTACACTCATTCTCGTTTGTTGTATCCAAATAATATTCATCACAATCATTTTGTGTGGAAATTTTTAATGGAAAACCTACTAAAGGATTGATTTCTGCAACCTTCCTGGCTATCATAGGGCCAAATTTTGTGCCCTTTTCTATACGTTCTTTTGTTATTATTGTATAAGAACCGTCTGTGAGCAGTTGTAATTGTAGAAAATTCGGTAAACTTAATTTAGCTCGAGATGGAATCTCATTGTCTGGTACCTGAAAAAATTACTTAATTTGATTGTTTTTACGTTATTTAAACATTTACATAATTTGTTATTTTAATTAATGCACAATCGTCGGAATTATGAAATTCTCCACAAATATTGCACTGTTGATCCATTTTTTCCAACAGTTAGGTTATGTTGAAATTTTATTCAAATCAAGTATCTGTGGTTTAAAAATTTAAATTCGGCGCCATTTCATATTGCCAACATTATTTTCCATTTGATCATTGTATTCGAATATCAAATATTCTAATGAATATAATTATTTATATATTAATTTTTTTAATAATATTATTGGATTAGAATATTTTTTCTTCATCAATTAATGTCGTTATTCACGTTTTATTATCAGTGCACAGTACGTTGGTAATTTTAAAGAAACAACTTCACTCTGAACGTTATTGAAAGTAGTCGATATACTGTACTTTAAAATATACTGTTGTGACTGGTTGTTATAATTACTTATTTCTATTTGTTTATAGCAAATATCATTAAAATTGAGGTAAATTCAATATTAATACCAGTAAAGTGTGAATCTCGATAATTTTATAACCTGATCATATATTCTACGTTTAATCGAAGTCAATTCACTCTTTATTTGGCAAGACTGTAGAACTCACTTTGTAGTACTACCAACATAAATCAATAATCAGAAAAGTTTATTTTTAATATTTGTTTATTTATTATACAAATTTTCCTTTAACGAAATAATCGGTAAAAATTTATAGATTAAAATTTATTAATTTTTCACTAATACTAGATTTCTAATTTATAATTTGTTCTGATCAAATTAGGAATTTATTTTTTTACGTTGGCAGCAATAGTAATGACAACTTCAGATCGATTAAGATTCGGCGGCTTTCGTTGCATGCCGTTTAATTGATAACTTCACTCGTTGTCTGGCGTCCTGTGGTAACTTCCTTTTTTTAAACCTTTTTTGTCGGCAACATGGCGGAGAACAGTAATTTGATGGTGAAGGCTCTAATTTACGATTATCTTTTAAAAGAAGATAAGAATTTAGCGAATACTTTCCAAAAGAAAACCAAAGCCGTAAGTTTCTAGTTTATTTTGTACTATAATTTATTACATGTTTTAAAATACTTCCGGAGATTGAGCATGTTCTATGTAACCACGTGTTTGGTTAATTTTTTCATTTATTACAAGTTTAATGGAATTTCATTGTTGAAAATCCTTATTAATAATGTTTGTTATTCTGTTTAGTATTACAACAATTAATTTTTCTTGTTTTTTTTAGGGCGAACTGGCTAAAGGAGCGCCAAAATTATCCGCTATTGTTCAACACTTTACAAAAACTAGTACGAATGCAAAAAAACTGAGAATAAATATGGTTAGTAGTGATGAAAGTAGTGAAGATGAAGAAGATCAAAAAACAACCAAACCTAAATTGGTTAATGGTACAGCAAAACAGTCTGTAAAAAAGAAAGATGAATCTAGTAGTGAAGATGATAGTTCTGAAGATGATAAACTAAAATCTACACAGAAACAACCAGCTACAAAAACGCCTGCCCAAAAACAACCAGCTAAACCACCACAAAAGAAAATACAGAAAGATAGCAGTTCAGATGAGGATTCATCAGACGAAGACGATAAAAAACCATCTAAAACTGTTCAGAAAGCACCACAACCGGCTAAACCAACTGCAAAACCTGTAACAAAAAAGAAAGAAGAAAGTAGCTCTGAAGAATCATCTGATGAAGAAGCAAAGGTACCGAAAAAAGCTGCCAAACCTGTTGTAAAACCTGCAACAAAACCACCCGTAACAAAGAAAAAAGATGAAAGCTCTGATGAAGACAGTTCTGAGGAAGAAGAGAAACGACCAGCAAAACAACAGAAACCACCACAGAAAGCTGCAGCTAAAGTACCAGCTAAGAAAACTGAAAGTAGTTCTGAAGAATCTTCGTCAGAAGATGAAAAAACTACAAAGAAAGCTATACCTGTAAAAACTCCGCCACAGAAACCTGTACAGAAAAAACAGGAAAGCAGTTCTGAAGAATCTTCATCGGAAGATGAAAAACCTACAAAGAAAGTTGCAACAAAAACACCACCTGTAAAAACTGCACCACAGAAACCTGTACAAAAGAAACAAGAGAGCAGTTCTGAAGAAAGTTCAGATGAAGAAGAAAAACCAGCTGTAAAAAAACAAACACAACCACAAAAAACACCACAAAAGAAACAAGAAAGTAGTTCTGAGGATTCTTCAGAAGATGAAAAACCTAAAAAACTGACACCTAAAACAACACCTACAGTTAAACCTGCAACCAAGAAACAAAAAAGCAGTTCTGACGAGTCATCGGAAGAGGAAAAATCCGCTAAAAAGCCGGGTAAATCACCGGCCCAACCCCAGAAAACTGCAGCTACAAAAACAGTAACAAAACAACAAAAAACTCAAGAGAGTAGTTCGGAAGAATCATCTTCTGAAGAAGACAAGAAAACTAAAAAAACTCCAACTAAGGCACCGGATAAAAAACCGGTACAGACACAAAAAGGTGCAGTAAAACCAATAAAAAAAACACAAGAAAGTAGTTCAGACGATTCTTCAGATGAAGATGAACCGCCTGCAAAGAAACCTGCATTAGTACCAACTAAAGCATCAGGTGCTAAAACTACACCTGCTAAGAAGAAAGAAAGCAGCTCTGAGGAATCATCTGAAGAAGATAAACAAACGAAAGTTGCAGTAGTTAAAAAAGCTCCTCAACCTGCAAAAACTGCAATAAATAAGAAAAAAGATAGTTCGGATGATAGTAGTTCAGAAGAAGAGGAAAAACAAAAGAAAACCGTAAAACAAATACCCGTGAAAAAGCCGGTTGTAGCTAAGAAAACTGAAGAAAGTAGTTCTGAAGAGGATTCAAGTGATGATAAAAAAACTAAAACCGTAAAAAAACCAAATGTTAATAAAAAGAAAGAAAGCTCCTCTTCTGAAGAAGATAGTGATGAAGAGACGAATAAGAAAGCAAAAAAACCAAATGCTGTGTCTACACCAGCTGTGAAATCAGATGGCAAAAAAGGATTAAAACGGAAAGCTGAAGATGATGACGATGAAACTGAAGAAGTTGCATCTAAACAATCTAAATATTCGAATTTTGTTCAAGGGAATAGTTTTAATGGTAGCCTTAATAGTAGTGGTGGAAATAATGATCGAAAGGTATTTATTCTATTTAATTAAATTAAAAAAAATCTACCTCAATTTTATTAGTAAATGTCTAAAAATTGGCAATATTGTTAATTTTTAGCATAGTAGTCCATTTCGAAGGGTGCGTGAGGATGAAGTCGAGGTAGATCCCAGATTGAAAGACAATTCATTTGAAGCAAAGGTGGGTAACGTGCGAGCACTTTTTTTAAAATTGTGCAACTGGTATGCGATTTTTTAACAATTAAGAATAGATTCCAGATTTCGCACGTTGCCTATATTTCGCCTACCGGTTGTACTAATTTTCCTTTTTTTCTCTTTTTCGTAATTGAATATAGAACGAAAGTGAAGAAAGACGTAATTCATTTGGTAATGGAAATCGTGGGGGTGGGCGTGGCGGCCGGGGGGGTCGTGGTGGTTTCAGAGGTGGCCGTAATAGTAATGATGGTGGTGGTGATGGTCATGATGGTTTTCGAAATAATCGTGGCGGTCGTGGTGGCCGTGGAGGTGGAGGTGGTGGTTTTAGAAATTCGTTTGGTGGTAATAGAGGTGGTTTTAATAATAGTCGCGGTAATGATAATCAAAGAAAAAGTTTTGGATTTGATAAACCACAAGAAAATAAAAAAACTTTATTTAATTAAATAACTATTGAAGTATTCGTAAGTATTTTTGGTTTTTGTTTTAAACTGGGAAGCTCTTCAATCCACCAGTAGTAAAAGATATTCTTGTTATTTACTGGTCGCAAAAGAGAGCCAGATTGATTATAATTTCATCATTAATTTCATTAAAACTTGTCTATTTTTAATGATTTTAGTGGAATTATTACAAGAATTATCATTTTAATACAGTAATTATCAATGATTTTTCAATTATTAATAATTTTAATTATTTTTAGTTTAACGCAAGGGGATCGTGGGGCGAACGAGCAAATCAAGTTTTGAAACATGCAAGAGGAAAATCATTTAGACATGAGAAAACAAAGAAAAAACGCGGCTCTTATCGTGGAGGATATATCGATACATCAGTTAATTCCATTAAATTCGAATAGATTTAATTTAGTATATGTAGATTCAAATTCATTTTGCTACAATTTATAGTTCTAACTTCATTTCTAAGATTTTCCTTTAATTTTCTTATGCGATTTCCGTTCAAATTATAGACTATTATTACTATTTTTGAATCTGTGATGACAAAAAATTGAACAATTGGGATTTGATTGTCGCAAATTCAACTATGTTTAAATGTTTGATGTGTAGCATTTATAAAAAATAATTGACGTAATATAGTTTCTCTTCAAAATTTAAGTTGTACATATAAAAATAGGTTTGTTTTCCCTTCACTATTATTCTACGAGTATTTTCTTTAAAATAAAGTTTTCATAGTATCGAGACATTTTCTTTATACAAGCTAAGTGATAAAAGTTTATATTTTTTTTGTTTTAGTATTTAAAGCTTTACTAGAAAATTTCATATTTTTCATTAGAAAGTCAAAATTCAATTGAAAATTACAAAATGCAAATCATTCTGTGGACTGCACAAAATCGGGTATACTACCGCTCTTCCTACTCGTTATGCAAACAATTCTCAAGTGTCATGGAGCAGCATTGCCAACAATATAAATTACTTCAACACTATCACATATTGACAATATTATTTTGACAATTACACATTTCATTTACAGCAAGTAAGTATAAAAATGTAGAAACTTTCCAATTGTTGTTGTTTTTGTAATAATTCAAAAGCTAGTAATTATTTTAAATGGAATTAAGTAAATAATTGTGGGGAAATTTATTTTTCGTCTATTGTCAATATTGTTCTCCCTAGAACGAAACGTCCAATGGCGGCTCGCCGTTCAGTCACTTTGTATCTCCCATAAATAAAACATAATTTTTCATTTAATTTCTAATCTATAAATAATTTGGAAATTTATTGTGTTTACCGTTGTTGTATAGTGAAATCCACCGATTTTATAGAAATTTTAATAATCGGCGAAAACTCGTAAGGAATTCATATTAGATTATCTTGGAAAATTCATTAAATTTCGACGATATCAATATTTACGTCACCCTATCCTAAGTGACAAAAGTACATAAATTTCATTATTTATCGTTGATAAATCGGTTTTGTTTTAAGTGATTCTATTGTATGTTCTTATCATTTCTCCTCGATTAATTTTTACAGTTAGATAAGCCTAAATTTTGTCTCGTACCGAAAAATTATGTTTGTTACCTTTAAATATTTAGCAATTAAACTGTAAGTTAATTGGTTTATTTTTTTTATTGTTCTAATTTTGTTGTTTTGCTCGAATAGGTCTCAATGTTGATGTCTGAATGATGGAACAAACACCTGATTCGAGTCCATGTCTTCATCAGCTAAGTGTCACAGGTAAGTCATAAATTTGGCTTGAATTTTATTTATAAATCTGCATCTATTGTTATGAATATTGTGCAATAATAGTTTTTCGGTGTTTTTGTTTAATTTAAACAATTGTATCTATGTTATTGTGAATAATTCATAGGAATCAATCCAAGGTCAATATTTATTGATATTATTTTTTGTCTTCTGCTACAATAAAAGTGTTCATTTTATAAATTCAAACAAAATTTAATTAACTCGTAGACGGTTTAATAGATCGATTGTTTTTACTTAGAAAGTGAAAATTTCGTAAGTTCATGTTCATTTCCTTCACAACAAAGTTCTGCTTGAGCTCAAATTCATGAATTGTATCAGTCGTGTATAATTAATGGAAATTACCGAATTTTTTATTGTTTAGACTTTTCTAGAAATCTATTTATTTGTATTTTCTCTCCAGTTGAATGTGCCCATTTGAAGAACAACACATTTCTACGTCTCTGTCCATATGTTGAATTATTAGTTGATGGTCAAAATTCACGTAAAACTGAAACTGTAAAAAATACAGCCCAACCAAAATGGAATGAAAAATTCACATTATTAGTAACACAACAATCGAAAATATCATTTCTTGTATATGATCGTAATAATTTCCGTAAAGATACATCGATTGGTGAGAGAACAATTGATTTACAACAATTATTATTATTATTCAATGGACGTTTAGATAATATTGAATTAACATTAGATTTAATCAATGATAATAAACAAAGTGAATCCCCAGCAAAAGTTGGTGAATTAATTTGTGTATTAAACGGTTTAAATATTGATTTAACCCCACGTTTTGAACGTGGTGCAATCGCATCAACTAGTAATAGCAGCAGTTGTACTAACAATAACAGTAATAATATAATGCCATTAGGACAAAATAATAGTGAATTACAACCGAATAATAACCATCACCGTAGTAGTGTATTGAATGGTATTCGAGCTAGAATTCGAACACAAGGTACAGAAAATGAATTACCATCAAGAAGTTCATATCCTGATAGAAGTACAACTAGAGTCTCTACTGTACCGGTTTCACCAGTCTCTTCATCAGCATCCAATGGTAAATTCAACAATATTTAATTTTCTGGTTAATTATTTTGTATATTTAGGGAGTATAGGTCCTCCGATTACGGTTCCTAATGGTAATATCGTCCATAATGAAGTTGAAGAGAGCCGAAATGAAGAGCCTCTACCACCCGGATGGGAGATGCGCTACGATACTTACGGACGTCGATATTATGTTGATCATAATACAAAGTAATTATTCTTTTAAATTATTGTTATCAAGTGGGGATTACCGGTTTTTATAATCGTTTATTACGTAGATAATTGTCGTTTTAGTTTGTCAAAATTATGAAATTTTTTAACAAATTGACAAATTTACAATGGAAAAAAGACGATTTTAGGTGGTAAATTTGATGGAAAATTTCACATATTTCAATCCAATTAAGACGTTTTTCCCCAATTAGTAAACACTTACGTGACTATTGTTTTACAATAATCTTATTAGAAGTGAATTTCTAAATAATTATAATGATATAACCATATTTTCTATTCGTGCATCTTACGGATTTTCCTATAAATGAAGCACGCTATCAGACAATTAATTTTTATTAAATTAGGTTCTGTCGCATTTTCAATTCATGAAATTTTCGAAATTAAAACAAATAATTAAAAACTCGACAGATTTCTAGATTTTTTTGATAATTGAATATTAAATAAATTTGTAAATCTGGTTGCAAATTTCGTTTGAATAGCCGCTTTAGTTGTAGTAAATGTATTTATAAACTGAGATTCCTTTAAAACGTAGTTAACTTGGTCAGGTTTGTTCAAAAATAAACCAATGAGTAACGTGTATGTGGTAATAAATTTTAAAAATAATTTATTAATATATTGAAATGTAGATCTACAAGTTGGGAACGTCCACAACCGTTACCACCCGGTTGGGAGATGCGCCGTGATCCTAGAGGTAGAGTCTATTATGTTGATCATAATACAAGAACAACAACATGGCAACGGCCAAATAGTGAACGTTTACAACATTTCCAACAATGGCAAGGACAACGACAACATATCGTCCAACAAGGCAACCAAAGATTTCTATATCCACAACATCAAGCCGGTACAGTAGCTGGACCATCTACTTCAACACCAGACGATGATGATGGTTTAGGAAGTTTACCACCAGGCTGGGAGAAACGCGTCCAACCTGAAGGTATTCATTAAATAATTTCAATTATTTAATTATTAATTTATATGTAAAATAGGTCGTGTATATTTCGTTAATCATAAAAATCGTACAACTCAATGGGAGGATCCGCGTACACAAGGCCAAGAAATACGCGAATTAGACGATACACCATTACCACCAGGTTGGGAAATACGTTATACAGAAGAAGGTAAAATCTATTTTGTTGATCATAATACAAAAACAACAACATTTGATGATCCACGTCCTGGTGCACCGAAAGGACCAAAAGGTGTATATGGTGTACCGAGAGCTTATGAACGTTCATTTAAATGGAAAATTAGTCAATTTCGTTTTTTGTGTCAAAGTAACGCCCTACCTAGCCATATAAAAATTCAAGTATCCCGACAGACATTATTCGAAGATTCATTTCATACAATTATGAGATTACCAGCTTATGAATTACGTAGACGTTTATATATTATATTTAAAGGTGAAGAAGGTTTAGATTATGGTGGTGTTAGTAGGGAATGGTTCTTTTTAGTATCCCATGAAGCATTAAATCCAATGTATTGTCTATTTGAATATGCCAATAAGAATAATTATAGTTTACAAATAAATCCAGCCTCATATGTGAATCCGGAACATTTAACATATTTCAAATTTATTGGACGATTTATTGCCATGGCTCTATATCATGGACGTTTCATTTATTCCGGCTTTACAATGCCATTCTATAAACGAATGTTGGGTAAAAAATTAATTATGAAAGATATTGAAAGTATCGATCCGGAATTTTATAATTCATTAGTCTGGATAAAGGAGAATAATATTGATGAATGTGGTTTAGAATTGTATTATAGTGTTGATTTTGAAGTATTAGGGCAAGTTGTACATCACGAATTGAAAAAAAATGGCGATAAAGAACGTGTTACTGAAGACAATAAAGAAGAATATTTAACATTAATGACTGAATGGCGTATGACTAGAGGTATCGAACAACAAACACAAACCTTTCTAGACGGTTTCAATGAAGTTGTACCAATTGAATGGCTCAAATATTTCGACGAACGTGAATTAGAATTGTTATTATGTGGTATGCAAGAGATAGATGTTGAGGATTGGCAACGACACACTATTTACAGACATTATACAAGAAACAGTAAACCTGTAACATGGTTTTGGCAGGTATTCAAAAAAAAAAAACAACAAAAATTATAGAAATTACTCGAATTTTCTGTTGCAGTTTGTGAAACAATCAGACAACGAAAAACGTGCTCGATTATTGCAGTTTGTTACTGGAACTTGTCGGGTACCGGTTGGTGGTTTTGCTGAATTGATGGGCTCAAATGGACCACAGAAATTCTGTATAGAGAAAGTTGGTAAAGAATCATGGTTACCGCGATCACATACATGTTTTAATCGTTTAGATTTACCACCGTATAAAAGCTATGAGCAATTAGTTGAAAAATTAACTTACGCTATTGAAGAAACTGATACTTTTGGTCAAGAATAATTCGTACAATTTCAATTTATGACTGTACCTGATGATAATAATAATGACGATGATGGTATATTATTCTTGGCTTAATAAGAGTTGGTTATAATAAGGGGGGTGAACTTTTCTATACAATACATATTTATATAAAATACGATTCTATATTTTTACAGTATTTGTTTATGCGGTGCAATTAACTAATTAAAATTGTGTTTTATTGTGATAATAGAAAACTTATGGCCTATTATTATCCAAATTTGGTTTTTATTTTGTGTGCATTCCAACTAGTTTCGAGCAAAAATCGATTAATTCTGAATGTTCAGACCTCATTTATTTTCTTTGCGTTATCCTTATAGACTTAAGTTCCAAATAAAAACAGATGTAAATAGATTATAAGCTTGTAAATAATGAATCAAGAGATTAAATTATATAAACAATTTATTGCATTAAATAGTTTTAATCAACAACAATTCAACTATCACATTTTAAAAAATTTATTGAAGAATCCCCAATTTGGTGGATCTATACCCGGCCGATCGTCGTTATTTCTAGGCGGAAAATACTTCTCAACTTCATCTTTTTCAATATTTATAAAATTCTCAGTAATCGTCTCTTTACCGTCCTTATCTATACGTTTTATCACCGTGTACTCTTTATCGCCATTTTTACGTGTTATTCGCGTCTCCTCGTTACCTTGGCTGTCTCTAAACGTATTCCGCGTCTCAACTGTCTGTTGAAAAAATACAAAATTGGCCGATTTATATTAAAGAAATTAAAAAAAATACCCCATCAGGATTCATTATTGTTGACATTATATTTTTACTAAAACTTTGGAAATTTCCATGGGGCATTACAGATTTCTTGCGGCCCCCGTCGAAAATTGTATCCAAATTGGTAAAATCCAGCCTGAAATTGCCCCATTACTTCTCGGATTACATTTAAAACAAATTGGGGTAATTGTAGGGCTTGTGGGCTATGAAGTCGTACGCGAAAATTAAACTTTTAATTCAATTTCCGACTAATAGCATCAGAGAATCCCACAAGCTCTACTCGTACCCAATTACCAACTTTCCATCCACATCTTTGTCCTCTTTAGGTTGATCTTGTCCATGAGAACTCTCTTCATATCCTGGTTTTAAGAAACGATCTCTCAGCTCTCCAGAACTGCCATTTTCTCCACTATCGTCTGTAATTATTTAATTGGCGACTAATCTGATAAAAAAACTGATATATCGGCAATTACCATATTCAAGTTGATTATTGAATTGTCCTAAATTACCGCCGAATTGGCCGAAAGGAAATTCTCGAATAAAATTACCAAAACCAAACGATTTCAACATTTCATCCATTTGTTGTTCAAAATAACGACTGATTTCCAAAGGATCAGAAAAAATACTAAAATGTTGATCCTCCCTAAACGGCGATTCTAAAGGACTACAAAATAATTGTTTTAATTAGCAAATTTGGGTTAAATTGACGAAATCTTTACGTTTCATCGTGATGGTAATCTTTCCATGGATTTTTCTCGGATCTACAATGACGAATTTTATTGAATTTATCAACGACAATTCGTTATAAACTTACCTGTTTGTGTTTGGTAGATTTTCTTGGTCTCGGTTTGTTGGAAGGCCTAAAAAGGCCTTAAATCTATCGTAGAAATTCATGTGAAATTTTGGAAGATTCGAGCAAATATTTTGACAGATGACAACTGTCAAGAATACCGTGATGTTGCCAAATTGTTCAAAGAATGCTCGAATTATTAATTGAATAATACTAATTTACATTAAAAAGAAAATCGACAAATTTATAAAATTCTATAGGATTCAATAGAATTTGGAAATATTCTAGTTTTATTGTTATAAATTAAAAATCATCACGAACACTAACGAGCACTATTCGAACCTTGTAATATTGACGAATAACGCGAGGTTGCCGTTCGTTGAAATTTTGGTAAATTTGAGGATTTCCGAATTATGTTTATTTGCAACGATTAAAAAATTGGATACGGTTAGTTCTTAGATCTGTACTTTAAAATTGTAAAACTTATTTCTTAACAATTTTCGTCTTAATTACCCCAACTGTTCTTAAATATCTAACAATAAACGGAGTGGCTGTCAATGTTACCATGATTCGTACAGGTGCAAACACCTTATGGACTGCATAGGCAATAGCGAAAGTTCCAGCATTTTCAGCAATCTTCTCGGTAGTCTCGCCGGTAATACCAAGCGATTCTATAAATTTCCGTACATCCAATCCACTAGAAAAGCAACATTAATAATTGTTAAAATTCCATTGAAACACTAAAATACTTCGAGACTAATAGATAAAAAGTACCCAGCGATACCAAGGATATGGCCACATGGAATACAATAACCGTCGACCCATACTGTGTAACAGCTTCTTTCAATTTCGCTGCCGATGATGTAGCTACTTGCGGTTGACCATTTGGCGTCTTTTCTTCCGTAGTCTTCGTGTTTTGATATCGTTTCAAGACGAGTACATTTGCGTTGTAGCCCAATTTCGAAAGTATTAAAGGTCGATTATATTGAATTATCGGATGTGTACAATTTGTAGTTTTTGAATACAATCGAGATATTGTAGCAATTTGCCATTGTTTTGGATTTCTTCTTAAAAATAAACGGGTAAATTCCATTAAATAACAACTAAAAAGAATTACAATTTTGTTTAAAATGAGAAATTATAATCGATTATTCAGCGAAAATATTGACAAGATAAATTTATTAAACATTGTTCACCTAAGAACCTAAGGCGCTCGAGCATCTGTCAAAAATGCATGAGTAAAATACACTCCACCACATTATCTGGCGTATTAACCAAAAGTTGTAAAATTTGAAAATTCATTCTCTATATCGAGTGGTCCGCAGTCATTTTCTTAGTTGGTCATGTCGTAACTTTGTTCGTCCAATTGAAATATACTAAAGACATGTCAAATTTAGAAAAATATGAATCAAGTTACGACACTTTGTAATGAAGCATGGCCAACTGAGATAAATTACCGTGATATAAAACCTATAAATGGATAATTTTGTAAAAACTCTTTTATTCAAATAATTGTTTCAACCAAATAACAAAAAGGAGTAATTGTTTGAATGCTAGGAACTTTAATATAAACTTCCTAAAAATGCATCCATTATCACAATGTGAATTAAAATATTGCAACATTCTAACAATAACAGATGAATGTTGTTGGTATTTGAGGAAAACTTAAATATTATTTCCTATAGTGGACAATTTAACGAATTTTTCAAATAAGTCTACTGATTAGACAACATTTCCAGTATGTTTAAATGACAATAACAATTCTGAAAATGTTGTACTTTTAACCTCGAATAAAAATACAATTTGTCTAGTTTTAAATCTATCTATTTTTGTTTTCTTCAATCATTTGGGCATCAGTTTTTGGCAGTACTTTAATAAAGGAGTCTTCTTTCTCCGAATGATATAGACTTCGTTCTTTTGCTTTCTCTTGTTCCGATTGCCATTCGACCTAAATTATCAATAAATTAACAAATTTATAATTGTGTGATTTAATTGAAAAATTACCTTTTGTTTGTGTTGTTGGACGGCATCCAAACACCGATCTAATACCATTTTTTCGGTTAAAACACCGTCTTCTGAAGCATAAGCGGCCGCTTGCCATGCAACACCCAATTTAGCAATCTCTCTACCGGACATACCCTTCGTCATCTCCGCCATTTTACTACACAAAGCACCATAATCGAAATTATCAACTTTCAAACGACGTTTCCCCTCAGTCGCCGGTTGTAAAACGAATTTATCGAAATATAAACGTATAAGACGTTCACGTTCCTCTAAACCGGGCAATTGAAATTCAACCATTTCATCTAAACGATCATTAACAGCCCAATCGAATTGTTCTGGTGTATTTGAGGCTAATACCAACATAAATTTACTACTTTGATCACCGGTTCTATATAAAAATGCATTTAATGTTGCACGTAAATCTTCAGAGATATGTTCCGATGAACGTTTACGTAAGAAAGCATCAGCTTCATCGACAAATAATAATAAACCTTTACGTGTACTTGTTGCCCAATCGAACACTTTATGGATTGCTGTTACACCATCTCGGCCCATTGGTGATACATCACCGCCAGTCAAAATCGCGTAATCCATACCGGAATGCTTGGCCAATTTCTAAAATTTAAACAATTATAAAGATCAATTTCGAATATAGGGTGTTCCACGATAATCTTTGCAGTAAGTGGTATGTTTCGTTTCTTATTTCAACCGATCAGTGAATTATAAATCAATGTTGAATGATTCAATATTCATTTAATATTTCATCTAAATAAATTCACGGGTCGGTAACCTGTAATCTGTATTACCGACAAGTGGCTGAAACAAGAAGCGACTTACTCACACGCCAGAAAGACTGGTATTCCCGATAATAAAAAATTACCTTAGCAAACATAGTTTTACCCGTTCCAGGAGGCCCATGCATTAAAATATTCCTATACATCCCCCTATTTTGTTTTGTATTCTTTGTAGCTATAGCAATATCACGTAATCTTCCCTCTAATTTCGGTGCTAAAATAACCCCAGATAGAGCATCCTGTTGTTTTGTACGCAGTTTCTTTAGTGATTCAATCGGGTGTTTTAATGTTTCCAAAAATGAGAATCTTGAAGTTTCACGAACTAGTGACGGTTTGCCTGTTAAACAACAATTTAGAAACAATATTTCCACAAAGAAATTAATAATTCACCTAATCTAGCTTCGATATATCGAGCTGTAACCCCAGTTGCACCTTTAGCTGTATAAATACCAAGAGCTAGAAGAGAAATACCACCAGCAGCGGTTAAGACTTTATCCCAATCGGTTAATAGAGCATGGACACCGGTACCGACAACCGAACCTGCAGTTCTACAATTTCATTATTTTGGGAAAATTTGATTTTACTGAAATCTTACTTAATACTTTCAAGGACTGTTATTCGGTTTTCTGCCGCTTTTAATCGTAGTTGTTCTAAAGTTAAATCACGATTTTCTCTATCGATTTTTGCTTTGGCCCTCAATTCGGCTTCAACGCGTTTCATTTCGTTTTGATGCCGCAAATCCATTTCGTGTTCTATTGTAGCTTTACGCATAGCTTCTTGTTTGGCCACCGATTCTTCTTGTCTAAAAATTCAATTTTACAAATGTTTAATATAAATTCAATTCGAATTTACCGCCTTAAATTTTCTTCATTCATTCTTTGTTGTTGTGCTAGTTGGTCATCGTAACGTTTCCTAGCCAATTGGTCTTGATATTGTGCCCGAGCCTGATGTTGTCTGGTTTCTTCCTGTAACAATTTCCGTTTCTCCTCGGCTTCAGCCCGTTTCGCTTCGATTTGCATTTGAGAAATATGCGCCTCATACTCTTTAATTTTAGCCTGTTGTTCAACCTGCCTTGTCTGTTCTTGTAATTTGGATAATTCCAACGCGTCTTTAGCATGTTCTAGAAAACGATAGAAATTCGTTTGTATCGTTATGCAATCAGGTTGTTCTCAACTCACTTGATTTCTCCAATTCGCGTGCAGCTTGAGCGGCCCTCTCAAGGGCTGTTGAATCAAATCTGTACGCCTCCATTGCCCGCCGTTCCGATTTCGTCAAGTTCAATTGATCGGTACCGTCGTTTCCAGAACCACCGGCACCACCACCCGCTGGGATGCCGCCCTGGGACATATCCGGTGTTTGATCCCGATTCCTTCCATAGCCGAATATCCACGACATTTTCGTTTGTATTTGTCAGAATTTTGAAGAAAATACACTAGCGAGAAAAACGTGCCGAAAATTACAGGTTAGGTATCATATTACGTCAGTTTTGGTACTTTGACAGGCGTGAAGTTGGCTGCACATCCAGCGACATCTACAACAAAATCTAGAATTTCCGCAGTAGAATCAAGAATTTAAAAAAATAAGTACCTTTAAGTATTTACAGGAACAATTCCAATTATTTCAAAGTTTCTCTGTGATTTTAACACTATCTTCCTCTTAAATTATTTTCTAAATATTTCTAACTACAAATTTGGACGATACGATTTACTGCGGAATCCTCTCGTTACTGCCAACCTAACAGCACTAATTTGGTGTCAAATGGTAAGTAAGGTTATGTTTGTTTTGATTGATGGTTGATTTGAAAATCTCGAAATGTTGTCGTTACGTTCGAGAATAATCCATCGGCCGACCAATTTAACCCGTTCGATAACAACGAAAGAAAAATTAGACGAAATAATTCGTGTCAATCATGCTGGTGAATTGGGCGCTGATGTGATTTATGCCGGCCAAATGGCTATTTTAGGTAGTTCATCCAAAGCGCAATTAATCCAACATATGTGGGATCAAGAGAAACATCACCGTGCAAAATTCGAGGAATTAATTCGTAAATATCGTGTACGTCCGACGGTAATGACGCCAATATGGAATGTTGCTGGTTTTCTATTGGGCGCAGGTAGTGCCCTGTTGGGGGATAAAGCAGCAATGGCATGTACGGTAGCTGTTGAAGATGTGATTGTTGATCATTATAACGATCAATTGAGGACATTAATGGAAGATCCGGAAGTTGATAAGGAATTATTGGAGACTATAAAGAAGTTTCGTGATGAAGAACAGGAGCATCACGATACTGGAATTGATCACGGGGCTGAACAGGCGCCGTTCTATAAATTTTTAACACAGTCGATCAAATTGGGGTGTAAGGGGGCTATTGCCATCTCTAAAGTTATATAATTGTAAATATTCATCGATATAATAAAAGTAAATTTAGCGGAGTTCAGTAATCTTATTTTACAGGCAAATTTTACTCTCACTATTGACTTTCTTCTTTTAAAGTTCTGAAACTACTTGTATTTGAATATTTTAGAACGTTTGTTAAATATTTGAGTTGTTTAATTTGTTTACTTAATTAACAATGAATCATTGTGTAATAGTGCGCCTGTAAGTTTACGTTGTTGAAGAAATCGTAACTATTCCAAGTACTTTACATCTCATTACTGATTTGTACAATTTATCTAATTGAATCCATTAGGACTAGTCATGTACTAAGGTCGTCAATGTTAATTATTTGGATTCTTAATAAAATAAGTATAGATTAATTCTATATATTTGTGAATAAAAGACAAAGAAAAACTAGTAAATTACAAAATAACAAACGGAAGATCAAATTAATCAAGTTTTATCACTTTATCCTTGAAGCGAATAAAAACCCTCTCCTTCGAACGAGAAAAGCTGTATTTTCTTAAATCAATAACACCTCAATCAATAATAAATCCAAAAATTTGTCAAATTCAAATTAATATCGGTAGTCCATTCACAGTCAGACTAATTTAAAAAAAGCTTCCAAGATGTTCTCGAATTTTTGTTATTCAAGACAAGACTTTATCGTCTTTAATTAATAATTCCGCCAGAATTAGAGTGGGGACTGAATTTTCTTTAAATTTACAAACGAAATAAATTCAGTTTTCCGACTCAACTTTAAACAAAAATTGCGTCCTATCCTGCTGAAATGGACCGTTTGAAAAACTTGCAAACGAAAAAGTCCGATTTTATCAACAATTACAACAATTGTCTAATTGATCGCATTGCAGATTAAAGAATAATTGGCGTCAACGTACAAGTCTTGAAAAATCTCTAATTGCAGCCGTAACAATTCTGCTCTTACTGGCTATCGGTCTGTTGTTGAAGTCCGTATTTTTTCCGTTCGATTACAAATTCAAGAATGTCTGCATGACGGAACGGTGTGTACGTAGTGCGGCCAAATTTTTGAAAAACATGGACCCCGACGTGGACCCCTGTGTGGATTTCTACGACTTCACTTGCGGCAATTTCATCAAGACCGCTCATATTCCCGATAATCAAATCGGGATAAGTCCGGCTACTCATATTTTGTAAGGCATTATTCAAACGTAATTGATTTAATTATTTTCGTTAATTTCAGTAAAGACTTCGAAATACGAATTCGTGAGATCTTCCAAGAACCAATCAAAGATCACGATTTACATTTCGTGAAATTAATGAAAGCCACGTACACTGCTTGTTTAAATAGTTCGAAATACGAACAAGAAAATCTCGAGAATTACTTGAAATTGATCAAAGATTTAGGCGGCTGGCCGGTTTTGGATGGTAACAATTGGAATTCGCGGGATTTCGATTGGAAGAAAATCTTGTATCGAATACGACCGCTCGGTTTACGCCGAAATTTCTTCGTCAATCTCTACATAGGCGTCGACGATAAGAACTCCTCACGTCGTCTATTAACTGTAAGTCTTTTTTGAAATCAAAACAAATTTAATTGAACGCCTCGATTAGATCAGCCAGGGTTGTGTAAGTGATCGCTTAAAGAACGGCTTCAACGATAGTTACGTTAAAGCCAACCACGAATTGATGTTGAAAACTGTGCTGGAACTTGGTGCGGAAAAGGTGCGAGCTGACGTTGAAATTACCGAACTCCTCAATTTTCGAATCGAATTAGCGAATATTACGATACCGTCCGAACAACGGAAAAATTCCTCATTGGAGTACAATTTAATGACAATTCACGAGCTACAAAGCAAACATCCAAGTTTCGATTGGCTCCAATATATCAACAGTTATTTAGCACCAGTTGAATCTGTCACTGGTTACGACACTGTCAATGTAGCTCTTCCGCAATATTTGACAAATTTAGAAAATTTATTGGCAAAAACCAGTAAACGCGTAATTGCTAATTATGTTATGTGGCAGTTAATTTGGGATGCTTTGGAATATTTACCGAAAAAATACCAAGATCTTTTTATGGATTACAGAACTGCCGCTTTCGGAAAATTGGAACGAGAACCGAAATGGAAAGAGTGTGTCCATGAAGTTTACAAGTAACTACAATAATCTTTTATTGTGATAAATTATAAATCGGATTAATTCCTAGATTTACACTCGGCTTATCGAATATCTACGTGAAACATTTTTTTAAGAAATCATCAAGGAGTAAAGTTACCGAAATTGTAGCCGACATTAAAAAGTCCTTCATTGAAACTTTGAAGAATACCGGTTGGATGGATCGTAAGACGAAAATTCACGCTTTACAAAAAGCCGAAAAGATGCAAACGATGATCGGATATCCGGACGAAGTGGCTGACGATAATCGAATCGAAGAATTCTACAAAAACGTATCAATTTTCAATAATTTTGAAATTCTATCGACAATTATTTTTATTACAGCTTGATTTCGGGACGGAAGAGAATTTGATGAAACTCAACCAAAAGGCTTGGATTTTTTTCAATAATTATCGTAATACTCGGTTGAAACAGCCGATAATTAAAGGCGATTGGAGAGACAAATCGTACTCTTTCGTTATGAACGCTTTCTACGAACTAACCGACAACAGCATTGGTATTTGTTCAAATAATTTCAATAATTTTGTATAAATTTGTGTTTGTTAGAGCTTCACGCCGGTATGCTTCAAGATCCGTTCTTCGACGAAGACCGTCCGCAATATTTGAATTACGGCTCGATCGGCTATGTGATCGGCCACGAAATCACTCACGGTTTCGATGATGGTGGCCGACAATACGACAAAGACGGCAATTTAGTTGATTGGTGGGAACCGGAAACGAATAAAACGTTCTCCGATAAGACGAAATGTCTAATTGAACAATACAGTAATTATACAATACCTGGTCTAAATGTGAAGGTGAATGGTAGGAAAACATTAGGGGAGAATATTGCTGATAATGGTGGCATTAAAAATGCTTATCGTGGTTATATGAGATGGTTGGAGAGGAATCGTGAAGAATTAATGTTGCCCGGTTTGGATTTTACACCGAAACAAATGTTTTGGGTATCGGCAGCGTCGGTATGGTGTAGTAAATATAAAGACGAAATTGTTAAGAATTTTATTAATAATACAGTACATTCGCCGAATCATTATCGAGTTATTGTACCGTTTATGAACTCGGAATATTTCGCTAAAGATTTCCAATGTCCGTTAGGATCGCCGATGAATCCTGTCAATAAATGTCGTGTTTGGTAGATTGCTCGTTTCTTATCAAATCCACCCTTGAAACTTCCCATGTCCAAGTATCTTTCAGTCAAATTTGGCCCTCTAAATTTCGACCAAAATGCCGATAAAATTGTGTAAATTGCCTGATTAAAATTAAAGTAAACGAGAATTCTTCTCAAGCGCTAAAATGTCGCATTTTGACGATTTACAAGTATAAAGACATATTGGGCCCGATTTCTTCGTTTTAAAGGCCCCAATTTTGTGTTGACTAAAGTTCTTTAGCTCATATGACAATTTTCAAACAATATACAGCTTAATCTTCCTTTTAAAACCGCCAGAATATCGGGAAATTTTACGTAAAATCGAGAGATTCATCTGGAAATTCTGCTTGTATTGAATGAAAGTAGAGAGGAAGTTGAGGCTGGAATAAATGATAAACTGTCGCATTTTATAAAAATAAGTTGTGTGTAATCAGCCTGAAACAAAGAGTTGGTCCGATTTGGAGACGTTTGTACCGTCAATTTAGTTTAATTCGTACATTTAAACTCATTAAATTTGAAACAGTGTAGGCTCGAATTTAATAGTCAACGAAAATGGGTATTTTACCTAAATAGAAGGAAATGAAACATTTTGAAAAAATTCGTAACAATTTAATTTTAGAATCTACAACTTTAGTTAATAGAAGAGACTTAAAATTTCAGTATATTCAACCTACATTTAAATTGAATATTCAAGTTGTAAACTAACACTGTTTCTAATAAAACTATTAAATTAATGGGAATACGGAGGCATTAACAATTGTGAAAACACCAACTATAATAATTCTAATCGTCACCGGGAATGGATTCGAAAAAGTGAGTACCCAAACTGATAAAACACACAAATTTTTGGTTCAAATTCCAGAACCGTACTGTGTTGGGAGAAACGCACAAAATTGGAGAAATTCTCAATAACAACAATAATCGTAACATTACCGTTTGTTCTGTATTTAATCGTAAGAATCCAACAGAAAGCCGTCGAACAACAGGATAAAAACAACATTTGCACAACTTCAAACTGCATCCAATCCTCGGCTAATATCCTATCGAGAATTGATCCGGCCGTAAATCCATGCGATGATTTCTACAAATTTGCATGCGGCAATTTTCTAAAGACCGCGCAAATTCCGGACGAAAAAGGCGGCATTTCCGGCTTTTCCCAGTTAAGGTAAATTCAGTTTTTTCAATCTTAAATCGATAATCGGAATGTGTGGAAATTAGCGACGATGTCGTGGTTCAATTGCGGGACATCTACGAGGAACCGATAAAAGGCGACGATATTCGGCCATTGAAGCTGATGAAAATGTCGTATCAATCCTGCATGAATACAACGCAAATCGAGAAGGACAGTCTCGATTATTTTCGACGATTATACAAGAAGTTGGGCGGCTGGCCGGTGCTGCAAGGTACCAATTGGAACGAACGGACGTTCGATTGGAAGAAACTGCTCTACAATATGCGGAAACTCGGATTAAAACGCAATTTATTCTTCACAATTTACATCGATACCGACTATAAAGATTCAAAAAAACACACCCTTACAGTTAGAAGAATATTACAGTTATATTGAATATTTTTTAAAATTCGTAAATTTCTAGATAGCGCAGCCTTGTTTTCCGTATAAATGGTTCAAGAAGGGCTTCAACAGCACCTATGTGAAAGCTCTCTATGAATTTATGGTGGAGACGGTTACGATTCTAGGAGCTGAACGTGTTCGAGCCCTGGCCGAGATGCGCGAATTAATCGATTTTACAACAAAATTATCGAATGTAAGTTCAGTAAATAAATGTGAATGATTTCAATTCACCGTAATTTCGCTGGTTCAAGATTATAATTCCGCATGAAGAGCGTAAAAACGCTAGTCTGGAATATAATCCGATGACCATCCGACAATTACAACAGGAATTCTCGAGCATTCCCTGGTTGCAATTCATTAACGTCTATCTGTCGCCGATCGAGATGATGATCTCCGATGAAATTGTGATCGTTGAATCGCCGAAATTTCTGGGCGAATTGGAGGATCTACTGTTGAAAACACCGAAGCGGTTTCTCTATTAATTTCTTTTAAATTCGATTTTAATTTAGACAATTTAGGATTCTAGCCAATTATATGTTTTGGTATTCAACTCCACTCCGATTCTTTCCGGAGGTTGTCCGAAAGAAACAGTTAGAATTCGAGAAAGTCGCTTATGGTAATACGGCTCAGCGGCCGAGATGGAAGGAATGTGTAACTTCACAAAGGTATGCTGGATTATTTAAGAATTTATTCGGCGATTTCGCGTGAATGATTTATGAAATTTCGTTCTCCTTGACATTTCTGGACGTCGATGTCTGTGCCAATAAATTATTTGTAGCATAAAGACCTGGAGTTAATCAGGCAAGTCCAAATCGTGCGATTCAAATCAACTCAAACTTGCCATTAATTCTCCCTCTTGGCAATTTGGCTAACGTGGGATGAAATTCTTCTTCTTCACGGCTCCACAACTCGAATTGCAGAGGTGAAACTTGTGAAAATCGCCTGTGTTGAGCTGCACTTGTTTCTGATGAATTTTCGGTTTTATTTTAAAATTTTCCACAGCGAAAGGCTATTCCAATCGGCGTCATTTATAATAAATGAATTGTCGGTGGATGATTTATTCTTTTTACAACTCAATTCCATTCTATACAGTATAAAAAATGCGCCTCATAAATATTTATTTAAATAAATGTTAGTTCCATTCGTTTTTATTAACTTTCGAAATTTTCGTTATAGTTTCAGTTTCTCGATCGCCACTTCTTACGTTTATATCAAACGTTATTTCAACGAAGACAAGCGCGACAAAGTCAAAGAATTAGTTGAAGATATCCAAGACGCTTTCCGGGATCGTTTGAGATCGTTGGATTGGATGGATGAGGCAACGAAACGGAATGCTCTGTTGAAATTAGATCGAATGCGCAGTTATATTGGATATCCGAACCGACTATTGTACGAGAATATCGAACATTACTACAATAATGTAAAGTGTACGAAATTTATTGGGGAAACTAATTTAGCCAAATACAATTTCAGTTAGAGCTCGATCTTAATGAGTTCCCGTTGGAATTAGCTTTGAATATTTCCAATTTCGCACACATGCACTACGTGAAACGGCTAAGGGAGCCTGTCGAGAAGCACAATTGGAAGGATCAATCGTACTCGTATATTGTTAACGCTTTCTACAGTAGAACCGATAATATGATTGGTGATATTTAATAGAATTTATAAAATTTCCGGCTTATTGTTGGCATTTTGTAGAATTACCAGCCGCCGTTCTGCAAGGCAATTTCTACAACCCCAACCGTCCAAATTACATGAATTATGCAACAATTGGCGAAATAATCGGTCATGAAATTACGCACGGTTTCGATGATATCGGCCGACAATTCGATCACGTTGGTAATTTAATCGACTGGTGGCTACCGATTACGAATCGAACATTCTCACAAAAAGCCAATTGTTTCGTAAAACAATACAACAAATATTATCTACACGAAATCGAGATGAATTTGAACGGTTTGATGAATTTAGGCGAAAATATCGCCGATAATGGCGGCATTAAAATAGCCTACCAGGGCTATGGCAAGTGGTTGGAGAGGAACTCCATCGAGATGATTTTGCCGGGATTGAATTTTACGCCGAGACAATTATTTTGGATTTCGGCCGCAACAACGTGGTGTAGTAAATATACGAAAGCTTCATTGAAGAATTTGGTGTTGAATGGGCATCATGCACCCGATTATTATCGCGTCATTGTGCCCTACATGAATTCGGAAGATTTCGCGGAAGATTTCCAATGTCCGTTAGGTTCAAATATGAATCCGGTTAGTAAATGCAAAATATGGTAATTATTTTCAATTTCTACCATCAATTATCGTAATTGTACAATAAAAATTGTTAACAATAACTATAAAGAGGTTTTATTGTTAATTAACCAACTCATATACAGAGTCTTTCATTTAAAAGTATACAGTTTACATTATTTGACGAGCGATTTGGAAAATATTCCAAGGATTTATAGGAGAGTCCTTGGAGATCATTTGACTACAGTTTGAGCCTCGTAGCTCATCGGCAAGTTGGTCCAAAACGCTCACTTTAGATAATGTTACAATTTTTGGAAACGAGCGCTCGAGAGGCACTCCGCATTTTCTCCCTTTAGTTGCAAGTTTACAATCTTCATTCGATGTACTAGTGAAAAATCCGTCTTTAGGCCAACTTGCCAATGAGTTACAAGACTCAAATTTTGGCAAAATAATCTCTAGGAGTCCTCCTATAAATCCTCAAAATATTTTTCGAATCGGCGTTGCGGTAGAAACGATATACTTTTAAGTGAAAAGCACTGTACAGACATGTTCTTTGATATTTTTGGATACGCATAATTAGCATGACAGCATTAATTATCATCGTTAATTCGACGTTAATAAATGATGAAAACTGGCCTCTTCACTTTGTTGTATTTTTTTTTAAATACTTTGTTCGAAACTAGCCATCTACAAAGGTCATATGATCTTGATGAAATATTGAGAACTATTAAAAAAGAGAGTTGTTAGAGGACTTTATTAATTCATCAGACTTGGTGTCGTAAATGACTACCTTTTCATTAAACACTAACATTGTTTCACTCGACAGTAATTCAGTTAAAAAAAACTCAATAATAAATTAGCATCTACACGCATAATTGTGATCTATTATTGTCGTTTTTTTGTTATTTGTTAAAAAAAGGAAGTTGATGCACGATGATTATAAACAACAAAACTTCGACATTGATTGTGTAGTTTCCAGTTCAGATCAGTGCTCATTTATCAATTTTTCCTCATCAAAACACTACAACAATGCCAAACAGGTATTAGTTACTATTACTAGAAGCATCATTAATTTATTAAACTTGTTAATTTATAATTTCCAGGCAAGATTCGTGGTGGAAACGCAAATCAAGGGCTGAACGAAAATTGACAATAATCGCTTGTGGTTTATTGGTTTTGGCGCTAATTCTAACAATCTCATTGATATTCTGTCGGACGATACGTAAGTTTTAATTTGAAAACTTGATTGTTCGGTTGGAAATGCGAATCTATACGGTTTCACCAAATGTATTTTTATGCGATTGTGAAACTGATTTATCGGCCAATTTATGTAATCTCACATGTTTGTTGCTGTGTTTTCTTGTTTGATTTTATTTTTATATTTTTTGTTCGCGAATTCCTTTGGCCGTGCGTGAAATTGAGACGAAAGTAAAAGTGATTTAAGACGATAGTGTTCCGATTTTCGCCAATAAACAACCGTATTGCTATCGCTTTAGTGCAGTTTCAATCTTAAATTATTGAATAGACGGATGTTTCTAATTAAATCCAATACGAAATGTGAATTTGCCGTTATTTCATACTTTATATTGGTACATAAAAACAAATTACTCCTCAACACTATAATTTAATTATTTTGAATTTACTGCTTCCTATATTGTAGGATAAGTAGTTTGCATTCTTATGGTTGCACGTAATGATAAATTAAGACATAAAATATCATATTTTCCGTGTAAAAGAGAACTAATAAATTCAAATTTACAAAAATCTCGCTAAATAATGCAACGAATAGCTCGTGAGGCCAGATAGGGGCGTAGCAAAAGACTACTTTCGAATTTTCCAATATTCCCGTACCGGTGACGAATTGACTGCGAATATTCAAGTCAACCTTTCAAAAGCTCCTTTCTCGCTCAAAAATTAATCATTCAGTAAGAGAATGTCGCAAGAGTTGACCAAATTGCCTTCGTTTTGCAGCTTAAGATTCGCTAACAAAAATACCAAACGAAATTGTGTGCAAACTATCAATATTCATTCAATAAAAAATTCGATTTTATGAGGTGCTTCGTTCATAGAAAACAATTAATAGAGATAAACAGTAATTAACTTGAACCTTGAGATTGTTTCAAGTAATTATTTCACATATGCCTTCACTTGTAGAAAATTTAAGTCGCCTAGGGGTAGCGAAAAAGAGGAAATATTGAAATGGAATGAATCACGTGTGACATAAGACAGAGGCGTATCAAGAGAGACTTTACTTTCGAATTAAAATGTCGTTCTCCCATGTTCTTTTAATCTTATTTACCCGGAGCCAAATTGACTGAAAATAAACTGTTTTACAGTATATCTACGTCTGGGGAGCTTTACAAATCTCGCTCCTAACTCAACAATCAATAATTTCATCAGAACATGCCTCAAGAGTCGAGGTATTTAGTCCAAAAGTGTTCAAATTGTCCCCTTTTGATTTCCAACAAAGTTATTAGTGCAGACTAGTTTACGAGTTACTAAACGGCTCCTTGCGGAATTTTCGTAAGGTTTGAGAGCTGTTTCTGTTTCTGTTTCCGTACTTTTAACGGACATATAGCGGAAATTAGTAATTGAAACTTGAAGGTCTTTTCGATTCGGTGTCTACAAATTCTCAATATTCAATAATCGAAAACGTACCTGTTTTACGAGATAGCACAATAGATGAAATATCATTAGAAAGTCATTTTCAAGGAGCATCCTAGGATGTTTTTTGTTTTGAAAAATCCCGATAGAATTCTAATTGTGAGTTACAGAGCCTAATCTTGAAGTATTGTTTTGTGCAGTTTTTCAGTTTTTTTCAAATTTTCCCCTGTAATTTAGCCAATATTATAAAATTTTCAATGGTTTTCTAAAATGTATATCAAATTGAAAGTATCTCCAAGAAATTTTTCAATAGATTCGTTAGTTTTCCGGAAAATTGACAGTAATTTATGGACCTACATTGGGTACATCTTTTTTCGATTCTGCTTTCGAAAAATACCAATTTCTAATAATTTAATAATTGTTTGTTTGATGAGATATTGGAATGAATATAGGAACATTAGAAAGAAGTATCTAAGGGTGTATTTTCCTTTGAAAAATGCCAGTTGAATTCTGACTTACAGAAGACAATCTTGAAGCACGCATTTTGTTGTCTTTTTCCATATTGTCCAGTGTAATTTTGGCACAATATTATGATTTTTTAATAATTTTCTAACAGTATAAAGCAAATTGGAAAACTTTCCAAATTTCTCAGAAATTTCTAGATAAGCTGGTTAATTTTCCGGAAAATTTGACAAAAAGTTTATAATTTTTATTCCTCTTATAGCACTTCCGTGGCGTTTCTAAAAATTACACTTTGTGCGAGAATTATCAATAATCCAACAAAAAATCCTTTTAAATTAAGTGTTGCTTTAGTACAAGGCAATTAATAGAGGTAAACAATAATTAACTTGAACCTTGGCATTGTTTAAATGAATTAGATACTTAAAACCTCCACTAATAGAAAAATCGTCTAATTGTCCACTATTAGAAATAATTGTCTATTGATAGGGCGAAGAAGGAATATCGCAATTTTCCCGCTAATAAACAAGTTTTCCATCACATTTGAAAAATATCGCACTTATTGTCAACGTGTTTCCATATTAATAACAATCCAATAATTAATCAATTTTGACGTTTCAATTAATCAATTCGTATTTTAAATGAAAATAATAAAGTTGACGTATTTTGTTGTCTATCTATCAAATTAATGAAATTTTCTATTTTTATCATTACACCAATATTGCTGAATATAATTGATACACATATTATTTTAGATGATTCGTTATTAGACGGTAATGATGTCTGTCTTAGTAAACAATGCGTCCGAACGGCCGGTGAGATTTTCCGGAATATGGACGAATCTGTTGATCCTTGCGAAGATTTCTATCAATTCGCTTGCGGCAATTACATTAAACATTCATTGATATCGAACGATAAAACGTTCGCCAATATATTTACTGTAATTAACGATCTGTTACAAGAACAAATCAAAATGTCTCTAGAAGAAGTCAAAATTAACGAGCCGAAACCGTTCAGAACCATCAAAAAATACTATCGAGCCTGCAAAAATAAACGTAAGTCCCTTTAAATTTAAATTTAAACAAAATTAATTCGTGTATTGGTTAAGGTTTAACGGAACGTTACGGTCTTGATATCGCTAAGAAATTATTGCAAGAATTCGGCGGTTGGCCGGTACTCGAGGAATATTGGAACGATGAAAGCTTCAATTGGCTGGATAATTTGTACAAAATGCGTAAGATCGGCTTACCAATTAACGGTTTGTTGGATATCTCAGTTGGACTTGATTTTAAACATTCAACGACTCGCGTGATTCAAGTGATAAAGACACCGATTTGATTTCATTGAAAAACGATTCGTTCTAATTACAGATCGACCAACCGAGTCTGGGTTTAAGTCGTGAATATTTGGTGAATGGTTTGAACGATAAAATAGTCGAAGCTTATTACGAATATATGGTGGATATTGCTGTAATGTTTGGTAGTGATCGTACACGGGCCCGGGTTGAATTACTGGATTCGTTAGAATTCGAAATGGATCTGGCTAAATTTTCGTTATCGCAAGAGGAACGTCGCAATATTAGTAATTTGTATAATATTATGACAATATCGGAATTAACGGATCGTTTTTTTACAATACCATGGTTGGATTTAATTAATAATATAATGCCGGAACAAATACGAATTAATTCTAGCCAATTAGTACTAGTTGGTGTTCCTGGATATTTAGAATCGTTTGAGGTTTTAATACAACGCACGCCGAAACGGTTTGTATACACCAATTTTAATACAAATTAATTAAATAAATTAGAGTTCAAGCGAATTACCTCATCTGGCGGATCGTTAAAGATATCGTCTCGTATTTAAGCCAAGACGTTAGAGATCGCGAATTAGTCTTCAAACATGCCGTTAACGGTATACAAGAGAACCCACCAAGGTGGAAAGAGTGCGTCGACGAGACCACCAATTTGTACGTTATTTAACTTTAATTGTCGATTTTTAATTGATATCCCTGTAGAGTTCCGATAGTAATTGGTGCAATGTATGTTCGAAAATACTTCAATCCCGATGCGAAACAGAACGCTTTAGAGATGGTGAAATATATAAAAGAGCAATTTAAAGATAATTTAAAACAAATTGACTGGATGGATGAACAGACACGGAGTAGTGCTTTAGACAAAGCCAATATGATTGTCGATCACATTGCATATCCTGACGAACTTTTAGACGATCGAAAAATTGAAGAACTCTACGAATCTGTCGGTATTTCCAACGAAATCTCTTCATAATTACAATTATTATAATTTCAGCTAGAAGTTGACGAGACACAATTTCTCTATTCCGCTCTAAATATCAGTAAATTTGCGCTAGATTATTCGTTGAGTCGTTTCAAAGAGCCGGTGAATAAGACCGATTGGAGGGAGCATGGATTTCCGGCACAAGTTAACGCATTCTATCACCCTTTAGAGAATAGTATCAGTTTAGTATTGTTCGATTTCAAATTTGTGAATTGTTAACGAATTGGTGGTTATTTCAGTATTTCCAGCTGGTATTTTACAAGGGATATTCTTCGATAAAGACCGTCCGAGGTACATGAATTTCGGCGCAGTGGGCTCGGTAATCGGTCACGAAATTACACACGGCTTTGACGATACCGGTAGACAATTCGATAAAAATGGTAATTTAGTCAATTGGTGGAAAGAGAAGACGAAACGGAAATTCTTGGAGAAAGCCCAATGCATCATCAACCAATACAACAATTTTAGCGTCCCTGAAGTCAATATGAAAGTAATTTCTCTTGTTGAAAATTGTAAATGCTTCAATTTTTAATGAAATTTCAGTTGAACGGCGTCCGGACTCAGGGTGAGAATATCGCCGATAATGGTGGCGTCAAACAGGCGTATTTAGCGTATAAGAAATGGTCGGTGAATAATCCGAAAGAGCCGAAATTGCCGGGCCTAAAATACGAGCCATTTCAATTATTTTGGTTGTCAGCAGCGCAGATTTGGTGTTCGAAACACAGACCGGAGGCGTTATCGTTGCAAGTGACTGTCGATGCACATGCACCGGCTGAATTTCGCGTCTTGGGACCGTTCTCCAATTCGAAGTATTTCGCCAAAGATTTCCATTGTCGACGCGGTAGTCGCATGAATCCAACACATAAGTGTACAGTATGGTAGATTTGTTGATTTCGTGTTATTTATTAACGAAATTGTGAAATTATTGTAGATTGTGGATGAATAAAATTTCTTGTTAATTCATCTTTATTTGTCAAATAATTAAACAATTCAAATACAAAAACAATGACAAATAGAATATTGTTAGTATTACCACACTTTACATTTATATTCGGGGTTCATTTTGGAGCCTAACGGACAATTAAAATCACGTGCAAACTCGTTGGAATTCATTAAAGGAACATTAACACGATACTTTGGTAATACATGAGGGCTCTCGTAAATAATCGATTTAATTTCCTCTTTCGTTTGTACGGCACAAAATTGCTGGCCAAATGCAATCCAAAATAACTGGAAAGGATTAAAATCCAATCCTGGTAATTTCAATTCATCGCGATGGAATTGCGCCCATCTATGATAAGCTTTGTAGGCGAATTGTACGGCTGCATTGTCGGCGATGTTTTCATCAAGAGTCCGATATCCATCCAACTATAAAATCAATTCTATTACTGTAATAAACAACCTTAAAATTACCTTATTTTCCGTATTCGATACAGCAATATTCGAATATTGATCGACCATACATTGGGCTAAGTCTAAATAAGCCTCACGTGTCTTCGGCTGCCACCAGCTGACCAAATTACCATTCGTATCGTACTGTTGGCCTTCACTATCGAAAGCGTACATGAACTCATGGCCAATTATGGAACCGATACCGGCGTAATTTAAATATTGCGATTGATTATTATTGAAAAACGGTACCTCCAGTAGAGCTATCGGCAGTTCTGGAACCAATCGGTTAAGAAAACGACAAAAAATCCACAAAATCACCCACCAATTACGTTTGTAGTTGGATTATAGAAAGGTTTAACTGAGGTTACAGACAACCATCGATCCTTTAAAGTTGTCTTCTTCTTCTCCACTAAATTGTACTCAATATAGGATTTCTGGTGTCTGAAAATGTTGATTTGGAGGACCAATTTGAGATAATTTTCATCATCCAAAAATAACTACAACAATCGGTTTAATTACGAAATAATTGTTAGAAATTTAAAAATACTCCATCATAATAATGTTCAACGAAATGCTTATCTTTGAACTCTCTAGGATATTCGTAATTGACATTAATATTTCCAGCTTTAATCAATGCTTGTTCTTGCGTTATTATATCCATCCATTCAGCTGCTTTTATCGATAAATATAATTGATTTTTAATATCGTCCGTAATTCGGTCGATCGAAACTGCGATATCCGTCTTCAAAATCGTTCGGGTTAAAATCAAACCAATCGCTAAATCTAATCTAAAATTTCCGCTTATCAAATCCTGTTTTATTGTACGAATTCACCTACTCTAAAGCTTTCTTTAGGCACAATTTGGTCCGTGGTAGATGGTCGACAATACCGTTGTGGATCTTTAAAAATTGGATTTTAGCATCACGCACGTTGTAGTTCAAATAATCCGTCAAATCGTGAGCAGCTTGCCAGAACATATAATTAGCTATAACTCTACAGAAAAACAATAATTAAGCTAAAATTACGCGAATTAATCGAACCTCTTTGGTGTCTCTTTGAATAAATTTCCTAAATTCTTCAAATATTGTTGCGATACAACAATAACGTGGTCGTTGTACGTAAATTGAATGTTGTTATTGTAGAATGTTTTGAGAAATTCAAGCCAACTGACGTAGGGGTAGATTTCTTGTAAATCGCCAATTTTCATCCGTTTCAAAGCCGATGTATCGTTGAGAATTTGCCCCATCGGTTGTATTATCTAAAGTTGTTTTAATTGAACTAAATCAATTAATGGTTTATGGTTTAGGTCGCTTACATCGACTAGTTTTACGTTGAAATTGATAACGTCTTGCATATCTTTGTAGGCTTGTTCGAACGGGGCTCCGAAAATTTCAGCAACCTCCACCATGTATTTATAATAAGCCTCCATCGCTCGATCTTCAGTACTCGTTAAAAGGGCCTTCTTTAAGTATTCGTCATCCGGTTGGAAGATCTACGACAGAATTTGTTTGAAATTCTTCCGAATTTATCGCAAATGATAAGATTACAGCAACTTGATAGCTGTTGTGATGGCTGTTATCGGCTATAAGAGAAATTTTGAAAAATATCTGAAAATAAAGTCCATTACGCATGAATTGATACGTTAAATTCTTCCAATCAAAGGCGGTCTCGTTCCAATTGTCGATTTCGGCAACAGGCCAACCACCCAATTTCTGATAAATTCCGCGCAATATCGGCAAAGAATTCGCTTCGACTAATTTCGCATTCATACAAGCATGGTAGAGATTTTTGGCTAGAATTACGGGTGGGTCATCGCTTGGGAGAATCGGTTGTACTAGAGTTGTTGTTAAAGTTTCATCGACAAATTCTCTACAAATTCATCAAAAATTAGCAAAATTTCGCTGAATACCTATTGTTTTATTACTGTAATTGAACGAATTGGTTGTAGTCTGATCGGTCGGTAGGCACGAAATGTTTCGCTTCGTAATTCGAACAGGCGAACGAATAGAAATCATCACAAGGATCAATCTGTAGATCGTTTTTTTTCATAATTTCAGCAGTACTAAGGACGCAAGCTGGTGTTGAACATGGTGGTCGCTGTTTGTAATAGACATTCGCTATAAAAAAATTATCAACTAGTAAATTTGATAAGCGAATTCTACAAATATTTACCTATATAAAAATACGTTCCTACCCCTAATATAATATCAAATATAAGGACTATAAGTATGAACAGACACTTATTTTTTTTGATACCCTCATATGACGTGTGTATGCAACTGTATTAAATTTTTTAATTGAGCTTAATTAGTTTATTTCACCTATTTATGATTATCGTAATGGTAAAACAACTCACCGGGCAGCTACTGGAAGTTCTTCTTGTTCGGCTGAAGGTTCCATCTTGTCGGAAATTTGAGGCAATTCACCGTTGTCGAAGAAGTGTGAATACTAATGCGGATTTAAAACTGGTGTTTGGAATTTTCGATAAAAATTCGATAATCTCTAGAAATGTTTTGATAGTCTGGGGACGATTGTTTTCTTATAATAATCGCTTCATGTTCCATCCAAAAATCGTCTATAGTAGTTTGAAAAAATAGTTTAAAAAGTCGGAAATTTTTGTACGAGCCACACAATAATGCAGGAATTGATTGGTGAACTTTTTGTACCCCCATATTTTTGATAAAAATTGAACCCTTGAAAGGAAGCTGAAAATTCAAATGTTGCGCCAATTGCTCTTTTGTTTCCCATAATTCTTAACAATTTATCCGCAATAAATAAGACAAGAATAATTATTAATTTTTTTAATAATTTAAATAATTTAAATTAATTTAAATAATTTGAAATAAAACGTAACTTTTGCCCCTTATTACATTTTCAGGATAGGAAATTATTTAGTAACTTTCTATTTTAGGTTGGTAACTTTCTTTGTCGTTTTGACAGTTCGACAATTCTCCCTGTGAAATTTGCGTGAGTGTTAAACAAAATATTATAAATTTTCGATCTAAAAGTTTGTTAATACATTAATTTAATACAAATAGTTTATTTTAATTGTAAATAATCCAATTAGAATATTGTTTAATACAATTCCAGGTAATAATGAGAAAAAACAACAAATCAAATTTCTTAACCTATATGACACCTGGTATGTTGATTTTTATTTTTTCTAAACGTTACCAACAAACAAAAAATCTGATTTCATAGCATTGCTTTGATTACATTGAACATTTTGAATTGCGCGCCTTACTTGGTAAATTTCGTATAACCAAATTCCCCAACATTGTTTACCAAATTTTTTAACCTCAAAATTTTGATAAAAGTTGATCGTGAGTTTCTGAGCTAATTTTCCAATATATTGAATTTGTAAATAATTTAAAGTGCTTTATTCTATTTTAATTGTAAAAAATTTCAAAATTGAGCCATGTGGACTGAAGAAGAGACCCGCCACTGGATTACTGAGACTCAAACGGTGAGTAATGAGTAATTATGTGTATTTAATTGGAAAATTTCTTATATATTTGGAAAGCTGTTTCAATCTGCTATCGATTTAACCCCATACTCGTTGCAAACAAACTGATAGACCGAGTTTTGGAGGAAAATCTAAAATAAAACATGTTTATCTACAACTCAAAATTTCCACAATATTTTCCAAAACTATTCCTCTTACGCTGCTTGAAATGCTCTTTCAAACAAGCTCAAAAACTTGAATTTTCAGTGAAAAATAGACCAGTAATCGTTTGTTAAAGTTTCCCTTTTTTTAACGAGTTTTATTTCGGACATGTAGATTCAGTACTAAAAATTGGTGAGTAATCCGAGTACTAGAGTGTTTATTAACTCAGAATTGTTTACTTGAAATCGATTTGAAAGGCGAATTATACGTTTGATAAACGATTATTTTTGCATTTGAAATTGATCGGTTTGCATTGATCTAGAGTCATAACAATTTAATCCATAATTAAATCAACAAAGCTACCTATTATAGCCAAGGCTATTGATGCAATTATCCATCGATCATAAAGCATTTATTGAAATTTCTCGTTAAAATAATGTGTTATTTATTAAGAAAATCTTAGAAAATCATAATCAATTATAATGACTAGAGTACTATTAAAATTATTAAGAAAACGATTAAATTATTACCATACAATACATTTATGTTCAGGATTCATATTTGAACCTTTTGGACATTGGAAATCTCTAGCGAAATCATCTGAATTCATTAAGGGCACATTAACACGATAATAATTCGGTGCGTGCATATCACTCATAATATTCGATTTTAATTGTTCAGGTCTTTCAATTGAACACCAAGTATTCGCTACTGAAATCCAAAATAATTGATTCGGTGTATATTTCAAACCTGGTAAATTCGATTCTGTCCCATGCCGGTCTACCCATCTATTATAGGCAAGATAAGCGTATTTCGCACCAGCATTATCGGCAATATTTTCACCTTGCGTATTAATTCCATTCACCTATAAGAATAATTTTAAAATCGCTCTTTTATAAATCAAATAATTTCAATACGTTAATATTAATTTCGGGTACTGTTAAATTGTTGTATTGATCCACAATACATTGAGCTTTCTTTGTGAAAGCTTGTTCGGTTGCCGGTAGCCACCAGTCGATTAGATTACCGTTTTGGTCGAATTGTCGGCCTTCATCATCGAAACCGTGAGTGATTTCATGGCCGATTATGTAACCGATTGCACCGTAATTCAAGTATTGTGGACGATCATTGTTGAAAAAGACGCCTTGTAGTATACCGGCTGGAAATTCTAAAAATATCCCAAACAATTACAATTATTTCTTTATTATTTCATCGATAATTTACCGATAAAATTCAGACTGATCGAATAGAAAGCATTCGTTATTGAAGCATGTGCGTGTTCTTTCCAATCGCTCTTATTCACCGGCTTTATTAAATTCTCAAAATCGATTTGATGTGAGAATAATGTGAGATTTTGTATGGATTCGAAATAATCGTCTCCATTTAGAGTCAACTAACAGAAAAAAAAAAAAACAATTTTAACATATGGTAGTATTAAAAAAAAAAAACATTTGGTACGTACGTTTCTATAAAATTTGTCAATTTTCTCATCGTCGAGTAATTCATCTGGATAGGCAACGAAAACGGTCATGGCATCAGCTTTTTCTAAAGCATGCTGTCTTGTTATATCATCCATCCAATCGACAGTTTTTAAGGCACGCTTAAATTGTTCTCGTATATTATCAACCAATTCCAGCATGGATTGTTTTGAGGCTTGATTGAAGAAGTTTTTAACGAAAAGTGAACCCATTGCTGCATGTAAGCTAAAGATCGTTAAAAATAACAATAATAATAATGACTCATTTACTAATTTAATAAAATCAAGGCGCCGACATTGATCTATCTAAAGGTTAATTCATTATTCAATTCAACCTTGTGTGATTATTATTTAATGAAAGCTAAAAAAAACTATATTTACTTACTCTGAAGTTTCGGATATGCATTCCATCCATTTCGGTGTACGTTCTGAACGTCCAGATACAGCTTTCGAGAATTCCAATTTCAAATTTCTTAATTCATCATTTAAATAACGAATCTCAGCAGTTACAACCTTCCAAAACATATAATTCGCTAATGTACGTTTCGGTGTTATTCGAAATAAATCACCCAATTTACGGAAATATTCCGGTAGTGTTACAATAATTTCGGTATATTTATTGTATTTTAGAACCGGTTCTAACATATTGTTGATATATTCTAACCAGGAAACGTAAGGAAATTGTTGTTGTAATTCAGCTATTGTCATTGGATTGTTTTCAGCGCTAGAATTTCGACGTTCCTCCATCGGCACTGTAATCTAAATATTTTCCGTTAGAAAACAATTCTAAAATAGTCGAAATCTAAGTCTTGATTTACCCTTGTCAAATCGATCATGAATTGGATAACGTTGCGCATATCTAGAGAAGCTTGCGGCTCTTCAGCACCTAAAACTCGGACGACTTTCACCATAAAATCGTAATAATTCTGGACGATAGACTCGTTGAAACCGTTACGCATCAATTTATCGAAAGTTACCGTATAGACTTGATCTAACTAATTTTTATAACAATTTAGATAACTGAAAAATTATCAATATAGACTTACAGTAAGTGAAGTTGTACTGGAATTCCGCATATCAGGCTGGACTTCAAAAGTGAAAAACATATCGTAATCGAGACCTTTACGCATAAAACTGTAACTGAGCTTTTTCCAATCGAAGCTGCGTTCGTTCCAATTTAGCCCATCAACCACCGGCCATCCGCCTAATTTCCTTAGGATTTTCTTCAAATTTGGTAGCGAATTCTTTTCGATATTTGTAGTATTCATACAGGCTTTATATAGAGATTTGACGAGTCTTATTGGTTTTGAATCGGATTTTTCTATCGGTTTCTCCACTAGAGTCTTCAATTGTTGGTCTACTAAATCGCTAAAGTTTACCGAATATTAAATTGTTATCACTACAAATTTCTAAAATTACCTAACTATTGTGAATGAATTAATCAGAGACTCGTGCTCTGATAAGAATGTGTGTTTTTTAAAATTTCCACAAGCAAATTGATAAAAATCATCGCAAGGATCAATATTAGGATCGATGTTTTTGATAATTGCAGATGCTGCTTTAATACAACCTATACTAGTGCATTTTCCAGGTTTTAAAGAATACCAAATCTGTAGTGCTAGCAATATTAATACGATAAAAATTATCAAAATGAGTAGGAAAATTAGCAATTTTTCTAGTCTTGTTCGCCGTTTCCAACAGGTCGAATGTCTTAAAAATCGAAAAAATCCAATTATTATTTTTGATTTTATAAATCGTACTTACTTTTGTTTAAGATCCGCTTCTCGTATCATTTTTCACTAAATTCAATGTTGAAGTTTTCTGTTAAAAAAAGAATTTATGATTGTTTGATATAAATGTTCACTACTTGGCACACATTCAACTTATAAACATTTAATATGCCAAGTTCGTTTGTAAAACACACTCCAGCTTCCCACTCTTCTATACACATGCACAAGCTATTTTGAGTATTTTATTTGACTATTTATTTCAATATCAAACAGACTGCCAATAAATGATTGATTTGTGTTTTTCTACAATCAAACCTAGTACGAATTGACGATTATCGGAAAGGAAAGTGGAATTTTAATGGAAATTTCAACAAAATAAACGTACAAACATTTAGTTGTTTCTATTATAATACAATAATATAATAATTGGAACTAAATTTTATTCTTATCCTTCTACAATTGAGTCATAATAATTAATAGTCATGGAAAGTAGCGTAATAATTATTATTTATTAGACGACTGATGTATTTCCGTATTTAAATTTTATTTGTTATTATTTTATCCTGCTACAAGGATATTCCACGTATATGTGACAAATTTTAGTAACTTTTCATTGAAAATTCTGATGCAGATGTCGGTGCGGTAAACGAACATCAAAGATCAACTGTGCATTAGAACAATTAATATTAAACAATGTTTCAATTGTCTTTAATTACAATAAATAATAAAAATGACTAATTTTCGCATTATTCTACAATAAAATCTGGTAGACTCATTATAATTGATAAAGTTTCCACAGTTATTTGATAATTGAATCACAAAAAAAATTAATCATTAAACGATTAACCGCAATTTAAACGACAGGACTCGTATTTTCCTTTGAAGCTTGTTTTAGTAAAAGTTTATTAATTTTCCAACACGAAACTCCACAATTGATATGTCGGATAGAACAAACTTCAAAGTTTACAATCTATAAGCAAAAAATCAAATTTTTCCATGTTTATTTTCAGATCACTTAAAGTTAATTGAATCAATATGATCACGAATTGGCCTTGTAGTCGCACCTCGATATGTGATATAATAAATAATTCCACTGGTGACATGTTTCATTACATTAGTTCATCGATTTTTCTTTATTTAAATTGTTTCAGACGACTTTTCAAACGACTAAGATGATTATTTTTATTTGTTACGTAACCGGTGCTTGTCAATATGTGTACAACACATTTCACTTGTGTTTCCTTAATAAGATTCCCGTCCACTGTTCGACTACTACCAACAATGTTGTTGAGTTGTTATTTTTATTGTTAACACAACTCGTATGTACTACTTTTCTATTAAGTTTTCCAATTTTTCGTTTCTCTATTTAGACATTTTTTTTGCGTCGACAACTTCTATCATATGACGGATCTTCTCTAGTTTGGGGAACTATAGGAAAAGTTAAATTAAACATACGATGTTGATCGAAGTTTTCATCGATATTTTTTCAATATGTACGCTAAAAATACACTGTTTTTTTCTACCACATTCTTTATACATTGTGAAATATCTGGAGTACATTAGCCTTATGTTGTTAACCTATTTCTCAACTTTATCCTATTGATTTTCTATAATCTCGTCTATCTAGGTACACATATAGAGAGTTGTTATAGTTTTTCGTATTTTTCATTTAATTTTCTTCTTTTGAAAGAAATATTTTCTCTTAACTGATTCAAGTTTCTAATCAATCATTTTTATTGCTCTATTGAAACCGTACATGTGTAGTACTTGAAAATTCTTTTAAAAAACCTTTGGTAAATTTCTGAATTACTTCTCATATTTCAAAGGTAAATTTACTTGAAAAACTCGCAATTTAGTATGAGTAATTGTTAAAATTTAATTTGCACGTCAAAATTTTACTAAAAATAACAAATAATGGTTTCTAAAATGGTCATTTTCTGCAACTCATGGCCAAAATTCACTTGAAATTGATGATCTACGATAACATTTTCAAAACTGAATTAAATCAAGAATTCAGCTCGAATATCGACAATTTACAAATAAAAGAGTCGATGATAGAATTTTGAATTTCGTTTAAATCCCTAATACTCTTCTAAAACTGTCTAAATTAGATCCGTTTTGACTATTTAACAATAGTTATAAATTGATACTTCAGAAGGAAGACATTGAAAAATTTTAACTATAATCTAGACTTTAGCAATACCTTAAAATCTAGAAAATTTCCCCCAAAACGATTACGACTGTCTAATTGTTTAGTTTATAATTCATTCATTCGAAGAATTTCGCTTACAAGTCTAAGACAATAGAGTTCCTTGTAGGAAGACGGTGACGCTAATGAATTTTTAAACTGTGTTGACACTTGATGTCGCTAATAATACAAAAGCTGATTTCGAATACAAACATTACGTATGATTTTGTCGTTTTCTTAAATTCTTGTACGACGTCCTGAGAATTTTAATTAAAAATTCTACAAACATTTACAATATCAATTCAAATTTATACAATTTGATGTTAGTTTTAAAGAAAAAATGTGGAAATAAACGTAATAGAATACTTGGAAATTATTCTAAATATTATTAAATACGATTAATTTATTTGTTTTCAATTACTGGTAAGAAATAATAAAAAAATCGATTATTTTTGCAAATAGATTGGATTATTCAAACACGCTCACTTCTATTTACGTCAATTCGTTGCTTTTTAAATATTTACAAAATTTAATTAAATAGAAATTAAAAATCCTGATTCTGTAGAAATCTTCAAGTAACATTTAATTAAAATTGATAGTTGACGAATCACGATCTAGAGGTCGGTACATTATATTTCCTTCAGTTTTCTTTATTTTCCCAAAATAAAAATAAACGATTATTATTTTCTGCAACAATAAATATAATTTGAAGTTGGTAATTTCATAAATTGAAACAAATTAATTTGGCAAGGGTTACCGAGCAATAATACGAAACGAAACAATTTTGATGTAATAAACTCAACTATTACAACACAAATTCGTGTAATTGTGGTTTAATTATTTAATTACGAGCTGGGGATTAATTTCAGATGGAATTATTGTTTAATTTGTACACAAAAAATCGTGCCACAAACACAGAAAATTTGCTATTATTATAAAATTCTTGTACAATTAATATGCTGGGGAATTAAATAATAAATACAAATATAGAAATGAATTTATTGATTTATTTGTAATTGTCGTGAAATGATAAATAATTACGTTGACGTATAATTGAGAATATGGAATTTGTGTTACATTATTATGAATTCAACAGCCGTATCTACGATAATTCACAAATCGATTATATTCCAATCATCAATTTTACAAAATTTAATTCAACAGTGTGAAATTCTATTTTCAGATGATGAATTCAATTCGTCTCTAACGCCATTTTTATAAAATAAAAATAAAAATATTAGGTGCTACTTATTATTATTATTATTATTATTATTATTATTATTAGATTTTAAACACCCGGCGCATCCACCAGAATTACACTTCTTCACATCTTTGAAGTTTTGCAAGTTTTTCGATACAACAACAACAAAATATCTCTAAATTTTCAATTGACTATTATAAACCAGCCTTTCTACTGACATCAATCTTGTCGCTTGTAAGTTAAGAAATCTTCTACAGCCTCTACGCACACATATAATCAAATCGTTCATAGTTTCGACAGTTCACATTCAACTTTTTCAATTTATTTTCATTGGAAATTCAGCAACAATAACCGTACAGTCTTTATTGTGTTGTATAGTTGGCTGTTGTTTGTTGTTGGGTGATTCTTTTTTGAATGAGGGGGTTGTGAAGCGTGCGTTTGCGCGTTTGTTTCTACAAATATCCATATAGGAATCCTTCTAGTTTGCCGTATATATAAACGTAAAAGCGTTCCGAAGACGGTTAGTTGTATTCGCGTCGCGACGCGACCATCCCCCAATCGTGCCCGCATTCAACTTGGTTTCTGGAATCAAATCAAACAGCGGACGACGAACACGACAGGTAGTTTGATATTAGAAAATTCCATAGAGATTGCATGTTGTTTTAATTTTATATTATTATAACCGTCCTTAGAGTTATAATTAGTGTTATAACAAACAACTAGTCAAAATTATTTTAATATTCGGCTTTCGAGATGCACGAATTCCAGTCTTGTTCAATTGATCGATTCTTTAATTACGTGGATAGACTGCAGAAATCTATACATATTGGTGTCAAAGTACAAGGGGTTGGTGAACGTTTAATTAAAAATTCCAAATTAGAAATCGTCGAAATTTCCTGCCAATATCCACGAATATAATCGAACATTTCCTCAATATTTTTCTTGTATTTTCGTCGAGATTATTTGGAAATTTATTGATAAAACAAATCAATATTTATATACACATATCTTGGGGTAAATATTTAGTTACTCGATATTATTTGATATATTTAAGAAATCTCATCAATCAAGTCACGATAATTTTTTTTCCGAATAGTTCTCAGCCGTCACTTCGTCGACAAATTGAATAATGTATGACAGAAAAATCGCCAACAGGACGTGCTGAAAGTGTCGATTTAAAAGCGAGATGAACGAAAAAAGGTCGGGATTTATTGTTAGCCCTATAAAAGCAACACACGATCTTTTATATGATTCGTATTTAACCATCCTCTTTACACTTGAATAAAGAAAGATCGAGCCCTTCAAATATTACCGTCGAAAAATTATTCGCCAAGTTGAAATCGTTTAAATGATGCTATCATTGGTAGAATTGGTATCAGTTTCTTTAATTGCATCCACCCCGTTCTTATACTGTTCAAGTAATAATAAACTGAACTCAATATAGAATGGGAGACAAACTTTAATGAGTTAAACAAGGGGTTGGTTTCGAATAAGGGTGGAGAAAAATCAGCCATCCTTTCTTTCTGGTTTAAATTGGTTTCCCAACCAATTCTTCACTCTTTAATTCAACACGAACATCTCCCTGGAGTTGGTTGATTCTAATTATGTTGTAACAACCATTTTAATTGAAATTTGCAAATAAAGAATCATTTGTTGGAATTGTCGTTATTGTTGTTGTTTTGAGGCAATTTCGATCAAATTAAATTCGAATGCGGCGCTATTTTTCTCGATTTCGAACGTATAAGACGACCGATTCAATTGTGAAAAGTTTTCAAAAATTTTATTGTGTTTTATTACAGTTATAAACACAAATTTATTGGAATAAAGTGTTGGAATTATTGTATAAAATTTCAATATCTCTCATCGTAAAATCCACGAAATTGTTAACTTTATCGTTTGTTGCCAATTTGATGGTTATCGTTCGTTCTTTCATTGTTGTTTTAACGAAAATTCGATTAGAGTTATGCATATTTAACATGCACATCTCCTAGGATACCGACCGATAATTTATATCTATTTGTATGTTGTACTCTAAATATGCAACACATAATTATATATTGATTATATTAGAGTCACAAAGGATCACTTAACGGCAAGATAAACGACTAGTTAATGTACGTCCATGTTACTCTCTATATCTCCATTTATATGTATTTGTTAAATAGAACTTTAGTAGAAATTCAATTTAAATTCAGCTGGGAAGAGTGGAAAAAAAACGAGAAACGGAAAAAGGATGAACCCAGTTGCATCATTACGGTTTATTAAAATATAGGAGAATAATGTAGATACCCCTTGAAGGTTCGTTTTTATTAAAACTGTGCAAAATACCACCATGTTCATATCACATAGGGGTGATGTGTATTTTAAACACTTATTTGATATAGCAAATGATATTTCATTTAATAATCTAAACGTTTTGGTGCGAAAGACATGTAGAATCCACTCTGTCAACGTTTAATTCTCTATTGTTTTCAACTGCGAATTGTATAAGTCGAGGGATGAAATTGGATATTAGTTGGAAATTTTTGTATAGACAATATGAAAATGGGTTATATTCATAAAAAATTTATATAAACGAGTCTTTTGATGAAACTATAGAGATGTACTAAATCCGACAGTAATCCTATTTATGTGGTATTTGGATTTAGAATACAATAGGATAACGAAATAAATGAGAATAGGGCGAAAGAAATGTCAATTTTTCTGCAAACTTCAATATCTTTATCACAACAAATCGATTCTACTATTTGCTTTAATTGAGAATATATAAAATTATTAGATATTTAACAGTAAATAACAAATAATAATAAAAACCCCAAATCTATCACTGTCAAGAGGCTTGTATTTATTAAATCACGGCCCATTTCTGTGATCGATGTACAGAAATGGTTAGATTGTGGAACAGTATATGCTTTTAGGCTCATTTCACAGTCAAGTCAACCATAATCAATGGGAATTTTACTGATTTTCTATCAAATCAGCTCTGTTGAAAAGTGAATCAGCACGTCAATTTCAATTTTGGAGAAATTTTATTCATAATTACGCGATTGCAGTAGTTTTCGGAACAATAGTTTATTTTTGAAAAGGCTTTATAAATAAGGAAGACTGGAACGAATAAAAATTGGAAGAGAAGCCGCTATATTTAAAAAACTCGCTCTTTATAGAATAAAACTTAACAGAAATGGCAAATAATTCTACTATAAATTTTTAGTTCAATTACAAAACGAATAATTACGTTAATTTTCAAGTTTGCACTGATTAATTGTCTAACAGTAATTGTGAGCTATTTTATGATAAAATTATCTTTTACAACTAGAGGATTGAACTTTCTTATACCTACCATTGTATTTCGAAGACTATTCAACGATATATTCAAACTTTAAACAGTCTGTATTAGATTTTAGTTGTTGAAGAAACAACTTGGAGGTCTAAATATCAGAAAACTAAACTAACTCAATAAGTTGTACAATGTTTTGTTATTATCATATAAACTTCTATACATACAGAGATGTTAGTAAAGATAACTAGTGTTATACACATCTATTGTTTCTTAATCTTGCAAACAAGTTTGTTTTAAAATAGTTAACCGTGACATGAATAATATTCCACTTGGTAGTTATAATTTATTAAAGACGATAAATTATAATCATCAAGCGCCTCTCGTATTTCAAATATTTCTTCTCATGTGAATAGAAAATTTTTAATGTACACGTATACATGATGTTGACACTATTATTATTATTATTATTATTATTATTATTATTATTATTATTATTATTAGAGTATGATTTATAAAGTCGGTTCTATAATTTAACGCAACAATAATTAAAAATAATAGGCGACAATTTACATATATCTAGAACGATATTATCGTTGGTAATTTATTGTGCTTTAAACAAATAATTGTAGAGATATCGTTGGAAATTCATGGTAATTATTGTAATACATTTCAAATTGATGATTTATCATTTTTGTTGTATGGTCGTCTCGAATTCTCCTAAAAAACGACATAATTCATAATAATCAAAGGGTGGGGTTTTACAGTATTGCCGATCGTAGTCAACTGAATTTAAGCTCCACTTACTTGCCATCCTCTATAAACTATAAAAGCTCAAATGGTATTTTTTCGGTGGTGTAACGTTTATTTAAAAAAAAAAATCCACTAAAAGATCGATAAATTGATCAAACGACAGATATAACAAAGTGTACAATGACCCGACTGGTGGCAAGATGAATTATAAAAAATACCGCCCTCGATAATGGACAACAATCGATTTCTTCCATACGGCGATAATAAGTAGATTTTATTCTATTTTTTTGAGGGGGTGGTTCTAAAAAAATACAGGAAGATTTATGGGTTTTGTATTATTCAATACAGTTCACGTTAGTAACAACGTCATCAGATCATCATAAATGTTAAATGTGATAGCATAGGGCGGTTTCTTCTTTCCAACTCCTCATATGAAACAACTCGCCGGATACGTGCCTTGAACAGAACAAAGCAATCGACTCAAGGGATGAATAGTGAATGATGAATTTCCTATTTAGCAGCAGTACAAGAACAATATTAGATTTTATTCGAGTATAATACCGATAATTGTTGTAGGTGGAAAAATGGTGGATGCGCTACTATTTCCTTATTAATCATTGAATGTTTCAAAGGGAGGAAATTTTCAAATTTTCGATTCCATACACTCTACTATGATATAACATCAGACTAGTTTCAGTCATTAAATCGCCCCCTTTTGTATCTATTTTGAATGCACCCTCGTCCGTTCTGTGGAGGGTTAGTTGTTTAAATTAGACAAAGACGAAAAAGGCGTAATGTTATTGAATTCTGTCATTGTCATAATGGTGGAAATGAAACTGAATTCTCTTTCTCTATTGTACCGAATTTTCTACATAAAGGAATATTCACTATTGATACAAACTAAAATCTACACACATCAAAGAGAGGCAACATTATTAGTATTAAAATACGTGCTAGATGAATGAGAGTAACCTGTCATTGCTTTAATTACATTGCTACAATCTTGATTATTCTAATGGTAGAATAGGAACAAAAGATGTTTAGAATGTGCTGATCCAATTAATATCACACAATTTTCTAAATGGCCCTTAATATTATCCAGAAAACGTATTGCCGGATGAGAAACCAAATAATATAAGCGACTGTTACACTCTATCCTAATTGGGTACTCGTCGGTTACTAATTTAATTTAATTTTACAATAAAACTACGAATTTGTAGGATTGTTGAAAAAATAAATCGCAACTAATTTAAAGAACCACTGAGGGTTGTTGGCCATGAAGCTCGAAGATTGTCGTAAGTTTTCATTGTAATTTAATCCGTTGAAACAACTACCATTTAATTTGGTTAAAGTTAGAAAGTCGTTTGATTATCCAATTTGGAATCTTTGAAATTTTCTTCCAATTCAAGTATAATTAGAGGATCAAAAATTCGAATTTCTTAATTTCTAACAGATGAATATTTAAACAGTAAGCAACACAATCTAGCTTAATTTTTTCCCGTTCTATGAATCATCTGGGTTTTTATCGATTAGTTGAGCAGACTAGACGTATCCCGTTTTGCTACCGTGAATCTTCCGAGTCAGCATTATTTGGTATTTCCACATAAACGAAAACTGATACGAAATTCTAATTCCAAAACTACAAACCAGACGTCTTTCTATCTATACAATTTCGAATAAAAATTACATTGGACTCAAAATTACACCTTTAACATCCAATCTTTGATCTAAACGAGAGCCAATCAATAGTCGAAACGAAATTCTAATTATAGAAGACAATAATAGTGTGTGACTTGTAATTTTATTACAAGTCGAATTCAATTTTCTTCTAATTAATACAATAATCGATCTTCTGGTCAAAATGTTTTACCAAGTCGACCGGAACTTATTTATTGGTTATCCAACAGGAATCAAAAGCGAACGAAATGAAGCTTGAGAGAATTCTTGTTCAACTTTGTGATCAAACGTTGTATCCGAAGACGAGACCATATATCAGATCAAAGCACTAAACACTGTTGAAAAGTAGCGCAATATGTTGTCGTTTTTTTTCGTGCGCCTTTTCCGCTCGTTTTTCGTGTCCACTAAACTCTTACAGTCGTCAAAGGTTAAATATAATTTCGTCCAGTTTAGAGGCGGGTTGTTTTTTGTCTTCTCGTCTCCCTATCTTTCATCTCCCAAAAAAAAAGCACGAAAGATTGGATTTACTTTCGCTGAAACTTGATGATTTTGTGTCTACCTAAATCTAATTTAGTTGATGCAAGGCAAAAATCCGTTTGTTGTGTATTTCAATTTTTGGCATGGTTCGCCGTGAGATCCGCAAATATTTTCTTGTATTTTATCAACCGTAATGCATATATAGAGAGGTTTTTATTTGTTGAATCGGGGATTTTAGAACGCCATAACTAGGAGGATTCTGCGTGTAAAATATACAGATTGGTGAAGCTTGTGGCTGGATAAATGCTAGTTCTAGAAAAATTGCACATTTCGCAACCAAGTTGCGACACCAAGAAAATGGAATTATCGTAACAAATACTGTAGAATATAAAATATGTTTTACATTAGTTCTTAGTCGAGTTTGATATATTCATTGTTTTATAAAGTAAATCCAAACAATTCCTGTACTTTTCGTTTGCTTGTTCTACGAACATTAATCTTGCGAATCTTCGGTCATCTCGTCTGCAATAAATAATGAAAAAAATTTCCCACTTTGCTATCAAAAAATGATAGATAATATTAGATTGCCACAGATGTTTCCTTGAAATTCCACACACACAAGTCCTTATCGTTTTCGTTATGCCTCTCGGTAGGGAAAGAATCGTCTACCAAAACCAACAACAACAAACTCATCGAAATTTAATCCAACATAATACCGGGTACAACGAAAATTGTCCAATGCATCAACGAATCGTTACCAGCAAACAGATCTAGAAATGGACGAAAATGATGATCGCACCAACACCACATCTGTTCTATTTCCACATTTGAACATCATAAAAGTATTATCTAAGAATATTGGCACGAGTTTAATAACAATATTTCTATCCTGTTGTTCTTTTTCCGTTCGTTCTTGAGCCTATTTTCACGCCACGTGGGAATTGCCACGATTCTCTTACAAGATAAGAAATTATTATTACGACATTTTTGCCGCTATATTCGTGCATTTAGTGGATAGTCGATTTTAAATAGAATTGCCAGATTAGACCAGAGGCTGTTTTATGGAAATTCTCAACAATTCCCACAACTTTCCCAACGTTAATCTATTCATTTCGGATTTGAATAATACAATGCAAGTACAATCTAGTGTGTATTTATATTAAAAACGCTTTGCACGGAAATGTAATGTTAACAAACGGTAGCAAGCTATAGGGCTAGTTTGTGTCCGGAATAAATCAACGAGTCATCAAGAATTTCAATGTTGGTGTATATTTCAGTTGACAAATTTCAATGTTTAATAATTTCTAAAAATCTACCTCTACTACATATATTATTATAGCAAACCGTTATCCTCTCTAATATAAAATAGTAGTCGTATAAAATTCCCCAACAAGCTCATTTATATGTATAAGTCCATATATTATGGTGGTTTTCACCTCATTATAAAGCTATGAAACTGAAACTTGTGTTATTGTTGCAGATTTTTTGTTATAATCCATCAACTCGGCAAATCTCTACTAATATCAACAACAATAATTGGTAAGTTGATACTCATTTTAGTTTTATTTCGAATTTAGATTCTTTGAGATCTACTTGAATTTAGTTTATATTGTACAAAGACTATCGGTAAACTTAATGGAACTGTAATCTGGCAAAGTGAAGGAGGAGTCCTTGGGGAAACTGGGGTGAATTTCACGGAATAACAGGAGAACGAAACGATAAATCAATTCTTTTATTACTTATATTTTACAAAAATAGTATCAACAATGATTGTACTTTTTCTAACGAATAATAGTCCTAAGGACAGGTAATTTGAATCTACAAAGAAACTCCATTATTGTTGAGTTTATCTTGAAATATGCTTAAAATTTTATGGCATTTGGAGCTAATTCTTCGTTCTAGTTTAGAGATTGAGATTTCAATAGTTTCGAGTTCGTTGCCAGTAAATCGGACACTTTCAAATCTGAAAGTACAACTTTACTGTTCTAAAAAACTTACACGTTCATTAGAAGCTCTTGTATTTCGACGAAATGATTGACTCCAATACTACCACAATGGAAGCCTTTTAATGGGTTTTCTCAAATTACAATAAAACGCTCAGGCGATTTTCTTTAGCTTACCAAAATCAATATTTAGAACAAGCGTATTGTTTTCCAGTTCGCTTATTACACTCAAGAGTAAAGCCTATTTATTGGTGTACTTCAAAATAAAATTATGAATAGAATTTACGTTCATTTATTGTTATAAAATATGTATTTCTTAAACGGTTAAGTAGTAGTATTTCTTAAACGGTTAAGTCCAGTACAGGTGTGATTCCATTAGGGTTTTAATTATTAATAACAATAAAAACTTAATTGAGTTTTATTGTTAAATAAATTGTGGTAAATTCGATTTTAAATTTGCTTGGTTAATGGTTAATACATATATACTCAACTAACACATTTATATAATGAATATATTATAACAGGAGTTGTGAAATTATACGAAACATCTAAAGCTAATCCCTAAGCATAGACGAAAACATTAAGAGAGAACTGGAAATGAGAATATATTAGTGTTGATGTATAGTATTATAATACGCCATAAGCAATTACTTTATTCTATTGATAAAACAACCTTAACGATTTGAGCTTTAAGTCTTCGTATAGCGGAGGTAGTTGTAAGGAAATGAGGTATGAGATGGATAATGTAAGCTGTCAAAACCATTTAATTAAATTTCTGTTGTATTGAACTAATAAAATTACAACAATAATGTAAATTGTATTGAACGCAAAAAACAAATAGGGAATAGTAAATAATTCTAATTTGATGGATTTAATCAAAGATTTTACATTTAGAACGAGCGTATTTACAAATTTACACTCTTCACATTAGTCAATTACTATAGTAAATAGACCGAATTGTAAGCATGAGTTTGCTTTTACGTTTCTAAACTAAAATTCAAGTACCTTGTACTGCTCTAAGTGGTTTTAATGGTTGTTTAACCTGAAACATTAAAATGACTTACCTCTCAATATCGTATTGAAATTTGGTAGTTTGATCGATTTATTGTCAAGAAAATCACCGAAAAAACCGGATATCTACGGAAGTTGAATTTTATATATACGAATCCGATTGACATATATTGACGAAGGACTATTTTCCATACATAGAACCGGAAGTCAATAAAAAATCAGGAAGTGGTAGTTGTCACGATCCGGTAAATCGTCCATGTCGTTTCTGTGGTAATTTTAACTATTCAATAGAGGTTCTTGTTGACGAAAATAGAGGGTCAATACGCAATATTTTCGCTCAGAAATGGCGAAAATTTCCAATATATTGTAGTGGAGAAGTTGATATGGCTATAATTAAACGTTTATATGGCTCATGTCTTACACATATTTCACATGTCTAGATTCTCGTTTTTTTTTTAATAAATCGAGAATGTAAAATGAGTTCAATATAGACGTATCGGTGATTTAACAAAAGAGACAGATCTGCATGCACAAGACTAGGTCACACGTGATCAATAACATGTTCGATTTTCAGCATTCTTAGCATTATTAGTTAACATGCTAGAGGCAGGAATCTGTGAAGAATCCCTGATTGATTCCATCGTTTAGAATTTTGTGTTGGAAAGTCGAGATTTTCCCGGAAATTCTAGCCGTATTTCTTTTAATTTATTTAAACTTGAACAACTTTTATAAAAATGTTTATATGAAACTTTATCAAATTTTAAACTTCTATGAAATTACGTGAGAGACACACTTTCAAATTCTCTCAATTATTTAGTGTTGTCTCTAGAGATCGCTACTATTTATTAATTCAATAATCTTCGTTTATCTTGTTAGAATTGAGAATATTTTTCGATTTTAAACTGGAATTTTTGCTATTAACATACAAATCAACGATTAAATGGAAATAATCAGTGTTTTCCCAATGTGATCAATCTTTTTCTAAAACAATGGAGCAAATCCCAAAAGACAATCCTCTTGTTGTTGTCTTCTTTTTCCGCTCGTATGCAACATATCATGTTTAAAACGATTCCCTATTACCCGGCAGCTACTTATTTTGTTTTCTGTGTTGTACACTATGTTGTAAAAAGTGATCTATACACTACAACACAACCGTAAATCTTTGTGTGAAATACAACAATCCGCTGGAGCAAAATACAGAATGTATATATGAGAATAGATTGTCAAATGTATAAATTTCTTTAACAAAACTAGAAAAATCTACATAAAGATTTTTACCGACAATTACTATGGTTGGGTCATTAATTTAAGCTGCAAATGTTAACGTTAAAATTTCTCATTTACACTGGTAATCACGTTTATAAATCTTCATTTCTCAGATGTTTTCTACAACAGATTTAATAAGAGAACAGATTAGAAATCGAGCCTTATTGGCAATACCACCGATTTATAGCCACAAATATTTGTTAAATATCTAATCGTTTACGATAATCCTAACCGCCGATAATTACCTCTTTACCATCAACCTTTACCTTTCAACTGTATACTATAATAAAGCCGAGTTATTATAACCGAAGGCAATATTTATCAATGCTTCCAGTATTGCAAATATACCAGAATTCGTACTGTAGAGATAGAAAATCTACCCGCAAAAAACAAGGATCGAATCCAATCTATATTGGAAAGTAAATTGGTTCAACTTTTGTGAAAATCAGTATCGGTTAAATGATGCAAAATCATCCCTAACGCTTGTTCTAACTGTAAATTTTGCATCTCTATTATCGATCGTATTGAACATTGGTGATTTGTTAAGGAATATAGCTGACCAACAATTCAATTAATTTCATTATCGGAAATTTCAAGTTTTATATTTACATGGCGAACTTTTTAAAATGGTAATTAAAGAACGACCCTTTTTCCATAATTAACACGACCAACTTAAGTGTACACTTTATACACAGTTGGGCATCTTATTTATCTTAATTACTCCCAAAGCTGAGAGTTGTGCAATTTACGGATTACTTTAATTCAGAATAAAAAAAGTACGAAATACAAAATGGGAATGACCGAATTAAATCCGTTTGAGCGATTTAATGAAACACAAAACAAATAGGTATGTGCATGTGATTTACTGTTGCGGAAATTAAACTTGGCCCATTTCCAACCACTTGTAAAAATTGTTATATTTCCATTGTGGTGTATTTTTTTCTACTTTGTTAACCGATACAGTCGAAATAGAACGGTTCATTGGAACGGATCGTTTAGATACAGCACGTAGATGCTCGAAATATTGCATAAATTCCATATAGAATTTACATAAAGTATCCAATTGTGCATACAAGATGCTGTATCCAATGCATAACTAATAAGAATCACCAATAATCCAATAGTTGTGGAATTTTCAAGTAATTTTTCGAAGATTTATTCCATTATTTTATGAGAATTACTTTTAAAAAATCTGGTCGAAGACCGACAATTTTATTGAACCTCCTAATTCTAAATTTTGATTTGAAGCAAACTCGTGTAGATAGTCGTTATGTGATCAGAACATTGATAATAAAGATAATTTATATGGCAACTTTTATGAATTGCTTGATTCAGCTTCAGGATCGATATTGAACTAGCTTCTGGCCAAAAGACCTACAATCATTTATGGTCGTTTTTCCTCTCTATTTTCGAATAGAGAATTCGAAAATTTCCACTCGTCTTTTACGATATTACTAGAGCCAGTTTTTCTACATCAATATCCAACGACTTGGGCGGTTTACATTTAACCATAAAATGATTCCGTTCGATATAGAAGCCACGTTCATTGTACCCATAAACTCTGTAAATAAAATATAATTTGTTGTATTTAGAAAATTTAATAAGTTTTACGATGCTAGAGCTAGAGTGATTTTTCGTGTTGTTTCTCTTAAAATTTCAAACTAAAAATTCCGCATATTTTTATAATCATCATCTTGATAAGTGAGTGGTGTTTTTCTTCTAAGGCATGCAAAAGTAAATTTTCTCGTTGATGGAACTTTTGATAAAGAAGTTAACGTAAAAGTCGTCGGTTTTTTATTTGAATTTCATCCAACATTAATCTAACATACACTTTAAATGAAAAATAAGCGAAAAATTTTTATCTGAAAGTAACGTTACTGATTTATAATCGTACTAGAAAGGTGGAAATTCGTTTGGAAATTATGAGTATTAGAAAAGTGGAATGTTTTCGTATACAACAAAATCTTAAGCTGCTTATTTTCGGCTATTTACAGAATGTCTTTGGGATTTTTTAATGTGTCTTTTTTAGAAATATCAGTAAATTAGAATTAGCCATTGTGGGAGTATTTTTTCTTATTTGATAGCTATTGAAAAGGGAGAATTTGTGCTATTTCGGACAAGGGAGTCGTCTTTTCTTTTAAAACTCGGATAGTTGTGGAATATAGAGCGATAAATAACGCTGAATCTGAAGAGCGAAATATTTTATAACAGTAATCCCGTATGAAATACAGAACTAATAAACTGTACAAGACTAATTTTCTCGGTATATGTACGAATTTCTTGAGACCACACACGGTGAATTTTTAATAAATACCAACACTAAAACTAAAATCGATACAAACGTCTACAATTTATAAAATGTCAAAAATTAAAACTTTCATTCTTGTTCCATTAAAATAACCGTGAATAATATTTTAACCATATTAGACAATAGAGTTGGAGGTTTTTTCCGTTTTTCTGTAATATTTCAAAAATCCACCGTACATTTCTTTTCGTAGAAATTTCAAGATTTATTCCCAACTTAGGGTCTGGAAAAAGTTCGTTTCAATTTCAAAATACTTACAGCAAATGGTTGAATTATGTAAAAAGTAGGTAAGAAACTCATAATGTAGAACAATAGCCTGGTCTTAATGATGCAATAAACTGAACTTTTTATGGAAATAATTCAAGTACATGTACATTATAGGTGGATAACAAAGAAAAACCAACATGGAGAATAAGATGAAAATATAGGATGATAATGATGGGCAAGATCGAAAACAACATGAAATTTTCCGAATTAAATTCTCCTTCTAGCCGGTAGAGCGATTATCTTTATGTTCTGTCATTTTTCAAACTCTAGTTTAAAAGACATTCACCAGACAAGTTTGCTATGTGGACATAATTATTCTTGGCATTTTGTCATATTCTACTTTGTACGTGTTTCTCTCCCTTGTAATTTCTGTTAATCTAGTAATAAATGAAATTTCAAATTATCATTGTAGGAGAGTTTAAAAAAAAACGATATGGATTAGAAGATTAATTTTTTAATTAAAACCAACATTTTGGTCTTTTTATTTTGTTCAATTTCTCCATAATAAGAAAATCAACAATATTTCAAACGAACTAAATTATAAAAATGACATTTTCGATGATAACGGTCTGGTTTTATGTGGAATAAACGCACTGGCGCATCCACCATTTTTTCAATCACCCAAATATTTATCCGCACTGCCTGTAGGCCACCAGTAAATCTTTCCATTTGGCTCGTCCGTCCGCTCGATTCCCTTTTATTTTTCCATGACCTGGCCTCTTGACCCTTCTTAGAGCCGTCGAGACGTGTACTTTAAGTCTATGATGTATGTACGGACCCTATTTGCATACCAAATCGTTTACAATCATTTTTCTTTCGTCTGTCGCTCCGCGTTTTTTCGATTCTGTTCAAGTTCGTTGTGAAGGTGAATCAGGAAAAAACCGATTTCGTCAGGTGTTTCGGAATTGGAATGAAAACATGTTGGAATAACAATAAACCAAACAAGCTACTACCTTTGTGTTGATTTTGTATTTTCATCTAAATCTGATTTTGTCGAATGTGATTATTCAAAAAGTTTTTGTTTGTATAGCGGGAGAAAAATCTTTTGTGTGTATATTTAGAGTTGTTGTGTCAATTAAAGTTTTAATTTAGACTGCAATAATGCAAAAGAACAAGTCTAGAGATGCTTATTTGAATTCAAATAAAGTCCATTTTTATTATTCCCTTCAGAAATAGTTTTATATTTTCCTGGGTTATGTAAATCAAGACGTACGATAGTAGTTGTAGATTAACATGCAAAGTTGTACGTGAAACAACAGTATTTAATTATTGGAATTTTATATTAAATTTGATAAAAGACTCTAATCTATCAAACTACTGAAAAATTATCAAGGTGCGTTAATTCTATTTTACATGCAGCTTTTCTAATGATGGAAATGGGAATATTTCAGCGTCACAAGGTGAGTGAAACTTGAAACTATCCATCACTATAGCGAGTCTCGGTATTTCAACAATAAACTAGCAACGTTACTTCTCCATTCATACAAAAGCCAATTTTCCAATTGAAACCCAATTTTGCAGCAAGAAAAATTATTCGAATCCTCCTATAAAGAAATCTTTCGTCAATTTGTTGAAATTTGTTGATATTTCGTCTAGATACTCAAATAATAAACTTGTAAAGAACGTGTATTGAAACCGATAAAATATTTTAGTGTCAAATCTAAGCTATAACAATATTGCTATCGTTACGACAAGATCACCGATTCTTGTACATGAACTTCAACTCTACTTGAATATAAAGTGAAAATTCATTCAAATTTTCCACATTTATTCAACGATTTCGCTTTAAAATGTTGGATTTTGAGTTGTTATTAAACGGAATAGAAAAACGATCTAAATTCCTTGAAGAGAGAACTCAACAGCAATTCCACTAGATATTCCACCGAAATTCATTGAAAAAATAAACAAATTACAGACGTGGATCTTTGGAAATTATGGATTTAGTTTTAATCTTTCTTGGGAACAACGGATTGTTGTTGAGACAAAAAAACAAACATAAAGTTGTATTTTGGTGGTAGTTTGCAGCCAACAATTAGCACTAAAAGCTTAGATAAAATGTAACTAAGACGCTTAATTGTGGTATTAAATAGACAAATTGGAAGATTTACGTTAGTTTACTAAAAAGAGCACATAAAAAGCGTTGTAAATTCCTGGGTTTATCTATTTGGAATGTGAATCGTGCAAAACTAAAGCAAAACACTGCAACCTTAGGAAAAAGACAATGAAATTGTCCAAAAAACGTGCAAAGCATTGACGAAAAACGAATAAATAAACTGGAAAAATCCTTTCAACGAATCATTTGCATTCGAGTTCCTTGTTTGCGTTCTTTCTGATTCAAGTTTTGTTGTGGTCTTTTTTTTGATAAAACTGATAAACTTTGAGGAAATTTTAAATTTATTTATCCTAATCGATTATTTATGTATTATTCTGTTTGTTGATAGAAAGTCGACACTATCGGGGACAAACTACAAGCTTAATCCCATTTGATTTTCTTTTCAAAGCTCAACGAACAGCTTTTTGGTAAGACTCGTAGGTTTAACACGATGACAGCTATGTAGCGGAGCTTTACGTAAAAATAAAAAACCCGACCCCTATAAGCCTGTTTAACATTGCTAAATTTCATTCTACCTTGTTTCTCATCGCACGGAATTGTCTTCATTTCGAGCTGTAATTAACAAAAATGTTTCATTATTTGCTCAACGACAAACAATGCCTTAAAGATACTTGAATGATGGTGGATTTTGTGATTAATTTGAATACTGTAGCGATTTTATTATTTTCAACAATTTTAAAATTTCAATTGTATTTCAGTTGAATTAAAGTCGGTATTAATGTGCCATGTTGTGGTTCCAAAACCAACAATTGTTTTTAAATAAAATCTATTCTGTTTGTTATACATTTCGACAAAATTGTAGCGAATTTTAATTAACACATCTCTGCATATCTTTGAAATTATACGCAATACAAATTTGCATTATTTACATATAAATGTGGCCTTTAATTTAACACCATTTAGAAATCCTGGAAACAGACAAACAGACCAGAAACGTGACTTGGATTAATGATTGTCCCAATCATTCGAACATTCATTTATTTCTAGTTGAACATCGTCTAAATAAACATGATCATTTTACTTACAACACAACGATCGCTCCAATTTCGATTAAGGTTCATTTGTAGTTTAATGGGATGCAATCATTTTCACACATTCTTATATTCTCTCGTTTCCATTATGTAGAAGAGATATGTCCTCTTCGAATATCAGCATAAATGGGGGGTTGGGAAAAATGGGTAATATATCATCATTTATTAGAAAATGATGTTTGAGCATTGATTCAGTTTGTAATATGATCATTCATCATACAGATATCGGATTGTACAAATAATCACAAGTCTTTCTTTTGGTAAAACAATTTGCAAAAATCGATACTTTCTAATTTTAGAATTCCATTTCCTGTTGTATTAAATGTAGTCGTTTATAGCAGAATTGTGTACTTAACTAGATTGATATTGTCATGCTGCACAATTCTCGTTAAGTATTATTGAATTTGTCCCCAATTTGGATCCTTTGACATGCTCATTAAAGCCCCATATGGTGTAGTCTTCAACACAAACAGAAATACCACAACAATTACAACTAACAATATCGATAGATTTACACAAAGTTTACACATTTTTTAGAATTTCTCCCATAACTTGCAAGATTTATTATTAGTTGGTAAAGTTTTCTAAACGAGCAGTAAAGACAACGTTGTTTGAAAGCATCAAAAGCTCTAAAATACCTCTTCGATGATTTATCGGTTCATTACCAATGCGTCACCGAATATTGGTTCTCTTATAACAGTTTTTAATTCTTTCAAATCGGCACAAATACGTTCTTCAAATTCACTAAAGAATAGATTCAGCTCCCGTGAAATATTCCATTCGTAAATCTCATTATAACCGTCAAGAAAACGTGGCATTTTTCAGTGTTGTGATAATAAACAGGAATTCATCGTCTTGTTTCTTCAACGTATAGTCTAATATGATTCTCTCAATGTCTGAGAATTTTACATGACGTAATGCTACGACAATTTAAAGCACTCGAGATCTGACCGAACTGGAATCCTAATGGAATTTCGAAAAGAATTCCATTTGGAATACCAGAATAGGCACCTATTTATTGAGCTTGTTTGTTTTTCAATAGCGTGCAACCTAAAGAATTCCATATTTCAATCGTTATTTTTTTTTATGAAACATTAAGTAGCACTTGTGCGATACGTATTGTTGGCATTTCAAAGTAGAAATAGATGAAAACAACCAGTTTTTTTATTGAATTTAAAATTTATTTACCCGTACGGCTCATTCGAACAATTTTTAAAATTGCGGATATTTTGCTACAGTTGCCGTGGGATCTGTTTAGAAATAGACGCCGTTTATCTCGTCTCCATGCATTATTCTAACGTTGGCGTTGCGACGTCGGCTTTTATTAGAGGTAGGATCGGGCTGGGAATAGAACTGTTGATTCATGGTGTGGTCATTTATTTAACCGCCCAATGCTTTGTCTGTAACATTGTAAATTCCCTCTAGTAGCTTTTAGAAATTATAAGTAGGATAACCTTGTCCAAATTTAACAGTTTAGACATATTGTTGTAATTATTTAAGGAGTTTCTTGTGCGTCGATCTAATATAGTTAGTTCTGATATTGGGGGACGACTTCAACTGTATTGTTACGTGATTAGTGGATGTGAATCATCTATCCATGTCATGTAGTTTAAGAAAACTCCACAACCATTACAAAGAGAAAACAAAGTAAAACGATAAGTCCAAACCTTAATACTGTTTGAGTAAAGTTTCGTAGAGCACGTGAAACTTTTCAACGAGTTCTTCTTCAAACTGATAATAAATGCCTTGTTTGCACCAACATTCAAACAAATCCTGTGTTTACATTAACTGTGTATGGATGATGGCGTCTTTGTCGTCGTTGTGAAGTTTGCCAAACTGCATTGAATCTACAAAAATCCATCTCGATTCTTATTCAAATATATGAATAAGTTGAGACGAATAATATTATCGCCAACATTGCAGCAACTGCTCTTTTATGTTAAATAAAATCGCATAGAGATGTCCATAGTTGACCCATATCAGATTCAATCCAACTGGTAATCCAACTGGAAAACCAACAGGACAAATTACAAAATATTAATATAATGAAAACTCAACAATTCTCCCCATTAAATACCAACTATCAATCTAAATAAACGTAATTTTTTGCCCAAAAGCGTCAAACAAGCAATCCATATTGGTTCTAGACTCCTATCGACGATTATAAAAGATTACAATCTCCCCAGTTCTATTCAAATCAGAAGATGGGGTTTTTTTTTATTTCAAGAACAACTCCAATGATGGATGTTTCGCCTTATTCGTTATTACAACATTTTAATAACGCCACAATCAAGATGGAAGACTTCAAAAACGACAATTTTTCTCCTTCTTTACGTTTTCCGCAATATCGATCTTGACGTTCTTGTCATTTTCTTAAGATAACAACTTGGACGTCTCGCCTGCCTCCTTACCACTTAAGACGGCAAAAAGTCAAGGCCACTTATCGTCGTCGTCTCTGGAGATATACCCAAACACACGCACACACGTATCGTTCAAATAGTAGCTGCCAGTTCTGCCACCTACCCCTAAGGGCTACACGGAAAAAAGTCCCCAATAATCCGCTCTATTGAGATGTCTAGTGTTGTTAAAGTCGTCTATTCTGACAGCACTCTATTGTCTTTTGAATTTAGACGAGGAGTAGCTGAAATTGTTTTTTTTTTGTGTGTGTGTATTGACCGAAATAACCAAGAGACTTTTGTCAAAGGCATAATAATAGTAAAATGGGGAAATTTGAATACAACTATTGTGGTGTTGAAATGTGTTCATCAAAATGTCTTTAAACAAGCCGTTTTACCGCAATCCTATGTACCAACCAGCATCTAATAGTATCGTTGTTGAGCTCTGCAATAAAGCTTTAGTGGTTGTTGTAAACAAGAGATTCACGATTGTTCAAATTTATGTTACTACAAAAATCTACCATTATCATCTTATCTACTTACTATTCTACAATTCCTCAATCTAATTATTTAAATTAAAATACACCTTTATTTGCATTAAACATGCATGTCTCCACAGTAATTCTAAATATAAACCGGAATTTTTCGGTCAGTTACATTTTCTGGATGACATTAGTGATGGTGGGAAATGCGCAAAATTCCGGAATTTCTCCGGGAATCCAGCAGAAACATTCGTGTGCGTGCATGTTTCTGATGATATTCTCCGGCAATGTGCCTAGGGAGACTACTTATTTTAACTTATATCAGAAACATGGTCTGACGTACGCATTTTCCACCCTTACCGACATCACAAAAGCATCCCCATATACTCCAATTGATTTCTATTATTAACGTTACTTTACCAAACAAAAATTGTCCTGATCGTCGTGGTTATTAGTAGATAGTAGAGGGTGGCATTTTATATTGTTGGGTGTTGTACAAGATGTCGATCGATGGTTATGCAGAAAAAGCACAACAAAAGGGTTTCATAAAATTAACCATGTCACGTTCAACTGTTACGTGTGCGAATTTCAAAAACTTGTGCTTTCTCTGCACAGTTAACACAAGAAAAAATGTTAGTTTTGTTATCGTAAAAGTCGCACTGAAAAAAATAGAACAGCTTACAATGAGATAATTTGATTTGTTTTCGTTGAGTGAATTGTTTAAGAAATATGAACTTTAATCTAATAAAACTACAAGTTCACTGTATTGTCATTAATTTTATTTTGTCGCAATGAAAACGCTCTTGATTAGAAATAACAAAATTAATGGTTGAAAGATTTACAGTTTAGAAATTGATTGTTGTTGAAATATGTTACTCAAGAGTATTGCAGCAAATGGCTGTTATTATCGATTGCTTTTAAAATTCGTATAGCTCAACAAGTTTACTTGCATCTATCTGCATAAAACGATAATGCTCCAGTTGTGACAATTTTCCATAAAATATTGAAGTAACATTGGAGAAATATCAAACATAACACTCACATATGGTGTCATAGACGATTTGACATTATTATTCGATGTAAGTCTTTGTATGTTAACAATAACCGAAAGGGTCCTGAGGTCATCAAGATATCGCCAATATAAGGATTCAGTAAAGCGTATCGCCGGCTGAAAGGTTATGACGTTTTTACAGGACTGCCGAACAAGGAATACGATCAGAATCTGATGCCTGGTGTCCTGCATTTTAATCGGAAAATTATGGAAAAACACCAATTTTCTACCAACAAATTTTAATACAATCTAGTATAGTTTCTTCTATCGTGATAACACGATGTAATCATTTTGATTGATACCCAAACAAACATCTGGTTGTTATTCTTAATTCGGTTGACAAAGTATTTCCCTCGTCGTCCTGTTTTACAGAGATTGAATGAATGCGTCAGATACACAGAAAGAATACAAAATAAAACAGCTTGATCTGACGGTTTCTGATCATGTTAGAAAAATAAGGAAACAGCAAAAACGAACGTCAGCAGAAAACTAAATTGTTCAAAAGAACAAATTTCTAGTTGTATTGAAAACAAAAAGAATACCAATAAATAAATAGTGATAAGGATATTACAATAGTACAATGCGAATTAACCGAAATTGCGAAGTTATCAACTTTCGGTAGGCATTGTGAACATTGTCTTATCTCAGACAACTGTCCCACTGAGACGATAACAACTAACGAGCTTCCTGTTATCTGGTGGCGGCGAAAGGAGCACCACCCCAAAAACCACCACCGTACAAACAGTTAGTCTGATTAGAAGCACGTTCAACTTCATCCAACAGTTATTCTTATCCACCATCACCATACAACACCCGAATTTCACATGCTCATCTTTAATTAAGGAAAACAAACTGATGTGTTGATGAAAGCTAATTTTGTTCTCGTTATTAGTTGAATGTTATAGAATGTCGTTTCTCGAGTCGATTCCCGTTTCCACTTGGAATTTCTTCATAAGACTTATCGGGTATTAAGTTCACAAAGAAGCGATGCTAGTCGTTGATAATAAAGTTTACTAAACTATTCGGTCTTTTTTCGACAATCTCCAAGAAAGTTGAAGCGTTTTAAAAGTTAATGTGGGATTATTGGAGGCTTTTCAGTTTTAGTTATAATTAAAAGTTTTAGTTGCATACGAATTTTAATGGTGGTGCCAGTTTTACTAATATCGATGTTTATTTATAAAATCAATATGTATGTAAATGTGATTAAAGACAGTTCACTTTAATTAGACAATCAAAGACTTTTCAATCTAAAACTAATTTAGTTTTAGTTAGTTTGTCAGAATTTAACTAGTTTTAATAAAGTTGAGATTGTGGAATCATCGTCTGATCGTGTTTTACCAACTCCAAAAAAAAATTAATTAAAACTTCAGCTAAAATCAAATAATATTTAAACTATTGTGCCTGGTTACGTCCGTTTCACGGTCGATACCACTGACAATTAGTCTATTGTTGGATTTTAGCGAAAAGAATCGAAAACTCGCTTGACTGACATTGGGATGATGATAAAGGTGGTCCTATTCAATTGAAACTGTTCTAGAAACGAAGTTAATGATCTTGCTAACACTTTGAGGCGTTTCTCTTGTCACTCACACCATTCGCACTATCAAATAAATGATACCGACAACAGCAATTTTACACATCTGGACTTTCACCAAATAAGACAACTGGGGAAGAAAAAATTTGTACAAATTAATGATCGCTCCTAGAGTTAGGGATTTTTGTTTCTGGTTCCACAAGATACCGGAACTCTGTTTCTGCGCCCGTTTAAGCGGATATATAACGGAAATTAATAATATGATAGAAATACTTGAAGGTCTTTGACAGAACTAGAAATAGCATTTTTGATTTCGATTGAATTCTGAGTTATTGAGGATTATCTATAACATAACAAATAGTTTAGAGCAAATTTAAGAGCTGTTCAGCTTTTTAAGAAATCCTCCAAGTTTATGCGCTTTCCGGAAAATACATGAAAAAGTATTAATTTTACTTCAGGCCCTTTGCACCTATTATTATTTCTTCGTTTCTGTTTAAATAAATTTTTAAAAATGTTTCCGTGATGACACTTTCGCAACATGTCTACTTTATAATAAATGTGTAAAAATGGTGGATGCGCCAGGAGAATTCAATAATTGATGAGAGTATTCAAGTAACTAAGAATGTTTTTTATTTTGGAAAATTACGATCGAATTCTAAATTACAGAGGATAATCGTGTAGTATGTTTTCTTCTTTTTTTATATTTTCCCCTATAATTTAGCCGATATTCTCAATTGTTCAACGATTTTCGCACAGTATACAGCAAATTGAAAGCGCTTTGCAAGTATTAGAATTTTTTTGTGCCCAATTTTACTCCAAGTTTTCTATTTATGATTCCATTTCGATTTCTCTTTCTGCTCTGCTTCTGTTGTGACATTTTCGTAGTATCTATATTTCTACTTCCAAAAATATCAATTTTATGGAAAGAATTAACGAAATTACGCAGGATATGATGTAAATTTCAATGTGGCAGTGATTTATCGTTTCGCATTAGATTTTCTGATATTAGTCCTCTAAATTGACGTAATCGTGGCGAACATGCCAACGTCCCATCACGCTGTGATACATGATCGGTCACCTGATTAAGAAATACGACCTGAAAAGTGGACCGTTCGAATGGCGTTGAACTTGATAAAGACCTATACAATTAAGTTTGGTAGATAATTTTAAGATTAAACCACACACACACAATTGGACTATTGATTGACTTTTTAACTTTCTCTAAACATTACTTTCTGTTTAAATTTCTAATCGTCTACGAAATGAACTTGTATAAAAGATCAACTCTAAGTTTTATTCGAGGGTTGCATGTTTGGAATAAAAACAAGAATTACCAATTTTAGGACGATACAAAAACTTCAATGAATTCCGATAATTAGGTTTAAATTACATGACGGTTGATTTTTTGTTTTTAATTGTTAAGGGAATAGTTTAGGGGCGGTTTTTTATCGACTGTTCAATATCTATTTGTTTGCATTACAAAAGTGATTATTAGAAAATCCAATTAATTATCCACTATGTTATAAATTAATTACATTTCGTTAATAGCAACATTGTTAACTGTCTAATTGAAATCTGTAATTCAATGATTATCTTGTATTTGCACACATGCAGTATACATTTCAATGATTTAAATTAATAGTAAAATTTCTATTATTGTCGCATTTTCGTTGATAGAATTGGTTAAATTTTTACCTCATCTGGCTGCTGTAGGGTCAATTTCCCTTATTTATCCGCTTTTATAATAACGATTCTGATAAGGATACGTTGGATATATACCGATAATGGAAATACGTAGACCGTAGATAATCGCATTTCGTTCTTATTATCCTCCAGGACGGATTTACATTCAAAATTAAATTTCATGAAAAATGCCTGATACAAAGAGGAAATTGCGAATCGTCTCTATCCATGTAAATGTAAAGATTTCAATTTCAATAAACACACATTATGTTGAAGAAACAACGTGTTTTATTGTAGAAAAAAGTTAATTAGTCGCCGACAACGGCTTTCTCTAAAAATAACGAAAATCCACCCCTAATAGGGTGTTTAGTTGTTGTTGTGTACCGTAAATTATACAAAAGAGCTTTTTAATATAAAATGCAATTTCGTTGAGAATTTTCGGAAACTGCGGTCATCTTTCACTCGCTTATTTCCGCTGTTTCCCTCTCTCGTCAGCATCGCCCCTAACGTCTTCGTTTATTAATTTCTGTGGTAATTTACCGGTGTGAATAACGGCAATGTTAACTGGTAAACAAACATTGAAGCTATTTTGTAGTTTTTAACTTCATTAAGATTAAAATAGCTTTTAATCTAGAAATCTCCTTGCACAACTTTTTAATAGTTATAGCGGATGCATGTTGAATAAAATAAAAGAAAATTTAATTTCTCCCTTAGCGAAGACATGGAGGAACAAACTTTCATTAAATGGAAATATGGAATGCAATTATAAACAAAGTAGATAATAAAGTTTTATTGTTGTTGTTGCTTTTTTACGATAAACAAAAACTACATTTGCACAGATTAACATCGATATGGATTTAAACGTGCAACAGATATGGATGAATATCGACATTGTTCGAAAATAGACAATATTGCATTGTATAACTGAATTCTCTTCCATGTGAATTGTCAATTCTTTTAAAATATTTAAATGCAATTTACTCCAATAATGGATTTCCTTCACGAGAAATATCGTTTCTTTACATCAACGAAATATCTTAAATCTCATCTTATCTATACAACCATATCTCTTAATACTGTTGAAAGCAAAACGAAGTCATTCCATGGGGTTATTATCCGAAAAACGGTTTTATTGATAGTAAAATCCTACCGTCCACTTTATATAAACCACCCACCCTATACCGAATCGATCAAATGGAATTTGATTAGGTCGACGGTAGTCGACCTAACAAAATACACTATCTCTAATACTAATAATAATAATAATAATAATAACATCAACATTTATGGGAACGTCTTCGTATTCACCTACTTAATGTGATCCGTCTCGTCTCTAGAGTATTAAAACAGACAACTTTCTATACTTGCAAATTGCAAACAGCTTTCAACGAACGCACACATAACGATGAAAATCTGATAGTCGACAAGAAGCTTTCACCTCGACGAAATATCGCTTGTTATCACTATAAGCGTTTATTTTTTCTCATTTTCATGTTGAAATTCGTTCGAACAATTCAATTCCCTTATAGTAAACGTTGATAATACTCACCGGCTATCAACACAAACGAATTCAAACAGCCATTGACCAATTCGCATAAACTTTATAATAATAATAATAGTATTAGTGGTAGTTTGAAACTATAAATGAGACTAACGTTAGACTCCACACTAGACTGTAGTAAAGATAATGTTACAACTAGATCTCAACAGGGAGGCGATAGTTGAAAGTTTCTCTTTTGGTTCTCGTACAATTGTTGGAGACATTAATGGTACTTGAACTGTTTGCTGGTTAGTTGGAAGCTTGTTTTCTCAATAGATTCTTCACTTAATATTTTCCCGTTAATCGTAATTTCAAACACAAACACCATAGAATAATAGTAAATATTGTCATCACTATTGAGTTTGTTTGTAATGGAAACAATAGAGTTTGAATATTGATAGATAAATTAAATTTGCAAAGTGGGGTAAAATTGGTGGATGCGCCAAGGCGAATGAATATTTCCCCATTTCTATTATTGATAAACAACATGAATAGAGATCTAATTAAATATCATTACACTTGCTTCTTTTTCTATTGAAATTCTAACATCAAACAAGTCGTTTGCTCGATAACTTGATTGGTATTTCATGTTAATCAAAATTTTAATAAAAGGACAACGAATATGAAAAAGTTATGATTAAAGCTAATAGCAACCTTTCAAACTATACATTCGGGCTTTGTCTAGATTTAAATGTCACAAACATTGGTGTTTCCAATCAAATATTTGTAGATTGAAATTAACGTGATTTAATTTTAATTGAATTCGTTCCATAATTGCAACTATAACAGTTTTTTCATAGCGGAAAACAACCAAATATTGGAGCCCAGTGTAATACTGCAACAAATTCGCGTTTCTAATCCCTTGTTCTAGATTCTCGAATCCGCTTGTCTTACAAGATTCATAAAATATTTGTGTGTAATCATTGTAATGCTCGCTAAGAATTCTTTGTATTCATCGTGAATAAGTTGAAATTTTCGTGGTAGTGTTCATTTAAAAGCTCCCCATATGGCGTGTTTCTAGCTTTGTTACAGTTAATTCTACGTTGAAAATTTACAAATTACCGAAAAATCGTCCGGAACACTTCCAAGGTTGTTAACGTTCCTCTTTTTTACGTTTAATCGATATCTGTGCTTAAACTCAAACTATCATTAAGATAGACAGAAATGATAACGATATAACGTTACCGGTTAGTTAACTGATCATAAACATATAATATTCGGTCGTTGGAAATGTACGTGAGCTAGCATTTAAAACGGTCAATGCTCAACACGAATGTTGTTGTATCTTTAAAACAGACGATCAATGATTGAGAATGATGAGAATTTTAATATGAATATTAACAAAATTTTCGTTTTAAATCGTATTGAAATTTCAACGATGTTGAAGGACTGACCGGCTGTCTATTTCGGCGCTTTTACTCGCTTTCTCAACGGGATTTTCAGCTTTGAAGCTAGAATTTAGAATATTCTCGCTCTTGAACATCAGCTTTAGCTAATGTTTTAGTAAAATACGATGCACTTCTAGTGCGATTTTTGCAGCAAGTTTTTAGCTCAGTTTTTAATCGTAAATGGAGAAAGAAATACAAGTATAAACAGAACATTCTTTAGAATGAGAATCATCAATATCAAAAGCGACAGAATTTCTTGAAACATTAACCAAATTTGGAATTGTAAAGTTAAACATCTAAAAAGCTTTTTCGTTCTTTTACCAACCCATTTTAGTTGGGTTGGTATAACCATATAACCAAATTCCCTAAATACAGCTTACAATTCCAAATTAGGTAGATATCAGTTGAATTTCTAAATTATTATTTCCTTTCCTATTTTGATTATTAAAGGCCGAAAGAAATTGGTTTATTCCAAATATTCGCAAAATTACACAAAAACGAATCGATATGCATGAAGGTAGTTAAAATTGAAGTTTTAAGGTTAGAAATTGCAATAAATATTCAAGTAAAAATACCGTAAAATTTAAAAAAATTAGCTGTTTTAAAGCAAGAACTTTTTTCTAGTAAAAATTGTAAATTATCCCATTTTTACGGTCAGTAATTTTCGTAGTTAAACGCTTTTGTCTATTTATAAGCCAATTTCTTGTTATTAATCGCTCGGTAAATTATTAACAACCAATAAGTGGGTTGATTAGCTTTAAATTTTAGATTTTCGATGTGCTGCAATAAACTAACAATCAGTAGCATTGAGGCATCATTTCTGTCTAATTTTTGTTGGATTTCTAATTTTTCTTTTTTACATTTTTAACCTTTTTTATGGATATTGTTCCAAGTTATCGATTTTTAATAAATTTTCCCTCAATTTGTAAAAAAAGAACAAAAACAAAACTTTAACCTCTATTTTTAAGATATACTTCTTTTCAGGATTTTCAATCAATTTATTCAGTTGATTTCTTAATTTTATTGTTAACTTTCAAGCAAATATTTGTCCTAAATCACCGATTTAAGCGAATTTTACTCGAGAATTATAGAAAAATCGTAAGTTACACTTTTTAAATTGTTTTGAGGGTAAATTCTCGATTCTTTTATCAAATATTTTGACTTATTTCGTCGCCCAAATTACGTATCGTCAATTTCCTCGTGAATAAAATCGTAACAGCCGGACCTTTCCAGCGCTGAATGCGCCCCTGCGAACGAAAATCGACTAGAATAGCAAGACTGGGAAACAAAACGACTTGTATACGATTAGATTTATGCATAGAGACGTAGTAATGCCTTGCAGATGCACTTTGAAAATGGAACGACATCGTCTTTTTTAAAAGATGGAAACATGTTAAACTACAAACTTGAAAATGTAGTCGTTTGTTGAAAGCTACTTTGTTGTGAATTTTGTTCTTTCATTTCTTTAAAAAAAATTCCAGTCTAGATTATTAAATAGTAAAAATGTATACTTTATGTTTGTGTTTGTTTTTCTTCAATAAAAACGACGTTATCGAATATATAACTTTGTTTTCGTACAGAGACGCAACGGAGCAGGAAAATAAACGAATCGGAAATTGTATAGCACTAGTGGAACAACACATAAAGACTGGCGAAAAGGGGATGAAATTTGAGCCCTTAGCGGAATTGCCAAAATCATTATTGGAAACGTTGAATAGTGAGCATTAATACCAATTGACAATATTGTGCGATATTCACTTAGATATTCTCCTATTAACAATAAATTTTATAAATCCTTGAAAATTGTAATGAATTTCTTAATAGAATTACGCAATATTAAAAGTGGGTATGATCATTTGACATTCGTAATTTTCCCCGATTAAAGCTGTACAGGTCCTGGTCATTATGTTGGTATTATCAAGTAAATTAAGTAATTTATTTAAGGAACAATACGGTAGCGAGACAGTTAGTAGAGTAGAACGAGCCTAATTGTTAATTACAGGGACACCGCTGCTACCACCATCAGCCTAAGGGTTAAAGAGATGCCAGTTCAGCTTGTATGTTTATATAAAACGACACTTTATTAACAATATAGAAAGGGCTGTGGACCTTTTTCTACCCCTATATTATACTTATATAGAAATGTGCGAAATTTAATTATTTGTATTACTTGCAGGTGACAAAAGTAGTGTGAGAACTGTGCGTTTTATCAAGGTAAATGAACGTTTCTTATCTGAACTATAGGATTTTAGTGTTGTGGAAATAGGAAAAGCACTACGGCCAGCTTAATTCAATGTTTCGCCTCCAAGTCACTTTGCATGGGTTGTTTTATTAGACAGTATTGGGAAACTTTAATAGAATATTAACAAGATCGAATAGAGTGAAGGTTAATTTCCACGTTAACAATAAATGTGGTTCTTTTTCTAATTGTTAAACAAATTTGAGGAGTGTTGGTCGAAATTCGTACTGTTGAAGAATGAGTAACTCCAAGTTAACGGGCCTGATTTGATTTTTACGAGCGGCGCAGGTGGTGTTGTTTTGAATTTCCATCGTAAAGTTTTGCATCTTGCTATACATATCAGACTATCGATAACCAACCCATCGAGCTGTCTTCTTCTTAATATCGCCCTCTGATTTATTGTTATTTGTTCAATTTATATTTTTTCTTCCTTCAAGTCCGAATTGAAGGGCTAAATAAACGATTGAAACGTGGCCGGAGAATAATCAAAAATAAACTACAAGAAAATTCCTAACAATTCTTTTTCTAGCTCATTTTAAGACGTCTATTGACAGGTTAAATCCAATACGGTAACTATTTACTCTATTTTATTGAATTCAATAGTTTACGTATATCTAAAATCCGACATACTATAATTTCTATTCGTACGAACATTTGTTTCAATATAGGAAATTTATAGAGTCCATTCAACACTTTATCTTCGACAAGTCTAGGAGAATTTCATTTAAATTCCCTATAACTCCAAACAGAATTCTTGCAAGTCGTTTGAAATATTGCAGTTTTTCTTTTTATTAAATTTGAAATTCTTAACATCTGTAAGAAAAAATATGACAAATTTCTGCAGTTATTTGAACGATTCTTCTATCGTACACGTAACGCCACCGGCCGGCGAATTGCCGAATTTCACGGGGAAGCTAGTGGATAAAATAGGGTGGTTTTCGCGGAAAACTCGCTCTAGCTAGTGGCGACACCTTTCGATCGTTACTCTTTCATAACAACTTCAATAAATTACAATTTACTGTTGATTATTCTTCAAAGATTGTCCCGGCGCATCCACCATTTGTGTGTTGGTTAGTTTGAATTTATGATTGCGTATTTTATTGGGCAAATATCCAATTTGCAAGTGAAATTTGTTTAGAAATCTTCAATTCCTGTAACGTTCCAGCTATTTTATGCGTATTTCTCGGCCTATATTTGCCGAAAAACACAATAAAAGATCAAGATAGTTGCGCCAGAACGCTTCCTTTATATATGATAAGAATAAATAAGGACGTTGTGGATCAAAATGTTTAAAGAAAATATTGAAAAGTTGACTTCATCGTATTGGTTGTACCGATATCCGAAACCCTTTGATGACGGCAATATTGTCTAGCCAAAGGCGTATTTTGTCTCCCTCCAATACGTTGATCATCTTGACTCGTATTATTGTGTGAAATTTTTGTATTTAATAAAAGATTTTTGGTATTGTCATCTTATTTCGCAATAATCAAGTGGATGGTGAAATTTTCCATTTAGCAAAGTGAACCAATTACTGGAATTGAATTTTAAACAACTCATTGAAGCTGTTGTCGGCAATAACAGCCAATCTAATTTTATTTGTTGACAAAAACATCCACTTAATCCACTCTTGAAACCAAATGAATTGAAATTCAAATTTCCAACACTCTTATTATCTTTTTATCTTACGAATTTTTCGTCTACTGTCAAACAATATTTCATCATTTCTTATTTGTCTTCTACCACATTTGATTAGGCAAAATTGAGTTTTATGTTCGTTATTCTGATATGAGAGTTTGGAAATTGAAAATGTAACAAACAATCTAAAAAAAAATCACGATAACTCCTTACACAAGTTATTGTTGGGTAGGCTCGGGTTATCCTGGATAAAATAAAGAACGGTGGTTGTGATGGAGATCGGGTGGGAAACGAAATGACCCGGTTATACAACCACAACAACTTCAGATCGATGGTTGACGTCATGCTTTTTACAGGGCACCATTTAGGGTGATTTCGTACGGAATTGCACGTTTGACCCTACTGAAATCCAACATATTCACGTTATTATCCACTTATCTGTAATGGAATACGTGGCGATTTTTGTTTGTGTTCGCTATGATAAAGTTATTGGAATTAATAGGATAAGTCCGATACTGTAGCTTGTCGGCGCATATGTTCTCATATTTGTTCTTGTATTGCAACATATGTTGCCAGCCTCTTGTTTTCTCTATACGCATAACGACAATACACAAACTTTATTTGATTCGTTATAAGCTTTTCAATTCTTACTTGTTTAATGTTTAATCGAGATAAATTTGAAGAATTTCCCGACAAGTTTCCAATATTTATCTCAATTCACCATTAAACAAGTTCCACATTCTATTAGAGTCCATCCGGTAGAAAATAGATAGTAAATCAATAAAAGTAATTGGAATTTTTATTTGGCTGTTCAACAAGGAATGGTTGTCTAATATAAAAACGAATTCCCCCATGTTTTTCCGCATTTTTTCCGATCTCCATTCAATATCAGAATGTGGAACAGTAACGTTTATATGTGCAGCAACCGGGGGAAACACGATGGCAAAAGGTTAAAATGAAAGGTAAGCCACAGGCAGTAAGTTCCAATTTGTGAATTACACCGACATTTTGACCTAGCCTCATCTCAGATAAAATCACGACTGTTTCCATTTTGTTAGCCGTATACAGGATGATAAACAGAAAAACCAACGTATTAAATTCAATTTACAGACGGATAGTTCTGGTTTCAATAAAACGGAATTAAATGTACGGTTTTTGTTGTTTGGCAAAAATTACCCGGCGCCTCCACCAAAATTCTTCAAATTAGTATTGTAGCATCGATAGTTTCGTTGAATGTGCAGCTTTATTTTCCGTTACATTTGGAATTTGCCATTTGGTGGCGGAATCTAATACATTCTCTGTATAGTAAATAGGAGCTGTTATTCAAAATGGAGTTCACTGTTAATACATCCATAGTGTATTTGCTTTGCATACCAATCGGTCTTGTAAATTTTCTTCAACAATCTGACTGTGGACGAGTATAAAGTAGATTCGTCTCTTCGCCTATCCACCCTTGGAATAGATTGAAGTTGCTGAATAATAAAACAACCAAAAATATTTTTATTTTATGTATAAAACGAAATTCTTCATCCTTCTTGACTATAGATTACCGCACCTGCATTACATCGACATGTTTGAAATTTCGTACCATTGGCTGCCGGCCAAATATCGCTCAAAATCCAATCAGTATTGTTCCATTTGAATATCAATCTCTATCGGTATTTTTGAAATGTTTATCTATTTTGCTTAATTTACCATAATCTCCAAGCGACTATTAGTCGTCAACTTTGGAACATTAGTTGTGGTCGTCGAATTTAACTAAATTGAAATCCAGTCGTTTAATCGAATTAAAACAACTCTTAGATAATCAACGGTGAGTTGTCTTAACTTTGATCGTTTCAACAAGACGCCGGTCGATAAAATTGCCTCAACAGCAGTCAGAGTGATGGCAAATAATTGAGTCCAAAAGGAAGTTTATGGTATTGTTATTAGAACTTTTCACAACAGGACAAATTCGCCTTAAATTATCCCGGAGAAGTCTATTCATTAATAAAGCGACGATTAAACGGCCCACCTGCTCCATTGTGGAAAAATTGCCTCTTTTTAGATGCCGGCACAAAAATGGCATGAAAACAAAACAAACACCCCCTAGTATTGAAGTCTTGTAATAGTAATTCTCCCCATTTTCCGTTGGTAATTTACAAGAACTTTTTTCGTGTCACGCAATTACTGTTTCATCTTCATCCCTTAAGTGGTTGTTAATTTAAACATTTCAACTTTGTAAGATTACGGTGCGGCTATTAAACCAGTCCGGGGGAATTCGTGTAAAACTTTTAAGATGCAGTAATTTGATCGATTCATTTATAATACAAGAATTCAACCCTTTTCGTATTGTTCTATTAATCGAGTTTCAATGGGAATTTAAATTTATTTGTAGAATTTCTCAAAATTATGTTTTATTAAAATCTAACTTTCTGTTGCAAGTAATCGTATTGTTTAATATTTAGTAGATCTCGATTTGATGCCATTAACCAATTTAAATTATTTAATAGCGGATTCATCTCCCCGGTTTGTTGAATTGTTAAAATACAATTGTGCCAAAACCGCCCAAATTGCCCATAACAAAACAATTGCAACGCATGACACTGAGCCGTTATCAATTATACGCCACTTAAAACTTTAAAATCCGCCATCCCATTTGAAATATTCAAATATTCACAATTTCATATCGTATTTTATTAAAGCTGTATTTTACGGGATTAACAGGCAATATTTCTGTTTTTTTGCTTCAATTAATTGCGCCACAATAGTTTTTTGTTGCTATTGTTGTATTCTATTTGAGGTAGATTGAAATTAACTAAGAAAGGGTTGCGGTCTTGATTACAATTTTAATGAAATTCCCCACTACTACCGCAAACGTACATATATTACCAACAAAATTCGAAACCGGTTTCATTACTTATTATAATTAATGTTTTATTATCGTAGAATTTTCGGAAACGGTAATTCTCCTGTTTCATTGACGATTCAAGGAGCACATTCTATTTGCAAGTTAACCAAGCCGATATCTAATCAAAATATAAATCGACAAGAACGTTGAGGATTACGATTTGTTGGGCGTCATTCACATCGTTACCAGATCTTGTTCAGTATAATGATGAATAAAACTAGGGGGATGATGAATATGGCACGTCATATCGAGCTTCCAGTTCGTGTCTATCATTGGCGATAAATTCGAATAGATCCACAACAATTCCCAATCAATTCTATTATTATATTTGGTCATGTTCGATTATTTGAATAAAATATCGGTTTTCGGTGGGTGTCGTTTATTTAGCCACAAAACGGCCCCATTCAGTTCGACCTTAATGTCTTCATTGAGCGCAATAGAACGCACCCGAGAAACCATAACAAATATGTTTCTATTCTATAGTGATGCTAAAACAACGATGAGAGTGTAACGTTATTTTTTCCTGGGGGAGTTAGAATGCGCGCATACGGCGGCGCCGTCGTGACGCTCTGTCAAACGTGGTGGAGTTTCCAACGCAGGGCGTCGCCATACACTGCATCCTAACACTACCACACCACTACACATCACCTGAACAGGTGGACATTCATTTCAAGATAACACACGCACCGGTTCCGATACTAAACTAATAGTCCTATTGAAATCATTCAGTGTAATTTGATTAAAACGCGTCGTTTATTGTTAAGATTTGGTTGTAGCGAGATTTTTGAATTGTTTCGAATAATTGGCGGTATTTTTGAAGATCGAGCCACGATGGGTGTCCTCGAGGAGATCGGTGAGTCTTTTATTGGAGTTGTCATTGTAAGTTTTGTAGTTTAAATGAATAAAGTTGAAAAGTAGACTGTCGCCAGACGTATAAAGCTCCCAATGACAACTGAAAGCTTCTGGATGAATTCACAATAATTCACAATTCACTAGTTCGATCCAATTGAATTTTAAATGGATTTCCTCGATATAACGATTATAATTATTATTAGTTTTGAATAATTTAATAATTTGTATTGGTGTATTGCGTGTTCTCCCTGCATCATTATCTTAATGTTACCTTAATGTTGCGTTATTTATTATTAATTCGTTGATTTTTGGTGAAACTCAAACCGTCGAATGGAAGAATACGAAACTTAAGAGAGCAATTAGTTTTAATTATGCCACCAGCAGTATGTAATGTTAACCATTACAAGTTGCTCACTAGTGATATATAACCGAGTCTTGTAATTGGGCACGTAAATGTAGACACCTTATGCGATCACTTGAATTGTTACTGCAGTAAAATTACGTCCGACTGTAAATTGTTGTAATTACAAATCGAAATTTGACTATCTATCGAAACGTTCTGCAATTCGGAAAAACGGCAATCATCAGTTTAAATCAAACCGACGAAAGGGAGAATGGCAAAAGAGTCTTAACGATCTGGGCAATAGTTTCGTAATAGCACAGAAAGTGGCAATTATTCTCGATGTAATTGTTATTCGTTCCGTTTCCGTTTTGCAAACTTTATAAAAGTATTTCGAATATATCGCGAAACAGTTTTGTTCAATTGGTAGTGGAACGATAGAAATTCCAATTTGCTTTAATAAAAACTAATCGTTGATAGTCTCCAATAGGATTTGTTAGAACGTCGCTGATGTGCCGAATTGGCGATCACATTAAGCTAATTTTTAATACAACACTAAATGCTCCTAGCTCTATTGTTTAGTGGGCGATTTGACGAGTATTTTGAGCCTCCTTGGAGATCATTTTGAACCCTGTAGTTCATCTGGAAGTTAACCAAAAACGCTCGTTATAGAGAAGGTTGCGATTTAGAAACCGAGATAAACAGTGACTCAAGGATACTCTCTACAAAAAATTTGAGAAAAAACTATTTTGTACGGATCCTCATATCACAGTAGAACATTTCATGTCAATTTTACGAACAGCTCGATCGCGAGAGGTTTTTCACCAATTTCCCAACGAACTACGGGGCTCAAATTTTGCCAAAATATTCTCTATGGACTACTCTAAAAATTCGCAAAATTTTTGCCAAATCGCCCGGCAATTCTAGGAGCTGCCATAAGAACTAGGAACGTTTGGTTGAAAGACTGAATAACGAATTGACTGTTGTTTAAGAAATTAAAGTTCACTCTAAATTCCATCCTAAATTACTTTCCGCTGTGATTAATATCGTCTGGCCGTCATCCAATGTTTCATCCGACATTGTATGACCTAAAAATCAACACGATTCTAATATCTTGTCGTTAGATTAAACGATATAAAGTCTAACCGTCTAGAATAAATATTAAACTTGCTATATCTGTAAATTAATCGAAAATTTGTAATCTTCCCATGGATTTCAACAAATTTAACTTTAGAAGAAAGGGCGCAATTGCCGTTATAATTAAGTCATAAATATGAAAATTCAACCATAATTTAAATCAACTGTAATAAAACTGGTGAAAAATGTTTAACAGGCCTTGTCGACTGCTTATGTTAGCTTTACCTTAAAGATTTACAACAACATTAGCGTATTTTAAATACAGCAGAAAAAACTTGATTTCTCCATGTTGATAGTTTTTTCTTCCATTCGAGTTGGTCTTTTTCTAATCAGAAAAACTCTATCTGATATGGGCTTTGATGGAGTAGTGCTGGTTTTGTATTTTTTCTGCGTTTATTTATAGCGTTCTCGTAAATGGCACGCAAATTTTAATGAAAAATTCCAGCCTTGAGTCGACACCTTCCATCATGCTTGATAGCAAAACGTACGGCCTAATAAACTGCGATAAAACTAGCGTCGAATTGTTCGTTATAACCGACCTTTGTTGTAACTAATTAATGCATATGGGTTTGTTTTTGTTGGGTCGTTTATGGCAGGAAATTAATTTGATAGTTTGATAATTAACCAAGTGCGGAATTCTGATCTGTTCTGTTGTAAGACAGGCGTCTTTAATTAAATGGAAGTAATGGAAAATTTGATCGAAATAAACGTAGAATTCCTCAAATTTAATTTGCTCTAGACTGGATATATTCGAGGTGCATTTGCATGAAACAGAAGATCTAAAGTTGAAGTTTTCTTAGATAAAATTTATGGCTTCGATCTAGTAAAATCCAAAAATTGTACACTTTTCAAAGTTTCCAAGTCCCTGATTAGAATTAATGTTTGAACGTGCCCACTAGTTTGCAATTGTAAGTTAATACACGACTATGTGTAATTTAGGTCAGATTTTCTAATGCTTCCCTATTCACTAGATGATCTTCAATAAATTCTCTTTAACATAAACCTAGATCATGGGTAATGTGTTGACGTACAACATATAAATTATAAATCGAATCACTAATCGAAATGCATGTACAATAATCCAACAAGGATCGGTAATTTGCGTTGAAAGAATCTTTTATGATGTCCTGTCACGCAGAATGGACAGCAAAGAAGATCGGCCCAGATCTTCATTTAATCCAAGATTTGAAACGGTAAAGTAACCGTAATAGGGGTTGATTATTTCAATTTGTAAACGAGAAAAAATCGAACGGAAACGGTTGAATTACCGGTTAGTTTTTACAACAACCCCTTTCTATTATTCCTGTTTACTTCTAGTCGATATGAAGCCATAAACGGATTATTTGTAAATGGCTTCTTGTTTATTTACCGAATACTTAAAGGGTGGTTGGCTTATTGAAGGTAGATAAGAGCTAGCCGACTATAAAACGTCAATGGTAATGTGTATTGATTTCGCATTAACGTGAGAAAACATTGAAAAAAACGAATATACCGTCTAAAATGTCATTAAATTGTCGGAATAACAAAAGTAAAACAATTTCATGCCGTCTTCACGTATACCAACGATTATCTTTCAATTTCTATAGCACCCTCTCTAATTGAATTGATTTCAGACATCAATCATCATCTAAACTGACAACACATAGTGGATGCGTGCTATTTTGCCCAACAACGAAATTAAAATCACCAATAAATACCCCCATAAATATAGATCGATTTTATTTCAACGGGGGGGCGAAAAAATTCAACGCACATCTTTCGAATTTCTTCAATTTATCGCCGTTTTAGCCAATGTTATAACAGCAAAACTTGATGGGGTAGTTGCTGTTTTTATACTCCTTTCAAAATAATAGAAATTTAAAGAATCGGGTTATTTAACAGTGAATTTTTCGATGAATTTTCGTATGGGTGTGACACACATCGGGAATACGAGTAAATCAATATACAATTCATTCGAACAAAACGTACAAAAAATGTACACAAATGGAATACGCTTAGAAAACAAATTAGGTATAAACGATCGATTATACGCAGGAGTGATTAATTTATCAAGTAGTGGATTATTTATAGAATTGGTTGGGAATTTTCGTGTCGAAAAGTGTTGTACGTATAGGAGCTTTTGATCGGTTAATGCAACGGTTTCGTTTGTCTACATACATTTGAAGGGTAGATGGACAAGGGGGTGTGAATGATAAATAATTATATGTCAAAAATCTCGCGTGCCAAATCGCTATATCCATTAAAATGATATATGTTCGAGCATTAAAATAAAATTAATTGCTATGAATTATTCGGGAAGCTGAGAACGAGGCTTTCAACACTGGCACGCTGAGAATTTCTGATAAGACACAACAATTTACATTAACTGATATTAGAAAAATATTCGTCCAAATCAACAAGCGAAAGTGAGGATGAAATTTCGGTCGTTTTTGAAACAAATCAATAAAACTATATGCAATAGTAATAATTTTATTTTTAAGTATTTTTCCAGAATTGCAGACTCGGGCACTCCTATGGGAGTTGAAACTCGAAATTCATTTCTATATTTAATTTGATATCCACCCGAGTTTCTTCGAACCTCTTTCTTATTTCACACAGGGTAGTCATGGTAACTGGCATGGAGTCTTCTTTTGGTTTATAGTTTGTTCACAAATGGAATTTCCACACAAACTCGCATACATATATAGATAGATAGGTAGGTAGATACGAGATGGCAAACAAACAAACAAGCAAAAATAAACCGAAAGAAAAACAACCTAAAAAATAAGCAACTCGGTGCATTGTGACTTGATGCAATACAATCTCAAGAAAAGCTGCCAATAAAGCAGATTTAAACCGTTGTAATAGCTTTTTAATATCGAAACTTTACAATTTTTTGATTTTATCCGACAAGAAATATGAAACTATATCCAGCACAATAGTTTTTTCCTCTTAAAACAATGAAATTGAACCGCACACCCCCGTACACAACAATTTTATTGATTTCAGTAATTGTAAACAACTGTGGAAAATACCCCGAGTCTTACTAAATTCAACGTTCAATTAATATATTCGTTTGAACAACACGAAGAAATAACGCCACTAGAGTCCAGTAGATTCCAATACCTGTACGGGGCACTATAATGTTAGATTTCCCCAGGGTGGCGACTGTGACGCCTTGAAAACTCGCCCCGATATTAAAATCACAAACGATTATTATCGGAATTTTCCCAATGAGAGGATTTTTAAGAATCTACCCAAAATTGAGACGTACAACAGTTCCTATTTAGGTTAAAAAAATTAATTGACTACTCGTATAGTGTTAGCACAACACTTTTAATTGGATGATCTCAACGGCCGTATTCATTTCTCTGCTCTTTCACATTTCTAACACTTGATGATATTCTACGGGACATTTTTATTGCAGTATCTCTTCAAAAGAAACCATTCAGAATGAGTTTTTTTCTCTCAAATGAAATATCGTCTCCTTTGTTGCAATTCCTCATAAAAGATCTATACGGCCCCGTGTTCAATATGATGCTGTCTTTCAGAGGAAGGGGCGCAAGAAATTTCCGTAGAAGCTTAATGCGTTACCTTTTACGTGAATAGTTTTAAATTCATCTGAAATGGTAGTGCGCGGAGATTCAACATTGAAAAATAATGAGGATTATTTGAGAATTTGTGTGATAGATCAAGCTCCTGAATATCAAACACTAATGGAATATTGCGAGAATTCGTTTTTTCCAAGTGAATTGGAAATTAATTAGTTCTATTTGATTTCTTTCTTTGAAGCGAATGCGATTCGAGCGTGCAAAATTGGTGGATGCGCCGGGTAAATCGTTTGTTATACGCTTAATTTTATATAAAAATAGTTGTTGATTGCGTGCATTGTATGGGGCATTAATTCAATATTGTTGTAATAAACTGAAGAGGGTCTTCATCGTATCCAGGACAACCACTTAAAGCCATCAATCTTTGCAGTCCAGTGATTTTATATGAAGTCGATTATTGCGGTTTAGACGCTTGTTTTAGTAAGGACTAAAGCGAGAATTCCATTTATTTTTATAAATAAACGTAATTTAATCGCGTTTCATGCTTATAATTATTGTCGTTGATTTTTATGTTGCCGCAGGTGAAAATAAAGTTAGCGCACTGTTCCAAAATAATCGACTTGACGCATCAAAAGTTAACTTTGTTAAATGTAGTACAGTAATCACATTACCGTTTAGCTTTCAGCTTGGAGTTTATAGGATCCCTTTTACTTATTCGGGTTGCACACACACGTATAAATCTCTCTCTCTCCTTCTTTCTCTTCGTCTGTTTTTCTTTAGAACAAAAGCACATATATAGTGTAAAGGAAAAATTCAACTACCAAACATTTCCGGAACGTTTCTATATAAAACAGAAGAATGAGGGAACTTTAGAAATCTCAACTGGATGTGATTTGAATTTAAATAACAACAAAAGACTTTGGATCAAGATAAAGAAAATTCGTTCGAAATGCTTAATTGTTAATTACAACAGACAGTAGTAGGGATTCCCTTCAATTTCCATAAATATTAAATTGTGTTGTCGATAAAATAGTTAACATTAGAATGGATTACTTCAGGTCACGTTTATATAAAATTCGTTTGAACAATACGATTAACGGAAAACCCATCAAAAAGCACGTTGTTATTAGGTAAATTTACCGAAGAGGATACTTTATAGCCGTACAGTGCGGTTTAATTTAATTAATTTCAAACACGTGTAAAGATTAAATGCGTTGACACAACGACACATCTGAAAAGTTGGATGATAATGAATTTTGTTATAAACGACCATCTGCAATATTACAGCAATCGAACAAGCATGACAGAAACTGGCAACAATTTTAACATCAATAAACCGTCAAATTCGTAAATTTCAAAACTTTACCAAAATTTATATTCCAACAATAAAATGAGCAAAAATTTTGCAAACTATCTGGGATTATTGCGACAATTTCAGGAATCTCGTTATAGCCGAATTCGGCTCAACATAACGTGCATATTTAAATTCAATATGATTTCATGGCACTCGTCTTACTTGATAACAACCAGCCCATTTGTCCTCGAAAAGACCTCCTTCTGTTCTATCAGGCTATAACAGTTATAGGCGCCACGACGTCGAGCGTCTGGAACTAGACACATGCAATATTCGGGTCGGAAATACGTGATATGTTTCAGAAATGCGAATTTTATCCGGAATAATGACAATAATAATAGTAATAACAACAAAAAGAAATTATAAGCGAGCTATAGAAAACTATCGAAAATTTCCTAAGCGTTCTACAATCAATGGATTTTATTAAGTTCTATTAAAACAACAATGCTTTTATTGAGTTTTTCCACAGTTGTGTGTGTTATATGGGAAGAGAAAAGCACGTCATACACGCAATATAGCGTCGTCAGTTCTCGTTCAACAAGCCTGCTAGTTGGTTCATTCATCCAGAAAATTGAACGTTCCAGTTTAATATTTTTCAGTTAAAGTTGCGAAACAAATTCGAGTATTTTCGAATTTTTTCCGTTGTGTGTTTTGAACAAATCTCGTGAAAGTATGCACAATAAAACAATGGTAATTCCGAACGGATATGGTATGTTAATTTTTCAAAATTGTCACAATTGATTTGTTTGATATGAAAATAATTGTAGACGTCCGTCATTGATTATTGTTGCCGCCAACAAGTCGCCCAATACAATTGAAATCTAAATAATCTAACAACTTGTCTACAAATCAAATAATCATGGTGGTGCACCATTTGTCCATTAATGAATTAATTGAAAAGGTCAATTTTTCGACCGATCATTCGATTGTCGGGGAGAATTTGTAGCAATTTTCGTCCGGTAATGTCCAATTTAGCTTGATGATGGCCGTTCAGGGGACAATTGTTTCAATATTTCGTTATTTCAAGCAAATTCAGCAATTCGTATTGCTCGCCACAATAATTTCAATTGAATTCGGCCAAGTCAACGATAGAAATTTAGTAGTTTTGGCAATTCCCATGTGGCATACGTTGAATTTTCTGTTAGAACTTGACAACTTATTTGATTGACATTGTTGTTGAATGAGTAAAGTTTGCAAACTGAATTTGTAATTTGTGTCATCTTCCGACTATTAAATTCCGTAATAACCGGACAGATACCTGAATTTCGTACAGACATGGGAGCCATTTAGTCGAGACACTCAATTAAACACAACTGACTTATTATAACTAACACCTCACCATAACAAAGAGGTTATTATTATCGTAAGTATTGCGTCAAAACTCTGAATTTGTTATAGATTTACTTAAATAGCGTTATCAATTAATCATTTATTTATTTGATGAAACATAGAGAGGCGTGCCATTCAATTCACAATCGATACAATCTAAAAATAGACTTAAATCGACCATCAAACCAACTTAATCGGAATATAACAAATTTAACTAGTTGTTATTAATTCGATTCATGTATAGAAATTACCAAAGCATCCTCTATTATTGATAAAACACAACCATCTATAAATATCTACAATAAGAATAAATATACGAACGAGGGGAGAAAAAGAGGAACTAAATAGACACCCCCGTTGTGTCAATAACCGCTAGACATATTTGGAGGAACTCTCCACGATTGTGTTATTAATTGAATTGAATGCTTTCAGGGATTTATCAGAGTGTTACCGCCTATAGTTTCTCTCTATCGTTACTCTTTCTTTGGTTGTTCAAATAAATTGAGACGACAATTTCCAAATTCTAGAATTAATCCAATTAGGTTTCTATTTATTGATTCTATTATTGTTGGAATTGCATATTAATAGATGGAAATTAGATGAGAGAAATCTTGTTTTTTGTTAATTAGATTACCAATTATTTGTTGCAAGTTGTAATGAAGGCGTTAAATTCGCCCTAGAGACTCAAAACATGTTTTTGTAATTGATTTTACGATTATTGGGTGAGAATTTGTTTTAGTTTGAAGGGAATAAACTAGAATTGCACCTCGTTTTTCTTCTTGTTTGTGCCCAATCTCGTTTTTCTAAGATCGCCTGTTGAACAATAGAGTCTTCTAATTAAGCTTCGATGCTTTACAAGAATTTTGGTTAGATCAAAGCGGTTTTTTAGAAATTTTCCACAGTTACGAAGTTCTAATGTTGTCAAAATATTCTCTAGCGATCACTCTTCAAATTTGCCAACAATCATTAAGGGTGGTCATAAGAATTAGGACTATTTATATGGAATAGGCTGTAAACACAGCCATCATAAAGGACTACCATAGAGTTGTTCTTCGAGATTATTTATAGAATTGCAGAATCCTAAATTTGTTGAATTCAGACAAATCCAATATTTATAACGGATCGTAAATTTTTGCGGTTTCAGTAGACATTTCTTGTAGTTGCCACCATTACAATTGTTTGTTTTTCTATTTCAGGAAAACATCAGTTGGTGCAAAAACAACAACAACAAGAGAAACAACGACAACAACAACAGCAACGTAATGCGTCTGAAATCAGTGGACGGACCATTGTCCGTTCATAATGGCAATAGTAATGACATTCTAAATTCACCAAAACGTATAAATACAATACAAAATAGTAATATAAATTTTACATCAACGACAACATCGACAACAACAACAACAGATGGTGGTATATCGGTTGAAGCACACGAACAAAACTTGTTGAACAATATCAACAGCACTAAAGATAAAGTGCAATGGTGCAAGCCCTCACAACAAATAGAGACACGAACATTAACCAACAACGTCAACAACAGAAATCAATTGTTAAATATCAACAACAGCACACTGGCTGCTTCTCTACGTACAACGACGAGGCTCGCTGCGGCCTCGTCCATTTATTCCGAGTCCTCGCCAGATGATAGTCTGCTCGAATTCGAGGGTAAGCCCCTTTCGGCTTGTCAGACGATTTCTCAAGTGACATGTTTAAGATAGTGGTGAACCATTCAAAAGTTTATAGTTTAAAGATAAGTCCTAGAGCGACCTGAGAAATAACTGGAGAATTTGTAGAGGATTTTTCAAAAAACATTTTGGCAAAATTTGGATTTAGCAGCTCATTAGGAAGCCGCATTTTTGGACAATTTTACGATTACACATATAAATCGATTAAGATTTTCGCAGTTATCCAAAGGAAGTCGACTTCCCAACGAGCTGCGAGGTCCAGTTTTTGCCAAAATATTCTCTAAAGATACCTCTATAGATCTACAAAATATTGTTCGAATTGTTCACAATAAGATTTATTTCTAAATTAATGATCAGCCGGTAGTAACAAAGACATAAATGTCTGAAAATTTGAACTCAAAACTCTCAGGTCTCAAAACTTGTTCAAATCTGCTTGACCGAAAACTGCTTACAAATAGCAAAATATCAAAGTAGATGAGGATTTCAAAAATTGGTCGTAAATTCGAAAATTTTCCTCAAAAACGTAATAACAGTCAAGTTTTTTCCTTAAATTTGGCTAAAAGTAGCTAAACTTTGTGATTTGTCTATTTACGGTTGAGAAACTGTTTGCTAATGATAAAAATATTTCAAAATCTGGACGCAAAATCGAAAATTCTCCTCGAAAAAGTTTAGATTTATATTAGAAAAGGTTCCCCTAAAAGCGACCTAAATTGTTGGCAAAATATGCAGATTTTTTGCCTCCGGCCCTAGTTGATAATTTTCTATTTTAATAATCGTTATTTTATTATTAATAGACGCCCATGAGAACGTGTCATCATCGGACACTTCACCTCAAGACGAAGATCAACCGTTCGATATTTCCGATAGTGAATCGTCTGAAGAGAGCAATTTGAGCAATGGTGGAACATTACAACGGCGCGGTATTGTCAATCCAAACTATCCGGGATTTCAACATTTAGCCCATACATTGGATTATGGTATTAAAACATCATCGGATACGGATTTTACTGATGATGAATGTGAATCAATAACGAAACTGGACGCCAACAATATCAACAATAACAATAATAATAACAATAACAACAACAATAATAACAATAATAATGAGGATGATGATGAAATCGAATATCCAATCGATCATATCGATAGTGTGAATCGTTTAGATAGTGTTGAAAATATACAAAAAGTCTTCTACGACAAGCCGGTATTCGATTTAGCTGAACAATGCGGCGAGAATCGTAGTCCGTGCGATTCGGATGCTAGCGGTAGTTCGAATCAAATTAGTGATGAAGATACAGAAATTAATTTATTACAACAACAATCAGTTGAATTCAATATTAAAACTGATGAGAAATTGGTTCAATTACCGGAAAATCCGACAGATATCATCGGTGATTTTCGTCGAGAAATTGAACAGGAATTTGGTAAAATCACATTAGAAACGAATCGCAACGAATTACCATCATTAGAACAAGCTGTTGTTAAAGAACTCGAAGATACAATCGAAAAATTGAGTGAAACAATCAAATTAGAAGAGACAACAAAGTTCGTGCAATATTGAACCGAATTTGGAGCAATCTTTAGAGAAATTATCACCATCGAAACAAATACCACCGCCTCTAGTATTGGATGATAGTAAAACGATTCAAACGATGGCATTAAATACGAAAATGTGCGATGCATTCTTGTCGAGTGCTCAAGAAAATCTGCCGACAATAACCAAGACGATTTATGATGATAAAACGAATGATTTAATCAAAACTACTGAGATTATTTTGAAAGATTCAAATCGTCAATTGGAGGAAATCGAGACACAATTAAAGAAGATCCGATCGAATACAAAACAATACCAGATGCAAATCGAACAAGTCGAGCAATACAATAAAGAAGACATAACGAGGGCATATCGGGAGAAAGAAGAGGACAGTACAGTGCCCAGGAAAAAGGAGAAAATCGATTATTATGTGAAGAAACGAAGAGATTATAATCAACAATTCGGCAGTTTAATAACGTTTCCACGGCGCGAATTCGGCAATCGTAATCGCGATTTATTGAATCGACGATCTGTACCGATTGTCAAAGAAAAGAAACGGACATCACCTGAAATTTTAGGTAAATTCCAAAAATTCCAACAAATTTCCCTACCAAACCCACAATAACAACGTGTAGGTGGGCTATTTCTCTCTTTCACATTCAATTTTTCTCGCTCGTATATTTTCTCCGACACTGTATTAATTTAGATTGAGTGTATTTAGATAGTTGGTTGGCTGTTCATGTTCCTAATCGGTAATGTGTGATAACGTGTCATCTCGAACGCAATTTTTCTACTATTTTCAACAATCAACCAACATTAAATTAACGTTTAATTAATAGAATGAGAATGTCGACAATAGAAACGTCCTCGGTTTCAGGTGGTTTCGACGTTTACAACATCGAAACAGCAATGCCGAAAATTGATTTGGAAGCGATCGAGTCGCATTTAAGGGCGGCCAGAGAAGAGGAACGCAGGGTGAGTTTTTTTTCCGATTTTAATTTCAAATTCCACGTCTCTATCCTGTTGACGAGTCGACAAATTTAGCCGGCTATTTAGTTCAATTTATTTAAGCGAAATGATGTCATGGAGCGAACTTGAAATTCTCCAGTGAACTTGCACTAAATCCACTCTATCATCATCATCGTCATTATCATCATAAGTTTTAATAAGGTTTTGTTTATACGAAACACATGTTTACATTTCCTGTTAAATAAATCTTCCCGAATTTTACGTGCAACGCTAAAAGGGGCGGCAGTGGTGGTGTTAGTGATGATATCAATGCCATTGCATGTTAGACAAATTTAATTAAAATTCAAATTGTTGTGAATAATTTAATTTAATAAAATATTAAATTTACTCAACAGAAAGGCGGTATGAGGTTGAAATTAAAATATCCATTACTCCGCCATCAGGAAGTCATTATTGACGTTATAATTTCGTCTGTATAGTTCTATTGCGCAAATATTTCGAATCGAATTGTAGAATTTGTGCGAATATTCGGATTTATTCACCCCCAAGCTGGGTGGAAATAAGAGATCTTTTTCTATAAATTTATATCTTTATTGGCTGTAAAAACGACATAAAATCGATGAAAATGGAGTGTTAAATGATCAAAACAGATTATTTCGTTGGAAAATATGAGATCATACTTTTTTATAACGTTCCAGTTTGTAATTAAGTAAACACGGGAAAATTCGCCACTATCTAGCTTCAATTTTCTCAATATTTGTGGACTATTTCTATATCTAATCGTGACAGTTTTTGAAGAGAATTTTAATTGTGCAAAGTGCCTATTTAGACAGTTTTTCGCTCTGAAGTCGACAAAAAACGAATTCTAAATGGCAGATTTCAGAATAAGTGATAAAAGGCAATTTTAGATTGGTTTTCAACTTCCAAAGTTGTAAAAAGAAAATACTTTTGTAATGCTTTGAAATTGGTTACAACAAATAATAGTATATTATATACCAAGGGGCTAAAGCGCGTCATTTCGTCCCGAGAGTGGAAGTTTATTGCCCGAGGGACGTAAGTCCCGAGGGCAATAACCACTCGAGGGACGAAAGAAAGCACTTTAGTCCCGAGGTATATACGATATTTTTTGCACTTTCGGAAATGTTTAAAGCAATAAATTTAAAAAATTAAAGATTTGGAAATATCTATTACCATTTTTGTTGTGGGGTGCTATGCTAATTTACCATAGTTACTGCATTAATAAACAAGATTAATGAAATCGTCATTATAGAAAGGTAAGCAATGTCTGAAAATTTCAATTTAAAAAAGGTATTTTGCCTTCAAAATCAAAAAAAATTATACGAACACCAGTATAAAATATTCATAACTTGGTGTCACGAGAAAAAAGCAGAAGTTAATGAAGATTCTCTATTAGTATTTTTTAATGGAAATCAAAATCAAAATTTTTAATAAAATTTGACATTTCTTAGACTTTTGTTGTCTTGGAAACATTTATTTATTTTTCATTATATCCCTAGGGATATAATGAAGTACTTTAGTCCCTGTTTTGAGGGACTAAAATCTCACTTTAGTCCCGAAAGTGCAAAAAAGCAATTAGAATCGTTATCGAGAAAAAATTTGAAAGACTCCAGATGTGGAACAACTGTCGAAAATACGAGACAGATGGGGAATTTTGGAAATTTCATCGCATTTTTGTAAATGTCGAAATTCGCATGACCCACACAAACAACAAAACTTTAACGACATCAATTTTGCACGTTTTATTTACCGAGAATGTGGTAAAGCAATAAAAAGGAGACGCGTCATTTCAATCCCCACTGTCTCAGTATCAAAAAAAAATGGCAAAAACACTTTTAAAAATGAGATTTTCCACCACTTCTTGTCTAGAATCGCATTTGTACAGGTCTGTCTCTGGGGACACAACACTAGACAACAACATTTGTATTGTCATGTGTCTTATCATAAGATTTGGGGATGATTAGATGTTGTCATGTCGTCAAAATTGCTACTTAATTATTCTCTCTTTTACTGACAATACAACGAAAGTGAGTTAATTCTTGGCATATTCGTGGAAAACATTATCATTAATTGGTGAAACCTTTTTCTCCAGTTTTGCCATTATCATAATATCACTTTCTTATAGTCTTCTACCCTTACACAAATATTTCACCACCTTAGTTTGAAGTCAATTTTCCGAATTACAGAAGTTCAATGGACGAACGATTATTTAAATTTAGTATGAATGAAATCAATTTTATCAACTTTAGTTAGGTTTAAATTATAATTTCAATATTAGAATTCAACTGTTTTGAATCGGTCAACTTGGCGTACATATTAATAGAGTATAAAGCTCCTATTTTAAAATCGTAAGTCAAGTCGGAGTAGTCAGAGTATACAATTAGTAATCTATTCATCCTGTAAGTTCTAATTTAATCGCGAATTGATAAATAAAACTCGACTTCCTCTAAATATAGATAGAGAAAAGTTCAACCACTTACAAATATTAACATTAATTACAATATCGCTGATAACATATCTATAGTAGACTTTTAATTATTTAGCCAGGTGTATATCTATCAGTCATTTTCAAATAAAATCGGCAATGTAAATACCGACGATTGGTGCATTTTTTACGTATTCCTCTATAATTTTTGTTGTTATTTGTTGAAAAACTATTAGTTCAATCAAATTCGGTTCGATTGATCGAGTTGAAAATGATGGACGAATATATAATTGAAGAAAAACACCCCTTTTATAAGCGATTAGTGATGGATCCAATGCTGTCCAATGGACAATTTCAGGTAATAATAGAGGCAATTATTTTATTTGGTTTATAAATTGTAATTAATAACTTACGAGATATGTGATATAACACAATTATCTTATCAGTGTATCTAGATATCTGTGTAACTCCATTAGGGGATGATGGAGGTAGAAATAGAGTATCAAGTCGTATTTTACTCGGAAAAAATTTCATTAAAATCAATTATTAATGATGGAGAGAAATGCTGGAAATCTACGTTTACGCTCTGTAACACCGTAACGGTTAGCGTATACAACAGTTAAGAATTACAGCCAGTTGGGCTAATGAAAAATTCATTTCTAATAGCAACGGATAAGCTGTTATTTCTAGTAGAACATCGACTAGAATTATTGTAAAATGCATACGAATTGTACGTCTAGTAGTAATTGTAGTTGTAGTGGGAAGAACTATATGGAAATGGTTAGTGAAATATGCATTTTTATAACACCGTTGGGAAATCTTTCGAAATTTATACGTATTTATCCAAATAGTGAAAAAAGTTTGGATTTTTATATCTTTGTTGCCAAATTAGAATTGATTTATCAGCGAAAGAACGACGATATTGAGAATTTCCAGATGGAATAAACACGACCTGGCGACCTCCTTTCGTTCGCTATTACTGATACGGTTTTGATTATATTTTTTCTAATCAAATAGCTGTAATTTCAAATGGATTCCGGACGAAAATCACCGTTAATCATCTTCTGAACCGTATCGAAAAAGTGAAAATACAATTACTCATAATTCCCCACTATTGCGTTCTTTCATACAACGAATCCGTTCTCAATTTTTTTTCATTTATTACAACTATCATAATTTTACAACACTAGTGTAATAGCAATTACTAAATCCAGGTGATTTCTCAATATAGTTTCAAAAATAATTGTTTAATAACAGTGATAAGTACATTATACAGTAAATTTATCGTAGTTTCCGTTGTGGGTTTGTTGTTTAAATTCGAATTTTTGTGCGCGACCATACATCTGTTATCATCCGGGATGACGTCGTTAAAACGCAAAAGACATTACAAAAAAGACACATCATATCTTTTGGACCTTTATACGTTAACATTCGACGAGAACGAAACATTGGAAAGTTTAGATTTGGCTGTAAGTAGAAAATAGAATTTACACCAAACTTGTTTTAGTAAATAAAACCGGGGGTAGAGCCAAGGGGAGAGAAAGAAAGACACGGCGAAAAACCGATACAATATAAAGTTTATAGTAAAGTTTTTGCCACCGAGAACAAAAATAATAGAACTGAAAACGAACAGGAATGTCCTCGTTTTATTCGGCGATTTGTACGTTCTCTGTACAATAATTCAAGAATTTACGTTCTAAATAACGGATAATTGTATCGATAAATTATTTAAACAATAACAACGATAACTAATTTATAAAATTTCGGTTTATATACGAAAGAAACGATAAAGTTTAATCATTTAAACCAAATTACTAAACTACATAGGGTCTCCTCTAATGTACTATTAATTATCGTACGAATTCTATCGCGTGTTTGAAACATTCGCAATTATTTCTGCATTATTTTTATTTTATTTTAGAGCAGGATTCTAGAAATTCGAATTAAAAGTGTTGAAACAAGGGCACAATCTAATTAAAACCAAATTTCTAGTCACTCTCGTCAGTTATTGTACTAGCTATACAGATTTTAAAAATGTATCGCATAACGAGTAGGGAAAGCGTTTATTTTAAAGCTTCGCCAATAATTTAGCTAAGGTTTAGAATTTGATTTGTACCGGTAATATTAGACAGTAATGTAAAGATTTATAATTTATGTTAAGTATCTTATAGTAATATTGTACATCCAGCAGTATTTATTCGAAAAGTTTTAGATAACGTAAAATCTCCATAGTTCAAATTGTTCTTACATAGCATAGAAGTTTGACCATATTTTCCTCTACTAACAATATTTGATAAGCAGGATTACATGTAAATTTTCATCTTATTATTAGAAACTTTCCAAACTGCAATAGATTAAATAGAATTATTCTCTTTTTAGTTCGAACGAATACGTAAAGTTCTTAAGTTTATTAACAATTAGTTAAATTATGCATCATAGACAAAAATCTAATGATATAATGGTAATAATAGTAATGGTAGATATCAATAATCCATTTGAGGCTATTTCTCCGTTTCGATATTACCATTTTGATGATTTCGATATCAATTCAATCGACCATAATTGAACAATTCAACAGAAACTAGTCTGTAGATTAGAAACGAACTAGCCGCAATGCCCAATGTAATAACTGAGAAACAAAAAGTACTCTTAGTATGCCACAACTAAGAGATTAAAACGAATAATTTTGTAAGATTTTAGTACTTGAATTATTCTACAAATCCGATCTGTTTAACTTTTGTCGCTGTATTAGAGGGGCTTCATTTACCAGGTTTTCTATGTAAATAATTTGTTATAATTAAATCGAATAAGAGACGAAAGACTATATAGAAAAGCATCTTCAAACAGTGAGTTATGCAGATGAATTAACAATTCAAACAATACTGTTCTAATAAGACTTTGAAAGACAAAGCTGATTACACAAACAGATGGATGAAACGTAAAATATCAACGTTGAAGCTAAATTAGGTCAAGATTTAGTCCTTAGATGGGAAGAACAAGCTTTTAGTACATAGGCAAGAGCTCTAATTTGAGGAAATTATAAATATTGGTACAGCTCCGATAATACAAGAGCGAAGACGACAAACTGGAAAGATTTTCAACTGTATTTTGTTTATAAGTTGAATTCTTAAAATTCAATCCAGATAATCGTCCATTTTCAAACACTACTCGTATTGTAGAGAGCGAAAAACTGGAAACGTCTTCTACCGGAATTGACTCAATTCGACCACAACAATGACAATAAAACAGGAAAAGAACGAATTTTATGAAATCAATCAACTGGGTAGATCCGGAAGAAAACTAATTATTGTGATGGAATCACGGTTGTAATTGTCAATTTAAACCCGAATTAACCAACGAACTGATCGAATTCGTTGTAAATTTACACATTTAAATCTATACAATTGCAATTGTATCGAAACATCTTTATTGTTTAATTAATAAACACAAATAACGGGAACAATATGCCTACAGCTATTGATTTTAGCGATATTCGAAAGTTGTTTATTTTAAAATTATATTGTTTCTAGCCGACAGGTACAAATAAATTATTGTAAACACTATCACGATTCGTTGCAGGCTAAATCTATTCTATTATTAAACGAAAAGTCGATAAATCGATCGAATTTTCAAATAGTTCCCGCTAAATTCACCATTTCCGTTTTTAAGACATAAGACCACTACATAACCTTGACGATTTGACAGGTGTTGTTTAAGATCTATCGATCTCTATCTGATTATCGATATCCCTATATAACTATCTTTATTAGATACAAACAAACAAAAAAACAAAATTGTTCAACTGTCTGTTGTAAACATGTGCCAGCTGCAAAATAGAAAAAATTTTCCTTTGTGCTTCATAAAAGTTGCGTTAACGGAAGAATTTTGAAGATTTGTTTGATTTATTGATAATTTCGATATAAACAACGATGTTTGATAGTTTATTAAGTGCCATCAAGAATCGTACAAATAATCTGACTGATATTGTTAAGACGAAATCAAGGAAACTCGTCTATAATCTAAATTCGTTGAAATACCAATTTAGTAGCAATTATAACAATAATAAGAATCGTACAACTTATTATAGTATCGTACGTCGTGACGATGATAATGATTATTACGATAATGATTATTTATCACCTAGAGCTTATTCGATGACCACATATAGTATTGATTATAATTCGGTTAATGAGAATATGGAGTGGTTTCCTTACGTGCCGCGTTCCTATGATGAACAAAATATCGTTGATCGATTCATTCGTGTTATCACAATCGATGATGATTCGTTCGATGTAAGTTTGTTTGGATCGATCAGATTTCAAGAAATTTCGGTTAAATTGGAGAATTTATAAAAAATCGTTGATTACAGAGACGGACTGATCGCGAAGAGATAAGACGTCGTCTGGCTATGGGGTCCGAGGAGGATTACTACACGGATAGGCCCGGTAGAAAGCCCAGTCTACAGGCAAGACTCCAAAGTGGTACGATCCCATTTATTTATTTATTTTTAGTTAATTGATTAACTAATGATTTCAGGTATGAATCTACAGATTTGCTTCATGAACGAAACAGTATCAGATAATGAAAGTCCCAGTTCTGATAATGAATGCCCATTGACGAATCCTAAACAACCAAAGACATCTCCAAAGAATTTAATAAACACAAAATCATCATCAACTACATCATTATCATCATCAACAACACAATATTCATCGTATTATCAAGAGAAACGTGATGATGTACAACCGACACGACCGGCCACCTTATCAATAGGCCAACCGTTATTACAGCCGATAACACAACCAATGACTGAAACTGATTTCTTCACAAGACAGGCCCGATTACAAACCGAAGCCCGAATGGCTTTGGCCCAAGCTAAAGAAATGGCACGTATGCAAATGGAGGTAAAATCGAAATTTCGAAACGCATAAATCACTGACAAGCGTATCTAACTGAGGTTATGTTAGAATCGCGCAATGTCCAATCAATAATTGTGTTGTGTAACGTGTTGAATTTTTCACAATTAATTATTCGACTTTTTGTGTTTTTAGATTGAACGACAGCGCCAAAAGAAAAGTCCGATTACAGAAATGGTGCGTCATAGTTTAGAAAAAGTCGGTATACCGTTCCCTGAGGAGAAACGCCGTTTATCGCGACAAATTCTAACCGAAATGAACGTTGCCCAATTACAAGTGATTGTTAATGATCTTCACACACAGATTGAGACTTTAAATGAGAATTTAGTTAAATTTCTAATGGAACGTGACGATCTACATATGGAACAAGATTCGATGCTTGTTGATATTGAGGATTTGACACGATATTTGTAAGTTGTATTCAACGATTAATTATATTGTATTGATAATTGAATTTTAGGGGTGCAAAAGAGCAAGTTTTAAAGGAACAAAATTTAAATGCAACACTGTCGAATATTAATAATAATAATAATAATATACCTCCTCCGTCACCAGCCCCATCTTCGCCATTATCCGTATTGAATAGCAGTGTAAAACCCCATTTACATAGGATAGCTAGTCTTGTTAAAAAATAACAAAATTATCTAAATTCACACTATATTTGTACATAAATTTTTCATCAATTATTCGGCTATTATAGCTTGAATTTGTAGAGATATTAGACGAATTTGTAGCATCCTTTCTATTTTTTCTTGATTATTTCTATATCATTTATTCATTTAGAAGATTACTGTAGTGATATTATTTTTATAATTGATTTGTATCGATTTATTTTTATACTTTTGACATATCAGTAGTTTGTTTTAGAGAGCAACAAACGTATGTCCATTAAGCTCGGCTAAAATTTGTCCTGATTCACTGCAATTTAATTGATATTTACTCGAATTGGACGCCGAGATTAATAAGACGTACTAGAAATTGTATCAAATTACAAGCTTAGATTCTCTCTGTCTGTCTCTCTATCATTGATGGTTGTGTTGTTCAAGTCCAAATTAATCGACTCCATAATCTTCGACAATATTGAAGGAATCTTCGTTTTCTTTCATTTCAATACGACGATACATTGTGTAAATTTACCTAAATACATACGTACGACTGATGCTTATCTTTTGTAAATATAACTATGTAGAGACACCTATCTCTTTAAATATCTAAAATCGGAAGCTTAAAAGTTGATGTTAAAGATATTGTTCACTAAATTTGAAATATATTTCGTCTATTTGAAGAGGTAGTTTACTTGCCATGTTGTAGAAATCTATCAAATATTCTTATTTCAATTAATTTTCGAACCAGTTCTGCAAACTATATATACATCAGTGTGCCATTAATTTTACACTTTTTTTAATTGGAATTACAGCACTTTTTCTGTTGAAGACTGCACATTTATCCAAAGAAAATTTAACGTAATTATTTCTAAAAAACAATATTATCGAAACATTATTTATTGTAATACTAAAAAAGAATTCGTTGTGAATACAGAAAAGAAGCTTAAATAAAACTACTCTCCTTGAATCATTATTTTTTACAACCGTACCTAACTTACAATCGAATTGAAACGATAATTGAAATAATTAATTTATATTTATGTACAAGACAATCGACGAAAATACAGTTTATTTCTTCCTCTGTCCACCACCGCCTGCTAAAATCGTCGCAATTCTAATGAAAATATTCAAAACGTCCAAATAGATCGAAATTGAAGCGTTAATCGGATCGTACGGCCGCACACCGTAAAGTTGCGGTGATGGTGGATACCTTTCAGCTTGTGCTATAATCCGCTGGGTATCATACAGTAGAAAAGCCGAGAATAAAAGTAGACCACCATATAATGAAATTGAGTATAAACCGGCACCTAGAGCCGTAGTCGGTGGTAGAAACATTGTACCCATTGATGAGGCGAAAACAACACCCAATCCCATAGCTAATGGTGCGCCCATATTTAAGAATTTCTCGCTCGGTGCACAAATTGCAATCGTACTAAGTCCACCAACAACACCAGCTGTATACCAAGCGGCTCGTATTAGAAGTGGCCCACCCATAAAACACATGGGGGCTAAAACAGCACCCATTACACCCGTGTGCAACAACCAAGCCATTTGCTTGACACCGAAACCTTCTTCGTAGGGGATACTTTGAGCTATCATGCCAGTACCCATAATTGCGCCCAACGTTATTACTAGACCCTGACAACAAAATTGTAATTATTTTTTTAAAATTAATTGTTTTAAATTACCATAAAGCCATTTTTCATGACAAGATTCATAACAGTTGGAGATTGGAAAGCAAGCATTGCACTAGCTGCGGTAACAGCCAAACCGCCACTTAAATACATGTACGTCGTTTTTATGCGATCTTTCACATATTTCGGCCAAACACTGTAATTAATTCCACAATAAATACTGAAATTTACACAATTTCGAATACATACTGTGATCGTTCTAGTGTACCAGTTTCGGAGGATAATCCTAAACCGTAATAGGCTAGAGCACCAAGACCCAACAATGAGCCACCAGCTAGAGCTCCCTGTCCGATAGTAAACGCTACAAAAATTCACAAAATCGCTAGAGTTGTTCAAAAATTGAATAATTATTGTGTCTTACGTAGCCCAGTTGTTGGAGCCATCGCCCTTTCACGCAATGTAGCCCTTCTTGCTACCCTACTGGTAACATCCCGACCCTCATCGGCGAATGTACGAAAAACCGGCTGTCTTGGGAATTGTTTCAAAGTAATCGATCGGGCTATTGGAGCCCGACACAGTCGCGATACGTGCAATAATGCCGACATTATTCTATAAACAGATTGTAAACAAAATTATCAACCATAGGAAAGTTCTAGAATTTTGAGGTTATGTTTGATTTGCGCAACATTTTGCAATAATTACAACAAAATTGTTAAAGTTATGTAATATCGATCGTTGTAATGAATCAAAATAAACTTACAATCGAAATTATTGTTGATTTCACCAGAATTTTGTAAAATCAGCTCTCGGGAACAAACGAATTTAAATTTGACGTAACTGACATTTGTTCAATATGACAGTTTAACTTTTTCAACGTTGCCGCCTATTACAGACGAATTCAGTACAATTTTCGAAGAAAAATGTTTTATCAAAAATTGCAATTCCTCGATTGATTCTCAATAAACTGACACGTTCTGGTAACTAAATGATCCACATTAAACAATTAAATAAAGAATTGTAATCAATGATTTGACTTGAAATATTTTTAAATTAAATCATTTATACTTTCAAAATTGGTAGCCGAATTACAAAAAATAGAACTTTATTGATTAGAAAACAAGAATATTCAAAAAATAGTGATAAAAACAGTTTTTTTATGAAATTCAATTCCAATTTGTGTAGTCTTTCCGAAAAATACGAAAACGTGGCACTGCCGCAACCATTCTGGAATATTTGCTCGCGCACAAGTTTACTGCGCAATACGTTAATATGTTTTTATTTTAGGCGGGAAATTCAACTAAATTAAATAATAAATATAATTAAATAAAAATAATTTGTATTTCGACTTATGTTACAATTATTACAATTTCACGTGTTAAAACACACCGATTAATTAACATTATAATATATGTTGTAATTGGAAATAATGTATGGTAAATTCATCAAAAAATTAAAATCCATAGCAATACGAGTAATAAATATTTACATTAACAACTTTTATACGTAATTTTATGTGTTCTCAGATAATCAGGCGCGACTTCTTGTAACCAATCGGCCTCTACCGCCGATAATATCCTCAAATAACACTTTGTTGTCTGTACAATCTCCGTAAAGACGATTAAATGAGGTTGTTGGCCGTGTAAAACTGAACTCGGATGCATGGAAACCGTTTGTCTTTTATCCAACTAAAATTGAAAAAATTGTTAAATATAATTTTATGGTTTTTCTTCAAAATCAATACCGTTATATACTGTTTGTCTTTGTGTAATTCAGCACAATTCATAAACAATCCACTCAATAAACATTTCCTAACTTGATCCATTTGACTACCACACGAAGAAACTGTTAATTTACAATTTTTACAAATCTCTTTCAATTGTCCACGTACTTCGAGAGCCTGTTGAATATTCCTCATATTAATGTAATGTTCATGACACCAATTCCGGCGATTATTTTGTCCAATATTGGCAAATTCACGATAAATATTCAACAAAGTTATATGATCGCCAAACGGCGATGAAAATTTTCGTCTAACACTTTCAGCTTGATCCCGTTTACTTGGTGGACTCAACAAAATCGACTCAATACTTAATAATGAAACAATCGTCAACATTTCTTCTAAACAATTATAATTTGTGGCCGACAGTAAGATTTTACTAAATCTTGGATCTAATGGAAATTTCACCATTTGTTTACCTAAATTAGTTAGATGATAATTATTATTGTCGGTAGTCTCAACAGCTCCTAATTGTTTCAACTGTTCAAACGCTGTTAGAATCGTTTCATCTGTTGGTTTATCGATAAAATCGAAATGTAAAGCGTTTATTTCTAAAGCTAATAATTGCAAGACAATTGTACTCAAATTGGAACGTTGTATTTCTGGAATTGTCGATTTCTGCATCATTTCGTATTGAGAACGTGTATATAAACGATAACAATTGCCTTCAGATTCACGTCCGGCGCGACCAGCACGTTGGCCGGCCTGTTCTTGGGAGATTCGTTGGACTTTCAATAATTCTAAACCGGTTGTTGGGTGATATGTTCGTGCTTTTACCATACCACAATCGATTATATATTTAATACCACTTATTGTAACACTAGTTTCAGCGATATTCGTACTTATTATAACTTTCCTAGTATTTTCAGGTGTTGGATTGAAAATTGTCATCTGTTGTGTACTCGGTTGGGCGGCATATAAGGTGAAAACACGAACAGCTGGACCTTCGACGTCTTTATCTTTCGATAGAATACGAATTTGGTGGGCGACTGATTCGATTTCTTCTTGACCCGTTAGAAAAATTAAAACGTCATGGCTACAATTTAAAAACAATTAAATTTTAAAAATTACAAATAAATTAAAATTTACTTCGATGGTGCTTCTTTGTGGATCTTAAAAAATGTGGAAATACACGCGGTTTGGTAATCATCGTAAGGTTTAGTCGTATAGAACAAATTCACAGGATAAGTTCGGCCTTCTAAATATACAACTTTACAATTGTTGAAATATTTCGAAAAATGATCAACATCCATCGTTGCCGACATTATAATAATCTAAAATAATTCGTTTAGATTGAATAAACAAATATTGTTCAAATTGTACCCTTAAAGGTGGTAAATTTCTAGTTTGTCGAGTTTTTTGTGCACTTTTTACAATACCAAAAAGTACATCTGTATAAATCGTACGTTCATGAGCTTCATCTAATATAATCACACTATAATTCATTAATAATTTATTAGCCATAGCTTCTCTCAATAACATACCATCAGTCATATATTTAATTTTCGTTTTATCGGACGTTTTATCTTCAAATCTCACCGAATACCCAACTAAATCACCAACAGTTTGCTGGAAAATCAAACAATTACAATCAAATTATTGTTATAATTGTTACATTTACCCCATTTCCATGTTCTTGAGCTACCCTCATCGCTATACTGATAGCAGCAACACGTCTAGGTTGCGTTATACCAATCATACCATTACCATTTAAACGTCCCGATTGTATAAATTGTGGGACTTGTGTTGTTTTACCACTGCCCGTTTCACCCAAAATTATCAACGTATTATTTCGTCGAATTAAATCCAATAATTGATTACGTTTATTATAAACTGGTAATTTGCTTCGCTGTTCCTGTATGCTCAATTTTATACTAGTCTTGTTATTACTATTACCATTTAAATTATTGTTGGAATGGAATATTGTTGTGTCTTTATTGTCGTCTAATTTATTCTTTTTCGGCGGTGGTCCATTTTTATTACCGTTAAATAAAATCGGAGCTGGTTTCGGTTTGATTTTGAATTTCTTAACGTTCAATTTATTATTGATTATATTGTATTTTGAATCCGTATTGTCCATTTTTAAAGAATTTGAGGTTAAACACGTGTTTATCGTAAATATTTCCAAATTAAATCATTCTTATTTTATACAACCACAATAGCGTAAATTATCATAAATTATGCAGTTAATAACAATTATTTCGACTTATGGAAATGATTATTTCGTTAAAATTAAAATTGTAATAAATTATTTAGATTGACAGATTTCACAACATTAAACATGTCAATAACATGCCTTCATTTTTAAAAAAACAGTACTACCAACCTGACTCATTGCAACTAACCTTACATTAATACACGAAAACACTAATTTGCATACAATTTGACTCCAGTGTGAAATATACTGACTAATTTAGTTTAAAATACACAATGAGTTGATTTTCTCAAAAAATTTTCTCTAAATATTGCTAAAAAATCGAAGCAAATATAGTAACATTCAAATCCGTCAAGTTGTTAACAGTTGTTTCGGTAACTAAATACAGTACAATGATCTCAGATACTGACAGTTAGACGGATACAGGGCCGCAATAATATAATTTTAGATCAAAGGCATTACTTTTTTTTACGTTAACGACACCCGTAAATTTATTTTTAAATTTTACGACTTCGTTTCAAAAAGCGCGTAAATCTATTATTAAAGTTCGAAAACGATCAACGAAATAGGCGCACGAACTTCAACAACCGTCTTAACACCACGATGATCAAAACTCAACTAACCAAAAATGCGCTAACGTATGTAAGTGCGCGTAATGTTGTCACGCCTGCGCAATCTGGAGACAGCTCAAAGATTAGATGTTTACATATGCGCGTATACAGAAATAGCTCCAAGAGTAGAATTTCACGCATGCGCAGCAAGGAGATGGCAGTTGCAGTTGCTAGAACTTTCGAATCAACATAACCTAGAAAATAAAGCACAATTTATATTAAATTATTAATTAAAATAATGGTGATAATAGTGAAAATAATGGTAAAACATGATCAATTGCCGTTTTTTTTTGATATTAATCACCATTCAATTACAATCGGTTCAACCGCACGATGATTTGAAATTTAATTGAAATTGGTGGGTTTTATTTAGTAATTTTTAAGTTGGTAGCATTTTTATAGTAGTGTTGATTATGTTTAATTCGAATTATTCCAATTTCGATAATTAAGGATCAATTAGTTATCTGGCAAGATTCGAAAAGAATGTTACGTTATCGTTCGTTTGTTGAATTCTTTTTACTCAAAACTTTGAGCATTTCTAACCTCAAATTTCTGAACAATTTTTCGAAAATTATAAATCAAATAATTTCTTTTAGTTTGAAATAATCAAATAATCGAAAGAAGGGCTCAACTGAATAAATTAAACACAATTTCCTACTGAACTCACTTTGTGAGTGAGTCGAGTACAGAAATTATCAATTTTTCCTCAAAAAACTTGAACATTTGAAAAGTGTGCAAAATATAGGTTGAATTATAGGGAAAATGATGGAAAAATGTGCAAAAATATGGAAAAAAAAACAGATTTAATAAAGCACTGGCTCCAGCTGGTGCGGTTGAGATTTACCTGAATCACTCCCTGTTTATTTTGTAATTTGCAAAGTTGCCGTAATGTCGCTTTCCGCGCCACTTGCAAGACTACATTAACTATTGAACGTATTTTTTATTTACTTTATAAATAATTTATCAAAAGTATTGGGTGAAATTGTAAAATTTGTATGCGATTATTCAATTTGTAGATAAAAATGTTGAAAATTCGGGAAAATAATTGGTTTTCGATTATGGAAATTTTGAAAATTTGAATCGCTCACGATTGTGCGCATTCGGCAAGATTACGTCCTGTGTTTATCGATTGAAGGGGTGATCGTAATGATTAATTGAAAATGGCTGCTTACAGTTTTTAAGTAAATATGATTTTTTTCAGTGATTCGATGAATATATTTTTTTTATCTATAAAGTAACTTTTAATTGGTTTTCTTTTTTTAATGAATTTATTTAATTAGAAATACGTCTTCCTTGTATTTCTGATGTTAAGGTAGTTATATAATTTTATTTATTTATTATTTTTTGTGATACAAAGAAACTTTGGTTGGATTACTTGTATACGAATTGCATTTGACAGGTCATTATTATTTTCGTTAAATAATCATTGAAATCGATTGAATTTCATCGGTGTTATGATGGAAATTAGATCATGAGATTTCAATAATTTACAATTTCATTTTACAATTATTCGATGTATCAGCATATTTGTATATTTACCAACAATAACATCATCATCATCATCATCACACCCTATTTAACGGATTTTACATAACTTTACTTATTTTTCTTACTTTCTAGAATTAAGAAATCATATTATCCACGTTTATATAATTCATAGTGAATGGTTTAAGAAATAATTGGAAAATCATTAATTAGTATATCGTTGCCATGGATTTAATCAGGGATGAAGATCGAAGGAGGAGGCTGTGCCTTCTCCAGGAACGTATCCAAGATCCTAGAGGAATTGCCAATATTGATTCATTATTAGATACTGTACAAGCCTTAAATACCGATTGTGATCACCCGGCTATGAAAAAGATTAAAAATATTGAAATGTACCTTAATAGATGTAAGTATTTCATCGATAATAATAAACTTTATTTATTCATATGCGTATAATATACACAAAAATTTGTCATATAGTATAGAATGTTGTAGAATTTAAAATTCTAATATGGAAGTTTGTGTTTATCGCTGTTAGTTTGTTGATTGCAATAATTGTAAACTATCTATGGAGAAAATTATAATTTCGTATCTGTGATGTTACGGAATTTTCGATTCCATATCGGTCTATTTTGTGTATAACGGAATTTGTAAATTTGATGAATTTACATTTAACTTCCTACACAGTTCAAGCAGGAAGCCAGTAATTTTCTTAAAAATTGAAAAGAAATTAAATTAAAACGGATATGGAATTTCAGTTTAAACAATAATTGTCCAATTCTTGTAATTTGATTAGCAAATTTATAAAATTTATAATTTACGTTAGAGCAAATTATAACGGATAATAATTTAATTCGTCGAATTTCTGGGAGAGTTGTATTTTAGTATTTTATAAAATTCACAAACTTTTAGGCTTAAATTTTTCTATACTCTCAAAATTGAGTAAAATTATCTCTAAATAAACTTTAATGCATTTCTGTATATAATTTTGAATATATGGGCGATAATTGATTGGTGTTTTAAAATTATAAATCACTAATTTACTTTATAACTTGGATTAGATATCCATTTCGTAAATTGCTGCCTTTAAGCCGATTTTGAATAGATTCTTTTGTGTTAGTTATTGTTGCCATTTTTAATGATACGGAAATTTTTGCATTGCTTGAAGAATTTCAAATAATTTTCTCAAAACTGCCAGTAGAATGGGGAATAAAGAAGAGTATTGTGTAGAATACAAAAGATCTATTCATAGAGTAGTAGAGGTGTTATTAGAATACGTAATCTAGTTCAATTATGGATTGATAGACTATATTTTTGTATTTTTTTGTTGTATAGATGGTGATTTCGCTAATGAGATCGTCAATTTACGTATGAAGACTGATGATTTTGAACATATAAAAGTGATAGGTCGTGGTGCCTTTGGTAAAGTCCAATTAGTCCGTCATAAACATACACGTCAAGTTTATGCAATGAAACGTTTAAGTAAAGCCGATTTAATAAAACGTTCCGATACAGCATTCTTTTGGGAGGAACGACATATAATGGCGCATGCATCATCCGAATGGATCGTACAATTACATTTTGCATTTCAAGATTCCAAACATTTATATATGGTTATGGATTATATGCCAGGTGGTGATATTGTTAATTTAATGTCAAATTATGAAATACCAGAGAAATGGGCAAAATTCTATACAATGGAAGTTGTATTAGCATTAGATGTTATCCATTCAATGGGTTTTGTACATCGTGATGTAAAACCGGATAATATGCTATTAGATAAATATGGTCATTTGAAATTAGCCGATTTCGGTACATGTATGAGAATGGATGAAGATGGTCTAGTACGTTCGAATAATGTCGTTGGTACACCTGATTATATATCACCTGAAGTATTACAAAGCCATGGTAAAGGTATATATGGACGTGAATGTGATTGGTGGTCAGTTGGTATATTCCTATACGAAATGTTAGTTGGTGAAACACCATTTTATGCTGATAGTTTATTGGGTACTTATAATAAAATTATGTATCATGAAAATAATTTAACATTTCCTGAAGAAGTTGAGATCTCAAAAGAGGCTATATCATTGATACAGGGTTTATTATGTGATAGAACGAAACGTTTAGGACGTAATAGTGTTGATGAAATTAAAAATCATCCATTTTTTATAAATGATCAATGGACATTTGATAATTTACGTGATTCAGTACCACCTGTTGTACCCGAATTAACAGGTGATGATGATACAAGTAATTTTGATGATTATGAAAAAGATGAAACAACAGAAGAATCATTTCCTGTGCCAACTAGTTTTGTAGGAAATCATTTACCATTTGTTGGTTTTACATATAATTCTGATTATCAATTATTATCAGATCATCGTATTGATAATGTTGATAGTATTACTAAATTAACAAATCATTTAAATGATAATAATAATAGTAAAGATGTTAATGCTCAATTAAATAAATTACAAAATTTATTAGATCAAGAGAAAGCTAATGTTGAAACATTAGAAACAAAACAACAAATATTGATTGCTCAAATTGATAATTTAGCTCAAAAAGAATCGGAAATACGCGAAGAAGCATCGAAATATGAAAAAGAATTGACAATTCTACGTCACAATTATAAAGAATTACAACGTAAAGCTGAAAATGAAAGTGAATTACGCAAAAAAACTGAAAAATATTTGGCTGACATCAAAAAGACGTTAGAAGAAGAACAGAATAAACGTACAAGGGAAATGAATAATAATCAACAACATAACGATAAAATTAACATATTAGAGAAACAAGTGAATGATATGCAAGATAAATTAAAGGTTGAAACTGAGAATTGTCAACGTTTACGTAAACAAACCAATGAATTAACAATGGCAAAAACGGCATTCGAACAGAAAGTTACAGAATATCAGACAATTTTACAAAATTTACAACAACAACGCGATGCACTGCAAGCAGAAGTGGCATCATTACAAGGCCAATTACAACAAGAAAGAAATTCACGATCACAAGCATCCGATCAGCAATTAGTTTTAGAGAATAAATTGCAATCATTGAATGCTGAATTGGAACGTAGTCGGTTGCATGAAATGAAAATCGTTGTTGATAACACACAATTAACAGAAAAAGTTTCAATGTTGGAGAAGGAGTGTGCCGGTTTAAGTTTAGAATTAAAAGCTGCCCAAAATCGTTATCAACAAGAAGTCCGAGCTCATGAAGAGACCGAACGAAGTCGCATGCTCAATAAGGAAGAAGCTAATCTTGAGGTTGTTAAAGGTAATTATCGATTTTTTGGAATCAAATCTTTATTATATTGGAATTTTTACAAGCAGAACTATTGGAAAAAATTATCAAGGGTAAATTCTAAAAGTTGTTTTCTAGTAGTTTTCGATTTCAAATATTGATACTATTTGATTTCTAATCTCATTATTTTCTTTGTCCAATATTTAGCTTTACAAACTAAATTGAATGAGGAGAAGAGTGCCCGTCAGAAAGCCGATTTAAATTCGCAAGAGAAAGAACGTCAAATTTCAATGTTATCGGTTGATTATCGTCAAATACAACAACGTTTACAAAAATTAGAAGGTGAACATCGACAAGAAGTTGAAAAAGTTAAAGCATTACATAGTCAAATTGAACAAGAACAACAAAAGAAGACAATTTTACAATCGGAAATGGGCCAACATCTATCCGAAATTGCTAAATTAAAAGCTAGAGAAACACAATTAGGTGTTGAAATAGCCCAATTACAAGTTAGTTTATTTTATTATTATACATTTAGGTTTTAATTATTGAATTTTAGGAAACTAAAAAGAAATTAGAGGAGGAGTTGTTTAAAATCAAACGGGAATGGCAAATGGAACAGTTACAAATGAAAGAATTACAAGATTCTTTAGAGACAGAACAATATTTTTCGACATTATATAAAACACAAACGAATGAATTGCGCGAAGAATTGGATGAGAAGAATAAAATCAATAAAGAATTTGAAGAAGAATGTGAATCATTGAAACATCAATGTCAAATAGCTATAGCACGTGCTGATAGTGAAGCATTAGCTCGTTCAATTGCCGAAGAAACTGTTGCCGATTTAGAGAAAGAGAAAACAATGAAAGAATTAGAATTGAAAGATTTATTAGCTAAACATCGTAATGAAATGAACACAAAAGAAATAACAATCAACACATTAAAAGACCGTGAAAGTTGAAATTAAAAAATTAAATGAACATTTAACTAAAGAAAAAGATGAAATTAATCGCCAATTAAAACAATTACAAGAGGAATTTAATAAAAAATCAAATAGTAATGAAGAAATTGAGAAATTACGTGCCAAATTAAAAACTGAATCATTATTAAAACAACAAGCCGTTAATAAATTACATGAAATAATGAATCGACGTGATGTTAGAGAGATTAAGGGTAAAAGTAAAATTTCAAATGCCGATTTGAGGCGTAAGGAGAAAGATTTGAAGAAATTACAACAGGAATTGACGCAGGAAAAGGAGAAATTCAACCAAACTATGGCGACATATCAACGAACTATCTACGAATTAACAGTGAGTTTATTTTAATTTTTTCTTAATTAATTAATGATTTTTGTAAAATTAGGCACAATGTAATGAAGAGACAGCAGCAAGACAACGTTTACAGATGGAATTGGATAGTAAAGATTCGGAAATTGAGCAATTACAAGCAAAATTGGCAACATTAAATAGTGAAACGGCATCATTAAGTTCGGCTGATAATGATGGTGATGAAATTAATTCGGATTCAGTGTTTGAAGGTTGGTTATCAATACCATCAAAACAAAATATAAAACGTCACGGTTGGAAGAAACAATACGTTGTTGTATCAAGTAGAAAGATTATTTTCTATAATTCAGAAAATGATAAACAGAATACTGATCCTGTGATTGTACTTGATCTCTGGTATTATTCGTTTTATTCTATTAATAAATGTAATAATATTCGTTTTTTTGTAGTAAAGTATTTCATGTAAGATCGGTGACTCAAGGTGATGTAATACGAGCTGATTCCAAAGATATACCGCGTATATTTCAATTATTGTATGCCGGCGAGGGTGAGGCGCGTAAAAGTGAAGAACAAAGTAATTCATTAGATGTGAGTTCAATACGAAGTTTCGATGATAGTAAACCTGGTACAACAATACATAAAGGACATGAATTACTTAATATATCGTACCATATGCCGACAACATGTGAAATTTGTCCAAAACCATTATGGAATATGTTTAGACCACCACCTGCTCTAGAATGTCGAAGTAATTCAAATTTCTATTTGTTTCTATAGAATTTTGCAACTTATTGTTAATTTCTAGGGTGTCGTATAAAGATCCATAAGGAGCATTTAGATAAAAAAGAAGATAATGTACCACCATGTAAATTACATTATGATCCTTCATATGCCAAAGAATTATTATTGCTTGCATCATCACCGGAAGATCAAAAATTCTGGGTATCGAGATTGAGTAGAAGAATACAAAAATGTGGCTACAAAGCGAATAATTCAAATACCATTGATTCTGCTAAAATATCACCTAGGTGAGTTTATATTTTACTCATCAATAAATAGCGCATTTTTTTCCGAAAACAACGCATGTTTTGTTAATATATAGAATTACTACGCTTATAGGTTGCACTTTTCTATCAAAAACGAGATATTTTTATATTCTTTTAGTTGTTTTATCATTAAAATATTGCATTATGGTATTATACTCGATTTTATTTACTTTATATTGCGATATTTACGCTTTCTGCGACTGCATCTGTGCATGCTTAGCTTAACTAATTTCCAAATTGTATTTATTGCTGTATCATTATTTTTTTAAAATTAGTATCAATAAATTTTCGAAAATAGTCGATTTTATTTGTATTTGGCACAACCTATTGGCTTGTCTTTTGCTAGGGAATTAATTTAAAAATTTATTTAATTTGACAATTCAACAGGGAATCGACACGTTCTAGTTTGAAGCCATATTTGAATACCCAACAACGGTCTGCAACACTACCTGCTAACTCTTCAATCACAGGCAAATGACAGCTGTATTTTAACAAATTTAAACCGTTTTAAGAATAGTTTGGAAAATTTTAAGCTTTCTATTTATATTTTATAACATTTTTCTTTTGTATTTTATTCGTATCACTGAATTTCTAATTTTAGATAACATCACTCCAAATTAAATACGGTTTCTAATCATTGATAATATTGATAGTAACAGGGCACTAATGATAATTAAGAAATTCAAAAAAATGATATTCCATCAACGGTATTATATTAATTCAGTAACAATTTTATCATTTGCTATTCTACTAATTGCGGTGCTAACAATTTCGATAAAACAACGAACTTTATATTGTAACTTAGAAATGATTTGACTGTGAGTTGTTCTTGAATTAGTTTGAAAATTTGGTGATGATTTTCGTTTTATATGACATGACATTCCTTACAGTAATTTTTCTAATTTCTAGTTGTATATTATTGTTGTGTTGTGTTTTTATTTTAGATTGTACAAATTATTTAAAAAAGGTAAAACGAAAAGCAACAAATTCTCATTTCAATTGATTGTATATTTATTAGTCGTCAATTTATTATTTGTTTTATTATTAATTATAATTATTATTACAATGTTGTGCCTTATTGATTTGTCTCTTTCATATATTTTAATTTCATTCAACATTTATTTAGGTTTTTATGCAAAATATTTCGGCAATTTCCCATAAAAGAAAATTTTGAAAACAAAAAGATCGCGCCTTATATAATTATTTACAAATTGTAAACCAAAATGGACAATTTTACTAAATAAATTGTTCTTATTTATTAATTACGCATTTTATTGTATTAATAATAAACCAGTACATGGTGCAACTCAAAATAGGCCAACCTTCTTCTTCAATTCTTGCTGTTTCCAACGCGGCAATTTCTCAAATTCCACATAAGTCATCTTGAGGAGAGCCACGAAATCATCGTGGGTTAAATGCAGCTGGAAAAAATTTCCAATTGTTTTAATGCAAAAATATTTGTGTCAGAAGTGGGATTCGAACCCACGCCCTCAGAGAGGACCAGAACACTCAAATCCGCGGCGATGCGGACAAGATTAATCTTGAGTCTGGCGCCTTAGACCACTCGGCCATCCTGACATGTTCAACTTAGCCCATACTAATCTAATTAACGCCATTGTAGCTTTAAATAGACATTAAACTAAGATTTAAGTTGTTTTATTGTAAAAAATTGTGTCAGAAGTGGGATTCGAACCCACGCCCTCAGAGAGGACCAGAACGCTCAAATCCGCTGCGATGCGGACAAGATTAATCTTGAGTCTGGCGCCTTAGACCACTCGGCCATCCTGACTTATCCAACTCTATCCATAACGGTCTAATTAACGCCACGGATTCCGAATTTAAACATTGAATATATTTATAGTTTGGAAATCTCGCAACTTACCTCTTTATTTAGCGGATCTACACGCGCCGGTAATTTATCGTTCGGTTCTTTTAAAATATTCAGCGGGTATTTATCGTATTGATCGAAATCACTGTGTCCGGATTTCTGATAAATATTCCCATTAGTGTCTTTATTATTGTTGGGATTATTCGGATTTTTCTTCTCGATTTCTTGGCGTAATCGCACGAACGGTTTGTGGTGTTTCCAGAATTTCTCTTTCCAACTGGGGAAGAATCCTTTAAATGTCGGCGGTTCACATCCTTGATTGATGTGGACGATTGGGATATTCATGTCACGTCCGCAAGGATCAGTCTGGAGATATTCCAGAGCCAGATTCAAACTTTGTCGTTGATCCTCTTTCGAACTTAAATTGCCAATCCATAAATATAAAACATTGTGGAAATCCAGTAACATCACATTCTCCGGCAGCAAATCCGGTTGGCGGAAGAACAAAATCTCCTCAACTATAAAAATAACAATTTTCATCTAGTAAAAACGACCTAAATCTTACCTCGAAAAATTTGATTATATTTCGTGCAATGGTAAAGCCGAGCCGGCCGTGGATCGTTATCGTTACGCACTAATTGGGTAAAATACGTTGAATTGCCGCCTAAGAATTCGAAAAATTCCGATCGCTCCTTGTTCTCCATCACCAATTCGAAATCTTTCCCAGCAAATAGTTTGGCCATTTCTCTTTGATCACCGGTTGAATAATTGCCGCACCAAATATAGGAGAGTTTGCCTCGTTTCAGGATGTAACAATAATTCGAATTTAATTGGGAAGATCTTTGTGGGACTTGGATTGCTTTGCTGCTCGATAAAGTTGTGCCGAAAACTTGCAAAAAGTACTGATGAGGGTGTTTCAGATTCCTTCCAGATTCTTAAAAAATTCACAGTTTCGATTAGAATTTAAGAGATTGCGGGAATTACCGTCGAAATCCGTGCCTTTTCCTTTAAAAATCATTAATTTTCCTTTAAAGATTTGTAGAAAATGCGGCGGTTCTCTGCCTTGGATTACGCGACATTGGAAGCCAATTCGGCCCAATTCATCATCGATTTCTATAGTTTTCGTAGCAGCACACGTTATTTCTTCTTGTGAAGCATGCGACCCCTAATTGGAACCAAATTATTATAATTTTTTTGAATGTTTCAGAGTAGTTTCAGCGAAACCTACCAACCAGTAGTAGAGTAAATGTTTTTCCACGGAAGCCGTTTGGTAAGTGTACAAAACGATATAACAATCACCGCTGAAAAAATAACCGTGACGTTCTTTCGGTATTTCATTGATATTGCTCGATTTGATACGCCATAATGTGATATTTCCGCTACCATCATCAATCAATTGTGTTTCGGCAGCGAAGCTCGCCCGCTCCTCCATCGTTAGAGCATCAAATTTCGATATTAGAGCCGTCGATTTGTTCGCTAAAATTGATGGAATTTTTTTGTTTAATGTAAAAAGACAAGCGGAAGAACAACCTCGTCCTGGTTTATTGTCATCTTTCCAATAAGAAAACAACATTTTAAATTCCATCGGTTCATAGCCGTCAACAATTCGCGTGACTTTCGCATTGTTCGGATATTTTTTCTTCTTAACGAATCCACGAGCGTTTCGTAAAGCTTCACCTTTCTCTCGATCGTTGGCTCGCCGGCCTACCCATACCCAGATTCCGTTTGTTTCTTGATCGATAATGAAAACCTCCTAGAATTGATCAAAAGAATAAATTTGTTCTAGTCGAATTTAAATAGAATTACATCAGACTCCAAATCGGTTTGTTTCAATTCACCGGTTTTGATTTCAGCAACACGATATTTCCCATTATTTTCCGTACAACGATACAATCGGATGTAATTCTTTGAACGGTTCTCAATACTGTCGAAATCGTCTTGATTCTCTGGTAATACACGCCGTTTCTCTAATGGTAAGTAACGATTGAATATCTTACAACACTCATCTGGGAGAGTCTTTTCGTAACCATCATCGACAAAGATCACGTTCGGTATATCGAACAGTTCTTTCAATTCTACCGAGAACTAGAAGGATTTTAACTTGCTAGTCTGTAATTAAATCGATTGGACTCACCTTTGTGGCGTTGAGTTTTTCCGCAGCCTCCGCCGCCCGGCCGACCCAAACGAACAACAATTTCTCCGTCAACAACAAGAAAATTTCGTTACTGTTGAATTTCTCCCAAGAGATTTCGTCGAGTTCCACCAAAACTGGAGTGTGTCGGCCTTTGATTTTGAACAATTTTGGAAAATTTGGATATTTCGGCGATAATTCCGTCTTTAAGATTCTGGAAAATTATCAAAATTATTGGGTTATCGTTGGGAAATTGGTAGAAATACTTGAATCCTGCTTGGAAATAGCTTTTAAATCTTGCACTCTCGTTGTTTTGAGTCTCACGGTGTTGTATAGTTGTGAAATTTAAGAAATTATCCAATTCGACAGTTTTATAAGCTGCAACACCGGATTTATCCGGTGTGGTCGTGGTGCCCAACCAGAAGTGTATGTGGAATTCTAGTGGAGCGCCTCGGATTTCGCGCGACTAGAATTTCAAACCGTCGAATTTTAAATAAACAAACAAAAATACACAAAACTTACAACAGTATCAATTCCGACTTGTTGGCCTTTTATAGAAGCTGCAAAAATTATATAAGCGTCGTTATCGTAGAACATCCCGTATTGCTCCCTCGGGACCGCTATCACGTTCATATTCTGCACGAAATTTAATTAATTTTGAACAATTAAATTAACGATACTACCTCGATCTTCCATATTAAGAAGTTGGTGGAGTTCTTGTTGATTTTCCGAAAAGCTGCATCGACAGTACCATTAGTTGTTACACCATTCGTATAAACATCATCCTGGAAAATTACAAAAAATTAATTACAATATCGATCAAATTGGAGAATTTCCACATAATCGGTTGATTGTAATTCGAAGATTTGCATCTTTGCCAAATTTTACACTTCATTTACTAGTTTCAACACGACAATCGATAAATTTATAAAAATTTGTTTGCTACTAAATATAAATTCGTTACGGTGTTGATTTATATCCTCACATTACCGGAGTAGAATGCGGACAACAACCGGCAAATCGTTATTTTCTTGAAGAAACCCAAAGAACTGAATGCCCCCACTTTCTTCCTCTTCTTCGCCTTCTTCTTCCGTAATTCTAATCCTCCAAGATGTCATCACAGAAAATAAATAAAAAATATAAAAAAATGCTTATTTTCTTGTTGTGTTTTTAAATTTATTGTTGTAACTCCCTATTACAACATTTCCTGCTAATCTGTTGTTTATCGTTTCATTCGTATTGTGCCCTATTATAAAATACAACAATACAAACAACATTACGAAATTCTTTTTGTTTCAAACATTATTTCTCCATTAAAATTCGAGAGATATGCACGTTTATGTTAAATTATAACACGGAAGATTACTCAGCCTAATTCAACTGAATATAATAACTGTACTTATCTGTTAAATTGATATTTTTCTTCAGGATGTATCAAACAGACATCACTGTTAGGATTTGTGTTGATTTTTATAAAATTTATATCTTTATTTCAACTAACAGAACTGTGGTTCGTTTTATTGTAAAATAATTTATTTTGATATTCATCTGCCGTTAGTTGAAAACGGTTCAATTTACACCATTCATTTTCTCGATTGATTGAATTATTCATCTAATAAAACAATGTGCGATTGAAAAAAACGGGTAAACCGGGATATTAACGCCGATTTCCGGTAAACTTTCTCACAGGTATTTCTGTCGTTTTGTTGGAGTTGATGGAAATTTATCCGTATGTTGGTTTTAACGACAGTTAATTTGTAACCTAGATTGTGATTATTACAATTTGTTGTTTTGTCCACATTTACGGTATTAAGAAGACGGAAATGGACAATAATAAGTCATCAAGATAGATTAAGTCCAGACTGAAATGACGTGGGGGATTTGCGGAATTTTTCAAAAATACGAGTTTTATTTTCGGAAACTTTTTCTTTATAGAGCCACGTCGGTAGCCCCCAAGGGCCCTTTCTCTGGAATTCTAATCGATTCTACTTTTACAGTATTATCTGTTCTAAAACGGGTCCACTAATGACACCATTTGTGTGTACTTGAAAAGACACTTTTCCTTTTAGAAAATAATCGGGGCAATAAAACCAAATCTACAGTCAATGGAAACCAGAATTTACAATTAGGAAAATAAGAGGTTTTCATTTTCCGGATTAAACTACCGATTGAAATCGACTTTAAATAGCCAAATGGTTACATTTTTAAAATTTATATTAGCATCGAGATTTTGAGCAGATAAAATAAATTAATAGAATTTCAACCTTTCACGGATATTTTCCATTTTTCTTGACGCTCTTTTTAATAAACTAAAAATTTAAATAATATTCGAAGCGTTACATTACCCTCAACTCTCACTTCGCATTCTACGTGTATTTAAACGAAATTATCTCAAACATTAATAATATTTATAGAAGATAACTTACGGAAATCATCCTCCGTGATTCCTTCATAATAATTACAACAACATCGAAATGAGTAGTAACAGAATTAGATGAAGAAACAGAAAACACCAGATATAATCACGAATTATCACGAATTATTGACATATTTATAAATAAAACAAATTCGCAAACAAAAACACTGTAAATCAATTCGATTTTGTACGGTTGTTTCGTATATTCTGTTCAATGATTCAATTATGAAAATTCAACAATATCCAACTTCCGAACCGGTAACGGAAACACGCATTGTGCTTTTGAATTGTTTGCATTATTACTGGTTGTTGTTAATCTAACAATCAAATACATCACTTTCTTTGTACCAATTGATTGTCTCCGTTTAAATGGCAACCATAAAATTTACTTTTCCGGGGGTTTTTATCGGCATTTGCTCGACCGATAATTGAGTGTTTGCTCTCAAATTGCCGTATAGATTTTTATAAAAACAATCATCTACTATTTCTATTACAGTAATTGTGATTGACAACATTCCTAGCGCAACTGTTAAATTCCTGTAATTATCCATTTATTTCTCTGATTTAAAACGAATGGATAAATGGAGAAATATTACAGAAGTTCCAGTTTAGATCGTATCAATTGCCACAATAAGATAATAGAACAATCGCTAAATGTACAACGATCCATTGTTTCGAGGAAATTAACATATTCAAGAGGTGTTAAAGTGTTATTATTTCGAAATTTTGAAATACAATTGAGTTGAATCATAGTGGTCGTTGTACTGTTCACACGACAATTTCGGCGACAAATTGACCGAAAACGCACAAAATTCCGACAATTATCCGTCATTACGATTCTGTTGAACTTTGCCGAGTGGGAACTTTCGCTACAACAATAGATAATTACAGTTGTCCGGAATTGGCGCTTTTTCTGTAAAATTCAACAAGTATCCGCTGGATTAACGCCAAAATTCACGAGTTTTCCCCAATTTGGGCAAACTATCGGATTGTATTTGTAGAAGAAAGGTAATTTCCAGTGTTAAAAGAAGGGAAATTCGATCGTTGGTATCGTATCGTATTACTTTAGTGATTCGAGAACTGGAGACACTAGGAAAGTCAAGCGATGTTGAAATTATCTCGCCATAATCGATGAAAATTGTTAGATCCTGAAAATTATATATTTTTCAATACAAATTCCTTGTAGAAAGCGAAAGATGGTTATTGTAGAAAGTCGAACGAAATATTAATTAAAATTGTAACTCAACTGCAACAATTCGAGTGTAATAACGATGCAAACCAGACTATAAAAATCAATGATGTGGAAATAGAACAAGAAATCAATAGAGTATTATTTATTTATAATAAAATTATAAGTTGATCGAATTAAATTAGAGTGGTTTGTTTGAACGACGCATAACAACCTGTAGCGACGCCGTTATGCGTCGCGATCGATGCGGCGCACCCACCATATTTACACGATAACTCCGAAACGTTCCCTAGTAGAACACAAATAATTCTAAATTAATCGTTTTTCTAGCGTTAAATTAATTCGTATCACAATTAGTGAAATTCGAAAGTAATTAAATTAATTGTTCAATTTGTAAATAATCATTAAACGAACCAGGTCGATGTTTAGTGGTGTAAACTCGGTGGATTTGCGTTTAGATCGCTTCGACTGTATAGAACGCGAGTCGAGTACAGTGCAAAATCAAAGTCGCATTTGTAGGGTGTTTATCAAATAACCCACAACTGATAACGCCTCGATTAGTGTTTGTATCGTAATTATTAAAAATAACATATCTTCCGGTCCATTATTACTATTAAATCAATTAAACAAACAAGGAATTTTGATAGAACTTTTTTGAATTGAATAGAAATTATGGGAAAATATTTACAAACCGTTGCCGCAATGGCTTGCATGAAGAGCCTGTTGATGATCTTCAATTTCATCTTCTGGGTAAGACCTAGAATCGGCCATATGTTCGATTTAGATTTTTTATTAATTTCCCGTCTACCATATGGTAGATTTCTGGTATTGCCATTCTAGCTATCGGCGTATGGATGGAAGTTGAATTATACAAATACATGGAGATGAGCACGGAATTCTCCGGTACAGCTCCCTATGTTCTAATCGGTACAGGCGCCTTAATTATCCTCATTGGCTCATTGGCGTGTTGTTGTACTGTTAAAGGACAACCCGTTCTTCTCTATGTTGTAAGTTTCGATCTATCGAGAAGACTTAATAATGTAATCGAATAATTAAACATTAAGAGGCTTCAATTTGTTTCACTTGCGTGATTACAAATGACTTATTTCCGTTAATCAGAATGATTAGCTTTCTTTTTTTTCCAGTACGGTGCCTTTTTGGCGATTGTCTTCGTATTAGAACTGGGCGCTGGTATATCAATATTTGCATATCGTACGAAATTAACTGAGGGTTTTGATAAGGGCCTAACACAGGCTATGTTGAGTTATCGTAACGATAGTACGCATTTAGCTGCCGATTTTGATTTAATCCAAGAAACGGTAAGTTAATCCAGTTCGACATGATTGCAGGTCGTTCAACTATCACAAATAAACGTCAATTTTTCCGGTTTTAATCATTTTCAGTTGCATTGTTGTGGAAATCACGGTGCTAACGATTGGTTGAATTTGTCACCACCATTACCAATCCCGTTGTCTTGTTGTATTCAAGAGAATTGTAATACGGACCATCAGGATGAGATCTACACACAAGTAATATCGCTAATTTCATTACAAGATTAATTATAAACTAATCGTAAATCCTTGTAGGGTTGCTATTATAAAGTCATTGAATTCTTGAATGCCAATATAGGAATTGTCGCCGGAGCCGCTGTTGGAATTGCATTCTTTCCATTAATTGGTGTTTTATTATCTTGTTGTCTTGCTAGTGTCATCAATAAGGCTAAATATGAGCAAATGGCTTAAAAGGATATTCTTTTAAAAGCTCAATGTTTGAATTTTTAACTCCTTCAACTATTTAAATGCAAACCCATTTTAAAAGCTTCTATATACTTATATATATGTCTGTTGTACTATTTCAATTTTCATCTATTCTAACTGTTAACGATTTTCACTCGATTATAAGATTTTTCCGTATAACAGAAACAGTTTTCAATCTATAATTCATTGGAAAATTAAGTGAGTCGGGATGAGAATGAAGCCTTTTTGTGATGTTATTAGTGGAACAATTATTAGTCTTTACAGATATTTCATCTATCGATGTATTTTTGAAATGTATTGAATAAAATTTACAAGAGCAACACTTTTAAATTTACCACCAATACTAGAATCCCAAACCAATAATACCAACTTATTCAATCACTAAATTATTCAAAATTAAATGCTTTTCCTTAGGAAATTTCCATTCCACTCTAAATTAATGCAAGTTCAACCTGAAATTCATTTCAGAGTCATTGAAATTCATAAATATATGAAGATTGTGAAATATTAAAACCCTTTAAATTAAATAAATATTATTATACCCATTTGGTAGCCAAAATAGCAAAATTAAAGTATTTATTGTTCTAGTGTTGCTAAATAAATGGAATGCAATTCTTTTTCTAGAAACCAAAGAAATTTTAAATTTACCGCGATTGTATCAAACATGTCCGCACTAGAATCACCAACAGTAGAAAACCAAAATACCCTATTTATTTCTAGAATTAATCAATTTTAATTACATTTATAATTGTTGTTGTTAAAATAAATACCTTGCCAGTTTTCTTTAATAAAAAATATTGTCTCAAATTATTTAGAATTTAGTAAATGGCTTTGAATAGTTTTACATTGCTGCCAACCGATTCGCGGAAAGTCCCTATATGCAATTAGATCACAGTGAAAGGTCAATTTGTGTTTTATCAACAATAACAAAAAGAAATTGATAGTACAGTTTTGTTGAACTCAAAGGTAATTGATATTATTCCATAAATAAACTTCATAGCGGATAATTTCGGATAATAAAATCGAATTTGTTTTGTAAAATAGGGTGGAAAAATGAGCGCCCCTCCGCCACCGTGCGACTGGCAGATTTCACGAAAATTGGTAAAAGAACGCAGCCAGTATTTATTAGAAACGGGAATATGGAGCGATTGTCGGTTTATTGTCGGTACAGAACCGAATCAACAAGTTCTAGAAGGGCACAAACTGTTTTTAGCCATGTCGAGTCCGGTATTTGAAGCGATGTTCTTCGGCGGTATGGCCGAGAAGGATCCAATAGCGATCCTGGATGTACAACCGGACGCGTTTAAGGCTCTATTGGAGTATTGATTCTAAATCCTGATTATTATCGAACTAATTGATAATTTCCAGGTATATTTATACGGACAAGATTAATTTAACATCGTTCGATCAGGCTTGCGAGTTGTGTTATGGTGCTAAGAAATATATGCTGCCACATCTTGTTGAAGAGTGTACGAAGTATTTGTGGTCGGATTTGTATCCGAAGAACGCCTGTCGGGCTTACGAATTTGCGAAATTGTTCGAAGAGCCGATCTTGATGGAGAAATGCATGCATGTAGCTATAATAAGGAATATTTTAACAATTGTCTAAATTTAATTAAATTCCCAGATCATTTGTAACCAAACGCAGGAAGTATTGTCGGAAAGCAGCTTTGATGATGTTGAAATTACAACAATTTTAACAATATTGGATCAAGACGAATTGAATATCTCATCAGAATTGGATTTGTTTAATGCTATTTCACGATATGCAGCTAGACACAATCAAACATCAGGTGCGAAAGTACCTAGACTAGATGGTATAGGTAATTGTGTTTGTTTAATTAAAATAAACTGGGGCTAGATTTAACGCAAATACTCAATATTCGATTATCTTTTATAAATCTATTAATTTTATGGTAAATTTATAGGGAATCCATCGAATGAAACGGCGAGTAATCATCAATCGAATCATCCGACTATAAGGGATGCAATAATGAAGATACGTTTCTTGACATTAACACCACAACAATTCGCTGAAGTGCCGGCAAATTGTAATTTATTGACTGAATCGGAGAAATTTGCGATATTGATGAATATCTGTTCACCAACATCAACAACACCAATGCCATCTGGTTTCTCAACATCACGTACACCGAGACGGCGAAAACAAAACCGTATGAATAATGAAACCATCTATATGGTAAACACTAATTATTATTTCGTCCCAGATCGAATTATTTATTTAGATTTCTAGTTTGATTAAGAATAATGCATGTCTATAAAAAATAATTGTTTATCTTATTTTAAAAACGACTGTTTTTTGCCCATTTAACAAGAATTCCATTCTATTTATAGCAATATTCGGTTCTTATTAATATTAATAGCGTGCATTGAATTGGCGTTTTATTTTCTTTAGATTTAACGCTTTATTTTCCAGTAATAGATTGGGGTAACCTGTAAACTTTAAATTTAGAGGCCAATCTAGAATTCGCTAGTTTCTATAATGGAAAACGTCTGTTATTTGTTCCCCTCGATTTACAGTTACACTGTTGAATTATACAATTTCCAGTCGTATTTTAGGACCCGAAAATAAACTGCGTCTAATTTATTGATTTCCTTTTGATTGTGAAGAGTAATTGCCTACCTGTTTTTCCACTAATTAACCCACGGAACAATTAATTTTTGCATTATTTAAAAAGTTAGTCATATTTGTTTACAATTCTGTTTTTTTTTTTGTTGTTAATTCATTCTTAGAACAATTCCAATTAAATTAAACTTGTTTACCATTGTTTTTTATCGAAATTAGTCGAAATTCTCTCGATAAAATGTATATTTTTAGGGTGGATCATCTGCAATGGATACGTCTCGAACATCCATGATTAAATTCAATTTAGGCAACTACGAGAGTGGTGTTGAAGCCCCAAAGAAACTATATTGTTGCCGCCAACCGATACAAATAACCGAATGTATGAATACGAGTGTTTTAGACTGTGCTGTTACTTTTACATGTGATCGCAATGTTTGCCTTTACGGAATTCAAGTAGATTCATTCTAATTCTATTATAACAAATTTAACCAGCAGATTTCCAGGTACCGACACAGATAGCAATGTCGAATTCGTTTGAAGATGATCGTGAACGACCACAGTCTTATTACCCTGAATTACTGTACGCTCATCTATTAGACTGTGATGGTAGTCGATTGACTTACACGCATTTTACCAGTCGTGTTCCCTACAAGTCTGTCATCGAAATATCGTTCAATCGGCCGATTTACATACAAAGAAATAAAGTAAACTCATCGATATTTTTAAATAAATTCGTTAAAATGAATATTTGCAGGTGTACAAAGTTGGGGTTGTTCTCAATAAAATTGGGTGTTATCCTATTGGAACTTACAACAGTCAATCGTCGTGTAATGGGGTTGTTTTCACTTTCGGTCAAGGACCATGCGGGGATTCCGTTAGGGATGGTTTGGTACGTTCGATAATCTTCTCATTACCATCATCCAATCATAATTATCTAGCGAATCCGGGAATTTCTGGCATACCAGGTGACCACAACAAAATGCCCAATATTATATAAAACTGTACTATTTAATTTACAAATAAACCACTAAATGTATACTATTTGGATCAATTTCTTGTATTTATCAATAAATATCAATATTTTAAAATTACAGTTTATCGCGCTCTTATTTTCTATTGGTTGTTGACCACGTGCCACTAACGTCACCGGAGCAGGCCAATCAAAATCATTCTAAATCAGCTGCATGGAAAACAGTAATGGCGTCGATTATTATGTTGTGATATTTTTTTGTTTATAATCCAATTTTATTAATTTTTAAATTGATTATTGGCGAAATATTGTGATTTGTTTTATTTTGTTGTTAAAAATGCCAACGAAGCGTACATCGAAAGCTCAACAAACTGATAAGAAATTGATAAAATTGTATCGTGATAGTCGCAAGAATGCTACCGGTAAGTCAATGGATTATTTGTTATACAATAATACAATATGTTAATAATTAAATGCGCATTATTATTGTTATTATCATCAACATCATCATCATCATCATCATATATTGACCTTGATTTTGAATGTTATCGTGGTTTTTTGCTTATCACCAATTATGTTAAACGTGTATCAAAAGTAGCCTTTCTACTTTTACTATAAATCGGGTTTTAAAATTAGTACAACCTTTTGTTATTGAATTATATAATGCGGTCTAATACCACTGATCGTTTAATCTTATAGATTTTTTATTGAATATTCATTACGATTTTTATTAATGTATAATTTATTTGCTTTATTTTATTAATCAGCGATTAAAATTGAATGTGTCTGTTGATTGATATAAATTTTTGAGGTTATAATTGGGTTGTCAAGGTTACATATTTTATAGCATCGTAAATACTGTTACAGTCTACAGGGTTTTTTATTTTTATTTTTATATGAAATAATAATATACCTAATGTCTTTTAACAGCTAATTTGAGCTTGTACATCATATTTTATAGCGGGGAAACAATAACAAAAATGTGTTTTTGTTTATATTGTTCAATAAAAACAAAGTGACGCCATCTTTAATTTGCTACCATTATACATAGGCTAATTCAAATTGACATTTATATACGGGGTACTTTAAAAGAGTCAACAGTGGCGTAGCATTGCTGTACTATTTTGTTATAAAAGCAGAATTATTTAGCTTGTTTGAAGCTCGATTTTAAGACATTGATTGTTTAATTGAGTACTCGCTGCTTATTGTTATTATAATTACGGATAAAATTGCTTGCTTTAAATGCTATCGTTATCAAAACAAAAAAAAAAAACATTTCATGATAAGCCCCAATTATAGTTTTCCGTATTTAATTTGGTTTTGTTAAGTTTTGTAAAGCGTTTAGCTTAAATGTTCCTAGCTCTAATGGAAACACCCATTATTTGATGAGCGATTTGACAAATATAGGAGGGTTCTTGGAGATCATTTTACCAAAATTTGAATCCCGTAGCTCATCGGAAAGTTATTCAAAAAACGTTCGTTTTAGAAGAGGTTGTGATTTTTGTAACCGACATAAACAATAACTCAAGGATACCCTCCACATTTTATTCCAAAACGGTCGTTTTTTTGACCAGCTACGTGATTCAAATTTTGTTCAAATGATCTCTAGGAGATTCCCTATAAATCCTTAAAATATTTTCCAAATTAGTGTTGCTATAAGATCTTGAAATATTCAAATGAAGCACAAAAATCACGCTTTTATTCTGCAATGTGATATTTTTCTGAATTTTTAGAGAATAGCCTATTTTTGAAATTCTACAGAGTTACATAGAGACATGAGATATGAACCATTTGGTTATCTTTTATCATTTTTGAGATGTGTGTTCCAGTGGAATTCTTCTTTTTAATTTTTCTTTTAATTCTGTTCTTAAGAGCCCACAGTACATTTTGTTTTATTCAGTGGCCCAAAAATGCCAATAATTCCATATCCTGTTTGATTCTCAACGGATTTTAATGATTTAAACAGTGAAAAGAGCATTTCAATGAGCATTTTCTGTTTGCAATACTTAATTTCACTTTTGAGTTACAGAAGCAAATATAAGAGCTTTTTTACAAATAAAACATTTTCTTGGACTTTCATCCTTTTAGACTGTTTTTTTTTGATTAATGAAAGTTTAACCACGTCTCTGCTGAATCACCGGTGGTTTTCAAGCGAAAAATAATCTGAATGAAGAGGATGAAAGTCCAAAAAGTTTTAAGTTCCACATCCCCTAAAACCTCTAAACAAAAAGAACCTTTTTGTTATAATTTCTTACAATGTTCTATATTTCCCTTATAACTTCGATAATATTGTTAGTTTTGCAATGAAATTATAAATTTTGATAGAAAATTGAAAGCACTTTTCAAATTTGAACGAAAATTTTCCAATAGATTTGTTAATTTTCCATAAAATTGATTAAACATGTTGAAAATTTCTATTTGCTCTAATCTTTAAAATTTGAAAGATGAACAGTTGCGCAATATCGCATTTAAAAGCTCATGCGAAAAGAAAGGGCAGGACAACAAGGAAAAATTCAGAAAAGCTACGCAAAATTTTTCCAAAAGTATAGATATATTCAGGTATTATTTTCAAACGCCAAAACTTATAACAATTTAATTGAGAAATTCCTGAAAATACGTTTAAAAAAGATGTACTGCGGACCCTAATGAACTATTTTCTTGATCAACAACACTTTTTTTAGTTCAGTGACAAAGATTATTATAAATTTCGGTCTATTCATTGCAGTTAAAGATGTTTACAAAATTCTGTCATGATGAAGAGTGATAGCTTGAATGTATCTTTTAGTTTCTATTTCCTTTTTGAATTCTTTTGAGTATTAAAAATATGCGAATAATACGTCATCATCATCTAAATTACTTGGTATTTAAACTATTTGTGTGCGGTATAGTTGACCGAAAACAAGTTACACTTGTGGTCAGTTGACGAAACTTTCTTAAACGATTTGCTGTTGTTGCATTTTAAAGGTAAACGAACGACCTCAATTGAACGTCTTAATAATTGCCAAATTTGAAGTTGTTTATGTTTATTGGGTTCATTAAAAGTATACATTTTGGATGAAAGTTGGAAGCGTCCAAAATATCGATTTTTAAACACAACACTAGGCTAAAATTTTACAATTTCAAGCTTTATCATCGAATAAGTAACATAAATTGGTTTATAATTCTACGTTTTGTATATCAAAAAAATCAACGAATTTTGAATATATTAAGTTAAAATTGCATATCAGTGGTGGTTAAGCATTTAGAACGGATGTTGTTTTCGTTGAATTCTTAGTAATTGAGTTTTTGTATTTTTTATTTTAATCAACCACCTAACAAGTTTTTGGCTATTGACCTAGGTCTTCGTATTGTTGAACAACAATAACTGTAAAAGGACTTTTTTTATTTTTGTTGATGGAAAGTAGTAACGTTTCGTTCTCACACTTAATTTATATAAACTACATTGTTCACAGCCTAACACAACGATGCCCAAAGGTGGTCCAAGAATATCTAATTTTTATTTTCTTCGTATTTTATATTTACAATTTATATTCTTGTTTGAGATTTTTTCTTTTAGTTACGCCTCCATAAATTCATATTCTAGGCTAAATTGTATTGTTTTCCGTTTGAAATGAGAGATTTTTTTTCCATAAGAGTCAATGATAAAGTTAAATATTCCAATCATGATGTTGATGTATTTAGAAATTCAGATACACATAAAATATTTTTGGTAATTAGTGCACTTAATAGCTCAAGATGAAACACTCTGTATATGGATTTTTATTAGAATTGCCATTGCAGCAAATCCTTACAAATTTATTTCCACCTCTTCATTGAATGTTCTTGGAATGCTCTTGTTTTGAATAATTTTATAGAGAATTAACTTAATTCTATAACATTATAATTAACATACGGTATTTTTAACCAAAATTCCATTTAATAAGAATACCTTGAAATTTGACAGATAAACAAAAATCCCATTATAAATTAGCAATTTAGAGTTGCACCTGAATTGCATTATAGCTACAATAGCTAAAATTAAATTTTAGCTTAATTTAATGTCTTAATTAAAATTGCGAATTCTTATCATTGTCAAGGCTTATAGAGTCTAGTTCTTTTTGATTTAGTATATTCAGATAAATGTTTTGTTGATGTGTTGCAAAAATTTTGTTTATTTCTTTCTCTTGCAATAACAGGAAATTCTAATATTTCTTGTTATTATACCTCAAGAAACTCTTACGGGCTCACGAATTTTGATTTAACAAACCAAATTTCTACAACTTATACTTTAATTGTTTATTTCAAATAGGATTTATTCAATTTTGAATAAACGAATGATTTTGTATAAATATTAACCAAATTCATTTTAAATGTTATATGATTTACTGAAAAACGACAATTAGGAAAATACGTGTAATTTATATGATCTATTCTTGATATACAAATACAGGATTTTTCGTAATAAATTTAATAACATTTCGACTCAACAAGTGTCATAAAATAAAATTACCTTGATTATTTACACTCATTGTTATTCAAACATTTTCAAATAAGTTACTTCTGTTCCGTTTTTCAGGGGCAATTTCCCTTGATTGATACTGTAAAATTAAAATTAATGCAAAATATAATTTAGGATAACACTAAAGAGTTAGTATTAACTGTTCTATTTTTTAAAATTTCTTTATCCATTTATTTGTTTACTATAATTATAAAATACGTTATTTACACTTGGAAATTATTAAAAATTGTCATTTTTTATTACGTGCCTTTTTTTATATTATAAGTAACTAAATAAATAGAATAAGTAAAATAATAAAATAAAATTGTACAAAATCTGAAAGTAGAAACAGATGCCTTTTTTGACACGACACATTCACAACAATGCAATTTAAAATTTTAATAAGTAATGATGCAAGCAAAAATTTATTGTAAATACATTTTTATAATGTGACATATACAAAGCAAATTATTGCACAATTTTAATATACAATAATTTCATTAACATTAAAAAAATGCGATTCGAATTATAAATTAGAAGAGGTGTATTAGGATAATGTGGTGAATAAATCGACAATTTACATCTAAATTAATAAATATTGAAATTCAAATTTCAAATTCTATGTAGTACAAGTATTTTTAGAACAATTATTCACACGATTAGGCGTTATATTTATGTGTATGTGAAGTTACTTAATAATTTCTATTGCCCTTGCAAGGTTGTATGTATATAATTAAGGTCATAAATTTACGTTGATATAAACTGTTCGAAATTGTTTGTTTTTCCTTTTTCAAATGTATTTTTATTCCATATGTTAACAAGAAAAAAGTTAATGTAGGTTAGTTAAATGTTTGGGTATACAATGTTTTTATTATAAAAATTTCACCATAGAGACATGTCCAAATTTTATACAATCGAAACTTTGTTTGTTTATTATTGTATTTGTTTTTTATTCTTTATAAAAGTGAAGGCAAATTTCTCCATCTTTCATAATGCGAAATGAAATTAGGAAGTCTGATTTTAGAAATTCTTTTATTATTCATTTTATTATTATAGTTTTTTTAATACAAAGTCAGGTCAATCAATTAGTTTTTGTTTATAATTTTTTATTTAAAAAATCTTTATTCTCTTTGTAACTGGTATTGTAACGTAAAATATGAATAATTTTTAAATTTTAAGAGCAAGCAAATAATGCTGTAGTATTTATTTATGGAAGTTTATTAACCTTAACGTTACAATTTTGCGTTATTTTCTTTTCTATATAATAATAATAGTAATAAAATGTTCTATATATATTTCTATGAATTAATTAATTATTCACCTATTTAAAATTACATTGTTTACTTGTAAATTTTACCGATTAACTATTTACGTCATTGTTAACCCATGGTAATTTTCATCGATAACAAAAACATTAAATTTTTTTTCAAAACAAAATAAATATTTAATTAGAGCATAATTTTTATTGAAAATATCCGGTTTTTATTCTGTTTGATGTGTTGGCCAAGGTAAATCTTTGAGTGTTTTAAGGCCCCGGATCAGTGAGAAGGTCATTTTCAAAACAAAAATTTTCGTGCATTTTCCAATGGATTTCGATGATCTAAACGGCATTTGAAAGAGCATTTCTTCGTTGTTGTCGTGATATATCAGGTTTTTGGAAATTCGAACGTGGTCCGGAGTTACAAAAGAAAAACCGGAAGCATGTTTTTTTATATTTTCGTTCATAACTCTGTTAATATTGCTTATTTTTGAATGAATTTCACACAGCATGTATAAAATTAAAAGCGCTTTCTAACTATAATATTTTCCGATCGTATTGTTAGTTTTTCGGGAAATTTATGAAAAACGAATTGTTGTTGTTGTTACGAGTGGCTTACTTCATCTAGTACCGGATAGAGGGCCTCATCATAATTACAGACTGCTTTATCAAATATCCGGGGCGAGCACCTTACATATTTGCAATGTTGTCAAACCTCTTTTTTATGATTTAAAACCACACCTTCGGTTTTTTTATAAATAGATGGACACCTATTTGTGTTTATAAAATTTCGAGTATTTATAAGCTTTTTTCTTTCGATTGAAAATAAAAATATTAGACGTCCCTACTTGTTTAGAATGTCTTTTTTTTTTTAAAAAAAGAGAAAAATAAAATCCCTCAAACAAGTAAGATGAATGTATGACCATAACTGCGTTGAAAACGTGGAATAAATACTGAAAATTGCCTAAAATTAAAAACCCAAACATTCAATAATGAAAAAGAAATGGCATTATCGCACCATTTATTGGGTAAAGAAATAGATAGATAGATAGGGTTAAAAAAAAGAATAAATTGATTTTTTTAAAGATTTTATTAGGAGGAACTATATTAATATTTATTATAAGGGATTGTAATTATCGTGTAAGGATTAGAGGGGGAGCGAAGAAAATTTTATTAAAAATTAAAATATATATTCTTAAAATAAAATAATAAATAATTAATAAATAATAAAAATAATAAATAATTCTAAAAAAAAATCAATTTATTTCTTCTTTTTTTTAACCCTATCTATCTATTTATCTATTTCTTTACCCAGTAAATGGTGCGGTAATGCCATTTCCTTTTCATTATTGAATGCTTGGGTTTTTAATTTTTGGCAATTATCAGTATTTATTCCAGGTTTTCAACGCAGTTACGGTCATATATTCATCTTACTTATTTGAGGGATTTTATTTTTCTCTTTTTTAAAAAAAAAAAGACATTCTAAACAAGTAGGGACGTCTAATATTTTTATTTTCAATCAAAAGATAAAAGCTTATAAATACTCGAAATTTTATAAACACAAATAGGTGGCCATCTATTTATAAAAAACCGAAGGTGTGGTTTTAAATCATAAAAAAGAGGTTTGACAACATTGCAAATATGTAAGGTGCTCGCCCCGGATATTTGATAAAGCAATCTGTAATTATGATGAGGCCCTCTATCCGGTACTAGATGAAGTAAGCCACTCATAACAACAACAACAATTCGTTTTTCATAAATTTCCCGAAAAACTAACAATGCGATCGGAAAATATCATAGTTAGAAAGCGCTTTTAATTTTAATCATGCTGTGTGAAATTCATTCAAAAATAAGCAATATTAACAGAGTTATGAACGAAAATATAAAAAAACATGCTTCCAGTTTTTCTTTTGTAACTCCGGACCACGTTCGAATTTCCAAAAACCTGATATATCACGACAACAACGAAGAAATGCTCTTTCAAATGCCGTTTAGATCATCGAAATCCATTGGAAAATGCACGAAAATTTTTGTTTTGAAAATGACCTTCTCACTGATCCGGGGCCTTAATTTATACATGGTAGTATCTTAATACGACCTAGTTTTATTGATCGAGTTAAACAAATACAATACAATACAATTTTTAATGGTACCATAATAATTACAATTGCATTCAATTTTCTTACTCTAAATATTATGATTGTTTATACCGCGTTTTTCATTTAAAAATATACATAGTTTATATGGCAGCTCTAATTATTTGACGAGTAATTCGAAAAATATTTTAAGGATTTATAGGGGGGTCCAAAATTTGAGCCTCAGCTCATCGGCAAGTTGGTCAAGAAACGTTCGTTTCTGAGCATATCGCAATTTGTAAAAATGACTCAGAATGACTAAAGAATTCTCCCAATGATTTTGTTCGTTTTGCTCTATTTTATTCGCGAATTGTTAGAAATATTTTGCATTTATTCCAGAATGTTATGGAGAGAAATGGAAAAAATTATGTGGGAAGTCATTTGAGATGCTTGATTCGTTTTCAAAAATCCCAACATTAACTAAAACGAACACTTTTTGACCGAGCTGTGCCAATGAGCTACAAAGTTCAAATTTTCGACAAATTATCTCCAATAATCTCCTATAAATCCTTAAAATTATCTATAAATCCTTAAAATATTTTTCAAATTGCTTGTCAAATAATAGGACTTGCCTTATAAAGTATATCTATACTTTTAAGTGAAAAACGCGGTAGAATCATTCATATACTATAAATTTATGGGATTCTAATTTATGAGTTGTCTTGCAACCCTTATTTTGGTCCAAATTAAACTAAAATTTAACAATTCAACAACAACAAGAAATTCTAGGACTTAGCCATAAGAAATAATTAATTTAATTACAAAGAAGCTCAAATAAGAGACCTGTGGTATCGCAAGTTAGTTGACCAATTCTAAGAAATTTTTGATGTTAATAAAGTTTATTTAAATCGAAAACAATGATCACTATGGTAGGTTATGGTGTTTTGCTTATTATTATAAGAAATTATATTAATCTATATAAAATAATGAACGATTTGTCTTATTATTGGTTTGTTTTGTTCAAAAATTGCGAAATATTTGAACTGAGGAAGAGCTGTTTTTCTAATACTTCCAAAAGTTTCAGTAAAGATGAAAATGTTTATTTTACCTGTAAATTTCCAAATATCTATTTTCCAAATATCTATTCAATAAATAACTAATTTATTAAAATTAAAATTAAAAAAGGTAATTAAGTTTGCAATTTTGTAAATTGAATAAACAGGAAATTGTGTATTACTAATAAACTTTGCGTATTTCCCCAATTTATAGTATTTTTTCTGTTTTGCGTCAATAGTAGCGATATTATTCAACTCGCTAGTGTATCGAAATGAGTACTTTTCGATACACTGATTGTTATAGCAGTAACAACTCCCACCAAATTCCCTAAATTTCATAACTCAAACTTTTTTTAAAAAAAAGGGCACAAAATAGGCAAAACAGAAAAAATATTATAAAAAACTTGTCATAAGTCGTATATTGCACTCGTACTTTAGAAAACTTGTGCTACCGCACTCGTTTTCTAAATTTGGACTCGTGTAATAATTGTTGACTTATGACACTTGTTTTTTAATATACTATTTTTTTTTTGTAATAATTCAGTGCTTTTCATATTATTGAGTATTTTATATTGAGATCATCCCTAGTTAATTCAACTAATAAACAACTCGAGTCAGTTGATAATAAAAGGTTGACGAACTTAATACAGATCAAATTGTTCATAATAGTAATAAAACAAACTATTTTTTCAATTTTAAATAAAACTACTTTCAAATAGTTTCGTAATTGTTTAATTATGAATTAATAGTTACCTTCATCCAAAGAAGAACCCCATAGCACTTTAAAATTGTATTCTATTTAATTAAATCAATTCAAATTAGCTAGAATTAATTTTGTATTAATTTTAGATTTTGTTTACTATTAAAATTTAACCTTAGAAATTAAATCTAAAACAATAGTAGAGTAAATAATTAGTCTTTTATTTTGGCTTTGTTTTCTATCCTCCTTTTTATTTATAGTTACTACAGTTGTAATATAAATATTTTTTTTTATAGACAATATCATAATATTTATAATCAATAAGTTGGTTAATAATAATCATTTATTTGAGGATCTTTTGATTCTAATAGACGTCTATTGACCAATAAACCAGAAGATTGATTTAAAACTGGGTTATCTTTATAAATTTCCTGTACCTTCTGTTTGTAAATAAAAATAATAATTGGAATTCATCGATAAATTAATTTTAGGAATCAAATCATTTAAATAATCGATATTATAATTATGTCAATTAAATAGATATAAGTGGATAATTAATTTGAAAACAGAAGAGGCAATTTTTCCAATTGAAAACATTTTTTTTAATTACGCCAACATCTTGATTTATGTTTATTTTGTTTATTTTATGCTATCTTTTTTGCTACTGTTGATGTATTTTATTCGCACAACTGTAAATATTGAATAATTATTATATTTTTCATATTGACGTGTGTTACAAAAAAATTAAACTAGTTGTAATTCTGACCATGACCTTAATATATTTGTTTATTAATCATATTTGTATGCAATTTTATCTTTCATTTTCTTGAATAATCTTAGATTTTTCTAGTTATATGGTTTGGTTTTTACCTTTTTTTTTTCAATTGAAAAAGTCCCAAGGTTTTGGACTTTCGTCTTCTCTCACTTGACATAAATGAAATAATTTTTTTTGTATTGTAGATAAATATATGAATGTACCTATTGGCTATTTACAAGTTCCAAAGTCAAATAGTTTTTTCTATTCATATCAAAATTACCTGAAGTAGTTTAATTATTAAAGAAAAACAATAGTTTTTTTACGCTGTGTCCAATAATAGTAATGTTCTAATGAATGAAAATCTTGCGTTAACGAAAATTCATCCATTTATTTAATAACGATGAAATTTAAAAGTAGATGTCTCTACTATTTTAAAAATCGTCAATTTGTCGATAAATTTATATATAAATTTGTTATTTACAACTACAAAATATTGAAAATTGTCAAAACTATAGTTTATTCAACCTTCTAGTTTAATTGTTTCAATATTGTTGAGATAGTCTGGTTACTCAATTGTTTATTGTATAAATTGATTAACAAATCAAAGATAAAATTCTTTATGTCGTATTTGTTAAAGTTTCGATATACTTAATCAATTTGCAGGTACTTATTATAGAATTTATTATTATGGTATATGTAAATCCTATTATTGAACAATTACAATGTATAAGCAGTATTTTTTTTAGAGATAATTAATTTACTTGGTGATCAATCAAAATTAAATTATTAGTAAACGTCAAAAACAATTTTAAAATAAAATGAAAACAAAGCCGATATTACAAATAATGTCATGTTAACTTACTTGTTGCATTACATCTAAAGATTCAAATGCAGATAAGCACGATAGAACGTATAATTTCAGTAAGCAACAGGTGTAGTAAAGATTTTCAATTAGAAAGTAAATAAAAACAAATGATATTAACTAAAATCGTTATATTATTATCATTTTAACACGTTAAAAAATAAAAATTAAAGGCGACAAAAAATCTTAATTACTTAAAGTACTTTATTTTGATTTTTCAGCCACTTCTATGGTTCAATATAATGTATTTTATGACTACTTATTTCAGTTTAATTAGCTTAATTTTAATTATAGTTGGATTTACAGAAGTTAATTATAGATCAGCTTCCAGTAGAGGTTACAATTAGTCTAATATTTGTAGAATTATTTGGAATATTATAATTCACGCACTATTGTATTATAAGTATTCCTTATATAGATTTTTGAGTGGGAAATGAGCTTTAAATTCCTGCAAAAGTTGGCCAGATAATAGGTGAAAAACTTGTTTTATCTCGTTTTAATGATTGTAGAATTACCACCCATTATTTGTCTGTACAACAGTAATCTAGAGAGATATAATATCAACTGTTTCGTAATTTAGCTGTTTTAAAAGTACATGCATTTAATTAACCTTTATTTGTTTATTATAATTATCTAGTATCGAGTAATTTTAAATATCAACGATTTATCAAGAAAATTTCAATATTTATTGAATTTAATAAAATAGGTGTTATTATTAATTATTTAGATTATTATTGATAAAGTATAAGTGTGAAATAGAGAAAAATAACATTTGTGGTTATATTCACAATTTTACTCTTATTTCTTTTTCCTCCAGTTCTAGATTTTTGTGTTTTTCCAATTATGTTTTGTTTACCGATTATAATTATTGGACATACTATTATTTCCTTATTTTTTTGGACATAAAAAATATAACGTTATATTTTTATTTATTAGAAGTGTGTTTCTATAATAATCTTGCGAAATTCTGTTTTGTTAAATTATAATTTATTATCCTTACATTTAATTTTTATTAAAATGTTAGTGCGAATTTTTAATTTTCTTATTAGATTCTTGATTTCTCTAGAAATTCTTTCATTAATTTTTTATTGTACTATTTTATTCAATGTTCTCGAAAAAATGAGAAATTTATCTAATCGTAAACAAAAATCTTTAAAATTTAATTGGAAATTATAAAAATAGGATCTTGTAATCCCCAATTGTTTATGTCAATTTAAAATGGACACGAGCCTCTTCAATGTGTCAAAATTTGTCCAAATCTATTGGATATCTCTCGATAGATGTTATCTTAATTTTTTTCGATTTTCAAGAATAAAAATTCTTCATTAATGCAAGATTCGTAAAGACACATCTCGAAATAGTCGTAATATTTTGAATTTACCTTGAAATAGTCGTGGGCGTGAATAGTCAAGGGAGTGGTAATAAATCGTGTAAAATGAAAAAAATGTTTACTCCATTACGTTTCGATTCAGCCAGTCAATTAATAACAAAATATAGAAATGAGATTCTCAATTGAAGGGTTTCATTTTCTGATATGCTTCTATTTCTATGTTTTCAAAGCTTAAAGTTTGGACACATTGTGTGGGTGAACTGTTGTTTACTTTTATTTTCCTTTTGTTTAACCAAAAATTACGCATTTTCGTATATCAAGACGATGTTATCAAATAAATTCGATAGTGCGTAATTTTTTTTGAATCTTAATCGAATATCTCAAACTTTGATCTATCGCGAAACTATAACTTGTTTTTTATCTAGTGGAGGATCTAAGATTTTGGCATACTTTTCACTATTAAAGATTGTAAAATTCCGTAATTTTTACATTGTTGCTGTTGTTATTTCCGTTTCTTACCCTTTCTCACTTGTGATATTCTTAAACAATAAACAAATTCAGTGAATCACGTTACACAGTTGTTTATTAATATTATGAGATGTTTTTGACGATATTAATCCTTGTAATAAATGAATGATATTAACCAAGACTATAATATCTTCTTGTTTCTATTATCTTAATTATATGCAATATAAACCGAGTGTTTAATAGTATTTGTAATAGAGCTAATAAAATATCAATATAATTACTTAACATTATAGTATTAATGATGCATAATATAATAGTAATTGTTATATTAAATAGCCTTTTTTTATTTATATTCGTTAATATTAGTTATTTGATAGATGATAGAATTGAGATATTTCTTTTGGACATTTAATTTCAGTCTGCAATAACATCGACGTAAATTCAAATTACTTTAAGTGTAGAGCTTTCTTTTTCTATTATTATCGTGTTTTTGTCTTTATTTTTTGATGGTGTTTATGTTAATTTGTCGGACAAATTTAAGGGGACAGAGTACTCCTCAGAATTTCAACCGGCGAAAATGTGAGTTTGTAACTTGCAATTTCTCGTTCGTCCTTGAAGCTACAACAACCGCAAATAGATTTTCGAAAAGGGCATTTCTTATAGCGACTTTTTTGGTTCTTTCCGTTTTTCAAAATGTTGACGCAAATTTGAATTACAGACGAAAATCTAACAACATGTTTTTATCGTATTTTTGTACAATTTCTTATATTTTCTCTTATAACTTGACTAATTGTGATTATTTTGCAAAAATTCTTGTACTGTCAGATGGCAAATAAAAAGTTCTTTCCAAATTTTTAAGAAATGTTCCGATTTCACTGTTAGTTTTCCGGAAAATTAAGAAAACTTCTGTACGCTACAACACGTTTTTTTCCACAGTTTTTATCTGACAGCATTGATCAACCCCTCATTCAAAAGCTGATACAAAGGCGGAGGGCAAGATAGAAAGCTTTTTTTGAAATTTTGAAAATTGCCTGAGTTATCGCGGAAAAACCAACTGGTTTTTCTGGCATTGTTTACACATATTAAAATTAATTATTTTGCTTTGAAATACATACTGTTAGCTAGATAATTTTGTCCTGTTTCCGATTGGGCTATTATTTTTGCAAAAAGTGTTGATTTCTCGAAGAAAATTGAGTGGAAATCCAACATCGTTATTTTACAAAGATTGCCCGCGTCAGACGTAAACAGTGCGGGTTTGCCTAATCAAAAGGTTGTGGAATCATCGATACTCAATCCAAAGCGAGACACACAATTCGATTTGACAAACGCGCACTGTCTGCCAGTATGGCGGGTTATCTTACTTGATAATACACAAACAAAGAGACTGGATTTTCATTCCATTTTCTTCGAGAAATCAACACTTTTTACAAAAATAATGGGCCAATCGGAAAGAAGACAAAATTATCTACCTAACCGTATGTATTTCAAAGCAAAATAATTAATTTTAATATGTGTAAACAATGCCAGAAAAACCAGTTGGTTTTTCCGCGATAACTCAGGCAATTTTCAAAATTTCAAAAAAAGCTTTCTATCTTGCCCTCCGCCTTTGTATCAGCTTTCGAATGAGGGGTTGATCAATGCTGTCAGATAAAAACTGTGGAAAAAAACGTGTTGTAGCGTACAGAAGTTTTCTTAATTTTCCGGAAAACTAATAGTGAAATCGGAAAATTTCTTAAATATTTGGAAAGAACTTTTTATTTGCCATCTGACAGTACAAGAATTTTTGCAAAATAATCACAATTAGTCAAGTTATAAGAGAAAATATAAGAAATTGTACAAAAATACGATAAAAACATGTTGTTAGATTTTCGTCTGTAATTCAAATTTGCGTCAACATTTTGAAAAACGGAAAGAACCAAAAAAGTCGCTATAAGAAATGCCCTTTTCGAAAATCTATTTGCGGTTGTTGTAGCTTCAAGGACGAACGAGAAATAGCAAGTTACAAACTCACATTTTCGCCGGTTGAAATTCTGAGGAGTACTCTGTGTCCTTAATTCCAGTTATAAAATTATTTTTAACTCTAATCTGACGAAAATTTGCTAATTATGGATAGATTTCCATCAAAATAAGAATGTTGTTTAGAAGTTTTCACAATAACCCAAAGGACGAGGTCTATACAGATCTAGAATTTATTGAGTGTAGATGTTTGTTTATAGATCGTTTGACGTCATTTGAATCATGTACGTTGCTATAGGGGCAAAACTAAAATCGCACCCATAATTTTCCTTTTTCTCTATACCTAGAAAGGATCTATAGATAAAGATTTTTTTCTTTGGAATATAATAGAAATAAATCGAGAATACTTTATTTCTTCTTTTACCTTACTAAATAGATACACAGTTACTTTTCATAACGAATAACGAATAAAAACCTACTGTTTTTTAATTCATCATGATGCTGTTCAAACAACCGACAAATATTGTGAATTTTTTGCCCTCTTGTTTACTTTTATTTCTGCAAGGATATTTTTGTCAGAATTACGTATTAGGTGTAAACTAAATTAATATAAAACGACCTTCACTTTTATAATTTTTGCACTTTTGAAATAATTTTATACGATAGACATATTTGCTACTTATTAATAGTAACAATTAAAAAGTCAAATTAAAAGAAGCATTTTTCGATACAATAATATCGTTTTTATTAACATAAATAGATGCATTTTACTGTTGAAGAGAATGAAATTTCAGAAAGTTAAAAAATCTAGATAGAAGCATGCTTTTAACTTATATTTATTAATATTGGGACTTTTAAATGTAGTACTTTGGTTATAATAGAACATAAAGTGTCTCCATATAGCATCTAATTTGTTCTTACGATATACTTTAATGCTTATTATTCCAATAAAATTTTCAGTATTCGATTAAATCTAAATTTCTACTAATTGAGTTTTTTTCGTGAACGTAATGTACTTAAAATACTTGATGATGAGGATTCGTCAAAGTATTATTTACTAAATCGATTATGATATGAAATCTTTACATTTGTGTACACAAAAAAATAGACCTGGTTGACAACAGTAGAGTAAATATTTAATCATATCTTCACTATTCAAATGATTATGTTTCCAGTTTTTCAAACATATCGTCTAACAATAAGGACAATATTTTCTTATTGATTTGTTTCTAATATTTATTTTGATTTTATCATTACTGTTTAAATTGATATATGCTGTTGTATTATTTAAAAATTAATTTGATGATAGTGGAACTTGTGATAAATTAGTTTTAAGTTTAATTCAAATCGTATTTTGTTTTGCAACGATTGACATAATTATTGTTAAGGTAGGTCGAGTATTTTTTTTTATGAAAATTTCTTCTAATACACAATCAATTTGAAACATTTTCCTATTAAAAACATCTTTTAAAGCCAATGAAAAGAATTTTGTTTCACATAACATTAATTATAATTGTATGTTTGTTATTTTATAAATACCCTAAGCTTTCATTCAATATAATTTGTTCTTGTTTTCTTATTTAAGCTTCTCCATTTTGAATAGCCAAAAATAAACCGACTTTACCCCAGAAAAGTAGAACTTTCAAGGGTTATTCATGAATAAATTTTAAGCCTGTTATTTTCTACTTATGGCCATTTTAATTTAACTTTTATTATGACATTGATCATTTTTCGATTACCTTTCGATTAATTAATGATTTCGACATTTTATTAGAATTTTACTATTTTTATTGGCCGACTATTTACAAAATTCCTGCGGTATTGGTGAAATTTTCATATAAGAATATTTTAAAATATTGAACTTTATTTATAAATTCACTAATAATTTAACATGAACTTTTAAATTCTTTACGTATTTCTCCTTTAATAATCTTGATCAGTTTTAATTTTGAGTTAGTTCTTGAATAAAATCAAATGTCGAAAGCTCTCAACTTTCGATTAAAACAAATTGGAAAATACTGTCGTAATAAATGTTGAAATAATTCTTCTCAGTAGAATTCTACTAAAGAAATAAATGTACGTTTTAAATCTACACTACACACATACATACGGAATTATCCTTGTAAATGTCTTACAGTTTAATTTCTATTGGGAATTTTGTTGAAAAATTAAGATTTATTATTAGTAATAATAGCAAACCATAAATAGACGTTCTTCTAATTAACAAATCTAATGAATTTGTAGAGAGTAACAATTATATGTTAATTCGACTTTTTCTTTACACGTTTGTATAAAAAACGGGACCTCCAAACTTTATTGACGTTTATCTACATTGTTTTTCCTAATTTAATTTAAATGGTCAATTACACGAAATTAAAATAGTAATTGAAGGATATCAGTTCAATTTTTCTACTATTTGGATAAAATAGCTACTAAAAATCTGTTATTCATAGATTTGTGATATCAATAATTCTGGATTACAGGTAGATTCTTATTTAGTTGAATGAAAATTTCAAGGGTACAACGTAAAATTATCATCTTCATTCATTCAAAGTATATAATTTAGATGACTAAAAAATGCCTGCAAGTAATCTCTGAGTTATCGTAAATAATTATGATATTATTATTAAAAATTTATTACAAAATTGTCGTTATTTATTGTATTTCGTTTGATAGATAGATGTTACATTAACCTTCGATTTTTATCAAAAAAGTGCATCTTTATAGTATGCGTACAAATTCAAATATTTATCTAAAGTTCATTCCATAATATGAGTGCACTTGTTAATACTCATTTTCATTGATGGACTTTTATTTTTGAATAATATTTATAAGATTTCTAATTTTAGCAAACAACAATAATGATCAGTTTTCCTTTAGACTTTTCCAGTGTAGAAAAGTCTTTGGCTCACTAATTTTCGTCTTACAATTAGTTTTTATTCTGAATCGATAAAATTTTGTATTTGTTATGACATTTTCAATAATTTGAGTTTAAACGTACCAACACGTAAATAAGGAATTTTGTTTTTATTTTTTTGTTGATTTCTAATAGAAACATTAATCGAACTTATTTTAATTTGTAAATCATAGTTGTTTATAGGAAACTTTAGTGTGGCATCATGAATTTGCGTAATGTTCATTAATTACTGATTGGATTTAAAAATATAACAATTTAAATTAGTTCAAAGATCTGGCCTTAAGCTTTCCTTACTCACTACACAACATATCGTTTTTTTTTTTTTTAATTCTCTTTCTATAAGCCGATTAATATTTTTATGACTGTTAGTAATAATCTTGTCTATTTTTTCGCGTCTAAATATTGTAAAATATACACTTGTAAAAAATATCCGGTTATTTTTCAGTAATTCCGTTTGCCACGTGGCTGAGATTAAAACAACAATATTTTGATTTTATCCATAACCAAATTAGATGAATTTATTTGAATTTTCGATTTGAATACTTTTTTTAAAATATTCTAAACTTGTCATCGACCCCATTTAAAAAAAAAGGAAAAACTTTGAAAACAACAAGATAATTATAAAAGTATTCTAAAAATTATATTTTTGAGTAATTTTAAATAATTTCTGGAATTTTTTCAAGAATTAAATTTTTAATTATTATAATAGTTGTAATTGCTCTTCCTTTTTTCTAGACACTTCAAAGAAAACTACAAAATCTGAAAAAGGAAATAAAGATGAAAGCTCTTCAACATCCGGTAAGTTTCCTTATTTGTCTTACCGTTTTTATGCAAACTTGTTACATTTTTTATTGAATTCATTATAAGAAAATAATTATCGTCGGAGAATTAACCAACGTTTTTGTAACGAAGGTTACGAAAATCTTGCTTGTTTGTGTTCCTATAAATTTTTAAAAAATTTTAACAATACTTTTATGATGTTTATAGGGATAAAAATAATTTTCTAGCAATTTGAGGATTGTATCTACATTCGAATCAAAATGAATTCTCATTTCCTAAATATGCCACAATATTCTCTCAAAAAACGGATTGATTCCATTTTTCTTGCAGATTTACATACATAGGAACATATTTAAATTTATCGAAAATATACGTATACTATTACGTAATTGAATTGTTTGTTATTTTAGCCATAATTTTGGAGGTATTTTCGTATATACCGTATTTATTTCGAGATAATAATGTTATCTTGCTAAATAATTAGCTTTCCATCAAGGCTACAGTGTTGATTTTTGTTTAGTCAATCATGAAAAATTCATAACAATTCTTTGATTTTTTCTTGTTGTTGTGGCTCCATTATTTTTGTGATTGTTTTAATTTTCTTTTAGTAATTGTCATCTGATTACATAAAACCAATTGCAATTTTTTCCTTCAATGTCATTATTGGAATGTCCTTGACGTATTGATTCATTAAAAATGTGCGGAAATTGAAAAATATCAACAATAAAAATAACAAGATTCACTTGGCTTTGGATCAATAAAATACAAATTAACAACAATATAAGCATAAACTGTTCCTTTTTTCTATTGCAAACAAATCGGATGGATGAGTACTTCAATAATAGGCATTATAAGGTTATAAATTATTTGAATATACTATTCATGTTACCATTTTTCTTCTATTTCGGTTAAAAAAAGAACTTAAGTCCACCAAATTTCAGTAAGATGTCACTTATTATTAGAAACATTAAAAAAATCATACAGTGTGTCAGTTTTATTGAGTTTGTAAATTTCTAGCGACAGTAACATATTAAATTTCCATTTTTTTTAAGAAAATAAGTATTTAAAATGGAAATATGTTTACAGACGTATTCAGATCATATACGTAAATGTATCATTAAATTTGTCATTTCTAACGACACCTTCTTTATTCCTCCTACTTATACAACATGTATAGCAAAATAAATTAAGCAAAAATCATATAACTAGAAAAAGTTGTTGGAAAAGCTTAATTTGTTAGACGTCAATCGATTTTCATCTCACTTATTTTCAATACCAAATATCTACGTTGAAGTTAAAAAAAGTGCTATTTATTTATTGATAACAAGTTGGAGAATAAAGGAACTAAAATAGTGCTAGTCGACTGTCCTTTGTAGTGTCGTCTTTGCCAAATAGACAATTTTTGGATATGATTTGACGATTGTTGGCAAAAAAATAAACAAGCCTATCGAGAAATCTTTTTGTTCAATTCCTTATCTATTAATTTGTTATGTTAATTATTTTTTATGTCAAAATAGGACTTTGTTCTATTAAAATTTATTCAAAAATAGATTATTCTGATTCGAACCAGAATTATATTTTGAAATAGAAATCAATTTATATTTTTTTACTAATTGGTTTATTTTAATTAAATAAATCTATAGTTTGTTGATTAAAATTTGAAAAAAAAATTGTTAGTATAATTGTGCTTATTATTATAGAGAAATTGATTAGGATCACCTTTGACCTAAAAACTGATGATAGTTAGTTGTCAAACATAAACAATTTCTTATTAAATTATTGAAATAACAAAATATTAAGACTCAAAGACATGAATTTTATCAAAGGTCGTTGTTATAAAAGAACTGATCCTGTGATACCCACATGAATAGTTCATAGTTTTTGTTATTATATTTATTTATTTATAAAATGAATAATTTTTCTTCTAACATTGATCTTCTAATTACCCAGGTGAATTAAAAAAAAAGATGTATGCAATGAATTTCCACAAATTTATCAAACTGAAAAGATTAACAAAAATTTAACGTTTAATTCTAAATTCAAGGCAAAAGTAATAAAAAAATAAAATAAAATAAGCTTAATTTGGTTTACTACCGAATCAACAATGTTGAACATTTTTAAACGTTGATATTGTGTTGTGTCAATATTTTAATAAATTTTAATTCAATTTAAACGTTAATTTTATTAATTACATATTAACAAATTCTGTTGTGATCAAGTATATTGGGATCTATTTTTTAGGTAATCTTTTTTAATTATAAGAATAAACAATTTTCTATTAATTTGATTAGTAAAACTGTTGAGATTTTGTGAGAATTCTTCAATAAATTATCGACTTATTGGTTTAGCAATATTTCTTCTTCTGTTGACGATTAATAAAGGACGTCTAGTTATTACCAGTTTCATATATTGTTATAACTTGTAACCAAGGCCTGATATTTAAAAATATGAGGAACTTAAAATATTATTTTTTAATCTAACCATAAAATAAGATCATTGTATCAAGTTCAAGTGTTTTTTTAATTATTATAAAGTACTCGAAAATTTTCGTTTATGAGAGGGCAGACGTTAGAATACTGTTTTGTCTACCTCTATTGACTTTATAACTAATTGTAGATATGATATGTTATTTATAATTTGTTTAAGTATTTAGATTTCATCTTATTTAATAATAATAATAATAATTTATGAATTTATATTTATTTTAAAGATGATGCGCGTCATTAATGCTAAATTAAATAAAAATTGTTTGTTTTAGTTAATAACAAATATGATAACAAGGCATTAGCTTCCGTGTCTATTCACATATAATATTGTATTGACATAAATATTTTCATTTAAGGGCAAGAACTTGAAAAAATGCCGCTAGAAGAGTAATGAGAATTTTTTTAATAACTAAAATATAAATTGTTTGTTATATCATAAGTTAGTTCAATTTGTTTTTAAACATTGTGATAAACTTTAACCTCTTATTATGTATGTCCCTGTTACTGTCCCTTTTCTTCAGCTTCTACATTATAATTAATCCGAATTAAAAAAAATTAATGTCTTCTAATTAATAAGTTTATACTATAATTAAGAATATCATTAATAATTAATGATTATATTAAAATAATTTGAATTTTCACCTCATTGTAAATTCTACAGTTTTTTCGTTGTCCATAAAAAGGTAGTCCCTTTGAAATTATAATACAAAACACTTGTTATAGATGCGATAAGTTATCAGTGATAACTTATAGAGATTTCATATACTCTTATATCTTTTAATAAGAGACTGTAACTTATTCTTAGATTTAATTAGCCTATTTATCTTCATTGATTATTGCTATGTTTACATTACTTTGGCTTGATTTTGGAGATCTACTGGTGGTTGCTTCTTTTTACAAAAATGTATTTTCAATAATTCAAAAAAATTGGCTTATATTATACTTATATTGGCTTATATTACTATATTATACTTTATACAGTGCGTGTGAACTCTGTTTATTTGTCGTAAAGCATTTTTAATCAAGATAATCGAATACAAGGTTCAGGAACTTAAATAAAATCATCTAATTGAAATTGAAAAGTAAGTCAGTAGATCACTTTTAAATTTGGCAAATTGGAATCATTAATTAAATAAAACAAAATCTCAAAATCAAAGTCCGATATAATAAATAACAATAAATATTTCAGAAATATCCCACTATCAGATCCTAATATGATAACAATTAATTATTTGGTTTTTTATTAATAACAAGTTCTTACCAAAAAAATATTTCCGATATATAATCCTGTTTATTGTTATTTATTATACCCCGTGTTTCACTTAAATGTTCCTGGTTCTATTATCAAGGATTTATAGGAGGGTCCTTGGAGGTCATTTTATCAAAATCTGAACCTCGTAGTTCATCTGGACACAAAACGCTGGTTTTAAAAAAAGCTACGTTTTTTGACTCAAGGATACTCGCTATATAATTTTTTTCATTTTTCTGCATTTTAGTCTGGAAAAAACACGAAGCATTCCTACTTGTTCCAGAATAAAATGGAGAAAAACGAATAAAATCAATGTTAGGAGCATCTTTGATTGAGTCATTCTGGATCATTTTATGTGCGTAACTCGTTTTTGAAAGTCGCAACATTGTTAGAAACGATGAGCTACATGGCTCAAATTTTGCTCGAATGATCTGTAGGGGGTTCCCTGTAAATCCTTAAAATATTTTCCAAATCAGTCGTGAAATACTAGGTGTTGTTATAAAGACTAGGAACATTTAAGTGAAATACTCGGTATGGGAGTTTGGTGTTGAGATTTGTTTCATTTAATTATTCAATAAGTCCTAAATTTGGGAATAAATGTATACTTGGTTTTCAAAAATAAATCGGAATCATTTTTTAAGAATATTTTTATAAAAGAAATGAATTATCGTTGATTTTTCTGAGTTTAATATGAAATTAATTGTCTTTTAAATGTAGAAATAAATAGGTAAATGAAAATGTATACTAAATGCGTAAAATTGGTAGGAATAAATTTTTATGAATGTAAACTTAATGCGTCATAATAGGTGGAATAAAGATCAAAGTATATCTAAGAAATTAAGTGTTTTTGAATTGTTGGAAATTTGAAATGATTCACTTAAAAGTTGATTTGGATGAATTTTTCTTTTAAATTTCTGATTGTTGCCCTGAAATTTCTAGCAACACCTTACGTACTCTCTTAAACATGTTTTTATGGTAATTTAGGATGATTAGATATCGATTAAGGTTCTTTTTCTGGAAATTAATTTAATTTTAATTTTTTATAGGAGGCGCCAAGGCATAATTAAAAGGATAAACGTAGTTGAAATTTTGTTGGTGAACTTGATTTTTGAAGGACAACAGTATTAACTAATACTTTTAGCTCACCTATTTGTATTTACTTGACCTTATTTAACCTTACTTGATTTTTGTGTAAAAAAATTGTTTATCCTTTCAAGTTGATGAGGAGAATCTGTTAGATTTTATCTGGTTTCATATTTCAGAGATACGCCAATAAGTTATGTTTTGTATTCACAATACAAAACAACATTTAAATCGATAAAATGATGTGTCATTGTCGTTCAAATAAAGCAATATTGCAGATTTTCAATTTTATATCTGATTCCTATATGTATATTGAGAATAGACTTATTAAACAGTTTAGAAACAAATACGAATTGTAATAATCGTGATAATCAGAGTTTTTTTTCCGATCTATTAGTTTAATTATGAATAATAAGGTAGAATCTAATTACCCTAAAATGAACATTTAACAAAATTAACCTGACGCTACCTACATAATTTTGGGATTTTCAAAAGACAAAATATTTTTATGGAAAATAACTTAAAAAATCTTAATGGGGCAATCAAAATTCAATAATTTCCTAAATTATCTATTCATAATATAAGTACATAATTGCATTAGATTATCATGAATATAAAACAAAACATCTTATCCATAAAAACAATTCATGAGAACCATTCTTTAGTTTTCTTAATTTTATTTTCGCCTTTTTTCGGCGAGGTCCCCTATTATTCTCTAGTATTTCTGCTATGGCTTGTTGATGCCGTTGATGATAATAGTGCAAAGAATAATAAGACGAAAAGAAAATTGTTATTCTTAAAAAACAAGCCTATAATCGACTCGTTCAGGTGTTTGACCGCTAATTGAACCTGAATCCTTTCGTTCTGTACGTTAAACATAGATATAAACAATTTTTTTTAATCGTATAAAAGGCGCATAATAGTTCTGAAGAAAGGTAAAAAGATTAATAAAAGAATTAAGCAAACAATATAGTCATTTATTCGTATTTCAATCTCTTTCGAGAGGTGAATAACAAAAATTTTGAATTCCACAAATCAAAGTTCAAAACATTATTAGATAAATTGTCCAACTACCAGGAAGAAAAATCCACCTGCAAATTAATATTATTGTTGCATAATAATGTGCAATAGAATTAAAAACGTGATAATTGTTTAACAAATATTTGATTGAATCATTTGTTTATTTAATTACATATTAATAGTTGACCCGTAATTGTAAGATTAAAATTTCACGAAGTCACTGCCAGTCTAGACGGAATTTATTCGAAGCAAGGTCGGTAGTTTTTTTCAGAAAACTGAAAAATTTCAAAAGAACTAAATTGGTTAACAGTTTGTAAAGTCTATTTTAAAATAAGAATTAGACGATGTTATTGTTATTAGTGTTGTATTTGTAAAATTGTATTTTTTCATGGTTATCAAATTAATCAATTTTTAGTTAAAATTCTAGAGACGTTGTTGTATTGTAAAAATTCTAATTTTAGATCGGAAATTGAGGTGTAGAGAAAGCTATGATTATGATATTAAGTCTGGTCAGGGTATAAATAATCGTAACGGTAGAATTCAGATAAACTTTCTACGTAGTTTTCTTCAATGAATCAACATCTTGAGTATCCCATAAATAAAATTCTCTTCATGTTTATCATTTGATTAAATTAAAATAGTTATTTAGCTAAAAATATAGACATAATTGCGACTTTTCTTTCTTCTCCCACTTTGCAACATTAATATCATTATTTTGTTTGTGCCAAAGTTCTCACAATTTTATTTTGATTTTCCTTTTTATTTTATTCGATTAAATAAATTAGAAAATACAACGGTAAATGAGGATTCATATTGATTCTTTTGTTGATGTTATTCTTGTTTCGTTGTTGTTTACTACCGATGAATTTCGTAAACTTGTCAATCAAAAGTTTTTTTTAAAGCTAACTGGAAATGAGCGGAAAAGCTCCAAAATTTTGTATCAACAATGAAAAATCGTTTAATAATTGCATTTATTGACTCATTGTAATTTAATTTATTAAAACTATATTGGAGACAATTTTATTTTTAAACAAACGACGAGTATAGATGAGTTTATAGACATATGTATATGTTTTTTATCAAAGCTAGGAACGTTTAAAAATTTTTACATATCTTTGTTTTATTGTTAAGTCGCCTTCATTAGATTATAAACGAACAAAGAATCCTTTGAAGCACTAATTAAATGATAATTAACCTCGCAAATATTTTCAAATATTTGATGATTTTCCAATTGCTCATAGAAATTTGCTTCGATTCACCTATTTTATCAATTGAAAAATATTTATTTAATACGTTACAAAAATTTAATTATAGATAACTGATTTTTATCAGAATAATCCAAGTAAATATTAATTATAATCTTTCTATTTTATTAATTTGTTGTATTATGTTAATTTTACTTTCAATTTATTGATATCATCCTTCTTCAGCATATTTTAAAGCATCAAATCTCCAAAAATTATTAAATTGAGACTTCAAAAATGAATCCTATTTTTATTATAAGACAATCTATTCAGTAGAAGTTTCTAGTTGTTTAGAACATCATATCAAATGAATGTAAATATCACAACTAAAGCTTAAAGATCGATATGTAGTCTAACAAGGAAAGCATCACTTATTCATATTTTCCCTACAGTTCATATTTATTAGAATTACCTCTTAATACTTCGCTTTTATTATCGTAAGGACCATTTTATTAAGATGAGTCGGCGTCGTAGTAAATTTTTATCATGTTTGTGGTCTAGATTTTGGTGACATTGATCATTTGAAAGGAATCAAATTAAATTTGTAAATTGTACAATATTCTAAGGTAGTTCGTTCAAATCTATGTATATTCTTTGAATTTGTAAACAGTAAGATAGACGTAGATGGAAGACATATAATGATGTATTTTCCAAGCAAGTAATATATGCTGATGCAGCATATTTTCAACCAAATAATTTATCCTAAATGGTTGGTGGGTTTCTTGAATTTAAAATACATATATTTGTCTTCATTTAATGTTCTTTAACGTTGTTAATTTCGTTCATTTTCATCATAGATTTGATAGACTTCATTTAACAACTGGCCTTCACTGGTGCGTTATACTTCTTTTTGTCTCTTTCAAAAAAGTGTAAATAATTTATAAATACCTAATAATTTACATTATGTAATTATAATTCAATACTAATCTTCAAATAGAACATCTAGGAGGACGATAAAATTTTAATTGCATAATTTCAAATGGTTTCATGAACGTTTTTTCTTTCATATTGTTTAAATGAAGTTTATTTCCGTTGTAGTTTCTTTTATAATTCACTTATTTATTTATATCAAAACAAGTCAAGGCTGTAGTCGTATGACGATGGTGCTTTAAATTTGAAAAAAGTCACCACATAAAACTCGTAATCGTTCAATATCTATAACCATCAATTTAATAGTCGAACGGGACGTCCTGAGCTCGATTCCTAGTCGATGAAATGAACTTTCTTCGGTTGAAAAACTATCACCATTAGAACTATTTGTTAATTAGTTATTTTATCTTTATATTAATTACAATTGTCTGATAGCTTGATTACTAATAGAAAGGGAATCTCTTTTTATCACAACAAAAAGTATTTAAGGCTTCTTCTATCATATTATATGACTTCTAATTAATTGTAGTTATTTTTCTCAATTTATTCGTTTCTGTTGGTTTCGTCTTCTTTCGATTTTATCTTAAGATATCATGTAATGCGTCAATGGAATATTGGAAGGACGAATTTTTTTTCATTAATATGGTTGAATGTTAATTCTTTCAGTTTTTTTGCCTGTCTAATAACTGATTATAAGGCTTTGGAAATGATTAACAATTTATAAAGTGATTGGCAAAGTTGGTTTGTTATTTAGATAGAAATTTAGAATTATATTTGATTTTTATATATAAATTTCCAAATTAAATGGCAGATTATTTTATGTTTTTTAATGTATGGAAAATTTAATTTGCAAGACTGAAGAATCTGGGAATAGAATTTATCTTCTAAAATCTTTAACAAGATTGAATTGTTTGTTGACTATATTTTATCTTAAAATGAAACAAGAAAATTTTCACATATTGTACTAATTATAGCTTGTAATGTACTCGAAATTGCCTCAAATTGCCCAATATATTGTTAGTTTAAAGCTCAACCAATTAATGATTATTGTTTAAATGTTTATGTAGCAATGGAGTATTTTAATTTTGACGAAGACAAAGTTGCATAAACTGAATACTAGATAATGATTGAATGCATTTGACAAGTCATGTCACCTACTGGTGAATCATGAAGAGAAATAATATCAAGGACGCGTCGCAGTTTAATTGACCACCATATAAACTTATATTGATTATGGAGCAATAATTCACACTTTAGATAAAATTGAAGAGATGTCAGATGAAATGATAATAATTGTTTAATTTTGGTAATATTTATTATATTTATAGTATGATTGCAATCATTAAATTAATCAATTGCAATATAATGCACATACGTTATAAACTTCAATATGATGTATAATTGTTGATTTTTATAGAAGTTTTACCCAAATAAAGTAGGAAAAATTGCGTTTTCGAACTTGTTGCAGTGGTGACTGGCGACTTTAATTAGTGGTGCCGATAAATACGTACAAAATCATGTTTATAAACGATTTGCCTCTAAATATATTGGTTTACAATTTTAGAATCATTGTGATTGTTACTATTTTTTAATTTTTTTCTATAAAAATTATTAGTTTAAAAAACAGTTTTACTGTTTGAACAGTTAACACATTTTATGGACGAAATTGTTACTAATTTGTTTGCAAAATGATCTAACCGACATTTACTTTAAAAAATTTTACATCTATAAACAGAAACACGAAGAGAAGGGCAAACAACAACAATAAAATCTCTATGAAAAAGGAGTATATGTCGCTAAATTGTTTATATTTTAAATAATATTATATAATAATTTAAATTTTCATTTTTAACTTTCACAAAATCTGGGATTGTTCAATTTTTTAAATGACTAGAGCCTTAAACTTTCACTAATTTGTAGTGAAAATAATTTGGTTGTATTTAGTGGTGTTTTTTGTATAATTAAATATTTGCACACGCATATTGTAGAAAAACAATTAATGATAAGGTAACAGTCACACTAATAAAATGATAACCAGTGACATGGTGTCACATTGATGACACACTCCTTTAAGGATCATTGAGCTGTAAAAAAATTTTCAATATAAATCGAATTATATCCAATTTTTTCCATTATTCATTTTAATTATTTTCAATCAACATTTTATGTAAAAATAACAGATTGTAATCGGAAATTTATTCCGCTTCTTGTTTTTCAAAATTGAAGGGTAGAATTCTATTTATCTTCTTCATTATTATTAATATTGTTTGTTCGTTATATGCATAACAAAGTTCATTTTCGGTATATTGAACTTGAACAATATTATTGATTATAACAATAATGACAATAATAATAAGTTGCTTTTATTAAAGATATAACAACACAATTTTAACACTCCTATTATTAGAGATAGAAAATAGTGGAGTAGTGTTACGAAATTGAGATTGGATACGACACAAACACATCAGTATAGAAGCATCCGTTCTAGATTCTTGAGAAAAACATTTAGGTTTCTTCTAATTTCTATTTAAGTCAATGATATTTGTCCCTTTCTGTTTCATTTATTTATAACCTATTTGTATCAGATGATGTGCACCAATATTTACATCCTAATTCAACAAAATTTTTATAAAAACTTGATGAATCCACAATTGAGAATAATTAATTTGTTTTTTGTATTCGATTAATTGAAATTATCGTTGGATATATTTGAATAGCACATAGATTTTGATTTAATTAATTAGGAATATGCGATGATAGTTGAGTAACTTTCTACAAAGAAATTGAATAATAAATTTTATAATTTGACAAATAACAAAAGTAATCTGGCCTAAATTTGGATAGTTCTCCAATAAAATCGATAATAAATATTTTTAATTTATTTTCGTCTTTCAAATAAGTTTCTCTTTATTGATTTAATGTAATTATTTAAAAAATATATAATGAATAGAAAGGGTTATTAGTGACGATTATTTATTGTTCTTGTGCAGAAAAATAGTTGAAATTTATTTATAATCATTTACTATAAAATATTTAACAATAACAATAACAACAGCGAGAATCGTGAATTGACAAATTGCTGCTTTTATTAATGTCAATTATATTTTTATTTAAATAAATTATCAACAATTGGTAGATGTATGTGTGGTGCAATTTTTTTTTTAGATTGGTCTTCTAGAAATTCTATCATTTTTTATATTTTTGTGTCAATAATTTAAAATAATTTTCGAATTGGAATAATATAAGGAATGTATAATCATTTTAAAAATATACAAAGGTCCAATATAATTGAATGATTTGTTAATTTTTCGATAATTTAAACCAAAATATATGTGACAATCGGGTAATTATTCGGCATATTTAGCAATTAATTAAATCGTATATAGTGATACAATGAGTATTTTCTGTAAATTGTAAATTTAGGGAATTTATCTAATATTTCTTTATTAACTAATGGTTCAATAAGGAGAGAAATTTATTTTATTCAAAACTTGAATCAAGTCCTGATAGTGATTCTTGACTTGCTGAAATTGCTGTAAATTTCTTGATAATTCTATATAATTTTACAGATTTTCAATGGGGCAAATCTTTTACAAACTCCACTATTTTAAACCTGCTAAATTTCAATTAGTATTTTGTCTTATTTAGTTAAATAAAACCTCATTTGATGGAGGAAGTGTATTCAGATATTTGGCTGTTTCTAACATCAACGCTTTCAAGTAAAATGATCAAATTCAACAAATTCCTTTTCATTTCTATGTGTAATTTACGTATAAATGATAATAGTGGAATTATAAATATAGACTCTTTTGATATTTTTGATTATCACATATCAAACTTTTTGCTGATGTTTATAAGCTAGACAAATAAATTAACATTAACATTAACATTTCATTATAAAACGAAATTTCGCTGTTCTTTAAAAAAAAAAACTACGTACAAAAAATTTGAAATCATTGATATAAAGAAAGTTAAAATTATACGACAGTTTTGTTCTTAAATTAACGGAAATATAATCGTTAATTATTAAATTTCTAATCAATACCTATTCTGAATGGCAAGGTAATAATCACTTCATTTAATTTTATAGTTTTATTATTTTATAATACTAATAAAATCCAACAAGTAAATGAGGCAAAATATTTGAAATTAGAAAATTAGTTATACCTGTGATAAAGCTGTTTCGAACTATATTAATTTTAATATTTAGTAGATTAATTTAGAAAAACATAGGGAAGTACAAATTTAGAATGACTGATCAAATCTAAAAGTGCACACTAGGAATTTTTTTGAACGTATAGTAAATACGGTTACAAATAAAACAGTTAGTTCTGTTGTATTTTTTTCTATTTAACTTATTATAAACCACTTCAAAAAAGTTCAATTATACTCGTTAAGAATTTTCGACAATTATCCCAAAGGTGTGTATGTGTTTACATAATTAACAATTAACGTCTCATGGAAAAATTCATTAAAATTTAAATTGACCAAAACATTTTTCCCCAATTATTTGAATTATTAATAAAAATACCACATGTGTTTATATATTTCGGAACTGTGTCCAAATTTAGACTTTTTTTCAATGAATAACCTGTAGATATTAAAAAAGAATGAAAAAACATGCTGACGTCAAGCCAATTGTAATTATTGAATGATTTCTTATACGAATAAATTTGCGCGTTGTCTTTTTATTATATTTTGATCAAGTCTTGGCCTTGTTTATCGAATTCTATTCACCTGATTTAACATTATTGGAAAAAAGAAGGAAGAGATGTTTATAGTTAAACAATTCCAGTTATAACTAGTTACCGAAAATCGTTTCTGAATTAATTACCATATTTATACAATTTAAAAAAGGTTTCAATTACATTAACCACTTTGCATTACAATACCTACATTGGCAAAAAAAACAAGCAGAAAACAAGTGATTATTTTATGGAATTTATTGGAAATTATTGAGAGGAAATCTTGTATGTTTAGTTTGTACGTTTTTGTTTGTATTTAATGTATAATTTGTAATTATTTTGAAAAGTTGTAATTTTAAAAAATTTATACAGGACGGCTTATAAAAAGTGTCGTAATAGTTGTGCTATTTTCAAATACTATCTACTTTTATACTTTAAATGTTGTCTATTTGAATAGTGAATACAGAACAGTTCGTACACGAATGAAAGTCTATTATGATAGTAAATATGTGTTTTATAGTAATTTACCTTCGAAACCTCACGATATTCGTTGTTGTCCTAGGCCGGTAAATGAAAATCATTTAAAATTATAAACAGGAAATGCCATTATCGCTATTTAATAAAGAAGGACGCAGTTATCTACTACTATAACTAAAATTATAAAAATACAACTAATCAATGGCGTATCTACCTGTAAATCTAAATTAAACTAATTAAAATGTCCGATATTCTAAATCTATTATTTGATAAAATTCAAATATAATCTCCATAGGGTAATGTCCTGTATAAAATAGAATTTATCATATTCATAAACGACCATGAAACGGATAGAAACCAAAATTTTCGATATCGTGGCCTTCATAGAAATATTATGATAACCCACGACTCCCTTGAAGATGATAATTGATGCTTATTTCTGATTGAATCTTGCAATTATGGTAAATATTAGTGTTTGATATTTCATTTTGTTTTTATTTTGTAAATACACTTGAAATTCTTGTTGCAAGTTTTAAATTTTTAATTACTATTCTGGCATCTTAATAATAATAATAATAATAGGTACGATTATGTTATTAAACGACTTGACAATTAATTGTTTGTTTGAAATTATTTTTAAATCTAGAAAAATTACAGGAATTGTTTCTATGTTAGATAAGGTTTGATATAAAAACTAAAATAAATTGTTTATGAGTGACAAAATTAATTGTAAGTGATTATTACCACATTGATCTATTGCTATTTCTTTCTTCTAATCCTAATTAATTAAACGTTAAAGAATAATTCATAGACAAGTCTAATGTTTCTAATGTTCACATTTAATTTAACTTGAACAAGAATAATTAAAACTATTTGTGAAATTACCTACAATCTGGGAAAACCAATAATCACTTAACTATTTAGACGCCAAACGACTTAATTGTCTATATTTTATAAAAGACACTCATTATGTATTATTATTACTCTATTTACTATCTACATATTTCCATGTTTTTTACTTTATTATTGTCTCTTATCTAATATATTTCTGTTATCACGAATAGTCGAAAAAATTCCTATAATTTTTTATAATAAAACCAACATTTTTTTTATTAATTGTAGAAGATTTTGTCTTCACATTTTAATGATTTTTAATTTATTCGAGGTTCTAGTGAATTGCCTTTCTAGTTCTAGAAATTGGCAAGTTCAAAAATCTCATTCAATTAGGCTTAATCAACAACGTCCTGTATTCATCTTTGAATAGAGTTTGTTTAGAATCTTTAAAATTCGCACTATATGAATTTGGAGTTTTGCTGTTATTTTTAATTAAATTAACAGTAAACGACAATGATTTTATGTATGTAAAAGCGATAAATTGAGTATCTTTTATAAATTTAATCAAGAAGCCAGACAATGTATTATAGTTCTATATATATTGTTGTTGTTATTATTGGAGGCAATGAACGACCATTGTCAACATCACCTCCATTATCTCCAGATCAATCACGTTCATTTTTTTTTGTTCATATGATTTTTGATTATTCTTAATTTGTGCATTGCTAATTTTTGCACCTCTTTTGTGTTATTATCAGTTGATTTGTCAAATTTATACACTACCTATTTGTATAATTTGTTTCTATATGGTTGAGTTTCAATATAAAACTGTGATTATAGCAATTTTTATAAAAGTTGTATTTGTAATTTTTGTTTACTTGTTGATCATTCGTCCATAAAACAAAACGAGGTGACGTGCTTGTTTCAAATTTGTTTTGAACATAAACAACTCAACCCTACAATTCGTGGGTTATAAATAGTTCGAAACATAGAGTAAGCAAGAAAATTCGAGAGTACAAATTAACTTGAACAACAATAGAAAAATTTGAGAGGGTTTATTGCAACAAGTGGTCTGATTCATATACATTTCACTTCGTATTTGTTTCGATAGAAAGGTTGTTTTTTTCAATTTGTTTCAGTTTGTTGAACTTTTGGACATTTTTGGGGTTTGTTTTGCAAAAAATTATAAACATTTTACAGTTACTGTTGAATGCATTTTAAATTACAGTTTTCTTATTTCTTGAAAGTAATTTGGAACATGTCAAAGAACAAATAAACAAAATCATAAGTCGATTCATGGAAATTCAGGGTAAAATTAAATGAAATACCGATAAACAGTTATAATACGATAATTAAAAGTGCAGTCTTAATGTGGTTGATTTTCGTGGTGATAGTATAAGGGAGATTCCTCGATTTTACACAAAAAAGCGATTTAAATCCGAGCTTATCTAAGCTTTCTTGCACTGCACTGCACTGACAAGTAAACCTTACGAAGTCGAAACTCCCGATTTTGATGATTTTTGGTATATAAGTACTTCATTCTATTCTAAGGGATGCGTGTTTTGTCATTCGTGCCCATACGCAAGTTTAAGGGAGAAAATGGGGGTTGAAGTTACCTCTGCAAAATCAGTTTTTTAGCAATATCTTTAGAACGGTTCAATATTTTTTGATAATTCAAAAACTGAAAGATAGACATTTGTGAGGCCTATAACGTGGTAGAAACCAATTGTCAATATCTTGTTGGGGGTGGAAATAACAGGCACTCATGTGCCGTTTTTTACGGTTTTTTGCAATTTTACACCCCATGGTAAAACATAGCAATACGAAATTTTTTGTAATAGTAGAAAATTACAAAATAAAAGTTACCTGTTCGAGGGTTTTTCATTATTTTTAATTGTTACCCCATAAATAATTATTAAGTGTTGTAACTTTAGGGGTGAATTTTGGCTATGTATATTATTTTTTGAAATCGTATTTACGTGAGTTTTGAAGTTATTTGAAGAACCTTTCAAATGATATATGAATGAGTACCCCAAACTACCCCTTAATGAATTATGCTAATCTGACTTTATGAAAAAATATTTTATTGTTATTAGTGATTCTACTCATAGTAATTATTTTATTTACCTTATCTAGTATATAATTATCCAATTTTTTATTTTAATTACTATTTCTACCAATTACAACCCCTTCTGAATTATGATGTATAATGGCAACAAAATTTGGTAACTTGACGAAAGAACGATTTGAAGAGTGTTTTACCAAAGTGTTCATCCCAAACAGCAACACAAAATCTGTTTGGGCAGAAAGCAAAGGCTTGTATGAAATAGTCCCACTATCCACATGTGTCGAAATTATGAATTTACCAAAGGGGTCTACTGTACTTATTCAAGCTCTAGAAGTTTATGGCTTTCGCCAATAGAAGAAATTCCTTAAACAGTTTTCGAACACTGTGTTGTCATGATATGATTGTAATATTCACTTAAGGGATAACATAATTAAACTACAATCATTAGTCCATAATCAGTTTTCTTCCCCTAGACATACAGAATTATTCAAATATGCGTGGTACCAGAGTGAATTTCTAAATGAAAGACCAGATTTTTCTACAGATTTTTCATTCAAAGCCTATCATACAAGCCGTACATGTGACGATTGTGAATGTAACCTGCAGATGGTGCAAGCAAAATCTTTGCTTTGAACATTTCTTCCAAATCTATCTTTACTATAACAACTGCTGACCATAAGCAAGTTGTTACGTATATGGAAATATGTAAAATGTAGGGAATTTCTAGAATAATTGTAAATAGAATAATAGAATATTTTTCTATAAATTTATATTATCATAATTCGGAAGGGGTTGTAATTGATAGAAATAGTAATTAAAATAAAAAATTGGATAATTATATACTAGATAAGGTAAATAAAATAATTACTATGAGTAGAATAGTAATAAAATATTTTTTCATAAAGTCATATTAGCATAATTCATTAAGGGGTAGTTTGGGGTACTCATTCATATATCATTTGAAAGGTTCTTCAAATAACTTCAAAACCCACATAAATACGATTTCAAAAAATAATATACATAGCCAAAATTCACCCCTAAAGTTACAACACTTAATAATTATTTATGGGTAACAATTGAAAATAATAAAATACCCTCGAACAGGTAACTTTTATTTTGTAATTTTCTACTATTTCAAAAAATTTCATATTGGTATGTTTTACCATGGGGTGTAAAATTGCAAAAAACCGTAAAAAACGGCACATAAGTGCCTGTCATTTCTACCCCCAACAAGATATTGACAATTGGTTTCTACCACGTTATAGCCCTCACAAATGTCCATATTTCAGTTTTTGAATTATCAAAAAATATTGAACCATTCTAGAGATATTGCTAAAAAACTGATTGTGCAGGGGTAACTTCAACCCCCATTTTCTCCCTTAAACTTGCGTATGGGCACGAATGACAAAACACGCATCCCTTAGAATAGAATGAAGTACTTATATACCAAAAATCATCAAAATCGGGAGTTTCGACTTCGTAAGGTTTACTTGTGAGTTACATAATAAATACGTAAATGAAATCAATTCATTGAAGAATTTGGAAAAAAAATCAAAAATTAAAGTATAATTGACTACTTTCCGGTGTGCGTCACATTCAATCTATCTCGAGATTCTCACACGTATATCTAGGGAAATCCAAATATCATACCGACTCTAAAAACATCAACAAATTTTCTGTATCACGATGTTTCATAATTGTTTTCTTGTAAGTGTTTACCGAATATATCGTAAAAGTATTGCTTATTTTTGTCACATTTCATACCAATTGATCGGCTAAATTAACAGTTTTTAGCCGAACCTACATTAAAATATTGTATGGGAAGGCGAATCTACATCCAAACAATAAAGAAAATTAAAACTTAACATTTATAGATATGTTAATTCGTAAATTTCAAGTTCTGATATAAATCTTCAAGGATATTGCATTTCATCAAAGCAGGATTAAATGCCAAAGCATATAATTAAGTAAATGCACTTGATTTGTGTCAAAATGGACTAGATGACCATGATTTTTGTCACATTTAAGAGTATTTTTTTACTTAACATAGTCTTTTGGAGCTTCCAATATTGATTTCTGAGTATTTGTTTTTTTAAATAAATTAAAATATCTCAAAAAAACCGATGAATTTGCAACTATATTGTGCCTGACCTAAATCTTATGCTGAAAATTCTCAAACTGAAGATTAATCGTGATGGTAAAATTATTTCGAAGAATCGTTTCTTGATTTTCAATAAGTTTGATTTTTTATAAAAAAATATCGACATTGTTGTAATTATTGTTATTATAATAATTATTAACAGTTATAATGATGTAGGTGGTGCCCCTTACAAAGTACGTATTGTTATTGGATTGTCGTTTCGAAACCATCCCACTTTCATCATTTTATTCCTTTTATTGTTATTATAAAATTTTTTCTATCAATAATCTAAGTCCGCCTTTATATATACTACCAATATTCGATTTATTTGATTCGAAAATTCGAAAACATAAATAAAATCACCGAAAATTTTGAGCGGGAATAGAATTTGTATTGGTTTATTTTGTACGCATGTGTAGTTAAAGAAATTGCACTTGATTTTCAGTCGAGTCCTTTGAAAACTCACATTCAGTCAACGAGGATCTATCGTACGATATAAAAGTGTGTTTTTTTAAATTAATTGCCAATGATTCATTATATAAAAATAAAATTTATTAAATTAGAAGTAGATGGATGCTTTGTAGATTTTTATAGCGCTTATCTGTCTCCTAATTAAAAACAACAGTGTTTTTGAAGTGTGTAGATTTTGTGAAAGTTCAATTTTTGTTTAAATATTAAAATTGTAATTTTTTTATTGAGACAAAACGAATTTGACGTGAGTTCCAAATAATTTCTAATTCTCAATTTTATATGCGTGATCTCTGTATAAGTATTTGAAAACTGTGATATTTTTATTAAGAACATATTCTTTCGAATTGTCGTTTATCCTAAAATAAAAACTGTGATTGATAATATCGTATAAGTTGTATAAGGTGAGAAATTGCGTTTTTAAATTGGTAACTTGTTTACGATATTTATAAGAGAGTCTGAATTTTATTTATCCGTTCGATTCGAATATATTTCGCTCTTATCTATTTAAATTTTCGTTAATATCTCATAGACACATTTTTATACGAAAATCATTTAATGAAATTTTCACGAGGCAAACAGGTACGTCAAATCAATGTTTTCAAGTTGTTGCGACAATTAGATTAAGGACATTTAGACGATTAAAATTCCGTCTTTCGATAATCTTTTAAACTCTAATTTTTAGAAAATAATTTCTCGAAATAAAACAACTAATTCATTTTCAATATTTGCTTTAACGTCAATGATTATCTAAAATCTACAATTTAATATGTCGGTTTATCAGAAAAACAGAGATAAACAAATTTCGGTTGTAAATATCACTAGAATTAGGGTGAATAACCCCTTGAATTGGAGTTTTTCATTAATTTTCCCCACAATCATTTCGATTACTTTCGAATAATTATCGAATTTTTCATGTAACTTGTTATTAATGAAATTATCTATAACAGCCTTGAGAATGTTTAGTCAATTTGCATAGTCTAAACAACAGCCGTGTTTATAACACGTGCTTTTCACTATAAAAATTCGAAAATTCCTAAAAATTTTCATTTAGCTATACTTTGATCCATATATCTTTCTTTTCCGTTTATTTCTACCAAGCGAATTTTTTTGTGTTTTGTTGAAAAACGCGTCTATTTTTACAAATTCTTCTTTTTTATTTTGTTTCAACTTTTAAAATAACTGCATAATTCAACATGTTCCTGTAAAAAAAACTAGTTTTTTTTTGTTATTTGTTGACAAGGTTGAGGACAATTTTGACGTTTCTTTCTCTCTAATTAACATTTCCATTAATTAATTACCGATTACTATATTATCGTTAAAAAAATCAAAGGATGTCTTTAATTTCTTCACCATTGATAATTGCTATACAGGATTGTTATGTTGCAATAATTTACAGGTGATTCAAAGATGACGTTGTGCACATATCCAACCGTGGGGGTGAGGCCCCAAATAAGAGAGAGACGTCCAGGACGTCCCCCAAGTGGCAAACGATTAGCTATGGTCAGTAGAGAGATGCCAGCAAAAGTACGTTCAGCATTTAGACGTAGCCTGGACCCATGTGATAATTCCAACGATAGTGGCTTAGGGTAAATTAAGTTTTTTTGTCTTTAATTAAAAATATTTTTATTAATGAAACTTTAAAAAAAAATCCAATAAAAATTAATGGACCTATGATTAAGTGAAGAGTAGCATTTATTTTTTATTAAACATAAACGGAACATTAACTAAATTTTTGTAGGATAATTAATTAGAAGTTTACTTTAAATAATTCTCTAATTGGTACTTGAAGTGTTTGCTTTTTTAATAACTAAATGTTTATCTAACATTAAACAAATATTTGTTGATTTTATACCGAAAAAAATCATGCATAATAGTAATCATTCGTTAGTAACCACGAAGTTTATGTATCAGGGCCGTACTTACATACCATAATATTGAAACAATACAGATAAATACAAGGTTTTGAATTGATAAATATTCGAAATAATTTGAAAATTCTAAATTGCTTTTACGATTATTTGAATTTGTGCGTGCAATTACCTTTAATTCCAAATCATCTAGAGTTATCGAACAATAATTTACCAAATATAATTACTTTAATCCCTATTTTTGTTGCTTATTTGAAACAAATGTATCTAGAATTGAACAATAATTCAATGGGGACATTTTTCGAATTGCTTTGTTTATATAAATGACGGTCCTGATTTATTTATGATTGATAAATTTGCATCAATCAAAGTAAAGAACGATTAATTGTTAATTTATTATTATTATTATTATAGTTTCGATCATCATTCAGACCCACAACATATGGGCATGTCTGATCGGGTGACATGGGGTGGTGATCGTGCCGAATTAAAACGTCCCCGTTTGGATATTAAATTAGAACAAGATGAAAGGTATAATTTCCCAGAAACTTTAAGAAGTTGTAAAGTTAACAATCATTATAATCATAATAATAATAATAACATTACTTCGTGAGTTTCTGTGGATTTTATTACAAAGAAATAATAATTGATTTAAAGATTATTTATTGTTATTTTATAGATTAATACGTACATTACCATCAGCGACAATACCACCAACATTAAACGTAACAAATAATCAATCAACTAGTACAGTACGAACAGTACCGCGATGTTTACCATTATCAACAAGACAGGCACCATCAACACCAGTCTCATTAACAACACAATTACACAATGTTTCGCGTTATAGTGAGTAGTTTTTATTAATTTGATTGCAATTATTGATTTGTTTAATTATAGTGGATATAAATTTGACGATATTAAAACAACCAGAACAACAACATCGCGCCCGTTATCAAACCGAAGGTAGTAGAGGTGCTGTTAAAGATCGTGAAGGTAATGGTTTTCCAGTTGTACAATTGACTGGATATTATCAACCTACAACATTACAAGTAATTATTTTGATAATAACAAAATTTGATTAATCAATCACGTTTAATTCAAGGTATTTATTGGTACTGATGTTGGTAAAGTAGCACCACATATGTTTTATCAAGCATGTAAAGTTAGTGGTAAAAATTCAACACCATGTATTGAAAAGAAAATCGACGGTACTTGTGTTATCGAATTACAATTAGATCCATCGAAAGAAATGAGTGCAACTTGCGATTGTGTTGGTATATTGAAAGAGCGTAATGTTGATGTTGAACATCGTTTTCCAGACCAATTAGCTAGTAGAAGTAAAAAGAAATCAACACGTTGTCGTATGATATTTCGTACAACTGTAACACATGATGATGGTACTATTGAAACATTACAAGTTTGTTCACAACCAATAGTTTGCAGTAAGTTTCAATTATATAATTTAATTCGAATTGATTTATAATTAAAATTATAGCCCAACCTCCAGGTGTTCCGGAAATATGTAAAAAATCACTAACTTCATGTCCAGCTAGTGGTGGTTTAGAATTATTCGTACTTGGTAAAAATTTCTTAAAAGATACAAAAGTTTATTTACAACAAATAGATGATGATCGACATATACGTTGGGAACAAGCCGTTGTTCCCGATAAGGAGTACCTTCAACAGGTAATTATTAATTCGAATTTTTGTTGTAGTCAATCTATCGTTTTTTTTTTTCTTCTAAAATTCTAGACTCATTTCGTTTGCGTTATTCCACCGTATCGTCGAACGGATATCACAGAACCTGTTACAGTTAGGTTATGTGTGGTATCTAGTGGCAAAACTAGTGAATCCCATCAGTTTGTATATACCCCACTAAATGGGGCTATACCTAGCGGTAAGATAGCGTTAATTCTATTTAATGGCATATTTTAACAAAGGATTGATTTAATATTGTTGTTTTGAGAATAGAAATAATAATTGAATTTGATTTTATAATTTTTAAAATGGTCTAAATCACAACAACAAAAAAGAATTAAGTCAATCTAAGCTTATTTAAGCATGCGTTGCATGAAATTAATTGAGTGCGTGAGATTAAAGGGGTATTACAAAGGTTTCTTTTATATTTTCATACAGAAAAAGGTACGTAAATAAAACTATACCAACTTTGTAATACTCTTTTAAATAGAATGAAATTGGAAAATTGTCAAATCATTATTATCTAATATTCCAAGTTTTTTTTCTGTACAATTACTTGAATATTTCAAGGTTCGGTTGACAATTTTCCAGTTTATTTTAATTCGATTTTTTGTTTCCTTTTTTCTCTTTTTTGAGTTGGTAAACGCGTACTAAAGTATGTATCCTTTTGTATGATTGAGTGTGTTTTATGAAAGGTAGAATATTTGGAAATTGTTGAATAAGTTTCTATGAATGTTTTTTTCTAGAATGTCCGTCTATAAGGGTGTTTGTTTTAGTACAACGTTTACCCCAACGATTTCAGATAAGGGTTATATTACTCATATTTGTATAGAGATTTTCATTAATTATTAGTATTGATACAATAATATTGATAATTAACAGTAATAAAACCCTAAAATTTTTCAGTGGCTTTGGAAGCAGAAACACTATTTTTCATATTTTGTATTTTTTGTGTTTTATTTAGGTAGAATTCCACAGTTAGCGTCATTTATTTTTCAAGTAAAAATGTATTATATATTTTATGTATTGTGATATATTTTTTTAAATTACCATGTATTCCTTATTTATTTTGATGTTATTTCTTTTTTCTACTTTAAGGTGAATTGTATCTGATAAAATTGATATGTAAATTTTTAAGAATTGTGTATTTTCAAAATTATCTGAAAACAGTTGTAATTACCAAAGCTACAATTGTGTACTGTAAAATCTTTTGATTATTGATTGATAACAATTATAAAATGAAAGTTCTCGTCATTTATCAACGTTGATAAATCAAAAAATTTTACAATTTTATTTCGACTTTCTCTGTATGAGATTCAAAGTTGTCTTTCTTTATTATTTTGTTTTTGTTTTTATTATTTTTTTATAAACAAATTTCAAATGCGATTGCTTTTTCACTTTGTCTCATACAGCATACAGGCTCTGTATACGCAGAGGGGCCACCTGCCATCGTCTACTATCAGCCTGCGGGGCCTAATCTACGCCGATGACGCGTCATTCAGGTTCTAGTTTCACGGGTACTTAAAAAAAACACACGATACCTCATACATATTTATTTATTTATTTTTATTCAAATCTACATAATATACAAACAGACACAAAACACACACATATAAACACCCACACGGCATTCTTTTTTCGGAACATTTCCAAAACTCGTCAAATAAACAAAACAAATATGTTCAGTTCTTGATGAAATTCTTATCGGATTCAAATTAATCGATATTACAATTTTTTTAGAACTGAGCGTGTGTTAATGTTAATGATTGATAAGTAGATTTGTTCCAAAAAAGGTAAAACATCAACACTCCTGCCTGATATACAAACCAAAAAATTAGCGTTATCCATAATCCAGACAGTTTTTTTGCAAAAAATCTATTTTTAAGTTCATTTTTATATAAGATCCTTAATTTGTAGAAGCTCATAATTTTATTATTACATTTTTTTGTTAATGTTGTAATTTCAAAGTTAGGTCCTGGATAACACAATATCGATTTTTTTATATATAAATTCCTCTTCCGCATACAATAATAACAACAACAACAATATTAATAATAATAATAATTAAAACAAAATCTAGGTATGACCACGGCAAAGATGAGCGAAATATTTTGGATATTAAATTTACACCTCTCAAAATAAATATGTTTGAATAATTCTTTCTTGCAGGAATACCAACAGCATTAGACAACACCCTGTTTTTCGACCTGTAATGTTAACGCATTGGTTGAATGTGATGAACGTATTTCAAAAAAAAATTATTTATAACGAACGTGTCCGAATTAGGTTTCAAATATTGTCCTATATTTCAACCATAATTAAAATTATCCATTATTTATATATTTTTGATACATCCCTTTAAGAATTCTCTCTACAATATTTTAATATTGGGGTATATTTGTTATAGGTGGTTGGTAGATTTTAAGGTCATGCTTCATGTTCTTTTTGATCGACTACAAATTGTAGCAAATTTTATTTCAGATTGAAGTTGTACGATCAAAAAGAAACATCTCGAATCAACTGTAAATTTCCATTTTTTCAACAATTTTGTAGCAAATGGGAATTTATGGCCGCAATGCTAGGCTTCAAAATCTTGGGTCTAACACATTTTTATTCAATCCATTTTCATTCAATTAACATTAGTTTTAGTTCTATTATTTTAGTTATTTGAAAAACTGGAACTATTTCAGGCTATGATTTTTTTTGTAAATTACATAAAATTATTGAAAATCTCCTCGATGAGGCGATTTTTTTCAATTGGATTTTTTTGTAATAAAATAGACGGAAAGTCATACGGGAATAACGCACTAATTCCTTCTAGAGCTTTCGTTACTGCTTTCATGTCATCGATTAAAAGAATGCCACCCCCTAGAATTAATTTTTGTCTTGTTAAACATTCATTAGCAAAAAAAACAACTAGAAAAAAGTTTGTGTGATAGTTCACTGTTGTTATTGTTAGTTAATCTATTTAAAGGGTGGGTTATCGATTATTTTCCCGTTGAAACTATCACGAATTTATCGGTGGTGGCATAATGATTGTTTTTCAATTTTAAATTTTGCAAATCAATTTAAAAGATGCACTTGGTTATTTATTTATTTATATTGATAATTTTCTTTATTATTAAAAAAGACAGATTTGGGGTAGAGAGGTTTCTTATAATCGGTTTTTTATATAATTTGTCCAAATTGATATTATTTAGCCTGAAGTATTCAATAATCATTTTATACTTATCATAAATCCTATAATCCTGTTATAATGTAGGTTTAGATTTTTTTGTATGTACCATGAATAAATGGTATGGAAGTTGCATGGATGCGAATTCATTTTATGATTGTGCGGATGATTGGGGCGTTAACATTGTGGGTCATGTCTATCAAGCCATGGCAGTTTTTTTGTTTGTTAATTTATCATATTTCCAGATTGTTGGTGTTAGTTATTTTTGTTGAAATTGTCGAATTGATGGTTTAATTTGCTTGGCTTGAGTGGCAAGTCCCCCCCTTTTCTTACAGTGGCTTTGACGGCAGCTATTAGTTATAATAACTTATTGTATGTATACACGTTGTAATATTGGTTCTGTATTTTACAGTTCATGTGGATTCGTCATTGTCGTCACCACCACAACAACAACACCAACATCATCACCACCAACAACTACAACAATCTCAACAGGCGCCGTTCTTTAATAAATTATTATGGCCATCGAATGTTAATAAACGTGAACAAGATATGGGTATAATGCCGCCGCCTGAATCAAGTCTGGTACCGATGTCGACAAGACGTTCGTCGTTGAGTATTCCATCAACTAGTGAATTACATTCACCACCGTTACGTACATTAAAACAAGAATATATCGATGAGAATAGTCAGAGTTCTATTGTTGATACAATGGATGTACAACAAGACCAACAACGCTACCGGCATGTATCTGAAAGTAGTTTAGATGTAAATCATGGTGATTCAAATCTATCGATGATAAATGAGAATTCAATGGATATGATGCACAATCCAAATTTGATAACAAATGAGAATACTAATGAGAATTCAGTTGATGTTATGGTAAGACGGAATTCAATGAGTAATTCGTTAAATGTAAATTTAAATAATGTACAACAAACAGTAGTGAATGGTAATTCATTGAATGCAACAATGCATTGTAGTAATTCTGTTGTTACTGATCGTTTGGTATTGTCGCAATCATCAATGATGCAGAATATTCTAGCAGCTTCCTCAACATCACCACAATCTTCATCATCATCAACATCACCAAATCATCGAACACCACGTACAACTGAAGATTTAAAAGTAATGGATTTACGTATGAAAATGCCAATGGCTACAGTTGCGGATTTAGTTAATAGTAACGCACCATCAATGGCAACATTACAAAGTTTCGGTGTAACTGAAGCTTCAAATATACCATTACCGGCACAGAGTGCACAAAGTGTTGAAAGTTTCTTAACAAATATCGAATCGAAACCGTCATCACTTATGACAAGTAGTGAATTACAGTTGAAAAATGAAGTATCCGAGAAGATTAATCAAATAATCAATAATCAAACAAATCTATTAACAACAACAAGTAATAATTTAGTCGATCATGCAGAACCGGTTTATTTAAGTTCGCAAAGACCATTTCTATCGAGTACAACACAAAATGAAGTAATGCAAATTGTTGCAAAAAGTGAAGCTGCAGCTATAGCTGAACAAATGCCCGAACAAACAACAACAACAACAATTGCACGAACAATTACAACAAGTATCAATAATAATAATAATAATTTAGAAACTGTGGCGAATCATATAAATACATCGAAATTGGATGATTTAGTTAATTCAACTGTTGAGTCTCATATGGGTAGTCCGCCTAGATCTGATCAAACGAAAGACACATTATCGATACAATCTCAACGAAATGTTCTAATAACATCAAGGGATGTTATGTTGAATTCACGTTCATCATTAATGGTACCACCGATAATTACTACAACATTACCATCACCAATAATGAACCAATCAGATCTGAATCATTCGCATTCATCACCGAATCTATCACCGGAAGTTATATTAAATTCACAAATATCACCAAGTTTAATGTGCCGCAATCAAGACACAACATTAATGCCAACAACAATTTGTCAAACAAATCCAACAGTTGATACGAATTTATTGCCAGTTAATCAACAAACTGTAACAACATTAGATTCGCCATTATCAGTTAATAATACATTAGGTATTGTTGCAGCAACAGAACCGGAAAATGTTGTACTATTAGAAGCAGCTGTAGATTTATTAAAAACACAAAAGAAACTATCCGAATTAGATCAAAATCTAACAAGTCAATTACAAGGGAACAATTTTGTACAAACACAATTTACAAATGTTGTAACAACGACAAAAACACAAGTCGCTGCAACTGTAGCAACAACAACAGTACAATCACCGATTGAAAATAATACAACAATACAAGAAGACAATAAATCCGATTTTGTGATACCAGTGCCTGTTAAAGAAATGGCTGGTGTTAATCCATCAGCAGTTGCCGAATCGGTGCAAGATAAGAAGAATGAAGATCGAATGATTCCGCAATCGTTCACTTCATTAACCGAAAACGAATTGATCAACTTGATAAATCCCAGTTGTTTCGATCAAGGTAATAACAGTTACCAATAAATTCCGAAAAAAACTGTTTTGGAGAAAGAACAATATTCACTCATAAATTCGAATCGATGTTCTTTTTCGTAAAATAGAGTTAATTAACACAAAATATTGTATATTCTATGTATTTGTGTATTTTTTTACGTATATAACTAATTTTCTATTGTTATTGATAGTGTTCAAATTTCTATCATTGCATGGCTTTTCCACTTCAATCTTTGTTAGAATACATCGTCTTGCATTATATCTTAATCCATTTATTTTTTTCAGTATAAAATCATTGGTGGAGGCATCATTCATGTTCCGCACTCATTGCTGTGTAAGGTGTTATTATTTTATTATTATTACAATTATAAAACAAAAATTGTTCGCATTTAATGAGAAAAAAGCTCCGCTTACGATTGTGTGCTTTTTGTCGCCTTCTCTTATACAAAAACAAATATTAATCAAAATTATTAGATTTTTGCAAAAAAGACGTAATCGAGTATTATTATTTCTACTATTTATTGTTTTTAATCAATTAATCTACCGGATATAACGATTACGTTATCGGAATTTTCTTTGTGTTAAATTTTTGCTCAACTAGAATTGTGAGTAAGCTTTTATTTTTATTATAAAAAGACACGAGACTTAAGATTTTTGTTAATTTTTTTGATCTGCGATTTTAAAATTAATAATTATTACCGTATGTGCGTGTGTGTTTGTATGGTATTACAATTCTGTTTGTTCCAATTTAGGAATTTGATGAAATTTTATTTTTTCCGCCAATTTCCAATTGAATTTTTCTTTTACCTTTAAATATGGACGATAATTGTTGTTTTTATAATCGTGATTAAAAGAAATGAAATTTCATCACGATGTTTTCCATGAAAGCACTCTGGGTTTTATTTATACTTGTGCAGTTATTTATTTATATAGTTTTTAGAACGTTTTCTCTTCGTACTGTCATTGATGCTATACATCTAGAAAAATACGAAATATCAATCAACAAAAATACACACGAAATCATATATATACATAGTAATTATTAATAATTAAGAGATTTTTATTACCTTACTATATTGATCAATTTTATTACTTCATCTATTATAGTTTAGATTTAATACATTTTACTATGGAACAAGTATAAATAATATTTATTGTATATTACATGTATAAAATTTGTATGGCTATTATAAAAATTATCCAAGTGTTATATTGATTGTTACAAGGTGTATATTACAGAAAATATATATTGAATAAAACGTTAGTTCTTCATTACACCCACCTCAATTTCGCCCCATTATCCTAAAGTTGAACCCTTTTCCATCCTTAGATGTCGGCAGTTGTCTCAACAATTCGCGAAACTCAACCAGACTACCAAAAATGGAACTATGTGATTTCTGCAGATTGTTTTTTGAGCCTACTTTGTAGACATTTATGAAGTCAAAATTGAGAGAAAAAATTTGAACGTTCTACTATTAAAACTGAAAACTATAATGAAGGAAATCGAAAAGAAATGTGAAGATTTAGGTGACAACACGGGCAAAAATAAAATGCTCACATGTCACAGACGACGTCATGTAAATCGACTTTTTTCTGTCATAATGTACACGATCAAAAACAAAATTCTGAAAAAAAGTGCATCAACAACCGAAATTACCGAATTGAATACAAACAATTTTCGATTACGCGAAGCTAAATCATATGGTGATAAAATGTCCGAATCGAGTCTATCTGGTTCAGTATTAACAGTAAGATCACATTAATTGAAGTTGCAAATAATTAACAATAAATTAGGAAAATGTTCAAGGATTGTGCTATAAAAATTACAAAAACAATAATGTTATAATAACCAAAGACCGACTAACAGAAGAAATCTACTACGTGAACGAAGATATACTCAATTATAAAGGTATAAATTACACACCCAACGATATCGCGTGGACTTGGAAGAAAGACTGTCGCATGTGGTTGTGGAAGAATAACAAAGAACTGAAACAGAACCGTTCAGTTGCTGAAATTGGCCGGCGATAAAACCTACAATTTTATTTTAAATTTTCCGATTAATCAACAAAATCAGCAAAATTATTGACATGTTTCCAACAATTCTAAACCTTGATTACGATTTTCTACATTTTCACCACATTCAAAACGATAGAAACCAACAACTTCAATTTGATTCTCATCGAGAAATTCTTTAACTGTTATACTATCATCTAATAAATATTCTTGATGTATTAGACAAGTTTCATCATCTTTATCTTTAGCCGGTTTATCATCGTTTGTACCAATTCGATTCGGATTCATACCGACGATATGTTGACAGAGATTTTTACCGATTTGTTTCACATCAATCTCTTTCGGTTCGTTTTGTTTAAAAACAACAACACCACCGACTCTACCTAATGAAATTTCATCGTTTTCATTGTTAAAAGGGTGAGTATAACCCGATAAAAATACACCATTGTCGACTTTTAAACATAGAGCACGTTTCAATGTTGCATTCTCGCCAACATTTCCAATCATCAACGCCAAATGATCAGCCAGCGATTTACCATCTTTCGTCGGCAATTTCTTCAATTGCTCCCCATTCAAATGTACCTAAAATAATTGTTTTATGAAGATTTACTTAATAGGAATTGACAACCTTGTTGGTTTGTTGATCTTTGACGAAATCCACACAACTTTCGGTGACTTGTTTTACCATTTTTTGAAATTCTTGATTGCGTGCCACAAAATCCGTTTCGCAATTCACTTCAACTAGTGCTGCATTATTATTGGCGATACCAATACCAATTAAGCCTTGTGAAGTTTGTCGTCCTTCTAGTTTTGTAGCTTTCGACCAGCCGAGGGCTTGGGCTTGTTGTTTCAGCCATCTCTCCGCCTGTATAATCGAAATATTAACTTATACTCAATCGAAAATTACTAATTTAACTTATTATACTTGCGGTAGATCGTTACTGTGCAATTCTAAAGCTTTTTTGCAGTTAGCGAACGTGTAACCGGTCTTCTTTCTCAATGTAGCCAGCAACGATTTTTCTGCAGCTAAAGAAGTGGCGTGTAAATGAAAGAAACGCGAAATTATCCTTGTCGTCAGCTGAAATTTTGTAAAATCCATTAGAATACAAGTAAATGACTGAAATATAACAAAAGTTACTATGGCAAAGTAGTAAATAACAACGAATTATAGAACTAAAGAACTCATAAAGGTTTTGATAATTTGATCATAATTTTATTATTTTAATTAAATTAACAGAATTTTATAAAACGTAAGTGCAAATTTACCATAATTTTGAAGAAATTTCGAAATTTTCCACAATCTAACCTCAAAATCGGCAAGTTACAGCAGGAAAGTGACATTTCTATAACGCAGAGTAGCCAATTGCTGAACTCAAATTTCCCTATTTTTAATTGCCACAAAAATAATAAATCTATTGCGTTATAAAACTCGATCAAATTCCTTCTAAATACCACAATACTAACCAAAATTTTATAAAATCCCCAAATTAAATGATGTTAAAAATTTAAAAATTGTTGTTTTAGTGAAATTTGGTGTAATTGGCTGCACTGTTCGATTGTCATTTGTCTTGGTAACCTAAAAACCAATAATTCCAGTGGTATTGAAACGGGCGTTGAGATGGCGTCTAGAAAATTTGAAATTGAGCGCAGGCAGAAGATTGAGCATATAAAAAAATTACGGGCGGAAATCGAGGCTACAGCAAATGAACGAATTAAGATCCGTAAAATCGAATTGCCGATAAACTACGATATAGAAGATAGATCATTGTTCACTTTTCCACCCGAATTTATGAAGCCGTGTAATGAGAGGAGGCGCAAAAAGAAAATTGGTTCAATACATCTTTGAGAAAAAACAATTTTATTTAATATTGTTGAATTTTAGTTCGAAAAAGTTCATTAGTATCGTTTGCTGAAAGGCGTAAACGTAAGGAAGAGTTTAGGAAGCGTTTAATTGATTTGATTTTTGTTGATAGAAGCGATGCAAAGGGCGATTTTGATGAAATTCCCCCTACTAATGATAATGATTTGTATCGTTATTATTATTATATTAAACATGGGGTTGATACAATTAATGTGGTACCTATCGAAGAACGCGTCATACATAGAGTAACTAACACTATTCCTATATTTAGCAAATTCTAACAACATTTTCCAGTTCTTATTGTTAATTCCGAGAAAATTGAAAATATGGCAGGATATTTTGTGTGGAAATCTTTTAGAAATTCGTGAAGATTTCGTGTTAACGTTGAAGAAAGCTATCGTGGATTTCGCGTTAAAAGATCCAACATTTAATCGATTATCGTTTAGTAAAAATCCTGAATTAGCTGAATTAAGTCGGGATCTATCAATAAATTTCCATACAATTCATTTGAGACTAAAGCGTAATTTACATACGGTTAATCCATATTTGCTTGCTATTAATAATCTGTGGTATACGAAATTCAATAAATTACGCATTGTTAATGTTAATGAATTGATTCGAATGAATAGAATAATGGAACTGAATGAGTTCAATAAGATTATAGACAAACAAATCGATAAATCCAAAAATATTTTGTTAAAAGAATACTATACGACGATTATTACGAATTTCTTGAAGGATAATACTAAAAATCAATTTTTGAATATTAAAAGTTTAGATAAAATGCGACCGTTTTATAATTCAATTGCCACACTAATGACGATACAATTTCAACAATTATGTCTCGCATCATTACAAGATTATGTCAATTATATCACTGATATCAAGGTGATTATTAAAATTTCAAATATTGGAGAATAATTGTAATTTTCAGTATTCGAATCGAGGCTATTATATTCATTTAATACAATCTGGGCCTTGTTTAAAATTTACACCACAATTTGAGGATTTCTCCAAAATTCTACTCGGTGTAATTGAGAAAATAATAGAAGTTGTTATGTGTATGCCACGTTTAGAATACGAACTTTATTTAGATATGGGCGAACCGCAATATCTAAATGTATAAAATTCTAATTAAATTCATTCATTATAATTAAATTAAATTTAAATTCTAGCCAATTATACCGACGGAAATTCTTGTTGAATATCGTATCCGTATTGGGAAATTATTGAAAAATGAACGAATCGCTCCCGAATTAGCTGTACACGATTTCGATGAATATTTATCACTAGTTGATGGAAGTGTAAGAGCAAATTTTACTGTATCGTAATTAGTTATTCGAGCAAAAGTTGAAAATTCGTTAGAATTTTAGTTTTTGCTATTTTAGTTTTAATAGAAGCGAAAAGAATCGATTTTCCAACTGGGAGTGCATCTGATGTAGGATAAAATTCATTATTCTGTTTTTATTTATTAGGTAAACAACGATATAACGGTCCACTTCACTTATTTCTGTCTATTTCGAAAATTCTATTTGCTACATTTTCAGTCCGACAATATTTGCACAAGAGCCCCAATCGTTCCAATTTACAATTTTCAATCTCCCATTCTGTTTATCTTTCCAAACTTTTTACTTTCGAATTTCTTAATCGTTGCCTTTAATTGCTTTCCTTCACTGTCCTTCCAGTTATATCATTCAAAATTAACATAGAAATTCCCTTCTCGATTCTTGTTTGAAATATGAAACAACGATTTTCAATTGGAAAATTCGACGAAATGACGCGTTTATTTATAAACGTTATTCGATATAACGGGAAAATAATTGCGTTTCATGCAGGATGAGGAATTTGTTGAAAGTTTCTTGAGTGAGAAGCACCCCCTCCAACATTTCGAAGAGAAAATTCCATATTATAGAAATATCGGTATTGGAATACCTTTAAAGAAACGACACGTCGTAACCTTAGGCATGTACACAATGGATCGTAATGGCTTGATAGAAACTTTGGTTGATACGGTTAAGAGTCTTACCCGAAAAATCATCAATCAATGCGTTCAAGATTACCAATTGATATGTAGAACGTAATTTTCTGATTTTTAATTCCAATCCATTGGCAATAAATTGATGGAATATTACAGATTGGGTGATCAATATGTGGAGATCTCAAAAAAATTATTGATAATCCCGGCGAATACCGCCGAATTAATGGATTTAATTAAATATGGGGAAACTATAGAGCGTACAGTATTAAACGAGATGGAAGATCAACTTAGAGATGTAATGACTTATTTGTTATTTATTGTCGATTACAATCCGTTATCGAATAAGGAAATACAACAGAATCGTTTTACGTTCGATCAGTTTTTAAAAATACCGCAAACTGTAGACGAACATAAAGAACTAACTTACAATAAAACCGAAGAATTCCAAAATCTTCTAAAGACTCGCATCGAGAAATTTGTTGACGATTTGGAACTTTATAGCAAATTAGTTGAAGAATTCGACGATTATGGTGATGTGAATGAATTGCCAACTTATAACAAAAAAGCGGTACAATTAAACAAGAAATTAATGGAAGCTGCCGATAAAATCGACGAATTCAATGAAGAAGAAGCCGCTTTCCATTTCGAACTATCTCAATATCCATTGCGGAAACAAGTAGCAGATAAATTAGAACCGTTTAGAAAGCTTTACGACAATTCTGTTGAATTTCTAACAAAACGCGACTTATGGTTAGAATCACGTGTCGGCAGTTTTGATCCGGAAATTATCGAAAGTGACGTTGGACAATTTTATCGTAACGTCTTCAAATTAGAGAAATTCTTCCAGGAGAAACCGGCCGTACATGATTTAGCCAATAATGTAAATTCTTTGAAATTTTCTGGAATCTTTTCGATTTATTTTATTATTATAGGTAAGAGTACAAATGGAAGAATTCAAGGAGCATATTCCGATAATCCAGACATTAGGCAATCCTGGTTTTAAAGAAAGACATTGGCAACAAATTTCGGAAATTGTTGGAATTGAGATTAAAGTTGATGATGAGTTAACATTGGAGAAAATTATCGATTTGGATTTGGGTGAATTTCTAGAGAAATTAGAATCGATATCGGAAGCTGCAACGAAAGAGAATAATTTGGAGCGGACATTAAGTAAAATGTTGAACGAATGGCAAGGACAAGAATTTATAATTTTAGAACATAAAGATACAGGAACATTTATTTTAACACAAGTTGATGATATTCAAGTTTTATTAGATGACCATATTGTTAAAACGCAAACAATGAAGAATTCACCTTATATTAAACCATTTGAAGAGGAAATCTTGTAAGTTGAAACGATTGAAGTTTATTTCAATTAATTTGAATGCAATTTTAAGATCTTGGGAGGCTACATTAGTACTCCTTCAAGATATATTAGATGAATGGTTGAGGGTTCAAATAACATGGATGTATTTAGAGCCGATTTTTAATTCACCAGATATCCAACAACAAATGCCTGAAGAAGGTAGAAGATTTAGTACAGTTGATAAAACATGGCGCGATATAATGAAGGCAGTTGCTGCAGACCGTAGAGTTCTATCTGTTGTTAAAATTGACAAAATGTTGGATCGATTGAGGAAATGTACAAACCTTTTAGATTTAGTACAAAAAGGTTTGAATGATTATTTGGAGAAGAAACGGCTCTATTTCCCGAGATTCTTCTTCTTATCCAACGATGAATTGTTGGAGATCCTATCTGAAACTAAAGATCCAACTAGGTAGTCTACAAAAATCGTAACTCTTCATAATTAATTCCTTTTTGATTGATAGGGTACAACCGCATTTGAAGAAATGTTTCGAAGGTATCGCCAAATTGACTTTCACAACTGATTTGGACGTATTAGAGATGAAATCAAGTGAAGGTGAAATTGTGCCTTTAGTTGATGTAATCCGTACAGCTTTGGCAAGAGGTGCTGTTGAAAAATGGTTGGACGAACTAGAAACTGATATGAAGAAATCTGTTCATAATATGATTGGATTGGCCGTTGATGATTATGTTAAAAAAGTCAGACATCAATGGGTATTAGATTGGCCAGGACAAGCTGTCCAATGTGTCGCTATGACTTATTGGACGATAGAAGTACAAAATGCAATTGAAATCAGTGTGGAAGCTCAATCAAAATATTTGGGCGCCTGTAATCATCAAATTGAAAGAATTGTTGATTTAGTTCGAGGGAAATTGAGTACACAAAATCGTATAACTTTAGGTATAATTTATAGGGGTGTTGTTTAGATTTTGATTTAAATGAAGATTTGTAGGAGCTCTTGTTGTACTGGATGTCCACGCGCGAGATGTACTTTCAGAACTGATCGAGCATAAAGTCAAAGCTATCACTGATTTTAAATGGCTGTGCCAATTGCGCTACTATTGGATAGTAATAATGACTAATAATATTCCCAAAAAATCTCAAATTTTTCCAATTTTGACAGAGATTTATAGGGAATTTTTATTATAAGCATTTTTACAATTTAATGTTAATTTTAGCAAGGAAATATGGAAACACGCATGATAAACTCAATGTTAAAATATGGTTACGAATATTTAGGCAATACTTTCCGATTAGTGATAACTCCATTAACAGATCGTTGTTATCGTACGTTATTTGGTGCGTTACATTTGCATTTAGGCGGTGCACCAGAAGGACCAGCTGGTACAGGAAAAACAGAAACTACCAAAGATTTAGCCAAAGCAATAGCCAAACAATGTGTAGTCTTCAATTGCTCAGATGGTTTAGATTACATAGCTTTGGGTAAATTTTTCAAAGGTTTAGCCTCGTGTGGTGCTTGGTCGTGTTTCGATGAATTCAATCGTATCGATTTGGAAGTGTTATCAGTTGTGGCCCAACAAATTCTAACAATTCAACGTGGCATCAATGCAGGAAATGAAAAATTGTTGTTCGAAGGTACTGAATTAACATTGGATCCAACTTGTGCTGTATTTCATTACAATGAATCCTGGTTATGCTGGTCGATCTGAATTGCCCGATAATTTGAAAGCACTATTTCGATCTGTTGCAATGATGGTGCCTGATTATGCTTTGATTTCTGAAATTGAACTTTACGCTTGTGGATTTCTAACAGCAAAACCATTGGCTGTTAAAATTGTCGCCACTTATCGATTATGTTCAGAACAATTATCATCACAATGCCATTACGATTATGGTGATAAATACGTTGATAAATACGATAAAAATGAACCAATGAATATTTTTGGAAATTTCAGGAATGAGAGCGGTGAAATCTGTATTGAGAGCAGCTAGTGCTTTGAAGTTACGTTATCCTGAAGAACAGGAAGATATTTTAATGTTGCGTTCCATTAAAGACGTGAATCTTGCCAAATTTCTGGTCCACGATGTACCACTATTTCATGTTAAGAGTTTAAAGAAATCTAATTTTTATTCTTCAATAAAAAGAATTTAATTTATAGGGAATTACCTCCGATTTATTCCCCGGAGTTATTCTACCAGAACCAGATTATGTGATTTTAAATAAAGCAGTAGAAGATGCTTGTATAGCAAGTAATCTTCAATGTACTCCATTCTTTCTAGAGAAAGTACAACAATTGTATGAAATGATTGTCGTACGGCATGGTTTAATGATTGTAGGATTACCGTTCGGGGGTAAAACATCTTGTTATCGAGTTTTAGCCGATGCTTTAGCTCTAATTGAAGAGAGAGTAAATCATTTTCAACAATAACAATTCAAAAATTAATAAAGCGAGATTTTTCAGGGTGGTATGGATGAACACAGAGCAGTCTATACGGTAATCAACCCAAAATCGATAACAATGGGACAGTTGTACGGCCAATTCGATCCGGTTTCCCATGAATGGTCTGATGGTGTCTTAGCTGTGAGTTTCCGAAGTTTTGCCATGTCAACTAATGATGATAGGTAAATTTTTCTGTAATTTTGTTACAATTCTAGTAATAAAATTTCCTTAGAAAATGGCTAATTTTCGATGGCCCAGTAGATGCAGTTTGGATCGAAAACATGAACACTGTACTAGATGACAATAAGAAGTTGTGTTTAATGTCCGGTGAAGTAATTCAATTAGCCAATACGACAAATTTAGTTTTTGAACCGATGGACTTAGAAGTAGCTTCCCCGGCAACTGTAATTCGTAAAGGATAAAATTTAAACAAAATATAATCCACAAAGTAGGTTTCTAGATGTGGTATGATCTATATGGAACCAGTTTCTTTAGGTTGGGAACCGCTTCTATTGTCTTGGCTGAACATTCTACCAAAAACAATAAATATTGATTTCTATAGGAAAATGTTATATCACCTATTTCAAAGATTTTGTCACCCTTTATTGTGGTTAATTAGAAGAGGAGGCGTGAAAGTAATTTATATTTAGAAGTAATAATTCAATTATTCAACAATAATTTCATTTAGGAAATTACAACAACATCTGACACAAATTTGATAAAATCTGCAATGAATTTGTTTGATTCTCAAATGACGGATTTCGAAAATGAAGATTATCGGTCGAAAATCTCCGATTTAGATGCCCGTGCCCAAATTGAGGGTACATTCTTTTTTTCTTGTATTTGGTCAATTGGTGCCACACTAGATATGAGTAGTCGGCATAAATTCGATGCAATATTTCGTGGATTATTACAACGGGAATTTCCAGAATCATTAATTAAGGATTATCAAATACCAATGGCAATCGAGAAATCACAAAATCAATACGTTACAATTATACCTAGTAAAAATACAGTTTTCGATTATCGTTATATAAGAGAGGGTAAAGGATCTTGGACACTTTGGATTAGCGAATTGGCAAATGTTCCACCAATCCCTAAAGATATTCCAGCTGATCAAATTATTGTAACTACAATTGAAACTATACGAAATATCGCGATAATCGAATTGTTAGTACAACATCAAAAATCTACAATAATAGTTGGACCTACCGGTACCGGCAAATCTGCTTATGTTACTGTAAATATTGCTCGAATAATTTTCACAAAAACAACAAAAATTTATAAAATTCCAGGATTTTTTGTTGAGAAAAAACGATACATTTACTTACAAACCAATATTTCTGAGTTTCTCAGCTCAAACAACAGCAAACCAAACGCAGGATATTATTATGGGGAAGTTAGATAGGAGACGTAAAGGTATCTACGGTCCTCCAATATCGAAAAAGAGCGTGATTTTCGTTGATGACGTTAATATGCCGGCAAAAGAAATTTACGGTGCTCAACCGCCTATTGAATTGTTGCGGCAATGGCTCGACCACGGAATATGGTATGATCGTAAAGATGTCACCCCGATACAACTCGTCGATATTCAGGTAATTTTAAGAGATTATCGCAATAAATTCGAGCCTAATAAAGTCTTTAAAAATTCCAGTTTATCTGTGCTATGTGCCCGCCGACTGGCGGCGGCAATCGGATCACACCAAGATTCACGCGACATTTCAACCATTTATGTATCGATGAATTCGAAGATGATGTCCTCATACATATTTTCAGTAAAATAATACAGTGGCATTTAGATGTTCGGTAAATTATTTCGAAATTTACCACAATCTATTCTGATATTTGTATTTCTAGTGGATTTCCAGGTGAATTCGTTTATTGTGCGGATCAGATCGTATTGGCAACACTCGATATCTTCAAGAAAGCCCGTAAAAATTTGTTGCCAACTCCGACAAAATCGCATTATTTGTTCAATTTGAGGGATTTCTCCAAAGTTATTCAAGTAAAATTGGATACAATATTCACCAACAAAACGTAATTGAACAATTTTTTTTCCAGGGTGTCTTATTATCAGTTCCACAAGTTATTGAAAACTCGCAATCAATGAAACGATTATGGGTACATGAGGTTTTAAGAGTTTATTATGACCGTTTAGTTGATGATAATGACAGATTGTGGATAGTTCAAGCGTTACGTGGAGTTGTAAATCAAGTACTTGAAGATGATTTTGATCGTTTATTTGAAAAGATAAAAACCAAAAAATCACCAGTATTTTCTCTATTATTATTATTAATAAAACCCGATTGAACACTATATTTTAGGTGGGCGAACAAGAACTTAGGAAATTATTGTATTGTGATTTCGGTGACTCTAAATCTGATCAAAAATTTTACAAAGAAGTCGCAGATTTGGACGAATTACGCGAGATAACTGAAGCGTATTTGAAAGAATACAACAGTCTGAGCAAAAAACCCATGAATCTTGTTCTTTTCCGGTTAAATCCAAAAATATTTGAAAATTAATCCAAAATAATTTATAATTTTTCAGATTTGCTATCGAACATTTATCGAAAATCTGTCGAATTTTGAAACAACCCCGCAGTCATGGTCTTTGTGTCGGTGTGGGTGGATCAGGTCGGCAATCATTAACCCGTCTAGCGGCGTACATTTCCGAATACGAACTATTTCAAGTTGAAATCACTCGTTCTTACGGTCTAAATGAATGGCGAGAAGATTTGAAGAATATCCTAAAAAAAGTCAGTTCATCCGATCAACACGGTGTATTTCTATTTACCGATACGCAAATAAAAGAAGAGGGCTTCCTTGAAGATATCAGCAATTTGATGAATTCGGGCGAGGTTCCAAATTTATTCACAACAGACGAACGGGTTGAATTGTGCGAAAAAATGCGACAATTGGATCGGCAGCGCGATAAATCTCTTCAAACCGACGGTAGTCCTGTTGCTCTCTACAATTTTTTCATACAAATCGTTAAACAACAACTTCACATCGTTTTAACAATGAGTCCGATTGGTGACAGTTTCAGGAATAGAATTCGAAAATTTCCAGCCATCGTTAACTGTTGTACTATCGATTGGTTCCAGGTTTTTCACCAATAAAATCTTGAATTATTCAATTTATGGATTATATTTTAGAGTTGGCCTGAAGATGCGCTTTTGGCTGTAGCTAAACGATTTTTAGGGGAAATCGAAATGGACCCTAAGGAGCGAGTTATTTGCATCGATATGTGCCAAATTTTCCACACATCTACCCAAACTCTATCTGAGGAATTCTTGGCAAGATTATCACGCCACAATTATGTCACACCTACTTCGTATCTAGAAATGATAAGCACTTTTAAAGCACTTTTATCCAAAAAGAGAGAGTAATTCCCTGTTATTTCACAAACAATTCCAAATTCTACTAATACTATAAATTTTAGAGAGATATTACTAGTGAAAAAACGCTATGAGATCGGTTTACAAAAATTGGATAGTGCAGAAGAACAGATTTCATTAATGCAGAACGCTTTAGAAGAATTACAACCGAAATTAGTTGTTGCAGCTGCTGCTGTATCGAAGACAATGAAAAAAGTTGAAGCGGAGAAAGCGGATGCTGCTGAATTTGAAAAAGTTGTTATGGCCGATGAGAAAGTTGCAAATGAACAAGCAGCAGCTGCCCAATTAATCAAAGACGAATGTGATGCTGATCTATCTGAAGCTATGCCTATTTTAAATGCAGCATTATCAGCTTTAAATACTCTAACACCGGCTGATATAACGATAGTAAAGACAATGAAGAGTCCGCCGAAAGGTGTTCGATTAGTAATGGAAGCAATTTGTATCCTAAAAGTGATTTTTATATATTGTTGGGTTGTTAGATTCTAATTATAATTTTGTAGAATGTTAAACCCGATCGGGTACCAAATCCAAGTGGAATAGGAATGGTTGAGGACTTTTGGGGACCATCGAAACGAGTATTGGGCGATATTAAATTCCTTGATGGTTTAATGAATTACGATAAAGATAATATTCCACCGCCTATCATAAAAAAATTGGAAACAACTATTTTGAACGATGAAAATTTTGATCCGGATAAAATTAAAGTTGCATCAACCGCTGCTGAAGGTAAATCAATAGACATTTCATTGAATTCTTTGAAAAATTACAATAAATTTTAAGGTTTATGTAAATGGGTAATTGCAATATCGAAATATGATAAAGTAGCAAAAGTTGTTGCACCGAAAAAGGAAGCATTGGCAATTGCTGAAGCTAAATTTCAAACGGCTATGAATGCTTTAGAAATCAAAAGGGCTCAATTACGTGAAGCTAGAGAGAAAGTTGCTATACTAGAAGAGGCTTTAGATAATGAGAATCGCAAATTCCAAGAACTTACCGATCAAGTTAATTTATGTACAATAAAATTAAAACGTGCTCAGGAATTAATTAGTGGCTTAGGTGGTGAGAAAACACGATGGAAAGCTACAGCGAAAGCATTAGGGCAGAAATACTTAATTTTAACAGGTTATCTCTAATTTCTCATTATTTAATTAAATAATTAAAGAGGAAAATAAATCATTTTTTAGGGGATATTCTATTAGCTTCCGGTGTTGTTGCATATTTAGGCTCATTCACTATACAATTTCGTATGAAACAAGTTGAAGAATGGGTCAACGTTTTGACAGGTTTTAAAATTGTGTGCAGTAAAGATTTTCAGTTGACACAAACCTTGGGTGAACCGGTTGAAATTAGAGCTTGGAATATTTTCGGTTTGCCTACTGATAATTTCAGTATCGATAATGGAATTATTATAAAGTCTAATAATTTGAATATTTTTACAAATTCGACTATATATTTTCTTATAGGAATGCTAGACGTTATCCTTTACTGATTGATCCACAAGGCCAAGCTAATAAATGGATCAAAAATATGGAGAAAGTCAACAATTTAGGTGTAATTCGATTGAATCAATCGGATTACGTACGAATTTTAGAAAATGCGATACAATTCGGACAACCGGTAAGATTTGAGCTAATTTATAGAAAAGTCTAGTTTGAGACTCGAATATTTTGAGGGGAATTAGAGCCTCTTAGCTCATCTCGAAAACAACTTGCTGAAAATGAATCAGAAATTGGCGTTTCCAGATCGATTTCCAAACGAGTTGAGGCTCTAATTTTGCTGAAATTTTATCCAAATTGTATACTCTTAAGCTTAATATTCTTTATAAATAAATTATATTTGATAATAATTTAGGTATTATTGGAGAATGTTGGCGAAGAATTAGACCCTGTCCTAGAGCCTGTTCTCAGTCAACAAGTTTTCAAGCACAGTGGAGCACTTTGTCTAAAATTAGGCGATACTATCGTTGAATACAACCCCAATTTCAAGTAAAAATCACAAAATTTCCACATAATATTCTAACTATTAACCCATTTAGATTGTACGTTACAACAAAATTACGCAATCCACATTATTTACCTGAAGTTGCAGTTAAAGTAACTTTAGTTAATTTCATGATAACAACCGATGGACTTCAGGATCAACTGCTTGGTGTAACTGTAGCGAAAGAACGACCAGATCTTGAAGCTGAACGAAATTCACTGATCGTACAGAGCGCTGAAAATAAAAAGTAAATTTTCTTGTAGAAAATTACAGTTCAATTAATTGAAATAATTGTAGACAATTGAAAGAGATTGAAGATAAAATCTTAGAAATTCTAAGTACTTCCGAAGGGAATATTTTAGAAGATGAAACAGCCGTACAAATTTTGAGTTCGTCTAAAGTTCTAGCTAATGAAATTGCAGCAAAACAAGCAATTTCTGAAGTTACTGAACAACAAATAAATACAGCACGTTTGTCGTATGTTCCAATAGCTGTACATTCGACGATTTTATTTTTCACAATCGGTAAATTCAGTGAAATACTTGCAACAATTCTTGTTAAATAAACTAAAATTGCAGCGGATTTAGCCAATATTGATCCAATGTATCAGTACTCGTTAGAGTGGTTTATGAATCTATTCAAATCGGCTATTGATAATACAGAAAAATCCGATGATGTTGATAAGAGATTAAAGATTTTAGAGGAATATTTCACTTATTCTTTATACGCAAACGTGTGTCGGAGTCTATTCGAAAAGGTAAAATTTTGCAACATCAAAAATCGGTAAATCATCATCACCGCTTTCAGGATAAATTATTGTTTTCATTGTTGTTAACAATTAATTTATTGAAGAGTCGTAATTTAATCGATATGTCAGAATGGATGTTCCTTCTGACTGGTGGTGTTGGTGTGGAAAATCCAAATATAAATCCTTCCGATTGGTTGACAGGTAAATCCTGGGATGAACTGTGTCGTCTAGATGAATATCCTGTTTTCAGGTGGAGTTTCGATAATAATTCATTGAAAATTAACGATTTATTAACGAATTTATAGGGGACTTAAAGAGAGCTTTAAAAAAGATTTAAATGAATGGAAAGAAATATTTGATTCCACCGAACCGCAAAATCACCCATTACCTGAACCGTGGGATTCAAGATTATCCCAATTTCAGAAATTATTGATTCTGAGATGTATCCGTTCTGATAAGATTGTCCCGGGTATACAGTTGTTTATAACGAGTCATATTGGTAGGAAATACATCGAACCACCACCGTTTGATCTGTTATCATCTTATAATGATTCGATTTGTGTTGTTCCTTTGATATTTATTCTAACACCTGGAGCGGATCCGACTAATGTTCTGTTGAAATTTGCCGATGATCAAGGCTTTGGCAGTACACGATTATTTGCTTTATCATTAGGACAAGGCCAAGGACCTATTGCTATACGTTTGATTGAAGAAGGCATCCGAAATGGTACATGGGTTGTGTTGCAGAATTGCCATTTAGCGAAAAGTTTCATGCCAATGTTGGAGAAAATTTGCGAAAATCTAACAATAGAATCAACACATCCCGATTTTCGTTTATGGTTAACCTCGTATCCTAGTGAACATTTTCCAGCTACAGTGCTGCAGAACGGCATCAAAATGACGAATGAACCACCGAAAGGACTTAAAGCGAATATTCTCAGATCGTATTTAAACGAACCAATATCCGATCTTGAATGGTTTGAAAATTGTAAACAATCGGATGTATTCAAGAAATTATTGTACAGCTTGTGTTTCTTTCATGCCGTTATACAAGAACGGCGCAAATTCGGCCCTTTAGGCTGGAATATTCCCTACGAATTTAATGAGACCGATTTAAGAATTAGCGTAATGCAATTACAGATGTTTTTGAACGACTATGATGTAAGTTAATTTTAAGTTAAATTGAATTTTATTGTTAATTTTGTCGAATAATTTAATTCGCTTAGAATATACAATATGAGGCTTTATTATATTTAACTGGAGAATGCAATTATGGTGGCAGAGTTACGGATAATTGGGACCGTAGGACTTTATCAACAATTCTTCAAAAATTCTATTGCGATGCTGTTATTAACGTTAAAAACCACGCTTTTGATCCTACAGGTGATGATTAATAGTTTATTAAAATGTTGGAGTTTAATTGGAAAATAATTGGAATTTTAGGAAAGTATTACTGCCCTAATAAAAGCAATTATAACGATTTTCTTGAATATACACGATCGTTACCATTAATTACACATCCTGAAGTTTTCGGTATGAATGAGAATGCTGATATTATGAAAGATCAACAAGAGACCGATTTGTTGTTATCGACAACTTTACTCACACAGGTTATCATATTGATTTCCTAGTTTTTCTTATTTTTCTATGATAAATTGTTCGAACGTATAGGAAATTTCCACATCTGGTGATTCTGCCGGCAAGTCGGATGATACAGTATTAGAAATAGCAGCTGATATTCTACAGCGACTTCCGAAAAATTTCGATTGCGATTTTGCTCTAAAGAAATATCCAACATCCTATATGCAAAGTATGAATACAGTTCTCGTACAGGAGATGAATCGTTTCAATAATTTATTAAACGAAATCCGCAATAGTTTGATTAACATTCAGAAAGCTATCAAAGGTTTAATTGTAATGTCGGTTGATTTGGAAAAGCTCTACAATAGTATGTTAACCGGAAAAATTCCCGGATCGTGGCAGGGTAAATCATACCCGAGCTTAAAACCGTTAGGGAGTTATATTTTAGATTTTTTACAACGTTTATCTTTCCTACAGGTATTTTATCGTAAGTTTCACGATTAAAATAAAATGATTAATTTCGAATTTGTGTAGAAATGGTTCGATGATGGTCCACCGCCGACGTACTGGTTATCGGGTTTCTTTTTCACACAAGCTTTCCTAACTGGAGCTCAACAGAATTACGCTCGGAAATACCGCATCCCTATCGATTTGCTTACATTTGATTATGAAGTCGGTTCATTCTATAACCGTCTGTTTTTCTTATTTCAAAAGAGAAATGTTGTAGGTCTTGAAAATAAGCAAAATCAACAAACCTCCAGATGATGGTGTTATAATTTACGGTCTATTCCTTGACGGCGCTCGTTGGAATCCATCCACTATGGTTCTAGATGAATCATTAGCGAAAGTTCTTTATGATGTCGTTCCACATGTGAGTAATTACATTGGTTTTTTAGTGTAGATTTCGTTAAATTCGTTTCTAATAGATTTGGTTGAAACCGTTGAAAAGAGATGATTTAAGTGAAAAACTGTCGTATCTTTGTCCACTTTATAAAACATCGGAACGACGTGGTGTTTTATCGACGACAGGACATTCGACCAATTTTGTTATAGCAATGACATTGCCGATAACGAAAAATAAACCATCTGATCATTGGATAATGCGGGGTGTTGCCATGTTGTGTCAATTATCACAATAACAACAATTCGTACAACTAACGAGAATCAATGGCGTATTTATTGTGGCTTTCACAAATTAAAATAATAAAAATTTATGTGAATATGTCTATTATTACGACTGTTGATTCATTTTCATGCAATTTATTTGAATTTTTTATTTCAACCCTTATTTCCGATAAAGGTTAAAACGAGATAAAGGGCGAGATAGTTGTGTTACCCTTTTGCTTCAGATGCACGCTTGGCTTGGAGAAGGAGATAAAAGTCTAAACAATGCAGAAGAGTAAGATCAAAAGAAAGGATTAGGGTAAAACAACAATAGAAGGAACAGTCGTCTAAAAATTGTTCTCTTCAGTGCTATTTTTTAAGCCTTTCTACTTCTTTAAAAACAAGAACTTAAGAAAATACAGAATGTCTGGAAAAAGAATTGAGTTTATGCTTTTTAAAGATCTCAGGACGGAAAATTACAACGCTCATTCAAATTAAAATCTAACAGAAATTAAAAAAGCTACCATCAAATTGTTGGATCGAATCGAAACGTTACTATGGCAGACAACCAAACAGTACTGTCGTAATGACGGGCTAGTTGCATTCAGATTATAGTTTTTATCGAAGAGAATGGATCGTAAAAATCGTAACATCGAACTGGAACGTATTTACAAGAAATATGAAAAATTACGATCACAAATCGAATCTGAACGCAACATAAAATTCGACATACCGAAATACAAATTACCATCCGATTTCAATGTCGGCCAAGGCAGGAGTGTCTTCTCATGCCAGCCAGAAGTTTTGAAACCGATTTTGGCCAGCCATTATCCGAAATATCGTAAACAATTAGCACAACAGAAACGCAAAGAAAAAGAGGAGAAAGCAAGGTTGTATTCGTATATTGAATTACGACAGCGTCGTGATCAATTCCGCAAAGATCTACTCGATTTAATTATGAAGAAAAAAACGAGTGATACCGCTTTACCAGCAGAAGACGACGATGATATCCCGACCAGTGCCGATAAGGATACTTTACGTTATTATTATTACATAAAATATGGGATAGATACAATCCATGTGGCGCCGATGGATCCTAAAGTTTTAGACAAGGTAAACTTTATAATTATTGTAATAATTCCGATAACAATCGAAAATTTAGATAATACAGTTGATACCGGTGAAATTGAAACGATTCGAAACGACTCTAACTGAGGCTATTGAAGACCTTAAAGATGACTATTTGACAACATCAAAAAAATCCGTAGTGGATTTCGTCCTACAAGATCCTGTAATTATGCAAGTAGTACACGAACAAGATTCACCGATTAAAAAAGAATTAACCGATTTAAATCTAGCGTTATTGTTGCAAAACCAAATTAATAGAAATCGAATTCAACGAAATTTGCATACGATTAATCCTTGTTTGGCGGCACTTATCGAATTGTGGTATACGAAATTTCGTAAAGTGCGCCTAATTAATGTGCAAAAATTAATGGACCAAAGAGAGGCGTACGAATTTGTCGATTTTAAATGGGTTTCAATGCACCATATCACCGATGGAAAGAAGATAATTACCAGCGATTATTATACGGCCGTTTTGGATATTTTCCAGCAAGGCGCAATCAAGAATCGTCTACCCGATGAGTCGCAAACGAAGAAATTTCAAGCATACTTCAATGCTGTTGCCACGAAGATGACCCAACATTTGCAAAGCATATGTTTGAATTCCTTGTACGAATATTTCAATTATATCATGGATGTTAAAGTAAATAATTTCAATATTTTATACTTAAATTAAAACTAAATCTTGCAGTATTCGAATCGAGGATTTGTGGTGCATGTGTTGCCGAAAATTGACGTGATTAGTTTCGAGCCGTCTTTCAAGAATTTCGAAGTAGGTCTATTGACTAATATCGATAAAATCGTCGAGGCTGTAATGAAAATACCCAGGATTGAAACGAAATTGTTCGTCCATAGAGGCAAGCCGATTTATTTAAAGGTAATCCGTGAAAAATCCGTTTTCAAATAGAAATACACGATGGGAATAATTGGAAATTTCAGCCTATAATCGATGAGAATCTAATTAATGATTATAAAACTAAAATTAAATTATTATTGGAAGATCAACGTATTGGTCCGGAATTACGCATACAGGATTTTGATGAATATATGCCTTTAATTAATGGAGAAGTATTGATTGATTGATTTGTTAATTCAGGATTTAACCGACTCTTTTTAGGATAAAGCATTTGTTGATGAATTTTTAGAGGAGGAACACGAATTTGAGGATTATGTGGAGAAAATTCCATATTATAAAAAAATAGCAGACGAAATTCCTTTGATTAAAGAACACGTTATCACAATGGAAATGTATGAAATTGATCGGCTTGCACTGATAAAGAATTTCGTGGAAGCTGCTAACACTTTCAAAGAAGCAATCATCCAGAGGTGCATTGTAGATGCACAAACCTTGTCTAAACGGTGAGTCTATTTCAGCATTCAAGTTAGAATTAAATTATTTGGGGCTAAAAAGTATATGCTTTTTTATAACTTTCTCCATAACTCCCTATATGACTCTTAGAATTCCGTTTTTCTTGACCTCAGCTTAGGGGAAGATTACCAAAAAGTGATTGAAAATTGCATAAGACCCCCAAACAATACAGCCGAATTGATGGATTTGATCAAATATGTCGAAGAAGTCGAGGAGAAAGTTTTAGATGAGTTAGAGGATCGGCTGCGTGTCGTATTAAAATATATGCTATTCCTATCGGATTATTCCCATTTTACACCTGTTGAAATCAAACAGAACAATTACACATTCGGTCGTTATTTACAAATACCGAAAACATTAGAGGACCATCGTCAATTAGTCGAAACGAAAACGATTGAATTCCAAGAATTGTTGAAGGTTCGCATCCAAAAATTCATCGAAGATTTGGAATTATATTCACGTTTAGTTAAAGAATTTCAATATAAAGGTGATTATAATGATCTGGCGCGTTATCACAGGAAAGCAACAAAATTAGAAAATCGATTAAGTAGAGCAATGGATATAATTGATGCGATTAATCAAGAAGAGACGTCATTTGGTTGGGAATTATCACAATATCCATTAAGAAAACAAACTTACGATCAATTAACACCTTATAAAAAATTATACGATAATGCAATTGATTTTATAACGAAACACGAAAAATGGATGAAATCCAGAGTTGGTACATATGATCCGGAGGATATCGAATACGATATTACTCAGTTTTATCGTAATGTTTATCAATTAGAAAAAGTCTTTAGTGATCGTGAAATTGTTTTAAAATTAACGGTACAAGTACGGGAACAAATCGAAGAATTCAAAGAACATTTGCCAATTATACACACATTAGGCAATCCAGGTATGAAAGACCGACATTGGGAGAAAGTATCAGAGATTGTCGGTTTTCCAATTAAACTTACTGATGATCTAACATTGGAACGTATCATTGAGTATAATTTAATGGAATATGTTGACAAATTCGAAGCTATCTCAGAGGCTGCAACTAAAGAGAATAATCTAGAGAAAGGTTTAATTAAAATGAAGTTTGAATGGAAAGATCAAATGTTTACATTATTGGAATACAAGTATGAATTCTATTTTAAACATATTTGAATAAATTAAAATTATAATTTGTAGAGATACAGGCACGTTTATTTTATCATCGATCGATGATATCCAACTTTTATTAGACGATCATATTGTTAAGACGCAAACGATGAAGAATTCACCTTACATTAAACCGTTTGAAGAGGAGATTTTGTAAAATTTTACAACCATTTTTAGAGGCACTCGAATAATAATCGTTGAACTTGCAGAGGTTGGGAAGCTAAATTAGTTTTACTTCAAGATATTCTAGATGAATGGATTCGAGTACAGCTAACATGGATGTATTTAGAGCCGATTTTTACATCGCCGGATATCCAACAGCAAATGCCTGAAGAAGGACGCCGATTTAGTGCTGTCGATAAAGTAAAATTTAGATATTTATAAAATTCAATCATTTTGTGGACGATCTTTTAGACTTGGCGCGATATTATGAGGGCAGCCCATGAAGATCCAACAGTTTTAGTCGTTATAGAAATCGATAAAATGTTAGAACGCCTGAAAAAAGCGAATAATCTATTGGAAATTATCCAGAAAGGTTTGAACGATTATTTGGAGAAAAAACGGCTTTATTTCCCGAGATTCTTCTTCTTATCCAACGATGAATTGTTAGAAATTCTATCTGAGACTAAAGACCCAACTAGGTAATCTCCGAAAATAGCAACCTTGTTCCATAGTTGATTTCGTTTGTAATGAACAGGGTACAACCGCATTTGAAGAAATGTTTCGAAGGTATTGCCAAATTGACATTCACCGAGGATTTGGATATATTAGAAATGAAATCGAGTGAAGGTGAAATTATTCCTTTGGTCGATGTAATTAAGACTTCGACAGCAAAAGGAGCTGTTGAAAAATGGTTGGTCCTGCTTGAAGCTGATATGAAGAAATCTGTACATAATATGATAAAATTGGCAGTTGAAGATTACGTTCAAAAACTCAGACATCAATGGGTCTTAGATTGGCCAGGACAAGCTGTCCAATGTGTCGCTATGACTTATTGGACCATAGAAGTACAAAATGCTATCGAACTCGGTTTGGAACCTTTAGCGAAATATTTGGGCGTTTGTAATTTTCAAATTGAAAGAATTGTTGATTTAGTTCGAGGGAAATTGAATACACAAAATCGAATAACTTTAGGTATAATCTGTAGGGGTGTTTTTTTTTAGATTTTGATTTAATTGCGAATTTGTAGGAGCTCTTGTTGTACTGGATGTCCATGCACGAGATGTTCTTGCAGAATTGATTGAAAAAAAAGTCAAAGGTATCACCGACTTTAAATGGTTGTGCCAATTGCGCTATTATTGGAGTGTAATAATCGAGTAATATTCCCAAAAACTCTCAATCTTGATCTCTATGTTCATCGATTTTGGTTGAGACTTATAGGGAATTTTTACTGTAAGCATTTTTACAATTTAATGTTAATTTTAGCAAGGAAATATGGAAACACGCATGATAAACTCAATGTTAAAATATGGTTACGAATATTTAGGCAATACTTTCCGATTAGTGATAACTCCATTAACAGATCGTTGTTATCGTACGTTATTTGGTGCGTTACATTTGCATTTAGGCGGTGCACCAGAAGGACCAGCTGGTACAGGAAAAACAGAAACTACCAAAGATTTAGCCAAAGCAATAGCCAAACAATGTGTAGTCTTCAATTGCTCAGATGGTTTAGATTACATAGCTTTGGGTAAATTTTTCAAAGGTTTAGCCTCGTGTGGTGCTTGGTCGTGTTTCGATGAATTCAATCGTATCGATTTGGAAGTGTTATCAGTTGTGGCCCAACAAATTCTGACAATTCAACGTGGCATCAATTCAGGAAATGAAAAACTATTGTTTGAAGGTACTGAATTGATATTGGATCCAACTTGTGCTGTATTCATTACAATGAATCCTGGTTATGCTGGTCGATCTGAATTGCCCGATAATTTGAAAGCACTATTTCGATCTGTTGCAATGATGGTGCCTGATTATGCTTTGATTTCTGAAATTGAACTTTACGCTTGTGGATTTCTAACAGCAAAACCATTGGCTGTTAAAATTGTCGCCACTTATCGATTATGTTCAGAACAATTATCATCACAATGCCATTACGATTATGGTGATAAATACGTTGATAAATACGATAAAAATGAACCAATGAATATTTTTGGAAATTTCAGGAATGAGAGCGGTGAAATCTGTATTGAGAGCAGCTAGTGCTTTGAAGTTACGTTATCCTGAAGAACAGGAAGATATTTTAATGTTGCGTTCCATTAAAGACGTGAATCTTGCCAAATTTCTGGTCCACGATGTACCACTATTTCATGTTAGGAGTTTAAAGAAATCTAATTTTTATTCTTCAATAAAAAGAATTTAATTTATAGGGAATTACCTCCGATTTATTCCCCGGAGTTATTCTACCAGAACCAGATTATGTGATTTTAAATCAAGCAGTAGAAGATGCTTGTATAGCAAGTAATCTTCAATGTACTCCATTCTTTCTAGAGAAAATACAACAATTGTATGAAATGATTGTTGTACGGCATGGTTTAATGATTGTTGGATTACCGTTCGGGGGTAAAACATCTTGTTATCGTGTTTTAGCCGATGCTTTAGCTCTAATTGAAGAGAGAGTAAATCATTTTCAACAATAACAATTCAAAAATTACTAAAGCGAGATTTTTCAGGGTGGTATGGATGAACACAGAGCAGTCTATACGGTAATCAACCCAAAATCGATAACCATGGGACAGTTGTACGGCCAATTCGATCCAGTTTCCCATGAATGGTCTGACGGTGTCTTAGCTGTGAGTTTCCGAAGTTTTGCCATGTCAACTAATGATGATAGGTAAATTTTTCTGTAATTTTGTTACAATTCTAGTAATAAAATTTCCTTAGAAAATGGCTAATTTTCGATGGCCCAGTAGATGCAGTTTGGATAGAAAACTTAAACACTGTACTAGATGACAATAAGAAGCTGTGTTTAATGTCCGGTGAAGTAATTCAATTAGCCAATACGACAAATTTAGTTTTTGAACCGATGGACTTAGAAGTAGCTTCCCCGGCAACTGTAATTCGTAAAGGATAAAATTTAAACAAAATATAACCCACAAAGTAGGTTTCTAGATGTGGTATGATCTATATGGAACCAGTTTCTTTAGGTTGGAAACCATTACTTTTATCTTGGCTGAAAATTCTTCCAGAAATTCTTCAAGAAGAAAGCCATCTTCACACTATTGAATCATTATTTGTGCGATTTTGTCCGCCTCTATTGTGGTTAATTAGAAAAGGGGGCGTTAAAGTAAATTTTAACAAAATATCAAATTTCTAACAAACAATTACACATTTATTTATCAGGAATTAGCAATTACATCAGACACAAACCTATTGGTAGCAACTATGAATTTATTTGATTGTTTTATGAAGGATTATAATGATGAGAAGTATACAAGAAATCTAACTAGTATGGATATTAGAACACAATTAGAAGGCTCGTTTTTCTTCTCTTGTATTTGGGCGCTTGGCGGAACACTCGATAATCGAGGTCGTGAAAAATTCAATGAATTATTTCGTGGATTATTAGAGAAACAATTCCCAGCGAAATTATATGAACAACTCGGTTTACCGTTCACTATAGAGAAACCAGAAAAGAATTATCCGATAACACCACCTGTAGTTGGTAGTGTTTATGATTATCGTTATATTAAGGAAGTTCGTTAAAATTATTACAATTTAAATTATTAATTAAATTAATTTTTATTTAATTAATTGTTAAAAAGGGTAAAGGCAAATGGAAATTATGGTCGGATGAACTTGCGCATTCACCGCCGATTCCAAGAGATATCGCAGCTAATCAAATTATCATAACTACTGTTGAAACTGTACGAAATATAGCCATAATGAAATTATTAATACAAAATCAGAAATCTATGATGATTGTTGGGCCAACTGGTACAGGCAAATCCGCCTATGTTACCGTAAATTTAATTAAATTTCTTTCATTGTTAACGAAAAGGTGTTATATTGAATTGAATTTTAGGATTTTCTACTCAAACAAAACGATACAGCAACATATAAACCGTTATTTATGAATTTTTCAGCTCAAACTACAGCAAACCAAACACAAGATATTATCATGGGGAAGCTTGATAAAAGACGAAAAGGTTATTTCGAATTCCCATTGAGTCTATTTTGAAATTTAGATCAATCTTTCAGGAGCGTACGGTCCACCGGTCACTAAAAAATGTGTAATTTTCATTGATGATGTCAATATGCCAACAAAAGAAGTTTACGGTGCTCAACCGCCTATTGAGTTATTACGGCAGTGGTTCGATCATGGGATTTGGTACGATCGCAAAGATATAGTCCCGATACAACTGGTCGATATCCAAGTATTTCCTCTTAAAGAATACTTTAGAAATTCTTATTTTAAATCTTTATTTAGTTTATGTGCGCTATGTGTCCACCGGGCGGTAGTGGAAACACAGTAACACCCCGATTTACTCGCCATTTCAACCATCTTTGCATCGATGAATTCCAAGAGGATATTTTAATACGAATTTTTAGCAATATAATGTTGTGGCATCTGGACGTTCGGTATTTCAAATTAAATTATAAAAAATTGTTCAACTTTTCAAAAATTTTCCACTCTAGGGGTTTCTCTAAAGAATTCGACCCTTGTATCGATGAAATTGTTATGGCAACTTTGGATGTTTATAAAAAAGCGAAACAATTCCTACTACCAACACCATCAAAATCGCATTATTTGTTTAATTTAAGAGATTTCTCTAAAGTTATACAAGTAAGTTTTAAACAGTTTGTTTCGTTAAGTTTCTCGTATTTTATTTAGTGTTTAAAATCGTCAGGGTGTTTTACTATCAGTGCCTGAAGCAATTGAAGATCTACAAGCTTTGAAACGATTATGGGTCCATGAAGTTCTAAGAGTTTATTATGATCGTTTAGTTGATGATAATGATCGACTTTGGATAGTGTCAATATTGAGAGAGATCGTTAACGAAATTTTAAACGAAGATTTTGATGAGCTATTCGATCATTTAGCAGCAGATAATACAAATACAGTAAGTCCTATTCATGTTTCGATACGTATTTACTAAAGCCCGGCTTTAGATTGGCGAACAAGAACTAAGGAGATTATTGTATTGTGATTTTGCCAATCCGAAAGCTGATCAAAGGAACTATATGGAAGTCCTCGATTTAGAACAATTACGAACTATAGTCGAACGATTCTTGGCTGAATACAATAGTTTGAGTAAAAAACCAATGAATCTTGTTTTATTTCGGTTATTTCGTTTGTAAGTTGTAACTTTAACAGGAACTAATTGTTGAAAATTATAGATTTGCAATTGAACATTTATCAAAAATTTGCCGAATTCTGAAACAACCCCGCTGTCATGGCCTTTGCGTTGGGGTTGGTGGATCGGGTCGGCAATCATTAACCCGTCTAGCTGCTCATATTTCCGAATACGAATTGTTCCAAGTTGAAATCACACGCTCTTACGGTACGTACGAATGGCGTGAAGATTTAAAAGCTATCCTAAAAAAGGTCAGTGCAACTGATCAACACGGTGTATTTCTATTTACTGATACGCAAATAAAAGAAGAGAGCTTCCTTGAAGATATCAGCAATTTGATGAATTCGGGTGAAGTTCCGAATTTGTTCACAACAGACGAACGGATTGAATTGTGTGAAAAAATGCGACAATTGGATCGGCAACGGGAAAAATCGCTTCAAACCGACGGTAGTCCTGTTGCTCTCTACAATTTTTTCATACAAATCGTTAAACAACAACTACACGTCGTTCTAACAATGAGTCCAATTGGTGACAGTTTCAGGAATAGAACCCGGAAATTTCCGGCAATCGTGAATTGTTGTACCATCGATTGGTTTCAGGTTTTTATGTTTAAAAACATGAAAACTTTGATTTTTTATTGGAAAATATTTCAGCTTTGGCCGGAAGATGCTCTTCTAGCAGTGGCTAAAAAATATTTGGGCGAAATCGAAATGACTGATAGAGAACGGAATATTTGTATCGATATGTGCCAAATTTTCCACACATCTACCCAGACTTTATCTGAAGAATTCTTGGCAAGATTATCGCGGCACACTTATGTCACACCGACTTCGTATTTAGAGATGATCAACACTTTCAAAACACTTTTGAATAAGAAACGAGAGTAATTTTGTTGATTTATCACAAATAAGGTTGAATATTTCGATGTTTTTAGGGAGGTATTAGAAGGCAAAAGACGTTACGAAATTGGCTTACAACAATTGGATAGTGCAGAAGAACAAATATCATTAATGCAAGAAACTTTAGAGGCACTACAACCGAAACTGATAGAAGCAAAATCAATCGTTGAAGCAGCTATGATGAAAGTAGAAAAAGAACAAATTGATGCTACAGAATTTGAAAAAATTGTCGTTGCCGATGAAGAAGTAGCAAATCAGCAAGCAGCAGCTGCTCAATTAATTCGAGATGAATGCGATACTGAATTGGCCAAAGCTTTGCCGGCTTTAAATTCAGCTGTAGCAGCTTTGAATACTTTAACACCGGCTGATATAACAATTGTAAAATCGATGAAAAATCCTCCGAGAGGTGTTCGACTAGTAATGGAAGCAATTTGTATTCTAAAGGTGTATATTTAAAGTTACTATTATAATATTAAAAACTAAACAAAATTTCGTTAGGACGTCAAACCTGATCGATTACCAAATCCGAGTGGAATAGGAATGATTGAAGACTTTTGGGGACCATCGAAACGAGTATTGGGCGATATTAAATTCCTTGATAGTTTAATTAATTACGATAAAGACAATATTCCACCGGCTATTATGAAAAAATTAGAAATTGGTATTTTGAATGATGTAAATTTTGATCCGGATAAAGTTAAAGTTGCATCAACAGCCGCTGAAGGTAGGTCCATAAAAATTTATCAAAATCCATATTAAAAATAAACGAATTAAGGCCTATGCAAATGGGTAGTTGCAATTGCCATCTATGATAAAGTAGCAAGGGAGGTTGCACCGAAAAAGGAAGCTTTAGCTGCTGCTGATGAAGAATATCGTACAGCAATGGCCGCTTTAGAAATTAAACAAGCCCAATTGAAGGAGATTCGAGAGAAAGTTGCACAATTGGAGGAGGCTCTAGAAATGGAAAAGAAGAAATTCCAAAAGATTACCGATGAAGTGAATTTATGTACATTGAAACTACAACGTGCTGAAGAATTAATTAGTGGATTAGGTGGCGAGAAGACGCGATGGAAGAATGCAGCGAAATCACTAGGCGAACGATATTACATTTTAACAGGTGGGTTAAATAATTAATTGAGATTTTATAATAATATTTAAATATTGTATAGGGGATGTTTTGATCGCATCTGGTGTAATTGCATATTTAGGCCCATTTACTATTCAATTTCGTAGTAGACAGATTGAAGAATGGGTTACAATTTTGATAGGTTTTAAAATTGTATGCAGTAGGGACTTTCAAATGACACAAGCATTGGGAGAACCGATCGAAATTCGAGGTTGGAATATTTTCGGTTTGCCCTCAGATAATTTTAGTATCGATAATGGTATTATTATAAAGTGAGTTGGTTAATGTGTATTTTTTTTGTCTATTATTATCGTTAATTTAACCAAACAATACATTTTTTATTGAAGAAATGCTAGACGGTACGCCTTAATGATCGACCCTCAAGGCCAAGCAAATAAATGGATCAAAAATATGGAAAAAGCAAATAGTCTAACTGTAATTAGATTGAACCAACCCGACTACATGAGAGTTTTAGAAAATGCAATACAATTCGGACAACCGGTGGAATTTCGATATTTTTATTTATTAAATGAAATTTAATGTCGATTTTCAACAATTTCAGATATTGCTAGAGAATGTTGGCGAGGAATTAGATCCGGTTCTAGAACCTATTCTCAGTCAACAAATTTTCAAACATAGCGGCACGCTTTGTATCAAATTAGGCGACACTATCGTTGAATACAACCCCAATTTCAAGTAAAAATCACAAAATTTCCACCCACTATTCTAACTATTAACCCATTTAGATTGTACATTACAACAAAATTACGCAATCCACATTATCTACCTGAAATTGCAGTAAAAGTAACTTTAGTTAATTTCATGATAACAACCGATGGACTTCAGGATCAACTGCTTGGTGTAACTGTAGCGAAAGAACGTCCAGATCTTGAAGCAGAACGAACTACGTTGATCGTACAAGGAGCTGAAAATAAAAAGTTGAATTTTAGTCTATAAAATTACAGTTGAGTCAATTCTAAAATCATTGTAGACAATTGAAGGAGCTTGAAAAGAAAATTTTAGAAATTCTAAGTTCCTCCGAGGGGAATATTTTAGAAGATGAGACAGCTGTGCAGGTTTTGAGTTCGTCGAAGGCTCTAGCAAATGATATTGCAGCCAAACAGGAAATCTCTGAAATTACTGAACGACAAATAAATACAGCCCGCTTGTCGTATGTTCCGATAGCTGTACATTCGTCGATTTTATTTTTCACAATCGGTAAATTCAGTGAAAAATTTGACACAATTCTTGTTAAATAAACTAAAATTGCAGCGGATTTAGCCAATATTGATCCAATGTATCAGTACTCGTTGGAGTGGTTTATGAATCTATTCAAATCGGCTATTGATAATACAGAGAGAGTCGATAATGTTCAACAAAGATTGGAGATTTTAGAGGAATATTTCACGTATTCTTTATATGTGAATATATGTCGAAGTTTATTCGAAAAAGATAAATTGTTATTTTCACTTTTATTGACGATAAATTTGTTGAAACATAGAAATTTGATCGATATGACCGAATGGATGTTCCTATTGACCGGTGGTGTTGGTTTAGACAATCCAAATATCAATCCATCGGATTGGTTAGTAGCAAAATCTTGGGATGAATTGTGCCGTCTCGATGAACTAACAGCTTTTAAAGGAATTAAAGACAATTTTAGCAACAATTTAAAAGAATGGAAGCAAATTTTCGATTCAATCGAACCACAAACCCATAAATTACCCGAACCGTACGAATCGAAACTGAATCAATTCCAAAAATTGTTAATTCTCCGGTGTATACGTTACGATAAAATTATACCGGGAATTCAAGATTTTGTTGTCGGTCGGTATTATAATATCAAACTGTCGAATTTGTGTTGAATTATTGTGTTTTTGCAGCGAATATGGAGAAAAAATTCATCGAACCACCACCATTCGATTTGTCTTCATCATTCAACGATTCCCGCTGTGTTGTTCCATTAATTTTCATATTAACACCGGGCACTGATCCGACAACAATTCTATTAAAATTCGCCGATAATCAAGGTTTTGGTGTATCGAATTTATTCGCTTTATCACTAGGACAAGGACAAGGACCTATAGCTGTCAAGTTAATTGATGACGGGGTACGGAAAGGAAATTGGGTAGTTCTCCAGAATTGTCATCTAGCTAAAAGCTTTATGCCAACATTAGAAAGGGTAATTAATTTTATTTCGAATTTTTCCTATTTAAAAACATATCAATTTCGATTTAGATTTGTGAGAATCTATCAACGGATACAACACATCCCGATTTTCGTCTATGGTTAACCTCTTATCCTAGTGAACATTTCCCAATTTCTGTTCTACAAAATAGTGTGAAGATGACGAATGAACCGCCGAAAAATTTAAGAGCCAACATTGTTCGATCGTATTTGAGCGACCCAATATCGAATATTGAATGGTTCGAAAGCTGTAAACAATCGGATGCATTCAAGAAACTATTGTACAGCTTGTGTTTCTTTCATGCTGTCATTCAAGAACGGCGCAAATTCGGCCCTTTAGGCTGGAACATCCCTTACGAATTTAACGAAACCGATTTAAGGATCAGCGTAATGCAATTGATCATGTTTTTGAACGATTACGAGGTGATTTTGCTGTTATTATTAGTAGAAATAATAAAATTTTTGATTATAGGATATCCAATATGAAGCATTACTCTATTTGACCGGTGAATGTAACTATGGTGGTCGGGTGACAGACGATTGGGACCGTCGAACTCTCTCGACAATACTAAAGAAGTTTTATTGTCCTAAACTTATCGAAACTAAACAATATGCCTTCGATCCCACAGGTATGAAAATTCGTAAAAATTGCAATGAGCAAACTTCGTCTAACAATATAAATCAATTCCCAGGGAAATATTATTGCCCCAATAAGACCGATTATGATGATTTTGTTGAATATACAAAATCATTACCGTTAACAACACATCCGGAAGTTTTCGGAATGAATGCTAATGCTGATATTATGAAAGATCAACAAGAAATTGATATTCTATTAAGCGCGATTCTTCTCACACAGGTAAGTAGACTTATCTTAAAAGTTATCAAAACTAGTCTGTCATAATTGAATTCTAATATTTGTAACACTTTTTGCTTGTCTGTAGGATCGAACGGTAAGTATTAGTAGCAATTTAGTTTTAATCTCTTGAATCTGCTTCTATTTCTTGACTGTTATGCTTCGTTATTTAGGATCGATTACAATTATCGGTAAGTAGTGCGGTTTTTTATTGGGCAATAAAATTAAATTTTCCATACTTTATATTTTCATTAGCAACTTATAAAGGAAATGGTGAGATTATAAATTCCAATTGCACCAATTTATTGTCTAAATTTCCAAATAGGATACTGCAGCTGGTAGCGGTGCTGCAAAATCTTCTGATATTACAGTATTGGAAATAGCGAAAGATATTCTACAGCGACTTCCACCCAATTTCAACAACGATGCAGCATTAGAAAAATATCCAACATCCTATATGCAAAGTATGAATACAGTTCTCGTACAGGAGATGAATCGTTTCAATAATTTATTAAACGAAATCCGCAATAGTTTAATTAACATTCAGAAAGCTATCAAAGGTCTAATTGTAATGTCGGTTGATCTGGAAAAGCTCTACAATAGTATGCTAACTGGAAAAATCCCTGCATCGTGGCAACGTAAATCATACCCGAGCTTAAAACCGTTAGGGAGTTATGTTTTAGATTTTTTACAACGTTTATCTTTCCTACAGGTATTTTATCGTAAGTTTCATGATTAAAATAAAATAATTAATTGAGTGTAGAAATGGTTCGATGATGGTCCACCGACAACATTCTGGATATCGGGTTTCTTTTTCACACAAGCCTTCCTAACTGGAGCTCAACAGAATTACGCTCGGAAATACCGCATCCCTATCGATTTGCTTACATTTGATTATGAAGTCTGTTGATTCTAAATCGGTTGTTTACTTTTTATTTATTCAACCGAAAAATTGTAGGTTCTAGACACAGCAGATATTACCGACCCCCCAGATGATGGTGTTGTCGTGTATGGTCTATTCCTTGACGGTGCCCGTTGGAGTTATGACACAATGACCTTAGATGAATCATTACCGAAGGTTCTATACGATATTGTTCCATTCGTGAGAGATTGCCGTTGATCTTTTGTACGGGTAAAGTGCGATAAAATTGTGCTTTTTATAGATATGGTTGAAGCCATTGAAAAGAATCGATGTGGTACAAAGAGTGACTTACATATGTCCTGTTTATAAGACATCAGAAAGGCGTGGTGTGTTGTCAACAACAGGACACTCCACTAACTTTGTCATCGCTATGACGCTACCGATACAAGAATGGAAGCCACCAGAGCATTGGATAATGCGTGGTGTTGCTATGCTGTGCCAGTTATCACAGTGAAGATCAATTCAATCAAAATTTCACGACAATTCTATTATATTTTTTACATTTTAATTGTATATTTACAAAGTATTATTGCCATGTGTTTCTTGCTTTTATATAAGCTCTTGTGTAAGCGTTTTTCCAATGGATTATCTTTTATTATGTCATTTTGAACAGCTACCAGAGTTTTGCCCTATTTTCGAATAATTTCCAAGGATGTCGCATATTCGAATGGGAATCGAATTTTTAATTTACCCACTAAACGATCACTTTTATCTCCCAGAACCGTCCGATAAGTATCGTTACCAGAAAATTAATCCTGTGTCGGCTGGAGACTACCAAAGAAAACGCCTCGTAACGACCAAAGAATGACCTCTCACCCCCCTTTTCTGTGTTGTATAATATGTGTAAAGGAAGCTTGTGCTGTTATTTCGGGGGTTGATGCAATTTTTTGGAGACGACGGTCGCCAACAACACCACCACCACCATTGCCACCACTACAACATCCCCTTTATGCCTGTTGGCAGTGCACAAAGATAAAGAGAGTGAGAAAGAGAGAATGAGATAAAGAGGCAAGGAGAAGAGGATTCCCTCATCTGCCGCCACCAGATCAATATCTAGAACCGGGTGGCTGGGGTTTGTTTCTATAGCAACCAGCTGCTGCGAGACAGTGTGCCGCCCACGCCCGGGCATCGGCCACGCCCTCTAGCGGAGCTTTTCCGCAATCACAAACCTATGTCTATGTGTGTGTATTCCCATCCACCCCTCTTTTCATACAGTCTATCTCAGTCTCACTTTCAGGACTATAAGTTGTCCTGTTTAATCGTTTTCCGAGTTGTCGTTCAGAAATTAATTACTACCACACTAACAAAATTTGTGTTTCATTCTATTTGCGGCGAAAAAAAGACGATAGTAATTTTTTCCAATTTCAAATATAATTGAGTAGTGTTTGAGAACAGTGGCAATCTGACTTTTTGATAAACAAATCATGGTGATTTCAATGCTACACTTTAAATAGTAGGAAATTATTCTCCCATTAGTATTTGGAATGCTTTACAACGATTCGAAAATCGATTCATCTTAAAAATAGAGGAGCTGCATTCAATGTTTCATTTTAATCTTGCTATATTTCAGCTGATGAAAGCTATTTGTTATAATCGTGCTTTTGAATCATGTCACAAGAAACGTCTCTTACAAATGTTACCTTATTTATCAAGTTTCTAGAGAAAGTCTATTTTTTCCTTTTGTTTTCGCAGGTTTCTCACACTAAATTATAAATAGTCTCGTTCAAAATGAGAATAAACAAAAATTACAAATCTGCGGTCGATTCGTACCTTACGTTGTTTTCTTTTTGTTCTTGTCAAGAAAACTCCACTTTTTCCACAGTTTCTTTTATAAAACTTTATAAAATAACTAACCATTAACGGCGTTCAAAGTATCCTTTCAACAATAATGAACGAGCTTAGTTGTTTTTTCTCGCCATATTTTCCACTGCTTTGTAAAGTTTTGCAAAAGAATGTTGCTATTTTATTTGGTTATTTTCCATTCGTAAGTCTCACCTCCTCAATTTTATTAAAAATGTCCCTAAATAGAATCTCCCATTGTGTACAATTGTTGGAGCTGTGTGGTAATGAAATTTTATTGTGGAGGATTCCAGGAATTTCTACAATGTTTCAATTAACGTTAAGATGCTCCTTAAAGGACCAAAAACAATTTCGAATATCACAACTATCCGTTGTTGTTTATTAAATTTTGATCAACTTTTCTAATACATATTTCATTATAAATGTCATTCCTTGTTTCGACTCAATATGTAAAACCGTTCTCCGTTCTTCTACCTAACCGCGTCTCGAATGATTGATCGCCTTTGGGAAGCTAATTTAACAGGAGCATCCATTGCCGCAACACAAGAAATTAGGGCCCGCATAAGTGGTGATAAATTCCTTTACTAGGAGTCTTCGTCATCGTAACTACATAAATTCAACTGACAATGAACCGTTACGCAATCTTAACGACGTCCTGCTGATGTGTACGTTGTTTCGTTTAATAGTTCCTAATGATGTCATCGATATCAACAATTTTGTAGCGCTTCTAGAAACAAGAAGCTCGTATCGATATCGAGATGAATTCTGAAATTATGGCCCGGTAAAAAGATCGACAGTTGGTTGGTTTATGGGGAACGTTTATTAAATCCCTGAAAGAGGCTCAATTTTGTTGCCCTAATGGTTCGCTGTTGATTCTACATCAAAGCGGTTCTGTTGAATTTATTTACTGTCAATATTTTCTTAGGCTTGCCGCAAATCTTGCAATCGTCCCTGTGTTGGTTGTAACGTTGACGATGTTCATTTCCTATCATCATTTTGTTCGATCCCGCAACTAATAAAAGTGCACACGTTTGATCTTACGTTAGCAATATCTCCCTGGAGAAATTCTAAAAATTTAAAATACCTAAATTTATGGCATGCATTATTAATGAAAGTGAAACGATCCATCTTTTGCTTTAAAGAGTTTCCTGTTCATTTTTCTTTTATTACATCGGTTGCAATACGAACGAAATTATTTGTAATAAGGAAACAAATTGGACCGATTCAAGATTATAAATTTGAAACTAACGGTCCATTTTATCTTTCTACAGTAGCGCTTCATAAGACATTATAAAAATAATAATAATAATAATTAATGGCACTTCATTAATTAGCCCAGTTTTTCTCTTGTTTCCTCTTATTCCGGACTGACTGTGACTTATTAATTCCATAGTGCCACAACTGCCATTTACCATGATAAAAAAATATCACCAACCATAATTCTTTGTCTTTGTTCGGTTTCAAGCTGGTTTTTTTTTCTTCCCTCCCGTCTCATATACTGTCTTGTTCTTTTCTTTAATTTTGATCGTTGGTTTAATTTAGCCAAGCCGGCAGCTTTGGGACGTGTCGTGTGCAAACATCGTTAAGTCTGTAAAAATTCTTTAGAATTTCGTTGATCCCATTAAACGTTATAAGAAGCACCGGAAGTCGGCATTATGTAACTAACGTCTTAACCTAATACCTCTATGCGGTTGCTAGGGTTACGGCGCGAGATCGATGTTTTACATTCAACCGCCCCGCAACACGCCGCAACTTGAAAACGCCCCACAATTTCGACTGGATGCTGCGTGATGGTTGTAATGGGAGGCGGCAACAGTTCACCATCTAACTACTGCCAAACATTTATACCGGTCAGGTGAGTATTTTTTGAATAAACACTCCTAGGAACTATTGACATGCACTTTAAGCTGTCTGAGCGCCGGTTAGACTGCAAATTAAATAGTTGATGGGGAAAAATTCAGGCTTTCGATTGCTGTATCCACTTCTATGGGGGACTTGTTGATTTATTTCCAACTGAAAAAGAAAAACACGAATTGAAACTGTTTTAATTAACTGAATCTACTTAAAATCAACACTGTAATCTGCCAATTTATAATCCACTGTTTGCGTACTTTCTGATTTGCATTTCAAGAGTTGCGTTTAAACAATAGGAAAAAACAACCACAAAAAACTATACAAAAATTGATGGACGTTTTGTTCATTTCGTTCAATCTCCTTTGTTCTGCAACTTAACGGACAGGAAAAATTGGAACATTTGGCGGATATTGCTAGATTTCGTGTTTTTTATGACTGAGCAACACATGAATTTCGTTTAGATTCAGCATATTGTTTCACAATTTTTTCAGCGATATCAACAGAATTCAATTAAAATCCGTTTCATTCAGTTCGTGTTGCGATGCATAGGGTGCTAATTATTAGTTCAGATCAAAGGCTCTATTATGCAGAATGCCTCATGAATAACTCACTGCGATTCATTTAGAAAATGCATTGAGAGATCACTTATTGTCTCCCAGTACATCCGTTCAGCGACGACAAAGTTTGCAATCTCTCAATTTAGAATGTTTACCACAGCTTTAATGATTTTGAATAAAGTTTCTGAGTAGTAGAATTTCCTAAAAATTATCTGTTTTGTGTCCGGATTCTTTCTATAGTAGTTCGCTTGAAAGCAAACAATAAAAAATATACGGCTCGATATATATTTTTATATAACAAATGTCGCCAACTAAAGGAGATAAATGAGATGCAGACACAAGGCTAAAAACATCCATTATTCTTGCTTTAGGATTGAATATCCCTTATTTGTCTTTCAAGTGGTCATAATATCTATCCTCAACGAAACATCCTTAGTTGAATTACAAAATTTTGGCTTTATCTGTCTAACTAATCGATGATTTTTCCCCATAATAACGTCTACAACACTTGCTAAAACCCCAACTATCCTACAATAGTGGCAGCAAATTGATTCTTCCCTCTTCTAGTCTTGCATCACCAATATGGTAACGTCTGTTGGCAACTTCCTACAACACATTAAATAATGAAACTTACTCGGGTAACAAGTAATTTTACAAGGATTTTACTTAATTGAAGTTACCCACAAGTTGCCAAATGGAATTATTCAATTAGCTGATGGGAGATTTTATCGAGTTCATGTGAATTGTTTTTATCAATTCATAGTTGTGAATATGAAATTATCCAAGCCGGAACAAATTCAAGATGGTTATTATTTTTTTGATTTTTTGTTGTATCAAGTTTTTAATCATTAAACGTCCAAACTGTTGAGATATTTTATCATCTCTGACAACATTGAGATAAATTATAAGACAGAAGTTGAAACATGAAGATAAATTGCAGGACTTGATAAAAATTTGTAAATAATTGTGTGTTTTGTGTTGTATCAAAGAAAATAATAAGGGCGAGTTATTTAACAATAAGGATGAGGATATAGGAGTTGTCACCACGCCTCGTAGCCAACCCTTATCGAGGATTACATCCGACAAAAATGACGTAATCTCGTTCTACAAGAGTTGCCCTTGAACTCTCTGGAAATCTATCAACATTCCTGGGATTCTCCTCTTACATTATTGCGTTCCTCTCGATTTACACAACATTTATCCTATAGTTATGTACTAACAGGTAAACATTACCCAATAATTCTCGTCTCTTATGTTTCACTTAAACGTACAATGGATAGTAATTTGATTCATTTCAAATTAATTTCGTAATTGTGTCCATGAAACAATCAACAATTCTAGAAATACATTCTGATCTTGTTCACTATTATTATCAGATTCGTATTTCTTTGCTTCTATTGATGTGTATGTTTAGTTAGAGGACAAGTGGGTAGCTTGACGCAATCATACGATACTGGTAGATCGTAATTCATCGAAATAAGGGCACGCGTTTTCCGTTAAACTTTCCCTTTAAAAACGCGAATAAAAACGTAATTTATAAAAGTTTTAATAGAACGAAATCCTTGGGGGATTTGATGAAATTTTAATGAATATAAAATTAGAATGCCGAAGAAAAAGCAAAATAAATAATTAGAAGAATGAAAATGTATCTTATTATTATTAATTCACTTTTAACAACATTACGCTTGAATAGATTTCAATTATACAACTGTACAATTGATTGAAACCAAGAATTTTATTGGAGAAATTTATTTTCTCACAATTATAATTCTATCGTTTCAAACAATAAAAATTTAGTGAAAATGTGAAGTGCACGAATAAAGTTTGAACTTTATCGAAATGGACCTATGGGAAATTACGTTTACAATGATCAAACCAGAATTGTCGAAATTCTTTGTTCTTTTGATACGGTAGAACGATCGACTCGACTTTTATTCGCTTGTAAAATATTCACGATCTTACTTGCACACTATAAAAATATGTTACAATTATTGAACTCTTATAAAGTTGATTAAATTTTATATAAGTCTTAATCATTAATTTAGAAGTCAATAATAAAATACGACCTAAGAAAATTTCTGTAATTCTGCGCAAGTGATCGGAATTTTAATAAAACTGAAACCTTTCAGTCTTAATCAATTTTACGGATTATCTCAACCACTATCACAAGAAGTAATCTTTTAAATTCTTGCTAATATTTGAACTTATTAGAATTTTTACAGGAACATACGGGACGGTGCAGTTTTGGTGGAGGCGCCGGGCAACTGTTGAAACGCTCGGAATTTTACAAGTTTTAAAATATTTTCAGAGTAACTAATAGAGCAGAATAGATAATGAATTATCTCAATTATTATCAAGATTGTCATCTTTTAAATTCTTGCTAACATATATGAAGGTACAATTGTGGTGGAGGCGCCGGGCAAATATTTATCGTTGCAAAACTTGTGGAATATTTTCAAATTGAAAAACTCTATTTGATCAATTGAAAGAGAGCAAAAAAAGTTATTAAACTTATATTTGAAAAATCTGCATTATAATAAGCGACAATTTCAAGCTTAACTCTTGGTAAGTTGGAGAAATCTTCGAAGTAAACGAGTTGGGATTTATTCGTTCAATTATTTTGGGTTTATTTGGGAAATTATCCAATCCACTGGTAATTTCGCATTTCGGCCGTTTTTCCGGATAAACAGACGCAGAGGAAGTTTTCTTATTGCCCCGCTGTCGACAAGTCGGTAAACAAAAAGTCCCAACTATTTACAACGTCCACAAAATAATCGTTAAAAGTTTTGTGGACAAATTCAATAATTCAATTGTAAATCTATAAAACTAATGGAACGAGGAAGTAATACATTCGTCTTTCAGTTGAAATCAATATCAAACCCCCAAAGGGACAGTTATTTTGTCTCTCTCCTTATGTATTTTCATGTCGATACTTTTTAAAATCGAAATGATATTTACAGACTCCAACATATAGAAATCCATTAAATTAAACATGCAAATCTAATAAACGCTCCTTATTTGTAATAGCGATAGTGACGATGGGGATGAGATCATATTCTTCTCATTTGAATGGGGGTTTGAAGGGTTTTATAATACTGTCGGTGACGGCAATGTCAGCATCAAGGCCATGTCTGTCTGGCTGAAGCTGATGAGTACCCTTCAAGCATTCTGCTCCCTACGGGTATTATATGGAGAGAAGTGAACGCGTCATGCTTCATCACTAAACTGTATAGTCGTTTTAATAATACCACCACCCCAACTATCTTCAATTTTTAAACTTCACCCCCGTATAATAACAGTGTTATTTTGGTCGGAATTTGTGACTTATTATCCTAAACGAATAATTTAGAATTCTGTAAATTATCGAGAATTTTGTTTATTGACTGTAGGGCAACGACGATCTTCCAAGTCGGCTGTCATAAAATATCCCTTGTGGGAAGAAATTGTCGGGCATCGAATGAAATACTCTGCATTGATGGGCGATATAAAACAATCCGAATTATTGCTTCTCTAAATATTTATAGACTTGTTGTAATTTAATTAAAATTGTCGTAAAAGAAGTCTTGAAAATAAGCCCATCCCAGTTCGATATTTGTATGGATGTATGTACATATATTTATTGTATTATATAGATACGTATGTATGTGTGAGTGTGAACGGAAAGCTCTGGGAAACCGGCACACGTTCCCTGGGAAATGATGAAAGGCTCAGCAGCAGGACCGTTTATCGATCGTGTAACTATGGCAACCGGGCTCCTCACCACTCGCAGATTTCAACCGGCGACCGACTGATGGACCCAGCGCCGCTCTAGCGCATAATGGATACTTTATTGTAAATAAAATTACATCATTCCAGCTATAGAAATAATCAAAAAAATCTAAAATATTGTTGCAATAACGGTTCAGAAATTATTATTGTAAAATGTATTATCACCGATACAATAGGCATGGTGTGGAAATTGTCGAGTCGAGAAAATTGGGTTTCATCTAACGTCAATGAGAGAATCGAACGCTATTTCCGCTACAACTGATGGAAATTGAAGAACGAAAATAATTCCACAATCTCGCAGTTTTTAAAAATATAACTGTAGAAAAATCGATTTGATAGAAATCACATTACACTCCATTTTTTATCATTTGTTCCACTAGAACGGCCAACAATAGCGACAAAGCTGATAAGACAAGAATTTCCCAATATCGAGGAGAGAAATTCAAGTCTTCCGATTTGTGAACCGGTAATTGGGCCTATTCTAGTGGAATCTTTCCAATTTCGTTCTCGATCCATATTATTCCAAACAAACCTGAAAATAAATGTAGATTTGAAAGTGGAAACTTGGTACGCCAGTGTGTACTACAAGTGCAATGTCGCGTCTATCTTTAATCAAACACCCTATTTAAAATATGAAGGGTGAATTGGGGGATAAAACATGCACCCTATTCAACTTACCCCAACGAACAATACAAGACAAGGACCCTCTAGTTTTTGTGCAATGCACATTTAGGGACATATTGATATATCCACACATTTCTATAATAACTTTTACAATACAATCACAGAACACAGGCGCACAGGATTTTCGTATTCAATCAATTATTAGACTAACATTAAAGTAAATTACAAGAGTTGGTGTTGATTCTATTGTCGATGGACGAACGTTGAGAAAAGTCTGCTCTTGGCATTCACCGCGTGCCTTATGATTTTCTAAATTTGGACATACAGGCCAACAGTGAACACTAGGAGAACGACAAATTCCGACGGAATCGACCATAATTAGGGAAAGTAATCCAATTTGAACTGGGCGTCGGGACTCATCCTGGAAAAATTAATTTGAAACGTTCATATACATGCATTTCTCTATTCTACAATGTCTACAATAATGATAATAAACTTGGAGACTATACAGGCTTGAAATTTATAAATTCGAATCACGCAATATTTACGAATATACACGATAATTAGTGTTAATTTAATAGAACAAACCAAAAAATTTAATTAGTTCCACGATTAAATTAGAGGCGGTTGAACGGAAGAAAAATTCGTTAAAAGCAATAAAAATTGACATTCCGATACCGGGAATCGAACCCGAGCCTCCTGGGTGAAAGCCAGGTATCCTAGCCACTAGACCATATCGGACTATAAAAACTTCCCCGCTCTGAGCTTTCACCAGTGGTTCAAATTTGCACAATAATTAATAAATCAATACAAAGTAATGTTTAAAATACCGCTTACAAATTCGAGGTTGTCTAGATTTAGAAAAAAAGCAAGAATAGAAGGAATTTCGCTACAAAAATAGAATTCCGATACCGGGAATCGAACCCGAGCCTCCTGGGTGAAAGCCAGGTATCCTAGCCACTAGACCATATCGGATTGTAAAATGCTTTTCTTATTAATTGTATAAACCCTACCAATTCTCATCAATTATTTCGGAAAAAATACGCTAATTTTAGCAGAATTTTTGATTTGTATAAGTTTAGAATAATGGTGGAGGCAATAAAAGTAATATTCCGATACCGGGAATCGAACCCGAGCCTCCTGGGTGAGAGCCAGGTATCCTAGCCACTAGACCATATCGGATCTTAGAGACGCTTCCTGCAACCCTCCTGAAACAGCCCGTACACGTTAGAAAACTAGAAACTTCCAAATTTATCAGCGATAAATGAGATAACAACCATCTGTGTACGGTTGTATATCGCGTAGTTGTGAATTTGATGGATTTCCCCCTTTTTTATTAACGTCAGTTCCAACACTGTTATTTACATAATCTAAAATGTATAGAAAAGAGAAACGATCGTAGACGTAGTTCATTATCAGCTGTTACGACACGTGACTATAGCGTGCACGTTGTGACGTCATCGCGCCGCGACGGCCCCCATGTCGACGTGCCGGTGTCGGTTTCCCCATTGTGGTCGATATAGACAAACTAACACATAACTCGTCCAAAATATTTACATACAACTAATTATGTTTATTTATTAATTTTCTAACGTATAAAAGCATTAACTACAATAATGATATTATCATAAAATATCAGCCAGTTCAAAGTTTAATTAATATAAAATCTAAATTACGAGATTTATAATGGATTTTTATTAGAAATTGATTGATAGTCTAATAATTACAACAAAAAACGATTAGCATTATATAACGTTAAGTTGTTTGCAATTTTAAAATCAATACCACATAAATTAAGGGTGTTATTATAATCAAGTGTTTCCAAGCAACCAACAATCGCTATTTCTTCCATTATTACAAAATTTTTAAACAATTTCGCCAAAAAAACTGAACGGAATCATTGTAGCGTAATCGGAGATAACCCCCGGCGACACGTGCCAATTTTTTTCGTCGATTATTTCACCCCTTCAAACGGCTGACATGAACTGTAATTTGGCACGACGGATTTTAAATTTAAATCAATTCGATGTTGGTGCATTTGATGGTAATATTCAGGTAATTCACCTATCGATTCGTAAATTATAGATTTGTCTAGTGACGCACAATTTCTATAAGGGTTTTTTCGATATGTGGACGTGTTTATTAAAACATACAAAACACAATTAAAACAACAGTAGTGGAAATACAATGAATAATATTGGAGAAACGCAGAAACATTAGTGTTACGTTTATCTAATAATATAATCCATGATTAGTATCTAGAGTTAAATATTCTACATGCAAACACATGATTTCTTCTATTTATAAAAATAAATCGATATATCGATAATCTAACTAAATGTATTAGGGAATTAATGGTGATTTGGTGGCAATAATAGGGGGAAATTGACGAAATCATTGATAATTTTGGTGAATTGATAGTTGTTTTTCTCTATTTATTGTCTTGTTTACATTATCCTGTGACAGGATGTAAATAATGATTGTTGGGGAAGTCCTTTAAAAAAATATACGATCCAACCGCACAACTGAAGCCGCAATAAAACTGATCTTCAAGTGAGAGTAATCGATTAATTAAGATTAATTATTGTCGAAAAACCACGCCCACCGTCTATCGGACATCGATTGAATTAATCGAGAAGAATCGTCGATATTGACACTATTGACGATCAATTTTCGTTAGAAAACGACAAAGAGAATTCAAATTGAGACTAATTATCGGTTTGAATGATGTCACGACAACATTAACAACTACCCTTTGAAACGATACGTCGACGTGTACGCAACAGAAACCATAAAAGAGAGCTTTCGCTGTTGGTGTTGTTAACTAGAAAGTTGGGTAAACTTATTAAATCCACGAATACACACACAATGGGCGAGAATTTTTAGTGTTTCTGGAAAAGAACAAATATAGGTTTGATTATTTTACACAAATGATTGTATAAATAATGCAGATAACATAAAAGTAGTTCCGTACCTATCACATTAGGATCGATTTAATAACAGTACAAACTCTCTTTTCTTAACCGCTAACCGCATGCGGTAATCGATAAACCGGAGTTTTCTTGCTTCTTATAAAACCACGTGATTGCCGATTAATATACACATAACCTAAACTTTGCTACAAGACACACAAATTAGCCCCAAACTATCCTCCAACAGGACCGGATCAAAGCCCGAATGTCACGGAAATAGATCGAGAGATTTGACGTTTTTCCGAAAAACGAAACAACTGGAAGCGAAATTTAGTAGAGTGCTAACTCCTGCACCGGCTTATCTAGGGACATGTTCATTTAGGGATGCTTATCTTATCATTTATCATCGGTAATCGATGTTGAAATTCCCCGATTACCCGAAAATTACCACAATTTCTTGCTGTTAACAATAAATTCGAATAGTAGTCGATGGAAATTTCGTTAAAATTCCCCAAATTTTTCCCGGAAAAAAAACCAATTTTGACCACTAGAATTCATCGTTTTATTAAATCAAACTGCCCCTTTAATTCTCTTATTATTGTTATTATCATTATTGCCATTATCATTAGATTGGGTACGCGTACATCACCACCCCCACAATCACCAAAAACTATGAAAGGTTATATAATAATAATGACTTACCCTGGTGTAAAGTAGCCCAAAACCTGTCAGACATGCACGCTAGACCTGTAGACGCCAGTCAGTCTACTCACTATCTGTGCCGTCGCGGCGGGCGTCATGTCGTTCTCCACCCCATGCGCAAGCTTTTCACCCCTTTTCCACCCCTACTCCATCCCCACTGCAATCATCATACCCTCATACAGTTGACGATTCGCTATTGGACGCGTGTATTTTGTTTTGCGAGAAATTTGGCAACTATACGTATTACTATACTGTAATACTACCACCGAAACTTGTATTTTAATCCTATTAACCATACATACATGATGTCTAAGGCCAGGCCGGCTTCCTGACGATAATTCGATCGAAAATAACGAAATTTTGATAAGAAAACACCGAACACAACTCGGTTTTTCGCATATTTAGCGGCTTACGATAAGCAAACCGACCACTTGTACTTACCACAATTGATTGAAATTCGAAAATTTTTGATAACAAAATTGTTTGGGACATTTCGAAAAGTCACAAAAATTTTAAAATTCGATTTTTTGTACAAAGGGTGAGTCACCGGTGTAATTAGGGAACTGTTCTTTGTTGGAGTGTCGGGAAACTGTGGTAGTTTGGCTCTTAACAGGGGTGGGTTTGTATTTGCCCCCAGCATATGCGTTCATCGATTGATTTACAACGCATGCGCCCAATTTTTGTTAGCGGGAATTCAAAATAAAACCAAATAATCCCTGAAATTCCTCTATCAAATAAAATAATAAGAATAATGGTAATAACAACAGAAAAAAACCGTAAATTCTCAGTAAATTGAAAACGGTTAGAAATTTCGCTGGTGGATTTTTCCAACCGTTCACATATTTGTTGGAAAACAAATGGGAAAAATTACCAACCCCCAAATATTCACACATACATGGTGGCGGTGGAAATAATTCTAGTTAATTTGGGCTCGGTCATCTATCACGAACAGTTGCTGAATTGCGATTAAGCAACGAAAAAGCTTCCGAAAGCATCAAATTGGATTTCTCTTGACCATTGAAGCTTTCGATTTCCTCCTCTTACTGTTGGAGTAATTCTTTATTTCTCCGTCTTGACTTTTTTTCACTTGCCTTCATTTCTACGTCTAATAATGAATCAATCAATGTCGGCGAACAGAGGAAATCTCAACGAAAATATTAAATTGTAATCGCGTATTGAGAAGAATTATGATAATATCTGCGAAACGAAGAGGAGTCGCCAAAATTATTTGTATTCACATGTGGTTGTATTTACGCGTGGCAGTTTTTATTGGTCATTGGAGGCATGAAGCTGGACTTGGTAAAGCTCGAAAGCTCTCATTCTCTCATCCTCCGCCCGCTGTACATGTATTTGTATACTGAAATATATATGTGAATTTTATATAAGTGTATATAATGGTAACCTTGATCGCTGCTCCAGGGGTTATATATATACATCCCTCCACCCTATCTATGTATAGTTTTCTTTGTCGTTTTATCACAATCTCCCGTTTGTATAGAAGAGCAGGAGAGAACATCCCGACTGGTTGCTATGGGCAACTCACCCCTATTCCCGACAACTTCCTCCCGCATATAAAAATGGGAGAGAATTGTGGAGGAGGAACAAGGATAGTATCTGTGAAAAATTTGATCATTTTTGTCTCGTTAACAAAGAATATAAATTCAACATCTACAAGCTTTATTAATGACTAATAATCGTATTTTCCTCCTTTTCGGGGCGGTGAAAAATCAATAAATGCTCCAAAAATTCTATCTTTTGTTTGTCTTGCCTTTTAATCTATTGGGAATCTTTATTCGATTCTAATCCAATGGGATTTTCCTCAAGAATTTTCAACAATGCAACCTTTTGCCGGGTTTTGCAAGTTTTCCGAGAACCCATCAATATATTGATGGATCTATAACGATAACGTTGCAAACATTTGTTTCAATATAGCTATTTTATATAGATTTACCATTGAAATATATCTTATTTATAGTCGTTGGAGATTCTCAAAAATCCATTTCTCCACTTTCTATTCTTTTAAAATTCCCGATATTTCATTGTGTAGTGAAATTGCAATGTCTTGTTGCAAAATAAACACTCAATGAGCTCCTAGAGGAGAATAGCGAATGCAATAAAATCGTTTACGATCTACATTGAATTGGCAAGTTAAAGCTCTCTCGAAATTTTACATCTTCATCTTACATACCGAATAAACAAAACAAAGTAGAATAATCTAAATAGAAAAGTCTGTAAATTTGCATTTTTGGCCATCTGTGAAAATAAATGAAAAATAGAGGAAAAAATCACTCAACATTTGTAAGTATAAATGCTTAACACGTACGTTATTACAACTCGAGCTTTCGTAGAAGAGAAACCAAAGGAACGTAAGAAAATAAAAATAAGTTGACACTTTGAAATGTCGGAATTTCTTATTATTTCCAAGCAGAACAACAGAATACGGATGTGATGTTTATATGAAGAATAACGTGTAGCCTCCATTAAAAACAAAAAAAAAACTCTAGCACTATTTTATTAAAATTACAAGTCTACTCTTAAATATAACGATACTAGAACGTTGGTAATTTCCTACGTTAGTTCCGATTACTTTATAGTATTTCGTGTAGTAACAGCACATAGAAGCGCGAGTAAATTTTTTTTAGAAAATACCAACTTTTTACCAGTTGTTAACACTTATTCTTTCTTTCCTTAAAGTAAAACCCGAAATTTGTTACAATTGTGACTTCAATTTTTACAACTGTTCAACTTTTACAAAGCGTGCAAATCGAGGGGTTTATATACTTCCAATTAGCACCGATTTGTTTTTATTTTAAAAAACAAAAAACTGAAACGCGAGTTACTAGATCAAAATGAGCTACCAACGTTTGTATTTCGCTTTTAAATCTTTTATTGGAGAAACACTAAACAGTTTAACAAATTTCTATATTGAAGCAAAACTCCTGCCATTTGTCACTTCCCATATAAAGTGACATAAGGGTCTCCAATCACTTCCCGAATACTGCAATTATTTGAGGCAAAAATAATAAAACCATATTTTGAGAACTTTAATTGAATAAAACGGTAGTTGAAGTAATCGAAGATAGTTTAGAATTACACGTCGTGCTATATTGATGGAAGATTGCCAAAAATAGAGTAAAATTCAAGAATTTGTGAGTATCTTTTATCGAAACATAAACATTCCTGAGTAGTTTAGAACCGTTTCAATTTTCTTTAAATTGAGATCTGTGTGGGCTCAAAATTAAAAGGTAAAGCTCATATTTAACCCTGCAGAGTTACATTCTGTATGGATTTGTTGTAAATTAAAATTGAGCCTCAAATTACATTAATCCGGGATTCATGATCTTTTTAGATGTTGCTTCTCAATATTTTTATTCTAATTCTGGCTTTTTATTCAACTCCTGGCCAAAAATGTTAAATTGACAATTCCTAAAGAGTTCTGCTATTTAACTATCGAAAGCGTTATTTAAATTTAAATAATTTAAGTCACTTTTGAGGTACCTTTCAAATACAAATTTAGATTTTTGAATATTTCTTTTATGAAGAATTTTCAAGTTTTTGCATCTATATTGTTAGTTTAGTTAATTTATTGCTACTCAAATTTAAGGATTACATCTTTTGAAAGGTCTATCTATTTTAGAAAATTTTACTAGCCAATGTTCATCTGAAGTTTAGCAACTTTCGGTCCAAAATTTTCAACCGATTTGATGCTTTTAATATTCCTGGAGTTGGAATTTCGAGGTATTTTCGTCTCACCCCATGAGCCAGCTGTGCTTCTGGCAGAATTAAATATTGAAATTTGCAAATTGTACGTCATATGTTGCCAAAATCTTGGCAAAAATCCCGCGAAACAAGCAAATAATAACTTGGCAGCTTTTTAAGTATGAGTCGAATACTTGAGGCTTACCCAAAAAGGGCATTATGCTAAGATTTGCCAACATCGTGGGACAAAAGTAATAATTCATGGATTTAACTTTGATCACTAAATCGGGGCTCAGTAGAGCTCGTTAGAGGCAATTCTCTTAACAGTTTCACTAGTTTGATAAACAGCTAACACTAGTACTGGAATTTTGTAATAAATTAAAATTGCGTATTGATATTTAGTTTGTTTAGTTTATTGTAGAACTAGCTATTATTTAAATAAAGTGTAAATATATAGGAATATAGATATGTATAAATGCATACACAACGGCAATGTTCAATCAACGGTTTTGTTTGTTCATGCATACGAGCTTTCTGTCGGAGCCGTTTGCCAATTAGCGATAGCAACCCCTGGCAACGCCCCAACCAACCCCTTTGAAATTCCATTCGATTTAAATTAAATATATGATGATTCCTGGATGTTGCACATATATACAACACCCTCGCCACTATGCCCCTACAAGTCTACAATTATCAAATTTTTTTGTCAATATTGATTAGTATTTTATAATTAGATAGTAATATTGCTTATCAATTGTAAAAGATAGGCCTTATCAGTAAAATACACCACATTACTACTATTAGAATGTCTGTTTTACAAGCAATAGTAAACGCAAATCACACCTTTAGTCGCAGGATACATATACACACACTGACGTCACAGTCCTGGAGCGTCACCATGGAAACCATCTAGGGATGCAGCAATCCATCTTCTTCCTTCCTATTATCCATCTCTTTTTCCTGGAATTTATTTTATATACATCTATCTTTTATTAACATTAATATTGTACAAAATAGTACTATCCTTGTTTAAATTTCTTTTAATAATTTATCCCCAACAAAAGCTACCGACATTTATTATAAATAAATGGAAGTACTCAATTTTTCATTAATTTTATCATCATCGTCATCATCATTGAGTCAAACGAATCTGCCATTATTTGCTAATATTGAAGCGTTGCTAACAATAAACCGTGCCCATCTTTACGCGTTTTAAATTGAATTTATATGGAGCATCTTTATCGTTCAAATCATCACTTTTATCATCCTGTTTTTTTTCGATTCAATATTTCACTTATAAATTATTAAAAATTCCATCCAGTCTTCTATTGATAATCAGATTGTTTTTGTATGGTGAAAAGTTTTGAATTTGCCCACGGCTACCGTAAACAATAGTCTGCATTCATAACTAGACCGATTAGCATTCTAAGGGGGTAGTTGAGTTGGATGTGTATAGGGTTGGCAATTCCCCAAAGATAAGTCAGCGGTAGAATATCCATTTTTAATTAGTAATAGTAGTAATAGTAGTAGTAGTAGTAATGTCGTCTTTTTTTCCAAACACAAACGGAATTAAAACAATGTCTGTTGTAAAACTAAAAAGAAAGTTGGTAGTTTAAAAATATTCCTCCATTTATATAATAATTGATTTATTCAATTTAATGATGGTGGATGGAGAGATGGAGGAAAAAATCGAAGGGTGCATGAATTTTGCATTTATTACAAGCGTTGTTTGTCTGTGTGTCCACTGCTGATTGTGGAACCTTCAAACCAACCCCCTCTGATGATATGTTGGATTGTTTTTAAATCAATAGATTCGGGTAAAATCAGTGGACACTTGTTCAGATATTCTGCAACAATTCCACTTTTTCTGTCATCAATTGGAAAAAATAATAAAGCGAGAATTTAAAGGGCAATAGTTATTATTAGAAAATTATTTAAGTTATTCAGTTGTTTGAGTCAAGATCAAAGAGAAACTGATTGAAGTTCAAATAGTTGTATGCGAATCGATTTCGGGAAAATGCCAATTTTCAGATTATTAACAGTAATGACTCACGACTGACTGGTAATAACGTGGTGAAAATTGGCACGACAGTTTACAGTTGTTGTTATCACAAAATAAATGAAACTAAAGAAAAAAAACAGTGTTATAGTCGACGACAGAAAATTAGAAAGTGGCTCATAAGCCACATCATTTCATAACAGTACTCGGCAATAGAACTGACTGTCAAACTCAAACGTATTTTAACCAAAAATCGCTACAATAGAAAGAGAAATACTTTCCCAATTTTCCAAAAGACACGAACACAAATGCGGAATTGTAAAGACAGAAATTTATAACAAGTACCAACAGTATCTAGGGAGTTTTATTACCAACGCATTTTGACATGAGCTGCACTTTAAAATGCATTTCTGTTGACCAAATTGACGCGCTCTTCAAAGAACTTCAAATTCCTTAAGCTTCAAATCTTACAGTGCCAAATTAAATTGGAATCAGCCCTATCCTGTGGGTGGTCTGAAGAATTTGTGAATTATTTGTAAGTATTTTTTTTCTATTTTGATTACACAAAAATAAGTAGGTACTCAAATATTTCTTTCGTCAAAGAAAAGAGCTACGAAAGCTACTAAACCTATAAAACTATTCTAAATAACGATAAATTATCCGATTTTTACAGTCAGTACTTTCAGTACACAACTTCTTTTACTCTTTATAAGACAGTTTCTTATTTTCTGTAGTCCGGTAAACTTAATAACCCAATAAGGGCACGGGGGTTAGGGCATCCTTCGCTCTCAAACGGACAAAAAAATGCTTTGTTTGTCTATAACGATAAAACAGCCCTTCTAACAAAATGTCTGGCCACAGCTGATCCAAAATTGGATTAATTCCATAAAGCCCAAAACACTATTAGCCTAGAGCCCCCACAGCTTAAGTCCATTCCTGAATAAGGCGACCAATACGCTCCAATATAAATGAGTTGCTCTAACAATATTTTCGATGTGTTGCAATAAATTGAGGATGAGTAGAATTGAGGCAACATTTAAGAAACCATTAGAGCTTATTTAGGCACTTAGTCGTTTTTTGAAACAATTTTGAGCCCAATTTAAATTTAAATGCTTCTATTAAATGTTCGGAGCTACACTTTTGAGATTTTCCAGTCTTTTTAACTTCCCCGACCAGAGGGTAGGGAAGTTATTAGTTTCGGACCAAAATTTCGAATTCGAGATTTCACCAGATCTTTACGTTTTGAGGTCCCCTGAACACGTTTTTGAAGTTTTTAGCATGATGTCCGTGTGTGTGTGTGTGTGTGTGTGTGTGTGTGTGTGTGTGTGTGTGTGTGTGTGTGTATGTATGTGCGTCTGTCGGTTCTCCAACGATTACTCAAAAACGGTTTCACCGATTGAGTTCAAATTTGGTCAGCACAAACTATTTGGTGGCCGTTCGAGTTGATTAGTTTTTGGTGCCAATCGGACCACGGGGGTGGAAGGGGGAGGGGGTTGATTGAAAAAAATTCAAGATAACATATTAATTTGATATCACCAATCGAAAGGGCATGTGCTTTTATGTCTAAAACGATACCCATCATCTGCGATGTTCTTTTCTTTTTTTAAATAAGGGCACAAAATTGGCAAAATAGTCTAGTCAACCAATTCAAATTTGCCGCCTTCTATCAGGTATCGGTTGCCATAGAAAAGAGTTGTTGTTCACGATTCAATTGCGAAATTTTGAAATGACAGTTTAGAAGGTTATCCAACATAATTTTTAAAGCGTAGCAAAATTTATAACGGTAGTTTATAAAGACAGAATGATATCTACTGTTGGTATCACTGGAGGCATAAAATCCTATGCGTTTGTTTACATTCTTCTGTCATTTTTGAAACATAACCTCAGAATATTTGTTTTCAAGCGGTTTTTTGAGCGGGTTTTGTGTTTCGGTTAGCGCTTTTTTAATAAATAAATGTTTTAAAATAATATAAATTTTGATTTCTCCTAAAAAAGAAATGTATATTCCCTCGACAATTCAATCTATATGATTTGAATTTTTCCATGTTTTTGTTGGGACTACCGTACTACTTTTTATTCCGCGCTCAAATGACAGTTCTGTCGTTCTGTCAAAATTTCGCAATTGAATTGTGAATCGAATTGTAAGAAAGTCGAACTGAAAAGTCTGTGTGTGGAATCACCGATTAGTGAACAGAGTTTTTGTTGACGAGATGCTGGTTCCTCATTGAATTTTTCGGTGGTTGTGAGATAGCCACGGTTCTCGATTCCCGATTTTGATTTTTATAGTAAGTTAGTTTTTTTTTTTTTAATAAAGTATCTCCAATAGAAAAAATAGTATACAAAACTCGTGCTACGGTACTCGTTTTTTTAAAAACTCGGACTCGTGTCGGGGAAGTTATTAGGCCGGTTCATAGATTCGGCCCCTTTCAAATTTTTTATAATTATTGTCTTTAATTAACGATTTTTAGCAAATTTTCTTTTAGGTTGTAAAACTATATGTCGTTAATTTCATGAGCTTTAGTCAATTTTTCAGTTGACTTTTATTCTTGACTTGAAAAAACATCTGTCCTCAGTTGTCGATTTTAGCGGATTATAATTTGAATTGATTTTCAGGCTAAATTTTTGATCATCGAATCAAAATTTTTAGCCCCAAGAAGTTTATCATAGCTTATCTAGAGGTAGAGGTTTATGATTTTCGAGTCAAACTATCATTTTTTTCTATTTTCTTCACCCTAAATTAGTTTTTATCTTTATTTTAAAAATAAATGTTTAGCTTATCAGTAGTCTGCAAGGAAATATAATTAAAATCCGGTATGGTCTAGTGGCTAGGATACCTGGCTTTCACCCAGGAGGCTCGGGTTCGATTCCCGGTACCGGAATTTATTTTTTAATAAATTCTTTATTTTAATCCAAACTATAAATGTATTTAACATACAATTGTTTTATCTCTTATTAGAAGTACATAAGATTGATTTTGTATGGGTAGATTTGTTTTGTTGATGGTGAGGTTGAAATTATCTCAATATGGGCTTTAGTTGTGATCTCGAAATTCCATACTATGTTGTAGATTTTAGTTATTTGATCTCCGGTTATTCCAATATACCAACAACCTAATTAACAATAATCCCCTGAAAAGGTATTATATCCTATGTGTTTGATGTGTGCCCTATTACACAATACTCTAAATGGTTGGATGATTTGACCAACATAACAAATGAATTGTTCCACAGACATATAGTAGAACAACATCAGCCCTATCATCGTAGATATTAAGGTCTATATTTTATCTATATCGGGGCATTATTATAGAAATAACTCTCTTCACTACCGATCTGCACTGGCATCTGTGTATAGGTACCTACCTAAGTATAGATGTGTGTATTCTTCCTCTTTATCGTATCTGTCTCTGGAAATAATATACAAGTTATACACCTATACATGTATGGATGTTTGGGTGGAAAATCCACGTCCAACACCTGGCATAGCTACTGGTTGATGCTGTATGGAGTGGGTCTCCTAGCAACATAAGATCAATATAACAATCAAACGCGCAGCAAAACGACTACGCCCTGGTTCTTAAACACCCTCGATTCACAGACGACCTAGAACGGGGACTTTGAATAAATTGTTGGTATTAAATAGGCATTTTGTTAGGCTCTATATTGTAAACATAAAAAGACGATATTAATAACAGAACACTCGGGGGTGGTTGGATGGATGGAAAAAGCCAAATAGAAGGAAAAACCAACAATGACAACAAAAACAGCCATAACAATAAACACCCATCCAGACAACTAAACAAATTTTTCTTTTGTTACATTTTATTCCATAAAATCATAAAGAACCAAATTATAAATCCTACAAAGTGGGGGATTATTTATAAAAACAGACATCTAATTTAGGATTTTATTAAAGATTTAAAGCTGAATAAAAGCATAATAAATAATGCTTCGTTTAGGAAAGAGAATTGAAAATCTACATTTTAAAAAAATTTAAAATATTTAAAAGTTGACCAAACTATTGCCATCTACTAACCCACCAATCAACTCACACATTCGGCGCAATCATCACAGATGTCGCTATCTATCAACACGCTACATCAACTATTCATAATTTTATAGAGATTATTTCTACTTTTCTGTTATATTTATAAATAATCCTATTTGAATTATAGCTAAATATTCATATTTTCTTATATAAAGTTTTAAATTTTTATAAATAATAATTAAACGTTTAAATTGTAATAAACTCACAATAATTGTATATGTCAGGATGGCCGAGCGGTCTAAGGCGCCAGACTCAAGGTTCCCTTGCCTGCATCGCAGCAGGTCAAATGAGCGTTCTGGTCCTCTCTGAGGGCGTGGGTTCGAATCCCACTCCTGACAAACTTTTTTCACATTTTCCCAGTATTTAATCATTAATTATAAAAATCACCAATTCTCATCAACTACAAACCAATACAAAACGTTTTATTTTTATTAATAACTCAATGAAACCAATAACAGTTTTCTGTAATGAATGTCACGAAAGTTTTTCAATGGGGCAGCACTTATCAGGGTGAATTTCGGTGATCGTTACTATAGCAACGGCTTCATCTTTTGTTCTTCCAGCATCCCTAGTGTTGAGGGTGTGTAATCAAATTTAATGTACAGCCAGTGGCGTGCAATTATCGCAACAATAGATTTATTGTGATTAAATGTTTATTCTTTTTTAAATTGGCGTTATTAATTGTTTAAAATATATAAATGTGCTGAATTGATAATTAAATGACTTAATTAACGCAAAATTTATTTAATTTTAGTTTATTTAAGTTAATGTTGGAATAAATAATAATTTTGGGTATAATTCTTGGATGTTATTTATGTTGTGTTGTTGGTCAGTAGGGGGTTGGGAGTACGCCACTGCAGTTCACCCTAAAGTGTTTCCTAAATGGGGGTCGCATCTGTCAATTTTTCGCGTCTAGTTTCAACCACTAGTGTTGTAGCGGTTTAGTTTACATTAAAATTTATTTAATCGCAACGATAAACTTGAATTACTTATGTGGTAGATAAGCAATATTAGTGCCAACATTAATCAATAAAATATTTAATTAAAAAATAAACAACAGTGATAGCATCTTTTTATTATTGAAACTAATAATTTGTGATATTTGGTGAATTAAGAAGAATTTTCTAATTGTAATGGAGACGAGGTAATATTTTTTTAAAAGTGGACAATTAAACGAACAAATTCGCTACCATTTGTGCCAATAATTACGGAAAATAAAGTCGCCCATATATTTTGTGTAATAAACATAGAGAGCGAGAAAAAATGAAGTCATTTGAATGCGAATCATCATCAGAAGGTGATGAACCCACCATACACCCCATCTCCCGGACAATAGCACAATCTCCACAATGGCTACGTGGAAATTCTGCCCCAAATTGGGGCTGGCCAACTGGGGTAAATCATTAAACATCTAAATATTATCAATAATTCAGCAACTTTATGGTTTAATTGAATTTAGTGCGGTACATCGACGGGGAATAGTGGTCCAAGTTCATCTAGTGGTTGTTTAGATCAAACAAATTTCACCCCATTCACGGGCAATTCATCGGAAGAGGGCCAAATTCCCGGTAGACGTACCCCATTAGGTGCTGTAGGGCTCGGTGGATTCTATTTCCAAGGATGTCAGCCGAATATAGGTCACGGACCGCCATCCGATGAGAATAACCCCGATCAAGGCGATTCGAATAGGTACGTCAATTCGGTTTTAGAATCTTCATTTATAAATAAATAAAATTGTAGACCGCAACAATCTCGGAATACCCAACAAAACTCGCAGAATACGAATCCAACGAAAGGTAAAGGTCGACAAGGTAAATCCGTCCGTTTGAATATTAACGCACGCGAACGGCGGCGTATGCACGATCTGAACGATGCTTTAGACGAATTAAGGGCCGTTATACCGTACGCTCATTCACCATCCGTGCGGAAATTGTCGAAAATTGCAACGCTATTATTGGCGAAAAATTACATCTTGATGCAGGCTAACGCCTTAGAAGAGATGAAACGTTTGATTGCTTATCTACAAGGCACTGGCGGCGGGGCCACAATTGTAGCGCCACCAGGATTCGATCTGCAAGGCTTCCCGGCTGCCGCCAAATTCCTACAACAACAACAGGCATTGCAGGCGGAAAATGCACGGAATAATGAGGCGAACAATACGGGAACGTCGGGATCTGGGTTGTAGACAAACACGAGGGACTTTGCTCAATGCAACTATTGGAATTCTTATTTTGAATAAATTTCGGTAATTATACAAATAATTTTGAAAAACAAAGCAATATATGAAAATAAACGGTAGCAATAATCGATTAATTAAGCTGCTAAATGTCCAAATTTGTAAAACAATCTAGTCAATTGTTTAGAACGTGTGATGTATTAGAATTGGATTAATAAATTTTATGTGTACTTTTCTTCGTTTTGTTATCTCTGAGAATATTTCGCTTTATATTAGCAGTTTAACAGATAAAAATTGTGCATGTATAGCGATATTTCCGCCGTTGATTTCTCTATTTTTGTTCATTTTTTGAATATCGCACTAGAATTGTTTTTAATCAACAACTAATAGAGAATGGCAGAAAAGCATTCCATTTTTCTATATATCGTCTTGACAGCAATACAGGAAATTAATGTGTCTACATGGACATCACAAAATGTTTCTATAATGTAAAATGAATACGGTTTTAAATTACAGTCGTCAACGTCTTTTTTCCGTGCTTTTATTTAGCGAAATTCAACTGATAACTGTATCGATTTGCATGCAGTTTCTTCCAGTCGTTGACAATGCTCATTCGAAAATTGGTAATTTTATCATTAATGTTGAAATATTAAAGCATATTTGAGGCAAGAAGTCTTCAATCGATACTTTTATACCATCGGTGCGGCCAGGGCTAGTCTACTCGCTCAGACAATACTCATCTACATAATCGGGTCATAAGTCGAGATAACCTTGTCATAGTTGAATTTATGGCCGTTAAATTCGTTGCGTGTTGTAAAAACTAGCCATGAGGCGAAAACGATGAATGTTGCGTTACAATTGCCAATACTAGCCGGGTTTTGCTGAAATTATCGAAGGATCATTTTAGAACAAAAAAGGAGGTAACAAGACGTCAAAATTCACGGTTTTTCAGGAGAAAACAGGATATTTGACGACTTTTTGGTCTTTGGGGATTCCTCCTAAATCGATTTTTATCAAAATTGGAGATAAGATTCTTACAATGTTGGCCCTTATAAGCGCGTTTTTCAACCAATTGTATTAAAAGTTGGTTGAATCGAGCCGGCATTAAGATCATGGATTCTTCCTTAATTGATTCGTTTAGCAGCTCATGGAAGCTAAATTGTTTCCCGAATCCTGTAGAATATCTTCGTTTCAATCGAGATAAAATTAGCCTAGGAAAATACTTTGTCCTCAAAATAAAATAAATTATTGTGAAAAACCATTTAAAAGTTGCCTTTTTTACCGATTGAAAATTAGTTTCCTATAGATTTTATACAGATTTGTAACGATTCTAACAGATTTTCGATTGTTGCAGACGTTCAGTCATATTCTCTAATTTTATACCAATTCGTTACCATAACAATACTGAAGATCAAGAAGCTCTGTTTTATTTTAGTCTCTTTTCAGTTACACGTACGATGGAATTCTAAAGAATGAGATAGTCGCTTAATTAAAGAAGACTATCTTCAACGTTGTCTTAGTAACATATTGCCAGAAAGTTAGAGAATACGACTGATGGTTTGGTAATTTTCCTAAGTAATAATCAACACAATTAATAGATTTCGTGTTATTCTGTAAGTCTGGATGTTGCTGATTTTCTTAAGCTTCAGAATAGCACCTATTGTTAGTTAATTGGTTCATAAGAAAATATTTAGTCTATTTTTAGTCTAAATTTTTAACTATATTTCCGTTTTCTTTATATTTTTATTACATTAAACCCGATTTCCTTGCCCATTAGTTTTTTATAATAAAATATCTTCCTTGTAGTCGATATTTATACGCGCAACAATATGAAAATCGGTTCTATTTGTATTCCTTCTTTCGTTCCTTTGATATTGTAGTTTTTTGTAATAAACTCTGTTATTTCCTTTATATTTTTATCGTAAATAAACGTTTATTGCTCCTATTAGAGAACATCTTTTTAATCATAAACAAATTTTCAAATTAACGCAAAATTAGGACTAAGAAACTTCCTCTAATAACTCTAGCGACTTAATCAAGGTGCCAAATGGAAGACCATAAACAGATGTTACGTGAATTACACTAGGTCATGAATTTTGGACAACTACGACCACAAATTCGTAGCGTGAGGATGGTCAAACCATGTTTATGCATGTATGTACGTTAACGTTAGATTAAGTGGGTAGGAGACGATCGGTGTTGGATATGTAATGGCCAACAATGTTCCCATAGCCGTGTTCAACATAATATCAGTTCCTGTTTCCGGATTTCACAGTGATTTACAATCCCTATATCAACTAAACACAAGTAAATTGTCAAACCGATAATTAGTATCGACGTTGTCATGTTCAATTGCGAATTTTCGATCATAAACTTAACTAAATTAGAAACTATTAGATATGGCCTAATATTAGGAATCAATTATACCATTTAAACATTTGATTGTGTGGATATTAGAGGCAATTATCGGGTTTATATTTGTAAATAACATTGATTAATTCGAAAAGTTCTTGTCAAATCAACAATTTTGTAACTGTATGAAAACCGCTGAAATCATAAATCAGACTGTTTATATGAGAATGTCAGCTACAGTTCAATTATTTGGTCTATTCCGATATCACACCGTTGAAATTAATTTACACACGAATTTTTATTAATTAAACAAATGATATAAATTATAGTGGGGAATTGTTGGAATTTAGAGTCGACGATTTGTATTGAACTTTATGTTTGCGTAAATTCTGTTGTTAGCGCAATTTATAAGCCATTTATCGGAAATGTATCGGAAATGGATAATTTGTTGGCTGAAATCAATGAAAGAATACAAGTTTCAATAGTGCGCTTCAAAAATGGTGGATGCGCCGGGATTTAAACCAATTCCCTGCAATTTTTCGAATATTGCCGATACTTTTCCTAATTGAAATCGATTTCCTTCCTTTTTTGGTTGTCATTTCCTGTTATAAATTCCATTCGTTAGTCCGAATACCAGACAAAGACTATACTGAATTTGCCAGCTTCATAAACATGTTTGAGCAGAATTTGCGCAGATTAAAACAACGAAAACAACCAAACAAAAAGTCGAAATAAGTCCGACAAACCAACAACAATCCGTCTCGATTTTTTAATAATACACCAGCAACGAATTACCAACATTGAAAGTAAACTAGATGAAGGAGAATAATGCAGCCCGACCAACAAATAGTGGAGTGGTAGCAGAAAAAAACGATCTGCACGCCGATTCCTTTGTGTTATGGAAAATCATCATTAGTGTCTGGAGGAGCTCCGGAACGGAGTGTAGCACGACAATAATGTAGAAGACCAGGTGTCCTAGTGCTTATGCGCGAACCTCTGCAGGATCAGTAATCGGAGCCATCAGATATGTACGATGTCGGCGGCGGTTTGGCTTCAGTCGTCCTGCCGCCTGCGACACCGACGAACGCCTGAAGGACGCACAAACGCCTACAACGTGACACAACTTTCATACATTTGCCTGTGTAAAGGTCAGTGGCAATTTTTATCATCCATAAAATTGATAACATACACTCCAATTTAACACGATTCTTATTTATTTAACATTAACAATAAATTTTTAGAAATTATCAAAATATGCATGGGTCAAAAGTCGAATTTCTATAGAAATTCAACAATTTTTCCAAACACAATCGAATATAATTGAAAATAGAACTATCACACGATTAGAGAAAATCAGTTTTTCACTTATTGTATTCAACCGGTTATTTATAGTTTCGAATCCTTAATTCCATTCTGTTTAAATTAATTAACATCTAATGGAAACATGAAGCCGGCGTTACACCCCCACATCTCCATTCTCACCCTGCTCGCCTTAGGGTTGAACCCAATAAACTTTCAAGGCTGATTGTAATATACCCTTGTAATTTTTTATAATAATCCACAATTTCCCTATAGATAGTAGAATTAAATTCGAAATTTTCCCATGGAAATTTTGTATTTGACAGTAGCATTATCGACATTTATAAAGATTGATCAATTTTTCGAACAAACTTTCAACAATGATTGATCAATATAGTAGTCCTTACATTCTAAAAATTACCAAGACCGAAGAACTCGATAAATCATACAGTTGAGTGTTATAAGCTCTTCGATAATGCATAATGATCGATATTGTGTCAGTTGGAAATGTTGTGATTTCTTTTAAAAACACGAAAACACACAGGGAGGTTTATTGAAATATATTGAATGAAAATAAGAGGGTAGTTTGATAGGATAACTGATAACCGATCTATAAGATTACAGTCGAATTGATAACGTAAAAATATTCAAAAGAATTTACCAGCAACAGGTATAATTTTTGTAATAAACAATAAAATAGAGTCATAATCATTCTAGTTTCTGTCAATGGAATTGTTCGATTAATGTATGAATTTTATTAATAATTCATCAGTTGTTTGATCGGCAATAATTAATTGTAATTTATTTGTTTGTATACTGTGGGAAATGGTGAAAGTTGTATTAAAAAAATATCATTAACAACGTTCGGCTCCCTCAACTCCACACCCTATTAATTCTTTTATCTATCCCCCGTATTTGACCTGTGTTTGTATTAGAATCGGGACTCTTTCATCCCCTGTCTATGCCACGATTACATCAATTCTGTCAATGTCTATTTTCCATAATAAAATCGTCAAATCACCGCGGATTTTATTTATTGTTCGATTACTAATTCGTTTTAGAAATCGAATTATCGCCGATTTTATTTATTTATGATAAAAGATGCCCGACTGAAAATCTGAGCTCAGAGGATTACCGTACCGTTGTGGATTCACGACCAGCTTTAACCGGCTCCAAGTCCGATTGTTACAATTGAAATAATGTTACCTGTTGCCGATAGATGCGTCTAAATAATGGCCAAAATTTCGCGTATAATTTTCAAATACATTGTCGTATTCCTATTTTATGTCAAATTTTATTCGATGCTTTAGAAAGCAAACCAAAGAGGAAACGGCAATCTATAAATCTTCTAAAAGAGGCAATAAATCTGGGAGTTTTTGTCCAAACTCCTGAGACCTAATTCGTGCATTCCTTCATTGTCAGAATCACGAAATCTAACAAAGATGTGCGATGATAGAAAAAAGTATGGAATTGTAGTACAGATAATTTACTCTGTAGCAATATCCTAAAAGTAGTACGGTTAAGTGATCAGGAAATTTAAATGTGCTCTGTAACAATGGTCCTATAATATATGGGACACTCAACGATATTACCACGAAGAAAACGAGAAATATACGTCCCTGCTACCCCAATCGAAATCCTCACTATCGGCGTCGCCGTTGCTTCTCAACTACCACCATCAGGTTTTGCCACTATCCTCCTGAGCCTCGCGCAGAATATGGCAGGCAATATATTTCGTCTATACGTGAAATCAATGTGTTCAGTTTTGGTTACCAAGGCGACGCTAGAACGGCCATAGTAACGACGGCGCTGTACCGACGCCAACGACGTTGTTCACAAAACGACACCGTCGAATCCCTAAATTTGATCGTCTAAGATCGCCGATTGTTACCGGTTTGATAAATTTGAAAATTCCAAACTTTGGACATAATCGATTCGAATGATTGATTGCTTGAAATTTGGATTTTTGACAGGCCCAATTATCCAACCATTAACGTTGATTTAATCGCGATTAGAGCTATTAAAAGCATATTAAAAAACAATCGATTGCGTTCAAACAGTGTAAATTAAAAGTTTCTTCTACTTCTTATCAAATCTTCGCAACGTCCAATTCAATCGGGCTTTTCTAGAGTTATAAATAGAATTAGATAGTTACCTTGAATGCATAATTTATCTTCCGCAATCCGGTGGAGTTTCTCTAAAACTGAAAGAAACTCAATAACCGTACAACCTCAGAAATTCACGCTTATCGTTTCTAAACTGTACTGTTTTAATTAAAATCTTCCATTCTCTTCGTTGAAAACGATTAAAGTCCATCTTAATTCCAGGAGTTTCCTAAGACAAGCGCGATAAAGATAAAAACAGGGAGAGTTCCACCATAAATTCGATAAATGGAAAATTCCGATATTTCCGCAACAAATACTTCAAATATTCATAATTTGATTGATTAATGAATCGTGCGAAATTAATTAAAATCTAGTCTTGATTCTGTACAAAATCGGAGCTGTTTTTTCTCAACCCCACCATCTGTCGCAGAGCTTTAATTGAGCACGATTTTTCGATCAGTCTCAATTAATTTACGAAATGATTGGGCCGCTATGTTGGTCAAGATTATGGTCTATTTGGATATCCAAAGTAGGAATTAAGTTCGATATTTTTTATTTTATCAATTCATAGCAACCACCAGTTGAAACGTCTATGATCCGCTCTTATACTTTGCATTAGTTGCTTATGTTTCGGATATTTTATCAACATCCACTTGTTGATCAAATAAAATACACATGTTTATGTATAAGTTACGATTTGAGGATTGTTAGTTTGATGGTTTTGTTTAAATAACGCCATTTCGAACGAGTCATTTACCGAAATTTCCCTCGAGTTTCTTATTCTTTACTCCATCAAACAGACGAATAAACATTCGGCTCCCTATCACCGAATTGTGCGTAATCAAAACCGCTATCGTCCACTTTCCAGTAAGTTTTAAAGCGTCTCTGTCCCGCAACAACAGCAACAGCAGGAACGAGTTGGCGCACTTTGAAACTTCCACCGTATTTTCTCATTTTGTTTTGTTTCTGTCTACACTCGATTATTTCTCTATCCCGGCGCCCCACCAAAACCTTCTAAACCATAGTGTGGGGCAACTCACCCCGAAATCTCCATTTCAAAAGGGTTTTTAGGGATAATATTATATAGCAGGATCAATAATTTCTGTAACGGAAACTGGCGGATTTCGACGATACAAACCGAACGTCGGCGTCAATAGATTCAACAATATGCCAGTGGTTGGGGTTGCTATCGCAGGGTAGATGGGCCCTTTCCGGGGTGTTCCACCAACAAAAACCACTGTCAATTTTGAGATAATTAACACACAAATTCGCTCGATTGGAGTTTTTTGAGCCGAAAATTCGCTCAAATATTGCGTGTTTATAAGAGACTGGTCTTTATTAAATCAACAATTGAACAATAATCCATTCTTCTATTGTGGATCTAACACCATAACCCTATCTAATAGTGGCTGTAGTACGCGTTTTATAACCACCTGTAACCGTATAGGTCAGGGCTAGCCGCCTAGTCACAATGACTCTTCTTATATTTTCAATAAATTTCCATCGATTAGATTGTCAATCAAGCTCATTTATCACAATCATCATCAGCTATACAATATGAATATTTCATAAATTTATTGATTAAACTGTTGCATTTGTAAAACGTCAAGATTTCGGAGGCTTTCATCAACATCTTATTAGTAATAAGAGGGAAATTCCAAGCGATATTATGAAAATTTCACGCAATTTTGTGCGTTGAAAAGCTTGCCGTAGCGGGAATACTTCCGAGAATTATCACTTTTGGCATTACTCATAAAAATCTTCCCCGAACAAATTAATTTAATAGGAGAAATTTGTAATTTAATCAAACAATATTCCGTAAATTATCAGTTTCGATAATTGTTTCAATAAAGCTTTCGACTCGTATGCGTTTTTAAATCGACTACCTCTCAAAATGTCTGCTAATAATCTATCATCATTTGCTGATATCTTATCGCACTTTAAGAATATTACTTCTCATCTTTTCTAGTTTCCCTTCTATTTTGTTTTGTTGGGAAAAGCTCATTTTCTTTCAACCATAGTCGAATCTAGGTCACAACTATCATCAGCATAAGTTAAATCGAGAACATTGGGGGGTGTTTTCAAACTGGCACACTAGAGGGGTTGTCTAGGTAAAATTTATCACAACAATGTACGTTTTATATTGAAAAAGATAAATTCAATGAAGCGAATTTATTTCAAAACGAAACTATTTCTTTCGTTGTTATTTTGGTGGGAGATTGTGGGTGTATAATTTTATTAATGTCCCATTTATATTCTGGCATAGAATTGGCGCAGAATTTGTGTGTTTAATTCAAATAAGAAGAAAATTAATAATACAACTATAGATAAACTGGTTAGAGTTCTATTGAAGATAAATCCTATCTAACAAACAAAGACAACATCGTGACTGTAATTACGCCAGTCTGTGCAGATGAATAATTAAACACTATAGAAGTGTTTTGAACTTGATTGTGTGGATAACACAAAAATGAACATCCCCACTGATAGGAGTCTTGAAGTTATCACAAATAAATCAATTGGGGAATGAAGATTCCCAAAAACTTCCAAGGCAGCTAAAAAGGAATAATCAGTGCTTGCAAATATCATCCTATATGATACAAGAACAGTCGTATTCAATAACTTTTCGATGATTCGTTACCATGACAACGCTAGAGATCACAGCTTCTAACTCGCTCTTTAGTGACTATTGATCTCCAGCGTTGTCATGGTTAAAGTTACAGAATACTGCAGATCGTCTACTCGATTGCTGCTTAAACTGGCGTCAACACCCAATTTTTTATTAATTTTACGGCCAAATTTTGGTATTATTCCAGCCCCAAAGGTGGGGAAAGTCTCGCTTATTCCGACAAAAATCAGTGGAAGCTCGCACTAAATTTTCTTTACACAATATAAGTCTAATAAAGTGGCTAAATGTTGGCCAGAATATCGAGACCAGCACGGTTAATAAATCAAGCTTATTGAAATAAATCATCGAGCAAAACCCCTAATAGTGTTTGAAGGAAATTTAACAATACAAATCTCGTTTAAGAATGAACTACGATATAAACTTTCACAAAAAATATACATAAAGTCACGTATTTTAAATTATATTGATCATTAAAGCGATTTTTCGGAAACCTTTCAAACAACTTGGAGAATTTTATTTTATTCCATTCTATTTAAGGGGAAATCAGCTAAAATTGGTGTAAATTCAATGATAAGCCGTCCATAGTTGCCCTGTCAAATACACGTCCAGCTTTGTTCAAGGAAATTATCTGTTCAACACGACTATATCTACGTATACCTGAATAATTAATTATGGTTGAACAAGTTTACATGTTCAAGTAATTAACTCAACAATTTACTGTTATCCTCTTGGATCTATAGGTATATTCAAAGCGACTTTGTAGCGGAGAGTTTCGCGAAAAATTCGCAAAGTTAGAACACCAATATGCCACTTACATCCCCTTAAAGTCGGAATTCAAGAGTGAAAATCCCACTAATATATTATCTAATAAAATTCCATCTATTGTAAAGTAAATGGGGACCAAGGGGTTTTCGTATTGTTGCACCTCCCATTCGAATCCCCCATTAAACACCAAGAAAGTAGCGGCAAAAAACTAATTAAAATAAATTCCCGTAAATCCCTAGAGAAATTCCACCAATCAATATTTCAAATATTACTTTTTCCTCGTTTGTATTTCAGTACGTACAATTCTTCAACAGACATAAAAGCGAAAAAATGGATGTGGAAAAGCGGAATGAAAACAAAATAAAAGAATAGAAAAACATTGAAATATGAACAGATAGACCGCCACTCCAATCATCATTAAAACTGTGAGTAGATAGCGAGCTACCTGCTGGAAATAATTCAGCAGGAAACGCGATTCTTATAGTCGCTACCAATAGATGGGGCTCTATCACGGGCCTTTTAAGCCATTCATTCGATAACAAAAAACGATTCTTCTGCGACTTTTCGTTTTCTTTTTGCAAGTTTTCCGCCTTCGTAATTTTCATGGAAATTAATGAAAAGCAAAGATGAAAAATAAGAATCGATGAAAAATCATGTCTAGACAACTTTAATGCGCGAATTAAACAAATATAAAAGCTGCAGAGTATTTAACAATCTTGTATTTGAAAATAGACAAAAAATATTGTAATAGAAACCGTTAATGCTAGCAGGAAATTCATTGAATCTGTGCCTCTCCTTCCTCTACAACTGCACCATACATGTCGTAATCAGAGAAGTATGCTGTTATAAAAATGAAGGACAATTGTATATATTTGGTCTACTATTCTATAAAACAATTGTTGTTTATTATAAACAGAAATTTTGGGCGGAAAGTAACTTTCTAGCCGATTGAAGTTGGACAATTCCGGGACTTTTCCCCCAATAGTATAAACAAATATTTTTTGTTTTACGTTATCAATTATCAGTGAGTAGTACCCTTATTTACACTATCGTTGTTATTTTTAGTAATAAAAATTCCAATTTTTGTTTCTGTTATCGGACCAAAAAAAAGCTGAATTGCTAACGCCACCACTGCTACAAAATATTCAACAGGAATTCGATTTTAAAGATGCTCCACTAATTATTGAACTTCCGATAATTTCCAATTTCTATCACAAAAGATTTCAGTAATACCAACATTACCCGTTAATTTTACTTTGATAAACTTATCTATTATTGTTATTTCCATCGCTATTACTACAATGACGAAATCAAATCTAAAAATACAATGTGAAGCTTCATATGATTCGAAATGACGCGTCAACAAAAATTTGGATCACTTTAAATGAATCGAGTTGAAATTTCGACAATATTGCGCCTAATTTGGCGTTAATATTCAACGGTCTTCAATTTTCTAACGACAATTTTCGATATTTACGTTCGAAATTACGACAAAGATTCGTCTCTAATTAAAGGTTAGCGGTTGGGAGCAATTAGAGCGTACGAATGTGTTGAAGAAAACCGTAAATCTCCACGTTTCGTTATTGGGAAGAAAGTGGAAAAGTCTCTTTCAAATTCTGAGTAGAAATAAGTTAGGAAAATTAGGTGCAACTCGATTAGAACGGCATTCGAATCGGCTAAAGACACCATAAGAGTAACGATCGGGCACCGATTTCTATTCGAATTTTTCTGTTTAAAAAATATCAACGAACGTGTCTTTTGTGTAAATGCTGCATATTTGTTGGATAGCCTTTCTGTGTGTTTATTGATTGAAGAATACGTAATTTGATGTAAAATAACGGAATTTTCCTTTTAATTACAGCGAGAAAGACTAGAATTTCGTTCCATCTAATGCAATATAAAAGAGAAAATCAATAGTAATCGATTTTATATTAATTAAAACTTACAAACATTAACGATAATCGATTGCTCTTTCTGTAGCGAAATTTTTCTAAACTAAATTCACATTTCTGTTATAAAATTTCGAAATAACGATTTAGGTTATCCATTTTAATATTTTAAAAGTTTCTAGTTGGCATTCAGCTGTACCAACCGAAAATATCACCCTATCTCTATTTTCCTTACAGGTTAAAATTATCAACTGTTAGGAACTTTTGCAACCTTACGTTGGATAACCTTCTGAAATGTCACTTTAAACGACCTCTGTGCGATTCTTATCAATAGAGGAGATTTTATATTAATATTAATTAGAAATAAATCAATTAAAAAAATTGAAATATTAAAGGAATTCTAAATTGCATGCCTCATATATTTCTTTACTTTCGTTAATTATCTATCTTGGGAAATTAAAGGTCTATTTACTGTTAGAATTTACACCCAATCTACTCGAATCCAGTCAACTTAACTACTACAATTAACCAATATTCTGATAGGTTTATTGCTTTCAATTTAAATCGATTAACCTTAAAGTGAAGCGAAATTGTTCCAATAATTTTCGTTATCGTATATTGGAGAACAAGTTGCCGTTCATTGCACGATACAAAATTGCAAAACGAATACCTTTAATATAATGGAATGTTAATGGTATTGTTGCTTTATTTTGCACGGTTGTTACACATTTTTGTACACGTAAAACTAAACAATGTGGGAGAATTTTTCAGGTATTTTTCCTATAAAACAATGAAGTATTCTAGTTTGTAAAAGCACCAGAAATAGTTCGTTTATAATAAAAATAAAATAACCTCTTCTGGAAAGGATACTTTAATTGCAGTAAGTAGGAATTCTTTGTATTCTTCTAATCGATTGATAAGGGCGATTAAAACAAAAATTAAACGATTAATTAACGACGCTATTGCTGTCATAAGGGATGAAAAATTAGCAACCACAACTGTTGAAGTTGCAGTATTTCTTCTTTTGGACATTTCGCAACAATATTAAATTTCTAGATTATTAAACAAAATTTCCAACCTCAAATATTTTGTTCGATTAACTCTTCGAATATTTAGCATAAATTAATTTATTTTAATCTAAAATAATTAAAATAGAAAAAGTACATATTTCAATAAAGAATTGAAAGAGTATTCACTCGTTGGCACTTTAAGGTTAGAAATTTAACGAAATTTGGTATACCAACCGGATTCTTTAAAGCGCGCTAAATTTAAATTTTCAATTGGTTTAAAAACAAAACTTTCCCGATATTGTGGATATCTAAGTTTTCTAATCTGAAATCTCCAAATTCGGTTGGTCCAAATGATTAGTGATTTTTGATCAATGCCGCTTTATTTTAAGATTTTTGAATTTCACTGGAGGCTCCTTACGACAAATTTTTCCCACAGTCGACGCCACTGGGGCTTCGTGTTGGTTCTGGGCGTGCGCAAAACTTCCCCCAACGAACATTTTCTGTTAGTTTACAAGTAGCAACTGTCGTTTACAGTTTACGAAATGGTTTAAAACAAGTACAATGAACTGTGGAATTAATCAAAAAATAATTATCATTAAAATTAATCGAAATCGAATTAAATAAATTGCAATTAATTGTTAATTGCGCAGAAATAGCGGCAATTTTTGGATAATTAAAACTGCGACTTTATCAACAATTAAAATAAATGGCGGTGAATTTAAATTGTATCAATACAGTGGGTTTTAAAACGAATTGTGCATCTGGAAAAGTTGAAAATTCATCCCCAATTTGGCCGAATTCTGCATAACGATGCCAAGAATCTGCCGTATAGGTGACTTATTTTAATTTATTTGATTTACCATAAAGATATCGATAATTTTTCTCCTTTCTTATTTAAAAATTAAATCGTTTTTAGTTCAAGTTGAAAGTAGGTAGATTGGTGGAGTTTTATAATAATAGAGAACCGCCGCCGTTCTCTCTTATTTGATGGAATACACACGAATTTCAGCCTTATATTCAATTAAATTTAGAATACTATGTGTATGAATGCCATATAAGAGAAAAACAGGTAGATTTCGTTTACAAATAACTGAAATTTAAATAACAATAAAATTATTATTGTTTGATAAAGGAAAATTTGGAAAATTCCCACGAAATTTCCCGTTGTCTTTTCATCAAATATTTATTTTAATTTTAACGATTTACGTCAGATTTGAATCGCAAACAAACGCTTCAGGATTAGATCAACCCAACAGACGTTATCAATACATGTTAATTACCATTTACAGCCGGTAATTACCCCAATTTACCCTCATGATCATTAATTTTTTCTGTTCTATTTTCATTGTTAGAAAATTGAAATCAGCTAGTTACATAGGGGTCGATTTTATGATATTGCACTGTTTTATTTCTAGAATTGTAGAATAATTAAATTTATATAAAATGTTGATAGGAAGGCTATTTTTAGAACGAAAAAACTAGTTTTATGGCGTATAATCGGTCTATATTGACTGTGCAAACTTGTCTCTAAGCGCTATTAACTTATTGTCCAATCGTAAAGTTCGCTTCATTCGAGGAAAATTGAGGTAAATTAGAGTCAGATTTATTACCGGAACAGTTGTCAGTACTCGGAATTTAATTGTAATTTAGAGTCGCTATTTTCTTCAGTAGATAGTTGAATAAATGTGGAATTAATTGGCGTATTTGTTGATAAATTCCAATGATTTATAGCAGAGTACAACAAAAATTGTGAAAAAGGCCAAGATTTATTGTAGCAAGAATTCTATCGTACAATAGCCAATTAGAAAATCTTGAGGTTTCAAATTTTTCTAAAAAACGATCGGAGCAGTTACAAAAGTGTTCAATTTAGTCCCCTAGTGAAACTTGTTGGCTCCTTCCTCGGTTCAAAAATCGAAAATTTTCACCTGATTTGGAATTTCTAGTTTAGGCACATTTTGAGTAGATCCTTTAATCGGAAGAGTTAGTAAGGAGCCTAAATTTGTTGTTGGTTAGTTCGAAAATCGGGCAATCAGTGGGAAATTCGTCTGATTAGAGTTTCTAGCTTGAAGCAGCCTTAAATGGAGCTTGAGTAGGTGTAGAAATGTCTCCATAGCTGCAATTTCTGGCGTTTTAATTTTCATCGAAACTGCAAAATTTTAACGAGTCTAACAATTTCATCAATCCACGAGTAGATCTTAGAAATCTACCTGTGGTGTATATTTTCAGTCAAGATTAAATTTAGAACAAGATCAATAAATGTGTCTAACAAACACTATCGTACAATATTGTACAGTTTTCCTCCCCATATTACAATTTTTTTCTATTTCTACATCATCGATTTTATTTGCGTTATATACATTTAGAGCAAAGTATGATTTTTGGCAACCACCCCAAATAAGAAATACCGACCATAATCTATTTATACAAGACGAATTTACCAATTTACATTGCATTAAAAATTTAAAAAAAAAACCGTTTCAAATTATTATTTTATCAATTATTTTACAATAATTATTGATGATGTCAATTGTTACGTCATTATCCAATTTGATAAACACAATAGGGTTAGATTATATCTTTTAATCTGTTAATTTTGCAATGAAATTTACAAATTTTAATTTTAGATCTTTGTTGGGATTCAACGCAATTTTTTTCGATTTAAAACTCGTCGATCTCTATTCATAGAATTTCGTTTAATTATTTCTTAATTTATAGAAACGATTCGTTTTCTAATTAGAAATAGAAATAGAAGCGAACACCATGAAATTCCAATATTTAATAAGATTTTTCTACATTAAAATCTTATTAAAACAATTAATTGTCGAAATAAAAAATCGGAATAGTCATTGATTGTTCGAATTGATGCTAATTTTTGTAGAATTTTCGTACAGATACCAAAATTTTCAGCTATTTCCCGACACTAACTGGTCTTAAATTGTCGTTATTTATGTAAAATAATTTCTACACCTATGTACTTTTATTTTATTACTAATAAACTACGTCTCGATACATTGATGTTTTCTAATATTTATATCCACTCCAATAGATTTATAGCCACTTTTTTCGTGACTATTATCATAACTTTATTAATAATTGATGAAGTATTTTAATACTTTTAAGACTACTGATAATGGAAGAGCTCTATAGAAGCCACTAAATAATACTAAAAAAGTTGCAATTGTTATAATCCAATTTTATTAGGAATTTATTAAAGTGTAAAATTTTCACGATCTGTTTATAGCCAAATTAAATTTTCATTACCGTCAAAAATCTCACTATTACAGTCCATCTACTAGTGCACTAAAATTCGAAATTTCCATACAAACTTAAATTTGATCGAATCTCGTAAATCTGGTTAAAACTCGGTGGTTTACAACTCTAAATAGCAATTTTTATTCTATTTTAAATGATGCAAATGAGCTTATTTTTGAGCCTTTTTGTAATTCTACTCACTCCATGAAGTGGCTTAACGTCTTATTAAAATGGGTTCAAAGGGATTTATCTGTACATTTATCTAAATTGTGCTTTGAGTTTCATAATTTTGAAGTACTTCAACAATAAAATTCTCAAATCTTTGATTTTAGAAATAATTAGAGCCAAAGTCCAGTCGCTAATATGTTCATTGTTTTTATCAATAAAACAGCTGTCACATTTCGTTTATACTTTTTGACAATCGACTAGTATAATGAAACCAAAAAGCCTTTAAAAAAGTAAAAATTGAAGTAGTTTCTGTTAAAAAAATAGTAAATTCGTGTGTCTGAAATTAACAAAAAACATGGGATTAAAGGTAGGATAGATTTTTAAATTATTTTAAAAGTCATCATGACTTTCTATTCCTACAGAATACTCAGTTTTAACAAATTTTTGTCTTTTAATTTACCGGTAGGCTCTTATAAATTATTCCAAATTCAACTTCCTGGTTTTTTCCTTCAAATGTATCGAGGAGGACTAGACAATCTTCTAATTAATTCAATTTTCCATTCTAACAACTCGTTGACTCTAAGAGGTAGAATTCGTGTTGTCTTCAATTATCGATATTGACTATTTCTACCAAATATAGTAATTTTTGTAAAGTCTAAGCTATTGTTGTCAAGTATAAAATTAGAGATTTGTTCTTTTGGGAACTTTAAGCTTGCAATTTTGTTGTGGAATTACAAAGGTAGGCAAGTTAGAAAGTCAAACCACCTAAAATCGACGAAAAACTGTAACAAGGCTATGATGGAATTATGATCTATTATCGACCTTAGATTGACATCATTTCTCTTTATAGTATAATCAAATAATTTTATAGTTTTATTGACGATTGATATTGTTCAAATTTAGAAACATTCTACATTCACTTATAAATTAGTTTAACTTTTGCGGTAGATAAAGAAAACTAGAAAGTTGTATCAATATAGAAACGTCTATAACAAAACGCCCTTCTACATTTGGTGTGAATTCTTAAACAATCCATTATTTGTAATTAAAAGTAGACAAAGTTCTTGTACAGTAAAGATCTCTTCCAGAAAAATAAGTGCCTAATTAGATTCGTAGCATAATTGAGAATATCTTTCAAACTACACTTTCTAACTGCTAATTTAAATTGTCTTCAGAAATAGACTCTTACAGTGATTGGATTATTTTAATATTTGGTAAAATTGATTAATTTTTAAATAATAACGATATAATTTACAAAAATGTCGTCTACTATCCAATTAATCTCGAAAATATTGCATTTTATTTGTAGCATCTTTTATAAAATATATTTGTTGAATTTGATTAAATTTTACAAAAACCGTGCATTAATTTAACTATTGTTTTACTGAAACAAATTATTATTAATAATGTTGATAGATTTAATTTTATATGAAATTTAAACCTAAATCCTCTCCTATCGGTGATTAATAATAAACAAAATAGTAGAAAATAATAAAGATATAAGAGATGAAGCAAGTATACCTTATTGGGCAACGACAACGCCTTATTGGTTATTATTAAACCATGGTATACTAGTAATGAATATAAAACTTTGTCCTCAACTCTTTCAGTGCGTGGGTTCAACTCTTGAACACTCTTACCAACAACAACAACAACAGTCCAAGAACCGGCTACAATTCCCATTTTTTTAAAACACACCAACTTTGTTGTGTTTCAACTCTTGAATATCTTCAATATTTTTATTCGATTTAAAGTTTATTATTTGATATTTTAATAAATCCGCACACATCCCATCATTATTACAATCTTAGAGTTGCCAGACCGAATTCCACTCTACCATTCCACATAAACTTGCATAGATTTTATACCAACATAATCTCTACAGTACGAGAGAGTTGATCGACCTCTTCCTTATCATCATCATTTACGACTACTACAAGTTCTAATAATAAAGATCTAATTTTTCTGAAGAAAAATTGTAAAACTACCTCTCTACATTCATTTCACATTTTCGCAATCTTCTTTTCTATTGTAATAATTACAGTATTCGAGAAAAAATAAGTCAAGGCTTCCATCAAAGACCTTCAATGAAGCACGGTTTATTTTAAATTAAAATCCAAGATAATTGCGCAAAATTAAATCAAATCGTGTATTTCTAGCGTATTTGTATATTGTTGATTCATCGTTTTGATGAGTAAAATTAACGTTTTACTCAACTGTAGATCACTTCAGAAACAAAGTGGTTGAAATCAAGATGGCTTTATTATTGAGTGAATCATATTCAATGACCATAATTAGATTTCTTGATTTTTTTAATATTTATTTATACCCTTTAAGGACGCCTTGAACTTTAATTTTGTTTGGTGATAATGATTTAGAGATAATTTACTGTTAGGTTTAACGAAATTGGAAAACAAATCGCGTTCCAATTCCACCTATACTGCGTGTTTCACTTAAATGCGTTTATTGTAGCATTTGATTGATTTGGAAAATATTTTAAGGATTTATAGGGAACCAACTGGAGATTATTTGAGCAAAATTTGAACCATGCAGCTCATCAGAAAGCTAGTCAAAAAACGATCATTTCTGACGATTTAGCGGTTTTCATGGCTTAGAATGACTCAAAGATGCTCCTAACATAGATTTTATTCGTTCGAATGGGTAGGAATATTTCGCGCTTGTTCTAGAATAAAATGTGGAGAGTATCCGTGAGTCATTATCTCGGTTTCAAAAATCGTAATCTTTTCTAAGATGAACGTCTTTGAGCAAATTGGTCAAAAGTGATCGTTTCTGAGGATTTCCAAAAACGAGTTACACGCATAGAATGACTCAAAGATGCTCCTAATGATTTTTTTTCATTTTTCTCCATTTTATTCCGCAACCGATAGGAATACTAGTTTATTCTAGAATAAAATGGAGAAACGTGAAAAAAGTGGTGAATATCCTTGTAATTTGACGTGTTTATCCCGTATCACAAATCGCACACTTGTCTAAAAGGAGTATTTTTGAGCAACTTGCCGATGAGCTACGAGGTTCAAATTTTGGTACAATGATCTCCAAGGATTCTCCACTAGATCCTTGAAATATCTTTCAAATCGCTCATCAAATAATTGGTATTTCCATTGGAACTAAGAATGTTTTGTATGAGTCATTTTTGTGGTACATTTTGTTTAAATTTCCATAAATTAGCAGAGTGATAATGTTTATTTTGATTTTATTAATTGTTTTGTTTTGGTACAATTATAACAACAACAATAAAAATCGATCAATTATTGTTTTTGTGTCAATTTCATCATTTTCAATATTAACCTTGATTAGTGCTTATAGCGAAATTTTTATGTAAAATTCCAATAAACTTATTACAAAAATTTACAATTTAATTGTCGATTTGTATTAATTTTCTTTTATTTTTTGTTTATTAGTTAAGTATGTCTGCAACGGATGCTGTTAATTTTCAAGAATCCAGTAATGAAAAGGACAATCTAATCCTGATCGAAGAGAAGATTGAAACCGAAGGCGATACAACAATAACAACCACCATGGGGTCAAATGGATCGATAATAAAAGACAACAGCAGTAATAAAACAACAAATAATTCATTGAAAGAAATCGAAATGAATCCTGTTGATTTGTTAAATTCGAATCTTGTTGAAACTGTTGAAAATTATATTGTTGATAAGCCTTTAAGTACAAATAACGAAGACTTGAACGAATATAATAATATTGAGCGTAACGATTCTAAATTTATTTATACAGAGCGTCAATCAAATGAAGCAATAGATAATGGTGATGATAATAAAAAAACACAAATTAATATTGAGAATACGAATGATGGTGAAGATTCAGCAACTGAAAGTCTACCGCCTACTGAGGAATTAACTGAAGAACCCCATGATCGTTCTGATGGTTCCGATTCTGGTTTAGGTTCCGAATTGGCTGAAGAACGACAAGAAACAATAGTTGTAACAACACCAACAGCAACAATTACAACAAATTTAGTTGAAAGTGACAGTGAAACATCATTTTTAGATCGTATCGATGATGCTGCACAAAATACAAACGGTAATCTTGATGATTTCGATGATGACCATAATAATAAAGTTCAAGATTTTCTATTGACAACAAATAAAGAACCAAATCCAATCGATAAAGATATTTGTGATATCTTAGATGCTGCACAATCACCAAAAACTATACAATTAAAAAGTAATTTAAAACGGAAATTATCGAATGAAGAGGACGATGGTCAACCGAAATGCAAGAAAAAACGCGGCATATCATTCGATAGTGTTACTGTGTTTTATTTTCCAAGGGCCCAAGGCTTCACTTGTATCCCCTCACAGGGCGGATCGACGTTAGGAATGGGGGCACAACATACACACATGAGAAAGTTCTCGATTGTTGAACATGCAAACGAACAACGCCGCATCCATCGGCAGTTATTACAACAGTTGCGTTCACAAAGACATTCAACTAGTGGTGGCAATAATAGTAATAATTGTGGAAATACAAATAATAACAGTAATAACGGTACAAATAATAATGGAGCTTCAACTTCAACAACAACTACAACAGCGGCGGCGGCTTCATCAAGCGATGAGAGCGACAGTGAAGAAGAACCGAGCGATGCCTCCGAATCTGAAATGGATTTAGATAATTATTATTTCCTACAACCGGTGCCAATACGACAACGGCGCGCTTTATTACGGGCATCAGGTGTACGAAAAATTGACTCATATGAGAAAGATGAATGTCGTGATATTAGATCGTCACGGGAGTTTTGCGGTTGTGGTTGTAAAGGTTATTGTGATCCGGACACTTGTTCTTGTAGTCAAGCTGGCATTAAATGCCAAGTGGACCGTTTAAATTTCCCATGTGGTTGCTCTAGGGATAATTGTGGTAATTCAAGTGGTCGAATTGAATTGAATTCAATCCAGTTAGAGTACGTACACATTTTATACATACATTAATGCGACTTGAATTGGAAAAGAAACAAGAGGATGAATTGAAAGCTGAAAAGAAGAACGATTCGAATTGGATGGATAATGAACGTTTAAATTATCAAATTAAATCTGATAATTCACAATCGAATAAAGTTTGTAATCTTAATAGTAATAATAGTAGTAGTAATATTAGTAATGTTAATGGTAATTTATTAAGGAATAGTAATTTAAATTCCCGTACAGATATTGTTGATAGTTGTGTCCATGATTCGGGTAGTTTTACAAATTTACATTATGGTGCCCCCGGGGAAGGCCCCGGTCAAATGACAACACCGCATAATCCAACAACGGCCGGTTTTACCGATTTACCGGCACGTGAAGACTCGTTAGATCTCTATACGTTTAGAGAAGATTGGTATGGGGATGATACGACACGGGACGGTCCCGTTGTTGGTGGTGGTGGTGAACGGCAAAAGCAACACCCCCACCAACCATTCCCACCTACAACTACCACTACTACAACTACTACAAATACTAGCAACAGTGGCGGCCAGGGTTTCCATTTTCCCGACCCCAGGTTCTCCGATGTTGGTTTTCCAGCCAGTACCTCCCCCTATCCATCCAATCAATACACGCAGCCGTACCAGACCAATTTTGCCGACTTTACCCCCGTCTTCAATCCCTATAATAGTGGCAGCGATAATACCACCACCGGTGGTAATGGTAGTAACAGCAATAGCGGTAATAACAGTACGGATGGCGGTAATAGTAGTAATGATGGTTGTAATGCGAATAGTATAGAAGAAAATGGAAGTAATACCACCACCATCACTTCTACCACCACTACAACGACCACCACTACTACTGCCACTATTGGGGATGGATATAATACGGAATTTGGGGCAACTACAACAACAAAAAATTTAAATGAAGATCCAACAACAACTACAAATACAAATGTAAATAATTTTAAAAGCTTTACAAATGATAATTTTAATAATACAAAAGAGAATCAATACACTAGTTTGAATCCGATTGGGGCCAACAATAAAATCGAATCGTTTGCGGATTTATTGAATGGACGTTATACGTACACTGGCTATGATGATACGAATAATTTCAGCTTAAATCCAACTGATATAACAACAACAATTAATAATGGTGGTGGTAATAACGATGTGATACAGAAATGCGATTCGAACACTACGACCAATTGTAATCCAAATAATTCAGATGATTGCGACGATAATTTTGGTGAAATTATCAAAAAATCTATGGTTGAAACAACGTCAGCTTAAATTTTTATTGTTTTTAACAATTATGTTCCACATTACTTTGTTACTGCTATTATTATTCTAGTAATTATATATAAAAAGTAATAATAAAATGTAAATGAGATTTATATATTAAAAAAAATGTAGAGGATATTAGAGAGAAGTGTTTTAATAAATGTTGTGCAGAAACACATTTTATTAAGCCTGAAAATATTTGAAAAATAAACAAAATTACACCAAGAGTAATCAATAAACGAAACAATCCTGTTGTAATTATTCTTAATTATAATGTTAACATACAATTGTTGTCAGTTTTGTTCCTATTTTCAAAAATAATTTATTTCAATTATCAGTTATTTAATATAAAACCGAAAATAAAGCATATGAATTTTGAGAATTGTTTTAAAAATACAATTCTAAAGGCAGATTATTTAAAATTACCGCCACAATTTCAACCCTTGCAAAATCGAAACAATTGAAATTCAGCCAACCAATCCCGAATCCCAGTTTTAAAATTCCCGCCATTCCTCACTAATCAACGCCACTCTACATTCTCTACTAGATAACTAGATAAATTCTAATAGTATTGTAGTAGAAATAAGTAAATAAAAAACCCCTAGTGTATTTTAAAATTATAATAAACTACTTAATTATTGTATCGATAATGTTAGCACCTTTAGTCAATAAATTGAACGATTTGCGTGTGGTTCTGGCTAGTGGTTCCGAACAACGTGTAAACTTGTTACGGGGTACGGTAAGAGATGGCGCTATCACTATAACTAAAATCACTAATCGAGTTTGTTAGAAATTAAAATTCGAGATCCATCCGTCGAATTTTGAGGAGAATTTACATCCGAAACGGCACACATTCTCGGAATTCGTTGAAAATACGGCGTTCGGTAAGGTGAAGGATGTTTGGTTGAAACTTGAGCACGACCCAACACCACCTGATATCATAATTGGGGCTGATACTATGGTCACGTATAATGGACGGATGTATGGGAAGCCGAAAACGAAAACTGAGGCATTCGATACGATCAAACAGTATTCAAAGTAAACAAATCTTGTAGATTATTACGGTTTTTATAAATTTTAGTTTAACTCAAGGTGGTTTACCTAACGCCGTCTATACTGGTGTTGTCATCAAATATCGAGATGAATTCTTTAAGTTTACAGAAGTTACAACTGTGCATATGCTGAAATTAACCGACGATGAAATTCTCTCTTATGTTAACACAGGAGAACCCATGTAAGGGGAATTTATACGTATAATTAATTAACCCTTTGATTTAATGTAATATTGATCTAATTAGCTACGATTATCCTCCTTAGAAACTCTACTATAAGGCGTAGAAATTAAATTTTCAGTTGTAATAATTGTAGAATTCATTACAATTATTGATTTTCAGGTGTAAAGCCGGGGGTTACGGTATCCAGGGTATTGCTGGTACTTTCATTAGGCGCATTGAAGGTGATTGTAATAATGTGATTGGATTGCCCATGACTCGATTGGCTCAACACTTGAAACGAATTCTACACGAAGAATTGATCAGTTGAATTTTAGGTGTATAATTGGTTGCCTGTGTAGTCAGGGATTAAAATTGTGATTAAACGTAGATGTTCATTAGAAATCTCAATTTTGCTCCATTTTCTCCAAGATTGCTTAATACAAAAGAATAATAGAGGGGAAAATAACGCTCCAATATCAAAACGACAATAATAATGACTTGTGAAGGGAAAACGTTGCGATAATTTCCCATCGAGTTAACGAAAAAAAACCGACAATAGAAGAAAAAATTACAATAACAGAATTTCCTTTGTTTGGGAAACTTGATTACAATTATTTAGTAAAGTAAATAGACGGGAGATTAACTGCGAAAATATCAAGTGCTAAATTTAACATATTTCCAAGTCACTTCAACAACATGAAACATTTCACAGTTTTAATCATAACACAAAACAACCCATCTGTGTTTCTGTTAAATTGTTTACATATTCATATTTAACGGGGAACGATTATATTAACCATGCACCTAATTATTTTGAGTATAACTCGAAAATTTGTGCGATTTTCCTCGAAATTGTTTAGTCTACCGTTCAAACCCTCTAACCAGAAGGGTTGTTATTGGCGAATTTTCAACGCATTCTAACGTCACGTCTTGGATCGTGTTACGAAATATGGAGGGGCAAGCAAACAAAAAAATTTGTACGTTTTGGGGCTCTTTATTACACAACAGCTGTTGACTGACATACTGCCGCCAGATGAGGATTTCGTACGAAAATTCGATCGAAACTATCAACGGATGTCGATCTAGAATTTTGCAATCGATTAAGATGAGAATAAGTCAAGGTGTGGTCTTTTTTGCAATCGATTAAAACCAATAACGATACCTTTTACCTTGTTTTGAATGTAACTCGTTTCCGTTATTGGGGTACAGTCAAGGTTCGTTTATCAGCCGTTTATCACCACCAATTTCAATAAACCTACCTTGATGTACTGATTTAAATACACAAATTTTCAAACAATCGTATTCTCTAATTTCTCGCGATTCGTTACCATATCAACGATGACATCTGCAATTACAATTCTATTTATGCCTAATTGAAAGTGGCCGTTGATCTCCAGTGTTGTCATGGTAACAAGTCGCCAAAAACTTAGAGAATACCACTGAACTTATTTATGTCGATTTCCCAATAATTAACTTGTCGCTTATTGTATCTGTCTTGTAATGTGTCCAATTTGTTAGAATTCCGATAAACACAAAAACAGGAGTCAAGTCGAATTTGTTTGAGTATAATTGAATTATCCGAAATTTTCCAAACTAATAAATTCGCTGTTATCAACAAATTAAACCGAACAATGGAGGTGTTTTCAAACAACTTAATCATAATTTTAAACAATATTAGTAACCAGTATTGATATTTCTTCTATCCGTTGAAAATTACACGACAAACATTTTTCCTAGCAGATAATAATGCAACAATAATAACTTCCGGCTTGGGCATTATATGGAATTAACCCATTTCTATCTAATTTTTTTCGAGTTAAATTGCAATTTATTTGTTTATTTTAAATAATAATTACGTTATTTTGTGTACGGTTTTATTTTCCTGTTGTTTCGATTGCAATATCTTCTCTGAAATTATAATTTTTTCGTTTTGTCAGTCTGTTATAATGCTGTTCCCAAAACTTTCTCTTGTACTTTTGTATTTGTTTTTATTGTATCAATTTATTATTCATAATCGATTTTAATTGAATTGTGAGATTATAATTAACATCCTTTATACATTCACCGTTTTTCCTCCCAGTTCTATTTCTTATTATTGTTATTTGGGCTATTTTCTCCAATTTTTTTGGAAATTTCCGATATTTTCACGATTGTTTGTTGGTTTTATAGCGTAAAAATATATGAATTTGCACAAATATTTCCACACCAACTCTCAAATATATTAATTCACTTATTTAAAATAATATTTGTGATGAAATTACGGTTCGGAGAACAGAGTGAACGGTGAATGATTTTCGTTCTTTAATTTAACAGATAATTGTAAACTATCGGAATAACACAAAAATTGAGCCGCGTTAGGGTAATTAGATTTATCTAAACACATAACTAATCAATAATGTTGAATTAAGATTAGAATAATTGTAATCTTTTTATCATTGTTGATAGATTATATCTAATCATCTACCACCGGCAATTTCTTAAATTTAGAGCTTTTATCAACCCGAAAATTAGCGATGAGTTACGTAAATCGCCAATATTCTCCCACGATACAGCTCATTATAATTGTTGCAAAATTCCTTATAATTTCCCTATTGTATAATTAATTTGAAGACGATTATTAATTTTCTCTCCGATCAATAGTTAGATTTCCTTCTTATTAAATTCGAAATAGAAATAGTTACAACATTAAAGCTTAAGAAAGTGTGGGAATTCAATTGACAATGAAACAATAACTATAGAACAGAATAATGGACCAAGTCACATCCCATTCTCCGATTTTCTCTAAACAATAAACGCGCAAACATTGTACGTATTTAGATAAAGCATTCGTTATTGTCCATTTTCTCTACTCTATAAATTTATATCAATCATCATTTCGTTATAATTCGTGTCTGTTAGTCAAAGTGAGAGAAGAGAAATATGTGCTGTTGGAACATCAAACAACTGTATGTTTATAAGGCACCGGGAGCCGAACTTGGAGAGTTGTGGTGACTCGTTCGACTCGTTTAGTTGCTTTTCAAACGCCAGAGTCGAAGGATCGCTGTCGTTTCGAGTTCCACGAACGCATGTGCGCGTGTTTTTAATTTAACTTCGAGATTTTCCCAATTTCCAAGTGACTTATAATCAAAGTTGAATTGCAAGAAAACACCGCAAATCAAGGTAAGGCAAGTGGGATTGTTTAATAAGCTAAAATTTATTGTTAAAACGATTCGAGTCCGGTGGATTTACATGCAAATATTTCTATATTTCATTGTGAATTTAATAAACTAAACAATACATGTCAGATAGGTTGTCGTGATAAACTAGCATCCTTTATTGTTATTGTTGTTGCCATTATCCTTGGATGCGTGCTCGAAATTATTACGACTACATTAGAATCGACAATTTTCAATGATTTGTAGTCGATTTCCTTCATTAATGATTCATCAACGTTAAATTAACGAAATCATTAGAGTTGAGTCACGGCGACATTCTTATCAACAATTAGACTATCGATAAAATCAAGCTTCTGTAAAGAATTTAATTGGATTCGGCCACGAAAACCGATATGATGTCAGATTTCGATTTGCAATAAAGATGAGTTTCATGCATGATTGTTTTATTAACAAGCAACGATTATTTAATACGATTTTAACCAACCTTTACGCTTACTTTTCAAGTATAAATTGCAATCGAATTAGTCAAGTCTTAACGAATTATATTACCAAGAAATTACTTTCTTTTTCCCATTGATTTGTGTTATTTAACACCCAAAATGGTAATCTGCTATCTGAAAAATGCAGGTAATTGGCGGACATTTACTAGAAAGTGTCGCTCAATTTCCGCTAATTGAACCATTAATTATTTACGTTAATAATAAAGAATCATGCACCATTTACTGGAGACACTTTTCCTGGACATTGATTGAATAAATAATTAAATTTATACGACAGGATAGCTCGAAGATCGAGTCGATCGCATTAGTTTTTAATTTGAATCGATGAAATAATCGAAAATTGGGCGTTTTTTCGAATCTTCTCTTTCACTGATCCGCGATGAAATTGTCGTTGACCGCGTTTCGCTTGGTGGATTCTTCTGATTTCTCTCGTGATTCCTTTTGTGTAAATTGTCACCAAGACGATGGTCATCTTGACGATCCGTGTACGTTCAACCTTGTGGATTTTTGTAAAAAATATTTCGAAGAATTGTATAAATATGTATTGTTTATGTTGTTTTAATATATGCGCTTCTGTCAGAAATTATTTACATATTTATCACTTTTCTATTGGGTGGTTCGTACCTTGGAATTATTAAAAATTAATGGTCGTGATTCATAACCGTCAAAATTAAGTGTTTATTAAGCTTTTATAACTAACCGCAAATTAGTTTGGAAATTGTCTGGAATTGTGTGTGTGTGTAGAGGAAATCGGGTATTCTCCCACGAGTAGAGGGTCCAAAACTGCGATCGGATGCCGGTTCTGTTTCCCAAAAGCCGGAAAAAGACCAAACCACTGTGACCGAGACTACATTACACTATATAATCAATAGAAGCGTGGTAGAATTCAAATAATTGTCTAGGATGATTATCATTTGAAAACGTACCGATCAAAAGTTTCCAAACGGAAGTGCCTTTACACATCGATGAGTTTCGATTTAAATAGCCGCACGAGCCACGCCATTAATTTCTTCTTATATTCGAAACGCAATGGAAAAACTGTCTGTCTATTCAGGGCCAACAATGGGGGCACGTATTGGTAGTTTAGAAGAATTTTGGAATTCTTAATTGCCACTCCAGTACAGTTAATCATGTATCCGTTCGAATCAAATAAACGACGAGTTTTGAAGTAGTAACTGGTATTATTGCGCTTCACTTCCTTAGCTGCGGGCAAGGTGAAAAGAAGAAACCCAAAAGAGAATATGTTGTTATAATAGCGGTAGCAAGTATAGTAGCAGGTCATTATCGCATTCCACTGGTGTTGATCAACTTTCAGGCAGATCAAATCTAAGGCTAAAGAGAAAGAAAGAAAGAAACTGTAAACAAGAAAAATGTCATTATGCATTGTTCTAGATGTTTTCTTGAAAATCCCACATAATTTATTCGCAAATTACCAACTAATGGAGATCAAGACAAAACAAACCACTTTATTTTTAATTTCCCGATGAAAACTAGCCCATCTGTTGACTAATACCGGTGACTGAGTAATTTTCAAACCATCTTATTTGAAATAAAGCTACCGTCATCATTACTAATATCGAAGATTATTTGTGGTATCGTGTTTGAAATTATAACCAATTGTAATCGATGCCTGCAAGCAAATTTTAACCCTCTAGTTTTTTTAAATCGAAACAAAACTACTGGAAATGAGAAATTTCCCATTCTGTTGCAACAAATTATCACAACATCCGTTAATAATTCGCACATATTCAAAACAGTTACATCACCCTTATATTAAAATTGGGAAATTGACGTAACCCATTCGAATCTGTCGAAACTTCACCAATTTTCCCACAATACGAAAATAATGAGATACTAATTGCACAAGATAGCTCTCTTAATTGGTCCTCAATTTTACGTAAGATTTGTTATTGATAAACAGGCAACGAATCGTGGTTTAATTGGCTTTCAGTATCATGAAAGTTGCGCCTTAGGTTTGTATTTTGCAGCGTATTTCGATCGAAAAGAGATTAACTGCAAGTCGAGTTTATTTAATTAGACCTAGACCTCCGAGTTAGTTGAAATTAATAGAAATGGCAATTGGGTAATACCGAAAACTGTAACAAATTTTTTGTATTGACAATTTTAGTACAAAGGTTACGTTTTAAGTTGAGTTAATTAAGAGTACTGTACATAACGGATAGTGGATGATAATTGAGCTGCCAGACTGGCTTTCGAGCTATTTTCAAACACTCGCTAGAATTTTTTATTTGGACTCGAATAATAATTGAAATATTTCGCACCTATTGAACAATATGTAATGATTGTGGTTTTTTATCTAAAAATTCCTCGCTCCATTGCACAAATCGGCTCGATTATTTAACAGTTCTGTTCTATTTGTTGCGAAATTTTCGAATTTCGATCGGAAATCTGTCCAGTTCCTGAAATTATCCAATTTTCTGTTGCGTTACGCTATAAATAATTGGTAATTGGCGAATAAAACGCTATTTTATCGAGTTATACCGATTCATACGACAATAATTCCAGTTTATAAATCAAATTTGATTCGATACGTGCATACAAAAAGGGCATTCATATTGTTGTTGGTTTTAAAGTTGAGCAATAAAATGACCCAAGGATCGGTTCTTGGAATCATCAACCTACACACGCCCTCAACATCTTGGACTTGAGGCCGCTCCTCTTTATCAACAACGCAAACATTGTGTTTAGATGAAACTATTGTTCGTGGAAACCGTGGATTGTTGGAAAATTTCAAACAACCTAAAGCGTACAATTTTCTCGGATTATTTACAAGAAAAACTCAACTATGATGGGAGATGTTGATTAAAACTGGACAGAATCGCCGTCTATATTTCTCGGCAAAATTCAAACAGTCGATTATATCTCCAGTTTAATTTTATTTATGCATATGTGTGCATTAATATAGCCGTAAAGATGGCAACATGTAGAAGTAATTACATATGCGTATTATGCACGCTTATAAAGCATTGTAAAACTGGCAAGAAACCTGAAACATGGACGATATTTGCAGAATAATCTACAACTAGGAGAGGAGTCTTTCAAATAAACAGACTTGACGAGAATTTCAAGTTCCAGTAAGACTCGATTATTTGCAATAGAAGCCTAAAATTAAGCGATTATTACGACAATTAGCGCCATCAAGGTTTCATTTAATTGAGACTCGCGTCATTTATGATTACCGGTCCTGTTGTGTGTAATTTCGACAAATTTTCCCCAACAATACCCGATGGTAATCGTTTAATAATTCAATTGACCTTTTATTTTGTTTCAAAAAAAAACAAACACGATGAAGATTGAGATAGTGATCTTTGCACTTGGTGTAATTAATATTCAAGATTCTTTTCGGTTGATATAGAAAGAAATTTGTTTCTTGATCGTTTGATTAATTCATTCTGACAAAATGTTAATTTAACTGAAATTATTTTATGAAGTCTTGGCACGCCGGTATCGGGCTAGTAGAATGACTTTTCCTTAATTTTATTCGTTTACATGAAGGTGTCTGACACGGGCACAGGTCTGTCGGATTGAGGACGTGACGGAAATTTATCGAAAATAATTAGTCGAATTCTCAAATTTTGTGGCTTTTCTTCTAGCGCTTTAGTAAATATTGTAGTTAATTAATAGCTGTGGGCTTGTAATCAGCTGTTGTTGATGATGGTGTTATAAAATAGGGGATTTTTGTTTAACAAATATTATTACCAGTTTGTCAACACCTGGATTTCTAGTGAATTATCATTAGAGAATGCTTGGAAATAAACGTTCAAATTGACTGTAATTATGGGAAAATTGAAACAATTCAAGGCGATTATTGCAGATTTAATTATTTTTTAATTTCGAAAATTGTTGGAACCGTTTCGTTGCATTTTCCCACATTGTTCATCACCATTTGTTCGTTATCAAAATTTCTCCTCGTCAAAACTGAGTCTTTCAGCTTTTAAATTTACGTGTTAATAATGCAAAAAATTTATGTCTTGTCATAAATTATGTATGCTTCATCTTTAATTCTTTAATAATGCAAACCATATGTTGTATGTAACTTGACCATGCAACAAATGGTTCGTTTTCAAAAAGTCGATAGAAATTAAATGAAGAAACCGCATGTATAGGGGCCTAATTAGCTGTAATTTACATTATATTGTACTTCGACTTAACTGCTTAATTTATAATAACGAGTAATATTAAAGTAATTTAGTTTTAAATACTTCAAAGCAAATGGGGGATTTGAAAATCTGTCATATTTCTAGTTTCTTTCGATCACTAACGGATTTTCTTTTTATAGAAACCCATCGAGATTAGTTAAAGGAAGAAAACGATAATTAAATCAACAGTAAACAACTAATGAAAACTATAAAAGAAATAAACATAGGAAACCCTTTTCACAACTTTTCCGTCATTATTTTATTTATAACTAGACTTTTAAAAATAATCTCAATTATCAATCAATTTCATTTCTTCAATCTGAATTGAATCGAATATATCGACCAGCAACCACACCTCCATATTTTATAAATACCACTTTCACTAAATTGCATCGTGTCAATAGAATTTCATCAAGTTTTCGGACAAACAGCACACGAGCCGCACCTGTTTTAATATAAATAGATGCACCAGGGGGAAACAGGAGTGGCCGCCACCCTATTCTATATAAAACTAGCATAATTGAATTGTTGATTTAATTAAATGCAGGGTGGAATAATGGGAAATGCACCCCAACTTTGATTGGCAATTTTAATTGTGTTGTAATTTAGAAATAAAACTCCCCTCGATTCAAATTGATACGAAAATAGATTCGAATAGAAATCACGTTTTGTTTTGGAAATAATCGCGATTGATTCAGGTTTTATTGATGGAAATCTGGAATTATTGTACTTTATCGTACAAAACAATTTACAAAAACAATTGGCGTTATTTATAAGGAAGTCTAGCGGTTCAACGGACTGGAAATTTCTCAAATTGGTAAGCTGCGGGGGTGCCATAAACAACCCACAAAATAGCTGAATTTATCGACACCTCAACACGACATTGACGTTGATACAGAGCGAAAAAAGGCCGAACAGGTGTCGATTAGTTAACAATTTTTCTTTTGAAAGTAAAGGTGGGACGCTATATTTGCATGCACAATTCTCGAAATATCGCCCACATTCCACTAACCTAACTTAATAACAATGATGTAATCGATAGATTTTTACAATTGTCCCCAAGTGAGTGCTTATTGTTGGTTTTTTAACAAATTACAACTTCCTGTTGGAATTCTTTCCTGCGGTGGTGATTGTGTGGGCTTCAGGTTAGAAAGCTGTGAAACGGAAGGGTTCGATTATAGGGGCGCTACTTCCAATATCACCAATTCAACAGTAGTAAACTGAAACTGAAAAGGAAATGTTTAATACGAACCAATTAACCGGTGGCGTCAATTATAATTAAATCGAAATTATTGTTATAAACAGGAAATGAGAATTAGGCGGTTTCTATTATTGTTATTGAATCTCCGGTGGTTTATGGTAGTTGAATTCTTCCCAAAACACAATAACCAATCGATTTTATATCAATTTAAACAGGACCAACATCTGGACTGGACCAGATGGTTGATGATACAAGCAGATAAAAGCAATTGTCATATTGTTAGCGATTTGTCTCGTGGTCAATTCAGCGATAACAAGACGGGCAATGATAGCGCATAATATGCACCTGTTCCATAAAATAGTTTGATAAAACGCAAAATTTCGCCTTGATTTAGTGCACCAGAGATTGTATTTCTAACCGTAATTAACTGTCTATCATTTGTACAGATAGAGGGAAAAAATCGACAATTGTGGAACGAGATAATTGTTTTTTATCGAAACAGTTGACAGGAAATCGAATTGCGGAAGTTGGAATCGGTGAATGAAATCGAAATTACACGCTAACAAATTTTTGTCCGTAATCGTCCTACAAATCTAAAAATTTCATTGTCGTTTTGAAATTACTACGAGAATTTCAGTTTATCTACATTGATCTTAAAAAATATTGATATTTGCGCTCTGATTTCTTATTTACAATAGAATCAGTTGAATAAAAGTCATTTTAACCGGCCACTGCTGCATCTAATTTGCATTAATTTAATTAAATATCGATCTGGTCCAATTCCAGAAACCATTTGCCTAATTTAACGATAGCAAGCTTTTAAACATCGACGATTCTTTACGTCAGATTTAAATTAATGCAATTAGGGATCAATTTTTGAGTAATTAACTCTCAAGAAATTCCAAAATAAGCCTGAACCGACTATCAAATTGTTTATTATTAAAACTAACAAGGGACGATACGCCCGTTGATAACCTTAGAGATTTCATCAACTACCAATTTCAGTTCTCTCTTTTTGTATAGAACAACATCAACGATAAATTCTCAATGGATTGCCTTGTTTTCGAAAACAAATTCGTTTTTATGTAAAGTCTCCAAGAAGAGATTCCGTAATAATTCATCGAATTATGGTGCAACATCCTGTAGTGTTTAGAGAATTAAAAAATCGACCTACAATCCCCGTTTAAAGGGCTGTAAAAGCGAAACAATTGTCGCATTCCGATATGTACAGCTCGGGAAAGTCGTCGCCCTAGATTTTTCCAAAAACCACAGAAATTGTTGTGCAACCACAGGATTTTATTACACGTTGATCTATCTGTAGTTGAACGTTTGTTTGAGAGAATGAAAGAATGTTGGATCGATTTCAAGGTGGATATTTTGAGAAAAATCGGTCGCGACAGTAACACTACAGATGTAATAACAGGAAATCATCGCTTATTAATTGCAATAATTAGATCTGTATCGAGACAACTGAGCAGAAAAGATTTTCTCACGCTACGATAAAACGCGGTGATAATTTTTATAATAAAATAGGACTATTGTACCAAAATTCGGGCCTGATAACCGAATAATGCGTTGTTGTTAAACGGGAACAGACGTTTCAACATTTCTATATTTTGTTAATTTGTTTGGTTTCAGATGATGAAACACGTGCAGCTTTCTCCTTACAGGAGCAGAGCTGACACTGTGTCCCTTAGTTCAACAACGTCCTATGGCAGTTTAAGTCCAGAACCGCTCGGCAGTCGATCATCGAGTTACTCATCATTACACGAAACGTCATCGTCATTATCAAACCCACAGGTGAGAGGATTATGATCAATTCTTCGAAATCGCTAATTAGAGTTAAATAAACATTGCATTTTAATAAAATTTCTCGGTATCAACAATTGATCGCGTAACACCCGGTTGTTTATCGGGAGAACGTCCCGGATGCTGCTTTTTCTCCAATAATTACTCGAAATACGAAAATTTAAAGCTAATTTAAAATTAATGAAGTTGTGTAATGATTACAAATTGACAAGTAGTGTCGACAAGCAAATAAACAGCTAACACGGCTCGAATAATCATGTTTGTGAATTTATAGCCGGAATAGAATCATAATAACTAGAAGAAAAAACAAAAATTCTTTAATAGAATAGTGACGGTAGAAAAAACGCATAAAGAATCCAACAACGCAACAACAAAGAGAAAACAAACGTCACTGCGTGGGAATTTGTGTTCTTTTCCCGTGGAAATAGGTTGCCTTGTAAGGTCGACTTGTACAGCGAAATATTGAATTTAATACGCAAAATTTAGAATTCTCTTAACATTATAATTGCGCTAACGAGCCATTATTTAGCCGATTCATATCTGTCTCGTTTCAATTTCGATGCAATTAAAATAATGACGATAGAGAAGGTGGATGCGTCTTCCCATGGATGTTCTCATGGTGTCGTATAGCATCTGGTAGCCGGGCTTGAAACCCTTTTTTCGAAATAAAACACTTTGGAAAAACGAAAACACCGAATTATAACGGCTGGCTTTATGTAATTTTTGGTTGAAAATTTAGAATGTGGGAAATACGCGAGACATCCTTGACGTTTATTATAATTCCCATAATGAATAGCCTAGTTTTCATAATTATTTGATTTTAGAAACATTGAAAGACAATGTAACAGGTTTCTTTTTATCCAAATTAATTCTCAACAATTATAATTCTACAATTCTTATTGTTATTGGTAACGAAATTTGATATGTAAATATTGAGTAGATGTTTTATCCAAAAATAAAATTCGAGACGATCTCAAGTGCATAAATATTTTACGAATTGTAAATACGCCACTTATGGTGCGTCTCGCGAAACTTGACTCGTGGAAGAAACCGTAAATTCAAATAATTTAATCCTAATCTGAGTACCGGGAGGTCAAATTTGCAATTCAATTGCAAAGAACCACGTAAATTTGCCATTTACTGTAACTCCAAAGATTCTATAATGAGTTAGCGAGATGTCAGCGAACTTGACTTCCCCGTAAACATCCTCCCAATGTTGTTTTGTACATAAACGATCCTTGTTGGCATTATTTATTGTTGTTTTTGATCGTTTTCTCTTTCAATCATTTGTAATTTTATGGGTGGTCAAGTTGACAACCACAAAAATGCAAATACATCCACAAACTAGTAGTAATTCTAACAAAATTCCAACAAAAGTAAACATAAGACGCCTTTAAAAAGGCATACATATGTTGCACACTGATAAAAGCATTAATCAAATTCATAGTTGATTCTTGTTTAATATTCAAGACATATAAGGCCTTCTATTCAATGCGGTTGTTGATCTTTTATTATTATTATTATGTTTACCATTATTAATATAACCCTTTTATAAAAATAAGACCCTATATTTTGAATTTCAAATAAAACTTTTAGTTTTTGTACAACTGAACGTGATAGAAGAAGGGCAAAGACCTGCCACAATCTGAAACATCACCGATCGTTCTTATTCGTCTGATCGAACAGGAAATTTTGTGTAAAACTATGCGGATATTGTATTTTAAATTGAATGTAAGTTGATTAAAAACCAACCAGACGACTTTTTCTACATTTATTATGATCGTCTTCATTGCTATCGTGTTTTATCAAGAAGAAAATTTCCTTGATGAAAATTACGAGGTAATTTAAAATAAAACAATAAATTGATGGTTTCCTGGTGTGTGTGTGTGTATGTACGAGAAATCTTCTTCCTTTTTAAGAAAAAAGTAGTTCAATTATTACAATACTACCACCCACGTCAAAAAAGATTGTAATTTTTTTAGATTTGTTTCGTTGAAATCAATTGTAATCGAGTTGACACGAGAGAAAAACCCACACTTTCCTTATTTTGCAATAAAATAATGATGCGATTGTTTTAATTATAATTAACATTATTTAGAAAGTTGATTCTGTGATAATTTTATATTGAAAATTAATTTCCTAATTTTTCCACGAATACACTCCACTGAATCCCTTATAATTTTCCCTTTTATATCTATTGTATTATTGTTTTTTTAAACTAGATTTATGCCATTTCCGTTTTAACAAATTGAAAACAACTCGCGTGTTGAATAGATTGATGTGAACAGATTGAGGATTTCCAAGGGGACGATTCGGTAAAGACAACAGAGTTAACCAAATAGCACACGCCATACGTATCCTGTCTGACCCTATTTCTTCACCTTCAGTTCTTCACCTCGGCCAGATGGCTATAGGTTCGATTTCCTGGTTTTCAACGATCCACAGTCGGATGGACCTGAAGTTTGTCCTCAGAGAGGCAAACTGTAAGCCCCAGTTGCTTTCGCATTGAGATTTTAGTCTCATTTTCTCCCTGTATGTTCGCCATTTATGCGGCACGAAAATTTACCATCTTGTTCGTTTCTTGGGACCGTGACTGAATTCAATTACCTCCAGCCAGCTGCTGTACAACATTCACTCTTAACACAAGACAGGATGTAAGAGGTAATGTTTTTATTAGTGGCACACGGTACAAGAGCCCCCAACTATATTATACACCGGCCGACCCTTTTTAAACGTTTATTATATTGAAATCTCCCTTTGTGATGTTAGAAGGGGGCGATCCATTAATATTGAACACGTTCTTGTAACTAAAAATAAAATTATTATAAGCAAGTAGTAAATAGTAGTAAATGACGAAAAAGGGGTAATTGTAGGGCAGTTATTTTTATATACCACCTATAAAAATATAAAATCTAACAATAAATTTGTATAAATAGTGAAATGTTAACAAGTCTCTTTGATAACAGATCTAAAGATTACACATAGTCAACGACATTCCTGTTTTATCAGTAGAAACATTTGTTGATTCTGTGTGTATGGGAGATGAAAATCAAACAGTAATGTCAAGAATTTTTAAACATCTCCCATTGGAGAAAAATCGAAAAATTATGAATAACGTTATTTTTTAACAAAACAACGAACAAATCACGTGCCTTTTCCGGTATTAAAACCTTGAACTACAGGATATTGAAACAAACCCAACAATGTCATAGAATTAGTTTAAAACAAAATCAAATCTTAACAATCGTGTCTAATAGAAACAATTGACCGTAACAATTTTCAAAATAACCAATTAATTCGAAATAGGCCATTAAATAATTTAAAAAATGCGCGTTTTTAGCGAAACCAACCAACCAGAAATCGGACTTTTGGCGCGATATTTAAAAATCAGATTTTTTCGAGTCAGGTGTTGGAAGTGTGCACGTGCTCAACCGCGCACAAATGGTTGTTTCCGGCCCTCGGTATCGATTTACTAATGTTTTTATACCAATACAAGGGAGGAATCACCCTTTTTAAAACAATTTACTTTGATGTTCTATACAAAGTAGTACCAGATTAGATTACATTACGGTTTCTGTCTTGAGGCGAATTATACGATGCAACTTTTTTGGAATTGGTTATTTTTATCTCAAAAATTATAATTAATGTCTTTATTAAAATGATCGAGATACTTTCTGGATTTTATTTTGAAAAACTTGAGTTTAATTGCCAAGTTTCCGGCTGTAATTATAAATCGTTGATTGGGATTTTGTAATATTCGTCTAATACTGGATGTAAGAAACAGAAATGAAACTGTGTTTGTTGTTATCTAATCAAAATTGAATTCTAATAGCTTTTAGTATTTGTTATTAACAACAAACATAAAATATACAAGACGATAAATTTAATAAAATATCCTGTTAGAGTCGATAATTAATCACATCTACACAATTTTTATTGTTTGAACATTTTTCTAAAATTAAATCGAAATTTCATGTACATCGACGATAATTTATTGATTGATTTTTTCCTGTTGAATTTTTCTCACTTCCATCTCTTGTAACACGAAATATCAACCATATTGTCCATTCATCATCGTGTTTCTAAACGAAGAATTCAACGTTTGTGTGTTCGACTATTTCAAATATTCCTTTTTTCCTGTTTGTTCTTTTTTGATTTTGTATTTTTGTATGTCGGAAAACAGGAAGACGCTTGGCATTAGGACGCTGTAAAGGTGTCGATTTAATCTAAATCCAGTTCTAGACCAGTTTAGAAAGGCAGCTTCTTCGTTCTCTCTATTTCATTAGTATCGTTCTAATGAAAAAGTTCTTTTAAATCATGAATAATTCGTGTAAAAACATTGTACGAGACCTAATACCTGCTTGTTATAGTCGTGTAAGTATTGTACTATTTATTAATGATTCAAAAATTATATTTTTTTTATTATTTAAGTAGCGGAAATAATTGCAATTTGTTGTGGGCAAAACTTGATCTTTACGGTTCTTGATTTAGTTCAATATAGCCTATTTTAATATTTTTTCTAGTCATCGGACTATTTAAAGATTGTGAAAGCTTCACGATGGAGAGCTTTTACAATCCGATATGGTCTAGTGGCTAGGATACCTGGCTTTCACCCAGGAGGCTCGGGTTCGATTCCCGGTATCGGAAAATTCCTTTTTTCGTTGATAATTATCAAAATTAACAAAATAAACATCGAGAAAATTTCTTGGAGGGAGTCTTCCAACATCCGATATGGTCTAGTGGCTAGGATACCTGGCTTTCACCCAGGAGGCTCGGGTTCGATTCCCGGTATCGGAATGTCAATTTTCTAAATTTTCCACAATTTCCCGAATATTTCAATTTTTAATTGTCTGTAAATTATAATCGATTATCTTTGAAATTAATAGCAATGTTTATAACGATCCGGTATGGTCTAGTGGCTAGGATACCTGGCTCTCACCCAGGAGGCTCGGGTTCGATTCCCGGTACCGGAATTCTAAGTTTTTTTGATAATTTTAATGTTTTTTTCTATTTTTTGATTACAGACAACAATTAAAGTGTATGCGAAATGTCTACGTCCCGATATCGAATATAAAACGTTAAGTATAACTTATCAAACGACTTGTAAAGAAGTTGTGGCCACATTGTTGGGAAAATACAAGATGAAGCACCGCGATCCGAAATTGTTCTATTTGAGTATGGAGGTGACAGTACGTAAAGCCGGCGTTCGTACGCATCTAGCGTTAGATGAAGAAGCACGCCCGGCGGTCCTGCAAAGTTGCCACCCTCGCGGTGATTCAAAGTAAATTTATCAACTATAACTCAATCAAGGAAACTAACAATTTTCTCTTAGATTTTCGTTGCAAACTCGCCGTGGTGGTTTGGTGAAAGTCCACGATTCTGTGTTGAATTGCAATTCACAATACAAGAGCCTCTTAATTAGCGCCCGAACAACCGTCGACGAACTAATTGCACTACTATTAAATTGTTACAATAGTGAAGAACGCGTTGAACAATTCTCATTATACGAAGTCAATCCTGATAAAGAACAACAAAGAAAACTCCATCCGGACGATAGACCGCTACAAGTGCAACAAACTTGGCTACCATCGCACAAATGCCACTTTTTGATCCGACGAAATCCCGATTTCCCACCGCGACCAAGACGGAGAGTAAGTTAACAAAAAATTCGATAAATCAACGATTTAACAAAACATTTGTAGTTTTTATGGCTGAACGATCCACAACGCCAATACCAATCGGCAATGAATCTCGCCCAATTTTCCAAACAACAAAATAAAGACGACACAAAGAAAACCGATGGAAAACAACAAGTCGTTAAAACCGCAGATTTGAAGATTTTCGAAACGAATCCCGCCAGTAAAACCAACAATTACGCCGATTATGAGAATTATTTCTATATTTAATTTGTTTGAATTGTTCCCTTGTATATATTTGTGTGACGTCTAGTTTATAGAATTACAAAATGATTGTCGTTGTGATAGATGCAGCATAGATTCGCGTTCAGCCAAAGAATTTCAACAGAATTTCGATCAATTTCCCGTTCAATACAGAAAGTATTCGTAGAGAAATAGGTCGGTAGTTTATAGAATTTGTAATCGTTTTTCTTTCAAATTGTGGCAATTACGTGTGTGTGCACTTTTCACCAGAAGTTTTCGTTAATTTGTAGAATTATTCAAATTATAAATGTTGAAAAATATTTTCCCAAAGATTAGATTTATGATAGATACGTTTGTATAACATAGAATATTAGTAAGACGATATATGTTGCTAATCTCAAAGAAAATATTCGTAATAATTATAATCATAATAATTGTGCAATTTCCTCAATATTTCGGTGTAAAAATATATAAACAGTAATAGTAGATATTGTACCAAAGATTTAATGTAAATATCATATTGTAAATGTAGTCTAAGCGAAATGTGTTGAATAAAAGCTGGAAAACCCTGAAAATTTTCGTTTCGAAATACCGCCAGCTGGATTGAATCGGAGCCTCGGTAGCGCAGTAGGTAGCGCGTAAGTCTCATAATCTTAAGGTCGTGAGTTCGATCCTCACCCGGGGCAGTTAATTTTGTTACTTATCGATAAAAATCGTTAATCAACCTGAAATTTGATCGTAATCTAATTTTAAGACCCGTCAACGAAGCCAACGAAATTTGATTTTTCCGGCTAAACCGTGTTGGATGCTTAAAAGTGGAGTAATCCAATTAATTTTATCAGTAGAATTTAATATTTCTCAAAAAAGGACATTATCTAGAAACTGTCACAGGGACTCAAAACAGCGTGAATAGAATTAATAACGTTCGATTTAAAGTGGCCGGAATTGATAAGATATCATGGTAGTTACTTGTCCTTTATCACTCTGTGATAATTAAAGGACGTACTACTTGTTACATTGAATTCAGCATAACAAAAGTTGATTTAACGATGACACCATCTGGGACGATCAATTGTGTTCGGTTGAAAGGAAGATGCACATCTGTTATCGTTTGCATTCTCAATAAATGACAAATTCAACAATTCTCTTTTTCAATTTTTAGCACCGATTTATTTCTTCAGAATTGTGATTGAAATTCATTTATCTTTCGCACCTCCTTGAACAGAAAATAGGCCAGAATTCTGAATTAACGACCTTTGATTTCAAAATAACCATTCACTCCAACAAATCGTTAAAAGGGAGAATTTCAACTCGACACCTAATCCCCTTTCAATGTTGATTATTGTTTAAATATTGAAACTTAAAAAAAATTCGACTTACCTGCTTAACAAGTAAACACCTGTGTGAGCTCGATCCACTCCTTAAATTGCGATAATTCACATTCCGCTTCAAACCATAAATAATACAGATTATAAATTATTTCAACTGCTACAATAAATCGCATAAATCTATAAATTATACCCATTAATTAAATTACAATGAAACTTAAAATTCAACTAATACAAATTGAATAGCAGGGACGTTTAGAACAACTTTAATTACATAAAATAGTTGAATTTTTATCTCCAATTCTTTTATACAACCTAAACTTGACAATTTACGTTTTTGTAGTTTTACGTACCTTCCAAATTTGGCGCCTATTCTGCCATCTTGTAACCAAATGAACTACTACGTTAATTCACTTTTATTAATTTTTATTAATAAAGATCAATTTTAATTAATGTAAGTTAGTGAAATTTAAGTAATTACTTTAAAATTAAAAAGTGTTAATTACTTGGAAAGTTAATTTTTGATTAAAATTATTAGTAGTTCAAACACTTATAGAGTAGCTCAATTGCGCGGTAAGATTCCGGTATCTAACCAATGTCAACTGTCACATTTTACAAAAATTGTTAGGTTAGAATTGTTTGTAAATATTTTATTAAAATTGCAATTTAATCCCCAAAAAATGTCAACTCAAAATAATCCTAGTGGTTTAAATAGTGAAGACGATGAACTGACACTACCTCGTGCTAGTATCAATAAAATGATCAAAGAACTTGTACCGTCTGTACGTATCGCAAATGAGGCTCGTGAATTAATTCTAAATTGTTGTACCGAATTTATCCATTTACTCAGTTCGGAAGCGAACGAAATCTGCAACCAGCTCAATAAGAAAACCATAAATGCCGAACACGTACTGATGGGTAAAAATCTAAACCTAAAAAATACAAGTTGAGGTTATGTTTTTTTCCAATTTTCAGCGTTAGATAAATTAGGTTTCAGTGATTATCATACAGAAGCTGAGGCTGTATTGAAGGATTGTAAAGCTGTGGCTGCTAAACGGCGACGTCAGAGTACGCGTTTAGAGAATTTAGGGATACCGGAGGAGGAATTGTTGAGACAACAACAGGAATTGTTCGCTAAGGCTAGACAGGAACAGGCGTTTGCTGAACAGCAACAGTGGGAACAATTGCAGGCGGCTGCACAGCAAGCGCAGGCTTCGTCGCAACAATCAAACGATGACGATTACGAGTGAATTATTTATATCGCATCTTGTAGGAGTTTACTATTGTTAAAAAACATAATTCGTATAAAAATCAAACGTACAATCAGTTGTTTGAATGGATTTATTTCGTGTAAACATTGACAACAAATTGATATACGCTCTATCTAACTTGTTTTACATATATATAAATATAGTTTCATGTAAGTATTCATGCTTCTATAAAACAAATATAAACGAGATACGAAAGAAATTGTAAAACACAAAACAGGAATGTTTAACAACACCTATATCAGACTGCACATAATCGCAACTGAATCCATAGAAACTTAAAAATAAATTTATTAAATAAAAACAAGCAAAACAAATAAACTACACACAACATAAATACGAAAATATTAAAAAATACTTGATAAATCTACTCTAAATATAGAAGTCTTTGATAAATATACATAAATTTGTTTAGGATCTCTAACAAGAGAATTTCTAATTACCAATTCCACCAAATTCTAAACAACAATAGGATTGTTGATGGCACAAATAAATTTTATCGTTTTGTATTTTTGGAAATGAAAGAAAGACAAGGATTCTTATTTCGAATAGATTATAAGATTAATTATTAATTTCTAAAATATTACGATTCTCTAATGATTCTTTCAACATATGGAACAATTGTAGTTGTTGTTCCGGTTTTAAATACAATACTTGAGCCAATAATTTCTGCGGACTATCAGTTTGAATAAAACTACTGATATAAACATTTACAAATGTTGCCATCAAAAATTGACAATCGAAACGATCCATTATACCACCATGGCCCGGAATCACATCACCAAAATCCTAAAATAATAAATTACTTATCCCTAATTTAATAAAAATAAATTATTCACTTTAATTTTGAATGCTCGTTTGAAACCGGACGCGAAGAAACCACCAAATGGACCTATAACACTGCTAAACAACGATAAAGATAGGGAGTGTAGGATGAATGGATATAAAGAGATTGTTTTAGAGATGCCGAACTGTAACAAAAATCGATTAATTTAAACGTTAAATTGATTAAAATAATTGTACAATTGATAGAAAACCGGCTAGCCAACTTGGTAGATTGTAATCGGTCGGGCGGAATAGTGCACTCGGTTCACATTCCATCGTCATACGACCTAGAGTTTCACTATATTCGATTGGGCAAACGAAATACGGATATTGACACATAACGTAAGAAATCTGAAATTAATTTAATTAATTTGAACAATATTGTCGACCGATTATGTGATCATTTTGCGCTTATAAATTTCAAAAATCTTGAATTATTAACTCTTCAAAATAAAGCAAAATATATCCGGCTGTCTTACTATAAATATGGGAAGTCCCATTATTTCAAGAGCGATTTGAAAAATTTAGGATTAATATAGAAGAGTCCCTGATCATTTGACCAAAATTTGAAGCTCGTAGCTCATCGGAAAGTTGGCCAAAAAAGCTTTTAAAAACGAGTAAACTGATCTGTTTTTTCAGAGTAAACACGGAATCTTCCTTCCCGTTTCAGAGAAAAATCAATTTTGTGAGTTTTTCCGACCATTTGACTCGTTTTTAGAAATCCCGACATGGTTAGAAACGAGTGATTTTTAAATGAGCTACGAAGCCCAAACTTTGCTAAAATGATCTAAATATTCTTGAAATATTTCTCAAATTACTCACCAAATAATAGGACTTCCCATATCAATATATACTTTTAGTTCATAGAAAATAACCTAATAATACAATTTTAATCCCTTAAGTTATTGGCCATAAAATGCCTTTACCTTTGGGATTAAACAACAGACTATATTTTAATCTCTAGTTACATAAATACAATTATCAAAAATGGAAAGCAAATATTTCGTAGTTAATTTAATTATTTAATGAATTAAATTAATTTAGTTAATTAAATTATTTCGTAATCGGATGAGTTTTCTAAAACCTTAACCGAAATTGTATACAAACAATAAATGATCACATTATAAGTCGATTAGTATATTTGTTAAATTGATAAAAATAAATGATAATTTACCATAAATCCAAAGATAACAGTAGAAATTCCACCACCAATAAAACCTTCCCATGTTTTCTTTGGTGATAATTTAATTAATGGTGTTTTACCAAAGAAAAATCCAAAAACATACGCCATTATATCATTGCATATAATCATTGAAACCGGTACAATAAACCAAATTAAACCTTCAAAAATATTTTTGATAATTAAATAAGATTGTGTTACAACAATTAATAGTGCAACATGTGTCCAAGCAAATAATGAGAATTGTTTCATGTAATATTTTTTGACTAGACTTAATACAAACCAGACGAAACCACCACAATATAAACAAAACGATATGAAACGATGATATGTTACTAACCATCGGAAAATATCCTAAAATTATCAATAATTTATAAATATTAACGTTATTAAAATAAAATAGGATTCAATACAGTTCGATTGACTGCAACGCCGAAATAATCAACGAGATTTTCGCCATAAAAGAAATAATTCGATGTTATTAGAAAATACCAAGACAATGAACGGAACCATGGAAGACCATGTATACGATAGACAGCATAACCGATATTGATAATCTCTTGGAAACATTTCACTTGAACGATAAGAGTCTAGAAAATTGAATTTAATTATAAATTAAATTAAGTAAGTCACATACTTACAGTCATCATAAGAGCTAAAGGACCACCGTAAATTACAAGTAGGAAAAATGAGATCATTAAAAAACTGAAAATACCACGTACAACCCAATTGCGCCATTTCTCTGGTAAGTCTTGGACTAAAAATTCAAGTACTGATGGTGCCTTATCAGTACCCGAAGGTACGGTTTTTGATAAGTTAATACATGCGCCTATCTTATCATCTTCGCTGTCAATCTACAATATTACAATTTATTATTATATAATTAATGATAAATGATATTTATTAAAACAAACATTTTAATTAATAAAGGTTCATGTTTTTGGTCAAGCAATAAAAATACTTATTCAAGTTCAAAGTTTGTTTTCGTTCCGGTTAGGAAAAAAGTATCAATTTCTAAATATAACTCATTGTCTGTGTATTTTTTTGGTTCGATATCGGACAATTATTCGATTTTGAAGGAAATTGTGGCGAAAGTTAAATTAATGTTGAAGCCATGTGTGTCGTATCAGTCATTGTCCTTGAATTATTTCCTTTTCATAGAATTTTATAACAGGTAAAGCTTGGAAATTCATTATAAATCACAAATCTATTATTATCAACGAATAATAAAAATTCCAATTTTTAAAATACAATTTTGATAACAATTTTTTTCGAGCAGTTCTACTGCTCATTAATGAACGAAACAATCGGAATTTTCCCAAAATTGACGAATTTTCACCGAATTTAAAACGATTTCGTTATTTATTTACGTTATAAATCTATTTCTGAATGAAAATTGATGGATTTATGGCAAAACTTACATGGTCACTTTCAGCTGATTCCGGTGCTTTATTATCCAAATCTTTACGTTTTCGTATTTCAGACATTCTTCAATTTTTGTTGAATTCTTCCAAATTTTATACGTTCACCTTTCCCCTTTTACAAACACAACAAATTATTACCTTCCTGGATGTTTTCAAATAATCATCAAAATCAATATACACAAAACCTTGAAATTTAGGTTAAAACACCCGCGCCATCTGACAATTTTTACACAACTATCAAGCATAGCCAACTGAATATTTTTATAAATTGAATTTAATTGATTAATTTTATGGTAATTATAATAAAAAAAGGAAGATAATCAATCAATTAAGCAGTTTTTAATGCATTGATAATGCTGAATTTTATTTATGTGCCATTGTTGTGTCAACCGTTTATAATAAAAATTTAAGAACCATTCCATTGTTTAGAGATGGGCCCAAGAGAGGAAGTGTTTCAAATAAATCAACTATTTAAATTCAATAAAATAGTCCGATTTATATCACATGATTCATTACTTTTAAATCAAACAATACAATATAAGCCAAATTTCTATAATTAACACGAAATTAGTAACGGTTCGTTGTTTAAATTATTGAGATTGCTGGTAATATAGGCAACCCAAATTACATTGCATAATACTACCAAATAACGAATATTTATAAAATTCCATACTAATTGTAAGAAGGCATAACAATTTTAAATAATTTTACCCACGTATTAATATACGAATTATTGTTTAAAATTACTTAACACCGGGTCAAAACATTAAATTATTTGAAATGCTACTCTAGATTAATTTGTATATGTAGCGCTATCTAGTGGTGTTTATTGTTTTTATTCGACATCATGTAGATGTCGCTGTATTGATTTTTATTAATAAATAATCATGACCTTTCGTTATTGTTATTATGTAGAATATCGCACAAGAGTCAACATTAATACAACGAAAATAGTGTGTTAATGATAATTGTCGCATTCAATTAATTTTCAATTATTTTACTATAATTGTTGTCGATTAAAAATTAATCAAAATTTTGTTAGGTTATAATCATAATCTGTCAAGTGTTCAATTGTCAGTGTTTTGATTTTGTTTTCCTTCAACAATTTTGGTTGGCTTGGTAAAAAATTCGATAATTTGAAAATTTTTACATATTATTATTATTGTTATAACTATTATTATTGATAAAGTTATTGTTGATCAATATGTTGATATAATCCAAAAATAACAATAGGAAAATAATTGAGGACATAGAAAAATGTATCCGGATACACAAAAGAAGCACGATAATGTTAAATACGATTCAACATCGAATATATCAAATTCGAATGGTGATATTTGCCGAATATGCCATTGTGAAGCCGATCAAGATAATCCGTTATTATCACCATGTTATTGTTCAGGCAGTTTAAAATTTGTACATCAATCATGTTTAAGACAATGGTTAGCTGCCTCAGATACACGACAATGTGAATTATGCAAATTCAATTTTATATTGCAAACGAAAATCAAACCACTATCAGAAGTGAGTATCAACCTATACAGGATGTATTACAATATTTCAAATCGTAATTGGCCGTGTCTTTGATCACGTACCACCATAGCTTTGTTCTCACTAAATTTGACGTTTGGTAATGTACCAAGTGTGCCACGCTATTCCTCTTCGTAGTAGCCTATGACTTTGTGAACGTATGGCAGCTTCTTGATTCAGCTTACTAATCTGCATTATCGACAAGAGGATGTCGGTAATGCAGATTATTTAGTTGAAACAAGAAACCGACATACGTCCACAAAGTCAAGCTACTGCGAAGAGGAATAACGTGGCACACATGGTATTCTTTAAGTATTGGAACAAAGTTACGACTCTATGTTAGAAAACCACAGCCGGTGAACATTCTATTGTTTGTTTTTATATTTGTTTTATATATTATTGTCTATTATACAATAATTTATTAACACATCAGTTTTACGATTATTTATTGATATTACAGCGTTTCAAATGTAAACATTACAGGTCAAAGTCGTATTGCCGATATATTAGAATTAATTGTGGCCATTTGGGAGATTAGAATCAATACATACAGACTAATTCCCTTTAAAATTTAATAAATTTATAAATCCGCAACTTATAGAATCATCCTGTACCTATAATTATATAAAATTATTTTAATTACTATTTAATAGGCTTATACGCATAGTAAATTGTTGACGGTTTTTTTTAGGAGGTACTATTTTTATACGTTAATTCGTTCTATTGATGGATTCTATTAATCATGATTATTAGTGTATAATTAATAACTAATAACAACGTTATCATTCTTAGTGTTTTCGAATTAATTGATTACTTATTTGTTTAGCTCTAATAACAATTTAATTTTAGTCACATAAACTCGGGTTCTATTTAAAAATAGTCAATTCTGACGTAGTTTTCTAGGTTTTAAAAGTTGTAAATTTCTAGAATTAACATTGGTAATCAACAATAACACCAACAAAAAATGATGATTTAATTATGAAGATTATAACAAATCATTTATGGTAAACAAGATAGTTGTTTTTCAATGTTGCTAGTAATAAAGAAATAGTGAAATAATTATAAATACCAGAATCCAATTAAAAACGTTTTTTTATTCAACAAAAGATTCCCAATAATTCCAATAAAATATTGAATATTTATTATTGTGGAAATTGATAAAATTGCAATGATTCATTGTGGTGTTATATTTAAATCGAATGACAATAAAATTAACAATATGAATAAATAAAATACGTATCGATAAAATTCCTTTCAATTTTATGGAAATATTAAAAAATTATAGAAGTTTTTTATTCTATAGAAGGATAGATAACTATAAAATTTTAATGAAAACTCAATGAAAAAATTATTGTAATAATCATGCTGTTGATTTTAGTAGCATTATTGTCACAATATCTTCCGCTTTTTAATTATTTCCAACACTATTCTATCGAATAAACTGATTTAATGCATCAAGTTTGTAGGAAAACTACAGCAATTTCTCTATACTTGGAACACCATAAAAATGTTAATTTCTTTTAAACGAACTTGAAATTTATTTGATAATTATTGAAGGTTGTACTTAATTTTTTTGTACAATAGCCGTAAATAATAAACAACATTTATAATTATAACTATTTCTATTATAATTGGACTTTGTATTTTGATATTGGATTAATTAATTTAATTGTAATTGTTTTAGTGGAGAACTTTAGAGATGACCAGCGTGGAACGAAGACGTTTACTTTGTGCTATATTATTCCATTTCGTTGCTGCTGTTTGTGTTATATGGTCGTTATTTGTTTTAATTGATAGAGCAGCTGAGGAGGTCCAAAAGGGCCTAATAGGTTCATTCGTTCAACTAATAAATTATAAAAAATTGAGCAATTTTTATTATAGCTTGGCCATTTTGGACTAAACTAGTTGTTGTGGCTGTTGGTTTCACCGGTGGTGCTGTATTTATGTATATACAATGTAGACAGTACTTACATTTATTTGCCCGTTGGAAAGCCCATAATAGGTATTGATTTTTATTAATTTTCGTTAATAATGAATTGATATATTTTAGAATTATACTGGTACAAAATGCCCCAGAGAAACCGCTAATAACAACACCATCATCACCTAGTTATATATTTAATAAAGTTAATCAACAATATTCACCACAAATACTTGGATCTGATTATCATCATAACAATCATTTATCGTCAACAACAAATAATTCTGATTCGAATAATGATTCCCATCTGTGTTATATATTTGAGAAGAATTATGATAAAGACCAAGATTTATGTAATAATAGTGGTTCATCATCGACACAAAAAGACGATATACATATTGAGGATTTATGTGAAACAAATTCAATAACAAATCGGTTATCAATTATAACGCCTTCTGATAATATTCAAGGGATATTAGCTTTAGATATACAATGTTCATCGAAAAGTGCTTTACCACTTGATCATCATCATCATTATCAATCAAAGACTGATATTATACGTAATAAGAGTTGTGTGTTTAAATCGTTGCCTAATTTAAACCATAGCAGTGAGAATTTACTTGTGTGAATAAATATTGAAATAAATTTCGTTATTTTTAACCGAACCGTCATCCTGGTGCGCTATTTCGCAGATATTTCGAGTCGAAAATTGGTTGTTATTGGTGTAGTTTGGTAAGGTCGAATGAAACAAATATTTTACAAACTACCTATATTTTATGTATTTTCTCAGTTTTGATAAGTTTATATTTGGTTCTTATAATGTAAACTGTTGTGTATAAATCCCTGAGCTTACAACATAATCAGTCTATTGCAAATTAAATTGAAATACTGTAACTAGAAATGAAACAAAACCCGTTTTAAATTGAGGAAGAAGATTTTGTACTGCTTAATTATTTGAACAAAATGGAGACATTTAAAGAGGATAGAAAATGTAATGTCAGGTACAGATAATGGAAGGAGTCTTAATATTTACTTAATGTACAAGTGGCACAATGTAGGAACCTTAATATTTAGTTGTCTTATAAAGAAAATTGAGGTAGTTTACGGTGTAATTTCAAGTACAAAACGAAAACTTACAAAAACTTAAATATTAAAAATTTCTTATACTGAACATATTACAAAACTAATTAGAAGATGTAGTTCTTATTTTTACGTAGATGCCATTTAAGTACTCCGTTTTGTTGTAGTTCGACGCCATTTAAAATAAATTTTATATAAAATTTCGATTGAAACAAGCATCTTACGAAAAATATCACCTAAATTTCGAAAAATCAACACTTAAAAACAGAATCCAATAAAAATAAACAATTTTTGTTAAAATAAAACACCTCCAAAATTATTAAATTAAAGAGGAATGGTGCCATAAATTAATTAATAAAATTAAAATACAAAACAAACAATTGGTTAAAAATCAATAAATAAAGCTTTGTCAATAAATAATTTACAAATTTTGAATTTGTCTTCTATTCGAAACATAAAAACAATGGTGTCGTACTACATCTCTTTAAAGTTACTTAAATATACCTAACGTTAAAAATTAATTAAGAAAATAGCAATTAACAATTACAATAAGTACTAATTTGGATCTAATTTCAGGCTGTTTTCTGTATTGTTGAGCAACTCGAGCCCATTATTAGATATGTGTTTAAATGGAAAATTACAAAACAGGAAAACTACAACTATAAATACTAAATTTTGATATAATTGATCCGGTTTGTCCACTAGAATTCGCCCAATTTGTGTCTATTTCGCTATCAAAAAAAATCGGAAGTTCCTTATAATCCTCTTGTCACAGCACGATATGTAAATTCGATAGTTTTCGTAATTGTTCCACCTGATTTGATTTAATTGCACTGGTTTAAATATTGTGAATATTTGCACCAATTTTCGGTAATCTTCCGGGCTCTTTCTATTTGTTATTGTATGATTTCCATTGGCAATTCCTAACAAACAAGTCAGTCTTTTGTTGGTTTATTTTCGAAAAGAAATGAAATTGCCGATGGACATTTTAATTGTTGCGGTAATAATAGTTGAAATTTCCAGCAATGGAAACTTATTCTAATGAACACAAGATAGGTGTTTTGTCGGTATCGAAAAGGAGCAAAATAATTTTGTCCGATTTATTCCTGTTTACTCGTGCTTTCTATTGTAGTTGGTGGTGGCGTAACAGCAGGACTAGCAGTCGATCTGCCACCATTTGTGGTGGATTGTTCGCTAGTCTTCGTCTGGCGTTCAATTCGTGTTGGACAATCGGCAATTAGATGATCTTCACTCTTACAATTGTGACAACGTTTCGGTTGTGGCCCCATCGTACATTTCGCCGCTATATGATTGGCGAATTCGCCGCAATTATAACACCTGAAACACCAAATCAATACGAATCCAACTCAATTAAATTGCAACGAACCGAATTTTCCTGAAACGTTTCTTGGAAGCTGGCCGGCGATGGGAGCCGCGACAGTCTGTACTTTGCGGCCCGCAAACTTTCGTCGCCTCCAAGCCTTTGTCGGAAATTTGGCACTCGAATTCGACTTCTTCATCGTCGCCCAATGATCGGAAGCCGCTCATTTGGATCACGCTCTAATCATAACAATAAAAAAACGTTAATTTATTCTTACTTGTTATGTAAATATTCGATTCTGTGTTAATTTCGCGTAACTGACCCTCGATGTTTTTATCATCGTCGTTATAAAGTGAACGTTTATAAAACGATAAATCAAAACTAACAAGCACTAGCCCTGACAACTTTGCCACCAATAACAATAACAATACAATAGTTGGAATAATAATAATAACAATCGTATAGTTTTTTATTGGGTGGAGAGACCGCGGACCTGTTCAGTTACTCAAAAAATACACGGGAATTTTCAGAGGGTAGCGCACAATAACTCTCATGTCCCGTTAAGTACCTGCCTATTATGTTGATTGGCTCAACACGTAAAACTGGGGATGTATACAATTTTTTTTCGGTATATGGACGGACGTAGAACTTGTTTCAAATAGTTCGGGGAATTATCCATTTCCCTGTATCTGTTTTTTGTATAATGAATAATAATAATTAAAATAAATTTGAATGGGTTTAGAGAGCTTTTCGGCATATCCGGTAGTGCGATCAGGTGTGCTTAATCAACCAAATGATAAATGTATTCTTAATTATACCCGTTTTTCTTATAAAATATTAATTAGTAGTTCCAATGGAATGCCAGGATAGTATACATATGTTTAGTTCATTAGATTGCGTTCTGTTATTTTTAAAAAGAATTTCTTCTATAAATAGGCTCGAATTTTTGGGTTTGATTAAAAAGATTTAGATTGTCTTTATTTACCAAATGCGTTCGAATTTGAATTTTAAATGAAACGACCTATTCGATTATTCTTTACGATTACAAAAAAAACTCGTATATTTAATCCAAATGTATATTGTTTGTATTCTTATAGTTCTTATAACAAATCAGACCGTTTTATCGCCAATTTTATACCAATTTTGACGTATTTTATTCGAATTGACGGCGATAAGAAGTGAACGTTGCGTTAAAAATTAATCAATCAAGCTTAATTAGAAGAGAAATCTAATGGAAAGTTGATATTAGAATTAAAACTCGGTTGTAACGGATTTTCTAAACTACACCATTTGTACGAACTTAAAACGGTTTTGGTAAATTATTTGAAACTCTGAGAGCTTCGTAGTGAAGTTCTTCTGGTTTATTAACAGTTTTCCAATGAAATAAAGTTAAATTTCGGTAGTTTTGCCAAATCAAGCTTAATTGGAAGGAACATATCGACACTTGGAGGATTTGTGATAAGAGCTCACAAATAAAGCTTTCGCTTGGAGCTTTTACAAAATAATCATTAAAAAAAATTCGAGTCTAATGAAATTTAGACAAGCGATAATTACTGTGTAATTTGAGTAATTATAGGCAGTATTAAATTACAATACAGGTGTATTTACCACTGAAAAATGTAAACAATAAGGAGAACGTCTAATTTTGGTTAATCGTCCAACAATTAATCAATGAACGAATCTAAAATAAAAATTTCAGTCTATTAATAATTCAAATCGAATACTGCTGTAATTAAATAACTCTGTAACAATAGAAATACACAATAAACTTGAAATTGGGAGAATTGTTAACTGAAATAAACTGGAAGAAATATTGAATTTAGTTCAGGATTGGCATTGGACGATAATTGAATCAATTTAGCTTTTAAAACAGTTAGTCTGGAGTAATAAAATCATTAAATCTGGGAGAGAAATCCAAGCGCCTGTAATTACAGTACTTTTCATAAAACTATATAATTTAATGATGAAGGAGGCTGGAAAATTGTAGCCAACGAGTGTAGAAGAAAACCAAAATTTATCTAACTTATAATTGGAATTAATGGACAAATTTCGGGTGGGTTAATTCAAAATCGAGTTGAATAGGTTTTGGAGCCCTGGACTTGGCCTTATCTGACTTAAAAGCCAATTTTATCAATTCGTTTCCTATTTATCACATCGTAAATAAAATGAGACAATCTCGAGTGTTTCATTTCTAACAAAAATAATTTTTCTTGTTGATTCTATGTGTCGGACTATTTTATCGAACACAATCGTTTTTGATAGAACAACGAATTAACTCTCCCAATAAATTGTCGAATGGATTTAGGGCCGTTTGGAGAAAACAGGTCGACGAACTTGAAAGATCTTTTCCGCCCGTTATCGTCAACAGCACATATCGAATTCCATCAAGTTTCTGTTTTTCTATAGTTCAACAAATACGAAATTAATTTAGGACAATTCGTTAGTTTCGCTATTGATTCACGAATTGTGTCGTTTTTTTTTAACGTTGGAAATATGTCTATTTTTGAAATAAATTATACCTGATGTACAAAAACATCTTGTCCCCCGTCATCTGGCGTTATAAAGCCCCAACCTTTGGCTACGTTGAACCATTTACATCTACCCCTTCGTAGACCGAAACTGGCTTCTGAACCGCCTTGGCTAGCACTTCCGCCTTCGGATCCTGCAATAATAACAACAAAAATAACTGTCTTTAATTCTACAATCATTTCGGCAAATTAAATTTAAAAAAAATCACAATTATCGGCTAAGAAAGTCGATTTTAATTCGGTTCGATTCGAAGGCAGCAAGTTTTTAGAAATAAGGGCGGTTATATTTTCCCGCGGTTACAATGGCCCGTTTAAGGATGCAACCTAGGGTTGGTTCCACTATAGAGAAGGGTAGTTTTTTCTTACAACACAACAATACCTGGCCAAATATCTAGTTACCTATTCTAGAAACCAGTGTCGTCCGTATGTTTCTCTATCGACTTGAAATAGGGGAAATCGTGATTATTCGTTGAGAAATTTACAATAACACTAATTTTTAATTTGTATTCTTGCCGATAAAAATAGAAATTTCTAGGGTAGTTTTATCGACCTCAAGTAATTCAAGTCAAGGGTGACATAGATTTTAAAATAGATTCTTTAGAAAGGGGGAAATATTTATAGAAACACCTCAGAAATCCATCATTAACAAGAATAAATGAATCATTTCGATACTCAAAAATCTGATTCATTTGTCCTTATTGAATTGATCACCTCTAATTGGACACAATTTGAATAATTCGCTCCTTAAAAAACCGAATTTATTTTTGTGTAACAATATTTCCATGAAATTTGTGCGTGAATCACCTGCCGGAAATGCGTAGATTCCACCACGAGAACGACATAGGCCAATAAAAAATACAGTGAAACAACCAAAATTATATTAAATAAATCAAATATAACGTTAGAATTTTAGAAATTTCGGAATTTATGATGAATTTCATTCGACGTCGTCACTGTTGCGGGCATCTCAAGAATCTCGTTCTTTCGAGTCGTTTCGAATTTTGACCTAATTATCGTTACGTCTATGAGTTTTTATCGTAAAGACTACCATATGGTCGTTAAAGAAATACTAAGGGTTGAATTCAACCCTTAGTATTTCTAGCATCTAGTCGATAATAAATCAAATTGTTGTCGTAAACAAGCTAGAAATGCGCGTAATTTTTGATACGAATCGAAGGTTATTTTGTTGGAATTAAACATAATAATAATTGTTAAAAAACGTACCTTTTCCATTTTCCAATTGTCGCTCCATTTAATTGTTTGAATAAGAATTAAAAACACCCTTATTTTAAATTGTGGAAGTGTAATTGCGGTGGTTAATTTATTAAAAAAATAATAACGAAATCAAGGGTGGATGTTTGTGTGGAAGGGAAAAATAACAGAAAAAAATCGGGTTGAAATCAAATTTAAGCCATAATGTTTGGTATAGAAACACTACATCTCGTATAGTCCCATACCGATAGACTTCTAGTTTCACACTACCGCTCTAGGAATGAAGGAACCTTAAAAAACATCCGGGCCAATGAAAAGTGTACGGACTGCATACAACTATTTCGATGTTGTTGTACCTTTTGTACGATTTTCATAGAGAACAATCTTCTTTAACAATATAGTTTCATTATGAGACCAAAACCGAATCTATTGACGAATTCTTTCGTTGTTTAAATGTTGTTCGTTATTATTTACGGTACCATTCATAAAATATTTCACGTTTATTTCTTGTTTTATTCTCCATCTTGTACCACAAATTTTCCACATAAGCCATTTTCATTAATAGGAAACTTTATGTAATTTTCAGGAATTTTTCAGCCATTTATAGAACATCTCCCCTATCGTTTCTATTTACTTAAACTCCCCTACTGGCATCTCTTTTTCGTCGGTTCTTATCAACTTGCCCTTTATTAATAATTTCAGTTGTATTGATTACAAAACACCCTCGCTAAAATTTCGCATTAGTGACGTCATAAATGGTAGTGAATATGATTGGTGGTTGCCTAGAGACGCCCTTATCAAACTTGGTGTTGTAATGGCGCACCCCCGCTTTACAACATCAAATTCTATTATAAAACTGTTTAGAAGAAACCCAAAAAAATTGCATTGACCGTCTTCAAGTCAAATAAAACTGGCCAATATTTCTTGTAATGATTCCAGATTTTCTGTAGTTTGTAAATAGAAACAAATTTCAACGATGACGTCACAATAAAATTTAGTTATCGATACTGTTTGTAAAAATATGTTACGAAATGCATCTTGTAGTAGGGACAAATTATTTGATAAGCTATCTCCTGCTGTTATTTTGACACAGTTTTGTTTATTCAAAAATTTCCTTCAATGGTATTTTTGTATATTTACGGAATTATTTTCGATTATCGTAAAAATCGTTGTAGTCTTTTTGAATAATCCACAGTATTTAAATAAAAATTTCAATTGTTGATTAACTTGAAAAAATTGAAGTGGTTAATGAGTTGAAGAATCTCCTCTTTTCTTGCCTTGTTGGGGCTAATTGCCACCAATTTAACGGTCATTCGACAATTGCAGATTTAAAATTGTCTACTATTCCACTGAATTTAGTTCTAAAGTCAGTCTTAAAGTTTCCGGACAGACTGTCCAGTCTTTAATTGTTTGATTTTCGTCAAATAATCTCATTATAATCTTGGGCCTTATAATTAATCGGTATAGTGGACCATTTATCTTAATAATGCAACTTTTTTCAGTTATAAAACAGTAGTCTTGAAGAGTTCTGTAACATCGATTTTTACGTCACAGTCCCAAAAAGTCACCGTTTTGATTATTTCGTTTATTGAGATTCTAATAGTTTGGTATTTGAAAGAAAATTATCAGGTACGGAAGATAATTACGCACATAACACTGCAATTAAAGTCTCAATGAGTGTCAATTGCGTGCGATTGGGTCTGAAATTGTAGATGTGATAATTACTGAAATTTTCCGGTTAAGAATTTCAGTTCGATAACCGAAGACTTTAAATTGGATTTTTCGTTTTTCTGATTATTTTTCTGAATTGCAATCTTGTGTATAAAAATAATTTATTTCAAGCCAAATTTTGACACCTCTCGAATCGAATAAATTAATTTTTGTCAGCTATTATTTTTAGACTTGATTTATTCCACTTCAGAATTCACCTGTAACATCCGGTATTTTCAATTATCCGTAACAATTTGTAAAAGAAGAAAAACAACCCAACATCAAAGAGCCAAATTAATCAGTTTTTGTAATTGTGTTTTTTGTTTCAGGGAAATTAATTTCAATTTTGAATCACAAAAATTACGAATATTCTCGTTTTTAGACCACCCTGTAATGAATAATTGACCTCAAATTCCAGTTATTTTTTAGGTCAGATCGACATTAAATTCGTGACGATTTTATCATAATAATTTCATGCAACACAACAACAAACGTTCATATTTTCATGCTAAATTTGGTATGAAAATAAATCAACTGTTGGAAATAATTGAAAAATATGTTTAGACTGTACCGAATTGGGTGCAATTCTTATTTTAAACTGGCACCCCTGTAGAGGGTGCAGGATCGGTAGATTCTAAGAAGCACCCTTTGGAATTCAGGTCGGAATTCTAACGAGTTTTAGCCAAAATTCTTTGTACTTTTGTAGCTAAATTTCTATCTTTTTCTATTGAAACTTGTAGAAGTTGTAGTTTGAAGACGAAGAAGAGATGTATCAAGGACGCTGCAATCGTCCTTGAAATCTTTCTAACTATACTATATACGGAGGAATTTTGTTGTTTAAATGTTGACGGAGATCAATGGCCTTCGAGAGAGATTTTCCTTTTTGGTATGCTGTTGTTAATGGATTTTTTCCTTCTACACATATCTTCAGACTGGAGTATAGCAAATGTTGTCATAATTTAGTTATTTCCGGTAGATTTAGATATACGATAAACAAACAAACGAATACGCGACCGAATAAGCAATTGTGGAGGAATAGAAAAATAAAATTTAAAATTTCGATTTTTTTTTTTGTAAAGAAAGGAAAAAATCACTAACCATTATCGGCTCGATGATGTACCATGTCCATACTATTTTCTTCATCTAATGTAACAATCGTCATAGGAACCTGAAATTTCCACAATTCGAACAAATACACAAGAAACACAGAATTCTTGAAGATGTTTACCTGTTTAGCTGAAACAATGTCAAATTCAAGAAAACTCACAGGGACTAACACTATTCACATTAACCAATTTTCCGTTTGAAAATTAACGAACACCCTGTACGACCCTGTTTAGATAAAGAACCGTCCCCTTGGATGGTTGTTCGAAAAATGAGCCTTGACTGAACCGAAAATCAGGTAAAAAAGAGCCGTCTGTATGTATATGTGTACCTAACGCACGAACGAATAAATACAGTATTGTATAGCTTTTGGTATTTCCTACAAGGGCATGACAATCTAACGCCTCTCACCCTAGGGTAGCGAGCTGGCCGGTCGACACGAGGTCCACGCACTAATCTGAGAAAGTCTCCCACCCTATCACTCACTCACTTTAGAAAAAAGATACAACAGACGCACATTGAACAGAGCCCCAATCTCAAAACACACAAGTTGGTGATTTATCTGAAAAACAGCCCCTTGAAAGCTCGCCTTTCCCAACTTATAATTTCGACGGGCGTACGCCGACCATCGTCCATCTATCAACGCTCAAATCTAGTTTAGACATTGGAAATTTAAACAAGGATTTCCTCAATCTATTATCCGTCTGAAACTACCCTTCATTAGGCTTCAAGAATTACAATGATCTCCTGCCAGTCGGAAGTCGAGTTATAATCGATTCCTACCGCAATATTAACAATGAAAATGGTAAAAAATAAACTGAAAGTCTACCTACCAATTAACTTCTCTAAACCGATTCAAAACCGGAACAAAAGGGTGAAATCAAACAATAGAATGTTGTTTGAAAATTTATTAGAGAATTTTCAAAGCCTATTGTAAGCGCCTATAGCCGATATTAAAAGCTCCGACAAAATGGCGCCGTCCCCTGTTTTTTACTCATCCGCGAATCGGCATTAGTCAAATTCGCAATGGTGAATGGCAAGCGTATACGACTTTAGTATTGAGTTAAGTGTGGTGGGGCGATTCGTGTTTCGGCGAATTAAAATCAACGACTTCCATCTCAATTTTTTGCTGTCTTAATTAATTAAAATCAACATAGAAAATTGCTTTTCAATCTAATCAAAAAACACGATTTGTTGTAAGAATTGAGGAAAATTTCTTGTTTATTTTGATAAAAAAATCAATAGGTAACTGATAAGATTTCTGTATGACTCGTGCGATTTCCATTTATAAAACATCAATCTGCTATTATCATTATTATTATTATTATATTGTATGGGAAATATGAATTTTGGTGGTGATGACGGGAAATAACTCCGCCTCCTACTTCCGATCTACAAAACACACTTATTTATCATTCTATTGATTAAATGTGTTTTTCAAATAAAATAGTTCACAAATAAACAAACATGTAAACATAATGAAAACGAAACTTGTGTTTTCTTAGTGCTTCAGACTGAAATAAAGTTTCCAAAAACTCAAGTCGTGTAGGCTTTGAGACTGAAAAAAGCTTTTCATTCCTGAAAATACCGAAAGTTCAAGATTATGTTTAATTATTTTAGTAGAGTTGGACTTTAATTAATTTTTCCTATTTTGCGTTGGAAATAAAATCATTTCTACACTAAAAGTAGTGAAACAATGGACATTTCCCGACTACTTTGAGTGTGGAAAATCTGGGATAATTTATTTTTTCGAAGTTGGTAACACTGTCGACTATCTCAAATGTCATTCTTTGACAGAAATGCAGACCACTTGATTAACGTGAAAACAACTTTTATTTATTTCAAATTATTTTTACACCATTCTTGAAAATTTTGATAACAATGTTCATTTTTGATTTTTGATTTACCGGGAAGTAAATCATTGATACCATTTTCAACAATATCACGTAATTCTGGTGGAGTACACGATAATTCGTCACACATTTTTAATTTATTAAAAGTCGTAATTAATATGGAGACTTAAACAATTGAAAATCAACTCGTTTTACAAATAAAAAGTTGAATATCGTCAAGTAGAACTTTCATTTGTTTTATTTAATACCAACTTCTATAAAATTCCCTAAATTTTAAGGGTTCAATTTTTATTAAAAAAGGGTACAAAGGGGCGCAAAATAGGAAAAATAGTATGAAAAATTCGTTTCAGAAGTCAATTCCTGCACTCGACCATTAAAAAAACTCGTGCTACCGCACTCGTTTTTTAAATTTGGTCTCGTGCAGGAATTATGGACTTCTGAAACTTATTTTTCAATATACTAATTTTTTAGCAATACCTCCATGATTCAGAAAGTGTCCATATTAGAAAGGTTTCACTGTATTAGATCATTTGTTGTCCATATAATTTAGAGTAGTTGATTTTATTGGATTCTTATGCTTTGTTAATTCTATTTACAGTCAAATTATAAAAAAGGGTTGAGAATCATCCCTTTAATGGGTAAGCTCTTCTATTAGTTATCTTAAGCAACACTGTAAAATTCCATTCCCAGGAGTAAAGTTGTCTAAGTTAAAATAGATCGACTCTACTATCGATTCAATATAGAAGCATGAAAATATCTAAAATTGATTGAAGTCAAGTTGGTTATAGTAGTATAGACGAAGTATAAGTGGAAATAATTTTAAAATTAAGTCAGTCGCTTAATAGAGCACTGACCGAACTATAATTTTCTTTCTAAATGAATGAGGCAATTAACATTTCAATATGTATTTATAAATTGGTGTATAATTAACAGCCGATTTTCAATAGAAATGGAATACATCAATAAGAAAATTCTCGACTAACACATCGATTAAATGTCGTGTTTTTATTATTTCCGGTCGAGTAAAGTTTTATATTGAATTGTTATTATTGTTAACAGGTCTTAAATAAACAATATGGTAAGTAGACAACAATAAAAAAAATAGGGAATGTAGATAATTGAGAATTATTATGATTTTGTCGATGACAGATTTTCAACAATTCGTCTTCGATCAAAAATAGACCCATCAAACATATTTTTGACAGTTAACATGACTTGCCCAATATTTATTGTAAATAGAGGACAATTGGAAAGTGATCATTCATATTCCTTTTCATTACAGCCTCTTATTAATTTTTCTTCTCTCTTTTTATGTATTTCACTAACACGAAAACCCATCGAGTTTTGCGGTTTTTCTATTGCCGATCAAACATCAATAGTTATCGTCATCGTAATTTCGAAATTCTCTACTTTTCCGTACCAATTTAACCGAAATGTTACCTGCCCAGTTGCCGGACAACTGGCAAAAATCCTCCACAATCATCCGTTTGAATAAACCCCTATTTCAATTTCGGATATTTGCATCGAATTCTTCATTCTTTCCTTGTTTCTTTCGTTCACCTGGTCAGAAATTTCGTGACCATCTGCTGTCATTGTGGTGTTGAAATGACCGAGCGCACTACGGCACCACCATCGGGCTAGAATAATGCCGAAATAAATGTGCGAATGCAAAATGGGGGACCGTAATCTACCAAAATAAACGTACAGGAGACTCTGTTTAATAATCGAGGAAAATTTTCCGATAGTTTCACCTTCATTTTAAATTACCTATCGCAGCAATTCAGCATACAGATTTGATAATTTCGTGAAATGAACACCATTTCCGGACACAATTTAAATTCTATCACTGCTCATGTCATGTTAATTGCGTTTTATTTACTTCGTTAATATTCCAGAAATATCAAATTCTGTTTAATTTCTAGGTGTGTTCTCTATGTGTACATTTTTTCTGTTTTCAGAGACGGAAAGCTGGAACTTTGTTGTTGTTATTGTTGTAACAATAAACTGACCACCCCAATTCTGATGTCTGTGCTGATTTTGTTGTGATTGACATGTTGCATTGTCGAAGGGCATCCTGTTAATAGTCGGATTCTAAGTGCTTCTGACATTTTGGCAAACAATTAAACGTATTTTTGCATACGTTGTTTAGAATGTCAATCAACAGAACAAATAATAGTCGGACAAATAGAAAACTATGAAGAATTGCCTCAATTTCGTCGGTAAAATTGAATTCAGCTGTAGATTAGTGACTGACACTTCTAGATGGTTTGGAAACGATTCAAATTCGCCTATTATACGCATTTACATTGATTTACCTTAATTAAGACTACTGAAAGGTTTACACAACTAACGACGTCTTGTCGGATTCAATTACAAATTGGGTTGTTACTTATGTAAAGATAATATTTCAGATTAAATGTTCCAGACATGAAAAAAAGATAAAAAGGCGGACTGTAATAAGAAACTGTCACTAGTACATAATATCATTCAGAAATAAAAGGATTCTTTATCAAAAATTATTAGTAGGGTTTGAGTAAATTACAGTAATTAAGCTAAATATTCGTGCTGATTTAGCAATAAATTAAAATAATTAGAGCTTTAATAATCCAAAAAAGATTTATTTGTTGTTTTTTTAAACATTTCACCATCACCATTACCCCCTGACCCTTGGCTAATTCTCGAAAATAGCCCCGATAACATCCATGAAATTAACTGAATAGATTCATGGCAGGATTAAGATTTGAATGTATTTTCATATAAATCAATGTATATGGCAAAAAAACGTGTTCCCTCTGTATTTAGAATAGTGAAAAAAAAACAGACACACGTCTATTGTGTATGTTTGTTATAGATTTGACCGTTGCCCTTTCTATATACAATTTTCTCTCAATTTCACCCCCTGGCCTTTATTTCTCCAGTAAACATCATAGAAAAAATTGTTGGATAAGCCAGGAAAAAGAATCTGTAACACGAGCTTAAATATTTGCAGTTAGAATTGTCCATCCAGCTGACATCGGCCAGTTTTTTCTCTCAAAACTAACTTTGAAGACGCCGACATCTGTTCTTGTTGTCAATTATTTCCTTAATTGGACATTAATCTTTAAAAAATACCCGTACAGAAAACGTCCCTATTAAAATTGGACTTTATCAGTCCTTTTCGTGATTGTCCAACTGTTTGTGTATATTTCTCGACATCTCAACGTCCTTGGAGGATTTTTCTATCAATCAATATCAAATAATTTGATCTGAGTCATCGGTAAAAGCCGAATTCTATTGGCTAAAATGCTCCCCCATTTCAAAATTGCTATTGGTTCATGGAAAGAGGGTTGCAAGATGTTCACCCTTGTTTTTTAACTGTTTTATATTTGACCAATAATAAAGTCGGTTTAACTGAAAACAGGAGTATAGAAGTTTCAGTTTATAGAACTTTCATCAACGCTGAAAACTCGAAACGGATCTACCCTATCGATGGAGATTTTATAATTATTTAAATTAGGGGGAAAAGGGTTTTGAACCAATAGGAGATTGGTCGAACGTGAAATTCAGGGACTATTTGTTTGTTTTCTTTTACCACTAAATTATTAGAAATATCCATCCAGGATGAAAAATATGATAAAATTAAGGAAAATTAACTATTTGTAAAGATCAATGAGTAATTAAAATCAGTTTATTTAAACACAATTCTTCGTTTTTAATTTAAGTATTAAAACATTTCTATTCGAAATTATTAGGTTCTTTGCAAATGAAGGCTCTCGATAATGTTTTCAATAATTTTCTAATAAGAAGGATTGGGACACTAATAAGTCGATTAGTGAGCTAAATTATTCAATTTTACTATTAAATTATCGATTTTCAACATATTTTTAATGAAATGTAAGATGAAGTCTCTATTTACACACGTCTTGTGGCTTCTTGAAGAGAATTTTTGACTTTTAATTTTAATTCTGAGACATTTAGCACTAAATCAAGTCATATCTTACTCCTCTTAATGATAAAATTTCTCTTCAGTTATTACAATTATTATTAATTTATAAGGGCATACCTTAATCAGTAAGGGCCCATACACTTCAGAGTACGTCCCTGATTAGAAGTTTAAATAAAAAGGATTCGAACTTTAATTTACCAGTAACGTATGCAATAAATATTACATAAGTGCATTGTAAGTTGCGTACAAATAACATAGCTCTATTATATCTATAGATAGTGTTTTACTCCAAAATTATTATTCATGCATAGGCAACCAAAATTACTTCAGTGGGAAAGTATATTTTTTAATACTTGGACGTCTTGTCAAAAACTATAACTAGAGTGCACTAGCATCGTACTAAAGTCAGTAGCGTAACATTATATTTTACACTTTATCGTAAATTTTGGTGAGTTATGTTGTTGACTTGAAAACATTATATTCAACACTTTTACTGGAAAACTCATGCATACTTTTTTTCTTCATTAAAAAAATTAATGTAAAGCGTGCTTCTTTCCACATCACCTTCCAGGTAAAGCACAGGATGAGTTTTTTTAGAGTGGTATCCCTATAGGCAATGAGGTACCTAGAGTGCGCATCCCCTATACTTGTATAAGACGAATTTGGTCATCAAATGGGGAAATTTTGACAGTTGTTCCGCACTCTTTCTAACTTATGAGTGTGTCGTTCAATAGGGACCTCCTTTTCTCAAGCCTTGATCTTGAGCTTGAGAAAAGGGAGGCGATATATTGGTGTCGTTTCTGTTGAAACAACACCAACATATCGACATACCCAAAATGTCTGCCACCACAAGTGGACACTTTTTTTGACCGGATGCGCACTCTAGGTACCTCATTGCCTGTAGGCCTAATCCAGTATCCATCACTAATGTTGGTAATAACTAGAGTTAGGATGTACAGTCGCACAATAAAAATTTCAACTGTCAAAACGCACCAGTGGCGTAATTGATTTAAAATACAAATAATCGGCAAAATACGTGTAATATATTAAATATAAAAATAATTTCCATAATTAGTATTTAATAAAATTATTAAATTAATTTAGAATTATAAATAATTTATAAATTTGTGCGTAATATTTCATTTATTTTTGTGTATAAATCATCTGTTTATTAATCTAAACGAACTACAATGAGAGAATATTGGAGGGGAAGCTGAATCTGTCAACCTTTTGCTAAAATCAAACACCTGTGTTTTAGCGATGACGTTGCTAAGTCAAATGGATCATTATAAATGGTCGACTGTTTTTCCAAATTCTGTTACTATCGATACAGAGCGCTTCGCCATGTTGTTGTTTGTTGACAGATAAAACAACTAGTTTAAAATCGAAACTTATGTGCCGCTCTTGTCAAATTTTTCAAAAATTAGATCCCCTACTGCTCCTTCTAGGGAGCAAAATCCTAACTCTAGTAATAACTACACATGCAAATATACACACAACAAAAAAAATTACGTCGTTTTTCTCTAGACTTAACTATGTTTATAATAGATTCAAATTTTAAATCTAATTATTAAATTTTGCAAGATTTTCATTACAAATAGAAAAAAAGCTTATAAAGCTATCTGAAAACATGAAAATTTCTAGTTATTTTTGACAAAGTAGGTAGCTTATTTTCAAAGTTTAGAATATTTTAAACAGTAATTTTATTTTATTGTTGAAGAAATTACAAATCTTGAATACGTTCGCAAATTATCTCCAATTTTTTGTAGAAATGATTAGATTAAGTCTCTACACGGGTTTTTCTTTAGTTTACGATAAGAGCCGAATAAAGGAAGAATTACGTAAAATTCCTATCTAGACTTGTCTATACCTGAATTTATTCAGTTGATTTTTGATTTTCTTGGTGTTAACACCAATTTTTTAGTGCTTGATAGTTATAATAATAATAAAAAATTTAAATAACAATAATAAAATTGTGAAGTGTCAGTGTAAGTGTTAGAGTTGGAGCTGTCTTGGACCGAGGAGGAGTTAGTCATCCCACGGATTCAAGCGGTAGATAAGTCATCGAAAGGGTAAATTAAGACAATCTAAATCTTATTTCTAAATTTCTAACTTTTCTTTTTTCTAATTACAGTAGGTTCGAACAGCGTGGGATAGGAGGCAGTGTAGCAGTGCAAAGTGAGTACTTTTTTTTATTTACATTCGTCGTGTTTTTCAGCGAATATACAACTCTATCATTGAAATTGGAATCCGGTACGCGAAAATTTACAATTTTGCAAGTCAAATCGGATGTCGATAATTTGTTTTCATTTTCAAAATGTCATTACTAGCAATATTTAATCAACATTTGATTACATAAACTATTGCACGGTAAACAATTTCGGGTAAATAAAAAGCGGTTAAATCTCTAGTTAGGTACTCCATAGGCGCGTAAAAAATCAGTTAGCCTCTTTGTAGGTCCTTTATATGGACTTTTAGGGACTTTTTAGGTAATTGTAGGTACATTATATGAACTCTGTAGGGACTTGTAGGTTATTTTGCGATAATTGTGGATACTTTATATGGATTTTAAAGGAACTTTTTAGGTAGGTACTTGTAAAATCTCTTATCTACGAATTTACAAGAATGGAAAAAGGCAATCTCTTGGCATCGAGGGAATTGGATTGTCCTTATTTTTAGTTGATTGCCATGAAATAACTGAACGAAACAAAAACTAACCTTCTTATTCATCTGTTTGTTAATAACCAATACAATTAGCACCTATGGGGTGGGTGCTCCTACGTCGAAATTGTTGGACTTAGCACCTAAGGGGTGGGTGCTTCTACGTTGAATTTTTTGGGCTGACAAACTTTCGTTTGGATCTTCAATAAATATCTTGTCTGACACTCTGTTTTTTTCTTTCAAAGTCATACTTTGAATTTCCCAGTTTCTATATTTGTAACGGACAATTTTACAGACAATTAAGTATTTATTCATTTGGAGCTTGGAAAAGTGTTGTAAAATTCAATGGTTTCATCTCCATCTCCTATCATGAAGATGATGATTTATGTGGGAAAACATGGAATATTTGTACAATTCAGTACAAATTCAGTACAATTTTTCTGTCATTCAAGGTAAATTTTTGCAAGTGTCCCTATAATTTGTTTTTGTTTCAGTGCATTTTTTAAAATAACAATTTTTCTTTTCTGGAATTTTGTTAAATTATAAATAATTAAATTTTTATTTTATTAGAAGCACACATTATTTTAACGATTCAACAATTGTAAATTTATAGAATAATGAAAAGTGCAATCCTCGTTAATCAGAGTTTTTTTTAAATAAAGTGAAACAAAGTGTAGTGTTTCAACAGCTTGGCGGTAATGAAAATTGAAAGGAAAAGTTGACCCACGTTTTTGTTGGATGTATTTTAATAGAAAACTATCGATCATTATTGGCAATAGATCTACTAAAATTTTGTATTCATTTATGTAGTTAATCAAATAAATAAATATTCAAACGAATTTTGCTATAAAATTAACACTTTTCCAACTGTGTGAGGTAGGCAACACATTTTACACTTGCAAACCATGTATACAGGCCCCGAGTGTCCCTCTCGAATTGCGTATTCTTGAAGTATTCTAATAATAAAAAGGCTTATTTATATCTAAAGAAATAACGCCGGCTTCTACTAATTCTCTTGTAAATAAAATAAATAAACGTTGTTATTTTTAATTATTTAATGATCATTATGAACATTTTTACATGCACGAGATTTACCAAAAATAATTTGAAATATTTCGAGAATTTGAAGTGAACAAACAGATTATTAAAAGGTACCCACCTAAACCAGTTTCTCATTTTCATTTAATTAATTGTAATATTAATAATAATTATAATTATCGTAATAATAACAACAAGAGAAGTTTAGATAAAGAGAGACACGCTATTTATTTGAAATTTAAATTGAGAAAACGATAAACAGTCGCAAAAATTGAAATCGTAATAATTGACACAGAAATAAAAATAAATAAATGTTTTCAATACAAAATAGGACGAATTAATTGTAAAATACAACTAAATAACAAAAAAAAAAAAAACAAACAAATCTTATTGTACACAGTACATACTACATTAATTATAATATTGTATTATACTATTGTGTGTTATTTTTGGAATAACTGCAAATTAATTGTGGATTAGAACGGAAAACCATCTGTAATTGTGATAGAATTGTTGCAGTATTATTGTTGTTATTGTTTATATACAAAGGCAAGTTTTGTTTTTTTTTAAGAAAAATATTCACAATTTACATAAATTTACACAATAAAAATTCCAAGTAGGTACCTAAACACAAAACGAATTTATATTTACAATCAAGAAAACGTACATAAACACACAATGTTGATTATAATTTGTCGAAAACAATAAAATTTTTAGTTTAATACTGATGCTGTTTTAATTCAAGTGCAAGCCAATTATAATAATAATAATTTGTTAAAGGAGAATCTTCCAAAGAGACTGCATTTAAGCATCGAGGACATTCTCAATAGACACTTAAAAATTAACCAGTCACAAGCACCATTTAAGTATTAATAATTTCCATTTTCTATACAAGTAATAACATACAATAAATTCTTATTACATGTATATAAATATTAGCAATGGATACACGAAATAGGGGTGGGTTTGTTTTGATGGTAGCGATCATATTTGGCGTATATTTTGTAAATTTTATAATTTTCAAATGAAAATCGAACAAATTTAAGCGACTACAACTACGAAATTTCCAACAAAATTGATGAATCTGTGAGAAAACCTTACGCTTATTTGAATTTATAGAACACATTCAATTATAAAATCTATATATGTATATGTAAAAGAATAACATGGAACATACCTAATGTCTACAACATTTAAAAATATCCAATTTAAAACACACACTATTTGGTTAAATTTTATCCAAAGAAACAAACAGAAATCATCGTGCAATTTTCAATATTGCTTTAATTATATATGCGATCAGTCTAATGTCGAAATTCGGTTAATTTCCATAAATACTCTATAATTTTCGTTTAATTCTTATCTTTAACTTAAATTAAATAAATAAATTACAAATAAATACTTATGAGTATCATTGCTTTCTCTCTCTTATTACCATCGAAACTCATCTACTAATCAACTAATTAATTAATCAATCAATCGATAAATAAACATTAAAAACTTAACAACGATAGAATAGACAGATAAAGATAGGATTTAGATAAAATCTATATATAAAAACAAATCAAAGATGAGCAAGAATACAAATTTAGGTACATTCGATTATGTGTGGTTGCGACGACTCAATTACACTAGGTCGTGTCTCTTTGCCCGGATGTAATTGTTGTTGTGTCGTTGCCGGTGGTTGTCTTTGCCCATTCTGGATGGTGGCAGTCGGCGGTGGCCTCGATAAACCCGGATGCAGAACAGTATGGCCCATTTGATTTTGTTGGTGGTTGTCGAACGCCTCCCTCGAATCCTCGTGCGAATCCTTCACCATCTCCACCGAACCTAAACAAACCCAACTATAATTCTATCTATTGTCGGATTGATTGTTAATTTACCTAAACTACCATCCGATCCGGCGTACTCGTAGTAGACATTCGGCGATCCATCCCCATTCAATTCTTCGTCGATGTTATTCGGCCGGCAACTGGTCGTCTTCCAATGCGTCCGCAAACCGGACGCACTAATATAATTCTTGCCGCATTCCTGGCATATATACGGCCGTTCGTTCGTGTGCAGTCTTTTATGCAATTTCAAATGGACAAATTGTGTGAATTTCGCCGGACAGAAGTCGCAAGCGTACGGCTTCTGGCCGCTGTGCAGACGTAGATGCGTTTTTAAATTGGACGTCGACGAGAAACGTTTCTTACAAATGCCGCATTCGTGCGGCCGTTCACCAGTATGGACTAAATGGTGTTTCTGTAGGTGTGCCAATTGTGTAAATGATTTCGTACAAACGTTACATTTGAATGGACGTTCGCCGCTGTGTGTCCGCAGATGGACTTTTAAATTCGATAATTGTCCGAAGGTTTTACAACAAACATTACATTCGTAATGCATTTTGCCGTCTTTCTTCTTCAACGGATACGGTAAGCTGCGATAGCCCCGCGATTGGGTTGAATTCGGACTGATTGGACCGCCGTTCGTTACAATAGTCGATGGCATTTCTGGACTGCGGGAATTCGGCGATAATCGTCCATTATTTAACGGTGTTGTTGTCTGTATCGGCGGTAATGGTGTCAATAGGTGATGCGTTAAATTCGTACTAATTATATGCGAATTCGGTAATATTATATTCGAGTTATTACTATTGTTATTGTTAAAATTGGTAGTAATCGGCGGTGAATACGCCGCTGTTGGTGTTGATTGTATCGTACTGTGGACGATACCGTTTGTTGTCGAATAAATGTTGTAATAATTGCCGGTTTGTAGGTGATTCCCATAGTTGTCATTGTTGTGTTGTACGTAGATCGTTGGAGGTTGTACAGGACTTGGTGGGTGATTCTTTAATCCAACCGGACTAGGCGATAGATTTTGTGCTTGGATATTCGAACTGGAATCCGGACTGCACGGTATTGTACCATAACGATGGCTCTTCTTGTACGAATAAGCCATTTCAGTCGGCGAACTCGGCGGCGGTGTAGCGTCCGGTTGTCGGTGATTACCACTATTCTCATTATTATTACTATTTGTATCAATCCGATTCCTCAATAGGATATTTTCCAAAATACTCGACGACGGTGGCGTATACCGCGATATAACATTATCGTTCTTAATTTCAGTTTCATAATATGGTTTATTACTATTACTATTATTACTAATATTATTGTTATGATTACTTATATTATTGTTAATATTAATATTATGATTATTAGGAACTTCAGGTGGTGGAGAATCGATCACAATTACTGTATTTGGTGGTGTGATAATTCTCGGTGTTAATGTTGTTATTTCAGGTACTGCAGCATCTTGATTTGGATCTTTATCAATTTCATGATCACTTTCGACACATTTTGTTGCTTTATAATGATAAGCTTTCGATATTTTTATTTTAACTTTCCTATACTCATTCTTGTGGGCTTCAGGTGATACCGGTTTAATTACAGCTGTTTCTTTTGTTGTTGGTTTTTTACTAAACAAATTCCAATAATTAGAATCGAAAATTTCAAACAAATTTGTTTATTTACCTAAAATCTAACACATAATTACTTTCACTATCCGAATCACTGGAATCTTCAGGCGGTGTAAAAACATCATCATGATAACCGTTACTGTGATAGCCCTCATCCGAACGTACACTACCATCAGTTGGTGTTAATTGATGTTCATATGGTCCGTCTTTTGTTGGTGGTTCGCTTGTACTAACTGTTATCACTTCGGTGGATTGTTGGACTTGTTGCCCTAGAATTTCGACAATAAATAGTTTTTAATTTGTGCACAAATTTATAGACTTACGAATTCTTTGTAACATCTGTTCACCGGTTAATGGATAATTGAGTCGTTCAGCAAATTCTCTACAATACCAAACGAGTAATTCTTGATTTGGTAGTATTGGTTTTATTGTGTAAAAATAGATGTTCATCTTGTATTGACAGGCAATTAAATTTTGTGATTCACTCGAATATGCCGGATTAACATAACGCATCCAATTTGCTTTTGATGTATCGAAACCATCTATATAATAGTAGAGTTCGTTATCTTTATATACCTGAAATTAAACTAAATTAATTCTCATCGCCTTAAAAAACACAAATAATAAAAGAATTAAAACCAAGACATTTGAATTCGTTTAAAAATTGAAGAGTTTCCCTTTCAAATCCGCCATTAACTATTTCTAAAATATCGCCAAATTTTGTGGTAATTCTACTAAAATTATAACGAAGGTGAATCTAGTAGAGCATTGTTAAAAATTGGGCTACACGCCAAATAATTAAACAAATGTCTTGTTTGTGAAATGATTTATAGATTTTGTTAGATAAAAACAGATAGTTAGAAGAGAGAAGCTAAAGAAATAATCAAAGAATACCTTATTGTTGTTATTTCTGTAAAAACCTTCGCGTAATTGCACCTAAAGCCAAAGACAGAAATTTCAGACAAAAACGAATAAAAACCAACACCAAAAATAAACGGATCGAAGAATTAAATGTCTCAAATGATTATAACAACTTACCCTCCAAAAGTACTTCCGATTGGCGGAACTCGGTACGGCATCTTTGGCATAAATTTCACCGACCAAGGGACCGAAACGTGTCCCACGTGGAATATAACCCGTACTCCAAACGCCTTGAGCCTAATTTCGATTAAAATTAATTGAATTATAATGTAATTTCGACGATAATTAGACTTACATCTGATAGAGCATGAGATGTTTTCAATACCAAATTTCTGGGTAGTGTGGCTTCGGCTCGATTTGGTGTTCCTGGTTCAACTGGTAGATCGGGCACGATAAATGTTGAATGCAATTCGAATTCTTCTTCGCTGATATTGGCCAAATCGAATTCACTAGCCGATGATACAGCCACATCGTCCATTATGTCCTTAATTAAATTAATTAATTAGTACAATTGCATTTATAAATCTTCAACTAATTGGGAATATTTAACATTATAATCTCGATTCATTTCCGGTAATTAATATAATCTAATAGACGATAGCACGACCTAGCATTGAAATTGCCGAAAATTCGAATATTGAGCTTTTTTTAAACGTCCCCTCCGTCAATTATAAAGTTATGTTAATCTGCATTGTAGACAAGGTCGTTTTAATGAAAGCAACAGTAACGACCTCCATCACGTTCATATGAGGATGAAATCAATGGCTTGAAAAGGGTGAAAAGTGCATCTGTCGCCCCTTTTCTACAAACACCAACCTCTTCATCAAAACTAAAAGTAATTACAACAACAATAATTAATTCTTTGCAATTATTCTATTGATTTTTCGTCAATTCTGATGCAATTTCAAAAACAACCACTTCAACGGATTAACATCAATTCAATTTGTATTGTAAGAATGGTGGTAATTTTTTTAAAGGGTTGGATATGTGAAGGGGTTGATTTCGATTCAATTCCAACGATTATTGTAAACGTTAAGTGAAAGGATTATATGGGTCAGTGGTGTGCAGAATATATCGATCGGTGCGCATTCCTCTTCAGTTCGTCTGGATTGCACCGCGTCCAATTTGACGTCATAACTTTCATATGACGTCATAGTCGAAATCTGGCCAGGATTAAGGGGATTCCTCAATACGTCCCCAATTTAGCCCACTAATTCGCGTACAATAATTTCTACGGAATATTCGTTTATTGTAATTTCGCTATAATTGCAACAAATGATACGTTTATCAGAAACGATTGAGTGAACTTGACATTTAGTACTTATCAGTTGGAAATATTTTGCAATAAGTATTAGAAACAATTAAAATATTGACCTTTACAATGGACAATAACTGTTTTTTTCGTTTATTCTAACTGTTTCATTATGCAAAATAGTTTTAGAGTCGTCTTCATTGTTTATGGTCGGTATGCAGGTAAAGACATGAAAATCGTACGGTATTAGTATTGAGAGATCCCGGAAAATGTCAACAGTTCAAATACGAAATGATAACCGTATGACCTTAAAAATTTGCTGAACAAATTCGTTGTATACGTGCAATGATTCGAATAAATTTCGAAATATCTAACAAGGAAATTGTAGTACATTTTGGTAAATAAAATCAAAACAAATTTCGATAATTTATCGTAAATTTGACGTAATAAAAATGATCTGTACCTCTTTCATTTTGGCCTTTTTCGAGGACTGCAATTGCTCTTCAAGGCATTTAAGTCCTGCAACAAATTAAACAACAATTATTACCATTATCGATAGATTATATTTACTGTTCAATTACATTCAAGGATTCTATTTTTGTATTACCTGCGATAAAAAACAAATATTAACGACGAAAAGAGAAACGTATAAATTTTAAAATATCAACGTTTTTTTAATTATAATTTTCCCGGCCTGTTTTTCGTGTTATTTAATTCTGCACTAATATTAGTGCAAGGTTGAGTTGCATATTTCCTGACGTCAATTTTAAACTTATTCTCTTTATCTAGTTAGTGTGCATTTCCTCTATCTTTCTCGCTTTATAGAAACCTTGCCTAGCATTTGGCACAATTGCGAGGCCATGACTGATCTTTAAACATTTCAATGTTATTATAATTATAAACAAAAATACAAAGTCGATTAATTATTCGGTGGAAAATCGAAGGATTGCACAATATGCCAATGGTTAAGAACCACCACTATAAAACACTGTTGCAAGGGGGTAATTCAGGGAAAAATTGTACAAAATTTCCATCTATTCTAAGCGGAACAGGCGTTAAAACAACGACACTTACACGAAGACCAAATGGTGGAAAAATTCAAAATTCGGAACGACGTTCGGTTCTAATTAAAGCTTAATTTAACGTTGACAATTTCACAAACGTTTAACTAATAAGCGATCCAATTTTGTCGTTAAAAAGCCTCTATTATTCCTTTACTATCATAATTCTCAACAATAAAAAGATATCCTTGAGGTGCACTTGAAATTCACTTTTTTCTAGAACAATAAATACAGATTGTCATGTTATAAATATGATAAAAACAGCAATAACGAACATAAATCGAACGAAATTAACGTAAAACTTACATTGAAAATTCCGTAATATTGCAAAAATTGGAAATAATTGGGGGAAACTGCTGAAATTCGCCAAAGGTCAAAGTTGACAGTCGGTCAAAATTGACTTGAAATCCACAAAATTCACCAACTAAACCGCGAAATTTCCAAATTTATCCAACAATAATAAAACAAACCATCTATCTTATTGTGGATTCGTTCGAATTAATTCAATTTTAACTAATTTAAGGGCGTAAATATCTATGTTTCAGTTTAACGGAAATCTACAGGCGGCCATTTTGAATTTTCACTTTTGATTGTATTGAACGCTGAAATTGTGATCAAAGAATTTTCCGAAGACGACCAATTTTAACGGGAATTAATTGAAATTGTCGAATTTAATTCAGGCGATTTTGACGGAAATTCAAACATTGTAGGTGTGATAGTGAAATTTTGGAAATTGTAAGTAATTTTTGATTTTTTCAGTTTGGCTGCCAATTAGATAGTGAAATTATTTTACATTAACTAAAAATAGAGGGATCGATATTTGTTCCATTAGAATTGTTAAATATCGACGCAATATTTAAAATTGTTGTATTCAACTCAATTTCAATTTAAATATTAATTAAACTTACAAATATTGTTGGATATTGGTTGGATGTTGGAATTGCACCGAAACACACAATTATCGCCAATTTTCAGGTTAGTTTCGATAAAATCCTATCGCAAATTCAAATGGCTGAAAATTTCTGAAAATCACGTGGTGTTCCGGTTTCCTGTCCGATCTAGGTTAGATTGATTGTAGCGGTAAATTTAAATATTGTCCTGTATGTGGAAATTATCGAAAAAGAAAATTTTCAACACACACAAACACTCGAATATACTCCAACACAGTTCAAAAGTGGGTCTATTTCGTTTTGATATTTCGCTTCGATTATGTAGGTTTCTGCTAGATTTGGGAAGTGTTACGCCGCGGAAATGCACTAGAAAACTAGTTGGGATCTATGCGTCGAGACGCCGACCTAGCTCAACACTCTCTGTCGTGAGGCTTCCTGCAACGTTCTATAACATCGACTCCTGTTATCCAAACTCTCCTGACCATGTGCACTTTGTATGATAACGCAGGAAAAAACGATAAAAATGCAGTTAATTTTTTCTCGACTTGGAAGAAAAGTTGTAGCAAGAAAAACGATCGTGCGTCGTTTGGAAATTAATCTATTATAGGCAATAATAACTGGCCATTTTTTACGATTGTAGTTAAAAAAAAACAACAGAAAAACAATAATTGATAATATTTTCGTTTTTGTTTAAATTCAATGTTATTGCTATGCACTTGGACTTGAGCAAGGTCAGTTCGGTTAATTGCATAAAAATTGCTGTTTTGCAACAATTGCAATAATGATAAGAACGCATTAGCGATTGTTAAACAGGTAATTGCCAATGACCTGAAAATGAACAACTATTAAGATTTAATTTATCGAAAATTAAACAATATTCGACCTCTAATCGAACCCATTGAAAAATACTACGACTTTTCCAATATTTGTTAAATTTTTCTATTTTTCCCAATGAAAGTTTGAATTTAGCAACTTTATCGATTGATTATAATTTTTTTTGTTTATTTTTCAGATTTTAATTCAACTTTTGCAATAACGTGATACTCCTCCACCATCAAAACAAAATAAAAGTGAAATTGCACAAAATCAATAAAAGGTCAATGTACCCAACATCGAGTTGCATTCTACACCCGGAAAATCCCGGAATTGAGGGGATGCCGAAAATGGAAATTGGGCGAATCGAATTTAAACCGCCTGAAAAATATCCACGTGTCTATTTTTTTTTTTCTAAATAATCAACAGGAAGTATAAACAACTTTCGGTTATCTCGAATGATAAGATTTTTCGAATTTTATCTCAAATTGTATTAATTAATAATTTATTTTGCCATCTCTTATCATCGATTTTTTGTTGTCAACACGACTGCAAGTGTCAAAATTGCGATAATTATTGATGATTTTTCAAGGCAAGTGTCAATAATTCAATTAATATTAATTAGTTTGAATTAATTAAGATGTTATCAATTTAATTGCAATTAATTTATCTGCGTTATCAATGAAAGTGTGAATTTTGTAAAATTGTATTATAATTGCGATTTAGGGTCCAGCACGTGTTCCTTGTTTATGCACCACGTGCATTTACATTCATAACTTTGCAATCGATCTACTACCCCTTTCTAAACGGCTTTCCACTATTATCAATTGTTAGAATCGATAAATATTTTCAATTTATTTAATAATTATTGTCTAATATTTGTTAGATAATTGTGTTTATCTATCAAAGAGGAACGTGTTGTTCGAGTAGGGAGGGCCATTTGTGGCACATTGTGAATCGATCGAAATCCCCCGACTTGCGTGTCGGTTACCATGGAAAGTGTTGGCCCAGGTCATGTGGGGTCAAACCCGGACCTTCCGCATTCACAATTCTCCCGAAACACACACACATATACACGTACAGTGAGAGTTCAATCAACCCCCGGGAATCCCCTTTGTTTACTAACAAAACCCGGTGCGGCTACTATACAACATAACAGTAAACCGCCCCTTATTTGCCGCGTTCACTTTAAACTTAATACAATTATTTGCAGTCAATTTGTGTCTACTTTTAATAAGGATTGGGGGTAAGTGTTGTTTTTTTTTTTTTTTCGACTAAATCAGGTCGGTTTTAAAAGCCGACCAATGGTGGGCTGGTGCGAAAGCAACAGCACACGATTATGTGGCCATTACCATGATGGCCTTTTGGCCTAAAAACGCGTTTTGACCTACACTCCACTATTTCAATCAAATGACAAACGCATCAGTTCTATCATTCGATTATTTCTTAAAAAAATAATAGTTGATTTTAAACATTAATCGAGCTTTTCTCTTTTATGAATTAGCTTTTCGTGTGGATTTTCATGTGATAGAGACGTAAAATCGATTGTGAAATAGTAAGTTAGATAGAGAAATGCAGCTTTAACCGGGATGTCAACATTGGGACCACGAGTTCAATGTCCGACACACTACGACTTCCCCTACTTCTCCCACCTGTCTGGTTTTACTAGCACGTTCTCCTTCCACTGAAAAAGGCTCGTTGTCTTGTTCAAATACAAATTCAAATGATAAAATAACCAGAATTAATAACCAAAAACTGTTTCAGGCATACTTCCAAATGGTCGGCTCAACTTTCAGCAACTTCCCTCTATTTACAATCGTTTCTACTTTGAGGATTTTCGTAGAAAATTGGCATAAATAAATAAAGCCTGCCGCCCGACTCGGACAAATAACAATACAATTCTGAAAAGAACTAATCTATTGCCCAGACAGCTGTCGTTTTAAAGAAACTTACAAATACACAAGAAACCGGTGGCGAAATGACCAAAACTACCCTCACAAAATTTCTCCAATTCTAACCGATAATCCCCAATTCTTGGAACTTTCCCCGAACTTCTTCAATTAAAACCAACAACTGATTGATTAAGAATAACAAAAGGAATGTTAACGGTATTTGTGTTTATCATATAGAATGGTATTTGTATACTATTATAAATTTCAACAACTTGTTGTAATGTGTGGGCAGGTGATACAATTTATCTGGGTATGTTTCAAGGCTTATAAGGGTCGAGGTTCCCCGTCTATAAATTGAATAATGAGAATAAAAAAAATAGAAGAACACTCATCGCCCAATCTAGAAACGATTACTCGAATGCACCGTTAGTTAACCTAAATAGTTCCAACACTAAAAGCTCTAATCTTACCCCTTGTCTTTATTGTCCTGTTGTGATAATTATAATTGATGGAGAAATTTCCAAATGGGCACATACGGGTGGTTGAATATGTGTCAAGTTTTGTTTGATAATTGAAAATTTGTTCGATTTTCAGGTGGATTCTAGACGATTCCTTCCAATCTGATGAAAACTAAAAGAGAACCACCATAAGAGAGTGAAGTTCATTGAACTGTCCTCCTGTCCTACTAATCTCAAAGAAAGGTGAATTAGAGAAAAATCGAGAATTACTTCATCTACCACCATTCTGGTCTTAATAATCGTTGAAATTCTAATGAATCATCAAGATTGATCTTATGAATTGCTTTATAGATAATGAAGATATAATCAAATGCAATAGATTGGAGTTAATATTAAATAAAATTGCAAAATAACGAACAAGTTGTAGCAAACAGAAGAGGAACTGGTTCTTTATTATATGCAGTTTTCGACCTTATACAAATCGTCTACAAGGCTGGATGGACAATCGAAAAAACAACAATAATAGACCAACGAAAAAACAACTAATCGCAAATAGTTCGATGAACTTTTAAAAGAAAAAAACCTCCAACATTATTGTCCTTGTAATGGTGAGGTCAACACTTTCAAGATTAAATAGTTGAAATAATAACAATTTGGAAACGAATTGCGTAGTGTTTCAGCAATTTGGGCCGAAGCGTTCGTTCAACCAGGATCTTCATAATGGAGAACGAAAAGAAAGTTGAAAATTCTGGAAAATTTCTTTTGCTTCTGGATTTGCAAAAATCTCCATGGTTAAGGTCATTAACTCGCCATAGAGTGAATGGTGTAATCGTCGAAATTTGCACGCCTCCCCCCACGATTATTACGCAATCAAAATTAATTGATTATCTCTACAGATTTATCAATAGTGATTTTCCTTGAATGTATTGATATTTATGAACAAATAATCACCGCAACGGCTACAACTCGCAGGTGTTTAATTAGATTCTTTGAAATATGATAAAATACAATTCATAAAAAAAAATTAATGATTAGAAGCGAAGATTGAAGCAGGAAACGTTTTTTTTACAGTTGCTGAATTTTGATGGTCTTGACTGGCTTATAATCATCGTCTGAGCAACAACAACATCATCATCATCATTATCAGGAAGTGTTAATGAGTTATTGATGTGTAAACTTACCTTCGTGGCAGTCTTTTGGAGGTATATAGAGAATCCAAGGTATCCAAAAAATTTTGATAAGATCACTTTACAACTCAATTAAAAATAAATTCTGACCGGCGAGAGGGAAAAATGAAAATTTAGTCACTTTGTTATTGTAATTTGAACACACAATAAACGTCACTTCCCATCAGATTTGAATATAATGAATAGGGGCGCCCGGCAAATTTGTCTTCCGTCTATATTTCGAGAGGTCAGTCTTTTCTGTTTCTTCTAATAAAACACTAAATTAATTACAAAAACTTAAACTAAAACTGTATAGAGAAGAGAAGAATTATAAAGCAGAAACTACAAATCCTCCTACACTATTTTTTTAAAATGTTTTGCTATTATTTGTTTATTGTTGGTGTTTAGTGTCGCATGTCATCTTCAACATTCTCAACACTACCACAACGTTCTTCAGCGTTCGCTGTCTTTCAGTAACTAAACACTCATTCTAAGTTAAACTTGACCGTGATGGTTTTCACACACATACATACACAAAGACAGCGCCATTGTGGTGATAGTTGGAAGCTTCAACTAACGGGAATTACGGTCAACAACCTCCAAATTCTGAAACGGCCCCACAAGAGAAGATACAAACCAACTGAGCTGCAACTACACGACAAGGAAGTCGAGCTTTTCCTATTTCTTTTTTCTTCAAATACCAACAATATTGAAATATTTTAGATTGTTAGTAAAGCTTAAAAGCTCGTTTGAAACAATCAAATTTTGCAGTAAAAGTTCTACTTTGTGAAAATTCGTAAGGTCTTTGACACAAAACAGCGCCGCTTGTTTATATTTTAAAATGATATAACCTTATTTCATGCGAGTTCAACTGACGAATTTAGGTATTCAGTGAAATGCTTTCTCTCAACATTCATCAACATTGTATTCGTCATGAATTCGAAGAAATTCTTGAATCATATCAAAACATCCCCTTGTTCAGGCGAGTTTCGCGCTTGATCCAACGTTGAAGTCTCCACGAATATCGACTAATTCCGGCTTAATATTGGGGGAATTCCGGAAATTAACCAAAGTTTCGATTAAATTCGCCAAATTTCTGGATAATTTGTTAATTTTGGCGATTTAAGCCGAATTTTCGGTTGTTCTCGACTAGTTTTGGTGGATTAGAAAATCGATAAATTCCAATAATAGTGGTAGATACGCAATAAAAAGTTAAACGGAGTCTATTTTGTTGGTCTAGGTCGTCTCTAAACAGTCATTGACCAATATTTCATTTCCGTTTGACAAGCCGTATTGGCTCTATTCAATAAAATAGTCGAGCAGGGATGGTTAGCCCCATAAACCACAATAATACCGTCCATGGTGAAATTTACGATAGTCGAATAGAAACACCAGGGGGTAGAAAGTTGTGGTAAATTACAACTTCTGGAAATTCTCATTAGGGTATAACTACCGTTAGGTCGGTATGTGCAGTAATGTCCGTTCGTACGGTGGTAGATTTTCTGGAATTCTTTGAAAATGCATCAAGATTTTTTGTTGTTGTTTTATTTGTATGTGTGAGTGTGGTAAACGAACAGTTTATATTTGCTCTACATTATGGCGAGTTCAATAAACTCAGACCGTAACACTTCTGTTTTAACACTTGTACAAGACTCAATTTCGCAGGAATATACGTAGAAAATATCCTGCTAATCGATTTCGCTTAATTAACAAAACTAGAACTTCCAGAATTCTGCTATGATTCAGAAATTTCCTGTCAAATTGATAAGATTTCAGTTTGGTTTGAGTTGTTAGAGTTCTAACTAGGGTGCCAAGTTTAACTATAAAATATTTGAAAGTATATCTGTTAAAACTTGGTCTTGACGCGTATGTTAGGTTAGGTACAATGACGTCAAACAGTCAATGAACCTCCATAAAGTCGAAATTATTTTAAGCTATACTCGTACAGAAGTCCATCCACAATAAAGCCTAAATTCGGGTTAATTAAGGCGATTAGATAAATGGCTTTCTGACTTGTTGAGCTTTGTCTAGTCTAGTCTTATCAAGGACTTGGAAACAATCCTGTGATTGGTGGAGGCTTTACTTAAGAATTTCTTCATTGTCTTCCTCGAGTATGGTTCAATTATTCCTCATCTTCGTCTATTTATAATTTTTCAATGTCTTTTTGTTAATGATTATAATAATAATGGTAATGACAGCAACAAAATCAATTCCGTTTCGTTCCGATTTTACTTTATAACACACCTTACGGTTTACCTTTCGCCCTCAATTCGCAGCATTTTTACACCTACTGTCTCATCTAATCAACGACACACCTTTCACAACTGTTAACTATACGTTGTATTGTTGAAATAATCGAAACGTTTGTGTATTCTTATTGATATTGCAATGGATAGCGTAACACATTACAACTGAAGGTTATTGACCGTTTGTTTCACATATTTATCAATAAAAATTAAGATTAGAATTGTAGAATTCGTTCGATTCGTAAAAGGACTACCGAAAAATTCTTAACCATTCCAACCAGTTGAGGATGTCCGATATTTTTATGGGAATAATCGATTGTTTGGGTGGATTTTCTGGAATTTTCGGCAAAATGAAATTGATTGTTGCACGATACAGAACGGTGTCCTCATTCACGGTTCTGGCACTGTCTGTTATTTCCTGTGCAACTTGACCTTCACTGAGATTGTTGCCAAAGGTTAGTAACCGTTTATATTATAAACTACACTGGATTTAATCGACTTTAATTACCCGAAATGGAGTTTTTTATGAAACTAACGATTTGGTAAACGTGATTAGTTGGGGCAAGGTGAGAGGCGACAATATTCATAATTAAAACACAAGGTGATTTGTAAGCCGGCAATTATAAATATTTTAACTTAGGTCATTTCAAAGGCGATTTACTCGTGTAATTCGTGATGTTTGTTGCAAAAATCAATCGACAAATTGAAGGTTATTGTTTGTTATTGTTGGAAATTTTCATCGAATTTCCACGCCTAATCTATCATCGAAGTCTCCAAAATTAACTCCGATTATTTTATAATTCATATTATTCTATTGTTGAATTTGATTTATGTGTCGGTTAAATTCTATTACCAACTCAATAAATCTTTGTTGAAGCCGATATGACGTTGCATTTTTCTCTATTCACATCGCTCATAGTTGAAAAATTTACAACATGATTTCTATACATATCTCTCATGTCATTGTAGTTTTACTGTTGGTAGAACTACAATAAATCAGAAGAAAACCCTTTTGCAATTTTACATCTTCGCCGTTTTATTTTCTAAATTCTATCGCCTTCTGAAGTTGTTGGATTACGAAAATTCGCAACATTCCTCCTTGCTTCAATAAATTTCAAGTGCAACGGCCTTTACATAACATTCGCTTTTTGGCCGTAAAATATTTTAGCGAGTGTTTATTTATAGAAAATAAACACAACACAACTATTCGAGCTGTTTCAAGAAAAAGGCAAAAGTCAACATTTTTTTCGTTTCTTTATTATTTCAAAAATAACATTTCGGCATCCTTGGCAGGTTTACACTTTCCTTTGAAATTCGATGCAGGTAATTTTTTTCGACTTGTTGCAAGTACGATTTTTCGTGGTAAAATGGCGTATATAACTGTAAAGTTTTATGATACATGGTGGTATTTTGCAAGGTTTCCTTTTTTTAAATTGATCCATAACAGAAATTATTATTATTTGGGTACAGGCTGATTTTACTGCGGTTGTTATTGGTTAAGAACGATTATGATGTGATTATAAATACTGGCCTCTAAAATAATTATTATAGTCTTATGATCACGTCTATCAAAATTTACATTGCCACTTTCATTTATTTTGATCAAAATTGCGGTATTCTCTAACTTTTTGGCGACTCGTTACCATAGAAACGCTGGAAATCAACTGTTTTTTTAAATAGATCTATCTCATTCTTTACAATACTTTCAAATGGTTAGTTGAAAAGAGATAAAAACAAAATAAGTAATTTAAAGAAACTGTTGATCTTCAGCGTTGTCATGGTAATCACTAAAAAGATTTAACCGCCCGAGCAGGGACTTGAACCCTGGACCCTTGGATTAAAAGTCCAATGCTCTACCGACTGAGCTACCCGGGCTCACATTTTTTATCTAAATCCTGATAACAGTTGAATTACCACTAGATTAAATTTCTAAATTTAATACAGTAGGAAAAAATTCGGCCGCCCGAGCAGGGACTTGAACCCTGGACCCTTGGATTAAAAGTCCAATGCTCTACCGACTGAGCTACCCGGGCTTACATATTCCCTGCTCTTCCTGCCACCAAATCCGGGGATTTTCAATTTACGTTGGTAACTTAATATAAAATGGACAAAAATGTGGCCGCCCGGGCAGGGACTTGAACCCTGGACCCTTGGATTAAAAGTCCAATGCTCTACCGACTGAGCTACCCGGGCTTACAAAAATCAAACCACCGCTAAACAGAGCGCAATTAAATTCTAATTATACTTTATCATTAAAAAAAATTGACCGCCCGAGCAGGGACTTGAACCCTGGACCCTTGGATTAAAAGTCCAATGCTCTACCGACTGAGCTACCCGGGCTTACAAAAAATCATCACCAAAACCGAAAGCAACGCCAAATTAATAATTGATAATTAAAAATCAAAGAATAATTTCAATTGCTGATAATAATTTCAATTTAATTCGATTTATTTTTGGTTGTAGATCGTATAAAGTGGGAATATTTGGATGGGGTGGACGCCGTTGTTTAACCTTGAATAACAGTAAATAGTTCTATGAAGAAAACCACCCTAAACTTGTCAAAATGTTGGCAATTATTTCTGAAATATGGTCGTCCAGGTAGTTGAATATTTAACAAAAAGCAACCACCATAACTAATAAGATTATAGTTGTAATAAAACCATTTGCAAAATTGCTGCAACAAGTTTTGTCACGATTCAATAAAATCATTAACTATTGGCCTTACTATTTATCTATTTATTACAACAATAGATAGAGTATCAAATTATAATATTCAAGATTTTAATACAAATTAATCTCAGAGAAATATAGGTCGTTTTACAATAAAAGGAGCATTCGGTCTACCTATTTTTGTATTTTCAAAGGTATTATAATGACAGCCCCTAAAGCTCTTCAGTTTCCTGTTAACGGTACTTGAGAACAAGGGATGGTATATTTATCTAAATCACGGCACAAGGTGCTCCGAGGAACAGATGTTTTCATCTTTAAATCATTAAAAAGAATTGACCCAGTTTCTAACGGCGTTTGTTCTTAGATAGACCAATTTAACCCTTTTTTTGATCGTGTATCACGGTATTAAATCATTTGATGATGACGATCGAAACAACCCTTTGGTTAACGAACCAACCAACGACAGGTGTCTATTGTATAATCTTCCAGTCGGTCGAATAGATGAACAAAAAAAATATCAAGGTGGGTAGAAAAACTGTAATTAGGACAGGATGAGATGACGTTTGAAAAAAATGACCATACGGGTGCCAAGGTGGTTGATGATATGAAAAGACCAGTGAACATGTGCCGGGACAAACCATTAACAGATTTAATTGTTTGGATTTTAAGCCGAGTCTTTGGAGTGTTTGGAAAGTGTTAGGGTATTGTGTTTGTACAAACTTAAGCCCTTTTCATGTGGAACTTTCGAATTTTTCTAGAAAATTCAACAGTGGAATCATTCTGGGAATACCAAGAGTACCCTCTATAGTTTTGTCGGTTCGTTGTTATAATTAGTGGCATTAACACTGGAATTGTTCATTACATAAGAATGAAATTACCGTTCAATAGTAATAATTTCGACATGAAATCGGGTATTATCTCGTTCGTTCTTGTCGGACTCGAAATTGGTTTCTCTTGATATGAAATGATGATGATGGATAATGGTGGTTGTGCCGATGGTAAAAAACAAGCCGCCCATCAACTGGATGAAGATGGACTCATTTCTTTTCACGATTTATCCACGTCCATCGAGGACATGGCTAGGATAAATGAACGAGTTCAAAGACCCGATGGTGGACCAACTCTTCTTGCATATATCTGTTGGAAATGCAATAAAATATAAGATTCAACATATATGTATAGAATGCGTATACAGAGAGTGGATTGCAACAATCAACTAGACTGGTGGAAGTCGTAACTAGACCACTGGAACATGGAGGTGACGCGCCTGACGTCACACTTATGTTACCTACATTAGATGAGTCCGGTCGATGAACTTTTTCTTCTTCAGTTCTTGAAAACGACATGGTCAAGTTTACTCTAAACGATATTCTTTTATTAAAAAACTCTCTATTTTCCCGAAGATGTGGCGGTTTCGTTGCATGTTGTTATAAGCTCTATGTCACCTGCAGTCTGGTTTTAGTATTTATTTTAAAATTTATGTACATTTATAGCTTCAAGTGGTGCAAAATAGTAATTTGTTGCTAATGTAGAATGTATAAAGGGCAGATGGTGTGGTTTTTATTTACAAAATTAGCTACCATTAAAGATCATATTTTGAATTTATAAGAAAGTCTAAGTGTCACGCTACGAAAGTTCAATGCAAGTCTAATTTAGCATGCTGATGAGAAGCCAGCAATTCGACTTGTAGAAATTGCAAAATTACGTACACTAAACAGGTGGAATTGTCAAGGGTATTTTCAATGCCAATGCTTATATCTTCTTATTGCCTGTTTTAAAGACAGAACAGCCTCCAACCATCTGAAAATAACCCAACAACAACAACGATGTTGAAGTTCAATACTACTAGCACGTTGGCGTGCTATGGTGGGGCCTGTGTAGGTAAGTGTGTCGATGTACGATGTTGACCTCTGCAAAAGACAACATAGTGTGTTACGTCCGCGACTAACACACACATGTCTCGTATCGCTGTCATTGCCAACAACTTGGCCTTTTTCTTCCTAGCGAAAACTCCGGACATCCGGCCGTTGTCAACAACTCTAAAAACCCCCAAAAACCACCCGAAATCGTCCCTTTAGCTCGATTCGAAATTCATGATTGATTATCTCGTAGATGGGGCGATTTTCCGAATTTTCCAGCCGTGGACCGGTTGTTTATAAATTTTACGAACGGTTTAAAATTCGCATATTTTGCGTCCACCGTTTCGCCGGCCCTGAATGAAAGTTGTAACGGGACGTTCACTTATGCAATGTATTACAGTTATATTGTGAAGTTCATAGACCTCACTGTTTCACTATGTCTCTTTTTGTTGTTGAAACAAATCCAAGGCTCTATCTTCGTCTACAATTTATTAGAATTGGCAAAACTGTATTAAATTAGATAGCGATAATAGCAACAACAACAACGACAGTAATGAAAGAAAAAAGAAACATTTTTATAAAGACTTGGAGGAAAAAAGCCCGAATGTGGACCAATGCTCCTGAGTAACCTGAAGAAAAAGGAACGTGTATACGGAATCAAAGAAGCAACCAATCTGTACACATGTATGCGAGCATGCATGTGTGTTTTATAAAAGAACACATCGTATTGTTGTTGGTGATGGTTGAAATTGTTGGTAAATTATGAACAGCTTGATGGACTTTAGTTCTACTTTCTGATATAACGGTTTTGGTTTCGTTAAATATCACTTAAATAATGTTTTTGATATTGTTAATTATTACACTATCGCGCTGTTGGTAGTGAGTTGTTTTAAAACAGAAATCCGATGGAATTGTAGGAATTTAAAATTTTCCAACATAAATTATTACCCTAATCAACACTAGAAAGTAGAAAAATACCGCTTTATCTAACCCAAATTTGTAATAAAATTACCTAACCCTCCAGGTTAGCACCGTTACATTTTAACTCTTCGAATAAACCCCAAAATTTTTTCTGTACATACAACACAATACAACCGGTAGTGTAACTGTAAAAGTAACCCCAGGAAGTACTCGAGTAGTGATTTAGGTGTAGCCGACAAAAAAAGGTCAAGGAATTTAATAGAATTCTTCGATTTTTTTGGCCTACTTCTCCAACAACCTCCACCTCTATTATTATATTTAGTTATAGTCAGGTGGCCGACACAATATTTTTTCCATCATCATCTACTCCAATCGAATATTCAATCTGATTCTGGAACTAATGAAATGTTAGATGTTTTATTTATGCGGCACAAGGGTCTAAAACCTAGCGGTAAATCAACCTTCGTTGGTTTTTTTTCGAGTCGTCTCTTCTCACCACAACAAGAATTCTTGTCGTTTAATTTTCAAGGTATTCTTCTATAAATAAACCGAAATCTAATCGGTAAAATGATTAAGTAGTCCACAATTTTAATAGTAATCGAAATGAAATCCATTTTCTTTTCAAGCGCTCGAAATTCACCGTTAACAACTTACACTAATAAAACAAAACATTGGGTATTTTAGGCGTTTGATTCGATCCAAATCCGAAAATAACGGCGTTGGTAGATTCAAAAAAAATTCATTATAGTCTAGATTTTGGTCGACGACCTAAGCGAAATCAAAACAACTGAGCTATCGAAAAAATTGTATTATTTCTAATACAGTTAAATTCTAATTGATTTACTTTTAATAAAAATCGAAATAACGTTACATCGATGCCGTTGTCTGATTAGAAGACTATCGAAAATTGTTCACAATACGATTTCTTTACAAAATAGAGTTGTGTTTAATAAAAATAAACCGTTCACGGAAATCTACCGCTATCTAAGTTTACTTTCATCTAATAACGGTGGTTTTTAAGTAACAGGATAGCTCAATTCTTTGACACTTTTATCGCGAGTTTACAGCATAATCGGACGGAATTTACGTTAATTTTGGTTTGTCTTCAATGGCGAGACAACTGGGAGAGGAAAGATGAAAGTACCACCCTCACTGTTGTTCGGTGTACCTATAAAAATACAATACACAGTACCGTTAGTTTTTTCGGTTTGTCCAACAGATTATTGTTCCAGTCTTGTATAAGATCAGGGTTGAGAGCTTTAACGACCGACTATCCTTTGGATATTCTATAATTTACCTTGATCACACGTTAATCGAACAAAATTCAATCTGTATTGGAATATTCAAGTATGCTACAATGTAGACAAAGATGGATTTATAAAAATATGTCGATTGGTTGTTGTTAAATCCTCACGAAGGTTGGTCGTTGACCGGTTTGACCTAGTGGTTTCTACTAAGAACCACTCTTCCTGATGTGCGGTGTCCAGATTTTTTTGGGATTTTCGTAGACGATCAAATTTGGAATTTTCCCAATTTGATGAACTAGTGGATTTCCCGGAAGTTTTCCGGTTTGTTACCCATTCAGTTATCTTGAGGCGTAGATATTAATGATTAATTAGTGTAAAAATCAGCAACTCACGCTATTATTGGTAATAAAGAGTTCAATGGCATGTACATAGATCCGATTCAAACAACAATATAGATACTCTTCTTTTCTGCTTTGACGGTGTACGGAGCAGGTAAGTGGCACAATGTTCGCGAATAACCTACCAGTCTTGATATCTAACCTTATTCACTTACATACAGTTTATACACCAATGGACAATCAAAGTGTGTCCACCAATTGGTAGGCAAGCACGATAAAGAAAATTTATATTTCTAATAGAATCGATTTGGGAAAGTGCATCAATAGTGCGCTTTTTCCCAATTTTTATACCAACACCAGGACGGCGTTTTTATTCGAAATTCTCAATTGTTGAATAATGTACGTGCAGTATTGAAAGTGGGTGACATTTACCGTTGTACACGTGGGCAATTTATAATATTTCCAGATTAAAATTAGAATTTCTAATATTACTCAATAATAATTTAGAATTTTTGTCAGGATGACGACTTCCTCCATCATCATCTCTATTGTTTTGCGATTTGTTAAAAAACCAGCTAAAAACCTTAGACCACTCCAACACCTCTATTTGTATTTCTTGTATGCATAACGGAACTAAATTCACACTTTTCCCCGGGCTTTGTGTACGTAAACCAATAAATTTGTACATGTGTGGTCTAATGAAAGTAATTCCGTTGTGCGAGAAACGAAATTGTTAAAATTGATTAATTTTATTCATTTTTGTTTTTATTTTTTTTGATAACAATAAAGGCGAAAAACCATTGAATACTTTGGAAGAGTTGTAAATTTCCCCACTCGCAACTAAAAAAGAATTGTATAGAGTAGTACAAGTGATGTAAGAGAGATTGTTGAGTTATGAAAGTAAGGCATTGAACTCGAGTGGCCTACCTTTGCCAAGTTCACTGCTAAATGATTATTTCAATTCCGTCATCGCGATTGATCGGGAAAAATTACAAAAAATCACCCCAATTCACCAGAAGCTTATCGTTGCCACTAGATTGAACCCGAAATTTCCCAATTTCCAAGTACTCGATTGGCACTAAACGATTTTGAGTTGAGTTTTTGTGAATTTTGGCCGGCCTGTCGGCGATTCCGTTTCGCTCAAAGGTGATTAACACCAAATGAAAGGAGCTTAATGCTATTTTGGAGGACTTATCGTGGGCATATTATGAAATTTATTCGATTTTACAACTGAAACACCACCTTGAACTTTGACGATTGTAGAAAGGTAGCAGCCATCGACCTAAACGTTCTATTCTTCCGTTTCTTCAATCCAAATTTTTTCTTATCTTAACGTAACCTGTCAATTCATGCTTGTTAAAACATTTTTCCTGTTAGATAGTTCGTCTTTTTGTTGTTTTTGGAACAAGTTAATTACTCTCTTGTTATGTTGGCAATGAGCAAAACAGCTAAGTAAAAATAATTACGTTTCAACGGTTTTTTGCAAACATTGTTAATTGTTAGTTTTCGCTACCGTTCACTTTGATGTAACGTGTTTAATGTCGATTCATCCAGTTTTTCTTCAAAGCAAAAAGAATTACACCTATTCTATTATGGAAATATGAATGTGTTGCTAAAAAATTATAATATTTAAAGGAATTTGATTTAATCAGCATTATTATTGCTACACGATCATCTTCAATTAATTATTCAAGTTTCCAATCATCGCCACCATCATCAGATAGAAATAATTGTGCGGAAATCGGCTAAAAGTGTTGCGTAAGCTGTGAACAATGACGGGCGGTTGGCCGTGAAACTCAATCAAATCCGGCGATTTGTCGTTGGGTTTTTTTTTTCGCCTCCTTGGCCGTTTTTTCGACTAGAAAAAATTTTCGCTTGCATTTTATCGGGTTCGTTGTCCGACGTCGAGAGATAACGGCGAATTCGATGGTCCGACATGTTCACTTTCGCAGGCCAATGGCATCCGGCAACTTTTCGGCCAATGTTCGGCTTGTAAACGAAACCAACAACTGATTCATTGTTGAGAAGCGTTAATGATTGCCAATTGGAAATGATGATATCAACGAAAATACAAATTCTCTTCTCCTGTTAATACAACAATAAATTATATACAATTATGAAGACAATAACGACTATAGTTAGTTTAATGATTAGTTTCGTTTTCGTGAACAGCCATGACTGAGGAAGTATTCGCCAGGTCGGTTTTTTTCACTGTCTCGCAGAGGGGCAGAGAAATCGATAAAAATTTATCGCTAGAAGAGCTAATCCTCAACTATTACAGCCATAAATAGCAACAAGGATATACTTATGTAACAGTTTAACAATCAGATAGCAAAACTTAACAATCAATTTAACAATTTAATAATAAATTCAGCACGACTCAAGTTCAGGTCCAGAGTTCAACGGCCAAACGAGATTTAAGGACTAAAATTTTTATCTCTTATAGAACAAAGGCGACTATTTCATAAGAGCTTTATTGCAATTTGAACATTTATTATTGCTCATTGTATTCGTATGCAAATAAAAACACGTAGAAATTCAACAAGTTTTTAAAACGGAAATACATTCTGTGACGCCATTAATACTATCAAACACTCACACAATATATACACACACATATACGCATTTTTACACACACATACTCACACATGGACAAGAAGTGCAACACACTGACATATATTCGCTTTTACTGTATGCATTTGACGAGCCATTAGGCTGTCTGTTCTTAGAAGCCATTGACTTACTTTATGCAATTTCAATGGCCATTCATCTTCTTTTTCTTCACCTCATTCTTATTATCACCATTACTTCAATTTCCAATCTACAATAATAGCCAATTTTACACTTTTTCGGCTACTTTAGCGGTAAAAGCGTATTAATTTTCTCTTTATTAATCGTATTTATATACATCTAACAATAACTTCATCTATAAAATTGGCAATTCCAATTAACACAATATTGTGCTACTTTAATTAAAAAACACCCAATCAACGTATATTAGTGACGCCTATGGAATTTTAATTACAATCATTACCGTGATAGCAGCACTGCTTTAACCTATATTTGACGTTGCCACAATTAACTATTTCTCCTTCATTGTGGCGATATAATATTATATCAATTGTACGTTTTAATGCCGAAAAAAGTTCTCTTATTTTCTAAATTAAAATTTTCTCTTAACAATTGAGTAAATTTGTCGAAATATTATTTTTTTGGAGAGCTAATAGTAAATTTAAAAGTGACAAAATTTGACAAAATTGTAAACGTGGCAACACTATCAATAATAACAGCCGGAAATTTGAGGTTATGTTATTTGAAATTCAAACAAAAAAAGCGATAATTTACTAATTTCTACTTCAATTTTCTCAAATATTTATTATAATTATTGCCAAATTATGGCTTCTACTGTATCTGTATCAAAGGTAATTCTGATTTTACAAATAGTAAAATTGTTGACATAACCTCAATTTATTTGTGTCCTATAAAATTATTAAAAATTGCTAATATGCTGCATTAAAATCAATTATGATGAATTAAAGTCGTTGTAAATTAATGTATTTAATATTAAAAATATGTTATTATATTTTGAATAATTCTGTAAATTGTTGAACAAGTGAATAAGAGTTTGGCGCCAATTTTATTGTTGTATTTTCAGGGTGTTTTTCTCTATAAAAATGGAATGAAGGCAGCTTCTAAAACGGCTCGACAGCACAAAAAACAGTCTACTATCGAACCTTTATCGGATGATTTATGGTATCAAACTTACAAGAATTTATGGGGTTCAATCGAATCGGACTTAGAAGTATCATCTTTTATCGTTGAAACTACAAAGAATTACACAATTTATTTGAATTTTAGGCAGTTTATAGCGGAATGTTTACAACAGTATTAAATAATTTAGTTTCCTATGTCAGAGATTGTTATCAGAGTCGTGTAACTGAAATACCGTCAGCTGCCCTATTGACGGGAATTAACATGCCCGATCATCGGTCACAGTTTGAAATATTGAGTGGTGTTGTTAAAATGTTGATAACACCGCATATTGTCACTTTAACAAGCGAGAATTGTTCGAGTTTAAAGCAATTAGTTGAAAATTTATGTTTTCAACTAATCAGTAATAGTAAGAATCGTGATGAGTTAGACGACGATGATGAGGATTCAGTTAATTTAAAGAAATCGCAGTGTAGTTTCGCTTTATTACAAACATGGTATGAAGAACTGTATTCAAATGATAATAAGGCAAATTCACCGAAGAAGAAGCAGAAAATCAAAGATAATCGCAAGATTATTGTTGTAATTGTGACTGATTTCGAAAGTTTCAATGAACGTGTCATACAAGATTTCATCTTAATTAGTAGTAGTTATATGAATACTTTACCGTTTGTTTTTGTATTTGGTGTTGCAACGTCGATTACAATACTTAATCAATCGTTACCGTATCAAGTATCGTCGAAAATTAAAATACGAGTCTTCCAATCACCACCATCGACAATCTGTTTAAACAGCGTAATCGAGAACGTTTTATTTTCTTCAAAATGTCCATTTTATCTAGGCGGTAAAGTGTTCAATCTATTCACCGATATCTTCCTATTCTACGATCTATCAGTTTATGGATTTATTCGTAATTTTAAAGTAGTTTGGAGGTTTTGTAAACGATTAAAGTTGACGATTATTTTCTTTTAGTATGCAATGTTGGAGCATTTCAGTTACGGTAACGCGATGGCTTTATGCAATCAAAAGAGAACCGATACAATTCTACAAAAATTCCAACACGACGATTATGAGAATATTCGCAGATTGTTATCGTTTCGTAGATTTGTCGAAATACAAACGGCCGAAAATCGAATTAAACTACTCAGAGACGATGGTTATCTTCGTGAGTGTTTATTGAAAGAAATCAGGAAGATACAAAAATATATAAAAGCATTACCGGTATTTATGAGGTGTTTATTGATTCTAGTTGGGGATCTACCGAAGACACCACTAGGAAAACAAGTAAGATTCGTATTATCGTCGATTGTTGGTGATATTTTTGTTTAAGGTTCGAGAATTGTATTCGTTTATTGTGACGGAGGATTTGATGCAAAACGACCAGTATCAAGAGTGTTTTAAATTGTTAAAATTCCAATCAAAACATGAACTTTATAGCAAAATTAAACAAATCATCGATATTTTAACGAATAATCAACAATTAGAATCGAAAACTATCGCAATAATCTTCGACAATATCGTCGAAAAATTGCAGGATTTCTTACAACAACTCGACAATATAAAGGGTGAAATTAACGAAGATTCGGGTAATGTTGATGGTTTATTAACAGGACAAATGTCACGTTTACAATTAAAAAATGCATTATTGGCAAATTCGAAACAATCCAAACAGTTAAACGATTACGAAAAAATCCGTTTGGCTATTTTGGACTATTTGAACGAATTATTTCGAAATTATTTACGTCAACCGGAAACGTTCCATTTCCACGAAATCTACTTCTTCAATGATATTTCAATACGGAATCATATCATTGGAATACATCGGACGGCTATTCATACAGCTCTAAATGATCCACATCAATATTTACAGGTATTGCTTCAGTTTTCTGTAAACTTTTATTGTTGTTTCGATTGCAGTGTTCGTGTTGTTATATCGATAATGATTCAATGATTCTCCCAACAATGCCCGATATTAGTATCGTTTATAAATTACATTTAGAGTGTGGTAAAATGATTAATTTATACGATTGGTTGCAAGCTTATCTTAGTATTGTTGATCCGTCCGATATCGATAGTGATGATTGTGATGATAAAAGAAAGAAGGCTGTGGATCCAAAATTGCAGTATCCTTAATTATTTTTGCTATATTCGCTATTCAGAGCATAACTATCATTAATTATAACAACCCGAAAATATTTTAGGGGGTTTATTTGAGCAAAATTTGAACCCGGAGTCGGTTAAAAAACGTTCGTTTTAGGGAATGTGTTGATTTTTGAAAACGAGTCACACGTTAATGACTCACAGATGTTCTCCATTTGTTGAATAATTATATTCCCGAATATAATCAACAATGAGGCTCTATTTTCGAAAACGCAATATCGTCAAAAAGGATCGACTTCCCGATGAGCTACCTGGTTCAAATTTTGCTAAAATGCCCCCCAGAGAGCCTCGTACAAATCCGTTAGTGATTTCTCGAATTGCTCGACAATTGATAAGAATTTACTCCCGAATAGCGTATTGGTATTCTCCTCAATTAGTTTATTAGGGCTCGTTTTACTCAAGCCGTTGCCGAATTGGAATATTTAGGTTTTATCAAGAGTTCCCGAAGGAAGACCGATCACGTGACTCGATTAACATGGGGTGGTTGAATTTTATTTCGATTTCTTTAAACAAATCAAGCTCGAAATAAACGTTTATTGAAAGAATGGTGTACAGTAATTTCTTTAGATTTTTATAAATATATCGAAAAATATCGGAATTGATTCAACTTGGACCTGCTGTTCCCTTATCGTTGTTTTTCGATTTAATTCCCCTATTCGTCGATCTAATAATTAAATAAAAATTAATATAACAATTAACAATGTGGCGGTTCGTACCGTAAGCAAATGTACAATTTATTAATTACAACAAGAATTTTCGTGTTTACTCCATTATTATTAACAAACAAGACTAAAATATGTTGGTTTTGTTGCAATTTGTTATAAATAAACAAGAATTGGTGGATTTTTTCCTGTAATTACATCTGTTAATATCGCCATAGGTTTTGATTTATTTTTAAATAATTCGTTGATTCATACAAATCGTTATAAATAACGAATTATAATTTAGTTAATGTTCCATTTTTTTATCTAATCGTAATAATTATCCTTTAAAAAACGGTATAAATTATTTAAACATTGGGTAAAATATAAAAATATTAACGAATATTTATCACATCTAGAGTTTATCAAATTGTGGTTCCAATTTTTGTATTTCTAATTATAATCATAATTAACTCATATACTGTTTGATAAGATTCGTTTCAATTCGTTTTCAATTGGTCATAATCTTCAAAATCTATAAATAAAGTTGAAAATTCTTGATGGAATTAACTACAACTTATTAATGGTGTCCAACTAAACTATTTTAAAATATTAACAATTATAAATATACAAATACCTGAATTAATATTTTAAACATAAATATGTATCATTCTTAAATGTAGATATATATTATAATGATTCATAAAAGCAAAGAAATGAACTTATGAACACAATTTACATAATTTTAGCGAAATTAATTAACAAAACAGTTTAATAAGTTGGAGTTGTTGTTGTTGTGGTTATTTGTCTATTAACAACACGTTCCCCTTGCGCCAACTGTCCACTTTTGATGGCTTTATATTTCAAATAACCGTCAAATCCATAGGCTAACATTGCACAAAATCCGAAAAACTACAAACAGTAAATTAGTCTCGTTAATTAATTATTAATAGTGGAACTTACTGCAGCTGCTTCGTAGGCTTCAACCGGATATGTGGCTGCTAAACAGGCAGCAATCAAATATAACAAAGCCCATACACCGCAGAAGATAAACTCAATTTTCAGCCATGGTATACGATAGAATTTCTCGATAATATGGAATAGATAGAATAATAATAGGAAGCCGGTGAACCAGAAACCGGTCATTGCAACGAAATTAAACCAACTACCACGGGAATGATAGGAGAATGTGCCACTGGCCTCTATACAAATAAAACCAATCAAGTTCAACAACTGGAAAAATAAACAATTTCAATATTACAACAATTAGCATCAAAATTATAAATAATTGAATTTTTTTGGTTATTCGCCAAATGACCTAGTTTCAAATTACTAGACAAAATAAAATACGGGAAAGATGGTTGTTTCACACGGTTTTTTCGGGAAACTGATGTAATATTTATTTTTTAACAACTTACAATTTGTACAACTTTTAGGATTCCTGGTAATGTTCGCATATAAGATTGATCGAATCTTAGATCAGTTCGGACAGTTGTATTCGACGTTACTGTTGTAGTTGTTGTATGTTGATTTGGAAATCCTGGATCTGCCATTATTGATAATTAGTCTTCGTTTTCTTAATTGTGCCACACCTGAAAGATGTTTATAATCGTTTTATTTTTATAAGTTGACTAATATTAGTAATTCCAATGATAAAATGATGTCATGATTCAACAGATGAAACTAGAAACCGTCTGGATATTATCCAGATACTTAATTTTAATTTATTTGTAAATTTTATTTTAAAAAAACAACACTAAAATCGTCAATTTTAGCCGTTATATTGCATTATAATCGATTTATCGTGAATTATAAATAAACACATATATGGATTTTAAGGAGGGGACGTCCACCTGTAATTAGTTTACAATAATTAGAAATCACTCACCTGTATCTAGTTGGAATCGTTGTATTTTTGAATAATTGTCAATTCGAGGGTTTTTTTCAACAAATTATACCGAAAATTTCATCACGTTACAATTTTCTGAGTAATTTCCACTAAAAGAGGCGTACTACAACTCTACACTGTGTATAAATCGAAATATTGTTGCGCTATAGTGAATTGTGCGCGACAATTAACGAAAAAATCGTTTAAGAAAACAACACCAATGAATTTTGAGGATTTTTAACTACTAATTTCGAATACTGTCCTAAATTTATAAGTATTGAGAGTAAATCTGGATATTTAAAAATATTTTGATTTTCGTGAAGATTCACGCCTTTATTTATCGAATGAGTTTGGATAGTTCCCTAGAACATTCCGTTATTGTTATCAAATTTATTAATTCTATGCAATTGCAATTTATGTTATCTGATTACCTGAAAGTAGATATTTTGAACGTCTCCCACTTCTCTATAAACTTCTATACTATTTATAATCCACGAATTTTGTTCGGTTCTAATCGATAAATTGTAAATATCGCGCCTTTGTGGTTTTCTTTAATCGATACTACAATTTGTAGAATACTTGTGGTTATTGAAACAAATTTTAAATAATTGCTGATAAGTTTTCTTTATTAGAAAGAAATCTTATCTGGCTTTATAGTCGCCTACACTTTGTTAAAAAATATATCCAAGGCTAATTTAGAACATCCGTTGTGTTATTCTAAGAAGCTCTAATAAAAGATTTGCTCGTCTGAAATTTCGCTTTTTATAAATTTCAGCCTATAATCACTTTATAAACGAAATTTATAAAATTTTCACCGACCCTAGGACTGAAGATTGTAATTAACAGACCACCATGTTACTTTTCAAAAGGATTCCTCAAAAATCGGTGTCCAAACCGTCCAAAAAATTGATTCCAGTGAAGCCACTTTGGGGCAAATCTATATTTATTAATGAATGTTTTCAATTTCAATCTAGTGTATCGATAACGAATCTTTCGTAGTACAAAATTATAAGGAATTCTACACATTTTCCAAGAACATCTGTTAAAATCCGTAGTAATAGTAAAGTTGTATTTATAAGAACCATTCTACTCTCTGTCGTAAAAGATAAAATAAATAAACAAATATGATAAAAGTAGTCTGATCACGGGAAACTCAATCTTGTGCAATTCATTCATTGATACTTTAAATTTTATCTAAACTTAATAAAAATAGTTCGTCTGATTGCAAATTCAGCAAGGCTGTTGATATTTTTCCATATCTAATCGTGTTTATGTTTCTTTATACTCAACTGGTGACTCGAATGGAACAATGTTAACTCCTAAAATTAATATTTCTAGTGTCAGCCCAATAGTTGCTTTATTAATTTCGTATTATTTATAGAGTATCAACGCTACTCAAATTAATTTTTTCGATTTAATAAACGAAAACAACAATTTAACGCTATAATTCCGATAAAAATAGAAACAATAAGTCGTAAAATAATTCCAAACTAGCTTTTTTAATGGAATCAATTCTACGATAGGCGATTATTTGTAGTCCTCTCATGGGACATGAGTTTCATTAATCTAAATATTTATTTTTAGAAAAACATTTTTGATTCCTACTTATTGAATCAACATTCTAGCTGTTATCATTTAGAGAAATATCCACTCATTAATCCATTGACCTCTGTTTTAATGCAACACGGTATAAGTCTAAAAATAAACAAAAAGGACCCTAAAATTGTTGAACGTGCTTATGTTATTGAATTTAGTTATTTTATGACTTACTGTCTTAATTGTTTAATTTGTTGGTATTTTAAAACAATCACGAATTGAGTAGTTTGTCCTAAAATCTAATAATCTTTCAAATAAGACAATTAATTAGAAAATTTCATTTATTAACCGAACTCAGGATCGAATACAAATTATTTTCATCTTCATAACTATCTTCATTATTCTCAACATTATCATTAACATCATTTGTGTCATCCCCCGTTTCGTCAACGGTTTTCTTTTTACGTCGTCTTCGTCTCTTCACACTAACAGTCTCGTCAACATTACCGTCAACTTCTTGTAAAATACCATCAACCATCAAATTGAGAGCGTTCAAAACGGCCGGACTTTGTGCCAATAATGTTGATAAATAAGCCTTCAAATTGCGTCTATTTAGAAAGTTCGTTGTGATATTATACAAGAATGTACCATCGTACAAATCTGATATGATAAACGGATCGAATGGGAATTTTAACAGGCAATTCAAGTAGCGAATGTGTAGAAGACAACTTTGAAATTTAGCAAAACTGTGGACGATACTACGATCGAACAGTTTTAAATTGGTCTTCATTTTAGCGTCCATTTGGAAATTCTGGATTAATTGTTTCATACAATTGATACTGTTGTTATTATCGATATTTTCGATAGATTCGCTTATGTTCGTTACAATATTCGGTTCGATTTTCTCGTCGAATTTGCTGTATTTGTTGAAAAACGTTTTATTCGAACGATAAAAACCGATCTTTCGGTCGACATAATTCAGTAGAATACCGCAAAGTATTATCGAATAAATGTACGGTAATTCGATTTTAGTTTTGTTGTTCTTCAACCAGAATTTCAAAGAAATCAAATATAGGTGCCAAGATTTTGGAAATTCCGCTAGAAACTCCACCGAACCGATATTTAAAATACTCAAAAATAATCGGCGACATTCGTTTATTGTTGACAATTCGATTTGCTCTAAAGTTGGTAATTTTCTATTGTAAACTTGTAATTTAGTTCGTCTTATCGATGAACCATACCGATATAAACAAAGCAAACCATCCGATTGGCCTGACGTTAAAATCTCGTGTATTGCTGAAATGATTCTCAAACAAATACTATGCGATTGTTCCTGGTGATAATCCTCAACTTGCGGGATACAATAATACGTATCTCTTGTTATCATATCGATAAAACAACTCGGATATAAACATTTACGGAAATTCTCGTGGAAAAATTGGGGTACATTCAAAGGACTCGTTGCTTCCAACTCTCCATTTACATCATCATCAACAATAGTATCATCATCATCATCATCTTCGCTGAAATTATCACAATCATCAATTTGTTCATCGTCATCCGGTATAGTTTCAACATTATCAAACACCGACAATTGTAAGCGACCTTTAGGCTTCGATACTTCTATATTTAGATACTTTAATACATTACTGTTATCACAACAATAACCGTTGATAACGTTCTGTATTCGTTTAGCCAGCAACTTACGCCGGTCCAGTTTAAATTTGCTTAAAATCGTAGTGATTGCAGTTTCAGGAGTGTGATTTCTTAGCCACATTATAACAGTTTTAATGCGACGTTGTTGGTTGCTTTGTTTAGTTCGAGTGTTTTGTAGTTTTAATTGTTCATGAAACGCTGCTAAAACACTCTTTTTTATGTAATCATTACCCAAAAGGACCGCTAAAATCGGTAAATTGACTTTATCTAAACCACCAAATGAATTCAAGAATTTCTCAATGCGATACACTTGACATGGTATATAATTTAACGGATTATTCGTTGAATCTTTAGTTTGTATAATTCTCAAATCGACTGTTATGAACGGTATGTACAAAACGTCGAAAATATAAAAATCCGAATCGTAACTCAATAACGGACAGGATAGCGTTTGGGCCAAATATGCAGCCTCGCTATCGCCTTCAAAATCACACCGTACACATTTTATATCCAATTGTAACGCAATATCAACGAATAAATCGCGTAGAAATAACGGAAATACGGATATTGAGCCTTCTGTTACCGGATTTAAACCATTCGCAGATTTGATACGTGACTTCATTCGATCGTGAACTGTTTGTAATTTACGATATTCATAACCACCATCGAATACAATTATCGGCGTTATATTGCATTTTGATAATAACTGAAAGAAATTCGTTACAGTATTCCTGTATTTATCGTAATCACCGCCAAAACAATCATTACTTTTACAATGCCAATTGTACAAGTTTGAAGCTATACTATAACCATCGATCACCAAATAAGTATCGTGTAATTGATAAGATTGTAAATAATCTTTTGAACGGTTCGCTATAAATGTTGTTAGGCCACGAACACCCATTTTAATTCAACGAAAATCAACACAGTTTCGGAAAACAAAACAATATAACCTAACTTTTGTACGTTTCAATTTGACATTCTGTGGCTAAAGTTACAACAAAATTGCACTTAATTTAAATTTTTCCATGTTTTAAAAATATTATTGTTCTATTTGCAAGAAAAACGGATTGTTAGCGATTAATTTAGAAGTTTGAGAGATTTAACGAGAGGGTTATGCTAAATATTTTAACTCCACCTCCATTGGATTGACGTGACTTTAGCCACAATTATTTCGCAAATGCTATTAAAGACGATTTTTAAGGAAATTTCGCCTAGAATTGATCACACATCAAATATTTCAATAATTCATAAATTAAATTAGAAGAACAACTATTTAATGTTGTTTAAAAATAAATTCAATGAGGTAGTAGAGTGATCATCTTGTCAAAAAACGTGTCCACCTATGGTGGCAGACATCTTGGATAGTGGAGACGCAAACGAATTGAAATAGTTGATCGACAACTGGTGAACTGGTGGTTTGCATCTAAACTAATGTAAATACGTATTGCTGGTTGTATAAAATTAGGTGTATAATATTGGCACAAATAATCTCGGTTTCAAGAATCGCAACCTTGTCTAAAACTTTGACCAACTTCCAAATGAGCTACGGGGTTCAAATTTTGATAAAATGATCTCCAAGGAACCTCTTCTAAAAACCCCCTTGAATTTTTCAAATCGTTCATGCTTAGAGATAGCAACATTTAATTGAAACACGCGGTATGTTCGTATGTTTCTCAATTTGCATCATTTTATAGAATATGATGCTAATTTAGACCCTATTACTACTACTACTTTGGGACTTAATTGTTAGTTAATCATTCTGTGTTTTACAATACTATAATTTTTGAATATTATATTTAAATTTATTATTTACAAAATCTACAATATTCTAAAATTTTACAATTTTAGCGTTACGTAAACTAACGCTTTCAAGTTATCTTGTTTTTTGCGGTTTAAAAACGACACGATTACAAGTTACGTACTCCTGTACGTACGGCCAAACAACTTTTTTCCAATTTTTGATAAGAATACAACAAAGGAACGATTACTTAACGTGATTTTCGAATCTTGTCAGTGCCTGCCTTTTGTTCATTCGAATTTTCATCGTCGAGATGTTAACACCGTTTCGAAAATCGGTCGTGAAATCGGTTTTGTTTAATTTAATAATAAATTCTCGCGATTTTTAAAAGAAAGTGTCGCATATTTTGATGCCCCCGTTGAAGTGCTACCGTTTCTAAAATTCAATAATTCACGTATTTTTTAAAACAAAGTGCCTCGTATTTTGTTGAACGTTGAAGTGTTGTCGTTTACAAAATTTAATAATAAATTAATGCGATTTCTAAAACAAAGTGTTGGTGTTACCGTTTTGAAAATTTAAAAATAACTTTACGTACGTGTTTAAAACAAAGTGTTGGTGTTAGTGCTTCTGTTGGTGCCAATCTGGACGAAGGAGTGAGCAGTAAGTCATCCCTTGGATTTGGGCGATAAGAAGTCAACGAAAGGGTAAGTTGAAATATTTGAACAATCGTAATTAATGATGAAATTGAACAAAAAACTCTAATCAAAAATGAGTTTTCTGTTCTATTTCGTTAATAATTTAATCCCATATTTGTGTAATGGATTCTTGGTTTATAAATTTAATCATAATTAAAATAATTTTTCAAGTTAAATAATTTTTCAATTACTAACGGTTTTTTTTTTTTGTTCTATTACAGTAGGTCCGAACAGCGTGGGACAGGAGGCGTTGTAGCAGTGGGGTAAGTACTTTTTTTGATTTACTTCGCGATCGTTTCAAGTCGGGATATCCCAAGATGAAAACGGGATATAAAATAACATCGGTTCGGTTCGGTTCGGTAAATGAACAAAGGCGATTGTAGGTATAGGAGGGAACGCGCATTAGGAACTTGTTAGGCACTTGTTAGGCCCTTGTTAGGTACATCAACGTACACAACCCCCTATCATTCTTTCCCTTGAAATCTCATAATATGTAATAATTTTTTTTCAGGTAATTTTTTAAATGTATGTTTCTAATTAAACTTTTTTTTTCAGAACATTTATGCATGTATTAACATGCATTTTATTTTTAACGAAAAAATGTTTCTTATGTTTCAGATTGTCCGCCAGCGTCATCAGCTTCAATCCCTTGAAATTTCCCATTATCCTTCCCCGGGGAATGGCCATTCCTATTGCATGAAATCCTACTAACATAGAATTAGCTGGGTTAATGTTGTAGTGTTTTGTGTTGGTCTGTTAGTTTATAGGTATTGGTATTGATGGTATTGGATAGATCCACCGCTACTACTAGGTTCAGTTGTCGCGATTATCCAAGCATTGACTCCGTCGTATGACTGTGCAGTTTGTGGTGTGGTTTTCTTGCTAGTCGCTATAATAATGCTCAAATATTTTCACGGATTGTGCGGTTTTCGGAGCGAGAGATTGCGATAGGTAATTTGCATATCGTGAGGATGTCTAACGCATATATCTTCGCTGATTGTTTGAGGTTATTATTGTGACAATGATGCATTGACTTCATCATTTCCTGTGCAATGATAAGACTGTGACAATAGCTTCGTAAGTAATCAATTTTTCCTTCATTTCAGATAGCTATCACTTCGCGATTTTCCAAGCATTGACTCCGTCGTATGACTGTGCAGTTTGTGGTGTGGTCTTTTGGCTAGTCGCTATAATAATGCTCAAATATTTTCACGGATTGTGCGGTTTTCGGAGCGAGAGATTGCAATAGGTAATTTGCATATCGTGAGGATGTCTAACGCATATATCTTCGCTGATTGTTTGAGGTTATTATTGTGACAATAATGCATTGACTTCATCACTTATTGTGCAATGATAAGACTGTGACAATAGCTTCGTAAGTAATCAATTTTTCCTTCATTTCAGATAGCTATCACTTAGCAATTTTCCAAGCATTGACTCCGTCATATGACTGTGCAGTTTGTGGTGTGGTCTTTTGGCTAGTCGCTCTAATAATGCTCAAATATTTTCACGGATTGTGCGGTATTCGGAGCGAGAGATTGCAATAGGTAATTTGCATATCGTGAGGATGTCTAACGCATATATCTTCGCTGATTGTTTGAGGTTACTATTGTGACAATGATGCATTGACTACATCACTTCCTGTGCAATGATATGATGGTGACAATAGCTTTGTAACTAATTAATTTTTACTTTGTTGCAAATAATTATTATGTAGCATGGATATATCCAATACCATAGTGGATTAGGCCTACAGGGGATACCACTATAAAAAAAACGCACCATGTGCTTTACCTCACAGGTGGTGTGGAAAGAAGCACATTTATTACTTTTCTATTCAACAATTGGAAATTTACAGAAAAGTCATAGAGATTTGAAACGATGATTTTGCATTATAGACTTTAAAAATAGGTCTTTATCAAATTTCAGGTGATTTTCAGCTTAGATTAATTTTCAATAAGCAACCACAAAAACTGTTGAAAGTTTTCGGTCTTTTGCAACTATAAAGGTGACATCTACTGATTTTTCCATTGAACTACAATGTTAAAACGACACCAACATATCGCCTTCCTTTTCTCAAGCCATGATCGATCAAGGCTTGAGAAAAGGAGGTCCCTATTGAACGACACACTCATAAGTTAGAGAGAGTGAGGAACAACTGTCAAAATTTCCCCATATGATGACCAAATTGGTCTTATACAAGTATAGGGGATGCGCACTCTATATACCTCATTGAATAAATTTTTAACATAACCTCAATTGTATCTGTCAGCTTGAGATGTGCCTAAAGTTACGTCAAAATTGTCGTATTATTTATACTAAAAAATTGATTAATTTTTGCTGAAATTCTTGTAAATAAATAAAAATTTATTGTTTTTTATTGTAATAAAAATTGAATTAACTCTGATAGGTGTTGAAGTTTGGTATTAATGATGAAGTCGTATGTGCTGTAACTTTGGCCACATCTGTTTTTCTAGCTGAATTTGTAAATATGTGAAAATTTAGTTTAGATAATAGTTTTTCGATAAAATTATGTGATTGTGATAATAAATTATTTAATTGTGATCATCAGTAGTTATATAAATATGTTGGCATTAGAAGCAAAGGTTTCATTGAAGAACTTCTTGGGCACATTTCTTATATTTTTTATAGTTTCTATGCTGAATTTATATTACGACTTGAATTATCTAGCTTTAAATGTAATAATTTTTACAATAGTAGCTACTAATATCTTTTTCCTATTAAGATTCACTTATAGGAACCATGCATTTGGTGTAAGTACAGTATTGTACAGTATTTGCAAGTAATTGATTGGGATTTTTACAGATTGCAATACGTGCAGCCTTCCTTGGTTGTATGCTAGCTTTAGGTATTTATATCAAATTAGTCGCACCGTTAAATCTACGAATTTTCGGCACTTATATGGCAATTATGGCAATATTTCACTATACTGAATTCCTAGCAATTGCCATTGTCCAACCGACACAAGTAACAACCGATTCGTTTGTAATCAATCACAGTCCACAATACACAATAGCAGCATTAGCATCCTGGTTGGAGTTCTTTATAGAAGCGTATTTTTTCCCAAATCTAAAACAAATCGAATGGTTCTCCAATTTAGGCTTGGTGATTTGTGTTTGTGGTGAATTATTACGTAAAATCGCCATATTCACAGCCGGTTCGAATTTCCATCATTTAGTACAATGCGAAAAGGCCAAAGACCACGTTTTGGTGACGCATGGTGTTTACAGTTGGTTCCGGCATCCGAGTTATGTCGGCTGGTTCTATTGGTCCATTGGTACACAGATTGTTCTAATCAATCCGATTTGTATACCGGCTTATGCCGTAGCCAGTTGGTTGTTCTTCAAATCGAGAATCTTTATCGAGGAGATTATGTTGTTGAATTTCTTCGGACAACAGTACTGTGATTACCAGCAACAAGTCGCAACTGGGATACCGCTAATCGAAGGCTATAAAATCTAAACAATTTGTTTTGATTTCAATGATTTAAATTTTATCGATCCGGATAAAAATTTATTGTGAAACTGTTTACAATGGTTAATTGTTAATTATCGGTAGATACGTGTTTGACCAGCATAATTTCAATAATTCAACTACCATAGAAATTTTAGAAAACAATATTCTAACATGATTAACAAAATTAAATTTCTTTTTTTTATATATAAATATATCAAAAAAATTAAAAAATATTGGCAAGACAATAAATACATTGGTTATAATTTATAAATAAATATTACACTTGAGTCACTTCACCATCTCGTTGAACAATCCATTGAGCCGCCTTCGCTACATCCCACATCGAACTTTCTAAAGCATCATAACAACTATTCAGATCACTATTCACCATATTTTGCAACTTTATCAATTTGATTCCTTTCATCACATCCCATTCGGTTCTATCTAAAGCTTCTAAACATTTCTCGGTTGCTACCTACAATCAAAACAAATAGAAATCGAATTGTTCGAATTGAATTACTCACATTCTTCCCCAACACTTTCAACATAATCCGAACTTCATCCGATTCTTGTCCGCGTGTCCGCGAATTCGGTTTCGTATTAGCGAATTTTAATAAATCCTCACAACTGACGTGGTGACTACTCAATTTCTCTTCATTAATTTTTAAATCAGTCAAATTCTCGATGGCACCATCCACAACGTCCTGTTCAGGTGGTATTTCATCGAGTGCATTCAAATTCGATTCGATTTGTGCTTCGAAATGTATCGATTCTGGATTTTTCTCAACCATTTGTCGTACGTTATTCGAATAGATTGGCATTTCGTGATTTTGATTATTGTGATTACGAAATGGATCTAGATTTGGATTTGTGGGTGGTGTTATTGTATTGACACGATCTAGGGTTCTTTGTAAACTTGAAGGTGGTATTATTAATGGATGTTTACGGGTATGGCGCGGTTTTGCTGTTAATAGAGTTTTATTGCGGTCTCTTGGCGGCAATGGGATGGGATTTTCGTCTTTTTTCTGGATTGACGGTGGTTCTTCAACTGATGAATCTAAAATTATTTCAAAATTATCGATATTACAGAAATTTTATAGAATTGCACCTGTTCGTGTTCCATTTAGGTTTTCCGGTACAGAATTTCTAACAGTATCGTGTAATTTTGTTGTTGTTATTGTTGTTAAACAATTTGTATTTGCTAGACTAGTTGAACGTGCCCGTGGATTTATAACAGGTACCTGACCAGAACGTAAAATTCTCAATGGATTTGTTACCATTAACTAAAAATCGATTTATCCAATTTCTCTAATTTATTCTCAAATTTAAAAACGAATAAAATGTAAAATATTTTCGTTTTTTAATCAATAAATAAATAAACATACCTGTGTCACATCAGATGTTGGTGTTTCGATAAGCCCTTGGTACGCCATCTGAGCTTCTTGTGTAACTTTGGACTGAAGGATAAAGAAAGAAAACAGAAAAGATTCAAACAAAAAATAATAATTGGAGAAAATAATAGAGGAAATTAATAAAAAATGTGCTGATTACCGATAGAGAAATTAAGCATTTAACTCGTACAAGTGATCAAGTTAATATTGTAAATTCCGCTTATATATTGCTATAATTAATGTATAAATAGGAGGGATGCGTTACGTACTTATATAATAATATACAAATTGTATGTAAATAAATAAATATTTGTAAAAGAATTCGATTTTTATAGACTAGAATCGGTTGATGAGGATGACGAGGAGCGTTGACAACGCGCCACGGATGTCGGTGATAGACCACTTAAAACACTATTACTAGGTGGTGGTGAACGTCCCATCATTTTCATATTGAAATTCGGCTTTAAAAATGGATTTGTTGAACGTTTACCCATTTCCGAACGTATACTACTATTCGAGGCAGATAGACGCGACAATCGACGCCGACGTCTCCAATCTAAATCAACCGAACCAATACTAATACAATCACTATCACTCGAACTCGATTCGTATGCTTTTGGATTGTAGGATTGTCGCCGTCGATTCCTATCACGTATACTACGACTAGTTCGTCTCGGTAAATTCTCTGGAATTGGTGTATCACTGAAACTTAACGTACGAGGCCTCTCGAAAATATCTTTTGTTGTAGTTGTTTTATTACTATTATTACTAACAGTCTGTCGTTCAAATTTTAATTGTTTATCAAAATGATTACGGTCATTGAATACATTATCAGTCTTATAATAAATATACGAAGTCTCAAAGTATTGCGAATTATTCAAATTATAATTAATTGGTTCGTGTAAATTATCACGATAGAAATCATCGTGACGGTGATGATGATATCGCGGATCTGGTGTATAAGTTTTACGTGCCATATTTTCCGATTTTGTTAAAGTCCTATCACGATATTGTGTCGGCGGTGGACGATAATAATCATCAACAAATGATAAATTTTGAAATTGATTCTCAATATCTAAATCATAATGCGAATGATGTTGTTGATGATGACGATGTTGGTGATAATGATGTTGATTATGGTGATGATGTTGATGATGATGTTGGTGATCATAATTATCATCATGTAATGAACTTAAATTCCTACATGATGAATATGATGGAACACGTTGTGTTAATGGAAAAGGACGGGAGAGTAATTCACGAGATTTAGCAAAATAAAATTCAGCTGATGCTTTATCCCATAATGGTAAACGTAAACTATTATTTGAATGTTCATCAATTGAGGACGGGGAACCAGCAAATTTCTTAAATTATAAACAAAATAAAAAAAGGAAATGATAGGATAACAATAGGAGATACAAGGGGAAAAATATCAGTGTTAGTATAGTGTATTGATTGATAGATTTCATAAAAATTTCATCAAATCTCCGATGATTTCAACAATAAATAAATCGAAGGAGATTTGAATGAGTAATTTTAGGCCCAAGTGCTATTTGTGCCTAATTTTTAAAACAGTAAATAAATAAAAAATAGGCAATTATCAAATAAATCTCAATACCTGTAGATCGGGCGTTGATAAGGCTTCCTCAGAGAAATTCCTTCTTTCATTCGTTTTATCATGTTCACCAACTGATGGAAATCTAAAACTAAATTTCTTCTTACTCGGCGAAGCTGGCGTTGTTGGTGCTGGTGCTGATAGCGATTTTGTACTAATTTCATTAGCCAAAGCTATAGCTGTATCTAAAGTTTTTTGATCATTTGCTGATAACGGTTTAACTGTTGCTTGTTTTTTCGATTTATTATTTGTATTACCATTATCACGATTATTTAATTTTTCACGTAATTCATTACTACGATTTGAACTATCATGATCAACGAATTGTTGTTGTTGTATTGGTGGCAATGGTGGTTGTACAAAAGAATTCAACATTAATTCCATCTCAGCCATCAATGATGGACCTAAATCTAATTGTGGACTATTCGGATCATCTTCATCACTAATTTCGTGATATTCGTGATCTTGTAATGGAGCCGGTGCTGGTACATCACTCTCCAATAACGGTGCAGCTTCTAAATCTTTATGTGGCCGAAATGGTAGTACAACTTGTGTTGGAACTGAAGCATACTATCGGAAATTATTAGTTTTATTGATTCAAATTGATAATTAAGCGTATTTACATTGCCTTTAGATCCACCTAAGAAGCTTAAATCACCAAAATAGGCACCATCTAAACCGACATGGCCGGTATGTTTAAAATCACCTTGTGGGGCACTAATCATTTCGCTACGTAATTTTCTACGTAATGATGATCTTGTACTTTCTGTACGTAGAAATGATGAACTTGGTAAATCACTACCAAGATATGTTACAACATTGATAGGGTCGAATAATCCGGTTTTACCGCTAGCTGTAACGCCTTTCCATAACGGATGATGGGTTCTATAATACAAAAATTAATAATTTTTTATTTATATTTAATCATGAATCGATTACTTTTTATCTAAAACTGTAATAACATCACCGACTCGATATGTTAGCATATGCGGCCCATCAGCTGATGCTGTTTTAGCTTGTACTTGTTCCGGTCGACATTCAGCCAATATCGGTCCAATTTCTGCAAATTTCGGTCTAGATGATGGTTCATGTCGCCAACAATCCATCATTAAATTGTAATGGTCTAATGGACAACAATCGGGTTGTTCTAAACGTTGAAATTTCGGCTCGTCGATTGCTTCTAAAATTTGTTGACCTGTTAATGCTGCCCATGGTTGAAAACCGTATGAGAACATTTCCCATAATGTTACACCAAATGCCCATACATCACTGGCTGTTGTAAAACGTAAATAACTTATACATTCTGGGGCACACCAGGCTATCGGTAATTTTAAATTGACGTTGAAATTTGTTTGATAATAATCTTTGCCCTGGCCTAGTGCACGACTTAAACCGAAATCGGATATTTTCACTTTATTCTTTGAGAATACTAAAATATTTCGAGCAGCTAGATCACTACAAGAATAATAAACATTAACGTTATTTTACAATAGAACCAACAAATGGAAAACATTTTTCAATTCTGCCCTCTTTATCAGAATAAGACGCAATAAGACAAAATTTAACAAATAGAAATAGAAAAAAATGACAATTTTTAAGCTTTAAATAGCCGCAGAGATCAACGAACAGCTTCAATAAATTGCGTAAACTTCGCTATTTTTATTGCATCAGTTCTTAGATTTATTCAAAACAGGGTATTGTATCAATTCACGACTCGAATACGGATAAATTAGAGAAAACTGATTTTTCCATTTGTTGTAGTTTTTTTATTTGACTTTACCGATGTATCAAGCGATTAGCTTCAAGATATTGCATCCCATCGCATATTTGATAAGCAAAATCGCATAATGTTAAAACAGGAAAACTCGATCTCAATGACGGTTCTTTTAAACATTCCAATAATGAACGTAATGGTGCCAATTCAGTTACTAACATTAAACTACCCTCGATATTTGGTAGTACAACACCGAAAAATCGTACGATATTTGGATGGTCGATATGGTGCATTATTGATGCTTCTTTTAGGAACTCAACCATATTACTCTGCATCTTGTCCCGTGATAAACATTTAATTGCAACCTTTAAAACCGAAATAATGAAAATTTCTTGAATTGTTTAGTCATATTTTGATTTACTTGTATTCGTTCGCCTTCATTGCACCAAACACCTTGTTGTACAACACCAAATTCGCCCATACCTAATTCTTTATTTATTGTTATACTAGCAGCTGGTATAATATGTTTACTAGACATTTTTTGGTTCGCGACTTATCGGTTCAGTTTGTAAATTATTATCAATTAAATTACCAACTGGTGAATGGCCTGGTTTTTTATAATTAATAATCTTTTTTAATTTTGATAGATAATTATTTGGAAAATGTTTATCGTAATATTTCCTCAAACGCCTCATTTCCGGTTTAGACATACCAATTTCAACTAAATCATTCTCTGTTGTAAATTTTAACTGTGATGGATGAGCAATCTTTAGAGTATTTCTAAAAATAAATTTTAAGCAAAAATAAAATATTTCGATAGAATAATTTACACAATTAATCTCCCAAAACACCCCCATTTATACGGAATAAATTGTAATACAATCACAAATCAGCATTTTTAGAATCTCTCCCGCATTGGGGGCGACTTTGGGGTTGATTCGATCAGTTATAAAGACCCCATTATAATTAATTTTGCTTATTTATCACTTCTAAACACAAACACTTTACTCTTACTAAGAAATAATTGCAAGATTTACAATTTTTGTTTTTTTATTTTAAGCAATAGAATAAAATTAAATTTTGAAATCAATATGCAAATACAACTTACTTGAAACAATTGAAATAATGTTGTAATTCAGCCTCTACTAAGAATTCATAAAGGCCAGGCCCTTTTTTTATCGAAGCATTGACACCCTCTAGAAACAACAAAAAAGACATCAAAACATTACGTTTCTTTCTCCTCTATAATTATAATAAAAAAAAATTCAAATAAATTGAATTAACAACGTACAATCAACAAATAAAAATTGATAAGGATGCAATAATAAATCTAAAAATAAATAAATAGTTCATACCCATTTGTTTGAATTTTTTTTAACTACAAAAAGGGGGAAAATTGTGTTGTATATTTTCAAATAATTACAAAACACAAACACTACAACAATTAATTAGTGCACAATGTTGGGATACCATCTACAGTGTACCTGGAAGAATTTCCATTGTTAATTTCACTATAAATATTTATTTAATCAAAATTAAATAAATAAATTCCAATGGATCTATTGCTCAATTATTTATCATTCCACCATTTTGACAGGACGTTGACAACTGACAGGTTTTCCGAGAAATTTGATATCTAAACGACTAATTGTAGCGCAACATTTACACGTTGCCAAATTTTTCATCTCAAAATTATTCAGAGAATAGCTTCAAATTCTGACACTTGCTTCAAAGTTAATAACGATAAGATTGTAAGAACGTTGTTTTTGCTACAATTTTTTTTTAATAATTTGAAGTAATAGAGGAAATACAACTTATTGTCCGGAATTAGTTTCATTGAATGGAAGAAATTGTTTTAATGTGGCAACATAGGTCAGAACTACAATTTATCTAGCTATATACAGGAAACTAATAATACATTTTCTATTGCAAACTCTGCTATATTTATCAATAATTAAGATGTAGATTTGGTCTAGTGATGTTTTTCTGTGTTTGATTAAAATAAAGTTGAAGAATTTGTGTGTAGATTGCGTCCTGTATTTAATTGTCGGAACATAACCTCAACAATTTCCAGCCCGGAATTTTAATCAAATTTGTTGTTCCGCAAGTATGGTTTTCACGACTGCGGTGAATTTTATCAGATCAAGAGGTCCGGATGAACTCTGGCGGAAGCGGAGAATCTTCAAATTGGCTGCGGTAATAATTGATAAATTCAACAGTTGAAAACCTAACCTCAACATTATTTCTTGCAGCATTTCTTTGGACGAAAACGGAATTGTTACAGTATTGCTGTTAGATATGTACATCGCGCCTTGGCTTATGCCACCAAAGGGCGTCAACTCAAAAAACTAGATATGATCAATGTTTGTAACGATACAATTAAAAAATTGTCATTTTTACGATTATTTTCAAATTTTAGTTGTGGGAGACTCGATTAAAAGCCGCTTGTACGCAACACGAGTTGGATTATCTAGTTTTACGTGAAACACTAGCAAGAAATAATATTCTATTGAATAGGAAAACGTTAGTTGATCTAGCCTGTTGGGAACCGTTTACTTTTAAAGCTCTGACGGATATTGCTAAAACAACGGCACAAAATGAAATGTTGAACAGATTACTGATTGGAGCAGTATCAGAGGTGGGGTTACTCGAGTTAATTACAAACACAACAAAAAATGGTGAAATTTTGTATAGAAACGTAGCGAATTTAGTGGTACAATAAATAATCATGGAAAATCGATATGGCCATCGTATTTACAACCCGTTATTTATTTATAGAATGGAGAAAATAAGAATTTCGACCAAAATGATTAATTTTTGAATAGGTGAGGTGGATCGTTTTTAAAATAGGCAACCAATTATACACACAAAATTAAATTTCCATTAGCTGGCTGAACCGTTTAAAAGTTAATCTTTTTGTTGATCGAACAACATGAAATTTTTAATTATCCACCCCACAATTTTTGAAATAGACTACAAGAGAAAAAATCTTTGTTGCTCGTTACTGGTTTTGTCTTCTAAACTTGGTAAATGACGACAACAACAAAAAAAACTCGTATACACAGATAACGTCAACTTTGTTTTGTCCTTACTGCTTAAAGTATCAGGGGTGTCATTTTCCGTGATTACACGACAACAATACAAGCCCAGATATAGCACTAGTGCCATTTCAACGGGAGAGGGAAAAAACCTTTCTGGCGGCGTAAAAGGATTTCAACGTTACGATTTTTTCCAAATATTAACAATATTGATGGTGGATGTGTGTATTTTTTTATCGTTTTTATTAGCCAGATGTTAGATTTTTGTATTGTCAACAATCATTCCGATAAGACGCCTCTAATGAATATTTGTTTTGTTGTTTTGTAACAACAACAACAACGTTATCAACCTGTGTCGATACATCATCATCAAGTCTGTTACAAATACAATCGTTTTTATGTTTGTTTTGCCGACACGTGAAACTACTCGAATCTTCAAATCTAATTAATGTTTGTCTATAAAATTTATAAATAAATATAGCGGTTAGATATCGTATTATGATCATTTATAGAGAGAAATGTTAGAGAACCGTTTAACAATGGGGAGTGAGTTGAACAATATGAAGCAGTAAGGCCACATGGGGTGGCTTCGTAATCAGTAGACTGTAGATGGGTGTATAGGGGCAAGCGGTGAGGGGTGTTGAACTACGCCGCGACGCTCGGGTTGACCTGCCGCCACGCTTATCACGTCTACATGTGGGCATGATGAATAAATTGGATACGTTATTATCCAGACAGTACACCGATTGAAATGTCTTTGTAAAAGTTATAAACAAATAATCCTGAATATTTTTCGTGTAGTCTGTCCAATTTTCAACGGAAATTCTATTTGTTGATTCAATGGAAATAGAGATTATCGATGTTTCAGTAGTTTATTTTGTTGTTACAATAGTGTTGAATATGAAAAATGTGTTTTTTGGTAAAATGTAAAGTTGTGGTGTAAACGCAGTAACGACGAGCTGGCGTCCGGGCGCGCGTGCCGCCAATATACATGCGAACCGAACAGTAGAATCGAATAAGCGGCATTTCGGGAAATTATCATACCGAACTCACATAAATTTTGAACAATCATTAGAAATATTGTAGGGACGTTCTTGAAATTTAACTGTTGGAAAATCGAAGAAAATCCCAAAATTTCGATGAAAATCTACCGTTTTCGTTTAGCCAAAATATCCACTTTATTTTGTACATAGAGATTTTCTATTTTGTGCGGAATATTTGATGTTTATGTAGATTTAAAAACGGTTGGAAGACAGTTGGAGATATCGTGGAGATTTCGTTTGTAACGCCAAACGGAATGGTCTATGAGCTTTAAGCTTTCAGGGTTCAGCTTACTAGTTTCGCTGATCCACTATGCTGTGTGTGGTACGGCGTTATATATCTCTAAAGGGAGATAGAAAGCGTGAAAGTATAAGAGCGCTAACGTTGGATTCGTAATCTTAAATCGTGTGTGCTTATGACACGACCAGTATAGTGTGCAAGATCCTTTCAACTAAAAACCAAATGGCAAAGAAACGAATTCTCTATCAACTACCACCACTACCATCATCATCATCATCATTATGATGATACACAACAGCTCTACTGCATCTACCTATAAAACTGACGTCAATTTCAACCCCTATTTGTACCGCTTTTCAGTTTTTATGAAGCTGGTTAATGACAATGTTGAATAAAAGACTGAGTAGGTGTAAAATGGAGAGATGTTTCTCTGTATAAAACCCACTCGATCACTATCATCATAAAGTCCAAATATTCGTTATTTCTTAATTTCCAATTCTATATACACTCAACTATAGAATCATCGAGACATCAGAGATATGTCCGTAAACATAAAAGCAACGCGTTAAAAATTCACGATACTAAAAAGATGAAAGCTTTAAGTAAGCAATGTGCCGCAAAGGCGGTCATAACGGAGCTTCTTTAAATCCATTTATAAATACAATGGTCGGCGTTCAATTTAGCACAAAAAATCGAATTTCAAGTCTGGTAAAACGATCAAAGTTGACGATTTGAGTTGAAAGTTGTCGTATAAGCAAACGAACTTGTGGGCGAGGACCTCTAACTTGCAGCACATCATCAAAAACATCGACGCTCGCATATATTTTTATGCGCTCGAACTTTATCGTGGAAATTCAACACTTTGTAGATTTGTGTCTATATTTTAATTAATCAATCTCGCAGGAAATCACTTAATTATTCTATCAACTTTATGGATTGATGAAATGGGGTGATAGAAATATGATTTTCGATTGTGACGATTAGCTAGGAAAAACTGGCTCGTTTAATCAAATTAATAATAGCAATGCCTGAAAGTGTGATCTAATTTGGTGTGGAATTTGTAAAAAAAGTCATAGAATGTCACACCTCTGGTGTGCGGTCGGTTTTAATTTCACAGATTGGGGGCGGCGGCCGCAAACGATCGATTCAAATACAGGTGTAATATTCATGCTTCAAAAGGGCCAACTTTTAAACATTAGTATTACAACAAAGAGTTCGAGAGAATCGATAGAGTTACGGAAAAAATCTGAGGGTTTTTTCTGCTTTTTTGAATATAAAATGAGCAGAAGGATAGAGGAAAAATCGTGGGTAGTCGAAGTTATTGCAGTGAACTGCGATTAATCTGTCTAGGAGTACAGTGAATACGTTAAGTTTGCCAACGTCCGTCCCCATTTACTGTCTGACAATGTTGATGGCAGTTGTGGTGGTAGTGGTGGCGACAACGGTGGCAACGGTGGTAGTGGTGGCGGCTGTAACGGAATAGATTTATCAAAGGCTCGGAGCATGGTAGTCACAGTGGCACGAGAGGCGCTAACCGAGACATTTGCCACAGACAGGTGGCCTCCCACGCAATATTACAGCATCTATCTTTGTCTAGAATGTGGTGTTTGTTAACGTGATAGTAGCGACGCCCTTGTTACACTCGTGCTACTGGAAAATTCCCATAGGGCAAATCTCTAGGGCGTCGACGCTACAACACCATCGAGAACGCACTGGATCAAGACAAAGGCATCAAGATGGAAATGATCAGTTTACAATATTGTATAACAAAAAGTTTAGCTAAAATCGATGAATTTCCACAATTTTATGCTGTAATAAAAGCAAAAAATAAAACTCCCTGCAACATTTAAGACAGTTTCTGTAATCATCGCAGTTTAAATCCTCACCATTCGAAAAAGTTCCCAAATATTTGGCGTAAATTGAATATTTCTCTTTATTCTAGTTTCAATGATCGTTTGTTGTATGCCTTGATATAATACAAACACTGCCGCATCGTGATGGCCTCCATAAATCAAATCGATACCAAAATCGGATCAATCGCCAACACTAGGAGTTTACAGAAACAGAAGCCGTACGGCACACATTCGGAATTATAACGAAATAATTGATGGATCTTTAACAAATTTTCAATCTTAAAACTCCGAATTAGCCCAACAACGAATCTACGTTATTAATTAACGCATTAAATTCGCTTTTAATGTGTGTTCCCCTAAGAGTATCGTGTCCTCGATATCCTCGTTTCTATTAAAAAGTCACGTGTTGTTGACATTATTGGAACCTTCACTAGTTCGATACAGTCGAACGTTCCTTTATTGAGGATTTATCTGGTGAATGCAGCTACATCAACCGCAATTGTAACAAAACGACGATAATCTAAGCCATTGTTAATGTCATCTATCGCTAGTACAATTGATTGGAGGTTACGATTTTCCAATAGATATTCGATTGTATTATAAGTGATTAAGTGGATCTATATTGCAAACAACTGGTAGAAAAATGACGCCTTACTTTAATGAACTAGACGACGAGTAATGAGGTTTACTGTTTATCTACATGAATTCTTTATTGCTCGCCTTGACGACGATGACTACCATCACTTTGCTTTCAGTTTGATTTTTTTGAAATCAACTCACTAACTAGTACTGCAATCGAATTTCTATCGGGAAAATCGTTAAATTTCGAATTGTAAAATTTTAGAAAGTCAATAATTTGTGTATTTTGTTTACAAAAAACAACAGTATCATGCATTGAATGCAACAGAAAAAAACAATGCCCGCCCTATGCACCGTGAATAAAATAGCCTTCATTAAATATGTTGTTATTGTTGTGTTTTTACCCATAATTTTAAATATATTCTATACAATGCGTGGTATTGCCGACATTTTTACGGTCACCTACATATGAAACGTGTATTCGTATAAACGGACGTTCGTTCCTTCGTCATATCCGCTTTAAAACGTCCGTCTATACAGTTTAAAACCAGGACCGCATCCAGGCATTACGCTTCGACTATCATGTGGATAAATGGAGTGGGCGCCGCGACGACAAGCCGAATTTTCACCACATCATCAGGAAATTATCGACGAAAATAAAACAACAAAGAAATAAAACAGTAAAACTTTCAAACATCGAAGCAATATCGAAATTATTCTAATTGCAAATTGAGGAAATACATAAAATAACAAGAATAACTCAAAGTATCTGTCTATAAACATTTCAGTGTTTCCTGATTGTGGCAATAATTAGCTCGGCGACCGAATTTAAAATGCAAGTCTGGGCCAAGACTCGGTTGGCATATTTAACCGCTCGAAACAAGCTCCAACTTTGTGTTCGTATTTTTATTCTCGACTTTTTTCACTCTATTTCTACAATGTTCTAATGTACGTTCTACCAACCATGTGAATTCTAATGTTGACAACAACAAGGATAACAGATAGTCGAAATCATGACGATGATCGAAATGTTATCTGTAATGATGAACGTAACGGTGACTAGCACCGGGAACAGGTTGGCCGGTAAATGAGCAGTAATATAGCTGGGTAGCGTCGCGACGTTGCGGTGTGGACGAGGCGGCGCGTGTCTGACGCGTCTCGTGTCTAACAAGCAACCCACCCGGCGCCCCGCGCCAACCGCAACACGGTGACCATCAAAATGTTTCAAATGCGATCGCACGATCTTGGGGAATTCTTGGCCGGGATCAATTTGGGCGTCTCTAGAGAAAATCCACCAACACAAATCGGGCGATTTATTATTTAATTGTAATCCCTCGATATGTCGGTTGTGTTGAAAATTGATATAAATTTTTAAAATTTGAATTAAATGGAGAATTTAGAGTTTATAATAGATGCAATTTTGGTGGAGGCGCCGGGTAATAATAGGTTTCTAGAGAAGTTAAACTTTTTTATGTTGTAGAAATGATTGTGGAATTGAAGAAAAGTCGTTTCTTCAAAGAGTCATTCGTTGAATTAGAGCTTTTAAAGCATAAATTTTCCAAAAAAATACAACTTTGATCGGATATTCGAATAAAACAGGGATAAGCGCCGAAAATAGACAATGCTTGAAATTTTCATGGAATGTAGTGACTGTTTCAGTTGAAATTTTAATAAAGATGGGGGAATTTCCATGTGTGGATTTCAATGTGAACATTTTGACGGTCACCGGTCGGATCTGTTGGTGTGATGTGGCGGTGTCGGCACGCGACTAAAGCACCACCCGTCCCCCGCACTTGATCCTGACTACCGCACGCGCCACCCGCTCCCCTGTTACTACCACTACCGCCACCGCTACTGCCGCCTCCACCACCGCCTGCCTTGCCGCTGCTCACAACCAGCTCTCGCCGCACACTCACTTTACACACATACACACACACTCGCACACATAAATACACATTCTCGCCCACTCTACCACCACCGAACAGTTCTCATTACATAGCTCGTGCTCTAGCAGTTCAGTCTTTGATACGTACTCGTCGGTATCAACAATAAAAATTACAAGAATATCGTAAAGTTGTCACACATGCAAATAAATAAATTCGCAAATAGATTTTTTGTTTAAATTTGCAAGTTGCGTACAAGTTATGACCGCCAAGACAAAACGAGCAACAGAACCACGTAGGGCTAACAAACCATTAATGGAGAAACGACGACGTGCTCGTATAAATCAAAGTCTTGCCGCATTGAAAACATTAATTTTGGATTCGGCAAAGGCTGATAATACGAAACATTCCAAATTGGAGAAGGCTGATATATTGGAATTGACCGTACGGCATTTCCAAAGACATCGTAGTCTAGATGTGAAAGGTGTTAATCATTACAAGGCCGGCTATGCTGACTGTGTTCGTGAAGTTCAACGGTATTTGGACACACCAGACGCACAAACAATGACCGTCATCGATGCCGGTGTCAGGCAACGATTACTGAGACATCTGGATAATTGTATAGCTGAAGTCGATATGGATATTAGAAACGCAGCTTTAGCACCACAACCACCACCCCAACAACTAGCACCTCCGCCGCCGCCACCACCACCAACAGAAGAACGTCTCCAACCACCCGACAGCAGCACATTGGAAGAAATCAACAATAACCACAACATACCGGAAGTTTGCAAGAACGAAGAAGAAGTAGCGATAGCAGCACATTCATCACAACAAACACCGCCACCGCAGAGTGGTAAACCTGCCAAAAACTATGATGGCAACTTCGTTTTACTTCTACCTGAGCATTATTTCCAATTGGCGAATGTGTTGGGTGTCAATCTGAGGTCGCAGAATCAATCTGGAACGGATCCAGGTGTGTCGACTGTGGAAAAAGTCGAAATCTGTGAGGAAGTGGTGCCAGAAAAACAGTTGCCAGCACCGATCGATTTCAGTAAGAATAATGATAATTGTGACATGTGGCGGCCGTGGTGATTTTATTTCGTTTGAAAGGGAAAATTTCGAAATTTACACAAAGAATTTGAGTCAATTATCAAATGTGGACTAAAATCGTGCAAAACTAGTCAAGAATTGATGCTTTGTTTTCTTATAAATTGCTTACAAATTCTATAGTTTGATAATTCTTTTGTAAATAAAGATCTGTTGATTAATTCTTAAAAAAATTTAGCAAAATATCTAAAAATTAATTTATTATTATCTTTATGGAATTTATTGTATATTTGTATAACAAAATGAAATTTATTGTTCGATTCTATTGAATACGATTTAAAGAGAAACATTAAATAAATTAAAATCTTCATAATTAATCCAATGCTTGTTCTTTTGCTTTTTTCCATAGTCTGGCAATTCGCCGAAAATACGCAGATATCTGACAATATCGCCCTACATTCCGGGATTATTTTTGTGGCATCTTCTAAAACAGCCACTCATTAAGGAAATGTATTTATATTGAACGGCTATGGATTGGAATTTTTAATTGTGCCATTAAAATGCATAAACAGATCCACCTAATGGAAGTTTCACATTAAAATTTCAACCAACAGAAGTAGAACGAAAATAAGAAGAGACTAAACCAAACTCTAAAGAAGCGAAGAAGTTGTGTTTGAACAAAAGGGAAATCCCAGTGGAAAACTCATCTTTTTTGACTGTATGGTATCTGAGCCATCGATTACATTACCCTGCCATCTAGCGGCAAATATTGAAAGTTATATGATCTAATCTGTATTATCGACAGTAAATTCCGAACGTTGCCAACTTTCGACTATTTTCTTGAATTATAATCAATATTATTATAAAATTAATAAAAATTTGAAAAATAAAGCATTTAAAGCGAAGTATTCCGTAAACACATAGAAACTTATCTCTTCTTATATTGCAAGGAGGTGAAATATCGCGATAATTAGCAAATTAGCGGTACTCTTATAGAGAATTTTCCAAATATTAGACGTTATTTTAACAAGATAATTCAATAATTCTCACATCATACGTCTTTTTAGAGGTGTATTGTTATATTTTCTATAATTTTTAAATTTATAAGAAAATTTCTGAGAATTCCAAAATTAAATTGATAAGTCTGGCAACACCACTAATACCCTTCAACTTTGCCCACATTTTACGAGACAAATCCGGACATTTGCGCGCAAATAAACAGAGATAGACTACCAACAACGGTGAATATTGAACAAGGATACCAACAGAAATGTATGTCTATTTTTGTACAATTATAGTCGCTCGTTGATACGTGTGTTCCGACATTTGGAATTTGCCGGTGCACGTTTCTGGAACTTTCTTCGTCTTTATTAATTTCCAAAGAAATTCTAACATAAAACCCGTTAAATTCGATTGAAAATGGTAAGTTTAGCAGATTTCTATTGAATTTTACGAATCTAATTTGATTTTGACACTTTTTGTCAGTCTGGTGCCGTGAAACGTTTGATTCCACTCTTCGATCGTGTGCTGATCAAAAAGGCCGAAATTGTTACCCAAACTAAAGGTGGTATTGTATTGCCGGAGAAAGCACAAGCCAAAGTGTTACACGGTACAGTGGTAGCCATTGGGCCTGGTGCTAGAAATCAGGTGGATTTTGCACCCAATTTTGTACGATTTCAAATTAATCTTGGTATTTTCAGAGTGGCGAGCATATAAATCCCAGTATAAAAGTCGGTGATAATGTGCTTTTGCCGGAATATGGCGGTACTAAAATCGAATTAGAAGAGAACCAAGAGTACCATTTGTACAGAGAGTCGGATATTTTAGCCAAAGTCGATAAATAATTTCTCTCGTTTCCATTTTGATAGTTGTGCATTTTTTATAATTTCGTGTAATAATTCTCTGTGAGAAAATCATCTGTAATTGTCGAGTTATCAAAAATGCTGTTTTATTTTGGATCTGTTTGGTAGCTTGGAAATTACAGAAAGTTATTGGCGATTTCATTATGAGGCCAATCTTCTGTTTGTAGTCATATTGTTTAATAAACAAATTTCTATTAAAATTTTGATTTTTCTTTAAATTATCACAAAGATAACCTATTTTAGTGGTGTGGTCTGTCAGAATTATGCAACAACTGTCAAAAACCTAACCCCAAAATTGCAGTATTTCTAGAAACATCATCGAAAAATTGTTGATTTTCCAACAAAATGCCAAAGGGTGACATCCGCGATATTTCACCGCTATTACAAAAATTCCGCAACTTCCTGTTGGGTAGAGAGTTGAATTTGGCGTTGCGATTTCAAGATGAAGTGGCGTCAAGATCGCCCCCATTGCCCAATCTGCCCGATGGACCGGCACATAAACTGCACGCGAATTATTATTATGCGAGAGATGCACGTCGGGAAGTCGGCCCACCAACTGATATCACCATAACGAAATTAATCGAATCGATCGAAGGTAAAAAGGATGTGGCGATACCAAAGACTGGAAGAACACCAGGGCCTGTTTTTCACTGGGATTGAAATCGTCCAGCAACTGGTTAGAGCTGATAGAAGCAAATAATAGATGAATTGACTGTAAATAGTTTCGTTCAATAAATTGTGAAATAAAATAGCTTTTTCTTATTAGAAATTAAGTTGTATTTTGTTATTGTTAAGCGTTTTTAATACGATTTTAGGGACAAATAGCAGGATTGCTGAAACATATTTATGAAATATTTTATTAATGAATTGTAAGAATACAATTGATTGATTTTTAAACTGCATTCTCATATTTTAACTAACGTTTAAATTCTGTCGTTAAAAACGGAAAGTTCTGTTGATTTTAGAGCTGAATTCTTCATTTTCCATTTGGTTTTGAAGGTCTATCTCTTTTAAATTACCAGTTTTCAAGCAGAGCAAAGAAATGTTCCGAAATTTGATCTCAAAGAGTTAAAAGCTGGATGAACACTGAGGACTAATTGAATAAATTGCTTTTAAAGAGCAAAATTTTTGTCAAAAGTGAACAAAAAATAGGCTTTTATTCTCAAGTGACCGGGTCACAACTTGAGTAAAAGTGGAATTTTTGATAAACGATGTCTCTTTCATTTTTCACTCAAAACCCAAATTCTTAGGCTCGTTTGAAAGAGCATTTCAAGCTCTATCACAAGAAGCGTGCGGTTTTGGCGAATTTTATGGAAATTTTGCGTTATAGATGAAATTCTAAAAGTGTTTTCCATATTTCCGCCATAACTCAGCCAATATTGATTTCTTTGGAATGAATATCGGGTGTATCGATCGCAAATTGGACGAATTTTCCAAGTGTTTGAGAATTTTCTGGAAAATTAGCAAAAATGGTAAAATTCTGGCACAATTTGAAACATACTTAATATGGGGAAATGGCCTAAAATAAAGAGAAATCCGAGGCGTGAAAATTTGAGGAATTTCCCTGTAATTATAGGGAAATTCATCAGCGATTTTCACCTGTTAAACATAATTGCCTGGCACCAGGTTTTTCTAGTTTGTAGACAATTCTCTACATTGAGAGAAAATCTTATTTATTCTCCTAGAAAAATTGCAAGGAAAATCTTACTAGTTCAAAAAGTGAGTGCAACTCAAAACTTGAAAAAATCTTTATGATAAAAACACCGAAAAATCTAGACTTGTATTCAAAAATCTCTCCCTAAAAATAAATTCGAAAGAAATTGGCAATTTCATATCAAAATAAGCACAATTTTCCCTCTTGTTCCAAATCTCTATTCAATCAATAAAGAGACTTTATTACAAAATTTCAAATCCGAAATTCGAGCAAAGAAAAAATTGGGGTCTGACAAGGAAAGGGACACTGTCCCTCTCCGATTTTGATAAAATTTGGTATACAGGTAGAGCTTCAAAAAATAGTCGATGCATATTTTTTTTGGCAGCCCATATTTACTTTAAGGGGGTGAAATTGCCCCTTAAAGTTAACCCCCAAAAACACATTTTTAGCTCTATCTCGAGAACGAAACGAGATATCGAATTCATTCAAAAACTGAAATATTCTACACAACCAATATTATGACCCAGCAGACAACAACCCTCCGGTTGGCGGAGGGTGAGAAATATGTGTGGGGTAGTAGTTTTTTGTCCCCTGGTCACAATTTTAGAAAATTCAAGTTTTTCTCCCCGTAATCATTAACTTTATAGAAAAACTAAAGTTACCTGTTTTTGGTTTTTTCGATTCATCCCCTATTTAAAGGGTTGTAATCCCCAATATATTATGACGTCAATTGAATTTTTCGGATCAGGAGACTAATCAAAAGCTAAAATGTTGTTTATAATGATAGTCGATATGAAGAATTTTTAGGATTGTGTGATAAAAATAAAAATAGTATTTCAGTTTTTGAAAGAATTCGGTATCTTGTTTCGTTCTCGAGATATAGCTAAAAATGTGCTATTGAAGGTTAATTATGGGGCAATTTCACCCCCTTAAAGTGAATATGGGCAGCCAAAACAAATATGCATCGACTATTTTTTGAATCTCTACCTGTATAGCAAATTTTATCAAAATCGGAGAAGGACAGTTGTGTCCCTTTCCTTGTGAGACTTCATTGAGCAAATAGGAAGTACCCAAATTTATCATTCCATTCAACATTTAGTTAGCGAAACGCTCTTTTTCCCACAAAACCAAACGGAATCCCTTGCAGAAATATTACAAAATGTTGTAAACAAGTACCGATAACGTATAGCGTCAATTCTAATCACATGCTTGACCATAAATAAATTTTTTCTATACAAAAATAAAATACTTAAATTGAGCAATTGTTCGCAAGGGTGTTAAACATCCGCGGAATTGCGCATCTTATCAGTTGTAATAACGATAAACAGGTTGTTGTCTTTTCCAGTACAATAAATAAGAGTGGGGAGATGGAATATAATCCATTTACAGGTCAATTTTACAGTTAGTTTCCGCCGATTTCATTCCAGTACAACAACGAGGCAGTATTTTTTAATAATGGATATCAAAAAAGTTCTAGTAGCTGATGCTGTAGATGCAGCCTGTGTTAAACTGCTTGAACAACACTCAATCCAAGTCGATTGTAAATACAAATTACCGAAAGAGAAATTAATCGAAGAAATTCCGGTGAGTTTTTCCGTTTCAACACAATAGTCGTCCGACTGAATAGCAGTTCATAGTTCAATTCTATTAATATTGAAATCATATGATGAAATTTTTATCAATGCTTTCTACATAACAACCGAATATTAAGAAAACATAGATAAGATTTTTATTTGTAGAATTACGACGGTCTGATCGTACGATCCGATACTAAAGTGACTTCCGATGTGATCGAAGCTGGGCAAAAACTGAAAGTTATCGGAAGAGCCGGTGCCGGCGTTGATAACATCGACGTTAACGCCGCTACTACCAAAAATATTCTAGTTCTCAAGTAAATTTCGATTATAAAACAAAATTCCATTAATAATCAAGATAATTACAGTACACCGGGTGGTAATGCAATTAGCGCATGTGAATTAACATGTTCGTTAATCACAACTCTAGCACGGAACGTTGTACCGGCTGCTGCTTCGTTGAAGGCCGGCCGTTGGGATCGTAAATTGTACGCCGGCCATGAATTAAACGGGAAAGTTTTAGCGATTCTAGGTTTAGGACGGATTGGACGTGAAGTTGCTACAAGAATGCAAGCCTGGGGCATGAGGGTAATTTGAAACTGGTTTCTTACTAGAAAATAAACTAAAAAAAATCATTCCAGACTATCGGTTACGATCCGATCGTTTCCGCCGAAGAAGCAAAAAAATTCAATGTTGACTCGTTGAGTTTAGAAGAAATCTGGCCATTAGCCGATTATATAACCGTCCACACGCCCCTTATACCACAAACTAGAAGTATTACATAAATTCTAACAATTACCCCAATTAATTTTCGAATTTTCCTAGATTTGATCTGCGATAAAGTTCTGAAGAGTTGTAAGAAAGGCGTGCGTATTGTTAACGTAGCCCGTGGTGGAATTATTAACGAAGTCGATTTGTTGAAAGCTTTAAACGAGGGCCAGTGTGGCGGTGCTGCTCTTGATGTTTTCGAACAGGAACCACCAAAAGATCCGGTCACGTTACAGTTGATCCAACATCCAAAAGTGGTAGCAACACCCCATCTTGGTGCCAGTACAGCTGAAGCGCAAATTCGGGTGGCTGTTGAAATTTCCGAACAATTTATTGCTTTAACAAAGAAAAGCCAGAAATATACAACAACACCGGGTGTTGTCAATCATACTGTTTTAAAAGCACTGAATTTATAAAAAAAATCTATTATTTAATCTATAAATCGCTTGTATAATAAATTTTTAATCAATTTAAAACCGTGGGCTGTTTTAATTCCAGCCTCTAATTCCCGTCGTTGTCTCTCCAATTCTTTATAGGCTTGAATTGACAATTCTAAAGCCCCTCGTTTATCGGCGAATTTCCTGATGAATTCTTCCACAACCTCCAGTTGATTCCCATCGAATTTAACGTTATGGATTTGGCTGTAAAGTTGAACTAAACAAGAGGCTTCATCAATCCGACAATTCTCAATTAATTCCAACAATAAATTATCGACAATTTTGTGCCAAGCTAGAAAGAATACTAAACCGCCAAAATGTCGAGTTGATCTCAAACTTTCAAATTGATTATTATCGTTAATATGTTGATAAGTAATCGATATAATTTTCTGATATTTCGGATCATTCGGCTCGAATTGTAGACAGGCTCTATCTAAAACATACTCGTATTCTTTTCTAGTTAGAAGATCGTCGAAATATTGATCTTCGAACATTTTTGGCACACTAATCGAACGCCCTTGTACAGGGAAATAGATCTGATTTATACGGTCTCTAGTATCCCAATCAGCTTCATTTAGATTACCGTCAGGATCCCGGATGACAATCAAACGATCTGAATTCCGTAAACCGAATGTAATATCAGTGAACACAAATTTTGCTGTATCTAAGCCTTGTAAGGCTGGATCTTTTGATAGTGTACGATCTATCGGTGTACGTACTGGTACAATCGGTGGCATTTGTAATAAATCATCGACTTTACGTTTAATCTCATTCATTGCTTCTTCCAATTGTTGATCGGTCATAAATTTTATTGTCGGTTGGTCGAGTTTCTCGCCGAGCTTTCGTTTTCTATAAACCCGTCCAAGATCGATCCTAGTTAGGGTTTTTAACAGTGTTTGTACCTCGTTTTTGATGAAAATTGGTGCCGCATTTGGATTATCGCCTAAAATTACAACAAATATAACCTCAAATTTATTGACAATAATTAGTTGATAATTACCATATTCTTTCGGACTGTAATTCAAGAATCGAGCACAAATTAAGCAATTTTTGCTTCTATTTAAAATAGTTTCCGATTTTACGCTGTTTATTAGAAATTTTCTGGAAAAATGCGTGACCAAAGACATGGCGGTTCTATAAATGTATTGTTGGTTGTCTAACTTTTAGTAACCTAGATTTATTCTAGTATCAAGAAGTGTTGCGCCATTGCCAAATTTATTAGAGTTTATAGAATTATTTCAACTAAAATCAAAAATAATGTCAGAAAAATATAAAAAAGTAGTTTTTCTTTTACAAAAATTTATTTTATGTTTTTGGCAAGAATGTTAGATTTTAAATTGTCTATTATATTTTGAATTTCTGATAATTTGGCAACATTCAAAGGTAGTACGCGCTTACGCACATCTCTAGTTACGGTTACTCTAGTTTTAAAAATGAAAATCTAACCTTAAATTGTGACGTTTGTCACTGATTTGTTTTAGTTTAAATGGTAAATAAATTAGAAGAATGTCCCTTTACGACGATTTAGATGTGAAAACTCGCGCTACAGAAAACGTCTCCGGCTGGTCCTCTGGTATTAAACTCCTACAGTCCCAATTACAATTAAAGAAAGCGACAGTAACGCAACCGAAACGCGAACAACAACGTAAAACCACTCTAGCACCGGTGATCGATTTGAAAAGTAAACGTGACGACGAGGATATTTTCACAATAAACACAACAAAACCGAAAACTGAACCGGTTGTACCAACGATAAGTTCATCGGTCACGTATGGCGTTGAATACGATTGGAATGTTGAAGATGAATACGACCCATTATGGCCAAACGAATTCGATAAAGTCGTTAAGGAGTTGCGTGAATATCGCGATCGTGAGAACGATAAAGATGATAAGCGTCGTGATCGTAAACGGAAATCTCGGTTCAGCGATCCGGAAGAACCGCTAATTGTACCAACACCGCAAATAACTCAACCGCCTGTCGCTAGCGGTTTTGCTGGTTGTTTAGAATTGCGATTTTTAAGTTCGATTTTTTCATCGATTTGATGATTTTTAGGCCGTTGGGCGGAAGAAGATGAGGAAGAAGAGCCGCCGATACAGTCGAAACCGCGTTCGTCTGGCGGTGCAGCCATAGCTCCACCGCCTAGTTTACAAGAACCCGGTGAAACATCGCCGGTATTGCCGAATAAACCACAGCCGAGTCCGAGTAATTGTGGATCTTCAGTGGCGGCGAGAATTATGGCGAAATACGGTTTTAAAGAGGGTCAGGGATTGGGTAAACAGGAACAGGGTATGGCTAGTGCTTTACAAGTTGAAAAAACATCGAAACGTGGTGGTAGAATTATCAATGAAAATGAGAAAATCGCACAAAATCTCCCTCCTGTAGTTGAAAAACCACCACCATTGGCAAACAGTCAACAACCAAGTATTACAGAAATCATCAAAAACCCCAGCAAAGTTTGTTTAATTCTTTCAACAATCAAAGAAATCAAATTCCTATGATTTGAGTTATTTTAGGTGGTATTGTTGAAAAATATGGTAGGTCCAGGCGAGGTGGACGATGATCTTGAACCGGAAGTTAAAGATGAATGTAATTCGAAATATGGTGAAGTCACCAGTGTTATTATACATGAAACACAAAATGATGATCCGGAAGAAGCGGTACGAATTTTTGTTGAATTTCGACGTATTGAGAGTGCCATTAAAGCTGTTGTCGATCTAAATGGACGTTTTTTCGGCGGACGACAAGTTAAAGCGAACTTCTACGATACGGAAAAGTTTGATAATTTACAATTGATGGACTGAAAATTCGTTTTTTAAGTGTTTCACCTGCATAATTTATAAGTTTGATTTATAATAAAGTATTGAAGCTATAAATTATTGTTTAATGTCGCTGTTTTCGTTTACAGATTTTTCCGCCAATTTTCAAATGTAGTTCAAATAGACAAGTAGTTCATGCTGTCTTACAATCAACAGTGCCAAATGTACAAAATTGTCGGTAAATTCACCGATATTTATTTTATCTAAAGAATAAAAACTTAGTCTGTTAAACAAAATGCAAATACTTATGTGTTGCAAATTGAAATAGTTTTATATAATTTATATTCGTCTATATTTAAGTGTATAGATATTTATCGCAAAGCTTAATTATTTTTCCTATTTTGCTTTGGAAATAAAATCATTTCCACACTAAAAGTAGTGATGTAATGGAGATTTCCCAACTACTTTGAGTGTGGAAAATCTGGGATAATTTATTTTTTCGAAGTTGGTAACACTGTCGACTATCTCAAATGTCATTCTTTGACAGAAATGCAGACCACTTGATTAACGTGAAAACAACTTTTATTTATTTCAAATTATTATTCTTGAAAATTTTGATAACAATGTTCATATTTTATTTTTGATTTACCGGGAAGTAAATCATTGATACCATTTTCAACAATATCACGTAATTCTGGTGGAGTACACGATAATTCGTCACACATTTTTACTTTATTACAAGTCGTAATTAATATGGAGACTTAAACAATTGAAAATCAACTTGTTTACAAACAAAAAGTTGAATATCGTCAAGTAGAACTTTCATTTGTTTTATTTAATACCAACTTCTACAAAATTCCCTAAATTTGAAGGGTTCAATTTTTATTAAAAAAGGGTACAAAGGGGCGCAAAATAGGAAAAATAGTATGAAAAATTCGTTTCAGAAGTCAATTCCTGCACTCGACCATTAAAAAACTCGTGCTACCGCACTCGTTTTTTAATTTTGGTCTCGTGCAGGAATCATGGACTTCTGAAACTTATTTTTCAATATACTATATACTAACTGAATATATAGGAAGTTTGGCAACACTGCATTTTGCGATTTGTCAATTGACCAATGAGGTATATAGAGTGCGCATCCCCTATACTTGTATAAGACCAATTTGGTCATCATATGGGGAAATTTTGACAGTTGTTCCTCACTCTCTCTAACTTATGAGTGTGTCGTTCAATAGGGACCTCCTTTTCTCAAGCCTTGATTGATCATGGCTTGAGAAAAGGAAGGCGATATATTGGTGTCGTTTTAACATTGTAGTTCAATGGAAAAATCAGTAGATGTCATCTTTATAGTTGCAAAAGACCGAAAACTTTCAATAGTTTTTGTGGTTGCTTATTGAAAATTAATCTAAGCTGAAAATCACCTGAAATTTGATAAAGACCTATTTTTAAAGTCTATAATGCAAAATCATCGTTTCAAATCTCCATGACTTTTCTGTAAATTTCCAATTGTTGAATAGAAAAGTAATAAATGTGCTTCTTTCCACACCACCTGTGAGGTAAAGCACATGGTGCGTTTTTTTTATAGTGGTATCCCCTGTAGGCCTAATCCACTATGGTATTGGATATATCCATGCTACATAATAATTATTTGCAACAAAGTAAAAATTAATTAGTTACAAAGCTATTGTCACCATCATATCATTGCACAGGAAGTGATGTAGTCAATGCATCATTATCACAATAATAACCTCAAACAATCAGCGAAGATATATGCGTTAGACATCCTCACGATATGCGAATTACCTATCGCAATCTCTCGCTCCGAAAACCGCACAATCCGTGAAAATATTTGAGCATTATTAGAGCGACTAGCAAGAAGACCACACCACAAACTGCACAGTCATACGACGGAGTCAATGCTTGGAAAATCGCGAAGTGATAGTTCTCTGAAATAAAGTAGAAATTGATTACTTATGAAGCTATTGTCACCATCATATCATTGCACAGTAAGTGATGAAGTCAATGCATCATTGCCACAGTAATAACCTCAAACAATCAGCAAAGATATATGCGGTAGACATCCTCACGATATGCGAATTACCTATCGCAATCTCTCGCTCCGAAAACCGCACAATCCGTGAAAATATTTGGGCATTATTAGAGCGACTAGCCAAAAGACCACACCACAAACTGCACAGTCATACGACGGAGTCAATGCTTGGATAATCGCGACAACTGAACCTAGTAGTAGCGGTGGATCTATCCAATACCATCAATACCAATACCTATAAACTAACAGACCAACACAAAACACCACAACATTAACCCAGCTAATTCTATGTTAGTAGGATTTCATGCAATAGGAATGGCCATTCCCCGGGGAAGGATAATGGGAAATTTCAAGGGATTGAAGCTGATGACGCTGGCAGACAATCTGAAACATAAGAAACATTTTTTCGTTAAAAATAAAATGCATGTAAATACATGCATAAATGTTCTGAAAAAAAAAGTTTAATTAGAAACATACATTTAAAAAATTACCTGAAAAAAAATTATTACATATTATGAGATTTCAAGGGAAAGAATGATGGGGGGTTGTGTACGTTGATGTACCTAACAAGTACCTAACAAGGGCCTAACAAGTGCCTAACAAGTTCCTAATGCGCGTTCCCTCCTATACCTACAATCGCGTTTGTTCATTTACCGAACCGAACCGAACCGAACCGAACCGAACCGATGTTATTTTATATCCCGTTTTCATCTTGGGATATCCCGACTTGAAACGATCGCGAAGTAAATCAAAAAAGTACTTACCCCTCTGCTACAACGCCTCCTGTCCCTCGATGTTCGGACCTACTGTAATAGAACAGAAAAAAAAAACCGTTAGTAATTGAAAAATTATTTAACTCGAAAATTTATTTTAATTATGATTAAATTTATAAACCAAGAATCCATTACACAAATATGGGATTAAATTATTAACGAAATAGAACAGAAAACTCATTTTTGATTAGAGTTTTTTGTTCAATTTCATTATTAATTACGATTGTTCAAATATTTCAACTTACCCTTTCGTTGACTTCTTATCGCCCAAATCCAAGGGATGACTTACTGCTGCTCACTCCTTCGTCCAGATTGGCACCAACAGAAGCACTAACACCAACACTTTGTTTTAAACACGTACGTAAAGTTATTTTTAAATTTTCAAAACGGTAACACCAACACTTTGTTTTAGAAATCGCATTAATTTATTATTAAATTTTGTAAACGACAACACTTCAACGTTCAACAAAATACGAGGCACTTTGTTTTAAAAAATACGTGAATTATTGAATTTTAGAAACGGTAGCACTTCAACGGGGGCATCAAAATACGCGACACTTTCTTTTAAAAATCGCGAGAATTTATTATTAAATTAAACAAAACCGATTTCACGACCGATTTTCGAAACGGTGTTAACATCTCGACAACGAAAATTCTAATGAACAAAAGGCAGGCACTGACAAGATTCGAAAATGGCGTCAAGTAATCATTCCTTTGTTGTATTCTTATCAAAAATTGGAAAAAAGTTGTTTGGCCGTACGTACAGGAGTACGTAACTTGTAATCGTGTCGTTTTTAAACCGCAAAAAACAAGATAACTTGAAAGCGTTAGTTTACGTAACGCTAAAATTATAAAATTCTAGAATATTGTAGATTTTGTAAATAATAAATTTAAATATAATATTCAAATATTTTGTATTTACCGTGATTTCTACCAAATTTCTAGGTCTAAATAGTTTGAAAATAAGTTTAGATTGTTTAAAAATTTTTCCCTGAGACTTTTGTTGCACAATTAAATAAAGAATAATCGCAAAAATTATAGTATTGTAAAACACAGAATGGTTAACTAACAATTAAGTCCCAAAGTAGTAGTAGTAATAGGGTCTAAATTAGCATCATATTCTATAAAATGATGCAAATTGAGAAACATACGAACATACCGCGTGTTTCAATTAAATGTTGTTATCTCTAAGCATGAACGATTTGAAAAATTCAAGGGGGTTTTTAGAAGAGGTTCGTTGGAGATCATTTTATCAAAATTTGAACCCCGTAGCTCATTTGGAAGTTGGTCAAAGTTTTAAACAAGTTTGCGATTCTTGAAACCGAGATTATTTGTGCAAATATTATACACCTAATTTTATACAACCAGCAATACGTATTTACATTAGTTTAGATGCAAACCACCAGTTCACCAGTTGTCGATCAACTATTTCAATTCGTTTGCGTCTCCACTATCCAAGATGTCTGCCACCATAGGTGGACACGTTTTTTGACAGGATGATCACTCTACTACCTCATTGCAATTGACGTTTGACTTAACCTAACTTTCCTCGATCCCCAATTTGCTTATTTAATTAATTAATAATTGTTATGATACGATAATATAATGGCTGCAGTGTTGAAAAAACGCGCCTTAGCCGAATACACTCAAACACTTCAGGTTTTAAATTGAAACATCCCAAAAAATTGAGGTTAATTTCGATGTTTACAGGAGTCTTCTCAGACTGTCCCAGTGAAGAAGCTGCGTCTCGTTAAAAAACCACCAACCGGCACCGGTAATTCATCGTTAGCTTTAATCAGTTGTTTGGAAAGTTGTAAGACAAGCAGTGAATCATTGAAAACTTTATTACGCGTTTCGGATACGTTCGAATTGGAAACCAACGATATACCTGAAGCGGTAAAGAAGTTGAGTGATCATTTTAAAAACGAACCAGAATCGGCGGTACGCGTTAAAATTCTATCACTACTGTGCGATATCGGTCATTTAACTAACGCCGATGTATGTTCGATTATCGACGAAAACGATACAATTGTTAAAAAATGATCGTTCACATAAAGTAATCGCTCGAGGTATGAATACGGTGTTGAAATTGGGTAAATTAGTGGCCGATTCAGTGGTGGTATTGCATCAGAAATTGGTCGATATTGCTCGCAGTTATTTGAAGGATGTTAGTCATGCTGTTAAATGTAAATGTTTGGAGATTATCGGCGTACATACGCCGATTTGTGATGGAGAAGACGCTGAAAAATTGTTAATATTGGTCAGTTCGTATTTTAATAATGACGATGCACGTGTTCGGAGCCAAGCATTCTCGACGATTATAACGTTACACGAACGCAGTTTTAAAATAAATCCCGATATTTATGTGAGCGTTTGCGAGGCTTTGAAGGATGATTACGAGATTGTTCGTCAAGTTGTTTTGAAGCTAATCTGGCTCTTGGGCAACACATATCCAGAAAAGTAAGTCTCTATTATTATAAAAAACCACAAAATTTGGGAGCTCTGTTTCTGTTTTTGCACGTTTATACGGATTTATAACGGAAATTATTAATATTCTATTTATAATTTACAGTGAAGTCTTCATACCAGGTAGCGAACATGAGATTCGTCTAATTGATGATGCTTTTGGTAAAGTCTGCAGCGCTGTCACTGATCTATCAATACACGTTCGTACTTTAGCAGCAAAATTATTAGGTTCGATGAAATTGGTCAGTTCGAAATTCTTAAATCAAACCCTCGATAAGAAATTGATGTCGAATATGAGACGAAAAGTATTATTTCTATTGTGTTACGTCTAAATTTCGATTAAATTTTATTAAATTCTAGAGAACTGCACATGAATTGGCTTGGGAGAATGTGACTAGCGGTGAATGGGCAAGTGGTAAGAAATGGGCAGATGATGCACCACGTGAAATTTTGGATGCTGATAGTATCAATTTGATGAGTAGTGGAGCTTGTGGTGCTTTCGTTCATGGATTAGAAGACGAATTTCTCGGTAATTCAATCATTTTAATTAATTTAAATTGATCAATTGATTTGTTAGAGGTGAGATCAGCCGCTGTGGAATCACTATGTGAACTCTCTTTATACAATCCACAATTTGCAAATATGTCTCTCGATTTTCTCGTCGACATGTTCAATGATGAAATTGAAGATGTACGTTTAAAAGCTATAGATAGTTTAAGACGTATTTCCGAACATATAATTTTACGTGATGATCAATTAGAGACAATATTGGGAGCATTAGAGGATTTCTCACAGGATGTACGTGAAGGTTTACATCGTATGTTAGCTAGTTGTAGAATGTCAACAACGGCCGGTTTAAAAATGGCCGTTGATAAATTGTTGGATAATTTAAAGAAATATCCGCACGATAAACGATCAACGTATCGGTGTTTACAACGTGTCGGTGCCCAACATCCTGAATTAGTGCTACCTTTAGTGCCGCAATTATTAAATATACATCCGTTCTTTGATACCGCCGAACCGGATGTGGAAAATCCACAATGTAGGTGATCTTTCAGTCGTATTCTCTAAATTTTTGATAATTAGTCGCCATGGCAACTCTGGATAGCCACACAATTGTACTCTAACTTTTTGATGATTCGTTACCATGACAACGCTGAAGTCTTTTGAATAACCTATTTTATGCTTGTCTTTTTTCGATTATCCATATGATGGAATTTTAAAGAGTGAAATAGATAAATTGCCAAAAAGTTAGAGAATACGACTATTTCTCAATGATTACTTTAAAATAACGCTTTTATTTGTAGATATTTGCGTATTAATTTTGGTATTGAACGCCGCAAAATGGTTACCGACAATAATTCCACTATTAGAACCGCATACGTTACGACATTACGCTTATTTGAGTGATACAATGCCGAGTTTAGTACCAATTTTGAGTTTACCTGATTCGAATTATAATACAATTTGTCGTCCACATACAGTACCAGAGAGTTTAGAATTTCTAAATAATGTTATATCGAATTTAGATATGACTGAGAATACATTTCGTGTACAAACAACATTATTACAAACAGCAAAAGAACATTTAACGCGTTTAAGTGAAATTGATTCATCTGTAGCTGGTACCGCACAATTTACGGCTTTATTTATCGGTGCCCAATTGATAATGTCGCAAATATTAGAGAAAGGTTTTTGGATAAATCCCAATACTTTAGCGACACAACAAGCGAATAATTTACAAACGAATATTAAGAATTTATTAGAGCATTGTTTGAAATTGCAATTTTTCTTCGTCGGTATGAGTCCAGTTGAAGAGAATACAATAAAAATGTTCCGTTTGCGTGCATTGGCTTTAAATTTAGTTTATATTGTGAAAGGTAGTAATGCCTCAGCTCTAGCACCGTGCCATCATTTCTTAACAACAGTAGAGGACGTACAAAGAGATTTAAATATCGCCGGTTTAGAACCGGATAGTTTTACCGCTTCCGTATTTCGTGAATTAGCAAATTTAGAAGAACCAAAACCTGGTACAGTTTCACGGATTTTAATTCCAATCCTATCAGAAGCGAAATTGGCGAAAATTCCACGTCCTAATATTAACGTATATTGTTTCTTTAAAGTCGATTGTAATTAATTTTGATTGATTTTAGATAAGAATGAGTTCGGCTGAAATTATCGAACCGAACGGCCAAACTGATACATCATTGAAATTCACAGCCGGTCTGGTAATGTCGGTGCATTTCGAAGCTGAATTAAAACATTTATTAGACTCGAATCGGATACGGATTAAAGTTAAATATCCGGATCAAAAGACGCAAGTTGTTCTGCCAAGACCGGCCCATTTAAAACCGCTATATTTCGATGGAAATAGTGAAGGTTTTAATTTAAATAATTCGCAATTAATTTGTTCTAATATTGGACGGTTTATAGAATCACAAACTGGACAAAATTTAAGATTGTTGACTTCATTATTGATCTCACACCAGGTCTGGTCGGAGGCTTGTAATGTTGAAATAAATATAGCGTTTTAGCTGTACCGGAAGCTGATATTGGTAAAAAGAAGATTAACGCGAATCCTACGTTGTTGGATTTATGTAAGCCGGTTAAAGTTAGTGTTGCTCCGAAGCCAATAAAAAGGGCGTTATAGTTGATTTGTACAATTTATACAATTTTATTGTTAGTAAATTCTTTACATATCGTGTATGGGCGATTTTATTCGACTTTTTAACGAATTTAAACATAATAAATAGCAAATCAATTGGATAATTACGATAATTGAGATTTTTATACTGTATTTTGTAAATTTGTATTTAATTTCCAAAATGTAGTTGTAGGCGGTGCAAATTTAATAGTGTATGGTCGCCTTTATTATCTGTCAAACAATGAGGTACCTAGAGTGCGCATCCCCAATACTTGTATAAAACCAATTTGGTCATCAAATGGGGAAATTTTGACAGTTGTTCCTCACTCTTTCTAACTTATGAGTGTGTCGTTCAATAGTGACCTCCTTTTCTCAAGCTTTGGTCGACCAAAGCTTGAGAAAAGGAAGGCGATATGTTGGTGTCGTTCTTGTTGAAACGGCACCAACATATCGACACATCCAAGATGTCTGCCACCAAACGTGGACACGTTTTTTTGACCGGATGCGCACTCTAGGTACCTCATTGCTGTCAAATGTCAAGATAACCTCACATTTAAATTTGAAAGTTTCAGAGTTTATAATTGAGTTTCTAAAAGATTTTATACGAAATTAGAAGAAATGCATGATTAGATTATCGTTGCCAAAAATTTGGATCTGTACCGGTAAATTCTTTCCTTATATTCACGAAAATTACAGGTAAGGCAAAAAATCAAGTTTTTATAACAGAATGATTTTACAAAACTTTAACAAATCGCCATAAATTTACAAAACATTTACAAGATCATTTGATCTACCAAAAGAGACAATAATTAGGGAAAAATCTTCCAAATGCGACAAAATTAAATACTCTGTTTTACGTGAAACTGGCGATAAATCGTCTTCCGAAACCTCCATAAACGTACCCATACTTGTCATCTATTTTTATAACTTTATTGAATATTTTTATGAGAAATATACAAAAATTTGATCCGAACAAAATTTCGAGACTATAACGATAATAAAAGATCGGCTATCATTGATCAATATTTGAATAGTCGGGTTGATTTACTTAAACGAATATTGTTTCGATTATAAAAATTTCGATTATCAGTAAATACAAAAGGCCTTTATAAAATTAATATGCCAGATAAATATTCGTATTTGTGTTGCTGATATGTCGGATATTTACACAAGATATTGTTTGGAAAATGCATAGGAAGTGCATCGAGAAAAATATCTTGCTTGATATTGAATTTATAAGTGGCAAGTTACTGTATTCGATTTAAAACTCACTAGGGGATGGACCGGGGAACGTAAAATCGGTTTTTTTGATTGTAATTTATGTAAGCTTGCGGTTTTATGGGTTATATTTGAATAAACGTGACAGAATGGCACAAAAAATTGACGTAAACTTTTTTAATATCAGAGAGTAAATTCAAAAACACGATTCAGGCCTTTCGTTCAAATATTATATTGGTTTGAAACGTTTTTATCAATACGTTCCACTAGAATTTCTTTGCGGCATTGTTATAAACTCCTTTTTTTCTATTGTAGTGGAAATAAGGTGGAATTTTTGATAACTTCATGCTTTATTTTAGAACGCAATTTTTTTAAGATAACAGTTAAATCCGGTATTATAATTTGCATTAGTCGTAAAGGTACATTTTGAAGTTAAAAAACAAACATTCAGTGATTGTGCTAATAACATCGGACTAATTTTCTAAAAAGATTCAATTTTCATGTAGCAGTTATGAGAATAATCAAAAGTTGTTTTAATTTTAATGATAGTCTTTACAGCTTCTAATGTTTCCAGTTATCTCTATTAATTGTGTAAATTGAACTCTATTAAAATCTGATCATTGGAGAAATACTTGATTGAATAACACTAATAGATAAAAAATATTTTGAAATTATCGATTCGTTAAATTAATAAAATTTAAAAAGATTGAATTTCCGAAAATCTTAACTGTACTTTAGAGGATTGTTGTTGTATTGAACTTTATACAAACCACAATTTAAACTTTCACAATATTGTAAATTTAAGAGTTAGGTTTTAGTCAAATTACTCAACAACAACAAGGTTCCCAATAAGCACTAATGGCTTGTTGTAACTATAATATTTAAAAGTATTTTATTCCAATTTAGTTTAGTTGGTGTAGCTCTATTTAGTTATATTTAATGGCAAATTTTGTTTTGACTAACTAAATTTTGTTTGAAACTAATTAATAACTAGAGATAGGATTTGGCACCGTAGAGCGTGCCGGCCAAAATCTACTCTCTTGACAAATTCGAGTAGAGCGGAATGTTATTTTCTGTTTTAATCGAGTATTTTCGTCGCCAATAAAACGAGTTGCTCTATAACGATAGCAGCAGAATGTTGAAAAACAGTAGACCATTTAAAATATCCGCATGACCGATCGACGTCATTCGTAAAACGCAGGCGTTTGATTGTACTGTAAATTTCAATGGAATGGGTTCCCCCTCCTGAATACTCTTATAGTAACTCGTTTGAGTTAATAAACATATGATTTGTATGTAAAGAAATTTAAAATATTTTAATTTAATTTAATATTTTAATTATTATTTCAGACTATAATTTGTAAATAATAATGATTTTTTGTCTCCGATAGTTTACAACATACAAGAAGTTATTTAATCAGAATTATAAAACAACTACGCCAATGGTAGGTTCAACGCGTTGAAATACTTATGGCGAAACTGTAAATCCTAACACTATTAATAACATACAATTTTCTTAGCTTTAATAATGATTTAATTTCGGTTTAACACAATTAGCAAAACTGTTGGGTTTGTTGAAACAATACTACACCACTCTAATTAGGAATTCGATTATCTTGATTGATTCTAAATTTGTGTCTACCTAACGGGCATTTAAAACAACATGACTATTTGCTTAGTATAATTACAATATAACTACCCATTAATTATATAATTAATTGAATTAATTACAATCAACGACTTCCTTTATGCTGTTTTGTTGCTCTTTTTGTTGATTTATCAATTTTCCCAAATTAAATCATGCTTAGTAATTTTAACGTGCTTTGTCTTTGACGTACCGGTATATTTAGCAAAATTTTACGGGATTAATGTACAAATTAACGAAATATCCTTTAATATGCTAATCTGGCAGGTTGAGGAAATTTCGCTTTAAGTAAACGGAAGTTGTATTTTAACTGTAACAAATTCTATTTATCCAAGTTTAACATTGTTGAAGATTTGATCTAGCCTGAAATGTACGTAAACGCTGTTTAATTGTGTAACGCGCTGCAAGTATTTTAAATTTCTAATCTTTATTCACCAATAGATACATCATTTCGTATTGTAATTGAACTAAATATTAGTAATTTTCAACTAAAAATACGAAATAAAGTGGAATTGTATTTATGTTATTACAGTGGTAAAACGAGTAGAGATAATGCAAAGTCGAGACAATCTAGAGCATTAGTTTTAAACGGGATGGTTTTATTAGATTTTTATTGAAGCTACCGAACGTGTAATAATTTTTTTTGGCTCAATTTGTTTGCCAGACGTAAGAAAATCTCTCCATTTATAACGGCGTCTCCACCAATATTTCATATTAAAAATGAAAAGCACATTATCATATTGTTTATTGACGTAAAATAATAAGAGTTAATTTTGGTTTTCATTAAAATTTCACCCACCACTAAATTGATTATTTTCGTTAAACGTGACATGCCGATATTGGATCCAATAACGTTTACCAATAAAAACATTCATATTGATTGTTGTTTTCTTGAAATGAGGATCTTTAACAAACAACAGGACAAGAAGGAGTGTTTGTAGAATGTGAATAAAATAATAAACGTTATTGTTTCATTGAAGCTTTTATTTGATTTTTGATGCTTTATAATTCAGATATGTTTAACACGAAGAATCTGTCATATAATGAAAATATACCAATGGTTATTGAGTTGAATTTACGTATACTTTATATTTGTTAGATTTATAAAATCACCACAACAATAACAACAACAAGAACAACACAGTTATTACATCACAACTTCTAGATTTCAATCAGTCTTTTTGCGTTTAAAACGAGCGAATTTATAAACAGAATAATGCATTAGTAAATTCTTCCATTTTCCGTTACAGTTATTCAAACATAAACAATATTTACAGTAAGAAATATGTACAATTGAAGCTTTTCCGTTTCCCCTGTTCAACTATCGTATTTTATAATAGAAAATAAATCTGTCTCTTTAGCTGTATTTGGAGCAATAGAGACAGGAAGCACAACCTCATACACCGTGCGAACATTCCGAACTGTGCTCATTATTTATTATTGTTACAGTTGTTGCATTTGCTTTAACTGTTGATCTTGTCGATGCATGCCGTTGTATGCCAACACGTAAACTGAGCATATGGTGATTATTGTGATTGTTAGGTTGCCGCCGACGATGGCACGTACATAATAAGATTTCTCGCATTCCCCTGAAAATTAAAAAACATCAATGTGTAATACTAAACGAGTTTCAATTTGAATTTCCATTTATAAGATTGGAAATTGGTGAAAGCACAGCTTCAAGAAAATAATGAAATACCTTCCGGGGGATTATTTCGGAACAGTTAGCGGGCATACCACAATATAGTCCCAACTAAACTGGCACTACTTTGATAGACATCAAAGATTTGAGACATGTTTTAATGTTTAAATCAATATCGGACATTATGGGCTATAAGCAAGAATGAGAATTTCGAAGGAAGAAGATAAGTTGAAAGTAATGTTATGTTAGGATCGAATCAATGATTTCCACATTGTTCGATTCGTTGGTAAATAAACTTATCTGAGTGCTTATGAATTTGTTTGCTATAGTTTCAAACATTTCCCGTATACAGTTCAATATACGCAATATACACAATACAAATAAAGGATCATCAGATTCAGTAGATATTGGTGTAGAATTCAACTGATTTCAATCTAGTTTTAAATCGGTTTTCTTTATATACAACATCTATTGGTAAACGAATTTTTTTAAAACTGCATAAGATAAATAGATTCGCTTACCTCCTGAAATTCTTCGATAGGAAAGCGTAAAGTAATGGATTAACGCCTGAATTGAAGTATGTAGCTAAGAATGTTAATGGTGTGAGTACAGCACTAAAATTCGTGTCGCCATGATAATTCGATGAACGATATTGCCACATTTTCCTAGCATGAAACGGTAGATTGCATATAGCGAATGCACATACGACTATTATCAACATTTTTATAACACCACGACGTGCTGCTAGAACATTTTGACTAGAATTTGGATTTGGCATCGTTGTTGTAGTATTCGTTGTTGTTGTTGCTGTAGTTTGTAGAGTCTTAACATCACCGTTTGCTATCTGTGAAAATAGATTGGATAAATTTGATTGGTTTCTACCTTAATTATGCGTTTTGTTCGCTTATAATCTGATTATACAGTTCTAAATTAGTCAATTTACATTCTACGTTAACATTACAATACAGGATAGTCTAATTCAAACTTCCTATTGAACATAAATTGACTTTCTAGACAGATTTTCCATAAATATCACGAATTATATTCATCCTCAACATCCTCTCTAGCTATATTGAAGTAAAACACAATAACTCTTCGTTTTATTGAAAAATCGCGTTACACGTGTATTGATAAAACTTTAAACATTCTGTATTGCAATTTCCTCGAACTTTTCCAATATTTAATATCAGCCAAAAAAAGTAAATCTACTACTCTACCAACTCAAACAATAAAGCAATTCTCTTAAAATTTGTAATTTAAAGGTAGCTAGTTTATTGTTAATTGCATATAAATCCCATAAGACAGCAAACATTGCAATAGTAAATATCTCATCTGATTCTAAATGCAATTCTCTAACTTTGGATGAGAATAATTTTTTTTAATTGACCTGATTTCCGGAAATCCAGACAATCTTAATTTTGTGTTGAAAAAGAGTCGTTGCCAATATACGCATCACTTTTTTTACAATCAATAAAGTGAAATGAAATTTATCCAGTTGGATAGACGAAAATCAAGTCTACACTTAAACGAGAGTAGATTTTCAATTTGCTTTCTCGTTTTTCCGAAAATTGCATCCAAAGTGTAAATTAGACGCCAATCGTATGCATTGACAAGTCCACAACCGGGTAAACTAAATTATTATTTTAAGCGGTTGATTATAAAAGAAAATCGTAAAAAAGAGAAGGCAACTGGCTCAGTTTGGTCAAATTGTTTAAAAACTACAACAAATTAGTTATATTTTGCGATGAATGAAATGAAAATTTATCCTCGAAAAATGGTGGAAGCGCCGGATTTGTCAAACTGAATCAACTGAACTGACCGATGAATTGATAGATTTGTTGATACGTTGTTAGAAATCATTTTTACTCGACGTCAATTTTCGTATTCTCCTTACATATCAGCATTAAACTTATCAGAATCTATTGATGAGTTGTAGCAAATCGAATGATAATTATTTCACTCCATTGTATCGCAATTAAATTATTTCTAATCAAAGCTGTCACCGAATCAGCAGTGCGTTATCGGTTTATTGTATGGAATTCAGCAATTTGACCCGTGATTTAACGAAATTGAAAAATCTTTGGTCTAGCGAAATTTTCTTTGTAATTCGAATCAATACTACATTTTAATTAGAAATTGTTGTTTGACGTCAATTTTTGACCTTATTGGTGATCTTTTTGTAATTATCTTTGATTGACGTACTGTAAACATTGTAGAAAAACGTGAAATTTAATTGAGAATTATTTACAATTGCAAAATTTCACAGAAATATTAAAATACCACATTTAACGAATATTAACTGACACGACTTTGAAAAGGCTAGAAATTTCGTATAAAATTAATCAGCAATGACAAGCTGACATTGTACTACAAATTAAACTGCCTCTAGCTATACGGTTTTCATTAAATATGCAAGGATTGATATTATCAAACAAATATAGTGGGTCAAGGCTGCAATTGTTGAATATGATGCTTTAACAAAGAGAATAAAAACTTATTATTGCGTCAAATATGTTATAGATATGTGAAATTTTATATGGAGTTGAACGATTTGGCTGTCAATACGACTTTCATTTTAATTTATAAAAGTGGCAATTGCTCAAACAGGAAATTGATTTCTAACACACTTACGACAATTTTGAATCAAACACCAATTACTAATTGGAGTTTGTGAAAGATATCTTTGATTTTGATCATCTTTAAAATCATCTTCAAAATTTGTACAAAGACGGATGTATTTTCGTATGTAGATGTTTTCATTTTGATTAATTATATTTCCACATTCTAAGCTATTGATGAAATAGATGGGATGTAATATAGTGAGTTATCAGGGGTTTGCGTTCAAAACATTCCATTATTTTAATGAGATACTAAATTCGAAATTAAACCAGACTGAAATGTTATCGCATCGTAGAGCTAATATTGCAGATTAACTATTTTGTAAAGACTTTTATCATTGTGTTATTCCTTAATAGTTTTAATAGAAACATTCAAAAATTAGAGCGCACACTCTAAACTCAATCATAAATCGTAGGGGTAAATGATGCAACTTTAAATTTTGTTTGTGGTGAGTGCATTTGGTGGTTATTTTGTGAAACTATCGCAAATTCGTTACAATTTTGTACGAATGTGTTCCAGAAAAAAAAATGTGAATTAGTGTAGAATTTTAATGGTTCGGTTGCAAAATTGGTGGATGCGCCGGGCGCAAAGTATTAACTCTAATGAAGTAACAGTGATCCCAGTTTTAATCCGGATTTGATATTTATGTATCGATTATGGTTGAATGTGGATAATTTAATGATGAATATTTACAATGTGGGCGATTTGTGGGAATTTATAGGAAAAAAGATTTAAATTTGTTATTAAAATGCACAACAGGAACAAAATAGTCTAAAATGAATGCACGACTATATCGTCCAGTTATTCGTGTAACGTAAAAGAGACTTATTTATGATCGTAGTACAAGTCTACATTTTAAATTTATGAATCTCGTTTGTAAAACTACTCTACTGCCATATATCATCGATTCCAGGTTATTTGAAAATTTCATAACAATGGGAATACAATTAAATCCATAAATTTCTTTATTGTTTATTTAACAGGATCTGTTTAAGAGAGTCGATCTAATTTGGACGGAGATGTTTTAATTGAATTTCGTACAAAAATAGAAATAATAAAAAATCTCTAATTTGAATTGTTAGATAATCGGACCAATGGATAGAATCAATCTAGTGTAAACGCTTAGTTGTGGTAATATCCACAGATAGACGACAAAATTGCCTGCAGTCAACGAAGACAAATTTCGTAGTCCTCAATCTGTCTAAACTTACAAACATAGTTCACTGCGTAGGAAAATCCTCCCTTAACAGACATGTTTTAGAAAAGAAATTATCTAAAACTTCTCCACTTGCTTTTTGAATGGTTTCTGCATCTGGTTCTAAAGAAATTTGTTAAGAAAATTTCACATCAATTAAGAAGCGAAATATCTTATTCCTAATGGAAGGAAAAGGACCGTTCTTTGATAAATAATAACAAAATTATAAAGACTGCATTTCCGTTAACATAAAATCATTTTCCGAGTTAATTAAATAATAATTAATGGTTTTGAGAATAAAAAAGCGTACTATAGAACGGCAAAAAGACCCAATTTCGTCTCATTATAATTTATGAGAAAAACAACAACTGAAACATCTTTAGAAGGCTTCATCCTGGTGATTTTTCCTCTAAGATATTGAAATTAATAGTAGCTTTCGCATAAAAATGATGTTAAATATGGAACGTCGGTTGGGTAGCCAATTTTCAATAAAACGAGATTCTTATTAATAAAAGTAGCGAGTTGAGAAAATCAGGTCTAAATTAATAAATTAAAAAATTGTTGAATTGTTAAAAAGATTGTCGTCAGTGTTGAGTAATTTCTGTCGTCCATTTGCTTATTTCCACCCTTTGAGCCAATATTTAATATCGAATGATCCACCACCTGATTGCGTCAAGATTATTGTCGTATTTCGGGCCATTTTGTGCGATAATTAAAGGTAGACACGCGGTCATAAAAATGGTAGATTTACGATAGTCTTGCGGATTTTTCGGGAAACCCTTAAAATATTAAAATAGAATTATGAAATAAATTTTAGAGTCTTGATTAAAATCGTACATTTTTATCATTATTATTGTTAAATTGGAATTCAAATGACGCCACATTTAATTGATTTGGTCGTATTTTCAATGTTATTGTAAACTTCAATTTATCTTCCTTTGTGTTTACCCTATTCATCATCACTATGTGTGTTTTAAATTATAAAACTGGCTCAATTTCAACAAGACCTTTATTTTAAATGATAGTGAGCGAAATTAACATTAATGTTCTTATCACTTTAGATGTGTCTGTTGACTGGCATCCAACAGAACATTATAATACCCTACTTAGGGTGATTTAAATACGTTGTAACAGTAAAAGGGTAGATATCTGGCAATTGTACACAAACAGGAAGTTTTAAGTTTACGATTTGTACGTTTCGACTTTATTATTCTGTTTGGATTAGTTTTGGGATTTGTACATATTCAACTAATCGTTGATTAACAAATCCGATTAAACGAACACGTTTGATCAATTATTGTACATGTCATAATCTTGATCTATCTGAAACAACAAAACCCAATTGTAAAATCGGAGAGATTTATTGCGAAATTGAATGATGAAAGTGGACATATGGGGGAGAATAGATTGAAAAACTTTTGCGATATACAAATATTAACTTTGAATTTCCAATTTGAATGGACAGATTCGGAAGATTAGAAATCGAAACTGTACAGTATCAATATTGAAATTTTTAGAACGATTGAAACTGATAACGCTCAGAATCGAATTCAAAGTTTCACCCAAATACATTGTTTTGTACATAATAGATACTCTTCCAATATGATTCATTCGATGTTAACATTTGGTAAATTAACAGTTGTCGCAACAATTTCGCTACTTCAAATGATTTATATTCACGCACCCCTATTTTATATTTTCTGCTTCTATATTTTAACCAAAACTAACGTAAATTTACACAATTTCGGTTAGAGAATTGTCTTTTATTTAATGGTGTTTTATTCAGCTTGTCGACAGAATACGATTAACAAGTCTAAAGTTTTGTTAACTTGCTAGACGTGTTAGGCTTTCAATGGGATGGTTTTTTTGTCGTTACTGCATAGAGACGTCTATTGGGATAAATGCAATAACATGTAGTAAATAGCGAACGACAAGTAGCTTTATTTCTTCGCAAATCTCTTAAACTGTCGTCGGTTTGACATGATCAATTCGGCTAGGATTAATTGCTGAGTTTGCTGTCGGCTAAGATGTAGACATTGGAAGAGTTCGGTATGAAATGATAGAGAATTTCAGACTAAACCCATTAACAAAATTATTGATTCGTTTAATATTACAAAACGAGACTGTTAAAGGGGATTGTTCAACAAATTAGAAATTTCGATTTTTCTTGTTTCTCGAGGAAATCGGAGATAGTAATCGTAATAATAACAACAATAACAGAACAGCTTTGATGTTAAACGAAGTTTATTACCAATCTGTTTTAGAAAATATATAAATAATAGGAAATATACAGCTTGTTAGAATTGAAAATTCAGTTTAAATCCAGAAAGGAGCTTTTCGTTTTAAAGACATTACAGTCTTTACTAAATAACTGATTATAGTAGTTTTAACTGGGGATATGTATTCCCAGTTAATATTTGTTGCAATGTTGCAACAAAGCGCATTAATCCTAATAAATGTCAAGGAAGGTTGCTTTAAAGTGCAAATAAATCGATATTTGTTACGCTTTTATAACCGACCAAGTAAATAAAAGAACAAACTTTCAAAAAGATCTTGAGAGTGAACCGAAAACTTTCATGCAAGCACTAATGAAAATAACCGAATTTGTTAGTACCAATTATACAATTCGCTCCAATATTTAATTTATTTAAAATTAATTTAATTTGTTGACATTCTGTTTGAAAACCTACCGGATGTTTTGATTATTTCTTCATAATAGAAAAGAACTTTTCCGGATTCTATAAGTGTAAACACTGTTGTTCTCGTTTTATTGTTGGAATTCTCGTGTTTTTGTCGAGGGAAATATTGAAAAATCTTGTCAATTGTCGTCAATTTCCGGTTATTTTAAACGTCTGTTGCAGTAACGTTCAAATTATATTGTCAAGTATTTTTTACCAATAAGAGGTTGGCTCTTCAGAATTTAATCAGACTGTTGATTATATCCACGATTTTCGATTATTGAATATTGATTGAAGCTCAACGCCCATAACAAAAGAGCAAATTTGCGAAATACCCTCAATTTTTATATCGCTCCTATTAAATTGTCAGTGTTTAAAAATGGGGCAAACTTACCTTTTTATCGTGACGATAACGGCTGGATTGTCGTCGACACAATCCTTGATGATGTTGATTAAAATTCGTTGAGGCATCCAATTGTTTCTTTAATTGTTGCGAACTATTCCACAAACATATAGCAATTCTTGAATACAATAACTGTAAAAATTTAAATGAAACATCCTCTATAGTGGAGAGTTTAATTGTGCAATACTCTTCTAAACTAGAATTTCGATAACAATGTTACATTCTTACCAATGAGGAAAATAACGCTGTACAATTACATTTTTATTTTCCTCAATATCAAGTATTGACGCTATAAAACAAGAGACTATATCCTTTCTATGTGATAGAAGAAATTTATAACAAAGCAACTCTTAGCAGCTTGTGAGAGAGAACTGTGGGAAATTCAAAAGAATTCCATTGGAATTCCGTTTACCACACAGCAGGTGTTTGCATATTTTTGCGTAATAAAGAACCGTCTATTTAGACTTTTGTTCTTATGTCTTTTGAAGTGGAAACCATAAATCCACACAGATAAATAGCGGTAATGTTCACCAATCTCCTCGCTATTTTACCACCTAGAAGTTGAGCTTGATAGTTGATGAAGAACACATAGACAAACTGAATACAAATTAGATGATCATAGTGTTTATTAAAATGCAAATAGAACTGTAGCTTCCGAAATAACTCATCGTAAACAAAATGATTTTTAAAGTGGACGTTGAGTTTTAATGAGATTATCAAAAAAAAAACTGAACGTAAAGTTTGGATGAGAATTAGAAAGGACTTCCTGGAATTTGTCTCAAAGGAACATAATTAAACACATCTGTTAATCTACAACGAGCTGTTTTCTTTTAAACAACCATCTCTCTGTTGTATTTGAATTATTTAGTGGAAAAATAAATTAGATTTTCGTCTTTTGAAAATTCAACAAACTGTCGCTCTTAAATTGAAGCTTTTAGGTGTGACAACAGATTTTTTGATCGCCAAACTTTCCGATTTTTTAATTTTCGTAATTAACGAGAGAATATGTCGGAAATTGCGCCTGTTTTAATACCATCACCAATATTGGAGAAGCTTTAAGCTTTGAAGTTGTGCACAAATGATAGAATAAACTGGGAGTTGCAATTCTAGTTTAAGTTGGAAATTCGTTTTTTTTTAATCAAAGTTTGTGGAATTGTTGAAAAAAGCGGATAGATTTCAGATGACCGTTTGCCAACAATGAGACACTATCTGTTGTGCAACTTCCTCATTCTATTTAGAAAGTTTTCATCGATTTCAATTGGCCCGAAATAGTATAAACGTTCACCGACAATTTATTGTAAATTGTTAAAATATAACAAAGGTTGTAAAACGTAATGTTGTGGAAGTAAAACGATTGAAAACGGCGATATCTGATGAAAAATTGAAATTTATCGAGCGTTTCCAATAAAATCGGCTTCTAAACACAAGATGCAATCCACATTCCCATTATTATGTAAAATTTACAGAAGTTATTCGTTATTCGCTCGAAGTAAATGTTAACATTAGAAATCTTGGCGGACTATCTCGAAAAAATATCGGGATGGTAGATATCTCGGCCGATTTTAAATAGGAATCTCAACCGCAGTGAGCCTATACGATTTGGAAAATCCGACTGAATTTTCTGATAATTACGAAAAACCGTATTTTCCACTAGAAAAAAGTGTGCATATAACGGCGGGTAATACTCGTTGTATAATCAATAAAATGAAATGAAATGCATATAGGTAGATCAAAGAAAGTTAGGGCACGTTTTTCGAAAAAACCGCCCCTAAATGGACCTTTCGAAATTGCACGTTTTAAGAGACGCAGCAGATGATGTGGTTTCGATAATTATAATTGGCAACTTCATTCTCTCAAACGAAGATTGTAAATTTGCAACGAAAGGGCATAGAATGCGGACTGCCCCTCGAGCGGGACCCTTAGACAATTCTCTATTGTTATTCTTTGCAAGTTACAAACGAGATAATGCTGAAACAGCACTGGGATAAATCGTGCAATATTGGATCTCCTCGCGACCAACTATCCTATCAGAACAAAATAAAAATAATCTTACGATTGAAATACGTCAACGAAAATACGAATAGATTTTTAATGACGACACAAGCGGAGATTATTTACCAAGTTTCAACCGCCCCCGTTCCGGAAGAGCACAAATAAACGTCGTCAAGTTGAAAAGATGCTTGCGTCAATGGAACGGAAAACGTGAAAGAGTATTGGCACAATAATTGTTGGAAAATAATTGTACGAAACTTACCGACATTATAGCTAACGGTATATCGTAAAACAGAACGAAATGTATCATGTCGAATAGTTCGGAATTATATTTCTGTCGATTCAAGACGCACACTGTTTCATTTATATTGCCAATTTGTACAGTTATCGTATTGCCCCAATAGAATTTCGGTGAACTGTACAATATGCATGTGATCCAAACAGCGAAGATAATTAACTGAAAGTAAGAAGTAGAATTAAAAAAAAATCGATAAATCCTTAAAGTAACCACTAGGAAAGTTTCAATTCTTATCGTTTTCCATCAACGAACACAATCAATTGAAAGAATTAAGTTTAAACTGTGATTAAAACTGGGATTTATTTACGTTTCGATAAAAGGCGGCTATTATGATTTTCTGTTAGCTTTCAATAAAAGCGTGTCTATTCCGTAATTGTGTCAATGTAATCAAGCTCTAACTAGAGCTGAAAATTAGAGGCTTTTACGCTAGAACTATTCAAATAATGTAGTAAATGTCAAGGTGAATACCTAACCATCTATTTTCCATTATATTGACTGATTTATTATTGAATTTCTAATATCATACAGGATCGATACTAAGTACGGAAAAACGTATCGTTTTTGACATCAATAGAATATTAACGTTATACTCCATTATAATTGATAGAACGATTGAACATTTATGAGTTATTTTGTCAGTTATAATAATTAATTGGGAATATGCGGTTTTGCACGGTTGGCAAAATGGTGGAGGCGCCTAGTAATTGTTAGAAACGAATTTTTCGGTAATAGATTTATAGAAGCCGCCACAAACTAGCATGTTTGAGTTAAATTGAGCAAGACTGAAAATATAGAGTTGTATGATTTGATAAATTTGAGAAAATTACATTTCGCTACACAAATTATATTCGAAATAAATGTAATTTTCATGCATGTTAGCGTAAAAGAGATTGTATTGCATGTTCTTATATACTAAGTGCATTTCTGGTAAGTTTCTTTGTCGAATTTCGAGGAAATCTAGTGAAACTTTCTAGTGGTGTTGTAATTAATAAAGATTTCTACTTACCCTCAATCGACTGGGTGTTAGAATTTGTTTGCACGTTATCGGGTAGATTATAGCGAAATATCGTTCAATGCAAATTATGACAAGAATAAAAATACTGGCCGTGTTGCTCAACGATTGGATGAACATGTACATTTTGCAGAGAAACTCACCTAGAATCCAGCTGGAAATAAAATTGAAGTCAAAAAGGAAACGATACACATAAATCTTGGGGCTTTTTTTGTCAAATTTTTATCATGCACAAAATTCTCTCGTTTACACGTTCACACTCATCCTATTATACATATTGTAGTTTAAATAATGATATTTAAACTACACGTTGTTATTATTAAATAACTTTCTGTCTTGTTCGTTACACTTTCAACGGTTGAAAGGGCGAACGGACGAATTGTGAAGACTTGAAAGATTAAATTCCAGGATTCTTTACCGAATCTTATTCCTTTGTCTGGTGCAGTTTTTTTGTATGCTTGTAAGCATTGTGCATTGTGTTGGCCTAAAAACAGTCTACCGAAATTTCGTAGTATTTAATTTATAATGTCTCTGTGAGTTTGCTGCCACAAATCCTCGGGCAATTCTACGTGAATTCTACACAGAAATTGTTTTGTAGTTGGTCCGTTGACTAGACAAGTAGTCCGATTCTAAGGTTAAAAGGCTGAGGAATCCCATTAAAACATAATTGAAACTACACGTAAAACAGTCTTGTTTATTTTCAGTCAATAAAAGCATTCAGTTTCAAATGTATAATATAGGAATATAGAGTTGGTAAATAGAGCAAGTCTCTTCTGGAGAACAAATAGGATTTCAGCCTGGTAGGTCATGGACAAACAGTGTGATTAACTGGAAAAGACGGAGATTACAAACAATAAAACGCTTAAAATTACTACAATCATTTGTGAGAAATGTCATTTAGAACTAAATAAATCAAAGCTTTTTTACTGATTGTGAGCAATAATAAATCATAGCTGATTTTTAATATATAGAAAGAAAGTTTGGAATTTTTTCTCGCCAACAAACTTTACAATAGTGCAAAGAATTGGATAAATAAGCAAAAATAGATTTGTAAAAACTCTCATCTGGATCCAACCGGAGAAAGTTGTGAATGATTAAATTAACAAACTTTACTGTCGTTAAAACGAAACTTGTGTTTAAAGTTGGCGTTAAAGAAAGCGTACTTATAAACTAATTCCATCCATCTGAATGTAATTTCTTGGTAAATAGTTCAGAGAATTTTTTTAATATTCGTCGAAATGATATGAAAGTGATTGTTAGTGTGTAAGGGTACTTCTCCACTTCATCATAACTTTTTGATGGAATCATCCCTTTTTTCAAGCGAGGAAAATGGGCGGTAGACTCTCGAGTCTTTGGAAACTTAACAAAGAAAGTGCGACAAAAATCGTATCATGGTGTAATAACAATTTACGACTATAACTAGAATAATTATTAGAAATTATAGAGATAATAGTAGTAATAGAGCTTATATTTATTACCAAGAACCTTATTATTTTCGTTTTATTTTGTTGTTATATTTTCATAAAACTAACGACTCTTTAAAGCTACATAATGTGATGGACGAGTGTAATACTTTATAAAATTCTACTTCACTCCCATTGGAAGCAATGTGTTCTATTTTCGTTGATGTACACGAAAAAATTGTAAATCACAATAACAGACTGATTGTAAAAGTGTCTACCTAGTGATCAATATTTAAGGGAGCAGATATGAAAGGGTCGTGTTTGTAGAGGACGCTCACATTATACACGAAACCGGTAGGAATAATTTGCTTAATAATTGATATTTAAAAAGGATTTATTTTAATACTCGAAAAATGGCACAAAATGCAAGAATAATGATAGAGTTGATCTGAATTTAAGGTTAGAAATTTGTACATTCTGTTTATACCAACCTACTTTTACGAGGGCGCGTAATTCAATCATTTTGTTCAACAAAAATAGCAAAAAACAAAAATCGTTTAGCCTATTGTTGCAATTAAACCGACCACAATCATATTTACTTTCATCCCTTTGTAAACAATCTTCAAACGGGCAGTATTTTCGATAGTTTTATCGTTAGGTAAAATTTTGAATTCTGGATAGACGCCAGCGTTTAATTAAAATTTCAACAATCGGATAGTTGAAAAATTATTATATTGTAATTTTTTTTAATTATCCGCTGAATTAATGAACGTCTACTGTTTAATTTTTTCACAGTTTGTAAACATGTTTTGATAAAAAAAGTAATTAGAACGAACATTAATAATATTAATAATACGTTTTCGTTGCATATAAACATGAAGTAATCTTTCGTTTATGTAATTTTATTGAAAATATTCCAATGTTTATATTTGTTTTAAATAATTTTCAAATAACACACATAAAATTATGTGTAAACATTGCAGCTTTATTATTAATAATAATAATAAACAATAATAAACCTTTGCTTACCTATCAACAATGTAAATAAATAGATTTTGATAAACACAGAAGACTGCTACACAGAAATCAGCAACGGCAAGGTTTGCTAAGAAAAAATTCGTGATTGATCGTAGACGACGACTTAATGTTACCACCAGGATTACAAGCAGATTTCCTGAAATCATGAAAAATAAACGAAAATTAATATCTCGAATTACAAATAAACAAATCATTTAAACATCTCAGGCTGGTAAATTGGTAAACTCATTAAAAATTGATGATTTATGGCGAAAATTGATCAAAATCTGGACTAAACTTGTCCGTTTTCCTGTCGTAATTTGTTAAAAACTGACAATTTAGGGTGAAATTATCACAAAATTTATGATTAAACTCATCAAAAAATTGTTGAAAGCGTCAGTCACGAGATTCGTTAAAAATCGATAAAGTTACAACTTTTTGAAACCGTAATAACTTTCGTTTGACAAAAGTTGATGAAAATTTATTGAAATCCGGACGAAAAATCAAAAGTCCAACTCAAAATGAATAACTGATGATTCGGAACAAGAATACTGCAAGAATATCTCGAGAATCTTTTGAAATGACGACTAGAATTGCAGTTTGTAGAAAGCTTTATCGTTAATCGCGAGAATCTCCTAAAATGGAGATTTAAAATAGAAAATTCTCGGTTTAAAACCACCACGATTCGATATTATCATTAAAATGTCGGTGAAACTTGATTGAAATTGGTTGGATAGTGTAGACTCATTGAAATAAATTGGAACCAATTAAACTAAGGAATTGAAGCTGGATTTTTCGAATATCAGGAGAAACTCAATCAAAACAAAGCTACAATTCGGTCGTTTAATTGAATCTCTTTTACACCTATCACTCTTTAGTTTATATCGAAATTTGAAGAAATTCATCAATGCGGATGTTGAATTTCAATAAAACACAATTTATGGTCGATATTAATTGAAAATCGTATTCTTCTATTATTTATAAGCTACAATTACGATTTAATATATTCGAAAGAGTATTTTTGTAGCATTTTAAATAGTCTCATTTTTTTTTATCTTAAAAACGATTCTCTCCCCTTTCTAGGTTTCTGTGGGTCATTCATTCTTTTCCATTCCGGTTTACAAACATACAAAAAAGTGTTTTATTCGTGAATGTGTAATTTAAATGGTTGTTGTTGCTTGTAAAAAGAGACTAGAAGGTAATTTTTTGTAATTTATAACAATTACGAGTATAATGAAACTGTTAAAATCAATAATCTGATTATACTACAGTTGAATGATGATGTAGATGAAAGGATAATTTATTAATTAAATATTGAGTGTATTAATTGTAAAATATATTGAGAATATTATCAAAATATGCAAGCGTATAATTAATGGATCTGAAGTTAATGACATTTAAAAGAATAATAAAATGCTACGAACAGGAAAATAGCATTGTATGTTGTAAGAACACGGTTGAACAATTACGGTCTTTTGTTGAAAAGCTAATGGATTACATCTAAATTCGTATAGGTGGATCTTCCGTTTTTGTTTTTTTAGGTCGTTTATTTATTTGGATTTGGATACTGTTTTTTTTTTCGTTTGAAGTTGCAACGAATGTATTTATTCATTTAGTAAAATTGAAGATTTCTTTTTTTACGTTGAAATTAAGAGGGTATAACGACAATGGTAGCGAGGTTTTATCCTAAAAAGTTCCATTTTTTGTGGTATAGCTCTCTTAAGCTGCGATACAAGCCCTTTATTACTCGTCTAGTGCGCCTTTAAAAGCTTTCTATATGGAACAACTGTTAGTTCTCAACAATGGTTGCAATCTCTGAAGTGCTCATTGTAAATTGGAATAATCGCGCTAATCTAATTAATTTTTTGTAATTCTCTAATTAATTGTTTGGAATGGTCTAATAACAACAAATGTGACATTTCCGTAATTATAATCTGTAAAATTTCAATTTTCCAACGTTTCATTATCAGAGCTCTCCGCAATTTTGTTCATTTAAATTTTTTCGGGGAATTTTCTACAATTTTCGCTAGTAGCATTTTTGGTGTCGTGTTTAAAAAAATTACTTTGAGGCAGCCACGAAATCCTGTTTATTATATTCAGATTATTTTCCAATAAAAATTCTGGCATTTTCTAAACTTCTGAATAGCTTAGAGATTTATTGGAAAAACAAACAATATGTTCGAAATCCATCATATACAGGATACCTCAACCATAGAGAGGGTTTATTGTTCGCTGATTTATGAGAGGAGAAAATGTTAAAAAATTCGGGAGAGATATTAGAGGTGAATGTGGTATTTTAGATATAGCCTATTCGTATATAACAGTCCTAAAACGGTGGGCGATTTGAGAAATATTTTGGGGATTTGTAGTTTCTACCCAACATTTTGTCGAAATTAGAACACTGTAGCTTAGCGGGAAATTGGTGAAATACCGCTTTAATCTAAATTCTAAAATTCTTGAATAAAAGATATTGAAAAGGTAGTTTTTCCGTTTTTTATCACTGGATGCTGGAAAACGGCAAAAATAACGATTGGTAATTTGAAAAAATTGATAAACAGGAGCGATAAACAATCTTATACTATTCAAGGGTGAAATAGTAAACAACTGGTAGTGATAAACGGTTATTCATCCATTCATTATCGATCTCAAATTGTTTTGCTATTTTATTCAGGATCCAGTGATGAAAAACGTAAAAAAATTGAAATTTTAGGCTTAAAACCGAAAATTATTAAATTTTCTGACTTGAGACTGTATCGTAAAGAGGTACAGTACAGATTTTCAAACTGTAAAGTGTTGTGTGAATTTTAATTTGTCACAGAGAATTATGTAACTAAATTATGAATTTCCTAGTTGTGCACTAATTGCTGTCATCCTAATCGAGTTGCATTAACAACTGTTATCAAGTAACAAATTTAACTCTGCATTTAAACATTATTAGGTGCGCGTTGATCTCAATTTTCGAATCGATTTGTGGCTTATTTTAGATTTAATATTGCACGTTTATTGAGAAATTTATCAGCTATCGTTAGCTAATTCACGTCCGCATTCTGGCTTTTAACCGAATTAAATGGAAACCTCAAGACGTTTTGCATAATTCTATTATGCACGGCTGCATTGTTTGCACTTTCTCGATCAAAACTTTGAACGTGCTCTCCATAATAATCCAAACAATTATAAAAAAAAAAAAACAGAAACACTAACCATGTACTCGATTGGGAACATTCGTTTAGCTTCTCTCAACGGTGGTGTTTCCCATCTATTGGTATTGTATTTGACGTGAACTATCACTAATCTTTTTTGACTGACAGCTACATAATGTTGCGATTAGTTTATCGGCAAAAAGACCAAACGAAAATTTGCCTGTGTATTTGAAGTTTTTGTTCGTTTTATAAAATACCGCTCAATCAGGAACTGATACGGAATTGTGGAAATTTGACGACTTCAAACGGCAAACCATCAATATAGAATATTCAAAAACGACTAAACAAAACGACATTGATTTATGTCATTGTTATTTCTAACAAAATATGGAATAACTAACGAGATTTTTAATTATTTTTCGTGTTGTAGAATCACTAGTACGTGCCCTGAAAAAGATTTCAATTGGTGTACAAATCCAGACGCAATAATAATCTCGAATCGAGTCTCTTTAATGTGTTAGAAGGTGACTAATCTCTTGAGTTGATTATCATCCCTGTTGAAGGTGATTATAATCTAGAAAATTAACCCCAACACTGAGATTTGCTTAAATTGCATTTTCCTGAATCTAACAATAACTGGAAAATTGTTGTGAAAGAATCAGTTTCATTAGATTTGCTTGTATTTTGATAACTAATCCCAGTGCCAGTTTTGTTGATTCAACTAAAACATCATTTCAGGTAGTATTGAAACATTAAAGCACTTTATTTGATAATTCAGTTATTCGTTGATACTTTATAAATATTTATATAAATTCAGATAATTTACAAATTTCATACTTTCGTTATTCTACCTTGGCTAGTTTCAGGGTGATTCATATTAACTATCGTAGATTCTAACGAGATTTCAGGGTTTTTGTAAAGTAGTCTCTCGAGGCCTACAAAAACAGAAGTCTGAAGCTTATTAAGAAGTCGGTGAAGAGTAATAATTTTGCGAGACCTTACAAATAAACTACCAAATCTCACAATTTTTTTACATAAATTAAATAAATCAAACCAAATTTCAGGCTAAAATAATGGTTCAAAGTAACTAAACATTCTCAAAGGTAATTTGAGTTTTTTACTAAACAAATAATGAAGATTTCTAAGGGATATTGTATTTTTCATAATTTTCCTATAGAAATTAAACAATTCAACAACTCTGAAGATCTTCAGATTTTTAGAAGAATAATTGCCAATCTCTTGATTGACCTCCAATTATTCCTGATTGTATCCATTCGATAACGAACCTGCATCTTTACTCATTTATTTGATTCACCCTCAATTCGAATAAAGAAACACACAAAGTGGGTGGATTTGTTTTAAATTTAGGCGATTTCAGCAGTTTCTCGGTTCTTTAAGTGGTATCAAATCCGACTATGACCCTAAAATGTTGAAATTATTCCGATTCGTTGAAGGGTTGAGTTAAATTAGTGGCACCGGCTGTATTTGACTCTTCCATTGTCCAAGAAATTTCTATGCATGTCCCTTCTGTGAAGAACAAGTTTTCATTTCGTTGGACACAATGATGAAATCGATTCGAGATTATGGTCTTAAAATATAGTTTGTTATGATGAATTTTTAGAAGTTTTTATCCGTGCCCATGAGTTGGAGCCTCCTCTATAAAGAAGCATTGCGGTTTAAGACTGCGCCTTGAGAATATTAGCTCGTAACTCAACAACTTGTTGTCGAATCAGAAAACCGTGCCATCTAGTTGAGGATCTAATCAACAATTTGATTATACATGGTGTAAATTTAGTTGTGTAGTATCTACCCTTATAAATCAGTATTGAAGTAAATCTATTATGGGACAATTAATATGAAAATTTGGCAATGTTCTGTTGAATTTTCCTCATATTCATGGTAAATAAAAAGTATTGAAGCGGAAATATTAAATTAACAAAAATGAATCGATTATTGTGCAATATATGTAATGGGGTTTTAAAATGTTATTTCATGAATTTTAAAATTTCCATTATTACCATAATATGTGGTAAAAATGGATTTACTGGATTATATCTTTAGAACTCCTAGTTGGATACTTTTACATTATCTGTTTTATTAGTGCAATTTTCCACTTAGATGATCAAATTTTATATCAAATCTCTCCAGTTTTATTTCTTACGAAAATTAATCGTGCATTGTTTAGTAGTTTAAACAATCCCTCAAGTCGATCTAAACTTTCCTAGTTGCGGTGAAATAAATTTGCAAGTCTTACAATGTTGTAATTTTCCATTCAGATAATCAAAAAGAAATATTTCATATCAAATCTAACTTTTCCTAGTCGGTGGAATAAATTTAAAACGATAATGAAAATTTGATCGGATATTTTCTCATTTTGAGCGTTTCTATTAAAAAATCTTGTATTAAATACAGCGGAAATTTGATAACAGGCCGTCAAGTTAAAACTTTGAAATTTTGCAACTAATTGATAGTCTTGAGAGTCTCATTTATTACAAAATTGATCGTTTAGTTTTGACATTAATTTATTGGGGGATTTTGACTTAATATAAACGGACAATAAAGTTTTATTAAATAAAATCTCTCCATTATTAAACTCACGGTAAAGACGATTAAAGTGGCTCTAAGCCGTATAAATTCTGTTACGAAATAAATTATAACAGTTGGATAGTTCGGTGTCTAGCCATTTGTCTGTGATTTAAAACAAAGAACGGGTTACCGCCTTTAAATTTATACGGGAAATCCACTTGTGAATACTTCAAGTTTTCATAGATTTTCCGGAAAACTATCATTACTAATTAATAAACGTTGAATTATAACGCAAAATATGATAATGCAGCTTTTAAATTAATTCCAAGTTTTCCTCTATAATTCAAAATTTTATCAGAATTTCCCAAGATGAGATATTTCAATGTTTCACATCTTGAAATCCTCTCTCCATTGATGTACCGTAGATTTAAATATTTTATAAAACAAGCCAGAATTCTTTCAAGAACGATCATCTTTTCTTATTTCGCGTTTTTTCTCTACAATTACAGTTATTAAAGCTGTACAGGAAAGCTTCTAGAAGCACACATATGTCGACTTAATTAGTGTGCTTTAATTGGTTAGTTAGTAACACTCACTTGGATTATACGATGCACAAATATAGCATAAAATATCAGATTATATTCTATATGTATAAATATATCACGGAAAACTCGTTCCTTTGGAAAGATATTGGATTTACTTGTCGTAAAAACATCAACTGGCATCTTTATAGTCTACGTTTATGAGTAAATGTAGCGGACATGAAAACAGGAGGTATTCTGTAACTGTAGATAATTAAGTCAGCATCGATTTTGAGGGCTACCGGTAACTGACATTGAACATAAATAAACTATAGTATATGTTCCAATTCTGATGACTTTCTCATAAAACACGAAATATCTCCCTTGAGTCTTGTATGTTTATGACTTTTGAAATGTGTTACACGCTAGAGAACAGACTTTGCAGTAAAATTCAAAAATGTTGAAATAAAAACATATTTTAATAAAAAAATCACTAAAATAGGAAACTACTTGTACAAATAATTCACCAATTCTCCAAAATACTGGAGTAACAGGACATAAATTTGTAATAGTAAGGAATTAGTTACCAGTTCCCCGTCTGGGGAGTTTTGTTACCCACCCATTTTTTGATGAGTGTGTGGAATTCTATTGGCCAATGTTGAATTGCGCGCTCTAACCAAATTCCCAAAATTTCTAACCGTACAATTCCAAACTTGATTGATGCCAGTCTTATTCTGTTGCGTTTGAAGAATTTGTCAATCATTTCTACAAGTAAGTAGCTATTTCTTCTACTATTTTGATTGTTTTAAACTAAAATTTTCGAAAAATTGTTCAAAAAGGAATCGATACGAATAAAGGTAGTCAAAATTGAAGTTTTTCACCAATACGGAAAAATTTAGCAGCTTTTTAATAACTGCTAATATTTGCAATTTGTATTCATGAAGTTCTCTATCTGAGTAATAAACCGTTTAATCGAATAGGGGTGAGAAAACTTCTCGACTTTCAATTATCGATTTAGGGGCATCATTAATACGCTTATCGTTAATTTTCAATACACTCCATTTCAAAGATAACAACGTTAAAATAAGCTGATAAGTTAATTACAAGAACTGGTGCGTTTATAAAATTCCATCTCTAGCCCATCGAAGATTTAAATTACTCATCGACAGTGGTAATTAACATTATGTACATAATAAAATAACATTATTCAATGTAATTAACGACTTTATTTGAACAAAACTAGAGTTTTAGTGGTAGTTTTTGATGTGAAATAATAAAATTTTAGGCGAACATTGTTGGCATTATTGTTGGGCGACATTGTGGCGGCTATTATTAAAAAACTTTATACGAATACAAACGGACAAATAGTTGATTCTTTTTCGAAAAGTTTACAACACGAACGTTAACCAAAATTACAATTAATTGTACAAACTTTTGATGACAATATAGGTTTGCCTTTTTTTATATCGAACGATTCTTCAAACTTGTTTTAGAGCCAGTTCATCTTTATCCACGATGAAATCTTGAATAAGAGGGCTTATAAAATAGAGCAGCTACTTTAGAATTCTTCAAACATGTCCACAATGAATTGACGTTAATGTAAAACTATAAAGAGATAATCCTAATTGACAACAACATATTAAGATCGATAACAAAAGGGGAGTGGAAGTTTAGTTTCAGTCTTGTGAACGAAATGGGGCGTTTATTTTAATTATAATGATACTGAAAGTAGTTTTTCCGTTATTTCTACTTAACGTCAATATCCATTAACGGCTAAAATGTCCGTATCATCAATTAAATCTCTTTGATATTATTGTTTATCGTTAAAGAAAAATTGATACTTACCGAAAAAACACAAACAGAACACGATTGTATACAGCGAAATGAAGATGATTCTTATGTAGACACGGTCGAAAATGTACTCTTGATCGTCACCCAATAAGGTAGTTTTATTTTTCAGACAATCATTTTCAGTACAATTGCCATCGTAATAATTATCCATTGTTAAATTGGTTATATAGTCCATTTTTTCGGTCATATTGTTGTTGGACTTATCCGGCCATATTCTGGAAGTAAAACAATGTAAATTAGAATCATTTCAGAAAATTACAGTCTTCCTTTATCGACGATCAAGCGTTGACACGCTATACTCCCATTTTATCAATTTGAACGTAACTAGAATTGTAATAAAACAACGTTCAGTTTTTGTATGCCGGTCTATTGTGTTGCTTCTAAAATATTATGGAAAAATACAAATTTGTCATTTTCAAAGCGAAATTATCCGTTAAAAAACTTCATTACGTTTGGACGTTTTTCTTCAAACAACATTACGAGATAAATTGTGAATTTAATGACCAGAATCTGTCTTTGTATGCGAACTTGTTAACGGTTTTAAAGTTAAACATTTCAATTCCATTTAAAGTCACGTTTTATTTTATTTATTGTTATTGTTGTTCGTTAATTAATAACGACATGTATTTATGTTTATTTTAATTCTTTCAACTATATGTTGAATTTAATTAACAATACAGGAGTGTTATTTTATAAATGGGCGAAAATGGTGGATGCGCCAGGATGTTATTGTTCAACATAAGCGTACAATTGATTTTAACAATTTAAGCATAATATTATTGTTTCTAACTATAATGAGACGGTTTATTGATTTTATAATGCTTATAATTGGAAATTTATTCGATTTAATCGAATTATTGTTAGAAGTTTGTTAAGTATTCGAATTTTCGAATAGAAGCCAAACGAATATTCAAAAGAAAAATTATTATATAGGTCGAAAATTAATTGAACATTAAATTAGATTAAAGATCCAATTATGTGCTGAAAGTTTCCGAATTTGGCGAAAATGTGCAACACATTTTCGTTTAAATAAAAGAGAAGGTACGTTTAAAATTTATTGTCCGATGAAAATAAAATTGTAACAGATGGGTAATTTCGAGCGAATTTGGAGAACTTTGTGGGGCTAATTTAGTAAGATTAAATACAAAATTTGGGGCTAAGGAAATTGAGTTTTTCGCTTGTAAAACCTGAAAATTCTATCAATTCGGTAAGATTGCCAACTGAAAAACGTTTCGAGTTCTAGAGGCAGAATCTAAGAAATTGCATCGGCTTATCGGAATCAGGCCCGATTAAATTTGTATTATAACTGGATATTTCGATATTAAAATGTATTCAACTTTGAGTATTGAATGAAAATACTTCAAAAACGCCGCAAGAAACTGAAATATCCACAGTGAGAAGTTGGAGATTCTTATAATAAAGTGACTGAAATGAAACAGAGGCACTCAAAAGAAATACACGATAAAAAGTTAAGTGGTTTTTTTCTAACTTGAGAGTTAGAAAAATGCTAATAGAATACCAAAGAATTTATCGACACATAATAAAGAATAGACGCCATTCATAAATAAATACGAGGTAAAGTTTGTTTCAAGAGCACTTATGAGCTTCTTTTGGAATTATCAAAGGGCAACTTTCAGGAAATCTTGTAGTATAAGCTCAATAAATGTGACGTTGATTGTCGTAAATGTCACATCTACTTAATTAAAGTGTCCTAATTAGTTTTTTCGTATTAATCTGCGGTAAAAGTAGCTTGTATCATGTGCTGCGCATAGAAATATTCTCATAAAAGCTTAACTATAAGAACCATCTAATATTATTGAACGTAATAAAAATGGTATTCTGTAACTGTATACAGTCGCGTCATCTTGATATTCTATAACTAATGTGTGTTGAATTACAAAAGCAATAAATATTCCCTATCAGGTTTGAATTGTGCATAACTGCGATAGTACGGCACAATATTCACGATTATGGTTGAAATTGTGAATAGAATTGGAAGATTTGTTTAAAGTACAGGCAAATCTGCGTACAAATCGATATGTGTTGCTTTAAAATTCACATTTTATCCAAGGATTTTCTGCTTTTAAATTGATGTGGGATACTTAACCAACTGAACTCGAGGAAATATCAAAATTCGCCCAGTCAATAGTAATAATAAAGTCGTTTGTATAAATAGAAAGCGTGATTTTTCTATTATTGCCAAGTTCCACTTGAAACGCTCCTATCGTATATTGTGTTTACTCAAAAAATACACGATTTCTGTGGGACGTCCGGAGGAATTACCAACTAGCTTCCATTTAAAATCGGTTGAATTGGTTTTTGGCATGACACATCGACTTTACTTCAATACTCTGCCAAACTAACATTCAAAGACGAATCTTTTCATGTTGGCTTTGATATTTTGATTCGTGTCACGTGCAAATAAATCAATATTTACTCAATGACCCAAAGGGATAAATTTGAAATGAAGTGCTCTTTAATGACACCCCATATAGTTTTGTAGAAAACAACCTGTTGTAATTATTTCAAATATGAAAGTGTATTAGTCCTACGATTTGTCTAATAATTTTGACATTTCAGATAAATAAAGTCGATCTTTATTTTTAACTTGTAAATTGCTAAGTATCGAATGACATTGCCTCGTGGCAACAAAAGGACTCCAACATTAATCGAATTTCTTCTGTAACAAACAACTACAATTTGATATTTTCTGTGCGGACAGAATTAATACCTTTAGTAAAATTCATTAGTCCGTATTATAACTTTGTTTTCGTTTTTAGTAAAAAGTAAACATAATTAAATTGCCTTTATATAATAACTAATCCGTCGTTTATATTTACATGAATACATTACAAAGACTGCTGTTTAATAACAGCCACTTTTTTTATCGAGAATTTTTGAGAAATCTCTGGCGCATCCACCATTTTCACGCGTTTAAATTCTAATAAAGTTTTGGATATTTTCCGGCTCAAGGAAAGTTAACACGTTATTTTTTTTAATTAAAATAAAGTTCTAATAGGTTCAGATATACTAAAGCCGGTAGTTATTTTAGTGGACTTGTAATAGTTACAAAATTATAAGAAAACGATAACGAATTCGAGTTTAGATCGATTGTTAATGAAATATTTGTCTACAATCCTAAATTTTCTTATTTTAAACCTAATTGAGGCTGTTTTTAAAAGTAAAATGCTCCATAATAAGGAGTTTTCTATTTAACATAAAATTCACCTGGCGCATCCACCATTTTTACACAACTCACCCGGAACAGCTTCAAAATTTTAAAGAATAAATTATAATTATGTTAATTTAAGTTCACAAAGGAAATTTCAAGTGTTGAAATCAACTTAAATTAACCAAAATAAATACAAAAAATTCCAAAACATAGATTCCTTTCAATTTATTTGTATTCATACAGTCTGAAACAAACTGAAAATTTAGTGGCGCCTCTTGTATATTCAAATGAGGAATTTTTCTGCCTGATTAGTGAGAAAGTATCCGCAATATGAACTCAATTAAATTATCGTACATCTATATGGGTTTAATTAATTAAAAAGGTGGCCGTATGGTATTTTTGTTACATTATTTATGCCAGTTTCATTACTTTTTTGGTGTTGTATTAAAGCTTTCCAGTTAAGTATGTTTTGACGATTCACATTTTTTTTGTTTCAACTCGAAAGTTAATGGAAATTCTATTTGTTAAACAACAGACACGGTTCAGGTGTTGTATTGTGAATTTCAGGCGACGAGTTTATATTGTCTTGAATACAAGTATTTTCTGGATAAAGCGAGTTTAGAATTTACTGTACATGAATAGAATTACGGTTGTATAAATATGGGAAAATCTAGAATTTATTCGATTTAAAAGGGTACCTAACAGGGAGGAAGTTTGATTAATCTTTAAATCAATAAATTGCCATTACATATTTTACAATTTTGTGGATATTTCGCATTTAACGAAGTGTAACAGCTGAGAAATAAAATATAATATAAATACATTTTTTTCTAACAATCATAAAAATGTCTGTTGGGGGAGAAAAAAACGCCTATCGACAGCCAATACAGCTGTAAAGAAAAGTATGTTTGATAGTCCGTAAAATTATTGTGGATATATTTGCTAACTGATGAAAGCAAGAATTCGAATAGCTCGTTTCAAAGGATTTTTTTCCTTGAATTTTTCAATAGGAAAAAAGGACAATAAACAAAAATGGGCATTATTGCAAACAAATCGTATTTAGATTCGACTATGGAGAAAAAAATCATTTAAAATCTTATCGACGATTCGTTATTTCTTCTCTATATAAATTTAAAATTTCCAGTAAATGTAACATAAACAGTTATATATCATTTTTATGTTGTGTGTAGGAATTTATACGTCCCATGATGCTAATATGAGTAAGTTGCTAGAGATAGCCGTTTTAAATTCAGTCATCTGGCAATAAGTTTAACCGTATAGAATTTACACGATTTACGGTTACAATAAATACAAAAAATTCTACACTTCTAGCTTATATAATTGACAATTTCAGGTGTTCTCTTGTAGATGCAAACTAAATAAAGTCTTATTTATAACGCAATAAATCTAACGAAATTCTACATCTTGCAATTATTTTAAACACAGAATAACAAATAGAATAGATGCAGAAGTTTCGCTTAATTCAGTGGATTAAGTTGCACATTAATATTGGCTAAAGTTGTGGTTTTTCAGCGAAATAAAGTTCTACGGTTTGTTGGGAAAGAAGAGAATTTCGAATCGATTGCGATTTAAATTTCCGGATATCTTATCTGGGTGGTTTCGGGGTTGTTTCGACCACGAATATTCCAGTTGGTGCGATAAGATAAGGGGATCACGTCTCTTTATAAACAATATTAAAGATGTAGTGAAAGAAGGGAATTATACTAAAAGAGAATTTATTTGATCAAACATCGTCTCGGTGGTTGATTTATTGTTTTCATCTCGAAGAAATAGAGACACGTATGCGTTAGACATTCTCATCTCATACGTTGATTTTCGATGAAAGTAAAAGCTTGTTGTATAACCCAAAATAATCCATCTTGTTTGTAATTTAATGTAGTTGGGTGGTGCAATATTTTTTTATAAAAAGCACACATCAATTTATGCGAGTACTGGAGAAACAGCTTTATTCATTCAACTTTACCTGTTCCTTATCAAATATTTCCTATAGCTTGGAAAATCCGGGTAGATATTTGAAATTGATATGCCATTTCCAGGAAATACTGCAAAAATATGATTGATTGTTATTTACATAAGTTATTCGTTCAATTATTTCTCGTTTTGTGTCAGTAGAAATAGAGAATGATCACAATTATGGACGTCGGAAAGCTTCCACCTGTACCAATGTAAATAAACTGGTTAGCCGCAATTTTTCCCATTCGAAGTTGACGGAATTTCTTTGAAACGTTCTCAATTATATTGTCACGTTTTTAATTTTTATCCAAATGAACGCTGTACTGACACGTTTCGTTGGTTCTTTTCAAATTGAAAACGAGCTTAGTTCTCGGATATACCATTATCGGATGTCATTATTGGAAAAAGTCTTTTAATCAGCAGTTTTATATTAATCAAGTTTTATATTAACTCAAAAAAAATGCTAGAAGCAATTTTCTTTGTAATATTGCCACATATTCTTTTTTCTTTTCGTTTCGCCTCGTACAGTTGTCGGCGGAAAAATCAACATAAGTTTGAATTTTGATGCAATAATATGCACATAATTTCCGTGTTCATACGGTTTTATTTGTCGGTAGTGCCGAGAATTCCGACTGAAGAAGATCGAAATTGCGCCAACGAAATCCCCCGTACACTACCAGAATTACAATTAATTCCTCCCCGAAATTACAGAAATCGAACAGTCTTTCATACGACTTGCCAAATTTGCCGTCATTCGAGGAATTTATTCTTTCATTGTTTAGAATTTGATGGGAATTACGTGAATTAACGTAAATTGCAAGGCTCGATGCTCAAGTATCACCATTGGGGCCTGTAAAATTGCTTTAATTTTCTACAATGTCGTAAAACGAGAGTATAAAAATTCCGGGATTTTGGGTCAGAAATAAATCAATTTTGTGTTGAGTTTATGCGACTGGTGAATTTTATAGATGACCTTTGTGGAAAAATTTGAGTGCTGATTAAGTTGTTTTCAAAGTTGACGTATTAGCATTCAAGATCAGATGCTAATTTGTCGTATACGCTGAGAATTTTCAACAAATTTTCTGTTTACAAAAGTTCGATTCCATCGATCTGGCTCACAGTGACAATAAAAGCAAAAGAGAATTTGTATGCATCAGAACAGTTAAAGTACAAGTTGATTATAAGCGTCACGCACACGAAAATGAAGATTTCAAATTCGTATGAACCGTTCAATATCGTTAAACGAGAGTTTTTTATTCGAAATGAAAATGAATGGGATATAGACCATAATTATAGAATGAGTTGAATGAAGCTTCAAATTTTGGTAGAATTTGGCAGGCTTCCAACTTGATTCAATAAGGCTAAATCAATGGGAGAAGAAGAAGACCTATAATTAGAAAGGTTAAAGATTCGAAATATTAAAGTTTAGAAGCAGTTAGACTAATCGGGATTACAAGTTGTAGTTGTAAAAATCCTTCGTCGGTTGTGACAGACGGTTATGCACCGCAGGGTGTTCCTATAACGAAGATTTGTGATTGCAACTAACAGGACTACCCGAAAAACGTCTGATGAAACGAATCGCTGCTCGAAAATTTCGTTCCCCTGCTGACTTCAAAGCTACAAATAAATACAACTTAAAATGAGATTTTCTTCGGGGATTTACCAGTGGAATTGGAATCGACGACAAGGTGACAACTGAATTTATGACGTTCGGGACGAATAATCGAAAATAATTTCTATAGAAGATCTCGCAGTTTTGGTTAAAATAAAACCGAAGATTGATGAGAATTGGATCGAAATGGATGCATTGCATTTGATGGAAATTATGATCTAAATCGATAAGGAAGCTGTCTGAGCAAGCTTAGTTAAAACAGGACAAATAATTAGAATAAATATTAAAATCGGAGTCCCTTTTCGAGTTTTATCTGTATCAATACAAACAGCTAAAGTAAACGTTTCGTCCAATTTTCATGCTAGTAATAAAACTTTATTACATTTAGTTCTAAAATTATTACAACTAATCTGTATGAGCATACCGAAAAATTTACGATATTTCGCTGATTTTTTTGCACTTTAGTCAATATTTTATTACGATATGTTTGCGGATTTGAAGAGAATTGCTTTTAGGACGAAATGTTCAATTTAAATTTCCAACTCAAACGATATTAAAGTTCAGTAAAATCGGGGATTAATACGATTCTTGGCAGGATGGTAGCTCTTTAAGCCACCCCAATGAAATCAAAATTGCTCAAGGTAGAACACGTGTATAGAATTGTGCTGTTACTTTTTTATTATTTTACTGGTAAAAGCCCTCAAATTTTACTCGGTACAAATATTACAGTCCCTTAATTAAATTTGTTTAATTTCAATATATTCACTAACACAAAAGTTGTTGTTGAATATTGATGCTTCCGAAAATCAATAACTTCTTAGAATATTCGCTCAATTTCAAGCAAATTCTTCGTAAATTCATATTTTCTTTACTGTAATTTAAGACTTTTGATCGATAGTTTTCCTATAAGGCTAAAATTGTGGAATAAATGACAAAATTGAGGGTTGTTGAGATACTTGAGGGTGGAATTGGTAGATCTAATTGCACGACTTTGAGCCAAATTTCATTATTTTTTGTAATAAAATTCGCTTGTACTGTGCTAATTGAGGAAATATGGAAGTTTCTTTATTAAAACAATTCCCAAAATGGTTATTTAACAGTGTTAAATAATCAATTCTGTTATAAATTGGCATCCAACCCAATATTTCAAAAATTACTAAATTATCGGTGTTAACTTGGGTGAGAAAAAAGGACAGAGTGATATTGCAAGTTGGTATTATCGATTGCACAAATGCAAGTCAAGATAATAGATGAATTCAAGTTTACGCAAAGTTCCTACAGAATTCACTAAATTTGGTGGTAAATTCAAATATTTATTTTGTAACAAAATAAACTGAGTTGATTAATCGCAGTTTATTCTTTTATTATTAATAGCAAGAGTTGTGTTCGTTCTTTATTAATATAATATGAGATAACACAAGATAAATGGTAAATATGTGCAAGTTTAACCAAAATTGAAAGCTTTTCAGCTGTGTAAACTTGTCTGTAAACTAACCAATAGGAGTCTAAAATTTGGATGCGAAATTTAAATCGTTCCTGCTAGATCTACTGTAACTCTTAAGAATTAGAAAAAGAAAAACATCGTACTGGATTTAAATTAATCAAGTCGAGTTTGATCTAATTAATTTCAATCTGGAGGAGAATATCGAGGCTAAATTGTTTAGTTTTTTAATTAATTTATCGTCGCTAGAACTCGCTCGGCTCCACCTTTATAGTTTGTTATTTCAAAAGCGACCTTATCGTTCAGTAGAACACAAAGAAAAACAGAAAGAAATAAAGACAAACGATCAACTCCTAATTGAACAAGTAAAAAAATTGCGTCCTAGTATCCTTTTTTATAAACAGAAGTTTTATTGGAATACCCGTCTCGATAACCTGGCAATATCAATCAATCGAATATTTAAATTCGGTTGGTGATGGAATTGAATTTTCGCCCGTTTCAATTTATGCGTTAAACAAATATTGTTTTTCTATTATTTTGGTTGATTGTTTTTTAGAAATCAAAATGTTTACGTTTTATTATTTGAGTTACAATACATGCGGGGATTCTGTGCAAAATCTACCTGGAGTGAACTGACGAAATCATTTCGAAAGTCACCGTATGAGATTTTAGTGAAATTGAACAGCAACCGGCGGAATTTGAAAGGCTTCAAAATTGCGAATTTGCAGATTCATTGAACGGAACTGGCTAATGTCGTTGCCGATAAATATTATTGGAGCTGAATTTCAAACAAATCTAAAAATACATCTTTGAGTTATTTGTCTTTAATTAAAAAGTGTAGACTTTACATCAAATTTGAACAGCCTTATCGTCTTGAACCGACAAATATTGACCGTGTTCGTTGAAATTAACCATAAATTATCGCACTAAATCACAACAATTTCGTCATAAGTGTCGATAATTTCCGCAACTTAAACAATCCGGAATTGAAATGGAAATATTCGTGATTAACGATATTTGAACCGAAAGGATCATCTTTAATACAAGCGTTCTAAATTCTGCACAATTAACGCCCCAACATTAAATTGACAGTTTAGTTGACTTTAGAATGAACGTACTTTAAACTTTCTCCTGTTGCTTCGATTTTAGAGAATTTCTAGAGAATTACCCGTTGGTATCGTTAAAATTGTGCTGTTTTGGGAGACTTCAATTCAAATTTCCACCAACAAAAATACTTACCGTTTATCGAAACTCTTCAATGAATTAAACTCGAATTGTTTAAACGAACACGTCGTTAAATGAAACGCGCCAAAACTTTCAAGTTATAACGTATATACGCGTCCCTGTTGACTAGCTAAGAGCGTCGCGCACACTGATAGAAGAGCAGAGCGGCCGTCGCGACGCCCGCTATCAACAAAACTCAAACCACCCCTCTACTATTCGACAGTTTAGTTGGTCTCAAATGAATCCATCATCGAATTGTATTCCCATAATCAACTGTATTGCAACTTTAATTCGAGTTAATTTGAATAAAGTTCGAGTGATTTAATTTTATCTCTCCATAAGAAACTTGATAACCAATTAGAGAATTACAATAAGTTCTAAGAATTGAAACAAGTTTACAACTTTGTTTTATCACCGAAAAACTGCCATTCGATCGGTCTCATGAGTCTTGCAAGAAACATACGGGTTGCTTAATTTCTTTTAGAGCTTATTTAGTTTTTCTAGTTTATTTTGTCAAGCTGCCGGTTGATTTATACGGAAGACATTGATGTATTTGTCGGCCACAATACTACGACAACAAAAACGTCGTGTTGGCATATTCGTTAGAGTACAAAATCTAATCCGTAAAGAAAGACCCGGGATTAAATTGTGGGATAGTTGTGATAGGGACTGTCATTTGGTACATTTGTGGTAAATGAAGCGGAAATATCTTCCTTATTTACCCTTTTTTATGGTATTAGGGAGGAAATCCACGTACGAATATTTTCCCAATCAAAATAATTGTAGCTTATTTTTGGCTCCCTACTTGTTGTCGTCAATCATTTGGCCCGGGTTTGTATGATTACTACGACTTTACAATATTTTCCGTCTTCTACTTGAATCAACTACAAGAGTTTATCATCATTTTCGGATTAGTAGAATTCCGAATTAGATCGATTCGTTTAGTGTTTAGTACAGAAAAAAGCAATCATGGTGTTTTTCAAATAGACTTGAATGATAACAAAACCTGGTTTGTTCATCAGTCCATTTGATGTTTGAACAATTTTCCATTAATCAGTGTTTATTTTCCACTGTTATTCTATTCAAAACAAAATTTTGTTTGTTCAAGTTACGCTATTATTTGCCTTTAATGCCGATCACTGTAATTGCACAGAAAAATTCATCGACTCCTCTACATCTAATCAACAACCGGATCCGGATTGTGCGAATTTCGAAATTTAAACGAATTGAAATTGGGGCGCAATTGTAATAATTAATGGAATTATTCCGATATGTCGCCCGGCGCATCCACCAAATTTCAAACGTTAATATAGTTGCGCTCCATTAATAATAAAAGCAATAATTACGCATATATTTCCATGTTTGTTTGTTTACCACCGCAAACTTTCACACAGTTACAGTTCCAATAGCATTACGGAAACCGAATTTTCCTATTTTTGCCAGTTTTCCGGACGACATCCGTGTCATCTGTTCGGAATTGATAAACAACAACGGATACGCTGCATCGGCACACTCAGAGGCAGCAAAAATTGAATTTCCTTTTATTTTAAACCGTCGAATGGACGTGTAAATTACGCCCGAATTTATGCAAGATGGGTACATTTGGGAAGAAATCTTGGCGAATGAACTAATTTTATTCTTGGATTGAATGGAAACTTTGTAGGTTCCAATTAAAATCGAACAATTCTTATGCGGATGTTGCAATTAAATTGGAGTGGTTCTGTGAATAATTTTGTTGTAAGGTTTTAGAATTTGCAAGAGTTAAAATCTAATTACTTCTATTATGTTTCCAGTTAAAATATTCTTAATTAATTTGAAATTTACCGGAATATATACGAGGTAAAACAGTAGTTTATTTATATATTCAGCAGTAGAAATTTCGCCTTGATACTACAGTTAGTTTAGCTAATTTATAGTGGTTATAAAGTAGTAACAATGGGGTAAACTTTTCAAATATCATAAAAATTATCGATTCTGTAAATGAGTGAAAACAATTCCACATTGAGCGTGTCTGAAGTCGTTATTCATCGAAATTACTGTTGTTATATTCTAAAACTAGTCTATTAAAGGGAAAATTTGCTCTAGTATCAGTTTTTTTCTACAAATCGACTAGTCAAAACAAACAGTTTCTGACCCGCCTGAAATCCCAATTTGTCTGATCTTTGTGTACTTATTTTTTTGTAAAGTTCAACTACAAAACAAGTTCTTGTACCAGAATACTCGTTAACATTGTTTGTTGTTGTTTAGTCTAATGGTAACCGCAACTTAATCCATGCTATAGATTAATTTAATAACTGACTGTGTTAATTATAATATGAACGTGGACCTTGTTAATGATGGATTAGCTTTTAAAGTTCGATTTTAATGTTTTAAATGAATTCGTGTATGTTTAATAGTTTCAAGCTTACAATTATTTATTTGCACAATGCACGAACAATTCTTAACAATAGGTCACAATTAAGCGACAACAAAATAAGATGAATGGGTAGTAATACGAGTTTCCATCTCGTGCGATATGCACGCCTTGCGGATACAAAAATTTCCGTAACTCACAATACAATCTCACAGATTACAAGCCGATAAGATTTGATTAAAGAGATAATTCTTTCTAAGAATAATGTTTTATCTAAGCTTTATTTCCTGTAATCGTTAAATATGGGGAAATATCTCTTCCACAATCTATCATCTGTGCAAAAACGTGCCCTAACTCGTATCGACGAACAAAATTCTGTGGCAAAATTGTGTTTCTAATAGAAAAAAATTATTTCACTTTCTATATTTAATGAAAAAGCGAAAGATTAGAAACCAGGGCACGTTTACGAGTTGCCACACACGTCTTAACGGAATTTGATCCGAATATTTTTGCGTTATTTACCTGAAAACGAATTCCTACAATTTTATAAAATCTATTTGTTTTTATGTTTGGGTTCTAGTCGGGGCGATTCGATTCTTCGTTAAGCAATTCGTATTGCTTAGTTTATCCCGATTCTCCCATTTGTTTCGGGCTTAATTTGTAGTCGATACAAACCATCTAGTGTTGCTATAATTGAAGTTTCGGAACAGACGAGAAAAGATCGAACTGTCAATAACGTGTAGGTGGTATTATTGATGATAGAGGCAATAAATTGTATAAAACTAATGTGGAAACTTTAGAATTAAACTCAATAATGTTTTTAATAGAGTTGGAGTTAATGTCGAATAAATAATGGAAGTGCAATATTAAATTATCGGTTTAATATCCAATTCACAACTAGCGAGCCTATAATTTATCTCAACTAATTAACTGAATTCCAGTTGAAATTGCTTTAAATCAGGCTCACTTAAGTGACAAATAGGATGCATGTTTCCCATTCATAACTGTTAAAGCTTTATTTACTCGTGACGTCCATTTATTTTAATCTAATTTTAGATTTTTGACCACGCAAGATGTGTTTTGTGGGAAATTCACCAGGCATCGAAATTGATTAACTTTAATCGTAACAAAAGGCGAACAATGTTTGAAAATTCCGGAATGTTTGATTTATAACACGAATCATGCAACGAATTTCCTGCAATGCTACTACATACACTCATCGAAAATTCAAATTGATTAGGGGCATTACGTTGGGGTCGATTTTATAAAATAACAGATAAGTAAATGGGAAATTATTAACAGCCTTGCTGTATATTTATTCGGAAGTGCTTCGTTTAGTAATGTTTTCAATCTATTATATTGCTGCAGTTATTCGGGTGCAATTTTAGATACATTTTCAAGCGATAAATCACGAATGGCCAATCGTTAGAAACATAAAAGCAACTCAACGTCTGAATTTTCTGATTTATTATGACCGAGTATTGGACATTTGGATGTGCTTCCATCAAATGACGTAGGCCGGTTGGAATTGCTTTCTTTCAGGCAATTTTCACGGCACTTCCCAGTTTTCAGCTATCCCCCCCGCCTCTGCCATTGGTTGTTACAATTGAAATAACGAATTAAATTGCTGTTTTTCTGAAAATTGTTTGATAAGTGTCTGTTGCATGAAAGCGGTCAACAATTTGACAATTGAATGTATAAACTAGAGTGTAATTGTTATAGTTTTGCATTATTCATGCGAATCAGTGCATATTTAGAATGTCTTAATTAACACGTTTGTTCCATGAATTATGAACGTTATGAATTAAACAACAATACTGTAATCATTTAGATTTCAGTAAAATTTTATTGTTAGACGAATAGAGAAAACATAAAATATCCCAACGCTGCCTGTAGACACGAAACACAAAATACTTTTGATTCATTTTTAAATAAAAGAAATTTATAAAGTTACAATAGGGCAAAATTGTTTTCTTATTTTTGATCATTTTTCCTGGCTTATTGACAACAGAAGCGTAAAATTAACGAATATGTTAACAAATCACGAAAATAACAACCAGTCTTTGTTATACAATCATTTTCAATTATCTTGTTACTAATATAAGAAGAAAAGAGTGGAAAATACGTATCAAAAATACGTAATGAGACGTTTTAGTCGGCTGTAAAATTGTATAAATAGAAATTACATGAATATCTAATTGAATAACGACGATAATAATCTCGGAATTATCGATATTACAGATTGAATGATCCAAAGATAGACTCAGGAATAAAACTTTTATATAACTTAACACTTATCGTTTTAAACTTCCCTAATTCTACACCATTTCCCAGAAAATGCAGCAACTAATTAATTGATAAGACTACCTATCTAGTAGATTCAATTACGTTCCAAGATATTGATCCTGTCTGTAATTAAAATCACAGTTGTGCAATTAATGTAACTAGTTTTTCAACAGGAACGGGATTCTTTTCTTCAGAAAAAAACAATCAACGATTTGGCCCAAAAGTTTCGCTAAACTTAATAGAAAGAACGCCCTGAAAAATGCGTTAAACTCTTCATTATCATTATTAAAATGTGATTTGGAAGCTGTACTTTACGATATTTGCAAACTACAATATTCTCGTAGAACTTAATCAAGTTCTTCGCCACAATATTGACATGATCGAGAGTAAACAAAACTTCAAGGATTCATTCGAGTTGGTCGATAATAATCAACACCTTATGATTATGTGATTTTCAACGTCTACTCTGCCAAATAACTATTTAGAAACGCAAACACCGTTAGAATTGATTAAAATTGTGTTGACAACAATCTAAATAACAGCAGGATATAACAATAAAGCGATTATTGATAACGTTATTTACCAACAAATTGAGTTGTAAGAATAGTTGACTTATCGTTGGAGTTTTCGTAAAATTGCAGCCTCTATTTTTCTGATATCTATCCTATTTTATAGAAAGGGAGATATGCGGAAACATCTATTTTTACAGCACTTCTAGTGTTGTTTTTATATTTTCAGGATATCAGCCAAACAACAGACGTCACATTTGATATACTCGATAGCCGTTGAAGATTATCTATCGATTCGTTCTGGCTGCTTTTTAAACTGGGTAAACATTTGACATCGAATCGTTTGATTTTAAACCGGATCTTCATACTGTCCGAACATAAAAATTTAATTTCCAGATTTGCCGTTGTGATGATTATTTCCCCAAATACTGGCAAACTCATTCGATCCGAAATCAGAATTTCCAGTGAATTGCAGAATGTTAGTTTGTCTACCAGTTGAGCTTCTAGATTGCATGAGTGGAATACAATGAAGCCGAGCCTTTATATCGTTAATAGGATTTAGTTGTAGTCCAAATACAGATGTTTCCTATTAAAAATATAAGAGATAAGGCTGCCGCGTAGAACACAGATATCTGGGATTACCAAACCTCTGCCGTAAATAGACAGAATTAACTTATACAGTGGGGCTTAATGTGTCACAAGTTAGAAATTTAAAAAAGAATAAAAGCTGCAATCTTTTTTGGGGCTACAAGATCGAATACTTAGGGGAGAAAAGAAGAAAAGAAGACAAAACTTCAGCAGAATTGGCAAATACAAGTTTGCTTTTTTTGTAGAAAAAGCTGTAATTTTAGCTCTAGTTGTAGATTTTGTGCAAATTTGCAATTAATTGAAGGAATTATCAACAGTTATACTAAAACTGTTGTTTTAAATTGTTTGAAATGTTGAAAAATATTCTACACGGTTGGAGATTTTTAACTTTTAATTAAAAATTTAAATAGCACGGTTAGTTTGTTAATTGTGCAAATAAAAATATTCTACTTGTGTTAAAATCCATAGTTTAATGTGAATAATTCGTTTAATAAACATGACAATGTTTTATTCAATTTTATTAAAGTACATGCGACATGATTATTTACTGTAATTGCTCGTATTTAATTTCAACGTTTCAAAATCTGGATACTAATTGAAAACTTCCTTCAACTGGAATTCATCGTGACAAGATTGTCGAGAATTTCTCTAAATGAACACCCATCAAAATCACTCAGCGCCTTTCTCACCTAAACTATATTGAGAAAGATTTATTGTAGAAGACTGGGATAAATGCTCAAAACGTCTGGAATTCTGTACAAAACAATAATGAGTGTCGTTTAACTATCTGAGAGTTTGTTGGAGTGAATGTTGTTTGTTAATTTGAATATCGAGCTGGTTTTACAGTGGAAATAGATTTAGTGTGATTTATTCGGAGAACTAGAATGGATTTGTGTTTTATGTAAGGAATATTGGAAATAAAGGTGTCTCTTTTAAAAGTACAACGATCACAATTTTAAATAAATCGATAAACAATAGTAATCGGATTTAGTAAAGCTGGTTAAATATTTGATAAACAAGAGGCTGTTTATCATATCGTTAATTTTAGTGGATTTCAATTGGTGTTGACAGTCGTATTGAAGGCTAGCCTATTGATCTTATCACAGGCAAATTAATACAATCTATCCATGTTGATTAAACCACATATTGAGATTAGCGAATTGATATTGCAGATAGACGGTTTCATGACTATTCAAATTGTTCTCGTTATTTATTCAAACCGTCGAAATATGAAGCCTAAAATTAACTCCGGATTAGATTGGCGCCTGCACTTTGAATTGAATTTAAAAATGCGCTAATAAAGGCAACATTAATTGAAATTTATCCAACTATTTTAATCAAACTAATCGTAGATTCTTATTCTGGATAATCTCCAGTGATTTTCCTGTGTTTTTATACAGGATGATCAATCGACAATTTAACTTTAACATTAAAGGTCTAAATTAGCTTCACTCACGTTTAAAGTCTCTCGCTTTCAATAATTCATGTAGTCCAATTTATAAATTAACAAAAAATGTAATTTATGCGGAATAATTAATTATCGATTGCCTAATTAACGGTTGATTGATTCATCAACATCTTGGGCGAATTCTCGAAATTTTCCACGTTTGTCGGGTAGTTTTGGGAGGAAAATCGCTCTAGAAAAAATAGAATAGATTTGGTGAAATATCGTTATTTTAAAAACCGTATAGCTTCTAAAATCTAGTATGCAACAACAACCACCACCCCCTCAACAAGTTGTAGCGGTGGTGGGGTATTTGTCAGATTTCCCCCAACATCTGGTATTTGTTTGTAAATATTCTATAGGGTTGTTCTTTTATACACTCCAATTTTGCAAATTTTTGTTAATAGGTAATTCTTCAATAAGTAGGTGAGTTTTTATTTCTAATTATTGAATTAATTTAAAAATTAATACTAATTATGGTTGCAATTTTCAACAAATAGAAGTTTTTTGTTTATTGAACAATAATAAATGAATCGCCATATTGCGTTAGTTTTTCTTGATCGAATTTGATGAATTCTTCGGGCTTTAAATACCAAATTTTTGGAAAAAATCCGAAATTTTATTAATTAGAATTAAAATTAAAACATACCCCAAAAGGAAATTAACAAATATTTCGAATTCTACTAACTACCATTAGAAAATCTCTCTTTGAACATAATAGATTGTAATTATACTTGTTTAAATCCAAATATTTAAATATTATTGTTACCTAATAAAACATTTATCAATAATAAAAAATAAACAATAAACGGGGGTTGTTTAGGCAACCAACAGTACCGATTGTTTACAAACAAAAATTCCTACTAGTTTTTAAGGAAAATCAATGGTTTCAACTACAGAAAATCCAAACAAAACAAGGGGTAATTTTCCAAAAATTATAAAATCGAGAAAAAATACATATTTAGTTTGTTAACTTGAAAATTATATACTTATTTTATAAACAAAGCTGGTAAATACTACATAGAATTCTAATTTAAACAATTGTATTTTACATTAAAAATGTTGAATTTCAAATTAGAATAGATTGCTATCAGCAATAACATTAAAAGTTAAAAGATGTCACTAGAATTGTACAAATAGAAATTGTGTTTAATGTGTTGCCTAACCATACTCTATTTTCAAACTAGACTTAAACTATCAAAGCCGGGTTTACACTGAAAAGTCACTAGAAACTAGATCGTTTTGGCAGTCAATTTAAATATTAATATAACATATTTACCTCTCTGATAAGAATTACGTTTTATAATTAACAAATATAGTAAATTCATGCTGCTATTATAAAATTTTGAATTAACATTTGAGAAGGTTATCCAATGTAATGTTTTAAAAGTTACTAATTGTATACTCTATTCACGATTCAATTGCGAAATTTTGAAATGACAGTTTGGAAGGTTATCCAACATAATTTTTAAAGCGTAGCAAAATTTGTCCCGGTAGTCTATAAAGACAGAATATCTACTGTTGGTAACACTGACGGCATAAAATCCTACGCGTTTGTTTACATTTTTCTGTCATTTTTGAAATATAACCTCAGAATATTTGTTTTCAAGCGGGTTTTGTGTTTCGGTTAGTACTTTTTTAATATACACATGTTTTAAAATAATATAAATTTTGATTGTTCCTCAAAAAAGAAATGTATATTCGCTCGACAATTTAATCCACATGATTTGAAGTTTTCCATGGTACTATTTTTTACTCCGCGCTCAAATGACAGTTCTATCGTTATAAGTTGAGAATATAAATGTGCGAGAGAGAGCCTAATATCCACGGTTGGTATTATTGAAGGTCCTTCAATGATACCAACCGAGGATATTGCGCTCTCTCTCAATGTCAATTCAAAATTGAATAATAGCAACCTGAATTTAGTATATATGTCTATTAAAACAAAAAAAAAACGAGGCATTATTTTTGAATTGTATAAACTTGGATGTAAAATGGCCGACAGGAAACTAGTATTTAGGCAAAATTTAAATCACTCCTAGTTTAAAAATAGATTATAATGGAAATAAATCGTACAACAAGGCGTAATTTTGGCAATATTGACAGTTAGTTTTAACCATTCTCCTATAGATGCTGCGATAATCTAATATATTAAATTTTAACAAATGTCAGTATAGATTGTGTATAATGTGTTGCCTAACTAGTGGAAATAAATCGTGCTACATAGCGTAACTTCGGCAACGTTGCTTCTTTTAGTTGTCAGTTGGTTACAACCGTTTTCGCATAGATGTCGTCGTAATCGTATTTGTTCAGGTGTGGAAACAAAACGGAGAAAAAAACCTAGACGAATAATAATATAAAAGCTGAAGTGTGCGTGTGTGTGTCCTTGGTGTATTATTTTTTATTTTTAATGAATTGCACATCATCGTCGCACACCCGATGTGTTGTAGACGATTTAGAAATGTTGAATTCCACTTCCTAGTCAGCTGATGGATTAAATTGCGTTCTCGTCAAATTAACTCCAACAAAATTTTCAAATCGTTTCGTATTCTATTTAAACAAAATTAAACAACAAAATAGACAATGTTTGTGGATTTTAATCGTTTGAACGAGTGTAGTGTTGATAATTTAGTGAGGTAGAAACAACGCAATTGAATTTTTTTTTTAATTAAAACAAGAACCAAAACAATGATGATAATGGAAATCGTTGTTGTTTAATAACTGTGTTCGTGTCTGTGTGCGTGTGTGTGTTTTGTGTCAATATCAGCTGTGAAAATGTCAGATAGTTGTGCTACGTTCAGTTATGGACGAATACACAAACAATTCGGAATCCTTACAATTTTAAATCCTTTGTCATTTCGTAGGTATTGAATTCAATTAGTCCAATCTACAATAATTAATCGTAAATACCGACAATCGCCGATTTTTCGTTGTTTTATTTATTTCAATAATTGATCCCCAGAAAATTTCCACTATAGTAACGGAAGGTGCTCTTTGTTTACCAGTTTTCCAATTGTAAACATGCACAATTTGTGACGTTTCACGGATAAATATTGTAGATGTATTGAAAATTTTCGTCTATACCACGTATACGTTTATTTATGTGTGTGTGTGTCGTATTATTTTTAACTATGAGTTATATTTTATCGTTACATTAATTTTGTTATTCTAGCCTTTGTTTTCGTTCTATTACTACACCTATATTCCATTAATTATCACCTTTAATTATCGTTAATTTCGTTGAATTTCACCGATTTTATTGATGGATTATTTTGATTTGCAGGTAATTCAGCGACAACGTAAATCTCAAGTTTTCCTTCCGAGTTCCTTTATTTGAAATTTTTTGTTTTGTTTGTTTTTTTTTCTACATATATTTATAAAATTTTGGTGGACTGTATGTGTGTGGATTTGGTGAAAAGGGGGAAAGTTCCTGAATTTCTGCCTTAAAATGCTGTTCGTTTTCCAAGTTGATACCGGAAAAATGACCACTTTCGACATGAGTCTGGCTGTGGAAAGGTTAGTACACTTAATTTTGCTCCTTTTTGCTTTAATTTATTGAATAGAGAACAAGTTTTGACACGTTAATACAGGAAAAATAACAATCGAATCTAGTGAAGGTGTTACAATAGAATTCCCATTATTTAAAATAATTGCTGATATTATTTTATTTGTAATTCAAGATTATTGTCGAAGATTTCACAATAAGTCCGCAAATTTTCCAATTTAATCCGGCTAACATTTTCCTTCAAATTTTCTTTAGTTTCGTATTAGCATTCCTACGTATGTAGAATTTTCAGAAAATTTTTGGAAATTTCAGGTTAATTTTGATGTTAATTTAGGTTAATTTTCCCTTAAAACTTAGATCAGAATCACTGGAGTTGAGCTTTAAGGAATCATCCCACATTATTAGTTTTCAACAAATTTTCTGCTATAATCATTTTTCTAATAAAGACTTTATACAAATACCCATATTTTTTGAAATTTAAGTTAATTTTAAGTTCTCCCTTCTAAATGAGATGACAACCACTCCGAACTTTAATCTTATCACAAATTACCAGTTTTTAACTGATTTTTTGCCTAAGAACGATTTTAACTTCAAACTCAACTTTTGATACAATTTTACAGCTTTGCTAAGGTTTGTCAAAATTAAACAATCTAGTATTATCGAACTAAATTCTCACTTTATCGTAAATCATCCATTTTTATCAAAATTTTACTAATAGATAAAATAATTAACTGCATCCGTGACGTTCGTTTGCGATTTTTGAATATTTTCTACCTTGATCATCATTTCTAGTTAATTTTGCTACCTGAATCATCGATTTTCGACCTCAATTGTTGGATTTTTTCCGGTCTTATTATCCTGAGTGTAGGTTGTGATAAGATTGGAAAAATTTCACAATCTTAACAACAAGTTAAAAATATTTTCCGCAATTTCGACAAATTAATTTTTGAAGTCATTAATTTTGATAAAAATTCAATACAATAAAATCTTTATGGTGTTATCGCCGATCCCATTGGGGACAATATTTTCTAGTTTGGTGATTGATCTCTTTCATTATTCTGATGATTTTTTCACTATAAATTCTGTAAGCTCTACCCAATTCGTACCTAAATCTCTAGAGAGTTGATATGTGGGGCAATAATTCACCCTTAAAGTGTCCCTTAAGTATAACTTGCATAAAATACGAAAAAAACAACTCTAATTTGTTTTAGTATTTTAACATGTAAAATTAGCTTCGATCTCTACTTTTTTCATTAAGCTTCAATAAAGATATTTTAAAAATTATTAAAATTATTGCTTGTTAGTTGATTGAAGATAAGGCTTGTTAAAATTCCTGCATCAACATTAGGGAATTTTCATCACTTTGTGTGTGTATTCTTATTTTTAATCTACCTGGTCTGGTTGTGTTAGGAATTTGGAGAATGTCTATAATTTGAGATAATTGCGAAAAAATTAGAACAGGATAAATTAAAATTAAAATCAACAAACAATGAAACTGTTGTTTTAGAAAATACACAAATTCAAAATAACCAATTGGCTTTCTGTTGATTGATTTTGATTCAATTTTAGATTTAAACTGATAGTAAACATTTTCAAGTCGTTTATAAAATCTTAATTTCTGTCTAAATTGTTTCCTCTCAAAAAAATTAATAGCTTTATTGTTAAAATTTCTTCAATTTTTTATTAGTTGTTTACTTCTCTGAGGATTTAACAGTATTTGAACACTAATTACTGTCAGTTTTTTTCATTAAGCATGAAAATTGTTGCTTATATTAATCAGGAAAGAATATAATTGGGCAACATTTTCTAGTACATGCAATAAAATTGTAAATCTTCTCAATTTTCAGGAGTTTCTTATAAACAATTGTTGATTATAAACTCATTATTTCAACTTTGTTGATAGTTTTTAGACACTTTAGAGAATTTAATAGAGTATGTCTTTTCTTGTAAGTTTTCAAAACAAATTCTATATTAATGACACAGCTGATCTTAAACTTTATTGTTACTAGAAGTTTGCTACAACTCATTATTAATTCTTTTTACTCGTATTGTACCATTTTCTTAGAAGTAATACCGATGTATTGATTGTATTGTTGATTGAATCAACTATTTAATTGTTAGTCATAAAATTTCATCACATTTTAGATGTGTTATTATTTATTAGGATCTTCCACCTAATTGCACACCCTCTTTTATAATTAAGAACTCAGAGCGTTATTGAAACGGGGATTTTCCGTTTTCATCTTCCTGTTATTTCACAACTATGAAAGAAAATCGAAGGTGTGTAATTCTCACAAGGGTGAAGTTTCTATAATAATAAAAAAAAATATCAATAATTTTCAGTAGAGAATCAGGGTGGATCGACGTATTTAAAAGTCTAATGATTTAGGGCTTTTGTCTTTAGTTAAATTGTTGGTATAGATAAATTTAAAATCATGAACGTTAAATAATTACAAATTAGTTTATTTAGTAAATTCTTAAATTTTAGTACAGTTGGGTTGATTTAATGTTAAAATCAGGCTGTTTTGGCCCGTTTAGCACGTCAAAATTTGAACGCCTCATTTCTAATTTTATTCGATTTAATTGCTTCTAAATGTTCAACTTTCTTAACCTTAAGGCAGATTAATAAGGCTAATAAAAGGTTATTAAGTTTTCTATATTTTAATGGTAATTGCATTTTAAATGATTGCTTATATTAATTATAACAATAATGCAAATTAGATTGAGAAAATAGATTTTTCATTTAAATTTCAACATTATTGGCATTATTTTTAAATTTAAAGCTTCTATTTTTTCTTCTCCAAGGTCTATTGTAAGGCTAATTCAATTAAATATTAGAACAATATCGATATAATTTTTAATTATGAATTTATTACAAAAAATTATAAATAAATATTGTGTTATTGTTTTAAAAATAACTGTTTTGTTTATACAGTTATACTGTTGTAATTTTTTTATTGATTACTTGCAGTTATTTTAAAAGTATCCTTTTTGCTCGATTCGATTAGTTCAGAAGGATATTGAATTGTGCTTTTATCTATTTATTTCTAATATAAAATTAATAGTGGTGTTAGATTGTGCTTTCAATCACGTAGGTTGTTGATTAATATTAATCAAATCTATAGACAACACGAACTTTTACATTTAAGGATAGGAAAATTTTGTTTAATCAACAATATAACAAAATCAAATTTGATTATTTTGATTGTTGTTGTTGTTAGATTTATTTAAAAATCACTCATAAAGCAGGAGGTTTCTGTTTATAAACAATATAATTAATTCATATCGTATTGTTTATTAAAAATTAATTCTGTTAAGCTCGATTTTTTTCTCTGTTGATTAAAACAAGATTATTTATGGTTCTCTTCTACTAAAATGATTAAAGGGAAAATCCATTAAAATTTTAATGAATAGTGCAAATATAATTTAATTAAGAGATTATTTTTGTAATTTTTCTTCTAAATATTGATAAGTTTTCTATTTAACTAATGATATCTAATGTAAAGTTGGAAATTTTGTTATTTCGATTATTTTTACCCAAATAATAGAAAATGCTTTAACAAATAGAAATTTTGATTTGCAACAATTTTCAATATTTAAATATATTGAGAATGATTGCTCTAATTGAAAAGTCAATAACCCTTATCAAGGTTGATGAATTACAAATTATTTTGTTTGTACAAACCATAAAGATGATTATTATCTTTGATGTTACTCTTTTGTGAAGAGAAATTGAATCAAAAGACAAATTGATGGCTTCCAGAAATTATAGAAATCATGACAAGAACAAGATTAATGACAAATTGAACATTTTTGGTCCCCTTTTGAGCGATTTTTTTTTAATTTTGGAGCTCTAGAAGTTCTAAAGTCCCAATAAGCTGCCAATTTTAGGCTTGAGATAATTTCCGATTTTAAGGCATTTTTGTTCTATTTCTGATAGTCTCCCCATCAATAGTTTATCTCAATTCTGATTTATCGGAAGATGTTGCTACATTACTGAGGACTAGGCAGAGATATTCCAACATCAGCAAATTTTCTGTTCAATTTTCCTTGATTATAGGAAGCTCAATGATATATTGAAGTTTAACTATAAGCCTCCAATTACATTACGATTGTGTATAGCTAATCAAATGGAATTATACATGATTTATCTGGTGTTCTAATATAGATGTTATAATTAGATATTCACGTGAAGATTACATTGAACAAACCGCAAATCGAATTTTTGAACTTGTCAATTTTCACTTTTATAATGTAATTTATTCAATAAACGTAAATTCTAATTAGAAATCAAAAACATGAACAGTATAACGTTAAACTTTAGGTCAAGTTTTATCGCATAAAGTGCAAATCTATGGTAATAATTGCCGTTTCAATTAATAGAAATGGTTTTATAAATATTGCTACGTAATTAGATTGTAATTGAAAAATAAATCGTTTTTGTTGTGTCTTCAGAAATAGACATTTCTATTTGTCTTCATAACAATGAATCAGTACATAGACACAGGAAGTCTTATAATTATAGACAAAGAAAGTTTAAATTTTGTTACATTAATTGATTAATTAACCATCTTAATTATTGTACTGAAAATAAATCTACTGGAAGTTTAATTGTAACAAAAAGCTTCTTTAATAACAATATTTAAATTATCCATAATTATAAGGTAGTTATGCTTCCGGGAAATTTTCTTTGTCTTTTAATAATTAATTTCTTTTTTTTTTAATTAATGTTGATGTTTATACAAATTATTTAGAATTTATCAGAATTGTTAATATTTTTTATCATCTAATTTCACACTTTATTAGTGTTGTAATTGAACTTTTTGATTTAAAAAAAAGATCAACAAATACTGAATTTGTTTATTATTAGAGTTTCATTCATCTTCGTATTTGTTGTTATTTTAATAATTCATAATTTATTATGATAAATTACTCTAGATTGTAATCATAACAAAAATTTCAAATTATAGTAAATTATTGAACAAATTTCCTGTTATTGAACAATTTTACCGTTTATTATTAGTTTTATTTTTTAAACATTAGTAGCGATAGAGTTGTTGACAATCGTAACGTAATTAATGGATCAATTTTGTAAATGAACGGTCAATAACACTGGAAAATTAATTAAATTTTGTTTATGATTTCCATCAATAGTTGGTGAAAAATCGGCAATTAAAATCTGATAGACGTCAAGACTTTAGACGCCAAACTTAAAACGTTAAGTTCTTTATTTTCGACATTAATATAACGATTTGATGAGGCGACGATTTAATTAATTTTCAACTGGAATAATTTCGTATACTCAATGGAAATTGTTACGAAAAACTATATTTTATTACTACTCGTGTTAGGTTTACGCAGTTCCGATTGATAAACTTATTTTGCAATAATTCTACTATAAATTTGTTAAAAATTGCATCAGATTCTCTACAAAAACTAATTAGATGCTAACGACATTTAACATTTTCTTTATTATTATTTAATTGACATCATAGGTCAATATCCCAATATGTTCCTATAAATATTAAAATTCCAACAGTTTCTACAATTATTAAGTATGTTTAATAATAAATAGCCAGACATACATACTTTTAGAATAACAATATGAAGTTTATTTCAATTATAAACAATTAGGGACAGGTAAATTGAAAGGTGAGACACTACGTCTACACTTTTTTCTAACGTAAAACTTGATTTACATCGATTTTTTTTTGTCTAGTTTATTTTCTAAATAATATTCGTTTGAATTGAACTTAAATAAAGTCAAGGTTAGAAACTTGAATAGTGCTTCTTAGTATTTTTAACTGAATAAAGAAATAATTTTAAGCAGGATTATTGATAAAAGCTGAAAATTAGGCCGTATATATTTGTAATTATTAAACTTGTCCCTCTTATAAGCGTTTAGTAATTTGATTCTTAATTAATTTATCGATTCATTAAAATATTAATTCAATATTTATTCTATCAATTCAATTATTATTATTATTGTCGCTTTTATAGTTCATACACGTGCCAATTGTAGGGGACTATTATTGTACATGTGTGTATGACGCAATTCTGCCAAAATTTAAAGAGCGCAATATTTTTTTACGAATATTTTTAAAAGCCGATTCTCTGCTAATGACTGGTTGATTATCCTGTAGGATTTCAGGGAGTATAAGGATATATTCCTGTCGTTGCCACGAATCTTTCGTACATTAACCCCAACATTAATTATTATTTTTTCGATTTTCGGCAAATTGCCATTAAATCTACCCAAATTTCATGTAAAATTTTCATCATAAATAAAATAACTGTTATTGTAAATTGTTTATAACAAACAATCAACGGCAATAACAAATAATTATAGTGTTGAAGGTGGAGTTGAAAGACCTTTAATAGGAGGATATATGAACGAAACAATAAGTAATTTAAACTTTATTACCGTATTTATTTGTCAAATATTTATTGAGCGAAAAAAGATAAACGTGTGACTGATTTTGCGATATAATCTAAATTTGGGCCGCTATCGCGAGAATGGGGACAGAAAAGAATACACGTGTCTGTTCTGAAAACATACAGTCTCGTGGATCTATCGATTTAAATTGAAATTTCTATAGTTAGAAATCAAATAAATTATAACGTGAATTTCGTACCAGCCAAACAAATCTAACTTAATAAAATAAACGACGATAAATTTTGTAATCTATAGAGAAAAAGCGTTACTTTCACCATAATTATTTGGTTTTTATTAATTTCAGTAGCGATTTTCTTTCATAATATTTGCGTAATTGAAGCGTTAAAAGGCCACGAAACTTGTAAATAAATGGAAAACAATAAAATTGATGTAAAATGAGGAAGTCTTATTAATTATCGTTGAAATTAACAACGAATAAAGTTTATTTTTAATTAATAGAACTGTAATTTCTTTCTTTGTGTTAATAATTTTCACTGTAATAAGAGAAGCTTCCTGTTTCATTTAATTTAAATTTTTTTGCTTTCTTTATAAAATTTATAGTTCAAACTCTTTCAATGATGAAATGTAATTTTTCTTCCTGAAACAATTTTTATTATAAATTCAAGGCTAATATTTATTTAGTTTTATGTTTTTTTTCCAAAGAAAATAAAACGTTAAGCAATCGTTTTTTTAAGTAACACAAATTGTTAACGATTGAATCCAATTAGAAAGTAAATAATCATAGTTTTTCTTATCTTATGATTCGATATAGTTAATCTATGTAATTTATTGAAATTGATTTTCTATTTGTAATCACAGTCTTTTTTTTATATTAATTATTATAATTATTTCTAGTGTTCAAAATTTGAAGGTGCACGTCGAGCGAGTTTGTAAAATTCCCGTTGACCAACAAGTACTTTTAATTAGTGGTGGTGAACATTTAAGCCCTGAACGACGTGTCGGTTCATATGCTGCTGGTACAGATACAAATCCAATTTATTTATTTAGTAAAGCTATTGTTTCACAAAAAATTACCGAAGAAGAGAAATATTACGGTCCTGCATGTGGTAATTGAATAATTAATTAATTAATTAATTAAATTTAATGATTTGACTTAAAATTCTATTTGTAGATATGACAGAACGAATGAGAGAAGCATCAGAATTACCAGCATGTTATAATACAGTTGTGAAACGTACAAAATTATCACAACAATTCTACGATTTAGGTATAGAAGAGATACGTTTTCTTGAAGGTTTAGTTAGTGAACAACATTTACAACATCAAGGTTGGTTAGCTGTTGTTGCCAATTTAGAAGATTTAGCAGCTGATTTGAATAAACGTTGGGAGATTTTCAAATGTGAATTTAATAAATTTATGACACGACGCAATTCCTATATAGAATTCTTAAAAAAGTAACAATTTCGTTAATTTTCCATAATATTGTTTATAATTGTAATTTTTTTAGTTTTAAAAATGATGTCGTTCTATTGCAAAAAATCCCCATTTTACCTGCTTTAATCGAAACACAAAAGACACTAGTACCTGATGATAGTAATTTTGATGGAAAACAAACAGATTGTAGCAGTAGTAGTGGTGGCGGTGGTGGTGGTGGTGGTGGAGATGGGGCTGATTCTAAAATTACATTATACGATTGGATATCACGTAATGGTGATTTTATGGATCAGTTATTTCAGCATTGTAGCCAAGGCTTTTCGCAGGTAATTTAAAATAACCTTATTGAACGTATAAATGGAGAAACTAAAGTGACTCTTTATAAATTGAATTTGAAGGGAAAATAATCGAAATTTACCCTATATAATGTAATAATCTAAATAATGGAAAAGGGTAAAATTCGATCTTTAAATATTAAATTATTGGTGAAATAATTAATGAAATATTTTTAGCATGATGAACGGGTGCACAATATTTTAGAAGCTGAAGTACGTCAAGCCTTAGAAAATAGTGATTGTAAAGAAATGAAAGAGGTTAAAGGTAAAATTTTAAATTATAATCGAAATTATGGTTTAAATATTGTTTTATAGGTTTAGGTGAGCGATTATTTGGTTTAGAAACATTAATGAAAGATCTCAAAAGTATCGTTCAAGAACAAATGAATTTAGCCCAATCATTTCTTAGAGTAAATATTCAAAAATAATGATTATTTAGCTAAAAGTCAACAGTTCTTATGGTGAACAATTCGAGGAATATTTAGAGGATTGTAGGAAAGTTCCCGGAGATCGTTTTAGCAAAATTTGGGCCTTACAACACTTTTGAAAGTTCTTCAAATGATTAAAGAATGTTCCTAACATTGATTTTATCCATTTTATTGTAGAGAAAATGGGGAATCTTCTTGAGTCATTCTGATAATTCGATGTGTTTTCAAAAATCTCAACATTACCTAATTTTTGATCAACTTTCCGAGCTACGAAGTTCAAATTTTGCTCTATGATCGCTAAGGATTCTACAAATCGTTAAAATATTTTTCAAATCGCTCTTTGCCATAAGAATTGTATATTTTTAGTCGAATATGTGTTAATAATTATATTTGTTTTTAGAATCAAAATAGAGCTAGTAATTTACGTGAAGCCTCAATAATGCCAGATTTATGTGCAACACACCAACAACAATTGAATGTTCTATTAGATAATCATAATAAAATTCGCAGTATCGCTTTTCGTATTGTAGCAGCAAAGAATGAATTAAATGCAAATTTATATTGTCGTTTACAATGGATTGTATTAATGGAAAATGATATATTAGAACTTGACAATAAATTAGTGTTCCATTTTAAAACATTATCATCAATCCAAGATCATTTTGATGTATTACAACAAGTACATTTAGCACCAGCCACATATTTGGCGGCTATTGCTGAAGTTGTACGACGACGAACTTTCTCACAACACTTCCTTATGGTAATTCGAAATTATATCGATTGAATTTATTTTAAAGAAAATTTAAATAAATTTTAGTGGTCATCAGAATTGGCGTGTCATATGTTGACGATACATAATGAAGAATTGACAAGACGTAAAGAGTTTCAAACACAATTCGAAGAGCATTTTTTAAATGGTTTATTCCCTGGTATGGATGATTTACCACCATCATTTGCAACAGAAGCACCATCTTTATTCGATTCGAAATTACCAGTTTTAACATTTGATGATGTTGAACGTTTAAAACGTGAATTACCTGAATTAGCTGATAATTTAAAAGTACCTGATATAACGGCTGTTACGAATTTCTTTTTATCACGATCAGTATTGAAAGATGAACGTAATGATGATAATGATAAACCAATGGATGAGAAAATTATTGAAGTTGTTAAAGAGGCTGGTGTTGCTAGTAATTTAGATCAAACTGTATTGAAAGCTATTGATAATGAACCGAATATAACTACAACACCGCATGGATTAGCGCATCTTCGCGATTTAGACAAGTAATTGTTTGATTTGTTTAATTTTTAATATTAATTTGTTTTTGTTGGTTGATAGGGGTTGTGAATCAGAGACTGATACGGAAGAATTTGAGAAAGTCGGCCAAAGTCCGTTCGAATTGCATTTCGATAAAGGTATCCCATCACCAAGACCAGTTGGCGGCAATCAGGATGTATCAACTATAACGGAGGTTGGTTTATCATCTTTACCACCTAAAAAACCACCACGTGCCTTCCAAAAATTCCTATCACAACCATCACAAATCCATCAAAATCCAGATGATTCAATATCAATAATTTATCCATTAACATTACAACGTACATTGAGTATTAGTAGCAGTCATAGTAATACAGAAAGTTTTACAAATATCAAAAATCCATCATTAGAATCAATTGATGAATTATCGAGTTTGAAAAATTTTGGCTTAAATACAGATAGTTGTTATAATTCACATCATCAACAAATGCAAGGAATTATTACAACAACAACAACAACAATAACAACAGTTCTAACAACATTAACAACAACAACACCATCAACTAATTTACGTTCTAAATCAATATCGCCACAAAGTCCGAAAGATTTAATACAAATGGATTCACCTAATTCGCCTATAATGGGCCAACAAAATAACGATTTCGTTAACGATGAATTTTATATTGATGAAAGTCTACCATCGAGTTTAAGTATTGAAACTGGACAAAGTCAAGGTGAATTCGTTAAACAACTCGATACGGCCAATAATGTTGTGGCATTATTGCAGGTATTTCCACTATAAACAAATTTCATTTCCTTTAGTTACTTCTACTATTATTTCTTTAATATCTACATTTATTTTGCTTTATTTTTAAACAAACAACTTTATTTATTAGAATTGGTTCTAGTTAGATTTAATTTGCACCCGATATTTTGGTTGTGGTTGTTGTTGTTGTTATTTTTGTTTGAAATTAGAAAAATTAAAATTTAGAAAATTGCCAAATTCTTCTTATTTACAGGATAATCTTCAAATATCACGTAGTGAATATGAACGTCTTCGTACAAATTTAATACGTTTATCACAATTAGCAGGACAAGCACATAATGAATTAAAAAATGAATTAAATACAATACGTGATTGTTTAATTAAAGACAAATTTATATTAAATGAAAATTGTAATGAATTAATAACATTATGGGATAAATTTCAAATTGAACGTGATAATAAAGAACGTGAAATTATACAACGATTAACTGTTGATCATGAATTAGAGATTAGTGATTTTCGTAAAATTGGACAATCGAAAAATGAAGAAATTAAACGTTTAGAGAATTGTAATAGAGAATTACGGAAACAAATTGAGAAAATCGTTGATGAACATTCACAAATACGTCAACAATTGAACAATATAATCGAAGAAAATCGTAAAGATATCAATGATTTAAAACAACAAATTATTAACGAACAATTCGATAAAGACAAACAAATTAAAGAAGTTTCGGATCGTTTAAAGAACGAACATCGTGCTGAAATTGAAAGTATACGTACACGATTTCGTTTAATGACAATGGAACGTAGTCCAAGTGAGAATAGTTTAGAGAAAATCGAACGTGGTGATTATAACAGTTTAACAAATCCAACTGAACAATTATTGATACAAATGACCGAGAATTTCGAATCGGAAAAAGAAATCGCCATCAGTGATGCTATCAATAAAGAAAATGAAAAATGGCAACAATATTTCGATAAAACCGTAAACGATATGAAACAGAAATTCGAATTGGAGAAAGACCAATTAATTATCGATGTCAGTAGAAGAATTAGTGAAGATAAAGATAAACAAATCGATCTATTACGAGAACAGATGAGGAATTTATCGTTAGAATGTATAAAATATAAGAGTACAGTACAACAATTGGCTGAACATACTGAAGAGAGCTTGAATATTGAATTGTCGCAACGTATTGAGAATTTAGAGAAACGAAACACGACTCTAGCAGCCGAATTAGAGAAATACCAAAAATCTGCCGATATGGCCGCTTCTGTTGCAGTCTGTGAAGGTGATGATCAATTTAATTCGTTTTGTTTCGTTTAAAATGATCGAATTTCAGGTAAAGTGGATGCTGTTACTAGTCCGATTCGTGTGAAACGTCGTAGTGATCCGACGAAATTTGAAAAATTCACATTTCAAAGTTGCCGTCAAGGCGATTTAGTATTAGTTGTTTGGGATTTAATTTATAAAAATTTCAAAATTTTACAAGATAGTAGTTCGATGCATTTTTTACATTCTGATTCATTGGAAAGTTTAGGCTTAGAATTGAATGATAATCAACCGAATCGCACGTATTGTTTTGCAGAAGTTGTAGAGAAAGAATATTGCCATGCTAGAAAGGTAATTTTTATTTTTATTTTTGAATTTAAGTGGGGCACTCCGAATGTTATGTCTCAAATATTTCTGATAACTATGATTGATGTGATCTTTAACTTATCTTGGCCTTAACCTTTTGTAATTTCCTAGATTTTCGATTGGAATTTGGTGATTTTCGGCTTTAAAAACCGCCCCACTATTTCTCTTATATGTTCTATTGTTCTAATAATTATCGCTTCAATTTAGGACTAACAAATAATACTAATAAACAAATTAGGAGTGGCCCATTTCGTTTTTTTTTTTCTTTATTTATGTTTCTTTTAGGATGAATATTCATCTTTGTCTTTCCAGTCTGTGAATCGTTTTAATGTACCGAAAGGTACGAAATTCTTTCGTGTACGTGTTAAACCGGCAAGTATCCGTGAACCAACAACATTCGTCCATCAGACTTCTATTAGTAGTAGTGAAAAACCACCCCAATCTCCTTTAATACAACAACAACAACTAACAATGACGCTAAGTCAAACAACATCAACAACATTAACAACAATCACGGATATTGTCGATGAATCTTCACAATCTCTACCATCGAGTCCGACAAAATCCAAGTCTCTATCGAATTGGAAAATAAGGAAATCGATGACAATAATAGTGAGAAATGTATACCGGAAGAGGCCGGCGATGATTCGATTCAAGAGAATTTAAATGTTAGCCAACAAGAAGAGGATATTGAGAAAGCGACCGAATTAACTGAGAATTTTCAAATTCAAACAAATATTGATCGGTAGGTTTCAATATTTTATTTTAAAATTCTATTGTAAATAATTCTCTGGCGAAATGTTGAGAATTCTGTTCAATAATTTTCCTTTTGTTCGTGATTATCTCATATTAATTGTAATATTTGGAGAGTTGTACTCAGAATAACAGTACACGGTTCAAGTTCCTTTCTGTTGCTTCCATCCCGATTACAAATTCTATTGGAATTATAATTTTAGTTATCTAATTGATAATAATCGAATTTAATATTTTTACAGATCACAGATTTGTCTCATTGCATAATTGTATGGTTTTTAAAAAAATTGTTAGAAATTTAGATGTAAGTAAATATTGCAAAATTTGAGTTGCTTTACATCATTCAATCAATTGAGAACAAATTAATTAGTCAAATTGCAAACTAATTCATTCAAAACTAACAATGAACGCTTTCTGTTTGATTTAGAAACAAGAAGAAATTAACACCTGTTTACAGCTCTCCTGTAGTGATTTATCTCTCCATATTTCGATTATTTTTAATGTTCTTCGATTATTTTGTGATATTTCTAAATGATTAGTGAAGAAAGAAAGATATAAGAAGAAAAAATACGTCACATCTAGCGTGATTTTTGTATTTCTTTTTCTATTATTTTTCGAAATAAAGAGGGTATTGGTTTAGGTTACCGTTAATACTATTTATAATACAAATAGTTTTTTGTGTGTTAATTTTGTACATAATTATTGTAAATATTGTCTCAATTATAAGGCCTTATTGAATTTTTCAAATCAAAATATCTAAAATAATGCAATTACTTTGAAATTAAATATTTAATAATGTTGGAATAATAGTGATTTTAACATATGTAACAATAACAACAACAACAAAATAGTTTAATTTTTGATATTTATTTTCCGAAATTCGATTCCAAAATGACACAATTTCCGCGTTAATACATAATTAAACAACTAAAATTATAATTAATCGAAGCATATAGTTGATACTTATAGACTTCGTCGTTTTAGATAGTTTATTAATAATCTGTATCATTTTTTGTTTCAATAGACTTCTCTTGCGATTATTATTATTGAGTGGAAGTCCTCAATGGAGATTCTTTTTTAATTTTATTTAATAAACAAATCCTTACTATTTTATTGTTATTGATTAATTGAATAATTCGGTTTTTTTGTGTATTAGATTAGTGTACGTGTTTTAAGCTTGTATGGTTTCGGAAGATTCTGAATTTAGCGAATGTCATCCTGAAATATTTACAAAATTTTTATAAGAAATGCCGTGTGCAATAAATTAAATTGAAAACGAGCAACTTATTTGTTTTCCCTTGGCACTAAACGGGGGCAAAAAGCGAGAAAATTATGTAACCCAATTTTATACCACTCTAAAGAAATTATTCTATTTTAGGGGTGAATTTGAGGAAATTCAAGCCAAAAGGATTCTTTTAAAATTGAAGAATATTTGAGGGTTCTGTATAATTGGTTGCCTATATTGGCTATTTCTCTATCACAAACGTCTTTATTTTGAATATTTACAAACAATATACACAAATAGATAAAAGTAACATATTTGAAGATCATTGAAAGCATTATATAAAGTGGAAGGCACTCGAATAGTGAGAATTGAATAGTTAATTCACTAAATTCTAGATTTATGGTTGTGTTACATCGAAATTATCGCTATTGTTACTCGTATTATAATGCAAATTACTAACACTTGGTACACAATTATTAATTCGTAAATCGAGATCTTTAAAGACGTTGTCGTTGGTTTTATTACTATCGTAAACTGACATAAAACTACCATATTCAGAATAATGTCCAATGTCAACATATTCATTCTCATAATTCGATTTGTAATGTTTTGACGTTTGATAATGATCGAAATTGTGTAGATTATCGTCAGTAAAATAGATTTTATTATTATCGTTAACAATTTCAAAGTTTGTTGTTTGTTTTATATAATCACTACTATCATTTAAACTCTGTTGATGGTGGTAATAATTCTTTTGTACACTATAACTAGTGATTTCGTCCAATTTCGCCGATTCAACGAACGGATTCTGACTAATCGCAGGAACTAGATTGTTATTGATCGCCAAATGGCTATTGTTATCCGGTGATTGGCTCAAATTAAAACGACTATTACTACTACTATTGTTGCTATCATCATTGATGATTGTATTTAAATTGTGTCGCCAATAATCTTCCGTTTTGAATTCACGATGGATCGTTCCACTGCCCAAATCGAGCAGTGTTGGTGGCGATCGTGTCGTCGTCATATCCTGATTGTTTGTTATAAAATCCGGTTTGATTGGCTGATCCAACTGGAAGATCTCCTCCGGTTGGAACAGATCTGTTGGTATATTTGTGAAATCGTATTGTTGATTCAAACAAATCTCAGTCGGATAGGATTGCGCCTGGGCCGGTTCTTGGGTCCAATAAGAGTCTAGAATTTGGGGTTGTTGATAAGCCGCCGGCGAATGGGGGTTGTATTGTTGTAAAGTTGTCGGAATTATCGGTTGGTACGAACAAACGCATTCGAACGGTGGACAGGAACAATAACCTATAATTTTTGTTTTAATTGTTGTTATTTTGATTTGTCTCTAATTTACCTTTATCTTGATCGGAGATTAGAGGTGGCGGATTCAGGTTTCGTGTAGTGTTGATTTCTCGACATTGGCGTTTCGGCGATATTAGCTGGAAAAATGTGGAAATCGATTGTTAAAAAATCGAGTAGTGCAAGTTTTCCTATCGGAAGAATCAGTCTTGGAGGGATTTGTTAATGAATAGTTTGCCTAACAAATGATTAAGCATCGGCAATCATCAATATTTCGTTACAAATAACGTCTGATAAATCGACCACACAACTGTAATTATACAGCCGATGTTTTAACATGTCCAAGTTCGTAATTAATGCCATAGACAATCCTCGATGAATAGCTGCAATTGACACAAACATATGTCTTTCGTTGTTGGTTTTATCGTTTCACATTCACCTATCCCATATTTAATTAACAGTCCGTTTCCTCTCTCTATAGATTTATTCAAGTTATTGTTTTGTGTGTCTCACCTTATGTCCTAGGGCGGTTTCTTTAGCCAACACAACCGCCAAGCCACGAATCCGCCGTCCACTGTGCTGACTTCGGCGCTGTTCCGACGTGCTTTTGGCTTCCGGTCGCGGATGGTCGTGCACGCCCTTCGCTTGGAAAAAGATCGCATGTTCGGTATGTCGCCAAAAATGCGTCACCGGATAACCACAATGGCCTCTACAAGGCAAAATCTCTAATCGGCCAGTACATTGGCGATTCGGACACGGCTTACCTGGAAATTTTCGTATAGATTCTGTAAATTCTAACATCACAAATCCAAACAATTTCGACTGAAATTTTACGAAAATTCTACCTTGTTGCTTCTTTCTGGCTTTATCACAGATGGCTGGCCGAAGGTGGACGCGGTCACCGTTCGGTAATGTGCAACGCATCGAACATACCAAAACACCTAAACAGCTCTTCTTCAATATGTGCACGTTGTGATTGTTGGTGTTCCGCATCGCCCAGCCGGAACTGTGTCGTTTCGCCTCCTCGTTATCAGCTCGATAAACTAATCGACAATGCCCATCTGCCCATTCCGAAAACGCATCGAATTCATTAATTCTCGGTATAGAACTGTCGTTAATATCCCAATCTGAAGATGTTGAATTTGTGTAGTTTACCCGGCACGACATGTCCGGGGAGGACGGTGTATGCCTGTGGAACACAAGAAAAAAACCACCAATCACAACTAATTTCCGGTTTTCGTATAGCACGCCTACTCGATTTTACAAAATGAAATCGCTACAGTTTTTACAGAAATTCACCGAAACCATCAGTGAAAGGTTCATCGCTTGATTGACTATTGAAGTCTCCAATTTTTCATCGATAGATTTTCAATTAAATCAGGAAGTGAGCGTTTTTTTTGACCTCTATCGCTTATTGTTTTGTGTTTTTTGGATTGTTAGTGAACATATGAACCTACGCATTCTTTAGATTGTAAAATAAAATCGTGTAAAATCAAATAGTAATAAATTTAATCTTTCCATGTTATCGACTTCTTGGTGAATCGGTCGTAAAGTAGCCAGCGGCCATTGGTTATTAAACAATCGTAATTTAACGTTGTCAATAGAATAGTAATTATCATGTTCGATTAATTATATGATATCTGATTTTAAGCCCGTTTATAATAAGCTATCGCAACAAACACGTAAAAGTTGTCCTGTTTCTCATCAATCCAAACAAAACACAAACAATAATTTCGTTTAAATTACAAGAACAAAACAACTACTTACAATATTACCATATCTCCTGAAAGACGAGCAATTTCAATCCAAATTCATTCAATTCCAGCCACAATCCAAACAATCCATCTACAATAAATCACACAAGAACAGCAGAAGGTGCACAAAAAATTAGATTTCAATCGTCGAAATTGCGTCAAATTGCAAGACAAAATATCAACTGATCGTTAGAAAGCCGCCAGGACAACTGATCCTGTAAACGCATGCACAATCCTGGCAATAGAACGCCACACCCTCTATAATCCCTACTCTTTACATCTAATATAACTAAGCAACCAATAGAATAGTGTAGGATTTGTATAGAGACCGCCCTTTATCCGGTTTCTAACACCTGATACCTGTGTGTGGGTTGATTGGTAGATATTTCCTATTGTCAAAAAGTGGGTGTTGCATCAAATTTGGGCAAAGAACCGTTCAGTGTTCAGGACAAATTAAATTTCACCATTTTTTCCGCCTGTAGTGTTCGTCAATTTGTAAATAATCTCCTGTTGGTAATGTGATTATAATAACAAACGTAAAAACTTGGTGGAATTGCAAGAAAAATGGTTTAATATCGTGTAACTATAAGCGTAATTGTAGAGCCTGCGTACTTTTGTAAGAACTCAGTTTTAGATGAGATTTTTTCTTTTATAAAAGAAACAAATGGAAAATTTACAATTTCATAAGCTTTACTGACATTAATTGATTAGTTTAAAATTAAATCAGAGGAAAGAAAATAGGGTAATTATTACTCTATTTACTATTTATTTACTCGATTTAATTAGGGTAATTACTACTCTATTTACTTGATTATAGAAATTGTCGAGAATTCAATTTCCTACCGATATTAAAAGTGAATTTACCACTAAATGATGACACTCCGTATCAATTTAATTCGCTCTAATTGTGCGCCATTGGCATTCCAATACTGAAATATTTTCAGAAATTATAACGATTTTACTGTGTAACTTCCAAACTAAATGCTCATAACTTGCAGCATTTATCGGAGTATTCAACTGAATGTAGATAGTTGAAATTTATAGTTTCTTAGTATCTGATCATGTTCAGTTGTATAAAACGCAGATGCAGAATTAGAAATGAATAGTCGTTACACCTGGTCGCTTTAAACTAGTTGTAGTCTATTACGATTTATTGCAATTTGTAAATTTCGCCAAGGTGCGTGCCAATTTGATCGACTTTGTTCCTTTCAAGATCAATTGAACCATTCTTACGTTTACTTAACGTAAAAAAGACCCATCAAGTTCTATACAATTTTTCTCGCTACAGGAGGAAACATCAATGTTAACAGGTGTAGAAAGCACTTTACACGGTTTCAGTTTACACGATTAGCCGGAGATTTACACGGCATTCGGACCGTACTTATCAGTGAGGCATTTAAGAATTCCTCCTGTAGAGTTTCTTTGCACTCTAGTAAAGAATTGCAAACATTCACATAAATTGTACGTGTTACAATTATTAATTATCATATGCACGTATGTAGAAATATTTAATAAACATCCACCCCTTTTTTATTTGAAATTAATTTTCCTTTTATTAAAAACCAACGTGCCATTATTAATTACAATAAAACTCGATGTTGATTCCTATTTAATATGTAATTATATTCTAGACTACATGCTGATTATGATGATGATGATAATGATCGTGATGCTGATAATAGCAATAATGATAATATAATGGCGTCTCAAATCAATGGAAACTTGTAGATTACTAAAATAAATAAGAGTACTGCTGTAGATCAATTTATTATTTAATTACTACAATAGGTATACCATTTGTTCGAAACTTACCCAGTAGTTGTATTTTTGCCACAAGCAAAAGCATAATCAAGTAGTCCAATTTAATTAACTTTAATTGTTTTATTTATCATCATCATCATTATTATTATAGTCGATTTGAACATCAACAAGATCCATAATTCCATATTTTAATTGTCATAAATATATCAGGGCCCACTTGATAATACCCATCGTTCACACGCTCAAATCACGATGTTCAATTGTTAATCGTATCGTTTATAATGAAAAGAAAAGTCAACTAATGAGGGTTCATCTATTAAAATGACACTGGTAGTTTTTTTTTTCCAACAAATACCCTAATCGATGGATTGGAGCGACAGAAAGGGGCCTCTCCAGCTCTCTCTGTTTTTTAGTGTGGTGGTAGGATTTAGGGGTGGTTTTTTTGATTTAACAACAATAACAACAACGTATTGTGAGTGCAAGATTGATTAATGTGACAATAATTCGGAAGGCGGGAGTTTTCCATTTGGGAAACTTCACCATGTGTAGAGGGAAAATAGAAGAAACGTGGCGTAAACATGAGAACTGTCAGTTGGGTGGATCAGCGAAGCTTGAGGAGTAACCTTTGATTCCTTTAATCGTACATCCTTTGTTTTATCTATATCTATATATAAAACACAGTACAGTGGTATTCAAAATGTTTCCATATTATTAATCATCGGCAGAATATATTCACTGTTGATTTTTATGATAGCTTCAGGTGGTATGGAGAGAGTACATTGATTCAGCAGGTGTACATAAGAACATGACTGACTAGTTGTCAGATGCTCAATTTCTAGTTTATACGAGCCACGTAGGTGCCTAGGAAAAATAATCTATAACAAATAAAATAAATTGGAATTTACAAAACAACAATGCGAACGAAATCGGACGATTTGTTTGTTGAAAGTTTGAGGCCCTCTGATCCTCTCAAATACGCTAACACTGTCTCAACTTTGTAAATATTTTGAGTTAATTAAAGAACAGAGAGATTGATGTTATTTGTTGAGTGACGGAGAGCAAATTGTGGAAGATTTGAACGTTAAAATCGTAATTATTTCGAATTGGATTTGATTAAAATCGGATTCAGTGGAGCAACTGTCAATTTTCTGTAATAAAATTGAAAACTAACAAGATAGATCGTTTATAGATAGCCCTAAATTTTGTCAAAAATTCTATAGACTATCGACAATATACGGAAATGATTGAATAGGATCTCCAGTGACCACAACAATGATCTTTAACAAGCTTAACTGGGGTTTCGTGCTAAATAACAATCACTTTATTATTAGAGAGGGTGCTATCGTCAACTATTTAGAAAACACATGCAAATCGATTCTAAACAATCGAAATTACCGGTTTTTTTTATCGAAAGAAACACAAATTTCCAGGTGTCTACGTGGATGGAATCGTTGCGATAAAGCTGGGTGTGCATCGTACCGGTGTGTGTACAGTGTCCAGGCACGAGCTAGTAGTTTGTAGTTGTAATAGTAGTTGATGTAGACACCCGTATCCTTGTCCACGTGCCAAATGCCTATGGTGATACTACCACTACAACAACAATAATAAATTCATAGTGCTCATTCTCTAACGTTATAATCTTACAATTTTCAACGGTTGATTTTCGGGTGGTCCAATTCGCTCTCTAATTAGAGGGTCCAGTTTGGTTCATTAAATCAAACCGCAATTAACCGTGGGATTGTTGATGAAAACGTACGCTTTTAATCATATTGGTAGCGTTAAACACAATATTTATTGATTAGATATTCTAAAATATAGCCACAATTGTTTTGAGCTAAAATTAAAAATTAAACAGTTCTAAAGTAAAGCTGCATTCGCCTCTATTTCATGACATCTTCAATTGAAGGGTAATTTGAGCGATATTCCGATTTCCTTTCTGAATCCCACGATTACGTTGATTACAATTTTCGTGAGTGCAGTTTCTTTCACTATCAACATCATCCTGAATTAATATCAATTTAATTACCCACCACTGGTTTGATATTTATAAACTTTACTATCGTCATTAACATTAATTAAACAATTATGTAAAAAATAATAAAGCTAATCGGCTTAATAAGATGAATGTTGTCTAAGCTGATCAGTGAAGTGGTTCAAAGATATCCTAGATAGACTAAGTTTTCGCTTTATTAATAACGACAGAGATCCATTTATAAAATGAGCCGTGATTAAATAGTGCAGGTGCCTATCCGACAAAATGCAATCAAGTTTCATCTCGGCCATGTGTGACAATATTGGAGCTAACTCTAATGGCGGCAAAAAAGACAGCTTAAACTTGTGCTTTTCACTGGAAGAGAATTAGCTTGGGGCGACCAATTTTAGCGATTTTTACACGCGATGCCCAACCGGCGAGCTCATTCATAATTTCAATTAGCAACTCTCAACCGAACGGTTGTATTTTTTCCATTACCACATACGAATGACCTCCTTTAAGATATGATAATGAGAGTAATATTCGTGACGAAGTATAGACTGTTTTTTCACTATTAGCAAAAGCCAACCTTCGGCTTGTTTTTCCCAAGACTCGAACGTATAATTTCAAAGGACGGCATCCCTCTAGACATACATTAAAGAGGCGATTTTTGTAAAAAAATAAAACCAAATACTTGTTAATAATTTACAGTTTTTAAATCATATTTCGAGCGTTAAATTGCTTATCCTGTTTGTTGTTTTCTTCATATAATTGTTTCCTGTTGTACTTCAAACGTTCTATTGAGTGGAAATTATTCAAAAATACTCCTATAATTAATAAATCTCTGCAAATATTGACAGTTTTCTTTTATCAAATGTGGGAAGATGTCTGCAACAGAGACGCAGCAGAAAACCAAAATGTTTCCACATTGTCATTGACAATAATTTGTAATAATTGTTGTTTTGACAAACGATATGGCATACAACCTGTCGTTACTGAAAAATTATGTGGGTATGTTTATAATTTGAACAAAACGAATTTTAACTTTAGAATCCATCTTTATAATATATATGGCGATAACATTAGGGTGCTTATAGAAATTTATGGATACGAACAGAATAAGCTCGATACACTCTAGCGATATTAGTTTTTAATAATAACAACAAGAAAACGACAATGGCGATGAAGAGAGAGGAAAAATATTAAAAAACGACACTATAGCGAGATAAATTGTCCGGTTATAGCGTGATATATGACAAAATACGGCCATATTTCACAATTAAATATTTTGATTAATTCGTTCGTACATTTACTTACCAATATCGTTGGCCGGACTAATAATTGTCTGATTTTCCCAAAATTAATGAAGAAAATATTCAAATTTCGGCTCGTTAAGGGCGAAAGCAAAAATGCAACTTCATCCCAACCACCGAATACAATAAAAATTACAAATAGATGAATATCGCTGACGTTGATTGATCGACTAATGATGGATCCGAGGGGTGGTTTATTGGGAAATTCACACGAATTTTCCGGTAATACCAAATATTTGGAAATCGACATGATCTTGAATAATAATTGTTTAAAGTTTTTCGAGCCGATTTGATTTATGATGTTGATTTGACTTTGGAAAAGGGATGGTCGATTGTTCAGCCCCCAAGGCCCACTTTGGTGGGAATTTGGCTTAGCACCCGTCAGAGAGAGGGTGGCCGGAATGATTGAATGTCAGCCTCGATATGGACTGATAATTTTTGGCAGTTGTCTATTGTATTTAATTGGCATTATTGCATTAAATTGTGGCTTTTTGGGTCTTTATTCTCTATTAAATTCGATTGTATTCGATTTTTTACCAATACGATTTTTATGTTAATCGAGAATTGTCGACAGTTTTACAAATAATACAAACAACCATCTGGAGGGTAATAAATAGTTTTATTAGTAAATAGAATCAAGAAATTCCGTTTATTAGAGAAATGATTCAATTAATTTAAAAGCCGTAACTGGAAAGAATTCATCCCTTATGTTCTTAGTTGTTGATTTGCATATGAATTGAAAGGGTTAAATGCTCGAGTCCACTTAAAAGTCACGTGTTGATGGCCATTCAATTTACATACATTGTTTTCATATTGCACAAAACTACACCCTTTCGAGAGTTTGCAAAAATAAATTAATCCATTTGTGGAAATCCAACCGTCAAGACTAATAATAGAACCACCCTCGCTAACAGTCAAAATAGCAACTGTATTATTTTCTCAATAGATAAACGAGAAAATAATGTAGTGATTGGATTTACTGGGTAGTCTATTTTGAAAAACATGCATGTTGTAACTTGAGGGTTTGAATATATTGATAAATACACACAATAGGTGTTTATGGGATATAATAGCGGGTTTTGCCCTTAAAATGTAAGGGTGGCACACGATCTAACCACCAGGCTTACAATTGCACGTAATTGTATGAAAATTTCTCTATATCAGGGGGTGTATCGTTTGAAATTTCACCACAACGGAAAAATTTAAGAACTTTCGTGACTAAACGGAATTACATTAACGATAACGTATTAGTAGCACGTGCAGTGTTAACGAATCGTAAACGATCCACCCGATTCTCACGGCTTTTAATTTACTTCTTTTTTCGAACGATATTTGAAACAAATATAATTGTCACCAGCAGTTCCGATAATGAATTGTACCGAATCAACATTAATTTGATAGATTATCCGCACTGTTTATTGCCAAAAGGGCTGGTATAATTGCCCCTAACAAAAGCTCAACACACCGAATCGACGGCCACCTAAATAATTGCATCTCTCTGTCTCATAATCAGTGTTGTAGGTGTACTATAAACGAGTCTCTCTCGATTTTCTTCTAGCTATCTCTGTTTATTATCCGTTAATTAGTAATGGAATCGGCATCCACTTTGAGGGTGGATTCTAATCTTGATACTGGGGCAATGGCAGACCAAAGATGTCACGTACAACGGTTTTGAAATAAAAATTTATAGTGAATTGGCCGGTAATAATAGAGCGAAACGATCGGAAAATTGACGGATGGTAATATTGAAAAAGAAAACATCGCCTCTTTAAATCACAGTATGTTTGATGATAATGATAATGATGATGTTGGGTATGAGCGCTACTATTATAATGTAGCATCCAATAAATTTCAATGAGAAGCCACTCCAGGTGGATGGGGAATCGATTTGAATTACAGAAAAATTTCGATTTGTTAACAATAGAGAATTAAAACCACCCCCATGAATATTCAATAAAATTATTTATTTTAATGGACCATATTGCCCAACTGATGACACCGTGTCAATTTAATTGCCACCATATCCGACCATATTCCACCCTATAATGCGTCATTCCACCACTATCACACCATTTTATCTAAAATAGTTACATTTTAGATCTCGTCTAGATTACAGCTTTTTTCTCTCTATTTATAAAACGCAATTTTTGCATAATTATCAAACCATGACCGCTAGAGAGCTGGTGGCGTTCTGGATATGTGTTGATAATTATGTAAATGATAAAGCTACGTGGACATGTGTTACAGATCTCTCGGGTACATGTAAACATAGAAAACAGGGAGTAAATTGTGTGTGTTTGGGTTAGTGGAAAGCTCCCCAAAAGTTCCCTGCTAGTGTTTAGGAACGCGCGCCATCAAGATCCTGCAGCTGACGCACAATTATTGTAGACTCTATACCATCAGAGCTTTATAACTCTATCCTTTTGTTACAGTCTATACGAATCAATAGTAATAGAAAAGGCGAGATAACATGATGGTTTGATGCATGCCTGATTGATCTGAAATGGAAAATTACGCATCTGACACCGTATTCAAATTGCTCAATTAAATTAGCCAGTTGCGTTAAAAGTTTAATTTTTTCGATAAAAATAAAACTTGTACACTAAATTACTTTTAATGCACATTTATTATTCCAATTAATATTTATTTAAGTCAAATCAATTGTAGCTTGAGGATCTTTAATACAGAACCTGTTCTGTATAGGTTTTTAAACAGAAGACAAAATACAGTTTATTTTTGTAAAATAATGGATGACGAGAAAAAATTGCCGTTTATGATGTTGATGATTAACGGAAATCAATGATTATCAATGAGTCTCATCAGGTTTTTACCTGCACGACGATTATAAATAAATATAAAAACACCTGCATTTCTATTGATTGTGAATTAAAAGCCGCTACTATCAAATAATTGCAACTTTTTAAAGTTTCTTTCAAGCTGCAGCCAAAATATTTGGATTTGGAGGAATTTCAATTCCTCCTACTAAATCGAAAATTGCTCATTTACGGCAAAAATTTTGCAAAAGTCGTATTCTCTAATTGTTTGACGATTCGTTACTATGGCAATGCTACAGTAGCCTCTTTTGAATAACCCTCTTTATGTTGCCTTTATTCAGTTCTACTTATGATGGAATTCTGGAGAATGAGACAGAAGCTCTATTCAAAACGATTGCCGCTTTTCAGCGTTGTCATAGTAACGTATCATCGAAATATTAGAGAATACGACTGTAGATTGAATATTTTTTGTCTTTTTCACAAATTGAATAATAGTGGAGAATTTTAAATTGTCCAAAAACTTCCCTTTGGCAAATTAAACAGTAAATTCAATTAATTTTTGAAATAGTGCAAAGATAATCGAGAATTTCGGCTCAAAATTTTGGATGTCGATTAAAATTTCTTGAACTTGAAGAAGGTGAAGTGTCAAAAATTGTAGATTTGGGATAGAAATGGCCAAAAATTCTAGTGACGAAATTTTCTCCTTTTAACGCTGAAAAATTGATAAAACTGCCAAATTAATTTTGTGACTTTCGAAAGGCAGAGACCTGGCAAAACACGAAATTATTCGCCTAAATCGTGAGCTCCACGTCTGATTTTCATGTCGTCCGCGTAATTGTTTTGCTTCTTGTTTGTTTTCGTTGAAACTTACAAGAATAGCTCGTTACATTAAACTTTCTTGCTTTACTGTAGTTGTTGTTTTAAAGGCAGCTGCTCACTCTATTAGACTTTTTTTTGTTGCATACCTAGCGCAAAAAAGCATCGTATAAGATACCTTCTATTTAAGTTATTTAATTATAAAGCTATAAAATAGCTCAAGTAGCTGATAAAAAGCTGGATAAAGATTCATGCAAATTACTATTTCTTAGATAACAGTAATAATCTACACCCTTTGAAATTAAATTAAAATGAATGGAATTAAATCGTTATAAGAAGGAAGAATATAGTTTTAATCTAGTAATAAATTGAATCAATAACATAAAACAACAAGAATACTAGTTTATAACTTGTTTGAATAGATAAATCACTGTTTTGAACACAAAAGACACAAATCCTCAGTAAAAGTGACATTAAACTCCTGTATCTTGTCATCATATGTAGGATAAAAATGATAAATAAGTCCAATAATCGGAAAAACTAGCACATAAATCCGTTTTCTTTTTCACTCGTCTATTCATCGAATCGTAAATATTTATAAACGACTTTATAAACCTCTTCGATTCTCTTACCAGCTACACTACAGTTGAAGGGTTCAATTAATTACCTTTATCTCAACAAAAATGAGATAAATGAGTCGACTAATTGTCGGTCATTTCAGCTATAAAGTTTTGAATAAATTCGATTCAATGAGTAACGTTTCTTTTTAACGGTCGGCTTTAATCGAACAATAAGTACAGTTATCGTTGAAATTTTAGTGTCTTCATAAACTAAATGACCACGTGTACATGCCTATTATGTACATATTTATATATTTTTATTTGTTTAAGTGTGTGTGATGTTATGCGCGAGGGTTGATTCAAATTGAACCCTCCACAATGAGTCATTCAATTAAACTTAACAAGCACTAGCACTCACTGATTGGTTGATAATGCCGAAATTAACTTTTATTAAAATAGAAGGTGTTGTTAGGCTATATTGTTGGTTATTTTTCTATTTCTGGCGAGTAGAAGAGGGGTTGATTTGGTTTTTGTAGCATAATAAAAGTAGATTTTTATAGATTAATCGTTCAAGAATAGACGATGATCAAATAACGTTTAAAACCACCCTATTGGTTGTTATTTTAATTTGAAACGAGGAAGAGAGATCTACATTTTCCTGGTGGATTCCCTTTGTTGTAATAATGTTAACGAGAACAATGCTTGTCAAACAGATGATGATGATAATCAAAAGCAAATTGTTCAATACAACACACACATATAGACTCACACACATGTAGTTTTGTTGTTGTGGTTTCAAGTATTAAATGATAAAACGTGCGTAGATCGTTGAATTAGAACTAAGGCCTAATATAATGAAGAGACATCTGATACTGATGTAAAAGGCCAGACAGAAGCGCTTGTTAGCTGGTAGATGTGATGAATTAAATCAGAATAGAAGGTGGAAAAAGACAACAACGACAAACAACAATAATTGAACTACAGACGACGTTATGCCCCAACAATAAAGCTTCAACAACAAACAGAAACAAATAAAAATAAAGTCGTAAGATTTATGCAATGGAAAAACGTTCGGTAAGACATTTTATAGTTTGATTTATTCGCCATTCGTTATTAATATTATCAATGTCGTCATCATAATCGGCGATCGTTCATGGATAAATTCTACTGTAAAATTTATAACTTTACACGGGAATAACTACAAGTTTTTGGAATTTGTAGCGTGCTTTGTCGATTAAAAAAATCCTGTTAAGCAAGCCGAACATGATATAAAATACAACAATCATCCAATTACTGGATAATTTTTGAACGAAATTTCCCTCAGCTCTACAGAAATTCAACAGCCCCTTAAGTGACTCGAGACGCAGAATTGAAGCCTCCAACGTATTTATTACTACACGAAGATCGAGTTTCTATAAAAACTCTGCCTCTCAGCATCTCAGTTTTCTGAGACTATTCGAGCCACAAAGCCAATCTAGGACTCTCTTAAACGATACCTATAAATTCCAGCGCATCTACCCGAATTTTTTTCTTTTAAGGTGCAAATCATCCTTTGATCTGACTGGTAATTTTTCTATTGAAGATGCTTCAAAAAAGAGAAAATGTTACATTTCTTCAGCCAAATAGATTATTTTTAGAAGGTTCTGCTACAGTTGTACAGTTGAACAAGACTGCAATTGCATCAAAATCGACCAATCAAGATTTCGACTTTTCAGCCCTCAGTTGAGGCTTGTCAAATGTTTTTATAATCATCTAAAGGCTGTCTTTGGATCTTTTCGGTTCAGTTTCCTGAGATTATTCAGACCGCAGAATTTTCTCAAACGATCTAAGTTGTTTTCCATAAGGCTGTAACTTCTAACGCAACTAAAGCCAAAATGCTTCAAAAAGCAAAAGTGGCAATTTCTTTACTCAAATACAGACTGCATTTCTGTCTGTGGCTAACGATGCGCCAAAATCGGCCAATTAAGATTTCGACTTCTCATCCCCAAATTGTGGGAAAACGTTTTTATCGTCCACTAAAAGCGATACAATCGAAATGATTTTTCGCTTTTTAAAAATCATAATTGTTGTTAAGAGACCACCGTAAGCCTTCAACTATTTTCTAGACTTGAATAAAAAATTAGTGCAGGTCACGTGTTGGGATTGTGTGTGGGTCACGTGACCCGCTGCTCATCTACTAAAGATAGATACATACTGCCGTTATAGCGACTATATATTTTACTAGCCAGGTGTTTCCATATTTTAGGTAGTCGTAGATGTAGAATTTACAGGGTGTCCAATCCAACTAGTGTTGGATTGGCTTTTTCTGTTTGAAAACGAAATCGCAAGACTTGTATATCGGCATTGTTGGAGATTCAAGTGGTTGTATTTGTGAAATCCACCCTAAAGTTTCGAGATTATTTGAAACATTGCACTTTGTTCGTATCAGCGGGTGATTTTTACAATTCACTGAAACGTCGAGTGGTTGGTGAAATTTGCAATGATTTTGAAAATTATTTAGTGTAATTTATATTGAATAGGAAATTCAATTAGTTCTCCAACTTATAAATTAACAGCCGTGTATGCGAAATTTGAGATTAATTAAAGAGATAAATCCTTTTGCTCCTGTCACTCGTGTGGACGAGTAATTTAAATTAAGAGAAGCCGTATACAACAAATACCTCACGTACATGCTATTATTATTATTATTTTTATTATATCACGATTTCTCATACAGTCTCCGATAATTAACTCGATACAAATAGATTTTTCGATGAATAATCGCCTATAAACAAGATAAATACTTGTTGTTGTTGATGAATATTTCAATTAAAATTCTCGATTTAGTCTAGTTTGGGGAATATTTCGTGGTGACGCAACTTCCGTTATCAACACCATTGCATCTAGTATCGGACGGAAGTCAGGATGATCTTCAACACTAATCTACAGGTTCCCACACACATTAAGGGCTAAACAAACCCACCCCAACTGCTGTAACCCGACACGCAATCGATTCAGATTGGAAAATTAGGGGTTAATACAACTATTAACATTTACTTTAATTCTAATATAGTATAATTACAAGTCGTGTTTTCTTTTCAAAATTAAATTATGTTATAGAACGGCCTTATTATTATACAATCTACAATGTATTTAGACGATATTTTCACGGTAGAAACTCGCCGTGCATGCAAACCAAGACTGGGATGATAATTTATAGTCACCTGTAGCATACATTATCTAGTTCATAGGTATAAATATAAACATTTTTTTTGCTGTAATTGTATTGAGTCGAGAAAATATTTCAACTTGTATACGACTAATCATTGTCGAGGTCATCTTTATTAATTCCGAAGGGTCGGCTTGTTCAATTTAAACCAATTAACAACATACCCTCCGTTTACAGAACACCACGAAAATTCGTTGTTGGCAACTAAATATAAAATTTTTCAAAATTAAGACTGCTCGTAACGATAATAATAATAACAATGGTTGTTGTAACGATATGAAGGGGTGAGTTATGTATAAAAATAGGCGAAAGGGTCGCGTGTCGATGACGATACTAATTTATCACCTAAACGTACATATACGATTAGTCTGGTAGCATATGTCGAATTGTTGAAGTGAACTTAATGGAAATCCATCTATATTTCAACATTGTCGGTCTTTTATTTTTATTAATCGATAATAGGCTAGTTTAGGGTGCAATAAAGATAGATAGATTTCTATAGTTTAATGTCGAATAAATTAAAAATTATTTAAATGTGTGTTGATCGTTCTTTATGGTTGGTAGAATTGATATTACGAACAATTTTGAACGTCTGTTGTCGCTTTATAAGTGGATGTGTGTATCTATTTATTTAAATTAAGCGACAAATATTTTTAGGGTGAATAAATACGGGGGAATTCAGTCTGGAGGCGCATTAGAAAATCTTCAATAAAACCGAATTGATCGATGTGATTGAATTTAAAATCACTTTAATTTTTGTTTTCCAGAAAGGAATTCAAATATAACTAGCCCTTAATTGCAGAAAGCTCTAAATCCCGCAAATAACTCTGAAGGCAACGATTTCTACTGAGGTCTTTGCAACAAATAAATGCTTCCGAGATAAAATTCTTTACAAATATTCCCTATAACATTTCTAAACTGAATAATTACAATGTGAAAGAAATGTTGGATAAAATGCAAACATAGATCCTTTCCAGTTAATTAACATAAAGTAGAAGAATTGCCCATTGTATCAGAAGAATTTGTAAAGTTATCCATTCAATTAATTCTAAAGTATCATTATAGACACCGACATCAAACAAAATTACCATGATCGATTGATGCAATGGATAAATTAATTCGTTCTATTTATTACCGACAAGCTGGAAATAGTACGAAATGTTCAACTATTAGTCAGAAATGCAGCAAGATGAGCCACTAGCGGTCACGATCTATGGACCTTCATAATAGCTGAAGAACAATTTTGATTTTGTTAGTCATGAGGATTGGAGCAATTTCTCTTTTCGTTCACTGGAAAAACAATTAGGAACATTTCAAGTGAAAGATTTGGACCAACTGTTGAAAAATTTAAAAGTGAACCAAAAACAACTGGATAACTGCAAAATTTCCAAAATTTGATCGCCAAATGTTGCCACCATAATCCAACAAAAAGGAGTGATGATAAAAATGTTTTAAACCCAAAAATTGCTCTCAGAAAAATGCACTGCAACAGTCCAAGTTGGGCGACGAAGACTCGCTTTCAGATGGCGAGAACGATAAAATTGCGCTATTAGAATTCAAACATTGATCTAACGTTTATGTGCAGTTGGAAATTTATTACTTCATGATTATTAAAAATTACTCTGCATGGTTAAAAATAAACAAACAGGTGCTGTTGAATCCATACGCTACAATCAAGTTTTCCACTTCTATTTAGATTTATAAACTTGTTCAATATGATAAAGCAATAAGATGATGTGAAGTTGTTGATCTAATTTTAAGATTAGAATTAAAATTAGCCTAAAGAAAACTAGATAGACTCTAGGCTAGACGTATAGCAGTGCAGGTCTCTAGGTTAGTCACACATTCCTTCCTGTCTAGTCTTCTACTATTATAGTTGCTAACCAATTTGCCAACTCCTTCTAACGTACTTACGTACGTACAAGCTGCAGGATGCAGGTTGATGTCTATTAAATTGTTAACAGAGTTGTATTAACTGATATTCAAGTCGTATTAGACTTTTTCCGTTAATTATGATTGAAGTTAAAACAACAATTAAAAGTTGAATTGATTCAGTTTGCCCTATTCAGTTGTATTATTGATTTATTAATTGGTATTTATCGTTGTTTTATTGAATCAAGTCCGACTCTGGCGGAAATAAGAAGTGTTTTGAAATGAAAATGAAAAAAGAACGACTACTTACAACAGCTGACCAGCTTACCTTGACCATGATGAAGATCTTCGGTGTTGCGGTAGGGCAGTTGAGAAACGAAAACGACAACTATATTATTGGTTCCTACATATTTTTGCTATTTGAAATAATGATAGGAAAAAACACTAACATCTGCTTCTACTTTTCAAACATCTTCAGCATTATTTCTACCTAGTAGAGGAATGTTGGCTGTGTGATGGGTAAATTAATAGAATTTCTTAACGTATTTAGGGGGAAATTGAGGATTTGTCAACAAATTAACTAGAAAATTCACTTATCTGATTACAAATTCGAGCATCAACCATTGAAGGTGTCGTTTAATTCCAGTATTATCGTGGAATTTTACTATAAATTCTGAAATTTACAACTTCAATTTAACAGGTTTGAATGTTGTTTTATTTGAATGTTTCAAATCAGATTTGCAAGATTTTTTCGCCAATGAACAGTAGAGTCATTCGATTATTATCTTAACATTTATTTATTACAACAATACTTGAAGCTACAAGCTACTGCTTTTTTATTCTTTTCGTTGATAATAATCAAGGTCCATTCCAGTTTCTGATCGGCTAGTAAGCATCTACACGTTTAAATATAAATTGATAACAACTGTTGAATTTGTAAATACAAGTCGATTTTTATCAGTCTCCTTAATTTAATTGATAATAGTATCACATCTATAACGTAAAACGTTCAAGAGTTGAATACAAAATGACAAGGTGTTTAGTTGTTGGGGCACGCGTCCTCCATGTGCTGTTGTTGTTGATGTTGCCGTTCTGTTCAGGTAACATGAACTGGAGTCACCCTAAACGTTGCATAATTCAATCCGGTAAACAATTGTCCTGTTGTTGTACCTACAGATGGATGGATGTTTATCTGAATTTCTCGAGGGTGGTTTTAGTGTCATCAATTATTCAATCAAGATCGCTGGTTGATTTTTAACGGTAGATTCCACTATAAAACTACGCCCCTCATTCAAACGATTACGGTTTTCGAATATTAATCATAGAGAAAATTTGGAATTCTTATCGGCAATCTTGACGTTTTCTTCCACCGTTTAAAAGTCGAAACATAAACCGCATGCTCGTTTTTATTATCGACCACCTCAATGAATAGATCAAGCTGTGAAATATTATCACTTTATTATTCTTAAAGATCTAATCCGTGTCAAATCTGACAACTCAATAGAAACCACTAGAGGTGTTTAAGCGGAAAAAAATTTGGAAAGCAAAAAGTGCCAAAGGGTTGGAACGGGACCGCATGTGGCGATATAACGGTAGCTGCCAACATTAAAAATATACCCGACAAACAGGAGAAAAACTAAATTAATATTTCCGTTAATATTAACAACACACATTTGTTAAATCTGTTTGGTAATTAGTAAATAAACAGAAATTGGAGACTTCGATAAGGGGTTGGACAGGTAACCGCGTATTGTACACGAGAACGAAAGGGTGGACACCCTCCATTATGGATAGATGCCGAATAACAAGGGTTAAATTACACTATTGTGTTAAAACTGTATCAGAGTCAATACAAGTCTGGGAACTAGAAATGTAAATTTTTGTAAAAAGTATTTCGCAAAATTAATCTAGTTGATAAATTGTAATGGATAGGGGTGTGATATGAAGTATTGATTTTTAAAGAAAGTCAGGTTCGATCACCTTTCGATCCACATTCGATTTGAAATAAAATAAATACTTATTAAAGTAATAAATTTAGTTAATGTGACGATTTGTAATAAATTTTTGATTTGACACAATATAAAACATTAGGTTTTTGTTTGGTGAAAAAGAAGACCAATATAGGATGTCGAACGAGATTTATGTACTTATACTTGTGTATAAAGAGAGGTGTGTTGAATAAATTTACATATAAATTCACAATAACTGAAAAGGTCTGTCAACGGATTCGTCCTTTCCTCCTTTTATTAATCTCTTTAATCCACTTCACCATTGAACGAAAGGGAAAATAAACAAATTAACAAAAAGAAAACAAACCAGACCACCTGTAATTTTTCTATAACGTGTGCCACATTCACGTTTTATTCTATTTTCTTCTCAATTCTATTATCTCTGGCGTTCTTTTATGCATGTTGAATGTGACATAGTGGAATGTGAGGCTGCGTTTCCAACGAGCCTTTTCAACAGGTTCATTTTACCTTGTCGGGCGGCATAACATGAAACAAATAAATTATAACAAGAAAAATTAGAAATAAATAGAAAACCTGGAATTTCTCTTTTTTGTTTAATTATAGAAGCGAAAATCAAATTTCTCATTACAACATTGCTATTTCTAGAGCAATATTGTTATAGAAAACTGAACCGGTAGCATATTTTCTGGTAATTAGAATTGAAAATATCGTACGAAAAACCACCTGTTTCTCTTATCAATATACAGATAGTTTTTATCCGAAAAGTATAAATGCGGGCGTGTGTCATACAAAATTTTCCCCTGTGATTATTAAACTAGACGTTCATTTATCAATTCTAGAAAAAATTGTTGAGAATAAAACTAGTGAAGTATAATTACTCGATACAATCAGTAATTAAATACGTGTTTTGAATAACAATTAACGTTCTTTATGTGTTTGTCAATCAATTTCGTTGACCGTTAAAGTTCTGTGCAAATAATTAAAATAAAAACAAAACCAATAGAATATTAGGAATAAATAGAAAAAAAACGAGGCAATGAGGAAAAATAGAATACAACGTTATCACCTGTACCCTCATGTTTGGCACACGCCTGTAATTACTCCGTCATTAAATATATCTTACATGACTATATGTACGTACTATAGCTGGAAAGGTGGTCTTTACACGACGAGAATAGAAGTTTATCTATTGGTTAAATATTTAAAACCGTTTAATTTATATCGACATTTATCATATTGAAATTAAATTGCCATCGAGTACAGTTTTAATGGTCTTTAAACCTATTCAAATCGATGAAAATATACAAACTCGAATTTCAGGAACTTGCCAATCAGTTTGGTGGCGAAAAATATTGAAACACAAAAAAGTTCGAATTCGGTGGAGATCAACCAAACGAACTCAATAGTTTCATCTGACGAATTCGAATTGTTGACAACTTTATCAAGAAACGAATTCTTAACTTAAAACTCCCCTTTCCACTGGAAACTACACAAAATTCGCTAAATAGTATACCTGTAAGCGAGTTTCACTTAAATAATCTGGTAGCTCTTATTGTAGGGTGATTTGAGAAACATTTCGGCAAATTTAGAGCTTAGTAGTCATGGGGAAATTGGGTTGATTAGACAAAAAAATGGCCATGTGATTTAAAAAATCCAACAAACTACCCTTCTATTTTCAACAAGGATATAAGTAAAGCCAAAATTTCAGATTAAATCCAACAATTCTAGGGTAGCTTGAGAATTGAACCCTCTAATTGAAAAATTCTTCCAGTTTTGAGTGATGCGTCTAGAATTGGCCTCATTGTAGAATTCTAAGACCCCCGTTGAGTCGATCATTCTGTCTGTTTCCGGACAATTATAATCTAGACTTCTGTTAAAATTGTACAATTTAAAATGATTGCCATTAAATTTCAGCAAATTAATTCTAATTAAGTTAATTGAAATTTACGAGAGAACGTTGATTTTTAACAAACTATCCTTCGTCGTGGCTTGCCTCCTCTGAATGGAATCTGGAAATTTTCAATTTAATAACAACAATAACCGATAATGTACACATACTTACATACAAAGTCAATTAGTTTAAGTATAAAAATCGTTTATACGTATGTATAGGAGAGAATTTAATCAAGATTTTCTTATAAGAGAATAGAGACTACCCCAGCTTTAAATTGCCAATATCAAGATTTTAAAATCTAACATGGTGGTAATTATATTTCAGTTTGAATGAACATGTTCAATGTCAAATGCCATACAACAATATATCAATGCGGCTGTTTTTATTATTATTTTTAATATTACAATAACCGATTGTAATATGATGGTGTCAAACTTATCATTAATAATTGATCGCATATCAAACAGCGGGTGAATTATTTTTAACAAATAAATAAAGACTTATCAAAGCAGTAAAACCAACATTGGTATTAGAAGAACTGTACGATTAACGGATTTTTACCGATCTAAAAACTAATTGTGTCGATCAATCCGTAAACGAACAATTCGCTGATAATAGACGAAAGGTATCGGAATCGATTGTGTTAAAGAATGAATGTGTCCGATAAGGGCCAATTATTCTACTATTCTAGAGGGTTTCTTGTTGGAATTCGTCGAGGGTTAATTGTACGATGTTTGTCTGGATAAAGTAACTAACGTTATCAACCATTACTGATAACACACGAACGTTTGTAGAAGAGAAATAGAAATGGATAGGGGTAGTAGTTGTGGTTATTAGATTGAAGATTACTCCAATTATAATCCGGTAAGTACAAGAATCTTTATTTCGAACGTAATTATTCCATTGTTGTTGTTGTTTTCGGCCGATTGCGACGTTGGTGGTGTTTTTCGTGTAAATGGTGAGAATCTCCGATCGTTCTCTGTTATAATTCGGGCTTCGGTCTTTTCGATTTTGCGGAATTTATTCAAATCTCGTCCGATCGTTGTCTGGACGACTCGATTCGTCGGCAATAGAATCAAATTGCTCCGATAGACTTTCAAGCGTTGTACGTTCGTCCGGAGTGCTTCCACCGATTTGTTTCGCCGGCGACAATCAACTGAAATACCGATTGTCTTACCAAATTTACGATTAATTCCAGCTTGTTTTAATTCCTCCTTGGTGAATCCCCGGCCGGCTCGCATCTTCCGGTTGTATCTCACCGTTGGACAGCGGACGATCGGCCGTAGACTCTCCACCGGTTTCGGTAACGATTCCAATAATTTCCATTGGCGTTTACGTAGGCGTTTCATCTTGCGAAACGGCTGGGAAAATCGAGTTTTCACCAATTTTTGCCAATCTTTACGGAAATGACCGTTCGGAATTACATTATTATGGCGCACCATTTTCTTCGAATTGTTTAGAACAACAAAACAATTGAACTATTTGACATTTTGCGATTTCCGCCATTTTTATAGTTTTTTGGGTGAACAAAAGAACAATTTGACAGTTTGCAATTGAAGCGGTATTTTCGAAAAATCAATAACCGTTGATTCTGTAATTGATTCCAACCACTCGACTTTTATCAATTTATAGAATCTCGATGGATTCGTTTATAAAAACGTTGACTTTCCATTATTATTTCGGAGATTTCTGTACTGATAGTAATGGTTTTTGAGCGAAATTGTTCCGGATATTGTTCGGATGTAAGAATTAGGGAAAGAATACAATAAATTTTTGTCAAATTGTTAACATAGATATATTATAATGGGTGCACTTGTATGTCTGAAGGGCCACTTCACACGAGGTGGTATTGGTGCATGTGTAGATTCTTTCTTGTGTTCTTCAACAAAAACGTTGGCCGTTGGGGCTATAATGCGGTTAGACAGTAGGAAACAATACAAAGTGGTTTATACGATTGTAGTTTGTTATTTAGTTTTTATTTGTAATGCAGCTGCGATTACGCCATTTGAATACAAAAATTGCTTGTCGTTCCTTTGCGTATTGTCTTTTACAAACATAAAATCCACAATTTCTCTATTATTTTATGGCCAATAAAAACACGACAATTCTCCCCAATATTTTATTGGATAATTGTGGCTAGTTAGCAAACAAATCAACAAACGATACGAGAAAATCTTGGGCGATGTTCCCACGAACCACCAAAAGCGTCTTTTATTTATTGCACATTATCCTAAACAGTGGTTTAGTGTTACCCATTGTTTACGACACTTCAAAAAACAAAAGTGAATCATTTACAGTGTTTTGTCTATTATACTTATTAGGGTGGCATTCATATTGTAATTTTATTATACTTTAAACACTGTAATATTAAAGACGATTATTGTACGCGATACAACCGAAAAAATAAAAGAATATATTGGCGCTATTTCAACCCCTCTTCAAAAATGATTACAATATGCTGGTTTTGAACTCCTGCAGTGCTACACTATTTATACGTATGCACGTAGCCGGTCCAAGGGTGAGTTGTTTTTCAGATGACCACTCAGTTTTGTTTAGGGAGACTATCTGCCATTATAATGAAGCGCTTTAATTACTTCCGATTAAAAATCTACCCACATTTATTTTCGATAATTTCAAAAGAATCCAACTTTCAACTATCTAAATTCATAAATTCAACAATTCAACAATAGATTAACTGTTTCTCACACACACACCACATAGAGGAAAATAAATCGAATCCTCTTGTCTACCCCAAATTGCGTAAGCGAAGTGGAATCCTGCGGTGGTGATCTTAGATAAGGACGTCGAGACCACCCCGTTCACACGCAATCTGAAAACCACTTCCAAACATCTGTTGTCGGATACAGAAACGATTCAAGAAGCGCAACTTTCATAAATTTCTAATAAAACTTTAAGTTATCTTAATTTCCACATAAAACTATTAAAATTTATTCCGATGTTAATCCAGTTGCTACAATAATTTCCACATAAACCTAGAGTTAAATTTTTCTTGTACAATCTATATGCTAATCTATAATGTTAACCAGTTTTGTATTAACCAAGGGTGGTCTTGATTAGCATAATTCAAAAATTTTATTACAACTCAATACGATTGTTACAATTAATTATGTTGAATTTTATACATAAAAAATATTCATACATTTAATGATTTATTCTAATTCCCTGCCAAATTTAAATTGTTAACGTAAATTGTCGTAAAAATAATCGTTAACTCATGCTGATGTTGATTGTAAAATCGTAATTATAGGAGCGTGCTAAAGTGCTATAAAATTCAGTTTAATTAATCTTGAAATAAATTGGCTACATAACAAAGTAGATAAATTGAACTGACTACCACAGAGAAACATTCAACAACATTCGAAATGTTCTTGTGTTAAAATCGCCTCTAATTAGGGATAATTAAGTTTAACCGTATTGGATTCACCTGACGCTTATACAACCAACAATACAAACCAACCCTATTACTCCTCGGTGTTGCCGGATTATCAAATTCTTCGTCCGCTGTACGCTAATAATTACAGTGATAATCAAAAAACTATAAATGAAGTCCAGAGTAATAATTCTAACTATCTACTGATTTTATTTATTAATTTTAACAAATATAAAATAATTTTTGAATTAATAGTTCTGTAATTTCGACTGATTGATTTGTTTTAATATAAACTTGACAACGTAGACTTATATAATCAATGTTGGCGGCACTGAAAAACAAATTCATAACCTCCATGAAAAATAAACAAACGCATGTCGCAAATAATTGTTGCGTAATTAGTGATTGTTGTCGATTTTTACAAATTTATCGATAATTAATATCAAAATTAATTGGAAATGGAATCAATAATTAATAAGAAATCTCCCAATAATAGAAAGATATTGTTGAATAATATTTCTGGTAAAAATAAAGGAGCTCGTGATGGTGTTGATAGAGATTCAAATTTATCGGAGAGTTTTGAAAATTTCAACATAATCAACTACCTAACGAATTCTGATCAAAAAGAAAATCTAATACCTGTTGATAACGATAATTTAAATGTGATAAAGAAAAGCTCCGATAACTCTACGACAAATCGAAATACAAAAACTGATACGAATGATAAAGTTTTAGAACGGAAATCGAATTTTGATTTTCTCGATTGGTTGTGTACACCTGATTCTACAAATACGAAAGAACGAGAAAAAAAGGAACAAAACGAAACAGATTTGATGAATATGTCTCTTGATTCATTTATGGAGTGCATAATGAATCCAGTGATACAATCACAACACAACTTATCTTGTAGTGATTTTGATGACGTGATGAATTCGTTCCTATCAGCCCGAACGAATTCGCCAACTTCTAGTGAAGTTGAACGAACGAAATCACCGGCTCTACTAGCAAAATCTATCATTAGAAAACGAAATTCGAACGCGACTCTATTGAAAAGTAGCGTACAGGAAAATTGCCAAAATCGGCAAAGAAGATCCCCAAATTTACTACAATCGATGATGAGCAATTCGAGTAGTTCGAATAGTATTCAAGAAAATTCTCAAAATCGTCAAAATTTCGATGTTCTATTTGTAAAAAAACGTGAGCCAAACCGCGAATCTTCGATTATTTGCACAAAACGTAAAATCACTGAAGAATCTTGGAATCTGTCGAAGAGACAATGTCGAAGTAGAGTAATTATATATCGCGATATTTCTATTAAGAATATTCTAATACCCGATTTTGACCTCGATACTGTTTCCAAATTTAACAACAATTGGATTTCTTTTATCGGCTCGAGTCAATGGCTAGAATCGCGCATTAGAGAAACGATCACTAATGATAGGAAATCGACTAAAATTAACATTTTTGTCGATAATTTTGAATCGAAATCGCAAGAACAACCCTTAAAAGTCAAATGTTTGCGTAGCGGCAGACTGAAAGTCTATAAATTACAATGTTTATTGATAACGAAGCAATCAAGTCAAAATTACGATATTGATACCTTGTTTAAAATTTTAAGCCAAAATGAAAATGCTAAAATTCAATCGGAAACTGTACAAGATCTATCAACGTCGGTTAATCTAAACGATAGTCAAGTGTCTCAAGAATCGGCTGAATCAAATTTGAGTATGTCCCAGCGAACTTTAAGAAAAGGTTTGAATGAAATCTGTCAAAATCAAAATATTGGTAATCAGAATGATGATTATAATTCGATTGGGAGATTAGTAGTTTTATCGAGAATCCAGCAGATTTTTCATTAAAATATTTGGAGCGTTTCAAGATCAAAAAATTCCGTGTTTGAGCGTTAGACATCGCGACTATAAGAATAGCGTCTTCAAAGACGACATGTACGTAGCTTTTCCAGATTTTTTTACCCAATATAGGATAAACAGGAACACTGAATTTGGGAGCTACAGGTTTTCCTTGACTGAGTTTTATGATTTTGGATCCAGAATTAGTGATTAATGATGATCACCCATGCAGGCTTAGATTCATTGCCAGAATGAATATCGACGAATTCACTGCAGGTTTTTCTTGATAAAAGTTTAGAATGTTGGATCCAGAATTAGTGATTAATGATGATTACTCATTGCCAGAGATGAATGTCGACGAATTTACCGATTGGCAAGTTCCTTTTAAACCAATCTTCGTTGCTTTGAAGCAGTTTTCGAGCTATACCTTGCTGTAAATTCTTATAGCAACCGACATCATTTGACGAGTGATTCGAGGATTATTTTAGCAAATTTTGAACATTATAAGTGGGTCAAGAAAGCTCATTTTAGATGATTTTGCGTTTTTCAGAAATGGGAGATACTCGTAAAACGATTCACAACGACTCAAGGATGCTCTTTATAGTTTTATTTTTTTCTTCAGAGTATTGCAGAATAAATGCAAAATACTTCTACACATTCCAGAATAAAATAAGCGTTTTTCGACAAACTTTCGAATATGTTACGAGTCCCAAATTTGGCTAAAATGATCATTAAATATTCTCCAAATCCCTCGTCAAATAATAGTAGTTGCTATAAGATGAAACACTTGGTAGTCTAAATTGCCACTATTTCTTGAAAATGTTCCTCTTTAATCGTACTTTAAACTGTTTTCAAGCAGTAGTCTAAATTGCTATCGATCGGAAATATTTTAATTGAATTTAGAATTAAACCTCGTATAGAACTAATATAATTGGGGATACTGTGTGAATCTTCGCAATTAAAGGCGTCGGTTTCCCTTAATTTTCATCCTGCATATTGACTTCTTAATTATCAACGCTTTACCGAGCTTCTGCATAATTAATGTAGGGGTGGAATTAAAACACTCACCCTAATGTATTAACACTCCAATACAAAGGCTTATTTTCTCTATCTTCTCAAGTTTTGTTAATTAATTAAATTTTCTCTTCGTTGATATAATTCTTGTGTTTAGGTTACAATTGAAGCCCATAAATGAAGCCTCAATGAGAATTATCAAATACAACGCCAAACCATCACATTCAAAATTCTGTCTTATTCTGTATTTATTGGCGAAAATCTACCAATTAGTTGAACATAATACGAAATTAACAAAACGCGAAATCTTCTATCAAGTTAAACATTTAATTAAAAATCAAACACAAATTAGTAATGCTGTCGACGAGATTTCGTGTCTTCTAAATATCGGTATCTGGAAATTGAATATCGTATCGCAGAAAGGTCTTGTTTATGGTGATTTACGGCTCGTTTTTTCATCCGGTGAAACATTAAATTGTAACGTACCAGGTAGTGACAATCTTTAAATTCATTAGATTTATTCGTGTATTTATGGTCGTTTTACAGGAACTTTAATATCGTTTAATGTCGATGAAATTGTCGAAATCCGTTCCCGAGCCTATTTCATTTTGGTTGTTGAGAAAGAATCGATCTTTCATAAATTAATCGAGGAAGATTTGCCGAACAAAATGACAAGACCTTTTCTAATAATCACTGTAATAATCATTAAATATTAAAAACACTTTAATTATTCAAAATTTCAGGGTAAAGGTTATCCTAATTTGTATACTCAACTATTTTTGAAAAAATTATGGAGAATTATGTCGATTCCGGTTTTCATCCTGGTCGATCCTGATCCATTCGGAATCCATATCATGTTGAATTATCGATTCGGTTCTATGGTTAGTCGAATTTCCATAAAAATTAATTAATTTCTCTATTAATTCGATTGTTGTAGAATCATTCGCATTTATCCAAAGATTTAGCTCTACCTAAAGCTAGATGGTTGGGTGTATTTCCGTCAGAAATCGTAAAATTTGGGATAAAAACAACACCAATTACCCGAAGAGATAGAAGAATGATTCAGAATTTAATTGCAAGTCCTTATATGAATACTCATCAACAGATCAAAAGAGAATTGGAGCTTTTATTGGAGACAAATTTAAAAGCTTCAATTGAAGGTTTAATTAAAACAAACAAGTTCTTAAGTTCATCGTATTTACCGACGAAATTCGTTAATCGCGATTTCATCTAACAATTCTTATATTAATTCATAGAATTCCATTAGATTATTTAAAGGAATATTTGCTGGTTGTTCTAAAATATTCAAAGTATTTGAAATTCGTATAAGTTTCTTCCAGTGATAAGATGTCATCCAATATTGTTTCAGGTGTTTCATTTCTATTGTTAGTCGAATTTTCTTTAATTTCATCCTTAGAATTGTTGATTTTTTTACCTAATTGAACCGTGGGAGCTATCAAAATCACTGGTTGATTGATAATTTTTTTCAGTTTACAGAAACTGTGTTTTCTGTTTGGATTTTCAGTAATTTCAGTTTTCCCATCACTTAGTGATTTATTCACGTGAATATCCCTTTGATTTTTCGTTATTTTGATAGTTTTAAATTTCAGATTATTTTCAATTAGAGTTTTCTTGGGGTCGTCCATTTTGTCCAAATGTTTTGTCAATTAAATTGTGTCAAAACTTGCTAGATGACAAAATAAATAAATTTGTATCTCGTTAACAATGATTTTGCATCACTTTATTGGTTTTTTTCTTCAAATATAATACAAAAACGAAACATTTAACATTCCTTTATCTAACATTGCTGTCTAATAAAAATTAATAATTTAATTGGTGTTCTGCACATTATTTTTCTTTAATTATTTTGTCATTACAAACACTGACGTGTACAACAATTATTCAATTTTAGGCAACATTTTGCAATAAAGATAGTATTGCTATTAATAATTAAAATATTGTAAATGATTTGAAAGAAACCGCAAATTAGAGGAAGCTGTTTCGAAAGATCGTTCGATTTTAGAATTTTCCTCATTTTAATTAGAAAAAATCAGGACAAAAACGGAAGTTCTCAAGATTGTCTTAGCTGTAATCCAACAGCTTATTTCCTACGAAAAATCTAAGCAGAATTTACAACTATTTTATAACAAATTTGAATTTAAAAGATGTTTGTTAGTTTATTTCACAACCTCCTTGTTTGTTGATTATTGTTAAAAGACCAAATCTCCAGTTTTATTATTACCATTTCATTTGATTTAATTATTTTTGATTTAGGCTGTATCCTGACAATTTATTATTTTAAACAACAATAATAATTGACGTCGTCTTTACTATTAATAAATACAATAACTCGTTTCTAAAATTTCCAAATTAGATGATAATCATAAATACAGATGAATTTTTGATTTTATTAAAATAGGAAACGGGTGGATACACACGGGGACGAAGAGTAATGACATAGAAAAATTGATGACCGACAAGACTGTTTTATCGAATTCCACCCCGTACTTGTTTGCAAAAAGTATTTAATGCCTGAAAAGATGAATTAATCCAATTTTGGAATTAGTTATTTTACAATAAAGCTTGATTACCAACGGAAAACTTCATTTGAAGTTTCGATAATTTCGTAAATTAGACGAATTCTATAAATGAAATCCTAATTGATAGGGTCTAATTGAGCCTCCAGATTTTGAAAGAAATTCCATTGTTTTTGTTAAATCTGATTTATTTCAGGTACCCGATTGATTTGGAACATATTTTTATTAATTACAAGTTGATTTCTAGTAGCTCGGATTCCGTTTTTGACGCCAGTTCAATCTTTATTTTGAGGTAAATCCATTGCTACAAGGTATGTGGCTTTTATTATTATTTACTTGGAGAGCGATTTTATGCCAAAGGGCATAACGCTTTTAATTTATGATTTGTTTCCAGTTTTCCCCTGTTTAACGCTGAAAAGAATTATCGTAATTAGGCTAGCCTCTAGCAATATAAAGTTTGGAAAAGTTGCACCATTTGGCCCATTTGCGCATGGTTTATACGGCAATTTAGCTTGTAGGCTTTATAAAATTCCTAAACACAATGAAAATTGAAAAATCCGAGTTATTAGGAAAAAACGGTACGTATTGCAGTTTTTAGGCAGCTATCTAAACTAACCATTTTACGGATTATACCCTGTGTTTCAAAGGATTGATTAAATGATTCTTGTAAAAGCTGTAAATTGCTGAATTGTCCTGATAATTGTGCAATTTTAACTAGTGCCTTAAGCAAATTATAGGTGTTTGTAAATCGTGTTATATTGCCTCGGTTAATTTCTACTGTAAATATTGTAAAACAACTAATTATACTTCTTTTTATATATAAAATCAGTCTTATACTAATCAAGTGAAGCTTATTTACAGTTTTTATATACGAACTATAATTTATGTGTATGTAACAATTTTGGAAGAATTTTAATAATCTTATTTAATTTTAACTCTAATTTAATTTTTAATCAATCTAGTGATAACAAATTATAAAAACTTCAAACTACTCTTGAACGTGATATAGTATGTAAATTTTAAACTCTTAATTTTATTATAATTCAGTATGGATTAATTGTGGTTGACATTAATTACTTTTTGCTTGTTGATTTGACCTGTAACTTCCATTTTGTCGGTTTAGAGAAGAGGAATGGCAAGATCCACATATCACCAAAATCTAAAATTTCTATTTATATAAAATACGATCAGTCCAATGAGATTTTTTTTTTTGGTATTTTTGAAATAATTTTTAAAACAATAATCGTCACTCGATCGCTTTCTCTCACCCTTTCGCACAATTTCTCTCTGTTTCTATATTAACAACAAATCACTAAAGTCCGAATTTTTATTATTCGTTTCGACTATGATATTTAACTATTGATTGAATTGACCGTTGCTGGCGCCATTATTTGCGCCTATCTCACTACATACACTTTACGAGTTCTTTTTCGATTTGTTTTATGAAATTTTGTACCAGATTTCGTGTTGAAATCACTGTTTCCTTGATGATGGTAATAATATAGAAGGTATCTTCAGGTATTTTTGTCGTCTATGTCTAGACTAAGGCACTCTTCGAAGAAGCTTTGCATCGAACGGTAGACGTGTTCTAGAACGCCTTCTAATTCATGACCTTCATCAGCATAACTCTAATAGATCCTATATTAGATAAAATTGGGGAATTTTCGTAATTATTTACCTGATAACGGAATAATACACCAGCATCGGTGAGGGCACGCGCTAAAGATACACCATGTTGGAATGGGGCTGTGAGATCTGCTAAACCGTGTAGAATAAAAAATGATTGTTTTGGAATATTTCTTGCCCGTTGTGTAGCGTCCGCTTCTACATAGCCTTTATAATTTTCAGTTGGTAATCCTAAGATTTTCTCCGTAAATGCCGAATCTAAAATTGTTCTGTGATAAAAATCCGGGCGCATCCACCATTATTCGACTTACTATAATATAACCAATCGGCAATTGGACTGACTGCAATGCCACATTTGTAGACTTTTTGTTGATTACCCAAGCCTAATACCATTGATGTGACATAGCCTCCGTAACCCCAACCCCATAAACCTACCCTTGTTTTGTCCAAATATTTGTAATTGTCAAGAAGGAATTCTAGAACGGCGACTTGATCTCGCACTTCAACACCACCTAATTGATGGTATAAGGAACGATCGTATTGTCCACTAGCTCCACGTACGTCTAAACGAACATAAACGACATCACTATGACTTGACATGTACGTTCCCCAATCTATTCTAAATTTTTCGGTGACCGCTTTACTACCAGGTCTACCATTACTATAATAATTGATTTATTAAATTTTAATTTTAATATTGACAATTACTTACACTTCAACTAGAACAGGATAAGCGGCATCTCGCAATTCCTCCCGCCAACTAGGAGGTAATAATAGTTGAACTTGAGCCCGGCTACCTTGGGGCAAAGGCACCTCGAAAGACTTTTGCTTCGGCAATGCTAAGTTCTGTAATAATGGATATTTTTGCGGTCGTGTATCGTAAATAATTTTTAATAATTTATGTGTTGATGCATTGTGCATCCCAGCTAATGGAAGACCAGGACCTTCACATTGAAGGACATAATATGAAGAATTCGTCAAGTCACTTGGTGGACTTATCTACAATTTACAAAAATTTAATAAAATCCTAACGATTTAATCAAAACAACTTACTAGAGCACTAAAATGGGAACAGTTACCGTAAAGATAACGACTGCTCCAAAGTACATCGCCTAGATCGCATGTGATACAATGGGATTCTAGACGACGAGGATCGGATGCCGAAGGGTCACGTACAACGTACAGGTGTCGTTGGCCCGCTTTGTGTTCTTCTGTTGCCAAATAATAACTGTCAACCGAAAGAAGATTCATTTTACGGACGCGATAAACAAGATGAAAACTTACATTAAATGACTGTTGGTATCCCAGCTAAGTATATGATCAACTTCGTGTCTACCATGACTAAGTACAGCAATGTGTTGTTGGGTCACAGTTACATGTTTAATGTGTGTATAAGTCTCTGTATTGCCCTCTTGAACTGGAGCTAACAGCAGGAAACTGTCACCATCCGGTGAAAATACCGGATGTTCCTGAATATCGAGCCATGATCGTTCCGGTGCACGTTCAGCGTGCGTCTATAAAACAATACACCATTGAAATACACAATACGAGAGACTATAATAAATCAAAGGAATCAAAATATAAATCGAACCTCGATACAGGTCCAATTTGGGGCTAGACAGGCCGAAATGATGCTGAGATTTTGGGAACGAATCATCCAAACTACAGCCACTTGGTTGTTTTTCTGTCCAATCCAACCGGCTGATGTTAAATAATAATCCCTGGAAAATACAGATTTAATCTGTTTGTAAATGTGGTTCATTACGTGCGGTTATTTGATTGACAATACGTTAATGTCCAGCTAATTATTTGTTAGTCGAAATATTCTGGTATTGTCGACTTACTCCACAACCTATTTATACATGACATTGTTAGGCTTGTTTATTTAGGAGATTAAAATAGATGAGTTTTAATCATTTTAATAAAATGACATTTACTTAATAACTAAATATTTGATATCACGGAAGGCTATCACTTCCATCCAATCGATATTAAACTTGTCCAATAAACGATATAATCGTACCAGTTTTTGACTTTTGTCGGTTTAGAAAGTATTGTTCTATCGACTCATACATGCATAGATGAATTGCTATCCTGTCATTTACTTTAGAGTTTCAACGTTACTATTCTTGTCGACATATTGATTTATTTCGTGTTGTTTTATTTTTGCCAACCACAAAGCAATAAAAGATTGCAATCTATATTTTTAAGGAAACACCATTCTAACAACTAGAACGATGAATTTCCGGCAAACTTTTCCACAATGATTTGTTTTTTAATTAGTTACAAGTTGAATAAAGTCAACAAACCGAACTTCTAGTGGAATTTTCATGAATTAGGAAAACTATGAAATGCACTTGTTATTATCTTGTGTAAAGGATTGAATAATTGGAAAGTTCACGGAATTGCCGAAACTATTGCGTGCTTGGAATACGAAATTACATCTTGAAACCGTGACAATTACAAACGAAAATCTGCGTTAATTTAACATAACTCTGATTATTCACTCGGTTATTTTGAAGATAGTTAAGAAATGTAATGGGAAAAGAATTCGTTTCTAGGGTTTTGTTTACAGATGTTGATATCGATTTTTTGTTAAAATACCCAAACTTGTTTCTGTTTATTTCCATAATTTTTCGGATGAATTGCAATAATTGCTCTGTTGGTAGCGAGCAAACTTCCTCCCTGTAAACAATTTGAAATAAACATCACAGCTTTTGGTGGAATTAGAATCAACATGGGGCAGATTGATAGTGGACTTCGTTTTTAAAGAATCGTTGCTGCAGTTCTGTAGAGCTTATTAAAGTATTTTCGTGAGACAGCGAAGACGATACAAATCAATAAAAGTGCTGATCGAGATCAACGTAATATTTTCAAGCAAATGGCCAACCGAAGGCCAATAATGGGAGTAAGTATGCCAACTGAACAATCTAATGTAGCGATAACAAAAAATACTGTTAATATTATGTTGCCAGATTAACTCTAATATCCAATTTAATGATAAACTTAATATCTTAATAGTTTTGTTCGAAACCAAAATTAGTTTAAACTTGTAATTTCTATTGTCTTAAAGATCTTGTTACTTACTGTTCGTGTAGAGCTTTCGGTGGCTTAACCATATGACTTTGTAAATCAGTTAAATTCGTTATATCCAACACCCACAAATGTACAGTAGGATTAGCAGCACCAGGCTAATTTTTATTGACCAAAATTTATTATTTAATAATTAGAAAATTGTATAATTATAGTAAAATTACCGTTGGATATCGTACTGTTTTTGATGCAGGGAAAGAAGGCGCACGGTGTGCCGTTTTATCAGCAGCTAATACAGACCCTGTTGAAAACCATGGAAAATTTAAAATACCTACGTCACTATCGTTGAATGTTGCATACAACAGGTGAGTACCGTCGTATGAACTCCATAAGGCTTCCGGACTTTTCAATACATCCTCTATAATAAAATGATAACGCAAATTTATTAATTTCCGTTTTTTTCTCAATTGAATCAGTAACGCTATAGAGACACACATGTTTCTAATGGAAGAAGTTGATTAAAAATCCGGTTAAAATGGACTTTATATACCTTGATAGAGCCAGTCCGGTATTCCATTATAAACAACATCAGGTCGTCCGGAAAATGTCAGTCTAGTGTCGGTATCGTCTAACGGTGATTGCCGTAAATAGATATCGTTATTGTAGACAATTAGGAGAGAATTCGTATCGCCCAACCATCGGGCATATTGCAAACGTTCCGGTTGTGCTTTCGGTGAGGATTCCAATCGAACCGGTATATGATGACTACAACCAGTAAAAACAGGAAAAAGTATTAGTTTGATCTCTATTGTCTTTTCGTTTTTTTTATCAACCAACGAACAGTGTCAATGATTAAAATACACGTTTTTCCAGGAAAATTATGGCGTTTTTAATCATCAACGTACATTCGTTCTTTATTGTTTTATTCTGGAATGAATTCGTGTGTGATCGAAAATTTGGCGCATCCACCAATTCTACAAAATTGACGATTTTAAGAAGTATTGCTGATTGAGACTGACGACTCATTCAATTAATTAAACTAGCTTGGATTGAATCCAGGAACTCAATAGAGACATGCTGATACACATGCACAATAAATTTTTAAAGGCTTTAGGAAAACGACAGCTGGTAACAGTATTAAATTTATCAATTTCTCCCCATGTTATTCTAATCGATTCAAACATTCTTCCCCGGTAAAATACACAAATAAATTAGATGTGTACTTACTCTTTTTTGACGTCATAGATAGTGTAATGTGCCGTAAAAGATTGTCTGAATACCTGAAACAAACCAAGAAAATTAATCGGTTTTTATAGTCTTTTTTTATATTTTTTTATCGGTGGCAATTCTAACTTTTATAGAACCAATTTATTCCCGTTGATTTCTGTTCTAGAAAATAGATAGAACATTACTGGCTGTTATCAAAAATATAATCAGATTGAGTTTCAGGACTCAATTTTTTCCAACTATTTTCACAACAATTTAATTTCTTAACTAATTTATTATAGCGATAAATAATAAACAAAATTAAACGAAATACTGGAAATGTTCAATACGTAGATCTAGTTTTCGGTTGTGTTCCCCATAATCTTTGTCCACCAGCCGTAAAATACAACAATATTAAATCGAATAAATCACCAACGACTGTTTGAATAGTTTTTGAAACAGATCCAAGTCGAACTAGTGTAGTTCCTCTTTCGTTACTGATATTTTGATATAGAAATTGTTCCATCACTTTCATCTACTTGCCGCAAGATAAGAACGACAAATAACTTTTTCTCGATATATAAATATTGTCCCCTCAAAAGTCTTTTAAAATATAAATATCAGATTTCATGACTTCAAGTATCCTAAAAATCTTCACATATATTTTCATAAAAGTTATCCTGATAGATTGGCTTGATATTCTACGAGACTATTTTTGAAATCAAATCCAGTTCTTTCTTTATCCGTGTTATTTTCCCGCTGTGATAGCGAAAAGAAAAAAGAGTGCGTTATTCTTAGAGCTTTTGACGATGTATTGAATCAGGTTAAAGAGACAGGGTGATGTTATTAAGATAGCTAAAAGGTTACAATATTCAGCTATTTAAATCAGATTTGAAGAATTATGGGTGTTGTCGAGTTAACAACTGGAAATCACGCCAGTGTAACTTTAGATTCAGGTAAGAAAGCGATAATTACCAAATAACAACAGTGATCGACAATTAGATTTCGATTTTGAGACATTACTTATTTAATAAATAATGAAAAATTGTTTATCGGATGTTTCAGGACACTCCTGAAAGTTTTCAGTAACCTACGTGTATAATAATTTTCCAGTAATTATGTCTACAAACAACCAAATGTTTGAAGAATTCGGTTGGAGAGATAATAAAATAGAGCTCTAAAATTCGGAATTATCGGTTTACGAAATTTATATATAAAACAGTTTTATATAGAATTTATTATACGTTCTATTTATTTTTATAATCGAAATAATACCATCTCGGTATTCATTGAATTTTATTACAACATTTCTACGTTTTATTGTATTGTCCCCCTATTCTATTCACTGTAATTGTTTTAATAAATGCATTTTAGTCAGTAAATTGATCACCATCACCGATAATTGCAAATAATTGTTGGTACTCTTTACATAGAAGTCCGTTTTACAACATTTAGAGTTAAATGTACGTAGTAATTAAAAATAAAACTCAGATTTCGTTATCAACAATCAAGCTTTATAAGAAAAACTGAAATATAAAATAAATGATAATCGGTAGTACGTAGAAACCGGTAATACACGTGTTTACCTTCATATTTTTTTATTTCAATCCGCTAAACAGGTTACTTCATATTACTAATGCAGATAAGTGTAATAAATTTCAGTAAGATAATTCGTAAACATGCAAGGGTGTTTATAATTGTACAAACTCAAACATAGTCGATCTTATCAAAATTAACTACAAATATTCAAATTGCAAGCTTAAAAAGGGAGGATCCAACAATTTTCAGTAGTTTATTAAAAATTAATTGTATTTATCGAACTAGTTTCTGCAATATTCGAGTATTTATCGATAACAAGACAAACAATTCACCATTAAATTTTCTAAAGATTCTGTCATTTCTCGTTAATGTATTGAACATATGTTGTCAGACATTGCCGTAGATATTGAGAGAAATCTATTGTTATCTGTAGATTTATCAAAATTTAGCCGAAATTAATTGCACATAATTCCCTTGATTACAAACATAAAGTTGTAGATTGAAATTTGCTCTCTCTATTATAAAAATTGAATACCTTTCGAATTGTTTCTTGATACGGTTTAATTAATCTCGTAAAACCTAACATTTTGTTATTTCCAATTATTTTAAAAATGATAGGATTTTATCGACCGTTTGTAATTTAAACGGTGGATTTATTTTACATAAAACCACCCCCGTATATTATGAGGCTTTCTTTTCGAAAAAAAACCACAGTCACGAAATGTTTGCGTGTTATAAACTTATAATCAATGTAAAATGATAGTGATTCTAAAAGTTACGAGCCAAATTAATTGTTATATTATTAGAAAATTATGTCGAATTATTTGTTAGAAATTACAGTTAAAATTTAAAAAGATTCAGTATTTTTAGTTGGTGAAACTTGTTAATCTGTTCAGTGCTGATTGGACGTTTTAAAATTAAACCAGATTCGGTGAAGATTGGCTATTTCACACTGATTGATTGTGTAAACCACGTAGCGATCCTCAATTGGGAAACCTTAACTAAAAGCGAACTTCTTATAAATGATTTTAGCATAGTTGGTGGTTTTTGTACGATAATCAAATGATTAAAATAGTTTTTTTCCGGTCAAATTGGGAGACAATTTGAGCCTTTATTCTGTTCGGGATAAAAGTAGAAATCCGTTTTACTGGCTGGTAAGCCGGTAGTTGATGACTGTGGGTGTGTTGTAAAAAATTGCCATAAAACCAGCATAGATAAAAGAGAATTTGTATACGCAAATCAAAAGTTGGCTAGCTTTATTTCGATTGAAATAAAAACAAACGATTGTACCAATTCTTATTTATTTTCCACCAATAATACCAATATAATTGCCTCAAGGTGCATATTTGGAAGAGCGGCATTTTTAGTGGACCATTCAAAAGTCGTTAAGCGATTTGAGAAACATCTTGAGAATTTGCAAGGAAGCCTCCAGATGTTTTAGCAAAAGTTGGAGCATGTAACGCAAAGAGAAATCGGTCGAAAACGCTTGTTTGGGCATGTTGCGATTTTCGCCAACCAGCTAAACACATGAAATGATTAAGAATGACTCAAAGATTCTTGTAAGCGTTCGTTGAAAATGATGGAATTTGTAATATTGTTCAAAAAAGCGTTTTGTCGATGAGCTACAAAGAACAATTTTTGCTAAATTATTTCCTGGGACCCTTATGGATCAAAATATTTTTCGAATAACTCACTTAATAAAATTTATCTTTAAAGCTACACACCTGCTAATAATAAAAACTAAAATGACTCAAAATCTAGACTCAAAGAGTCTAAAAACTGATGATTCAATAGCCAAACTTGTTAAAATCTTAATGAAAATTGAAGATTAATTGGTTGAAAGTTGCCTTAAAACGGTAAAATTGACTAAAATAGCTGAATGTTTCAAAATGCACTCCTAAATTTAAAATTTTCTTCCAAAAATTGAATAAAAGTCAAAATTTTAGCCTTAAATTTGATTACAAGTGCCTCAACTTTCTGTTTTTATTCATAATTATGTTTGATTGGTTAATGATGGTTAAAAAATTTAGACCCAAAAACCCGAAAGTTCTTAAAATATGTGAAAATCTATTACTTATAGTCAAAAATCACCTAAATTTCTTAAATTACAACTTTTCAATAGCCATATAGCGAAATCTAATTGAAATTGACAATTTAACATGCATAATAGCAGAATTTTCGCCTCATGCCTTAAACATGAAGATGTGCTTTTAGATTTAATCTATTAATTTCGTAAAACTACAACTCTAGTAATTGTAGATTTTTGCAATTCGGCCGTATATTCATGGAATAAATTGAATAATGAATATTACATAGGTCTAAAGTTCTCATGAATCGATCCTGTGCCCATTGAAAATTCTATTAGAAACGCTATAATTTATAACGTCGATGCCCGAAATCCTAAACGTAGCTGGTTTAATATAACATCCCTGTTATTTAATGATAAATGGGCGACAATGTCGAATAAATAATCAAAATAGTTCCAAGATTCTACTTACAGTTTTAACATTGTGTTGGAAGAGCACATATTGGAGATCCTTTGAACACTGATACCACTTCACATTTAATTGTCGCTAAAATTGAAAATTCCCATAAATATTTATTTTTATTTAGAAAACTACAATTACTAATGTATGATTGGTGACTAGTGTTGTTATAGTAAAATTACGACTAGTATCCAGTATTGCCAAACTACCATCATCGGCTTGATAAACAAAATGTGAGTGAGAAATCCAGGAAGAAGGCAATCGTCTTGGAGTCAGCTCACCCTGAAAATTGCAACAAACGTAATTGTAACGGAAATATGAACATAAAAGATACAGATGAGAGTCAATATTAAAGTTTCTCCGTATTTCGACTCATATTCAGACATTCTCTATAGTCCGTTTTATGTATTTTTATAGTGAAAATTCCCAACCGTTGTCTCAATCATTATTATTATTATCTGGAAATTTCTGAAATACCTATTTTAATTAAAATTTATTATGTTGAAGTTCACATTTTTCGTTAAATACCCGACTTGTACAAAACTAACACACACACACAACACAAAACTAAACACATAAATTTACAACTTGTGTAATATATGTCGAATAAACGTGTATAGTTGTGGCCGTTAGAGAATGGAAATAAAATAATTACCCACCCAAAAATTGAAATACCAAGTGTTTTAGTTGTTCAAATGGATTAAAACTTGGCTATTTTCGCCGAAAACAAAATACAGAGAATTTAAATCCGACAATAATGATGGTCCCTGGATTTTTCCTTCTTATCTAATCTAGCACGCAATAATACTAGGCAATTTTATAGAAAATAAAACGCATTAAAATGCAAATTAACGTATGGAATACAAACTATACAGAACAACTTGTAAATTAATCACTAAACTACAAAAATTTCCAACGAGATTCTCGTTTGTTATTACAGTCTATTTTCAGTAGACTAATAAAAAATCAATGTTTATACGTAAATTATGATGTTAAATCTATTTAAAGAGGGCTTAAATTTGGTTTAATTTACCTGTAAATATTGCTCCAATTGCATCCGTTGTCCATGCCAATATAAAAGTTCATCAACGTACCCTACAAGGAATATAGCAGCAACAATTCCGGATATAACGAGAGCGATCACGAGTAAAGAAAATATAATCGACCACCAATTGTGTCCTTCGTCTTCGTGCAATGCTAGCTCCTAAATAACAAATCGCATTTTAAATTTACATCGAAATTTACATCAATATTGTATTAATTATAATAAATACAGACTCGTTCAATGGTTAGATCGTACAATGTTCGCCGGCGATATATCCGATTGTATAGTATTTTATTTCGTTCTATATTCTCATTATTCGTATTAATCAATTCTAATATTTCACTGTCACTAGTTTCCTGTATTTGGGGTGTTTCAGTAACACCCTCCATAATATTCAAGCTATTCAGCAATGACTGGATTCAATATTTTCGACAATCTGCTCTTTATATACAGATCTGTATGTTTTGTATATTCAATTTACTTGATTTGTATAAACAAACTTGAAAAATTAGACTTGTTATTGTCTTGGGTGGGAGAACAAGCTGTCTGTTATTTTTGGATTAAATTATAGATTGATTAACATTTGCCAAAAATAAAAAAAAGTTCAAGTGCATGGAGCAAATTTAAAACTAATTACCGGATGTCTAGTTTAGGCACGTTCTCAAAAATAGAAATTCACAATTTTTCTGTAAAACTATAAAAACTTCAATCGCCATTCCGGCTTTCAATCAACGTACAAACTGAAGAATGAATAAGAGAAATATTACTTTGCATTAGAGTAGGACGCGTTCAATTCAGTAAGTTAAAAGCGTCTTTCTTATTTTTCGTATCATTAAATTTCAATGAATACACCGACCTACTACTAACTTTTATTCGAATAAAAAATGGCGATTGTTGCCAACTTTCTTTTATTTTCAATTCCTTTTACATTAAAAAAGCTAAATTGCAATTAGAGATTTTTCTTCAAATAGATAATTATTCGTTCTCAGGACGAATTTCGGCAATTACGAAAAAAATGACGACCACCTATATCCTTCCTGAAAGATAAGTTAATAACGGACAATTTAAACTTCGACATTAAAAAAAAATATCCACCAACAAGTCTGTTTATGATTCACGACGTTGTTAATTTAAATTTATAAAAAAGTACCCCTAACTTCCAGACTAACTTCTCAATTGCACGGATTCGCGTGTTAGGGGTGTTTTATAAATTTGTTTCCGCTGGCCTTCTTTTCATAACAAAGCGTTTGTTATCCTGATTTGACGCCCAAATTTGTAAATCACATCGTTAGTCGAATGGATTATTTCCTTTTCTCTTAGACGTCAATTCAATTGCGGTAAGTCGCGAAAAAACCTTTTTTTGATAAGAATTTGAGTGTAGTTACTGTTATTTTATTCCTTAGTTGTTCATTATTTTGATATTATAATCGTCGATGCTTTCTTAGAAGTAATTTTCTATGTAATATGGGCTGATATTTCCCGTTGCTTTCACTAATTATGTTTGCCTTATTAAAATTTGATAAGGAACTTTGTTCTCTTTGTACTTTACTTGATTGAAAATAGAACGAATTTGTAATTTACATATACCTATAAAATATGGATTTTTTAAGAAACAAATCAAATTTTTTGAAGACATAACCACATGGAACTTCTATCATTGAATAAAGTTTTTAACAAGAGCGAGGACGATTGTAGATCTGCCAAACAAAGTTGAGTTATATTCGAATATATCAAAATCTACAATGCATATTTTCGACCTTAATTACATTTTATTTTATCGTCGACCCAAAATTGTATTTCACCAGCCTGTACTGTATTTTAAATATAGAAACAATTTGTCATGAAATGGGCCAATGGACTTTCAAAACTGATGAATCTTCTAAACCATAATTAATGCCTTAAAAAGTTCCCAAATAGCATCAATTTTGACTAGAAATTGATCAGAAGTGTCCAAATTCTCAGATCGAATGGGTCATTTAGAACCGAAAACTCAAAATTTGAAAGGGGCCGAATCTATGAACCGGCCTAATAACTTCCCCGACACATTCCGAATAGTTAATCATGAATTAGAAAAATAAATTAAAGACAAGTATCAGAAGTCGACAATTAATGCACGAGTCCAAGTTTAAAAAAAAACTAACTTACTATAAAAATCAAAATCGGGAATCAAGAGCCGTGGCTATCTCACCATCACTGAAAAATTCAATGAGAAACCAGCACCTCGTCAACCAAATCTCTGTTCACTGATCGGTGGTTCCACACACACTTTTCAGTTCAACTTTCTTATAAACTCGATACACGATTCAATTGCGAAATTTTGACAGAACCACAGAACTGTCATTTCAAAATTTCGCAATTGAATTTTCTATGGCAACCGATCCCTTATAGAAGGCGGCAAATTTGAATTGGTTGACTACACTATTTTGCCAATTTTATGCCCTAATTAAAAAAAGAAAAGAACATCGCACATGAGGGGTATTGTTTCGAACATAAAAGCACATGCCCTTTCGATTGGTGATATCAAATTAATATGTTATCTTAAATTTTTTTCAATCAACCCCCTCCTCCTTCCACCCCCGTGGTCCGATTGGCACCAAAAACTAATCAACTCGAACGGCCACCAAATGGTTTGCGCTGACCAAATTTGAGCTCAATCGGTTAAACCGTTTTTGAGTAATCGTTGGAGAAACGACAGACACACACACACACACACACACACACACACACACACACACACACACACACACGGACATCATGCTAAAAACTTCAAAAACGTGTTCAGGGGACCTCAAAACGTAAAGATCTGGTGAAATCTCGAATTCGAAATTTTGGTCCGAAACTAATAACTTCCCTACCCTCTGGTCGGGGAAGTTAAAAATTCACTTTGTGCCTGAATTGGAAAATTTGCAAAAATCTGGCCTTCATCAAGTTCTCCTTCTTATCACTCTTTATTTTTGTTATTATCATTAAAATATACCGAATGTTCCTCTATAAAGAATAATACTGCCGGTATAATAAAATATCGTTATCTTTCCTATGTACCTTTACAAATTACCGCTACTGTATGTATCTAGGACGATAACGAAATCTCATTAGGATGGCTGTCGTAAAATTTCCTCGACTAAAACGGAAAAAAGAACAGTGCTATACGTTTTTAATTAAGTACCTAAACGCTGCATTGAATTGAATGGATTATAGGTGAATAAAAGTCTTCTTCACAAAATACAACTAAAGATAAATTAAGACGGGTGAAGGAACTGATGAAAAGACTAAATAAAAGGATGAATACCCTAAAGAATGATATAGGATACAAAGCACTTGTTTGACACAACACATATTATAAAAGAGAACACAAAGATCAAGATGGATTAAAGCGGAAGTTGGATGAGACTAAAGGTACAAACACAATGCAAGTTAGACGGTGTTTGTGCAAGTTATTGGAATTGTATTTCATCAAAGACTCTTGTGTAAAATAAGTAACGTTGTAGGTATATTTGAAATCATTATCATTATCATCAAATGATGAGGATGATGAAATATTCGTTTTAATACAGCCCCATTTGAAATTATATTGGTTTATGGCATTTAAATAATAAATTCATTGTTATCTAATTTTGGTTTTCATCACATTCGTCTATATCGTGTCTGTATTTATATCGTGTATGTTCATGTGATATTTATCATTTAGGTAACAAATTGCTTGTATTGTAGAAAATAAGATTTTAATTTAACGATAAGCTTCTAATTTGTGAATATGATAAATTTACAAGCAATTCATACTACAAACTAATTAAAAATACTAAAAAATTCAGTGTTAAAAATTAATCGTCTTTAATCAATTCTAAAATATTCTTCTACACTATCAATTTAAATTTCATTAAAGGAGAATTTAATTTCAAATCTAACAAGCTTGGTTGTTTTAATAAACGTTTATTGTTGTTAGCGCAACCATTGAATTTTAGTTAATTAATTATTTTATTATAATCAACAATAGTTTTATTGTTTGGATGCGCTATCAATATTTCAACTATAGTGCAAACGTCCTATTTAATATTAGATCAAAAATAGGGAAAAATTGTGCAGTGCTTTCGCTAAAATCTGATTATTTTAAATGCAAGTGCAATATGTTTTAATTAAATGCAAAAAAGATGTAAAATGATTTATAATCATTCTAATATTTATGACTAGTAGTAATTACTGAAAATTCACAGTTTGCTACAGTTTTATTCAAAATAAATCGCGATTTAATTGCAATTAACATCGAGCAAAATGTGAATTTTTCGCTATTTTATTTTCTGGAATGTGGATACTAAAACTAAGTCAGTACTCATTCCTCAATTACATACCACTAATCCATTCCGGATGCACTAGAGATAAATAAACACGACCACTAATTTAACGAGCCAACAATCCAAACATTCCAAGCGAACTGTTTCGAAAAAACCGAATTATTGCAGCGTAATTTTCAGATATAACCAAAACTGGCAGGCATTGACGTTTTTAGAAGGTTGTCCAAATTAATATTACAAAAATCACTAGATTCTTGCTACCCGATTACGAGAGAGAAAAAGAGAGAGATTGATAATTTAAGTTGGTATAAGCAGGTGTACCAATTCTCTCTTCGTTTCTTACAATTTAGGGATTTTCAGGGGATTACTTTGAAATATTTTGAAATTCTATTGTTGGCCCGTCTTTCAAAACAATCAGGAAAAAATGATAATAATATACTTGTATAGTGCATATCGTAGTGGTTTGTTGTCCGTTGGAGTACTGACCTCTTCGTCACCTACCTCGGCCTTTTTGGCCTTTGGATCGGCAACCTGAAGTGTCTCATCTGGGGGCAAACGCCACTCATTCCGATCTGTATGCACATTAGCGTGCATTCCGTTAACCACCCCGTCGTCGTCTTTGTCGACGTCGTCGTTTCACAGTCGTCGTCCTGCGCCGCCACTGTGTTCAACTGTGTTCAACGACCACTCGCCCCTTCAACAGGCCAGCGCTCTCACCAACAATCTGCAATTACAACAGAAAAATTGATTATAAATCGCAATTCTTCCACTCCAATATTCAACGCTATCCCGAATAAAAAGGGCGTCTCCATTTGATAAACATCGACTGAACCCTTTTTTGCATTTACCCGGAAAAGTGCATGGCAAATATAATGGAAGTTTGTCATTTCGCTTGAATAAATCGACATTTTCAAGACTTTGGATAATTGAATTTGTGTTGGACGACTCGACTATGGGCAACTTTTCGAAAGTTTCATCTCTGTAAAATTGTTAAACTTTCAATAATGTTATCCTGGCTAAAATTGTGGAAAATATCATGTAACAACTGTAAAGATTTAACGCCATCTTTCGTTTTTGATTCGTTTAATTTCAGCCCTTTTAGGATTTCTTCAAAAAAAAAACAAAACGATAGAAACTTTACACGATCCATTACAATTGCAGGAATTCGACACCAAACATTTCAGCTTTATTGAAACTGTATTTTCTTTACTGTAATGCGGTTTTTCCCTTTGAATCAACGCAATCGCTATTACCGTTCCAATTGTAAACGCATTAAAGCCCCTTTATTCAGTTTCTTCGTCTTATATTTGTCTAGAAATATTTCTTTTCTCTAATCAAAGAGTAATGTGCAAATTCCGCTCTATTACTCTTTTAATTATAAAGTATAGGCAACTTTAAATACTGGCGTAGCGTGCGGAGCTGTCTACTAAAAGCTATTAAATTATTCAAATTAATCTCGATAAGAATAATTAAAAATTTAAATAAATAGATTTTAAAATCCTGCAAATTCCGCCAAACTACGTTATAATTATGGATAGACTTTTGTTGATATATTCGTCGGATTAAGGCCGGTTTTTGGTCAACCACGACTAGTTTTGTTGGTTTTTCAGTTTATCTGAAAATTTCATTTCAACACCGTGATCCGGCAACAAGTCCATATTCCCGGCTGTATTTTACAGTTATTGTGGAATTTCGTAAAATATATGGTTGATTAAAAATGCAAATTGTACGTTTTACAGGTTCAGTTGATATGTAAAATACCATTAACAAATTACTGTATAGCCTGCTGGTATAATAAGTTTTACAAGCACAAGCTAGATCAGTGGTGTAATAAATTACAAGTTGAGCTGAAATTTCAAGGTTTCCAAACGATTCGAACTTTCCTGTAATTTTTTTTTACGCGTTTTAAAATGTTAATCGATAATTGCCGCTAATCTTCCAATCTATTCTCGGTCTATTCGTAGCTTGGAGATTTCTGTTTTGACTACTACTTCAAAAATCGTGGATTTACACTAGTAATTCGTGTGATAGGAATCGCAATAAGACTAGAATTACACGATTTCTTCATTTCCTACTAAATCCGATATTGTGTTTAGTCGACTTTTGAAGATTGTGGGTACACTCAGACTTGTCTGTAACTCATTAAACTTCAACTCTAACTTGTTAAAGCCAGGACACCCTATCAACAACAACAAACTCTTTAAAGCACTAGCGTGTCTTGTGTAAAGTTATTACGTTAAGTTTATCACAAACAGTATTGTAAGATGGACGAGAAAGGACGAATTTAACGTTATCAACTCGTGCAGTATAACCAGTATCAGGATCTAGGGAGCATTATCAGTGTCAAACGTTGAACGTCTGAAGTCCCCAAGGCTTAAACCATCCCTAGTGGGCTATCATCCCCTTGAACGCCAATGGGCCTAATAAACTTTCAAGTTTTTCCAGCAATAATTCCGAACAGAACTGAAAATTACATGTCAAACTGGATGCGGTAATATTTCAAATGATAGACTTCTAGAAAAGTTTCCACCAATAAAAACTTGAGATTTTTTGGTTTGGAAAGTCAATGGAAAACACCTGCTACCATTGGACTTGAATCTTATCATTAAAGCTGGACGTTTACGGTCCTCGAAATTTTGCAAATTGCGTAAAATACACGTTAACATATGTAAATTTTAATTAAATTGTTAATAATGTTGGAATGTTCATTTACTAATTTACACGAATTATAGCCGGTATTTGTACAGATATTAAATGATAAATTTAGAGATGAAAGGTCAAGATTCACAGTAACTAAGATAGCTCACATATGCGACACAAATTTGTTTAAATTTCTAAATTTATTAGTACTTGGCACACTAAATTCGCAACTTATTCAAAATAGAATCATTATTTTTGTACGTATGTTCGATATATTCATAAACATTAAATGTGCACTTTGCACGATAATCCTCCAACCTTGGATAAATTCCATCCATATTCGTAATTTACGACGATTTTAACACCATTTCAGAGAGCTTTCGAGTTGAAATTGAGAAAATCACCTGTAATTTGAAACTTTCTAGATTAAAAGATGCAACATTAGTTGAAACAATCGTTGTGTTTCCCAAAGAACCCTAAAAACGAAACCGAAAATTGAGAAGCGATCCTCTGCTACAATTTTAGAGAGAATTCGTCAAAATTTACGATGATGCTTGTTTTATTAACTATTCTATTTTTCTTCGTATTGTTTATCAATCTTCGCCCCTAGTCTACGCACGTTCAACCTGTTTGTTCGTTTACCCCGAGCCATATCAATATTTTTTCACTACTTTATACAAACGGAACGTTTCCTCAATCAAGATTAGCTGGAAGTAAACAATAGTGATAGCTTTAAACAATATAACTTAAACTATTTAGCTCGACCGTATAGAAGCTCGTTCACCGAGTAATTCTTCATTTCTCTACACAACTGTCACATAGCTGTGAAGCAGCGAATTAATTCTCTTTGATACGTAACATAAAAGCCCGATTTAGCTCTGTTCGAGTAATTAATGAGGTTAAATCAATTCCGTCTTAGAAACTAAAGCACATACTCACACATTTATGTAAATCGTGGAATTAAATGACTAGTTGAACGATCATTTTTCTTATTTTAACAGAAATCTTGAAGGGCTCTTGTTGATTTATTTTAGAGGAAATACGCGGCTCCAACTAACGGAGATTGTTTTGTTAAAGTTGTGTTGGAGAGGAAAAATTTTTATATCCGCCGTTGTCGTCATGTATGAAACAATAGGCTCGGTAATACTGTGGAACAACACCGGAACTTTTATAAAACAATACAATAAGAAAATGACAGGCTTTGTTGGGTACTGTACGAAAATAAATCATATTTCCGACATTCATTAGTGAATTTGTTGGAATTTTATTTATTTGTAAGTTGTTTGAACAATATTGGCAGGTAATTGGAGTATCTCAATGGTGTTTATTTAGTTTAGAAACCATCTCAATTTAGTATTTGTTTCGTTTTTTTCGTCAAATATAAACCAACAATTTTTCTAGTTCTAAATCGATTTAATATGGAAATCCCGTCTTTTTGTTACAGACGCTATTTAGAAGAAATGAATAAAAGAAATCCGGTGTACGTGTTGAAAATCACAAAATATCGCAATAAAACTAAATAAATGACTCTAATCGCTTATGATTTTAATGCAAATTCTCGATTCGCGATAAATGTAAATCTCGCAATTTTGCGACATTAGACAACATTATAATAGTGTAATGAACAGGAATTTATGTAGTGGAAATGATATGGAAGCTTTCAACATTTTCGATAATTACACACATTGAGTTTCTGGTGTTTGAACCGTTAAAAGCCGGATATTAATGCAGAAAGCTTAAAATCGTCTTGGAAATCCAAAAAAAAAAGTCGATCCTCCATTCTATAATTGTGCCTCAATTAATTATAAAGTACAGGAGTTTTATTGCATACGGTTATTGTTTTTTAGTAAAGAATCGGCCTTTATTCGTACAGAGCTTTTTGTTTAAAGCTTCCACTAACCGTAAACATGTAAATGTTTGGAATAAATCTACCACCAACTGGGTTGATTCCTTATATCTTTTCGAATTGAATGGATAGAAAGCTGGACATTATTGGAGTGATGCCAACGGCTTTAGATTTATTCAAATTATCCCTTTGTTTTTTTTTTTTTGTTAGAGGAAAGACACTTCTAGGAACTACCGAAAAAATGATTTTTTTCAATGTGGAACTATTCAATTTGTATTGACATAATCGGATGATTGTTCGGTTGATCGACAATTTGTCTTCGTATTTGTCTTATAATTTCGTAACCGGGAAATAATCAATCAACATTCAAAGCAATCACATTTGATTAGTGGGTGGTTGTGTACGTGGCAGGGAATGTAAATAGGGCTAGATCATGCATATGAATCGTTGTAAAACAGATGCAAATCGGTAAACTACAAGCAATTTTAGATTTTTATATACAAGATGGCGTATCAGCAAATCAATATTTACAGAATATAACATATTTTCTAAAAGTCCAATCATCAACTACAGTTGAATTAGTTGTGTAACGATAATTGGTATGAATTCCCTCGATTGTGTCTCTACATTGTCCCAGCAACATGTCATTTGATAAAATATTGTCGTAAACTAATTAGTTTGATAGAATACCGAGAGAATTTCGTGTTATTAACAATCTACATATACAGATAGATAATCGACAATTTAACACTTCAATAAATTCTAATTGATGGAAACTTTTACAAAATGTTTGATATTTTAGACGGAAATTGTAAAGTTCGCCAAAATTAAGTTTAAATCAGAAATGTCGGATGACTGGAAATTAAGACGAATCTTTTCAACAGTATCAAAATTGCAAGCGAATTGTCGAACAGAATTCGCCCTTAAAATAGACTATTTACCATATCACTTGAATTCCCGAATTAGAATTTCATTAACATTTCATCTTTTTAAATTACATCGTTACAAAATCGTTGAAAAAATCTCCCGCTCAGAATCAATCATGTCAATTTTACTGCACAGCAGATGAATTTACAATACTTTATTGAGAAATCCAACGATAAATGACGCTAAATGCAAATTTATAGAAGAAGCACGTTCGTTAATGATTCATTCAAGGTTCGACTTTTCAAACGAAGCCTTTTTACAACTCTCAAAGAATGAGATTGAGTTCGATCCAAACGAATGGAGCATATCTGATTAACTCGGCCACGAAACTTTTAGTTACAGAATACTACCGTTGCCTAATTTGTTAGATCTAACAGCTGGAAAGATTTCAAAGCTGCAATTCAATCAATTTTATGTCGTTTGAAAGTATAAAATTGATGTTTTTAAGGAAACAAATTACTCAACAACGGTCAGTGGTATTTTGTAAAATTTGTCCCTAATTCGAGTATCTTAGGATAAAATCTACTCATACAATTACCAGCAATATAATCCACCTTTTCCATGTGATCCCCCTATTCTCAACTAATTTATATTCAGTATGATTCGCAACAATTCTAGCTATGTCCCAAGATATTTAAATAGATCAAGATTTAAAATTTCAACCTAGATATTTAAATTGAAAAAAAGTATTTCCAACAATATTACAACAATGTAGTTCACGGCCAGTTGTCTCGTTATAGAAGCAAGCAAACAAAAATAAAATTAGCATTTCGTGTTGAATTTGTATAATTTCGTAAAGGTGTAATTCACCCGACCGTATTACGATGAAAATAGGAAATATAGAGACTTACATCTACACCGAAATAATTCCACTAGGCTGTGTTTTTTGACAGATATACGACAAGACAATGAAATTCGTATTTCAACATAGACTTGATGGAAGCTTGGAGGATTTAAATTTCTGCCCCAGTCGGTAGCAACGTTGGAATTGGATGAATCTAATATTGATTTAGTGACGCAAAAGTTACATCAATTTTGGATTTAATCGACAGATTAATTCGAAATTGATCGTAATATAACCTGTAGAATTCTTATAGGTGCGATACAAGTTGAATTTATACCTGGAATTGGAGGGCCTAAGGTGCGGGCAGAGTTGCCGGGTTACGCGTCTGGATCGATAGAGTCCTCATCCTTGAATACTAGGCCCCCAGTAAAAAAGACTCGGCTTATGCCAGATCATGATATCTTACAATTATACAGCTATCTATTATTGTAGAAATTCAAATAACACTAACTCGAATCTGACAACAAACTGGAAATAATTCACGGAAGTTTTATCAGTTTTTAAAATTTTCTTTAAATCTGTGTTTAGTGTAAAATAAACAGGAATAAGGGGGTGAGAAACGCAAATTTCACAATTGTATCATAAATTTCACTCTAGTGTTTAGCTTCACTACAAATACACATTTTCCATATAGAAGCGAATTTTATGTCTACAGGTTTCTGGCTATTTCCAACCCTTTTTACTAAGGCCAAAAAAACTGTGTATATATAAAGATGTCGGCTATATATTATTGTGGAGATCGTGTAGCTTAAAGACATGCCTTAGCACTTGAATACATAAATCAGTAGATTAGTTTTGGTGAGTCTTCTTCTCGCACAACCATTTACAAAACTCATTAGAATTGTCTATCGTTGCCGTTCTTCCAGTTTCAATATTACATAAAATTACCATAAAACCACTTTACACTAATTTACATGAATATGAATTACTATTAGCCTGAAAACTAGTAGCGCTTTTATTGATAAACTAGCCGGATGAAAAGAATACCTTGGAAACTTAATCCAATGACAAATTTATTTCACTGAAACAAATAGTTGCGGAATTTCTATTTCCGATGTGAAAAATCTACTGATTGATTCACAGTAGAATTCGAATACGAATTCTTGTAACGATATAGAAAAACGTTGAAATATTCCCTCAATTTCCATATGTGGAATTTTGGTGGATGCGCCGGGTGAGGATCGATAACAAATTGCCGTTCCTTGCTTTTTCTAATTATGATAAACGGCAAACTGGCAAGTTCAAAAATTCGTTTCCAGTTCGATTAGTTTAATCTCGATAGTGTACCGTTTTTATTAAATCAAAAGCTATTTAAAAGAACACGCAAAAACGCTGTAAACTCTCGCAAATTCAATCTAAACATCATAATATCGAACTTAATTCGCAGTTGACACGAGACTGTTTTATTGAATCTATCAATTATAGAGATATTGATTAGAGAAAATTTGATTTTGTAATTTATTTAGTTGACACTGCTTTTTATTTAGAAGTTTTGTTAACGTACTTCTAATATCGGCAAACTTTGTGTGTATTTGAAAAACAAAACACCAAAGTTGTCAACAGTAGTGGCAAATTTACAACAATTTTTAATGAAACAAAAACCGCCCCAATTTCAGTCAATTTCATCGAAATAATGGAGTGTTGCAGTAAAGTGGTAATTGTGCATTCTGGTAACGACATTCAATCAATTTTCGCATGTTCCGCTTTTCTCGAAAATCGACACAAATATTAATATAATTTTTCAATTATCCCCTATAGAAATTCAAACGTTTTTAAATCAGAAATTTATTGATATTCTAATAGTAGTGAAGAGTGAGGACGTGATTTCCGTAAAAACTGAGATCAGATTGAAACTGGATCAATACTATTGCATGCCGTTTGAAAGGTGTAGCTTTAATGGAATTACAAGAATTCAAATATCAACAAATAGTTTAACGTATTTGTACTGTGTAAAGTTGATTTTATTTGCTTGTAGTATAACACAAAAATGGCAGCGTCAACATAAAATAGGAGCGTGCTGAAATTCACGTCAACTTTATGTGCCGTAAAAGGCGGATGTTAATCATAAAAAAATTGAATGAAAACGATACTCAACCCTCACACATCCAGTGGAGGTTAATTAAAAAAGACTAGAATTTTTACGAGAATTCTTTTTATTATCTAGAATCCAATAGTAGAATTGACGATTCATGTTTATTTAAAACAGAACGGATATGGACTCACTGGAATGACGATAAATTTGCTCTAAAACTGCCATATATTGGCGACAATTCGTATTTGCAAATAGTTTATAATGAGGTAAATTTCCATTTGTTGTAATCGTTTAATAAATGGTGAGGAAAATTCAACAACACACCCCATTCAGTTTTGTATTTATATTGCAGTCAACGTTATCAATGAGGATAACAGGACGCATCGTTGAACTTTTAAAAGATAGATTAAATCAGAAAATACCACTTCTAAACGGCCAACTCAAGCTTGGATAATTTGAAATTTTATTCGCACTCGTCGAAATGCGGCTTTCAAAGACTCCAATCTTATCATTCTTATTAATTTTTCCACCCTGATTACCATAAGCTGTGACTGTAAAATCATCGGTGAAGAAGTGACGTCAATGCGCCGCTTTAATTTTACACAACGGTAGAAAAAAGAATGGATATCCTCGAAATTGGAATGTACTGTCGCTTGTTATTTATGGTCTTATATTGTGCAAACTGAAAAAAATACCAATTGTACTGGCGGATAATTTGTTGTGGAATAATTTGCGACCCCTATGGAATTCACCAAGGTGAAAAATATCGTTATGCAACAATATTATGTGTTGTTCCATTATTTTTTTCGTTCCTTATCCTTTCATTTTACACGAAAACAAATAATTTAAAAGTTTGAATCGTAGCCAATATGGACATCATTTCCATATATCTCGCAGGATTCGATGATAGAGCTACGCATTTTAAAACTTCTGATGAATTTGGTGCTACAATTTTTGAAAAATTTCGGTGAATTTTCCAACGAAAGAATTCCAATCATCTCTATCTTCACCTCAACTAGATTGGTAACAGATAAATAACTAAACAGTTCCTGTAGGGGTTACATAAGAGACTTGATAAGTTTGTAGGAGAGTAGATGACGATTTCCGGCTAAAATTGTTATTACATCATTCTCTCTTATCGCATAATAAAGAGTGATGATCAGTTCTCGACTGGATTATAATTTATTTTTGCCGGAGGCATGCATTTAATAAATTGAAATCGATTACATTAAAGATATTATAAATAATTAAACCTAAACGTTAGTTGTTATCCAGTTATTGTTTTGGCCTAGAACGTGTTGAAAAAATATGTTGATTTAAACGCTAGTCGTCCATTACACGTGTCTAGACGATGGACGTTTCAAAATAGACACTAGTCTATTTCGAAAATTACAAATTCAATAGAAAATTTAAACAATTAGAGACTTCAATTTGGTAGTATTTGCAGATTTTGTAATAATTTTGAAGTATTGATTTTAAATCTTCTACAATTTCGAGCCGTCATCGTGTTGTTTTCCAGCGTTGAACAATAAAAAAATCCACAACCACCAAATTACCCCAAGTTTAATCAACACCAGACTGGTGGTTGAAAATGAGGGTGTGTTATTGGTAACCGTCAGTGTTGAAAGTTTAAATTCTCATCTATTTAAACTAATAGAATAACGAAAACCCTACCTGTATCGCCAGTAAAAAATCTATAAATTCTCAAAAGTGTACCTGTTTTAGTATTCCGTTTCGGATTCTGCATGGACCGTTGAAGAATCTCTTTCCAATTTAATTAAAATTGATCAAAAAAAAACTTATTAGGTATCAATTAAATTCAATTTTTATTTCTAAACTATCACCATAAATAACGTATAAGAGTGTGTAGGAAGCACTGGCACTACAGGTAGGAGATTAGCGACTGTTGGCGTCGCGACGCCGTGCATGATGCCCGGATACCGGCTGAATACTGCATCAGGGGTTCGCCGGGACGCCAGAACAACAGCGCTCCCTGCGGATATTTATCCAACTCACTCTTCTTCGTCGTCTTCTACTTCTTCTACTTCTATTTCTTCTATATTACAACATTTATTTTGTGAACGAGAGACGATAGTCGACCGTCGAAAATGATACACGACCGTGGATAATTGGGAATGATATTAGTAATTATTTTTTACAACGAACGTGATCGTAATTTTTGATACTTCATCGACTTTATAACAGGGTTAAATAGATCTTATCGGATCTATTTTCGGTTTAGGTGGAAATTAATTGCTTGAATCGCACAGATAGAATTCGTTGATTTCCTTTTCTGTTTCCAACTTTTCTATGCTTTATTTTTCAAAAAATAATTCCAGTTGATAAAACATTTTTGTGCAAAGTTTCCAGATGGTTTCAGTCTATCGGCTGTCCGTGTGTTATTGTTTGTTCAGATTTTATCAAATATCTCCTACATGCATTATATTGTCGTCATTTCAAAATTGTACAACCGTTTCGAACGTTTATTATCTCCAATGAAATATACATTGGACATGTTATTGTTTATATAAACAATTGACAAACTTTACCACAACAGATTCAATTAAATCGGTTGCTTAACTTTCGAAAGATAACTAGATAAATAACATGGAAAATTTGCAATTACTAGAATTTTTACATTTAAAATTCATTTGAAAACAATAAAAACCACCGATAGCAAAACAAACCGTCCGCATTTATCATAAATTACAATATTTAAATATGGAAATAGCTGTATTCTCGACAAGTCTTTCTATCAATGCTGATCTGGACGTCAATTAAAAATTTTGACTGAAATCTAGAAAAAGGTCAAGGATTGGTCCGAAACTATTTGGCCTTTTCACAAATCTTAATTCTATTCAAGCAAATTAATTAATGAACTTTATTATAATACGAAAGAAAAAACGATTCTAGTATTCTCGAGTTAGCGTGTTGGCGCATCCACCAATTTGCATTGCAGAAAGTAGATTCACACTGACCGCTCTAAACAACTACAGTTTTAACAATTCCCCGAAAACCGGCCCACAATTAAACTTGAAAACTCTTTGTAGACCTTCAACATGATTGTGGTGATGTTTACTAGAGAAAATCCAACATTTTCCTGAACCAATAAAAACAATGAAACAAAAATAGAGAAAATAATATGATTTTTATCAGCGTATATGGTTTAAAATTGAGGAACTCGTCTTTGATAATTTGCTACCGATAATGTTCTTAAAGGTCAAGGATTTGTTTAAATTAAAACTAAAAAAAAATCGATTTTTTCCGTAAGTCTCAAGGTGGTTAATTTTATTTAAAATACAATTCTATCCTTGAAAATTCCTATATTTCTCTCTTTATGTGGACACAATTCATTCGAAAACAAGAAAATAAACCCACAATTACCAACCGAAAACTCGTCCAACAATCACCATCGTTTACTTATCGATATTTTATGTTAATTAAAACGTTTTAAAACAAACCATACTGTTATATTATCGAAAAATCAAGAGCTCGATCCTTATCTTAATTGCGTTAAATTTGACGATTTGCTACCGCGCCATTTCCTTCATTATTCCAATATCCATTCAATTAAATATTGACTTGAGTGCCGATAAAATATTGCCAATAAAGATGAAGATTTTTAGTCTCCAAAGATTTGTACACGAATTTCAAAAAAATAGCCTTACTTACATCAAATTTAACACCAAAAAGTGATCATAAATTTGTCAATATTCGAGAAATAAACCTAAAAGAATTTGTAAGATCCTCACGTGTTGTTTAAAAAAGAAATGAATCTTATTTCGCCTCAATTCAAACGACAAGAATTCAGCTTGTAGGATTATCTATTGAGACACAACTAAAAGATATCCCAACAGTATACATTGTGTGAAACCTTAAAGATTTATTTAACACCTAGTTGTTTGTGTTAAGGGAGTATCGTTGCCAAGATTTGTCAATAGTTTGAAGAAAAACCCATGAGAGAAATCGACGAGATTATCCAGAAAAGACACAACAACTGTAAACATGATAGAATATCGATTCGATATTCGAATTAGCAAATAATGTACAATTTGAATGTTAAATGTGAAGATTGAGGTCAAGATGGTGGCTCAATTAGAATACTATACATTAATTGTCTAGAAAGGAAAACTACTTTTATATAAAGGTCATTAATAAGAAATTTGAATTCCTGTTCAATGCGTATTTTCGATATTGTCACCTTTAATTTAGGACGGATGTAGATAAAATTTAAGTATTTTTATCCGGATAATATCCAAAATATTTCGCAATACATCTAAAATTATGTCAATAGGAAAATTTTGTATTTTACTTTTAAACGAATGCAAACACTTCAATTTGTTTCTACTTTGTGGTGTTTTGAGTGATTACATGAATAAAATTCTTAGCTAATTGAATATTATAAACGTTTATGTTCACGATAAGATTAGCATTGTAGTCGCGAAATTGATTAATATAAATAATAATAATAATAATGATTACACAAGTTACAAGGTGAATTTAAGCAGCACCTTCTTTTATCATTTCATTGAGCAGTATTCACGTGAAACGTGTTCTGTCAATAGTATCAGAGACCGACAATTTTAAAATCCGATTCTACAAATGTTGAAAGTAAATTTTGCATAAAATCAATAATCAAACAATTTTATTTAATAAAATCGTTTTTGATATAGTTTCAGATTTATACGATAATTTTATTATTAATTGTTAAAACGACAATTCAAAGTTTTCTTATTAGTGTTCCACGAGTATTGGAACCGATCCAACTTGATGAAATCTTAAATGGTGTTTATTCAACGAAAACATTCAATGGAACTTGGGCAAAAGGTAAGTACATCTAAAATAAACTCGAGAAAAAAATTTTCGGTAAACTATTCGTTTTTAAAAGGCAATCTATTATTGTATCGTGATCATGAAAACAACGTCAATAGTTACGATCCTGAAACCAAGACGATTACACAAATCCTCGACAAATCAATTCTAGTAAGATCAACACGATTTGTTTTTAATTAAAATTAAAATCGGTAATTACAGGCCAATTATTCTGGTGCTTCTATAACATTTTCAGAAGATATCCAATTTGTCGTCCTCAGATACAATGTTTCTAAAGTTTGTAACGTTTTAAAAATAATCAAAAATGTTTTAATCGTAATTATTTCAGGTGTTTCGCCACTCAATTACCGCGTCGTATACAATTTACGATCTTACAAATAAGTAAGTTTTATTATTGCAATAATATTTGTTTTTATCGGAAGAATTTTAGAAAATTCTACGATATAGCTAAGAAAAATCCGATACAGTTGTTTCAATGGTCACCAAAAGGCCATCGTTCCGTTTATATAAGAGAAAACAACATTTATTATCTAGAAAATCCGGAAAATGTCGATAATTCTGTATCAATTACAAACAACGGCGTCCCGGGTATTATCTATAATGGTGTTCCTGATTGGGTGTACGAGGGTACTTCTGTAGCACTATTAATTTTATTGTAATCGAATAAATTGTGATATTTCTAGAGGAAGTGTTAGCATCAGGATCAGCAATTTGGTTCTCACCGGATTCGACGAAATTAGCATTTGCACAATTCAACGATACACAAGTCAAAGAATTCGATTATCTACACTATGGTGAACCGAATGAGCTTTTATATCCTGAAGTACGGACAATCCGTTATCCTAAAGTAATCTAATTTCTTCTTTTTCTCGTTGGGAATAAATCAAATCTTTATTATAACAGGTGAATACAACAAATCCAACAGTACGTACATTTTGGGTGGATTTATTGAAACCGGCTGTTATAAATGAAACTGAAGGGATCGCATCTAGATTCCGATCGGATAATATTTTCTATGGGATGACATGGTCGAGTGATAATGAAATTGTGATTTTATCAACGAATCGTGTACAAAATCAAGGGGAATTGATACGATGCGATTTGAATAATAATTGTCGACAAGAATCGACATATTCACAAGAGGACGGTTGGTTAACTCTAATGTTACCGGTTTATAGCCGTAATGGTAGTGTTCGATTTGAAATAACACCACAACCAGTCGATGACGATACTTACAATCATCTAATAAAAGTCGATATTGATAAGAATACAACAACACGATTAACATTCGATCGATTTGTTGTTACCGAAATTCTCAACTATGATAAGAACAATGACACGATGTTAGTAATTTTGTTTATTTATCACGAAAACAAATCGTTAAATTTGTTCGAATTGTAGATATTTTCAAGGATCGGGAATTGGTGCTCCTTCACAGAAACACGTCTATGCACACCACAATAATCTCACAACGTGTTTAACGTGCGACATAAAAACTCCAGCCAGACTTTGTCTGTACGCTTCTGCAGTTTTTAGTCCAGATTTCCGATATTTTGCCCGGATTTGTGAAGGTCCTGGACCGCATCTAGTTGAAATTATCCGACTTAAAGTATAACAACAAATTTGTCGAGAAAATAAAATAATTCTAGATTTTTTCAGGATTATCAGAGTTTCGTTTGGGAGGATAATAGTGATCTAGTTGCAGTATTATTGACGAAGAAACTACCATTATCACGTGATTTTAAAATACCTGTAACTGGTGAATTCTATGCTAATGTACGCTTATTGTTGCCATACGATTTCGATCCATCTTTTAAATATCCAACGATTATTGATGTGTAATTTTCATAATTATTTTTATTCTTTATAAACGAATCGGTTTTGATGGAATAGGAGAAGTTTCTTCAACATCTTTAGCTAGATTTGATAAAAAACAAACAACGTAACTCTCCTAGTTATTGCGAACATTCAGAAGTCGATATTTATTTATTCAGTTCGTAAATTTTCATTATTTACTTTGCCCCTGTTTTATTAAAACCGATTTGCCACTAAGTAACTTTTCGTTTCTATTGATTCGAAAGTGGCCCGATTTGTGGGTGCAGAAACGCAATAGAAACCACCAATGAACCGATAAATAACTGAATTACAAGGCGTCCCACCGAGGAGCCTTACTGTTCAAACTTTTATTACTCAAAATAGATAAGAATGGGTGACTAGAAATAAAAACTTACCAATAGATACAACTTTTGGAAATTCTCCTTGTCCATTATATCAAAAAACAGGAAATTTCCCCATAAAATCTTGTATTTTTAACCACCAAGGCGTGTCTTCAATTTATTTATCTTTACAAATAAATGACCTGCCGTTGTTTAAGTTTTTTTTGTCTATCAGAATACTCCTTCTAGTGATTAATTGTAACAGTGAAGATACTGGAATTTTTACAGATACGCAGGTCCGGGTTCGAACCAAATTAAAGACATTTATTCGGCCAAATTTGCAGACTATCTTGTAAGTAATCGTCAATTTGTTTACGTTTATATCGATAGTCGAGGTAGTGGCCGTGATGGTAATAAGAAAAAATTCCAAATCTATCGTAGAATGGGCACTGTAGAGATTGACGACCAAATTGCTGTAACAAAGTAATTAAAAATACTCGTTAATTATGTTTTTTTGATTGTAATTTTCTAGGTATTTACAAGAAAATTTCCCGTTTATTGACGCTTCCCGTACCGGAATTTGGGGCTGGAGTTATGGAGGATTCTCGACACTATGGGCGCTTGTTAAGGATTTCCAACATGTATTCTGTGCTGGTCTAGCGGTGGCTCCAGTTACAAATTTCCAATTATATGGTAACATAATTAATTCAAATACAAATTTACGTTAATTATCACCTTGTATAGATTCAATTTATACGGAGAGATACATGGGATTGGATACTGAAGATGATAATTCGGCTGGTTATAATAACACCGATTTATTTAGAAACGTTGAAGGTTTTCGTGGTAGGCAATTTATGGTGATTCATGGTAATGGAGATGATAATGTCCATTATCAACAATCAATGTTATTATCGAGGGCATTAGAAGAGGCCGATATTCTGTTCAGGCAACAGGTAGATAACGATCTTTCTAAAATTATGTTAATTGGAGATTATTGTCTTATATTTTATCGAATTAATAAAATTAAAATGTTTCTATTGTAGAGTTATCCTGACGAAGAACATTCATTATTGGGCGTGTCCCCTCATTTGTATCACACGATCGATCGTTTTTGGGTGAGAAGTTTCGGTCTGCCTGAGCCACCAACAGGACCACAAGTGTCGTTCTATTAATCAACAATCAATAGTTTACAATAAATAAAACAAATTTACGGTTTATAAAAAGTGATTAAAATCGATTTTCTATATTGAATTGCAATATTTATTTTTCAAAATAACTATTAGATCGTTTGAACTTATTACGAAACTGAATCAAAAGATGTTTGGATTTCGATACGATTTACATACGGTTATTTTTAAATCAAAAATCCATTAACCGATCCATTTACTTTTCTTTCTACTTAATTAAATTAAATTGGGTCGATTTTCTACAACAGTTTTTGTTCATCTTTTGCACAATCATTGTTTATCGAATATACTTGCAATATCAATATGAAATCCATTTATTTTCTATATGATTTATTGTTGTTGGTTCGTTGAAATATTCCCAAAACGGCTCGATTTTGGCATATAGCCCTTATACATTTCTTATTAGCTATCTATACAGATATAGAGGATATCTACAAATATTTTTGATAACCTACAATATGATTTTTTATCGGGATTTCCATCGACGACCTAGTTAATATTGTTAAGAATCATCAATCAAAAAATGATAGCTTTTGAAAAATTGCCCGACTCTTTTATATCGCCAATTCATCGTCAATTTCATCAACAAATGGTCATCTAATATAACCTGCGTTTATAAAAATTGATAATTGTTAATTCTTATTTCACTCCTGAAGATAACTACGAGATTATCTAACTATCTGATGCATATTAAATCATATATTTTCTTGTAAATTCAAGTCACTATTCGGTATAATTTATCAAATTATAAAAGTAATTCCCGGTAATTTTCAAAATAATCTAGGGATTTTTTCGATATTAGTAACTTTAATGGCGAGTCTTATTTACAAATTTAAATTACTACAACAATTATGGATCAAAATTTGGCCTTACTAACCACTTATTTAGCTTTGTAACAGTTTTTCAAAACAATTCATTGATTATTTTGAATTGTCTAGTTTTAAATTTGATAAACTTTTTTTTATATAAAATCGGTAACAAGACTGATAACAATATGATGGATTTTAATTAATAAATAATAATAAACAAAACACTTAATTATATTTACCTTATCTCTAGTTTGAATATTTCAATGAATTTTTCCATAATTTCTGGCAATTAATTACTAAAACTTCAAAATATGGCTGTTAATCTAGGGATTTTGTTGACGGTTGGCGCAATTGTAGCAATCTTCCAACAGTGCCAAACGTACGATTTTTCAATAATTATAGAGGTGTCGACTGTTGAAAATATTAAAACACCAAGTGTGTTAGAATTTCAACAAACAATTACGTAATTAAAGCACATACTAATATTTTAAAATAATAATTTTCAAATAGTGTTGATATTCTGGATTATTCCAAAATTTATTGAAATTTGAAATTTCTGTGATTAACATTGGCAACATTGCTATTTTGACAGCTGTCAATGTTGTGCGCTTTGGTTAATTCCAAAAAGCTAAAAACTCAATAAAATAAATAAATAACCATTGAATTTGATGCAAATTCGGACGAAAATGGAAACAAGCGAGCCGCCTTTATCGCAATTCATTTTCCAAGTTGCTAAAGAATTAGGTATATTCCGTATATTACTAAAATTGCAACATAACCTATAATTTTTTTGATTGTTTTTATTTTCTCTTTTTATATAATTGTTATTGTTTACTAGATATTGAATTCGAGCAAGGTCTCGCTGGTAAAGAATTAGAACTGATTGCTTTAGTTAGAAATTGTCCGCTACTATACGATCGGACTATGGACGATTTTAAAAATATTGAAAAAAAGAACGAAGCCTGGGCGACAATAGCTCAAGTTTTCGGCATAACAGGTAAATTCCTATTTTTGTCGATTTTCCAATTATCTTGTTTGTAATTTAAGTGAACGATGTACAAACTAAATGGAAATCAATGCGCGACAATTACGCCCGTTGTAAAAGAGCTGCAAATAGCGGTGAAGCTAGAAAGTCCTGTCCACATTACGATGATCTAGAATTTTTAGAACCGTTTATACAAACACGCAGGTTTAATTTGCCATAGATTAAAATTATTAATGTTTTAGAATTGATAGAAAATTGATTTATTTAAGGGCGAGAATAGGTGGGACAATACCGGTTGAACGAGACAAATACTCGGATCCTTTATCGGATTCATCGCTGAATGACAGCAAACCGGTCAATACGTTACATTTTATATCGTGCATTCGAGCCTTACCAGCATTATATCACTCGAAATATAGACAATTATCGCACAAATCAATGAAAATAGGCCAATGGAAACAGTTGGCTAGGAATGTTGGAATGCCGGCGAAAGAGTGCATTTTGCGATGGAAAAATCTACGTGAACGATATTCGCGGGAGCGGAGGAGTTCCGAGACGACTAAATGGAGGTATTTTAATCATTTAACATTTCTAGATCCGCACATTAAAAAACGCCGAAGGTATTAATCGAATTTCTATTGAGATTAATTTAATATTATTTATTATATTTAGTTATAAAAGTAGTTTTGGATCGAGACATGAATCGGAAATTGACGAAGATACGGATTCAACAGAGATAAAACCGTTTAGAAATTCAACAGATGATGATTCCGGTTTGCTGCAGGAAGATTTCCTTGATGATGTCGGTGGTTTAACAACAAATAAAACGGAACAGTTGAATAATGTTGAATTTTTCGATGTTGGTCATGTTAATGGTGATTTTGATTGTTTACAAGACGAAAAACAAGATGATGACAACAATGATGACAATCAACAAGAACAACAACAAAATGATGAAGAAGATGATTCTAATGATGTTAAAGATAAAGATTTAGATGAAGATGAATTATTTGGACAGACAATAGCGGCGGAATTGCGACGATTAACCGATCATAAACAGAAAATGAAATTGAAAGCTGAAATTTATAAATTGTTATATCAGACTTGTTGTGAATAATTTAAATATGTTGATAGTTTATTATCATTTTTAATAGCACTTATTTATTTTAAATATCGGAAACAAAGGGATGTAAATTCTTTTTCGAAACGACTGTCGTAAATATAATTTCTTTTCTAGTTTTATAACTTCAATTACTCTTGAAACAATAACACCTCATCAAAATCATGGAATATTAAGAACGGTAAGATGAAAATATACAGGGTGAGTCAAGAGTATAAAGTTCTAATTCATGGGAGCTTCTGAAATGAAGTGTACAGCTGTTTAGCCACTTGAACTATCTCTAGAAAATATTTTCGTTGTTCTATTAATCCCTCGATATGGGGTAATGCACCCTAATTTCTTATTTCAAATGAAATGGTTGACTTTTTTTGAAATTGTTAATTTTGCCATTAGACGCCCGAACTTTGAGATTCAAATAGCCCAGGCGTATTTTAAGCCAAATTTTGTGAAATTCAATTATCTTCCAGCGTTAGGTGAAATGAATTTATCTCTAACCAATTGTATAAAGAAAAATTAAGTGATTTAAAATTGGAAAGAGATGACGATTGGAAATTGTCTGAAATAAAAAAAATGTTCAACTGAATGCTGAAAGATGATTCAATTCTATGAAATTTGTTAGAAAGTACAATATTTCTACTGTTTAATTTCTGAAATATGAATTTTTCAAACAAAAAGTCAAAATAAATCCAGGAAAGTTGAAATTCATGAAAAACTATTAAGGCTAGACCATTTTTAAAATCTACATATACAATAAAAAAGCATTTTAAATAAAAGAATACCATCAATTAGGATTTTTTTCAATAGGCCATCCTCTTGACTCGCCCTGTATACCATGACTTATTCACTTCAATTCGAATAATTTGAAGGTAATTGATATTAAAAATGATCTTTACAAACACACGATTTATACGAATTCAAACAATTTTATAAATACTTATAAATATAATCTTTTGGTAATACTCAATTTCATACGATTTGGAACTTATCGACAATTTCAATTTTCATCTAACGATTTAAACGTATGACTACGACTATGCCTTTGTAAATCAATGGCTCTCGAATATCGACGATCACAAACATTACAACTGAACGGCTTATCATTTGTATGCGTCAATAAATGTTCTTTCAAATCGGCATTCGTAACGAACGATCGATCACACGATTGACATGCGAAATTCTTCTCACCACTATGCCGTTTCATATGCACCGCCAAACAACTCGACTGGGCAAAACCTTTATTACAAACCGTACAAACATAGGGACGTTCACCGGTGTGCGATCGACGGTGTACTATCAACGTACTCGAACCATTAAAACCTAAAATTTATTTTCTATCACAAACTATAAGGCAATATAAGAGAAATGAACCTTTTTGGCAGATATCGCAGATGTGCGATTTCTCGCCAGTATGCGTCCGCATATGTTTCGTCAATTCGTTCGATTGACAGAACGCTTTCTGGCAAACACAACAAACATACGGCCGTTCGCCGGTATGCGTCCGGATGTGTGCAATTAGATTGGAACTTGTTGAAAACGCCCGTGTACACAAATTGCATTTATGTGGACGTTCGCCAGTGTGGGTGCGCATATGTTTCTCTAAATCCTGCGCCTGTCGACAGCCTTTATCGCATACTGTACACCGATAGGGACGTTCATCATTATGCATACGCATATGTATTTTAAAATTGCCACTATGCGAAAAGGCTTTACTACAAACTTTACATTTGTACGGCATATCGGTGGAATGCGTTTTCATATGTCTCGTTAATTTCGGCGTTGTTGCAAAGATTTTATTACACGTTGGACATTGTTTACTATCCTCAGTCTTATTATTTATACGATTCTTGGTGGATTTCTTATCGTCTTTGTCGTTATTTTGCGTGATTTGCTGGACGGTTTGTTGTAAAATCGGTTCAAGTGGTGGTTGTAATTGTTGAATTTGCATCTGTTGCGCTACCACCGGATTATGTAAATTATTTGATGGTTGCATTGGTTGTAATGGCATCGAATATGTACCATTATAGACCTGAACTTGACCAATATTCTGCATATTATAATTTAATTGTAAATGATTTTGTGATGGAATATTGTAATTAATTTGTGTTAACGGCGGCTGTTGCTGTTGTGGCTCTGTTACTGGAATAAAACTATCAAATTTCTGCTCCTGCGGTACGTCCAACATCGGCGTACATTCTATAAAAACACAATTCTGATTCGCTTGACCCAATAGGTTCAGTCATCTCGATTTTATTCAACTCCTGGTGAGACGTTTGTACTAATTGTGGTTGTTGCGTATTCTCCTGCGGAATATTCGATAAATATTGTCGCAATTTAGCATCGGATTTTTCGCATTGTTTCTTGAATTGGAACGATATGTGCAATTTAGCCGAACATTTATTGCAAATCTGAGCCGGTAAACCGTCATTCTGCCATACCTACAATGAATTTCATTCAATAAATCTCAAATTAATGGAAATTAGATTACTTGAACTGAAGCACAGGCCATTATCTTTTTAGAAACATTAACTTTAAATATTGGCATCATTACACCTTCATTTAAACAAACCCTACAAATTTTCGAGAAATCCAATTCCATTTTTATTTAAAAATTACAAAAACATTACGATTTTAATCTTATTCGAGATAGAAATATGTTTTGTGTACTATAACCTAATTTTTTTAAATGTCAAATTAACCATAGTTGCACTACAAGTTACTCGACGTTGCCAAAACTAATTTTTCACCAATAAGAGAGAAAGAGATACAACTATTATAGTAACACTTACAACAATGTATAGATACCACAGTAATTAATCAGATATTCAGATCATGCAACCAAATATACATCAATAAATGAGCGCGAATTACAAAAATCGGTCTATTTCCCCAATTCGTGAATAATCTAAAATAGTAAACAATAAATACAAATAAATCTCGGTGATTCAAGCACCTATTAATACACAGATATATTTAGAATCTCTTTAAAACAATTAAATTGAATTATTTGAAATTTGAGGTCACTATTGGTGGTTATTTAAATAAATGGACATAAATAAAGGTAGTATTGTAGGTCTAATTGTCTTTATTTGGAAACTTGTAAATTATTCGTACAGTTTAGAGATGTTTGTAAAGATTTCCGTCAACCGTCAGTATGATTCATTGTATAACGACCAGATAAACAAAGGATCACATAAAACCGTTGCAATTCCACCTACTCTTTTTTTGAAATTGGAAAATTACTCGACAGTAAACAAATAACACGAATTAAAACCGTTGGGGAATTATTGATGAGAAGAAAATTAGATTATCTACTTAGGCTTATTAGTGACAATTAAATCGATACTCTCTAATTTCTAGCATTTGCAGAATACTAGTGTGGTTAGTTAATTTGTAACATTCTTGTTAAAATACCGATGAGATTAATTCGATTACGATTAAAAATTATTTGTGAATCATCAGATAAGGCAATTATAAATAAAAACAGTCTTTGTTGATTTGATAATTTAAATTTGGAACTTGAATCTTTTGTTTACTATTTTTTGTTTTGTTGTTCAAATGTTACTGTTCCTGTTCGACCATAAACCAATCATATGTCGAGATTTAAATTAAATTGACCAATCAGAAATTATTATAAGCCCCCCACTTTACAATAAACAAGATAGCCGTTTGTGTCACATATTTATAAACGAGTGCATGTGTCGAAATTTTATTACTTTAGAAGTGTATCTTTGTGTTTGAATTCGATTTAAAATAAACAAACTCCAACTTTCAATTAAAATCAAATAAATTACATTTTCCGTAAATTTTGGTAAGTTTCTAATTTATTTCGATTGATTTTATTTTCACGAAAACCGTTGATTGAAGCCCGAAAATCGTTAAATTATTAACGATTAAAATTGATATTTTCACAAAGTTTATTTGATAATCTCGATGAAGATTCTAGATTGGCGACTATTGATAAAACCTGTTGCTTTAGAGAGTTGAGATAGATCCAATTATGGTTTAAATTTCGAAAAAACAAGTTTCAACCTAAATATCGAAAATCTCATTTCTCTTCTCTTTCAGTCACTGTAGAGACGAACGATCCTGAAGACCATCATGGCCGATGTTGAAGTTATTGTCAGTTCGCCTGAACGTAAGTTTTCTTTCAATTTCTCGATATAAATTTAATTTCTCCATCCTCTATGATTGATTTTAACCGATAAAAAGTCTCGATTTTGATATAAAAAATTGACTTGGTGTTATAAGGGTTGTGGGAATCTGTAGAGGTAGAGAAAAAGAGAGAAATAGGCTCATCTGTTCATAAAATGGCCTTGGTACAGGTCATATCGTGTTAATCTTGTTTGTTGGACCGCAGAGCATTTATTGCACTTTATCATTGTTGATTGTTTGTTATTTATATTGCTTCAATTTAGAATTTCACTCAAAACTGGTAATTCGATAAAGAAATTTTAAATTCTAATTTGGGTAACCTTCTAATTGCATTAAAACAATTATCTATAATTCGAAACTGTCTAGACTGCACTATAAGAGTCATAAGTGTAAAAATTTACGCACGAAAGATACGAGGATTAATCACAGAATTGGGTTTTAAATAAAATTAACTAATAATTATGCTTAGGTAAAGATCAATATTATACACTGTGATTCAAAAGAAGCGCATAATGCAAATAACTCCTTTATTTTATTGAAATTTCGAAAAACTCCAAGACTGGTAACTTTATTTTTTAATAATTTTTTTGTGGCTGGGTCAGAACGAGTCTACCAGTTCCCATCGCGAAGAAAAGGCGTCATCATCAATTTTTTTTAATTAAAACCCCTATTTTTGAATTTTTTTTTCTGGAAGGGCATATTTTTCTGCGTCCAGACGTGTAAAAATTGTAGGAGGTTACATAAGAAAATTTTCGAGAAAAAAATTGTTGAATTTTGCAAGATTTTCTGTCATTGCAATATCTTTGCATCACAAAACACAATACCTCTGAATAAGCATTGCAAGCATTGATTTATTAAAGAATCAAGTAGGCATCGGTTGAAAATTTGACAGAATTATAGACAAACATGGCGGATTAAATTGTCAGAAATTAAATGAGAAATGTGGATGATTTCTAGCAGTGGAGATGAAAGGCGGAATAAAATTGAAGTGTATTTGATCTCTTCAATGGCTTGTATCATCTCCATTGCTAACAATCATTCAAATTTTTCATTTTTATTTTTGACAATTACATCCGCCATGTTTGTCAGTAATTATGTCAAATATTCAACCTATGCCTACTTGATCCATTAGGTATTGTGTATCCAGAGGCATTGTGTTTTCCACTTACAATGCTGATACATGGCAATTGTGATGACTGAAAATCTTGGAAACTTCAACAATTTTTTTTCCAAAATTTTCTCATGTAACCCCCTACAATTTTTACATGTCTGAACGCAGAAAAATATGCTCTTCCAGAAAAAATTTCAACATGGGGGTTCTAATTAAAAAAAATTGAAGATGACACCATTTCTTCGCGATGGTAACTGGTAGAGTTGTTTTGGCCTTGCCAGAAAGGGACAATTAAAAAATAAAAAGTTACCTGTCTCGGCGTTTTTCGCAATTTTGATAAATAAAGAAGTTATTTGCATTATGCGCTTCTTTTGAATCACCCTATATAACGTATTTGCATCTAACGAATTTTTGAGTAATCTCAATTGATGATTGAGCAAACTTAACAGAAAGTTATCAAGATAAATTTGATTAACCGGATGAAAATCTTTAGTTGATGTAATTTTCCGGAAGTTGATGTAATAGCAGACTTTCTAAAACTACACTTTTTCATAAATTAGTAGCAATTAAAATGATGTATACTTTAATTGTTTGAAAGATCAATTAGAATGTTTTGATCCTTGAATCCTTCCTCATTTTATATCATAAAACTTGCAATTATCCCAGTTGAATATTTACTTTCAATTTACAATAATAGCCAAACGATACGTTGCTTTTTTCCTGTATTTATTTTCACATAATTCAGAATCACTAGTTTTCTCTCCAAGTATATTTTATATAAACATTCATTATAAACGGCTTCATTAATGATTTATGAATTCCAAGATTTTTTCCGTGTGGAAATATTCGAAAGTTTGGTGTGGTCCAGGTTGTTGTATTTTTTACTAGCTTGTAAAACATACGAGTAGGCGAAGTTTACAAACTTTATTTTCATTCTCATCGTTTTTGGTGAATGCCACTGCGAAAAACTGGATAGAAATCAATTAATAAATCAGTTTATGGCAAATTCAAACTGTTATTTTCGTTAATTTAGTGTTTCAATAAAGAAATTATAAAGTTTATTGTTAGAGTAGAAATTGTACAGAGTATAAACTGGTTTTGGACGATCAAACTAGTCCCATGGTTTTCTTTATTTTTACTTAATTTGGGATCGATTATTGAATTTTTCTGGTATTCGATTTCTTTATAAAAATGTAGTTTTAATATAATCTAAATTTAAATCTCAACCGATGAAAATTCAGTAGGTGTAATTAATTTTTTTATAACAATCTTCTCTTCTGCTTTGTAAATTCTTGTTACCTTTTATACCCAGAATAGCTCGTTAGGTTTTGTTTTATTTCAGTTATAAGTAAACAAAGAACCCGTTACTGTTCCTGTTTTCTATTCATTCATTTATTTATTTATTAAAAAGTATCCAACTAAGCCCCTTGGATATTTAAAATTTATTTTTAGAATAAATTAATCCTCCGTGTATTCTTTACTGTACATTTTTTCATCTAATCTTTCAGTTTATGAATGTCTGTATTAAATTGCAGCCTTTTTAATTGTTAAATGACCTAAAACGTTCACGTTCCTTCCATCTTATCCATAACGATTAAGTTAATTATACTTGAATGTTGTTTGGTAATCGATCCACGCATATTATTTCACGAAACAAAAAACTAGATATTCTTTCTCATTGAAAATTTATGTATTTTTTCCGTATTAAAATCTAATTGTACAATTGTTTTAGTTTTTAAAATACGACAATATAGTAGAGTTGGTTCAATGTACGTCTACGACCTTTCCGTATTCGATCTTTTATTAGCGATTTTGGTTAAATTTGTATTGTTCAACAAATACGAATTAGAGTAGTAATTGGATAAATTTTACGGTTCATTACAATTAACACAAAACGCACAATTATTAGGGTTTTGTGTGTGTTTACAAGGCCTTAAAACACAGAAAGGAGTGTTCATTTGTTGTTTGTTATTAAAATAAATTGACTTTGAAGACAATACTAATTAGACGTCTATAACGAGAGTTTTTTTACTCGTAAATAATTGAAAGCAACATACGTGAATCAAACAACCCAAGTTTAATTCGTATGCATGCTTATAATTTACAAATATACCTACCTACACATACAAATAAGTATAAATGTAGTCTATGCTAGGTTGTACTTCCTTGTTCTTGTTTGTAAATAATATAATAGAAACGTGATAGGACGGAAATATAAGATGTTGGAAATCAGTAGGGATTTACTCGTACAATGACATTGTTATTAAGTTGATTAATCATAAACTGGATTCTAGTTGAGTTAAACAAAAGTAAATTGTTTTTATTAAACTATAAAAAGTTCATTGACGCTATTTATAATTATATTATAATGAGTTTTATATTTTAACAAAAACACCAAGGACACTTTTAATCCCTTTTCTGAGAGTTTACTTTACTGCACAATAGGGGCGTACAATTGCTGAATTTTCGACAAAAACTGGGCGAATTTTACAATTTCCCAACGAATATTTTGGATAGATTACAATCTTATCATTTATTCAATCATTACCAGTTTTGATTGGATGTTGTTTAATTATTGATTAATCGGTACGATGGCATAGATTGATTATAAATCGATATTATTTGAGTTGAAATTTCAATAAGAATCGAATTAATCATCGATCGTTCCTCTCTAGGGATTTTTAAAGCGATTAGATGATTCATATTTTGTTTTTATAATTCGAATTTATGTAGAAATTTAGCTATTTCTCATGAATATCACGCTATTTTTCCTCGTTTTCAACCGGTTTTTTTATTAACGAATAATTGGTGTTATTTCGAAAATTCACAAACCTAAAAAACACGATCATTCATCATGTTGTATGTATTTGTGTCGGTAATAGTAGCTAGTCGTAGGGTTCGTACAACTTTCGAGCAAGCAATCAATTTCGATTCTTACAATATTCAATATTTATACGAAAATTGATTGTTTTTGGTTTGAATATTTTGGAAATATAGATGGCAGTGTCTGTAAAAAATAAAAAGGGGCAATGTTCAAGACTTGATTGCACCAAGGCTGTAAATGTGATCCTTTCCATATGTGGCATTAGTCTTACAACCGGAATACAAAATGAATTCTACACTCCTCTTAACCTGTTTTACAACAGACGATAAGTTTTAAGACTACAAAAGTCATGTATCGAACAATGGGTGGTTTATTTCAATACTTTAATCCTCTCTCAATTCACTCGAAATTGTTGGATTCTTCAATTTTATTCGATGAAATATGAGAGGAATATTGGTAAACATTTTTTCCCCCCATCGAAAAAGTTCAATGATCCATTCATTGTTTTGACGGATTTGTGCCAATGGTGCTACCCAAGCCCGTTTGTTCTATCCTATTAAGATAAAGATGGAGATAGTACAGTGCCCTAAAGGGTTTTCACACTTACACATATAAAATGCCGGCGTCGCGACGTCGGCGACGACTATAATGTAATGGTAGTGGTAGTTGTGTATTGACGGGGTAGTTTTGTGGTAGCGACGCCAGCCGATATCGACCGTAACATGGATTAAAATGAGATAGATTGAGAGTAGAGACGATGCAGTAGTGGCGGTGATGACGACGACGACGGCGACGCAAACCGACGCCGCCACCAAGACTACTAGCACCACCACACCTGCTACTACCCTTTTCCGTTTTCACTTGTAACGAGGGCGCATATACAACCACCAATCGTCCATATACAAATATCGGTCTTTTGACGATTGCACTTTGTTGCGTCCTCATCATTATCAACGTTGTGATATTTTTATTATTATTATTATTATAAATAAAGCGCCGGGACGTCTGTAATTTTAGTCCATTCGAGTTTTCCGTCGAATTTTTTCGAATTATTTTAATTTTGTGTTTTTTAAAGATACTTTACAAAAAGAAAAAAATCAAAATAAATAGTGAAAGAATTTATAAGAAGAAATCAAAATGTTGATTGGGCTTGTAAGAGAATCTGTTATGCAGTGCTTCTGCCATACGTGCAGGGCACCAATTCCTGCTGCCGGTAAGTATAATTTCAATTCAATAAAAAATCGATAATTATTCTATTTTAACATAATTAACCTTGATAAAGTTGTTTGATAATAGCAAGAACTATTGTTTATTCAATAACTAACACTACTCTTACACGAAAATTGATCCTTGTTCAATAATTAGCTATCGTTAGCCAATTATATAGAGCGAGTCTCCCCTGTGTGAATTCCAGAATTTAATCATTTCTACTATTAATGACTACAAAAAAATCACTTTTATTTAAATAATTTTTTCGTGTCTTCTCTAAGGAACTTGTCCAAGGTTTTTCCCGTTTCGCCTTTTATGTAATAACCAATGCCACATTATTTTAATGGCATATGTTCTCTACAATTTCCAGATTCTACTATTTTTGTTAATTGAATGCCACACCCAAACTATCAAGATTGGATAGGTCTAGGTTTGCATCGATCAATTTTCACTAAACACTTGAGAATCATGTGTTTCTTCATTCATTTCACGAAAACATTTCCCATTTTATCTTCTTGAGAGCGGCTTAATTAAGACAATGAACAATTCTCTGTTGTTTATCAACATTCATCTTGAAAGCTTTCTTTTAACATTTTTATCAATTCCTTTTTACTGGTTGAAACACCTGAAACTTCTTTTCCCTTTTTTCACCCCTGTTCTCTCCGCGTATCGCCGGAAATAACGTCTGATTAATGGATATAAGTCTTTAACTATAATGTTACCCATTTGGATCCTGGTAACCCGGAATTCCCCTAGTCTGCGCTTATATTTCGCGTCTCCCTGACTGACTCTGTACGTATGAGTCATCGTTCTATCCCACTGTTGCTGGGGAGAAAACAGGGAAAGGCGAATTCAATAAGGGATTTGTAGTTGTAAGAAAAAAGAAATAAATAAAGCAGAAAAAGTAGCTGTATCGTTCAATTGGGGACGGTGCAAGTGATACCATTTTCTCTAATAATTTTCTTTTATTTTTTGAAATTATTGATTTTTCAATGAAGATTTATTTACAAATTTGGATTAATATTTAAATTGATTATGTCAACAGGCAGATAAAATCGAATTTTTCGGATTATTCTAGTATTCCCCTCAAAATTAATCCTGAATATTTATGATAAGGTTTCCTGTATACACAATTATCCCCTTATTGTCGTTCTTGATTATTTTGAGGATTTACATAGGGTATCCTTTTTTTTGTCAATATTGGGGTTTTCCTTATTTTCCCCATTGAAATTGTTCAATATTTTGTCCTTGATTTGGTTTGAAATCGATATGTTTTCATGTTTGTTGCATTGAATTGATTAAAGTAGGGGTAAAATAGACCGAATATTTGAAAGATAATATTTTAACCCCTTGTCTTTTATGCTTAATTATAGAGCTTTAATGTTTGTAAAACACGTCAACATGATACTGGTTGGAATTAACGTTTTAAGCTACCCTAATTAACGTAATCAATCTTTTTATTAATTTTTAAGAATTTGAAACAAACTTTATCAAGGTTGAAATTGTGAGATTGTGTAATTTTAATTGTGTTATTTTGAATTTTCAGTTCATAGAAGACAAATACCGATAACAAAAGTTAAAACGAAACCTAGAACAAATCAACCAAAAAGGGTGCAATTTCTTAGTGAGTAAAATCATTCAAGAAAGTTTATTTTTTTAATAAAATGTTTTATTGATTAATTGATTTTTTGTTTTACCATCAAAAACACGATTTTTGTTGATTACCCTGTATTTTTGTTAAATAAGCATGCAATTTTATTGTTCTTTTTTCTTATCATTGAAATTACAGCAGATTTTCGTCGATGTTTACGAGAAGTTGTGCATGTGGCATTGTGCCATTCAACCCTCATCTTTCCAATAAATCTCAAACTCTCTTTTACTGCAATGCGGATGTGTTTGTGACTTAATTTGGTTCCCAAATTTTTATTTCTAAAAATTGTAATCTATTCATCTTATTAGCTCGTTTTGTGTGTTCGTTGAAAGTTTCCCAAAAAACAACGTTTAGCTTTCCCTCCCCTTTAGAAACTTTAATTTATTCTTTTTATTCTATCGCCGTTTTTAACGTACAACCACTCTCATTTTCTCCATTCTTTTCTACTCATTAAGTTTATTAAAAAAGAAAACGAAAGTCCAATTTTTTTTGTAATTTGAAATTAAAGTGAAATTATGATGATTACAAGAGGCAATTAGTTGAAGTGAGATTTTCGTTCCAATTTAGTTATAATTGGAATTTTGGGGGGATATTTTCGAGAAATTCGTTCCATCATTGTGTGGACAGTTGACGCCTTTACTCGTTCTCTAACTTCATGAAGAATTGATGACCATATGGACGCCAGTTCGTTGCCTAGGTCTTATCGATCTTTGTCGTTGTCGGTGGCGCCTGAATGTCTATCTTGATAACACTATATATATCTAGTAGTCGTTTATATCTACCTATATTTCACGAATATGTACCAACAAATCTATCCTTGTAGACGGTGATATTCCAGGTGTTTCGTCTATGACGTCACCTTTCAGGAACATAGGAAAGAGAAAGCAGTTTGTCGCTCTATCTTGAACATTATTCCTGTTGAAATTTCAATATTTTATCATTGATTTAGTTGTCAGTATTGATTTAGTATTTTAGACGCTCTCTTAAATCTCCATTCACGCTATATTAATATTTAATTTGTCCGCCTTTGATTTTGTTCAGCTACTGAAGTACGATGCCAGGAGAAGACTAGAGGCGGTTTACGTTATGAAGTTATTTTAAGTGAACCGGAAACTAAAGCTGCACCACCGAAAAAACCAACATCACCAAAAAGTCCAATGTCTGTTCAGGATATTGAAGATAAACTTAAAGCTGCTGAAGAACGTCGACAAGTAATTATAAATATTTCCCATTTATTTTATGATTTTCTAATTTAACATTTATAGCAATTAGAGTCGTCTAAAATTGCGGCATTATCAGCAAAAATGGTCAAAATTGAGGAGGCATCTCGTAAAAAAGATGAACAAACTAATCAGTTCATTAGCACTACACGGGATGCTCTTGAACAAAAAATGGAGACTCATGTGGGGAAACGTGAAGCTTATATTGCTGATTTGAAAACCAAATTAAAGGTAGTTCTTGTTTAATTAACTTCAACTAATGAGAGGGGTATATTTTTTTATTTAATTGAAAATAGGATCATATTGAAAATGTAGAAAAGACACGATTGTCTCTTGAACAACAGACTGATGAAGTACGATCTGCAATTGAAGAGAAATTGAAGAGTGCATCAGCCCATCGTGATGAGAATATGAAGAAAATGCTAGAACGTCTAAAGGAGCATGTAAGTGTCTTTTAGAATTATTTTTTACGTTTATAATTACGGAAAAATTTCTTGGCACTTATTTTTAATTTATTTTAATCATCTACACCACATTGCTTGCATGTTTATGTGCTTTCTTCGTTTTTATATAGGAAGAACAAGTACAACGAGTACGGGAAAGTAATACTGTTAAGTTACAACAATTGGAAACAGCTCTACAAGAGAAATTAGAACAAGCCCAAACTAGACGTGCCCAAATTGAACAAGAACAAAAAGAAAAATTGCGCAATTATGTAAGTTGTTCATTCGTACAAAAATCATATCATTGTGCACTTTATTTTATTTTATTTTATTTTTGTTTTGGTTTATTATTTATTCAATTAGAATGCACGTCCAAATGAGATAAAACAAACTGTTGTTTCAATGGAGGAGGTCCGTAAAACTGAAGTCTCAGCTTTGCTAGAAACGAAATTGACAATTGCCGAGCAAAAACGCGAACAGGAAATCCAACGTAAATTGGAAGTTGTCAAAAAACATGTAAATTTTGTTTTTATTTTTTATTAACCAAAATCAAGAATCATATTGTTAGTTATTATCCGATTAGACTTGATTCTTGATTCTAATAACTAATTGTGCGAAGCTAATTTTGTAATTGTCTTATTTCTATTATTTTAAATATTCAACAGTTCATTTTATAATTCTATTATTCTGTGTGTGTAGGAGAAACGGGCTGAAACAGTACGCCAAAATAAGGCCAATATGATGGCAGCCAAATCGGCTTCAGAAGCAACTACTCCATCATCGGATTAAAACATCAATACTCGTAGTTATATTTTACAACATTCATAATCATTTTGCTTTTAACAGTAATAATAATAATAATAATACAAAACTTAACAAAAAAAATTATATAACTACAATAACTATACCAGGTCTAGCAGTTTATTGCCACCAGAGCCTGGAATATCATACGAGAAGATTTATCAATAGTTAAGTTCTTCTCAAGTATTGCTTTTAGACTGAATGAATGTTTGTGATTATTTTTTCTTTTTTTTTAATAATATTGTATTTTTTCATGTATTTTTATTTTGAATGTGTTTTATTGTTTTCTTATAAAAAAATGTATCCACTAAATGCTCATTTAAATAGTCTTTTTGTTTGGTTTTTTCTCAAAAAAGATCGATTTAGTCCACCAATATCTATATTTAAGATTTAATATTTAAAGAATTCAGAATATTAAACGATAAGATTGTGTTGTTACTTCGAAAAATGACCAGCTAGCTTAGCCATTTATGGACTATATTTATATATTACTATAATAATAGAGCTTTAAAATGTGTTTGCGCACCTTTTTCACAATTGTGTAATTAGAAATTTGAAAGGAATGTTGAGTATATGTTTGTTTAACTATTAATAATATAACAACAATGATTGTTTGTACTACAGTTTAGAATAATCGCAAAACTGAACAGGAAAATTGGCTATGCGTGTTTTTTTGTAGTAATATCCGTAATATCCGAAAATATACAAAAAAAGAAAAACCAACTTTATCGCCTAGTGCTGCCTTGTTGTATGGACGTCAAGTGTGATTGAAGAAGTAACAAAAAAATAAATTAAGAAAATGTGCTTATCGCTGTATTGTATTTCATTCGAATTTATTTCAAATGAAATTTCTTTAATTAGAGAGAATTTCATTCAAGATAAAATGAATCGAAATATCACTACTGGCTTCTGTGATGAGTTGTTTTTTCCGTTTCAAATAATAATAAAATTGAGAGAAATTATAGCAAAACAGAAATTTTGACAAATATTTAGCTAAAATGTAAAACCGTAGCATATGTGTAGTGTTCAGCAATCACCAATTTATAAAATTTCATACGCTTTAACAAAACAATATGGATAATGTATTAATAATGTCTTTTTTAGGATTATTTCAATAACAATGCGTAACATTTCTGTAATTAAGTTAGTTTTCTAATGAAACTGTTTATTGTCGATTTTGTGTTTGATTTGTTTAAGTAATTACTAATGTTGCTTAATAAATATTAACAAACCCAGATTTTGTTTAAATTACGCGCCCTATTGCCGCCATCTTACCCTGTAGACTAAAATCAACGATCAGTGTTGCCAGTTTTTCAAATTTAGGACGACACGAATAAAAACAATTATTTCAAAAAATCGAATTTAGATAATTCTAATTTCTAATTTTGAAAATTCGTTAATCTAGCAGCTCAAAAATTTGTATTATTCAGAATAGTTGAGGAATTTAGTTTAGTAGATTAGGCAACGCTGTGTGTAACGTCACTAATTGTCATTAATGACAGTTCAAGATTTGTTGTGTTTTGAGGTTATCTACGTGGAGCTTTTTTCAAAATAATTAATTTCTGTTTTAATTTGAATTGTTGAATTTGTTTGAGCATGGCACTGTCTCGACGATACATCGAAGATATATTAGCCCGTTTGAATTTCCCATTATATACGATACAAATGTTAACAAATCGACACGTAATTGTTGGTGGTGGTGGTGGACAATCAAAAACTGGTGTTGCCAACGGTTTTGTAAGTGGAATTACAACAAATTTTACAATTTTTATCAACAATACGGTTGTAGGAAATATTCGAAATTAGTCACGATGGTCGGAAATTTATAGCCGAGGAGGTAACACGACACGAAACTGGACCTAGTGTTGTGATGAATTGTTCGGCATTTAGCGACAATAAACACTTATATTTGGTAGCTGGACAGGAGAGCCATTGTCAGTTATATTGTGTTGGTAGTGTTCTAGTCATAGAAGATGATATTGAAACGATTGGTAATCATAATGAGATACGCGAGAGGAAACCGAAAACTAAACAGAAAACCGATAAGAATCGCAATAATAAAAAATTGAAATTTGTTATAAAACCATCGGATAGTGTACAAACTGATTTTAAAGGTCCTGAACCGTTATTGAGAGTTTCACGTATACATCACACAGGCAAAATCTTAGCAACAGGTCTAATTCGTCGATTCATATAATTAGTGTTGATAATTTCTTAAATTATAGGCGGTACTGATGGTATTGTCCGATTGTGGAAATTCCCGTCAATGCAACCGGCCTTCATTCTAAAAGCCCACAGTAAAGAAATCGACGATTTAGATTTCAGCCCTTACGATAATTATCTCGCTACAATAGCAAAAGACGGCTTGGCAGTCTTATGGGATTGTAATCGGGGCAAAGAGTTGAAACGTTTAACTTGGAATCAACCGGCAAATTCTAAATATTTATACAAACGTTGTAGATTTGGTAAAATCGAAGGTGTTGATAAAAAATCAGCATTGTATATGTTAACAAATCCGGTTGGTTTGGCAAAGAAACAAAAATCGTATTTGCAAATGTGGTCACCGGATGATGGTGGTTTAAAAAAATCCATTGATTTCGATGAGAGTTTATCGGCTTTGGCTGTACGCGATGATGGACGTTTCGTTGCCGTTGGTACAATGTTTAGTGGTTCAGTTTCAATACATGCTGCATTTAGTTTACAGAAAGTTTTAAATGTTAAAGGTGCACATTCCATGTTCGTTACGGGATTAGAATTTTTGCCGGTTTCAAATGATAATCATACGGTAACTAGTGTTGCTGAAGCGGCTGTGTTATCGATTTCTGTTGATAATCATGTTTGTATACATTCGTTGCCATATCGAAGTAAGTTACAATAATTCTAAATCGTATTATTTATTTGTATTTTTTCTAGGAACAATGCCAGCGTTTTTAGGTATAATAATATTAGTTTTGATCTTATTTGTGACTTTTGTTATTTGTTCCTATTTAGGACTGTAAATTATTTGTCATAAGTTAGTGTTATTGTTTTTTTTCCTAAAAAAATCACACAATAAAGAAGGAAACACTCTATCAGTATCCATCGAATCAAACCCCATTTAATATTAATTAAAGCGTATTGTTTAATTCTATCCGGTCTTTAAAATAAGCTAGCAATTTCAAATAGTCAACATTTAATCATTACTAGTTAATTTTAATGATTAAACCGATTTTTTCGCTCGTTAAACTAACCGAGGCAGTAAATTTTTGGAATAAAATCAATTTTAGAAAGACTTGGGTAATTGAAGCCACCTGATTTCTATCAAACTATAGAATAATAAGAACGTAGCTCTTAGATTGACAGATTTTTAACTATACAGAAGATGTGTTAGGTGTTCATAAATTATTCAAATCCCGCACGTTCTCCTTTATCGAAACCTAATGGAAAACATGCAGAATAAAAAAAGAAACGCCCCATAATAGTTGATATTCCAAATACAATAATTCGAATCGAAAGAAAATATAATTTTTTACGTCAAAATCGATTCAAAAATAACAATTGTAGACAAATTGAAATTGGCGATTATTTTCAATCATTAACATCGATTTCGTTTGCAAATAACAGCGTTTTTCCTTGGGAATTCTACCAGTATTCATTCTAAATCTTCATTTACGTACATTCCCATTTTAAGCGGAGGATTACTAATTAAATTTTATTAACTGCGTGTAATGTGAAGATTTACCAAATAAAAGTAAAAATTTCCATTATTAACGTGTGCTATTCGATATTAATTAGAGATTCTACTCTCTCGTACGCGTACGTGTAATAAAATATTCTCTTTATATTGCAATAGAGTTTAGAATTAGACTAGTCCGCAAAGTTTATCAACTAATTTTGTATGTAAATTAGTATTTTGAGCGTTGGTTTAAAATTTTCATTATTAAGAGGTACGTATGTGAAACTATTCGATTTTTATAAGAAAACTACGTTCAAACTTCGTCTATTTTGAGTGAATTTGGAAATAGGTTTTCATAATTTGGTCCGGCTGAAAAAGCGAAAGTAAAATTCGTCTATTAATATTTATAAATACTGAAATTCGAGTTATTATTGTTTGTTTAAAAATTAAAAAATTCAATAAATTTTTAATGTTTCAGTCAGTCTGTACAGTTCACCATAAAAAATACATAATTTGCCAAAATATACTGTCTATTAATAAGTAATAAAATGGGAAAATATTGAAATGAAAAACAGGTAATCGACAATGATATTTATATGAAGTGAAGACGTAAATCTGCTTTTAAATCTACAGAATTTGTCCGCCCAGTCGCGTAATTGTATTTTTGTAATTAGACCGGATTGAAATAGACTGTGGCGCCTATATTTGAACAATTTTTACAACAATCGAAAGAGCTAATTAGCAAACTTTGCTGCCCTTGGGGCTTCTATTTCAAAACCAATTAAACCCTAATTAATTAAAAAAAATCCATCAATAAGAATTTAATAGGAAATTCGTAGGTGGATTCGTGTAAAATTGCCATAAATCCCCGACAAGAATGGTAATTTTTTCAGCGAGAGCAACAAGTCGTTAATTAATTTGCTTTACGTTAAAATATTAGCCGAGATTACGGAATAAATGACTTGTTCAGGCTATTAATCAAGACTTATGATTATGTTGTCGGCGGAAATTCAAACACCACCGAAAAAATTACAGTCTTTAATCAAAAATTGTCGGGATTTTTTCACCCTTGTACATTTTTTTTATGTTGACTGAAAAGTTTCAAATTCGTCCCTAGCCAACACGACACGATATTCACGCTACAATTTGCGCTGAATTCTCTCATCGCAATTTTCAAGATGTGCGAGTTTCAGTTAGTATCGTGATGTCGTCCAGTCAACATCAGCATTTATTAATAAATAGAAATGTTGAATTTTCGCACAATGATGATAACGTTATTCGTTATTGTGTTGCCATCAACGAATTCAATCAAGAAATGCTGTAATGAAACGACGGCAATCCGAAGATTTGATGCCGAATTTATTTGCGATAAAGACACAGAGAAGCGACAACAAATCTTTACAACCGAATGGAATTATTTTAATTCGACTCTAGAAGGACGTTGTTTCGATGTTAATGGACGTATAAATGAGTACAAATTGTTGAATGGTACAATTATCGAAGAGGCCCCATTCGATGTGAACTTTTTCCCGAAATGTTGTCCATTGAATTTCGTTTACAATTCAAAATTACACTCGTGCATCGAATGGAAACGGCACGATCTCGATCAGAAATTCATTACGCAAAATTTCGTACAAATCGGCTTAGAACAATGTGCCGTCATCGTTGATTATCCGCTAAATTCCCGTGAAGATTACATGCTACAGTTGAATTCGTTGCATTTATTAAAATACGATAAAAGATTCCGAAATGGAAATTATTGTTTGGATCGTGACGAGAATTTTAATTTGATTTCAAGGGGCTGTTTTAACGATTACGAAATCTGCAAAGAGATCCGTTGTATTCGGAAATGCTGTCCAGATGGTCAGAGTTTCGTCAATGGGCGACAATGCAAGAACACCTACAATTATGGAATAGATTTGGAGTTTTCACCGAGAATCAACGCATCGGCAGGTAAATCTTCTTTGAAATAAAATAGCTTTCAATTTGGAGAATTTTTAAATATCGCCTCAATAGCAGCTTCAATGCAAATTGCTCTGATTAAATTCATACCTTAGCTGTGTACATAAAGTTAAATTATTGCCGCCCTAAGAACCGGTCGAGTTCGAATCCCTGCGGTGGACTCGTAATTTTAACTAACGTTAATTGCTATTACACTTAATGTAAATTCCAGATAACACATGTACGGGTGATTTACTAACAAGTTGTTAAAAATAAAGATTCGGAAAAAATTTGGATAGACAAAAATAAAAATTGTATTAGAAATCGTACGGTTTACTAATTTTAAACTAGCAATAGATTCGTTTATTTTATAATTAAGCGTAGTTGAAAAAATAAATTATAACATAATTTAATATATTGACGAATATTTGATAAATATACAAATAAACCGTGCAGCTACTAAATTTTAATCATTTATTATTCTCGAAATGGTTAGAATGATAAACCGATGGCGAGCCTATTTGGCGAGCCTGACTCTATATTATTCTATTTCTTTTGCGAATAAATCAAATCTTTGTATGACGTATAAAATAACAATAAATCGAAAAAATACATCAAAAGGTTAAGACAGGTTGAAATTTATGTGTTTGTGTACAATTTTGAAAATACATAAGATTAAAACAAAAGAAATGATAAGTACAACCAATAAATCATTATCAGATTCTATTATTACTTCCATTTGTTGATAATACATTTTTAAAATGATCGAAATTATTAATAAAAATACTACTGTTCAATTATTTATTTAGTAAAATAGAGGGCTAATTCCATTATCACGTCACGGAATGATTAATCTGATAAGAAATTTATTAATATCTATCATCAAATCAATGTAGAAGAAACATATGTTGCTTCTGTTGCATTAATTGATTAAAAGGAAGAAAAATACCAGTGAATATAATTTTAAATGTACTGGCTCTTATAATTTGTATCAGAAAATTCATATTTCTCTTTTCCTAATTCAGGAATGTATAAGTTGTTCAAAAATTAATAATTTCCGATCAAAATGTTTTAAAACTAAAGAGTCTCTAATTTGATATAATTGAATCGTCTCCTTTGATAACTCGATAACAAATTGGAAATAGGAAACCCCCTTTAAAGGGTTGTTTTGCGTTTCAACAGTCGATTGACAAATTTGGGAAACGATTTAGAAACCTAGAAGTCAAAAATTTTGCCAAATCTTGGGAATTATCGTCTGTTCTAGCATTTAACAGTAAAATTCACCAATCAACTCATCAACTGCCGATTAGTTATGAAAGAACTTGTTGAACTTTCATGGCAACATGTTCTAAAATTTTGTGGGACAAACAATATTCAATCTCGCCTTTATTTAGAAAACAAATATTTGTCCTTTTCCGGTCTTCTTTATAGTTTTACAACAACCAAAACGCTGCCTAATCTCGACCTTAATTTCCTTAACAATAGACAGTTTCTAAACATCGAAATAAAGATAGTTTTTGACAGAATACAAACTATGATTAAATGGGAAAACAGGAAGAACAGAATCCGGAAAATATTGTCAAACAGTCAACGAATTCTTTCACGTATCTCTATAGCAATTTGTTCATACGGTGAAATTTATGTCTCACGAGATGGTATTAGAAGATGTCGAAATTCGATAGATTTCCTCGATTGAAATTATTGCAATCTCTACTTGTAAAGGGTGATGTTCCAATAAAGATACAGATTCTTGTACAGAATATTTAGATCAGAAAATGTATCCAACTTTAGTCATAATTCCGTCTAATTACGTGCATTAAGATTGTTTTTCAACAACGGTGTCAGATTATTTCCACTTAGCTACTAGACCTCCACAGATTTAATTTCATTGGAATTAATTGAACGTACGTTTAAACTGCTAAATTTATTATCTACCTATATTGAATATTTAATGCGATTATTATGGAATTATTGAAGCACAACTTGATTTTTAGTCCATTTCAGTGGAAATATTGTCAACAGTCAAAACTAATAGTTATATTTTTATAAATCTATATTCGATGTCGCCACCCTTTTTGCCGGCTTTTTTCTGATTAAAACATAGAGGGGAACGATCGATTTGGGCTTTATTAGAATTTTTACGGTCAGTTAATTTGATGCAAATTAAATTTTGCAAATAATTACGGTCAGAATTAATGATGGACCCGTGTAGAGAAAATTGATCAATTTCTATGCTCCAATCAGCTATTAATCAGTTTAGAACGAGGTCTTCACGTTTCGCTTCCAACACCAACATATACAGTATCGGCAATCAAAACTACAAGCACAATGTTGGCAGTTTTGATTGTCAATATTGCATAGTTTTTGCCAAATTATGGTTCGCATTTAGAGCAATTTTTCTGCATGTGTTTATGGATTTGCTATAAAATAATAAACAAATGATTTCAACATTATTGCGTTTTTTGCGGTCTTAATTTAATCATCCTCCGTTCAACAACAAATAATTAGTTCTATTTTTAATGATTTATATTGCAGTATTTTATAATTAATTTTTTTCGTGATTTACTATAAATTTCCAACTTTATATTGCAAATAAAACTATCTATGCAGTTTATAATAAACTACACAATATTTCTAAATAAAACGTATAGTTTCAAATTAATTCCGGTAGAATAAACTGTAAAGTGTTAGTTTTAAATGAAAATCGAGTAGCTTCTTTATTTCCGGCATATAAATTAACTTCAATTTACTGGAAATAAAGTTGTTTGGACGTGAAAATTTGAAAATAAACCGCTGTAAATTCGACGACTATACAACTATTTGAAATTGTTCGAATTATAAAATATTCACGATTGTAACATTTAAATATGCCAGTTTATATTAAAATTCCAAAATTTAGAATTCCGGTTTCAATAAAAACTGATTATTTGAACAAACATCAGTTTATTCTATTATTACATCAATGGTGGATTCAATAGATGTTTTTATAAACAACGAAATTTGCCGGTATTTCTGGGAATTTATCGAAGATGATCGATGATAATTCGTCTGATCGTACTGCAAAACTGAATCTTTATTCAAGTTTGAAATTATATTAAAAGTGGCAAAGATTGTGAATTTCTATACGATTAGCGAAAGTTTGGCTTGTACATTAATTAAAAAAATATCCCCCAAGACAATGATTAATGATCTGTGTTATAAAAGTGAGAAATTTGCGGTTAAGAGCTTGTGTTCATCGTCAAGGATTCTATTATTGAAATTATATCAAAACAGAGAAGTGGGAAATGGAACACGAAACAATTACTATTACATGTTTTCCATGATTACAGAGTATTACCCTTGTGGTAATAAAATAATATCGTTACACAGTGCATTCTATCTATTTACCTTTCAAATTATACACATCTACTTGTCTGTTATTGTAATTACACATTCTCTGATCTAGTTTAATAAATTGATTGGCGCAGAATTGTTTTTCAGTTGTGCTAGAAATCAGATAAAAATTCCAATTTTAATAATACTCTGTTGTTAAAATCGATACCTAACGTAAGCTCTTCGTATCCAAACTAGATATTTCAGAGTATCTCAGATAAATATTTACTTATCTGTAATAAATACACATAATAAACTTGAGTTATAGGGAACAGTTATTCAAAGTTTAAGATCAGAAAATTGTTTGTGTCTCTGCCGTGATCTTCCCCAACATTTCGTGATTATTGTACTGAAGATTGTAACTGAGATAATTATAATGATCTATCTATTAACACTAATCGCTCCTTTATAATCGAAAGTTTGGTTGAATTTAATTGCAACATTTAATATTAGTTAGCATATTAAATTAAAATCCAAGCCAACAGGTGTTACGAACTATCCGCTTTTTAAGGGGATGAATTTGGCCAAATGCCCCAAAGTTTCACGATTTCGACACAGATCCCTACAATTAGAACGGAAAGTTCCGTAAAGGGTCTCGCCTCAAGGACTATTACGAAAATGTGGCCCAAAAATCAACACTTCAGAGTTAAAAAATAGAGACATAAATATCGGCAAAATTATGAAATTATTCTTGATTGAAACGATAAATATTATTGTAGTTCTTTGAGGAAATTAGCACAGTATTTGTCGTTTATAAAAATAAACTTTTGAGACAAAATTGCCATCAATATCGACTTGTTTGCACAGTATTTTAGTTGTTAAATTATAACAACGTTCCCATTAAGTGGTAAAGCTCTGAAAGCCAATCCAGCCTTTTATTAAAGCTCCAGCACTAATTAACTCTCATAAAATATAATTAATGTACGTTTTTTGTTCTGTTTTATTGAGTACACAACAGTTATCTTTGTATTGTTTTCAGATCCATTTGCAGTCATCCACAATTACAATTGTCGTATCTATTTGATGAAAGAGAACCGTTTTCAATTCTATTTAGATGAAGATGGGGGCTTTTCTGTATTTTATAATAAAACGAATTCCTATCGACGATTTCCAGTTGAAACAAATTCTTATTGTATAGAGCATGTAACCAAGAATTCGTTAAATGGTTATCATTTTTTTGGTTGTATTATAGAAGAAACAATACCGATTCGTTTTTTTATAACAAAATGGACAAATATTATTTCAGCGATATTTGTTCTATTAACAATTATTGTTTATTTAATGTTGCCAGAAATGATGAATTTATTTGGTAAAATATTAATGTGTTATTGTACATCGATGTGTGTTTTGTTTATAATCTCATCTTATATGCAATTTGAACGGAAACCAACCGATTATTCTTGCGTAATTTTAAGTAAATTCAATCGATTTTCTATAAATTCGATAAGACTAATCCATTTTCTTTTTGTTCGATAAGGTTTTTCATCGATATTTTTTTCATTAAGCGGTTTCAGTTGGCTGAATGTGATGAGCTACGATATTTGGTGTACATTCGGGTAAGTTTCAGTCATTTGTGTTAATTGAACAAATATTGTCACATCCGCCTATGATGTATTGTTACAAATATTTTATTTAAGTAATCGTGGAGATGTTTTTTGTGTTTTCTTTTCAGGTCACCGAGGACAATCTTCACTATGCATCAACGACGTGAAGATTATAAACGTTTCCTTTATTACACCATCTATGCTCTAACATTACCAATATTGCTAGTTTCAATTATTTTTCTAGCATATAACTCTGATAATATCCCGTATATTATTCGACCATTTATTGGAGATTATAAATGTTACTTTGAGAAACGTTAGTAATGGAATTTATATTCCTTTTTCAATCAGGGACGCATCATTACTTCTGATTATATAGCTTTTGAATTACAACAATAATAATATCTAAGAATGACGAGAACAATTTTGTTTCTACAATTCAATTGCTAACTTTTTTTGTTTATTAAAAAGACAATTTGATTGATTTATGCTAGAAATTGTCCAAAATTTGAGTCAAATTTACAAAAGATGCAATCTTGATTGAAAGTCAAGTTGTTGACTCAAAAGTCAGCAAATATTCACAATATAAGACAATCATTTTATTAAAACTCCAATAAAAATTGCAACATTCGGTTGAAAGTTTCTACATCGCGTTCAATTGCAACTTAATGACAAAATTAATTAAAAAAAAAAAACTTTTACAATTGGTGTTTTAGATCAAACTTGATGAAATATCTTTTCGATAACGGAAGATCAGGCTAAAAGTCACAAATTCGGATCAAAAATCGACTGAAAGTGACAAGGATGTCTTGAAACCTAATCTAATCCCCTTGGAAAACCCCCAATTTGACGATATTAAAACTTTTGAAGCGTTCCTGATTCATTTACAAACAAAAAATTACAGCTTTTCAATTTGCAGGCAATGGAAATTACGCTTTATTACTGTACTATGTAACGCCATTATTTGTAATTAATTTAACAAATTTGTTCCTTTTCGGCAAGACGATATTTTATTGTTTGCGAGTCAAGAATGAGATCCATCGTATGAACGATAATCGAATGTCGATGAAGCAGAGACGACGAAATTTCGCCGCTGATAAAGAACAGTAATTGCATATATTTTGAATTTACAATAAATTAAATTTTAACGAGATGAATCTTCAATGATAGTCAATTTTTAGATTGATTCTTATATTGAAATTGAGCGTCACTATGGGGATTTTCTTTATATTTGAAGCATTCTCATTACTATTCGATTTCCATCAGTATTTAATAATGGAATATATTGAAATTATATGGGATACATTCAATAGTTTACAAGGTAAAATCAGAATGTTTTATCTATTTATTTTCTAAATCGCTATTATTTTGTAGGATTTTTCATTTTTATCATATTCGTATGTAAGATGAAAGTTGTGAATTTGTGTCGTAGTAAGATATTTGGTACAAAAATCCGACGAATCTCGCTAACTTCAACAAGTTTAATGCATACAGGACAGATTACAATGCCGTGCGATTCGAAATCTACGATGAGTTCGATCGTTTAATTAAATATCGACTTTTACGACTAATTTATTTATAATAATTTTTAGCATTCCGACAACATTAATGAGTAGAGAGAACTGTTACGATTTTTGTTGGAGCACCTAGGTGGATTTTCTCTTTGTATGTGTGGCGAATTAATGCACAACAGGCGACACGAGAATTAAGTTTATAAAGCGAAACTTTGTGGTATAACCAGCCTGGTTGTGATGCATTAATTCCCAATTTGATGTAATTGTAAAAATAGAAGAAAATTGTAAGAAAATTTGACTTTACCTCTCACCAAATAAGTCCTTTCGGGTCGGAATTTGAAGCTTTCTAATCAATTTGGTCGCAATTCTTGCAAGTTTCACTTCTACGTTATCTGAAACTTAGAGAGTTGAATTACAATTTGGTGTTGAAATGGATGTGGAAATCTATCTAGATATGGAAAAAATTGATTCCTTTCTGATATATTTTACAACAAATTTAATAAATTGAAATATCCATGATTATTACAATAATACTAGAAATATGAATTTATATTACAAAAGTTATTTACATTAAACTATTTAATAGATTTAGCAACATTTTTAAGTTAAATTCTCGTTACTAATTTGAATTTTGAGTGCCTTTTTCTAGAATCAAAATAGAATAAACCCAATTGTACTTGCCCGTTATTTTTTAAATAATTAGTTAAAAAATCCAATACATTTCTTATAACAATTCAACGTAATCTGCCACAATTTATGTAACGGTGTTGTTAAACTAAAAACAAACAGAGAAAAAAAGACGAGAAAAATCAAAAATTAGGGAATATAGTACTAGAATTAATTTTAATTCTTATTCGGTTTCTGAAGCTGTTGTGATCATCACATATTTAACAGTAAATGCAAATGCAGCTACTCCAATAATTACAATTAAATTTGTTATATATGATTGTAGATTATTTGATTCAGCTACTGACCGATTTTGTTTCTGGTTATCCGTTAGATTGTTATTTGCAGTCGTCCGTTGAGTCAATACTTCCTATATTTTCCATTAATTGAACAAAATTAATAATCTCTTGTTGTTATAATCAATCACAATCGACTTACTTGCATTTTTATGACAATATCTGGAAATAAATCACAGAAATCCTTATCTTTAAGATTGAATTCTAGCGAATGATAAGCGAATTGACGTTTATCGTACTCTGAGGTCTCTATACTGCCCAAAGTCGGACTCTTTTCCAGCTAAATTACAACGAAATTAAAACAAATCAATAATAATGATAATTATACCATAAAACTAAGTAATCCTGTTAATATTGTCGAAACACTCCAGGCTGGATTCCAAGTATCTGGATGAAAATCCGATATACTTAAACAGAGCTTTTTATTTGTACGAAATCGACCGTTCGGTGTGATCATATAAATAGCCGGTGGTTTAAATGGGAATTCCCTTGGAAATACTAATTTGCCGTGATAATAACCACCCTCATATGGTGTATTCTCCGGTCCACAGACAACATAATGCCTACAATTTAAATTTTAATTATTATCAATCTACTATCAATCGACGATAATTACCATTCTAAAATATTGCTAGGTAAAGGTTCTGCTGTTATATAAGGTACAGGATCGCGTTTTAAACGCAAATAATCCTGTTTAAGACGCGATGTAGCACTGTTCGGTTTACGGTTCGACATCCTTTAACAACCAAAAGAATCGTTCTAATTGCTCTTAGTTTAAATTGTATATAAAACAAACATAATTGAGGTTATGTTACAACACTACTAATTTAGCTAAAATCACCCAATATAATTGTTTTATAAATTAATTATAATACGAGAAACGAATTATTTAAACGAGTTCTACTCTAATTTGTATTTCTAATAATTGTTATTGAAATTTCGAATTTATCAAAAAATTCTATAAAAAAACTTTTGACAGTTGACATAAGTACGTGTCATTGATGGTAAATATGCCACATTGCCACATGTAACAAAATTGCAAGAATAACTTCGAAAATTTCTGTAAATACAATCTTTTTTGAACAAAAATACCAATAAAATAACATTTTGAGTTTTTCTTTGTCTAGAAATGGCTAAAAATTGATTTTTTTTATGTTTAGTCGGTTTATTGTTAAAATATTTCAACTGAATATTATTCATCAACGGATCTTCTGAAATGTTAATATACTTGGCAGCCTTGCAATTAATTGCATTGAACTAAAGCTTAGTTCACGCTATAACCTAAATAATTATAGGATTACGTGGTAATTGTAAATAATAAAAATCATTGTTTCGAGATAAAATTAATATATTCGAACAGATTAGATTGTTATCAGTGGCATATTTATATATTCAATTTATATAGGGTATTAGGGAAGGTTCAAGTTCTGATTTACGTTCTTGAACGAGTATCAATCAGGCTATGATGTTAGACAGAGATGACACATTAGAATTGGGTCAAGTTAAGACACAATGGCGGTATTTTTGAATTCAACAGACGCAATAACAGCGGTAGTTTTATTAAATTTTATTCTAACAATCTAAATTCGAGTCTCGTTATTATCACTGTGGATTTTCATGTGTATCTTCAACGAATTACTCTGCGTAAAGCTCATCTTGCACACTTGACAACTGTACGGTTTCTCGCCAGTGTGCACCCTCATATGAATCTTCAAAGTTGACGATTCGCGAAAAGTCTTCCCGCAATAGCTACAACAGTGCTTCCGTTCACCTGTGTGTATCCGCCGATGCGATGTCATATGCGAAGAAGCGCGAAACTTCTTCCCACACAAATCACACTGATACGGCCGTTCATCCGTATGTATTCGCATATGAATCCGTAATTCATTCGGCGTGGAAAACTGTTTGTCGCAAGCGGCACAACGATGATTCAAAGGTTTCTTCTCGCCGGTATGTAAACGCGTGTGGTTTTTCAATTGGGCATTAACCGGAAATGCCTCCCCGCAATCACTGCAAACAAACGGGCATTCCAACGAATGCTTCCTGCGTATGTGCGTATCAAGACTGGCTTTCTGTGAAAAACTATAACCACATTCGGGACAAATAAACGATCGTTCTCCTGTATGGATCCGTTTATGCGTCTCCAACGAACCGCTGTAAGGGAACGATTTTTGGCAGATATCACAACTGTACGGCTTTTCACCCGTGTGGGTTTTCATATGGATTTTGATTTGAGCTTTTCGTCGGAACGTCTTATTGCAGATTTCGCATGCGAATGGTTTCTCGCCTGTATGAATACGAAGATGCACCATGAGAGTGTTACGCGCATAAAACCGGACGCCACATTCGTTGCATTGGTATTTCCGGTCTTGGTTATGTCGTCGGATATGTTTCTTTAAATTACCAGCCTCGATAAATTGTTTACCGCAAATATCACAACTATATGGACGAATATTCGCGTGAATACGATTATGTCGACGTAACGAATGGATACTTTTCACTACTTTCTTACAAATATCACATTGAAATATCTCTTCATTGTTCACAATACTTCTATCACAATTATCGACATTATTATCAGAATCACTACATGCAGTTTCTGTGATTGTTTGGGATTTTTTCCGTTCTAAAATCGAGCGTAATATTGAATCGTTATTGATGATTTTTTGTTTAAACGTATAGAAACGATCAATTTCCGATAAACAGTAGTTACAAATCGACTGCGGAAGCCCATCATTTTCTTCTATCTGCAATTTATAGATTGATTTTTGATTAATTAGCGGAAACTAAGAACTTACTGGTACAATATAATTAAGCATTTTTTGTAAAGAGCCAACAAATATATTATTAAGATCGTTATTTTCATTTAAACAAATTCGACAAACTTTGCTAAATTCTAAATTTTCATAATTTTCCATTATCGGAATTTGCAGAATTCATAAACAATAAATGTGAGGTTATGAGAAGACGTCACAATCATAATATACCTAAATGTAGCCCATATTTTAAAAAGGAATTTTTAATTAATAATACTTGTTTTTAGTATATTTTTCACCTGTTATTTACTATAAATTATTGATATTTTATGGCTATTGAGAGAAATAATAGATTTTTTAATAATTAAATTTCTGAAAATCAATTTGAGGGTCTACAATTAGAATCGCGAATTTGAGGGATTGCAGGTTTGCCAAATGTAAATGTTTTTCATCCAACTATTATTTAAGACAACTAAAGTTGTAGTAGAAAAATATTAGCACTCAAATTCTAAGGAATCTGAAGAAAACAAGAAAGTTGATTGTAATATTCTTTCTGAAAAACTGTTTGTACTCGGCATAATTCAAACGAGATCTTTATTAGAAATTTTATTTTAAAAGTTTGGCAATCGTGAAAAAACCACTGTCAATGATCTGTCAATCACTGTCAAATTGTTTGGTTATGGAATATTTTTAAGGGTAACGGTATGTTTAACGGTGATATATAATCAAGAATCGAAAGAAAACAAGTAAAATATGAACTGTTTATTAAATTCTACTACCTATAAATGCATTTTAACATTCAATAAATCAATGTTTTAGAGAAATGTCTTCCAATGATTATAACTCGGACAATGGTGACGATTTGGAGCAAACTTTAGTTCTAGTTGCCCAGGATGCAGACTCGAGAAACAACGAAATCCAGTCGGATCTATCAACAACACACGACGATAAGGATGTACAACAAGACGATGAAGTAGAAATTCATCGCGAGAAGAGAAAAATCGAGGATTCCGACGGCGTCTCACCGGCTAAACGTTTACGTATCAATGACGATAATGTTGAATATCGTACTGATGACGATAACCGTGAAACTGCAAAACCTACAGAAGGCTACGCTAAAGTAGTAGCAACGCATTATAATTCGTTAGAAGAGAAAGGTTTAGATGAACGTTCGAAATCGCGAATTGTTTACATGCGAAATTTCCACAATTGGATCAAGAGTATGTTGATAAACGAGTATTTAACGAAGATTAAAGAGGGCAAAAAGCATAATGCAGCGATTCGTGTTATGGATATGTGTTGCGGTAAAGGTGGTGATTTGTTAAAATGGCGCAAAGGCAATATAACCCACTTGATCTGCAGTGATATAGCTGATGTATCGTTGGATCAATGTAAATCACGTTATAACGATATGAAACAGCGGAATTTCCGCGATCGTAATCCTGGCAATATTTACACAATTGAGTATATACCCGGCGATTGTACCCGGGTGCGTCTACGTGAGAAATACCAAGATCCATCGATGAAATTGGATTTAGTTAGTTGTCAATTCGCTTTCCACTATAGTTTCGAAAGTCTACCGCAAGCCGAATATATGATCCGTAACGCTGCTGAATGTTTACAACCGGGTGGTTATTTTATCGGTACAATTCCCGATGCAAACGATTTGATCGCTAGAGCACGCCGCCAGAATTCGAACACGTTCGGTAATGATGTGTATCAAGTACATTTTGAATGTGATATCAATAAACCACCTTTATTCGGTGCTAAATACAATTTTCATTTAGATGGTGTTGTTGATTGTCCCGAATTTGTTGTACATTTTCCCACATTTGTTAAACTAGCTAGGAAATATGGTTTGAAATTTATTAAAAAAGAGAAATTTTACGATTTTTACGAACGGATGAAAGATGAAGGACGACAGTTATTGTCGAATATGAGGAGTTTAGAGGCGTATCCGCCGCACGAGACGGCAACTTTGTTGGGAACAGCACCGGACGATTATCAACACGCGGAAGAGTTCGTTCGCAATGAAAATAATAAGATTAAAATCGGAACTTTATCGAAATCCGAATGGGAGGCTTCTTGTAAGTTGCTTTAAACCGAATTTAAGGAGATTAATTGTTTGATTTTTAGCGCTTTATATGTTGTTTGTTTTCGAGAAAGTCAAAAATACATGGAACGCAGACGGGACACCTTTATACAATTTCTAGGATTAGTTTTTATAAACACATAGTTTATTTGTAGTATTTATTACAAAAATTGGTGGATTATTGCGATTATTTTAAAACGATTCAATAATCACAATTTTAAACAAATACATAACAGTTCGCAACTGAATTGTTTCTAATTTTACCTAAAATAAAATTCAGCCTTTTCGATGTTTTGCAATATAACTCAACAACTTCTGTCCGGCCAAAAACGTAAAACCACCAATCGGAATCAACCAAGCACAAGTGCTAAACATATCCAATTTGAGCCAGAATAGCGTGAACAAACCAAGAATTGCACCGAAACCGAGATGGAACGGTACGGCTAGAATTGTAAAATTACCGAAATTCACACCGATCTTCAACCATAAAACAAACAACAACAATAACGGAGCTAGAGTTAAACCGGTGAAGAATAACGAAACGAATTCTGGTGGACGTTTTTCAGCCGGCCGGAACAGATGTTGGATCTCCGGTTTTGGCCCCTTTACCGATTTTTGTAGCGGTTCTAGTGTGTTTAAATTCACATCAATACTACCCAACAACCAACGTATCGGATTACTCATAACGAAATCGCCTAGAATTAATTCAATTTCGAAATTACCGGAATTTACTAATTCTGACGCTAGATTAACGTCGATTTTATATTGTGATGATGACGAATGTTCGGGTTCAGCAACGAAAATGATCTCTTTACGACCGGAATATAAACGTACAAAAGCTTGATGTATTTGTCGCGATAACGCGAATTTCAATGTTAGATGTTGACTGGAATCCGCTTGTAATGGTGTCGTTAATTTGTTTGGTTGTTGTAATTTGGTTAAACGCGGTACAGAACTACCATCAGCATCACTTAAACCGATCTCTAAACTATCGATTTTAACCGGTCCAGAAATTTGTACATTCAATAACGTCTTATGATTACCGGCTGTTAAAGTCAATCGATATTGTCCCGGTTGTAATTTTAAATTCAATCCAAATTCTATTGGATTCGTTCCTGGATTTAGCGGTTGTTTTGATAATACAACAACATTATCACTGACACGAGTTGCTGATTGTATCACAACTGGAGTTGGTGGTGTTTTCAACGGCCGCCCTAATAAATCAGTTATATGTATCTTCAATTCCGGATTATCGATATTTAATTGTGCCGGACTTGCTGTTGTTATACAAACCGGTGATAAGGCATCGTTTGATGTTAAAGCTAATGTTGCTTCAATCAAAGCTAATGCACCTTTTGGCGTTTGTACAGTACGTCTTGTTAATAGATAAGCGGCTAATTTCTCGATTTGTTCCTCATTGAACGGTTTATTCGGTTGGATTTTATAAATTCCACTTATTAGAAGGGATGTTGTCGTTAGACCACCTTCCCATTGTAATAATTTACCATCGACTTCATCAGCTTGCATTACAATCTCTTCAATGTGTTCGACAGCGAATTTACCAGCTTGTCCTAACAGACTAGCCGCATGAAGAGCGTGTCCTAGACTTTGTAAACTATCGTCTTCTTTCAATTTCGATTTTAGCAACTGGCTTATTTTTGGAATATTTGGAATTTGTACATTGATCAATTTTAACGCTTCTAAAGCGTAATGTATATCGGCTGTTGTCGATTTATCGCTCTCTAAAGCCGTTTTTAACGTCTAAAACACACAAAATTTACAAATGATTTTCGAAGATTTTCTAGTAAAACCAGACGACTTACATTAACTGTTGTGTCAGTAAACAATTTACCTTCACAGCCCAAATATTGCCATGAAGATAACGCTTGATAGGTGATCTCTGGACGACTATCTGGCTTGTATTGGTGCTTCAAATGTGCACAATTATCTTTAATCAAGACTTCAACGATTCTCTCGTTTAATAGAGAGAAACCTTTAGCAGCATAAAACGACGATGTAACATCATTGAAATCGAATTTCAACGATTTTGTTAGTACGGTAAGAAGTTTCTTTTTATCGTTGGGGCCGATATAACCTCCAAGACTGGCATGGGTGAAATTGACGAAATATAAGACTGAAAATACTGGAATTTTGCCGAAATGTCGGTTAATTAATCGCTGATTTAATTATTAGTGAAATTAATTACCTAGTAAGTATTTAAATAACATTTTTCTTTAGTTTTTTCGTAATTAAAACCGGCACATCACAACTTGACACGTATTCGCGTATCGCTCAGCCGGTATTCGGGGAAGATCGGTAAAATCGATGACGTACAAGTGGCGGGAATTTTTGAAAAACTGATCAATTTTTCTATCCAATTTTCAAAAAGAATTTTGATTCTCTAGGTAAATTCTTGATTTGTCGTGAAGAATCTGAAATAATCTGGCTGAATTTTAAGTAGTTTTAATCTTGAATCATCAATTTTGCCTTTAAATCATTAAAATTTAGGCTTTTTTGAGGTACAATTTTCTCTTGTGGCCAATTTTTTTGATCAAAGTTGTAAATCGTCAATTTTTAATCTGGAATTAGATTTATTGTCAGGACGATATTTATTTGGTCTTTTGTAAAATTCTCAGTTGAATGTAGTAATTACGCTATAATGTTGGAAAAGTTTATAACTGGCTAGTCTCAAATCAAATAAAAGTCAAATTGGGAAGTCCTAAGTAAATAAAATAAGAATGGTATAAATTTCAACTGTGTTTCAACAAAATCAATAGTCAAATTTAGAAGCCAGCAAGCTAAAAAACCGAGGAAGTAGTTATTTGATAATTATGCTAATTCATCAGTAATTAGTTCGATTGAATCGAAATATCTACAAGATTTGTGAGAAATGAAGAATCTGAAGATTTGTGAGAATTGATAACAGGAGGAAAAGCAACAAAATATCGACGAGTTATGTTATTCGTAAAGCCCATTTTTCATTACCAGTCTCCCTATTAGATTTACTTGAAAATGGAATTACATCTAAACCTTTTAGGGATGATAGATACGCCCATAAAAGAATATATGAAAATGGAAAACGTGTAAAAACTGGACATTAATTCCAAGTGAAATTATGGCGAAAACACGGATTAACTGATTGCAGGAGGACGAAATTTTGCAGCTTTTCCTCAACTATAAACTAGTCTAAAATCGATAAAAATCTCAATTCAATTCGTGTAAAAATAGAGTGCAAAAATAGAGTAACCATAAATAACACGCCGATTTCAGTGTAATCCAGTAGGGTCCAATCTATGCGATTTCAATCAGGATTTGTTTTTGTCTGCTTTGCGACGAGCTCTTTAATTTTTATTGAAATTAATGAGAAATTTCTAAAGTATGCACAATGAAAATTATCTCTCCTGCTAGCCTTCTAATAACTGGTTTACTGTATTGTTTAATTAAACTTTCGAAGCGTTTAATAATGGACGTTGAGATTGATTATTGCACACAAATATCGTAATAACCATCACGTCCTTATATTGTCTAGACTGGCGTTAAATATAGAAATTGAAGTGTATTAACGATCGTAAGATTTAATTAAACATATTCCCCATTTCAATGATACTCGTTTGTGTGGAAAATCCATCAATCTTCCTGTACATTTTGATTAATTTTTCACATACCACCCGGATATTTCGGTTGATACGTTTTTTCTCGATAAAATTTTCAATTGTCATTAGAATTTGCAACTACACCGAACACGCGTCTGTACAAAATTGATAACGACTTGGCCCTATCTAAAGTTTCATGAAATTGTTTATGCCAGCCATTCAGACCGATTTACGGCACGATAAACTGAACGTCATCTCCTCTATTCTGTTGTGAAAAGCGCACGTTTTCGTATTTCGCCTTTTTTACAACTGATTCTCTACTACGCACTTTCTCACTTGAATAAACTCTGGTTTATTGTTGGTGATATTCACACAATATTTTAGCTTTTGACCTCAACGAAGGAGACAATTTTTTGTTTGCAGACATTTTCATTGATATTACTACAATAAGAATAACATGGGGAGAAATGGCAATTTTTCGTCTAATTTATGTATTAGAATTCAAGACTGGCTATAAAAAGATGATTTATAATAATGGAGATTTTTATTGATCTTTAAATTTTCACTACCTTTAATATAAATGTATGAATAAAAAAATGATAACGATCAAGAAAAATGAGCACATGAATAATTATGTAGATTCTAGATGGGAGAAAATGTAAATAAGAGATAATGGAAATTAAATAATGCATGTAATAAAATACGGAAAATTCAATGTACAATTAGCTTTTCAAATATAAATTTATATAGTTACTGTAACGAGGGTTAATTAGAATTTTCATCAGCCATAGGGTTTGTGTCGAATTTGAGTGGCCTACAATTTGGAAATTCCAGTTACAATAATCAATAACAAAATAGTCCGGTTTACTCGCTTTTAAAACGCCGTTTCGAAGAGAATCGAATTTTATTTTGGTAACCCTGCGGTGGCTCAAAATGCGCGACAGGTGGGTGAAGGGTGGTTGTATGCACCGCTAAAATAACACCGTTTTTAGCGGAACGAGTAAACCAAGTCCAATAACGAATCGGCTCTCGTAATTTTTATAAAATCAATAAATTTATAAATTACTGTCCTCCACAACAATAACAGTAAAAACGTACGAAACTATCACGCTTCTTGACCTGACTTCACGGTGTACGCACAGTTTTTAACATTCACCTTTTTTCGATTCGGTCATCATCATCAACAACGTAGCGATTTCCAACCATCTGGCCGACGATTTTCAACCGGTCTTAGACCCATAGTAAGTAGTACTCGAGTAGTGTAGAGTAGAGGTGCTGGAACGAAAGAAGGAGCCGTTTATTATTCTTTGTATGTTGTGTGGACGTATAAGTTGTTAATTGTTAGTTGACACGAAACAACGCGACTTTATAATAACAATAACCGAGAGCAATGCGCATCTTTTTACAAATCCACAATTCTACGAAGTTTTTTTAACGACGAACAATTTGTGTTGTTGTTGTTATCATTAGAGATTAACAAAGTGATTGTTTTACACAGAAATAGTGAAATTTTTTACAACAACAATTGTTGAATGCGGAATTTCAATGTGGAAATTCAGTGCCATTTTATTATGGTTTGTGATTATCGCAGAGTATTGATTTTGGTTTTTCTCCCCTATCTACAACACCAGATTCAAATCAAGGTATTTCCATCCGATTTATTAATTATGCTAATCGCGATCCCGTCCAGTGATCAAATTTACAATTACAATTCGAATTGTTGGCGAATTTGATTTTGACAACATTAGTTCTATTAGTTCCCAATGATGCAATTTTATAAAAGTCCGGAAATCCAATCAAGGAAACTTGTTAGAAAATCGTAAACATTTCAAGGTTTTATTTCTTTAACAAATCAGTCAATTTTGTATTTTTTGATTCATTTTCGCACTTCTTTGCACAACTTCTTTCATTATTTGTTTTCGTTGAAATCAGCCAGTTGGAGTATATTTATTTTCATCGAATTTGCATCAATTTATTCAAATTTGTTTATTTCGTTCCAGCTATTTTTCTGCGTGTTTCCTCTTTTTGTTCCGTACGTCTGCATTCCAGTTTTAATCATCTAAAATTGCGGCTTTCGCCTATTTTTCGATATTTTGATCGGTTCACGAGATGTTTTTCAACAGTTTTTTGCGCCAGTTTATAGAGGCTTTGTTGGCCAAATTTGCGGGTCGTTTTGTTGAAATTTCTATACACTCAAAACAGTTAATTTTGAAAATGTTTATAGTAAATTTTATGTTGTTGATATAAAGATAAAAAGCGAATAAACCGTAGTGTTAATAAATACGGTCAAAGGCCCTAAATGAGGGGTGATAAATAAAAATTACAAAATCAAGTTCAAGAGAATAAATTGCTTTCGCTCCGTGCCTCGAAATTTCCGAAATAATTCCACCCAACTCCAGGATTTGTAATAATTTCCCCTGCTTTAGGTGCGAATTTTTTGCTTAATTCTGCTCAATTAGGCACTCGGTTTTCGCTAATTTGCCACAATTTTGGGTCAAATTTCATGTGGGATTGACGTTCTACCATGTGGAGTAGCGCAAATTGAGAAAGTTAAACTTGAATTTTGAACGAATCGTGTGATTCAAATTTGAAATGTCACGTTTTTTAAAGATTGTTATCCTCTTAAATTGACGAAGCTGTAAACGATTAAAAAACCTAGTTACAGAATCAACGACCGCTAAAAATTTAATTTATTGGTTTAGTTGTCTAAAAGAATACAAGAATAAATTCGTGCAAACGTCTTTATAAAAAATTTCGATTGTGGGCTTTAAATAACGTTAAATTTTCCTTCACTACCGCCCACACGACCGCCAACACTAACCGGAATCACCGAAACTTTTTCCATTTTAAAAATGGAGCGTTGGAAATTTCCAGTTCAATTGTGTGTTGATTTTTAGAAAATTTGCTGAAATTCTGGGAAATTGTCCATCGAAAATAATCCGATACAGTCCGCGGAAATACATTTTAACTAAAACAGAGCCGCAAAAGTGGTGTAAAAGAGAGAGTATAGAATCAACTTAAATGGACATTTGTCTATTTTTTTGTATTTTATTTAATCAGTAACAGTTATACCAGTTTCGGTTTACAACAGTAGAAAGCGGTATCGATGGAGGAATCGCACAGATGAACGGTTGTTTTGCCTTATTTCGCCGGAAAATATTTCCATTTCTATTATATTTGGCGTAAATTTACGTATTTATGGAATAAAAATATTGAAAAACAAGAATTTATTAAAAATAAAATCGTTTGAAATTGTCCACCGTGAATTTTATGTTTACATATAAACATAACAACTTTGTAATTAAAATCGAATGATTCAAAACATAATAATCAAGGTAATTATAGATAATAGAACGGTAAATACTTGAATAAATTCCTTTATTCATTAAGGAAATTAAGCAAATATTTATTTGGGAAATTAAGTTGGTGGAAAATTGGGTGTTTCCACAGACTCCACTTTCTTTTCTCAAACAAAATTTCTAATTTTTATTACTTTAGTTGATGCATCAGAGAGTTTGGTGTCAGTTATTAAATTATTTTTAACCAATTCTAAGCATTTACGATTTCTAATCGTTGTTCATTAGAGAATATCCGCAATTTTATAAATTAAACACATATTTAGTTTATGACACAATACAATAATAATAGTCGATATCTATGATTAAAATATTTAAATTTAATTATTGCTGTTATTAAGTGAATTTTCGAGCAATAATTTCCGTTGTTAATCAAATAATGATTGAACGTATAGGAATTTCCCAGATAAAATTATTTAACCGATTACGAAAGTTGATTAATAATACCGCGCATATTTCGATTAAATTACAATAATTGTTGTGGTATTAATTTTAAAATCTAGCGATAAATACAAAGCGAACAACAAAAAAATCGTTTCAATTAGTTTTATTTATTGCACCAATACCAGGATATTGACACATGTTCAATAAAAGGTGCCTTTATTCAAATTAAATTTCCGCCATGAATTTCCCAAATTAACGGAAATTTCAATTAAATTACGATTATTGAATTTACAAAGGGTGATTTTTGGAATATGGCCGAAATTAGAGCCGTATTTCGAACTGAAATAGCTCTTATTGATGTTAGGGCTGCAGGGTTAAACTCTCATCGACTACTTCAAAGGGTGACAGATGAACGACTAATCATCTAAAGTAGGGTAAAGGTATTCTGTATAAAATTCACTTTCGTAATTGTAATTTCTCACAGAAGCTTTATTCGTGTAGTGCTTTTTAATAAATAACAACATAAGCAAGTCTTCAATAATAGTCACTTGTATTGCTCTTGAAAAATCGGAGAATGTTTTAAAGAACAATCATAAATTTTAAAGCAGAATGAATTGAATAGATGCTCGAAAATCAACCGTTCTTATTGGTGAAATTTAGACTTTCTAACTACCCTATAAGTAGGGGTGTGATCGATTTCCAATCGGTTCAAGCGCTCCACAAAGTTATACAAAATTATTGTTGGATTTGATCCTGTAACTTTGTTATTGAAGTATCTTGAAAAACAATTTTGTCTTAACTGTATTTTATTATTAGAACAATAATTAAAGACTTAAGGGTTGAATTTATAAAATCTTTACGAAGAAACTGCTTCGAATTTCTTGACACTTTTCAAAAGAAAAAATCTCCTGTTGCGAAAAGCTGACAAGCAGAAAAGCCAAACTAAAAGTTGAGATTTTGTGTGAAAATTGGCCAAATATAAATTTTACGATCAAACATTAAAATTCTTTAAGAATTTGTCTACATTAAAAAAGTATTTTAAATTGAAAATAACCATTTAGTTTCCAAAAAGATTCAACGTATTTATATGAAAAAGAATTTGGCTTAAATAACCCCTGTAGACAAGAAATTACTTATATGTCAGAGTTCCTCAAAAACTGTCGACTTGGGTGAAAATTCTGCGCTAAAATATCAACTAATTTGTGATGAAATCAATAATAAAATCCACCCAAAACCATGAACCGTGCAATTCGGTTCAAGAAACAATTAAACAATCTCTTGTTTGCGATTTGAGAGCGAAATTGGTTAAAGATTGATGAAGATGTCTTTAAACCGGGATTAAAAGTCAACAATTCGTGTATCTAAACAGTTTCAAGAGCGAAATTGGCTAAAAATGGACAATTCAAGACGGAAACTTGAGTCAAGAATCTAACTCGAGATTCGGCTCGGCAGCTAAACGCCTAATTTAGCCAAAAAAACGCCTAGATAGAAGATCTTGTAGATTCAAACCTCAATTTTATAAAATTTATAACGAATTTCCGTCGACAGACGATACAAACGGGTATTCAAATGTTATTATTTTTTTATGTGATAATAAAAACCGAATCTTTTTCATCTTAAAACAGGTGTAAACATGCGCTTATAAAGGAAACGTGTTAACATATCAGGCTAAATAAACAATGATTGTTATCTAAATATTGACAGTTTTTGTGTATTTTTAAAACTAGTCCATAGTATTTACAATAGAAATTGTTCGAATCTCCCCAGTTTTTTCCAATCGATTGATTATCGCTGTTGTAGAACCGTTCTCCGGTTAAAGCTTTAAAAATTATCGATTATAGTTCTTGATTCCTTAATTAGGCGGGATTTTTGTCGTTAAAGTTGATAATAAAGGCGTTGAATTCTAAATTTCGGCCTTGTTTTTAATCAATAATAGATTTAGAAGGGGAGATTTGTATCAGCTAGATTTCCGTCCAGTTGCTATTCCACTATGAGTCAGTTGAACAAAGAACTTTTTACAATTTCTCTAGATTATGCACAGAAAAATACCGTGACAATTATCTTGTTCAATGTTCGTGTCTAATTATACGACAATAAAACGAAAAATCCAACGATTGTCTCTTTAAAAACAAGTACATTTAATACGATTTGATTGCATTAAATGGATATGTGTTGTATTATAGTTTGGTTGTTGGAAACTTTAAAAGCAGGTGATTGCCTCCAGGTATGACACAATCCATTTCAACTAATTTAAACCGAACGTAATCATCCTAAGTTATGTCCGAATGCCGTTAGTTTTCGTAGCTAACGAGATTTAGATTAATTCTAGAGGATCAACCGAAATTTTGGCACTTTTTTTCCATCATCCCTAGGGGAATATTAGGTTGATCCTGTGGAGTTACAAAAAATAATCGGGCGAAAGTTTCGTTATTTTAACATATTTTTCACAACTTTAATATGAATATATTGTAGATAAAATAGGCCGAATAAATACATTTTTCATGGATTCCGGAACAAATTTATATAGTAATTTGAGTTGTATTATTTTAGCCATAAATTTAAATCGTTCAGTTACGAAACGTACAATTTGCATCAATCCCAATTATAATTCATATTTGTTTTTAATGAAAACCGAATATTACAAAATTTGTGATTTTGTGGGTCCCAAATTTGAGCGAAATCAACATTGGAGAGTTAATAATTTAACTGACAGTCGAAACAATTTTATCACGCTAATCATAAAGAGAATTGAAATGTTGGACGTGTAGCGTTTAACTAACTGTTCCAATTCATTTCGAGAAGAAAGTAGAGAATTTTATTTGAAAATTCACTGCTTGTATCGTCCAAAGATCAGACATTAGAATCGTCAATATTTATTTTAACAAACTTCAACCAATTTCCGATTTGTTGAGCATGCAATAGTACAATTCTATACAATGCTACAATAGCTAATTGCCTCTACTTGCTCAAATGGCAATTTATTAAAATATTCTGTTTCTCTTGAAATTGTGAGGCGTTTCTCTGGCTCGTGCATCTGATTATCTTGACAAATACAGCAATACTGTAAGACTCGCTCTATTTAAAATTTATTTTCAATTAAAATCGTGACATTACAGTAATTCTGTGGCTAATGGTTAGATCTTTATCGAACGAGCTACAAATACAACAAATCTTTATTTTATTTGTCCATCTATTCCAACAATAAACCGTAATTATTCTATCGTTCACTTCGTTATGTAGTGCAAGTTGCTTGTTGAAATTGCGGCTAATTTTGCTCCTCTTATAGCCAATCCTGAGAGTTGATTTATTGTGGTAATCGCTAACGTTATTATACAACAACATTAGCAAAAGATTGTAATTATGTTCAATTCTCGAAAAGAACCACCAAACTGCCTTTAACAATGAAGTCTATAATCATTAATCCATTAGGATTTGAAACTTGCATTGGGAAAAAATAAAACGTTCAAGTTTTATCGTACTGGTGTAAAACTTGTATTTCTTCTAATAGAAGAATAGAGCCTAAATCTTGCATCCATTTATCTAAGGGCAAAAACTTGAACTTTTCTGGAAGAAGAATTAGAACTTTAATAAATGTGAACTAGTAAACATAGTAGTGGAAGCTCTTAGAAATTAGGCAACATTTCTATGAGAATCTTGAAATTTTGGACTGAATTTTTTATAAATATCTATTTCAACAACTGCTTAGCTTGTTTCTAAAATTGCATGCTATATCGAGCAACCTTCTCGATAGTTGCAATTTATTGACAACCGAAAGGTAATTTTCGATATTACAAACCGTTTAATGATGAATTCGGATCACTTTAGGGAGTTGTTTTGAAATTTTTAGCACTTATTGATTCAAACATTTATGACATATGATCGAGGAAAATTTCAATATTTCCAACAATTTATTTCGCTTATATTTTCATGTTGTATAGTTTTAAATTGAAAACAACTTCTGCTCTTGACAAAGTCGATTTTGACGATGTTTTTTTTCTACAAATAAAACCCAAGTTTCTCTTCATTATTCTTGCACTAGTGAATAATTACAACTTCTTCTAGATTGAGTGCAATGTTTTCACCATTATCAACTCGATTATTGTCGTTTTCTACATCAATAAAAGAAGAAATTCAACATAAATCATATTTGTCATATTTACCTCATGAAAACAACTTTTCTTTAACTAATTGTCAAGAAATTTTCCGATAGGCTTGTTAATTCTTTTGGAAAATCGACAGAAAGCGAAGATCCACATATCTCTTTTGGATGCGGCGTCTAAAAAATACCAATTTTTAATCACCGATACAGCGCTTGTTTAATGAGATAATGTAACGACTACAATAGCGTTAGAAAGAACATTTTAAGGAGCATCTGGAGACGTTTTTTGTTGTGGAATATTCCCATTGAATTCTGAGTTACAGAGGAAAATCTTGAAACATGCGCTTCCTAATTTGCCTTGTCTTCTACATTTTAGCCAATATCGACTTTCTCATAGTATTGAAAGCACTTCCTAGAACCCTCAGAAAATTTCCAAAAAGTTGTAGTTTTTCGGAAATCGACGAAGAGTTGATAGTTTCTTTTGTACCCGGTTTTCTCGTTTTTGTCTCCGCTTCAGCTTTCGTTTCTGTTCTATTTCCTTTAAAATAAATTCCTGTTGTAGTACTTCCGTAACATCTCTATAAAATATAAAGGTGTGGCCGCTACATGGACGAAAACATCCCTTTTAGAGGCCCAACCACCGTCACATATTTGACGTGTTTTCCTCGTTTTATCATTGAGATTAATCTAGTGGAAATCCGGCCGAGTTCGTTGAGAAAAATTGGAAAATATCTCAATTTAATAGTTTTCGTTTTCGTCGGCAACTATTACAATAAATTGGAAATAGCAGGAGATTGCTGGTTAATATTTCTCTCCTGTTGGAAATTCAACAGAATCATAATAACTGGGTTGTTATTTAATAAATCAAAGCACGTTGAAGAGACGTGCCGGCCTGTCCTAGACTTTATACAATCTCATCAATGAGTTCCAGTTTGATTATGTTTGTGTCTCTGTGTTGCTCGAGATTTCCCACAGGATGCATTAATCATTCGTCTAGATTTACTGCGATTTGACAGACGATAATTGACGAGAAATTAAAGACGGTACATTTGAAATTTCTGAAGAAAACCACCCACTATTCGGCTGGTTTACACACAAATAAACAGATCGTAGACCGCACGTTTCAATTCGAAAATCTCGATTGAAAATCATAGAATTTGCTACACACGAACATAAAATCGTCGGTACTGTTCGAAATTTGTTGACATTGAGAAAAAATATCGATTTTCAGCATTAAATTGCATGTAATTACGCCAATTCAGCAATCATGTTGGGAGATTTTTCATCGTAATTACATTGATGATAATGAAACAGTTTCGTACTAATTATCAGCCGTCTACCACATAAATTCTCTCATTTTCGACATACGAGACAGACAAATAATAGTTAGTTTGAGGAAACTTTAATTATTTTAAGAAAGAAAACGTTAGTTGTCTTGTTATTGCTTTTCAAGATATGATTATACAGTTAATGAAACACGAAAACACGTAAATGTGTTGTTGCTTTTAACGTTAACGATTTCAGACATAAAGATAACGCTCTATACATTAAGATCTTGTTCTTAATCTCATTCTGTTGTGTTGTTCTTGCAATTAATATCCCCTCAAATTGGTTCTTCTACCTGGCTAAGTTATTTCAACTGAAATTGTTAAAGTTTCAGCTGAAAAGTGGACTACATTTTTATTAAGCTTGTGTTTACACTGGGTTTCAATAGGGTATTGAATTGTTAATAGACTTTGGGGATTAATTTGTTTCGAATAAAATTCGATAGTAAAATTGAACGTGTTTGTTGACACTTTACAGTAAACGAGACTGCTTGAAAGGTAATCGTTTTATTCTAAAAAGAGCGTTGTATACCGAACTAGACCACCGGAAAGTGCCTCTCATTACTGTTGAGATTGAAAGTGTGGCAACATTTTCAGTTTAGAAATTAACACTTTTTGTCCCGGTTTTTTGTCCATTTGTTAACTGAAAATAATTCTTAATTTCTACAAATTTAAAAATCCGCTTCATCTCCAGACAAAAACATGGGTTTGTTACACATATTCGTTTTCAGTACAAGTTGTGTTTAATTTGGACGGGAAACACGCATATATAACAAGACAGGGAGATAAACGGTGCAATTGTTATGATGCGTTGTACGCAAATCTGTGAAAAATGAGTCGTTTTTGTAGATTCAAGAGAAGTTCAAATCAAATAATTCACTGCTATCGTTCGAATCTGATTTTATTGTTCTACACGAATTGATTGAGTTTATGAAGATTAATATTTGGCTGAGATCGAGGCAGGTTGATGGATCGTTTGCCGGATTAAAACCGGACAAATCTGGCCGGTATCCAATTATTTGCGTTTATTAACAATATAAATCTGTTTTATAAAATCGTAAGGATTCGATGCACACATGTTTCATCTTCAATTTCCTTTCTGTTGTTTTGAATTAAATAGGTTGGGAGGAAGAACGGGTAAGAATTATATACAGACAACACCCGTATCTATTGTTTTAAATCAGTCGACCATTACTCAACAATTTCCACAATCCATTATCGTACCATGAGACATAAACGTTTACCTATATATGTACATGCAACAAGAATTCATAAAACTTGATTATTTTTTGAAAGATTGTTAAACAGAGCCCGTTTAGAACAATGCCAGTCGTTCATATAGTAAGTTTACTTTAGTTGTTTAAAATAGAAACTCTCAAGTAGATCCATAATATAGAGAATAACAGAAGTTGTACAGCTATACAGGGAGACGTATAATGTCCATTTCTAACAAACTCAAACTTTATTCCAACAGATTTGTAAGGACGTTGTTATTGTTGTAATTAATTCAACAGATTGCCGTAAGGTTGTTGAAATATTACAACCATACAGATATGTTAGTTGTAGGCGTTCTGAACAAATATTAGGGAAACATCCTTTTAAATAGTCCCATGAAGAAAATTTTAATTTAATTAAATCACAGGAAAACAGGCGAGTCTTTAGTAATCGGGAAAATTGTGAAGAATTCTAAACTAATATTAATTATCGTATCGATCTACCATGGGGATCGTACGCGTAGGTTGAGATTATCAAGAATTAAACTGTCTTGTTTGTGAATTATTCAAGTGTGTGGGTGCGCTACCAAGACTTTGATCCCAACTAAATCAAGCCGATTTAGTGTTGAGCTGTTTAATGTTGAGTTTGATTGTAATTTGTTACTATTCAATGAAGAAAAACCAATTCGTAAGTCGTAAATCATCGAATGTGCTTTCACGTCAACAACAAGTAGTTGTGTAGTTTTGTAAAAAAGAACATACAATCGATTGTGTGTGTTACAATATCTCTATTATGTTTATAATGAGTTGGTTTTATTCGAAACGACTCGGCTAGACATATAATTAGGCTATTTTGTTGAGATTTATTGTCGGTGGTTGAAATATCTGGGCTAATAATGGTATCAATATCGACCCTAAATCACTGTCAATAATTTAGGAATTTTGGGGCTTTATTGTTGTGGAAAATTTTCGATGTCAATGTCTAATATTAATAGAATTTGAACGGAAAATATTCAAGTTCCCGGTTAAACCCGCCCAACAATCACAAATACGGCCGTATTGTGCGCTGATGGCGTATTTGTGTATCACTATATTGACTCTAAAGTGGGGTCCTGAGTTCTACTTGTACGTTGATATAGCCAAGTTGTATTCCGCCTTTAATTCCATTAGAGAATACATTTGTCACTTTAATAATTGAATTGTTTTGCCCAAAACATTATTAAAGCTTACATTTCAAATTAGATCCAATTATTCATTAGTTTATATGTTGAAAATCAACAGTAGCCTATTGATTGTATGAGTCTATATGGAAAAAATGGTGGATGCGCCGGGTTTAATTCTCTGCTCTTGATGGATATCTTCATCAGTATTCCAATGCTTTTTGCTACCGTAGTTCAATCTTATTTGCCATTAGAGCGATACTTATTATATCTGATATTTACATATTAAACGATCCATCCAAATGGTAGAGACGATATAAAATTCTTTAATTTTATTGCATGAGTTGTACAAAAAGAACAAACAGGTGTTTTTCGATTAGTTTCGTATCCGTTACTAGAAACTTCAATCAAACTTTCAACGACTAGGTTTAAAGTTTGAACTATATTGTCCTGCTTTAAAAACTATCCAATATTTGTTTTGGTTTGTCAAGTTCTACAAGCTAAACTGCAGATTGGGGGTGTGAAACGGTTTCAGTCGAGAGTGGATTGTTTCATCTCGACTAAATATCGATTGAGCCGACTGACAAACATCTAACTATACGACCAGAAAGCCACATTACAGCCTAACTGGCGAATAAATCATCGGCAATCGTAAATGGTAGTGGCGTCATAATTTATCGCCAAATTTATGATTGCCGCTGGGCTAAACATTTTTTCCTGCTTTATTCAATATTGAAATTCAAAATAAATTTGGAATGTCATTTCGATTCGGTGAATCTAAACGAATTCTCGGTTAGTTACGAAAATTTCACTCAATTTCTCCGGTGTTGTCCAATAAAACCAACGATCGGTCTTGATCCGAAATCGTAAAGCTTCACGTGTACAACAAGGGAAACGTGCCATTTATCCGCCTCGAATTTTCTAAGACCTACCTTGTCAATCTTGGACAGAATCATCGTTAATTTCCAACTCTGACAATTCAACATTGGGGAAGTTGACAGTTTCTCCGACGACCATTAATAGCGAATCGAAAATCGAATTTTTCAATTAAACTAAATTGGAGTTAACAAAAACTTTTCTACTGCACCCCTAGAGGGAATTTTGTAAGTAAATTAAATGTAGGTAAATAAATTCGTTTGTGGGAAATCGCTGATTCTATTTCCTACCTGTAGTCGATTTCGCACCATAAGGCAGGGCAATCTGTAAAAGTTCAACGTTCACAACTGAGAGTTGATTTTAAACAATCTACTTACAGATATCGGTCTTGCGTTGCCATATTTCAAATTAAATCATATCTTGGTGGAGTTTTATTGAGTTGTAGGAGACGTGCGGTGTTCACGGTTTGATTCAATTTCATCAATATTGACTGAAATAATGTTAACCTTTAAATTTGTGGAACTAAACTAATTTCACAATGTTGTACTATTTACTGAATATATTTGTAAAGTCTACAATTGTGGAATTATATACAATGTTGTTTGACCCTTTCACAAATCCATGGTTGAGTAAGTTTCATAATAATGGAATTTATAAACTATCTACTTATTTACAAAACAAAATAACTATCATTCTATTCACGTATTGATAATAATGTATTGTTGTTATCAGTTTTCTGTATTGTATTCGATTTATATGCGTTACTCTTGGACGGACAATGAACTCCATACATGTACAATTCTATTATTTCAAAGTAAAAGAAATATTTCAAACGAAATTAGATTTATTATGCTTTAGTTTTTTAATAAATGAACACTACAACAGAATCCCATTAATGGTGACATTTTATAATAAAAAGCCGCTATAATTAATACGGAATGTAGCTCGAGATTGGAGGCAAAATTTACGAGTTATTAAAATCGCGTCTATTAATTCCGCCAATATTAAAGAAAATAGACTTAAAAGTATCTACGTAGACAATTTCCATTTAAATTCTTATTGAATAAAGTTTGATGAATTTATAGCCTAAGAATTTCAATTCTCATGATTCTTATGGAGCAATTTGTGCAATTTTTCGAATATTTTGAATAAAATTAGAAATAATTCCAAAATTCTTCAGAATATTGGATCAACACTTTGTGGTTTAAAATCAATTTAAACAATAGAAGAATTTGGTTATACAAGTTTGTCAACCTATTTTTTAAAGGGCGCGCAATTCAAAATTTCCAAACGAATCAACTCAAATTACTTAGAAACTACTCTGTCAACAATAATCGACTAAATTTAACGACTGGAAAATATCGCTGCAATATCAAAGAAACGTTCTCTTGTAAATTTCCGTATAAGATTTCGCTAACGATTCTATATTTGTGCTGGTAGTAAATTTTAAATTATTGTTCTCTCATAAATATTACGATCGAATTTTATATTGACGGTAACTTTTATTGAAGGACAAATAGAATTTGTGTTCTTCGATATTTCTTCATCATGAGCGAATATAAATTATGTAACCGGATCGATTGGTGTCGCTAAAACTTTGCTTCACTCTAAGTTTTCCACAATTGGAACAAATCTTCCGTTTTTCGTCCAATTATACCGCTTTGACAATGCCAACTGAAAACACAAATACTGATCGCTTTACATTAATCTAAAGTAGCATAGCTTGACAGAATAATTCCCTCAAATTATCTTATCTGAATTACCGAGACAGTAGTTGTATAGGGGCGAGAATGGACGTAAATTAATTAATAAATTAATCTAAATGAGACTCCCGGTCAGGCTATATAGAATTTATTATCCCTGTTTGTATATTCGGTCATCCCGTTTATCCTTCAACAAGACTGCTCATTTAATCCAAATAAATTTTAAATAAATCCCTGAACATCCCTGACGGAATTTACAGTTTATCTCTCGTCGGATTGCTGCCATTGGGACTGTTCGAAATAGGAGGTTTCTTCGATTTCATTATCTTCAACACACATTTCTAGTCTATACTTATTTATGCTTGATTTGCTTTAAAGTTTGACCCAATCAAAAAGATGCTTTTGCGGTACAAATCCTGTAAATTTTGTGGATTAAATACAGCAGTAGAGCTAATTGGAGTGGAAATTTGTGGGTGTTGTGTTGATTACAGTTTTCCCCCCTATTAAATTAAATAAGTACTTTGAAATACTGTTAACTATTAAACGAACAGTTAAAATTTTAGTAGTATGTGGCTTTATTACGTTTATTTTAAAATCCTGACATTCTATACGTTTGATTTTACAATAAATTATATCGTAAAGTTTTAATGAAACTTTCAAAATGTGTTTTCTCGGTTTAAATTAAAATTGAAGTAGATACACGAAATTAGAGAAAATTCTTCCTATATCTAATTATTTAATTAACAATTTAACCAGAGAAATAATTATAATGCCTTTTAGTAGTTGAAATATTCATGTTTTAGTTAAATTCCTGTTTGTATTGAATTTAGCAAGTTTAAACAAACTTCCATTCTTATTATTCCCTATTGATTGTGTAAAGGATTAATTTGGATGTGCAGACACGTGCCGTCCTTGGCCCGTTATCATCATCATTATCATCAACTAATCATCATATTGCAAACCAGGCATGTCAAAAGCTATAAAATCATATTCAAATAGGACAATTCTCTGTTGACTTTTAATTACTTTTACGTTTATTAAAGGGGATTTTGTCGGAATTTCGTGTATATGGATAAGGGTTTGTGTTTCTTCTCTTTTAAAACATTTTAAAACTATCACGTTGGTAATGCTAGAAATTCGGTTGAATTCCAAAATATGAACAAACTTGTTACATATAATCGAAAATTAGTTAATTGAATAAACAATTCCGGTTCCGATCTAATTATATTTTCTACCAAATTTCCATCGTTTAAATGGATGCAATCGAATTACCTTAATTGTATTATGTTCATTAATATAAGTAGTGAGTATTCGATTGTGGTTGAAGCTTTCGTATAAGGAAGCTTCAAACGTTCCTAATTATATCTGGAAATATTATCTAGCAGGAGGTTCTTTGAGCTGCATTAAACTCGCAACTAATAGGCAATAGAGTATTCAGTTAAAGGTAACATTGTATGGGAGTAAAAATCAAAAATCCTTTGCTGTGCTTGTTTAATTTTCAGGGCAGAATTCAATTTTGGTAATTAAGACAAACATGAAAGCGTACAAAAGGAGAAAGCTACAGCGGTATTTTCATCAATCTTCAAAGTGGCCGGAAGTTTATTCGACAAGCAAAGTTTCAGTTAATTAAAAGACTTTCCAGTTTTAATCGGTGGCATCGTCTTGATAACTTAAGACAAGATCGACTGTAATTACCGAACCGACTCATAAAATAAAATCAATTTTACGTGCCTCACCCCGATAAACGAATTTTCAGGATAATGCAACATGTTTCCTTTATATTTCTATACTTTTTGAAATCCGCTCAGTAATAGAAGGGTGTTTTTTTTAAAATTATTTTGCGTCGAGATTTGTTGCAGTTGTCGCTTAAGAAACGGTTCTTTGCTGTTACAAACAGCCGTTTGACTTCAATGGAGAATAACAGATTGTAAAGGGAGGAAAATCGGTGAAAAATAGTTGTAAAGGTTTCTTTGATAACCTTTTACATTTTTCTAAGTTGATTTTGAACCGTTTTACTTATAATCAACCCAATTTAGTGTTCTATATTGAGTTTAAACAAGTTAACGTTTGATTTTAATTATTTTTCTTTCTATCTTTTTTAAATAAATCTTGTTAAGGGACTTATTAAAAGATATCTAAAGTTGTAGAGAAGTTTAGAAGTTTGAAGCTCATTTAAAAATCAATAGTTGAAGTTGAGTTGTTTACATTTTTAAAAACACCACTTCGATAAGAAAAAAATGTAATTCATGCTATTCTGCTTGAAAAAGTCTTTTTCTTTGCCTATTTATTTAGCTAATCGTTTTTTATTTTAATTAGTTTTTTGTTTTGAATTGTATTATTATAAATTCAACATTTTCATTGTGGCAAATTTCAATTTAAAGTTCTTCCAGTTTTTGGTTGCGAGTATCTAAAATTCAATTTAAACGGTTCTACAGATCGTAATTTAAAATCTAGCGCATTCTATTACTATAAACCGTGCATTTCTACCATCATTTAATTTTCTACTTCGTCATATATTAAGTCTAATAGTTTGAACAAAGTTCTCGATATTTAGATCGATGTGATTTAAATTTCCGTTCGATTTCCTGGCACTTTATTGTTTTGCTATTCGTAAAGAATTGAATTTTCTCGCCTTTTGTCACCGCAGATTTCATATTCGGTAACCCCAATTGACCGCAACGAGTTCAAAATTTATACCAAACAGATCGGTAACACCAGGATTTAATCCTTATCGTTTCCTGTTAAGTTTAAATAATTTATTCCGGTTAATTTCGCATAAAATTTGTCCAAATCTGTAATGGTGGAATTTATTGCTTTTTGTTCGGTAAAATCTATAGAAAACAGCAATCTTTTTTTGTCCTTGCACTTTCCAACCTGTCGCTTGTATTTTCTCTCGAAAAGTTGTCGTCTATTTTTCACTGTCACCACCATTCACACATTGAACACCTTCCAATTTCTCACTGGGTATTTAAAGTAGAGCGCCTAAAATAATTCGTTAGAGATTAAACTATTCGGTGTAGATTAAATAGTAGTTTATCTTTCTAGTACTGTTGCCAACCATCTTATTTAGGCAAAGAGGGTGAAAGTTGTTCAAGACGAAATCGTTGGCAAGTTAATTAGAAAATTCTAGAAATCCTACTTTAATCAAGTTGAAGGTCTGGAATGGAGGTGAACGAAAATGGCGATGAAAGCTCGCGTGTTGGTGGAAAGAATTATATTCGAGCTCCAGGCTAGAAAACATTACGTCAATTGGTATTGCAAATTCTCCGTCGCAAGATGTGAATTTTATTGAATTTCTAGTCAACAGTTAACGGAAGTTTACAAGAATCTAAAAACATAAGGCATGTAACTGATACATTAGAATATTTGATTTTATCATCGAATCTTATAAATCGGTTGAATTTTGGTGGATGCGCCACGCAAATTTCCAATCTCGTACATTTCCGTGAATTTCCAAATAAAAGCAACAATGATCTCGAGTCAAGATAACCTGTTTCAATGCAACAATAACAAACAATAATGCCTTTTTTAGTGGATTGCGTTTCGCGTGTATTGTCGGAATTCATCTCTACCAACAATCGAAACGAACATGCAATCTTTCTTGTGAATCAATCAATCATTCCGGCAAAATAATAAAAATATCGCCCCTGAAGATTCTGTTTCTTTTTTTTATTGTTATACAGCAGTAATCGTCGCCTTAGATTCTTATTCATGTATCGTATTCTGTGTAACTTTATAGCCGTATAGGGATTTTATATTTAAAGATGTCAGCGTCGCAATGCGACTGTTATTCTGTATTTATGAAAGGAAAATTCACAATTGTACCTACAATAAAAGGAACTATACGAATACCATTACCAGATTGTACATTTTAAATGGAAATTAACCACTTAAAACTTTATACAAATTCCGATGGTTTGAATTTTTCGTTGGTTTCGTAAAACGTTCGACTTCCAGATTTATTCTTCCCTAGAATTGGTAAATTATTTGTAGTTTTTTTTTACTCTCTAAAACAGCACAGATTTCGTTTGTTATACGCAAATTACAAACGTTTTCATTTATATAAAAGAACGAAAAGTATCTGAACAAACAACAGTAACAAAAACACTAGAAAAAAAGGAGAAGTTGGAAAACACACATTATTTCTATTGTGTAATTTCGCTTTCCACTGTGTTTCGTAAAGGAAGTATATTTTTTCCTTCTGTAGCGGGACTGTTTTTGCCTTTAGCTGGATTACTTGAGCCATAATTTCAGGATATAACAGTTTCCGAAGACTGTAAGTCTAGATAAAAGTCTGTTTTTTTTACTCTTGCCACCGATGTAAAATTTCTTAACTCGCTGACAAGGGTTTTGTGTAATAATCGAATTCAATTTCATCTTCGGCTATAAATAAAAGATACTTAAATTGCAAAGAATCCTCGTTTTGAAACAGTATTTTTTTAAATTCCATTATTATTTTTTCGCTTGTATTTTGTCATACAAAATTTCATCGAGATTGTTGTTGTACGTATATGTGACGATGTATTTGAGGGTTATTAGATGATCGATAAGGCCGTCTCCTGGGAAACAATACATTTTTAATGCTAGTTTCAAGTAATCGATTCCACAATGCCATTATCGAACTAAATGTTGCTTTACGCTTGAGAAACTTTATCACCATTACAGACACTTTTACTCAATTATATTCAATGTAATTTTACTGGAAAGCACGTTGTTTTCTTTTAGTTTACAAATCAATATTTATAAAACAAGAAATTGTTCCACCTTCATTTATACGGGAATTCTTTCAAATTTTTCGAACATTTTCCTATATTAAGCCTGAATATCAATTTTTAACTGGAACTCAATGTAAACAAACAAGGCTTTCGTTGAACAAAGACTTTCCTTTAATATAAAGTTACATTTTGAATTTTTTATTGATGATTTGTGATAGAATTACCCGAGTTAGTGATGTTTCATTCCGCTATTTGAATGAGTATTTCTCTCCAATAGAGACGCCATCAATGCTAAAAAATTAGAATTTCATCTGTTGTAATACAGTAAAATATGAAAGTTTATGGAAAATATATTCAGATTTCCCAAGGTACTGAATTTCAACAAATTCGAACACAAGTTGAAATACAGAACAGGAAAATAATCTGGGAAATTTCACCAGTTTTCTAACGACTTTTCCGTTGGATGTTGTATCTGTATCATGTCCACAGAATTGCGAAACTGTAAGAAATAACTGTACGGAAATGACTTTTCCGGTGTCTGATAGGAATATTTCGTATTTTCCACACACTGCTGATTTTAATCGAATTGTGTAAAAAACTGCAGGAATACAAATGTAACTGACTTGATTATTAGAACTGTAGTTATAGATGAACCAATGATCTTTATCGAGAAATTTTCTGTGCGAAAATTGATTTTCAATCCCACTTGGAAAACTAGAAAAAGAAGCCTTTAGTTTTAGTATTACTAAGATTGCTATAAGACAAGATAATCGAACTTTACACGAGTTTTTGTGGTTTCCTAATAGGTAGTTGCGAATTTCATTTTATCCACAAATTGGAGACGTGTTAACAGATTTTGTTTATCGTATCCTTAAACGAGAACTTGTAAGTTGATTTTATCGGTAAACGTTTGCATTTGAAATTCAACATATTGACAATTCCATATGCACAAACTTAATATGAGCTTTCAACGATTGTCGGAAAGTTTACAGTTGGATTATTGCAATTTCTCTACAGACATAAATTGCCTTTATTTCTTTGGATACATTGAGAATTGGTAATTATTGTTCGATATTACACCAATTCGTTTAATGAACACGAAGACTGTTATATTTAGCGATTCGGTTGTAAAATTTTCCAACGAACAACAGAACCGTTTAATTCTATTTTTCCAAGGAAAGAGAAAAAACCAGCTGCTATCCCATTAATCAATGAAAAAGACGCTTCAAAATTGCCTTTATTATTTACGAGCTTGAAACTAAATTTATAACGGATATTGTACAAATCGAAACTGTCAGATTAGATTCTGTATAATTTATCTAATTTACTTTGTATAGCCAATTAAAATTTAATATTTATTTATTGATTGGAAGGAGTAGAAGTATAAATTAATACTGGTAGAAAAATAATTTTTGATTGTTTTGGGAGATATCAGCATAAAATGCGGTTTAAAGATGGAATTTTCGTCCTGGGGGCGCTTCTAAGGAACGAAAGCGATGTTTTAAACAGTCTCGACTGTGTTCTAACGGTAGTAACAAAGAAAGCAGAGCAAGGAAAAGCCAAAAATTCGACAAAACAAGTTGAGGAAAAACAATCAGCCCTACCTTTTATTTTTTAGTGTTAGCTTACAGTCAGATTTGATTTCAAAAATGTACACGTGGAAATTATCGTCCAATTTTCGCCTGAATGGTTTGCAAGATAGCAGAACTTTTAATATCTCTTGAATAGAAATCAATGCTTATCAAACGCTATATTTATCTGCAATCTAGTTTCATTGAACAATCAACGGATCATCAATGTGGTTGTTTTAAAGCTTTGTTGAAACGAATATTTTGGGGAATTATTTGCTATTCACGAATTTCAGGATTGTAAACAGAATTTAACGTAGGTATATGTGGAATTTACTGAAAAATATTCGTTGATTGGAGAATGAACTGGAATATTTCGATTTATTATCGATTGTGTAAATAATCAATCACTCATTTCTAAAGTAAACTCAGCATACCATATTCGGTTGGGGTGTTTTTTCATGATTAAATTATTCGTATTCTTGTCCAGCTTTAAAATAATTATAAAATGGTTAAACTATGCAGATGTTTGTTGAAATTCTCCGCAAATTTCTCCATTTTTTAATTAATTTCCAAATTGAAAACTATGCCATTTTGCTCGAAAATTACAGTTATATTAATTTTATTTATTTCTACTTTACAGAAACACAATGAGAACTAAATCTGTTGTTTATCTATCTTAGAAATATGGCAGATATATTACCGAAATTTGACGATTTATCAAACAATAATGTCGATTTGTCGATTGGCAACAATGATGATAACAAATCCTCACTATCCGACATAGATTCGCTTGAAGAACATGACAATAATATCAAATTGGATAGTGATGTTGTGGAAGATGATGGCGGTATGAGGGAATCGACGAAAAATCGAAACTTACCATCGAAAATCCCAGTGAGACATTGTTTACAGACTGTAACAATCCAGAACGAACAAGATAGCAAACATCAAGACCTCAATAATGATTGTAAAAATGTAAATTCGGATAATTTTGACGATATGAACGTGGGGAATAATATTAAAGAGGTTGATGTTGAGGAGATGAATGTTGATTGTAAAGGTATAAAAGACGAGCAAGACGATGTAACTGTAACGGCAGTGGATAGGGGTGGATTGTTGAAATATTTCCAAGATACTGGCGGGCATTTTCTTAATATTACGACAACAAAAACGGCCACTTCCGAGGATGACGGTAAGAAATTCTTCATAGTAAAATAGACCAGTATTTTCTGTTGTTGTTCGAAATTAATTCCATACAATTCCGTCTGTTATTTCTTCGAAATGTCGTTATTATTCAAATATGAAACTCAACATTCAAGATCCTCCACCCACACGATTTATAATATTTCGAATAGTTTATTTTGAATTTTATTAGCTACCTACAGGTACAAGAACAAAGCCATATCGTACACGTTCAGTTTACTGCATTGTTTATATGAAAACAAAACCCGTTTACTTCCTTTGTTTCAATAATAGAATATCAATGAATAGAGGGGACAAAAAAATTGCAATCTTATAGTTTACATACATTGTATTTTGTGTTAATTAAAAATTTCACTCTAATGAAGCGAATTAAATTGTGACATATCTGTTTTATTCGTTTTTTGATCTCTGAACCTCAGATTTCTAAACTTTGATTGTTTAGAATAAGTGCGAGAATCTCGATTCCTATTCTATGCCCTATTGTTTCAGTTAATTAAAGTTTCATCTAAGGTGCGTTTTATACGTAATTATTCGAATTGTAAATCGAATCTGATCCTTCTACATAAAACGCATAATTTTGGCCTTTGAAAGTGTTATCCTAGCAAAAATACAAAGTTTTGAATCTACACTAGGATTAGTTCATTACGTTAATTGTTACGTAAAGAATCTGTTCCCTTTGTAGTACTCCATTGCAGTGTGTATTCTAGACGAGAAGATTCATTCTAGTTAAGACATTTCAGTAAATTCAGTATTCTACATCATAGCCTAGAGAAATAGATAATAGTCTCTATCCAGTATTGTTAATAGTAATACTACCAGTGAATATAACCGACAGCTTTAATATTCTATCCTTATCGAAACCGGCAACCGTTTTTGCCCTATAAAGGGACCCCTTCGAGAATATTGCAAAATAAACCCTCTTATGACCTAAAAAATACTCTTCTAAATGGTATTAGTATTTTCTATTAATTGTTGATACTGTTGGACGCTTTAATTAAAGACTTTATGAAATGCTAACATGCTTATTATTATCAGTATTATTATTATCGTGGTACAGATGTAAATGGTTTTATTTCATTAGTCGAGTGGTCACATGCACTCCGTTTTACAACCCTCATTAGTGTTGTTTGGTTGGAAATAATTGCTTTACTAAACAAAAACAAACAGAAGTGACCATATTTTCTGTAATTTTGTGTATTTTTAGTGAAATATAATAATAATAATGAAGGAAATTCAATTCAAGTTGTATATTTTTGAAATTTTGAACCTAATTATATCTTTATAATAAACACAGACAATGTAAGGGTGGATTGTGTTTTTTATATGTAACCGAGCCGGGATTTTCTTGTCTAAATTTGGACAACGCCAGGGTGGAATTGTTCATAATTTATAGAATTAATTTCGCCTGTTTTCGTGTAATTTCTGGTAATAGTGCCTCGTTTTCAGTTTTCCACTCAACAATACTCTAATGAATACATTCTATTATAAAAATAATTTTAAAGGTACTCTTGGAATTTCTTCTAATTTATTCAAGAAATAAGTGGATGAAAATTATTTAACAGATTTGCAGATTTTATAAAATTTTAGGTCAGATTTTGGCTACATCTCCCTGAAAAACTCAACAAAACTGTCATACAAAAAATTCTCTTTGTAAACGGAAAAGGAATAGATTTCAGTGGATTTCATAATATTTTAGATTCTGACCTGGCTACATCTCCCTGGAAAACTTGACGAAATTGTCGTACAAAAAATTCGCTCTATAAACGGGAAAAAGTTCTTTTTTGTCGATGCTCTTCAGTTCACAGAGATTTATGTTATGATTTTTATTTGCCAAAGCGATATATCGCACCGTGTAAACATATATTTCTATTGTTTACTTTACTGATATCAAGCACTATTATTTATGATAATAAATTAACGTAGAACAAAGTTTAAATACTTATACAGGGTGTGCAATTAAACTTCGGGTTTCTTGGGTAGTTTTCGTTGCAGAAAATGTCGGTCACCAGAGTTGTTATGGTAATGAATCTCCTCGAAATTAGAGAATCCGACTGTATATCCAGCTAATGGGTTAAAAATGTGGTACGTTGACAACAAACTGAAGTTTAATTGAACTCCCTTTACGTTAAAGTTTGTAAAAATTGTAGAATAAAGGCAAAAATAACCACAAATTAACCCTGTGTGTTAAATAATCTGATTAAAATACAACAATTAATTACTGATTGATTGTATTTGTTATTTAAATTATCTATAGATTTTCAATTGTTTCATGAAAATAATTATTGAAAAAACTTTGCAGATATTTCAGATGGACTGGCAATGGACTTAACGGAATCTTATGAGTGTTTATCGCCACCTCCGCCACCATTACCGCCGCCAATACTGGAAGCACCGGAGGAATTTCGATGTGATAACAAAAATTCCGACAGTAAACAGGTAGATATCGGTGAACCGGAAGCGAATCGTCACCAAGAGCTAGTGCACCAGCGTGACCACGTGAATTCGTATAAAACGGAAACCGGCGATACGATCGGCCGACTACCAGACAAGGATAATGGACATAAACACAACAATTCGAGTGGTGAAAAGTTGTACGAACATGTAAGCGTCCAAGACCAAACAAATACGGAATGTGATAATTTATTAGTGATTGGTGAAAATTGTATGGATCCAGATGATTGTGGCGTAATATCGGAAAGAGTTGAAATGGATGTATGCGCGACTGGCAACGATCACCAGCCAACACTGTTGTTGGAACAACCATCGATCGAAAACGGCGTCGAGGAGTGCGCACAGGCGTCGGGGTGCAGTCGTGTCTCGACCGCCGAGCTTTGCGGCGCTCACAAACAAGACGCACCATTAAATACCATCTGTGAATTTAATAATTCTAAGAAATTCTTGGATAATTTTGATAAACAAACGTGCATTAAAAATAACGAAATTCCATTAAATCCGATTGAATTGAATTTAAGCTGGAGCTTTCGGAATGGACGTTTAGTGTTCGATGATGGTAATGTTGAAAACGAAAACACGCCAAGGACAGTAGAGCTTGAACAAGTGGTTGAAAACGACCAGTCTGATAACGATGACTCTATCATTACCGTTTTGTATAGTAAAGATGTTAATAAGAGGATCGATGAGAATCGATCGAGATTGAAGTATTTGGAAGAGAAATTAAAACAGGCCGGTATTGTCGACCAGAATAACGTTGAAAATATTAACAAAACTTACAATAATAATAGAGAATTATCGAGCAAAAAAGACGAAGAGATTAACTGTGATAAACAGGTGGTTGATAAATGGTATTTAGATTGTTTAAATGAGAATAAATCGTACGAATTGTTAGTTGAAGATTTGCCATCATTATCGGACGGTTTCTGTGAGTTCGACGTGCGGAAGGTCGACAATTTCTCAGGATTCAATTCAAATTATATCAAAGTGTACGATGAACTCAACAACAGTGATGAAACGAACCATATTATAACAACAATGCGAGACAACAACAATAGTGGTGGTAGTAGCATGGGTATTGACAGCGACAGGACTAAACACAATCCAGATAGAGACAATTTAAAATCATTATTGAAACGTCCTGGCAGTAGTAATAACAAAACAAATAAACGTAATAGTAATCGTGTTGTATTTAATGAGAATAAAAACGAATTCTTCGATGCTGATTATATTATTTTGATCCGTGAAGAATGCGATTATGATGACGACGATGATGATGATGACGATGATGATGATGAAGCTGATGATGATGATGAAGACGATGGTGTGTGTACGTGTAATCAACATGAAATGGTGCGTTTAACGTGTTGTGAACCGAATTGTAATTGTAATGTGTATGATGGTAATACGAATTGTTACGATCAAACACCGCAAAGTCCGAAATTTGCACCACCACTAGAATTTGTCGATGCTGTTACATTAAGTCCACCGGAAGGCTACAAAGATATGGAATTGGGTGAACAACAATTGTACGCATTGCAACAAATGGCCCGAAGAGACCAACAACAAAGGACGGCTGTTTGCAGGGAATGCAGTGGGGCCCATGATGATGAATACGATGCCGATAAAGGTGAGTCGTCTTAAATTTCCCTATTTCGATACTAATTTGTATTTAAAAACACACATTCTACTAGCCACATTGTTTCATGTTTTTAAAGGCGACAAGTTATGTATTTTAATAAATAATCACGTTCCACTGCAACTCAACTGAATTCAACAAACAATTCTATAGGGTATACAACCCTAAATCATGTCGCAACACCTCAGGAAATTTCAAATTTTGTACGTCCCTGGGTTAATTATCGAAACCAGCGGCGTTACAACGTAATTAATTGAATTAAATTAGCGGATTTTAAATAATTACACAAACAATAGACACAATTGCTCATATTGTATTCAACAACTATTTCGAATTAAACAATAGGCTTATGTATATTAGAATGCGACTTCACCTTGACGTCTTCAATTTCATTCAATTGTACTATCGTTAACAGTACACACCTGAAATCGATTGTCTTCCCCAATTGATTTAAAAATGGGGTTCCAGTGAAAGTTTTCCTGTCTATCTAAATCGTAAATCATTGGAAAAGTTGGTGAAAATTTAATGTTTTCAGTATTGATCCGACAATTTTGTTCCCAATATTGGTAAGTTTCTACACAATTACAATTTGTAATAATTCAAATTTGTGTTAATTTAAAAAAATTGTTAAATGTCAATTGTAAAATTGTTGTAATTTCCTGTGAAAGTCAATATGTGGTTGGATTATTTGGTTTTCTTATTCTTGCAAGAGAACTCGTTGAACCGGTCTTCAACTAACATACCCACGATAATAATTAAATCTATTTCTTTATTTAAATCGTCTGTACAAATAGGTGTAGAATATCAATTTGGTTGATGTAGATCAAGTTCATTGTGGTTTTCCGAAAACAGTACGCTATATCCGGTGTTTTTTTTAAATGAAAGGAAGTCGCTGAACTCGATAAATGGATGAGCCAGTTCTAATCTGATTTTTAAATAGATCTCCCTCTATAATTCAGTGTCATGCAAATTTTCGTATATAAATAGCCTTGTGACTTTATCTAACTCGGTTTCAGCTCTAAGAGCCAACTTATTTGATAATTTTTACTCTAGTGACCAAATTGGAAGTTTAAATTAGCCGCCGTTCAACAAGCCTGGATAACTAGATTTCAACTATTCGCTACAATTCTAATATCAAAATTGTCCTTTTGGGCAATTTTTTCGAATATTTCGAATTTATAAATTGTTTTAATCAAGAGTGGAGGAGAAATATCGTATTTAAAAGTAATTAAAACAAGAAAGTTACTAAACAAAATTCCAGAGAAAGTAGAAAATACCAAAACAAAATTTCAATTTAAAAACATCAGAATAGAAAAAAATACTTACTTGAACAAATAATCCGAAAATTCTCCAAAATATTGGAATAATAGCGCAAGAACGCCCGAATAACATCAACTAAAACTGGAATTTTGAGGTTATAACAAGTAAACAGTAACAGGGGAATTTGGTTATCTGAAATTGTCAATTAAGGCGCGTAATTTAAAATTTTCAGTATGAAATTCCTCAATTGTTCATCAAACTAATCCTTTCGCTTTATTTTATGGTAAATATTTCGGTAAACGATAGGATTTCCACAGTAAAATTCTACTTTCATTATAATACCGCAATATTCTCGTATTCTAGACAGAAGACTTTTGAAGTAATGCCAAGGGCTTTGTTACAGTATAATTTATGTCTCGATTTGCATACAAACTTTCCACAATATCGTGGCTTTTAATTTGATAAATCCATCAACGGGACTTTTTATTCGTCAATTTCCATTATCATTAACAGTAACGTTGTTATTTTCTCCACAATGATCGATATTAGAGATTCATATGGGATATAAACTAAAACTTTCAGTTTTTCTTTGCTGGTCGTGAGCTTTACAAATTTCGTGCGGTATTCAATTACGCGACGGATTCCTGGATGTCGTGCCTGTTGAAGATGATCCAGTAATGGCATTACTCCAAACATTCAAAAGGCTTCTATTTTCTTTTACAAAACACAAATATTCTGCATGTGGGTTCAGTTTCAATTACTTCTTCTACTTTCAGACGGTTTGTTTATTTATATTATATACAAAATTAGATAACAGACGAATTGACAGGCGAAAAATCAATCATCAGGTAATTGAATTTGAACGAATTCTGGATAGATTCCCCAATTTATACTCGAATGAAACGAAAATATTTGCAAAAATTCCGTTAATAAAATGTGGCGACAGTTACTAGACACTATCGTTTCGCGAGCAATAAAAATAATGTGGGGGTGGTTTGTTGTCTAATAGTAGCAATCTACTCGGAGTAGCAATAATGGGAAACTTCTAAAATGAACAGCACACCCTTATAAGCTCGATTATATAATCGTAGCGCAATATCATCCCTCTTTTTCGAGTCTATTGTTCAACAAACACAATTTCCGGTTATGAATGTTGTTTTATAAATCGACAAGTTTACGTACTCACGCTGATCATTAACCATAACATTCACACAATTTTTACGGTACGTTCGTTTCATTATTAGGAGAAATTAATGATAGAAGTCATTAATTTTTAACTCTCTATTAAGAGATCTTGAGAATTTCTCTCACTATTTATTGAAACTATATTAGTTGAATCCTGTCGGTTTCCTTTTTACCAATTATAGCAGAATTTCAACGAGTCATTGGCTTATAGATTGTCCAATTAAACACGGTGATTTTAATGGAATTATTATTGAAAGTGTAACGTTACGTTGAGGCGAAATATTCCAATTATTCACCTACGAATTTAATCCCTTGTACAAGCTGAAATACCACAAATATTTATACATCAAGTGAAGTTGTCCCATAGGTTGTTGCTTATGCTTTTCTCAAGAGAGCAGTGGTCTTGAAACGTCAAAACCCTACTCAGAATTGCGGTAGTGTTAAGAAAATTACACCGGAAGATCCTTGCATTTAATCCTGATGGATTCAGTTACGGAATAAACGTATGCAACTTCGCAGGATTTTTAATTTATTGCCCCGTCGAATTGCTTTATTCCAAAATCGGCTTAGAAGGAAAGCAATTTGGGAGCGTTTATTCAAGTACAAAGTCATTTGCAATATTAAAATATGTCTTTACTGAGTTAGCGAGTCAAAATTTCCAATTATCTCCCCTAATGTAAAGCGCCGAATTCAATACAAAAGATTAATTCGTTTCAACTTGAAAACTTCCTGTATATTTCCTCAAATATTCTCCATAGTTTAAGGGTTAATTGGAGTAACCCTTAATGTTTGTTGTTTTACGGTAGAAGTGAAATTTGTAAAGACATCATGTTTTGATCTTAAATCTGGCGACAGGTTTCCTCCGAATTCGTAGGTGTAAAATTAAGAATTTCCTCTTTTGATTGTGATAAATTCCCTTCGAAACTTGGACTATCTTCCGTATAAAATCGAGTTGTTTTAATTATGTGCTACCTACGAAACTTTCTGTTGCAAGTTAAATTTATTCCAAAAGAAAAGTTGTCAACTCGATCATTATCCCGTTTGAGCCCAGATGCGGTGTAATTAAAACGAAATTACAATTCCCCAACTATGAGGATTTCGATCGAACAACGACAAGACTCAATTAGTCTAATTGCTTCTAACAGTTTACAAAATATGCTTTAAAGTTGATACTTTAAAGGCGCCCCATATTTACCTGCATTTTAGTTAAATATTGCCGAACAAAATACGATTACTAAGCCCTATTTTGTTGGGTACCCTCCGCTGTAACGCGCCACTTATAGCCTACGATTTTCGTCAATAGAAAACATTTTCGAGTGGAAATCGTTTCTCTTCCACGTTATCCATCATCATCATCATAGGCGAAGCATACTGCCGTTTTGATGCTTCTAAATCGGGTCAATTTTCGTTGACTTCTTGAAAACCGCTGATTCGTACGAATTTCCCTTTGAGAATTTCTCAATATTTTCCCAACTGTTGATGGTTTCCAATTATTGTTGTTCAATTATCAAATAAATTGCTTTAAAGTTTCCAATACAAGCCAATTTTTGGTAACTTGTAATAAAAAACCGTAAAGAATGTTTTACTAATTAACAGTCATTTAATTATCCTACGATAAAAATCTATTCTTAGTTTGGAGAAAATGGAAATTGAATGAAACTCGAGGCAAACTAAAACTTTATAAGAGTAAGATTTATTGATTTCTCAGTTAATTTTTTGCGAGTTCTAACTGAAACGAGAAGTGGTAAAAATACAAATTTCAGTTAAACAACATTCCACAGATAAATGAAAGTAATGTAGCTTGATGGCGAAATTTCAGCTCGAAAGATAGACGTAAGGTTTATTTGTCTGAAAGAATGCCCCGTCTACTGAAAGCTTGGAACTAATTAATTTTATCGCTAATACAAAACATAACGTCTATTCATGTTAATTTCGAAGATAATTAGTTTTTTCTAAATTTGTTTACATAATTCATACATAATGGAATTATGCAAATTTCTCTTAAGCCTGTTATCTTTTATATACGTCTGAATTTCCACGAGTTTCGCTTCTTTCCACCGAAAATTAACTACTCTACACAAAAAATCTTTTATGTTAAAATTGTATTCAGTAAGTTTAATAGATTTTCGGCGACATTTGAAGATTTAATGCGTTCCACTCAACTTCGATACTTATTTTTTTTATGAGAAACTCAGGATACTTCCCGACAGAGATATGCGGGATCAATAAGATCGTCTGCGGTATTTTTTTCGCAGAATTCTCATCCTCTATTCGTCCTAACTGTATGTATATTTATCGATCAGCTGTGGGAATTTTTCCGTTGAAAGCTTGTATTACATTTACGTCTAGGATTTGGATAGAAAGGTTGTTGTAACTTTCCAACTTATACACTAAAGCCAATATTTAGACTAGTCGTCGAGACCATGCAAATTTCATTCGGAACACTTTCCCAGTCTCAGCAGATATTCTCGTGTTGATCTTGTTAGGTGACGATGGAAAAAATAAACTTTGTTAGATTGTCACATGAATTTTATTACCGCCTTTCGCCTATATTGCAATATGTGATTTTTATATTACGTGCGTTCCTTTGGGGTGTACATAATTCATGTATTTATAGCCTGTATGGTTGGCAGCCATCCAGGAAGTGGATGAATTTCAGGATATTGAAGCTTGTTCATTATCCTATAGTTAGACACTATTGTCTTGGTAAATTCAATACTGTAATATCAAAATAATCGATAAATTATCTCGATAATAAAACGTCGTTGAAATTTCACAAAACAATACATCGATCCGACTTTAATATTGCATTTTATAAACGAAATGGAATTTATTTACTTGCAGATCAGGTGATAAATCAACAATACTTCGACTATTTATAGAACAGAATAGAAACCACGATTGTATTTGGAATACAATTTCAGTTATCTGCGATGTCAAAGCTTCGAACGTAATGCACGGATAAGTTCATAATCGATATCACGGTAAAATAATTGAGATTGAAAACATACAAATATACGAACGGGTTAATTAATTAAATAATCCGATTTAGCAAGAATTAGGATGGATTAGGTGTTTAATGCTCACAAGCCCCAATCTCCACCTCATTCGGAACTAGTTCTAGAATACCATCGAATCATCTAAAATCGATAACAATAGTTAATAGTAATAAATTTATAAATATAGCCAGTTATAAAACAAGAATCAATGAGTTTTCGACAATAAATTCGGGTAGATTTAACGATTAGAATCATAAAATTCGAGCGCTCGTCGGGGAATCACTGCTTTAAACTGCAATTTAAGAGCTTGATTAAATTAAAATAGAATTGATAGTTTAAAAAAATAGCACACAAGTTTGATTGCACAATTCTAAGGTTAATAACTCATGAAACGACAAATTGAAAATGTAATAACACATAGACGGAGCAATAAAACGTCTAAAAACTATATAGGTACAATTATTACGATTTCGTTAGAATTTCAAGAGTCTTACTATTGTTAATTGGATTTCTCTCCCTCAAGTATCCATTTACACTGACGCCAGTGATTATGGCTCATCAATATGAAGCACCCGTTTAATTAGTCCAAGTGTAGTTAATTAATAATCGAGCTTTAAATCATTAATTTCCATTATATTGATACAACATTGATGATGGTTCACGCCAATAAATCGGAATTGGCCGGGAGTCTGGCGAAAATTCGCAATTTCCACAATAATTGTCGTCTACATTTTTGCGATTCCCCCAACTAAATTCAGTTCGAAAACGTTATCCAATTTACAATTTAATATCGGGATTATCGTGCAATATCTTCAATTTAACTTTCTCAAACTCGTCTGGTTTTTGTTCGATTTATTTGCTAATAATTAATTAATGAAAGATTTTAATTATTGTTATCGTCACCCCATCCAGATTTAGAACGAGTTAGTTAATTTAAAGTTTTGCAACCAGTTTAATATTCCGTTGGAATTATGGTGTGTTGGGGAAAATGTACATAGAAAATTTGCAAAACTAATTTTGTTTGTGCATTCGAATTTTTGTTGTTGGTGGAACTGAGCAGAATTTTCCATCAAAGCTGGGTACTTTTATCTGTATGGATGGATGGAAAGCACATATTTTCCGTATCTTTTTGCTAGCTTGTCTGGACAAACGATCGGCCCAGTTAATAATAATATGGGGATATCTCTAGATGTTTTCTTCTTGTTTACAAATTCTATTCGATGAAAACTGGTTGATTCAAAGCCTTCGTATTTCGTTCGCAAAAGTATTGGAATTGGATCGAGCGGAAATGATATTTTACTTTAAGATAAACTATCGTTACTACAACAAGAAAATGATTGGAGTATTACGGTGGAAGTTAGCTGAGATTTTTCGATTTAAAACAGCGATTCATATTTTTATTTGTTTCTCCGGAATTGTATTTTTGATATATGTCTTGGAAACTAACAATAAAGTACGTCCCAGGAAATTTTTTGTATTTCTACATTGTCCTTTTGGACGTTGAAATATTAAAATAATCTTTGTGCAATTTTAGAAAATTAAACAAATCGAAAAATTAAACTTTTACGAATGTTGTCTCGATGCGAGTTACACAAGAATTGGAAATTAGTCAAGAAACACAACCAGATTACAGATTTTAATCGAATTAATTTAAATCTGCCAGTTAATTTATTGTTGTTGTTATCTTCATGAATAAAGTTTCGTTATTTATACGTTTAATGTTGTAATTTGTGGTTCGTTACCACATAATTTGCATGTTGACTGACTGCTTTTCTAGACCACTTCTATTCGCAGATACCCTCAAATTACCTAAAATAAAATCCAACAAATCAACTCAATTAGATCGGCAATAAATGCGGTTTTTGGCGGATGCGCCGGGACAAAATTAAATCCAAATATCGATCTAACAATTACATACAATTTGTAATTAGACGGCAATTGTCCGGAGTAAATACCACCGTCAAAAGACCGTGTCGGGATTAATTTTAGAACACCCAATTGGGAAAAGTGGTTAAAATAATAGAACTAAAACTAGAAAATTAAGGATAATTTGAACGTTATTCTCCATCAAATTTGTAAAGTTAGCAAATCCAACGATAACAACTTTGGTAAAACTTTAGAAATATTTTGCAAAACGTATGTGCAACATATCTCCGACATTTATGGCTCAATTAATTCGAAATTTTATTGCTTATTTCCGATACGAGTTCGATTTTATAGCGATTCGTCCCCGGGAAAATCATCATTTTTGGTTGTGGTTTTCGTAAAAAACCGTTGAAATTACTGTCTCAATTATTTCGACACATTAACACCAAATTAACAAATTGCGCGATAATGGATATTTTGTTTAAAGTTTTTTTATCATAAAACGTATTATCACCAAGTTTCTAACCTTGTTTAAATCCCATTCAAAACTGGCGTGTTTATCTTTCTCGTTTAAATATAACAAGGAAATACAGTAGAGATAAGAGTTGTACAGTCATTTAATATACAATTAGAAATTTTAGTTTCCTATACAATATTTGTGTTGAGTTTTGTGTGCTTTTCTGATAACTTTTGTTAGACAGAAAAATCATGAACAATTACAAACTACAGATAACAATTTATTTTAAAAGTAAATTATCAGGTAAATATAGTTGGAACTACTGTTAAATTTGCAGATTTAACGGATTAATTTAGCTAAACAGAAATTCACAAATAAATTTTACTTTACAATACGAATCCTGCCGAACGGGTGGAAAAATTCCTGTATTTTTGTTAACATAATCGCCATTAACATCATTAAATTCGAAAAATAAATCAGTTAAAGATCGGAGAAATATTGCAATTTATTGTCTCGCTCGAAGAGCTCTATTCCTGATCTTCCTATACTTTATAATTTATAATTGAACGTATATTTTGAACTAAAATGCACTCAATAGATCAACCATTTAATTGACAAACTTGTATTTCTAATATTTCCAACTATTAAACCAACTAATAATTAAATAAACCTTCTCCCTATAATTTTATTGGCACGTACACTTCTGTAACGAGTTTAAAATAACTTCAAATAAGATTTGCTTTCAATATTGCCATAAAAAATACCTTTGATAAGAATAGAAGGCGAGTTATTCTTGGTGGATGATCCAAAAGCAATTTTCACCCGAAAAAAACTGTTCAATTTACGGATCGTGTTTCAGTTTATATAAAAGCAGACGATTGGGGATGGGAAATTGGCGCAAACAACCCCCTGATCGATCAAATTGTAATTTAGGTTTGTTTCGAACGGATGCATAATTGTAAGTTTTGTAGATTAACGCAGTTGCAGACGAATAAATTTCGAAAAGGAATTTGCCACCCTTATAACTTTCGTGCTTCTATTACGGTAATCAAGTTAAGTTCGTCCGTAGATTCCTCCAGGATGGTGGATTTAAAATGTGAAAAATCAATGGAAATCGGATAATGGGAGTGCATTCGAATGACGAATTCCTGCTTTCAACGGACATTTAAATCTTATTATGAATGGCGTGGATTTTTTCTCTATCAATTCTGTTTACTCTTGAACTAGGACGGCGATATTGATCGTTTATAGAATAATTGAATTATTACCGGCTAATATTATTGAATCAAATTGAATTATCTACGGTCTTTTTTTATAATTAGTGTATTCCTGTCAATACTCGTGTAGTTCTATATAGGGAATAATTAGAAATGTCAGTTACAATAATTGGTTTTCCTTGGGAAATTCAATTAATTGTGCCGCCATCATCGCGTGATATAAGATTGCTTCTTTCTATTCTTACAATTAATGGCAGTTTTCGTCCAAATCCAACGACATATCTGATACGTAAGCTCTTTATCTTTTTTAGATTTATCACAAATCTCAATTAGTAAATCCTGATGGATCGACCTCATTCTCGCCCCTAATTTCCAACATCTTGTCTTATTAAAGATTATAAACGACAAGACGACGAAATAAATGATTGAGTGTGAGTTTAGAAGACTACAACTTTTCCATCTATACAACAATACAAACACCACAAAAAACCTCTATAGAAGTTTCTCTATTTAAACGTCTTTGTGTATAGCCAATTTCTATAGATTTTTCCAATATTGCCCTCCGAGAGGAGGGTGGAAAAAACGGCCAACACAACAAACAAATAACAATTTATCATACAAAATTGACATCGAATTAATTTCCTTGCTTTAATATCAAAACTAAGAAGCGAATGCTTTTATGGAAATCTATCCGTAATCTTGGAAAATTTCCACAATATCGCTAATGGAAAATCTGATAAGTTATCCGAAGAGACGGCGTTATCATCGATTCTGTCAAATCAATTGCGACGACGTTTGAAATTTCGAAACCCCCGAATTTACAAATAATACGCGTTAGATTTTGTTGGAAATTGTGGGCCACCCAAGAGTTGTCCGATTCTTTCCAAATTTCCTATGAAGAAGCTAGATTTTTTTGTATTTGAGGGCGACTTCTTGGCATTAGAATTCGGTGTTGATACACCCCGCAATTTCGCTTATTCCACGAGGATTATTTCAATCGTGGAAACAAACAATTCGGGTGTATTTTACATGATCTAAATCACATTTATTCCCATCGATTCGTTAAGGAACTGGAGAATATTGTAGTCTTCTCAATTTCCCCCAAATTTACTCTAAATTGTGCACGTTTACCTCCCCTGTTTTACTTTAAAATATTTGAAAGTTCAACTTGGAATTTTCGCATATTTAGTTTAGTTTTGGAACATTTGCTCGGTTATTATTGCAGTCTTCTTGAATTTAGTCAAAAATTGACACGAATCGCTCTAATGAGATCGTTACAGCTACAAAAAAATCGATAATTCTCTATATTATAACTAATTTGGATTGCAGTAAAGTATTCTTCAATGATTCTGCTATTTTTAGTTTTATTTTGAATGACATTTGTTGGGAAATACTTCCACCTATATAGCCACGAATGGTAGTTTTTCCCTGTTGAAACTAGTTAATTAAATGAAATTGTAATTAAAATAAAGTGTTAATTGAATAAGTTTTTGCTGTCGTTTTTTGCGGACGGTTATATGCTTTTACAAGAATTTCCAGCTGTATAAGAGTTTGAATTGGTGCTGGACTTTTGTGCGAATTTAGCCAACTTTTTTGCCTTTCAAGTGGCTTTTTAGACCGACAAAACCGATGAAATTATAGATGACTTATGGGGGATGTTGCTGAATATGAAATAAAAAAAAAATATTTGATAATCCGACCCTATACATATGTATGTCTGTTGCAAAAGACACGATTTTCATGGAAAAAACATCAAAGAATAACTTTAATATTCTATGACTATTCCACTCTATTCTACACAAAAATGAAAATTTTTTATTCAACGATTCCGTTTAATTTATTAAGCAAACCTATTCAATATTGCGTTGTAGACGAAAATAAGAGTATTTTCGCCGATATGTGTTCAAGTCAGTTGTGTTGTGCCTCAATTAGAAAAGTTTTAAATGAATTCCAGGTGACGGCGGTGCTCAAACCGATCGATTGTACGTTGAATCGAAGAACTTAAATCACGAACCAATTGAGGAGAAAGAGAAGACTGACCAAAGTCAACAAACAACACCCACAACCCCGCCAAATGATTCCGGTAAGTTTGCCATTCTTGTTGAACGAAATCATTATTCCCATTCCTTTGTCTGAATCTGTTTATATTTCGTTATTTTTCTGGCTGTTGTTGATTTTTATGGCAGCAAATAACCAGAAATTTCGCCCAAAGTTTTTGTTAATATAGCGGTAGTCACGTAAAAGGGGCAGAAAGAAATATTCGTACGCTGAGGGATGAAATCAAATTACAGTCGTAAATTGCCTGCAAGCTTGATGCTTCAATCATCCGAAAATTGTCGTTTTTCCCCTGTAAATAAAGCAATAATTCGTTGACTTACATCAACAATTGTCCTAATTATCAACAACTACTGACGGATGTATTTAAAACCCTCATACAGTCGGAAATTCGAGATTATCTTGAGTAATTACGACTTGTTCATGAATTCTATTCATCATCTTACAGAATGAAAAATAGCGATTTCAGTTGGGGATTTTCTTATGAATATTTGCTGATTTTATAGAAGATTTTCGATTTTATACAGCCAGGAAAAAAGATCGTTTTGTAGTCGAGATGACTCTCTAAAACTTTCTCATTCCGACTTATTTCCATGTAATTCCCTTCTACATCTTTCACGTTATTGTTATTGCTTGTGACTTTACTTGCTGAATTCCGGTCGGTCACGTGTTCCACCAATAAACGATTCTTGAAAGGGTGAAATGTCGGAAAAGCAGTCGGCGACTAATCGGAAAATTCGTTGCATGCAATAATTTCAAATAATTGGACTTGGAAGAAAAACTGCCTGTAAAGTTCAACTTTATACATTCAGAAAAAGCTTCAAACGACTTAAAGGTCGCTTTTTTTAATTTCACGCTAGCTTTGAACAACAGAAATTTAAGCGCAATATTCTCCAACTTATGCGAATTAATCTTTCCGTTCTGTGTAATATTGATTGTTAATGACTGTGGAATTATTCGCTAACAATCAACATTAATCAGAGCTTAAATAGTGAAATGGAAAGAGCAAATACGCTAATTGACTTTACAATTCATAGCGTAAAACATTTCATAAGCACATCAGAGTTTTACAAATAGATGTTTTACAAAATTCACAGTAACGTTAATTTGTAACACACACGTTTGGGGAAAAAGATGAAAATTAGTCTCTTTTTGAATATATTCGTCTTTTGGCTTGGAATATTATCATCGTGCGAATTTATATTGGAAAGCTATGAATTGTTAATTAAAAATTGAAATCTAAAATTCTTTCCTCATTAAAACCTCCATTGTTCCCCAGAACAGACGCATCTCTTTCGCATTCTCAAAGTAGATAATTAAACGGACTATTCATTAGTGACGTACAATTATGCATCGATATAATAGTTAAATCCCTTAAGCATCCTGTTATTATTTCCAACTTACAGAAAGTCCAAATAGTCAACGTTATATCTTGGAAACTATAACAATGACAACAGTAACTGAACGTAGTGTATTGAAAGAGACAACTGAGGAGGAGAAGAAAGTTGCAAGTTCAATACCAGCAGCATTACCCCCTGGTGGTTCACCCATTAACGGCATCCTCAAGGGTGGTCGACTTTGGAAACAGCAAAGTTTAGATGTGAATACAAGTAAAGCAGCACCTGAACCTCAACAACAGCAGCAACAACAACAAGTAAGTCCTATTCCTTTAGATAAGATGAGAGAACCTGTCAATTACAACGAAACGTGTTTCTCGTACGAAATTTTCCGGACAAACTTTTACTAACAATATTATCGCAAAGTTCTCTATTTTATTATCGAAAGTAAAATTGTAACGAATACGAAAAAAACTAACGAAGCGCGAAACGAAATTGTTGTTGTTCAAACAAGTGTTGATTTAATTTCTTAACGAATCTTTGCAATTTCTGTTTCACAGACGACTGATTCTAGTGTGACATCGGATGAGGAGGGCAATAGTCGCCGGTCGGTGCGATTTATCGAAACCGAACAGGATAAACGTGACGTTTGCGATGGCGCCTCCGATAATCCGCAAGATGAGGACGAGAAACATGAAAATAAAACAATAAATAATAACGAAACGAAATCGGTTACTGATGATTGTAATAATTCGAATGTATCGCCGGAATCAACAGAAATGATGTTAACTTTCAAATTAGGCAATCATGTATTGATCTCGAATAATAGTTTGAAACCGAATTCGGCTGTACGTCAACTATTCCCTTGTACAAAACCACTTGTTAGTAACAGTGGTAAAAGGTGATGATGAATCTGTACATCAATATTTGGTAACAGCTGAATCGTTGCGAGCGTTTGAAGAAGCGAAACGTTCGAAATTACCGCAAATTATCCAAAGCGGCGAGACTGATGAGTCGATTAAACGTGCAATTGAACGGAATACATTAAGACGATCGTTGATACGTTACGAACCGAGAAGCAAGAAGAATGTACAAAAAACCGATAATTCGTTGGTTGAACGTATCAAACAATTAACTTGCAATGTTGATGATGTTAATCCAGAACAAGAAATACCACCTAGAGTTAGTCCACCGGGTGAAGAGGCTAGAAATTCACCGGAAATCCAAACGAATAATAAAACACAAGATAAAAGCTTCTCACCATCGTCATCATCGACTGCCAGTACTAGTTCATCATCGATGTCTTCCACTTATAAGAAAATTACCGATCTTTTCGGTAAAAAAGATAAACCAACGGAAATTAACGATAATAACAATAAATTAAATCCAATATTGCCCGATTTGGGTAACGGTAATGTTCATGAAATGACTGAAATCAATCATTGTCCTGTCAGTAAAATGAACTCAACTAATGAATCGAGGAAGCAATTCTTGTCAACTTTAGCACCTTTAACGGCCTGTGTTAGCGGTATTGCGGCCGGTGATGAGTATTATTATCACATGAATAATCACGTCGGACAACGAGTTTCAGTTGCTAGTTCAGTCGGTACTGAATACAGTTTAGAAGACATCGATGAAGGCTTGAAGACTGTTGAAGAAGAGACGAAAAAGATCGCCCCAGATGTTCTAGCCGGGACACCATCAGCTTCCGAATCCGGCGATGAATTGGCAATGTTCGTCGAGCAAGACGCCAGTCGAATTGAGCGAATCAAAAAGAAGTAAGTGGGGTGTTATTTGGTGTTTTTTATTGATTGAAATTTTGTGTATTTTTCCAGATATCAACCGGAACAGGCGAATAAGGAAGAGGACGATGAACACGACGATTACGGTTTTAATCGGCGGCCGTCAGTGCGCGGTATCAAGCCGCGTTTCGGCTCAACAACCGAAATTCTACAACAAATCCAAAATCAACTGCAACCGCCACCGCCACCGTTGCCACCTCAACAACCGAATAATCAACCGGCACGTGTTGCTTGGCCTTATTATTCAGAGAGCGGTCTAACAGCTGTCGATAACGCAAAATCGAGAAATATTAATCAAAATTTGCCAAATTATCAATACACTAATGTACCTGATGAGATAAAGACTAGAAATCCGCAACAGCAACCGCAACAACATTATCGACCGACTTCATTGCAAGACGACAATTTGTATCAAAATTGCACGAATCAGCGCTGCATCCGGGAGATTTATCGAACGAATATGAATCAAACGTATTCGGCTGTAATGAAAGTTGGTGGTTCTTGTACCGAATATTATCAATCAATGCCTAGGATGAGAAATGGCCGGCCTCAATCGCCACCACCTTTAGAATTATCGAAAAACTACCACCAAACAATGGTTTATATACCGTATAATCATATAGAAGTATACCAATCGAATCCTTACTATCAGAATGATTATGTTCGTGTATCGAATCAAAATCAAATCAATAAACGCTATATAGAACCGATTTATCAACAAAGAATCCATACGGGCCATATTGATGAACATCCCCATTTCAATCCGAACGTTATGCCGACAGCAATGCCCCCAAAACCGATCCATCGGCCACCATTTTCGCAGCATTTAATGCCGACATCCCGTAGTGAATCGCCATTGCCTGGCCAATTCTCCACGGCCCGTTCAACACAGACACCTGTATCGGCATCGGCATGCAACTATTACGCGACAACGCCACGTTATCGACCAATATTATGGCCAACTGATAATAATTATGTAACGAAAATGAATCGCCATAGTTTCCCAACAGGTATACCGCGATATCCGTGCGATAACACCGCGGTGATTGACAATGACAGTCAGCATAATAATCAAATATCGAACGGCTATCGGCCGTCACCGCCGCAAGTTGAATTGCAATTCAACAATCAAAAAGATTCAATACCGAACTCGCCGACAAAGCCGCGATTTATTGAACGGGGTGTTCCAGAGGGGGCGGCCAGTGTCCAGCCGCAGGACGTTGTAGCGGCCGTACAACAGCCGCAAAGTACCAACAACAGTACAATGACGTCGCCGACATCTCCACAGAATCCACCACAGCCGGCGGCAAATCTACAACAGAAACCGTTGTTCTATGCAATGAACGTTTGACCTGATGAATAGGTGCACATCAAAGTGAATATCCACATAGAGAATTGAGGGAGTTGTTGCTTTAAATCGAAGCATCATCGATACAATAAGACTCGATTTTCGTACGGTTGCAATAACCGTAAATAATGGCAGAATTGCAGTATTCCATGTGTGTTATTTTGGATTCTTCTGGTGATAAATCCCGAGAAATCCGGATTTATTAACACAAAAACCCATCGTTTCAGTATTGTTTAGTATAAGACAAACAATTGTAACGACTTTAGATCTATGTTCAATCTTTTTTAATGTTGAATCAAATGTATAGAAGAGTAGTCATTGTTGCCAAAAAAATTAAAATGAGATTCCATTACCAAAGTATTATAGGTACCTAGTTAAGTGTTATTGACCAAATAAATATTTTAAATTGTGCTTTTGGAAAGCTCCCTGTCCTTAGTTTTAGAATTCAAATTCCATGTGATTCTCGCAGAAATTCAAACTAAAAAATCCACATTGCGGCGTTCAATATTAATTTTGAAAGCTGCACAGCTTTAATGTTCATCATCCAATCGAAAATTATTTAAAATAATCCATAATAACTGAGAAATATTTAACAATAATTATTTATTAACGATCAAGTGAGATAACTATAAATCGGTCTAATATAATTTTATAATAATTTATTAGATGATGTACAAAATAATTATAATATTGATAATTATGATAATAATGATAAGTAAAATTAATGTTGCTCATTAAAAATAAAATAATAAAATGAAACACATAAAACAATTTGCATTGTAAAATTGGTTTTCCAAAAACATGTTTAAACAAATTGAAATGTTGAAAATATAAATATATTATTTTTGTTAATGTTTTTACGTTCGATTATGATTTTTGAATATTTTATACTAGCGTTTAGAGGCAGAAAAAGACTATTGTTTGAACCTTCAATGACCTATTGACATGTATTTGAATTAATAATAAATTTATTGTATACAAAATTTCTTTAATTTTACCAAACGAATCGGGAATTGTCAACAGAAAAGCACAGTTTATAAATTTCGCAGATGGCTGCGATGTTTGATAATTAAATCCTCAAACATAAAATACTGTAAAGTACTAAACCTTTATGCCTCTTGAGATGAAAGGAACGAATAATTAAATCTTAAACGACTCCTTAAATTGGCTCACTTATCGTCTTTATCGTTGATCGGCGCGGCTCTATTGTTCGTAATGCCGAATTTGGCCCCGAATTCGGCAAATTTTGACAATTTCATATTTCTTAACTTGTCGGTTGAATTAACGATCGCTGACAAGTCGGGGTTTGTTTTATTTTTAATCTGCCTAGCGGCTCTCCCGTTTTCTTTTCGCCTCATTCTACCCCATCTCAACGCATTATACACACGATGAGTATTTCAACACTCCACATTAAATTGTACGTGCACCTTTCTTCTTTCACTAATTATAGTACGCTGACAACGTATAAGACAAGTAGTAGAGAACTTTGTGCAAGTTAATAGGGAGTGAATTTAGTTAAATCACAAATTTATTCGTTAGAGAAGTTTCAGTATATTCATGTTGTTCTATTTCTATTTTCCTGTATTCAAAATTATAGACGAACAATGTTAATTCTCAGTTTCGGTCAATTGAACCCGTTTATGGTTGAAGTATGCAAATCGAATTTACTGCTAGTTTAACTGTAAATTGTCGGGAGCTTCGTTTAGATTAACTGCTGGAATTATAAGGAACGCAGGGCCAGGGATTCTTAGTTGGAATTTTTGCTGTTTTAGTCCATATCAAATTTTGAAATTTTCCAATAATTGTAAGATTGTTATAGATGAATAACTAAAATCTGAATAAATGATTCTTAGAATCGCCTCATTAATTTTTATTGCACCATAATTACAGATTATCTAATATAAAAATCCAGATCAGCAGAACGGGCGTTTCTTGTAATTATCAACACCATCCGATACATGGGCACAACTGGCCACAAAACCAAAAAACTAAAAATTTCATTAATTATTACCCATTGTGTTGCTTTTTTTGTAATTACTGAAAACAGATTAAATCGGGGAAAAAAAATTAACTTACACCAGCTGCGACAATTCGTCCATTACTACCACTATACGACCACAACAGAATTACAGCAATAAAATAATAAATTGTCCAAATACTATGGCAGAAAAACTGGATGCGATTTATGACAGATCCAGTTCTTCCAACAAATCCAGTCAAATAAATTACAAGAAATATAAAGGCGGATATTGACGAGATCGAAGAAGCAAATAGAAACACATCAATAACGTTACCGTAAAACTGAATACCGGCTAATAGCGCTCCAATTAAACTACACACCTACAATTATTCGATTAATTAATTCATTAATTCTCAGACAATACGTACGATTTCCAAGATTTTAAATATGCCTTGATATGTTGCAATATAAGCCAAGCCGGTAGTGTGATTCGTTGTGGATGTAAACTAATTTAAAATTAAATGAGAAATTTCCATTTATTTTCATTAAAATTGTGTCTTACCGTCTGTTGAGTAGACATTATTAATCGAAGCGGCTAATTAGACAGGATATGGCTAAATATTTGAACATTCGAAAAATGTTAACTAAAACTCGGGATTATTGTTCGAAGAATATTCAACTAAGATAATATTTGCTTTCAATATAGATAACGTTATTGGAAAGATTTGCGCAAAAAATTCGCTATTAAATGTTGAAATTCAGTCTTATTTTAGCTCGATTTTCGGGGAAATACGCAATTTTCGAAGGTAAATTGGAAATTAAGCTTCACGCAAAATAAAGTTGATCAGCCAAGAATATAGAATATTGTCGAGATCAACAGGAAATTCAGTCAGACTCGATTTGAATTTCATTCGAGTTTCCTTCTTGTACTTGAACTTTTCTAGTCGGTGTTTTAAATAAGAAGTTAGCACTATGAAAGTGATTCTCGAAAAGCTTCCTAGTGTAAAATTCTGCCGTTAAAATTGTGCCATGTCTTTTATAAAAAAACCCGATTTCCCAGAAAAATTCCTTAGATATTTGGAAAGCGTTTTCCATTTATGATGTAGACTAGTTTGAATCACTCAAAAATAAATATTATTGATTGAGCTATAGGGGGAAATATAAAAAAACACTCTAACATTTATTTTATTAGAATTTTCCAAAATTCTTGATATAGACCAAGAAATGCCCTTTTCAACGAGGTCTCACGTTTTCAGTTTAGCTTAATTTTTCCATTATTGTTTCGTGAAACACTAAAAATCGGGTTATAAAGGGGCAACTTGAAAGAATGGGGCTTTATCAGTTTGAAGTTTACCTTATAAATTACAAATTATGAGATAAACTAATCCATTTAGAAGCTAATTTGTTTATTAAAACCATGTAGTAGCCTTTTAATTTTGTAATTTTTATTTTATTACTATATTACTATAATTTTTGCAAAAGATAACACACAACTGTGTGTGTTTGATAAGAAAAATGTGTCATTTAAACAAATACGTTGTTATCAACTTAACCACCTGTAGAAGATTGCGTTAAGTGGCGTTTATTTAGAACTAATTATTAAAAATGAGTAGGATTGTGTTAAAAAATATTTCACCAGAAAAACGTCTACGATTGCATCTGTTTCAAGAATTTTTTCGAAAAATTCAAGAACGTAGACAAAATATCGGCGATGAATCCAAACGGAAACAATCAATGGAATCTGCTAGGTATAAAATTGTCGCAATTATACCAAAAGCCTAGAAAATATCGCAAATTTAGAAAGGTCATCAATGATTAGAATCGAATACTTACACCACCTGCCGTATATTGGTCACCGTAATCTTTCGATAACAATACGGCTGATACAATTAACATATAAATAAACCATAATACATTGAAATAGATTTGGAATGATAATACATCGTTAAATGAACTACCAATTTTCGATAAATGTAATAGGAATAGGGCAAAAGCAATAATTAGACCTATTATGAATCCTGCCATACACGCCCTAATTAAATCGGTCGAAACCGTATCTATTGATACTAATAGGAGGCCGATAAAACACACCAACTATTAAAAATCGATTATTAATTGCTAAATTATAGAAAATTATTTTATAATTACCAATTCGGAGAGTTTTAAAATGCCTTGTGTTGTCCGAATATAACCAGTACCGAAAACCTAGAAATTACCCTTATTTTTCAATAAAATATCGCCGAATAATCGAATCAAAGCACTTACCGCCATCTTTAATCTAGGTATGCGTTTTTTGATCTATTACCTCATCTACCTTAAACGTTTGTTGTTCGTATCGTTTCTAATCTTATCTTTAAAAAACCAGGGCGGTATTTCGTATTTCGAGTAAAATGAGTCATCCAATTTTCAAATAATTTTTATTATCGAAAAATTACACAAAAATTAATTTCAAATCAATTCAAATCGGGCATATTTGGCGTAGTCCACGCGTATTTCGGTTGGGGTGTTATAGCCGTTTGGTATTTATCTAAAGTGTCAATAAAATAAATCACTGCCGTTATATAACCAACAACCTACAAGATTCTCTGGTTAGTTCCCCAATTTATTAAAAGAAAATTCAAGATTACTCCTGTTATAATATAGCCTCTTGTAAACACCGAAATAACAATAGATGAAGCAATCGCTAATAAAACACCGGTAATTAAAACGTAAACACACTCAATCCAATGCCAGGGCCATTTCGACTTTCTAATAAAACCACAAACGTGCAATCCAGTCAAGATTATTGTGATTATTAAGGCTAATACTGCGACACCATTGAGCAAATAGCCTGGTTTGGTATAGCCGGCTATTGAGAGAAATGTAACGGCTGTTACGCTGAGAATCTGGGAGTTTTTCCGGTTATTAATCGACGGAATTTCGAAAATTACAACTCACCTCTTCGACGATTTTCAAAACGCCCGGATACGTGCACAAGTACGCAATACCTGACGATTGTACCTGTAAACAATTTTTATTTATTTTATTTAATGAAATATATTTTTATTGTTTATTACACTCATTATTACGTGGAAATTAGAAAAATATTCGACTTGATTAGGGAATTTTATAGATCGTTTCTAGTATCGATACAATTTTTATCTTATCGCCGGTTATAAATAAAACACAATATTATAGAAAACGTCTACTATCGCCATCTTGTATTTTCCCCTTTCTAACCGATTTGTTAATAACAATAACAATAATTTGTAAATATTGTAATTTTATTGCTGAATTGATCACGTTTGTTTACTAATTGGTAGGACTGCAATAAAATCGCTATAATGGGAAATTCGCAACTGGTATAAATTATTCGTAGATAGCCCAGAAAAAAATTTACAAAAATTATATCAAAATAAACAAAAATTACCGAGAATACGAGTATTTTGATGCTGCGAAATTCCCAAGAGAAATCCTTTTATTTTTGAAGTAAATGTCGTACCAATATTTGGGTATAGAAAGCACGCTAGTTCTGATGTTAGCGTAATCCTAAAGATTGATTAACTAGCACGTATTTATTGAAGTCTGTTTGTGAAAACTTTAATTGTCTATGGTAGAAACCTGACAATGTTATAGAGAACTAATTCTATTCAAAATAAATACAAAACGTACGTTATTAGTTCTAATTTTAGAATTGTTACTCTGCAGAGTGGGAAATCGTCGTTTTGTTCTACGTAAAGTTGAATTTGACAAAGTTTTGTTCACACATTCAGACTCAAGTATGATTCAATAAGGTAATCGAAGTTTTTAAAATTTGCTTTTGAGTAGAGATTTTTTAACAAAATTGTTAATTTCTGCGTTTAAAACCTTTTTAAAGACGGCTAAAAATAGCTCAATAAGGTTTTAAAAGTTTTGAGAAGGCTACAAAAAGTCGATGAAATTTTGATTTAAACCTCATCTAGAAGTAGAATTTGTTGTATTTTCGATAAATTAAACTTTTTAATATTGCTGAGTCTTACTTTAGCAAGAATTTTATTCTTCTACGTTTCAAGCGTTAATTCCAAGCTTCATACCTCGGATGATAGATTCTTCTAGTCACTGCCGCTATTAGGCCTGCATTTCAAAGAATATTACGAAGTTACAGGCGGGTCTCTGGAGATCATTTTGGCAAAATTCGAGCCTCGCAGCTCACTTGCAAGTTGATCAAAAAACTTTCTGAGCGTGTTACGATTTTCAACGAGTACAATGACTCAGAATCGCTTGACGATGCTTCTAATATTGATTCTTTTCGCTTTTCCATTTTATTCTCGAATGGTTAGAAGAATTTTGTATTTATTTTGGAATGAGATGGGGAAAAAATCAAAAAAAATGGAGCGCCATTTGAGTTCCGCGCGTTCTCATTTTGGGAATTTTGACACTGTTAGAAACGAGTGTTTTTGAGCAACTTCTCAATAAGCTACAAGGCTCAAATTTTGCAAAAATACTATCAATTCATGAAATATTTTCAACCAAATAATGGCAATTTATAGTTCGAGGTGAAACTTGGTATAAATGGAGAATTAGTCTTGTAACAATCATTGTGAAAACACTCGAACGATAACAAATCAGTATAAAAATCGATTTTCTGTTGTAATTCCAACAATATTTACAATATTCTATATATAAAATTTTCTTTGATTAGACACAACAAGTGATTTCCTGATAAACAGACAGACGATTTCCAACTTCAACGCTGATAAGATCGACATTTACTTTCGGATTTCCACACATTGTTTTCATAACTTTTTCCTAATTTATTTCCAATCTGTCACTTAACAGATTATTTTTGTAAATTGAATTATAAGCTCATAAAATTTGAGAAAAATATTTGGATAAAGCTTATAATTTCCACATTGCGAAACCGATTTCTAATCCAATCTCAAACAGGATTCCTCTATAAGAATGGCTGGAAGTCGTCCTTAGAATTAAACGCTACTGTCTTCCCATGAACTGTACGATAAAAATTCGTATTTACACAATTGACAATAACTTTAACTGTAACAGGGATTAAGGGGTTTCCCAAGAAATCAACAACAACAAGGGGGATTTTTATGATTTATGTGACACTTGAAATTGTGAAACTTGCAAGATATAAATAATTGAAAGTGATAAAATTGAACTATTTTTATGTGAAATTGAATAAAATTTTGTCAATGCTACTGTGAAAATGATACTTTATTCGAATAATTAGAGCCAAATTTATAATTCGATTGTGGTTTCGTACAATTTATTAAATAGAATAGAATCTGGTATGTTGTATTTAATTTTGGAACAATAAGTGATTTAGGATCGGGTGTTCAAAATGCACAAATTGTGGTCGTATCGAAATTTATAGTTTGTGTCAAATGCGGTTTCAAATTAATAATAATCTAAGGTCAAATTGAGGGAAATTATAGGCGAACGTTTTGAGAAATTATCCTGAAATTTCCACGAAACATTATTAAAGTTTAACAACATAAACACATCAGTTTTATAAAATACAATTTAGATATCATTGCTATATTTTATTTAAATTTAACGATACTTTTATCAATAAAGTACATTATTATCGAGTTTTCATATTACAGGCAAATTGTTTGTTATTGAGTCAGTCTTTTTTGTGAATTCATAGCAGACGATTTCGGAAAAATGGTACTAAAGGACCACTTCTTGTGGTTAGACTACACAATTCTTGTTTGTTTACCACTAATCTGCTTGTGTTTTGGATTATTTCGGCACGGTAAATGCTTAACGTTTGAAAGCATTAAAGAGAATCTATTAAACTCGAAACGTATGAGTCTGCCACCGGTGGTCTTGTCATTAATTATCTGGTAAGTTGTAATTGTTCGGTATTACTACAATTTAGCGTTGTTTTATTTCTAAAAGCTTCCTCAACGGTATATCGAGCTTAGGAGCACCTAAGGAGATCCATTCATACGGCCTACAATTTATTTTTATTTTAGCTGGTTTTACATTAGCTGCAATATTTATCAAATATGTTTATCTGCCGATATTTTATCAAAATAATATTACAACAATTTATGAGGTACTTTATTTTAATTGTTAGAATAACAAAAACAAACTAATTATTGTTTTTTTTAGTATTTAGAAAGGCGGTTCGATAAAAGAATTAAAATATTCGCACTAATTTTGTTTAGCATACAAACAGTACGTTGATAATTCCATTTTTATAATTTTATTTCATTGTAAAATTTGTAGGTCTTATGGCTGCCGATTATAATCCATTTAACTGCCTCTTCAATTACCCAAAGTACGTATCGAATAGTTACGATCAATATGGGGCAGATTTTCTAAAGGAAACTTATCCACATGTTGAAATTTTCGGTTCATTTTTTGATTTATAGCCATAGAAAATCTGCCCCACACACTAAAACAACATTCTTTACAAAAATATCAAAAATTTCTTAACATAAAACAATATATTTTGATCAAAAATCACTAAACTAATAGTTCACCAATTCTTCACAACACTAGAACTAAATTTGAAATTATAAGGTTAGAAATTTAGGTACCACAACTTCGTCACCAACCCATTTTGGGCTTGCGCGCAGTTTAAAGTTTTCCATTTCTATCGGCCAAATTGAAAATCTGTTTTGATGAAATTTGCCTATTACAAGAATACCAAGAGTTAAAGTTACCATTTCTGAGCTTTACGAGCTGAAAAATTTCGTGTTACTGCTTCAAAGCCTGAGTCAACTTTTGCTCTTCTCACCCCTTATCCCAGAAATTTAATTTAAAACATTTTTACAGTAACCGGAATCAATATCCATCTACTATCGGTGCTATTTCTAGCGATCGGAATTCTCTACATCTCATTTGTAAGTCAATTTTATTTACAACTCAAACTAGAGACGCAACAATTCTGACTCGTTTAAAAGAGTAATTGTTGTTGCCTTGTTCCCGACTTTTCATTAACTCTTTCATCTTGTAATGGAAAAGGGCGGCCTGGACGCAATCCTTTGGGCCGACACAATTCAAGCCCTAATCACCCTAACTATCTTAATTGTGATGGCAGTTAAAGGCACCATAGCCATAACAATGTCATTCCCGAAAAACGGCCAATATAATTTCACATCAATTCCAAATCTTGAGTAAGTTCATCTTTATAGTTATCATTACGAATTGAATTAATTTAAACGAATATTCAGCTTAAATCTCAACCCTTTAACGATTTATAATTGGTACCCTTTGATAATGGAAGGTTGGATCTACTACATTCATCTAGTTGGAGTTGAACAAAGCATGATGCAGAAGTATATTTGTTTGCGGAAGGAAAACGAGGCGCAAAGGTTCGAATTTCTGTTTATTTCTTTCGAAAATAGTTAACAATTGGGATTTTAGGGCGATTTGGGTGTTCATTTTCGGCACCTTCGCCACAGTCATATTGATGTACTATTGTAGCGTTCTAATTTATGTCAAATATTACACGTACAACTCTCAATTGGTATAACAATGAACTAAATTTCTATATCGAATAATTAACAAAAACATTCGTTTATTATAGGAACTATCGCCATTATTGGGCGAATTTCCCGGATTATACGGTCTGTTTGCCGCCCGAATGCTAATGGGCTCATTAAGGTAGATCAAACTCGAACGACAACGCAATTTTAACGAATTTTATTTGGAATTTTAGTGCAATTTCCACCGAAATCAACGCCGTTATTACCGTAATCTTCCAAGATTTCTACCAATTAATCTTCAGACGGCCGTTTTCAATCGACGAATCTACAGTAAAAGGCAAAGTTATATTCTTCTTCATCGGAATAATTTGTGTCAGTTTCGTCTATATTTTGGAGAAATCTGGCGAAATTTCTGTGGTAAATCTCTATTTTTTTTGGCGTTAAAAGGGGTTAAATTACGAATTTTAGGCGTTAGCAATCGGGGCGATAACGTGTGCGATAAATTTAGGTATTTTTATCTGTGGCACTATAATACCGTGGCTTAATTCTAGAGTAAGTTTCAATATTTGGTGGTGGTTACAAAAATTGTTGAAAATCCTTTTAGGAGACTTTAATTGGTGGCCTTGCCGCTGTTGTTTATCTAATTTGGATTGCATTCGAATCGAATTTGAATTTCTCCGGTTATTTCTCCGAACATTGTTACAATTTAACCAACACCATTCCCAACGTAAACATTTCAATTAATTGCTTGTAAATATTCCACAATTTTCTTGTTTTTCTTCTATCAAATAATCGATAATTCTAGCGATAAACCGATTTATAATAATTTGTATTATTGGTGTCCAACTGTGGGAGCTTCTGGTACTGTTATTGTAGGCATCCTCATCTATTTTCTATTATCACCGGGTGAATATAAACAACTCGATGTACGTCTAATAGCCCCGTTTATGCGAAAACATCTACATAATGGAGATGTATTAGATGTTGCTGCTTTCTCCACACCAGAGGAGGTTCAATTCAATATTAAGAAAATTTATTGATTTAATGAAACGTTTATTTCGATTACAGGAGGTTCGTTGTAGGAAAAACTATGGAGTTGTTGGGAAACATTGCGAAACGGATCCTTGGCTCATGATATTGCCCTAATTATTGGAAACTAAACCGTATTAGCAATACTATATTTTTATACGATGTAAACTATTAAATAGTTGTTGAAAATTGTTAGTATTGTAAATCACCCGTCTCTTTGCCCTTCATTTCTGTTCCACTTAAACGGTCTTAAGGGTTTAAAGGGCACTCCCTGGATATCACTTTAGCAAAATTTGGACTGTATAGCTTATAACTGGGAAGTTGGTAAAAAGTTGACGATATCGCAATTTTAACCGATCAATTGCACGCATAAAAAGACTCAGGATGCCTCAAAGCGACTCCCACATTGATGTTTTCGTTTTTCTTAATGTATTTCAGAATTCAATTCAGAAAATGGAAAAAATAAGCGGAAAGCATCCTTGAATCATCTACCGATTTCAAAAATCGCAACATTAAAGTTCTGCCAACTTTCTGGCGAGCTAGATAGCTCAAATTTTGCATGAATAATCTCCACAGAGGCCCCTATAAATTTTTAACATATTTTCGCAATCGCTCATCAAATAACAGTTGTTTCAATTTCTTGGGCCTTTTTCGTTTGATTAAATCTCGAAACTGGCAATTTTTCTTGAAATTCTCAAGTATTGCAGCTTATTCAAGTCTACTTTCCGCTCTTCTTTTTCGATTTCAAATACGGCTGGATAAATGCAACAATGACAAGTTCTGGAAAATTTATGTCACGTACTCAGTTCACCGTTAATGGAACAAATTAAATTCACTGAATCAACAACTAATAGAGAAACTAAAAACGTATCCAAGCTTTCAGACAGTTGGTAAGTAGATAAGCCACAAAATGCTTTTATTTGGTAGGAAAATACACGACAAAGATAACTTGTACGAGAGTTTGAAAATAATTAATAGTATTGTTTAATTGCTAATTAATTTTATAATTACACGAATTATTTCCGGTTTTAATTGTCGACAAAATAAGCAATCTTTTAAATATCCCAACTGTAACAAAATAAACCTTTTATGTGCTTTTGTAAACACAATTTAGTTGATAATTTAATTGGAGTTTGTTACGTTTATACCAAATTGATATGAATAGAGTGCCCCTTTAGATTCTATCAAGTCCGATTGCGTTATCCGCTTTGAGCGTACACAGAATAATGAAATTATAAACCTAGTAATGAACAAGTTGCGGAAATTTATAAAAAAATCCACGAATTTTAACCGAATTTTTCAAATTTTTACAACAAGTAATCATTTTTGTGAGTACGCCTGGAAAATTACCTACACGAATTCCTAATTGTAAGTCACGTATTTTTGTACAGAATCAGGTAAATTTAGAATTTTTAGTTTGGAGAATGGCTGAGACAGTATTGGAGGGTATGTTATCAAGGGATGCTGGTGAAAAGACAGTGGTAATCCCAGGGGTGGCTGATGTGGGTGTAGCTATGCAACGTTTCAAATGGTCTGATTATTTAATGTTTTCAATTATGCTATTATTGTGTGTTATTGTCGGTCTTTATTATGGTGTTTATAAAGCATCTAAAAATACACAAGAATATCTATTGGGCAGTAGAAAAATGCCTCTGCTTCCTGTTACAATGTCGCTAATAGCCAGGTTTAATCAGCATAAGCAATTTAAACGAACTTCAATGATAATCGAATAGATTTGATGTTTTCTTTCAGCTTTATTAGCGGTATATCCATACTTGGTATTCCAACAGAATTCTATTTGTATGGCATACAATATTGTTATATTCTCGGCGGTTTAATCCTAATGGCAATTCTAATGAATTACATTTATTTGCCCGTTTTCTATGAATTGAAAATAACGTCAACCTACGAGGTATTCAAATCTACAATTAATCAAAATTAGACTATAAATAGTCTTTATTTCTAGTATCTTGAAAGACGTTTCGATAAAAAAGTACGAATATTCGGCTCTGTTCTATTTATTATCAATATGGTAAGCTTATTATCATAGAGAAATACGAGTTAAATTTGTATTTTTATAGTTTGCTTGGTTACCAATAGTTATCTACGTACCAGCTTTAGCTTTCAATCAAGGTAACTTTAGAGGAGTTTCTTTCGGAATTTTCGGTAATTTGTTTGGTTTCAGTGACAGGAATTAATGTACATTTCGTCACACCACTGATTTGTTTGATTTGTATCTTTTACACTGCCTTAGTGAGTTGAAAATTCCACTATTGCACTTTTAAAGCTTGTCAAAGAAAAGAATATGCCGCCTGAGGCATATTCTGCATGTTAATTTTCCAATATCTATCGAATTTTGCTGTCTAACAGAGGGGGCTTAATGTCAGATATTCTAATCATTAAAATGTCTTCTGAGGCGAATTTTCGAGCTTTGGGTCCAGATTTCGAAACCTTTCTATCGTTATTTTCGTCACTAACAACCAGTTTTAAAAGTTGTAAAATGTAGAACAGGAAGTTTAGAAATTTTTGCTTAAGTTGAAGAAAAAAATCTGGACTTTTATATACTTTTTGAGATTTGATTTAACTTTTAAGTCTTCTACGTTTATCCCAATTCTAACAAGTTTAGTCTTAAATTATGATTTTTGCAATTTTTGAAATCATTCGAGTCCAGATTTTAAGACATTTTTGCCTTTGTTACTCCTGCTTACCCCTTTGTCGACTTTCTCCTCACATCAAAATCTAATTTCTAAGCACTACTTTACATTCCAAGCTTCTTCTCCCTATCTCCTTAAACTTACGGATAACTAGCTAGATTTTGAGGCAATCTTGTTGGAAATAGGGCGGCTTGAAGGCAGTGGTGTGGACTGATGTCATCCAAGCTGTCATAATGTTCTTCGCTATGATCTTGATTATAATCAAAGGAACCATCGATGTTGGAGGTATTGGAGTTGTGTTTGAAAGAAACTGGAATAGTGGCCGAATCGAAGGACCAAAGTACTTCTAAACCAACAAAATTTCCAAATTTTTAATAAACTTCAAATTACAGTTTCGATCTTAATCCGTTATCAAGGCACACATTATGGTCGTTAGTGATTGGTGGTTGTATTTACACCCTTCAAGAGGCTAGTGTTAATCAAAATATGATCCAACGCTACTTATCTTTACCAACATTAAATTCTGCTAGAAGAGCCGTTTGGTTTTTCGTTCTAGGTATAGCAATTATTGTGTTTGTATGCGGCTATACGGGTATATTAATGTATGCAGTTTTTCACAAATGTGATCCCTTAACAACCACGGTAAAATTCCGTATGATATTAATGAGAATTGTTGAGATTTTTAGCGGTTTTGTTTTAGCTGGCTCGCGAAAAAGACCAACTACTACCACTATTAGTGATGGAGATATTAGGCGATTATCCTGGATTACCTGGAATATTCGTCTCTGGTGTATTGAGTGCTGCATTAAGGTTTATTACAGTTACATTAAATACGAATCGTACTTATTTATCTTTTAGTTCATTATCTACCGGTTTAAACGCAATGTCTGCTGTTGTTTACGAGGATTTCTACAAAACACTGTTCTCGAAAGAATTAAATGAACGCCAATCTTCTATTTTGATGAAACTGACAGTCTTAATACTGGGTCTAAGTTGTGTTGGTTTAGTTTACGTAATTGAACGACTCGGTTCCGTATTACAGGTGAATTTCAGTTAAATTCAGTTATTGTTTATTGTCTAAACGATCGTCTCAATAGTTGAGTATGACTGTGGGAACTATAGCAAGTGGTCCATCATTAGGTCTATTTACAATGGGTATTATGTTACCATGGGTGAATGTAAAGGTATTCTATTTAGGAGAAAAAACAAATTGTAAACTAGATGGGGGGAGTACACGCTTGTTTTGTTTGTTTCAAGGGTGCTCTAGTCGGTGCCGGTTCATCTCTTGTTTTCATGTCATGGTTGTGTCTAACGGCACAAAGTGCTATCGCGTCTGGTGATTTGTCATTCCCTGAAAAGCCCTTGACTACAGAAGGATGTCATTATCATTTCACACCGAAACATCCAACATCAGTCAACATACATTTCAATGCTTCAGTAAACATCAACGACGTTATACATACAGAGTAAATCAATTTAATTCAATCAAAATTGAGTCTAATTAAAAAAAAAAACGTAATTCTTAGAGAAAAATTCATCTTATACCACCTCTCATATTTATGGTATACTCTAGTAGGCGGTATCGTTACAATAATTATAGGTCTCGTAATGAGTTTCCTGACTAAACCGGTAGATCCTAGGGATATTGATTCGGCATTGTTGGCATCGTTTGTCAGGAAGATGATTAATCCGAGAGAATTTCCCAACGAACCAATTGACGGGATTATTTACGCTTTCCAACAGTCAAATGTAATTTGATCCCAACTAAACTATTTTCTAGTATATTTGATGTTGATTAATAATTACAGGAGGTTCGAATGAAGAAAATACAGGAACCTGAATAATATTTATTCAGTGTGTGTGTTGATTTTGTCGTTAACAAATTAATCAAAACTGGGAAAATCGGATACATATGCACACATTTAATCGTAACTCTTGTTCTTGCTTTAATTTTATAAGATGATAAGCTGTTTAATAAAGATTGTAGATTTATTTTATTATTCATCATCAAAACGAGAATCCTTACTAGAACTTGTAGAAATAGAACATCAAAATTTCCATCAGATACAGCAAGTTAAAGGAAGAATACACACGACTATAAAATATAGATAGTGTAGACATTTTGAGCAATTTATGCTGTCTACAATATCGCTTATTCTCTTTGTATAAATCATAAGAAGGCAGATTTAAAAGGATATATCGCTGGTTGAGGACATCGATTTTTGTAATAAAAATACAATTTTTTCTCTATTCCAAGAGCCGAATATAAACCAATACAAAACGATAGATTATTGATACGAATTGTTAGTAAAGTAGTATCGAAAATTTGCCACCTAACACTCTATGAGGCTTTGAATTATCGATACTTCCCCTCATGAATCTTCAACTACAATTCTAAATTGAATGGTACTCTGAAATTTCCTGTGAAATTCCAGTAGTTGCAAATCGACTTGAATTACTCTTCAAATCATTTAAAATTTTAACTGTAACAAATATTTCACTTTCAAGCTTTATTTAGAGACTTACCTCGATTTAAGCCGTCCTTCTACCAATCCAGAGAGTATTTTACCTCGCCTCTAAAAGGATAATTGTGATTTATAAAGTGTTAGCTTTTCGTAATACTAACCTGCCTCAGTTGTGTCTATAAATTTACTCTTACGTAGTTGACAATAATCCTGTCTATAAAACTAAAACAATAACACGGATTTTTCAGTCTGTAAATATTGATTTCAACTAGAATTATCCAATTCCACGTAAAACAATGGATGATAATCTTAAATTAAATAGTCTATTGTATAAATATTTAAGTATTTATTTTAAAAGTTCAAACCACTATAAAAATCATAGCTATTGGAATCACAATTAATGATAACAATTATTGATAAAAATTACTGATAACAATTTGTCTAAAAATAAGCTCATATAAATAATGGCAAGGAACAGATCTATTGAAATAAATTATTAAATTTGTTGCCTCCTTTATATTGCACAATCATTTTTCTAAACAAATAGAACATCTTAGACGTTTGTAAAATTTCAGAGATTAAACTTTGATTATTTGATCTTAAACAAGATATGGCAATTTTTTAACGAAACACGTCTCAGTAGAACAAACACCGAAAATCTAACCGAGACAAGATGAATGTGGCACAGTAACAAGAGTGTCTCAATTGTGATTTTGCCAAAGTTGAGGAGAAACCAAACTACAGGAGAAAATGGACACAATTCAACAATTCCACTGGTTAGATGCATTAGTTTGTTTGCTAATGTTGGTTGTAAGTATCGGTATTGGTGTCTTTTACGGATTCTGTCATGTTTCCAAAGATACGCAAGATTATCTAATGGGTGGACGGAATATGCCTCTAATACCGGTTGCTGTATCGCTAATAGCAAGGTTTATTAACCGAAATCTTGAAAAATCGTTATAATACGAGTTGATTTTTTCAGTTTTATAAGCGGTATTTCGATCATGGGTGTACCTGCTGAAACTTACACGTACGGTATTCATTATTTGTACGTTTTAATTGGTGCTAGTCTATCTGGAATTGTTTTGAATTATGTTTTCTTGCCGGTTTTCTACGATTTACAAATGACTTCTGTTTTTGAATATCTTGAGAAACGATTCGATGCCAGAATTCGGCTTATCGGGACAATTCTTTTCACTTTCAACATGGTATTTGATTCGTTTACAGCATTGGTAAATTAATCGAAATTTCTTTGTACAGTTTACTTGGTTACCTATTGTCACCTATGTACCAGCACTGGCCATAAATCAATTCACTGGACTAAATATCTACGTAATATCGTCGGTTATTTGCATAATTTGCATCTTCTACACGTCTCTAGTAAGTCTAGTTGTGTCAAAATTCCGAGTTCTAAGTAGGAATCTTTTAGGGCGGTATTAAGGCAGTCGTTTGGACCGACGTAATCCAAGGTTTTAGCATGTTTGGGGCTATGGTTGTTGTTGCTGTTAAAGGCACCTACGATATCGGAAGTTTCGGTGTAGTTTGGGAACGGAACTTGAACACCACCAGAATAGAACCGCCTGAGTAGCTTTTTAAACATAAAATTTATATAAAATTGACCGAATTAATTCCAGTTTCACTTTCGATCCGTTTATTAGGCATTCATTTTGGGTTGTAACTATCGGAGGATGTGTCCACCACACTTTGGTATCGGGAATTAACCAAACAATGTTCCAACGTTACATGTCCCTCCCAGACTACAAAACCGTCCAAAAGTACCAATCTAAATATAAAATAAACAATTCGATTAATTGAGAATTTTTAGAGCTGTTGTTTTGTGCATTTTGGGCATATTTTTCGTGTTTGTTGTCGGCGGTTATTGCGGTTTCTTAATGTACGCAACTTACCACGACTGCGATCCTTGGTCGACACAGGTACGTCTCCAAATGATTCCAAATTTTCTAATTATTTTCGAAAAATCCCCCAGGTAGTTCAGAAGAAAGAGCAAATCTTGATCGTTCTTGTAATGAAAGTTATGAACGATTATCCTGGATTATTAGGCTTATTTGTTGCTGGAATACTAAGCGCGACATTGAGGTACTTTAATATAAATAAAAAATAATTTTCTTCGATTATTTCTTTTAGTTCCTTATCGACTGGTTTAAATTCAATGGCGGCTGTTGTTGTCGAAGATTTCTACAGTTCTTGTTCAAATAAACCGTTAACAGAACGCCAAGCTTCAATCATTATGAAATTAACAACAGTAATAGTGGGAGTTTTATGCGTTCTTTTGATACTCGTCGTTGAAAGACTTGGTGCTGTACTTCAAGTAATATCCTTCATACTTTAACTGATAAGTTTATTCTTTTTTGAATTTTCAGTTATCAATAACGCTAAGTACGATAGGAAATGGGCCTGCTATTGGTATCTTTACAGCTGGTGTACTATTGCCTTGGATTAAATCGAAAGTAAGTTGAATTTATGTTCGTTTCTGTTGATACACGATTAAAATTTAGGGCATTCTTACTGGTGGAATTACATCATTAATATTGATGATGTGGATTAATTTACGTGCACAAACTGCAATGTCTAACGGTGAATTGGTGTTCGAAACGAAATCTCTACGTACAGATGGTTGTCTTTACGATTTTACGCCAAGAAATTCAACCACCGTTCCGATAGAGTAATATTTCAATTTATTGAAAGATTCGCTGTTAAATTTACCAATTTTCAGGAGACATACATCGATCTATCACATATCGTATCTATGGTACACTTTATTAGGTGGTGTTATAACAATTGTTGTAGGATTTATTGCGACATGGGCGCTGGAATCGTTGGATACGGAAGACACCGATATTCAATTATTGTCGCCTTTTATAAGGAAATATTTTAAAAAAACACAAAAATCGCAATATGATAACGTTCATTATAAATTGAACATAAGCCAAAGTGATATAAATGGAGAAAAACATGGATTTTAACGATTCTAATTCTCAGAAAAACGCTCAAATTAATTCTAGACAAGATAAAGTAAAGCTAACCACCCTTAAGTTTTCGTTGGAACTAGACCGTTTTTCAAAAGGAAATATATAAAATTTAAAGGGTGTAGAATGACTCAATTAAGCAATCCTAGCTCTATTATTTGCAAATCATTTTACCAAAATTTGAACCCCGTATATTATCGGAAAGTTGGTCAAAAACCTCTTGTTTTATAAGAAGTTGCATTTTTTTGAAATCGAGTCAAGTACACATCTGAATGATCTTTTTTCGATTTTCTGAATTGCATTCTAGAACAAACGCGAAACATTCCTGTCCGTTCTAGAATAAAATCAACAAAAACGGAAAAAATCAAGGCTAGAAGCCCCTTTGGACGCTTTTTTGTAACTCGATTTTGAAACCGTAACAACGCCAGAAACGAGCGCTCTTTGAGCAACTTTCCGATGAGCTACATGGCCCAAATTTGCTCCAAGGGTTCCCTGCAAATTCTTCAAACCGGTCATACTATAAGAGGTGGGATCATTTAGGTGAAACATTTTAATTATAAATCGTAGACAAATAACTAAAGGCACTATAATAACAAGATTTTATTTAATTTAAAACAATAAAATAATACGCAAATATATGGAATACTTCAACAATAAAATAAGTACAATAAACGTATTAGCTCGTATACTTAATTTCGTATAATTTCAGGCTAAAACTTGTACAAATTTTCTGCAATAAATACAGAAAATTATCGATTTTCCAATCATTAAAAACATACAAAATATCACCGAGTAAATCAGGGAATGCTTCAGTGCTTAAATGGGGATAAAACGACGCAATTTCGAAAATTGTTAAATTCTTATAGACATTCAATTCTACCAATCGATCGCTTAAACTACCTGGAATTACTAGAAAAACTTTGGAATGTTTACGTTTCAATTGTGCAATTTGCCGATTTCTATCAACAATTCCTTGAATTCTATCAAGAAGTTGTTCCAAATCTAACGAACCTTCCTCGTAGAGAAACGTACGTTTATTAACCGAATACGGTTTACCTTTAGCGAAATACAATTTCTCTGTAGATTTTTGCAATAAAAACGACTCCGGTAATGAATAAATATGACTTGTCACAATATGGTACTCGTTAATATTCAATTTATGTTTCATATCATTCGACAGATAGTTTGTAGCCGGGTAGATACCGCCTTGATGGATAAAACCATAGAAAATCGTTAGAATTACATTAAAAATAATCCATAATTTTAAAAGAATCTTTGACGGTTGGATTGTTTTCGATTTATGTTGCATTAAAGCCATCTCTTGTGATTTCATTAAACCTGTATCGAGTTCTGGTAATAGAATATTGCCGTACAAATAGACTAATGGTATAATGATTGGTATTAGAAATCGGGGCTCTTGATGGGGGAAAATTGATAAGAAACATATCGGTGCTAAGAATGATAGCGTCATTAAGCCTTTTATACTACGAACTGTTGGTAGAAGATGATGTTTGCCTTTTAGAAAACTGTAAAATTAATTTTTAATTATTAGAATTGGTTGTAAATCAAAGTACTTACTTGTAAGCATTTTCACAACATCCAAATAGTGCTAACAAGCCTAAAACGTTGAACAACAGTGGAACGTTAATTAAGATATGTAAATATCTCGGATGTAGGCCGTGTTTGGATAAATTCGCCGTATTTATGTTGTATTTAATGAAGTTCAACGGTGTAAATACGAAATTATCGATGGTTAAAGCACCAACACCGATCTCACCCCATGTTAAATACGCATAGAAGAACGAATCAACAATTATCGATAAAATTAACATCGGCAATGACGCTATCATCAACATAATTATACGCAAATGATAATAAATCGGTTGGAATACTTTACTACCTAGACCTCGATATAGCCAATAGAAAACAGGGAATAGAGCGTAAGCTAGGAATGTTGGACGATTAAAAAAGCCTAAAACTACAATTGTACTAATTTCAAAGCAATTCCGTAGCGAATCTGATGTTAAATACAGCCGAAGTTTATGGAATTTCGCCTTTTCTACCACGTTTCTACTATTATTATAACGATAATTTATATACTCTTTCTTCTTCAACAGAATATTGGAGAATATCAAACTCTCACACACATAATACAATAGTAAACCGAATAGTATCAATTCTAGCGTATTTGAAAACGTGCGCGTGCCGTAAATTAGCATAACATAAGAACTACCCAAGACAACAAGTTTAGTTTTGTATTTTTCGTTATTATTGACGCAAATCTTATAAATACAGAAATCAACCAGGAATGATAAGAAGCCGATTAATAGACGTGGCGCTATCAACAGTGCATACGGTGTGATTATCGAATAATCAGCGAATAATGGGAGAAAATAGTTCAAAGTGTACAGTAGTCTGTAGGACATGCCGATTGTAAAATACGGTAAAATCATGCTTCTTATAGGGAATGTTACGTTGAATTCCCACGGTGGACTGTATTCCACTTCGAATACTTTACCTGAAATTTATAAATTATTCACAATTGTAATAAAATCAAATATATTGACGCATACCAACGTAGATTTCGATCGATTGGAAAAACTCATCCGGATGGATATAGCCCGTTTGTGGGATACATATTAGAATTATACGTAAAATCGCCAAATACCAGTAAATTTTCGGTAGATCTGGTAGCATATTTCATTGAAAATACAGGAATTTTCGAAAATAATTTGTTAGGTTAGTTTAATCGCAAATTTGACAGTTATGTTATGTCATTGAAGGAAACTGCATTTGTTTCAACTAATCCACGCAAGAGGGCCAATTGAACATGGTTGTTATTAAGATAGGTTCTCACTGATTTAAGTTATTATTTTTAAAACAGTAGAATAAATAGCGCCGTCAGTAATTTCAAATGTATGTAGAAACAAGTTTATAATACATTCAAATTCTCTAGCAAGGTATTATTTCGAATACAAATTATCGGAGCGTCTACGATAGAGCAACAGTGGAGCTCTACCTTTATGAATGATGAATCTGTCAAACTTAGTTGTAGAAATCTGTAAATACGTCTAAGGCTTTTCTATTTTAATAATATTGAAGAAAATATATTGATAAAATATCAACTATTTCGAGATTTAATTCTATATAAAATTAGAATAATTATCAAATAGTGTTAATTCAACTAATTTATCCAAATTGAATATTAGTTACAATTGAGACGGATAGATGTCGCGCTAGAGGGTTTGAAATTTTCAAAAATTAATGTTTTTCTCAATTATCGTTTAATTACTTAATCTAATTCATAATTGAAACGATAATTGTGAAGTTTGTTTATATTTCTACAATTGTTCCAATTAATTTTCCAATTAATATCAAGTTCAATTGTTAGAATTCTAGTAATGACGCAATAGAGGCAAGTTCATTCGCCTTTAGTTAATTTGCGATGTACCCTTAATTAATAATTACCCAGATCATAATAATAATAATTATATAAATATCAAGACAACTATGATTTTGTTTGCAGATGTTCCAATTATTTAACCAACTTCAATTGTTTTAATATAGTCATAGTTGTCTTTGATCCCAATTCTATTATATTATTTCTAATTGTTGTATTAATTGGATAATTGTAGAATTTTCTTTTATAATTTTTGTTTATTTTCGTTATTATCTTTCATAAATTACCGGCTTTCCCGCCTTCCATCTACTATCTATCTTTATTTATTGAACACTTTTCTATCTTCATCTAGTTGGCTGTATTTTTGATCGCGCGCAGCACACTGGATTCTCTAGTATTTTGTCGCCTTGTTATGGCGATCGTTTCAATGGGTGTGTGTGTTTGTGTAAATATTTTAACATACAATTAATTATTGGATAATTTTTATTTGGAAAAGTATTTTTTTATTAATTCATTCGATTCGATAATAATTAGAGTGTTTGTTTTTTATGTAATGAATGTAAGTTATTTTCCACTCGTAATTATTTAGAACAAAATTTTTTTATCTAGACACCTATGAATATTGTATTTACCGATAGAAAACTGTAGAATTTCATTAGGAAAATGGAAATTCACAGTTATTTACGTTGTTTTATAGGGAAATAAACAAGATCAATGACCATACTGGGTGGGATATCGTGTACATTATTTTCTATTACTACTAACATACATATACGTTTCATCTAAAATATGTAGTAAAAGTCCAGACAAACCCCTTCAATATATCTATCTTTATTGTACGAATTAATAATAAATGATTTAGCTATCCTTGTTTGGTGGATTTCCGGTGGTTGCTTAGTCTGGTATGTTTTTAAAAAAGCTCACCTATATTGTTGTTGTGGTGGTAATGGTGGTGGGTTTGTCTTTCCGGCATTTCCAGGCTTCTGGACTTTAATCGAAGAAAAATACCGACAATACATTTTTTTATTATTATTATTATCGTATAGCTGCAATTAAAAAGAATTATGATCTTCCATAGAGAACAAAAATGAGAAAAAACCAAAGATAATTATTGTGTCAACATAAATAAATAACCACGCAATTGTTTAACTTGTCAGTTGATATTTTACCTGGTTTTGGTATTTTTATACGGGGTTTACTTCGAAATCGTTTTATAAACTTGTGGGTGTTTTAATTGAACATCACCCATTTAAATGGTAGTAATGGGTTTTCTATAGGCCAACAAGAAATTTCAAAAGTCTTCGATTAATTAGAATTTGTTGCGACTTTCACCCCCTTGAAACCATTAGAATTATGAGAAATTCATTTTCCTAAGACAGTATTAAAGCCTGGCCTAAAGTTTCTAAATTCATCAAGTCTTGAGAATAGTTTACTTATTAATTTATCAAACAACTCATTAATGAGGAGATACAGTTTTTCTCGGATACTCTAGAATTGTAAACTGAGATTTATCGAGATTTAGTCTCTAATTATTTCAATTTTTCAACGCGATTAATGAGCGAATAATTGAAAGAAACCGTACAAATCCGTTTTATGTTCGATTGAAATGCTTGATCAATTAATTCCACAATATTTAACAAAAATTCAATTTTAACTACCGATTAATGCCTTGAAGAGGTGTCGTTGAACGTTTAGATTTCGATTAAAATCGATTTATTGCAAGTCAAAAATTAACTTCAATTTTCAAATCGATTGTCAGTGTTGTTTATTCGTTCATTGCATTCTGCATAATTTAACATAATAACAAATAAATTGTAACACATTTGAATTTCAACTGATATGAATTAATGATAAGGCAAAATTTTTAAGCAAATACATCATTACTATAATTATAAGAACATATCAAATTTTATAAATATTACATCTTTATAATAGATTAGTTCTAAATCTATCTGCTATTGACCTTTTATTTATTTTCTCCATAAAATTGGATTTATTAAATAGATTACACTTGTCTGGTGAAATTTGATAGATTATCGATAAATTAGATTGAAATAATAGTGGACTACAAGGTGTCCCATATAATGAAAAAATAAAAATTCCATCCAGCCTTTTATCGTTGTGATAACCTAAAGTACGGTTCATTTGGATAAATTAAAGCAGAGAAATTTGGATAACCGTCTGTTTGAAAAATTCTGCATAAATTTCTTCGGTAGAACTATTATAGATTAAATTTCAAAGAAGTTTGTGCCCTTTAAGCGCAATTTAAAGAACGTTAAATTGTCGGATGAATAGTTTTAAAGCTTTTTCTTCATCAAGTTGATATTAATGCAGTTACTGAAGAAGTTTCGCCCCTGTCAATCAGTCATTAGATTGACGTATAATTTTATAGGGAAGGTGAATTGGGGTCTAAAACGTTTTATAAAATCAATGTACTGAATTTTTGGGTTGTAAAAATTGTTAAAATTTCACACCAAGTTAATGTTTAGGGGAAATTCGGCTATCGCATAAATTATAATTTAATGCATTTAGTAAATTAATTTAGCTTCTGGAAATAAATTTAATGGTTGTTGTTATTAATTTGCAGGTTTTGTTCGCAATGTTCAAAACATAAAAATTCCATCTGTGTTTATTGTTAGTTTGGTGCTACTCTTGAAACATGAAAATAAAGTCTTTTCCCTTGTTGAACAACAGCATATTTATGTTTGTACTTTTAAACTTTCTATTACATTTCAACTGATAGTACAGAATTCTATCAATATAAAGTTTTATTTTATTAACTTAATAGTAGAAAGACATGGTATGTATCAGGTACAAATTTAAAACTATAAACATGTTCGAATTGATCATCAGCGGTCTATTATCTGAACCTCTACGGAATTTTCTCCCATTTTGACCATATTTTGCTAGCTCTCCGTAGGGTCGTAATAGTTCTTAAAAACCCTGCCATGTTTTTTATTGCGAATTTATAAGGCAAACATATACAATTTTACGTTCTTTTCAAATATTTTCAACCTAAATATTTGTAATTTATTAATTTGTAAAATAGTAACAAGTCTAAATGCCCATGGGAATGGTAATTGTTGACATTTATTGCACGACAATTTATCGATTATTTTCAATTCCACTAAAAGTATAATTTCACAATTTATTTATTAACATCAATTGAATTATAGTTGTTAAAATATCACTGACACAGATATGTAATTATTGAAGGAATACTTGCACTTTTGACTTACAACTAATTTTTATTTCATCGTATTGTTCACGAAACAAGATACTTTACTGAAATTTTGATTATGTCGATAATCTAATCTGAAGTCGGCCCATTAGTAACATAATCTAATAATTTGATAGATCAAAAATTGTAGAAAGAGGCTGTGGTTACTTCAAACGATTGGAAATTCTATTTATTTTCTAGCGGTATACTTATAACGGAAAGTTTTTTATTTGAACAAAAATTTTTATAGGTAAAGTGTAACCCTTTCATTGATTTATACTTCAGCGATATTGACTCTCTGAGATTATCAAATTCTTCAGTTCAAGCTAAACCGTACAAAGATACAGTCTCTAATTCAAATTATTTCCTAATTGATTTGTAATAAGTGCGGTGTTGTTTAAAAAATTGATTGCCATTAATCCAACAATAATCGCTCATTGATAATTTTACAGTTGATTTATTAAATTCTTATAAATCAAATAAAATACACCCCCATTTATAATAACAAGATTAATTAGAGTTATTGATATTTGTTCGACAATAGGTAAATTTTCCATTTTTTTATAGTTGTGGTAGAAACTACCCTTTATGAAATGCAACTGTTCAAAATTTACGATGTATAAACACGAATTCTACTAGTTTGAGAGGACAGTTATATTGTGTTAATTGAAAATTCACATCACGCTAGACTAACGATTTATTTGAACGCAGTTAATTATCACAATAACAATAAAGTGGCGCAAATATTTCTAATAATACCAGAGCACTTTTTTACCGAGTAAAAGCTATACAGTGACCTATTTATATTTTGCTCTATACTCTGATGGATTGGACTTTTTATTTATTCAACCCGAACATGCGGTTGATTTAAATATTTGTTAATTTAACTAATTAATATGAATTGGAATCTGTGAAGCGATAGAAAATACGAGGTTGCATCCTTTGATGTTGTTGTATACCACATTTTCCGGAAATTTACTCAATTTTCTGATTTCTAATGGGTGTAATTAATTAGTAGATCTGTACTTGAGACAAAACAGTCTTGAGAGAGAGTAGTAAGATGGGAAAAATCTGAGGAAATTCGATAATATGGGCTTTAATTATGAGTCTCATGCCGGGAATTCGAGACAACATTAATAAATGACACACAAAAATTGTTGACTATCCTTGAAGTTCGTCGCAATTTAAACAATTAATCTAAATTAGTTGTTTTGTATGTTGCAATTTAATTGAATAATAATTAGTAATTGTTATGATAATTATATTGTTTGTTCAAATAAACAAATATTCAAAATAGAATTGGTTGAATATTGTTTTTTTGGTTTTCTAGGGTGCAATCGAGAGTTGAAAATACTACTAATAAATTTATAAATGATGGATTCAAATAGTATTCGGGGTTCAACTGGTCAATTATCGAATTCTGGTAGTACAGGTGGTGGTATGCATCATTCCCATTCAACCCCAGCTGGCGTAGACGGTGGTGCCCGGACTCCCCCAGCTACGCCGAAAAAGGGTGGTAAAATGTTGGCAATACGTGTACAAATGTTAGATGATACCGTCACTATATTCCAAGTACAGGTAATTGTCACAAATTTTATAAATTATAAAATTACATAGAATAATCTTGTATTTCAAATTCAATTATACGGTTCTTCCTTAAAACTCTATATTTAACTGCATGTTTATTATTATTCGTATTGAAAAGAACCATGTGTGCAATACTGTTCATAACAACCGGATATGTCGTTTGCTAATGAGTTAAATCAAAAATATTCGAAATGTGGCAGACTAAAATTGGATGAAAATCGTTCGTATAATCTTAAGAATTCGATTTCCCCTAAATCCAACGAATTTTTATCAAATAGAGGTGAATTAAATTCAATTTCAGATGCAATATTTTCTCTTCATATAAAACAGTTAGAATCAAATATGACCGCAATTCATTATAATTATATCTTTATATTATAATAGCCGAATGAAAAAGTCAATAAGCCTCATCGTTACACATTACTGATTTCAAATCGAATAAAAACGACTAGTGGGAATTTAAAAGTCACTACCTTATGTAGTAAATCTCTTTATGCTTATTGCATTGTAATTATAACGATTGGGATACTGTGAAAGTAGACCGATTGTTTAAAATTCCATTTTCATGGTGGATTTGAAAATACCAAGTTTTCTTTTTTAGTTCATTACAGTTAAGTTTTTGCACGTTGTAAAACTTCAATCTTTAACTTTATATTAGGAAGTTTACAAAATTGACATTTTTCGGCGAGTTTAGATAAGAAAATTACAAATGGAAGTTAACACTTGAGGCGAAATCTGATTCAAGAAAAATTACAGCTTGCAATTCAATCAAACATCTTAGAATAGTTTTAAAATGACGTCTTTTGTGATTCTTTCGCACAATTATTTCTATTTCGATTAATTAAATCTGAAAGAAACGGTGGAAAATCTAAAACAAATCGTTTTTTCTTAGAACAAAACTACAGTCGTACTTTGTGTAGGCTTTTAAAACTTGGGTCATTTTACAGAATTTAAACTACTAGAATTACTTTTATATTTCAAGATTTCGTTCAAGTCTTATCGCTCAGTTTAATCACACAAATTTAATTTGGCTAAACACCTACATCAACGTAAGGTTATTGTAGACATAACTATATTTGGATAGAGGAAAGTTTAATTTTTATGTTTTATTGATTCGGTTTATTTGATTTTATAGCAACAGAAGCCGTTAACCTTAAATATGTTATATTCCTCAGTAAAAGTGGGAAATTATACAAAAAATTCCAGTAGTTGTGGAAAAATCGCAAGAACAATAACTTGTAATCGTTTAAAAATACTTTCAAATATTTTAAATAGTAGATTGTTTCTACAATTACTGTATTTTATTGCATATTTACATATTTTCGCGTGTGTTTAGAATATTTTAACGATCGAAATAATATAAAAATTTTCTGTTTTGGTGTCAGAATTTGAGAGTAACGACAATATAAATTACAATGCTCCATCATAAAATTTAGAAATCGTAAAATTTTACACAATAATTAGGAATTCGTCAATTTTTATGTAACGAAATCAACATTTGTATTAGAGTTAGTTCTATAAGTATAAGATAGGCAAAATTACTGCTGTAGAAACTAAAATTCGTGTTATTAACCTTCGTTGAAAGATCAAAAAAATTAAGCCAAATCTACAAAAATCTAATTATTTAGACCCTTAAGTAATCTTAATTTTCTTATTCAAATTGTTTAAATAATCAGAGGAAAAGTTGAGATTCGAATGTGGTTAAAAAGAGTGAAACTACCTACATGAATTTATCTCACGTTATATAGGAACATAAATAAAAGTGTCTGTCTGATCTTTGTTCTGGGATCAGCGGGTTTGATTTGTTGTTGTTTTGCTTTTTCCTGTCTAATAAACTCGACTGTATTGACCGTTTTCGAAGTAGCTATCGTTTGATTAAAAAAAAAACACCCATTTCGATAGAATTTTTCATTAAAATAACAGTTTACCAAATTTGTCTATTTGCGTCATATTCTTGTATAATGTATTGTTAATCTTGATAATTATAATAAATATTACGTCATTGTTAATTGAGTTGTAATGACATCGGTATAAAAACTCGAAAGTTTTGTATTTTTATTGTTTAATTCTATTATTTGATTTGACATTGGTTAGTAAATGAAAGTGAATCATTTGTATGCCCACGGATACGACCTCGATCGATTCTCGTTAAAAAAAATCTTGGAACTTTTAAAATTTTCCCTGTATGAACAGACAAATCATTGACCCTATTTAAGCGTATTTATTCAATTGAAATTCAACATAAATTGTACAATAAGATCAATTCAAATAAATTGATCGTCGTATCCTCTCTTGTCTGAGGGGATCTTCTTTATTTCGTTCCCATAATACTTGAAATCGATCAACAACTAACCAAGCTCGGTTAAATGAAGATCCATTCGTGTTGTTTTCTTTATTATTCCAACGTTTATTGTTATTTACAGGCAAAAGCAATAGGTCGTGTATTATTTGATCAAGTATGTAAACAGTTACATCTATTAGAAGCTGATTATTTTGGTTTAGAATATTCAGATAATAGTGGTACGAAATATTGGTTGGATTTACAAAAACCGATATCAAGACAATTAGGATTATCGCTGGTCGATCCGTTACTATATTTCTGTGTTAAATTCTATACACCAGATCCAGGACAATTAGAAGAAGAATATACGAGATATTTATTCTGTTTGCAAATTAAACGGGATTTATCGCAAGGTTTGATGCAATGCAATGAAAATACAGCTGCCTTAATGGCTAGTTATATTGTACAAGCTGAATGTGGTGATTATGTTGCTGAAGATTACCCCGATCATAGTTATTTATCAACATATAAATTCGTACCCCAACAAGACCAAGAAATGGAACGAAAAATTATGGAGAATCACAAGAAACATGCGTAAGTTTGAAAATAATTCTACTTCCTTTATACCAATTTTTGTTCGTTGTTCTCTCTATGTATACGTTTAATGTGTTTGTTTATGGATGGTGATTTTTAGAGGTCAATCACCAGCCGAAGCAGATTTAAATCTATTAGAAACAGCCCGAAGATGTGAATTATATGGAATGAAAATGCATCCGGCTAAAGATCACGAGAATGTCCCATTGAATTTAGCTGTTGCCCATATGGGCATTTTAGTCTTTCAAAATTATACAAAAATTAATACGTTCTCATGGGCGAAAATCCGGAAAATATCGTTTAAACGAAAACGATTCCTCATTAAACTACATCCAGAAGGATATGTATGATTTAATTTGCAATTAATTCATTATTGTATAAAATTATTGTTTCTAATTAGGGTTATTATAAAGATACAGTAGAATTCTTTTTCGAAGGTCGGAATGAGTGTAAAAATTTTTGGAAGAAATGCGTCGAAAATCACGGATTTTTCCGGTGTGCATCTGTGAAAACTGTATCAAGACATAAAACAAGAGTATTATCCAGGGGTAGTTCTTTCAGGTAATAAAATCGATATTTCAGTGGTTCAGTATTGAAGTTTCTCTTATTTTAATTTGTAGATATAGCGGTAAAACACAAAAACAGATTGTGGAATTTGTTAGGGATAATTACGTTAAACGTCAAACATTCCAAAGGTACGTGCATGTAGTATTATTATTTTTCTGTAGATTGTTATTACCTTATTGATTTAGTTTTTATTTAAATTGGTAGTTTGAGTTGCTTTATTATTGATTCCGATTTAATATGGTCATAAGTAGCGTCTTTGTGGCGTGTGGAGCATGGTTGTTGTAGCATTTGGTCAGGATATTGCTGTGTCCGACAATGATAATTCTAATCGTGGTCAGGTTTTTATTATTATTATTAAATCAAGGGAAGGAGGAAGGGATCAAAATTTTATTTATTAGAGTTTTAAAATTAATTAAAACAAACATCCTGTTGCATGATATGTTGGATATGATGATTAAAATCAAATAAAACAAAACAAATTGATGTTATTATTTAAAAAATAATCTATACACCTTTCTATGTTATTTGGTACTTGTTTATTGAAATTTAATTAAAATTTCACTCTATATTATTATTATGATAGGATAATATTGCCAATTAGCTAACGGCTGTGCTCCATGAGAATTTTTTATAAAGCTTTTAATTTAGTTTATAGATACACTAACTGTTTAATGTGTAGATCGGTAACTATCTCATTCCTCATTCTCTTGTCCAGGTCGGCTTCATTTCGGCATTCTAGTGCCCATTCGAGTGCAACCAACATGCACTCGAGTACTGTCGGGAACAGCATATCCGCTCACCCTCTGTTGCCTCTTGCCGACAGCAACTTAAGCGGTAGGTTCCTTGTTAATTTTTGATTAAATGCTTTAATTATACTTAGAAATATTTATGATTGATTCTATTTATTATTATAATTGTTTTGTAATAATAATAATAATAGTGGAAGTGTCCAAACTGTCAACTTCCCTGGTTTCGATGGGCGCATCAGTGGTGGCCCCGGGTTCTCCGACGACGAGGTTAGCCTCTCGCCACCGCGTCACAGCTACATCTTGGAGCTCGGCCCCAGACACACGGCCTACCACACTGCTTGCTCAGACGACGACCTCGCCATCACCTCCTCTGACGACGCAATCGGCATCGCCAGTAACATCTGCGACCACGAGTCCACTTCATACACCATACACGGAAACGAAACCGTATGCCAGCAGTTCACCGGTCGCCGTTCGCGCAGCAGTTCACAGGGCCGATATAACAACAGGTACCATCATCACCACCACCACCATCCATCGCACTCACACCACTACTGTCCGGATGCCCTCTAGTCATAAATCAGAGGGTTCATTGGACCAATCACCCCCATTTGATACTAACGATGCTTATCCAACACAGACACGATCGCAAAACGATCTCGGTTTACGTTCTAAAGCCAATCAAGTTCAAACCCAAACTAGTCCCGAATATACTTATAAATCTATGACAGCTTTACCTAAACGGCAAATATGGCAACGTAGTGCCAGTTGTCGTGATTTATATGATTTTAGTTTTGAAGATTCCGGTAAAGCTAAACGACGTAGCGGTAAAACTTCCAAAATTGAAAAATCATCAACAACAGGCGATACAAATCGTAAACTTGAATCGCCTGTTACAAAATATGATGATCATCGTGCCATTTATAGTACTTGTTCACGTGATAGTAGCCTTGAAATCCATCAAGATATTATGATGCCCGATCAAAAAGTTTATTCCAGTAGTTATCCAGGTACCACCACCTATTCACAAGAATCAATGGAAGATCCCGGCAATTACGATTTAAGGGACTCCCAAGATGATCTCTCCCATGATAGTTATGAATTAATCGAAAAATCCGATGATGATTATAGTACATCCGGTGGTGATTACAGAAAATACAAAAAAATCAAACCTCTTAATGTTAGAAGTTGTAGTTTAGATTCTGGTAATTATCTACCATCCGATACAGATTCCGATGATGGCAAACGGCATAAATGCAAAAGCAGTTCTGATGTCCATCAGGATATTTTCTTAATGGAAGATCCAAGAGATCTTCCACGAGAAATTGTCCCACGTAAATCTGATGGTAGTTTCTATAAAACGTTCCGTACTAGTTCGCGTACATCTAGTCAAGAATCAAAGAGTGATTATTATGAACCGAAAACACTTAAAACTAGTCAGGAGAATTTGAAACGTTCCGGTAGAAGTTTAGAACGAACGTCCAGTGCTGAATCAAAAAGCGAATACGATAATAAGAAACGTAAAGCGAAAATTTTAGACCATCTAGACTCCAGTCGGACATCAAGTGTTGAATCGAAAAGTAGTGAATATTATGATGCTACTTCGAAAATTATCGATGAACCAAGCAAACATCGACCTGGTGAATATGATCGCAAAATTAATTTTGAACGCAATTATGGCACGCAGAAAACCAAACAGGAACCATCGATTGGTGATTATACAATCCGTAAAGAAGCATCTCATGTGCATTCAATTAGTTTACAAAATGTTGAAACAGAACAACATATTCGTGCTAATCGTATTCTAACCGATTTAGAACAAAATACTGTACCACGCGTACAGAAACCGAATCGTTATCACGACAAACCTACCCCCATTTGGCCTGAGAATATTACCGGAGTACCAACGGAAGTTTACAGTTGGCAACAGAAATCATCAACACAACGTTCTACAGAATCTGAGAGTAACATTTTCAGTTTTGATGAGGAGAAAATTCAATCCTTACAAGATAGTAGTGATATTGATGCTTGTCATGATCACAGTTTTAGTGTTGTACCAAATATTGATAAATCGAAGAAAATTGAAACGAAACGAAAACAAAACAATTTCCGTGATGTTTTTATGGAAATTGAACCGAGGAAAATACGTGAACCTTTACCATTACATCAGCCAATTGAACGGACAAAATCCGATCCCAATTCATTGGCACGACAACGAATCAATTCCAATTCACGACGAATGTTATTAATGCACCAGAAATCTATTGATTTAACACCAGCTGAATCTAGCGATGATGATTATTTGTACAAACAAATCCCTAGTGCACCACCGGTTATGAAATATAAAGGGAGTCATTTTGAAATGCCAACAGCCGAATTTGGACATTTCGATGTGTTGAAACGGGAAGGTGAAGGACAGAAGACTAAATTTGAAGTACCGAAAAGTCAATTTGAAGTATTAGGCGCAAAAACACAATCAGATTTAATTAATTTACCACCAAAAAGTGACGATATTCCTTATGTTCTTCATAAACGACACATAATGAATGGTACTGCTTCTAGTGATGATACAACAGCACCAACAACTGATAAAGCTGATACAAGAAAACCGAAAATTGAAGAAGATGAGAATAAACCAAAATTAATCGATGATATTAAAACAAAACAAATTACATCACCACAAACTGAAACTGAATCATTTCTTTTCACACAAAACATCGATTTATCTAAAGTTGATCCTGTAACTTTAGAAATTGATAAAAGTGAACGACCTGTAATTATTTCAAGCCCTAAAAGGGATATTACACATATTGATCCAGTTCTTTTGGAAGCTTTAAATTCGAAATTGAGTCAAATTGAGAGTGATTCACCGACTAGTTCAAAAACTGAGAGTATTAAACCCCAACAAAAACTTCTACAAATACAGAAAGATAAGCCACAAAAACCGGAAATTAAAACAACTGTAGAAAAGCCTCAAACCAAACAAGAAATTGAACCGAAAGAAATTCAAAAGTTCGATAAATCTAAAGGGAAAGATAAAATTAAAACGGATATAATAAAACCTAAACGTATAATTAAACCTAGAATGCAACCGGGTAAGAAAAGTGGTAAAGTTAATAAAACTAAAGTACGAATTACTTCATTCTCATCGGATGATGAATCTTTAGATTCTGATGATGTGTTCGGTAGTGCTGAGGCAACACCAACTCGTATGGAATTCTCACCACCTCAAACACGAAAAGAAATGGAATCAATACTGAAATTTGAATCTGAACGTAAATATCTGCAATACACCATGTCTTCAACTGAAGTCGAAGGATCTCCACCACAAACTAGAAAGAAAACTGATAAACGCCAATATGATAACGGTTTAGATCCGAATCTACAACCTGAATTGAGGAGAATTTCAGAACGTTCAATTTCAATTCCTAGCTCTGAAGATGACTTAAATATAAAAATATCAGACTTGCAGCCTGTATTTGCGGAACCTGCAGCTACTGAAACTATTCTACTAATGGTTGAAGAAACCGAAAAAGATGAAACTGAACGATCACTACATGAAACAACATTAAAAGAAACAAATGATAATTTCGATGAAGAAAGGGAGAAAGAGAAGCTTCTACTTCAAGCTGAAATTGAAAATGATTTAAAGGATCTTAAAGTGCCTCCTAAAACGAAAATTACTGAAATCACCTGTTCATCATCGGCTAGGAAAAAAGGACAAAGTCCTCTATTATTTGCTCATGCTAGATTGAATTTATCGGAAGGATCAGCGTTTACACTTCTTCAGAAACAACAAGCTACCGAATCACCAATACCAGGACGTAGGGCAAAAAGTTTAGATGCTCCTGTGATTCCAGTCAGTCGATTACCACCATTGAATGCTTTCTCTAGTAAAGATGATACTGTGGAAGAAGAAGAACGAGCTACAACAACTGATGTTAATGAGAGTGATATTGATGAAATTGGTGTTGAAATTGATAAACAGGTAGCACAAATTGATGACAAATTGGTGAAGGTAATCGATATACCTGAATTACCACCGCTTCCTCCTCCAGTTGTAATACCAGAAAAGAAAGAAAATATTGCAGCATCAGAAAAGAAAGAAAAAATTGCAGTACCAGAAAAGAAAGAAAAAACTGTAGTACCAGAAAAGAAAGAAAAGATTACTGAAGCAAAAGTTGAAATTAAACCGGTTTTAACAAAGAAAATTGAAGAACGTGAACGTGATCAAATTGTACCTGATGTTTTTAAAACAAGGAGATCGTTAAAAACTGCACAACAAAGTAAGTCTGCAACACAAAAAGTTAGTACAAAAACGAAAACATCAACAACGAAGGATTCGAAAACGACTACTGCCAGAGAGAAGCCTCGAATTCCAACTAAATCAAAAACATTATCTTCGAAACCTATGCCTCCTAAAACAAGCAGCGGAAAACCGATTGTACCTCCTAGAACGACATCAATGGTAGCGAAACCTACTAGTGAAACAACAGTAACGATCACCACAGAAGTTACTACAGTTAAAGAAACTACGGAACAATCAATTACTCTACCGGTACCGGAAATGAAGCGAACTAAAAGCCAAGAAATGGAGCCATTGCAGAAAGTTTCACCGAAAGAGAAGGCCAAAAGTTTAGAGAAATTAGAATTGAAACGTGTATCAAGTAAAGAACGAACGAAATCTCAAGAGGATAGCGATACGGATATTGCTAAACGTAAAGAAAAACAGCAAATGTTATATGAAACGGCAATTAAACAAACCAAAACGTTGAAAAGTCCGGTTAAAGATGTACTTCCAGTGTTTCCACAAGTCGAAGAAATGGTTAGAGAACGACATGGGAAATTAGAGATTAGTATTAATACAATAGAAAATTCGAATGTTTCGTTAGAAGAGGCTATAATTATAACAAAATCACCGAAGAAACTTGACAAGAAAATGGATAAGAAATTAACGAAGAGTCTGGAATTGAATTTGACAAGTGAAGATGAAGTCGATAAACCGATGCAAAGACTCGGTAAAAGTCTTGATTTAGATAATCGGCCAAAAGAAGAAGCAGAACCAAAAACCGAATTCGAATTTGAAGCTGTTACCAAACTACCAGAAGAAACTTCAACAGCGGAAACTTCTCAAAAACCGCTACAAGAGAGTCCGAATCAAGAAGCTGTACATGATAAAATAATCCTTGAAGGCACCAGTTTAGACGTTTGGTTATCAGTAGATGCTTCAAAAACTAGCAATAAATTAGATAAAATCGAATTAATCAAGAAATCGAACGATTTTTTTGAAGGAACTACACCCGATAAACCCCCGCCGGATTTAGGTAGAGTCGATACGAAAAGTTCCTCGGATTCACAGAGTTTGGAGAGAATTAGTCTTGGAAATTCGTTAGATATGAAATATATCGATGATTCAACAGGTAGTTCGTCACATAAATCGGAGCAAGATGCACAATTAATTGCTGAAATACAGAAAGCTTCGGATACTGTGGGTAAATTTTTACGTAAAAAATTAGAAAAACGGCGATTATTGGGCAAAAATCGTAGTGAAGATGAATCGTTAACTGAAGTTAGCGAATTGAAAGGTGAACAAGAAATTGATGATAATTTGTTAACTGTTAGCGATGATCGTAAGGATATTCTATTTAGATTAAGTACAGAACGGAGTAGATCTGAAGATACAGGATCTTGGATGACTGTTGAATGTGAAGAGTACGTCGGAATTGGGGAATCTTTTGAATCGGAACCGGCTCCACCCGATACACCTGAAAAAGATATCGAGCCTGAAATTAAAACCGAAGACAAACCAGTAGTTAATTTATTAACAACGATGAAATTGAGTAAATTAGATTTACTAAAACGTAATTCAGACCAATCGAAATCTAGCGATACGACTGGTTCGTGGACGAGTGGCGAAAAAGATCCAAGCCCTAGTAATGTTAAAGAAACGGATGATTCTAGCAGTTGTGCTATTGGACTTGCTATTGGTTATAGTCAAACAATTGAAATATTTGCAACGAAAGATCAATTGGAGAAAAGTTCATCGGAAACAACCGAACCGCCGAAAAGTCCCAGAAGTCCAAGAAGTCCACGGATTTGTGTATTAGGTCGTGCATTTACAATCGATGAAGAATCAACTTCGCAACGAATTAAAAGCGATGAATCTAGTTCGGATGAAGCTCATGAAATACCGAAGGATACAAAGCCAGATCAAGAACTTGATGGTTTGAAATACAAAAGAACTCCATATCCATTTGAGGAGAAATGGTCGACTGATTCGGAATTAGGTCAGAGATTACAACAGAAAATTGTAAAGAAATTATCGGGCGATAAAGGTAGTTTTTCGTCGATAGATGAATCGAAAAGTAGTAAATTGGATAAACCGTCTTTATATTCTGTTGAGAAATTATCGACAGAATCGCGGAATTCAATCGATACGGAATCAAGTTCGGGTAGTTTAGGTGCAGCAGCACGTATGGCGAAATCTGGTGATATACCAAAAGAATTAAGTTCAACATGGAAACCGTTCCCACTAGATAGTTCCGGTTCAGAAAGTTTCGAAGATGGATTACTCCCACCAGATCAAGATAGTAACGGAAAACAAGAATATTTCATGTGCCGTGATAATTCTGGTGATTTTACGCAATTATCTGATGTTTGTTATAAATCCGATCCGGATGCAACGCCAACAAGAGATGATACAGTCCTACCGGAGGATTTAGCGAATTTCTCAACAAATTTCGGTTATCCATGTTTAACATCAAGTATCGGTGTGATCGGTTTAAATTTAGGTGCACCAGATGTTATACCCGGTGTTGGATTCTTATCGCGTACACTATCACGAATATCAGAACGTAGTACGAATTCAGAGAAAAGTAGTACAGAGGATGATTCAACGAAGGCAACAACGCAAAGTGATAGTTTAAATGATGAATCATTGGCATCGAGCAATCCACAAGTAAGTCTCAGTTCAGATCCACCAAGTCATGCACGTTTATCTGAAGAAAAGAAAACACCAACAAACGAACCAAAATTACCAATCGAACCGATTCCAATTAAAAACGATTCAATACCAAGTTGTGGTTTATTACAACGACAAATATCCGATGATCGACGTACATCAGCCGAAATGGCTGAATTATCAATGGACGATATTGAAATTATCACATCCGAACGTGGTTTAAGATTAAAACGACAAGATTCCGATGATACAATAATCGATGAGGAATGTTTTGATGAACAACAAAAAAATGGTAAAAATGATCAATCGAGTAGTCAAGAGAGTGAAGAATGGCCTCTACCGGAAATACCAAAACAAGAACGTCAATCATTATTAGCAATGCATGAATTACCAAGTTCAGATACATCACAATTAACAACACAAGTATTCCAACCACCGAAAACAAATATCCCTAAAACGTTCGGTTTAAGGGGTTCTTTGAAAAGTCAAGATTCCGAACAGTGGCCAAGTCCACCGTCTAGTGTTGTAGAACCACCAATCGTCAGTAATGTTGGTACGTTTTATGTTACACCACCGGAAGAACCATCTAAAGTAACAATAAGCAATATAGAAACTCACTATATTACACCACCAGAAGAAGCATGTAAAGTTACAGTAGATTCGAGTACTGTTAGTACTTACGATAATGACTCAAATTCGGATAATGAAAATCGTATTGCAGACTTAGATACGGAAAAAACCCATACTTATGAAAATGTACCTATAGAATATGCCAGTGAGAGTATTTCAGAAAGTTTAAGTGTTGGTACTAGTGGTATAAAGATTGTCCTCGATAAAAAATCAACAGATTCGAAAGACTCAAATTCAGACGATGATTTAAATATATCGAATTTAAACGATGATGTCTTCACTGAAAGCATTGATGTTACTAATAAGAACGAATTAAGACCACCTACTGTAATGAGACGTAGTACAAATTCTGATGATTCATCACAATCGGGAATAAAAAGTGACCATTTACAACCGACGAAAACATCTCAAAGTTCATATTCAGAAGAAGATTGTACTAGTTCGATTGGTACAAATATTGAAGATGGTACTGTACGATTTGCTTTTAAACCGACCAAATGTACGCATAGTTCGCATTCTGAAGATACTTCTATAGCTTTAAGTCTATCAGAATGGTCGAATAGTACGAATACGGTGAAATTTCAAAATTTATCTAGTAATAGTGGTACGACTAAAAGTAGTTCCGGTTTGAAAAGTGATGATAATTCATTAACAGATATAGCCCAATCAATATCAGAATGGTCGAGTAGTAATAGTAACACATTGAAGGCTCAACAGACGACAAGTTTACAATTTCAAAAATTATCATCAACTACTACCTCAACCGGTGATAGTACCTTAACTGATCTTATACCAACAATATCGGATTGGTCTAGTTCGGATACATCAAAAACTCTAGTGCCTCATCAACAATATTATCCAAATTTGAAACACGAACGTCCTATGACACGTTTAGGTTCCAGTGTTGATGATGGGGAATTTGTTAGTACCCCGGATTCAAAAGGGGTACCAAGTCCGAAAAATATACCATCTGAAGATTTAGCACAGTTGTCGACAACATTACAGAATGAAACGAAATTCTTTACAATGACAAAATCAACAGAACGACCAATTGTAATACTACCAAGACAACCTCTATCCGATACGGAAAAATCGAGTAGTTCAATTGAACAGAAAACGGTACATACACAAAGATACGATAAAGATAAACAGAAATATCTGCAGAAACATCAAACATCAACGAAAAGTACCGAACGACCAGTCAAAGTTCCTTTAAAATTATCGAAATGTTCGCCGTATTATTCGAGTAGTTTAAGTTCTGAATCAACACCGTTAGCTAGTACCAGTCCAATTCCTGTTAGTAAAACAGCAACAGTACCGTTAACAAGAAGTCATAGGAAACCAATTAGTAAAAGTTTGTTGTTACAAACGAAAAGTCCACCAAGTGAAAACGATTCAACTAGTTCGGTAGAATCACCGAAGAGTAAATCGGATCGTGATCGGCGCGGCTATCGACGTAGACGACAATCACAGAATCAAAAACGGCACAAAATCGAAACGCAACGTATCGAAAATGAATTCCATTGCGATCAACACCGTGATCTGTCTAGTGAATATACGTTTCAATACGATCAAGATAATCGGCGATATTCGGAGAATTTCGAAGAGGAAGGCTATCAACCGGATGGTGATTCACAATCGGGCAGTGATATATTTCGTATGGAAAAAGATGAGGATGATCGTTACGAATTAAATGAAGGTTTTGATGTTGCCTCAATACCACCACCATTATTAGAGGATGATTTCGAAGACGACCAGTTGCCGCAGATTTGATTTTAATGTGATTTAGGAGTTCTGTTTGGGATACGTTCTCGTTACCGCTGCCGTTATCGTTATTTCAACAGTACTCGTTTTTGTATTAATTTTGTATCAGTTTTTTATTATCAGCGGATTTATTCGTATTTGTTAAACAATATTAAATTTGTTAATTGGCTGTGCCAAATTCGACAAATTTTCGAATAATCGGCAATAAACAGTATTGAGATTGTGCCAAATTTACCCAAAATTGACAAACTTTTGCGATTGGTCTGTGTTTAATCAATAAAATCAATTCAATATTACTAATATGAATCTGTTTGAAGTCTAACGCTTTGTCTTCATGTGACTATTGGACGTATTTATATTTCTCTTTCCTGTTACAATCAAATATTGGATTTGATCCACTCTTCCCTACTGTAATTTTATTGTAATAGCGCACAATTAACGTACTTATTATATCCAATAGTCGTACTAATTTTTTAATTAACACAACTCCAATCAAGACTGACAACTGATTAACGATTGATTTATAAATTTTATTATTGTAAATATATTTATCGTTAAACAAAGCAAACAAAAATCAAACATCAAGTAACAATACAATACGAGATATCGTTTTAATTTCTAAACACTTAAATGTGTAGTTTTCGAATATTTCTGTGTTGTATTGAAAATCAATAATCATGAAAATGGAAGAATCATAATCATGAATTTTTACTAAAATCGTTAATTTTTCGAATGTTTCATTACCAAGATTGTGATTCTTTAATAACACCGAATCGACCGCTATTAAGTTAATAATTGAACTTTATTTTTTCTCCAATATAAATGTGATAGTTGAAATTTTTAAAAAAACAATTAACTCATTGTAATTTTATTATGAATGAATATAATCAAAATAAATGTTCGATTGAAATTCAAGGCTAATTCGCAGACAAATACAGATTATCCCCGGTTCGTTAATTAAACGCGAATTACAATAGAAATCGTCTTGATTGTTCCACCATCGATTATTGAAATTTTTCATCCGCCAATTATCGAGAATCATCTAAAAATAACTATCCGGTAGTTACGATTTTTAAACGATCACGAGTCTTGTGTCGAATTAAACAACTCGATTAAATTCAATCTCGTTAAATTCATAAATCTCCTATGATCCAGATTTTGTTGTAGTTTAATCTTAAAATAGCCCCAAGGAAAACCCGAAATCTGCACGATATAGACTACTAAATTGCTGTTCTACAATTCGATTGATTTATAAGTTTTTCGTGCGAAATGGTGGATGCGCCGCGATATTTTTAAATATGACATTTGTAGTTTATTGAAACTACAATTCTACACGGAAACCTGTAAAATTTACACTTTACTATTTGTAATAATGTTCAATTTTCCAACAGAAGAAAGCCTTAATATCAATGTTTTCATTTGTAGGTTTTCCATTTATCGAACCAATTCCCAAATAGATTTCAACATTGATTTTGCTACTTGAATAGAGTAGAGAATTTTATCTCGATTGACAAAATTTTACGAATAAAATATTGTTGAAGTTTTGCGTTTTTGGGGATAATCTGTATTTCGATTATCATCACCTTAATCGGGCAAAAAATCGAAATTTGGAAATTTGATGATGGTGATAGTGAAATATTGACGGTCTAATTATCGTATATTTCTTCCATAATAAATTTTATTTTTTTATATTCGTTTAGAAATTAATCCATATATATTCCGATTTGTTCCGCAATTATTTCCAAATTAATTCGATAAAAGTAGGCCTAATTGGTAATAACGTAATTAACCCGTACATATTTAAGGAATTTCTCCCCTAAAATAAACATCCATACACATATAAAAGAAACAATTTTATATTAAAAGCGTGTTAGAGTCAATAAGAATCATCATTTTACGTTTCGTTTTTGTGATATCTACATTGTTATTTATTGGTAGTAGTGTTAGGATAATTAGGCGAAGAAATATTTAAATAACGCTACTCTCACCTGTTTCTTTGTCAATTTTATTATTAAAATATATTAAAACTATTATTAAGATAGATATGCTGGAGGTGATGTTATTTTCTTAAAATAATTTCTTACAATTGTTGATTGTTGTTTAATATTCGAAAGAAACTAATGAGTAACGTATAGATTTCCTTTATCTTACTAATAATTTCACCCAAAGCTGTGTACAATCATTTGTTACCATCTTAATCGCCTGTAAAATACGTTTAATCTCGATTTCAATAATGTAATCAACCAAAAATTATAATAATTTAATTCATTAGTGATCAATAAAACCTAACAAATTTGCTTAATCATGTAATTCCTCTTTATAAATGCTTAACATGCCTAGTGATTTATACAAAACGGATTAAGGTGAGATTTCGGTGTTGCATGTCAATAATTGCATGTTAGAATAGAGATGTCTATTATTTCAATTTTGAATAGAATAAAAACTAATAGTCTACAATTTTCCAGATGATATTAAAACTACAAATACAAAAGTGGAAAATAACGATAATTATTACATTCACAACAACTCGTATTATTCGTATTCAAGTCCGAATTATAAAGAAATCAATGGGAATATCAGCGATACAACTAATGATGGAAGTCCTGCGAAAAATCTAGCTAAAGAACAGTTATTAAATAGTATCAATGCCAATACAAATTCGAATACAACAACAATTATAGCCGATATTGAGGGTGAAATTCGAAAAAAACCGAAACATGTCGATAGAACCTACTATATTGCCAAAGAGATTTTAATGACCGAGTTAACGTACAAGAAAGATTTGGATGTTATCAATGTGGTAATTAAATTCGATGTTATTCTAATATAATTTTAATATTGTTGTATTGGTAGTGGTTTAGAGATGAGGTTGGACGCGAAGAACCGGAAGAATGTTCGATTTTATTGACGCTAATAGCACCATTGGCTCAAGCTCACGGACAATTGGTTAAAGATTTAGAACAACGGCTACAAAATTGGGATGTTAGAGGCGGCCCTAAAGCCACATCTGGACGTATTGCTGATGTTCTATTAGCGCATCTACCGCCGCTATTACCGGTATTATCAATAAATTAGTTCTAATTTTAATTGATTGCGAGTATTTTTAGATTTATGAGGAGTATCTAGACGGTCATTTATTGGTGTTGGAACGTTTGGATTCTGCATTTAAACAGAACAATCATTTCGAACAATTGTATCGGGATTTCGAGACGCAAAAAGTCTGTTATTTACCGTTAACAACGTTCGTTTTGAAGCCGCTATATCGACTCTTACAATACCAATCGTTATTAGATCGTAATTCTTTGAATTCTTGATTCAATTCACTTAATTTCTATTGGATTTGTAGGTTTATTGAAACATTACAGTCCAACACATCCAGATCGTGTGGATTGTCTAACAGCTAGCGATACTTTAAAGGAATTAATTCAACCAGTTAGTGCAACGTTGGAGCATTCGGAAAATTTGGCTGCTTTATGTGAATTACAACGGGATCTTATCGGTTTCGATAATTTAATACAACCGGGGCGGAGATTTATACGGCACGGTTGTTTATTGAAACATTCCCGGAAAGGTTACCAACAAAGGATGTTCTTTTTGGTAATATTCGATTATTAGAATTTATTGAAACTAATCGAGATTATAGTTTTCAGATATTTTGTTGTATACGTCAAGATCTCAAGCAACTTTACAGTTTCGTGTACATGGCCAATTGCCATTAAGAGGTGTTTTAATTGAAGAGCCTGAAGGTGATCTCGCCAATTACGGTCTAATTATTTATGGTTAGTAATAACGGGAATAATTACAATACGCATAGTTTAACTAACGGAATACTCGTGTGCCCTTTACCTGTGCATTATTGACGAGTTCTCTAACTTCTATTAGACGAGTAGATTAATGTTTAAATTTTAATACAAATTTCACCATTTCGTAGATTAAATGGAATCGATAGACTTACTGTTTGTAAAGTATTTATATTTCTGGACTGATTTTTTATCGCCAATCGAAATTTGCGTGTAGTATTTATTGTGTTAAATTTGACGGTGATTTATTACATTTATCGCATTAAAATTTTCAAGGGTGCAAAAACGGGCATAAATCACTTCTATAATGAAGCAATTGTAGGGGTGTTTGATTATAAAAACCCGAATCTCGCTTTAAATCTAGTTTCGGTAGAACAATGCGAAATTTCTCCAACAACGTGCGTTAAAAATTCAATTCTAGCTGTAAAACATCAGTAAATTAAGGGTTGTTTAGTGGAATCAAAAATCTTCAACTTACCGAAATCAAATGTCGATGCTTAATTATTGGTATCCATTAGAAAGTTTCCGAGAATTTCCTCGTTAAATTTGATAGTTGATGTCTTATTTTTGTCTCATTATTCAGGTGGGAATCGCGCCTTAACGGTAGCAGCCAATTCACAGGAGGAGAAAGAACGCTGGAAACAAGATTTACAAAATGCCATCCAATTAGCTCGGGATAAAACCGACACGAAAATAACGTATTTGAGCCTAAAAAGTTGCAGTGAGTTTCTATGATTGTTTAATTTGCCCAATGTTCGTTTTTTTTCTGTAATTGAAGGCTCATCGGATGAAATAATGGATCAATGTGGGAATGATGTCGGCACACAAACAAAGCCACAAATCCAACGGACAAACACAACAGTCCATGTATGTTGGCATCGTAATACTAGCATTAGTATGAGAGATGAATTGGTGGCCGTTGAGGTGAACATTTTAATAAAACCCGATTGCGGCTTTATTTATTTTTGTATTAATTTTAGAATCAACTATCTGGTTATTTATTGCGCAAATTTAAAAGTAGCAATGGTTGGCAGAAATTATGGGTTGTATTCACATCGTTCTGTTTGTTTTTCTATAAAGGATGCATGGATGATTTCCCATTAGCTTCGTTGCCATTATTGGGTTATACGGTAGGGCCGCCAGCACCGGAGGATCAAATTGGGAAAGATTACGTTTTTAAATTACAATACAAAAACCACGTGTATTTCTTTAGGGCTGAATCTGAGTATACGTACAATAGGTGGTTGGAAGTTATCTCCAGTACAACACAGGGTAAAGTTAAAAGAAAAGTTGTAATCAATGATGAGAATTGTATTGATACATCGCCGGATAAATAATTTATTTTTTAGGATAATTTAACGAATTTGATAATTTTATGGGCGGTATTGGGTTGGTTTTTGAAATCAATTTTTAATTTTGTAAATATTAAGATTTTAAAAAGTATTATAAAGGTCTGATTTAGGCATTCCTAACTTTTTAGCATTTTTGTAAATATCTGTATATTTGTATTAACTTTAATTTTTTTTAACAAATCGTTTATTTTTAATTTACTCCAGCAGCTATAATAATAAATTATTCTGATTCATTAAAGTTGCTATCGAAATTGTAAATTTTCTAATGATAATTACATAAATAAAACATTAAGGTACTGGAATAACTTGTTTTTTCTTTCTATCACAACTATTTCGAACATTTACGTCTATTTTAATGGCGAATATCCGTCAATTTCGCGATCGTACATTTTATTGTACGATATAAAAGTCGGAAAACTTGTGTTGTAGTATTCCCAATGTGAAATATTTGTCGTCCGCAAGCGCCGCACATTCATTTCGAAGCGGAATAGAAATTTTCACCGAAATGGTACATTACCGGCAGTGACGGCGGCGGCGGCGGTACTAAGTGGCGGCAATCGGACCGAAACAGTCGCTTTTCGAAACCGTCCCCGTGAATTTCACGTAAGATGTGCGCCAATTGTGTTTCAACAAAATCGAAACTTGGAACCGTGCGAACATAATCAGGTAAATGTAGATTTGAAATTTTAATTTATGCGGCAGTTAAGTATTTGCGCTTAATTGAATTTCGTTCATTTATTAAATTTCCTGTTCAGTCAATCGTAATGATTTAGAGAATAATCAACTTTTAGAATTGAATTATTTCCAGCGCCCCGGTCGGTTTTTTATTGTTTCGTTCGTTTGTCAAGTAACAATTAATACCTCGACAAATTTAATTATAATTTGAACAGAACAAGCGGTAATACAATTTTCGTGTATTAATTAACATTTCAGCATTGAAACGAAATCTATTATCTTATCTATGGCCCTTTGTTTACTTATTCATCTTTACAAACATATGTTATTTAAGAGTAATCATATAATTATAGTTATCGATTTTGATTAAAACAATTCTTCTTACACGCTCAATTCTCCACATCCATATTCACAAAGACTTAATTGATACTGTCTCCAGTTAAATTGATTTAAAAATTCAACTAATTCGTTTTTATTGCAATGAGTGTGAGCAGAGAGAGAAGGTCAAAAACGATTATTGTAAATAAACGCCACGACTCAATTGACAAAAGGCTCAAACAAATCAATTTTAATCAATAGGTTTGTTAGTTTTGCACGTTAAACAACGTCTAATAAAACGTCGAATTATTGCCAAACTGTAATGTGTGAGGGTGCGATTATGGATAATGATACTAGAATTAGAAAAGTCACACCTTCGGCTAACAGCACCGTCGTAATTGGCCAGTCGACGTCCGGCGTTGTAGAAGAACAACAACAACAGCGGAATAGTGGCGTCGATCCGACCGCTAAACTCGAGTAAGTTGATTAGAATTAAGCTCGCCCCTCGATTATTGCCATGAAAAATGTCCATGTTGTTGTTGTCGGTATCGCTATAGTGTGCTGCACGATATCCACCATAATAAACTTAACACTTTAACAGCTTTATCAAAATATATTTGCGTGTTGTGTATATTTGTATATAGTTGGGGAAATAGACAAATATTGATCCCTTATTTGACAAATAAGCCGTAACGATGAGCCCCTCAAACGGGAATTCCCAATCCTCGATTTATCAAATTAATCGAACGAATAATTGCCAATTCCAGATGAAGTTCTAGATATAACTCAATCATTGTAAAAGTAGTTACGTGCATACATGAATAAATGGAGCTCTATTTGAGAATATATAGAATCGATTTTCTTTGTTAAATAAAGTGCAATGTTGTGAAAATACAATAAAACTAAACTATATTCGTTAGTAAACTTCGGGAGGGTTGAATTAGAATTAACATGTCTTGTAAACGTACCTCTCCCTGTAATTATAACGTAATTTGAAACAGTTAATTACCGGCCAAAAGCCCACGAAATCGATCGTTTCGGCGGATAATAGGCGTAAGTCTGCTTACAATTTTCTTACAATTAGTGGCATTTTTCAGCTTGTAACCGTTTCTCTATTGATTGCTTTCAAGTTTCAAATTAAGTTGAAATACAACAGAGAACCCCTCAACAACATAATTTACTAATTATGAGTTGATTAAATTGGCAAATCATCAAACAATCTACTTATATACAAGAATTTTCATACAACAAGACAATTTGAATTTTATAATTGACAAAAAACGTTTGTTTTTGGATTTGCCGACAGAACGCTATTGGGAGCCAACAATTCGAATCGAAAAGTATTCAGAAGTTTTCCAACCAGTCAATTTTAATAGTTTGCAAGATTGAAAAGACAGATTGTGCCGTATTTTCCGACCGAAAACACCTAAACTAGACTGTTTTTTTCAGTCTCAAGATTTATTTCTCTAGGAAAAGCCGTGACCCGTAAGAAAACTAGCGATTTATTCGATGATTAATAGTGAAGTTTTACCGAATTTTAAAGTTGAATCTATCGTATGGAGATTTACTGTAACTTTAAAATTAATTTGCTTACCGGAACTTACGAACAACCGACCTGAAAATTCAAAGTTTACAATCTAAGAGCCTAAAATGAATTACACCCCTTTTCTAATAAGATATAATTCACAGTAAAGATGAAAGACAAGTTTATGAACAAGCGGAGCTTCTTGATATTCGGTTTCATCGCCAAATTGATGAATCTCGCGTTCAATTTACGCCAGAGATCGAAGTGGTGAGAACAATGGAAAAAAACCGGGCATATTGCAATTTACTTGTTTTTCTCCTAAGTTTCTCTAATGGAAATAACCGCGGGTAGGCTTATTTTATCCGCACGCAACGCACATTGGAAACGATTTTCGTATCGGTGAAATTCGCAACACTAATATCGGGCGAGTATTGAATTTCTACTTTGATAAATCAGCAACGACCGCAATCTACAAGATAAGTTATATCGTCCAATTACAAAAAATTCGATTACGTTTCGAACAGATCTTGGATGGATACAAGTAGCGTTCTTTCGACCTATGAAGCGAACCTAACGAATTTACTGCTCATCTCAAACAAACTTCGCTATATTAGAAACGAAAAGAATACAAATAACGCAAAGAAACTGCGATGTTTCGAAATTGATTCCTAGATTAGTGAAATTCCGGTCAATTGTATTAGACGAGTTGGAAATTTCGTTGAATATTTATAAGAATTTATTCTGGAATGTCGAAATTTTGTCGAGTTGTTGCGCTAAAAAGCTTAAATCGGACGCTAACTCAATTAAACTCGAACGAAGATTTTAGTCCGTGATTTTTATATTCAGTCCGTAATCTCATTTATGAATCTTGTACTTAATTCCATCAGGAAGCACCAAGATCTACGAATATAAGCCTTAAAAAGATTTAGAAGACAGACTTCTATTTCAGGTGACAATCTTATTAGAATCATAATTAGAAAAATTAATGGCTATTGATTGATTACGATAAGAATCGTGAAGTTGATTGCAGCTATTTTAAGCGCCTACAGGAAACAACTTGTTGCCGCGACTAGACGACGAACTGTTGAAAATCCATTTAGAATTAACGTTCCAATGAAGCATTTGTAAAAAAGTTGATTAATTCTCGATTCAACAGTTAAACGTGAAAATTAATTTGCAGATTTCACTAAGTAAATCTTTTCCATTCGCGTTTCTTTCCCGACTCCACAGACTATTCTATCGATCGACAACAACTTCTCTGTTGTTGAAACGAAAAACTGTCTCACATAAATGCAAGTTAAAGTCGTTCCACCCCATAGATTCTCCAACAACAAAATTTATTTTATCTACGTACGTTCAATAGACTTATTAGAACCGGAATTGTTGACATTAGAAGTTGCAGCTTGGTCTAATGTGTTTGTTAAAGGAATCGTAGTGTTTCCCAGACGTTTTAATCGAAAGTGTATAAACACAAAATTTCAACGACTCGTTTCCACTAACGTTAGAAAAAAACTAGCCACTAGTGGAAAATAGAAACGAAAAGACTGAAGAGGGTGCACAGTTAAGCAACATGCAATGTTTCATGTCTCATCAAGCGAAACGTCCATTGGATTGATTGTTGTTGGAAATTGTGTGGAAATAATGGAAATAACAACAATTAAACGTAACGTTATTGTCAATAACAATCATCTTAATTCAGTCTAGATGACAAATTATGTCCATTTTTATCAACTTTTATAAGGAAAAAACTTCGAACTCGAATGAAATATGAAAGGAAGAAAACTGTTTGTTTCCGAGGAAATCATCCCAATTCGGTTTATTCGGTGATATTTGTTCCGTATAATTTAGATCCGCTGTCAAAATACTCGTTTTTATTTCAGTTTTAGTTTACAAACACATTTCCGATGTCAGATTCTTTAGAAGACAGCCAAAGTTGAAATATTTGTCGGAATTTGTGCAGATGTTTGGCTCAATAATTGAGCGAGACATTCATCACCGTCAAGTCTCATTGCGGAACAATGAAGCAATCTAATTAGTGCAATTAATTATCAAAAGTGGTCAATTATATTGCCAAACATGCTTATGTTACACTTTGAGCATTGTACGTAAATCGAATGCCCGTTTATCTCTAGAATGGTATTCTGTAATTAATCAATTTTCTTCTTCTATGGAATCTATCGAAATGAAGTTGTATTATGTCTTTTTCGATTCACAGCTCTAATATTGTAAAGAAAACCTATGGTGGATATTTTCCAATTGGTTGAATAAAGACTTTAATTTCACAGATGAATACATCAATTTCAACGGAATTGCCTTAATTAAATCGCTGATATTTATAAAATTTACTTCCACTTTGAAATCAATTCAATTATGAGTTAGAATCGAATCAAATACAATAAATAACGAAATAATGATGTCTGTTCTAGTATTTCTCGTATCAATTACTTATAACAAATTATTCTCAAAGCGGATCGTTTTGTTTACTATTATTAAATTTTTACCAGACTGTTGAAGTGGGAAAGTTTACGATGGAGAATTTTCGCAAACAAGGCCATAAAAATTAAAATCAATTTGAAAATGTTGTAGATTCGTATAGAAAGTATTCAAACGTGACCGAGTGTTTTACGAGAATTGCTTTGTTATAGAATTGAACGCTAGTTCAGCTGAAACTAATCGTATCAATCATATATCGATTGGAACATAAAAATTGATTTATTCGTTAAGACTTATTTTTAACTCAACAATCAACGAACATAAGAGCTGTTTATTTCGAATTTGTTGCAATTCTAGTAGAACTTCTATTGGAACTTGGAATTATTCGGAATTGGCTGAACTCCTGAAAAATATTAGTGCTGTGGTTGAATTTAATCACGCTTTGTCTGCGGGTGTATTAAATGATAACTAAAACATATCATTAACTATACAAACAATAACACATCACACTTCACCAATGTGATAGATGTAAGCATTTTTTAAGCATATTGGGCCATATGTGCGAAAGATAAAAGCACTCTATGCCTATTATAATAACAGGCGTTATTTTCGGAATATAAATACATCGATACCCCTTTTAGCCTTGTTTTCTACCTGATAACACACGAATGAACATTTTACACATAATATCCCATTAAAACGAGATATACAAGAATTTTTCGTTAGAGAAATAGATATGTGGAATCTATGATAACAAAATCGATTTGTTCCGGAATTTATGATAAACGCCAATCATTGATGAATCAACAATTTGTGATATTGTTTTATTTTTAGAAAGAAAAATTACCATACGAAAACACTGTGGACGAACGCTTTAAAACGCTTCTCTAGTGAACGTAAAAAACGTATCGATTTCGCTGCGGCTGTTTTCAAAGTAATGAATTCGACTAGTGAAACTGAAATAATACCGGAGAATCGCCCGAGATTTCCATCGAAACAGGTAATTTTTAATTTATCCGAAATTCTAATAATCACAAATCGAATTCGAATAGAATAGTGTCGATTCGAATTATATGAATCATTGTAAAGGACCCCCAAGTCTAACGGATTCGCTACCACCGTACAATAACGACGAGAAAATTGATGTTTGCAGTAATTGCAATCATCAAGACTTATTTAATAAGGAGGATGATGCGAATGAAGCAATACGAGAAGGTGATTGAGTTAATTCGATTTTTGTATTTGTCTTAAAGTTGATTCGACAGATTTCGCGTCCGTTTTTAAGCGGGGATTGATGTACAAAGGAATCTACTGGCCTAGTCTCACCAACAGTTTCCAATGTAAACACTTAGAATTGGCTTATCTGAGGTATTCGCATCGGCAAAGGCAGAAAGCTCTAATTATTGTGAATATTGTTGATTTGTTGTTGAAGGTAAAATTGGAGTTTCTACCATAATCATTTGTATTGTGGTTATTTTTATAGGCGGCATTAATCATAGTGTGGGCTAGTAGGAGTACATCTGACGATATGTCAACACATGCCAATAAAATCATCTGGTCTGTATGTTGTATGTCGATAAACATTGCAATTTGTGTGCTAGGCTGGTGGCGTTGTTTCGCTAATAATTACTTGCATTGGGCAGCCGTTTGTACTTGGCTATTATTAACAATCCAAGGCTTTATCGGGAATGGGGTCGGTTTCGGTATCAAAGAAGATCTAGTCTGGTATATACTCTTCACAATTTTCGTCCCATACGCTATGCTCCCATTACCGTTACGTTGGTGTATGATTGCCGGCTGTTTATCATCAATCGGTCATATTACCGTATTCACAGTTGAATTATACAGCAGTAACTACCGTAAAGACGAGGATAATGATTGTAAAATTCGCCGAATTATTGCCAATTCTATCCTATATTTAGCTGTAAATTTCGCTGGAATGTACACGAAATATCTAACCGACCGCAGTCAGAGGAAAGCGTTTTTGGAGACACATCGATCAATGGAAACACGTTACAAAACACAATACGAGAATGATAAACAAGAAAAATTGCTACTTTCAGGTAACTATTGGCGTAATTTAAAACCGATGTTATTACTATTCGAATATTTCTGCAGTACTTCCCGATTTTGTTGCCAAAGAAATGATTCGCGATATCGAACGTGAAGAGCGCGGCGGATCCTTTCAACCGAACCAATTCCATAAAATCTACATTCATCGGTATGAAAATGTCAGTATACTATTTGCTGACATTAAAGGCTTTACAGGTGATAAAACTTTAAATTCTATTATTAATCAAACAATAAACAACCTCTATTTAGCTTTAGCTAGCCAATGTAGCGCCCAAGAACTTGTACGTATATTAAACGATCTATTCGCCAGATTCGATAAATTAGCAACGGTAAGTATCAATAATTTTAAACTAAACATAATTAATTTTAAAGTACTTACAGGAGAATTATTGTCTTCGAATCAAACTTCTTGGCGATTGTTACTATTGCGTTTCCGGCTTACCAACCCCACGCACCGACCATGCTCATTGTTGTGTCGAAATGGGCCTCCATATGATCAAAGCAATTCGTGACACAAGACTCAAAACTCAGGTAAATCTTTCATAATAATCAATTGATTTTAAATACAATTCATATTTATATTAGCGTTTCTTTTATCTGTCGGGAATTATGTTTGGGTGGATTTTTTATTCGATAACTCCGTAATAAAATCGTAAAGTTTCGGTGAAACTTTTATATAAAGTTAGTGTAATTGAATTCAGTCTGGAAATTTTGATACAGTACAGCATTTTGAACTCGAGTGCTATTTGCAATGGAAACAACTGGCGAAAGGTGCAAGTCAAATTTAAGAGGAATATTGTTGATTTGGGAGTTTATTTCGAGACTGAATTATAAATTTTATATCGTTTAAGGATTTGTGTACAGAATTATTTCCCGATTCCCGAGTCAATATCAAGTTTAGAACTGCAATTTAAATATTGATTAGCGGTATTGTAATTATTTGTTTTTATCATTCTTAGCAAATTATCAAGCTAAAAATAACTAAATCCTTCATGAAGGAAAAGTTAGATTGATATTTGAGATCGTTCTAAGAATAGAATTGCTTTGTTCGAAAAATCGCGTTGGTAGTTGAATTAAAATAGTTAAATTGCAGTCAATAGTTGTAAAAATGGTGGATGCGCCGGGCAAATAAATTATTGGAGTTTAAAAATCATGCGATATTGTGTCGATTCTTGCTTATTCAAAAAAAAATTTGAAATGGGCCGAATCTAAGAACCGGCCTAATAACTTCCCCGACACATTCCGGATAGTTAATCATCAATTAGAAAAATTTATTAAAGACAAGTATCAGAAGTCGACAATTAATGCAATAGTCCAAGTTTAAAAAAAAACTAACTTATTTTAAAAATCAAAATCGGGAATCAAGAGCCGTGGTTATCTCACCACCACTGAAAAATTCAATGAGGAACCAGCACCTCGTCAACCAAAACTCTGTTTACTGATCGGTGATTCCACACACACTTTTCAGTTCAACTTTCTTATAAACTCGATACACGATTCAATTGCGAAATTTTGACAGAACCACAAAACTGTCATTTCAAAATTTCGCAATTGAATTTTCTATGGCAACCGATCCCTTATAGAAGGCGGCAAATTTGAATTGGTTGACTACACTATTTTGCCAATTTTGTGCCCTAATTAAAGAAAAGAAAAGAACATCGCACATGAGGGGTATTGTTTCGGACATAAAAGCACATGCCCTTTCGATTGGTGATATCAAATTAATATGTTATCTTAAATTTTTTTCAATCAACCCCCTCCTCCTTCCACCCCCGTGGTCCGATTGGCACCAAAAACTAATCAACTCGAGCGGCCACCAAATGGTTTGTGCTGACCAAATTTGAACTCAATCGGTTAAACCGTTTTTGAGTAATCGTTGGAGAAACGACAGACACACACACACACACACACACACACACACACACACACACACACACACACACACACACACACGGACATCAAGCTAAAAACTTCAAAAACGTGTTCAGGGGACCTCAAAACGTAAAGATCTGGTGAAATCTCGAATTCGAAATTTTGGTCCGAAACTAATAACTTCCCTACCCTTCGGTCGGGGAAGTTAATATGAAACTGGTCACAATTTGCTGAAATACCAATTGAGAATAAGTTGATCGAGTTGTCGGAAATTTGAAAAATAACACCTATAAAATATTTCTCTGTCGTGCAAGCTTTTAAACAATCGTCCGATTCGATATTAGAGCAGCATTTTGCAAAGCTAGATTTTTTGAACCTTTGAAATCTCGTCAAATCAATTTATCAATGTTTTCCTTGTTTCGTCGTTTTTTCTTCGACACCAAGAAAAAATTCGTCGAATAAATTTGTTACTTATAAATTTCCCGTGGGACTATTTATGCCGATCAGACAATCAATAAATCTGACGTAATAGAATCAATTTAACCACTCTATAAGTAAGACGTCGTCTAGATTTTAAAGTTCAAAACAATTTCTGCAATGTTAAAATTCAAAATGGATTAAAAATTTTAAACGCTTTTTATGGATTAATGTAAACGAAGTTGTATTGAAAACTTTTGATTGTATCGAGCTTTTCATTAGCGAATTTATGCGTGTTTCATTAGTTTAACAACAGTTTAATTAACAAATAGTCAAACAATTTCAACTGAAATAATGGCTTATTTAGATTTGTTTGTTTTGTTTTATAGTCAATTCCATCAATTTTTGTAATATAATTGAATTCGATAGAGTCTCCATCCATGTGTAACATTCGAAGATTTAATTTGCTTCTACAGAACCCCAACAAATAACTACATTAGGCCTGAATAAATATAACGAAAAAATTGTTCTTTTTAACGTTCCGCCTTGGATAAACCATTTTAGTTCTTCCTAGACGGTTGAATAACTCTTCAACTCTACACTAAACTAATAATAAAGTTATTAAAATTAGATTTGCTGTTCAATTTTAGATCAAATCCAATCAAATACAAAATATTGAAGTTTAGTGTGCTGACTTGTTTGAGATAATCTTTTTGTTCCGAAAATCAACGTTGATTTTAATGTTGATTGAACCATCAGCGTTTAATTTTGAATTTTACACTATACACATTGTACACTGTATAAATTGTAGCAATTATCGATACAATATCAGTTTTCTTTTTAACTATTCTCGATACTGGCTGTTTTTGAATCAACAACTGAACGCTTGTATTTTTCAAGTTAATTATTCTCATTAAAATATTTAATTAAAATGCCGACAGAAGTTATATTGGGAAACCATCAAATCAAATAACGATTAATTATAGAAATTAAAAATATTCGACGATATTAGAGAATGACTATGAATTTCTTTAACAATTAAGAATGGAATAATTGTTCAAATCTTTTATATTTTGAAAAAAAATCACTACAATAGTAGTAGACGTGGATTTAAACTTGATTTACAATAGTTTAAGTCTGCTTTTCCATTTTTATCAGTTTATTTGATAATTGCACACGGTTAATTTGCACATTCATGTAGATTAAAGCGAAACATAAAAATCCCCATTTCTAATTTCATAAGTACTCAATTTTAACATTCAAAATACATCTATTATTAGTGTAAGCACAGCTTTAGTTGTTACATTTTTCTATAATTGGCATATTATGTTGCATTCAAATAAATGATTTGCAATTACTTTGTGAAACGTCTCGTGATTGCCCAACTCATTATCTACTTGAAATAATAAGATAAACTTCAAGTAAATTAAACCTAACTGTAGTATAAGAAGCTGATTTTCAATGTCAGCTTCTTTAGTCGTAAAGAATCAGTGAAACTGCACTATGGAGAAATTGGTTAAATTTACAGAAGAAGAGATCAAACTAATTTTGGCGAATTTAGCCAAATTTCATAGTAACAACTATTCGTTAAAAAATGAGTGTACAATTAGAAATAAATTATTAAACGATCAAAAATTAGCATCGATGGAGATTTTGAAGACATCCCTGGATGGTAATCTGGATTTGAAGATAACCAAAGTGGAGATTTTGAACAAAATTCAGGATGCTTTGACGAAATTTGAAAGCTTATCGAAATATTCAGTGTGTCACGGTAAACTGGAAATTGTGAATATTTCATTTGATTCCAACCGGAAAAACTGTAAATTTCTCAATAGTTTGAATTTAAATTTGCCGATAATGTTCGATGTTGTTACATTTCTCGCTGAAATCGGTATGAAAAATTTGTACGATTTCGAAAGTAAAGTTCGATTCTATTTGCGAGAATTACAACAGCTTTCTAGTGATTTGGTGGTGCTATCGCAAGAACTCATTATAAATTCCTACCAAATAATGGGTTTATTTTCTGTATTGAACAAGCTAGAAAATTCTTCAAACTCGACTAGAAAACTAATCGATGGATTTGTTGAAATACTTGTAACGAATCCGGTAGTTCTCGACGATTGCATTGAAGTTATGAAGAAGAAACTTGGACATAATAATTTTTCAATAACTGATTACCAACAACAAAATGCCGATGAACGAGGTGGCTTTTTGGGTGAACACTCAACATTACAAATTAACATCAACAATTCGTCGGAAGATTACATGTTTTTCGTTAAATCCCTACCGATAACTAGCAGTCAACGCGATTTCCTGTGCGATATGAACGGCGCTTTCAAAGAAAGACAATTATTTGGTAAATATTTCGAATTATTGAAACAACAAAAGATTAATCTATTAGATGATTGTATCCCGACTTGTTATTTCTCCAATACTGAACATCTAATCCTGCAGAACCTTGGTACTGAAGGATATACGTGTTTCAATAGCCGTTCGACATTGACTTTAGAATTGATGGAAGCTGCTTTAACATCATTGGCGAAATTTCATGCCAGTAGTTTAGTTTTGGAAGAGTTAATCAGTCGTCAATCGCAAAAGGAGTACCGTTTAATCAACGATCTTCAACTGGAATTAGAAGAAGCTTTCTATGGTGATAATTATATGGCGTATTCATTCACAAAAGCTGGTAAACGTGGTATTCCTGCTCTATTCGAACTGATTGGTAATGTTGTAATTGACGGAAAATCAGGTGTTGAACTGACTAGTGAAAGTATGGGCAAACTACGATTTTTTGTACGACCGTCAAACAAATATCGCAATGCAATCTGTCATGGGGATTTATGGGCGAAGAATTTATTGTTTAAAAGTGACCAACAGCAGGTCCATTGTGTTATTGTTGATTTTCAAACGTATCGATATTCACCGCCAGGGCAAGATGTTATGGGGTTTTTATATTTAACAAGCGATCAAAAATTTAGGGAACAACATTTAGAGCAATTATTGGAATTTTATTATAGTAAACTCAATCAAAATTTGGATGATTATAATTGTGGCAACATTATTAGTTGGGAAGAATTCAAAGACAGTTGCAATTATTATAAACAATTCGCTATAACACAACGAATAAGCCATTTTCAAGTTGTTGCATGGAGTAAAGATGTGATCGATGATTTGTTTAAAGATCCAGAGAATGTCCGTAAGGTTATTTACGAGGATCGTTACGATTTTATTAAATTGGTTTGTAGAAGAGATCAAATTTATAAAGACTTAAATTGTAATGCAGTCAACGAACTTATCGAATTCTTTAAATCACAATTATAACAAATTTATTTATTAATAAATTCAAAGATAGTCACAATAATCTTTTAAATCGTGTATCGAATCGAAAATCCTCTTCTTGAAACTCTCATCTTTATCCATATGCTCCACAACCAAGACGCTGCGATCTTCCAAAAAACACCTCTTATAAACTGCTTCATCTGCGAAATATTTCATTACATCATCGCCCGATAACAGAATTAGCGGTAAATAAATCGCTGTTTGAACCAAACCGAATAATTTCTGTTCTTTACAGCTGTCGAAGAATTCATTAAAACTAAGAATTTTCTTCAAATCCCTGCCATAACAAGCCAGATTTTTCTCTAAACAACTATAATAATAACCAATCAAATGGTACATGTGTTTACTTCGAAACTCCCTAGAAGTTGTCAGGTATAATAAAGCTAGAAGGTCTTGAGCAGGCGGTACATATCTGCCGCATTGAAAATCAACAAATTTACAATTAATCGGTCGATCATTATCATATTTTATTAGGAAATTAGTAGCCCAACAATCACCATGACTGACAACATTCCTGTAGGTTGTTGACGGTTTAACTAAATCATAAATTCGATAACATGCCTGCTTTAGAACATCACGAAATAGCTTGCCTGAGGCTAGTTTTTGTGGAAATTTGAAAATTTCAATACAGCTTAAAACACCAACAATAGCAGCATCATTTTCGATTTTCGAAACCATAGCTTCACCATCTTGAAATAAAGATTCAACAAAATTGTAATGTTCATTTAAACGATACGGTTCTCCTAACTCATCACTTAGTTGTTCCTCGTAGATTAGACCAGACGCGTGTAATTTAGATAATGATGATAATGTAACAATAACAGCATCATAATCTAAAGTTTCGTGTTTGTTTAGGGTTTGATAACCGTTATCGATTAAATTATCCATAACTAGGAATTCTTCTGGATTCTTATAGTAGCATTGAGGGACGCATTGTTTCAATAACGCAATTTTATTGTGAATTCTTTCGAATAAATCGTAAATGAAGACTTCTTTATCGAAAGCACCAACACTGCGTGCAAACTCCGCTACAGATGGTGATAACGGGAAGAATTTCACGAAAAATTTTAAATCTTGTTCCTTGTTCTTCCCTTCAGATTGTAACAACACTTTCAGTTTTAATACCGCATGATCGCCCATAAAACCAGATCGTTCTTTTAATGGTTCTGTTAATTTCGACACAATTTCATAGTTACTTTTTGGATATTTACAATGGAGAATTTCGCTGATTTGTTCGTTTGTAATGTCAGGTCGTTCACTTGGTGGCATGTTTACAATTTATTAAACTTGAATTAAATTTTTAACGAGACAATAGTGTTTTTAAAAAAATGTTATCTATAAATTGCGCAATATTATGAAAGGTTCTTATTATCACTGATAAACAATTTAATTTATGATTCCTCTACTAGGTTGACCTGAATATGAGGATCGGTATCCATTCAGGATCGGTACTTTGCGGAGTTCTAGGATTGAGGAAATGGCAATTCGATATCTGGTCATACGATGTCCGTTTAGCCAACCATATGGAATCTGGCGGAATTCCCGGGTATTTCTCAATCAAAATCCCGAAAATCTATTAAACATAACGTAATTATCATTAATAGACGCGTTCATATATCAGAAGCCACTTACCAGTGTCTAAATGGTGCTTATGAAGTTGAATCTGGCAATGGTCAAGATCGCGATTCGTATTTACGTCAACACGATGTCACCACTTATTTAATAAAACAATCCGAACCGATGCATAATCGGCGACGTTTAGCATCAAGACCGAGTCTATTTTCGAATCGTTTGTTGTCCGACGATGAACCAGGCAGCGGTTTTAGCACTCCGGTTACACCATCAACGCCGGCCTCACCGCCTCCAGTTTCTTCGTCACGTGAACGCAGCGATAGCGGCATTCAACAAAGTACGGTAGACGACGAAAATACGACCGATTGGACTCCGGAGATTCCGTTCAAAAACGTATAATTGGTAGAATATCCAGCGGGTTCTGTGCAAATCACCAATTTACAGTTTTCTAATCGAATTAAGAAACACCTCTGCGGTGTGCTCAGAGAAGCCTGTTTTTACGTCAGTTAGGCTGAAGCAATACCTAACCGGCAGTTTCTCAATCGTTTAGACACTTCTAGTCAAATTTAAAGAGAAAACTTGCCTCTTATTCACATTTTTGAATTGATAACTAAATTTTGAAAGCAACTTTCAATTAGTTTCCATATTCAGCCAAATTTTAACAAATTCTGGTCTTCCGGCTCTTCCAGTTCAAATTTTGAGACTTTTAGACAAAATTTGGGTAAATCATTCAAAAGTATATAGTTTAAAGATAAGTCCTGTTAGTTAGTGAGCAATTCGTAAAATATTTTGTCGCTTTAAAGGAGACTCTCAGAGGACTTTTTTGAAAAAACTGGACCACAGCTCTTCGGAAAATCGGTTAGAAGCGCTTCTTTTGGGCAATATCGTAATTTTCATCACATTTTGGACGTGGATTGCACAGAATCTTGTTGGTTGTTGCTAACAAAACACCCGCTAATCACATCTCTATTATAGTTACACAACGCAATATCGAGCGATTTAGATGAGGATTTAGATTCAATCAATTATCCGTACAATAAACAAAAATACGATTTGAATGAGTCGCGTTTGAAGAAACGTGGCTCAACATTTCATGGAACCGTCGAACAAGTTGATGAAATTATCGACCACAGTATTGAAATTGAGAGCAATAAACGTATGAGAAACGCTAATGTTAACACATGGACATTACGGTTCATTGATAAAGATATGGAACTTCAATTCAGTCAATTACGTGAAGATATGTTCAAATCGAATATGTTGTGTTGTTTTATTATTTGGCTATTTATTGTACTGTGTCAAGCGACAATTTCTACATTGTAAGCGTTATTTTTCACGATTTAATCAATTTTATTTGATTACAAATTTATTGTAGAAATGATATAATTATAACGTTTTTAACGGTAACAACTCTACTATTAACATCGACGACAATTCTGGTGATGGCTGAGGAATTCGACCAATTTCCTGAAGTCTTGCAAAAGATCTCATCGACTTTAATGCATAATCGCCGTAGTCGTACCGTTTTCATTTTTGGTGTGATCGTTATTATGGGTCTAACAAGTTCAGTTAGTTTAATTGTTGGATCAGATAGTCAAACTAGTACTAATGAAACTAGTGTTAATGAAACAGCACTGAAAATATCCGAGAACTTATTGAAAACTAGTCTATTTTTGAATAATGATCGTGTTTCCGACAATTCTGATAATTTATCGCTGAATACTTCAACAAATTGCCCCGAGAATTGCATGAAGGAACGTCTAAAATCTGAAATTGAAGACTTGCTGAAACAAGCTGAAAATATAACAGTATTGAGTAACGAAACATCGAATATTGTTAACAATATTAATAAAAAATTATTGATTTTGAATAAGACAATGTCGATGTTCAGTTCGTCACGTACGAAACGTTCGGCTGATTTCAGGACAATTTTCGTGCCGGTTTTACTACCAACAAATTTCACATTAGATTCATTAATGGTCAGCGAATCTTTTCCAACGTGTCCACATCCCGAATACGTTGTCTTCACTTGGGTCTTATGCCTTATAGCACTAGCGACAGCTTTAAAACTCTATTATTTAATCAAACTATTCCTCGCTTTTGTTATGTTGGTCATCTACGAGATTCTCATCATGGTGCCGTACCAGCAAATTTTCGACAACGCTATCAAACACGTCAATGAGTAACATTAGTCAATTATTCATTTTAAATAATCTAAAACTAACAATTTCAGTAAACTTATCCCTTTATCGGCTCAAATGTTGATTCTTTTGACTGTATTCTTCTTAATGGTGGCATATCATGCACGTTTAGTTGAGGTGACATCACGTTTAGATTTCTTGTGGAAACAACAAGCGGAACGTGAATTGAACGAAATGGAAGAAACACGACATACAAATACACAATTATTGAAGAATATCCTCCCAGATCATGTTGCTAAACATTTCTTATCGAACGATCGGAATAGCGAAGAATTGTACTCGCAATCGAGAGATGAAGTCGGGGTTTTATTTGCTAGTATTCCAAATTTCACCGAATTCTATTCGGAGGATATCAATAAAGGCGTTGAATGTATACGATTGTTGAACGAAATTATTGGTATGTATGCATTATAAGTTTAATTAGAGAGGAAAATGTATTTTTTTAGCGGATTTTGACGAGTTATTGGATGAAGAGCGGTTTAGTAATATCGAGAAAATCAAAACTGTTAGTGCTACTGCTACTTATATGGCAGCGTCCGGCCTCAATCCCTCTCATAAGGTTTGTAAAGGGTTTCTGAAGTCCACCCCAATAACACTAAGTGTCCAAAAATAAAGCCCCAATTTTGGTGTTTATGCGACAGGATTGCATCAACACGGACAGTCCGGAGCATCTCTGCAGCCTGATCGATTTCGCCTTAGCAATGCGCGCCAAACTAGACGACATCAACAAGGATTCGTTCAACAATTTCGGCTTAAGGGTCGGCGTCTCTTGTGGCCCGTTAGTGTGCGGTGTTATCGGTGCTAGAAAACCAGTCTTCGATATTTGGGGTAATACAGTGAACGAAGCTTCCCGTATGGATTCAACTGGTGTTATTGGTCAAATCCAAGTACCAAAATATACAGCCCAATTATTAGGCGTTAGAGGGTACGAATTGAAAAAACGCGGTACGATTGAAGTTAAAGGCAAAGGCCAAATGGAGACGTATTTTGTTATTGGACGGCAGCAAGGACGGCCGACAACTTTCCAACGGCAACCGAGTCATTACAGTACGTTGGCGGCGGTTGTTTATGCGATGGCACAAAGTCGGCGAAAACACACCGGTAATCCACGTAAGCAATCAATGTTGATTTGAATTAGGAATTTAGCGAATTTTTCCGATTGTTTAATAGATGGAAATTCAGTTTTGGGCCGCGCCAAGACAGCACAGAGGATCTTTAACTACAGCTCGATGAGGATAACGCACCGAACCCCGGCATACCCTCTCAGGCGGAATACAACGCGAGCTAGTCAGCGAAACATGCACGCCAGGTATACTCCTTCCGAAATTCTCAATCTGTACCGATTTGTTTTGTTTTAATTCAAAGATCTCAGCCGAATATGCGCCAATTAGGTAGCCAGTTAGAAAACATGAAATCCTACAAATCAATGGAGAAAGACCCGACAATCAACAATATTAGCAAAATGATGGTATCGCATTCAGCGCCGCACACACCAGTCTCATGTCCCAGTCATTACGAGGGTGGTCTGTTTCGAACAGTTCCCCGGCTGTTATCCGAACCGATAGTGGGTGGAGGCCGGTCCAAGAATCCCTCACCATCTACGAAAACCAGTCGATTAGAACGCAACTCGCCGCAATTAAATTCAATAAAAACATGTGCCGGTGGTGATAATTTGAACAATTCGATCGGTGTAAATTCACCGAAAAGTCCCAAGAAGAATCCGAAATTCTTCTTGAAATCACCGTTAATTAAGCGCGATACGAAAATCCAGTTGGAACGATCGAATTCCAAAGATCGACCAATACGGATGAATTCTTTAGATGGGACTCATGTGTAATTTTCTAGACAAATTTGTAATCTAGTCGTAGTTTTTAAGGATTTTTTGTATGATTGCCAATAAAATAAGTAAGAGGACAGTGGGACCAATGCTGGAGAGATGCCTAATAGTCGAACGGTAAATCGAGGGGACAATTGTAAGAAATAATAAATGTTGTAAATAAATGTTGCTAAAATTGTGACTATTGATTTATTTATTAAACGAAATAAAACACTTGCAAAAATCATAAATGCCCTTGTTTATTCAAGACAGGGTGGACTGGAATATGAATCAGGCGATTCAGGAGCTTGTGCCAATTTTATCAATACTAACATCACTCTAACTAGAGCCAAATAATTTCACTAAAATTACGACTTACTTTGTTAATAAAGGCAAAAATTTGATTTTGTTTTGGATAAATGGCCAAATAACTCTTCAACTCAATGCTAAAATAACAAGGAAGTTATTAAAATTAAATTGACTGTTTATTTTAAATCAAATCCAATTAAATGCAAAACATTGAAATTTAGTGTTGACTTTTTTGAGATAACCTTTTTGTTCCAAAAATCAACATTAATTTAAATGTTGATTGAAACCATCAGTGTTAAATTTAAAATTTAAGCTACATCGATTTTTGTTAAACTGTAGCAATTATTACCGATACAATAATTGCTATATTAATTATCCTCGATACTGGTTGTTTTTGAATTAATAACTGAACGTTTATGTTTTCAAACAAATAGATTTTTATTAAAACATTTAATTAAAAAGTCGACAGAAGTTACATTCGGAAATAATCAAATAAAACAACGAATAACTATAAAAATTAAAAATATTCAACGATATTAGAGAATGATTATGATTGTCTTCAAGAATTAACAGTGGAAAATTTCTTCAAATATTTTATAAGATGAAAAATAATTACCACTATAGTAACACGGATTTAAAGTTAATTCACAATATCTAAAGTCTACTTTCCATTTTTAGCAGTTTATTTGATAAATTAAAGCGCACATCCCACGTAGAATCAAACTGCAACACCCAAATCCCCCAATTCTAATTTCGTGAGTCCTTTTAGCTTTAAATTTTAAAACATATTAATGATGAATAAAATTTGTTCGGGTATGCGCAGCTTTAGTTGTTACATTTTTCTAAATATAATTGGCTCCTTATAATGCATTAAAATAAAATGATTTGCAATTATTTTGTAGAACCTCGTGATTGCCCAACTCATTATCTACTTGAAATAATAAGATAAACTTCAAGTAAATTAAACCTAACTGTAATATAAGAAGCCAATTTCCAGCATCAGCTTCTTTAGTTGTACAGAATCAGTGAAATTACACGATGGAAAAATCGGTTAAATTCACAGAAGAAGAGATCAAAATAATTTTGGCAAATTTAGCCAAATTTCATTGTAACAACTATTCGTTAAAAAATGAGTGTACAATAAGAAATAAATTATTAAACGATCAAAAATTAGCATCGATGGAGATTTTGAAGACGTCCCTAGATTTGAAAATAACCAAAGCGGAGATTTTGAACAAGGCTGAGGATGCTTTGACGAAATTTGGAAGTTTATCGAAATATTCAGTGTGTCACGGTAAACTGGAAATTGTGAATATTTCATTTGATTCCAACCGGAAAAACTGTAAATTTCTCAATAGTTTGAATTTAAATTTGCCGATAATGTTCGATGTTGTTACATTTCTCGCTGAAATCGGTGTGAAAAATTTATACGATTTTGAAAGTAAAGTTCGATTCTATTTGCGAGAATTACAACAGCTTTCTAGTGATTTAGCAGTGTTGTCGCCGGAGCTCATCAAAAATTCCTACCAAATAATGGTTTTATTTTCTGTATTGAACAAGCTAGAAAATTCTTCAAATTCGAGTGGAAAACTAATCGATGAATTTGTTGAAATAATCTTAACGAATCCGGTAGTTCTCGACGATTGTAATGAAGTTATGAAGAAGAAGCTTGGGCATAATAATTTTTCAATAACAGGTTACCAACAACAAAATTTTATTGAACGTGGTGGGTTTCTGGGTGAACACTCAACATTAAAAATTAACATCAATAATTCGTCGGAAGATTACACGTTTTTCGTTAAATCGCTACCAACAAATCCCAGTCAACGTGAACTTCTGTTCGATATGAACAGCGCTTTCAAAGAAAGACAATTATTTGGCAAATATTTCGCATTAGTGAAACAACAAAAGATTAATCTATTAGATGATTGTATCCCGACTTGTTATTTCTTCAATACTGAAATGTTAATACTGCAGAATCTTTTACCTGAAGGATATACGTGTTTCAATAGCCGTTCAACATTAAATTTAGAATTTATAGAAGCTGCTTTAACATCACTGGCCAAATTTCATGCCAGTAGTTTAGTTTTGGAAGAGTTAATCAGTCGGCAATTACAAAAAAAGTATCGTTTAATCAACGATTTTCAATTGGAGTTACAAGAAGCTTTCTACAGTGGTAAAGGTATGTCGAGTTTATTATTAGAGGCTTGTAAACGTGGTATTCCTGCTGTTCTCGAATTGATTGGTGATGTTGTAATTGACGGAAAATCCGGCGTTGAACTGTTTAATGAGAGTATAGATAAAATGCCATTTTTTGTACGACCATCAACCAAATACCGCAATACAATCTGTCATGGTGATTTATGGGTGAACAATTTAATGTTTAAAAGTGACCAACAGCAAGCCCATTGTGTTCTTGTTGATTTTCAATCGTATCGATATTCACCACCAGCGCAAGATGTTATGACCTTTTTATATTTAACCAGCGATCAAAAATTTAGGAAACAACGTTTAGAACAATTAATGGAATTTTATTATAATGAACTCAATCAAAATTTGGAAAATTATAATTGTAGCAACATTATTAGTTGGGAAGAATTCAAAGATAGTTGCAATTATTATAAACAATTCGCTATAACTCAACGAATAAGTCACTTCCATGTTATTGCAATGAGTAAAGACGTAGTTCATGAGGTATTTAAAGATCCTGAATATGTCCGCAAGATGTTTTTCGAAAGTCGTTTCGATTGTGTAAAAACTGTTTGTGAAAGAGATCAAATTTATAAAGATTTAAATTGTGACGCACTCAACGAACTTATTGATTTTTTTAAAACACATTTATAACAAATTTATTTTTCAATAAATTCAAAGAAAATCGGAATAATCTTTTAAATCGTGTATTGAATCGAAAATCCTCTTATTGAAACTCTCATCCTTATCCGTATGCTCCACGACCAAGATCTTCTAAAAAATGCCTCTTATAAAGGGCTTCCTCTGCGAAATATTTCGTTAAATCATCGCCTGATAACAGAATCAACGATAAATAAATCGTTGTTTCTTCTAAAAAAATAATTTCTGTTCTTTACAGCTGTCGAAAAATTCATTAAAATTGAGAATTTTCTTCAAATCCCTTCCATAACAAGCCAGATTTTTCTCTAAACAACTATAATAATAATCAATCAAATGGTACATGAGTTTATTTCGAAAGCCCCTAGAAGTTGTCAGCAAATTTGCAATTAATTGGTCGATTATTATCAGATTTTATTAGGAAATTAGTAGCCCCATTATTCACAACAATCCTGTATGTTTATGACGGTTTAACTAATTTATCAATCCGATAACATGCCTACTCTAGAACATTACGAAATAATTTCCCTGAGATTAGCTTTTGTGGAAATTTGAAAATTTCAATACAATTTAAAATATCAACAATAGCCACATTAAAATTCCATTATTTAATCAAACTATTCCTCGCTTTTTTTGTGCTGGTTGTCTACGAGATTCTCATCATGGTGCCGTACCAGCAAATTTTCGACAACGCTATCAAACACGTCAATGAGTAACATTAGTCAATTATTCATTTTAAATAATCTAAAACTAACAATTTCAGTAAACTTATCCCCTTATCGGCTCAAATGTTGATCCTTTTGACTGTATTCTTCTTAATGGTGGCATATCATGCACGTTTAGTTGAGGTGACATCACGTTTAGATTTCTTGTGGAAACAACAAGCGGAACGTGAATTGAACGAAATGGAAGAAACACAACATACAAATACACAATTATTGAAGAATATCCTCCCAGATCATGTTGCTAAACATTTCTTATCGAACGATCGGAATAGCGAAGAATTGTACTCGCAATCGAGAGATGAAGTCGGCGTTTTATTTGCTAGTATTCCAAATTTCACCGAATTCTATTCGGAGGATATCAATAAAGGCGTTGAATGTATACGATTGTTGAACGAAATTATTGGTATGTATGCATTATAAGTTTAATTAGAGAGGAAAATGTATTTTTTTAGCGGATTTTGACGAGTTATTGGATGAAGAGCGGTTTAGTAATATCGAGAAAATCAAAAACTGTTAGTGCTACTGCTACTTATATGGCAGCGTCCAGCCTCAATCCCTCTCATAAGGTTTGTAAAGGGTTTCTGAAGTCCACCCCAATAACACTAAGTGTCCAAAAATAAAGCCCCAGTTTTGTTGTTTGTGCGACAGGATTACATCAACACGGATGGTCCGGAGCACCTGAGCAGCCTGATCGATTTCGCCATAGCAATGCGTGCCAAGCTACACGACATCAACAAGGATTCGTTCAACAATTTAGGCTTAGGTGCCTCTTGTGTGCGGTGTTATTGGTGCCACTATTCCTTTTAAATCAAATCCATTCAAATGCAAAATATTGAACTTTAGTGTTGACTTGTTTGGGATGATCTTGTTCAAAAATTGAACATTGATTGGAATCAATGTGTTTAATTTAAATGTTAAACTACATCGATTGTCGTTAAATTGTAGTAACTATTACCGAGATAATAACCGTTATTTTTTTAATTATCCAGGATGATAGTTTTTGAATCAATATCTAAACGCTTTGTTTTCAAACGAATAGATTATTTTTATTAAAACATTTAATTAAAAAGTCGAGAGAAGTTACATTCGGAGATCATCAAATAAAACAACGAAAAGTTACCTCAATTAAAAATATTCTAGGATAATTAATAGCGGCTAATTAGGAATGGAAAAATTATTCAAATATTTTATAAGACGAAAAAAAAATCACTACAATAGCAACACGCGTAGACTTGGATTTAAAGTTGATTTACAATATTTAAAGTCTACTTTTCTGTCTTTATCAGTTTATTTGATGAATTCACACGGTTAAAGCAGGCATCCACGTAGAATCAAAATCCCCCAATTCTAATTTCGTGAGTCCTTTTATCTTTAAAATTTGAAACCTATTTATGATGAATGAAATTTGTTCGAGTACGCGCAGCTTTAGTTGTTACATTTTTCTGTAATTGGACCATTATGCTGCATTCAAATAAAATGATTTGCAATTATTTTGTAGACGCTCGTGATTGCCCACCTTATTATCTATTTGAAACAATAAGATAAACTTTAAATAAATTAAACCTAACTGTAATATAAGAAGCCAATTTCCAGCATCAGCTCCTTTAGTTGTACAGAATCAGTGAAATTACACGATGGAAAAATCGGTTAAATTCACAGAAGAAGAGATCAAAATAATTTTGGCAAATTTAGCCAAATTTCATTGTAACAACTATTCGTTAAAAAATGAGTGTACAATTAGAAATAAATTATTAAACGATCAAAAATTAGCATCGATGGAGATTTTGAAGACGTCCCTAGATTTGAAAATAACCAAAGCGGAGATTTTGAACAAGACTGAGGATGCTTTGACGAAATTTGGAAGTTTATCGAAATATTCAGTGTGTCACGGTAAACTGGAAATTGTGGATATTTCATTTGATTCCAGCCGGAAAAACTGTAAATTTCTCAATAGTTTGAATTTAAATTTGCCGATAATGTTCGATGTTGTTACATTTCTCGCTGAAATCGGTGTGAAAAATTTATATGATTTTGAAAGTAAAGTTCGATTCTATTTGCGAGAATTACAACAGCTTTCTAGTGATTTAGCAGTGTTGTCGCCGGAGCTCATCAAAAATTCCTACCAAATAATGGTTTTATTTTTTGTATTGAACAAGCTAGAAAATTCTTCAAATTCGAGTGGAAAACTAATCGATGAATTTGTTGAAATAATCTTAACGAATCCGGTAGTTCTCGACGATTGTAATGAAGTTATGAAGAAGAAGCTTGGGCATAATAATTTCTCAATAACAGATTACCGACAACAAAATTCTAATGAACGAGGTGGGTTTCTGGGTGAACACTCAACATTAAAAATTAACATCAACAATTCGTCTGAAGATTACACGTTTTTCGTTAAATCGCTCCCAATAACCGGCAGTCAACTTGATTTCCTCTACGACATAAACGGTACTTTCAAGGAGAATCAATTATTCAACAAATATTTGGGATTATTGAAACAACAAAAGATTAATCTATTAGACGATTGTATTCCAGTTTGTTATTTATCCAACACTGAAATTCTAATTCTGCAAAATCTTGAATTTGAAGGCTATACGGCTTTTAATTGTCGTTCATCGTTGAATTTAGGATTCGTTAAAGCTGCTTTAACGTCACTGGCGAAATTTCATGCCAGTGGTTTAGTTTTGGAAGAGCTAATCAGTCGGCAATTACAAAAAAAGTACCGCCTAATCAACGACTTTCAATTGGAATTGCAAGAAGGTTTCTATAGTGGTAAAGGCATGCCCTATTTGGGATTAAAGTCTTGTAAAGGTGGTATTGGGGCGCTTTTCGAATTGATCGGTGATGTTGTAGTTGATGGCAAATCAGGTGTTGAACTATTCAAAGAAAGTGTAGATAAACAAATATTCTTTGCACGACCATCGACCAAATACCGCAATACAATCTGTCATGGCGATTTGTGGACGAAGAATTTAATGTTTAAAAGTGACCAACAGCAAGTCCATTGTGTTCTTGTTGATTTTCAAACATACCGATATTCACCACCAGCGCAAGATGTTATGGCTTTTTTATATTTGACCAGCGATCAAAAATTCAGGAAACAACATTTAGAGCAATTATTGGTATTTTATTACAATCAACTCAATCAAAATTTAGATGATTATAATTGTGGCAACATTATTAGTTGGGAAGAATTCAAAGACAGTTGTAATTATTATAAACAATTCGCTATAACTCAACGAATATGTCATTTCCAAGTTGTTACAATGAGCAATGACGTGGTCGATGATGTGTTTAAAGATCCTGAATATGTCCGCAAGGTTATATTCGAGGATCGCTACGATTTTATTAAATTGGTTTGTAGAAGAGATCAAATTTACAAAGACTTAAATTGTAATGCAGTCAACGAACTTATCGAATTCTTTAAAACACAATTATAACAAATTTAGTTATTAATAAATCCAAAGAAAATCAAAATCTTTTAAATCTTCTTGGAACTCTCATTTTTAGCCATGCTTCACAACCAAAAAACTAAGCCAAATAGTTGTTCTTTAGGGCTGTTGAAAAATGCATTAAAATTAAGAATTTTCGTCAAATCTTTGCCTCAACAAGCCAGATTTTTCGCTTTGTATGATTGCCGACAAAATAAATAAATCGATGGGACAATCGTAAGAAACAATAAATGTTGTAAATAAATGTGAGTATTGATTTATTTATTAATTAAATGGAATAAAACGCGTCTATAACACTATTTACAATTATACAAAAATCATAAATGCCCCTGTGCCACCCATTCATGCCTAGGTGTACTGGAATCTGATCCAGGCGATTCGGGGGCCTGTGTCTGTCCAGTTGTCGTATCATACTCCTCTATCTTATCGATATTACCAACTTCACTCTGATAAGCAACAGGGGTGGCCCGTTCTGAGCCGATTTGCGAATAAGTAGCTTCACTACTTACAACTGAAATATATTCAGGATTCTGATAATGGGTACATGCAACATCTTGGTTATAATAGCTGGGGTACGATGTTAAATTCGTTAGATTCGTGATGGCTGGATGTTGATAGATTTGGTGATTTGGTGATTGATTAGGCGCTGGTTGTGCCGAAATTTGATATGGAGGCGGTGGGCTTGATGTCAACGACCAACAATTAATCGCCGGACTCATTATTGTCGTTGGCGTTTGCGGCTGTGACACCGTTGACCAACTTGTATAAGTAGCAGTTGGAGGAGCGTAATTCGATGATTGTTGGATATGATCCGGTAGATTATAAACTAGAAGAGAAAATGTAATTTTGTTTGGCTATAAATTTGTTGGACTTTTACCATGCGGTGGCGGCGATACGGACGTTGCTTTCGGCCGTTGCAGGGGATACGGCGATGCTCGATTCTCCCTCAACGAATTCCTTGTGCAATAAATACTATCAACTGATGGATAGATCGGTTGATGTTGGGCAAATAAAAAACCACCACATCGACTAGCCGATGCTTGTTGACTGTAACTCGGCGAATATTCTCGTTGATTATAATTAGTTTCGGGTCGTTCTTTTGCATCGAGAAACGCTTTAGCGAACGGATTATATTTAATTTTCAACGATGTAACTTCCTCATTTTGATAAGCAGTAACTGCAATAAATTGCGTCTCAGGAAACGGAAATGTCATTACTCTTCTGCTCTCCGTTCCGACTCTAACTAAATGGACTCTAGGCTCGTATTTGTGCAACGAATTCAACATAATCTGACCATTCCCGTTCGATTTATTCGTCAATTTGACTTTGGCGAACGATATCGACTCTTTCATCCAATGGGCGCCGAAATTCGGCGATTCCGGGTGGATATAAATAGGATTCGATGGTGCCACTTCGGCTTTACCACCGGGCACCCATTCACCGTTCACATATTTCCATCGGTGTGGATCAACTTGTACGAATTCTAATAAAACAGTGTACATGGCTTTCGGATCTAGACCGGCGGCGGTTACTTTAACAACAGGAAACATTCGCCTGAAAATAACAATTTTGCAATTCCACTCTATAATTAACATAATCGTCATCATCACCGAATAATGAGACAAATATTTAGAATTACGAGCTTTAAGGACACCTATTGTGATAATTAACACAACATTAGTTTTCATTGATTTGTTGTTTACTTGTTAATGATGCGACAATAACACGATGAAAATCTCTCAAAATCTATTTGCATTGTTTGGTTTATTCGACTTACCGGCCATTCTTCGTTACGATCATTTCGTTGGTGTAGCATTGGAAACGCAACCACAAATCTCGTTCGTCTAATGTTACAGTTAGGTCTCGTTCGGTTGGATCGCCTTTATTTTTGCCTTGCGTAATCTCCGACTCTACAGCCGAGAGGATGTGTTGAGCCATTGTGTTGAGCTAAAATTTTTGAAAAATCGAGAAATAGCAACAGAAAAAATCATTGAGAAATAGTTATGACGCTTCTGTTTAGATAACAATTGTATTTGTTCATTTAATTTGTGACAAGTCTGCTCATTAATAATTTATAAAAAAATAATTTGAAAACACGTTTGTATACAAATTCTATACGTGTGTTTGTGGATAGGTAAACACATAGAAAGCTAGTGGTAAATATTAATGCGAAATATAAATAATAACTAATTGTTTAACAATTTTCTGATATATTTGATAGTAAATGGTCGAAGAAGCATAAAGCTTTATTGACTGTATTTGTGACGTTCTGCAAACATCATCAAATACGAAATATCTCGTGTAATAAACGAGTCGACGTATACTAATGCACATTGTACATATTACCATTGATTAGCTACCGTACCTGGTACAAAACTTGTCTAAAATTCCAATTACGAATATCCTCAACTTTGAGGAATTGCCTGTAAACTTGCAATCATTTACTAGACAGTCTAAACTGCCTTATAATCCAGTAATTTTCCAAATAAATTAGAGAAAATAAAGACAATTTGATGATAATTTTATCGTCATCCAAACACACAGCTCGGACTACAAGCTGTCTGTAATAATTTTGCTAAATTTTGGGAAACACTTTTGTGAAATACCCCATATTTGTGGTCTATTTTGTTAAATTTGTTGGGTTGTATTGGGAATTTTTACCTAAATATTGAAGTACGGATCAAGCCTTAATTATTAATTAATTTCTGAAATATCTAAATTCTCATTGAAATGTACTGAACAAGATATAGTTTTAAAGGAACACTATCAATTTTTTAGAACAGAAACTCTCGAATTTGCAACGATTTGTCTCCAAAAATTTTTTATTCAAGTTGATAATTTTAATCATAGGAAATTAACCCTGTTACCACTAGAGCATTTTCAAAATGATCTCTAAAATAACAAGAAACTTTTACAAATGGTAATCTAAAATGAGATTTCAGAAATTTTTAGAGAAATCAACAGGACCGGAAAGTCATTACCGTTACTAGCCCAATCGCCTGTTAAAGTCACCAGATCTCAACTTTTAAATTAACAATATAATTTTATGGCCTGCAATACTTAAATTGTAAAAAATTTGTGTAATCTAAGTGCACCACACCGAAAATCTTGAAATTCTCCAACTTTTGTCTTAGAATACAATTTTATAAAAATATAAAACATTTTTGAATAATCCAAGCGATACGAATTGAGATTGTTACTGTGCTAATTGCCGAAATCGCCAAAAATAGGTAAAACGGCCGTTTTCTGATATTTTTATGGCAATTGCATTTATTTGAAAATTCGGATTTTCAGGCGAGTATCGCGCCTCATCGGCCGTTGAAATCTCCCGGCGCTTATGGTAAAACACTTGTAAATTTGCTTATTTATTCACAGTAGGATGGCGATTTTTGTTTTTCTGTTGATAAAACTTACTTATTGTCTTTCGGTTAGCATCCAATTAACGATTATGTCCTATTTAATTGAATTTTTCTCACTTGGATTCACATAAAAGCCCCGATTGATATATTTGGATAATTTAAAATGTCAATCAGACACTACATGCTTATTTGATAAACACACAGGTTAGTATTTTGTAAATTAAACGTTTATTATTATATTATTTGTCATTATTTCACACCAAATTGTTAAGTACTACTCATATTTTACGAATCTTAACACATTGTCGCGATCCAAGTTGAAACTGTCCATCTATCAGAAAAAAAATGAAAAATTTGTTATGAAAAGACCACACCTACCAGCTTATGTTATTGGTTGAGGATTCTATCATTATAGAATCACAGGTGGGTCTTTGCCAACTGTTGATTCACACAGGTATGGACTGAGAAAGACACGTATGCGTACGGTCAATGTTACACAAAAAAAAAAGAAAATGAAGTCGATTGTTACCACAGCCATGATGGTAGCGGTGAAATCTTCCATTTCGTAGCGTCTGCTATTTTTTCTTGTTTCCGGTATTTTAGCAAGAAACTCGACAGAAAAATCAACAGATCTGCAGTCATGAATGAATAATCAATATTCAACGTTGTTATTGTAAGAGTTTCGACGTTCTCTTTCCGTATTTTTCCGACTATCAACTATTCAGTTATAAAATTGTGAAGATCAAAGACGCCGCTCCATCGGCCAGTATGTGGCCATTCGGGGTGTAATAAAGGCATTAAAACAAGTGCTTCTGATACCTGTGCTGTTGTTGTTATTGTTGCGTTTTTACTACAGGATATTTTTATCATCATCAAAACCTGCAATAAACCGAACGCCGGCACCGTAACCATCACAACCATCTGTTGAAATCCAAACAAAAAAATCATTTCGAAAAAAAATACAAGATAATTCTGTTCATATTTTTCAAGAATGGGACAATAAACGGACACACAGTTGTTGTGTTGTCTTCGGTGAATATTATAGAGAAATCTTTGAAAAAATCACAAAAACAAACATCAATATAGATGAGCAACCGGTTTAAGTTCACCGAAAATTTTTCGTCTTTAATGTGAAATGTACACAAAAAGGTCGTTTCAACAACAACGAAAAAATCTATGAAATGGAAGTAGAGATGGTGATTGCATGGTCAACTCAGAGACGTAGCTAGGTGATAATTGGTACGTTACACATTTTCAACGTAACTACCACGACTGTGGTGCCATGGTGACTAGAAAATTTACCGTAAAAATAAATTACAATCACTAACTGGTACAATATAGCACCCGAAGAAGAGGAGCCGGTTCATTTTATTTGGAATTCTACAAAAATAAATTAACTTTTTTCAATATCAGATGACGTCAACATCGAAATAAATTGAATATTATGAATAAAAACAATATTGACATAAATATTTTGTAATTCTAAACAATACTGTTTTTCAAGGTACAAACCGAAAGATTCGAAGGCACAATTCGGGTATATCGTAAATATTTGCATTCAAACGAGAAATTCGACAAAAACCCTTCACCCATACCTGTGTATCGGGGTGGTCCTGATAAACTCGAAGATAAAACGCAGGCAAGAAATTGATTAAAAAACCCAATTTGCAATTTAAATAAAATCCAATTGTATTTTACAGTTACATAAAATCTATCATTACATTATAATCGAATAAATTTGAATACAAGACAAATATGAGTTGAAATCTGAAAAAATCAATTACCCTTTTTACTGGCCCAAAACGGATCCAAACTACTCAACGGGTCATCATCCGGTTTCGAATCATTCGCTTGTTTCTCTTCATTAATTTCACTGCTAATAATCTTCTTCGTTCGCCCTTTAATAACATCTCAAATAATCAAAAAAAAATTAAATTAACTGAAATTTACCTTTAGTTACTGTTTGTTTCATAAATAATAAAAACGTCTCGAAGGCAAATTTTAAATGCTCACGATCTCTTAGGATATTCCGTCTTAATGCACTTAATTTAATCGTTAATACAACAAGATCAGGTATTGATTTTGGTTGATTTATAACATTCATAATTGCTATCATTAATAAACATAATAGACCACTACGTCCAATACCTGAATTACAATGTACAACAATAGGGTGTGATAAATTACGTTGTTGTTGATATAAATTGATCGTTTCCAATGTTAAATTTAGAAAACTTTCAGGCGTTGTTGGAAATAAACTGAAACATTTGTAAGTTAAATAGAAACGTTCTTATCTTGGTGGTTTTTTAAATAAAATTTTGAAACTTTTAATTGAAAAAATGATAAAGTTTTAAAAATTTGCTTGTTCAATTGATAAATATACACTGTGGCCGAAAAGTTCCGCATAATGCAAATAACTTTTTTATTTATCAAAATTTCGAAAAACGCCGAGACAGGTAACTTTTTATTTTTTAATTGTCCCTTTCTAACAAGGTCAAAACGACTCTACCAGTTACCATCGCGAAGAAATACCATCATTACCAATTTTTTTAAATTAGAACCCTTATTTTTCAATTTTTTTCTGGAAGAGCATATTTTTCTGCATTTAGACATGTAAAAATTGTAAGGGGTTACATAAGAAAATTTTCGAGAAAAAAATTGTTAGTTTCTAAAATTTTTAGTCATCACAATATCCATACATCAGCATGGCATACACAAAACACAATACCTCTGGATAAGCATTGCAAGCTTTGATTTATTAAAGGATCAAGTAGGCATCGGTTGAAAATTTGACATAATTATAGACAAACATGGCGGATTAAATTGTCAAAAATAAAATGAGAAATGTGGATGATTTCTAGCAATGGAGATGAAAGGCGGAATAAAATTGAAGTGTATTTGATCTCTTTAACGGCTTGTATCATCTCCATTGCTAACAATCATTCAAATTACTCATTTTTATTTTTGACAATTTAATCCGCCATGTTTGCCAGTAATCATGTCAAATATTCAACCTATGCCTACTGGATCCTCTAGTAAATCAATGCTTGTAATGCTTATTCAGAGATATTGCGTTTTTTGTATACTATGCTGATGCAAGGATATTGCGATGATAGAAAATCTTTGAAATTTTAACTTTTTTTTCGTCATTTTTTCTTTTATGTAACTCCTTACAATTTTTACATGTCTAAGCGCAGAAAAATATGCTCTTCCACAAAAAAATCCAAAATGAGGGGTCTAATTAAAAAAAATTGATGATGACCCCATTTCTTCGCGAATTTCTTGCAACTGGTAGAATCGTTTTGACCTTGTCAGAAAGGGACAATTAAAAAATTTAAAGTTACCTGTCTTGGCGTTTTTCGAAATTTTTATAAAGAAGTTATTTGAATTATGCGGAACTTTTCAGTACAGTGTATGTAATTAATAAAGTTTTCGACTTGAATTGAAAAACACCAAGGACAAGTTATTGAAAACTGTTATAAAACTGCAACCACATTTTTATAAAAATTTAGATCATAATCTAATATGACCCTTCCATGATATATCTAATTGTAAATTTCACAATTCTAGATCACCTTTATAATTGACCAATGAGTCATTAATCAATTATAAAGGTGATCTAGAATTGTGAAATTTACAGAATAGGAAACAGGTTTTTCCAAATTTATTTTAACAGAATAGAAATAGAAACCATAAATTAATAAGTACAACGATTGGAGAAAAATTATCGGTTTTTCGGAAAATTAGACGAATCCTACCGGAAAATACGCAAGAAATTTGGAAAGCGCTTTCGAGTTGTTATACAGGGTGTTATTTAAGTAAGCGATCAACGTTTAAGGGATGGTTGAATGAACTATGAGAATAGTAAAAAGCCAATATTTTCGGTTTTTACGTTCTGTTTAAAGAACTAGACATAGATTTTAGAACTAACCAATCACAAGCCGATTTGAATTTCCACAAATGCATAAAAATCCGCGTGTGCTATGGAAAAATAAATTGAAATTGTCAAAGTGACAAGCGTGCTTCAGTGCCGTGCATATTCGAATCTAAATTTTGATAACTTTGTGAAAATGCCATCAATTCGAACATCTTCTGTTGATGTATTATCGTCTTGTTGTTAATGTTGTTTTATTAATATTCACCTAATAAATTTGTTTCCGCTGTTATTTTTTCCATTGTTGTTGTTTTGAATTATATCTTGCGAGACGCCACTGCCTTTAAACGTCAATTTTGTCGAGTCTGTTTTTTTTTTAATCAGACAACTTTGATTCCATCAAAATCGTAATCACTTTTTATTGGTCTACTTTAATCTTCTTCTGTTACGAAATTAAAAAAAAGTCTTTTATTTTCTGCAATTTTGGCTTTTATTCAGCCTTTCGAACATCTTGTTACGCGTTGATCGCTTACTTACATAACACCCTGTATACTGTGAGGAAATCATTGACAACTCGAGAATATTGACCAAATTATGACGGAAAATATAAAAATAAAACACATGCTCTGTAATTCAGAATTCAATCGGAATTTTCCAAAACAAAAAAGTTCTTGAGTACTCCTGAAAATGCTCTTTCTAACACTGTTTAATTCATTGCAATAGATCAGCAAACAAGGAAGATATCAATTCTTGTAGGCTCTCAAGTTTCTCAATTTGCTAGAAAACTAATAAGCGCTTTGAAATTTTTTTTGCAGATTCGAATTTCCTTCCAGAGCCGTGTTAAGGGACATTATCGCCCGGGGCAAAGCTTAAATTTGCCGCCCACTAAAGTTGATAATAGTTTATTACTGTTTTACTTACAAAATCAAAATCAAGCTTGTTTTATCTGCTGATTAATTAATTAAAAATTAGCTCAGTTAGATATTTTAGCGCCCTTTAAATTCGATCGCCCCGGGTGGGTGCCCCCTTCGCCCCCCCATTAAACACGGCTCCGTTACCTTCAATTCCCTATATACTGTTAGAAAATCTTTAAAAAATCCACAATATTGGCTAAATTATAAGGGAAAATAATGTAACAATACACATGCTCCAACTCCCAATTCTAGACGAATTCTTCAAAATAAAAACATTCTCAAATACTCCTTGAAATGCTCTTTCTAACGATATTGTGCTCATTGCAATATATTATCAAACGAGGGAGATATCGATTATTAAAAATTGGCATTTTCGGATTCTGAATCAAGAAAAAGATGTAATTTAGACCCTCTAGTTTCTGTCTATTTTCGGGAAAATGAACAAATATCTTGGAGAATTCCTTAAAAATTTGAAAAGCTTCTCTATTTTGCTAAATATTGTGAGAAAGCCATTGAAAAATCAATATTGGCTAAATTGTAGTGAGAAATATGGAAAAAAAAAACATGTCCCCAAGATTTTCTTCTGTAATTCAATTGGAATTTTTCAAAATACGTTCCCTGAAATGCTACTTTTTCTGATTTTTTTCTGAAATTCTCCAGTTAGAAAACCAGAAATAAAATCCCTAATCTTGAATGAAATTATGAATTTTGCCCGATTCAAATCTCAAGCTACGATTGAATACAAAAAAATCCAATTCGAAAATATCGTTTCGCTATAAAATTCAAATACAAACCTGCCAGGCCATGCTGTAAATTGTAAATGTATAACGACACGTGAATCACGTTTCTCTGGTAAATAAATCGATATAGTCCGTTCAATCCAATATGGTTTTACTGTTTCTTTCATCAACGATATTACCATATTACCAATATTTAAATCTTGACTTTTCAAAATTGGCCAATATTTCTCAATACCAATTTCATTATCATTCAATAGACATACAATTAATTCAATTTGTTGTTCATATATCATCGTCCAAAAATCAATAATTGTCGTCTGTAATGGTAATTGAGTTACGATAAAATCCGGCGCCAAATTTGATACATCCTTAAATTAATAAATTTATAGAAAAAAATAAATAAATTCCAATTAATCTACTTGTATATATGATGCGTTAATATAATCATCTTTGAAATTCTTCAATTCAACTCTTGTATAATCATATGGTAGAATATCAGGGAAACGATTCTTCATTGGATAACAACGGGCAACTGATACAACCCGTTTTTGTACATCATTATCTTGGATTTCCTTCCATTTTAAATCGAGATTTGTTGGACCATTCAATGTTTTATTATTTAAAACATCAATAAACTTCTCATATTTCTCTAATTCATGCGCAAATAAATATTTAACATCATCATTATCAAATGGACGAAAATCATTGAATTTTTGTGAAACTTTAACAATATCATCTTTAATTAAGTCTTGTTTCTTTTCAACTTTCGGTTGTTGTTGTTTTTCAGTTTTATTTTGATTTAATGGTTTATCAATTGTTTCAGTCTTCTTTAATGGATTTTGTTGCGGTATTAAAGGTGCTTGATTTACAGTGAAATCTAAACCGGTTAAAAGATCCAAATTCGATTCTTTTGTTGTAGTTGCTGTTGTTGTTACATTTGCTGTTGTTGTTGGTACTGAACTAGGTGTTGTTGTATAATTGTAAACATTGGGATATTGTGGTAAATTTGGTTGAGGTATCGTTGATTGCGTATAATTATAAACATTACCGGTATATTGTGGGAAATTTGGAGTTGTTGTGGCAACAGTTGTTGTAGGGTATGTTGGTGTAGTATAATTGTAAATATTAGGCGGATATTGTTGCGAAAATTCCGGTGTTGCTGATGTTGTCGGTAAAGAAGTAAACGACTGGGATGTTGGAGTTGTATAATTATAAACATTACCCGGATATTGTTGTTGTTGTGGTAAATTCGCTGTTTGTGTTGTTGGAACTGAATTAACCGCCTGTGTTGTTGGTGTTGTATAATTATAAACATTACCACCATATTGTTGTTGTAAATTCGCTGTATAATAATTCCCATATGCATCATAATTCAATTGATTACCATAATTTTGCAAATATTGTTGTGTATTTGATACAGTTTCATAACCTTGTTGATTATCCGAAATTGAACTTTTTATTTGTGTTATCGGTGATGAATATGTTGAATTATTTTGATTTGTTATATCCGGATGTACTGATGTTGAATATTCTGGTGTAATATAATTAACACCCGAATAATTTTGCAATACGGTTTGTTGATAACCCGGATAATAATAATTTGAATAATTCTGATCGGTTGTTGATATTTGTTGATTTTGTGTTGTACTTGATATAGTTTGATACGTATTTGTCGTATTTGTATTATTATTATTTGATAAATTCGTTGTTGTTGCAACATTATCAACAACATTACCACTATTTGTTGAATAATCGGAATAATTATTTGGATAATACTGGGGATAATAATTCATTTGATAATTATCAATTTTTGATTGTGTCCGTAAAGCAGCTATACGTTCACTTAAATTCTGATCGATATTCTGATCATAATTCCGACTATTTTGCGGATATTGGCTATTTTGTAAATTCGATTGATTTCCCAAATTTTCACCAATTTTCCCAACATTATCGTTGATATTAACTTCAGAACCAACCGGAGTAGGACGTACAGCTGGCGGCCAACTTTCTGGCACAATATTTTGTTGTTGTTGTGGTGGTGGTTGTTGTTGTTGTGGTAATTGCGGTAAATAATACTGCGGTAAATTACTCGCCTCGTTAAATCCCCGATTTGTTGCCTTCTTCCGCGTATCAAGATAATCCTTCAATTTCGGTTGTACTGGTGTTGTTTCAGTCGTATTTGTATCACTCCTCGAATTCTTACCCAACATTTCGTCACGTTCTTCTTGTTGTACTTTACAAGCACTTTTAATACGTTGTAATAATTTCGAAACATTCGTTTCTAATTTATTATAAAATTCAATACCTTTATTAGCTTTCGAGACAAGATCATCGTATGTATCGTAAGAAGCAATTAAAGCATTTATTGTTGAATTCCTTTTACCGATAATTTCTTGTAGATGACGACGTGTCGGCGTGGAACGTGCATAAGCATCAACGAACGCCTTTAAAATATTCTCTTGTGCAACAGCATTTTGTTCAATCAAACTAGCTAATTGTTGATGTTTTTGTAATTCTTGTTGGAATAATTGATCTAAAGGTTGATCACTAGAACGTGTCACTAGAACATTCGTTATATCATCTTGATGGACAGATTCACGTAATTGTGTCCATAACATAGCCCGTTGATTTCTCATCTCATCAACTTTACTAATTAAATTATCAATTTCTTTAATACAATTCTCATCGATATTCGTATTTGGGAATTCAACTGATGGTATTTGTTGTTTTAATTGTTGTAAAGGTTGTGACAAAATCTTCAAATTTGCAACATGTGTTGTCATTGCTTTATGTAAAGTTTGATTTGAATCGTTAGCTTTATTGTGTGCTTCACGATATTTCGCTGCTTCACGTGATAAATCCGTTGTTATAATACTAGGTGGACGTTTACCCACAACTTCTTGATATTCTTTCTCATTTTGTTCTTCAATTTTTAATAATTCTTGTATTTCATTCAACATTGCTTCAACTTCATGATAACTATTCGATAATTTACCCATCAAATTGACTAAATCTTGTGTTGCTGTTGGTTTTGCTGATAATGCAGCAGCCCGATCAACTATCTCCTGTGATAAACCAGTAGCTTGACGCATTTGATTGAAAATATCCAATTGCATTGATGACATAAATTCAGCTAATGTTTGATCTTTAGTTTCAATTAATTCACCTATTTGTCTCAACATTTGTGCCTTTTTTTCACTATATAAAGATGATGCTTCATGAGCTTCCATTGGTACTAAACGTTGAAATATATCCGGACCTGATACTTCAATATCATTCACATTAAATTGTATGCCTTTAACTAATGATGCACCTTTAACCTCTTGTAATGCATGCTTATCTGGTACTTCTTCATGGTAAATGAATTCATTCTCATTTTTAGCAGCTTTTCTTTTACCTTCAACTACATCCGATGTGAATGCTAATGCTTCAGCGATTTCCTAAAATTCAATCATATTTATTTGAAATAATCGAATCAATTTAACAGTTGATACTTTTTGTTGTTTTAAGCTTGAAGCTAATTTTCTTGCTTCTTCCAATTGTTCACAAGCTGCCTGATAGAAAGCTACACGTTCACCCATTTTCTGTTGTTCTTCAGCTTGTTGGCCTTGGAATAACAATGCAATACATTTATGATAAGATACTTTAAATGATAAATATTTAACCCATTCTTTATATGTACGACTGCCTATAATATCGCTGAAACTACACTCATCACTGCCCGATTGGAGTAAACTTAAAGAACGTCGATAATAATCAGCAACTTGTACTGCAACTTTTGCTAAGAAAACAAACAAATTACAATTCCATCTAGAATTGTATAAAAACAAATACCAATTATTGTAGCTTTACGATTATCCATCATACTCTTCTCTAAAATACACTCTTGAGCTTGAGCTAGACAAACTTGCTGCATACAGTGCACAACTTCAATACAAGACGTATAAGTGACCATCTGATAGTAAGTTTCTTTAACGGTTTGGAAGGCCCAGGCGGCGCATTGGAAATGTGTACAAGCCATTTTCATGCCTTCTGGGGTGATACGTGGATCTAAAGCGCCCAATTGCGAATGTAAAGCACCAATATTATACAGAATACACATCAATTCATAATTAATATCAGGCACCTTGTAAGGCATATTAGACGAACCATCTTTCCTGTAATTTTTACAATAAATAAATAGATAATTATAAAATCCAATTGAATACCAAGAGAAATAGACGGCACAAGATTGTGACTCGCCCATTGGGAATCGCGATTTGAGGAAATGCAATTGACAATAGTATTTTTTTAATAGTTGACATCCTGTTACGTCGATACTAGGCCGTACAGCGGCACCCCTTAAACTCTCCAAATTATTAATTTCTGCATTGTAAGACTCCGGATCTTCATTGTAAAAAGTTGCAATATACTACAACGGAAATAAATATTAATAAATTCCTAATTATTAAGATAATTGAGATAATACTTGTTTTAATTGTGGCCCAAACGATACAGGTTCAGTACTTGTTTTCAAGTCGAAACTTATCATGGGCAATCGTGGTACAGCCTCCATTGCGGCCGGAAATGCCCTTTTGTGTATTTTAGTACAACGGAACTGTTATGCGGGATAAAAATCAATAAACAGCGATCATATGACGACGGAATTTCACCCAATTGAAAATCTAGAAATTTGGTCCAAATTCAACGAAATTTATTGTATTCTATAATTAGTGATGATTGCTGATCTTACCTGATGTACTAGATAACGTCCACGGAGACAATAAATTTAGAAAAATAGTAAAACATTATTTTTTGTAATTACCAATTATCGCTATGGCTTGTTTGTCAACTTTGACGTATGACTCATTGCCCCGTTGCCAAGTCGCCAGGAAATTCCTTGAAAATCATAATCTAACGAAATAAGAATCGAACTTCTAAAATAACTAAATTAATTTGTAAAACACACAATACCAACTAATTTAATCTCGAGATACGGAATAGAATGTTAGATTAGTATGTTAAATATTTCAATTTTCGCAGAATACTCTCAATGTCAGAACAAATTAGAAAACTGGCAACGCAACAATTGGACAACTGAAAATCAATCTGGTTAGTTATAGAACATAATCTTTAAAAGTAAGAGCAATAAAATTAGAAAAATTATAACTCTTACAACTTTATAAATATTTCGAGCATCACTTCTATCGCCGATAAGTTATTTTTGTGCATTTATTTATCAATAAAAGGACCAGTTTCAATGTTGGCTAAACATCGAGCGTAATCTCACAGCGCGAAATTTAAATTATATCAATTGTCTAGAAATAATCATGAATTGTTAATCACGTACTTGAGAATCGACAAATTATTTTATTTATAAATATTATTTTATTGATTGCAATTTAGTTGCCTATAGTTTAACCTTAAAAAATTTGGGTCATCTTACTACAAAGTTGTCAACTCTACCAGTTTTTCAGTAGATTTACTTATTTCTTACAGGAAATTACGATTATCAAAATTTATTCAATGAGGACATTCTCTTCAATTTTTGCGATTAAAATGCGAAAGTAAAGCGTTCTCTTTCAAGTAATAATTAGAACACGATTAGTTATGGCATTTTAGGAGCCATTGAAGCAATTTCCTTATTTATACTGATAATAAATTAGATGAATTATTGGGCTATAAAATCCAAATTTATAAGACATAACAGTAGATTAGATATCAGGAAAAGTTTGTGAAAGTCATAATTTTATCATTATCGCCGACTAAATCTACTGATTTCATAGAAATACTCGTGACAACTGCGGTTGATTCGATTGTTTGTCATTAAATATAAATTAAACAAAATCATTAATGTCGAATTCTCGTTTTATTCCCACCTTGTCAAAATTCTATCGAAATTATCGTGAGAAATTCGTCTATTCAAACCGGCGAATTCAACAACAAAACCAAATGAGTGTGTCAACACAAACTACAGCCCTATATGAAGAGATTAAAAATGTTAAAAACAACCGAAATGTCCTACTGATCGATGTGAGAGACCGAACGGAAATAAGCAGTACCGGTGAAATACCTGGCAGTATCAATATACCATTAAGTGATCTGGAAAATGCGTTGAAAAACCTATCGGTGGATGAATTTCAACGGAAATATCGCCGTGCAAAACCAGCGAAAGATTTCCCGATCATATTCTCGTGTTATAGTGGCAAACGTGCCGGTCAAGCTAGAGAAATTGCCAAAAGGCTCGGATATGAGTGCAGCCGAATATATTCGGGCAGCTGGAAGGAATGGGCCATGAGGAATGGACTTCCTGGTTAATTTCAATTTGTGAAAAACAACAACAAACAGTAGTAAAATAAACCACCTAGAATGCATCTGATGGTTTTTATTCAATAAATCCTCTTATTGCAACCGATTTTGTCTAATTTGCACCGTCTCAGCTTTCTTATTTAATCAGCGTTGTTCTTGATGGGGGACGTTTTTGAAATCGAATTTGCTGTCCGGTGACCCTCGTAGAGCACGTTCGGGCCATCGATTTGCACCAATATTTCCTTACATTCGAAAAAATTGAAGACCGCATGTCTAGCTGTAGTGGTGTCCTCGTCAAGAAAACGTGTCGTTTTGAATCGTTTTAATTAAAATGTCGAGACCGGTGCGCATGGCGCGCCAAAAACTCACAGAACGCTATTTGCTTTCATATTCAAAATACCATTCACTTGTGTATTTCTAATAAATTTCCATCAATACGGATTTAATTTGTTTTTAAATTTATGTACACACGTATACATCTTATCCGATTGAACTTCCTTCAGTTGAATTGTTTTAATCAACGACACAACTAGTGAATTTATGACAACGCTTTTAAGGTCAGTATCGGTATTATTACTATAATTATTTTCCGAAATTTTCAATAATAACGGTATATTCGATTGAAGATCACCTTGATACCCACAGACTTATACAATTAATTAAAAATTAAGAATAAACAGGTAAAAATTATCAAATGTATCATTGGTTAACATCTCTAATGTTTTACGCGTTTAAACATTGATAACGTTGTGTAAATGTTGGCAAACTAAACAAGGGTTAATAAAACAACAAATACCTTATAGAATAATTATCTGAACACCTGCTCTCTAATTTGATTAAACTTAAACAACGACAATCTATAAATAATTTCAATTTATTGATACGTAAAGCTATTCAAAAATACTTTTAATATTGTTTGTAATTAATTTTATTGATCTTAGAACCGATTCAATAGTCCGCTCTTTTTATTTATTTATCTAGTAATTTATTATGGAAGTTTTGGGATCCTTGAGAGAACTCAATTTGTTTCTATTAATAAAACACAATTGAATTTCAGTCAACATTATCATTACTATCTGTAGATGTATAGAATAATAATATTATTGATGTTAAATCGACCGAAATTGGTGCCTTGAGAATATTAATGACAATAACGACGTTGTGATACGAGATTTTAAAAATAAAAAAAACTTTAAATAATCGTTTATTATTCGATTGTTAAATGTTATAAAATAATCAACAATACACAACAAAACACTAATAAAAGACAATTAAACAAATTAAAAAAGAATTTATTTATAATTCGAATACAATTGTTAATTTGATCGTTGAAATCTCGAAGGTTATATCGAATATTCTTAATTGACAATAACGAGAGATCGCTCAATTATCTTTTTCTATTATTTGTGACCAAGAAGATAACGCAAATTAACGTAACAATGATGACAATTAAACAAATCAAGAATACAACAACAAATTGCGGTAAGGATACTGTCGATATTGATGGGTCTTTGTCCAATTCGATTGGAATATCTTTTGGTAAAACTTTAAATTGAAATTCGGATTCTAATTTTGTTATTGTCGAATCATTCGAGGAGATTGTTGAATTGTCAGAGAAACGTTTCGCTCTACTATTGCGAGTATCGTCGCAGGATCTACTCTGGAATTTGCAAAAATAATGGAAATTTTTATAACGATAATTCTGATAATTTTGCTATAAAATTAGTTACCTTGTGAATTAGGAAAGCGATACAGAAAATTTTAAAGTTCGAAAATAATTTCGTTGCGATAATTACGAAGCATTTCGCATTTGTATGAAATGTTTGTATTTTCGTCTGTCGGTTTGTTTGAGAAAATCGTGAAAAACTGCAAACTTAGTGTTTGTTTGAATTTAAACTGCGATTCGTGTAAAAATAGAAATGTCTTTTATCGGAATTTAGAAAGCAATTTCTCCAAAGTTTTGAAATTTTCTCGAAGTTTATACGCCAAATTTCAAAATTTTCAGTGTTGAACAAGAGGCTTAAACGAACCCTTTTAAATTTTGTTCTTTCTACTTGTTCCTAGGGTAATGTTAAATTATTATTTTTTATTATTCCAGTTCAAAATCCACCTGAGTGCTTGTATTTAAAGCGTTTAGTTTATAAACAGTGTCACCACCTTTATGACGCAAAGAAAATTTTCCAAAGAAAATCACATAAACAAGACAATTTAAAACAATGACGATCAACTAACAACAACATTCTTTTAAAACTAATCCAGCGTTATTTTTATAAAAATAAAAACTCATGATTGCCATACTCCCTGTTGTTTAAATACATAAAAATTCCATAAATGTAAAGATACTTTAATCATAGCGAACTCGTAGAATTTGTAAATCTTTAATCGTATATTTCAAATTGGAATTAAATTTATACAAACATAAAAATGATACCATAGAGTGCGCGTTAGTTGCAAAGAATTTCAGATTCGTCCTTGATTGTTAATAAAATCTTCACCAAACCTATTGAATTGCGATTATTGTACAATCAAACTTGTGACACACGAGATTACCGGTTACATTTTTAACCATAATTATCAGAAAAATACTCGCGTAATTATGTTAAAGATACCAAATTTGATAAGACGCTTATTAAGTAATTAACGAAAAAATGTATAAAAACTTTTTTAATAGCATACCTGATAACAATCGCGAGGCCGTAAACATCCAAGCATGCGAACTGACAATAATAAATTATCAGAAGGCGCAGCCCCTTGGAATAAGAAAGCCCTAAATGGCAACTGGACAATTAACGGGCTAATTTGTTGGGGTTGTTGTGGACTAATTGATCTCATTGCTGGTACTCGACAACCGTCATCGTCAACCAAAAGAACGGACCGTTGAGATGCCGCACTGCGTACAATTACCGACCCCATTCGGCACTGTTTCCACCCTTTTATAATTTATTGTTGATTATCGTATAGGAATTGAGGGAGTTGCTCTTACCGTCAGAATCTCGAATCGAGGCACGCAACATCAATTCATCTCCAAGCCGTACAGCACTGCCTTGTTGTAGAGGCTGATCGAAGATCTCACTACCCGGACTGCGTCTTAGCAGCGAAATTTGCGGTTCAAATCGCCTTTGATTGCCGCCGGATGCTACAGCTATGGTTCTCGATAAAGACCGGCCTTGTCTTCATTTATAAACAAAATTACAATAGAAATCAACCAAAATCAATAAAAACTCACTCCGATAAGGCGCTGAGTCGGATATGTTTCGTGTGCGCCACTACAGTCTCCTGGGGGATGCACTGTAAAGTCACTATAGGATCTTCAGCTAAACGTAAACCACCAATTGAAGCCATACGGACGGTGATACACATTCTTGGGCCGCAATTTCTAATTCCACACTCGCTCATCCTTTGCCCTTCGAAATCAATCCTAAATACATCCGAACCGATTGGTGTTACGATGCAATCGGTGGGTGCCGATTCGATTACAGGAAACAATCTTGAAGTGGTGCCTGATCGGAATGTTGTCCGAAAGAATCCACCATCATCTCTTGCATCCAGACAGGACATGTTCAAAACCCTAACTTGAGCGTTACGATTGGCGGCAACTGGTGGCAAATACTGGTTAGATGGGGGTGGCGCGGGTATTACAAGAGTATCGTCGTAGGGTGGTTGGATTTCATCGTTGGCTGGTGGTGTACCGATCGGCGGATAAATTGGCGATGGTGGTAGATATGTTGGAACAATCTGGAAATTTATTGTGAACATACCAATTGGGTTGTTTCGGTTATAGTCTTGCCTGTGGGATTTCGTCTTGTAAGGGTGGCGGTGGCGGCGGTGGTGGTAAATATATTGGAGTCGGTGGCGGTGATGGTTCATCGAACTGTACTGGTGGTTGTGGATAGATGTAGCCATCTGGAGAAGCTTGAAGACACACGAAAGAAACAAGAAATACGAAATAGTGGCACTTAAACATTGTTAAAGTATTAGCATAGTTTTCCGACTTGAAAGGCGATTATGAATAAGAGATGAATTGAAACGGGGTTATATTTATAACGATGTTCGGCCAATTCGTGACTTACGGTTTCCAAAATAGTTGTTTAATATGTTGTTTTTATGGACGTGCATAATGGTTTTTATTGATTTGTGATGTCCGATTGATACAATTGACAAAAAAAAAACTTGTCCAAATGTACGTGAGCTGATAAATCGGAACATTTAGTGAAATCACTGACACAATTCCATTGGGCGGAAGCTTTCAAAACCAGAACTATTAAAGCCTTTAATCTTAATTGCTATTGTTGTTTTATACCTTTTATACGCTTTTATTTTCGAACGATTAAAACCGAGAAATTAAGAATTTCTAAATTTTCTAGTTTATTGACATTTGGCTTTTTGCAGTGTCTGATGCATGGGCACCGCCGACCGGCCGGTAGAGCTGGGGTCGCGCACTCGCCAGCCGCCTCCATTCAATCGTCCACGAAAATTCAGCTTCCCAGCCGCCCTATCAATCACGACCGACCCCTCAGGCGTCTTACCGCCTGCTGTAAGCGGACGGCGACGTTTCAGCAATGTCGGCGACGCCGTCACCCGCAAACTTTCCACCACAATTGGCTGGCGCCGACCACCCGAAGATGTCATAGCAATTGGCAGAGTCCTATGTTCGCTCTACATACGGACCCGTTTAAAACGGTCCGGTCTATTCAATCGCAAATTGGGCCTGATGCGTGTCCGCAGTACAGTCAACGCAATGCCAGGCGCCGGCAGTACAATTGTACGGGAAGTATTTCCTGGTTTATCATGTGCTTGTTCTGAATTGGAACGGCTGTATCCTCGATTGTATTGCAATATCGTCCGACAGACTGGTGTGACACCGGAAACAGGACTTGGTGGTTTATTAGCCGCTATAGGCCATCAACTATTCCGTTTAGACCCGTCATGGGGGAAAGTTGTTGCGGTTTTTTCTGTAGCTGGTGGATTGGCTGTTGATGCCGTACGCCAAGGGCAACCAGAACAACTGCACGATATAATTGATGGGATAACAGAGTTGCTTGAAGATCGACTTGCTCTCTGGGTCGTCGCTAATGGAGGATGGGTAAACACCTGTTATTTATAAAATAAATTCATGAAAACAGAAAACTATATACTTGAATAATTTATTTAAGAAAAATAACGCTAATCATTCTAAATTTAGCCGTCTTCTGTACTGTTTCAGGCCGGATTAATCAGCCACTGTCGTCCCGAAGATCAAGACATCTCCTTCGTCGAATATCTCGAAATTTTTGCACTAGTTGTGGCAATACTTCTAGCAGCTTATATAATTGTTAGATTTTTTGTAAAATTCAGTATGTTGTAACAGTACAAAAGTCATTTTCTTCTTACTTATATTAAGTAATTGTGTTACTCACGTATTACAGAATACATTAAAATAAACTGCAATTTTGTAATAAAAATACTAAATAAATGTTGCCTTATCAGAATGTTTATATACAAACTGACGGTTTAAAATCAAATACATGAGCCCAAATTAAATAACGCAATATGCTAAAATAAAATTCAAACACTTTTATCGTTCAAATATTCGTATCGTTTTCTTTTTCTATACAAAAATCGAACGATTAACTCACTACAATACACTAAAACTGAAATCACCTTAAATTTATTAACAACACTAGTCTCACATTTTAATGAGTCAATGCATGATTGATGCTTTGTGTCATAATTGGAAAAGACACCATAGGTTGTGTTGCATTCGACATAGCAATAGCCTGTGAGGTATTTATAGCATTTATTTGTCCATTTCTGTGCATTTCCATTTGTTGATTTGAAGTTAAATTCGATTGAGCTAATAATTGTTGTGGTACACCCATTGCTAATTGTTGAGCTTGTGATGTTAATTGTTGTGTTGGATTTGCTAATGCCAATTGTTGTGCTTGAGATGTTAATTGTTGATTAGCCAATTGTTGAGCTTGTGTTGTCAATTGTTGATTAGCTAATTGTTGAGCTTGAGCTTGATTTAATTGTTGATGTGTCTGTTGAGTATTTGCCAATGTTAATTGTTGTGGTTGTGTTGTTAATTGTTGTTGTGTATTAGCTAAAGCTAATTGTTGTGTTGTTGTTGCTGCTAATGCTAATTGTTGAGCTTGTGTTGATGTTAATTGTGGTTGTGGTTGGGCTAAATTCGTTGCTAAACTTTGTTGGGCTATTGCTAATTGAGCTTGTGAACTATTTGCTATTGCCAATTGTGTTGATGGATTTGTTGTTACCAATATTTGTTGACTAGGTGCTAAAATTTGAGCTGGTGGTGCCATACTAACAGTTGGACAACCGGCTATTGAAACAGATACTGGATTACATGTTGATACTGTTGCTAATGATACAGGAACTGTAGCAACACTTGCTGTTACTGTTCGTATCACTTGTGGACTATTTGTATTTGTTATACTAACAGCTGGCATATTTACAGTTTCATTACGTTTATTTGATACACGTAAATTGGCATTTTGATCCAATAAAAATTCATTAGTTGCTGTAAGATCAGAAACTTGGCGTTTTAATTGAGCTATCTCTTTGTGAAGAAGATTATTCTCTTCCTCTAACATTAATGTCCTACAATTCAAACAATAAACCCCTTGAAATTTATTGTAAATACTCTCACCTAGCATCAATTCTATTTAACATAGGCGGTGGAGGAGTTCCAGCAAAATAGCCCTTAAACACTGAACGATTTCTAGAAGAATCTATAAACAAATCTTTATTGCAGACAACTTCTTGATCAGGTTTAGACGGAATAAATCGACGTTTCGGTAAGGGTATACCACAATCTTCAAAATCATCAAAACTAGAATTATTTCTCCTATGTAAACCTATTAACACACAAAAATCCACAGTATAAATCGAAGTTAATATAAATAAATATTACCATTAGATGAATTTATTGAACCAAATTGTGAATCTGGTATAGAATTATTTAAACCATTCATACTTTTACCATTCGAATTATTTCGAATTAACTCCATAATTTCCGTCTCTTCTTCCTCTTTTGTCAAATGACGATATTTACAATACGACCTCCTATAATAGAAACAATCAAACTTGTTATTGAAATCAAATATCGATCATCAACCTGCACAATCCTTTACGAAATTGATTACATATCGGTAATAAACCAGGTAATTGATTCTTTCTAGTAGCTTCAGCTAATATATGATTCGACATAATTCCGGTATTTTTAAATTCAATCTCTTCTTCAGCTGTACAATGAACAAATCTATAAATAAAAGATTAATTTAAAATTCTTGATATTATAAAAACGTATCAACTTACTTGCAATTTTGACGAGGACATACGGTATTTTGAAAATCATGACAAAAATTTAACGTTTTCGGTTCATGTTCGTGTTTATATTTGCAGAATTTTCGATCGCAAGTACCGCGAGTAAAATCACGACAGACACTGTCTTCTTTGTCAATTTGACGATCGGATTTTGTGTCTTCTGAACTATCCGACATTGTTTTTTTAATAATAAATTACAACAATAACAAAATAGAAAATCTGTAAAATACAATTATGTTTTTCTATGTACGATTCCAATGCGTCGAGTTCGAAAAAATTCTAGTTGTATAGATTGATTGAATCAAAACTACCCTCCCTACTACCATTAAAAAAGATATAAAAGGGGTGGCTGTTGATTTGGTCACAGTTTATTGAAACGATTTCAGTGATAATGTACAACTATAGCGTATTTTTTTTAATTCTATACTGTACATATGTCAGTAGTCTTTCAGATCTATCGGAAGAAACATGTGAAACTTTACCATCAGATGTTAATTTAATTAAAGGTAATTTCGTTAAAACTATAGCGATATTTTCAAATTATTTTTGTGTTTTAGAGGAATATGATGAATTAGGCCGATTACAACGGACATGCAATGGCGAAATAGCTGTAAATAAATGCGAAGGTTCTTGTAAAAGTCAAGTTCAACCGTCTGTAATCACTCCAACAGGCTTCTTGAAAGTAATTTCTAATATTTGTAAATATTAAATTGTTATTTTTTCTATAAATTACAGGAATGTTACTGTTGTCGTGAAAGTTTTCTACGGGAACGTATCATCACATTAAGCCACTGTTATGATCCGGATGGTGTCCGATTAACAGCAGCAGGTGTCAATTCGATGGATGTTAAATTAAGAGAACCGGCCGAATGTAAATGTTATAAATGTGGCGATTTTAGTCGATAATTTATGAAATTTTCAATTGTAAACAAATGATTTTAATAAAAATGTATGAGAGCATTAATTTTGTATGTAATTAAATTAATGATAAAACTATTTTAATTTAAATTTCTGCTCTATGCTTGTATTAATAGAAAATATAAATAAAGGGACTTTGAAAAAAATATAATCTTCTAATTAAATTACCTTAATCAGTTGGTAGATTATATCTTTTATATAATTCAGCTACTGAAATTTGCTCAATATTCGATAAATAATCCAATACAACTGATGTTATATCTTTCATTTCGTTATAACGATGTAAAACTTCAATAATCTCTTTATTCAAATCGCTTGTTATACCTCTGTTGTGCAATTCTAAAATTTTCTTATCTAAATTAGCATTTTCTTCCACCAATTTCTTATATTTTAAATCTAACGATTCGTAATTATCATCTGCACCTTTTCTACTATTAGTACCACTACTACTCTTCCTCTTTTTTGATGATTTCTTATCAATTTCGGCCATTTACTTCGGTTGTCATTACTCTGTAATAATTTTATTAAATTAAATTAGATTCAATTCGAATTAAATTGAAGATAGGCGAAAAAAATATATGAGAAATTCATGCAAAAATAGTCGGGGGTATTGAGGTCTATATCGACCACCTACCAAGCGATTATAAGAATCACTCGATGACTACCAACTGTGTATCAAAACAAACAAGAATTTCACATTGATACACATGACAGAAAAAATATTGTACCCGATACATTGATTTGATATTATGAGGCAAAAAATATGGTAACAACAGGGTATATTTTTATAAAAAGCTACGTTATCGATGGTCAAGTATTAGTTGAAATCCAACTACAGTTCCGTTTGGATTAAAATTCCAATGAATTCACCAACAAGCATGTTTCTATAAGTAATTGTTGTAATATTGTTAATATTTCTGAATTTTTAGGATGTTTATTTCAAAATTTATGGAAAATTGTTCTTCTTTTGATCATAAATGGTACATGCATTGATCCACGATTGAATAAAGTCTCAGCGGCTAGTTCAACGGATGAATGCCAAGTGACACCAGTTATCCACGTTTTACAATATCCAGGCTGTGTACCGAAACCAATTCCTAGTTTCGCATGTACCGGACGATGTGCCTCTTATATTCAAGTAAATATTTCTCGTGAAAATTGCATAACAAAACGGAAATCGAATCGAATTCTAGGTGTCCGGCAGTAAAATTTGGCAAATGGAGCGTTCCTGTATGTGTTGTCAGGAATCTGGCGAACGTGAAGCCTCAGTCTCGTTGTTCTGTCCAAAAGCAAAGCCCGGTGAACGAAAATTTATAAAGGTAAGTTTTACAAAAGAAACCATACAATTTCTAACAATAACAAAATAATTTTCAATTATTACAAGCGAATTGATTATTACCTCGATTATTTTAAAATATCCTCAATACGTCCAAATTGTTGATTTTAATTTAGAAATTTTTAATTAATTACAACTGTGATTAAATTAGAAAAAATTACAAAATCACTAAAATGTCAAGCACGAGCCCAAACATCCGCCATCTTCGAAAATGTCGGTAATACAGGTCACTGTATAGATTATTGCGCAGTTTCTCTTGATTTTTTCTAATTATTAATAATTAATTAATAATAATAATAATTACAGGTGACAACAAAAGCACCTTTGGAGTGTATGTGCCGTCCATGTACTGGTGTAGAAGAGAGCGCTATAATTCCGCAAGAAATTGCCGGATATGCCGATGAAGGACCTTTGTCTAACCATTTCCTAAAATCGCATTCTCAATAATTTCGATTTGTATTAAAATTATTGTAATTATATCGTAGTTACAATAAAATTTTCGAATAATTATAAAATAAATGAATTTAATTTGAATATTTGAAATAGCAGGCTTTGATAGTTTTGTCTTTTGTCAACTTCATTAACGTGTGTTTAATGTGTTGCCTAATCAACAATCAGATTAGACCTCATAAATTGTAATAACAAAATTATTTGAAAAAATCTATACTTTATATCAAAATCTAGAAGCACTATTTGTATTTTTTACCTATTGAATGAATTATTTCAAATTTTTTTGAGTTTTCTGGTTAATTAAAGTTGGTACCCTATGAGTTGGTACTTTGAAAGTTACTAAAAGTAACTAGATTTATTCGGTGTCAAAATTGAGTCAACCGCGATCCGTGACATTTGTTTTTGCAAATCATTTGTTTGAAAAAATTAAAGTTCTTTCAATCGAGTTTATTAATTGAATCGAAGATGAATATTACATCTGCAGGTGAGTTTCTATTATTATTATTTAATTTCGTTAGGAATTCATAAAGGAAAATTAATTTTAATTCAAATTTTCTTTATATTTGCACATGCGTTTTGCAAGTCATTGAACTAAACAAACCTGAAAATTTTGATGATTTCTACGATTTTAGTCGAATTTTCCAACAAAGATAACGCCAAACTCAAAGAGTTTCCTCAATTTTGTATATTTGGGCCCTATTTTGTAGTTTTATGGGAAATTTTTACAATTAATTGAACATAACCTATATCCGTTGTTATCGGCTAATTTTGATTATCTCTCTGCTTTCTGACTAATTTTTTATCAGAAAATTGCCAAATTTCCCCAATTTCGTATATTTATAATTTATTTTAAGGTTTAATGGGCTTTTTTATAACTCATGTTGTTTTCAGCTGGGATCATCTCCCTATTGGAGGAGCCTCGGCCGGAATTGAAGATCTTCGCCTTGAAGAAGCTGGATAGTATCGTCGATGAATTCTGGCCGGAAATTTCTGAAGCCATCGAAAAAATGTAAACAAATCAACTTATAAAACAAAAAATTTCGCTACAATATTGTAATTTTAGTGAAATTCTTCACGAGGATAAAGTTTTCCAACAGCATCAATTAGCAGCTTTAGTTGCCAGTAAAGTCTATTATCATTTAGGTTCGTTTGAAGATTCTCTAACTTATGCTCTTGGTGCTGGTGAATTATTTGATGTTAACGCCCGTACGGAATATGTTGAAACAATCTTAGCAAAATGCATTGATTATTATACACAACAAAGGATTGCATTAGCTGATAATGTACCAAATGCTAAATCAATTGATCCACGTCTTGAAGCAATCGTTAATCGAATGTTTCAACGTTGTTTAGATGATGGACAATATCGTCAAGCTATGGGTTTAGCGTTAGAAACACGACGTATGGATATTTTTGAAGCTTCAATAACACAATCAGATGATGTTATAAATATGTTAACATATGCATTTCAAGTTGCGATGAGTTTAATACAAAATCGTGGCTTTCGTAATACAGTATTACGTTCATTAGTTGGTTTATATCGTGGTTTATCCGTACCAGATTATGTTAATATGTGTCAATGTTTAATATTCTTAGAAGATCCATTATCAGTTGCTGAAATTTTAGATAAATTAGTACAAGGCGATGAAGAGAGCCGTTTAATGGCATATCAGATAGCATTTGATTTATATGAATCAGCTACACAACAATTTTTAGAACGTGTATTGGTTGCTTTAAGATTAACAGCACCAATACCATCATTATTAGAGGATAAATTAAAACCGAAATCATCAGAAAGTAATACTGAAAATAGTGAAAATAACGAAAATAAATCACAAGTTAAAGAAGAACGTTCTTTGGAGAGTTTGGTAATTATTCTATTAGATTTTTATGATTAATTCTTATAAAATTGTATTTTAGAATGAAAAAGAAAAAGAACATCAGGGTTTTTTAGAAAAATTACACACGATTTTATCCGGGGAAATTTCAATTGAGCTCCATTTACAATTCCTAATTCGTTCCAATCATGCGGATTTATTAATCTTGAAACAAACTAAAGAAACCGTTCGTGTTAGTATTTGCCATACTGCTACAGTTATTGCTAATGCTTTCATGCACAGTGGTACTACTAGTGATCAATTTTTACGGTAATTCTATAATTTTTATTAATTTATATAAAAGTAAAAAATATAAAATTATAGAGACAATTTGGAATGGTTAGCAAGGGCAACAAATTGGGCTAAATTAACAGCAACAGCATCACTTGGTGTAATCCATCGTGGTCACGAACAAGAAGCACTAACATTAATGCAGAGTTATCTACCGAAAGAAGTCGGTCCTAGTTCTGGTTATTCAGAAGGTGGTGGTTTATATGCATTAGGTTTAATTCATGCAAATCATGGTGCAAATATTATCGATTATCTATTGGCACAATTGAAAGATGCACAAAATGAGGTAATAATAATAATTATTGTAATTTCTATAAATTAATTCTTGTTTTCGTTAAGATGGTGAGACATGGTGGATGTTTAGGTTTAGGATTAGCTGCAATGGGTACACATAGACAAGATGTTTACGAACAATTAAAATTCAATTTATATCAAGATGATGCTAATACTGGTGAAGCTGCCGGTATTGCAATGGGTATGGTTATGTTGGGATCGAAAAATGCATCGGCTATTGAAGATATGGTTGCTGTAAGTTATTTTTATTTATTTTATTGACCATTTACAAGAGAACTATTCAAAAACTTTGCTATTGAAGTTTAATTAATTGATTAATAATAAATAGGGTCGTGAAAAATAAATAGGAGAATTGAGTTGGAAATTTATAAATATTACAGTTTACGTATACTATTTGAAATTTGCTTCTAAAATTGTGTGTTTAGGGGGCTAAACTAGGACCCGCACGTGGCGAATGAATATTGTAAATATCATCTACACCTGCTGTACTTACAAGTTGTTAGTAAACAGAAAAGCACACGATTTTCCCATTAAAATAAGCTGTTTTTATAAAAATCGCATAGCTTTAAAATCCATAGAATTGTCGACAAACTAGAAAAAATCCAGTTTAAAATAATTAATTTTAATAGGCGAAAATTTCTCTATAACCTTCCCAGAATTATAATAAAAGTTCAAAAATCAATACAGTTGTCACCTTGTATATATGGATACATATAACATTTCCCAAAATTATTAAAAATTTGATATTTTGCCTTTGTAACGCTTGCTCCATGCATAAATTTCCAGAAAATATGACACTTAATCTATATTTAAGTTTGTACAAGAAAATCTTCAACAAACTTTTGCTATTTCTCTTAAATTTCTGGATTACTGTCTGGCCGATTGGAAAATTTCGTACATATTCGGAGAGCTCTTTCAATTGACTATCGATTCAACCCCTTATTTATTTCAAACCAATTGATACAGAGTAATTTATTGGGAAAAATGAACATGCTTCTAAATTTTCATCTGTACTTTGAAATTTCCATAAAATTTTCTAAAACTATAAAATTTCTCTTATGCAGCTTGAAATGTTCTTTCTAATAAGCCTAAAAACTTGAGTTTTGAATCCGGCCGCTTAACAGTAATAATGGTTCACAATATTAGTATTTTAAAAACTCTGTTTCTCTCATATTTTTGTTTTATAGAGTAATTTCTCTTCTGTTTTATTTGTATTTTTACAACTGTGGATAATTTCGTATTTTATCGTAAAATTTTCATATATTCTCTTCTTTAATTAGTGAAAAATATTAAAATCAACGTTAAATCAATAATAGGTGAATAATAGAAAATATTTCCATAATTGGCGGAGTTTTATTATTTAATTATTCAGATTTTTATTTACTTTTTTAATATACATTTTTTTATTTCGTAAGAGAATAAAAATTACGGGCGTTTTAAGATTTTATAGTGTGTTTATTAATGTTTATTTAATAAGAAACATCTTCAGATTCAAATATGAATGATTGAGATTAACATGAAAAGATATTGTGCTTTATCCATAAATAAAAGAAAAAGCTCACGCCCTGTTTACTTTTACACTTAAAATTAACTTTTGTACAATAATACAACTTTTTAAATAACTGTAGATTTACAATATCAGGAAAAAAATGGATTGAAATTTAATGTATCACATTTTGATAATTAATGGTTTTATCTTGATCTGAAAAATAGGAAGACAATTGGCCCAATAGTTAATTTTCAAAGCGTATATCTTCAGTAATATACATAGATAAATATGTAAGATTTTCGCGAATAATCCTCAAAAATATGATATTTGCTAAAAGGCAAAATATCATAATAGGATAATTTTTCTTTACTATAATCTCTTAAACTAGAATAAGGAATCTTAACTTATAAATGTACCCCTGGGATGATGTCATAGAATTTTATAGATCATCATAAAATGACTATTTCTTCATTTTTCTTTAATTTATAACAAAATCGTTGAATGTGAGTTTTACTTTATCTTTATTGTTTATATCAATTATATCTACGTACATTTTAATGTTTCCATAAAATAAACGAAAGAATTTTACTATTTCCTCAAGCAGTATCTGTTGAATTTTATCTCCCAGTAAACGATGATAATACTATTCTTTGGAATATTTTCAATTAGTTTTAAAAGCTATTCATAATATTTTATTACGGTCTAAAATTTATGTAATTTGTCATGAAAAATCACTTTATTCTGTAGAAATTCGAGATAATCTAAATCAAAAACGGTGGAAATTTAAGCTAAATTTTCCGGAAATTCAAGTATTATTTTCCATATTAAAATCCGGAAGGATTATTTTTTAATTTGCGTTTATTTTGCTTATAAATTTTTTAAATTAAAACATAATCCTTTACAATAGAAATTATTATTTTCTCCAAACACCTCCAATATAATCCTCTTATGTTGTAAAATTTTCACTCGTTATGCGTACTATTATTATTATAACGGATAATACTGTCGTTATTGATTCGAACGTGTTAATTGTTGAGTGCGTATTCAGTACTAATGATTCTTAATTTAGATTTAGATTATTTAATTGCTTTAATTAATATTTCATTTAATTAATTTAAACAACTTCAACAGTTTTAATTGACTTTTAGCGTATTTGATTCTGTCTACCTGTGATTTTATTTGTACAGTTGTTCCGCACACCACATAAAAAACCGTATTATTTGTCAGTCTATTGTACTGAATAAAAAGTGGAAAAAATCAACAATACTACCATATAAGTTATGCTCCATTGAGTGAAATACTAACGAATGAATTTGCCATTTTTGTTTTTTGTCTGGATGGATGATTTTAAATTCTCATTTTAGTTTCAAATAAAGATAGAATCGTTAAAGTTTTCTTATTATAATATTTTGTTGACTTTGTTTATAACTTAAAAATATTTACATTATTATCTAGAAGACAGTTGAATCGTTTAATTCAATTAGAAACTTTAATATAGTTCGCGAATACTGAAATATACTTTTTGTATTAATTTTAGTAGAATTGTGAATTATTAGCGTCATTTTTTTTAATCTACTGTTCTTTTATTAAATTTTGAAACAAATTTCGATTTACGTAGCTATTTCCATACGGTTTTTGCTTTTGTGAAAAAATCGTCTGTACGTGTCGTATTTTAATATTAAAGAAAAAATAAAAAATAAAATTCATATATGGATCAAAGTGAAATTAAAATCGACTTACACACATAAAGATATATCATTTCTATCTTGACTGTTCAATTTTGCCACCATCCAACATATAGAATGTCATAGTAATCTCTAGTGAAATGAGAGAACGTCTGACTAGCAAATTAACTTTAAATCTCCACTCCAAATGGGACATTCGGGATGATTTAAGTGTGAACGTTCTATTTGATGCAATCAAAAATGTTTCTTGTTTTGGTTAATTTCTCTTATTTCTGGAATCTTCCAATCCAACTTCACCTTTAATTTTCTTTTATTTCCGTTTTCTGTTAATTTCAAGTACGAAAAAAACTTATAACTAATGTAAGATATTGTTTTTTTGTTTTATTATAGTACGCACAAGAGAGCCAACATGAGAAAATTCTCAGAGGATTAGCCGTTGGTGTATCATTTACTATGTATGGTCGTCTAGAGGAGGCTGATCCTTTAATTGAACAGTTAACATCTGATAAAGATCCAATATTACGGAGATCAGGAATGTATACACTAGCTATGGCATATTGTGGTACTGGTCATAATCAAGCTATACGAAAATTACTCCATGTTGCTGTAAGTATCGAATTAATTGAAAATATTTTTGTCATTTATTCATTAAAAAATTTTACATGCTAAAATCGTATCAAAATTCCTAATTTATTCATTAGTCAAATTCGATGTTATCCAGAAAAAAGAATTAGCATCTTTATTAATTATCTCATTAAAAAAGTTGATGAAATTATCAATTTTACAAACTTTTCTCATGTAAATATTTCATTTTCTTGGTATTTATTTAATTTTTATTTATTTTTATGCAAATGAAATTGAATGTCTGCCACTGGTATCTTTGAAATTGTTTGAAATTATTGTAGAAGACTAGATTTGTTGATCGTGGCATAAAATTGAAATATAAAATTCAATAACATACATGAAATTTCAAACGAACATCATTTCAATATTTTATGGAGCGGTTTCTGTTTTCGTACAATACATACAGACATTTATGACAATTTTATTCTTCCATATATTGGTATGAGACCATGAATATTAATTTTGTGATGATAATAGTTATTGTGAAGCGACTTAATAATCAATAAATTATTCAATATTTGATAATAAATAAAGAAGCGTAGCTAATTATATGGATAGTATAAATTTGAAGTAAATATTACAACTTCAGGGAGGGTAACTATAGAATTTTTTCAACCTTCAATTAGTTTTCATTGAATCTTGAATTATGATTGTTTTGTCTATTCTACATAAAACATTCATCATATTGTAATAAATAATGAAAAAGTGACTTCAATGAAATCTGCATTTTCAATTTATTGTTCACAAAAAAATTTCGAACAACCACCAAATATCTGTCCAGGATTTATTGTCTGTTGTAGAGGGGGAATTTATATAAAAAACTTCTATCAAAATTTTTCATTAAAACATGTTTAATTCTGTAATCTTTTGCTTTTGAACATTTGTAACGTTTGTTTTTGAACTAATTTTGTATAACAATTTCGTTACTTCCACCCAGTCAAATAGTAGAATTTTGATCTTTCAACTGTTGTAAATCATTATTTTCCAACTATCGTGACAAAGGATTTGTTTATTTTCCACTCAACATGGCATTTAAAGAGATTTTATTACTTTTGAATGATGATTGTAAGAAAACCCTTTTACTGGTTTTAAAGTTGGATTGTATACGTTGAAATCGTTTAGGAGTATTATTGAACCTATTAAAAGAGATTTAAAGAGTTTTTCTCTAAGATTGAACATTATATTCGGAATCGAATAGAAAAAATAATAGGATGAACTGTTAAAACCGTAAATAATTTTGCGCTATTTGCCCTCAGTTAATCAACAAAAATTGGATTAGATCGAGTTGTTATTGATTTTAACTGAAATTGATAAACAGAACTTAATTAACTTAATGTCAGTTTTTTTTTTTAAAGATTACCTAAGTTTATTTGCAACTTTAACAACAACCTTACTATGTTGTAGCTCTTAAAACTGTTGTTGGAGGAAAGCTTTTTTTAATTTATTTTTAAACCCTCTACGTCTTTCATCGCCAGTTTCTTTTAGCAACTTTCTAATTGATTCTAGCGAAAAATTCTATTACAAAGAGATGATCGTTCAAATAAAACTGCATTCGACACCGTTTCAATAACGATTATTTAAATTTGATTAAAATAAATTTGTAATTATTAATTCAACAATAATATATTAAAACAACCCTACGTTTATGCTATTAGTTTAAATAAAGGGTGTTTTAAATACAATTTGGTTTTTGATGTTGAGAACAATTGGAAGATTTTGTCGAATTTCTAGTCTAACTGACGTTCAGAGTGTAATTATCAAAGGATTAAGACAGATGGCCGTTTCCCTGAACCATTTTTAGGAGTTTTATTTGTCGAGTTGTTCGCCATATGCCTCTGAACATTTAGATTTTTAACGTGATCATCACCCAAATCGATAAAATAAAATTCAACATCAATCTAGGAAATTGTAAATTCTAAATAATTTCTAAAATATGACTAGATTAGTAGAGGAAATTTGAACGAAATTTGATCAAAAGTAAGCTTAAAAATTATGACGGTTCAGATTTCGTATTATTACCCATTTTTTGATTATTATTCAGTTACCAACTTGTATAAATAAAATTCGAATCAATTTGTAGATGTTGTAGAAAGTTGGTTAAAAAACACAACTTTTTGAATAATTCAGAAGGTGCTCGTTTATATAAATGATAAACAAGAAATTTTCTTATAAAATCGGCTTTCTCAAAACTTTTTTGTAAACAGAAATACCCCGTTCTAATTTTGTAATTAAATTTTAATCTTTTCAATTTACAGGTGTCTGATGTGAACGACGATGTACGTCGTGCCGCTGTTACAGCCCTTGGATTTCTTCTATTCAGGTAGGATTTTTTAATCGTATTTTGCATCTCATTATTTTACATAAATAATATTCAATTTTATATCGTACATATAGTTATGAAGTTGAATATTTTTGTTTATATCGTTGCAATCTTTCCATATTTTTCTCATTAGAGACTCTAGAAACAAATCGATATATTCAAATTATGTCCCAAGCTCTTCACTATATTTCTACATTTTGATATATTCCGAATGATAGAAAATCGAATATGCTACGATGGTAAAATAGACGGTATGCTAATGTGACTTTAATAGTAGTTAGACTTTTATTCTTCGTTTATTTGTTGACTCACACACCGTCTCTAATGATAATTCACCTATTAGCTTTTATATAAAGGTACGGTATAGTAATTTTCAAACGAAAAGGTCCTCATTGACAATCTCTTCAAACTAAAATGGTATACTTAATGAATAATGTACGGTAAAATAACGCTGTGTTCTTTCATTCAATTTTTCCATTGCGGTTTTAATTAGTTATTAAAACGATTATATTCGTATGAAAATTTTTCTTTGATATTGTCGATTTACTGAAAAAAATAATCCAACTATAGAGGATTTATTTATATTTTTTTGTGATATTTACATCTGTTAATAGTAAATTTTACAAAATACGGATTATTTTCGATATTGAAACGTTACATGAATTATCCACCAATCAATTTATTTGAAGTTATTTTAAATGATTTGCAGCAATGAGTTTCAATTGTAAATATAGATATGATCGTCAATGCGACGAAAATAGCTACATTTCGATTTAATTTAATATAACGCTTTGTTTGTTTTTAGTTGATTCAGATATTTCCTTAATCGATAGAGGAACAATAGTTTTAAACGGTTATTTATATGATAATGTTATTTTTTCGTCACAAACTCTAAATAAGTCCACTAAACGTCTAGATTTAACTTTGACATGCAAGGTAAATGTCATGTACACAGTCTGAAAATAGACTTAAGATGTCTCACGAGAATCCAATTTGTCTTGTTCAATCGTACGCATATCCTGTTTGATATCCAGATAATACTGTTACAGATGTTAATCTATTAAATTGTCGTTAATTTTCTAGATTTTACGAAACAACGACACGTGTTCCTATTATTTTAACCAATATGCTTAATTTAGCAGTAACCTAGTTTTATATAAAGATATTTTTTTGTATTATTGAACCGTACTTTATCGTGTTGGTAAACAATTTTAGTTCTTATTACAGTCAATAGTAAACACTTATCTTGACGAGAAACATTGTACACTACACACTAAACTTGTCTAATTCTGAAATCTTGGGAAGTTGTTAAATTTAATTGACATGACACGAAAGAGCAGTTAAATTAACATTTTTCATGAATTTATTCTTAATTAACTTCCCCGACCAGAGGGTAGGGAAGTTATTTTTTACTATTTTACCCCCTCTCGTAAGTATACTTAAAAAAAAATGCTATTTTTAATGTTGCGTAATTAGTTAAAAACACCTGGAATTAGTAAACTTGCATAAAATCAGGACAGTAGTTAGGGATGGGGGCAATACGGTAGTTGATTATGTCAGGTAGAGCAAGTTTAATTATCTAGAGTTGATGGATAGGGCAATTTATAAAGGTGTTTGGTAAAATCGAATTTCATTTCGGTTTACGATAGAGTATAACCCGTTTATACTGAATTTCCCAATATGCATGCATAGCTATGTAAAAACTATTGTTTCCTATATTCATGAAATTGATATAGAAATGAACAATCCTATGATAGGATACAAAAAAAAATATCGGAAAACTTCAACAGCTCAATCATTCATTTTAGAATGATTACAGATTCAATTGAATTTTTAAATAAAATTGTTCCTTTAGAATTGAACGTTTTTCATTGTTTACTCGTTATAAACGTCATAAATTTGCTTCGAATAAGACTAGGAAACTTTTTTCAAATCAACAGAATACATAGAACGCTTCATTTTCCATATTGATATCGAAATTGTTAAAGCTAATTGAAACATAACGAAAATTTAAATGAAATAAAAGAAAACTGTATAATATCCCTAAAAAACTAGTAGAATATCAGCAAATCCGTAAAAATCACTTCGAATAATGTAAAAAGTTTTTACGAAGTATAACAGTTTTTGTATAGAAAAACAGCCAGTTTTTTTTTATATTTATACAAATTGATGCCGCATAAATTTGAAACCACTTATAAAGGGTACCGAGTAAATTAAGTGATTATTGAATGAATAAGGGGAAAAAAGTCACCTTAATCAAGACACCCATACAGAATAATTATTTCTCTTTGATTATCTCTAATGAAATGCCATCATTTTTTTCTGTTGATGAGTTTTTCTCGTATAACTGAAACAAGGTCATAATTACATTGACTCTATTGTAATGTAAATGCAGATTGGCCGGTCTTTTTTTATTTTTTCAAATTGACTACACAATCCATCAATTACCTACCAACGTTTCAGTTGAACGTTTTCTGTATTGTTGTGTTGTTAAATGGCGATTTAATATAAAATAATGAGTTGCTTTTGTATGGAAAGGTTATTCATAAAGAATAAAATACTACTATTTACTGTAGCTTATATGAATGCATTTTTTTTTCTTTTATATTTCTGATTTATGTTATTTGAATATTATTCTGTTTATTTTCAGTTATTGTTTCTCGAAACTCATTTCATTTTGATTAGATGTACTTTAATGTGGTTGCCAAAATTGGTTATGCAATTTCCTATTCCACTTCTATTAGACTTTATTTAAATAACAAGTTGTAAATATGTATATCTATGTACATTTTGTATATTTTGTGATTCCCACAACCAACCCTCAAAAAACTCTCTTGGGATACGCCTGAATTCATTATATACACGTTTATCAAAAAGAGAGGAAATATACAGAAATTGATTATTTTGTCAAATCTAATTTTTCAATTTCTTTTTCTCTTTCATGACAAATAAACCGAAATCTGTTCAATATAATGCAATTTCCAGTTTTTTCTCTCAATTGAAATGTACTAAAGTTAATCAAAAAAAAATTAAACTTTTCTCCATCAATCAATTGAATTTATTATTATTATTATAGCTGTATCCGTTTTTATTTATTCATAATTCAAACGGGAACAGAATTGATAATTACTCATTTTATTAATATATCCTTTGAAAATTAACATCAATATCAACAGTTGTCCACTCGTCTTTAATATTGAGCCCTCAAATCGTTTAATCATTCGATTTATTATATTTTATTAGGTGGTTGGATCATTTTGCTCAATAAAGTCATAATGAATTTTTACAATCAATTCAATTCAGGTATATTTAATAAATACAATTATGGGTAATTAATGGAATTTTTTCTCTATAAAGAAAATTTTTTGATCCTGTTTTCGGAACAATAAAAAATTCAAATATTCTGAAATTGTTATTTATATCTTGGGCAAATGTAAACAGGTATACATTGAAATTTGTTCTAGTGCGTGGTTGGTTTAGATAAGCGTCTTCGCATTGCCAATTAATGAGAAGTCTAGAAGTAACGATCGTTAATATTGTTGGAACGTGAAAGTTGCTAATAGATTTTCAATTTAAATATTGTTAGATGAACGAAGAGACAATAATATATTTAATTTTCCTTTAATATTTATCTTGTTCACTATCAATTTATATAAATTTGAAATTTCCTATTGTCTGATAAAGATATAGTTCAGATAAAGTAAAGAGATATTAATATGGCATTGTCATTCTACAGTGTCTTTGTCGGGCAGGTAGATTGTTTATTTTCATGATATTAAGTTTAAATGTTTCATGAACTTGAAGTTAAAATGTTGAATTTTTAAAATAGATATTTCCTGTCAGGACATTTTACAATATGCAAGGGGGATTTTATATTAAATTTAGGGATGTCACAGTTACGGTTTAAAATTTCTTTATAAATTATCGTCATCATTGTTAATTAACGTTATATAATTAGATCGGGTAGAAGATAATGATATTTAATTTTTTTCGCATCATACTTTTTTTATTAAAGTATTTTATTTTTAAAAATTCTATTATTGTGTTTCAACATAAATCAAACAAACAACTCCTTGAAGTACACTTAGAAATGATAAATCAATTCGAATTTGAATGAAAACTTTTTAAAAAGATTGAAAAATTGGGTCATTTGTATAAAGTGATGAGAAGAAATATAGCTACAAACATTAAGTTAGACTTTTATTATACAGAAAAGAAGTTTTTCAATGTTTTGATATTATTTTATTTGTCAATACTTACGTTATCTTTATCAAGTTTCGCATCATAATAAGGAGCAATTTGAAGTTGATCTTCGATATTAATTTCACTTGGATGCTATCAAATACAAACCTACATATAATCTAATAATGGATTATTATAAGAAGTTTCCGGATTAATAACAAATTCACAATACCTCCCTATGGGATACCTGATGAGGAATAGCAGAATGTATTTTAGTTTAAATGCAAGAGATAGTTTGGTAGATGTTTTGTTGTGAATTCTATTAATTAATTTCTGTCTAAATGAATTTGAGGCAAAACAATCTGAATAACTTTCTTGACATGTTGAAAAAAAATAAATAATACGCTTAATTCATGATGAATATTAGTTAAAAATATTAATTATTTGTCGAAAAAACTAATTATTTTTTTGTTTATTATAATATTCATAACTAAACAATGTCCCTTATAAGTGTGCTATTGTTCAACCCTAAGAATTAACAAGATTCTTAAGTACACCCTTATTCATGTAGATATAGTTGTGAAAGCATCTTCCGTTTGGGATGTTCACGCTACGATGTCATATATCCTGTTAGACATTTACCGTGCTTACATTCATTGTCCTGGTAGTCTTTCAGTTTTTGACATTTCTGACAAGATTCATCTTTTATCCTTAAGTGAGAATAATTTATCTTGAAGTTCAACATCAATTGAATTAAAATTCTATCTTAAATAACAAACGATTTCTATCACCTTTAACATTCGATAAAACCGAACGTAATTAGGCATATTTTTCCTGTTTGACTTTTAACCACAATAATGTCACACTGAAATCTGATTGTAATTGAATTTTTCTTGTTGCTTTTGTATTGTACTTAATATACAACAATAATTCAGCTTAAATGAATTACACAACTGTATTCAATTTTGAATTGTTTTGATAACATAGAAATTGTCGAATTAATTAACACTTTCGAGGTTCGTATGGTAACTTTTTGTGTAGCTATATTGTATATATAAATTTCCGGTACAGTTGAAATTTATGTAAGGTTTGAATGGGTAAAGAATTTCAAGTGGGAATCTATCAGGTTTATAGAGCTGGCGAATATTGATTAGTATGTAAATCATGACACAGTACAATAATAGAATAGATATCTCGGTTACATGATTACAAATGTTATTTTACAACAATAACAAAATCTCCACTAATTTAATATAAACAATTTAATTCGAATCATTAATTTTAGAATGCTGGAATAGATTTTTTCGCTATAGAAAACTATCGTCATATCAGTCTTTTTTTGGTACATGTGGGTTAGTATTTTTAAATTCTTCCATGGTAACGGTAGGGCTTCTTCAACCTTTACAAATATAAAAAGGTGTGCGATTTCATTCGTTCAGGCTTAAAAGAAGTATAAGAAAAGCTGAATATGAGTTTTTTATATAAACAAGTTTTTCAATTTAAAGACATATCTAAGAAATTGAATGACAAAATTTAATTCAGATATTTACATTGCTCTATATCTGTCGATACTTATAAAATATGCAATGTAATAGAATATAGAATTAGAAATAAAAAAAATTGTCCATCTCTGGATATAATCATAAACTTATATACATGAGATGTTTTAAAAAACATTTCTATTACAAATATGTATTGCAAATAAGTAATCGTATTTATATCAATTTCTTCAAAAAAAATTATTAATTAAAATCATCTTACGCTCTTTTTTTGTACGTACAATGAACATTCGTATGTGTGGTTGTAACGATTTCCTTTCCTTTTAGAAGATTCAAGAGTGCTTGAAATTACAGTCTTTCTGTAATGAATGGACTGCGGGTTTTACTTTTGTTTCATATATTTTACGTCAAAGGTATATCTTTTGTAAAAACTACAGATGAACTAACAGAGAAAAAAAAAACGAAGACTAACAATTTCCATAATATTTATGTTACTAAAACAATGTCTGTTGGAAAATATAAAAGTTCTTGTACCTGGAAAAATTCTATCATACATCTATAAAAGAAAACAGCTATTTATTCATATATTATCAAATTTGTGAACTTGAAACTTTTCCTTTGCGGTATTTTAAGATGAATTATAGTTGGAAAAAGGAATATTTACTTCTTCTATTGGGAACTTAAACGGAAACTTGTTGCTTGTGCATTTATAGAAAGTTTTAAGTTGCTTTTTTTACTTCTTGATTTGCTATAAGTATACGATTTCAAATTTTGTTACTAATCGAACATTTCTAAAAATTTTGTCTAAATTACTCTACAATTGATTTTATTGTTTGTTACAATGTTTTTTTCATTCGATTCGATTGCTGGTGAATTTCCTATTAATCCTTCTCTACCCACGATTCTATTTTCTATTATTTCCAATTAATTGTTTGGTTATTTACGGGGTTCAAGTCAAATTTTTAATACAAATAGTAACGTTAATGCTCAATTATCTACAATTTTTTTTATTTACTTACAATATAAATGTTCTTGTTAGAGTTTTCTTAATGTTAGAGGGCATTCACAATAGGTCCCTAGATAGGGTCTTACGCGTCAAATTTGTTAAAGTAATGAAGACAGATCGTCCTTTCTATCCACACAGTTGAGAAATTTTAGCCGGTACATTTACTTGTTCATTTTACTATTGATTTTGTATTACAAAGATTTCATTTTAAACAGAACTCTATTCTTCAGATCTTTCAGTTTTCTTTCCCAGTTCCTTTTTCTATCGATCCACTACCGAAGCGATAAAATTGTTTCATTTTAGTTCTCGTCTATTTTATTGTATATTTTTGATCAAAAGTATATATTTCATTTTGTTCTTGTATGTATGGTTTTTGTGCCTTTTTTTTGTTTTAAAATTAATAATACTTCACAGTTGGATCAATCAGATAATCTTGATAAAGTGATTAATGTCATTTCCCACGTTATATGGATAGAGTTGATCATCCAACTTGGATTGGTTTATAGAAAATTGAAGGACCCAATTCCAATCAGTGATAAATGCTCGATATAGTTGTTTTTGTCGTAACTCATTTATCGAATACGTGATCAGATTATAGAGAGGTACAATATGTAGGTACTTAATAAAGAAAACTTTTGTATTTGACGTGAAGTTACTAACAAAAAAATTATTTCAATCGAAAATATATAATCAAATATCAATAATTTCATTATTGCTAAATATATAGATACATACAATATCAAATTGTTAGTTATTTATTATTTATCAAAGAGAAACAATTCATTTAATTCCCCACATATTGTTGATATAGATGATATTATTTTATCATTATGTTATTTTCTATTTGATTAATGTAGTTGTCCGGCGCCTCCACCAAAACCAACCCACACTTTATAAAAATTTATCGCTAATTAAAACAAAGTTCAAATTCATAGTAGCCTAATGATTTCTACGCCTACAACATTGGTTAAAAAAAAATTAAAATTCCTAGAATGAATTTGCAGTTATACATTTATTGCATGACCTATCACTATTTAATGTTTTACATTTCCAAGTAATGCGTGTCGTGAATATCACCTCATTCTTTCTCTCCTACACTGAATAGTAAAAGACAGACTTTAGTTTGAAACGATTTGAATTTTGTAAAATTAGATTACTAAAGGAGCACATTTTTCTATTTAATTAGTTATAAATTGTTCGGTACATTTGTTCGTCTTTCAATTATTTACTTGGACAGATAAATTGCTCAATATTCGACGAAACCGTTAAAGGAAACTTTCAATTTATGGTATGGCCAGTTGAAACCTTTGCAACTTCCTGTTCTTAATAAAGGACCACATCAAATAGAAATTTCATTCAATGTTAAACTTATAGTGGTCAATATAATAAGATATATTCTCTTATTTCTAGAAGCTAACAAATTAAAATTGATGTTAAAATTTAATAGGTATTATTTTTCCAAGAATGTGTGGTTTTTGTTTCGTTTAAAATATTAAAATTTTAAAATTTCAAGTATAATCGATTTAATAATTGTAAACTTATGTTCTACTAAAAGATAAATATTTGATATTTTGGATAGAATACGAAATTAGTAAGGTTTATAAATAATTACAGTTGACCTTAATGCATCTATAGTTTTTGCATTTTAGGATATTGTTATTGTTAACAATACGGAAGGTTGTTTTGTTTCCGAAATTATTGTTTAATTTAAGCATAGTTTAAAAAATTTAAATGGTTTACTGAACTAAAACCATAAACTGAACTAAACAAAGAGTTGACGAATTTTTTTTAACTGAACATACAATCATAATATTTGACAGAATTTTTCATCTAACAATACCATCTTTATGGTGCTTGGCTTTGTGTATAAAAAAATATAAAAAATATACCGGAAGCTTACATATAGTATAGGACATAACCACACACACTTTCTGAAAAGCTTTCCTTTTCTGTGAGGAATATTTCAGTATATCAATCGAACTGAAAAAAAATCATTATTTGCTAACATATCATTGTTCTTATCACTTTTCATAAATAATGTTCGTATTTCTACACGTATATATACGTTTATTATAAACATCATTTTTGTGTTTATTGTTGAAGATAATTGACACAATGGTTTATACTATATACACTATATAAGATTCACTAGTATCTAATAACTGACAAAAAATGCCTAACCATGTGGTGATTCAATTTTTTTTTGAAACATATAGCGAAATCCTATTATAGTTGAAACACAATTTTGTGCCATCTTCCCTATTGAAACTCATATAACGCACCATTATATAGAGAGTGTATTTTGGTACCAAATAGCAACATATGTTGCTTATATTGAATTGATCTATCTACATATATACTATAAAGGATCAGGAATGCTGAATTCTATCGTATATAATTTTAGTGTTGGATTCATCCAAAGTGATTATCTATTAAGATGAATAGTAATATACAATTTACAATCTCTGCTTCGTATCATATGGATAGATTATCTCTTGTTAATTGAAAAGTTAGGAATTGTAAAATTCACTATTTCTTGGCAATTCTCTCTTATAATCTAAATTGTTTCATTATTGACATAATTTCGTCGCATACAGTAGAACATAATGTATCTTTGTAGTTTGTTGATGTTTTAATGTTGAATTATTTCTCTTGGATGTATCATGAAATTAGTTCTATTGTTAACTTGCATCATTGTAATTTTATACTTGTAGTGCATTATCTTGAAGTTTCTATTAGTAATTAACTATTTAATGAGATTGTAATTACACAAAAATACTTTAAACTATCCAATTGTTGAAGTAGACAGTCAATTTTTACAAAACATTATTATTGTGAATCGAAAATAATAGCGTTAATGTAACATCATTTTTTCTAGTTTCACTAAATTTTTATAGCCGATATTATCGTAAATTGATTATTTTCTAAATCAATATATTAGACATTATTTCCGTTCGTATACACATAGACTGTGAGTAAATTATCAAGAGCAATGTCACGTTTTCTATCAACTATAAATTAACATCATCCAATGAGTTTATAAATATTATTACAGTGTACATTGATAGTGTAAAAGTAGATATATTGCAGCATCTTGAAATTATTTTTCAATATAGAAAATTGAAAATGAATGGTAGTAATATTTTCATGTTATCTTTAATAATTCTTATCGCATTATCGACTTTATTCTATCAATGATTATGATGGTGATATTTTATGTTACATATTTGAAAATGACAGAATCATTTTCGATGAACAGGTGATTCCGGAACATGCTATAAAACAAAGTCTGAAAGATTTTACCAAATTCATTGAATAGTAACGTTTGATTTATTATCGTTATTCCATTGCGACATTCACAACAATTTCTAAGAAAACGAATTTTCCTCTATAACCTACCCTTATTTACATTATACGTTATGCCATGTGGAATAGTATACCTACTGTGTATAAAAAGATATGTAGAATTTTCGTGTGACAGTTGTTGTTAAATATTGTTACAATACCATCACTTTTTCTATTACGAACAATTTCCCCTAAGTTTTATTATAAATTGGTATCAACAAATTTAATATAAAAGAGAGGAAGTCAGTTTCATTAATAATAATGAAAAATAGATGAATTCAGTTGTATAGAAACGATATTTTTTGCTAGTTTTGTTATTAAAACCAGTAATTTTGCTAGAAAAATTGTTAGGTACATTGTTTACCTTATCGATAAATTGATTAAACACACTATTTACTATCTATGAGTAGGAATAATTTCGTTTCCACGTTAATTTCTGTTAATTTTGTTGTTGCTATTTGCCAATTCAAATATAGTAATAGCAAATTATTATCATTTAAATATTTGTTTCGTTAACAATTTTCAAATATAGCGCAGTTTATTTATTTGTAGAACAATGTGTTAAATAGAAAAATATGAAAATTGAACTTAAACAATGCAAAATATTGCCAATTTTCCTGTTTCAAGTTTAGGTAGATTGGTGTATCGTTTTTGTCGTGATTTTTCTCTTTTGTGTCAAATTGCCTTCAAAGACTATCAAAGAAATACTATTCGTAGTACAAATTAGTTGTAATGTTTGTGTAACTAATATATTTTATGGCTAAATTGTCAAGTTTAATGTAATATGTGTGTTAGTGTAATTTATGGAAAGTTTCCATTAAAATATCATGTACTATTAACACTGCAAAAAACTTCTACCATTTATAAAAAATCGACTCACATTGTTTCAAAATTTGCCCGAATTTCATTGAGAATATCTCTATAGTTTTTATTTATGGTATAGCGGTTTGTGTTAGAAATATGAGTAGGTAGTTATAATTTATGTTTGTTTACACGACATCTTAAAGGAGTCTCATAAAATTGAGTTACAATAAAATTGGGTATAAAAGAATCTGGAGTAGATCGTAAAGTAATGTTATACCGTTGTAAATATTACAAATTTAGCATAATTTGAAATAATTTGAAATTTTTATTGAAACGATCGTCCATCAATTACTTTGTTGGTAGCTTATTGTCTTTTATCTTATAGTTTAATATCGTTTAATTTGCAACAAAGTATAGTTTTTAAAATTTCGAAAGACTAATAAATTTTTTGTTAAAATTTTATTTAACTGAAACTATATGGAAGTGTTTTATTTTCGTTTTATTGAACGCTACGTATAGAGTACAGTCTGTTAGATTGTAAGAGAAACGATATTACCGCTGTAATCCCGGTTGAAATCTTCTAATCTTGCTTATTAAATCCTGCTTTCGTGTTTATTTATGTTCCTTTTTTTATTGGTATTTATTTACATATTGCGAATTGAACAATAATATAATAAGCTGTTGTTTTGCATATTAATTGAAGAATTATAATTAATAGTGAATAAGAATTTCGGTTTGTATATTTCCCAAGGGAAATCAGAAGTTTCTTTTTTAAACCAAGAATAACCAACAATAAGAGTAATGAAAAAAGGTGTACACTTTAGTAATAGTTTATTATTTTTCTATTTTCTACTACAGGTTGTAGGATTTTTATTATTAATGTTATCATGATAATTATTACTAATTAAATATATTTTAGGCTACATTTATCATACACAACATGTAAACATAATTGTTTTTGTTTTTTTATACAATTATTTAGTTAGAAGCATTTTTTCCCCCATTTTCGGTTAATTAACCGTGATTATAATCATTTAAATAGACTATAATTTACTTAAACACTAAATATATCACAAGAATTCAGTGCAATGTGGTATAAGGATAGAAGTTATGATATTAGAAATGATTGAAAAGGTAGATGTTTTACTTACAGATATTCCACCACATCTATTTATAATTGTAAGAAACATTAATTATTTTATTTTATCCGCTTTATCTTGGTCTTGTTGTTTTTATTTGTCACCTTTGTGGTCGCCATGTAGTCTTTTTATATTTGCACGTTAAAACTTTTTTGAAAGCCTGTCGGAAGACTTTATTGAATATCGTATAAAAAATTGGATTAACCATTGAACTAGCGTAACCTAACCATGTCACTAATTGCACTACCCAATTGTCTAAGTTTTTGTCACATTCCGAACAAAAAGTTGGTAATAGATTTAATATAAAAAATGGTGCCCACAAAATAACAAATGTGAAAAACACAACACCTAACACTTTAGTTGCCTTCTGTTCTAATCGAATGATTCTACCATGACGGGAGGAATTTCTTGATATGACACTCGAATTTCGACTGTGATGAGATCGAATACTTCTTGTATTTATAGCGCTTGTATTACCACAATTGTATCGTTGCAGTAAACAGGGTGATGATGGATTCTTGTTTTTATCTTTAAGACCAATTCCACCATGACCATTCTGTCGGAGTGTCACAGAACGTCTTAATAATAGTGGTGTTCTTTGATTTGCTCCAAGATTATTACTTAGAATTGTTGTTCGAGTATTGCCAAAACTTGATCCTAGAACAATTTCCATGGGAAAAGTCATTTTAAAAAAGCCATTAGAAATTTCGTCTCATTTATACCTCTGCGATGACTTCGTCTTGATGCTTCCCATGTGACGACAATATTGTTTGGAGATGAATCTCCACTACCACTTTTACTGCGATTTCTCAACGTTTTTTTGATAGGAGAAATTGCTGGTGACAGTGATGTTTTATCTACATCAATTGACAATTTTGTTGTCCCCGGTAATTTTTCACTTGGAATAATTTTGACTTCTGGTGGTTTCGGTGGTGGTGACTTATCTAATTGTTTATCACCAAAATAAGGACATGTACAAGGTGGTGGTAAAGGAAATGTTGAATTCTCTATCGGTTCTGTGAATATATCAGACGATAAATCTGATGTACGAGTCTCATGAAAACTAGAACCACGTTTACGCCATCTAGGCGATGGGGTTTCATCACGACTGTCACCTTCATGAAATGTTGAAGCTCGCCTTCGTTTATATGTCCAAGGTGATGGTTCTGGTGTTAAAAGAGATGAATGGGAATTGACTAAACTTTCAGTGCTCCGATTTCCCGAACTAAAATAAATAAGGATCGATTTCAAATTATATTTTCGTATTGTTAACCATGGCATCTAAGGAGAATTAAATTGCATTGGTTTTTATCAATAAATCATTAATAATGATTGATTGATTACGAATTGGGGGTATTGTTTGAGTGCAATTCATCTTTAGTGTGACTCAATCTCTCGTTCTCAATTTGATATGAAATTATCGATTTTCTGCTAGATTCATAGCATGTTTGAAGCCAGTTTTTTTTTAAATTTTGTGTCAATTGTAATTTTACCAACATTTCAACACCATTTCCTAGTAAATTGTTTTGTAAGTTATCTGATAGCTAATTGCGTTTAGATTTAACTGAGGTAATTAGATAGTAACAGGGTTGTAGTAAGAGGATAATGGGGATACAGGTAAATAACTATGTGTTCTACCAACATCAACACAAAGGAGAATGTCTGAATAGAATTAATGCCAGCCTAAATTGTATGTACGTCATACGATCTTGTATTATTTAATTAAAAAGGTAACCAAAATTCCTAACACGTATTTTATGGCATACATGCATCTCCATTTACACTAATTAAATCTTTAATATAATTTAGACCCGTTTTTAATGTATTAAAAAAGTTTTCCAATTTGTAAAGTAGAACTATGATTGCTGATTTTATAATAGAAACTACTAAACTATTTGTACCGTTTAAATTCATTAAATTTTAACATAATCGCCTTATAAAACAATGAATTTAGAAAGTTGAAGCAGTAAAGATTTTCAAGCGTTTTCAATATCTATCGGCGTTTCATTAACGTTCGAACGGAATTGCAATTTCGAAAAGACGCTTTTCAGTCTATTCAACAATTTATTTCAATCGAGACGGAGACTAAACGAACAACTATTGAAAATTTTCAGTTAGCTAGCTGAATTAGACATTTCGTCGAATACTCTTTCAATTATATTCACTTATATGAAAATAATTATTATGTAATTGTCCAGATGGTGACTACCTTAACGAATGTTGTATTCTCGTGAAATATACCCATATAATCAAATAATTTATAGAAAATCGATTGAATTATAGAGATATAACGAGATAGAAAGCGGGTACGTTTTTTTCCGATCCTAACAAGGTAAACTTCACATCCAATTTAAGAAATTTCCTAGAAATCCTAAGAGTCACTTCACATTCGTAGTGACTCTATAGAAGCGAAAACAACCTCGAATTTTCCACTAGTCCATAGGGAAAAATTAGTTTATTTCCATTTTAATAAAAATCCCGCTTCCTAATTGTGTGTTATTATCATAAAAACTTTTTATTATTACCTTAATTTGATCGTATCTTTGGTGGTATTTTTAGACGATGTTCCTTGAATATGTGATGCAGCTTCTAATCCTCTTGAAAGTTTAAGCATTTCAGCCCCGAATTGTCCTAAAGCCGACATCGTACAAGGTGTTGGTTCTGATTCTTGTATCCATAATTCGTGTGTATCGATAGTTGTTAATTCTGTATCAGTTGAACCAGCTGAATGTGCATGTTGAGGTGTTGATTGTTTACTACCACTTTTTGTGGCATTTAAGAGTTTTTTCCAGGTACATCTTCGTTCTGAAATTTACATAAAAATTGCGTTAAATTTTCACGGATTTGTCAGTTTTTCTGTACATTATTTTAAATAATAACGAAAACTTTTTATAAAATTACATTAAAACTATTGCAATGCAAATTTGTTAAGTAGCTTATGTAAATTTTTGTTATTTATAGACTGAAATATGTCGTTAAAGTAGGCGTTATAATGATTTTCAATTGAAACCTGATAATATCGTCCGATAAAAATTGATCGGTTTATTGTAAAGACTCTGTATATAGTGAAAATTAGGAAGAGGTGTAAACGTGAGTTTCCGTTTAACTTGGTTATACAATAGTTGAACCTGCATAGCGTGTTTTAATGAAGTTGATGTAATCTTATTTGCTTCGTCGTTCAATATAAGTTAAATATAAAAGCATCTACATACATGCTTCTACACTTTATTACATCTACAATAGTGTCTAAAATTTGATAAAACCACAACATGTTGACATAAAATAAGGAGATTAACAGATGTGTTTGAAAGTAAATCGAGAAATAAAAATTTGCGTACTTAAACTTAACGAAATAAAGTCTAAATTAATAATTTATATTAACTAAAATTTCATTTTAGTTAAACTCCATTTCGTCTTTATAATTAATTTGCATATTTATGATTATTTGTTAATTTGTATTCTGTTTTAATAGTAAGAAAATGTTGAGATGACAAAAGCTGTAACTTTGCACATCTCTGTCATGTTTAACTTCAGCATCAGTTTCCATTTGTTTTCCTAATTCTAGTCCTACCATCAGAATTATTTTCCAACAAACTTTTGATGTGAAGTTGTTTTGTCAACGATAAACACGACCATCTGTTCAACCAAGTATAGATATACCACATATACACGAACATGTTCACGTTTTTAAATTGTAAAATTTGTAGAAAATGTATATTTACCTAAAACTGTAGATGTTGGACCTCCCATCCAATTACTGGACCAATCTGGCGTTCCTAAATTTTGCCGTTGTTGTGCTAATAAACGTACTGTCAATGCATAAGTCACCAACATAACTAATAATGGAATATAAAAACATATGATAGATCCGATAAATTTATACAGTGGATCAGGAATTTGACACGTTCCATCTATGATTAAAGAACCTTGATCCTGTAAGGATTAAAATATATTGATTAAAAAATATATCGATCCTGATCTTATAATTTAATGTAAAGGTTAAGGTTGATTGGTTATATTTAAATATTAAAATTGAAAGTGGGGTATAAATGGGTTTATTTGTATAAAGGTTACAACTTAATGTTTTATTAAGGTTGATTTTCATCTAATTTCGATAGATGTTAAGTAGAATAAAATATTAATGCAACTTACTTTCGAATACATTAGACTGAGTGGAAGGCTCATCGCTATCGACAATAGCCAGACGAAAACAATTTTCAAAGTTACCCGTCTACGAGATTTGTTGCGTCCAAACTTCATCGGATAGCTCAAAGACAAATATCTATCTACACTAATTGTACAAAGATGCATTATTGAGGCTGTACAAAATAGAACATCCAAACAGATCCATGCCAAACAATATATTGATGGTAATGGGAAATAACCTGAAACAATACGAGAATACGAATATTAACTATTTTAGTTGTAAATTTGAAATTAAAAAAATTTAATATCTCTCTCCTCTGGAACACCTATGCTGTTACCGTATGTATTATGAGATGCTAGAGCAACAGTCAAAGATGCAAAATTGTAACAGTGCCGCCTACGCATGAAGAGTTTTATCCCGCAGCTTATTCCACTCTGTTTCTGATAAAAGGAAATCGATCGAAGATATATTTACATAAAAGTCATGCTACATTCTTATTTATCTATTTTCAAGAAAAGAGGAAAATTTAAGGTGTAAATACATTCGAAAACTTTAAATCCCATTATGTTGGATTTAACTGTGGCGCTACTATTCGTATTTATTTATTCTAATTCAACCCCCAAGTAAACATCACACAATTTAGTCTAATTCTCTGCTTCACGGAAATAAATCCATTTTCTAAAGATTTGTTTGAAATGATCATGCAAAATAGGCAATTTAGTTGGCTATACATACCCTAATTATGTTTTATATTAATGAAAATGCCTTAAAAACGCTGAATGTTGAAGAGAATCTTTTATAGAGTTTTTTCAGATAAAAGACCAGCGTTATTTCTTGTGTCATTTATAATTTAACGAATGGAGAAAGTAAATTTGAATTAATAGAGATGGATTAACAAAAGCTTATTCATTAGTGGGAAAATATTTTTAACCGCTCACCTTGGAAATATTTTCGGTTTAAAATGTTAGGGAAAGCAAAATTCAGTAAAGTTCGCATATCTGAACTTACAAATTGCAGATTAAATCGAATTCATAAATTTGATGTTCCATAATTTAGTTGAAAACGTAGATTACTAAATACTACTATTAAATTTAAAATGACAACAGTATTTTAACATAATTATTAATTAAATGCATGTATTTGCAATTCATTCGATATTGTTTTTTTTGTTTTTGTTTTTGTGTGGGATTTATGATATTTCCAGTAAATTAATATCGACCAATAAAAATTAACGAAGCGTATAGTAATTATTTTTTAAATTGTATGAATTTTTCTCTTGTTAGAATTTCGTATTTTTATCTCTTATTGTAGAATTTTTCTTTTCAGAATGAATTCCTCTTCGTTTATTTTTCATCTTCATTATATTGTCGTTGATGTTCCAAAGTCAAAGTTTATTATTAACGCATATAAATTTAAATTCAATCATTAAATATACATAGAAATAACGTTTAAATAATAGCAAAATCGATTTTTCTTACTTTTCTTTCCATCAGTTTTTATTATCGAACATATTTAATGAAATCAATTTGCGTGTGCATTTGTCAGTCTAGTAGAAAACAGAAAATTCTCTAGTGGTTTCTACTTCAATAAAAAATTGCTGAAATAATCAAAAAATTAAGTACAACTAAGATGTCCTCCAATTAGTAACCTGTCTTTGATATTTCATAAAAGCTTTTTCAATTGATTTAACTATTGCATATTGAAATTAGGTTAATTAGTAGGTATTTTTACTTTTATAGTGGTAACTGAATAATAACTAGACGATTTGAAATTCTATTGTGAGCGAATAAAACAATTTTTTATCATTTAAATCAATAGCGTTTTTGTTGGTATATAGAAAGCTCTCTCTTTTTAGTTTATCCATACCGTCAGAAGCTTTCTCTCAAACAAAAAAAAAAAACTTTATAAAAGTTCGCTAATGTTATCTCAATTGATGTTTGATGTGTGTATACTCGGATATTTTTTATTTACTTTCAATAGAATCGGTAAACGAAAAGCTTTTAATTTTTCCAAACTTCAAATTTTTTCGAAAACAAATTTGCTGAAATCGACAATGAAAATATTTCTGTGCTTTACACGAACAATCAACATTAGCTGTTTGTTCTATAATCAGATTTTACGTGTTAAAATATTGATAAATACGTTTGTACGAAGGAAATGTACATGTTTTGATAGAGCTTGTAAAAATAATAAAGTCATGAAAAATGTATTGTTGGTCTCTAGAAAAGTATCTTGAACAACCACGAAAATCTGATCCTGTTCTTTTTTAATGTCGATCTATGGTTTTATGAGTCTTTGATGTTCCAGTTTTTGGATTATTTTTCTATAAATATTTTATATCTACAAACATAACTATAAAATGACGATTTTCAACGAATAAAAAAAAAGTAATCTAATCTTCGTTGAAAGGGAATAAGTTAATGGGGAAAGTTCTGTTGAAATGAATAGTTGAAAAGATCAACATTTAATTAATTAAGATAAATTTGGTTTAACTTTTCGGTTGTTTTATCGAATAAACGATAGTAAATTAGAATTTGATACTACCAAATCACAGACGCTTTCATCTCTAATAAAATCTAATATATTGATATCTTTAAACCGTACAAATTTCGTCTGTCAAACTTAATTTTTGATATTTTTCTCGGGTTTCTAACTGGAAAATTAATTCGTTATAAATTGACGATAATATCTATTTTTAGAATTTCGTCTTATATATTTATAAGAGATCTTTATCCATGAATATAAACTCGAAATTGGGATGTATAATAAATAAAATAATAAAGTTATTATAGGGTTGTAACAAAACGGCCATTAATTTACTGATTAAGTTATAGAAACCGTAGACAGTTATTTTGATGATTAACGTAAGTTTAAACAATGAACCCTAAATTTTTCCATATTTAAACCAATTACATGAAATGACTGATCGGCCAGTATGAATTTTTTATTGTGATATTTTTTTATCGTAACAATAAATTATTCAAAATCGATTCAACTTCGATCATTGATGTCTATTTTTATTCAATCGATTGACATAGTATTGTTGGAAACATTAAATAAATAGTATTGAACGAACAATAAAAACTGTATGCTCTATATGAACGACAATCTAATTAAATTCTTAGAATTCCACATTTATTAATGGAAGGTAGATCTTTTCATTGCAATAGTGTCCTTTTTTCCGCCCCTATTTCATCATCCTGCCACTTCATTCAAATTATTTATAATTTTTTTCAAGTCGTATTTGTAGAGGCATCATTAAAATCTTGTCCTCGTAATCCTACTCCTTTTATTATCGTATAATTAATTACTTTAACTCTGACGGTTTTCCGGAAACTATTCAACCACGCTACCACTATTGCAGTTAATTGTACCTATACGTATATACTAGAAATTTACGTTTACCTTCACATATATAGAGTAGGAAATTATGTTATAAAGTATAGATTGAGAACAATTCAGGGCACGCAATCAGCAAATGCATTCTAGTAATGTCATTCTTATTTGTTAATTTTCCATCATTCTTGTCAGTTAACGAAAGAGATACGTTTTCTTTTAGTTAATTGTAATTTTGATTTCAGTCGTTTATTTCAATATTACGATTCTATCAATATTTTTAAATGGATAATAGTGAAAGCAACACGATGAAAAATTACGATATTAATTTTTCATCGGATTTTCCTTTTCCTCCAATTCTCTGTTGTTTCTTTAACAATGACATATAATTTTTTTCTGTGAGGTTTTGATGTTCGTTGTAAACATGACAATATAATTTAAAATAAATGATCGTGAAAAAGACGAGTATAAAAGTGTGAGATTTTCGAATTTTATCAAAACAACCGCTCAATCCACTAAGTTTGTTATAATGAATTATTGTAATGATTGAGTATTTTCTCAATCGTTTAGTTTAAAAAAAATTAGAATTTGTTGAAAATAAATGGACTATTTATATGGTTTGTTAAATATCGGCATTTGTGGGTGATGGATGATATAAATTGTTTAAAATCTTAGATTATTTTTCTTTCTTCTGTAATATTCCATCATTTATCTGGATAATTATTAAAAAAAATTTAATCGATTGAACTGTTAAAATGTCAATGGATGTAAAATCGATTTGACAGGTTTTGTGAAGCTTTTTATTATTTCGTAGAGCTTCTATTATCATTTGCTACGTTGTGATAATGAAAAATTGAAAAGGTATTATTAGACTTAAATCTATATCAATTTTCAAATTAATCATTAGCGTGTTATTGTAACAATTATTTTCGTTTTATAATTGATATTCAAGAACGTGTCAATCGAATTTAATCGATATTAAGATGACAACAATTCATTTACAATACAAAATTGTATCGTGTATTATAATATTAATTCTTGGTTAGTCTAAAATGCCCATTAATATTTTAATCCCAATTCCAAATTTTATAATTAACATTCTAATAATACTTGTTTCGTTATTGGTTGTTATCCTACCAAAATGTACGACGTGACTAGATTTTCGATAAGCTTATTGTTTCGATTTAACCTATGTAAATAATTTTTTCTACGACAGTGCGGAATGTCTTACTTTCGATGAGCCAAACCGGTGTTGAAAGTGGCACTTTACCGCACTAGTGCGGAAAATCCAACTTTCCGCACTAGTGCGGCAAAGTAACTTTTCCGCACTCTACTTTCCACACTACTTGTTCCTTACCGACAATAATTGTTTTCAAGTACAATTTTGGATTTTTCCATAAATTGTACTTGACTTGGGATTCGAACCCAAGACTAACCGTTTCGAATGTCGACTTGCTTACCACTGCGCCACTCGCGGTTCAAATTTAAATATATTAAATTGTCTTTATAACATAATTTTGACATAGACACTTGTTTATACTGTAGTCATAGTAACTCTCCTTACATTTAAAGTCAATGGTAGGTTGATAATTATTAAAAATTTTATTAGTTAGTTTTTATTTAATTTTTTTAATTATTTTCCGCGATTTTGGACTGTCGTAGAAAAAATAGTATACAATACACGGTCAGAAAGTTTCGTTGCAGAACTCGTGTGAACGTTGCAGCACTCGCTTCGCTCGTGCCGCAACGTGTTCACACTCGTTCTGCAACGATTAACTTTCTGACCTTATATTGTAATATACTATTCTTCAATACACGTTTTTCCCCACACCCTTATTTCATTTTACATGTCAATTATAAGAATGTAACTTGTCAATAACTTTTTGAAATAACTTGAGTATGATAACATCAGTGCATTTTCATAAAATTTCATTCATTCGGCTTTCCTTCGCGTGATAATCTAGTTGTACCATTTACTTAATCTTAATTTAAAATACTATCATATTACTATGAGTAGTAGAATAATATTAAAAGAAATACCGCTTTGGGATTGATTTTCGGTGGTTCATATTTCCCAAATTTCCATTTAACAGAAATTATGGAAGAAATCGATATTTTTTGTGCCTTGTACTAGGTAATACCGAATCTAAAATCGACTTTTTTTTCGTTATCTCGTCTAAACCAAATGTGGAATCAGTTAAAAGACCTACTTGAAAATTTAATATTAGACGGTATCTAGTCGAGGAAAACACAATATGTTAAATTATTTCTGGTATTTTGATAGAACATTGTTGGTTTTATAGATAATAGCAATTTGTTCGATAGTTCAATAAAGCTGTTTTACTTGACCCCTTTTTCGTTTGTTTTTCCAGTAACGAAAATGTTTCAAAATATATCAAAGAGCGTTCGCAATGTTTGTGGAAGCAGTTCTTTTTAATAAAAAATATATTGAATATAGATCACAATTTGAGATACATCTATAAAATGTATAGTATATCAAGTGAGAATTGTGACAATTGGAGAAAATTAAAATTTAGAAAGTTAATAGTTTTCTTTCGTATTTTATCAGTAATTACTAATTGCAAATGAGAAACTTTATTAGATTTTCGTAGACTTGTAATTTTTGCTGATTCGTATAAGTTTTAACTGAGGGAAATTGGACGGTTTGGAGGGCTTTTATTGAAGATGCACCGAACGTGCCTGAGGGCAACTTCCAATAAAACTTTCAAATGTACTCGTTTTAGACTTATTGTTTTTGTATTTTTGAAACAATAGATACAATTTGATTAATATTGGCAATTCTCTTTTTTCTTCCGCTATTTTTTTTAAAGGGTACTAAAGGTCGACATATTTCGGCGTCTTACACATAATTCTTTATAACTTTGCACTTATCTCATCGTTTGTAATAGGGTAGGTTGCCGTAAATCATACACGGTCGACAATACTGGAGATGATTCATTTTACGAGCATGTCATCGTAATCGCCCGTGAAACTCTTGGTAATACAACATCTTATACACTTGTTTATCTAAGAACTTTCGATTTAATTTATATAGGGATTCGTGTTTTGTTTGTACTAAAATAATACATTCCTGTAATGGTGTAGATTCAGTTGTAGGTAATATCGATTTTACATAGAATTTATACATGAGTAAGTGAATGTCATACCGCACGAATCGTAGACATTCACCGAGACGGATGAGTAGGATCACGTTTGCTAGAGAGCAATTTACCCGGTAATCTCCCCTTCGAGAAGATTTCACCAGTTGAAGTCTACAAAAATCTACACTAAATGCGTTTGATCTGATCAGATTGATAGAAAATGACAAAAACCCTAATGAAAATTAATACGATACTATAACATTAAAGTTAAAACCAGATAGGTGTTATTGTTGAATATGTGGTTAATGTGAATATATTGTTTAATTAAGATAGTGACACGTTTCACCGCTAAAATAGCAACCACTAATTTTTAACGCAAGTTTCAAATTAAATGTTTTTATAGAGGAATCGAATGAGAAATCTATAAAGTGTAATCGTCGTTGTCTGCTGTTATAATCGCGTGACTTCCAGCTTTTATCATCTTTTTTTCGTTGGAAAAACTTTATCTGTTCTAAAAATATTTCATTACTTTTAGTGTGGATTTTTTTTGTTAGAAAATTGTAGGTTTCACTAATTAAACTTTGGTGCTTCATAACTTGATGGGGCGAGAATATTAAAGCGGGAGTTCTTTATTTTTAGATTAACACATATCTGATTTTATTAAGTAATTTAATTGCAAAGGTATTAATGTCGAGTGCTTTTTGGATTTAATTTGAAAATCAAGCGGTAAATTATCGACAATCGTAGTTTAATTGTTCATAAAGTTTATGATAACATAAGGACTCGATAACAATTTGAATATTAACATTCCTTTAGTATTTCTATCGATTATTATATAGAACTGACGTTTAATTTGAGGCTAATTTCCTGTAAACTGGCTCGACCATTGCCACAAATAGCTTCTAAAGCTGCCAAAATGGTTTTATTCAAACATGATTTAGAAACACGCAAAAACATTTATTACTCTACTAGTCTAGTATAAAATAGGATTTATTAAATTTGATAAATTTATAGAGATTACTTACCCCTGATCAGTGTTAAAATTCCTAATGGCATCACTAAAATTGCTACCATTAAATCAGTGATTGCCAGTGACATAAGAAAATAGTTTGTAACATTTTGTAAACGTCGTTCCCAACATATAGCCAAACATACTAGAATATTACCGGCTGCAGTACCTACAACCAATAGTAATGCTGATAATGCCCACCAATTGTTCAAATCATCTTGTTCTGCGATATTTTGAATTGTTGAATTATTGCCGCCGGTGTTGGTGGTGTTATTATGTTGGCGTAGAATTATAATTGTTCTGTTGAATACTCTAGGATCAGCCATGTTCGGATAATAATGGTATCCTAGAAAGAAATTGGCAATTGTTTCTAATTCGTAAATTCTATTAATTTTTTTTTTGTTTAGCGGTTTTAAATTATTTTCAGTTATGTCAGTTGGAAATGATAGAATCGCGTGTTTCTTTGCTTATTTTGCAATTAAAAACACTACAACAATTAAATCGGATTCTACACCGCCCCAAAAAGCTTGAAATAAAATTCGTTACCATTCAACGCGGTTCGTATTAATGAAATTTTCCTGTAGAATAAATCCTTTAATATTTGCAAAATTTAATTTAAAGCGATTTACAAAAAAAAAAAAAAAAACGAAACAACATTGTTTTGGAAAACCTATTTAATTACATAGTCAAATTGTTTTTCTCTTTATTTTTCTTTGTTCGAAACTAGTTTCGGACAAAATTTCATCATGGCACAGAAATTGAATTTTCTCTATAGGTCTTTCTTATCGCAACGTCTTTACGACCTTTCATTTTGGACCAACATTGTTTCGATTGAAAGTTTTCATAGGAAATTTTATTAGGATATTGTCCCTTGTTGTAGACATTAGAATAGAACCTAGCTATTGATATAATTCAACTTTCCAATTATTGATTACAATTATATCGATTGAAAATAAATTGCAAATAAAAAAAAAGTGTCACGCCAAGTGATATGTAAGAAAAATCATAGTTATTACTAAAATGAAATTTTTTGCATAATTTTCGGGATAAAATTATTGGACATTTATTCAGGAAAGTTGTATACGTGTAGGTGTGATTGTTTGAACAATATAAAAAGTTTCCGTACCACTGATATATAGCTAAATATTTTTGTCTAGACCACAACTCTAATTAAACACAATTTATATTCTTTGATATTTAAAATTACACCAATATACATCAATGGGAAATTATAAATCACTAATATTTGGAATTTTTACAATTATTTTTCATAGTTGCGATATTTCTTTTTTTTAATTATAAATCAAACTCATCCACAAGTTTTCGACACTTATCGTACATCATAACCATATAAATGTTACGTGCTATTTTTCCGATAAATTCGAACGCATCCTTCCGATACAGCGTCATTTGTAACACTAATTTTCAGGTGGTGATGCCGGGTATAAACGTAACGGAAAACTGAAAACCAACCCGAACCTGGATTCTATCTATAGTAAAATACAGAATGTTTGTAGTAGTAGATTGGCGGGTAAGAAAATGTAGATGGTTGGCGCCTGCGTTTTATCCTATCATGAATTGGTAGCATTTTACTCACCCTTTAATTATTAATGATGGAAGAATACCCTTATAGAGGTGGTGGTGGTTAAACAGAAAACCTACCCATAATCTACACAATTATCCTGTTGAATATCTTCTTCTATTTGATATTATTCAAATCTCATCTAACAAATGGCAAATCAATTGCATCGTAAAATCAGTGCAATTTATTTAGATCTAATATAAATGAGAATACCTTTTATTTGAGAGAAATCATGGTGGATTTGTTTTATATAGGCATCAACCCTAATTTAGTCCAAGTTTATTAAGCGTCGATTCAAATGCTATTTAAACATCGCTACAGACAACTTAAATTGAAACTGATAATCCTGTAAATAATCCTAAATTTAATTAATGATTCATTTCTAAATTTTTATAAATTGCAGTAGACTTCCTCTATTTTATTGACATACAATAGGTGATAATAAATCATAGAAATATATACATATTTAAATAAATCCCACTGTATGCGTATTTTCAGGATGATCGTTTTTTCTTTCAAATCGAATCATTGTAGGTGTATCTTGAATGTAAATTCTCCATTCATTGTTGAATTTTTCATAATCGGGATGAGAATACAAAGTGACATTTGATCGAATTCTAGGAATTTCAATTGATTTTCACTGTTTAAAACATGATTAATAACGTTCCATTGGATACAGTTTCAATTTACTTTTTTGTTTCTTCTTATTGTTTTACCATTAGCTTCCTCTTTTTGTACGATAATGAACAATCTTAACTCCAAGCTATTAAACTAGGTAATGACTTATGCTTCCCATCTTTATTAAATATTAGATTGAATCATACATATAAATCTTTAATGAGGACTATCAGATTCTCCAAGCTATTTAATTAAGTCCATTTACTTAACAATATACGGCAATATACAAAATTTCGACAATACTTAAATATTTTATAAATTAATTTGCTTTTCCAAATGAACTTTTTGTCATTTCCAGTTTGATATTTAACGAAACATCTCCCTATCTACTTATTAAGTTACTTTATAACTTAATTTTAACCACAACTAAGTTTAATACTTTAATATAGTAACTTCTATAATCACTGAGCTTAATTTCAGTTGTTGTGATTGTATTTCGACAATCCAAAAGCCATAAAACCATTAACAATTCAGCCTTTCTAATACAATTAATTTTTAATTGTTACCTATTTGGATGGTTATTAATTTAACAATATTAGACACTAATTGTAGACACCGTTCAAACTATTATAGAAAATACATCTACTAAACTAATCAGCTTAATTTCTAATTACTTTAAACATTGAGACATGTAAGCATCAACATTATGACTTAGATAAATTCCAACTAAATTTAATAACTATCCATTATTGTTGATATATTATGCTTTATAGTGGGATTTAATATAAAATAAACTAATAGAAATAGGTGTCAAATTGTTGAAAGATCGTCTGGAAGCTTTAATTTCAATACAATCTGATCGTATTTCATGTGAATTTGAATCTATGGAATTTCATGTAAAAACCTCGTTTTTAGCTTTTCAAAAGTTGTTCGAACAGTCTATATAATAAAATTGTCGATATTAATCGTTTCCCCTTGCTTTTAGTCAAACAAATTTCCAACTCTTAGCATAAAATAAGTTGTAGTTGTGGTTTTGAAATTGTTTAGATATATCGTGGAGCTTGCTAATAAATCAAGATTGTAGAAAGCTCTGGTTGTTTCTTTTCAATAAATCTAGAGAACTTACTGTTACTAAAGAAAGAGAAAGGAATTAGGGAAGCACATAATTTTTACGGTGTGACTTTTTTCTACTTATCTAAATAAAACTTTTGGTAAAGCTCGTATTGTTGATAAATAGCATTTTCTTTGTCCTATTCGTTTAATCGTAATTGCCGGTTGTTTTAAGTACATAATAAATTCGTTCTAAAATTGAGATTTAGAATTAAATAAATTCCACAATTTTAATATTTTACATTTTTCGTATAATCCTTCTATATTGGTTTAATGTTCTATAAAGGAAGTGGTGATATCTTTTCAAATGTCTAAAACATATATTCAGGGAAAACTTCTGTTTTCAACTACCGCATTTAGATATCGATGAATTTTTATTATTTACTGGCGAAATTGTTGATAGATTTTTAGAATTGCACATATTCTCGGTAAATGTTTATGTTTATTTTTATGGGAAACGTGCTGCCTGAAATTTATCAATAAAATTGAGTAGGTCCTATTGCAATATGCTCTAAATCCAAAGTGTGAAAGAAACTCATTTTATAAACTGAATTCAACTTTATTTTGTGATTATAAAATTAGAGCTACGATTATTATAGTTACAATTTTGATTAGTTATCAGATAAAAATTTTGTTATTAATATTTCAGATAAATTTAATATTAATTGATAAATTATGCAGTAGCTTTATTTATTGATGTTTGGAAACCGTCTAGAAGAAGAGTGTTAGAATATTGGATCTAATAGATACTTTACTATGCAGTGCTTTCGTTCAAGTAAATATAAAATTCTAAGAAATCGTATACGAGCTTTTCTCTATAAGAAGATACAAATATACGGTGAATGCACTTCTATATCACATAGGGATATTTGGGCGTCTATTTTATTTTTATTTGAATACATTTCACGATTTATTACCAATCTTTGCTTTATTTTAAAACTGATATATTGAAATTTGTTCAATTTTTGTTTAAAATTTATTGCACAATTTTGAAACGACTATCCAAGAAGAACTGTTCCAATTTTATTAGTCAATTCTTATTATAATATTAATAACGTTAAATTAAAGCTTTGTTTTAATAATTCTTCTGTGTATGGCATTTATTTACAACAAAATTGATTAGGCTAGGAAGTAGAAGTAATTTATTCAACAAAGAACTTTTATGTGAGAATAAAAATTTCAATAGTAAACTTCTATAACCTGTTACGAGAAATTACTAAAAAACTCCTACAGGTTGTCAATAACGTAAAAATTTCTTTCAATGTCGAATATTAATTTAAAAAAAGTTCAGTTTCGTGTTGTCACCACCATAAAGATATTATTTTTTGACAATTTTTACCATATTTTCACCAACCGGTTGATATATTTCAGGGAATGTATGATATTTGTTCTTTTTTCTGTCTAAAGGAACAATAACATTTTTCAGAAAAATTCACATCACAGCTCGACAATTTATATTAGACTTGAATCGATAGAACGCTAGCATATGAGAATTTTATTTGATTTTAATTTAAATTAACTCTCTTGAAATAGATTTACCATAATCCCATTTGTTTGCGGTTCTTTCAGAGTTTTTCTTGAAAAACTTTTTTAAAGATCTACATATTTTTTACTGCAGTTAAGTTGGCAAAGAATAATAGAAATGAACAACAATAAAAATAATGAACACAAGGAATTGTGATGGAATATTTTATTAATGGACCACAAAGTTCAGTATTTTCATCTACAGAAGAGCTTCCTGTTGAAGCTATTATATAAATTCGGTTTTTACAGGTATCTAAAACAATAAAAAACGGTGGTTGTGGCAGTTTTTTTTCCCACCCAACACTGTTATCTTATAGAAGTATCACAAAAATTTTGAATATAAAATAACGTTTGTTGTTTTTTAATGAATGTCAACAAAATGCATCAACCGTATATTCTCTTCCTGATAATAATCCCTCATCAGCAAACAAGGACGTTTTCCTGTTCAAAAGGAACTGTCTCAGAGGTAAAATGTCCTTTACTCAACTATTAAATTTCCTGCTAAATGACATTGAACAATTTATACACATGTTGAATATAATTCAGTTATAATTTGTTACTGTTACATTCAAGTACCGATAGTTTCATTATTACTATTAATAACATAATTGTTATACTCTTCAAACGTATTCTAATCGAATTAATTGCAGTGATTGTAGTTAGTAAAGTAACTATTGACGTATTAGTATGATCAAAATCAAATTTCATGTTGTTAATACATTAAACATTAAATTAATTCCACTTACGTTGAAATTGTTCCTCATCAATAGTATTTAATTACACAGATCTGTAAAGATCCGATAAGAGCCAGTTATACGCGGAAATAGTAGTTGAAATAATCAAATAATAATGGGTTTCTCACAGGAAACACAAATAATCTAACTCTACATGTAACTACATACAACAAATGATTGATTTCTAACAAACTGACTGACTAACTGACAAACATCATTACCAAGTTGATTTTTTATGTAGATATCATACACCTATTTGTCATTTTTTTCGTGAAAATTATCATCTACATCGAAAACAGTGATGCTTGAATAATTGATAAGAGTTACTCTGTTTTTGAAGCTTTATTATTATTTGCCTTTAACAAATTTATTTGATAGAAGAAATTCGTATTAACATCTCTTTTAAACAAACAAAAATTTTAATTGTATATTTGTTAAACTTTGTCTTGATTGACATACGAAAATCATAATTATCAAATCAGGTCTGTTTATAACTGAATCTATCAAATTGATGATTAATATTTGTCCCTAAAACCAAAACCCTTACTCTACCTTTCATTATTAGCACATCAACACCTACGTTTAGTGAAACATGTTATTAATAGGTTCACTTAATATTATAGGCTTCAATAAAATCGAATTAGAAGTTCATCAACAACATTAATTATATTTACAATTAGGCTCTAAATTGTTTGAATATTCATATTATTAGAGTCTTTTGATCGATTAATCTATTTGACCTCGTTATGTATATGTGTAAAAGGTCGATTTCTTCGACCTAAATATTGTTGTGTAGATCTTTGTCAAACACTTCATTAATTATTGTTTTGTCAAAGTTCATTAATAAAATACATAGTTTTCAATTTAGCTGAAAATAAAAGTCTTTTAAAGGCAAACCTTTTTGCATCATTATAGGTTGTTATAATATTCATTGTTTCATTATATTTTTATAAAATGAGTAAAAGAGTAGCTAAAGTTCGCTATTATTTATGCAGAGAATTGAATCATTAAAGTGTTTGAATTATGATAACATAACAACTATATTGATATTGTTTTGATATAATTGGCAGAAAATTGTGCTTTCATTTCAATAACGCTTTGATGATCTGGTGGCATTCCAGAAAAGCTCAATTATTACTGAAATGATTTCATAGTCACAAACAATATTGAAGTTGCTATAAACCAACAATCATAATGTTTAACTGTCAATGCAGGGGTAAAATAAGCTGTATTTTGACCTAGAAATGTTGATAAATTAACCATATTTAGACTAAATTTTCCCACTAATAACTCGTTTATAATTATTATTTTCAATTTACCTAAAATATTCTCTAATTTCATTAAAAATGTTATAATTATCATAAAATTCCAGACTATCATAAAAGAGGTTAAAAAGAGCTTGAAATGTTAATTAGAAATGAAAATCAAAAGTGAGCTAATTCAATTAAAAGTTAGTCAAAAAAAGCTAACGACTTCTATAATTTGTTGAATTGAAAACAAACAGATCTTGTTTTGTCGTAAATAGCTGTTGTTCCGCTAAATTTCTTCAACTTTTTTCCTCTCTCTTTGTTAACAGAGGGTTTGTATCAGGTAATTAAAACTCAAATCTCGGAAAGATAAACTTGGATGAAACAAAGATAAGATCGATCATAAATAGAACAAATATGTACGTATCAAATTATCATCGAGTTTCAGTAGAATGCTTTTTCAGTATCTAGTTTTATTTGTTTAACAATAAAATCGGGTTTATTGATTATTGCACATACTAGCAATCATCAAGATTCATTTTTTATATAACTTAATTTGATTTTATTCCTTTAGAAAATTCGTTCGACTTTACTAAAATTTCTAACGAAACTTCAAATTTATCTATCTTTATTTGTATTAATTCGTTTTTGTGCAATTTCACGGATATTTTAGTTTAAAATAACCAAAACAGAAAAGTAATTCGCAAATTCTTCGAACACATATAATGAGTTTTACATCAAATTTGGAATTATAATTTTAGAAATTTTAAATACCAAGCTGGCTAATAGAAATTTTGAATTGCGCGCCCATCATAAATGGGTTGACAACAAAACTCCCCAGATCTTCTAACCTTACAATTTCAAACTTGGTTAGTTACTCGTATTCGTTAGTTTGTTGTGTACTATTTGTAGAATTATTAATTACAAGCATTTCTTTTTCTATTTTAGCTAATTTTGATGAAAATATGTTTTATTTAAAGAAATTTTATCAGTTTTGATATTTTTGATTTTTATTGTAAAGAATATTCTCTTTAGTAAGAGAGATTCTATCTCCCTGTACATTTCGTGTTATTAGATTCGATTTAATATTGATAAGAGACGACAATAGTAGCTTTTAAATTTACGTACAAATTCAAATCAAAAATGTTTCGTTTCTTCTGATAATTGCCAATTGTAACGTTATCAAATCTTACCATTTTCTAAATTTTGTGTTTCCTTTCTGGATATTTTAACATCACAGTATTGTAATTAATCATTATCGATCTGATGATGGAAATTTACCTCATCAAATATGTTCACAGAAGTATAAAATGGAAATATTTTACAATTTATCGAGAAGAATCTCAATATTTGTTTTAAACAAAAGGAACCATTTTCCTAAACACAACTCGGCAAATACTTTCTAGAACTTTTCCGTCACCCTCACAATTTATTTTCAATAAAATGAGAGAATATAAAACGTAAATGTATATTACGGTTTTACTATTCTTCTAAAGAATATCTTACAATTCTTTTAAAATCTATAAAGTGAATATTTCTGTTCATATGAACTATTTGCGATCTACTGTAGATCGGAGATTTAAGAGGAAGAAACATTTAATATTTTTGTAAATTAGTGGGTCAGTAACCAAGACGATTTATGGGGAAAGTCCCAACTGTTCAGGCAATCTATTATACCAGTCATTTGTGGTAGGTTATCTTGGTGAAACTGTCGAATAAGACTGATGTATTATTTTCTATGCAGATTCTCCAACCACCACTAAGTTCACCCTGTGTGTGCGCGTATTTCATTGTAAAAACTACTCGTACACAATAGAGGCTTTAACATATTTGTCAAAAGTTTAAATTAAAAAAGTTCGAATCACCATACAAATACATTTTCTACATTTATTCTTGTAACAATTTCTAAAATTCCACCTTTTATTATTCGAATGTGCATTCTATCATCATTTAATTGTTAAATAACTCCTCAAATTCAGCCAGAAGTTTGTTTCGAACTGGGTAATCAATCACTGTCATGTATCGAATAAGTAAATAAAAACTTTTTATAAAAAATCCTATCAAAAATCGGTAAAATACCGAAAAGAAAACAACCCTCAGATTTGGATTTGTTATAGTTGAATTACAGCATATCTTCTAATTTTCTTCAATAACCATTTTAGATAAGTTGGGGAGAATATTTCTCATTTTCTGTTATGTTTGATATACTTTTTTACGAGTGAAAATCAAGAATCGAGTAAAATTACTTTCAAATTCTTTCCTTTATAGGGGAAATTGCGGAAAGATTAAGTTTCAAACTATGAAATTCTTATAAAATTTTGAATGGAATACTTTAAATTCTATTGAATTAATGTGTAAATTTATAATGAAATATCGTATTTTATTCATATGAAAATTTACACGGTTTTGAATAAGAAATATTTCAGCTTATTTTAAATTCTACCTATTTTTAATGAATTTTTCTCTGTTGTTTCAGGTAAGCTTCCGCTTTCTATCATTATACATAAAATTACGGTTTGTATTTAGCTTATAATTTTAATGTTTCAATTTTCCGGTAATTTTTCTCTAATTTAAAATATTCGTACATTAATGAAAAATTCTATAAAGAAAATGTAAATTTTCATCGTTCATTTTGGTATTTTAAAAAACCTAGTAATTTAACAGAGAGGACTTATCAGTAATAATTATCTTTTGGGGTTCGTTAATAGCACTTTATATTTGTTTCTACACCATTACACCCTGTTACACCTTGTTCTCAAATAATGGCAATAATCTACCTCTATTGTATAATATTGAAACTGTATTCATTCTTCTTATTTAATTGGGTGAAAATAGCGATTCGTTTGAAGTGGGTTTTATATTTGTCATCTATTTATATTTCAAAAATACTTTGACTATAATTACACTTTGTAAAATGATTATCACAAATTGTTAATTACAGAATCCTACCAGTATGTTTCTTAATCAAAACAGTAAAATCTACAAATTAAATCTTATTAATTAAATAATTAAGTTGTGGAAATAGGTGAAATTTTGTGAAACTAATTAGAAATTTAACATCCAGGAAAATATACAGCCCCCATTCTACAAGGGTAGTACTGAATTTTTTGAGGATTTGGTTATTTAACCAATTAGGAAATTTGTCTTCTATTTCCTAATTGTGTTCATTTTTTCCAATTTCTTGTACAATTAGTTTTTTTTTTTTAATTCTTGAAACAAAAAGCGGTTCTAATGAAGAATACTTGAAAAAATTGATTTATCAAGCTAAAGTTCATCCCCTATTTTCTGCTCGAATATAAGTTCAAATAACAAAACATCGTTCCGATCGAATAAGATTCTTTATTTATCTCTACCAGAAATCAAAATAGATGGATTTCATCCTTGGTTGTTTGTTTTTATTTATTTTCCGTTGCTGTTGTTATGTAGGTTACTTAATTTGTAACGACGTTAATTAGGTATTTTTGTTAATTAACAGAATAAATAAGTTGCCTAAAGCATTATTAGAGAAATTCCGTATTGATTTACTCGCTCTTGTTGTTGGTTCGTATTGTTTTTTTGAAATTTAACTGAAAGACGAATTTCATCTTGTTTTCGTACTGAATCGTCCCTACGATAAAATATTCTACTGTTTTGTTTTTCGCCATCTTTGTATTTGCACGAAAGAACAGAATGGTCAGTCGTTTGTGAAGCTTTAATTTGCATAAAGTTTTAGTCTCTCATGGCATGGAATTTGTAACTATTTATATCTTCTAATTAATAATCCAGGCACATTTCACTTGAATAGTACGATTAAAATTTCCAATTATTGTTTTATAACAGTTTTTAGGAAAACAAAAATTACTCAAACTAATTAGTTATTCTCAAACTTTATTTTATAAGTAGAATTTAACGACTTCCTAATCTTCTCATAAACTTACTGATTCAAACAATTTCACCATCTATCTGTATTTACCTATTAAGCTTGTCTGTACGTTGAAATTCGTTAATAAATGTATTACCAGATCGACTGTTAAGTTTTAATAGAGTTATTTGCAGTATGTTAGAAAACTTGATAGATTTCTGTCATCTGTTACCCATCCGGGGTTGTTTATACAGCTACTCTTTTGGAGGAAAATACTTTAATAGCACGCTTCCAGCATTTTTTTAACATTTCTGTATTTATTCCCTTGGCGATTTCATCGATAGTACAAATCGCTTATTACGTTTTATTTATTTAATGTATTTTTTCCGATAAAACTGCTTAAATCTTTATTTTTTCTTGAAATGGATATTTATATAAAAGCTTCAACCAACTGTTAAATAAACAAAAAATTCAAACTTCATTGAAGTAGAAGTAATTCCATTGATGTTTCATCTCTTCACATATTTTAAAAATCTCTGTACGTGGTAAAATGTCTTTTACAATGTTGTCTGTTATAGGAACTTTTTAAATTACCAAGTAGACTCCTACACGCATACACTTCTCGAATAGGTTCATTATTAATACTCAACGTCATCCTGAAAGGTTTTTACAATTGAAAAACCTTTACAATTTTTTTTTCTCTACACTTGATCTACTTGACTCTATTTCCTTTCAACTATTAGTCATTATTAGTTTATACGTTCCATAGATAAATTAATACCGATAGAGTTACAGTTTCAGTACTATCAATCCTCTTCCAAACATCTGGGCATTCGTTATTTATTTATTTTGACTAACATATTCTCCAAAATCTGCATAAAATTGAAACAACATGCCAGTTAAAATGAAGACGTATTGAGTCGATCGAATAGGGGTGTTTCTTTTGACAGTGTAGACATATGGATCAATAATAATGAGGTTAGTAAATAAGGGTGGTTTTATAAATATAATCTTTGCTTTAAATTGATTTTTTTTTAAATCGAGTGGTGATTTTTTCCAGTCAACTAAATAGTTGACTGGAAAAATGATTCGGTAGATCGTCGAGGCAGCATATTATTATATTAAAAATAATAAAAATCTTGAAATCACAGAATAAATCATTCATTAATTTAGAATTCTTTAGACAAATGACACAGCTTTCACTAATGGTAGCTATACTGACGTGTTTCATTCGTGTTGTAGTAGAACATTCATTAATCATTTTACGAATATTGTTTTCCATCAATGTAAACTAACTTACCTTTTCCTCTATAGTGATAGGAAATTATTATGGGAAATAGAAAATGTGTTCAAAATTACGACCGGTATTGAAATAAAAATAAATGAGAAATAATTTTAATAAAATCCAAACTTATTTAAATAATACTTAATTCGAACGCAATTTTGACTCTTTTAAAAAGATTAAAGGAATGAATATGAAATGAATGAAAATGAATAGAATATGAATTCTACTGGAACTGATTTTTTGAATTTAATAAAGACATAACGAAATGGCGAAATAGAAAGAGAATTCAACTTATTTCGTACGTTTCTACATTGATTTCATATTTTATTATACAGAACAATGGGTTAATTTTCAATTTTGTAGAATTTATTTGTGATTTCTTCAATAGCGACAACAATTTATATTGTCATTTCGTTTCTATTATTATAATTGGACTATATTTGAACAGTATAATGAATAACAGCAATTTGCAATTCAAAAAATTAAATTTACTGCATATTAAATTCCATTCTTGTAATTAGTGTAATAAAAACAAATTACACTCATTATATTACTATTTTTATACTATGCATTGATTTTAATTTATTTCAAAATTACAAATTTCGAAAATAATTACAATATTAAATTATAGAGTAATTTAGTTTTGCCGCATTATTCACTTTTATTCCAGTTTATTAACGCCCTCTTGCGGATATAATAAAAGTATAGAAAGGGTGAATTTTGAGAATTTGACGCCCTCTAGTCGCCAGATTGGAAATGAAGGGTAGTTTTCCTGTACTTTTCTATTTTAATTCAAACCCCAACAGATTCCTGTTGAATATTTCGTACAAATCCAAAACGATGGCGCTCTTCTTTTCATCCCTTCTATTACACAATAAGTGTTATAATTTCAAATTATTGCTTTCAATATTCTGACGATGGATTGCTTAATCAGGCGCACACTCTAATTTTATGAGTTTTTCTCGATTAAAATTAATAAATTTCTCTATTTATACAAAATATTTGCAGTATTTCATAGTTGATTGATTTTTCCAACCATATTAATGTTCGGGGTGAATTTATTTTTGTTTATTTTCATTCTTCATCGAAGTATTCTGTCGATTAATTCAACATCCAATAGTAGAATCAATAAGTTGTAGAATAAGGGGGTTAATTGTAAGGGTTTATTGATTTATATGGTGTTGATAAAATTACCCGTTTCGATAGAGTTGACATTAAAATAAGACGAGCGCTTTTTTATTAGTAATATTTTTCTTCGCGTAAAGCTTTTCTCCGCTTTGAGTTCTTCATTAAAAAGAGAAATCTATCGTTTCAAGAACTGAGCTTTCAAGATAAGCTTTATGACTGTGAATCAAATAGGTCTAAAAACGTTTATTCTTATTTTCGTTCTTAATAATATAAATAAAACGAAATGAAAGCGAAATCGAAATACTTAATAGATTTGTGTTTCTTGTTATTTTCATAAAATAAACTAGAAACAAATGTAAAAGATTTAAACTAGTGTAAGAAGTAATGTTTTGTAAAATTTTCGGCTTATATGAGAAAATGGAACGTTGTGTACGATATTACAAAACGGATTTACTTTCCATAGGATGATGAAAGCTCAACACCAGCTTTCAGTTAGCTACAAGACATAAGTTTGCATATATTAAAGTATTTATAGTATAAATGAATAATTTCGTATATTTGTTCGTTTAATACCGATGCAAGATTAGATTAGATTATGATAAAATCGTAATCGGAGAATATTTGTATTTTAAAATATTGAGAAATAAGTAAAGGAATATATGAAAATGAACGAATACGTTGCACTGAAATATCTCATTTCGTTTCCGTTCAAGCTTATATTGTCTTTCAAAATACCATTTTATTTCTGTGTATTTAAGTTATGATACCATAAATATTCTTGTTTCAGTCTAGGGAATCTTATATACGAAATGTAACAACTCAACTTTTTGTTTTATTATAAAAGTTTACTAAAAAAAAGTATTCATATTACTTTCGAAACTCTTCAATATTAAATTTTAAAATAAACCCAATACAGCAAATATATCATTGTTTTAACAATTAGCAAATTCGATATTCATTTACTTGTTTGAAACGATATATTTCGCTTTCGTTATTCTGTTTTCTGTGAAATAGTAAATAGAATGATGGTGTTTACGCTTCAAAGACATCATTAAACTTCTTAACATTATGCGTTAGTTATGTTGACAGTAATACGAGCAATGGATATTCGTCGACTACTATTTCAGGGATAGTTCAGGTTCATCGATTTCCTTAAGAATGTTTTATTAGCACTTCAACCTCAATTCAAATAATCCGTTCAACGAATTGCTACGTTAACATAAGTGTTGCTTAGTTTTGGTGTACTTGCATTTCTAGCTAAATACACAAAATCCTTCACAAATCAGAGATAATATACAATACATAATGCTGATTATATACACAAATTTAATTGTTGTAGGTAATAAAATCGGTTGTAATACTCAAATAAAGCGCATACAATTGTTTACTAAAATAAGAAATATTTATCTCACCACAAAAAAAAAGGAAAGTTTTGTGCTATTTTATCAGTTATTTCATGCCGTTTTAGTTGTGCATTGATAGAATTGTCCAACCGTCAAGATAAACATTTTCAACTCACTGGACCTTCAACAACCGTTGGTCTGGTTTTGTGTCATAATCGGGTAGGATTTGAATTGGAAAAACTGAGATATGCCAATTCACAAAATTCTCCGCACCTTTTTTTATTTATACCGCATATTTCTCTTAAATAATCGTTGCTCTTGTATTTGACGACCGATTTAACAAATATTCCAAGGGAACTTCCTTAAAATCGTTTGAACAAACTTTAAACCATTTAGTATATCATTTGGTCAAAAAACGCTCGTTTCTGGCGATATCAAATAAGTTAAAATAATTCTCCCTGTATTGATTTATTCTAGAATTCAATGAGAAAAAATGAAAAAGATTTTGAATCCCTGAATCGTTTAACGTGTTTAGCTCGGTTTCTAAAACGTTATCTAGAACAAGAGCTTTTGATAGCTACGGGGTTCAAATTTTGATAAAATGATCCCCAGAGAGCCTCTTATAAATCTTTGAAATGTTTTTCAAAGAGTTAGATTCATTTAAATGAAACACACGGTATCGAATTATTAGGAAAATTCTTACAAATAGATAATCTTAGAAATGTATTTTTCTATTTTTCTTCAGCAATTATTCCATTTTTCTTTACCAGTAAACAAATCGTTCGATGCAATAGAAATTAAGTCGGCTTTTTTAGACTTATGGGGTAGTTTTCTACAAGTAGAAATAGAATTTGTTAGTTCCACTGGTGTTGTATTCCAGGAAAGGGCAAGTTTTATGTGCTCTTTATTTAGATACTTCTGTTTTATCTAAATTTACTTGTTATCTAGCTTTTATAGTTTTAGTTAATTTTTCGAGTGTATCGTTAATTACTAAAAATACTTGAATTTTTACATTATTCTGCTAGGACTTATTCTACATTAGTAATTGTTTTGAATCGCTTTGAAATGAAGATTATATTTAGTAACAAGTGTAATTAATATTATGCATAATTACCTAATAAAAATTGATTATTATACCGAAGGGTGGTTTCCGTGTAAAATTGTATTAACTAATTAGAAGTTCAAGTACATTTATTTTAACAGTTGTAACTTACAGACAGTTTTCTTTAAACATACAAAAATTAATTATCCATTGATTTTTTCTATTATTGCTATTCAACAATCATTCATTTTTACCAGTTAACATCACATAATGTATTTTGTAATATTTAATTCTATTTGGTACAACAAACAATAAGATTGTCGTTTATTCCTTTTCAATTTGTAGACACTACGAATATTTTTATACATTTCAATAAGGATATCTTTGGTTAATTATCTGAAACTAACAATTATCTCACAACATACAATTTACATTAAACAGATTGAAAAATAATTAAAAGAAAATCACAATATAATAATACTTTGATTTGACAATGAACAGTCATTGATAATGTAAAATTCTAACAATCGTGATCCTCGTAAGAATCATCACGTTCTCTAAAATTTGAACTAGGCGTCCTTACAACTACATAGGAAGATTCAGTTGAGGCTGGTGTTAAAAGAGGTGTACCCTGTAGACTGATAGCTAATGGTAATGTTGATGGTGTACATAAACTAGATGCTCCACGATTCTCATTAACTGACCGATAACGTACCGGTCTCGATAATCTGTAATTTAGAATCGAATTATAATTTCAAATAGGTTTTTCTCTTACAAAACAATCACATTTAACTAGATTCGGTGTAAATTAATTGAAAGATAAGACAATAATTCAATTTAATGGAATTTCGTAAGCGGAAAACCTTTTAATTCTGTTTGGTGTAATAAAAGCTATCAATTTTAGTTGTTATTTGAAAAGGGTTCCCACCACAATATACAACAACTGTGTTTATTATTGGTGCGAGAATTATTACCTACAATTTGATAAAATGTTGTACAACACATACCTTTGACATCTGCATAGTAATAGTCTTATAAATGCTGCCCTAAACGTTTTATTGAATACTGTGTAGATAATTGGATTGATTGTAGAACTAACGTAACCTAGCCACAAACATACCACAACAACATGTTGTGGTACATGACAATCGGGACATGCGGCAAATAGAATGTTTAAGATGAAAAATGGTGCCCAACACAAGACAAATGTGAAAAATACTAAACCAAGTACTTTTGATGCTTTCTGTTCGGTAGCAACCGAATTGGCTGCCATTGTTTTCCGTTTAACACGACCAGCTAATAATCTGAAATTCAAATGAGATTGATTTGATAAACAAATTGATTTTTAATAATTTAAAATTGTAAATTATTTTCAAAAGTGCAGATACACTCCATCAAAGCATATCGTTTAATTATTATTCAACGTGCAACTGCATAGTTGTCGGCACATCATCAATTCATTGTCATGAATAACTCCAGCTCTTCAATGTTGGAGATTTTATCATAATTGTCATTGTTGTTGTAAACTTTCATCTTATTTAAGTTGAAAACTTGTTAGTGAAACTCAATGAAACAGTATGTATAACAGAGACATACAACAAAAAGAGACAACAATTTAAATGTTTGTCCATCTTTGCAAGATTACTCCTGAGACAACACTGATAATAGGGATAATGATAGTGACCGCGTTGTTATAATAGTTGACTTAGCATAAGTTCGAAATAGCATTCTGACCTTACAATCATCCAAGTTAAATCATTAACTTGTAGATAAGTGAGCTTGAACTACTGTGAATATAGGTTTATTATATTTTGTTAATTGATTCTCAAACCGTTGTTGAACTCTATTATCGCATAACTCTCGAATAACTCATTGTTTGGTATAATTCATTGATTTCTTTACAAATATCCATCGTTTTTATTGAAAAACACAATAAGTACGATTGCCTGATTGATTGGATAAAAGGAATCTCCATAAATGGACGGATATATTTTTTTCCTCTTCGACAATTTTGACAAACTACAGTGATCGTTTAATCTGTCACATCGTCTGCCTTTTGTGACTTGAATATTATTCATTATTTATGTGTCAGAATTGGAAAGTTGCGAAATGGGAAATTCTCGTCAAAAGCCTATTCTCATCTTGTATCAATTCACAAAATATAAAAAGTTTTGAATAAGAAACGATTACAATAAATCCAATAGAATTTAAATATACGTGAACAAGCTAAATGTGCAAATATTATCGAAATGTTTACAAATCTATCTCCAAATATAAACCAATATTAATCGGAAATTTCCATGCAATATTGTTGCACAATAAGTGCTGTTAATTTTGTTCGATTCAAATTAATTGCAAAGTCAATTCCCGAAAAGGTTTCACGCAGAATTCAATATTTGATTAAAACAAACAAGACTATTTAGGAAATATAGTTGAGTAAATTAATTTTACCTGAAATTGGATAAATTCGATGGCATATTATTTAGTTGCAATTTCAACGATCTTAATTTACAATTGCGCGTCTCTCTGGCTATATTTTCCGGTGTTTGTGTACTCTGATCTCGTCGGCTTCCTAAAACTTGACCACTACCGCCACCATTTACATAAGATAATTGCGAATGTGATGTACTCATACGTAAATTACCAGTTGATCTACAATAAATTTCAAATATTACATTAATTACAACTTTATTGTGAGAGAACAAGGGCATATTTGATCTTATTCATCATGTGAAAGAAATTGAAACACTAATGTTGGTAATAAAATGGAACAAAAATGGTCAGTAAAGTATTTCATTTCACTTAGAAGATTTATTGAACGCAAGGAAAAGGCGTAACGTGATCCAGCTAATTTATAGCAGATCGATAAATGAGGGGACAACAAAGTCCCTTTTTTATTGCTCTCAAGTCATCAACAACTCGGGGGAAAAAAAGCAGATTTAAAGTCAGTTACTTCTTTATCGATTTGAAACGTTCAAGAAAAACGAAGGGTTTATTAACAAGCAATAATGAATTATTAACATTAGATAGTTGTAAATCGTTAAATATCTCACCGTTCACCCGTTCCTGTTGTCCTCCACATCGTATGTTGGGTTGCTATAGTTGGTGTTCGATCTTTCGTTGCAAATCGTCCACCTAATCGCCGAAATTGATCATTTTCCGGATGTTCAGCGGCAAATCTTGCTTTTTTCCGTAACAATTGTACAGTTAAAGCATATGTTACTACCATTATCACCATTGGCACGTAGAAGGCTATCAATGAGCCAAAAACGAAAAATGCCCGATTATTGATAACACAAGAATCTGGTTCTGGCATTATATTTTCGTGATTGATTATACCTAGAGTAGTGGCAATATTTAATAATCTAAATAACTTCAATTTTGTATCCTACCTAATACTGTAATTGAACTTGATACGAGCATTGAAAGCAACCATACCAATGCTATCCTCATTACAACTGTTCTAGTTGTTGTACTATGCCGTGTTTTTAGGGGGTTTCTAATGCCCAAATACCTCCCTAAACTGATGAAACACATATGCATGATGGAAGCTGAACAAGCTAAAACATCACACGTAACATAAACGTTACACCAGATGATTCCAAATGGCCATTTTCCTACAAGAAAAAAACTCGTTATCAATGATAATCGTGATTTTATAGAAGGAAAACGATAAAATTTAGACACCATTGTCTAGACCACATACATTTCCAAGTGATTAATTTCTTTTGCCACCATTTATATGGAGATACGTAACAATAGTAGATATACTTTATTTTTCTTTTGCCCTTTCTTCGTATAACTTGAGTTTGTTTTTTTCTATTATTTTGGGTGGAAAAATGCGTGGCTTTGCGCGACTACTACATGCAAGAATATTAGATAAGAAAGCCGTCTTTGAGGGTATGTAATACGACAACGGGCGACAAGACTAAAGATTTATGGTGACTACAACTGAAACGTGGACAGACTTTCATGAATTTCGAGAACTGTAAGCTTTGCGACATTGATAACCTTGAAGACTACGTGAATTCAACGAGCTCCATCCTTTCATTAGAAAAATTTATTAGACAAAGCATCTATTACAATTTTAACTTGTATATCGATTAAAAAGTGATAATGATAGAGCATTTTAAAATTTTAGCCAAATATCGACTTGATAATAGGGGTAGTTTCTATTCGATTTTCAGGCAATTGCGGCATATTCGGTTTATTAAATTAAGTATACTCTTTTTCGTGTACTCTGTACTAATGAAATCGTTGGAACGGTTTCTTCAGGTTTCATCAAATATAATTTATGTCTTCACCGATTAAATCAAAGGTACGAGACAAATTATTGTTTAATTGAGAAAGACGCAGTTGTTTTAATGAATTTAGTTGAAACTAATTGAAATACTTCAGATAAATAGTAGAAAATAAATTATCAAGATGCAGTTGTGTCATTAGAGAAAATAGAGAGTAGATGCACTCTAACATAGATAGACATCATTAATAGAGCACTGTAATGACAAAAACAGTCAAATAAAAAATTTGTAATCAACCAACGTATCGGATCACTGATAGGAGACGGCAGAGACTCATTAGAAGAGTGTTCTAAAAAGTGATTATTGCTAAAAAAGTAATGAATCTCTTAAAGCTGTTCCTTAACACTGTTGGAAAATCAACCATAAGTGCTGTTGATAATTTATTAAAATTTCCCTGATTTAAAAGTTGAAAATCGTACAAAACCTATCTGAATCTTGATAGAGTTTCTAGACTAGATGTATTTATTACAATCTCTATTTATTTTTAATTTATATCAGCGAATAGAGTTCCTTTATCTTCCGCAATTTAGATTTTCCTCAACTCACTTATAAGGATATTGTTATCTTAGTATCTAGATTTAGTCGTTTTGTTCGTCTTATTAATTTCTCTTTCAACAGGATGTGTTAAATTTAGCAAAATTTTAATTACTAACCGATAAGTAAATACAGGAAATTAACTTTACTGATGATTTTCATTTCTATATTGCAAAGATTACGGACCGAAAATAAACTTCCGTTGATTCAAGATTTATAGTTGAAGGAAATAATGAGTTCTTGTTTTTCTTTAGTCAAACTTACAAAGATGCATCTACATTTGGAAAGTTTTGTTTAACAACTTTTTATTTCTTGTCCAAACAACACAAAAACTCAACTTTTCTCGATTTAGACAAAAGTAAATTTTCTTGAACAAAACTAGCCGCAAATGCACCTTAAAGTAGTTAATGAAAGTGAATCGTCCATCGTCTCCGGAACAAATAAATTGTAGACCCACTTCAACAAAATCGTGGTAGTTTTATTGTGTTTGCGGTCTGTACTTTTCCCCATTTCTATCAGCGCTGAAAAGAAGGGTGAACTTTCCAATTGACTGATGAAGCATGCCCTCGACAGATACATATGGTTGTTGTTGGGCAGAACACATACGTTACCTGCAATGTAGACACGATTGTCAATTTGAAAGACTTCTCGTATATTGTCCGTAGTTGATTTTACTAGCAATTTTATCGGCCCAGAATTGAAATTCTCGTCGACAAACACACAATCATTTCAATTTGTTTCGTAAATTTTCAAATATCTTTTTTTCTATAAAAAAATAATTTCCCAACACAATAAACGTTGAATTTTAAATTAAAACGGCAACGTGTTTCGTTTATTAATTGCAAATAAATAGAGTAAGGAAATTGGACAATTCAACACGTTTTTCACGGGCCAATTTCAATTAAGTCTATACTGTGGACAATAAGAAACAATTGTTTTCGTGTATGCTTGGATGACAATGCGATTAATGCATTGTTTCCATATTTTTACTCATTAAAATCATTAGCGAGCGCTTTTTTTATTGTTCATAGTATTCCTTTCATTGCGCACTATTGTACTGTTCGTTTAGTTGCATTAAATTGCACTTGAAGGCTGATATTGCTTTATTATGCTGTCAGAATTCAGCACAATGCATTTATTATTTTGCTTGATAATGAGACAGGTGTACGAGCATAGGTTGTGATCTATCTAGACGCTTACTGTAAGGAAAAAAGCAATCTATTCGCCCCAAAATCTCGTCTACACGTATTGAATTTATGATCGAAATACAACACCACTAGAAATACAAAAATAGAGGAATTGTTAAAGGATGAAAAGAACGCATAGAAATTCACTTGACTTTTATAGGAATGGCAGAGGTGAATGCGACATTAAGAATAATCGCGAACAATTTATCCGCGAAATAATTTTAATTGTTTCTTTTTCCATAGAACACCAGAACAATGTCCCAGTGTGGTTTCTTTACTAGCTGAAAGCTACAATCCACATGTACGTTACGGTGCAGCTATGGCTTTAGGTATAGCCTGTGCTGGTACCGGTTTAAGGGAAGCTATTGCTCTATTGGAACCAATGGTAATGTTCGATCCAGTTAATTTTGTACGACAAGGCGCTTTAATAGCATCAGCAATGATTCTCATCCAACAAACTGAACAAACTTGTCCAAAAGTTGGCTTTTTCCGTCAAACTTATGCTCAAGTGATTTCCAACAAACATGAAGATGTAATGGCAAAATTTGGGGCAATATTGGCACAAGGTAATAAGAAATTTGGTTTATTTTTCAAGAGATTGTTCGGTTTTTAATTCAGGTATCATTGATGCCGGTGGACGAAATGTCACGCTATCTTTACAATCCAGAACTGGACATATGAATATGTTGGCAGTTGTTGGTACGCTAGTTTTCACCCAATATTGGTATTGGTTCCCGTTGTCTCATTGTTTAGCTTTGGCATTCACGCCAACCTGTTTGATTGCCCTCAATGAACAACTTAAAGTAAGATTATATATTTTAAAACTATCGCCAATATTTTTTGTTATATATTTAAAAAAATAGATGCCGAAATTGGAATATAAATCGAATGCTAAACCAAGCCTATACGCTTATCCGGCTCCGTTAGAGGAGAAGAAACGTGAAGAACGTGAAAAAGTGACAACAGCCGTATTGAGTATTGCAGCTAGACAACGCCGACGTGAACACGAACGTAAACATCGCGATGAAAAAATGGAAGTTGACGATGATAAAGATGATAAGAAGACTGTTGATGAAAAGAAAACCGAAGATGATAAGAAGAAGAGTGATGATAAGAAAACAACAACCAGTACCGATAAGAAAGATGAGAAAGAGGAGAAGAAAAAAGAACCGGAGCCGAATTTCGAAATTCTTAATAATCCAGCACGGGTTATGCGACAACAGTTGAAAGTTGTTGCTTTGAATGATAACAGTCAGTATGTGCCATTGAAAGATGCCACCATAGGCGGTATTATAATGGTGCGTAATTTGAAGCCGGGCGAAGAGGAGCTCGTTGAAAACGTTGCCGGTAAATTAATCGAAAAGTTACGACGGTATATCAATCATTTTTTTCTAATTGATTTCCTTTCTATTTACAGCATTCGGTCCTAAGGGAGACGACGAAAAGGAACCTGAACCACCAGAGCCATTCGAATGGTTAGAAGATTAAACTCATCTATACTACAATATAAACATTTCACTTCGTATCACTAGTAATGAATACTTAATATTAAATAATCTGTATGTATGTAACGCTGTTCTGAGTTTTTAATAGATTAATTTCAAAATTCCACATTTTTATTATTACCACAATTTCTTTAATTATGTAAGAAATGGCGCCTGAATGAAATTCCACTGATATTAATGTCTCGTACAGATGTTCAACAATTTCGCTCCGTTTCGAATCACTCGTCTCTATCGTCGTAATTGCGCCACGAACCCAAATACGAAATGATTCTGTTAACTTCTTTAAATAATAAAAATAGGCACAACGTGTACGTTTATTTTCGATCAAACGTATTCATAGATTATAACGAATCGCTAAACCTGTTTATTGTATGCTTTATCGTAAAACGATTCCACTGTAAACAACAAAATTTATCAGCAAGCACGCGTACCCGAAGCAGCGACGCGTACCCGAAAAGAGTGGCCGATGGAAAATTTCAATCTACATTATACAAAAACCTTAAACACAACAGCTTTATGATGCCCGTCTAGTCAAAATAAACTGATGAAGTAGGTAAATTTATTCAAAAATTATCGCCCGTTATGATTAATAATGAAGATTTCAACGAGTATGATTCATAAATTCTAGTTGTATTGAAAGTTCGATAAACAATTCGCAATGTTGTGTTTTTACCGAGGATTTCTAAACAAAATTGCAACTTTAAGTCGACATGTAATCTCATCACAAAGTTAGAAACAAGCAAAGTATAAGTTTGTGTTCACTGGAAGATTTCATGGGGATAACTCTCCGGTAGAGTGATTCACTGGCGATTTTTCATGAGACAATACACGGCATTATAAATGGAAGTTTTACAGTTTCAGCCAGCATTGAAGTAAATTCTACAATGTTTCAATAAACAGAATTCCAACTCATGTTGAATCTAATGGAATAATAGAATGTTGCTAATAATTATAATGACATTAACCGGACTCCATGTTGTTACAAATTAAATTACCAAGTTAATAGTTACAGTTGCGTTATTGTTTTGCTGTTTTATCGCCCAAGAGATGTGGAAACTACGGTGATAATAATCGTAAAATGTTCTCTTGGAAATTTACGGTCTTGAAAAAATCATACAAACTTCGATATTCTCGAACGGTTATAAGAAAACTAGACCCGCTTCTAACGGCCTTTCAGGCCGAAAAAGATCGTTAATATTAATTGACAGTGTAACCGTGTCAATCGTCTTGTTGAATTTCCCGATCAACTTCTAAGAGGATTTGAACAGCTTTAATGTTTGTTCTAGTTCGTAATCGGTTATAAGACCCGATTATTCAGGGGTCTATTTATGAAATTATCGAGCAAGTACCGGCGTTATAACACATCTAGCTCAACTTAATTACTTTGTATATAAAATGGAATAATCAACTGCAATTGCGCCAAAGTCGATTTTTGTTCTAGAGCAATCCACCAGCATACTGTTGTTTTCTAACTATAGACGAATCTTTGTTCTTTTCAACAACACAACTAAAAACTCAAACACTTGCGCCACAATTACAACATTTCAAAAAATATGCCAGCGCATAAAAAATCCATATCGGAATTGATAGTTAAAGTAACATATATGCTGATTAATTGGAATGGTTTTTTCTCCCCAAATAGACGGGGATTTGAAGCAATGTTGGCGATTCGAATTGCTAAAATCGTGATTTGCAATTGTAACGACTTGCCAGATTTTATAAATGAATCTAATTATTTCGCATACCGGCCATATGAACGCACATTAAACGCCCGATAAGAATTTTAGGCGATATTGTGTGATTAAATTAATGTAGACACCGTCCCGATTCGCCATAAAGTGATTATTCAACGAATAGAACGATTTATGATCATAAAATTATTGGATACGTTTTTCTCGCGAAAACACAAAAAAATCATTGATGTTCGTAATAAAGTGTGAATATCAAATTTATGTACACAGACATAAATCTGTCGTTGTTCACACTATAGAAACTTTACTGCAATTGGGCTGTTACCACATAAACTTCCTATTTTGTTTGAGATTCCACTACACACCCTCTTTATTTCTATGTGTGTAAATTCTCATATCCTCAACAGAATACTCATAAAATTCATATATAGTCGAATTGTGTGTTTATTTAACTCTATAATTTGGAAGTCTCGAATCATATCAAAATTATCGGTCAAATTCATTCGAACCACGTATAGAATTCAATTCAACAATAATCTAGTAGCTAATTAATTTCTTTCTGTGAAAATTCAAACTTTCTAATGTTTTTGTGTTGATTTTGTTGCCATTGTTAAAAGTTACGATATTAGTAAAAACTTGTTACACCAACAACATATATTTGGGTATTTAAAACAATATTAACAAGAGGATTATACGAAATGGGAATAAATTTGGGTGTTTTCTTTGTTCGTAATTTACCCATATATATGTTGTTTTATTCAAAATCAAAAATCTGTAATGAAAGGAATCTAAAAAATCCATTTGGCAAAGTGCCGAGTTTCATATTTCTATATGAATATGAATACCTGGAATAGATGTAAAAATGAACAAAACAGAAAAATCGTGACACGTGACTATTGCGCAATTCCTGCCACGTGAATTAATATTACAATTAATTGTAATATTGTTGCTTTACATTTATGAAGAAATACTATCCACGTTGTCTTATTAAAAAGTAGTCAAGGAAATAATATTCACAAAATAAATGATTATTTTCTATTTGATGCTACTTGATGTTGATCCGTTTATTCATAAATAAGCCTCTACTTCTATTTTACACTAACTCCCTGATTTTTGAACGAAGAAATACTCGTACAATTGAGTTTGAAGTAGCAATTTTCATAATAGACTTACCAAGACTGTCAAGAATTGTAAAGATTAGAGATCGCACACTCTGAATTTTACTCATTCACATACAAAATTCTTAGACAGTGTTTGTTGATAAAATTTAGTAACAACTTCCATTGAAATTATAAAATCATTAAAATTTCAGTCTGTTTGTGACATAGAAATACCCATTAAAAGTGACTTAAATTGGAAAGCAAGTCTTAAAACATTAGTAATTGAATTGTGTGTCAAAATGGCAATTTAGTTAGTCCAATCTTTGGTGATTACTGGCAATTAACTGATAACGATCAGAAATTTAACCGGTACAGACTTTAAAAGCTTAGTAATAAGCATCGAATATTTTATCGTTTTGAAACGGATTACACAATATTCTGTTGCTATATAAAGGGCAATTTACACCACACATTTAGAATTTCAAATAAGGAAGCATAAGGATTTGTCACCAGTTTGTAAAATATTATCTAACAGTAAGGGCTTACACGCACATTCATTTCGTACAAAAAGTAAAGAGCTATAAATTCACCCATATAAAGATCTATTACAACTGCATATTTGAGCGAAGCACTAATTGTAACCGTCCTATCTCTACAGTCATAAAGAGAGCATTGAGCCTTAACGGGCTATATGTTGTAGGACTATTGTTGCTAGTCCATGAATGTCGAGTTCATTCGTAATTTTCTGCCACATACACACGTTAGCAGTTGATTTAAAACGAGCTCTATGTGTTACCGATGAAATTTACATATAGGTTTTTATCTGGAAAATAACGATAACACAAATAAGAAACACTAATATCGACTAGTAAATTTTACCACGAATTAGATTACAATTTCCAGGTTGTTGAGATTGAAAAGCCAAGACATGTTATAAAAAAATATCGGTTTGTAGAGCAAAAGAAAAATAATTGTATCAGGAAACATGATAAACCATAGGATATTACGTGGATGCGAAACGAAAGCGGCGATGATGAACACTAGAACGACGATTTCGAGTTTATTACATTTTCCTACTTAAGCAGAACGTAAAAATAGAATTTAAAATAATGTCGGAATATAAGTGAAATTTACATGATCGAAACGAATAGAAATCCATTTGAAATTGAATTAAAATCACGCGAGTTTATTTCAAATAAATTACGATAAAATATAATGAAGAGGTGTTAGAGAAGTTGGAAACTTCGGTATGTAACACGACTGTAAATCAACCTAATCGCGAGTATCATCAGTTTTTTGCTATAAGACAACTACAAGAAGACAAATCTGTATGTTTCTTTTTTGAGGGTGAATATAAATTATATTGAATTACTAAGATACTCGTACAATAAAACTGTGGCCGTATTATTTAAATATTACAGACTGTTGAGAAAAAATCGCCAGAATTTGTAAGGCCACAAAAAATTTCGGGATATTTTAAACAAATTCAATGTCTAACCCGGCGCCTCCACCATTTTCGCTCCTACAATTGTTTGAATCACCTGTAAACACCTCACACGCCAATCTCAACTAATCTAATTAACAGATTAATAAATCAAACAACAGACAGGTGTAATTGATTCAGATTTACTAACAATAAAGAGGCATAAAATTGATTTGAATGTTAGAAAGAACCCATAAAGCTTATCGTTTGATAGCAGATTTGAAATTTTGGTTTATTATTATCGAAAGATCAGTAATAAACAAACAAAGATTGCGTAAATATTGTATAATTAATGTTATGTAAAACAAAAACATAATTAATAGACTACAAATTATTCAAACAGACAAGGGGCAATTTAATATTCCGTTGGAATAAACCTCTTTCAAAGGATTTTATACCGTTTTTGTCATCATTATTATTATTATTTAATCTAAACATTGTTGCATATGAACAGAATAGAAGCCAGGTTGAAATGTAATACTTTAAGATGAGACGATATGTTTCCATTTTTCCCTATTTTCTTTCATAAATATCTAGACGACGTATGTACTTCGATAAGATTCAGAATATTCGGGACTGGATTGTTCGGAATTAATTGAAAATTGCAATTCCGACCTAAATGTATTTTCAATTTTAATCCGAACGAAAAAGCATTCGCATCGTAATAAAATTTCAGGAGAAATACAATTTAATCAAACAAAAACCTCAAAACTTTCCCTTAAATACTCACAATAAGTTGTTAGCAGCGATTTAAAGGGAGCATTTTTAAATTCGCTTTTATTGATTAGCATTGACGAGTCTCTTGGAACATATAGATTTGTAAAGAGTCTTGGTAACAAATGCGAAAAATTCTCTATCTCTTTGCAATAGATCAATATCTAACAATAAGTTCTCTAGATCGTATTTAGTGGTAGAAATTCTAAAGGAACTACCGGTATTTTTTCGTCGAAAGTCTCGAATCTGTTGAAATTTCTATCTTGAAATTCATGGTAGAAATACACATTGAACGGAAAGTAGAAAATTGCTTCAATTAGATTACAGCGACTGATTATTACATTCCAAGTTTTCACATAATATCCGAATTCTTTAGGGTTTTTTACAATAATATCGACAAAAAATCGAGTATCAGATAGCTCGTCTGGTCGTATAAATAAAGGGCTATTTAACTAATTTATTTATTAAAATATCGCCTCTATTACCAATTTAGCCGCCGTCTATAGCCTGGATCTTGTTTTAAAGCTTAAATTAACTAACTCAACGATTCGGAAAATTATTAACTTTTTTCTAAATAGATTTAAAAATTTGTTGCTTCTTTTACAAAAATCAACATTATGCAAATCTATCGTTGATGTTATTTTATACCATTTCCGGATTAGACCGGAAATGTCTTTTAACATCCAAATGCAGTTTAGATGTAAATTCATAAATGCTCTAGAAATTTCCTCTTTCAGTCTTATAAGTTTATACGGAAGCGCGCGAAAATAGACAATTTTGTTATTTTTCGTTCATTCCAAACCAGTATTTTCGCCGGAAGTGTATTGATGAATCAGAGTAACTTAGTTTCAAGATAGAGTTTCTTCTAATATCTATTCGCCTGAAGATCTATCCACTCGCTAAATTCAACTATAGAAGGTTTTAAAAGTAAATTATGATGTTCTCGTTTCAGTTTCTAATAAAGTTGGACGATGATTTATTTATAAGAATTTATTTATTATTATTTACGGATTGTATTGTTAATTTTTTTATACAAACGTCTCCATCAATGTAGAACATTTTTAGTCCGAGAGTTTCCTAAAGAGAGTAATAATAACTTGAAAAAAACTCCATCAATATTCGGCAAAAGTAATAATGTTCGTTGTAATACATCACCTCAACGGCGTATTTCTCTATAATTTGTTAGGACGAAATGTCAAACTTTATTTGTGTAGATATTGTTGCAAAGACAACATTTTCATGTTACTATTCCAACATAATAATGCATATTTATCAGGATATTCGAGTGAAAATAGCTTAACATCAACAGTATTATCCTTAACGGACTTAAAATCTCGTCTGTTTGTTTTCATTGTGAACGACTAGATCTCTAGAGATTTGTGGATGCGTTAAGTAGCTTTATGTTTGGAAATTTTACGTAAATCTTTCTAGAGATAAGTTTAATCGAAAATATTGTCTTTTAAATTTTAAACTTACCGAGAAATCCAGGTATAGCACCCAATGGCATTACAAATAAACTAACCAATAGATCAGCAATAGCCAATGACAATAAAAAATAATTTGTAACATTCTGTAAACGTCTGTCTAATATTACAGCGAGACACACAAGAATATTGCCAAGACCACCAGCTACGATGAACACAACCACAAATAAGAAACTCCAATCGTAATTCACACTAGCCCATATTGTTCCAGTTAGATCACTAACAACTTTATTACACGTCCAATAAACACTGCCACTTTGGTTTAATAAATTACAATGTTGTTGTTGTTGTTCGGATTGATGGTATTTAGTTATACGTAAAATAAACTCCCCAACACTCTGATTAAAATAATAATCGTAGAATTCATTTGTTGAATTATCCAAACAGTTTTCACAATGGTAGATTGAATTTTGTGTCAATTCACAATAAAAATCGACGAATTTCTGGCCAAATTCGATACAATTTAATGTCGACAGTGTTGTTTGATTGCATGTTGTGTTTGTTAAAAATGTTTCATAGCATTCGATCTGGTCACGGGGCGATTGAGTTTGTAATGATGACAGCATGTTTCTTCAACAGCAAGCCATAAGTGCGGACCGCTAAAAATCAAAATAATTCAATTATTTGTAAAATTCAATAGCATTGTACATTTGGCATTAATGAAGGCTACAACTCACGGATTAATTGTAAGAGGGACGAGTTTAATGTAACTCTTGGCTCAATATCGATAAATCTCACCATAGAATTATGCAACAAAAACATTATGCAAATTGTGGAATTGTAGACGATTTAATTAATTCCAAATTAATAGCAGATTAATCAGGGATTCGTATAATTAATTCACGAAAAACATAACAGATACAATCTATTAAGATTGCTGTTTGTTATTATTAAATATCAATTTAAATGATTGAAATTCGGTGAAAATAATTGGAAAGAAAAACAAGCTTAAAGGATAAACTAAATGAATACGAAAACAGGAAAATATTTGCAAAATACAATAATCAAATAGAGCATTATTGATTGGGAAATTTTATAAAGCCAAACTGTTGTCAATCAATCAAAAAAACCATCAAATCCTAAATATAAAATACGAGCTTTGCGTTTTTTTCGATTCGATATTTAATACAAGTTTTTAAAGTCGGAAAATAAACACAATCAAACTTTTTAAACTAACAATAATAATCAAAAGGGATCTTGTTTGAAATTGAACAAAGTTTTAATTTTATACACTTTACCAAAAATATCCACAAGGTAAATAACACATTAATTAAATCTTAATAATAACAGACCAAGCCTATCAAGGATTCAACTAAAATTGTTAGCTCTATTCAGAATTTATAAGTTAAGTGTAATATTTATCGTCGTTTAATTATGGAAAAATTCAAATTACATACAATAAAAGAGCGATAATTATGGGAAATTTATTTTAAGGAATTTCCCCAGACCTGAAAACATACACCGCCTATTTTAACCCGTTCAACCTGACTATAACCGTTTTCTATTGTTGCGAATTATTTACGATAAAGTCGCAAATTCATAGCGTCAGAAATTTGAATGATGCGGAAACAAGTCACGAATCAATCAGATTTATTTTACATAATACAAGCGAACTCCATTAGGAAAAAATAGACGCTTATCGGAAGAAAAAACCTGAAACTTTAATTCTATTATCTGAATTGTTGCATCGATCCTGTGAAATCATTTAGAATATCTTTCGATATTTATTTGGCAAGTTGGAGTGCAATTTGCAAATAACAATTATACTTGAAAGTTTCAAACGGACTAATTTGTAACTTTGACGATTTTCTTTCTATTCCTCGCACTTGCCGGTAATGGAAAGCTACTTTGAAGAGTTGTTGCTATTTTATAGCCGGCTCATTAAAAGATTTCGTTTTATTGGTTGAATCGATTAAATTGTGTGTTTGTGGGAGAATTTTACAAATACAAACTTATCAAATTGGCAGTTACTTTTCTAATTTAAAGGAAATTAGCAATACTTCAACCAACTCTTGATTATAAGAATAAAATTGCGTATACCGTCATTTAACGGTAAGCCAGTTGATGATCGAGTAAAAGGATTTATCGATAATCTATCGTGCACAATTTTAACGTGATTCAGTTGAATAACTGAAGGATCTAACCACTTACTGTCTCTTAGATGGAACTTTTTGACAAATATTGAATTACCCTTTTACTGGTCCTATTAATGTGTGGTTAAACAAAACTGGACGACTAGAACAATAAAAATCGAAAACAGTTTGCCTTAAACTGTAATCTATTGATATCGAGCTTCTTTTTCTATTTGTAAAAATTTCTAGCTATTAAATTACGTTACAATTTTTTTATACAGCTACAGGAGTGATGGACTAAAAATATATAGTCCTATAATTTGGTGAATAATTTGGAAAATATTTCAAGGCTTTTAGCGGACTCGGAGATCATTTCAGCAAAATTTGCGCTCATTTGAAAGTTGGTCAAAAAACGCCCGATTCTGACCGAGTCGCGATTTTATAAAACGACTCAGAATGACTTAAAGATGTTCTCAACATTGGTTTCTTCTTCATTTTATTCAGGAATAGGTGGATTCCAGAATTCAAAGAATAAAAATGAAAGAAACACCCTTGAGTCATTCTATAACTATCATTTAACATATTAAAATAGCGGAACTTTGCCTAAATTGAGCGTTTCTTGACCGACTTGCCGATGAGCTAGGAGGTTCAAATTTTGGTAAAATGGAACCCTTCAAGTACTTTTCAAATCGTTCGTTAAATAACAGGATTTTCCGTATAAATTATAGGGTCAGAAGCCCTGTAAGCTCGAGTAAATCAAATTTCATCAACCAATATAGTAGGTTTTAAACAAAATACAATTTAGTTGATAGTGGAGTAATAAAACAAGAAGCGAATATCTATTCATACAATTCTAGTTTGGAGCTTAAAAGTGGCTATAAATGGAAGATAAGAGCTTTTCCTTCAGACTCAACTACCTGTAAAATTGAGGAGAAAGCTAATAGAAGATTGATTTCGTTTTTGCTTTAAATCGTACAGTCAACTTTGTATTTTTTCGAATAATTTTAGATACAATGTGGATAAAATGACTGTAATACAATTATATTCTTATTATTTTGGACGTATTGTATGACAATGTAAACAAAACGTTGTAAACTCATTGTTGGTAAATGGACAATGATATAACTATCTTTACGAGGTTAGTGCAATCGTACGTATACACAATCTAGTTATATACCACTGATTTGTGAAAGAAACAAAAACAAATAGAAAACGAACAAAATGTGGCGATCTGAAATTTCATCGTCCGTTAAAGGACGAACATGGTAACATTTTATTCTTTTACACCCCCTATATTCGTACGTACATAAATCACATTATTTTCTAGATGAGTTGTTCGCACAAATTCCAACAGAAAATCTCCTCAAGAATTATAATGTCCGGGGAATACCTCGAATATTTAGACAATTGTTTAATTGAATATCGGATGGTGATAAGGAAGAAAACAACAACGATAATTTCCGAAACTTTTATGCTATCTACATAATTTCCTCCCGTTATTTCTCACCAAAAACCACCAAACTGGCCGGACATGACCGCCAATTTTAAAGCCACTATTGCATTCTATATCACAACAACTGGGAGGAATTCAAAGAGAAAATAAAATTCATATCTGTTTCTAAATCTCCAAGTCTGGATAATAAGTTAGAAACACGACTGGCATACGTAAAATGCGTTGGCAAGCAGAAACATCAAATTCTTTGAGAAATCATCGGTTGAATATGATGAAGTAGTCGGGGTATATGTTCGACTTACTTTTATAATAATAAAAGACAGCAACAATAGCAAAACATTTGTCAAGAAAATTATCCACCATTCTCTATTTATCTTTCGTTTTATTCTGGCTTTTTCGAAATTTACGTTATTCGTAGATTGTCTCTACGTTTCGAAACTTTCCAGTTAAATTAAATGATTTATTTATCAAAACGCATAGTAAACGATGTAAATAGAAGATAAATCAAGGTATAAATCCAACTAGTTTATTTTGAATATGGAACAATGGTGCAGTATTTGAAGATTTTGGTATGCTGCAAGTCGACAGTGAATTTATAATAAACTCTAATATATCACGCTAAAACACGGTTATTATAAATGTATAACAGTTGTTAGCGTGTCGTACACTTTTCTCGTTTTAAATCTCCGATAAGGGAATTATTTACAATTAGCATTGCGGAGAATTATTTGATGTTAAATATCGCAAATCCTCATTATCTTCATTTTAAAATCCCAATTCTTATCCTAATTACAGTCTATTTTAAATGCAATAAACTAAAAAGAATAGCTTGTATTGCTCGACCTTTTAGTCACCGTCATTTATTACAAAGCTCTTGTGACTTGTACTAAAATCAGACAGGAAGATACTGCATTATTTTCTATTTTCAAGTATTAAAATTTAATAATTATAGTGAAGAAAACACTAATTCTACTGGGAGAGTTAGCTGTCGAGAATCTTTCAACTGAGCAAGAGATAGAGAGAAACTTCAAAGCACTTCAGCAAAATGAGATACCAGCTTAGATCGAAAATTTTGGCATTGTCACCGTTTCGGTTTTATTAATATTTGAACGTACCGTTTCTTTACCAATTTCTTCTACTTCCAGACGGATTACTTTAAGTTTTCCTACTCTACTCACATAAAAATTTCATCTTATACTCGTCTAGTTTTTAAAACAAATAGACCATTGAAAAATCAATAGGAAAGACTATCGTTAAATTTTCATATCGTACCTAACGTCTATTTATACAGACGAGAAAATAACATTCCACATACGTATGTATATAAAAGAATACAAAACAATTTGAAAGATAAACATTAATCATCGTTGTAACGTAGAGAATTTCCGATAAATGATTACAATTCAAGATTCAAAGAAAACCGAATGGCTCGTTCGTAATTATTTTCGATTAAAATTTTTGACCGTATTTCGCACGAACGTTCGTATTTCTCGTTCTACTCTACCGAATCGCCAACAATCGAAAACAATTATGAATCCGATACAAACTTGGTCTTTTATCGATAGTCAAAAGAGGACGTTTAATTTGTTAGAGCGAATTACAAAGGAAACTTTTAACAAAGAGTTTTTTGCCATTGAAATTGAAAGTAACATGATACTTGAACATAATTAGTGGAAATAATGTATTCAATAGTTTTTATCGGTCTTCATCAAAATTAGAAACTTCTCCTTTAATGGAATGTTTCATCGTAGTTTCATCAAGCCTTATAATATAATTATAGATTTTCGTTTTTCAACAAATATTAATGATACTAAAATTACATTGACTTGATAAAAGCTGCATGTAGTTAGTTCAACTTTAGACGGTAATAAAACAATTGATGGGAAAGCTTTATAATAATAATAGTAACAATAATAATCTATCAAAAGCAGAGCTACTTTAAAGGCTGAATTCGATTGATTGATGTTCGTATTTTATACAGTCGATACATCTCAAGGCCCTATATTCAATTTGAATTAATTAAAATAAAAGTCAACTTACAATATAGAAGTGTTCAACTGGAATAAGTTACCCCCAAAAGAACGAAGAATAAATTTAATTATTCGAAACGAAACGGAAACTGGTGGAGTCAAAACTTCGCACTTTTTAATAATTCTGTAATTTCTCGTTAATATAGTCGGAAGCCAGTTTCAGTAACGATTTTCGAATCGTGGTCAAAATTGAAAAAACTACAGTACACGTTAGTTTTTACTTCGGTGATTGATGTTTTCTAGCATCAATTTTAATATTTAGCAAACTATTTTTTACGAGTTCTAATTAACGAATATCTGGTAAATTATGCCATGAATCGGTATGATTTATTTGTTTTCAAGAGATATAAGAATATTCCCTTGAACTGGCGAAAGACCATCCAACGAGAACTTATAAATCACAAACTCGGAATCGAATTCGAGAATAGAAGTGACAACTTGTTTATTAGATGAGCTACCTGAAGTCCTCATTATGGCCAATTTATGAAACATTATGACAACTTTTGAGGGAAATTCAACCGATATTGTGAACGATTCGTACAAATTTCATCAATCTTATTCACGATCATAACTGTTATAAATGGAATATTTAACGAAAGACTGCATTATTTGTAAATTGAACCGCTTATTTTTAATTCGCAAAAATTTACGATAAAATCGTCGGATTGCCCTCAAAGACTACATCAAAAGTTAAATTTGCGGAGATAATGACCTTATTTTGAAGTCTTCGAATTTAAAAATATAATTGGCAAAATGCCGTGACGTAACCGAACGGAACCGTATACGAAACAGATTTATTTTATCTGAATTGCTATTTATTTTTGCTTTTTAGCAGACTAAATGTCGGGAGTTTGTGTTGTTTTTTTTATTTACCACTAGAAAAATCAAATAAATAGAACGGTTAAACTTGAATCACAATAAATTGCTTTCGCCTACACTAGAAAGTTGTCACTAGGACAGTCTAGTGGCCGCTTTACAAAGCTCAATCCGGATGTTTTGCATGTGTTAAAAAGTGGAAAATCTGTATATAGTAAAAAGTATAATTTGAAAGTAAAATTTATACCTAATTTCAACTTTTCCAATCTCAGTTTTCGGATATGTTAATTTCGCTAGATATTTTTCAATAACCGTGAAATATACGCGGAATTTGACAAGAGTTGATTCGTTGTAAACGAATATTCCATCAACGGACTCGCTATATTAGATCAGAATAATCGGCGTTAATAGTCTGTTGGTGCCATTTCGGCGTTTAGTAATCAGGACGGAGTACAAGTGTTTGAAAATGGAAAGTTTACACGTTGTAAATATTTGGTTATAATTTACAGACTGTTATAATATAAATATTTGTCGGGTATCGATCTATGTTCGTGTTGAAAGAGAATTAATAAAAAATATCGATCGTTAAAATTGTTTTTTAAATCGTCTTTTATTGTTAGTAATATAACTGTAATCAAATCTATCACACTTGGTGTATATTTTCACGTCCAATATAAAAATCAGAAATATCATCGAATAGTTGTTTTCATGTGTCTATTTACAAGAAAAATCATTCAATACAACTCTATAATATCCGCCAGTTTTAAATCAAACGGCAGGAAAACCAGAAAGTTTGATATATTTGACTGCCACGTGGATAAATGTTCGGAACATAATGGAATTTTCACCAAAGTTCAATTTACAAAAGCGTAATTTTTTTATCTCAATTACAATTCCTATTGTTTTACCATAAAGTTGAATTCATGAATTTGCATTGTAATCAAATCGCCCAGCAATCACCTCCGGTCTATCTCCGACTTCCACTTCGGTCCACTGTTACAAATCATCGACATTACACAACTGATCACATTATGGTTGCTAATTAATGAAGCGTAATCATCAGCAGATGTTGAATCTCAACATTGAATTATTGGAAAATCTTCAGCCAAATCAAGAGATTCGAAATACACAAAAATCGGAATATTTTTTCTTCGCTTAATATAACTTAGGCAACAAGAAATTTTTTCGTCTCACGGCGATGAAAAATGAAATTTTCTTTAGACATAATCCCATCTTCCACACATAAATAACGTTCTATTTTCTCACCTGATGCCATTCGAGGAGAATTCCAATTGAACACGTTCATCAAATACAATCTTTTTTTAACAAAACGAAAATATTGGACATTGTCAACATGGTTTTGTCTAAATTTGATTTGATTTGTGGGACAATTTAGGGCCGTCATCAATATTGTATTAGCTATTTCATTTGTTAGATTAGGGAGATTTCGATAAGACGATGGAACCGAATTGAAATCGATTCCAGTTTGAACATAATTAATCCATTTATCTCCTAGTAATAATGTCTTTTCGTTTAAATCAAATTCTCACTAGGTGTTTGAATAGAGTAAACGTGGTTTTACGCATACAAAATCGCTATTATTTGACACGTTCGAAATTTATTTTATTTCTACAGAGATGTGGAAGAAATCTCATGAATTTACAAAGAACACCTCGAGCCATAGGTAGATGCATAAAGACTATCTCAGGACTATTTATAGAGCCGACAATCAACTAAAAAATAGCTAAAGTTCTTTACTATTCGAGAAATCGATCAAAAGAAAACTAATTTACAACTCCTGTCTAGGTTTTAGTATAAAAACGATTTAAAAATACAATTTGTTGTAAGAGTCGTCAGTTTTGATCGAAAACAATAAAACGGTAAGGAATTTTATTAAATAACGCTTTAGATCAATTAAAATACAGCCTAAAGATTTTTGAATTTAATGACAATAATTATTAAACTCGGCAACGATAATTAAGAAAGTCTCAAAATTTTGATATTAAAATTATCTAACAATACTAATTTTAAATAAAAACAAACAGGAAAGCTTCTCTGTAAACTCTCGATTAAAGACACCAAATTCGGATGTCGTTTATTTTAAAATTCCAATATAAAGTTATGCTTTCGGTACAAAGAACCAGTTGGTAGTTAATTTTAATAAGAAACAAATACCGAATAATAAAGTGTCAACTGTGTCCCGTGAGGTGACAATTCTGTCAGTGGAAATTACAAAGAATGCCTCTAAATTATAGCCAAAAATTTCACAATTTCAACACGTTAATTAAAATTTCAAATATTTAGCTGAATTTCCTTTTATTATAAATTTATTTGAGTACAAAACTAATAATTATCTATAAAAGGTAGTCATTTTTTATGAAATTTTCAACCTTGACTTGTCGTTCGTATTTAATTGATCAAGAAAGGCTACAAAATTGTGTTTGTCAATTATTAAAAAATTATAAACATTATTATAATTGGGTGTTTGTAGAATTGTATTGGAATAATTCCAACAATACCAAAACAAAAATAAATTAAAAAAGTATTGTAAAACGTTTTTTTCTCTTTCATGTCTCCTAGACGAACGTTTCAAAGAGATAATTCCACTGTAAGATCGCAATAACATGAAAAAAAATCAAAAAATAAAAAACTATTTAATATAAATTAAAGGGGCAAAAAAATTTTCTAATAAACGACATATTTATTCGTTTGTCGGGTACAACACACAACAAATAAAATATAATTTCAATTTAATATTTCGTTCAACAAAAAGAAAAACGATCTTCTTAGACGAAAAATGTTCATTATAAAACAAAACTTTTAATTAGCCGTAGAGACAACTGGCAGGACCAGTTGGTTTTACAGAAAGACACCTAGGAGATTTTTTATTCGAACCATATTCGATTCAGTAATTTTTCGAATTAGTATTTTATAAAATGATGAGAGGATTATAAAAATAAATCGTTACCACTCTACAGCGATAATGGAGGCATTAAGGAAAAATCAATTAAACGGCAAACACATTAAAGAATTGATTGAGTAATCAATGAATATACTTGGAAATGCCTAAAAAGGCTAATCCGTGTAATTTTAGAAGCTCAACAAATTAATTGGGGCCACTAAACAATAATAGAGTAGAATTTAATTGTTTTATATTAATATCAAACAATCTTTGAACCCTTATTTTAGCTAGTTAGTGAGTTCGTGTAAAGCTCATTCATGCCAATATGGTGACTCTCGAGTTATCTTTAATCATAACGACCAATTTATTGGTGTACGTTTACACCTGACTGATCTAGCTAAGAAATTGAGCAGAATTACCGATGAACTGTAAGTTTGCATAGTATCGAATTTAGATAGACCGAAATTTATTATATTAACAATATTGTTACAAGCAAACTCTCACATGATCCCAATTCAATATAATCGGACGTCTGAAACGAATAGAGCTTTGTAACTGAACAGTCTCTTGAAATTTCACTATGCACGCTTCGATCAGTTAACAATGTTTGAATTCATCATTATTTGGCTACGATTATTTGCAATTACCTTCAGAATTATGAATTCAAATGGTGAGCTTTCGATTTTTGACGGGAGCTTGGTTTTAGGCAATCTTATAAGTGCCCAGTTATTTTGAATATGGTATGCCAATTTTGATAAATATTTGCAAACTCGTTATATTTTATGTGAAAGCATCGCTCAGCAAATAACTGTAAAGGTTTGTAAACGTGCACTAACGTTCCAAACGAAGGGGCCTCTTCGTTATTCGCATGTGGTCCAGAATTTCTAATAGAGACGCATCGTCAATGAAGATAGGAAAATATTGAAAAAGTGCAGATTTTATTGCGTTGGTTTGCTTTTATCCCGGTTAGTTTTTAAAGATGTCGCAAAGTTTTGACGAAACTTACACAATTCGAAACAACTCTAAGAACTTTTGAATATATTAAAGTGTCAAGGTTTTCCATGTTTCCATGAAAATAATTATTCGAAATTTTGTAAAAAGTTTGATCCTTGTTTACATCCCTCAGATACAGCCCCCGTATGTCGTCAACTTTACTACGTACACTTTCAAAGACAGCCGAAATGGGTAACTGCTTGAAGCGATCTAAATAATTTTAAACCTACTCTGACGAAAAATTCAATATTTCTACATTTATTTGAAATTCCCTAAATTCCTTGTAAATAACTACTGGTCCATGGTAAAATATTGCTATTTATGTAATTTAACACCTACAATATTTTAATACAACCCCATAAAGTACTTAGAATACTCCAACAACTTACAGATAAGTGCCGAAAAATAAGCGATCAAAAATAAAGAATTATAGGGGTTACAGCATCCATAAAAAGCGGATTCGATAAACATTTTTTCAGAAATCCGTTAGAAACTCACCTGAAATAAGTCAGATTGTGATAGGAACGCATCACATTTCCTGAACCGATCAAATTTCTCACTGTGAAATTGGAATGTGTCTTATCTCGCTTTAACTGACGATTTCAGGTGAATTTTCTCGCAGTTCTTTAATTTAAAACACTTAAACGACTACATATAATCAAGAACAAACTTGTGATCCCTATTTTAATGAGAATAAATACAATTAAAAGTGTCCAAATCAAAATTATCTCCAACAGATAATCGGCTACTGTCCAACTTTCAAGAGGTCAATATAGATGGACATTTTTTGTTCTTTAATGCTTTTGTAATGTAAATCAGTGAAAAATAGGAGCCTTAAATGGTCAGAATTGCTATTATTCTTTTTGAAAAATTTGCTATAAAAACACGAGTTCTCTATTATACCACTATGTGTCAGTTGAATAATGATTATTTGAAAAAATAGTACTATCAATGTATATTTTTTAATCAAAAATAAAATAATTATTGAAATCGAATTATTTTACAATTTAAAATAGATCGTGCCGAAAATTTATGAACTGTTTAACTGATGTGTATTTATTTATTTTTCAAAGTCTTCTCAAGTTTTCAAACAAAAGTTCACGTTGCGGTGATAAAATTTAAAGATAATAAATGATTAAATTTTCTCTACAATTTTCTTCTTAATTAATCAAACAATAAATTATATCAAAGCATATAGTTATGATATATTGACAGTGTTTCCTGATAAACAAACACCACTTTCTTGTAGGAGAGAAGTTAAAAATAATCGCTTTAATTATGTGAAAATTTATAGTTTAACATTTTTAATTACCGTCGAAACAATTAACACTCTATGAATAATCAGAGTTGTTGAATTATTGATTATTCATAATCATCTCAACATTCTATCTTTGAGCAGCAAATATTCCGTTGGTGAAGGTTAATTTTATGTATAACAAGACCGTTTTTCATTCATTCAAATATTCAACTTTCCCACTTTGACCAATTCAAGTGGTCTAGATTTTAATCAAATTGAAATTTAATAGGAGCTATTGATCTTCTTTAACAAACAACCTTATAAGAAATTCACAATTTGACGATTCAAAAAAACCAAGAACCAACTTTAGATTAATTAATTGTTAAATAACGACAACCAGAGATATACAAATCATACACCGTGTGCATTTGACAATTATTAATGATGTGCATCAGTGTCCCAATATTCGAAATTTGCAATTAGTTGAATCGGTCAGTATGTTTACAATTGATTTGTTCACAATTAATTTATTTAAATTATTTGTTGCTTACAAAATTAGGTCTAACGAGATTTTCAAATGTGTAAACACAAAAAAAATTGTGTATATTATGTTTATAAACACACAACAGTTTTTATTATCGCATAATTCGGTCGATTTTAGTAAACTGTAAATGTTGTAAAAAACACACAGTAAATAACAACAATCACGAATAGAGAAAAACGTTAACATCAAAGTTTAAGGCTTACAATAATTTTACAAATAGTAAAAAATGATAAACAAAAAGAAAGTAAATTGATTCAATTCTGTATTTTCTGCGTACACTCTTCTTGTAAAATAAAAGAGTACTTTTCGAGCAATTTTGCACGGTTAATGGCTGTTGAAATATACGAAAAAATTCAAAAATTTTTCACAGTTTACTACATTTATGGGTAAATAATATACAATTTGTACAAATGATCGATTAGTAATGTACATTGTACACTTACTTGGCCTTAGTCCAACTTCTCGATTTTTTGTAAATTTTACTAATGGTTATACCTGATGAACGTCAAATAATTATAAGCAACAAAAACAACTATATTTAAAAACCTATTTTTAAAATATATGGAAATACATCGACGATAATTGTAAACGAATCAATTAACATCGTTTATTATTCAATTAATCAAATTTCTGATCAATAAAAATTCGGTACAATTTATACAAATTATCCATTTCATAAGCGTGTATTGGACACGCTCGAGAATGATAGAGGTAAAACAATACCCCTAAATCACTCCATATTATCCCTTATTGTATTCATAAATACACAAAAAACAGCAATAATAGCCAAACAAACAATACGAAGTCTACTTACAATTTATCAATTAACCCAAATGAACACCATTTAATTTGAATATTAAATTCATGGATTCTGTTCGGTTTTTGTTAGGGTGAGGTAACACAAAAATTTGGCACAGATTTTGGGCAAATGCCAGTGTCTGTGGAACGGTAAAAATTCAACTTGCGTCCGATTTGTTTTGATTGTGACCGCGTGTCTTTCGTTATCATCTAAAGCTCGACTCGCATCCAAACTTTGACGGTGTAGATGAAAGACTGGCATGGTTAAATTGGTGGTGAAGCGCGCGCCAGTTTAACACATCGCTCCAAGGTGGACCGTTCATATCAATTTTCGAATTTTTCTTACACTAATTCAAATAACAGCGAAAACAAAAACAAAATTGAAATCATCTAATGAATATGAATACGTATTAGTCGAGCGGAATATTGATTACTGTTGAATTTAATGAAGGCGGTAGAATAAATTACTTTGAGGGCGCACGATAAAATCCTAAAGACTCTTATTTCCGCTCTTTCAATTATTTACCTGTTTATGTAATCAACAATTTATAATTTAAATACATAATTATTCATGCGTAATTATGACCCAGTTTCTTTTACGATACAAGACGTTTTTTGTAAAACCGAGCTTTAGAATCCTTTACAGAGATTTTAGCCAGCAATATAGAGATATGAAATGGGAAATTTGTGTTTTTTCTGAAGCGAAAACAGTAAAAACAGTCATTCAAATTAATAATAATTCAACCGATGAAATTTATGTGTATATTTTATTTTCACTTTCATTGAGTTCTAAACGCAATAAGATTATTTGATACATATTCAAAAGCTTCTCTCTAACATTATTGAGATGATTTTAAAAGTGAAAAGTTATACGGAAACAATTCAAATACCAGTTCAACAACGGTGAAAAAACACAAAATACTCTAATTTATATGGAAATATTGCGTTTTATTCGTTATGAAATTGATAAAGTCTTCAGAACTCTGAAACTTTGCAATGCTAATCACTGAAATTCACGAATTTCCATTGTAAAAGACTGTTAATCTTGAAACATTTCCCATACGAACAAAACGTTGTATTATTAAAATTGCATCTCGTTATCGATAAATAACATTGTTCTACTCATCAAACTTTTGATTGACAGTACTATTTTTTATAATAAAAACTCACAACTTCTATTAAACAAGGTCTAGTAATATTTAAAAATGAAATTAGATAAATAAAAAGATTTAAAAATATCACAGTTGGGGTATAATTAATGGAACAACTAATGCTACCAATGCTGCCAAAATTTATAAATATTTCTCTAAGTTATAATTGACAATATGACTAAACACTTTCGATTAAATTCATAATTAACGTTAATTTAAAACAATTAAATAACTGTAGTAAATTTCGAACGAATCCAGTTTAAAAAACCAATAAACCTTGATAAATTCACAAACTAGATTCGTAGTTGCCAAGAAAGACTCTTAAATGAACGACAATAAATAAAGTGTTGACAAATTGTTTAAATAAGAGCCACTTTGTATCAGATCATTGTTAATTTTGGCGAAAACTCCTAGCTTTCGTAATAAATTTATAAACGATATCCTCTTTGGTTTACTTCTAAAATAACGTTATACTTCTACTGTCACCATCTTACCGAAAACAAAAAGATTTATCGGACCTACTGGCTTATTGTAAATCAATAAATTTGTGGATTCTGAGCTTGTTCCGACTCTATTCTTGTTCAAATTGAGAATGTTCAATTTCCGATATACCTGTTAAATATATCAATAGTCTTCTAGTTTTATTCCCTATCTCGTAATTCGAATCGATTCACCTTATTTTAATTCGAAATTTGAGTCAAGAGTACCTGTTTCGGAGATTAAAAAATCATTTACATCCTATACATAATTTATAAACTTTCAAACATATTTGCTCCAATCAAGTCTAAATAAAAGGATTTAGGAAAATGGAACTTTTAAAATTTAGAATAAAAGCGTAGGATTGGCCATTTATTTATACAATTCACAAGATAAGCCGGATGAGTTCCTATTTTAGATTCATCCAAAATGATTTCCAGGTTTTTGAATGGCTATATTTCTATGGAAATATTTACGAGATGTTTAAATTTTAGACCTTTTTTGATTTATTATTTTATGATATGCTACTTGTAGATAAACATTGATAAAATAATCTACTTTAGTCATTTTCCTAGAAAATCTGCCCCACTTTACTAAAATTTCTAACTTTAAACCTTCAACTGGGATCATCTTTACATATTTGTATTAATTCATTTTTAGGTAATTTTCAATAAAACAATTTATTGAAGTCTAAAATAGTCAAAATAGAAAAAGAAATACTCACTTGAACGAATGAACACAGTAATTTTATGGTTAGAATTTTACCAACAAACAGCTAGGGAATTTGGTCATACCAACTCACATGGGCGCGCAATTTAAAATTCTCAATTTCTATTGGACAAATTGAACAGTTTAAATTGTGTACTTAACTCGGTATAGCCAAATTTCCCGGCTATTGTCGAATAAATTAAAACTTTATGGTCAAATTGTTCCTTGTAATTATGTGGTAAACATTTGCAATATCAAGGTGACAGTTTAATCTAAATGCAACTCTATTGTTCTACATATAATCACTTGTAAAACATTAAAGACATTTGAATATTGCTTGTCATTATTAATACGACAAATATGTTTGATTTGACGTAAAATATTATGGGCTCTATCAATTACATTAAATTAAACCAGAACAATATTCGATCCTTATGAAATACGTGATGTACCCTACAGATAAGATTTATTTTACAATAAAAGCGTCTTAGGTATTCTCACAATTGAATAAATTACAATCTTCAATATTATTCATTCATTTCAGGTTATTTAATGATTGAAAAATCTCCAATTACTATGAGCATTGAATTTTAAATCGTAATTTCTACATGATGTACCACAAATAAAACATAAAAATGAACGATATTAAATTGTCTGGTTTCAAATTGTATAATATCTGTCATACTTTATGAATTTAACGTATCCAATGTTTAAACAAGGAAGAAAGCAAAAACAGTTTCACTTTAACGAATAATCAAAAGCAAATAATATATCATTCAATAGAGCTGTTAAATTGAAAAGCACTTCTAGCGGAAATAATTATATTAAAAACCGTTTCCAATCACACATGACCGAAAATTGCGTTTCACGTATTTATTCAACGACGATCTTATAAATCAGAAAAAGTTGTAGGCACTTGAAAAAAAAATGGCAATAAACGTTTTGGAATTGTCCTAGCGGAAATGTCAATATTTTTTTTGTGTCTCATTAGGCCATCACTTCCTTGAAGTTATTGAAAAAAGGATCCGATCGACAGTAGTAGTATTGAATATTGAATAAATCTTGGTGGAGTATCCTTGAAAAACAGAAAACGCATCGATACATACAAATCTTTCGACTTTCATTAATATTCTTTACATGCGTTTGGATAATTTGATAAATTTACATCGAGAATATATCAATCATTTTCTCAAGTAGTTATTATAATAGATTAAAGTTGTAGTTGAAAACGATCACGTTCACAACCAATATAGTGTGTTTGAGACATCGATTTGATATCCTTTAATTTAACACTTTCACGAGTAAAATTTCTTGACTAAACACAAGTGATAGAAACATACAAAAACCATATGGGACCGGCCAAATGTGTCCTTATATAGACCAGATTTTATATTAAAGCTAAACAGACTGATAATTTGAGATTACAACAAAGATACAAGATTAGAAAGGCGTCTTATTTACTTTAAATGTTATAAAAAATCACTTTGGAAATCATTAAACTAATTACTCATTAACACGACTCTATTTTAATTATAATTCCTTCAGCAAAATGTGATAGTGGAAAATATCACTATTTAATCAAAATAAGCTCGTATGGAAGTGTTCAAACTAATGTGTTACAATTTAATCTAAAATAATCAATTATTAAAGTATTTATTCGGTAGTGTAGGTTTTATTAACAATCACTCAATTCATCCCTAAGTAGGAGTTAATTAGAATTCAACCTACACGTCTTTAAATGGGTAATTTTGTAAATCCACTGTAGCAACTCTATAATTAACAAATACCGCGATTTAATAAAATTTTAACCGAAATACTGTAGAGGTGGACATCTCGAGACAATAAAGATTCAAATCTTGAAGAGTATTAAAAGTAGTATCAGAATTATCTAATTTCCAATTAACTCAAATTAAAAATCCGTCAACCCAACATATTTAAATAATCTTCTAAGCCGGGTATGCACGGAATCAATTTCGATGCACTATAAATTTTAAAATCATGATTCAATTAGTAATTAGTAAAAGTTCAAATATTCTTTTGGTTGTTTTACGAAAATCCCCATGTATTTGTTGAATATTCGCTCATAAAACTACAAATAAACTAAAAGTGAATAAAATGTTTATTAAGTTAGTCTTCAAAAGTCGTTATTGTTAGAGTTCATTTTATAATTACGTTTTTATGTTGGTGATTATATTTCCTAATGTTTTATTGGTACTGGAGGATCAACAACGCTGATAAAATAATAGCGGTGCGAAATTTAAACGTTTCCCTAATTTTTTCGAAGTTTTCAAGTTGAATTTCTCCAATTTACCGGACTTGCATTGAATTTTCATAGCGTAATAGAGTAATTTTCCGGCAGAATAAGTTAAATTATAAAAAAATTATAACGAAGTCCGTTTACAATTTAAAATAAATAACGTAATTAGAAAGCATTTGGCATGGAAAATATAAACTTTAACGGTTTGTGTCTCATTTTTACCATTCCCAACAAATTTATAACCGGAAATTCTACTATATGATTGACATTTTGATTTTAAAATAATGTGTAGTGATGTGGAACCATCTCAAACGAATCTAGAGCGTTTTCAAATTTTATATCAGGTGAAATCATCAAGAGACGGTTTGTCATCGGCAGATGGATGGATTCTGGTATATTTAATGACATCAATTAGTTGTGTTGACAGAACAGCTTCAATAAAATATAGGGCATACTGTGATAAGGTAGAATGAGTTGATGGTAGCTTGAATCCTGATATTCTCCCACACTACTAAACCACCACCCTTATAATATTACTCCATCGTTAATAACGTAGATAACTAAATTGAAAGGTTTAAACGAGTCCTGCGGCGTAATAAAGAGAAAAGCACCTTAATTACTTTTCCTGAAAGATACTTAACAAACAATATAATTTGAATTTTAGGTTGGGGCGCAATTTTTATATACCTACTAGAATTACAATGTATAATTGTAATTTTAGAAAATAAATTGTTTGCTAAACTATTTGTTTTGAACAAGTTAATTGAAATTTGTTTAAATTTTTTTATATTTAAGTGCCATCTAGCCTTCAGAAGAGCAACAACGATAATCAATAATAGCGACTTCTGTATAATTTCAGGAGGTTTGAAGAAAACATCTACTTGAAAAAAAAGCGCCACCTACTAATAAAAAATGTAATAATTTTATGGGATTGCATCTAGAAAACTGTTTTATGTAAAATACGTTTCAGGAGATTTAAAAAATTGCAATAAATGGTCTGAAAATATAAATACAAAAGTTCAATTCATGCGATTTTTACACTAGGTTGTGATCTTAACAAGGCAGCTTGTTAAAGTATAATTTTTCAAATTATAACTGCCTACTCAAACCCACTTTGTTCTTCATCAGCGATAACATATAATTGTTTTTTATTTTTTCATCGTCCCCTTCATCTCCAACTCTGTCGGTCACTAATCGTGTTGATTAATATGATGTTGTAGCCGCCAACCACACCGTTCTTATACACCTAAAATATACAACATTACCATACGAACATCATAAATCAGTTTAGGTGAAATGGAGAAAAGTGTTGGATATAAGTAACATAACTTGTAATCAATTTCTCACATGGCTTATGTGCGGGCGAACTCTATCATTACACCCGACGTAATTGCAGTGATGGTCGATCTTATCGCTATCGGTTTGACGATAACCCGACGAACTGGCTGTATACTTTCAACAGCACAGAGAAGAATCGTAAAGTTCAAATCATTTTTCACAGTTATAAAAATGTAAAAAAGAGTAATAATAAAATTTTACAAAAACAAGAACTGGTAGAAAAAAGTTTGCGTTATTGGCGAATATGAAAACTTGGTTAATTGCACTTAAATAACGATCAAAGTAAATGGGTAGTAAAGCCTACAATTATCGTGGGATTATTCCTTTAGTTGCAAATTGCACGGCTCATTCTTATTTAACACACCGAAAGATATGTATTGTAACTGTTGCAGCTGTACAACCCAATTTCCGTTCTACACTGAAACGATATAGCATTACTTATCTAATTTTAACGTACGGATAGTATATGATGGATAATTTGTTGCTCACGGTATTAATTTGGAATCAATGTACGAATATCACGTACTTTACAAAATCGAAGAGATGCTTATTCGCTTCATTCGTTTTTTTGCTTGTTGAATGCAGGCGTATTTCTCGTATAAAATATGCAAGATTTTTTTATAAAGTTTAGACGCCGATCCAGTCAATTTTAATTAACTACCGGTTCTCAGATATTCAATCAATAATTGAAAGCAATTATTATTAATTGATAAGAAACGTACGAGTTGTAATTGTTGGATTATGATAAGGACAACGTTCATCATCATATCCGTTGGTAGTCGTTGAATCTTTCATAAAGATGGTGTTTTAACAACCTGTCCCTCTATTAATCATAATCAATTCTCAAACAGCGGCTTCTCATTATAGGTTGTTATAGATTGTTTGATAGTAGTGACCGACTACAATAACAACAAGGTTGCCTTTCTATACTATACTACGGGTTATAAGATGGTCTAGGTTCACACCATTGCATTAAGAGACCGCCCATCCGCCTCTTTGGTGTTGTTCTGTCTTCGATGGACATTACCAGATTAAACAGCCCATCATAATTAATATACAAATATGTACAAGCCGTTGGAAGATAAACGAGATAGGTAAGAGGAGAGGCCAGAAGAAGAGTGTTTATGATAGTCAACGCCAAAAAGTCGACACGATTAATTATCCAATGAATACATTCCAATTTCTCTTATCTACATACATACATACATACTACGAGATTACAGAAAGCTTTAAATCGTAATTTCATTGCAAAGTATGTTTATAGTGTGATGATGAATAAGATCAGATCGGGCGAAATAATTCAACAAATTTACGAATCGTTTCGGGCAACGGTTAACGTTATCATTGTGCTTATATAAAAGCATATAATGGGCAATGGTAACAATTTACGATCGCAAAATGGAAAACAACCATTTCCATATCGTGCCATCAGATCGTTACATAAATAGTAAAATAATTTCGTAAATGAAATTTTAAATTACATATTGCCATCCCTCAGGTTTCGATAAAGAAATACAAAAATTGAAAAACAACAAAATGAAGAAGAAGAAGAAAAAAATACACAATTACAATAAGCACAATACAAGCAAACAACTATAAGAAACAACCGCGCGATATAATGTAAAGACAAGATTAAAGATGGCTATCTTGGCTCGACTTATAACTCAAACTTTAATAAGAAAACAGTTTGCTTTTATTAATAGTCCTGACGGAGTTACCGAGCGTAGCCTCTAAAGTGCCGTCGAGCACGGAAAATGGCGATTTATTACAAACCATCTCTGCAGGAAAACGGATTTTACTTGGAATTGAGGAAAAAATCGCAGGAGGTGAGCTCAGCAGGCGCTACTGCACAAGTTGTACCAAACTATATAGATTCTTGTATTTATCAAAATAATTCAATATGATTTGAAAAAGGAAACAGGTCAAAAACCTTACTAGTGATATATCGTTTGCATATCGTAAATATCCCCTAATTACAACAAGTATTGGGGGATATAATTAACCTTTTGAACGGATCCAATGTTTAAATTAACAAAAGGATGGTACCAATTCCTGTTGTGTGTTGTACACTTGTTATTAATACGACTATTGGTAAGCTTCACATACTGTTCACTACCTCAGGGGGTAGTCTTAACTAACAGCATCTTGTTAGGTACTTTATTTATCACATTTCTTTCTTTGTCTGGCATTTGGTGTAGGCGTCTCGAATCATCTTCGTCCCACTGGATGTATACAACATACATACATATGGGTATAGATATACATATATAATACGAAGAGAAAACCACACACTTTGCTAACAAGCGGTTATTTATTTAATTATTTATTTATTCTATAATAGGTGCGTTTTCCCACCTCGACTCTTACTTTATTTATGGTGCCACACGCAGGCTGGAATTTCGATTGAAAAACCACCAGGTGATGTATTTATTGAGGCGCGACCAATATCTATGCTGATTGGAATCAGCTTGTTTAAAAGTAATGAGTCCCCCGAGTGAATTATACACGTTATTTATAAAATCCAAATTGTACTGTTGACAATTTCAATTTGTACCTCTTATCGATATAATACATAATTGTTATTAATTTATAAAATAACCAATTTTATGGCATGGATAATTTAAAAATAAAATAAACGTTAAAAATAATTATGTAAAATACAAAGTCAAATAAATAATCGTTTAATTTTATAGAAAACGAGATGAAAAAGCAAACAGGAATTTGTCGTTGTTTCTATTCAAAGAAAAGACCAAATTTTATGCATACGACTGGCAAACTGTTTTGTATTATACCACTAAAACCGGATATGAGTGCCCATATTTCAAGTTGGGTCGGGACCCCCATTGATTCCAAGGCGGACTTACGCGTGAAACAATAAGATTTTATTTGAACACATGTTTAAACACCTCCCACGGTGCCTGGCTGTTCTTTCTACACATTCAAAACACGAGAACTCATTATTTTTGATCATCTATCCAATTCACGAATCTTAAATTCTCCCAATATTTCAAATAAAATACAATTACAATAAACTCTATAATATTGATCGTAATTACAGTAAAAATGATGCCCTCTTTTCACAGATTGATAATCTACAGGGCAGGTAACCCTGACAACTGTACACCACGTGGCTACCTTAATTAATCTCCCACACACGTGACTATATAATGGATTTAGTTCAAACCATACAATTGTAACAAGACAATTTACTAACTGATTACAACGGAAAAAAAATTAATCTAAACATATAATTGGTGGTGGTTTATGTCTTTTCACATGCATCTTATAGGTGTTGAAATTATAGTAATTGAATCGGAAGGGTGTGTATTATAAATAACAAATGTATACCGAATAATCAACGTAATCAGTTTCAAGATACCGTGCCTGAAACAAATAAGAAGGAAACATTTATAGGGTGAATAGTTTCCTAGTTCCTTTTCAATTACTACACGCAAAAATATCTTTTAGAACAGTGATGGCCAATCTGTAGACTTATCAATAAATTCTAATAAAATGCACCCTGAATGTTACGATTTTGTTAATTAATTCTCCCAATTTTTATCGCTGGAATTCACCCCTATATGTAAGTACAATAATCTACCCTAATCATCTTTATATTCCGATCTAAAATCGATAAAGCGTTCAATGACGTCTGTAATTATGATTTTTTTATAAAGTAATTTATTGGCTATAGCTGACGCATACGTGGTGTAATTATGTGTTTAAAACTTAACGGGCGTTAAGAATTATAGTGTCCGCTAAATCGTTTCCGTCAGCTTGATTATTAGTCCCCATTTGCGGTCTTCTACTGTAGATTATTTTCAAAATTATGCCCTAATAATTATTAATTTTCCCCTTTTTATTTTTAATATATTGTTACGATAATTTTCGATAAAAAGATGCTATTTAGGGATGTCTTGTTAAAATTTTAACAATATAATATGTCATGAATTCTAGACTAGATGGTGGTCTTCTATAAATGTCTAAAGGGTAAATTCGTTGTTTGGCAAACATACAAAACAACCTGTACATCATCTTCACAGCAGCTACGCCGTTGGTAACGACTCGTTACCTGATGATTACGCATACGGTGCGTTATAATTGCTTGTCACTACACGCCCAGCCCTTTTGTTTACGACGGTTCATTTGCATACGAACCATAAGACCTAACAAATCATCTAAAGAAAAGCACAGGGGCTCTAAAATTTAACACAAACTTTGTTGCTTTGTTTATTAGCCACCATGTCAATATTTGCGTCAAATATTTCTTACGTTTTGTTTCTCTGTATCCTCTTGTTTCACACTTGGACTATAGAAATTTCCATTAATTATAAAATGAAAAATCAAATATTTAATAATCAAAATAAAAACATCTCGAATTATTTCGCTAATGGTATCAAAATGTCGGTTCTACAATTTAACAATATCAGGAATTCTCGTATTACTTAAAATATAAAACAACGTTTAATGAACTTCATTATAGTAGAGAGAATGAAATTGGTATGAATGTAATCGATATAGTGAAAGACATCATCTATGTCATTAATAGTTAAATTATAAATGTTAAAAAAATAACCACCACTAAAAATCTATCGATCGGATCGCCCATCTTTATACGTATAACGACAGTTGGAGTTTTTTGTAGAAGAATTTTTAAATGCCATCCTGGTCGAAAATATTTAATTTAATGCCTCATTGGCCAATTTGTCCGTTATTTAGTGAACCATCAAGAAAATTTCTAGTCTATTTAATTAAAACAGTCCGACCATTATCGAGAGCAATTCTAATTAGCAAAATTTCTCCTAAAATGTACACCTCTTAGAATCCATAAGCATTAATTTCCATGTAATACCTGTATCGTATTCATATCCGACGCTTAATAACTTTAAGAAACCATCAGAGTGTCATGTTATACCGTGTACAATTCCCATTGAATTTTTCCTAAAAACCATAAACATCCAGCATTTTATCAACAATAAATACGAAATAACTGAATTTACGTGTAGTTAAATTTAATATAAAATAGAGTTAAAAAACAACAGATTATAATCAGGTGCTTCTTTTAAACAACAAATTTGTCGAGATTTTTCAAGTGTTTTATACACACAGTCGAAACACAGCAGGGTATTATTGTGAAGAATATTTACACCCTCTAACCCTCGATAAATTACTGTTGAGATATTATCTGTCGACTTTATACAATACATCACAATCTTGTTGTATTTTTATTTGACTTTGTATATGTAAATTTATAAGTATTTTCCAATCAAATTTACAAAAAAGTTCGAAAAAAATTAATTTTTATGAATAAAATAAAGAACACCCACAGTGTATTCTTGTTGTTGGTTTCGTTTTTTCTCCTTCCCTCCTGTCCAATTCTTACAAAGTGTGAACTATAAATCAGACCGAAATCTATCTCCAATTTGTTAACGAACCGGTTACAAAAGTGAACGTTAGATATTCTACCCACTGAAGAAATGTTTTATAAAATGATGTTAGTCCTAGTGTTATACAATTGAAACTTCAAACGATTGAAAATTAATTAAATCACGTAACTAATAGCAATACTAGTAGACGTTATTTTTCTATTCTCGTTTTATGATAACAGGTTGAACTATTTTATTATAGTATACGAACGTAAATAAATCAGCATGTTTATATCAAATTAATAACTTTTAATAATTATAAAGAAGGTTCAGTGTTAGTTTATTACCAACAGACACGACTCTTCTCATAAATAATAATTACTAGTCAATTTAATTTGCACGAAATAAATAAAATTCCATCTAGTTTATGATTATTTTGATAATAACAAAGGAGGAAAAATTGATCTATTTGTATCTACTTTTTTTATTATTTGAAAAACCAACTTACATCCCGACTTTTGTAATATGAGAATTACATTATTTGTTGTTGAATGTGCGAACCAAATTATCCATATCGTATTACTGTAGTTAAAATGATACCCTATATAAAGTGTAGATGATAAAATGGATTAAAACAGAAGGGAAAACCGCACATACATATACAAACATTATGTATGGTTATTATGATGATGACCAGGGCCGGCATCAGCAATAGATAAATTCAAGTATCTAGCCCAAATTTCAAATTTGACTGCCTTATTTGTTTAACATTAGATCTCAACGATCGAAATTATGCTAAAACCGGCCCTGACTCCAACCAATACAGAATTCTTTTGGGGATTAGAGACTTGTAAACATAACACCACCAATAATCAAACTCACATTACAGATTCCCAATACAGATATTATGTAATCCCTCAAGACCGCATCAAGTGTAATTATTCAATGATTTTTTTCAATTTTGACTAATTAAAATTGTCATCAATTTAGATAAGAGACAATTTTTAAAGATATGTAGATATACAAGTTAGTTTTTAGAATGGTGTCGGTTTAGTATTATTATCTTGGGCAGCCAATTTAGGAAATAGGTAGCTATATATCAAAAAAACGAGAATTGATAGTGTTTTAAATTACCAAGTTAATTGAATACCACGGATGCCATAACTTATAATACAAAATTATTAACTAGCTTGGTTTTCTAGCAAGACAAGGTGCTATAACTAGAGTTTGATTTGTGGTTGCTATTTTGAATTGTAGACCAGAAGTCGTTAACGAATGAGGCAAAAAGAAATCAAATATCGATATGTACCTACGTAGGCTGGAAAAATTTTAAACTGTTAGTTAAAAATATAGAGGAAAATACGAATAATTTATTATGAACGATTTATCAGATGTCAGGTGTAAATTTGGATATTAATGTGTTAGAGCTACAATTTACCATCATCATTCCCCAATTGTTTTCTTTAGATTTTAATTTGATGATTACGTATAGGAAATGATTAATGTTAACATTATTCATTTTGCTTTCTATTTATCCTCACTAGAGAATTTTATCAATTGCTTAATTTAAATTTTTTATTTATTTCCTGTTAATTATTAATAGAAATAAATGAGGTAAAAATTCCAAATTGAATTGATTTGAAATTTTGAAAATTCATGGCAATAAAAACGAAAACAACTAGCCTCAATCAAGTTTATCTGATCGTTGAAAATAAAATTTAACAAAAACAAAATCAATTAACGAGGCTTTTAATGATGTAAGCATTTATTAAATGTTTAATTTTTGTCAGCCAATTAATTACCATCCTATCCAATCATTATCTTACATCTTGATTATTTCAATAATAAATGAAATCAATTATTGAACGACTGATTTAATAATGATTGTTGAATTTCAATCTTTTCAGTTAGGGGTTTAGTTAGAATAAGACCAAGTAAAAGAAGAAGAGGTCATCTTTAGAATTCAGAAATTATGGGTTACACGCTGCAATATAAAAAAATTTAGATATAATAAAAATTCCCTTTTCCTTCTATAAACTTAAAAAAACGGTGTTCTCTCTCTTTTGCTCTTCAATAAACTGACAAACAAGCATCAATCCTTCATTCCCGTATACACTAAAAACAGCTGTCTGCCGACAGTAATTTGATACTTTTAAGAGGTATCCTCTATCTTTATCCAACTATTGACAATTGTCTAGCATTATCCTGGTTGCTCTTATGGCAGAAAAACAAACACATTAAAATGAACAGCACTGAACATTGACAATGCCTATAAATAGACCATATACTCCTATATGGGATTTAGAAGAACGTTATCGGTGTACAGCATCTCCGGCTATGTGTAGAGGAAAACAGAAAAGGGCCCTCTCTCCACGTAAAACATACACACGTAGATAGAACTTGGCCCGTTTTATAATAGATTTCGCATCCACAAACTAAAAGGGAGACAAAGCCAGTTCTTTACAATAAACCGAAAAAAGGCAATAATAGAACACATACTGGCAGATAATTGGAATTTATTATATCACGACTACTGGAAGGGTCAACTTTATAACAACTTTATTTAGGAATATTTCGAAAATGATGAATCAAACTAGAAAATTACAAGAAACCAAATATAAGTAGAGGAGAGGACCGGTCTATACTGTAGAAATAAAATGTAGAGGAAACAAATAGAATGTATTCGTTTTGACATTAAAGAAAGCCATCCAAGTGGAAGAGCCACAAAGACTGGAAAAATTAATGATCATTGACAGGCTAATCATCGTTGTGCAGACGACTGAGATCGTTCCAACTGGAAAGTCTCCCGTTTATATCCCAATGTTCAATCATAAGTCTTTTTTAAGTATCGTCAAAAAATTTCGTGAGTTTAAAAAATGTCACGATTAATTTGAAAAACGTGCGTTTTACGAATTTAACCACACTGTGATAATAAAACTTAACAACCCTTCTGGTGGTGTGTAAACAAGATTTTCACAGATGAAAAGTTATGCATAGATAATGTTTATATTTATAACGATTTGATTTTCTTTTCGTTTCTATGTTGTTGTTTTTGATTCTTATTATAATATGGTTGTTGTGAAGTCTTATTTGGCGAGTAATTCGAGACTTTGTTGTTTTCTATGCGCACGCCTAGTGTACTTCCGGGGTTCTCTCTGGACTCCGGTTGTGGTCCGGGTATCGAATGACAATTCAGTGGCTGTCCGCGCATATCGAATATCAAACAACCAAAGCCCCACCTACACATGTTCATCTTTATTTCTTTTTTTCAATATTTACATTGAAAATTTATATAACTATACATACACATACTTAACCAAAATTGTTGATATTTATTAGAAAATTGCAATAAAACAACGGAAAAGTTATAAAACAAATAAGTCAACTTTTCAACCAATTCCGTTGATAGTTCCAAGAAATATTATCAACGGTACAAGTTGGTGTCAAGCTCCATTGCCCTAAGTTATTGTGGTCGCCATGGGGGCCGAAATCGTCCCCAACAGGGCCGTAATTAAACAACAACAACAATCCAATTTGCCTCATAAACTAACACACTTTATAAACTTTTCACAATTTCCTATTAGTAATAACATTATTATTTACGAAATTTCTAAATAAAGTTATAAAAATAGTTCTATTATTGTTTGATTTATTGTCGGTACGGTTCTGTTAGCACCGATGATACTACAAGAATTAGCACCGGGGTGTGTTGAAGAGCCCCATTGATTTTCCGGAAATCAATGGTTATCATCGTTTGTGTGAAATGATGGTGTTTTTGCCCTTCTTCCAAACAATACTCTAGTTAGCCGATCGTTTATCTCTCTATAGAGACAAAAATTGAGATCAACGACTGTAACGATCTTCCTAAATTATAACGATATTGTTCTGCTAAAATTGTAGCAAAAATCCACAGGAAAAAGCGAAAGTAATAAGATAGACAAGATTTATTTGACAATTCTGACAAAAAATATAAGAACCGTTAAACCATCTCTGGAAATTTATTAACAGATTGCTTAGAGTGGAAAAGAACAAAATAATATTTAAAGTCTCGTCGACATTATCCTTACGGAGACATCAGGATTTATTTTGCATCTGATAATGGACGGTTTGCCAAACAGAAGACATGTCTCAGATAACGTTCCCGGCCAGAAGGTGTGAACCCTTTTTCACCATTATGAAACTGTTTGATCGGACTCTATGATAACATTTAAAAATACATATCTTGACAGTACTATAACTCTAATGAATAAGAATAGGGAAAAAGGGGTCAGTTGGAAATTTTATTTCGTTATTGTAAATGTTTTCTTCCTGTTTGTCCGGTTAGTATAGTCTTATATTTTACTACCCTTTCGTTTGTCATTTTACTGTTTCCTAAAAGGGTCATCAACCCTTTGATTTTTATTTACTAGATGATATAGTGTTTGCGGAAGGTATAACTACATATACTTCTATATAGCCAGTTTGTCTAGAAATAAAGAAAGGGACGTTATGAATTCGTTTGACAGTCATGACAATAGTTAGATCAGTTACATATCAAAATATCACTTAATTGGAACGAAAAGGGTTGATGGAAGTGACAGTTGTTTTTCAATTCAATTCGAATATTTAACAATAACACTAATCTAAATATTATAAGAAAATCATGCGGTTTCTTCGTATAAATTAAGATAAATGTGAAACGATTAGTATTTAGAAAAATCACAACTTCCTGTATAATCATAAAACTAATTATAAAAATATTATACTATAAAACAACATATAAATAGACACTTAAAAGTAGTAAAATCATCTAAAATACTTATAGTATTAGATATTTATTTGCCTATAAAATTATACTACTTTATAAACATAATAAAGAGTGAATTAAATTTAGTTAAAACGTTAAATATTCATTGTTTCACTTAACAAATGTAACTTATTTAATTTTTCCCAATTACCTATAAGCATAAATAAACAATACGATAATATTGCACATTTACGGTATAATATTTAAAAATAACAAGTTCAGAAAATATTTCATGAAAATTATACTGAATAAAAAAGATTGCGTGACCAATTTGAAATATATTAATCTTTTTAAGACAATTAGTTTATAACATTACAAAGTATAATTTCATATCTTTGCTCATCAGTGCGTTTAAAATCCATAAATTTTGATAATATGATATCTGCAAAATTGGAATTATTTTAATAATTAGCTAGATATTAAAGGAAACCAGTTCAAAGTATGTGTATATGAAAGTCAACGTATTATCTAAGTTATTTTCCAAAATTGATCACTTAATTTTGTGAAAAAGTGAGTGTTAGGTAAGAAGTTACGTTTTTGTAGCAATGTTCTTTATTTGCTGACAATTAACACATAGTTTTATACTCTACTTGTTGAATAATTATTATAATTTGCTGCAGAGTTTACTGTAAACTATTTAGATTTGCTTCGATTAGTAGTATTTTTAAGCACATGCAAATTTTATCACTACACTAGAGAAATTAGTGAAGTATAAGTAGTGACACTACAAATAAATAAGTAATTTTTAAATGTAAAATATGCAAGATTCGATTTAATAGAAGTATTTTATTTGTTGATTGAGGCGAATAAAGCAAATTTCCGTCTAATAATTTATCTTTTTAATAACCGAAAACTATTGTTAAGACACAACAAAGACGATAAATTTCAGTTAACATTTTTGTAAAATAATATAAGTTTGGAAGTTTGACAAGTGTACAATAGCATGTTTACCATTCTTTTAATTGTCCACTATTTTAATCTATAAATAAATTTTGGTCGTTTATTTCAACTGAACCGATTGTCCCATCATAATCTCTGCCAAGTTTCTAATATGCGACATTCATTTATCTCTTTATAATCTGAATTTTCGTACAATTATCAATGTCATCATCATCATAACAAGCCTATACATTTTTAAAGTGCGTATAATACTTGAACATCGTGTCAATATGATGTACATTTTCTAGTCGGAATTTGTTTGTATTGTTAAAAGAATACAATGAAGATTTAGTGGATTTATAACGATGGGGTATAGAACAGCCACAAAATTGTCGGGTATGATGGTGAGAGATCACAAAACTGGCCCCCCTTTTTGGCTTTTCATATGTCAATCGTTCTCTTTACTAGAAAAACGACAAGAGCTTTAGCAGATTAAAGCAAATATAGAACTATATCTCAATTATGTCGATTCTTATATTAGAAATTTTAAGAATAGATGTAGATATAAATGTTTCAATGGATTATCCGTTATAATACCACCCCCTATTGTCAAGTTAAGCCGATTTATTTTTTGTTATCATTACTATCATTATTATTATCATTAAATAGTGTTTTTTGTGTTTTGATTTTCTATACTTTTTTAATCATATTGGTGAGAACATTTAAAATAGAATTTCTAAGAGATGATAGATATCACACATTTAACGATATGTTGTATAGGTTTAGATAGCAACAAATTAGCACCTCTCACTGACAAAACAACATGAATAACATCAATTGAATATGACGATTCCAATTGGTAGATATGGTAGAGAACTCCGCCTCGGCCTTGTTGGGAACCTTTAGGAAGTCCCGCCTCTGGAGCTTTCTAATATAGGAAAACTGTTCAGCTGGTATTGTAGGGGATCCAGTTGTACGGAGGACATTGTAGTGTGAGCTATACGAATGAACGTTTCTCAATGTGTATTTTTAATTCTGTAAAACTACAAACCTACAACCATCAATTGAAGTTGGTAGTTTGTTAAATCGAAAATTTATATGATACGTTCATTGGGGGGAATAAGTAAAATGTTGAATACAAATCGAAATTGTTAAAATTTCATACATTGTGAACGTTTAGCAATCCGTTGCGTCAGATGTTAAATTTAGATTCTGGATGTGTAGAGAACATTTCAGTTTGAAATTTGTGTTGTTTTGTGTTTCTAATTGTTTAAATATTGTGCGACAAAATTGTGATCTTTTGTGATATTTAATCGACTGGATTATAGTGTTTTCGGTAAGTTGAATCTATTCGTTTTTTTATTTATTGGAAACTGTTTGAATCAAAAATCAATAAAATTTTTCTCTTTGTTGATTGTCGGCCACTATATTGAGAAAAGAAATAAAAGTCTCATCAATTCTAAAATAGACAAACCAGTAAACGTCAAATTTTAAAACAATCCTTATGAATCAAATTTTTATGATCCTTTTAAATTATTGTAGTAATGTTCGCACATAAGTTAGCTTTAAAAATAAATGATCCCCAAGTATACCCATTAATCTTCGATTTTTTTGAATTTTTCAGATCTTATATCCCAAATCAACATGATTCATCAAATCAAATCATCTCTTTAAAAATGATACAATTGAATTAAAAGATTTGTAATGTTGGTGATTGTTGCGTTATTGAAAAAAATTCAATTGTAAAGATTGTAGTGAAAGGACAATAATGCTATCGGCGGGGCTTGGTTACGGTGTTTCCAGTACAGTAACAGGCACCACGCCCCCTTATAGTCCTCCACCACCAGCACGACATAGCCCTCTGCCAAGTTTCGGATTTACACAGGAACAAGTTGCTTGTGTATGTGAGGTAAGTCGAATTTAATAAGATTAGGGCTAACCAGAAAAAAACCACACATACCTAAAACATAATCGGATCAAGTTTGAAAATACAATTTAGACTGTTAAAATTTCAACAAAATCAAATATTTAACGTCATGTTTAATATTTCGATAAATTTATAGCCCATTTGCAACATTTTATCGTAAGGAATTCTTTAAATGTTTGCGTGAATGTTGTAACAATTATGAATATTTGCATCTTAGCACATGTGAAGATATCGGTTAATATTACGTTGCTATTCTGCTGAATACTTATTGAAAATTGGCATTAAAACAATTATTGAGCTGAATTTGAATTTTTATCTACTATCTAGGAATTTACAAAGTATTTGTGCGTTGCACCGCACTATTCTAAACATTTTTTTAAACATAAATGGGTTTCTTTAAGTACACTTTATGGGACGTTGTTGCATTTTGTAAATTTTTACAGTTATACGTTTCAATAAAGCTTGCCTTAAGCCGGGCCCACAATTAACGAACGAAATGCGGATGGTAAATCACACGCGAACCAACTCGAACTCATGTCGGTATTACAAAAGAACTCCCCGTTAGATCGTTCGAATTTTGTATAGTGATATCGCCAAATTTTCACTCATAATTGAACACTAACGGATCTAGGTTGGCTTGGATCTCTTGTTTTTGGTTGTTCCTTTGTGCTCGTTCGTTGGATGTGGATCCGGCTTTAATAGCAAATATACAAATCGGAAACCCTCTGTGATATCAACACAATTCTATAAAAGCCTCTTTCGATTCAGCATTCTTATAGACACCTGAAAACTCCTACAAAACAAGGTAACATTAAATGGCTCAAGTGTGAAGGGGCCGTTAAATTAGCTTAGCCATCAAAGCGTATAACATTGTTGCATCAAAGCAACTTTATCAAGATATATCGAGGAAAACATCTGGTATTCTAGGAAACAATATTATTCATTGAACGGATATTTCTGTTATTTTTTTTAAGTCTAAATAAACAAATAAATCGATCTTTAAATTTACAACCGACGTAAAGATATTTAAATCGATTTCCTTGATTTTGCCGTCAGAATTTAAATGCTGTCCATTGCCTAACAAACCGCAGAATTTGAGTTAAGCCAAAAGAAACAATGTAGGCTAAAATTGTATATCGAAATTAGCCTCTATAGATGTAAAGATTTTGCCCCAATAATAATTATACGTATTCAGTAAACTATAAGAATTGTAAAGTATGTGATTTTATGTGGAATATAACTTGAAAATCTAAATCTAACACCTATTAGACGTGGTAAAAATTAGTTCTTAATGTGGTACGGTAATTAACAGAAATTTATTGTTTATAAAAAGTAAAATATGCAAATTAAATTGTGTGGATAAAATAAAATTAAATAAATGATTGTTGTTTTAATCTATCCAGTTGAATTCTTGTCAATATTAACAATTATTTCTACAATATAAATCTACATTTAATCTCAATGTTTCTCTGTTCAACGTGCATATTCTATTTTTAATAGCAACATTGCATGTGTCTTCAATCACTACAAATAAAGATTATTAACGCATATATCACCATTTAGAACAAGGCATTATTTCTTCTGGGCAATGAGCTTTTATATGCATGCATGTATGTATACGAGAAAATTAAAGTTCTATTTATATTCAATTTTATTTTATTCTGGAAAAAAGATTCGTTTTTTCACAACATTCAGCATAATATACCATAAAGTAACATTGTATTTATTCAAGCTAATCCACCTACATGTATCATTTTCACTACATTCGTTCATTATTCTTTTATATTGTAAGAAGTAGTGTACCATTAAAAAGCTCATGTTACTTTTAAACAAAAAATAAATTCTACGATTATAACAAATCTAGGAAATTGTGGGTGGTTATTATTCTTTTTTTTTTAGATTACGATGATCAAAGAAGCGTCAACAATTTTTATCTGATATTGGTTTATTTTATTTATTATTCCGACATTAATTCTGTCGTATTTTCTATAATACAATAGTATCAAATAAACATTTGATAAATTATATCCTTTATAACTGATGAATCATTTAAAAATACTTTTCATTTATATTAATTCTAATGCTTGATGTTTTTGTATGTGTTTATTATAACTTCCGTTTCCGTAATTTTTCAAAAAAATTAATATAAAAAAATTTGTAGGTTCTACAACAAGCTGGCAATGTTGAACGTTTAGGTCGTTTCCTATGGTCTTTACCAGCATGTGATAAACTACATAATAACGAGTCTGTATTGAAAGCAAAAGCAATTGTAGCCTTCCATCGTGGTAATTTTAAAGATTTATATAAAATTTTGGAAAGTCATCAATTTAGTCCCCACAATCATGCAAAATTACAAGCATTATGGTTAAAAGCTCATTATATTGAAGCTGAACGTTTACGAGGTAATCCCATATAAAATCTGTATATTTTCTTTTACATAAATTTTTATTAACATTTATTGGATAAGGTCGGCCATTGGGAGCTGTTGGAAAATATCGTGTACGACGAAAATTTCCATTACCACGTACAATATGGGATGGTGAAGAAACTAGTTATTGTTTCAAAGAGAAATCAAGAAGTGTTTTAAGAGATTGGTATAATCATAATCCTTATCCTAGTCCACGTGAAAAACGAGAATTAGCCGATGCTACCGGTTTAACAACAACACAAGTTTCCAATTGGTTTAAAAATCGACGACAACGTGATCGAGCAGCTGAACATAAAGACAGGTATAATTTTCTCTTTTTCCAACTATAGTAATTAATTTAATCAATGAATAGTAAAAGCAACCCCAAAGTATACAGTTCATATATTCATATCGAATTACAACTGAAGCCTTATAAAAAAATTTCCGTGTACTTATTGTGATGAGTCGTAAGTAACAAATTCAGGGTTTCTATGCATACATTTGAATTGTTCCTGTTTTATCCATGAATAAGATTCGTACTTTAATACAGTTGTTACAATTTGAATGTTTCGAATGATTTCATGATAAGAAACTTTAAAATTATGTTTATTGGTCGGAAAGTGTGGGTTTTTGTGGTTTGATTATACGGATTGACATTCATAAACGGGCGTTAGCCAAGTTTTATACTAACACATACAACATATTGCGTTTGTAGTCTTGGCTTTTAAGAGTGTCAGATGTCGGTTCCCGTGACTCATGTTCTAAATTTAACCATTCCCAGTTTTGAAATCAAATCGTATTTTCTTTATTACAACTATTATTACTATTACGTTCATATATTTTGAAAATTATTCATTAAATTTTATTTATGTGTAGAAATCCAATCTAGATTGTTTGTTATTAAACGAGATTAGATCAATTTTCAAAGAAAGGTCTTTACTGTTGAAATTCATTTAGATTAATTATAGAAAATTCAATTTTTCTTGTGGAATAGTATCCAGAAATCCCCTACTAAATTACAGAATTTCTAAAAATATACGGTAACTAATACAGTTTTAATAGTGTAAATGAAATTAAAGTTTTCAACAATAAAAACATTACAAGAATGAGAAATTAGCATTAAAATTTATGATATTTCTAATTATAGTTCTTGTTAGTGTTCAACAAATTTGTTTCGGGTTATAGTTATGACAGGTGTGGCGAGGGTGTTTAACACCCTTCGTATAAATAGTTTAACTTAAAGACAACAAAATGCCAACAATTCGTCAATTTAGCACTTTTCTAACAAATCCCACACGTGTTCAACTCAAAAATTTACCACGAAATCAAAGTAAATAAGAAGCGACTACTACGTTGCAACTTTTATAGCTTAAAATGATCGTATTAACACGAGATTACTGCATTTTTGTTCAATTTTAAGCCCATCCGATTTGCGTATATTACACAAAGATTAATAACAAAAAGCACTTACCACATATGGTGCCTCGAAACATGTCTTGTTCTATCTTCTCCATATTAACTGCAAATGAAAAAGAATTAAAATCTATTAGTATCAGAAATCATAACAATGCTAAGCACACTAATAATTTGAAGCAATTTTAATTCTAATACTCGATTTTATAGAATTTCTCAATTACATTCTCAAAATTGGTCATAAATAAGCCAGCTTCAAAAACTGCTGAATTTTAAATAAAAATTGAGTGCTAATTATGAAAGAATCATTCGTGTAGGGGTTTGTTGTTTTAAAAGTCAGCATACATAAGAAAATGTAAATGGAATTAATCTTTGTCACTATGTAAAATAAATGGTCTGTCATTGCGTTGGTAATAATTAACAAAAATCTTCAATTAAATATTTTCTTTATAATTAACTTTTAAATTCGATGTTAGGAGACGACTAGTGTTAATAACAATTAATTTTGAAAACAATTTGGCATTCATTTAGATAAACGTATCGGATGTGAACGTATGGTATGAGGTGTCGTCTAAAATAGCAACACTGCTTGCTCCTGGGGCTATTCTCAGTTTCCAGGTCCAACATAGTTATCCGATACTGAAAGCCGCCAATACTAGAAATAGATTCATTGAAATTATAAATGGCTATATTGTTTTTGTTATTGTAATCGTTGTTATTGCTTGTTGGTTAAATAATTTTCAATTTCCTACTTTTATACTTTCATATTTGTATTGTTGTAATTGTGTCTATTTAGACACGTTTCTTTGACATTGTATAATGTTTAGTCTTCGTTCTATTTGATATTGGAGGAAATTATATAAGAAAAAAGTTTGCAAATTGCTTGTAATTGAATCTAGTCTGTCAAGGTGCATCGCCAAAGACCACCTACACCGTGTTCCTCCTGTACAAATACAGATACACACATTATAAACGTATAATACCCTCCAGCCGGGAGGCATTGTAACAACGCGCACACACAGTGCCGGGTTCTGTAAATATCGAATTTCACCTGCGGGCTGCCTCCTTCGGGTAACTCGATATCCGTAAACCGTCATCGATGGTTGTTGTTGTTGTTGTTGTGTTTCAAGTAAACGTATAGAAAATTTTCGCTTGAGAACTCTTTTGTAAAAATCGAAAGAAAAATAATCGATTTAAAAATTAAATAATGCTCAAAAAAGAACAAAAATCCGGGAATTTTTATAGTTTCCTCTACAGTTAGAACTATATGTAAATAGAAAATAAATAGATAGAGATGGTGAGTTGAGGGCAAAGAACCCGATGAAAAGTGGCGGAATTCAGTAAACACATGTGCACCACTTGTCACACACCGCCCATTTTTTCTCCTCATCAAAGGGAACTCTACACACATTTAAAAGCTAGGGAAAGGTTCTAATAAGTGTTTATTTAAACCATAAATTTTTGCCTTGACTCTTAGGAGCCAACCTTTGAAATAAAAGAAAATTGACACTAAATTGTTTTAAAGCGGAAATAAATGGAATAAGTTAATGTTTGTAGTTTTTCAAGCGAGAAATGGGTAAAAACCAAAATGGTTTAAAATCGATGATAATGATGACTTTTCTTATAATAGAATTCGATCGGAAAACGTAGTTTAATTGAGGGGTGGATAAAGTGTATTTGAACAGACACTGTTGTTTTCATGTAATCTGATATGGGACTTGAGGGGCGGTAGTGTTGTGTTAGTGGTAGATTGAACTCTTCAGTAATTCAAACACACGGCTTCCATTAGTACGAATTTCAAGTTATTCAACAACAGTCCATTTGCAATTAATTCATGTCAAAAAATACGATTTTCAACGGAAAAGTTTTGGAAAATATCTTCAATCACTTGCAATCAAATTTTAGTTTTAATAACATCTCATTGTATTTAATATAAAAGTAAATGTGCGTAAATTATGTTATTTTCTCACTTCGTTCGTACTGACTTGTGATGAACAATTCCGATATAATAATAGTCTGATATAACGTCATTATTCTGAAGCTTCCTCGAATCTCGTTATAAACAAGTTTTACTATATTTTGTTAATTTTATTATACATTGTTATATTCTCTTTCATTCATTCATTGCTCTACAATTTTTTAATAACTAATTCGACTTAATACAGCGATAAAAATCGTAATTGTTTCATTTAAACAGCATCTTCATGGAAATATAGAAGTTTTCAGTGACTACGAGAATCATTGTTCGTGATCAAGGCAAATTTATAATAACGCAACATTTTTCCAGTTTCAGATAAAGTCCCCCATTACCATTGATTAATTCGAGTTTTATTAATGTAAATATTTTGTAATGAACCGCTAATCATCGATATCCATATGGTTTCAAAAATTATCCAAACAACTGCTATATAATAGGCATCTTTTTCAAAAATTTAATTGACTCATTAATAATTCAAGAAGCATGATTATTTTAATATAATTACGTACGTGTCCAACTTCAATAGAATCAATTTTCAAATTAATGATAATCGAATACAATTATTTTACTTCTATCGAAATCAGTAACTCCAAAATTAGAAAAGACTTGACGTTTCTTCACCTTTTTTGATTTAGTGAGAATGTTCATTATCCTTTTTTCTTTAAAAATTGTATATAATTACCTTTTTGATACTTAACTTGTAAAGTGGCACTTGAAATAAGTGGACGAGACTGGATCTCAGGTAGACGTATACTACCGGCCAATTTGAATTGAGAATGAGAATCAAAACTTCACTGCTGTAGCGATATCTAATAAAAAGAATCAGAAAAATGCGAATTCACACAAATAAACAGAATTATGCAAATTATAAACTTTTGAACACGAATTCAACTAGATTTTTCGTAAATAAAGAAACTACATTTTAATCCTGAAGGCTTCTCATATAATTGCTTTATAACTTTGGTTACTTTATCGTAGATTCTTATTTGATTCCTTTTTCATCTTCTTACTCCATTAGACATTATTCAAAGGCATAGAACAGTTTTTTTGTGATTTTGCTTGAAAATAATGAGTTTGACTCCTGGTGTTAACACCCTTGAACTCGAAACTCTACAGACGGTTGAAGTACTAATCAATTTATTATCTTGGTATTATATTTCGTTTGTAATTTCTGCGCCAATCAATTCATGATTTTCTTCTACACTATATAATTTTAAGGCGATCCAATCTTAACTTATTCGTCTTCTGTTCCATTTATTTCACTACAGTTTTGTTCTATTTACTCAACTCTTAATTCTTTCATTAAATTGTTTGCTCGACTAATTCATCTTTAATTGAATTTAACAAAAACGAATTAACGCAAAGATTTTTGTCTCATGAATCATAATTTGAGTATTTGTCACTCATAAGTATCTACAAAGAGTGATCTATTCCCTATTCTTTTAAATAGTAGAATAAAATTTAATAATTTTAAGTGCAAGCAGTTTACCATAAAATAAGGAATCTGAAAAACGCAAATTTGCTCCTCTGCCTAGGTCTCGGAAAAACGAGTAGACGATTGTTTATAAGGGATTTTTATAAAAGAATTTAAACAAAAAATCTACCCAGATATGTTGGAATCCTCGGTCCTTTTAAAAATTGCTACTTGCAATCGAACGTTTATTGTTAAAATAATTCTATTACTTTAGTCATTCGTTAAAAAATGTCTTAACTTCAATTTTGACCATCTTTATCCGTATTAATTCGTATTTTTTGGATATTTCGATAAGTAGCTGAAATTCTTCAAACACAACAGCACAAGTTGAAGGCAAATCTGGGGTTGTAAGGTTAGAAATTTAGGATATTTGCTTGTACCAACCAATTTTTTGTAGATCGCGCAACTCTAAACCTTTTACAAAGAACTAAAATTCCGCAATTACTGTTAATTTTTCTGTTTTTAGTGGCCAACCGACTACAGATAAACCACATTTGGATTCAAGTGGATCGGAGAGTGAATCTGAACATAAAATGTCAACATACACACCATCCGGCCCCGTTGGACCACCTCAACTAACAACAACCCCCTATGGTGGTGGGATAGGCCCAACAGTTGGCGGACAACCCTTATATCAAACACCCGGTGGCATATTACACGATTATCAAACATTGTGACAATGGTTAGGTAATAATTGTTCACAACAAGATAATATTGCCGCTATTACAACAACAACAACAGCAACTACTACTACTACCCCAAATGTTATGTAATAATAATTATTACGCATTATTATTGTAATAGTAATATGATTTTCAGTGATAAGAATATAGCTTGTAATTGACAATTATTATAGAAAGTTAAGTTTTTGTGTTCATATTTGGAATTCTTAATTACACGCTATTTTCACAATTGTAATTATTTATAGTTTTTCCTCTGTTTTACCGGAAAAACTATAAATATTTCCAAATTCCTCAATTTTTGTTATACGATTTTCATTATTAGTATTGTAATTCATTTGTTTATAAAACAATGCAACAATTGTAAATATGATTCCTTTAAAAAATTCAATAGTTAACTACGATACTTAGTTTGTTAATAAAGGCACCAATCCTATAAATAATTGAAGCTTTGATTCAAATTTCTTCAAGATTAAAGTGTAAAAATAAGAAATTCGACAACGTAAATGCACAACTGTATGGCAATAAAATAGGGAGTTTTTCCGAATTTCTTTTGAAAAACTCATACATACCTTCACTCATACGTACTTAAAATATAATTAGACAACACACAACTATTTATAATGTTTCTTTTTTGTTAATAAAAGCTAATTATTTAAACTCGTTATTATTTAAACAAAACATTGAAAAAGACTATCGTTGCGCTATCTACGGTTTTTCACTGCAACTACAACCGAATTGGCGTTTTCGTCATATTGAACACTTGCTAACTATAAAAATAAATAAGAAATAATTCTAAATTGAAATATTATAATTCTTATATTATTTAATTAATAAATTGTAAATATTTGCAATGATTTGCTAGACTAGTAATTTGAAATAAGAATAAAGGAGGCAATGTGAATGAATAGTTTGAAAACGCTAATTTGGCGCGCTACGTTGTCAATCAGTAAATAATTCTTCGATTCTATGATATTAGAAGATAGAAGTTAAATATATCCGTTTAGGCCCGTTTTGAGATTTAAATATAATTTGTGAACAAAAATATTCGTTGTGGATTTTATACGTTTTAAAATTCCTTCGAATTAATTGAGATTTTTAGTTTAAATTTTGTAGAATTGGCAACACTGTATATCTGTCAAATGTCAAATAACCTCAAAACAACAAACGTAAAAATTTTCTATTTTTACAGATTTTTGTGATTCTTAACAACAATTAGGAAAATGAGTTATACAGAAAAACACGATATTCCAACAAAAGAAGAATGGATGAAATTGTTGGAAGAGAATGATTTGGGCCGTACAAATATGAATAAATTAATAATGAATTATTTAGTAACAGGTAAATATTTACTTTTTAATTTCATTGTTAATTTGATCAACAATACAATTGTTGTTGTAGAAGGTTTCAAAGAAGCTGCCGAGAAATTCCAACAGGAATCTGGAGTAGCGCCCGCGATAGAATTACACAGTTTAGATGATCGAATAAGGATTCGAGATGCAATAATGAATGGACGTATACAGGAAGCGACAGCGCTAATTAATCAATTACACCCCGAATTACTAGATAACGACCGATATTTATATTTCCATCTACAGGTAAATTGCGATTTGAGGAATTGTAGCTATTAAAATTTATCGATTTTCCAGCAATTACATTTAATCGAATTGATACGGAATAATCGGGTGGAAGAGGCACTGGCGTTCGCCCAAAGCCACCTCAGCGAGGCCGGCGAAGAGGACCCGTCCGTTCTGACAGAATTAGAGCGCACCGTCGCGCTTTTGGCGTTCGAAGATCCGTTAAAATCACCATTCGGCGACCTGTTGGCGCCGTCGCATCGACAGAAAATCGCCAGTGAAGTGAATGCGGCTATACTGAAAATGGAACATCAAGAGACGACAGCATCGAAGATTTCAACATTATTAAAACTGGTCCTGTGGGCGCAGGATAAATTGAATAAAAAAGACGTTAAATATCCGAAAATGACCGATTTAGCCACCGCCACAATAGAGGATCCTCAATAATTTCGAAATTAGGAAACAATAATTACGTATAAATTATTAATACAGCAGAAAGTAGCTAATGGATACCCAATTTGTTTTAATAAAATCCTTTTTATTGTAATCATTTGAGAGAATTATTGTAAAAATACTTAAATTGTATTGACACTGTTATCTAACAAAAATAAAGTTAACAATTTTTAAAGATATGCGAATCATACACACAAAAAATGCACAGTCATTGTAAACATCCCCAAATTTCCGCAATTACCATCCAAATACGTATTCGAAAGCTTTCGAGACGAGTCCGGTGGATTTCTGCGGCACGTTCTGTGGCGGTAGGACTGAATTGCTCTCATTTGGACTAACAAATGATTGTCGTAAAGATCGAGCCCGTGTCGGTGCTAAAACTACATCGTTCTCCTTATTTTCTTTATTGTAATACAAATTAACGCCGACCATAATCGAATTGTTAATACAACGTCCATTTAAAGCCAAAGCTCTCGATACATCGTTCAAATTTTCGAATTTCACATGCACCCAATTGCCCTGCGGCGGTAATTTCTTATCAACAATAACACCACAATTCGACAATTGCGCTAGAACTAAACTCAAAGCACTCGGTGGAAAGCCGAAAACTGTCACCCAATACGTATCAATCCGGTCGGTGCGGTTGAAATTGCTCGTTTTACTAATCGTTTCGTTCAAACTAGTCAAATGCCGGCTATAATTTAAACTGTCGTCGTTGATTCGCGATAGATTCCGGCTGAAATTCGGCGTGTCCGCGAAGGGTAGCGCCGTACTGTTTACCGGACTCAATTCGGCTATGTTGCGTTTCGGTTCGAATGTGTCGAATAGACCTTGATTCGGCGGGCCGGTCTTGTGCGGTGTGAACTGTTTCGTTTGGACATTATCGAGATTTTGGTTGGCATTGAACTGTCTTTGATATAAGCCCCTCGGGTCGGGGGTGCTGGTCTGTTGGGGCTTACGCATCAGAATCAACGAACGACTACGGCCCGGTGATGTGCTTAAAGTCGGCGTTGTCGGTTGCGAGGTATTCTCGCCCATTAGAAAATTCGGTAGGAAATTGTTGCTAACGCCAGGTGAGGACGGACTTGAGGGGGCACTGCCTAATGTCATCGGCTCCATTATAACCTAAAAATCGATAAATTTAAATATTAATCGATTTTATTAAATCACTTACTGCAATTTGATCGCTAATTATTTGAATGGGGTATTTTGTGGATTAATTAAAATAATAAAGAATTTATTTCAAAATTTAACGGAAAATTACTGACAATATTCAAGTGTGGGGATGATGCGACATCTAGCGGACAATTCACCAACGATACACAGTTATCTGCGGTTTTAAAAACTAAATTTTCCATATTAAACCTATACATATTAAACTAATAAATATAATAATATACATCAATTTGTATATCCAGATAATTTAGATGTATTCCAATTACAATTTTTCAAATTTTATTTAAATTAGTGAAAGAGTCCTCTTTTGGTAAAGCTGACAATCAATAACAATGAATAGAAACAGGAGAGTTCAAATGGTTAATTTTTCTCCATTATTTCAATAGAATTATTGCATATCTACTTATATAGCTGTATATCGATGAATCAATTCAATTTGAGCAATTTGGGTATAAATATTAGGGACGAAAAGCTATTTAAATTTTGATGACGTCATTTGTAAACTGTATATGCTAGCGATTAAGCCGACATATACATTAATTCTAGTTTATGAGTTGATTTTAACCGGTTGTCATAGTGATCATAGGTGTCGCTAGTAGAATTGAATTTTGGCGGTTTTTGAACTATTTCAACCACAATTCTAGCATTTTTCGAATCGTTATTATCAAGATAATTTTTGAATTATAAATTAGATTCGAATAATAAGAACATTAGTGAATAATTGATTGGAAAATTTTGATTTTTCTGTCTATAGGGTGTATTTTCAGCTTTTATTTGTGATGGTACAAATGGTAAATGTTGAATGGAAATTGATTAGATTTGTTTGGAGAAAATGTTTGTGAAAAATCGTGTTACGCCTGCGTTTCATTATCCTGAATCTACCTCTCTCTCCCAATTTCTAAAATTCCGGTCTCCCGATTTTCTCAATTCGTGCTGTTTGTTATATGATAGTGATGACAGTATTTAACAAAATGGCGATGCCGCGCGTATTGTGTCGTGTTCGTCTCTTCTTTAACAACGATAATTTATTGATAACAAAATATTCAACAATCGTAAATCACATACCATTAAAGAATGTAAGTTTGTTTTGTTAAAAATCTCTATTTTAAAACTAGAAAAACAAATATTTACCATTTTGAATATGTGCAGATATTAACACCTGTTCGGCAGCAATTTCAATTACCAGCCCAACCCCCTTCTATAAAAACAACAAACCTTATCAATAAACAAAACAATGACCCTCTTCATTATTCAAGATTCAATGAACATTATCATTTTCGAGTTTTATTCCAATTGAAAACACGATGAGGTTAGGTAGCCATCCGGCTAATGAATTCGCTTGATCTTCTATTTGAAAAATACAAAATTTCCATACTCCATTTTGATTATCTTTAAATTTTTATCAAAGAACAATAACTTACACTTTTATCAGTCGACTGATGTAAAATTTGATGATCTAATTGAAGATTTTCATTCATCATTTCCCAAACAAACACCACTTAGTGTTTAAACAACAATCGAATTTTATTTGTTTAAATTGTTTAACGAGAACTTTTCGGCATGTTTATAAACAAAAAGAAAAGGTGGCCGATAACAGCACATCTAGAGGTAATTATGACAATAATAATGATCCCCCATTTATTATCATTCCATTTGATAACCTTCTTCCAGGAAAACCAAATTTGTAGCCAGTATTTTATTGGGAAATTAGGTCAATTTTTGTTGTTCCTAATCAGCAAAGATGCACAATTAAAATAAAAGTTTTTAATTAAAAAAATCATCCTCGGGTAGATTAATTTCTGTAACACGATGAAATTTTGTCAATCACAATCCATAATCACTGATTTTTCCTGGATTTTTGTTGCAGATAGCAAATTTGGATTTGCATATTCAAATTAACGGTCCTAAATCGTTTATTCTGTTCCTTGTGCTTTTATAATTGTCACTCAAAACTGTATCGAAATAGTGCCCAATTATGAAAAACTATCAAGCCGTTATCACCCATTTGAGTTGTCGATGGAAATCTATATCGCTCATTTAAAAATCGTATAATTATCTGTTGAATACCTACCTGTAGCTGCTCTTATAAATCGTCTAAAGTTTTAAAGTATACTCCACGATAGTGAAGTAGATTGTTACTTCCTACAATTCCACTTTTCCTCTCAACGATTCTGGTACACTTTTCGTTTCGCTGTCGTAAATCCACCAATACAGTTGTGTTTATTTTATTTGAATAGAGAGAATTTTATTTGAATATTTGCCACACGCCTAACGAATAAATGGCCAAATACTAACGGTGAATTTTGATTTAGATGTTACATTATAGCCGACAGATATTAAAATATATCCAAATCATGTGAAATAATCGAAAATTTTACAATTTAAAAGAGGATATTGAACACGATAGTGATACAAATCATATTAATTCAACAAATAAACGTAAAAATCGTATTCGCCAGAATAAATTTGTCTATTTTACGTCTGGGGGTCAATTTATGCAATTTTTGTTTCTATTTCGAATCGTAATGCTATTGTAAAATTCGATCGGTATTCTTTCAAATAGACAATGAAAAATACGGCTACTTGAATTGATGTATCAATCAAGACCATCTTATCAATGAATTGACGTCAAATACTAGTAAAAAATAGTAGTATAAGTGCGAAAACTTTGATAAAATAACGTCAATAATGTCATCATTATTTGGATTGATTTTCTGCGAATTATTCTGCCTTGAAATTACAGTGATGCTAACGTAACTTAACTGTGACTAATAAGGCGATAATTTACGATCCGATAAAGCAACAAGAAATTATGAATCTAGAATTAATAGCTAGAGATGTCGATTAAAGGCACAAAATTGATGAAATTGCACAACAGAATAAAACATTGGATCGATACGATGCCTTTATAGCCGTCAGTAAAATTTTTAGGGCGATTCTTACGACATTTTAATCTACAGAAAATCTTGCGACTCGGAAAATTTCCAGTTTAGAAAAGAAAGTACAGCAAACAAACAACGATTTTTAATCTTTCGAATAAATCAAACTGTGAAATTTATTTTGACATGGCTTAATTTTTCAATTTTATAATTGTAGTGTTTTTTAATTACTAGACAATAATACTGTTTTAATTGATAGATTATGAAGTTTTAAGTGTTTTTGTGGGCGTATTTGTTCATTTACACCTATAGTAATTTAATTTACGGCGTTGGCGATAATTTAATTGTTAAATACGAAGTTTCATCGAAGTTTTGCAATACAAAGAGAACAACATACGTGACTTATAAAAGTTCAATTTGATATAAAATAGGGGAATGTAACTTTAATTATTGTAGTTCAATAAAGAGATGAAGTTCGATATTTACCACAAATAAACGGATTGGCAAAAGTAGAGTTCACTTTGGAGTGTTATTTGAATTCGATCAATATCTGTCTTTTGTAGAAATAGAGACCGTATTTCCGGCTCTATAATCGCCAAAGCAATGCAAAATACAACTTATTCCCACAAGTTTGCCTTTTTATCGTTTTTTATTCAATAGTTCAAAATTAATTCTTGCCAATTTTTCGATTTCTCCCCTATCTGACTCCAATTTTTGGTGTGTTTGTTTCATTTTTCGTTGCGTCCAATCAATGATTGCGGGAGAAATTTTCGATTGTTCATCTGGTTGAAAATAATTTCCTTTAAAAGCTTTCCAATTTTTTCGTTCTTTCATCTTTCAATGAATTCAACAATTGAGTTATTGCTACTATTTTTTACACGAAAATTCTATTGCTTGTTTTAGAAATTCATTTTGCACCATGTTATACTAATGATGAGCTTAAGTTTATTTTAAGGAATTTATCCGGGTTTTGTTGACATGCCATTTCGAAGTGATAAAGTGCAATTTTTTCCGTCTATTTCTATAAGCAAAAGGTATTTATATTTATAATGCTGATTTATTTTATGTCTTCCTTTTGATGATCTGTGTGTGTGGTACAAACTGCTCTATGACAAACAATATTTTTCAACTCTATACCTGAGAAAAACTGTAAAATATATGCAATAAGTTTTTATTACCGAATTTTAACCGAAATTGCAAAGCTTTATAAATTATGCTAACAAAAATCAGGCCGAAACAGCCAGTATTGATTTGTTGACATTACAATTTGTGCACCTTTAGATTGATTGTTGTTGAATTTATGACTTCAGCCAATACACTAATGAATTCAACAGGGTATAAATCTAATTTCCTGTCCTTTTGTTTCATTTGCCATTCGGAAATTTGATATACTACCGAAATATGTCCCGTTGCACCCGAAAGAGTTAACAGTTGTCGCATATGGGTCATCTTAAAATAAATCCAACTCACTATGGTTTTTATCTGTAAATTTTATGAGTAATATTTCGAAAAAATGATAACCTTTAATTTTTTTCTGATAATTGTTTTGTCTTCTAACGCGTTGTTTAAATGAAAGTCATTCTACCAAGTTCAATATCATTGAAACTCTGCAAAAAAGGCATAAGTACAAGTTTAAATAGAGTTTAATTAAACGAAGTATATCAAGCACTCTAAAGTATCGGTAGTATCAAGTATTCTAAAGTATCGGTAGCTTTTAGATAAATAACTTAATCTAAAGTGAGGAAATTTCAGTTTTATCTACAGGAAGAATTTCTTAATCGATTTTCACATTACACTTGGTTGAAAGTTGTATCTACTTATCAAAAATAGATCCTAACTAGATTCCTATAATAAATACAGTTTATCGTGATTTATTCGATCGAGTACAGCATTTCTATAAATCTTATCAAAAGTTCCTGTGAGTTTACAATATTTGAACAATTTAGACGAAACCGTGTGCTGATTGTCGAGCGAAATTTCAAACAATTTTATATTGAGAGCAAACGTTCAACGCTATAATGAATTCAATTAGGAATCTTATGTATCCTGAAAAAAAGACTCAATAATCGAACATACTGAAAATGTTCTTGTACACCTCTTGAATATATTCAAATTTATTTATATTTGTGATAAAGTTGTCTCGAATTGTCCTAGTAGTTTTAATATTCCACTGTAAAAAGCTTTTTCTATTTATAATTCAATATAGGAGCGGACGAGCTTTCTATCCATAAGCGTACGTTCTTATTGATGTTGAAATATCGCTATATTTTCTCTAGTTCAATCCTTCATGAACCGATTTCCGATTTTTTGCTGCAACATGATTAATTTCCATCTACCAATATTCCAACAGACCTGCCACTATGACTACATTATTGTATTATCTACCCTCATTAGATTCAATTGACGTTAGTTCTAACAGCTTTATCTATAACTCTGGAATAAAAATTTAACTTTTATTGTCCTATAATTTTGTATATTATCTTTTGATATTGGCTTTTAATGGATAATTGATGTTGATAATTACGGTGATTTTCTATCATTAGCAGGTACTGTTGATTTGTTATTCTTTTAATAATTCTGCTATAGTTTCTGGATACGTTCCAAATTGTTATTTTCATGTTTCTGTACTGTCACCTAAATGTGAATTAAACTAGATTTAAACTAAATTAAATCTACTGTGTCTTAAACATTAAATTTTACACAGTTTGTTTTATTTGTCCGTTATTGGGGTCAATCATTTGTTTTTAAATTAATTTAAATATCAAAATCGAAGAAATTATCGCTCGATTAAAAGCGAACAAATTTCTTAATTTTTAGGTCACTGATTATTACTGGAATGATTGTCATTGATTTATTGTAAATCTTACTAAAATTTTAATGAAAATGGGTAATTAATCGCTCTAGTATCTTACTGTGTTAAACTTCTAAATTAAAAACTGTAATCTTCATTTTTATTTAGTTGTACATTAAACAATACATCTTTGTTAATTGCAAGATACATGTTGAGTTAGATTTTTATAAGGACTCGTGTTTTTTATGATAGAACAACGGTATTGTTTGAAAAATTCCAACTATAGTATTGTTTACGTTCTGTTTCAGTGTGCCCAGTTACAATCAATACGACAATTTAGGACAAATACAGCCGCGTTTATAGTGTTAAATAATACAATCAATGATAAACATAAAGAGCACGAACACCACCAAAATCATCTCCAACATCAGCATAGCAATTCCAAATTATCAGCATCCTCAACGATATCTGCATCGTCAACATCATCATCATCATCCTCCGATAGTGATTCTAGTGATCAAGAGGAAGATGGTAAGTTTTTCAATGTTTGGTTTAGATGAATGATCACCGTTGATTATCGATGAACATTTCAAGCGTACTGCTTTAAATTTACTTGAACACGATTTGAATTTACAAATGTAAATTTTAAGAGACGGGAAACATTCTTTTAATTTTTTTTCGAATTAATGTTAGAACTAGTGTTAGTTATTCTTGTAAAATTACAAGGAAAACTACCTATTTTTGTTATTTTTAAATGAATTGTTCAGCAGTACTGAAACGCGAATATTTAATTAGCAAACTTTAAAAATGTTATATTTCCAAATTGAGCTACTAATGGAAATTTGATTGTTCCAACAAAAAAAGTAAAGCTATAAAATCGATTGCATTTATAATACAATTTCTAAAGCGTTCAAGTGCATTTCCGGATAAGATTGGAGAGCACGAAATTGCACAATTTCTCTTGTGGACAATACAATAATAAACTTAAGACAGATAGATGAGATTTAAATTTTATGAAAGATTAATCAGGCTTCCTACTATTGTTAAAACGACTAATGGATCTCTACAGTAAAACAACCAATGGAGGATTTAATCGTAAAATTAACTCATCGTAAAATTTTATCCCGTATGGACGGATAATAAATTGGATAGAGTTGCATTGTTCCCTATTGTAATCATAAAGATCTTGTGTTTTTTTCTGTAGAGAAAAATAAACTGAAATTTCTAAACCGATCATGGAGTTACCTGTAAAATTGTTCAATATACCTGGATTCCAATGTTGCGTGGATGTATTTTTTATTGTCCTAGAGGAATTCAAGTGTGGAATTATATTGGGAGTAGAGTTCGAGTTTTATACGAGTCATTTTCAATAAATGATGTGAACGATGAAAAACTTCAACAGGATATAAGTAATTCGATAGCAAGTGAATATGCATGTTGTCATTTCATTGGAAATTGCAACGCACTAAAGTCGGATTTTTCGTTCCACAATTCAATAGAACATAGTGAAGGGTTTCTTATTAGAGCGCAAAATATGTATGGGTATATTTTAAATTAATAAACAGCAATTATAAGTTAGATTTCTGTCACCTGAATAAAGTGGCATTTGGGTAAAAGCAATCATTAAAATTATAAGTTATCGTAACCAGGGTTCGTTTGGAAGTTTTGATGTATTCTCCAACTTTTACAAGTTTAGTGAAAATTTTATAATTTCTGAGTTGCCGTACAAGAGTATATAAAATTGTGTAATAATTTATTATTTCTGGTACATTTCACTATAATTGTTAATAAATCATTGAACAGTCAGACAAAAAAATACTAAATCTTCAATACTTCAGACAATCGGACCTAGATTTGAAAATCGATATCGGTATAACGAGCTGAAGCTCTTCAGTTCGATAAATTCAGCAAATCTCTTGAGGAATAAAAATAACCAATTCGTACGTTTTTGCAACAAAGTTTCTGTTCAAGAATCTGTCTCAATATTGCATACGTGACACATGTCAAAAGAACTATCGAAAAATGATCTTTCTTGAAAAACTTAAGGAGGAATAAATTACAACACATTTCGACTAAATTTATATTTGTCCCCAAGGTAATTTAGATTAATTATCGATTAGTTAGTATAGTAACTATGTCATCTAATGTCTCATTGAATAATTCAATGGTTTATGTCAATGTTTAACATACAAATACGTATATGCAGTTTTTAATAAATAGAATATTGTATGAATACAATCTTCAAATATTTGTTTTTGGAAAGGTAGATGATGAAAAAGCAGTTTTTAAAATTTCCTTCTTGTTTGATAAATCTCGTTTTTATTAAAGTTTGCTGAATTTTCATTTCAAAGCTTCGTGTGTGCGAAATGAATGAAACGAGTGTTCAGTTTTATTCTGCAACTTTCATAATTAGGTAATTTCTAACTTAAAAATTCAAATGAAATTTGAATTGCTGTACTTTCATTAGCTTGTACTCAAGAAAATACAAAATTTATCAATTTTTTTCGGTTTTGATGAACTTGTTAAAATTGTTCATGCTTATCAAAATTATCCGTACTTGAATAAATTTTTATTTTTTTAAAATTTAAACAATAGTCTCTACATTAGAGAAAAATATTGCATTATTAAACGTAAACAAATGATTTTAGCTTTTATTAAACCACGAATTTTAAACTTTAATCAGTTATTCTATGATACAAATAAAATGATACAAAATTATTGTTAAAACGTAAATAAATACAAATTTCGACTCCGAAAATCTAATTTTAACAAACCAGCATCAACAGAAATAGTCTGCAACAAAAATACGTTTATTTATAATTTAATGGAATATTGAAATTACCTTTACGTTTAACAAAAAAATTACTTCTAAAATGAAAAATCCCAATAGTCGTGTTTCCTTGTAAAAGACTGAACAGTAAACTCACTTGTAAATCCTAAAGAACAAGGAGATTTGCTCTTTTGTCAGTCTAGTTGAAGCTACAAGACAAGCATTTTATTAAGCTGGAAATAATGAAAATGCAGCCTCTTCATCAGCCTTGTAATAGCTTCTTGTTGTGACAACAACCATGATGAATTTATCAATAAAGCATTGATTTAGAATATGCGGTTTGTTTCGCTTTGAACTCAGTAAATTCAATTTTGGTTTATTGGTAAATAGATTACCTTATCTCTGGTTTATGAATTGATTCACACTTGATTGATCTTAATAAACACATTTTGAATTGTCTATAGTATTGTTAATTAAATTCTTTTTCACAATGATCACATTTCTCTTCTGTTTTAATTATAAGGGCCAATTTATTTTCATGATTTAAAGCTTCCTAAGATAACTTCATCCCTTAATGGATGTCTTATTGGGGTTTTATTCTCGTAAAGTAAATTTAGTGAAAGTTGAATACGTTCAACTAGAGTGGAATTAATATTAGTTGAATAGCAAAATTGATAAAAATACAACAAAAATATAGTTACACCTTTTGTCGGGGAACATTAAATAAAAATAACTGTAACATCGGCTATTTGTATATTAAAATTACTCACGGTAAACTGAAATAGAGATGAATCACGCGGAAATTGTTGATCAATCCATGGTAGGATAAAGGGTTTTCTTTAGTATGAAATTATTTTCATATATTTGAACCGTAAATTAAAAGGTCGTAATGTTATTTTCGGTAAAGATCTTCGTGCAATTTTAATATTCTAGATGAAGGTCTTACCATAGAAGTACTCCGATAAAGAGCAACATTCAGCTGACATTAACGATGATCATTTACAATAAAATTTAATGTAAGCATACCGGAATGTTCAAAATAACCGTAGTAAAACTAATGAAAAATTCAAAACTATACCAATTTATACAGGGTGATTTTTCAAAGGTAGTCATTGTTAAATCGCATGTCGAAGAAGTGATTTATTAGAAGATAAAAGTCAATTGAACGTACATTATTTACCTGAGTGTATTGAATTTTACCGCGAAAGCCATTATGAATTGTTAGTCTAAAAGATAAATGCACTTTGGACGAGATGGATTATGATTAAATGCGTTTCTGTCAAAGGATTATTAGAGCAAATACGACAAGATTTAGTAGTGGAAATGGTCAACTACGTGATATTTGTGTGTGTTTATTTATCGTTAAGTCACCCTTCATATAATTCAACAATAACAAGACACAATTGCACAATACTACTAATAAAGTTAGATGGGTTTATTTATGGCAATAATACTGAAATTTCCAACCTCAAAACTTCAATTCGGACTGTCTTTACTCACATTCAGTCGTTTCTGTGCAATTTTTCGATTATTTTTTATGCAATAATTTATTCTGTTGGCCTAAAATAATCAAAATAGGAAAAACTGATTCAAACAATTAACAAATTCCTTAAACGAGTACAGAGTGACATCAGTCGAGTTGAGAATAGTAAGGTTAGAAATGGGTTGGTAACGAAACGCCCCAGATGTTAGTACCTGTATTTCTAACCAATATTACCAAAATTGGTGAATTATTTGTGTTAATTTTTGATTAGAATGTTGTTTTATTTTAATAAATTCTACCACTTATATTTTTGATTGTCCTCTTTAGAGTACAAATGCTTCAATTGATTATTTTTATATGAAAGGATAGGTGAAAATTACTACTTTTATAAAACGTAAATAAAAGTCCATTTAAATAATAAATAATGAAGTATTTCTACTATTATCTGTAATTGGGATCTAAATTAGTTATTGATTTTTATGGATATCGAGTCTACGAGTTTGTTTATTTCAATGTTTCAATATTATAATAATCTTTTAGTTAATAAATTTCATATTGTCCATAATTAATTATCATAATGAAATCATTAAATTTTATTCAATTATGTTTAGTTTACATGCAATATTTTATTGAAATATTAAAATAGGTTTGTTCTTTTTACAGCCTTATTATTGGAACACTACTAATTTTAAATACGTGAATTGCCTTTAGAATGCAGGAGATTTTCAATATTTTAAAACTAATTTGCGACTACTCAATGCAAATTATTCGTCTATATAGCATTAGTAATACAGATTTGAATACTCGAATCGTATTTGTAGATTAACTTGATTATGGCCATTTCTACCACAGAACATCAGATTTACAACTTATTACAAACACGACAAAGCTATTAAGCTAGTATTAGTGGTTAATTTGTTTTTTGTGGGTTTTATCAAGCGAAATTTCAAAAATTTAACGCATCTGGCCCTCAAATTGGCAATAAAAATTATCTTTTTCCAACATCTAATTAACTGTTCGTAAATAGCTTCATAACTTAAATTTAAAACTACTACTTTAGCACCTGTTCGTATAACAGGTGTGGAAAATGTCAAAGGGATCTAGTGTAGTATTTGTCTTTGATCATTGCCTATTTTTTATCGTGCTACATTAAAACCTTTGGAATTTATTCCAACATAAAATTATAAATTTAGATTATTTTGAAAATAATTTCACGTATATGGAGGAAATTATATTTGAAAAATTCCCATTTTACGTCACCATTATGGTTATAAATTGTATTAAATAAGGAAATTGTATCGAACGGAAATTCGTGAGCGGAAATGAAGCAAAAATAGGAGATTAAAATAATCAATTGTTGATAAATTCTTATTAAAATATATAAAACTTAACCGGCAACTTATGAAAGAATTTAATAAACGCTTCGTTGAAATATAAAATAGTGCTTTTGTAAGATTTCCACTATTTGTTCTGTTGTTAATTTATCGTAAAACGTATGCTTTGTATAATGTGTCTAATAATCTTCACAAATTGTACGCTTGAAAGCCCGTTTGTTTCAGTCGAGTGAAAAGAAAAAGACTTGTTACTTTCCATAGATAGTAGTGCACTTGAACTACTATGAAATTTTTATTGTTGTATCGTTGTTATCTGCTTCAATTTATGTTGTTTATAATATTTGTCGGTTGGTTTTTCGAATTTTGTACGATTAATTAGCGGACATTGCTCTACATGAACTATAAATTAATACTGGACTGATAACAAACAAAACCCTAATCTCATCTGGGTATAGTTGGTGAATAAATAAAATATGAATCAATTGTTGTTGAAACAATAGCTTTAAATATTCAACTTTTATCATAATTATAATTAATATTTGGTTATTTACATAATTCAATGAGTTCGCGTTATAAAGTTCATACTTGTACACAAGAATCGCCTCTTTTAAGGCAAATTCAATATTGTTGATGTATAGAAAAGCCACTTGAATTCTCTGAATCGATTTCTTGTTTAATTCCGCAATGCTGTTACTCCTAAATAATAATCGTTTAACTTTTACAAGATCAATAAAGCTTTTAATATGTCCGATGGGTTAAAAAAGTTTTTATTTTAAGTTAATTAGAAACGTGCTAGATCTAATAATGCAATTGCTAGAAAGCTCTAGAGGATAGGGAATTTTATTCTATTTTGTTGATAGCCAACCGACTGTATTGCATGTAAACAACATGTTTTACATGTATCGATCGTAAGAAAAAATGTCGTGTTAAGATGAAGTTCTTAAGGTATCCAATTCGTAGCGTCTACTTTTTGTAGTTTTCTCACGTATTTTAAGCTGATTATATTTGCCGAAATACGGAGTAAATTCGCTTTTTAGGGAGTTGAAGAAATTATAGATCCGCCGCTATCTTTTTTTAATCAACAAGAATTTCTATCAGTTTCATGGTTGTTTGCTGAATAGACAATAAAATTCCGTTTTATTGACAAATAACTGGTTTTCAATACAAATCAGTTTTATTGTAAACATAATTGTTGTGTAAATTCATTAATTGTTCCCCCGGATTTGGTAAAGTTGTATTGTTAAATTAACAACTGAGATAGGCTGGATTCTATCACATTTCGATTAAATCCATGAATGCATGGACGGACGATCTATTCTAATTTGATTAACGTTCAATCAATAATGGGAAATTCTCAAAAATATGCCCGCATTTTGTAATAGAAATTTTAATTTTGAACGATAAATTCCCCTGTGACAATATTTAATAAATATTTCAATATTAAAAGTTAAATTGACAAAATTCTCGTGACTTTGTTAACAAAACAGCAAAAATAATTGGGAATTTTTCGGAAAATAAGGAAACTTTCTTCGATGTTATTCCATTGGGAACATTTCAAGTCCCTTTTTGAATCTATCAGTTACATTGCAAAGAAATATTTTAAAAGGTATCGAATACATGAACAGGGGGCAACCCGCAATTGAATGAAGTTGTCAAAAGGAATATAAAAAGTTGCATAACTACCATATTTTATTTATTTTTCTACTTATAAACATTTGATTGTAGTTTATTTTTGAATTTTCAGAAGATATATTAGTTTCTGTATTTTTTGTTCGATTGCCAGGGTGATTTTGGCGCCAATTGAAGGCCCGAAGATGTCTGGCACCTGAAATTTTTCCAAAAAATAATTGAACTTCTATTAATATTTTAACTGATTTTCACTGTAATTCCACCAAAAAATGAATTAAATTTTCGCATGTTTCTCATACTTCAGTTTTATCGTTTGCTTTGAGTGCAAAATCACTAAAATGTGAACCAACGTGAGTTGATTTGAAAGTTTAAAAACGAAATTGAGGGTGTTTACGACAAAGTTATTTATGTCCGATGTTCGGGCTTAAAATTCTAATCTCTTACATCGAAATTTACGGAAAACTGTCCAACAGTGTAGGAGAAACATGCGGCTCAAGTGGCAATTCGCAGGAATTATTTTTGAACAGAAATTTATTTTACAAGCTAGCATAATTTAGATTCTTGGGCGTTCTTTTATGTATTTTTTGACGTTTGTTCCACAAAAGAGACTTTTATAAAGTTTTTATTCTAGAGAATATCGTTTTTGTTTAAAGTAAGTTGGAAAAGTGACAAAAAACCGTTGAAGAAACAGCATCTAATCCATTAAGTTAAGCTGAGGACTTTTTTAACGTTTATACAGCACTGGCAATTTAACCTTTTGATAAACAAAAAGAAATATAAATGATTGTTGTATCGACTAATAGAAAATGGCTCTTTAAATCCCCTTTTTTCTTCAACTTATCTGAGAAAAAATCCATGATTTTTACATCTAGTACCAGAATAATGCCAAAAATTTAGTGTCTAATTGTTGAATTAGCGTCAAATTGTTGAAGTTAGGCCCTGATAGAATAACTGAGTGTATTTTCGGTATTTAAAACTGAAAGTGGCCTAATTATTGGTTTTTGTGTGTTTGTAAATAGAGATAATTCATGTGCCAGAATAATTTTAGCACCGGTTTTAATTTTTGAAATATTTATTCGAAAGTAAAATTAAAACAAAATATTACAGTATTCATGTTTTATTATTAAGAACTAAATGAGTGTATATTGAATAAATCCCTGTACCAAAAATTTGATGCTATTTTTGTTATTGTTCTTTTTCCTAAAATAATACAGTCGCAAAAATATAATACAAATATTGGATATGATTAGAAAACTTAGCAAATACATTGTGGCTCATCTATTTAATGAGAACTTACTCTCTTACTGATGAGAATAGTATAATAAAATAATTATACAAGTGCTCTTCTAGGACTGGATAAAGCTTAAAACTTACACAATTTTGAAAAATTTTCGCTGTAAATTACAAAATTTGGCCATTACAATATTTTAAGCGCCATCCCGTCATGAAATATTTTCAAATTTGGAACTTTTCCAATTTTCAAAGACAGAATTTATCGTTCTATATTTAATTCATTTCGAAATTTCAATCTATCAAATCCTTAAAACTCCCAAAAGAGCACTTTTCAGTCTCCCGAATAAGAGAGTAACGAATAGCTGAGACATCCTGTATGATTGAAGCAAATAATAAAATTCGTTGCCAATTTAAAACTACCTAAAATCAAGCAATTTCGTACGGTTCAAATTCCATATCATCAATTTTCCTTATATTCTTACTCGCATTCTCGTAATTATGGTAATTGTATAATTTCTTATCATTAAAACTAATACCATTATAGGTTTTCTCTTTAGTTGTATCACCCCATTGTGTCATAATTTTCTTTTCTTCACCAATAATCTTTGGCGTTTTACCACCATCGTCAATATTCTTCTTTATTGTTTCGTTTATTGTATCTTTCTCTTTGATATTCTTCAAATTATTCTCTTCTACAAGTTCATTATTACTACTATTAATTTCATTTGAATTACCTGATTTTTTTATTGGTTTCTTTAGATCATTAGCACCAACTAATTCTAAACGGCTACTGCAACTATTCGATTTAATTAAACGAAATTTTACACCTTGATAATAATTATTGTTCATTTGTTGTTGTTGTCTATCATCACGGTTTTTACGACAATAACATTCATGACTGCGTTTCTCATTGTTACGAATTTCTTCCATTATGGCTTTCGTTAGAATTGGTTGTCCGCATTGTTTCTTAACAACTTGCCCACCATAATACGTAACTGTTGTGCCGCATTCACGGATTTTCTCCAAAATATCCTCACTAACGTACTGTTCGCAACAATGATCATCATCATCACCGATAATATCGTTTAGATTGTCTTGGCTGCCGCCGAAATCGGAGATATTCGTTGAATTTGAATTAGTCGCCGAACACTGATCCTTATCGGGATCATTAGGGAATTTTCCTCTATTTTCTTGAGTTGTTGTTGTCGCTGTTGTAGATTGAAATTCTTGCGAGCTTTGGGAGCGTTTAACGCCACCTTCAAAGAATTGCCGTGCTTGTTTCACCGTATCCGGATTCGGTAGTTCATCATCATTCACTTCTTTATTAACACGAATCGGATGATAGAAGAAATGTCGTTTTAAGCCGCTACTACTACAATTTTCATTGCTGTTCTGTTTGTTTTTCTGTTGTAAGAGTGGTGTGATATTTTTGGTAGTTTTGACGATTTTCGATGATTCATGTGGGATTTTCGAACGTATCGGTTCAATTATTACAATATTATTGTCGATCAACAACTCCTGAAAACTATAATCTTGTAAATATTGCATTAAACCATCGAATTGGCTCTCTTTGTCGCAATTGGCAAAGATTTTCTTTTGGAATAGATCCGATTTCACGACACGATAACGGACATGATCAAATTCCGGCTCGATTGTATGACTTTTTGTTCTCGTTATTGATTTATGTTGATTATTATCATCTTTATTGATAATCTCAACAATATTCGGATTCAAACTTTCCAATTGTTGTTGCTGTTGATGATGGTTGTTATTAGTTTTCTCAAAATAATTACAAGTCTCTTTAATGATTGGTGAAATCTTCTCGGTTTTCTCGCTAGTAGATTTCTGTTCGAATAATTGTTTTGTTGCTAATACTTTGCTGATTTTCTCCGGTTCAGGTGGTGGTGGCGGTTCGAATTTCTTTTTAACATCCTCAACTTTTGTAGTAACGTCGATAATTTTACACTTGGCATCAATCTCGTCGTTATCTGTGCTATTATTGTTGTTCGATTCGTTAACTAATTTTCCCCAATAATTACGCATACTACCCAGTTTCTCTTTGTATTCTTTCACGTGTTCATCCTGCAGATCCATCGTTATTTCCTGTTCTTCTTCCTTATCGCTACAATTATCGTTTTGTGATTTAGCTTGAGCCTCGGTAGTTGCCGGTTTTGTTGTCAAATTAGAGTTATCATCAATTTTATGGTTGTTATTATCGTCACAATTATTATTTAAAGTGTCTTTTAGGTTTTTCACAGCCTCTAAGAATTGTTCGTCAGATTTATTTTTGGATTTCTTTGTATTTGTTTTATTTTTTCTTGGTACTTTGGCGATTTTCAATTCAAAATCCACAGGAATATTTGCATTAGCTGTTATATCGAAATGTTTCCCGATATTTACAATAAATCGACTCTCGTTATTATTACGATCGATTTCCCGTGTTTTCTTCAATAAATTATTATTCTTCTCGCACTTTCGCAATTTCCTATCGATTTTCTCACATTTACGCAAACTTTTACTAATCGTTATATCCGGTAATGAATGATATTGATTATTTGTCAAACTCGAATTTGGTTCTTTCGAATTTTTCCGCGATAGATTCGATAGTTTCTTCGTTAAGAAATTCTGCAAAGGCCTCCTGGAGCCTTTTTGCGATTCTAAAAATTCCCGTAAATAATTATGGCTGTGTTTATTGTCTTTTTTCAATTTATTATCATCGTCACTATAATGTTTATCTTCTTTTATTTCCGGTTCTACAGTTACGATCGTTTTATATTCTTCATCAACCGGTTGATTGTTTTGTTCTTCGTCAATGTTAATTGCCTCGTTATTTTTCTCTAAATTTTCGTTCGATTCTAAAATAATCGTTTCACTACAATTATTGTCGTTCAATTGTGTCGGTTCAAGTGAATCAATATTCGTATTATCGTCCTCAGTTTCAATTTTAATCGAATTTCTATCAATTTCTACAATTTTTCTCTCATTATTCAATTTGATCTCATCGAAATTACTGTCGCTTTCGAAATAATCTAAACTAATTTTGTCGTCTTCGATAATTTGGCTTTTATCATCCGAAACTTCCGATGATGAACTCTTTCGTTTCTCTTTATAACAGAAGTTGTTTTTTTCTTGAGTATACGGAGTTGGTCCTCGTATAGTTTTCGGTTTAGCGTAATGTTCGTCTTTTAATGAATCGTACAACGGTCGATTTGTACTCAAAACAATATTATCGTCGTACGATATGCTTTCTAAATCGTTATTTGTCCATTTCACTGTTGATAAATTATCACACGATGAATATTTCTTGCTGTTGTCGCACGATTCAGATGATAGATTGTCGTCAGTGTCTGTGTATTTTGAATCTGGATAATAATTCGGCAAACTTAAACCGGGTAAATCTTCGTAACTGACACGATAATTTGTATTAAGAGATGTTCGACTGTAATAATTCGAATCTGGGTTGTTATCGTTGCGTTCTTGACCGATATGGAATTTCGGTGTAATTAACGAATATCCAGTTTCTTGGGAATTACAACTCGATTTACGTCTGTTTTGTAGAGTCTCAACGCTAGAAACTCGACTCAAATTCACTCTGTAAAATAAAACAATTCACTTTAATACTGTTTGTATTTTTGACGCCAAACTTACCGTTGTTGTGATTGCGGCAATGTGCTACGTTCGATTAGTTTGGCTCTTGGTATCAATTGCGCCCGTCGTGGTTTTGTTTGATGGTCGTTATTCGGACGTATTTCAAGATTATTGAAGATATCTTCACGGCGTGCTATCGCTAAACTATGACTGCGACGTAATGTTGATTCCTCTTCAATGTAGAATTCACCCCAAGGGTTACTTGACACATTCTCCAAACTGCCGCGTTGAAAGCGATTTTTCGTACCCCGACTCCGTTTATACGTACTGTCGTCAACGATCTGTTGTTGATTGCGATGCGATTGATTTTTTGCAGCCGATGATGATGTTAAATTCAAATTTAATTTAACGTTATTTATACAAGATTCACGTTCTTGTCTGGAATACAGGAAAAGAATATAAAATTACGCTAAGAAATTATGATGATTATTGGAAAATGTGCAATTTCGAATAGCTGTTCTTTAGAAATCGTTAATTAGTGTATTAATAATTAGTTTGAACAAGTCTAGAGATATTACGCAAAATTTTGTTGTAGTTTATGTTGAGTAAACCTAACACCAATCACCTTGCTTCTACAACAGTCAACAAATGATAAAAATAGTGTGTTCATTACTATAATTATAGCAAATATTAGATTATTTCACCTAATATTTGCTGTATCTTAGTGTAAAAACATTAACCCAATTAGCATGTATGACGGTCTTGTTTGAAGTTTAGCAACAAACCAAATGCACACAAATTTGTTCGAATATAACGAACAAAAAGTGGACGATTTTGACATTTTGATATAAATATGAAAGTGGCAATTTATCAAATTTTTGCCATTTTTACTGCCGCTTTCTAATCCTATTACTAAATTATTCGGAAAATAACTAATGATTTTTTATGGAAAACGTTGAAATTACTGGGATAATTCGTTGTAAATATTTATTGTACTGCAATTTTTAAACAAAGCAATTTGTTTTTTACCACAACAAACCGGTGGCTATTTGGGTTGGGAACCGGATAAATTTTCTATTTGTTCTATGAAATTGCAGTTTTTAATTGAAAATCTATCGGCAATACCTACGATTTCACCGAAAAAATCCGATTATAGAAATTGTAATAGAAATTAATTAAGGATAATACTCCTGCTAGTTCTCGTAGTTTGGATTTTATTAGATAACTACAGGCGCCAAAGGATTACTCCAACTAATTCACTATTCAAACTAGGTCAGAATTTATATATTTTATGTAGTAGAATCGATCTTTGATTTCTACTTTGAACACGACTGAAAATAAATTAACCATATAAAACCTGCCAATAAACCGATCCCCAAAATAACGAACGCTTAATAAGCGATGCTAGAAAAATCATTTCCATAAAAGAATAAGTAGCAAAACTCTTCCAAAATTTCCAATATGTTGCCGCATTTCAATATCAATACGCTAGTATCTGAAAATATCGTTGATTAAATATTTTGGCGATTTTCCACGATTTTCCCACTCCAAACAGCCGTAAAATAATCAAATCAACAACATATGACGATCTGAACGTAATCGAAATGTGATAAACGGCCCAATAAATCGCCGGCTTTTGTACGTATTAGATTAACGGATAATTAAAACAATAAACGAGAACAATAGAACAACCCTTTTGATAAGGCGAATTTAACTCACATGACAGTCGTTTATCCGTCGAAATAGATCATTAAAGCCTAATTTCCGACTAGAAAAATTAATTATAAAGTGAAAGGTTTTCGACAACAATGCCCTGAAAATATGAATAAAAATGAATGTTGTTTTCTTTAGATTTTCGCGGCATACTTTTTTATTATTTTCCGGTATGACAGGGGATTTTTCACTTGAATCTTATCAACAGAAAATATCATTGAAACATAAAAGAATCCACTTTTTAAGTAGATTAGAGACTGAGTGCCCTTTGTACGGTATTGATATTTTAAACAGAATTTGTTTGTAAACGGATTATCCGCTGAATTTTCTCCATTTTCAACCCCTTATTTAAAACAAACTTTCTTAATATTATGATTGAATGTAAGTTTTATTATTCACATCAACTCGCTAATTTTAAGCATCATATTTACGTTTATATTATGTAAATAAAACAAAGGTTATTTTATTACGTGAACAAGCATTATTTAAACGATAATTAGCGGTAATAATATAACATATTAGGCTATTATCCACTAAATTGTCGATATTTTTCAATAATAATTTGCATTATTTGAGACTTTTCAAAACAAATCTCAATTAATTCGTAGATTAATTAGTAAAACCAGTAAAATTTACGAAAATTCAAATTTATCAAATTTCAAATTCACAAAATAACTTTAACGTTGTTGATTCGCTCTAATTCCTCCACTGAACCACTGACACCACCAGCACAATTGATGTAATTTTCGCCAAATTAATTAATTTTTGACGTTTTTTGTTGTCAAAGAACCCATCAAGCAATATAGGCTTACCGGTTATTGATTGAAAATTTCCATCGAAACAACTCACTTTATTTCAACGTATTTTTTACGAAGCACCGTACTTATTCGATGGTACCATGGTTAGTGCATTACTGAATCATAAATGTTGTTTTGACTTGATTTTACATAGCAGCAACAGCCTTGCGTTTATGGTAAATAAGCGTTCATATGACCAGCGACTACGCGGATATTTCCGTTTGGAAATCTGTTATTTTCAATAATTATTAAATAGAAATTGTAAAACGTTGGAAATTTAGAAGGAATCGACGACAATCTCAAAAAGTCCGACAATTACGTAACTTTCACGTGTTTTCCCTGATGTTCTAAAGTTCTATTACATTTTATTTTAATTTATTAAATTGGAAATTATAAAAACAGTTTTCACCGAGACTAATTTCGAGTAATCTACAATTTTGAATTTTCCAAGAAAAAAACTGTCCTCTTTTAAAATTTCGGTTTTCAAGCGACTGTCTGTACAAATATTGTCGTCAACCGGTTTCAATTAAACTAATTAGTTACGTAAATTAAACAGTTTACGTTCCGTTTAAACTAATCGTAATTATCGTACAAATTAATAAAATTAAACTGTATTTAATACCAACTAGTCCAGGAATCAAGTCGATCATTATTATTAAAATGATTACGTTTCATATTTATGTATTAAAACAATTATTCTTAAATTATACAAAAATGGCCTTTATAACCGCTTGACCAATTTACAGCGAAGGTTATTGTTTGTTTTCATTTTGTGTTTTGAATCATTATTATTCTACAATACTGTACAATTGATAAATTTGTAAAACAGCCCCAATTTTAAGGGCGGAAATACGGTATTTGCTCGCCCGTATTTTTCCACTGCTGTCTAAAATAAACACCATCGTCGAGTTTAATAGACTTTACAGGATATCCGTAATGACACATTGTATTATTGTTATTGAAATTGCCAGCAAATCATTTGTTCGAATTACAAATTCTATATTCACCCTTTTCGTATTTGATTCTAATAAAATTGTGCCAAGATTAAATTTATTAAATTCTTAGAACTCACCTGTTTCAAAAATATTACTTCAATGTTGTACAAAGTAACAATAAGACTACATATCCTTGACTATTATTATTTATTATTGTGTTTTTTTTTTGTAATTTACAAGGTTATCATCTTAAACATTATGCTTTAGTGTAATTACAGAATTAAAATTGAACATTAAAAGTTCAGGAGTTGAACTTGAGTCCAATTCTCAATTTATTGATCAGACCCAAACTATACCACGATTCACTTATACCAACTAGAAATAATTAAAATACAACATTAAACATGATAGATAACAAGTTCGTCCAGTTTTCCTTGGTTTTTCTGTAATGATATCAAAACTGGGTCACGATATTCGTCCAAATGTTGCTACTCTCGGGACAATTTTCTATATTTTCTCATCTTTCAAGTGTTGAAATTTATTTGCATGCTATTACAGATGTTGTAGTATTCTAATAAAAACATGTTGTTGATCAAAGATGAATTATAATCCAAGATTCAATTGACATTGTTTAGATAACGTTCATTCTATATTCCGGCATTGATAAAAAGGTTGTATTACTGTAGTGGGTTACTTTAGTAATAAGTAATTTTATAACCAGATGTTTATTTAACAGTTTACGACCCACATTAATTTCGACCATTGTAACGATAATATTAATGAAGGTAACCGTATTCAAAACGACTACTGTAATTTTTGAAATAAGCAGATTTTATCGTGTTAAAAACCATCTATGAGAGATTATGACGAATTCTGAAGTTTTCTTATTAAAAAGCACGTTGACAAAGTTTTATTGAGTTCGGAAAGCTATTTATCTTGTTTAAAAATAGACTAAAAAGTAACATAAAATTGCTCTAAACTTTTATAAAAAATACATTATGAATAGTTTATTTTTATGAAAGCTCCGTGTACTTTTTAAAATAAAATTTTTACTATCAAACGGTTAAGTTGAAACTTCTACACTCCGTCTATATTGACCTAGTCAACTCAACTTTAAGAAACAAATCCCCGTAAATTGGGTCGTATGTCAGTTTTGACGCGACTATAAATCAACCTAGAGCACAAGTTTGAGTTAATCTTGGAGACAATTTCATCGAAATTCAACCGATACTAAGAGTATTTGCGTGGTTTTGTTTACATTTTCTAATTCGACCCAGGTGTCTCATATCAAAATAGACAAAGAATACATGACGATATTCAAATGCACGTACATATAATTTACTTTAGTATCGAAATTTAGTTAGTTGATTCAACGCCAAATTTGTATCTTGCTAGCAAGTTTACTGTCAAACTTGTTTGATTACACCAAACATAATGGCTTGACCGCAAACATACAATTGTATAACAGTGCAGTGTCCGTGTTTATAACAGCTCTTTATCCTACAAATTTGATAAGCAGTGGATACCTCTAATTTCACTATTTAGTAATTCTATCGTTTGATGTACCCCGACTGGTCTAACAGGCTTGAATTGTTTGCAACTGACCGAATTTGCTCTATTTCTGTTTAAATCCTTTAGAAGATTTACCAAGCTTTTATGTATCTTTTCAAAGGTTTTGTTGATTAAATAGAGATAGCATTAAATTAAGAGGGCTTTTGAAAGCTACCTCGTGATTTTTAATAGATCGATATAAAGTTGATTTAAAACTAGAAATAAACAAAGCTTGTAGGATTTCTCTTGGGGAAATCTGAGACAAGAACAATCACTAGTTGGGTTTACACTTTGATTTAAAGGTGAAATTTAAATTTATTTCATTTAAATCAAATTGTTGACGTTTTTCCTTATTTTTAATGCTGCAACTGCAATTCTTTCTCATTTATAATTCGGACCATTTTCTCTAAGAATTAATGATGAACTTGCATCTAGATAATCTCAAGAATTCTTAATTCAATCGGTTAATTGAATTGAAAGATTCTAATCGAATCTTGAAGGAAATGGCGTGAATAACTTAAAGGAAGACGTAAATTTGCGCCTTTGAAGCCCGACTAACGTTACAAGCAAGAAACATTCTACTTTCCCTACTATTTACAAAGTATAATTTCCGATCAATCCTCAAAATTAACCACCTTGAAGCTACTTAACCATTTATAAGCTAGCAAATTATCTGCGAAATTATTTTCTTGTGTTATTGAATCGAAATTTCTATCGTCTGTTTGCCCGACTTGTTCTATTTTGGTGAAACAATAGTAAATAAATCAAATCGTGTTGTTGTCTCATTTAAAAAGATTTAAGAATGAAACTGTAGTTTTGCGTGCTGTTTCCTATTTTTCACACTGTTAATTAGTTATTGTTAAATCTTGCGATTATTCAGAGGAAGAAAGAAGAATTAATTAGCTGATAAACACGTACATTTCTACAATACCTTTGTTTTATTAATTCCAATGTAACTGTTAATTTATTGTACCTAATCGAAGATCTTTAGTAAACAAAGGCGCTATTACATAACCTATTTATGTGTAAATAATTGTACATTGAATAGAATTATTACTGGTAATAATCAGTTATTATTGTCTAATTAGGTAGAATCACGTTATGACTCACCGTCTTTTTCTCTGGCCCGGATTTTTTGCCTGTAATCCCTCATTGGACATCCACAGGGCCTCCTGACTTTGATGGATATAATCGGCACAATCATGTTGATAATTGCTCTGTCCGGCACCTATTTTCACTAAAATTAACCGAATACACCCCCAAAAACAGCGTTGTGTTTCGTTGAGTTGTTGTTGTTGAATGTAAGAATTGTAATAAGACCAGAGACCGGACCCCACGATAGATTTCTTGCACGTATGATGGCACACTCACCTCAACTATAATACAATACAATCGGTGTATTTTAATTAAATTTTATAACGTTTTCTTCTTTGCTTTCTGCTCTGTAGAATAAATAGAGTAACGGACGCATTATTGGAGGTGTGCTTGCTGAAATGTAATCTTATTGTTAATAATTCAATTATAAAATGTTAGAAATTTTATAATTTGACAACTATAAAGGGAAGTTTATGAAAATCTCCCTTATTCTGCTTCACATATAGAAATATTTTGGCAATACTCCAACATCATAATTATATGCCGCAATCAATATTTGCAACTTAAATTAGTTAACTTTACTAGTCAATTTCAGGAGAATATGAAAACGATTTGACAACTTCGGTTAATAACGAACTTAATTAATAATGAAGTGAATGCATTATCAATTGGCATGTTACAGCAATTCATCACTCTTCATACATGTTGTTAGGATTACAATTAGACTGTAACCATCGAGCAAGTATGTCGAATTATTTCTACTAAATACTCAATTACAATAACCCATCTAAAGTACAAAACTCGAATGAACAACGTAGAAAAATCGTGAAATATCAGGAATATCAGTAGCATGTTTAAAGTTTATATCGTGTCTGAAACTTTTCGCTTGTTCAAAGTTGGAATTTTTATGGAATACCGTCTGAGATTTGGACATTTTATGTTTCTATTATCGGCCAACCATCAATTTCCCGGCATATACGATTAGATCCAATTCAACAGCAGTTGGATTTAATTCAGATTTAAATGGTATAGAAATGAAGAAAGTCGATGATATTCGTGGGTTGTTATCTGATTGATATTTCTATAATTGCAAATGTATTCATTGAGAATCATTGAAACGTACCAAATCATTAATTTCCTGTTGAAATTCTACAATAATGATGTTCGATCATTAAACACTACAAGCTAGAAAATAGGAAGAATTGGTCATTTCTATGTCAATAACATGGTCGTTTTCATTACAATTTCTATTAAAATTTACTGACATGTTGAATGTAATGAATTTCTTGTAAATATCCGAGAAATACTTCGACTTTTCTAAATAACTTCCTACTATTTGATGTGTTCATTACAGCGAAAACTCCAAATTCACCAACATTGAAGCTTGCGAATTTATTATAAGAAACTTGGCACTCGTTCTTTCATTAGGAAGACAGAAACAGAACTTTATGTTTGCTTTCGATAAGTCTTGTCACAGCAATGCTTATTTACCGTTAAATTATCATCAAGTACAACAGGCTTAGATTTATGAAATAGAACCAAAATCCTGGCTTTGGCGATATTCCTAGAGGGGTGATTAAGATTGTCGTACTCCAAGGAAGCTAAAACAGCTCGGATTTCACAAAAAAATAGAAAGAACACGATATTTTTCTTTATTTTACCGTTTTAAACTTCCTTATTCTCATAATAGGCAATAATTAACATACCGAACTGGCCATGTAAATTGTAAATATAGTTTCTTGTTTGAAGAAATGACAGAATCGACAATTGTGTTTCTTGTAGGATTGCCAGTCTTGTATGAATCGAATAAAGTAATTAGGCAATTTATATCGAGTAGGTAAATTGATTAGTGACAAAAACTTCGTCTATAAGTTTTCTAGTAGAAATAGTCTTTACGTTTTGAGCGAGAATTGTGGATTCGCTGATAAATTAGTGAATAAGGAGTGGCACTAGTTGTAAATAATTAACTGTCTGGGTTACCTCAAACTCATCCTAGGGGAGTGTATTCTGAAATTCCCGAATTGTCGACTTAATAAATTCGTTTTGTGGATTCGAATTTAGTTGTCCACAAGAATTTCTCATTTAAAATATAGAAAATTATTATAATTTTTCTATTTTCATAATCTATTCGTTTCGAATGGAAAGTGTTTTATGTAAATCAACGCAAGGGAGTTGTTCTAATTAAATTCTAAATTATAATGTAATTAATCTTCGAATTTCCGCATTACTGCAACTAATCGAACTGGTAAATTTATTAAATCTCGTAAAATATAAGCAGATCGCGGGCTCTATCTGTACGATCATAATAGAATGTCTAACTTTTAAACTAATTTTAGTGCTAAATCGAGTCTATTTTGCATTATACCTGGTAATTTTTAGAGTTCTGTTCAATTAAAGCGGTTTCTATCAGTTTTGCAAGATTAATGGGGTAGTAATTTGACGAATTTGTGGATATTAATTAATTAACTATTAGAATTTTATTTCGGTAAATTTATTAGAGATTACGAGCGTTATTGTAGTTATGAAAATCTACGATTTCGTGTCGAATTTCACTCATGTTTACCCAAAAATTCTTAGTGAAATATGGCTCGTTAGATACGGACTAAAAAAAATAATTAGGTTATTTATTAAATGATGTTAGTTCCATTTAATTATCGAAGTCACGCATTTTTATGATAATTTTTGTTTTCGTTCCTATGTAGAACGTCTAGCTAAATTACAAATTGAGAATGCACAATTTTTTACGATTTTCCAAATGTAATTAAATGCTCCAGTCTCGTTTTTATTTTTGTTTTATGTTAATAGAATTTGTTGTCCAGTTTCTATTTGGAAATTCATCGACTGCAACGATTGTAACAATCGTTTCGGGATTAAAATCGGAATAATTAACGTTGTATTGTAATGGTGCAATATTTACAAATTTCGACATATAATTATTGTTTGTTATTTTCTGCTTTTGTTGTAATTACAGACGTAATAGTAGAGTACCAGAGTGGTCTACCCCAGATCACTGTACCGTTACCAAGTCGTCGGGATCGTTGTCGATTCACATTGAAGCCAATTTCGAATACAGTCGGTGATTTCCTGGATATGTTACAGAAAGAGGATAAGGGCATCGATAGAGTATTATGTAAAACAATGGATGGCACCCGAATAGCGTCTTCCACAACGATAGAAACTCTACTACAAGAAGATTTTAGATTATTAATAAATGACGATTATTTTAATGTTATAACACCGAAACGTGAACGTTTAAATGTTGAACAAGATCAAGGGTAAGTCGCTTGAATATTAAACAATTTCGAATTCTAACCGTTATTGATTTAGTTTGAATGATGTGAAACATTTAGTCACTCAGTTATATGAAGCTCTCCATATAAAAGAACATCAAGTACAGAAGGAAAACGAAATCGTACAAGAAATAGAAGCTTTACAACAACAATTATTACCATTGGAACAGGTTAGGTATTTATTATTTTTATTATTATTTTATTTATTATAGACAAATCCACCCGTTTATTTGATTTGTTTCAATAACGTGCACACTTTCAACTTTCACCTCAATTCTCTCCCATTATACCTAATAAATAACAAAATACTTTCAATTCGTTATTTCTATACAAATGCGACGATTGAATGGTAATTTACAATCGTGTATTCACAAAGAAACATTTTCGAATATGACAGGCTCATATTAATTGCATCGAATTCAGCACCTTTTCGAATTTCAGCCGTCAATTGATCAAATTTTCTATTAAATCAACAACCAAGAGCGGTGTAATGTTGGAAATTTCTCGTTAGTAGTTGAATTTAAAGGAAATATTTATCTTTATCCACTAGGATGTTAGATTTAAACTAGGACGGTTTTAATTGTATGTGAAGATCAGTGTTTAGTTTATTTGAACAAGTTCGTCGCAATGTGATAGACGTAGTTGAGTAATTAATCGTGAATTAATTATTGAGCTTAATTGAGACATGAATTTTAAATCGATAAGATCTTTAATATTCTTCTATTCCGGGTAAAAATGACGTTTTTCGGTACTTTCAACTTTATTGAAGCAAATTGGATAGGAAATTTGTTGTTAATTCAATGTTGACAATTGTAACAGACTACTCGCAATTCTTCCCAACTTTCCCAATGGAGTAATCTTTTAAAATACAATTAAAAACTCGAGTAATTTGTATTTTTTTAATTCATAAACTTGTTACAAGTTGAAATTCTAGAGATTAATTACACGGTTTACAAATATAAATCATTAAATTGTATTTTAGTTTCGAAGTAATTAGTGTATTTTTCCAAATTTATCTCCCGTGAGTTTTAAACGTATTGTTTTCAGTGTTTTCGCCTAAAACAAATCACTGAAAATATTGAATTAACAGAAATATGAATTTAATTATAATTTCCGCATTTTAACGTTTACAAATCCAGCAATGTTGAAGGAGCTTTCGGGAGAAACGAATTCAAGTATACAAACAAATACGGCTTGATTCTGAATAGAATAGCAACAATGATTCTTCAGACTCGTACAATTGAGCAAACAAGCACGGAATTCGATGAATTTTCGAAAGAATTTAATAATTTATCAAGCACAATTGCACCAAATGCCGTCTTTGCTGAGATCGAAACAGTACAAATATCGAATTTACAAGCAAATAAAATTCTCGTCTAAACATCAATCAAGTACTTAGCTCGATTAAACGTAAAGTCACGAACTATGATTGATTAGAAATGGCGATGAATCGATTATTTAGAGTTTAAAGACCCCTTTATGACCGAAAAATAGTGGATTGTAACTTGAAATAATTGTTTACTACCACCCTTTAAAGTGTTTATCATCGAACGATCTACTGTAACAAAACTAAGGATAGTTGATCAATTTTAAGTTTAGTGGAATGGTAAATTTCATATAGGTGTTGTTTCCAAATTTAATTTATTATGACTCGTTTTGGTACTCATATGGGCACTATATGGTTCTTTTTTATAATAAAACCCACCCGAATTGAATTCCATCTGAAATAAATGAGCCGCTTATAAAACACGCAAGCTGTATCGTTTTTAAATTAGAAAGAACGAAATGATTGTAAGAAAAGATACAGCCACTGTTGCGGATTTAGAATCTTTATAGACCGTTGAACTAAATCGACGATAAGCTTTAACATGCGAGTTTTGATTTCGTTTCATGATATTTACGTAGAGGATTATTTCAAAATGTCGACCGAAAATTTGTCAACAATCGTTCAAGTTTAATCCTCACAAACAAGTCCGCATGGAATTAAGGTGCGATAAAATTTAAATATTCAACCGATAATCGTTAAATTGATATTGTGATGATGATGGGAATTTCTCGATAAATCGTTTATGATCGATTTAAAATAGACAGCTTGCATTCTAGCCGAATAGACAACACGTGTGCCTGTCAAATTCGATTATTTTCAAATATTTACAGACACTCATCTATAGAGAATGGTTTTGCGTTTATTTTGTATTGTTTTTCAGAAACATTCGACCTACTTCCAGAAAATAGGCCACTGTTTATTTATGGGGATGTAACTTGATAATAAATAAACTTGTAGCCTTTCCCCAAGCTTCGTTATTCTTTGTTGTTGGACTGAATTGTTTTTTACTGATTTCTCTTATAGCAAAAGCTCGATTTAGAATTGGTTGCTCATAAGCGCAGCAATTGGATGGCTTGGGCTGGTCTTGGTTTGATGTCTGTTCAATTTGGTATTTTGGCAAGACTGACATGGTGGGAATACTCATGGGATATTATGGAGCCTGTTACGTATTTCGTGACGTACGGCACTGCCATGGCGTGTTATGCCTATTTCGTACTTACTAGGGAGGTATGATGGATTTAAATTATGATTTATGGGCTTCGAACATGAATTAGGGGGGCTTAAATTTCAATTTGTTTATTCATATTTATCCCCCCACTTACAGGGGTGCTGAACTAGAAATATGTATGTAGTTTAAATGGAAAGTGATTAATTCAAGGATTTTGTTTTAAGAAAATTTTGTCCCCATAGCTCATTTGAAAGTTGGATTAAAAGCATTTATTTTTGTCTGTCATGCTATTTAAAAACGGATTGTTCACTTCATATGACTCAGAATGCTAGCAACATTGCTCTTTCTGCATGCTATTCTGAAACCGGTAGAAATATTTCTCCTTTATTTTAGAATGGGATAGAGAAAAATGACAAAAAAATACATGTTTGTGCCAATGCGAGTTATTCGACGTGTTTTCAAAAATCGCAACATTATCTAAAGCTAGCGTTTTTGAGCAGTTTACTGATGAGCTACCAGGTTCAAATTTTAGTAAAGTAATCCCCAAAGATTATAGATCCTCAAAATATTTTTCGAATCGCTCATCAAATAATAGGACTTTCCATATAAACTAGAGTGGGAAGTTTAAGGAGATCCGTGGAGACCTTTTATTAAAATTTGGGCTCTTTGCTCATTTGAAAGTCGGTCAAAACACACCGATTTCTGACCATATTACAATTTTTTTTTAACGAATTTCACATTAAATGACTGAAAATAACTTAAGGATGCTCCTAACTGTAATTTTTATCGTTTTCCTTAATTTTATTCTGGAAAAGGTAGAATATTTCGCGTATAATGTATTTAACTTGCAACATTACCTAAAACGATCGTTTTTGAGCAGCTTGCTGATGAGTTACGAGGTTCAAATTTTGGTAAAATAATCTCCAGAGACTCTTCTATAGATCTTCAAAACATTTTTCGAATCGCTCATCAAATAATAGGACTTCCCGTATAAACTAGAGTGGGAAGTCCAAGGAGATCCGTGGAGAACAGTTTATTAAAATTTGCGCTCTTTGCTCATTTGAAAGTTGGTCAAAACACACCTATTTCCGACCATATTACAATTTTTTTTTAACGAATTTCACATTAAATAACTGAAAATAACTTAAGGATGCTCCTAATTGTAATTTTTATCGTTTTCCTTAATTTTATTCTGGAAAAGGTAGAATATTTCGCGTATAACGTATTTAACTTGCAACATTACCTAAAACGATCGTTTTTGAACAGCTTGCTGATGAGTTCAGAGGTTCAAATTTTGGTAAAATAATCTCCTGAGACCCTTCTATAGATCTTCAAAACATTTTTCGAATCGCTCATCAAATAATAGGACTTCCCGTATAAACTAGAGTGGGAAGCCCAAGGAGCTCCGTGGAGAACATTTTATTAAAATTTGGACTCTTTGCTCATTTGAAAGTTGGTCAAAACACACCGATTTTTGACCATATTACAATTTTTTTTAATGACAGAATATCTTAAGGAGGCTCCCAACCTTAATTTTTGTCGTTTTCCTTAATTTTATTTTGGAACAGATAGAACATTATCTAAAACGACCGTTTTTTGCGCAGCTTGCCGATGAGCTACAAGAATCAAATTTCAGTAGAACAATCTCCTATAATTCCTCAAATTATTTTGCAAATCTCTATAAATAATAGGATTTCTCATACAAATTATACTACGTTATTCAGCTCGAGTTATTAGTTCTTATAGCAACTATGATGAGCTATGCGAAAAATATTTTGAGGATTTATAGGAGTCTTTGGATATGATTTTAGCAAAATTTAAACCTTGTAGCTCATCGATAAACGTTTTTAAAATGACTCAGAATTACCCAAAGATTTTTCTTCATTTTATTTTAAAACAGGAGGATGTAGGGATTCTCAGATATTTAATGTGCTTAGCTTGAATATTCTCTGAATTGAGATTTGTTGACCCACTTACAAATGAGCTACGAGGCCCAAAATTAACTCAAATATTCTCCAGATAAATCCTTAAAGCCGCTCGTCAAATAATAGGATTTCCTGTATAAATTACACTTTTAGTTTAGCAACCCTGTATTTCTTCTCCCAGATTATTTCCCTTCGTTTTATTCAAATTTATTCCTGTCGCCTTTTCACATCGACTATTATTAAATCTTCCCATCCGTCTCCAATTCCATCAACGCAACATTCTGACAGATTCTCATTTCGGCTTGTTTCCAGGAATATATTCTTAACGATGTTAGAAATAGACAACAACTATTACTACTCCATAAGAAAGCAAAGAAGACTGGCTTCGACCTAAATCAATACAACGTACTCAAAGACCAAATAGCTAGATTAGAATTAGATTTAAAACGTTTAAGGGATCCGTTAAAATTGCGTGTACCACAAAAACCGAAAACAGCAACCACAACAACACCGAAAGAGAATAGTGATGATATAAAAGTCGATACAACTCCAACAATAAAATGATAATTTACGATTAGATTTATTTATTTTTGTAATTATTGATTTTTATGGAAGAAAGTATAATGCCGTTACAGTATGATTTGAAGATAAGGCAACGATAAGGCATTGGATTGTTTAATATAAGCTCAATTTTTTTAATTTATTACAATTTAGAGTTATTTTTGCGTTCTTTGTGTGTACTTGTGTTATTTCGTTGACTGTATATACGTATTATTTGTGAACCCAAATACCAATGTGATAAACTATATACCACTATATTTACCTCTTATTATACTTTTCAATTGAGTTTGTATATACAGTTGATATTATCACTATTATCAGGGATTTTTCTATATAAGAGTTTAGGCGAAATCTCCATTTCTCCTCTCCTCTCGCCATTTCTCACACATCATTGCTTATCGAGCTTTATTCCATCAGTTTTCAAATCGTCTAGCGACTAATTTTTAGCATAATCCGTCCTGAGGCTTTTACAAATAGTATAAAAGAAAGTATAAAATTTGAACGTTGTTTACTAATAATAGAGCCCCACGAACACCTCTAATTTATCAATCTTTAAATTATTTTCTAGAAATATAAATAATGTAAAAATATATAAAGCATTTCCTTGTCTATTTTTCACATTCAGAAAAATGAACGAAATTACTTAATGGTGCTATTAATTAAACCGTAATCTTTGCTATTCTATTAATTACATTACGCATATGATTCTATGATACTTGATGCACTTTACGATTTTTAGAGCACTGTATTTTAATGCACTTATTGCTGTGATTTAATGATGCTGTATGAATATGTATAAAAAAATTATAATAACAATCATAGCGTGTTTCCCAAACTGTTAGAAATTCTTAACTCATCATAATTCAAGTAATTCTGACAAATATATACGGTAATTATCCTCGCAGTAATTTTGTAAACACGCCAACTTCTTGTTGGTAATGTAGATTACTGTCGTGGATTTCCTTCAAAAAATTGGAAAGTTACCGAATTTTCTAGCATATCAAATAAATATTGAAAATTTACTCTATTTAGACGGAACACTAAATTGAATACTTTTCAAAATTTATTTACAACTCATTAGCTCGGATAGTAATCTGCATTACCAACAAACAATTGAAACAACCGAGTCACAGTTTACTTCGACGAGAATTACCTATATACAGCGTGTTTCACGGCGTGGAAATTCCTGAATTTCCACGACCGCCGTTAATTCGGCTGTATGCTGTAAATATTGTTTGAATGGATCATCGAACAGATATTCTATAAATTAGATGCTTCAAATTTTGAAATGTTGTGCACAAATTTCTTCCAGTGCCAATTTATAGTGACTCATATCCTTGTTATTTTAAAATTCTCTTTAATAAGAACAAATTTTTATGTTTTGTACGTTTATTGCCGAAATTTACTTATGAAGAATCGCACATAATTGACTCGAAGTTGTTGTTTTTTGTAAATTTAACAAAATAATCTATGGAAAGAATCCTAAAGTTGTTAAACTATTTGATTGATGATAATCCTAAAAGCGTGTGATTTTTTTTATCTTGTAAGTCCATTATTTATTGTGCATCGTTTGTAAATACGTATATGAAACTTTTAATTGTAACAATATTATATATAATTATACAATTGTTGCCAAATTGTTGTCTTTCATTAACTGAAAAATAGAGGAACAACAATGCACTCTAATGATAGTAAAGTTAAACAATGGCAACTATTACAGCACAGATTATGAGTGCTCTAATGAACGTATGTATGCACTCGTCTAGGCAACTATGAGAATTTCAATTAAAATCTCTAATCTACCATTGCCCTACTTACTATTTGACTTTAAAAGACTAGAGGCTATTAACAAAGTATGCGTTTAGAGACTACTTCATTATAATAGAAACTTACGGTTTAATATCGTGAATAAGTCTTTCTTTTTATGTTCTATTATGAAGAAAGAAATAAAGACAATTTACAGAACAAGCTAAGACATTCACGTATAAAGTGCACAATAATATTTCACGTCTCAGTTGGCTATGACTTTTGTATGTGGCGTCGTAAATTGTTTCATATTTTACCAAATTTCACATTTGTTAATGTATTTTTAAATGATCAAAAGCATGGCCAATTTCTAGATGAAATAATGTTGTACTCTCTACATGTAACAAATTAGGAATAAAAATCGAGCTTTATCTAATTCAATTTTATACTGTCCAATATTTATTACGATGTAGCAAGTACATGATATAATTCTCTTCTAATATAAAATAATAGGTATAATATGATGATAAATTATCAATGGAATATCCGAAAACCATTGTGAAAATTGATAAAGCGATTATAGGAGTTCAATCAAAGGATGTAGTTCTTAATCCATTTATAGATAATGTTTGGTTGTGCAGTACTATCCGTACTGATTGAGTCAGTTGATCTTGAATTCTCAGTACTACTATCTGTTGTACTGCCTTCAGTACTACTTCTTGTGGATTTTGTTGAAACTGTACTGCCTTCGGTATTGGTGCTTGCTGTTCCAGTTGAAGCTGTACTGCCTTCGGTACTATCCTGTGTTGTTTCATTTGAATCTGTGGTGCCTGTTGAATCGGTAGTACTCTTACTTGTTGATGCTGTGGTACCTTCTGTACTGCTGCTTGTTAAGTCTGTTGAATCTGTGGTGCCTTCTGTACTATTTGTTGATTCGGTTGAAACTGTACTGTCTTCTGTACTGCTGCTTGTTGATTCGGTTGAACCTGTGGGACCTTCTGTACTACTACTTGTTGATTCAGTTGAAATTGTACTGTCTTCTGTGCTGCCGCTTGTTGATTCGGTGGAACTTGTGGGACCTTCTGTGCTGCTGCTTGTTGGTTCGGTTGAACCCGTGGGACCTTCTGTACTGCTGCTTGTTGATTCGGTTGAATCCGTGGGACCTTCTGTACTACTGCTTGTTGATTCGGTGGAAATTGTTGATTCAGTTGAAATTGTACTGTCTTCTGTGCTGCCGCTTGTTGATTCGGTGGAACTTGTGGGACCTTCTGTGCTGCTGCTTGTTGGTTCGGTTGAACCCGTGGGACCTTCTGTACTGCTGCTTGTGGATTCGGTTGAATCCGTGGGACCTTCTGTACTCCTGCTTGTTGATTCGGTGGAACCTGTGGGACCTTCCGTACTCCTGCTTGTTGATTCGGTGGAACCTGTGGGACCTTCTGTGCTGCTGCTTGTTGATTCGGTTGAACCCGTGGGACCTTCTGTACTGCCGCTTGTTGATTCAGTGGAACTTGTGGGACCTTCTGTGCTGCTGCTTGTTGGTTCAGTTGAACCCGTGGGACCTTCTGTACTGCTGCTTGTTGATTCAGTGGAACTTGTGGGACCTTCTGTACTGCTGCTTGTGGATTCTGTTGAAGCTTGTTGATTCAGTGGAACTTGTGGGACCTTCTGTACTGCTGCTTGTGGATTCGGTTGAACCCGTGGGACCTTCAGTACTGCTGCTTGTGGATTCTGTTGAACCCGTGGGACCTTCTGTGCTGCTACTTGTTGGTTCATTTGAACCCGTGGGACCTTCTGTACTACTGCTTGTTGATTCTGTGGAACTTGTGGGACCTTCTGTGCTGCTGCTTGTTGACCTTCTGTACTGCTGCTTGTGGATTCGGTTGAACCCGTGGGATTTTCAGTACTCCTGCTTGTTGATTCGGTGGAACCTGTGGGACCTTCCGTACTGCTGCTTGTTGATTCAGTGGAACCCGTGGGGCCTTCTGTACTCTTGCTTGTTGATTCGGTGGAACCTGTGGGACCTTCCGTACTGCTGCTTGTTGATTCGGTCGAACTTGTGGGACCTTCTGTGCTACTGCTTGTTGATTCTGTTGAACCTGTGGGACCTTCTGTACTGCTGCGTGTGGATTCTGTCGAAACTGTGGTGCCTTCTGTACTGGTACTTGTTGATTCTGTCGTAGATGTAGTTCCTTCAGTGCTACTGGTACTTGATTCTGTTGTTGATGTCGTTCCTTCTGTACTGGTACTTGTTGATTCCGTCGTAGATGTAGTTCCGTCAGTGCTACTAGTACTTGATTTTGTTGTTGATGTCGTTCCTTCTGTACTGGTACTGGTTGATTCCGTCGTAGATGTAGTTCCTTCAGTGCTAGTGGTGGTTGATTCTGTTGTGGATGTGGTTGTAGACCTTGTTGTAGTTGTAGTTGGTTCAGTTGTCGTAGTAAAACTACTGCCTTCAGATAACAATAAGTTTATAAAGATTTCTACCAAGGGGCTAAAAGTTTTTGATAGCAGTTCTTGGTGTAAGTCTATAAATTTCCGACCATTTACGTTTATGATTGCGCTCAGTATGGAACTCACAGCTTCATCATCTAATATTCCATGAATATTGGCCTATAAAAAAATAATATACCATTTCAATAGCATCATATAAAGTAGTAGTAAATACAATATTATTAGAAGTAAATAAATGAACTTATTGTTAGTCATATGTAGGTGTATACTTTTTTATTTTATTTAGTAAGCCTAATAATTTTTGCCTAATTTATATCTAGAACTGTTCTATAAATCTTTGAGATATCATCTGATTTACTCTATGCTTATAACAAAAGTAAAAGAACTTACCGTAAGGTGATTTAACGTGCATCTAGCATTTACGTTCGAAACTGTTATAGGATTGTCGAATTTGATGTCAGCAGTTCCTCTAATAGCAACTCCATTTAGATAAAAGCTAAAATTTAGTCTGTCAAAATGTTCTTCATTAAAATATTTTGACACTTACTTAACCGAACCTTCGTGACTGTAGAATGGGAATAAATGTGCAATAAGTAGATCAAAATTCAATTGACTATAAACAAGAAAACGTCCTATGTTGAAATGGAATGTGAGTTGCTGATGAACATCATCCACTTTTAATAATTCAATTCCCATTTTATCAATACCAGTCATTTCCAAATACGTAATGTTCAAGTCGCCACTAAATAAATCAAAGAAATTAACAGAATTCGATAATGTTTTAGTGTAATTATAATAATAACTCACGATATAGATTTTTCAGGTGGAAAATTATAATTCAAGTTGGTCCGTTCGACAATGGGACCAATTTTGGCCAAACCCTCTTCAATAATACCCCTGATGACATCTTCTGAAGAACCCTGATATTCTACAAATAGTAGTGTTAATCTAATTAAAAAAATGGTTTTATATCAAAATTTCTTACCTTTTCTCTCCAGATTCGGCGAAGGATGAGCATTTCCTCTAGCAATTAAAAATAAGTACAGTAGAAATAACTTCATTTTTTTCACTTCTAAGTAGATTGTTCGCAGTAAACTGAAAGGATCTTAAATTTATTGAGTTTTATATTGCTCTTTAATCCGCTGTTACTGTGAGAGATACTTATCAAATATTATCGTCAGGCAATTATCTAATAATATTTGATATTTATTTATGCATCGAATAATTATAATCAAATCTATTTACATATAAATGCAGATCAAAATATATTTACAAACATTTTCGGATAGGTATCAAATAATTTACATGAAAAGAATACGACTTATCTAATTTTAATCCTTAGTGTTGATTTTTGTTTATTCCTAGTAATTTTTTATCTGCCTTACAATCATATTATTGACTTATCAATATCAAATGAAGAGGATTATTAACATGTAATTTTGGAAAATACAATTACGAGCATCCCTCTTTTTATACGTAAACACTTTATTACAAGTACTTGTAAGATATCGATGCAAATATGTATTTTCTGGAATTCACTTCTAATAATAAGAGCAAACAATTTTATTTTTAAAAATTACAAAATAAATTTGTTCTACTGGTAGAGAAATACGAAAAGTGGGCTTTTGAGGTTATTATTTATTATTTTGAGGTTATATTTTCGAGCCTAGCTATAGGAGCTTTGAAATAAATTTGGCGATATTAGTTAGTAATTGATTATTGGGTTATTTACTTTTTATTCAGTTCAATTGAGAATTAAACTATAAAATCTCGTGTTGTAAAATATATCTCAAATACGATACTTTCGTCACAATCAATGATTTTATGACAGAAGATTTGCGAAATAAGTGTTGTTCGTTAAAATGGATGACGTGCAACATTTCTATTTTAAATACAATAGACAGAAAATAAGCACTTTTGCGCTGCTATTTGAACAGCTATTGAAATTGAGTTATTGATAATTTTAAAGAGAAACTATCTAAAGTTGGGGCGATATCGCTTTTTAAATATTTCAAATAGTTGCAATAAATTTCTAAAATAACATGTTTGGAAAGGGGGTTTTTTATTATATTAAACCGTCTAGACGTTATTCTATTTGTTGTTTGTACCAGATATTGATCAGTAATCCGGTTTCTTATCATTTTAAAAGAAGTTTCAATTTAAATATGAGTCGATAGCAAAAAACAGCGAAAATTATCATAATTTGTAATTCTTCTATCACTTCGTTATACCTTAGGTTTAGCGCTATGAAGAAGAAAAGGTAATAATTTTTAAAAAATGATCAACTTAAATGAAACATTCCGTATAAAATGGACTGTCATTTTATCTGTCAATGTTACAAGTGAGGTTATGTTGCACAATCAAATGTGCTCTAATTCATTTACAACTAATTTCGCCAATAATTCACGATTTCTAATTCCGCTACCATCTCAAATTCGATAACGTAATGACATTCATGGAATTCGTAACATCGTTGTCCGACAATCCATATTTCGGCGCCGGTTTCGGCCTGTTCGGCATTGGCGCCGGTGCGGCGATCCTTCGAAAGAGCCTCCAAGGCGGTCTGATCCTATTCCGGCGGCACTATATGATAACATTAGAAGTACCATGCCGCGATAAGTCGTACCAATGGTTGTTGCAATGGATGACCGAACGCGGTGCCAAACAAACTCAACATCTAAGCGTTGAAACTAGTTTTGAACAGAAAGAAACCGGACATGTTAAAACGAAATACGATTTTATACCCAGTATCGGTACGCACTTTTTCCGGTAAGTAATTAAAACGATTAAAATCACGATTAATTGTGGTTGTTGAAGGTATGGTTCGCATTGGATTCGGGTCGAGCGGACCAGAGAGCAGCATACTTTAGATCTGCATATGGGTGTACCTTGGGAGACTGTAACGTTGACGGCGTTTGGGCGCGATAAAAACGTCTATTTTCATATATTAGAAGAAGGTATCGGCTGGATTTGTCTAATAATAGAAGCGATAATTCTTAAATATTAATTTTGTCAGCTAGGCAATTAGCGTTAAGACAACATGAAGGTAAAACGATTATGTATACGGCGATGGGCAGCGAGTGGCGGCAATTCGGCCATCCGCGCCGAAAACGACCAATATCCTCGGTAATCCTAGACAGAGGCATCAGCGAACGGATACAAAACGATTGTAAAGAATTCATATCGAATCCTAGTTGGTATACTGAACGGGGCATCCCCTACAGAAGAGGTTTTCCTATCTAGAACTACCAAACAAAAATCTAATTGTATAATTTCAGGCTATCTATTGTACGGCCCCCCAGGTTGTGGTAAATCCTCGTACATTACAGCCTTAGCTGGCGAATTAGGTTTCTCGATTTGTGTTCTAAATCTATCAGAACGAGGATTATCCGATGACCGTTTGAATCACTTATTAAGTGTAGCCCCACAACAGAGTATTATTTTATTGGAAGACATCGATGCTGCTTTTCTATCAAGAGAAGATACACCGCAACAGAAGGGAGCCTATGAAGGCTTAAATCGGGTGACTTTCAGTGGTTTATTGAATTGTTTAGATGGCGTCGCTAGTACCGAAGCTAGGATTGTCTTCATGACCACCAATTATCTCGAACGGTAATTTTTTTTAATTAATTGATTGTTAATGAAATTTATGATTTTAGATTAGATCCGGCGTTGATACGTCCTGGTCGTGTTGATTTAAAAGAATATATCGGCTGGTGTTCACCTTATCAAATCGAACAAATGTTCCATCGTTTCTACAATAATTCGCCAACTAGTGAGGCGAAATTGTTCGCTGATCGTGTCACGAATTTCAATAAGAATGTTAGTCCGGCTCAAATACAGGGATTCTTTATGTTTTATAAACACGCAAAGCCGGGTGAAGTAATCGAAAATTATCACAAAATTTGGGAATTATAGTTTTATTAGCAGTGATTTCTCAATAACAATGCAGTTATTACTAAATTTGGTTTAATATAGGCAACCAACTATTAGTGTGTATTATATACTAATAATTGGTTGCCTATACAGCAATAATCCAGAAAAATCGCAACTATTTATTAGAGAATGAATTTAATAATAGAATTAATTCTTTTTTGTTTTTTTAGCTGTTTGTTTCCTACTTTTACGCTTACGATACGGCCCTAAACATCTACGATACATTGTACCCCGCCACCAGGCTTGAATTTTTGTGGCTGCTTGATTACGGCGTTGCTCCTCTTCAAATTCTAGACGTTTTCTTTCTCTATCAGCCAAATAGTCGTTGATTTTTTCCTGGCGTTCGGTGTACTGTAATCATTCATAACCACTTGATTAAAATCGTAGTTCAGGTAAAAGTTGCATCGAACTACGACGTACGCTTTTATTTCAATAGCAACCTACAATGTTCCTCATTTGGGAATGTTTATTGTGTAAATGCTCGAGATTTGTTCGCAATCCTTTAATTCTTCCATCCAATTCGCTGGTTTCTTTCGAATATTTAACCACCCACTCTCGAATAGTTTGATTACAATCCTAATAAAATAGCATCGAATTATAATCAAGATTTTTTTTCAATGACTTACTCTCATCATTTCGTGTAAGTAATTTTTGACTTCCTCGTGATTTCTTATCTCTCCCTTGATCTTCTGTCTAAGATCCTCTACAGTTGTTTTGCATTTCCCGATAGTTCCATTCGATTTTATTTCCTCCTGTTGTTGTTGCGATATTTCCAGTTGTCTAACGTATCCAATTTTGATCTTAATTCGATCTTCAGTCTCCTGAAAATTTGCAAATTCAACAATATTTTCTAACTTTCCATCAATTATTACAAATAATTCATCTTTCAATAAACCGATATTTTCAATCGTTTCGTGAATCCTACTCGAATAACTCGCAGTTTCCTCATATATTGTTCCATTTAATTTTTCTAAATCCCAACGTAATTGTTTATTTCTCGCCAACAACTCTCTACTTTCGTCTTCTTCAATTCTGCGAATTTCTACGCTTTTAATTAAATTAACATAACTTTGATTTGTTGATAATTCGCTCTTTACTAAATTTAAAATCGTTAACAAATAACTGTAATCTTCTTGGAATTTTTCGCGATTATTCAATTTCTTGCCCGATAATTGTTCCCAATTCACATATTTTTCGTATAAAGGAACATACGCGAGTTTAACTATAACAGTTGGTGTATCTTCACACAAATTAACGATCTCCAATTGGTCGATACAGAGTTTCAGAACTGAAGCAAACACGTTTGCAAGAAGCTGATCAAGATGTGCATCCTCGAATATACCAGTTGCTAGAGAATTTATAAAAACATTGTTGAAATTTAACCACCAATTGGTATACTTACGGAAAATGTGCGCCATTTCTACTCGTGTTTTATCAATTATTAGTTCCCTTGGTAACCATCTCTACTAGAATATTTAAATTGTTGGTGCTTAACGTAATTTATAATTATTGTTATCACAAAATATTCTTAATTAATGGTAATTATTTATTAAAATTTATTGTTGGCGTATGTTCGTCTATGTTCACATCTGTGCGTCGACTTGCACGCTCGATTTATCAAGTGTGAACCTGGCTTAACGCTACATTCCAATAATGACAGTTATTTTATAGGTTATGTTATTTTCTAACCGCAAAACTTGCCAGATAATTCGAGTATTTTAATTAAAATTGAATGAATTCTGAGCTACAAGAAGACTCTTCGAATGAAGAGAAAGATGTAAAACCGATTATAACATCAACAATACCATCACTAAGTCAAACAACAACAACTTCGACTAGTAATGCAAAACAACAAAAACCATTGAATTTAACAGCGAATTTAAACAATAGCCCCAAAAAATGGTCACCTGGATCATTGCAGGTTTTATATTTAATCAATCCAATCGAATCTACTATAATATTTGTTTTTAGGACGGTAATCGTAAGAGTGCTTTCCAACCGTACCGTCAGAGTTGTTGTACAGTCTTAACGAATCTACAACGTGGTAATACACAAGCGGAAACGCCAATACCGCAGATCACCGACTTCGATTTGCATGCATGCGCCGGCCAAGGCGAAATAAACGATGAGATTTTGAAGAACGAGCCGGAAATTGATGTGTGCGATCGGAACGGCTTAACGCCGCTACATTGGGCGGCCGCTTACGGACAATACAATGCCGTTGAGCTATTATTGGATAATAATGCTAGTGTCGATCGGCCCGGTCCTGACGGCGAGACACCGTTGATATTTGCTGCCAGCGGTGGACATCATGAAGTTATACGATTGTTGATCAGCAGGGGGGCTGATGTTAATCGAACTGATCATGTAAAATTTAATATTTGTTGTTTATAAATGTAGAATTGAGCGATTTTAGCTGTGTAATACGCCGTTAATGTTTGCCGCACGGGGCAATCATCCGCACAGTTGTCAGGAATTGTTGATACACGGGGCGGATTTCCGGTTGCAGAACTTAAATGAAGATACAGCCTACACGCTAGCTGTTGATAATAGTTGTACATTAGGTAATTATTTCTATATAATTCGGAAATTAGTAGTGGTAATTTTAATAATTGCAGCTCAAGCTGTTATAACGAACTTTATTATTTCGTATCTAGAATCGGATTCTTATAAGGATATCGGCTTGACTTGAAGTCAACCAATTTCGGCATTAAAGTTCAACGAGGAAGTTACAAAATTTCAATTTTATTAAGAAAATTTTAAATTTATTACGATATCTTTATAATGCTAATGCTACAGTCGTAGTTGTTGCTGCTGCAGTGCTTAGGAAATAATTTAAAACGGCATTAATTGAACTGATAATTGACTTAATTGGGTCCCTTATTATGGCTTCCATAATCAATAAAATAATTTCCTTAAAGAGGCTTGTCGTAAGATTTGTCAAAATATTCGCAAGCCAATCCGTTAAAACATTACCGGTGAAAACTACACCGATGTGTCTACAAAACAAAAAGTTATAAACCGACCAAGACTCAAATAAATCGGTAAATTTACCCAGAATCTGTGATGTAGAAATGATCCAAAGCGGCTTGATAAGCGTTGAAATCGAAACTGATTTTAACTTCAATTTGAAAATCGCTAATTGTACCGGTTACGTTACCACTAGGGCCGACAAAATACAAGGTTGTTTTGTAATGATAATGGATCTGTATCGAAAGAATTTCAAATAATTTGTGATTAATTAATGCAATTACATACCAGTAAGTCGTTGAAAGTTATCGGAACAACTAACGAAGCGCTATTAGTGTCTGGATCATAACTGAGTTCTACATCACCACCGCGATACATTGTTGATAAACCTTGGAAATAGCCTTGGGTTAAATCCAATGATCCCCAAATTAACAACTGTTCGATTGGAATAAATTTAGAAATTGTCCAAAAATATTCAAAGAACTCACGTAATTGAAACTTTGATGTTGGTCGGCTAATGCATAAGGATCCAGACTGAAATTGGCGATTAACGTGTCCAAATTCTTAAAAATCTTATCGGTATAGTTATTCAAATTGGCCACCAATTCGTCGCTAAATAAATCGTTAATTATTGGAAATATTCCAACGGAAGATCGATAAACATACCCGCTTGAGCTTTCTAAATTGCGCCAAACTTCTTCAACGAATTCCCTGGATACTTCCAACGAGATTTTCTTATCGTCGGCTAGTGTGGCCGATGAAAAAATCTCAGTTGTAGGCGACAATTCGCCACCATTATTGTTATGTATTGTTAAAATCAATACAAACAAAGAGACGAAAATTTGAGTAGTTTTCATGTTTTACTCTATACACTTTTGACAAAATCAACAAAACTTAAAGTGAATTCACTTTTATAGATTCATATCTGATTATCATTCAATTGAATGTTTTGTTTTCTTGTTACAAGTTTTTTTCTTTTCTTATCATAATTGAGAGGTACACCTGTGAGTATTTGTTGTAAAAATTGGAATTTTAACCATTCGAATTTTTAAACACCCATCTCCAACGATTACACGCGTAGTGCTGGCAGAATTCGGTGTTTTTCCCAGCCATTTATCGATAAAAACTAGAAAATCGTTACAAGTTTTTATACTGAGGGTGATCCAGAATGACTGAACGTGCCACTTTCCTCATAATGCTGTCAAACAAATTTTTGCCGCTTTTCATTTATTCAGACACATATTAAGGTCAGTGGCGTACTGTACACCTATACTGTAAACCATCTAAACATAACCTGCGATTTTCAAATAAGTATTTAGAATTTACTAGTTCTAGGAATACTGTTTTTTATTTGTAAATTGCTTAAAAACGAATAATACAAAAAAAATACAATACGACAATACGATCAGAATACGTTGTACGCCACTGACGACTTGTGAAATGTCACTCAAACGTCAAATGTCATTGAAACAAGTGGAAATTAATTTTGATAAAATGGCTACGCATTATGCTGACGTCACTTTCAGTCATTCTGGATCACCCTGTAGATTGGAACAGTGATAAGGTAATTGTATTTTGTCAAATACTAATCCTATTACTTTCTGAATAAAAAGATGCTATCAATATTAAATTCATTATCAATTTTTTAATCATAATTGCAAATACTCATAAATATTGATAAACAGGGTACAGAATTCCATGCAAATCTACTAGATTGTCATACATAGATAGTTTTTGTTTTACATCAAAAATACACGCAGTCCTCATATAACACGACCAAATTACGCGAATTGGGGTTTTAGGAGCTTAAAAACTGAATGAAATGGAAATATTGTTAGTCAATTCGGAGAATACAGTTTTTATGGCAATTTGAAAAACAATATTTTAAGCACTTATAAGAGGCTCTGGAGCCTCGAAGCGTTATCTTAAACTTACGATAAGATACAAGATTTAAAATTCTAAATTTCCATTTTTTGATTCGCATTTATCTCTAGTAAAGCGATTTTTCAGTAACAATGCTACTGCTAAATTTGGTGTAATATAGGCAACCAACTGTGTGTATTACAACAATAGCAGTAGCTCTGCTATTGGAAAATCGCAACTTAGCCTATTACTATTTATCGTCCGCACCGAACTAAACTTAAGGGCCCTCAGCACAAAAATAGACAATTTCAAAGCAGGATATCTTTTTTATTTTCCAACGGATTTCAATGCTCTAAACGGTATTTAAAAGGGCATTTCAAGAGGTAGGGAAGTACGTATTTGATTTTTTGAAATTCGGATGTAATTTGGAGTTACAGAAGTAAGTATAGAAGCATGTTTTTTAGTATTTTTTTACAGTTTTTTTTTATATTTTCCCTCATAACGTGACAAATATTGCTTATTTTCTAATGAATTTCACACAACAGGTGGGCAATTAAAAGCACTTTCTAAATATGTCAGAAATTTTCCGATCGCATTGTCAGTTTTCCGGAAAATTGATGAAAGGTTTCGACATACTAATTTTGTTTTTTTACGGACAGTTTTAAACTTAGACCACTGAACCAGGGCTTGTTTGAAAGGTAATGAATAGCAGATTATTTTGAAAATAATAATAATAAGCTAAAATGTGGACAGCTACTCCTTCCACTTAAAAGGAAAATCTGATTATTTGGCCAGTAAGATAATTCAAGGATCTCAAATTTAGGTCTCGTAGCTCATTTAAAAGTTGGGCTAAAAACGCTTGTTTCTGACCGATTATTCGCGCCGAACGGCTCAGGTTGGTCCTAACATTGATTTTCTTCGTTTTTCTGCATTTTATTCTGGAACGGGTAGAAATATTTGTCGTTTATTTTATAATGCGGTGGAGAAAAATGACAGAAAAACCACATGATTGCGTTATTTGACCATTTTACCGATAAGCTACAAGGTTCAAATTTGGGTCGAATCATCTCCAAGAAGCCTCCATAAATTCTTGAATTATTTTTTAAATCGCTCGTTATCGTATAAATTGTACAGGTTGAGCCAAGAGGTAGGCCTAAAAGTATTGATGATATCAAAGTTCGGTTCAATTTCCGCATAGAATCGATTGTATACAACAAAAATACAATGAAAATATTTTCTAGAGCTAGTTCCAGCAATTAGAACTTATACTTTTAATAGGCCAGCCTCTTGGCTCACCCTGTATACTTTCTAGTGAGTAGTATGGCATAATAAAATTGAATTAAAATTTCTTTAATTGTGGCATAATTTTAATTTTTGTTGCATTTCCGAGTTATAAAGAAATTTTTCTTTACAACGAGAACATTAGAATATTTGATAGAATTGATGTTAATTTAATTAACAACAATTCAATCGGTAACATTAATAATCCCTCAAAATATCATTGATTGATGCAACTACAGATTGTATCGGTTTTTGTCCGATTACTTCTATAATTCCTAAAATCAAGCCTCTTACGGCACGTGCAGCGATATTAACAAACAAATTCAAGAGCCAATCCATTAACGGATAACCCGAAAAAATGACTTCAATATTCCTAGAATAAAACAATATTAAAATTTATAATCGGTTGGACAAAATCGATTTACTCTGAATTTTCTAGTCGCAGATACTTGAAGGAAGCTCGACGTGCCTCCACATCGAATTCAACATAAACTTTAGCCGCCAGTTTCGAAATTATCCCTCTTACCTTACCGCTTGGGCCGAGTTTCATGAATTTCGCTACATAATCGTACACAAACTAGAGACGTATGTGTTAAATAAATTCGTCAATAATAATTAAAAGAATTACCGGTAATTCATCGAAAGTTATAGGAACAATTATGGTCACAAGATTGCTTCTAAAAGGGTCGTAAATGAATCTGATTGCGCCACCGCGATGGATTGTCTGCAAGCCTTGTAGATTACCATTTCGGAAGCCTATTGTGCCTGAAGTGAGCATCTGTTGGGGGTTATAAGAATCTTACTACAATTGATAATTACATTTAGATCACTTACATAATCGAAACTTTCGGTAATATCGGGCATTGGGTAAGGGTTGTACCGTTTGTCGCTCAACATTTCGGCAAGTTTTTTAAACAGTTCATCAATATAGGTGGTCAGAATAATCTCCACTTCCCTTCTAATGTAATTGAACGATTTCATTATTAATTTTAAACAGATAACATAATAGACAAACCTGTTTCTTGCTTGTTCCAACTCGTCAATTGCTTTTTGGACGAAATCCCTGGTCACTTCTATAGATATTGATCGATCATCTAGTTCAACTGTTTGGAAAAATTGTTTTGTTTTTGTAATTTCTTTAGTAGAATTCTTCGTATATACGGATAAGATTGAAATTGACAAAATTATGAAGAAATAGATGAAAATTTTCATTGTGAGGCACTAGTTTTGATAAACTCAACAGTAGTTGTAAAATAAATTAAATCAATTAAATTGGCGGTTTTTATATAGAAATGAATTACTGGGAACAATTGAATTTGGTTTTTATTTTAATTTTTCATGTGTTAATTTATGAGCTTTTCCAATAAACTCTATTGTTTTGTTATCGTTTCTATTTGTTAAAATTATTGCAATTACTCTTTTCTATCTATTGTACTTTTTCATTTTATTAGAAAAACTATTCGAGAGTGTTTATTAGGCGAAACACTTAAATGAAGTAATTAGAGCCTTATCAAAAAACGAATTACTTAATACCTTGCCAGAGATTTTACGATTTTAAACTAAAATTGATAAGTATTGAATTCTTTTTGAAACTTGGAGGATCTAGCTATAATTCTAAAATCCCCAATCTAACAGAGAAATTACGGTTGGAAACTCCGATCAATAGATTTTTTGTACAGTCTAGGAAAAATACGCACGAGTTCCCCATTGAAGAGTATGAGATTGTTATCATAGATAAAAACAATGGGAATTATCCGCGTAATCTATCATCAAACAGTTGATTTTTTAATATCAATAAAATCTGGTAAAATATGAAAGTTTTATTGTCCTTATATCATTTTACAAAGCCTTCAAACTAAAAGAGATGACGCAGTTGTTGAATTTAAAATTCCATTTAATACTGCATTGATCGTATCAATAATTGATTGAACTGGAGCTTCGATAACTGCATTCATGATTATGATAATGACTTGTTTCAAAATCGATGTAGCCGCATTGATGAACAAATTCAAAATCCAATCTGTTAGAACGTTGCCGGAGAACTCCAAACTAATATGCCTGGAAATTCAGCAAATTAATCGATTTGTTGAAAACGGAAAGAGTAAATTTACCCCGAATTTGTGATAGAGAAATTGTTTAAAATTGCTTGGTATTTGTTAAAATCGAAACTAATAGCTAGTTTGACTTGCAATTTTGAAATTGTACCAGTCAAGTCACCAATTGGACCAAGATGCATAAATTGTGCTGTATACTTATAAACAAACTGGAATAAAATTGGTATAAAATTTGAATTTTATTTTAAATAATTCTGTAATTACCGATAAATCTTTGAAAGCTATAGGGATGACTACTTTGAGAATATTTGTATTATCTGGATCGTAAGTAACATCAACGTCTCCGCCACGATACATTGTTGATAAGTCGGTAAGATTGCCATGAGTTAACGACAATTCTCCAGAAATGAGAAGCTTTAAATGAGAAGAAATAAATAAGAAGCTCAAGTGCCTGTTTTTCACTTAGACTTACATAATTGACGGCTGCTTTCATATCAGGCAACGCATATGGATCTAAACCCATATTGACCATTAACTTGTCGATGTTTGCAAAAATTTTATCCGCATAATCATTCAATGTTGCTTCCAATGTATTCCTAAACATTTAAAAAATGGGTTTTTGGATATTAATTTCATTGATAAACACTTACCCGCTTTCCAAATTCTTTGCTATTTCCTCGAAGAATTCATCCGGTATTTCTAAAGGAATATTCTCGTCTTTGAACAATATCGCCGGCGAGAGAATCTTATTCTCATTTTTCGTTGGTATTGAGAAAGTTAAGGCAAATAAAGATAGGAAAATCAATGCAACTTTCATGGTGATTTTCAACAACTGTAACATTGCTATTTTAAACTAAAATAGTTTTTTGGAAAATCGGCTTTTATAGGTACCAGTTGTAATTATCAAGCTATCGAGATCGATTTTTCCAAATTTAGATTTTCAAAATCAATTTTATCACATTATTTTATTTCTGTTATCTTTTCTATTATTACATTTATTTCCGCCAGGTGTTCTACTTAAACTACTTAAAAACAGGGTTTTTCTCTAAGGAACATCCCGAAGACAAGGAATTTCAGCAAAAGGGTTGAAATATGATTTAATTTTGACCTCATGGGCATAATTAGGGTCATTTTTAAACCTGTTCTGGATAATTTTACTTTCAAGTTTTGGAAAAGCGCAAACATTAGCGCAATTAAGTATGGGATTTTTTTTTTAAATAGTTATCATGAATAATAACAGGTGGTTTTAAATACACAAATTCTGATAACGGTGCTTATCAGTGTTTTAGTCGATTACTTATATCTTATAACATGTAAATTAGTCTCTTGAGGTATTCCAATTTTATCATAAAATGAGCCTTATCACAAATGACGTTAGTAATTTCAATATTGCATCCATTCGTGAAACAACACTTTAATTTAGTATCAATAGAGGATTAAGAAAACTTCATTCTAGCATAAATAAATGTATTTATTGAAGGAACAGAAAGAATCTCTTCTAGTACAATGATTAAAAATCATTGAACGATTGCATAACAGTTTTCACCGCAGTTGTCGGATTTAGAATACGGTCTAAAAACTCATTAAATTCACCTACAGCATTCTGGATTGGAGCCTTGATGACTTTATCCAGAACAAACAAAATGATTTTATGGAAAATCGTCGTGGTAACATCGATAAACAAATTTAAGATCCAATCGGTTAAAGCGTTGCCTGAGAAGTTTACATCGATATGTCTAAAATTGAAAGTATTAAATGAGTTACAGGAATAAATGAGCAAGTAGTAATTTTACCCTGAACGTGGAACTTTGAACTTTACTAAGGAAGCTTGATAGACATTAAAATCGAAGTCCAGCTTGACTTCAACTTGTACTTTCGTGATTTTAGCTTCGACGCCGCCTCTTGGTCCGATATGCATAAGTTTTGCAGAATAATCGTAATTGATCTAAAATTCCGGATTTTTCTTTGCACAAACAGACACTCGAAAATTGAAAATTTCTTACCGATAAGTCATTGAATGTAATTAATAAATCTAGGGTCAATTTGTTTGTGTTTGGTTCGTAAGTTATGGCAACATCGCCGCCACGTTTTATCGAAGTTAAACCTTGCAACCATCCTTTGGTTAGTTTTATTTCTCCGATTTTGACGAGCTTTTATTTGAAGAGAATTATTAGGAATTATCAATTAGACATACGACTCAACTTACTGTACGAAGGGGTTGTGAAATGTTTGGCAAGCTAACTGGATCGAGCCCCTGTTTGATAAATAGCTCATCAATATTCAGCATCAATTTGTCGATATAGTCGTTTATAACAGCCCGCATTATTTCACTGTAAAGAAACGAATTAATTTCACACGTTTAATTTCGTATAAAATGTCAACTTACACATTATGGCCTTCCGAAGCTTCTAAAATCTCTTGGACAAACTCCTCTGATATGTCGAACTTGATCTCCCTGTCTGGAATTAGAGCGATTTCTTCATTTTCAAATTCCTTCGACAAATCAAACGTGATCTCCCCGTTTGGAATTAGAGCGACTTCTTCATTTTCTTCAGGTATTGCCAAAGTTAGGGCAAATACACAAAGGAATACAATCGAAAACTTCATGATTTTTTCATCCAAGTTCGTATCAATATAGAAATTTTTTGCAATAATGCGATAATTGACATTAGACACGCTTTTTATAGATATTGTTAAGTGGTTGTTGTGATTTAATCGAAAAATAATGTGACAAAATTAATTTCCTAATTATTGAACGTTATCAGAACAATTGAGACGCAAAGTGATATTGTCGTCATGACAAAAAGCGATATTAAAATATTCATTATTCTTGGATATTCTTGCATTTATTACTCTAGACTGTAGCGTTATCGATAATGAAAAATCGAGTACAAATAGAAGAAATTTGTGTCAGTTTATTGTACTTTTAGCCGTTTTATTATGGTTAATTTTCACGTTTTTCCAGATTTGTTAAGTCAAAATTAGGTCAAAATTTTAATGAATAAGTATCAGAGTTATTTACTGAGAATTTCTGATAATAAATCGAAACTAATTCTTACTTTTTTGTAAATTTCGGATATTGCCAGGTTAAATAGAAAATTAAATAAACTTATTCGATAAATTGTATTTCTTAAACCTACAACACTAATGAAGTAACATTTGTCGGTTGTAATAAATGATTCAAAATTGTATTAATCGTATTAATAACTGATTCTATCGGATTTTTAATAATCGCCTCCATTACTAAAAGTATCACCCGATGAAGAAGCCCAGTAACAACATTAGACAACAAATCCAATAGCCAATCGATTAGAAAATTCCCAGTGAACCACAATTCGATATGTCTACAATATTACCTAAATTGAGCACTTGATAGAGAACTAGTAGAAGAACATACCCGGAATTTTTGATGTAGAAATGCTCTAAAGACGCCTGGTACTTCTTAAAATCGAAACTTAGCTCGATTTCAACAGCCAAATTGGTGATTTTCGCTTTAATTCCGCCTTTCGGACCTAGACCCATTATTTTAACGCTATAATCATAATTCACCTAAAACCAATCATTTAATTTAAATAATAACAGAATTTTAAAACAAACAGTTAAAGCATTAAATGTTATAGGCACAACAACAGTTAAAATGTTCGTTGCTTCCGGGTCATAAGTAACTTTAAGTTGATTGCCACGATGAATTGTCGATATATCCCTGATTTGGCCCTTGGTTAAGTCTAATTCACCATGATAGACGAGGATGAAAGTCTAAAAATAATCGTCGATAATTATAAAATTTATAAAATTCCTAGTTAACTGACATAGTTGATATGTTCGTGCAGGTCTGGCAATGCGAACGGATCTAATTCGGATTTCAGCATGAATTTTTGAACGTATTTGAAAATTTTATCAGCATACTCGTTCAAAATTGCAACTAAAACTTGTCTATATTCGTGAATAAATATTACTGAATTTTAACTTCAATTCGTTCAACTTACCGGTCAGAGCGTTCAGCGTTTTCGATAAATCCCCTCATAAAATCTTCGTCAATCGTAAAATTACTATTTGGTAATTGTAATGAAGTGGCTTTGGTTAAAGCCAAAACACTGACGATTACCAAGATAATTCTCATTTTGGACTGCTGTTCTTGTATGTGGTGAGATATTCGGGTTCGAATCAAGAATTCGCTCTTGTAGGGAGCTTATTTTATTGGCTGGCTTATCAGAATTTTAAATGTTGATGAAGAAATATCACCTTGATTATTTGATTATTCGGTAAACAATTGGGATTTCATCGTCTCATTATTTTTAAGACAATGGATTTTTGTCGAAGATAATTTAAGATAAGAATCTATCACGGATATCAAACAACACTTCTTATGTTATTTTTCTACGACTTTAAAGAACTAAATGAAAGCCTGTATCGTAATAAACTCTATTATAGTTCAGTTTACAACCAATTCGATAGCTTTATTTTACAGGAGTTCTCATAAACGTATGCAACAGCTTAGCAGTGAACACTGGTACTTGATAAAAATCCTTTGAAGGCTCTTTAAATTATTGATTTGACTTACAAAAATAATTTCAAACAATTTTCTAACGCGTAGAAGCTTTGTGTATTGAAAAATTGTTAATTACAACAATAACAACTTTATCAAAGATAAAAGTGGTACAGTTTTTATAATTTTTTAAGATTGGCTGTAATTGATAATGTAGCCTGATTAACCTTAATATTATCATCAATATCAAATATCTCAATTGTTCTCTTTAATTGGTTTCGTATTGTATTTTTGATAACAGTATTCTAAATTTAAAAACGGAGTACCAGTCCTAAAATTCAACAATTGTAGCCTCAATTTTAATCAGATTTGCATTTTTCAATGTCCCGAAAACAAAGCTACCAACGAGGCAATTACTTCAGCATGTTGATATACTGAAATTGTGTTTAAGTATTAAGACTTGTTTTCGAAAGCGAGACAAACAATAGTTCAAAAATACGCCTAGTATTTCAACATTTCCGGGTTTTTATTGACAAGAATATGATTAGAAAAATGTATAGTGGTTGATGAGTATCAAAAATGCTGAAGTTTTGTTTGTTATCGTGAAATTCTAAGGGATATAATTTTTCCTCTTTTATGCCTAAATATTGCCTGATTTTTTGATATTAATCTAGTGAAACCAAACCAAAGAGTAATCATCTCTTTTCAGAAATCTTCAACGTAATTTCGTTCAAAATCTGATTAAGAATAACTCTTTAAACATTCAATTAAATAACTTATTGTAATGCAAAAGATTTTGTATTTAACGATATAAAATAAACATCAGTATTTTTATTTCTGATATTATTTATTTGCCAGTCTTTTACGTGATTATTACGATACTTTTCGAGTGTTTATATGTAAAAGATACAAAAATATTGAAGTATTATCAAATTAATCAATATTTAAGTAAACATAATTCATCAAAATACAATAAGCTATTGTATCTTTAAATAAAAGTACCGTTTTACTAACCCAATAATCAAAACATATCGATTTTAATTGCTTGCTACATTAGACATCGGTTTTTCCCTTACTTAACTTTTAATCTTTTCCGACAATTTTGATGATTATCAGTTAATTTATCCATAATTTTTAATCGATTCTTAATATTTGCAACTATCGAAATCTTTGCGTTTTATTAAATAAATTACATAATGTGACGAAAAATTTCTACCTTGAATTATTTTTGTATTTCATATTTGGCGCATTTCTAATCAACCAATCAGCTGCGTTAGTTTTGACATTTGACATCCATTACGATCTTAACAGACGCATGCGTTCTAGCTGTTAGCGATTGTCAAATTTATAGGTTATGTTGTTTTGTTTGCGTTTTAGGGTAAGATTGTCGTCAATTTCTATCGAATTTCTATCAAAAATTCAACGATAATGTTCACCAGTAGAAATCAATTGATTCGGAAAACTGGACCGGATCGAACTGGACGTTGTGAATTTCTCAGACAATTAATAGTCGAGTTCAATACAACGAAATCGCTAGGTTAGATTCATTCTATTGTTGATATTTCTTTATAATTCGATTTAATTTTAGATGCGAAGGAACAAACGTTGGCGAATTTAGCGAACTTCGCTTACGATCCTGTAAATTTCGAATATTTAAAACAATTGCACGCAATCGATGTATTTCTGGCACAATTATCGGAGAATAATGTGAATTTTATAAAGCACGCCCTAGCCGGATTGTGTAATATTAGTCCAGGTTTATGAGATAATTGAATTAAATTGTTACAATTATGTTATTTTAATCGGTTTTAGATCCAGAAAGTCGGGCTTATATAATTGGCTTGAATGGTATTAAATTAATTGCGAATTATTTATTACACAAACGGGAAGAAATAGCAATCGACGCTCTAACAGGATTATTTTATCTGTATACACCGGAAACTTGCCATTATTTCACACCGGAAATTAGCAGAAAAATCGAAATTTACGCCGCTAGTACTAAACCACGATATAGAAATCTAGGAATGGTATTTTTAGAGAAGATCAACGAAAATGTTCGTGAGAGTAATTAGGCAATATTCGAATATTGTATCGAAATTACAAAATGGGGATAAAGTTACAGTTAAAAGAGTAATAACTAGACAAGATTTGAGTGATTTTATTCGAATTAGTGGCGATACGAATCCGATACATTACGATAATGGACAAGAGAGGGCGATAGTACACGGTGCTTATTTAAATTCGTTAGTTTCGGGTGTAATTGGTACGAAATTACCGGGGCCTGGTTATTTGGTAATCCAGCAAACGTTAAATTTCCCAAATAAATGCTATATTGGTGACGATCTATCGATTTGTGTTGAAATTCTTGAAAATCGTAAGATTATCAAAGTCCGGTTTGATTGTATTGTAGACGAATCTAGTAAAGTTGTACTGTATGGGGATGCTAGATTGATAGCCAAAAAACAGTAGAAATGTTTTATTGTTTTGAAATTGTACAAAATTTAATAAAAATCGTTTAATCTGCCGGACATTTATACGGTTGGTTGTTCTTACAGCAGAATTCCCGTCCGGCTGATAGATTTGTACTTTGCCATTTGTCGCTGTAGTTTTTAATAAAAAGGTAGGCTCGTTCTTTATGGATCAAATCCCGATCGGTTGTTGCACAAATAATATCGGCACTCTTCGGCAAATGTGTAATAATCTGAAAGATAATTAAATATACGATTTATAATCCCCTATTTTCCATAATATTCATGTTTAGATATGCTGCTATTTAGAAATAGGCCAATTTAAATTTCTAATTAAAGCAACATCCTGTTATTAAGCATTTTTTACACCCCACTAAATCCTAACAATACCGTTGATTTTAATTTTCATTATAGTAAAATGTAATTCATAACGATCTATCTTTATTGTCTTACCATTTCTAAACATTTATTCGTGCACTGACGATTTCCCACCGGATTATTCGTATAGGGGGTGTCCATTTCCTGCGTCAATACAGGCACCCCTTTTGGTTGGTCTTTCGAGCCTTTCTTGAATTGTCCACTTAAGAATACCCCGCATGTACATGGAACTGGTTTGTTCGTTTCGTTTGTCGTGTTGTTATTGTTGACCGGTTCACCTGCATTAATATTGTGAGCGAGGGTGAGAACTGAGGCTATTAAAAGAATCTCCACCCTTCCTACCATACTTTGTTCCGCTACAGAGGGTTTGTGATAAAAAACAAGACTATAATAAGAATGATCGAGATGGTTGTTTTATTTTTATATTTTTTTTAAGAGAACGTTAATGGGAAAGTAATTACCTAACTACCCTTTGGAAAGAACAACAACAGCACTTGGTCAGCGGAATTTCAACGTTGAACTTCATACTTTTAAAGACAATAATTGTTTATTTATTTATTGAATAATGTTTCGCTAATTCAACAAATATTGTTTGAAAATGAATTCGAAAATAATAATATTTAATTGGCCTAATTTAATGATTATTTGAAAATAAATTCGTAATAATAATAATAATGATGATAAAATAATCAACCTGTTGTGTATATGAATATATATGACAATATCGAGCTGACCTTGCTTTTCGGCCCCGAGCAACAGCTAGCATTGCATAATGCGCCCCTTTTGGTTCCCCCTTTGGTTCTGTGTATGTGTGCGGCCCCTCCTCAACCCATGCATAAAACCAACTTGTAATCATTTCCGGCAAAAGAAATCTCTATCCTGCTCTGACAAGTGGTTAAACTGGTATCACGCAATTGGTTCCCAGGATTAGTTTTCTTTATTTTTACAATCGAAAAAACCCAATTACAATCTGGAAATTTCGGGAATCAATACCGGATAGAAGCCGCCCTTATCGTCGCCAATTTCCCCGGGTTTTAATCGAGATAGGTGAATGATAACGGAATTTTTGTGATGTTGAAGTTTTTTCGATTCTATTTTTTTCGTTATGGTGGGGCTCTATCGCTCTAGGTCAGCGACCTGGAAGATGTTTCGTTAGATTTTTCAAACAGTTTTTTTACCATAGTGTAGTTCTTGAACGAGATTTTTCTTCTATTTTTGTACGAATTCATAAAGATGCATATTTTATCAATTTGTTTCAGCAGATTGAGTGTTGGTCGGGTAAATTGGCGACTGTCTGTTTATAAAAAACCTAGACCTTGATATCATCGCCTGGCACCAATATCATAAATATCATCATCATCATTATAATTGTATGCAAATCAAACGGACCCAGATAAACATCGGATGATTTTGCTATTTTGTTAGTTTAAGGGTACGAATTGTGGCCCTTAAATTAGCGGAAATCTATCGAATTTTGTTTCGAATCTATTCTATATCCGAATGATAATTAAGAAATATTTATCCTTGTGGGTGGTGGGGGCCGCTCCTCGGTGATGTAATCGAAAAACACCCATAGCGACCCTCTTCACTCTTGAACATTGCCTATCATTCAACAATCTTTTATTATTCCTATTTTTTTCTTAAACACAAAGTTGATTTTATTTCCTCCTTTAATTATCAAACGATCCATGTTAAAGCGGCCAATAAATAAAAAATCGTTGGTATTTAAATCGTTTTTCTTCGATTTTACAAATCAACAATTTTTTTTTTTTAATAATAAATATTTTCGATTGTGGGAATTGAATCGAATTAATTAGCCTTGAATTGTTATGTAAACAGTACAGGATAACAAAATCTTTTTAAAATCGTATCGAGAGGCGCAAAATCTGTAATCACAACACCGGCACCCTTATCAGCGGTGGTTAAATAGATATCCTGTTTGTTCAAGATAATTTCTATTTTTATATCGAATATTCTAGCGTTCTTACTAAAATTCACCCTTTAATTTCGGTTTTATTGCTCAAGTTCACGATTCAAAGCAAACTTAATCATGTCACAGTTAGATTTCCCCACTTATCGACTGTTCAATTAGATTCCAAAGAAAATCTAGAATTTATAGCTTGTAATAGTTGATTTTTCTTGTTTCTTTCGAACAGAGAAAAGTACATCTGTGATATTGGTGACATCACAATGGTCATCGTCCGCAATCATCTTTTCTTCTTCTCGATCTTTTTGTCGTTGCTTTCATTGCAACTGGGGAGTAACAGCCATCACGGTTGTGTGCTCTTGGTGGTGGTTTCGTGGTAGTGGTGGTGGTGTTGGCGGGGAAAGTGATACGCACCGTTGGATTGCTGCTGTTCTTTGAACAACAGCAGCAGTACCAACTGAAAGCAATAGAATCAACACAGCAACCGTAGCAGTAACAAACAACAACAACAACAACAACAACAACAGGTCGACAACCGGGCAACCCTGTTTTATTATAGAGTTATATAGTTGGGCATTCAACCACGCCACTGTGAAACGATACGTTTTTATATCCAGGGCACATCCCCTCGACTATGCAGTCATTGCACCCAGACAAAGAACAAAGAGGTAACTTTGATGGGTAGATAGCCGGCGAGCCCCACGCCAACTACAACACAATCCACCCCAATTAGAGATAAAGAATTTCTCCAACTACACTATTGGAAAGTTTATAGAGAATTTCCCAGCGGCTGCAAGTAGGGTTCTAACACAGCAGGATTTCGAGAGATGGGCACGGCTAAGTTCAGATAACGTTTCCCCAACAATACAACAATCTAATGATAATGTTGATTATTATTATTTCATTATAGAAGGTTTACTTTTACAATCCGATTTAACCTACTTTCTAAACTATACATTATTTTTATACCATAAGTGTGTGTACAACCCCTTGTTTAGAAAGGTGAAACTACCAATAATAACTTTTATCATTTTATAATTTGTGGTGTGCTAATTTTACAAATAGATGTACGAAGATTAGAAGTAAAAATAGATAGAGATAGAGAATATAGATAGTCGGGCTCATTATAAAGTAATTTTAGTTAAATTGAAACCGACAGTAATCAACGGACTTTCTTCGAACATTTTCATAAAATTATTAAGTAATTATCCCCAAAATTTGATAATTACTCGTTTTAAATAAATGCGTTAGTCATATTTGAAATATTTCCAAATAATTGTTAGGACGTGTAAAGCAATTTTCCTGTTGATTTCTAGAATAATTCATTAATTAAATTTTAATTTATTTTTAAACTGTTTAAATTAAGTAACGTACGTTATCAGTAATGTTGACCCTTACTTTTGACCCCGCATCTAGACTTTTGTACCACCCTAATCAGATTTATTCGTGTTGTTTCTATTTGTTTTTTCACCCTAATCAAAATTATAAATTTTGTTTACAATAAACAAACAACCGGATTATCCGGGAATACGATAAAAATATATCATAGATTTTTATTAAAAGGTAATCTCCAATAAATTACCCGTTTACATGGAATAATTTACAAAAAACTACATTAACGACCGAAAAGATGGTAAATTACAGTTCTAGTTAATCGATTGGTATAAATAATTTCAACACCTGGTTGTAGAGAAGCTGCAGGTGTGCTTATTTTACAATCATTTTCACCCTTCTTGAATTTATCGATAATTTTAATTAATCAACAATTTGTGGGTCTGTGAGAAGTTTCCTCGGCCTCAATTTGCAATGTTCAAATATTTAAAATAACAGTAAATTCTCAACAAACACCTAGAACTGTTCCTGCGATTTTTCTCGAAATTGGTGGCTTCCGGGTCAGTTTGGATCTTCAGAGGCACTTATTCACGAATCAGTAAAGGTGGCATAAAAATGTTCGTGGAGGATTTTATGTGGAACTTGACTTTTGACACTCAAGTCAAGTGTAGAAAGAGCAAAGTAGCCCACTGTTTTCCAACAATTTGCATAAATCAATTTTTCCCCGCATTTTGCCATTTTTGGTAAGAGGATATTCATTTACAAAAATAAGCTTTCTTGTAAACCGAATCTTGGTTGCACGTCCTTTTTTCTCTCCGTATCGGAGAGAATTCAAAATTGAAAATATGTAACCGGTTCCCAGGCTCTTGAGGGAGGGTCTCTCCCTCTGTTGCTCGTATTCGTTGTTTTCTAAGGCGAAAAAACAACGATAAAGATGAGCTAGTAACACCCTCTAATGCTCACATGTGGACGCGCTAACCAAATGCTATCGATTTTTTTCGTTCAATTTCAATTTTTATTCTCTACTGTAATCTAGAAACGTATTCGAGATATTTCCCTTTGATTAGATTTGGAATTTGTAAAGTATTTGGATTTCAAGGGGAAAAAAGAGAAAGTCGTTATAATGAGGGGAAATTAAATTTTTGTTTGTTTGTTTAATAAAGGAGACTATCAATTATCGATTTCGTTAATAAATTCCCTATAGAATTCAAGTAATCATCGCTTTAACAAGTTGGATAATGACGAGGTTTGATATAGTTGAAGATTTCATGGGAATCCAGATCAGGAACTAATTAGAAACAAATCACCGTTCATTATATCGTAACGGACAATAATAGAAATAATAAAAATAGTGGTCGTTTGGGGGATATTTGTTTTTTGTTGAATCACACCAGATCAGGGGGCAATGGTTCTAAAATAGACACGATGACCACGAACGAAAATTAACAAGTAGGCAAATGAATGACACTTTAATCAGCACAATAAACATCTTCTTATAGTTTGAATCGTCCATACTGTTACGTAAGTTTTAAAATTCCATCAGTACAAACACCATAAAGAGGGTCGACTGGAGGCGTAACACCACCAGAGTACGTTGAACTTCGGATAAAGTTAAAAGTGGACGCGGACTTGCCCATTTAACTCTTCCTGTCGCAGATAAAAATAATGTTGATATTCACGAAAATAGCCGATATCTACGCATGTACACCCCATAGTATAGTTGTAATTAGTTTTGGTTAATGATGGCGATCTATTAGTCATTCCTTGCTTAAATAACTGGGTCAAGTGGTAATTAACTTTTTTGGTCCTTAGTCGGGTCTTTAGTACGGTAACCTCACAACAACCTCGAGGATTTGTTGCGCAATTTCCAACAACACGAGATAGAAAAACTGTACTTTTCTAGGTGGTATGTTTCTTTGAATGCAGATGTATTTATAATTTATGTATGTTGAGTGCGGAGGACGTAAAAAGAACTTGGAGGAAGTTGGTAACTGTATAATGTCCGTTTTGTGGCGCACTGACGACTATTAGTCTAAGCAGATTTTCTAATAAACTTCCACATCATTAAAAATCTTATTTCAATTTTATACAAACAACAATGGCCTCTAAAGGGCAACAACCCCAAATTCCCAGGGTAGTTTCACTAAAATAAACCAGATGTTACAAAAATTATCACAATTTCGCTTTATTTAGAAATGGTAGGACACCACAAATACTACCTGTTGCACATACAACAAGTGACTAACAATAGCTTTTTTTTTGTTGTTTTTTCCCCATAGACCCGTGTAAACAAGAGGCGATTTAAACAGGTCCCGCCATATGTTCGAAGATTTTTTCGGCTAGTCAAAGGGGCGATTTTCGTCGATAAGTTCATATTACAAAATTACCCTTAATGAGCCGTTCTGTATGCTACGATACAGTGTATCTATTTGTGTTGTTCCGGTCCCCGCGCCCTTGCTTTTTCTCAAAAGGGGGTTGTTGCCCTCTACTATCTTCTCTAGTTGATTTGTATACACGTGTAATGTTGTATGTATTAGAAAAGACAACTTAAAAGAGAGATTTTATAAAGTCAACTTTAGTTCAGTTCACAATGCAACACAGAGGCACTGTTTGGGGCGATGACCCAGCTTCATTACAACACGGGGTTATTACGCACGCTTACGTAACGTTACCGTTCATCCCTTCTTTATCTAGCCCTAGTTTTACAATATAAACAACGACAGAGATAGATAGACAAACAATAGAATTGTACGTGATATAGAAACTTTGCCAGCAGTGTATGACAACGGGATGGTTCTCTATGGGAAACTTGTCGATTTTTTTTCCCATTGTTCAATCCAATTTGAATTGTGTTGGTGTGATGTTTTGCGTGTTTTAATAAGAGATGAAAGCCGGAAAAATTCGAGATTCTGTTATCAATGGCAGTGGGAATAGTTGTTTCATTCATGGGATATCGAGAAATTTCAAAGAAAAACTCGATTTTCCTCGATCTACACTTATCTCCGTATCAAAGGACGCTTTTGATAAGGTTTATCAAACAATTGGTTGTTTTTGATGTTTATAAAGAAATAATTTTGCAAAATCAAACTGATTTATCAGTTTTAAATTCGAGGGTGTCGTTCCGAATAAGTCCCCGCAAAACATCCACCTGTTGGAGTGCAGTCTGAACTACAGTAATTTGGTATTCTCGTAACGTAAATTGATGGGATTTTACGTTGAGAAAGCCGGGCGAAATCGGACCTCGCCCACCCCGATCCATATAGCCATCGGTTATCGACCATACGGGCAGCATTCTTTACAGAAAGTGTTACGAGAAGTCAAAAAGTCGTCCTCTTTACAAATCAGAGGGTCAACCACCCCACAACGTTGTGTCTTGCACGTGTATCCCCGTTTCAAAAATAATCAACCATATAAATATATTGTTTTAAATAAAACTATAACACGCCCATAACTACATGTTTGGTCGACTACACGAGCCCTCAATGTAAAAGCCGTGATATAGTTGGACATTTATATTATAATAATGTTGGTACGTTGGAATAATTGAATAAATGTATGTTCTGCTGGGCATCCACAATTCCCAAGGTCATAGCAGGAGTGTGGTGGTGGTGGTATTCTGAGCCGGAGCTGCGCGGGTTCGAGTCCAATTTAGTTTGTCGAAGGGTGCGCACTCTTGACGTTTTATTGTACATAACGTAAAAAAACAATATAATAAAATCAACCCGCACCCTTAATTTTATTCTCGATTTAATACGATTTTTTTTTTTTTTAATTTTCGTTTAATAATGTGGCAATTAAGGGGTAGATTTGTAACCGGTGACACAGTCGACTGTGTTTTATGGTTATAAACAATTATGAATTGACAACAGCAGCAGTAACACCAGCCTACTTGTGAATTTTACAAGGACAAGTTATTGCGTAAGTAACGTTTTAGATATTGGTGATTTGCGCACACCCTCGTCGCGGCGCATGATCGACGCAACGCGCAAAATTATCACAAACATAATTCGAAAAAAAAAAAACATCGAATTTAAACGAATTTAAATCGCCACTTGTACAATTCCAACAGTTGATCATAGTAGACATTGATTTAAATACCCAAAGAATCGAGTTGTCTTGTAAACATCTGATTGATAATATTCGAATAAACAATATTAATGATAATAATAATGGAAGTAGGAGCGTGTGAAGCAATGCGTAGATGAAGGTATGCGTAACGGTGTCTTCGTTATTTCATTATACCTATCTACATTGAGAATTGTCCGCGGGTGTATTTTCGAAAGGGGAAAACACATACTTCTTGACAAACATTCAAAGACTTGGCGGGTTCTTTCTGGCTCGAACTACCCCGATTATTACCGAACCCACCGATTCACTGTACAATATTTGCTGACATGGCGTCTTGAAGTGTTGTGGTGTTTCGTTATCCTGTTTCAGGGATTAAAATCAACCCTTTTATTTTAATGGTGGTACACAAATTCAGGTAAATTCAATATAATTAAAATCGATATTATTATAAATTTTTAAATATTTATTGTTTTCAACGATTCAAAATTGTGTTAAAGTTCGTGTTGTATTGTAAACTTCCTGCGAATTTAGTTGTTAGGGTCGACGGCGGCTAGTAGTGAATTTACACCCCGGCCTATTACCAATCAATAAATTTCTTTAAATCAATACGTTGTACCCCTATTGGAGTACCCGCAGCGCTCTCATAAAACACCCACATAGTTGTGTTTTTTTTTTAAATTAACAAAATTCAAACGATTAACAATTAGAAATCCACAGGGGTTGCGTAAACTTTCCATCTTTGTTTTCGTCGGTTTTTTCCTTTCATTCGAGCATACCAATAGGCGGGGTGTCCGTTCGCCGTTCAACTTTTATACACAAACATGGCGGAGGGCTGTGCCATTTTGGAGGGGTGGTGAGCATATTCCTGCAAATACCCCGCATTTTTTCGCGTTCAATTAATTTATAAATTTCGCAATAATTCGAATACAACACGTGTACGTATAAGATGTTTAGTAATTTCGTTTTGCTAACTTGCATTGTTTATATTTATTATTATTATTATTGCTGCATCGAGTTATTATGTTACTCTGATATGTTGCGGTCGCGGGTGAAGACGAAGCATATGATGTAATATGAGTTCAAGAACAATTCCGCTTCTCCCGTTCGTTCGTTCGTTCGTTCGCGGCTCGGTGGACACCTGTGTGAATCACATACATAAATCGAGTAGGCTATTTTATTTCTTCGATTTTCTGGCGCCTAATTTGAAAAATAAACGAAATTTTCTACCGAAAATCAACAATACAAACATTCCTCCAACGCTATTCAATTCGTTTCTATTTACATTCCGAAAGTCGAAATTAATTCGGATGATTTCACATTGAGTAACGGACAATTTGAGATAATTTCTGCTTCTGTTATTGGAGTCGACGACCGAACTACGGCCACCCTTTGCGGTTATTTTATTTTGGCTCAATTAAGGGAGCCCGATTTACAATAATTGTTTTAAACAAAGAAAATCGAAATATAATGAACACGTTCACCTTGTCAATTTAACAGAAAAAAAGTTAATCTCGCCTTCCTGTCTTACAATCTTTAGCCAATTAAAGATTCGATCAGTCAGAAAAATCAACCCCCACGAACATTTTTATTAGACTAAAAGGCGGCTGTTGGAATACCGTAATTTTGCATAGGGGTGAATTTTTGGCAATTTTATCGCTACAGCATCGATTATCCTTTAATTCTACCCTCTCATTACATCCATAAACCCAACTTTAATCGATACTGACCCCCTAATAAGTGATTTAATAATTGAAAAATTATAAATTCAGGCTTGGGAATGTGGAAAAAGTAGGTTTTCAACTGAAAATTGTCGTGTATTTCAAGTAAATTTCGAAGAAATAACTTTTATAGACTTTGTTTATTTATTAGAGATACAGTCAGTTTAGTCTAAATTTATAAAATATTTAAATTTCAAGATTGATATCATTATGTACTCTGATATACGAACCACTTAGAAGTTGATTATTTTTTTGTTGCAATCGAGAAACGTTTGTCGGTTGAAATTTGTTTATTTCTTCAATTAAGACTGTAACTCTTCAACATGGAGTTTCTCAAATATTATTTCTCAATCAAACAATTCTTCTGTTGGCATAAAATTTGTTAATTTGTCAAAAGGTGACTGGCCATTGGTCATTACACACTAAAACTGTTGTGTTTGTTGGCACGAAATTTAATGTTTTGTTGAGGAAAAACACGTTTTAATAAACAAATTTGATGGTGAATTGGGCCTGTTCAACAATCAAATTTCGTGTATGATCCTTATATTTGAATATTTCACGTAATATAATTAGACTGCGAAATTGGCTCTATTATAGATTCAACACGTTTGTATAATGTGGGTTTATGTTAAAGAAACAAAATTTCGAATGATTGAGGTCTTCTTTTATGTAGTTTTAACAGGTAAAAAAAACTTCATGTTATTGTTGAATTAACATTGCAGCGAGTCTGTAAGTTCTATTAACACGTTGGAGCATTAAAAGCCAAATTTGTAAAGATCAATGGCCTTAGAACGTGTATACGCGTACGAGAATATTGAAGAAAAGTAACCATCAACTAAATTTGTTGATTAATTTTATAAAGAAATTGGAATAAAAAATAACACAGAAATCTACATAGCGACATTGTGGCCTTAATAGACTTGTTGAGATTTTTTTTCGGATTCTACAAATTATCTAAACGGATGTTCGCTTTCCAATTTGTAATTGTATGCGATAATTACTAAATTCGTTTCTACAACAAAAAATATGACCGTTAGTTTAGAGAATATTTCCATTCTGTAAATAGAAAAATAGGGAAATATTGATTTTATAAAACGAAAATTGAGACAATTTTGTTGGTTTTATTTCGACAATAGGTGATTAAATTGCTTGAATCGAACAAATACGCTTGACCACTGTGTTGATTTTCTCTTATTACACATTGTAAAACAATACAAAAGTTTGGGAAAAACTCGGTTGACGTGTTGATTGTTTCTAATTAATGCGGTAATTTTCTGTTTGTTGAAAAAATGAAGGGTTAACGATTATTGTGACAGTTCAAACGAATCGTTAGGTAAACTAATGGGGGAATGTTTATGAAAGAGTCACGTTCATTGATATCCCATTCAAGGTTTCATCTTTATGGATTTTATCAATTCTTGTAACGGATATTTTACTATTGGATAAATGTTTTACTCTTGATTTTTGTTAAAATTCTTTAAAATCGGAATTACCAAAAGATTCGAAATTAACCACAATAATTGTAAATTACTACGATGATTACGACTTTAAAATATTTCCCTTCTAGATGAAAGTTTTGTCGAAAGTGGCTTTTAATTTGAGAACGGGGTTACCCTACAATCTGTTTTTGTTATTATTGTTTGTTGTAAGTAAAATTAAGTATTTTATTTTGTTATTTTAAGTTTTTGTACAAGTGAAAAAACAACCTTCGTTCAGTTATTAATTTCAGGGGGTAAAGGTTCATTAAAATTTAGGAAAGATCGCTTTTTATAACCAAATAAATGGAGTTAAAATGGAGTTTACAATCCTTAATGTTTTGTATTTAATTAACATAAATTTAAATTGATTAAGTCATTAACTAATTAAGACGGCAATTTTGTAAAAAAGCAGTTTTTAATTTATTTAAACTTCGACTTGTAAGAATTCAAGGAGTTGAAATAAAAGGGAAATTTTATTATATTCTAATTATATTTGATAAAAATTGTACATTCACTGTAAACGAATGAAAGCCTCTCCAGGAAGGTTCAAATAGTAAAAATTGAAATTTAAAATAGGAGAATGTAAATTAGAGTGGCACCCTATGAAGGAACTTTCCGAGTGGGGTTCTAATTGTTGTAGATATATGGACATAGAGAGAGAGGGGGCTGAATACACCCTCTATATTAAATAGTGTAGTTGTTATTCAAATCCAGTTCTAGTTGTATCGTCGATTCGATTATATAATTTTGAATTATTTTATTTTTATTTCGATTATTGGCTTATGTTTTGCTTTATTTGATTGTGTAATTATTAATTGCATATTTAAACAAATTTTTATTATAGTTTTATAAATAAATTTGTTTTTCTTGTTTGTTGCAGTGTAACACAAGTAATAATTTGAAATAGTGTTCGTTTACCACCGATGTCAAATTATCGTTCTCAGAATCAAACACAAGATTTCGATTCATCATCAACAACACCACCTCCACCAATATTACAAAACATGTCTTCCCAACGTTTTTGTTTAAGATGGAATAACCATCAATCGAATTTATTGTCAGTATTTGATCAATTATTACACGATGAAAGTTTCGTTGATGTAACATTAGCAGTTGAAGGACAATTATTACGTGCCCATAAAATGGTTTTATCAGCATGCAGTCCATATTTTCAAGCATTATTTGTTAATCATCCCGATAAACATCCAATAGTTATATTGAAAGATGTTCCTTATAGCGATATGAGGAGTCTATTAGACTTTATGTATCGTGGTGAAGTCAGTGTTGATCAAGATCGTTTAACTGCATTTTTACGAGTGGCAGAAAGTTTACGTATTAAAGGTTTAACCGAAGTGAATGAAGAAAAATGTGATACAATAACATCATCATTAACACAGCAACAACAACAGCAGCAGCAGCAACAACAAAACCAAATGAGTACCAATATATCACATTTGCAAAGACTGCAACAAAATAAACGTTTCAATAATTCATTAAATATGTTAGGTAATGCATTATTACAACCGAAACGGAAACGTGGACGACCTAGGAAATTATCAGGCAGTTCGAATGGTACACCCGGTGATGATTTCGATCGGAATGACTCATTAGTACAAGGTAGTCCGGAAATGTTAGAAGTTAAAATGGGTATGGATGGTTTTGGTGGTAATAATTCCGATTGTAGTACTGGTAAATCCGATATGAAAGATAATGATCTGGATGATAAAACATTAGATGATAATGAACCAGTTGCTGGTACATCAAAAGAACAAATCTTCAATAATTCGAAGAGTAATGACGATTTTCAATCATCGGGTGAGTTTTATAAAATTTCTAAAAAAATGAATTATTGAAATTCGGCAAAACTATTTCAGAGTGTCCTAAATTTTATTCTAAAAATATTTTAGTGGAGTTTTATAAAAATAAATCTGGGACACTCTGTATATAGTCTTGATTTAATTGTTTTATTTGACGGAAAATGCGTTGGATATTCCAGCGAATTTGCTGGTAATTAATCAAATGTAGTGTTTTATTTTTGTATTTAAATTTTTTAAAAATCTATCGCTAGAAATTCTAGAGATTGTTGTTTTTTAAAGTGTGAAGGGAAAAGCTATAGTGCTGTTTTTTTTTTAATAAAAATATTCTGACAATGGCAGAGAGAAAAGTGTACTTTCGATAATGTGTTTTAATCAAAATGTGTGCATCATAATGGAGGTGAGTTCTGCTGATGATTAATACAAAAAAATTGTGATAAGGGAAGAGTTAAGGAATGAGCCATTTTTTGTTTAACACACACATACATGTCTTATTCACAATTGACATTCTTTAATAAATTAATTAATCCTATAAAAATATCTTTTCATTACAGTTTAATTTGCTCATAACGCGGCTTATTTCCTATAGCTTTTCCCTTTTTTTACAATTGTTTAATTTAATATTCTAACATCAATTAATTTTGGTGGCGGGGTATTTCTTTCGTATATTTTCTCGTAATTTTTGTTTTATTAAAACGATTTTATTGATGAAATTTTCATGATTTTCAGGTGATAAAGATCGAACATCTCCAAATGTCCATTGTATAGATTTCAATTCATCGTTACATGAAGAATATAATTTACCATATCAGGATACATCAACATCAGATGTTGAAATAGACGGTGATGATAATGATATTCAAGTTATAATAGATACAAATTATGAAACCTTAGATATTAAACTTGATCCGAAAATGGTATTAGTTAATTATGATGATAATAGTAATAGTAACAGTAATAACAATAATACATCAAGTACTAGTAATATCAACAATAATAATAGGCGACAGCGTTCGAAATTGAATTTTGTTGAAGTTGAAGATTTTGCAAATTACGATATAGTTTTAGATGATCCATCATATGATTTTAAAACATTAAAATATGTTAATTATTCAAAGAAAATCATTGATCCGGATAAATCAGCACGTGATTTTTGTGTTCGAGAAAAAGATAATTTATATCGTTGTACTGTATGTGGACGTGTTTATACACATATCAGTAATTTCTGTCGACATTATATGACATCGCATAAATTGGATGTGAAAATGTTCTCATGTCCTGTTTGTTGTAAAGATTTTACAAGAAAAGATAATATGTTGGCTCATTTGAAAATTATCCATAAACAAAATATGAGCTAGTTTAAGAGTGCCTTAAGTTTATCAACACCATAATAATATCAAATTATATTGTGGCAATAATTTTTCTACATGATTTTTTATACAGAAAACTATTTTATATACACAAGTTATATATCTAGAGAGTCCAAATATTTTTTATAAATATTCTATTTTTGTGTGATCGAATTATAGTTAAGTTTCTCTTCATTATTTTTGTTCGGATTAATCACTATGGTAGATGTTTGATTTTTGTTACAAATGTTTGGTGCGTTTTTGGAATTGTTAATAGTTTGAGAAACTTTTCTCCGAATTATTAACACCATTTGGAGCTAAAATATCATTATATTGAGTACATGACAAATTAAAGGTGCCTTATTGATTTGAATGTCTACCATTTTGTTTAAATCATACAACAAATACAAATTATTATACCAATGTTACTTTATCACAATTAGCTCTTAGTTAGTTGATAGGTTTAAATAACGAACTGGCAATAATTTTTCCTATATATTAATATTTTATAATATATGTTGTATACATTAAAAAGAAAATGTCTGAATTGATTCTTGCCCTAGAATTTATACAATAATTGTATGTACAAAATAAAATTTTTCTCCTTTTTTTCTCTTAAACAAATTAACGCTTAAAAGTCTGAGGATATTAAAGGTAAAGTTGCAATATTTAATTTTCCCCATATTTCTTTAAATGTATAGTATTTTTCAGTTTTCTTTTATTTTATACTTAATTTTTCTAGATATTAGAGTATTTATTTTGCACTTTTATTACTTAGTTACCTTTATTATTATGATTATGATTTTTTATATTGGTAAATTTTGTAGCATGTATTTAGTTTGAACAAGAGAGAAATCGAGTTTTCTTTTAATAAAATTTGTTTTTATTTTGATTATGTTTATTTCAATTTATTTATTTATAATTTTTGTTTATTTCAATATTTCTAATGTTTTTCTAATTTACAGATTCAATTACTCAGAAGTTATTGACGCAGAAAATGGAAATTAACGACCAATCGGAGACGCAGGAAACAAATTCATGTAATTCCTCCGATAATATCAGTAATAATAATAATAATAGTAGTAATAATAATAATAATTCAACAACAATAACAAGTTCAACAACACAACCATTAAATAATCCAACAAATCCAATGAATCCACCATCAACAACAACAACACCATCGACAACTAGTGGCCGACAACCGGTAAAACGGCGTGCCCGTCGTCGTGCAACATCACAAAGTCAAGATCCAGCTGAACAATTAACTGAAATGTCTGTACGTGGTTTAAATTTATTTCGATATGCATCGATAAATGAGGGCGTTTATCAATGTACTGAATGTGCAAAAGTTGATGTACAAAAAACATTTAAAAACAAATATAGTTTTCAACGGCATGCATTCTTATATCATGAAGGCCATCAAAGGAAAGTCTTTCCATGTCCGGTATGCCAGAAGGAATTCTCACGGCCTGATAAAATGAAGAATCATATGAAAACTGTACATGATTGTTTTATGCCGAAAGATGTTGTCTTTCCACCTATGGGGTTTTTTCCAATACCGTGAAAACCTTTTAAATTAACAATATTCTACTTTTATTCTACTATTATGATTGTAATTAATAATTATTAATTTTTTTTTTTTAATTTGGGAGATGATTTGTAAGAGTTGTTGAGGAAAATTGCGCTGGAACGTAATTTTTCTTATAAAATTTTTTTAAAGAAAAGAATTGATTTCGTACTTGGTGCTCTAGTTGGTTAAAATTCAAAATTATTATTATAATTATTATTGATTTAGGAAAACGAAAAGTACAAGTTTTAATTATAGTTAGATACTTCATGTGATTAACTAATAATGGTTAAAGAATACCTTCTAAAGGTCTTTGTAATTAATTAGAAAATAATTTACCAATTACTGCTAAGCAGTGGATTAATCCAAAATCAATTAACATCGTACTAGTTTTTTTTTTTGTTTGTTTCTAAAGTTTATTATATAGTTTTTCTATTATTTTTCGGTTTGGATAGAATATAGGGGTATTTGCAAATATTTCTAGAATATAGCTTCGTAATATTTAACAGTTCTTGTTCATATTATAAATAAATAAATAAATCTATAGTAATATAAAAGAAATCGCCATAAAATGGGGTGACAAGCTATAAATATTGCACAATAAAATTGAATCAAATTCAATTTTTCCACAAATTCGTTACTCCATTTGTTTGGTTTACGATCAATTTTTATTTATAGACTAATGTTAATATTGTTCAAAGAAAAAGCCGAAATATTGACTGCACAAAGTAGACAATAATTATATTTTATAATAATAATAATAACATTTTATATATATATGTAGATTATATCGTCATTGCACAATAGTTTATGTAAAAATACGCCAATTGAAAATTGAAAATAATATTAATTTATAGGTGTCGGGACAAAGTTGACAATAATTTCTCCTCGATTAATACATTTAATAATTTCGAAATCTAATTTCCTTTTTTTTAATAATTTTCTATTCTAACTATTTGGCGATAATTCAACGTTATTGTAAAAACAAAACAACTGTATTTATGAAATGCAATAGTTCTACAATCACCATGTGATAGTTTTTTTTGTTTAATTTTATTTTATTATTATTTTGTTTAACGTTTTGTTAGGCCGAGGCCAGTTTTGTCACTGTTCTTCCATATAAGATTGTTGTCTGTTTGTTGAATGGAAACGATAACGAAATGATAATAACAAGAATACAGTCACAGTCTTTTATTATTAAGAAGAAATAAGTACTAAGTGCAATTAATATAGAAATTTATATATATGAATATACTAATGTTGATAGATTAAGATCAAAATTATCCAATTATATATATTATAATATATATATATGTATATTGTAACACAAGAAAGCAATTTGTTATCAGATTTTATAAAAATGTAGAGAGTATGTTTCGTTTCTAAATCTTAAAAAGCAAAAACGAAAAGAAATCGTGTATTCAGTGATCCTTTATTTCTTATTGTTATCAGTTAAAATCGTCGACTTTTATTTTCTTGTTTCTTTTTGATTTTTTTTTTTTGTATTAAAATGCTTTTTAGCTTATTGTATATTGATTTATTTTATTTTATTTTATTTTTACCTTATGTGTTATTTTCGTTATAGATTATTTTACAAAAAGGAAAAGTGACACTTGGTGCAAATATGTATTATACTTATATAAATTTATTTCACAAACACATACACATTAAAAAAAAACAAGAATTATGGTAAGAGTTTAATTGTTTGTTTATTGTACTTTCATTATTAATAAATCTACCTCTAATAATGCGAGTTCTTTACGAACTGGTCCACAATTCATTCAATCCCTCGATTGTTCCTCCTTTAATTTAGTTTAATGTTGTAAATTCCTCTAACTTGACTAACACGTGTTGATTTAATTTCTTTCTAATTGCAGAAGAATATTACGATTATCAAGAGAACAATCAAAATCATACGAATCTACCATCGGCAATTACAATAGAATTATTACCGGCGGTTAAACAAGAAACGGTAATAATATCAACAGAAGCGGCGAGGAGTATGTTGAGTGAAACTATCGAGAATCATGACAATTACGATAAAGCAATGGAATCAAATACTGGTGTACATTTTTTAACGGATGATGAATGCAGTAATGTTGGTACGACAATAGTGACGACAAAATTGGAAACTAACGAGAATTATGAGAAGAAAAAGAATGAATTATTGGAATATTTAACGAGACATGATGGTAGTGTTGTTTGTAAATTATGCGGTGAAGTATTGGCATCACGAACACATTGGTATCGGCATAAATATAAATTACATGTGAACAATTTAGTGAATCCAGCACCATTATTTAAATGTACACATTGTAATGTATTCTTCAAAAGTCGTAAAGGGTATATGGGTCATATATCGGCGCGACATTCCGATAATACCACATTACCATCTCCGTTAACGACAACAACAACAGCCATAACAAATGAACAGAACGACGATTTGAATATCAGTAATATCAAAGAGGAAATCATTGAAACGTCCGGTGATAATTCCAATAAACTAACAAACAAAAAGAAGGATTGTAATAATAAACCGGCCGATTGGCAGGAGCAGCGTGTTAAAGAAGAGAAATTAGTCGCCGATATCATCGATCGTGTACGTAAAGAGTGCGAGGCTCAAGGGGCGGCTGTTAGCCGGCGCGGCTATAGCCGACGATCCACTGTTATGAATACAATGTGCAACTCGTGTAATTAGAGAGATTTTTCGATGAATTACAGTGCCAGGATTGATCGAACACCAATCTTTTTAATATAAGAGAATATTTTGAATCCGACGAAAATATCACCTCAAATCCGACAAAAATTCTGGTACAAATGTTGATTTGGGTTTGTTTTAATTTGCCAAATGCAGGTTCCTATTTTTATCATAAATATTCATTGCGGGAACATTTTGCAATAATTTTAAATAATATTGAAAGTTTAGCTCAATACGAAACGTGATTGTTTATTGTTTGGGGTTGTGTTGGAAAATATCGGGGAAATTGCCGGTTTTCTCAGATATTTTCAAACTGGTTTCTTTTCGATTGCTCAATTTGTATATTTCGTGTGCCAAAATCGTTTGAATTATTTCGTGCCAAACATAATGTACCTATTTCAAGTATTATATAACTATTATATATTTACATAATATATTTATTAACTTTTCTTTCATTCGTAATAATGAATAACAATAATAATACTAATAATTAGAAAGAAGATAATGTAAAGAATATTTTTAATATCATGTAGTTGTATAGAGTGCCAAAAGGGATTCTTCCTCTCGTGTAAAGTTTTCTCTCGTCTTTTAAAGTCTGATTCAAGTGATTGAGTATAATTTTAATCAAATAGCCTTGTAGAATATCGTTAAATATACGATTTTTTTCGTTTCGAAATACGTGCATTGTCCGAATAAAAATTTATTTTCACTCTGTGGATGATGCACTGGTATTGCAATCATTCATTTCACTTGTGAACTTTTAATTATGTACCATAGTGAATGTAAAAAGAAAACGATTTATGTGTTATCCGATTTTAATCCAAATAAAAAGAAAATTCAATTCTCATTTAAAAGTTTGTTGAATTTAACCTGTAATTAGTAGAAATACCCTTTTGAACGTTCCAAAAACTGGTCAATTTTCTAATATAAACATTCACTGTTTATTTAGGACCAAATGAATATTTAAAATTGGTGCGGTAAATGGTTAAAAATTTTCTAAATAAATGTTTATTTAATCATCGACATTCGTTTGAAAAAAATTGGCCAACAAACAGGGTTGTCGAGAAACAAATCGATTTGATATTTTGAAATTCTTTATTTTAACATTTTATATCATTCTAAGGTATTTACACAACATTCATTCAAGTTAAGTGGTTAACAACCGAAACAGAGACGAGATTCAGTCAAGTTGCCATCATCACCACTTTGCAAATTACCATATCAACCCCTAAGGAGATGGTGGAAAAACAATCCCAACGGTAGCTTGAGGGTAGCAGCATCCTTCTATTTCGTTCTCGGTAAGCACCTTGAGGGTAATTGTCAGAAAACGACCGAAATTCTACGTGTACAACTCTTAGTAATTTTGTTGTTACAACATCAATTTTCATCGTTCAAATGCTGATTATATTAACAATAGTGGTGGGTGTTGTATCGATTTTGGACGATTTAATGTCACACCGTCTATAATTTGATTGGAATGTAATAGGACTGTTGGGTGCACTACAGTTACGCGCCATTGGGATTTATTGAACACCACCTTTAATTAAGCACTTAAGCCGGCACATAGTCCCGGACTTTCTCCATCCAACTAACGAAAATTAAGCACTGTAACTGTAGAGGACTAACGGTCGTTTTCTAATCGGATTAAGGATGCGATCTGTGGCAACTGACTAATACTCGACCCAACGAGATTGTTGACGGTCGAAAGGCCGTCTCTTCAAGGTGTCTTTTTCAATTTTTCTTCACAATTTAGATTTTATACAAATAAGTCGTTTCATATACAAAACATGATCGAATCGTTTCGCCCAACAATTATAATGACAAGGGCCCCTGAAAATTCCTTTTATTAGTCAATATTTAATAAAACTGTCAACGGATTAATAAAGGGAACACGTTTCAAAAATGGTAATTTATTAATTTTATGAACGCAAAGGAATTTTCCAAGAGGATTTACATGAGAATTGCTGGAATGACAGACCCTGGGATTATAATTTGTTGGTTACATTGCGATCTGGAATGACACGATGGAGCAAAGAAAGATAGAGTTAGAGAGAGATTTGTGCTGTTGCTGCAGCAGCCGTTTAAATTATAATTTTCTTTTACATCTCTGGAAAATGCGGAATGAATTTTAACAGATTTCGTTGGAAAAAAGCGTTACAAATTTGATGCAATTTCCCTCGATTTTGTTGGATTGTAATTCGAATTGAGAAAAAAAACACATTCATCCCTTAGGGACAATTTTGTTTGTTCCTGTTAAAAATAAATTGTAATTTTCCAGCTTATGGTGGCTTGTAATATTACAAAACTAATTATTCACAGATTAGTTTAGGTATACACTTAGGGTTTAATGGAAAATCATACTTTTCCCCATGTAAAATTCACTAAGTCTGCCCGTTAGTGGCGTTATAGTCATATTGATTAATTATAGTATCAATTGTTGTTTTGAATAGAAAAAAGTTTGAGCAAAGTTATTGCAAATATCGAACACATTTATACCGTCACACTCTCAATTCCTCCATAGTATTCTGTTTCGAGTTCATATGTGTATTTTTTTTAGTTAAAGTACCAGTGTTGATCAACTGTATACTGTGTGTTGATAATAACGGTTGGTTCTCCGGCACTTGATTGGACGATAAAGTGTTAACGTTAGCTTTGGAGATTTTGGGCGGCGGTGGCGGCCTAGGAAGTCCAGCTGTGTTATTTTGAGGTAAATCAGCGAATTCCGGTGGCGGTAATTGGTGATGCGAATGATGATGGCCTAAAATCGTAGCTGGATCACTTTTAACACCGATAATACTCGATTCTAAATCACCACAGATATTATTCGGCATCTGGCCGTTCTCATTGCGTTTCTTCGGTTGGCCACCACTGTTCTCATTCATTCGTGTCTTATCACGTTGATAATAAACACCGGCAAATATTAACACGTTCAATATCAATAACGAACAACCGATGGCTATTGTAACACTTAAGGCTGTACTGTAAGCGGCGAAACCGTCTTCAACTGGATGTGGTGTTGTACTCATACCGCCCAATTCTTCAACACGTTCGGTTGAATCGACCCCGGCTAGTGTTACTGAAAATGATGAATTGTTTGTTGATAGTGGGGTTACGCGTTCGTTTGGATTTTCAGTTGCTGGCAATTTACGTGGATTCAACGATGGCAGTCTTGGCGGTGGTGGTGTATCGTCGTCGGGTAGTTGATGATGGGACATTGGTACATCATCGCCGCCTGGTTTATGCAAATCCGGTACTAGATTCAACCAAAATGATAAGCGATGGGCGCGATAGTGGTTCTTCAATTTCGGTTTTGTATCTGCAAAATCGATAAATTCAACAAAACTAGTAAGTATGTTAGAATTGATGTTTTCAATTATTTAACAAACATTATCACATCGTGGAATAAATGTTTAATACAATTATTGGAACATACAAGTAAATGTTTCTATATTGTAATAGATGTAGTAAACAGATTTAGTATTCGGTTTGTTTGATTATAACAATTGTTAAACATTAATTAAACTATTCCCAGTTATAGTTCTCATTAATGTTCCAAAATTATATGAATGTTGTTATTTAATCGAAACTAAACGAAAATTTATTATTACAATTCATATCACACATAGGTATGGATCGTTCATAAGAATTGTGGGAAATTCGAAATCCGTTTTACACCGGATTTATAAAATTACTTTAACAATTAATAACCAAATCCGGTCGGAGATTGTTAATCATCTATTTTATTCTATCTAATTTGACGAAATATCTGAAACGTTCATAAATTTCAAATTCAATACGTCCTTTCAATCGATTTATTATTATAAACACATTTATTTAAAATTTACGTTTCCTATGCGATAAGTTGCAATTTTACTGTAGACGAAATTTAGAAGATTGATAACGTGCCAGTGATACTCTAAGGATAGATTTTTTCAAACAGATCTGCAAAATTCCAAGTGTGTCACAATGATTTACGGAGTGGTGTATTTGTTTGACATGAAATGAACAATGTATCGTGTCATCGCGATATCTCATCAAAAGATATCGGCTGTAAAATTAGAATTGTCGAATCTCAACTAGAAAATAGTGTAATTGGGATTACTGTGAAGTTGTAATTGTTAAAAATTTAATAAACATCGTTTTCACTGATGTACGAACGTTAACAAGAAGATTGTAAATGAAATTGAGAAGAATATTTATGCGAAATCTAGTTGAAATGTCAGAAATCCTCCTTTCTTTCCCAAATCTGTGGGAAGTCGTTACTTAGCTGTGCCCACGAGCGTGAAGATAGGCACTCTATTGAGTTGCTTTAGGGTAATGGGGGCATTCAGATAACGTTTTTGCATGCGCCGGGAAAGTGAAAGCGATCGTCTGGTCTGCGGATCAAATTCTATTTTATTTGCCAAATATCACCCAAGTTGAAGAAATTCAATTAGAATCTCTTTTATTTTATGATGATACATGAATTGTAGTACGGTAAAGAATATGGTGTATTTTAACTGACTAAATGTCGGAAATAGTGAAAGCAAGAAGGAACGATTTCAACAACATCTCCACGTTAACAGGGCACTTTAGCGTTCCTTACAATTCTACATAAATTTTTAAAGTTTGTAACAAATAAAAAAGTACTAAAGTCGTGATCAACAACCCTTATTCTTATTGATGATTAAATCTTTCTTGTTAAAGAATGAAAAGTGAAGCAATCAAGATGACATAAAACGAGGCAAGCGGAAAAATTGCTGCAATAAAAGAATATTGACATTTTGAGAGAGTAGCATTTCATGAGTTTAAATTAAAATAAGTAGATTGTTGATGGTGTCTAATCTAAATTTGAAAACGATCATTTGTCTTTGATTCATTAAGTCGTATTGTTCGAATAAGTTGTATTGAATTTCAACTTCTACCCGGTAGATTCGTTTAGTTAAGTAGAGTTTGGCATGAAATAAAATAGATTGTGTTTGATTTATATGCAAGAGATAGTCGACGTTGCTCTCTAAGGTGGTTCCGTAGGAAATTGAAAATTAGCAGTTTGAATGGTTTGGTGTTGATGAGGCGACATGCGATCTTGTTGATCTAAGGAGCCACAAATTAGCTGACTAATTTAATTCAAATCAATATAGGGGTGTGTCGATGTTGTTCTTTTGATTCTCACGTAAAATTATAATTTCCATGCCTAAAAATGTTAAACCGATAAACTGTTTTCCCGTTTTATATTTTTTTTATTGAAACTTTAACAGCATCACTTAGATGTATGAAGTGGGTCTGAGATGGGGTTGAATTAAATGTATCGGTGCACGTTCATGATGATCCGCTGGAATTTCAAATAGGACAAGTCTATCTTGCCGTGGAGTTTCAGATGAAAACACGACTGTAACGTTAGATTCTCACTTTGAGAAACATTGGCAAGATCAAACTAGTGTTATGACTACTGATACAAAGTTATTTCTAGACGGAAACGATGTTGCTTCAGTCGTTTATAAAGACATATCTAAACTTTATATGTAAGTAAGGAAAGAAACCAATTTTAGGTTCGCATGCATAGAAGATGGTAATGTACATTTCATACGATGCCTACCTAAATTTAAATATTTCTTGTGCACGGCCTCGTACGCTGTCCATTCTATATTCTTGAAACGATTTCGTTCTTGACGTGCACCTTCCGGTAGCTCGTTGGGATTTCTATAAAGCAAAATTATTTTTTAAGTGGATGAGTTCAACTAAAAGAATAGAATAAAACTAGTACAATAGAGGGAATTATAAGAAATAGTCTGGCAATAGTCTTGAAATGTACAGTTTCTTGTTGGCTATATCCAACTGTTCTAAATCAGTCCACTTGTGACGGCTAGTGGTTTTTACCCTCTATATACCCATCTTATTCTACGAGCTATTAAACGCAACTTTTAGTTAACAATTAAGGCATATATTCAACAATGCTGTTGTTGTTGAAGAGCCTCCAAGAACTTTACAACAATTCAAAACTGATTCTTACCCAGTTCTAGCGAAATTACTCCAATAGATCATCATAGTTTCGGATAGGAGCAGCTCAGATTTCGTATAGTTTCTTTCAAAGTGCATGAAACCACCGACTAGAGGAGCACCGAACAAGTAGGGCAACTCTTCACCGTGGATGCATCCCTGTCGCTGAAAATTAATAGCAACTATAAGTGTCTCAACCACAACTTTGGTGATAATCGATGTGGTGTGCGGTAGTTTCTTGAACGTTACAGTAATAAGTTAGCATAGAGAATTAATTCCGATTTTAACATATTGATTACCGTGCTTTTAAAGGGTCTTTTTTATGTTATCAAAAGCTCACCCATTGTTTGTGTTTTTCTGGGCGCATATGTGTGTCCAAGCTCGGAAACAGGTCAAATTCTAGGCAACATCCGTTTTGTATAAAACTGGATAATTCTTATGCTGGCAATACATATACATATCTTTTTGCTGTGTTAAAGCTTACATCTCCAAATAGCACTTAAATTATTCATATGGTATATTTCATTCGCGCTCACGTGAACATTACTGCTGTTCCTGTTTCTGACTAGTTTCCTGCAAGAGTTTACCGAAGCAACTTGATAAATGGGTTTTTACCGTTTAAGATGTGGCTCTTTCATCGACTAATACGGAATCGTTAAACTTGTCGAATCCAAAAAGTTCACTTGAAGAATAATCGACATCAATATGAAAAGGACGATAAAGGTACAACTCTATTCAAAGGTGGTGTACTTTAAATTTAATCTTCAAATAAGTGAGGAAGAAGATCAACTTCTATGTTGAAATATTTATTACAATGATGTAGAGTCAAAAGGAATGTAAACATTACAATTGAATCTAGACTAGTAGTATTTCTAAATAATTAAACTATACTCAAGGGGTTTTGTCATGAAAAATCTGCAAATTATTAAAGTAAAACTTATAGCTTTATTTTGCTTTATTAAAAAAGCTGGCTTTATTAGAAATTCCAAGCACACTCTAAACATTGGTCAGAATCCTTCATTTCATTTACAAACGTCTATTATTCAACGGAATTTTTCCATGAAATAGATTGAGTAATTAAAAATAAATTTCTTATGGCTGAAACTCTATAGTTGATTTTTTGAAGCAGGTAAAATCACTCGGAAAATTATAGAACGTACACACATCATTTGTACGGCTGGAAATCAATAATAAAGATACGCTAGTCGTATTTTATAACATCCCTATTGGGGACAGTGAATAATGGAAATGAGAGTGGGTGGTTTGGATGAAATTTTGAATACAAAATTTTATAGAATGGTAAAATTCCTTGTTGAAAGGTGAATTTTATAGTGTTTTAAAGATATTCTACTAGAATTGTCCGACATGTTATCTTAGTTATTTAGTTATTCATAAAAATTGTCAGCCGTTAATAAAGTTAACATTGTAATCAAGTCATAAAAATGTAATAGACTTCACTGTAAATTGCTCTTCTTATTTGAATTATGCACAATGTAAGACAAGAGATGGTATGTTCCACTAAAACTTTCCAACTAAATATGTATGTAGTTAAAGTGGAATTAAGGCTATCTGCATTGTCCGACAATATTTCAAGTAATTATGGGAATTTATATGTAATTAAGTTGGTAGTTTGTTAAAACTGCGACTCTTTAGATAAGACAATAGTTGGTCGGTATGGACGTATAAAAATCGTGAAATTCTATTAAAAAAACAACAACCGATTCTAATTTTCCATTGATTGTAAAAGCTCTATTATTAAATGAAACAATCCAACTGAAAATTCTATCTGATGTAATAGTAAAGCGTAGAAAATTGCCCAAAACTACATTGTAAATCAATTTACGGAAATATACCAGCTATATTCGCAATTTTCAGTTCACAAAACTATTTAATCCCGACTGAAATTGTCGTGTTCCCCCCCAGAAAAATAATTATAATCCTGTTTGATGGTAGTATAATTGAGATTAGATTGCGGCTCAATTAAGTGTGAATAGAATGAAATGAATAGCAGATGGATATCAGTTTCTGCTTTTGTCCATTATTAGTTTTTTGTACTATTATCAATTGTTTGATGGTTTCTTTCATCAAAAAGAAATAAAAGAAGCAGCAAATCGATGGTCTTTGAATACGATTTATGTTTTAAATATGACTTTTATCAAGACAACAAATAAAACAATAATTTAGAACTGGATCGTTGAAGCGTCTGAAAAGGCTACTTCACACCAAATAAAGTGACTTGGAGTGGATCCAAGAAGAAAAAAGGCCCAATCGATAAGACACGCGACCAAGTGGATACGACTGTTTTAATAGATCCCCAATCCACCCACGATTTCGTTCTCTTTCCATTTATTCATCTCGCTTTTTAACCGGAAATCTGAGTTCAAAATCGACTTTTTTCTTCTTGTTCCGACCCATTCGTCAACGTTTCTGTTTATAAAATCCCAAATTACAGGAAGTTAAATACAACCCGTACCCTGGAAACAACTGGAAAGCAAAGATTAGTCTATGATGGAAATTTTTACGTCCAATTCAGAATCAATTAGGCTGTTTATTAAATTTGCCAAATAAATTTATTCGGAGAGAATCGATAATTTTTCAAATATTCCAGTCTTAATAAGGCCCAATATAAATAAGAATATTTAATTTGTGGCATTCTTGTTATTGTTCTTATTTCCGTTTCTACAGCTGTTCATTCTCCTTGTTATCGTTCAACACTTAATTCGATTGTTTAGCCTCTACAACTTGACAATTCGATAATTAAAACATTAATTAGTTAGCATTCCCAAATCTCGGCGGTATTCTGTATTTTGAAGCTTAAGTGTGCATGGAAAGTACGAATTTAGTCTCATTTATTAGCGGAGGGTGTCTTAATAATTTTTGCTTTATTCTTGTTTTGGAAATTAAATTGTCTCGAATGTGAAACTTGATGTTTAAGCGGATCTGAGAGCCATTCATTTTTCTTTTGAAAGGCTTCCTTAATAATAATTCGGAATGAAGAATAAGTAACTCGTAATTTTCCACCTTAAAGGAAGAACTATCTGATGTAAAAGTCTAACGAATATTGATTATGAAGGATTTGTTATTAAATAAAAAGCGATAATAGGATTAACTGTTATTTTCTGTAATTATTCAGAATGATTAACGATAATGGCGGAGCATGTTGTGATTTTTTTCTCTTTTCTTCCCCCTATAGAAGCAGCCTCTTTTATAAATTAAAGAATAATGTTGTTGTCGTCTTGGTGAATCACTCATACTGTGTATTCTTTGTTTTCCGTCTATAGGTAGGCGTCGTTAGCTTGTATACTCTTTTTGCTGTATTTCCTACCCTCGCCCGTTCATTTATCATTCTTATTCTGTTTTTATGCAAGGAGAACACGTCGGCCGCGCAAGGTAATAAAAAGTCGTTAAAAATCGTCATTAGCACACAGTAAACATCAAGACCAAACTGTCGACAATCAATTTCCACTTGAACCTCGCACTTCTGTAATTGACAATTCATTATATACACAAAAAAGCCACGAATAAAATCGTCTATAAATGTTGCTACTTTACTTCAGTTTATTTTTTCTCCACTACCACCTCCCCGACCGATATTTTCGTAGAGCTTTCACATTGTGCAAGGGCGTATCTTTCCTCTATTCCCTAAAGAAATTGTTTCCGGGTGATAAATAAATGAAGTTTCCACCTTTTCTAGCAAAAAAAAAACTATGTACGTGATGAATCCGGGCAATTATAAAGATTGAAAGTGTAGCAACCCATTGCCGACAACTGGATTGATTAAGACACCATCCAGAAGTGACGAGATTGTTAGCTTTATCGTTTAGTTTCTTAAACTACATTTCAACAGAGCTTTATCGGTTCTAACGACAACTCAGTTTAAAACGATATTTTCGGCTAGAGTTTTCAACAATGTCGTATCAGATTACGTATCAACATCATATTTTTCAAGCGTGATGACGTTTTGAATACATCAACTGGGCAATTTGAATGCGTCTGTGTATTTTACAACGTTAGGAACAAGGGATAGTCGTTAAATTTCGCCGGCTCGTTTAAAATATTCACAAGACCGTTTGCAAAATTTTACGATTCTATTTGACAGTAAAAGGTTTATTTAAATTGTTTGATACACTTACATAGTTATATCAATATCGACATTGATACAAAACATTGTGGCTTTTTCAAATCTTTTGATTTATTTTAGTTACTGGGACTTTTTTACGGTTTAAAGCTCCTTAGAATTCCACCTTTATAGGGATTTATTTATTTGTAAACTTTGCAATACCGTATTTTGTTGGAAGTTTTAATCAGAAAGGTACAATCGCCGGAATAACTCGAATTCGGATGCAAGATTATTTGAAAGCTACCATATTCCTTACATAGATGTGGTCAAATCCAATTCAATTGGAATGGATCTATTAAAATACATTTTAGATGCAAATAAGGGTATGAATTGTTGTAGAAGTGCTCCAAGGCACAGAATAATGGCCACCTAATTGATTATCTTTGAATTAAAGGAATTTGTGGTGGTTATTGAGATAAAGATTGCAATTTGTTCAGAATATTCCATTTGTTTGTTGTACTTTTGGTGGATGCATTTAGATTAGCTTTTATAGGTTTTAATGTTATTGTTTATAATGTACAAGCCTTTTTAGGTTATTGTGGTGCAAAATAGTAGCGATTAAATTCAAATTTACAGCTTCCGACATTTATTACGCGATTTTAAACATCAACCAAACAATACAAATAGAATTTAGATTAAGTTGTTTTATAGCTTCATTCGAACGGGTATTGGAATTTATAAGTAAACAATACCTTATGATATAATCGGTACATAAATTTGTTTGATTACTTGTAAATATCGGCCGATTATCGCTAGAATACGACGATAAAATGATCAATTTTCTAGATAGAAATCGGGTGATATAAATAAATTCTCGGCAATTTCCATAATCGGATACGTCTTGCAAAGCTAGCGACATAAAGGAATCGAAATAAAATAGTTCCACTCACCTGAGGATAGTCGCCGAACTTTGTTTGATAATCAAAGACGTATAAATAAGAGTTTCGATGTTCAGCTGAATGTAAATCAGCTGTATGCACAACCGGTGCAACGTATTGTGCATCCGATAGTGCCTCCAAAGTTTCATCACGAATATTGATTGGATGTTGAACCGGCCGTTCCCAATCCGTATATTCATTAACAATTGTTGCTAGAATCTCCGATAAATGATAACTGTACGTATTGCGAACGAATGTACGTAGGATTTTTGCACGTCGATCCGCTTCAATGCCGTATTGTACATCTTCACCATTAAAAGCGAAATACGCTTCAGCTTTAACAACGCCCAATAATAGATCGTAACGAGACAATTTCGAAACTACCGATTTTCTTAATAATACATTATTGAGTATGTTGATGGTGTTCTGCGGTTCGTTCTTCTTCGGTTTGTTCGAATCGAATTCACCATAATGGGTAGCCGTATCGCCTGGAAAATTCTCTGAAATTATCTCAACATTAATCTCAGATATTTGATGTTTAAATGTTTGAAATTCAATTAAGCTGCGATCACTAATATTCGTACAACTTTGAAATGTTTGTACACTAGTGTATTGACTAATGTTTTAAAGTGTTAGTTTGCATTTAGTTAAATTAATTAGCACAACTGGATAAGTGACTTAAATGATAGTTTATATAGATTTTACGATCGTCGGAATATCAATTAATTACAACAAGAAGTTTTAGTACATCTACAAGTCAGGAACTCAACTATTTTGTGTTTGGTTTAATTAATAATAATTACACCAACTTATAGTTTAGATATCTATAATTGAATGTACTATTGGAATAGTAGCGACTTTGTGCTAAGTTCTGGAAAGTTTTTTTCTATAATAGTCCTGTAATTCTTCAGTTGTAACTACAAGTTTATACTGTTGCCTACTGGGGAATACTCTTAATCCAGCCAAATTTATCCACTATATCACTGTAATTCGAAAGAAAGTAGTTGTATTGTTACAAGCAGTTTATAAATTATTGTCAAACAAATAAGATTTAGAATTTTCGTTGCCCCAAGAACTTTCAACTTTATGTTTGAGATGAATTACAGTAAAATTACTCAATGTAAATATGTAAATCCGCATTCTCTAACGGATATCCTTTTACACGTCCTCTACCGCTGAAATTTCTTAAAATAATAAATGAATTAGCTTTTACACAAAAAATAGTACAGAAACAAATATTTGCGAACTGATTTCGACTATAGATTTGAATTTGGCGCGCTGTAATTCCGGCTTCTTATTGGCTACTTTACTGTCAAATTTATCCAACTAGATTAGTCTGACAGCTAACCTATAAATAACCGATTTTCATTTAAATAAAGCTTTTATATTTGTAATTTGTCAATTATAAAAGCCTAAATTTCACCATCTAGTTAAATTAATTGATTTAAAATAACGGATATGAATATTTAAATTTACGACCAAAACGATTTGGTTTCTTTTCTAGTGACTTTTACTATGTAAACATTTAAAAGTTGGTACTCACTGGAATATAAGTGACAGTTGTCATATTGTATTTAATTTATTTTAATTTATTGCGTTTTGCTTAAATAATTGATAATTTTAATTAAAAAAAACGTCATTTTTCAATAAATAATGAATTAATAAAAGGTGCAAATAATCGGGAAATATGGAGAACAATTTTTGATTATGGTGGTACCAATTATGACGAATTCCTCAAACTTCAAACGCTGAGCTTCAAAAAGGTAAGTTGTTACTTTTGTATAAATTATTTTGATATTTTCAAACGATATTTTAAACGAATACTGTATTTTAAACGCAACGAAAAATGGTGGATGCGCCGGTTTTGCCCAATTTCCAAATAATTCTCCAGTGTTAAAACTGTACGGTTGAGGGGTTATGCGATCGTTACCTGGTGGTTCTCCGGTGTCGATGACGACTCCATCGACGCTTGGTCCAAAAGCGAAAGCGAATTCCGGCGCAACGACCGGTGTCGACATTAACGTCTCAAGGGGTCTTTCGCGAAGGCACTTCATTAGATGTGGATGTGGTAGTTCTGGCGAACAATTTGCATGAATGGCAACTTGGGCTGCATACCGGGACGGCTCCTGTATTAATGCCCATGGTGATAATGCTGAGCCTGACATTAGAATCGCCCGATGGAACAATACACCTGGAAATATATTCAAATATTATACAGTAGATTGGTCGATTTGTAACAATTGATCAATTTATTGATTTATTCCATTGATCAAATTGATGTGTGAATATATCGAAGGGTATTTTGTTGGATGGATTAGGTAATTTTCTAAAGTAACTGGCAAATGGTTTGAAATCCATCTTGGAATTGATTACATTTAGAGATCAAGTTAGGTCACGATGTGTATTTGTGTTTGTGTGCGCTCGTAAAGTGCTACTTGTAAATTATTCCAGTCCAATTAAAACAAAAAAGAACTTAAACGATTCCTGCAATTTCGTTTAACCCAATCGTGTTTCCTTTTTAGAAAAGTTTTTTTGCTAACCGATTTTCCTTTTAAAAAATTATTCTCAATCTGTCAATGTGCGCCAATAGGGAACAGTTCGATTTTTCCCGTAGAATACATTTTCGCTTTTGCATATTTGCTGAAGTGTGCAAATAAAATTGGAATAGAGTCACAGTAGTAAAGGAACGAAAAGTGTGAATTTTTTCACTTGATTTCCATCAGAATTGAAATTGTTACACTTGTAAAATTCTTCATTCTAATTTCTTCTATAATATTGAATTACTTTTTATGTTGTGGTTTTAATCAAACGGCTTTATTAAAAATCAATTTGGATATTCTAAGATTGGTTAACTTTGTGGATGACATTCGAAAGAATCAGCCTCGTGTCTCTTTATCGATCGTTGTCAGTTCACTTCCGGCCAATAAGTCAATTACAGGGTAGGATACGGACAATGGCATTTGGCAGAACTTCAAGACGCCCATGGTTTGATTTATAATCGGCAGATAGCGCGCCGCAATTTAGTTTGAATATAGATATGTATTTAGAGGTATCGACTTGTATGTGGGCTGAATATTATCGTTGATTTATAACATCAAAGTCCCTAGGTTAATATTCAGTCAAACACATTTATGCACACATAACGGATATAGGTATTGGTATACCTTTGAACGGTCTCCACTAAAACCACTAAAATTGATGTTTACTTTCGATCCTTCACAATAATTGACAAAAACCTTTAAGACTGAATATCTTAATTAAAACAGCAGGAGTTTTTTATAACGACATATTTCGAGAATATTCATTAGAAACTTCATTTTTGAGTTAAATTTCCCCATGGAGGACGAAGTTGCTTGAATATCAACATCCTTCGAGATTTCTAGATTGAGTAATTGAGATTCAAATCACTGTTAAAATTGAAATGAAGGAAAAAGTAACAATTAAAAAGGTCCGAACTATTGTTTTAACATTCCCTATTTTGATTATCCTGCAAATGCTCGTTTGACGCTTTATGTGCTTTTATTTATTGCATTTGATTTGATAGAACATAGAATTTAGCCAATGATTGTATCCGTTAATTTTTGAATTGTAACGAATTTAAATCTAGTTTATTGTATTTTGTTGAATTGGGATTTTTTTCACCTTAGAGACACAACAACAATACAATTTAAAGTTTTTAATAATTAGCCTTGCTGTTGTCGATGTTTGAAACGAATAATTCACGAAATAGAATTAGGCATGTTTCATTTTCACAATAAGGTTTAATAAAATTACAAATTTATATTAATAAAATTATCTATACAAAGGTGAATTGATGAAAAGGCCTAACTAAATGTAAACCAAGATAACTAATTTTCGCTTTTGTTCCAATATTGTTAGCAAAAGTGCTAATCAGTCTATTTGATGTTTACAATTGTGTGTGAGTTTCGCAATAAAACAAAAATGCGTGGTGTTCTCTTTTTTTTGTCTGAGGGGGTGATAGTAAAGAGCAGGAATTTCGCTTACATACCTTCAGGAACAGCACTGGACGTTAACAGGAAGTTGACGCAAGCGGCCCCAGTTCCATGGCCTACAACAGTAACATTAGTTGGATCTCCGCCAAATACAGCAATGTTTTCCTGTATAAAGTGTAGGGCAGCTATTTGGTCCATAAGGCCGTAATTTGCTGGTGACTTGGAATACGGGTCGGTGTTTGCGTTTAGGAAGCCTGCAAACAAATATACCAAACTTATTAAATACGTTACAGATACTCATAAGACTTTGACATTGTATCTTTATCTTTACAATCTAAACTGTATGTACAAATAGAAAGAGATAGAACGAACGTGAACAAACAATATAGAATTGGAATGAAAGGGACAAGAGGAAGACTGCCGGATTTTAGAACAACGAATTGGATTCAAGGATAATTTGTTTCCGGCCAACTCGTTATATTCTTGGTTGTATGTCTTCTCTACTCCAACCCTGGATACAGAGAGAGAGTTTGTTTTAGTTCTAAGAGAAATACAACCAAGATCGGATGCGTATTTCAACACAACTAGGGTTGGAAATATTCATAAGGTGAATGGGAAATGGCTACGATTTTATTGTGCTTTTAGTGAATTGGTATGGGGAAGTTAATTGTAATTATTAGCCTTTAACTTGCTCGATTTTGTGAAGGGTTAAATAAAGGAACGACGATAGGCATGTTATTCTATTGGGACAATTACTTGAATCTACCAATTGAACGAATTAATACAATTTCTTGGTGTTGAAGATTTAAAATTTAAAATAACTTCAAAGTGTTTAATTATCGAACCATTCTTACTAAAAACTCTATTAGCTCAACAACATTTTTCATGAGATCTGTAAGTGAAACTTCATCAAGACTATAGGCGTTTAATTGCCACACAATTAACCCAAGTGATCTTGCATTTAGTTACAATTTAAGATACGTATACACGCATCCATTTCGGGCTATAAATTCCAATATCCCATTAGAATTCTTGTGATATAGGCTACGATACGATGAACAACAACAATAACAATCTACCTACATCAACGTATCTTGTTTATTTTGTATTGTGTGTAAACACGAAATTTTAGCGTAATTCATACGAGTCCTCAGTGTGTTTTGAATAGGTAGATTACAGTACTACGACTAACAACAACATCATTAACAATAACTCAACAAAATCAACAATAATAAGAGTGTATAGCTTATGTTCTATTGTATAGTATTAGTATTTGTGTCTTTAAGGCGGCTTGAATCTATATCGCCTTTAGGGCGGAGTAGAAAAGAGAATATAGATGAACAGTCGACTTCCTAATATTATTCCAACAACTTGACGTATGGCTTGACGTAATTTGCAAACGATAATTTTAAAAAGTCGCTTCCAGGCGCCCTTTTAAAAAATATTACTTATAATTAACATTAATAATAATGACTTTATCGAATTCCACAAAAAACTTTCAACTCTGATAATTAACAAATATTTTAGAGAACATAAAATAGGGATTTATTAAACTTGAATTATAAAGTCTTTTGAAAGGTCGTAAAACAAATCAACTTGTAAACAGAAGTTTTCTATTCTTACAAGTAGCTTGTCGGTTTGTAATAAAGAAAATATGAAGACATATAAATGTAAATTATTACAAAAAAATCCTATTTCGTTTTTTCCTCTCTTCTCATTTTGAATTTGCAACTTTTCACGTCTGATAGAAATGGAAATGTTTGTATTACAACTTTCAAACGAATTGTTGATGATGGTTTGTTTTGTAAATTCAACTGGGATTGACTCTCTATACTCACTTAAAATCCACTTTTGTCGCATCCCTAATAAACCGTTCTAATAAACGATGGAATCGTCATTTTTACGAGCTGAATTTGAGGTAATTTCATTGTCAATTTTAATGGGAAAATGTACGTTTTAATATCATTTGAAATACACAGGTGATACTGAAAGGTGCTAATTGAACTAAACACACGACAACGTGTAAAATTGATCATTAAATCTGATATTTACCGGGAAATTTTCAAGAATAAAATCACTCACAATAGATAAAATTATAGCTCAATGATTCTTCACTATTGATTTGAAACGATTTCTCGCCTCTAAAACGTTTTACGGTAAAATATTTGAGATTTATTTAAAAACTTTGTTATAAATTTCTTTCACCTGTTCGTCCGTCTCTAGTATCGCTGTTTGAATAAATAATAAGGGTATTATAGAATTTATAAGATACAATTAGTCTGATTGATCCTAATTTGGTTTGTAGCTGTTGGAATTTTTTGCTTGCTAAAGGGTATCAAACTAAACTTTGTGTTAATAGAAAACCTTGTCATTCACTAGACTAAAATACGAAACTTGATACCCAAGAGCTTCACTAACTTAATTATCGTTTCGTTCAATAGAAACAAATTTCGGCAAAGTAGTCAAGAGTTGATTGTATTTGACAATATTGTATTTAAATAACTTAGAAAAGTCGTTTTATTTTCATAACGAAAAGTTGAACAACACTTTGAATTTTATTCCGGAATTGTTAATTTTTATAGATTTAAATAACTTTCCAAAGTCTGTCATTATTATTATTATTATTATTATTATTATTATAAAGAAAAGTAAGTTGAACACTTACACATTTTCAACTTTATGTTGCAATTGTTAACTGAAATAATTAGAACAATGTTAAAGAGTTTTGTTAGAATTTTCCCAATTAAAGGTGAAAATTTTGAAAAGTAGTTTGATAAAATTCAATTCATTATATCATATTGTCAATGGGTGAAAATAATAAATTAAAAAATTCGTAGTTTCAGAAATTCTCATTTTGAAATGTTTACATTTATTTGAATTTTTCCACTTATCTTACTTGCTCTCATGGTGAAACGACTCTGTTAGCATCAAAGTATACATTACTTGTCAAAATGGTGCTTATTGAAAACCACTTTGAACATATATTTCTGTTTAAAAACCATCTTTCCGTCATTTTATTTACAAGAATTTGTTCAATATCGAATTTCTTACACAAATAGGGAGCAACATTTCTATCAAAACGAATTTATATTTATTTTTATTGACAGATCAAAAGACTGGAAATTTTAACTACATTATTGTTAATTGTTTGGTTTAATGCATGACTAATCTAGGATATTGAAATTTTAATTATTTTCTTTAATAGTGATCGTCAACTTGGAGATTTATAATCTGTTTATCGAAAAGTTTACAAACTTTCATAGACTTGCTTCAGTCAACTTGTGAGAATTTTGCAACTTATTTAGTCTTAACTTCAATTTAAGCTGTTTTCCGTTCGAACATTATACTCTTCTATTATTATAACGGACTTTTTGAGCTATTTTTAAGTTGATTAAACAAATAGCTGGGATTCTATTAAAGTTTTATCTATTGACAATAAGATTAACGGTTTAGTTTACAATTTATTCCGGCGCATCCACCATTTGTACATATATTTTAATTATGAAAACAGCCATAATCCAAATTAACAATAAACATGAGCAGGAACAAATATAAAACGGCTGACAGGAACTTAACTTCCGTACGTAGAATTAAGTCAATATTTATCTACCTGTTTACGTATATTTACATAAAATTAGGTACCGTTAGAACGTATTCAAACATGTATGTGAAACAAAGTTGATTTATCCGGGATCGTGCTGATTGTATCAACAATTTAAATTTATAAAATATTTAAAACCAATTATTAGTTTATTGGATAAATAGTAGTGGTTACATTCTCTTATTACTATTATCATTATTATCATTGAAGAATTTAATATAATCTCACATACAGCAAAAGTTCCTTTGTTTTTATCCGTTGTTATCTACCAAGGTAGATATTCTCTTTAGTGTGGAATGCTGTGTTGGTAGAAACTTGAGCAATTTGCAAGTTCACGATGTAGACACGTTAGTAATTTTAAGTTTGTACCATTTCCCGTCTCAGTCTAACCAGGTTTATAACAAACACGCATTCTTATGCATGTAGACAATGGTGAAACGACGGTGGAATGCTTTTAAAACAGTCTTCTATACATGAAGACTACTTGTGTCGTTCAGGTGAACGTTCTGGAATTGTTACAAATTACATTTCAAAACTGTTTGAAATAAATTCAATGGTCGGTTCTTGAACGTTGTTTCAATACTTTCACTGTTTGAGATGTATGCATAAAAGCGTGATTATTGTTGGGTAAACGGTTGAATTGCACAATTCGCCTACAATTACCATTTACATGGCCGCAGGTTTAGCTAATTACAATAATGACCAATTTGCATATGGTTTTATTTCGTTACATATAATCCAGATGTTGTGGCAGACTAGACGAGTTTTTAGACTTTCTACAAAATAATGATGATGGTTATAAAGACCGGCATAATGCTTATGGGGAACACAGTAGGTGGTAAAACATGCCAACATCCCTATCTAGGTATTCTGATAAGACCATAAAATTCATCATTCTACGATGCCCTTTTCTATTAAATCTGTCCTATAATAGATGTTATAATACAAGCATAATGAGAGTAAAGAACAGTATTTACAATGAATGAATAAGGGTATTAGTGTTTGGTGTGAAAGAAGTGGAAAAAACTGATAAAACCCTTGTAACTTTTGTTGATTTTTATAGAATGAGATTCGTAACAAACGTCGACGCATTCAAATCAAAATCGACATTACAATTTCAAATTTTCGATGTTATTCATTGGGAAAGTTAATGGGTTTTCCATAAATGCTCCACAAATTGGGGAAAAAATAAATACAAACAGAATATTAGAAATTTTAATCAAAACCACTACTATATTGTCATGATTCATTTATGATATAGTAAATTCATCTTGCAAGCAAGAAATTTATGTGTCTGGCGTGCGGTCAATGATTAAAGGAATACCAAGAGAGAAAAAAATGTTACCACCAACCATAGTAAAAGTAAATTCTGTGTGCGTGATGGGAAATTGTTACATTCTATTTGTAATTATATCAAAAGATATGTCTCTGGTAGAATTATCACGGATCGTATTCGACCCAGTGTGTTGATAGAATAATAATAATATTAATTTCTATACGGTAGATATTAATGTTTAATTAGCCGTCATCATACCGGAACATCAAATATCTCTCATAAACCAGCTCTAGTTTCACTCTAATCTAATTTTGATGATACCCTTGTAACGGTCAACGTCTCTCATCTTTATTCTATTGAAAAAAACAAAAATCTGGCTATCCCTTTATGGTTAATTTTACTGTTGTTATCGTCGTGCTTTCTTTCTATTTGCACATGTATCCATTTTAATTATTTGATTAGGCCTGGGTTTATTGGATTGTTAATACTACACCGTCTATTCTGCCCTAGAGATTTAACATTAAATAGTAGCAATAAATTTGGCCTGAATTTGCAGGAATGCGTCCAAATGCTAACCAAATATCGATAATGTTTTTAGTTAATGTTTCGAACATATAGAGAGAGAGAGAGTTTGAGGGGAAACTTTCTAATACAAGAAACCAATAAGAATCGTTTGTATGTTACTAATTGTAAATGAGACAAGATTTGTCAGGTCTACTATTTGGAATACACATGTACGGGTCAGGAAACTTGGATGGAATTTAATTTAGAAAGTTTTTCTCAAGTTTAGGTCCCGGAATTAAGTTTTGTCAAAAGTGGTGTGAGGGAAAGGAGGGCAAATTGAACTAGAGTAACTATTCACAAACTGATTTACAGGATTTTCTTCCGAAGCCTCGAGCTAGACAAATGATAAAGTTAGTTCTTCAGTACTTTTCTTGCAACTACACGTAAGTTGTTTGTTGGTTGTTTTGTTTGTTGCTTTCGAATAATTGCAATGTTAAGGTAAATTTTTAAAATATCAGAAGAGAAAGGAGCAATAGGAATGATGACCGTATAACATAATTGAAAGTTCGTTCCAAGGCGTATATCTTATCGGTTGGACGCGTAGATGGCGGTTTTAGCACTCTAGTGATAATGATGCCGCAAATGGTTCTGTCGATAACAGCATGCCAACCATAGAATATACGGATTAGGTAGGTCGATTTATAATAACGGCAGCATTCTAGAAATTTTATTGCACCAATATCCTGACAATAATCACAACTTCCACCGCTAAATCAAAGGAATGACGGTTAAAAAGGAAGAAATAATTCTATCGAAGCTGGTTTGTGCTTTCTTTCATTCTTTAGTATTTCAATTTGACATGGAATTTAATTATTTTAGGAATGTGTTAGATGTCTCCTACCGGTGAGAATAAATTTGTAGGGAATGAATCTTGTTGACAAATAGTACTCAATACATTAGCATTAATTAGGTTGTAATCCTGTGGGAAGGTTTAAATAGTTGTCCTCGAGGAACTACCCAATTTCCCTATAATTGTCTGAGCTTTTGGTCTCATTCCATTACAATAGTGGGTATTGGTCCGTCAAACATACGAATTATCACCGAAGACAAACTACCTGAAGTGGTGATGCAATAATTCGTTCAAGATTCTTCTTCCCCTAATATCACGATGTTTCCTTTCTCTTCTACCGTTTATTTTTGATCGTTGAATCTCTCTCGCACACATTTATATAACGACACTTTTAGATAAACAACCGGTGAACGATGCGATTTAATTTGAAGTGTATTCACTGAGTAACTTTGTCTGTGCAATATCTAGAAGCAGTTTCCTGCGTTAAGATAAAAACTTGTAAAGCTAATCTTGGACCATTCGTTGCAAATCCTTCGTAGATGGTGCAATGTATATAACGACTAGTTTAACGACGTCGTTACCATTTAGGCTGATGAATGATGTTATTTCCGTTTTCAACGTGTTTCTACGCACCCGTTTTCTTTGTTTTTAGTCGACACGATACACCAGGTGGACATTTTACAAGCGTTGTTAGTTTATTATTCAACTTCAACCTAAAATTATTACTGTACCTATTAAGTTATTTTATCATTTTCACACACACAGTTTAAATCAATTTATTTATTAAATTTTCACCACGCTTCAATGTGCAAACATTAATAAATTTCACATAAATATAAACACATTTATAATATAGATTATTTATTAATTGCCCGTTGTTGTTATTATTAACGTCAGCTAAATAAAAATTAAATTCCATTGGAAAGGTCTTAAACTTTCCCAATTACTGAAATACTAAAGTAATCTCGCTGAAGTGTTTTGTAAATTTTTTAAAACTCAATTTATCTGGTAAATATACATTTTCCACCGTCTTTGGTGTTGAAATTATGCCCCAATTTTGCACGAATACGTTTGTTTTGATTATTTCCAACGTGTTTTCTTTATTTAGAAATTCCGCATTCTCCTTAAAAAAGTAAAACAAATCGTCTTAATTGTATTCCAATTGTGTCGCTCTTTTATTTTCCTATTCAAAACTTCTTCGGCTACATTTTCTTCCTCTTCTTTTTCGTAGTATTTAAATTGAATCTTCTTGAACGAGCGAAAGAGTGGTGGAATAAAGGGAAAAAACGAGGTATTTTGCATTTTTGTCGTTGAGATTTGTTCGGTAAGTGGCTTGAAATTGGTTTTACATAAATTGCCCAAGTAATTAAACTTTATCTCAAATGAAAGTAAACAAGATTGACGTCAAAACAAAAGAAGTATAGTTGAATTATAAAAATACCCGACGACACAAATAAACAACTTTATAACAATAAAAATGCGAGTGAAACGTAAAAGTTTATTAATTATAGAGAAGGAATATATTGTTTTAACAGCACATTTGCTTATTATCTCTAGAGAAATCTATATGGTTAAAGTACAAAATGGAGGCCTATAATGTTGTTTAAACGTAAACGGGGAAGAAGAGTTTTGAGATTGTATTGTGCATAATAAGTGCTCTTACTAGTCGCTTTTTCTTGTTATTCTTCTTCAATGGAGAAGAGTAGCAAACAATGGGAAAACTTTAGCCTAAACGTATTTCATATTTAATTAAAAACTGTAACAAGCCTAATTTTAATTAAAGACAAGGCCAATCAAACCGTTTAAAGTCCTTTCCCAAAAGACATTAGATAAAATTTGGTTATTTTCCGTATTACCGTTAAACAGGGTGAGATGTATTTTATTATGAAAACACGTCTCAAGAGGGGTACGCATAACGAAATATAATTGTAGATTGAATTGACAAATTAATAATTGGCCTCTTTAAACGAATCGTTCCATATAATTATCCATTTTAGTTTAATATAAAGTGTTTTGTATATTTCGAAAACTGTCAACGTTTTGAAACAACTTTATCCCATTTCACTGTTGGATATAAAACGTAATTAAACGAAATATTAAAGCTGCAATGCGCCACTTATTTCCCAAGTGTCGTCGCAACTATAACGTTCCTAAAGAAATTAAATTCTGTAATAGAGTTGAAAACGTGTCCTTAGTTACATCCATTTGTTTATGCATTCATAAATAAATGGAACAGCTTAAAACTAGCATTATCATGTAGTAAATACGGAAATTTACATCGATAATTAGAAAAATAGTTAAAAAAAAAATTAATAAATATTTAATCTCTAATCTAATTACCTAGAATTCCAAGACGATAATTTACTGTAACCACAACCACACCCCCATAACTGGCTAGTACACTACCATCATACGGATTACCAGAATTCCATTCATAACTTTCACCATGAATGAAAACAACAACGGGATATTTGGGTGAATTGCTGCCCTCTCGAGTACCTGCTGGATAGAATAATTCTAATTAATTTCTGGACGATTTTATAAATGAATAATGTCCGGATAGAATTGACAATAATTTGATACAAATCCGGACTTGATCCGCTAACAAAATATATAAATTAATTTTGGGCCCGTTCTATGTACACATAATGTAATGTTTTTGGGATTAATGCCTATACATACATACGAAGCGTTTTAATTTATTTATGTACAATTAACTTAATTAGAAGGCTTTAGTGTCATGCAAATTTTGATAATATTATTAACACGTTAATCGAAATAAATAGATTTGATCGTATTTTATTTTGGTAATACAACAATAATAACAGGGGAAAAACTGGTCTCCTGTACAGTATACAAGTTTTAGACAACTTTCAACAAACAAATCTCCCAAACTTCACCATATGTAGTATTTGTGATGTTTATTTTCCGGCAACTCGTTATAGTCGGATAAAATTTCAGAAAGTCGATGACAAATGATTATCGTAAACTTTTCAAATCGTCCTACTTATTGTCAAATATTGCGGAAAACTTTTTGCTCAACTATCACAAGGCAACCCAAATCGATTTTTAATATCGATCGATCCGGTCTAGTATCGCTAATAACGAGCATTTTTTTGGTATAGTCGAATATTTAATTTTTTTGAATATATCTGTACGATTGATGGGTTTCTTTCGGCTTGTTTTAGTTCGTTTATACACTCATCTAGATCGATCATATATTTTCACAATGACAGTAACAATAATGTTCCCCTTTTGTAGGGAAAAACTGGCCAAAAAAGATTACAGCGTATCGGTATCGGAAACGGTTTGTTATTTTCTGGGCTTATATAAGCGCAAATAAAATATTGAAGATGTGGAAAACTTCCCTAGTTTTATCGATTTACTTATGTTTTAATAACTATACAAAACTCTATCGTTAGAACTCGTTATTGGAGCATCTTGTTTCAAACTGAACGAGTGGAAATTGTAAGGTGGGCAATTGTGCGAGAAACAGGCTATAAAATAAGCAGAATTTCCAGGTTTTATTTGAGATATTCATGTCCAATTCGATGAATATTTTATAGACGAATATGTAGAGCTTGCTCCAAAATGAGACTCCTTATCAACTATTTAGTAATCGAAAGTTGTCTGCTCGAGGAAAGTACTCGCCTCGAACAAAACAAGCTAATAAGTGGATACTTATTAGGGTAATTTCGTTGTATTTCCCTGCAAGTTAATCCCCTAAAACTCGTAGTATGTATTGTTAAGTTGGCACGGTATGTCGATATAAGTATGGAAGCGACGTATTGTTCAACACTCTTTAACTAAGAGCTTGTTGAGACCTACAACAGGAAGAGCTTGCCATATTTCTGCCAGTCTTATCGGCTTAAAGTTTCTAAATGTTGTCGATTTCGGATTATGTGACAACGTTGTAGAATTTGACACAACAAACTGCCACCTAAAAACTAATAATTCTATTTAACTTTATACGTTATCTGTAGCAAAACAACGACTATTAAATCGAAATTGTTTTTTCAGATGGACTTTTCTCGGATATATGCGGTTTTATAATGTACGAAAAAAACCGATATTACTTGTGTTTGGTCGATAATGTGGTTGACTTTGCCCATTTTAATCGTCTATTTAGCCATCAGACTGGAAGCGTTATTTCCCACGGCAGGTGGCCGTACAATAGAACTAAATAAATACACAATGGTAGAAATCTGATAATGTGCTCCTTAATGGTATGTTTTATAGTTTCAGACCTACCGATAACCTAACAGCGAAGTTGATCAGATTTAACCTAAGGGCTATGTGCCGGTCTCCACCCTCCATATTTCAGGTATTTCCTTCCGGATTAGTCTAGACTGGCCGGGAAGTTGATAATCATTCCGCTTTTTGTTTGGATTAAATGTAATATTTACCGTAAACATTACAAATTTATTTAATTTCGTCTCATATTTGTTGTTTATATCACCGTAAAATTGATTTTTATAACAACACCAACAAACAGAATAAAAGAAAACAGATATTTCTTTTGAAAATGCCAGAGATGTTGGCGTTGAGATTAAGGTATTTTAAAAATTCACAACTGAATTGAAACAGAAAATCACAAGGGAAATACTCGTTCAAATTTTACATCCATCTAACAAGGGTCGAATTTATTCATTTTGCATTTATGAAAGATCGAATGGTTGTTGAATAATAATTGAACAGAATTTTAATGTAATGCTAATGATAATGATGTTACATATAAAGTTTGACGACGACAACAGGCTGTATCGACACGTGATGTGAAAACAACAATTTGTTGGAAAGACCGTGGGGAATGGCTAAAACTCTTATAATGTTTTGATATTTAAACTGTCCTCCTTCTATTTTATTGGAAAAAACTCTATAAATCCGAACAATTTCAGAGCTCCCACCATTATGCCTAACAAAGACCAAGAAAGTCCATTTATAACGAAAGTATTTAAGAGTAAAATGGCTTATATACAAATAGACGGGACGAATGAATTGGAGAGGAGAAAAAAGCGAAGAAATTCTAAATAACAAAAAAAAAGAGTAGAAATAGAGAATTTCGTTAGGGATTAAGTGTCCAACAATATTAGAATACAAGGATAGATTTAACTGAAATTAGTTGAACTAGTCAAAATGGTAATTACCAAGTTTTTGTTTACCATGCACGCACACATGTACATTTACAAAATTGCTTCACTTGTACAAAACTTTAATAAAACGGATAGATAAACTAATACAACAAAGTTAAAGTATAATTTTCTCGAGGGTATGTTTAGTTTCAATCGTATTGATCTTTGAGTGGATTGTTTTTATTTAATGAGATTCGTAATTTTGACAGTACTAAAAGCTTTCAAATAAATGACGGTAATATATCATCAAATAAAAGTGTTAAAGGCCACCACCTGAAATATAATGTTTGAAAAGTTGTTGGAATAATGCCGGAAATTTATCAAATTGTATATATTCTTTTTATTGGAAAATAATCACAAGAACTATAAATTAATGTTGATTTTGGGGGCTTCAATAATTTCGGAATCCGCTGCACATTGAATCGATTTAATCTCTCTATTGCTATTTCCTTTCGAGACAATCATAAAGGAAGTTCAACAAACAATAGAATCATTCATATTCATTGTCACAAATTTACAATAAACGAGAATTTCATTTAACGATTGTTCTAATATTCGCAATTTCGTAGAAAATATGACAACTTTCCTATAACTATAATAAATTACACAACGTAATTAAATATTATTCAGATGGAAAATTAAATGAAAATAACTTGTTACGTGACTCATAAACTGAAACAGTCGTAGAATTTACTGTTATAGTAATCGTACAATGGTCACGTATTTAAGGGTAGATGGTGCAAATTAGTGGAGGGCTGCTGGTGGGTTGCTGTTATTATGTAAATTAACTATTATTTGAGTTTTGTGGAAATTCGAATGACGATTTTAATAGAAAAAGTTGTTAATTTGTTAGAAAATTATACCTATACGACAATAGGGGATGATGGAATTGATCAATTACTCGTTATATTATAGTTTATTTGAATTACGTTAGGATTTGTAAATTAGCAATTGTACAGTGCTTTAATAAGTATTGAGAGCTAAACCAGAAAAAGCTCATAATTTACAACTCTTTAAAGATACTTGTCATCTGGAAGACAAGTGGAATAAGATACTTTCTAACGGTTATTTTATTTTTAAATTTCATAACCCAGAACTTGAGGTATTTATAAAAAAATCTCCTTTCAATTTTCTTCGTCTCTTATATTCTCTAATGTTAAGAATGAAAATATCCTCTTTACAGAAAATCATCGATAAGACTGAACATTAAAAATTCTCTTAATGATTTCGAAATAAATCATACAGAAAGAGAATACAAAATTTCGAAGAAAATGAAAGGGAAAGGCAAATAGAAGAAAAAACAGGATGAACAACACGCCTCACTTAATTTCTTTTTATTTATTAATCATTTAAATTAAATTTACCGACACAAAATTACTTACAAAGAGTACAAAATTCATCACTCTTGTTGTCCGGATTGTTTGCGAATTGTTTCCTTTTTATCCTTAATTAACAATATAAAATCGAGTAATTATGGGCTTAATATTCTATTTACAATTGAATAATGGAAAAAATATGATTTGATCTTTAAAATAGTGAAATAGAATACATTTACTATGAAATCAGAGATGCTGCAGTACTGGATCATTAAATATTGTTGCCTGAGGCTCTGTTACGAGTAAATTTCATTGAAATCATCCGATAAATAGAGAAAGAAAATTGTTTGAATAGGTGGAAAATAAACACTATCTGAAAATGGGATTCATATTTTATATTCCATCACATCGGCTATTATAATAACATCAATAATGGATACATTCGTTTCTACCATTTATATATTTATTTTTAATTAGTACCGTTCATTAAAATTGAATGAGTTGACATGAAAATAGTATTCTTATACAATGTTTTTATGATTTTGTACAAAATTTTGGTCAACTGGGCAAAATTCTACGGATAAACTATTGTAGTAGTCTTGACCACTAGCCTGTTACCCGTTTTAAACAAGTCAAAACACGAATTTCGCATTTGTTACGTTATTTTTTTTTAATCCGTTGGGTTCACAGATGATTTGTATGTGTCCTGGCCTTTTTATGTGCTCTTTGGGAGATTTCCGCTCCATAGAACTTTAAACCAACACATTTTACCCGTTGGGTTTTCGTATTGTGTTGTCTCAGTGTTACCATTCACCAACTACTATCGCAATATTGTTGTTTTTCGTGTTAATAAAACAAGCTATAACATTTACAATTGCAATATTATAAAAATAAATTAGTTTGTAATTGATTATTTAAAAAATAATAAAGAATTTTGGTGTTCTTTCAAATTTTACGTGTTAAAAAACGAAACAATAGGGGTTATTGACAACTAAACGGCGACTTCCAGTAATTGATTGGATTCTATTGTGCGACCGAAACATTGAACAATATCGTTAAGAATGCCAGTTTAATTTTCTAGTGTTGTAAAACGATTTGCTATTAACTTGAAACAATACAAGTAATATAGAGCTCCTGTAAATATACTTAACTTTATCATTCCATTATACTGTAATAGGGGCTTGTTCTAATTGTATTATTATTGACAGAATTTGATGAATCAAGTAGCGAAAATTCTGCATATTTAATAAGGAATATAGTCTATAATGGGGGTGTTTTAAATAATATTTGATGAAATTTTATTAGGAAATTTTATCGACTTAATTTTTATGAAATGTAATAAAAGATATAAAGGAGCCATTTTCCCTTTATAGTTTATTCTTCTCCCCCTATTTTTTTAATAAATGCACGAGTGTTATGCTATAAACGTGAATAATATCAAAATGGGGATAATTACAGTTGAAACATTGTCGATAAGGGCTGTTTTGACCTATTTTCTGTAAATATCGATTGATAGTGATCGTTTTGTGTGCGTTTTTCCTCTTCATCCGCAACAACAACAACAACAACAATAAGAAAAATCCAATTTCTCAAACAACTAAAGTAATTTACAGGTGAAGAGTAATGATTTGCGATTTAACGAAACGAAGATAAAGCAGAAACTTTTCGTGGGAAACCTCTTAAATATTTGCAGTGTTATAAAAGACATAAAACAACGATTCTCTCTGCCTAGTTTACACTCATTTCACTTTTAATGCCACAGTTTTCCACAATAAACGTCAATGTTGTCCAAATGGGGATAATTATCCTTGAAACATTACACTAACATTGGATGTTGACTTCAATTTTGGGGGTGTATATGAAAACAAATAACAGAGCCGAAAAAGAAACGGACACAGTGGTGGAAAAAATTGGCCAGTAGTGAAACTTGATGACAAGACCCAAACATATCTTATCGGAATAAATAAAAGTCAGTCGCTTTGATAGTGGAGGCTACTATTCCAATATAGAGATGATGTTGGCATTTTGCTCGATACCGTATAGAAATAGGGTCTGATTTAGTGGAATAGATCTTTGAATTACACCAATAAGGCTTGATCAATATTCATCGTAGATGGGCAACTAGTCGGAAAATAAATGGATTAAAGTCCATGCTGTTCAATATGGAATTTCGTTGATACACCATGAACATATGATGGATATTAATGGGTGTTGGTGAGTAATGTTGGCATCTCCTGTACGGATATCGATGACACATTAGAGTAATGATAAGATTTTTTAAATATTCGTTTTAATCGTGTTGTTTATAAATGCAACAAATATCATTCTTTGCACAAACAACAAATAAATCAACGTGGATTTATTTTTTCCATGTGACAGAAGGTTCGTTTTAAAATATTTAAATGCATACAAGTTTGCAGACTGAGATCATACAGCCAGAGGCGTGTGTAAATTAAACAAATGTTCAAACTACAGACGACAAAATAATAAAAAAAAGAGTTTAATAAAAGCATCAGATTTTGTGGGGCTATTCCTAATTATAACATCACTAGGGACGTTTTGTTATCTAGAAATGAAAAGGAAATTATGATTAACAAAAAAAAACTGTAACTCTGAGCCGTTTATCTTTAACATTTTTGTTAAATTGCCCCGCTTTTTCTCAACATTTCACTATCTTTACGAATAAATACAACAATGTGGAAAATGTGCGTACTGAATTTTCAATTTTAATTAATCAAAGACATTCTGTTGTCTCGATTTTGTTTTGATTCGATTCGATGAAAACGTTTGAGAAAAGGAAAAATATTTCGGCGAAATTCTTTACAGCCAACGATCACCGATATGTTTATTTATCGTTTTTTTTACAGCCAAATAAAGGTCGCTAACGATATGATAAGTTGCTATGAAATATGCGGCAAGGATAATAAAGGAGCTTTGCGAAAGAAACGCTATAAATTTTTATTAAAGACCGAACTTTTACAAAAATCAGCGCCAATGTAAATTAAACTGATTTTAACATTTCGAATTACGCGCCTTTCATAAAAACGAGTTGGTAAACTTGTATAACCAAATTATCTGTTGTAACCTAAAAATCTTAATTTTGATGATTTTTGGATAGAAATTAGTTGTTTTATTGAAAGAAATGATCGTTTTTTGTTGGTGTAACGAATTGGTCGTGGAAATGTGATTTAAACAGTAAATTTAGAAGAGAAATGAGCTTGGATAGCGTCTGTTACTATTTCAAGAACGATTAGAAATCGGGCATGAATTGGAAAATCGCTGTCGACCTTATAGAAATCAACTAATCTAAAATGAAAGCAAAAGGAACTGAACTGAGCCCTGAATTTCAGATAATAACAATGTGTGTTTGTTCACATACTGATATAAATTTCCGTACACGCGAAAATTCCACGCTACACCGCACTCTTAACGATAACGCATGATATATGGGTAATTTAATTGGTGTGCTTTTAGATTTCTATAATGCTACTATTAGGTTGGTATGTGAGGAACGTGTATGTTTTATGGGGTGCTCTTTTTTTCTGTGTTAAACTGAGGGTGGATGGTCTATATATAAATTGGCCCATGTCCATTCGAAAGGTCTACCGGATTTCCTGCTATTCTGCCCCGAAAGAAATTATATGTACTATAGTTGTTAGAGAAAAGGCCAAATTTTAGATTGGATTTCGCCAAATTGAATCGGGTATTAGCTTGTGGTCATCGTTACAAAAACATGGAAATATTCACAATCTGACCGCTATCAATCAAGAGCTAGATAACGAAATTGATCAATGCTGTAGCTTCTTGTTCGGCTTGCTCATTGATTGCAGGAGCAAAATCGATGACGGATATTTTATTTAATAAACGATTCCCTGTAATGGCACCAATTTGTACGTGAAATGTACCATGTAATCAGATTTTTTCGTTTGGCTAAATTAAACCACCAACAATCTAACGATAGTTGTCGTAAAATAGAATCGTCGGCGATTTATCGCTCAAGATTGCAACTTCAATACTGTATGTTGTTGATTAGGATTGTGTAAACTTGTCCAATTTACAAAATAAGTCGTTGGGAATTACGCCCAACTTTAAATCTACTTATTCTTGATGGAAACCAAACTAGCAAAAACTTCAAAAGTAAAGTTAATTATGTGTTTTTAGTTTGTTTGAAAAATGAGGTTTTGTGGGTAAATTCGACCCGTACCCGCAATATTGGCCGAAAAACTTTATTAAAGTAAAATTATAGCCAACAATAATTGTTAGTCGGAAAGTTTTAGTTGAAACTTATAAATTCAATAAATATGCTGTCACTCATACTGTTTGACATTACAAATCACGTTCTATTTATGAACTAAACAAAATTTTCGTTTATGATTTAATTAAAATCGAATAGCTTTTCAGTGTCCGAAAGTGGCACGTCCACAGCCTAATTTCGGACCATTTTTCATTCTTTTATCACGGCTGATTAATTATTCCACACGACGTACGTTAGATTTATAATACGGATTTTTAATTTGGCAAAACCAGCGATTAGTTGATGCTTCACTAAATAAAATATTATTTAAACGATCACTATCATCATCGCCACCATCATGATTATGAGATTAATTATTATTTTTTATTAGATTAGATTGTGAGAGGAAATTCGTACGTCAATTTGCAAGTTTTGCCACTGCTTAACTGAAACGATCCAAGGACCCTTCGAACATTAATCTTAATAGAGAAAGAGGTGTTCGTAAGTTTAGTTGGAAATTAAAACTCAACCGCCTTCCCTATCAACTTCCAACTTACTAATGGATACACATGGCATTATTTATAGGGAAAATATTGAGAAATTTCCGTCTTAATACGAATCGATGGTTTATAATTCGTTCCAATATAGAGGACGGATGTGTATCGAAGGACTCGATCAATTAGAATTTTAAATAAATTACACTTTCGCGTTTCATAAATAAAATCTACAACATAGCAACATTTATTGTTTTTGTCACGCGAATCCATGTCAAGTTTGAAATTATTATGCGACGTTATTATAAAGTAACTTGCTGACATGGAATCTGCAAAAGGGGCTCCTTACATAGTTTTAACAAGTTTAAGAGTAAGCTCAACATACATGCAAAAGTAAACGTAGCAACTTTTAATCGATAACGTGTTATACTCAAATAACCGCCACAATTCAGAAAGCCAACAGTAAAGCATACATATCAGGAAGATTTGATATTTTGTACATAACGAGAATATCCCAGGATCCAATGAATCTTAATTCAACTAGACCCGGTATTTTCACTATTTAATGTCTTTAATATTTGATTTGCAACAGTCACGATAATGGATTTGAATTAGTAACAATAGAATAGATTCTACGATTGTCAATGTGTTGTCTCTTCGGGAATGTTTGATGTGTGAATTTGATCTTGATTGATGGTCGCTAATTAAGTATGCACTTTAGAGTAATCTCCTTGTATTGTACCGGTTTTTGAAATGTTATCGAGTTTCAATCAAGGAACACTGATCTCAAAAATGTGACTGCAGAGGGTCACAACGGAAACAGAACAGAAACGCAAGAGGAAGAAGTAAGAAAATCAACTTGGATAAATTTCCCGGACAACTAACAACTTTAAGTTCCTGAGATAATCAAAAAATGTTGGAGTTTGGGGTAGTTGTGGAAAAATTATTGAAAAATCGATAATATTTGCCAAATTATGAAGGAAAATGGTGAAATAAAAACATGCTTTACGATTACACTCTGTAATTCAGAATTCCATCGAAAATTTTCAAGGCAAAAAAGTGGATGTTGCTTAAAATGCTGCCTCTAATGCTACTTTATCAAGTATAGAATCTCGTCAAACAACTGAAACATCGATATTAGTAATTTTCGTGCTGTGCAGTGAAGAACTTTAAAATTTTGCGGATATTCCGCAGTTACAGAACCAGGAACAGGGGTCCAACATCTTAATTTGAAATCTGGCTGTCTATCGGAGGTGGAAGCGCAATTTTTCGAAAATGGACGTGATTGAAGTCGAATTCCATAAATTTATCCAAACCGCTGTCCCATACTTGTCTAGATTACAATAATAATTCGGATGAGGTGTGCGAAAAATGACGATTAATGGCTGATACGTACAAACAACATGAAAACCAAATGACATGATGTACTGTACAAATTCACTTAATATTCAAAATGAATATACAATCGACTAGTCGATTTATTGATGCATCGTTACAATTATATTTGATAATAAATTTGCGTTAATATCTCTCATTTGTGTTTTGCCGTTTACCAAGTGATATCGACACCAGTAATGCATTACTGCATTCACATACATCATGACTAATGGCCGTTACACGTCTAAACAACAATTACACTTTGCATATTTTTACCGGTTGCTAAATCGTCATAAAGATACCGCAAATCAGCCGGCATTTATTCAAAACTTTTCTGATTATAACGCTTTATAGCGGAATTTCCTCTCTAACACAGATTTAAACTCGTATATGGCAGAAAAAAAGTATCCCATTTAATCATTGTTGTGTTTCAATTAAAATTTCCACGAGTGTCCACACTCATTTGTGATACACTCGAATGTTGACTAAAACAATTTTTCATCATCATATCATGGTGGTTGGCCTGAAAAATTCAAACATAAACATGCTTGTATCCAGTTTCATAGAGGGAAAGAGGGGTCGGTCAGTTGTTTTGTTTCCAAATAGGACTCTGTCAAACTGACGAAAAGTGGATAGACAGGAAAATCGATTCTATATCAAAAAGGATGAACCTAACCGTCTGATTCTAGTTGTACTATGTCAGCTTCCACTCAATGTAGTAATCAGACAAACGTATAATTCAATGCGAAATCTAATTTAGTTGAATAGAGAAAGAGAGAGGAGTACACATATATGTAGACTTGACGTTTTGTGAAAATTAACGATTTTAAACAGATTTAATGATTGTAAATCTTGTATGGACGCTAACTGAACTGAATAATTAACCATCGAAACTAAGCCAAAATCGGAAACTGGCAACCAGATTTTCCAATACCGGAATTTCATTGTTGAAATTATAACATTTAGTATTTGGTGTAATTTATTGAAATTCAACAATCAAAATCAACGATAGACTTATTAAACAATTATTGAAACTATTCGATTCTGATTGCTTAATCAAGCCATTTTAATTACAATATAATGAGATTCATTGAATATTTTAAATCATCATCTTCCGGTTGGGAAATTCTTTTTTTTATGATCTAATTAATGTCTAGGAATGAATTAGATAAATTGCAATGGTAAGTAACGCATGATAACCCTGAGGACCTGTCCCATTCGTCTTAGTGTCAGTGGTGAGAAACAAGGATCTTCCATCAGTGTTGCTACGGTTGAGCTAGAAGAGATTGTCCACCATCTGTTATGTATGAGCCAACAGCATGATTTACGAGTCATTTTCTGTGTGACCACAACTTTGCCGGCAAACAGTTTTCTTATTCTATATGTAAAATATAACGTAAGCTCTACAAGGGCCAAGGATCACAGATCCGGATCTACTTTGAAATGCTTTTGGAATGTTGCAATGTTTTACAATGAGCCAATGGGTGATTTATGAGATATAATCAATAAAACACACACACAAAGGCATATATGTTAGAGAACACTTGTGTCGAATCGAGGCTTAAAACATAGATGTAACTCAACATTCGACAATTATCGATGCGGATAAGCTGTTATTATTTGCAACTAAAATAATTGATTAGACTCATTATTTATCAAATTGTAAGCATTTGAAACGATGATTTTATAGAAACACTAACAGTGGAACGTGCACAATTCCAAGCTTATTACAATTTTCAATTCATTTAAAATTGAAGGAATTTCTCCACCATTACGAAATCATTTCGTGTGAGGCAATTTCAAGTCTAAATACCGGTCATTACGACAAACAGGAAAAAATCAAAAAATAATTCTTTTGTTAGAAAGATCTCGGATAGAAGATTACTTTGTTTTAACAACCCCAAAATTGTTTCCGCTTGGAAATCGACTAGCAATATCAAAGGCTACCCTTAAGTAAGCTATTATGAAAAATGACCGAAATGTGAAATTCAGCGGTTAACAACCAATCAAATAATACACCCTAAACTTATTATATTTGGCGTAGTGTTGATACAACAACAACATAATGAGAGAAAACAGGCTTTTTTTATCAACATTTTTTACTTTAGATGGACGGTTTATAGGGGAGAGAATCTTGAATTTACTCGAGATGAGGTGTAATGAAATGAGGATGCTTTACTTAGCGGGAGAGCTTGTCGTAAATTACGATTCGTTGATGATACTTTTAGACATCAATTTGCCGTGGGTGGATGATCTTGCCTTACGTTCCACGAATTCCAAACAACAAAATAATATTGTCTACAATCTAAATTCAACCGGAATCAATATAGTCGATTCTGATCGATTTGTAGATGGAATCCTCTCAAACATGGATATTTTTGTAATTTTATCCGGTAAAGTAACGAATATAAAGGTAGAACTTTATGGAAAGATGAAATGATACGAACTCCCTGCAACTTTACAAAATATCTTAATTAATAATGTCTTTCAAAGATAGTCGGTATTCTATTAAAATAGATGCAGAACTGTTTAAATTAGACGTATATCTGAATGAAGCTTTTGCTGTGTATTATTTAAAATGTAGAGTTTTTCTATTTGTTGTCTGTAATGTTCAAGAAGCTTCTTCTAATTCCCTACACAGTTCAAAAGCTAGCTGTTTGAAAGCTGTACAATATAACAGTACTGTTTATGGCAAATACTATTAATGTTTATGAATTTTTGATAAGTTACATCAATATTCATATTGAAAATTCACAAACAAACATTGATAAGTAGCTTCTTCAAAACTTCAGCAGTTTTCGTTGAACATAATTCCAAAAGTCAGTAATACCGTTACGGTTGACGATTTGCTAGATTTCGGCCAGAAATTTGGGTTCTCTTATTCATTGACGAAACGGGTAGCGAAAAATTGTTATTTTATTAAAGTATAGTTTAATTAAATCATGTCGTGTACTTCTTTTGAAATTAGCTACCGTCAGATCGGAATATTTACCATCAATGGAATTGTGTTGTAGGAGGAATCAACAGATTTGCATAACAATCAACATGATAATGTTGTTTTCGATTCTGTCAAGTGCGTTCTTTCATTATCCTCAGGAAGTTCTCAACGGAATATAAATTGAGATTGTTATCCTGCTTATACCTCATCTCAACAATATGTAGTATAAAGTTTTTCCCATTCAAAGGAAGCTGTTTTGGATTTTTTAAAGAAATAATTTAATCGTCTTTTTGATAAACATATTTTACGGGGCGTAAATTCTGTAATTTTGTTGAATAATAGCCACTTTGTTTAACAATGTTTTGAACGAATGTCTCCGAGAAATTCGTAATAATACAACCAACGAAAGTTGGTTATTTTTAGTAGTGTCTTATAAACTGTGATAGAGGATTTATTAAATACGTTGAGACTGTATAAGTTCAGAATACGAGCTTACAGTTCGAAAATCTGTACGTTGCAATTTTCGTTTAAATCTTGAAAACTACAAGCTTTAACTATTGTGTAGAATTTTCAATTTGGTTACAATACAAAAGTTTAGTTCGTATCTAGGAAGAGAAATTGTCTAAAATAAAGCAGAGAAATTTCTGATAAACTCCACTATTTATCGTTTATAAATTCGAAATGTTTCGAATATTTCGTCGAAAAATACAACAATCAAACCAACATTAATAGTGTATCAAAATAACAATTTAAATTACATTGTCGGGAAGTAATGAATTTTTTATCGATTTTTTCAAGACATATTTTTCCACAAAATAGTCCCCTATCTCTCTAAATAATCGTGTCTTTGGTTGTTTATTACAACCGTAAATAACCCCGTCGTGTACGTTGTATTAACCGTATTCTGGTGGTTGATTGTGTAAAGAGACTGGCATTTAATATTGAGTCGATGACCCTTAACTGTTGTTGGTCATAAGATTGTTATATTAAAACCGGCCCCATCATAAATCTTCGTCAGTCTGTTTTCAAACACTTGTTTTCGATTGAACCGCAGGAGAGTATCGACAATGGATTAGATATCGACGCAATCCGATATGAATTCGTTTGGTTTTACAGTAAATCCGCTCGATATAAAAAAATCGTAATTGAAATCCCAATATTATTTTTACCATACAATAAATTGATGTAAATTTAATCAATACCTGTGCAATGTTTCAACCACCCTTTTTGTGGAAACTCATTTCGAACAGGATGTATTCCTGTTCCTTTTGCACAATTTAATTATGTTTGTTATTTTCGGAAAACTTTTAGATAAAAGAATTTCGGTTGACGTTTTAATTTTCCTCATATTGTTGTTACGTTGATAACAATGCTGTTTGTCATCTTTCTTATAAATACAAGAAAATAAATACGAAAAATTGGATTTATTGTGAGAGAAATGTGCTTCATCCTTTGTTTCCACGGGATAATATAAAATTTCGCGATCTCAAGACCGGAAAATTAATTAGTTTTAGAATCCCAGCTGAACTCATTCTAATTAGTTGAAAGAACTTTGCAAGATGGTTAAGTAAGTAGTTTACTTGTTGTTTTTTCTTCGTTTTTAAGCATCCATCGTCTTCATCATTCGAGAAGTTGTGGCAGAGGATTTGTTGTTAAGTCGTTGGAAACGGTCGCTTGTAAATTGGTTCATTTGTTTGATAAAAATAAATTGTAGAATTTAGACAAACTCAAATTACTTGATAATGAAATGGTAATATTGATTCAAATAAATTTCTATCGATAAAGACACGAACAGTAAATATATTTGATGTAACTCTGCTACTTTTTACGGTAAGTCAAACTTGACTTTGTCGAATTGGCAATACAACTGACAACAATAAGAGAACGGATGTCGTCTTTCAAATAGTTTATTGACATCGAAGATTCGAGAAACAGGCGGATGAATTTCAAAAGACGTTAAATACTCAACGGAATACAAGCGAAAAGAATCTATCCAATTTCCCAATTGTTTATGATGATTTTTTCTGTTTTTATCCATTAAATTAACTTCCTGTCCAACTTTCAAGAACAAAACACAATGGCAGATACGCGTACGGAGCTCTTCAAAAGAAAATAATAACTTCCGAAAGTTTTTTAATATGCTCGGACTGGCCTCTTGGAAATTTTTTGCCTGACGTTCTGTCTTTTCGTTTGACAATTCAGCATTGTTCGGTAAACATTGATATTAATTACCGTTGCTTTCTAAATAAAGCCCGTAGGAATTTTTATAATCCTTTTAGAATGACGGTAATGTTAATTTTAATACAACAACGGCAAAATTAATGAAGTTGAGATGCGAAAGGGTCGGTATTTGCGTGAAATTCGTTTGATGACAGTTTAATAGCAATAGAAATACGATTTACGTCTTGAACTTGTGCTAGGATAATGGACAAAGTGTTTAAGCCTTAAAACTCGTTTCTGACAGGAAAGTTGTACTGTTTTCATTCGATCAAGGATCAAGTTGTTGATTTGTAATTCAACTAAAACGATGTAGAAAAATCGAATTACAAATCATTCGGCTCGTGTTTGCTTGCATATTACAACAAATCAATAATGATGGCGATAATTTAACGATATTTTTGTGATTTTGATTTATACATAAATATTATAAGGGAATTTACATAAATTGTGTGAAATTATGGAGATTGCTTGCAGGTAAATAATCGATTTTCGGGGAAATGGTAGAGAAAGGATAGAGAAATGGAGAATTTAATAAAGTCCACCTATCGTGTCTTCTATATCCTGTTTGAAATAGTTTTGCATGCGAAATAAGCGAATGTCTATATTTGAAAGCGACATATACTCTTACATATTTATAAATTATCAGTATTTTTAGATATTTTAAAGCGTAATTCGATTGTCATTTTCAAATGGATATTCGTTGAATAGAAATATGCAAATTTTATAATACGATTTCACTTCACTTAGAAGATTTGCACATTTTTTCCTTCTTATTTCTTCCTTACTGTTGATCTATGCTTTTGTGGTATATACAGGAATTTCCTATTCATTTTTAGTGAAAAGACCATAATCATATATTACTGTACGTGGAATAGAAACACGCAAATCTACAATGAAATCTTACTTATAATATAACACGAATATTGACAAAATTTATGGAATTTATTAATTTCATTCTATTACAGTGATTATGTCACTTGTCGATACAATTTGTTGAAGAATGTCATTATTAATTCGCTTGCAGCAACTACTTTAATAAAACATGAGCGCTTATTGGAGAATATTAAAGAAATTGTTCGAGCTTCCTCATTTTAATCTTGTTCTACTTGTTCTACAACTAGCTTAGCGTCTATAAGATTTTGCGAATTTCCTTCATCTCATCTTCTCTTTTATGCCACCAGATACTCTGTAATAGACCTTTTATTTTTTCGATTTAATGATGCAATTTATCAGTAATTACATTGTTATTATGCCAAATCTCGTATTTCGCTAATAGTGCAACAATCAAACCAATGATAGGAGAGACTATAAAAAAACTACAAAACGTTAGTATTACTCCAATTCAGGTCTCTATATTGACCTCTCATTTAGGATAATAGTCGAGAAATTCCATTATAATCCCTTAGAATACTGTTAGCCGTGATGATTACTTCCGGTCATTTTCTCCAGACAATGTGGCTTACCTGTGGAACAGACAGTAACAATTCCGCAAATTTAATACAACGCTTATTTCCAACTAAACTAACGAGACTCTATTTATCGATACACCGTCAATTTAAACCGAAAAATAAATAAAAACCAAAGCCATTATGTTGATTTCCCCAAAGGCAAGATAATTAAATATTGAATTTCGGAACTTACGGTGGCAAAAATGCGAAATTTTATAAATTCAAGTTAATTGAGCGAAGAATATTGATTAATTAGCACAGAACGGAGATGAATTTTGAATTTTTTATGATGTATAGACGGTTTTCGTTCGACATTGTAGCCAGTTTTAGAACTTGTCTCAATAATGAGCGACTTGTTAATTATTGAATAAGTCGAATGAATCTCCACAATTAAACCGATCGATACGACAATTTAGACGGAAATAAGAAACAATTCTATAGTTTTATTGATAATGCAGTGTTGGCTCAATAATGTGTGCAATCCGTCCGAAAATTCTATACTTTGTGCAACTTTTCTACCGTGCATATTTGATGAGAAAGTTAAACCAGTATAGCTTCGAAATTTCAACGTTAAAACACATTTCTTGTAATAGTTTTGTTGATACAAATAGAAATGCAAGTAATAGAAGATAACCGGGAAAATAGTTTCTTTTAATTGGAAAAATCCAGACTCTCGAGATATGGCGTGAAATTGTTGAAACCCATTTAGAATTGATTAATTATGGACTATTCTAATAAATTTCAGCGTTAACTATAAAGTAGTTGTCGGGTAACACAATACTTTAATTTTACTGTAAGGCGGTTGCACAATAGACCAGATTAGATAGATTAATTTGCATGCAAATCATTCGATCAGTTTTTTAATGTTACAGCGCCAGAAAAGAGAATTGAAATGGTCGAGATTTTAGTTAATTCGAATTTAATTTTGTGTTTATGATAATGTTCCGGCTAACCAATCGATGCGATTATCGTTTTGTGATTGTACATATCATAGAATTAGTCACGACTTAATCTCACTTGTAAGTTACAATTTGTGTTTATTTACTACATGACATTTGTGCGTACACAACCACAAAATCCACTACAATTATTATTCGGGTCGTTTACAATTAGGTCCGTTAATTATATGTGTTTAGGTATCGGTATTGTCGTCAGTTTGACTATTATAGATCAACAAATATACAGCATTACATACGTATAACCACGATTTAGTTGCTCTTTAGTACTATGAAATTAGAATTGAATTTCTATGTAATTTCAATATCAGTATATGTGCAAATAAGTCCATATGGTTCGTTAAAATCGACTCAAGCTACTCTCAAGAGCTCGAATTGTATCTTATACATTAGATGTTGATTGTTGGAGTAAGTTGAAATCGGTCTCAGAGTTGCATTTCTCAAATTATTACAATTAATACTTGTTCATTTGAAATGGAGCACTTGAAATGAGCTCCTCCGTTCAGATTAAACAAATTCAACTTCTCTACATGTTCGTATTGTTTGTGGAAAAACGTCCAACTTCCATCATATGATCTAGTTTAATGTTTATTAATCCCAAGAATATGCTCAACATAATAGAGAGTTCTACGTAGCGGAAACAATACGGTATTCACTCTGAAAGCTTTACTAATCATTATTTTTTTATTTTTATGTATTGTAAGATGTTCGTTATAGTTCACCCGGCGCATCCACCATTTGTACACGTACAGGTTTCACGATTTTAATCGATTGTTGGCTATAATAATACGTTTATTGCGAACTGATGCAATTTTTCTGGGAGTAAAACTGGTAGATCTAAGCGAATTGAATTTTAGTAGTGTTGGCAACTAAAATGCCACGTTTTCTATGATAGTACGGTCATCTACGTTGTCTCAAATTGCGCTTACAATACGATTCTAATATCAAATAGTAAGATTCGAGTTGAACAAACATTGAGAATTATTATCAAACGGTGCTGTTATTCGTTTATTTTGGTTTTTATGTTACCGAATAGTCGGATGAAAATAGAATAGACTAATCGATTTATGTCTATGTTGCGGTCACGATACCCAAACTGGTAGCATTTTAGCGGAACAATCTGATTAATTTGCAACACAACTAAAATATTCACATTGTCAAATCCATCTCTTATTTAAAATAAAAATTTTAAATTCATTTTAATCGAATCAATACGGATTGTATTACGATATGTCTGCGGATTTTCAACGTAACGAATGTCGACTTTTTCGCTTGTTAAATTATAAGAGAGAAACGTGTAGCAAAGACAAATGATAGTTTTTATACAACAGGACATAAAAGAAGATTTCAAATATAGAAAATCGCTTTATTGTTGGCAGAAATTCAGTACCTATATTACAAATAGCTTTGTTAGTATAACTTTTGTTCAAATATCCTACAATAAAGCACGTTTTCGTCCAACATTGAAATTATATAGGAGAGAGTGAAATTCTAGATGTTCCCTCATTTATAAATCAATTGAAAAAAGGGAAATGCTTGTATTTGAAATAAGAACTATAGGCTCGTTAAATAACTAAATAGATTTAATCGAAATACACAAGGCAGCGGATATTCATAATATTCTAATAATAATAAGGCAATGTTTTGTATATGAAGAGCTTAACATTAATATTTAACAATAAAATTTGTTTGTTGAACGAAACTTTCACAATAGAGTTAACATTTACGGTCTAAATATGTGAATATTTAAAACAATACGGCTTGACCATCTGCCTAAATAATAGACGAGAATTTTGTATTAAAATTCCATATTTGTCTAATATCAAATTTGATGTCAATAAAATCATATTGCGCTACATTTTTTCTTGTTAATAATGGCATTTTTTGTGTTATTCACTCCTACCGACTGGATATTTAATAAAATCCAATTCTTTGCGTTCTATTTGTCTTGGCATAATTCTTTTTAATGATTTACACTATCAAATTACGACAAAAATAAACTGATAAAGCCGGTTCCGACAGGCCGATAATGAAACGTCGTTACTTAACAAAATTATTGAATTTCACTCGATATAATTTAGTAGTATCGGTTTTAAAGTCCCACCTTACGGTTTGTTATTAGAGCTTCTTGCCTCGAGAGGAATATTATTTTTAAGTTATAACCGACCGGTTGGCACTATTTCGGTGGATTATTCGATTTGAAAGCGGGTGAGTTATTTTTTAACAAATTATCAATTTTATAGTTTGACCACTCGTGTGGGAGTGAATTTTCGTAACTTCACTAATTGGATTTTATATTAAGAATAGTTTGGGAAATTGTAAAGTTTTAAACAAGTCGAGTTTGCAATTGAAAAACCGACATCAAATTGGATTATGTTTGAAGTTAGACGGATTGGATTATTTCTTGCGCGTTTAGTTCATTCAGAATACCAGCAAATATAAAAAATTTGGTTTTTTTTTTGAATTTTAATTGGAGTTAATTTTCAGCGAAAATTGCGTCAATTGAAATTGTGGGAAATAAGTGCAGTTTTCAATTTCGCTAAAAGACGTCAATACCTTCAACTCCTCAAAGATAGCTTTGAAAAGGTCGCCGAGACTAGATTTAATACAAATTGCAGTTTAGCAACGATTCTTTCCATTCTAGACGTGTAAGGAAACTCGTTTTGCTCCCTTTCAAACTCGAACACAGCCTAACCCTTTGGTGGCGATGTAATTTTAACGATACTAAATAGCAAACAGTTATTCGAGTATCCTTCTTCAAAGATGTCATACTTGTTACAACAGGCCCTTACTAGTAAAATCTTGAACTGTTAGTCCTTTGAAATATGATTTTCGCACCCTAGTCGCTTTTCACACAACAACAACACTTGAAAAAATGTGATAAATGAACCGGTTTCAGTATGACATTTTTTTTGTTGTTGTTGAAACATCTTCGGATAGATTTTTTAATCTGAAAAATATTTCAGCAACATTGAAATATTGATTATAACCAACGTTTATAGAAATCGACCACAGTTGATACACGTACACGAATTTTATTGTAATAATCCATTTCTATTTACCAAAAACTAACTAAATTCGTATATTTCGGTGTTGCTTTACGTTATAATAGCTTTGTTGATATTTATAGCGGCTTGGGATTGTAAACATACGTTCACCCTGTAAAAATTTCTTTTTCAGTTTCTCTCACATTGAGCTTTCTCGTATACGAAATTCATTTTATGCCTATTTTCTATTTATTTTCCTTTACAATCTCACACAGTTTGTATAAAATTCCGAATACTCTCTCGTGAAAGTATCTAAATAAAACTTTCACATACAGGATAATTCGTCGTAAATAATAAAATACCCTCATAAATTTGTGATGTTACAGATACGTATCTGTGGTATTGTAGCTATTCTGCAATAAAAAATAATAATGATGGAAGAGTAATTAGCTTTTGTGATTAAATTTTTTTTCTAGAGCTTTTGTAATTCGGTTTTAATATTTAATAAAACCGGCATTTCTCGGTGTTGTACGTGTATAAATTCATAAATAATCGATTTTTTTTAAATAATGATTATCGGATTTACTGCTAAATTGTTTAGTTTTGTTTTAAACAGGAATTTAGTTGTTTACAAACTTTTATTGGTGAAATCATTAAAAATTAAACAGCGTTAAAGTTGAGTTGAAATTAGTCTCTTTCGAAAAATATCTCAAATTGTGGAAGTTTTTACGACAAAATGAAAGGTAATAATTTATTTTCTGTTTGAAAAGAAGATTAGTCCGTATTTTTTACTATGGGCTTTGTTAATATGACAGAGACAGCGCCACGAATAATTCAGCATTAATTTTATAAGTTGAATGTACATTTGAGTTCATGATAATGAACTTAATTTAAATGAATCTAATTTCAACATAGTAAAACGTTTGCAAATTCTCTCAACCTCATACGAATAGTTCTACACAGACAAAATAGTTTTAAAAGGATGTACAATTAAATAAACAATCCAATATAACGTGCGCTCTGTATTCGAGTTGAATACTGTGATAGATTCATTAAGAAATGCCTATTATTTTTAACAATTCTAGTAAAATATTACCGGAATTGTATCTCGCAATGGAGAGAAAGTGAAATTACAATTTCCAGCGAAATTTTCGCTACTATTACGCATTAATTATCCCGATGTATGCTGGCAATTTGATGCCCGTGATACAAAAATGAACAATTCCATCATATAACATAATCATGATTTTCTATATTGTTGGTATGGATGGAAAACGAGACTTTAGGGCTGATCAATTTTCCAACTGATGCTATTTTTCTCTCTAGTTGCGAGTTTTATTAAATAGTAAATGCAGGAGATCTTTCAGTATTCTCGTCTAATGATCAAGGCGGATTTGGTATAGCACAAAGCATGCCGTTAATAATAATAATAATTATTATTATAATCACTGTAACTGAATACTGAAAGATCTTCATCTTAAGTGAGGCCTCAACATGGTTGCCAACTATAAAGACATGATTAAATTTGGTCTATCTTGGTGACAGAATTCGTGTTCCTATATGGAACACACAACATTATTATTGTAGTGTTCTGGAGGTGAATTTAAATCATCATGATAATAAATTATTGTTATTGTATTACATATTCTGAAATGCTTTCCGGATATACTGGAGATATTCTAATGGAACTTGTGTTTATCTAAGTCATTTTCAATTTAGTCAAAATATTTACGAAAAGAACGCAACATTGTTTCGAAATTGTAAAGGCGCATCTTTTATATAAAAAAAATTATAAATAATCAACTTTAGAATTCAAACTCAATCCCTTTCCATTCGTCTGCTCCAATTGATTTCGAAAAGAATTCGTATAAATGGATCGGTAATTAAAAGAATTTAATTGTTTTTGTAGCTGAATCTACAATCGATTCGTCAGCGATTTAATATCTCTAAGAATTGCTCTTTGAGGATTTTTTATAGAAATTCGTAGAGTTTGAGGGGCTCTGGATTGATATACGTCTAGCCTTAAAGCACGGTTATACAAGTTGACCAACCTAAAGGGCGCGCAATTCAAAATTGTCGACTTGATCAATAGTTGCTTACTAATTCAAAATTACCGTGGCTTGTTGGGGTTGTTTTTGCAAAATTGATTATCGCTAAAACAGCTACTTGTAGCCAATTTTTTTTCTCTATTGTCTATTCTGTAGAATAATGAATAGAACTACTTTGGTTTAACAATATGGGAGTGAATTTAGTCAAGTTCATTGTATAATTGAGTTCCTTTGGTTCGTTGTACGTTGTACGAGGTTGACTGGGAATTTATGTTCATTTTCTAGCTTTTATCTATAGAAACAGCTTGTAGAGAGTCGTGATTTGATTTTAAATTTTCCAACAATTTATTATTCCAACGTATAAATTTTATAAAATTTATAGATATTTTCTAATGCAGTAATATGGTAATCAGTTAAATAAATTTATTAGGGGTTTTCTAATTTTTTTTCTTATTTTTAATGATACAATAGTAGCATATGTAATGCGAAAATTTCATATATGTACTCCTCATCAAATCCCTATGAATATGTAGTCAATAAGACCTGTTCTAGTTGCGTAAGCTAATGTTGCCTTCTACATGTTGATTAATGTTGATTGAGGTTGGTACGCATTAAAGATAGTTCATTAGTCGTCCATGGATGTCTCTTAGGTAAGGTTCGTATAATAGGCCTCGACTACACATGAATTAATGCTTAGCAATTTAGGGTAAAACTAGCTCAGATGGTGGCATTTTCGAAAATCCCCGCCTGGTAATTTGAAAGGACTATTTAAGAGTCGAACAATAACATTTATTAACTGTTAAAATAACCAAAGTTACTCTCCAAATCCTTTCTATTGTAGTTGTTATTTTATCTAGCAATACCGGTTTCGGACTATATACATCCTCAACTACACGTCATATAAATTCTTGATAAAGAAGTCATATAAGTGCAGCTGAAGATGGAGATGGTCCGAAATCGGTACTTTTAATTTTCCAATTTTTGGGGTTTTTCGCAATCTTATCAATTACTATATTAATTATTACAACAATAATGATTTTTATCATTTATATAAGTACCTACTTTACATTTTGTTTATAATTTTATATAATTTGATTCTTGAATAATTATGGCACTTTTATTTTTGAGTTTTAAACAGTTTCGGAATTCGATGTTAAATTTATGTAAAATTTGTGCCTTCAACTAACAACAACAAGTTAGCTTGTCGACTTTGTATCGAGAACATCAGTAAATGACTGACACATTACTAATTATAGAAATTTGTAGAGGATCGACCCTCTCTGAATTAACATAAAGTCTATGGAAAGTTTCTCAATTCTATAGGGATTGTACCAAATATGAATACATTTATTATTATAGTCGATCACTTACATATGTCAATTAAAATTACAGTACAACAAATACACGAGATTTATCTGGACTGACAATGAATTTGACGATAATTGAGTCACCTGTTAGGAATTCCAAATCTTTACATTTCCTTGATGTATTTTCGAATTTAATTCTAGCAAGAAATGAAAAATATTAGACTCTAATTCAGAGCCTTTTGTTCATAAGTAGGCCTTTTGCGTGGACAAATTTACGTCGAGAATTTAACACGAATAATTGACGATTTTGATGGGAGAAAAATTCCAAGCGAAAAAACAGTAATCAAAATCGTATATTCTACAATTTACAACCACAATTCGTTTTGCCTAATTAGATTTAACCAAAGTTTTGACGATAATTTGATTAAAATCTCCAAATTAACAAACAGACAAACAATAATAAGAACAAAATTAGATCATTTCAAATACAATAAATCAAGCGAATAAGTTCAAGTAATGAACAAAATGATTAATTTATGATGGAGATAGAACATATTGCATTCTACAATAGAAACGAACGTTCGAATAAACGAATCAAATTCCCCACATCTCTAGGGATTCTTTTTTAATTAACCGCTTTAACTCACCTTTTAACAAAAAAACAAGTACGATAAACTATCAAATTTCCTAGGGGCAAGTAAAATTATCTGATTGTTGGATAAAAATGTTTCATTATGGGGATATTTTCCAGACAGATTTCGTTTAGCGTTCATAAAAGCTTAATAAAGAATTTTCATTTGTGTGGAGACAGTCATGTTTGTTTTCGGATTATTATCTCAATCTTGTATTTGGAGGTCTCGTTTAATTGCGTACTGCCTTCGTATTTTTTCCCACAAAGCCATTTGAGCTTTTATGTTGTTTTGAAAACATCGCAAAAACCTCATAGAGGGCTTGCTTTATTTTTGGATTCAATTTAGACGATTATGCTGAGATCTAAACAAGTTTTATCGAGATGTCGTTTATTAACTGAAAGAATTTGCGTCTTAATCAAGGTTGTAATTGAGAATCTGTGCACTTGAAGTTTTTTTAGTTGTTCTGTTTAATAAAATTCGTCGAAAAGTCGCATACATTGCACTTTACTGGCATCTCATAGAAAATTCAATTTGGAATTTCACTCTGCGGTTCTACAATATTTACAATGGTGAATTAAATTTTATGTAGCATGTTGGCATCACTTAATTCCGCAAAATATAAAGTAAAATACATTTATATACAGATACGTTCATGTGAAAACAACAAACTCTTTGTATTTTATTATAATAAAATTACGCGTATTTGTACATTGTTTCATTGATATTTTAGTAGACGGTTATCTTGTTATCTTGTGCATTACAATGTTCTAGAATTACACAAAGCAATAATGTTAGAATATTATCTAACATAATCGATAGATTTACTTAGCATGATTGTCGGGTTTTCAACATATTTTTCCTCAAGTATACATTAGGAACCCGTTAATAGTCGCTTAAATAAACATATAAGAAAATGAATTGTTTCCATACGGCTGAAACAACGTAAATTTATGAAAATACACTCGACTACGAACTAATTTCCATTCACCACCTCTATTAAATTACCGGAAGATCCCCATCACGAAAGACTGCTCTCTATTCCACTGTTAATTGAGACTATTTAAAGTGGTGGAAAAATTCTAATGCAAGAGACTGGAAGGGAAAAAAACAGTAAACGAAACCGAAGAAGCAAGCAACAAGATTAGTTTAACCCAATTTACAATCGAAACGAAATCCACATGACCCTATTATCGTGAAATTCGAAGTGAATTTTAACAGAACTCGTATACCAATGTTGATCATGCTTTGAACTTAAATTAGTATCAGTTTTACCAATTTAGAAAAGTGGAAAAGAACCGATATACGGATTATTTAAAAGGCAACTTTTGTTAATGAAATAAAAATCGAGAAGCGCTAGATTTGGACTGATAAGAACTTGGCTTCTAATCCATTACATTTTCTTGTCACAGACCGAGACTGGGCGATCTCTTATCCTGGCGTCTCTTCAAACTTTTTCCCTTCTGTATTATATTCAACTATCCTCGTTTTTTTGGTTGTTGGTCGGAAATATGCAAAAGTCGGGCTACTAAAGCATTCAAACAACTTTTAGTATAATGATGAGTAAGATGAAATAAGATAAGGTGTAGTAAAAATAAAGTTGACAAATATCTTAAAGTTGTTTACAGCTTTAGGGTCAATTCATGTAAATCAAATTTTGTCCAACGTAATGCCCACGTGAATAACAAACTTATCCACATCTTGTCTATCTTTTACGGCCGTTTTACCGTCACTCTGACAATACAATAACATTTATTTTAGATGGAATTTTAGAAAATCAAACCGATTTATTGCAGTACACTCGCAGAATTTCGTCTTTCACGCTTCAAAAAAATCTAGAATTTGTTGTGATTTAATTACTCTAAGTATTTTCAGTAAAAATAAGGGGGAAATTGTTCAAATACATTTCTCCAATAATCAGGGGGAATTTAAACGAGAATCTTATCAAAATGTTATTTTGGCCACGGCAGCTCGACTTTTGTTGTAACACATTGACGTTAATTTATCAGAAATAAGAGGATTGCGCAAATATTCCAACGTGTACCTGTGATAAGCTATAATCAGGTACAGTTCTTAATTAGGTTTTTTTATAATACCTAAATGGAAGTCTTTGAGTTGATAAGCTTCTTACTAATTAACGTTGAATACTGTTCCCGAAAATATTCCGATGTTGTTCGGTTGAATGGTCGATTTCGATATTAAAACATTAAGCATCCTTTACTGCATCAATAGCCCTTATCAATGATTGATTTATGTTCCACTTAATATTGGTAAATAAATATATAATGTGAAAGGTCCATATGTTTTGAAATTCTAGTAGCGACATATCGAAAATAACAAGCTTTATTTTTACGTGGATGATTAATGTTTTTTCGTCTAATCCATATTGAACAAATTCTCTACGAATTTTTGCATTTAATCGAACTTGTACGATAAAATTGTTGGATCGCGATTTTATTTTTGAACTAATGCAGCCGGATGGATGTGAGGTTGATTTGAAATTCACGCCCATTCTAGTTGTTTATGGGGCTTATCGGCACGTATTCCAAGTAAATTGCACCGATCAGCACCGAAAGAAGAATCGTATGCCAGTATTGAAATAGGCAGCTATTTCCAATTCAATTCAATATAGAAATAGAGATTAAAAAAAAATATTTAAAAACAGACTGAAATCAATTTGTTAAGTAAATCTACAGAATTTTTACAGTTCACTGAAGCAGATTCAGCGGCCCCAGAGGAGACAAGCGAGAAAAAAATGGATAGTAAACAATTTTTGCACGTTTATTCTCCCCAATCGTGTTCCGTTTGTGAATAAACTCCTCCATTTTCACACAACATTGTTTCTTTTCAATGTAAATTAATTTGAAAAACAAACCACAAACGATTCAATTCAAGCCTCCATTCCGATATTCTTTGAATCTGGATTATAATTCGGATTATTTCACGAATTTATAAGATTTTGCAAAAAATTCTAATCGAAAAAGAATAACGAAATACGACAGTTGAATTTTACTGTTGACATAATTCGACAGGATTAAGCGTTCTTGATATTCTTGATCCAGTAGATCCTAATAGGATAACATAAAATCTGGTAACCGTAAAAGATGGAAGTCAAGTTTCCTTTATAAAATATCCTCAAAGTCACCATTGGACTGGATTTTCAAAATTTAATTACGCAAATATTCAAGATGACTTGAAAGAAGTTTGTTTCTTTGTTGGTGAGGCAGTAAAGAAATCGGTTGGTAATTAAACATGTCCGGTCATTTCAAAAGGCAAATCACACAAGATGTGATAAAAATCTCACAGCTTACGGTTTATACGATGTGATTTTACTTTCGGGAAACCCGAACGTTTTTATATCAACCTGTTTTATTACTTTAGCATGAATGTGAACGGACGGACTATTACTCAAGTGTTGGACAAATTCTATGTAGATGCAAACGGATAGCCGTAAAACTTTATAGTTCAGTGAAATATTTAAATAACCAATTTGAATGTTGAATCTATGTTTCGTATTTTCGGTTATAGTTTGATTTAACAATGCTCGTTTAGAATAGGATTTCAAAAAAAGGATTGTCTTTTATCCGGTCGGTACGGTTAATAATATCCTTTTCAAAACCACCATCATCGCCTATTATGAATATTAGTAGAATTTTCGTCGATTTAAACTGTTCTAAACATATAAAATATGAAATTAATGTAGCCCATCTGTCTTGTCGTCGGAATCAGTTTAGTGTGAATAAAATTCGAAGCTGGATTAAAATATGAAGTAACCGTCATCGTCACTGCGTACATTTTGTTCGACTAGAATGTTGAACGAGTGGAAAACCAGCAAAGCGGGTAGGCAGGCAAGCAAGCAGGCAAGTCAGAGAGAAAACACACACAGGATTCGGATCGATAGCCTGGGCCTGGAGCCGCCCTGACGTCCTGCTGTGTTGATCACCACCACCACCATGAGAAATATGACACGACTGTCGAAAAAGATCTCTAGAGATTAATCGATGCATTTCATTACCACTAAACAAAACTAAAGAATCCCGACGACTACCTTTGAGAATTTCTCAAGGGATGGCACGTTAAATATTTAACGTAAGGCTTCAAAAGAAATATAGCAGAATAAAGACAAGATTGAAATCGTTGCTTTTTTAATTATTATAGTTTGAAAATATTGACTCACCGATAGAGTAACAAAAATTTAAATCGAGTATCGACAGAGGACAAATTTTCTGTACCTGTAACAGAAGAGGAAAACATTCTAGAATTAGATACACAATATTAAAATTTAATTACATGAATAACTAAGGCTTCCACTTTGTAATAGGTAGTTGGATGTGAAATATTAATTAAAACATGCACATAATCCTTTCTGGTTGCTTGTTGAATGAATGTTGAATGATTTCTTCATTACTGTCAAACTGATTAAATTTGATGGGCTTCGAAATAGGGCGACAGACAACAGTTGGTAGGCATTCTCTAGTTAGAACCCATATCAGTGCAACGACAAGAAAATCCTATCAAGTGTACAGTAAAGGGACACTCTTCTTGTTCTATCACATTAATTCACATCGATTCGGTCAATTTTGACGACAAATAAATAACGCTTAAACGCAAATAAACAAAATTTGCAACGTATGCACATATAAAATTCATGTCGGTGCATTATTTTCCGTATTTTAGAACCTCGTTGATGGTTCGATTAGAGTACTATCAAATTATTTATAATATAATATAAAGCCGACAAACAAATTATGATCAAAGTTAATCCTAACGTTCGGTTTTTCCAACTCAAACTTTCGCATGTTTGCCTTACATGATTTAATGTTGTTTGTGAATATAGTTCAGAATTTCTTAGTAAGAACGAACCGGCTCGCCTATCTGCGTGTTTATCTTCAATTCTAATTGGTTTACATTTGGAACCGATGGGGAAACAACCATATCTCTGCTTTTATTTTCATAAAATTGCAAACATAGTTATCATAACGATCACAGTAACAATTTTTTTTCAATTTTAATTTTAAATCTTATTGGCAACAACTATAGTTGCATTATTTTGCGGAATTAGAGATAATCATGGATTGTTTCATGTCATAACTAGAGATCGTTACCGAATTCTTCCATGGAAATATTCCATACATTGCAGAAATTGCTCGAAATGAGTTACTATTAATATCAACTAAACATGAAATCTTCGACGTATTCAATCGATTTCTAGCTAACTGTAAACTTGTAAGAATCGTTTAATTAACGCTGATTTCTTTGATATTTAGTGAATTGTTTTACCTGGAGGGCCCTCAGGTGGAGCTCAGTAACCGCTCAGTAACCTTTGGTTACGTGACAGTTGTTCAAAGATGTAGAGAACGCCTTGAATTCCAAATTCTAATCGAAAACTATAATTTGTCGATATACCTCCAGTAGTATTCCACAATACTAAATCTGTGTAAGCTTTTTAAAATAATTACCCTAGTCCGACTTACGACAAATCCAATTTACTCTTGATTTATTCTAGTTGACGATGAAGCACGTGAAATTCAATTGGTTCAATTTAGTGAAAAACTATAATTTTTCAATATCTCCACATTATAACAGATAGAGAAGAAAAAACTCGTTACAACGATCAATAATTCGGTTTTGGTGATAGAAATCGAACCCAAAACAGTATCTTTTGGGGTTTTTATGTTTGTATGACGGGCGAGAAGAAAAAGTTAAATAAAAATACAGTGAATTGGCCGGGATTTGGTGTTCAGTTAATGTTGTGAATAAACTTCCGTTCGACGCGATCGGAATTAATTGGGTCGCACCCTCGAGGGTAGCTTTTTAAGAAGCTGTCAACGTATAAATAGAATAGATAGTCCTTGAATGCAATCATCAGCGCGACAACACTCTTCTGATCCCAATTAATGGCCAAAGCATTGAAAAAAAATGTCTTTTTCCAAATAATATCGATACAAGTTGTTTTTGCTCTGAATCAAGGCGAGACCTTGGTTTGGATTAAAATGCATTCGACTATAACTCATCATTTTCTGAAGACGTCAATTTCAATTTGATTGATTACAGTTGGCGAACAAGGAGGCCAGTAGGGGTTGGTGGCGCTGTCACAAGCTCATTTTTAATGCAAATCTCCCCCTTTTATTTACGTCGCGAAAAATGCAGATAGCTGAATAGTATCGAATGGAAACAAACAAAATAACTTGCAAATTTTCCAAAGTGCCACAATCTTTATGCAATATAATTGCGTGTTCAGCATAGAATAAGAGAATTAAAATTTGATATCGGCACACGTGTTAGTTCAAATTAATCGTTGGATTTTTATTCCGTACTGATATTGAGAAGTGCAAGTTCATGAAAACTGGATAGGAAGGAAGATCGTGTTGTTTAAATGCACCAAAGTAACCGAACAAACGGTGTTAGTAATCGACATAACAATGTTCATTACCGAACAAATATTGCTTGTTCTAGTTTAATAACTTTGATAAACTGACGGAACTACTGCAAAATTGATAACGACAAATCTACCTTCCGGATTGTAGCCAATAGGAAGATATAGTTCGAATTTCTAATAAATGTGAGCAAGCTTAGCCAAATCAGATTAGATTGTTGGCTTGTTTTTTTCGGGGAGTCGTATTTCTATTTCGTTCGCCAGAATTTATCAAATAAAATTCAAAAAGAAGAGGAATAAAACAGTGATCACCTTTGCTATAAGATATCTCGTTAACTTTTGTTTGTTTGGAGATAAATTGGATTGCATTAAGAGTTAACAATTCGTTATGATACGCAGCTGTACAAAGGAATTGTGTTCCATTACTTGCCAAATTGGAGCGCCCCATGATTAGACTTGGTAATTTCAAATTGTAGGTAGATCAATAATAAGCCGATACTTTTAAATAAAATTCGTCAATTCAAACACCGTTCCAAACAGATTTTCGAATAGAGAGGTAAATTTTCATTAGTTTCTACTGGGAGTAATTGTGGTGAAGGGATTTGTTTAAAAAATTGATCAAATAGACGAATATCTATCCGAATACGGCGCAAAATTGGGAATTCTATTATTTAGAACGTAGAGTAGGCGCGCGTTTTTGCCTTTTATTATCCGAGGAAAATAGTGGAAGTTGATGACAGCGAAAAAAAAGAAAATTGGTAAATATATGAAGTAATTCTAACACCGATAAAGATGATTCATTGGGATAATTAACCGGGAGAAAAAATAATAGAAAAAGCGAAAATTCCACAATATTCCGAAAGATAAATCGGTTCATTATTTAGCAAACATGAACCTCTAGTGGAAATTGAAATCCAATCATCAAATATCAATTATTGTTCATTATTCTTTTCGGTTGTATTTCTAAACGTATCGCAGAGGCAGAGAAAACAAAACTGTATAAGCCAACAGTATCAATTATTTTATGTTTCAATCAGATTGGGCCTTATAAGTCATTTTTTTATTGCAGCATTCGCTTTTAAGGGGTTGTCCAGGTTGCCACGTACAAATCGTAACCGTCCAGAGAAACCGACAACGACACGCAATCCATCCAATAAACCATCGATCCAGTTTACTGAAATTGGTCGTCTTTTACCTTCCCTTCAATTCTAGCCTAAAGCAAATCGGCTCTTTCTAGACGAGTGTTCTTCATTGCTTGTAAATTTTTAACAAAGTTTCGTCGGAATTACACGATACAGTTGTGATTTTATCGTGCATTGGATGAGGATGGAAAATGGGGAAAAACCAGACAGGTATATAGTGAATTGTCTCGAAAAACGGAACCTCAACAAATGAGAACCGAATTGATTTTGTTGATCAGTCATTTGTCTCGGTGATGTCGACACTGGCTGATTAACTAGCCAAGTCAATGGCACCAGTTCGATTGGTAAAGTTTCCAAACAAATACGAAATAAAACTTTTCAAGTGGATATAACTGAGAGACGGAACGGCGAAACGAAGAGTGGAAAAACTAGAATTTATATTATACAAGTAAGGAGAATCGGCGTATTATTAGCACATTCAAACAATGTCGATTTGAGACATCCTATCTACCTAAAATATGTTTTCAGTAAAGTGCTCTCTCGTATGTACGCGCGCTGAAAGTCAATTCTGAAACGTAATGGAAGGTTTTCCAGTGAGGCCGTGGAAAAAATGACGAAAATCTCCAATCTTTCGCATACGACACTTTGATTTTATAACTTACCAAATGCGAATCACTCCAACTTTGGTGCTGATTTATTGTTCGATCGTGTATTTACTATATTAGTAAGTGTTCGAGGACTGTTTATCGAGAATCGGGCAATTCTGGGGCCGTTGTAAACCGCTAACGAACGTATCAACCACTCAATTCACTCAATGTCCTTTATCTAGTTAACATTCCTCTGTCTATTCTAACAGTACGTAAATTGCACAAGTCCTGATCAATATTTAGAAACGATTGGACCTTTGAAACCAATTTGCCGGCTAATCGATGGGTATTTTCGAATTTAATATCCACAAGTGGTGTGCACACTATTGACAGTTGGAATTTACAGTTGTGTTACATGTGTGGTAGTCTCATCCGATTAGGAAATTTCTCTATTGATTAACTTGGAAAATACGAGAAAAACTTTGATTGATTAAATCAAGGCGATTCGAGACAACCGCCCAATCGATCGCTACTAATAATAATAGTAATAAAATTTTATAATAAAACTAAATTAAATTAAACAAGATTACAACTGTGCAGCGTAAATGTTTGCTCAAATCTTATGCGATTGTGTTGTTGCGGTGAGATTTTTCGATGTAAGGAAAACACATTGTAGTGGAAAATCGTATCAAATTCTTGTTTCCTTTACTCAGTGGCAAGGAGCAATTTCCTGTAATTCAACGTGGAAAACTTGTGTGTTGTAAAAGGTACAACTATACCATCGAAATACTTTCTTAAGAGTTCCTTATAAAAGCAACTTTAATAAGACGTTGTGTTAGTGTTACATTCTATAATTACAAAGTAAAGCAGCAATTTTTAACTAGGTACGCTCTTTCCTCCGTTACTATTCCATTATATTTAAGTGCCATTGAAAGTAGGCTACTAAACAAAGTAATTCAATTTTCTTTGTCTACTGGTTCAGTTTTTTTTTGTCGTTTATAGTTAGCAAATAGTGCAAAATTCTTGCACGACTGCACTTTCATCCTGTATTATTCAGTTCAATTCTCAAAGTAGCTATTATGAAGCAACATCTGTCCGATATTTTACTTCAAAATTCACCCATAAAACAAAAATTGGCTTGTTTATTGAAACAAAACGTCCGATTAAAATGCAGGAATTTGGAAATTCACGACAAAAGGAATATCAATGCAAATTTCGCTTTTACAACAAAATATCTTTCAACCACTCTTTTTCCTCAATTGAAAATCGATTATTATCGAAACTCTCTTGATGTCTTTGTTGTAACTGCTACAAAAAGAAAAGATTGCACGTTTCTTCAAATAACTCAATAGTTAAAGAGCCGGTTACAACGTCGACTTTCGATTGCTTGTTATAAAGATGTATTGAGCCATTTTGGCCGTGTGATGGGGAAAAATGTGGAAATTTATCGGGGGATGCGAGCGGAAACACTAAAACCATTGAAAAGAGAACGGCAAATCCAACAATTCCGTTGATTATTGTCATTTTTTAAATATTTGATCTAAGGAATCTATTTTTATTGCCTGTTTGTAAGTAGGATATCTGTTTCTGGATTGCAGCAACGTTTGGGGGCTCTGTTTAAGCGAATATATAACGGAGCTTCCTAAAATCATTAAAAACAGCATTTTAAGGAGCACCCGAAGATAAGATTTTGTAAAAATCTTCGAGTATGTGCTTTCTTTGGACTAAATTGAAAACTCTGTTTCTGATTCTATTTCTGTTATACCACTTCCTTGGAATTTCCAGTGAAGATTTCTTTGCAATTCCAGAATATTACTTAATGCGCTTTTTACTGTTGCATGGTTCAATCCGCCAATTATTTGCGGGCAAGGCGAGCTTGAAAATTGCAAAGCTTTCGATTTTTATTGTAATTAGACTTCGATTCTTATCTTTCGATATTTTAAGCCGACTTGTGAACGTGACATAGCCTGAAAATTCGAGATTTTTCTAATGTACTTTTGCAATTAAATTCAAACAGAAATACGCAGAGAAAAAAATCAAATTTCGTCTGTTTAACAGCAATAATTAAAATAGAAGCAAAAAACATTAATTATTTTGTTTCTGGCTCTTTCGTTTGTTTGGTGAATTAATGATGTTATTAAATTTTAATTATAAAGCACACCACGAAAACTGTATCGATTTTTCGTTCTATTTAGTGAGACATTACAGACAGTTTTTTTTTGTATAAAATCGGCACAATTAGGTCATTGTCAGAGTTGTTCTTGTAGATAGAAATACTCCATACCTTTGATCTGAAAAGGGCCCTTGACAACACTCTTTTCAAAGGTTTTACTAAAAGGTTCCGCACAAATTGAATTAGATTCACATTGATAGCTAGTTATTAAACACAATGGCGAAATTAAAGTAAAGCAAAACGAAGGAACTTGATTTAAAAATTGATTATTGATCGTCTCGTATGTATAAATCGATTAATATTGAAACTTGTAAGCGGATTATCGATAATAAATCTAATTATTCAAGGGACTTTCGATTGGCAACTCATTAACGAAATTTATTAATTATCTAACGAATTTAATTACTTTTTGTTTCAATAATAGAGCGGCAATATTTGAACGAACTAAATTAGTTTGTAGAATTTTCAATTGCAGATTGGTGGAAAAAGAATAAAAATCAAATGTCTCAACGATACTTGGCGTTTACCTTTCAGATTGTTTACGTTCGAGTTTTTTTGTTGTTTTGGAAGAATACGACAACAAAAGCGGAGGGTTAAATCGAATTAATAGTTGTGTCGTTCTGTTTGTTTTGTTGACGGTGTAACCGTAACGCATCCCCAACTGTAAACGCTTATAATAAGCTTTAAAGTGTCGTTATTGTAAATATTGTCGTTAAATTGATTCTTTAGTTCGATTTGTTTGATCGTTGAACGATTGTTGTTAATTTTAGGATTAGTTGGTGTGCTATCTGATAACAAAAGCAGTGAAATGGTCCATCCAGTTGACGATAGTTTCTCTCACGTCGTTGAGTTCATTGCCACGTCATCAATATATCACGCTTAGCTTACACTGTATTGTTTGTAGGTAAATTCATTACACCTGTCATAGTTGTTTTATTCGTTTCCAAACGAAATTTATCTCTACATTTCTGGTTTACCTGCACGATAATTTGGTATAAAATCGAACAATAGGGGGCGCATAAAAAGCACAAATTTGATCGAGTTTTTATCAATGTAACGAATCGACGTAGCCTATCAATCTTGTGTTGTTTCAACACACAGAATAATATTGGCGAAACAATGGAACAATAATATTGTCGAAATTGGTGCACCGTAAACTACCACTAGAAAGCTGTATTGTTGGGCTGAAAGTTTGGAAATTTTGTCCAGTAATTCATGTATAGTGGAAAAATAGCCCGATTCCATAAATAAAGGTTTAAACGGCGCATTTTTCGCAGCAACTGCCCCATTGTATGATCAATGTTTTTCCATAATTTACAACTTACTATGGAATAAAAACTTTAAAATGACGATTCAAGCGAAAAATCAAGCGAATTGACACTTATCATCAAGTTTGTTAATTTAATTTAAAATTCATTTGGAAGATGGCAGGAAATAGACCCAAATCCGTAATAACCAAACAGAAAATTTATCTTGACGGCAAAACGAAGGCGGAAAAAACCTGTTAACGTTGACACTTTTCTGTCGTATGGACGGCCGTTTGGTGATTTTTTCTCGTCTCGTTGGCGGAAAGGGAAAAAAATAAAAACACACAAAAGCCCAATTTAACTGATTGACCATAATCTGGGAATACATCGATCAAAGTCACAACAGTATTCAGAGGGTTGACGATCATTCCGACAGATAATAGTCGAGTCCTGTTGACACGAAATAATCGCACAATATTCGGTGTAAAATTAAAGATTTTCGGCGGTGATCATTGAGATTTTTGTGCGAGTACGGCGATAAAAATGTGGAAATCCTAATGAACTGTAGTGTAGTTCATTAGTTTCTAGACCGAAATGGGAGAATCCTGCACGTTCACATTATTATTGTGGGCTTTCATGCTCTAACAAGGTAAGCTCTTCCTCATCATATTTAATATGATTACTAGCATTATTGTTGGGTCAAAATAAACAACGAGATAGGATGCCAACAGTACAATTGCACGCAACATTACTGCAAAATAACTAAAATTAATTAAAATACCCACCCACACAATTATGATGGGCTCCATTTTTTCTCCAGTTTATATATGCCCTTATTTACTAATGATTTGATCACGTTTAAAATAGCTTAATTAGTGGAACTTTTGTTAGTTTGGTAGCTCATTAGAACTTGATCAACACTTTGTATCTGTCAAAGTGTGATGTAGGTATTGAATTACTTAGTTCAAACTTCTTGTTTTTGATTAGTTTCATCTATTTGCTTGGCACAAACTATTCTACCAAACATGTATTTGGCAATTTTAACGATAACCGTAATCAATATTTGGAGATTTAACATTTCAAAGTACACTCGTCGTCTTCATAACAATTAATTATAACGTGAAATATATCTACACAACCATTAATTTTGATTGTAGTAGCAGATAGGGTTGGACATGTCGAATACAGGATACAACTACAACTTATCGAAATTGAATAATTACTCATCTAGTTCGCATACTATTTGCCAAACCTCCATCTATATTCCCATTGATAATAGATGGAGATTCATTTTGTATAAGATGCTCTTTGTGGGGTGATTTTAGATAAAATTTTGCCTATTTAATTGGAATTGATCAAAATGATAACAATTGCAAAATTTGTTCAAACTTTTTACGAGTACGGCCGATTATCGGCTTGGGGCAATATTTCGATAAGATCCAATTATCGGCAGAGTTGGACGAACAATATTTAAGGTTTCATCAAGGGAATTAGTTATTTTCGGTTTTAATTTGGAACGAAATTTCGGCAAATATTGATTTTCTAATAAAACTTCGGTATTATAATACCGATTAAATATAATGTAAAAGGCGAAATTATTATAACTTGTCGTTGATTAAACGTGCATTAGTTCAAAGTAATTGAAGTTGAAGTATCGTCGATTCAATAATTTCTAAATGGTATTGAAATTAATAATTGAAACGTTTGTTGTTGGATATGAATTATTAATGAAGAACACAAGTTTATAGAATCGAATAAATGGGAATGTTGTAAATTGATTTCGGGGTGATTATTGCAGCTTTGATGTTGAAATTGTTTATTATTTTTATTATTTAATAAATAAATGAATAAAAACGATTTCAACAGGTTACTTGTTGAACAAACATACCGATTTATACTAAACGATTTTTACACTAGTTGTGTTTATGACAGTTTGTTCAAGAAATACTTCGTGTACATGCAGATATGTGGTCCTGTTGCTCCCATTTTCCATATAACTCGTCTACAATTGCACGTGGTCTGTTTACAACACCAGCACAAATTCAACAAAGTTGTGTCGTCTTTCATTTACAACAATCATTGTTAGAATTCATACATCTCTTGTGGCTCCAACTTGGCACAATAGTTTGGACATGATTGCCAAAACATTGCCAGTTCTTGTTCTTGTTGTGTTTGCATTTTCCACTATCTATATAGAGATTACACCGTAGACCGTCCTTTTGACTATACAAGGGAATTATGTCAAATTAAGCCTAGATCTTTCTCTCAATAACTTATCATATGACCGCACGGATGAGTATGCAAACTGTAATAACGTTGACGTTATTTATGTCAGATACGTTCTTCGTTGTTAATTTAACGCGTATCTGTACGCACATTTTCTCCAACCGAATACTTTAATATTGTGTAATTTTCGTGTATTGTGGCAATTTTATTGGATTTGTTGTTAATGTTGGAAACAACACCGATACTTTTCTATAGCGTACAATAAAGATATCGGCTGGTACAGCTGGTGAATTTCATCAGACGCTAGGGGGAAAAAAGCCGACTATAATCTACGTGACTATAGAATCGACACGGAGTCTCAACTTGTTTCCAGGATATCTCACTAATGAATTTAGACGGAAAAACAACAGGCTTATAAGTTTAGTTTTTGATAACTTAATACAAATACAATTATTTTAGCGTCAAAAAAACTTGGAGATGTTGGGAGTTTTTGTTTCTGGTTCCGTAACTGCGGCATTTCCGCAAAATTCGGGAACTTTGTTTCTGCTTCTGTTTCCGCACGGAATATTTGAGAAATACGAATCAATTGAAACTTGAAAGTCTGATTCGATATCAGCAAATTGTCAATTTTTAATAGTCAATTTCTCCCTTGTTTGACGAGGTATTGTAATGAGTACAGTAGCTTTAGAAAGAATACTTCAAGGAGCATCTAAAAGGGTTTCTTATCTTGAAAATTTTCCAGTTGAACATTTAGTTACAGAGAACAATCGTGAAGCATGCATTTTTTTCTATTTTTTCGATTTAGACAATATTCACAATTTTTCAATAATTTCGGAACAAGACTTAACAAATTGAAAGGACTTTCAAAATCTCCAAGAAATTCTCCAATAGGTTTATTAATTTTCCGCAAAATTAGGCAAACGAGTGGCTCACATTATATTTTTTTCATCGAAATAGTGCCAGAAAAATGTGTACATTTAATAATCGATACCTCGCTGATTTGATGAGATATTTTAATGACAACAGTGGTATTAGAAAAAGCGTTCCAAGAAATAAAAAGCGCTTTTATTTTAAAAGATTTCAATTGAACGGACAGAGTTACAGAGAAAAATCTTGGAAATCTGTTTTTCAAAAATTTTGCCCTACAACTTAACATGGTATATAACGAAATCAAAGAGCTTTTCAAACTCTAAGAAATCCTCCACTAGGTTTTATCAGTTTTGGGAAAAATTGGCACAAACTGAAGAGGCCACAATAGCCTCAAAAAATATCGATTTTTAATAACCGACATTTCGCTTGTTTGATGAGACATGGCAATGAATACACCAGTATTAGAAAGAATATTTCAAAGAGTATCTAAGGGCGCTTTTTTCTTTGAAAACTCTTTAAAATGCTTTCTCTAATGCTACTATACCTATTGCAATATCTCATTAAACAACAGAGATATCGCTCGTTAAAGATTGGCATTTTCAGAGACCGTATCGCTAATGGTAGAGTTTCTTATTTTGGAAACCGCCAATTGAGTTCTGAGAGCCAGATCTTTGAATTTTTCTATTTTTTCCATATTTTCCCTACTTTTCAATGGTTTTCTCAAATTGCACAGTAAATTGAAAGCGTTCTCCAAGTGTCTCGAAAATTTTCCGATTAAACTTGCTCGTTTTTTTGGTAAATTGACAGAAAATTGGTAATCTTCGAGCCCTTTTTTCTGTTTTTTCCGTTTTCGTTAAGACACCCTTGTAAAAACCGATACAGGTATAATTAATTTGGAAATAGCAAACCTTCCCTGCGTGTCTCATGTGCTGTTTAACATCAACTTAATTTAGTCTGAATATAATCGACAATGTTGAATAATAACCGTCATATTCAACATTAGGTGAATTATAACGTCTTAATTCGACTATACCCCAAGCCACAGTACACGTGTTTATTTATATTTACACAAAATTGTAATTCTACACGAGTATTTTGGTATTTAAATTATGTACTAGGGATAGGACAAGTTTCGTAATTATATACGATATGTTGCATTGGTGGTGAATTATAGGGACACAAATAATGTTTTCGAGTAATTTAGTTTAATTGCTGAAGATTACCAAGGGTCGTCTGGCAGCATCTGTTAAACTGATCCTGTTCCTTATCATTTTAAATTGTTATTACAATTTTTCTATAGAATCATCCACCGCATACACACAATAACTGTTCCAATTTCAATCGAAAATCGGCTTGTTATGTCGACATCTAACCGAGCCCGCATAAATCCAATGTTTATTAACTTGGTTTCTACGTGGCCACCACAGCCTTCATCCATTACGATTTTGGCGGAGTCATCTTTAAATTTCTACTATGGCGAATAAGCCAACAGTATACCATTTATATTAAAATATATGATGTTGCGGAAACGAGTTTCCAAAACTAACGAGATACACAAGGCTGTTTTGTGTTAGATTGTTGCTTTATTTGACTAGAAAAATAACGAATCAATGTCTGTTTTGTGGATGTTTTCATTAAGTTGTATTTACGATTTAGGCTGTTTGAATTTTGGTTGTCGATTCCACCAATTGACGTCATTTCGTAAAGGCGCTATTTCGATGTTTGGAACACACAAGGGATTAGTTTGTATTTTGAAACTTGCGGTCTGAGATTAACATCCCGTGTACTATTATCGTTAGTTTACGTACTTTACTCTTGCCCTCTGTTCCCGTTTAGTTTACTTAAAGCCGATGGGGTGTTGTTCGTTTTATGGTCAAGTACGGTTCAACGGTTTAAATTGATCTTTTGTTGACTGAAATTAGTCAAACAACAATTATAAAAACGTATACAAATCAACTATAGTATAACAGGATTAAAGCAAGTCGTTTATCGGAAAGTTTACTTATAGCCTGCGTGCTTCTGCAATATCCGTCCACACACATTTATTGAGAATATCTAAAGCTCAAACTTTGCTGTTATTTATCAAGTTTTATACTTTTTCGTATTAGAACGGTACAAGTTTCTTATAAAGGCAGCCCCTGTACAAAACGATAACTGAATTCTTTTTATACAACTTTGGTCAAGTCGGAAACTTTTCTAATGTTCGCAATATTGTACAACCATTCGATACGGTTATCGAACAAAATTCATATTCTTAAACATTAAGCTCCGTTTTAATCATCAATTTTCGATTGTAACGGTTAGTGGGTTACATGAGAAATGGTTGATTGGAAATGTCATGTCACACCGACTATCCTCAATCACAATTATCACTTTAGACCCATCTACAAAACGGGTTGAATGCTTTCGAAAGCACTACCCGAACTATACACCCACCCTATGCCGTATGAATTGTTCCAATCAATGTGAATGTTGGACGTGGCTTTTTGTGTTAGCCTCACTACTATTACTACTGCTGGTACTAATTGAGATAGAGCCCTGTCGCATAAATTCGTTAGCGGTGTAAATCCTGGTGAAATTGGGAACGAGATATTTCGAATGAAATTCAACAAACAAAACTTAAATTAAGGACATATTGTTACTGTTTTTATTACAATTCTACGGGTTTAGATAAATCAAATTTGTTATAAATCTAATCTTTACGGGCTACGAAAAATGATTTGTTTTTAAGTAGATATAACTCTCAAATTGATGATCAAAGTTTTCGGTATTTTTCATGTGGAAAGGGTGTTTATTGCTAGTTGTTTAAAACAATGTCGTCAAAATTTGTAAACAACCATTATATCGAGAGAAACCACGATTAATCAGCTGTTAATTGCCATGCTTATCAAAATATTTGCGATAGTTTAATAATACTTGCAAATTTCGATGGTGGTTTGTGTTCGCACCAAATTCGATTACTAGTGAAAGTTTATATAGAATAACACTTTTTTTTTGTTTGGCTCCTTCTCTCTCTCTAGAGTAATTCAGGTTGATTGCAAAGTTTTCTAGAAGTGTTGCCACCATGTCCTTTACCGCCTTATTATTGTTGATGAATAGTGACGGATCTAAAGAACAGATGGACGCATGACAGCCCCCACACAATGCCTTATACGATGACAATGTGTATATTTACTCCCACAGGCTCTCCGGCTATTGTTGAAAGATTAATTACGATATCATGCTGTTTTCTTTAAAATACTTGCGACACTTGCCCACAATGTTGGCGTGATGTTTTCTAACAGTACTGTAATATTTCAATTGACTAAAGTTTAGGATTACTCGCCCTAATCAAAGACGGGTTGCTAAACCTGTATAACCAATATGTTGTTCTTAACCTAATTTCAAGAGGGCGCGCAATTGACAATTTCCAATAGAAATCTGTATTTGTTGGAAAATCGAAAAGTCCCGTTCGAGAGGAGTCCGCATTCTCTCCCTTTCGTTGCAAATTTACAATCTTCGTTCGATAGACTTATGAGAAATCAATCGAGAGGCAATCAAGTTGTCCCCTACTTTCATCTAACTAATCAAAAGTCTCGACATCATGTCATCTGCTGTTATTTAGAATGTATAATTTCGAAAAATTGGAAAGGAAATTGAAACGGGTATGGCTCATTTCTCTAGCCTTATTTTCTTTGATTTACTGATATGTATTTCGTTGTATTTTAATGATTATACGAGTAATACGTTATTACCGCAATTTTTGGTGTAGTTTTTCGCAATTATCAAAAAATTCGAGCAGATTTTCCAAATTTCTTGGACTCACTTCTGTACAGATTTGTATTTTGAGTCGATATCTTCAGTCGTTTTCGAGGTCTAAGTCGAATTGTTTCTAATGAGAATTTGTTAACTTTTATCTCGAGCGACAGCCTCAAATAGTTGAGGAGAAAACGAAAACGCAACAATTTTGAATAATCGCATAGAGCTTTTACAATTTATCATCTTGAAGTTGTGGAAATTTACAAATTTCTATCCACGACGGCTACGCGACAAGATGTTGAATGTTCCTTTGTTTGAAGATGTAGGGCGTGGTAAATATTTACTTGGTTTGAGATCGGCCATGTCGCGATCTCTCGAATTTATCACGAACAAAACCGTTGGTAGTAAAACTGTAGAATGCTAGCGGCTATTTGTGTCGGATTACTAAAGCATCATTGTGGTCTATTTGCTGGCAGATCTTCTGGACGGTTGTTCTCGTCGATGTCCATTTATACGCTTCTTCTTGCCGATTTCTCATTGTTTCGACGTTTTCAAAAGTGGCAATTCAATATTGTACGATATGATAAAACTATTTGGACGGCTATAAAATGTGATTTTTATTGTTTTGATCGTGTGTTAATTGAATTGGATTTGATTAGTCGAGCAACTATGGATTTTATTCTTGTTGTTGGTGAACCGGCAAAATGTTTGAAACTCACAGTTGGAAATCGATTGGTCTTGTCAGACGAGTCACTTCATCACCAACAAACGTACTGAATATTTCCTATCACGGAATAAAATGTCGATCGAAAATGTAATAAAAATGGAAGAAAAATCAAACTGCAATCATGTTGAACGCGACAATTTTTCTACCTCAATGAAACAATAAACCGGTCGTTTATCAACCATAAAATATCGAGTTAATAATTATCTATTGCCCAATTATTGTTGATGCAACATTGTCAGTTCGTTTCTCATTACAACCGTCATCTCGGCAACAATAAAAACTTTGTCTAAAGTTGTGCGTTGATTGGATTCATGCCCCACGGCTGTAGATCTCTTCATACAAACTCCCTTGTCTCTTATTGTAACTTTCAAATTCATATTCCCAGTCAAAATCATCATTTATTTTCCCTTCTCTAACTGATTAGGGAAAACCATCGAATTGTTCAGACAATCAATTTAATTTAGTTAAAAATTCGTTTTCTATTCAACATTGACGAAAAAGAATCTGATATAGAAGAAATATTCGAACATATTTCATATATATTTATGGTTGGCGATAAATGGAATACGTCAAGCTCAAATTGTGTCTATCTGGATGAACTCGCGAAATACTCCAGTACCCGTTTTGATTAATATCTTGCTCTTTGCTGTAGAGCAGTTGGGTGTCGTCGTGAAAACGTAAATGACGAGCCATTACTCCACATCAATCCCAAATTACTTTTCACTCCCTACCAATGGTAGACACTGGAGCGTGAACAGTCCCAGCATTTGTCTATTTGTGGCAGTTTTTAAATTTTCCGCTACAAGGGCTCGGTAGTTGAAGATAAATATCGAGGGAGAGAGAGAGAGAGAAAGGGCGCACACGAGGGAAACTTGAGGCTTGAGCCTTGTTAACAAATAAAGATATATTCGTCTATACAAGTTAGTAAATTGAGGTTTCGGTATTGTGTATAAAGGTTCGAATTTAACAAATTTATAGTCTAGACTGTAACATCTTAAATCATAAGTTGAATAGCTTAACATCAAATCTGATTACGGGACGTTGATTTTGTTCCGTCTACGAGCGACTCTCACAAGGGATGGGTTGTCATACCGAAAAATGGATGATAATTTACAGAGATTCATCAGTTTCCAGTCAAATAAACGCCCTACTCCCATCGATATCAATAATAAACATTCTTATTTATCTACTTTTCCATCAAAAATACATTAACAAGATTAAAGTTTATCATTTATTACCTAACGAAAGCATTCGCCGTATTCCATCAAAACTTCAAGCTTGGCCTTATTTGCTCATCCAACTGATTATAGACGCAATATTGTTGTTTCTAGAACGATCTCTTTGTAGAGATATTTGATGTTGATATTTGAATAAATCTTAAAATAAGAAACATTACGGTGGAGTTGATTTCCTGTTTTTGGCAAAGTTTACTTGCCGTTAATTTGTACAATTTCTAGATTTGGCACTGAAAAGATCCATCTAAGCCAACAACTTCAGTCTGCATCGGTGCATACAGTCGGATAAAAGCCGAATTAAACAATCGTCATTCGAAATTATTCCGAATTACAAAATTGATACTACGCTATCATTGTATTGAATAGGGGAAAGTTGTGGATTATTTGACAATTTCGGCTCTCTTCACGGTATAATTTATTTGATATTGAGCGTTAGTGGAGGTCATCTTGCCTCGCAATTAACTCTCAAGGTTCAGCGAGCACATTGTCTCTGAACTTGTTCGACTGCATTTGTAGCTGTCTTAATCGAGCTTAAAAATTACTGGACTGTAAACAATTAAGTACAACATTGCTGTCTAAATATAAATGATGTCGCGAAATATAACGGCATAGGAAAATGTTTGTTTGTTGCTTTTTTATCTTTGAGTTTTGTCCTCATCTCCGGCTGTAGAATACGATAAAATTTAAATCATCCGGATTGGTTTTCCAAACAAACACAATATAAATGCGTGCGGTTCTGCAGGTTTTCTCGCGTGGAATTTCTAATATAAGCTCTATAGTTTGCAACTGAGACAAAGAAACGGAGGTGTAAAAAATTTAAAATATGGTTGCACACCTTTTAACTGAAAGTAAGATCATAAATCATACTCAATTTTAAATCCGCCAGTTAGGTCGCTGTAACTCAAGATGCGAACACATCAATTTCAAAACGAACAGTATACAACACTAGAATTTCGAATACAAATACGAAATATATAGAATTTTGGGGAATTATCAAAGGAACATTTCAAGTGATTTGTTCAGTTGGTGTACAAAATTTGAGCGAATAAACAAATCTCCAACTGAGACCTTGCATATTTAAATAGCGCAAATCTCTCGTGTAATCACAGTTTACTATCCTTTGTTTAGTTTCAACGTTAATTAATTTTAGTTTTTTTACTTCTAACCGGTACTATTTTCAAATAGACTGCAGCAACTGCGGTTAGTTGATTTTAACTCTCCAGCCTTATAGGTTGAAGAAATGCGACTCTAAACAACGCTACGGTCATCTAAGCATTCGTTTTAATCCTCCATTCTCCCGGTATTGTCGTTGTTAACAGCCCGTATCGTCCTAGAATTATTGATTGAATATTGCTAACAATAAAAGAGAGTTTCTTTATTTTTATTTGAAAAATTCAAAGTTAATTTGTGCGGCGACAAATTGGTCATCTCGCCTATCAAACGACTGTTATATACGACCATATGCGAATTTAGAGGCTTTCCAACTAACGTCAGTTCCGCTTAATTGATGTTATCTACAACTATAGACCATTCCGGCGTTATAGAGTCCTACCACCTCATCTACAATGCTAATGTTAACGGCTCTATAAATTTGACTAAATGTGCTGCCGTCAACGTATAAACGAATCTTATGACTTGGCCACTTCTCTATTTAGTAAATTAGTCCAAATCGTTCATCTAAGAAAAATTTCACAAAAGATAATTAAAACATTGCATGTTCCACCATTAAATTGATGTTCGTCATATAATTTGCGCCAGTTAACGGTTGGGAAAACGAATAATATTTCTGCAGTGATGATCATTTACTATTGTATTATTTCCTGAAATTTCCTCTTCAGTTGGAATTTCAGTGGAAATAAAACTGGAAATGGGAAAAAGCAACTGTTACTCGGTTAGGGGGAATAATCGCCAGTTAATCACGAATAATTCGCGTTATTTCACACTCGAAATATTAAAGATTCATAATTTATAATAAAATTAATCAATTTACTTTCCAATTTCGATCGACAGTATAAATTGTGGACGGTTAGTGGTGCATTATTTTGGATTTCCAATGCAATTTTTCATAGTAACTCTACCGGATCGTCATGATTATAAAATATTGACACGCAAAGTATGAAACAATTTTCCGGTAAATTTATGGACAAAATGTCGATGGGTTCGAATATTGGCCCTATCACCTTATGCAACATCAAACATATAAATTGCAACTACCAAATATTTACACATGGATAACGCTGTGAACATGTTATAAAGTCATTTATAAATTAACTACAAATCTGCTCTTAATAATAAACAACGTTAAGCGATCGTTTCCAGATGCTAAGTTTACAGTAATAATATTGCTGCGAGCAAGGAAATCGGCCGAGGCGGCGTCCTCGCACTAATTTCGTTCCACAAAGTTGATGCACATAACTTTACTATATTATCGAATATTGAAAATTCATTATTTGGCCTGTTAAAAAGTTTCAATTTACTTCCTTAACGAAGCTAAAAAGGTCGAGTTGCGGTCAGCATTATAACAGGATAATTAAATAAAGTCTATTAAAGGTTATCTGTGTCAAATAGATCATGTTTCATAGTTCTCCTATCGTTGGTCTTTTTATTTTAATTAAAATCCACCGTATTTTGTTGGAATAAATAAAGAACGCACAACTTCCCTCGTCATTTCCGGTTTTCCTTTACATTTTCAACCTTTATACTTTACCCGTTGTAATTAAGATTCTCAATTACAAACCAATTTACAGAGACTCGTTTCCTTTATATGTAACTATTTTTTTTTATTAAAATGGCAAACTAAGTGTTGTTTTATATGGAGCTTGACGATGCTCGATTAATGTTTCTAACGTTGGGGTTGTAAAGAAATGAAAGTGCCAAAAATACCGCTGGCTATATTAATTTTCCACAAGTTTATATGGAAGTGCTCTATTTGAAGTGCATCTCGTCAATTCTCCTGGCAAATCTCGCAAGATTCCAGCAAAATAATGGCATAATTTTAAGGATTCCTATCAGTAAAAGTTGCTAGCCTTTAGGAATCCAACCCTAAAATTGTTAAACAAAAATAACCAAAATATGAAAATGCCTAAGTGGGTACTTACTTTCTAAGTGGGTACTCAATTTCTTTTGCCAAATTGATACTTTTGAATTGGTTTGGTATAACCAAATTCCGGAGTTCTTGGTCCAAATTCGATTGCCAGTTTTACTCAACGGTTGTTGTTGTGTTTGAAGAATTTGTGAATTATTGGACCAAGTGAGTGTAATTTTTATATTTCAGCGATTATAGGTTGGAATTTCGCCCTGTACAGTTGCTCAATTATTGAGATTTTACGGTTTTTTGTAATTATGTCGGTTAAAGTCTGTGAAATTTTAAGGACTTCAGTAAATTGTGGGATCGTTTCTCATTAATGAAAGCGTTCCCATCTAATAAATATTCATCTAGATCTTATTAGGATTCTTTTGAAAATAACACCGTACACAAAATACGGAGCGTCTCACAAATATGAAGTGGCTACCTATTTAAATATAAACAAATAGGATTAAGTTAATTCGATTTGAGGAGATTTTGCCAATGTAGTAAAACAGCTTACATAGTCTTTCGCTTATCTGATTTCTCTAAACACAATACACCGACTCGATACAATTATTGAGTGTTTAAAACAATAGCCCAGTTCGATGAGAGCGTTACAAGAGCATGTGTAGGAATTCAATGATTTCGAATAACAGTTTTTAAGATAAAGCACAGAATACGTTCCGTTATCTTCAATCTTGATCCTTATAAAAGCGAGCGTGTATCTAAAATAGGCCTCGATAAGTGGATGCAAGTAAGGATTCGATATAATATAGCTACGTTTTTTGTAGCCTTGTAGCATTATTTTTATGATAATTGCACTTTGGCGTTTTAGTAGCCCTTAACTACCGGTTGTAATTAGTGTTATTGTTAGATTTGAAACTTTATTTACTGACAACAATTTTCGTATATCTATTTATTGTAAACAAACTGGAATTTATTGTATTTTATTAAAATTTCTAATTAAAATCGTGGTCACAGTGATTGTCGGTTAACCGAAAGTTGTTTAAAATAACAAACAACTGTAAATTATATTGCCCACATTAGGGTTTGTTGGTAGACTTCACAACTGAATCCAATCCACGATTTTAATTCAAATTCAAGTTTACACCATTTCTCTTTATTATAGCTATTAATTCCGATTAAATGAGCATGTAAAATTCCGATGTGATTAATTATAGTTGCTACATCTAGAAAAATATAATTAAGTTTTTTTATCGCAACAGTTCCCTTTTTTACAAGTATATAAACGAAAAGAAAAAAACGTTAGTATTATTGTAATTTATCAAAATTAAATCTAACTTTGCGGCACTTATCTGAATTTCTCCATTTTTCTTCCATAATTTTTTCCCCTTTACGATTAGTCGAAACTATTTTGTAGTTTAGTTTTACGATTATCACTGAAATCTGGCCAGCAAAAAACTAACAAGATATCGTACTAATAAATTGAGCCGATAGATTTTCTTTGTTTTCAAAGCTTTTTCCATGGGGCTTAATAGAAGCACTACAACTTATCTTCAATACGTGACGTGGATATTGTATTATTAGATACTTTGAGATAATTGATTTGTGGCTCTGTTTACTAATTGTCTTCCACTTTATTGTCAATTAGAGCAATTAATTCGCATTATATCATTGTTATTATAAAGAAAAGTTAGAATTTTCCATATTCTAGTTCATTTAAAGCTAACTGGATGAAACTATCAAAGCCAAAACTAGGAATTGTAATAAACAAATAACTCGAAACTAATATGAAAGAAACCTGTTTGGTAACAAACAATAGGTCAATGTTCTGTAAATAGGGGCTGTTGAATAATGCAAACATTGCCCGAATATTGAAAGCATTTTTTCGATGCATTACACTAATGATGTGGGGTTTTTTTAATTAGAATACGGCGGATTTACCGGATTGTGTTGCGAAATATTGAGCGATCAACTATTGAAAGTTTTCTAGTTTAGAAAAATACATTTTCATTATATTTATAATTGAAGTCCGGATTGACGTGAAGGCTTTCACGTTTCAATATTTCAGTAGCTTGAAATATTTCGATATAGTTTTTAACTATGGCAAGTAACAAGGGCTGGAATCAATCCGAGAGTGGCGAATCAAGGAAACGGTCCAAGCGAGTGAAGCGGTTCAAGCTAGTTAACGTGTCAGTAGTGTGTGCAGAAGTTAAATCGTAGACACATAAAACTAATGTGTTCAAATCTACAATAAAAACTCGAAAACACAACTAGGCGACATCTTGTTGAACTTTCTTTCGTAACAGTTTAACTTGAAGAGAATTTGTTCGTTAGTTTGTAAAAATAAATAAAAAAATACAAAACGAATAGAAGATAAACAGAAGAAAAAATCTTGGATACTTTTAGAAATGTATCCAGACATGGCAATTTATTATAAAGTTGTGTTTTTCCACGGTTAGTGTTATAATTCCAACTATGAAACATCTAAAACGTTCATCTTCGTCATGCCAACTCGCTACGATAATGGTGCAAGTGATATCGATCAAAAAACGAAAACAAAACCGCCCCTCTCGGAAAAAAACCCGATTTGATGTATTGTATGGTCGGTTTTTATTGTTGTTATGAAACAATACCGACACTACAATGATAATTGATAACAGACCATGACAGTTACTAAATTATGAACAAGAACTATAGACGTGTCTATATATTTTCGATGATCGATTCTATTGGAACAGGTGCTAGAAGATTTACCTACGGATATAAAATGTCTACAAAACCGTAAGTAAAGAGATTTTACATAGTTGTATTGTATATGGGGCGGATTTTTTTATTATATAACCACCATCCCCTATTATTGATCGTTAAAGATGGAAATAAACATAAAATGAGACTTTAATGTCGCAAAAATCGTGATAATATTAATAATAATAATAACCATTTATATTTTTTTTTCTCTTAATAATGTGCAAGAAATTCAAGTGTATTTAATTAACAATTACCCGAGGGAGGTGTTTCGTTTATCATACTAACATCCTGTCTAGAAAAACTCCATTAGCTTTTCACATTATTCGCTTTTTTATATTTTGTGTTGTAAAAGGGGTGAATAGGTTTCCGAGCTTACATTATAATTTACAAGATGTTTTTTTATTAAACTTTAGTGGAGTAACTTTTTCCATTTTAGCATCACTCTACGGAAAAATCTATTTCAACTATAGCGAAAAAATAGTGCCGCAATATTTAATTGATCAAATATTGATGCATCTGTTAATCCTTGCCTTCTATCAAGATTCGTTGACTAATCCATTTTTAATCAACTTATACGTCATTAAAAATTTTTTTTTCGGTTTTTAACAGACTTGCTTGCCTTTAATGAACGATCGATGTGGCAGCTAGGAAAGATAATGAAAGTAACTAGTAGAAGTAACAAATAATTCGTCTGTTATGTTAATTGTCACCCAAATTCTTATACCCCTATCTTAATATTTGTAACAATTTCAATTGTATTTAATTTTCTAGTAGAACGAAATGGGTATGAGTATAGTCGTGATTGCAATTTCCTCTTGTACGATTAGATTTTCCTCTAGTCCGCGTATTTCGGTAGAGTTGTATGCAAATCGAGTTCTATTCTTGTACAACTTATCGATATCAACAAGGTTGTTTTTTTCTAAATCAACGACAGTTTCAATCTTTCTTTTCCTGTTAAATAGAATAATTGAAACATTGAAAAGTGGTGCAGTATCTGGGGGATTTGCGATGTAAAAACTGATCCACTCTTATAATATATTCATGAAATGTCTACCATTTTTATGTATCTATATATAGAGAGAATAGTAAAGAGAAGAGAAAAAACGGGAAAATAGATGGAAAAATCAAATATTGGAAAAACGCAACAATTTATTCTGCGAATAGTACAACAACTATCTAAAAATGTGTTGTGGAATTTTATTTATATGCTATCTAAATAGAGTTGAGACGGAATATTTTGAAATGCAGACACAATTTTGTGTTTATTCAGATTTTATGCAAAAATGGTGGATGCGCCAGGCGAATATTACAATACTAACACTGTTTTATTAATCGTAAATTGTTGAAGTTGATGAATTAAATATTAAAATCTAAGCAATACTTATTTTAAGGCGTTTGTAGGTGAAAGTTTCGAACAAAATATTTGTCTCAAGATTTATCCTATTCTACCCATAAATATAATTTATAGTTGGTTATTTAGTTTGAATTGCAATATTATCAGTGTTTGTTTTCCTATAAATTCCATCAAAATTCTTCATCTAATGAAACGTTGTTGTTGAAAATTGCACAACGACTTGAAATATTTAAGTAAGAATCCGTGTCAGTCACATTAAATTACTTTACATATCACGTTAAAGACCAACTTAGAAATTGTTTAAAAACTTCCCCAACACGTTGTTATAAGCAAATGTGACGACTACTAAAACGAGATAAGTAAATTCGGTAAAGTTTTTTCTTTTCTGGTCTGAATAATAAGCAGTTTCGGCAACATGGAACAGCCCCAAAATGGTTGTTTAGTGCGGATTATCGTATTGTTTAATGAAAATTTAATTTTTTTTCTTTTACAGTAGAGTGGGTTCTCGTTGGGTTTTTGTCGCAAATATCGCATCAAGAGCAACATACTCAGCGAGAATGTTCAACTTGACTTTAAAGAACGCTTTAAAATCGAACCGTATACTTGTGCTACCAACGAAAACATAAAAATCTACTCGACTGTCATCACAAAGATCCTTTCATGTTATATTGCACCATAAATGTCAACAGTTGCAAAAGAGGAGAGAAAAACGTAAACATTTCTACCGATTTGCGTTATAATATAGAACTATTTGATGTTTAATATTAACTTTTAATTAATTTTAATTTTATAAGTTATTGACTGTTTTTCGGAGCGTTTGTCGATGTGAATTGTCCAATGAAATGAGCATTTTGGTTCGAATTTAAATTTCGTTTGATCAGGATTAGGATTGTTGCTAGGCTACCGAAAATCCTATAATTATCTACTTCCTGTCACTCAAAAACCACTAGATAAGCGTAATGCTTCCGGAATGTAGCATTTTCTACCAATTACAGTCTTAGTAAGGAAACAACCGACCCCTTTTTCAATTAAAATAACGATGAACTAGTCGGAAGATACAACAACAACAACAACGAGAAAAAAACGAATTGAAGAGACATCGAATTTAAAATGCGAAATTATTTCTACCGTGACAACAGCTTAGAAGATAGTACATGAATATTTAGATTGAGCTTTGTAGACAACTTTTGACTTGTCATTGTTTTGTTGTTTCTTTACAAGTTTTACGCTGTTGATTGCGCGTATCTCTATGGAATGAAATTTAGTTTCAACGTTGATACATCGCCCGTTTGTTCGTCTAACTTTAATAAAAACACATTAACATTTAATGGAAATGCAGCTGAAATTCTCACTGATGCGCTAATCAATTGCCGAAATTTCCTATAAAACAACGAAATATTCGCATTAGATAAAGGTAACAAAATTGAGGTTTAGCTTTGATATTGATCCGGCTGGTTCTAGTTTTCAACTAGAATTACGACCATATTGCACTTAATTTCATCAGATACTACCTATTTACAACACCTGATACGGAATGCAACAGTAATTTAACTTCAGAGCGAATTGGGTTATTTTCTAAACAAACATGTGATAATTAATTAAATAATTATCAGTTAATCAGAGGGTTTACATTATTTATAAACCGTATGGAATTGGTCAGTTGAGAATTACCCCGAAATTCGCCGCTTATCAGACAATTTTCGGATCTTATCAGTTGATCAGCAATACCGGACCGGTTGTTGATAGCCAATCAATCATCGTACAGGTCTTTCCGGCTGTTTGCACCACTCTAGATGGAGTCGACTCAAATCAATTCGATTCTTTTCGAATATCTCACAATCTGATTGAGAGATTTGTAATCATTGCAACTCTATTATGAAACGTTATAATCCTCTAGATCTGTCTTTTAATTCATCAATTCTTAACTAAGAAACGATGAAAAACAATCGTTGTTTATTTACAATCCAATCGACAAAAACGCACTAAAATCGACGTTTTATAGGTCAAATGAAACTCGCCTTTTACAGTTGTGCAATTAAATCGGAAAAATTTACGATAATCCATTCGGAAATTCAATAATTTCCCAGTATTTTATTGGGAAAATTGAATAATAAATTTCTTCAAAATAACAGATTTTGCAAACAAGATATTCGTTCTTTTTTCTCGTCTATGTTAAACATTATTAATATATACAATAGGGGTTGAATGTATGTTTCTGTTAACAGGAAGAACATCGTTTTTTATACTAAACTGTTCAAATTTCATACCATGTTTCGGCTTCTTTTCATTTTCGTAGGGACGGTTGGTGGGTGAGAATGTGCGTGGCAAAAAATCGGCGTATTTAATTCGGGGGTGACTTTATCGACATTACAACTGTTTTCATGAATATTTTTGTGGTTGATTGTTAGTTTTTCCTTTTGTACGTATAGAGGACGAATAGCCGGTGACAGAATGGAAATACGATAGGAGTTTTATCATAAATCACAAAACTATTGTGTGATTCTTTATTTTTGTATTCGAAATAACCATATTTTAGACTGCAACTCATTTGTACTTCTATTTTATCCCGCCTAGTTGTATTGTTCGGAAAAATTAAAATGTTTAATTTAAATGTTTTAATGCCAATAACTCCCATTTTCTATACGTTTTATGTAAAATACCACCCAGTCTATCAGTATTGAACATTATTCCCCTAGAGGATCATTCATAACGATCACAAATAGGAGTATCAAGTAGAGAATCATTCCGATTTGTAAATATATAGTTTTGTCTATACAACAGTTTCATGTCTATTTAGTATCAATACGATAACACATTAATCAGACCGTTCATATCAAACGATTCATAAACGTTCCGCTTTTAGTCTTTGTGACTTTTGTAGATAAAACCGATATTTGAACAAAAGTTATTTGAAAATCGAAACGTACCGATTTATATGCAATTGGGCCCAATCTACCGGTATTTCTATCAGAAATTCTAGTAATTCTAACGATTAGTCGTTAGTTTGTCTATTGATAGAAATACAAATCTGTCGTATTAACAACCCTCTGTTAGAATTTTATTAAAACCGTTGGATATTTGAATGACTCACCCTGTCAACCCCCGTCTAATTTGTCTACAAATTAGCGAAATCCATCCATCAATGGCTAGAGATATTCTTTAATTACATGCGAAGCCCCTAAGAAATGTCGATCAAATATGCGATTCGAATAAATTCAGGATGTAATAAATGTGGAAAATGAATGAATTTTAATAGAATGTTGAAAAACAGTTCGTAGACAAAACGGAAGACTATCGAAATTGTGGACATTAAGGTGGTTGTACGGAACTGGCAGGAAATCTTAATTTTCATTTAACAATAGAGGGAAAACGGATAAGTTTTCGAGAGAGATACATTGGACGGATATTTCTATACGTTGGAACAGGCGGATTTTGACTTGTTTTACAACAAAAGAAAGGTCTAACCGAAGGCAAAATCTTGAGTCTACATAATAAAACACGAAGAAATAAATATTAAGTAGAGTAGCAGAGAAATCTTTGTTTTATATTTACTAATAAACGAAATTCGAAAATAAAAATGAATAATTCATGCATTTGAGTGAGATACTTTTGGGTGGTTCTTCGATTCTCGGCGGATTCATAAAAACATCTCCGATAATTAAACGGCCAGTTACTAATGAAGTACAGTATATTGTTTTGGGAATTTGTGAATTCCCTCTATTTTTATAAATTTTTAATACTCTCGTTTGTAATATTAAACCGGGGAGAAACGTCGATTTTATTATACTTATTTGGTCTTCTATTCTCCACTATGATTTAAAACATTTAAACCACACTCCAACTAGAAAACTCAACTGTTGTACTTTATTCAACAATTATTAATGACGAACTCCAGGTTGATTAATAAACCAAGCACAAGTCCGGATATAGCTTTTATCAAATCGTGTTATCTGCTTGTGATTATTGTTGGAATAAAGTGAACCTGATACATCCAACGTATAGGGGTGAGTTGCGTGCCGGTTGTCCCAATATAAACTACAATTCTTATCGGTGTTACACGAATATATTTCGTTTCTTGCAAATTGTGGATACGCTGACTTGAAAACTGTTGTATTGGGTTCGTTTAAGTCTTAAAAATTCTCTTGGGCGTCTTTCTTAGAGCCTATAAACTATAAGACTGTATCTACTACAATGTGATATGTTGGGGATCCGCTCGAAAAAAGAAAAAATCCACTCTACCGTTCTGAATATAAAATAAAAACGATCATTGACTATAAGATGCAATCAACATGATAAGATATGTGGAGTGAGGTTGGCGCATATATGATGATGGACGCAGATAGAATGTTTATAAGAAAAAGGAAGGGATGATTTTCAAGTTGTCGGTTTTTTTATTACATCAATTTCGTTGAGAATTTATTGAAAATTACTGAAATCTTGATTTTTCTCCACCAATCTGTGTTATGTACTTTATTAATATTTATATAGCGACATTGCTGTATATCTTCCATCAACGACACTTTATTTTGTTCAATATAAGATCGATAAAGGAAATTCTTGAAGCTGCAAACATTCACACTTTATTCTCACCTAATATCTTTCTTAATTATTATAACACTGTAACAAGACTCATTACAATACAGTTTTCAATTTTCATCTTGTTGCACGAACAGGGGACATTCAAAGCGGTTAAAACAAAGTTTTAGTATTTTAATATCAAATACTGATAAGACTTTTACATGGAACGAAATAGAATAATTCTAACTCTTATCTATTCTCATTTTGGGAAATATGTCTATAATTCACTAGTAAATTTTGAATAATAAACAGATCATTTGCATTACTAATTTTGACATAGTTTAATGAGCTATTTTGAGAAAAATTTGCTCATTGGGAGGAATTTTTCACTTTAATTCCAATAAATTCCAAAATAAGCAAGCTTAAGCGAAGTCGGGTAACAGCCATGTCTCCGGAACTTGTTTTCCACGCAATTTTTCCGGGAAAATAAATCAGATTTTCTAGCAACAGTAGCTTAGTCCTTAGAATCGTCAATAAACTGAAAAAATCTGCTGCAAAACAATCATGTTTAACAGGTAAAAATTTCCCTTTAATCATAGGGAAATTGCCCTAATTTTTGAAATTTTTATCAAGAAAAACACCGAGATAGATTCAAATTTTTCTAAATATTTTGCAATTTTTTTCAATTTGTTATCGATACATCCTGTATTAATTCCAAATAGTTGAATAGTGGCTGAATTACGAGGAAAAATATAAAAAACACGTGCGTCTAGAAAATGATCAATAATTCAAAATTTCCACAAGGTTTTCCAAAACGGTAAGACTCTTGTGGTGCAGCTTGAAATACTCTTTCCAACGAGGCTAAACACTTGAATTTCGAGTGAAAATTAAATGAGAAATCAAAGATTCCAGTTTTTTACCATAATGATTAGAGCGTTTTTTCATAAATTATCAATTTTTAAGTCGTTAAACAGGAACAATGGGACGCTTTCAGAAGATATTTCCTAAATTTGAGTTGGACGATATTTTTATCTCGAGTTTTTTCTGGAAATTTTTCCGCTTGAAAGGCGACTATTTGATCATTTTCAGTCGATTTCGAGCTGTCAAAGGGGCGAACTTTCGATATCTCCGTTCACCCCCATTACAGAATACCATCCGAGGGCGAGTTGGTAAATCGATAGGAAATTTTGCACCTTATTGCAAATATTATTCCATTTCCTTTTAACGAATAGACGGTTCTTTAATATTGAAACTTATTTACAGTAGCGCCGTTATTCAATTTGTCAAGTTGTTTCTTTTTTCTCTGTATATATCTATGTTTTTTATTTCTTTAATGTTATAACTTGACAACGTTATATTGAATTGGGAAATAGTTTTTATTCGTTTTTTTGGTTTGTGAAAGATAGATGTAGGGAAAATTTTTAAAAAGCTTCACCAAATCAATCACATCTACAGCTGTCATGATGATATTTCTAAAGAATCTACATCTAGCTAGAAAGATGATGACGTCTATTTATTCTATTGTGCATTCACAAAATAATCACTAGGAAATATTTTATAAATTTCCACAAAATATTAAATTTCTCTACAACGTCGTATTTATAGTTTCGATTAAACCGTAGAGATATTTGTGGTACCGATTCTAGTTCTATAATTATTTGCCTTTAAGATTCTATGAAATCGTATTAACAATTGCTAATACAAATTGATTCAACCAATAATCTTATTGCATAATTTCCGTTATTGTATTAGAATTACGATTAAAAACAGGACGCTAAATCCAGTCGGATGTACGGGAAAACTATTTGTTTTAATGCAGTCAAGAAAATCTGATTGTAAGTTCTATTATTGAACAATAAATCTGTAAGAACAAACAACAAAATTTCAAATTATAGAAAATTTGGAGGATAATAAATCAAAATTGGTGATTTAGAACTGGAAAACATTTGACCGATACGAATAAAATGTATTCCATTACAAACAATGACAAAAATTGGTAGTATTTTTAATCCCCAATTTAAGTTCTTAATGTTAGACGATAAAATATTAAAAGCATAAAACTAATTAAACTTTTCCAATTTAATGCGTGTATGTTGGTTTATTTTTCAAGCAGGTAAATATTTAAAAATCATTTAGCATAAAAGCTGTACACATTGAATTATTACAGTTTAGTCGGTTTGTAAATATAACGAGGAATTTCAAGCCGGAAAATGCCCAATTCTCAACATTCTAATTATTAAAGTTGGGCAAATTTTCCGAAAAATTCATCGAATAAGTTAAGCTTTTTGATTGGTTATAATCGTTTTAAGTTGTTGATATTCGAATTATATTAACTTTGCAATTTCATTACCGAAACATTATCTTAACTCTCATAAAATACTTCGAATGAATAGTTTGATAAAACTCTTGGAAAAGTTTTGCGAAATTTCGAATTTATTGTATAGAAGCGTTTAACTTTGTTCGTTTAATATTTAGATTAAATTAATTTGTTAAACGAATAATTTTACATGAATTATTCATTAATTAATGAGAAATTTTGTTATAAAATAACCAACTGTTTTGGTATATAATAACGACTGTTAAACGTATGTGACTGGAAAACTTTAAAGATGCTTTAACAAGAAGATATGCTTAAGGCTAGATTTAATAAAGTTTCAGCTGAAACAGCAAAACGCCTAGCTGTGTGCTTCTATAAACGCTTGAAATTTTAATGAAATTATTTACCAAAAGCATCATCTCAATAAACAGTAAATGTAACGAATTTCTCAATTAATTTGTCACAGTTCCGTCTTACTTTCGTGACGGTTGATTTAATTGAATCATATTCAACGTGAGTCGTTTCCATTCGAAAAAAATCTAATCACCTACATGTCGAGTTGTGATAAATTACTCGCTGGTATCAATATTGCATTTTCTAATTGGTGGAAAAATGTTCGTTTATTTAAATTTTTTGTTGTTGCCTTGGATTAATTAACTCATAAATATTGAAAACTTTATCTAATAAATTCTGTAGAAAATTTTGATGATGCATCAACATTGTTTGCCTGTGGGAGATAAATTCACACCCGCCCCTTTGTGACAGTCAACCCTTTACGTTCAATTGGGCTTTAATCAGAAAAAAATCCATTTTATCAGTGCTATTTTTACAGGGTTTTGTGTTCCATATGAGAAACAATGTCGGTTGTAGATTGTCAAAACCACAATGATTTATTATTTGAACAAACAAAAAATTGTAATAATTTCTATTGAATTACCTTGAGCTGGTGCGTAGATATTCAAATAAAGACAATCCTCACTTTGATTTTGTAAATGTGGCAATAGACGTTTTAAATATTCTAAACGTCCACGGGGCATCCGTTTCAATGCCGCCGTTTCATTGGTAATGTCCGGTAAACGTTGTGGACAAACTGGACTAAATTTGTCGGCGATTTTCACACCAGCCCACAAAGCACCAGTTACTGGCGGCATAAACCGCAAACTACCCAAAGGTGGACTGGCATAAGGTATACCACGGAATACTTCAACCGGCTCTAAATGTTTCGTATCCAATGTAACAATAACACCACTAACATCACCATATTTAGTTCGTACTGTACGTGATGTTAATGGTGGGGTCCGTTCTGGTACACCGAAATCACCACTAACGATCAAAAACACCATCGTCACACATACACTGTTCACTAATGATGGCTTGTTATTATTGTTGTTGGCCATCTTCGGGTGTTCCACGGTTTAGGTAAACGCCCCCGTTTGCCCGGTCATTATTAATGCCTTAATCAATGGATTATAAAACAATCACTCAACACCGACAATGATTACGATAATAAATCATCTTCACTGTTATCCGCTACTATCAAAACTACCACTATGATTCAATTCAGCCGAAAAATAATCAATGTAAACAAATTACAAAAATCCCTTTAATACTCGAATCAATTCCAAAATTTCGAAAAAAATCGAGTCTTTAATTCGTTTAGACTAAATCAACATGCCCGATAGGACGACGTTAAAATCATTCGGTTGTATTTTAATAGACGTTGTAACATCACACACGAATTCCTGTTAGTTGACTGACGTCTGGACCGTCTGGATTTTGTCCTGCGCACTAGCGCCATTTAGATGCGCACGTGCGGCACTTAAACGAACTAAAAGTTCGATTTTGTTAATTTCTTTAACGAATTATCCACTACACGGATAATCCGTTTGGAAATTAAAACCAAATACAACACAACAGACGATCTATACGTTGGTATTTTCCAACTGAGAATAACTCCAATTCGAATTGCCATCGCATCCAAATTGTCAAGCGATACAAATCCGAGAATTGAATCCGAACGCAAACTTACAAATTTTCAGAATTCTTAACTCTGATCACAAGGGGAATAGAAATAAGTCAAACTCTTATATTTTATTTATTTCGCAAAACGCTCATTATCACTCAATTCTCGTCAATTATCACAAATTAAATTCATACAAGGTTTAAGTTGTTGTTTAAGAGGAAGGAAATGTCCCCAAAATTAACCATTATACTCATTGAAACATATGCGGAAAATTGTATAAATTCACAATGATGACCAAATTAAACCGGTTAATTATTACACGATGTATTATTACAATATTTTATTACAAATATCTAACAATTTACATAATAATTGATATGAACATGATATTAAACTAAAAGCATTACAATATTAAAATTTAAAACAGCCCAAATTAAATTGAATTATTGACAGTAAAACAAAGCGGCTTTTAATCTACAATAACGAATTTAAACAAATAGTGATAAAAATTGAGTGCCAATGGATCAATACATGTGTAATAAACAGTTGGAGAATGATATATTTGTATAGAAATTTGCCCGGCGCATCCACCATTTTGCACTCTTAATTCAATTATAGCAAAAATGATTCAATTGATTTAACGATACTTGGAGTTTAATCTATTTATAATGGTATTTCTTTTGATATTTGTGTTAATTTCTTTGTTTTGGGCTATCTAAAAGACAGTTTTTCTATCATACATTATCTCCATGTTTATGTATCGATTTCCTTGTTATGGTTTGTACACAATAATCAGTCATTCTGTCCATTCAGTTCCCCTTAAATTCTTTATTTTTCGTATTATTTATTTTCCGTACAGTTAAATTTATCAGATACAATTCGAACTGTTTCCGATTCCTATTTCTATATAAAAATTTTTATTGTTAACCAAACGAACCATTACATTAACTCGTATAAAATAAAGATCTCTGTTTTATGGGGTTGTTTTATCTTTTGTTTCTAAAATATCAATGATTATCTGTCGTATTGGTGAAATTTATAATATTAAACAGTTTGGAAGATCATAAAATTCCGTCGTGATTATTTTATTTAGTCGAAATTTATATCTTTATAATGCAATTGCTAAATAACAATCTACTGGGATTTGCAACTTAAAACAAGCTTTAAACAGTATTGCAATGATAAATGGGGTAGTTCTACTATTTTAGAGAAATTGTAGTTTGGCAGAAAACAAGTGGAGTTGACATTAATTCTTGGATTGTACCGTTGATTTCGAAAATGGTGTAAATTTGCGTAAAAGTGTCTTGAAATGTGACAAAGTTTTCAAAATTTGCCTGAAAATTGATCAAATTTGAATCCGTTTTACAAATTGTGCGAAATTTCCTCATCATTTGAGAACTCTGTTTCCGCACGTATCAATTTTTCTGTAGTTTTCCGATAATGTATAGCTTGAAAGAGCTGTACAAATCCACAAGAAATCCCCAAGAGGTTTGTTTGTTTTACAGAAAATTTGTAGGCTTATGTCACATCTTTCTTTCGAAACGGTAGCCAAAAAGGCCAGTTTTTAATAACATATCTCCTTTATTTAAGGAGATATTGTAATGAGTACAGTAGCATTAGAAAGAGCATTTTTAGAAATATCTAAAAGCGTTTTTGTTTTGAAAAAAATTGATTGAATCTTGCGTTACAGAGGACAATCGTGGAGCATGTTTTCACCTATTTTTACCATGTTTCTTCCTATCACGAGCATTTCCCAAATCTTACAAATCTTCCAGTAGGCTTGTTAGTTTTTCTAGGAAATTGCCAATAAATTGATAATTTCACACAAGTTTTCTTATTTCTGTTTCTACTTCCGTTTCTGTTTCTGTTCTATTTTCGCTAAAATAAAGTCTAAATAATGTTTCCGATACTGTGTCTATTATGGCTCGTCGGTACACCTCTAAAGTTAATCTTTTTGAGTTTTTCGTGTCTACTTCAATAATTTTTGAGTTCTAAACTGTTTTGTTGGAAAAATCGGCGACATTGTTCGAATCTCTCGCTAATGAAACGACATACAGCTATCCAGTTTAAGCTGTAAATTCCACTAAATAATCGATTTCAATTGTTATTATTTTGCAATTGTGTTACAGTTGTGTTATTTTTAATTACTTTTTTAATCTAATTTTGTTGCTCTATTCACCATTTTTTCTTGCAGCTATTGAAATAACGGTTTGTTGTTTTTCAACCGATAATTTGTATTTCGTTGTTTTATTATTTGTGTAATAGTTGATAGAATGGGTGTTTGAAATAATGGATTTTACATTTCAATATTGGATTATTTCTAGTTCATGGATTGTTCTAGATTGCCGGTTGTTGGGCTCTGTGAGACGTCTTATCAAAATTTTATCAAAGTATAAAATTTATTGATGAGATTTTCATAAATATTAATTCGACTTTTACGAAATAGCTTTAGAAAATGAACAAACCGAATACAAAATGACGGAAATATTTTAATACCAATCAAACTGTAAACGATGAAGTTGTAGAAAACTTGAAAACTAATAGAGTTGTTGTTGTTGTTTTAGAGTTTCATCAATTCCTTGTTAATTTCCAACTTTACATGAGCCATTTCTGACAAGGGTCTTACAAGAAGCTGAAAGGTTAACATTAATACTGTGTCTGCCATTTTAGTATTTCGAGTAATATCTTGACAAATGTTATTTAGTCGGGAAGAGAGAAGTGAGAATGCACCAGATGCAGCTTGTGCAGACATTGATTATTTCTACCGTAAAACTAAAATGTTTCTCTATTTCAAATGTTTACAGTTGTATATTTCAAATGTAACGAACGTGTCTTATTTCCTCGACTTTAGAAAAATGAGCATTTTATTTTGATTTCTACTATAAGATAACTTGGCGGTTTTATTTCGCTGTAAATAAGAATAAATTATAAAGAAATTGCTCAAAGCTTTCAACTTAAAATCAACGATTAGTTTTACCATTTTCTAATGTGACTTTTGATCAATACCAGTCCCAACAACAGTTAACTCGTAGACCTGATTCCATTACGGTTTTTTTGGTTGAAACTGTAGGAGGCTCAAGTGTTTGAAATGCGTCAATAACAGCTGTATCAAATGAATACGTTGACATAACAAAATAGCATTAAACAAAGTGTACAATGAAGCAACTGTCGCTTTATTGAAACCTTAGTTGATTACATGTCTATGACTTCAAAGTTGAAAATTCGTCCGGCCTCATCGACGAACATTGTCAAAATAGTAATTTCAATTCTGGCCGTTGACAAGTTCTAAAATCGTTCAATTAAAATCCGATTTTATAAGCATAAAAACTTTAATATCAACAACATATGCGTTGTATGTTCAATAAATAAACGTTGACAATAATTTAACGTCGGAATTAATCTTGAATTAACCAATTTTCCGATTGCGTCTATTCGCGATAAACACATAGGGAATCGACGCGTAGACGTGTACGAGAGCGACAGATAGATTTGTAGAAGAAACAAAGTTGATCGTAAATTAAAACTTGGGAGTTGTGCAAAGTTGGGGTGTTTTTCCTCCACTACAACTCCCTAAAGTTTTGTTGTTCCCTGGCTGTTCTCCCAAGTCGAAGCGACTAAAACAACCCAAATGGCACACCCATTTTTTGCTTGTTTCGTTTTTAATTTGCAACATCCGGCTTGGGATGTACATGCAGTTTTTAGTTTTCTTTTCGATTTTGTTGTTCTTCTACTAAGTTGTGTTGTTTTTACGTTCAAAAACAACAAATATAGCTGGAACTGGATTGTAATTGTGACCTGGAATTTTTAAATGAAATTTTGCCTTTGTGCTTGTTACTACAATACGGCAATCTACAATGTTGTCTTGTTACTTTAATAGTAAGATGTTGTCATTTTCTTTGTTATTTCAAGTGAGATACTTGTGTGAAGCATTATACGAAGATCGATTTGAAAATGGGTAATGGCTTTATAAAATAGGTAACATGACCCTGTTTTCCGATAGAGCTATACATAAACGAACCGGATTGAATATGTATTCAGTTAAGGGATGAATAACAGTATTCTACTGCTATTATTTAAACACTAGAAACCATTAATCTGTGCTCAAGTTAACTATAATGTCGGCTATAGTTGGAAAATATTACGAAAATCTTACAAATAAATCCAAATGAATCTTCATATAGTCTACTCAATTTAAACTGAAAATATTGCCAGAAATCACCACCAATTCAACTCACAAATAAATCAGAAATTACCGCGAAAACGGCAAATCGCAACATATTTCCATTGTAATTCCAAAACCAACAACGTATACCGAATTTTTCGAATTGGAAAATAGCAGTTGAACAAGAACTTTATATTAAACGATATTTGACTCCTTTATTGGCAACTAGCTCTTCTCGTAGATTTTCCCAAACACTTTTGCATATAATTAAACTAAACTAGAGGTTGGGTCGTTAATTTTGCAGCAATTTGAACATCCACCGTTATAATTTTTGTTTAATTTTATTGCTTAAACACATCGTAACTGAAACATTGCAATTAATTCAAGAAACTAAAATATCGTTGTAACTTTTCCAATATAAAATACTTTAAAGTTTTTCCAAGCTTTAACATTTTCAATTTTATATGATGGTATAATAGAATAAGAAACCATCAAATACAACGGTCTTCATAGTTAAACATTAATTATTCGCGACTACTTTTTGTTACAGATCCAGTTTCTCTCATTGTTATCAGTCGACTGATTTAAATATTTCAAGATACGTTTCCAGCATAAACGAATATTTGAATAGTTCGGAAATTATTAAGGCGCATCCGTAATGCGTTAACAATAACACCCAAAGTATTGTTGAAGATTAAAGACGGAAACATTTCTCTCGACGCTAAATAGAAGTTTTTATCTCGTCAACGTATATGAGCCCTAATTATATATCCAGCTTACAACTTGGAGTCCCATTAGATGTTTAAATAGTCCAACTTTTAATATAGCAGGAAATGGACGTTTTTAAATATTTAATCTACATCCTATTTGAATTTTAAATATTCGTAAATAAACGTGTAAAACGTAGACTATTTCTTTGTGTTTAAAAATCTGTATTTGGTATTATTTCGTGTTAACTATGTTTAAATTTAATTTATTTTTGCACGAACAATGCGGACAATTTTGATATAAAAATTGTTACTCGACACGAGTATGGGAAATTCTCATCTATTACGAAAAGGGATGTAATTGAATACAATGCTGACAGTTTCAGTTATGAATTTATAAACTCCACCTAGTGCACACATTGCTTTATTGTCAAAGTGAATCCATTTAAGACAACTTGTAACCCAATATCGTAAAAAGCTGTCATTGTCGGGGATATTTTTATCTGATAATGGATTTATCGAACACATTGGCAGTTTAGTCGAAGACAAAAATCGGATTTGAATCCGTTGTATAGTGGCCGATTAGCCAGAATTATAATTTCAAATATAGATTGAATTTTAATGTGTTTTGTGATTAATGTGCTGTTGAAGTGGTTGGAAACATTAAAAAGGTGTGTCGGAATTCGTTGAAGATTGTAGAATTTGTAGATCTGATTATTTCGTTATCCCACACGAGATCTTTTGAGAGTTTCGAAGGTGAGATGTTACGGAAGTGCCATAACGGAAACAGAATTGGAAAATGCTACTGTAATCGTTGCAATCTTCCATCAAACAATCGATTGTTAAAAATTGATGTATTTCTGACCCCGTATAGCTCCTCAAGTTTTTGCCAATTTTTTGGAAAACTAACAAATCTATTGAAGGATTTCTTGGAGATTTGAAAATCTTTCAGTTTGCTACATCCTGTGAGAAAATCATTGGAATATTTGCAAAGTTATACTGAAAAATATGTAAAAATGCTGAAAGACGTGTTCCAAGATTTTCCTATGTAATCCAAAGTTCAACTGGAATTTTTGAAAGCAAAAATGTCTCTGAACGCTCGTTAAAGTGTTGCTTCCAGTGCTATGATTTAAAAGTAGCAGTAGCAGAAATTCCGCATTTACGAAACCAGAAATACAAGTCCATAACTACTCTATTTTGAAGGAACTACAATGTATTCTTTAAAAATCTGACTAACTGGAAGGAGAGAAGTTCTGTGCTGGAAATTTCAATTCTTTATGATTATGGAAATTCAACAATGAGCAGGGCGAAATATAATAAAGCAATATTAAGTTGAAATTCAGATTGGTAATAAATAAATACAAAAAGAAGCAGGATATCTCATTAAACTTTTCGTATACAAAATGTGGTGTTTTGGGGTTGTTTTAAGGGGCAAATAGCGTTTTAAAAATGCCTTGTCGGTGTTGATTTTGTCGCACATCTCACCTAATACCGATAGAAACTATAAATAGAGTTATTTGAGAACGAATTGTTCGTTACTGTTTGAGTTGTTGAGCGATTTTCATTGTTCCAATTTTCAATCGATCGTCAATTTCAATACAAAGTCTTCAATCCAGTCAAATTGCAAAACTTTGATTCTTTCCTTTACGGTAATTGTAATATTTAACAATGACGTCAATTGAGAAGTCAATTATTCTTACTAAATTAGATCCATTCTTCTAGTTACAAAAATAAATCGCTCATCATATATTCAAGTTTTCAGACCACCTACATCTTTTGCTACCATTCCCATTTATTCCATCCGTTTTCTTTTCATTTCTATCGCCTTCAATGTCCTGTCCATTCCACACTTTCCGGACATGGAGATCGTTTTATTGTCATCGTACCGGTTCAAGTATTCTTTACTTCTTCGTTTCTTATTTTATGCGATATTTCTTTTATAACGGAAGCTAAGAGATTTCTAACGATTAGTCAATGTGGAGAAAAAGTAGCAGATCTGGTCTCGTCTCGTTCTTATTCGTATTTACTGGATTTAGTCCAGTTGATATCCGTGGCTATCGTCAGTTCAAGAATCAATTCGAAAGGCCAAGCTTTACGTAGGTTTATTGATGTCGTCGCATTTGTCCGTCCATCCCTACGTATTCAAACCGACACCTGAAATGTCCGTTACTGAGGTTCCCGGACTAACCCTGGATTCTTTTCAGTAAATCCCCAAGTCATGGTGAATAATTCTTGTGACTTGATGAAATTCTAAATCGATTCACTACAGCATTCGGGCTATTTGTAACAAGAGCCAGGTTGGAGTATTTTAATTTCAATTTGACAGGATTAAAGGAATGTTGTCATAGTTTTTCCGATCGGTAATTTAGTTGTTTTCCTATAACTTTGTTTGGTTCAAAGGATATGTTCCAGAAGAAATTAACACACAGTTGTGCATACCAATCAGTCAACATCTGTTCAGGACATCTTTGTGTTACTAAATTTAAACAATCTCCATGTGCATATTAAAAATGCATCTCTACTGTAAAATGTTATTAGGAAATTTCAAAATTGTCAAAGTACCGGTGAAATTGGATTTCTTCAATCTATTTCAAACACGGCGAAAAGGACGCAGTTATTAATTTTCACGTCGACTTTTAACATTTAAAACAGGTCGTAAAACATTACAAACAATTCATAAACCTACCTGAAATTACATCCTATTTCTAACACCTATTAATAACGATAAAAAGAGCAATCATTTTTAATTTCTTATTGTGAATTTCCTGGCAGCGCAATTTTACAATAATCATACTAGGAAACAAATTGCTTTCTATAAAACCAAAATTTACAAATGTTATGCAAATTTTAAAATAACACACCAAATTATTCAAATACGAAACACCGGCTCAATTTATTGTCGAATAATAAACTTTGAATAATCTCCACCGTAATTCTCATCAAATCAAGACAAATTTTATGCAGATGTTTTCAGGTAAATATCTGAAACATAACATTCGTCACATATCTTTAAACCAACAACATAAAGGGGGCCTAACTAGCGTTTGTGTATTTATAAATTCTTATTTTGACGCTATTTTTAGTAACAAACAAACCACGACATACGTTTCGAATATTTACTCGATCTGAAACATGTTAAAAATAACTGAAAGGCACGTGTTTGATTGAACCAACTTTGTACTGAAATAGTTGTTTGAGTTGAAGTTTTTCAGTAACAGTTCGAGATTGCTGTCCTGCGAAAAACGTAATATTTTTATCGTTGAAAACATGAAAGAATTCAATTAGATCCAATTTCGGTTTGTAGTTTTTTCTTTAAATTTAATTTACAGTTTGTGTATAATAAAATAAAGTGGAAATTTGTTTAAATTTGAATAAAATGTATTCGAGTGCCTTGTGGAAGTTGTGAATTCTCGAAATGGTCTCGACACAATCCGTTAATTTCGTTCAGAATACGAGAGCAATGCAAGCCGGATTCTTTTATTGAATTTTTGGCATGATCTCAACGATCCCCGTTTAAAATAGCCAATTATTGATTTTTGCGTTTAAAACAACAATGAACGAACCCTCCAACATGACTTACATTATGGTAATTTTGCTGATCATCGTTACCGTTTGTTGTCGAATATCGGGTTATGCTTACGATTCAGGTGTACATTTTCAAGAGTACACAAGACCCATAATATTGAAACAAGGCACTCTACAAGGTGTCGTTATGGCATTCACAAAGAATCGTAAACCGTTCGTTGTTGAACAATATCGCGGCATACCGTATGCCGCTCCACCAGTTGGGGAATTGCGGTTTATGCCATCGGGCAGTGCCCCCTCTTGGTTTGGTACGAAGTTCGCCGATACCTTCGGCCCTGTATGTCCACAGAGATTTCCCGATGTTAGAACTATGACGCCGGAACGTCGAGAACGTTTCCTGAAATTACGAGAAATGCTACTAAATGAAAGTGAAGATTGTTTATATTTAAATATTTATACTCCACATCAAGGTAAGGGAGTTAATTTCCGAATATTACATTTTTTTTAATCCAATTTTAACGAGTTGTGCTTCAAATGGAGTGTACGTACACCTGTCTAGCCCTTATCAGAAAATAGTCGGGCATGTTAAATCTTCGTTGATGCCTGAAGCTAGTTTCGCCTGTTTAACGAAGATGAATTCTTTTGCTTATCATTTTTCTTTCTCGGCTGTCCAAAAAAAAAAACAAATTAAGAAACTTGCCAAGATTTCCAACGTATATACTATTTCTGCATTAGCGAAAGATTGGAAATCGAGTAGATTTCAAGTTTTGTATTGGTCGATCTATAAGTGGGGCATTAATTGTAAAAAATGAGCTAGCAACGATATTCTAGATAGACTATTAAGGTGGAGTGGCCCCTTCAAACGGCAAAAGAGCACTAGCTGCCTGTTAAAGTCTCGACATTGACAAAACGACGCAACTAAATAGTGGCAGTTTGCTCACGTATTGGACACAGCAACAGAGATAGGGTGAAAGATCCGACAAGGATAGAAATAGAGGGTGGTCTTCGCCACGTATACATCCAGGAGGTAGTAAATTGAGCAACGTCCTCATAAAACAGCTCTAGACACTATCGGGCAGCCATCAGCGCTACGTGGCTTACATTGGAACTATGCATATAAGGAATATATTATGTGGCCATACCACCTGAATACCCCAATTCAATACTGTTATGCACCATGCATATAGCCCAGATTGTATACCAGACGATAGAGAATTAGAAACTGGCTTATAAGTTCAATTATTGTATGCTAGCGTTCGATAAAAGAAGTCCTCCACTCGGATTATGGAGAACGAAATTCAAATATATGCTAAAGAGGACAATCTTTATAGTAAAAATCAAAAAACCACTAAAATAAAAATAGAACTACTTGTATAAATAATTCATCAATTCTTTAAAGTACTCCAACAACGAACACGTAAATACGAATGACATTGACCAATTTTAGAGTTGTAAGGTTATAACATTTGGAGTTGCAACCCTTTTTTTGGCGCAAAGTTTTAAAATGTGCAATTCTATTGGCCAAATTGATAAATTCGATTAGCGCTCTCTTCAAAGAATTGGTATAACTAAATTCCCCTTTGGTTCGTACGTAAAATTTCTAACCTTTAGATTTAAATTTAATTTTTAGTCAGTAATTTCTGTCGAAGATTACCATAAAATTTGAGTTATAAGCCAGTTTCGAATTTTGTGTCGTCTGGTATAGACTGATTTATTTGTTCATTACTAATGAAAGCTTCAAAGAGATTTCTGATTACGATCGATAGTTGAATAAGACAACGTAATTAGATTAGTAAAGTCTTGCTGTATAATACAAAATGCCGGTGACAATATATGGGGGATAGTTGGTGTCTCTTAAGGGGGTCATTTCAGGCCTAGTCACGCTCGTAAAGGCTTCTAGTGGTTGTATATCTACTTGTATTAACCGCATACAACCATACCGTCGCCATGAATATTACAAGCATCAAGTCACAAACTCATACAACATGCTGCTTAATAACTTTGTTTACATTTTAAATTAACAAAAAGCCAATGTTCTATCGCCAATAAAGACTCAAATATCCTGCTTACTTTATGATAATTACCATAGTTAAACAACAACATTGCAAATGTTGCTGGATTTTTCTTGTTTGTTTGTATCGAAACTAATCCGATCGAAAGCTAGTAAACTTTCCTGGTATGTGACCTGCACGGGTTAAACAAAAGAAATACACCGGGGATATCGGTATCTTGTCACAATAACACATGAACACTTTACCAGATTGCCGGACACGAAACTCAAACGAAATATCCGAAATTCGCTTTGGTATTGATCGACAAAACCGAAACTATGATAATGATCTCGGTCGCAAAACACAAACCTACATTTTATTCGTCATATCCAAATACACGCAGAATGGAAATCTTTTTTCCTTGATGGTAAAATTGCCCTATAGCCGTGTCCAGTTGAGCTTTAAAATGGTAAACAAGGTTAAGCTTGATGGATCCGTTTGTTGTTTAGTAGAACTTTAGGTCATTCTGTCCGGTTAGAAATGGATCACATGTCTCTGGAGAGTCGTATAGGGTTGTAATAAAGTGGCAATTGTATCGATATTTGTGCACCTTTTTCTACCCGGTTGTTTGTGGGAAATTGATCAGTTTTGATGGCAGTATTGCTTGTCATTTCCAAAACTCTTGAACAATAATTGAGAAATTTACAACATGAAAGTTACACGTACTTATCTTTTAATTGCGTCTACCTCTATATTGCCGGTTTAATCATTATCGGTTCAATTTGGGATAGGAAAACTACAATAGACGGAGTAGAGTTTGATTATACGTTGAGTACAAACACGTTATGGCATCGATTGGGATTTCAGCTACAGACAATTCGATTTCAATCTAAAAAAAATAATAGAAATAAACAACATTTCATTTTATCGACGAATTCTGGAAATATTAAACAATAAAAATTTGACATGAATTTATTTTTGTATTGTTTTTAATCAATTCAAACCGATCTTTCGAAATGACAACTCAAAATGTAAACCATCTGGTGACAACATTGGAATCGTGCGTGGATCGTTTTCAAAGGGCTTCGGTAATATCGTCGATATTGCAACAGTTTTATTTCAGGGTGTGATATTAAATACCTATCTATAAACGTATATGTGGATGTGTTAGTGTGCCTCTATTGAAATAGTCGACAATTTTCAGGATTTCGCGTGTTCAATTTACAGATTTCAATCTCTATTTAATAGCACCCATCAAAAAGATTATCGCCAATAAAGCCGAATATTGTTGATATTAAAATTGTTTCAATAATTAAAAATTAATGTTTTAGTTAAAAATTGCCTATTTTCTTCTACAGCCCAGTTCAGCAGTTGCAACTTTACGTTTAATAAATTTTTTGATTAGGGTCAGATGTAATTCCCATTTATCTCCAACAAAATAAATATTTCACAATGTTTCCACCCTAAAATATAAACAAAATTAAATAAATAAACATTTTATATCAAATTACAATTTCAAGAATTTTGGCATAAAATAGACACAAGTCAAGATTAAACCGTAAAAAGAGAGTGGCTTGTTATCAATGTTTTTTGGGAGATGTTCAGAAAACCGTGAAATTTCCTGGAGTAAATTCCGAATTACACATCCGCGAACCGTAAAGTGGGGTGCACAGTGTCACGGCCTCAAGCTATTTAATCATCTCTCAATTACTTGAAACCCTTAAGAGTTGACGAGCTCGAAGCTGTACAGTTTCTGATTTAGGGGTTGTGTGTGGCTTTTTTTAGAAAACCAATTCAATACCGCTAGTTTGTTTGCAAGAATAATATTTGGTGAGGCATTTTTGGAGATGTAGCGTAAACATTTACCCTTTTCCAAATCAATGATATTAAAAGCATTTTTTCCGCTCTTTTTGATTGCTCTACTTCTTTCAAAACGAACTCGACTCTTTAATTAAACATTGTGCTAATTTTTTCGGTATGCAAATCTGGTTGTTTAGCTTAGTGCTCGATAAATGCGGGAATTGTGAAAATAAACTCGTTTTAAATTTCGGACACTTCAACTGACGATTTGTTAATTAATCCAAAATACAACCGTCTTTCTCCGTTAAAATTGTAGTAAAAACCAATACTATAGCGATGTTAATTGGTTTATCCGCGTTCTTTTCGTAAAAAGTCGAACGCAATTACAGATTTTGTGGCGAAACTAATGAGATGTTTGCGTTTTACAAAAAGAATGCAAATGTACTTTGAACTAGTGCGAATTCTTTTGATCCAACATTGGAAATGTATCATGTTTGTTTATTCAAAACCTGGGATTATTGGTGAATACGGATCGGTAGAGTATTTTTAAAAATGTTCTGTTTATTGTCCTGGAAATGTTTCCAGATTCTTTCCGATTAATAATAAAATGAACATTGTTTCCTATAAATATCACCAGTCAGTTTGTCATTAATCATTTTTAATCTAGAACAAAATCATTTACCAAAGAATTTAAACATTGAAAAATGGAATCTTAAGGTAATACAAATCAGAATTGGATTTGGGAGTCGGCCAAGTTTGTCGGGTCTGTTGTTTTCTGAAAAATCAAAAATCAAATAAAGAAAGCCGCCGATAAACTACTATTTTTAATTCGAGTTGGTTCTCTTTTATAAGTTCGTTTATCTTTGTGGGCGATTGTTGCCTGTGAAAACACCCTCCTTTGTTGAAGATATTGTGTTGTTTTATTGTATGCCACTATAAAAGGGCTCTATATACAGCCATTTTCACTATTTCAAGCTGTTTTGAAGCTTTAATAATATAGAACGAATTTCGGCTCTTTCAATAGCGATTCCACTTTTATTTAATAATTATTTATTTTTCATTTCGGTTTTCTTGTAGCGATATTGGTGATAATCATTGCGTATTGAATGGAATAAAGTCGAGCCGTTTATGAAAGATTCTTTTGATAAAAAATCTCCCGCTGTTGCCGATTAGGTCAATTGAATCTTAATCCGGATCCTGGTCTCGTTCTTGTTGCTTTTTTAATAAAATACAATCAGAATCGATTGCCTGCTTGAAAAGCCTGTTCGGTAGAAATGCGGAAGAAAATGACTTGATCAAAAAATCGTCAACTATTCATCGCTCCTATGAACTCTTCGAATTGGACAATCAAAGAAATGGTGACGGAATAAGACAACGTCTGTCGGTGGCAGTTCGCCTTCAAACAATCAACCGACCAGAATCGTTTACTTATTGTTGGTTAGTGCAGTTTCCATTTCCAACTCGACGATTACACCCTTGATTACCGGCAATATTATCGGCATTATTTCAAATTACATTCGTTTCGAGATGACGGTTCGTTTAAAATTGGATTATATCAACATGCAGTAAGACAACAAATTTGGTAGCTTTTATTCGAAGGATTTGCGAACGGTAGGAAAAAATGGCACGTAATCTTAACACAGATTTGACAAATTGACAACATTAATTTCGAGTCAAAAATTTGCGAATCAACAGCTTATTCCGCTAATGTGATTGAAAAAAACGTTGCGAAAGAGGCTTAAAGTTTTGTTATTTCCATTGGAATTTCAACAGGACTCATCAATCATTTAGTACTGGTCAAATTTAGAGCGATTATTGTTAAGAGATTCGGTAGTTGCGGATTAATTACGAATACGGACATATTCATAAATTAAATTTATTTAATCCGAAACAGCTCAGCTTACCGTGTAAAAACTAGAATGATATGCAAATATTTTCTTTGTAATACCAAACAATAAAGTATTAAGGTAACACATTTACATGAGAATGGAATAAATTGAAGGCTTGTTCAGTCCTCGTTTTATACACAATGTTCTTAAAACGAATGATGGATAGTTTATGGGGATTTACAGGAAATGGAATAATCTAAAATTTGTTCTAGTTTGATTTTTTCGCACCTGTCTGTTGTTTAATTAGTCGATTGATTCAAAATATGGAAAATACAGGAAATTACCAACATAATTTGTATTAGAACGAAAATCGTGAAATAATTTGTGAGCAATAAATATTCGGTTCGTGTAATGGGATTGCGAGCAGACCCGTGTGCAAATTGTGCCCAGCTTTATGCCCGGCTAATTGTTAAATCTAATAGATTCGGGGACGGATCACGGCTAGAATGACTAAATTTCGACGATTTATACGTCTCAAGTATACTTCCAGATTATTTTAATCGGTCGGCAGTAGTGATAAGCCACGTTCTTGTGTTTTACAATAATTGCACCGATTTCTGGATATTGCACTTAATCTGAACAGCGTTTGGAAATTGAAAGTGTCGTTTGTATTCAAGACAACTGGCTCCGATTTATGATTAATAATCTGCTACTATTAATGGTATTCAGAAACGAGTTGGAAATAAATAAAGAACTGTAATAATGCCACGAGAATGGTTTCCACGAGGAAAACTCTCGTGTTGTTATTGTTTTTTTGGGGGTGATCAATAGCTTATTTCCTCTAATACCGAAAGAGACTAAACAGTTCGATTACAACGGACAAAATGAACTAAATCGAGTGTATCTGAATAACTGTTCCTTCTGTGCTTTGTTTCATACAATTCAATTTCATCATATCAAAACTCGACTCAATTTTCCCCGTTCGCCCACGTATATTCAATCCGCCCCAGTTTGTATGATTAAAACAAATTTGACGTGCATTAGAAGCGAACATTGGGAAATTGTTGTGTTATTGGAGAATTTTCAACGATATCACTTCGCATTAGTAATTGGGAAAAAATTAACGAAAAAAATGAGTATTCCCCGCCGTACAACTGGACTGAAAGCTCGTTTGGTATGTGGTCGTGTTACTCGAAACTGTTCAAATCTTCAGGTCACATCCACCGGAAATTCCGACCGATACTGATACACGGCGAAAAGCTCCACACTTTCGCAGCTTTTCATCCATTTCAACAGTCAAATAACGTTCCATTTTTATATTTTTATTGAACCTAAAGCTGATTTTTAAGCGCGTGCGGCACAATTAAAATAGAATTGTTGATATTGAAGTCGGAATTTAATTTTAAAGCTTGATTGTAAAAAATTAATTCGGTTTTATTATTGGAAGAATATGGTAGAAATATCAATATTGAACTGTCGCTACTGATGTAAAAAACACCCTTTGAGGGGTTCTCACCCTCTTGTCGTTATCAAATCTTGCCATCCGCGGGGATTATCGATGCGACAATAAGTGCTCGGTGGCATCTGTGGCCTTATTTGAAAACCAACCCGAATTCCCGACGAATTTTAAGGTGGTGAACAATACCTAAAGATTCGTCTAATTCGCTTATAATCTCTACAATTATTTTTCTGTTATATTTCCCAACTTTTTTGTAAGAAATCGGCTGTTGATTGGAAATTTCCAATGAAATGTTAATGAATTTCCACTCTCGATTGTTAAATAAAATTTCGCATTTCCATTCAATTGAACCACTTCACAATCTAATTATAAAGATTGAACTTTAAATTAATTTTTAAGTCTTCTTTAATAAGCGCACATTCCGGTGAATTGACGAATTTTCGAAATTATTGACCGGAAATTGTAGTTCGCGACTAGACCGCATTGTTGATGAGAGCGTCTCCAACTGGAGCTGCTCTCTAACGGCACCTAGCCGAAGTTGTCCTGAAAAAAACCGTTTCAGATGTCTTGAATTTTACAGTTAAAGATTCCTGTTACTTGTTTGACTATTTAAAATTAATGCCAATTAATTTGTTTATTTTTGTTGCAGAAAATCCCCGTATTCCACGTAAATATCCAGTAATGATTTACGTTCACGGTGAATCATTCGAATGGAATTCAGGAAATCCGTACGACGGTAGTGTTTTAGCTGCCTATGGGAATGTCATTGTAGTCACATTAAATTACCGTTTAGGGGTTTTAGGTGGGTAGACGGTCCGAATTTTATTTTATTTCATGCGAGAAACGTGGGGTTTTTTGGAATATTTTCAATTTCCATCTATTCTTCCGATAAAACATAATAGAGGGAGAACCAGAAAGGGGAAAGGTTCGCTACAACAGTAACGGAATATGTGATGGGACGGTTATTGAAAGCGAAAAGGCCGCATATGTATATTAAAACACAATATAGGTAGGCGTTCGGATATTAAAAAAAGCCATTCCAGTCGTACGCGAACATCAAGGAATAAGAACGAATTATTGAGGACAGACTGGTGAATTCAACAATACTTGCATGCCAGTTTCTGTTCTGTTAGTATTGTTATGTTCTTTAGTAATATGGGAGTTCTGTTTGGAATTATTTGACGTCTCTACGATATAGCACTATTATTAACTCTAGTATGTTGATTGTGTGAATGGAGCACAAATGAGCCTCCTTTTCGTAATTCATGTTAACAATAAAGTTACTAAAAATATAAATTTCCCTCTGCGGAAATCAAGATCCACACATTTAAACAACAAAGAAATTCCATCGCTCTAACGACAAGAATTGTAGAGAGTAAAAAGATGAAATCTCGCTTCGTATATATTGTGGCCCATAAAAATGACAGGTTTTTGGCCGAATCTTCTCACAACATTGCTATACACACACAATCTATATTATTCTCTATTTGCCTCTCGGTATAGTCGGCCATTGAAATACTTGAAATTGATAAATCGCAGATGAACAAAGTATTGTTGAACAAATATTTGGAGAACTAAACGAACCAGTGCTGTATTTACTACGAATTTGACTGATGGAAATCCACACATCTCCCATCTAGATTGTTGTGGAAATGCGACAATTTCACGTAAAAATCGCAGTTACTAGACAATTTTTGTGATAAAAATTTAGCAGAATTATTTCTAATTTAATTTATTTTGTATAGGCTTCTTAAAGGCTGGAACTGAGGAGCATTCGAAAAGCAATTTCGGATTGGTCGATCAGATAGCGGCTTTATTGTGGGTCAAAGAGAACATTGCAGCTTTCGGCGGCGACCCCAATACTGTAACCTTGTTTGGACATGGTACAGGGGCGGTATGTGCCAGTCTTTTGATGTTAAGTCCCATGATAGTTCATGAAGGCAACAAAAGTAAGCCCAATTGTAATCCTTAAATTGCTTTAAAAAAAAAACTAAAAAATAAAGAGAAACAAAACAGTTAATTCAACTAAATTTATTAAGTGCGATAAAGCTACAATTTCAACCCTTTCGGCTGACTTAATGGGATTCGTATTATTTAAATCCGATGTTAACTAAGGGATTAAATTTACAGTGTTGTTCCAAAGGGCTATCTTAATGAGTGGTTCAGCATTGTCTGATTGGGCATTGGCTAGTAATCCTCAAGGTGTAAGCTATCAAGTGGCGCAGGCATTAAATTGCCAAATACAGGACGATTTTGCGGCATGTTTACGTCGAAAACGTCTTGAAGAGATCATGGCAGCGGCTGCAATAACGCCAGCTTATCGGACACGATTCGGTCCTGTTATCGATTCAATCGTCATCCCCAATGATCCTAAAAAATCCATGACTACGTATAATAACATTTTTAAAAGGCAAGACACATCGAAATTGTATTGTTCCCTTTTTTTCTGTAATTTAACCATTTTTCTATACTCAGATTTGAATTATTGTACGGTGTAACCGAATTGGAGAGTATCCATCTGTTAAGTCCGGAAGCATTAAAGTTGGGCATGTTGGAGAGAGATCGCGATCAAGAATTGAGGAAATATCTCCGATTCCGATGCGAAATGAAATCGGAATTGTGCGTTACTCGTACTTTAGCTGAATATCTCGAGACGGATTTCACGTTAGATGATGAGAAATATGGCGGTTATACTGGCCATGAACCGGATAGGGCATCGTTAGCTAGAGATGCACTATTAGATATTCTATCGGATGCTCGGACTGTTGCGCCAATTGTACAAATGGGCAAATACCATGCTGCTGTTAATTTACAATCGTACTTCTATGTTTTCACACATAAAACCCACACTAAAGAGTATCTTGTAAGTATTAGATGCAATTGATTTGGCTTTACTGTGCTCGCAATAGATTTACCTGTGACAGGTAATACGTATTGGGATAAAGGACATTGCCTGTCCCAGGTGTCACATTAACCATCCAAGTGTGTTCATTGCTGCATCCTTAAATGGATCGTTTGTAATTTAAGCAATTCTACGATCTCGCTAAAGTTACATGATTAACTTGAATATAATTTTATGCAAAATTTAATTTTAGTCGAATTAATCTCAAATGTAAGATCAAAAAATGGTCGATCTTTTGTTCGGTTTACAGTTCGTTCTACTTCCTGTTTTAAAGTTTGTTAATTGGTCGATATAAATAGGAATTCTATTTCGGTTTTTACAGAATAACAAGAGCTACAATGGTGAAGAGTTGCCATACGTATTTGGTGTACCACTCGGTGGCTTCAACCAGCACCTAGCCGGCAATTATAACGATAACGAACGTCTACTTTCCGAGAAAATTATGACGTACTTCTCGAATTTCGCTTACACCGGGTCAGTATTGATTTTATTAAAATTTAAATTACAAATAAATCAAAATTTTCAAACGTTATAGTTGTTTGATTTGTTGGTTTTATTCCAGTGATCCGAATATGCCGCGCCGCAATGAATATCGGACCCTCGGGCCGGAACAATGGCTCAAATTCGATGTGGATTGGCCCGAATACGATTTAAATCAAGAACGTTATCTTCAATTAGGTGAGCAGAATGCTATTTCTATAGGTGGTATTGTTATAGTCAATATTTCAGGAATTCCACCGTACGTCTTGAGCTATTATCGGGAAAAGGAAATGATATATTGGAACGAAATCTTTCCTGAATTATCCTTCAATCAATCTTATAGTGAATTACCGAATAAACCGCAAAAATCGTCGTTTCCGCCGAGAAGCCGGCCACCGTGGATAATAGCGCACGATATCAATCGTGCGCCTCCTAATAACAAATATGAGAATTTCAATAAGCCGTTGAAAGAAGATCGAATCTATGGTGTGGTCAAATCGCGAGTAACTAGTGCTCCGGATAATATGGTTCACCATCAAAAAGAGTACGGTACAATTATTTACGGTCCTCAATCTGAAACGGCAACAAACAAGGATTTATCAACAACAATAACGATAGCATTAGGATCGGTATTTCTGTTTTTAAACATTTGTGTTTTCTTAATGTTTTATGTAAGACGTTACCGGAAACGGAAATTGCGCAATGTTGTTGTTGAGAAAATCGACGAAACAAACAACGAAAATCCCGGTAATTCAACTGGTTGTAATATTGTAAAAATTGTCCGGCAATCTACAAAGAGTGATGATGTTTATGAAGCGGTAAAAGCTGGGGGTAGTCAAGAAAAATTGAAACTACCCCGACAAATGTCGAGCAGTACAATCGATGCACATACTAAAGTTCGCGATTGGATAACCAATGAAATTATCTATAAATATAGTCCGAGGATATTGCGACGGCCGCGTGAATCCGATCGGGATAAAGACATCAAACAGGAAGCTGTCGAAACTAGTCCGTTGAACGACAATAATTCTACTTTAGGCCGTAGTCCGACACGTCCAGTGAGTCCATGTGAGAATTTTCGCACGGCCCGACCGCCGTTGATAAAATCCTCGAGTATTCCAGTACAGAAGACAAAAAGACCGGAAAAAGTCTCTGTAGCAATCGATGCTACACCATCAGGTCGTGGCAATAGCGTACTCCAACAACAACCAATTGAGCTGACCAAATCTTTAGATCGGCCGAATTTCGAACAAGCCTCTACGTCGCAGTTTAACTCTGGATGATTTCTCAATTATCGACGATAATAAACAGGAGTTACGTAAAAGTACGACAAATATCAATTTAAAATTGCCGTCATTTGATGAACCGACCGTTATACGAATCGAGCATTCGCATTCGAAATCGGATCCGGTTCAAGACTCCGGTGGTCGAATAAAAAAACTGAAAACTTTCGATCCAAATTGCGATGTGAATGTAACTAGTCGCGATGAGAACATCCAAACGGCGCCACTAACACCGGAAGAGTCATTAATGATAATCAAACGGCGGAATTTTCCGAAAGTGCTTCCGGATTATCCGTTTAAAGATGCATTGGCGAAGAAACGCCGATCCGTACCTGTTGCCAATCATCTGTTCAAACCGATACCTGAGAACCAACAAACAAATTCAGTTCTAAATCGAATGTTGACGAGATTCCCACCGGAACCGCCGCGTAGGACCACATCAACATTGACGCGAAAACCGGCAAATGGCGCACAACCGGTGTGCCAATCGGCCCCGATGTTGGCCACTGAGCCGCCGGCCTCCCCTGAACCGGAAGTGGCCTGCAATAATCTTTATGTGGGTCCTTTAATACCGAAATTAACGAAAAATGAATTGAGCAATTCGGAAAATTCGAAATTGAATACGAATCCGATCTATGATAGTTTGAGGAATGTGAAGGAATTGAAGAGGGATGTAAAACCGGTGGCTACAACTATTGTAACAACTGATCCAAATCAGCCAATCAAACGGTTAGAACCGAAAATTATAATCAAACCGGCGGTTGCAAAAGGTGGTAATGAGGCCAAAGAAGAATATACCGCGTGTTGTCGCTAATGATAACCTACCGAATGATTGTGAGCGAACCCGTAAAGCTTCACAGATTCCCACATTGCTGGCGAAAAACACGAAAGAATCCAGCTCAGAATCGTCACCATCCGAGGAATCCGACACGGGAACCGTCGTAAAGAGATTATAGACTTGATCAAAATTCTAGTGACTGTATTTATAGAGAACAGTATTTTTATTATTCAGTATTTAAAATAATACCGAGTGGTTTTAATAAATTTACACAAGTTTTTTTCTAATTTGATGCAACAAATAAATAAAGTGTGCTTGTCTCTTTCTCAGATTCGATTTATTTAGAAATGTCGGCGATTTCGTGGCGAATTCCACGGCAACTTTCAACAGAATAACATTCGCCCAAACAGTCGAGTAAATGTTCAATGTACATCGAGTTTTCACAGTAGTTTGGACCCGTTCAATTTCCATACATATTGGTTTCTGATACGGCCGCTTTTCTTTTACTTTTTACGCCAACACAGAAGCGAGAAGGCCAAATAAAACAGAAATTGTTTCGCCAACCTTTCACCCCGGTGCTTGTCTATTTTTTATTGAGATATTGTCGCGTTTTCGGGCTAAATTTCTATCAAATTTTCCAATTTTCCGTCATAAATATCGTTTATTTGAATTTTAACTATTTACGGTTAATCTATTTAGGCTCAATTTGCAGGTAAATAAACAAGAAATGCACACAATTCAGTTATTTTACTTTATTTTTAATTTAGTTAATTGTGTCACATTATCAGTTTTAATTAAAACATTCCATAATATAAGTTTAGAACGGACATTTACCGTTCGTTGAGGGTTCCTTGTCGCCGTTCCAAAATTCGACGAAAAAATTCGAGTATATACAATTTTCGCTAAGAATTTGATAATTATCTAAGATTCAACTAAGAATTTTTCGTTGAAATTTGAAACATTCGCTATACTGAAATCAAACCAATTAGATTGTCCAACAGACCAAAATAAACAAACCGCCCGCTTTATCGTCGATATTCGGCGCATATTTCGCTTCTTTTTGGCACAAATACGTTTTCTCAATCAATCCAGTTTCTTTCCAACGGACAAAATTTTGTGGAGATTCATTAATTTAAATTTCACATAATCGAACCGATCGATGAGAATACCCAATCAGGACAAAAACGTGTTCGTTTCCAATACAGACTTTTGAAAGGTTTTATCACAACAATAACAAACACGCCTGAAAACGAAATGGGGGAGTGTATTCCAAGACCTCTGTCCCAATATTGAATCGGCGCCGGTTTTATCTTGAGAATCAGTTGCGGTAGAAATGTAAGTATACAATATTTTTTTGTGTTATTTCTGTTATTATTTGTTTATTTGATCCGGCTTGTAAGTAATCGGCAAGATTTCTCCCAGGGCACGTCTACATTCTGTTTTTCAACAACTGATACAAAACATCGAGCAAACTTCGTTTTGGGGAAAGTCTCAACCGGCCGAAATTTGCTAGTTTTCTGTAATTGATAAGTCGAAAAATTGTAGACGGTGGGGTGAAATCTTGACTATTCAGTACAGTTAGAATTATCGAGGGTTGAATTAAAATTGTCGTATAAATCGCCAATTTTCCAGTTTGAAATAAAGTTAACGCCCAAAAAATATTGAAGATTAATTTACACTTATACATATAAACATTCATAATGATTCTTGTTAAAATTTTATATACAATGCAGATTTAAATTTGTATAAAGGCCGGTAAAATAGGCCTTAATAGATACGTACTATTACAGCAAAATAATAACGAAATTAATTGATAAAGTTCCAATATTTCCCCATCTTCAAACTATACTTGAATCGAGTTCATCCGGACGTATAATAATAGAGTCATCATTGAGCATCAACCGGTTAGCGTTCACATTATCACACCTTGCACAAAATTATCATCACACACGCATCTCACTCATTGCCGCCTGCGGTACCCGCATATTGCCCTTATTAGTATTGCTATTGTGATGGGCCGATAATAACGGTTGGCTCTCCGGTGGGCTTTTGGTGCGTGGCGGTGGCGGCGGTCTCGGCACCGTTAACGGCATTGTTGCATTACCATTGGGCGGCTGTACAATGCCCTGTTGTTGCATCTCAGCTATAATACAAGCTGTATTATTCATCAATGCTGTATTCTTCGGCAATGTCATACAGCCTTGATTGTTGTAATGTTGATTTATCGACGGATTTTTCGGTAATGTCATACAATTTTGGATTAATGTATTTGGACTGGGTGGTGGTGCTTTTAATGGGTTTGTAATTTGAATGTTCGCCGGACAGAGATGTTGCATTTTATTAAAATCTTGTTGGGCGTTGGCTGCTAGGATCATCGCTGATGTATCTTGTTCTACATCAACAATAACGTTAGCACTCTGCGAATGACCAATATGATAATGGCCATGCTTCGATATTGTCTCAAAACTTGATTGATTCCTTTGTTGTTGTTGTTGTTGCTGTTGTTGCTGCTGTTGTTGTTGTTGTTGCTGTAAACTTTTCACTTCCATTCGTGTCTTGTCACGTTGATAATAAACACCAGCGAATATCAATACATTCAATATTAATAACGAACAACCTATAGCTATAGTAACACTTAATGCCGTACTGTAAGCAGCATAACCAGCTGCCTCTAAACTGGCCAATGTATCGCTTGATGTATTCAAACCATTATAAGTTTGATGATTATAATTTCCTGTAGGTATAACATTAACACAAGTTGTTACAATCGTATCCATAGTTGTTGGTGTTTCTAAACTCGATAAACTCGAATTCGGCCGTCTTCGAAACAACTCCATCGTCGGATCATAATAACTAACTCTAGATAGTGGATCTGGCCGTACAGCACCATCATATAAATCGGCATTATTATGATTACGGAATAAATTATGTCTAGCAACAACGTCCTCCATACCGGCACGATGTAATTCTGGAATTAAACGCAACCAAACGCTTAATTGATGGGCACGGAAATGGTTCTTCATGCGCGGTTTCATGCCTGCAACAATAATTCATCGATTAATTACACGAATTAATTCGAAAACATTATAATTGTAATTAGTTGTCATTCTATATTTAATCAATCCGATAAACGATAAACAATTCGAAATGGGACACCGAGCCGTCAACTATTGCACATATATTGCGGTTACATCTCGGTGATTATCTCCAGGTGGGGCATTATTCTTGTTCATGATATCAGTTTGGCGATAATTTAGAGATGCTAAAGGCTGAATTCTGATGGTATATTATCAAATATACAAACGAATTTATGTGAAAGATGATTTTGTTGGTTTGAGTGTAAAATTCAGCCGAAATTCCGGCGACATTTTGTAATTTACGAAACTTTAAACCGTAAGGGGAGTTTTAAATTATAATGAAGGGCGGCTTTCTGTACTAACAACCGGTGATCTTTAATGTTTCTGTGAATATAAACATGAAGATATCTCTACATATTTGAATTGATAACACCAAAGTTGTAGTGCATAATTTTAGATTATAATTCAAGCCTATTAATCCATTATTTATTCATTAGTTGCGTAGAAAACTCAATATAGATAGTTTTACATGGGGAATTAATTAATGTTGTTGGGTTGACGATATAAAAACAGTCGGTGGTCTGGTTTAATAAACTGTGAATGTCGTGTGGAACATTTTTTCTTTGTTCAAAAAAATGGGAGATAAAATAGACGATATCTAATACTAGTCGGGGATAACGAAAAGCGAAAAAGAAGACATTGATGGAGGGAGATGGGACGTGCTTGATCCTGTAGGACGAGCAGATTTATAACCAGTGCGCGATCATTTCACTCGCATACATCTCGGATATCCTCAGACATTTGCAGCAGTCACGTCAAGAGGAACAGTAATTATCGTTACAAGATGGCGGTTATGTCCTCATAGATCATAAACGTCTATGCGATGTAGTTAGTTTCTGATAAAAGTAGTCGACTTTAAATTAGTTTCGATTTTTTCGCTATAATATAGCAGTAGATCTAAATAATCTCGTATTCGACACGAGAGGACCAAAGTTTAAATCTGGTCACAATTTGATTTGGTTCAAAGAACAAACACAGAAACCGTTGTTGAATTATCTTATTTTAGTACAGATTTTTCTTCTCGTATTCTCCACATTGCTGCCGTATTCTTGTTTAGAATTGCATTAAAATTTCCCGTCAACAAGACGAGATCTCGTTTCCGGTCGGCCTCACACACATCGCCCTAGCTTATTCCGTTTGATTTGATTATTTCAATACAATTGAAGTGTAAAGTTGACCAATCTGTAGCGGACAAAGGCACCATCAACAACAATGTCATTTTCCAATTTTTCTTCGTCTTTTCACGTCCGTTGTTGAGAAAACCGATACGTAGCTACCGTCTGCTACATTCCAAACTGACACCACATCACACAGATGGTGGCACATGGCGGCTATTCCTTAAATTGAAATTAGATAGACGCAAAGTTTGGAAACTTGATCGACATTTGGTATGTGTGTGTATACGTATATAGGCGATAGCGCGTGAAAGAGATAGATAGACATACAAATGGTCCAATTTGGAATTAAATCACGTCAGATACTCACGCCAGGCTGATGTTTAGAAATGAACTCGCTCTCGAACTGTACAATACTGGCACATTCAGAACTTTGAACAGGATAAATAAAGAGGGTGGAGGATTATTTCCAGGGAAGACTACAGGAAACGAACGTTTGGATTTAATCTGAAATAACAACGATCCGATGCCAGTGTAGTAAAGTTGTGATGATGACAACACAACTAACACCTTCCGCAAATTGAACTCGACGCTGTGCATTCTAAACTATCATAAAATCGGGGCTTTTTTCCCTTTGTTCTCCTTTTACCCGCCTGCTATTTGCTGAGATTCCACTTATTTTAATAGAAAAATCAATCCCGAATGGGTTTATATCACGATAAATAGATGCATTAACTGACGAAACAATATAAATAAGATACAGAAATCATCATTTAAAAGGATAGAATATTTTATAGCGAACCATTTTATGTATTGTAGTATTTACGAGGAATTTTTATTTGGCAAAACAAATACGACTTTAATAAAAATTTTAGTGCTGAAACAACTGTATACAGTTTAGAGTGAACCTACAAAAAAATGTACACGATGGAAATTTCATTGCACAGATTCTCTCAACTCAGAAAATATAGTCAGCACGTAAAATTGTCAGACTTAAAACATCCATATTTCATATCAAAGGCGTTTTTCAATATTTAAAATAACTCAAAAGGCTTGTACTTTGTGTGTGCTTTTTAAATATCTAAAAACTGAACGACTAGAGGCTAAATCTAAACTGTTCGCAGTTAAATTAAATTGAATTGAAATAAATCAGAATTAGATAGTAGAGTCCGATTTATGGTGCTTTTCAGCTAGTTTTTGAGCTTTTTGTATTCGAACGAGTTTCTGGGTCGTCTCCCATAAATAACTCGATTCAATCTAGTCAAATGGACGATTTTGAGATTGTCACCGGCTGTTTTCCAAAAATAATTAGATTATTGTTTAATTTATTCCAAGTATAGCCATTTCAAAGCGGTTTTAACGTACAAATATGTGTAGAGTTGAGTGTGTTTCAAGTCGAGATAGTTTCCAGTTTTATTGTTTCTTTTTCTACCAGTTCTAGAGTGGAAATACTACAACAGTTGACTTAATACATTTAATGCTGTTTGCAGCGTAAAGCACCGACCAGCTTTCACAACTACAAACTTTAGCTTATGTGAAAAGTTTCCCTTAGAGATGTGTTCTTAAGTATCCTTGTGCAGTCGTGATTCATTTTTAAGTATGAGTTAGTATTGGAGGCAAAGTTTCACATTTACCAAAAACTCCATATGACTTCATATAAAAACTAAAACTGGATATACGTTTGATTAAAGTTTAATCAAAGCAACAAAGAATTTGTTGCGTTTTTTCGCCCTATCTCACCGACCCTTTTCATTCCGATACAGAGGATTACAATTTATAGACGGACGACAGGCTAACTAACGGCTAGAATGTTAATGTTTCGCAAATAATCGACGAATTTTCGGCAAGAATAACAACAACCAGTTGAAATATTCATGGATTCTCGCACTGTTTATTAAAAACGTAAAAAATAACCGTACAACAAAAGAATGAGAATATGTAGAAAAAGAATAGTATGCTAAATATCTGGAGGGTTTTTTTATATTTAAATGGAACAAGGGAGATATCATTTCATGCTTGATTTGTTAGCTATTAGCTACTTTTATATCGTCATTGGATGTGGCGGTTTATCTGTTCGATTGCTTGGATGATTGTGTTTAAACCGGCTTCGATATTCAAACAGAAATCTCCTATTACTAATTGAGAAAAATGTAACAACGCACGTTCGTGATTCAATTAATTTGAATAAATGTTGAAATCGCTAATTATTGTTTTTTTCGCGTTAACGGATACGAAAACAAACCGGGACTGGTCGTTAAAAACTAGTTGATTAGTGTTTGTCGAAACAAGTACTGAGCTTTATTTCGTCCGAAAGCTTTTAACCGTTGTGAGTGTGCTTAATGTATTTTTAACATGCACTCACTTAGTCTCCACATCGTATAGAAAACTAACTACATTCCTATGTTTTGTAGAGAGAATTTACAACAACACACATACAAAACACCTGGTTTGATGTTTATTTTTCACAAGAACAATTACTAAAACTTTTGAAATAACAATTTAACTCGAAATTCATGATAGAGCTGTTTTTTTCTAAGTAGATTCGAAACTAAAATTTCCAACAACCAAGTGGAAAATTGATATTTAGTAATAATGTGGAATCTGCGGCTTTTGATATTTCCATGCATACCATTCATTTGTTGAAGAAGAGGACCCGGAAAAGATTTCAGCCTAGTTGCAAACCGAAACCAGCTCAGAAATGACTCACAAATTTGCTACCACAACTATTTCAGCTAGCATGAACTCGTATGGAAATAAAATGATTTAGTATAAAGTTGAAACTATCTATTTTCCTGTATATTTATTATTTCTAGCGTGGTATTAAACTTTTAAAATAAAATTCTAAAACCATATCTCTGCTTCATATACACGGTAAAGTCATTTGAAAATCTATTTCGAACGGCTGTAGTTCAAATGTACGGCAGTGAAGTGTCTAGAACGTTCGGACATCAATATTCAAAGTTTGTCCTGGTAAGATCATTTATTATATGTCTACGAACGGTGTCTTCGTTTAACTGCAGCCAATTTAAATTGGCCGATCGTCCCCCTAAAAGACGATTATACCAGTCCGCCTGACCGGATCCCTTTTCGATTTTCTGATTTGTTAACCGTACTCGATCACTATTCCTATCCGCACCTACTAATTATTCATGGTCTAACCGAAGATTTATCTCCGATAGTAGAAATAAATCGAGCAATTTCTATATTTACCAATTTCTAGATATTTCTGATGGACTGAATCGTACTCATCCCAGACGATTGATCTGAATCGATTTCGTTCCCTTGATGCCGCCAATACCGGTTCCTGTTTATGTTGTTCATTTGGATTCCTGCAATACAACATCAACACAAAAATCGATTACTATTAGATATCAACATTGGAATAAGGTAATCAAAACTACTGATAGGATATGGAATTGAGTGGAATTCGAGAATGCGGATCATATTATTCGATTTATTTGGGTCATAATGGTTTTTCAGGTACTTGAATCGATGGGGCAATAAACCGGGCAAGTACTTTTGTTTGTTCGGCTTCATTTAACACCCGCCCATTTGCTAAATGAACATAATATCGGGCAAGTGAAAGTCACCAATGAACAATATTAAGGAACGTAAAGATCGAGGTGTCGACACATTGTAGCAATAAGGGCGGTTTTGGTGCGTTTTAATTAATTATTTTGTTAGTTATCTAATTGAAAAGGGAGCATGTTTCGCCATTCCACTTCTAATTAATTAGTTTTAAACGGAAATATAATTTAATGACTAACTAAATAGAGGACAAAACGTTTACTATTTGCTGTTATCAAAACAACTATTTCTTATTTACTGGAATACGTCATAAATTCCGTACGTGACTGAAAAGCAGCATTTTTGCCCTGTTTCTATAATAGAGATGTGTTCAATATATGGTGGCAAATATGATATTAGAACATTTTCCATCTGATAATAATGTTCGTTTTGATGCCAGTGAGAAAATGCCCGACCTCTTCATTGCAGGTCATCCATACAGACACAACGATGTTATTTTTCACCGTTTTACTACCAAACAAAATGAGAGTTCTTATCCTCTTGAAACTTTAATTAGAAAACAGCCAGATTAATGTTGTCCCACAAAAAATAAAATAAAATAAAATAAACCGGGGGTGAACAGGGGCAATATACACCCGGATACGAACTGTATGAAAATGTCTGTTTATGATGACATTTTCTCATGCTAAATTCTCCTTATTCCGCTCCCTTTTCGTGCTTGATTTTCAAACAATTTTATAACCCAAACTCGAACTCGAACAAATATTCATTTTTTTTTTGAATTTATCTCTAAACAATGACATTTAAATCACGATTGTTTCCCTCAAAGGGCCCCTTTTTTGCTATATAGTAAAGGTACTAGGTTAGTTATAACACAAATTTAAGTGCAGCAATAAATATTCGAATATGAGCGTTTTTATGGTTGATATCGTTTATATTTGTTGTGTGATAACGAGAAGAAAACGAGCTTATCTTACAATTGATAATGTTTGACGCGTTCCGGTGTTGTTTATTAATTTAATCGCAAATCAAATACACCTGTAAAACTTGGAAATTACCTGGAGGGCGACCAATTAGTAAGTTCGTTTAAAGATTTACGGTTGTTTGTTCGTTGGCACTTTTAAGGAAAGCTCAAGTTATTTTTCCACAAAATACCCAAATTTCAACCCACAAAAAGCAACATTACGGAAACTGTGGCCCATTTTTGGGGAATTGCGAGGAGAAATAAAGTAGCATCAAAAATGGCCAATCTCCAAAAATTCGTCGAAAACAAGAGGTAATTTTTGGACATACAATAATCATTTATGTACAGTTACGGTGATTGTTTATTTTGAATCGTCCGCTTTAGAATGCTTTAACACTGGATTTATTTGAATAATAAAATTCAATATAATAGTTCATTTTTGAATGTTCGCGTATTTGCACTATTTGCGCTGATTATTTGGATTTTTATTATATTTCGCATACTGATTTTGTATGCAAAACTGTACATCCCATTGAGTCAAATTTAATTATTACACCACCGAAAAAAATTCGTATATTTCCTCAGTGTTTGTGAGTAGTTTTCAATTACAAGGATAAAGTTGGCGTTTATTTGAACTGAATACTGATGTGGGTGGTTCATTCGCATTTCGTTCTATTCTATGTTTAACAGGTATATTCTTCACACCAACTATTCTTGTCTTACCCAAAACCGCTTAGAATAGTGCTTCAAATACATAAGATTCACTCCAATTGCGTGTAGATGTGGTCTTTAATTGTGCTTTTGTATTAAAGTACAAAGTGAACGTCTGTTCGCTTTGTCACTGCATGGTTGAATGCTTAAAAGCAAACCTCTGTGATATTCGAAACTTACGTTCATCTTCAAATTGTTACTTCAATATTTTGAAATATTCGTGACAATGTTTGGAATTTGGTTATAGTGTGTATCGATGGATTAGTTTGAACTAAATTCGGTAATAATTAAATAGAAGGTCTCGTCGGGGATTGATAATTAATGTAGGTTTATCTAAGGTCCCTCTAAGGATTTGGCCAGTTCCGTTTGATTTTAATTGAGAAAATCTGCTAGGATTATCGTATAAACATTAAACTTTACATCCGGAATGACTTAACAATATCTTTAACAATGTAATTGTGTTTAGTTAGTATTAGATTTGTTCTATTCTCATATCTATCGATTGTGAGTAAATTGGAGCTTTAGTATACGATTTAAACTTAGGATATTGTTGATTTGTAATAAATCGAGATTCTTGTCAAACGTTTCGCATAAAAATGAATAACACAAACGCCAGATCGGTATCACAATTAAATTACCAACTGTCGTATTCTATAGTATATTGAAAAATAAGTTTCAGAAGTCCATAATTCCTGCACGAGACCAAGTTTAAAAAACGAGTGCGGTAGCACGAGTTTTTTTAATGGTCAAGTGCAGGAATTGACTTCTGAAACGAATTTTTCATACTATTTTTCCTATTTTGCGCCCCTTTGTACCCTTTTTTAATAAAAATTGAACCCTTAAAATTTAGGGAATTTTATAGAAGTTGGTATTAAAGAAAACAAATGAAAGTTCTACTTGACGATATTCAACTTTTTATTTGTAAAACGAGTTGATTTTTAATTGTTTAAGTCTCCATATTAATTACGACTTTTAATAAAGTAAAAATGTATGACGAATTATCGTGTACTCCACCAGAATTACGTGATATTGTTGAAAATGGTATCAATGATTTACTTCCCGGTAAATCAAAAATAAAATATGAACATTGTTATCAAAATTTTCAAGAATGGTGTAAAAATAATTTGAAATAAATAAAAGTTTTCACGTTAATCAAGTGGTCTGTATTTCTGTCAAAGAATGACATTTGAGATAGTCGACAGTGTTACCAACTTCGAAAAAAAATAAATTATCCCAGATTTTCCACACTCAAAGTAGTTGGGAAATTTCCATTACTTCACTACTTTTAGTGTGGAAATGATTTTATTTCCAACGCAAAATAGGAAAAATTAATTACCATTTCGTAAACGCATCACATACTCACCCAGTTTTGGCGAAATTTGCTATGTAAATGATGACAGATTCGGACAGAGCCAATTCAGATCTTGTATAATTTTTCGGAAAATGATTGAAACCGTCCACTAGCGGAGCACCGAAAAAATACGGCAATTCCTCACCATGTACCGTTCCCATTCTCTGTGAACAATCACCAATTAATACACGGAAATTAACATAAAAGAAAAAATATTGATACACTGACATTTTGTTCCATTAATTACTAATACCAACGATCAGCCGATATGATGACCGATCACAGCGACTGATAAATCAATATTGAAACAGGTCCAATCTACATCAATGCCTAATAGCTTATGATCAATACGTACATTAATTGGAATAATTCAACGTAATCCAACAATAACTCGAATTTGGCCAAAATTACAATTATAGTAGCAGAATTGTACATTTTTTATGTGAATTCAACGTTATTAACTGGGTGTTAATATAATTTTAATCATCTTGTTCTAGTCGAATTCAACTCCAATCGATCCAAATGCCGACATGTTTTTCATTTCAGGATTAATTAACAGCGTTTTTATGTACTAAACTAATATAAACTGGAATCTAATAAGCAATAATGAAGGCTGTTTTATTATCTATCGACAGTTGTTATAACATTTCAACCAGATGGCAACGATGATGTTGCTGAAGAATTGGGTATCTGGTCACGTTCTCACATATTATTTCCTGCTCATCCTATTTTGGTATATTTTGGATAACAATAGGAGTTATACTAGAGCTATTCAAATATTCATTCTGCTATTTATAGGAGTTTTCAGTTAAATACGCTCACGTGGCACAACATTTGAAACGACTGTAAATATAGAGATTGTCGTAACGTGACTGTTATAATACTGAGATAAATTACATTAAATTATTATTGAAAATACTAAAATATGAAGATACTCGATGTTCTGTGAGCAACTAAATTTATTGAAAACACGCCGTTCGCTGATATGAAACTTTCGGCTGTTTTGTTTCCAAATCCTTTGTTTTAAAATTCCATTTCGTAAATTTCAACGAAATCCAAATGAGTAATTTCGCTCCAATTACTACCCTAATTAGCCTAATTATGTGGGGATTTGATTGAAATTGAAGAAATGGAATTCAACATAAAAGCCGCAAGGTTTTAATTGAGCCGAAGGATACGAGCGATGTCATCGTTGAACGGCTGTATATCAAATTCTCATAAACTTATCTGGCACGAATGTTCCAGCCGGTGCAGATTTACGCTGACTCACAAACAAACGTTTAGTGAATGTATTTTTGAAATTCCAAGCACGACTTTGTAAAAGACACATTTTTTCAGATCAACAGATTTCATTCGGCCGTCAAATCAGATCATTTCTTTGTAGTTTCCTGAGTTGTTTCGCTGTAGGAGTTGGTGAGGGATGAATAAGAAGGGAGAAGAATAGAAGGGCAAAAACGACTTTGACTGGGGTTATCACTACGAGAGGTCGTCTGTCATGACAATCTTTGTATAGTTGAAGTTTTGAGAATATTCGGTTATTTTCGAGCTAAAAGTTACCTGAGGATAGTCTCCATCTTTTGTTTGATAATCAAAGACATAGAAGAAGGTTTTCGATCCGGATGGTTCCTGTCCCGGTTGCGGTGGTTTGGCACTTAAAAGATCCCCAGTCTGGACTAGAGGTGCCACAAATTGTGCATCACTAAGCGCCGCAACGGCAGCGTCTCTAGTATTAATAGGATGTTGCACTGTCCTTTCCCAGTCTGTATATTCATTGACTACAGTAAAGAAAATTTCACTCAAATGATACGTGTACGCATTCCTAACATACGTCCTTATAATTTTATCGCGCCGTTCCCCTTCGAAACCGGCTTGAATATCTTGCGCCGAGAATCTCCATAATGCCTCACTTGTCACAACGCCAAACAATAAATCGTATGGATTCGAACCGCGCGGTGTTAATGTAGCTTCACTACGTTTCATATTGGCATTAACTGGTCCGACGAAACTTTGCAAATCGGATGGTTTAAAATAAGTCACTAATTCCTTAGCGAAATCAGTTTTAATCACAACACCATCAACACTAGGACCAAACGCACTCAAATACGCCGGTGGTGTTACATCAGCTTCAAGTAATTCATTCAATGGCGTCTCACGCAAACAATCAACAATGAATTCGTGATCTTTACCAACATCCTCCGGTATTGTACAATTAACTTCACGTGCTAACTTAACAGCATAGTTGACAGGATCTTCAACTAATGCCCATGATGATAATGCTGAACCGGACAATAAAATGGCACGATGAAACAGTCCGGGCATTACAGTTGGTGAAATCATTAGAAAATTGATACAAGCAGCACCGGAACCATGTCCAGCTAGAGTCACATTATCAGGATCGCCACCGAATAGGGCGATATTCTGTTGGATCCAATGGAGGGCGGCGATCTGATCCATTAGACCGTAGTTTGCTACGCGGGCTTTCAAGTGGGGGGCGGGGTTCGCATTTAAAAAACCTAAAAATTAATGATTTACACCACGATAATAATCGAATCATCGAGACTTACCTAATATTCCTAATCTATAATTGAGGGTAACTACAACAAGATCAGCATAGGATGCTAAAACGCTCCCATCGTAAGGATTGCCCGAGTTCCACTCGAACGACTCTCCATGAATGTAAACTATCACAGGATGACGAGACTCACTGGTTACTGTAACAATCAGCAATAAAAATTGAATATTACAAATTCGCAATCTGACAAGACTTATAAAATTTGAATAGATTTACTTCTTTTTTTATTAAACTAAACTACCAAACCAGACTAAGAAAATTAGATTTTCATTTCAACAAGGATTGCGGATTATCTTAAGCGAGTTATTTTGATTTATTACAAACACAAGGTGCGCTGAAAGCGTTATTGGCGTGATCAACTTTACCCAAAAAGAATTAAATCGACACTGAGAAACGTCTGCAAACTACAAATTTATTGCATCCAAACATCGAACATCGAGTGTTCCAAAGATGTATCAAAGTTTTCGTTCAACTACAAGTAAAAAAATTGGACATACTTTCAATAAACGAAGACTTTACAATTCATTAAGTAACGCAAGTTTGTGTTAGTTTTGGAAGTTTCCAATGCACTATTCATATTAGGGTTGAAATTTTATAATTTACGATGTGGAATTTCAGACACAGTTTAAACGTGAAACTTTCAAATATCGCCTCGTATAGAAAGTGATATTAATTTAAATCTGGCTATTTGGAAAGTCGTTTTAGATTATCGAGCGAATTTTTCGATATGTGCAATAGAATAGAATAGAATAGAATAGAAACAAAGCGATGTACAATTTTATAGAAGTTTAACGTGTATTTCCACTCGACAATTCAGTTGGAAAGAAACTAGCCTTAAGCTGGAAATGTTTTCAGGTTTATATGGAAATTTTGTATCAATCACATGACCGATCTATGTACTAAAATCCATACTTAGCAATTTCGAGTTTCAACGGGAAAAAAACGGATCCAATTCTCGAGATTTGAAGACTTAACTAGAGTGTCCCGATTGACCTTCCATTAGACTTTATTGTTTGTTTATCCATCCAGCCTTCGGTCAATTTCATGATAGTTTCAGTTTAGTTAACTAGTTTTTGTCCGATAATGGAAATTCTCCAATTCTGTTGGATTAACTAGCCACTCTAAAGAGAATGAACTGGATTCACTTTGATTTGGTTCATGTCACTCCTAGATGTTACAAATATGTGGTTAAATATAAATATGTATCTAGGATTCGATTTAAGTGGATTGCTTCTAATTTATTTTTGTTTGCTGGTTTTTGTTGATTAATTTGACGTTGTCAGTCATGTGTAGGAAATCGTATAGAAGACTGGAATATAAAGTGCAAGCGGCCTAAGTTCAGCCACACAAAACCGCAGAACTAAAAGAGATTGTTCCGGGTGTTTAACTGTACAGTGGCCAGGACTGTTTCAGATCTGGTTTCCTGTTCGTTTTCATTGCGTCATTCCATTTGACGTAGAGCCGGTTTAGAATAGAAGTAAACGAAAAACCGGAACGCGTACGAATTTATTGAAGATTCACCCGTCTACTGCTAAAGAATAAGAACAATAAAACTTTGATGTTTTATTGTTTTTATTTTGTCCTGGACTATAAAAAGATTCCGGATGGCAAATGCAAAAAATATCGTTTCAATGGGAATTGTGCAGATGATTTTCTTTTTGTTTTTTTGACTTATTGTTTTAAAGGGAATTGAAAGTTTTCGTAAAGTTTTTTCTAGTTGACGAGAAACTAGCTCAAAAGTATTCACACAGCAAAGCCGAAACAGCTTTATGTTAATGATGGCAAAAAGGTTGTTTGACAAGCTCTAGACATTTTTCAGACATGCGGCGGCGACGTTTAACGGTAAACTGTGCAATTTATAGCGCGGACACGTTTCGAAATAGTCCCCTTTTCCTATTTGCATACATAGTACTGTGCTTTATAGTGGTGAACCGTCCACTGTGTGAAATATGCCACGGCCTGATTGTAACTTAACCGCTGGCGTTACGAAGAAATCGACTTCAATATTTTAAAACCAGAAGCTTTCGGTAGAAAAACAAACAACCCGATATTGATTTTATTCGATAATTATAACACGAAATTTAATTATAACAACTAGACGTCCGAACGGACGAAATATTAATAGAAATCGTAAAGTTCACCCGTTCCACCACCGCCAGATCAATCCGAATCGTAATTATTCATCGTTGAAAGTTTGTTGAATAAGGGCGAGCAACCCTTCTCAGTTCGATTCATTTAACTCGTCGATTATTCGATTTTTTTCAGGAAAGTGGTTTAGTCAAAGGGTTGACGAGGTATTCTATTTTCAGATTGTTGAATAATAAAGAAATTCGTCGTACAAAAAATAGATTTATGTACTGTGTAGATTAAGAGGAAATCTTGTTGAAATTAACAGGAAAAGGTCTACTAGATCCTTACTGGGTAATGAGAGTTAAACAACTTTAAGTGATAAGGTGTTTGTAACTATATATTTTAAGCGGGCTTGGTAATCGAGACGTTTTTAATGCCTTAACGGAAATTAACTTGGTTCGATTTCTTCAATAATCGTTAAATCGACGATTTATCAATGTAGATATTGATTATTAAACGAGATAGAAATTTATGTAGATTGAGACGTATGTTGATTATTATTAGACGATAAAGGATAATTTGGGGACAATTTATTATCTGTGCTAGTACTGAGGCGCTCTTTGATTTTAATTAAGCATGCAGTGGATTGACGGAACGGAACAGGCTCAATTTACGCTATGTCCGCCATATTGATGTCTGCATAGTTATAAATAGTATTGGAGATTGTAAATTTGTAAACTAGCCAGAGTTTCTAGTTGATGTAACAATCTTGAAATGGTCCGTTGATTGATTCACTGTCGGTTCTATATCAAGTTGTAGCCAGTTTACTGTTGAAAAGGCATTAAAATAAATGATTTAGTAGAATTTCGACAATGACGATAAAAGTTCTGAAACTAACCATATCGAGAATACATTCAAAAACTTAAAATGTTTTAATGATAAACAGGAAATAGAGATGTTTGAACTTATTTTTGATACAAATTTTTGTTGGCAAGTTGATTGAGAAAGCTGAATTACGAATGAGATCTCTTTCTCATTGCGCCATTCCGATAATAATGACTTGAATCACAATAAAGCTTGAAAATTACCACCCCAGAAATACGGCATCTTTGGCATTATTATTGTTCTATATACTTATTTAGCAACAAGAGCGCGATAACAACTTTGTATATTTGATAAAACCGGCCATGTTTTGGAATAAAATAACCGTTTTTAGATTCATCGTCAAATTTGTAAAACGTAAGCACATTTATATGGTGAGAACATTACCTTCGTTTTTATTGTTTCTTTGCTACAATACTTGAGTCTTTCAAGTGCGTAAAACCAATCGTAAAAGAGTGCGAGAAATTCTAAGAGCATCGAAAACGACAAATATAATGAACAATTCACAACTTAAACACCACTCTAAAAACGACACGTCAACTGAAAACTTTCAATTATAAATCCAAGAGGCGCCTCTACAGGTTCAAACGTAAGGCAAGAAGGATGTGCAATATTTAGGGACCTAAGAATTTGATAGTTAAAATAGGAAAACACGACCCTTAAAGATACAAGCAACGGGAATTTTCGACATCATTAACGGCGTGTTCTAGGCCCAGTAATAGGACTACAAGAGACCTTTGAGATCCCGGTATAGACTGGGACTTGAACCGCAACCTGGGTGGAATCCACAAGTGAACATCTCACACTTAACTGTAACAATAAGAATTGGTAATTTGCAGAGAAGGTACACAAGCAATTTCCATTGAAATTTGTTTGTCTTAGTTATGATTCGTTTACTTTTCAACAAAACCAGAAGATTTTGTTATAATTGAGACGTGTTTTTGTAGGGTTATAGTTTTTGTTTGACCAGTGCATAACTGTAAGAGAAGGCGCCTAATTAATCTTCCATTCGAATAAAAAACCGATAGACACAAACAATGGTAATCTAATATTTTGTTCTATTAATAATGGAATAGCTTCTAGAATTCACACATTGTCTAAGTCTTTGATAGAAGACACAATTTCCTTTATTTCTCTATATATTTTTTGCAATCCTTCAACTTTCTTTAGTAGGTTTATCATGTGAATCGCAGAAAGTGGCGAAAAAACGGTTCCACTGAGAAAATTCAAAAGATTTATTACAAACAACTCCTTTCTTTTTGTAAATGATAAAATTTGTTTAAAAGACAAACTGTTACCATTCGTCAGAATTTCCAGCGTGACAATTAATTCATCTTGCTGTTCAAAAATAGTCTGTTTACTGAACATTTTGCGCATCTTGTTGTCATCGTTATAGACGTTGTTACAAAATTAAATTTTGTCTAATTTCAACGTTCCGATATTATTGTTAGCAATGATGGTACAACAAAGTGGCTAGATGTTCTTGTTTATAATGCAGCTAGCAAACATTTGAGTAGTCAGAGATAAACGGAAGGCGTTGTTAAAACTTATTCGGCTGGTTGCACTAATGGTTCGAGTTAATGGAACTGAATATAGTATTCTCTATGTGTCCAGAAACTAAATTTCTACTCTAATAGTAGAAATCTACTGTATGTATGTATATCAATGTTATTTATCAAATCCCTTATGATTTTAGATATTTTAACTTTCAATTACCGATATTTGTAAATTTTAAATTAAGCGTTAAAATTTTATAGAATCCGACCTGAGTTTAATGAGTCTTTTTAGTATTTCTCAAATTTTGCCAGGTTGAAATTACACCTGTTCGTTTGTCGCTTGAAGTGTTTACATGACAGACGGACGGGTTGAAATTCCGTGTGAATTTCCACACATCACTGCCAAAATAATAATGAACGAACAAGATAACAGTGGTCGGAATTGGGGGCAGAATTGCGACGACGGCGGCGGCACTGTTGGCTGGAATTTGTAACTCGAATGATCTATGGCCCGATTGTTTATGTTTTTATGGCATTTCTAAAGCGACTGCTCCACTATATGACATGGGCACGGTTTTTAGAAATGGTTTATTCTTTGGCTCAGGTCAAACATGACCACTTTTAGCGAATGTTACATAGATAAAAGCTCTACGGAATTTGTGGGAATCTTTTTATGTACGTGTACGTTTTTGTGATTCAACAACACGAGACGGATTGTTAAATTTAGTGGATGTGCTAGAATAGGTGCGATCACGTCTACCGAATCTGACATGGTAATTAATTGAATAGTGATTATTGCCATTTGCGTACATCACCGTTAATTGAAATATTACTACAAGCAAATCCAATTGGGTCATTTTTTTGTCCTAAATATACTCTCGTTTATAATAGTTGATAACGCTAGAGAAGTTTTCAATTCAAATCGAGAAAATTTGATTCTATGTCTGTTGTCGGTAACGGCAAACGGTCGGCTGACTTTACGAAAACACTAGATTAAAAATAAAATTCCTCCATATTTGTGTGTTCGTTTATGCTTAAAATTCGCTACCCTAATCTTATTCAGTGAATGGTGCAATATTCGCATCAAATTCAATTCGTTTCTATGTTGTAGCGCAATGCAGACACCCCATCGGTGACATATTTTAATGTAGAATATTTTATGTCAAAATCATTTAGTTGATTTATAGATTCGCTACAATTTTTATATAACGCAATCGTCGAACCGAATCCCCGGTCGATTTAGAAAGTTTATAATCACGTTCGGTAGAAAATGCTCAAATAACTAGTTTTTGAAAAAGTTGAACGAAAATTTCCCACTAGGACGGCGACTAGGAAAATTGCGTGAATTGCAATTAAAGTTCGAAATTATAACAGATTCGTATGGGAAGATTTCTTCCGGATGCTCGAAGATGATTAGAGAAAGGAAAAGTTTCTCGGCTAATTAGGATACTTACATGAACGTACAAAACATTGAAAAACTTCTTTAAAGTTTAATTCACCTTCAAGTGAATTAATAACTCAACTTTACCAACACGGAAAATATTATTTCGGGCGCAATTTGGGAATTGGCAGATGACGATTTGTCGTAGGTAAGGTTTGGAAATCAGCATACTCGATATCCGTAATTTATAAAGTTTTCAATTCAATCTATTGATTCGATTTCGGTTATATTCATCTTGTTCCCTTTGATATCCGTCTCTTATCCTCTTTTTGTTCGAATTACCGACCACAACAGTTGAAAATAATTTAATAACAATCATTTTGTATTTATTAGAAATTGCACCTAGCCGATATGAACGTATGTGGTAGGCCATTTTTTTGCTTAAAATACAAACTCATTTAGATGATTTATCGGTGAGCGATATTGCACGGACAATCAAAATATGGAAAACGAAATGTTTCTAGATTACGTTTTGATTTAAATTCGTATAACAACAAATACATGCGAGTTTGTGTTCCGATACACGTACAATGCGGATATCAAGAGATGATTTTTTCAATTGTTGTTTTATAGGCAGCGATAACGTTCGAACATCATTCAGACAATTGAATTTGCGATCAGCATCTATCAAAGGGGGAAATAAATCGTAAAAATCATCCAATCCAACGTGTAGCTAATCATTTTGAGCGATGCTCCAGTAAATTTCGAATCGACAAAAAAATCTATACGAACCGGCCCCTATCTTTGTCAGCATGTTTGTAAAGTTGCAGCCAATAAGACACGAAATTGGAGCTTTCCCACTATGGACATTATAGCACTTGTGGGAAATGAATATCATAACCTATCATCCCTTTTATCGTTGCTAGATTCTTCCTTGTTCTACATAAACTTTTAAATGGATTAAAAGTAATTTTTTCTGCATGTGTTCACAATTGAAATTTTCGAATTTTACCCGGTTGAATCGGTGGTATTCTTGATTAAAATGCGACAATAATGGTAAAGTTCTTGATGAAATTACATGGTAGCTCTTTTATAAAGTTTATAATTATTTACAATGCTCCTAAAATTTTAGTCTCGTTTATTCCTTTTATACCAGAAATTAACATTTCAATTATATGCACACTGGACGCTTTCCTGACTGTTCAATCGCTTATTCGATAAACACTCAAGAAGTTAAATTTCCATCAGTCAACGGCACAATAAAGCTCACGTATGTACCGGCAATATTTGCAGGTCACGCGTTACACTTTATTTCGACACACAAAAAAAACAAATAAGAAAATCGACTGGAGGTGAATATCGGATAGAATACTATTCAACACTTGATGAAATGCTGAAAATCTCCTTGTTCGTAGTGAGCCGGTTGGAATGTTATACAAACAGAACAACCGCTGTTAGAAAACATACTATTTTATTAGAATCGTTCAATTTTTATCGAGTGTTATAAAAGATTTCGCTTATACATAAATTGATAAAACTCGAAACCTTTCGAATCGTCTTCAATCAATCAATATATTGAACAATCATCGCGTCCAAAAATCGAATAGCAGAATTATTCATTTACAGTTTTATTATTCCTGCCTCTCGTTTGTTGTCGTTGTTGTTATTGTTATTAGTATGAATTTGTCCCAATGGTTGGCACAGGAATTGCAGGAATACATCAATAACATCGACTGTGTTTTATGAATTCATTAATATTCAGTTTGTGTGGCAAATATTCAATTCAGAAGGCCGTACAGACAATAGTCTAGTACATGTTTTTGAAAAACCGCGATTTTTTTACAAATACAACTGTGCTTAGAATTTTTACCACAATCACACCAACTTTTATATAAAAATAATTGGATTTTATAAACAAATACAACGGAAACTCGAGACTTTATAATCGATACAAAGAAAATAAAATAATGGTTATTATCGGATACCTAAAGTTCTTTAATTATAACAATTACAATTCCAATAAGTTTCGGTTGAAATTAATTAAAATTTCAATCACCGCTGGATGTTACTGAAACCATATAATATCAACCACCCATATATGAATATTTTGTTATTTAATCAACTCTGATGAAATGTTATTACAGTACAACATCAAAGCCACAATCAATGCTACATATAAAAATCTTATTACATATTCTATCTCCAATATCTCCGATATAGAAAACCCGTATTTATATTGAACGTGATTTGAGAAAGTGCAGCTAAAATTCGACAAAGTTTCGTAACTGTCTCAATGGCAAATAAACTTCAACACCATGTATGCTTAACGATAAACTACGTTTGATAAACATGATCCATAATGGAACGTGTACTTTAATCTTTTATGGGGTAGATAAAGCTGTCTTTTCGTGACGGGTATTTTAATTTGTTCAATTTCGAAAACGACGATCCATTCCACTTTCATAAATAAAATCGAATTTTTCAAGTACGTAGAAATCATGTTGGGCCAATTTAATTAGGCGAAAATTTGGGGAAAAATCAGCGCTTAGTATTGATGTTTTGTATTTTATGTGAATTTCGGTTCATTTCATCGTCGATAATGGATGAATAAGGGCGAATTTATTCATAATTCAAATTTTCCACGTTCTTGTTACTGGAAAATACTTACAATTAGGCTCATTATAATCGGATATTTGCCGGAATTCCGATTCTATAAATTCTTAATTTTACATAAATTCATGTCCGTTTTGTTGCCTCTCAAAATTCCTGAGAACCTTCAAGAGTATAATTTTTGTATTTTGATTATCCTTCTATCGAATTTACAAGAGCGCTAAAGTAAAAGTATATAGTTTATATGGGAAATACTAGCATTTGGAGAGTAATTTTAAAAATACTTCAAGAATTTATAGCAGTTTCGCTAGAGATCAAATTAGCAAAATTTGGGCCTCGTCGCTCGTTTGGAAGTTGGTCAAAAAATCTTGTTTTGGCCATATTGCGATTCTTAAACATGAGTTACGGATTTCTAATGACTCAAGAGATGCCCATGAGTTTTTCCGTTTTTCTCCCATTTATTCCGAAACGAGTAGAAATATTTCGCATTTATTTTAGAATGCAATAGCGAAAAAATACATGAGTCATTTGGGGAGCTTATCTTGTTTCCTAAAATCACTTTTTGGCCAACTCACAGATGACCTACGAGTTGCAAATTTCGGTAAAATCACCCCCAGGGAGCTTAAAATAATTCTCAAGTTGTTCGTCAAATAATGGGACTTTTCATATAAATTATACGTTTTTAGCTCAACAGTACATACAAGAATAAATACTCTGCCTAGAGGTGTTTTATAAACCAAAATATCTTTTCAAGCTCGTCTGTTAATAAGAAAATCGCTTAAAATCGGCTGGTGAAACTATTTTTTTGTAAGAATCGCCACCAGCGATATCACTCGAGTTCCTTGATAAAAAACGGGAAAAAGTCAGAAACAGAAAGACATCACGAGAATGAACCGTATTTTCACCCTAGAAAAATTGAATTTTACGTTTTAAATATTTGGATAAATTTTTAATAAATTATACAGCAAGATCAAAGGAATTTTAGGTTAATTAACACATCCCAATTTATGATGTGGCAAATTTTCGGCTACAGTTAATCAAATAATAGCCGATCATATTATTTTGATTTAATATTCTCATCGAGGATATTCATCAAATTGTGTCCTAGTAAATTTGCCACAATCTAATTCGGTCTTTAGTATTATCGTTTAATACGTAATTTACAATACATAATTTCACTTTACATAATCGAACAACTATTAATATCATTTGTTGGCTATTGTTTTACAAACTATACTACAATAGTAGAAAATTCAACATTGGCTCTCTATCTATTGGTAACGAGCAATTGTGGTAGTTGAAAATTTACTAAAATTTTAGTCATTTCAAACTCTACATGAATTGTAGTTTGAATTTTGCGGCTGTTGAGTCAATTTACCACATAGTTGAGGACAGATTCCTCGATTATTAATCACAATGAATATATTCAAAAGTAGTTGGGTACGACGAGATTTATATAAAGTTTCGACAAATTGTCTAACACAAAAGTTGAAAGTTGAGATTAAGATCACGACATTCAAAGATTGATCAAATTCTAACCTCAAAATTCCAATTGACTAGAGTTATTTTTAACAAATATCAATGATTTCTTCGAATAAAACAAGTTAAATCACTAAAATATAAAAAAGTACTTACTTGAAAAGTAATTCAAGATTTTTTCAAAATATTGAAACAATACTTTAGGAATACACACATATACTCAAAATTTTGAGGTTAGAAATTACAACAGTTGGGGATTTAGTTATGCAATGCCGCCAACCTATTTTTATTAGTAACGGCGCGATATTCAATATTTATTCAATCGATAAAAATCCTAAATAGTTTTTTAAACGTGTACAATTCTAATTATTTTCTATATTGTTGTTATCTTTAACTGGACAATTACAATTTCATATTATTTTTTGTAGATTTGAATACAAAAATGGCCAAAAATCTGAATAATGTCCCGATACAAGGGTTACAGTTTCGAAAAGGTATCCTTCTATCTACGTCAAACAAATCCACGACCATATTTGCTCATAATTTAGACATTTATCAACATTTATGCAGGCATGATGTTCCTAAACTATCACATTTCCGAACCTACATATGCTTTTTAGAATTTTAACGAGAATCTACTCAATGTAACAACACAGCCCGGACATTAATGGCTTTTACTTTTGCCTTTTTCCAACAAAACAACTCTTCATTCCAGTACCTAATTAGGAAAAAGTTCGTTTTTATGTCCGGTTGTAAGTTGACGTCCGACAATTTAGCGAAATATCAAGAAAAAATTAGATGAATTTGTGCCCTGAAGCGATTTAATCAATATAATAAGCCAGCTTGGCCGTATTTGGAACGTGTTGTATAGATTTGGCTAAAGATCAATGTTGTTCATGTAGAATTTCAATTTGGTTGAGTTTTAGTAATTTTTCTGCTGGCATTTTCTCAATTGGTGATGCTTTTCGTTGTGATCATTGTGGAATTGTCGTCGATTTTCCCAATTTTGTGGAAAATTGATCGTTCTATTTGGATCACCAATCGATCTAAATAGTAATTAAGAGCAAATTAAATAAAATCGACTACATACGATTGGAATTGAACGAAATACCAAATTGATTGACTGATTGAACTTAACTGGCAATATCAGGCACTAAACACGTTTTTCCGATCAATTAACACATTGATTTAATGGTTAATTGACAGTTGTATTTGTATTCCGGTAGAAAGGATTAACATTTATAACAATAACTATGCAAATTCTCTCTAAAAAGGGATTTTGTTGGATTGTATTCTCGAGCGAAACGAAAGTATAACATGCTATTTAACCGTTGCGTATTTCCAGAACAAAGCAACCCCTGTTTTTTCTTCTACTATAACCCCCAGTTTCTGACGCCCACTTTTATATAACAATGCATAAAGACAGACATTGTTGAAGATTCTTTCTTGGCGTGTGTCAAATCTCCATACAAATCGTCTTGACGGTGTTCCTTCAAATAAAGGTCCTGATTAAGTTCTTGTATTTATCGATCTTTTCAGCAGCTTCTTTATATGCGTGTATGGGGCGTATTAGCGTATTGTTTTGAATAAAATCAGTCTAATAAGGGCATACAGTTTTATTACAAATTTTATATAAATATGCAGCTCGTAAAATTTTAATTGTACTTTACAGGCTCAATTAATTCACGTTATAATGTAGTAGAAAAGATTTTATGGTAGTGGTGATGGTTAGGGTTGAAATCTTATTACACGAATCCAACCATAACTGGAAATCTAGGGAATTAAAATTAATTTCCACCGATTATTTCACCTCCATGTTTTTTAATTATAATAAGAAAATCCACCGAAATTTGTCCATATATAATCAAAATAAACAATAATTTACTAGGTATTATACATGTGCTGTCACTGAAAGCTTTCAACAGATATTGATAAATGTGTTTTAGTAGAACTAAAGATGGTGAGAATGAGTGGAATGCATAGAAGCGAAGGATTTGTCTGTTGATTTATTACGCGTTTTCTTCATGACACGTACAATTTAATCTAGACGATATCACCTTAATTTTTTTTTCTCTTTAGTAGCGTTCTTTGTACACCAACCACGCAAACAAGACAAAGTTATATCGGAATAAAAACCGCCATCTAGAATTTGCCCCTACTTATTCGATAAATCCGGGGGATGATTGTTCGAAAATATCAGATTACATCAAGTTTACGTAAAAAGGGCGATGGAAATGATTAAACTATTGCGCAGTGGTTGGAGCAGGTGAATTTTCAAGAAAATTTAGACAGAATAGAAGAAAAATTGATTCTGTACAACAATATGGAGAAGCAAACAGATGTGGAAGAGACAGGGATCTGTTTTCAAAACTAACTAGTTCCCGCAAATTATTTTCTTTCCATTATAGACTCTCTAATAAGTCCTCACAACAAGGCATTACAAGCAAAAAGTTAGTGTATCTGCTTTGACTCATTAAAAGTTGGATAATCGAAGCTTCTATAATTTATGCTCACTAACGACCCAGTTGTACAGATTCTGTAAAATGAACAGCCCCAAGAGAAACAGCCGGAAAGATTTTTTGAATTTTATTTCAACAGAAACGGAAGCGCAAACATAAATAAATTAAGCAAAGCAAGTTTACCGAAAAAGGTTTTTCCAATGTACTATGTACTGTAAGAAAATCATCAAAAATTGAGAATATTGGCTAAATTGTAGGGAAAAGTATAGAAATAATAAAAGGAAACAGATGCTCCAAAATTTTCTATTGTATCTCAAAATTCTACGGATATTTTCCAAAACAAAATACGTCTTCGGATGCGCTTTCTAACGATACTGTATCCACTACAATATATCATCAAACAAGGGAGATATTGATGATTAAAAATTAGTATTTTTCCTCAAATTTTTGTCAATTTTCCGGAAAACTAGCAAACTTATTGGAGATTTCCTTGGAGGTCTAAAAAGTGCTTGAATTTGCTAGATACTGCAAGAAAATCTGTAAAATTATAAGGGAATATGAACAAATTAGCAAAAACAATCTCCAAGATTATCGTCCGTGAGTCACAATTCAAGCGAAGTTTTTCGAAACAAAATACGCTTTCGGTTGCTGTTTCTAACGATGTTTGAGTCATTACAATATATCGTCAAACAAGCGAGTTATCGATTATTAAATATTGGTAATTTGCGGGCATCGAATCAAAAAGACCTTAAAGTTTGAATAAATTTGTAGTTCTCTTATGTTAATGATTGATATCCGCTTAAAAATTGGTGGGAATAGCAGCAGAAACAATTTTGTGAAAATTCTTCAGAAGCCGAGTTAATAGACTGGAAGCTTATCAAATAGCTTGTTAGAGGCTGAAAAGTTGTCCTATTAAATCAATTATCAATTTCGATAATTTTGACATCCTACACGAAACAAATCTATTGATTTTCTCGAGTAATAATAATGTTAATAGTAGTAATGGAATATAGAAGAGAATGAAACAGAAAGGGCATTGATTTTTAATTATCACAATCATTAATCATTGTACAACTCAAAGAATTGAAACAATAACACCAGAGCACTGATCGACACTGGAAATTTATAGTAGGAGTCTCATATCACCACCATCTTTATTGTTCTATACATTAGTTGAAAGCACCGAAAATTGATTGTGTCAATAGTTGGAGCTTTTGTCGTTGAATACAATTGCAATTGTCGCCAACATCAATTCATAATTAAATTTTAATAAACACTAAAAGCTCCTTTAAATGTTGATTTTCGTTCTTATCTCCATTTAAACGTCTGCGTCTTTTTTTTAATCAAATTCCAATTGTAATTCAACGCAATATTTTCCAATAAGGACAGAACATTAATCAATCAACAATGTAAAATTCGTTGTTTTCTCATCTCGTCTGTGTTTTATTTACGATCGGTAATTTATCTTTAGTCTTACACGAATTCCCATCTGTGTCAGTAATTATTTGTCCCTATTTAATGAATATTGCTTAAAATGAGTAAACTATTTTTTTCTACACGATTATTTGGGTGTTATGTGAAACTTTTAATGCTATTCAATATGGAGCGGATTAATTACGTTTGGTTAAGAGCTTGATCGTGTTCGTTTCAGATGTCTATAAAATATTTATTGGCGGATTTTCTCTGTTGAAATTCGAATCAAACAATCCAGTCAACAACATTGAAACGATAATCCTGTTGTTTTACAAACAATCTGTACTTAAACAATAGTTTTTATAAAACTAGAACGTTTATAATATTTTATAAAACTCGTTAAACTCGGAGAGAACCACAAGTTGGGTGTCATCTTAAAAATAGAAATATTCCACATAAAATAGTTGCAAAACTAACGCAATATTTACTGCAGATGTGCTAGAAATATTCGATGTTGGAAACTTTTAAAATACATCTCGAAAACTGTTTCTGTAAAGTTTTCAGTTAACGGAGATAGCTTGGGAATAACCACAACAACTGATGGTGATAAAATAAAAGTGCATTTATTATTGGAATTAAATAAATTGTTGAAGGGGCGTTTTTCTTTTGCATTTTTGTCGATTGTACAACAACGGGCGAGACGCAAAATACGACACATGCTAACGAATAAATTTGTTGGAAAATCTATGGAGAATTGAATTGATGAATTAAGGCAAAGTATTTTCGTGAAATGTAAGAGATAAATAAACCGGCCAAGTTTTGAGGATTTATAGTTTGTTATATAGCCCTATGGGATGGGAGATAGACGGAAACTAATTAACGAAATAACAAAGCTGTTACATGATCTCCGATAGAAAGTTAAAGAAGAATTTATTGTATCGATTTCGATGCAGTAAGTATTTGATAAATCGAACATAAGCGTCGGAGACGGAGCAAAAGACAAAAAAAACACCATTGCTTCGAGATGTTGTTGGAATATGATAAAGAAAATAGCTGACACGTTCGAGAGTTTGCTATCATTTCCCAGTCTAATCGTTGCTGTTGTCGAATAAAAACTTGCTTAAAACTTAAAGTCTATAAAAGAATTTTCAAGTGATATTAATATCTTCATCTAGCTAAAAACCTTTTTCAATAAAGAATTTTTCCAGATAAGACGTATGTGTAACTATAGAACTTTGTTCCTGGTATTCCTTTGTGAGTATTTTAGTTTAACAAAGTCTTGTATGGTCGCATTTCTGTACTCGTGGAATTCTAAAGACACTTTTCATAGCAGCAAACCGGCATATTCTTACGTATGAAATGACGTGTTTTTGATGTCAAGTTTGATTCATCGTTAAGTACTCACACATTTACACAAAAGAGTCGAATTAAGTTTTTGGCTTTATGTGAAAGCTGACTTGGTGGTTTATTGTTCTGAAACGATCTGCCTACTTCAAAACACACCTCGATTGATCGACAAACTTATGCAAATTCAAATTTATTAGCTTTTTAACTATAAATCAATAAATGAAGAGATTGAATAACTCCTCAATCTTGAGCAACATAGGCGGCTTTAACTGTGAATGTCAGCTTTACTCTTCTGTGATTTTTAACTTCACTGGACCATTCTGATGGACCTCGAAATAAACAACTAAAGCTTCTTAAAGGAGTTTTTATACTGCTGACAACTTGCCTTATATTGGCAAAAAATTGGAATAAAAACAATTATTTTAAAAGGCTTTTTGATCCTTATGAGCCAATATGAAACATTATTGATATGAGAAATTATAATCCAGAAACAATATCGATAATATAGAATTAGAATAGAAAGATTAAAGGTCTATAGAGGCATTTTATCGTTACTTTTTGAACGAGGATCACAAATCCATCTTTCTCTTCTATCAAAGGAATTAACAGGGGATTTTATTCGAAAAAACAGGTTCAAATGGAGCGAATCTATAGAAATTGAAACAAGATTTTAATAAAACAGGCGTAGTTATGAGGGCGTTTCTTTCTGTGCAATATCCAAGTTTAGAGCTAAAAATTCCGATTTTTGAATTAATTTTGGTAGTATATCTTGAAAATTTGCAGTAAAAACCAAAAAATATGGCCCCTTTGCACTAGCTGATTTGATAAAAAAGACAAATCGAGAGGTCTTGTTTTTGGTTCAAAAATTCGCCGAAAACTTGGTCAAAATACCGACTTTGTTTCAATTTATTCGGTTTTAAATTGTCTGGCTAATCTAACGATTCCAGTCAAAATAGACTCAATTATTTTGCATGAACGCTATTATTTTAGTTATTAACTAAATTCCATGTAGACAAGCCATAAAATTCCATTGGGGAATCCCTATAGTTTATATTATTAGCTTTCGTCCAGTTTATTGTCACGATTCCACAAAGAAGCTATAATATTTATGATTAAACGCACGCTACAACTCAACAGTAATTGTTTATGGTATGATGATAAATATCTTAATCTCTTTGGCTTATTTATTTATCAAAATTTAACATTCTAGCCTAGCGATTTGATGTTGTCATAATTTGGAGTTTTATCAAACAATAATGTTGGTGTGACATTTGGCTGGTGAAGTGAACGAGGAAAAAAAACAATTAGAGCCGAAAATGTCGATTAGACCAGGAAGACATTTATCCTTTCTTTATTACTTCAGTTTCTTGTGATGACATTAGATTGTAAGCATCGGGGACGCATGCGTTTCCAGCGATTCTTTTTTTCTCCACCTTTCCTTCCAAGTCACCCTCCCAGTTATCCGTATTTTATCAACAGTTCAGTTTTTGCGGATTCAATAAAACGAACTGAAAATGAAATATAGATTGTCTGCCTCTATCTTCGTCTTCAAACATTCAATTCAACTGGAATTTCTATAAGAAGCCGGGATTTTTAAAAAGTTATCCACGACTTCTCGTACACGAACATCACTGGTAAAGTGGTAGTTTTTGTTCCATCAAGACAAGATAGAACTCCCCCAACTGGACTTTAATTTAATTATTTGCTCGATTCTCTATAAATCCCGGTATAAAGTGGCTAAATCTATAAGGATAACATTTAGAGACAGTCGAGTTGCAATTCATCCTGTCATTTCCTCAACTAGATACAGACTACAATCATTATTATTTTTTGTGTTGCTTTTATCTGAAATAACCCCTCAACAATACTGGAATTGAGAAAAAATAAATGAAAAACGTAGGATGTTATTCAACGATACTGCTTTTAAAACAAAGTTTGATTAATCTTTTGCTTCGTTCTAAAGTTGTTGAAACATCTGAAGAGAAAAAAACCAAATCCGGAAGGTTGGCAGTTTAATCTTTGAATAACTAATTGTAAGTAACCCCAGTTACCACCAACATTATTTATTAATTAAACTTCTTCTAAATTAAATTAAAACAAATTGAATTTCTCTCAAATATTGTTAATTCGTTAGTCTTGTGGTTATCGTTGTGATTTTGTAAATATCCCCGTATTTACTTTATTCTAACGATTCCCAGACATTCCCATCGAAATAAATCCCTGCTAGAGTTTGGCAGGCCAACGTTTGTCTACGTCTGTCCGTCAGACTATTGCCAACGATCAGTCTACTGCCGGTTCAATACGTACCCTTGTAGTTTTCCCCCTTTTTCCGCCATTCTTTTCTATGTTACCATGTACGTTTCCTTAATTCACTCGAAAGTAACGTGCAAATAAATGTTCTTCATGGCACAGACAAGAAGCTGTTCGACTGCTAGACAACATCTAATCCAACAATTTCCATTATACTTTGCAAAAATTGTCGACAATTTCAATAAGTGGTTGTGCTATTTCTATACGCAGGAATCCGCCCTCGAAATTCCACCATCGTTATTAAATTGCGTTGCGACTCAATTTCGTTTGAATATTGTTACTATGACGATTATGATTGTATCAAAGCCGCCCACATGTGTACGATGAAAAAGGGGTGAAATAGGAAATGTTATTTTCGATTTATTGTTTTGGTAATTTTACAGTGTTCGATTTTAGGAATGATGAATAGATTTGGGGTGGAAACTGTTTAGTTCCGTTTTGTATTGCGTATACATTTACGTCAAATTTCGTGAATTTGTACGAACAGCTAATAAAATGGTTGGTGGTTGAGTTGCGTACGAATTTCCCGTCTAAATCCATATGTGAAAATAAAGGAAATCGACGAGGTGATTTAGGGTGGTTTTATTTAAAAAAATATAAGCTATAGAGATGCGTTAGTCTAGTTTGATATTTAAAAGGCCACAAAGGGTCGAATATGTTATTTCAACATCTGAAATTCATGAGTAGGCGCCCCTCTCTCAATGTTTACGTCCATACATTTATATTGGATTGTTTATAATTTGAAATGCGTATGCTCAGAGACGCATCCCAATTTAATTCGGCCTCAATTTCGGTATTTGATAATAGCCTTCCACCTCAATAATACGGCCGGCGATATTGTTCCACAGATAGTCGATTGTCGAAGTTGGCGTTTAGAGAATTCGACCAAACGACAACAATGCTTATGCAACAAATAATCAAGGGAATTGTTATACGACAACGGTTCAAATGTTGTTCCAATTGTAATTTGAACCACCATTCTTATTATTGAACGTTTGGAGTTTTATTGAAGCTACAAGGTGGTGGTGGTGGTGGTGTTCCAACCGCCATTATTACCACCGACACTACTATCTAAACTGGAAAGTACGTGGTGGATGATACCAACGACAACAGCCAATATAAGTTAGAATTCTTATCTCATGTGGCAATATATCCACCAGTTCGTTCTTGAAATTGTCCTCAATCCTGCTCTGGTTTTAAAGGATTCCCTCTTACTAACAGGATCAATCCCACTACTGATTTATGACAATGACAGTTGGACCTTTTGTTTCCATTTCTAGTTGTAATGTTGCTACATATACTGACTTTTAACAAGTCGACAAGACGCAATAAAACGTTAAACAATCACTCACTTTTGGAAATTTTCTACAAACACTAAACTAAAAAACGAGCAATATACCAAACGAATTAAATTAAATTAATCGCTATTCGAACAATTTTAATCGAATGAAACTAATTAGAATTTACTTGAAGGCATTCAATGTTGTTACTACTTCAATTAACATGATTATGACTAGAAGACGGTTTTCTGTTTTGTTTTTCTACGAAATCTAAGTTGAACGCTTCCACAAGAAGCGTCTCCTTTATTGATTTTCATTGTCTGTCGAATAATAAATACAAAATTGTAGATAGAATATCTAGACTTGATTATTTCAGCACAAACACTTTAACTGAAATATTCTATTAATAAAAATTCAAAGATTAAAGAGATCTGAATGAATTTCAATATCAAAACTGTACATCTACTATTCTATTTACAATCGTTGATTTTATTCAAATATCGAATTATTTGACTATAAAGAAAGCATGATTGACATTATACAATTTGCTTTTGGGGTAAAGTTTCATCAATCTTTGTCAGATTTTGCGTGGACAATAAAAGCACTACGACATAAATTCCCCAATTCCTTGGATTATTTCTTCGTTTTTAGGTCGCTAATGTTAAATCTTTTATATGCTTTATAGATGTGTTACTCTAAGGAAAAAGCAACGATTAGTGTTTTCCACTCTTCGAACTATGTTTTTAGACTATCGTACAGTAATTTAATAACTGCCTGAGCGAAACAATTGATTAGAGCCGTTTTCTGGTCAAGAAATTATAGTGGCAAAATTTTTAACTAATCAAGCTTAGGCTTGAGGAGCTATTTCAACTGCCGCATGAAATGAATCTCTTATAAATCTAAATTGAAATAAACTCGAATTGATCTCATAAATCTCGGTTGAATTTGTCGGTTTTTGATAAGATTTCAATATAAACTTGTAATGCTTAGATTTCCCCATATTTTTTTGTATAATACACGATAATGTGTTTCAAATTGTTTCTTCTAGAACAAGTTTCAGTTTTCAGTCGGGTTAACTTTAAGAACATGTCAGACGAAAGAATTGCTCAAATAACACAGACAGGATGCGACTCCAATTTACTTCATGTCAATTCAATATCATTTCAGGTATGTACAAAATTTCGTAAAAAACGTTGAGTTTATGAGGGATAAATTGACGAATTTTTAAACAGTTGGAAGCGATAATATTCCCTTTTATTTGGGATCATTTCTTAACTAAGATTCTACAGTTTATATAGGAAGTTCTATGATTTAAAAAATATTCCAAGGATTATTTTAGCAAAATTTCGGCTTCCTAGTTTATTTGAAACTTCATCAAAGACTGCTCGATTTAGGTAAATTTGCATTTTTTCAAAATGAGTCAAGCACGTCCAGTGGGAGCAATCTTTAATCATTCTTAGTCGTTTGAGTTTTGTAACTAGTTCTTAAAAATTGTGGCATGCTTAAAATGGGAATTTTTGGCCTACTTTCAAATGAGCTACGAGACTCATACTTTGTTATAATGTTCGTCAAGGACTCTTCGACAAGGCCTTGAAATGTCTTTCAAATTACTCGGCAAAATAGGACTTCCCGCATAAATTATGTATTTTTAACGCAGCAACCCTGTATAGCGTTAATATTTGATTCCCACCCATCAATATCTTTAATATCAATATTATCTAACTTGCACTGATATGGAAACGTCACTCCAACAAACAGACAACCGGGGACCTCATAAACAATGACATTTCCAGATATACCCTCCGATTGTGGTATAATAACGAACGATCCAAACCTGAATATATCCTGACTTCTATTGTGACTAATATTGAATTATCCATCTATTATCAATTATTTCCTAATTAAGCTACATTTCGGTGAATTATAATCAAAATTATCTTTTATATTTTAGTCTAGAATAACAAATGCGCCCCCAATAACTAAATGAATTGAATCTCTTCTATTCTTTTAGGCGATTTATATTTTTGTTTGGGGTTGTTTACGAATGCGCCTCTACATAAGCCGAGCTTATGACCAACACAAATTCCCCATCTGCATCTAATTTAGAATTGTCTTGAAAATTCATTTGGTCGATTTTGTATGTACGTGTACGTGTATATTTGTATGTTCGTTTGAAATAGGACTGTGAATGCGGCTTAGGCTAATCCGATCTAGCAAAATCTTAAATCAGAAGTTACGACGAGCCGCGCGGCATTCCTTTGTATTGTTTGCTGGTGTGTGCGTTATATTGTCGGCCATCTTGTTTATTCGTGTTGATTTATGAGTGTCGTGCTAGTTTAGGGTTTTCAGTTGCCAAGCGGGGGTGGTGGTGTTGTTGTTTGATGATGATAATAATGATAATGATGATGTTGATGATGGTAATCAGAGTATGGTTACGATGATCTGACAGTTGCCGTTTGCTATAATGCTGTATATATTTGTATAGTTTACAATGTTCGGAATAAATACGAGAAATTTCCAGCTTAAAAGAGAATTGTTGTATATTATATTTAGTTGATTGTTATGGAAATGCGTCCGGGTCAACAATCAAAAGTTGTGTCCTTAATTTTGGATGAAATAAGCCAAAATTGATTAAGTTCGAGGACGCAAAATCCCCTCGAAACGATGATTCAAGACGAAAAACTTTATTGAATTAATATTAACTATCTCTTAACTACCGAATTTTCGTAGCTTAACGCTTAGGGTAAGAATCGAGATTAAAGTTGCCTATTTTCAGGACAGAAGCAATAGAAAAATTTCTGGATATTCTTCATGGAAAATTGCCAATCTTTATCGAATTTTGCAATTTTTAACAAATTTTACTATTAAATCATTTCGAAGAGAGAGTCTTCAGTCTTTTAAGATTCTCAGAATCCAAATTTCCACTATTTAAGAAGAAGATTGTCCATAAAAGAATATCTCAAACTCTGGTTTTAAACTCTAGAATCTTTCAAACAGCAAAGTTGAGAAAAAAACGAATCAAAAATTTACCATCAGAGAGTTTTATTATGTCCTCTCGATCTAGTCTTAAACTAATTATAAATGTTGAAATCTGTGATTGTCAAACCAAAATCCGATTTTCCAAAAGAGCATATCTCATTTAAATTCTTTGTTTAAAATTTATGATGTAGACAGAGTGAACTAGAATTGGTCTATATTCCTAAATACAAGGTAATTAGCAAATACTAATAATCTTCTATGAAAATTCCAATGACAACAGGAAATGCAATTAAATCTCACAACTATTTACTCAACTGCACTCTAACAACAACAACAAATACAACCCCCATTCGTTTTTGTATCTTTTGTTCACAAAACGTAATGCAAACATAAAGAGCTCATAATTAATTTTACAAGAGTTTGAAGCAATAGAACGGGAGATTTGCTAGAATATTTATTTAGAAAGAGACACGAAACGAATGCATTTTTAATACTATTTAGCATTAGCATGCGTATATTTGACAACTTTATTATTGTCATTATTACTATATATTTAGAGAATTCTTGTTATTTAGTTTTATGAGTGACTTTCGCGAATTAAACGTAAATATACCTGCAATCAGGACTACCAGACAAACACAGATACAGAGAAATAATTGCCTAAGGGTCTTTGATATTTTAGGATTGCAATTCGTGTAGAAATTTGCAATAACTGGTTAGATTAGTTTAGGCATTTGATCAATACTAATCAATAATAAGCATATCAACAACAAGCCATTTACACTACTAAGTATTGATTGCAATTAACGTAACGATATTAAAGTTTTGCTCCAACTTCCAATTGACCAGAAATTGGAATTTATCGAGCCTTTAGAGGATTTTAGAGTCGGAAAGAGATTAAAAATGAAAATCATTGTAGTACGTTTGAGGAAATGTAATTACAAACGGTCGCCTTTGCAATCAACGTAATATTTTTAGTGGTTCAATTTCGGGTTATTATTTCCTCTATAAAACAACCATTCAGTCTCAGAACTACAAACTGAAGCCGAAACCAAACACTAATGTTTTGACTGTGCCTGCAGGAATGTTCAACTAATATCACCCAAGAAAGTTTATCAGTTTGTCTTTACGAACTTTTCATAAGCGAGAACGATTTTTCTTCTCGTTGAACATTCAAAAATACGTTAATGAAGAGAATTAAAGGGCGGAAAAGGGGCACAATAAATTTGTTGAAATAAATATTAGAAACGTTACGGTTCAGGTTCTGCAAGGTTCGCGAGTTCTGTTTCTGTTTTCGTTTCTAACGGATGCGGATGAGAGAAATACGAATTCTTTGAAACTTATTCGAACAACATTAGAAACAGAATTTGGAGGCGTATTCAGAATAAAAATTGAGTTACAGGGAATAATCTTGAACCGTATTTCTTATTTTTTCATATTTAGCAAATATTATCGATTTTCCATGATTTTTTCATAGTAAATTGAAAGCGCCTTCTAAATTATTCAGAGATTTTCCAGCAACCTTGTTGATTTTCCGGAAAACTGAATAAAAATTGACGATTTTAATTAGTTTCTGCTTATAATTCTGCTCCCGTTTCTGTGCCTACTTCTGTTCTGTTTCCGTTAAAATATATTTAAAAACAATCCATATTATTCTTAATAAACAACAATCAAAAATTCTACATTTACTAATATTGATAATTAAACAGATACAAAACAATGTGTATTGTTAGCAAATAAAGGGCGGTTTTTTAGGATTGTGTCCCACTTTCTCGTAGATTACCCGACCGTTTCTGATAATAAAATGATAAATTTCTTGTTTTTATTTAATATTGTGTTTTATTGTAATGGCAACATTCCGTGTGCGGTACCTTTTATAATCTACCCCATAAATAGAGGTATTTAATGATCTTTTATTATTTATTCGCTTGTTATTTATAATTCCCTTGATAGAGTCTTTTTCAAAAGAATCCAATATAAACGCCCCAAATTTCTATTCTAAATGCATTTTGAAAGTTTCCTGATTTTTTTTAATAATTAATAGACCATTTTTAGGAAGAATTCCATTATCTCGTACATTGTTTACGGAAGTATTGTATACAGATGGAAGGAAATCGTCCGTTTCGAAAGTTATTTTTTTTTGTGTAATGTGAATTCGTATGATTGATATCCATTGAATTTTCAAGGGGCTTTCTTTATGTTTTCCTCCAATATAAATTGTTGAAAGAAGATCAACAATAAAATGTAAAATTCGACAAAAATCAGAGATATAGTAGAAATATATAGTCATAATAGAATCATCAATCTTTGTTGTGGAATTGAACGACTTCCATATCCGCTGAAACAATCAGAATTCAGTCAAATTTGTATTTTAATAATCATCCCCTCGTGGCCGTCAAATCAGAAAGTCGAAATATTTGTTGATTGATTTTTTTGGCGAGACAAATCCTTTGCCGGAATATTCCGGGTGTTTCTTGAATTAATTCGATTTATAAAAGGAACGGCGGCGGAATAACCAATTTTGAAGCTTATCTTTTAACTGTAGAAACCACGATCTCATTGTATGATAGCCCCGAAATTCCCATAGAGAATTCGTAACGGATATCCGATATAATAAAAATACACAGAGCAATGTGCAATAAATATCGTCGACTTGAATAAAGTCCGGAAGATCTAACGGTATATCGTCCTATTGTTATTCCAGACATACCTGGACCGGGGTGTCTGGATGGAAATATCTGCATAAATGCATCTCTACTTGGACGAATTTTCACAATTCTAATGGTATGTATCTGTGTAGTTATTTTCGATTTTCTGCTAAATTGTAATTGGTGCTATTATCGGAGATTTACAATAAAAATTTAGTGAAATTGTAGCAATTTTAGTAAATGTAACGAGTAGTTTCTTTGAATATTGAAAAGTATTCGTTAAGGAATCGAATGCGTTCTATTCTGACTTATTCGTATATATTTAGAAAATTGCTTTTTGTACTTTTGAGCTTATATTTGATGTAAGTAGAGGAGTATTAGAAAAATTCCTGGGATTCGAGCAACATTCTTTCGCCAACTATTTCGCAGTTATTTATTCAACAAATGAAATCCTGTAGGATATTGTTTATTTTTCTTAAAATACTCTTTTTCGATTAACAAATAGTAGTTTACAAACTTTGTTCTATTATATGTTAGACATTTATCCCCATTCCAAGCACGTTAATGTTGTAAAATAAAAATAAATAACAATGAGAATAGACTGAGAATTATTCTAGTATCTAAAGTTAAACAAATGAACGTACGTTACAGTACAGCCAACCACACCACAGTCTTGGAGATTTAACTTAAAAGGGTTGTGTTTTAGTTGTTATAGTAAAACCGTCTAGTCCGTAGGGTATTGACCGGGTTGTAGTTGTATAGTAGTACGTGATGTGGGTCTTTTGAGGTCGAGGGTTGTGTCGACCACCAGGTGAATCCCTAATTACGCTATAACCCCACCAGAGCCATGAGATTTATCATATGGCCATCGCCAAAGATCGTTTACTTACAGATTAGCTAATTACCGTATATCTGTATATGTGCATTATTACCAAACTACAGTTGGTATTATTATCAGAGTTTAACTGTTGAGTGAAGTTCTCCCTCTGTTTTGGAATGCTCTAAGCTATCCCATATAAATACACATGGTAATGTTTAAGTCGACTCCTGTTTAACTGACAACTTGTGCATTTATATAAGAAAGTTGATGATTATCTACCAGAAAGCCGTGGAATAGTAGAAAGCAACTTAACTTGCAGTTATCACAGGAAATGCTGATTAATTCAACCGTTATATAGTCGGTGGAAATGTTAAAGGCAACATCTTTCATGACTGTGCTTGTGATTATAACAATTCCGGAAAATGTTTTGATTACTGAACCGATAACAGAAAGAAGATTTTATATATAAGTATATATAAGAGAAATTGTAGAAGTTTCTGTCTCTCCCCAACTATGTTTCTCATTACAAGCAATTCAGTTAATTATAATCTTCATTCTATGGCAGATATCATCACTCAAAAGCTATATCTAATAATAAAGCTGTGCGACAGGGGCGTTGGTCGTGTATTTTTCGTAATTACATCGTTGTGAAATGGAAAGAAAAAGGGGCGACTTTAGTGTCGTTTTAGTAGCTTGCAGCAATAGAGGAATTGTGTTTCAAAAGAACATATATGGGGATATAGACGCACCGACAAAATAATTGTAAAATATGGCTGTCATCAAGCGATTTTCCCTCATATAATATAGAAGGATATGCGCCCATTGTTAACCATAAACGCACGAATAAACCCGATGAAAAATTTTGTGCAATTTGTAAACACACCTGGCAAAATCTCTAAACACCACCGTCACAACAGAAAAGTATTACAATTTTTTCAACGTTATTTCCTTAGGTAAGACACAATTTATCAATCTAATGATTTACGATGGTGTTAAATCCCTAACCGCACACTATAGATGGGCATTATATTAGATTGTATCGATGAAATAATCTGTTATAATCGAACTACATTTATCAAAAAGATTGAAGCTTACACAAAAATTTACACCTTTATTTATCGGAAATGCAAAATAAATTATCCCCAATTTTGTTGAGTATTGGATGGTTTTGTTTCGTCGACGAAAACATGATCTGATCGGGAACAAAACGAGAAACATCAACGTGTTCAACAGATGTTCGATAGATATTGGTTGGTGTTTTCTCCCTCGGTAATTTTCGTCATTTTCTACATAGAAAATTGATTCTAATACACGTTTTGTTATTTATCAACAAGGCTTAACATTATCAAAAACGCATTAAATCGAAATATTTCCATATGGATTTTATTGGTGGAATAATTCAACAAAATGCGATTATTATTGTGTTTTAATTAACATAAATAGCGATGATTGATTTTATTGTTGTTATTTTAATAAAATCTCCATTATTGTAATGGCCACATTGTGTTTATTTCCTATTGTTCGTTGTATCTGAGAGCTGGCACACCTGGAACTAACAACTCTAGGTGTGCTTCATTCGTTATTAAATGTAGCAGACACCGAATACATACACTTAGACACCAGTTTGCAATTTAAAACGGCAATAGGGGGGTAGAATACTGGCGCGACACTAGCATTCTACTTCCTAAGAGCACCCTTAATAGAAATTATTACATCATCTGTACTTATTCATCTATAAAGGTTGTGATAAAAGGATGCGAATAATTTCATTAATACCATCGACAATACAAATGTATCGATTTTATTAAATATCTCAAAGTTCCAGGTAATTGGTGGCAATCAGTAGAGGTCGATTCAATAAATAATAACAGCACGAAACTGTAATTGAATTTTACTGAATATCGATCGAATTTAATTAGACCTTAAAGGTCGAATTTTAATTGTAACAATTGTCGAAATATACCACGTATGAAATTCGTTATTGTTCCATTTAATTAATTTTCTTATTTATTAGTGATGGCTATTAATGGTTGAAAAGTTAACATTTTGCTATAATTGATCGAGTTGTTTTCATCTTCATCAAATAGTCCGCTCGTTTCGTTCGAATTAGGAAAGCACCCTCTATTCTACCCCATACCCGAACTATAGTAAATGTGATTAACAGGCTTGTTTAGGATTCTGTCCGTGACATTGCTATCGGTCTCGAAGGAGAAACGAGACTACGACGCAGAAGAAATAGACTGAACGATGTAGACGGCTACTTTATCATAAAATTTCTCATATACCTGTGAAAAATTACAGTAATTTTTCGTGTTGTAGCTCAAAGTCGTCAACTAATCCGTTTTTGAGGCCAAGAGCATTGCCGGTGTAAATGATGTTAATTATTTAAATGATGTCTTATACACAGACTGTATATTATGGTTCATATTAAATCTCTACGTTTTTTTTCTTTTATTTCTCATTCTTATTGTACAATACTATTAGATCGGGGATTATACGTGGGAGCTTTAAAAGCTTGCTTCCATTTACAGCGAATTATTAATTAAGAACGATTAATTCTGGTTTGAATTTCCGAACCGGGGAAAATCTTAAATTCTGATCACGATATTGCCATATTGAAAATCTGTGTTGCATATAACCCAAGGTGATTAAGTTTGAACCAGAAAAAAAAATTGAGCACATCTATCAAGCCATTTTAATTTGTTAAACAAAAATAATCCTCTATTTATACTGTAACGATTTAATAAAGTGCACATAAACACCCAGTTGAAAATGACACCACTTTGAATAACCTGTTTGTGACATCAATATGATAAATAGCCTGTTTCTAACACTCAAAGCTTATTACTTGCATTTTGAATACCCCCTGAGGAATTGAACAAGGGTATATACTATAGTGACGTACAGATCTAACCAAATTCTATTATCACCCCATTATTCTAACAAATCTATTGGATTAATACATGCCGAATAACCCCCAAAATTACGCACATACTAACATCGACCTTTAGAAATATACTCGGCTGTCATCTCATCGTTTAATATGAACTCTGAATAACAAAACAACAATAATAACAATTTGGCGCAGATGTCTACCATCATATTCTCTGGGGAATAATCAGGGAAAAATGTCTGAAATACAACGACTCTATCAAACAAATATTAGAGAAAAAACTAGAATATACAACAAATATTAATGAGTCTCACTTAAACCATTTATTCCCATATTGTTCGTCCTCTTATACAAAACCGATATTGACAAGTAATCGATCAAGTCGAACAAGAGCACCGACAAGACGATTTCACGATCGAATTTAATAACAAAATAGGAAATTTTCCAATCTTGAATTATGTGTCGTTGAAAAATAAATCAGTTAAACAATACAATTGGTCGTTTATTATAGTAGAAATAAGATCTTGTGTTCAACTAGACACATAAAATACACTTCATTAATCTATTTTGTTAGAAATATAGCGGCGATATTGATTTTATAACTGTCAAAACAAAACATTGGAGAATGATTAACCCAAAATGATACTTTGTTATAAATCTTTGATTTTCTTGTAGTAAGCGAATCCTGATTATAGTAACGATATAACGACTTGACTGTACGTCTTCTAAATGTGACATTAACGACACAATTGGGGCTATAGTGTAAATGTAAAATACGATTATTTTGTCAATACGAGTGATTGACAACCCAATTGCAGCTAATTTAAATAAAATTGTCAATTTGTACAATTTTTAACCAACTAATGTAACTGACGATCGAATACAGTTGCAATTTTAAAATGTCTGGAAATTGTGTGGTTGAAGTTTTATACAAACACACATAGCAGAAAAAAACAACACACCTTCTCTACACAAGAACGCCAGGAAAACACCAGAAAAGGTTTCCTATTTCCGACCCACAAAAGAACCACTACTGCTGCAATATTTCCCCGTGTTTACAAACAAATTAAAACGTACGAATCTTGGTTATTTGCAATTTAATTTATTCGTTTAAATTTCAAATGGCGCGCCCTTTAAAATAGATATTATTTACGCAAATTTCTAACCTAATTTGTTGAATCAGAAGAAATTTAGGAGTAATTAAATAACAAACAAAAAACTTACATTGAAACCATTAAAATAGAAAAAGAAGTACTTACGGCTAAATTAACCGCAAATTCTTCAACTATTGCAACCGTCCCGCAGAATAAGACTGACGTTAAGCAACGATTTGAAGGTTAGAAATTTAGATTTAGTTATGCAATTGTGCCAACCTATTTTTGTTTATAAGGGCGCGCTATTTAAAATTTTCGTTGCTATTTTTCGAATTCTAGACATATTAACAATATTTTACTAGTTTTTTGGTTAAGGCTATTTTGTGGTAATTCTAGGGAAGATAAATGGGAATCCTTTCAATTAAAATCCGTAATCGATCTTGTCCGTTTCCCATCGATACTTGTAATTAATAATTACAAGTCCATTCGGTTGCCTTTGTAATTATTGGACAATTAAAGATTTACAATCAATTACATTGGCTCTAATACAAGTTTAATTTAAATTGTTTTATTTTTACGTTTTCGGATAATTAGATATTAGGATTATTCGATTTTGTATGTTAATCTGCAATAGAATTCCATTAATGAAGATCTGTTTCTGAGATAATTTACAAGAGATGCAACATGTTTTATTAATTTGCATTATAATAGATAATGATCAAAGTGCCGACTAAATAACAACATTCAGTTCAATTCAATACCATTGAAAATTGAAGTTTTAAAAGTTGCATGTTGGTGTAACTATTGTAATAGAGAAATATTTACGATTTTTGATAGAACTCGAATTGAATTTCACACAAACCTTCAACGATTTCTTTTCTAATCAATATTAGATCAACTTTAACGTATTGTCTGTGTTCACCAGATGTTATTCAACTTGATACTTGCTTAGAATCCACGAGGAATTGTTCTATTGGTGCTTTAAAAGGATCATACATTCAAGTGTCGTTTAAATTTCACAAGCCATACATAGAAGGAACGCACTAGTATAAGGAAAAAGACAATGAGTTCCCATATAGAAGTTGTATATCTTCCACTGAACAAGTACTTTATCCTTGGTTCCTTAAGCCTTCCACTACAGCTTCTCCAATAAAGTAGCAATCAATCACGACCCTATTCTACTTACAATTGGATGAATTGAAGAATCACCGAACGTTCTCTCAATCAGTTTTAATTCGTTCGAATCGTACAACAAAGTATAAACAATTTGATCGAAATTGCGTTATTGATAAAAATGTAGTTGTTGAGTTGACGAAATAGAAAGGCATTTTCAGCCGGATTATGAGGCAGGAAGTTTCAGTTTAGATCTCAAGAGCTGCTCGAATATTAACAAGCTACTATTCTCAATGCCGCTAGCACTAGAACGCAATGAATTATTAATAAATCACCTGTCATTTCAGGTTTCTAATACAGATTTTTACACTAGCGATACTTATTAACGAATTTTAATCGAATATCGATCAACACCAACAATTTGAACGAATTATCCACCGTTGATAATTTCAACTAAAGACCTGTTTTTAATCCAACCAACCACTTTATCTACCTTTATTCAAATTTAGTTGAAATTAAATTCGTCGCACTTCCTGTGGGTAAAATAAAAATTATACCCGTTCCGTCTTATTCGCCGTTCCGGAACTAGTCCGGCATTCTTTCAAATGCAAATCTACAACAAAAAAGCGACCACCACGTAGAAAATTCGCAACAGGATGATATTTACACGGAATTATTTACGAATAAACAGGGCAATTTTATCGGCTTGAGGGATTCTCCAAGAATTGTCGATAATATTCGAGTGCCGGCGGACCGATGGGAAATCGTTTGATTTGATGGCTCTATCGTTGGAAAAATCTGAAACTTGCAGGAAGTCTGGTTATAATCCGGCAATTACCGCCATTATCCTTACATCATCAATATTAATTTCCTGGCGGTTTTGTCGGGGCGAACAGACAAGAAACGAGAAAAAAGAGCGGACAAGAGTGGATAATTTATAGATACTTTGAGTCTCATATATTAGCAAATTTGGCTCGTTATTTTGGTGTTTTAATGTAAAATAAACAACGATTCGAAGGCAGGAATCGTGAGGTAAAAATTCATTATAGACGACGAATTTTGATTATTTTTAAAAACTGATTCAGTATAGAATTCGCTGTTTCATTATTAAATTTCAAATATTTGTCGAGCTTCAAGTTATTGAAAATTAATTAGACGTCGAATAGCATTGAAAATGTACCCGGGCGATGTTCGTTGGAGGAACAAGCGTATTGTTTTTTCCCAACATATTTTCCAGTCTTTTACATCCATTTATTGTTCTGAGCTTAATTAAAAACGTATATGTATTATCAGTAGAATATTAACAACGTTACTCTTGATTTGTAGCAATTAATTGGGCCATTTTGCGACTCCCAAATAATCGTTAGTTTATAAATAAAATCGTGTTGTTAATTCAGATAACTGTTCGTTTTGCGTCAAATAGGGCAGGATAAACAAACAAGTTAAACAACTGTCAGTAGAATTGTTCAATTGAATTATCGTAGCAGATGTATTTGTCTAGCATTTAGTTCCAGACATTTGTAGCGTGTAAACATAAAAGCTTTGCTCAACTTCGATAAGATTGGTGAACATATATAGTGGAGGAAAACCAACAGAATCAAAAGAAAAAAAATCGAAAAAGAAATGACAGCGTATTGGCTGTAATGGCGCTCGTATTGTTCGAACGGTTCAATAAGGAAGAATTACGCTTTAAGTATTCAGCTAAAAGTTTCAAGATTGAGATAGTTCAACTCTATCATTCACTGGATATTATATTCAAGAATACTTTGAAAGTTTGATTAATTGTGATGGGATTACCCCACTTTAGAAGGACAAGATTAATCCCAACGGAAGTATCACGGTCCTAACACTAGAAACTAATCAACTGGCTGATAGTTCCATCAGTTGACTTTAACAACCCAAAAAAATCTTCAGCTGAAATCGAATTGATTTTTATTTTTCCAGCTTTAAACTGAAACGAATTGAAAATTCAGCATTTCTCGTTGCTTTTTACGATACCAATAGGAAGATTCGACTCAATTCGATTGTAAATTATTGAAATTAGTTCCATATGCGAATGAAATTTGCAGATACTTATAACAATTTCAGTTTTAAACAATTTGATCATTAAACGTAAAGCTTCCAGGTGGGTGTTTGTTTCATGTTGGTAAACATATCGGAGTTAAATAACAGAAACCACGTCAAACAATTTCAATAGAAATGGGGATTTTCATGGAAACTCCTTTCGCTTTCAAACACGAGCTTTTCGGCAAGAGAACTCTTAAAGTCGATGTTTGAATTAGCAGAGTTTGAATAAATTATGAAAAACGTTGCCACCAATTTGATTCACCTGAAATTGGCAAGTTTTAATGATATTAAAACTAAAAGACTGCTTTAAAAATCATCTAAATGTGATTTATATGGAATGGTTGCTGATTCGTTTTATACTGAAAGATTTCTCCGGTAGATGACAAGTTCGTGATAAATTTCCACAATCAGTCTCAATTATAATTTTTATTCTCGAATTTTCGTTATTTATAGCAAGTTTGTTGTATTTTTCTCTCTGTGAAGATAAAGACCATTAAATATGATCTAATTGAGTTTTAAGGAAAAGTTGAATAGAAGATAAATCCAAATTACGAGAAATTATTAAATGTAAATGTTGTATTGTACTTGTAAACTGTTCGTATAATTGTGTTACTGTTAAGTTGAATTCTTATCATGGAGGAAGTCACCGTCAGTGGGGAAATTGTGCGGAGGAACGCAACTTTCAACTTTAAATAACTTAATTGCCCCTTTGAAACATTTTAACTTTTCTTGTCATTTTTTCTTTTTCAACTCCAACTCAAAGGACTCCGTATAAAAAATTTAATTGTTACACAATTTCAACATGTAAACACAACTTTATTATTTTTTCCATTTCAGTTGTAAAACTGGATTAATTGCCTCAATTATATTCGCAAACACAATAAAACTTTCAAAATTTACAATAATTAAAAGTCGTTTTATTATCATCAATTCGACATTATTCGGATTTTGAGACTTTAATCATTTTACTCAATCAAAAGTCAATCTGTAGTTTAATTGGGGGGAAAGTATCGATCTTCACTGTCACCCCGTAGGAATCGTGATAGTTTATGAGGGTTCGGCACAATCAGCTCTTATCATCGTCAATCTTGACCTATATTTCCGTATTGTCGGATTAATATTAGAAAATTGTTTCAACTATGATGGAAATGGATTTGTAATTTGACTCGAGTACCGGGATGAATAAATTTACGACACAACGACAGTTGAATTAAAATAATGATTATAATCGAGTTCATTTTAAGTTGAGTTGTATAGAGAGAAGACACGGATGGAGTCCCCTAAAATCAGTAACGAACATTGCCCGAGTTTATCAGGGAGAAATGAACAGTTGTAATGATGCCACGCCCATTCCCCTGAAATTTGTGTGCTGCTGTAGGGTTAAATTTAACCCGTAGACAGTCGTTTCGGGGTTAAAACTTTTAGCCACTATAGAATTTTCGACTGGTGGAACTTGAAAGATTGTTAAATTTTCAAAATAAATCAAATTCACAAATGTGGTAGTTTTTTCCACCCACCCGAAAACAGCCGGTACTCATTTGAATATACAGCGGAACAGATGCGATTAAAATACTGGTAAAATCAGTTGATGTTGTCCAGAATGACGCTATTATAAAATAAATATTTATAACCGAGTGTCTAGTTTATAGAAAAGTTTTATCTGCGAAAATCACAGCCTGCATCCAACAAATCCATCGCTTTATGTGACAACAGACGAATCGGATTAAATTTGTGCAAGCCTTAATTAACGATATAATTTCGCGTAAAGCGACGAAATAAAAAATTACAATTGCAAATGTATTCTATTTGAAATAACGGATACGAAAACAAATTTCTTGCGCGGAATTAGAAAAATGCAATGTACTCTCTGGGATCGAATTGACGAAACTTCACACAAAACTGGAGAGTTGAGATAAAGGCATCTTGTGGTCGCTTTCTACCCGTCTACAATTGCACAATTTTGTTCAAATGATAGCAAAAGTGGATGAATATTTAATGCCCGAATAGAATGCCGACATTCCTTTCCACATTTGGATCAGATTTATGCCGGATTTCATTCATATTTGCCATAAAATAGAGCTTTCTTCGAGCGCTTATGTTCTAAATGATTTCAAACAAACCGAAAATTGATTGGAATTCGATTATATTACCACAATACTGGAAACAGATTGCCGACAATTCATCATAATGCCTTTAGCAAATTAAATTCGATGCAAACATCGAATTGTGGTCCGTTTAAATTGATTGCCTGCCAGTCACCTTTAAGTAACAAACTTGCGACTGAAAGATTATAAAATCACTTCCACGAGGACGGTATAGAGTGGCAAAAACTAGTTTTGTATCGAATGTATTGATTTACACACAAAAACACGTGTCGAATCTATTGAACTGTTTCAAAGGGGCATATCGAAGACTATGTTCAACATCAAGTTGACGATTCTTTTCCAAAACATCTGAGCATTGCTTCAATATAGACAAGAAGCAAAAAAACCAACTACTATCGCTGTATCGACACGAACAAAAACTATATTGGTTCAAGTGATATATGGGCGATTTTCTGGACAGCTTCTGTCATTTTTCATGGCGGTTATGTTAATATTATGGTCATATCGAATGCAACACATACACGAACGAATTGGCTGTATTTACAATCGATTCAATTACCTATTGATGGAGAAACGATAACAAAACATATGCTCTAGATAATTCAAAAATTATCAATAGATGACATTTTCAGTGATGATTAGAATAATGATGTTACATCTATCGAATCTTTGATGACACTACAAACACTTGATTCACTGTTATTTTATCGAGAGATTGTTATACCATGTAAATCTAATTCGATGCTGATTTCTACATCTATTTCCACTCTGTCAACATTACTGATTAATTGCAAACAATAATCTGATAAGTATACAGCATGCTTAAGCTCAAAGATAAAAAAATCCAACTATACACGTATTTTAATACTACTTTATAATTTCGAAAGTTTCACATTTAAATTAATGCCACTTAAGCTTTGAACACTTCTACTTTGATGTCTGTATTATTTATTTCGTTTAATTATTTAGAATCAACTCGAAAGTTTCTCGTTTTAATTTTGCATCAATTTGCAAGTTTTTAGAAATTTCGCTATTATTTATAAAAATTCCGAAATTGACATTAGTCAACACGATGTGAAGATCACAATTAAAGCCGGATTAATATCACGAGAGACCATAACTGTGTTTGTGTCAGAGTCTATTTGGTGTACGATTAAAGTTCGCTTTATCAAGACGATTAACAGTACAAATTTCAAATAAGAACTTATTGAAAGTTGTTTGTCAACTTGGCAATACATTCAATTTAATTAAAGCAAAATTTGATAAGGACTTACAACTTATACAAAGTATAGGAGTTTTCCAAGGATCAATTCACTTAAACTGTTTCAAAGATTTATTCAAATAAATTCGGCAGAGAAAGTTTTAAGTTAATTGCCGGAAATTCTGCCAACATTCAAATGTGATCCCACTTTTCCCCCTACTTGAAAACTGATTGTTATACATACGGAAATCCATATTCTGTTCCTCTATTCAGAGCCGACATGCCGTATTTCCACAGGATTTTGAATTTCTATAAACACATATTTAATACAGACCCCAGATCTATAAAATGCGTTATTTTCACAAACTACACGCATATAAAGTCGATCGTTTATAGTTGTTACAACGATTTTTTTATACTTGCATAAATCCGAGTAATGACCAATTTCTGAACGATTCCAACCATCAATTTTGATTTTGCTCTCTAATTCCATCTAAACTTGAATATTATGATAATTAGAAACTATGAGACATTTGCCTATTAATAATTAAGCCTCCCAATTAATACGAAATGTGATTTATGTTGGGAACAATTCGGATGATTACAACCGGGATCTGGAAAATTTCGCCACTATTCCATTCGAATATTTAAATTAAACGCGATATTCTCAATAGAGGAATTCAATAAGAAAGCTTTGTAGTGATTGACAGTGTCGATATTCTGCCGTTGGATTGTCATCAAAACGGAAATTTCCGACTTGATGGTCAACATATGCTTTTCTCTTTTTTCTATTCGTATATACGACTAGCTCCATATATTTATAACCTTCAATATAAAATTCCAATAGAGAGCCGTATATTTGAATTTGCATCTCACTTTTATAAAACTTTATACCATCGAAATGTCGAATGCCGATCTTCGAAACATTTCAAATAAATTTATGCCCAACACTCGTTCACATATACAATTCTTGTTTTTTTTTTTGGCTCTCTTTTATCCTTTACCGAATTCTTTTCCTAGGATAAAGAGGGTCAAATAAATCATCTTTCATCTCGTATACCCGGCCTATTCTCAGTTGGCCCATAAACCTATTAGACCCCCACAGACCTTGACAACAAAATAATTTCGATAACAACCATTGTACTTATCAATTGGTGTATTTTGATACCATATAACGTCGAGATTTGTACGATTATTATGATGAATGTCGAGTGATTATTTTAATTGGACAGCAACGTAAAAAATTGACGAAACTGGGAAATAGTTAGCACTCCACCAAATTACATTCAACCCTCAAAGTCGGAAATTGCAATTTGTTCAACCGACCTATTTACAGGAGCTGCATATGATTGATGCTAGCGATAATGAGAAATTATAACTAAAAATTAATTCACAACAAACGAGATATAATAGCAACAATGACCACTATTGATTTCAATTAGGATTGGCCGCGTTCACTCGATTAAACCCTTTATCTATCATTCCATCATTACCTGTTCCTATTATGCCACACTATTCGCTGCCCTATTTAAGCAGGATCGATTTATATGAAAAAACTGCAGATAAGTAGAGTGTGTATGTTGAAAAGCTTCGAAATTCGCTGTTCGATTGATTGATTGATGGATTATAGATGATAGTTGTGGTTTAAAGTAAAGCCAAAACATCCGTCTTACCGTTACGGATCGACTAATCGTTGACCATTTAAATTCATTTATTATAAACGGGATTATTTAATCGCTTTCTAACATTATAAATATTTCAGTAGCTTTCAATTAAACTATTCAAATATAGACGAATAAATCGATTTTCTGATGGAAATATGCAGAATAAACAATCTATTCTCAAGTCTACAGTGCTGTCTTTATATTTCCATATTTCAAAGCTTTTTAGCAACGTATCTCTGAAAGTAAGTCGTAATCTCGTTTTATTTCTCTATTTAAATTATTCCTCGGCTTCTTTCTTTGATATCGTCTCGTATCTTCATCGATTTCCGTCATTTATAATAAGTGATGATATTCGTCTAAAATTTACCATTTGTTTATCAACGGATAGTAGAAAATTAAAGGAGTTAGTGTAAATGAAGCTGAGAATTTATGTAAGGAACGATAAAAATGTAGAAGAGAATGGAGGAAATTTACTTCCAGAGTGAAGTAAACACAAATAAACGTTAAGAATAGAACATCGTGATAGATGTTGGCGTATATTTCACGAGCTATGTTGACTCCCCCTGTAATTACACTCTGATTACTACCAACTTTTTAACAACGAAACTCCAATATTTAACTAGGAAAATATGAAAATTTCCCAAATTGCATGGGGGATTAAAACACCACCAAAATTGTTGGTTGAATTCAATTGGCATTAAATTAAAAAAGCACATTTTAGACTTTATGGGATTTATTGTGTTTGTTAGGGCTCCACAATCAAACAAAGCAAATAATATCCGAAATCCGGACGATTGGTAAACGAATGAAACAAATCGACGAAATCAAGTAAACACAAATTCCGGGGTGGTTCGGACGGATACTAGTAGTACATGGGGTGAAAAAAACTACCAAACATACACATCTACATATGCTCGTACGAGGGAAGAAATTTAAAATAGAATAAGTAAACTGAAATGAGATTTATATAGTCGATTGTGTTCCGATTGGTCTGAATTTACCGGAAATTCAACCGCCCCCCGATTTCGTTTTCAACACACATGTAGATGTGAATCCTCGAACGAATACCAAACTAGGATTGTTCATCTGGAAACTAACGAAATGTTTAACAAAGTTCGGTTGATTTTATTTCAAAAAAAAAACAAACAAATTTCATTAGTAGATGGAATTTTTAGTAAACTAGTACGGGCTTTGTTGTTTAATTGGATATCTACGCGGTTTTGTGGGGATTTCACAATTGCTACAATTTCGACTGGTTTGTATATGATAAGATAGCTCGTTATAATTTTTCGTTATACAAATTTAATAAAATTATTGCGAGATTTATCCTGTTTAGTGGTGGAAATTTAGAAATGTCTAACAATAGAAATTACAGTCATTGTTGTAATAACCATAAACCCACTACATAAATTCAACAAACAGCCTTATATTAAACAGTATACCACACAATAAAAAGCAAATTAAAAAAAATAACACTGTGAGTTAATTCGTTTTAGTTTCATCTTAGAAATTTCAAATAAAACTCGATATACCTTTCCAACTAGCAAAATACAAAACCCTAAAATGGCCAATTTCTCTAATCTCTTGGACAAAATAAATTAAACACGATGTGGAGGGAAAGTCCAACGACCGGTAACTATTATAGAGAACTAAAACATATTCCCGAAGCGTTCGTTATATGTACATAGTTAAATGAGTTTCGAATTTAAGTTGGCCAACTTCCAACTAACATTTTACAACTCAATCGATCGAACGAAAATTTAAAGCTTTAAGAATTTCAGTGGAGCACACTAGAAGAATGACTTGGCTAGAGTTTTATCTTCATTACATCGAAAACAAGAACGAAATAGATAAGAAGACGGCGGCGGTGAAAAAAAATCGACAATAGAATCATGGCCAGTAAGCAAAAATAGTCGACTTTAATTCAGTTAGTTCCAACTATTGTTGCTCATTTAACGCCACTAATGCGACAATGTTTCGATTTCTGTTAAATCCAATTGTCGCCGGTTCAATTCGCAAACAAGCTTCAGATCAACAAGAAATTGTTTAAATAAAATAATGCGAATGTTTGAAAATAATCGGACTTACCTTGTGCTGGTGCGTAAATGTTTAAATAGAGGCAGTCTTCGCTTTGATTCCTCAGATGGGGCAGTAGCCGTTTGAGGTATTCCAAACGTCCCTTGGGCATCCGTTCAAGGGCCGCGGTCTCGTTGGCAATGTCTGGCAATTTTTGAGGACAAACCGGCCCAAGTTTATCGGAAACTCGAACACCATCCCAAGGACTTGGCGCCCTAGTCGGACTAAATCGATTCGAATGTATTGGCGGTGTCGCATACGGTACACCTAAGAATATTTCGATCGGCTTCAAAAATCTGTACTGGTCCATTGGTACAATTAGGCCTTGTAATCGACCATAGCGGGTCTGTACGATTCGCGTGCTGATTTTCGCATTCTTCATAAAATTGTTGTTTGTACAATCAACCGAAAATGATAGAATTGCGATGATGGAAATTGCGAAAAATCCCCTACTTTTCATACCCATTATTATTGTGTTAAGTTGGGAACATTTCGAGATGGATGGGAACGGAAAATCTGTATAACGGAACAAACAGTGGGATGGCGGTGGAATTTCAGGAATAACAAACTTTCCAATGTCCTGTCCGATTATTAATTTGAATTTAAATTTGTTTTTATGATAGAACTAACTCGGTGCAAAGAACACACCGTCAACGTTCCAAGTTTTAATGAAAAATCTACACTCTCAATCTTCGTAAACGTAAAAAAATAACAAACACGAGAAAACACTAAGGCAAAGTTGAAGTCTGACGCCGCCAACAACAATAATGACGACCGCCACAAGCACGCACTCACGCACACCAACACACAAATTTTCGAAATTAATTGTTTCTAGAAATCTCTTTATTTCGATGATTGGTGTCGTACGTTCGTATACCTCTCTTGCTTCCTATCGAGGTGGATGTAATCGCCGAACAATGGTATAGAATTTTCACCCTCCGATACGGCGACGTCATCTGTAACAAAACATTTCATTTCAGACAATGGCAAATCGATTAAATTCGAGAAAAGAACGGCCCAAAGACTAAACTATTAAAGCTGAAATATGTCGCGAACGTATAATTCTTGTCAATAATTTGCTTTAATTTCCCGTTCAACAGTTGATATATTCTATTTAACACATTTTATAAAGATTGATACTTTTTATAGCTGGCAATAAATCCAATAGTTATTCATCTTTTAAGAAATGGCACATCATCAAAACCACAACTAAAGCCTGAGGTTATTCAATTTTTACATCACTTTAAATTCTGCAACTTTGTCTCTACTGCACGTTTCACTTAAATAGTTCTATTATGGAAACCCAGATTCTTTGATGGCCTTATAGCAGGATTTTTGCAGATCATTTCACTAGAATTTGACCCTGTAGCTAGGAAATTGGTCGAAAATTAGAAGCATCTTTGAGTTATTTTAACTCCTTTTTGGAAACCGCAGCAAACTGGGTGTTTTGGCCAACTTTCCGATCAGCTACATGGTTCAAATTTTGCCCAAATAATCTCCAAGTGTTCCCTATAAATCTCTAAAATATTTTTCAAATCAGTCGACAAATACTAAGAGCTAGCACGATTTAAATGAAACAGGCAGTATGTGTTAATGAATTGCAGGTGCTTACTTTTGGTAAACAGAGCAGCCAGCAAGGGGTAAATACGTACACTCTACAGAAAATGGGGTGTTAAATCAACAGTAATTAAAACTTTTTGATGCATCCTTTTTATTTATAGTCTGTTTAAAACACAAAACAGAAATAAAGACTAACAGTCATTATAACTTCAAAAACTCAACAGATCGATGAATCGGTCTTGCTATTTTTGAACTGATTTTATAACCAATGCAAATATCAAAAATATCCAAAACACGCATTTTCGAAGATTTTAAATAGAAAACAAGTTTAGAAAGTTTACTTACAGTAGAGCAACCATGCGATTTATGAGCTTTCTAGCATTAAGGATTGCAATTTGAAGGGTTATTTAGACTTGAGGAAGTTTTAAACATACTCATTTCTCTAGAAAATTAGACAAAGTATACTCTAGAATGACACTTTTTACACCAGTCTCTAAAGAATTGTAAATCTCGACTCAAAATTTGTCTTCTATGCTAAAACACCTGATGACCTGATTTAGAAAAATTGTATTATCTCACATTACGAGCAACTTTCCATCTTCTGGATGGTGTATAAATATCAATTACGTTTAATTTTATAATAAACGTCAACATTTATTAAATACATAACGGCGTTCATTTTATGACTGCTCTGTTAAAATTTTATGTCATCATGAAGCAAGAAGAAAAACTTTATAAAATCATTATCACTATTAATTAAGTTATAATTATAGGCAATAACAAATGAGATGTAAAATGGCTAAATGTAGAACGAAATTTTTTGATGTATTACTAGAAAACTTTCGGCCAAATAAATTTTATGGGAAAGGAAATAAATATTTGGACCGCCTCAGTTTCTACTGCAAAGGATATTAATATTTGCTGCAGAACATTCCCAACTTGCATGAATATTGCCCGTAGGTGTCCAGATTTTTTTTAATAAAATTTCTTTGATACGATAAAAAATTATGGTTTTCCCCCTCATCATCAGCATTTCTAATGCAATTGTAACCAAATTCAAATTCTATATCTGTATCGATAAAAACTAGACGATATGTGTTCGGCTAGCACTTCTGGTTTTACAAATGGGATAATTTCAAAACCGCACACTTGTCGTCAGTGAAGAGCCGACAGGCTACTATAACGTAAATCAAAAAGTCATTGTTTGGGTTCAAAAAAGGCGCATAGATGCGAAGGAAAAAACGCAATGCATTCAGTCGTTGACATGTTTTGTTTCACCTATTTTTCATTAGAATGTATAGCCAGTCTGTAGGTGGGATGAGATCCTAGACCCTCTTAAATCCAATCGACTATACCCTTATTTATTTGTTCTTTTATTTGCTAAGTAATATACATCCTTGGCTGGATTTATTTCCATTATTCACGCCTACCCAATCAATAACCCTCGAATACGCATTTACACTTAACAGTTCGACTGGTCCAGCATCACTGTAACAATTCCAACATAAATTTCGAAAGTTTTAATTCAACAAAAAGTAGTGTTTTAAATGTAAATAGAGCTTTTTTTGACTAGTCCAAAAAAATGATGCTTTTAATAAACAGATCACGTGGGCGGTCTAAACTGTACTGAAAATCACTGCAAAACTGCTGAAACTGCTGTTTCTCACTTCAGGGCTTAGATTTAATTATACTGCTAATCTAAAAATCCGCTTAATACACATTCGCATATGAATAATCCTGAATAGGCGAGGATCGGGTTCATAATGGCCATGTATGTGAGGATTAACGGCAAGCCCGCCTTTGCAAAGATCTATCGAATGTGAATGGATTTTATTTCTTCTAATACAATTGCAACAAGTAAAATTTTTTAACGATAAAAACAATAAAGTTAAAGCTAGCAAGATTATTGTTTTCTGAAAGTCTAGAATTGTGATACAATTTGTAAGGCATGCACGGCAACTTTTATTGTACTTTTGTGTATGTTACACGCACAAAATTTAATCCGTTTTAATTTTAATACAACTAAACAAGCAACACTTCGACTAAATGGATTAATTCGAGAATCTGCTAATCACAGAAAGCTTCTTAAACTTGTGATTTTGTTCAAAATTCGATAGATTTAAATTTGGCGTGCTTCAATTTGTCAAAATTCGGAAACAACCAATAGGAAGCTAATATTAAAATGCGCCAGATTCAAACCACTCTTAGAAATACAGAATTGACAATTTCCTTTATGAAACAGTATTGTGTGGTGGTCATACAAAATGGGTGAAAAATCCATGATGTCTGGTTGATTTTTTGCTGGCAATTTGTCTTCCTTTCAGCAGATAAATAATAATTTTCAATTTGTGAAATTCTATAAATCTAATACCTGAATGGTTGGCACAACAGAAAAAAGGCGCAGTCCAGGCCCATCATTATCTATCTGTTTTATTATGAAAGAACTTGCGCATTCAGAACTGGCCACATCTTACCGTCAGTTTAAAGCAAGAAAAATACTCACCATTAATTCTCATCTGTCGGCCAACCTCCACATTTCTCTCTTCAGTTATATCGTAGTAAAACAACCTAAATTTCGACCTCTATGCTGTCTAGGGAAACGATCCAAATCCACCATAAACAAATCTTGCAATTTTACAAAGACCCTTTATTGTTTTGTTTCTATCTGATAAAAAACCCGAATTACAATCAATATAAATATAGAAAAAGTTTTATTCGATTCTAGTTTAGTTTTTCTTTGTTTATAAACAATAAATCAAAGAAAATGGATGGTATTTATTTAGTTTTATAAATTGTAGGAACGTTTGTTAGAATTGGATCAGAAATGCTGAATTAAACGACTTGATACAACATTGAACGAAACAAGTCTAAATGATAAACGATCCGATAGGGTAGCAGGCGCAAAATTGATAAAGATGCATCTGAGTCTACACCCTTGGAAGCTTTTGCCAAAAATATTACTTTATACTGAGAAAAAATCACTACAAAAACAAAAAATATAGCGCAGAGAAAACGAATTTTCGCCAAACAATCATTTGTTCGACTAGTTAAATTGCACAGGACCCACCGTAGATTGTTGCCGGATTATCGTCCGGATTAGGTACCATAAAACGAATCGTGTGGAATTTCGGCTATACTTTGTCAGATTATCCGTCTCAGTTTTTCAACTTTACGCCGACCAAATTGGATATGAAATGAAAATAATTTCGGTTGTATCCACACACAAAAACGCACACCCTTCACGTCAATGTTATTGTTTGTTTTTCATCTTCCTGTATATATAAAGTATTATATATACATATACAGATATATATTTATAGATCCCGGAAGGATCATTCTAGACGATTGTTGGTTCACCATCTCTGGTTGGACTAACAAAAATTGTAAAAGAGGAACGCGCGATAAGAATGCAAATCGGGGGGAATATTACAATTTATTTTCGTTGTTTGACAATGTCTCTATATTGTCGACAAGATCCTGAAAAATTATACGAAAAACGGTTCGAATTCTCTACTATATCTACAACTATACGCCACAAACATGTCTAGAACGTACACATATACATATAAACAAGGACGTTTGTATTGTCTGGCAATTTTATCGCGTTATATTGTGACCCATTTTCTTGTTTACAACAACGTAGCCCTTCTTAGTTCACTTCACTAAGCTTGTCTTCTCGAAACATACTTTTGTATAGACGTCGTACTTATGTTCTGCTTCACAATCTAAAAGATGAGAGGAATATCTCAACGCTCTCTATATGTATACAGCAGTTTCCTTTTTACTTCTCTCGGTTAAGTTTCCAGATAATGCCGGCATCTTTATCTTACCAACAATAACTGAACTATTGTTAGATTGAGACGAAGCACGGTTTGAATTATTATTTATTATTGTCTAGTATAGGAGCAACAAAACTGATTTCTATACTAGTTGAGAACGATAATTTCGGATTAGGTCTGCTCAGCTTCCGACTAATGAAATTAATTGTCGGATTGATGCACTCGAAAACTATTCCTAAAACGAATATATTCAAGTAGACGGCTTTAAAATTATACGTCTTCCGCTACATAAAGACAGGGAACAACGTGTAATTATATGAAATGAACACGCGGCAAGAATAACAAGATGATTAATAAAATGAAGACAACCGAGAATCGTTGAATTTTAGATAAACAAATTATCACACAACTCGTATGCAACTTGAACATAATCAACAATTTATGATAAAATTGGTTCCACAAGATCGTCTTGATAAGTAATGATACAGAACAAACTTCCATTAAGTTAACTGAAGCCCTAAATACTGTTCCATTATGGTGTAAGATTGATGACAAAAAATGTCAAGAGCTTGATATAAATACTTTTATGGGTAATATCAGCATGCGGCTGGGTATACACCATGAGAGACAAATGATGCAGAAATGCACTAAAAAATTTAAAATAAAATTCAAGAAAAAACGTTGCACGCAAAATTAATGATAGCTAAATCAACTGTGTATATTCCGGATGTTTTTCGAGATCACTTGGATTTTCCATTTCTCACCTATTTGTGGAACATCTATCGTGCAACGTGCTAGAATCAAGATGATCTAGCCATTAATCAGAAAACAGGGGATCTTCGAATTTTCAGTCAATTTTGAATTACGTACAGGTGCAAAGTTTTCAAATCTTTGTTAATTGGATGAATCATCAATTTCGATTAACACTGAAATTGATTGATAATAATAATAAGGGATTTGTTATTAGTTGGACTAACTCGCAAGCAGAGACGTTATCTCTGTTTTTGGTTCCGTAACTGCGGAATTTCCGCAAAACTTGGAAGCTGTTTCCGCATAATTTTTGATTAGTTTCTCAAATTGCTAATCGTTTATTATAAAACAGCATTAAAAGTGGAATTTTGAGGAGCATGCGAGTTTTGAAAAATTCTGATTGAATTCTGATTACAGATGATAATCTTGGAACATGTGTTTTGTTATATTTTTTCGTATTTTCTATTATAACTTAGCCAATATTATCGATGAATGATTTCCCAACAATACAGCAAATTGAAAGGGCTTTTCAAATTTATAAAGAGATTTCCAAGAGGTTTGTTCGCTTTCTGGAAAACTGACAGAAAGTTGAGAGCCTATATTACATTTTTTTTTTGATTCTGTGCCCGAAAAATGCCAATCTCCTTGTCTGATGAGATATTGTAATGAATACAACAGCATTAGAAAGAATCTTCCAAGTATTTAGAAAATGCCGATTAAGCTCTGAATTACTCAAGACAATTTAGAGCATGTTTTTACTTAGTTTGGTTAATAATTTCACTACTACTATCAATTTTTCAAAGCGCTTTTCAAATCTCTCTGATATTTCCCAAAAATTGTTGAAAAATCGATGATCTTACTCAAAGATTTCTTTGTTCTTGTTAATGCACTTTTTCGTTCCTGTAAGCATTGTAAAATTCTGAAAATAAACGAAAAATTAAAAAAGTATCGCTAGTTGAATAACACCGCAGATTTAGATGCAAGCTGCAATGTTGTCTCTTATCGGGTTGAATAAGCGACCAAATGTGCTCTTTATTTCACGTTGTCGTTAGAGAAATCAGCTAGTTTCAGATAAGAATTGAGCTCTTTTCAGCGTCTCACAACAACAACTGAAATTTTTACAACAATTTCAATTGTATTTATAGCAAAACTGATCGCATGCTATGAATTACTTGTAGTGTTTGCACAATTTTCGATAACATAGGCAAATATTTGTCCCACTCTAACTGCCGAGCGTTTTCGCCATTTCCAAATGTAATATTATGTAAAATATGTCGAGACTCGTTCTATATTTCGTCCACAAATTTCGCAGTCATTAAAATCTTGATGCCGTTGTAATTTTAGAAAATTGAAAAATAATGGGAAATAAATGAACAATACGCAGTTGAAATTCTTATTCATTTGTAACATTTGAAATTCGCATAATTGCGGCTTCCTTTTTTATTATAATCCTGACCAATAGAGCGATCGATTTTGTCGAAATTCCAACTAATTAATCCCCCTGTGTGAATCGATTAAGGACGCTTTCATCATTAATTTTGGCTGAATCATCAAAATGTCCCTAATGTCATTTCAATTTGCGACAGTTTTTTGTTGGGGAGAATTTTGTATTATTAGACTCGTGGAAAAATCAATAATCACAAAGCTTTCATAATACAAGCGGATATTAATTTCGAAATTTTATTCAACAATTTACAACTCAATCGGCTCTATTAGCGGATTTGTTAGCATCTCATCAATTTTTTTATTTATTGGCTAATTAAACTCGAGTTTTTGATGTTGATTTACAATAAATCGAGTCTAGCCGAACTTTGAACGGTTTTAATTCGGTGAAATTCATTCTGTGAAACTTTGATGTTGTTGACAGTCGGTGTTTCATCAATAAAATTTCAAGACACCTCGAATTAAAGTTGTGAATTAAGACGACAGTTTCAGGATAAATGGGAAACTTTTGTGTCCGTCTTTTATTTTTTGATTTTCTAATTTACAATCGAAAACGACGGTTGGTGCGTAAAAGGGGCTTTCAAAAGGCAACCGTATAGAATTTAAAACGGTGGATATTGCTTTGAAAAGTGGCCAAACAGAAAAAGGCCACACACTACTCTAGCGGTCTGATGTAATATTTATAGTTTTCAATGTGAGCGTTATATCTAAATTTTAGATTGATTCTTCACTGGATGAATTTCAAACTGTATTCGTGTTTTAATTTTAAATTTTCCAGTATTGCATTGAAACTGCCGACAAATCGATATATTACACATTCAATATTGTAAAAATTGTTAATAAAGTTGATAAAATGAGAATATTGCAACTTGCTGAACGTTTCTATAAAAGTTTTCAAAATATAAAAGCATAATAATTCTATAGCTGTCGGTCTTAAGTCTATCCACGGTTTTATAAAGAAAAAAGCGTTATTTTGCAGACTTTATTCAATAGAGGCTAGAACTGATGATCGTACCGACGACAATCAATAATTCCATTGCCAACAAACAAGAATATAAAGGAAAAACACGATGGCTTTTCAGTTGGTTGTTAGATTCTAATAGAATACCACCACCTATTGAAAACGTCTATTTACCCAGTTTCTTGTCCACTCCTATTGCGCTAATGCATTCGTCAACGTCAAATAAGAACGCGCACACACATTTTGAATACATCATAAATAACAAAAATATTAAATGTCGCCATCGATGTCGCTAAATTATGAATACCGTAAATTCCATCTAGTCTCTACGTCAAGTAACAAGAAATACGGCGATACGAAATTTTCTAATATTAATATTTTCGAAATGGTGGACGATATGTCGCAGTTTTGACATATTGTCGTAAATTCCATCGGTAATATCTTCCGAAATAAATATAGTTATTAACGTTTATTAAATCTCTTGTCTTACCATCGTGCGGTATTTTCCTCCTATACGTACAACTTTAAGCTCATTTCGTGAAGTTCTATAATCATATTATAGAATTTGTGTAATTTATTGGAGATTTGACAATATTTGAAATCGATTCCAGTCAATATACTTACATGGAAATTGAGAATTGGCGATTTGAAATGACGCATTTAATGACCGATGTCTATTACGTATAAATGGACTGTTGAAATTCCAAGGTTTGTAAATGTGCCGATTGCTGAAGGCCTTTTCAACTAACCAACTCATTGAGTGGGATACTTTGTTAAATAATAGCCGCATTTCTAAAATAACGTTCGGCTCTTGTACTGATTTTGCCGAAAAATCCAATGAATTCCATCAAATTTCATTTAATTAAAAAAAAATCGTAAAACTCTCAGTCAATAATTATGTATTCAAGTGAATTCCAGTTAAAGAGCTGCGAGATAGCATTGAATTAATCAAAGAGGTCGGCACGTCATTAATAAAGCCACCAGAAGCCACAGATGTTAAGTTTGATATCCTACCTTATCGCCCCCAACATCGACATTTCGTATCAATTTGCATTTCATGCACAATCAACTCGGAGATTTTCCCGTCCGAACAGCCATCGTCAGTTCTTTTGGAATGGCAGTTTTTGCCGCTCCTAGCGGTTATGATAAATTTAAATCTGTTCAATTTTTCATCTAGTTTCGACTACAAACTAATACGGATAGACGCCTGGTTAAATAGACAGTGAACTCTAGGGAAATTAAAATTTTAACTAAACTCATATTGTTAACGCAAAGGTCTCCATTGTGATAACAACTCGTTCTGAAGGCTATCATGCGAGTAGTTAAAACTTTCGTTAAACGGACACAACAGGTGTATTGAAATAAAAATAAGTTCAAATCGTAAAGTTGAATCTCATTTAAATCCATAAAATAAAATAAAAAACAACTGACATAGAAAAAGAAGCTGGAATGTATTACGAACATTTCGAACATCCCACAAAAAAGCGACACCATTTAAAACATGAACAAAAGCAATTATGCCTTCAGCATTTTAATTCCTAATTACACTCTTCCTAATTATCCAGAAAATTTTCCATCTCATTCCTTCCCATGCAATTCTAGTAAGATGTTCTCAAATTTAATCAGGATAAAAGTCCTATTTTATTTTTTAATTACAAAAAAATTACTCCGACATGCATGCAGTAACGATGAAATTAAAAATGAAGCTGTATTAATTACGAAATCTACAAAATTCCAGTTTTTTATTCAATTATTATTAAATTCGACGATAATCGTAGCAAATAGCTTGACAAAACTTATAGAAAAAATTTAATTGCCTTCGGGATGTTTGCGATGGTAATTAGACTTAAATTTTTTCCTTCGTCTTCTGTTAGAAATCTCTGGACAAATTAATTGAACTCGAATTTTCCTTCTGTTTTTCCCTCTCGGTTTTTTTCCTTCCCGTCGGTTGGCTTTGTCTGTGTTCTTTTTGTTTTTAATGGTGCTGATGGCGCCCGATCTACATCTTGAGTGGAAATTTACTCCAACGGAACTAGAGTAATATGCAAATTTAATTTGCAATTACTAAATGGGGAATTTAAATAGAAATATAATAGAATGAAATCAAAAGTGACAGCTTATTTCTGATGCTGTCGCGTCTTTTTTAGCCCAAAAACGACCCCATCCATATGCTAATACGAATTTAGAGAGAATGAATCTTTTACAACGCTGAGAATTTTTAGAGTAGCGGCTTTAATATTGATGAAATTTTAATATCAACATTTCGAGGTATACAATCGAATGATAAACAGCCATTTGGAATAACCACAAAAAGCGTTTGTTTCGTATTATTTTTGAATATAATACAATATAACTTAGAGTTTATATGTTTATTTAACGAACCTTCTGCGACATAATTGTTACTGAAAATTATAAAATCAACGTTATATGGAAAGCTGAAACTCTGCGGTTACAACTGTAGTGCTATGCAATCGCCTAATTTCACTTTGCATGTTCAACAAACGATAAAGAAACGACATTTGTTCAAACTTACTAATTCGTGTCGAAAACTAACTCCAAACATCGTAATTGATCAAAACCTATTCCACTATTTACACAACATCAAAATTGACTTGGTTTGACTATTTCTCGATAGATTCACTTTAATCCAACATTTTGATACTAAATTTGGTTTTATAGATGTGAATAAAACATGTTTGTTGGAGTCTTGGTGATTCTATTGTAAGTATGTCTCTGTTGTGAAGAAAGAAGATATTTTGGTTTGTTAAGCTTTTTTGTACAACAACAAGAACTTATCAACTTATTTATCTCAAACATTTACTTCAGCTTCAAGAATTTTGAAAGGAGTCCTACTGTCGGTGATCAAAGGGAAAGATCGTACTTGAGACAAACATTTCGGTGTATTTTGTAAAAAAAACAGCCGTGTCGTTTTTGTTTTTATGTGTCCTAATATTGAATCTTTGAATCTGTTCGAGAATGTCCTCTCGACAACGGAAATTTTTTTTTAAGATTTAGTCCATTGCTCAGGGCCGTAGCTAGGAAACTATTTCAGGTGGGGCTCAATTTTTGCGAGGGAGGGCCGTATTTTTTAAAAGATAGATTTCACAATACATATATAACAATTGTATGAGGAAGAAAAGATCTGTTTTAATGTTATGGGTGAAAATATAGAAAAAGTCAAAAAATTGTACAAAAAACATGTTGTTAGATTTTTGTCTGTAATTCAAATTTATATCAACATTTTGAAAAACGAGAAAAACCGTTCCGGGCTATAAGAAATGATCTTTTCAAAAATCTATCTCCAGTTGTCGTAGTCCCAAGGACGAGCGAGTAATCGCGAGTTAAAAATTCACATTTTCGCCGGTAAAAATCTTGAGATGTACCCCGTGCTCTTAAGATGTTGGGGTGGCAGGAAACTGCTACAGGGGGGTCTCAGCCCTATCTAGCCCCCCCGTAGCTACGGTCCTGCCATTGCTTCTAACCAATATCTAGAAATGATTCCTTTGTCGACAAACTAAAACAAATCGAATCGGGGAAAAACCGAGCGATGGTAAATTTTTTAAAAGATCCCAGGATAATAAACTAATCTACTATGGAATAATAAACAATCAAATTTGCAATTGTAAGGTTAGAAATTTTAACAAATAACAGTTGGGGAAAACAGTTGAAAAAAATACGAATTGATTGAAATTGAAAGTGTATTTTTCTGACTAATTGATAATTTTTAATAATCGATATCTCCCTAGTTTGGCGATATATTCTAATGACTCAAACATCATTAGAAACAGCAGTTTAAGGAGCATCGGAGACGTATTTTATCTTGGAAAATTCCGATAAAATTGTGAGTTACAGGGAATAATCTTGGAGCATGTGTTTTTTCTTATTTTTTTCGTATTTCCCCTGTAACTCAGCAAAATATTATCGATTTTCCAATGATTTTCTTACAGTATAAAACAAATTGAAATAACATTTCAAGATCCTAAAAAAATTCTCAGTTTCTCTGGAAAATCTACATCTTTCTTTCGATACACTGCCTGAGAAATGCCAACTTTAATAACGGATATCTTGTATATTTAAAGAGATATTGTAATGAGTACTACCGCATTAGAAAGAGCATTTCAAGGAGTAGGTAGGGGTGTTTTTATTTTGGAAAAATTCGACTGAATTCTAAGTTACAGAGGACAATCGTGGTGCACATTTCCGTCTATAATTGAGCCAATATTATCGATTTTTCAATGATTCTCTCACAATAGAAATTGAAAGAGCTTTCTAAATAAGTTACTTATTCAGAAAATTTATTGATTTTGGTTTCTGTTCCTGTGTCCAATTCTGCTTTTGTTTTTGTTTCCGTCCCGTTTCCGTTAAAATAACTTGTTTCCGATTCTGTTTCTGTTGTGACACTTCCGTAACGTCTCTGCAAAAAATAGGTGGATAATAGGTGTTGCTGTTATTCTGCTATTTTGAAGAATCGATCAAAATAAGTGCATGTTTCTCCATTCTAGTGGCTAGATTAAAATTGGTTGTTTAATTGAATGAAATTCTATCACTTTTGTTATTTTTGAATAAAAAAGCGGATAAATAAAAAAATGACCAAATGTGAGGTGGAACAGCGTTGTACACTCTGTATAAATAATGTTCGATATGTGCAACTGGTTGATTTTTAAAATATACCATTTATTCTGTTATACTGATGTTTTTAAACGAAACAATATAATGAAAATTATTGATATTGAATGTAAAGTATGAAGTTCAATTTTGATTCATTTGTATTATTAATAATGGAATTTTCAATGTTGCAATTATTTAAAAAATGGTTTTAACATCCAATATTCGAAATATTACTGTTTCATATTCAACAATCAATACGTATCCAACGATATTATAATGGAAATCCGGCTATTCACAATTGCTTTACTTAAATGTTAACTTTTCCACCCTAAATATACCCTAGTCTATTATAAAGGCGTGTTATTATAGGCAACATAAACTGTTAGAATTGATATCAAAGACCAGTAGCCATGTGCTTGTTCAAATAACTCAAAACCATCATCTTTCATCTTATCTTTGTCACCACTATCCCATATTTTTTTCGGTTGAAATTCCCCGTCCTAATGTTATTTACAGTTACATTTGATCTGTCTTATCTGTTTCGACCCGGCAACAATTAAATTTTCGGTAAATTCGGTGGAAATTCGCCATATCTGTACAGAATTTATACAAGCGGTATTCTTTGTGTATTGATAGTTTGTTTTTTGTTGACAAGATCACGAAGAGAACGTGATGAATTCCGAATACGTGTACAAAACTATCAAATCCCAAATCGACAATTTATTGACAATTTTAAATAAGCGACATTTGAATATTAGATATCAGTGAATTGTTATAAATCATTTTCCAAGATGAATTTTATCGAAACTACGTGCCGTGTTTTATTCAGTTATAAAACGATTTAACAAAGACAAAACCCAACTAGAATAGGGAAAAATTGAATAATTACCCTATTTTATCTTTGATGACACGTACATCGTAAATTAAAAATATTATACAAAAATACGCGAATAGATTTAAAAACTTTCCAATCCATCCTAGTTTTATTCTACTGACGTTTTAAATTTATTAACAATTCCAGCTTGAAACAGGATTAGTTATAAATACGCCCTTGAAAGTTTTCGCAAATTGTGTCGTGTTCATTTCGTGTTCCTGCCAAAGGAATTATCGCAGACAGTAGGCATACAAAAAAAAAAAACGACGGGAAAGGAGTCCCTGTGGGGAAAAGATGAGAATTGCAACTTTGAAACAGCTTAGCTGTTTTATTAAATTTTGTTTGGAGAGAGGATAATTCAATTTAGATTGCAATTGGATATTTCTTTGGCACCCAGTTTTATCCCTGCAGTAAAACGGAAAAAATCCAACTCTTAATTTACAGGAAATATTTGAGGAATCTGATCAGATTCTATTTTTAAATTCGAATACTGCGCGTCTCCAGCTATCACCCCCAATATTATTATTATTACAATCTATATTTAAAATAGAGGCTACGTTACATAAAGCTTTTCATCCGGTTGGTCCTTGATTTGTCTGAAATATGGTTGGGGAAGTGGAAGCGACCTATGTTGAAAGCTTCTATTGTGTCGAGTTCCTTTCATCCACTTTACGAACGGATCGATATCGGTTGATCAGTGGCATATTAGAGTGAATCGGAAACTTCCGTACTTTAGAGTCTGGTTAATTCTAACTAGTCACTCACTTTAAGACAATAGTCTTAATGTTTTCGTTGGGAACGTGGTAGAATAGATATGATGGAAATTAGCATCATTGTGCATTTCTTATGCTCAATTTGCCAAATGCACTGCATTCGCTCTAATAGAATAGACCGAATATTTCTAGACAAATAACAGAAGTTTTAATGTTGGAATATATTCGGAAATTCTTTAAATTTATATCGACTAATAATTGTTTTTGTTAAGGTGCCAATAGTGGCAAAATTATATGCAAGCAATTTACTTCAACATCTATTATCTGAAACTATCTTTGAATTGTAATAAGTGATTCAATCCCTATAGAAATTGCGCCAATTGTTATCGGAAATTCTAAATGGTTATTGATTGAGAATCGAATCAATTTCTCTTAAATGTCGCAATTTTCACCGACCAAATTACTAGAAAGATTTGTGTGAAGGAAACACTCAATCTTGAGAATAGTTTGAATTATTAACGAATTCATCGGTCGAAAAAAGCCGACTTTTCAGAGTACGACACGTCCCCATAGACTACTTGAAATTTTACTGACGATCTCTAACTAATTCTATTTAATAATTACCGAACTAATGAAAGGATGAATATTTCAATAGTCGGGATCGTTTACCCCGAGCTCCCTTCAAATATTGAATTAACAATAGTGGAAAAATTCGATTGACGGTATTGAGAAGAAAAGAAAAAAATATGGTAATACCTTTGGCATGATAAATTATCGTGGGGCTTAATGAATTCGACAAACTGATGTAGAGAAAAAAAGTATCATAAATTTCAACATTAATTTCCAATAAATCTCCAACACGTCGGTGTATATTAAGTGAATCATTAATTTTACAATTGACAAACCAACTAACCTTGTGGTTCACTCCCGGAGAATATCGATTTTGCAAAAATAATCAAACTTTTACAATTTATTAACAAAACAAAATTCGCAGCAAATTCAGATAGGAAAAGGGGGCAAATTCGAAAGCCCCTAGATCAAATTTCGTTGAACAGGAAATAGTTCTCTATCCGACCGGGGATTTTACCCTAGATCGCAAATAATAACTTAAAGCAATACATCACCCTATCGGCAGGGTGGATACCCTACTTATCGTGCCTGATCCGGCATGCATTATGTAAGTCACCATTCCGGCCGCGTCAATTTGTTCGACAAACAAATCTAGAACCAAGGGTGCCTTCTATTTCGAAAAATTCTTAATCTATAGAGAGATGATACGACAACACTCTACCCACCTTATCTGATTATAATTTTATACTTTAAGCATATCATTTTTCACACATACGCCTCTTTAAATTCCCTAGATGCTGCGACTGTCAAGAATGAGTATTGTTGATATGCTTACGTCCTGGGGCATTAAAATTTCACACGTATCACATACCACGACACATATAATGTAACTGAATATCGAGCTCAGTTATAAAATATTTACAATGAATATCAGATTTCACGCAACAGAGATTTACACCAACTCTCACCGTCTCGAATATACACGAAGAATCAACCGACAACTATTAAACCCATTAAATGGATAATCTGATAATAGCCCGCTAAATATCCATAATTAAAATTTTATAGCCATTTTCGGTTGTAATTATAACCGAACAAAGCATGTGTCGTTGAAGAATTGCCTGACTGTAATCGCACGATTATAAGTCTTAGCATTGCGACAATTTCGTGTCACGTAATTCACCTCGTCTATTACATCTTATCTAGTAATAAAACGACACCAACCGGCGATATTTTTAGAAAAATATAATAGTTGAGGAAATTGGAAATTCGAATATTCAGTCTTTAGAAAAACTCAATTAACAATCAAAAACAACCCCTTTATTGTTGTTATTGTATGTAAATTAATATTTTAGAAAATTAATATCACCAAAGGTCTAAAATTAATTTATTTTGTTGTTTACATTTAACACCCCTGACCCTTTATTAACGTTTAATTAGTAAAATTGGTTGCATTTGTTATATATTTCCTACCATGCGTATGATAATTAGATATTTAAAATCTACCTTTATTATATCAAATTGTAACTATTTCAATTTATCTTGTTATACTGTTGTCTATGGAATTATTCAATTCGTGTATAAAATTAGAAATGGAATCGAATTTGGCATGAACTATTTCATTGAACATAACACCACCTGTTTTACTTCCGGTTCATATATGGCGCTAAATTTTATTAATTTGGGAAAATTGCCGTTTTTTAAATGTGTAAAAACAAGCATTTCGTGCAATTTGGTCACGCTAAATTCCTTAAACTGTGGTTCAATCGGATATTGGAAAACATTATTTTAGAGGCGATATTTATTGGTATCGATATTCGAATTTAACGCGCAGATTAAGTAACGAAATAATCATAAACTGACAAAGTTTATTCAATATTCTATTCAAATTCATACACAGGTTGATTTGAACGTTCATTTTCTCGTTGAAAACGTTAAATTTGCTATTAACAAACATGTTAAAATGGATCTTAATATGGACAATAAGGGTCTGTTTAGGCGGACGGTGAAAAATGGTGGATGCGCCGAGTGACGACGGCTTTACCTGTCATCAAGCGTAACAATTTTTAAACCTCCATTGCCTCAACTTTAATTAAACTTTCACAAAATGCAATTTCGTGAAAAAGTTCAACCGAAAAAGACCGCACGTTTAAGATAAGCAAAATTATAACATTTTCCTACCGAAATGGGTTGACTCCCTTGGAAATATTTCGTATTAATGTACAAAAAAACAAACTAACAATCAAACAATAGACTATAGATTTGGGAATTGGTTGGAATCCCCTAGATTTGACGCGAATAAAATTAATTATCGTAATCTTGCATTCAAATCTGCAGCAATTGGAACGTATCTCGTTTCGAGTTACCTTTTATTTACGTTGAACTCCTCTCTAGCTAGTCTTATTAGAAGCGGAAATGGACAGTTAAACTGCTCTACAGTTGAACTTTATAGTATGTAAAGATTTTTGTTGTACAAACAGTAATGAAATTTTTATTAATTGTAACTTGAGACAAGCACAAAACGTCGTTTTATTTGAAATAAATCGGATAAACTCAACTAGAATTAATAAAAGTTTATTTGGTCGGTTGTATTCTCTTTTAAATTGCTTCTTATCGTATTTGGTATTTTTGTGAAATGAGAATCGAAGCAAATTTTAGACTTTACATGAATTTTACATAAAATTGAGGCCATTCGCCCGATCATTGAGCATTATCGATTTTATCGCGAGAGATGATGGATAGTTTTGCAATTAATATCGCCGGACTTGGGCAATTTCATGTACAACTGGAGATATGTTTTGTTAGTAAAAATTTAAGTTTATTACGGCAACAGACGATACTGGGCTAATTTATTTTCTATTAATTTATAAACGGGTGAATTTCAAGGGAAATGTTGTTGTATATTGAACGGTGGCTTATCTCGCTCCTTTGGTTCTTTTAATCTTATTTTGCTAACCGTTACATAGGGAATTTGGTGGGAGAGTTATTTTTATAATCACATAAATTGTGAAAAATCTGGAATCTCATGCAAAACTACAACCATCTTCCAGTTTCATCAGTTCAATCTTGTCGAATTTATTTCCCAATTTTCTTGATATCGATCGAAATTTTACTTTCTAAAAGAATAAACCGGAGAGCCTTCTCAATCTTTCCCCTATCCAATATCCGTGTATTATCAACCGCTCTCGGGAAACTTTTCACAAACACCTTCATTTAAAACAAGCATTACAAGAAATAAATAAAACGTTCTCTAAGAAAGAGGAGAAAAAAATTGAGGTCTGCTTCTATTGCACCAATGTAATTCCCAATAGTGTCGTTTACTTTCCATTAACAATTTACAAAGTTTTAAACCGTGAAATCGTACAATAACAAATACAAAGAAAACCGTCCACTAGACAGACGATTATCGAGCGACTTTCTAAGACAAATACGGTTAAGAAATTCATAAAACTAAATGTGTAAATACGAGAATGAAAAGAGCCGAACAATAAATTTGATTATCAATAAAAAAAAGGGACAAGAATTAACGAATTCAGACATGAACTTCGACTCAATTTTTCCTTTAATGCTCCTTCTATAAATGTCACGTAAAGAAAAAACGAGCATAAAATTCAACAATGACGACTGACGACGACGACAGCAACAAAAAACGGTAATTATAATTTACGATCGTCTTAGAATAGTCTTTGAATGGTTGCTTTGCTGTATTGTGTCTGTGCGTGAATGCGTGTAAAGAAGGCAAAATACGTGCCACCGATGAAATTAAGATAATGATGCTAAAGTGCTTTTAACAGATGTGATGTTTAAGGGCGGTGTAGGTAAAAAAGATGCGAATTCGACGACAACATGGAAACAGGTGCATAGAATAAGACCGGTATTAACGTTGGCGCCTACAATAAATTTCCCGTATAGCCCATAAAAACAATGGTTAGTTAATTATTTATTTATAGATACCGTATATTGCCCTAAATAATACTAGACGTTATTCGAGTTGATGGGTAGATAAAAAAGGGAGATGGAATTGAAAATTTAATTTTTATTATATTCTCTGAACGACTATTCGGAAGTTTCTTGCATTTTCAATTCAAACAACTCATACTACTTTACGAAATTTTCAATTAGCTTCAATTACTAGAATCAACCCACCAATCTGCGTTTATTTTAACAAAATTACGAAGATCACCCTTTAACCTTTTCTCGCTCTAGTTGTTGTTTTTGTTCGTATTGTATTCGTGTCATCTACATTGTGTGTAATCATCATCTACATCAACCTAGTCATTCTAGGCCTAGTAAAGGGATAAAGTGTTAAGTGTTGTTGTATCCAAGCAACTTACGCCCATAATCGTTGAAGAGCAATGCAGTTGGTGTGTTAAAATTGTAGATCTACGAAAAGACGATGACTTGGAGAGTATTGTTTTGCTGGAATTTCGGGGCAAGTATTCGTAAATGTCGTACCCACAAGTTAAGTTATGGCGGCCAACATATCCGGCCCTTTTGAATATTTAATAAAAGGTAGAAGCTACTCATCAGACATCACAGAAATCGAATCGGCGATAAACACAATCATAAATTACTCAAATATTTATAATGGATGAAGGGAAAATCCCAAGTCAAATTTACACGATTATCACAAATTAATTAGAAAAAATAATCCAATACAATTGTTATCAGTGTTCAATAATTCACGACAATTCATTAAGGGATCCACGAATCAAATTCCATTCCAATCAACTGTAATACTTTTTAATTTATGTAAAAATCGAATCAGTAAATTGTTCAAAACAATGCTAATCAACAACAACAGCATTTTATTAATCTATCAAATTAACAACTGTAAATTTGGCATGCCAAACAATCCATTCGATTCTGTTTTGATTGAAACACAAAAAATTTCGCCTGTTTGAAGTTGAATGCAAACTACGCCCCTAGAGCAAAACTTTCGCCGCAAATACAAGCTCAGTATTGTCAGTTTCTCAAACAAAAAACAACTCTGGTAAGCATTTTGAACGGGTGAAAAAATATACAAACCTGCTAGTATTTTGAATTATTACTTATCGTTTAATTTTGTATCCTTTTATAAAGATTCTAAAGGGTGCAGCAAAGTTTCTACTGAAGAAATAAATATGAGAACTTGACAGATTTTATGGAAGCTTTCAAAGTTTTCAAAACTCAATTTTTGATCGATACACTACAGAATATTGAGTATACAAGTTGCTATTTCACTTTAAAACAATTGCGATGCATTTAAAATTAACCTATAATGGAATGCGTGTTTTTCGTGAAATTTTAATAAGTATCGACGAGCAAGTCTTGTTATCGCTTCAATATTGTTATAAAATAGTAACGTTAACTGTTAACGAGCTTTAACTTTGTTATAAGTACTGATAAAGATTGAAATAGCCTAAAGTAGTGCAAACAAAATGTAGTTGAATGGACTTTCGGTTGGGGTATTCGTTTCAAGTGGGGTCAAAGTTTAACACAAAAGTTATAGTGTGTGAATTCAACACCTCAAGAAACTTTCACTTGTGTTTCTGTCAACATTAAAATACTGACGGAATTCTTGCAAGGATAAACATATGTGGAGAACATACGGAAATAAATAATATTGTAGTCGAAAAATATGGCTGCGTACATTTGTACAAAATATAGAATTCCTGTTGTAACTTAATAAAATAATATATGCTGCCACTTGTTTAAATTAAATTAACAACTCTAATCACCAAGAAAACATTCCCGCTCCAGTATGGTTATATAACGCAAAGTAGCCAGAAACATGTTACATTTTGAAAATGAATTTGCCTCAATGTTTATCCGGTAAATTCTCTATTACATTACATCGCCAAGTTTCCATCGCTGTTCGTTGTTCGCTTATTTAGTAAACTTCAGAGTTATATATTTACTTAGTTTTTGTGTTAGCTTCAACATAATGTTATATCGATCACATAAACTTTCAAGATGAACACTATAGGAGTGTTTAACTTGACTGTATAGCGATGAGAATATTAATATAAAGACGGTTTATTTGTTCGTTCAAGACGCGCGTTTTTTTTTAATGAAAATAATTTCAATAGATTTTTGTAATATTTAATCTACAAGCCGTTTGAATAATTGCCACATAAAATTTCGACAAACTACAAATGACACTATTCCAAAGATAAATGATTTTGTAGTCGCTAAATCGACTGCATATTTTGCCAATACATTGGTTTGATGAAAAATTTATAAATATAAAAGCAATAAATCTGCGGTAGTCAAATTTTTTTCAATATACAAACATCCATGTAAAATTGTACAATCGAAATTCCCAGTTTGTACAATAAGCCTATCGTGTTACAACGTAATAATGAATTATTATCATGTGGTAAGATGGGACATTCTTGACTTACGCACTTTAGTCATAAATTTAACAAAATAGTGGAAATTCCTTAAATTCACCCTCTTTCATCTAACTTTATAAAATATATTATATGTTGTATATAAATTGCATTGTTAGTCACTATAAATAGACGGTTTTGTGACGATTTTTTCTCCCATTTTGGCGTCAACTTGGCAAATTGTTTCAGTTTATTTCCGATCTTTCAAAGATAAATTAAAAACCAGGAAACGGACGAGAGAGAAAAACAGCACATAAATATATTACTAACAGATATATTTAGGCTTTTAACGAATTAATTTGTGATTTATTGCAACGAACAAACATGCATAAAATAACAAATGTTCAAATTTCAAAGCGAATTCTGTTTTTTAATTCATATTACAAATTTTTAAATTGTCAACGCAATATTTTATCGAGATGTTACGGAAGCGTGATAACAAAAACAGAATCGGAAATAGGTTTATTTTAATGGAAATAGAACAGAAACAGAAAGCAGAACGGAAGCGGAAATATAAACCAGAAAAATAAATTAACAGGTACAAGAAAACTAATAAAGATGCTGGAAAATTTCTAGATTTGGAAAATGCTCTCGATTTGCTGTATACTGTATGAAATCACTGAAAAATTAACAATATTGGTTGAATTATAAGGAAAAATATGAAAAAAAGTACAACAAAACGACCGTCCTCCGTAACTCAGAATATAAACGACATTTTTTAATATAAGAAAGCTCGTAGATATTCCTTAAAATGCTCTTGTTGATTGTATTACAATATTTTATAAAATTAAAGAGATATTGATGATTAAAAACTGAAATTTTTTAAATACCGTCTCGGAGAAAATAAGTGATATAGATTCTTAAGTTATTGTCAATTTTCTGGAAATCTAATAAGTTTATTAGAGGATTTCTTGGAGATTTCAATTGTAAGAAAATCATTGAGAAATCGATGAATTCCACACCTTCAAGTTTTAATGAATACATACTGCTCATATATTAGTGACTTCCGTTATATAGCTGTCTAAAAAGATGCAGAAACAGAACTCTAAAGTTTTGCGGAAATTCCACAGTTTCGGCACCGGAAAACACATCTCTGATACAGTGCTTTTCACTTAAAATTCCCATTATTTGATGAGCGCTATGGAAAATATTTTAAGAATTTATCGGAGGGTCAAAATTTGAACCTCTTAGCTCATCGGCAGTTGACCAAAAAACGCTCGTTTTAGATAACGTTTCAATTTTGAAAATGCGTCAAGCACCTCAAATGAATCATTTACTTTTTCCATTTATTTCCAGGAATAAAGACAAAAAATTTCTACCCATTCCAGAATAAAATGGAGAAAAACGAAAAAAAATAATGTTAGCAACTTTATTTAGTTATTCGGTATGCGTAATTCATTTAAAAAAATTGTGCAATGGCCAGAAACAAGCGTTTTTGACCAACTTCCCGATGAGCTGCGAGGTTCAAATTTTGGTAAAATGATTTTTAGAGGCTTTGCCATAAATCCCTAAAATAGTTTTCAAATAACGCAATATAAAATATGCTTTTAGATGAGAAAACCTGTATTTAAGTAACCAATGAAAAATGGTGGAGGCGCCGGGAGACATTTATCATTTCATTGACACTTAATTAAATTTATTTATTTAACGAATAATCATTGAAATATTATTGATATTTCGATACAGATTCTGCTTCATTATCAAATAATATCGCCCAACTTATCACCGAAATCTTCAAAGCGTGCTCACGTTTGAAGTAGCGATAATATTAGTCTAGCTAATACTTAACGGGAAAGTCAAATATAAAATTAGCCTTTAAACTAATCGCTTTACTCCAGAATAAAATAAAAGGGAATTTTTTATTTAACGCCTATTGTCTATTTAATCATGGGCTAGTAAAAAAATCGCTCTAATCTGATTATAGACCGTTGAAATAATAACAAAATGGCAGCGCATTTAAATAGATTAAAACGAAAAACGACAATATTCATCTGTTAAAGTTGGCAATGAATTAAGGTAGACCGGAAGTGACCTCTATCGCATCTGAACTAACTTCCTGTCGTGAACATCCTGCCTTGATAACATTGTGTTATAATAGAAAATGTTGGCGTATAAATGACAATCTATACATGCTAATTTCATAGATAATATTCGAATGTTGAATATCGTTTTCAAAATGAAACTATAAACGCCATTTTTATTGTATTTACAAATGGCTCATATTATCGTGTACATTTTTATTTTTATTTTCTATCTGTTTATTCAATAGACAATAAAATTTGATGTCATAAACAACGCAATATATCACAAAAACTGATAATATAGTCAGTTTTAAAATAAGCTTTCGGCGGTATTATCCATCATTCAGCTCATTTCATGCTTCAGCTCCACTACTATAGCACAGCCTTTAAACATCAAACAATTTTATAATAACTAGCAGATGTTTAACGCGAATCGAAATAGTAACTTGTTCAATAACAGTATAATAATAATAATTTTAATTTGTATGTCCTCATTAAGCGCCGCTCTTGCTCTCTTTCCCATCGTTTTTCTATGGCAATATTAACGATCTCGAAAGCTTAAACAGTTTTAATGCTTTTTCCGCAGACTAGAATTTCAGTTTGTAAACGTAATGAGGGTGCTACATATAAAAAAAAAAACGACAAAGTAATCATAAAAAAATCTCTTGTGAAATTCAGTATCAAAGTTTTTCACATAACTCATTAAACTTACACAATTGAAACAGCTATCCCGTCACTAACATACAGCAATTAGTGGGCAAAATTAACGCTTGTAAACCTGACTTGAGATTGTTTTTAAAGTAGTAACTTGAAACCAGACGACGGCGACAGATTCGTTATAATATTATTAAGCAAGTAGAACAACTGTAATATATTCTTTGAAACGAATTGTAATTTTTACAATTTAAAAAACTTTCTAATTTGATGGTTTTTTTATTTTAAAATACAGACGAGTTTTACTGTTGGAAATCCCACACTTCGTTTGAGTAATTAACTCAGCTCCTCGGAGAGTTGATTCTTGCCGCATGTAAACTAACTGCTACAATATCCACAATCAAAAAACGCAAACAATCACGGGAATTATTTGCTTATTTGAAATTAAGCGAGCGAATTTTGTAAGCAACAGATTATATTTCAAGATAAGGCGGAATTTTTCAATCAACCAAAAATAAATTAAAATGCCAGTCAAAGCACAATAACGACAACATTGTAATTATGTTCGCCGCATTTAAAATTCCTCCAACTTCGCTCTTATCCATTTCGCTTTTTCAATATCTCATTTCTAGCGCATATGTTGTTGAATATTTGAGAACTGAATATGGAGCGAAACGGCGAAATTTACCGGAAGTGTGACGACTTGATGCACGTTTAACCAAAGCTTTTTCGAACATGCTCCCGTTGATATTGATAAGTTTATCGTTCCAGTCGTGAAAGCGTACAGCCTACATCTACCTTATCGCAATATTGTACGAACATCTTTCGCATACAAATAAACACACAAGGAAAAAATCAAGCACAAACTCGCATACGTTCACGAATAACGATCAAAATTCACGATAACAATCAATTCGATTGAAATTTTTCGTGTAAATTCAGTATTGCATTGCACACCTATAAGACGATCAATCAATCTATTTGATTCATAAATGTTGTTAAAGTTGGCGAAATCGAATTATTTTGTATCAACTGAAGTTGAATAGAGGCTCGTTTAATTTTATTATTGAACAGATTTTTTGCGCAATTTTTTAGTTGGGGCTTTTTCGGTTGATGGCCCAAAGGTTGTGACTGTATAGTTATGCTAATTTGTTTAGCAAGTTACCTTTTTTATAATGAACCTAGAATAATGATGACTTTTTTGTTGGCTTCCCACAGATTGTTCAATTCATTTTGCTAATAGGAGAACGGTTGTTAATTTCAGTAGAAACTAAAATCTTGTCGAAGTGTATGACAGGTTTTAATGAAGTTGATTGCACGTGTCTTGAACAGAATTTCCTTTTGTTGAAGCGAAAATGCAAACACTGAACAAAGTCAGCAATCCGAAGTAGTTCATTCTTATCTTGACATCTCATAATTGAAAATTGTAAAAGAGTATAAAGTAGAAATATGTTTTTAGTAAACTGTCAAGACGCAGTATTTAAAGATTATAAAAGACGATAATTTCCTCGATCTCCAACAATGATTTACATTTTCAACAGATCCTGTTTGATATGATCGAATTGCCATTGTGACAATCTTCCATAGGGGATCTATCTGGTAATTTTCGTTTAGCCGAAGCAGGGGAATGATTTTGTTAGCAAAACACGACTGTAATCACCAACCCGGTACAGTTCTGGTGCTTGTCATTATTGTACTTTAACCACCGATTCGATTATCTGTATATATGTTGACGATTCGATCGTTAAATATAACGACCTGGCCATTTTAAAATAGCAATAATGTTGACAATAAAATACAAACGAGAATATTTTAGACTTTATCTAAACGGCAATTATATTGTTGTTTTGTTTATTCAATGTGTTTTAGATTAGGACGACGATTAAACGTTTCGAAATTCATATGAATTTAGGGTTGAATTTGACAGAATTGAGGGAAATACTGAATGGGAATGTTTAAAGAAAACGAGGTAATGAAGCCATCCATCTCTAGGGACAATAAAGCGAATTAGTCTGTCAAGGAGAAACGGAAGACATTCCTAAAGACTATCTAGAAATATCATCTACAAACTAGAATACGAATTCCAAATGAACAAGCCAGACAAAAATAATGGAATTGGTTTAAATGCCCATCTGGCATACATTCAATTTTAACAGAAATTTTTATATTATCGTTTGGAAACTTGTAAGTTGCCAGCACCCTCTCACACATCAAAGTAAACATTCTACTTTCTGCACCCGTTTTTGATCCTATTATCACCATACTGTAATCTACTTATTCACTTTTTTCATCTGTTATTTCCGTAACTATATTGACCGAACATAGGTGGTTTTGTTACAAAGACGAGTGTAACACGGCAAATGTAATTTGTAGTTGATGGAATAGTGAACCACTAACATCATTTTGGTTAAGTGAATTTCCTTCCAAGATGCATAGTTGAAGATTTTACATTTACAGTTATGTGTTGTGCGGCGTTAGTAAACATTAAGTTTTACTGTTTGTTTGTTTAGAATGCAAATCGAAATTCAACTGCCGGTTACATTGTTAACGTTTATTATCAAACATTAACGACGACAACAAACCTGGGGAGCTTTATTGCACCTACACGATATAAAAACCAAAAAAAAATCCACAAGATTTATATCAATCGAATAATTATCAAATATTGATTGATTTAGGGAAAGTAAAGAAAAAGTTACCAGGAACGAGGGAAAAAATAGGCCGGATATCGAGTGAATAGTAGACTACCCAGAAAATATACCAAAATCAAATCGTTTGCGAGGCAAGTTTTCACATAACGACATTCGTTCCACAGTATTTCTCCATCTAAATCGACGATCTTTCTTTATCATTTTATATTCGTATAATTCTCTATCTTTGTTTTGTGTGAACACAACATACGTTCATCTTCAGGGTGCAAAAACAACTTGTAAACGGACCATTTACTTCCAGTTTTCCTTACCGCACTGTCCTCTTCCTATTCTATTTTATTCCCTAGTCTTATACGTTTGTCTGTAGGCGATGCACCATACACATAAATTCACAGCTAAACTAATCGTTGATTTAACGGGTGGCTATTCAAATTTGTCTATACTATTTCTATAAAGCGAATTGAATAGTTTGAATTGCGCGCCACTCAAACGATCTATCATTGTTCATATTTATAACCCCAAAATTTCAATTATAAGTACGTTTTAGGGAAGTTAAAATCGGAAAAACAACATCTATGCAAATAATTCACCAATTCACCAAATGACTGGAAAAACACCATAAGGAACACGCGAATAAAAATCTCATTAACCAAATTTATAATTGTTAGGTTAGAACATCTGGGGAGTTTTATTATCAACTCATTGGGCTAAAAATTTGGTTAAAAGCTTCAATTTCTATTGGTCAAATTAAAAATCGATAGCAAGATAGTACTGAAAGTAAAATAGCACATTATGGATAATAAATCAAAAAAGGGTCGAAAATTTCAACGTTAAAAAAAATTCTTTGTAAATATCCGTTTTTATCTGCTTTGTTCGAAACCAAGCCTGTATAAATAGTCGAAAATATTGGAACCGGAGCACAGGAACACAAGATTAAAACTAATCTTGTTCAAATTTATAATTTTTAATGTTGGAAACTCGAAAATGGAAAACTTATCACGGCCTTAAAATAGTAAAATAGAAAAAAACACTTACCTGTGCCAAAAAATTAGTAATTTTTCAAAAAATTAAAACAGCAATAAACACCAGAATACAAATGGCAGTAAAACTTGCAATTTGAAGGTTAGAGCACCTGGGGAATTTAATTGCCAACATGTTTTAGTGGCGCGCAATTTAAAATTTTCAATTTCTATTAACCAAATCGAAAATTTTGAACTATCTTCTCTTATTTTTATTAGTACCGAAAGTTTAATAATAAACTTTCATCAAATAGTATACCATAAAATAAATTAAACCAATTTTTATAAAAATCCCTTAAACACCCATTTTTAACAACTTTGTCTGAAACCTACCTTGTACAAATAATCTATAAATTCTTAAAAATTCCGAAATCATGTTAAATCTAACGTTATTCAAATTTATAATTTTAAGGTTAGAAACTCAAGCAATCGGCGGTTTTACAAGGCTGCCACCTTCGATTTTTGGAGGGCGCGCAATTCAAAATTCCCAATTTGATCAAATTATCGCCAATCACAGTAAGAATCGTGCACAATCAATAGTTGAAATGCAGAAAAAATGGACAATAAACGGTTCCATTAGTGTATCTCTGGTATAATTAAAATATCGAATTTTGGAATAAATTTCAACAACGGCAATGAACACAAGTTGGCTCAATTATTGTTTAATTATGCACGGATATCACTTGATGATGTGAAGCGGTGAAATGCAATAATAAATGGAACAAATCATTATAAACTTTAGTTTAATAGCTTTCAAGGGTTATAATGCAATGTATATTTAAAATAATTCTGTTCTAGCTCATGAATTTTCCAATTATTGTCGATAATTCATTTTATTATAGCACAACTATTGTTCTACTTATCAAACATTGTCTATTATTACATTTAATTCGTTTTTATTTCAATTGTAATTAAACGAATTGGTAGAAAATTCAACAACAAGCAACAAAACCGTGTACCTTGTCAGGATACTCGGTTAAGTCCGCCTACGATTGCTCCTTCCGCAATTCCAACCCCAAAGTAGGCACTACACTGTTGTTCCAAACAACTGAATTGTATTTTGTGTTGGTATTGGGAATCGATCAGCTAATTGAACGACAATCTATTTAATGTGGGCGAAAAATTTCGTTTGGCGGATAGAATTATACTCGAATTTCCGAAATTTGGTTTTTATCATCCCTGGTCACATCTCCCAAACCTTCATCAATAGCCTTTTATATCCGTCTGTTGTATTGATTGCCCGCAGGTTTCGAGATGGTGAAAGGACGTCGCCTCCGCCTCACTATTACCAGTAATCATTCCTTCAGTTGATCCAAGTACCAGAACTTTGACTTGATAATTCCAATTAACTTGGCCGTAATCTACTACAGCCTATTCGATGTACTGACTAATCAATCTCTAAGTTTGCATTATTTCAACAATAAGGCTAAATATTCACGCTTGAAATATGTTAGAATCATAAATTATCTAGACTGGATGTTGTATAAATGTAGGCGTATTAGGGGAGATTCGCACGATCTGTCCATTAACCTGACGAAATGTGTGTCATATAAGGGAACGTTCAACGTTCATTTCCTTGCCGATGTCATTTATTGTAGATAATTTCCATGAAAATTGAGAAATTGCGGAAGAATTTGCAGCAATTGATCAATAATCAAGAATTTAAGTGATATCGATCGGCTCTCTAATATTATACAGTGAGCACTAAAACAACCACCAACACAGGAATTAATTATTGTATAATTAATGAAGTTGAACATACTGGAAATTCAATTATACTACTTAATTTTAATAATTGTCCACTTACCTTTTTAAATATCGTACACCTAATTAATAACAATTCTTTGATAATGAATTGAATTAACTAAAAAGAGAGTTTGACGAGATTAAGAGGCCCATTCTTCATCATCGACAAGTTTTGCTTTTTTCATTCAATTAACCCTCACTATTATTTATAACAAATCCCTCCGGTGGTTTTTCGACTCAATTAAAATTTGGGGGCGATTTCAAAGCGGCCCCTCAGCCAGAATCAGACTGTTATGGCACAATCAAAAGGAGTTATTGGAGATTAATGGAAATTATTTATAAAAGTTGCAATTTCTCGTTTAAATTCAACTTGAAGTTCCTATTTATGCGCATTGTTACAATTACAACAATGCTTTATTATTGATCTATTTCCCCTTGAAAAATTCCATATCAAAAGAATTAACAATTGTTCCAATTTGTGCTAATCGGTAGAAGTAGAGCGGAATTGTTGGAGAGACATTACTGTACTTCAAAGCTTAAAATTCGGTTGTAGTTGTGATGAATGTTGTGGAAATAACAAAAGAGCATCTTTAATGATGTTTTTCTGCGTTTGTTCAGTCTGCACAAGTTCAGTTCATTATAATACGCTTCTTTTAAGTTTTAACATTTTCTATAACATTCTTGTTTTAAAATGATGCATAAATAAAATCGTTGATTGTTTCCTGATCTGTTATGCTTGGAATTATGGAAAAGCTATTTCTTTGAAGCACCCTTAATTAACGTAAGAATAGCTGACAGTATTACAAATACAGTTCGTTTGCTTGATAAAATTACATCACGTATTGTCATCCCACAAGTTGATTTAGACGAGTTTTTACGTTAGCATTTGAAACGCATATTTGATAAACTTTAATATTCAACTGGGAGCTCGGAAAGCCACTAATTATAATCCAACGGCAGATAATCGTGTAAACACGTCTGTAAATACGCTAAATTATGAGTAGATGTGTTCAATTGGCAAAAAATCGGAGTTTTTGTAGTAATTTTTAGGAAATATTCCAATTTTAATCGTCGCTATTTAGAGCTTAACTGTTTCGAAAGAGTTTGCTGCCGTTTTTACAGCATCTGTTGCCGAGCCGAATTTTCGGTTGGCGGTGTTACTAGATTTGTTGTGATTAAAATTTGAGTAACTGATTGGTTTTTGAACACACCTGAAACTCAATCGATTGGCCCGATTTGATGGACTCCAACGAATTGTAAAGGGACCTATGCCAGTCTCAACCACGTACACAATAGAGTTACACAGTCACACATGGGAATAGACGGCAAATAATCAGATTTGGACTATATCCGGACATGTTGTCTGTACAAAATTCTAACGACAGACTAGTTAGTTGTTGAATATTAGATGGATTTTAGATCGTTTTATGGCAAAAAACACGAGTTAATTGAAAGGCAATTGAATATTAATGTAGATGAGTGGATAGTTTCGTCAAAATTGAAGCACATAAATTCATTATAATGTTTACCTGTGAAGGTATCTGATAATAACAAAAGGTTGTTTGATCTATCAATATTGTCTTGTTTACATTTTGAGAACTTTTTTCAACGTTTTTTATCGCACTGCAATTAGCATCGAATATTGATGGTTTGTACCGATCAAACTTCGTTGAAATTTTGGTGTTTCATTTTTCCTACATTTCAGTCAATATTTGAACGTATTACAAATTTCAAATAGCCCGGAAGGAACGGGAAAATCTTGATAACAATCCAACCACACCTTCTCTATTTATTTGTATGGAATTTTCGACAACTGATTGTGAGTAGAGAATATATTTCGATATTTTTTCGTATTTAAATTTGGAATTAATGTACAATTTCCAAATTTTCAGTTAGAGTGTTTAAATAGTGTTTACTTGTTAAATCATAATTTTGAATGGTAAATATTGTAACAAGCGTAAGAAGTATGGATTATTTGCTACAATATACTCGCGTTATTTACATCAAAAATTCAGGATCTCTTGAAAAATAACGAGGAGAATACAAGGGAAAAATACAATTTTTTCTACCTGTAATAATAGGATCATTTACGAGCATCTGAAGAGAATATTACATTGTTTAGATTACCATATATTACAATAACAAGTTATATAACTTGTTATTATTTCCACCTATTTTCAAGTGTATAGAAAAATTGTTGGAAACTTCAAGAATACTGTTATATTTCCCCACATTTCATTTATCACCACACTTGATATAAACACAAATCTTGATTTGTGGCAATAAATCGCTGGAAATCTAAATCGAGCTTAGATATAAACTCAAAATTCGGTTCAAACAACCGATTTAATTTATAATTGTTCAAGCTTTCGATATTGATTAAAGTATCGGTTACCAATTTATTTAAATAACAGTAGCTCATTAAAAATATTTTATTATTTAAAACTACGTTGCAGCGTGATTTAGAGCAAGCGAAAGAGGCTCAAATTTTTTAGCAATGTTAAATATGCAAGCTTAAAGACAGCAGAAAAGCTCCTGCCTACTTAGCTATTCGCAAAAAGAATTCTGGAGTATAAAATAAAATGTTAAAAATCTCCAACATAGAAAATAAATGGTAAGGTATTTTCAAAAAAGAATTACGAAAATGAAATCACAAAGCTTGTAGAAAAAACCAACTAACGACTAAAAATGACATACTTTAATAAATAGACAACGAGAACAAATTTGCTATTATTCAAACAATTTACAAAAAAATTCGATACTTGAAAACCCTTGTTTCTTCCTCAATAAAAATATGAAATTCTTCAACACACAGGGTTATAATTCGGTATAATTTTATTATATCCTATTGATTTCATCAGACTATAATTTAATTTCGATAGTGGGTCTAGTAAGGGTTGAAATCTTCAAAATTCCCCCATCGATCTATTTGGAGTGAATTTTCTGTCCGGGGCCGGGCACAGGTTGGCACAGAATGACAATTAGTTGAATTTTTCGGTTAGATTTAAATAAAAATACCATTTGTAAGGCAGTATAGAGAGTCGGGACGAATTGTTGATTTCAATTCGTAAGTTTTTTTAACACACGATTAAAAACAACAGGCAAAAATGAAATTTTGTGGATGGTTTGTATAGTTCAATCGATACAGTTTGTATGAATATTCATCTCGTTATTTAGCTCTTTCGCGTTTACACCAACAATCTTTTTAATCATTTGCATGAACAACAAAGCAATAATAATTAAAATTAAATTATCATAAAAAATATTAACAGTAGAATTTACCTGGTTTGTGATTTTTTTCGGTTTAGATGCGAGTGAGGGTGAAAAAAGCAGCGTTGTAATAAAGTGTCACCGGTTCGGGCAATAAATAAACACAATTAAAACAAAATTATAACTAACGAAGTCTCCCTTGATCCTATTTCTTACATCTTTACGTCTCTAATTAACCTTATTCTACCTAACACATTTATATTTAATTAGTATTGTTGTAACTGTTGTTTATGTCGCGTTATAGAACCCCTTAAAGTCAACATTTACACCACCCGTTCACGGTATCGTTTATTCTACAACGATTCACTTTCAAAACAATTTACGATTAATTGGGTTATTAATTTAAACCATATATTGTCGTAGAGTTAATTATACCAACGATATAAAGTAGCAAACTCTTTGGTTCGAATTTCCGTTGTTTGATATACAGCCGATATTAATGTTGATGGAGTAATTTTCGATTATAACTTTTAATTTAATAGAGATAATGTTACTGATTCGTTTTTGATCTAACAGCTTTCCGGAAAGCATCCAGGGAATATGAGGATTGTTCTACGAACAATACTAGTGTTGATTTCTTTCAGATCAATCTCACATCTATCTGGATTGGACGCGAAACGAGAATTGGAAATATTAAGAAATAAATTCGGTATTTCGTTACAACGAATAATTGGATCCAAGATCGCTCTAACAACGTCTGATATATTTGTTCATTTAATTTCATTCCAGATCTCTTACAATTTCCGGATGCATTTTAAAATTTATGAAAATTAATAAAAGTCTTGCAGCGTCTATCCGGGCGCATCCACCATTTCTACCCAATTATGTACTCTTGTTCTGTTCAAAAACAACATACTGCACAAACATCAAATCTTGTCGGTTGTATGATCTCGATTTTTACGACTCACTTTATGAGTTTATTCTAATAACATCTGCACTATTTACGGAAAATTGTGGCGTTTTTCCGGTAAACATTTAGCGTGTTTTAAGAATAATTCGCAATTCTTGTTTATTTTAATTCTATTCAAACAATCACCAGTTAATGGTGTTTATTTACAAATATTCAAATCGCCGAATGAGAGGTTTATGCGGATAGAAAGTTGCAAAAGTTTAAAGATGTAGCTTTACTGAATCAACATTGCATAAATAAAACTTTATTAAATACACTTTAATACTAAAAACAAACGTCTATTTGTCGGGGTCTCTATCAAATATTGAAATTAATCTTTAGACTCCGACCGATCAAATTTGTTTGATTTGTTTTGTTTTAGTTCAAATCAAACTGAATTGGGAACATAAAACGTTGACATGTAAAGATTTAGGAAAGTTTCTGTACTTTGTTCCACAGCGAAAGTTTAAACAGACACCGATCGACGGTAAGGAAATGGAGATTGTTGCAAACATTGCACAACTGGGAACGATTCCACGGCCACGTGAATGCCTTAACAAAAACTTTATAATCGCCAACTCCATACCGGAAAAAATAACAACCCATAGTTTTCTCCCTGAAGTGCATTCTATCTCGTCGGATAAAAACCGAAATATTTTTCAATTCATTTGTATATGGGGATAGTTTTTTTAGACACTGTCAGATTGCATGATTGAGTAAAGTTGGAGATAACACTAACATGCAGTGATGATGTTGAATTACAAGTTTCTGCATGCGATAAGTTCACACAAGTTGTATCGAAAGGGGACAAAAACCGGAAGTCGAATCAATAAATTGTCAACTTTAACTAGTGACAATAGTGTTCGGTAAACTATTAACAGAGTTTATAATTCGTCACATCCATCTAATTGGAATAATCCGTCTAATTCCGGATGTGCCATCTTACTAATTATCTTGACTTTACTAGAATCGAGTTGTTCGAAACTATAACTTCCGTAAATAATCCAAACAATAATTAAAACTGGCATAAGAATGAATTCGTTTCTATAACAATAGACATTGTAAAATCCGTTGCATTTGCACAATTTCAACAAAATTCCAAACCTTGAGGATTGTTATTTAGTAATTTCATTCCTCTTACAATAGCGTAGAGAATCACAATAATAAAGCTTATAAGTCCAGGACGACACACGTTTGGTTAACCGATTATCCTTTTCAAGCGGAAACTAGCGACTAAACAAAATCAGGTACAATTGTAGTAATTTCAAGACAATAGAAAATGCCTGCTTTATATGTGGCGAATATAGTCAATTTACAGACGAAAATAACGATCAAACAGGCGAAATACTGGTAGGATTATGGTTGAGAACGTTAGCCATATTGAGGCGGCATGAAAAATGTATGAAATATAAAAGACGTCGACCAACGGGCACTAATAAAGGCAACAATCTTAAAAACAATTCTGATAGATATTTATCGCCAATTTTCCGCCAACATTCCTGAATGACACTAACTAAAATAAATTTGAAAACTTTGATCATACGTTCATTCAACTTAAACAATTTATATGGCGGTAATAGCTTCTGCTAGCTAGAAATTAGATTTCCATGGTATCCTCTAACAGTAGAACGAAATAGAAAACTGTTGTTCACAAATTCTAAAGTTTTTCCGGCTTTACTATACCGAAATACCACAATATTCGTCAACGAAAATCGACTGAATCAAGTTGGTTTAAATTCCATTAAAAACACTCAAAACTTAAATAACGAGATTTCATCTTTACAAGATTTAGATTATTAAACCTGAAAATAAAGTATTAATTTCCGTAAGTGAGTCGTTTTATTTCTTTAATCTCTCATCTCAATTTTTCGATAACTCAACCTTACGGATTATTATTAAAAAAGTACGGAAGCGCTACGTTTCCAACTTCTTCCAGCTTAAATTTTAATTAATCATAAGCCCTATTATATACAAGAAACGATATAATACAAAGATATTTTTCTAAAATACTTGAAAAAAACGGGAATATCCGGTTAAAATAACAAATTCAATTGATTATTGCATGGCTGGCTGTCTTGACGATAAAAGCGTTTGTGGCAGTTCAACAAAAGTTTAATAATTAAATCCTTAATGAGGGTGTTTGAGGGTTTTACCGCACAGTACTGACTAGCGGGGATAGTAAAATTGCTTACAACATTAATTTATGTTGTTGAAACAAATGGATAATGCTACTTTGATAATATTTTAGAAACTTTTTAAATATCTGGAAGAACTGGAAGTTTTATGTTCGTAATTTTTTCTAGTTTTATTTTTTTAATTTCAACATACAGCTGTATATCTGTCTGAAATTGAACGCTTTTTAAATTGTCCAGAGATTATTGATCGAATAACGTGGAGTTATAGACTGGAATTTTATTTACTTGCTTTGCACTTGGATTTCGTTCTGGAAATCCAAGATGATGGTCCCTGGGGATATGTTGCCACGAAACAGTAAAGAACCCAGAACGGAGTCTCTCTTGGAATAATTCGTATTAAAGAACTTTTAACTCTATTCTCAATTTGATCCCGATTAAGAATTGCTTTAGAATTGCATCATTATTTATCTTGATCGATGCGCTCAAATTTAAAGTAAACATTTGGTTTTGTTCACATCCTAATACAATTTTCCAATTCATTTATAGGAATTTTACTGAATTATATCGCCTGAATATATTTCTAGGCAATGCCAGTTTTTTTTCTCTATCTCTATACGTTTGTCAATCGATCGTCAAAGTTTCAACAAAAGCCATACTTTTCCTTTTGTCAAGCATGATAAGAAGTTGATTTTTTCTATATTCCTGCACCCTATTCGCTCCACGAATGAAATATAAAGAAAAATCCGCATGACTTTATCGCCGAGTCTAAATCAAATTTGGCTCATTTATCACGGTGGAAAATTTGACATGTTCGACTAATGCAATTTTAATGGTATGAATCATCTGTGTATGGATTACAAACTATACGGTAAATATTTGCAAATTTCTAAAGAAAACATCCCTTGCGACATTCAAATCCCATACGGGGAGCATCTAATGTCACATTCTACCTGACATTCTTCCAGCTTGGTTACAGACACCACTACTGTAATTGGACCTATAATTAGCAAAATTTCAGCGGCATACAAGACTAAAATTTAATACAACTTCAAATTAATTAACTCTTAATGAAGTTCATTTTGTCAAAAAGAAGTTGAAATAATTCGAATTTTCGGAAGTTAATTGCGAATTTCCTAATCGCCAAGAATTTGGCCTTAATTCTGCTTCATAAAAAACGATAAGATATCAATCAATTGAGTCATGGTTGTTGATTAAAATATTCACCCTCCTAAAGTGGCAATATTAAGACTTTATATAAAATCACGCTTATAAAATAAATTCCATCTCATAAATTTCTACACAACTTAATTTTCTGCTATTTCGTAGGTCTGAGAGGAGAAAAACTGGTTGATCAGTATAAGAAATTGTAACGGAAAAGGAACAAATCCGCATAAATATACGGCGCTATTTCGGAGAAAATTCGATGACTCGCAGCATTGGTCCGAAAATTATTGATTTGCAAATTTCTGAATTTCCTGCAAGTATGTTGCGGAGATTGCAATATTTACGAGCTTTAATCATGGAGTTTAAGTACATTATAAAGATTATGTTTATTAATAAGGCCCATAAGCTAATAATGAAGAGGATATTAAAGACTGCTGGATATTTAATAATTTTATAATAAATTACAAATTCGATACGGTCGAGTTTTACGATCGTTACCAGAACTGGAGCAAGTCCGTATCGGATCTTTGTAGTCTCCAAAGAGCCAGTGGTGCAACATCCCTTGAGGATGATCGTAATTAAGGAAATCAAAAGACTTATTCGTTTTATTTTGTTCGTGTTTAATTGTGCTTAAAAGCAAATATTAACGTTTTACTAGTTTATTGTTCAAATATTTGAAATTGGAAATTCTTAAAAAATCATCTCACTTCTACTTACAGAGGTTTACTATTTACTTGATCCCTGAACGGATATAAAGTGTCTGTTAAGAGGAAATTCTTGAAAGTTTCCTGTCGTATAATTTATGGAAATAACTGAAAAGCTCACGCACACGGACAGTAGAATTGAAAGAAACGGAAAAAATTACATAGCATAAAATATTTCAATTTTATAGCATTGTGTATACATTTAACCATCGGTATTTTATATAAAAAACTCAATATTTCTGTAAAATAGAAGAGACAGGCAAAAATTGCAAATTTAGGAGTCGTTTATTGTACAAAAGTGTAACACAAAAAAGCAATGAAAACCACAACTGAAATTAAAATTGCCAATGTTTCGTATAAATTTAAAAGCAACAGCTATAAAAACGAAATAAACTTTCCGTTTTAATAATCCACTGTCCCTGTCGGCCGCCAAAAATCTCTAATTTCAGCAGATCTGACCCCTTATCAAAACAACACGCACAAAAATCACCCTTCGATAAGTCTCTATCAACTTCATTAGATTCCTTAATTCATCGACCAAGTAAACATTGTTCATTTAGTTATAGAGGAACGGTGTAGAAGATGTCAGGACACAGTGTGATTACGTCATGTAACTTAGAGAACAATCTCTTAGCCTGTTTACATTAAGATTTAATGGATGCTAATATGGATAACAGGTATTAACATATAAAGTAGAGTTGTCTAAGTTGGAAGTTTCAACAACGTTGTGAAAGAATGGATAGAAATTTGTCATCAACTTTCATCATTTTATACGGTAACCAGTTGGTTTGTGGAAATAAAGCGAATCTTGAATAATCACTGGGGATATTAAGAGAGTTTGATGTTTGGCGGAACAAAAATTCATCAAAAAATTACTGTAAGAGAGAAATTCGACTTTGAAGCTTTAAACTGCCTTGATTTCCCGCCTAACCGGATTTCGAAGTTGGCAACCCTGATAGTGCGCTGTTAAATTGGTAAGTTTCAAAACGGCGGGAATTTCGATTGTAAGAATTCTTAGCGGTGCAATTTTCGATTTTGCTGTTAGATGGGAGAACAAACACCGATCTGATTCCGAATAGAATTAGGTCAAATATGTGTGACAAAGATCGAGTAACAGCCATAAAATTCTCGTTTACTCGACTATCTTTACTGTATCTCAACTAATAAAGCCATAATGTTAGTCAAGTCGGCTAAATTCCACTAAACTAAGAAATGAAGCTGTTTTCTAATTTTATTGTTGTTGTTTGTACTTTTTGCGATTCTTTTGATTGTAATCGAGTAAGAACTATCCAGGTGTAGATAAATCGTTCCGAACAATTGATCGACTTCACAAACGATTCCCTTGCAAATACATAAATACAAGAACAAAAACCAAGCCTTAAACAAGACATTGGTTTTTGTGCGATTGAGTAAATTGCTTGAATAGATTGTTAGTTTAATTAATTTCGATAGTTCGAATTGACTATCAGTTGTATTGTCTAAACGAAGGTATTCTAACCGAATTGTCTTTAACGTTGGATATAAATTGATAGACAATAAGCAATCTTAATCGAACGATCTGTCAAACAATGGTATTTTTCAGTGTCGCCAACACTAGCCCCAGATATCAAAACCAATCTATCCACATAACAAAAATATAATCGATATTTCTTTAGAGCCGGATCGTTGCTCGAATTGCAAGCTTGTTTTTGTTGACGAAAACCAATAGATGGGGAACAACGAAAAAATCTGGCAACATCTATAAAAAAACCACTGGACAAGATATGAAATCTATTAAAATAAAAACTTATACTTTTATAACTAGTTTTTGAAGCGAATTAAAAGTTAGCCTTTTCCCGTGGATCGTGTCACCTTAACCGAAAATTCTGTCGGCGATATTTCAAACTTTGTTATAGAACCTAGCACGGAAGAACACACATACATATAGAGAAAATTCGTTCTAATAAAACTTCTTATCTATCTTTTAGGATTTATGGTTTTGTTGAAGCTTCCCAGTTGACAGGCCAGTCAATTTTCATCGACTCCACGACAACATTGAAAGAAACTTGAAACAATCGAATCTATTGAATCAATACGGGGACAATTTCGATGAAAATACCAAAATATGAAGCAGAATTTATTTTAATGTTCAATTTAATTCGTTTGTTAAGGAAACATTGGCGAAGTAGTGCAATTATTATCTCAAATTAATGACAGTTTCCTTAATTAAAGGAAGGGCGCGTGATATTTTATACACAAAAGTTGAAAGTATTTTTAGATTATTGCTTTTTATACTATTTTTCTATTAAGGAAACTTAACTACAAGTTATAGTAATTATTCCATACAGAAAGTCTATTAAAGAAAATTTAAATTGTAAAAGTTTTAATTAAAAATCAAATTCTTTAAAACAAAGACTTCGTATACATCAAAACGAAGCGTCGTTTAAACGGAATAATATGAAAAAGTCGTTACTGTATAATTGCAACAATAAAGCAAAACGTTTGACCCTAATCTGGGTCGACGAAAATCAATTACTGACGGATTCCGAAATTGAATCTTATTAAAATTGCGTTAATAGTTAAATAAATTTGGTGGTTTGCAAAAATTGTGACAAAGGCAGATGCCTCACATATGTGTACAAATTGTCGTAACAAAATCCTTTACAATAAACGAAAAATATCTTTTGAATTATTTACGTCAATCCTTGTACTTTAGTCCTCTCGGCTACAATAGAATTGTCTTTTACTTGCGACTTTTAGTCGGTGTACTTTTATGTTTTTGTCTTTGCTGCAAGCATTAGCTGCACTATAGTTTAAACTTTATGGTGGAGAAAAATAGCAGAATCAAAGGGCTACCGGATAGACTACAACACAATAGTTTTGATAAATTATTCTTTAAATGAAAACAGCATTCCAAGATTTAGAAGTTTCAGCCTCACTGTATAAACTTATTGTTCAAATGTTGATTTAATCATAGAAATGGAAGTTGCTGTTTTTACAATTTCACCCAAAAACCGCAATTCGTCCCGTTTAATATTGCATGATGTGAAATATTAGAATAACATTTGAATAGTGCCTACAATATAAATAATTTAACACTAAACACCCGCCTACAAAGTGTTTTCTTAACTGGGTAACGAGAATTGTTTGGGGCCCGCTCTGTGATCATTCCTATACTAATAATACATTCATTAACAAATTAATGATACGAAAACATAACAGACAGGCAATTGGTTTTAGAGCACCTTGGGCTACATTTCCAACAATAGTTGGTACGTTAAAAATTCAATAAATAAGCGAAATAATTTTTAATGGAGCAATTGCACTTCGATTTGTTAGCAGGAACGATAACGAGAACTAATAGAATCATTTAAGTTTCCTGATTTTGTGAAATACCATTCCCGGAAGAGTCCTATAAAAGTATCTATGATCGAATAAATGAATATCGAAACGAACAGGCGCATCATCATAGGATAGAAAACAGATTTCACAATTCAAGATTGTTTAAATTTCATTATCGTAAACGGTGAAATTCGCCAATTTAACACGACATGGAGCAGTGAAATTTTAAATATTTAATCGAAAAATCGATATTTGGACGCGGAATAGCATTCAACATAAATTTAACTTTAATGATGTGACGAAGTCGTTGGAAAAATCGACAGGAACCGTTTAGAAGAAATGAAAACAAAAGTGATTGTTGGTTGCATGTTCAACAAACATTCGTAACAACAATCAAACAACGAATAGAAGAAAAGAAGGAGGGTACAATTAACATTATAACTTTACCGGATATCCGATCACTGTAATCTACAATTCATTTGTAATTTGTAGTTTGAGTTATAAATCGCTATAGTTCGCTAGTAAATGAGCAATTTGTACATTTACAAACTGAAATGTTGTGCAATATAGTCCAGGTTGAAACTACTTAATCTAGTCCGACTAATATTTATCTATTCATTTAGCATAATTGTCGGTAATTTTCGAATTAATTTCGATATTCAATTGAGGTAGTTTGATCGAATTGACACGGAAAGCAACAATCACGTTAAAATAGTCGTGGAAAATCATTAATAATCAACAGAAAATTCACTATGATCGTTATTGTTTCTGACATTCGAATGGCGTTGATTATTTCAACACCACCGAAGATTAATTGTTTCGTGACTTATTCGATGGATCCATAAAGTGTCATTCTAATAAAACACCATATTCAATCATAACTGTATTTCTTTATTGTTTAAAGTCGATATAATTGGATTCCCCTAGCGTGGTCGTGTGTTAAATCAAATCTAGAAATCGATTGAGAACCGCCTACGCAATTATTAGGGAATGTTTATAATTAAAATTTCAATATTGTTGAATTATTGACGCAATATTTCTCTGCGCTTTCCTATTTTATTTTCCAACATCTGCAATACAGACGGAACAACGATGTGTCAATTGGTGGAAATCACAAAGTTATTGGAACGACAATTGAGACAGTCAAGATGAAAGATACGGAAACGATTTAATAAAAACTACCAAGATCTAGGCAACTAAATTGGCCCCGACAATAATATTACAATGTTGAAACTAACAAGAATGAAAAAATTTCGAAAATATGGATGTATTTTTCAATAAATATCGAACTGGAAATAGTTCTATGCAAACAGAACTTTATGCAGTTCAAGTTTTATTTGCTTAGACCTCAGTCAATACCATGAATTTTTCATAGATTGAAGCGCTTTTTGAAATATTCATTTTCAATATTTTTCAATAATTCGTTAACCAATTGTATACACTGAATCAATTTTAATTAACCGACAATTCTAGCAAATCTACCTTTGATCTTTGTAATAATTCCATTTCTTTATTACGTTTGAAATGGCGCAATTATATCTAGTATGAGTTATATTGGGAGATTTTAAAAATTCTTTGAAATATACGAGAATAATTTCCCCAATGCACACACAAATATATCAAAATTCTATTAAATTGAAGATTTCTCATTTTATTACATGTAAACTATCTGAGAATTTTATTCAAACAAATGCTCGCCTCTGAAACTTTACAAAATTGTTCAACTTATCTCTTTATTCGACAAAATAGACGCAAATCAAAATTATTGTCCGAATTGCGGTCAATTGTTGATAATTTAATTTTCAACAATTCACTTTTACAAAGCAGATTAATTCGTTTCGAACAAAAGAACGACTCTAGAGGAAGCCGAACGAGACTGAATCGTTATTATATCCCCGTTGTTAACGTTTTTTTTTTCTTCCACAACAAAACTGTATTACTTTGATATTGTATCTGCAATAATTCAGTTTTTATTAACAATAAAGTATTCAATTAAACCCCACCCTATTGCGGAAATCTCACACAATTACCTAGTTGATTACGTCCACTTTTCTTATTTTGTATTTAAACTAAAAAAGGAACGGGTTGTTATTGTTGTGGATGCATCAAACATGCTCGTTACGTTCGTTCAAAAGTGTTTGTATAAAAATTAAATGTTTGTTAGTTTACTGGATTGAATACGACCGGATTTATGTTCCAGTTTTGTAACAATAGTGAATTTTTCAATTTTAAAAGCTTACCTCATTGTTATTTCAGGTGTCTGATGTTGACTTAAAGTAATAGTAGATTTGTTAACCGTGCACATTGTTCGGCCTGAAGTTAGATCCTTGCACTGTCTTCAAAACAACAGGAAAACACTAAAAGTTCGTGGTTCAAATCACTCTCATTGTCTAATTGACGGAGTTTCTTTTAAATATCAGTCATGTTCGGGAAGCATGTGAAAGTTGCGGAAAATTCGAATCGTCCTCCTCTACCGGAATTCGGGTGGTAAATTTGAAAATTCGCTTGACAATTGCGTGTATCAACGTGCAAATTTACATAATTTTCCAGTTGTCGCAGTTTGACAAATTTTCTACGAATACGTATTTGGTGTTGTTTATAGATTTGAACCGGAATCGCGGCTACCAATGCACGTGTAAACGACAACTGCCCCGGATCGACGCCCGACGCCGGAGGGACACTAGCAACTTGTACAGTCGGCCACAAGTGGCGCTGTACGAATAGCAAAAATCGTTACTGTACGCGCAGGTTCCCTAAGATTATTCCTGCTATTCCCTCTTCAATGTACCATACTGTAGTATATATGTGTGTATTTCTAGTAATAGGATAGATACACTAGATATTGGTGTTGCAAATTTGTTACAATCATGATTTTTTCCAAGGGATTTCTATTTGTTTGTTTGTTTGTTGTTGTGGATTTTTTTTGGTAGATTTGGAAACTTGCCAAGATTCGATTAATATATTTGTATCACTTATTTTTTTGATGTAGGACATATTGGAATTGATTTTGCTAAGATAAAACTTCGAGGAAGATGAGTTTCGAGTCCGGCGCCTCCACCATTTTTTCCCTGTGACGCTGTTATTGCGACACTATTACAAATTAAGTTTAGTAGTCTTACTAGTTGTAAATTATAGGATGATATCATTTCTATGGTAATAATCAACATAATTCTAGCTTATATTACACATCTTAAGTTTCATTACACATTCGATGACCTTATTAATAAATCTGTCGGCGCTAGATTAAAACTAATAATTAAAATGTATATTGACACGGTTTCGCTCCAACTAAATGAGTTTCTAGAGAATACTTGGAAAACAGAGTAAATTTATTTTGTTTGTTGACATTCCCGAATATATCTATATATTGTATAGACTAGATGATAATTCGCCCATTATTCTTTATTTCGGCTATTATGAAAGTAATTGGCAAGTGGAGACTGTTTAGACAATTTCAACATTTCAAAAACAATAAACTAAAAATCATTGGATTTATCACGGTTTTTTTCACCCCTCTCCCGTTCGTCTACTTGTTTGTTTTTGTGGCGAGATGGAAATTCTCAAAGGATTCAAACGCCAAAAACTAGGGAGAAAACGAATTACTATAACAGGAAAGGTTGGCCTGTAATGTTGAATAACACATACAAACCTACATATATATACAACAACTAAATGCTTCCAGAGATAACGTTATTATCACAATAAAATTTAATTACGTAAAAAGCGAACAAAAGTCTCTTACATATAGTAGATGTGGACCCTCTTATAGTGACTGTGGTTAGTCAAGTTGTTAGAGGAATACCCACACAAGTGAAAGCTGTGATAGTAATGCAGAGGGTTGTTTTGTTTTTATAGTCGTCTTATCTATAATTGGATCAAATAGAAGACGGACACAAGCCGCTGTCACCATAACACAAGACCATGCATTGAACAAAGACAATAAGATATTCAACGACATTTACAGATCTTCTGATTTCCGCCAAGTTGTAGTCGGAATTTCCACTTCTTTGTCTCATTCTTCCACTACCACTCTTTTATCCGAAATTAATTGATAAAATTAACAATAAATCAAGATACAGACAGCTATAGAATGTGACAGAGACGCAATAGAGGCGAAAAATAGCAAGGAAACATCGAAAAATTGTCCAATTTCCTGTACAGTTGGCGTTTTGTTGTTTCCAACCTTCATCATTCGATTAATTTCATTATAAAGCTTTCTCAAGCCTGTGAACTCTCATTTATAAATGAACCCCCCGGCTATTACTTTGAATTCATTAGGCGTTGGCAAATACAGTTTTTACCTGATATTGCCGGCAATTTCGCCAATTTTCAATCAAAATTGTGCGTCAACAAACCTCCCTTTACCCATTCTCAGACAATATTGAGCTCTCGAAAAAAATCATGATTCATTTAAGAACGAATTGCACCTTTATTCTTATTAATTACACTGATTATTCGATTGTTGAAGACTCTAGACAATTCAAAATTTATAATTACCAATCTTCCCTTTTTCAAACAAATATCATCAACATTATTATTATGTTATAATTATATCCTAATATTTGATGAGAAACGTTTATAAAGGGGTGCTATTGTTGTATTTTAATAATCACTAATTAAAAGTCCTTTTGTTGAAGTGTGAACCTTAATCGCTAATAAAGGACGCCCTCTCTTGATCACCAACTAAATTTCACTTGTGCCGTCCTAATTAATTATTATTGAATATTGTACTAAATTTTGTGATAATTTGCAATTGTAAATTTATGAGAATTTCTTAAAAATTCTCGGATTTAAAGTTGCAATATAGGAATCTGTTGAATTTGTTCTACTGTTAGTTGAAGCGATGGCGTTAGTAAATAGTGAGAGCGATTTATTTTAATTCTTGTGTTCGATACGAAAATTTCGTGTTTTATTAATTCCAACGTTTTTCCTTCGTTATTTGTGCCGTTTGTTGGTTTCTACCACGTTTATTTTAACGATTTGCGTACACGTTTCATTTATGGAATTTCAAATAAAAAATCAAGACGAATAATTGTTCCATTGCGTTGTATAGTTTTGTCATGGGAGAATGCTAATAAAAGGTCATCATCAAACCATAATTACGAAAAAATGTTTATACCGTGACGGGCAAAAACAGTTCAAATGAGCAGTTCTTGGCCAAGACCTTTTCAATACATGTAGAGAATACGATTTCAAAATAACAAAACATAGAATTTTATGAACAATAATAAATGATGGAAATATTAACCAAAATAGAATTAAAATGAATTTCGTTTCAGATAAAGTCAGACTTCCTTTATAATGCATGTGAAGAAATTTATGATATTTGCATAATAATATTCCGGAGTTGGTTTGTTTAGAAGGAAAACAGAAAAAGAATAGAGAATATTGAGGGCGTTCCCTATCCGCTCCATTATTATTATCCTTTGTGCTTGTAACTGTACACAATTTATTATTGCACGCTTTGTATAAGTGTTATTTAAAAGTTGACTATGTACCTGATAAACTAGGAGTGTTTGGTGCGTCGCCATCAGATGGAATTTAAATTGTCAAGGAGGATTATCGAATCTCTATAAAGTCGCACACAGTTCCCGGACATTCGAAAATATGCGTGCAACTTATTCAAATTTCAATACAATTAACAAATCTTGTAGGCGTAACCACCAATTCGACTTATATAATTTGTAATTAAGTGGAATGTAAATAAACGGCGACAACAACCGTGAATTCACCTCAACGATTACAATTAATTACGATTTCTATTCGAAATGGACCAAAATCGAATACGGGACCAATCTCCAGAACATTCACTTTCATTTATCCACAAATATTTCTAGGACAATTTTATCGTATTGTTCGGAATTTCTACTATTATTATTATTATTGTTGTTGGTATTATACGGGACACAATAGAAGAAGTACATCAAGAAATATCAACAGTTCATGTGCTCCTTGGTTCAGTGCTATAGTTGCTCAATCGTGACCTTTGTTGGCGATATCGGGGCAACTCCTTGTATATTATAACCAGGGCCGGCTCCGCCCTTGCTAACAACAAAGCGAAACCACGTGGAAAAAAATTTTGGATTTATGTGCGAGCAATGACAGAGCCAATGAAACAATTCGAATACTTTAGATTCTTTTCGGTTTTAATGAATTTTGATGAATTTCAAACTATCTAGATAACAATTAATTATCAAACAAAGGTCAAATAATGATCTGTGAGTATAACAATAAAGCAACGTTATGTATGTTGTGGATTATAAACACAGCAGGTGAAATTTATTCACTAACAATATATTATTTGAAATCACCGTTCAACACAGTATAGTAGTTAAGTCTATTGATATGTGTCTACATTTAATTGTAAATATCGTAAAATTCAACATTATTTATTAATAACATTGATACTCAAACATAAATGTCTCTATCAAGACCAACAAAACATCCTTTTTGTAATTATTCTATTGAAAAAACGAACGTTTTCAACACGTTAACATTAATTTCCATTAAAATTTATATTAAGACAAATTTCTTAGCCAATGATAATTAATTTTAATGGTCATTTGTAGCACACGAATTTATTTACAATTCCTTGATTCCCACTGAGTTTCAATTTAAACAAAAATTTTCACTTCAACATTCTTATTTATCGAATTCTAGCCTACATTTCCTAATGTGTAATTCTGAACTCCAAATCAATTAAATTCAATTAAAATATACCCGAATCCAGTCGATTCAACTGACATTCCGGCATATCAATAAAAAAATGAAGCTTTAAGGAATTTAGATTTTAATGCTGATGATAGTTTAGATTTAGATGCTTTAAAAAGGCGAAAAATTTGAGATCTCTTAGATTTAAACAGTTATAACGTTGTAGTGGGCTAAATGATCAAAACTTTGTTGATTAAGCAAATTTTCAATATTACAAATAAGTTAAAATCAGCAAATCTACAATGATCTATAATCGTTACTTAACGGCAACTATTCCAATAAACGTTTATTGTTGAAGATAACAAGACGATGATAAGCCGGCTTTAATGTCACTCAAGTGCAGTAATTCTGAAGATTATAAGGGGGTGATTTTCTGGGACAGATTTTCTAAGGGATTCACTAAAGCAACAAAGTCAAATAATCAACGACCGTTGTTAGAATTACTTATTACTTCAATTCCCTTAGAAAATCCATTTACTAAATGAAATATAAAAATGAATACTTACCGATCGTTTAAAACGCTGCAACAAGAATATTCGAACACGTGACATTAGCCAATTTCTGAAGTAAGGTTAGATAATTTAGAACCAACTGGGGAGTTTTATTACCAACCCATATTTCGGCCAAATTGGAAACGATTTTTTACAGGAGAAAGAACATTCTCGGTAAAATATTCAAAATATGGGAACAACAAAAATTCGAACGTTAATTAGTTTTATTTAAAAGATTTGTAGAAATATTCCGATTTCTGCTGGAATTCTTGCAATACTTTCCTTGAAACGGTTTCAATGTTCCAGAATTGGTTTGTTTTGAACGGAGATTTTGGCGTTCTCTGTTTTTAAACAAACAAAAATGACAAATGATATACGGACAAATAATTCACTCCATCAAACTATTGTCTATACATTAGGCAATTTCTATAAAAAATCAATCATACATCAAACCATTCTAATAAATCAAATTTGATCTAATGATGGTAAGATTTGACAAGAGATTGATAATCGTTAAATCAAAACAAATTTTTCTTACATTAACAAATTGATAGGGACCGACTCAACTATCGAAAAGGAGATGCGTATGTGAGAAATTTCCACAAAGATATCCCAATAATTATGAATACACTTGTATGTATTTAACACAAACTATAGATTTCTTTATTAATAAATCATGCACCTGTATAGTTATTTTTTCGGTTTATAATAAATCTTTGGATGATTTATGTTGGAGGAAATGGAGATAAAAATAGCTTTGACTTTTGTATTGTGTTTGGTGAAAATGTCATTGACATCAAACGCCGAAATCTACGAAATTTTTTCTTCTCCGGAAAATTCTCCAAAGTTCAAAGTGTAAATGCGAGACTTGTTCATTGATAGCGGATATGATCGGAAGAATACCGTGCCACTTGTTTCGAGGAAAAAAACGAAACGAATGTTCCCTGTCATTATTGTCAAATATCAAAAAGAAATTGCGTGTATTGAATCAATCACGTTAATTTGTGAATTATCAATGAAAGTTGTATTTTTTTGGGTTTCTTCTGTTGGTAATACTAATGCATTACAAGAGAAAAAAGCATTAGATAATTGATTGATGGGATCGAGTGAACAATTTATAAAACATTGACGGCTAATAAATTAAAAATAGAGAAAGATAAATTTGACGAGTAGGTAGAAGAGAGTTGGTGGATTTTTTTCTCTTACAAGTGGAAATTCTGTAGAGAAAGGTGATTAAAAGTATTAATAATTAATAAATTAGAGAAGGTGCACCGGTGAAGAAATCTTGTTTATGTTTACAATGCGGATTAAGATTGTTCATGTTACAATGTTAATTTGTGATCAATCTTCGTTCTATAAATTCGTTAAACAAATAAGTGGAAGAGACGTTGGAGTTAATATAACAAAAGCCCGAGATTGGCACGTTCTTCGCTCTAGGGGCCGGACAATTCTCCAATCGTCTCTCCATAAACAAATCCAGATGATCGCCTCCAGCTTTGAACTTTATATAGAGAGATAGAAAAAGCCAACATCTAGCATATAGTCTGTACAATAACACGCCGTTGTTTGTATAGCAAATCAGGAAGATTGTAGCCGAAAATTCGATCGATTTCTTCTAAACAAACGAAAATATTTCCCTTTAGAAAACTCCAATTTCGTTGATATCTATTTGAATTTTTATTGTTGAATCGAATCGGTGAAAGTTGAAATCTATTTGGCTTGTACAGGATCATTATCCTGTCTTAGTTGTAACTAACTATACAGATTTGGAAATACTTGTGTTCTATATTTGAATGTTTTATCGATTGGAAAGAATTAATAGCTTCGCTTTTTCCACTTGAATAGTTATTAAATAACATTTATCTTTTGCTTATTTAATATCAAAGAAGGTGTTACGGTCAAAATCGTGTATGTAGAAAAATTAACTATTGGCTGCAAATCTAACTGTTCAAGTGATTGTCAGATAACGAACAAATCCACGTCAATAAAACGGACACATATACATTAATTATAATTAATATCATTTGCTGATGATAATGGCGACGAGGAAGGTTTCGTTGTTTAATGTTTTTGTTTGGAATTCAATTAAGATGTTTAAAATAAACATGATGCGATCTTTCACCACGATAGACAACACATCGTGATGATTTGATGGTAATGATGATGATGGCAAATTCAGTTCAAAAGTCACTCAATATTCTTCTTTTCGAAAAAACTTACAATACGCTACAATACTCTCTCATAGTCGATAGAAGAGAGGAAATGTGGGCCTAGCGTCTCTAATCCGCACAACTATTATTCGTGGTAGAATTCCATAAATTTGCAGGAATTAATGTAATAATAAGATGTGGATAACTTTAGGCGATCACGACTAGTATTGTGTTGACTTTAGCAACATATTAGCATTAGGAAGGATGTTTCTATTGTTCTCAGCTAGAGTTGTCAACGAAAATAAAAACCGACGCGACAATTCTTCCATTATATTTTATCAACTCTTCTTTAGAATTAACATTGAAGATAATCTAAATATAGTAACAGTTAATGTGTCAATAGTTTCATTATTGTTATTATTGCGTAAAATTTCAAATGAATAGACGACAGATTAAAGAATGAGACATCAAAGAAACAAGAATTTTAAACAGTCGAGAATGGACATTTTTACGATTATAGACAAAAATTATGTTGTTGTTGTAGTTGTTGTCGGTTGTTACACTTTTTCAATCTTCTCGAGAAATTCAAGGAAATTTCAATTATAAGAGAAAAAAACTGTATTTCTCATCATTGAACATTACTATTATCATCATCATTATCAACTTCTTGGCTATTGATTTGTCAGGAAAAACCTGAATCCAACCATATAAAATCAACAATGTTCGATCAATGATTAATGAAAAACTTGCAATTTCTCTTCTAAATTGTTTTCAGCCGAGAATATTCGATTTTTGAATGGGCTATTTGGAATGTCTCGAACTAGTTAGATTAATGATTGATAGTTTATCAATTAAAGAATTAGAAAATGGGTGGAGATACTTGACCAAAATATCCCACCAAACATTCGTTGTACGTTCATTTCTAAATGAATTTTTTTAATTTTACTTAACACAGCATTTGTGACAGGCCATCAAAATTTACAGCGTTTATAACGCGTATCGATTGCAAGATCGGCGTGAGAATTTACAGGTTCAATTACTGAAAACCACTTTAATTCCGACTGGAAGTGCCCAACAGAACAGATTTTTAGACGAAAACAGAGCAGAACAGAAACAGGTACAAGAATATTGTAGTCAAATTATCGTTTTTTCAGCAAATTCGTCGTAAACAACGAGCCTTTTAATTTTTTTCAGAAGATTTGGAATCTGCTCTCAATTTGCTGTATACTGCAAGGAAATCGTTGGAAAATATAAAAAAATATAACTAAAGGCATACTCCACGGTTCTTCTCTCTAATTCGGAATTCATTCATCATTTTTTAACACAAAAATGCTCATAGATACTTTTCAAAATGCCCTTTAGAATGCTACTAAACTCATTACTGTATCTCAGAAAACAAGAGAGATGTCGATTATTAAAAATTGGCCCTATTCAAGCTGAATATCGAGAAAACGACAGATTTCTGTTAGTTTTCCAGAAAAGCTTTTAGAGATCTAAAAAGGGCTTTCAATTTGCTATACTGTGAGAATATCACTAAAAAATCGGTAATATTTCAGGAGAAAATACAACAATTTTTGAAAAAAGATTTTTCTCTGTAACTCGAAGTTCAATTGGAATTTTTTAAAGCAAAAACGCCCTCGAAAGCCCCTTAAAATGCTGTTTCTAACGCAATTTTGTCCAGTTTAGTAGCTCACCAAACCGCTGAAATATCGCTCATTAAACACCGGCAATTTTCGGAAAATGCACGTTTCATTTTCAAGTTGAAATTAATTTGTGCTTCTTGAATAATAGTAATTTCCGTCAAATATCCGCTTAAAAAGTTTGCGATAATTCCTCAGTTACGGAACCAGAAACAGAGATCTGAATTGAGATTCATGAAATTGAGGCAAATGGATAGAGAATTTGAAATTCTACTGGTAAATTTTCAAACCCAATTGATATGTACGATCGATGGCACCGGTAATAAATTGTAGGACAGATTCTTGGAAATGTTCACCATTTATAAGAAAATATCGGTATATCAAGTATCATTAAAGTACTATTTGAAGATATTTGAGAAACAAAAGGAAACCTCGACACTCTATATCAAGAGTTTAATTTATGTTACTAAAGGCCCTATCATTTACAAATTCCAAACTGTAAGTACCGAAATTTTGACCCTCATTTGATAATAAATTTGTCTATATTGACGGACTAAAAATAAAATCTAAGTTCGTTAAAAAGTAACTTCTCCAATACTTGTCCCAATTAATTAACTCGGAATTGAAACAAGCGATTTAAGAATTTGTAATTTTATTTTCACCCTCGTTATTACTAACTTAATTATATGGAACAACCAATTAAGGAGCGCCTTTTCCGTCCCTATTTATCCAATTATAGCCCGAAATACACCAACAGAATCGATTGAAAATCAATAAATTAACGTTATATAAAAACTAGAATCTGGCGAGTATAAATTTCCGGCACTCATTATAAATAAGACATCCTATAACTCAATAGATGTCATCTTTCAGTTGGTTCGGTATATTTTATGAGTCCCTCCAGCAGCAAAACGGGGAAATCTAAAGTGAAAGACAACAAAGAAAACTGCAATATTAGAAGAAAAAATATTTATTACTATCATTTAAACTGGCGATTATTAATCATCGTACCGTTTAAATGACAATCTAATTAGGTGTTGTTAAGATTACCGCCTCAAGTCTGTTAAACTATTTAACAGAAATTTAAAAGAATCACTGATAAATTCAGGAAAACGTTTAACGAGATGGAATCTTGAGTCGGTTCTATTTCCAGTTTTTATCATACCGATCATTTGTACGATAATTTAATATAAATCTATTTGAAATTCCAATTAATCTCTTGAATATTGAGATTTCTATAGATAGAAAAAAAGTATTATGAACAGGTTGTTGCGAATTCCTTTGAATTATTGTGTGTTTGTTTAGCCCAATTAAATAGGCTTGAATGGGTGTGTAATTAACATTTCAACAATTTTTCAATGACAATCTTAGTTTCTCTTTAGAATTGTAGAAAATAGAAAGAATTTTAATAGCAATATTGTGTTACTAGTTAGAGGGCTCAATTATGAAGGCACCACGTGCTTATATACGCATACATGATCGATTAATAATTAAATAGCAACCTATAATCATACCCTAAACAAAACACATCCATCGATCGACACCATAAAAGGGTTCACAATAATTTATTACACTCTAACATTATTATTCATCAATGAAACGTCAATCACTCCACTACTAATGGTAGCTTATTAACGGATATTTATACAAACGATTTTCCTATTTCAAGTAGAATTCCCATTGTGTTTCGTTCTTTTTCCATCAAATAAAACGATAGTCGAGGAATTTTTCCAAAGATGGATTAGAAAATTACGATTAACTTCATTAAATCGAATGAGTAAGGTGATTTTAAAAACAGACAAACAATTAAAACAGAGATCCGTTATATGTGGAAGGATTGTTCGAATACTGTAATTTTTTCAATAAAATTGCTATTTTCGATATTAGGCGTATTTAAATTGTTATCGTACTTGAGGAATTCCTCGTGCGTATAATTGGCGGTTTCTTCAAATTGGGCAAGATTATTGGAATTTCAATAATTTATTAGCCAGTTCAATTGTAATTAAGAAAACTAAAGAACTTTCTTGCAATAAACTTTTTCTCCAACATTCCCATTTCAACCTATAAAATTACATCGATCAAACGATGTCATGGCTTATTGAAATATTGTTGTCCATGCAGATTAGCTTCACGGTAAATTAACGGCCACCTTTTCGGTCACTTTTCACTTAATATTAAGTTTCACAAACTGTTAAATAGTGAATATGATGGTGAAGACGACGAAAAAAACCAACCTGTCAGAGCTGCATTTTTTACAGTAAAATAAAAAGCCTAAACTATTAACGTATAGGTGTACGTGTTTGAAAGTTTTTGAATAGAGAACATTTTTCTATTATTATCACCATTATTATTATTGTTTTGTATACACACGCCGATATTGTATATCTTTCAGATAGTTTTTGATTAATTGCTCCAATGTAGGTGGTTTGGTTCTATTGTGGTGATTTTCTTGCGTATCGAACGGGAAATTTGTCAAATTTCCATCGAACACCTGCTGGCTGGATCTTTCCATAAATAGATCCAAAATTTAATTAATTAATCTTTCTATCGCAACATCTGTATCGGATCAATAGTATCGGAATATAGTGGGCCGTCTTGAAATGCAATAGATACTAGAATCAGATAATAATAGACAACAGTGGCGGTTTTATAGATCTTACTATCGGTATTTGTAAGCGAACGAAACCATAAAAAATGACCTTATCTCTTAACAAGAGCATTCATTAATCGTATTAGTAATAATTGGAGATAATTACAGTTTTTTAATAGTTAACGGCATAGTAATATTTCTTGTTTTTCTAATAGTTATAGCTTTTGCAGATTCTATAAAATGAAGAAAAATCACTGTAATGATAATCTACCTATTAGAGTTGATCGTTTAATTCTCACTACGTTATGTTTGTATAATTTCAATTTAGATAACAATCAAATTTAGTTTAATTTCATCGATAGAAAGCGCAATTTTAGAGACAAACAAGGCGAGTGTTTATAGTTGTAGTAGCATTTAGCAAAAGGTTATATTAGATTCTCCTATTACAAAACATCGACGATCTTTTTTCAGCAGATGGTAAATTAATGATAATTTAGATAAAATATCGTGTAATCTCTTAATAAAGATATTAGATATGTTAAAGGTCACCACCAATTGGGCTTTCTTTGATCTCTACAATTCATCTTTGATATTTTGCTCTTGAACACTGTCTACTTCATACCAAATAAGCCTCGTTCAATCTATTCTAATCGATTCGTATTAACGAGATTTTGCCAAATTAAGTCAACTTTTGGACTTATCAAGAATCCTCATGCTTACCAACAGGATCTGAATTTATTTAATCGAACTAAAGTACTTATCGAAATTTTTAATTATAGACAAATTAGATTTTTATGTTGTGGACTTTTGTTCGTAACTGCGGAATTTTGGCAAATTTCACACAACTTGAGAACTCTGATTCTGCTTCTGTTTCTGTACGGTTTTAAGCGGATATATAACGGAAATTAATTCGTTCACGAATTCATTGAAACTTTGAGTGACAGAAGCAATCTTAGAGCACGTGTTTCCCCAAAAAACACATTTTTCCTTATAATCTATGATTTTCTCGCAGTGTATAACAAATTGAATGAGTTTTTCAGATCTTCAAAAAATCCTCTAATAATATTGATTTTCCGGAAAATTAACAAACACTTGAGGGTCTACAACTCCTTTTTTCGATAGGTTCTAGCAAATATGCCAATGATATTCGATTTGAGGAGATACTGCAATGGATAGATAGAGCATTTTAAGGAGCCTCTATGGGCGTTTTTGTTTGGGAAAATGCTGTTTTAATTTTGAGTTACAATTTTTCAGCCTATAATTCAGCCAATTCGCAATCATTTTTTAAAGGTTTAGAGCAAGTTGAGAGCGTTTTCCAAGTCTTCTAGAAATTTCCCAACAGGCCTGCAGGGTTCCCAAAAATTGGCAAAAGATTAATAATTTTATGTACTTCTTGTTTCTGTTTCTCTTCCGCTTATTTGTACTGATTTTTTTTAACTGTTTCCCATTCTGCCTCTTATGGCACTTCTGTAACATCTCTAATATTTTTAGAACTTATGTCAGTTAAACGTGATGAAATTCGATAAAAACGTTTTGTATTTCTTGAAATTCTAGTCTAATGAAGACATGACGTTTGGTAAAGCAAAAAACATCCAATTATTTTCGAGACAACCTCTTATTTGTAAAATTAACAACCCAGTTCCAGTAGATTTTTCTAATTGTAAGTTTGATTCGACTGTAGTATAAAAAATAAGTTAAACTAATTCATTGATTCGTTTTTAGATTGGCATTATTTCTGTTGCGTTTCTTAATGAAATTCGTGACTTAATTTTTTATGATTGTTATTATTATCTCTTTTTTTTTGTTCGTTGGTCGATTCTTGAGAAAATAGCCAGTGTATCTCCTATCGTTTTAAATTAGTTTCGGAAACTAGACATTGTTATAAACTTTATCTATACCAGCCTACACACATATGCAATGTTGTTGTAGTTTGTTGGACTTGTTTGAAACTGCTCAACTTAAATAATATTAATAGAGAACTATAGAATATTATTCTATGGTGTATTGTTGGGGAATATCTCGAAAAACGAATGGCCAGTACAAGTGGAGCGAAACAGGTGGTTTATCTATTGAACCGTGAACGACGGCCGTCTAATAATAATTAGACCACGTGAAGCCGGTCCCCTTGTTATTTGCAATAAATTATCTATGCTGGTAATTAATTGTCATTACATTGTTAGATTTTTCGATGTTACAATAATCTTGCAATCTACAATATTTCAAAGAGATCAATTAAAATCGACCGTATTTGTCGTCAATCTTCCAACTTTTCCTTTAGTTGATTAAAACAAGGAAAAATTCTATTTATAATCACAATAATCGATCGAAGGGAAGTACGATTTGAATTTTGCAAAAGATCCGCAACCGACTATTATTGAATTAAAATTGAAGAAATGTTGAACTTGTTACACGTCCTTGCCTCTCAAAATTACACGATATGAATCAGATAATTATAGAAACAATAAATTTCGGCTAACGACTCCATTAAAACTCCACCATTTATCTCTCAATAATAACAATAATAATAAAGTATACATAAATTAGCACTATCTGTAATATTCGAGATTATTGGTAGGGAAATTGGCAAAAAATTGCAATAATGTTGGAATTCTCAATGGTTGGCTTCAAAATTACCGAGAATAAGATGCGCTTGCATGAATTCCTGCACTAGTTGTTCATTAACTTTTCGGTAATTTCGACATTTTGCAAACTCAACCACACCTTTAGACTAATCCAACGAGACCATACAAGTTGCTTGTTTTGTCTTCTCAACCGACTATAACGACTGTAACATTTGAAACAATAATTTCGCATGAAATTCACGGGTACGTCGACCTGTACAATTAGACGGAAAAATCAACGAAACCGAATAATTGCTTATCCATCAATTCGAAAAGCGCATCATTTCGGTGACCTGTAAGGTCGCGGGAACTCACTTTTTGACCAAATCTTGTACGGCCGTCTTTCATACAGCATCCAGCCCATTGAGGCCGTCACAGCCCGTTCAAGAGGCTTAAATCAAAATCAAACTATAATCGTTAGAAAAACGATATAAATCTGCTACAAAGTAGTGGATGTTATTAGAGTAATTAGATTGTGACAGGTCGGCTATCTAAAAATTCGATCATCTTCATTCTTCGGATAAGCAAAAAGCTAAACTAGCACCATTCCAACGTTTATCCTTCAGGTGTAAAAATTTCTAAAATTGCAATCCGACTCTATTAATTTGTAACGTTTTGAACCAGTTTTTCTAGCCACGCCTATTAGGAATCTCTGCATAATTTGCTATTATAGCTAATTTATTTATAAATTCATTTACTGGCATTAAATTACTTTACGATTTTTGTGCATTTAATCATCCTCATTTCACCTAATAGATAAACAGGAATGTTACATGCAAATACGATTGACAGCTATTCGATTTTCCTTCTAAACAACAGAGCAAAAAATTCCAACGATTAGATACATTAGTTGTTAATTTTCTTCTACAAAACAACCATATAAAGACCATCAGTTATGTTTAATGACATTCCACTAGAATATTAAAACAGTAGTTGGACGGAATGGAAAAATGTTTTGATGATATTTCGCGTAATATATTCAAGAAAGGTCGTGAATAAATTAAGAACTACTGACCTTTCGCAAAATTAACGTTGTTCGGTTGAGTGTTTGGTTTTTTTTCGGATAGGTCGCGACTCGGTCTCGTTCTCGACTATTTCTCCAAGCTTTAATCAAGGCAACTATCTGGAGTAATTGTTAGTTTCCACCGGATGTACTTCAATTGTATTATGGCAGGATTTTTTCTTGCAACTATCATAGAAAAATCTCCACTTGCAAAATGTGTAATTTCAACTAGAAATCAACCGTTATAGAGTTTGGATTTTCTACATTTTTTTTTATATTAGCAGTCGACTTCTTTAGTTTGTAATTAAATATGGATGGGCGGCAAAAAACCGGAGAAAGCCAACTATATATAAAAGAAATTATTAGATTTTAATGGCACCCTAATAACAATCATTAAGTCTATACGAGCATCACAACATTAGTTGACACAGGTGTAATCATAAATAACGAGAGAATTTATCAAAATTAAATGCAAATAATTACCGTTACGCTCAAGAAAATCGTAGTAAATTGAATCAAAACTTTTTTGTTGGAGGTTGAAGCGGATTTCGAGCACACTCCACTCGAGCCACCTCAATCAGTCCATCACGTTTCCTCATCACAAATATCTAAAAATAAAATAAAAATTGTTAAATTAACAGGAAATTAGTCCCCGTCGCCTGCGGGGCCTCTGTACAATTCTCAAATTTTCGCCAACGATTCTAATTCGACTAGAACACGTGTCAGCTGTTATTCTTAATTGGTTTCTATAAAAACTCAATTAAATAAACATAAATTTGCAGAATTTGCGTGCTACTCCTCATAATTTCGTTTCTTTCTCTTCAATCGCCTGTGAAATGGATTTGAAATTGACATGACTTAATTAAAATGTGCCTTTTATTCCACAAATTTATTGTATCGAATCGAATATCGGTTTAGTTTCAAAGTGAATCGTGTCCATTTGAACGTACCTATTGAACTGTAATTAAATTAATTGTAGAAATTCGATTCGAACAACTAAATTGAAAGTCACCTTTTAAGGGTTTATTTCTTTTTCAACGTTTCAATATTTTATTATATTGATTAACAATGAAAATTTCTTAGATTTATTAATAATATCTTTTGATCTCTTTCTCTATTTGAAAGTCCCGGTTTTTTACAGTTCCTCTAATCTAAACTAGTTTATTATTCTAAATTGTTACGGATGATCAATTTATAGATTGAAAATGCCGAAACTATAACACAATTCGTGTACAACCACCCAATTTAGCCCTTAGCTAGAATCGTGCTATAGATAAACAAGTTGTGAATTTTTTTGAATTACCTCCAATTTAACGAGAATATTTGATTAATGATTACTAATGAACGATTTTATTTAATGATGTTTCGGACTATAAGACTGTCGGCACTTGTAGGAGTCTTGTCATCAATTTAACACCAAACTAATAAAATAACGTTTAAACAAATAGTATTGGATAGTTATACGTTCAGCAACCTGCTGGGACATTTATATATAAAGGGGGAGTTCAAAAGGCCACCAGTATCTGTCATTTATGTTAAATCGTTTAGAGGTAATTTTCTGATAAAATAATAAAAATTTCCAATAAAAATACTTTGTATATACTTGGAATATGAACAGAAATATCTTCTATGGTGGTCTGTCGTTGGCCGTTTCACTCTACTTAGTTTTAAGCTACTTGAGATATCATGGAAATTAATTTAACGCCTGCAGAGATTCTTTCGATCTTGAAATCCAATCCATGGGTAAATTCTAATGTAAATATATTACACTTTAATGTGACACAATTGCTAATTAAACGTTGAAAAAGTGACACCGAATCAATTCAATAATTCAAGAATCAATTTTTTGAACGAGTCTTCTACAGTTTATAAGCAAACCGAATCGATGATAGATTTTGGTGTGCAGGCTAAAAACTATCGACTAATTTTCTCCAAATACAAGTACTTGAAGTTTATTAATTGGTACTGGAAGGATTAATAGCGACGATAATTCAAACGTCCATTGAATGGTTGTCATTTTTCAACACCAACAAAAACGAAAAAGAAACACAATCTTTTTTCAATTGAATAGAAATCTAGACGGATGTAGCGAATTATTCACAATATCGTTACAAAAGTAGTTATCATTATCAGGGAATTTATGGAACATTTTCGTAGACTATAGCACATACTTCGAACTCCTGTGTGGTTAGCAGTTTATAATCAATAAAACACGACATTTACAACTTTACTTGTAACGATTATTAGTCGAGAGAAATTCAAAATGAACACAGCAGGAATAGCAAAACTTTACACGGCTTCCTGAAATGGCAGATGATCGCCTGTTTAAATTAATCGACACTTTTCTCTAATGCCGTCTAAATTGTAGGCATATAAAAAACTACAAATTCTAATAAAATTTTACAATTTGATTACTACCGGTAAAAAATGCCTTTAAAAATAACTATGATGTATTGCTATAAATTCTGTTTATTTCTCCAATTCGGTGCTTGTCATTGTTTTATAGTTGAAAGTATTCATTTATAAACATCGAAGTTTCCTTATTTTTTGTTTGTATAGAAGATTAAAAGCATTCCTCAACGATTTTCTAAGATTACCATGAAAAGGACGTCCACTATGTGATTTTTTTGCTAAACATTTTACTAATGGAAAGTGCCGATTAACCTATTTGTGTGTATGATGTAAAGTGTTATTTTAGCCATTTTGATTTTATTTGACTGGATTTAATTAATGTCGCTAGAGAATCTTTATTTTTTTTTTATTGACACAACATAATCACAATAAGAAATATGAAGAGAAGTAGTGAAGTGATTGTGTGGATATTTTCAAAGTAAATTTGCACATTACAAAAGCGGGAATCCGTAGAAAGACTTGTCTTTCTAGATTTCTGCAGTTATCTCGCTAGCACTTCACATGGTCTTCTAGTTAGACCTCAAGAGAAAAACTCATAAATTATTGCTTTTGTTGTTAATTTTATTAGCGCATTGTGGCTAGACTCAGTAAATCAACACGGTAACTACAAACCAAGTAAATATTTGTTTGGTGCAACAATTTAGAAAAACTATCTACGATTGGAGAGAGAATATTGCAAATCAGGAAGCTGATTAGATGGCTGAATTTACAGGCACAAAATGGCAGTAAAGGCAATAATTTATTAGCGTTTTTAAAAATTAATCACCTTATCATTAGAAACGGTAGATGGATTGGTACTTAAGGAAAGGTGTTATTTATGTAATGAAGCTAGAATGACAGCTATTCATACTTGAATATGTTGGATTTCATAAATTTAATAATTTATCGAGCTGAAACATCAGTCTTTAATTCGTAATAAATTTCACTAACGAATTGTACACTGATTGTGAACTGGACAGCATTTTAGCACCAATTTATCGTCAAATTTCGCTACTGAATTGTAGAATCGTAATAACAGAAATTTTTAATTAATTCAACGGAAACAGAATCGAAAAATAGACGAGAAAAACTATTTAACAGGCACAACAGTTGTCAATTTTCTGGAAAACCAACAAGCCCATTGGGAAATTTCTAGAAGATTTGGGAAACGCTCTCAATTTGCTCTATACTGTGAGAAAATCGTTAAAAACTTGAGAATATTGGCTGAATTATAGGGGAAAATATGAAAAATCTTACAAAACATGTTCCACGATTGTTCTGTGTAACTCATAATTCTATCGGTATTTTCCAAAAGAAAAACTCATAGATACTCCTTAAAATGCGCTCTCTAATGCTACTAATATATCGTCAAATAAAGGAGATATCGATTATCAAAAGCATTGACATTTTTTAAACATCGAATCGAAAAAAGATGTGATTTAGGCCCTCAAGTGTCTGTCAATTTTCCGGAAAACTAACCTGGACGTTTCCTTGGTAATCTGAGAAGCTCTTTTGATCTGCTATATACTGTGGAAAATCAATGAAAAATCGATAATATTTATGAAGTTTGAAGGATTTTTTTGTGAGAAATCCCGTGCTTCCAGATTTTCTTCAGTAAATCAAAATTCAACTAGAATTTTTAAATCTATGAACAACCCTTAAAACGATTCTTATAATTCTGAATTCCTGAATTCTCACAATAGCTAATTGTAAGTTATCAATGAATTCGTATTTCTCTATTTGTCAGTTTAAGAAGCAGCGGAAGCAGAAACAGAACCAGAGTCCCAGATTTTGCAGAAATTCCGCAGAAACAGAAGTGGCATTTCTGGTTTTTAACAATTGTAAGTGGTCGAAAGAGTCCAAATGGGCCAGTGTCAACGATTTATACGATTTAAGTCTTGTTATAACACTGATTGATAACCCATATTCTTTAATAACTCGGAAATAACACACGATAACACACAATAAAAACGTTTATAGATTTTAATTTTATAATAATAAGATTAGTGTATTAAAGGCGTTTCTCTTGAGTTTTATCGAAGATTATTGTGTTATTTCTGAGTTTCGCTACGGCAATGGTCAGGAATGTGTAATTAACAAAGTTATTAACTCGTTTTTTCTGCGATACTAATTAGTTGGTGTAAATTATAAATTCAGAATTATCAAACCGTGCGCGTTTATAAAATATTAAGACTTGCAAATCATTAAATATGAGTGAATTTTATTTAAAAATATAATAGTAATAAACAAGACGATTTTGTATAATGGACGAAAATAAGTTGAGGACTTCACGCTGTTTAGCTGACCGTAGACAACAAAAAAATTGTTTTTCTGTATTAAAATATTGAGTCTCGTTGACGCATACCTTGATGTTTTATTTTTTGTTGTAGATTTTCGATTAAATTGACGATTCACTAATTGCGGTATGTCTCCGTTTGGTTTTGGTTCCGTTCGATTGGAAACCAACAATTTTCGGATATGTCGAAAAAATCGAGTAAGAGTCACCATCGATAATAGCTTATCTGGTTTATCTTTTCATCGATTATTGTTCTAATATTTGTTTAGTGAATGTCTACAAATGGAAAATTTATTAATTTCCAATATCCAGAGCGTAAATTACATGTTTTTTGTTTTAATAGAAATTAATTTTAGTTGTTCAATATTAATTGATACATTAACATTAAGACTTGAGATTTAAATAATTATATGTATGTTTGATGATAATTAAAAGATGTACAAGTTCGGGATTGGTGAGTTTTAGCGTGGGAACGGATCAAAACGCCCGTTTCGATATTGACCACAACTGTACATTAACGAAAAAATCAAATTAGAAATATTCGAGAATTTATTACAATATCGGATATATAAATAGAAGAAAATACCCGAATCTTATTTTTGATTTTAATTTATTCAATTATAAGATTAAAAGCCGTTTACTAATATTAGATATTGACATTTGTTGTGTAATCGCGGCTATAAATTTCTTGGATAAATACAAGAATTAATTATTGATTTACGTACGACACTTTACTACTTCAGGTGTTTTATATACAACAACATATTGCCCAAGCAATTTTCAATTTTGTCCACCGGTAATTTATCGAATAATTTGCCGTATTTAAGTCGACCATACGCCAACCATAATTACCTACAATGTAGTATTTCATTATTATTGATAAAATAAATTTGAATTAATCAAAGGAAACCTAGTTTTGGATTTTCAAACAAAACAAAAATACAATAATGCATAAATATTAATAAGTAAGTAAATAAATAAATAAATAAACAATTAAGGAATGGACAAGGAAACCGGTCGTTAAAATAGATGGATTTTTATTGAATAACATATCTCTACCGGAACTATCCTGACATGACAATAATTGCACATATGGTCAAGATAAATGGCCAACAGTTATTTTATTTTAAACACATTGAATACTTATGAAACTGGCATTAATAAAAACGTTACAAAAATTCTAATTAAATAAACAAATTAAACAATTAAATCTATTTATTTAGAAATCTAAATTGTCTATTATTTGCCGAATTGACAAGTTAATTATAATCTACAAATTCGTGTTGTTTCAAAATATAAATTTCAACTGTTGTTTTCAATACAGATAACCGATTAGATTTAACTGTAAGTGAAAGACACGAGCAGATCACGCCGTACTGGACATTATAATTATAAATCCAATAACAACAAATCTAATTAAATTACAATCCGATTTGTAAATGAATCGATTCTAGAAATTTGACACAATTTCGTGTGGATCTTCAATTAATTTGACTGTGTTTGGTTTTACTTCCGGCAAATATTGTTGCAACTAGTAAATGTCTGAAGGATAATAAGCAACGAAACAGTTCAACAATTTATCGCATGCATAGTCTACAGGGACACCGCAGGAAATACTGTTTATTGTACAATAAAATAATCAACTAGTTGGAATAAGTGTTGCAGATGGTGAAATATATAAATGTTTTTCTTGTTATAATAAAATAAACTATAAGGATGTATAATAAAGTTATCAGAACGAGAGGGAACGAAAATATTCAATCAAGGCTGTAATGTAATGGAAAAGTCGTAGGTGTGATCTTAGTCTTATCATTTCGAAAATTATTGTTGTTATACACCAAAGTTGTAATAACTATAATAACAAGAATAGCAGCAGGACTCTTTCCTATTAAAAACAAGCTAAATATTTAGTAGATTTAATTAGAGATTTGAAAGGTGAAAACACACCTATACTACCATAAATTCTATAGAAATTTATGTCAAAGATAAGGGCTCTCCTCTTGTTTTTCTCGAGTAGAGGGCTAGTGATTTTAGGTCAATTTGGGTTTTATTAAAATTCGTGTTGATCTTTCCAGAATTGTTTAATTCGTAAGAAGCCTTGTCATAAATCCGTTATTTGTTGCAACACACTCTTATCTATCATAATATAACTGTAAGCCTATTTATTAAGGTACAGTTGCTATCTGTTGTTGGTATTTAGTGGCCGAAAAGTAATTTTCTGGAGTTATGTTATTGTGAGGCTGTGTTGTAATAAATAAAATTCGAAATGATTGCGTTATGGACAATTTGAAAGAACAAAATTAGGGTTTTCTTCAAATTGAGAAATAATGCGGCATTATTTGTAGTCTCTCAAAATTAAGAGAAAACGACTTACTTATTTTGGAATAAACCCTCGCTTTTTCGCCATTCTTCTTCAACTTCCTTGACCTTTATTCCATTATAGTACCTATAAAAAATTAGTATTATCTTGAAGACAAATGCTATTAGTTGGTGAGTGATTCAGGAATTTATAGGGAAATCCTCTCAAGATACTTCAGCAAAAATTGGAGCTCAATAAAAGCGCTTTTGGGCAATTTTGTGATTTTTGTCAATACACGTAAAATAACCGGGATTCTCGTTGTTTTCGATTATAATAAAAATTGCGATATTACCAAAACAAATACGGTTTTTGGCCGACTTCTCGGTAAGTAATGGGGCTAAATTTTTGTTCTCTGTAGCACCTTTATCTCCAAAATATTTTTCGAATTCTTCACCAACTAATAGGACATAAGAATGAATCATCCGATAATAACAGCAACAAAATGTGGACCCAATGAAAGTCTCAAAATCCGTTAATTTTGAGTCTTGAATTTGGAAATTTCCCTCAAAAAGGACTTAAAAGTCCAGAGTTTATCCTTAAATTTAACTAAAACGGACTAAATTTGCAGTTCTTGTTACAATTGTGAAACAAATTCGTTTGAAAAATTGACGGTTAATGACGAAAATAGTCTCGAAAAATTTAACTTCGAAAAGCTCTCCCTAGAGGCTCCGGCCCTCCAACTAATCTTGATAGAAATTCAAGAAACTAATTTTAATTAAACTTACAAACGAGTCAAATTGTTATTTTTGTAATTTCAGATATTTTAACAGAGAATTAGGTAATAATTGAGGATTAACACGAATGTATAAAGATTGGGAACCTGCTCATCTTTCTTTAATTCGTTATTATTTCAATTATTGTTATTAATTATACTCAATAGGAATCAAGTGTTTCTTCTTCAAGTCAAGATTATTAATTGAAAATAAGTAAAAGTGACAAATCTACAATTACTATATAAATCAATATTAAAAGTTAACTAGTGACGACTATTTATCCAGTCAACGCGTATATTTATTCAATTATTCATTTACATAACTTCTATTTCTGTTTGAAAAGCTTAAAAATCGTAGTTAAATTCGAAACAAACCAATAATTAACATTAACAGCATGAAATCGGATTGTTAATTATAAATATCATGTTGAAAGGATTACACACATCTGTATACTGTCGTTTGATTTGATTATAAAATGTAACTCCAAAACATAATCACTATCATTTTGACTACCGTTATCAGATCTATCAACACGATTAGAGGAGATTTCGTTATTTCAGAGCTAATTAAACCATCAAAATTTCCGAAAATTTGACGAAATTATGACGTTTTTCAATAATCCCAAAGATCCAAAATCCGATTACGATAATTACAACATTTCGACAATTTTAATTACCAGTCTTGGTGCCTTCACTTTGAGCTTTAAAATTGCCGGAAGTCCAACAAGCTTACAGGATAAACAGGTAGTTTCTGCACGTACATAAATTCATTATGATTTGTTTACTTGTACACAAATCACAGTGGGACTTTTCTATTTGCTAATTTATTTGTTATTTATTTTACTGTTAAATTGACATAAACAAACATCAAATCGAATCAACTACTTAATTTTATAATATAAATTCGAGTTGATGATATCATAAAACGGGAGTTAATCAAGAGAAATCTTGTTGGTTTGTTGGTTTTCTTAAATTAATAGAGTGGGCGTTTGGAATTTTTACAAAAGAAAAGCCTCCTCCTTTCCAACTTATAAAATCAACAATTTTTTATCAATAAAACCAGAAAGAATCGATTATAGGAACAAAAGCCATAAATTTTAAGAGGGCCACAAATCCAAGTGTTGTTTTCGAAAAATGTCCGCATTAGAGAGGTTTTATTGTATCAAACAATTTCAATTTAAATCCCGATTTAATTGTTTCTATTGTTTATTATTTTATTGTAAATTGAAATGTTTCTCACATTTTCATTGTTTATTTTAATTTGAATTAATATACTTGTCTTAATTAATCAAATAGAATGGTAAAATAAACAAAATAATAATAATAATAACGATAATAAGTACTTACAAGGCTTTATTATTACTGTTTTGTATTTTATTTGTAAAACTTTAGATTTAACTTGACTTAACAAAGAAAATGTCATTTAATAATAGCGACAATCATAATCATTATGATAATTGACAATAAATTGGAAATTGTTGATGACGAAACATAAAACCAGGTAGGGCTGCTAATGATTCATACAATACAATAATTAAAGTACTCTTATATAAACATTATAAATTTTTATAATCGTTGAATCGAAATAGTGTAAAGTGAAATTTCTCGCGAAAATCCCGCTTAATGATGAAAAATCGCCAATATTTTCCCGATTATCCCGCTATTGTGTCAAATGAATCGTTTAATCATCGTTATAAATAAGTGTTTCAATTGAAAATTGCCCAATACAACATTTTCATAATAATAAAATTCGATATTGTAAAGTTATATTTTATCGGGTTTTTTCGAAAAATTAATTGGATCGCTATTCATGCAACGGCTAAAAATGGTCAATATTTATCTAGACAATTTAATCGAAAAGTTTTATTTAGTAACTCTACTATATAACAAGGATTATACATAATTATAATAACGGACAGACAATTCAGACGATATTAATTTTCGTTTCTCTATTCTAAATCCAACTGTTTTGTTGTTTATTGTTGCAATTATTAACAAAACTGAAAATAGATGGATATTATTGCTTAACTATAAAGCAATACAACAGTGCATAATCTTAATTATGTATTAAATGATTTATATTGAAGTTATAGAGAAAGTTGCATGATAATTTACATTAAATACACTCGCTCCTCTTCGTTTTTTTCGCGTTTAATTTACACTATAAAGCCTCGACTATTACGTTTGGATTACTACCGAGATTATCCTCACTATAGAAATTCACTATAACTCGGAAGTTTTTGCAAAATTTCCATAATAATAAATTTTACAGCTCAAGTTTTCTAACTTCAAGTCAAATTTTCCACGGTGTCCGTTTTTTCTGTTAAATTGGTATTAATTTTTCTATTTATATACACACAATCATTAACATTTGACACAAATTTCTAAACAGAAAAAAAATTGTATGGATTATGGTAATTTTATGCCCACTTGAAAACTGAATGATTTAAAACACCAAAACCTGTTTGAAATATGTGTTTATATTTATAAATTTATAGTAAATTAATTAACGCTAAAACGGTCGGTAGTATAGCCGAAATACGTAAATTTATGGATACAATTTTTTTTCTAAATTGATTAGAATCGATAATGTTGTGAAGTAATATTGTAATTGGTTTCATAATTTCCTTTTTTCTTAAGAAAAGACTAGTGAAAAATGCAGAGAAAGTTCTTGGACAACTGTAGTAGAGAAAATCGTAATAACGCGTGGAAAATCGTCTTTTTCTCTATTTTATTGGAACGGAAAGCGGCGCATTTAGCAATTGAAGGATTTAAAATATGCGCTAATAGTCGTGTAATTTGTTTCTTTCATTTCACAACATTTCTGCTACTCATATAGTGACTTTATAAATCTATCTTTGTATATTTTTTATAAAATGAATTGATTTTTCATTGTATTTTTCTTAAATAAACAGGTTCATTAATAGATATTTTCATTAACGAACCATGATATTTTTCACATAATCATAATTTTACCTGCTATTTATATAAATTTTTCCATTACTGTAATTAATCAACGTTTGGAAATAAGTGTACACGGTTTGTTAAGCAAAACGAGGCTTTTTAATTTAATTCCAATTTCTATATTTAAAATTCTAATTAAACTGCATTTTCATCGATATTCCATTAGTGGGTATGTTTATCATCAAATTAAATAAATTCACCCTATATGCGTGAAAATCGTATTTTTTATGTGGTGATATTCATTTTCTCGAATATAATTTTTCTCCATTATCCTCTTGAAATTTTCTTGTAATTATACCGATGATATTTCCGACCAACTTACCAAAATTGACGCGGATAAATATTAGAATTTGATAATTTGATAGTTGAAATTAATTTTAAACTGGAGTTAATTTAACTGTTACGCACGCTTAAAAATGGCCAATTACAACATTGGTTCGCATAACATTTAAATGTCAATTTTCAACATTTACAGGATGACGTTCCAATCAATTTTGTGCAAATGAGGAGTACTTTTATTAGACTGTGATTGGCTATTTTCTAGTTGTTTCCTGTCGACAAAGATGAGTGAAATATTCCACTTTCTAAAGAGATTTTCTTCACAGAATTCCTTTAAACTACCTTCCCTTGTATTGATTTTGTTAAGAATTAACAGTTTTGCGGCTTAAGAGAGCATTTGATATTTGATAATTAAGGGCAAGTTTATTAAAGCTAAAGAAACTGCTTAAAAATTAATTAAAGTGATCAAATAATACCATTTCTAATCTGATAATTTGAGACAAAAGTGTCTTAAAATCTAGTCAATTTCAAAATCGACTAAATTTTGACGACTCAAGTTTTCTACGATTCTTATTTGTTGATTTTCAAGTTTCAGTATTGGAATATGCTAAAAATTGTCCGATTATGGTTATAGCCGAATTTCTATTAGCGAAGAAATTAATAATTTGGGACAAGTCAAGTTTAAAATGGACTAAATCGTGGTACCTCCATCGATTCTTTTATGATTCGCTGGCAAAATCTGCAAGAATTTTGGTACTCTTGTAAAATATCCAAAATTATTCATGACAATTAAATGTTCAACTGCGATACTCCTAATTTTGACGGTAGTTTCTCTAAAGTAACACAGAATCGATACGCTAGAGTGTTCCAAAACCGTATTGAATTTCGAATTGCAGATTATTATTACTGCAATTGACCTATAACTGAAACCCGATCCGATCTAAATACGAAAAGAAATGGTTATTTTTGAAATTTAATGCCAATTGATAAATAATTGAACAAATACAATACCGAAAATCAAATAAATTTTCTGTATCCTAAATAAACCAATGTTTATCAATAAATATTTCGAATTTTCATTAAAACTTTACGACTTTATTATTATATCAGTTGCCTTAAAAGTATCGTTTAAATCAAAATTCCAGCTTTCGGCTATTCGGTTGTAAGCTTTAATGTTGTCTCGATAGTCGTAAATATGTCCTCGATTTAAGATTCATTATTACCTGCTTTATTAAAAACAATAATGGACAGCATGATAAAACGTTTATTTATCAGTCGTAAAGAGGTAATTTGGTAGGTTCCTTTCGGATAAAGAAAACGACAAAATTTCAATCAATCAGCATCAAAATCTAGGTCTTTGAAGTCCACTTATGTTTCGAATTGTTTATAGAATTATTGCAATTAAAAAAACGAAAAAACAAAAATAAATTAATTAATCTCTTCAGGCTTTACAATAATGAATTTCCGCTAATATTGCTCTCTTTAAGTTCAAGTGATGAGTTTTTTTAATTAAAATCTATCCTGTAATTTATTTTGTTGATGATATTGTTATTTAATGCTATTTCAAGGCATTAGATTTGTTATTTAGAAAAAAACGAAACTAAATTGTTCCTTCTATATGTAGTATTTAACCCGAGGTACAAATATCAATTTTCATTGTAACAGAAAACTGTGTCTATCTTAATTGGTTTAGTACTACCGGCTATAAGAAATTCTACTGTTTTTTCAAATAATTTAAAACCGATTTGTTATGTGGAACACGTTAGTTTGTAGATTTTTTATGATTTAAATAGAATTGAAATAAAATATCATCCTTATAATAATAATAACAATACTTGGAGTGTTATGAGAGAGTTGTGTAAGTTTTACAGGTGTTCCTCTCCATTTCTCGAGTATCTTCAATCTTACAATTTCTTCGCCCACCAATTGCTGTAAATCTTCAAACATCATCTCTATAAAGACGACAATGTCGAGTAAACTTGTATAAATCACGGGAATTGTTCATTTTATAGGAGATAAAGAGAGGATTTCGTTGACGTAAAATTCGTAATTTTCTAAACTATAACAATGTTGGTAATCTTCAATCAACTACCGGTAAATCGGGTAGATTTGTTGCTTACAAGTCCCCATTATGACAACATCCTGCTGTTATTTTATTGTGAATTACGTTGGCATATGGCAGCATTACATATGGAATTTCCATTTGATTCATTTGATTACATTTTTCTCTACCAGCACCTTTTGCATTTAATTAGATTTTGTGTTTCAACATGCATAATTATGCAAAAGGGTTATGTATAACTATGTGCTCCTACTGTTTTTATTACATTGTCAGCTGTCTTAATTGTTGTTGTGAACATTTGGAAAGTTTCACCGGTTATTTTTTGTCTTTTCAATTTTAATATTTCAATTCTTCCGTTTTCGATTCTAATCGAATATTGTGTATTATGTTGGGACATGATAATTACTGCAGTGTTCATAGTCTTGTTTTTATGTTGTTACCACCCATGCTGTCAATGTTAGAATTTGTTCCTTGTTCTTTTAGATTTTTACTGCGATAATTTCTTCTAAAGATACGTGTCTCTTTTCTAGTATTCTTTAATGATAATAATAGTAATAGAATTCCGATGTTTTTTACATAAAATTCAATTATTATCAATTTTTTCCATTTAATTGTTCTTTTTAAATTATTATTAGATATATTTTAATTCCGCGAACTAATCCAAGGCTATTTGGTTTTATTACTTTTTTTCTATACGATAATTTTCTGTCGTTACAGTTATAATTTTTATTGTTCAATTAATGACAAATCACATTGTGAAGGTGAAATCAGGGAAGCCGAAAGAGAACCGGACGCTTTTTTTGATTTATTCAACAATTTCAAGAGAAGTTTACACAGAAGTCCGGAGTTTTCGTTTTTCGACGAATTGCTTCAATCTTCGAAAATAAAACCGAATTTTCAAACGAAACCACAACACTAAAGAATCAAATCCATAGCAGGGTCGCTTGAAGCAAAAATTTTGGCATATTCTGTCTGCCAAATTTGCCAATTTCTACCGAATTTCGCTATTTAACCAACGGAAACAATTTAAGTCAGGTCATTAACAATTTTGAGTTTTTGAGCCCAGATTTTGGAATTCGAAAAAAACCAGAAAATTCGGATAATTTTAATCAAATTCAAGGATAAAATCTTGCCTTTTATCCACATGTTGGGGAAAGTTTGGAAGATTTGACTTCCAAATTTCGATCTTCAATTTTCATTCAGATTTTAACAAATTTGGCCGCTGAATCACTGATAATAGTTTTGTTTTAGTCTGGATTTTAGGGCCATTTTGTCTCGCCGCCTCACCCCACGAGCCGGCACTGTTTATAGTCAATTAAGAGGCGTTATGTATTCTGTATAGTTGTGAAACTGCAGTGATCAAATTGTATAACAGCAGGATATTGTACCGTTTGCATGTTAGTATCCTGATAAAGGAATTACCAGTGAATCGATCACAATAATAAATTTGTGGTGATTATCGTATTAATTCAAGTAAATAGAATTTCAGCAAGCCTGATATAAATTATTAGATATGCAAATAGAGCAATAATTATAATCAATGTTTAGAACAAATATCGTCAATCAAATAGAGATTAGATCCGCAAATAAGTAAATTACATTGTAAGACTTTTGTTTATAATATTATGTCTTTTACAATTCACCTTGAATAATAATTAACGCTTCAAGTCTTTATCAATACAATCACAACAAAACGGTGAACCATTTTTTCTCCTTCTCTTTCATTTATTGTAAATTCATCTTGTATTAACATTAATCAATTGTTGTGCATTTAATTTAATTTTTTGAAATTCAAATTAAACTGACGCGGATGCAATAATTCCATTTGTGCAATATCACTAAATATACAAACCAGGTAGTCTAACAGGATATAAAACAAACGCATATATTTTATTTTTAAAAAAATTGTGATCTAATCGAATAGATTTATGGTTAAATGATAGCTCATTAGATCGAGAACAATTTCCTACCAACCTGTTATTGTTGTTTCAGTTTTTAATCGATTCAAAAAAAAAATCCTCTAACGGTCTTGACTATCGTAAATTGTAAATTATTAGGACAGTTTTTGTTCAATTGGAAAAAAATCCGCTAAAAGATGCTTGATTAAAAACGCGCACCCCCCTACTATAAGATTATGTTGGTTAATGATACGTTTAGTTATTCACTTCCGTCTTGTAGAGTTGATGATGTGAATAATGACGGTTTAGATGATTGGGTTGTAAGATTTGATAGACATGTGCAATTTGAATATTTTGCTGGTTTTCTAAATTCCATATGTGCAATTTAGAATTTAATCAAAGTTTCAAAATTACTGAATTCCTTGGGAAATATTGTAGAGAATTGTATAAAATTTCTACATACCGCATTAAAAAATTTCAATTGCGCGCCCTTTAAAATGGGTTGCTAACTTGTACTTCCGCTGCTGGTTACTCAAATTTCTAACCTGCAAATTTAATTGATTATCTGTATTCTTTTTGAATTTATAAATTGTTTTAGTAAGAAGACTAAATTTGAAAGTAATTAAACAAGAAAGTTACTAAACGATGATAATGGAGATTAAAATTTATAAAAGTTTCGATTATTTTCAATATTTCTACACAAAATCACAGAAATAGAAAAAGAAGCTTTACCTCTACGAAATTTTCCAAAATATCGGAACAGCTCAGAAACACACGAATAAGACTTATTAATCAAATTTGGAATTGTGAGGTTAGAAAATTTAGTTACCAACAAATATCTGGGGAATTTTTTTATTTTTTAACGGCGCGCAATTCAAAATTTGTCCAATTATAACGACACTCAGAGGGTATTTAAACCGACTATTTCGCATTTAATTTTTAATAATTCTTAACAAAATTCAAGAGACTGTTCTATAAGAAATTGAGCAATTTTGTGGGAAACTACAACTAGAATAAAATGGAAAATAAATAACGAAACCGTGTCCATCTCAAATCTGGCAGATTCCACTTTTTCAGTTGAGTAACTTTCCTTATTGTTTTAATTCAAATCAAACTGTATTAGATTTGCTGAATCATGGTATTTCCATCATTAGCCGAATTTGTCGATTTTGAAGGGCATTTTACATGATGGAAAGTAACGGATTAAATCCTCGGATGTTACCAGATTCGAATTGTTTACGCTCGATCTGTAATAAGCCTAAAAGGGAAAAGAAACGAACAACGAAAGGAAGCAATAATTAATTCTTAATGTGAATGTAGATCAATCGATTTTGGCAATTAATAAACATCCTTCATTTCGAATTTCCTTATGCAACGTCCAAATAAAGTGTTTAATATATCTTGAAGGCATCCTGACCAACTCTTGCCACATCATCAATCTAATATAACGATTATCTTTTGTTCAATTAACAAGTTTTTATTTATTAACCGAACTTAATTGGGTGTTTTACATCGCTTTTTTCTATTTTCTATATTGTAAAGATAAAGATCATAAGTCGTGGATTATAAATTGTCTAGATTTCATATAAAGGGGTGTTTTCGAATTCGAATTGTGTAAATACAAATAAAGCCAATACCGTATAATCCAATAAATTTAACGATACACCACCTACACTTTATTATTTTAATATTTTTCCACTATACAATACCCTATTGAATATATCGAGAGGTCTACAGCTCGAGGCGTCCAGGATACTTGAAACTGACATTGTACAAATATGGGCTTTGTAGCCAGTTTGATGGTCTGTGATAGACCTCCTATGGGCTTCATAGCCGGGTTGATGGTCAGGCTAAGAAGACTTCCTGATGGTTGTGAAAATCAAACAATAATAACAACAAATTTAGACGGAGAGAAATCAAATTTCCGGTTCATTATTTCAATAATACAATAAAAATCTATGTAGGTAAAGCTGTAGTGGAGCTTTAGGCGATTTTCACTATACTTATATTGTATTTGAATACAATTTGCAATTATATTTGATAGGACATGTGATTGTGAACGTTGTTTAAGAAAAATAATAAAATAAAATAACCGACAAGTCTTTACAAAATACGACTTTCACGTACTATTCGATATTAAAGACTGACAGTCGGTTAATCGGATGTCACTTACTAAAATTATTATTAAAATAAAACAATAATAAATACGAAAATATCATTATTCAACACTTATCTCATTTATATCAAATTTATTTCCATAAAATAAATTATTAGTTGGTTGAAACCATTAATTCCTATCGTTGAATTTTTGTCTAATTTACATTCGAATATAATAAAAATAATTAGTTAGTATAGAATTACAAATGGTATACTTTTCATTGATTGGAAATTGTAAATTTTATATTATAATTAATAATAAATTGTTTACAGACAGACATTGAGAGATTAAACAGATAAAATAAATAATTGTATGATTTAATCGGTTTTTCTCTTATTTGAAATTAATTGAACACGCAAAATTTGATCCTAAACACAATATATCTATACGATAATTATAAATATCTTCAATTTTATATTATAAATATTCAACAATCTTTTATAAATTTCCAACATTTAAATGTCTGATGAAAATCTCGTCCCGTTAACTTTAAGCGTTCGAAATTGACATAATTTTTCATATTTTAATATAAACTGTGTATAATCCATTAAAAATTTGTAAATTTGTTAATAAGTTGACCAATCTCCACTAATAACAACTGTATTTTAGTATTGAAATCGTCGTAAATTCTAATCAGAGTGAATTCAAATAATTTCCACTAACGCCCATCTCCGGTAAATTTGCCGTTTTTCCAATAATTTACACAATTACTGTTGCTAAAACTGGTCATTAGTAACAGACAATTTTGCAAACGACTCATCTTCGAGTAACTTTATCCGTAATTATTCACAAGAGATCGTGTGTAGGAAATTTTCAACTTTTTAAAATTCTTTCCAATTTCTTTCGATAATTGAAAGACTGCTAAAGGTGAAGAATTTCTTGAATTTGATAAAACTAGAATTAAATTTAAACATTTTTCTCTCCTTTTACCATTAGTTTTATCGTAAATCTATATATCGGACATTCTTTCTCTTGTGTTCTCTTTCCGTAGGTAGAAGAATCTATTGTATCGACTTATACTGTGTTAACTTCAAGCAAATGAATTTCGATTATCTCTTCTAATAATTCAATGCAACGAATCAGAAGAACTCTAAACATATACAATGTTTCCTTCGTTATTGTAGTACATCGTAAGTATTAATACTGTGTTAATTTATTGGCACAAACACAGTCTATTGGCAAGTTTCCGAGATTCTTCACCAATTTTGGATGTTTTATTAGCGATTTTTCCACAGCCATATATAAAAAAATATACATTGAGCTTTCATTTACAATTACAGTCGTGATTCGTTCACATTATTCCTTTCCTAGGTACCTATCTATTGTTCAACATGTATATTATGGCATTCTCACTTTGAATTCCTGCTACTTTTATTCCAGCGAAGTCGCATTAGTCTCGAGTTTTTTCCCACTGTCTATTATCATTCTGTTGTTTATGGGCTAAGGGACGAATATGGTCTTGTGAACATTTCAATTAAGTGCTAATTACGCTTCTAGTAAGCTCATATTCTGCTTAAATGGGACTTAATCACGCCAATTAGTGTTGGAAGAGTAACGAGGCAATTAGTCGAAAATTTGGCCCGATTCTTGTAGGCCTCTCGGAATAGTTTTGCAACTTCTTGGCTTACAAATAGAATGAGCTAGACAGCTGTGATTAGCCTGAAGGGTTGATTTTTACTCGAAAAGAGGCTTAATCAACAAAAATTTAGGATAGGTTGTGTCTATATCAAAAGACCAAAGACATTGTCAGCGTCTTAGCCGGTTTAAGTGCTTATAATTTGATATTTTAGCCATTTTTTTCAATAACTATCCATCCTGGGCTAATCGTTAATCAGTCCAATTAGTGTTTGAAAGATAAGAAGAATTAGTCGAAATTTTGGCCAGATTACTGTAGACCTCTCGAAATATTTTTGCAACTCCTTGGCTGATAAGAAGAGTGTGTTGAGGGACTACGATTTGGTCGGCAAAACGTTGAAAAGGGAAAAAATTGGAGCAAATTGTAGCTACACTAGAAAACGAAGCGCCACAAACAACTTCTAAGGAAAAACTTACAATTTGTAGCTAGAAACCTAGCAAGTTCGATATTTGTCGGTAAATTTTCCAAAAATTATCGATTCGTTTTAATTATTTTGGAAATTCTTACCTCTGAGATTTTGGGAGTTTGTTGAGTTGTTGCTTTCTTTCCAGGATATTTCCATTGTTTACATAGATTCGACGAAAAATTAACATCCAACTGTTTATTGTTTAGATGATTGTGGAAAGGAGAAAGAGATCTTTCATAATTTATTAAGATTGCTATCAATAAACTAGTTCTCATCATAGACGTCGTGCTGTTTGTTGTTCTATTGTTGTACACTTTTACTGTCTTAAGGTCAAGTGGGCCAAACCAAGAGCGAGCTCTATAAAGGTCTACAAAATTAAAATAATGTCATTTAAATTGAGAAAGTCTAACAAATCTGTACATTTTGTCAATTCGAGGCTGCACAATTGACAACATTAGGGCCGAAAATTTACGCCATTCCGCCTATTCGAACACAAATAAGGCCGGGCCCGGTGCAAGGCCAAAATTCGTTACAAACAAAACGATAGGCATAATTACCCAAATCTAGTGCCAGAAATCGAATTTTGAATTAAATCGGGTTTCATTGACGGTTTGGTTGTCGATTTCTGAGCAAATTTTAGAAATTTCATTACTTGCAAATTCTCCAATTGGCATCTATTGATCTTTAGAAGAAAAAGCATGATTCATTTTAGAAAATTTCATTTCGTAACAATACTTACCTATATAGCAGGAATTTATAGACAATGACGTAATTACATTGTATTTAATTTGTATTTAAACAGCATAAGGGTTAGTGTTGTTGATTTTTTCTAACGATGGGTGCGGATTTCGAATTCACCTCGCACACTAACCAAATACGATCATTAATTGCGGATTTTTTTCTATTACATTGTTACTAATACAACAATGTCGTCATAAATTGCTAGATAAAATTGTATAAGAAATTACAATAACATTGGAAGCTTGTCTAAGTGAGCGTTAATGGTTTATTACAGTCAGCTTTGATTGGATCTGAACGATAGTAATTATTGTCAAGATTTCAGTAGTAATTGTAAATAAATATATAGTTAATTATATGTCTATACGTAGATGTATGTGTGCTATATATACAGATATATGCATCAATTGAGAAAAGTCATTTTTTTCAAATTGTATAACAACAAGTTGTTGTTGTTGCGGTCAGATATTGTAGATTTCCCATGGAGAACGCATAATTCGATCCTTAATATGCCACAAATTGTTAGTATCGACAACATACATACATACATTTATACAAAATAGAAACTATTGCACTACTTGTTACCGATACTTGGAGATTATTTAGCTTTTACGTAACTGTAATTAGGTACTTATTCAGTTGGTGAATGATGTAATGATATGTCGTGAAACTACAAAATGTATTTGAGGCTTGTTAAGATAGAATTAAATACGGTTTTAGTTCGTTTTACATTCTTGATTTGAGAAGAGAAACGATGACAAAACCAATTAATTATCTGTATACACTTTTAACAACTTGTTGATCTTGAGTTCTAAACGAACCAACTCTATAACACTCGTCCGACTAAGAAGATTCCCCACATAAAACCATATATCGATCCGTAATTTCCCTATATTGCTAATTGAGTTGTGTGAGAACAACCAACTTTCCGATACAGTCGTTAAGATAAAGACACCAGACATAATTACGAGTGAAAACCCCATATTAAATTTATATTTCGTTTTTTCCTCACTGTCAAAAATAAAGATTGCATTAATTTTTTTTTTTTTGAAACAATATCGTTTTGTTTTTGTTAACATTCTCTCTTTTAGTTTACCCTAAGAATAAAACAACAACGATAAATAAAAGTAACCAACCCAGCAAAAAAATTATTTTACGTGCCAAACTTAAATCACGACAAGCCAAAACAAAGACTTAACTGTAAAAGGAATTTTACTCTGTCGATAGTCTGATTAAACCGCAAAATGAAAGTTGAAATTATAGGCCCTTGATTGAACTTGAGGGAATTTTTATCCGATCAACCGCCAACAAAAAAACCAACCTCCAAAGAGACGAAAAAATCAATTAGAATTCACAACGGAAATTATTATTTCAATTCAACTTGCTATCGGATTAGTATTTATACAGTTGATTAGATTGATTCTAAAGGAAATTGTTAATTTACAAGTATAGTGAATATTAGTGTAAGATTTTATAAATACAGGAAGTTGTTAATTGGTGCAATTTTGGTAGAATTTCTTTGTCTTATATACGTATGCGAATAACAGTTCAACAACCATAACGTAAGATTATATCGCGTTTAAGATTTCAATGAAACAAAAGCTGAAAATGTAAACGAAGAATTGGAGCAACGTGGCTTTTTTTCCTCTCCTTCTTTATATTCTCTACTGTTCTTTCGATACCATGTACTTGTAATGTTAACAGGAACCTGTTCCTGTACGAATAGAATTTCACCTGAAGGTTCATTTACATTGTCAATCGCAGGAAACTGAAGATTTGAAATTCTGTTTCGATTACTAACTAGTTGTATTCAAAAAAAAATGGGAATACGAGCGTGTTGTAGACAAGTGTCGGAATTTGGGCTCAAATTTATGAGGTTAATCAATTTGAACGGGGAGATTATGGGAGAAAAAATCTACCCATTAAATTACCAATTTCTATCAAATTTTCCTCTATCGAAAATTACTATAATTTAAACAATTTCGGCTGCTTTTAGAGGGAGCTTTTCGAATATAGATTCGGATTCTCAGGTACTTTAATCATTAATATTTTTTCAAGTACAATTTTAGAGTGATTAGTCTAAATTTTGAAACATTCTCATCATTAACCAGCGGTTTTTGAAACTAATTTAAGCACAAATTTTGAATTTATGCTGACTCTTATGCTATTCTTTAAGCAAATTTTGGAATTCGCGATTAAATTTTCGAATATTCGTCTATTTTATTGGATTTTGCTATTTGAAAACAATTTTAGTCAAATCTTCAATGTTTAATAAGAGTTTGGTCCGAAATTATGATGGCAATTTTCAAAAAAAATTTGAAAAAAGTCCAATCTAACTTAAAAAATATTTGGAATAGAAAACGTAAACTTCCGAAACTTTAAAAAGTGGTAGATTCGTGAAAAATACCGTATTATAGGGGACAGAAACAGCATAAAATGCTGAATTTTTCATTAGGATTTTTTTAACTCTCCACTTTAAGAAATTTATAGTTTCAATTCGTTTATCGTATAAAAATGCAAAATTTTGAACCTCCTTTGAAAATTGCCTCAATTTTCAAATTAACAATAAAATTTTAGATTAACAATTAATGCTTAATTGATTCTACAAATTACAAGTGGATTTTATTCCAGAAACCGTGTTATGAGAGAGTTTTTGGACTTCCAACCGCTGTATTAGCACGAAACCGTGTTCATAGGTGTGTTTATTTCGCATACAATCGAACCTAATAAGCTTTTCCTTTTGATTGATTGTTTTAACTGTAGAAACTTGTCTATGACAAAATATGTACAAAGTTGGCACTATTATTCTCTAAGAATAAATTACAGTTGTTTGGTTTAATATGTTTTGACGCCCTAAAACCTTGATAGCCTTTAGGTGACGCCTTTAATGATAAAATCGAGCCTATTTTTAAGGTCATTCATTACATTCAGACAATAAGCCGTTCGAAAAGAAAAAGAAAAGAAATATCTATAACTGACGGATCTGTACAATAAAATGACTTCATAAATATTGTGCAACTTCATTGTTATTAGCTTAAGGGCAAGATATATCGATATTAGAGTATTAGACATTTGTATAAAATCCACATAAGACCAATTATCCAATATACCTCAATTATTACCAGCTTGATTCAACATTAATCAAATTGTTTCGTTTTTTTCCAAACTGTACAGTATTGGATTAATGTTTATTGTCGAACAATACTAAACCAATAATCCTTCAATGGTTAAACTATTCGAATTTGAACTTGGTTAAAGTGGTGATTGAGTTGTCGTACAACGAAAACATCAATATTGAATTATAGAGCCATCAAAGATGGTTTCAACTTGGTATAAATCACAGAATTCACAGACAGTACCTGCAGCTATTATACTGCTTTTAATTCAGATCGAATTCGAAATGGAATTGAAAATTATATCAATTTTTTTTCGTTGTTCGTGATAGACAGGAAACAGACCGAGAATTTCGCGTCTTGCATACCAATTTATTTAAATTGAGTTCTAGATTAATAATTGCCCGAATTCAACAATATACTGACACGTTAAATATAGGGATTTTTTTCTCGATTTTCCATTAATTTCTCTCAAATCCGAACCGGAGGCTGTACCACACGTAACAATAATTTACAGAATGAGACGCGGCTTTTGTTGTCTAGAAAATGTTTAAATAATCACCAACAGGCAAATAATTAAATCTTTCTAATAAACGGCTAAATCTTCGAAATAATTTATAATACAACTGGATTATTTAAAGAGAATATTGTTCAACCTACATCGATAGGGAATAACAACAATAACAGTGTTGGATTGTCAAAAATTTCCTGTTAGATTTTAATTGTTCGGTGGAATGATCTATGAAATAACCAAATTTGGCAAGTTGAAACGTAATCCTAAAGTTATCAATGGAATATATCATGTCAGAACAAACAATGGTGACTGGTTTGTTAAACAGATTTTCTGAAAACATTTCCTTGAAAACTTGACTATAATATAATCTGATACAATGTTTGAATTACAGACGAAAAAGGCCTCATTTAATTTAATTATTCCACAACATTCTAAACAGTGTCGATTTAACTAACGACACACTAAACCGTTTCATTATCTTGTTAATTTTTTTACTAATTTGGATAATAATGAACCGACAGGTCGTCTATATTAATCATATTTTTCCGCTTTTCTGAAGAGTTAATAAGTCACACCAATATTCCGTTATCTAGTTATTTTCATGGTAATCATAGTAATATGAGGTAATATTCCCAACTTAACAATTTCGTTGATTACTGTTATCGAATCGTTATTTATTCTCACTTGTCGACATTAAATGGAATTTTTATTGAAATACGATAGATTCGTTCGCATTAATTTAAAACAATTTCAACGATTCTCTTCTCGTTGAGATTATTCCAATTTAACTGTGTCGTCGGTTTTATGATGTTCCACCATTCAACATAAGCCGTTTAATTCCACTTTCTCTTTGCAATTACGATTTTCGAAAAAATAAACCAAAGGATAGCTCTTGAGGCTGTGGTTTTACTCTGATTTTTATTACCGATCATCGTAAAATTGTTTACAACTTTTAAAACTCTCGATCGATTTTTTGGTATTGTTGATTATCAAAATATGGTTGTAAAAGTCCATCACTTTCAATTTTAATTAATTTATTTTAATGTGCGTTTTATTATCTTGTTTTGCTGCAGAATTCGTCAATTGATTGGAAAATTCCTGTAAAAGTTCGCAATTTTCGGTGTTTCATTCCAAACTGTGGGGTGGTTGTAATTTTCTCGCTCGCTGAAAGTGCATGTTTTAAACAACACAATAAAAAAGTCTGCAATTAATTGACAATTAAGGTCATGGTTTTTCTGCAACTGGTTTTTGCAAATCTTGAATTTAATCGTATTCTAAAACTCGTTGCAACAATCAGAGCATAATAGACGGATCAAGATAGTTGTCGCATTCTAAAACTGAAGAAATTCATTTAGAAAATTTCTGCAATTTGAACCGACTGGAAGCTTCAAGTGCTCATTTTATTGTGCAATTATTACGCAACAATCTATCAAAATAACGAGAGTCGATCGAAAGACGTCTGCAACAATAAATTAGCCAACGAAATAGAGTTGTCCGGCGTTTTTGTTACCCAAAAATTGACAATTAAGGTCGATTTCTGTATTGTTAAACGTGTCAAAACGGTAAAAAGAGATCACCAAATTGGCATATGTCACTTTCAATTTTGAAAAGTCTACACAAAAGGACCTCGATATTGTGATAAATTTAGCATTGACGAAACGCTGTCAGTATGTCGAAAGCTAGCATTTATATAAAAAAAAAATCACACATGCGAATTCTTTACGATTAAACGATTTGCATTTCGCACCGTTTAACAAGCGAATAATCGAATTTTTCGTTGAATATCCTCAAGATTATCTGTATGTTTGAATTCCAGATGAATTCGATGTCCTCGAGGCACGAATCGGATCGGATAAGATAACCGAATTAGATAAATATATCCGAAATATACACGAATCTAAACAATGATGTGTTGAAAAACGAGAATAAATAAATCGTGATTTTCCAATTGATTTGATCGAGAAAAGCGGGCTTTATTGTCGATTTTCCACGGGCCTATACAATTTCTTTCAATTTTTATTGGACGTATATAAATTGATGATGGGCCGCGATTCATGCATATTAATCTTGGAAAAATCGCCAGATTATCTACGTTTAAAGATCATAATTTAAACTGTCATTTAATTGTTATTGTTATATTCGATAATAAAAGCGATTTTTCTCGATCCAATCAAGATTTTATGTAACATTAAAATTAAGCGTAGACAATCTAATTCGTTATTATTTTAATTTATATCGTATTGGGTAAGAACTACCACCTACACAACTTATAATACGTGTACACGTACACTCACTTTACGATATGAGTTTATGTACATGAAGCACGAATCTGCAGACGAATTGATCGTGTCAATGGGTTCAACGTCTGTAATTACAGCGGTATCATATCTCATATATTGCACAATATATACCATTGAATCTATCCGTATGTACAGATAATATCGCTAGTTATTGAACATACACAAATATTAATTCAATTCCATTGAACTGTATGAAAATATAAGGGTGCGTCTGCACATCGACGATTTCAATCGTTATTCCAGTTGAATCTTTCGGAAAATCTTACAGGCCGGCCTTAATGTTTGGATAGCATTCGATTTATTGTAAATGATCTACAGGTGTAGGATATTAACTGTTTAAAATACGAATACCATTTAGCTTTCGTTAATCTTGTAATCTTAGTTTGAAACCACCACAACGGAACAAATAGATCAGATTACATGCCATCTTTCTGCTAATAACAATACTTCATGGTCCAATTGAATGAATTACCTGTCAATCATATTATTGTAAAAATGACCAATATCTAAATCTATCTATAATTTATTGTATTGTGTTTTATATTAACATATCTCTCGGCTTTTGTAAATTGTCTATTCTATTCGGTTTTTTTTACATTTATTCAATCAACAAATATTAACACGACATTTAAAAGATCTTAATCGTAAAATAACTACATTTACAACAAAAATAAAGAAGAAAAAACTGGCGGCTATAGTAAAAAGAATTGTTAATGATCTGTAACTGGCTAGTTGAATAGAGAGAAACTTGTCGTTATTGCAAACAATTATCATAACTATAGCGACAAAGTAACCATTTTTGTTGAGATCATTATAGAAAAATTTCAAATATACAATTGTATCTGTTGTAAATACGCAAGAAATTTAATGACAACAATCAGAAGAGAATTAATTGTGCACGATATCGATGCCAATTGTGAAAAGAAAGTATAAGAAAATCTCAATTTGATAACTCTTTTATTATCTTTACAATAATCGATCAAATGTGAAAAGCAATTTCTACATTCAAACAACGAGTATTTCTAAATAATTCACGATTGCTGGTGATAAATTCAACAATTCAAAGACATTGTAAATACGAGAATTATGTTCCGAACATCGTGGGGATCTCGCGACAAGCTTCAATATGCTAATATTTACAAGATTTAGAGAATTATCAGGCATTCCGTTACTATACTACCTATCCGTTCAATTGCCTTTGAATATTGCACAATAATACCAGAAAATTAGAATAACAAAGCCGAATTTGAGCCAAATTTTTTCCGACAACAATTGTAAATGTATTAATTTTACTGTCATTTGTAATCTATATTTGGTGTTTTGTTCATTAATCAGGCTTTTTAAATATTGAAAATCCGACACTTGAGGTTACTCGCTAGTTATTTATCAACACTGATGTATCAAAATAATAATGTCCTCGAATTCGTTCTAATTAATTGCCTTTAAAATCATTATGTTAATCAATGTGGGCAGCACTTAAGACGATTAACTCGCAGTTGGACTGTCAGAAATTCTCGAAAGAAACACTAAAGCGTGGGCGGTTCTATTTACAATCAATAAGGACTGGTATCGGGTGGATACGTGATACATAAATTTAAGTTTCTAGTCGTAGTAATTTGACAAACAAGACTGTAGAAAAGACAGTGTATATTTATATTTATTTACGACCATATAAAGTGCACGATATTTGTGGAATCTTGGAAATATTTCATTTCATTTTATCAGACACACCTGGAATTAAATCAAAAACAGCCGCTATCTAAATTTCACATAACTCTACGAAAATTACACCATCGCTGTACGAAATTGAAACAGCCTTGATCAATTTTTTTTCTGGGTCGTCATTTATTCTCGTTCATTTCAATTTATTTGAATTCGGTTAAATTATGTGTCGTTTCAGTAACATCAACAATGCTACTTGTCGATTGTCATTCCAGTTATTTTGTTTTGGTTAAAGTCGTAAATTTGCATTTTTTCGTTGTTGTTGTTTACAAAAAGGAGTCTTCTACGATTGAACAGCATTTTCAGCAACACCCTTTCGATATAAAAGGCAAAATTATCCTTCAAATTTACAAGTTTCTTTTCTTTCATTGTTGTAGAATAGCCTTATATAACCGTACAATCAACTAGCTTTATTTATGGTAGAAAAACAATAAACTTTGTCTCAAAAATGTTTAATTATATGCTAGACTCAAGTGTCTGTTAATTTTTGCATTTTATCCTTGTTATTTCTTTTCCTTGTACAATTTTGTCTTTATTTAATGACTTTATTCATTAACAACACATGTATTTTGCATATGACGAATAGAGTTTACCTTTCAACCTAATATTTCTGAAACGACTAATGATTATGATAGCGTAAGGTTAGAACGTGCTGTTCAGTTATAGAAAAACCATTAGTCATACAGAGAATACAAATTGTAATGAAGTTTCAAACAATAAAGATGTAAAGTTAAAAGTTCATACTCAAATACTAAACTTAGAACTCTACCCACTCCTCAAGAAGCATCCCTCGAAGCAAACTTGCAAGCCAAGATTCTGCCACTCGCACATATTTTGCCTCACTCGATTTCAGCCACCGATTCTACACCTGTAAAAAATGTATGCGTTATTTACAATTTTGATCGGCTTGATTGAAAGCTGTTAAAATAGCTAGAGTTCAATTAAAGTGCTAAATTTAGTATCAATTTGTCCAATCAATTCGGCCAAATCTAATTAACTTGACGTTAATAAATACCAACAATAATTGCAATCGAAATTTACCAATATTCATTAGATTAAATTATTTTGCTAGATAATGATATAACCAAATTTGGACGATTTAATTTAACACCACGAGTACAAATATGTTCAGATGATGCCGATTTTTCCCATGTAAATTCATTTGATTAATTTACTATGATGTGAATAGGGCGTGACTTATTCGTTTTACCATTTTTGAACTAAACCCTATCTCCACGATTAATAAATTGCATTAGTTTTAGTTTAATATATGAAATAGTATCGGGCAATATATGGAGGACGCACCTTTGTCCACGCACCTATTCCAACCAATGTCCTCAATTAAAATGAAAACTTCTCTCTTAAGGAAACCATTAGACGAACATTACAAGCACATTTATTGCTAGACTGTTACGCAAAACGAAACATCCTTTTTCGTTTGAACATACTGTTAAGTTATCAATAAATTGATTTTTGAGTTAATTAGATGCACCAATGGCTGCTTACATAGAAGATTCCCCGATAGCCGGACTGGCAAGAATTCAATTTATTATCGAGAAAGTCAATTTGCACATTAGAAACAGGTTAAAATAGTTTAAAAATTAAGAGAAGTTTTATAGATTTGCGCAAAAATCGGGTAATTTCTCCTAGTAGAATTGTATTAAAATTGGGAAAACAAGCATGAATAAAAAGCACTTAGTGGATTCCGGTCTGGTAATAATTTAAAATTCAACGAGCAAACAAAGGATGAAAAATCGGCTCTTTAAAATAATGAGAAAGAAAAAGGCATATCGATTGTTAGTAGAAAGATTAATATGTTTTCTGACAACCAAACCGGGATTATGTTTAGAATATTAAAAGATATTCACTGGAAAAAAATGTTCACGATTATCTATTGAAATTCTAAGATACACACTAAATTAATACATTCAAGCCTTTAGAATTGTGATTAACGACACTTCAGCTCTATATGTAGACGATATTCTGCAGAAATTGGTGCATTTGATAAGCTAAATTTCTATCAATTAAACGGAATATCGAAGCGACAACTGTATTATAAAATTAATAACAGTCAAGCTGGTGTTGTTATTAAGTTATCGGTTAAAATGTCAAGTAAGACTAATTACAGATGAATCAATTTATGTCACAAATATGGGTAGAAATTAGAATATTGCGCTAGTGTTAGTGCGTTAAAAAGACAAGAGAAATCGACTGAAAATCGTATTTTAATATCAATCATTGTAACTCGCTGTATCCGAAAATAATTTGTATTCCATCTTAGATTTATTCAATTCAATTTGTTTGTGTTATAAACAAAAAAGTGGGCTTCAATATCAAATGGAAATATTGCATTTTCTAATAAATCTAACATAGATGGAGTGAATCTTAAACATATATCTTTGAATAGATTAGAAAATTCCAATTTGGTTTTACAATATTTCTTCTGACAATTTTATTGATAAATTTCTTATTTATCGTCGTTGTACGGTTCCACTTGAACAGCTTGCCTAAATTTTCATATTTACCCAATCAAAACAACAAGCTTGAATTTTCTTTATAATTACCATTTTATTTTATTTTTATATCGACAATTATCTAACATGGAACATATTTAATGATTGCTTATTTAATTCGTTCTAGATAAAATTACTATGTTGGTCAAGCCTACGTTTATTTATAAATAAATTAGAGGCATATTGAAATAGAAAAAGGCATTTTTTCTTTATCCTATATGCAGCCAACAAATGCAAAATCAATTTTCGATTGCGAAATATTCGACTTATAGTATGATTTATTCACAGCCTTGACAAGGTTAGTTGGTTTTATTATTTTAAATATTCATTATAATAATAATCAATCCGACAGGATTCTTGTCATTAACAATGATAATTGTCTTTTACCTTCTTGTTGTTTGTTATTTGTTGTTGAAGTTTTTATTGTTCTCTTTCCCTTCCGTTCCTTTTCAATTCTATTGTGGGCTTGTATTTTTCCTATTATTATTATTATTATTATTATCGGTTTGTTTAATAGACCAAAATGATGAAGCAAAATTTATATTTTTTTCATTCTTTCATCTAATAATTAAATGAATTGTTTACTTGAAAGTTTATGCTGAAAAAAATTGAAGAAAGCAATTTTAGAATCTGTTCCAATGTTTCAATTCTTTTTCATTTGTTGAATCGTAACAATCTTGAAGATTCAACTTGTGAAAATTGCCCTACAGTTACAGACAAGTCTCTAGCAATTATGTTAAAATTTCCATTTCCACCGATTTCAATTCTTAATTGATATTGTGGTAATTAAGACATGATTTCTTTTATTAATTTAAAACTCACCTCTCTCATTTATATTACAATTCAATTTGTTAATTAGGTGTTTACTTATAGTTAACCCCGTTTAATTATCTTTTTTATTAATTATTGTTGAGTTGTTTAAATCCTTTTATAGTCATCATTTCGGAAGGAGCTTTTTTAATTTTATTATTTTCGTCTTTAATTAAATCTTTTAATCAATATTCGTATTTTTTTGGTGTTGTCTCTTTACAATTGAAATTTTAATTACTTTTCCTGATAGTTAATTAAATTTCTCTATAATCCATTTTTAGTTTCTTTATTTCTGATTGTCGTTTTTCTTGTTTAAAGAAATTCCTGCTAACGCTCTAAAATTTAGGTCATTGTTAACTTTTCAAATTCAAAAAAAAAACAATTCTAGTGCACTTTGTGTGATTAAACTAATTGAAGATTGCAATTTAATTTTTTCTGCTCTTTATCTAAAAATTGAACTGAAGATTCTTGCACAATGAAAGCTATTAAAGTGGACATTTTAGAGCACTCATTACTGTTAGTTTTCTATTAAAAAAAAAAAAAATTTAATGCACTTTGGGTGATTATAAACTAATTGAAGATTGCAATTTGCAGTTCTAGATGAATTTACAAGTCTTTAAAAGTTCATCAGACACTGCGCAATAAAAGTCATCTAATGGTGACATTTTAGGCCACCAAATATATCTGTTCTAGAGCTTTGTTAGAAATAATAAAAGCTAAGAGTTATCTTTATTAGAACTGGGAGAACCGGAACTATTCGCAGGCAGTTGTGCCAAATTTATTTCAAAAATTACAGGAAATCCACGACAATTTTGAAGATAAACGACAATTCACAGATAGAAATTTCTAGAAAATACGATTTGATAAATTAACAGTAGATATTATGACATGTGCGATCTGTTAGAAGCTCAACTTTCATTTGAATTTCCCTATTTACGGGAAATATTTATGTGAAAATACGATATGTAAACGTTTATAGAAATATTACGTTGCGTTTTATGCGAAAAATATGATTTATTATGTTTATATTTCAACACACCGTTCCCATATAAAATAGTCATAAACTTCCATTATAATATCGTAACAAAGATCAAGTATTTGTATTATTCACGTTGAATAATTCTAATGAGAAAAGCTACCATTTTATGAATTTCGTTATCCGTTTCGACCCTTATAATTAACCGTACAATTCAAGTTATCATAAAGTCTCTCATACAGAACCCATAGATTATTGTAATAAAACCATTCATGTCGACAAAACAGATCTAGATTATGATTACAACACATTTTGTAATAGATTTTATCAGCCAGTTAATTCTTTTTCTTCCTTCAGTTAATCTTAAGGAGTTGTATATGAATATAGAAATCATAGTGTTACGATTATTGTCATTATTACGATTGAATGATTTTATTAGATATTGATTTTTTTGTCATATAAAACAGCTGCACTAATAGATAATTAGTTTTTCTAACTGTCATGTTATTCTAATAAAAATAATGATTTTGTATCGTTTTATTGTTTATAGACAACAACAATTAGACAAATATTAAATCACAAAACATAAAGATTTTATCAACATATGCCTACTAATTGTCTATTTAATTTCATTATAAACAAGTTGTTCCATTAATTCATTGTTAAAAGTACAAATATAAAATAGGTAGATTTATTAACTAATAATTAAATACCGTTGGCGAAATATTTCAAAATCCACAACTATTAATTGCAGTAATTTTGTTTTAATAAACTAGATTAGTATTGATATGATTGTGCAACAGAACCATGAAAATGTCTCATTGTTTGTTGGTTAAGAAATTATTTAAAAGAGCCTAAAATTGGCGTTTAAAGGACTAGGGGCTCGTTTCCAAGGTCCTAACGGTGCCCGAGTCTGTTAGAAAAATCAAATCATTCCAGTATTTTACCGTAAATCTCTTATTGATGGACGTAATCAGAACGTTTGATCTCTACAGGAAATGTGATAATAAATCGTCAATTATTGAAAGAAGTTAACCATGAAAGTACGTAATTTTTCATTTAAAGTATCAAAAGAAAAAAATAATTATACCGACAAATTTGTTATAAATGTGTTTGGGGAAATTTCACAATAACAATAAAAATAAAAACAATATTTTAATGGCAATAATAATTTTAAACCGAAATTACCAATATGTTAATTATTTTCTTGTAATTATCAACAATAAGAGAAAAACGGATGTACCAAATCTGTATCTTTATAGGTCCTGAACCTGTCTTACCAGTTTCCAATTCTTTCTCTCAACTTGCACGTATTTCTCGTACACATATATGTATGTTTGTATATAAAATATGTGTGTTGATGTTGAATTTGTGAGGGTATAAAATTTTATTTGCTGTTAAGATGTCGTAAATAGTGTTGAGTGTTTTTTTCAGTATTTAGATTATGTCTCTACATATCATTCGATATAAATGGTGCGGTGGCTAGAAGGCAATGTCGCCACCACCCGCCATGCATACTCGAACGAACAGCTTTCTGCTTTGATGAATTTTTATACAATTGTCGTACATTTCGCTTAATTGGCTCCCACATGAAATAAACATAACGAATTTTGGTGATTGCTCGCAGATCACAAGGAAAAAGATAAATGCCAAGAGTTTCCTGAATTTTAACAATAGAACTAAACTACTAAAAATTTCAAAACTTCTTTGCATCTTAGCACGTTATTTCAAATATAGCAAGATTTATTCGTTACATATCGCTTTATAAGGCCGTTTTATTGATAATCCCTCCTATCGTGAACTTATTGTTAAATCGTGCTATTAAAATTTCAAATTCGGTATTGTAAGGCAGCTCTACTCTCCGGATAAGGCTCTATCCGATAAAATTATAATTTAGACTACTCTCTATTATTTTTATTAAAATACAAATTTCCGTTAAACTATGAATACGTTTAAATATTTAGGAGGAAATTTAAATGAGAAAGTCATATTTTTCTTTTGTTGGCCATATTTTCCAAGTTTACCTTTAGGGGCTACACAAAACAAAACAACAAAAGTTGGACAATAGGATTGGCCACAGACCCACGTTTCTCTCTTTCAATCTTATCATCATATTCCTACACAATTGTATTTCAATTATCAAGTCATTTCGATCAGAATCTAACTGATTTTGTTGTTTCCGGCTATAAGTCATCAAATTGTTTGTAATCTTTTTCCTGTGTGTTAGATGACTGAATTATGAAAGGTAACATGGTTTTTGTTAAAGACAATTTAATGTTTATTAGTGAAAAAACACAACATTAAAATTTCTGAATCATTGAGTTTTTCTATTTTGATTATGTCGGTCGGGGATTACCCGTAAATTTTCCTCAATTTTGGGAACGTATTTGGCAATGAACAGTCATTGAAACTGGTGCAATTAAATTTTACTTGTAAGGCAGACCACTAAAAATTAATCAATAACACCGCAATTACTTATGTCTTGTTTCACTTAAACGGCTCTTATGAAAACACTTCTTATTCAAAGTGTGAGTTGAAGAATATTTCATCAAAATTTGAACCCCCTAGCCCAATAAACTATCGTTTTAGACCATGTTGCGACGTACGAAACCTGTCAAATGACTTACAAAAAGTTAGGCTCCATCGCCTTTCAAAATAAACGCAAAACTACTAATTCCAAAAATAAATTAAAAAAAAAAAACTAATTTCGGCCTTCTATGGGGCATTCTGTTATTTTGTGTGTGACTTGTTTTTGAAAAACACGACACCGTTTTTGACCAACTTCCCGATGAGCTACATGACTCACATTTTGCTCAAATGACATTCAGAGGCATTATTATGATGTTGCTTAAAATTTACATCAATTACAATTCTAAACGAGCTTAATGGAAAGAAAATTTAGGATACTGAAGGACAGAATTAATGGCAAAATACAAGCAGAAAAATCCGACCGAAAGGCCAGAAATGCGAGCTTATTTTGTGAAATAAGTAATGAAAACTTAGAAACTTACATGCGGAAAATGTGCGTTATTGTCGAGTTCATCCTCATATTTAGCTGTATTCAATTGTAAGATGACTTATTCGTGTACAATTACAGAATACCGCTCAGATTTTAAGCTTGCCAACAATACAACACCTGAAATCCGGCCACTTCCTAATCTATGATACCGTTGAAAGTCTGAAAGAAAACAGACAAATTAAACCAGTTGTAATTAAATCTAGGGATACAATATAAGAGATTTCACCATTTATTTATAAGGCAAAAGGCATTGAAATGAAGGATGGCGAAAATTTGACTAAGCTGAGATGTAATAAGATTAACAATATAGCGTGACTTATTACTTCGTGCTTTTTTTCCAGTTAATTAGCCGATTGTATTATGTAAATTTTGTTTAATCAAACATTTTGATCTTTAAACATTTTTCCAACAGTATTGTTAATGAGCAATGACTTATTTTATATTAACATTTACACGTTTAAATTATTACATGAATAATTCCCCATTTTATATTTTTTTTTTATTAACTATTATTAATACAATTTTAATTTTAAACTCTTAATTATAAAATTTATTACTTTTATATGCATCTTTTTGAATAATAAAATAGAATTGGATTTGGTAAATGCAATACTAATTGAACATGACATAAAAAATATGATTTTATATCTGACAAGATAAATTCTCATTGCATTCAAACACGCACTATTTAACAATTCAAACTAAATAGTTGGTGTTGGTGAGCAAAAAATACAAACATAGAATAATAATAATAGAGAAAAAAATAATAAGAATAAGAATAAACGAAAGATACCTTGACAAGGCGGTATTTATATGAAACAGAATCAACTATTTGTAACTAATCATAATTATATGAATAAAAGAATTGAAATATTGAATTATGCATATTAACTCGTTTTATTATTGTCATTTAATTATACCTCCAACTAATTATCAATTAATAATTTATAACATTTTCTCATGGCAAGCTAATCAAATTAAACATAATTAAATATGGAGAATTTCACTATTATGTTATATAAGAAAATCAATTAAAATTCGATTCTCATTACGAATCTGTTTAAGTTCACGGTCATTTCATTTTCATTCTAATTGTATTGTTAATTTTCGTTGTATTTTTCTATATTGGCGATTATTCTTTAATGAAATTACGGAAAAATCCGTTGTTATTGTTTCTATACTCTTATAAATTCTATTGACGAATAACAATGAGTTTGAATTGAATTGCAATCATAATCATAGAGCTGGTTATCACCCACAGCACGAACCACGCCTTTAATTGCGGCGAAATTAACATATTATTATAATATACATATGTGTTTGTGTGTATGATATCGTTCCCATATTAGACATCAACTAGATATTGCCTAATATCTTGATCGCACACATATTTAAAGAGACGAAACTGATTAACAAAAATATTGTTTTGTTTCAAGAGATCTGAAACAATCTTGAATCAATGACGATTTACGCAATGTAATAATATTTATTTGCACCCACATGCATCTAGTAATAATAATAATAAGAATACTGTACATAGAATCACACCCAATTGTCGTCTGTGAATTGTATTTATTATTATTTTGGCGCCTTCATTAAAAACAAACACCTGAAAAATTGTTATTGTTGTATCTTTACTGCCCGTTGAAGTCTCTTATATTAACTCTAAACATCTACGTATATTAATCAGTAAACAAACATATAATTAACAATATGAGGAAACTGCCTATAATATTTAAACGAAAATCGTTTTATTATAATGAATAGCGCCAATAAATCTATCAGTTATAATGTGCGAATGCAGTAACAACGACAATTGTCTATCGTAAATTCAATTGTTGAAAAATTAGCTTGATTTACTGTAATACGCAAGATAAATAAATTTTAATTTTATTTAAATTGACACATTAATGAACGTATTGTTTATTTTGCCGTGAATCCTACCGGATAAAATGAAAATTATCCAATTAACCGCAGACAAATCGAATGGTAATAATGCGAGTCATTTACGGAATTTTCACCGAGTTTTTCGGCTTAATTTCTCTTGAATTGCCTGTCAGCCACTTTAAATGTTTCGTATTGAATGAAGAACGACCATTCAGTAGGAGTGAAACGTATCTAATCTTTTATCTATGACTTTTTAATTAAAATACAACAATAGGAGTGATCGTCGTTAATATTACAAAAATAACGATTGTAGATTTCTTAGTTTCATTAGTCATCATTAAAGCTCGAAAAACATTTAAAATTCTTCATTGTATAGTGGCCAACTTTTCAGCTGTGTGTTTTATTTAAAAGTCGATTTATAAAGAAGTGTATTGTCGTTGAATCGAACTATCGTGTTTTTTTTTCTATTCGCTCCTTCTAATTCATTTCTTCTAACGGTAGATCATCTTTATCTTTGAAATTCTATACGTTCAATATCCTGTTAAGTGATTTTTAAAGAACGATAAACCACTTTTCAATTTTCTTAAAATGACTATTAATTAATCAACTGCAAATTGGCAAACTTTTTTTCTTATTGTGTCTATACGTTAGTCATTTTAACTAATCACCTAAGAGAGATGTTCCATCAGTCAATCAAGCTAGGAGATTACAGTAAACTCACGATTCTCTCAGTTTTATCTAGTTGGTTGTTGGTTTTGTTAAAAGCTTTTCTATGGACACGTTCATATTTTCACGGTGAACGATTGGAAGATGATGGATTTCGTTGGTGAGTTGGAAGTTTTGCAAAATGATTCGTCACGACAGCGGTAAAGGGCTGAATTTGGCTCTAATACAGCCAAATTTAAGCCTTACTGTTACACAAACAATAAAATCCAATTTCGATGAAAATTTCCATTAATTTCGAACCGATCGAATTCTTAACCTTCTTGAGCTTGATTTGGGAAAATACTGCAAGATTTGTAGATTTTTTATCGTTGTTATAGTTGAAGGACGTGATATACAACAAATCTTCCTGCTCGTTATGCAACATACTACCATAAATTTTAACCGAAACCGTATTTTTTATTATACATATTTGGTTAATAGAGATAAATCAATGTAGCGGAATTATTCAAGGTGATTTCAAAATTAGGTATTTCTAAACATTTGGGTATAAATTCGAAAAAAAATTTAAATTCTAACAATCTTTAAATACATCTGGTTTTCTTATGTAATAAGTATTAAAAAAATCTGCACAATTACAAATAAATTATTTTTTTTATTGTGATTATCTTGGTATGTATCCTCGTTTAATCGAATTATTGAATTATCGACCAACTTGGGTAATCTTACTTACATTAGAGTACTTTAATAAATACTTTCCCCCCTAGAGGCGTTAAATACCTACTGAAAACTAATTTAAAGAACTGACGACCATGTCGAATTTTACGCAATAAAAGTCATTTCCATTAATTTTATAATTGAATAAAAGTTTTGTTTTCTTATATTTATACCTACATTTTGTATGACTGGTAGAAAATATTTGTGCTTACATTCCGTATATGTTGAAGATAATGTGATAAGTCAATTGGTGAGAATTGTAAAGTAATGTACATTAAATAGAAAACTTATTGAGGCATATTTACACAATCGTCAACATAATTACAGAAATATAAACATGACAACTACAGTGATTATCGATTTGATTTTTCTATTAAACATTTTCAGACTGTCAATTGGGTAATGTTACAATAATAGTAAGAATGCAATAATTTTGTGTCTGAAAGTTTTTGTTAATGTTCAAGTCACGGACCAATGAGCTTGCATGTTGTCAATGTACCGTTTTCCAAAGATTATTCCAATTGTCCAACAATGGACTCGAAAGATATAGGTCGATCTTGGAGACAAAATCAACCCAATTATAACTTTCGAAAGAACAATAATAGCTACTTTATTGTACAATATTCCGATCAAGATAATGATTTGTACCAATTATAGTTTGGCCATTATCATCATCATCATCAACATTATTGTTATTATTATTATTATGGTAATTTCCGTAAGGTGAAGTAATTTCTCAAAACACAAGACCACAAGTGTTAATTATAAATAGCTTAAAGCATTCGAAAACGTAAACAACAAGCAGTTGGTTTTTCAATAGGGATATTTCCCTTAACAGCAAAAATTTCTCAAGTCTCCCGTCTTATCGCCCATTAAAGTCTCCATAGAGATTCGGTGTTATTAAATAATACAAGTTAGAGAATAAACAGGACTTATAATAATAATCTAGAGAGACACCTGAACAGGTTGTTGAAGTGGGGACCATCATCATCTAGTGGGGAATTGGAGGGGACGAAATGTAGGTCTGTGGGTCCCGATAGAGGTGGGTGGTATTCAGTCTGTTCGTGCACTCTCTGGTACCGCTAGTGTGCAGAACCGAAGGACTTCCGCTTGGGGAAGGTCGCATATTAACAACAACAATACCACCCCCCGGAATCCGGCACCAGACTCCCAATCCTCGGTATTATAGTTTTGCAATTACTACAACATAACAGTTGTAATTTTAATCAACAACAATAAGCATTAAACATTGTGATTGAAACTTTTTCGGGGCGAGTTTTACGTGAATTATACGGGAGTCAGTTTTGTTAATTTTTTTATTTGTTTATGTTTAAATGAAGAACAAATTAATTAGAAATTTTTTGGAAAATTGTCAAGAAAGCATCGATTATTCTTTGCGTTTTCAGCGGCATTCTGCACGTTTGACCTTCGAACATATTCCGGTTTGTGGACTTATGCAAATAAACGAGACAAGAAGTGACTACTAAGTTCGCTACAATTGGTCATGATTGTAAATTCATCTTATTAAAATTCTATAACGTATCCGGATAGTTTTCTAATAATTGTTGCAACTCGAAATAAAATCAAATAAACGAAGTGGTCAAAGAAATCGGGAGTGAGCCGCTAAAAGAACCGATAAACGTTCCAAGTTTACTCACCTATGAGAATCGTTAATAAAAACAAACTGTTTTATTGAAAAATAAAAGTGAAGTATTTATGTAAACAGTTGACGGAAGCTCGGCAAGAGATCATTGTCAATATTGACAAGACTTTGTCTGTTTTCTTTACTCGTTTTTCGAAATGGTTTTTTACCAAAATTAACGAAAATTTCAACAAAAATTGTGCAGTGAGTGTCATCTGATTAACAACAAATACAGATTCCATCCGATAATTAGTGAAATTTCATGCAGTCGTTGTTAAATTTGGATTTCCCTAGTCGTGTAAGTATTGGAATTCAACCAGTTTCCTTTGCCATTTACAGTAGACGTTCTCAAAACAATTCTATATTGTGTAGAGATAATATTAAACTGATAAAATTAACGAATCTCGATAAAATTGCAAACATCAAACAGAATTCTACCGAACCGTACAACTCTTCATACTTGTCTAATGACTAATTTACATAGGCATCCGCAAACAAGCAGTTAAAAAAAACGAACAGCATACGTGTAAAATTGGCCATTGGAAAGAACAACAACAATAAAGACTAGCATATTATCGATATAGGTTCCAATTTTAAAAAAACTGGGACTACCACAATAATTACATCTGTCTGCCTGTTTCAAAGTAATTTGTAGCAATTATTCTTGGCTAATTACCTAATTGAATCTAGAATATCATCTACAATACTAATGCTGAAATAAAAGTACATTAAACTAACATAATTATTATTTCCACTACAAAAATTATGGTTTATATGCGGCGCGAAGTTAGCCAGCCATTGCTGAATTTTTTAAGTCGTCGACCTGGAAATACAAATCTCTAATTTCATCTTTACGTCTCGTTCTTTTCTTCTTTCTCAAATCGTTTTTTCCTTCTTTTAATTACTGTTATCATCTTGTCAAATAACATCATTTATCAATAAAAGAGAAAAACATTACCAGGTTTTATTATCAAATAATTTAAATGATATTTGTGCAAATCGCACAGAATGACATTGATTAATTACCACAATTTACATTTATGGATTAGTAATGATTTCACTCAACTAATCAAATTCATCATATAAGCAATTCAACCCTTTTACAGTTAGAAATTAGCGTTAAATAGAAAATTATTCATTAAACCAGCATCATTAACGTGTTATAGAATAATCCGCAAACCGAATCATCAAATCTAAATTTAAATCAATAGATTCGTTTAATTGACGCGCAATTTTGGTAATTGATGAAGATATTTGTGAAAAATACTAGAATTGCACACCATACAAACGGAAAGTGTCAATGCTCAATTGGAAATAACACAAAACACGCTAATTTATGTACAAAACGTTGAAGGAAGAATACCAAATAGATTCTAAAGTACAAGCTCAAATTGCGATAAACGTCAACTAGGGAATTTAATGTTGAATATAAGCCAAAATAGCAGCTCGTAATAAATTTCGCAAAAACTAAAAATTCATGTCCTCTTTCGAGTGTTTTTTTTTTTAAATTAAACTGTTGAAATTCAACATCCTGAATAAATTGATGATTCGTATCGCACAGATCACACAGATTGACTGCAATTCTCAATAAAAGCCCACGTTTTTCTGTTTTTTCTTCCTTCTCTAGAACAACTTCATTTGCATAAAGACCGAATAGAATATTTATAAGTCCGTATCCTATTATTTGAGATGCTTTTTAAATGCATATATCGCCTTAAACGTTGCAAGACTTCAACGTTAATCTTCTCCACATCTTTACTGTTATCAATCGGAGAGAATTTGATAAATTAACGATTATTTCGAACGAAATCCGACAGTCTAATCGTCTAAGCTGCTTAAATTTTGATCGAATTATTTATCGGGTCAGATGTGTTGATTTGTCGATTTAAACGGGAAAATTTCAATTTTCCATTAAAATTCAATCGTTATAATATGGAGAACCAACAAATAGAAAATGTCCTTAATAAAATTTGTAAACACCGAAACGATGTCATTAAATTTTATCTCAAATCTTATGTAGCTTCATTACGGTGTCATTTAAATCAAACGAATTAATGCCAAACATTTAACGAATTAAAAAGTTGGATGGAAGGAAATTTTTTTAAATAGTTTCCAATTTAATTAACAGGAAAATTTGTGTTTGACAATAATGAAATACGGAAACTATTAGATCAATTACTAATGTTCTATACCGATAATTATTGACATTTTCAATCGATTTGTTGTAAATAAAAATCGTACAAAACGTATCGGCCAACGTCCGGTTGCACAACAGAATCATTTACAATAATAATAATCTTGAAAGATACACTTTTAGATATGTGTTTTATTATACAGAAATTCATTTAGCTATTGGCACAATATTATAGCGGAAAATACCATAATAAATTATATTTCGAAAATTAGCAAAACTTGTAAATGTATGTTAACGGCACGTTGCGTATACATAAGGCAATAATTGTATTAGCTACTGGTTTTCTATCGCTACATGAATGTACGTTTAATTTCCTATAACACTACACCTTTAACCACCTGTTATACAAATCGTTGTTATTTATACTTTTAGAAAAAATTTCAAGATTCTTCTCCACTACTATTATGTTAATGATTAACAATATAACAAGTAGGAAATTATCGGTTGATTGCTATAATGAAATTTCAATTAATTAACTGAAAATTGTTGGAATTTAAAATTGATCATCCTCAATACGTTTATTTGAAAATGTTGAAATTCTATTTCTATTTTTTTATTAGTGGTTTTATTATTATTATTATGAGAACTTTCCCCAGACTAATTATTAAATACAAGTCGGGTAGTAGACGTGAAATCCATCTTATTATGGGATTTAGCCGACATACTGATGGATAATTGTTGCTAATCTAACAATGGAATCTTAATGAATTGATATAGCAACCGATGATAGTTAGTGAGAATTTACAATTTCACTACTAGAATGTTTCTATTTTTTTATAGTCCCTACATTATTATTTCTTACTGTAGCTTATAATTATAATTATAAGTTGGAAATAACAAAAATTTATTCGAAACACCATATCCGTTTCTAACCGGAATATTGAGCAATAATCCAACATCATCTAGGTCAATTCCTGCAAAAACATCAAAATTATTTCAATAATTCTCAATCTCTATATGGTAAACTAATTAAAATCGACAAATAAATGAAATTTCAATTTCAGCACCAATTGGCTATAATTATCCTATTTTACAGATGGGGAACAATATATCCTTGTTATTCTAATTAATTCCAAGAATTAAATAGGTGGAAAGTTTAGAAAAATAAATCTAAATCAGTCTCGGTTTTCGCGTGACTGCATCAGTCTATGTTAAAACAACTCGTCCATTTGTTCTCATCCTTGACTGAAAAGGTCAAGATTCATGGAAAAAAACACGAAGCTCTTTAATATCAACAAAAATAATACGAAAAAATCGAGTTTTAATTGTGGCTTTATTGGAAGAATTTGTCCGGCTTCGTTTTCGTGGTACAACTGTCATTATTGTTAAATTTATAATTGTGAAACAACAAATTTACATTGTACGAAACAACATCATAAAATCGAAATGTCAATAGACGGAGAGAACAATGTAAAGTTCGAATAAAACAGATCGAAAATGTCAATACTGAGACGGATTTAAAAAGATTAATAATACAGCAAAGACAATGCCGAAATGTTAACAAAGTGTGCAATAAGAATTTTAAATATTCAAATCTTTCTATTATTTAAAGATGACAGGTTTCGGAAATTATCTAGGAGCAAGACTGAAAGAAGCGCTCCTAGAAAAAATCAACACAACAGACATAGAAACAATCCTAGAAGTCCAGTTTTAGCTTCAGGCAGTTTATTTAGTTAAGTTTCTTGTAATTTTGTGGTTATTTGACCATTTTATAAACAAATCTACAAATAAACAAAGTAAAATATCGGCGATTCTTCGGAAAATTCTATCATAATCATTTCTGGTTTTATGAATATGCTAATTTAACTATCTTATTGGTTTTTAGTAAACAAGAACGTTGAAATGATACAAAAAATACAAGTCTAAATTAATAAAAATCTGATAAGAAACTGATGGTCCCAAAAATTTACAAAGAAATCACGTTTAAAACAAGTCTCATCAAACCTCTGTTATTCTATAAACATACAATTATTAATTAACAATATTAGCAGATTTATGCTAGGAAACAAGGCAAGAATTTTTATTACACCACTAACGGTTATAAAATCATAAAGAATGCAAAAATCGTAGACCATTATTAGACATATTGCAGAAAAGATTATTTCGCCTTAAATGATTGGAATTTAATTCAATTGAAACTGTTAAAAACAGCTATTTCAGGGTGTAAAACAAATTACATTACTGTCCATTTTCGATATATTTATTCTCGTAAAGAGCCTTTAACCAATCATTTATGGTTTGACCTAATTAACGTTCTGAGAATAAGAATTGAAAAATAAAATAACACGGATAAATATCATGTTTAAATTCCAAAACACAGGTGTTAATTTAAATAAAAATTGTAGCACAAAAGGTGTTATTTCTTACAACAATATCGGTTACAGTTTGGTCTGATTTTTCTCAAATTTTATTGAATTCAATTTATTCTCTAATGTCATTCACTGTAGAATTGTCAAGTCGGTCGATGGACTTTACGATTTTGACAGGTTGTTAACAAAATTGACACGAATGTTTCGTTTAGTTAAAAGAATTTATTAGTTATTTACAATTGATTAATTAGAAATAAAAACTTTAATAGAAGGACATAATCTTTGTACAATTCGATTGTAAATTGTCACTTCTTTATAGTTAGTTAGCTCGTATAGTGGGACTTTTGAAAGATATAGAAACTGTAAATTGGACTTGAAATAAGATTCTCTTATTTCAGACCAATTTAGCTGTTAACATGTCTAAATTACAACTTCTCAGAACCGCCACTTAGAGCTCAATTTTTCGATGGAAATTGGACCAAATCATGAAACTAAACTTGGCCGAAACTACCGCTAATTATCGGTCAATACTTCCAGAAATTATCAAAAATTTCGATTGCGCTACAATTTTTATTATATTTATATAGAAAAGAATTTAACAACTCAATATCTGATTTAGTGGGAAGATAAGGATGTCAGTACTATGCAACAACATCAAAATTTCCAACTAATTTAACGAAACATGTGATTAAAATATGATCATCATTTGCTCCTGAATCTATAGGTCACGTTTTCCAAATAAAAATCAACTTTAATTACATATATGTGTAACGTTAACGTGGAATTATTGCCAAAAATTCCTCTATCTTATGATTACTTCTAACGGTTTTTCCTGTTAATATAAAAAAGAAATACTTTAGTAGAAGAGGAGAAAAAAGCAGATTTTCAACAAATGACAAAGAAAAATTTTTGAAATTTCATCTACGGATATTAATTTGTTATTTATTTACAGTTATTAATTTGAAGAAAAATTTTATATATCCGAAAAAAATTAATTTGTATTTAAATAAATAAATAGTTAGATAAATGACAATGATGAAGAACTAGTAAGTTTAGTTTCGGTTATAACTTTTTTCCAGTTGGTTTCTTTTCTGCAGTTATTGTCTAGATTTTTTAGGAACAAACCTGCTGCATTTCTTCTATCTAAACATAACAAGAAACAAATCAAAAATCCGTTATAAAATCTCCATTGCTATAAACTATGCCGGCAATTTATTAAATAGATGATTGGCATTTGTGTTTATCATTTAATTTATACGTATGGAATATACAAATAAGTGAAGAAGAGAGAAAAATATTACAAACGCATTAAGCAACACTAATGGGGTTTAATTAAGTTTCATTTCTTTATTTCTACCTTTATCAATGTTTGTTTCAATTAATTTAATAGAAAACTATAGAAATCTTTTATAAATTCTCGTTAATTAATCGTTAATTACATGTGACAATTTCACTTTATAATTAATTAATCGTTGTTTGTTCTTGGTGATTTTCACCTATTTCTTTTCAAAACTGGATACTCTACATTGTAAAGATGATGGAAAAAATACAAGATAATCCTCATTAAAAACCGTTAGGATTGAGCAAAAAAATCTCATCTAAATGTGGCTGTAAGGAAAATGAGCAATGAATTATTCAACAGATTTGTAACCAAAAAAGGATTTTCTCTCTAGTAGCCATTATCTATTAGTGGACGTTTTTTCTTTTCGAAATTACAATTCATTAAGATATAAATTAGGAATTGTTTATATATTTTTTTTGCATTAAATTGTATTTACGATGCAGTATTGATAGATGCCGGAGGTGTGTTGCATATTTTGCAACATAACAACATGTCCACATCTCTTGACTTGTAACACACTAACAACTCAATAATGTTGTACGTTATACTTCTTGGATATCTCACCGGCCATCCGTCTGTTATTTTATTGTAAAAGAATTAAATGCGGAAAAATAATTGTTTGTTATTTATATTTGTTGTTATGTGGGTGCAGTTGTGGCGCAATCTATGACAATTCAACTATTCAACTTGCATACTTTTCGAATGTTACAACTATAAAAGATCGTGCACTACTTTTAATTTCAACAGCATCACGTTTCTTTTGTCAAGTCAAGATAGACATGTCGCCATTTCGTCTCGCTTTCCAACACAACTCCACTAGAGAATTTCTGTAATTGTTTTTTAGTTTTGTCGACATCGTTTACTGTTGTTGTTGTCGTAGTCATCATCATCATTGTTGTTGTTGTTGTTGTGAAGAACTTTCGTTATCAATTTTAATATCTAAGGCTAATCTGCGGTCAGATACCCTTAAACTTTCCTCTTCTTCGCCGTCTTTCCTACAGATAAAATATACAATCACTTGCCGAACGGCGGCCGTTATTGCACCAACATTATCTCAAATGAAGCTTGAAGTTCCGCGTACCAAGGTCTAAGGTCGATGCTGCTCAGATTAGTGTGGACAAGAATTCTGTCTTTCTCTTTCCACACTCACTTATCGTACCAACTTATTCGATTAATGATAATTTTATAATACGTTTTAGATTATTTGGCCGAAAGCTAAAACTGGACTTTATTACAGTCTATACATTTACAGATTTTCTAGTCTGCTGTTATAAGTGTCAATGTTTTTAATTGCACACTATGTGGGTGTTTGATTCATTGGTTTCTGGAACTCCTACCACATGGGTGCGGTGGCACTCTTAATTTACATTGGTAACAATTTCGCAACGGCCGCATTACATCCTGCTGATGTCCTGACACCTTCAGCTTTATTATTAATAATAACAACAACAAACCTAAATTAGAAAGAAAATAAACAAAGCCTCTTCCTGTTATTGAAGCTTGATAAAAACTGTCAACAATTACAGAGTAAATCTTCAATTGTAGAACTGAATCGAAAGATAGACTCACTAGAGGAGCATTTATATCTAAAAGTGAAACTAGATAAATCTCAAATAAAATTAATTTGTTTATGTTAAAATTAATCCAATATTAATAATATAAAATGTATACTTCACATGTAGACACTTTCTAGATTGGACTCGATTATATTCCCCATCAATTTTTATTGCGTGTAATGGCGGTTCTTAACCGAATTTAAGACGACTCAACCGCATATTTATCAAGACAGAAATTACAAGTCTGAATTGCCGGTTTTCAATTAACAATCATAAATATACTGGCAGTTCAATTAACAACAAAATTTGCCGTTTTTTTGATTAAGAAATCGACGTGTATTTGAGATAACGTTTCAATAATTGATAAAACCAGTTGAGATATCGGCCGTATAGAAATCTATACTGGGAAATTTCAATTTCACTCCACTACAAACGTACACCTTCAGGTTATAATAAAAGTAAGCGATTTAATAATCTGTGAAAATCGCACAGAACTGTAATCCTTCTACATTAAAACATGCACGATTTGGATTTATCTTGCGCCAGATATGTGCAAAAATCCATCGAAACTACAATTACACTAAGAACTTTTACTTATAACCGTATATTTGCAATACAAATAAAATTCACAACTCTATAATCAATAAAAGGAATAGATAAATTTGTTAATAACACATGTAATTTAATACGAACGTAGACGTCTGTTTGATAAGCCGATAATTAGGGACATATGAGAAATATAATTATCATAATATGAATTATTACTTATAATTACCGGTGTTGTCGTTATAGTCAGTGTTATAATAATCTTTACGATTTAATTACGTGCATTGTAAAATGAATAAACTAGGAAAAGTGTGATTTTTAGAAAAGTTTTTATAAACAACTCCTCTTTGTAAAAGCAACAATTATGCGTATTTGTGTGTGGTAAGACACTGAGATCATTAATTAAACTAATCTAACATGTATCTACTTCTTGTGTACTCATTACGTACAGGACTTTTTTGTTAGATCACACAGTTAACTGTAGGCAAAAACACGAATTAACCATGATTCTACCCGCAAAAAAACAATCAAATAAATTTAATTACAATTATTTCTGTTGCAGGTAGTCGCCAGTTAATTTAATAAATTTATTGGTAAGTCTTTACAATAATTATCAATTGTTGTCAGTTCTTTTTTAATTCAACTAAAAGATTGAGGAAAAAGTTACGATAATTGCCGTATCGAATTTTCTGTACAACATATTGAAAGCTCGTGCTTTATTCGTATAAATCTCCAACGAAATACACACATGAAAGGCACTTTAAAGATGTTAATCACAACGAAGAAGCTTCAATTAAAGTTAATAAATTACAAGTTTGTAGCATTATCGTTTACTCCAATGCATATTAATTTTGATGAAATTTTTAACAATGCCAAACTCACGAATTACAAATAAATTCTATTAAAATAATTTGTTATTTAGTAAATTAATAGACGGCCTAGTTTTAATTATAATACAATTTAACATCCGAAATTAGAAATTTATTAAATCTTCTTTCAGTTCAAAACAATTAAAACAATAAAATAGTAACGATTATTATTATTGTGCGAATCACTCATGAGAATTTGGCTATTTCCTGTTAATAAAAACCAACGGAACAATGCTACCTTGTTTCGTTTGTTTTTAAATATAGTAGTTAATGAATATTTATCTCGATAATTGTAGCGTTACACTTTTTTTTGATTCCATTAATCGTTCAAATTTCACTTGGAAAATGCGGAGACTTCAACAATTATTTTTTCTATTATTATTTTTATTGTAACGTTGTAGATGTAGAAGCGAGAAATTTGGCGGACAGTTTCTAATTATCACAACAATAATCTAATACTTATCTAATCACAATTAAGGACAATGACTGGCTATTTTAATTATTATTAGAATGGTGTTGTAATTGTGTGTTTATATTGAGACAACTATCTGGAATTTTTCCGGAATGATTTTTCAAACGACTTGTTGTCAACGTTTACGTAATATTAATTTAAAATTATCCTACATAATAATAATTTGCATAGACAATTTTATTTGAATGTAACCACCATATAGCAAAAATGGTAAAATAACACACCCTGATTGTCTATTATTGTTAATAATTTCATGAAACGGATATTATCGTTGGATATTGTAATGGAATGTATCTCGTACAAACATCAAACGAACCATAAAACGATATACACGTGTCCCCATGTAATATATTCAATGTAAATAAGATTATTTCCTTGGACATTATCACAACAATGATGTTCTTTCAGATGTTAGATGCTGTGAATTTTTTGCATATCGTAACTATACATAAAACTCGTAAATCATCCACAAACCGGAATTATTTCCTTTTGAAATCCACACGTACAATATTGCCAATATTTAAATTCAACTGTACTTCTAGCAAACAAATTTTTGAATTGCGCGCTCTTTAAAACAAATAGGACAGCCTGTGTATAGATTCCAAGCCTACTAACTTCATAAACTTAAATCTCGATTAATTTTGCTGATATTCTTGCAGTTTTAATGAAAATCAAATATCAAAATTACCCAAAATCGAAAATGACACTTACCTGTACAAATAATTCGCGAATTTTCCAAAATACACTACGGATACACACGAATTTGAGGTTAGAAATCCAACTAACCAACAATGGGGGAATTTAATCAAAGTTGCCACCCCTTATTTTCCAAGAGCGCGCAATTCAAACATAGCCAATAATTCAAGAAATCAACAAAATATTACAGTTATTTTCAATTCGCTTTATAAAAAATTTAGACAACTTGTCATAGTAAAAATAACGAATCGGACTTTCTTCAAAATAGAATCGGCTTGAAAAACCGCTGATATTGTCCAGTCTGACGGCTTGAACATTTTCGAAAGCCATTAGTGTTTGATTGATGGAGCTGGCGAGTATGATGAGCGGATTTCTCTGTTGGTTGTCGACATCCTCTAAAGACCTGCATGCTTGTCACGAGCATCTTTAATAATAACAACAACAACAACGAAAAAACTGGCCGCTAAACAAAAACTTTAACGCATCTTTAATGATACCCCCATATTACAAATTTATTTTTAATTACCCTAGAAGTGTTAAACGATCTTGGTTTAATTGAATTTTCGGAATTGTATCCATCCGGAAGCTTTTATATTCGAAATTATGTAAGAATTGTTTGAATGAGATTGAAAGCTTATAGTGGAAAAAATCATGTATGTGAATCGAAATCGTGCCGTTTCTACGTTGAAATCTGATAATTAATCGTTGAAAATCAACGACCGTTACATTCCGAGTTGAAGTGTGAGAACGGTGGTTTTTTTTTTCGGTAATTCTTGAATCTTTTCGGCGGTATCTCCAGCGATTTTGCGTCTACTACTCGAAAACACTGGTAATTCCCTATGTGCGACTATTGTTCGGTTGTTTTGCGACAGATGAATAGAGGAGCGTACTATATGCATGTTGACATTTCCGCGAGTGGGCGACCTTCGTCGTTTGGTTCGCGGACCCCTGGGTGTGCAACAGAGAGATACATCGCGTAGAATTGACCTATGAGGTAATCTTGAGAGCAGCACGTACGGCTGGAATGCGCTTGGGAACACAATTGATTCGCGCACATATCCAACATTTTCGTAGTCTTTTGATATTATAGAAAATCGAACAAAGACCTTTTTCACTTAATCTGTATCGATTCAATAAACCGTAACATAGTCGCTATTATTAAGAAGGCGGTGAATAAGTCCGTCCGATAGACCTGAAGGAAGACGGAATAATTTACACTCCACCAACTTACAGGAATAATATTCCAGTAATAATCATCATAATAATGGAGAAAAGTGCAAAAATTTAGCATAAATTATAGGTAAATTAATAAAGAATAAGCATTAGAAACGACCTACAGCAACGGATTCGGTCATAAAATAAATTTTAAATGATAGAGTTATTATTGTTGATGGTTTATTTCCATAATAGCAACATGAACAACAAGAATTTTATGAATTTCTCTCGAATAATTAATCAAACAAAACGAAATCTTCCTAATATTTTTTAAATTTACGCCGATTTCAGTATTTCACAATTCCATTAAGTTGTCAAACGTAATGTTCACTTATTGAGAATTGAAAATTACCCTTCACTTGTCGCCAACAGCTATGCTACCAGACTTGATTCCTATAATTTCTGATCGAGTTTTTCAACTTGCAGCTCTTTTTATTCTTTTATTGCGTAGTCGACATAACACACATATAATTTCGTATCGTTCTCTTTCGTTAAAAACGTGTATTTTAATGTAAATCAACCACATGACGTTATTATCGAATTAACAATGATAATAATGAAGATAAATCGTTCTTAAATCGGGAAAAATCGCGATTAACGTTTTGATTTTATTAAAATATAAAATCTATAATTTACGGTATTTAGTTCGAAACGATTTTACGTTGGAGAACCACCATTATCCTGCCTGTTGTTTTTGTTTTACGACTTCCTGCAACAACATTGAACACTTATCAACGGTGAGATAGAGAACAAAGACGTCTTCCGGAAATTTTGTTGTGTTCGACTATTGTTTGAATCTGAAATGGCTCCGCCTATTTTATTGCATTTCAAACAAAACAAAAAAAATTATAAAATAATCTCAATTTCTCTTTATCCAACCATCCAGTCATGCAGACGAACGACTACCACTATTGTTTTAATAAACAATAATATCAAAGTTGAAGACGGAAATTTCAACCGTGTTTTATTACCGGCAACTAAAGTCTACAACTCGTTAGCGGTTTAGACATTTTTCCGTCTCTCTTATCTATTTAGAGATTGATGAAATCGATTGTAAATGTGCGGTTTAGCCGTAAAGCCTCCCCGATGATTAGACAGTTATCAGTTTGTTTATTTCTAGTTGAATTAATCAACAAATATTGACAAGTGATAGGTTTTCAAACAAAGCTCAATTGTTGCTTTTTTCAGTGTATCTTAATTATGTTCACTGACAGCTTCACAACATAAATAAAGAGTATAATCAACACGTGTATATATCAATCGCTCCATTGTTGTTAAACAATTTATAAAACGAGACAGAGTTAACAGTGATAGAGAGAATTTTAATGTTGTGGCGGAGGATGTGGAGAAAAACGTTGAAAAATTGGAATTCTGACACAGTTTTCGTTTGTTGTTGTTGTTTTGGCCGATGATCGATGCATTATTTGGAAATTCCAATGGAAACTGTTTGAACAGGTGTGTTCATAACAAATTATCTTCATTTGCATGTTGGCGGCGATTTTCATTAGAGGCGTTGATGTGAGAAAGCTCACGCTTTATACCAAATTCCGCCATTTGCACGAAATCCCCCCTTGTAATTATGGTGGAAATTTCGTTATTATCGAGTCTTTTTTTGATTATTTGAAATTTCCAACAACCGGTTTTAATCGGTTGATTATTTTTGTTGTAATGTTGGCTATGTTTAGAAATATGCCAACGGCTCAACAACACACGGCATAACTCGGCATACTGACTGACATTTTCATATATCAGAATTTAAAATAGCTATAAAACAGTTTATTTAATATTTCTATGGAAAAAAATTGCATAAATCGTATAAAGAATGGAAAAATATTGGAAAAATTCTTGACAAGTTTCTTTAATAGAGTGCTGAGTAATTTACAATATTAGTAATTTATTCCACCTTCGTAGGAAAAGGCCGTCATCATACTATAGATAGATGGATATATGGTGGTCTTAACCCCATCACGTCACCAATAAAACAATTTGAAAATTCTAGCGCTCAACTCGGCACAAATTGCCGTGTTCTAATGGATTTAATAAATGGGCCGGCATTTGAACACACACGATGCACAACTAAACATCTTCCCACTACCATGTAATTACACTTGCATACGTGGAAGAATATTTTCTGTACCAAAACTTAATCTTATCGTTAATGATCAAACTTCACCTATGACTATCAAAAAATACGGACAATTTCCTCAAGTCACACTGTCAAAGCTTGCACGTTTTCTAAACGTACAGTCTTCGAGGTGAACGAGAAGATTCATGACCAAACACGTACGATACTGGACGGGCAAAGTTCAAATACACACACAAAAAACAACGTACAATTATCCCGAAATAAAACGCTATCTACTTGAGCTAGTAGTAGAAACAACGGCATTAAAATCACCAACACGTGTCCGGGTATCGAATTTCGAACATTTGCCATAATATAATGGCTATATCTCCACAATTACAACCATTTAACGTCGGAATTGTTGAAAAATTTGCCGGTTGTTTCCCAAAATTTGCAACAACAAGGAGTGGCCAAATTCCGGAGCTTTCTTATCACTCACCCGATCAAGCGTATTATTTTCTCAGACAATTCGAATTTGCATGTCCGAGTCAGGCGTCAAAATATGAACTTAATAACAGGTTCATATAAGCGAAAAAATCCAATACTAAATAACATTTCAATCTCAACAATATAATTTATGTTTATTTTAACGCTATTAAGACTTCAATGATAATCATACGTTTTCGAATAATGAAAACATGACGATTTTATCATTTCGAAAAAATATAATTCCACTGACATTTCAATATTGTTGATTTTCTAAAATTGAACGCTTAATAAATTGGTCAATAGTTGTAGTTTGATCACCAAGGGAGTGATTGATAATTATTACGTTGACTGTGACAATTTCTCGAGTAAATATTGCAACAATACTTGAATCATACCTTCATTAATTGTAATTATAGTAACAACAAGAGACAGAATGAGAGAAGTGGAAAATTAACGACATTTCTATTCTATAAACGAACTGTGACAAATGTTGGTGAACAATCAACGTCTGGAAACTGGATCAAATTTATAGATCGGGCATTATCAGTAATTTTGCAATAATTCAGCGAAAAAACGCGATTATTTCGTGAGTCTTTAACGATAAAATCTATCGCAGAATTGTATTTTATAGTGATTTGTAAAGGTGTTCTAGAGGTGGTATAAGAACTGTTGGATTATTATATCTATATGTATTATAAATATGTTTATGTGCATGAATTAAAACTGCTCCAAGGCCGACAAGCTTCGACTAACTGTAAATTTCCCCTCTAGATACTTCCTATACACCGAATAGCAGCATTTCTGAGTCGGTCTACTGTAATTGATCAGCTGATATTATACAAACACAGTTGACCGGCTCGATTGGAAGAATTTTGATTAAAATACCGACTAGAATCAGAGAGACGCAATTTTTTTAAATGTCTTCAATACAATTTTATTGTCGTGTAAGTGAAGAATTCGAATCGAATCGTGGCAATTTGTTACGGTATTTAGCCAGTCTTCGATTTCTATGTAAATCAATCGATTTGAAACCATCAATCTGTGTAAAGAATGTATTTTAAATATAAAATCGCTGTTTTAAATCGGCGTTTGTCGATTTTAATGAACACCTAATATAGGAGACGATTGGATGGAAGAAGGTCTCTATCAAAAGCGACCAAGTCATTTTCGCAATTGTTCCAATTGTTTATCGTTGTATGTGGACGATAACGAGCTCACTCTCTCTTTAACAATGCCCTTAGGATAGCCGATGTTGTATTTGTAAAACGCAACAGAACTGCTCTCTTGACAGTTTGAATGAAATCCGATCGATTACAGGATAGAACTCTACTTATTGTTCGAGACAATGAAATTTCGTTAGATTCTAGAATAACAAAAATTCCAATACGTTCTAGCCGTTTAATGGGAATTAATAGTAAAGAAAACGTCCGGAATTAATGTTGTATGTGTATGTGCCTCTTTAGTTTCACTAATGGAGCGTCATCTGGCTTGCATGCCTCAATAATAGAACCTGTCCGATGACGCTGTATAAGCTACTTTCGATTTTAGTACATCTCCTAATGGAATCACTATTCATATCTTTCATAATAATATTAACACTTTTGTTGGATTTTTGTTAAAGACGACATGAAATTGAATTTGCCTCTATCGGGACAAATAATAAGAATACTGCAGAATGGTAGAATAGAATCTAAAAAAAATAACTGACAATAACGACAACAACTGAACTATACAAAGACTTGTGTCCTTATGAATAATTCATAGAAAATCGTTGTTGTCCTTTTGTTTGTAAATTTCAACACAATGTTACACTTTACAGAACAGGTGAATATTTCACCGTGGTATTCTATATGTTTACGTAATTTAATGAGGTCCGTTTAAATAGGCATCAGGCATGTGGAAAGATGAACACTATTTTATAAATCTATTGAATTTTATCTATTCTATTTATAATGAGATTCTATTTTAATAATTCTTTAATCAATATAATTAAAAATTTCAGAAATTTCCAATCAAATTCAATTTAATGGAAATCAAAAAAGTAACCAGATAATTTCTCTTTACAAATGATCACACGAGAATCCGCTAAAGGCTCAAGTTACGGTCATTTTCTCTTTTGTGTAAGAGAAATTACAGTAATTGTAAATGACACATTAAAAAAAATAACAACAATACTGGACATTGTTGTTTATTATTGTTGTTTTAAACCCGAAATTTACACAACCAATTTCCATTTATTTATTTATAATTTTATTCGAATTTCATGTTTTATTAAATAGATGATCCTCCTACATGATAGATTCGATGTTGTTCTAAATGGTGCAACCTTTTGTTAAATACCGTAGGTGTAACGAATGGGTTGGCCTGTATATGTCGCGTGTCTCTTGCATATTTGCATTTTAATTAACGAAATATTTTTCTAATCGAGGTCGATTGATTAACGATAATAACACCAAACATCATAAAACAATATCTGCACACTTAATTGCCCTATAATTCGGTCGAAAAGGGCGCAAATTGATTAATTTCTAGATGGATTAGAGCAGATTCTAAATATAAAATAAAACAAGACAGTTAGAGCTGATTATAACGTTCTTAATTTTTTTGAAAATCGACTATTTGCAAAATGGCAATATTTACAATTGAAGAAAAGTCGCGTTAAATCAACGTTCAACAGTAACTACTATTTTAGGTGAAGTGCTGTTAGAATTGTCAATATTTAACGAAACAATAAAAACGTGCAAGTTGCACATTAGCAAGTTTATATTGTATTCCTCCCACTTCCACAACAATAGATTCTTGTGTGTTAACGGAAAAATGCAATAACTTTCATTCGAACTATTCACAAATCATCCATTATTCCGCATAATAATCAATGAATATTAGCAAAATCAACAAAATAGAAACCCGAATTGGTAAAAGCGGATATTCTGGTGTTAATTCGAATAATTATGCATTCAATTATAATTAATAATAAAGATACAAATCAGCATTCATCTAACGGATTAACAGTTTAATGGAGTACATGGCAATTAGGTGAATTAATATTAGATTCCGAACATTTTTTGCTTCTAATACTAACATTGTATGCTCTACAAAATAGCAAGATTCGATTGTAATAGAAGTGTGAATAGAAAAAGAATCCATCAGGATTCTAAGACGGATCCTCTCCGAAGCGGATGCGCATATCTCCACGTTACTTCAGGGCCGTTGGAAAACACCAAGGGACACAAATGTGGAAAACTCAAATGTTCCAACATTGCTCTAGCATACTAATAGACAACAATAAAATTGATTTTCCATATTTTGATTATGCAGCATTGGCGTCTTTAACATACTGGACGTTCAAATATTCGGTGATTGTAGGCAGAATCAAAGACATATGATTCCCTTTTGGGAAACGAACAGAGTTAATCGTCCCGAATTTCTCTATTTTCGTCGATTCTATGAGATTTTAAAAATGGAAAATCGGTCGTAGGTATCGAATTTTTCGTCTTTCCAAAACACAACTTTAACGGTTCTAACATTTTAATATTGAAATTTCGAAAGTTGCTAGTTCTTCTTGTAAATCTGTAGGTTGTGTCTTAGTTTTGATATTCACTGAAAGCCTGTCTGTCATTCTATGAATACGTATGACTACTCTATTTTAACATGGTGCTAGATGATAACTGGTTCTGTATAATAATTAAGTTCGTATTTCTGGAAATCCGTTACTATGAGATATTTCGGTGGTTCAATATTTAAATCTTGACGCTAATTCTCAGCCTAGCGACAGTTGATTTAGATGAGGCAATTGAATCTGGTATTAAACTGTTTTTATTACATGCAGTAAAGTTTCTAATGTAGAAAATTCGCCCGAAAACATCGCATTAAACAAAATCGCCGCATTTATATTGGATTTCAAGACAGTTTTATATCGATAATTGTAAATATTTTATAAATTTTATTAACAAATAGGATGTAATTTCTATTGCTTTTTCGATTAGAAAATTGTTAATATTCACATACAAACACATACACGAAGTGAATTGAAAATTTTATAGTCCACGATATTATAGAGTCACGAAATGTGAAATCAACTCTATTTCTAACGAAAAAAAAACTAAACAGAACAAGCATTAAGAATTATATCGCTATAAAGAAATTTGGATTTTTTTCGAAAAATGCACACCGAGAGAAGAAAAATAGTGTAGGTTGAGAATTCCGCCCACATTTTTCACGACTTTATCACAAAATGAAATCACGAAATGATATTAATTGAGTAATGTAACCGTAAATTTTTACAACTCCAATCTAGATCTAGTTTTTTTCCTAATTTTATTGCAAGTCCTCAAAATGATGATCGCAGTTCTATTGGTACCAAATTTGGTTAAATCCATTACATTGTGTGTTGTTGAAGAATATTGCGGAGTAATTGCGCAAGTTGCAATGATAAATAACAAAGGATTGCAACAGCCTACAATAATTCTTAAATGTGTATGATAGAAGAAATGCATTTATTGTCTAGAACAACGATTTACAATCCACTTGTTATTTTCAAAATAAATATATCGTCTATTACAACTCCCACTAATTGAATAATTTAACATACCTATACATAATGCCTACAATTTGAGCCTTATTTTAATTAGTGCCTAGTTTTAAATCAACTGTAAATCAATAAAGCTCTTGTACAATAAATAATAATTATAATTGCAATTATCTGTGAATAAGAGATTATTTTCGCTTTTTGAAATATTTATATGAAATTATATTATTATGAACACGTTGTAGAATTTTTTTAATTATTCAAGGTTGAGAAGAAACTAATTGTAAAGCATATTTTTAGAAATCCACAGAAAATGTCAAGAAACAAATGGAGAATTTCAAATGAACACTTCCTCTACATATAACAATATAGAAAAATAAAAGATTCAACAAATGAATCACGAAAATCGTTGTGGAATCAAGGTTGGCCTTATTGAAATGGTAAAATAAACGTTTTGATCTCTTTGATAATGAGCTAGTCGGGAAGCTTTTGACCTTTACTCGTTTACTCATCGATATATCTTCGTATCTTTCAGATGTAAACAATACGAAACTGTACGAGTTATTTATGGAATGATGATTTAGTAGAAGTTTTAAATTTAGATTCCAGTTCTAAGCCTATATGAAAAGTGGTTTTGAGACTTTCTACATTGTAAAATATTGGCTAAAATCACTAAGGGAGCTAAGTGTCCAAAATTTTGACGAGCAAGTTGCAAACTCTCCCAACAAATTTGTATTAACGTTTAAATTAGTCGAAAATTTAGCCAAAAATTGACTAAATTCGTCTTTTTTGAGAATTGATAATCATAGTCTTAAATAAAACCGTCGATTCAAAGTCTAAATTGAAGGGTAGCTTCACCAAATTGAATATTTTATTATTGAAATATTGTTATTTATGAGTGAGAATTTCAAATTTAGACTCCTATACGATGAGTATACTCTAACAAAATTCCTACTGCATTGACCAAATTGGTAAATTATATCTGTTAGTAGTTTAAAGGCGTATTAGAGCCTTTATTTTCAGTTTTTCAGACTCTAAAGGACCTAAAAGTATCGATTAAATTGGAAACCCCTAACAAATTTCTATTGTAAAATCCAAATTAGCCAAAAATTTAACCAAAAATTGACTAAAATTTTCTTTAATTTAAAAGCAAAATTCATCAGGAAAAGTGAAGATTTAGGAAGAAAATGATTATCAAACCAAAATCTAAATTGAAGAGTCTAATTTCAAACATGAATTAGACCTATTTTATTAGTCCTACTACTATTTGGGCATTTGTATAGGCTGTAAGTTTTGAGCCACTACTTTTGCTAAAATTACTGTTCGATTTTGGATATTTTGCGTCGTTTGGATGGAACAAACCTAACAATATTTGCACATTTAGAGAAACTCGAATTTTTTCTCTAGAACACTTTGGATTAAATCGTTGAACACTTTCAAATTATTCATTAGTAAAAGTTTTCGAAATTTTCAACTTATTGTAAAACTAACTGACCTATTCATACAATAACGAATTTGGTTATGTGTCAAATAAAAAAACAACGGAACTAGCGAGAAAAAAGAAGATATTCAAACGATTGAACAATGCAAATCAACTGGTGATAGTGTATTTAAATGTCTATGAATATTTCACGAAATATTCAGAGGGGGTCACAACGATTCTCCTTTTCGTGTTGTTTTTTTTTTCTAGTATCTCCACATACGTTCTTTTGAATATTCTTTGAATGTTGTTGGTTGGACTTATACAACAAGCGTGAAATTGCAACATTTCCAAAACCATGTCAGTCGATTTATATGAAACTTATACACAACGTCAAACAATTATCCACACTTTGTATCACCTATTCACCGTGATTTTACGTGGATCTTTAGCTTAACTTGAAAGTATTACAAGGAAGTAATGGCGTTAAATAATGTCAATTTGAGAGTTATTGGAAACGGGACAAGTTCAATTAAGGCCATTTTAAATTACCGCCAATTCCTGTTGTTGTTGTTGTTGTTGTTGATTATAATAATAATGATGACAACTACGATTATCGATAATTATTCAAAGAGGTAAATCAATTTAATTTACAGTAAGAGCAACGGCACGCGTCTCTTTTAAAATTAATCTCTAACATTAATTGAATACTTAACGAAGAAAAAACCGAGCGGAAAATAAGCGATAATGGAATTTCAAAGGAGGATGATTGAGAAATTTGTCGCCCACGTTCCTACCATTTCGACCAATTTGAAAATAAATCCAGTTAATATAAATGTAAGATACAATAATAATTCATAGGGAACAATGCAATCTTTACGGATAATCAAAACAATTAAACCCACACATTTGTTTTAAAATAAAAATCTCGCAGATTTGTTTACACAAAATCAATCTAAATTGAATCTCGTCGACACCTGGGGAGATTCACGTGAAAACAACTTTGACAGAAGAAAATTACAATTTTGTGAATGACTTGTCGGGTTTTATAATAGAATTAATTAATAATGCTTGACAATTATTCAATTATAATTTTTTTTGGATTTTATTAGCAAAGAAATAGAGGTGACGGGAGTTTCCATTTACGTTCAAATTAAAATCTAAAGAACGTGCTAGGTGACTTATTCACATTCATTACAGGTTATACCAAAGATGTTCTTCTGTATAATCATCAAACTAGCCGCTAATTATTCTACTAATTAATAAATAATTCCTCTTCAATAAATTACGATTTTTGTTGTTGTTTTCTAGCTGTCACATATTTGCCTTTTTTAATCTCTCATTTATTAATTAAATCGTTCGTTTATTAAATGAATTTGATATTCGTTTGATAATATCTAGAATGGCATAACACAGGCCGGTTTTACCGGAATCAATAAAGCTTCTTGAAATTATTTGTGACCGGTAAAGGTAAAAGGTAAAATGGAGGCTATTTCACATACAATTGCAGTAGCTAGAAGTTGTAAAATAATTCTTCACACGTTTCGAGTTTCAGTTTATTTTAACTACACTGATCGTTCAAGTTTAAGATTAGAATTTCGCTTCTCCTAAATGCGATGCAGATTTGCGGGAAATAAGGGTCGAATTTTAAGCTATTCCAAATTTGTTCGTAATTGAATTCAGTTGAGTGGTAAATGAAGCTATAAATAATGGGAGCTTCAATACAATGGGCTAATTAAAAATGCCGTGTGGCGGAAAAAGAGTCTGCACAAGTCGAAAATCCACCCTGTTATAGAAGCTTCCGTGCAAAAAGCCTCAAAAAAACGCTACAAACCGCCCAATTAGCGCATACTTTAATAATTATAATAAGACATGCCGTTACCAATAATTCAATTCAAGAATGACGAACAACCAATTCGAAATGTTGATCTAAATGGTATCAATTAAAAGAAGAAACAAGATGAACGACCCCGATTATTATCAGATACCAAACTGGCTATACATTCGTTTTTGTAGCCATCGGTGGGACTTTCTTTTTAAAATGTGGAGATTTTTTGTGTTGTTTACGACCAAATCAATTACACTTGAGGAATTGGTAAATGACAGTTCTTGACGGGATCGAAGTGGGGAAAAACGTGTGCAAAAGGAGAATGATGAAGTGCTCCCATTTGTCCAATTCGAGAGACGCCGCTTTTTCTATCGCTCATCAAAATTATTTTTGATTTCTCGTCCAATACGACCAACCTACACGTTGAGTCTTTCTTTCTATATAAATCTCTATACACCTAAATTTCCTACATCCTGTTGTTGCAGTTCAAAAAACTACTAATTCTATATTATTTCGTTTCTTCCTTTTGTATTCTTAACTATGTAATTTGGATTTATTTGAAATGCCTCAAGATTGCTATCGTTGGTCTATTGTCGTTCATCATCAACGTTTTAAAGATTCTGATTCAACGTTAAATAATCCCGAAAAACAACCGCAATTATCGTTGCCTAGAGAAGACGAAAAAAACTACAATGAATTCGTGATGTTAGAATAAAGGAGATAATTCCAACGTGTCTACCGATTCGTTTAATTTTAACTGTAAAGACTTTAAATTCTTGACAGATTGAAATGTTTACTTAAATAGTTTTATAGAATTTTCCAACAGAGTCGATTAACCTTCGATTTAATCGATGGAAACTATGTCGCTGGACAAAAAACAGCACAATTTTCCGGTACAAATCCTATTATCGTTTATCAAAATACGAAACTGGTTAAAATTTCAGTACCATTAACATACATCAGGTCGAGAATTTCTTTAAAGAATTATGCTATCTAAAATCAGTTAGAAATACTAAAAATAGAGATTGGTCATTCGGAATTTTCGTAATGTTTTCAAATTATTCAATTTGATGATGATAAAATGAAATTTCAGGAATTTTTCCTCGATTTAATCTTCTCTTCAATTGAGCAATTCAAAGATTGGATTGCAGAAATAGAGAAACAAACAACAGGAAAACTTCTGTTATACATCGTTGTTGTAATAATTAAAACATCTTGCTCGATATAATCATGTAGAGCGGTAAATTATAGATCATCATGGTCATAAATTGTTGTTTAAAGAATCTGCACTCAAAGTTAAAGTGAGATTTTTCGATAACTAAATCATTAAATATGATGAGATTATTAACGAAATTATCGAGTATGAAAATTATATTGCAAACAGATTAAATTCGAATTCGTTTTTTATTGTTGCCAATCGATGTTTTGCAACCGGAAATTTTATGAATAATCCCAAGAAAATGACTATATCTGTCTCAATCGCCTCTCTGAAAACAGTTTCAATTTAAACAACGCCCAGTTTGTAATTTGCCATTTAAACCGAAGGTTTTCGAGCCATTTTACCGATAATTACGGTATTCGGATCGATATTTTATTGAAAAATAAATTTGAAAAATTGTAACGCTGCATCTAAATTGTTAAAAAAGATAGGGTTGTTCCAGGAAAACAACCACCCATACGTCTGTATTTCTAGGCCTCTTTTGTTTGCGATTTTAGGTTTGTTCCAATAATTCGATTAATTGTTCTTTATTTGAGTAGTTTTTAGTTCATAAATTTGAAAAATAGGGATTTTTTTAATTGGGCCCACAAGAGACGTTCTTGATTAATTTAAGTACAATTGCATTGTCCTATAAGCTGCTTGTAATTACTGTGATTTTTCTAAAATGGGATACAAGCAAGTTGCAAGCACTATAATAATGTTCGGTAATTTCACACAACATGAAAATAAACTCATCAGTTTTTAATTTTTATTATTACGCTACATAGACATGATGATTATGACTTGAACACTATTTATTATCGTGATAATAATAGAAAAAATGTAACAAAACATAGACATTGTATAGTTAACGAATCATTCACCCTTGAACTTGTACTATATTCCATTGGGGTCTATTTTAATTTTGTTCATCTATGAAATTTCCGTTTATCCGGTTCCTGTTCAACTCTATGAGTGTTGTTGGAATTAATTAGAGAAAAATTTCACTTTTGTCGCAATTGTTATTACAGCTATATCATTAAATTTATTATAGCCGATGAAAAGCTCTATAAAGATCATAAATTTAATGTTTTTGTTTTGCAAGAATTATGATTATAATGAACATTTATTGAAAGATTTCCTCTTGGACGACCCTTTTTGTCAACATAATGCTAATGATGATTGCAATGTTGAAATCCTTATTTTGTGTTTTTACAATTTTACAACATTGGGAGGGACATGTGTGATTAACGGGGCCAAGTCAAGGACGTGTGATTTGTGATTTACAACCAGACAAGTTATCGAGTTAATGCACTTTAGTTTCTCTTTTGAATTGAAGCGCGATAGATTAATAACAAAGCAACAACTGATATGTGACTTATTAAAACGATACGTGTCGTTTAAATTGACTTAATATGTCACTAGTGCGGTGGGTTTTTATTGTTTTATTGTAAATTTCGATGGGGCAGACAAGGAAAGAACACTGCTCTTGGATAATATTTTAAAGGTTGCGCCTGTCAATTTCAATAATAAGCTTCCTGAAATGCGGCGAATTTTCAACGATAAACAAAGTCGTGATGGTTGATTTTTCTTCCAATAAAACATCCTACTTGAAGTTACATTGGCAGGCTGCAATTTAGGACACATTATAAATTATCATTCTCAATATTGGTGAGGATAATTGGAAATTATGATGAAGGCTTCAATGATCGTAATGGAAATGTGGAATTAATGGAGAATCCGTCGATTGATTTGAAAATCGCATTTTTTCGCAAATCACCCGTCAGAAATGAAATATTCCTGAAGCACTGATGCGAAGGAGATTCATTCTATCCATCTATATTGTATGGAAGAACTGGAGCATGCCCATTCTCAACAAGAAACCCGCGATGGGAAACAAACAAAGTCGAGCCTAGCAACTGGCACGAAATATAAACGACAATTCGGTAAAAATTTTTAACCCATTTCACAGCGACTACAACTATCATATATACATCTCATTATTGTTGGATTTTTAAGTGAGGAAAGAAAGCGCAATCTGATTAAAAGTTGCGCAAATGAATTGACCAGAAACAGAGAAGAAAGAAAAAAAACTTGTCGTGAAAACGAACGTCACGATTGGTGACACTTAATTAACCATTTAACCAGAACCTGTTATCTTTTATGAATTTCAATACAACGCCCCAGTAGTAGACCAATCAAAACAACAAATCAACCAATGACCCGAACGATTTGCCAACGATAAAGCTCCAAATCGATTTAATTTTGCGTTGAAATTTCTACAATTCTCCTTGTTTCTTAATCATAATAATTCTTGTAAGAAATGTTTAATATCAAGTGGAATATCAATGGCAACAATTACTGTCCGTACAAGCGCATAAATTCGGTGAATGCAACAGTCGATCAAGACACTAACCCGAAAGCTATTCCATATCACCATGTACGGTACTGTGGTATCTTGTACAATAAAATATCAAGTACCATTAATAAATAAATTCAACTATAAGATACAACAAAATGGTATTCTATAAAGGGTAAACGGTAATTTTTAGTCATCATTATATTGCTATTTCGTTTCATTGATCCTATACACAATAATGATGATGGAAATAATAATAATACAACTTCCTCCTCATCTTGTACGATAATAAAAACAAACAAGTGGACGACGATGATAAAACTCTCAAAGGAAACATTAATAATTCAGTAGTATGACAGACATTTATAAATATAGTGCGAAATATAAATGGAATGCTCGTGTTCGTGACAAGCTTAATAAAAACAAAACACCAATCAGGATTATTTATTCAACAGATTAATATTTTCTTAAGATGTACAAGAACAAGTCAACAAAGCTCCAAAAATATGAAAAACTTCAGAGTATTTTCGATTGTAATAAAAACTTTTTCGTCGTTTATAAATAGTTGCGCAAAGATATAATTTTACATAATTAAAACATCTGAAACTATAAAATATTCAAAATTACCATAAAATATTGCTGAATTAATTAACATCCTCGTTAGATTCTAATTTCCAACGTAAATTTATTAATATTTCACATAAACTAATATTTTAACAACAAAAAATAGTAATAACGGCGAATTCTATTATTATAACTATCAACAATCGCATCTAGTCTAGTGAGTTTTATTAAAATTAAATCAAAGGAGATCATCATAACTTTCTCCTATCGCCTACAGTCTTTGTATTATTACTATTATTATTCTACGCCATTTGTGTCGATTTGGTCGATTTTCTAAAATCCAGCCGGACGACTCATTTTTCACAACAACTACAAAAAGCCGTAAGTTTCTCGATAAAATCACTACACTTAACGAAAACGATTAATAATAACGAACAAATAGGACGATTTAATAGAGAAAATCATTCTAATTATAGAAAAATATTAATTAAGCCGATTATTAAGCCAACAATCGGATGAGGAAAAAAATTTAGATATTAATTAAAATAGTGAATCCTTGAAATTACGAATAGTTGACCTTAACATTTTCCAATGAAGATCTAGTATAGTGTAAATCATTAGAATACCAACTCGAAACCGTTATTAATTTATCATTGTAGTCGATTACAAGCTAATTTTATTTTAATTTATTTGTTCCTATTCTAGGACTGGCCATGGGCTGATTCATCGTACACAACGATTCCAGAAGGTAAGTTGAATCAATCAATCAAATAATAACATCAATAAATCGTCGGCTTTGATCTTAATAACTAATAAACGAAAACCATACTGTGAAATTTTAAAATGTTAAGCATCGATTTCTAAACATTTAGTAGGCAGTTTATTTATTAACAAACTTGTAAATTGGTACTAATCAACGTTATTTTTTTATAATCAAATTATAAATTTGGAAATTCCGACCAAATCAGTTAAGAAAAGTGGCTAACATTTTTATTACATCCTCAAGTTTCTAAAGAGATGAATTTTGTCGTATTAATGAAGCGAAATTCGTTTTATCTTTTTGATTTTTGTTAATACGCTCTACTTACCATAATACGATTTTAATAAGTTAATTAATTTGTATAATTAAGTTTATTTGTTAAAGGTCGTATTAAAATAACGTTACTATTCGTTTTTTTTGGGTGTTGATTATAACTTTCATTAAAAGTGCATGTCTCATTTTTGCAACGATTTAAACTGAGAAATAAAATTGTGCCAAATCAAGCTGTTTGAAATTAAAAACGGGCAAATTTTGTCGGTAATCGATTAGAGATCAATCTTGAAAACTTGGAGCTTTTAAACTGTCCTGATCGCTGGAATTTGCACGATATTAGTGCATAGAAATCGCCTATAATTTTATAGAAAACTTACATATGCTTGTTAACTGTGAATTTACATTTCATGTCTTTAAAAAATCGATTGCTCCAACAGCATTAGCATATATGCCATCAGACAGATCAATAGAAAAGTAACACAAATTATTGCTTAATCGCACCAATAGCCTACACTAATTATTTCACTAATCCGATCAATTATTACGAATGATGTAATTTCAACGATTTTAACTACGAAATCGGTGATTTTGACATCTGGAAATCGAACAAATTTGGTAGAATTAACGGTAATTTTCGATTTTAAGACAGCTCGAATTTACATAAGCGTTGAGCTTTCGATTATAACAAGATTTAATTAATTGAGAGCTTTCTATTTTAGCTTATTTCGTTTTTTTTCTCTAACATTAAAAACTATCTAGATTTCTAGTACTAATAATAATGGAGCCATAGTAGCATATCATCAAAACAAATTACGTTCGGAAAAAGCCAACTTTCTTCTCGCGCATTTCATTGAATCGACTACAAAATGTATACGCAAACTATATGTAGGCATTTAAAAATCAAACCGAAAAAGTCGAATGTTTGAAAATTATTCAAGCGATTAATCACGACAGATGATGTATAAGTTTAATTAAAATCGATATTTAAAAACGTTTCAAAATAAACACGAGAGGAAAGTTTGTTGCCAGCACCATTTTTCTAAAGCACAAAATACACGCAAATAATAAAATAAAGTACCAGCATATCCAAGTCTACATGGCTGTTAATTTGTAGGGGCGTTCAATATTTATATTCAGCTACTTCTTAACTACAATAGATAGTTAATTGATTGAGTTCCGCATTGATGTTGATGGACGTGTAATGAAAAGCTGATCATAATTATGATTCGTTCAATACATAAATATATTTGCATGCAATTGTATTATTCTAACAAGAAATTATGAGCCGTATAAAATATAAATAACTAATAAAATTTGATGCTTTAATACTACAAAAGCGAACAAATTACAATATCCTCTCGATAATCACAAGTTATAAACGCCAACTATATCTATCTAACATATGAAAATCTTCAACTTATTTATTACAGTTCGGCCGTTTTTTCTTCTCCGGATAAAAATCAATGATAATAAACAGAATAATTATAGTTGTGTTGTTTAAATTGCCTGAACGTGTGTGCATGTGTGAGGTCTTGTCTATTTTTCTCCAGTCCTGTTGAAGAGAAATCATTGAATAGGTCAAGACTTTTTCTACAATGAAAACTAATCGATTATCGGCTAAATATTTCATAAATAATCACTTAGAGATTTCATTTCGATTGTATTATCTTGCCAATAAATCTAACAGATCATTCGAAAATGAACACGTCTTAAACAAATATAACCAATTGTTGTATCGGAACGTTTATTAATCCATCATTATCGCTAGAAGTCTATTAAAACCGTACAATTAATGAACTAAATCAGAATGGAAACTAATCAAAGTCGGGGAAAAATTGTGGAATCTACATGAGTTAATAGACATGTTACTAGAAAGAAATTAATTTGTTGTTGTTTGTTGTTGGATAATTTTGTTTTCATGTAATTATTAGAACTTTCACTAATGTGGAAAAATCCAACTTATTACTAATATTATTTTAAATTACTTCAAGGCGGTAGAAACCACGAAAATTAATCGTTCGGTCGGCAAAAAATTCCAAATTTTGCCAATATTTTCGTGGATTTCTGCCGCAATTCCACCGTAAATCATAATCGTGTCTCACCTTAATACAGTAAAAGTGACAACAAAACAAAATATTCGGAGTGATTTATTAATAATGACTGTAACATTTCCCACAATGCCTAAATTATAATTGTCGGTTTTTTTTCAACAAAACCAGTTATATAAATCGAAATTATTCAAAATTAGTAAAAGTCAAGCTTATAATTCGCCCACATTACGAAAGCTCTAGTTTCCGCACAATTAAAGCCCAACCGATCGTGGATCGAAACAGGTGGTGGTTTAAATTGGAGAATTTCAAATTAAATCTTATAAACCGGCTATAATTGAGGTATAAATTGACAATTGTCGATAAATTAAATTGCCCTATTTCTAAATCATAATTTTTAAATAAATAGCGATGAAGAAAATAAATCTCGTAAAAAACTGGACAAATACTCTACTGCTCGATAAAATATTTATAAAATAGAACAGTTAATAACCTAAAGGTGTGGTTTTATTGTGGTCTAGTTTTGCTATTGTCTAAACTTGGACAGATAATCAATCAAATGATGTTTTCCAATAAAACTACACGATGTTCTCTATATTTGTCCGATTTTTTTCTCTAAACTTTGATTAATCGATCCGATTATCGATTAGATCAAATCAGTGATTGCAGTTGATTTTTCACAATTTTCCTGTCAGAAAAAATGACGAACGAGCCTTTAAAGGTAACCCCGTTTTCATTAGAATCTGGAAATCATCTCCGGCAATCGGTAAATCCAACAGAAGCTATTAATCTTACCATTGAAGCATCACTATCAGAACTCTTCTAGCTATACATATTGTAAATCAGTGGGGCGTGGAACAACAACAATCTTAAACTATATGAATTATCAAATGACAAGAGTAGGCCGCCAAATACCGGCTAGTAATTATTATTAAGAATACTTTTTCTATTCTTGGAAAAAGGATCGATTTAAAAATTGAACGCCTTCGAGGATTAAATTAACGTCGAATTTATAGGTCAATACTTACAAGAGGAAAGTGTTTATAATCAATTGTAGTTGATTTGAATTCCGGAATTTATTAAAGAGAAATTCTACAATAATTAGAAATTTCAAACGTATTTACTTAATTATAATGTCGGTATTGCTAGTTGCCCATAATTGGACGAATTTGATTAATTGCAGATAACATTTGGGTGCGTTTTGTTGTTTAATTCAATTCGAACTGTACGGCTTGAAAAAAGTGGAAATTAATTGGATTTTGGGTATTGTTTCGTTGAAGAAACCTGACCGACCACCGGGTCGGCTATAAATATCGAGATAATTGGAATTATACGATTGTAAATACACCAATTACCGTCCGATACGCGTGGTATTTTCGAAAATTCGCCACATATCTCGACCGAAAATATTTCTTTATCTCTATGGATTCGTTCGACAACATTGCCTTAATTCGTCTTCTATCCCTTTAGGTTACGATTTGACTCTGTTGAAACAGTAGTAAGTTTCTATAGGAAAGATATATTTAAAGGAGAGACTTAAGTTTAAGTCACGACTAGCTATACGAGATGATCCTCTCTTTCTCTTCTCGACTACGTTCAATTTTCCCCCCTGAAGCGTTGACCAACTGACCATGCGGAACTGACTTTAGCCAAGTGATAAATGTCCAGTTGTTATAATAATACCAACTATAGGATTCAAATGATTGATAGATTTTCAATAGTTGAACCGTGTGCTGTTACTATCTGATCGAATAAATATTGAAAACCAGCTAATATTTTCTATTAAACAGAAAATACCATTTGGTGCATAAATTTCTCGGCATTCAAGTCTCTATACACGTCAGCCCCGAAAGATGGAATTTTAATTGAACGCAATAACATCGAATTATTGTCAGGAGCAATTTTAATTGTGTCTTCTTGTCGCATATTCGGCCGAAATTTTCCAAATTGCCCGACTATAGCCAAGCTGTTCGAGTTGCGGTAGATGAGGTGTAGACTTGTTTTAAATGTGGAGCTGTTGCTTCATTTCGTTTAATTAAAAATTTTCTCCTAAATTGGCCGTAATGTGTGTACGAGTCGGCGAAATCGAAAAATAAAAACAGCCGCTCTTATGCCTTGACCAAAACTTAAATTAGCTCCAATGTTGAAGAAAATCGGCTCGCACCAAATTTAGAAAAGTAAACGAAATGAAAAAATTGGTTTAGATTGACGAGCAACCGTGACTAAATTTACTATTAATTTTTTTTGTTGTTCAAACGTTAACATACAGTTAGAGTTCTAGTTTATTTGATGTTTTATTTTTCTACATCATAAATTCTAAAATTCCCCAAATATTCAATTAAACTCTTCCGAGTTTTATGTAAAACTATAATAATTTGAGAATTCAGGCAGCCGTAAAGTTCGACGACAATGCCGACCGAGTGGAACCGGTGTTCGTATTTTTGATAACTACAAATCCGATTAGAATCTGCGTTGTTAGATAAAATTAATAGAAACCTAATCCTATTGTAATCTGGTTGTTGGATTGCAAATTCAATAGGTCGATTGTTAATGATTCAGCGTAAATAGGTGACGGTGGAGAAAGTTGGCGGTTTTTCAGAAGATCGTAGATCTGAATTGATTCCAGTTTATCTTCAAATAGCACAGAAACGGATTCTAGAAGGAAAACTGTCGAAATAATGGAGATAAAATGCTAATGATTTATCTATGTTTGGTTGGGAAAAAACAATTCAAATTCAAAGGCACGTTTATATTAATTACAATCAAAGCTATTAAACTAGTTATGTAATGTTTGTCCAATTAATTGTTGAAATACAAGAAAAAAACGCCAATTCAAAGAAAGCAACGTAAAAATTGAAGTTTTCCATTATAATTTAGATAATTCATCATGAGAATGATTGTATAGATTGTTATTTTTCTTCATGCTAATCAAAGTAAGCAACATTGTATTGTAGACTTATCACGACAATGTTTTCTATAATTGCACAATTCCGAAACAAAAAATTAACTTAATTAGTTTTATAATTATCCTGAAATATATAAATATAGGAAAATCTAGCTAGTTCAACGAAGCATAAACGTGAAAAATACCCAAGGTGAACCGGTCAGATCTGAAGTCTTTCGTTTTTATTATTATTACTATTATTAAAAACATTAAATAAGATTCTCTATCATTTATATTATCGATAAAACAATACGATTTATTGCAGTAAAACCGATTGTTTCTATTTCAGGAAGATCATGTAATTCTATTTGATCGAGCGCAATTATCATCTTGTGTCTGTGTTTGTGTGAATAATTCCATCATCATTAAAATATGCTAATTAGATTGTCTTCAGTATAGAAAAAATCTGCATCGATTTATTCTGCTGTTGTTGTTTTAATTGAGCAATTCTTTCAGCGAAACGATTCTTATCGATTTCCGCAATCTTCCATTATTTGTTGGATTTTAATTGATGGAAAATTGAGTTATTTAGGAAATTGGAAAGAAAATTGGCGACCTATATTTAGCAAACAACAATACGTATTACAAAATGATTGATACAAAGAACGTGGGTAATAATAATAGAGGTGCAACATAAACGCGTTTTGTATGTCGTATTTTAATGAAATATATCCAAAAAGTGCTCGAGAAGATGGAGGAATTTATCCAATAAATAAATAAAATTAAAGACTTCTGTCAATAATTGACTTTCCAGAATAGCGCACACATTTCAAATATTTCTTAATAAATATTTAATAAAAATATTTGATTATTTCTGTCCAACTACACACAGATTGTGCAAGAGAAACTATTAACAAATCTCTCTCTTTCTATCATTATAATAATTGTAATAATAGTAACAATAATAATAATGTAGGTATATAAATATATGTGACAATTAAAATTCAACAGAGACAATTAAATTAATTATATTACCGTAGAATAATATTTATTCATGAAAATTTATATAAAACTTGCTAGTGAATAATTGATAATAATAATGAAACTAGAGGGGGCAAAAATAAATAAGTAAAATCACATATAAGATATAACACATTTGATATTGCATAACAATTTAATTAAATATGTTTGCTAATTAAAATAGCTTTTTCCATATTGGATAGCTTTCTAAAGATAATTTTACATATTTATTATAAAATCAAAAAATAGTTGTGGTTTTAAAACGATTATTGAAATCGGAATTGCTTTCTTGATATACGATATTCAATAAGAAACTCGATGATAATTTGCACAGGGGCGTACAATTATAGAAAAATCGATAATTAGAGGAATTGTGCCGGATTTTTGCTTCAATTCCGCCGGTATTTTTGAGCTAAACCTACTTGTAAGTTGAATTCTCGACGTTTTCAGAAAAAAAATTATATAAAATATGCCACTCACCATCGAAGATTTCAAGACGTGATTTATTGATTGTTGATGACCTTTATTATTATTATTTAAAAAAAAACTATCCTCATAAACTATAATTTAAAAATATGTTATTTTGAATTATCGATTTTATAATTTTTTCTAATATAAAATCATCACCTTCGATACTCTCGCATCTTAATCACCTATTGAAATCTCTAACGTTCGGCGTTAGTTAAAACTGTAACAGTCTTTCAACAGATTTAATTATCTCCCCAAAGCGTATTATTTTTCAATATATGTGATTAATTATGTTTCAATATTGGTGTAAATTTCCGTATAATTTTAGTGTTGTTAACAAGTAATCCACCTATACGGAGTTATTTTGTTTGGAAGACTACCCGGTAATTCTGAACGATCTGTTGTTATTAAAAGTTCATAGAAATATCAATTATCAAGCATAGCGTTCATGTTGTGGACTGTAATTATCTAATCACAAATTGCATTTAAATTATTAGTTGATATATTATATGTGTGAGCTTTAACTAGTAGTTTCATTCATTTTAATTTCTCTTGTACATTGTATAAGGTAGATGTGCCTATAAGTGGATGTATCTGTGTGTGTTTTAATAGAAACTTTTGCTTTTCTATTTCACTATAAACTGAACAATAAATCGTTCAACTCGAGGCGAAATTTTCAAACAACGGAGAAAAAACGCAACAACCAACATTAATATTTAACCTCACGTTATAGTTTCGAACTGAAACTTGTATAAATTACGATGTGTGCAATATTTTCTAAAATTGATATTATAAATCAGAAACCGTTTTAATGATTTATAAATAATTGATAGGTGGAGATTTACACTTATTTACTGTTTAATTATTTCCCATTCAATAGTGAAAATTTCCATTTTTACTACCATAATTAATATACTCCAGGCTATTATTGTTGTTATTTTTAATCTAAAATAGGGACCTTGAATGGCCTTATTTTCTACTTAATGGCATTCGCGTGAAACTAGGAAATTTCAGCATATAAGAAACAATCATACCGTTAATAATATGGCGGGGTATTGCTTTATAGGTGTGAAACCATTTACTGGACATTAGAGTTTTGTATCATATCCTTTCGGGCTATTCACGATCTAACAAACAAACGACCTTCTCTAGTTTTCGATCGATTTAGCCAATAATGGATATGGAGCATGTATTGTTGTTGCTCCCACTTTTTATTGTTTATCCATTTTATAAACAAAAGGAAACGAATACAATCGTCTTATTTCTATTATTTCAATTTCTAATAGAGGATGAAGTCAAATTGAAAGAAAGAAAATTATGATAAATCGAAATGTAATAGAGAAAATAATATAGATCGTGTTAGAAAATAATGAAAGTTGAATTGAATGTAATTGAAATTTGTTAACTTTTTTCGGCCAACAACAAAACAATATCCTGTAAAGATTCCAGTTCCACAATCCCATCAAGTCTGAAGCTTCCCCACTGATCTTTGTCGAACATACAACGGAAACAGAATCAGCAACAGAATTGATTTCAACGGAAATAGAGCCGAAAAGAAAACGGAGAAGAAATATTAACGAAAAAAGTTGCAACAAAATTAGATTTAGTGCAGAATTTTTGCTAAATTATAGGGGAAAATATAACAAAACATGCTTCACGATCCTGCAGCTCAGAATTTGAGCGGCGTATTCCCAAACAGAAACACATAGATACGCCTTGAAGTGTTCTTTTTAACGCTACTATACTCATTACTTTATCTCATCAAATAAGGGAGATATCGATTATTAAAAATCAGTCACCGGGCCCAAAAAAGACGTGATATAAACTCTCAAGTTTCCGTGAATTTCCGGAAAAGGAACAAACTTATTGGAGAATTTCTTAAAGATTCTAAATATGTTTCAATTTGGTATATTTTGCGAAAAATCACTCAAAAATGGATAATATTCGCCTATTTAGGGGGGAATAAATGGAAAAAATTATGAAGAGCGCTCAACATTTTCCTGTATAGCTCAAAGTTCAATTGGAATATTTTAAAATAAAATCCCCGAAAGCCCCCTAATGCTGTTTTATTCAGAAATGGAGCTTCCAAATTTTGCGGAATTTCCCTAGTCACCGAAGTAAAAGAGTTATAAAATAAGCAAAAATTATCCAATCTACAACAATAGAAATTTAGGCTTACTACTTACAATAATTAGGTTTTGGAAACAATCTCTTAAGTTAGATTTGGGTTTAAAAAACGAGCCATCAGAGTTATTATGTTTTCATTTCAATTTTTCATTTAAGCCGGCCAATTATCCAGTAGCCGGAAGCTGTTATGATCGATAACGCACGTAGAGATGGACTTTTAATATTACACGATTAAATTGCACAATGAAATATTCAATTTCTCCGTTTACGAAAAAGACAGATTACACGTTCATGACTTTTCAGCAGGGGCCGAATAAATTTAATCTTCTACTGCTGGCTTTTTTCGAAATGTCAAATGCATAATTATTAACAATGTAGAGAATTAATTTGAAATTGTATTCAATCAATTCCACGATTCATCCTCTACAAAGTGTTATGAAACTAAACCGGAAATTGAACCAAGAAATTGATTATTATCGAAAAACATTTAGAAATGAAATCAAAAATTGTCGAGAGAATAAATAATCCGGCATCGAACACTACAACAAATTATATTTCATGTTTTTGAAACTATTGGAGCATAACTAGTCCAGCAGGTGGTTGTGAATAAAAAGTTCTATTCGGTAGGAAAAAACTGAAATTAATCAACTAGCTAGTAAAGTCAACTGTATTTAATAAATGTTCAACAATTATTTATAATTCCACTTGTTTGAATATATGATAATAACAGACTATTGTCCTGATAGATAGAAGGGCAATTAAATTGAAAACGCCCAGAAATTCTCTACGATTTTGCAAGTTATTGCGTGCGAAAATCTCAACGATCTATTAACAACTTTATAATTCCTGTATCTCTCGATTTCCATTTTTTTTTTGTTTCAATTTGAAGAAGTCATTTTAATCCACGCAATGCACCGTGAAATTAAAAACTAAATAGACGATTTCGTAACACTGAAAGATTTCAACATTAAACTAAAATAATAAAATCTCCAGAAAATAAAGGGAACAATTTTAATTAAACATTTATCACTATAATTATTAGAAATACTTCCAAGGCGATTTACATGTCAATGTTGCATTCTATGTTGGAAAAATCGAATGTCCGGGATGAATTATTGTTGCCAAAACAAAAAAAATTAAGCAACTAGTGATTTAATGCGAGAATTTTTTATAATTAAAGGATATGTTATGATTTAGATCAGCCTTGGATTGTGCGTGCGTATGACAATAAGAGAAACGCCCTGGTCGAAAGTTTTTTTTTGTAACGAACAAAAAATTCCAATGTCGCTAATAATGCAAAAGAGAATTAATCAGCGACGATAGAAATAAAAAAAACTGCTACAATTCTACAAATGCACAAGTATCAACGACAGAACAAGGCTGTATAACTCGCCATTCTGTCTAATTGTTGAAGTATTGTCGCAAAACCGTGCACAAACCTTGGAAATTTCATTAATTTCAATGAATACGCAATTAAACGGATAAATCGCCGGAATTATTAACGGAAAATCTCCCATTAAAATTATCAATTATTACCGAGATTATGAAATTCTACCTTCGCTGTTTAATTGATGAGTTACTGTACATCTTCTGGTTTTGTGTACGTTTCGAAAAAATCTATTTGTTCTTATTTGTGTGCAGACATAATGCTATAATAGCCTTTGGCAGACAAACAGACAAGAGTCTAATGGGTGTTGCAAAACTCTCCATCTCGAACGGGGTCAACTATGAGAAATCAAACACAAATCTATCAATAGAAACAACAACAAAAAGTCGGGTGAAAAAATCGCCGAGAGAAATGCGATGAAAAATCTACGATATAAAGAAAGATACAGATACAGATCACGGCCACCCACGCCTCGCGCACTCAATACATTCAATCAATGTTGATATTGTTAATTATTATTTTTCTATGTCCATACATATGTGTTTGTATCGTTAATTTCTAATCATGTTTTCGTTATAGACCTGATTTCTTGATGAATGGGTATTGAAAGAAATTGTTGTCTTCAATATCGACCAACTTTGCTGTTGTTGTTGTTGTATGAATGATTGACGATCCGAATGGTTTGTCGTAACTAGATCTTAGTAGTGATTTACAATTGTTAAGGCCAGTTGTAATGCCATTATTATGAACTACATATTGTCAATAGTTGACATGTTTAGATCGGTATAAACGGGAGAATTATTGCTTTGCTTTGACTAAATCAACGATGAATCAATGTTCGCATAATGTAAAACAAATTCTCAATTTACTGAAATCTCTAACCTTAAACTCTGAGCAATAATCGAAACGGAAAAACACCCCAAATAATTCGCAAATTCTTCAAACAAGCTAATCGATACACGGAATAAGCTTCAATCAAATTTGAACGGTTAGAAATTTGGCGAATTTAGTTATACCAACCCAAAAAGTTTGATAACACCCCAAATTTCTAACCTCATAATTGCCGTTCCAAAGTTTTGAGTGTTGATGTATCTATTTTAATGATTTTTGATTAAAATCTTTGGATATTGCTAAGTTTCACCGTGAAGTATCTTCTATTCAGCAGCTATAATACCAACTACTGTGGTAATAACGATGATGAGTCAAGATTTCCGTATCCACTCATCAGTCCATGTAAATATTCCTATTCATTATAGGCTCATATACACTGACATTTACACAAATGATATTGCATTGATTGTTGGAAAATATTATTTCGAATAATGTTTAGAAACGTCAATAATTCATATATGACCGGCTACTTATTTTCAATCAAGTGTAAATTAAACAATCAAGAACAGGATGTTGGAATTAGAAATTCCAATTATACATGGGAAAAATTATACATCTTCTAACCATAAACGGTTTGAATGAATAACATCCACTATTTGCATTGATTTATCGTCTAGAATAACACTTTGGTCGATTATTTTTCCATTTCGTGCGCATTTGAAATGGAAATTTGTATGTTTTACCATTAAAACAAGCATTTTCCTGTTAAAATTACCAATTTCACAACTGAAAATTCGACGATTTGATGGTGACATTCGGTTTGAATACAAGTTGGGATTAGTCGAAATCCGACAATGAGTGATGACGATCAACAAAAGCCGTCTCTGTGGGAAGTCGGATCGGGAGTCAAATGACTTAGAAGGATTTTTTCATCGATCAAATCCTACATAAAAAATAATACCCTTATTAGGGATATCAACAAGAAAAATTGACGGCATTCTAAAAATCATCAGTCAACTTGTTTTTACAGTTGCAGAATATCTTTTTGTGGTCGTTTTTTCCAAAAAATCAGAGCTTATAGAAAGCTTTATTTGCTCAAGCGTTTAATTCTGAAAATTGCACAACACCAAATCAAGCGCTCAATTACAATTCGGTTTAGTGTTAAAAGTTAATTATTCGTACAATTAATCGATAAATTAGCGAAAGTGGCAATTACTACAAAAAGCGCATTTAAATTTTTCTTACAATTAGAGATTTACGAAGGCAAATCTTTGTCTATTAATCAGTTAGAAATTTCGAATTTGTTGCCTTTAATTTAAGCTCATAAGCGGTAATAACCATCTAAACACTTTATTCTAATTTATTTGTCAACAACAGCTCTCTATATTAGAATTTGCAAAATTGATAGTTTAACTTTAGTTTAGGTAATTTTATTTTATCCTTTGAAAGTGTCTTTTGTCACTTGATTTCAACAATACAGGCTTGCCAGGAAACGTCCACTATTCACACAATTATTCTTTAAAGTTTGTATAAAATTAAAGATTAGGCGTTTGACACGTGTAAACGCCTTAAAGTGAAACTGATTAAGTCAAATTCGATTTATTACAGATGTAAGTTTACACGTGAAACAGCTATATTGTTCACACTTTTAATTATCTGATGAAAGTTATAGTTTCAACACATTCAAATCAGTTTAATTTCAATACGTATTCGCTTTTATTCTCGTTTTATTTGTAGTTTTGTAAATTTAATTTTCAATTACTTTGTGATCGATGATGTGGCGATAATCTACAAATTCTGTTTCCACGTAAAGATCGATAACTTTATGTATATTGCAAAAGTTTTCAGTTTAAAGAATTCAGTGTTTACGACCACCATACAACTGCAATTATGTATAGTTAAATCTGATAATTTATTGAAGCTGGAACAGCTTTTACATAATCCATAAATCAAAAATTGAATCGTAAACTTGTAAAATCTGTTGAAGAATACGATACAATCCATGATTCATATCGACTAGGTCAATTTTATTGAATCGTACGGGTGATTCCTGCTTTCTTTCGAGAAATTTTACGAAATTTCGATTTGTCCGCACTATTTTAACAATGGTTTTTCTGTTGTTTTTCGAATTATCGTAGTGTTGACACTATTAACTCCAACATCTGAGCGGATTTTTGTTTGATTTACTTTTAAAATATTTACCGATGCAGTAGTTGTTAAAGCAAATTGACATTGCCTTAATTTGTTTTATTGTTTGTCAAATATATAAACAACAATATCAACAACAACAGGGGCAATTCTACGGTGAGCTCTTCGGCCTCAATTGTCCAATCTAGAAATCGCAAAAATTCGGCCCGGATTTAATGGTACGTGCCCGGTTTTTCCCTCATTCCGTACCGATCTGATAAAATAAATGGCTCGACAATAGCGAGAGGAAAACCGGCTTCTTATCGATATTTGAGCATTTTTGCGCGGAAATTTATGTAAATCACCGTGGATTTCTCGTATTGTCTCAAATAAAGCGCCGATTTATCTAGCATTAAACTGTAAATTATACGAAAAACACATCAATAACATCTCTCAGTGATAACTTTCTATATAGACCTGTCAAAGGTGAATTGACAAATACATAAAGATTAGCATAGGTGTTACAATTCCTTTGTAATACACGACGTGACATGCATATGCAAATTATGCGCACAGTTTACCTTTTATTATATTCAAATTTAAACATGTCGACTTTATACTATTATATATATTATGGCTATTATTATTTTTATTATTGTTGTTGTTGTGGCCCACCGTCAGGATCGTGCGGGTGTTCCTTTTACAAAACGAGAAAATTGCCACACGAGATTCTTTAATGGGCTGCCCGTCCCCGTTTATCCAACCGAAATTTATTCTAATTTGATTGTCGGCCCAACAACAACAGAAAAAATTACAGATTGATTTGTTGTTAGATCCAAACTACAAATCATCAAATTATCGTTTCGTTCGTCAAATTGAACAATAATTTTTCAAAACTAATACTCATTTCTAAATCAATATTGATCAAGGCGAATATTCGATTGGGCAATTTGGAATAAACAATAAAAAATATATAGAAAAAGATAGAATGATCGATCAAATGTCGGGTATCAAATCTGTTTAGACACGGATACGACCTATATTTTTATAATAAATTCAAAAATAAATCGATTCATTGCTCCCAATATTGTCGTTATTAAATTGGCAATTATCAACCGTAAAAATTCTTAATTGTTCTATGTAGAATATAAGAAAGGAATTTCCACGAATCAATACATTTTTATAAATAAAAATGATTGTGGAATTTTTGAAAAAATCCCCAACACTTCAGTCGAGTTTCTCTCTTAATCCACCATTGAAATCTCTACAAATTATTGCATTTTTTCCACGAATCAAACAAAACTCTTATATATTTGTTTATAAATAATGAAATTAATCTAGAAAATTGCTTGTAATTGAATAGTTTAACTATATTGCGCAATTTTTATCGTTTATCGATTAGATGGTGTTTCCTCTATAACAAAAAAAGACACGTTTATTTGCAATTTAAACAATTTATTTGAAATAAAACCCCGACAGTAGCAACAGATAAACGATAATTGTTGAGTTGTTAAATGTTGGCGAAAGATACAATCATTTGTAAAATGGTGATAGTGATCAACTAATTAAAATTCAAATGTAACCATTCTTGATACAAATGAATGAATTAACAATTACAAAATCAAACAAGAAAAGTACAATTTTAAAATAAAACAACGACAAGAACAACGACATGTTTAGATATGTTTGTATAATACTACGACATCAAGATAGTCGCTTGATAATAATTGTGTAGAATGGAAATGATAAGAAAAACAAGACAAATGTCGATGGAATATCTTGAAAGCAATTTCGTTTTTGTTGTTGGTCTATTTTTTTTTCTTCCGCATCTATTCGTTGTTGTATAGTTATTTATGCTTCTATTCGTTTTGCTTCAACTAGAACAACAATTCAATAACAGTGCTCTAATTCTTGTTTGGTTTTCTTTTATCATTATTTCAGACATTGTAACGGCTCTTTTTGTTCACTTTACGTATATGATTATTATTATTCCTTGATATTGGAAAATATTTAATGGAAATATTGTAGAAAGTCGAAGCTTGGACAGATACAAGTGAGAAGACGAAAAAAACGAAGACGATTGAAGAAATCATAATGTGAAGGAGATAAAACTGTTAAGACAGACAGATAAAATTAAAGAATAATTTAATGACAACGTTGAAAGTAATTTACTAGTGTTCCCCAAAAAAAAGAAACATACACACACTCGTACACACAGATGAAAGTAGCGATTTGTGAGGCATACTTACCGATGATTGAACTCAAATTTTTTTTTGTATTTCTACATTACAACAGAAAGAAAAACAATCACAAGAAATGCTAGTTTGTTAAACGAATTAGTCATATCTGTTATCTAATAGTGTTGAACTATATTCGTTTAGTTATTAATCGTGGCAATTTTGGAAAATTTCTTTCAAGTCGACTAACAGGTGTTGAAGAGTTTCTTAATAACATCGTTCAGTTCGCTGTTGTTTCCTGTAATAAAACAACAACGACCGTGTGAAATCTAGAAATTTCTCCAGTTTCCGGTGTTGTTTCCCTTGTCTAGACTGGTCTCATGCATACACAAATCTTACGAGGAGAAATTGAAGTATTTTGGCCATTATTGTAGCGCAGAATGAGAATTCTGATAAATTGTCCGTTTTAGAAATTATACCACCCCGTGCAAGTTAACTACAATTGCATGATTTATAGCCACCTGAGAGGCGTATTAGTTGGTGAACGATTCGAGAATTCGAAGAGTCTCAAGAGAACCATTGTGCAAAAGTTGGGTCCCGTAGCGCATCGGAAAGTCAATCAAAATCGATTTTTGGGTAACGTCACACTCTCCAACAACCAACTAGACACATAAAACGATCAAGAATGACCCAAAAATCTTCGTAAAATTGTTCTGCGATGTCTATTGTCCAAGATAGCATTTAACCGACTTTTTGATGAGCTACGAGGTAGAACTTTTGTTGAAATGCTCTGGGGACCTCTTTATAGATCGTCAAAATATTTTTCAAATTACCTACCAACGAAGGTTTTATTTATGAACTCTTGAATGGTCTATCTGGAAGAACATACAACATACTAGAGTCGCAAAATTTCGGCTTGAGAAATCTTAAGAGCCTCAAGAATGATTCAATAGCAAAATTTTCTGAAAATTGGTCTCTTAATTTAGCCCAAAACTAGTTAAAATCTGAATAAATCGACGATAAGATGCTTTAAATTAGCAAATTAGCAAATTTACAAGTTAGATGAGTATTTCAAAAACTAGGCTTAAAAGGCAAAATTTTATCCTTAAATTTGACTCAGTGTCGAAAGTTTCTGTTTTTTGTCTTTGAAGAACTGATTGAAGAGAATGTTTCAAAAACCCGAAAATTCTCCCTAGAATGCGTAAAAATCGGAAACAACCTAAATTACTCAAACTATAATATTTTCGATGGTTAAGGAGCAAAATTTCATAAAAACTAGCAATTTGACATGCTGAATTTATCATGCAGCATTATCTATTCTTCCTCTTGGTAAACATTTTAAAAACTGCGCTGCTATAATTTATGCACCGTCAAAGCTTAAATTAAGCTTGTGTAAAGTTGCCAAGGCTGTAAGCTCGGGGCGGTTCCAAAGTTGGGGCTTTGCGGATTAGTAATGGAGACCTTGGCCGCCATTTACGGTTTCTTCTTTGGTAAAAATGGCGAAAAGAAAAAATTCGCTCAGACAAATATGTGCCAGTCAAGCACGAAATTTACAAATAAAACAAGAAATCAACACTTTCAAGGCAATTAGAACTAATCCAGTGTCAATGTTATTTGCAAAAATTCTAATGAACAAAACCACAGTTGGCATTGCATTTGAAGTTCATTTTTTCGGCCCAATTTGTGTAATAATTCATAACAAAACTCGATGGTAATTCGTTGGAATAAAAATTCGCCTTTAATCGGTGAAATTGGTGATTTTTGTTGTTTAGTCGCCAACGAATATGTGCAGTTTATCGCCAACTAACCATAACGTATTCTCTCTCTGTATAACAACAACGGCAGAACAACAAATGACCATCCTTACATGGTCAGTGTTATAAATATCATTTTCTCTCTGCAGGTTTCCTATATTCATATACATATAGATATACAATATGTGTAGAATTTTTTCTCTCCTTTATCTGTTATTATCTATAATTTATTCCGAGATCGTAGACTGTCAGAAGTGAACTGCACAAGATTCTTGACATACATCCCGATCTTAGTTTATGTTGATTTATAGAATAAAGTACCATCTCTTGTAGACTATTTGTAATACCTATTCAAAGCGTTCTTTTTACTTGTCCCACTCTCAACAACATACTGTGCAATTTATTTGTTTAACTGATAATTATCTGATGTAATTAATTTGACTGTCTACTGGAGAGAAATGGAAAAAAGAAGCTCGCTCAAATGTGAAACATATTTATAAATAAATACTTACAATTAGAACGTATTGATATTTAAAAATTGAAATAAAATAAAAAGGAGTGTTTAATAGTATTCACAATTTCAAAATTTTTCGCCTCTAGTGATTTAGTCTAGAAAAAAACAACCAACACATGCGTACGTATTTATCGAAAAAAATATGCAAATTGGCTCCAATTAATCTAATTTATATATTGGTTTGTTAAATTAATTACACAGAAATTTCGAGAAAATCGTGAAAATAAATCGTGTAGATTAAAAATTCCAAAAAAAATCAACGTATGTATCGATTAGAAAACGCTAAAGATCGTGCTGGGTGTAACCGAGATTTCTGCATGTTAACCATCTGGAAACAATGATTAGTTTTAAAACAAAGGTGTACGGCGATTGAATTTTGTTTAAACGATACGTATTATCTAACAATTTATGTTTAATTTATAAGTCAACATCGGTATTTATCTTGATCTTGCATTGAAGTCGCCGATCGTTTTGGGGTTGATTTTTCGAAAATATCGATTTTGCAAGAATCAATCAATCATTTTATGAATAATGCACCTTTAATGTTGATTCTAACGATCAATCATTGTCGAAATATTGGCCAATCGAGTCGTATTCTGTTTTATTCGATTTCTTGAATTTGTTCGTTATAATCTATTTCATTCAGAATAGATTCGAATCTAGCCAATAAATCTCTTGATGGTTTTACGTAATTGATACGTTTTATAAATAATGAACCGAGAGGCTTTCGTTTATGCTATATATTAAAATAAAATAAAGGATATTTTCTCGTGACTGTATACAATACAATGTATAAGTAATGTAAACTTATATAGTTCGTTATTGGATATTTCCCCATGTTTTGTTGAATTTAAACATAAATTGTTGTACAAATAGGAACAAAATTTATAAATGCGCGCATATATGAACAAATTGTACATTGTATTAATGTTGGAAAAACGCATAAAAATCCAATAATTTACTGGCACTTTTCAATAATTATCAATCACGATTTTTTATTCTTGTACAATATAGAAACGATAAATTCTCTCAATTTACAATTCCGTATATTTCTTCTAAAATAAATCGTTAAACTTTTATAATCGGTTATATCGCTCGCTTGATGTCTCATTGAAATTTCCATTACAAACTCAACAAGCGGTCGGTATATACGTTTAGATCGACTTATAGTTACATCATCCATACATTTAGTATAAGTATGTAGGTAATACAGATAGTAATACAAACATACATGCACGTTCCTGTTCTAAATGCAGGTGTAAACGGCTCCTGCATTGCGTAATTGAATGTGGACACAAGAAGAAAATACCAATAGATACTTGTTACAGGTGTAAGATGTCAATAAGGCTTGTGCTCCAGTTACTGGATTTAGTAGTGAACGAGAAGTCTTACCGCAATAACAACAACAATAACAGACTTAATCAAACAAGGTTTATTATAGAATAGAAAACTGTTAAAGGAAGCCTGTATTATTATACTGTGGGAGGTTAATTACTTAACAAAAACTATAAATTTCGATTGTAAATACCGAATGGACACGCACGATTTTATCGATTCAACATTTTGTTTTGTTGTTTCGAAAAATCATACACTGTCCGGGAAAAAGGACAAGATAGATCTCCTTCGGGAAAATAACAGGCTTTCGAAACGAGCAAAAAACAACACACACTAGACGTTAATTATAATTCTTTGAATCTGTTTGTATTCATCGCACATTAATCATCTATTAGTTGACAGTATAAGCAAGGACACTATCTCGCATCGCAAAGCTTGTTTCATTTTATTACTCCTATTTTACATAAATAGGAAGGATTCGCGTGAAAGGCAGAAGCTTTTATTAATTAAATCAACGATTGAGCGCTTTTGGCGCCGGTACACCATCTCTAGATGCCCAAAATTTCGACAATTTCTAAAATAAGGAGAGAATTACTGCAAAATTCGCCTAGAAAATCTCAAAAATTGACGACAGTTCATCAAATTTGGGGTCGTTTAAAGGGTTAAAGACTCCGTTCTTGTGCAACTCTTGCCGAACAACAAGGCTAATTTACAGTTAATCGAATGTATTTCCAAATTGATTTTACCATCTCGACAACTAACAATCTTCTACTAAACGCATTTTCGAATAATAAAAAAAATATTCAAAAGATTCATTGCTTTTAACGTGAAGAGATCGTTCTTCTTGTTGCCGGCAGCGCATTCTACTCTCAAAATCTTCATCGATGTTTTCATTTTATTTTTTTCGTTAATTTAATTAGTCAAGAATAAAAAAATTAAGTGATAGTATTAAGAGAAACTATCAAATTATTAAAATAGTTGAAATGTTGCTGTAGAGTTGTTTGGAAAAGGAAAAAATTAAGAGAATTAAATGTATGTTGTCATGTTTCGATAAATGCTCATGGACAGTTTGAAAATCTGTCTTTAAAATTCGAAATAATAAAATAACAGGTCCTCGAGGTGGATACATTGCGTGCTTATCTGTATTTGTATACTTTCTAATTGTAATAAATTAAGAAATTATCCTGAAATTTTCGTTTCAACTCAAGATTTCAACGATACAATTAAATCTACCTTGTATAAACACATGTTTTAAGTGGAAATTCAAGTTAAAAATTGAGCCAACAATAAAATATTTTAAACATATTTCGGTAGAAATTCCGTTAAAATCGTCCCATCATTCGAAAAATGTTATTTATCGAAACAACAGCTGATATTCGTAATAGCGCCTCATGAATTATACATTTTCTTATTATAAATAACACGAAAAGTATAATGTATAATTTTATATTTGCTGGTAATTAAGAAAAAATGGGAAAATATTCATCTGTTCGTACCATTAATCAACACTTCAACACACATTTGAATAGACTTCAAATGAAAAAAAATTTTCAACGTTCATAAATCCGTTAATAATACGCCGTTATTTTCAAATAAACGCATACAATTCAAATGATTGATATCTAATTGATTCACAATTGTTAAAACGTATGAGACAAGTTGTTGCGAACTTTATTGTATTAATAGATAAATAATAAATGCGAGATAAACGACAAAACAACAACCCTTTTGTAGCCACACCTGATAAATGATAATTTTTCATTTCGCCTAGAAAATAATGTTAAATGTTAATGATTGTGATTGGTCACGAGGAAAATAATCTTGCTATAAACTCCATATGACAGTAACAAATACATCTAATTCGTGATGTTAAACCATGAATATTCAATTCTCGGTAAGAAAAATTCGAATAAAAACAAATAATTACAATGTTAATAATCGAACAACAGTTTTATAGTCATCCATTGCTCAAGCCAATCTAGGGCACGACTCATAAACTTCCAATAATTAATTAACTTGAGGGAGGATTTACCGGCATGATCTCACCAGAATCGATTATAAATCAATTATTTTTCTATATTGCCGGTAGAATAATTACCGATTCGACTCATTTTAATATAAATAATCCCCTGATTAACATAATTAAGTCGTTATTGTTACTATTGGCTAAAATATTGCATTGCTATGTTGTATGTTAAAATAAATTTAACTCATTACTACTACGTAATTATCTATTATTAAAATGATTATTAGCTTATATGCAATTTATTAGGATTGCACATGGATGTGTTGCTGATTTAAAATCAGTTGAATGTTTCGTAAGACAATATTGATGATCGTAAATTGAACTCAATTGAAACTTTTTCTATCGTCTCTCGATTAAAAAAACAAGAATAAATAACAATTAATTAAGAATTTCTTGGAAAATAAAGATTCATCTATTGGATTTTTCTATAATTATCCCTATACAGTTCATACGATAATTCACAAGACTCATTCTAGATGATGTCATTGGTAATCACTTCTCTATTGTACAGTTTCAAAGAAATAACCGAAATACGCCGGTATGGTTAATTAATTACAGTATAATTAAGGAAATGAAAATCAAGCAATAAAAATGGAATGTGTTCATTGTGGACGACTCATAATTAATTAATAAAATCAAAAATAAAACTGTAATTAATTAATTTCGGGAATCTGGATTTCGTTTGACCCACAATCCGATCTATTTTATAGAATTCGATGAAAACAAATCCAATTACAAACAAGACCAGCTCGACTGGAGGTGCGCGTGCCAAACGGATATCTCCAGGCTTTGACTCTTCAACCAGCTATTAGAACGCCTGATTGACAGTCGCCACGGCTCACGAACGCGTCCAGTTGGTAGGTCTCCAATCCAAGGACCAAATTTCTACCCGAAATCTCGCCCATGGCGGGCGATTTTAGTTAAATCGACACGAATCATGATCCTGACTATTAATTAGTTTGATTGCAAAAGAATTAAAGAAAATTACCGGGAGATTGCAACGATGCGTCAGGAAAGTTTTTCTAATTGTGATTGTTTTGTTTGTTTCAAGCGACTTTAAAATTGAGATTTTCTAAAACCAGTCTTGCAAATTCCGCCAATTCATTACATTAATCGTTATAGAAATTAATAGAGAGGAACAGAAATAATAATGAAAAACATTTATTAATGACAGTAAAATGTAAAATATTCTCGAGATTTAGCACGTGTTGATTTTCCAACGGATTTGCAGAAGAGATGTGAAGAAATTGAAAATTTATGTATGCACACATATATATCACTATATACCAACAATACGAAAAAGAAATGATCGTTAATAAGTGCATTCCGGGCGGGTCGCTCTTTTCTTCCAGTTATAAAGAATACCATTGCTGTATCGTTTCACCAATTATCGTTCAACTTGTAAAGGAAGCTATTAGTTAGGTAGTTTCTACCGTTAACTTTGTTGATTTCTTTTTATTATCATTATTATTATCATTATTACTATTATTTCTTATGTTTAATTTTACAATGCTACAATACCACAAAAAGTAAATAGCCTTTAAACAATTAAATGTTTCAAATTATTTCCGTAGAATGTTGGGTGGAGTTCTCAATATGGGAAACCTTGTCATATCATTTATTTTTTGTGCGATCGAAAAAAATCTAGGGTTGATTAAGTACTAGATTTCAATAATTAAAACTTATCTTATACACTCATATACATATGTATCAATTAATTATAACTGTAAGTTGGAAATAATTATTCATTAGTTCTTTTGTATCAGACGACCTTAACTGTCCAATTCGGATGAATGTTGATTAATTTATTTTATAAAATCGTGGTTGTTAGATCCAATAAAAATCGAATATTCTAATTTTATGTTAGTTAAATCAATAATAATAGAAAGGCGATATTTTTTCTCTCCCCAAAAACACAAAAATCGCCGTGTGATTAATTCCGATTTAGAGGTTCTCTAGTGGTTTCCATGCGATAATTTCGAATTTTTTCCCACTTTAAATTCGGTTTAGTGTCCATCAAATTAACTGTTCGATTTTTTTCCAAACATATCAGTTGAGGAATTTTGAGGTCAGTTCAGGGGAAAAGAATTAGTCCACGATGACTTGGGCTTTGTTCAAGTTCGCTTTACTCATATTCTAGCGTCCACTCCTGCATTTTCAACTAGTTTCAATCTTGTTCTATGGTTGTACAAGTAATAGAAGTTGTAAGCTGCCATGTTGATCAAACAATTTTTTTCCTTGTTGTTGTGGCTGTGATAATTGCCGAACCGACACTCGGTACAAACGAGTAACGATGATTGAACACAACTACGATTAAAATGCTTGAATTTTGCGCAATTTTTGATAATTGTAATAATAAATCTGCCATTATGTAATGCATTTGAGATTTCACCGGATGCTCGATTTATCTCTTTAATATTAAAACAAAATACATGTCCAATTAAAATCGTTGTTGTTATTATTTAACAACAATAACAGTTAAATTTCCAGTTTAACTACAACAATTATTATTTTATACATGTAGAATTTCTTTTGTTGTTTGGAAATTTTAATTCTTTTGACAAAAGTCCAAATTTCACTAATTACCACGGAAAAGTTGGAATATTTCAACCAATATCTATTTCATTAAAGAATTCCATTGGATTTAAACTGGGTCGAGTTCATGTATTATTTAGCAAAATCGTCAAATTTTAATTAATTTTTTATACGGACCATAACAAAAAAGAATTATAATTAAAATTTCTTGATTATGTATTAAAATTGCGCAAATCATTTTGCACAACGATCATTAACTGAGCCGTTCAGGTGAATTTACTTTCCTTCGTTTTCTTCCATTTTCATCTCTAATTCTAGCAAGATATAACTTGTTCTAACGACTGTAATTTCTGAAATGGGTCGAACGATAATTTATTTTGTTGGCTATTTGTCGATTATTATATTGCAAGACAATTTTGAATTACAACTATTTTTATTTGATAATTTGATACAGTTTCGTGTCGTGATTTAAGATTTTCACTTCAATAACGTTAAGAAATAATAACTCTTTTCTAGCCGGAGAAAAAATGGAATAAATCAATAAAGTTCATTTTTCTTTCGCGCAATTCTACCGATTAACAAAAAAAATATCAACAAGAATTGTATTGTTAATAGAAATTAAAGAGAAGGCAAGGTCTTTGATTTAAATTATTTCCTTATCATGCACAATTATATAAAAAAGCAAGAATTTTTAAACTATTCATGTAGATTTACAGTTAGTTTTTAATATATGTAAAATAATATTGCTACCAGCTACACTTATTTCTAAATTAATTAACATGCAAGTTAGCCTTTTTGTCTTTGTTGTTTTTGTCGTTTTTTATTTCTCTACACCGATTTTGATTTGAATTAAGCCATCTATTACTGACACAAATACGAAAATTAACTTGATATGTTGACATAAAACAGTCTAAAGTCGTTTTAGCCAATTTAATAATCTATTGCTAATAAACCTTGGAAAATTACTGGATATATTGACTGACATTTCCTTTTAAAATTTCCATAATTACAAATTTTAATACGAAATGTGTCGAAAAATGAACGCCTCTTATTGGAATTTCTTATATTCTATAAATTATTTATAAGCTTTAACGGTGAATTATTATATAAAGGTCGAATTCTAAAACTACACTGTATATTTTTATTAATACCAATAATCAGAAAAAAAAACAGCATTTTTGATGAATTAGCCTAAAAAAATAATCACGGCGAAGTACACGTGTAGACTCGGCTTGTCCTTCAATTACTCCTTGACATTCATGTGTCACAATTTTTTTCGATTTTAGAATTTTCTACTTCACTGTTTCTATGTCAATTTTCGGATTCGATCAGTATTGCCTTCCGAAAACGCCCAAAATCTCCAATGCCTCCAAATTGGAGTCGTTGAAAGTAACGACCTGGAACCGCCAAGGAAGCCTAGGAATTTTAAAATTATCTCGAAATCTGATGAATTTGTACCAATTGCGCTGTTGAAATTACTGATCTGGTAACAGGTTTGTAAAGATTTTTGTCAAATTAGAGGGAATTTTATAATTAAGAAACGCCTAATTATTAGGCGTTTGGTAGGCTGTAATTACCGAATTTTTGAGCGTTAATTCGCTGGAAAGTGGTGATTAATTTGTTGTTAATTGTAACAAAATTTTCAATGGAAATTGTTTTCTTGGCGGAAATATGCAAAAATCGGATCAGAATTCCAGTTAAAGCTTCTATCCTGATAGTTTATAGCGAATGTGGGCGTTTGATGTCAATTAAGTTTCACTCCATATTTAGATGAAAATTCCAAAACGGTCAATACTGCTGCTGCATGTTTGACCATATGTACAAACAACATGATTGTTAAATGTATACCGGCAAATGCACAAAACACTTGTTATTATCCACACTAATTACTTTGCTATCGTACAAATAGGACGGAATATTCATATTTGACATTTATCGTCTATTATCAAGAAATTTTTTGGTCTTTTTCGTATAAACAAAATGGGTCTTTGTAACGAAAACGAAGAAGAAAAAACGCACCGGCAAATTGCCCTAAAGCCAATTCAACTTTCAATTCGAAAAATAATAATAGTAATGAAACCAACCTAGAAATAACAACAATACTAATGGAATTCCATAGAAAACATTTAACAATATTATAATAATGTTCGTGTTGAAATGACAGTTATTTTTACTATTAACATAAAATTTGGTGAAATATAGACAAATTGAATTCGAAATCAGGCATGCGGTAGGAATAAAATCACAATTAACACTAATACTGTTTTATAATTCGTTTTGATTTATGTTGTATTTCATAACAGAAACTCCTAGATATTTTACCTAATAGCTCATACAACAATTAATTTTGTAATTATATTAGCCATTAGTTTAACAGCGGACTTTCATTAAATCTTGTTAAATTTTATTAGTTGCGCACATATAGATCTTTTATCATAAAATTGAAACCAAATAATTAGTTTTGGTTTTTCTTCGAGTTAACAGAAGGGGAGATCAATAAAATTTTATGGTGAATTACTGATTAATTAAACAAGAAAAATTCCAACAATAAATCACTGCAGTCAAGTAATTAATCCTCAAATAATTTTGCAATCAATCCACATACGGCAACTGAAATGATTTAGAAAACCATTAATCATATTATAATAAGAAAGTGTGAAACTATCTTAAATAATGTATGTTAATTAACTCGATGATGATGGTTATATGTAGATTGACTCGGATGCGACCGTTATAGTTTATCTTGAAAAAATTAAAGTAGCTCTTGATCTGTTTATTTTTCAATAATTTAATCAAACAACACCCATTTATCTCCAACACCTACAGCGGTTACTTTCGTCATCGCCTAATCAAATCGCTCAATATAATCACAAGTTTCTCCTCTTTTTGTGCTCGGATCGTCCAGCAAATCAACGTGATATCTTCATAAAATCTCCCAACAACGCGTGTGATATAAAATTTATAAATTGCGTGTTGATACGAAATAATGCAATGTCACGAGTATCTGCACGTATCTTGAAAGATGCAGAAATTCTCGATTAAAAAAAAAATAACAATCTCTATTTAATAACAATAATAATGGCATGACTAGTTTTAAGATAATTTCCCCGTTAATTTTTCCATTAACACAATAAAGGCGTGGTTCTTTCAACTGATCCATAACCTGAGTCTTGTTATTATTTATTGTGAATTTGAGGATTTTTAACTGTTAATCGTTAGAAAGGTGATTATAGTTATTGTTGTCTTTTTGTTTTCAGGTGTTGTTTGTTTTACGTATTTTTCTGATGACGACATTGTCTGTCCAAACGATCATTGATGAAGCTTAAAGAAACTGTGATAATGGATATTAGTGAAGCTTTCCGTAGTGAAGATCTACCAAAAACCGATTTCTTCGATTTTGTTGTAACACCAGACACGAACGATACACACTCATTACAACAATTCACGAAACAAATGCGCCAAGTTAACGTTTTTTTGGGCAATACAAGCCCTAATTCCGACCATAGTAGTAAAGAAACTAATAATAATAGTATGTTAATGAGTGATTTGAGCCATCATATAACAACAGGCACGACAACAATAACAACACCCCCATCACCGCCACAAACACAAACTACCGATAGTGGTGGTGGCGGTGGTGGCGGTGGCGGTGGTGGAGGCGGAGGCGGTGCTGTTAACAACAACAATAATGTTCATAGTAGTAATAGTACGAATTTCGATACGAATTTTTGGAGTGATAAAGAAGCTGTACGGATAGAAACAGCGATTTTAGAAGATTTAAACAAATATTGTTGGACAAATGATGATAATGGTGTTGTGGCAACAACAACGACGACAACAACGATACAAAAGAATAGCAGTACAGATGGTCAAATTTATACATTAACAGTATTAAATGGTATCGATCAGAATGCTACATGGTATCGGCCACCATTGATAGTTAAAGAAGAAGATGCCTCAATGTCGAGTCCTAGTTCGATTGAACATTTACAAGCCGGTTTGGATATCGATTCGATTCTAAGTATAATCCCCGGACAAATTAATGGTTTTAATAATAATTTTAATGATAGTACAATGAGTCCAAATACTGATGGTTTAATTAAATCGGAAACTTACACGTATGAGGATAGCGGTTTTGCTGATAATAAAGATGAATTAGCCAATTCGTTAATAATTGATACGCCATTATTGGAAGCCCATGATAGTTTCAACAATAATAACAATGATTGGAAATTAACAAATAATAACACTACTACAACGAACAATAATAATACTAATAGTAATACTAATACACCCGATTCGCTATTACGTAGTGCGCTGCAAGGTAAAGCCTTCGTTCGCTATAACGGCACAATAAATAAAACAAATAAAATTGAAAATAATACGGAATTGAGACGTGTATTATCAACACCGCCGAATAAAAACGATACAGTCTTTATAAAAGATGACGGTGATAATATACCGACAATAGTAGCCGGTCTGGATGCTAATGGTAAAGTCGTTTTTGAAGAGCATCGCAACCAAGAACAAGAACACCATCAACACCACCATCACCACCATCAACAACAACACCACCACCACCACCACCACCATCAACACAACGTTGACGATCTGCTACTATCGCAATTGGACCAATCGTATCCGGAGGATTTCGAAAAATTGAAACGCATCGCGAACGAAGTGGCCGAATCGGTGAATCAATTCTGTCAGATTGATAATACGCCGCAACAATCGCCGCAACCGGCACCGCCACCACAACCACCCCAACAACAACAACAACAACCGGAGAATCCGGTCTTCAACATAGGGTCCGGCCAAATTGGTATTTTGAATAATTTGAGTTCGCCGATACAGATAACGACAACTAGTGCTACTAGTACGAAACCGACAACGAAAAAATATAAACGTTCAAATAGTCAAAATAGCAACAGTAATAACAATAACAACAATAATAATAACAATAACAATAATAACAACAATAATAATAATAATAGTAAACAGGCGAGTGTACAGAATGCAACGTCGACGAGTAATGGTGTACGTAAAGAACGTTCATTGCATTATTGTAGTATTTGTTCGAAAGGCTTTAAAGATAAATATTCAGTGAATGTTCACATACGTACGCATACCGGCGAGAAGCCGTTCGCTTGTAGTTTATGTGGCAAAAGTTTTAGGCAGAAGGCACATCTAGCCAAACATTACCAGACGCATATAGCGCAAAAGAACGCGGCCGCTGCCGGTAATGTTGCAACAACAAAGGCCAAATCCAGGTAGCTTCATTATTTTTGATAAAACAACAATTGTAATTAATTCAAATTTTTCTTCTCGGAGAAAAATCAACGAATGAACAAATTCTTTGTAATTTTTTTTTTAATTTTTTTTTGATCTTGTTCCTAAAACAAATTTTGTTGTTTGTTTATTTGTCTATACATTTTGTATAACAATTAGAATACTTGAGTGCTGTGATTTTTTTGTGAATTATGTTGTTGATTCGAACGATCAAACAATTAATTTAATTCTGCCTAAATTTCAATCAATAATAAAGCGAGACAGGGGCGCAATCGGACGGAAAATCTTGCCATTTCTGTATTATCCAACTAATTTATTTAAGCTTATTATTATTATTAGAAATTTTACAAAACAGGGTGGGTTTATTACAACGACAACAATCGATAATTTCCTAATGATAGTATTAAACAATAATAGATCCACTCGTGTTGATGTGGTGCTTAATTAATTATTATTGCAGCTTGTTTCTCAAAATATATCGATGAGTGCTAGTGTTTAGTTATTTAGTTAAAACTACAGTTTACCAGAAATCAAGGCATTAAATGACCTTATTTTTACCTTAAAATACTCACTTTGTATTATAGTTGATTGATTTAATTTAAAAAGAGTTTGTACACATTTACAAATGTGAGTACAAAATATATTTTTGTTATTATAGAAATTTATTAATTGATTATTATTATAAAAACGATATTGTACCAACTTCGAATTGTTATCTATGTTATAGAAGTTTATCCGTATGTTATATTTGTTTTATTATTATTATACACCCATATAATAAATTCATATATAAATAATGTAATTGACAATACTCCTGTTTTTTATTATTATTATTATATTATCATTATTATTATTATCTACTAATACACGTGTAATCTACTGTAATCAGTATTTTGTTGATTTGTTTTTTGTAAAAGTACTTTATTCTAATTATTTATAACAGTTTGCCATGGTAAAGGGATTTTTTTATGTTGTAATAATTATAATTAATTATGTTTTTTATATACTTTTTACCTTTTTTTTTTTGTTTGATTGTTTGTTTTGGATCTCATTCAATTTAGCTAGCTTGCTTTCATCGGTTCGATATAACTGCCAACTTTTGTTTGTCCATTATCATTATTATTTTTTTACAATTATATAATTTCTATCTGTTTATTACTTAATTGTGTTCTTGATTTGAAAGACAATATTCAAAATAAGGTACTTAACTATTATTATAATTATGAGAGTAAATCTTCGTCTATTCGCCATAGGACACTTATACGTATATTATTAATGAAAATTTATAAATATATATATAGAAATAATATAATTTCAGTTTATGTTATGTATAGTTGTAACAGATTTTATTTCCTCTTTATTACTGATTGATTTATTGATTTTATAAAGTATTTTTATACATAGTTTCATATATTTACCTTTTATAATTTTTTATTGTATAATTGTGAACTTATTACAAATAAATATTATTTAAAAACATGCCAGAGTTTGCTTTTATTTAAAAAAACCCCAAAGGGTCTCTACAATTTTGATTGTAGTCACAAAAAAAGCCGAGAATTCTCATTCGTATTGCTTTCACTCACTTCATTCGATTTGTTTGTAAATAACAAATATTTAAAAATGCAATTCTTTATTGTATATTAAGAAAAACATTTATCTACACCTACAAACAACGGACATCTGTTCAATGTGGGTAGTTTAGTATATCCTGTTTAGTTACCCACTAATTACATCAAAGTTTCTAAACCTTCATTGATATATGATTTTTCTACCCACATCATTAGTGTTTGCAATAATAGATGACTTACAACCATCAAATCCAACTATAGCCTCTAATAATGTTACACATAGTGTCGTTAACTTTAATTAGTCCGTTTTAATTGAATACAAGAATGATTGAATGGATACTCTCGCCCACCCAATCAAAATATCATTCAAATCAACCGCCCAAGGCACTCTATCGGGTAGTTAATCAACTTCAAATAGCCGATTGGAAAGCGACACTACGACGAATAGTGAAAGCTTATAGTTTGAATGAAAGTCAACAGATGGCTACAACCAAATCGTAAATATTCTCGATAAAAATTGACAATATTACTAATTTTGGTGAAACTAGAAGATAATTTTTTATTATAAATCAACAATAACAGAGATAATTAATCAAAAAAACCAAATTGGTTCAATTACAGACTTTAGCAACAATTGTTTCCTGATTTGTTGCAAAGATGGCGTTGTCATCGTTGTACTGACAGTGTGACAAATTTTCTAACCTCAAATTAACGTACAATATCGATAATTAATTTTCAAAAAATACCGTTTATCAAATTTTTAAAAATGGCAAATGAGGTAATTGTAGATGCTTTACCTTACATCGACCAAGGCTACGATGAGCCTGGTGTTAGAGAAAATGTAAGTTATTATTTTCGTTGTTTTATTTGGAAGTATTGACGTTTTTTTGTAGGCTTTCGCTATGGTTGAAGAAGAATGCCGCCGTTATCGCCCCACGAAAAACTATTTAGAGCATCTACCACCACTGAATCTATCAACGTTCGAAACGACAATAATGCACAACGAATTTGAACGTCTACAAAATCGTTTACCAATGGATACGTTATCGATGAAACGTTACGAATTACCGCCACCGCCGCACCAGAAATCGAACGATGAAAATGCATGGAAATTGTGTGTAGAAAATTCACAATCACAATTAGAACACCAATCTGTTCGAATATTAAATTTACAATTGATGTTAGAATATTGTTGTCCGGCCTGGCAGCACTATCTACAAACATTAAACGATTTAGAGAAAGTTGCTAAGAAGAAATTGAATGAACTACGGCAATCATTACAAGAAGTCAATTGGCAGAGGAAATCGTTGCAGACAAAAGGCGGCGAACAATTGAAGAATTTGGAGGCTAAATGGGTGGCTTTGGTTTCGCATAATTATGAAATTGAGCAGGCGTGTTGTATGGCCGAGGAGTATCTGGCACAGTTGAAACAAAATCCGTTGATTATTAAAGAACAACAACAACGGATAGAGGAACAGAATCAACAACAACCGGAGCCAGAACCAGAACCGGAACCGGAACAATCGCAGTCTGAAGAAAGACAAAACCAGGAACCAGAACACATGGAGGAGGCTACTAGCACCGCTACCACAAATGATAATGATAATGATGACAATTAAACTTTTTTCTAATTATTTAACTGTTAATAGAGTTGTTGTATCAACAATTATACAATAAAGTTCGATCGATTGATTAATTTTAATTCTTAAATCTGAACAATAGATAGGTCCGGAATTTTTAATATTTCTTGTAGTTTGTAAAAATAAGCAAGTGAGATTTAGACAAATTTCCATATTAAGAACTTGAAAAATAAAATAAGCAACTTTTCTGGTTAAACTATTTCTAATCTTATTACACAAATCGAGATAATCTAAACTAGTTTTAGAAAAGAATTTTTTAGAATTAAAAGTGTTCAAGACAAGCCTAATCTAAATTAGTTTTTACTCAGTTTATGAATCTTTAAAGGGTGGATTATATTTTCGATTTCTTAACCGGCTTTGCTTTCTTATTTCTAAAAATTTCCAGTGATATAAATAATTGAAATCCTTACATTCTTATTGGTATTGCGGACATATCCGTGGAATAAAATTTTCTATTTAAATTAAAAATTTCGCCCACCGAACAGTTGCGACAATAAAATATTAAGCAAATTCCAGGCTCTATTCAATAAATAAGTGGGCTTTTTATTCAAACGAATTGCCAATTTGTATCGAAAACAAATCGACGAAGCAAATATCCCCAGAAACGGAGACTAATATGCTGTATTTATATTTAAATGAGCAAGATTTGTTTGTATATTGACTGTCAACGTTTACAGATCAATAAATTACCTGTTGTCTTGTTTCTGTATTGAAATTTGAATATTGGCGCCATTTAGGTTATTGCCATTGGTCTTGGCGCATGCGTACAATATAAAATCAAGTACTTTGTCGCAGAAGCGTTTCCTTTCCCATTCCCCATTTGCTTTGGCAAAGTATCGGTATTTTCTCCTCTTTATATAAAATTTAACATTATGGACGTTGATAATTCAACAACTGGTGATTATCCAAGCCCTGTAAGTACTCCAGAAATTTTCTAATTTTCTGTAGTTTTTATTGACACAAGTCAAATGATTGAATTATTATAGAAAAATCGTTTTCTCTCTTATATGGAATGATAGTGTGTCGTGGAGAACAAGCGAAAATTTTCTAAGTCCCAAAATGGCGTCAGAGACTAAGTCCCACAGTTCGTAGAGAGAATTTCGTCTTTTTTAAATAAATTCGAACGAAATTCACTGGAATTGCGGAAATTCCTATTTTAAATCGAATTTCGATGAAATTCTCCCGATGAATTTCTGTGGAATTTGTTGAATTTCATTGATGATTTTCACGTGTTTGAAATACATACTAATTTAATAATTTTTTTTTATTTTTAATTAATTTAGCAAGAGAAATTGAAAGAATATGAATCGAATCAAATAAACGGCATCAACGGTTATACCGAAAAATCGAAATCCCATCACCATCACCACCACAAATCCGAACATAAAGACAAGCATCGCGATAAAGACCGTGACCGTGATCGGGACCATCACAAAGATAAAGACAAATCGAAAACTAAGGACCATAAGAGCTCTAATAAGGATAAGGACAGGCATAATTCCACATCCCGCGATAAAGACCGTCATAGTTCACATAAATCATCGAGTCGAGATAAACATCGCGATAAAGATCGACATCGTGATGATAAAAAATCAACATCATCCTCATCAATAACAACAAAAGATAAAGATCTAGATCACAAGAGTTCAAATGATCGCGAACATAAAGTGAGCAGTAGTAATAATCACAGTAGTTCGAAAGATAGAGATGGGCGCGATAAGGAGAGGCGTGATAAAGACCGTGATCGCGATAAAGATCGATCGAAACATAATTCATCGAAGGATAAAGATAGACACAGTAGTTCGAAGGATAAACATCGAGATCGACATCATTCCAGTTCGAAAGATAAAGACCGGAAGGATCGTGATAAAGATAAGAGGGATAGAAATTCGGGTAAGTTGGTTTTTTAATTATAATTTCTTTAATAAAAATTCGATTATCGATCTAGATGAGGATTATAAAATTAAAAACGAAATCAAATTTGATGATACCACTCAAGATTCAACACGTGACGATTCCATTGATGAAGATGATAATAAATTAGTGATCAAAGAAGAACCGGAATCGCAGGATGAGCGTGATTTTAAAGACGTCTCAGCTACTAGCAGTTGTGATTATAGTTTATCACAATTTCGCAAAGACGAACCAAGATTCGAAGACGATAATGAAGTTAAAGAAGAATCTCAAGAACAAGAAGCCGAAGATAGCGATGAAGATATGCCATTGGTAATTATTATTATTAATTACATAGAAATCAAAAAAATGCTAATATAGTCACATAAACGTCAAAATTTTTGTGATTTTTCTTTGAAACAAAAATAATAACGATGTTAAAGCGCAAAATTAGTTTTGTCTAATGATTTGTCTTTTCAGCGAAAACCTTTCGCTCACAGACACAAATTGGTAGGTTTTCAAACAAATTTTTGAGTGTTCTTTTATTAGTCCCTGTTTTGTCCACCAATTTTAATCGAATGTTCTCTTGCATATGTTTAGTTTGATTTGTAGCATGTTTATATCCTATTATTAATAGAAAAAACTTACTTAAAACCTATTAAAAATGTTCCGTTCAGGCGTCAAGAATGGAGAATCACTCAATGAAACGTAAAATTGAATCTGACGATGATGAAGATGATGTACCATTAGTTGAACGTAAAAAATTGAAAAAAGAGAAAAAAGACAAATCGAAGGATAAAGAGAAAAAGAAGAAGAAGCGTCCATTATCGGAAGATGAAGACGATTGGGACGATGAGAGACCGTTGAAGAAAGAAAAGAAGGTAAAGAAAGAAAGGGACTCGATTAAAAATGAGGAGAGTCCGAAGAAAGGTGGCCGGAAAAAGAAGGAAGAAGAACCACAAGATGTTTGGAAATGGTGAGTTGTAATCGCTTAAACTACAAAAAAATTTTTTAAAAAACCGTCTACATTTTCCATAAAAATTATAATTTTCCTAAAACTAATAATGGGATCATTCATTAACTAACACCCACGTGTCAAGAACAGGTTGCCATTTTAGTTGCGCATGAATGAACAGGTATAGATTTTTCCATTAACCTTAGTTCTCGTAGTAAATCCGGCAACATTGCTAGAGTATTGAATTTTTTGTACACGTGGAATTGAGAGATTTAAATGTACTTACATAACACGTTGAAATCTGTTAATTATTAAGATTTTGCTTGAAGTAATCGTATTTCTAAATTTATTAGCCAATAATGATTGTAATTTATATCCGACAACTCTAATTCTATAGTTGGAGGGTTAAACCGTAGAGGTCGTTTTAGCCTATGTGGGTGGTAATAGTTTATTGCTTTATTGGATTTTTGTTGTTTCCTTGAAATTTAAAATAATGCGAAGAGTTTTATTGTGCAATAATTTGAAAAATGTAATAAAATTATTTGATATAACTCGTAAATCTAATAAATTAGTTCCACGCGTTAATATTGAGGTTAGGTTTAAGAGTGCTGTTGCAATCCCACAGATTGATTGTAAGTGTTTTGACGAAGACGAAAACAATCTTGTAAAATCGAAATTTTCACTCTCTATAAAAAGGTATAGAGAGTGTTTAAATCTATTTATTAAGATTTTGTATTAAATTGTATAATATTTTATTTTTAATAATTTTAAGGTGGGAAGAAGAGAAGAAAGATGATGGTACGAAATGGACATTTTTGGAGCATAAAGGTCCGGTATTTGCGCCACCATATGAACCACTGCCAGATAATATAAAATTCTATTATGATGGTAAAGAAATGAAATTATCTCAGGAAGCTGAAGAAGTTGCTAGTTTTTATGCAAAAATGTTAGATCACGATTATACAACCAAAGATATATTTAATAATAATTTCTTTAAAGACTGGCGTAAAGTGATGACAGATAAAGAACGTTCGAAAATTACCGATTTGAAAAAGTGCAATTTTAAAGAGATGCATAAATATTTCCTAGAATTAGCTGAAAAGAACCGTAATCGTACAAAAGAAGAAAAAGCTGCTGTTAAAGAGAAAAATGAAGCATTAATTAAAGAATATGGTTTTTGTACAATCGATGGACATCGGGAGAAAATTGGTAATTTCAAAATTGAACCACCAGGTCTATTTCGTGGACGTGGTGAACATCCAAAAATGGGCATGTTAAAGAGGCGTGTAGAAGCGGAAGATATTATAATAAATTGTAGTAAAGATTCAAAAATACCAGAACCACCACCGGGACATAAATGGAAAGAAGTACGTCATGATCCAACTGTAACCTGGTTAGCATCATGGACTGAAAATGTACAAAATCAAGTTAAATATGTTATGTTGAATCCAAGTTCAAAATTGAAAGGTGAAAAAGATTGGCAAAAATATGAAACTGCACGTCGTTTACATAAAGTTATCGATAAAATACGTCGTGAATATCGTGACGATTGGAAATCCAAAGAGATGAGAATAAGACAACGTGCAGTCGCTTTATATTTTATTGATAAATTAGCTTTAAGAGCTGGTAACGAAAAAGATGAAGACCAGGCCGATACTGTTGGTTGTTGTTCATTGCGTGTCGAACATATTCAATTACATGAACAAAAAGATGGTAGAGAATATGTTGTGGTATTTGATTTCTTAGGTAAAGACTCCATCAGGTATTACAACGAAGTACCTGTCGAAAAACGTGTATTTAAAAACCTTCAACTTTTTATGGAGAATAAATCTCCAGGTGATGATCTATTTGATCGTTTGAATACAGCAATTATGAATAAACATTTAAACGAATTAATGGAAGGTTTAACAGCTAAAGTATTCCGTACTTACAACGCCTCATTTACATTACAACAACAATTAGATGAATTAACTAATGCTGATGATACAGTAGCTGAAAAGATTCTATCATATAATCGTGCAAATCGTGCTGTTGCTATACTATGTAACCATCAACGGTCTATACCGAAAAGCCATGAAAAATCGATGGAACGTTTAAAGGAGAAAATCGAAGCGAAACGTGAAGCTGTAAGCGATGCTGAACGACAAGTTAAAGACGCCGCACGTGATGCTAAACATGGAAGCGTTAAAGAAAAAACCATTTACGATAAGAAGAAGAAACAACTACAAAGATTAAAGGAACAATTAACGAAATTAGAAATACAGGAGACTGATCGTGATGAAAATAAAACAATAGCACTGAGTACATCAAAATTGAATTATTTAGATCCACGTATTACTGTTGCATGGTGTAAGAAACATGGTGTACCAATTGAGAAAGTTTATAATAAAACACAAAGGGACAAATTCCGTTGGGCAATTGATATGGCCGGACCGGATTATGTGTTTTAAGGGTAATTCTCTATTCCTTTTTTTAGGTAAATTTTCAGTGGACCGTCTTTCCTTATAGAATTAATCAGTGCACGAACTTGTGCAATTTTCTGTATGTGAATGTATTTTATTTTAGTCGATTTTTATTTGGATTTTAAAATTTTTGATTGTGTATCTCTTGTTTTCCCGTGATATCAAATATCGGACAAATTCAATAGGAAGCGGTTGAGCGTCTCATTAATTTATGGAAATTAAAATTTTATGTATTAATTATCTTTAATTGAAGTGATAAAATTTGTAAGGTTTTTAGTTATTTCTGATATTTATAAATTTGTCACTGTTATAATAACAGATAATTGTAGAAGTCTGTATATTACAGATTATAAGAGTAATAAAAACGAAGAAATGGAACAAATATCCTGTTTTATTGGAGCAATTATCTGAAAAAATCTACACCATCTAATTCCGGTGGCATGAAACTGAGATTTTCCGAACCATTTCTTTTGCCGTAGCCTAAATCTTTCATCAGTCTAGTTGGGGCATTCCGGAGATGTAACGGTACTGCAGGCTGGGAACCTTTACAATTCGTTATCAACTTTTTAGCTTTGGCTAGAGCCGAATCGGCTTCACGTGATTTCGGTGCTCTGGCTAAATAAATCGCACACTGTGCCAGCAATACGTCAGCTTCCGGCATTCCAATTAATTGGCAACCTTGCATTGTAGCCACTGCTAATTGTAGAGCATTCGGATCAGCATTTCCTACAAATAATCCAAATTATTGGTTTTTGGTTTTATTAAACTGGAAATTCTACCGATGTCTTCACTGGCAGCACGCACCATTCGTCGGGCTATAAATAGAGGATCTTCACCACTGACAATCATCCGAGTTGTCCAGTACAAAGCCGCATTTTCATCTGAACCTCGAATCGATTTATGCATCGCCGATATAATGTTGTAATGTTCCTCGCCTTTACGATCGTACAACATGTGAGACTTCTATAATTAACTAATTATTATTAATTAATCATAAATAATCGATATTATGCCTTAATTTTGTCTTTAATATCATCAATTGTGATTTTATTCGAGTTATTCTCGTTGAATTGCAAGACTAGCTGTAGATTGCCTAAAGCAATCCGGGCATCCCCATCGCTAATATCCGCTAACCATTCCAAGGCGTTCTTTTCAATTCCACGATCCTCTAGTGATCCCCCAGGGTTTTCATCGATAATTTCGAGATTATGCGAACGTGCTGCTTTCTCTAAAATCGAGTACAAACTCTCCGGTTCTAATTTCTCCAAAACAATAACCCTGCAACGGCTCAACAAAGCATTATTAACGGTAAATGATGGATTTTCTGTGGTGGCACCAACTAGGATAATATCGCCTTTTTCAACGTGCAACAGAAAAATGTCTTGTTGTTTTTTATTGAAACGATGGATTTCGTCCATAAATAAAACAGTCCGCCGGCCGAACTGCAATTGTGTTTTGGCACTAGCTACGACATTCTGTACGTCTTTAACGCCAGCCGTTGCAGCGCATAACGAGACGAATTTCAACTTCTTCGGATCCTCCTGGCACATGCCCTGTATAACACCGGCTAGAGAAGTTTTCCCGCAACCCGGCGGGCCCCACAGGATCATATTCGGAATTTCGCCCTTTTCCAGCAATGATCGCAACACAGTACCCGGCCCAAGAACGTGATTTTGACCGTAAAAATCATCCAGACTCTTCGGTTGAACCTGTTTTGCCAACGGTACATTGAAATTTGCATCAATTGGTGATTTCGATGGGCCGGCTTCTTTCGTATCCACTTTAAATTTCTTCGGTGATTCGTTAAATTGTTTGGTTTTAAATATTTGATTTGTATTCAATGATGATAATATCGGTGATGGGGAACGTTTACGTTTTTGAAAATCATCCGAATCTATCGAATTTAAAAATATACATTTGTTAACGTGCTGTTCGATTTCATTAAAAGGATACGATTTTTCACAAATTGGACAATTGCCAGTTTCTAATTCGTTAGTTTTACTCATTTCTTTGTTTATACAAAATCAACATAACCTCAATTTGATAATGTTCGGTTAAATTTCCCTCGAAAATTCGAAACAGTGCTGCCACCTGTCGCAATATTTCTAGAACTAACCTTAATTTTATTTTAAATAAGAAATAATTAAAATAATTATCACGATCAATTAAACCTTTATTTTGATTATTTAAATTATTCACCATTAATTAAATAAATAAACAACGATTATAAAACTAAAAATTAATATCTAATGGGCGCTTTTCAAATTGTCGATACTCGATCTGATATCGATAAATATCGGTAACTGGCGCCACCTATTGGTGATATTTCAAAGGAAACCACCCACTCCTTACTTAATCACAGGTGAAAATTCATATGGAAATGCCAGCTCACCTTGTTGGTACAATAAACACCTGTAAATAACAGTCCCGCCCCACATATCAGTCTTATAATATCCGTTAATAATTGAGCAATTTCTATTTTCAGCAGAGGAAAAATTCTTGAAACACAAATTATATAATAACATGTAAATATAATCTGTCCAATAAGTATCGTAGAAACAATCCAAACGAATAATTATCGATAATAATGAGTGAGAATAATGGAACAACATCAAATACAGCAACGCCGACGGAAAGTAGTGAATTGGGCCAGAAGGAGGCAACACCGACAAAATCATGGGTTAAATTCGAGGATGATAATGCGACAACACCAAAGAACGGTATTGATAACAGTGCACCGGCTGTAATCCAAACAGAAAGTGTACACGTGAATCTAGAACGGAGCATTTCGAATAAGGGAACGGACACGAATAATGTGGCGATTCTGGACCCGAAACCGCTGAGGAATATTGAATTACCGGTTGCTACAGTCGAGCCAATTCGACAGGGTTTCTGTAAGGCCACAACAAAGCAATTATTCGAGTTTATGATGGTTTTGATTTCAGCAAATGGGGATATTATTGTGACTTTGTTACCAGTAAATACTCGATTACCGTGGCTGACTCCGGCCCAATTCCGTCCCGAATTAGTACCAGAAGAATTAATGGCGCAAGGCCTAACGGTAAGATCCATGATTTAAATACAATTAAAATTCATCAAGGTCTCAAAATCAACAACTATTATCGATAATTACCGACAATTTTCCTAATTGTATTCCAGTTAACCGTGGAAGAGTACGTACAAGCTATGGAATTGCTCGTTAATGATGTCCGTTTTACGCTTTATAATGTCTGCTATAAACGTGTACTAGTTGTCTGGATCACTTTAGCTTTTATTGTTTTAATCGGTTTATTATTCTCTGGACAAGCTGGTTTAACATTATTTGGTTTAGGTATTGGTTGGTTGATATTAAACGCCGGCGCTATCTTCTTATCGATGTGGCTGAAATATAAATTATCGCGCAATTTGGAACGCTGTTTAGCTCATGTTAACAAACAATTATTGCGCCATAAGATTGTACTGGCGTTGGATGATCGAGGGAAGATTTCGTGTCATAAAGTCAATTTATGTTTTATTTATATGGATTCAGGACCGTGCATTGCGAATTTACAAACGAGAATCGAACAACAAGAACGCGATACGATCAATAATGGTTGGGAACAACGGATGGACATTACAGCTAGTGATATTGTTATACAAGGTAGCCGGACAACTCGATTGTCCAGAAAGCAGGTAATTTTCAAATTAATTAATTAACATTGAAATAATAGTAGAGAGACTGGAGTGGTTTGCTTTATTTTATCGATAATTTAATTGCTTTATTGTTGACGCAAATAACAATTATCACAGATTTGAGTGAGCAAAAGTGCTAAAATATTTGATTGAAATCTAACAAAATGTCTCTAAAGTAGTGGTTTCTGTCGCTAGTATTTTAATATAGCGAAATTGCTCAGTATTTTCGTTAAACAACAGGTAAATATTTGCAATTAAAAATATTTATTATTTTCAATTCTTATCGTATATCCGCTGATAATGATTAATGGATTTTTATACTCGCCAACTAATTAGAATTTTTTCTACGTCTCAAATTCTTATCTAATATGTAAATTTAAAAAGGAAAAGGGGCTATTCTACCGACTATTTCTGTGTACAATAATTTGTTTTTAATTGGTCTACTTTAGGATTTTACTTCTTAATAGCCAGTCATAAAAATAGTTTGTAATTACTATTTTAGAGACACTCGACAATTTTCTATTACACCACTTCGGTCTTTCTTCTCTACAAAAAACTTATAAAAATTCTCATTTTTATTTTATCTCCATTGTCTTTAGACTCGAGCTGAGCAATTATTTTTGCGCTATTTACAAAGATGGGGTAAAGATTTTCTAAGACGTCGTCTCGACTGGACATTGGACGAAATGTTGGGCAACCCATCAAATCCATTACATATAAATTCATCATTATGCCCCTGTCAATATATTGAAGAAATATTAGCAAATAAACCACCACGTACCGATATTAGAGATTGTTGTCCAATATGGTCTAGATTTCTAGCTAGACGCGGCATGGACTAAAGTAATTATTTAAATATTTTAAGCACTTTTGTTCTAACTAACAATGAATCGGTATTCTCTAATTTTTCCACACGATTTGTTACCATGACAACGCTGAAGATCGACAGGTATGTTACTCTCAAAAGACTTGATTTTCAGCGTTGTCATGGTAATGAATAGAATACGACTGTTTTGATATTCTTTATTGTTGTGTTTAGGAGAGGGCGACTTTGTTGTACTTAAGGTATGTGTCCCGCTGGGGCCGGGATTTGGCACGTCGTCGTCTGATCAGTCCACCGGCAACAGGCGGCCGTCATTGTCCCTCTCTAGTTTGTCCATGTCAATTTATAGAAGAGCACCTGCAATGTAAACCAACAGGCAAGTTGACTGTTAAATCGTTCTTCACGTTACCAGACCAACCGACTAGTTGTAAAATACAATAATCTCACTCCAATGACAATAATCTGCGAGTCTCACTAATTATTTCTTAAAAATAACAAATACCAATTATGGAAACTCCACTCAAATTCGTCTATCAAGTGCCATTTAGATTATGCCGATTCTAACAATTCTTCTGACTTAAAAATAATTTTATCTCTTTGATTTGAACAAAATGTAGCTTGGTTGTGGTCTTTATTATAACCAACAATTCGTTGTTTATTTTAACATTGTTGTCTTGAATCTATTGTTTTATGATTTATTAATTTACAATCTATTGTTACTTAATTTTTTTAATTGTTTGCAAATTCAGGTTTTATTATTATTACTATAGAGACTGTTAATTAAAAGTATAAAAATATGTACTTATTAGGTTTTAGGATTATACGAAATTCAACCATTCCGTCCATGTTGAAGCTTTGTAGAAGACTTGAAATATTTTTTTAAAAACTATATTAATAAAATAATTGTTTATTGTTTTCTAATCTTATTCACTATAATCTGTTTCTTACTCTCATTTGCACCAATTTTCTATTTTCTACTAGAAGGGCGTTACTAATTAGCACAGGTAAGGGTCTCTGTGGCTATTTTCAGTTGGGTTTTTTAACATTTCAGTAAAATTATTTCTGTTTATCAATCTTTCACTCATTAATTAAATTTTCGACAAAATTAATTGGAATATTGAACGTTTTACAGGATATCCTTGCAGTTTTTGTTACTTCATGTCAGATACCAATGTCCAACTTGAAACTAATCCAATGTCAATCCGACACATCTAATTATAAACACCTATATTAATCATTCTTTTCAGTTATTAGTATAGATGGTTACATACATGAAACATAAATATACAAAAATATAAATATCTAATTATACAAAACACACTGAAATATAATTGTTACAATCCTATATTTGCTATTTATTTAAACTATCAAGAACTGTTTGTTTTAAATTGTCGATTTTCTCATTGATTTCACCTTTCAATCGTTCAATCTTCTCTAGAACATTCCGTAAATTTTGCGCATCTAACTCTAAATTATGCGAGCCCTTCAAAAACTCTTCAATTTGATGGAATTTTAATTGTTGTGGTGGCTTATCGTCGATACAATAGTACAATTTATTGCGCTCCTCCTCGTCTTTATAAATCGCCTCAATATCTTGCTCGAATTCATTTGGACTTACACAAAATGGGGCTCTTTGTGGCAATGAGTTAGTTTTAAACATTTTTTCGAATATTTTCCGACGTGTAATTAATAAACTGACAGGTGGTAACCTCAAATATAACGTCACGTGAACCGATTGACATTGTTGCCTAGTTTGTTGCAACTCAATTTTTGTAATGCAATTTGTGCGTTATTTAATTCAATCTCTCGAAATTATTTAGCAAATTATCAATGGATAAATTGGTAGTTTATCAAAACCGCATTTTTACAATCCAAATTATACAATTTGCTTATATATGGTAGTATATGGCAACGCTGGTTTTAGTGTCAATTTTATGTCAAACTTCATTTAAATATTAATTAATTAATTAATTGCATACATGGATGCAACATTTTAGATCTAACAATAATAATCGGCACAATTTTCTTTAAAAAAATCCACATTCGCCTGCAGAAGTAATTTTGGTTGTCTACACGATTTTGGAGGAAAGCGCCATCTATGGATAGTAGATCCATGTAAATTTTGCGCTACAGATATGAATTTTGTGTTGCATAATCTACCGTAAATCGGATTGTAGTTTCACGATATTTCTCCTCGCAGTAATTGTGACTTTGTGGACGTAAGTCAGCTTCTTGTTTCAACTCAGCAATCTGCATTACGGACAAGTTATTGAAACAATAGCTTGTCAGTAATGCAGATTAAATAGTTGAAATAAAAAGCTGGTCTACGTTTACAGAATTATAGGCTACTGCGAGCAGAAATATCGTGAAACACCCTATATGGTCATTTGATTTACAAAATAGATCCATGTAAACAGGAAGTTGTGCAAGTTTTTCTGAAAACTGAATTTTAATTTTTTTGTAATTTTATTGTTTAAATTACATGGAATTAGTGTGAAGTTTATAGAAACTATTCTAATGATTATAGTGTGAGCTGTAGTTATAAAATTGGGTTAATTATAGCTATAATGTTTCTTGTTTTTATATCAAAAATATAAACAACAATCACACGCACAAAATCTACATAAACAAAGATCTAAATTCGTCTGTATAAACATAATCTATGGGTTGTTTATTGCGACCATCAAGCGCATTTCGTAGATTTCGATCCATAGTTAATAAGAATCGACAAATATCGTAATGTTGTCCCTCGGCTGCTCTATGTAAAACATTTTTACCATCAACATCTCGTAATGAATAATTCGCTCTTTTTTCAATCAAATATTTAACAATATCACTTTTACCTGTAATTTGATTATAAAATTAAGATAGATTTATTGTTTTTTATTGATTTTCTTTATATTATTGTTATTATTATTATTAAAACCTGCAGCACTAGCACGATGTAATGGTGTCGCCTTGCCATGACAGGTGACAGCGTCAATATTCGCACCACGATCTAATAATAGTTTACAAACATCTAAATGACCATTTCGCGCTGCATAATGCAATGCTGTATAACCGGCCGTATCCCGTCGATCAACATCCCAACCTTTATCGAGCAATTCCAGAACTCGCTGGTAATCACCGGATTGTGCCGCCGACCATATACCCCGTTCAAATTCTAATTCATCTAATGTTTGTGATAAAGAATTCGAACTGTGATTGCCACAATCGCACATTTTTCTAAAGTTCAATTATTATAAATAACAAATAAAGCTCACACGTTACAATTTTGTTTAATTTTAGATTATTTTAGATGTCTCGTTGCATGGTCCAAACAATTTCCGTTTCACCAGTAGTGCCAACAACACGATAACCGAGTTGACCCAGTGCATTAACAACTTGTATCGGTGACGCTTTCAATAGAATACCATTAATAACGTCCTTACGGTAATTATCGAAACGTTTAACTAGAGCCGTTGTTTCATCATCATTCAAACCAAATACGGCACTATCGGAGGCGTGTAGCGATGCCTTTACGGCAACATAACCATAATTTCCGGTCGACATTAATAGACTTGCTGGTATTTCCATATCACTTTTAATCACAGAAACAAACAAATCAATCGTCTCGTAATTCGGCTGTTGACGTTGTACTCAAATCGGTGACTGATGTGGCGGGCGGTTCAGGCTCGGAGAACTCTTTACGCATCGTCCACATATATTCGTTGTAGTCCTGTTTGACTGATGTTGATGATGATGCAACAACACGATAGCCCAACACTTCTAATGCTGTTAAAATAACACAAGGATGTTGCATATAAACAATTGTACAATCGTCACAATAACCGCCCGATGCGAACCGATTTAATTGTTCGATATCGGCGGCTTTCAAACCAGATACTAATACCCGCCAAGGGTAGCGTTGTCCATAAGCGGCCAAATTTCCACGGACTAGAATATAGGGCATTGGGCACGCCTCCTACTACAAACAATAATCTATGATGATAACAGAATTAGAGATAAAACACTCAAATAAGCGCACAAAAAAATGATCAATAAATTCACATGATAGCGATAACGGATAACATCTACAAATTAATCTTTAATAACAACTTAATAACGAATTATCCAATCCAAAATTACGTTAAATTCTCGTTAGATTTATCCGATATTAGCAAATTTAACGAATTCACCACTTTCACCACACCTGTCCAATTATTTGTTTTACAATTACAATAAACACCAATAGGTGGCGCTAATTTAGAAATCAACAATACCTCTTACTTTCGTCCAATACGTCTGTCACCAATAAAGCCATCTTTGTTCAATTGAAGGTTAACAATTGAATACTGGATAGTCATCTGTTTTCTGTCAGTTTTCAATTTTGATTGCGGTTACATCGATGAATAGAATTAATTGATTTTTTTTTTGATAATTAAAACAGTTCAATATGCAGAACGTTATTAATAGCGTCAAAGGTACGGCTCTTGGTGTTGCTGAATATCTAACACCAGTTTTGAAGGTTAGTGCGTTATTTTTTTACGAAATACGAAAGAAACGTGTACGGGTATTGATTTTTTCTTATCAAATCAACTTCTAGCAATTTCAAAATAAATCCTTGAGTAACTATTAATTTTTCCAGTATTATTCTTAAATAAACAGTTTAAATTTTCATGACGATATTATTTTAATTGTTAGTTTAATTATTTCAATTATCTAGCTTGTTTGTCTAATTCTTCATTCAATTGTTTGTCAAAAAAACAAAAAATTAACAGATTAAAAAGAAGGCTATGGATTATCAGTTTTTTGAGGTTATGTTGATTAAATTGAATCAACATTCCGTAGTTTAATTGGATTTTAATTTCAAATTTGTTATTTAAATGAAATCGGATTGAAATTATAATGCTACAGTTATATAATTTGATTCTTAGATACATTTATTATTTTTAATTCAAAATCTAATTAATTACAGGTATTTTGTGCAACAATAAAGTCATTTAAATTAAGTGTTAAAAATACTACATTTAACTTAATTCATGTTAAATAAAGTCTACAATATTATAAACTATATCAAGTATTGAGAAAACTTAAAACTTGCCTGCTTCCAATAATCTGACGATGTCTGGTTTAGCAAATTTCGTCAAAAATGGAATAATTTTGTTAATTTTATTGGAATTTTTCAGCTGAACTCTTCAGTTTTCTAGTCCAACTTTGTTGGGAAAAATTTCATTCCATTTTAGCACTCAAAATGTGAATTTTTAGAAAATTTGCTGCGTTTAATCAATAAGAAATGAGATTTTACAACTTTTAAAACTAGAGATTAGATAATCTTCAGATTATTTTTGAGAAGTTTGCACCATAGCAAACAGTCATAGGATTAATAAATCTGCACTTACTTCACTTAACTTAGAATCAAGTGTTTTATTTCGAGACATTTTAATTGTTAAAATAAGTGTCAGTACAAACTTGTATTATAAAATTGAGAATCATTTGTTAGAATTAGGTTCTGATGCTTTCGATGATGATTTGGAGTTGTATGTCTGATTGTAAAAGACTATCATCGTAAGATCTAAGAACGAAATAGTCGAAAGCATGCGCCAACTAACTTTTTCGAAAGATTTCGTCAGAGAAACATATACATTCAGTAAAGTATGGACAGTAAGCTATAAAGGCTAATAACTCTTCTATTTTTTAATCGAATGAAAAAAATTATACAAAAATTCGAAGGAATACACCTAGACTATCTATTGGAATTGGAAAAACCCTCCTACGATATTTGGAAATCGGAAAAATCGACGTTAATTTTTGAGAATTATGCAAGACTACATGGAAAATTCCTAAATTTGAAAACTCGAAATTAACTAGATACGAAAATATCACCATTTTGAAAAATTAATTTCTCTTCGTGAAAAAAGGTTTAAAATATTGTGAATATTCGAAGGGGTTATTGAACTGTTTCAAAAATCCAGATCAGGGAATCCCTTGGCCCACCAGCAATAAATTTGTAAAGCAAGAAAAGATTAAATTTGAAGGAGAAGATAACTCAGGAACAGATGTTTAGTGTATCGAATTGACCAAATTGTACTGCCCTTCAAATTTTATGTTTTTTTGCTTTACAAATTTATTGCTAGTGGGCCAAGGGATTCCCTGACCTAGATTTTTGAAACAGTTCAATCACCCCTTCGAAAATTCGCATTTTTTAACCTTTTTTCGCGAAGAGAAATTAATTTTTCAAAATGGTGATATTTTCGTATCTAGTTAATTTCGAGTTTTTCAAATTTAGGAATATTGCGTAATTCTCAAAAGCTAACGTCGATTTTTCCGATTTCCAAATATTGTAGGAGGGTTTTTCCAATTTCAATAGATAGCCTAGGTATATCCCTTCGAATTCTTGTATAAATTTTTTCATTCGATTAAAAAATAGAGGAGTTATTAGACTTTATAGCTTACTGTCCATATTTTACTGAATCAGACTTACCTATAGAATTGCAGCAATTTTTCCCAAACATAGATTCTTCAACGAATAAAATTGTCGGAACGAGCCATTGATTTGGCTATTGAATATTTTTGTAGTTTGGCCCTAAAAAGTTGCTTTTTTTCCAATGATTTATTGTTTGAACTGATTATCTGAAGAAGCTTTTTTCAACTACAGCGAAATTTGTATTTCTTTTCCTTTTAATTTACTTTTTTAGTTTAGATTTTTAATTTCTTCGGCTATTTTCTAAAATTATCATTATTTAACTGATAGTTCATTGACATTTCAAGCTCGGTTTAGTCGATAATCTATAGATCAGGTTGAGATTAAAATAGGCTTAGCTTTGTGACGTTTAAGTGGCGATTAAGTTGTGGTGCAACAAAAATTCGTCATTAAGCCAAGATTAAATTTTAAGCTGCAACGGTGCAAACGGCTCTAAATTATTTTAAAATTTTCCATTGGAAACAAATAAAATAATGAAAACATGAGAACAGAGCTACTTTTTTTCAAATTTTGATTACGATAATCTAGAGTGGTGTAATGTTTCTAAAAATAAAGCAAAATTCCACATTAAAATCTTAAAATTTTAGACTAACTGTAATTTTTCGAAATTTTGATATTAGAGGACAATTTTTTCTAAAATTTTGCTTATAACTACATAAGTAGTCAAAATTAAGCTATATTGTCAAAATAAAACAAATTCACTAAAATTTGTAAATTTCGGACAAAACTCCAAGAGAGTCAAATAAATCAAAACGTTTCAAAAACGAAATTGTTGCTATAGAAATCTTGAAATTCTAGAATTGAAGTGCAATTAAATTATTTTTAATTCTGGAATCCTACAATATTGACACACATAGATAAAGAGTATCGAAACTCTTATCATTTGTACTTTGGACATTGTTAATAACAACTACCGTTTACAGGAATCGAAATTTAAGGAGACTGGAGTTTTAACACCGGAAGAATTCGTGGCTGCCGGTGATCATCTAGTCCATCATTGTCCAACGTGGCAATGGGCATCCGGGGATGAATCAAAATTGAAACCGTATTTACCCAAAGATAAACAATTTTTAATAACACGTAATGTACCGTGTACCCGCCGTTGTGAACAGATGGAATGTCCAGATAATTTAGAACACGTTATTGAATCCGATGATGCCGATAATGGTTGGGTCGATACACATCATTACGATTCAGAACACGCCGTTAGTGCTGTCGAAGAGAAAATCTCTGAAATGACTTTTAGCAATACTAAAGTAAAGTTTGTTTATTGTAGAAGAAACAAGTAATTTTTCGAATTTTTGTAGGGTGAGAGTATGGAAGAGGCGGCTTTAAACAATGAGGATGATGGCGATGAAGACGACGATGATGAAGAAGAAGCTGTCGATATGGAAGCGTTCGAAGAGAGTGGCATGTTAGAAGACGAAAATGTATACTCGTCAATTAATCTAAAATAAAAACGGAATAATTTTAGTGAGTTTTAGGTCACTAATGTAATTGAACCTGGTGAAAAACCCCCAACAAAACCTACTGTTGAAGAAGGTGAAATTATCCATACTCGTACCTATGATCTACATATAACTTACGATAAATATTATCAAACGCCGCGATTATGGTTGACTGGTTACGATGAGAACCATAAACCGTTAACAGTACAAGAATTATATCAAGATGTTAGTAAAGATTATGCTAAGAAAACTGTAACAATGGAGACACATCCGCATTTAAGTGTACCCAGAATGGCTTCAGTACACCCCTGTAGACATGCAGAAGTTATGAAAAGTATTATCGAGACTGTTATGGAAGGCGGTGGTGAATTAGGCGTTCATATGTATTTAATAATATTCTTGAAATTCATGCAATCGGTAATACCAACAGTCGATTATGATTATACTCAAAACTTCTCAATGCAATAATTAAGCTGTTAAAAGTACGCCTTAAATGTCAATATGGTTTTGCTAAATTTTAGAATCGATGCATTGATGAATGCTCACTTAATACGTGTGATGTTTATATTTTTGTTACATTTTTAAACGTAAATTTCGTTATTTCAGAAAAAATACTCGAAAATTTACATAAAATCGCTTTATTGTTTATTCACATGTCTTATATACACAATTACCTATCAATTATCTACGGCATAGTTAAATATTGAGTATTTATAATTGAATCTTCAATATTATATGTTGTAACTAAACACATGTTTTGATTATCGGATAAAAATTGAATATTGTTTTCCAACAGTTGTCCCTCCATCTGTACGTCGTTTAATTTCTGTTGGAGTAAGAGTAAATATGTTAATTATGTTAAGTATAAAAATTACAACTTACTTCAAAATTATCTTCAATTGGTGGTGTAAAATCTTTGGGTTTCTCTTGTGTTAGATTAATCGGTATTAAAGTACCATCAGGTAATAAGCCTTGAATATTACCATCAGCCTCATCCGGATTGGTGACAACTTTAACTTGTTGCCCATCGGCTGTAGTAAAACTAATCAAATTCCCATCTTGATCCACTAATTGTTGTAAATGTAACGGTTGCAAACCATCAACATTATCATTATTAATATTGATAATTTGTGATGATTCTAATAATGAATCGTTTGTCTCAATATACTGAACAATTGTACCTTCTTTAAACTCGTTATCATTTTGATTCTCGTATGATACTAGAACTTTCTGTTTTTTATTGTTAATTTTGCTATTTTGGTGTGTACGTCGATGTTTTGCTAAATTTGAACTATCAGCAAATGCCCTACCGCAAATTTCACAATTGTACGGTTTTTCACCAGTATGCAAACGTTCATGTTTTCTCAACGACCAAATCTCCGGGAATGTTTTCTCGCATAATTGGCACTGATATGGTCGCATATTAAAATGGCGCTTTACGTGATATTTCAATGTAACTTTATGTAGGAAACTCTTCGAACAATAGATACAACGATGCGGCCGTTCGTCTAAATGCCGTTTTCTATGCAAACGATATTGCGATGATGTTGTGAATGCACGGCCACAATCATCACAATGGTACGGTTTCTCACCGGTATGTATACGGCGGTGTTCAGCTAAATTACCTTTTTGTGAAAATTCCTTTTGGCAGATATCACATTTGTATGGACGTACACCAGAGTGCCAACGTTCGTGTAATTTTAATGCGGTTTTATGTACGAAAGATTTATCACATTGTTGACACCAGTGTGTCCGTTGTCCACGGTGGACAGTCCGTGAATGGTGCAGGAGATTTGCACGAGTTTTAAATGCTGAATCGCATTCACTACAACGGTGTGGACGTTCATCGGAATGTACAAGTTGATGGCGTTGTAATAGTTGACGGTGTTTGAATGGTTTATCGCATTTATTACAAACAAACCTGAAAATGTTTAATTTCGTTAATAAGTTGATGAAAATCTCATCTAAAAGGAATTAAAAGTTGGGTATTTGGAAGTTCGGGATGTGACAGAGATGTCTTAATAGCAACAGATGAAATTGCAGTTGGGTGTGCATTTTGCAATTCGAACTTAAAACTACAAACGTCTGAATATTTTAATTAGTCAATTTGTCCCGAAATTTCATCAATTTTCCGGAAAACTAACAAACTTATTAGGGAATTTCTTGGAAATCTGAAAAGCTCTATCCTGTAAGAAAATCATTGAAACTTCGATATTTGCTAATTGTAAGTTATAAAGAAAATATAATTTTTTGAAAAAACCCGTGCGTTTCCTTTGTAACTCAAAAAAAACAAGAACGCCACAGAACGCTCTTTAAAATACTGCTCCTAATGCAATTTTGATGATCTCATTAAATATTTGTAATTTTCGATCACTGAATCGAAACAAATGCACTTTGCACCCTTCAAATTTCACTAAATTTTGGTAACTTCCGTTACATACAGAGGCATAAATAGCCCCCAAATTTTACACAATTACGAAACCACAATTACCTTCGACCATTAGCATGTTCAGAGTCCCGATGATACTGCAAACTGCTCGGATGTCGGAATGTTTTCGGACAAGACGGACAATGATACAATAAATTCGTATTATCTTTAGATTTTCTCTTATGTTGCAATTGATGGATACGTAAACTATTAGCATATGAGAATCTCTTATCGCACCATTCACAAGCAAACGGTTTTACACCATTATGGACAGCTTTTATATGAATATCGTAGTTTTGTTTACAAGAAAACGTCTTCGAACATTTATCACAAGTTAAATTGTCTTTTTTAATTGTTGGATTTCCATTCTCTACAATTTCAACATTACTATTTTCTAGTTGAGTTTCCGTTTGTGTCGATGACATTTGGAGTGTTCCCTAAAATTTCAATTTCCTTAATACATTTCCACTTTTACAATTAAATTAATTACATAATGATCGATTTTCTCTTCAACAGTATACCCAGTATGTTGTTCTTCTCGTTGGTGTTGTTCTAACACTTCCAATTTCTCATTAGAAAAACTACAATCTTCTTGATTACAAATATATTTGACTTGGTGCATACGTTTATGTAATTCATAACGGCCGTGATGTAGAAATTCTCGTTTACAAATTTCGCATTGATATTTCCGCCGTTTTCTCGTGTGTCGTTCAATATTACGATTTTTAAAACGTGACCTACATGCGATTTTATTCACAATAATCGGTTGACCTAAATCTTCACCATTTTCGTTCTCTAAACGTCCAATAATCTCCTCTTTCTTAATCTCAACTTCTTTCGTATGATTTGTATCGTCTTCAGAAAATGACTCCTCATCGATTACACCTTCCTGTTTGAAGACTTTATCTAATTCTTTGCCTTGAATCGCCTCCATATAACGACTCGGTATTTTAATACGTCGCCGTCTTTTACCATTTTCATTACTCTCGTTATCATCACAGTTATCGTTATTTATTTGTAGCTCAGTTTCTTGTTGTGTTGTTTGTATTTGTTGTGGTTGTTCGGGTTTTTGTGTATTTTGTAATTTTGGTGGACGTCCGCGTTTACGTTTCGGTCGCTCTAAACCTTCAGCTTTTAAACACAATTCGTGATCTGGTGGAAATAAAGGATCATCAGATATTACTAAAAAAATAATAACGGAAATAAGTAATTATATTTTAGTCGAATATGAATACACCGATACTTTGTACAAAGAATTTCTCGCCAGTTTCATTCGAATGGAACGTAAACGTATCAATATTGCTATTTATTTGATTGAAATGTAAATTCTCAATTTGTTTCGCCTGTTCTTTATACAAATTTCTCAATTTATTTTGACCTTGTATTATCAAATCCATGAACGATTTTGTCGCCTCCAACTGTATATTACAACCAGGACATATTTTCTTTGGTAATTTATCGTCATTTTTCACCTAGAATAGAGGAAAACCATTTCAAAATTACCGCTGCTATTATGCAAAAAACGAAAATGAGATTATCTTGGACAAGATTAATTACTAACCTTTACCGGTAAGTATCTGTTGATCAATTCACTTAAATTTTGACGATTTTCCTCTTCTGAGAACAAATCAGTACCGAATTTATTTTCTTCACCGCATAATCTACAAAGAGCCATTTCTGCGACTCCTTCAGTTGACTCCATATTTGTTTGACGTATCCAATGTTGTCGTCATTATCACTAACAATTTCTTAAATCCTCAAGAAATTCACAAAATATAATAGTATAAATTCAAAGGAGAGTTTAATGATAATAATTACTTATTGTTGTTTATAATTTTGGTATATTATTTTCTAGAAATTGAGTGGAGGATTTCTTATTTACGTAAAAAATATCTGGACTTGTGAAATTATGTACAAGTTGGCAACGTTGCAATTTCGGCAAGAATGCGTTATTATTTCGTTAATTGTAGCTCGATAGTGGATTTTATTCGAAAAAATTACAATTTTTTATTATATTATAGTAAAATCAATGAATTTTCACTCTAGTGTTAATATAAAGTAATATTTGTTTATTATGTTGTTGTAATTAAGTAATACTATGGAAATTGGTTTTATGGCTACAATTAGTTGTGAGGATTTGTAGCGAGCAAAATCAATGTGGCCAATCTGGAAAAATAAGTAACCATAGAAAATTATTTCATAAAATTAATGAAATTGAGTTCAATCAATTTTGAACAATTCGTATAATAAATTCTTGTAGTTTTAAATTTGAATTTGTCTTGTAAGAAAGATGTTTTTTTCTTCTATATAGTAAATTAGTTGGGGTTTTAAATTTACGTGTTGTGGTAGTATTTAATTGTCAAAGTTCTTTTCTGGTGAGGCGCCATGGCCGCCGAGCAAGAGCAATTTTTCCAAATATTAACAACCCTTTTATCAACTGATAACACAATTAGAAGTCAAGCAGAGGTAAATTTTTTAATTTTTAATTATTATAAAATTGAAGAATTTTCAAATTGATCAATTGGCATAGTGAAATTCATTAAAAAATGACTATTCTTTCACTTGTATTCAACAACGTGTATTGGCAGCATGGTTTTATTAACAACGAAATTCGACAATGAATCATCGTGAAATTATGTCGCATTTTTTGCAATTCATTTTTTCTATAATTGTAATCGAATTTTCTATCGACTTTCTATGATATCACGTATTTGGGATGGTGTAAAAAAAGCGCCAATTTATAGAATTCAGTTTTTACCGATAAAATCCTATAATTTGGCAATTATTCTTTATTAGGAAGTGTATTCGAATCTTCCGATTGAAACAAAAATCAGCCAATTATTGGGAGCAATTCACAATGCCCACCTTGGTGATGAAGCACGGCAAATGTCGGCGGTTCTCTTACGCCGTCTATTCTCGAACGAATTCATGGATTTCTATCCGAAATTACCACCAGAGAGTCAAGCACAATTAAAGGAACAAGTCTTATTAGCCATCCAACAGGAACAAACCGAACAATTACGACATAAAGTATGTGAAGTTGCCGCTGAAGTTGCAAGAAACCTTATTGATGACGAAGGCAATAATCAATGGCCTGAATTTCTTCAAGTAATACGAATAAATTATTTTATAATTATCCTATTAACCTGTTTCTTTAGTTTTTATTCCAATGTGCCAATGCTCCGAATACGATTTTGAAAGAGGCTGCACTACAAATGTTCGCTAGTGTTCCCGGTGTTTTCGGCAATCAACAGAACAATTATTTGGATTTAATTAAACAAATGCTTCTACAAAGCCTCAATCCGAATGAGGAATACGAAGTACGTTTTCAAGCTGTACGTGCAGTTGGTGCATTTATTTTAATCCACGACAAAGAGCCACAAATATTGAAGCATTTCGCCGATTTATTAGCACCAATGTTGAATGTTATTGCTGAAAGTGTCCGCCAACAAGATGATGATACATTATTGAAAGTTTTAATTGATTTGGCTGAAAATACACCGAAATATTTACGTCCACAATTATTACCGATTTACGATATGTGTATGAAAATATTCAGTGATGCCTCAGTATTGGATAGTTGGCGACAATTATCATTGGAAGTTATGGTAACATTAGCCGAAATGGCGCCGGCTATGGTTCGAAAAAATACAGGCAAATATATGGAACAATTAATACCGTTGATATTGCAATTTATGGCTGATATTGAAGAGGAAGAAGGATGGGCCGAGGCTGATGAATTGTTAGATGAAGATAATGATTGTAATAATGTTGTAGCTGAAGCTGCATTAGATCGACTTGCTTGTGGATTAGGTACGTTGATAAAATTGTATAAATTATCAATTAAAAGGTTATTAGTGTTATTGATAAGGAAATTACCATATTCATTACGTTGTCTGAAGGTCAAATAATTGTTAATTTCTATTCTTAGGAGGCAAAATAATACTTCCATTAGTAATACAAAATGTCCCAGCAATGTTGGCCAGTCCTGATTGGAAACAACGACATGCCGCTTTAATGGCAATCAGTACAATTGGTGAAGGTTGTCATAAGCAAATGGAAGGAATGTTACCGCAAATCATGGAAGGTGTACCGGGTGTAATGAATGGTGTATTACATTATTTACAAGATCCACATCCACGTGTCCGTTATGCAGCTTGCAATACAATTGGCCAATTATCTACAGATTTTGCACCAACTTTTGAAAAGAAATTCCATGATCGTGTCGTACCAGGTCTATTAATGTTATTGGATGATAATTGTAATCCACGTGTACAAGCCCATGCTGGTGCTGCTTTAGTAAATTTCTCTGAAGATTGCCCAAAACACATATTAACAACATATTTGGATAGTTTAATGTCGAAATTGGAAGGAATTCTAACAGCTAAATTTAAAGAATTGGTTGAAAAAGGTACAAAACTTGTTTTAGAACAAGTTGTAACAACAATAGCTAGTGTTGCTGATACTGCTGAGAATGAATTCGTTACTTATTACGATCGTTTAATGCCATCATTGAAATATATTATACAAAATGCTAATAAAGATGAATTGAAATTATTACGCGGTAAAACTATAGAATGTGTTACATTAATTGGTATGGCTGTTGGTACAGAAAAATTTATGGCTGATGCAACTGAAGTTATGGATATGTTATTGAAAACTCACGGTGAAGGTTGTGAATTACCAGATGATGATCCACAAACAAGTTATTTAATATCAGCATGGTCGAGAATTTGTCGTGTACTTGGTAAAAATTTCGAACCATATTTACCATTAGTTATGGGTCCAGTAATGCGTACAGCTGCAATGAAACCTGATGTTGCATTACTTGACAATGATGATATGCAAGGTGTTGAAGGCGATGATGATTGGCAATTTGTTTCGCTTGGTGAACAGAAGAATTTCGGTATACGTACAGCTGGTTTAGAAGATAAATCATCAGCATGTATGATGTTAGTTTGTTATGCACGCGAATTAAAAGAAGCATTTGCACCATATGCTGAAGAAACTGTTAAATTGATGGTACCAATGTTGAAATTCTATTTCCATGATGGTGTTCGAAATGCAGCTGCTGAATCACTACCGTGGTTATTGGAATGTGCAACATGTAAAGGACCGGCATTCGTTCAAGATATGTGGCATTTTATTTGTCCGGATTTATTGAAGGCTGTTGATACTGAACCGGAAAGTGAAGTTTTGATTGTATTATTGGATTCTCTGGCTCGATGTATCCAAATTTTAGGCACTGGCTGTATGGATTCCGATTCAATGAATGAATTATTGAGGATTATAGATAAACAAATGCAAGAACATTTCACCAGAGCTGACGATCGACACAAGAAACATTTGGACGAGGATTATGATGAGGTATAATTAAATTTAATTACTGTAATAATTGATTAAATTTGAATATTTATTAGATTGTCCAAGAACAACTGGAAGATGAAGAATCTGATGATATTTTCATATTGAGCAAAATCGCTGATGTTTTACATTCTCTATTTACCGTATACCGTGAAAGTTTCTTACCATTTTTCGATCGTATTTGTCAACATTTTATTAATTTATTACAACCGAATCGTCCATGGGCCGATCGTCAATGGGGTCTTTGTGTATTTGATGATGTTATTGAATTTTGTGGACCATCATGTGTGAAATATCAACATGTCTTTTTACAACCATTAGCTATGTATGTTAAAGATAAAAGTCATGAAGTTAGACAGGCAGCAGCTTATGGTTGGGGGGTGTTGGCACAATTTGGTGGTGAACAATTTGCTGGTGAAGTAGCAAAAATTATACCATCATTAGTTGAAGTTATTAATGATCCAGAATCAAAAGATCCGAAAAATATTAATGCAACTGAAAATGCAATATCTGCTGTTACGAAAATAATGAAATATAATCATGCAGGAATCAATTTAGATGAAATTATACCATTATGGTTTAATTGGTTGCCGGTTGTTGAAGATGACGATGAAGCACCACATGTTTATGGTTATTTATGTGATCTGGTCGAACAACACAATCCACACATTTTAGGTAATATCCGATAGTTAATTAATTCATTTTCTAATGCTAATTAGTTATGTTTATTTAAAATATTTAGGATCAGGTAATTCGAATATTCCACGAATTATAAACATATTGGCTGAAGCTTTCTATCGTGAAGCTGTCGATCCTAGTAAACCGGAAGGTTGTCGAATGCTCAATATTGTAAGACAAGTACAATCAAATGAGGCATTCTTCCAAAGTGTCGTTCAAGCATTACCACCCGAATTACAACAGGCTCTGCATACTGCATTACATACACCACCTTCTTCTTAGTTAATTTCAATCATAATTATTTCATATTAATATAAATATTATAAAGCGACTTCTTAATTTACAAGGAATTATTTTTGTAAACGAAACGTGTTGTATTTTTTTTCATTTGCTGCGTAGTTTTGGTAAATTACAACAGCCAAAATAATTTCTAAATTCAACAGTTTGATTCATTGCAGGTTTTGTAATACTTTTATTTTAAATTTTTTTCTTAAGATAAACGAAAAAATTGCATCTTGAGTTGCATTAATAACTGTACATTGTGCAACTATGGATTATATGTGATACTCGACATTTTCATTTCTATCGTAAAAAATAGGATTGAAAATTATATTTGCGATTGTTAGTGTTTTTAAATTTATTGAAAAATGAAGCGATAGTACGCTACACAATAAAAATACTTTCTCTACAAAAATTCTTAGTTTCCAACATAAAAAATTCCATTCCTGAACTGTCCTTGTGTTGTTGAAATTATGAAAGTAATGTTTAATTGTAATTCGATTAATGAAAGTTCTCGTCATTGATAAAGGGGAAAAAATCAAAAATAAATCAAATAAAAATTGGCGTTTTAGTTTTTATTTATTCTCGCCTTTTAAAAATACATCTTATTTTGCTTTTTTCGATTTAATTTTACGCATGTAAAATTCAAGTTCTTTATCTTCTAAAATATAACCGTCGGCTCTACCACATTGACCCGGTCGGGAAGCCAAACAAGCTGAAAACAAAATTTCCACAATTAATCGACCAAATTCAAATTTGAAATTAACTGGAAATTTTTAAAGAGAATTCAGTGTAACTATGACAAGCATTATCATTGACCATGTGGTGAATTCAAAACGAATCACCAACAATTATGGACTCGCTTTAGAATTGATCATCATTAATTTTAATTACAATTAATCTACGATAAAAATGATCTATTTACCTAAAAGGCGACCAGTTGCGAATTGTTCTTCTAAGGCTGGTCCAACTTTAGCGTTTTTTTGTCTAGCTTCGTATTTCTTTTGCACTTTCTTGCTACGTTTCTTGTTTAAAACTTCTTCTTCTTCAGGCGTCTGTAAATAAAGAAAAAATTAAAGACTACAGCAAATTAGCTAAAATTTGAGTAATATTTATAACACGTCAGGTAGCATGGTAATTGGTTTTATAATCATAATAAATCATCTGACACGCAAATTATTCATCACTCTTCAATTTATAATAAATAATTATTGGGATAACTTACCAACTTGGCTCCCTTCTTACGTCCCAATGCAAGAATATAGTGGCTCTCATACCATTGTCTAAATGGTGTAGCATCAATAACAACAATAGCATTCTTTACCAATGTTTTGGTACGAACCAATTCATTATTACTAGCATTATAAACAACATCAATTATACGTGTCTTACGGGCACAACCTTCACTAGCCCATGCAAAATTACCGGTATCCAAACGTAATGCACGATATTTCAAATTGCCACCTCGTGTCCTCACATAATGTATTCTACGTGGACCAAGTTTTGGTGTTGGCAGCTGGACGACCTAATTCGAACTTCCTCTTCTTACGGAGTGGCTTACGTTTGCCACCAGTTGCCCTCCGCTTATGCCAATGGTCTCGGCTAATACCTTAAAACACATCTCTGTAAAATTTGCCACACAATAAGAAATAAATAGGTAGAGAAGGTAAGTTATTTCAGAACGCTGTGGGATATTTGAATCGTCATTATAACGTCTGATAAAAGAGCTCATCATCGAAAATGTTTTGGTGCAAAATTGAGGTTAAGTTTTGAAAATATTTTAATCTATGAAAATTCTTAAAAATATTCACACAAACTTACGTATTTTGATTCTAAATTAATTTATCGATAATTCAATTTCGATTTATTGTAAAATTTATAAGGATGATTTAAGATTTTTGTAAAAATAACTCAACATGTACTTACCCATCGCGACGAAATAGACTGAAAGGCTGAGTTAGTGGAACAATGTCGGCAACCCAAGGACGTAAAAGTCACTAAACGTCGTCGTTTTAATTGTACCCATATCATTCGAAATTAATTAAAAATATAGATTTCGCATAATCACCTGTTATAATTAACGATTTTAATTATTATTTGTAAAATTAATTTATAGAAGAATTAAAAAAAATTGATTTACGAAATAGTGATTTTTATGCAAGTTGGCAGCTCTGAAAGTAAACGCCAAAATGGCGGACGAAGTTGATAACGACGAGCAATGGTTATACGGTGATCAACTGGATAGCAACCAAGAAGAAAAACGAAAAGACCCGGAACCAGTTGAAGAAAAACCGGAAGAACCCAAAGAAAATGGCACCGAAGAATCACCGCCTGTATAAATCGAATTTCTTTCATGTCAATTGACATAACCTCACTTTTCTGTTTAGCAGGCACAAACAAACGATGATTTAAAACCACCAGGAGTTGACGATGAACCGGAAAAAGAACCTGAAGATCCACCGAAAGAGAAAGAAACCGATAAAGATGAGAATGATGGTGAGAATGGCGAGACACAACAGAATGGTGATGATGAAGATTTAGATGATGATGACGATGATAGTGAAGATGATGTTAATGTTGTTATTGAAGATATTAAAACAGCACCATCATATACGTCGTTGAATATAAAACGTGGTGGTTTATTATCAACGTCATCAACGAACGTTGATAAGAGTAAACAACAACAGCAACAAACTGGTAAATTTAGTGTGGAAGAATTCGATCAAGCTGGCACGATAAATGGGGTACCAGCAACGGAATATAATCTTGATTCGCTCGAAGATAAACCCTGGAGAAACCGGGTGCTGATATTACTGATTATTTTAATTACGGTTTCAATGAAGATACTTGGAGAGCGTACTGTGAGAGACAGAAAAGGTAAAGTGGTTTATAGTTGGAATTTAGGTTTATTGTTGGTTTTATTTTAAAGGATGAGGATGACTGAATCGGGAGCAGGTTTAGCGGCACAAATGGGGGCGCCAGCACGAGGAACTGTACCAATTTTGAATGACAACAGTAAATATTCCGGTAATTTCTTAGGTGTAAGGAAAGCCGGCCCACCACCAGGTAGACGAATGACTGGTTCTATCGATGTAATTGGTGGAACAGCCCAACGGGCTACTCCGACACCTGTTGGGAAAGTCGAACAAACTAAAATGAACGTAATTCAAGTAAGTTTGTACGGGAATTAGTTTTGAATTGTTGTTGAATCGATTTTTATGGCAGGTAATGACAGCTGATCGGAGGGAGTACAGTCGGAAACCTACCGGATTCCCGGATATGTCCGTACCACCACCCAGTTCTTTCGAAGAATATCAACCGGAATACGGTTTCAATCCAGAACCTGATCCATATTATGGTGGTTATGAACCGACACAAGATTCCCAATGGGGACCGGATGGTGAAGCACCAAATTGGGCACCGAGTGAAATCAAACCATTAACACCAGTTAGTGGACCACCACCACCATCTACTCAACAAAATATGCACATGGTACCACCGCCTATTAGTAGTAGTAATAATAATTCATCGGCACCAACACAACAACATTCACCGCATAGTCCAAATCGACGGGATTCCAAAGATAGAGAGCGTGACTCCGAACGCGGTTCAAGTCGTGGACGTGAACGTAGCGAACGTCCGGACCGGGAACGATCAAGGGACCGTGATCGGGAGCGATCGCATCGTCGCAAACGATCTAGAAGTAGATCGAGACGGCATAAATCCAGATCTAGAAGTCCTAGTCATAGGTCGCATAGGAAAAAGAAGGGAAGACGGCATGAAGATAGCGATTAAGATTCCGATTGCATTTTTAGGTATTAAGAGTAATTTGTAAGAAAAAAATGTAAGGAATATTGAATAAATATTGCAGTGATTTGAAAATTGTTAGGGAAATTTTGTTTTGTTAAGTTGGTGGATGTTTTGAAAATGGCGGTATACCGGTTCGTTTTTTTCGAAATAACCTACAAATTGATTGGACCTGAATTGGTAAGAATTGTTTATTGTTTAATTAGTGTTGTGCAATTGTCGTTAATTGGTGCCTATTTTCTGGATTTGCGTAAAATTCAGTCGAAAAAGATTAATCAATTTTTATGTAATGCGCATGTTCAAATTCCAACCTATAACAAAAAAAATAGTAGAGGTGTCTGTCAAAATTTAACTGAGTTTGTGTACGTTCGGTGCTTAAATTGTGTGTTTAAATATCGATTAATTTTTGCCGTTGTTCACTAAAATTATCAATTAAATGTTTTTAAAACATGTAATCTGCCTATATGGAAACAATTCATTCAAATGGCCATGCTACAAAAGACATAACCAATATTAGATCTCGTTAACGATAACTTCTGTTGTCCTTTCATTTCCTTCTTGTTAATCCCTTCATAGTAGAATATCTGTTATCTGTTTGTGACCGGTATTGAAAGATTATCAATTAAATATTGTGCATCTAATGTGTTTAATTTAAATCAGAAATTGTTAATTGAGAAAATTGAAATTATTCAAGAAGAAAACCATCGAGAAATCAACCAAACATGTAAGTTGCTAGCTTTTTTCGATTTTTTCACATTTCTGAAACCAGCTCGTACCGCCCGAATTTATCACAAATTCTAACTGGTAAGTCCTCTGGAATAATGTGAAACGCACATTATTTGTACAGTTTTGTTGCTAAGGTAGCTGCTAGCAAGTGTTTCCTGATATTCAGCTGTTTAGGGTCAAGGTCATGAGGGGGCGGACACCCTCTTCGCCGTATTCAATATTGCAAGACAATCTACCATCTTGAGTGCGGGGTCTTTGAGGGAAATTTACAAAAAATTAATTTATGTAGCCAAAATAATTCGATTCTAATTTTGGGTAGTTAATCGTGTGCAAGAAGTCTTACAGTTTGTCTTGTTAACCCACTTGGAAAACATTAAAAATAGAAGGCAACTATAGCATGTAATAAGATCTAATTTATTGACCTTAATAACCTTGTTATTGTCCATATTTATTGTTATTATGTATCGTTGTAGAAATTGTTAACGTTAATATAAGGGAAATACTGTTTGTATTGCAAAAATATTACCGTAGGTTCAGTTTTAGTACAAATTCCAAGATTTCCGGTAAAATGCTACTAGAAATCTACATACAGGTGTTACTGGAGCTTTGTAGAATTCCAAAATTTTCCATCTACTACAAGAAAATTCCCAATTCTACATCACTAGTACTTTTCCATTCTACACCCCACAATTGTAAACTTGTTTACGTTCTACTTTAGTGATTCAAAGGGGAAATTGTATTTTCATTTCAAAAATCTAAATAAATCGATATTTCCTCTTATAAAGATTACAACCAATTAGAAATTTTATTATTTTGTATTACAAGTAGAATAATTTGAATTAAATTCATTAATACAAAAACAATAAGAACAAGATTCCTTTATGATTTATATAAATGTTTATAATTGGCCAAAAATGGCGACTATTGTTTGATAAAATCGATATGTAACTTTTAACAAAGTATGAGAAATAATTGTAGAGCCAGTAAGAAACGCAGATATACGATTGTAGTCAATTAAACTAAATTCACGTTTGTATTATAAAATTTTTCTAAAGTTTTTCCAGTTTAATATTTCAAAAGTCTAGATTTTTGGCCTAACTTGTGAGGGAGAAAAGCCAAATTGTTTTAAGTCGGTATTAACTTTTTTGAAATCACTTTGATATCACTTTAAAATTTTTAATAGAAACGTGAATTTAGTTTAGCAACAAATCGAGAATTTTGTAGATCTTTGATAGATTTATTTTGCGAATTCTTTGGCTACTGAACATCTGATTTACATTTAATTCAAACATCAAAAAGTCAAATCTTCATATTATTAAAGAAAAATTGAATATTTTCACTTTGGGATATTTGAATTTTCTATTTATAATCTTCAAAAGGCAAATTTTGCGTTATACTTTCATCATTAAATCGTAATATTTTAATCCTTTCAAAGTTGCTTCCAGTTGAATAATTCATTGTACAGCATATTCATAAAGGGATCAAAATATTAATCTTCTAAATTTACTGTAATAATTTCAAACGAGTGGTTGTAAAAATATAGAATTTTTATCAATCAACAAGCTATAGATATTTTTATAAATTGTTCCAGTTCAAGATCAGATCGGATCATTGATTGGCGTTTAAATAAAAGTCTATTTATCTACCAATTTTGCTTTCTAAACAAAACTGAAATTGAAATTAAAATCGGAGAAAATCGGCATTTTGTTTAGATAACCGTTTATATGAATGTTATTGTCGTAGTTTTCTCCAATTAGATTTTTTTAAAGAATCTCTAACCCTTGTCAGCTAGAGCCTGAGAGTTTCTTCATTTAACGCTTTTTTAATTTCACACAGATTACAAATACTGAAAAGGATATGTGGTCAGGTATTCAAGGGATATAGAATTATATAAAAATAAGCATGTTAGTACTGATAGTTTGGTTTAATATTAGTTTTTATTTTATTTTCTCAAATGTCGGTTTGTTCATATTATCTTTACAACATTCACTTTTAAGTAACTGTCGGTAGAGCTTTTTACAATGTGCAGCGATCGTGTTACCCATTGTGAAGGGTTGATTCGAATTTCAACAACAAAAAATTAACGAGTTTTTCTATACCAACAAACATACATACCGATAGAAAACAATTAAATTGTTAGTTAATTCGAGATAAAAATTCAACTGAAAATAAAGAACAAAATTTCAGTCCTTTTCAAATACAGGTCTAGAAACAACTGGGTTTCTTTGACTTTGTACTTTAGTCATTAGTCACTACATTCTTAATTTCTACGTTGGGTCAAAGTAAAAATATTTCTTCTTTTTGATAGAACTATATATATTCCTATAGAATAGTATTGTATATACTACCCATAAATTCTTATTTCTATGCCTATTCCTTACAATTAGTGAACCGGAATGACAAAAACAACAATATTTTCATGATTTAACAATCTTGTAAATAATTCGATCTGTTTTATTGAAAATATCTGTGAAACTTTATCGTAGTAATATCATCGTTTTGATGTAAAAAGTGTGTATTTGATAAGTTTAAATTTGGCGTTGAAGCTGTTTCAAAGTATACAATTTTTCTTACAAAATAATCTGGTATTTGAAACTTATTTTCAATAAAATTGTATCGGACGTTTCCAATATACTTATTGTTAGATTTACGAAAATATATTTGTATTTTTCTCCAATTCAATCCTCTTCTAACCTATCAAATAGCTATAATATTGAAATATTGTCAACAAATAATATTGTAAATAAATAAATAAAGGTAGGGCAAATTATTTCAAATATTCTATTTTAAAATTGTATTAGATAATCGAATTTTTGTATTTGTAAATGCGTAAAAATATTACAATGAAAATTACGTTGTATTGTTTATCAATTGAAATTAGCGTTATTATAATTAGCTTCCATTCTAATATCTAATCAAATATATTGCTGATTATTATAAATAAATAACAGTTCCCCGATTTTTTTTTGCTTTCAATACATCTGTTTATTGCAGGTTTGTCAACAATATTATAAATATGAAGGTTACAGTTGGATTTAATTCACCAGATATTCTAATGGTATGTTACACGTGTCTAAATTGGGATATATTTATTTAAGCCGCGTAAATCTATTTATGAATATTAGAATTAGTTTTTGCCTTTTTCACATTGTAATAATTGTAATGAGAACTTGCATTATAGTGGAAAATCCGATGGTTTTGTAAATATTTAATAGTATATTATATACCAAGGGGCTAAAGCGCGTCATTTCGTCCCGAGAGTGGAAGTTTATTGCCCGAGGGACGTAAGTCCCGAGGGCAATAACCACTCGAGGGACGAAAGAAAGCACTTTAGTCCCGAGGTATATACGATATTTTTTGCACTTTCGGAAATGTTTAAAGCCATAAAGTAATAAAATTAAAGATTTGGAAATATCTATTACCATTTTTATTATGGCCTGCTATGCTAATTTACCATGGTTACTGCATCAATAAACAAGATTAGTCAAATCGTCATTATAGAAAAGCAATGCCTGAAAATTCCAATTTAAAAATAAGTATTTTGCCTTCAAAATCAAGAAAATTATACGAAAAATAGTGTAAAATATTCATGACTTGTTGCCACGAGAAAAAAGCAGAAGTTAATGAAGGTTCTTTGTTAGTATTTTTTATTGGAAATCAAAATCAAATTTTTTTAATAAAATTTGACATTTCTTAGACTTTTGTTGTCATGGAAACAATTATTTATTTTTCATTATATCCCTAGGGATATAATGAAGTACTTTAGTCCCTGTTTTGAGGGACTAAAATCTCACTTTAGTCCCGAAAGTGCAAAAAATTATTTACACTTATCTTTTGGCAATAAAGTAGTATGGTTGTGAATAAAACAAAACTCATTATTACTAAAACGTATTCTTCTCATTGTGTAACAGTTTTTATTTGATAATTTTATTAAAAGTCACGAGATTGAATTTGCATTGTTTATATTTGATAATTAATTTTTATTTGGATAAATTATTGTATGTTTAAGAATAATACGTACGTTGTATAAATAATAACAGAATGATTTATCTATGATTAAGTATAATTACAGTTTACATTCATTCGTAAATTTAGAACCGGTTACAAAATTGCAAATAACTATTCTAATTTATAAATTAAATTATTTACTCTATCTCTTTGTAGTCCCTGTCCATATGTTGAAGTTCCAGTTTGTTTTTCTAACTGAATCTAAATATAATCACCGAGACCTATTTATCAATTAAAATATTGAGTTAGTAGCGTCCATTATAAATTCCATTATAAATTAAAAGGCTTAAAACATATTTGCATTTATTCCTGATTCTTCAAAGGTTTCTAATTACTAGACAATTTAATAAGTTTAATTAATATCGGTGAAATCGTATTATCGTGATATGATAAAAACGTTAATCACAACCAAATTGTATATCACTAATGAGTAAATTATCTGGAAACTGTTTGATTAAAAAAGAATAGGGTCATTGGGATAATTTACTATGTAGATAGCAACATGGGTGAGGTTGTAGGACGATATCAGGTAATGTTATAAATCTTTATATTTGAATAACAATTAGCTTTTAAAAATAGTAACGTGAATTGTATTTGATTTAAATGATTTTTGATTGTACATAAAATATATCAAAGATTCCATTTTTCTGTAAATACAATAGATAAAGCAAATTAATTATAATTGGTTGGTAATTTCTATTATTTTAGAATCAATGCTTTTATTTGTTTAATTTTGGGGAATCGAATTGTTTAAACGAAGGAGCTTATAATTTGCACTAGATACAGCTAGTAAAATATCTGAGTAGGGATCTAGTATTTATTTAGGATTAATTACATATATACAAATATTCATTTAGTTGTGATATTGCGTGACTTTCATGTTATTCAATTACAGTAAATTTAATTTTTGTTACAGGCTATAAATTAATTATTTCTATAATAAATTCTACCCAATAGAAGTAATATAAAAATCAGTTTAATTTGTTTCCACAATAACATGTCTCTGTTCTGTTCTCATATTAGTTGTTTTATCATTTACACCTTTTTCTTTTATCAGTAATAGAATTTTGCATTTCAAAAGTTTCGCTTATATTCAAAATGTTTTAATAAAATTTGTGTAAGGGTAGTTATTTTAATCTTCTGTTAGATTGTTTGATTGCCTTCTACAACAAGTTGCTATAATAATCTAGGATCTATAATGATCTAGGATTATTTATGTGGAATAATTACAAATTTGCGTATTAACTAGCGATATTTGGCAATAATTTTGCATTGACTTATTCTTATGCATTACCAATTCTGAATAATCGCGTATCTTTATCAGTGTGTCGTCAATTTCTATTTTTAATATTTTTGGATAAACTTACGATATTGATCTTTACATGTGTGTCATCTCCTATAAATTTAAGTGATTACTTTTTAACCAATTATTTTTTATTAATATAACATAATTAAAAAAAAATCGTAAATTGTAATAATAATAATAAAAATTTCGCTGTTTATATTTAGAGAAATTTGACCTAAAATTTTATATCCCATTTAGACAATTTTGCTATCTTTATTGGCATGAACAACAATTTTTTACGAGATTCATTTGTCAAATTAAATTAATTACTAGACTGTGTAATTTTCTTTATTGATTTTCTCTTTTATAAATAGAATACAAAAACACTGTTGATAAAAAGGGATGATGAAAAAAACCGAATTGATTATGTTGGGTTTGAAGTCAGACATTCAATTAAAAAAAAAACGAGGACAAGCAAACCCTTAAGAGAATAGAAAACATTAAAATATAAGAAATACTTTCGACTAGAAGATTAAATTCTTCTTGTTTTGATTCAATTCTCTTTTACAATGTGTAACAGTTAGATTTTCATTAAATCATAGTAAATGTTGATTTGTTTTATTTGGAAAAGTATTTCATTTCAACTGCCATCAAATCAAATAATATTAGACTGAAAATTTAGATATATCGAATAAAAATTTGTTCATTCTTTGTTTCAATATTTAACAAAATAGGTTGAAATTTTGTTCAAATATAATTTATCATATCTGAAAACAAATATTTAATATTGTTTTTTACAAAAAAAAGGAACATTTATTGAACTATAGCCGCATAATCTCTGTTAGCTTTTATTCAAAAATTAGATATATTTTCTGCGTTTCTAACTATTGAATAAATATGAAAAATAGTCAATAATTGTAATAAAGGACATACTTAATATTTATGTTATAATCAAAATCTGTATCAGTTTTCCGGAAATGTATTATCATTTGTATTATTTTAGATCGGATATCCTGTGAATTTATTGTTAAATCTTGTAATTTTCAATCAGTTTAGAACAATTATTAGAGTTTTGTATGTTTTCTATTTTTAAAACAGTTATTGGTGAATTTGATAAAACTGATAGCATCTTAGAGCCGAAAAAACTAAATTTGCGGACATATTCCCTCTATATTTGGAGTTAATTTAGTAGTTTTTATATCTCAATATTTGATACGTATATTTGGCCTTACATTTAATGATTATCAATAGAATTAAATTGAGTTATTTGATGTGAATACATCTTCATTATGGTAGTACGATTTCTATAAACTTTCTTGAGTTACTAATCAATAGACTCGAATGTATTGAATAAGAAAAATACACTAGATTTGTTTCTAATGAGTTATTGATTTTTCTATTACTATAAATTTAGATAAAAATAAATATATTCTTATATAATTTCCTTCTTGAATAGTCTCATGAACTTTGGTTGTTAATAAGAAAGTTTTGAATTTATTTCCAGCTTTTAACAAGTCATTAGAATTTTTATGTTTAATTATAAAATACCTGTTTCGAGATTGTGTTTTTATAAAGTTTATTACAATTAGATGGAAATTATAGTCGAGTATTCGAAAGACGGATTTTTTTACAATATTTAACAAAATTCAAAAACAAAAACTTCCATTTAAAGTTAATGCACAATTATTATCTATGTTGTATGTTATTATAAGTTTTTTAGATTAATTTCCTTTTCATTTTCCAGTATATTTAATGAAACTGTAAGATCAGTTCTTTGTTTCTTGTTTCTGTTTTTGTTGTGATCCTTTTTGATACGTCGAATATTAAAATTAACTCCCTTTAAGAAAGAATTATACTCTGTTGTATTTTTTTTTTGAATAACTTTTGGAATAACATCTACACGTTGACAGGATCATCCCCATCAAATATCTACAATAATTGTGCTTGTCAATTTCCATCAAATACAATACGAGAATGTCGAATTAATTTATTCTCTTGTCAATGTAGAGTTGTTGTGATTTATTTGTTATCGACTTTAAACTGTGATACAACTAGATTTACCACTTTTTTGTTTCTGTTTTACTGGCATGTTACATAATAAGATGAATGTTGTTGTAAAAATAGAAATGCAAAAGAAATAATTGTGTATGATGGAAAAAAATTTATAACTGTGTTGTGAATATTCAATTACTTGGGTTTCTAACATAACAATTTCATATATTTTGGGCATTTCAACAAGGATCCAACATTAATTTTCAATTTATTAGTGGATCATGCTTGAATTGGTTACAATTTTCACAATTTAATTTTCTGATTTGTGCTCATATTCTGGAAATTTCCATGAATTATTCAGGATTTTTTTTGTAAATTGAAAAAAACTAGACTTGTCTCGAAATTTTAGCCGTATTATCAAAGAAAGTATACAAACAATCGTTAGTTTGGTGTCAAATAAGAGGGACAACAGGGAGCATTTTGACAAAGGATTAAAAGTAGACTTAGATAGGATCAATTGAATTTATTGTCATCATAAAGTTGTAATTTTTGGCTTGTTTATCAGCAATTTTATTGATCGGTGCGTTTTAAAATTAAAATCGTGTATTGATATTGATAATCTACATAGCTTATCGTATGTTGATCTTGTAAATTTAATTGTAATTGAAATTTTCAGTTCTAAAAGTAATTTTTTCAACGTTCCCTCAAAGATCAAATTTACAAATATCGGCTGAACAAATAAAGTAACCAAGTATTTATAACGACGAATAATACAGATAGTAGCTTACAAAATCGGATGGATTATTTTCTTAAATCTTCTTTTATGTTCAACATTACTTTTTAAGACGTGATTTTCGTTTGAATTTGAACTGTTACATATTGTTCGAGTACACAATTTCAATGTGGATTAAGAGAAAACAATACCCGATTTAGAATGATTCTTAATTTTTAAATCATGTCTGGAAAAATTCCATTGCTTTCAAGAAATTGAGATTATTAAAAATTCATACTATCTATTGAAACGATACGAATTATTTGAATTTAAAAATATTCAAATTCAAATTCGTGAATCTTCAATTTTCTATTCATTTATTCTTAATGGATATTTTATTGACAAAATTTAAGAGGAATATTGCGACTGTACTACAGGCAACCATCGGTTCTTGTTGGTTGTTATACTTCGTCAAGGTTGTTATTTATCGATTATCGCTTAAAAAATTGATACCTATGTGTGTCAGACTAGTAGGCAAATGAAAGGGATGACAACAAAGCTTGTTGTCTGTTCCACCCTTTTCTATATCTTCTGTAGTTAGATATAAAAGGGTAGTTATTGTGGTGGCGTTTAATATTGATCGTTTGTACCATTATACATTGATGTATCTCTTCTATTTGTTATTTATAATGGTATAATGGTTGTTAGATATTTGAATCGTCTGGTACATCATCTTCATTGAAAATTTTATAATTTAACTGGAATTTTAAAGGAATGAAACATGGAATATAAATCATCAATAATACTACCATTATTACCATTGTATTCTTCTATTATTTCCTGTTATATATATAATGGAAAAGAGGAATGCGCACTTTTATCAAATGATGAGCTTTTTCATGCTAACATTCCCTATTGGAACTTACAATTTTGATTAGAGCTTGATTGTAAATTGTTCCAATGGAAGTTTTATCCAGTGGTTAACTTTTAACGTCTTCATTACGATTTTCTTGTCCATTACAAAAAAAGTGATGACTATTCTGTAAAGCTGCAAAAAACTCGGGAAAATTAAGAACATTGCGATCGTATAACTGGTTGCCTATTATCAGTAGTTGTAATATCATTTTGTATTGATGGAAATTATTAAAATTTTCTTTATTAATTAGGAATATCATTTAATTGATACATTCTAAGAATAGTTAAAATCAAGAGATTTTCCGAATGTAAACAAATTTCTTTGGTTAATTTTCAATAAAAATACGGTTTTGTTTTGATTGATACACTTTAATCTTTATTTTTATTTTATTTTTATATTATTATTTTATTTATTTGTATTTATTTTGTTTTATTTTTATTTCTATTTCAGATTTTATTTTATTTAGTTTTTGATTTTGTAAATACAAGCACAAATACAAAAAAGTGATCTACGAAGATAGAATGTCGTTACATTCTGGTGGAGGCGCCCGTCAACAACGCTCCAATTCGGTTGGCGGTACACGATTGTCCTTTCGTGGTTTACAGGGACTTTTACGAGATAGCATCCATTGGCAGTAAGTTATTCTTTTTACCAACTATAACAATAAATAAACAGCTTAACATTAAATGAGGGGAGACTGAGAGAGGAGAATAGGAATTTATGTACGAATTGTAAGAGTATTTAAAAAACCATTAGAACTTTTCGAATTGTTTATTATTCAATTCGTCGATAATAATTCAAAGTGGTATTTTGAAGGGGAACTTTTCAATAAAACGCAAAATATAAAATTGCGCTGATTTACTCAACTTTTGAAAGCCTATTCGAAAAATACGAATTTAATCCATATATGAGTATGAAACGAATGTTCAAAGTGTACAATTAAAAAAAATAATAGTTTTTATTTGTCGTTGTCGTTAATAATCTATTGTTGTTATAACTATTGTCCCAATTGTGCAATTTTAACAGATAGAATAGTTAATAATTATAAAAATCTATTTACAATATTAAGTTATTACTTTGTGGGTTTTTCTCTTATTAATAATACAGTAAAATATTTACTTGAACTACTTACTTTATAATTTATACTAGAAAAAAATGCTTACAATAAATCATTTAAAATTCCAAGAAGACTTGCAAACAATAAAAATTAGCTTTAAATTATAACATAACATCTTAATATTAGGAATTGAGAAAATATTTAACTTATTCTCTTTGTGATGTTTTAAAATCGTAAATTTCTATTGCAAATCTTGGAATTTATAAGGGGAATCTTTCGGAAATACCTATATCCTTGTTTGATTTAAAATTAAAACTATTGTTAAACAATCTAACTTGTTTTTAATGGGATTTAAAATTGGAAAAACTTTACAATTATTCTATTTGTTTAGAAAATTTAATCAATTGATAATTGATGTTAATTGACTACAAGGCAAAAAGGAAATTATAATTTCCTTTTTATCAGTTTATTTCGTTTCTATTCTTCTCATCTATCACCCGGATCTCTATCATTTGATGCTTGTTTATTAGTTTAGCCTTTTTGATATTTTTAAAACATGTTGGATGTAGTTCAAATATAACTCACCATATGTATATAAATCTATATTAAAGTGATGACGGATACGGATCTCTTTTTAATCTCATAAAAGTCCATTTCTATAGAATTTATATAAATGTTTACAAGAGAAAACCAAAATTAGTAGGTGGTAGTTCAAGACTAAACATATCTACGATTAAATTTATTCAAAAATAAAAAATAAATGTATCAACAAACCGAAAAAAACATTAAATTTGATTAAGAAACGTACTACAAATAAGCAAATTTTGTTCTATTATATTTCCTCTTATAACAAATTAGAGTATTTTTTTCCATTTCATTTAACAACAATAAGACGTAATCAGAAGATATGGTTATAAATAACAAAGATGCAAGGTCGTTTAATTCTTTTATTCTGTTATTATAATACAGAAGAGAATGTGACAATTGATTTTGGTTCAATGGAATTCGTTAAACTAGAGAACCGAATAGTATTTTTTTATTAAAATTGACCTTTAAATAAAAGTCGGTTATTACTTTTAATTTCGTTGAAGTGTCTCATTCATATGTCGAAATATAACTTGATCTATTATTGCAGGATATTACAACAGATTATCAAAGGAACTGATTACGAATTTAAATAGATTGTCGAACAAATGTCCGCATTTTTAATTTTTACAAATATTAATTTCAATATTGACTATCCAACAATTAAAACTTGAAAATACTTGTTTTAATTATTGGAAAATATGCGTTATTATGAATTTATATCCATATATCCTAGTGTTCGTGATTTTTAATCGAACAATCGATTTATAAATGGTAAAATAGATGCAGTAACCGTGTTTTAATTTGATTATCCTTTTGTTTGCGGTTTTCTATGAATAGTTTATTATGCATATTTGTCGGAAAAATTACGCTAAATTAAAGTAGATTTTATTTTGTGCACGTAAACTTTAAAAGAAGTACTACAACATCCGTTTTTATCTTCACAACTATTCAGTCGTTTTTATAGTTCAAAAAAAGTGGTGAAAAGACGAGCCATTACTTTTTACTCTTCAACTTCTCTATTGCGTTAAAATTTACAATTCTCTTCACAAATAGTAAGTTAGAAAATATATTTCTTAACATTTCTAAATTTGATTTTAACATGTACGGTTAAAATTTCCCTCAATTAACAGTACATAGATAATTTATGTCTATTACACCTATAACACTACAAAATATTCTTGTAATTTCGGCCAATTAGAATTAATCTCCAATACTGGAGTATTGTCAAATTAATTATTATTATTAGAGTTTGATGACCCATATTTCCTCTTCTAAAATTTCATTCTTTGGCTTTAAAACAATATGTTTTCCGATGTTATTTTACGAGTGAAAAAACTTCAAACTTATCAAATCATTGTGACATACATTGAATATAAGTTGTGAAAACATCATTTCTAGAAAAGTGCATTTAAAGTTTGAATAACAAAGTTTGACTCTTGAAACCCTTATAAGTTTACTTATTATTCCAATTTTAAAACTGCTATTTCCTGTGAAATTCCACAAATATACGATAGTTATTTAAAAATAAAGGAAAATTATATGATCATTTCAATAATATGAAAATATTTAGTTTATCGAACCGAATGTGGAGTATTTTTGTACGAATTCTCTATCTCAATACCATTTGTCAATTATAAAATTTTACACGTTCATCTGTTGCCAATATTTTATCACATTGACAGTCTCTTGTGTGTAAAATCAGACTTTTTTTTGTCTATCCTCAGTGTGTATTGATCTGTTTTTATGTGTGATATTTTCCTCTATTATATATCTATCGTAGAATACAGTAACAGATGAACAATTCTCACTCGAATATTCTAGAAAATTTTGAAATAATTATAGAAATTTCAAAAATTAATTGCGAAATATTTTGTAATATTGGAATCATTTATTTTCTTTTATTAAATTATGGAAGAAATCTCTCATTTTATAACAATTAAACGGCTTAAATTATAGGAAAACCGCTATCAATTACTGTGAAAACAATCATCCACCCTTGACATTCAGTTAATTAAATTACGATAATTGATTTTAAACAGATTCTGCTACTCTATTAAAGTTTCCACAGGTAATCCTTTAATTTCTTTCAATATTAATAAAATAATGAAACTGTTATTATAAAAGGTAGACCTGTGAATTAGAATGAAATAATAAGAAAAACCTTGTGGAAATTAAACAATTTTTTTTCTAACAAAGCTTTGTTGTTTTTCTTTTGTTTGGAAATAATTGCGTCTATTTCTATTCTATTACACGATGAGACTTGTTTTTTTCTATTCCTGTTGTTTCTGAAAGTAACAAATTGATTTACGCATTTCCATCATCATCACCATCATCCAATAAATAATCGATTAGTATTTTCATTTTCTATCTTAAAGCTTCCATTCACGTTTTATGGAAATTAATAATTTGCAATTCATCAGAGGCATCCTGTGACTGGACTAAATTATTTATCAGACAACTTAAGTACTTTATTGTTCTTACTATTATTTGTTGTTGAACCATCGATTGAATCATTGATTTATTTATGTAAATACAATAGGGAATTATAAGATCAAAAATAATTGACGTGGGAACGGTTTATAAAGGAACATCAAAGACAAATCGCGTTTTTAATTGGAAATTTTTATCCAAAATTCGGTACAGCTTATTTTGTTAAAATCTTCTTTAAATATTCTTTTTAAAGTTTGGTTTCTTGAAATTTTCATTTTTTTTTTTAAATAGACTTCCTTTTCTGCTATCCTACTATTAAACTTTTGGCTTGTTCTATGATAGAAAAATTGCTTCGTGATACAACTCAATTTGTTAATAAAACAACCAGGAAAGCGACTATTTTTCCGTTATTTAAAAAGTTAGAAAATTGTATAATTTCGTGGGAACAAATTAAATGCACTTACACCAATAAGGCATCCGTCAAATTTTCTAAATTGCTTGTTGAGACAATCGGCAAATCTCAATAGACTGCGATATTTAGAATCAATTAAGTGGATAAATTCGTAACAAGCTTCATTTAACTTGTTCTAGAATTTAAAATTTTACTGGCGCTTGAAGTCAATTGATTGAATCTAATTATGTCGTTCACAAGTGAAAATTTACTTTGTAATGAAACACTTAATTTTATACGAAAATTTTCAATAGTAATGAATTTCTTCCTATAAAATAGTTATTTTAAAACCGCAAAAGAAACCACAATACTTGAATCAATACGGAATGAATCATATTGAACATTTATAGGAAATTATTCTGAACTTTCAAAAGAAATGGATGGATGACCTGAATAAAAACGGACTTATATTTTTAATTGTACCCAATAAAATTCCTTTAAAGTATCTAATGCTGAATACGTGATAATATTTTGATTTGAAATTAGTTAAATTATAAATAAATTTGTTTATTTAGATAAAATTATGCGATTTATAATCATCATAGTGCAGTAGAAAATGGCATTCGAACATTAGGCACGAATTCACTATTAGATAATAGTGATAACGAAACTTTATAACTGTAGTAAGTATCTATGATAATGATAATGGTGATGAGAGTAAGGGGGGTTTTAATATACGCTATCTAAAACAGGGTTAAAACCACTAAAACGTAACCGAGGATTATATTTTGTAGTTATAAACATACTTATGAAATTGGATACGTACCAGTAATAATAATACTCGAAAGGATTATAATTTGACCTTTGTAAAGTTTGAAAATTTCATTTATTAATAACTTTCGTTTTTTTTTTATTTTTCTAATGTTTATTGACTTCTCTTATATTGTAGAACACCTTGTAGATTTATTTTCGTTGCGTTTACATCAAGGATTTCTGTGTAGTTCTCCAAATGTACACACCCATTTTCCATTGATTTATTCAATAATCATTAGAAAAATTATTATAAGACAAAATGATTAACTGTTGTCATTTGTATAATTAGATATTAAATATTTACATAAGCTCATTTTAGGTCATTTACACCTACTAACTATAATCTCTACTCATTGAAATTGGTAATTGGTAAGGGCACAATATTCAATTGTTATAGTTGTTTACAGTAATCAAGGATAAATTAGAGATTGTTTCTGAAAGAATTCTGGCGAGGTGAAGTTCAATTTGTTATTCGTTATCATAATGATATTTAAATAAACATATTTAACCTTTCATTAGCCAGGTATAATCGGTGAATTTCTCAAATCCAGTTATTGGCCATTTGTACGTTCTAATTTTTCAGTTGCTTCACAATACGTTTGATAGAATTTCTAATATTTCAACATGTTTCTATATTGTTTCGATAATAACTATGCGTATGTAATGAGGAAATTTGCGAAATTTTACGCTAATTCCTCTTGCTAAATTTGAAAGAATTCGTATAAAGTAGATTATTAGTTTTCATTATTATTGTGATGATAAAAATTAGCTCCGCTTTTTATTATTGACGGGATTACATAAATTTTGTTATTTGACATCGTAATTTTTGCAATAATTTTATTGTTTTTTGATTAGATTTTTTATAGCAGCAGTAATAAAGAAATTACTCTTATAATGTTTCAAATTCAATTTGACTTAATAAAAGTTGTAACGATAATAGAGTAGCATTCAAGACGTATTACACCAATTTAGCTCGTAAGTCTCTAACATTAATATTGCTTAAACTTTGCTGAAAACGTTCTTTTTCAGCGGTTAACTACTCAAAATTTAAACGTTATACTCTAAATTTGTGTACCAAATATTCGGGATCATTCTGAATCATTTTCTTAGAGCTTGGCTTTTAGAAATATTCTAATCAATGATCTTTTGACGCAATAAAACATATTTTCTTTCGTTTTTGAATATAAACAACCAATATTTTTTTACTATGCCAACCACCCCCGCATTTGGCAATCCTCTATCTGCATCTTTAAAATATTGTGTTATTATCGTATATTTCCTAACATTATGTTGAAAAATTTTCAAAACAGTTGTCACAGTTTCATTTTTTTTTTGAATGTCAATTTAAAATAGCCTTTAGACACTTGAACTTGATTAAAAAATTAATGAATTAATCATAAAAATTATCTAAATTTATTTATATAATATCGACAAATTTAAAAATATTTTATAACTCGTTATATTCAATTAGATTGAATCAGATCTGAAATTAATAAACATTATTGGAATTTGTTTATCTGAAATAATCAGTCTTGAATCTATTTTAAATATAAAATAATATTTTGAAGTTTAAATAATTTTTTTATAATAACAATAAAACTTTCCACCTTTTTAAATTGTTTTCAAATGTATATTTCCTCGATTAAATTTTATAAAAAATGATTGAATTTTGAATTTAATTACAAAAATATAGGACAAATAAGATCTTCATCCGGTTTAGCTAATATTAAAATTCAAAGAAAATCGTTTAAACATTTCAATATTTATTAATTTTTTGCTACAAGACAGTATTGAATAGTTTTTGTAATAATTACAAATTAAAATTAGAAATTTCTCTAATTAAAGGAAGTATTTATTAATTACAATAATTATATTGAAAATTTTCGTCATTGCAAAATTAATTTCTTCGTTCTATAATTATATATTATAGAATTTTATGATGATTTTTCGTAGAAATTTTGATGTATTTGTGTCAGGTTTCATAATTTTCTAGACTATACTTTCTGAGAATGAACACAAAGTAAATATTTTAATAATTAAATATTTCTTATAGTTAATAAATCTGAAATAAGATGAATACATTTTAGATATTTGGTTTGTTTGATGTTAAATTTAGATTTTCTATAACTTTATCTATATTTATCGATTAATGAGCAATAAAATACTTCAGTATTTTTTATATTTTGAGAAGTAGAGTATTTGAGTTTGATTTAATCAAAAGTAGGTTAAATTTTAGGAATACGCTTGAATCGTAAATTTATTTTTAATTTGTTGATAAGTTTATTTTCTACAAAATTTGTTTTTCGTGCAGATTTTATCGCACGGTTGCATTTGTTTAAAATTAGGTAACTTTTAATCTAACAAGCTTTTATGGGTTAAAATTTCAGTATTCTGTAATCATTTATCCAATATAATTGAGAATAAAACGTAATTTATAATAAACTTAGTTACCAAGTACAGAATACCATCTACAATTTAAAATATTTATCGATTTTTAAGGAAGAAAAGTATTAATTTTGTACTATTTATTTTAATAATAATATTAATAATCCATTCTAGAAAACAGACTTTCTATTTAGGTTTCTTACAGTTTCAATTGGTTTTATAAGGGAGAAAAAACTGGAAAATTTTTGTTCTAGATTACATTTCTCTCTAATGAGTTTAAAATTTTAATTAGAAGTTTATATTAAGTACAATCTATAAAATTATAATGAATAAATATCTATTCAGTTGATTATCTGTTGATTCTCATATTTTAGATCTCTAAAAGAATATGGCTTTCTTTTATATATAAAATCAATCTTTCATCTATCGAAAATTGATGAAATTCTGACGTTTTTCGGTCAATTTCAGATTTGTTATACGAGTTGAAAATTGAATTTGAATTTCCCATTAGAATATTTACCAGTTGACTTGTTTTTTGGGCTTTCAATGGACCAAATCTTATTTCTAATGCTGTCTAGATAGACGTAAATCGTTATCAATCAAAATAATTATAAATTAGTAAGGCAGTGCACTTTTTTTTTGATTTTACACAATTGGTGACATAATTGTGCATAACAAGTGCATTTCTTCAATTACTTAATAATTTTCAATCAGTTGACCTGTAATAAAAATCAGATTTCGCAATTAATTATCAATTGATTATGTAATTATTCTTTATATCTATCGTTCATGGCCTTCTACACCCTATTATCAACAATAACAACACAAATTCCTTATTTTTTTATAAATTTATGAATCCAACATTAATCCTGGTTTATAAAATATAGGGATTGATGATCTTAATGAATTTTCTATGTTGATTATTTATTTTTCCTAGCTTGAATGTTTTATGTGAGAATTTTCATTTAGTTTAGCAAACAACATGTTTGACTATCCATTATGTGTATTTTATCATTGAAAATTTTTGTTTGTCTCCTTCAATTTGTTAGATTATTAATTGAATGTGGCTATCTTTGGAAAATTTATCATATCTATTATTTTCGTATAGCCAAACATAGAAATGTTTGTACGTGTTAATCATCACGTGTTCACATTTTTTTTTATATTTTATCGAAGAGATGGTAATTCGCTATAATATGGACTCGCGAAATGTTATTATAGAGAAAGGTGTTGGAATAATTAAAGATTATACCACTTATATAATTGTTGTTTTGGAAAAATTCTATTGCACAACTAAATAGTAATTGTTCCGTTCATTATTGTCATATTGGATTACACAAGAGTTTACTTTAATTAATCTAATGTTCCATTTAAAACATATGCTTACGTGTATGTATGCTCGTTTGCATACATATAAATAGAGGAAGTTTAGAACAAATTTGGAAATGGATGTGCTAAAAGGATAAAGGGGCGAGTGTAAACAAATGTGTACTAATTAAAACTAAATGCAACAAGAACTGCATAACGAAATACAAGATCGTAAAATTAAACGTATCTTATTTCTTATTTATTCACCTGACCTATCTCTTATTTGTCCAAATTCATTTGATAAAGCCTCTTATTTTATTCAAAACAAGATTGTTTATTCAGATAATGTCGATTTTTATTATCTTTCAACAAGCAAACAGCAATCCTATAGTTAAATTATAGTAAGTCTAGATTCGTTGTTATTTTATTGTTATTATTGACATATGATTAAGATACTTAAAATGATTCATGGATCATTATAGAGTGTTAAAAATAAAAACATTTTTTTCGTCGTCATTATCGTTCTTATTATTGTTGATTTCTCCTCAAAAATTGTCGCACCTGTAAATTGGTACATTTTAATCTAATAATTATTAAGTAAATAATTGAGAAAGTAATAAGAAGGCACTATTTTTCCACTATTCAAATATTAAATGTTATTTATTTAATTATTTAGAGAGGCAACAAAAGCGGTTTAAACGACCTCAATTCAACAGCAACTATTCTGTTTTTTTTCTTCAATATTTTAGGTTGATTTGAAAAGATGAATCCGACCATGAACATTGTTTAAATTGTTATGGCAGAAAAAAGTAATGCCAAGAATACAAGTTAATGATTTATACGTAAATCGGTTATATATAACTAGATTATTATTAATATTATTATTATTTTGATTATTTCAAGTAATTTAACCATGAAATTTTGTTAAGATTTGATTAATTATCGATTTAAATCAGGATTACCTCCATTAGTTGTATGTTTCTTTTTTAATAACATGAATATACAATTAAATGGTGGAATGTTAAACGGAAATTTCCTTGATAATATCCTAAAACATCAATCAATTTCAAAAATAAAATAAAATTCAAAAAAGTCGAAGATTAAAATCGTTCAATTCTTTTCACAAATAGCCTTCATTATTATTATGTTTTTGTCACCTTTATTTTCGATAATCTCATGAAAACATCATCATTGCATATTTTTAAATGTCCTAGATCTATGAATTTTCTCACTAAATAGGGTTTCCTATTATCTCAACCTGATAAATGTGTCTTGTTGGAGAATTTATTTTTCGATGAATTTTAAGCGCTTTTTTTCTACTCCCATTCTTCATCATCATCACCAACATCTCCTCCCATTTGTACCAACTATAGAGATACAGTAGAGAAGGTTATTATGGTCACGTACAGGTTCTCTATCGTCCTTGCCCCAGATCATACGTAAATTTTTCTTCCTTTCGGTTTTTATCTAATTTAACAAATAGTGGTATTACTAGCTCTAAAATAGGAAAAGGAACGGTTTTTGTACAAATCTAAGGGGTCATCAACCGGAATTTTATTGAAACGGAATTGCGGTTTTGTGGATTTTATATACTCAACACAAGCATTCAGGATTTTTAATTGATCTGAATGAGTTAATGATTTTTTTTGTCGATTTTAATGGCTCTAAGTGTTTGCTCAAATTAAAATTAATTTGTTTATCATGAAACCAAACTATTGGTCGCATAACGGATTGGTAATTGCACTAAAAACACTACATTTTAACTCAAGTAAGAGAATGAATTTCTCTAAATTTCATTGAGAATTAATCTATCAATCGCTGAACGGTAAAAACACCCTATAATTTCTCAAATATTTCCAACTGATGTTTGTAGACTTTCAAAAAGCATAATCAGAAGACGTGAAAAATTAATTTAAATCATTTTAGTAAAAAATTAAATTCGAAAAATCTGTATCTGATTCTTTTCCCACGTTCTTTGGTTGTAAACCGTAATGTCTCAATTGATGTTCACTCACCCTTCATTTAGCCCGCTCGCTTTCAATTTCATTAATTTCGTTTCGCTATCACAAGACGTATCATTTATAAAAACGTTTTTTTCTCATTCTATCATTTTTGATAAACAGGTGTAAATTGAAAACGAGATGTACCTAATTGTTGAAATTTTTATCTTAAATGGAAATCATCCTTCAATAAAAAGAAGCTTTCTTGTGCTACACATTTATAAATTTGTGAAGGGTACGAAATGAAGAAGGACAGTAACAATGACGATAACAGAACAGGATTGTTATGACCTCTATTAAGTTGATTTCTTTATTTTGAAGGGGGAATTCAGGTTTAATTAAACCACCGTAGACAATTAGTGGGAGCATGTTTAAAATCCTGGAACAACTATGTGAATTCGTGATTATATAATCTCAGTTTAGATAACACAGAAAAACATTAAAATGATGAATTCTATTTATAATATCGCATGAAACGGAAAATCAAGATTTACACGTGCCAGTAATTTAATATAATACACGAAAAACAATTTTAATGAGATTTTTTTTTAAATGACGAATTCGCAATTAACTATCTAATTTTAAGATATAGTAGAGCGTTTTATTTTAAACAACTAGAGCTTGATTTACATGTTATAAGCTGCATGAATGGGTAATTTAAATGAAAATTTCCAACAAACAAAAAGGATAATAGTCGATATTAGCTGCATAATTTCAAGCGGTGCACTATTGCTGTATTGAAATTAACAGGATAGAGTGTAAATATTGTAAGGAAATTCAATGTTTAATGTAGACATGCGATCAATTTGGTTTTCTAGAGATTACCATAATGACATAACTGGAACGAAATTTTTATGCAACAAATCTTCAATGAGAAGCCATCAATTTTTACTTCATCGTTTTGTAAAAAAAACGAAGTAAATTAATGGGTGCGTTTATAAAATTACCTGCACATATGCATTATTGTGTATAACCAATAAGGAAAAGTTGTATACAGGTTTGCTGGCTAGTGGGCACAGTTTCATTATAAACATTCCGGTATGTCTGGTGTGTATCTATATTTAGTCTTTCATAAAACAACTGACGACCTTTATTATCTTGTTGTTTATACGAGTATTTCTTCTTGAATTTTTTATTCATGTTGTTTTCATTTAAAGAAAAAGTAGTGAAATTATTTCAAACTGTTCGAGAATCTTGTTTTTCGTCTATCAAAGTTTCTTGTGTAGCTGGAACCTTGTCTGTCCATTGACATTATGAAAATATGTTTTAGTTTATAATATCCAGAAGATATTCTTGTTTTTTTTTTACAAAAGAACTGGAAAATTTGTCGAAAACAAGAAAAAAATTGCTAGTATTAAAGTTCATTGGACTCTTACAATCACAATAATAATGAATCAAATTGTTATCTATTGTTATTGTTTTGCGAAATATCGCTTTTTTGACATGTAATTATTGTGATTTTTTAATTAATAACATGAATCATGTGGTTATTTTTGGTGGACCATAAATTTCAATGATGTTAATAGACTAATTAACTAGCGAAAATTAGCCGAATGAAGGATACAAAAATATTTATCATGGAAAACAACAGCAAAAAATCATCGGGCAAAAAATCCGATTGTATTTCCAACCGGAAAATAGACTTGTGTTGAATTTATAAGTTTTATAACCTTCATTTAACTTTCAGAATTTGATCCCTTCAAAACATTCTCGTGTCTAGGTTGAAATAATTTAAAAAAATGTTATAAATATGTGTTGCATTTTGATCTAATTGCAAGTTCGATTTTGATGCAGTAGAAATAAATTTGTGGTGTGAATATTGAAAATGAAGGTTAAGTTCAAACTAAATTTGAAAGAATTTGGGGCTTATGGCGTCCTATTTAAAGTTTTATTTTTAATTCTCTTTAGACTATATTGTCTATCTTGATTGAAAATATTTTAAAGTTACTGTTTTATTGGAAAAATAAACATAAATTAGAATCGTTCTCAGTTTAGGAAAGAAAGTTGTCCACAATGCTTATTTTACCGTTCTCTAAATCTACCTTGAAGCAGATACCCAAAGAGATCTACCTCCAGTCAGTTTATCTAGAAAGTCCCAATTCTGTTACACATTTTTCAAATACTTTTTCAGCAATCGACAAATCTTAATTGCATTATTAATAAAAAATACTAGATAGATATACACATATTATGCACTTTCTCTACTAACAGAAAGCCAATTTTCAAATCCTTTTATCCGTATTTTAGTCTTATAAATAAATAAAATAATGACCTTTTTAATGGCCATTTTTTTGGACATCAAATTACAACTACAAGTCGGATATAATTGTCATTAAAAAATTAGTTTGTCCTATTTTCATACCACTCACGAGGTCATCTCCACAATTCAGTTATTTGTAGAAATACGAGATACTCGTAAATTGACTTTATTGTTACCCACACATTGTGTATAATTAGGACGAAATTATTTTTTAATTTATTAAATTCATTGGAAGATAAAAAGGTTTTGCAATTGCCTCATGTTGTAAGATACAAAATATAAGCATATCTATTTCTAATTTGATTTATAGGTCATAGAACATAGGAAAGATGGACAATAGTGTCTGTATTTTTCGTTAAATAATGTAATAAATTGTTAATAATAATTCTGTTTCCCATTATCTATCAGTAAATTATGATTTAAGCACTCTGTTAAAAATCTCATTGTTAATAGGTTTAAATGCCTGAATTATATGCATCTGAACGATTAACAAAGTTCAAATATTTCTAAGTGTAATCATAATTTTATCCATTATTACTTTGCAATAATAATGAAGTTTTGAGTGGTTGTTTGTTTTATTAAAAATAAAAATATTTAAACTTCGCAAGATTTTCTAGAAAGAAAATTACAAGTTTCGAGAAATTACTTTATTTTAAAAGGAAATAAAACCATTGGCTTCTATGAAAGTAATTAATCTAAGAAAAATACGTCAATGTAAAGGTTTATTATTGTAAAAATGAATAAAAATTATTGCCAGATAATCAATTCTTTGAAAATTTCGTAATTTTTTCTCAAATTAATTAATTATGTTCTATCAAAAATTAAAAATAATCACGATTGCTACATGGAGGTTTGGGCAATAAAAATGATTAAATGCAGTTATTTTTTTTTTTAATGAAAGACGTAAGATCGAAATATTTACGATCAAATCACAGTTATTTAAATGGTTTTATACGGGGTCGTTTATCTAAAAATAATCGATTTGAATTTATCTCCTGATGCTGAACAGTAGTAGTCTTGTTTTATATTATTTATATTGTTGAGTAGTTGGGTCGTGTTATTTTGTGAAAGTTACTGTGTGTAATAACAACAAGAGTAACAACAGCGATAGCACCGAGCCTATAACTAACTTTTAAACGTCTATAACAACAAGCACTAGGTTAGTGCACCGTGTTCGACTCGTAGAAAACGGTCGTCACCGAGAGAGCTTGTCCCCCATATCTCGGTAGAATCTTTAAACCGCAATTAGACTCTTTATTCGTGATTATTATCTAGTGGAGTAGTGAACGTGTAATGACAATGATGTGTGTTTAAAGATTTTCCCTTTTACCTTTAGACATTTTTTCAATTTAATAGAAAAAATTCTAATTGTCGTATTTAAAAGAAACAGAACAAAAAAGGATTTCAATGGTTCCGCTTCGATAAACTAACGTGAAAGTATTCCGTTGTGTAAAATCAAAGAGAGTGCCGTTATAATTTCGTGAAATTTACACAATAATAAATGTAAAATATTTAACAATAATGGGTACGAAAACAATTAATCCGGAAGTTCTACAAGTCGTACCAGAAAAAGATCCATGGATTCGGCCAACACCGACAAAATCGAAAATTATAAAGAACCACCGTCCAGATCTGTCCTGGCCAAATATAACAGAAGAAGAAATAACAGTCAATGAGATTGTTGATAAGAAGAGTCGTCGAAAATCTTGGCATGCAATCAAATTCGAACGTAAACGTCGAAAGGGTGTTGTTGAAACAACACCAACAACAGGATCAATCGATAATTTACCACCATTACCACGACAAAAACGGCCGTCTTGGTGGAATATTTTCGGCGGACAACAATGGCCCAGGTTGTTATTTTTTTTTTATTGTTTCTAGAAAGAATTTGGGAAAATCTTGAAATTGCATCGAGTGAAATTGCGAGAAAGCGTCAATTTGCATCCGACAATTTTGTTGTATCTAGAAGACGAAATTTTTTACAAGTCATACTTTCTAGTCGTGTTTCTAAATAGTTTTTTATGCGAATTTTGTAATAATATTTCGATCTTTTTTTCGCTAAAACAACAAGACAGAGGTAATAACAATAAATTTACACACAGTTCCGTATTTTTTATTATTTAATATTTGGTGGACGACCTTTGCAAAAACTGTCGATGACTTCAGAATATTAATTTTTTCTCGTCTCCGGTTGTCGTCACAGTACAATAATTGGAAAAAAATACCAAACGAATCAAAACAATAAATTTATAAATCTGTACATTATCTCTATGAAGTGAAAATATTTCGAAAAACATTCGATAATGATCGAAAATAACATAATTAAGTAATTATAAAATCTACAGAGGTTTTGTTTTTAGATTATATTAATTGTTGAAATTATCGTAACAACATTTATCAATAATTATTAGCTTGTTTGTTAATAATGTACATTTGTAAATTTGCCTTGGCCTTAACATAAAAAATCGTGCCTCTCTATCCGATATAGTTTTGTTTTTATGTTATTAACATCAATTGATAACAACGTAATTATTCTATTTTGAGATTTGTTATAGATCTTGAAATACAAAACAACAAAAAACTTAAGGAATTTTTCGTTATACATAACAATAGCTGCTAATTAGCTATGTAGATATTATAATTTAAGAGAAATTATTCCAGTTTTTCTTGTTATAATTAAGATTTTTTTTAGTTATTTAAAAAAACATTAAAGTCTATAAAAAGCAGAAATTTCCACAAAGGTCCAATAAATTAATTTGCACTATAAAATATTTATATTGTACACACGTGATAAATCACTTTTGGGTTTAATAAACTTAACTTTAGGGCAAAAATTTAACACACATCAAAAGATATCAAATAGAGATACAAAACAAGGGGAAATATGTCCTGTCCACCCTTTTATTAGGGTTGTTTCTCTCCAGTTTTCGAGTATATTTGTAGAATTTTCGAATAACCATAAATTACAGTAGATCTCTTGTACGACACCATCTCTTCTGTTATCACAAAGCTTGATTAGTCATTTGGAAAATTCGGCAATTTAGCAAATCACCAAATTATCAACCTTAGCCAATATTTGTCTTTAACGATGTAAATTATAAAAACTGCAAAACATTACAAATGACCCTCGTAATTTCGAGGAAAATTCTTCAAGATTCAGTGGCCCGTTTAGGTTTGTAATTCCTGGAAACTTTCGTTGAAACTATTGTCGTTAATCCATGAATTTTATTCGTTTTATAAGGAAATATCGATGAAAAGATCTCGTATAGATTTAGATCGGTTAATATTCAACTAATAATGGAATAATAATTGATTCAGAAAGTGATATGCAACCTCGGAAACAATGAATCATTTTTTTCTTAACAAGGAGCAATAATATTTAACGACCATGAGGGGGCAGACAAATATTCCGTTTTTCTCCATCCTTGAAATTGGCGTCTTCTGCAAAATTAGACGATTTTGCAATTTCACCTCGAAAATATGTGTTTTAAATCACGTATTACAATTGTTTCACTAGAGATTTGTTTGAATTTTCTCGACTTCTAGGAATAAGTTTTACCACAATAGTACAAGTCTACAAGATCTGCTATTTTCAATTTATTAGTCTTATTGTTCTATAATCAAATATTTCATACATTACTATTTTGTATCGTTGATAATTAAGAAAACAGATTAACTAACAAAGGTTTAAGCAATGCGATAGTGTAAATTCTCTGACATTTGAATTTCGAAACGGATTTTTGTTCAGTTTTAAATGAAACGCAATTTTCTCGTAAATATTAACAATTTTTTTGTTGTAAAAAACAAATATTGCTATAATTGTTAATAAAATACATAAATAACGTTCATTTGTCCCGAATTAACGCCATAAATAATGCTACCTTTTATCTCTTCTGTTTGATCAACGTGTCTAAAGTTGTATATTATTAACTTCATTCTAATTAACAATCAGTAGACAGAGGAAACAATAAAACGATAAAAAATCTATAAATCTATATTATAAACAAATATTAAATTGGAATCAATTGAGATTTGTCGTACATGTGTACATTAAGCTCAATTTTAACCGACAATCAATTAAAAACAACACGAGACAAGTAAACTAAAACAACCTTGTACTTAAATTTAAATATTGATCATTGCCGGAATTAGATGTAATAGAATCATAATTGCTTCTAGGTGCGGTATTTTTCCGTGTTCAAATTGATATCAAGATGCTATCATTTATCTTATTCAATTCTATTTTCAGTACACAACGATCTAATTAAAATCAGGCGATTTTTTTCCGGTTAAATAATATTCGAAAATAGTAATAACAGCCTGTCAAACTGTCGTTATTCGGAAATTTCCAACCGAAAATGTTTTGTACAGGAAGTAGAGTTAATTGAAATTCACGTGCTATAGAAAATTTATAAGCAACACGAAATTTCGATATAACATTTCATTGTTTTGCATGTTAATTTAACAAGTTTGGTGTTTAATTTAAACATCAATCTTGTTTCTATTTATTATTATTATTTTTTAAATAACACTGCTTTGCATGATTTTTATTTTTGATTTTCTTTTCGGTTTGTTCTCGCTTGAATGCACAGATCACGTAGAGCTTCACAGGATGTTGGGAAAGTTTCAAAAGAGAACCTACCCTGGACGCGGTATGTACCATATTCTTTTCAAATCATCAATCATTAATTATTAATAATTACCATTGATATTTTGGATAAATTTCTAAGGGTTTATTGGAATTTTACAGGAGTAAAAGTCGAAGTGTTGACCATGGTATCACAACACCCTTTGATCTCGAAGCCCTCCGGACCAAGGTGGACAACCAATTGGATAAAAACCTCGATAAAGGTACTTTTTTTCCTCGCACACACTCATAACAATAACAATCTTAAAATAAAAATCCATCGACCATGGAACAGATTTTATTATTATCTAGATTTTGTGACATTTTCAGCGTTCACACTTGAAAAAAAAAAAGTAGTCCACACAATAATTTATTCGTCCACATATGTAATTGTTGTAGAAAAATTAACGATACAAGGTCTTTAAATTGCAGACGTGATGCAATTTACTTCTATAATTGCACGGTTTTTAACATTTTCGGAAAATTATCCTTTAGGAATTTTAGTGAAAGTTTCGTTTATTTAAATAGTAAATTTATAATTTGTAGGCGCTGGCAGATTTCAGATTTGGTAAGGTCATTTTTATCCTTGACTTTGTCTGGGTGTGTTGTTATACTTCCTGCCAATTTCTGTTGCGTGAAAATTATTATAAATTAACATCTAACAGCTATTTTCTCTTTTTAAAATCATGCGTATATCGGTAAAAATATAAAATTATAGTAGAATAAGGCCAGATTTTCCCACGTGTCTGTAATAATTTCTCTCATTCAATACTACCCTTGACCCATCTTTCTATTGAAAAAAATTACAAGGTTTATGTCTGATCTACTTGTTAATTGATGATTACCCGATAATTAGTTGTACTTCGATTAATGAAATCGTTATTAATTCTCATTAACTTCCTTATAGCTTTTTGCCTGTGCATATGTAAATATTAAATGCAATTTCCTGATTGCACTTTTCCTTATTATAACAACTCTATTTTGAATAAAATTTACGATTTAAATTAAAATTTAAAATACCACCACATAGGTTTTTAAATTATTAAAAGGTTAACTTATTGTGTTTATTTTTCAATGTTATCGTATTGTTGATTAATTACACCCAACTTTATATAAAATTCTCTTTTATTTAACATTTTTCAATATGATGATTAATTTTTGACACGTTTGATCTACTTTCTAATACGCACACTATGGTGTCATTCTAGGAAAGAAATAAAAAGGATTACAGTACTAAAATGTTCAAAAAAAAACCAACATAATACAATTGATCAAACACTAAACTTTAGATTTATTAGTTCAGTAACATCTGGCCTAATTTATTCGAATCGTTTCCATTTTATTCCAAATACTTCTATTCAAAAATGATTCATTAAACTATCCTAAATTTCTCATTTGTCGTTTGTATCCTTCGAAATTGTACCATTAGTGTTTGTGTATAAAAAAAGTGTTGATCCTCATCATTGATGCAATCAAAGATTAATGTATTCTGAAATGATAATGGCCAATTTATTCATGAACTTTATCTAAAATTAATTTCCATAAGTTTCCATAATTTGACTAACGAAGCTTGTATAATTAAAATATGAATTAATGACTTTTAAACAATATTTTCCAGACAATAAACTGTCCAGGAAATAGATTCTATCGTTATAACTTTTTCAAATTACACTAATCGTTGAATGAAAATGGATATACCAATATTTGTGGAAATAATTCTACGAACATGTCACAATAGAAATCTAGTGAAATTGTTAACCTGTTTTGCAGTTATTTACGGTTTTTTCTAATTAATCTGTTATGAAATTGACGAGTCCAGTCTATAGACTTGAAATTGTATCCGTTTCTGTCAACATTTACAATTTACGTAATCGTTCTATCGAACCGGAAATTCACCTGATACGAATTTCAAAAAAAGACGAATTAAAATTATATAATAATCTTCGACTATAAATATCAACACAACTAATATCACTACTATCTCTTATTCTATTTTTATCGATAACTATAATAATGATAATTTTGATTAAGTTCATTAATTTTTATTAATTGAGGTTAACTAACCTCTAAAATTTGACAATTGTCACATTTAACCTACTGTCAATAGTTGAATAAACTACCAAATTTATGCAACCAGTAATTCGTTGTGGTAACACATGTTGCATAACGTATTGTATCTATAATTGGAGAATAATTACGCTTTAGTATAATGAATTTCAAGGACATTCACAATACATTAATTTTCCCCACATTGTGAAATTATCTTGAAATATGTTTCATTCGTCATCAATATATAGAGATTTTTTTAGTAATATTTCCAATATTTTCGTTATTTAGTTTGAATATTGATTAATAATTATGAGAATGGTGTTTGTAATATAATATGGATTTTGTTGAAGATCATTTCGGACAATCGAAAGTTTTCATCAATAAAATCAATGAAGATGATTATGTTGTTGTTTATATAGCTGACATTAGAGGTTATCTTTTCATTTTTTCTTTGTTTTTATATAATTGTTAGAAATAAACCAAATAATTGTTTGTTATTTCGATTATAGATCTTGACGGTTCCACTAATAGTTTGGCAGAACGGAAAAAAGCCGGCCCACCTCAAAATACAACCACGTATACGGTAAGTAAAGTTTCCTATTCATATTCTTATCAAATTTTTATCAGTTTAGTTTCGTGTATAACAGGACCTTTTATTTATTTTGATTTCCGATAATAACTGTTCATAGCGTACATTTATCGTATTTCATTTAGTTTCATAATATCAGTTTCAATAAAAATGTATTGATAAAATTAAAACTATAATCAAGTAATGGTTAAAATCACGCGATATTTATTTTTAAAACTTGGTATAATTTAAATTTGGCGCGTTCAAATATTAGCTTTTGATAGGTTATAGATTCCAGTAGTTCGAAAATTCAAATTTTAAATCTCTGTATACAGGGTGATTCATTATGGTTTATTTAGTGAATTCTTAGAATATTTAGTTTAATTAATTATTGTATAATTTCTTAAAGTATTTGTGCCAAGATTTTTCTGTAATTTCGTCATTTTTCTCGTCTATTGTTTTAACATGTAGAAAATACGTAATTTTTGCAAAACAATAACAAAAAAGAATGATGTAATCGAAACATTGTCTCACGTTTCATGTTTATAGCAAAATTCTCTATTTAGCCTCATATTTCAAATAATTATTACGACTAAGATAATAAGAAACAACCTTAATTACCTTATTTATTGATTCATTCATTTCCGTATTTATTATTTTATATGTATTAAATTAAGGAAAGTTATTTATATTTTATCGAGATATAAATAGTTTGGAAAGTTGTTTCTAATTGAAACTATTTTAGAATGATAAAAAAATGTAAAGGAAAAGTTTCAATATTGTAATAAATAATTGTTGCGAATAATTACAGGTTGCTGACCGCGATACATTAACATCATTAGCAGCTAGATTCGATACAACCCCATCTGAATTGACCAAATTGAATCGATTAGGTACACCGTATATATTTCCTGGCCAACAATTATATGTACCGATTAGAGAAGTTGTTGAGAATGAATCTGAAAATTCAACACCAGTTGAAGAGATCCACGATGATCTACCTCTTGAAGAAAAAGGTATTATACGATTTTATTTAAACAGACAAATTGTAAAGTAGTAAATTTATAGAATTGTTGGATAATTTAAGGCCGGTTAGTCCAAAACCAGGCCATGTGGAACGTATTCGAACACCATCATATAATCAAAGTTCAACAGATGTAGATGAAGAATCGGCTGTATTTCGTGAACGTTTCCTTAAAATTAACGTACGTCATATAACTGATGGCCAAGGTGTTGTTAGTGGAGTATTATTAGTTACTCCAAATGCTGTTATGTTTGATCCGAATGTATCCGATCCGTTAGTTATCGAACATGGACCTGAAGCTTATGGTGTTATAGCACCAATGGAATTTGTTGTTAATGCAGCTATATATAATGATATTGCTCATATGCGTGTTGGGCATAGTGTTGAGAATACAGCGGGTGAAAAACCGGAAATTTATTATCCAAAAAGTGAGAATCGTAGTGAAACTGATTCGTTAATGGTTAAAGATGAAACATTTCCTGAATTAGGTTTGTTTATTTTATTTATATTTTATTTATTGTTATCAATGTTGTTGATTTTAATTTAGTTGCTGGAGATGATGCTGAATCTGTTTGTTCGTGTACAGAACGTGAAGGTGACGCTTTTCCAAAAGCATTCGAACGTGAATTGGTAACACCAACGAATTTAGACGAATCAACAAATGAACAAAAAACAGTCGAAGAACGACGAAAAAGTCTAATAGATCACCATTGGGCTATACCATCGAAAGATCGACAATCAATCGATACAGATGAATTACCAATAATACCATCAACAACATTACAACAACAAATCGAAGAAGATGAGAATAATTCAGCCAAAGAGAGTTGTCATGATTCGGGAATTGATATTAGAGAGAGCAGTATCCCATCTGTAGTACCAATTCATCCCAAAAAAGTAATGCTAAATTATTCATATCAACGATTTTTGTTAATTTTTTTTTTTTAAATTTCTTTAAACAGTACAGTGATGCTGATATAGTTTTGTCAAAAGACTGGGTACCACCGATAACTATTGCCCCAACACAAGTTACCACAAATGATGCAACAGTTAGTCCTGCACGAAAAAAGACCAATTCTGTATCGTTCAGTTTAGATTCTAGTTCGGAACCGGACACTGGTGTCCAACAATTATCAACTAGTTGTATGGATTCTAAGGAAGAAATCGAAAAGGCTGATAGTAGGAAAAATAAGGTACTATATCGAGTTGAATAAATAACTCAAATTTAATTTAAATATTGATTTTAGATGTTGAAAAGACTGTCGTACCCTCTATCTTGGATGGAGACTCTTGCTGGTGATAAAGAAGATGATAAAGTACCAAATCATCCGCATTCGGCTGACGCCCACCATTCTTCTGTATTCTCGAAAGTATTCTCCAGGTTAGTTAATCATTTTTAAATCTAGAATTATTACAATAACACAATTTTTATATATTTTGTACTAATAATTGAAAAACGCGTTTAATGCTTTGCTTTAAATCTTGATTAATACACCGAAAATTACGCTGTCCAGTTCTCCAATAAATCTGGTGGACTTTGGTACCGGCTTATTCACCAAGACACCATCTGAAGAAAGTGCTAGTTCCGGTGGTGGTGGTGATGGGTCTTCACTTACCGATTCACCACGTTTAACGATAACAACAACGACATCAACAACTACAACACCAGCAACAACAACAGATTCATCAACAACATCCAGTTTTTTCCCAACAAATATAATTAGTACAGTTGGTGCATCTGTTGGTGCTGTTGGTGCATCAGTGGGTGCAATGGGGGCACAAGTAGGGGCATCAGTTGGTGCTACTGTTGGGGCGGTTGGTGCTCAAGTTGGTGCTATGGGGGCTACAGTTGGGGCTGTGGGGTATGTCAGTTATTAAAACCAAAAAAAAATGCTTAATTGTGGTATTCCGAAATAAATGTAAATACATACACACTAAACAATTATACACAAATTATGGGATTGTTTATTTTATCTACACGACAACAATAGAACACAATTTATGCTTCAACAATAGAAACCCGTCTTTTTATTTGGTTTTATTTGTGTTATTATTGCTAGATAGCAACAATGGGCATGATTATGTGTATTTCCTTTCCATTTTTAATTTGTCGTTGATTTAAATTTGAATAATTGCTTTTATTTTAATTTACAGGCGATCTTCCGTGGGTACATTTATTAGACAACCGACTGAATCTAATTCTAAAACAACAAAAGCACCACCACCAAAACTCGATTATAGATCAATGGTATCAGTTGAAGATATGCCAGAGTTATTTGTATCATTCGATAGTAAGTATTTCTTTATTATTCAAAAAATACAACATTTATACGATAAACAAATAATACAGTTTTGCACCAGTTGCCTGATTAACAGCTAGATTAAATTAATATACGTTCTTTCATATAGTTATGCTAATTTTTAAAATATTAATTAATAATTAAATAGTATGTGCTGTGTAGTAATCTTTTTGTCTAATTATTTGTTAATTGCTGCAGTACGTTCTCCCAATTTTGGGCTAGACATTGGTAGGTTTGCATGTATTTGCAATGCATGTTATTATTTTAATAGCACAAAAAACAATTTACTCAAAAATAACATGATAAATTAAAAAACTAATTAAATATTATTTGTTTTAATTCTCTATAATTATCAATAGCATACTACAATCAATCAATATGACTTCTTATTATTTCTGTCTTTCTTTCTCTGTACGTCCATGAATTGTGATAGAGAGAAAAATTGTTATTTTTGTATCAATTGGTGGAAAATTAGTTGATTTATCCGGCTATATTTCAGTTAAAATAGTTTAATTGATAAAACCTTCACCCTCAATTTTCAATAAAATTCCGGACATTCTAAAGACAATTTCAGTGGAGGAATGTAAAATGGTTCAAGGCTATATTGACGAAATAGACTTTCAAAAAATTTCGATCGACATTATTTCTCTTCTATCGTCAATTAACGGACATATTGTGTCAATTAAAAATGAATTATTTATAAATTAACGTTTATAACGTATCGATTTTGTTGTTGTTTCTATTGTAGAATTAATACCAAGACCGGCTCGTTCATGTGAAGATCCACCATTATATTTACGTTTACGTATGGGTAAACCATTAGATAAACCAATACCACGTTCAACGCCATTAATGTCATATGGTAAAAAGAAGATGCGACCAGAATATTGGTTTAGTGTACCAAAGAATCGTGTTGATGAATTATATAAATTTATTCAAGCATGGTGTCCACATTTATATGGCGAATTGAATGAAGAACAGGTAGGTGTTTATATTGTTTTATTGATAAAAATTTTATTGTTCAATTGAATTTCGAGTTTAATTAAAATTTTAAATTAAAATTACAATACCTGTACGATAGCATCAGCATTATAAGTGGGAAACTTGTATATAATTTTATTTAATGATGATTAATTTATGCAATTATGGAAGTTTTTATATTGTTTTGGCAACAATGCAGTTGATTTTGTTAATTGATTAGCTATTACATCATTTACCTCGTCCAGGTCCAGAAATCGATTTTTTTCTGTTGTTATTCGATTCTTTTATTGTTGTTCTATTCAAAACACAGTACAATAATCGAGGTTGTAATTAACTAGTTTCTAGAACTGGAAAAAGAGGAAATGATTATTTTGTCAATTAGGTTTTATCTATTTTGTCATCTTTTTGGCAGATAAAAGCACGTAATTTTACATTAATTGAAATGGATACGGAATTATGGAGTGAAGAACCAACACCATCAGCCAGTCGTCATGGTAGTCAGGATGGTGAAATTACAGATATCACTAAAGAAAGTTGGGAGGTATGTCTTTATTATTATTATTGTTATTGTAATTTAATTAATAAATGAGAGTTTCGTGAACAAATAACTAAATAATTGAAAATATTGATGAATATATACTGAAATTTAGTTGTTTGTGGGTACAGCTTATCAAGGCCCCATACGCAAAGATCTACAACATCATCAAGACGCAGACTATGTCAGCAGACGACAGTGATGAGGTGATTAACACCTGCACTACACATTGCCACACTGTTTTTCTATGTCTGCCCCCATTTTCGAGAAAAAATAAAACGTCAACGATTTCCATGTATTTTCTTTTAAATCATTTGCAATTACAATGAAGACCTTCAAAATACATGGAATTTGTTAGGTTTATTATATCAACCGATACATAACAATAACAAAAAAAAAATACAATTTACACACAGTAGTGGCTTCATTTTAGACTAAACTTGATGTTTGATGTTAGATTAATTTTATTTATTTAGTGCCCTTTTGTTTATTTGTTGGACATCTTAGAGAGTCCCTATTAGTTTCTTAAATGTTTCATCTATCCTTTAATTTGTAAATAAATAAGAGACTTAATTAATAACAACATTGATAAGAAATTATATGTAAATACAAACGCCACATGACTGTCAAATAAAATATTCTGTTGGAAAAGTTACAATTATAAAAATAACTCGTTAAAGTCTCTAACTAGTTGCCAATTTTGTTTCATACATTTACTATTTAGTATTTTTTAAAGTTTAAATTTTTCCAAAAATCGTGTGGTGTATGATGATTGATGTTGCCACTTTTGTATTATCATAAATCTATTATCAATTTTTTAATATAAATCGGTCTTTCTATTTAGGTATTACCAATGTCAGAAGAATATCGGAGGGCTTTCCATTTATCAGCTGCACCATCACTAGATGTTGAATTAACACCACCTGATCTAATCGGTACCACTGAAATATTAACTGATACCCATCGTGAGGCATTATGTCGACATTTACCAGCTAGAGCTGAAGGTTATGCTTGGACATTAGTATTTAGTACAAGTCAACATGGTTTTAGCCTTAATTCAATGTATCGTAAAATGTACAAACTCGAATCACCTATTTTACTCGTCATTGAAGATACCGACAATAATGTAAGTCTTTTAATTTAATTAATTTTCTATTATTATTATTATTATTGTTTTAATTGGAAGGTATTTGGTGCTTTAACGTCGTGCGCCTTTCAAGTCTCTGAACATTTCTATGGAACGGGTGAATCGTTACTATTCAGATTTACACCCGAATTTCAAGTATATAATTGGACAGGTGAGAATTTGTATTTTATTAAAGGCAACAATGAAAGTTTAAGTATCGGTGCTGGCGATGGTAAATTTGGTTTATGGTTAGATGGTGATTTATATTTAGGCCGTTCAGAAACTTGTAAAACTTACGGTAATGATCCATTGACGCCTAAAGTTGATTTTGTTGTTAAAACACTCGAATGTTGGGCATTTATTTCAAGTTAATTTAAAGTCGTTTATGATTTCTCAATTGTATTTTAAAATATTTTTATGTTTATTATTTGTGCGAAAAGGAACCAAACAAAATTTCTATAGATGATGAAAGTACTGATTATTTTTGTTGTAATTTCGTTTCATTAACAAATATTAATCTAATAGGGAATTACATGATAGTGATTGATTAAAAGAAAAAAAAAACGAATTAAAACAAAGAACTTGAGATCATATTAGACGAGAGCTTTAGACGTAGTCAAGAACACTACCGCACAACTATTAAAAAAAAGAAGCTTAATACTAGTTATAACGACTGCCGTTCACTTTTTCTACAATTAAAAAAAACCAAATTCAAAAAAGAACCAATTTTATTACACTTTTGTAAAACGATTTCTACTATCAAGGAATGTGCCTGTTTCATTTCCACTTGTATTTTAATAGCTTACTAGTCATTTTTTAATTATACTATCATTATAATTGTATCTATTAAATATTAATTTAATCATTAAGTGAATGGCGGTTCGATTGTTGCATAGTTATTCTAGTGTCATTCTATGTTGCTTAGCTTACAACGAATGACCGGCTCATAGCGGTGTTCTACTTGTGTTTAATTATATCAAATATTATTATATCATTATTATTATTAATCAATGAATTACGAAAAAAATATAACTAGCAGAAGATTATGAAAAACGAGATTTAACTACGCAGCCCAGGTTTCAAGAAGTATGATTGTGTTGTAGCAATTGTGTCGAGGGTCATATTGGCTGTAGTTTATGTCTATATGTCAATTAGGTGCGTATAGAACACGCCATATCAGTTGTCAATTTAATGATTTAATGTTTAGAGGCTGTTAAAAGGCGGACTGCAGGTTTTTGTACCATTTGTCTTATTATTATTATTATTATTATTATTATTATTATTATTATTATTGTTAAATGTTTAAAATATTTAAAATTGTAATAAAGAATAATTGAATAACAGTTTTTTTTAGCTGTCTCAGTTGGAAATTATATGCCTGTTATTAAAGAATTGATGATTGATGATAATACGTTCAGCTTCTTAGCATCAAGCGGCAGTCCGTACATATTTAATTAGATTAGTTTTGATGTCTAAGTTGTGTACTATAACAATTATCCCAGATATTTATCTCTGTAAAAAAAAGAAACTGTATATAAAATTAATATTAAATAAACAGAATCTAACAGATCGTCTGAATTCGTAGGTAGAATCACCCTGTATTTTGCATTAAATTCAATTTATTGATGGTTTTGGTTCAAGTTGAGCAGTGAAGCTATAACGTCGAGCCTAACTTGTAGTCTTCGATACACTTGATGGCTTTATTAGTAATAATCAACGACGTACGTTCTTGTTCGAGTTGTTCAATAAAATTGTGGATAAATTTGAAATTCCGCGCTTAAATGGATTGTTGGTTGCATAACCGGTTTGGTGTTTAGTTCTAGTTATCCAGGACGGGTACCAACATAATAACTAAACAGTTGCTAATCGAACTGTCTATTCGCTTGTCTGTTGGAGTTCACTGGAGGGTCAGGGGCGTATTTAAACATTATATTATGGCTCTTTCAAGATTTTCCATCAGTCGTATGACTGGCGTAACAAAGTCGCTATTAAATACGTACCGGCTATCAATAAACCCCAAAATTGGAGCAATGGTGAGTTGATAATAATCGATTCAAACTAGAATGTGTTATGTCATCAGTCAAAATCCAAACAAAAAGCCGCAAATACTTTACTAATTAATCATATAAGAAATTGTAATATTTATGGAAGAATTTCAGTCTTGCAGTTGTGGTTTCCGCATAGAACGCGACACTTTCGGCGAATTACAAGTGCCGAATGACAAATATTATGGGGCCCAAACAGTGCGATCGACAATCAATTTCCCAATTGGCGGCGAATTCGAGCGGATGCCGGTAAATTGTTTGCTTATCGAAAAACTTATAGCTAACTTCTTTCTGTTAGTATCCGATAATTACTGCAATGGGTATTTTGAAGAAAGCCGCCGCTATTGTTAATAAAGAATTCGGTTTGGATGCGAAGATCGCTGATGCTGTATCGCAAGCGGCCGACGAGGTGATTTCCGGTAAATTGTACTGTGATCATTTCCCGTTGGTTATCTGGCAGACCGGTTCGGGCACTCAGACTAATATGAATACGAATGAAGTCATCAGTAATCGCGCTATTGAGATGCTTGGCGGTGAATTAGGCTCGAAAGAACCCGTCCATCCCAACGATCACGTCAATAAGAGTCAAAGTAGCAACGATACGTTTCCAACGGCTATGCATATTGCTGTTGCTTTAGAAATCGAACATACGCTCATGCCAAATTTGAAATTGTTACTTTGCTCGTTGGATAAGAAAGCCCAAGAATTTTGCGAAATTATAAAAATCGGCCGAACCCACACACAGGATGCTGTACCGTTAACGTTAGGACAGGAATTTAGTGGATATGTCCAACAGATTGCTTTCGGTATCGAAAGAGTCCAAGCAACATTGCCCCGATTGTATATGTTGGCGTTAGGTGGTACAGCTGTTGGGACTGGTTTGAACACACATAAAGGATTCGCTGAGAAATGTGCCGCCAAAATTGCCGAATTAACTAAATTACCGTTCGTAACAGCACCCAACAAATTTGAAGCTTTAGCCGCGCATGATTCAATGGTTGAAGTCTCGGGGGCCCTCAACGTAGTTGCTGTGTCTTTAATGAAAATCGCTAATGATATCAGGTGACTATTTTAATTAAAAATTCACACGTCACTAGATAAACAGCAAAACAATTTATCACTACAACTTGTTATCTAAATGTTAATATTGTTATAAATAAAAACTGTAGAATTTCGCAATAATAATAGAATAAATTCAACAGGTTTCTAGCATCGGGACCTCGTTGTGGTTTAGGCGAATTGACACTACCAGAGAACGAACCGGGTAGTTCTATAATGCCAGGAAAAGTGAATCCAACCCAATGTGAAGCCATAACGATGGTAGCCGCCCAAGTGATGGGTAATCATGTTGCTGTTACGATCGGTGGATCGAATGGTCATTTCGAATTGAATGTTTTCAAACCGGTAATGGTGGCAAATGTGTTGCGTTCAATCCGTTTACTTGGCGATAGTTGTAAATGTTTCACAACTCGTTGTGTTGATGGTATTGTAGCCAATCGGGAACGCATCGAGAAGATATTGCACGAAAGTTTAATGTTGGTTACCGCTTTAAATCCACATATTGGCTACGATAAAGCAGCACAAATCGCTAAGACTGCCCATAAAGAGGGTACAACATTAAAAGAGGCAGCATTGAAATTAGGCTTTTTAAATGAACAACAATTCAACGATTGGGTGAAACCGGAGGAGATGTTAGGCCCGAAATAAACACTCAGATAAATTCTCATTTGCGTTAAATCTTTGATAAAATAAATTGTTTCTTAATTTGATCTTTTGACCTGTTTTTTCTTGATATTTTTGATAACACATTGAATTTCTCTTATTATTCGATTTTATATCGTGACAAAATGTTGAAACGATTATTGAAGCCGGCATTTTGCAATGTGAAAAATTACAGTACGAAAATTGGTATTGTTGGGGCGCCGTTTGAATATGGACAGCCGATTAGTGGGGTGAGTCAAGGACCGGCCGCCTTGCGTGACGCGAATCTAATCCAACATATTGCAAACATACGTAAGTTGCAAGATTTTCTAAACATGCAAGCGAAATTATAGGCGATCTAACTGGATCTGAGTTTAAAATATTAGAAACTACAATTCGCCAACTGTTTTATCAAAAACTCTAAATTTTAGATTTTCTTGAAATATACAGGGTGAGTCAAGACGATCTCCTATTAAAATTACAAAAAAAAACTAACTTTGGAAAGTTCCTGAAATTTTATTATACACCTGTTTTCCTACATGTAAAAACATTGTAATTCTACCAACCCTGGTATATGGGGTAGAATGCACTACCCCATATACTTTCGAATTTAAATGGGTTGGTATATTTTTATTGCACATTTAGATTCTATCGTGAAATTGACGCGTTAATACTTTTTGAGGAAATTGATTTTTCTGAAAGTTTCAATTTTGTAATGATTAAAAATTCATATCATTGGAAATATTGTTAGACAATCAAAATTTGGAACTCAAATAGCTCAAACTATGTACTTTATTTCAAATTTTATAGAACTGAATTATTTTTCAGCGTTTAGCTGAAATAAATTCTTCTTTCAACCACTTTTCACATCGTCATTATTGAATCATAGACTTTCAAACAAGGGAGAAAACTAATGGGCTGAAAGAATAATTTATTTCAGATAAATATTGAGATTATTTAATTATGTAAAATTTGATAGAAAGTACATTTTCTCTATTTGAATTCCGAATTTTAATTATTCCAACGCAATGGCTTTGAAATACGAATTTTTCAAACCAATACTGCAAAATCAAAAATTTCAGAACAAGTCAAAATTCATACAACATTCATACGTTAGGCCATAGGTCGCGTTATCAATTTCAACATGAAATCTAAATTTGCAATAAAAAATCTACCATTCGATTTAAAATAAGAAAGTAGGGTGCACTAGAATAGTTTTTAGGAGTAGTTCAGTTGGGAAAACGTGTACATACACAGAAACTCCTTCAAATTAGAGCTTGTTATATTTTTGATAGACCATCATCTTGGCTCACCCTGTGCGTAAATCGAACCCAAATTATGCCTTATTTTCGGCGAAACGTTGCAGTTTTTGCTAATCATTCTCATAAATCAACTTCTATTTTATGAATATCAGAGCAGGTAAAAAAACTTTGGAAACATCTTGAAGGCTTTTTTGGCAATTACTGAATTATTAACTGTGAAATTATTTTTGCTTTAAGTAGGATGTAGTTTCTTTTGCTTTAAACTTGGGGCTAGTCGAGCGCGTCTCGATTTACCAAAAAACGTAACAATCCAGGTCCGGAGATGGACGTGAAGGACTACGGCGATGTCCGGTACGCAATCAATGATGCGGTTTTAAAACAACAAATTCCTAACGTTGACATGAAACTATTCGCACATATGGCAGCTGGTAATGCAGCCGTTTCGAAAAAAGTCCAACAAGTTATTCACGACGGCCGTCAATGTATCACGTTAGGTGGCGACCATTCAATCGGTAATGAATAGAAGCGAGTCGAAAACGACCTTGTAGAACTTTTACAATTTATTTAAACGAAACCAACTCTAAACATTCTAGTTGTTGGTTCAATTGATGGTCATCTACAAGCAAAAAACAACAATATTTGTTTATTATGGGTGGATGCTCACGCTGATTTAAATACAAACACCACCTCACCGACCGGCAACATCCACGGTATGCCTTTAGCGCTATTAGTGAAGGAGTTAGCTGATTATTGGCCGTATTTACCCGGTATGGATTGGCAAAAACCTGTACTCTCGTTACGAAATGTCGCTTATATTGGTCTACGATCAATCGACTCTTATGAACGATTAGTTATCGAACAATTCGGCATAAATGCGTTTGGCATTGAGTACGTTGAAGATTACGGCGTTAGTGCCGTTGTTAAAATGGCACTAGAACGAATCGATCCGAGACAAGAACGCAGCATACATTTAAGCTTCGATATTGACGCTTTAGACTCTTTAGAAGCGCCCAGCACAGGAACCGCCGGTACTTCTAATTTACCACCCAATTTCTAATCGTAACTCTCAATTGATTACAGTTAGAGGCGGCTTGACGCTGCGCGAAGGCGTTCATATTGTGGAAGAAATCCACAAAACTGGCCGATTAGGTGCCATGGATTTAGTTGAAGTGAATCCCCAAATTGGCGACAGGAATGACGTTAAGAAAACGGTAGAAGCTGCAATTCATGTAATCCAATCCGGTTGTGGGTATCATCGACGTGGTTTAGTACCTTATGGAAATACAACATTACCATTACCGCAATAGTTGAAGGAGAAATTTCGAAAAAATAGGACAATTTCTACAAGTCATGCTAATACTTGTTAGATTTTTTCGCTTAAATGGAATATTAATTAGAATGCCCTTGCGAATTGTTGAGAGTTCAAGAACAAATCGACACTTTCATACTTTTACCAATCGCTAAGTAATTAATGTACAATGACTCGTTTTTTCTATTTGACCAATAATTAGAATCTTTAATTGAGTAGTGTTTATTTAGTAATTAGAAGGTGATACAGTTGGATAAATTACAGAATTTGGACTTTTTGAATTGGTTGTCTAGCCCTGAAAGTACCACCGTTTTGGGCAATCTTTCAGTTTCTTTCTATTTGACTAATTATAAGAGCATTTAACGGAGTAATCTTTATTTATGAATTACAAGGTAATACAATTGGATAAATTAGAAAATTTTGATCTTTTGGGTTGGTTGTTTAGCCCTGAAAATACCACCGTTTTCGACAATCTTTCAGTTTCTTTCTATTTGACTAACTATAAGATTATTTAATTATTTTATTAATTAGAAGGTAATACAGTTGGATAAATTAGAGAATTTTGATCTTTTGGGTTGGTTGTCTGGCCCAGAAAGTACCGCCGTCTTCGGCAACAGTAACGCTAAATTTTTACACACAATTATAAAACAGATATTTCCAAAAAAAAATCAAATTACTTACAATATTTGGTAATTTCCAGCTGGTGCAGGAGCTCTCCATTTCAATACTAGATCATTCTTTTCGACTGAATTCTTATGGGTGGCTCCACTCTATAGAAACCCCAAAAACCATTAAAAAACCCTCTCAAAATTCGAAAATACTCAAACTCACCGCAACAGTTCCGTGACAATTGATGGCTTTAATATATCGATCATCGGCGCTGATATCGAAAGCACCAACGGCCTTATCGCCGTCGCGTACTTGCAACAAGAATCCTTTGAACGGCTTCTTTCCGGCGATTTTAATTTCGATCAATTCATTAGCTTTGGCTTCTTTCTTGTTGACGGTAACACTGTACGGCAATGGGGACTTTTGGGGTTCGACTGGATGTTTTGGGGTCATATCATCACAGACGGTTTCCGGGGCGCCGGCCGAATAACCCCAACTGACTGCCACTAGACCAGCGAATATCAAGAGGGTCGATTTCATCATTCTGTAAAATAATGAGTTGAGTTGAGGTGAGGTGAGTAGGAGACTTACTTGTCCCTGTTGATCTCCTCTTTAGACCGAAGCTGGAACTCTATTGAACTGAGAATCCTTTCGGTTGATTTACTTTCAAATAGTAAAGATTCAGGTAGAGGGGGAATTAAATTTTATATGAAACAAATTATTAAGTATGAATAAATTAACATGTTATTATTAATTTTAATTTTGGCTATTCTACAAGTTCGTTAATATAATTACATTCGTTTTTGTGGGTTGTTTATTTTAAGTTAAATCCCTTTCGTGAAAGGAAGTTACTTTAAGACCGTGTCAAGGAGAACATTGTTTCCATAATAATACTTTGGAAAATACCTGGAATTTTACGGTCTAAAGATTCGTATTTTGATTATTTAAATGAATTTTTTATCAGAAAGGTAATGAAAATCAACCTCGAATCAGAACAGATTTTCTTTTAACATTTCCACCAGCAGGCCTTTATTTGGCTTCAAACGGTGTCAGATTATGAATTTATTACAAACGTGACGCAACCGTTTTCAGACAACTTTCACACATGTAAATTATTGATCTGATTATAATTAGGTAACGTCTTCGAGATTGATTGCCAATTATGCCAATTTTGTACGATTTATAAAAAGGGAAATCGGGTTTTCGTACGGCAATTTCACCAAACTGTATTTATTTATTTGTATTTCAATTATAATACACGATGTTTTAACAGAAACTAGAGAAAAGTAGGTAGAAGGGCAGTTCTGCCTGTTGATAATCAAACGATGAATTCTAAAAATTCGATTCAATTAAAAAGAACCTTATGAGAATGTCGGAAGAAGCGAGTTCTTCGTTTAAGTTAAACAATAAAATCAAATTAAGAACAAAATCGTTAAAATAATTAAAAATAAATCAACAGAATTTCCACCTATTTCCACATTCATTACAGAGAACAAACGTTGTCATCGGTTCGTCGGCTGATCGTGTTTGTACTTGATTATATGTACAATTCCTCTTTTTACATTTACCACATTTTAATAAATCAGTTTTTGTACCTTGTACAGTTGCTAATTGAGCATCATTGATAGCTTCTTTTGTGAAACGTTCACGTAATTGTTTGATTTCATCATTTGCCATTTCTTCAGCTGTCATTGTAGCTAAACGAATCGCTGAGATTGCACCAATACGGAAATTTGTACGTAAATTTGGATTTTTAACATCTTTTAAATTGGCAATACGTGAACGTACACGATTCTTATAGCGCATATCTGTATTTTTGAATTCTTGATAGATCGCCTCTTCTAATTCTTCGGCTAGATCTTCTGGGGAGGCGCAGCCTGTATAATCGACATGAAAATAAATACAATTAGACACGATTATGTAAGTATTGAGAAATCTTCAACCTTCAAATTCTTCACCGTCACATCTAATTGCCGCCGCTAACATTTCTCTACATTTCAGTCGTACAGCGTCTGTTGTATTTGAACTGGTTGGTGGGAATTGATTTGGCAATTTTCTATCTTTATCCCGATTATCGTCGCGACGTTCATCTTTATCTTTCTTCGGTTTTGTCGTGGACGATGGTGTTGTTGTTGTGGTTGTATTTGTCGTTGATGTTGTTGAACTAGCCGATTCTTTAGAATTCAAAAATTTCTTCCAATTCTTAATCAATGTCTTCGATAAACTTATAACCTCATCATCTTTACTTGATTTACGTAAAGCATTCACCGTCATACCAATACGTGTCTTTGTTAATACTTCCAAATTTATATTTAACGTTTGTAACGCTTTCAATAGATCCATAGCCTGTTCTTGACCCTACAAAAACAAATGATACATTTTTAAATTTCCCGCTTATAAAAACAATTGTAATTCGACAAGAAAAAAACATAATCGCATCGAAATGCCAATTTTGAAACAATTCTTATCGAAATTATTGTTCGATATCGTTCATTAATCATCGTCAATCGGTGTTAATAACCCAATTATTGTTGTATTTATAGTAATCGAGGCGAAAACCTACACTTCCATCTTCTGACGTCATTTTATTAAGTTTCTTCTGTATTCTAAGAACTTCCTCTTCAACACTCATCCTGTTTTATTTAAATAAACACCAATTAGTATGTTTTTCTTAGAAAAAGAACAAAATTTTATAAAAATTCTCGTAATTTTCGTTGAATATGAACGACGCTTCCTCCTCCACGATTCCACAGCAAATCTAGAGGGACGAGGAACAGCCGACAAAGAACAGTGTCGCCAAACTTACCGGCCCTAAATCCGCAAACCATCAATCGAACCACCAAACAATTAATTATCGATAATTCCAAACAAATAGTACAGATTAAAGGATCCAATTTGAAAATTAATTGTTGTTTTATAAATTGTTTAACAAAACCAGCTCAAATATATTATTATTATTTATTATTACCACATTTTTAATATCGAAATTGAGTCATTTGAAGTATTAACAAATCTCCCAATCATTGTAAAATTTCTACTAACAACACCTTAATTATCAACTTTCACCCAAAATCATCTTCTATTACAAGACTTATCCTTAATGTACCAACATTTCAAGAGATATAAGTAAACTGGCAACATTGTAGCCGGCTAAACAATCTTGCGCAATGTTGATGCAATGCTACCAACAGATATCAAACTAAAAAACACAGCGTTTCAATTAATTATGCCATATATTAACTAACTACTAATAATAAAAAATAATTTAATTTTATTGTAGCTAATTTTGTGGAAGTTGCGATTTATTTGTATGTTTTTTTGCAAATAATTTGTCGAATTTCTGTCGAATTGTGTTGGTACCGGCGATGTCAAATGTCAAATTTAAATGTCACATTGTTCTAACCTTAATTGATTTTCTGGAAATTATTTAAAGATTTAAAATTTTTAATAATTGAACGAACAAATGTGTACAGCCACCACACAATGTATAGAACAATTACAAATTTGATCAATAAAGTGAAATTGTCCGAACGATTTATTCTACCGCAAGTACATTGGAATTACCGATATCGATTATTGTGTTATTATTGTAATTTTTAGATAACATCTCGTTATTCCATCAAGAACTCATTACGTAGATTAACAAGCAGTACGGAATCGCAAAGCGTTTATTTAGTCGACGAAGACCAACATGTGAATCATAACGTTAAAAGTACGGTTAATAAATATACGGAAAGAACGTACACTTGTGGTGATTTAAGGGTGGATAATATTGGCGAAATTGTAACTTTATGTGGCTGGTTAGAGTATCAGCGGATGAAAAAATTCGTGGTCTTACGTGACAGTTACGGAGAAACACAACTTTTGATTAAAGACATTGTATTTCTCAAATTTTATTATTAATTCTTGTTAATTATTGTATTTTTAGGATATATCGACGCAAGAGATATTGGAGACGTTACCTTTAGAATCGATAATAAAAATCCGCGGTACTGTATTATCGCGTCCATTAAATATGCGTAATGCTAAACAGAAAACTGGTGATATTGAGGTATTAGTTGATGAATTTAAAGTATTAAATTATGCTAAACCCAATGTACCATTTCATATACGCGAATTTCAAAGAGCTAAAGAATCATTACGTATGCAATATCGTTATTTAGATTTGCGTTTTCCATTTATGCAACGTAATCTACGTGTACGCTCCGAAATGTTGATGAAAATGCGAGAATTTTTAATCAACAAATCCGGTTTTGTTGACGTTGAAACACCGACTTTATTTAAAGCGACACCGGGTGTAAGTTGAGTTTATTTAATTTTAATATCAGCCAACTTTAAAAATATTGAAACATAGGGGGCACAAGAATTTATAGTACCGACCCGGTTTCCAGGTGAATTCTATTCATTAGTACAAAGTCCACAACAATTTAAACAGATGTTGATGGCTGGATCAATTGATCGGTAATTGATTTGAAAACAATTACTACAATTGTTGAAATTTAGTTATTTTCAGATAGCGAGATGTTATCGCGATGAAAGTGCACGTTCTGATCGACAACCGGAATTTACACAGCTCGATATTGAGATGTCGTTCACGAATTTAGAGAATATTTTGAAATTAATTGAAGACTTATTATCGTACTCTTGGCCGAAATTCCTAGATCCAATCGCAAATAAATTCGATAGAATCGCCTATAATGACGCAATGGAATTGTACGGGACCGATCAACCGGATACCCGAATAGATTTTAAAGTAATTACATTCAGAATTGATTACAATTATAATTTTCTATATTGATTTCAGTTGAAAAATTGTACAGAATTGTTGGGTTTAAATCCGAAATTGTGCAATTCGCCGAATTTTGGAGCGTATTGTCTGATTTTCCCACAACAATACGCTAATTTACCGAAAAGTTTAAAAGAGAATTTCGCTAAAATATCAAAACAATACCCATCCGTCCATTTTATACAAAATAAAGTTACAAATCGTAAGGAGTGGACAACGAAAATTTCGAAATTATTACCGGAACAATTGGCCGAGAAATTTTTTACTAATTTCAACTTAACTGATGGTTGTATCTTATTTTTAGCATACGGTGATAGGAATCAAACAGTAAATTATTTAATTTCAATCGACTTTATATTAATTTAATTGTTTTCAGCAAACACTCCTAGGTCGAATTCGTTTAGATTACGTTAATCATATCGAAAATCTTGGTGTTAATGTTCGTAAAAAAGGAATGCACCTTTTATGGGTCACCGATTTCCCATTATTCGAACCCGGTGATTCCCCGAATACGCTCAAATCAGCACACCATCCGTTTACAGCGCCACATCCCGATGATCTTCATCTATTAGATTCATCACCACTACAAGTATTTCTAATTATTTTTAATTATGTTTTATCGATATTGATTTTTTAGGTGAGAGCTCTATCTTATGATCTAGTTTTAAATGGTAATGAAATCGGCGGCGGTTCTATTCGTATACACGATCCAAATCTTCAGAAACAACTCTTCAAATTGCTCGATATAAACGATGATAAAATGCAGCATATTATCGATATGTTATCATCTGGATGTCCGCCGCATGGCGGTATTGCTTTAGGTTTAGATCGATTAATGTCGAAAATATTAAATACAACAAGTATTAGGGATGTTATTGCATTTCCGAAGACATTCGAGGGACGAGATCCGTTAAGTGGCGCACCCTCGGCCATTTCCGAAATTGAAGAGAAACTGTACCATATAAAAACAACCAAATAAGTTTAACAATCATTTTTATATTATTATTCTAAAATTAGAACAATTTTAGGTTGTTTCTATTTAAAATAGACAGCTTTTTAAGTAATTATTGTTAGTTGGAGTTTTGAATTACCCGCCATTTTGTGAGTTACGATTTTTGTTTATTCTTGTCAGTGTTGTTAATCGAAGAAAATGAAATTCCCTACTATTGTTTTTGGTGGGGTTGGTTTGGTTTGGGGGAAATATGGGTCTATGGTTTGACGTACTGTTTGTCATGTCAGTGTGTCAGTTGTCATCGTAATGTCACAATTGTTTAGTATTATTTACATTATGTGTTTATTGTTAATGGTAAAATTTAAAAAAATGCCCAACGAAGAAAGTGTAATTTGTTAGAGGAATAATGTAGCAATTGGATTTGGTTGTTTCTTTTTTAAGTCAATTTAATTGTAAGCAATAATGGCATCAGAAATGCTCAACAATAAGAGAATTACGCAATAAAAGTAAGAAAATTGCAAAAAAAATCGTCGGAGGAGTCCTTATATTAAAAGTAGTTTTTGCTCAGTTGTGCGTCCGGCAACAATATGCCGCCACAGATAATTAATATTTCATTAAGTGGTATTGTGGTGTGTTTATTCGTATTAGTTGGGTATGCAGCTGTTGATTTAGTGCCATGTGATAAATCACGTCGTGTATTTACGAATTCATGGGGTGTCATTACCGATGGTCCAATCGGTTCAAATTATACACAAGATAGCCATTGTGAATGGCTAATCAAGGCCAATGATAGTGACCAATTTATAACGTTGAGCTTTCGCAGTATGGGCACCGAATGTTCATACGATTATGTATTCGTATATGATGGTGATTCGTTTAAATCACCATTATTGGGCAGTTTTAGTGGTAAAACTGAACCACAACAAGTGGTCGCATCATCCGGTTATATGCTAGTGTTATTATATAGTGATACAAATTATGTATTGGATGGTTTCCGTGCTGAATTCTCAATAACTGATTGTCCGAATAATTGTTCAAATCATGGTTTATGTTATCAACATCGTTGTGTGTGTGAAAGTGATTGGGGTGGGACGGATTGTTCAAGGAAATTATGTCCGGACAATTGTGGCCAATATGAGAGTCGTGGTTATTGCGAAGATGGTGTTTGTGTTTGTTATAGAGGCTATACGGGACAAACGTGTAGTTTATATAAAAATGATCCAAATGGCAATCGATGGCATTGGTTGTCACATTCGGATGGTGGTTTACAACCACGTGCCGCCCATACAGCTGTATATATTGATGAGACTGATTCGTTATATGTTTTCGGTGGTTATAATCTCAATCGTATACTTAGTGATTTAGAAATTTACGATTTTAAAATTAGCAAATGGAGGGATGAAAATGGACAAATATTGCCCGATCAAAGTTTATTAAATACAATCGATCCGGCGTCTATAGCGAAAATGATCGAACATGCCGGTCCCGATTGGGAACAAAAATGGGGTATCAATACAAGAACATCATTTCTACGGAATTTACTCTATACTGTTACCGATAATACAACATTCACTAGACGTAGACAGAGACATTCACGGATTAGTGAGAGTTATAAACCGGATGGACGGTACGGACATGCTTCATGTGCTGTAAATGGAGGTTTCTTAATATTTGGTGGTAAATTAGAGAATGGTAGTCTAGCGAATGATTTATGGTTCTATGATGTTAAAAAGAGAAAATGGCAACAACGAGCGTTATTAACACAAATCCAACCACCACCATTAACCCGACATACGTTAACTTTAGCACAGGGTACAATTTATTTATTTGGTGGTAGTACTGAAGATGGTGAATTTTCATCGCGTCTATTCTCTATAGAATTATCACCAGATGGTGATGAAAATTGGACTGAAATTAAACCAAGAGGTGGTAAAGAATTAGATGTTCGTGTAGTTGCACATACTACAGTCTATCATAAAGCAACTAATTCTTTATTAATTTATGGAGGGATAGTAGCCGGTGTTGCTCGATTTTCAAAATTATCCGATCGTATGTTTGCATTCCAATTAGATAATCGCCATTGGACTGAAATCCATTATACACGTGAACATTTACGTGAAAAATTCGTACCAAGAGAACGAGCATTCCATACAGCGAATATATTTGGCAATTATTTAATTATATTCGGCGGTTATTCCCATCGACATAATAAAGAGGAGATCTGTTACGATAATCAAATGTATTTATACCATTTGGGTTGTCATACATGGGTAAATCCGGATATCTTAGGAAAATCCCATAATTCTCATTATCCAAAACAACAAGGTGTTTTTGCACATGCTGCCAGTATACGTAATGGGAATACAATTATATTAGTTGGCGGTTATCATGGTAATGTTAATGGTGATTTATTAGCTTATACGGTACCACCAATGATTGCTACAAGAATTGGTGAACCATACGATCCAGAATCAACATGTATCCGTCATAAAAATTATGGTGAATGTTCAGCTGATCCGGAATGTGGTTGGTGTTCAGCTGATGAATTATGTTATGGTAGAACAATTGGTGCAAATTGTACAACAAATTTACAAACAACACGTTGTCCAGGCGTTTGTCCGGCATTAGGCGATTGTCATTCATGTTTAATACATGGTCATATCGAGAAAAATCAACAACATTTAATATCAGCATCACATAAATTAGGTTTAGGCGAATGTACATGGTGTGTACAAAATGCCCGTTGTCATCATAAAGATGATAATTATGGTGTTTGTGGATTAAGGGAGGATAGTCCAAGTCAAATACCTGGCTGGTGGGGTACTAAAGGTACTGAAGTTATTGAAGCTGAACAATGCCGACAATTGGACAGACGACCTGGATTGACTTTTGTTAAATATTATCATCCTGTTAATTTTACACAGCCCGATAAAGTCACCATTATCAATGCAACAACGGTAAGACATAAAGTTTCTAACAAGAGAATTCAATCTAAACAATCCAGAAAATATTTCACGAATTTCTAGAGAATTTGTACCTCGTAGTTCACTTGTAAGTAGGTTAAAAACATTCGTCTGAGAATGACTCGAGGATTTTCAAAAATCCCAAAGTGAATCCTTTTAACCAACTTCCAAACGAGTTACAAGCTTCTAATTCGACTAGAATAACCCCCAGAGATCGCCTTACAGATCTTTAAAATAGTTTTTAAATCGCTCGTTAAATAATGGGAGTTGTCGCAAGAATTCATAGCCTGATCTGAATAATAGCGAAATATTTTTGTGAATTTCTATTAAATCAAATCATCTTATTTTGTCCTAATAGATAAGTCTAATGAATTGCGGTTTGAGTAGGTCATATTTCGAGTTTTGTAACACTAAACTATTTTCCTAGAACTCGATAATAGTTGAATAAATGAGGTGAAAAACTCGAAATTCTCGTTAATTTCGTGTAGAAAAGCAATTATTATAATTTAAAAAAATGTTTCTATTTGTCATATCCAATAGAGATATTGTAAAATAAAATTTTCTCGATAAGAAACTTTAATTTACATTGTCGGATTTCTCTTGATTTAATCATTTTAAGAAAGTAACGACACTTATTAAGAAATCACAACACACCCTTTCATGGTCAAAAAGACATTAAATTAAAACCTGTAACAGGCACCTTTCGAATCTATTCATTGTTTTATAATTCGAATTTTTGACGACGAGAATTAAATTCCTGTGAATGTAACAAAAAAGTTTAATTTAAATGTTTTAATCTTACAAGCCGAATTTAGAATATTTAATTATCCATTGTGTTTCCGAATGAAAGATTTTTAAACATACAGCTACGAATTCGCGTTATTTATGCCTTATTTTGATTGAAAACTCATAAAATTAACGGACAATATTCCTCATATGGTAGATTTAATAATTATCTTTAATTAGAAAATATGAAAATAACACTTCTACTTTCGCTTCACTTAAAAACACCTTTAAGTAGATAGTTTGGTGTGTTGAAAGTTGTTAAAAGATTGAAGGCTTTTTCGTTGACTTTTACGTGCACAAAATTGGATTTATTTTAAGACTAATTCGTTATTTTCGTAATTGGGTTTATTTTCAAAATAAATTACTAGTTTCGTTTTATGTTGTTCAAACTACATTTATTGTAAAATAATTGAATTATTGTAATATTGCAATTTAATCATACTGTGTGAGGAAACAATAATGTAATTATTGTAAATTCCAAACATATTTTAATTTTTAATTTTGTTTTCTACAATCTGCCGGATAGTATTATGAAATTAATCCAATGAATTACTCTTTAATTATGAAACATCTTTTAGGTTGATTTCAATAGTCCAACAAGTCCATTATTGCGAAGCGATCCAAATATTGGTGGTGAAATGGTGGCACGTCTTTTAGGTTTTCTACGTCTACCAAACGATTGGCAAGAAATGTTGAATGTTTGTATCAGTTATTGTAGTGCAACATTGAAAATATCAAAGAATTATTTGGCTAATGTAACAGCTGAACAAAAAGATTGTAAATCAATAAAATGGCCATTAATAAATGATACATCAACATCACCAACAACATCAATTATACCAATTGATTTTGAATCACATAAAGTGATCAGTTTAGGCGCTTATAATTCACATCAACAAAGCAAAATGGAATTACAACATCATCGTAATTCTGATGATACACCGAAAGTAAGTAATTTTCAATAATAGGTGTTTATAGATAATGGCCATGATTTTAAATATTTAATAACTCTTAAGGCATTGAAAAATTCGACAATTGATATTCAATGTTGTATTTTTTACGAAGCAATCGATAATTAGTATCGATAATAAAGTAAAATAACATGTCGTTATCGTGCATTGAAAATTTAAACGTTAGGTTTATTTAAATTTAATTAGAAATAAAATTGTGGAAATTTTCTAATGTTATGCTATTTGAATTGTTGCTATTTTGATTATTTCTTGTTAGCCTTGAAGATTGACATGGAAAAGATAATTATTCCCATTATTATATTTACGTTCTCTTAACTAGAATTATTTACCTTTTTGACGTATTAATCTCATCGAAAAAGCCGGATTATCGCCAAATTTGGCCTTAATGGATAAACAATCAATTTTTGCGTACATGTACCAATTATTAAATTCGTCACTATTATTAATTATTATTATTATTTGTTGAATAAAGTATAAAAATTATATCCCAGATTCGTCCTTTAAACAACAAAAATGATAGCAGCCTTGATATTTCGTTCAATCTTTCGAAAAGGGTCATCTTACTGGTAGATTTCCAGTTTATGAATTATTTAAGATCAAATTCGGGGCCTTTATCGAGTATTTTGAAATTAAATTCTCGATAAAATTAAGCAAATGCGGAAAATTGTTGAAACTTATCAAATGTAATATTTAAACAATTATTGTAAAAATGGTCGTTATCAAAATTAAGCAGTTACGGAAATTATTGCTTTACGAATTAATCCCGTCAATTTTGTTGTAATTGGCTATATTTTATAGCTTTTTTTAATAATTTTTATTAAATTATGTGACCTTCCTAGGTATTAAAGCGATTATTCATGATAACTGTTCACGGAATAGAATTAAAATTGAAAATTTTCAAAACAAGATAATTTTTATCGTCAATTTTCCTCTTTACAACCGTGTAATTGTTTATCGTTCGATTTTAAATTTATGATTTTCTTCTAGGTTTTCACTTTTGAATACTTGGAACCGTATGCTAATGGTAGTTGTGCCCAATACAAAAATTGTCTACATTGTCTAACCGATTCGCAATGCGGCTGGTGTGAAGCTAGCAATCAATGTGTATCCCGTAATATTGACGAAAGTATCAGTTGTACATCACCCGATAACGATTGGCGATATTTAACACTACAACCGAGTGCTTGTTCGAATTGTTCCAATTATATATCGTGCGATAGTTGCATCAATTCAGGCTTATGCGAATGGTGGATTGAAGAGGCGCGTTGTTCGCGAATTGGCCAACGTTTAGATGCTGCCATCAATCTAGAACAATGCCCAATACCGTGTTATAAACGTAAAGATTGTGGCAGTTGTCTAGACCAGAAAGGCCGTTGTGTTTGGTGTGAAGCAACACAACAATGTTTCAGTTTTTCCGTCTATACTAGCGAATATCAATTCGGTTTGTGTCGGGAATGGTTAGATCAAGCTTTCCCGTTAATAACAGCTCAAGATAATAGTATTTTACCAATACAGAAACCACAGGAGAAATGTAAAAGTTGTTCTCTACACCAAGATTGTTCGCATTGTTTAAGTTCATTGAGTTGTGGTTGGTGTTATAATATAACAAATCCAATGACTGGTGTTTGTGTACAAGGCGATTTCAATCATCCACATACGAATTGTTCGGATGTTTTGGGAATTAAAGAAGCACGTTGGGCGTACGCTCAATGTCCGGATGTCGATGAATGCGGTCTCGGTTTACACGATTGCCATCCGCAGGCTATTTGTACAAATACAGATGGTTCGTTTAGTTGTCATTGTAGAAAAGGCTATATCGGTGATGGACGTACGTCGTGTATACGTACATGTTATAATGTTTGTGTACATGGTACCTGTCAAGGCGAGCCGGATTATTCGTGTAAATGCGAATTAGGCTGGTATGGGGATGATTGTTCGAAAAATTGCGGTTGTAATAACCATTCGTCTTGTACGAATGGTGAAGGTGTTTGTGATGAATGTATGGATTGGACTATGGGTGAATATTGCCAGTATTGTAAACCGGGTAGTTATGGTAATGCAACAACTGAACAAAGTTGTCATCAATGCGATTGTAACGGACATGGGATACAAGAGGAAGGTGACTGTGATATAGAGACTGGTATTTGTTTCTGTCAAGACAATACAGAAGGTGAACATTGTGAACGTTGTAAAGAGAATTATTATGGCGACCCTCGGAATGGTAAACAATGCTATTATCATTGCGAACCTAGAGGAATGTTAGTTGGTAATCATGGACAAGGTATCAGTTCTATGCAACAATACAGTCCACCGTGGGGCGGCCAGCCGACGCGTGAATGTTTATGGATAATTGAACCACAAATCGATTATGGCACACCAATTATACAATTACACATAAATTCTAGTCAATTAAACATAACATGCGGCGAAAATGCCGTTTATGTCTACGATGGTTTGCCGGAATTAGTCGATATGGGTGGTAGTCAAAGCGCATTATCTGCTGTTTTCTGTTCGGAAGAATCTCTACCGATATCTATAGTTGAATCACGAACTGGCCAATTAACTGTACATTATAAACACGGTTTGAATGGTGAAGGTTTCAGTGCTATTTATAAAGTGATTAGTTGTGATGATTGCCAACCGCCACGTAAATGTGAACATGGACAATGCGTCTGTGACGATGGTTATGTTGGTTATAATTGTGAGGAGATTATTTGTCCGAAAAATTGTAGTTATACCCAAGGACAAGGTAGTTGTGATAAGGCTTATGGTCGGTGTATTTGTACGAAAGGCTGGATTGGGGCAGCATGTGATATTAGGTAATATTCTAATTTGATTATAAATAAAATTTATTTAATACATGCTCTGATAAATGTCTATCGTGTTGTTTTAAAAATTCAATCAACATACGTATGTTGCGTTTATCGTGATCTGATAATAATAATGCTACAATATCGAAACGTGGTAATTCAACGATATTCTTCAATATTGAAAATAATCGATCAATTTCACCAGCTACTGTAAAGTGTTGACGTAGACAATTCAATAAATTCGTAAACATTAAATTATCCAATTTACAGCCGATTACTAAAAATAATCCGATGATTTAAATCAAATTTTGTCGATATTAATATTTACCGTCGATAATACGATTCGTATCAATCGTCTTTAAAATTGTTGCCATTTCTTCTAAACTAGAATCGTTACTTGCAGAAAGCCAAGCTTTTAAAAAACCGTAAGGTGAATGTAGATTTTCAATAAGTTCAGAATTTGGTTGGATATACGGCTCTCCACCTGCATTTTCATCCGTTTCAACAACCTGAAATTAATTTAATTACAAAATTGCTCAATCAACCGTGTGTTTCACCAAAATGCTCCCAGGTCTATTATTTGACTTTTACCAAAATTTAACCAACTTCCCGATGAGCTACTCGGTTCAAATTTCCCTCAAACTAGGGGTTGCCTAGATGTGATAAAAGCTAGGACCATTTCAGTGAAACAAGCGGTATTTAGAAAATTCAACTTTTAAATTGTTGAGTCTCTGATTGATCTCCCGATTCTCGCAAATATGTTCCAGATGATTAATCGTACAATCATCATCATTCTCTGCATGTTCAACTGTAAGAATTTGTAATTTTTGTTGTTTTTCGGTTGGTATTTTCGAATTTTTCGATGTTACAAAATGCGGCGGTGACATCCGGCTCGTACCAGCAATTGGAATTATATCCGTTCTATCGATCTCTTCGATTTGATAACGTTTGGAATTTCGCACAATTATACCGCAATCTTTGCGCAATTGTGCTACCAATTCTTGCACCAAACTGTTATTCGAATCAATTTCTACACCTTTCTGGATTGTCTCAAAAGCTGAATGTTTCTCATTCAATTGAATCAAAGCTTGCGTTTTCCGCAAGATCGCTTTAATGTTATTCGGTTGTAATTTGAGTGCATCATCGCAATCTTTTATGCATTTATTAAATTTACCTAATTTTAGATAAACTAAGGCACGATTTATTAACGCCGGTACTGTTGTTTTATATTGTAGACTATTCGTGTAATATTCTAGAGCTTGATTGTAATCGCCACTTTTAAAAAATTCGTTACCTTTATTTTTTTCGGTTAGTGCTTGATGTTCGGCTTCAATATCGGTAATCAACGGTTTAAATTTAACAGTTTTTCGATTCGTATTCTTACTGATCGGTGTAGATTTTTTTAATTTCTCTTCTTCTAGATCCATCTTTAGAATCTCAGTATCGGCATCGTATTTGTCCCATGACGAATAATCGGTTGATGAAATTCGTTTTTGTTTAATTTTCTTCTCGTCAATTTCAATTTCTTTACATTTTCGTATTGTTAACGATTCATTTGTATTGTTATTCAAATTCCTATATCGTTCTAATTTATTATCATTCTGCGTCATTTTATCAATCCATTCGCTGATATCGTCGTTTATTTGTTTCGTTTCTTCTTTATTGAGCGATTGTCTGTGTAAAACTGGACAAGATTTACGTAAATATTTACTTTTCGGTTTAATTACCGCTAAACGTTGTTCGGTCGTTTGGATTAGATCGGGAAAGTGACCCTCTTCGCCCGATTTTAAAATCTGTAGAATTCTCTCCAATTCACGCCCATCCGTACAATTTTCCACATAATCAAAATCCAAATGTTGTACGGGTATTCCAAATTTATTCAATAAACTATCGTATTTGTGTTGTTGAGTTTCGTCCATTTTTCCACGTCAAACTCAATCGATCAAACTTTATTCTACTGTTTGGATTGTTGCAGAGCAACCGGCAATCAAATTGTCTTTACCGAACTATTCAACACGATCAAATTAGCTGATCATTTGGAGCACCTACGCAAGACACTACCACGTTTTGGACATTCACTGGCGTCCGATCGGCGCGGCTCCATTTGGATGTTCGGCGGTTATTCGCTATCACACGGCCCGTTGAACGATATCCGTTTGTTTGATACGAGAAACAGTACATGGATGCAAGTGACTGTCGATTCAACACCTGATGCTAAAATGCCACAAGGCCGCTATTTCCATGCCGCCGATATTATCCATTCGAAACAAGCCATTTATGTTTATGGTGGTTTGACACGACAAACCAAAACAATTAATGATAATAATAATTTCAGTAATAATCGTACTTTAGACGATTTCTGGCAGTTCGATATACAAAATCAACGTTGGGGTGAAATCGAGAAAACTGGCAACGAATTATGGCCGGCTGCTGTAGCCGGCCATACTCTAACATCATATCGGAATTCAAGTTCGGAAAGTTTGATCTTAATCGGTGGTATATCGCCGCAATATGGTTTTCTTGGTGTCGTTTGGGAGTATCGTTTAGATAAAGAACAATGGCAAAGTTGGTATACTAAAGGTTATGGACCGTTGGGCATTTTCGGCCATACTACAGTTTTCCATTCGCAAACTAACAGTCTTTATATTTTTGGTGGCTATATTTATGAACACCAACAATCGAAATTATCGAATCGTTTGTACGTTCTCAACTACGATATGAAAATTTGGACGGAATTAAACAGTCTAGGATCGTCTATATATTTGGTAATAACCTAATTCTAATTTAATTGTACAGTCGAATTCTGTAACATTGGTGATTGGTTACCGTGGCAACATTTCAATATACTAGAGACTCTAACGTTGCCGTAGTAACGCATCATTAAAAAGTTGAGGAATACGACTGATAATCTAATTATTGTTGATTAGCCAAGACCGCGATTTCTACATTCGGCTGTAACAACCGACAATTACATGTTTATAATGGGCGGACGTACATATCCATGGAATGCTTACGCTTATTCATACAATTGTAACCAATGGATCAATTTATTATCGGATAATATCGAAAAAATAGGTCCATTTCCGATAGAAACCTATGCACAAGCCATGACAATTGAACCGGACGGTGATGCTGCCTATATTATCGGCGGTTGGGGTAGTGATTTACATTATTCAGTATTACGACTTGAATTACCTGATGATTTATGTTCGTTATCATCGACACGTTATAATTGTTTAAAGATACCAGGTTGTGGTTATTGTGCATATCAAATTGGTGATGAATTAATATCGGAAGCGTGCCATAGTAATTTGAAGGAATGCCCATTGAAGGAAACACCATTCAATGGTAATTATAATTTTAATTGTTTCGTCCGGAGCAAACTGGCAAAAAATATCGAGATGGTAAATATCTCCATCGATTCTAGATCGATAGTATTTGGAAAATGTGAAAATCTAGCCAATTTTTTAATATTCTCGTTCAAAGTTGAAAAGTTGCATTTAGAATCGAATAGAACCTGCTTAAGCGATCCAATTAGCTAGACTTTAAACCGTACTTTTAAATGACTTTTTGTAATTACAGCGTCAAAAATATCTAATCCCGGAAAGATATGCAATGAACCAATTCCCGTAGCCAATTGTTCGTGTGGTACCAACAAAACCTGCCCCACAACATCTACAGAATGTCCATACAATAAATGTCAAGCCACTGATTGTATACAGTGTCACCAGAGACCATCGTGTGATTGGAGTTACACGAAACGTCAATGTGTCCCCTGTAAGTTACACTAATTACCATTAACGTTAATTAATTAAAAATTTAACAGTATTGAAAGATCAAGAACCGAATGCTATAACAACATGTCTCCAACCATGCCCCCATTATACATCGTGCAGTTCATGTTTAGATCGCGCCGATTGCCGATGGTCCACACAACTAGACGAATGTATCTCATCTTCTTATCAATCACTGTATTGTGCTGGTGGTGTTTGTGGTTTAGTTTTACAACGTGAAGATCGCGAATATTGCCCGGAACCGTGCAAATCGTTTACCCAATGTGAAACTTGTCTACGACATGCCCATTGCGGTTGGTGTGCCACACCGGGTACAACCGGTGATGGGATTTGTACGGAAGGCTCCAACGAGAAACCCATGCTGGGTACTTGTGAAGATATCTATAAAGAAGCAAAGGGGATAATTTTGGTAAATTTTGTATTTTTCTATCGGTTATAGAGTTTAATTGAAATAAAATAAAATAGGATGATGGTGGTGATGAAACCGAATCGGATTTCAATGTAACTTATTCGTGGCATTATGTAACTTGTCCACCGGAAAATGAATGCAACAATGGCCACCATAATTGTGATCCAATATCGCAAACTTGTATCGATATGGAACAAGGATATGATTGTGTTTGTGGTCCCGGTTATAAGCAAACGAAAAAATGCGAACCTGTCTGTCCTTTGGGTAAATTCCATTTTGAATACTTTCAAAAATTTGTTGTAATTGTTTTATGTTCAACTGCAGGTTGTGTACGTGGTCAATGTGTACAACCGAATAAATGTCAGTGCGATTTCGGTTATGTTGGGGCTAATTGTAGTATTCAATGTCAATGTAACGGTCATGCTAATTGTGAAGGTCCCGATAAACTCGATAAATGTTTAACTTGTCACAATAATACAATGGTGAGTTTTATTTTTAGAAAATAACGAATTTTAATGGAAATTGTAGGGCCCTCAATGCGAAAAATGTAAACCGTTCTTCGTCGGTGATCCATCTAGTGGTGTCCAATGTATACCATGTTTAGATTACTGTTACGGTCACACCTCAATTTGCGTTGATAACGCTACAAATATCGACGATTTAATTTTCGATAATGACGATTATGAATATTTAAATATAAAAGAAGGCCCCAAAGACAATGCACGTTGTTTGAAATGTTCAAATAACACATCCGGAATGCGTTGTGATGAATGTCTATTTGGTACATTTCGTGGTACTGAAGATAATCGAATTGCATGCCGTCAATGTGAATGTCACGGTCATGGTGATACTTGCGATCCAATCACTGGTGATAAATGCAATTGTAAAAATAATACAGAGAGTGATGTGTGTGGGGCAAGTGGTAAAAATTCCGCACACCCCTGTTGGACCGTACAATGTTCGAAATGTAAAGAGAACTATATGGGAACACCAACTGGTGGTCATCAGTGCTATCGTGGCATGTCTGTCGATTCGAAAATGTGCTTCGATGCGAAATTAATCGGTAAATAATTCAATTAATTTGTTACCATGACAATGTTGAAAATCTCCAGCGTTGTCATAGTAACGCCAAAAATTATAGAATACGATTGAATATCCTGTTCTTATTGTTAGATGAATGTAAAATGAAACCGAAACCGTTATATCCGGGCGAAATGGTATTCTTTGCGATACAACCGCGTTTTATGAACGTCGATATTCGAGTAACGATCGATGTTACTCAAGGAAGTTTAAATGTTTATATGAGTACCCATGATGATACTTATATTGTTTATCCGAATACTACAAGTGGATTGAATGATATCGATTTGGATTCACAATACGGATTTTGGGAGAATGGCACCCATAAAACTAAAGATGTTTTCTTAGAGAAGGAGGCGCAAGGTTTACGGACTTACATCACAATCAATCAACCGAAGACAATTCTATCGGTGAAAAATCTACGAGATCGTCTTGTAATTACATTACCGGAAGTAATTCTAGTAGTTACTTTATTTAAATTTCTTATAAATTATCGAAATTTTCGCATTTCAGGAAGTTCACAGTTTGGAAAGTACGCGATTTTATTTGATATTACAATCATTAGATCCACCGGATACAGAGAAGAAGGTCGCTTATGGAATTGTATTTTCACGACAAGATCAATTACATATTGATCTATTTGTATTCTTTTCCGTTTTCTTTTCGTGTTTCTTCCTATTTTTGGCAGCTTGTGTTGTTGCATGGAAAGCAAAACAAGCAGCTGATGTCCGACGTGCCAGGCGACGGCATGTCGTTGAAATGCTCCATATGGCTAAACGGCCATTTGCATCGGTGACATTGAATCTGTCAACGCGACAGAAACCGAAGAAATCCGCACATTATGATTTGAGACCGGTTGCCGTCGAACCAACAGGTATGCCAATCTTATTATTTGTTGATCAATGTTGATTGTTTTTCGAAATTAGATGATGGTTTAGCAGCAGTGGCGACCGTTTTTGTTAGCTTACCAGGTGGTTCAAGTCCGTCTGTACGATTAGCTTTAGCTTCATCGTTGATACAATTAGCCAGACAGTTTCCTACAGGAGGCAGGACTTTCTTGAGGAGACGTTCTGCACATGCAGCTCCACCGACTTAAGTATTAGAGTCTCTCTACTCGAATTAATTGTACCTATATGTTTTATATGTTATATATAGATAAATGTTTATTTATAAAATATAAATATTTTTTAAATGTTAAAAAATATATCTATACACATATATAAAAATTTAATTTAAACACAATTGTTCCAACATTCTATAATAACAATATTTTAAATCAAAATCCATATCGTACCAATAATTAACAGCAATACATTTATGACTTTGTTGAACGTGATGGAACCACAAACTCGGCAAATACAAACAATCTCCTTTCTCGACTCTCACTCGATAGATATCAGCCTGTTGAAATTGCGGATATTTATCGACATTTAACCGACACAAAGGATCAACAGCAACCCATTTAATCTTATCGCCAGTTGGTTTAATTCGAAAACTATCAACCGTAACATTCTCGTAAACTCCAACCGGATACTCATCGTAAGGAACGTACGGCAAATCAGACGGTGGAATTAAAATGAAATCTTTATACCCGTCAATCACACAATAAATATTCTCATACGGATCTTTATGCACTAGATTTAAAATTAGTGAAATTGAATTGGGGAACAAATCGACTTACTACTAGTGATGGCGCGATTATCGCCCATCCAGAAATTCACCGCGTCCGGTTCTTTACCGAAAGCCTCCGTTGCCCATTTGATATCTCCATCGATATCGCCGATTAATTCCAGGAAATCTTCAGTTAAATTCGAGTTTTGTCTCTGTATATAACAAATAAAATTATCTCTAATAGCATTAAAAACCATTCTACATCAATTTCAATACTTTTTCGAGTCTAAGAGCGATAGAAATCCTGCCATTGTCATTGTAGTTTCTTCGGGCATCACAAAATATTCCGATTGTTCACCAGTTTCGTTAATCCAACGATTCAAACCGTCCGCGTAACCGTTTGGGGTTACCGCAACTGTAACGTTTTTCTCGCCGATTGTCTTCCTGAAACTTTCCAAATGAAACTGATTTGGATCGCCTATGCGAACTTACCGGAAATAATCGGAATTCCATTTAGCCGTTGCCGGAAAACGGTCGCATCCCCCTTTGATTAAAACCGGATAATTCTTCGATACATATTCGCGATAGAATCGTAAAGGCCAATTATGGTTGATTTCGGCATAATTTACCTGGGGAACTACGGGGTGGACGTGAATTAATTCTACAATAGTCAATTTAATAGGAATTTGGTTAAATCGTAATCAATAAACCTGAAGTTTCAGTCTTGAGGCAATCGAGCGCCGATTTTATTTCGGAATTAACAATTTTCGACATTCTTTAAATTTTAGGTTAAGTCGATCTGATTGCCATCTATTGGTGACATGTCAACTAATATTTTTGGTGGGACTTTCGAATTATGTTTGTTGTAACTTAATTTGATAGGCTCTAAACGTTTAATTGAACTGGTGGATTTACAAATAATAAATTAATTAATTAGCTAGACTTGACAGGCTTAATAGAAACGCTACAACAAATCGTCTGGTTTCACTTCAATTTCTTCTTTTAAACTAACAGAGTCAGGTTTATTATCACTATGCAAAGCTGCTTTCACTTCGGTTTCTTCTTTTAAACTAACATCCGAGTCCTGCTTATTATCACCATGCAAAGTTAAATGTCTAGTTAGCGTGCATTTTTGTATGAACCGTTTACCACAGAAATTGCACTGGTGTGATTTTTTGCCCGTGTGGATTTTCGAATGTCGTATTAAATTCCCTTGGAATATGAATTTCTTCGAACAAACTTTACATTCGTACAATTTATCACTGTGCACTTTTTTATGGTTGTTCAATTCGGAGAATTGCAAGAAGACTTCATCGCAAGTGCCACATTTATACGTCCGATCGTGCAGTTTCTTGTGCTTATTTAAATTGTAAGTGCGCACGAATTCCCGATTGCAAATATCGCATTTGTACGGTTTCTCATCTAGATGGATGTTCGAGTGTTTCTTCAAGTACGATTTGAACGGGAAACGTTTCTGACAAACGTTACACTCGTACGGTTTGTCGCCGACATGCAATTTTTTATGTTCTTGTAAATCGGACGCTTGCAGAAATTCTCGATCGCAAACATTACACGTGTACGATAATTTCTCATGGATTTGTAAATGTCTCTTCAGATAACACTTGAATTTGAAGACTTTCCAACAGTACGTACAAGTGTACGATTTAATTTTACCGATTTTCGAGTCGTCTCCTTGTAATAAATGATGTTCGGTATTGGAGTAGTTGTCGTCTTCGAATTTATCGTCAATATCGTCATTTTGATCCGTATTGATCTCTTCTTTAACAGTTGCTGAATAATACTCATCATTTACTTCGGTAATATCGAATTCACGATCAGTCTGCTCGTCTTCCCAATCTGTCTCTTTCTTAACTTGTACAAGTTGATCGTTGTTGAATTTTTGGCGAAATTTAGCATCTGTTTCCTTGATCGTCTCCAAAAACTCGTGGAAATTCTTTAATTTCTCATAACAACCCATGCACATCACTTTCGAAAACGGATCATCTACGGATATCTACAAAACAAATTAATCGATAATTTAGAAAAATAATTTGCTATTTTTACATTCAAATCAATCAATTTCTCAATGATATCCAAGAATGGTGGCTCATTTTCCGTACTGAATACCGGGCGGTGCAAATCCGAATTGATTTCGGAATAACACAATCGACACAAATCCATTTCGAAATCGACATTAATCAATTGGATTTTGTTCATAAACTCGCCTATTTGTAGTTTTCTACCATAAACTGCAGACAAACAGGTAACACCTCTAATGAGTGCGTTATAGAAGTTCTATTGGTGCACCCGTGGCCGTGAAATATCAACTATATAGCTGAATTGCTCATATCACAATATCACAAATATGGTAGTTCTAACAGTTAGAATATTGATATTATTTCATTTTTGAAACTTGCACAAAATTATTGCATTACGATCGTAACGATATTTCGCAAAGTGTACACAAATAGAGCTATGTAACAGATCTATTTCAAGTTCCTTGGAGCGGGAAGTTTAAAATTCGAATCAAAGTTCATCCAAACGAAGGATTGCGATTTCATTTACTACCGTAGCACTAGAAATTGCTACTTTTAAGTTGTTCAGGTTCAGGGATCGAGATATTGATTAGTGGAAATATATAAACCCTGTTGTTTTATTAAAAAAAAAATCTGTAAATTAAACGTAATTCTTCAAATAGTCTAAAGTAAAATAAACAATTTACGATTATTTTATCGGTTTCCTAATCGTTAATTTACAATTGTTTTGAGTACTTTGTCTTTATGCGAATGTAGATGTTTCGTCAACAACGACATTAACGTGAATTTCTCACCGCAAATATTGCATTGGTGTTTCTTCTCGCCAAAATGCACCTTTACATGCTTCAACGATTGTGCTTGTTGTGCGTATTTCTTTCCGCAAATCTTACACTCGTACACTTTATCGCGATGTTCCAATTTATGGCAGCGCAAATCAGCGAAATGCGTAAAAACATGATCGCAAACATCGCATTGATAGTTTCGATCCTCTGCGTGTACTTTCTTGTGTTTTCTAAGCGTGTCCTTTCGTGAAAATTCCTTGTCGCAAATGTCGCACTTTATCGGCGCTTCATCCACATGTCGCTTCAAATGATTCACCAAATACCGTTGCATGGTGAACGTTTTCTTGCAAATATGGCATTCGTATGGTTTATTTGTCGAATGTAATTTTCGATGGTCTTCTAAATCGGCTAAATCTGGAAATATTTCTCTGCAAATATAACATCGATAGACTTTATCGTGGGTTCTTAGATGTTTGGTTAGATTCTTTTTATGTTTGAATCTTTCTCCGCAAATTTTACAATTTATATTTTCAGTTGTCGAATTTTCTTCCAATGCAGATTCGCGATTCGTTTCATCATTTGAAGATGTGGTTTTTCCACCTCATTTGCCTTGGAATCTTCTTTGTCGTTGGTTACAGCTTGGTTTGCGTCAATTTCCTCCTTAATTACGGTTGCAAAACAGTCGTCGATATCTATTTTCGTTTTATTATCACTTAAATTAGTTCCACTTAAAACAGGGGTATCGATTTCAGCATCTGCCTCTGTTTCGTAATCCATTTCCTGCTTGATTCTTACTTGTACATTTTCATCGTTTGCTTCATTATTGGTATTGAAATGCTGACGAAATTTGGAATCAGTTTCTTTGATAATTTTGAGAAAATCGTAGAAATTCGCTAGTTTATCGTAACAATTAGTACACATTATCTTTGGATATGGGTCATTTTGTGTTATCTAAAAATTTGAGAATATTAATTACATAAATTAGCAAACAATTTACCAATTTACTTACTTCGATGTCAGTTAATTTCTCAATGATATCCAAGAATGGCGGTTCATTTTCTGCATTGAATACTGTTCGAATTAAATGTAGAGACACCTCAGAATAACACAATCGACACAATTCCATTTTCGGGATGTTTCACAAATTAGAGTTAAATTATTCTTTGAATTCTTTTAACAATTCAGTTTAAAAAAATAATTTATAATAAATTTGTCCAACAGTTCGATGAGGTTAGGTTAAAGGGCGACTAATACCAACCTCATCTTTCTTCGCCAACAATTGTTGGCAATTTGAGATGTATCTGTGTATTTATTCAATATTTTATTGAATAATTATCTTCAATCAGTCTAAAATTTAGCAAAAAACTGATAAATTTCCATAATCAATTCAATTTTATCTATAATTTAAATAAAAATAAATTGTGAGGTTAAGTTGGAAATAGACGCAATGAGGTATATAGAGTGCGCATCCCCTATACTCATAGATAATAAATTGTGGCAACGTTGCATAGTATGTTATGGTTAGAGGTGGGATAATCCCAATGAGGTATATAGAGAGCGCATCCCCTATACTTGTATAAGACCAATTTGGTCATCATTAGTGTTAGGATTTACAGTTTTGCCATAAGTATTTCAACGCGTTGAACCTACCATTAGCGTAGTTGTTCTATAATTCTGATTAAATAACTTCTTGTATGTTGTAAACTATCGGAGACAAAAAATCATTATTATTTACAAATTATAGTCTGAAATAATAATTAAAATATTAAATTAAATTAAAATATTTTAAACTTCTTTACCGACAAATCATATGTTTATTAACCCAAACGAGTTACTATAAAGAGTATTCAGGAGGGAGAACCCATTCCATTGAAATTTACAGTACAATCAAACGCCTGTGTTTTACGAATGACGTCGATCGATCATGCGGATATTTTAAATGGTCTACTGTTTTTCAACATTCTGCTGCTATCGTTATAGAGCAACTCGTTTTGTTGGCGACGAAAACACTCGATTAAAACAGAAAATAACATTCCGCTCTACTCGAATTTGTCAGGAGAGTAGGTTTTGGCCGGCACGCTCTACGGTGCCAAATCCTATCTCTAGTCATCATATGGGGAAATTTTGACAGTTGTTCCTCACTCTCTCTAACTTATGAGTGTGTTGTTCAATAGGGACCTCCTTTTCTCAAGCTTTGGTCGACCAAAGCTTGAGAAAAGGAAGGCGATATGTTGGTGTCGTTTTAACATTGTAGTTCAATGGAAAAATCAGTAGATGTCACCTTTATAGTTGCAAAAGACCGAAAACTCTACAGTTTTTGTGGTTGCTTATTGAAAATTAATCTAACATAAGTTGAAAATCACCTGAAATTTGATAAAGACCTATTTTTAAAGTCTATAATGCAAAATGATCGTTTCAAATCTCCATGACTTTTCTGTAAATTTCCAATTGTTGAATAGAAAAGTAATAAATGTGCTTCTTTCCACACCACCTGTGAGGTAAAGCACATGGTGCGTTTTTTTTATAGTGGTATCCCCTGTAGGCCTAATCCACTATGGTATTGGATATATCCATGCTACATAATAATTATTTGCAACAAAGTAAAAATTAATTAGTTACAAAGCTATTGTCACCATCATATCATTGCACAGGAAGTGATGTAGTCAATGCATCATTGTCACAATAATAACCTCAAACAATCAGCGAAGATATATGCGTTAGACATCCTCACGATATGCGAATTACCTATCGCAATCTCTCGCTCCGAAAACCGCACAATCCGTGAAAATATTTGAGCATTATTATAGCGACTAGCAAGAAAACCACACCACAAACTGCACAGTCATACGACTGAGTCAATGCTTGGAAAATCGCGAAGTGATAGTTCTCTGAAATAAAGTAGAAATTGATTACTTATGAAGCTATTGTCACCATCATATCATTGCACAGTAAGTGATGAAGTCAATGCATCATTGCCACAGTAATAACCTCAAACAATCAGCAAAGATATATGCGGTAGACATCCTCACGATATGCGAATTACCTATCGCAATCTCTCGCTCCGAAAACCGCACAACCCGTGAAAATATTTGAGCATTATTATAGCGACTAGCAAGAAGACCACACCACACACTGCACAGTCATATGACGGAGTCAATGCTTGGAAAATTGCAAAGTGATAGCTATCTGAAATAAAGGAAAAATTGATTACTTACGAAGCTATTGTCACAGTCTTATCATTGCACAATAAGTGATGAAGTCAATGCATTATTGTCACAATAATAACCTCAAACAATCAGCAAAGATATATGCGTTAGACATCCTCACGATATGCGAATTACCTATCGCAATCTCTCGCTCCGAAAACCGCACAATCCGTGAAAATATTTGAGCATTATTAGAGCGACTAGCCAAAAGACCACACCACAAACTGCACAGTCATACGACGGAGTCAATGCTTGGATAATCGCGACAACTGAACCTAGTAGTAGCGGTGGATCTATCCAATACCATCAATACCAATACCTATAAACTAACAGACCAACACAAAACACCACAACATTAACCCAGCTAATTCTATGTTAGTAGGATTTCATGCAATAGGAATGGCCATTCCCCGGGGAAGGATAATGGGAAATTTCAAGGGATTGAAGCTGATGACGCTGGCAGACAATCTGAAACATAAGAAACATTTTTTCGTTAAAAATAAAATGCATGTAAATACATGCATAAATGTTCTGAAAAAAAAAGTTTAATTAGAAACATACATTTAAAAAATTACCTGAAAAAAAATTATTACATATTATGAGATTTCAAGGGAAAGAATGATAGGGGGTTGTGTACGTTGATGTACCTAACAAGTACCTAACAAGTACCTAACAAGTACCTAACAAGGGCCTAACAAGTGCCTAACAAGTTCCTAATGCGCGTTCCCTCCTATACCTACAATCGCGTTTGTTCATTTACCGAACCGAACCGAACCGAACCGAACCGAACCGATGTTATTTTATATCCCGTTTTCATCTTGGGATATCCCGACTTGAAACGATCGCGAAGTAAATCAAAAAAGTACTTACCCCTCTGCTACAACGCCTCCTGTCCCTCGCTGTTCGGACCTACTGTAATAGAACAGAAAAAAAAACCGTTAGTAATTGAAAAATTATTTAACTTGAAAAATTATTTTAATTATGATTAAATTTATAAACCAAGAATCCATTACACAAATATGGGATTAAATTATTAACGAAATAGAACAGAAAACTCATTTTTGATTAGAGTTTTCTGTTCAATTTCATTATTAATTACGATTTTTCAAATATTTCAACTTACCCTTTCGTTGACTTCTTATCGCCCAAATCCAAGGGATGACTTACTGCTCACTCCTTCTTCCAGATTGGCACCAACAGAAGCACTAACACCAACACTTTGTTTTAAACACGTACGTAAAGTTATTTTTAAATTTTCAAAACGGTAACACCAACACTTTGTTTTAGAAATCGCATTAATTTATTATTAAATTTTGTAAACGACAACACTTCAACGTTCAACAAAATACGAGGCACTTTGTTTTAAAAAATACGTGAATTATTGAATTTTAGAAACGGTAGCACTTCAACGGGGGCATCAAAATACGCGACACTTTCTTTTAAAAATCGCGAGAATTTATTATTAAATTAAACAAAACCGATTTCACGACCGATTTTCGAAACGGTGTTAACATCTCGACGATGAAAATTCGAATGAACAAAAGGCAGGCACTGACAAGATTCGAAAATGGCGTCAAGTAATCATTCCTTTGTTGTATTCTTATCAAAAATTGGAAAAAAGTTGTTTGGCCGTACGTACAGGAGTACGTAACTTGTAATCGTGTCGTTTTTAAACCGCAAAAAACAAGATAACTTGAAAGCGTTAGTTTACGTAACGCTAAAATTATAAAATTCTAGAATATTGTAGATTTTGTAAATAATAAATTTAAATATAATATTCAAATATTTTGTATTTACCGTGATTTCTACCAAATTTCTAGGTCTAAATAGTTTGAAAATAAGTTTAGATTGTTTAAAAAATTTTCCCTGAGACTTTTGTTGCAAAATTAAATAAAGAATAATCGCAAAAATTATAATATTGTAAAACACAGAATGATTAACTAACAATTAAGTCCCAAAGTAGTAGTAGTAATAGGGTCTAAATTAGCACCATATTCTATAAAATGATGCAAATTGAGAAACATACGAACATAGCGCGTATTTCAATTAAATGTTGGTATCTCTAAGCATGAACGATTTGAAAAATTCAAGGGGGTTTTTAGAAGAGGTTCCTTGGAGATCATTTTATCAAAATTTGAACCCCGTAGCTCATTTGGAAGTTGGTCAAAGTTTTAGACAAGGTTGCGATTCTTGAAACCGAGATTATTTGCGCCAATATTATACACCTAATTTTATACAACCAGCAATACGTATTTACATTAGTTTAGATGCAAACCACCAGTTCACCAGTTGTCGATCAACTATTTCAATTCGTTTGCGTCTCCACTATCCAAGATGTCTGCCACCGTAGGTGGACACGTTTTTTGACAGGATGATCACTCTACTACCTCATTGCCTCAACTCTGTAGTTAACCTAAAAATTCTACATTAATTTTAAATTTTATTCAAATCTAAATAATAGAATGAAATTCATAAGAACTGTACCGAAAATATGGAGAAATTTATTGTTTCAATATAATCATCCAATTAATTCATATAAATTACGTTACAGTACATCAAATGATTATTTGCAGAATTTACAAATTAAAGGAATCCCATTACAGAAATACATTAAACATATAGAAAAAGAATATGAAACAATGAAAAATTGTGGAAATATCGATAACAATCGTATATTTGAATTACAACCAGTTATAAATGTATTAAATGAACGAAAATCAATCATTCAAAATATCAGTAATTTAAAAGAATTGTTGAACGAAACCGATACAGAAATTAAGAAATTAGCCCTAGAAGAGAAGGAATTATTCGAAAATCAAATAAAACAACTTGATCAGAATTTAATAGAAGCTATTTTACCGATTGAAAGAGAGGATTCTTGTAATTCGATCGTTTTAGAAGTCAATATGGGTGTTGGCGGACAGGAATCAATGTTATTCGCTAAAGAATTATTCGAAATGTACTGCAATTTTGCTGCATATAAAGGTGATATAAGAATTATTTAAAATATTTAACTATTATTAACTATTTAATTTTTTAAAATATTTAATACAGGTTGGGAGGTTGAAATTGCCGATTATTTAACAACAGATATCGGCGGCATTCGCCATGGTAGTGCCCTAATAAATGGCCCCTCAGTATTTCGCTATTTTAAATACGAAGCTGGTGTACATCGCGTCCAACGTATACCAACAACCGAAAAAGCTGGCCGTATCCATACAAGTACAGTATCGGTAGTTGCTTTACCACAACCCGATGATATCGAAATACGAATTGATAATAGAGATTTGCGAATTGAAACGAAACGTGCTAGTGGTGCTGGCGGTCAACACGTTAACACAACCGATAGTGCCGTTCGAATCGTCCATTTACCGACAAATACAACCGTAGAATGTCAAGTCGATCGTTCACAGATAAAGAATCGTGAAATTGCATTAAAGAAACTACGGGCGCAATTATATCAACGCCAATTAGACCAACAAATTGCTAAAAACGAAGCTATGAGACGGACACAAGTACGTTCGAATTTCCGTAATGAGAAAATACGCACGTACAATTTCCCACAAGATCGAATCACTGATCATCGTTTAAATAATTCAAATGTACATAATTTAGAGAGTTTTCTAGATGGTAATCAAGCATTAGAGGCGTTAATTGAGAAATTAGATAATCAACACAAATTTGAATTATTGTTGAATATTGTAGATAATTTAGAAAATAAATAATTTAAATTACCCGCTAATTGTCAAAATTCTGACAGTCTTGTTTGTTTGTGATTGGTTGCCGGGTAACTACCAATGGAAACAAAGCCAACGATTTAAACAGCTTTAAATGTCAGTTGTAACCGTTTTTAAACGAATCGTACATTTTTTTAATTTTGTGCTGATTATTTTTGATTCTGTTGAAGTGTTTCAATTAATTAAATAAATAAAATGAGTGTAACACCAGATACAACAGAAGCTTCATTGAATTTAGACCAACCAAGGTTAGTAAACTCAATAATTTATCGTGTGAAATTGTGTATTTCGATTTGAACGAGTTGATCGAAGAAGTTTTAACGTATTGAAAAGAAAACGTATATCTGAAAATAGCAACTCTTTCAGGGTTTTAGTGAAATATATCAACAGAATTTACAAAAAATTAATTCCATTCAGATTAGAATAACTCAAACATTGCTTTTGTAAAAAAAGCCCTAAAATTAAGCCCCTGCCAATTAAACATCAATTATTAAGTTTATTATCACAAAATCTGTACTTAATTGTATGATTTTTATGCAATTCGCTAAAAATAAGGCTTAAAATTGATAAAATCGTTCGAATTTAGTAGTATGTGAAGATTTTTGTTTCTCCATGGTAACATTTCAATAAAAATGCATTATTTTCTGTTGTTTGGTTGATCAAAACTAGACCTATACAACGTACGGAATGAAATCACAGATGGCAAAATATAAAAACGTTGCAACTCAAATTGGAAAAGAGATTATTAATAATATCGAACAACATCGTGAAATACCCATTGTTCGATTGGAAAGACTTAATGTAGACAATTATAATAATTTAGATGGATACCAAAGTGATTCTAGTTCAATATCACTACCTGATACATATCGACGTCGAAAAATTAATAAAAATAAAATACAGAAAGTAATAATTGAACAGAAATCGATACAGAAAGAAGATCAAAAATCGACAAGAATGGAACCATTATGTTATAAACGAAAGAAATTGAATCTTCAAGAAAACAATGACAATCTTCAAATTCCTGTTGTTTTAAATATTGAAACAAGAGAGCAAATTGTTGGCAATATTCTAGTAGAAAGGCTTAGCGAACGTACAAAATCACCAATTCAATCCGATCTACATGAAAATCATGAAAATGATGGAATTAATTCATTAAAAAATCGTCGAATCGATTCGAATAAACAAATTAATCATGAAATACCAATGGATGATGATAGAAATAGCGATCAGAATGATGAAAGTGATCGTTCTAATGATAGTGTTAGTGATAGTTTGAAACAGGATCAACAAAATATTGAAATAAGAGCAAAAATAGTCCATATTCATAACCATTTTTATCAGTCGTAGATTATAATTGTATGCTAAAATAATAATAAATGTAGCGTTAATTGTTGGATTAAATTTTCACAGTGATAAACAACTAAGATTTCAGTGGCAAATTCTGAAAATGACTTTGATTAGAAGCCCAACCAAACCGAGAAGTTTCGGTTCCTATTAAAAGACTTTTTCTTTCTGATGAGTAGCTTGTTAAATTTTTTCTTGTATCTTGCACAACAATTAAACACCTTGATTTACTTAGATTTTGGTTTTTTTCAATTTGTGTTTGAAAGGCGTTAAAAACGACTAGCAAATACTTTAAATTTTGATATGGAAATACTGACAATAAATCATAGTAACGACATAGTAATTTTGATTTTTCCTTTTGTAATGTTTTCGTATAAAAATTAGGACATTCTTTGGATAAATTTCAATTTGCGTCTTCTATAGAGTTGAAAACATCGAAAACTATTTGTTTTTTTAAAGGTGCCAAATTGTTTAGGGCCTCAATTTTTCGCAGAAAGAAAAACACAAAATCGAGCCAAATAAAAGAAAACCTAGTAAATTGCCAATTTATCACACGTATCCAAAAAAACACTACTAGTCTTGGTATAAAAGTCAAAAAGCGTAGGATTTTGTGTGGGATAAACCGATGTAAATTTGGAATCTGTACAGGAATCAAGCAGGAAATGGAGACCTTCTAGTATCAAAAGCCTTCCAGATAACAGGATAATAAAGATTTAAATAAATAAACTGGTATTCTAGAATAGTCGGTGATTATTTTCAATTAAACTGTTGTCAAAGAAAAAATAATAATACCAAATAAGTTACAATGGAAATTTCTATTTATAATAATGTTAGTGTAAATTTAATGCAATGAATAAACAACCGCCTTATAATATTACAGGAAGATTATTAATATCGTTTAAAATAGGACAAAATTGTTCTTGTTATATGTTAAAAACCCCAAACTAATTATTCATATTTAATAAAAGCAAAAGTACAAACCGTTTATTTGAAGTCCCTAAATTTTCTATTTCTGTCCTAGTAGAAGAGAAAAAAATTTGGAAAAAAGATTGACAAGCCCCATTGCTTTAAAAAACACTTTAAGCTCATGCACTTTTAGTTCACAGACAGTACAAAATAAATAAATAAAAAATTAAATGTTTTTCAAAGAGTTCCAGAAATTTTCCTCAATATTCCTCGTGGCGTTGCTAATTTGATCTTGAATAGAACTTCCCCTATCGAAAAACGTGTGTTATAATAATCGATACATCCTTCCTACCTGATCCAACATCCCTCTTGTAACCTTCAAGAGAAAAATCAACAATCAGACGTTTCTCCGATCTATCCATCTCTTATTAAATTGTTGGAATTTGTGGAATAGGAGATGTAATATTAGTCGATAATATGAGCAGCGCACGCATTTGGTCCATGTTTTGATATGTGAGAGAGAGCTTGCTTTTGAAGCTGAGCAAAAGCCAATCTATATAAAAACACATTTTAACTTCAGTCGGTTGTTTTAAGGCAGACAGACAGGAAACAGTTTAGTGTGTTGTTATTATTATTTGTTATTGTGTATGTACGTTTAAGTGTACGTGTGTGTGTGTATTTTCTGATAAAGTGTCAGTGACGAATCTTAATTTATCATATGAAAGTTTCCCATTTCTAAAATAACATTTCCTCTTTCAACGCAAATTGTTTAAATCATTGGAAAATGCCACCGTAAATCCACGTGTATTAGTGATTTATGTACATTTAATATTGAAATAAATTTAATTAGAAAACATGTCAATATTTAATTTCAACGGATACCAAAGCCCGCCGAGAAGGCCGTTAATTATACCATCACCTACAAGTCCATTTTCGTAAGTTTTTCTTCTATTTTTATCGAAACATTCTCGAGAATTTTGGAGTTTTGCCCCCCATAAAAAAACAAATAATTTGATTGTTTTACTGTAATTTATAATTAAATTGTTCTAATTATAACAGAAATATTTCGTATGGGGATTATTTGAATTTCAAATGCCCGCATATTTGAAACGTATCGATTTTGTGAAAATTAACTTTTCTTGTTTTATTTCGTTGTCATCAATTGTGAATAAATGGAATCAACAATAAAACTGGCAAAATGACTTCATAATTGGCTCAATTAAAATGCCCTTGTGTCTCCGTACTTTTATTACATATTCATATTTTTACTGTTCAATCATTAAAATTTTATCAATTCAATAATGTGGGAGAATTGAAAAATGAATAATTTTCTAAGAAATCCAGATAACAACAGTGTAGACGTTTAATAAAACTATTTCGAGAAAATCTCGTAAGTATTTAGATTTGTTTAAATTCGTTAGGAATAATCAAATGGATGTACAATAAAATTTTTAATATAAACGAATTATAGTTTTGTAAAATTAATGGACAAAATTATTTGTTGTAACTATTTACTCGTTGATAAATCTGTCCTTTTATCACCAATGATGTCAAAGAAATAAATAAACACTAAAAAGAAATGATAAATAATTACAGTGTAAACTACAAATCGAACATCTTCGATTTCCTGTATTAAAATTCGCTATCGGAAAATGAGAGTGAAATTTCGATGTTATTGTAACCTTGTCGAAATGCCTACACAAGTTTTGCATCACCCACAAATAGATTTGTTTTTTTAAATTATAATCTGCAGTCGAAATTGTGTAATTTTTTAATAAAACCATAGGTCAATGGTGTTGAATTGATAAAAAGAAGTCGTTATGTTTGTGTATATGTAAAATAAGTGCCCCCTAATTTGAACTCTCTTTGTTAATGCCGTATTCATTATAATTTAACAATTATCCGACAATATATCACTTGGTGATCGATTTAACGATAAGGCCGTGAGAGTTGATTGTTCTTGATTTCCTTCTTTTTATTCGTTATAAACTAGAGCTTGATGAACTAGTTCAGTTTAGTTGTCTTTATAGCCCCATTTTTTGTTTTCTAGATATATGATATTAGAGAAAACCAATAATTTATATGATTTAATTGTAATTATAAAAATTTAGACAAATAGAAGAACGAAAATTATGTTGTAGTTTACTGTTTGTGTACGTGAACAGATAAATAGGTTACTAAAATTGTCTGCCAGCTCATTAAAATGATGTGTCTCTCTCTATACGTTTTGTTTTTATTGTTCATTAAAACAAATAATATTGTAGTTTGATAAAAATAAGAATCGGTAAGAGAAAGATTCATCATTGTATAAGAAGGAAGTAGTCGGGAATTTGACAACGTTTTAAAAAAAATCAGTTTAGTTAATATAGGAATAGATGAATTCTTGTCTGGTTCAATGAACTCCTTCTAAACAAAAATTTTCAAATAGAATGAAATAAAATAGTAGGTGAATTTGCTCTTTTTCGTTCTTATTATTTGACAATGTTGTGGAGAGCGTCGCGACGCAATCTTCTATCGGCGTCATCGTCATCATAATCGTAATACTTTGTAGCCGGTGACGTCTATCGTTCTAACAGTTTGTAACACTTGTATCGGTTCGCTTTGATCCCGAATAACCAACAGGATTCCTTTACAATCCGTCAGTTGTAAATTTTCAACAGGTTATTCTTATATAGAAAGGATGTTATTAGAATCGAACAAATATCGATAGTTTCACTTCTTGGAAATTATCGGAAAATTACTATTTCGGTACAGGTACAAATTTATTTAATCCCTAAATTTACAACTAGTGTCTCTAAATAGAAGGATTAAAAATTCGAAAGTTAAACCATAAAAGGTTCTCGAAAAAATTTGACATGAATAAATTATCAACTAAATGCAAGAAACAACCATTAGAAGCTTGAAATTTTGCTCAGAATAAGGAACTGAGGAGATTCAAATTTGGAAGAGATCAAAGTAATGGAGCTGTCGAGCAGTAGAGCTTTCATTGAAGAGAAACGAACAATAAAAAGACTAACAAAGTAGCACTAGAAAATGGTGATAACTATTTGATGATGTGAATAAGGAGTCAAAGCCCAATAAAATCAACTCTCAGAAAGGATATTATTACAATCGAACAAATATCGATAGTTTCACCTCTTGGTAACTATCGGAAAATTACTATTTCGGTACGGTACAAATTTATTTAATCCCAAAATTTACAACCACACTGTCTCTAAATAGAACGATTAAAGTTCGAAATTTGAACCATAAAAGGTTCTCGAAAATACTCGACATGAATAAATTATCGATGAAATAAAAGAAACCACCATTAGGAGCTTGAAATTTTGTTCAGAATAAGGAACTGAGGAAATTCAAAGTGATGCAGCTGTCGAGCAGAGGAGCTTTCATTGAAGAGAAACGAACAATAAAAAGACAAACAAAGTAGCACTAGAAGATAGTGATAAGTATTTGATGATGTGAATAAGGAATCAAAGTCAAATAGAATCAACTCAGAAAGGATGTTATTAGAATCGAACAAATATCGATAGTTTCATTTCTTGGAAACTATCGGAAAACTACTATTTCAGTACAGGTACAAATTTATTTAATCCTTAAATTTACAACCTCAGAAAGTGTTTCTAAGTAGAAAAATTAAAAGTTCGAAAGTTAAACCATAAAAGGTTCTCGAAAATATTTGACATGAATAAATTATCGACGAAATGAAAGAAACAATCATTATGAGCTTGAAATTTTGCTCAGAATAAGGAACTGAGGAGATTCAAAGTTGGAAGGGATCAAAGTGATGCAACTGTCGAACAGAAGAGCTTTCATTGAAGAGAAACGAACAATAAAAAGACTAACAAAGTAGCACTAGCAATAGTGATAACTATTTGATGATGTGAATAAGGAATCAGAAACTTATCAAAGTTTACAGTATCTTATTTGGACTTATTGCTCAAAAAATGTGTAACTTACTTTACATTGTTGTTATTTGAAACAATCTGGGCCGTATAAATATGTACATTGTCTTTAATATCAAGTAAAATATAAGAGATGCAGTTGATCTATTTTAGTCTATAAATTTGTAAGGCGACACAATTTATTAACGTCAAATTCAATATGTTGGCAAAATCTGGTTTTCTTGTTTTCTAATTAATAATAAAATTCATTCATTTATTCAATTACAAATCTAGAAATAATAAAGATGTGCATTGTTACATTGATAACAAAATAGTGTGGTATTACTCATTGATATCATATCTTCTACTAATTTACATTACATTTTATTGTGCTTCTACGTGACAAATTGAAGACAATCATGTTGTTTTTATAATTATTTGTTTTTTGAAAAAAACCCACAATATCTTCTATCCATTGATCTAAATAGTATAGAACATTAGTAATTGGAACATATGCGAGAATAATTAATATTAAATATCGTAAATAAAGATCTAACTAACCACAAGCTCGTTTGTTTGTATTTTCTACACCTACATAAACATACTTTCGGTGTCAATAAAAACACAGTCAACAGATTCAATTATTTCAAATTGATGTACAAGTGGATTTTTTTGATTTATTTTCAACGATTTTCTTAGTATTTTCCGAAATTGATCGACCAGATGTTTAAGATCCTCAAAAATCTGACCTATATACTATGTTAATGTTCAAACAAACCGTTCAAATAAAGCACATAAATCTAGAATTACGTAAATATTTGAAAATTAAAGTAAAGGCCTAATTTAGAGCCTGCTAAATTAGGACTACAAAGACAATAAAGTCATATTTTTTCGAAAAAACTTCAAATACATAATCCTTGAATTAACGCCCATATTCAACTGTATAGATTCTAATTAAACATCAATATAATCTTCCGTAATTAGAAATCTACTACGCAAAAAAAACAATTTTCGTTCAATTAAAACGTAAAAGTGTCATATGTCTAACATTGAGTAAAATGTAACAAACTTAGAAGAAGAGGAAGCAATAAGACTACAATCCAAAATTAAACTCAAAACAAATCTAAAGTGTACAACTACCTAATATTTATATAAAGACGATTTTTTTGCTTGTTTGAAAGGGGTCGTTTCAATTGTAGACTTGTAACAATAAACAATTACACAATAAATAAAATTGAAATTCAAATAGTTGTGTAGGTTTATTTAAGGCATATAAATAAACATCGTCTAATGTAATATTTTGACGATTATCATATTGCCTTGTTGTTTTAAGGGCACCTCTCCTATTGTGGGTGTTATTTTTAATTGTGATTACTTTTTTTGTTACAGCACCAGTCCGAGTCAATTAGAAGAAGTAACTTTAGATTACGATGGAACTTTTACAAGTAAGTCGTTTTCTTCTCTCAACAACACAGAAAAAAATGAGACGTATGTTCATTAATTTGTGATGACAGTGCGTGGAAAACATCAAAACTCTGTAACAAATTTTGGAAACTATTCGAAATGGGAAATAATCACTTGGCACAAAATCTATCCAATTTTAACTATAAAATTTAAATTCATCTAGAATAACAAATTAGTAGATTTGTTAATAACATTCGATTATAATCTATTTTTAGTTATAGAAATTGGGGCATTTATTATAACATATTATATTAAATTTTGGCAATAATCCATCCTGGAATAATTGCGATTTTGGAACAAGCTAGAAATAAAATAGTATAATATTCAAGGGCATATCTGGGAGCATATTCGAAAATTCTATTTTCGTACCAATGAGGAAAAACAATTTTCATTTAAAACAACACTATTCATTAACCGTATCTTGGTTATTTTTAAAAGTTCTACACACCCCTTGTTTCTGGTCTTATTCTTTAACTCTAACAATGATAATGATGATAATTGGTAATTGTGTTCAACGACTAAAACATTTAACATTCATCAAAGATTATAAGGCGTTGTCGCTATTACCCCATTTAGGCTTGTCTCTGATTTTCTCGATCATTAAATCTTTGTTTTCGTAATTTTTTTATTGTTAATCAATTAGACAATAATGAAAACAAATCAAAGGACAAATGGTGGCACCGATTTAGAATCGAAAAATTGTTTCTTGGCACATGTTAATCTTGTAACGATACCTGCATGTTTTTATGGCCACATGTCTATGTTCTATGATGAAATTCAAATTGAATCTCTGCCAAATTAATTTAATCAAATTATAATTAAAAATACTAAACTGTAGCAATCAGAGATGGCTTCATTTCTATCGAGTATGTCATTTATGATGACATGTACCTATAGAGTTTCTTTTAATAATTTCTAACAAATTATCCGTATAATTAATGAAATCTTTTAAGTGTATGTCGATAAATTTATAAAAAAGGTTGTCAGTTGAAAACAATTACAGTTGAAGATGTCTGATGATGATTGTAGTAGCGAATCATCTTTTAGTTAATTTCCAATTTTGATAAAATATAAAATAATAGTTTTATTTTTTTTGTAAATTATAGATTCATTGGGTGGTACGCCGTCACCATGCGGTCCTATGCGTGGACGTTCTGTTAAAGAATTCGAAGATCAATTGGCCGGTTTAAAAAAAGAAAATTTCAATTTAAAATTACGCATCTACTTTCTAGAAGAACGTATGGGTTCGAATTATGATCTAAATAAAGAGAATATAATCAAGAAGAATATCGAATTAAAAGTCGATGTTGAAAGTTTACGGAAAGAATTGAAAGAAAAACACGATCTACTATGTCAAGCTGATAAAGCATTAGAATTACAGGATGATGAATATAAGAAAATTATCGATAAGAAGGATGAATCAATTCGTGAATCTCGTAAGGAAATCGACGAATTAAAAACTCAAATTTCTGTAAGTAACTCGATTATTAATAGAATTTATTTAGTAAATTGTATGATTTTATCGAGGTGTTGCAAAAAGATAATTCTGCTAAAGTTCTACAAGAATCAATGAATATCTTCCAAGAGAAATTTAACGTTTTAAAAAACGAGGTATATTTGATAACTAATCTTGTTTGGAATTCTTATTCTAATCTGTCTATTTCAACTCGATTTTCTTTCTATTAACAAGTATTTGTGTTCATTTAAATTATTGTGTTTTCATTTCAGCTTTTACAAGAACAAGAAAATAACACCGAAATTCGATTAGTTTTACACAATAAAGACGCGAAAATTAAGAATTTAACCTGCAGAATTGGATGGTATACGACAGAAATTACAGAAACGCGATAACGAATTTGACGAATTAACACGGAAATTCGACGATTTATCAGGAAAGAATCAATTATTATTGAAGAAATTACAAGAGAGTAAAGAATTAATTAATAATATCAAAATGGAGAATAATGAGAATAATAAAAAACAAAGTGTCCTACAAACTGATTATGAATTATTGAAGAAACGTTACGATACATTAAAAACGACAACTGATGAAAAGATTGCTGATTTACAAGCAAAATTAGAATTATCATCGAATGCTTTGAAGAAAAGCCAGGATTTAGTGGTGTCGTCTAGTCGACAAGATTTAAATCCAATTGTAAATAATGATTCGTTTTTAGTTTCGAAACCATCGACATCTCCTAGATATAAAACTACGGACCCAATACCTATTACATCAACAAAAATAACATTCCTATCAACATCCACATCATCATCATCATCATCACCATCAATATCACCACCATCCAAACTAAAATCCTTACTATCACCAACTACAACATCAACATCATTACCAAAAACATCTGATACTATAGTAGAACAACTGAAAAAAGAACGCGAACATTACCATCAAAAAACAATAAAATTGAAAGCTGAACAGATTAAAGCTTGTCATATTATTAAAAAAATGATCGAACGACAAAATAGCGCCGATAATGAAATTAATGAATTGAAGAAGAAGATTGAAAGCCTTGAAACCGAATTGGAATCGACACCTACAAAATCTGACCAAAAGGTAATTTAATATTTTATTAATTTAACAAATTAACGCTTGGTTAATATTTTAATTAAATTGAGAAGTTATTCCAGTTTATACCTACACACTCTTAACTAACACACACCTAAATCTTCTATGTTGTTTATTTAGATTTCATTTCTATTTATAATTCGTTGTTGGAAATAGTCAGTTGGTGTAGTAAAGCTTCGCCATTATGTTTCACAAGCCTAAGGTCCGTTTTAATTTCTCAATATTAGACTATAATTTATTTTATTTTAGTTTTTTTAATTGCCAAACAGGTATCTCTAGTTGTTGTTTTGTGTGTACTGATAGAATTATTTATTTGTAGTAAATTTGCTAATAGAAGACTGAATAACACCGGTGTAGCTTTTGTGGCTTTATTTTTTGTAATTGTGTTGTAAAATAAATGTGTAATTTGTAGTTTTATTGTTTAATCTCCATAATTATTAAATTTTTGTATTTATTAGCAATCAATGGATGGAAACACTACAGAATTGGATAAATACAAATCTCAAATTAAACAACTTGAAGATAATTACGAGGTAATTGATATTGTTATCTAATTATTCTATTCATTGAAATGCGAATTTTTAGGCTTTATTATCAACATTGGATGAGAAGAATTCGGAATTGGAGAATTATCAAAAACAACAAGAAGAATTGGTGCAAACGATTAAAGATCACGAAAATCAAATTGTCGATTTACAATTTCAAATTTTAACGATCAATGAGAAAATTCCCGAATATGAACGTAAATTGGATGAGAGAAATACAGAAATTGAAAAATTACAAAATGAAATATCAAAGAAAAATATCGACTTACAAGGTATTGTTAATAAAGAATTATGGGATAAGAATCGCGAAATAGAAAAATTACAAGCACGACATGCCTCCAAAATTATCGAACAAAAAGACACGAAAATCGAAAATCTAGAAAGTGAATTAACAACAAAACAACAACAATTAGATTTAATTAAAACAAAAATCTCCGAATTAGGTATTAATATCAATAATGACGATAATTGTCAATTAAAAAATCATCTACAAGAAGAATTGAAGCAATCGGAACAATTGCGCCATGAAGCCAATGGAGTTTGTGCGATATTAAGTCGACGTTTAGAAGAATTGGCCGTTTTTCTCGATTCCTTATTGAAACAGAAGACCGTTTTAGGTCTGCTCGGCAATAAAGAAAATCGTAAATTACGCGAAATTATCGATCAAAGTTTAGATTTAACAAGATCGTTCAGTACGAGTATGCTATTAAATCCCGATCAAAGCTTGACCCAATTAACCAACATTACAAATATATTAAACGATACAAACAATGATAATAGTGTCACTTTGACATATCAAAGTCATCTATATTGTAGTAATAATGATAATATAGAAAATAAAGAAGAATCTCAGTGTAATTCGCAAATTATTGAAGCTCTACGCCAACAAATCGTCACATTAAAATATGAATTACGTTTAAGGGATGTTGAATTGAATAAAATCGTTGATGATGGTAAGAAGGTTGAAAAATCGATTAATACAACTTCGACTTTGAAATATCAAAGCGACATACAATCCGAATCTGAATCGTGGTCTGAACCGGATCGTTCAGTATCGCGCGCTAGAATCGGATTGTTCAATGAAAATTCCAAATCACCGAGGACACCATCGTTGAGAAAATCAACAAATTTATTGACTAGTGAATCGGAAGAGGTGTGCCGCAGTAATAATAACAGCAACAATAATAGCCGTACACCGAGAAAGCACGACAATCGTCAAACAATTCTCGAATTAAACAATCAATTATACGAATTAGAACAGAAATTAAACAATAAAGTTGATGAATTTAATGAATTACAACAATTATTCAATGTAGAACAGGAGAAGAATCGGGAATTGATGCAGAAATTCGACGATTTCTCTATAAAACAACAACAATACAAAGAACAAATGAATCAATTGGATATTGATAGAGAGAAAGTTTTGAATGTTGCTCGGGAGGCTGAGGAGCTTGCTGCAGTTGCTAAAACTGAAATGAGAGCAACCGAAATTCAAATGCAAACATTTAAAACGAACACAGATAATTATCAACAACAATTAGAGAGTGAATATAAGAAACAATTACAAGAAATTGAAGATAATGCGAAAATTCAAATAGAAGAATTACAAGCGACTTTACAGCAAGTACGCGACGATTGTGTCGAAAATTGCGCAAAGAAATACGAATTAGAAGCTGCTTTAAATCAATTGAAATCTACAGAAAAATTATTTAGTGAATCTAAACAACAGATTAGTGATTTAACAGAAAAACAACGAATTAATGAGGATTTATTGAAGGAATTGCAAGTTAAAATCGATGCATTACTCAAAGATTTAGAAGATTCAAAATTGGAATATTCGAATTGTGTTTTAGAAAAAACGAAATTAACAAACGAGAAAACTTGTCTAGAACAAGAATTATCGAATTTGACAACAGAACATTCAGTAATTTGTCGACAATTAGAAGAAATCGAAAAAGAATTGGTGATAACGCGTGATAATCACCAAAGAGAATTGTTGACGATCGACGAACAAAAATCACGTTTAGAATTGCGCATTAGTGAATTAGAATCAACGAATGCTCAATTACAAAATCGTCTAATTAAAATACAAACTGGTTATAATAATGCGAATGAGTCGATTTTATTATCGAGTTCATTACCGAATTATCGCCGACAATTATCCGATCATTCCGGTTACACATCAGAAGAACAACAATTGATTGATAATCGAAGTAATAATGGTGGTAATAATAATAAATCACCGAATCGTATCGAAATCGAACGCCAGGAGGGTAATTCATCGCCAGATCTGGGTATTGAGAGTGATCATGGTAGATTTTCAAGTTTAGAAACTCATTTAAATGTACCAAGACCATTATTACAAACCCTTGAACTAACCGAATCGATGAATAATCTACTAGACGGTGATAATTCTAATCAACCAACGAATTGTGGTGAGTTTTGTCGATTTTATAATAATTTCATTCAATTTTGTTTGTTATAATAGGTGATGTGAGATGTTGTGAACGAACTCAACGTATTGTACACGAGAATAGCGATTTAAAACGTGAATTAACCAAAACGAAACGGGTGTTGGAGGAAACTGTGAATAAATTGGCTTTGGCTAATCAACGTAAAAAGCAAATCGAGAAGACTATTTGCCGTCAAATCCATAAAACTAGCCAAGTATTGAAGAAGGCTAAAGCCAATTTAGATTCAGGTTCGGAGACTGATTTATACAAAAAATAAATTTCTTTTCCCTATTGCTATTATTTTTAGTTTATTATTATGTATGTACATTTGTTCTTTTTATAGTGATTTGTAAAATATAAATAAATTTGTTTCTTAATCCTGTACTGTCCATATTGATAATAATAAGAAAATAGTAATTGGAATGTGATACTTCCTGTGTCTTCTTGTGCCAATATTTGTGTAAAAAATCTTGTTGTAGCACTGTTATTATTATTATTATTATTATTATTGGAGGAGTTGTGTGCGAGTTTTTCAACAGTATTGTTAATGATAAGAATGTATATTTTTAGAAGTATGATAGGAATAAAGCACGTTTTTTGATTTTTCTATAAGTGGCGTTGTATTCTTTGAAAATCCAAAATTCTATTTAAAAAATTATTCGATTTAATACTCTTACTTACGACTAAAGCTAAGTTTCATTCGGCGTTTGCAGTTTATTGCTTTGTTGTCGAGCTACACGCAATAAAGTCTCGCTACTCTCTAAAATCTGAGAAAAAATGAATTATTCAGAATACTCAAGGATAAAGTTTCATTAAAATAACGTGTTAGCCAATTAATCGTTTCATGGAATAAGTCTCTAAGAAAATAACTCCTTAAAAGCTTGATTTTTTTTAACTTAATTCATTAATATAACTTTTACTGATTTAATTCCATTGGTCATTGGTTATTTTTAATTAATCACAACAATTTGAGTAACAGTTCAAATTATTTGCAAAACTTGAAACTCATCAAATGATTAACGTCATAAACAATTAGGCATTAAATTTTTAAATTCTAATCCCATTCTCTGATTACTTTAAGCACCAACTACAACAAAGGTGGCTCAAACTTTGGGGCATTCTTTTAAAATTTGTTAAAAACAAATAAGTAGAAAATACAATAAATAATGAAATTTTTAAAACTCCCCTAGTTAGTGGAATTTTCTTAAATTACCTGTAAAACAATTTTAATAAAAAATTACCTTCTTAAACCCATTTTCTGTGCCACTAATTATTCTTTCATAATTATCACACAACGACCGATGTTTATCTAAATTACCGTTAACAACGGCCAATTTCTCATTTAAACGACGAATATTCTCCTCCAATTCACGCTTTTCGGCCTCTTCTTTATTGATAATCCTCAATGTTTCGTTTCTTTTAATTTTTAATTCCTCCAGACCTGCTGACAATTAAGGTTATGTACGAAATGTACGAATTATTTCTAATTTTATAAAAAAATATCAATTAGAATACCAACATTTTACTAATTCTTGATTGTAGGTTTGTAAAGTAGCCCCATGTTCGGACATTTTCAATAAATTCCGGTTGAATTCAGTTTTTGGGAGAATTTCGATTTTGAATTCAACTGTTCAACAATCCAAACAATCAATCAACCAATCACACTAACGCACAGATTGACATCTAAAACCAAAGCCGTGTTGTCAACTTGACAAAATCTGTGTAATACAATGAGGTACTAGAGTGCGCATCCGGTCAAAAAACGTGTCCACGTATGGTGCCAGACATCTTGGATAGTGGAGACGCAAACGAATTGAAATAGTTGATCGACAACTGGTGAACTGGTGGTTTGCATCTAAACTAATGTAAATACGTATTGCTGGTTGTATAAAATTAGGTGTATAATATTGGCACAAATAATCTCGGTTTCAAGAATCGCAACCTTGTCTAAAACTTTGACCAACTTCCAAATGAGCTACGGGGTTCAAATTTTGATAAAATGATCTCCAAGGAACCTCTTCTAAAAACCCCCTTGAATTTTTCAAATCGTTCATGCTTAGAGATAGCAACATTTAATTGAAATACGCGGTATGTTCGTATGTTTCTCAATTTGCATCATTTTATAGAATATGGTGCTAATTTACACCCTATTACTACTACTACTTTGGGACTTAATTGTTAGTTAATCATTCTGTGTTTTACAATATTATAATTTTTGCGATTATTCTTTATTTAATTTTGCAACAAAAGTCTCAGGGAAAATTTTTTAAACAATCTAAACTTATTTTCAAACTATTTAGACCTAGAAATTTGGTAGAAATCACGGTAAATACAAAATATTTGAATATTATATTTAAATTTATTATTTTCAAAATCTACAATATTCTAGAATTTTATAATTTTAGCGTTACGTAAACTAACGCTTTCAAGTTATCTTGTTTTTTGCGGTTTAAAAACGACACGATTACAAGTTACGTACTCCTGTACGTACGGCCAAACAACTTTTTTCCAATTTTTGATAAGAATACAACAAAGGAACGATTACTTAACGTTATTTTCGAATCTTGTCAGTGCCTGCCTTTTGTTCATTCGAATTTTCGTTGTCGAGATGTTAACACCGTTTCGAAAATCGGTCGTGAAATCGGTTTTGTTTAATTTAATAATAAATTCTCGCGATTTTTAAAAGAAAGTGTCGCGTATTTTGATGCCCCCGTTGAAGTGCTACCGTTTCTAAAATTCAATAATTCACGTATTTTTTAAAACAAAGTGCCTCGTATTTTGTTGAACGTTGAAGTGTTGTCGTTTACAAAATTTAATAATAAATTAATGCGATTTCTAAAACAAAGTGTTGGTGTTACCGTTTTGAAAATTTAAAAATAACTTTACGTACGTGTTTAAAACAAAGTGTTGGTGTTAGTGCTTCTGTTGGTGCCAATCTGGATGAAGGAGTGAGCAGTAAGTCATCCCTTGGATTTGGGCGATAAGAAGTCAACGAAAGGGTAAGTTGAAATATTTGAAAAATCGTAATTAATAATGAAATTGAACAAAAAACTCTAATCAAAAATGAGTTTTCCGTTCTATTTCGTTAATAATTTAATCCCATATTTGCGTAATGCATTCTTGGTTTATAAATTTAATCATCATTAAAATAATTTTTTAAGTTAAATTATTTTTCAATTACTAACGGTTTTTTTTTCTGTTTTATTACAGTAGGTCCGAACAGCGAGGGACAGGAGGCGTTGTAGCAGAGGGGTAAGTACTTTTTTGATTTACATCGCGATCGTTCCAACTCGGGATATAAAATAGGTTCGGTTCGGTTCGGTTCGGTTCGGTAAATTAACAATAGGCGATTGTAGGTATAGGGAACGCGCATTAGGAACTTGTTAGGTACTTGTTAGGGCACTTGTTAGGTACTTGTTAGATACATCAACGTATAACCCCCCCATCATTACTGCTGGATTTTGTAGGCCTTATGAACAACGATTTCCTTCGTTGTAAAAGGAATCTTCATCGTCTCCCTCTTTTGGATACTGGTCTACTTTTGGTTCTTCAACAAAATGGTAAATATGTAATTTTTTTTCAGGTAATTTTTTGAATGTATTAAACATTTTTTTCAGAACGTTTATGCATTGTATTTTGTATGCATTGTATTTATAACAAAAATTTGTTTCTTATGTTTCAGAGTTTCAGATTGACTTCGAAGGTCATCAGCTTCAATCCCTTGAAATTTCCCATTATCCTTCCCCGGGGAATGGCCATTCCTATTGCATGAAATACTACTAACATAGAATTAGGTGGGTTAATGTTGTTGGGTTTTGTCTTTATCTGTTAGTTTATAGGTACTGGTATTGATAGTATTGGATAAATCCACCGCTGCAGGTTCAGTTGTCGCGATTATCCAAGCATTGACTCCGTCGTATGACTGTGCAGTTTGTGGTGTGGTCTTTTGGCTAGTCGCTCTAATAATGCTCAAATATTTTCACGGATTGTGCGGTTTTCGGAGCGAGAGATTGCGATAGGTAATTCGCATATCGTGAGGATGTCTAACGCATATATCTTTGCTGATTGTTTGAGGTTATTATTGTGACAATGATGCATTGACTTCATCATTTCCTGTGCAATGATAAGACTGTGACAATAGCTTCGTAAGTAATCAATTTTTCCTTTATTTCAGATAGCTATCACTTTGCAATTTTCCAAGCATTGACTCCGTCATATGACTGTGCAGTGTGTGGTGTGGTCTTCTTGCTAGTCGCTATAATAATGCTCAAATATTTTCACGGGTTGTGCGGTTTTCGGAGCGAGAGATTGCGATAGGTAATTCGCATATCGTGAGGATGTCTAACGCATATATCTTTGCTGATTGTTTGAGGTTATTATTGTGACAATAATGCATTGACTTCATCACTTACTGTGCAATGATATGATGGTGACAATAGCTTCATAAGTAATCAATTTCTACTTTATTTCAGAGAACTATCACTTCGCGATTTTCCAAGCATTGACTCAGTCGTATGACTGTGCAGTTTGTGGTGTGGTTTTCTTGCTAGTCGCTCTAATAATGCTCAAATATTTTCACGGATTGTGCGGTTTTCGGAGCGAGAGATTGCGATAGGTAATTCGCATATCGTGAGGATGTCTAACGCATATATCTTTGCTGATTGTTTGAGGTTATTATTGTGACAATAATGCATTGACTTCATCACTTATTGTGCAATGATAAGACTGTGACAATAGCTTCGTAAGTAATCAATTTTTCCTTTATTTCAGATAGCTATCACTTTGCAATTTTCCAAGCATTGACTCCGTCATATGACTGTGCAGTTTGTGGTGTGGTCTTCTTGCTAGTCGCTCTAATAATGCTCAAATATTTTCACGGATTGTGCGGTATTCGGAGCGAGAGATTGCGATAGGTAATTCGCATATCGTGAGGATGTCTAACGCATATATCTTCGCTGATTGTTTGAGGTTATTATTGTGACAATGATGCATTGACTACATCACTTCCTGTGCAATGATATGATGGTGACAATAGCTTTATAACTAATTAATTTTTACTTTGTTGCAAATAATTATTATGTAGCATGGATATATCCAATACCATAGTGGATTAGGCCTACAGGGGATACCACTATAAAAAAAACGCACCATGTGCTTTACCTCACAGGTGGTGTGGAAAGAAGCACATTTATTACTTTTCTATTCAACAATTGGAAATTTACAGAAAAATCATGGAGATTTGAAAAGATGATTTTGCATTATAAACTTTAAAAATAGGTCTTTATTAAATTTCAGATGATTTTCAGCTTAGATTAATTTTCTATAAGCAACCACAAGAACTGTTGAAAGTTTTCGGTCTCTTGCAACAATAAAGGTGACATCTATTGATTTTTCCATCGGACTACAATGTTGAAACGACACCAACATATCGCCTTCCTTTTCTCAAGCCTTGTTCGACCCAGACTTGAGAAAAGGAGGTCCCAGTTGAACGACACACTCTCAAGTCAGACAGAGTGAGGACCAACTGTCAAAATTTCACCATACGAGGACCAAATTGGTCTTTAAAGTATAGGGGATGCGCACTCTAGTACCTCATTGGTATAATAGCATGAAAAACATTACAGACGTGATAATTAATAAATAACGTGTTATACCCAAATTATTCATCAATTTATCACTATCTGCCCTGTAATGTGAAATTAATCAACATTATTACGCTATTTAATTAAATATTAAGATACAGATTTGGCATCCCTGTAAAATAGAATTTGACAGATTACGAATTTTGGCGCGAATCAATTGAGTACAATTACAAATTAGCTTTATTAATGATTTTTTCAATGTTCAATAAATAAATTAATTAATATGTATATAAAATATTTAAATACACAGTATTAGAGCATAAATTGTACACTATTTTAGAGTTAAACAGCTTTTGAACGAAGCATACGAACCGCCGGCAATTTTGAACGTAAATAATCCAATTATAATTACAAGAGTATATAATGGTATCAATGTTGCTGAGTAGATTTGGTATTTATTAAATAACGTTAAACATGATGCTATCAAATGTGTCACTACAACAAGCCCAACTTGTAGAACATTTCGATTATCTAATGCATTAAAGAATATAATGTTCCATAGTGTGTTCAATAATATAAAACATAAGCCGACTGCTGAACTAGTTAGAAAGAACATTTCATTGCCACTTTTCAAGCCCATCGTGCCGGGTCCTATAGAATCGGCCAATACGTTAACTAACGCAAATGCACCACTACTAATACCGAAACCTAAACCACTAACGTACGCTAATATATGTTTATTTTCAATTAATTTGGTACTATCATCGGTGATTTTCTTCAAACCATTCTCGGCTCTCCTCAATATCTTATAGACAACATAACGAAACATCTCTTGGTAGAAAACAGAGAAAATCATGCCGAATATTAAATCTTCCCGTAACGGCACCACAATATACCACCATAACGACGATAATAACAACGATAATAACCAAAAGAACGAGGCAGCTATTAGTATTATAATTCGTACAGGATCGTGGGCTATTGTGAATACAAACATAGCAAATGGTGGGCCAAATGCCAAGAATGTACAACCGAAAAATTCCACCAACGTCATTCTATCAAACACATTCAGATTCAATCGAATTCGAAAAACTGAAATCGAAATAAAATCGACAATTTATCAAATTAGAATGAGTAATAACAACAAATTAACCTCACCCTGGACCTGTCAAGCAGATTTGTCAAAATCCACCAACCTAAACGTGACAAATTCACTAAATTCCGACGTTATCGTGAATGGTAATCTAGTTATTTTTTATATTAAAAGTTGGTTATCTATATAACCTGATAATTGTTAAAAAACTTGTAGTAATTAACTGTACGAAAATAGTGATAAGCGGATGTCACAAATATGGTAAATGAATTCATTAATAATTAATTGTTTTTTAAATTATTTTTGGTTAATTACAGTCAGGCAACGTGAATATTTGCGAAATTACCGATGAAGTTAAACAGGCTTTGAAAGACTTCCGTTTCAGGAAAGCTCAAGACACTTCCGCTCTAATTCGTACGAAATTCGCTATTTATAGAATAAAAAAACTAGTCTAAACTCCCATTTGTTTTAGTGAAAGTCGATCGTGAGAAACAACAGATAATAATCGACGATCAATTGGAGAATATAACAATAGAGGAGCTACAGGACGGTTTACAGAGCCATCAACCTCGCTATATAGTTTTATCATATCGCCAACAGCACAGTGATGGGCGGATATCGTTTCCGTTATGTTTCATTTATTTCACGCCACGCGACAGTCATGCTGAATTACAAATGATGTATGCCGGTTCGAAGGTTTCACTCCAGCACGAAGCCGATTTGAATCGCAGCTACGAGGTGCGCGAATTGGAGGATTTGACCGAGGAGTGGCTGTTGGAGAAATTAGGAAATTGAACAACTGCCAAATATAATAATCGATACGGATTTGTATATTTTTAGAATTTATTTTGTTTATTATCAGTATTTGTTAACAAAAGAATTTGAGGATTATTTGTCTATAAATATAAAGGAGTTCTGTGTAAACATTCCAAAGTCTTAACACCAAAATACAACCGATTTTTTTCAAAGAAATAAATGATAAGAATATAAGTTGGTGATACAGATAGAGTTAAGTTTAGAAAATACATTTGTTCTATAATAGTAGCTCTTTCTGTATTGTATTTTGTTATATATTTTATTACAATTTTTATATAATCAATACTTTTAAATAATAAAATGAAATAAATTCAACCGTTTGTTTAATGCAACAACAAAAACGCTGGATTTTATCAAAATTTATCGACAAACTATTCAAAAAAATCTCGGTTCTTATAATGCTACTATTTTCGAATTATTCTAGATTAGATAAAGCCGATTATCATAACAGCATAATAAACAAGAACCGAAATCTTTTATTATATAAACTTATAACTATTTCAACGTGATTATTTTTTTTTAATTTTAAAATTTCGACCTGTTCTTCGCTAGATTAACCCAGGACGTTGCCCGTATTCACGCCGAGATTAAACAATAAATCATTCTGCAACAAAATAATTTTTATTTTAGATTTCGGTTCTTATCTGCATCAATAAGTACAAGATTTAAATCTAATATTAATTATAAATTCGATTTAATTTAACGTTAATTAGATGGAATATCACGTTTTATGTTCATGGGCCATTTCTAATGTTATTACATACCCGTACAAATAGTAAAAGAACGATAACAGATAGAAGGCTAATTTAATCCAACCTTCTTTTTGACAACGATTCAAAACATTCGCATTTAATATGCTTGTTGGATCGTAAATACCCAAACCGGACATCACTGGACGATTCTTATACCGGATTATATGGTAGATGATCAACGGTAGATTTATCAATACTGAAAACCATTCACCGGCTGCCAGAAATAATATATTGAAGAATGTATGCAATAAATATTCCGGTAAAACTAGCTGGAATACAATTATTCGAATTAATTAAAATTTAGTTTAAAATTTCAGAGACTTACTGGATTTAAACTATTACATTGGTCTATTGGATTTTTATAATCTGTTTTTAATTCATCGAATGCAATTACGTGAAATAACGAAAAAAATATTAAGAATGCATCAACAATTAGGGCGATGATATAGGAAAATGCCGGAAAATTGAAAGCCATAATTCAAACACGCACACAATTTTAATTAATTTAAATAGAATCTAATGGAGGTTATTTAGAATCTTATCAACGAGAATTATACAGTTTCAATTATTAATTAGTTAAATTAATCAATTAAACTATTGCAAGTATTTTTTAGGTTACGCATGTAAACGTCAAAATGATTGACGATCGTGTTCGGATTGGCGCTACTAGATGGCGCGCATCGATTCATTTGAACTACTCTACTTATAATTTGAATAATTTAATTAATTTTCTTTAAATTACCTAATTTAAAATAAATCTGAGGGAAATTATCGATTATACCGTAAAAAATTTTTGTAAGTGGTGTAAATTAGTAGATTTTGATGTTAGAGTCGGTAATTTCCGGTGATGGTCGGTAAAATAACGCGGTTAATTCGAAATTTGTAATTAACAATATTAAATAGTTTTCTTCGTAATAATAATAGTGATAATAAAACGTGAATAATGTGGAGTTGTTGTGGTAGTAGAGAACCCATTAAAATACGATATAAAATAAAACACATGTTATATGGTGTATTTGGGGTCCAATTTCTAATGGGCTAATGATTTGCGCGAGCCAGCCAATTTGCTGCATATTTGCTGGTTGAACCGGCCAAGAGTCACGTTACTAAATACATAAACAACAACACATATTTCTACATAAAATAATACGAGAAATATAAATTGCATACTGTTTTCATTTTCCTCTCTCTTTTTTCGTTGTTGTATTTTTTTATTCCGGTTGTTGTTCGTGTTGTTGAATTTCTCTTTTTCCTCCGGTTGGGTTTTGTTTATGTGTAAAATATATGATCGTAAATTTCAAATTGGTTTTAAAACAACAATAATAACAACAATATGAACAGTGAAGTTAAACGGAGTCCCTGTTCTCTTCAGTCTGTTGTTGTTGTTGTTGTTATTTTATGATATACATGTCGTTTGTTGTGGCAGAACACGCGTTCGATCTTTTGACCCTTAATTGAATGGCAGGAAAACTATAATTTATGTCCCAAAAGTGTTATTTTTGTCGTTTTAGTAACAACATCCAGACAATGATCTCATGCAAAATAAGGTTTTACTACGTCCAGAAAAAAACCACGTTTAGTCTATGAAAACTCACAATTATTTTAAAGCATTACAATACAATTGAAGAATAACGATTTCCTGGATTTTTCTTTTAATTTCAAATGAAATTGTGAATTTTAATTACAAAAGCAAATAATCCGGATTGAGCCAATACGGTTGTAATTTTGTAGATCTATTCAAGCATACTTTACTAGTTTACTATTAAAATAACCCATGTAGAACCCGTAGATTGAATTTCTGAACTTCTCCAATACATTTTCAAAATTATAAATTTACTAGATTCGGTTATATTTTACTGTAATATTAGCATAGATGTGTAACTTTATATTTGAGACCCAGAGGGAGAAATCCTCTAAATTCGTATTAGTCGTGGTTTTAAGTTAGAAAGAGGGTTAAATTAACGATAGGCTGTATTTACCCCACAGCTATTTTTTCATTCAACCTTTACTCAGCTAGCTCTTCATTTCGCTTCACAAACTCTTTATTTCATACAGAAATAATTAAAAAAAAAAGAAAATACAATTATTAGTTGGTAATATTTGACCCTTTTTAATTATAAAAGATTTTTTTCAATTAGAAAACGAAACACTTAATTAAACACCAAAATCGAGAGATATAAAATAATCCAAAAAATTACAGAAAAGTTGTTTATTTTAAACCGAGGGCTTGTTTCAGCTAAACCCCGATAAAATTTTACAAATCCATTGATTATCCCGGTGCAATTTACTCTTCAAATCTAATCCGGTCCTGACTAAAATCCAAATGTATTAACCCAATAACTAATACTATTTCCTTATAGTTTATTACAATGGTAATATTTTTGTAAATCACCCAGTATATTGTATTTATGTTATATTCTGTATGGACTTTTATGATTATAGAGGCGTGTCAGAACTATCTAAATTGAAACACGCCCGGTCACGCCATTGGAAGTAACAAACTAAACGTTGATTGGTAAAGGCGAATAAATAGGAGGGTGAATCTGAATTTCTATTGTCTGTATAGGATACCACCACCTTTTTGTTGCCTACAACAACACAACAAACAACAACAACAAACAACAGAGATAATAAACGTCATCATCATTCCGACCACCATTTGTAAACGGACATAATATTGATTTATTTTCATCCGAAAACATAAATTACCAGCCGTTTTTTAGTAGAATTAAAGTAAATACAGAAAGAGGAATTAAAGATGATACTCTAAAGGAAATTCGCTGTAAAGTTGTACAAAATTTATCCCTTTATATTTTATTTAGTAAAATTAACATAAATTTGTTATATACAGGGTGTAAAACGAAATTAAGCACAGATAGACAGTTGGCTATAATTTAGGGTACGTAGGTCGTAGTTTGGTTCGCACGATTGTCGATAATTCCGATCACTAATCCTAAATACCGCCATTTAATTTCCTGTTGAAAAACACGAATTTTAAGCTTGAAAAATGATTAATAATCAAGGCTTTATGATACAAATCGATATAATCAAATAGCATCTAATTTTAGTTATTAATTGGCGATTCTGAATAGATGAAATGAGATAAAACTTGTAAAAGTAACTTGTCGTTATTCTTAAATACGAAATCTTGGGATAATTGGTGATTGCACACAAATTTAATGTTTTAGCTCTTTAGTTGACTGATAAGTCTCTTTCTGTAGATGGGCCAAGTTGAGTATGTTTTATTATAATTTGTTTTATTGCCTTACTTACACACATACTTACATATTTTTCATCTTGTCCTCGAACTGAATTTATGATGCAATATTATTAATAATAATTATGTTGTAATTATAGAAAAAGTAGGTTAACACCTGATTCATATTGTACGTATTTATATGTACTTACATGTGTTGTTTTCATAATTTTAATAAGACTTACTTAGCTTTTATTGGAGCTCTATGACGAAGTGCATGTTGTATTTTGAAAGATCGCTGAGACAAACAAGAAAAGGCCAGTAGGTTGCTGAATCAGCTCTAGAGTTACCAGCTGAATTTTACAATTTACACAAAATTTCAATCTACATATTTCGTACGGATATGTGTGAACCAATAAATGACAATAACAATAAAAAAAACGTACGAAATATGATAATAATCGATTCTCACGTAGTCTACACGAATATAATTCGTTCTTGTTCATTTAATTTAATTTATTAGTCTTTGAAAAAAGTGTCAGTTCATCATTTTTCTAATAGTTCCTTGAAATACAAGGTCCAAATTCCATATAAAGTCATCTATTGTACAGATCGTTTTTATTTTTATTCTAATTGAAAATGAATCAGTGTCACGTCTAATATGTGATTTAATGAAATTACCACAATTGGCCTTCACTTAATTCTCAATTTGTTGCACATACACTTAAACATAACAAACAGATCGGCGCCTAGATTCTCGAAATGCACCGAAATTTCATTTAAAGTCAATTGGAATTAAAAAAGAAGCGATTAAATTTGCGCAAAAAGGCAAGGTAAATCGAGTCAACCTCATTTTACACGATTTCTCGAAGAACGCGGATAATACAATCTCTTTAGCTTTCTGCAATAGAAAATGCACTAAAATTTAGAAGCCTCTCTCAATGGACTGTTAAAAGTCTACTCAGTATTTAGAGCAATTTCTAAAAATGAGTAAAAGTATAGGAAAGTAAGGCAGTCTAATAATCTCAGGTGTAAGGAAGAAAACATAAAAATAGGGTGAAAATATTGTTAAATTTTGTTAATAATCTAATTGTAATCATTGAGTCGTATTCTTTAACTTTTTGACGATTCGTTATCATAACAATGCTGAAGATCTACAGTTTCTTCTGTTTTATTCTTGTCTCTTTCCAATTATACTTGTGATATAATTTTAAAGAGTGAGTTGGAAAGTTTATAGAGAGTTGTCATAGTAACGGATCGCCAAAAAGTTTGAGAATCCAACGGATTGTTTAAAATTGTGTTGCTTCATTGGCTCAGAAGTGAAAATCGTTTTTTACATCTCGACGTTTATTTAGTAAATAAGTCAAATTGCAAATTATAGAAGATAAATAGGCAATGACGAAGGTTTTTCAGGGTGGAACGCCACTGTATTTATAGATCGCCATCTTTTCATCTGTCAACAATTCTGATTTGTTTACAATTAGAATGAGTAAATTCGATAAAGAACGATGCAAATAAAACGAACGAAATGGGGTTAATTATAAAACTGTAACAGAACCATTGAGAAAATCAAAAACAATAAAATCAACACAGTTCAATTTTCCATTCGAATTAACGAAAAATCGAAAATTAAAATTCAATCAAGCGATAAATAAAGAAATCGCCTTCAAAGTTTTCCTCTCTCATTCTCACCTACTGAAAATCGAAAACATCAACAAATTTCCATCTTGATTATTTTACTAAACCAATCAGAATTCAACGATTAATTTATTAAAAAAATCATTTATTGTTCTGTCGGAAACAGTGTTGAAAATCCCCGTGTATACATAAATACATACACATAAATATATAACAAATACAAAATAAGGCGGTGCTTATTTACCATCATCATTATCATCATCATCATCATCATTTGTAAGGGGGACCAACCAACTTTTAGATTATACTAACTAACGCATATATCTATCTTTATCATAATTATAGAAACAGTAATATTGGAAATAAGAGGTGAAAGAAGGAGAGAGAAGGCCCCACTCTGGTTTCGAGTTGGTTTGGTTGGTTGGTTTGATTGCTTGTTTGCAGAGTTGAGCTTTTATTCAACTGTTTGTGTTATTAGGTGCTGTTTGGGAATTGATTTACATGTGTAAAGAGTTAATAATAATAATATTGTTATTATTATTTTAATAATTATAATCAAAATAGAGACGACGGACATAAATCGGAAATTAATTTCAATTATAACATTAATAATGTGATTTATCTTCTCTAATAATAAACAAGAAAAATTGTTCATTAAACAAAATAATTAGATAATTCAATTAATTAAACTCGATTGATAATTCGACCATTAACTCGTAGTTACAACAAATCTTCTGTAATTAATGTTATGTTCAAAAACAATAACAGTGAGTGTTGTAAGTTTAAAAAAACCTAAAAACGACCCCTATTTGAATAGAAAAAAGTGTTGTGTTGGCGCTCTAACCTCCCTACTAGTTGACATGTAATTCTTTTTGTCGTCAAAAAACTGAAAATCCAACAATTATGATGAACGAAATTCCGGAGGCTTTAAATTTCACAGGCCGACCAACGATGCAACCGTCTCACGTATTAACATCGGTAAGATTGGCAATTTTGATTTTGCAAAAAAAAAAAACGAAAACTGTTGAAAACGGAAAAAATTAAGCTTGCCACATTTATCAATCAACAAAAATTAATTTGTTCCCTTTTTTGTCGTTTTGTTTAGAGGAGAAATGAGCGTAAAATTGTCGAATATGTGTGAATAATTCAATTATCGACTTTATCAATTAATTTTCTCATTCGTTTCTTTGGTGTTACGTTAATTTGATAATCTATTTGTTTATGTTTGGCGAAAAAAAATAAATAATAAAGAATCATTGCGGTAAATCTCTGTGATAATTGATAATTATTGTAGCAAGACTTAATATCAATTTATCTTATATTTTTGTATTTGATCATATTTTAAAGTAAACAATAACATTAATTTTCCCACTGGTCTCCAGTTTAAAATATTAAACATGAGCATGTAAAGTGTTAAATTACAAATAATTTCAGCGTTATATTTTATGATCTATCAACAACAAACAACACACATCTATATTATTATGGTTTGATTAAAAAAAAAAACGAACGTAAAGTAGAACAAACAAAATGAGAAGGAAAAGAGAATATTTTTGATTCATATTGATGATTTCCTGTTGCTGATTATTATTGTTTTCTATTTCTGTTCTCTAATAACATTTTCTAATTTATTAAATCTGATTTTGTCACGAACTTGCAAGTATTTAATCGTGAAATCACTTGGAAATTTGGAAGAAAAACCGATCTTGACAAGAATAGAACCGCTCAACTCCTAATATTTGAGTCAAATTGATTCTATTATAAATTCTTGAATATTCCAATACCGGACTAAGTTATTATGGCAACTGCCTTTATTTGGCGAGCAATTTCTAAAATATTTTAACAATTTATAGGCGGGTGTTTAGAGATAATTTGGGCTGCGTAGCTCATTTGAAAGTGGGTCAAAAACGTTAGTTTCTGAGCAAGTGGAGATTTTCAAAAACGAGTTACACGCGCTAAATGATTCACTTGGGGATATTTCCAAATTGATTTTTTCATTTCTCCATTTTATTTTGAAATGGATAGAAGTATTTTGAATTTATTCTGGAATGCGATGGAAAATAAAGAGCATCCTTGGACCATTCTGAGCCATTTGAGGCGTTTACTCGTTTTCAAAAAGCGCACATCCACTAAAACTAAAACCAAATAGGTTCAAATTTTGGTAAAATCATCTCTAAGGACTCTCTTTAAATTTTTTATAAGCCGAGATGAAACACGATGGATGAAGGGATGAATTATCAAACGCCTCAATGTCCTCAATAAGCTTAATACTTTCTTAGATCAGCTGAAATAAAATCTTTGTAATGGTGAATTTTACACCAGTTTTTTTCTATAAAATTTGATTCCCGTCTAATTTGAATACTTTCGATAATTTGTCTCACGATAAATTCTCAAACTATACTATTGTGAATTTATTCTGTGTCTATTTGAACTCGATTAGCTTGGCTTTCTTGGCCGAAAAAGTGTCAGAAATTATCGCGAGAGTGTTAAAATTTCGCCAGTTTTATAAAATACGATCAAAAATTTCTATTTACAACAGCTAAATTTACTGTTTTTGACGAATTTCTGGTGGTTTTTTTCATCCTTCGGTCTCAATTGTGTAAGACTAACGTAAAATTTCCGTAAAGCGAATGTAATATTATAATAATTACGCAATTTTGCTGTTTTTTTTTTTAAATTTTGGTCCCCTCGTATTTTGATAAGATTAAATTATCGTTTTAGTGGACATTAATGTGATTAATTTAAGCAATAATAAGTCTTAATTAGGACCCCGATAAATATCGTACTCTTCGAGTAGTTTAATCAAATGTCATAATTTAGGTAGTTCGGTCAACTTTATGTGGTATTATTACATATCGCAAAACGATAAATTCAAAAAAATTGATATGAAAAAGGCTAAAAATATCCAAAGAGTGTCAAACATTAAGATCAATGTGAACTCTTTATCGTGAATGAAGCATATTCCCATCCAAAAATCGAAAATTTCGACAAGAACGAAAGACAGCAGAGATCAAAACAATATTTTTTTATGTCAATAAGTAGTGCGTGACTTATTTTGAAAATTTCCGACGGATCAGCAATTTTCACGTGCAGAACATAAAACTTTTTCGATAAATCACACTACTACTACTGTATTCAAGTAAGTAGAACAAAAATCCTCCCCAAGTTTCTGAAAATAGTTCCAACATTATACATTGAAACCGTCTTTATTTCACAAGAATTAACGTGTGTGTGGTGTTATTTTTGCGTAGTCATTATTATAAATAATTTGTAATTTTCTATGATGTTTAAATAAACGCGAAAGACCCCACACGTTTATATACAATTGTTAATAAATTGAACAAGAAAAATAATTGTAAATGTTGTAAAATTTAACTTTACTATAACGATAAAATTGATTGCACAGCATTGATGATTGTATAGACCTGTGATTATTGATTACAATAATAAAGATAATAATAATAATAATAACGTCAACTTGAGGATTTTTTAATTGTTAATAAATACAAATTGATAACTTTGTTGAACTATATAAATATTATCATTCTTAGTGAATTTCCAACAATAATAAGAAAAATAAAATATTCATCTTGTGTCTTTCTATCTTGACAATAAATTTGAGAATTTGGCAAAAATTTCCTCATTTGATTCGATTAAAAATAAATAAATTTACAAATTATACACAATGACAACGGAATAAATCCTCCATATTTATCTTTTATCTGGAATTATTGCAGAATCACTGGTAGAAACCGGCTTATCAATATGTGAATTCACAAACGTTCTCTTTTCTCACAATTAAAATAAAACAACAAAACAATAAATTAAAATAAATACAAACAGAAAAATAATAATGGAGAAAGAATCCGTTGTGTTATCAATTTATTCAATTGTTTTCCTCTAAATACATCTAGAAACAAATTATTAAAGGCCATTGTAGGAATAAAGAGATACAATGGGGCTAATTTTTCGTGTTTTATTTCTTGATAAAAACGGGATTTTATTTGTAATAATTGCACAATGTTGTGATTATTATTGTTGTGATTATTTTGTAAATTGTTATGGAATCACCCTGTATTATCATTGAGTAATTTATTGTTTAATAAAATTCGATTAAACAATATTTAATGTAAATATTTTAATTTAACAAGTAAACAGTTGTCATTAATATACTAATATTTACGAAATTTTCTTTCAATAATACTATTAGTTTATAATAAACATTAATAATTATTATTATTACGATTTACAGTATGTCTCATTTAAAATCGTACAATTTCTATTTCGTTTATTTCAACAGTCGAATCAATTTCTCAATACTATCGTATGCGATTCTGTTAAAATTTGATTTATTCCAGTTTTTTTGATTTATAGTTGTTGTTTTTTTTCGTGGAAAGTATGCAACATTTTTCTTTGTGATAGCCCGTAAATATTTGAGTTTTATTTATTGATTTATTCGTTCAAATTCGGTTTCATTCATTAAAATATCGCTGAATTATTTTTGAAAATCCCCGTAGATTTTAGCCTGATTTTGTCCAATTATAATTTAGAAGATTCTGTTATTTCCAATCAGAAGGACTTTTTTACTTGCCGATTAATAAAGTTCTTATTTTAGAACAACAGGATTAATTTGAAGATCGACGAAATTTAATGAGCCAAAACAAAGACCGATTTTTTAAAGTCTCATTATTGGAACGATTTATTTTTGACAACACAAATTGGCGATTACTATCTAATCATATCTCCCACTTGGAAGTTCTTGAAAAATTACAAATAATTCTGGAATTAGCTGATTCAGGCTCAATTTTTAATTAATTTTCGGCCAATTGTCGGTTTTTAGTCTGCATTTGAAGAAAATTCCGCTATTCAACAATTTTAAGGGAAATTATTCGGGAAAAAATGCGCCAGATAGGTTGTTTCACTTTTTTGGCTGAAGATCAGAGCTAAAATTCCTTTGAATTCAACCGATGATGGATTGAACTGTTTACACTAAATAATGTAAACGTTTTCAATTCTTTCAACAATTTTTATACTTTTTGTTGTTTTGTATAAAGAAAGTTGTATTAATTTCCATTTGACACCGTATAATGTAAATATTGTTACAATTACATTTGTAAAACAACATCTACAAAACTAAATATGCAACAAAATCCGTACATATGTCAGGTGGCAGGTGTGTCAGTCAAATGAGTCTGCTGGTAAGAGATCTCGTTACTTTTCGTAGAAAATAGATTCGCTTTTCCATATCATCATCATCGTCTTTTACAGCGACAAATTCTTTCAAATTACGGGTGTGTAACAAGTTATACCTTTTAGCTGATGTCATTTTTGACACGATAGAGCAATAAACCATGCTATAATATGTACAATCTTCTAATTTTGCAACGGAGCCAAATAATATAGTTGAGAACAGTTTTAATTAATCATCTAATCTTGGTTGTAATCCTTTACATATTCACGAAAAACTAAAGCATTAACAATAATCATATTTTTAACATTCAAGTTTATATTCGTAAATTATAGACTTCCACTACATTAATTTGTGAATATATTAGGTAAGCAAGTGTGAGTTTATTGCCGATTTAATGGGGAATTTTCCGAAAATTTATGGAATTTTACAAGTTTCTTTTTTGATTTTCTCTAATTTAAAAATAGCTTTATTATTGATTTTATTTAATATGAGTTATACACGCTCATTATATTTCTTTTAAATACAATATTGTGTAGTGTGTAAAATTCCTCATGTTCTAAACAATAGAATTGAGATTTATGTTAATATAAATATGACGAATCATATTGGAGATTTATGGTATGAATTTGTTAATTGATAAATGGTCGATTGTTTAAAACGTCGACAACTTCTTTTTTTTGTACGTACATTTTAAACACTCATTCGTTCTCTAATCAATTTGCAGTGTTTTGAAATTCTAATTTTAGACTAAATAATTTTTTATATTGCACTATTTGTTAATACCAAGAATTTTTCGTAACCAGTTTCAATAGTCTTTGTTTTCAATGCGGATTTTGTAATTTTCAGTTTGATCACAATAGTAATACTCCAACTTTATTGTTCAAATATATCTGACTATACTTAGGTATTATAGGAGTCATAAATCAGCTCTAAATACCTTAAACTTATTCATATTCGCCGGAAGAAAATTGGAAATTTCACAGAAATAAAAGCGCAGATTTTGCAAAAGCATTAAATCGGAGTAGATTGAAATTCTTTAGGAGTGCTTCCACGGGCCTTAAATTTGAACAAATTCACTAATTTAGAGAAAAACTGAGGGAATAATTAAGATTTCGAAGGCGAATTCATTTTTATCAAAAAATTGATCGATTTCCAATCTAAATTCAAAAATTTTCGCTTTAAACTGTTTTAAAAAAACTCAACGTTAATTCGTCTCAACTAGAGCCCCTTTCAGCGCAATCAAAACTGTTAAATCGAACTGGATCGGTTGATAAAACTTGTCGAAATTGAACAATGCAGATTTCGACTGTAATTTATCGGTATATTAAAGCATCTCATCTGGATAACGTTCAAGAAACTGTCGTGTTTCAAAAAATGAAACTTATGAATTTATTTAACGATGACGGCTTCAGCAATTACTTAGTGACATTGGTAATAGTTTTCAGTCGCATTTCTACGCTCTTTTGCCATTTGATTATTTTAACATTGGTGGTCTTTATCAAGTTAACAAATTATTAAATATTTACCGACAATATTACTTAGAACGGTTTCAACAATAATTATTTGTCATGCATGTACGTTTATGAAATTAATTTAATTAAAAACAAATCTAATAATTTCTATACGAGATTAAAATCGATGAAATTCATTTATCAATTATTGGATAGTATTCATGGACCGTAAAAAGTAATAAATGAGTACTGTGTGTTAACAATGATTGTAAATCAATTTATGAGCTTTTTATGAATGTTAAATATGTCGAAAAATTTGAATTATTGTCGTGGAAATTATTAGCCTACTTTTACACACGATCTAACGATAACAATAAAATTATTATGAACGGTTTTTGACAATAAATTAAAGAAAAATTCGATTTGTTTCAGGATTTGTTAACCGGCAATGTACAGAAAATCAAAACAGAAACAGAAGTAGCAGCTTATTATTCACTACCATCACTAACTACGTCTCTATCTTTACACGATCATGGTAAGTGTTAATTTATGCCCTTTTATATATAGGGAAAAGTAAATCCTTATCATTTCTATTCAACAATTCTCCATTAATCGTTATACTCAATTATCGCGATCACCACGTGTTCAATATTGTCTTTTTTCGAATTTTTCTCCTCTTCATCGACTTTTTTTTGATTGGTTTTAATTAAAACAACCTGGGTGGTCAAGCAATAATTGTTCGTATACGATATGTGTTATGTGTGTATTAAATTAGCAAACACCTGTCTTTAAATCTTTAACAAAGTGTTATTTTTAATGTTTTCTACAATGTAGAATTGTGTAAGAATTCATGAATAATAATGTGTCAATAACATTTTGTACAAAGAAAAAATTTCGATATGTTAGCGAAATTTCTTCGCCTTTTCTGCTGAACAATTAATTTTAATTGTGCGAGGTTTTCTAATGGAATAAATATTTCGAAAATGCAAAATAAGGGTACGAAAATCGTCTTTCTATGCAGGAAATCGACAAAATGGAAATTCCACTATATCGATAATAATTAGACAAGATTGAATCAAAACTAAAGCTTACGAGAGTGGTCCAATTAAAATCTAATGATTTCTTTATCTCTTATCATCTGAATAGAGATGTTTATAATTTGGAGTTCTAGTAGTTTAACTAAAGAATCAGCCGATATTTCTAAAATTATCGAAATTTTGTCTAATTACGAATTCTAATTGTTCAATCCAATAAAATTAAAATAATAGATTTGGTCGATTTGACTTTGACTAATAAATCATTAATTGATAACAAGTCTAACGTAAGTGGGCAATTTTTAAAGGTCACACAATCTCGCAAGGGGGTCGCTGAATCTTATCTAGGACGGAACGAGATCTAATAAACAAACCGAAAAAATGATAGACTTTAAAATTGGATCGGTCAAGTTGAATTCGCTATACTATACACAAATAAATCCGATTTACTACATGGTTTCTTGTAATAAAATTTTGGGTCAACAGTAATCGTGGAAATAATTGGCTTTATAATCGTTTTTTTTTACAATTGACTGTATATGCGACAATTATAAAAATTGTCACTTATTATTCTCTGTTCCAATAGTATTCCGATAAATTATCTATTAATTATTAAAATATGTTGTTTATAATTATTTATATTAGTTTATTAACAAAATATTTACCAAAGAAAAGCCGATAGTTTATCTTTGTTTATTTGTAAATAAAGTTACGGTTTACGCATTCGACATCTAAATATTTACGTGTTTCTGGTCACGGTTAATAAATTTTTTGATTCTTTTTCTTTTACAAGTCTCTTATTTCTCGACCATACATTCCCAATATTTATTTATTGATAGAGTCTTAATCGTAATAGAATTTTGACAAGTAGACAGGGCACGTGTCTTGCAAATATACATGTGTAAACTGTAATAAATATGATTATTATTATTATTTTATTTAATCCATAAACACTCTTATACGTCATAGACCTTGCGTTTTATTTGCTCCCGTAACCTTTTTTCGAATGATAACAGTAAAGGTCATCATCATCATCAACAGCATCATACCACTTTTTTCCATCAAAAAAAACAAGAAAAAAACCGAGAAAGCTATCCAGAAATTAAAAACAAAACAAATTAAAGTATTTAACCGGAATGATAAGAGATTATTATTAAAATCTATCTTTATAGCGCCACGATAAAGGTCCCTAATAGAAAATTTTGCAACGCCATTTCTATAAATACATGAATTTTTGAAAATTTGTCTATTTTCGTAAATTTGACGATCGTTGTTACGTAGATATTTCAATATTATATGCCCCCATTGTAATCTAAGGTTATCAAATTGAGTTGCAAATGGGGTTATGCAAGGGAGAATTAAACAAGAATAGAACTACAAACATCCACCATTAATAAACAACTGTATCAATATCACCAGCTTTAGGGTAAATTGTAGGGTAGTAGTGGTGAGTTTAAGGGATTTAATGAGAATAATCGGACCACCTTGAGGGTAATCTATTTCTAGGGGGTTAAATCGGATTTAATTAGTTTAGACGAGAAAAAAACAAGCTAATTGTGTTATTTGATATTGGAGGAGAGGAATATAATTGATTTGGGGAGAAAACAAGATAAATCTATTGTAGAATTGAGGCTATCATTTTAATTTTTTTGTTGTTATCGAATATGAAAATATTTATACGAAATCGGGCCTATTGCTGTACTGTAATGACGTTAAATTTCGCAAGATTTTTGTTTATTTTAACAAATCTCTTTCGATATAAATTCTGTCGATATTGTTGCTATTATCGTTTATAAAATCTTGAAAAAAAATGTTTTTTCTCTTAGAAACGGATTATTGGCTCTATACTTCTGTTTATTACAAAATTACAGTTTTTTCTCTATTTTTAATTACATTATCATCTACATTCTATTATTGGAAATATGCGATTATTTGCAGGAATTTTATTGGAATTTGTAATGTGGGTGGTTGGGTTTATTTATTTGTTTCACTGTTAATCCTGTAGATATATGTTTCTCTTCCCCTTATATTGTTATTAAAAACAAACGTAATCATTAATAAATACGTGATCTTAACTCAACTACCATCAAGTCACGTGTCTATTTTGCAAACAACAATAAAGTATCATATTCTCTAAAAGACCATTATACACATATTGTTTTGTTAATAAGTTGCGTATTTGCAGTTTTTCTTCTAATTAAACATAAATAACTTTAATTCGATTCGATTCTTTATACACTCTAATTCTCCTATATTTCTAGTATAGCGTATCTGCTCAATATAGGCCCGATTGGCTCTAAATTAAAGCAATATTCGCTCACCCGTAACATTTGAGTCAAGTTGGACGATTTGCAATCGACTTCGTACAATAAGGCACCGAATTAAAAACGGCATTTCCCGGCACTTTTTTCGATTGTGAACGCACCTGGCAACACTGATTGGATTCCGGTTGTATTCACTTTCTTGTTATTGTGGTTCTAATTAAAGCCACGTTTCGGTTTGTACTTTTATATGTAGCAACCAGTTGGGACAAATGGGCATTTTAATCGGCCGTGTTATTACTAAAACACTATTGAAAGGATGGAGGAAGATGGTGGATGGATGGATGGGTTTTGGGGTAGAGAGTGAGGTGGATTAGGTTTGAATGTTGTGTGTGCATGTAAATAGTGAGAAATTGTTATTTTTGGTTTCAGTTCTAAATGGAAATCGTTAATAAATTTACACTTGTACATGTTTGTGATATGGACAGTTAATTCGTTGTTTTGAAAGTTTATTTGGCAAATAGGAATTTTTGAAAAGGTATCGCTTTTGATCTTGAAATATATTTATAAAGTTGACTGTCATCATATCTAAAATATGTTGAGTGTATTCGTGTACTATATGCGTGTTTATAAAGACCTAATTCAATCATTCCGTTTCTCATAATTTTCAGTCTGCTTCCTTTGCAATATTAACAGACTTTAATCATTTCACACATTCGAAATGCATGCTGGTTTGCTACAATAAAGAAAATTAAAATTTCCTTTGCTTGTAGGTATTGTTCCAACATCAACATCATCTCAACCGTTAGCTTTAAATGGTAATGTCCATGGTGTGATTAGTGGTAGTGGTCCAAACAGTACAGCATCATTGGAATCAACTGAAGAACCGACACGATCAACTAGTGCTGCCAGTTCAAGCCATTCACCACAACCACAACCGACATCATCAACTACCCCATCAGCATCTAATACAACCTGTACTAATAATAATAATAATAATAGTAATAATAACAGTAATAATAATAATAGTAGTCAGAGTAAGCCGCCATATTCGTATGTAGCGTTGATAGCAATGGCAATACAATCGTCGCAAACGAAACGTGCTACATTATCTGAAATTTACGCTTACATCACCGCCAAATTTCCGTATTTCGAACGCAATAAGAAAGGTTGGCAGAATTCGATACGGCATAATTTAAGTTTGAATGAATGCTTCGTTAAAGTGCCGCGTGAAGGTGGTGGTGAACGTAAAGGTAATTATTGGACTTTAGATCCACAATATGAGGATATGTTTGAGAATGGTAATTATCGCCGGCGACGACGTATGAAACGGCCATACCGTTCCGCCCAACCGTATCCGAAAGCGTTTTTTGGTGATGCTTTAACCCAACACGGTTTACCATTAACAAGGAATATATTTACACCACCAACATATCCACCGCCGTATTCGCGTTATGATACAACAGCAGCAGCAGCAGCAACATGGTTAGGACAATCGCAATTAGCTGCAGCAGCTGCTGCTTCATATAGTACAAGTTGTACTACACCAACTGGTTATCCGCAACAGACCTATCATCATCCAACACCGACACCATTTACAGCGTGCAGTGTACGACAAGATGGTACGACAGCGACAAGATATCCACCGTATTGGCCACCTGATAGTGAGTACTCTCCTAATGGTCCCCACAGTTCACCCCCTGCTGATGCACAGCTACTGTTGCAGTGGTGACCACCATCAAGGATGAGCCCAGCAGTCCGACCTTTCCCAAGTGCTTCATGTAAGAGAAGAAACCACCACAGTATAAAAACAGAAGCACATTATTGTTGATGTTCATTCAGAACTTGCATTTTTTCAATCATTATTTTTTTTAATTTATATTCCGTCCGACCGCCTAAATAACAAGGATCTGTCCCCAGAAGATCCACCTATTCTGTATAATTGTATTTATATTAATGTAATTTAATTGTGTTTAACAATCTTTCTAGTTTGATTTTATCTGTGTTATTTACATAAATAAATGTAATTCTTAAAAAAAAAAAAATCAAAAATAAATCGTTCTTAAATTCAAAAATCTTTCCACTGTTACCAAGCCAGTAAATTTCGACAATTCCCGTAAATCTAGTTTTATATTATAAAAATTATCACGATTAAAACCGCTAAAGGTCAATAGCACAGCTCCCAAATTTATTTCTTGCACAATTGCAATTGTGCAAGAGGACAGGAAATTTCCAAAGACAGCAGCTGGAATTGAACAGAAACGAGAGGGCCGGATACCAATTTTAGTTATTGACGACTTCCACCCCTATTTAACACTTGCGTTTAACATATCACATTTGATAAAAACCGCCCTCTCAACTATTACCACATTAGTTATTTACAAAACAAGATATTTCACTCAAATAGTCGCCGATAAATTTTCGAAAAACTATAACTAGTCTTAAATCATTTTTGAGGGATGTTGTTTTGATGGTTCAAAGAGGGAAAATAGCCGCCATCAAAGAGACAGTTTTAGAAATTTGTTACAAATTACGAAAAAAATATTTGAGTATAATAAAATTTGTAATAACGATGAAAAGTTAGATGGTTGTTTTTGAAAGTTTTTCAACTAATTTCCTGTATTTCTGAAAGCTGAATTATTTCAATATTAGCAATTTGAAATGTTTCCTGTAATAATATTAAATCATAGTTTATCTAAAGTTTGACAAAAATACACCACTAATATCTACGAAAATAACTGTGAAATAACCGTTTGTATAACGTGTAGAAAAAGTTCGAAATTTTCTGGCTCTAGACAGTCCGACGGAGATATTTTCAGGACTTTCATACTTTCATAAAAGGCGAGAATTACTCATCTTTAATCATTCATACCGTATTAGAAAATTAACAAACAGTAACCAACAATTTTTCAAGCAACACGTTTATCGCAGAAATTCTACTATTTTTCTTACTCGTTCAATAACAGCGTTTATAACTGCTATTTGTTATTGATTTGAACACGTTTCAGCTTATATTCCTGAAACTCTACTCTAGTCTTTGATTATCTATATTTTTAAAAGTAATGAGGAGTTGAAATTTTATTTTAATATTTAGTTTCCAATTTATCTGAGGAGTTGCAAAATTAAACTAGACGAAGTTTAAAATGTCCTATTTCTGTGTTGGTATATTTTACTTTTGTTACGATGGTGGTAAACTAGTTTTCCATCAATATTCTATAAACTAGCTCCCATGTCAATAAAATTTTATTGGTATCGAGAATGTCAACCTCATTAACGGTTTGTTATTGTATTTGTACTAGTTAATGGTCGAATTAAAACCAACTATATGGGATTATTAGTGTTGGTAACACGTATATACGAAAATATTTGATGTAATTTTGCTTATTTGAATTAAGTATAAGTACACTTATGTACAAATAATATACACAAACGTATAGCAGGTATGAAATTCACATATATTACGTATATACATTTAGAAAACTGCTGTAATATTTGAAATTTAAATACCTACTTGTTGGGTTCATAATATACTCAAAACAAACAAGTCGTGAAAATGTTTAGTGGATATTTTGAAAACTGTCATTCGGGATCTTTATGTTTACTAAACGAAACCGAACGTTTCAACAAACACTCATCTCTATGTATTACAAACATATCAATGTCTTGTAAATATCATTTTTATTTCTAAGTTTATAAATAAATTTATTAAATGAGATTTATTTTGATTTTCCGTGCAAAATGATGGAGCAATTTCCGTATAGTTTTGCACAATATCAAGAAAAGTGTGCTATTTGAAAATTATTGGATGTAGTCGTTAATTTTTGTGTCATAAAAGATGTGTTGTGTTAAAAGAGACTAGAAAAATTTGCAATTTTCTCTCGTTTTTTTCTCGATTTTCAATTTTAGAAACATTTAAATCATCAATTAATGTGGTGTGTGTTGATCTCAGAATAGTTTGATCGTTTTTGGCCGGGGCCACCAACACTCAATTTGTTTCAAACCCTAGGACAGTTAAGAAAAAAATATAACGTTGCATCTACCAACGAACATCGGTCGTCCTGAGGGATTAACTTGGGAATGTGAGGAATTATAAGAGTCTTTTTTAAAATAGTCGTCGAGTTGACAGCGTAGGTCGTAAGACGTACTGCCAACAGCTGACGGCTTCTAGGAGGTGACACTACACTACACTTCGTTGTTGTCGTTGTCGACGACGATGATGACGATGACATTGCCGTCGTTGTCGTCTTTCTTGACGACAATGTTAATAGAAACAACATTAACGACATTTAAAAAGAACGACAGCCAAAACGTTTATAAATTGTGACCCGATTTGAAAATGTTAAAAGCTTAATCCATGAAATTTAAATGGTTAAACTAAATCACTATCATTTACAAGACAGTACCGCACGATTAACAATAACAAGGAGTAGAATTATGTGATCTATTTAATTTTGGAATTTCAATCAGTAGCGCAGCACAATAGCATCCAAATTTTCAACTCTAAACAACACTAAATTAGAAGACGTTAAATTCCTATAAATTCCCCATAAACACTTGTAAATAAATTGGAAATTAAACAAATTATTAGCAATTAATTGTTTTTTGTTGAAACAACACGACACTGATTCTTATCAACGGTTGCCAACAATTTTAATCGATTTTATATGTCCAATTTTATCAATTTATAAATCCATCCGTTCATTCATAACGATTTCTTAATTGTTAATGACAAGATCAATGAAATTAACAAAAACAATAATAAACTTCGTTGATCTTCAACTGTAAATCATCGTTTTCTCACTACTATAACGATTTAATTTAAAAATAACAACGAATGAATAATCATTCTATTTTTCTCTTCCACGTTCACCAATTTATATTGAAGACAATGTGTTGATAAACAAACTATAGTAAAAGACAATAAGTTGTGGATACTATTTAGAATGCACCTGTTTTCGATTATCAAAAATCTAAAATAAGTCACGACAACGATGTATGTTGTACCTGTTATAATGCAATACAAAAATACACTGGAGAGTGGGTGCTATTTAGGGAATTCAGGTGGAAAAATCGTCAATTATTTCGCAAATAACGAATCGGATCGGTTCTATTTTACAGAATAATTTTTGTGTGAATTTTTACGAAATTTAAATATTTATTTTTTGACTGACATCTGTTTGGATTCTTTTTGATATCGACCATAAATCTTTTACATTCTTTTCTCTCTATGTTGTTATTTTTTTTATTGCTATTAAATGCCACAACTAATTTGATTTAAAAACAACAACCCAAATATACATTGATAAATGTTTAAAATGATTGTTTATTGTTCTGCAAGTGTTCCAATTAGAAACAAAATGGCATTCTAAAAATTCAAAAAAAAACAGGAAAAAACGATTGGAAATATCCGTAGATTAAAGGAGAAATATGTAAAAATCACAGTGTGTTGCAGGAGAGAACTCCACACATACAGAATAACACATTCCATACTATTAAAAGAGAGATTTATGATAGAAAAAAGTGGCTTTCCTAAATGTCTACAAATTGTCGAGCCGGCAAATGAGCATCATTTATCAACTAGACTAATATAACGAAAATCGTTCGTCGTTGTCGCAGTCTTAGTCAGTTCCAAAAGTTAATTTTACCCCAAAACATATCCAGAATAAATCCGTAATGTTGACATTTTTATTTGTTTCAAAAAATTCGTCATGATGACCCCCATCAGACCTAATATACTTATTTACTACTTTTATTATTGTAGTTTATGTGTTGCAATTATAACAAACATTAATATTTCAACTTCATATCATTATTGTAGCAATATAAGATGGAAAATTCGTGTTGGAATAAGTAATTTTCGAGTAATTGCAATGTTAACAGCTCATTCATTCATGTTTTGTTGATAGTCGACTTGCCAAAAAATACCAACAGCCACATTTATATTTAAACTCACACAAAACTTGTTCATTTAAGCAAAATAAATTGTATTACGTAAATTAATTAAGTTTTAATCAATCAAAACAAATATTCCCTCCGAAAATTTTCAAAATCGAACCACCACTAACGCCATCTAATATCGATGGCAACAACTTTACGCCAGTAGATCAAATATACTAACCGATTAACAACAGAAATATCGCGTTAAATTACAATAATCTCAAATGACTTCCATATAATCCGATAAAAAATAACCAAATTTTGTTGCCTTATAGAGATTTAAAAATTACAACTTTCAAATTAATTAAATCAGCATAGTAGTTCAAAAAATCGTTGATGTATTGTTGGTTGCATAACAACCGATATTGAAGAAAATATACATGATGTCCTAATAATAAGTACACCGAAATTTAGCTGGTTTTATCGATTCTGGCAACAGTTATCTATAATCTACTCATTTTCGCTAATTTATTTAATTAACTTCCATCAAATTTAGTGAAATAGGTGCAGTACGCCCCGGGGAATTGCCTGTTCATAAATAGACAAGGTGTGAATCTAATCAGCCTTGCTCTAGTCCTCGAACATTATGAAAAGAAGCTGTATAAAGATTCTCTTTCACCTTGTTGAAAAAATAATTATATTTATATATCAAGGATGACAGTCTATTTAAATTAGGTTTTTTTCTAATCGTTAGAATCGAAGACAAATTGCTTATTAATCTATCATGTGGGCACGTTTCATTTATACAAATATTATCATGTAATTAAATACAAACACTACCTGAAAATGTCATTTAATTAATTAATCTATCGGTGTTATTACGTGAGAATGTTTATTTCTATTTTCTACATGTTTTTTTTTTCTAAAGTGTTGTTGGCTCAATTAGATATTTTTGTGGTTGGTTAAATGTGAAATCCATTAATGAGAAAATAGATTGATCCTCTACTAACATTAGAATTCAATCAAATATTACAAAATTGTTGATAAAATAATAATTTTGTTGTTTATATTGTAGATTTCCCATAATTAATATTGATAATGCATAAGAATAAGGAAGAATTTGTAAAAATTCGTACATTAATCAACCAAAATTAATGTTATATCTTTGGTTATTGTATTATAATAAATGGAAAATATTTCCCTAGTGAAAAATCCTAATTTTTGTTCTATTTGATCTCCGAAGAGAAGTAAAAGAAAATATTACAACACTTTTCCATCTAAACTAACAATTATTTTCTCATACTATTATCATTATTATTATTATTATTATCATTATTATTACTGTAATGATTAGTTCACAATCAAATTCTTAGGTGTGATGGTGAATTTTATATGCTTGCATAATGAATATTAAAGGTTTTACCCAATTATTTCACAAGAAGATAACAAGTATAGGAAGAAAAATTGGAAAAATTCAAACTAACATTCTTTATAAAGGTCTTCATGTGGCTTCCAAATAATAATAATGATAACAATATGCAGTAACGGTTCGTCAAAATTGATGATTTCTCCCTTAATTTAATCCTTGAAATCTCGTTTAAAAGAACATTTCTTGGTCTACGGCACGGAAAATTTTCAGAAAATTATTAATTTGAATAGCTTTTATATCTTCCTCTATAATCCAGTAAATAATATTTATTTTTCAATAATTCAAACTCGTTTATATTGCAAATTGAAAGCGCTTTCCAAATATCTAAGAAAATTTTCGATGGGCCTTCTAATTTTGCAAAAAAATAGAAAAAAGAAACGATTTTCAATGGTGTTTACGGTCATAATTTAGGGAAAAAATTTTAGACAAAACTTTGAGAGACTTGAAATTTTGAAAATTCACCTAAAATTCTGAGATATTTTGCCACTCACTAACCGTTTTAACCAATTTTGAAATTCAATTGTAAAAGAATTCGACTTATACCCAATGCTAGAAAATGAAAAACTAGTTTATAAGTCAATTTATAAGCTGACTTACAATTTTGCCAAAAAGGGAAAATTCTTCATAATGAAATAAAACCACATGTTCTAATCAAAAATTTGAAAGGGGCCGAATCTAAGAACCGGCCTAATAACTTCCCCGACACATTCCGGATAGTTAATCATGAATTAGAAAAATATATTAAAGACAAGTATCAGAAGTCGACAATTAATGCACGAGTCCAAGTTTTAAAAAAACTAACTTACTATAAAAATCAAAATCGGGAATCAAGAGCCGTGGCTATCTCACCACCACTGAAAAATTCAATGAGGAACCAGCACCTCGTCAACCAAAACTCTGTTCACTGATCGGTGATTCCACACACAATTTTCAATTCAACTTTCTTATAAACTCGATACACGATTCAATCGCGAAATTTTGACAGAACCACAGAACTGTCATTTCAAAATTTCGCAATAGAATTTTCTATGGCAACCGATCCCTTATAGAAGGCGGCAAATTTGAATTGGTTGACTACACTATTTTGCCAATTTTGTGCCCTAATTAAACAAAAAAAAGAACATCGCACATGAGAGGTATTGTTTCGGACATAAAAGCACATGCCCTTTCGATTGGTGATATCAAATTAATATGTTATCTTGAATTTTTTTTCAATCAACCCCCTCCCCCTTCTACCCCCGTGGTAATAGTTTGTGCTGACCAAATTTGAACTCAATCGGTTAAACCGTTTTTGAGTAATCGTTGGAGAACCGACAGACTCACACACACACACACACGGACATCAAGCTAAAAACTTCAAAAACGTGTTCAGGGGACCTCAAAACGTAAAGATCTGGTGAAATCTCCAATTCGAAATTTTGGTCCGAAACTAATAACTTCCCTACCCTCTGGTCGTGGAAGTTAAAAATCACAAGAAATACTTGATTATTCAAATAATTCATCAATTCTTCAAAATAATCGAACAGCACACAACAAAGACACGAATAAGAATGACATTAACCAAATTTGGAATTGTGAGGTTAGTTATTTACAATATTTAGTAAGTTTTGTTACCAACCCATTTTTGGCGCGCAATTTAAAATTGTATTTGTCCAAATAAGTCCAGAGAGATAAAACAAGCGCAAGAATCGATGCTCAATCAAGAATTTATCGCCCTGTAGAAAGATCTTGCGATGATTTCATTTAGGTTAATGGCTATAACAAAAAAATCAATGTTCTAATTTGTATTGCAAAGTATAAAAAAAATCACAAATCTTTGGATCACGGTCGTCTCATCATTTCTCTGTTACCAATCTACATTAAGTCATTATTACAGTTCAAGGTGGCGGTATTCTCTATAATTTGAAGTGATAGTTTTTCAAAGCAAACGGAGTTGATGGTGATGATGATAGAAAAAAAGTATAAGGTGAATTTCGAGATTAGACAGAATCGTATCAAGGGAGCCTTGACATAAACGTTCACTGATTCATATTTCAAAGATGTTCAACTCGAAGACAAAGACTTCAAACGCTAATATTATTATTATTATTATTTAATTGTACAAATATTCATAAGAACAATTGAATGCATTATTTATGTATAAACTTATAAATATAGAGTTCCGGGAACTTTGATCCTGTTACTTTTTTACTCCATCTCATCCGTTTGTTTCTTTTGATATTTATAGAAATAATTGACAAATCATCAATAATTATAATAAAAAGATTAAAGCGGTATTTCCGCGTTTTATTATACAATTTACGTATCAGGATATTTTATAATAAAAGCTGTAAATTTTCTCTTAATTTATGGAGCTTTTCTTAAAATTTCATGTTAATCGTTAATTTTTTTTTGGTTGGTTTAATTCGAATAATTTATGCTGACAATTTTTGTTTAAATATTACACATGGAATGTGAATATGTTATTGTGTATTATGTAATTCAGTGACAATTTTTCCATTAATAAGATTTTTAAAGTTCTAGGTAAATATGAATCATTTTAAAGGCGCCAGAAATATATGGATTCTTCTATAATAAATGATTCGATTCCTATCGAATTTATACTTTTATTCGTCTTCAAAATGTCTCCGATTATCAGAAAACTAGATTCAAATTTTTCAATAACAACACAATATAAAATCGTAGGTTTTCCAATATGGAATGTCACAATTAGTATAAATAAGTACAATGACAATGTGTAACCTTCTCGAAATTTTAATCATCTGCTTTAGTATTCAATGTTGAAGATTTTTTTTTAATAGAAAATTGTTAGAAACAATAATTAACATGAAATGATGATTGACTTGAACACGGAGGTGGAATGAACGGATGTTGGATTTGGTGGCCAACATTAACATAAATTGTTGAAGAAATTTGCAAAAAAACAAAACAAAGAAAACCTCAATCAAATATTGTTCATTGTAGATTCAATGAGTACAAAAACAAGACAATAAAGACAACTTCAATCAAATATTGTTCATTATAGATTCAATGAGTGCTTGAGAGACAATCGACCCTATTTACCGAAATTTTTGAGGACAATTTGCCAGTTAGAAGAGAAGAGAAATCTTGTAAAATATCCAAAAATTGAAGTCTTATTGAGGACTACAGCAAATATGCGCTGTTTTTAATTAATTCTACAATCTGATTTGAGTATTTAAAGCAACTGTTACAAAGTTTGGTCAAGAATAAGTGCATTACAATTTCCTCTAAATGCTGTAGTGTTTTGACTCGCAGGATTTTTAGTATAATTAAGTATTGTGGTCACAACTCGAAAAAAATGGAATTTTTAACAAACAATTTTAATTTTTTAAATTTTCCGGAAAACTACCGAGCGGATCGGAAATTTTCTTAGATATTTGGAAAGTTCTATCAATTTTCAATCGATAGACCCTATTTTCATTGCAAACAAGTTTATATTAGCTAAGTTATGAGGGAAAATTAAATGCTTTTGGAAAATGATCTCAAAATGAGATCCTTGAAAAACAACTTGAAGTTCCTTTTCAAATGTGCTCAAACACTTAAACTTTGAGTGGAAAAGATTGTATTGTTTCCCTAAGTTGTGACCCTGTCATTTAAGTGAATCGTCAAAGAACCATTTCGACTTCTATTGATATTCTGATACTTAGGATAAGTTTGTTGCCCATCATGGTAATCTTAGAAACTGACACTCCTAGATGTTTTTCGAGTCAAGGCTTTGGATCTTTAGAACTTCCAATACCATTTGGCTAACTTTCTAGAGCACAAATCTATTTCAAAAATACCAAACTAGATTACAACATATGCCTTTCTTATGGATAGAATTCCGTTTCTAATGTCTGGATATATTAAATTAAATTGCTATTTTAATTAATACACTACAAAATACGATTGAGTATACTTAACATTCGATTAGAATGCTAAGTTACTAGAATTTAGAGTTTCGAAAGGATGAAAATTTATAAAAATAGATCAAATTTTGTTCCAGTTCGTATAATAAGTGTAATTGAAGACTTCAAGAAATTGTTAAAAATTGATTTCGATAATAAAAAAAGATTACACTTCTAGAACTAAATACGTGATCTTTGTTAATCTACAAATACAATCACTATTTGATTTACACCTCACAACTATCTTATTATTTAAACTGAATCATGATAAATACAATTACATAATCTTTACAATAAGACACTATTGATTTTCATCTTTGATTATTGATAACGATCAATTTTTTACTGTTTTTTTGATATATTGATGATGTCAATAGAGACGTGTATGCCGTTGGGTACACACGTGACCCATTATCATCATCAAACCATCCATACATAGTAGTTAGAAGTAGTAGTTAGACATATACCAAGGCTGTCCACTCGTTAATTACATTAATGTAAATTAACGTACAAGAAAATTTACTAAACTTCTATTATCATCGTTATTATTATTATTTATTAACTGTAAATTTCCAATACACAATGGATTTATACAAATATTATTACAAGAATTATGACATCACAGATAATTTGACGATATTGAAAGCCGGATTTATCAATTATAATTAATTTAAAAATAGATTTTTCCACCGGTTAAAGATCCAATCATTTTAGTATCAAACAAAGACAAAAAACGAACATAAATTATCGATTTATTTTATTAATTTTCATTCAAAATAGTAACGAAAATATTAATTTTTGGTTATTATCATCATCATCGTGTATATTTTATAATATTCATGGGACTTTATTTGGAAATGTCAGTAGCTGTTATTTTGTTAATTTCCGATGTTAGAAACAAAAAAAAAACACCATCGATTAATTCAAATTAATTAAAAATTGATGAGTTGGTAAACACGTAAAAATGTCAACTTTATTTTGATTATAAATAAATGTTTCTTTTGTTCGATCCGTTAGAGATTTCAATGGTGCGTCAGGACGGTTATTTCAAGAAAATCAGCGGAAATTTCTGAGATACCCTATAATTATTACCAAAAAAATTACACACGTGGAACATGATTTATTTGATCGAATTTAAATCCACGTGTACAATTTGGTTTATGTTTAGGTATTATTAGAAGTTATAATTAATCGAAACAATTGGAATACAGGCAAAGTTGAGGTCAAGGATTTTTATGATTAATTATCAATTTATACCACATGCGATTCACGATTCTTTTAATTATTCATCATCATATGATAAGATAAGAATTAACCTTGAAAATTGGCGGCTTTCACTAGTTTCAGTAGCCAATGTCGTATGGATCTTCTCTACAATTTCTAATTTTTTTATGGAATATCAACGTATAGAAATTAGCAAAGGTTGGACTAATTCGTTGAATGGCCTCAGCTTTGATTCATATTTAATTATGACCTTAAAAGTGCGTCTTTAACACTTGGTTTTATTGGAAAAAAACGACAACTCGGCGATATTTTGTCGATAATGACTTGGGGAAGATCACGTTTCTTAATGTATAAGGCCATCTAGCAATATTCTAAATGACCCACTTGTGGCAAGAGGATTTCGCAATCATCATCAACAACAACAACAACAACATTACGAGAAGATGCACTGGTTACTTGTAGATTCTGTTTACGAAATAATTACGAAGTCGGTGGAATAAAACGGGGAATTTTTGGTGAATTCGCTGAAATTTAATGAAATTAGAACATAAAACCAATAACTCGAAGAAACAGGATTTTAGAGTAAGTATTTCACCATTGCCGGTTGCAATCGATTTTACGAAATAGGACAATTGGAAGCTTTCAATTTTGTGCTCTATCGTACAGTTGAAATCACTCTCATCTAAATTTTTAAACATAAATCAATCCGGTTAAAAAGGCCGTTAAAATCACGATTCATTCGATGGAATTATGTGTGCATTGACACCGTTTAAAAAAACCGACCATACTGACAATAATTAATGAAATTTAATTACAATCCTCCCATCTCTCAATATTAAAGTAAATATGTAATTAGATTATCTAACCATATATTACTAACGTTTCTACAGATATTTATGAATCTTTACAAATAAATTACGGTCAAGTTTAATTGTCTATTACCGATTTGTCCATTTATTTATCGTTTTTGCATTTAGAAAAATAAAGAATAGAAAAAAAGGATCTTTAATTAGATTCACTCATATGATTTTAATTGAAGTCAAGGATTCAATTTTATTGTGTTGGTGGTGTAATTAAAATAAAATGGTGGTTGATTTTATTACTTTTACTATAATTATTATTACTATCATCAACATTGTTTTTAGAAGGAAAATTTAATTTGAAAATTGAATATGATAGTCGTATTTTAGATGAGTTGAGATTGAGGACGGGAAGTTGTTTTCAATTTCACAATACTGTAACGAATCGTGCAGAACGTTATTTTTCTCTTCTAATAACCGAAGAAAAATTCAACAATTGGATGAAGTAATAAGAATTTATTACTTCTCAAAGTATTAGGGGTTGTAGTTTGGGTTAAAGAAACCAATAATTTATTCCATAAAAACATATTGCTAAATCTATTGACACAAATTAGAAAATTTAAAAAAAATGGAGACACAACGAATTATATTTATGATAATTATCTAAATACAACAATTCCATGAATAATAAATCAGAAATAATAAATTAGAAATAATAAATCGTTTTTATATAAAAAGAAATTTCTACACTTGTTAGTACAACGACAAGTGGGGTTTATTATAATTTTATTGAAAGATCATATTGTTTATTTCATATTCTAATTTTATCCTTGATTAACACACAATTTCGTCTCGTAGCCTGGAAGTTTTCGAAAGAAATTAATAAATAGAATTGTAGTATTTCGTCAACAATGATTTATTCTTATATAGGATATGAGAGAAATACGCAAAAGTCGATAATAACGAAGAAATTGTTCTCCTAATAATCCATTTTTAATTGGCCAATACTCGTCCTCGTTTCTAATAGAAACTAATAGACAAAAGTGCACGATTATTATTCAACAAAGAAATTGCTCTATTTATTTCTTGAATTGTAAGTCCAAATAAAATTTTATCTATTCAATAATCGATTGGGTTATGCAAATACTCGGTTTTATGTAAAAATTTTTAAACATACAAGGGACTAAATTTAGTACAAACTAACAAAGAACAAAATTTACAAGATAAACTGTCGCAAATTAGCCAAACGTTAAGGTTGAAATACTCGTAAATTAGAAACGAGTCAACTTTTTGCTGGAGTTGGAATATTATAAAACATTTGAAAAAGAATACAATTCACTCAAATTAGAATACCAGGAAAAACCCAAGTGACAAAACGAACTGGACAATTTATACTGCATCCTGTTCTGCTCTACCAAAACAACTTCTAATTGGATTAAAAATAGAGAATTTGATTATAGAACCATAAATATTTCTACAAATTGTCAAATCTACAACTAGCGACGCTTAATTTAACAAATATTGACTTTATTTGGACTATTAATATAAATTATAAAGAAATTATATATTTTCTCGATGAAACATCAAGGTTTCTAATACAAATATCCATTATACTTATTACAACATTGGTTAATTGTAAGGAAAACAACAAATCAACAACATATGTACAGTTGAATGATCGTAATAAAGATCTTTAGATATAAAATTAACACCCACATAACACGTGATAAATTATAGATTAAATGTAGCAACGATTAGAATGTAATAAGGTCTTTCTTAATCTTATAGTTGCATGGAATAAGGGAGAGAGTTAATAATAAATCATTAGAATTATAGCGATTCTAGTTTAATTTAGAGAACATTCCAATCGATTGGTAATAACGATTTACGAGTATTAAAATTGTTCGAACAAACAAGAAAAAATTCGATTGAAGATACGTATCATCATCTGAAAGAATTAATATCCCACCAAACATCACCATCACCTTAAACATCATTATATCCAAACCATTTATAAATGAGACTCTCACTATTTCGTTAACAGATTTAGTAGATAGTTGTTTGTAGTGAAACAAGCAAAATACATAAGGTAAGCGAATCAAGTTTAATGAAAAACAGTGTATTCTAATTGTATTGCAACAAACGTAAAATAATTATAAACGGTAATTATCAATTTTGTGTGAAAGTGTTATTTTTCTTAGTTTATTTGTATCGGTGAGTTTTCACGATTTTTCCCCCAATAGACACAATTGGAGTGGATTTAGTAGATTATTTCCCAATTTTCAAATACAAAAGAAAATTGTTAGATTTTGCAATGTCCATGGCGTAATTCTTAAATCGCCCAACAAGTTTATTTTCTAAATCAACATCTTCAAGCCATCTTTTTGCAATTAAATAATTAAACAAGTGTTTAAAATACTTAAAATGATTAGATTTCGTGTTAAATAATAAACGAATAAATCAACAAATAAATGGGACGATGGTTTACAAATTCAAGAAATGCTACTTTTTATTATACCTACTCTTATTTGTAAATGGCCAAATACGTGATACAGGTTGAATTCTCGCCCAAGCTTTCCCATATAATCAACAATAATGAATTTAAATTTATTCCACTTGATTGTGTGTTGCCAAATTAAGAATACATTCTTAAGAAAGTTTAAATCTCTTGTTATGTTTTTCCTATGATTTTTATATTTCGATTTCCTCTTTTTTTACCTTCGAGTTTACTGAAGGAGAAATCTTTTAAAATGCAACTCATTCATCAGATAATACCGTGGGCGACCTTTTCAACTGACCTACTGAACTTCTGTTAAATTGTTACGTCGTACTTAACGCGATATAAACAATTGTATTTATATCACTTTTATTGTCGTTATTATAATAGTTGATACCGATCGAAATTTGAATTTAAATCAAAAAATTGGCAAAATTAAATAATAAACTTTCACTATTAAACAAGAAAAACTACAACAACTTTATCGTTTTTGTGATGTAATAATCAAAGCACACCCAAAAATTAATTAAAAATCAATAACAATTAAGACATTGCCTAATTTTGATTAATTTTACAGATGAAATTAGCTTGTTTGGTATTAGCAGCATGTGCTGTTGCTGTTGCTACACCAGCTATCAATCAAGCACGTCCAGTTTCAGATCGGCCAGGACGTTTCTTATCACTGCCAAATCCACAAAAATGCGCCAACAGTGAGTATTCAATTCTTGTACTAGATTAAAACAATACAACAATTATTCGATTCTCATATATTGTTGTTTTTGTATTGAATTTTCGAATTGTACGATTGATTTCGTAAAAATAACAAAGAGGTCACATAAACAACACACATCAGTATGATCCGTGATAATTGAATACGTGTGTTCGTTGAAATGTCGACATATTTTATAGACGACAAGCACAGAAAAAAATATGAAAGAAAAACTAATCAATGTCAATAATACCTGTTTGAAATCAGTTTTTATTTAATCGTTACATAATTAATTTGTTAAATAATAACTGTTGATATTTATCAATAATAAATAAACAATTAAAATGGTACTATAAATATAATTGTAAATCGAGAGAAAAATTTACACACTAACACTATAGGTATTATTTCTGACGTTGATGTAACTAACGATAAATTGACTACATACATTACATGAAGATTGCATAATAGACACATTTATTCATTTTTTTTTGTAGCTTGTCTTGTTGTTATTGTGAGAATTTTAATAAAACAAACAGTAAACTACACAACAATTCGAGCTTTCTTTGAAGGTCTTCTTTTATAACGCACCGTTGAAATCTCTAATAAATATTTGTAATTACATTTTTTTTGTTTAATCGACTAATTAGATCTTTCAAATTCTGCAATTGTTATCAACTAATTAACATCTACATCATTGAATTTTTTAATAAAGAAAGATCTCAATTGAAGGTTTCCTTTGTAACGTACCGTTAAAAATCCATAAACTTTTTTTAGAATTATCTATTTAATACAATTCGATTTCTATTGAGACCTCCAATAAATAACGATAAATTTTAAATTTCTTCTAATATTAACAACTGTGTTTTGTCTAAATAGTGTGGTTTCTAATGAACAATAAATAAAATAATAATGAACAATAAACATAACAATAAAAATGGCATTGAATTTTTATTAAGAAAAAGCTCAACTTCGAAGGTTTCCTCCATAACGCACTACTTTTTACTTATTATTAGATAGAAATATTTTCAGTTTGATCTTTTTTTATAAATCTTAATAAATCCGTGACTTCCTTTTTGAGTTTCCGTTGTAACGCACTATTGGAGTCTCCAAAGAATTTACTTCTAGACGTACGATTTTATTCAATTTTAATTAAAATAAAGCGATTTTACTGTCAATTTCTTCTACAAAATACACAGTTGTAATGCTCAAAAAACCTCAACTTTCCCTAATTATCTCCAACGTTGAGATTTCTACAAAGTTTTCCTTTAATATTAAATTAAGAAAATTACCAACTTTTACCCTTTTATCTTATTGTTAATTAAAAAAAAATTAATCCGATTTCTTGAAAAAGAAAGATTATAATTAAGAAGAAAACTATACAAACCATACAAAAGAAGAAAATAACATTCACTTTTTTCTAAATAAATTTCAATTTCGATTAGATTACAACTAAATTGTAGGTAATAATAATCGTTTAAAGAATAATAATGATTGAAAACTAACGTCTAATGAGCAAATAAAGTGGTTATTACAAAACTATTTTATCGACCAAGATTTACAACTTAATAGAGAGCGAAATGTCAACTTTTCGAACAAGTTGAGAATGCAAATAAAAGAAGAAACTGGTTTAATCGTTTTTTTTCCGCATTGTTATATAATTATTCCATGGTCATTATTATTATTATTATTATCGTTAAATAAAGACTCATCTTTTTTATTGTTGTTTGGTATTTTTATTAGAATGGTGACATTTAACTATTCTCAACAACTATACAGAGTGTCCCATTAAATTATCGATAATAACCTGACATTAATGGTAATAATTAAAATAATAAATGTAAATATTAAGTAGGATAATTAGCATAATTTCGCCTGGTTCTCCTTGTTATTTAATTTTGTTTCAATATTTCTATCTAAATAGTCATCAACGGTCAATAACGTTTAATATTTGTCATTAGGACCTAAACAATTCTTCTATAGAGGCCACAATTATTTCTACACTGGTCATGTACCAGCTTTAGCCAATAGAAAATTCGATTGGTTAGACGGTAGGAATATATGTCGTGAATATTGTATGGATTTAGTATCATTAGAAACCCAAGAAGAAAATAATATGATCTTCAGATTAATCCAACAAAGTATGTATTTGATTTTAGAATTATCTAATTTTTTGGATAATTTCCTTAATTGATTTTAACTATAGATGATGTGCCGTATATTTGGACATCGGGTCGTTTATGTGACTTTAAAGGTTGTGAAAATCGTCCGGATTTAGAACCGAAAAATATCTACGGTTGGTTTTGGTCAGCAAATCGTGAAAAGTTGTCACCAACAAATCAAACACCATTCGGTTGGGGTTACAATCCATGGTCATCTACAGGCCATAAAAAACAACGTCAACCTGATAATGCCGAATTTGATATAAATGGTACAACTGAATCGTGTTTATCGATATTAAATAATGTTTATAATGACGGTATTGCATGGCATGATGTTGCCTGTTATCATGAGAAACCTGTTGTTTGTGAAGATTCCGAAGAATTATTAAATTATGTTGCTGCAACGAATCGTGGCTTACGATTGTAAAATTTTCTATTCTTCACTAATTTCGCACGATTCTTTGACAAGCTAAATTTTATAAAATTTCTGTAAAATCTACACGATCACCATCAGTTTTTTTTTTTGTAATTGTTTTAGACTAATTTAATTTGTATAAAAGTGAATCACAAAATAATATTTAGTAGGTGTATATTTATTTTTTTTTGATAAAATTTTGTCTAGAGTTTAAATTGATAATTGTAACAAATATTATCAGGTACCTAATAAATTTATGTTACATTATTAGCCTCTATTAATTAAAATTAAACCGTTAACAACCCTCTAAAATATTATTAATAGGTTCAAATTATAGAAATTTATAAATTTGGCAATGAATTTCCCAGAAAACCCAAAATTTTGAGGACTAAATTTCCTCCCCCTCAATACTAAAATTATCCAAGTCCCTCTTATCAGGATTTTATATCAAAACTTTCTTAAAAGTAATGATTTTATTACTCTGCTATGTAAACACAAATTCTTGTCGCTTTTCTGGACATGTGAGTGAACATTTCTTAAAAATAAATTTCATTAGAAACAATCGATTGTAATAAGTGAAAATAATTGGAGAAAATTTTCCACTATGAATTTCGATTGAATTTTCAAAAAATTAATTTTTGCTCGTTGTACCTACCCCAAAATTGTTTAAAATTATGCATGATATTGTATCGAACTTTCAAATTTTTTATCGATTTTCCGGAAAACTAACAATGCTGTAGAAGAATGTCTTAGACTTTTGGAAAACGGTTCTAATTTGCTATACACTAAGTGGAAATCATTGCAAAATAAATAACAATGGCAAACCAATGAATAAAAATATAAAAACTTGCCAAAAAATCAAAAGTAATACGCTTTAAGCTTTCCTTCTGTAATTCAGGATTGCATGCTAAATTATAAAATTCAAAAACGGTTCCGGATGCATCTCAAAGTGCCCTTTCTATTGCCGTTCGAATGGTCCAAATTCGTAAAATAACCACCAAGTAATCATGTTTCAAACATTGATACTTTTCATGTACCGAATGAAGAGTAGTGGTCCTAGCTTTTAACAATATTGGAAAAACCTAAAGAAAATTGCAATAACACTCTTCAAAATTAAACTAAAAGTGGTTGTATCTCTTCGTTTTGATAATTTAATCCGAAAATTCAGTCTATCTGGGATAAGACAGTCGAAAAAACGATACAAACTTTGCTTTTGTTTTGAACCAAACGCCTCTAATTATCTGGTAATTCTTGGAACTTATAATTTAAATTCCTATTCTATTTGATTAAATTACCTTTATTTATAATAAAAGCGAAGAAATAATCAAATAAAAGGTAAAAATAGAGAATATCGAAATTTGGAGAAATTATGCAACCAAATATACACACATACATAACCTCAACTATTTTCAAAATTTTAAACAATACCAAATCAAAATAACAATCGAGTTCACAAAACAACACCAATATTGTAGTAATGACCCATATTTACCCAATAATGCAAATAAATAAAGAAAAATGTACTTACAGTCTCTTCCCAACGGTCAGCTACGCCTATGCTCTTGTATCCACATAATACCCAGAATTACACAAATTTTCAATACAAACCTTATAAATTAAGAATCACCAATATATTAAAGACTAATTTAACATTATTTATAATATTTTTAATAACTTTAACACTATTTGTTTATAAATTTCTCGAGAAAAGTAACGCGCTATTTTTTTGAACGACTGCAACTGACAGTTGTCAAAACGTTCCACTTCCGTAATTCAAATTATTAAAATAAATATTTAAAATGAAGCAAATAAATATTAGATTAAATATTAGAACAATTGCGTTATTTTTTTATAAATATAGAAATAAGTCCGAAGGGCGATTATTGTAATTATTTTTGTTAAAATATAGTGTGATTTGGTGAGAAAGTAGTAAAGTCCGGCCCACTACAAACATGGCCGTTTCGTTTTCATAAATTTGACATCGTGACGGGTCTGTGTTGTTTTTCCACCAAAATCAAACGGAGAAAATTTATTTGTTTGAAGAAAATCACCGTAAAACTACAATAATTCTTAAATTACACAAAATATAGGTAATTATAATTCCCTCTATAAAACTCACAATACAAATCAATGACAACATACTGTTTTCTACGAAAATTTGTTATTTATTCGTTGCCAATTATCATATATACGATTACTCATTATCGTTGTGGTTTAATTAAAATTCGACACAATAATTTGTGGTATTTGTTGTTTTATTGTAGCGAAAAAGAAAAATGTCGGCTGGCCCTTACAATTATTCGTATATCTTCAAATATATCATTATTGGTGATATGGGTGTTGGGAAGTCTTGCCTTCTACACCAATTTACCGAGAAGAAATGTAAGTTGTTTTATAATTTGGCTAATTGCAATATGAGACGTGATTAATTACTGTAAGTGGAGAATTAAATTTGATTATAAACAATAGATAAAGATGGGAATAAAAACAATTCTTTCGTCATTGTATGAATTCCATTAAAACGAACGGCGGTCAGAACTAGGCTGTTAATAATGGAAAAATTATCATTTTTTCCGTGTTGTTGTCGGTAATTAATTGTTTAACATACTATCGAAGGTCATAATATTTATTTGTATTATCAAAACATCGTTATCATTGTCTGTTTAATTTTTTTCTTGTTATTTATTTTAGTTATGGCAGATTGTCCGCATACAATAGGTGTAGAATTTGGTACGCGGATTATTGAAGTAGCCGGACAGAAGATTAAATTACAAATATGGGATACAGCTGGACAGGAACGTTTCCGCGCTGTAACGCGTTCGTATTATCGTGGGGCAGCTGGTGCATTAATGGTTTATGATATTACACGTCGTTCGACATACAATCATTTAAGTAGTTGGTTAACAGATACAAGAAATTTAACAAATCCAAGTACTGTTATATTTTTAATTGGTAATAAATGTGATTTAGAAGGACAACGGGATGTTACATACGAAGAAGCTAGTAAATTTGCTGAAGAGAACGGTCTAATGTTCGTCGAAGCTAGCGCTAAAACGTAATCATTTTTTAAATTTTAAACTACAATCGGTTTATAATTAAAATTTGTTCTGTTCTAGTGGTGATAACGTAGAAGAAGCATTCCTGGAGACAGCAAAGAAAATCTATCAAAGTATTCAAGACGGCCGATTAGATCTGAATGCAGCTGAATCTGGCGTACAACATAAACCATCACAGCCTGGTCGTAATAATTTATCAAATGATCAACAACCAAACAAAGATAATTGTGCGTGCTAGTTTCATTAAACACTTCGGTTTTTCCTCTTCTGTTTTCATTTATGTTTAATTTCCAAAAAAGAACCATCCCAGAATCTCTTCAAGATTCTGCATTTTAATCAATAAAATCTACAATATTTTATTTAAGCTAAAAAATATATAAAAGGGCCACCAGAAATTCTAAGTCTTAACTAGATTGATTTAATGGAGCACTTTATTTTTAATTTCCACTAAATTAAGCCACATTAGAAATAGCACGGAAAAATAAACGAACTAGGACCTGTCCGAGTTGTTATCTAAATGTTTAAACAAAAAAATCTTTAAATGGTGTTTGCATTTTTGATAATAGGAAGAATGGGGGGTTAATCCCCGAACAATAGTTTTTAGTTTTGATGAGATTCATCAAATTCCGCTCTTGTAGATTATTATAATTATAAACTAGTTTCCCTATCAAGTCTTGATATTAATGCAAGAAAAATAAAGAAGAAATAGTAATAATTTTTATTTTTATATTAAGAATGTTTGAAGGAATTTTATTGAAACCAAATTAGGGCTTTTCTGTTTGTTTTGAATTGAAGGAAATTCGTAATAAATCAGAAATATCACAAAATTTGCTTCATGCAGTTGAGTCTAAGAAATTGTTGCGACATTATACTTAGTGATTGTATATTTGTATGTGATGTATTTATTATTGAAGCATATAATATAAATAATATAGGTATATAAGTTAATCAACTATTATATTTTTTGTATTATTTTAATTTGTTCTAATTAATACATGATTTCTCCTCTATTTTATTTTTATGGCATTTATTTTTATTGAGTTTTTCTCTTTTATAGTAACACATAATTTTGGTGGACTAGAAATTGATCCCTAAAAAAATATTTCGATTTTGATCTCTAATCCACTCGATTGTTGCACAAAATTTTACAAAAAAAACAAATCCAAACGAACATTAATGGAATGATGAAACATTTAAATAAATATTCACAATATTTAATTATTTTTTGTTTTAAATTCGCTCTAATTTACGATATTTTCATTTCACCTTCACCACACAACCACAAACACATCCTATCGACCAGATACGAGAAGAAGAAATCGGCGAACAATACTTGCAATAGGATTATTCGAAACTACAATTTCACCAATTAAACAGAATAATTCGAATCATTTTACTTACATCTGATGGGAAATCGATAATTTCAAACTGACTAGCTAGTTCAGGTACAATACCTAAAGTTAACGCTAATACACAACCGCCTGAGCCTAAAATACTGTACAATAGGGCCTTATTCTGCCACAGACTCTCCATAAACGGATTACCCTTCAATTATTCAAATTAATATCAAAAAAAATCGATTTTTCTGCAATTACCCGATAATTTATAGCGAAAGTTGCAATCTGTAACGCCATCGATATTATATAAACCGTACTATTGATAATATTCGGCTGGAATAACTCATCCTCTTCTTCTTCAGTCAATACAGTTTTCGTGGCGTTCAATCGTTCGTCCCTACAATAATTGTTTAAAATTACAATTTTTAGTGATTTTAAAATAAATACTCCGGTGTTCGTAATTTTGCTTCTTGTACTAGATAGATTAAACACAAGAAATGTACGGCGAATTGTAATAAAACCGTCGCTATTGTGTATAAATTGAAGATATTTGGTAACGGCCGTTGTTTCGATAAAGACTTCAATGGCTAAAATTTCAAATAAAATCAATATAATCGTCATTATTAATTAATAAATCACCTTAGATCTTGATATAAACAAGAAACAAGCCGCTAACAATAAGCCTTGTAGAGTAGCTTGCATATCCCTCAATTTAATCCCATCTAAATACAGTACGGATTGTGTGTAGGCCAAAATTAGAGCGTTTAAAGCTAAAATTTTAAACATTTGTAGCGTTGTTACTAACGTACATCGACCCTGTTTTATAATATGGCAAACTACAAGAGAATTAATTAATTTTATTAATTATTTGTGATTAATTTCTGGTAATTACTGCATAAAATCGACGATAATTTACTAGTGAACGGTGAGGCGATACTAGCATCGCCCAATTTAACGATTTGCGGCTCGTCCATTTCTTGTAGCATTCGATTTAAGTTCGCTTGTAATTTTTCACGTTGTTCCAAAGTTTTATGTAGATTGTGATTGTTGCGATTGCGTAATTCTTTAAATTTCCGTTCTTTTTCTTTCTCTAATTTGTCTTTAGTTTCGAGTATTTGTTGTGGTGTTAATGGGAGTCTTTCTGGTGAATTTGCTAAAATAGCAACACCAACATCGGCATGTTTCAATGCACCAACATCATTGGTACCGTCGCCGCACATCAAAGTTGTATAACCGAAATTTTTCATTTGTACTATAACGAATTCTTTCTGTTTCGGCGCAAATCGGGCAAACACTTTAATGTATGGTAGAATTAGATTTAAATAATTATTAAAATACGCCCGCAACGTATTTAAAGCATCCCCAGTTATACATAAGTCGTAATTGTTTGTTAAAGTTTTATAATCGTATTCTAATTTGAATTGTTGTTTATTATCGATAGTCTCCCATAGCCATTCGTCGGTTTTTTCGGTCAATATCAGCGTTTTTCTTGTCGTTATCTTCAATTCTTTAGCAACATGACACGCTGTTAGCGGATTATCACCGGTGATCATCACAACACAATGCGAGGCATTTTGTAATTCTTTTATAACAGATTTCGAATCACTTTTCAACGGACATGAAATTATAACAAAACCGACAAATTTCAATTTCTCCTCAACCATACTACGGTTATAATCGCGCAATTCTTGTGTTGTTAATTTCCCAATCGATTTCCAACCTAATGCCAATACACGGGCACCACGTCTCGATAATTCCAAATAAACATCATCGTATTTCTCCGGTAAATCATCGAACATATGTTTTAAAATTTCCGGTGCACCTTTAACCGTACCGATATAGACAGTTTCCGATGTTCCAGTTTGATTATAACCGGCGATCACCGACATACGTTTCAATGTTGATGTAAAGTGGAAACGATGGAAAATTTTCAATGGTGATGATCGGCCACGTTTCGGTATAACACCATCTGATTTCGTTAAATTCCAATCGATTGCTGTTAATGTTGCTTTCTCCAAAGGATCACCAACTAATCCATCATCTAATTGGACTAATGAATGACAAGTTGCTAGAACTTGTAGAGTTTCTTGTGGTAGATCATTTATTGTAGTTATTGTATTATCTTTATTCGCTAAAGCGACACCTTCAACGATTAGATTATCACTAGTTAAAGTGCCAGTTTTATCAAAACAACAAATATCGATTTTGCCAGCGAATGGTATACGAAATGGTTCCGTACAGAATACACCCAATTTCGATAATGCTAACAATGATGTATTTACAGCTAATGATAGTTCAATTGGTAATTCTGGCGGTATAACACTTGTTAATATCAATGTACATTCTAAAAATAATTTATAACGATTCCGATTCGGATCCTCACAACCTTTCTTCCATACATAAACAGCTGCAGCTATCGCGAATATTAATAGGAACATGATAAAACCGAATGTTTCTTTATTATTGGCCGTAACCCGTTTCACGCCGAACAAAATCGTTCGTAATAATTTACCTTGAGAGGTATTGAAACCTGTCCGTAGGACATAAGCAATACAACCGTTGTCTTGTGAACGTAAGCCGCTACTTTGTTTTAACGGTGGCGTATGTTGGACTACTTTAGTACCACCGAATAACACGTGCAATTTACTGTCGTTATCCGGATCTAGCGTGTTATTCGAATCGAACGATTCTATAGCTTCCTTCATTTGCGGTACAGATTCACCTGTTAACATACTTTCGTCGATAATACACGATCCTCGCAACAATAAAACATCACAAGGTACTAGATTGTCTTTTTGCGAACGTGTTATTGATATGATATCGCCTGGTATTAGTTCATTGGTCATAATTGTACGCCATTTACGATTTCTATAAACGTAAATACTGTACGGTTTATTGCCCATTTTGCGGATTTCTGCCATATTACGTAATTGTTGTTGGACTAATGTACATTCAAATAATATTAACATAATCAACGTGAATATTGAATAATACCAATATTTGTCTAAACACCACAAACCAACGCAGAATACTTGGAATACAAAAAACGGAGCCGTTGCACGTTCTTTGAACAATTCCATAAATTCGGGTACGACCATATCTAATTCATTTTTACCGTACAATTGTTCGGCCTGTTGTACATCTTTCTCTTCTTGGTAGCCTTTCCACGATAGATATTCAGAGTATTGTTTGTGTATTGGGAATTCTAAGCCGCGAAATTGCTTCTTATCCGAATCCCATAGGTATTTCGTCTTTTGGAAAATAAACCAAATATCCGAATTTTCCTAAATTTGAAAATCGATTAAAATTACGAAATTATCGAATGATTGTTATTTACTTTAGAATGTTGTAAGCGTACAAGTTCCGATGATCCATTATTGGCAGTTGGTACAACTTTCGCGACAGTCGCTCTCTGTGAATCTCTCTCCTAAAACGTACAGTAAATTAATTGTGAAACGCAATTGTATTTTTTTTAACAAACTTTTCGACAGATGAAAAAACAATTAACATGCACAGACCAATAACAGGCCAAACAACACAATATCTGTACACATCCAATAGCTGATAAACCAACAAAACCACCTTCGTAATGTTCAAAGAACCCATAAACACCACACCAAATATACAACCATGCTATATAAATAAATATGAATGGTAGAATATATAAATGTAATATTGTCGGTTTCTGTGTATATAATGAAACAGATTGAACTAATTCATCTAACTTTGGTGTTATCGTCATTATTACACAGGCCCTTTTCAAAAAACGAAAAACCAAAAACTATATCCGATCGACGAACACATATGTGAAATGTGACAATAACAGTATTTTGACGTTTATACTTTTCTTATGTTGGCTATACAATACTAACAACAGGACATGATCCACAATGCCGCCAATTACCTAAAATTTAAAGAACCAAAAATCAAAGCCTGCTAAATTTTTGTACGTTGCTGCATAACAAATTACAATTTTCAGCTTCAAAATTTTATTTCAACAAGTGAAAATTGATCGAATCATTCAAATTGCGGGAAATTTAAACATTCATTCGTTCTTTTGACAGAATTTTTTATTATTTTTTTTTGTTTAGTCAATGATACAACACACACGACAAAATTTTCCAACATTTATATGAAATAAGTTCCATACTGAAGATAAACCTCGGAATATATCCCCATTATGTATGGAGTATCTGCAACAATCAGAAAATTTAATTAATCGTATGATTATTGAGACATTCATTGGTATTCTTCAACTCTTCGCGATTCGTTACCATGACAACACTGGGAGCTGTTTTATTCGTCTCTTTCCAATTCTACACATGTACAGAATTGTAGAGTAGGATAGAAACTATTATTGCTATAGTAATGGATATCAAAAAAATAGAGAATACAACTGCTTGATTGCAACAGAACACAAACATGACTCATTTTTAAGCATGCTCTACGAGATGAATTGTCGTTTAAGGCATCTCAAGTGCTATTCTCAACTGACAATCAAACAGATTTTCTCATTGTGGGTGTTTCACTGTTAACGTCTGAATTAGCCTTTAGAATAACTGACGCAGGTAGACTAGCGATTATTAATTTAACCCTAATTGATTAAAAATCATATTACAAATACATGATTTTTATAGTTTAATTAGGGTAGCTTGACAGGCTAAAAAAGTGAGTAAAATCGATGATTACCATTAAAAGTTTACTTGGACCTCGCACGCATCTTCCTGCGTTTACGTTTTAGCCTTCGCATACGCTTCTTACGCCACTGAAACAAATAATTTCATAAATTACCAATTGGTAACAACAAATTTAAAAGCGTGCAAGCAATTTTGAGGTTAGAATCACAAAATAGTGTGAAATTTACAAATATTACAAATTTGAAGTTAATTATTGCAGATAGTTATTCAAAATTGTCAGAATATTGTTAAATTAACTAAAATTTATCGATTTTCTCAGGTGAAATTAAAAAAATCGACAACAAAGTATCGAGTAAAATGTTTTGGAAAATCCGAGAAAATTGATGAAAAAGATTAAGAGGAAACTTACCTTTGCTCTCATATTGTACTGTTAATTGATTTTCTAGCTCAAAAAGCTAGAAGATTGCCCAGATAACAGCAAATATAAATTGTGCTCCTGCACTCGATCAAAACACGCAATGAAAGAGACAAATGACGTCGATTTTCTTGATGTTTATGGAATATCTACAATGTTCTCCGATAGAGGCGCTGTTTACTTCCTGTTGTATTAGAACTAATTCTTCAATTTGTAACGATTTTTGTCAATATTTACCATTTAAATAGATTAATGTTATCTTATTTAAGATTATCGATGGCTTTTTTATTTATTTTACAAATAAATATCAAATTAATTTCGATTTTCTTCAAATTTAAATATTTTGACTTCTGAACTACATCTAAGTAGTTCAAATCAAGATAACTCACAATGAAAAACTAAGTAACATTATTTTATCAAATTAGTGTAAATAAAACAATAATAGTGCCTTTTGGATTTAAAATATTTATTTATTTTTAACATTTAATAGACAATAAGTTTCATCAGCAAGTAGATCATTTGCAATAAGTAGTCCAAATATATTGGCGCCAAAATAATCAACCTGCTAGCTTAATTGGAGTTTAATGTGTTCGATAGTTGATGGAATTACTCATTTTTCTTAAATAATTATCACAACGTTGTGTTTAAGTATTTTATAATATAACCAGGTATGTAGTGAATCATTTTAAATCACAAATTTGATAATAGAATAAAAATTCAATCCACTAACCTCTAATTATTCGTAAAGAATGACGACGACTTCACGACGATCTTCAAGACAACAAAATAAACAACATTTAGAAATCAGAAATCTATCGGACCCCCGTCCAAGACGACAATGCGGAAAACCAAAGTACGTTTTCTCACCGGAGTTTGACGAAATTGACGAAACTGTCGCGGATAAAAGGAAACAACAAAGTAAATTGAAGCCACGCAGCCGATCAAAGACACCACCAAATCGCCAGGATTACCAGACGAATCCGATAACACCTGAACATAAAGCGGATAACGACGAGAAAAATGCACAAACACCATCGCGACTTCTACAAAAATTGGCAATCAATTCACCGAAAACGAAGACTCTAAATAAACGCCGAAATGAGCGCGATAATGGGGATACAATTGAAGCAAGTCCACCGAAATTGAAACGAACTGAAACCAACGAGATTTCGATTAAAAAAGAATTATTCAATAATAAAAATCGATTATCAACGGATGAAATTAAGGAGAATTGTAGAAATCATGCTGCAGAGTTGAATAATGGATTAATCAACGGGATCACTCCTTTATCTAGTGATTTAATTAAAGAAAATTTATTAGATTCTAAGACCGATGTTTATATTAATGCTCGTAAAGCTTTACACAGTAGTTATCCAACTGAGATGCCTGGACGGGAGAAAGAGATTGAAATTTTGAAAGATTTCATCCGGGCCAATTTAAAAGAGAGAAATTCGGGTAGTTTATACGTTAGCGGACCACCCGGAACTGGAAAAACGGCTTCCCTAAATCTGATTCTACAACAAGATGAGGTTGGATCCCGATTAAAACATGTCTATATAAATTGTACGACGATCAAGTCGTCTAGTTCGATATTTTCGAAAATTTCCAAAGAATTAGACTTGAAAATTATCGGGAAATCCGAACGGGATTACTGTAATCGCATTGAAGACTACCTAGTTAAAAATCATAAAACAATGTAAGTTATTTAATTGATTAATTGATTTAATAACTCAATTGTATTTTTAGTTTGTTAGTTCTGGACGAAATCGACCAATTGGAGAGCAAGAATCAATCAGTCCTCTATACGATCTTCGAATGGCCATCAAAACCGAACTCCAAATTGATCTTAATCGGTATCGCTAACGCTTTAGATTTAACCGATCGTATTTTGCCACGTTTACAAGCACGTTGTGAATTGAAACCGAAACTTCTACATTTCCCACCGTATACAAAACAACAAATAATCGAAATTTTCACGAAACGTTTGAAAAACGCCGGTGTTTTGGACGTTTTTACGCCGACAGCCCTACAAATGTTGGCTAGTAAAGTTGCAGCCATCTCCGGTGACGTACGTCGTGCCTTGGATATCGGTCGGCGTGTAATCGAATTGATCGATAAACGCAATTTTGACGATAAATCGATTCTAAAATCACTAGAAAATTTCACGGGGATTAGTGATTTAGAGAAAGTTGATTTGAAACAAGTAGTTGATGTTTTAAATAATGTCTACAGTACTAGTCAGAATTTCACAAATGATTTAGACGATGCATTCCCGTTGCAACAAAAATTGATAATTTGTACGTTATTATTGATATTGAAGAAATCGAAGAATAAGGATGTAACGATTGGACGTTTACATGATGTTTATAGGAGAATCTGTAATAAACGGAATATACAAATAATTGATCAAAGTGAATTTTCAAATATTTGTATATTGATTGAGACTAGAGGTATTATAAAGATAATTCGAAAGAAAGATGCACGTTTAAATAAAATCAATTTACAATGGAATGAAGATGAAATTAATCGAATTTTAAAAGATCGACAACTAATGGCTGATATACTACAAGATGATGCCTGTCTTGGCAAATTGTGATTTGTAAATTATTCGGTTTTAGTTTAGTTTTTAATTTCTGACTGTTTTTAATTAATTTACAAATTCGAATTAGAATAAACTGTTAGTAATATATTTTTTATAATATAACAATTAATTTCGTGTTATTAGTTTTAAATATTCAGAAAATTCGTAGCTACACCAAGTTACAGGAATAGCTACATCTAGTGGTGGACTTCGGTAACAACCCAAATTTGAATCTGGCGCTAGGACCGTTAAATATCCAATTTCCTGTTTAATTCTAATCGCACTAGCACAGATTTACTATTTTAAAAAAATTTAAAATAATATAACTGAGCTTGTATTTTAGTTCTATATGATTTAATAGTGCAAATCTTATAAAATTAACAGTTTCGATTGATTGACTCAAACGCCATCTGAAATTTAATCACAGATTTAAAATATTTGGCGCCATCAGACGAGTTTAATTGTCCAATTTCGTCATTTATTAAATTTATTATGGCTAATTTGTATTGTTTCGATTTTAAAATCAATTATATGGCCAGTTTAATTCATCTCGTTTAGAGAAATTTATGACTAGCCATACTTACAAATTTTATAATTTACAATCTCTAAATGTAGCTCTTATACTATAGTTACACACTAATAAATTCAATGATAATTTATTTTGTTTTATTATTCTTGTGAAATAATATTTTGATAATACGAGTACAAACGATAACGATAATAAAACAAATTGTATTTCAAGAATCATGAGTTTGGTATGAATCTAATTTCGACATACGTTCTGTTTATTATCCTTGGAAACGATATAGCTGCGATAATTAAAAAAAAAACTCGAAAAGTAACAAGATTAGCGTATTTATTCTTGATAAAACTAGAAATGACAGATTTTTGGTTTAAATAGATTTTTTTTAAAACGATTGTACTCATTGGTTTTCCCATAATCACCCTTATTAATTCCCCCTTGCCCGTGTATATTTTCCCCGCTGATCCACCGCCTCATTTGCACATCTCCACACACAACATAAATATACACTCACACATAAACAAATCGCTAATAAAAACGCGTATAAAACTGACGAACACATACAACGCGACGTTGCCTTTTATCAATATCTATATTCGATTCCAATTTCATGTTGTACTGTTGATATTCGACCGCTGAAAATTCTTGTTTCTGTTCATCGAAAGTGCTCAAATCTAATCAAACAACATGGGATTGGCAGTGGTGTTATTGTTGATTGAAATTGGATTTGTTGTATTGTGATTTTTGTTGTTAAATAAATTTAAGAGAAACGAGAGGAGCTGCACCGCAAAAATGCCTAGTGCTAATAAAAAGTTGATTATCATTGAGTATTATTTTGATGTTGTTGTTATAATAAAACAATTCGAATATTAATTGTTCCGTTCTTCTTTTGTAGGGTGTTCAAAGAATCCGAGAATAATACGAATGCTCTAACGCAATTCCTGTTTCGCATTCTAAAAAACATCCAGTACAGTTCCGTTAACGATATTGAAGCCAAAAATAAACTGTCAATATTATTCAAAAGTATTATCTTGGGCTATAGTCCAGTAACGCATTTCGTTGATATAACAATACTGCAACAATATTTCAAAAATGACGGTCTCTATTTGCTCTTATTTTGTTGTTTGCAAAGTTGTCTTTCTGTTTTATTTGAAGGTTCACCAAAATATTTCAATACCGATCTAAATATACCGTTTCCGAAATATAAAAGATGGGATGAAGGCGTTGAGGAGATCAAAATCTATTATTATATCGATGCACAGTTGCAATTAACGTACAAATCGAAAAGTGCCAGTAACGAACGGGTAACGGCGGTACGTTTCCGGCGACGACGGGTCTTGCCACCGCACCTCCGGGCATGTTTGATACGTCTCTAATTTTTGTAAATACTGTTGCCATTTTGTGTAAATTTGTAAATTAGACGAGTATTTTATATTGAAAACTACAAACGAATTGTTATTTAATTCATAAGTGATAGAAATTAAGACTTGATGTTTCTGTTTTGATAATATACCTCATTATTTTTTACAAAAAATATTTTTAAAATCTACAAGTGCACGTCGTAGCTTTATTGACACCGACCTACTATATACATGATATCCCAGTGAATCTATAAATTTGTACAAAACAACAAAATACAAAAAAGGAATGTTTCCGTATTTACAATTATCGAATTTTCCATTTAGTCGTCTGTAATAGACTGAAATTGCCATATTGGACATATTTTTCAGTTAAAATCGGTATATAGAAAGCACGAAAGAAACGATGCGATTTCGGCGCATTTAAAAACGGAATTGTTTTAACCACCCGCCATTTATCTACAAATTTCGAATAATCCGGCTCTAAATCGGTCTCTTTATCCAAATGTAAATCTAACAGGAAATGACATTTGTTTAGATCGAAATATAAACTAGGAACTTGTTGGTTTTGATCGTTGAAATGCGGGTGAATCAATTTTGTTGCGTTGATTTCGTTCGAATATGGAGCCGGTAGAATTCCATTGAATTCGGATTTTATAAAACGAATATTCCAGTTATTATTCGGTAAAAAAAATGATGATGGATAACGGTGCCAATCTTTACCCAAACACACATTTATCACTCTATCGTTAGTTTCGATCGGGTAACGATTGAATTCCATCAATAAATCACTGGGTGCGTGGTAGTTTATATACAACGAAAATATCCGAGATATACCTGAAATTATAATTATTGATATACAATTAATTAAGAAATATACAAATTACTTAAAGCTCCGGTTATTGCTATCGTTGTAACCATCACAAACATGGTATAATCTAGATAATGAGTCCCATATGGTACAGTTTTTATCAAATTCCATAGACGAAAACAGAATTTCTGTATAATATCGACAGTAATTGCACCACATAAACAAATCATTGGATATACAGGAAACAAAAATCGCTCCTCTTTGTGTTCTTGCAGCATAAAAACACCCAACCATAGATATAATGGACTTATTGATAACCAATATGGCAGATATAAGGTACTCTTATTTTTCGATGGTACAAGGAAATTGGCTAGAATTATAGCCAAAGGACACAATAATGCGAAAATCTACAAAAAAACAGTTTTTATGCCATTATTTGAAATATTTCAACGATTTAAAGGGGACTCTGGAGAGGGTTTTAGCGAAATTTGGGCCTCGTAGCTCATTTGAAAGTTGTTCAAAACCGCTCGTTTCCACCATGTCACAATTTTAAAACACATCAAATGATTTAGAATGAAGATGCTTCCAATTTTTTCGTTTTTCTTCATTTTATTCTGGAACAGATAGAAATATTTCGCATTTATTCTAGAATGAAATGGAGAAAAATAGAAAAAATAACAGGGAGCATTTTTGAGTTATTTGACCAACTTGCCGAGGCGCTACGAGGTCCAAATTTCGTTCAAATTATCCCCAAAGACCCCCTTATAAATTCTTAAAATATCTTTCAAATCGCCCATCAAATCGAAGTATTGAATAGAATTACCCAGACAAAATTGAAATTAAGGAACCCGTTGATTAGATAATAAGACAACGGTTCTGTACCATACAAATTCGGTCCGACATTATTACTAAATACATTGTATTTAATTATATTCAAAGGGGCTATAACGAATCGTCCGAAATGCAACGAATCGATCAAAACCATCGGTAATAATATAACAACAGCTGATATAATCGACCATAATAAGAAATCTAAATAGAGTTTTTTACGAATTATCATATCGTAAGCTATCGGTACGCCCAATAGTGCAGCAAACGGCCATCCTACAATTGAAAAATCCTTATCATCTGGTAGATTATTACAAATCAATTGACCTAATAACGATCCGAGAGCAATGAAGAATACGGCTAGAGCGTATTTTTGTTGCCACCAAGCCGCACAAGCCGATGCGAACGTGTACATTGCAAATGTTGATGGTAGAAATGCTGTGCTCGATATAAACATACCGGCTGCAAATATTTGAAACAATAAACAGATACGTCCAATATGTACACCAAATTCTCGACAAACAGCCCTACAACAACGGTTTATTTAACGAATCAATTGAAATTTTCTAGATAAACTCACTTGTAAAAATAAACTTCCGAGAACGCACAAACTAGACCCAATATACAACGGATGAAATAGAAGATCGATAATGGATTCGGTTGGAATAATTTGTGAAAGATATAAGCAGGGAGTGCGTGGAATAATAAATACGTGTACGATCTCAACGCGAATTGTGGACTATACTCCCAAGTTTGTAAGCCTTTACCATACACTATAAATACAAATTAATTATAAATAAACATAGAAATTGTAAAACTTGCAGTTTTACCTAAATAATGCATTGGCTCCCAATAGTTGTAAGTTTCATCACAATCGGCGATTTGCGACCAAATGGCTGCACAAAATCTCGCCGACAATAGCGCCTTGAAAGCCGTCTCACCGCCCGGATATATCAAACGATTCGCATTCGTTGGTGTCGTCGACGGTTTCGCTTCATTTTTACTAAAACAATTTTATTACAATCAACTAACCTCACTTTATCGTACATTTATATTACGGATTTTTGGCCGTTTTCTTTTGAGAATCACGACGGGTTTCTCTACGCGACTGCTGGGGCGCATTCTGTCTTAATCTAAACGACGGTTGACTTTTAACCATTGCTTTTTGCTTACATTAAAAGGGAATTAAGTGGAAAATCAATCAACAACTCATCATCTTCGATCTATCAACTGACACCGCCACAATTATCTACAGATAATAATGATACCTATCTGTAATTGGAGTACGATCAATAATGCTTAATTTAATTAAATTTTCTCAAGTATAATCGCTAATTAATTGACAATATTAGAAAATTCTACAACTGAAAATGTTAGGTTATCTGTCAAAATTAAACCTCCCGCTTTTATGTTGTTACACCTGATTCGTTAGTGTTTTCAATTTTGTAACGTTTTCCCCTTATTTATTTCAAGTGCAATATTAATTAATTAAAGTCAATTTAATTAAAATAATTAGAATTTATAAACAAATATCTAATATAAGTTTAAATAACAATACTATTAGAAATATTTTATTTTTATTGTAACAATTGAAAACGCGCCTAGTATTTTCGATAGTCTACTGTTGGCACTGCTGTTTTCTCATTCACTAGTTTAAAATTTCGATTTAAATTAATTTCAAATAAATTCAATTAATTATTGGCGATAATTAGAATTTTTGGGTAAGATTCGATTTAAATTCGATGATTTGTGTTAATTCTAGTAAAATTATTGGAAAATTATCGCAGATATAGTGGGCTGTGTAAAGACAAAAGAGAATCGTTTTCCCCCAAAATTTTCCAAAAGCTCCGCAAAATGGACAATTCAAATCAACAATTTGGTTTGAAGAGGGTGGTTTTACGCGAATTAGAACCGGATTTGAATAATATTTTACTTGTTGGTGTAATAATTGGTAAACAACGTCCACGCCGATTTTCCGATAGTAAAACGAACGACACAAGAGCCGTGTGGAATTTCACTTTACGTGATTCACCTCGTGATTACATTAATGTAACTTATTGGGGCAAAAGTGACGAAGTATTCGCCGCAAACGATAAATTCTATACTGGAGATGTTGGTTGGTATTTGTGATTTCAAAATTTCTGTACTTTAATGTAATTTTTTATAGTTGAAATTCGACGACCGTCAGTTTTCGTTAGGAAATTTAACGATACCGGCGAACAATTCCGTCCAATGGTCACATCACCGTTTTCATTAACATTAAACGAATCATCTGAGATATTATCGTACAGTGGGGATACGTCGATATTTCGAGAATTATTGTGTTTACCAACAAAACCAATCCCTGGATTTGTACCGTTACGCGATATCCACAATCAAGGGGCGGCAATGAAAGGTTTCTCTGACCTGTTTAATCACGATTAAGATTAATTTGATTTTCTGTTTAAACAGACCGATTGGTGGATATTTTAGGCGCTGTCCGCAGTGTCGGTACAATACGCAATGTAACAACCAAGAACGGCGAAGAGGCGCAATTGCGCGAATTAATTCTATTCGATTACACAAATCCCGGTCTGAAAATAACAATATGGGATACGGATATTATGACACGGTAATATGAAATTAAACAATCGATAATTAATGTAAATAAACAATAATGTTAGGGCTTCTTTGTGGAAACCTAGACAGACGATTCTTTTTATAACTGATGCAAAGATTGAATGGTCGAATTTTCTACGTTCATATTCGGCAACATTAACGAATCGATCGATTGTAACGGAAAATCCGGTTGGAAAGGAAGCAGCAAATCTAGCTGAATATGCAAAGGATGCGCCGTTAGAAGCGTCTGCTATTCTAGACCAATTAGTTGTCACGTTGCCCGACCGTAATTATTCATTTTCTAGCAACAATAAGAACATTCCACTAAATATGCTTAAACTAGTCGATAAATAGGGTTTTCTTCTTTTTACAACAATCGAGCGATTAATTGGAAGCTAGCAACTATAGAAACAAAGATCAAAATCGTATCCATTTCCCACTGTAATTAATGCATGTTATTTTCCTTATATATCACTCTAATTAGCGCTGAGATTAAGTCTATAAGTTATTGTTTTATATCATTAATATACAAGTAGTAGGTTTAATTAACAAAGTAATAAAACTAGAGCCTGTTAATTAACGGTATGAGTATGCAAATTTGGTGGAATGCAGTATAATTTTTATATTCAATTCAATTCCGTTATAGCCGAATCGATTCAAAATATTATGAGTATCCAACAAATCTACAACAGAATCAATTCATTTGTTGAAAATAACGGTGGTACTGAACAACAAATTACAGCATTAATGTTCGTATTTGTTACAAAATTAGATTTAGATGGATTTTCACGAAATATCAATACGAAATGGTGGTAGATTCCATTATAATTTAATATTTAAGTTGATTTAATTTTGTTTTAGTTCTCTCTGTAAGAGTTACGTTAAAGATACCAAAGAGAGATGCCAAAATGTTAATTGTCCAACAGTTACGAATTCAGCAAATCCTGAATATGATATAAGTTTCGATATTCGCGTTAATTTAACGGATCATACTGGAACTCTAATAAATTGTCGATTAACCGGACAAACGGCAGAAGTTGTATTGGGGTGTTCGGTATTTTTTCTCCAGGAATTTAAATTAATTTACTTAAAATGATAAATTTTAGGTACTTCAGTTTTTACATATGACCGATCAACAGAAAAGCATTCTAAAATGGAAGTTTTTAATGGAACGTTGCGCTGTACGAATCATGGTTTTATTATTAAATCGTAATAATCCTGTTATATCTATAATTAGTTGTGTTAAAGCTGATCCACTTGAAACAGTCCGTAGAATGCCAGTATTTTAGGAAATAACGTTACTTAAATTAAAACTAAATATAGACAATTAATTTTTTCCTCAAATATGTTTATATTTCCAGTTTTTTTCTATAGACAAAGCCCGGTATAGTAGTATAAAAATTGGAAATAGGCGTACAGGATTGTCGTTTTAAAACATAATTATCAAAAATTACTTATCAATATAATGGACGTGTAAAAGCAGGGTTGTGCAAATATTGGGTATTCGTTTAAAAAACTTTTAAAACACTCCCTGTCTTAGATAGATTACTAAATTTTCTTGGAATGAAAAATTATAATCACTTAAATTGCCACAATTGCAGCAACTATTGTTATGTACAACGAATATTGGCATTAGTATTCAAATTAATTTAGTACAACATATCACTGAATATTTTGTTATTCATTAAAATAGAAATATCGGGTGATTTGCTGTACTTTTAGATTCTTTCTCAATATAAAGTCGATTAGATTCTCTATTAGACAATACATACATAATTAAGTGAGTTGTGAATAAATAATTTCGCTTTTAAAGTAGGCAAAATATCTAAAAATAAATAGAATTGTCTACAAAATAAATCATATATAAAGAAATATATAAAGAAAATTTACGTACAACTCAATCAATCCACTAGATATACTTTGGTAGATTATACAACAAAAATAATCAATAAAATTAAAAGACCATTATTTTGGAGTAAACAAAATGAATGAATTTTAATCACGATAAAATAGCAACACTCCTCCTAGCTGATGTACCGCCATTCGTTATATTATCTAAACTTGACCATTTCTTTAAACCATTTTTAATTGCTTCAGCTGTATATTTATCTTCCATAACACGTGACATTGCTTCTAATTTTTGTGCACGATCTTTACTTAACGGTTCACTAGGAAATGTTAAATCATTCGCCTCAGCTAATGTACGTAAATCGAAATAATATTTTGCATAAACACTAGACGGTACATTTATATTGAATTGTAATAATTCAAGAAATTGACGTTCCAATTCGTTCATATCTTCAACAGTTATATCTTTTAATATTTGACAATAATCAACATTCCATACGGCTTGATCGTCCCATACTTTGGAAGCCAATAGAATTGCACCTAATGGGAATCAAACATAAAGAAAAGCGTACTTGTATTAATATTATAATCATCTATTGATTCAACAAATAAAGAAATAATCCATAGAAAATTGATCTTTATACATGTACAGTGTCTGATTTAGACTGATACAACTAGGTTTTCGATTAATTTCAATATTAAGATCCAATTAACTATTTAGAACTCCCTGGTGGAGAACCAAACTTTATTAATTGAGAATTGTTAGGGACAACTGTACAGTATTGTTATTGTTTATTTTGATGTATCATAACTTTAAACTGACGAATGAAACAATGAAATGATCTCACAATTATTCATCTTTTCTGGGAAGACTCTTTGTTGAATTATTATCAGTTATTTGTTTTTATGTTCAATTACAATTAATTATAATTTAAATAAAATATTGCCTAATTGTATTTAAGTAAAGAGGGGTGGGTGAACTACTGACCTAAGACTATACGTTTCCAATTGGAAGGTTGTATATCCAATTCGGCATAAGTTAATAAACGTTCCAAATAAACTAACGTTATAATGGCACATTCAGCAGTCAATTGTGCAGCATTAAATAAAGTCCTAACAAATTTATAAATTTGTTTATGTTCCGGATTATGTTTATCATAATCATCACTAACACCATCCCTAGTTAATGGATGCAATTTCTCATCGAATATATCAATTTCCCTTTGTTGGTCACGATTTTTTATATGATAATAGATAGCTAATGCGACACATTTTACTGTATTCTTTAGATTCGGCTGCGATACAGTACTATCATCTAAATAGATCGTTGAGCATGAACTGCTTTTCTTCAACGGCCGTAAATCGGCGATTTGATGTTGGCTTTTACGTCGTATCATACCGTTTTCGATTGCCGTTTTTGAACGTTCAATGAATATCGTTTTAGCTTTCGGATCTTGCGATGGATCCGATTCACCATCATCGGCTTCACGTTCACTAATATGTTGTAAATTACTAACACTAATTTCACCTTCATGCAATGTGTCTTCGATTGGTACAACGATACGATGATTCGGTTGTGGACTCGAATACGAACAACAACTGTTCTTATTCCCCATTATTATCATATATTAATGAACTCTATACGGAATTTAACTCTACTAGAGTCGTCTTGTGACTGGAGCATTCATTCTATGATGAAGAAATAAAATCTCGAGTGTTATCTGGATATTAAACAACACATTATCTCGTTTGTCGGCGTTGTTGATAAGAGTTTGGTTAATTATTTGATAAGATTATGTGCACACCCACTATTCGAAATGGTAGCAACGAACCAAGCAATAAGTAGACGCTCTTGTTCACTAATCAAGCCGGCACTAACTGTACCCAAAATTTGATTTACAATCCAATAATTTTGATTTCTTTCATTTAATTTGTAAATAATTATAACCATACGTACGTAACACAATTTTAAACAGTTTTTTCTTTAGAATTACAAGAAAAAAAGAAGGGTTTTGTTCTCATTATTTTTTTTATCGTTTACAAGTGTATATGTGGGAACGAACCACAATCAACTGTCAAAATTGGAACATCTGATTTGACATTTGTAGACACGATAGTAGACAACCTAATTGTAGCTCAGAACGCGCGGTTGCCGGATTGTCCACACACAAGTCGGGAATTTTCCAATAATTTTAGATTTAAAATTTGTAGCTAAATTCTATAAATATCCACTATTATTTCATCATTAATTTTGAGCATAATAAGTCAATAAAAATGAGAACAATAGGGAAATATTGATAATTGATAATTAGTAATCTGTATTATCGACGTCTAAAGTGAGAATATTGGCAACAATAGAAACTACGTCTTGAAGTACATAACCTTTAAATTGATTATCAGAAAAACATCGAGATGGGGAAAATTTTTGGGAAAATAATGTTTGTTATTTGTTTCGATTTTCGTTGAGAAAAATTTGTTTAATCACTAAATCAGTCGAATTGCCAACTTAAATTGGTGATTGTTCGGCAATGTTGGCACTTGTATAAAATTAAATATAACTAGAAAATTCCTGTTTATGAGGCCCGGTTACGAAATGGCGGTTGGCGTTTTATTATCATAAAAACTGAGTGCTTATCAAAACTTTAGAAAAAAAATAAATAATCCAACGACGTCTTATAGGAACGTTATTGAGATAAATGACAGGTTCTATGTTTAATTGTAATTGATCGGTATTGAAGACTGGCAATAGTGAATAATTAAAAATCTTGTTAATATGGGGTGAATCTTTATCTTGATGAATGCAAATCCGGTCGGGCTTGCTTTAATTTTTCCCCACAAGATCACCAAAAACAACACTATAATTTAAAAAAAAAAAACACTTCAATACAGTAATAGTAGTTTTAGTTTTTATTTATAAAATTTAACGAAACAGTCGATTTAATAATAACGTTAATGTATTATTATTGTTATTGTTTACAACGGAATGGAAGTCGACGTTACACCGGAGACAACATCCGAAAAGTGTGACGGTACAATATCCAATCAAGGTGAAGAGGAGCTTTCGGAGAAGCCACCGCCTCCGCCACCGCTGCCACCACCACCGCCACCTCCACCGCCGCCACCACCGCCGATTCAAGAAGACACGAAACGTACAAACAATACAAAGAAGGCAATTAAACATGCGTTACGGCAACAGGCGAAACGTCGTCGAAAAAATACAACTATAGCTTCGGGGAATACAACAACAGTACCGAGGATTATTGTGAAGCCTTTACCACCTCAACCACAATGTGAAGAATCACAATCACAGTATCACCACCAACAACAACAAACAACAAAAACACCAACAATGCGCGAAGTATTAGCCTCGATACCGGGCTTCACGATGAAGCCACGTCGACGTACCAATAAGAAATTATCAACAGCAGCACAATTAGAACAGACTAAAGAGGGTTGCATCGATTTAGAAACACCAGATTCGATACTTGTTAACACAAATTTACGATTATTATTGAATAAAGCAACGTTCGCTTCGCTACCGCTATTATATCAGAATAAACTAGTACAATTATTGCCTGATGTCGACAGGCATATTGTGACTAATTCATCAGATATGAATTCTTTAGATATCAGTACGTCTGGTTTGAATAACGAATTTTTCGCTAGAGCATGCCTGGAATGGCAAGATCGTCTAGCTGAAGGTAATCTTTAACAAAAACAAATAAAACAAGTTAATTACATTTTTTTTGTTTAAATATTAGGTGAATTTACGCCGGAAAACCAACAAAAATTAAAATTGGAAGCCGATAAAGAACGCAGTAAATTAGATCCGTGGAAATTAAAACATTTCGAACCGATTTGGGGCTGTCGTAACAATAACGAAATTGATAATTCAATTATTATTAATACAGCAAGTACGACAACGACAACAAATCGACCACCAATTCGTACAACAATAAAACTACGTCCGACAACAACAGTGAGCAATAATAAAACGAAACCACCACCGCCACCGCCCCCGAAACGTCTACGTACAGTGGGTGCCGTCACTAGATCGTGTACTAAAGAAACTGAATCTATAATACAACAACAATTAGAAACAAAAACACCAATACCTGATCTGCTACCAATTAAAAGTAAACACCGTGAATCGCATAGGGATGATAAGAAAATTAATGATAATATTAGTGATAATCAAGTGGAATTACAAACGAATTGTATAGTTAATATAAGTAAGACTATTCTTCAAACAAACGAAGAGACAATCATTACATGTAGCAATGTTAATAATAACAATAGTAATAACGATAGAAATAGTAATAAAAGCGAAAAAAGACGACGATCGTATAGTGAAGAAGATGATGATAATGATGTTGATGTTGATGATAATACTGATAATAGTGATGTTAATTCAAATCACGAGAAATTACAAAAACGACAAACACCAAGTCCTGTTGTTGTTGTTGTATCAAATCAACAACAAGAAACAATCGAACAAAATCAAGATATTCCTATAAATGATACACAACAAACAACACAAATTGATAATAGTAATGATGACGATAATAGTAATGACGATGATGATGAAGACGATGAAGATGACGATGATGATATTGATGACGATGATGATGATCATGAAGATGAAGATAATCTAACAAATGATATTAAAGATGATGATAATCCAACAATACAAAATGATACAGATAAAGTTGATAATCAACAATTAGAACAATTAAATCTTGTAAACGATGAGAAGAATGGTGATAATGAAGTATCACAAGAATTACCAATATTACCAAATCCTTTAACATTACAAGAATCGATTGTATTAGAGAAATCAACAAATATCTGTGATGATGGTACAGAAATTGAAGAAATTGCTGAAAAATTAGAAGCAAGCGTTGAAGAGTCTGATTTAGTGATTGCACAATTAAATAATTTTAACAATGATAATAACGATACTGTTAATAATAGTGATAATAATAGTAATAATAATAATAATAGTAATATTGATGAAGATGATGATGATGATACAACAACAAATGAAGATCGTTTTATTGATGCTGAAAATTACGTATTAGAATCTGGACAGATAATTGTCAATGATATTGATAATAACGATGATGATAACAATAATAAAGATAAAGAAACTGAAGTTGATATACAGGCGACATTATTTGGCGGACATGCAGTACAAGGTGAGGTTTCTGTGGGTTGTTCGGTTACTTTGTTGATACATATTTGAAAAAAAATCTAAAGAATCTGCTGTAAAATAGATAGTGTTGTTTTTTTGTTCGCTTTAGTTTATCGCTATAAACAAATTTCTATATTTCCACCTCTTGTTTTTCTTCATATTGTTGTGTCTAGTTGTAGGTATATCGTATTTCATTTCTTTATAATCAAATAAACAATAGCTTGCTTTATCAAATGACGAATATCGTTGAGATTGTGTAAAATTATTGTTGTTTTAGTAACAGACGGTGGTAATTGTTGTTGGGATTTAGTCGATTCAAGTACAGAGAAATTATTACAAGTACCATTACATACGCTTGATACAACAACAGTTGTAGCTGCTACAACAACAACAACGACAACAATATCGGAAACTGTACCGGTTAATATTGTTGGTAATCAAGAGAACTCAAATGAACATGTTGAAGTGGTACCAATGCAAGACGAATTAGAAGAGGGTAATTTTCAAGTACCTGACGATTGGCAGTATGATGTCAAAATGGATTCGGATATTGTTACTGTTGCATTAAATGATAATAATAGTGATAATATTGGTAATAAGGATACAACAGCTGTTGAAAATAGTGATATACAGAGAACACAACAAAATTATCAAGAATTCACAGGAAATCAGGTTTGTGGTCTATTTTATTTTTCTATGGGGAATGCTAGGGAAGTGACATAAAAATAATAGTACAAAACAGTAAAATTGTCAATTCAGTTAATTAATTTCGGTCATATCCTCTCGAAAAAGCGCAGAATTAGTTTCCAAACTTTGCGGAATCAGAAGCAGAGATCTGTTGCATTTCTATTTGAATTATCAATAATTATTATTTGTATTATAGGTGAAACTCGAATTGGAAGTGACTTTAACACCAGAAATTGTTAGTTCGGATAGTCTGATAACTAGTACGGTGAGTTCTTCGAATGGAACCAATTCAACAGTAACACCATCGATTAATAAAACGGTAACAACAGTAATACCACCGACTACAATAGTTTGTTTACCATCAGTTGTGAATACTTTAATAAATCCGGTTATGAATGAAGTAACACCACAAAATCAACAACAACCAAGACCTCCACCGCCGCCACCACCAACAGTCCTACCACGTTCGAATCTAACACAAAATTCCAATACTTTACCGTTTATTGCATCGAATACAAATCAATCAATACGTGGTGTACCAACGAAAACAAAACCAAAGAATTCACAAACTACTAACAGCAATCGTAATCGTAATAATAGTAATAAACCACCACCTGGGGCTGTTAATTTAGAACGTAGCTATCAAATCTGTCAGGCTGTTATACAAAATAGTCCGAATCGTGACCAGTTGAAATGCCAATTGAAACCACCACCGAGTTTGTTAGCAGCAGCAGCGGCTGCTGCTGCTGCAACAACAAATCCTACGAAAAAGAATGAAAATCGACAAACTCAATATAGTTCGATAACATCATCGCGAAATACAAATACTAGTAATAGTTGTAATAGTAATACGAAAACGTTTACACCACCATTACCGGCTTCGGGTAATTTTCAAATGGTACAAGGTAGTAATGGGGTGAAAACAATAGGGCAGAAGAGTGGTAGAAATGTTCCGTATCAACAACAACAACAGCAGCAGCAACAACAACAACAACAACGCCAACCGAGTCCACCGGTTGTAGTAAGGCATGTTTTTACATCAGGACAAGGTATACCGGTTACAATGGCTGTTCTACCTCAAGCTTCCGCTTTAAGTCCTGAAGTGAGTGAGTATTGAATTAATTTCGAAAAATAATTAACTGTATTTTTGTTTTTGTTTTTTTAACAGGTGGTTGAAACTACTCCAAATACAGTAGGTCAATATATTCTAGTACAACGTGCCGGTTTAAGTGATCATCATCATAATATACCGCGTTCGTCTAGTGCACCACCACCACAACAACAACAACAACAATTTAGTGGTAATACAATTAATAATACAAGTGGTGTATCACAGGTTGTTTCAATTAGTGGTGGACGTAACGGACGTCCGGCTAGTGTCGATATTGAACATCCAATATTACAACAACCATCAAATGATTTTATTGTACAATGTCCAAATCCAGGTACACAAGCTGTAACTAGACGACAACAACGTCCACCGTCTAATGTTGTTTATGGTGATGTTAGTATAGAGAATCAAATGCATAATTATACGATTATTGGTGGTGAGAATGTGATGGTTGAACATCCTGGTGCTGCTATGCAATCCCAGATGGTATTGCAAAAGAAAAATATCAATGAAACTATAACGACAGGTGGTACAACAACAACAACGACAACACCCACAGTATCGGCAGCAGGATCGGCTTGTTCATGTAGTTTAAAGGCAATGGTAGTGTGTAAGAAATGTGGTGCATTCTGTCATGATGACTGTATAGGACCAAATAAGTTGTGTCGTACATGTTTTATAAGGTAGGTTAATTTAAGGAAATTGATATAAATTGAAATGAGAATAGAATTAGGAATAAAGGTATTATTAAACAGTGATTGAAAATTTATTTAATAATATTGATAACAATAAAAGACTCAATATACAGTGATTTTTAAAATCTTGGTTATTAAATTTATATTGTAACAAGAAGTTTTTAATTAATAATGCTTATTATGAGATGTACATGTGAATGAAATACTCTTATTTGTTTTGAACAAGAAATTTATGGCAAGTCGTATTTAATAATAAACTATACACGAATAAAAGACAACAAATTAAATTAATTATAATTAAAAACAATGTTTTAAATATAGTTGTAGCTTTAAATAATAGTATACTGATTATTGTACGATAACGAGACAGGGTACGGTTTGCCATGAATTTATGCAATTTTTCATTTCTATTTCTTGATTGTTTAAATCGATTTTTTGTAAAATTCACGATACTAAAGCTATTAGTCTTGGCTACATATCAGTAATGATTTTATTTTTGTTTATTAAAAAAAAACTTTTATTTATTTTGCTCAGATTGTTTTATTATAATTATTATTTACTTTATTACTCTCTTTTTGTTTTGAAAGTCTTCCAACATTTTGATAAAGAGTATTTGACGAAATAAACTCGTAGTTTGATGTCCTTTCACTTTAAGTTCGAATTTTCTTAATTTCTTTTCCAAAGACCACCGAAATTAACGCATTTTTTGCAATTGTATTGATTATGATTATTATTATTGTTAATCATTTTGGTTTATACAATAAGTACTACCTCAACTCTATTCCAGTATACTTGTCTCGTTTATTTTGCTAAACTATTTCATTTTGTTCTATTTTAATGAAATAATTACATATTATTAAGGGAATTTGTGAAGATTCACATACGAATACAGCAGCTACAAGAAACTAAAACTAATTAATTTGTAGCAAATGCGCTTTCTTTTCTGCATAAATAGTATTGTTAGATTGTTAGCGACAAAACAACTTGGGAATAACCTAATGGAGATTTAATTGAAGATTAATTTTCGCATTTCTTTATTCTCATAACCGATAAATATCTTTGGAATTTGAAGATTTCACTTGCACTGTTTTCTGTTTTCTATAAAAAGATAATAATAATAATAACATAATATTACTTGTTCATAAATAGAAGTCTCTTGTAAATAATTATGTCCTTGTCCTGCGATAATTTCTAAATACATTATTGTTTCATTGATCACAGATGTATTTTATTATCAACCGAATTTTCAAATTTACCGCCTCAATTGCGCATTCAGAGCTATAATTAGGGCATTGAACTCTACTTACTAGAATGTTGGCTATAATGTACACTGAAACAAGTGTAAGCATGTTTTTTAATTCGATCTAAATCGCCAAATTTTGGATTATTTCAGTCGTACAAGAATAAGTTTACTTATAAATATGTCGTTTTTATTTTCGCGTAATTAGAGTCAACATTCCAGTATGTAGATAGTTGGCGAACAGGGAAACAATCGATCTTGCGGGGTGTCAAGTTTACCAACTTATCGGTAAATCTACGGATACATATTCGATTCTATTGAATAAATTATAATTTTTATTTATTTATTGCTCAGATTTGTCGCGACTTGCATGAATATATTATTTAATATTGCTGGAGGATATTAGTTTGGAATTGTTTATAACTTGTGAGGGTACATAATTTGTTTAAAATATTCCCTCTAGCGTATATTTAAATAATAAATCGAATTGAAAGTTGTTCGAAGTATTTATTAAATATTAAGGGGAAGGATATCGGTAAAGTTTCTAAAATTGAAAATTTTTGCTCTACTTCCGGTTTGTTGGGCTGTAAGTGTGGCAACGTTGCTGGTATTATTATGTTGGTAATGCAATGACGTTATTAGTGATTTTGCGCAGTTTTTTCACCAGTCTCTTTGTGTACCTTGTGCGGTTCTTTTATTCCTTGTTTAGAAAGATGGCAGACAACAAATTGTACGATATTTTAGGTGTTAGCCGTAATGCGACAGATAACGAAATTAAAAAGGTAAGAATCCGATACTATATCGCATATTTTTAAATTTATTTGAAAATGTCCTGTCATTTCCGCTGTGATTTTCCAATTTCCCCAAGGCCATTGTTCAAAGTGCCTCATGTAATGCTTTTCTAGCAAAAAAACCCCAACAGGAAAACTGATGTTTTCGAGTTTTTTTATAATTTCTCTTAATATTCACAGAGATATCACAAATTAGCCAAAGAATTCCATCCTGATAAAAATCCAGAAGCTGGTGATAAATTCAAAGAAATTTCGTATGCCTATGAAGTATTATCAGATCCGAGAAAACGTTCAATTTACGATAAATATGGTTTAGAGGGTATGCAACAAGGTGGCAGTGATGGTTTCAGTCATCATGACAATTTATTTTCACATTTATTCGGTGGCGGTCTATTTAGTGGATTTGGTGGTTTCGGTGGTGGACCTAGACGGCCGCGTAAAGGCGAAGATACTGTACATCCATTGAAAGTATCACTGGAAGATCTTTATAATGGCAAAACAGCCAAATTACAATTGAGCAAGAATGTTTTATGTAGTCAATGTAAAGGAAAAGGTGGACGTAGTGAAAATTTCGAACAATGTCACGGTTGTAAAGGACGCGGTTTCAAGGTGTTTTATGCACAATTCGCACCTGGTATGGTGCAACAACGACAAACTGAATGTTCAGATTGTAGTGGTGAGGGTGTGATTATTAGGGAGAAGGACCGTTGTACTGGTTGTAAAGGCAAAAAGGTTAGATTATTTATAATAAACCTAATTAGAAATTATTGGAGATTATCGTTAATAGGTGTGTAATGAGACGAAGATTTTGGAAGTACATGTAGATAAAGGCATGAGAGATGGACAGAAGATTTATTTTCGCGGTGAAGGTGATCAAATGCCCGATATTGAACCTGGTGATGTGATCATTATTTTACAAGAAAAATCACACGAATTATTCCAAAGGAATGGTGATGATTTATATATAAATCATACAATAACACTAACAGAGGCATTATGTGGTTTTAATTTCGTTGTACATCAATTAGATGGACGGGATTTATTAGTAAAACACCCACCTGGTACTGTTGTAAAGCCCGGTGATGTGAAAACTGTAATTGGTGAAGGTATGCCGCATTATAAAAATCCATTCGAAAAGGGCAATTTATTTGTTACGTTTGAACTTAAATTTCCTGAAAATCATTTTGCTGACGAGTCAACATTGAAAGTTATCGAAAATTTGATTGGACCAAAACCGGCGTTTACAATGCCAGAAGGTGAGCATGTTGAAGAAGTCGATTTACATCCGTTTGATGTTAATGAAAGAAGTTCACATTCTGGCCGAAGTGGTGAAGCTTATGCTAGTGATGATGAAGATCATATGCATGGTCCTGGTATACAATGTGCACATCAATAGGCCGCAAATACATTATTTGTACTTGTTGTACTGCTACTTTCTAAATAAGGATTGATATAAACAAGACGGTAGACAAATTAGTTAATTCTTTATTGTATATTTTTATTTATTGTTTGATTTTTTCTCGTCCAATTTAATTTAAAGTGATTTTTGACTGCAATCATACTAGGCACATGGCAGTTTATTTTTTGTTTCGTTGATAACGGATTTTTAATTTAATGATACTTAATTTTATTATAAATTCGTAGTATTCCAACTTATTTTTTCATTCGATAGTTTAATAATAATTATACATATATCTACATATATTAAATTTGTCTTTAATGGCGGATTACTAAAAAAAAAAACAGATTTTTCGACTTGTACAGGTACACAATGAGAAATCAACTGTTGAATTTGTACGTGTATTGAAAAGATGTTAAAACAATAAATAATTGGTCATAATAGTTGCTTGTTTGGTTGTTTCGAATTAAAAAACTTGCGTTGTTTCAATCAAACATCGACATCCACAACCGGACGGGCAGTTATCGCGTCGTTTAAACCAATATTTTAAATGTTTGGTGTGTCCACCATGGCCGCAAACGATACAACAATTCGCTGAACCTTTCACAGCCACATGGCAGACGATACAGTTCAATGTGAATCGTTTACAGATTGTACAACTGCAATGTTTTGCCGGTTTCAAACAATTCTTACAATCTGTAACGAATTCCACACCCTTATGGGACTCGATATTTGTGCACATGTATTTCAACACTTCCGCTCGATTGTGTATCAACTTCCAACGGTGCAACATCTCTGCGTACGACAGCTTGTAATTTTCGTACAATTTTATCGGTTTTTCTTGCGGTACAATCAGATTTGTATCGTACAACAAATTGTCTAAAGATGTGGAGCGTGTCGTTTTCAGCGGTAACGTCCAGCCGTCTTCCACGATAATTTCAGTTGTGGGAAGTGTGTGATATAGGGAGCCTCCAGACTGAAATGCAATTCTCTTAAATGATTGTCAAATAAAGGCGGAATTGATTAAATTAGCACAATAGCACATGCACAGATCGGTTGGAAATTTGCCGCAAACGTTAAGCATGCAAACAATTTTACCTTCAACAATCTTTTCCCAATGTAGAGATGCTAAAAATAAAAATCGTATTTGTGTTAACTTTTATATCGAGAAAAATTAGCGACAAATATTCCAATTGTTTCAACAGAGAATCAACAAGTTGAAAATTAAAACCTACCCCTGGTGATATCAGCGATCGAATTGACGATTCTCTGGAATTCGAATTGTGGGTTTTACTCTTGCGGAAAGTACACGCCAACATTGCTGCCATTTGAATGTCAGAATGGGACGCATAATGTTGGATTCTATAGAAAAGAACGATTAATTTGTAGTTTTAATTTTAGGCTCTTAGGTCTGATCACTTTGAAATTTATATTAGAACAGAAATTTTAGAATTATTTGCCTTTATACCGCGTGTTTCTAGCACGATTTGAAGAATATTTTGGGGATTTATAGGAGAGCCCTTGGGGATCATTTTATCCAAATTTGATCCGTGTGGCCCAACGGGAAGTTAATTAAAAACTCGGTTTAGAAGCCGAGCTAAACGTCTTTAACTGATAACTCAATTTTTTCGAAAAAAGTCAATGTTAGGAGCATCTTTGAGTCATTCTCGTAACAACAACGCAACATCCTCAGAAACAATTGTTTTAACGAACTTTCCGATGAACTACATGGTTCAAAATTTGCTAAATTGATCCCCATATATCCTCGAAATGTTTTTCAAATCGGTGTTATTATAAGGGCTAGAACCATTTGAGTAAAACAAGCGGTATTTGCTGGATTTTTCATCAAAATTTGGATGAAAGTGGACATAAAACAAGAATGAAATCAAGCTAAGCTATACGTTCAGATTTTATCGCCGATTTCAATCGAAAATATTTTGCGGTACTTCCGTGTACGTTATCAACATCGTAATGAGATTTTGATAAAATAATTTTCAAAATATCCACTACCGCAATTGTAACTTCGAAATAATCATGGAGTAAATTATAGTAAAGTGGTATTCAATATTTGTGATCAGAAACTCATCATTCGAACGTAATCCTTACAGAATTACTGCCTCAAAGTGATCAGACCGTTTCAACAAACTAACAAATTCTGCGATAATTGGTTGCCGAACGGATGCTTATTCCACGACCCATCGTTGGTTTGGTCCAATGCAATAATCAATTCAGCCAACGTCCAAGCTTGGACTAAATCCCAACGGCCAACAATAGCCGCTTCGGCTGCATTATGTTTACACACAGTCTCTAAATCACCATCAATTATATATTCCTCAGCTAATTGTCGATTAATCAAAAACAAAGCTGAAACATCGTAGACGTGTACTAGAACGCGTGTTGTCAATTTGAGATTTTTATGTTTGGCACGGGATTTTAAATTTTGATAATAATACGCTGAAACTGTCATGTGATCATTGGAGCGTTTCGTGAAGATCGTTTCCAAAGCGGATAGAGCTCGGGTGTTGTCGGTTCCAATTTGCCCGACAGACGACGTGTTGTCGTATAACAACGGCCGAAACAAACTAATAGATTTGTTGAACAGAATTTCGCACCGGACGTCCGCGGAAATGGTATATAAGCGTCATTATAACCGCTGAAAATATTCGCCGATTCTTGATATGGCGTATCGAAGATCCGATCGTTCTCCGAATCGGCCGACAGTTGTTCCAGTGTTGTTACCATTTGTCGTAAACACGATTCGAGGCATGTCCGATTCTTCGATACCCGTTGTTGAGCTAAATGATTTAAAGTTTGCAATAGTTGATTCGCTATCGATTCGTTGATTGTTGAATCGGCCATTTGGAAGACCGGCGGCACTCCATGCGGATACAAATTGGGGAAAGTTATCTGTAAATTCGCAACGAAACTGTTAACGTTAGCTTGTACTAAACAAGTTCGCGAAACCGGATCCATTTTCTTCACTTCTAAATTCGGTATATGTACGTTTAATAACGAAAATTCTTGTTGTAACAGCTGTATTTTCGGTAGTGATTTTTTAATAATACGTTCAGTCTCGATATTTTCAGTTGGCGTTATAATTTCATCGCGAATTTCATCCGGTTCGTGGCCGCATAATTTCTGTAAGAACGGCTCAATTTTCCACACTAATAGCGTCTGATCTTTCGACCATGTAATCAATTGGAATTCATTGGAGCCGGTTTTCTGTTTACGCCATTCAAATTCTAAAACAACATCACGATGCCCAACAAATGTATGCATTGGTGTTGAACGATTCGCTGTATTCCACAACAACAAACTATTCTCGCCGCGCCTTAACGGCGGTACAACAACCGTAATCAGACCATTACCGAAAGGTGTGAACCGTGCCCGCCATACTGGCGCATTTGTCGTCAAAACATATTCGGCACGTCGGGGATTTGTTGTATCGAAGAATTTCACCGTATTGTCTTGACTGCACGTGGCTAATTGGGTTTCACTGTTTGGATTCCAATCGAGGCCGTGTATTTTTGATAGATGTGCAGCTACATACTGTACTGGCGCCGTGCCTTTGCGTTGATCCCATATTTTAATATCACCATCGTGTGCTGTCGCCAACAGATGGGACGAAATTCGATTCCAACGCACTTGCGAGGCTTCCGCTATCGCCGATAATGACAACGACGGCCGCCTAGCATCCCTCAAGTCCCATATATGGATGAATGTGTCCACTGAACACGACGCCAATATATTTGGATCGTAATTATGCCAATTGAGATCGGTTATCACACGTGTGTGGGCACGCAACGAATGGGTCTGGATTAATTCTTGTGAACGCCAAGTTAACACTTCCAATCGTTGATTACTCTACAATTATCAAAATCAAAATTGTGGTACTTCTATTAATTAACTTACAGCAATTGTGCACAATTCACGATTGTGGGCTGTCGGATTCCACTCGGCTGCGCCCACATCATATTTGCTCTGTCTTGGGAATTTTTGGACCAATTCGAATTCCTCATCTAGATTTCTTATGGCTATAAAACGTCGCCTTAACAAATCAATTGAACAAAGAATTATCGTTGAGAATTGATGAAATTTTGGAAAAAATACCCAGCTAATAGGACAAAAGTTCCGGTATTATCCACAGCCATTGCGTTTGCTTGTAGATCACGTCCTTCGAGGGCAATGTAATATTCATTATTCCACATTGTCGACATGATTATAAAGTTCAAAATTTCGAAGGAAACAAATAAAAAATCATTCTAATAAATAAACAAATCGAAATAAACATAACCTATAACAGTATTTTGACGTTTGCGAACCGGCGACATCTATTAATAGATTGTTGACATAAAACAATATACACGGAGATTCTTCCAGAAAATTGCAATTATAAAAAATAAATTCCTTCATTATACAACTATGATTAGCAGAATTATTACAATAATGTGCTCCTATTATTTATTTATTGTTTTAAACGCTAGTAAATTAATATTAATTTAGGTTAGTATTAAGTGTAAAATGGGCTACATTTAGTATCTTAAAAGCTAGAAATTTGTATATGGTATCCCACAATGATGTGCCCATTCCGGAGTTCTTCCCCTGGATTCTTCCTAAAATTCGTATTTTTCTTTGATTGCCGTTAATTTATAAGTTGGTAGTTTAAATTTTAAATTCGCTCCATTTGAACGCCCAATTTGAAAAGCGCCAAGGCTGCAATGTGCTAATTTAAATATGATTTTGGAATTTTCGTTGAAACATCCGTATGAATATAATCGCGCTTTAAAAGGATTGTTGCGGCTTAAATTTGAACATGTTCTGTGGAGTTGTAGAGACATATTTGTGCGATGAGTATGTGTTAGAATTGGCTAAATATAAAACGATTAAAGTATTGCAATAATTGACAAATTTATTTCATCAATTAAATCTAATAGAATTAATTGAATTAACGGTAATTATTTACGGAGTGTGTCACAAAATCGTCGATGACTTATATAATAAATTTACTTGTAGTGTGTTTGAATGTTCATAACTATTTATAAGCAAGTGTGTGTGTTGGTGAGAATGCGAGAGAGAATAGTCGCCGTTTATAAATATACGAATCTAAATATATTTTCGAATCGGCTAGGGGCCTTTGTTAGTTGCTGCGATCTTTTCCAAAACTTTCAACCGACGACAATTTATATCGCTGATTTTTTTATAACCGTTCTCCATTTATTTCCGCTTTTATTTCAAAATTAATTAAAATTGTGTTGATTATAGACAATTGTCTACATAGATCAAATGCAACAATAACGACAACAATGCGACCTTGTCTTTCCGAAAATAGTGAATGCGTGGTAGAATTTTTTATTGCGACAATTATGTGCATCGTGTTAAATGTTTGACTTATTGATGTTGTGTATTTAGTGATAAATTAGCGAAAAAATGTCGCAGAATACTTCGACTGTTTCAACAACGGAAACGAGTACAACAACGACAATAACGACAACAGCAGGCCAATTAAAACGCAGCCAAAAGACCGATTTTACGAATCCAACAACCCCTAGTCAAGCGACAGTGTTGATGCGTGAACGTAGTTTCGTTAAAACGAACCGTGATCCACAGAAACGCCGCAGTCAAACTGTTTTAACGCCAGCCATGAAGACCGGTGGTGGTAAACCAACGATGGAGATTTACCGTCCGCCGAATGTGCGTACCGATTTGCCGGCGAATTCGCCGAAATTGAACGTGCACGCAAAAGAATTCACAATGAATCACCACCATCATCATCATCTACAATCGTCGAAATCGAGCAGCAATATCCATATGAATTTTGATACACTACATCATTTACAACATTCGAAATCTAGCGGTAATATCTTGAGACATAGTATAAATCCACCGGCGATGATACCGATCTTATCAACACAATTGCCGTTGATAAATTCAGCGCATATTTTCACGCCCGGATTGCAGCGTGTCACTTATGCGCCTGAATTGTTGGCGAATCCGATATTTTCGGGGCACAATCAACACATCCAATATGCAGCCGCAACGTCGCTAGCAACACCACCAATTTGGGACCAAAAATCGGCAAACAATCACAACAATAACAACAACACCAACAGTTTGAAACGTTCCAAAAGCTTGGGGGCTACCGATACGAAGAATTTAGCAACGAAAATCAAGAATCTAACAACGAAAGACACAATCGATTTCAGTATTTTCAATCCAGACGACGAAAGTGTATTGAAACAGGCCGTTGAAGATCCGAATCAATTATCATCGCGTACTGTTATCGATCTAGTTCGGATTATTTTAGAGCGAATCGTTCAGAGTATCCGTTATTGTGAACAGGGTGCGAAATTGTGTATTGCTATCATTGATAAAGAGAAGAATCACACGTTTTTGGAATCGTTATTGAATACTTGCCAACAATGGTACCAAGAACGCGACAAGATTCTGCGTGGAATTAAGGCCGGCGATGGGACACGATTTACGGCCTTTATGTGGTTCCTAACGGAGATGTGTAGCCAATTGAAACGTCACCAAATCAACGAACAATACGAATCTTTACAGCCCGATTTGGTACTGTTATCAATTTTAGTGAAATGCTGTCAAGCTTGTGTTAGTTTACCGATTAAATGTCTATCAGAAACTGAATGTTTATTCTTCGTATTAACTTCAATTGGTAGAGATTTAGAGAGTGAATTACCACAACAATTAGAACAATTATTGGCTTGTGTACGCGATGGATTCTTAGCTAGTGCTGGATCACCGGCTGTACGACGTACTTTATTGCAATTAATCGAATTACACGCATCCAATTGGCAATTACCTGGATCATCTGTTTTATACTATTATCCGAGAATCAAATAATCCAATTTAATTTACTTATTACCGTTGTTTTTTCGAAATTTGCGCAATATAAACGTGCATTTCGGCGTTAATATTGCGGAAATTCGATGCGTTCTCCTTGGTGCTAGCTTTTTGTGAGTCATATATTGTCAATATAGTAAAGACATGTTTTGTATCATCGTCTAATTGTTTAAATAAAGTCATAAAATCACATTATTATCTTAATTATATTTATAAATAAAATATTTATACTGTTTGTATTGTTTAATTTGTTAACGTTTTGTTTTTTTTCTAGATTAATAAGTTTTTAATGAAAAATAAACGTTTCTACAAATTTATTGTCAGTTGCTTTTATTAAAATTGCTCCGAAAGAGCTGACGTAATGTGTGGGATTTGCGTTAATTTTTGGACGTACCGTATATGGAACGCTACTAAAGAGGAACATACACTATCAGGCTATCAGTTAAAGGATATAAGTCTCAAAATTGATAAATACTGACAGGACTTAAGACCCTTCAATGCCATTTTTGAGCTTATTTGTTTCGCATATTTTGTTTATCATAATCCACGTTATCAAATGAACAGCAAATTAATCGTTTAAGATTTGAAATTTGAACAAATAAAATGTTGAAATTAGACTAATTCTTGATTCCATTATACGATACAGAGTAGAATAAATTAAATTCGACTTTATTTGATAACAAATTCCAATGATCATCATTTTTTTAAGTTACGAAAGCATCAATAATTAACAATAATTTATTATAAAAAATATATAAATAGTTAATTCCATTGGTAATGCTAAAAATAAAACTTGTTAGCATTTTTTCGATTATAATAAACAAATTTCTTTTTACAATTGTAATTATAAAGGTTACACCAAAACGAAACAAAAACAACTAACATTCTAGATCGGATCATCCAAATTATTCTAAATTCGCGACCCGATGTTGGTATTTTTACTGGAACATACGCTAAATACTATATTGTCGCCAAATTAACAATTTTTATTTCGAATACACGCTAAAAATTATTGACGCACAAAAATTTGGGCCAAAACTGCTCCTAAAACCCGAAAATTGCGTGAATTCTACAAATATTATTGTACTTTCAACAAAATAACTTAAACTATTCGACAATAAAACGAACAAGAAATCGAAATAATTTAATATCTATTCGAGTTTAGACGACAACTAAAATAAATAAAATTCTAGTTGAAATTCAAAATTAAAGGAATGTAAACGGTTGAGCTTCAAATTGTAGTTTCAACAATCTTTGGTAGTCCAAAGTTTTCCACGAGATAATCGACGATTTCCAAGGCATTTCGTTCAATAATTCGAAAACTATTTCAAATTTCTTATCACATATTAATACTATTTACATTTCATATTTCCCTATAACTCAATTCGAGTCGTTTGTTTCTAACGGCTTGTCATCTTCTAGGACACATAAAAACAACTTGGCACAGGCGTTATTGAAATCGTTGAAGATTTTCTTCAACCAATACGGCTTCGATTGCCAGCCGATACAAACCCAATACACGGGTATACCGCATAAAATAAACGCCAAACCAACACCAACTTCAATCGGACTGACATAACAGGGGAATGTTACCAAAAATACACAAATTAACGAGAAAATTATCGGTAGTATCAAATTGACTTTAATTGGTCGATGTAGATGGGGCAGAGACCATCGCATGTACAACAAACCGGTCACACTGACCGTTATAAATAGCGCTTCAACGAACGATACGTAATTGATTAAAACGTAAACGTCTTCAATTATTATCATAGCTAATGTAATAAGGCACTGAAATTAGATAAAATTAGTTTCAATTTCGGGGCTTGTCGAATTCGATTACCATGAAAATTAACGAAGGCACTGGTGTAAGTCGTTTGACGTCGATCAAGGCAATTGCTCGGGGCAGATGACCGGCTCGGGCGCCGACGAAGAACAGTCGAGACGATGCAAATATCGCGCCATTCAGCGAACCGAACGTCGAACATGCCACGAAGATCGGCATTAAAATCGAAAAGACGCCCAACATTTTATCACCGAACGTTACAGCAACTGCGTCCGATGATAGGATATCGTCACGTGATAATACAACGAAATAGGCAACGTTCGTTATCACATAAACAACAGTGACTACAGGCATTGATATGCAGATAGCTTTTGGTAGATTCCTAGAAGATCAACAAAATTACAATCGATAACACAATATTGACAACAAAACTTACTTGTACGGATCCTTTAACTCTTCTGTAACGTAATTCAAATAATTCCACCCCGAATAGGAGAACAGCCCCGAATAGAAGGCTAAAGCAATATAGCCCGGTTGCCATTCAGTACCCTCCATGGGATTTTTAAAATGCTCAACATTACCACTACACAACGAATACAAACCGGCAATTACAATAATAAATAACGCGAAAATCTTGGTTGCTGTAAAAATATCTTGGACACGTGTCACCCATTTAACATTATAACAATTAATTAACGTTAATAGACAAGTGGTAGCTGCAGCTAATAAACGTACAGCCTCATAGGGTGCTGTACACGAGCCCCATAACGGTTGCAACAAATATTGGGCGAATGTTATTGCAGTTATTGCATTACCTGTCGGTACCAAAATAAATAATGCTACCCATAGATAGAGAAATGCCGGTAATGGTCCGAATGCTTCGCTAATATAAGCATAATCACCACCCGATTTCGGTATCATGGTACCTAGAAATAGAAGCATTTTACTGGGATATTCGGTATGTTTCAATTCGTGTTACAGTTGAATCGAGTAGGTTGAGGGTAGCTTTATTGCATCATCTAATGACGTCATCTTTGTGAGTTTTATAATAAAATCAATGAACTGGCTATTTTTATATAAATCAATTCAATTAAACTAATTAAATTGATTTTAATTATCTTGTTTTATAATGCAGATGATTAAATTAGCGTAATTCTTGATTATCAAAGAGAAACAAATGAAAGGGTATTGATGACGTCGTTGAATCAACCAATCGTATTGTGATAGACAAATGAAGAATTATAAGGTTAGAATTATTTTAGTTTAATTATTTAAACAAATTAGTTCAACAATTATCGATTGTTGTTTTTAACAAAGCGAAATTTAATAATTCCAAATGTTGACTTGTAAATAACAATTAATAAAATAAAACAATTTCTTAATAAATAGCAATAAAAATAAAGTAACAAAAGAAAAACAGGACGTAACCGTATATTCCAGATAAATAAGCGATAATTGTTCAAAAAATAATCCAATTTCGAATTTGGTATGGAATAATTAGCAACAATTAAAGAAATAATTAGAAAAATAATAAAAATTGTTGTACGGGGTTTGTATAATTGTTCACTTGTTTTCCAGAGGTGGTTAGATTTTTCTATAATTATTCATTTGTTTTCCAGAGATGGTTAGATTTTTCTAATTTTAATTAAACTTCGAATTTTGTTAATTTTAAATTTCTGATGCAATTTCTACGAACACCCCATCACCTTGGTAGAACGTAAGAAAAAATTTACCTAATTCCGCATAACATAAGGCACCAATCATTGATAAAATTCCTGATAGTATCCATACGATTAGGGCTTGTCCAATTGAACCAGACGATCTTAGAACACCTTTTGGCGATACAAAAATACCGGAACCGATAATAACACCAACAATAATTGCAACACCGTCAATTAACGTTAATTCTTTTTTTAATTTAACACCATCAGTTGATGAACTGTCCGGTGAATTCGTATCGTTGGTTTTATTGTTATTATTACGACGTTTAGTCATTTTGTTCGACTGGTTTTTCGGCGAAAATTTCTAAATTTGAATGGAAACACTCGAAAACTAAACAACTACCATACCTCGTTGCCACCACGTGTTCCTAACCTGTCGAGACTGACTAAAACGTGTGCGATATTTGTTGTTGTAAACGGTTTGAGTGGAAAGCAGCAATAACATAACTCCCCACTGTTTGGTGTTGGTTTTTTGGTGTTTCGTGAATACGAAAATTCCACCACGATAGTCGACAATCGTTCTCTATTCACCACAAAGTTTACACATGATCTATTTCGATTATTATTTTAAATCATCTGATATTAAACGAAATAAGTGTGTTATTGTTGAGTTCTTCTCAAAAACTATTTACGTTTGGTACTGTTATACGTGTTTTGTGTAGGATTCGCAATGTCCCTACAATTATGTTATTCTCGACGTTACATCCTGTAGAAAATTGAACTAATAATTTCAATAATACGAGTGCGGCAAGCGTTAAACAGCAGGATGATCACTCTACACTAATTTATATTAAATAGAAATTCTTCTATAAAAAGAACCAAGTATCTGTGTTGTATAAATAATAGAGAAATTGAGAAATATTCGCTATCCACCATAACATCAACTAGTTTATTTTACAAAAATGTTGAAAAAATGCAAGTTTCTTGTAACCCAATAGCCTAATTACTCTAGAAAAGATGAATTTTATCTTATCGCTTATTTACTTGCTCATTGGTTAATTTATTAAATTATGTGTAAACAAATTATCTATTTATAAAAGAGCAGCTTATTTTCTAAATTATTTTTAAGGTCAAATCAAGTTCCTTAAAATATTTTAAGAAAAATTCGAATTATTATCAAAATAACGATAAGAAGTTCGCATCTTTTCTAAACTACGTTCAGGCTTGTATTATTAAATTTTGGAATGACATTTTAGAAGGCTGGCCAACTTAACATTTCAAAAGTTTCTACATTTTCGACACCAAATGATTGAATCAAGGCCTGCTAGATTTTTTAGCGCTTTGCTTATTACAGGCCTGCCCATTTGGCTAAAACTCCATAAGAACATTCTTGATGAAACGCCAACTTTCGCCACTGTGGCGAGTGTGGCGCTAATACCTAAACGAATCTTGAATTATGATTGGTAACAAATCTCCCGCCAAAAACGAACAAAGTAACCAAGATGGCGTATCTAAATAAAGATGGAGAAATAGCTATGTCGTTTTATATTCCGGTAACTAGCGCCAATGCGGCCACAGTTCGCATTTCTCTCGGAATAGCGAATGAAGACAAATGGGCAAGTCTGTAATAAGCAAAGCGCTACTAAAAAATCTAGCAGGTCTTGAATTGAATCTCGACGCGAACCTAGTAGCACCCAAATTTCCTAATTGTACAGATCAAAATCTGGGGATTTTAAGGGCGTTAAGTTGGCCTGGAAAATTCATTAGGCCCAAGTACCAACATTATTAACTGTACAGAAAATATCACTGTCTATTTCTTACAAATTCAATTGTTTGTGACTTTTGAAACGTTACGTTGGCTAACTTGAAATTGAATTTTAAATTTTCTAACGAATATTGTAGTTCTTATCATTTTTATGCAATAAATCGAATATAGTTCGTTTTGCTACAATTTTCAGTAATTTTCCAACATTTCCAGGCAAATTACGCATTCATAGCAACAAGACAGCGATTCCAATTTGCAGAAAATCGCTAATAAAGCGAATTTTTTGTTCAAATGCATGGAAACTTTATTGTTAAATATGATAGAATTTATTTTAATTTTAAAACAATTATCAGTTTTAAAATACTTGTTTATCGGTTGAAATTGGTTACAATGCGGAAATTTACAATGTCCTTATCTGTAAAAAATGTTAACTGCTATCCTGTTGTTTTAAACAAAGAAAATTTATTAAGAATTTAATTAAAAATTGTTGATGAAGAGAATGCATCACAATCCGACCATGGAATTAATACAAATAAAAAAAAACGATTAGCATGTGTTGCTGTTGATCTAATTCAAAATTTCGAATTGCGCGCCTTTTTAAAATACAACCAATTACAAATAGTACCAACTTTGAACAATAATTTTTTCCCAACAGTTAATAAAAAGCGAGCCATTTTCAGGGAACGCTACTGGATGGACACGTAGTATATTAAAAAATATGCCCGACTGCGCAATACATGTCACATGTACTTTGAAACGCGCGTTTGTCGAGTTTGTGACTTTTTCAGTTAATCTACCGATTTAAAAAAGATCCTCTTTATCTTGATGATAATCTAGTTGAAATTTATTTAAAATCTACGAATTATAGATAAATTTATTTAAAAAAGAAATTTAATGTGAATATTGAACGTATATTGTAACAAAATTGGAAATTCTCTACGTATTTTAGGAATTTTCCAGAACTTTGGCAACGATGGTTGGAAAACAACGCCATGACACTTTGATCTGTAATTTGAAAAAAAAATTGTTTTGGTGGTTGTTAATTAACGAATTGGGGTAAAAATAGAGAATGACACAGTGTCGATTGTGTTATTTAGAAATAAATTCAAATAATTTCAAAAATATATTCAGTGAAAAACATGATCCTCCATTGTGGAAGCTGATTGGAAAATTGGCCAACATTAAGGTTATAAACAAATACGAATAATTTCATTTTTTCTTAATAATAATTATATTTAACTTTTAGATATCGGAAACTGATCCATATACGAAATTAATATGTTCAGATTGTTTTTTACGTTTGAACAAATCATGTGAATTCTTAGAAATGATTTTGGAGACTGACAATAAGCTACGACATACGTCATTTTGTGAACGACAAATAAAAATCGAGGAAAACCACGATTGTATGAGTGAAATTGAATATAATTCAGACTCTCCACCAGTCGAAATAGAAGATGAAGAATGCGATTATATTTTAGTAGAGGAAGATATCGAAATAGTCGAGCATAAATTAAAATTTGGTAAAATCTACAACTTTTTCCAAGTAAATCACTTAAAGATCACTCACTCAGTTTATTCATCATTTTCGATTGTATTTTCCCAATTGAGTCAATAAGGAAACCAAATATCGTTTATAGTTTGCCTTTTACGTAAGCGTTGTTGTATTTTATTTATTTTCAGATGATGGAGCCGACTATATTGACGATATGATGATTACGAATGAGGAAACTGATGAAAATACGGATCAAAAATACCAAAATGAGACCCAAATAACCAATGAAGTAATTCATAATTCTAAGAATAATAACAATATTGATCACAAAGAAAAAATTAATATTGATATTGATCACAAAGAAAAAATTAATATTGATATTAATCACAATGAAAATAACATTAATATCGATATTGATAAAAAAAAATAATGACATTGATCACAGTGGAAATAAGATTAATACCGATGATCATATTGAAGATAATAAAAATCAAACAGTCGTATCTGAATGTGATAATAAGTCTACTGTCGATCAATCTTTGCGTAAAGGCTATCAATGTGATTTTTGTAATAGACGATTTATTCACAAATATTTCTTTAAATCTCATGTATTATCGCATAAAAACGACGTTAAACCATTTCGATGTAGCATTTGTGAAAGAGAATTTAGACGGAAATGCCACCTATTCAACCATCGGCGAAGTTGTTGGGCCAACTATAAGGGATAATTTAACAAAATATACAATAAAGTGACCATATTCATTGTGATAATCGAAGAGGAATTGTAAATAAAACAACACGTTTCTTTTATTATAATCGGTATCAAACGTGTAAAATAGAACGTATGGTCACCTTAACGAGAGGGCACGTTATTTATACATTCATTATAAATATTTATCATTAAAAATTAGAATACAAAAATATTTCTTATGGATTTGATGTGCCAGTATAAATATTGAAAGAAGACTTTAAACGGATTACTTTGTTAGAGATAAAAATGTTAAAATATTTTTATAGTCTAAAATGAATCTTTATATATGAAAATGTACAAAATCTTATGTTTTAACAAATTTTAGGATTCTCTCATTTTGATCGTTAGTTATCGTTTCATTGTGCAATATTTACTTTTAAAACCAGAATTATACACTCTATAGCGTATAAATATGTTTTTAATAAACGTTTGTTTCTTAAAGAAACATTTTATTTCCTTCACATCTGAAAACTAACGATATTTCAGCTGATTTGTGAAGGGAATAAGAGGCTCAAATAGGTGTCGAATACGTATCAAAACAGGAATTTTGGTCTACAAGTAACAATAGAACAATAACGTAAATAAGTGTATTTTGGTGTCTTCATAACCGGATTGTATCAGATTAGATCTATCCAGATAGAATCAATTGAGAATTAATGTGTCCTATCCAAGACCTGGTTTAAAATTAGGTAAAATTCGAATTTCAAAAAGACACAAATTTATGATAACTGACACCAACAATCTTTCGATTTTCCAATTAGTTAACTAATGGAGCTGTATAAAAACGTGAAATTCGTTTTCCTCCAAGCTATAAGTCAAAATGCTATAAATCTAAGGTCAGATTATAAAATATTAATAATTATAATAGCCTTGTCACTCATTAACTAAATACCATTATTGAATTTATAGAATAGAAAAAATATTTTCTGCAAGAATTTTGGTGGAAGATTTTGGTCTAGTTTGAAGTTTTGGGAGTCAACTCAGAAATTTAAGTCTAGAGATGGGCAAAATGGCACTAATTGTAAATAGATGATGCATTTAAGAAGCAGAAGTTATTTCTCGGATAAGCTGCAAGTATATAAAGGGATTTAGGATAAAGTAGGAGAATTTTGAAAGGGCTATCGCGCATGGATCTAAGGGCTGAAACCCTGCATCTGCATTGAAATTAGGAGTTTGCCAACTTCAAAATAAAAGACGTAAGTCGATTAATAAATTTATTATAATTTTAAACCGGATATAATCATACCTGAACTATTACTCATCTTTTCTGAATGCGCTAGTTTTAACCTTTGGTATTTCTTGTGCTTATCAATTTTATAATTAAATGGAAAAGAGCCCAAATTTCGAAGAATTTCCATGAATAATAAAAAATCGGATTCTGTTGAAATATTTTAAATCTGATGCAAAACAGTCTTGCCACAAACTAGCCTACTAGCCTCTACAAATTAAAATTCAAATTGATAATTAATACGAGTATTGTGCAAAAAGTAAACTTTTCCCCACACACAACAACGAAATTCTAGAAAAATGGTAGGCCGTAATTTATTGTTAAGAATTTTCGTAAATGTCCCACAAAAGGTCATAAATTGTGTGTGATCTTTACAAGAAAAAAGAATTCAAAGGTGAACTATTTTAATAGCATAAAATCTTTCGATTAGATGGAATTCCTCCAATCGGTACTGGTACATACACATCCTCTATTTCCTCATCACACCCCGAATTTTACTACATATAAATGATGGAAAAGATGATGCCGTTCATCAGTCTAGGTTCGGTTATTCGTGCAACTATCACCATGAAATTTCTGGTAAGTGGTCCATCTATAAAGCATCACTAATTACGACTAGTGTAAAATGATTTTATTGCGTGGTTTACGTCTAAGAGGATATTCGAGGAATTTGGTTTAATTTTATCAGTTTTATCGATAAAAATTAACCAGATCATTTATAATATTTATTCAATACATTCATTATTAATAATTTAACCTCTATGGAATGTTGTGATGGTTTTGAAAGTATCGATTTTGCACCTACATCATGACCTCTACCTTACAATTTTTTTCATACAAGAATCCAAATGATTTAAATCTACTGAAATTGTTTCATTGAACAATTTACCCCTATTATAATCAGGGCCGAGGTGAGATATGTGCTATTTTATTTTGCTGTACTTAGAAACTAAGATCAAAAGTTGAAAAAAAATAGCACCCTTGTGCTAGTACTTTGAAATTTTTATACGATAAATTCCGCCTTATATCGAAAAGTTTTGATTTATTTGATGGTAACGGGAATTTTCGAAAAACTTAGCTCTTTTAAACCAAATTTTTTTGAAAAAAAATAGCATTAGTCTAAAATTTCAATTATTTCGAAACGTTTTACTTAATTTTGAAGATATTTCATTAATTTGTACAACAATGAGAATTTTAAAAATGTGTTTTTGACAAAATTTCGAAAAATTGCAGTTAGTCAAAAATTTCCGATGTTAATTGAAGTAATTTAAACAAAATTTGAAAAAAATAGCAGTTTTGTCTTATGTTTTAATATAAAATTCAAAACAATTTAGCACTTTCCTACGGAAAAACTGAAATTTATCTAAAAAATTAAATTAAAACAACTCATTCTCTATCGATTAAACGTATCCAGATTATCGATCGATTAAACATAACATATCCAGACTACCTCAAAAATCGATTAAAAATTGACCCATTGGGCAAAATTTTATTATTAAATGATTAAACAAAATAATAGTGTCGTGATTTTGGCACCCTTTTAAAGAGCTTGAGCGCTAATTGTAATCCCGCTCCTATCGAATCTAACAATAAACAAATTATTGCTCAATTACGAATACTGGGATTCATTTTTCTTTAGAAAGTGATTATGATAATGGTTGAGGTGACTTTGTCAATTGTCACCTTTAACCTGAATCTAATTAAAATATTGAACAATATTGCTTAAAAATATTTGTTTTACAACAACAAAAAACAGGTTGTACTTGCGTCATTTGTTGTGATTACAACAGCAGTAATTAGTAATGAAGACGGCAGATATTACCATGATGATTCTGGTGCTTACATTCCGGACAATTCCGGCCAATATATACCGGATGGTAGTGGACGGTATTTCGATGATGGTGCCGGTCGGTATGCCGATGATGGTACCGGACGATATCGTGGACAAATTGAGAAGTATTTACACCAAAAACCGGATAAATTAATCGGATCAGCGGCACATAATCAACATGTACGTTCAAGTAATGTTCCAGTGAAACGTACCCAACCGATAATAACACCACAATATAACCAAAACAATTACCAAAATGGTAAATGGAAGATTATCAGACAAGTCGGTGATATTGGTAGCGATGGGTACCATTGGGAGTACGTAATTGGATTTAATTCGAATTAATTTATTTATAATTTGTTGTTTTCTAGGTACGAAACTGAGAACAAAATCATAGCTGAAGAATCTGGGAAATTGCACAATATTGGTACCGATAATGAAATAATACGAGCTAAAGGATTTTTCGAATATATCGGTCCCGATAATGTTGCTTATAAAATTCATTATACAGCCGATGAGAACGGATTTGTACCGACTGGTAAACATCTACCAACTCCGCCACCGATACCGGCCGATTTGATTAAATCATTGAAATTAGAGAAGCAATAATTTTTTTAGAATTTAGACGACAGTTATTCGTTTGCAAAATTGGAACTAATATGTGAGATAATACCAAAATTATATTATTATGTTTAATTTATCGAATTAATAAATATACGCACAAGGCATACACTTGGAGCGTTAAATAAATGCTTAAAATTCACCAATCCTCGAAGAATAATCCGCAAGTTTCCAAATCGTAAGTTCCCGGTCCTTTCTACCAATTGGTCTTGTTATTCATATAATTACTTCTTCTAATGGCTTATACTTTATACGGCGTCAATACAGATAGTTTTGACGAGGGCAAAGTTGACTACAATTAAATAGATGAAGTATACAATTTAACTACAGGTTGTAGTAGGCAACTAAATATACACGAAGTTTCACGAGTTGCTGCCTATATTGGAACAGAACAGAAATAGAGAAATTAAATGTGATGTAATCAGCTTTCACATTCGATTTATTAAAAATTACCCGTAAACTTTAAGAATGTTGGTTTGAAATTGATTATCACTCAAATACACACGATTTAAATTCCAAATAACAAGAAAATTGATTTTTAGCGTAAATCTTTCAAAATGCCGCTACTAAAGAGGCTTTTATTGAGTAATTGCAACCATTTTTGGATAATTCTCTAGTAGGATTTACAAATTGATTAAAGCGTCGTCCTTGTGTAGAATTCAGTTGCAATTTTTCGAATGACTAAGATTTCTTAATCGATAATCGTCACCGATTTGTCCTAGAAAATGTGTTAATTATACTTTTAACCCTATGAACTTTCTGTTGTTTTAAATTTTCTGTTACTGAGGTTTAATCAATTAGTAGAGATGATGCCATTATAGTTTACAGTATTATATAATCAACAAAAATAGTAATAATAATAATAGCGATAATATTTATAAATAAATACAGCTGTATTATAGGAAATTTAGTATTCTAAACATAATTCCCATCATTACCATCATCGGCGACGACGTGGACTTTTTCCTATCTTACGTTAATCTCAAATATTTTACTTTATATTCGTTTTGGCTTCGACGAAAGTTAAATGTCAACATATGCGTTTTCCTATCTAGCGATTTTGTAATCATCGAAGTCGATGATGATTCTAGTTTTTCCTTCATAATTGACCTTGAATTATTAATAAATCGACAGCGAAAGTTGAAGAGAAACATCATCAACAACAACAGCAGTAAAAGAAAAAAAAGGAGACCCATCAGGGACACAATCGGCTATTGATGACCCGATACAAATACAAGAAAATTGAAAAGTGCCCAAACATCGTTTGATTATAAACCTTCACATTTAGCTTTAGTGTTTCTGGTTTTGTCGACGAAACTCGACCAAAAATCGCCGATATACGAGCAAAATTAATTCAAACATTTTTGGTAATAATCGTTTAGAAAGAGTCCCAGTGGATTTATTTCTATTTTAAGCCAATAAGTCACGTTTATATAAATGTCAATGCCATTACCTGTCACCTGTTATAACAATCGTTGAAGATGCACTTATCGGAAATTACCTTGGTTTGCATACGAAAACAATGCGACGTAATTGTTGTAAGGATGGGAGAATAAGGGTGAATTTTAAAAAATTCGAGCTTTTTATGGGTTGTAAAGTTCCATTTTTGGTAAACTCTCGAGTTATTCTTATTGATGATTGTGCAATCGTTTGTTTGTTTGTTCAATTGCTCGACGCTTTTAATAGAGTTGTAATTTTCTATTGTTGGTAATAACGGGCCCGGAGGATTCCAATAAGGAGTCTGTTGATTAAAATTACTATTATCATATAGTTAGCATCTATAATCTTGTACAATTCTTCTGTATGCATGAAATACCTATAAATGTATATGAAAATGCATCGAACAATTACAAGATTACACGTATACCTATACAATAAAGACAGAGAAGAAAGAAATAGTGGAAAAAATAATCTTTTCTACACATATTGTACTAAACGTATAGTAGTTTAACAAACAACCAAATAATTGTTGTTGATAATTATAATAAACAATAATAATATCTATGTATATTGGCTTATTATATGTATGATGCCATTTAACAAATGTTGTAATAAACATCTTCAATATGCAGTTGAAGGGGGAAGTAATAATGTTAAAACCTCATACATGATGATGTGCTGGTATAAATACGAGAAGATCCGACAATGTTGGTGTTATTTGTTTTCTTCTATTTTAATTGTGACGATTTTAGTGCGATTTAACCATGGATTGGTCGCCTGTAAGTATTCCCATTGAATTTATCCTAAATTTTCCATGACCAAACATAAAAATTTCAGATTCTGGTCATTTTCGCTACAATTTATTTAACAACCAGTCTACCTCAGGGCGGCGGTCCGGCCATCATCAAAATTATCGCAGATGAACGCGACATCAATCCAGACGGTTCTTACCAATGGAGGTAATTAAAACCGAATTTTCCAAACGAAATTCTCAATATTTCCACTCGTATTAGGTACGAAACTGAGAACGGTATAAAGGCGCAAGAGAATGGCAATCTAAAAAAGACAAACGATCCGGAAAATCCGGAAACAATAGTCGCCGAAGGCTCGTTCTCGTACACCGATCCGGACGGCAATCCAATCTCGTTGACCTACGTGGCCGATGACGAGGGTGGCTTCCAGCCGCAAGGTGCCCATCTGCCGACACCGCCACCGATTCCACCGAATATACAAAGGGCTTTAGATTTTATCGCTTCACAACCGTCCACTACTGAACGTGTTGGTAAACGGAAATAATTTGTACAAATTCCACTTACTCGTTTCGAAAATATCGTTGACTAACTGGCACACTGAAGATTACGTTAATTTTCTGTGATAAGTTCTAACGTAATTTGATTGCACAATTTTTTATGTACAGTAGATACGGTATCAATTAGGTGGTTGGTATTTTTTTTATAATAACCGCAGCGTCTCTTCTTATTAATTAAAACAACACAACATGGCTTATGGATTAGGATTTGTGTTTTTGTACAATTAATTTATGTATAAATAACTTTTGTAAAAAGAATAAATGCTTTATATTTTGCAAGTTAAATACCTGTTTCAATCGAATATAATTAGAAAATTTCCCTGTTGTACCTCTCAAAAAAGGGAAATTCGAATTCGAATCTCTCTAAAGGATGCTTAGTTTTGGACGCTCAGAAAAGCTTCCAAATTTGATTGCCTTTCACTAAAAACCGATGATTTTGAGCAAAAATATTTAAAAATTGAGACTCAAATTACCTTTTTGATTCACATTGAACCGGTAGAATTTGTTAGAAACGGATAATTTTGCTTGAGAATGTCTTAATTGGCTAAAATTGATGAATTTTTACGATTCATTATTAAAATGTCAAAACTTCGACTCTACTGAGTAACAATTTAAAAATAGACTACCAAAATGTCGATGATTTAGGGTCAAAATTCTCTCGGATCTCAAAGTTCGCCTGAAAACGCGTGAAAATTTCGCACTTTTCTGCGGCTTCTTTGGCCTTTCAGTTGGCCTAAAAGTGGGATAAAGTCGCGTAAAATTGATTCGAATGCACGTTCAAATTGAGAGATTATTCCCGTGTAAATCAAGCGGTTTAAATTTGCATTTGAAAGACACGCCGAGTCTCTCTTCGATAAATTTATTCTCAATTGTTTAATCTTTAACTATTTAATTACGAATCTAATTACAATACAAAGAATCCTCGTAAATGCATTGGGTCATTGTCGTTGGTAAAATTGACATAAATACACCTTGAGTAAACGTTACACAATAAAATTCCACACAAACAAACATTTTCTAAATCTCATTGGAAATTCGAAATTGAACAAGAGAAACAAAACCGAATTGACCTGGAATTTTGCGAATCTTGAGGTAGATCATCGAATTTTAAAATGTTAACCAGTCAATAATTGAGATTCAATATACTTACAGACAATATAATCGTTTGAAGACCGTCAAGGCGACATTCTTTCCTTGAACTTCCGGACTGAGTCAACAACAAATTCGGATTTTTATGTAAATCTAACATTGTACAATCAAAACTGCGATACTAAAGCTAAACGAAGGGTGTAGGAAATTTGTTGGGGACGTTGCAAATCTTTCAAGGTTGTTGCTAATTTCTATGCCTCTTTTTGAATAATTATTAGCCTTAAAAGATAATTTATGGACTTCTACTCCCTTGATTAGCCGATTCCGTTGATGAAAACTTGTAAATCCACTGTATCGTCAATAAAACAAGCACAAAAAAGACCGATTTTTTTTGAAGACCAGTCAAATTTACAAATCAATAGTAGCCAAAAATAACTATTAATATATCTGAATATTTGTTGAAATTTGTATAAATACCAGACTGAAGATTCGGAAATTATCAGTAGTTGGATCTAACAGTTCAAGCAACATTACAAAATGTACTCAACAAAATTCGTCGTACTTTCAGCCCTGTTTGCTGTCAGTTTAGCAGCATCGGCTGAACACCACGAAGTCGTACCGATCGTCTCATTAGAGAGCGATATTGAGCCATCTGGTCAATATCATTTCAGCTACGAATCCGGTGATGGTAGCAAAGTCAGCCAAGAGGGTATAATTAAGACTGTCGACAAAGAGGAAGTAGAAGTTGCCCAAGGTGAATATTCGTACAAATCAGCCGATGATGGTAAAGTTTACGGTGTACGTTATGTTGCCGATGAGAATGGTTACCAACCGGAGGGTGAACATTTACCAACACCACCGCCGGTTCCAAAATTGATTGCCAAAGCTTTGGATTATTTGGCAACAGCACCACCACCAAAAGCCGAAGTACACCATTAGAATTGGCTGATTATCTGGATGGAGAGATTTGTGATTTTTTGTTTTTCCTTAGTTATGTCCGATAATAAAATTGTATAAAAAATGTATAGAATCAACAATAAATGTTTACACGCAGTTTAATTTCTCGTCTCAATTATTAAATCTGCATTATTTCGAGAATAGAAGACAAAAAGGTCATTTCTGCAATATTCACATGATTGAAAATGATATTTAAATTAGTGATAATTGGCGATCATCGTTGTTATTCGCATCATCATTTCCCCATTAGAGAAATCTGAACGATGATAATAATTATTGAATTTACGTTCACATAAAAAACAAAATATTTAGAAATACCGATAATCCAATGTCATAATTACATAATAATAATAGCACGTGTAGATTTACGATTTTTATGGGTTTTTTTAAACGTTTCACCAGATGCATTTCAATTTATAATTAACAGAAGCTCTTTATACAGACTGTCCGCAATTGGTACATTTTTATAGTCTCACTAAATTTAGCAATCAAATAAGAAGAGATTTCTGTACAAACCGCAATTGGATAACAACATTTTCTTGATTTGAAGCAAGATTTGCGAGTTTTCATGTCTTGGTTTGGCTTGATTTGTACGAGTCAATAAGTCACGTTATTTGTCGGACGTTCTGTAGATTCGTATCAAATAATTTGTATTGTTGTACGTTGAAATGTCAAATTCGTTGTTTCAAAGCTCATTTTCCAATCAGCGATTTTTTCCAAATAATCCCCATAATTCAAATAAACAGACGTGTATTGTTAATAAATTTTTATAGTTTAATTAGCTAATTTCAGATGGCATTTAAATTAAATGCAAAACTATTTATTGATTCGCCTTTATGTTTTCTGCATTCTTTTCCCACTATGATGACAACAACAATAAACAATTATTGTTAATTTTTATAAAAGAGGGTAGTTATTTAGGTATTTACCGTATTTAATTACCAAATTTGATGATTAATTTAAACTTTCAATTTATGCAATATTTGCAAAGCATCAAAGTATTTAATGAGGTTACATCAGTTAGCACATATTCAACAATAAATCCTGTGTCACTAAAAATTTTAACAAATAAAAGACTACTATAAATAGTCAAAAACAGTCAAGTTTAATTGCAGTACAATACGTACATTTGCAAAGCAAAAAATGAAGCTGATTCTAGTGAGTTGTCTCCAAACAACATTTAAAAATATAAAAAAAATCCAATTTTAGACTATCTGTTTTGTTATCGCATCAGTTGCGGGTAGGCCTCAAGCACCACCGCCACCACCGCCGCCAGGACACCCACCAGGAGAACCTACCCCAATTCCCATTGTTAGCAAAATTGAAGAAATCGGCGTTGATGGATCCTTCAATTTCAGGTAGAAAACCCACCAAATTATAACAATGATTGACTTCGATTATAGTTTTGAGACCGGTGATGGGATCCGTGTCGAAGAGCGCGGCTATTTGAAGAAAGCACCGGCAGACAAATCGTTGGGTTCAACTGGTGGTGATGATCAAGGAAGCAGCGATATTCAAGTGATCGAAGGCAGTTACTCCTATACGGCTCCTGACGGGCAGAATATCGCCGTCAAGTAATCTTCCGATTATTAGCCTTGAAAGAACACTAATCAATTTGATAATATTTAGGTATATAGCCGATGAGAACGGGTTCCGTCCCGAGGGCGCCCATTTACCAACACCGCCGCCACCACCACCCGGTATTGCTGGTATTGGTTCGGAACAACGAAAGAATTTGGGCCAAGCACCACAACCACAAGAAGCGGCAGTTGGGGTTACTGAATCTACAACAGTTGCTAATTAAATACAATATTTCCTAATTGATTCTATTGTAAAATCGTCTTTTTTATTAAAGCTCTATTCTTATAACAGTCGTAGTTGTACTAAATTTTGCCAAAAAATTGCTTCATTGATGATAAATGAGAGCCGTACACGATCACCTTTGGACACTTATTTAAGGTCAATTGGTAAATAATAAACATCGGAAAGGTTAACGCCAGTCTCTCCCACTTCTAGTTGACGACAAGATCAAATTTATCCTTGGGTATTGTAATATAAATCAACAAAAGTTCATCTAAATCTCATTATATATAAAGAAGACATTCCAAGCTTGTTGGAATTTGTTTTTTTGACTAGCTCCGATCTTTTATTTTACGACAAAACTCAAGGATTATTCTGACAATTTGTATCGTGGCATCTTTGAATTGATTAATCGATAAAACTGGTCTAGAAATGCGGATCAATCGCAGATTAACATTTGGAAAAGGTCAGGCTGTTGAACAAAATTTTTCAAAACCGGGAAAAAATTGCAAAACTTTGAAGCAAGACAAAATTCACTGGTTTCAGAGTCCGGCTATTTTACCTTCGGAAAGCCATCCTTTAGAAATCGTAGAGTGATTAGAAAAGCCCCCAATCAAAGAATATCATTTGTATTGCAGAACTGATCAAAAAATGAGGATAAGCGAAACTTGCAGAAAAGGTCAGCGTGTTTCGTAATCTTCGAGGAAACCCTGCAAAATTCCTATTTAAAGCCAAATTACAGAGAATTTGCAATATTTAAGAGCTCTATCGTCTTTTACGAAAGTCCTGTGGACTTGGTGAACGAGAAATCTCCCGATCATCAATTTGCTAGCTGACAACTCAAATAAAACGAACAACAACATGAATTTGGTAGTTTTGGAGAAATTAACTTTCACTTCAACTTCGCCGAACAATAGCATTTTAAAAATCGACGTTTTCAATAGCCGTCCGAATTACACGGTGTGTCGTTTTATGTTGCGGAGACAGGGCCGTAGCTACGGGGGTGCTAGATGGGGCTGAGCCCCCCCCTGTAACAGTTTCTTGCCACCCCAACAACTTAAGGGCACGGGGTACATCTCAAGCTTTTTACCGGCGAAAACGTGTATTTTTAACTAACGATTACTCGCTCGTCCTTGGGACTACGGCAACCGGAGATAGATTTTTGAAAAGATCATTTCTTATAGCCCGGAACGGTTCTTCCCGTTTTTCAAAATGTTGATATAAATTTGAATTACAGACGAAAATCTAACATGTTTTTTGTACAATTTTTTGACTTTTTCTACATTTTTTTTTATATTTTCACCCATAACATTAAAATAGATCTTTTCTTTCTCATACAATTGTTATATATGTATTGTGAAATCTATCTTTTAAAAAATACGCCCCCCCTCACAAAAATTGAGCCCTACCTGAAATAGTTTCCTAGCTACGGCCCTGTGCGGAGATCTTACGAAAAAAGAACTGACGGGCAAAATTACAACCCAATTGCCTAGAATCCGTGGCACTTTCTTTACAGATGCAACAATAATTTAAAATAAAATCAAACCGTTTTTATTTTGAAATAATAATCGAGTATTTATGAGTGATTATGTGGGAAAATTGGGGCGAATCGTGCCGAAGAGATGTTCCACTCCACATACTCATGACTAAACAAATAATCGTTCTAAATGAATGTTTATATTAGTAGAAATTGGCGATTTCTCTTGTTGAATTTTGTAGAATTCACCCCTTCGATTATCGGTCGTTTCCAATACATTTCCTCTTGCGTAATTTAGAAACATTTCTTCAATTATTTATTGAGATCAGCAGTACACCCACTATCTATTTTACGTTTAGTTTGGTTGCGCAAATTCTAGTGAAGATCTCAAAACATCAGACCATCCCATCTGGATTTTTTCATTGGAAATGTATCATAATGTTGAAGATGTTTAAGGCTTAAACTGTTTTAGAATTATCGTGACGTTCTAGAAGAGTGGAACTGTACCAGTGGAGAGTGAGAGTATAAATAGTGATTTCTCTTATCGTCCAAATGGTATATGTGTTATTAGTCTTTTACAAGAAGCATCTACAGCTCTATAATGAAGTTTTTGGTAAGTTAACATCTATCTAAATTGTCTATACCGGTTAAACAGTACGTAAATAACACCTTTCACTTGGCTAACGGTAAGTCAACTTTGACTTTTTCGGAATTTCTAAACTCGTACGCGATTATGTAAGGTGGCGCAACCGCAATTGGGATGGGTCTATTGATTGTTTACAAAGGTTAAAAGAATTATTCACAAGACAATAATTTCTCTGTCAACAAATACAGGTAGTTGCAATTGCTATAATCGGCGTGAGTACAGCTCAAGGGCCCCAAAGACGCCAACAATACGACGACGATCAACAAATCCAACAGCAACCGCAACAAGAACACCGCCCCAGAACCCACGAATCGACAACATTCATCCCAATCATCCGATTCGATAAAGAACAGGGCAATGACGGCAGCTACAAAGCGGCGTAAGTTACAAATTTCAATCGCCAATCCCCAAATAATGTCGCCGATTATTCTAGTTGGGAAACCGGCAACAACATCGTCGCCCAAGAGGAGGGTTTCCTTAAGGATTTAGGTCCAGATCCGGATTCACCACAGGGTGAAAATTTGAACGCCCAAGTTCAACAAGGATCGTACAGTTATACATCACCGGAAGGGCAAATAATTACCGTTAATTATGTGGCCGATGAGAAGGGTTTCCATCCTTCTGGTGACCATCTACCGACACCGCCGCCAGTCAGTCCGGAAGTACAAAAGGGGTTAGATTTGATCTATGCTGGAATCCGGGCACAACAAGTACAATTTTGAATATTGCCTCTATCAAAATTTGCTACTGTAAATTTAATTATTTTAGGAAGCCGACGAACATGAAGCTAGACAGAATCCGCAAGGACAACGTAAAGAGATCCCGGAAGATTACAATGGACAATACCGCCAACAATAATAACAACAATAAATCAATTAATTTATTATAAAAAATAAACAATAATAATTAAACAATAGTCCTGTGATGTTCTGTTAAAGAAGCCGGAGGTTACCAATTTTTTTAATACAGACTGATGTCATATTCACAGATTTAATCGTTCATTTATTGTAATTGTAATACTGAAATGTGTCACTTGAGTTGACTGAATACAATTTTTATGATTTTTTAAACATAATTCCTTTATTTTATAACCCTACCGAGTAGGACTCAATATTGGGATGTTTGATCTAATTAACACCTTTAAAAATTAAACTAATTGAGTATTGAGTAGGGCTTGGTATTGGGACATTAGCGTTAATTTAGTACCTTTGCGTAAAAATTTATAATTACATACAAAAACGTAATAAAATAGCGACAATAAAGTTTAATTTTTGCGTACTTACTGTGAATAATTGCAGTTTTTGCTTGTAGAAGCTACAAAATTGTAAAGGACGGTAGCGTAAATACGAGTTCAAAGATTTTGACATTTTGGCCATTTTTAAAGCTCTCCAATAGTGTTACAAGTTGGTTAAATGAGATGGTATTATAGATAACCAAATTTACAATTTGGTAGTTGGGATCAAAGAATAATTTGACGGTTTAAAATCAAATTCTTACCGACATTTACAAGTAAACTATCGATTTTGATAACTTTCGATTATAGTTCTTGTTTTGCCCAAGGAGGATTTTTGATAATCTAACCATACAGTTTATTAAAGATTGATTGTTAAAACCGAAATATTTCAAAATCTAGGCTACACAATCGAGATTTTAGCTCAAAAATCGACTAAAAACGTCCAAATTAGTCTATCCCAAAACTCGGGGGAAATGTTGATGGCGTAAGGCTGAAATTCATGGAAATTCAACAATTCAGCTCATCGAATGCTTAAAAATGTTTCTCCTTTTTCAGGGGCGTACAATTAACTGTGGAGGTCTTGGGCTAATTACCAAGTTTGGTCCAAAAATTATAGACAAACAAGATATTTTTTAATTTTTGTTTAAGTGAATGAGACCCTAAATGTGCCTCTATCCTTTTTACAAATCAACACCAAATGTTGCTGAAATTTCGTGATCTAATGAAGACTGAAACCGTTTTTGGTACTGATGCAGTTGGCCACAAATTGGTAATTGTAAGAACCGAACGTCGATTCAATTCAATAGAAAGACGATGATGAAATTATTATTTTCTTCACGTTAATTATATATAATTAAATTTTGAAATTTTTCAACATTTATTTAGAATTTCATTATAATTTTGCATGAAACTGTCAAAAATTTCGAGAGAGATTAGAAAGATACGGAGGAGATGGGAACGAAAAAATAAATCATTGAAATCCGAATGTTGTACCCAAAAACGTGCTTATAACGGAATTTCGTAATTTCGATATAAACACAATTTTGGGCTGAAGATTCGATTGTTAGAGGAACTATTGAAAAATCAAAATTAACGAAAATCTGAGGCTGGGCCTAATTTCTTGCTAATATCGGCGAGTCTTGGGGACCTCTTCAACAAAAAGCGGTTAATTGTCGAAATATTCGGTAAGTCTCTATAAAATTGCGGTTTCGTGACACAAATTCGAGGTGTCTTTTTGTATCATCAACGTTTCTAACGCACTGCAACATAAAGCAATCAAAATTGATCAAGATGAAATCTTTCGCGTTGCATCGTCACATAGTTGTGCAATTCTATAATATTTTCTTCTATTATTTGTTTCTCCCCCTACTAAGCCGTACATAAAAACGAAATTATGTTGCAATTTGGTAAAAATTCGAAAACAGACAGTATTCAAACTTAATTAACTGTCTTTAAACAATACAGCTCTATTGCGAATTGACGGAGTCGCAATAAAATTCAATTTATTATATTATCAGAGGAAAGCACTAGAATTTGTCACCAATTTTACGGCGAATTAAAATTTCAATGACCCAAAATAAGCAAATAAAGGACAGCTTTCGTCTTATTTCATACAACATAAAGACGGCAGAAATGTTGTAATATTTGCCGGCAATTAATTATATTTATTTTTCTCATCGCTTTTTTTACCGAATGATGGACATACCGACGACATGCAAGTCTTATTAATCTTTAAAAAATTCCAAATTTACAGAAAAAAATCGAGGATCTCTATTAATTAGCGCGAACCTTCGAAATCGTGAATTACACGAAATCTTGAAATTAACAGCTGACATAATTAACGGAACATTTACTGAATTCAATAGATGCTCATTTGATCCATCATTAAAATTACTGGTATTGATTGTTAACAATATTATTATTATTTTGACCTATTGGTTTTGGGTTTTCTCATATTTCGATTAACATAGAATAGTTTTCTTTGTGCTGTTTGAATGCTAAAGAAAGTTGAAAAGAGCGCCATTATCTAATCCTATTAGTTCAAGATAACAATAAGTAAGAAAATCAACATTACGCATCAATCTTGTGTGTACAATTGAATGTCAATGGACCGTCGTCTTAACGGCTTACATTTCATCATATAATTTAAAGTTCATGTGTATGTGTGAGTGTTGCATGTAATGATTATTTAATCTTCTAATAATAGTTTTAAGGCTTTGTAAATTGAGAAGGGATACCATCGTCGATTATAAATACCTAGAATCATCCGTACAGCATCAGTAAACAAACTCGATTCAAACTAAACAAAATGAAAACGGTAGGTCCCGTGTCAAATTCAGTGCCTTTTAGTTCGAATAACCGAAGATTTGGATTATTTGTCCACAGATCATCATCTTAACCGCTTTGGTAGCTGTAATTGCCGCCCAACAACCGCCTGGCGACCCGATCCCAATTGTCAAATACGAAAATGAAGGCGTCAATGCCGACGGATCCTACCAATGGAGGTTCTATTCGTAATTAACAAAAAAAAACAATTTAATAATCGTTGATTTGAACAGTTTCGAAACGGGCAATGGGATAGTTGCCGATGAACGTGGCGAGATCAAAAATGCCGGCTCTGAGAATGAGGCAGCCGAGGTACAAGGTTCGGCCAAATGGACAGCTCCGGATGGTACCCCGATCGCCCTCCAATACGTCGCTAATGAGGAAGGCTTCCAGCCACAAGGCGATCACTTGCCGACACCACCGCCGATTCCGCCGGCGATACAAAAGGCTTTGGACTGGTTGGCGGCACATCCGGATCCTGAGGATGCTAAACAGGGCGCTGCCAGTAATCTCCAACCGGTCTACAATCAGCCGAAGAGACGATTCTAAAGTCAATATTGAATGGTAAATTGCTTATTATTATTTGTGTAATGTATTGCCATGACCTGTAAATAGATGTATTGTAAATATAAAATTTTATAAAACTTCTAGTTTCAATAATTAGAGACACGACAAAAGATTGAGTGTCTTTATTTGATTAAAAACTGTACATTGTCTACAACTCAGTTGTGGTAACTCCCCAATACTGTTGCATCCTATCTAAATCCATAGAATCGGCCAGGCCGCGTTCGTGCATTACTGCAAAATCGTATTCTAAATTGTACGGCATCAATCGCTGTAAACTACCAAAATAGGCAGCATTAGGCCCACCCAACATATGTTTCTTATTATCACCGCCGAATTTCGAACAGACTCTCGTCAATAACGGATTAAAAGACCGTGTACTGCCGAATTGGCGCGATAGAAACGTACCGTTATTCGTCTCAGATAAATGCGGATTACTTCTAGAAATTTGCGTTTTATTCAATTGTAACGGCTTTCGGATATTTTTCGTCAACGTATTCAATTCTTTATCGAACAATAATTGCGTATTTTGCTCCAACATGTATTCCCAACATTTGAATTGCTCCTCCGATAGTCCCGAATCGGAATCGTTTTGGGTGTTATTATTGCGATCTTCATCACGTCTTGCTCGTAGTGCTTTGGCAACGCCACGATAACTGCGCCGTTCTGAGCCACCAGTCTTGACGCTTTCGAAAATCGACGGTGTTATCGATCGTATCGACCGTATATCGTTGCTGTGTTTGTTTAATTGGCTTATAAATTGTTTCGCCGATGAGTTACAATCACTGCAAGCGTGCTCACTTTGGCCGCTTGGCGATGATCGATCATCGTTGTTGATGAGTAGAGGTGGCGGTGGTGGCGGCGGCGGTGGCGGTGGTGGTGATAACTTATCAGTATTCGTACTGTTATCCAAAACTTCACAACAACAACACGAACAGCCGTCATTATTGATGATCCGTTGGCAATCTTGAGGGTATTTATTTTTGCGTATAGTATGTCGTAATTCTCTCATCAACAAATCGACATCACTAGTACCGATTAGATTGAATTTAACAACGATAATACTTAAATTCTCTTCAGCACCGTAACTTTGGGCTAAATCTTGGAGACGTTTCGCTGCCAAAATCACATTCCTTATCAGACTCACCTCTTTGATTGCGTTCTCCGGACTGATAACATCCCATAGATTCTTATTTGCGATAATCATAAATTCATCTTGTTCGTCTAGAAAGACATCAGTGCATTCCGGATCGGGTATCATTAGTTGTATTTGCGGATTCGTACGGATTTGTTTGCGTTGTCGTTGCGGTAGCAATCGTACCGGACCAGCGGCACGACCTAATACGATTTTTATATCGCCAACACTTGCGATTTTCATTAAAAATTTCTTCGACAAACTACAAAACGAATAATCCTGTTGTTTGATTTTAACAATATGACAAAGAATCGCATTTAAACCCTGCTTTTGGCCTTTATCTTTCAATTCCCGATGGGCCGCCAATAACGTATATTTCATATACTCACTAGCCGTCTCTTTAACAGTCCGCTCTTCCAACAAAATCCTCGGTACGACTTTATCGACCCCTATCGGAATCGTATTGTTATTCTCCCCATCGAACATACCAAATAAACCTTCGATATTACAAAAAGCCGGCAATCGAATCTGAGCGATGTAGAGTTTCTGTTTCGATCCGGATGTCTCCGAGAAGCCCACCATCCAATTCGATTCGATCGTGTCGCTTTCGCAAAACGGCGATGGATTCAACGGTAATGTCGTCCGATTCTTGCCGCTAACATCAACTAAACTCATCGGTCTTTGTGTCCGGTACGTGTTGAATTGTTGCGAATCAACATGAAGTTTATCGTTACAAGACAAATCGAGAAATTTCAAATTCGGCGGAATCAATGCGATCAAATCGATCCGATCTAACTGATTGTGGGCTAAATCTAAGACTCGCAACGACACCAAATTGGACAATTTCGGTATATTCTTCAATTGATTCGAATGTATTCTTAATACAGTTAAATGTTTCAAATTTGCTATTTGTTCCGGTAGTTTTTCCAGTTTATTTCCGGAGAAAACGATCTCTTCAATTTCCGGCCAAAAATATGCACAATCTTTCGGTAAAAATGTGAAACAATTATAGGCAGCATGGAAGATTTTTATATTCTTCAAATACGGCGCAATCTTCTCTAATGACCGATTAATCAAACAATTCGCCTGTCAAGAATAATTTCTCTAAATGTAGATTCTCTTCAGGTTGTGGCAGATCACAAAGACGATTATTTGATAGATTTAAAACACGTAAATTCCGTACATATTTGAAGAGATTCTCTGGTAAACTCGACAGACTGTTGTTTTGTAGAAATAATTCTTGTATTGGCAATCGTCGTTGGATTATCGGTAATTGCTGCAATTGATTGTAGGCGATTTGTAATGTTTGAAAGAATGGCATTTCATTACAAAATAAATGTTCCGGTAATGACGTTATACGATTATTTATCGCGAATAATGAACGTAATTCACTACAACCTGACAACCAATTCGGAAGGCTCTCCAACTCGTTGAAAGACACATCGAAATGTTTCAACGACAAAGGTGGGTGTTGAACTTCAAGGCTTTTCAATCCTGTAATCAACCAGAAATTAACAAGAGGAAATAAAAATTGCATCATTACATACGATTATTTCCTGCAATTATCGAGATAAGATTCTTGCCATGCAGTTTCAATTGAACCAGACAATTTCTTGAACATTGCAAGGTTTGGAGTTGTTCTAGAGCTGATAAATCGAGCGTTTCGATGCTATTTTCGCTAACATCAAGCTCTGTGAGATTCTGGAAATTGGGCAAATTAGTGCATCTAGTCGGAGACTGTCGGCTTGACTTTAAGACATTAAAAACCTTAGTGTTTACTGAGTAGTTTTGTCTTGTATTGTATCAAAAATGCTGCCTTTTTGCTGAAACATTTATGACCGCTTTGTATGCTTTATTAACTTTGGGATTTAAAATTATTCGAAGTAATGGGGTTTCAGAGGCTGAATCTTCCACAAAAACGTGTAACCGAGCCGGAGAAAACACCGATTACCGTGTAATTGTTATAATTAAGCCACTTTCTTTAACTGATGGTCTTGGAAAATGATTAAGAAATAAAATAGAGTGAAAATCGTATCCTGTTGATCGTAAAATTCTTTCTATTTTTTGCGTTTACAGAGGCTAAAGTCAAGTCAATTGCTTCAAAATCGGTAGACTATTATTACAAATAACGTACCCCATAATTCCCTAGAATGATGTTGCCTTTGAGGCGGTTCGATCGTAGATTTAGCGTAGTTAAGCCGTGGTTCCTGGTTAGATCTTGGATTGTTTCAGAATCGGATTCCTGAAATTTACCAAATTAGAATGTTTTTTTTAAGCGAGAAAAAGCGATAAAAATTGTGTTTTGAATAGAAGGAAATACGTTTATTTTCTATGTAGAAACAGGTATTGTTCAACAGGAAATTTCAAAAGTCCATAAAATACGGTCATTGCAAAATAACGATGGACTACTTTTCAAATCGAGAATTTTTAAATATTTCAAGAAAATTCGTGTCGACTTACCGAAAATATTAGAGCTCGCATATCTGTAGTTTTCCCAATCGGTATCGTCAATCGATTATCAGCCACTTTTAGTATTTTTAAACACTCCAAATTCCATATCGTTGATGGTAACACACTCAATAGATTCTGGTCCAAGACGAATTCAATTAAACTGCAAAATTACAAAATTTGATTGGAACTATCGGCAATTTTGTGTTCGTTTTCTCGAACAATTTGATGGCACGAGCCAGCTTTAAGAGAAAACACGCACGGATTGATCATCGACTTCTTGGTTTGTTTTTTAATAATATGCGTCTCGGACGAGCAAGGAACCGTGAACGAAACAACGGAAGTTCGTTCATTGCAATTTCTAAACTTTATCAAGTGATGGGGAATATTTCCCAAAAAACTTACTTTTTCAAAACGCAAATCTCTGTCGGCAATGTCAACAGATTATTATCGGACAGATCTAAAGTTGTCAATGTTGTCAATTTTAAAACGCTAGTCGGGAACGTTTGGATGGCGTTCGAACGTAAACTTAACACTTTTAAATCGGATAATGATTGCAATGATTCACCAGATAGAACGATTTCGTTAACGAACAAACATTGATCTAGTTCGTTCTTTATGTTACAAAGACCATTTAAATTCAAACATTGTAGAGGTTGTTCACACTGCGTTTTATTTTGTATCTACAATAATAAAAACAATTAACTCCTACAAGATTAATGGAATTAACGCTTTTTTACATTAGCGTAATCTTCTAACGAATCCAATTCGATGTTATTGCCACCATCTTCATCCTCTCTAATGTAAGGATATCGTGTAACACTATCACTAAAACGAAACTTTTTCACTGAACACATTGTAAAAATTAGCGAATTTCATTTGATATCAACTTGTTTTATCAAACTCAACATTTTTCGATCGACAAGTGTTAAAAACAAGACAGATGACACAAGTACTACGACAATAACAACAGCTTACTGTTTTTTCTTTCCTTTTTATTTTCCACATAGAGCCATACACGCTGTATGGAAACAGAATCCGTAATTGTGATTCTGGAGTGCGAGACCCAAGACAGCATGACAACACGCTTGGTTACATTTTTTTTATTCTTGTCACGTACCGTCAACTATTAGATGCTTGTATTCATTGTTGTAACAGATATTACCACATATCATAATCTTGTTAAGAATTTAAAAGGTGCGCGAACAATTGGGTTTGTAAGCGAAAGTTCACCCGAATTCTCAAAATTGTTCAGTTCAGAAATAAAGATAGACCTGTAAAAATTGAGGGAGAAATGTGCCTGCGAGTCAATAATAGTCTCAAACTCTAGCCCTATTTCTGAGCGAGAATTGTCGATAATTTGATAACCCAGCTCTGTGATATTGTGCGTAAATGAAGAGCGCGATAGAGATCAAGATTATCGATGAATATGGAGATGGAGGCTTAATTTCGTTTGACTATAACGAGAGGATCTTCTTCGCGGCTTGCATCATTGGTGCAGTAAAATAAATGTCATCAATAATTGAATATTTGAAATTGTTGTTTCATAAACTCATGATTTACTGTTCATTCTAATGAGAAGTTTAAAATTTAACATACTTACCAAATAGTAATAAGAATAAAACAAGTGTTTATTGGAAATATTTAATCGTACATATAAAATTGTCATGAAAATTGTAAATTAAAAGGAAAAAATTCATGTCGCAATCTAGTACACTTTCTCTTTCTATTATTCAATTTATTATCATCGAAAACAAATGCTATCTGTATTTATGTCTTCATTATATAATGTTTCGATTTTTTCGGGTAAAAACGTAATAATTTAATCATAAATTTTATTGATACACGTACATGTAGCCAAGCAATGTTTCAATCGGTCCTTCCCTTTATTTGTAGTTTCATTGCACAACCAATTGGGCCAAATTTTGTATAATTCGCCGCAATTCACCCATAAATCGGCAACATAACACGGATTCGTACATAAACGATTCGAATTGCATTTATTTTTGCACAAATCGCACGGTTTTCCTTCACGATACGGCCGCCCAATATAACCCGGACGATTACCGCTACAAAAACAACAAATCAAAAACATGCACAACTGGCACTGAGAGCTAGCAACAATATGTTTCTAGTTCTTCTTAAATTTATAACATACGCTGGACAATAATTACAAACGTAATTGAAGTATTGCTTCCTTTTCTGGTTGCGAATTTGGTAGCATTTGGCCAAACCGCAGCCGATAGAGTGCGAACTAGCCCACACTAATTGGGTATAATGCCCCACGTTTTTCAAATCATTATCGCCGCTGCCGTAGGTGAAAAGATCCCTCTCCAAGAACCAAGTCTGTATGGCGAAAAACCACGGTACTCTATGCGACGAAACGAAAATATTCTGGCCACAAGAGCCGTAATCGTGGACGTAACGGCCGGTTATGTTGTCGTGAGTGAGGAATTGGCACTCTTTCGCCCAGCGTTGGGCCGTTTTTGCTACCTCCCGATGCCATTTCTATAAAATTCCACAATTATTTTTCTGTTGAATTAATTCGAAAATCTACCATTTTCAACATATTGGCGGCTGTGGGCTTGACTTTACTACGGAAAACATTATGGAAACGTACGATGTTATTACGAACTTTTCGGCGGAATGGTGAAATTGATTTGGGTGGTAATCGATCGCCCATTACTCGAGGACCTGCAAGTTCTGTGGGTGTATTTGGGACTTAGAACATTCGGATTAGTGTCGTTTTGTGAAAGTAGAGATTTTGAAACAGTTGGTAATAATTTCCAAAAATACTCACGCCGATCCTGCTTCCAGACCTCCTCATGAGCCCCAACAATTACAAGAACCGTTAAGAGTATTAATAGGAGTATTTTAGCACACATTGTAAACGCACGAATGTTTATAATTCTAAATTTAAGATAGTTTAAATATCTATTTAACATATTAATAAATGTGCGTTACGATTTTAATATAATAGCAATAAATATTGTTGGCAGCTCAAGATCAATTCATTCACGTAAACCGATTCGGCCAATTAACAGAATTGACACCAATTGATCTCTTTTGTAAAAATAGTAGATTGCTAAACCGTATTGGGAATATAGGGAAGAATAAAAATAAATCACCACAACAACGATTTTATTTAATCAATAATTCGACGAAAACCGGCAAAATGTCCGAATTTTGCGACGTTCAACAATTAGCCAAACTCTTAAATCCGCAACAAAACGACTCGGACCAGGAAGAATTGGATGACATCGACGATTTGAAAGAGACAAAGAATAAAACGAAAACTAAAACGAGCAATCCCTATGAGAAACTGGAAATTGTCGAGCGTGAAACTTTCGAAGAGCCCCCGAATTCTGCAACGAACGACTGGAAACGGACGCCGAAATGGGAAATTAGCTACCAACAGAAAGTGACAGCCTCCGATGTTTTCCTACAGGTAATCTCCTCCAATTAACCAACTTTATAATCATTTAAAATTATTATAGTTGAGCGCTAAAAGCCCATCGACGAATAGTTGTGAAAACATGTTGGTCACCGTTAATCTACCGGGTGAAAAAATGCAGAATATCGATGTGAAAACGTTTAAAGAGAAAATAATCCTCGAATCGCCGCGTTTCTATTTGAATCTACCCCTGCCGCATCCGATTAATCCGCAAGAAGGTAAAGCGAATTGGGATAAGAACGATGAAAAATTGATTTTAACGTTAGTAATGGAACGTGAATTTGATTTTGTTAATTTTTAATTAAACTGATGTTAAAAAAATATCACATCTGTCATACACATATAGAAATACTGATTCTTTTTAGTATCACGTGATCGGCTTCCATACACAAATCAAACGATCTTCACTACCTGTTACAATAAAATTCTGATCCGTTGATATATCAACAGTTTTAATTGAGGCTAAAAAACGGTAAAAAATGATTCAATTATAAGTCGTATTCTCTAACTTTTTGGTAATTCGTTCCAATAACAACGCTTCTTACAATTCTAGTTTATGTGTAAATGAAGACAAAACTAATTGGAAGAAACTGTTGTCATGGTGACGAATCACCGAAAACTTACAGAATACTACAGATATAACAAACTTTACCGGAATGTGCTTGGATTTCATACAATAATTTAACTTCATAAATGTCCCAAATGAATAAATTACCATCATCACAACCTAATATTAATAAACAATTACTCCATTTCAATGCAGAAACTGGTGATTTTAATATTTTAGTAAATACCGACATTCCTGTATCAATTTCAATAATTTGTAAAATTTTCTCTTTACCACCAACAGCTAATTTTAAATCATCCGGACTGTATTGTAGGGCATTTAAACCGCACGATTGTATTTGGTATTGTTTTAATAAATTAAAATCAACAGTTTTCCATATGTAGATTTCACCATCTTCTGTACCGACAGCCAGATGATTATTTTTACTAAAATAATCGATAAATAAAATATACGGTCGTATTCTGCAACTTTTTGTCACCATGACAGCAATCAAATAGATCACTTCTATTATTTTGGTTGACTCGAATTTTGTATGTATTGTTATTATGATTTGAAATAGTAGTTAACCAAATTCAAAGAAAGATTGTTGATTACAATGTTGTCATGGTAATGGATCCAGTTGCAGAATACGATTGTAGAGATTTACTGGTCGAAATCGAGACAATTAACTTGCGAATTATGGTCGATTTGTTTCTTTAAACACTGAATCGGTTTAATTACACCATCATTATTGAAACCTTTCCATATTTTCACCGTACAATCAGAACTACCCGATACTAAAATATTTAATTGATCAGCCCAACACATACAAGTGATTGCATCATCATGTGCTAAAACACTATCGGTAATTTTACCATAATCTAAATCGTATAAAATTCTATAAAAAAATAACATTAGTATTCGAAATAATCAATAAACCAATTATACATTTGATTATCCCAACTACCGATAATTAAAACGTTAACATTAGGCATTTGAATACAACTACTTAAAGGCATATCACCAATAACAGCGCTCCTTGTTTGCCGGTTAAATTCTAACGAGAATACTTTCAATTTCGAATCGTATCCGACTGAGATGATTCGTTTTGTATCTTTCGTGAAAAAGACACGACTCACTGTACTCTTATGCGTGTTGAACGAGTTTACGATTTCTAAACCACTCAAATTCTTCCACATATCTAGAAATAATCGAATAAATAACTCAAAATTTGTCTTAATCAACAAAATGTACTATCATCTTTGGAGTTTTGTCGCGTAATACTATCAACAGTAGCCAATAAGAGTAGAGACTTCTTGCGTTGGGGGTGCGGTACTTTGAAGACCTGTTTCGGGATCTGTCCGAATTCCATAATTTGCACTTCTAACGCATGTCGTTGATTAAAATCACTAATCGAATCTAAATCAACATTGCCTTCGTAACATAGATGATAGAATACTAAAAAATAATCGATAAGAAATTTTCTAATATTATCGGAAATTATTGTAAATCACCTACGATTATGCGCTTTAATTGCTTCAACACCTTGTTGTTTATAACCAAAAATCAAATCAATCCAATTGTGTAGTCTCTCCGATACATAATCAGATTCTAAAGCATCGCGTAATTTTCGTATAAAATCGGTTCGATTTTGCGACCATGGTGGCAATTCAACATCACCAACTTTATAACCATTGTGACGATAACCGAAATTAATGCCCATATGATTAATTAAGAATCTACCATTTTGTTCGATATCGTAAAATTCCGGTATTAATTCTTTAAAATCGGACATATTCGATTGGCAATTATTATAAACATCAATCATTGAATTGAACATACGATCGGGATGATCGAATCTACCGCTTTGTAAACATAGAACATAATGTGGATATTGTCGTGCTAAATAAAATAACACAAAACCGGGTGTTGAATAATGCGAACCGTATAGAAATTTCGGATCGGACATTTCTTCATATCGTTCTAATAGACGTTTCAAACGGGTCTCATTTAAGGCACCTACTGGTTTCGTTAAATCGCGATAATTTCGTCGATCGTTCAAATCCAACTCGTTTGATGTATAATTCGATAGAATCCACGGAAATATCGGATATTGTGTTAAATCATTAACTGTACGATCACCTAAACTGTTGATATACAACAAGTAATTATAATTCGATATTATTCCATTTTGCCATTGTAGAGTCATCGTGTCCTGATCGACTTCATCCAGTTTTAATGTCGGTTGTTTCAATAGTTGACCGTAAAGAGAATCGCGTTCTTTTTGGTTTTGAAACGATAGATAAATATGAGGATTAATACTGTCTTGACTCGAATAAATCTCTAGACCCTGTAAAATCATTAATCATAAATAAAATCCAATATGGAATCAAATCGTACAATGTGTCGTAACAAAAATCGCCTCTTAACGATCCGTTTAATGTTACACAAGTCGATTTTAATCACTGGTACCTAAAATTATCGCTGTATTAATTTGTAATGATTCGTTTTAAATTTTACTGGTTCGATATTGTTGTACGGTTGGAAGAATAATCTAGCTGTAGATAGAGTTATACGACCTGGATTCACAACTAATGGTGTTACTTTATCGGCTCTAGTTTCCGTTACGATTTTCTCGTATAAATCCAACCATAATGGATCGAATTTGAGTCTCGCTTGTCTTGAATGTACAATTGTGGCAATCTATTCGATAAAATCGATTAAATTTTGTTCAATTTTTTCAAATAACGATTACCATATCCATCTGTTCGGCAGCTGGTAGTGTACTAGCTCTATGCAATTGACAAATTTGCGGTAAACAATTCATAATATTTGCATAATTTAATAAAAATAGAAAATTCGAAGCCTCTTTAAATTTATACGGTGCTATAATATTCCCTTCCAACATCTCAATATATTCTCGACAACTTACAGCAATCACGTTATCACTGTTCAAATATTTTGCATTACTTTTCCATTGTTCGATAACAATGCAATCTTTTAATAGAATTTTTATTATTGGTTTTGCGTAATCTTTCGGATCGAATACTAGAGATTTCGAACACATTTTCAAACGACCATCCTGTTTCTTTATCTCGAATGTCTTTGGCGTTATATCCGGCGGTATTAAGACTGCACTGAAGTCCTCAAAATAAATCTCACCTGGATCCAGCAATAACAAGGAGAAACTAGACAAAATTACGCCAATAAATTAATTTAAAATGGTATTGTAATCGGTTTTTACCGGTCTCTGTCCATTTCAAAGAAACACAACACGTATATCAACAATTTAAAATAATTCCAGTATATATTGTTTTGTTCGAAATACTTTTGACAATTGGAAGAAATTGAGGTTAGGACAATGACAGCCGGAGAAATTCCCTAAATTACCCTAAAAAACCAACTAATTGCAGCGCTCAAACCATTAAATTAACACTTAATTGAGTTATCAACCAAATTAAACAATGAAATAATCACTGAAGTTATAAAATTACGTATAACTTATTAGTTAGAGTCGCTTTGAGATGTATTTCTTGAAAATTAACAATAATTGAGGTTATGTTATAGGTTAGTAATAAAATTAAATATCCCTAGATGTCTATTGATAGCGCTCGATATAAAATATACTCGAGTTTAAATAAAATATATTTATGGAATTCATCTAGTATCAAAATTAGACAATTTTCGTTATTTCTTCGCTAGATTCCTCTCTAATTGTTCAGCGATAGCTTCCAGGAAATCTTGTGTGTTCAAATACATATCAGGCTTAACATTAGCTAAACCGTGTATCGAAGCGGCTAAATCTTTCGTCATTTTCCCCGATTCCACACAATCAATACAGGCTTGTTCTAGAGTTTTAACGAAACGCTCCAATTCTGGTGTATTATCCAATTTGGCGCGATGTTCTAGACCGCGAGTCCAGGCGAAAATCGACGCTATCGGATTCGTTGAAGTCGGATTGCCTTTCTGGTGTTCCCTACAATGATCAATTATTAATTGCCTTTTATCGATTCGATTTAATTTGTACCTGTAATGTCGAGTTACCGTGCCGTGGGCGGCTTCCGATTCGATAGTTTTACCGTCTGGACACATCAGGACGGAAGTCATCAAACCTAAAGAACCGTACCCTTGGGCGACTATGTCGGATTGAACGTCACCATCGTAATTTTTGCACGCCCAAACGAAACCACCGGATGATTTCAATGCCTGTGCTACCATATCGTCAATTAGACGGTGTTCGTACCAGATTTTCTTCGCTTCAAATTTCGATTTGTACTGTTTGTCGTAGATTTCTTGGAAGATATCTTTGAAACGTCCATCGTATCGTTTTAAAATCGTGTTTTTCGTTGATAAATACAACGGCCAGCCTTTATTTAAAGCAACTTGGAATGATGAATGGGCAAATGCTTGTATCGATTCATCTGTATTGTACATGCCCATAGCTAAACCACCAGCTTTATATTTGAACAGTTCGTACTTCCTAACTATACCATCATTCGATGTGTAGATTAATTCAACTGTGCCGGGTTTATCGACAACGAAATCGACGGCTTTGTATTGATCACCGTGTGCATGACGACCGATGATAATCGCATTAGTCCAACCAGGCACCAATTTCGGTATATTCTTGCATATAATTGGCTCCCTAAATACCGTACCGCCTAAAATATTCCTAATTGTACCGTTCGGCGATGGCCACATCTTCTTTAAATTAAACTCTTTAACACGCGCCTCGTCCGGCGTTATTGTTGCACATTTAATACCAACATTGTGTTTTAAAATTGCATTAGCTGCATCTACTGTTACTTGATCATTAGTTTGATCACGATATGGTAAACCTAAATCGTAATATAAACATTGCAATTTTACATAAGGGAAAATTAGGCGTTCTTTGATTTTCTTCCAAATGATTCGCGTCATCTCATCACCATCCATTTCGACGACTGGATTCTTGGCCACCACCCGTTGGGAAGCATCTGGAATTGAACAACAACGGTAATTTAACGCCTTAAAACCAGTTTAAACTACTTAAACAACCGGAATTGGTAACGAAATTAAGAAAATAACATAATTGGTATCAACTGCAATAAATGGGCTGTAATTAAGGGAAAGTAAGAATGGAAACCAACAAGTTTCAATTGCAGTATTGTACTACAACTTTCTAAATTCGTGATTGCTGATCGAGACACTTTATTTCATCAAGTGATCATTTTTTATAATCACAACCAAGTAGGCTATGGAAAATTAAATGCAATTGTTCCCAAAATTTCAAAGCCTACTTGAATAGACCGATTAAATTTTGTAAATATTTTCGTGTTTTATTTGTTGATAAAACGTAAAAGCATTACATAAATCGAGATTAGATGTTACAATAGAAAATATTTATTTTGACCTTAAATAAGGGGCATTTATTAATAAATTTTCTCTAATTAATCAAAAAACAAAAGTAAACAGTTGAATAAATGTCATAAATCTCTGACAACTTGATCCGACTTTTATTTACACATAATTGTGGAAAAAATTGATAAAAAATATCATCAGGTGCATTTTGACCTTAAAAAAATTGCAGAAACGGATATTGATAACGACTAGGACATTCACCCTTTCAATTAAAAATTAGCTAAAGATGAAACGCACGAGATTATTAATTAGTCGTCAATAGGTCAATGTTACGCGATTAAATAGACAAACAAATAGAAGACTTTGAACAAATTGCGTGCTTTCCATCCAAATTGACACGAAAATTGAGAAAATTCAAAATTACCCCTTTTTCGTTGTCAATAAACAAGAATCAAAGGCGGCTTTGAATCGGCGATAATTTGAATTTCATTTGTTAGTGTCAAGGCTACCGCGCTCGTCGATCTGACGGACAATTCCACCAAATTCAAATATTCGAATTAGAACAAATCAAATTAACAATAATGCTAATGATAATGAAATATTACTTACAGTTTCTCAATTGGGGTAAGTTTCGTTTGGAATATTGTGAAAATTTCGTGAAAATACCGGCCATTTTCCTAACCTCAAATTTCGCCGTCAATTGTCTATTACACGGCGCAAATTACAAAATAATTAGAAATAAATAAATCGATTTTAATTAAAATTGTTGATAATCGGAAGATGTTTTCTAAACGGCGGCAGTTTGGTGTATGATGGCTAGTTTGGGAACGGTGCGGGTTTTGTCTACGAATCAATCACTCGCGTACACAAACTAGCCACTTTTCATACAACTCAATCAAATTATCAATTAACGGTAATTAGTTAATGAAATATTAGTCAATTAACGAAATTAATTTGTCGGTAAATGGGGGCGTTACAATTAACTAGACTAGGCGACTAGGCTACGTGACACGATTTTGTTTTGTTTATTTATAAATGGGTGGAGTGGATGGAGACTGGTGTAAACGTGTTCAACAATACGAAATATTGGGGGAGAGATATCAAGAGAGATTCTCATGTGGTTGTTGTTGTGCGAGAGCTTTCTAGGCTCGGATATTTTGTAGATTTTTCTCGTAGTGTAGCTGGAATCGATTTTTTCGTTTAATTTTTAATTCCAATAATTAAAAAGTGTGCTTTTTCGTCTAGGTAAGATTATTATTTTATCGTCTATGCGTTTCACAACGATTACTACCCTGTTGTTACTACTGCGATTTTAATTTATTTATATTGGAAACCTGTATGATAATAATAGATTCTAGCTGTAATATAACAAAGATTAGAAAGTGGTTGTGATCTAATTCCGGTGCAAATCCACCGGTCGCCGGTATTCAGGTCGTTAATAAGCAGTAAAAATACCCCCAATTATCCACAAATTCGTCCAAATAGGTGGATTAATAATTCATTAATCCATCCGATTTCGTGTACAATTAATCGGTGTTTGAACTTGTCTCAAATTGAATTGTTAATAAACTGTTTGTTTTGATGAATCTTTCTTTTTGCCACTGTATTTTTATTTATTTGTATTTTTATTATTATTTGAAATAGAAGTTTAATGAACCCAACATCCGCAGACTTGATATTAATAAATACTGTAAGAATTGAATGTTTCTGACTAGACATAAGACAAACAGGTAATCCATTCTTGTTTTTCCTCGATTTGAAAACGGCATTATTAGAAGTGCATTCACTGCCACACAGGTAAAATAACATTATCAAAAAATAAAATGGAATGTCTCTTTTATTGTCTATGGGAGATTTTATACCTGTATTTGACCAACTACCCCTACAAATCGGTGTACGTGCTTTACAACAGGCACCCCATTGGGGAAATTTCTCTATTATCGACGATTCTGGAAATTGGGCGCTACAGTCTGTCTAGAGGACGTTGACAACCCGACCGATTATACTTTTGTTTTGCCAGCACAGTATTTACAGACTTCGTTGAACATCTGGTGAAGTCGTTACTCTTTCTGGTTGGAGGCTTGCGTGTTAAATCTAATGGTTTATTAATCAAGGCTTGTACTGGACGTTAAGTTTTGAGGTGTTGGAAACTTCAGAAATTTGGGAATTTCGTCGCAAATTCCATGATACAAGAGTAAAATTCCATTGGGAATTCTTTAAAGTCAAGTGGATTTCTGCGAATAGAGGAACTATATTTTCGAAAATTTATCTTCTTTCTTCGTTGATAACCAAATGTTTGGAAAACAAGTGCTTTCGAGTTTGACGAAGGTACTTGCCACTCAAAGAAAACCCTCAATTTCTATCTGAAAGCCTTGGAATATGTTTGTTTTTCGAATTCAACGTTATCTGTGTAATCTAAAATGTTATTCCCAATTTATTCAAATTTATTTACGTCTCCACATGGTAACGGTTCATATTTAATAAACTTAATCAATGGATATTTATCACAATATGAAGGCTATTTTTTATCGTTTATCAGCAATTCAAAGTGAAAGCTGTTGATTTGTACAAAGCTATTGAGAAAGTTTAATGTTTATTTTAAAAAAATGCATCGATATTGATTGAATTTACACCGATTTTGAATTTGCAAAAATTGGCTAGCAAGCGGAAATTAATATCCGTTCCTCGTTTGAATGTTTCCTATTATAGAGTTGAAAATGATAATAAAACAATAACTATCTATTTACATATTACAATAATTATAATTATTTATGATTTTAATAAATTATTTTTAAAGATACACTCGTAGATTTGTGGTAACCTTTGATGGTGACATAGGTCGCTTTTATCATCGAAACATAACATTAAAGGGGGCGATTATATTTTGTGTCATTTACCAAAAGTACGACAATATTGTTGTTATTGTTAATTAGACAGTGTTGAGAATTTCTTCAAATATCAAGGTATTTAAAAGAATTTATTAGAAATATTTAAGACGGCATTGAGTTTCAATTTTAGATTGTTTATTGGTATTTTCAATAATTTCAACTCCACTTGAATCATAAAAATAAAAATTGCAATTACGTAACACATTAATTTAGTTCATTCGCGTGTAATAATTTGCGTCATATGCTTAGGAGGAGAACAAATTAACGATCTCTATGTGAGCAAAGATGTGCAAGCTAAAATTGTCTATTTACTTTCCAGTGGGGTATCTATACAGTCAAAAAAATATAACATCCTTGAGTATTGCGTTTGGATAATTTAACATACTGGAAATATACAAATATTAAGGTCTTATCAAAATATTTAAATAATTATTTTTGTGTTGTTGAAATTTACGATAACGTTTATCTGAATAGTACCTAAATACCTAGTAGTATTAACTGTTTTTTGTTGTGTTTTTCTAGGATATGTTGTAATACAAGAAAGATGTCTAGAAGTATTTCGAATTTATCGACAACAAATCGAATTTTATTGAAGAAACTCAGCCGAATTTCCAACTATCACACACAATGTTTGGAACCGAAACGGTACAAATCTGCACAAAATCCCCGAAAATTCGCAACACAAACAGTCAATTTTCAAGGCGTCCAAGGGGTACCGTACGAGAAATTGTCGATTGGTGTACCGAAAGAGCTGTGGAGGAAGGAGAAACGGGTCGCTCTAACACCGGCGGTAACCCAAATTTTAACCAAAAAAGGATTCACGATCAACATTGAAGAGGATGCGGGCATCGGCGCCAAATTCCGTAACGAAGACTACGAAATTTCCGGTGGTAAAATCGTCAACAAATCGACAACATTTCAATCCGACATCATACTGAAAGTCCGCCAACCGTTAGAAGAGGAAATCGGAAATTTCCACGAAAATTCAACTCTAATATCATTCCTGTATCCAGCACAGAATAAAACTCTAGTTGATAAACTCGCCGAACGAAAAATCACCGCTTTCGGTATAAATTTCGTTTATAAAACACGACAAATCGAAACGAATTAAAATTTCAGCAATGGATTGCATACCGAGACTTACAAGAGCCCAAGTTTTCGATGCTCTCAGTTCAATGGCCAACGTTTCCGGCTACAGGGCGGTTATAGAAGCCGCCAATCATTTCCCGCGATTCTTTTCCGGACAGATTACAGCCGCTGGTAAAGTACCACCAGCGAAAATTCTGGTTGTTGGCGGTGGTGTTGCAGGATTGGCGGCAATCGGTCAGGCTAAAAGTATGGGTGCTGTTGTTCGAGCTTTCGATACTCGATCTGTTGTTAAAGAACAAGTCGAATCAATGGGGGCGCAATTTTTGACTATTGAGTTTGAAGTTTGTTGAAACGATGAAGTGGAAATTTGTAGATTATCGTTTTGTATTTTAGGAAGAAGGGGCAGCTGCTGGCGGTTATAGTAAAGAGATGTCTAAAGAATTCATCGATGCCGAACATGAATTGTTTGATAAACAATGTAAAGAGATTGATGTTATTATTTCAACGGCTTTAATTCCAGGCAAAAAGGCACCGTTATTGATTCTAAAAGTAAAAAAATCGAATTTTCGAGACAATTTTATTAATTGATTGAATTTAGGAGCACGTTTTATCGATGAAACCGGGTAGTGTTATTGTTGATCTCGCTGCTGAAAATGGTGGTAATGTTGAAACAACAAAACCGGGAGAAGTTTACGTTTTCAACGATGTCACGCATGTTGGTCTAACGGATCTCTCCAGTCGTTTACCGACTCAAAGTTCGACTCTTTACGCTAATAACGTGTCAAAGTTCCTACTTTCAATGGGTAAATTTCCGTAAATTCCCAATACAATTTCTGATTATTGTTCTGATTAGGTGATAAAAATCATTTCTTCATCAACTTATCGGATGATGTGGTCCGGGGTAGTATTGTCCTAGATAAAGGTAAGTGGTTGTGGCCGCCACCGGCTTCAATAGGCCCGCCACCAACGCCCCCAGTTACCAAGAAGGCCGAAATTGTTGCTCAGACGGTAAAAGAGAAGAGTCCACTAATGGCCACCGTTCAAGATTCTCTCCTATGCACTGCTGGTAAATTTACTTAACGGCCGATAAAAATGGGGATTTATTGATGATTTGTTGTAGGAATCGGATCAATTTTAGGTCTCGGTGCTGTATCACCAAATCCAACATTTACAACAATGTTAACAACATTCGGTTTATCCGGAATTGTTGGATATCACACTGTATGGGGAGTAACTCCCGCTTTACATTCACCTCTTATGTCCGTAACGAATGCTATTTCAGGTATTACAGCAGTTGGTGGTTTACTACTAATGGACGGTGGTTATTATCCTACAAATTCTGTTCAAGTATTTCTAAAAACTCTAAAATAGGGCTAAAGACTAAAAATTTATTAAAATTTCAGGCATTAGCTGCAACAGCAGCTCTAGTGTCTTTCGTTAATGTTTTCGGTGGATTTGTGGTCACCAAACGCATGCTGGACATGTTCAAACGGTAATTCTTAAATTTATCTTAGAACCCAATAAATTTAGCGATTTTTAGACCGGAAGATCCACCGGAATATAACGCTCTATATGGAATACCTGCTGTTGCATTCCTAGGAGCATACGCTTGGGCTGCCACTCAAGGCGTATCAGAGATCCATCAAGCCGCCTATTTGGCATCATCCTTGTGTTGTGTGGGAGCTTTAGCTGGTTTAAGTTCCCAAAAAACCTCCCGTTTAGGAAACAATATAGGAATGGTAATTATTGTTTAAAAAAATTTGGGATAATTTACCGTTTTATTTTCCAAATAGATTGGTGTTGCTGGCGGTATCGCTGCAACTTTAGGCCAAATGGCACCGACTAATGAAGTTTTAGCCCAAATGGCCGCTTGCGTTATCGCTGGCGGTGGTTTAGGGACTTTAATCGCGAAAAAGATTCAAATTACTGATTTACCACAACTAGTCGCCGGTTTTCATAGGTAATAATCGATTAAATTTTCAAAATAAATCAACTAAATTCGTTTATTTTCAGTCTTGTAGGTTTAGCTGCTGTATTAACGTGTACAGCAACTTTTATTCATGATTTCCCGAGTTTTGCCACCGATCCAGCTGCCAATGTTGTTAAAAGTGCCCTATTTTTGGGTACTTATATCGGTGGTGTTACTTTCAGTGGTTCATTAATAGCATACGGGAAATTACAAGGGATTTTAAAATCGAATCCTCTATTACTACCTGGTCGGCATGCTTTAAACGCAGGATTACTTTTAGCCAATATTGGTGCCGGTGGTTATCTATTCTACGATCCAAGTCTAGTCGGTGGTTTAAGTGCATTAGGTACCACAGCAGCTCTATCAACAGCAATGGGTGTAACTTTAACTTCAGCTATTGGTGGTGCCGATATGCCGGTTGTAATTACAGTTTTGAACAGTTACTCCGGTTGGGCACTATGTGCTGAAGGTTTTATGTTGAATAATAATTTGATGACGATTGTCGGAGCTTTGATTGGATCATCCGGTGCTATTCTCTCCTACATAATGTGCAAGGTGATTTATATTTCTTGCTAATCGGGTATTTCTTCTAAAATACCCAAATTTTAGGCAATGAATCGGTCTCTACCCAATGTAATTCTCGGCGGTTACGGTACTTCCAGTACCGGTTCAGGTAAACCAATGGAAATCACCGGTACCCATACGGAAATCAATTTAGATGGCGCCGTTGAAGCTATACGTAATGCACGCAATATTGTAATCGTACCCGGTTATGGTTTATGTGTCGCTAAAGCCCAATATCCAATCGCTGAAATGGTTGAGATTTTGAAAAAAAGTGGCAAAAATGTCCGATTTGCTATACATCCAGTTGCCGGTCGGATGCCGGGCCAATTAAACGTTCTATTAGCCGAAGCTGGTGTACCATATGATGATGTTTTCGAAATGGATGAAATCAATGATGATTTCCCTGGAACCGATTTAGTTCTAGTTATTGGTGCTAATGATACTGTTAATAGTGCAGCTGTAGATGATCCAAATTCACCTATAGCCGGTATGCCGGTATTGAATGTATGGAAAGCTGAACATGTTATTGTTATGAAACGATCCTTGGGTGTTGGTTATGCAGCTGTTGATAATCCTGTTTTTTATAAGGCGAATACGTCGATGTTGTTGGGTGATGCAAAGAAAACTTGTGAACAGTTACTAGCTAAAGTTTTAACTACCGAATAATTATATTTTTTTTGTTTTAATTTTAACTATAATTTTTATAATTTTTGTTTTTTGTTTGTTTGTTTTTTTAATTTTTGGGAGAAGTCAAGTCTGATGCTTGCTGTATTATTCCGGTACATAACTCAGGAAAAATGTATTTGCATTTTTTCCTGTTGCTTGCAAGTAACTGTGCTTAAGTATTTTCTAATTTAGTCAATTTTTCCTAATATTTTTACATACCATATAGATAATTCTAAGTATAATTAAATAATTAATTTTATTTTAATTTACTTAAATAATTGAATATAATTTTTAAATAGGACCATCTTTCCAAAACTTACGTGAAACTTTCCCAAATTTACGTTCATATTGCTGAAAATCTGACCAGTTATCAAATGGAATTATTTAAATAAAAAGAATACCTCTTTGGCAATAGTTTTGAGAGTATTAGACATTTGTACTCCTGTATTGGTCACCATCATTTTGAAAACAGTCGGTTTCTGTAGTAAAATGTGTGGATGATCGTATTCAATAGCTTTACCAGCTTCCATCACTAGCACCTGAACAACAAACTAAAAATCAAGAAATTGAACAAACTTTCGCCCCGATTTTTACCCGATCAGAATCCATAATCGTATGCAATCGATGGGCTATCGTTAAAACTGTACAATGCGCAAATTTCGACCGTATCGTTTTTTGAATCAATTGATCCGTTTCTGGATCAATATTCGCTGTTGCTTCATCCAATATTAAAATTTTATTATTCCTCAATATCGCGCGAACTAAACAGATCATCTGTCGTTCGCCGACACTTATATTGGCACCCCCTTCCGTGACATGATAATTTAGACAATTCTCCCCATAGATGTGGTGCGATTTAACGTTGCCGGCTTTTAAAGCGTCCATTATTTCCTCATCTGTATGCTCGTGGAACGGATCGAGATTATAGCGCAACGTACCAGAGAATAGAACCGGTTCCTAGCCAAAATTTGCAATTCTATTATTTTGCTTTCGGTTTATTGTAAATACCTGTGGAATTATCGAGATTTTTCTGCGGAGATCGTAAAGACCGATCGTTTTCGTATCGATATTATCGATCAGAATTTGCCCATTGAAATCTTCCAATCGAAATAAACTCGAAATTAGTGACGACTTTCCAGCACCAGTCCGGCCAACGATTCCAATCTAAATTGAGAAGAATTTTTAAAAATAATCAATTTGGTAGGCGTTTTTGCTACTTTCTCTTGTGGTTGGACTTCGAAAGTGATGTTCCTCAAGACTGGCGGTTTATTTGGATCGTAAAACATGACGAGATATTTAAATTCGATTCTACCCTCCGATGGCCATGTTGGGGGCGGTTTAAATGGCTTAAAAACTACAATTAATTTGAATATTTTTTAAAAATAAGTGGATTTACTAATTCGTGTGGTGGTTCTTGGGGAATTTTCGTAAATTCGAAAATCCGCTCCACTGATGTCATTTGATTCTCCAATTCGGCCGATTGTTTCATGCCCCATTGGAACAAACCACTTATACCAATACATTGGGTTATAACTAAACCAACATTACTACTTGATGATCCTGAAATTTACCAATTTTAGAATGGAAATTCAATAATTACCAGGAATATTAACTGAAAAACATAAAACTGAATGTGGTAAGAGCAATGAATACTGTACAGATGAGATCAATCCAAAAACTGAAAGCTCTGGATGTTGCTAGAAACATAAACCAAGCACTTGAATGCAGATCTTGTAATTTATCGAATTCTTCAATCAATTTCAATTGGGCCTCATTTGAACGTATGGTGACTAAGCCTTGGATTGAGGCTGTAGCATGGGAGAGCATCGGACTTTTAGCTTGAATCAAAACAATATTAATTTATTATAATTAATCTTACAAGAATAAATACTTATGCCATCTAAACGTTTAACACATCGACTAGTTCTCAGATAATATTTCCTCATCAAATAAAATAACAACGAAATAAGGATCGTTGGTATTAGAAGATATAAATTGACTATAGATACAATAATTACTGCACCAACTAAATTTAAAAATAATTGGATTGTATCAATCATTGCAATTGGTAAGAAATCATCAATTGCACCTAAATCTTTAGAAAAACGATTTAAAATCATGCCAGTCGTGTTTGTATTGAAGAATTTCATTGTGGCCTTCATTATATTATCAAACATACGGTTATGTAGCGTCATAGCTGCATTCATACAAACCGTAAAGAATAACCATGAACGAAATATGGCGATTATTGCTGTCATTGATATGAAAAACGAATATAGAAATAGGTAGAAATTGAAGTCGCCTTTGTAGTTTTGCCCATAAGACACCCTGGAATTTATGCGAAATTATAACAATTTGATGTATCGTCATCTGGAAATGTCTAAAATTACACCCTGGGCGTATTCTGAGACTTTCAGAAAGTTGAGATCATCTTCAAGCAAATAGCGTATTTGGAAAATATTTTAAGGATCTATAAGGAGACCAATTGAGCAAAATTTGAACCAGCTAGCTCAAGTTGGTCTGAAAACGATGATGGAGTTTTCAGAAACGAGCTACACAATGGCTCAAAATAACTGAAGATGCTCCTGATTTTTTTAGTTTTCCTCGACTTTATTCTAGAGCGAGTAGGGATGCAATGGCGAAAAATAAAAATACAAATTTGGCGAGCATTCTTAGCTCAAAAATTGCAACATTCTCCAAACGCTAGTTGTTGACCAACTGCCCTATGAGCTAAGAGGTTTAAATTTTGGGCACCCTTATCAATCGTTCTATAGAAGCTAGAACGTGGTGTAGCAACGAGAAATAGAAGATAATCAACATTCGTAAAGTTAATTTTTAAAGAATCTGTGAATACGACCTCGGTTTATTTAGGACATTTGGAGATGGGGGTGTTTTTTTACCATAGGGCCACACTATAATCGACCCCGGTGGCGAATAATTGCGCCGCAACAAACAGCACAATAACCAAATAATTAACTCCAACATTACCGGTAGATTTAAAGAAATCACTGTAGATATGTTTAGTTAAACGTCCACTTGTACGTATTTCTTTAATGTGGTGTACAGTAAATCGCTCAGTTTCTCTACTAACTGTAGCTAATTGTAAACCACTAGCTTTGGATAATTTTCGAACGATATTCTCCAATTTTGTTAATTCTTTATCTATTTCGCTTTCATCTGCTGGTGATTCTTCTTTTAGAAATGTTAGAAAATCTAGACCGGTTTTTTGTAGATTACTATACGTTCCTTTCATTTGTATTACACCCTCATCCATTATAACAATCTGTTGGACATATTGTAAATATTGCAATTGATGCGTTACCAATATAACAATTTTATCAGACAAATATTGCTTGATACAAATATTAAACAAATATCGACTAACTTTCGTATCGACGGCCGATAATGGATCATCTAACAGATAAATATCGGCTTGTTTATAGATACATCTAGCTAGATTAATCCGAGCCCGTTGTCCACCACTCAATGATACACCACGATCACCAACAACAGTCTGGTCACCGTACGGTAACAACTCAAAATCACGCATCAAGGCGCAAACGTGCACAACAGTCTCGTAACGTATCCGTTCGTAACGCCGTCCAAATAAAATATTCTGTCGCACACTACCCGCAAACAACCACGGTTCTTGGGAAGCATACGAAATAATACCGTAAACATTAACTTTACCTTTAAACGGCCGTAATTCGCTCATTATCAGGTGTAAAAGACTACTTCTACCAGCTCCAACGTGACCGATAATTGCCGTTAATTGTCCCGGCTTAACTTCTAAATTGATATCCTGCAGGCAGATTTCTTCATCGAACTTAGCCGACACGTTATCGATAGAGATTAAAGCTCGTTCACCAAGTAATTGATCATCGGTATCGTCAAAATAATAACTCTCAGTATCAGATTGTGTGGGTTCTTTAATTTGAGTCTCTTCCAATATTAGAAATTGTTTAATCCGGGCTATTGCCACTTCTAATTCGGCTGCATTGGTGATGCCTTGTGGGAAATAAACGGTCATTGTTTGGCGGACGATTTGATAGAACGATATTAGAACGAAAATATTTTCGGATAATGCGGTTTGATGGTAGAAGAATAGCGCGATTGCTGTTAGAAAGATTGCACTTCTTGTTGTGAACATAACGAATGACATCATTAATCCGCGTATAATTCCGCAATATTTTAAAACCCGAATCTCCTCTTGTCTCTGTTTGTAAACCAATTGACTGAAAGGTCTCTCCCAAGCGTACATTTTAATCACTTGGATGCCTTTAATCATTTCGTTCATTTGGCGAATTCTTTCGTCGGTTTTTATTGCTGATCTCATGCGAAATATGGCCGTTTTATATCCGAAATAAGCTAAAATTTCATTGTTAACAAATCTTCAAGTTGTTTGCAATACAAACCTTGAATTGGTATGAAAAATAAGAGGGTAGAAAAGCCAATAGCAGCCGGAATTCCCGATTGTCGATACATGAAATATAAACAACAAAGAATTTGTAATGGTGCTATCCACAAGTAATGAATTAGACCCAACGACATATCGAAACGGTTCACATCATTCGATAATAAATTAACCACAATTCCATCAGTTTCACCAGACACTAAAGGTAAATCAATCTTCAACGCCTGTAATTTTAATTTTTAATCATCTCAATAATTTCCAAATGAATCCACCTTTCGATAGATCAAAGAACAGCAAGCAATCCTCATTTTCATGCCTAAATGAAGCAATCCCATGAAACACGGATGAAATACCAAGACATTGATAATAGTACAGGCAACTATGCCGAATGCAAAAAAATAGGCTTCACTCCGATGAATTGGGCCTTGATTTGGGGTAAAGTACCACCATACTCGCCAGAAATACGTCGGCGAATCTAAACTTTAATTAATCGACAATTTAATTTATCTTATTGGGTAAATTTGAAAGTCTTACGGTACAGAACTTGGCTCCTCGGTCTGTTCAAAATAACGCAACAATAAGCCCAAGAATAACGGTTGGTAAAATCTCGTACCAATCTCCATTACAAACAATATAAAACCATAAATACAAATTTCGAAATAGAAACATTTCAATAGTGCTTTAAGTAGATTCGGTTTGTGTTTGGTGTGTTTTGTACGTTCCATTTCTTTTTGCCAGATTTTCGCTAATTTCGCACCAAGCAAACTGGACTGATGCTCGTCAAGCGGTTGGGTTAGATCGGATTCGTCAATGTCGCGTTTGTTACCGGTACGGAGTATCGGGATTGTGTACCAGAATGTGAAAATCGACAACCAATTGGCGCGTTTTTGGAAATGTTGAGGCAAGATGTCATCCTCATTTGGTCTCATTGATACTGTTGACACCTGTCAAAATTTGTTTTGACAGTAAAAATTTGTGAGTTTGATCTTAAACTTCATCTACTTGGTTTTGGGGCTTTTGGGCGATGCCACTTTAAAATGGTCGAAGGGATTCGTTAAAATTGCTGAAAACTTCCAGAGAATCTTTTTCATGTAGCTTTGCGGCATTCAGTTTGATTTTTAGACAATAGAATTTATAGATTTTACTATGCAATTAACCCAAACAATCTACAGATAATTTTATTAAATCTAACTCTAGAATCCCAACGATTTTCCTCAACGAAACTTTCAAAAATAGAAGGTCGTGATCCTTATAAATTAGAGAAAATAACCACCCGATAACAATAATTTATTTTATTAATTTTTCCCAAACGAAAAATAATAACAGCACTTTCATTATCAGAAAGGTCACCTAATTGGTTATCGTCAACGAAGCAAAGTCAATATAAATATTAACGATAATAGACCAGTCATTTTTGCTCAACTATTGTAACAACCAAGACCATGTCGGCACCTTTAGTTTGTATTAAAGATTTTGAAAAGTACGCCTACACTGTGTTGCCAAAGAACGCTTTGGATTATTACCGGAGTGGCGCCGGTGCTGAAGAAACGCTAAAGCATAACCGCCGATCTTTCTCAAAGTAAGTCAAAATAATTCGCAATTTAACCCCAATTAATTTGTCGCGTGTTAGATTCAAGATCCGTCCGAGATGTTTGCGGAATGTCTCGAATAGAAGTTTATCAACGACAGTTTTAGGACAGAAAGTTTCAATGCCTGTGGGTGTTTCGCCAACGGCAATGCAGCGTATGGCGCACCCGGACGGGGAATGTGCAAATGCCCGTGCAGCTCAAGCAATGGGCACAGTCTTCATTCTAAGCACAATTGCTACAAGCAGCATCGAAGAAGTCGCCCAAGCTGCACCGAATGCTATCAAATGGTTCCAACTCTACATCTATAAAGATCGTGCAGTGACAAGGAGTTTAGTGAAACGTGCCGAAATGGCCGGTTTTAAAGCTCTTGTCCTAACTGTTGATACCCCAATGTTTGGATTACGTTTAGCCGATGTGCGTAATCGATTCGCATTACCGCCACATTTGAAATTCGCTAATTTTACCGGCGATAAAGCTACCGGAATCAATCAAACAATCGACGGTTCAAGCCTTAATAATTACGTTAATAATCTATTTGACGCATCACTCGAATGGAAAGATATCAAATGGTTGAGGAGTATAACGAATCTTCCGATTGTATTGAAGGGAATATTAACGGCAGAAGATGCAATTATCGGTGTTAAAATGGGCGCTTCTGCTATTTTGGTATCGAATCACGGCGCTAGACAAGTCGATGGAACTGCAGCATCGGTAAAATTAATTATCGATGATTATTATTTCAACTAATTGGTAATTCTAGATTGAAGCATTACCGGAAGTTGTTAAAGCTGTCGGCGATAAAGTCGAGGTCTATCTTGATGGTGGTGTAACTGATGGTACGGATGTGTTTAAAGCGTTAGCTCTGGGTGCTAAAATGGTAACAATTCATGCTTATTTTCTTTATTGAAGTTTTAAAAATTGGTTAATTTAGGTGTTTATGGGACGTCCGGCTTTATGGGGTTTGGCCCATAGTGGCGAGGATGGAGTTAAACGAATTCTTGAGATTATCAGGACTGAATTGGATTATACCTTGGCTTTAACGGGTAAAATTCTATTTCATTATTTTTATCGACCCAATGGAAGATTAATAAAATAATCAACATTTCATACAAGATGATTCATGATTTTAGCATTTAATTTTATATTTCTAGTTGGTGATAGTTATAAATCATTCTGTATAATTGAATAAAATAGACCTATTTTCAACTGTAGATTGATTTTATATTTTTTAGGGTGCTCATCGGTGGAGAAAATCGAAAAAGACATGGTCGTACACGAGTCGTTCTACAGTCATCTTTAATTTCAAGACAATTTAGTGCATTTTTAAAAAATAATAGGATTGTTTATAAATCTAAGAATTTAAGATAAAATTATGATAAAATTCTTTGCAAATTTCTATATTTACTCATTAGATAACGTGCGGAATTTTCCGCTAACTCACCCTATACTATACAGCGTGTTTAAAATACAAAATTCAAAAAAAACTTTATTATTGATTATTGAAATTCAGACAATCAAACCTGCACTTTTTGGCATTCTTCCTTCGTTCAAAGACCAAATCAGCGGCCGTTTCGAACGTTTCCTCAACATTCACCGCCAATTTCGCTGAAGTTTCGATGAACCCTTCAAAATCGAATTGTTCCACAACTTTTAGCGCCTCCTCCCTAGTCACCGGCTGTTTCAACCATCGATTCAACTCGATCATCGTCCCTTTGTCTTCCAATAAATCGCACTGTGTTCCAACTAGCAGCACCGGCGTATTCTTGCGACAATACAACTGTACGTGTAGAGCCCATTTTTGGACGATATTCTGCAACGATTCCGATGACACCATCGAGAAGCACAATAAAACTATATCAGCCTGTGTGTAAATATCCGATTTGATACAATTTTCAAACGGTCTTTCTTTCGTCAAATCTTTAGCAACAACGACGATTTTCAAATCGATTATTTTCGAGGCGATTCTCACGAAATAATCGTAATGTTGATAGATCGGTTTGATGAAATCTTGGCGGAATTGTTTGAAAATAAATCGCCCAACTAGGGCGTGTTTACCGATATTGTAATCGCCGAGTATTGTGATTTGGACAGTTTTAGACATGATCGAGGTTTGAGTTAATTTGAATGTTGAATTTACCTGGAGTAGCCTTTTAGAAATTCAAATTCGGGGAAGATCGGATAATAGGTAAAGGTGGTTGTCCACAATATTGAGTATGCACCGGTCTTAAGACGGACGTCTTTGGTGATGATTGTGCAGGAAATGCTTCACGATTGATAAAATTGTTTCGTCTTATCGTGCGTAATTCTTTGTTGTGCGATTTGTATAAAAGCTGATCGCATTGCTAATTGAAGTTCATTTGAGTTCTGAGTGGTGATTTTTTAATTTTACAAAATGTTCACGAATTTGTCTAACGCTGAGCAGAAGCAGCGTCTGGTGAAGTTAGGCGCTTTCGCTGGATTGTACGTGTTCGGATTCATTGCATTTGGTTGGGTAAGTTCTAATTGTTTTAATTAAAAAAGTTTATTTAAAAATTGTTGGTTTCTAACAGCTAATGTGGTATTATATCATCGAATCCAATGCGACTATCGAGAGCGCTGATCGAGCCATTAACGAGTTGGAAATGGCCAGGAAATCAATAATCGACGTTCAAATCATGAGAAATTATCGACAAGTTTCCGTGGAAGTTTCCTATAAGACAGCCACAGAAGATCGTAATCTCAACCACATGATTTATCAATTTAATCGAACAATCATGGAGGATATTAGCAAATTGGCCAATAATTCCGATGTTCAGGAATGTTTCGCGAAAACCACAAACTACAATCGAAAATATTTCGATTTTGTTATGAAATTTAAAGATTGTTGTGTTGCTGAGCGAGTCAAATTGTTTGAAAATAAGCTACAAAGCTATCTAATGGAAGCTATCGGCCAAATTGATCGTATTTTTAATGGGCTAAAACGCGAATATAACGTTTGCAAGAAGGCAGTTTTGGCCGATTGTCTTAACAATGTTGTTATTTCAGTTGATGTAGCCAAGACGGAATTCGGTCAAATTTCCGATCGATTCTCGAACACGATTGCTAAATATTCTGGAAAATTCACTTTGGATGTTTTTGATTTTGTCAAAGCAAATCTCCAAGATTTTGCAGACCATGTGCAGGAATGTGTGGAAATTTGTGTCAATTGTGTCTAACGAATATTTAACGCACATTGGCTGTATTAACCAAAATTTGGGGGTAAATAAAATAATTTTAGTCTTTAAGTACTAACAATAAGTCACATAATTTTGTTGATTTTACACGATAATAAATAACAAACATTTGAAGCTTATCTACACTCAAAACTCTGGAGCATCTGAAATACTACATATCTACAATATTAAGGTATAAATTACCAATTGTTTTCAATTTTTTTAATATATTATCTTTATATTTTTGATGGATTTCTAATTACGACGACATTGGCTACGACATGGTCTTAATAAAGTTAATTTGAAGCATTTTTTATGTTTTTTTTTCACAAGTCCTACAATTTCTTGTGGATTTCTAATCTTTTACTACTTTTTGTATTCTCAGTTTGGCAATTGGAAATTTAGTTTATCGAATCTGTTACCATTTTCGTGAAAATTCATGTTCGATTCAATCAGAAATACCAATATTCGAAAAATTTGTGTGAAAAGCTAAGAATTTTTATCATCCTCAGGATTGGATTTATTATAATCAATCTAATTTTCAATTATTTATTAATGAGACAAGAAAAAGCTACAATGTTATTTAAAACTAACAACAATAAAACACCAACATAATCCATCAAGCAATTCAATTAATACATTTGTGCATAGATTGAAAAATTTGAAACGGGCCGAATCTAAGAACCGGCCTAATAACTTCCCCGACACATTCCGAATAGTTAATCATGAATTAGAAAAATAAATTAAAGACAAGTATCAGAAGTCGACAATTAATGGACGAGTCCAAGTTTTAAAAAAAACTAACTTACTATAAAAATCAAAATCGGGAATCAAGAGCCGTGGCTATCTCACCATCACTGAAAAATTCAATGAGAAACCAGCACCTCGTCAACCAAATCTCTGTTCATGTGTGGTTCCACACACACTTTTCAGTTCAACTTTCTTATAAACTCGATACACGATTCAATTGCGAAATGTTGACAGAACCACAGAACTGTCATTTCAAAATTTCGCAACTGAATTTTCTATGGCAACCGATCCCTTATAGAAGGCGGCAAATTTGAATTGGTTGACTACACTATTTTGCCAATTTTATGCCCTAATTAAAAAAAGAAAAGAACATCGCACATGAGGGGTATTGTTTCGAACATAAAAGCACATGCCCTTTCGATTGGTGATATCAAATTAATATGTTATCTTAAATTTTTTTCAATCAACCCCCTCCTTCTTCCACCCCCGTGGTCCGATTGGCACCAAAAACTAATCAACTCGAACGGCCACCAAATGGTTTGCGCTGACCAAATTTGAGCTCAATCGGTTAAACCGTTTTTGAGTAATCGTTGGAGAAACGACAGACACACACACACACACACACACACACACACACACACACACACACACACACACACACACACGGACATCATGCTAAAAACTTCAAAAACGTGTTCAGGGGACCTCAAAACGTAAAGATCTGGTGAAATCTCGAATTCGAAATTTTGGTCCGAAACTAATAACTTCCCTACCCTCTGGTCGGGGAAGTTAAAAAACAAAATACATAACAAATTATATAGAATAGTTATACGATAACTAGACTAGAGTTAGGATTTTGTTCCCTAGAAGGAGCAGTAGGGGATCTAATTTTTGAAAAATTTGACAAGAGCGGCACATAAGTTTCAATTTTGAATCAGTTGTTTTCTCCGTTAACAAACAACAACAAGGCAAAGTGCTCTATATCGACAGCAACAGAATTTAGAAAAACAGTCGACCAATTAATTATAAAGATTTTTTTAACTTAGCAACGTCATCGCTAAAACGCACGTGTTTGATTTTAGCGAAATTTTGACAGATTCAGCTACGCACAAATTTATAAATTATTTATAATTCTAAATTCATTTACTAATTCTGTTGAATATCAATCATAGAAATTATTTTTATATTTAATATATTTCAAGTAAATTGCCGATTATTTGTATTTTAAATCAATTACGCCACTGGTACGTTTTGACAGTTAATATTCTTATTGTGCGACTGTAGATCTTACTCTAACAATGACGTATTAAAGTTTCGAAGTACATTAAACGAATCGATGCCATTAAATTGTATTACAACAATTAAATACGTTGTTGATGTACCTAAAATATACAAAATTATCGTTTTGTGAATATCAATAAAATCAGCTGCAGTAAATTCCGGGAAATGTGTAACGAAATATTCGATAAATCTATTGATTTCTTCACGTTCTTTCGATAAAAGATCATTGAATTGCCGACGTAAATTATATAAAAGACTGATCGTTTTATTAGCACGATCCAAAACAGAATCACATTGCAGTATTAGGATTACTGTAGTAATCTAGAATTGATACAAATTTAGTTTTTGTAATGACAATAATCAGATTGAAACTTACAAACAATAATGAAACCGTTAGCAGATTTGATAGAGCAATAAATCCAATATAAGTCACATTGTAATGATAGCTATTCTTGAAAATATCATCTAAATCATCGATTAAACGTGTACTAGTAAAGATGACAATCAATAAAATCGGCCAACCGAAAATACTATTGTAATTGTTCATTAAATCGTCCAATAAGCGATAATAATGTTGGATTTTGACCATTGATTCAATTGTTGTATTTTTTGAAACTATCGTTATTCCATTTTGATTTAATTCAATCAATTCTTTTAGGATTAAATGATTAAAATGTTTGAAACGTTCATTGATAGAACGTACAATCATCAACATCAATATACTATAATTGACTACACAATAAAATTGATACCAACTGATTGAGTAATGATAGAGATAATTAAAATCGGTTGCAGTTACCCATATGAAATTATCAGCAAATATCAATAATAATAAACATAATTGTGTTATAATAAATTCCAAAATTGGAAATTTACTTTTAAATCGTTTCCCTGTCTTCTCCAATAAATCAAACAAATTCTCCCAATTCTGCCTTTTAGTAAATGCACTACACAAAATCGTATTCATATTGAAACCATAAGCAACCACTTCCATTAACATCGCAATTATAAATTTCATCGATCCAAAAGCGTCATAATCACGATAATGATGCGTTAAAATTACACCAATCGTTAGAAGAATCGATAAAATTATCGCATAAAACTGGCGGAATGTCAATGATTGATTTTTGGACTTCTTTACAATCGGAGCGTAACCCAAAATTTTACCCAAACCCAAATATAAATCTATTAGATTCGTAGTCATTGTTCTACAATAACAATGATTGGTAAGACTACTTATTTTATAGGCGTTTTCTGGGTCACATTAATATTTTTACATTATTTATTAATAATAAAAAAGTTTTACAACGGCAATAATGGGAGAGTTAAGGGAAACGTTGAGGTGTTTCCGCTTTTTTATTAGTTAATGGATTAGTAATTATTGTGTTCGATTCTGAATTTTTCTAGTTGTTGAAAACAGATCGATCTTTCTGTCTTGAAAATTGCCAAATACTGATGTAAATGTCTCAAAAATTACCTAAAATCTGAGTTTTAGGCCAAAAAGTAGTTCAAAAATTATCTAAAATCCAGTTGTAAAATCAAAAAATTTCCCCAATTATTACAATTAAAGAGTAACATTTGTTAAAAGCTGACTACGGAAATCTATCAATAAATAAATTGTTAATTTGGTGTTAAGAATCAAAAATTGCCTAAAATTTTGAGTTTTTGGACAGAAAATTGCTCAAAAATCATTTCGAATCTTTGTAATATAGAAAAATTTACGCAATGAACGACCTCTTCGTCACAGTTACAAGGGTAAAATTTGCCAAAAAAATTATGGGAATCTATCAATAAGTGAATTGTCGAATTCGAGCGATCAAAATATTGAGGGTATGTTAAAATGGGGAATTAAATTTAAACGAAATTACAGAAAAATAAGTCTTTTAGGAACATTGTACCATATTGAATGGCATTCAAAAATTTACTCTAATAATTTTAATAAATCTACTCTATTTAAACAAAAAACGAAGCCACATAAGCTGCAACATTAATTACAAGCGATCTAATATAATTCACAAATTGTTGACTTTAAAATCGTTGAATTTCCCAAATTTTAATAGATTTGTTTCAATTGAAGTGTCACAGTTAGATAGAGAATCGACGTACCGACAATATTTAAAATCGTATATCGACGCAATTCAAAGAAACTTGCCGCTGTAAAAGCCGGCAAATTGTTTCGAATGAAATCAATTATTTCATAGAATTCTTGACGTTCCCTATAGAATCGTGTTGGGAATGTTTGATAAAATACCAGACACAATGACAATGTTTTTCTGGCTTCCAAATAAATTAAGTCGCACCAATTAATTACAGAAATTGAAGCACCCTGAAATTTAATAAAATAAACAAATATTTATCTTTTCTATTTAGAATTACTCACAAAAATCAATGATAAAATGAATAAATTTGACAATAATAACTCGTAAACATCCGGTGTATTGTAGCTATCAACAAAGAAATCGCCTGCATATTCTAAGAATAAAAAGCCCAAAGTTATTATAATTAAAAGTAACGGAATTCCGAAAGTTTCATTGAATAAATCAACGATTAATTTAAAATTGTCATATTCACGTTCTATATGTTTAATAAAACTGATTGAATATTTCCCATTGACTCTAAAATTACTGTTGTTTAAATATTGTTCGATTTGTTGATTTAATTTTTTCAATTTCTTCGCAATTAAACGTAGAATAATCGATATTAGTGTTGTATAATAGAACTGACAAACTAATTGAGTCAATTGAGCTGTATACGTTTGGAAATATTCAACACCATCACTAAGACGCCAAATATAAGCATCATAAATTATTGCAAGAATAATTAGAGACTGTAGAGTGAAGAATTCGCAACAATACCACCGTTGTTTTCGATTCCTTTCAAGATTATTTAAATATTTCAACAATTCGTCCCATTGTTTCGATTTAAACCAACTGGCCATTATTATTGTCGTGATATTCGATAAATAGATCACAATATCAAGTACAATATCATCGACTAATTTAAAATCGAGTATATCACTATAATAGACTTTCGCATAACAACAATACAAAGTAGCCGATGTAAAGATTGATAACAATATTATCGGATAGAAATTATTTGTTATAAATCGATTTGTACGCGGCACAATGGCTATAAATTGTGCAAAATTTATCGCCACTTGTAATGTTTGAAAACTCATGGTTGGTTATAGGAAATGAATTGTTTTGTGTTAGAAAATAAATCATAGAAAATTGTTAGTTGACTTTGATTGAAGATCACAAATTTCTTGTCAAAAAACGATTAAATCTTGACACGCTACCGTTCAATTTATCAAACAATTGTCCTGTTTTGACACGAATAAATTCAATTAGTACGACGATTAGTACAAATTGTCGATTGTTGATTCTAGTTTAAATAAATATCCGTTCATCGATAAAATACTTGGAATAGATGAATTAAAATGGGGGAAATATTCTAAAAAGTTCAAATTTTTATATTTTCTTTTTGAGTTTTTATTGAATTATCGATTTTTAAAGAAAAAATTCAATTTTCGGTATATTGAGAATTTGTGCAAAAATGGTGGATGCGCTAGGAGACTTTAACCTACCTGTTATACCTCAACTTGCTAATTATCCTTCCTGTTTCTTCTGAAATGATTTTTATCAATCAAAATGATTAATTTTGTGTTCGATTTTATGGAATATAAACCATCTAAAAATCCATTTGTCCAAAAAGACACTTTCTAATCCCGAGTTTGTCTCCAATTGTCGAAATTTCGCAATTGAAACACGATTAATGGTAATAAAAGTGTAATTTTCCCAAATCTACAATCAATAATACTTAAATTGCTCCTAAAAGGAATAAAAGCTGCTTATTATAAGATCGTAAGACATTTTTTTGAATAATTAATGCATCCTTGAATAAAACAAAAGCTTTCAATATTCCATTCGAACTAATTTTCTTTCGTATCGGGATATTTACTGCAGTGGAAATGTCTGAAAATCTTTGGAATTATTTTGTGAAAATCGCGGAATTCCTCAGAATTTTACCAAAAACCTATCGCAATACTGCTGAAAAGTATTTCTATATAATTCTATCTTGTGTTTGGATCTTGAGTCTTTGTATTGTACCAATTTATTTACTGATAATCAGTAGTGCTGGGCCGATAAAAACGAAAGTTGTTATAAATTATATCAACGCAATACTCCTTGCTGTTCTGGTTGTATTTTCGATAGCAAACGGAACGATGATCAAGCGAAATGATTTCGAAATGATGAAGAAATTGATTAGAGAGACATATAATAGAATGGAATTATCGAAAAGTACAATAACATGGGACACATTTATTATAATATTTATCGTAATTATTTTCATAATTCTACAAATAATTTTAATTGTACTCACTCAAAATCCGTGTAAATTGATATTAATGATGCAGAGACAGTATCAGATTACAAATATGTTTCTAATGATCGTAACTAATCGATGTCTGACGAGGCGTTTTATTTGGTTAAATAAGAAATTCTCAACTTGTTCACATTATAATTTCCGAAAGATTTTCAACGAATGTGAGCAAGACTTTTACGATTTGTGTACAATTATCCAGCATTACAATTCATTTTTCGGTTGGACCATAATGATAATAATCCTTCATTTTTCTTTAATTACATTAAATTTAACAGAACAACTAATACAAGGCGACTATTCGTTCAAATATATGGTTAATAATGTTAATTCTCTATCATTAATCATCACTATTGTAAGTTTGATTTTTATCATTTTAATTTTTAATAGTTCTGATGATTAATTGAATTTCAGTTGATTTGTATAACGGTTCTAATCAGTTGTGATTGGGTGACACGAGAAATTAAAAATACCCGACATATTTGTCATAAAATTTACTGTAAATTATCGGATAATAATAGGGCAGTAATTGAGAAGGAAGAATTGTGGGAATTTTTAAGATTTTTATACCAGCGATATCCGAAATTTATGGCCGGTGGTACTTTCGAGATTAACCGTAATCTATGGCTAAACATTCTCGATGTGATCGTAACGTATCTCATCGTCACGCTATATAAATAATGAGAATTTTCAATAACATTCCAACACTTTATAATTAATTAGCTTAGAAGTTTTAGCAATTAGAATAAAATACCATGAAATGGTATATAGGGAGTGGTTTTCTTCAATAAATTTCTTAATTGTTATTTTTATTAGATAAATTTGAAATACTACAAAACTACAACAACCGCCCTTTGAATTCTCCATTAAAACCATTATTTCCACAATTTTCCAAGTAAATAAAACAACAATACAATTAGGCCAATTTTTACGACCTTATCCACTATCCACATCCTATAATTTGTTCGAATTTTATCGTTTTTTGTAATTTAAATGCAAACAAAATCGATATTTACACTCGCATATGTCGCCAAGCTGCCGGAATTGTATCGTCACTCTCCTTCAAAATATTCCTACGGACTGTTCGTGTACAATTTGCAAAATACTGACGCAAATCCAATTCTTTCGGTTCAACTTCGAACACCTCCTTTTCGGTTTCATTCAACAACGATAGAACGATATTTTTACCTTTATTGGTGAAATTCCATCGTTTCGTTGTGTAGTATTCAAACATTTCATTGCCTTTCTGTATACGCTTTTGAATTTGATATAAACTGAAAGAACTACAATTAATATCAAATATTTATAGAAACAGCAATCAAACATTGGTTTATATCGGAGCATAATCAATAAACCATCAATAATAATAGCCGGAATTATTTGAAATAGAAAGAAACATATTTCGTGCACCCATCGGATATGTTTGATTGAACCACCCGGATACCAAACAACCCCATTTAATGGTATAATGTTAAAAATTACATATTTGCCAATATCGAGAATTTGTTCCCATGTAAAATTATATTCCGCCGATGCTGTACAATTGATAACAGGTTCATTTCTACAAAACAACTTTATCAATATTATAATCATCGATTAAATTAACTAATTACTGATCGATATTTAAATAATACCAAGTCGCTAATAAGAAACCGTTAATCGTATAATCGGCCGGTATAAAATCCGCATAAGAATCGCTTTTCATATACATGGTACGAATAATTCCTTTACCTGCACCCACTAAAATTCCCATAGGGCCTTGTAGATTGTTACACCAACCAGGAAACGGTTCTCTATACGTTGGACAAACTATAAATTCGAGTTTTAATAGAGGAAATATTTGGAATTCTGAAAATTTACCAACTGAAGGTCGGATGATTACAACAGGAAGTTTACCGATTTGTTCGGCGATTAAAGCTTCAGCACAAGCTTTACTGAACGTATAAGTGTTCGGACAATCGCCCAATAATCTTGAAAATAAATTGATTATAATCGAATAATTGTCGAATGTTGTAATATTACAATTTGGTTAATTGGGGACAATTATCATCGTTCATCCATTCGATAGCATTGAGCACAACATGCGGGTTAGCTGGAGGCGCGTAGATTTTATCGTAGAGAATTTCTTCCTTTGGGAAAGCGTAAGCTGTAGATATGTGCATCAATAACTGGAGATTTCGGCTATTAAAATTTGTAATTAATTAGAAATTGGTTTGTTACTTTTAGTTTTTTACACCGTAGCGCTAGATCGATGACATATTTCGTGCTTCTTGTATTCATAATAATGGCACGCCGTAAACTATCATCGAATCTCGTGGAAGCGGCTGAATGGTAAATAATTTCGACTTCTTCATAGAGAATCTGGCGGTCTTCGTCGGACATACCGAGGTTTTCTTCGCAAATATCGCCGGGTATTACTTGGCATTTTTTCACGGCGTCCGGGGTTTTCTCCTTTAAAACGCTAAATAACTAAAAAATCCAGTTAATCCAGTCAAATTAATCGATTTGGAACAATTTTACCACATTGTTGAAGATATCGTCGAGTCTTTCGTTCGGATGTCTGCCTTTTTTCGTTCTTAACAACAAATAAATGCGTTTAACATCGGTACAACGGAGGAGTTTCTCGATGAGGACCTTGCCCAAAAAACCAGTACCGCCAGTAATGAAGATGGTTTTGTTGTGGAAGGTTTCCGAGATGCGATTTTGTGATTTGGATATATTTAATACCATTATGTTGGTAAAAATCTATGAATTTATTTGTAATAAATAGACGATTAGAAACAATATCAGATACATTGTTGATATAAATAGGAAAATTTTCAAATCATCAAATATATTCAAAGCGGACATTTTTTATAAAAGATTTGTCATTTTTACTTGAATTTGGCACGAAATAATAATTGTCAATACTTACCGATCAATTGTTCTGAAAAAATTTTATCAACGTGTTTATCGTAAAAGAAATTATCGACTGTTAACTGTTAGTATTGCATTTAGATTTATATACGTTTGAGGTGACCTAGAGGCGAGTGCAAATGAAATGCAATATCGATTTCCCCATTGAGTCACGAACAAAATAACGCAAATTTTCTTTGATTTTTCCAATAATTTGAGCAAAAGTGATGGGCTCAGACTAAATACGGTCCATTTTACTATCTACAAATTGAAACTACGCTATAAAACGTTCGATATTGTTTTTAAGTGGGTAATTAAAATTGTATTAACATGTAATGAAGTAAAGGAATTTTTCGAGAAAAAGTGACAATTAAACATTAGTCGTTTATTTATTGCTAGTTTTTGATATAATTTAATTCTATTGCGACTACAAATACAGCGAACGCCACTTAATACTTATTCGTATTGTAAACGGGATTTTTGGACAATTGGTCACTTTGAAGGCTTCAAACGATATTCTGAGGACCTGGAATTGCTTCTGGAAATAATTTTAATAGTAAAAACTTAAAGTACAGTTTTGTAATATTGAGATTTTGCTAAATAAATAGCCGAAAGTGGCTCAAATTTTTCAAAATTTTAACTTTTCGTTTTCCACAGCAGTAAAATGTTTCAAAAAGACCACATATGAGTCTTTAAAACATTCTAATTGCTCCTCAATTTGAAATGACCAAGTTTCAAAAGATCAGAGCTGTATGTGTGTTCAATTACCTTAAACGATACTCAATAATTCTTGCAATTATTGGAAATTAACCGTAATGAGTTAAAGTATTTACAATTTTTATACCAAACGTAGTACTCGATTTTTTTTATTTAAATGTAATTTCACTTCAAAGTTGTAATTATACATAATAAATTTGAACCAGAAAACTTCAGTTGTAAGGTTTTTGATCACTAATAATAAACCCACATTAAATTGAATTTATCAAGATCGAATTTAATAAATATTTTTACCTTCACCGAAATATTAACCAAAAAATATGTGTTCTAATTTTCACTTTTAATAAATTGACAATTAGGTAAAATAGAAAACAAATATTTGGCCATGGTGATCCAATTATTTCCATAAAATTCGCATGTCAAAGTAAATCAAGGAAATAATCACAGAATTCACAAAAATCATCATACAATTTCGATGAGCATCTTCTCATATAGCAGCATCATGGATATTTTTACTCCATTTACTCTATTAGTTGCTTTTTTAATCGTGTCTTTAAACTTTCCATTTTAACAGGTCGAATCCTTGAAATCCCATATACCTCAATATGTATTCAAAACAATAATATATCAATTCCTTAATTGATAAATTATGAAAATTGTTCGTATAAAAATAAACTAATGGCAATTGATGCGTTTCTATTTTTTCTTTTCAGAAAAAAAGCAATTGACAAATTGAGGCTAATTATCAGGTAACAATATGTCAAGTATGTAAATTAGGGTCCATGGGCCAACATGTACAATTACTTAAGCAATAATCAAGTAATTCAGTGATTATTTCAATTTTCAATCAATAAAAATTTCATAATGCAATACAAAAGCTCAAAATCAAACTGCCATATAATAATAATAAACAATAATAGGATTACACGTGTAAAAAATTATAAAAACAATTATTCTTTGTAAAAAGTTATAAAAGAAATATAAAAATGTCGAAAAATAAAAGATAAATTGAGAGAATTAATTTAAAATTTGACCTTCATTAATTCCCTCAATTTATCTTTTATTTTTTAACATTTTTTTAATAACATTTTACAAAGAATAACCCTTTTTCTAGCTTTTTGAATCTGCTGATGCGAAATTTCCCGAAACACGTGTAGTCCTATTATTGTTTGTTATTATATGGGAATTTGATTTTGAGTTTTTGCATTTCATTATTGATAATAATCTTATGGATTATTGAATTACAAATATAATAAAAATTTAATCGAATAATAGAATTGAATTTTAACGTAATCTTTTTTCTTCTATCACTTCAAATTGACCAAGTCGAAATACCTAGTTTCATCACTTCTATTGCCTTCATTATAAGTCATTAAAAATTGTTTGACTATAAAAGGTTGTTAAAGAATTAGCACTTACTTCAATCAGACATATAAGTTTAAATTGTGCAATAAGACTTAAAGGTGGCTGAAAAGAAGACAATTTTCAAATATTTACTGAATTTTTCATTGAATTTATCTAAAATTACATAATCGTTGATTCTCATTTTTATTATAAAAGAATATAAAGGAAATTTCAACAATTATCTTCTTAATTATAAGATTTGTTCATTTTTCTCCTATATAGACCTCAATTTCTGATTAACGATGTGTGTTGGCAGTTTTTGATTTTAATCCATTGTTAACTGGGAAGTCCTAATTGCTCAGCATTAAACAGTATAGAAAATATCCATAATGCTCTCAATTTTCAACGGTGAAAATACTGTGTATGGTTTCGAAACAACTGTAACTCTATACGAAAGCCAATAATGGAGAATACATCACAAATCCAGTGATATTCATCTATACTCTATTTTTGCACTAGGAGTAATAATTGAAGCCGCGTTTACACAGGAAAAGTCACTAGAAACAAAAACTGGATCGTTTTGACCGTAAATTTAAATATTGATGGTTCGTTTTTACTTTAAATCTAACATATTTAGCTCCCTGTTAGGAACTGAGTTTTATAATTAGCAAGTAACATACTAGAGTACTATCAAAACTTCAAAATCCAAAGTTTCGTAGGCATTACCGCATTACTTTGTAAACTTGTCTGTAAACTAGCCAATGGAAAGCTAGCATTCAGGCGCGAAAAATTTAAATCACTCCTCCTAGTTTAAGACTAGAGTATAGAAATAGTTCAAATTTTAGAATTTTTAAGCTTATAAACAAATAATTGGATAAAAAACTATTGCAAAAGAATAAATTACAATAAATTATCCATTTTTTCAACTAAAGTACAAAAGTCAGGGACACAATATAAACAAAACCGTGTTCATAGCCATTTTTTAGACAACTAGAATTAACAAAGGATACAAAAATAGTTTTGCATACCATGCCAAGTTTGTCTAGACATATAAATTAATAAGTAGATAAATAAATAATAAACAAAATCATAAATCTATCCTTATTTATTATTTTCTATAATCGTGAGACCGGTTTCGGACAATTAGTCCATCTTCAGTCGCTCGTCAATTGATTTGTTAAAAACATTTTAAAAATATGATAAAGCATGTTCCAACACATAAACCAGAGAATTTCAATAATCGTCTATAACGTATTAGAAATTTTTAAAAATTATCATTATCAATAAAAAAATTCGGGAAAATATAACCTAGATGATGTCTATAAGACACTAAATTTTAAATCATTTTTAGTGTTTATGTTCGTTCTAAAATGCATGTAAGCTTGTTAATAGTACAACAATCCGGTTCTTAATTAGTCAACTGTAATTTTTTATATGAAAAGTAGTAGTTGTTGCATATTTTTAATTTTACAAATTTTAGAGACTATCCTCTTGTAGATATTTAAAATTGAAAGTTTGTTAAATGACCTTTCCATTATATTCTGTACTCAATTAAACAGTTCATTCCTAAGCCAATGATTTCAGATTTCATAAAACTGGCTTTAAAACTGTTTTTTCTTTGAAAATTTTCTCGAACTATGTCATATTTATCGTATTGTTATCGAAGTGGGGTGTAATTTGGTAGTTTGTTAATTTAAATGATAGCATAACTGTAGCATTAAGAGCCTTTGAAACGCTTATATCTATGATTCCTTTGGAATTTTCCAGAATCAATTGGCAAATCGTCTAGTTGTGTTTGTTGAGTAGACATCTGAAATTAAATAAACAAAAGTATATAAATTAACAATGATAAACGTTTTCCACCAACTACTAACAAAATAAAAACTGCAAAGTATTCATTAAGAGCGTTTTCACACGGGGCAATATATTGCAAGCAATAAAAACCAGCAATATTGCTGTGCATCACAATACGTGCTTTTAAATCATTCGTTTTCACACATACACGGTGCGATATATTATATGGTTGCAATAGCGCGATATTGCAGAGACACGCAATATGTTCTACAGATATCGCACAATATTTTATTGCTGCCGTTGCAGAAACTGTAACAAGTGTATGTTTATTTTCACACGGCTCGACGATTATTGCAAGAATTAGTCAAGAATCAATCGTCCATTGTTGTAAGACGTTTATTGTGCTGTTGTTTCTACTGAAAGAGCGAGCAGTAAAACTCTACTTCTACTTTCCATGATAACTACAACTGGACTAAGGCACTTGACAACATGGCATTTTTTATTGTACTATTTATTGCAGCAATAACATAACGTGTGAAAATTAGTTACTGTGTATTGCGTATATTATTGTATCGCTATCGCGCCGTGTGAAAACGCTCTTATAATATTGAAATAATATTGCACCACAACATTGCCACAATATTGTACCACAATATTGCTGCAATATTGCATTGCAACGTAGAAATAATGACATAGCAATATTGCGTGCAATATTTCTAGATTGCAATGCAATATTGCTGCAATATTGTGTGCTGTAAGATTGTGCGGGTTCTTTAATTTGAGTCTCTTCCAATATTAGAAATTGTTTAATCCGAGCTATTGCCACTTCTAATTCGGCTGCATTGGTGATGCCTTGTGAGAAATAAACGGTCATTGTTTGGCGGACGATTTGATAGAACGATATTAGAACGAAAATATTTTCGGATAATGCGGTTTGATGGTAGAAGAATAGCGCGATTGCTGTTAGAAAGATTGCACTTCTTGTTGTGAACATAACGAATGACATCATTAATCCGCGTATAATTCCGCAATATTTTAAAACCCGAATCTCCTCTTGTCTCTGTTTGTAAACCAATTGACTGAAAGGTCTCTCCCAAGCGTACATTTTAATCACTTGGATGCCTTTAATCATTTCGTTCATTTGGCGGATTCTTTCGTCGGTTTTAATTGCTGATCTCATGCGAAATATGGCCGTTTTATATCCGAAATAAGCTAAAATTTCATTGTTAACAAATCTCCAAGTTGTTTGCAATACAAACCTTGAATTGGTATGAAAAATAAGAGGGTAGAAAAGCCGATAGCAGCCGGAATTCTCGATTGTCGATACATGAAATATAAACAACAAAGAATTTGTAATGGTGCTATCCACAATTGTGGATAGCAATATTCCAGCAATATTGCAATAAAATACTCATACAATATTAAAAATTTTAATATTGTGGCAATACTCAAGCATTATTCAATCTATTTTTAATATTACATAAAAATATTATAGCAATATTACCAAGATTACTGTAATATTGCAACAATATTGCCAATATTGCAATGCAATATTGTTGCAATATTGCCACAATATTGCTGCAATATTGTGGCAAGATTCGTGCAATGTTCCAGCAATATTGCAATGCAATATTGCAGCAATTTTGTGTGCTTAAGGGGTATCGACCCAATGGAAGATTAATAAAATAATTAACATTTTATACAAGATGATTCATGATTTTAGCATTTAATTTTATATTTCTAGTTGGGGATAATTGTAAATGATCCTGTATAATTGAATAAAATAGACCTATTTTCAACTGTAGATTGATTTTATATTTTTTAGGGTGCTCATCGGTGGAGAAAATCGAAAAAGACATGGTCGTACACGAGTCGTTCTACAGTCATCTTTAATTTCAAGACAATTTAGTGCATTTTTTAAAAATAATAGGATTGTTTATAAATCTAAGAATTTGAGATAAAATTATGATAAAATTCTTTGCAAATTTCTATATTTATTCATTAGATAACGTGCGGAATTTTCCGCTAACTCACCCTATACTATACAGCGTGTTTAAAATACATAAATTCAAAAAAAACTTTATTATTGATTATTGAAATTCAGACAATCAAACCTGCACTTTTTGGCATTCTTCCTTCGTTCAAAGACCAAATCAGCGGCCGTTTCGAACGTTTCCTCAACATTCACCGCCAATTTCGCTGAAGTTTCGATGAACCCTTCAAAATCGAATTGTTCCACAACTTTTAGCGCCTCCTCCCTAGTCACCGGCTGTTTCAACCATCGATTCAACTCGATCATCGTCCCTTTGTCTTCCAATAAATCGCACTGTGTTCCAACTAGCAGCACCGGCGTATTCTTGCGACAATACAACTGTACGTGTAGAGCCCATTTTTGGACGATATTCTGCAACGATTCCGATGACACCATCGAGAAGCACAATAAAACTATATCAGCCTGTGTGTAAATATCCGATTTGATACAATTTTCAAACGGTCTTTCTTTCGTCAAATCTTTAGCAACAACGACGATTTTCAAATCGATTATTTTCGAGGCGATTCTCACGAAATAATCGTAATGTTGATAGATCGGTTTGATGAAATCTTGGCGGAATTGTTTGAAAATAAATCGCCCAACTAGGGCGTGTTTACCGATATTGTAATCGCCGAGTATTGTGATCTGGACAGTTTTAGACATGATCGAGGTTCGAGTTAATTTGAATGTTGAATTTACCTGGAGTAGCCTTTTAGAAATTCAAATTCGGGGAAGATCGGATAATAGGTAAAGGTGGGTGTCCACAATATTGAGTATGCACCGGTCTTAAGACGGACGTCTTTGGTGATGATTGTGCAGGAAATGCTTCACGATTGATAAAATTGTTTCGTCTTATCGTGCGTAATTCTTTGTTGTGCGATTTGTATAAAAGCTGATCGCATTGCTAATTGAAGTTCATTTGAGTTCTGAGTGGTGATTTTTTAATTTTACAAAATGTTCACGAATTTGTCTAACGCTGAGCAGAAGCAGCGTCTGGTGAAGTTAGGCGCTTTCGCTGGATTGTACGTGTTCGGATTCATTGCATTTGGTTGGGTAAATTCTAATTGTTTTAATTAAAAAAGTTTATTTAAAAATTGTTGGTTTCTAACAGCTAATGTGGTATTATATCATCGAATCCAATGCGACTATCGAGAGCGCTGATCGAGCCATTAACGAGTTGGAAATGGCCAGGAAATCAATAATCGACGATCAAATCATGAGAAATTATCGACAAGTTTCCGTGGAAGTTTCCTATAAGACAGCCACAGAAGATCGTAATCTCAACCACATGATTTATCAATTTAATCGAACAATCATGGAGGATATTAGCAAATTGGCCAATAATTCCGATGTTCAGGAATGTTTCGCGAAAACCACAAACTACAATCAAAAATATTTCGATTTTGTTATGAAATTTAAAGATTGTTGTGTTGCTGAGCGAGTCAAATTGTTTGAAAATAAGCTACAAAGCTATCTAATGGAAGCTATCGGCCAAATTGATCGTATTTTTAATGGGCTAAAACGCGAATATAACGTTTGCAAGAAGGCAGTTTTGGCCGATTGTCTTAACAATGTTGTTATTTCAGTTGATGTAGCCAAGACGGAATTCGGTCAAATTTCCGATCGATTCTCGAACACGATTGCTAAATATTCTGGAAAATTCACTTTGGATGTTTTTGATTTTGTCAAAGCAAATCTCCAAGATTTTGCAGACCATGTGCAGGAATGTGTGGAAATTTGTGTCAATTGTGTCTAACGAATATTTAACGCACATTGGCTGTATTAACTAAAATTTAGGGGTAAATAAAATAATTTTAGTCTTTAAGTACTAACAATAAGTCACATAATTTTGTTGATTTTACACGATAATAAATAACAAACATTTGAAGCTTATCTACACTCAAAACTCCGGAGCATCTGAAATACTACATATCTACAATATTAAGGCATAAATTACCAATTGTTTTCAATTTTTTTAATATATTATCTTTATATTCTTGATGGATTTCTAATTACGACGACATTGGCTACGACATGGTCTTAATAAAGTTAATTTGAAGCATTTCTTACATATGTTTTTTTTTCACAAGTCCTACAATTTCTTGTGGATTTCTAATCTTTTACTACTTTTTGTATTCTCAGTTTGGCAATTGGAAATTTAGTTTATCGAATCTGTTACCATTTTCGTGAAAATTCATGTTCGATTCAATCAGAAATACCAATATTCGAAAAATTTGTGTGAAAAGCTAAGAATTTTTATCATCCTCAGGATTGGATTTATTATAATCAATCTAATTTTCAATTATTTATTAATGAGACAAGAAAAAGCTACAATTTTATTTAAAACTAACAACAATAAAACACCAACATAATCCATCAAGCAATTCAATTAATACATTTGTGCATAGATTGAAAAAACAAAATACATAACAAATTATATAGAATAGTTATACGATGACTAGACTAGAGTTAGGATTTTGCTCCCTAGAAGGAGCAGTAGGGGATCTAATTTTTGAAAAATTTGACAAGAGCGGCACATAAGTTTCAATTTTGAATCAGTTGTTTTCTCCGTCAACAAACAACAACAAGGCGAGGAGCTCTATATCGACAGCAACAGAATTTAGAAAAACAGTCGACCAATTAATTATAAAGATTTTTTTAACTTAGCAACGTCATCGCTAAAACGCACGTGTTTGATTTTAGCGAAATTTTGACAGATTCAGCTTCCCCACCATTGTTCTCTCATTGTAGTTCGTTTTGGTTAATAAACAAATGATGTATACCCAAAAATAAATGAAATATTACGCACAAATTTATAAATTATTTATAATTTTAAATTCATTTACTAATTCTGTTGAATATCAATCATAGAAATTATTTTTATATTTAATATATTTCAAGTAAATTGCCGATTATTTGTATTTTAAATCAATTACGCCACTGGTACGTTTTGACAGTTGAAATTCTTATAGTGCGACTGTAGATCTTACTCGAAGAATGACGTATTAAAGTTTCGAATTACATTAAGCGTCTCGATACTATTAAATTGTATTACAACAATTAAATACGTTGTTGATGTACCTAAAATATACAAAATTATCGTTTTGTGAATATCAATAAAATCAGCTGCAGTAAATTCCGGGAAATGTGTAACGAAATATTCGATAAATTTATTGATTTCTTCACGTTCTTTCGATAAAAGATCATTGAATTGCCGACGTAAATTATATAAAAGACCGATCGTTTTATTAGCACGATCCAAAACAGAATCACATTGCAGTATTAGGATTACTGTAGTAATCTAGAATTGATACAAATTTAGTTTTTGTAATGACAATAATCAGATTGAAACTTACAAACAATAATGAAACCGTTAGCAGATTTGATAGAGCAATAAATCCAATATAAGTCACATTGTAATGATAGCTATTTTTTAAAATATCATCTAAATCATCGATTAAACGTGTACTAGTAAAGATGACAATCAATAAAATCGGCCAACCGAAAATACTATTGAAATTTTTCATTAAATCTCTCAATAAGCGATAATAATGTTGTATTTTGACCATTGATTCAATTGTTGTATTGTTTGAAATTATCGCTATTCCATTTTGATTTAACTCAATCAATTCTTTTAGGATTAAATGATTAAAATGTTTGAAACGTTCATTGATAGAACGTACAATCATCAACATCAATATACTATAATTGACTACACAATAAAATTGATACCAACTGATTGAGTAATGATAGAGATAATTAAAATCGGTTGCAGTTACCCATATGAAATTATCAGCAAATATCAATAATAATAAACATAATTGTGTTATAATAAATTCCAAAATTGGAAATTTACTTTTAAATCGTTTCCCTGTCTTCTCCAATAAATCAAACAAATTCTCCCAATTCTGCCTTTTAGTAAATGCACTACACAAAATCGTATTCATATTGAAACCATAAGCAACCACTTCCATTAACATCGCAATTATAAATTTCATCGATCCAAAATCGCCATAATCACGATAATGATGCGTTAAAATTACACCAATCGTTAGGAGAATCGATAAAATTATCGCATAAAACTGGCGGAATGTCAATGATTGATTTTTGGACTTCTTTACAATCGGAGCGTAACCCAAAATTTTACCCAAACCCAAATATAAATCTATTAGATTCGTAGTCATTGTTCTACAATAACAATGATTGGTAAGACTACTTATTTTATAGGCGTTTTCTGGGTCACATTAATATTTTTACATTATTTATTAATAATAAAAAAGTTTTACAACGGCAATAATGGGAAAGTTAAGGGAAACGTTGAGGTGTTTCCGCTTTTTTATTAGTTAATGGATTAGTAATTATTGTGTTCGATTCTGAATTTTTCTGGTTGTTGAAAACAGATCGATCTTTCTGTCTTGAAAACTGCCAAATACTGATGTAAATGTCTCAAAAATTACCTAAAATCTGAGTTTTAGGCCAAAAAGTAGTTCAAAAATTATCTAAAATCCAGTTGTAAAATCAAAAAATTTCCCCAATTATTACAATTAAAGAGTAACATTTGTTAAAAGCTGACTACGGGAATCTATCAATAAATAAATTGTTAATTTGGTGTTAAGAATCAAAAATTGCCTAAAATTTGGGTTTTTGGACAGAAAGTTGCTCAAAAATAATTTCGGATCTTTGTAAAATAGAAAAATTTACGCAATGAACGACCCCTTCGTCACAGTTACAAGTGCAAAATTTGCCAAAAAAATTATGGGAATCTATCAATAAGTGAACTGTCGAATTCGAGCGATCAAAATATTGAGGATATGTTAAAATTGGGAATTAAATTTAAACGAAATTACAGAAAAATAAGTCTCTTATGAACATTGTACCATATTGAATGGTATTCAAAAATTTACTCTAATAATTTTAATAAATCTACTCTATTTAAACAAAAAAACGAAGCCACATAAGCTGCAACATTAATTACAAGCGATCTAATATAATTCACAAATTGTTGACTTTAAAATCGTTGAATTTCCCAAATTTTAATAGATTTGTTTCAATTGAAGTGTCACAGTTAGATAGAGAATCGACGTACCGACAATATTTAAAATCGTATATCGACGCAATTCAAAGAAACTTGCCGCTGTAAAAGCCGGCAAATTGTTTCGAATGAAATCAATTATTTCATAGAATTCTTGACGTTCCCTATAGAATCGTGTTGGGAATGTTTGATAAAATACCAGACACAATGACAATGTTTTTCTGGCTTCCAAATAAATTAAGTCGCACCAATTAATTACAGAAATTGAAGCACCCTGAAATTTAATAAAATAAACAAATATTTATCTTTTCTATTTAGAATTACTCACAAAAATCAATGATAAAATGAATAAATTTGACAATAATAACTCGTAAACATCCGGTGTATTGTAGCTATCAACAAAGAAATCGGCTGCATATTCTAAGAATAAAAAGCCCAGTTATTATAATTAAAAGTAACGGAATTTCGAAAATAAGACACTGTCATATACATATTGAATATCTATTAAGTTACCTATGATCAAGATGATGGTAGTTAAGGAACCGGATAAACAGACATAGAAAAATAGATTCGATTGATATACTCAATTACATTGTATTACTGTTCATTATATTAATAAAATAATTGTTATTAACTTCCACAAGTGTGGAACGTTACATGGTGCCGAAATCCAAAGTAAAAAAAAAGTAATTAAAAAAGATTGAGAAAAAAAAGATGGCGGCAGATCAAAGCATTAGACCACCAAAACCGTTGATTATAATAAAAGATCCTGCATATGATCCAGCAAAAGAATGGAAGAAATGGATACAACAGTTTGAATGGTATGAAACAGCTACAAGCTTAGAAGATAAAACAGTAGAGACACAAGTGGCAATTTTTATGTCGACTATCGGTGCTGATGCAGCAGAAATCTTTAACACATTCAACCTTAAAGAAGCAGAAAAGAAGGATTTGAAAATAATCAAAGAGAAATTTACTGAATATTTTGTACCAAAAATAAGTGTAACGTATGAACGTTATATTTTCAATAAAACGCAACAAAAAGAAGATCAAATGATTGATGATTATATAACAGAGTTACAAAAGAAAAGTAAAAATTGTGAATATGGGATTTTAGAAGAAAGTCTAATATGTGATCGTTTGGTAGTAGGAATATGCAATGATGAATTAAGAGAAAGATTATTACCAGAAGATAAATTGACGTTAGAAAATGCATTGAAATTAGGAAGAGCATATGAACAAACAAAGAAACAGATAAAGTCGATGAAAGAAACAGAACCAGACAGAATTAATTCAATCAAGAGAAAAGAAAAAGAGAAAAAATGGTCAAGTGAAGTAGAAAACAACACTTTCGACTGCAGAAGGTGCGGAAAGAAGCATGGTAAGAAAGAATGTCCAGCATTCAACCAAACTTGCAAGAGATGCAAAAAGAAAGGCCATTTTGCAAAATATTGTAAAACAAGAACTATTAATAAAATATCAAGAAATAACAGAAGTAATGAAGAAGTAGATACAATTTTAGAAATATCATCGTTACAGAAGAAAGAACAAAAAGAAGAATGGTATGAATTTATAAATTTGCCGAATAATAATAGAGTCAAATTTAAATTGGATACTGGTGCTCAATGTAATGTACTGACTAAGAATTGGGTAAATCGATGTTCGTTAAAAATAAAAAATTTGGAAGGGGCCGAATCTAAAAAGCGGCCTAATAACTTCCCCGACACACTCCGGATATTTAATCATGAATTAGAACAGTTATTAAAAACAAGTGTCAAAAGTCGGCAATTAATGCACGAGTCCGAGTTTTAAAAAAACGAGTACCGTAGCACGAGTTTTTTATACTATTTTTTCTATTCTAGATACTTTATTAAAAAAAAAACTGACTTACTATAAAAATCAAAATCGGGTTCGAGAACCGTGGCTATCTCACAACCTCCGAAAAATTCAATGAGGAACCAGCACCTCGTCAACCAGAACTCTGTTCACTGATCGTTAGTTCCACACACCCTTTTCAATTCAACTTTCTCATAAACTCGATTCACGATTCAATTGCGAAATTTTAACAGAACAACAGAACTGTAATTTCAGCGCAGAGTAAAAAGTAGTACGGTTGTCCCAACAAAAACATGGAAAAAATCAAATCATATCTATTGAATTGTTGAGGGAAAAATTAAAATTTATATTATTTTAAAACATTTATATATTGAAAAAGCACTTACCGAAACACAAAAACCGCTTGAAAACAAATATTCTGAGGTTATGTTTCAAAAATGACAAAAGAATGTAAACAAACGCATAGGATTTTATGCCTTCAGTGATACCAACAGTAGATATCATTCTGTCTTTATAAACTACCGTTATAAATTTTACTACGCTTTAAAAATTATGTTGGATAACCTTTTAAACTGTCATTTCAAAATTTCGCAATTGAATCGTGAAAAGGATATATATCTCTCTCTCTATCTAACAACAACTCTTTTCTATGGCAACCGATCCCTTATAGAAAGCGGCAAATTTGAATTTGTGGACTACACTATCTTGCCAATTTTGTGCCCTTATTTAAAAAAAGAAAAGAACATTGCACATGATGGCTATCGTTTCGGACATAAAAGCACATGTCCTTTCGATTGGTGATATCAAATTAATATGTTATCTTGAATTTTTTTCAATCAACCCCCTCCCCCTTCCACCCCCGTGATCCGATTGGCACCAAAAACTAATCAACTCGAGCGGCCACCAAATAGTTTGTGCTGGCCAAATTTGAACTCAATCGGTTAAACAGTTTTTGAGTAATCGTTGGAGAACCGACAGACTCACACACACACACACACACACACACACACACACACACACACACGGACATCAAGCTAAAAACTTCAAAAACGTGTTCAGGGGACCTCAAAACGTAAAGATCTGGTGAAATCTCGAATTCGAAATTTTGGTCCGAAACTAATAACTTCCCTACCCTTCGGTCGGGGAAGTTAAAAATTCGAATATAAAATTTCTTCAGTCTTATACTCGACATCAATTGCCAGTACTAGGTGAAACAGAACTAATGGTTAATTACCGAAATCTATATATATAAAAATGAATGTTTGTTTGTTTGTTTGTATGTCCCTTATGCATTCCTAAACCACTCATCCGATTGCGATGAAACTTTGGCAAGTTGCTCTATGGACTCACGGCAAGGTTTTAGAATTAACATAACCATTTTAAAACCTATATATAAATTACAATTCATGAAAATATACATAGGTGTTTAAAGGGATTATTTGCTAAAAATGGTATTTACTTATTTATACGTATATTACCATGACAACGGCACTACATTATATTTGATTGATATTTTAGCAAGAATGAATAGTTTCCGAGCGCTCCGCTACTACCCTCGAGGTGGCGCTGTCAACAAATCCTTAGTAATGCCACGCCTACCTGCGAACTCTGTACCTAAAGATTCAGAATTCCGAATGTAAATGATCCTACAACATTGGTTTTCAACACAATTGTTCCTGATTATTGGTATTGGTATCCACCATCCTGTTTTTCCTGATTAATATTGGTATTGGTATTCATTTTTATATACAGAGTGAGCACAGTGGTTGGCCTATTAGACGTTTCAGGAGTTCTATTTAATGGAAGTTTCTGAAATTTGGTATGCACCCGTTTTTCTACCTGATCTACATCTGGAAAATATTTTCATTATTCTATCAACCCCCGGTGTATGGGGTAGTGCACCCTACTTTCTTATTTTAAATAGAATGGTATATTTTTTATTCCATATTTAGATTCTATGATAAAAATGGAATAGATTTTGATAACATAACCTATGGTCCAGCGTTAATAGTTTTTCAGAAATTTCGACTTTTTCAGAAAATTTTGATTTTGTAGTGCTTTATTAAAAAAATCATATCTCGGAAAATATTGTTGCTAGAAAATCTAAATTTGGAAATCGAATAGTTCAAACTATATACTTTACGCTAAATTTTATAGAATTAAATAATCTTTCAGCGTTTAGCTGAAATCAGTTTTTCTTTCAGCCAATTTTCAAAGCCCAATAACTTTCTTATTTTAAATGGAATGGTATATTTTTCTTTCCCCGATTAGACGTTTCAGGGGGTAAATTATTAGAAATCGAAAATATCGAATAACTGAAAAATTATCAGGAATAGGTATAGGGAATGCTAATATGATTCGATGCAGAATTTTTTTCTCTATCCAACCGTGTAAAGAAAAATATACCATTCCATTTAAAATAAGAAAGATATTGCGTTTTGAAAATTGGCTGAAAGAAAAATTCATTTCAGCTAAATGCTGAAAGATAATTCATTTCTGAAAAATCTAATGTAAAGTATATAGTTTAAACTATTTCAGTTCCAAATTAGGATTGTCTAGCAACAATATTTTCCGAGATATGAATTTTTTAATAAAACACTACAAAATCAAAATTTTCTGAAAAAGTTGAAATTCTTGGAAAACTATTAACGCTAGACCATAGGTCATGTTATTAAAGTCCATTTCATTTTTACCGTAGAATCTAAATATGGAATTAAAAATATACCATTCCATTTAAAATAAGAAAGTAGGGTACACTACCCTATACACCGGGGGTTGATAGAACAACGAAAATATTTTCCAGATGTAACTCAGATGGAAAAACGGGTGCATCCCAAATTTCAGAAACTTTCATCAATTAGAACTTCTTATATTTCTAATAGGCCAGCCACTTGGCTCACTCTGTATATAGATGTATCAAATGAACAAACAAGGAATATTGTGTATACAAAAGCACTTCAATAAACAGAATTAATTAACTAGCATTGCAACGCATGCCGGGTAATAGCTAGTAAAAAAATAAAAGTAAACTTCATAGTAGTTGACAGTTACGTTGAACCAACATTAGGTCTTCAAACATGCAAGGAAGCTAACCTAATTAGAAGAATAAATGGTATTAACGAGGAAATTTTCGAAGGAATTGGATGTTTGAAAGGATTTGAGTATGATATTGATCTAAAAGAAGATGCAATGTTACCGATACATGCACCAAGAAGAATTCTATACTCCATAAGAGAAAACGTCAAGAAAGAAATTGATAACATGGTCAAAACAGGTATCATTGAAGAAATAAATGAACCGACGCCGGCTGTATCACCAATGGTAGTAGTAAAACAAAATGGAAAGTTGAGAATTTACATAGATCCGACAGATTTAAATAAAATAATAAAAAGAAAATACTATCCATTAAAAACACTTGAAGAAATAGCTGCAAAGTTGAATGGTGCCAAATGGTTTACGCTATTAGATTGCAAAAAAGGATTTTGGGAGATTAAAGTGACAGATAGAACATCTAAAATCCTCACATTTGCAACACCATGGGATAGATATAACTGTAAACGAATGCCATTCGGTATCGTATCTGCACCTGAAGTATTCCAACAAATAATGTGTAGTTTGATAAAAAACATCGATGGTGTTGAGTGTTCTATGGATATTTTAATTTATGCAGAAACCAAAGAAGAACTTGAGAAAATTACAAATCAAGTCATCGAAATTTTAAATAAAGCGGGACTCAAATTAAATAAAGATAAATGTAAATTTGCAAAAAATCAAGTGAAGTTCTTAGGTCATATAGTAACTGATAATGGTTTGGAACCAGATCCAGAAAAGTTGGAAAGTATAAGAAATTTGAAAAAACCGTCAAATGTAAAAGAATTACAACGTGTTATTGGTATGGTTACATACCGAAGCAAATTTATACCAAATTTGGCAGATCTAACGGCTCCATTGAGAATCCTTTTAGAAAAAGAAACTAAATGGAAATGGACAGCTGTTCAAGATATAGCTTTCGAAAATTTAAAAGAAATACTTAAAAAACGTCCTGTCTTAGGTTATTTCAAAGTAAATGATCCTATTACATTGTCTGTAGATGCTAGCAGTAAAGCAATGGGTGGTGTAATGTTACAAAATAATAGACCAATTGCTTACATGGCTATAGCATTCACCAAAACACAACAAAACTACAGTCAAATGGAGAAGGAGATGTTGGCAATAACAAGGGCATGTAAAAAATTTCATGAATATATTTGGGGAAACCAAAATGTAACAATTGAATCTGATCACAAGACATTGGAAATCATTTTTAAAAAAACCATTTCATGAAGCACCATCACGACTTCAACGTATGTTGATGGAAATATTACCATATGATGTCAAAATAATTTACAAGAAAGGTACAGAATTATACATAGCTGACAGTTTAAGTAGAGACGTAAAAAATAAAGAAGAATATGATGAAAATGTTAATGAACAATTGAAGATTCATGTAGTAGTTCCATTCACAAAAGAAAAAAAGGAAGAATTAAAACGACTAATAAATGAAGATGGAGAAATGATCTTACTATACAAATTAATACAAAATGGATGGCCAAATAAAATAGCAAATGTATCACCAAAAATACACAAATATTTGACATTCAGAGAACAAATGTCATATTATGATGGGTTAATTTTAAAAAATGATAAAATATTAATACCAAGACAGATGATAAAAAAAGTACTGGAATGTAGTCATTTGGGACACAACTTTGAAACTGGCACGCGGCTATGTATTTTGGCCTCAAATGACTAGAGGTATAATAGAATATGTATCAAACTGCAAGATTTGCAAACAAAATCAAAAAGATAATGTACAAGAAACAATTTTACAACAAGAAACCCCCAACAAACCATGGTCATTTGTAGCTTCCGATTTATTTCACTACAAAGATCAAAATTACATATTAATTGTAGATGCATACTCTGGGTTTTTCGATTTCAAAAAATTGGAAACGATAACAAGTACAACAATTATTAATGAATTAAAGTATTGGTTTGCATTACATGGAATACCTGAGATATTATTGACAGATAATGGATCTCAGTTCACTTCAGAAATTTTCAAGATATTTGAAAAACAATGGCAATTCCATTATAGACTATCAAGCCCACATTTTCCAAGGTCCAATGGTTTAGCAGAACGCTACGTTCAAAAAGCTAAAAACTTAATAAAGAAGACGACCGAAGGTAACTCAGATTTAATGTTGGCATTATTACATCATAGAAATACACCAAGAGACAAATTAGGATCACCTGCGCAACGATTAATGGGCAGAAGAACTAGATGTTTATTCAACAATTGAAAAAAAATCTAAAGCCAAAGATAATTCAAAAGGTAAGAGAACGATTAACTGATTTAAAAAAGAAAGAAAAGAATAATTATGATAAGAATAAAAGGGCTGCTGTATCAAATTATCAAAAAGGAGATATGGTATTATTAAGAAAAAATAAAAAAGAATGGATACCAGCAACAATCTTAGAAAAAAGCGAAGAACCAAGATCAGACATTGTTCAAACACTTGACAAGCGAATCTTAAGAAGAAACAGTTGGTTCTTGAGAAGTAATGAAACTAAAGAGACGAGCGACATAGAAGATAATACCGCTATCGAACAAACTAGCAAGAAAGAAGATATTACATTAACCAAACAAACGAAATTACAGGACAATCCATCCAAAATGGATCGATCATTAGTTTTCGATGAACAATCATTAATATCACAGCCTGTAGAATTTAAGACGACTAGATCTGGAAGAAAAATTATCCCACCAAAAAAGCTCAACTTATAAGAAAGGGGGATGTCATATACATAGTGAATATACAGAGTGAGCCAAGTGGTTGGCCCATTAGACGTTTAAAGAGTTCTAATTGATGAAAGTTTCTGAAATTTGGTATGCCGCCGTTTTTCCACTTGAACTACACCTGGAAAATATTTTAGTTGTTCTATCAACCCCTGGTGTATGGGGTAGTGCACCCTACTTTGTTATTTTAAATGGAATGCTATATTTTTTATTCCATATTTAGATTCTACGATAAAAATGAAATGGACTTTGATAACATGACTTATGGTCTAGCGTTAATAGTTTTTCAGGAATTTCGACTTTTTCTGAAAATTTTGATTTTGTAGTTTGATTGAAAAATTCATATCTCGGAAAATATTGTTGCTAGACAATCCAAATTTGGAAATCAAATTGCCCAAACTATTTACTTTATGCTAAATTTTATAGAATTAAATTATCTTTCAGCGTTTAGCTGAAATCAGTTTTTCTTTCAGCCAATTTTCAAAATCCAATAACTTTCTTATTTTAAATGGAATGGTATATTTTTCTTTCCACGATTGAACAGAGAAAAAAATTCTGCATCGAATGATATTAGCATTTCCTATACCTATTCTTGATAATTTTTCAGTTATTCAAGATTTTCGATTTCTAATAATTTACCCCCTGAAACGAAATACTAAAACATAGTAGGCTTGGCGAAACAATCTTCTGTCACAATTCACATCTAAATAATTAATTATTTTTATATTTTTTAATTAAAAAAATCATAGAAGAAATTGACAAATAATTAAATTAAAATTAATTGGATTTTCTTTTCAGGTAATATTGGCTGAAATCACTGAAAAAACATACAAAATAATCATTGTTAACCTCAAATGCGGCAGTTAATGTCATTTTGCTAAGCCTCCTATGCATTTCTTTATAAGTGAATTATTAAGTCATAGACAACTAGACACTAGTCAATTTCAGACTGGGGAGAAAACTATTGAAAATTGAAAATCTTAAATAGCTGGAAAACTATCAGCGATCGGTATAGGAATGCTAATACAGTTCGATGCAGAATTTTTTTCTCTACCTAACCATGTAAAGAAAAATATACCATTCTATTTAAAATAAGAAAGATTTTGCGTTTTGAAAATTGGCTGAAAGAAAAATTCATTTCGGCTAAATGCTGAAAGATAATTAATTTCTGAAAAATCTGGCGTAAAGTACATAGTTTAAATTATTTGAGTTCCAAATTTGGATTATTTAGCAATGAAATCTTCAAAGATATGAATTTTCTAAGCAAACATTATAAAATCAAAATTTTCAGAAAAAGTCAAAATTGCTGAAAAACTATTAACGCTAGACCATTGGTCATGTTATCAAAGTCTACTTCATTTTTATCATAAAATCTAAATATGGAATAAAAAATATACCATTACATTTAAAATAAGAAAGTAGGGTGCACTACCCCATACACCGGGGGTTAATAGAACAACAAAAATATTTTCCAGGTGTAGTTCAGGTGGAAAAACGGCGGCATACCAAATTTCAGAAACTTTCGTCAATTAGAACTCTTTAAACGTCTAATGGACCAACCACTTGGCTCACGCTGTATATTAAGTTACCTATGATCAAGATGATGGTAGTTAAGGAAACGAATAGACAGACATAGGAAAAATAGATTAGATTGATGTACTCAATTACATTGTATTACTGTTCATTATATTAATAAAATAATTATTATTAACTTCCACAAGTGTGGAACGTTACATGAAAAGTAGTAGTTGTTGCATATTTTTAATATTACAAATTTTAGAGACTATCCTCTTGTAGATATTTAAAATTGAAAGTTTGTTAAATGACCTTTCCATTATATTCTGTACTCAATTAAACAGTTCATTCCTAAGCCAATGATTTCAGATTTCATAAAACTGGCTTTAAAACTGTTTTTTCTTTGAAGATTTTCTCGAACTATGTCATATTTATCGTATTGTTATCGAAGTGGGGTGTAATTTGGTAGTTTGTTAGTTTAAATGATAGCATAACTGTAGCATTAAGAGCCTTTGAAACGCTTATATCTATGATTCCTTTGGAATTTTCCAGAATCAATTGGCAAATCGTCTAGTTGTGTTTGTTGAGTAGACATCTGAAATTAAATAAACAAAAGTATATAAATTAAGAATTATAAAAGTTTTTCATCAACTACTGCAAAATATTTATTAACTGAAAAAAAACAATTTCCCAAAAAATATAATTGGATGTAAAATACAGAGGTAGGTGATGAAATTTTAATAATTTTCAACAATTTATTACGAAAACTTACCTCAATTGTTTTGAATAAACTGAAATAATACAATAATTTCAGAATTTCCAAAAAAAACGCTTCAATAAACCGTGAATAATTTTTTTGACATTTTAGGTTATGTAACTTATTATCAACACGCAAGCGCGATAAAATCGAACAACAGCATTGCCACGTCTACCAGTCTAAATTCTCCATCACCCCGAAATTCTTAGAAAACTGCCATAAATGTTAAATTTTGTTAAATTAGATATAATAAATATTCAAAATTATAAAATTTCTTTTTTTTTAAGTAAAATCAACTAGCCGCAAAAACACTTCTATAATTTTCTCCACATTAAATTTGGAGAAATTTGTATAAACCGACAATAATGTAAACAAACTGCAAAAAGAGCGCTTAATTGAATTAAATCATCAATTATAGCCGGTAATTGACTCCAATTATCTCATATTTAAAAGCCAAGGATCAGAGGTGCAAAGTCACAATTCCGGAGCAAGATTATTCATTTATTTACCTGTTTAATACTTGAGCTTATTTTTGTACTTTTAAGTTAACATGTCTTTTTGTGCTTGTAATTCAGCATTTTTCTCCGTTAGAAATTCGATGTTCTTACGTATTAATTGAACTTGTGCTTGATTCTTCTTGTATTGATTCCCGAAATGTTTCATCTTTCGTTCAAAATTCGAAATTCGAAATAAATTGTTTCAAATTGCCAAGATTATAATAATCGTTGTGTTTGAAGTTGTACATTTTTGTAGTTGTGAATTGATTATTAATTTCCGTTACGGTTTTCTCTAAAGTTTTAATTTCGGATTTGCATTCATTGATTTTACGCAAAATGGACTCCTCATTCTACAACAATACAAAAAAAATCAAAATCAATGGAGAAAATATAGTAAGGTGTAAACGTACAAATTCGGAGCCTAAATTGTGGAATTTCGATTGAATATTGCCGATGTTATTAACAAAATCTTTGCTAGAACAGAAAATAGAATAGTTAAGTGAATTGTAGAGAAATTTTAAAATAATTTTACGAAATTTTAGCTCTTGCGTCAAATAAATTGGTAATCTCTTTAAGATTCTGTTGTTTCTCCGGCAAATAGGCGAATTTATCGAAATTCGTTTTAATCTTGATTTGTTCTTGGAATGTTAACAACAAATTCCGGTGAATATCTTCACGTTCGGCTAATTTCAATAAAGCCTCCTTATAATCCAACTGAGTTTGTTCGTATTTTTGACGATCGCTTAATTGTTGTTTCGCCAAATCGGTCAACAATGAATCCTTCATAAATAAACATTCATGAATATTGAAAACAAATTGTATGGATCCTTTATAAAGTAACTAACGCCCATTTGGTAGATTATTTAAATTTTCTTACCTGTAAGTTGCACGATTCCACAATCATTGCGCCTTCGTTCGAATTTTTCTCGATTTGTGCCATTTTTGGGTAAATTTCTGCAGAAATTCAACAGTAGTCAAAATGGCGTGATTTTGCAAAACAATTTAATATCGAACTTACTAGAAATGCAATTTTTTAAGTAAATTGGAGTAATTAACGAGATTTTTCTAGTTATTGACGAATATCCCAAATTTTCTTCCAATTATCCAAATTTGATAAATTAACATCACTTTAATCGTTCTTTATTTGTTTCTCTACCTGAAAATGGCGTTAAGAAAACAATTGAAACTCGAACAATCAACTACGCCAACTAAGTTTATAATTTCGATAGCAGTTTAATTTAATTTCTAACGAAACTTTTATTTCTATATTCAATTTGCTCAAGCTAATTTACTTAAAATTATCAACTTTCTTATAAATCGCTTAATTGGTAAATTCTTTCAAACTATAAACAATCAAACAATTGAATAACCAATGATCGATCAGAAATTTTAGCGCCAAATTTAAACTTTTTGGTGAAATAGCCGGTTTTTCCCTAGATTCTAATTAAATTCAGTGAATTTATCAGGTTGAAATGGATAATTATGGCGCCAAATTCGAAATTTTGCACAAAATCTTCATTATTTTGATTTCATACAGGAAAATTGTAAATATTTTAAAATTATGGCGCCTATTTAAAATCCAATATCAATTTTATAATTATATCGTAAAAGAATAATTACTGATTCAAGGCACATTTATCATTGTTCGAAAAAAATCAAATAAATGCTCTGTTTACCATTCAACCAACGTAGTTTAAGTGAAGTTACAGTATGATTCATGTTAGATTAGATGTGTGTTACGTTAAAATAACATTGCCCTCGTCTAATTTACCCAAATTATAGAAAACTATGAACTAATTCCGACTAATTAACGGAAATATTAAAAAAATTCTCCGTGTTAAAACGAATTAACGCCAATAGACAAAAGTTTGTAAATTAAATGACATCCTGACTTTCAATATACAAATACACCGGGTTTTCTCTATTTTTCTGATAAACTCCCAAGATAAGGATTTCCTCCGGTGATAATAACTCGAGTTGATATGATTGTGTCGCATGTTATATTTTGTTTAAATAGATGATGATTATTTTAGAATCATTTGTGTCAAATCTAATATAAACGGGGAATATGTGATTTTTTTATTAAAATTCCAACTAGAAATCTACGAAATAAGGTAGGATATTGCTTAATTATTAATTAGAAAAATCATTAATGAATCACGTCTGTAATTCCACACCCTGATAATGACGTCACTTTATTGTAGTAATTTGATAAGACGACTAATTATCCAAATAAGCAACCATGCCGACACAAGGGGGTAATGTTAAAATCACCGTTGTTGGGGATGGTATCGTTGGAAAAACCTGTCTATTGATCGCTTATACACAAAATAAATTCCCTGAAGAATACGTACCGACCGTGTAAGTATTTTAATAATTAATCAATTAATTAAATTAATTTGTAAAAAAGATTTGAACATTATGGCCAGAATATTGTGGTGGACGATGTTGAATATAACATGACCCTTTGGGATACTGCAGGACAGGAAGATTACGAGAGATTGCGCCCTTTATCCTACCCTAATGTAAACGAATTAATTCATCATTAAATTATTTTAATTAACAAAACGATAATTTCAGACAAATTGTTTTCTAGTCTGTTTTTCTGTCGATTCAAGTCTAGCATCGTACGATAATGTTATAACGAAATGGGTGCCAGAAGTGCGACATTACAACCCCCATACACCTATAGTATTAGTAGGTAAATAATAAATCAACGTTATTTTAACGATATTTCAATATTCCCATCGATTATTAGCTACAAAATGTGATCTAAGAGATGATCCAAGTCTACGTTGTTATACACAAAGTGATGGTAAGAAATTAAAACGGAAAGTACGTGCGAATAGTTATGTGGAAACTTCAGCCAAATATCAACACGGTTTACAAGACGTGTTCATCGAAGCGATACATGTGAGCCAGAAAACGAAACATCGACCTAGACAGAAGAATTGTACTCTAATTTAATAATGGAAATCAACGATATTATAATTTTTTAACGATATTCTAATTTATTCCATAAATAGTTTTAATTCATCAATTCCACTAGTATTATCGGCAATTGGTGGTATTTCTAGCGAATTTGTTAGGCATAAAGATTCAACGTTTGGTAGTGACGGCGATAGGACCATTGAAAATAAATCGGATTGATTCGTGTAAATATCACCTAAAAAGACTCTTATCAATTCTAAAACAAAACAAGACAATAAAAATAACCACCTGTACGGTTTGTATTTTCATTCTCCACCTTATCCGCATTGTCCTTAATAAGGCTAATGTTTCCTGTATTAAAATCAACAATTAATTTATTCGTATGGCTATCTTGGTTTGTTTCGTTAATTTTAATAACCGATCCAGGCGGACTTACAGGACATTTATGGGACCGTTGGCTGACTTTATAACGAAAATATTTATTACAAGCCGTACATTTGTAAGGCATGACGCCCGTATGGATACGTTGGTGGACTAAATAGGAGACGCGTTGACGGAAACGTTTGCCTAAAATTTTACTTTAAATAATGTCGATTTTTTCATCAATTATAATACCACAGGTTTCGCAAGCGAACGGACGTTCTCCAGAGTGGATTCGGGCGTGATTTTGGAGCGTTGATAATTCTTTAAAGGCACGTCCGCATTCGTTACAATTGTAGGGTTTTTCCGACGAATGGTACAACATGTGTTTGTGATAAGATTGTTGAAATGTGAAGCTCTTATTGCATTGCGTACAAAAATACGGCATTTCTCCTATAATTTATTCCAATAATTAATCAGAATCATTTTAATATTCAATAAATTTGTACCTGTATGGAGACGTTTATGTTTCTTTAAGAAATATTTGGTTGTAAACATCTTTTGGCACACATCACACTCCCATTGTTTGTTATTGTCTTGTGATTTGTTCGATAAATCATCGCTAATTGGGGATGGTGTTGGTGGTAAATCATGGTGGCCGAACCCATAATGGGCTACCCGTAAATGTACCATCAAACTGCCGCGTTTCTTAAATTGTTTACTACACAAATGGCAATGGAAATTGTATAAACCATCTTTATCCGGTATTGTTTGGTGCAACAATTTCGTATGCATATCCAAAATTGTCTTATCAGTAAAATTAAAATTGCAAATATCGCATTTGATTTCGGTCTCTATAGAGGGTGGTTTTTCATCAATTTTCTTGATACTATCATCGATTTCCTCCTCATTTTTCTTACTGTTGCTATTGTTAGTTTCACTAATGTGGGAAAATAGGTGTATTGTTAATTTATCTAAACCCAAATACGATTCGTTACAAACTGGACATTTTAAATTGGATGTAGCCACAGAAATTAACGATGAACGTAAAGCATCAACACCGTGAAAATGTGGCCTAAGACACAACGGACACGATAACAAAATTTCCATCTCTATTTTTAAGCGTATATTTTCCAACTACGCCTTTCAAACAAAGCTTGAATGATTTGATCTATTTTTAAATAGCTGAAACGTGTTGAAGTCTTTGGCAAATACTCAAGTCTCGAGCTAAAATTAATCCAATTCAAATCTGGGAATTTTTAGTGATTCTATATTGCCATCCTTACAAAAAATTGGGGTTTTTAAGAGGCGATATTGGAATCCTGCCGGTTACTACAGCAACTTATTGTTTAAAATTGAAATTATTTGATCGATGTGATAATTTTAACTGAAGAACAATTAAGCGAAAATGTCGGTTTTCGATGATGTTCTAAAAGAATTAGGATGGCAATCGGGCTTCCAAATTCCGGTGGCCAATTTCGAAAATCAAAAACTCCAGGAGGAGCTCGCCAAATTAACACTACAACGTGTCAAATTAAAAACGGTCGTTGAAAATGCTCAAGAGAAATACGACAATCTCGAAAATCACATGAAATATCTTAATGAGGAACAAATAGAAAATCAAAAATTAACAACAATGTATCGACAACAATTGGAGAATGAAACGACAAAATTGAAAAGTACACAAACGCAAAACGATAAAATTTCGAGAGAGATTCAAGAGTTCCGGAAGAGTTTATCAGAAATTTCGCAGCGACAACGGCTCAAAGACCAGCAGTTACAAAAATCGATGAAGCTATTTGAACGATTACAATCCGAATCGAAATGGGATAGTGAGGCGCTAGATGCGTGGGATGAATCGATCAAAAAACGTGAAGACGATAACGAATTAATTAAAAAATTATCGCGCGATGACGAGATTAAATACAACGAATTAGAAGCGAAACGGATGAAATTGGAAGGCGAATTTGCAAAACGGAAAGACACCATAACAGAATTAATGGGCGAAATCCATAAATACGAAACAATGGTCGAACGTACTGGACAAATAATTAAAGAACAATTCAACGAGAAAGAGGATTTGATCAAATGTTGGAAAGATAGCGTGAAAATCCTGCAACAACGCAATAATGAAATCGAGAGAAAATCCAACACGAAATGGCTGAAATCAAACAAATAATCGATGTAAATGAAGAGAAATTAGATGAACAAAACGAATTTTATCGGAATCAGATTCGCAATAATGAGAATTTATCGAGGGAGAATCAGCAATTGGGCGTTTTGAACTCGAAATTACGATTGAATTTGAACGAGTTAACGCAAGAAACTTTGATGCTTCACAGTGAGGTACTCGAATTTGCTTTACAGTTGAAACAATTTTGATAATTTTATAATTTCAGGCGGATGCTATGCGGCGTTTGGTTACAACAACCGCCAATCAATTGGACCGACAACGGAAAGAATTAAAATTGCTCGATTACAACATAGAAATGAAACAACAACACATTGAGAAATACCAAAGTATTGTGGAACGATTGGAATTGAAGATGACGGAAATTGATAAAACGAAAATCTCATCGAATGAACGCTATCAACATTTAGAGAAGTTGTTAGATTTCGAAACGAAACAAGAGAATTTCTTGTTAAAAAACCTCGAATCGCTACAATTAGCGCAATTTAAAGACAACGAAGAGTATACCAAACAGTTAGAACAGGGGAAATCAATCGAATATGAACTGAACGGTATGGTAGTAGCAATGAAGAATATCCGGAAAAGCAATCAAGAAGTCGAGAAAGATATCGAGAAGATTAACGAACAAGTTTACGATATTGTAAATTAATTAATAATGAATCGACCTCGATTAATTTTGATAATTTCAGGAATTCCGCGTCGATGAGATTAACGAGAAAATCACCAAAATACAATCAGCCGATAACAGTAAAGAAGACGAAGAATTATTGAATAAAGCGAAAGATTTGGACGATAAATTCAACGAATTATCGCAGGTTTATTACAATTTCCACTAGTAAACGCAATTATTTTCAATTTTCTTGTAGATGCGGAATTTATTGAACGAACAATTAACGAAAATACGCAACGATATCCGGCGATTACAGCAACAAATCAAAAATGATCACGATAAAATTATTGTATTGGAATCGAAATTGAATACGCAATTATTGAATAGAGAAGGTGGCGAGAAACAACTAGTCCAACATCGAGCTAAATTACAACAATTACAAATCGACGAGAGTATTTTAAATTTGCGTATAAACCACATGGAGAAAACGTTGAAAAACGAGAATAATTCGATGTATTCGTCGCAGAAATATCGTTTAAATTTAGAACAATTAATGATGGAACGTCTAATGGAAATCAATAAAACTTTCGATATATTACAAGTAAAACGGCGGAATTTATTAGAAGATAAAGGCCGTTTAAAGATGGATTTTATCGAGCGACAATCACGTTTAGAACAATTCAAAAAGAAGTACGATATAATAATAATGTGTTTAGGTGTCGATAATGAAGGTAAACCGTTATCAATAACGCATTTAAAAATGAAAAACGCCCAAGAGAAGTATATGCTGCAACAAGAAGGCGATGAACTTGATAAGAAAGTGCGTAAAGCCGAACAAGAGATTGTCGCAATGGAGAATACATTGAAGATTGTTAACAGAACGAATGCGGCGTTTAAGAATAGTTTGAGTGGTGTCGAGGAGCACGATGAGGAGATGCTAGAAATGCGACAATTGGATAAGGACATATTGGAAGTCAATGATTGTTTACGTCAAAATCGCAAAGATTTGGCCAATTTAAAAAGTGATTTTAACATATGTCAAAATAATTATCAAGACTTAATTAATAAAAGATCGGAAAGTTTTGAGATGTTAGAGAATAGTAAACAACAATATATTGAATTGCGGAAGATTTCCGAGTTGAGAAAAGAGAAGATTATCCGTACAGAAAATTGTATAAGATCGATTAAGAAACGTTTACACGACATGAAAATCTCGTTTAAAATCTACGAACAAGATTTCGATGTGCGTCAATTGCGCGAAATGAACAATAACGCGATTAGATGTTTGGTTAATTTACGAGATAAATACGAAGAAATTATACCTTTAATCAAAAATTATGAATCAACTTACAATTTAAGTTTACCTGAAAAATTAAGTGAAAGTTCGAGCAGTTCATCAATAAAATCATCAGCGTCCGTATGTTCGAGTTCATCAAAAAAATCACTAAGCAGCAAAAAATCATCTACAACTAATATTTCGGTGACAACAGTTGATTTAACTTTGAATATTTAAAATAAATAATTTTAAAACTAAATCAATCCATGCCGGGCGGTAGAGGTTCGTTGGTTTTCTGTCCACTATTATCATCACTAGTCGTTTCTTTTGCTGTATCATTGGATGGTGGTTGCGGCGGTGGTACTGGTGGTGGATGTTGCATAAATTGCCCGCCCAATAGTATTTCTTGCACAGTAATCGGTATATGAGCACGTTGAGTTTCCGTAAAATTCATTAAATGCTCCCTTAATGGTTCACGCAATTCCGGACAGATATTTAAAGCATCCGATAGGTGTTGCGGGGGTAATTGCATTAATACAGCGAAACTTTGCGGTTTTGTACGTTGACAACACTTTATAAAACCCTCCCAAACGACTTTCTGTTTCCACACTTGTTTCAATATTAAACGTTGCAATATATTCATAACGAAACCGGATAAACGCGGATAACTACCCAATGCTTGTATAACTGTACGCATTAATAATGTTGGTAGTGGAGTTTGGTCCATTAATTGTTGCAGAACAACAGCCAATACTTCTTGTGTGAAAACCTAAAATAGAACAGAATTAGAAATACATCTCCAATCGAAATTACTAATTACTTGTTTCTCTTGTAAACACATAGAAGTCGCCTTAATTACAGTCTTCAAATCGACTTTATTCGAATCGATTAAATGTAAAGCTACCAATAATTCGGTTGGAGTTATCGGACTATCACCATGTAAACCTAAGAGACGGTTAAAAACTTCGCGTACAACCACAGGATTCAATTTAATCAATTTCGGTAAAGCTGCGATTATTTCTTTTTTCGTTAAACCGTTCAATACCGGTATCAAAAAACGTACATCTTGTACACGTGTATGATACAAATCCCGTACACGTTGTACCAATTGTGCGCTCGGTTGTCCTTTATCGGTTAAAACTTGAATGACTCGAGTCACTAGAGTTTCAGCACCTTTCGGACAATCTTCGACTAATTTTAATAATTCCGGTGATTCCATGCCCATTGACCGTATCGGTTGTTCCAATAAACGTAAAATAATCCGTTTTATATTCGCTCCAGTTTGTATATAAATTTTAGCTAAATCGTGAATTAGACTCTCGTTAACTGTTAATAACGAAATGTACGGCAATAGGCAAGCTTTAATGAATTCATCCGACCAAGTTTCGCTCTTTAATCGGCCTTGATTTAAACCACACAAACTCTCCGGTGGACGTTGTAGTTTTAAAAATTCTAAATTCATACGTGCGAATTCTTCAATTATCAATTTCAATTCGGAACGTTTATGCAATTCTAACACTAAATTGATAGCATAATCGCGGATTATATTCGATTCGTATGTGGTGTACGATAATAGAGCGTTCAAAAATGTTAATTGTTTGGGTGGTTTACGTATCGTTAAATCGCGCAATAGATTCAAAGCAATTGTACATTTATTTTCGTCACGGCACAATTCGTGGATTTTCTCTAGAGCATCATCGGTAACCAGTGGGGCTTCTAGGAATAATCGCGAAAATATCGCAGAATCGCTAACAGATGCGTTTACAAAAGTACACAATAGAATATTGTAGCTTTTATCGAGTTTTGTGTCTTTTCTTAAGGGCGGCACTTGAGAGAAACCTTGCAGAATACTGTACTCTTCAAACAGCCACGATAAAGCTAAATCGATTCGTGTACGAATATCGCTTAATAAAAACTGTAAAACCGACTGTCGTACAGATGGATTAAAACTTGCAGCTATCGTTATTATCAATTTCTGATACAATGAATTATTCGCTATTGTTTTATCTGATGCTAATAATCGAGTAATTGAATTTACTAATAATTTCTCCTTTAAATCTTTCTCTAAAGGTTTCGTAATTTCCGATAATTTCAACGTTTTTACTTTGGCAATTTTATACGCTCTTTCTTCTTCTCTTTATCATCTTTATCATCATCCAATTCGGTTTCTTGTTTCTTATCTTCAATCTTCTCTTTTGGAATATAAGGCAGTTTCGGTTTGATTCCAGCTTCGGTTAATTGAACACTTAAAAGATTCGCTATCGTAGTCAATTGCCCCACATTACCATTTTCGACATATTTATTATACTCGTTCAAAAAACTAATCGATGGTGTATTTGGTAGTTTCGCTATCGAACTAAATATCAATTGTATCGATTTCTCTAATGTTAAATTATCGAAAATGATTTGCTCATTTGTTGTTTGTATCGTTTGAAAATCATCATCAATCTCTAAATCTAAACGCGGTCGTTTATTGTAAATCTGCATCGATTCCATCGATAAAGTTCCGCTTACAATAACGTCGACGCTCCTCCGCTTTCGGTATCATTTTAGTCACATCCTGTTGTGAATATCCTACAATTTACAACTGATTTCGAAATTTTGAAAATAATTGGAATAAATACCCAAATCTAGAAGCATCGGTGTTAGTTTATCGACAAATTCAAACGCTCCTGGATGTTTAACAAGTCCGGCTAATTCAAACTTTAATTTCTTTCTAACCGAATTGACTTGTGTTGTTGTTAGAGTTGGTGGTAGATTATTGTACAAGGCTTCAATTGCGTGGACCACTCTCGTCATAAATTCGGCACGATTCTTTGCGATCATCGTCAATACACCGATACATGTCAGCAAATTAGCGCTACTTATGTGCGGGGAGCCGTGGAATTTCAACAATTTCTCAAATAAATTACTGAAAAAATCAAAGATTTATTAAATAATTTAAAAGGTTGTTGAAAGAATACTTTGCTTCATCCTCGAGGATCCGGCGACGGGCGATTTTCAACGTTAACGGTACATCATCTAGGGAGAAATCGTTCGGTTTATTATTTTCAGTTTGATCGGGGTATGTTTGGAGTAAAATCACGCATTCTAAGAATTTTACAGCACTCGTACGGATACCATCGTTATCGCTATCGATCATATTCGAAATTTCTTTTTTAATTGTCGTTAATTGTGTCCAAGTATTCTCCATTTCTTCGGTAACCACCTGTGATTTACACAACCAAGCTAGTGTACGTCTATAGATCGATATTAAGGCTTGTATTACACGTTTCTGTACAACAACTGATTCATCACACAGTAACATATGGAGAGTTACCATCACTTTCGGTAGCAAATTTTCGCGAATTTTACTACAATAAGAGAATTAAAATTGGATAAAATATATGCCAACAGATACTACCATAACTCTTCAATGAATGTAACAAGATTCCGTCTAACATCACCGTTCTTATCAGTGGCAAAATTTAGAATGTCCGATAAGAATTTCGGTAAGAGACCTGGTGATTTTCTCAGGAGGATTTCTTGTAATTTACTCAAACATTGGACACGTTCTGATGGTTCTATCGCAACGGCTGCCGTATTCAACCATTGCATTATCTAAAAAATTGGCCAATTAAAGACGAAATTTATTAAAATTGTAGATGTGTACCAGATCCTCATCTGAAACATGACCTCTTTCGTATTCCATTCCGATGAAAAATCAATATTTAGAAATTATTTCTAATTAAAGTAATACAAATAAAGTATTTCTACTTAAATTAATTGTTAAACATAACGAATATAATTTCGGAAAATTTTTGTAGAATTTTAGGTTAACAGTAAAATAAAAATGACAGTTTCTAGGGAAATTTGACGAATCAATTCCACCAACCTAAAAAAGTCCTCAAAATTATTCAATTAAAAATTGAATTTATAAACTCTAATTATATTGTTGAATAATTATTGGAACTAGTTCATTTCAATATAGTTTTGACTTTCTCTAATCATTTTAAAAATAGAATAAAGCGTTTGTCAGGGAATTTCATGAATTTAGTTAATTGTAGCTCTAATTTAGAGCAATTAGTGTATTATCAAATATTAGAGAATATTGTAGAAAATTTAATAATTAGAAATAATTTCAAGTTCAGAGATTGATATACCAAAAGGTTTATTTTGAAAATTCATCAAAGTTGAATCAGCTTCAAATTTTAAGTATAGGGCGCTATAATTAGATCGTTGTTTTGACGTCTCATTTAACCTAAAAATATTGGTCTCACGTGAAATATCCAATTTGTCGATATTGTAACAAATAAATCAATTAAAAGTACGTAATTATTAGATAGTTATTTTGGATAGAAATTACCGAAATTGTTTTCCATTTTAGATGCCGAAAGTGCGCTCAACAGAGGGGCCCCCTCGAAAACAGGGCTTCAACCGTTCCAACCACTCCATGAATCCAGAACGGCCAACGGATGGTCTTAAGGGTGTAGCAAAAGTCCGTTCAAAATCCACAATTAAACGTCTACAAATGTACCGGAATTTCAAAGCGAAACGCGATCGAACCGGAAAGATCCTAACACCAGCTCCATTTCAAGTCTGTAGGTTTTCTATAGAGAATTCATCAAATAATTGGAATTATTCTAGGGTCGTTTACCATCCGGTACCCAAGCTAGAGTGGAACCGAACCAGAAATGGTTCGGCAACAGCCGTGTTATATCGCAGAATGCCCTACAAAAATTCCAATCAGAATTAGGAGCAGCTCTAAAGAATCCCTATCAAGTTATTATGAAACAAACAACATTACCGATAACGTTATTGAATGAGAAAGCGAAAAATGCGCGTGTACATTTATTAGATACGGAAAGTTTCGAGAGTGTTTTCGGTCCGAAAAAGAGCCGAAAACGTCCAAATATTCCCGTTAAAGGCATGGAAGAATTATCGAAATTAGTTGAGAAGAATCACGGCGATTATGATGACGAGAAGGATTCGAATATTGTAAAGGATGATGGGGGCATTCGTGATGTACCAAGAGATTGGGTGATGGGTGCCGGACAATCGAAACGCATTTGGAATGAATTATATAAAGTTGTGGATAGTTCCGATGTTTTATTACAAGTTTTGGACGCTAGAGACCCATTGGGGACGCGTTCTTCATATTTGGAGAAATATTTGAAGACGGAAAAACCGCACAAACATCTGATTTTCATATTGAACAAAGTCGATTTAGTACCAATTTGGGTGACGCAACGGTGGGTGGCGGTTTTGAGTAAAGAATACCCAACTGTTGCGTTTCACGCTAGTATTAATCACCCCTTTGGTAAAGGCGCTTTAATCAGTCTTTTACGACAATTTGCCAAACTTCACATTGATAAAAAACAAATATCTGTCGGTTTTATCGGCTATCCAAACGTCGGTAAATCATCAGTTATCAATACTTTACGAAATAAAAAGGTTTGTAAAGTAGCCCCAATTGCTGGAGAAACTAAAGTCTGGCAGTACATCACACTAATGCGTCGTATTTATTTAATCGATTGTCCTGGTGTTGTTTATCCATCGGGTGAGACTGATACGGAAAAAGTTCTAAAAGGTGTCGTACGAGTTGAATTAGTGAATAATCCGGAAGATTATATTGGAGCTGTTCTGGAACGTGTCCGGCGAGAATATTTGGTGAAAAGTTATAAAATCGACGGTTGGACGGATGCTAACGATTTCTTGGAGAAATTAGCGGTACAAACTGGTAAATTATTGAAGAAAGGCGAGCCGAATATCGAATGTGTTGCTAAAATTGTCTTGAATGATTGGCAACGGGGAAAATTACCATTTTATGTTATACCACCTGGTTATGAGAAACCGTTGGAGAAAATTGAAGAATCTACAGATACAAATACTTTATCGGTTGTACAAGATTTTGGTAAAATTCATGTCGGTCTATCTTACGAAGGTGAAGATGTTAAAGATTTAGAACCTATTGAAAATGTTGAAAATGCCATTAGAGACGATATTTCTGAAGCTGATACTGAGAGTCAAAAAGCAGACAGTAGTGAAGACGATTCAGATTCAGAAATGAGTTTCTATTCAGATATGGAGCCGGAACGTGACGAAGAAAAGGAATTTGCTATGGCTTCAAGTGGGGCTTTCTTAATCGAACCTATACAGGGTAGAAAACAAAACGAAAGTACTGTAAAATTAACGAGTCGACAAAGACGGGCTAGAGAACGGGCGCAGAGGCGTAAAAAAGTCGGTAGTAATTTCTACGAGGTGAATGATGCGAAAAATCGCAATAGAAGCAGGAAAAAGAATAAATCGAATTAATTTTAGCATAGGCGAATTTGTACAAATTAGACAACCAGATATACAATTTTGTTCAATTTATACGAGTCGACTTGATTATAGAATTGATATTTTCTATTGTTTCATTTTGTAATCAATATTTCGCTAATTGATTTATTTTGTGAATATTTATCATCTATCGCTTGTTACTTCCACGCCCCAAATGTCTCAACACTATTCGCTACATCACCATCGGGAAATTTAACAATAAGTTGTAGTTTCATTAAGAGCCAATTTCTCCCTCGATAACTAATCGCTCAAACTAACCATAAACTCGACACGGTAAAGTGGGGCGTTATCGTTTTTCTACAAAGAAAAACAATTAAAAACGGTTTACAATAAATAAAAATTCAAATACACACCAACAAATTTAAATCGAAATGCACTTGAATGCACTCGATTCGGATGCAACAATGGCGAACGTGATAAAAAAACGAAAGTAAATCGACGTAAAATTTTCAATTATGGCCTACTATATATTAAAATTATGGTGAGAATTGGGATATGTGAAAGAATTTATCAGTTTTTTTATTATACTTACCAATAAATTTTTCTCATTAAATATCATTAGTTTTTAATAATTTTTTGCAAATATATTTATAAATATTGAAAATTTTAAATTGAAAAGTTCTATTAAAAATAAGCCATCTATCGGCAATTGTGAGTATTTACGTCTGTCAGGTGATATGTCAATGGGTATATTAGTCAAATTAGTGTACTTTGAACTGTAATTTTTTAAATAACGCAATTATTGATTTAGAACCAGTTTTATTATTCGTTTAATATTTTCTAAATAAGTTTTGTTTGTTTGTTGAGTCGAATATTCTCGAATTTTAATTTTTTTCAACCGGAAGTCGGTATCATTCGTGTTGACACGTCTTCCGTTGTTGGCCATACTCGCTCATTGTTTGGGTTAGGTTGACGTGACGTTTTCGATTCAATCAATTTAAAGTAATACGGAAAAAATATTAAAGACGTTTTTTACACTAGAGATTTGTTGATTTGTTGCGTCAATTTTCGGTGTCACAATAGAGTCTAATTGGACATCCTCCAACTGTTTGATTTGCTTGGTTTTGTTGTGTGCGCTAGTACGAGATTGAAAACAAAACGGCCTTCCCAATGAAGATGAAACTGGTGGACCAAGTTGTGCGGAGTTTTCGTGTGGCAAAAGTGTTTCGCGAGAATACCGACAAGATCAACAGCATCGATTTCTCGCCGAGCGGTGAAACGTTGATATCATGCAGTGAAGACGACCAAATCGTCATCTACGATTGCGAAAAAGGTGTGTTTCAATGACGACAACAACAACAACAATTGCCAGAATCACGACCTTTCTTATGCATTTTTTACAATTTTTAGGCACGCAAATACGGACTGTAAACAGTAAAAAGTATGGTGTTGATTTGATCCATTTCACTCACGCTAAAAACACAGCCATACACAGTTCAACAAAAGTCGACGATACAATACGCTATTTATCATTGCACGATAACAAATATATACGTTATTTTCCCGGACATACAAAGAAAGTTGTATCATTATGCCTGTCACCGGTTGAAGACACATTCCTATCTGGTTCATTGGATAAAACTTTAAGATTATGGGATTTACGTTCACCGAATTGCCAAGGTTTGATGCATCTATCCGGACGGCCGGTGGCCGCTTACGATCCGGAAGGTTTAATTTTCGCCGCCGGTGTCAATTCGGAGAGCATCAAATTGTACGATCTGCGATCGTTCGACAAGGTACGTTTGCAAAATTGGACCACAATTGTCATTTACAGGATTAAAAATCTAATAAGAAAATGAGTCAAATTTTTAATATCGGGCCCATATTTTCAATTGCGATAAAATTGTCTTCAGTGCTGTAAATTCGTAAAATAGAAACGTACTTGAGGCTAAATAGACTTGTTTACTGGTGTTTTTTATAGAAAAATTTCCATTTAGGGTAAAAAACGAGCGTTATAAACAAATTACGTGTCTTTATAAATCGTTTCAATTACAATTAAATCAATTGAATTTAAAGAAAAATATGGCCAGCTTTTTAACACCAACAGGCCAGTTGGCCACCAATTGTTTAAATTAATGCAAATTATCAATTTTTGTGGCAATTGTGCCGATTTATTCGTAAATTTTGATTTTGATGTCTTCTAGGGCCCCTTCGTGACATTCAAATTGACCCAAGAGAAAGAGTGCGATTGGACTGGCTTGAAATTCTCCCGTGATGGTAAAACAATATTGATCAGTACGAACGGTTCAATTATACGTTTAATTGATGCATTTCATGGTACACCATTACAAACATTCACTGGTCATTTGAATAATAAAGGCATACCAATTGAGGCATCATTCAGTCCGGATTCACAATTTATATTTAGCGGTTCAACTGATGGTCGTGTACATGTATGGAATGCTGATACTGGCTATAAAGTTTGTGTATTAAATGGTGATCATCCAGGTCCTGTACAATGTGTACAATTCAATCCAAAATATATGATGTTAGCATCAGCATGTACAAATATGGCATTTTGGTTGCCCAATATTGATGATACGTAAATTGCTATAAACTACAACACACATTCGTGATTTAATTATTTTGGTATATTGTCTAAGGCTTCGTTTTTATGGAGCTCCAACTGGAAAAGTTTAAGACCGCTGTATTGGCGCCGTCCACAACATTTCATTAAATTAAATTAACGAAAAAAGTGACGAGCTTTGGTTGTATTTTAGTCTCTATGCATTTATCTTTTTTTGTATTGTGCGCGTGTGTGGTTGTAGTATGTTCATGTGTGTATGCGGTTAAAGAGACTAAAATTTAACTTGACTGTCTTAAATTTTTACAGAAGACTAATTACAACAAAAAATATATTTTTTAATTGATTATGTTTTAATTGTAAATATTTCTTAAATTTGTACCTGTGTGTTCGTTTAATTTTAAAATTTTTGGTAAATGTGTTTCTTTAAATAAGGAAATGCAATCTATTCTAGTTCCCTGTTTTCGAATTTTTAAATTTATGTAAGTCTTAATTATTATAAATGGAGTATTTTTTTAGGAATTTGCATTTTTTCTAATTCTTATCAGTGGTTAGATTTGGTGGTAAATGTGATAATTATTGTAGGAGTTTAATATTAGTCGTGTTTTCCTTTTCTTCAATCAAGAAGTGTTTCCATCTCCCAACAAAATCAGTATTTTTAATTTGTAATTTTAGTGAGAAATTACAGTTTTCCTGTGGAAAAACCCACAGGCGACAGTTGTATATAAGTTTTATTGCTATCTGTTTCGAAATTAATCGAATTGTATCGCTAATTTATATTGAAACAAACAATAATAATAATGATTCGATTTTAACGGATTTTATAAAATTGCCACAATTCCTTCAAACATAAACAAGACGAATTAAAGGGGGATTGAAATAAATCGAATAGATTGCTTAGACAAGTGTTGTTTATTTTCGCAATCGAACCAACAGTTGATTTATGCGATTTCGATTTATTTCCAACTGAAACATTAGTGGAAACCAGCGTTTTCGCCGGCCAAATTGCGGTTTGTTTATGGCGATTGTACAAAAAGAGGACCGCCACCCCCACCCGGCTCTTGTCTTGTTTATTAAAATAAAATAATGGGGGAAATTAGTTTGGCGGTGTCGTCGTCGCCGAGATGAAGATTTTCGTTGGAATTGTGTGCGCAACGATTCGCGTCGATTTCAACCGAGAGACGCCGCTCGCCGACGTCGGCGCCTAATATCCAGTTTTGTTGTCGTCGTGACGTGAGGCCGGGCCATCGGAGCGACGATCCACGCACAGGGTGACTATTCTCACCCCCTATTCCTCCAATTCGTACAACAGAGAAATCGGAATTTTCGGTATTTTATCGCACCGTAGCGCGGTAGCTTTCCTTTGATTAAACCAGAATTTTTTGTTTTGTCTATAATTTTGGAGATTTTTTTAAAAAATGCGTCATGTGTCTTTTCGTGGATGACGATAAATCGTATCTTGGTCTATCGTGATAACGTGTCAGTGATAATTTTTGAAAAACAAATTCTTATATAAATTCAAGTGGACTTTAATTTGTTTAAATTTTCCATAATTGAAGAATTTATTGAAAAACAGAATTAAAAAAAAACTTGCAGTGTTGTTTTCTTGTTGTGTACAGTGTGAATTTTTGTAGATTTCGGGGTCAGGTAGGTTGTTTTGGAAATTTTTCGATTGAAACTCGCAACACATATGCACACAGACGGGCGGAATTTGATTTGATTACGAAAATTTTATAAAATCAACGAAAAACAAACAGATTTCCAATATTTCTGATACGGTACATCTGTGTTAATTATTTGCGAAAACAACTGAATTTTATCAACAATAAACGCGACGTCCCTCTCATTAAACGTATGCATGCTAGAAGCAAAGATAATTCATCAAGGATTGAAATGTTGATTGTTTAAACAACCCTAAGATTATTTCAACTAAACACTGAATAATCTAAATCAAACAATATCAAATTACTTGGATGAAATAACAGATATTGCTTATTTATTATCTTGACCCATGTTAGAAAAAAATCATACAATTTATAATTAACCCGAAACCAGATAATTTAAAAGCTATTCGAATAAAGATCACAAGTTTATTTATTAAATTCCCCCTTTATTAATCATTTATTTATTCAAAATAGTACAACCCGACGAATTTCGAAACTACTGTATTTAAAAAAAAAACGTATTTTATCGTCTATTTGTAGTAGATTTTAATTTATTTATTTTACCACGATTGGACACAATCAGACGTTGAAAATTGAGCTATTTATTGAACATTTAACAACGAAGGTCATAAAGATTACCTGGTAAATGTTCATAATCTAGATGTTTATAATTTTCCTTCCAAACAATTAGTGGAAAAATCACAATTTCCACTGGAATATTGCACAAACCAAACCGAAATTTTCCACAAGTTTCCCGTATAGAAACAAATTAATCAATAATGCGACATTAATTAACACTAAACGAATAATTGGGTATTTTTCAGTAGATTTATTTAACCAAAAATTTGAATAATTCAAACAAAAAGGTAAACAGACAGGTAGGGAGTCGTGCCATGAATTTGTAATTAATTTCAAACATGCACGAGATTCCCGAGACGCTACGACTTTGTATAGTGTTTTAATTCTTTGATTAGACAAAATAATCCAGAAAATGCCCCAATTTAATTAAACGCAAGAAACAAGAAAGCCAATTAAATTGATAAAATTTATGGAAAAAAGAACTGATAATTATTGTGAAATAGTGGCACTTCGATGATTACAAGATTATTCAAGTGACTATCAGAGGTGATAAGACAGAGAAAAAACGCAATAGTAATCCAATTAATTGACAATCACCTCAATTTTTAGGCAATTTTCAATTGCCTGTAAATTGCGCATAAAAAAAATTGACAAAACCAAGCGCTTTGCTTCACTTGAAGTCTTTTCCGCCCCTATATCATTCCTTGTATCTTTATTGTCTCACGATAAATCTATTTTGTCTGTACAGGAAAATCAGAGTAATACTTTCTGCTTTGTTAGAGAAATTGAGCTATAGGAGGCTTTTATAGAGGCAAAGAAAAGGAAAATCAAATTGTTCGATTCTAGATAGACGACGATCTTTTTTAAGTTCGACAGCTTTTAAATATTGACGTTTTCCCGTTAATGCGTCTTCTATTCAGAATTTTGATTTTAATCTGCATGTCTTTAATAAATAAGCAGATTAAAAATGGAATTTTCCAGCTGTACGGTTTTATTGAGTAGCGTTTCAATTTAATGGCAGCTTCCGTCGTGTAAGCTCCATTGTAAAAGCACTAAATATTGGAGATTGAACTAATATTTCAATTCTAGTTCTCTAAAACCTTAATCTTAATTCACATTGAATCGACCACTGATAAGTAAATGCAATTTTCTCGCGTTAAAAATGTTCGAGTTGTTCTACTTATATTATTTTAGAATTGTTTACTTCAATTACTGATACTTGAATCGAGATCTCTATCGAAAATATTGCTCAAAAATTCGCTTATTGAAATTGGCGATACAGATCGAGAGACCGATTCGGTCGGAATACAATTTGTATTACTTGAGCAAATATGTAGAAAATACGTTTTTTTTTTATCAATTCAAGTAGCAAGATAAACACAATAATTCAATAAAGCCGTATTATTGATAAACTAAACGTAGAATTACGTTTTTATTTATCTTTAATTGATTGAATCGTTTTCTTTCATTGTCTGTCCCAATCATCATCAACATAATCATCGTTTACACTTCAAAGATGATTGTTTGCACGAAACTTGCCTGTTAGATAATTTAGAGGGTGAGGTACCTTGCAACCACCCCAGATTGGACTTGATTTCCCCTAAACAACCCCAACATCGTTCTAGTCTATATTCCATCAAAGTCAATATCGTATAGAGGAGAAATTCAGTGATAATTTAATTTCGTGGTAACTATCAATGTAAATATGTATAGCTATGGTTGTTTTGTATATGGAATGAGTGACGTCCACAATTTCAAGTCTATCTAATTGTATTGTCAAGTTTTAACATAATAAACTAGGTACAGCGGAATGATAGTTAATTTAATAGGGCGAATTGTAAGAAAACATTGGTATCGATAAAATGATTAAACAACAACGACAACAAAGTTCTATGATGGGGGAATTTAATTTTGTTTTGATTATTATTGAATAATACGACGCATCAAAGGGAAACTAATAACAATTTAGTCGACGCTAAATTTATTCGAATTTAATATTAATTAGGCGATAATTAGGAAATCGGAAATAACGAAGGATAATGTTATCGTAACGTTGATTACAAATAGGAATATTATTCTGAATTATTAATAAACAATCCGATGACAAACAATTGTACAGACAGTTGGGTTTGTAATGATGGCCTAAAAAAGAAAAAAATTTCAACGTACAAAAAAATACGAAAAAACTATGGCAAACGGAAACGATACAGGATATAGATAGCAAGTCGAGTTTATCGTTTTTCTACCTTTTATATTTGCGTATTCATTTTAGTATCTTTAATCGTTATGGAAAACAGTTGTGTATATAGCATAACGTGTAAATATTTTCGATTCAATTCAATACCAACGAAGGCGATAGAGAAGTAACATCGATTCGATTTTCTCTATAGTCTTTGTAATAAATCTTATTGAACGTATAGAAATTGGAAATTTTTTCCGTAGAAAAATTGAATTCTCTCCCCGGATACCGAACTCTATTCGCTTCCCACTATTTTCAATAAAAATACGCATAATTATCGCATTTTTATCAAGAATAAACCGTCCATTAGAAAAAAATTGCAGAGAAACATTACCTAAGGCCGGATATTATTGCCGCATGAACGAGTTCTTTGAAGTATTAATTACAATGTCGTCGACAGAATTTTGTTTTTGTCAATCGTAGTTATCTAATTTTCAATGGTATTCTGCAGAAAGTCATCAGAATCGGGACCAGGATAATGGGCGGGGTATTCTGCAACTTTATCAGATTGTGTCTGGATAATGTTTCGAAAAAGTAGAATACTAACGTGTTTAGATGAAATTAAGGAAAATAACAACAAATGTGGCTTTTTCCTTTATTCTGTAACTATGTCAGGCAGGTCTTATGGCTGGATAAAGTGTTGTTATAAAAAGTTGCAGAATACTAGCCACTATAGAGTTCCTCCTTGTTTTTTGTTTGATATTTAGTGAAGAAAATAACAAAAAAAGTGACACTTACCCCATTAATAAAGGGGTGGTTATTGACAACAATAGAACAACCGGCGCGGATTCTGTAACTGTGCCAAAAAGGCGATTGTGTTGGAGTCATTCTAAAGAGTTGCAGAATACTGGCCTTCCTTCGTTTATAGAGTTCCTCCTCGCTTTTTGCTTGGCAATAGGCACGTATTCTGTAATTTGATTAGACAGGTGATTGCGCCTGAATAGGGTGCCTTTCTAAAAAGTTGCAGAATGCTAGCCGTGATTAGTTGCTTTTTGAAGGAAATTTAGCTGAGAAAATCGCGAAAAAATGGTCTTTTCCCCGTAATGAAGGCTCAAACTTCGCTCTAAACACAATAAATCCTAGTTATTATTAATTAATTTTCCCAATACAATGGCAGTATTTGGAGGTGTGTTTTCAAAAGCGCCATCAATATATTAATTATTACTCCCCGACAGTGGTGATAACGATGAAACACTGGGGGGTATATTAAGCCTAATGGAATATTCTGTATGCACAGAGTTGTTATTGTTATTTTTTCAGGAGAGTATTCGATTTCGAATAAATATTGAAAAGATGCGAATGAACAAATTAATCTCCTCTTTTTTTTTTCAAAACTTGTAAATAATTAAAGACTTGGTAATTTGGAAACTTTTTTTAAATCGTCTGATATGCTTTGTAGAAGTTGCTTCATTAATTTCGTCTGTATCAGCTTTTTTAGGATCAAAGGAGAATTCAATAAACTACTGAATATGGATGTTTTTGATTTTGAATGAGGCTTATTGGGAGTTAATTTTTGTGTCATTTATCGGTTTTTCCCCCGTTTTGTCGTCTGTATAGATGAGGAAAGTTTGTAGAGTAAATCCTAATGTTTTTGTTCGTTATAACATCGAGAATTTCCAACCCTTATTGTTGTTCTATTCGTTCAAATCAAAATGTAACTCCATCAATACAAACTTTAACAAACTTGACAATGTGTGTAAATTAGATCCATACACGACCCAATTGTCAGTTTGCGATTCAATTCAACTTCCTTTACTCCGATCCTGTTCTTCAAAATTTATTTAATTATTTTTTCTTCATCTACAAAGAGGATTCCAATTTTTCCGTGTCCAACATTCTTGAATAATTCATCAATCATTCTTTGTCAACAAGAAGGATGGAGCGTTAATACCGCCAACAAAACCAACACTAATTAGAATTCGTGTTAAACTCACAAAGTCGTCATATTTAATTCAACAAGCCAACCCCATCGGCCGGTTTATCGATAAAACGAATCAACCAACATTTGAAACGATATTTGAACAAACTTGAGACTTAATTTTAATTGCCGCCACCACATTAACGAATCGATAAATTGTAATTTGATCAATTCGATTAAAGCCGGATGATGGTTCATTAAAATCGAATCAATCGAAAAGTTTGCGTTAATTTATTAATTAACGATTTGTTTTATTTGTGAATTGATTGGCTTTATTAAATAGATTTGACCGGTCCATTGTGTTCAACTACAAGTTTGGGAGATATTTTGATTAAATTAAATTGAACTGGAACCGTTCTCATTGGTAATGAAGACAAAATGACCCAATTTCCTGTATGTAGAAAGTACTTAAAGCTTTAATCAGATATGTTGACGATTTGTAGTTGGGTTTGATGATTGTCTCAAGGATTTTGTCCGGGACTACCGGACATTTAAATCGTCAATTTTATCAAATAGACCATAATAGTGATAATGATTTTATTTGAATTCAAATTGGGTGTTAATTTTATAAATGAGTTCGTTAAACAATGCAATCGGTATTAATTAGCATTTCGATATTTCCAAAGTGTAAATTATATTAACAAGCGCGAAATTGTTCGATATTTTATTATTTAAATATAAATATCCATGGGGACTTAATTGTTAAATCTTATTTAAGGTAGAGATTTGATATAATTTTACCCATCTACTTGTGCTAATAGGATTTCCCAATTTTATTAATAAGATATTGTTGTTTACGGGAAATACCCCTAAGTGTCATTTTGTTTTCATAAACGAAATCGGCTTGTTTATTAATAAATCCCAACTATATTATCTATGATTATAATTAACAAACAGATTGATACAGATTATATCTATATATCCATCCCCTTATTCCCCGCAAGTCTATTTGATTACAACCAATAGAGTTTTTCAAAGGGGGAAGATTACAATATATCCCGCATATGTAACTCTTATACAAGTCCCTAGTTAATTCAATTATTTTAAAATGAATAGTTCTCGTATCTCTACTTGTACTGCATGATTACAGAGATTACTTCCGTTCTATTTTATTGAATATAAGCCTCATTATGGCTATTTAGAAACCGACAATTGTAAAGAAAACAACAATTTTCCATCGTCTCTAATTGATTTATTTGATTACACCTATTAATTTAAACTTGTATAATTATGGAAAAATAATAGAGAAAGCAATTGTATTTAGAATCGTGTACGAATTGCTGTTAAAACTAGGAAATATTCGGTATCCCAGGGAGACGCGCCTTTGACGTCAACCTAAATGGTGACGCTCAACTACAGTGCGCGTCTGCCTCTAGCCTTCGGTCAGCCACTGAAGGTCGTACAATAAACACAAGGGTAGGAAAAAAACAATACAGGCCTTAACAAGTCGATTAAAAGAAATGACAACGTATTTATTTGGCACACAGCTGATGTTGTTGATAAAACAACCGAAATCAACACTGATAAATTACATTTTCTCCAACAAATAAAACAACAATCTTGTCATTGTCGATTGTAATTGAATATAAATAATTTATCTCGTTTATTGTTGGAAATCTGTTTTTTTTTTACGTCGGTTTGTTTGGATTGTAGCGGGATATTGTTTGCCCGGCGCATCCACCAAAATACACACGTCGATCAAATTGCGGTTTCAATCAATAGAAAATCAAATTTTTCCTTATTTATTCGAATATAACGACTTAATTTTGTTGTTTTTGTACTGTTTTAGGTTCTGATTTAACACGGTAATACTGCGTATGGCTGTAAGGTAAGCCGTTTTGTTTGCAAGCTAAATTATTAAAACTCTCCCATTATTAATGCAAAGTCCAGGTCTCTGCTATTGTATTATTATAAAATTTATTATGTGGTAGTTTGAATGATTTATTATTGTTTGAACTGCAGTTGACTGTTGGAAATTTTCGATTTTATAAGTGTGCAATATTCTAAATTTTATTCAAATTGATGTCAGCAGTTTGAAATGCAAGTAAACTATTAGTATTCTTCTTGTATTCCGTCCAAGTTGATAAATATGCACGCCTTGTACCATGAGGGTGTCTATCTAAGCTGTAAAATAACACCTGCCCTCAACTACATTATCACCGACAATATTCCGTTAAAATAACAACCAGAATTGTAACACGACTTTTATAATGAAATTTTCAACCAGAATTTTCTCCAATTATTCCATAGAAATGTAAATGAGGTACGATCAGTAATCGATTCAAGTGCCGGCGACAAGTGGAGAAAGATGTTATTAGATGAACGACTGAAGCGATGAACCGTCATCATTTGTTGAATCTACTCCTCTCATGGATGTCCCCACAACGGTGCTGGTGTATTTTAGCGTGGGGCAGCGCCACGAGACAGCCCTCTTCCGTTCCGATTCACCCACGGAACAGATTAAAGGTAAAATTTATCGCTTTTTTATCGTTGGAGGAACAACAAAGGCCCATAGAATTGACGAGTTTTGTGAATACATACTCAAATTACCCAATTAGATAGTGTCAATTGTCACATTGAGCAATTGAAACCATTGGTTGTATTGAATTTTTGTGTAAATAATTGAAGTCGATTAAATAATTCTTGCAATTTATTATGGAGAATGCTCGGATACATTATGAATAATGAATTTCGATGAGAAAAGGAATCCAATAGCAAAAATCCAATAACGCTAGAATATTAAGTAGAAAATCGACTCTTTCATCGGCTTTTATCTTGTCTGCATCCTCCATCCGAAATTTCGAACTCTTAATATTTAAACAGGTCGAATATCCTATAAAGGGAATTTTATTTTTCACTATTGCAGAGAAATCTCAGTAATTTCCCAACGAAAATCCTACAAAGCACACAATACACTTTGTTGTTGTTGAAACAATTTAATTGCGATGCCTTTGTTGTTTTTCCGGTAATTTTCGTGAATTTTTATAACAATCACACGTGTCAATTTAGCTTAAATGAGCTACAATTTCCGCAACAATATACTGGGGATGTTTTGCTTGAAGCAAATTTCAAATAATTGCGCGTTGAGTCGATGGATTTGGAAGAGACGCAATATACAAATCATCACTGAATTTTAAAAGCTTCCATAAATTGCGTTATCGATTTATAAAAAGTAACAATCGTGAAGTTTTTGTCTGGATTATTCACAAACCGAAGAGTAGACTTCAAAAGGAGTTTTGAAGAACGAACGCCTTCTGTTATTTTATTTTTTTTTACTTTTATAATCTACCACCTCACAATAGAATAATCTTCTTTTCAACTTGAACAATCTTGAAGAAGTTTAAGCTCTCAAAAATTGTTATTGGTTCAGAAAAAAGACAACAACAGTAACTGTAGAGATTAAGCAAAAAAACAACGTGAATTTCTTTGTTCCTAAATAATCTAGCAAGGGAACAACTGTAACAAAGTCGATGGTTACCGTATAACGTTTCAAACACGTTTTATTACCTTCCGGCAATACTCGAAAACAAAACGTAATTATCGACATAGACGTATGGAAATTTATACAAAAGCAGACAGCTTTGATTCGGTTTTCGCGTTTGTTTGATTAAAACAAAAGTAGAATATACTGGAAGGATTATATTGGGGATAATTTCGAAAATGTAGAAACAAATGTTTAATGATTCGTTCAATTTCTGGACGATTTGTAACGAATACGCCAAAACACTAAAAACGTACGTTTAGTAGATAAAGAACGGATGAAATACGAAGAAAGGAGGAAACATTGAACGGGAAGATAGTTGATATAGATGCATAAAGATCCTTCGGGAGTTTTCTGAATCGATGTCCCTGTGTACACGACAAATATATCGCGATATATTGTACTTTAAGTAACTCGAATTTATTACCGTGTCGCTTGTATGTTCGAGAAATTATTTAATTTTTCGTTGGGAAATTTTCAGTATAAACTACAATAAATTATATTTGATGAAAGTTTTATGGTTAATCCAAGTAAATCCCCACACGGACGGAGTATCCTTAGAATATAGATTAGAATTAATGATATTCAAATAACATACAAGTTCTTTTAAATATCAACGGTATATTAAAAGAAAATACACCGAGATAGAATTCCCTACTAGATCTAATTCTTATTAAAAAACATTGGAAATATAATTTGAAAAACAAATATATTGTTTCAAGTATATTGTACATTATCTCTGCAATATTTAATTAATACTCGTTAAAATTTCGTAAATATTTATGTTGAAGTTCAGTTCCTTTGAAGAAAAAATAATTATGGATTAGCGGACGAATTTTCGAGAATCTACGCTGAAATTGCAGACTTTCATTAGACTAATTGATGATTGTTTTCCCTATAGAGACTAATATTTATAAGCTTTCTATACTTTCAAACGAGAATAATCCAGAAACTGGATTTCAGGAAACTGAAACTATGCTACAAAAATAAACACAACAAATATCGCTTGATATCTCGAAAATAATACCGTTGAAAGTAGCTTTTCGATCGTTTGAATCGTTATTGAATATGCCAATTATTAAAAATATCTATGGAAATGCAACAGATCCGATAAATAAATAAAAATAAAATTCGGCTTTGTTATCTTGCACTATTATATCGGATTTTCGACGTTAAATTCCTCCACTATTAAAGTTTTATTGAAATTAAAGTTTGTCCGTCAAAGAGAAGTCTAGCAAGTCGTTAAGTTTAATGAAAAGTACACGACAATAAGGCGAATATTGTTGGAATTCTTCCATCTGTGCGCCAACATTTACACGAGTCTTGGCTCAAATTAGCACAGAATCGATTTATTTTAACGCGAATCGTCTAAATTAGAGATGTTACGGCAATTCCATAACAAAGACAAAATTATGAGCAGATTTTTTGTCAGTTTTCCCGAAAACTAGCAAGTTTACTGGAAAACTTTTAAAAGATTTGGAAAGCGCTTTCAATTTGCTGTATAGGTACTTGAGAAAATCATTGCAAACTTGAGAATGTCGGCTAAATAATGGGGGAAAATATAAAAAAAAAACAACTAAATATGCTCCACGATTATCCTCTATAACTTAGAATTCGTTTGGAATTTTCCGAAATGAAGACGCTCTTAGATACTCCTCGAAATGCTTTTTCTAATGCTTCTTTACTCATGGCAATATTTCAGCAAATAAGCGAAATATCGATGACTACAAATTGCCATTTTTCGGCCACCGTATCCAAAAAGCCCTCTAGATTTTGTGAATTTTCCAGGAAACTAGCGAACTTACTGGAGGATTTCGAAGAGATTTCAAAAGGTCTTTCAATTTGGCATTACCACGAGAAAATAATTGAAAAATTAATAATATTTGGCAAGTAATTGGGGAAATATGGAAAAAGTAGAAAAAACACACCCGTAGATTACCCTCTGTAACTCACGATTAAATTAGAATTTTTCAAACCAAAATACGTCTTCGGATGCTCTTTAAAATGCTGCTTCTAATGACGTTTGAATCATTAAAATATTTGATCAAACAAACGAGATTTCGATGATTAAATATTTGCAATTTGCGAACACCGAATCGAAAACTGAAATTTTTCCCATCTAAGCTCGAACTTTATTCAAGTTTCTGTACATGTGCACCCTCTTTTCGGTATTTATTTGATTATATTTGCCAATGAAATTTGAACCTTCCAAAAGTTAGATTGAAGACGACTGGAGTAAAGCAAGTTTTAAACTTATAAAGGTTTGTAGTTTACAAGAAGTCATCAAATTTGAGCCAGTTATTAAACAGTTAATTCTTTTGTACCGAATTAACGGAAGAAATGACGAGTTTGTAGGTGGTAAGTAGAAAAATTACTGATATTTGCCAAGTTTTCTCCAAGTACAAGACTATAATTCATCGAAAATTCACGATAATCTTAAAAATTAATTGAGCTTCATGCAGTTTTAGCAGTTCAACTATATTTCATTTCTAGTTTTTGAAGATGATAGTCGAGGGAATTCATTTAAAACTAAAAGCGAGTAATTTAAAGTCTAGTTCAATTTACACAGGATCAATAAGTGAAATTTTAGAAAAGCTCCCACTTGGAAATATTTGTTGTCTTTACGCAGCTAGCATTGATCAAGAAAATTGCAAGAATAACACGATTTGAGACACCATTTTCGCTCGTTTTTAATCGAATTGACACTTTTAAAAATCGAGAAAGCAATTTCTATCATTCTATATCAAAATAGCGATATTCAGTACGAAAAAGACTTCGAAGCCTGTTAAAGGGGTGAGAATCTTTGATGTGAAGGAGTCACAAAAGTCTAATTACATCGTACAATTTTCAATTGGGAGACAGGAACAAAAAAACGTTAATTTATAGGCCAATTTACTTGTTCTTATTTGATTTACGATGATAGCTTCTTGTTAGAAATCGAAATAGGGAAAGTCTAAGGATGTAATTTAATTCTCCGAGCTTAGATGTTTATGATAATTAATTTATAAATCGCTGATCAATGTGGGTAGAAAAAACGCCGAATTTTCGCTTTTGTATTCCACATGCGGAAAATTCACTTTATTTTTCCCAAGTCTCCGTTTTCTCGCTACACTCATCGAACAATAAAAAACCCTCTAGTTGGAAAATTCTCGTCATTTATAACGAAATTTCCAACATTTCTTCCATGCCTTGTAAAATATAAATGATGTTTGTTGAAATCGAATTTCGGTTGTTGTAGATTTGTTCAGATCGGCTTCAGAGGCTGGTCCACGGGACATTTTGAAATTGTACGATGCTGCCGGTCATCTAGTCAATATCAGTAGTGATTTAGTGTCGAACACACCAGAAACACGGTACACATTACAAGTGGTCGCCGCCAACGGATTTGCAATGCTACAAGAATCAACATCGACCACATTGAAGGCATTGGAGGCGCGCATTTCGGCAATCGAACGGCATCTAAGAAGCGATCTACCATTGCCGCCGACCGTTGAAGGATTACAGAAACAAGTCGATATATTCCGTGAAAAGCTCGAAACAACAGAATGCCTCAGCTGGTTAGGTAAAGTAACTTTGTTGTTTATTTAGAGGATCATTTGAGATAAATTTAAATGGAATAAGACAGATTTAGAGAGGAAATATTTCGTTGATAGCAGTCAATCAACGGATAAATATTTGTTTTATACAAACGACATCAAAACGTTAGCGACGTTACAAAGTAGTTGATGAAATTATAGATTTTGGCCGAGTTTTTTATATTCGGAAAGCAATTGCGTCAAATTCATCCATCCATCCATTTATCTTTATTTATAAATCCACATATTTATATTAATTTAACATTTACCCAGGGTAAATTTAAATTAAAATTAGCTGGAAATTCGAACGTTTTCACATTTATCGAAAATCTAATTAAATTCTGTTGTAATTATAAACACTTTAAAACTGGATTAAATCCGAATCTAGCACAAAATATTTAATAATAAACAAACTACATTTAATTACAGTTAATTGAATCAAAATAGTCCTTTTTATTCAAATCAGACTGGTCAAAAAGTTATGAATTTTGAAACGTGGGCGATTTAATTAACTTTGAAAATAAACTAAACCTATCGGGGCCTAATCCCCTCGTATTAATCGATCGATGAGCGTGCTCAATTTTTCGACTCCTACGGAAATCGAGTTGCTACTTCATGTTAAATTAAGCTTAAAGTAGCTCTAGAAAATTGAACGAATACTCTATATTTAGGTTCAGTCTTCCATTCTGCCTTCAAATTATCCTGCCATGTATCCGCCTAATATTTGTTTAAATTTTAAATCAATTGTTAATGCGCTATATTTACATTTCATTCGATTTATTTTCTCGCAAATTGCGGGGCGAATTGGGGTTGAAATTCGCCTGAAAAAATCCCCGAAATCGCTGAATATTTTTCAATATAATTGGTAGAATTGTGACACTTCCAAACTTTTTAATAGATGGTTCGTTGGGGAAAATTCCCGAAGTTTCGATTCTTGGAAAAGCTTCTTTCAATATTCCATAAATACGTCAAAAATAACACAATAGTGGCTAATAATAACCCAGTATTGTGGAAAATTCGACAAAGGAAATTTCCATATTTGCTATCCGTGCATGAAAACGAGAAGAATTCATAACAAGTTCTCCCCGAATAACCGGAGAATTTAATTTAAATATTGGAAAATATCAAATAATTTTGGACGAATTGATGTAACTTATCACTTAGGCTTTCGTTTTCTTGTAAATTTTCCGTCAGCTTGATAAGTGTGTTAAAATAAACTTGTCTCCTATCGAGACATCGATTAAGAGAGTTTAGTTGTAAAGACTTTAGCACAACGTGATATTGTTTCATAGTATTCGTTCCTGTTCCATTTTAGTTATTTTTATGCTCTATTATCGGGTAAAATATGTTGTGGATAAACAACAAAACACAATGTGCATGAAATTATTGATTTTAAGGATTCTACAAACAACTACCGGAACCAATTTCCAGTGAACAGTGTCGATTGTTGCAATATCGCCGGAAAAGCGATGCAATCAAGAAGAAAGTCAAAGAAGATTTCGCCAAAATATGGTAATTTTGCTTATTTTTGTCGAATGACAAGTTCTATAAACAGAACCGTACAAATGACGCTACTATTCAACGATTATATTTCGAATAAAACGAAATTTTATAACAGACAGGTGGTTGCATTTGTCAGCTTACAGATTCCTCAAGGATTCTATTGTAGAATTCCATCTTTTTAAATTGTATTCTGACATATTTGCAAGTTTACCCACCACCGAATTGATGCTTCAACTTTGTTTTAAACATAAAACTTTACTGGAAGAGCCTCAAGATAATTCCACGAAAAGTTCAGATAAATGATGTTTACAGTTTGTCATTGAAACAAACGGTTATCCTGTCACCTTTCAAATTTTTAACAATTTAATTTATTCTGGGTCTCACATTGAAAAAACGTAATATTTTCCAGTAAAGTTCAAATATTAGAGTGCGCTCGTTTACAAATTGCTTTATTAGAGCTCAATTAAGCGTCTAATGAAACGTGAACGAGGCTACTAAACCAGCGTCATGCTAAATATCCGCAAATCTACCGGCTGTCCTAAAATCGAAATTTCTGTACGGTTCTGTGTTGTTTTAAGATCGATTAAAAAAATTCGGGTATTTGTAGTGATTGTAGTGTGTCGGAGAAGATTCGGAATTCGTTGAAGACGCCCACTTTCGATGCCACGCCATGGGAAGATGAGGAATTATTGCTTTTATTACAACAAATGTATCTCGATCATGATTTGTGTTCGAAATTTGCAATTAATATAAATACGCTTAGGAATTTCCTTTATGAGGCCTATAAGAATTATAATGATGTACCGTTTCATAATTTTCGGCATTGTTTCTGTGTGGCACAAATGGTGAGTGTTAAATTTGCTCAAATTTTGTTCTTATTTGATTTTTTTTGTAGATGTATGCAATCTCTTGGTCAGTCGATCTTCCATCGAAAATCGGCCATTTGGAAGTATTAATATTGTTAACATCGTGCATATGCCATGATCTCGACCATCCAGGCTATAATAATATTTATCAGATAAATGCAAAGACTGAATTAGCTATACGTTATAATGATATATCGCCATTGGAGAATCACCATTGCAGTGTTGCATTTCGCATATTAGAGAATGATGATTGTAATATATTCAAATCGTTTAATTGTGATGATTTCAAACAAATCCGTGAAGGTATTATACGCTGTATTTTAGCAACCGATATGGCCAGACATAACGAAATATTATCGAATTTCAAAGAAGTCCTACCGCATTTCGACTTCACCGATAAAGCGCACGTCAATTTGGTAAATCTTTGAAATTCCTCAAATAACCCAAAATAAAGGCGAATTTTCAGTTATGTATGGTTCTTATTAAAGTATCGGACATATCAAACGAGGCACGCCCGATGAATGTAGCCGAACCGTGGCTGGATCGACTATTGCAGGAATTCTTCAAACAAAGCGACGCTGAAAAATTAGAAGGCCTACCGGTGACACCATTCATGGATCGCGATAAAATCACTAAACCGTCATCGCAGTGCTCGTTCATCGGTTTCGTTCTATTGCCACTATTCGAGGCTTTAGGCGAACTTTTCCCGGAATTACAGGTAATAATCATTGATGCTTGTCTACCGATAAAAGTCTATTTTTTGTGTGTATTGTGTGTGGGGACAGGATCTCATTGTTCGGCCTGTACGTGAGGCTTTAGATTACTATAAACGATTGAACGAAACGACAAGGGAGGAGCGATTACAAAGGAAAAGTATTGTAGCCGAATTGGTGGAACAACAGCAACAACAGAATACACCGTTGTCGCAAAGTCCGGATAGTCTATCGACAATACCGAAATCGTTATCGAACATTAGCGTTAAATTGAAGAAGAGCTTGAGCTTTCAACAAAATCGATCCAGGTAGGTGGCAATATACCATCGTAAATAAATTGACGGGAAATACGCTCAAAGATAAGCAAACTGCCGTTTTATTTGTTCGTTTTCTGATCGAACATTTTCCATAAATACAAAACACCCCAATATTGAGTATTTTCGTTTCAATCGTCAATTCCCGAGTATTTTTTCTTATCGTGTCACATTATTGACAATAAATTGAAGCATTAATTCCGTGCTTTGTTGATTTCGCCGAAAGTAACTCCACTTCAAAGCGTTAGTTTAATTCCAGTTTCATGATTTAGAAAATCTACAAGATTAGATTTAAATCTAGCCTTATTTAATCGAAACTAATCAAGATATTGTATAATTTTCTATACAGATCTCGTTCAACTGACGATGAAGCAGAATCAAGTATCGGCAGTGGTGTTATAATCGGCGAAGAACAAAGCTTGGAGGACGTTGTTGAAGATCCGGAAACACCCGATTTAGAAACAGCAACTGAAGTTGAAGTATCCGAGAAGGCGTTAAAATTTAAAATATCGACGGAAGGCAATATATCATCATCATCATCAATATCGGTAGCCGGACGTAAAAGTTATCCCGGATCGAGGAAAGGTAGCCGGGAGCGTGGCCAACATTTTACTAGTAACGAATTGGCACGCATGATGCAAAAGGGCAAATTACGTAGCGCTGGTGGTTTTAGTTTTGATCAGCATTGTCTTATCAATCAGAAGAAGTTCTCGTTTGATAAGCCGGAATTTTTGGATGAATACGCGATTACGTTGAAGAAGAAATTAGATCAAGACTCGGATGATGATGATGAATGCGTAATATCGAAGGATACATTGAATTTGAATAAACGTAATTCGGAACATACGATAAAAACATCGTTGCATTCAATTGATGAGAAGAAGAGTATTTTGAAATGTGTTGACAAAATGTTTACAAACGAAGAGAAATTGAAGATGAACAATTTGAAACCGTGTCCGTTATTGAAAGATGATGGTAGTAATGAGAATGCGAAAGAGAAGCACGATGACAATTTAGACGATGTGAATCTCAACAATAATCGCAAGAATAGCATGAAAATCAATAACGACGAAAAGGACAGCGATGAAACTGTAAAAAAAGTTCTAAATTTACTGAGTAGTAATAACGATGAATCAAAATCGACAACAACACGTTCATTATTTTCGCGTTTACGCCAATTCACTGATCGTTTCGGTTTGTCGACGGATAGAGACGCAAAATTGAAGAACTCTAAACCTTCAAATTACAATAAAAAATTGTCGTTATCCTCGTCACCGACAACAACAAATCAAAATCGTTGTAAAAGTCTAGAACAAGTCGATACCCAACGGGCCAGCACTCTACCGAAGACTAAAGCGCGAAAATCGTGGAAATTCTTCAAGAATAAAGACGATAAATTGGAATGTTGGGTGTCTGACGCGGCTGTTGATCAATTAGCGCCAATTAGCGGTGGTGATTCGGCAACGTTAAACAATGAAATAGACAATCAGTCATTACCGTCTACCTCAAGACTACAAAGCAACTCAACCAGTCCGAAACACAACGTTGATAATAACGATCAACAACAACAACAACACATTAATATAGGGATTGCCAATACAAATGAACCGAAATTGTCGTTTATATTGGCAGAGAACGAGAATAAAGTGATTTGACAAGAATTACATCCTTCCGAGCGGGAAGGATTCGCTAGATATATCTTCTGTCGTTGTTGTAAATATAAATCAAATGTAAGGAATAATGTTTAAAGAATAAAGGGAAAAGCCAAAGCTTCACGGCTCTAATTTTGATTATCAATTGATTGATTAATTATAATTTCGTCAATTATAACTGCCCAAATTACGATGAATTCGTTTAATTATTTTAAAACTGTATTTCGTTATAGTACAAAGATTGCTTTTTAATCCAACATAAATCAAAGGAAATCTATCAAAAAGAATCAAAACCATTTTATAATAGTACATACTATATTTTTTTATAAATCCTATCATTTAAGAATTGTTACTTAATTTAAACTTGTGATTCTAGTCTAATGATAATTAATTTGTGTGTGAGTGTGCATTTATATTATTATTACCATTATTGATTCTAATGTATAGAAAAATAACTATTTTCTCTACATTGTAGTATTCGTCTTGTAAAAATCCTTCCAAAGATTCTATTGTTTTAATTTAGAATTATTGCACAATCAAAATTCGATTCGATTGTGCGATAATTTGACCATTTCTCTGGTGCTAGATTTCATGAAAATTAAACAAAATTGACTCAAAGATTATCTATATTTAATATATATAGACGTGTATGTATATTGAAGAGAATTATTTATATATTTTTCGCATGTTTCAAAAGAGGACCATCTAAGATTCTGTTATAATTACCAAAAATTTAGAGATAAACAGTAAAAATCTATATTCTTCCTACTTGCTAGATTATTGATATTTAAATTTTAGAACAGGCAAAACCGTGAAAATCCTCTACTTTTATTAGCATCATTATGCCAATGTAAATTCAAATAACACAAGTCATAAATAAATGTTTAATAAATTCAAATTTGTTTTACTCGAATTTAAATTCAAAATCGGCGCCTTTATGGCGACAACCAAACCACTAGAAATCCACTATTTCGAAACAACTCGATTCGTCCAAAATTTAAATTATCGAATGAGTATTGAAATTCGCGCCGTAGTTGAGCGTTGTCGCCAACCTTACGGTTCGAAAATTCCGTTTAAACGCCATTACTGCGCATGATTTTCTGAAAGTGTTGTCAACCTTGAGGCGTCAAAATCCACTATAAATAGTAGTTGTCAAACAAAATTTTTGTGTTTGTTTTGATATCGTTGAGTCTACAAGAAAAATTACAAGAAATATGTAACGATTCAATCCGGAAATTTTAAAATAAACCCTATTGTAGTTGGAATTCGTTTTAAATTAGAAGTGAGAAAATGTCTTATCTGAACTATACCGACATCAACCAAATTGATGGGTTTTTATCGTATTTAAGAAATGTAAGTTCTATTTTTAACGATTAAATCGGTTTAATCAAATTTTTTATCAGTAAGTATTCTTTCAAAATTTGGTGTTTGTCGCGATAAACACGATTTTTTTAAATAGAACCGTTTAATGCTTGTTACTACCGGTTATTTTGCATTTGAATCTTGCTTATCATTGTTTCTATCATGAATTAATTAAGGCTTTTTTATTTTAGATTGATTGGTCTGATCCCTGGCTTTTAGGTTTATTAATTTTCCACATTTCCATATTTTTAATGGCTATATATACCCGTAATTATGGAAATTTCCAGGCATTATTATTCTTTTGTCTTTGTAAGTATACAATTGTAATCATTTTCCCGAAAAACAAACAAATCAAAAGTTTAATATCACGAATAAATAACAATTATATGCACATTTGTGAAAGTTGTAATATAGGAATTTACTAGCCTTGAACAGAATCTTGTATTCGAGGTTAAATTTACAAACAAATCGTTTGAATTTCCAGTATTACTCGTCTATTTTTCCGAAAGCATCAATGAGATAGCATCGAATAATTGGCGATTATTTTCCCGGCAGAAATATTTCGATAGTAACGGTCTATTTATATCGGTCGTGTTTTCAACACCAATCCTCCTCAATTGTATGCTAATGATGGTAAGTTCGCCTTTTATAATTGAAACAATCTAATTTTGTTGTGCAATGTTTCAGGGTAGTTGGTTGTATCAGTCGACGCAATTAATGAAAAATATCAAATCAGCACAGTTACGTGAACGTATAAAACTTGAGAAACGATTGATGAAACAGAATTCGAAACAAGATTAACGCATTGTTTTAATTATTTTATGAATTAGTAGATGCTTTTGTATATTCGTTTTTCGTTTATAATTTCTAATCTTTTTTTTATTAATAAATCAACTGCTGTAAATAAGTGCCATGATTCAAATGATTGCTTGGAAATCCGAAGGATATTTTATTATTAAAAATGTATACGTGAAGATAAGTCTGATACAAAAAAGAGAGACCGAGTACATTTAGACTAAATTAATCTATAAACATACAAATTGGAATAAGTTATAATCAATAAAAATACTGTTCAAAATTTGAGAGAAAATCGTGTAACACTAGAAACTAATAATAAAAGGGCAGTTACACATGATATTTTTCTTATCTGTTAAATGTCAAGTATTGGCGGCTTTCTCTATCATTTAATATTTTTTGAAAGAAAATGAACGCAATTAAAGAATTCAAACTAACCAAGCCGCTTTGTTGCTGTCTTTAATTACCAAAAGTGCTTCTATTCACGGTTCGAATACCTCGAAACTCTCCAATTTAGTCTTTTGTTCGGGGGCGTCGTTTTGTGCGATCAGTAAAGTATGTCCCCATCCCATTGAAAGACCCAACACTTTAACTCCAGCCAATTTCGTTACCTATAAATTCGATTTGTTGTACTGTTTCGATAGTTTATAGAAATAAAAGTTACCTCTTTAGGTACAGTTGATGATTTTGTGAATTCACCAAGACCTAACTCGCCGTATGTCGGTGTACCGCCCCAGGCGATCACCGAATCGTCAGCGGTTAGAATAATGGAAGTATTACCGGCTGCTACGAGATTGATCGACCATCCGGCTAGATCTTGTACCGGTTTCGGGTACATATTGGCTTCGCCGGAACGTTTCGTTTGTCCAAACATGAACAATGCTGAATAATCGGTAACGGCGAGACTGTATGTCGATCCGCAATGTACCGAACGTACACCACGCGATTGGGTATCGAAATATTTGATCAAACGTGGTACGAGTTCGTCGCGTGGTTCAGCATGGCCTAAACGTCCAAAACCACCAAAGCCCCAAGAGAATGCCCGTTTCTTACTATCAATAGCAACAGTGTGATTTTGTCCACAACTGAAATCAACGATTTCGGTTACATCAACCGGTGCAACATGTCCATCTTTACTTTTTTCAATATAGAGGACGACACGTTTTGGACTCGTTTCGAAATTGAAACACAACTTTGTGTTCGTTTTGAAATATTTCCCATCTGTATTGTGGCCGAGTTGGCCGTATTCAGGCAAACCGAACGTATGTAGACCGCCTTTTATATCCAATATAACCGAGAATTCGGCTCCACAACCGACTTTAACAATCGGCGGGCCGCGATAATTAATCCGTGTCGGTGTTGTTATTGTCGGTTGTAAATTACCAACGCCACATTGGCCTGAACGGTTATCACCACAGGCATAAACGGTGCCGGTATCGGTTAAGAAAAGGGTGTGATTACGGCCGCAGGCGGCGCCAATGACGCTCATATTCTCCAAAGCTGGTACCAATGTTGGGACGTCTTTGGTTGCCGTATTGTCCAAACCTAATTGACCGAATTTATTGCGACCAAACGTCATGGCTTTGCCGTCTTCTGTTACAAGAACACTGTGCGCCGCACAACAGCCGCTAACCGCCAGACGGATCTACAAAAGAATAACCCCCCAGAGAAGGCAAACAACTTGAAAAAAAGTTCTACAAGAAAATCAATATTGTGCTTTGTCTATTTATAATCAATTACAATCACACACCTTATAGTCAGCGAATCGGTGAGGAACATACAAATTTGGCAGTAGTTTTCTTTTCAGATCTTTCGTTGTTTTTTGGCCGGCCGTATCCCAATTCACCAAGCCAAACATTAACAATTGTCCGGCCGGTTTGATTAAAGTTTTCAATAGTTCTTGAGGTAATTGCGTTGGTTCGTCCAATACATCACCATGGCCGGCTATCAAAACTTCATCTTGTTGTGATGTACTCTCTGTATCGTTCAGATCACTCAAATCCGAATCGGAATCACTATCGTCGCGACGTTTGTTCCGTTTATTTGAGGCACGATTCGTTGGGGCACGTTTCCTCTTCGTCGACATTCTCACCAATGTTAATCAACAATAGAACAACAGGTGAAATACGATCATTCACACAAATTTTGCAACAATTACCAGTTTCATTCACCTTTTACTACTGTAATTCACACCAATTTATACCTATGTGAACTGTTACTAACAGTTGCAATTTCTTAATTAAACTGAAACAAATAACTGAAATCGTCGTCAATCAATATCGATAAGAAATTATTCAATTAATACACAATTTGGATGAAAATAAAAGCTTGGCTTCATAAATAACGGTCCACACAAACACACATGCAATCCCATGGAACCAAAGAAAAGAAACTGTAAAATAACGGTAATCTAGTAATTTTTTCGATAAAATGTTGCCGACATGATTTCAAATAAAATTACTAGATTGCCACAATATAAAAACGAAACAGACAGATACGCATCTAGATAAGTAAGTGAGAGAGAACAAATCGACAAATCACGTGGTATTTCACACGAACAAAACAAACTTGAAAAGAGGCGCTTTAATAAAAATTTTAATCCTCGTCAATTTTAGCCAATTCAAAACCTTTCCGGAGAAATGCTTTAGCGTTTCTATTTAAATATTGCGGAAATTCTATTTCGAAACGCAATATTAAATCACCACGTTCCGGATATTTCTCCAAAATCGGCATACCTTCCCCTTTAATTGTCTTCTCATAACCTGGACTAAAAATGCTAATAATCGTTTTAATTCGACAAATTAAATTGATAATCACCTGATTATATCGGTGATAAGTGTGCGGATGATGCGATGATCAATTGTATTAACAACAACAACCACATCGTTCAATAGAGCTTCCTCTAAAGTTATTTTCCGGGTCATCATCAGATTATCGTCATCGCGTTGAAAGAACTCGTGTGGGCATTCATCGACAACAAAAACGATATCGGCGGGTATTTGGTTCGGATTCTCGTCACCCTCCTCCGGGAACATTATTTCAGTACCGCGACGTATACCCGGTTTGAACGGTACTGTTAGAATCTTTTCGCTAAGTTCAGTTTTCGTCCGCGTACTATCGGTGAATACCAAACGATTAATTTTCATCTTTTTGATACCGCCGTGGAATATCTCGTGTAATGTTAGATAGAGGGTGTGTTTGATTGCTGGTTGTTTTTTAACGAACGCACGGTTATCTTTTATAGCGTTGACTAGTTGCGGATCGAAACGATAATCGGTTAGATTTGCGTACGGTGATGTCGAACCGAAGAAGTCCCTAGAAAATTACCAATTTATTGTAATATTGCTGTTGAATTGATTTAATTTTCGATACTTGTAGGTCCGCATAGCGTCACCATGATAATGATAAGGTTCAATGAAACCGTCAGCACTTGGCACGCCTTTTTTTAGACCTTCTTCGCCGTATTGATCGAAAACGGCCCGGTGTAAAGGATCATTTAGGACATCATAAGCTTCGCAAATTAACGTAAATATGCGCTTTGTATTGATTTGTTTCAATTTCTCCGGGTGGAATTCAAGGGCCAGACTTCTGAAACTACGATTCGGATTACGAGACGGGACAAAATCGGACAAAACTCGCTTATAACGAATTTCAGATTGAAAGATTGGTGACAAAATCATTCTAAAAACTTAGCGCTAGCGATTACGGTCTATACTGCAATGTTCTAAATTTTAGTTCGTTATAGCCGAGTTTTGCGGTTGATTCCCAAAATTACGCCTTTTTTATCTCAAAATTGTCGGCTTTTCTCGTTATTTGCAACACTCCATAATAATCAATGCCCATTTTTCGAAAATTCAACTGACAACTGGAATCTTGATAGAAAATAATCCCTCAAATAATTTTACAAATAAAAACAAAAATTTATTAAACATTATTGGAAACTAAACTAACATTACAATTATCACTACTTATAATGTGCAACACAGCCAGACATTGAGACAAAACCGAAAATTCTACGACAATCACAAGAAATGGACGTGTTGTTTTATTTCAGTGGAAATGAAGGTTCAAACATATTCGTTGTTAAATTCTAAATAACTAGAAACAAATCAGCCTAAAACGCGACCGAAAATGCGCGTATAAATCGGCCGTTTCTTCTGTTGTATCAATTTCCTCCTGCGATTCGCCTTGTGTTGAAATTGGCCCTGTTGGGAATCGGTGAACATTTCATCGAAATTCGTCTCATTATTTCTATCAATATCGATAAATTTAATATCATCAATATTGTCCTTATCAATGTCCCTAATCCGGTCGTTTTGATTGATTAAAGCTATTACATCATCATCGGTTAGATTATCCGTCGAATTCCTGAATTCAAAATTGATTTGTGTATCATTAGATAAGTCAATTTTTAAAATACTGCTCTCATTATCAAGTACATTCACAGTATATTCGGTTAGATTTTCTGGTTTCATTGTAGAATTCTCATTGATCGTTTGATTATTATCGAATTCATCGTATGCTGGCGTACTACTGCTGAATGAGATTGTATTTTCGGTTTCTCGCCGTTGTCTATTTGAGGCAATTTCGATAGAATTCGATGTTGAAATCCACGATTTGGTCGTCTGTATCGACGATTTTGTCGTCGATTTGTCGTTGAAATCATCACAAGTCAACAATTTCAACATTTCCTCGCGATTCTTCAATTAAATTGAAATTAATTATTTATTGATAATTCAACAAGAGAACCTCACCATAGTTCCTTTACAAACTATCCTTTTAGTTCCATCCAGACCGCAATCTGAGGTTAATTCAACTGAAGTTTCCTCCGGAATATACAGAATTGTTAACGATGGAATTTCAGTTAATAAACAACCACTGGCCCAGGAAGGTACTGGAATATTTCGTAAATAATTCGATTCGCTATAGAAATCTTGTAAAATACCTGGCATTTCGCAGACGAAAGAGAAAGTTTCCGGCCCGCCACAAGCCGTCGACTTCCACAGGAAATCAGCGGAAGGATCCATAGCGACACAAATCGGATCACTACTTAACGGTTCGGATTCTTCCCAGTGTCCATCGCCGCTCAACGGTCGATAATCTCTAAAATTCTCTCAAATCAACAACAAATAAATCGAAATCTAACTATCTCACTTCCATGTGAAATTCGGATCTGATGTGCTTTTCGATAGACCAATCCAAATATTCTCGGAGACATCCAATTCTTTCAAATACGCCCGGATCGCATCGTATTGAGACGATGTGTCAGCTGGAAATTTGACAAGAATTGCGTCAAAAAAATGTGGGATTTAAATAAACATCACAGGGGAATTTATACGGAAATTCGGCCGGCTTTACGGCCAGACCCCCCGACCGAATATCAAACGTTGATCAACGAATTAAAAGAGACGACATACAAGTCCAGTTGGAGGGAAGTGTTGGGCCGTAGCCGGGACCCAATACCCGGATTACCGGTTACTTTAAATCGACACGAATTCGCATTTGGTAAACCAGTAAATTGGAATAAAGTGTCAATTCCGCATTTATTACAACCCTTCAGATGGTGGGGCGAACTGTTAACCGGTGGTGCCGAATTGTATAAGAAAACACACAATGATTATGAGCCGGGCGAGAGGTTATCTCGGAATTATTTGGAAAGTTTTGATCCTGATCGACGATATGGCCAGACGATTGAATTTAATCCGTTAGGGGTTATAACGAAATGCGCCCTGAAATGGTGTGACGATCCGTTATTGATCTCCAATGACGTAGAAGCTGAATATAAGAATCGGGGTGGAAAAATTGATCCGGCATCGAAAATAGAACCCGCCGGTGTACCGGTTCCGAGGCCATTTCACAATTTGGAAGACTTAATTAAAGATTACAACTGCGATCCGAGCGTTTTGAAACGAAATCTTGCCGATTGGATGGCGAGATACAACAATTTCCAGAAATTCGTTAAAAAGAATCCGCCGGATTTAAGGCAGTATGAGGCGATTTTTCTGTTTTATGATTTGAATGGCGACAATCTTCTACCGTTGGAGAGATTTTACGAAATTTCCGGTAATTTCGGATTGGTGCGTTTGATCAAAAATATTGAACCGTTACTAGAATTTTTGAAAATCATCGACGATAACAAAATCGATTACAAACGATTTTTACAAATAATGGACTACGGCTTGGAATTACCGAAAATCGAAGACATTCCGAATGATAACAAATATTACGCAACATCTACACGGGAACAATTTAAATGTCCCGATAAAATCGAAAAAGTGCATCCTTACGACGCTGTACGGTTCACTAACGAAGCTGGCTGTCTAATAAATCCGAACATCTTCACCAAATACGGCTTGAACAACGGGGACTTTAAAGTGCCAAGGTCGAAGACTACAATCCGTCATTTATTCGACAAGATCGGTTATCAGTTCGATGATAAAACCTTCGATTCTCTATGGGAAATCGGCGTCAATCAAGACCAAACCGGTCTTGTCTGTATCGAAACTTTTTACAATATAATAAAGGCGCATAACGTTTAAATTGGATTTGTATTGTACCGATGAGAAATTCGTTAATTTCCACCCATTCTACCCGAAAAAAAAAATAAATCGTGGACTACCAGCAAAGATAACCGAAAATCTAATTTACAAATAGGATCAGGGTGTGTCTAGTGGGATTTAGAGAGGGTCTTTGTATTGAATTTTTTGTCGTCATAGCTAGAGCGGGCTTTATTAATTTTAGCGCAATTTTCACCCTACAGCCCTTTCGCAGCACAAACTTGGGGCTATTCTGGAAAGTTCTCAAACATTAATTAAACTGACAACGGCGACAAAAATAGAACTACTTTAGAAATCGGCGCGACCCCAAATAGACGTTGATCTAGATCTAGATTTAAACTTGTGTAAACTCTGATTATTTCAATTTGATCGACTTGGACGGGGAAATAAGACGTAAAAATGACGTTTTTGGATGGAGATAGCAGCCCATTTAGAATTCTGTAGTAAACATTTGCATGTTTGTATGAAAAGTAATTTTATCGTGTTTATTTATTTACGATAATGTTTGTGTTTCCGTTTTTCATTCAAGCTCACCTGTAACTAAATTTCCATGATGGAATTGGCACACAGCATCCGCCTCATACCATGAGATTTTGTCTCGGAAATATCGATAGAAGACCGAGAAGCCCTCCTCAGGTAACATCCATGTATCGCTGATATTTACCTAAGATTACATCAACAAAAAACAATTAGTTCAATCAATATTTCTTCTAGATAATGGATGAGATAGTGTATTGAATCGAAAAAATGAGCATTGTACATACCACCCTTGTTGTAGCTAAATTTATCAATATCTCTATTAAAAACAAACTAGAGATATAATGTCGATACATTTAAATAAATGGGAATTTAGCCTTGTCCAAGGATAGGGTTGGAATACTGCAAAATTCAGCAGGACCGTGCTTTTTAATGAGGGGGATGTAACGCGAAAAGCGCTGAAAGCTTGCGCGCATTATGCGCAGCGTACACACAGACACAGGTACATAGAAGTCCCGAGTTTGTCGGAAGAGGACCTTTAGGGAAAATCCAATAGAAGGGAATATAGTAGAGGGATAGTCGCTGAACATTGTAGAAGAATTACGGCACGATCGATTTATTTCTTTTAACCATTTTATTATCGTTTTGTTTTTTTTAGTTTAATTTTGCAATTTTGATTTATCTCCGAGTGTTTATTTTATTTATGATTGTTTAAATAGCTTTTGTTCAATTTTTTTTAATTATAAACAACATAATTCAAATTTCGTAACTCAAAGGGTCAAGTATTGCTTTAATATTTATCAATAATGACCTTTCATTATATGAGACAGAAAATAATCGTTTGTTATCAGTAGAGCAATTAAGAGTCTTCCAATATTAACCACCAGATTTTTGTTTGTTGGATTTCTATTTTGTTTTTATCATTAGGAAGGCGCAATTTAAAAATAGTTTCCATACAGTGATTATAGTTTTTAGTGCGTGTTCCTATTTAATACAGCGTACACACGTATTTCCCACAAATTTGATTATTGTGCCGTCGATTTGTTGGTTTTATTTCAAGTGTTTGAAATTTTTCCTTCGATTGATAAAGAGAGAAATCCTATTGGGATCGGGGGGCGTCGATTTTCCCACAAAATTAATTTATCGAGATAACGATTAAACGATATAAACATATAAAATATTGTACATTGCGGTATCATTTGCGACGTTGCATGTTATAAAAACGTGTAAACTTCACGTTATATTTTTAATCCACGTGCCTTCTTCATTGTATTTTGTCCACCCCTTAACGAATTCGACAAATTCCAGTGTAAACTTAATGTGACAGTTGAGACAAAAAATTTTCGACAAACGTAATGTCAATTGAACACAATAATATTAAATTGACAAGAAGTGATGAAGATGAGGAGGAAGATGAGGAATATACGACACCACCACCGGACGGGGGATGGGGGTGGATGGTTGTTTTTGGATCATTCATGATACATATCATCAGTAAGTTTTAAAATTTTATTTTAAATTACCGGTAAACTGGAATTTTTAAAAATAAACATTCAAGGTAAAATTTTGAATAAATCTACCAATTTTATTGACTTACAACAATAACTAAGATTAATTCGTATAATTCTACAACAATTGTGTTATCATTTTTAGTTTCTGTTATATGTCCACATTCCGGGAATTTTCGGATAAATTAAAAATATCGCTGTTATATTTATAGTTCATAATCACATTATGCTTCGATTATCATAATATTGTATGAATATTAAGCCAAATATTGATCGTTTTACTGTTATTAAAAAACAACAATTTTGTTTTTCTGTAATAATAGCCGACGGGGTGACGTACTCGTTTGGTGTATTTTACGACGAATTCCTCACATATTTTGCCGAAGGAAAAGCCGCAACCGCATGGATCCTGTCAATTCTAGTCGGTATCACTTTATGTTCCGGTAAGTTATACTCCGTCTAATTTGACTTGACTTCTAATCGAATCGGTGGTTCTTATAGGTCCAATATCGAGCTCGTTTGTGAATCGATGGGGCTGTCGAGCGGTGACCATCGCCGGTGCCATATTGGCCAGTATCTCGATGATTATATCGAGTTATGCAACAAATGTGACTACGTTATATTTTACAATCGGTATCGGTACAGGTTTTGGTTTTGGTTTAATTTATTTGCCGGCTATCGTCAGTGTTACGATGTATTTCGAAAAGAAACGCTCCTTAGCTACCGGCATAGCGGTCTGTGGTTCTGGTTTTGGTACATTCATCTTTGCACCAATTCTAACGAAATTATTAACAGAGTACGGTTGGCGTGGCGCTATGTTAATTATAGCCGGTATTGTTTTGGAATGTATTTTATTTGGGGCAATGTTTCGTCCGTTAGAAGCGCCGGATGAGAAAATGTGTCGACGAGCCGATTCACGAACTGATATTAAACAAGAACTTGGCGAGGAACTACAACTACAACAACAACAAAAACAATCAAATGAACGTACAAAATTGAATTTTCCATTTATCCGATCATAATTTGCATTCTTTAAAACATATCGAGGCTGAAACTCCAACAGCAACAGCAATACGGCCGCATAGTTTAAGTTTATCGTTAAATAGAAACCATAAAATTCCCGATCATCGACCAATTCATCACCATCAGAACCGGACGCGGTCTTATGAAGCCTGTCGCATCACTTTAAGTCATCCGTTATTACCGCAAACTACAGCACCAACTGTAGAAAGATTACATTTTGGTAGTCAAGGTTTAAGGAGGCATCACGGCCCGTTAGATAAACCAGACATCTTCTATCAGGGTAGTTTGATGAATATACCATCGTATCGATCGCGATTAAGTTTGCGACACCATGATGATTTAGAATTAAGATCAACATCACCGTATTCGAAACGTGTAGAAGAGAGTACAACTACAATTTGCGGAATAATTCCGTGCAATGAAGATGCTAAACATACGTTAAAACAAATGTTGGATTTTTCGTTATTTAAAGACTCGATCTTTATTATTTTTACAATCAGTAATTTCCTGACCAGTGTCGGTTTTAATGTGCCATACGTTTATATCGTGCCACAAGCAAAAACTATGGAAATATCATCAGAAGAAGCAAGCATGTTGTTATCAATCATCGGCATTGCAAATACAATCGGAAGGATTGTTTTAGGATTCGTCTCGGATAAACCATGGGTGAATCGACTGCTAGTCTACAATTCTTGTCTTATAATTTCCGGAATTTGTGAGTTAAATCCTAATGAAATTCTAGAGGAGTAACAATTAAATTTTAGCCACGGTCTTCAGTTCATTTTGTACATCATTTTTTACGTTATCGTTGTATGGAAGTGTGTTTGGTTTCACAATCGGTGCGTACGTCGGATTGACGTCAGTAATCCTTGTGGATTTATTAGGACTTGAAAAACTAACAAATGCATTCGGTCTTCTATTGTTATTCCAAGGAATTGCAAGTTTAATTGGACCACCAATTGCAGGTAATTCATCAACATAAAATCTAATTATACACGAAATTTATGTGATTATTGTATAATTACAGGGGCTTTGTACGATATCACATTATCATACAATCCAGGATTTTATCTATCCGGCATTGCAATATCATTTAGCGGGCTAATATTGTTCTTTATACCATTATTAAAAAAGAAACAACAGTCAATTGAAATAAAAGATACGACCAATTTATAGCAATCATTATTGCCTAAAGATGAATTCTTTAGGAATTATAAATCTATTACTTAATTCTTATTGTCAATTTATATCGCCGTTTCTGATTGATGAAACAATTCAACTTTTTTGTGATAATAGTTAGATTAATGCAACAAAAGCTAATTTAGGTATTATTTTTGATATCTCTTGTAGATCGTTTTTAAAACAAGAACAAACTATTTCCTTATTGTTAATTGTTACTCGTTAAAAATAGCTATAAATATCAAAATTCTATCGTTTGTTGTCAATTAGAAATAGTTAATTTTTTTGTTTGAGAAAAAATCAAATTAAATATTTTAAACGTTAATTTCGAAATTTTTAAATTTACCGCTCCAACCTCACAAATTACACTTGACAACACCGCAATCTGTAATGGGAGATGACAAAACAACAATAAAGCACCAATTTCTCTCCTTTTAACAATGCGTTAGATAGAGAAAGATACGTTTTTAATCAATCCATTTCTCTATCAACAATCCGGCATTCCAGTATGTATAAATGTCAAAACGTTCGACATACAACAAATTGAGGTTAAGTTGTTTTACAATTTTGAAAATCGAAAACAATGAGTTCAAAACGTCGTAAACGTTACGAATCGTCATCATCGGAATCGATTGATAGTGCAGAGGAGGCACGGCGTCGTGATATCAAAGAACGTGACGAATTTGCGGACCGTTTGAAGAAGCGCGATGAAGCCAAAACGCGAAATATCGTCCAAGCATCCGAACGTAGGGCCTACGAAGAGGCAGCAAAACGGCTCAAACTCGAGAATGAAGACCGTGAAAAGATGGTACCAATGCTTCGGGTGCAATCCAGGCGGAAATATTTAGAGAAACGGAAGGAGGATAAAATTGCTGAATTAGAAGAGGATATTGTCGATGATGAATATTTGTTTGAGGAAGAAATGTAAGTTGAGTGAGTTGAGTTGGGGAAATTTTGATAATTGTTGATTTTAGATTGACGGAAAGAGAGAAACGAGATCGGGAACGTAAGAAGGAATTGTTGCGTTTGGCACAAGAACATGAGAAGGCTCGTGAATTGGAGCGTGTTCAACGCTATCATATGCCCAGAGATTTGGGGAAAGGTTCAACATCTGATTATATTGAAGTGGACGAATTGGAAAAGATGCCGCAATCCGAACAGAAAAAATGGGAGAAGGACCAAATGGCTAGTGCTGTCTTTAAATTCGGCGCTAAAAACGCTGCACAGAAACAGGACGAATACGATCTATTATTGGAGAATCAAATTGATTTTATTCAAGCTTTACAAATGCCCGGTACACGAGAGAAAAAAGAACCGGAATTGACCGAGAAGGAGAAACGTAAATTGAATATTGAAGAAACAAAACGTAGCCTACCAGTATTTCCATTTAGAAACGATCTAATACAAGCTGTTAAAGAACATCAAGTTTTGATAATAGAAGGTGAAACTGGATCGGGGAAAACAACACAAATACCGCAATATTTACATGAAGCCGGTTTTACGGCTGATAATAAAAAGATTGGGTGTACACAACCGAGACGAGTTGCTGCCATGTCGGTAGCGGCTCGTGTAGCTCAAGAAATGGATGTCAAATTGGGTAATGAAGTCGGTTATGCGATACGTTTTGAAGATTGTACATCAGAACGGACTATCATTAAATATATGACTGACGGTACTTTACATCGAGAATTTTTATCAGAGCCGGATTTACAGAGTTATAATGTTATGATAATCGATGAAGCCCACGAACGGACTCTCCACACAGATATTCTATTCGGTTTAGTTAAAGATATTGCAAGATTTCGGCCCGATTTAAAATTATTAATATCGAGCGCCACTTTAGATGCACAGAAATTCTCGGCATTTTTCGACGATGCTCCAATATTTCGTATACCAGGCCGTCGATTTCCTGTCGATATTTACTACACGAAAGCCCCAGAAGCTGATTATATTGACGCGTGTGTCGTTTCGGTTTTACAAATTCACGCCACTCAACCGTTGGGTGATATTTTGGTATTTTTAACCGGCCAAGATGAGATTGAAACTTGCCAAGAATTACTCCAAGATCGGGTACGTCGTTTAGGTTCAAAAGTACGCGAATTAATAATTCTACCAGTTTATTCAAATTTACCGAGTGATATGCAAGCGAAAATCTTCGATCCAACACCACCAGGTGCCAGAAAAGTCGTACTAGCTACGAATATTGCTGAAACTTCATTAACAATCGATAATATAATTTATGTAATTGATCCGGGATTCGCGAAACAGAATCATTTCAATTCTAGAACCGGTATGGAGAGCTTAAAAGTTGTACCAATATCGAAGGCTTCAGCTAATCAACGAGCTGGTCGGGCTGGACGTGTGGCCGCCGGTAAATGTTTCCGTTTATACACAGCATGGTCGTATAAATACGAATTAGAAGATAATACAATACCGGAAATACAACGGATCAATTTAGGCAATGCTGTATTAATGTTGAAAGCATTAGGAATTAACGATTTAGTTCATTTCGATTTCCTCGATCCACCGCCCCATGAAACCTTAGTTTTAGCATTGGAACAATTATACGCATTGGGTGCTTTAAATCATCATGGGGAATTGACGAAATTGGGGCGACGTATGGCGGAATTCCCAGTCGATCCAATGATGGCTAAAATGATTCTAGCTTCAGAAAAGTAGCTATAATACGGCACAATATTTAAATAAATTAAAATAAATATTTTAGGTATAAATGTTCAGAAGAAATTGTAACAATAGCGGCAATGTTATCGGTGAATGGTGCGATATTTTACCGCCCAAAAGATAAAATCATCCATGCTGATACGGCAAAGAAGAATTTCAATCATCCTGGTGGTGATCATTTGAGTTTACTTAATGTTTATAATCAGTGGAGGGATTCTGATTATTCGACGCAATGGTGTTATGAGAATTTCATCCAATACAGGTGATCATTCGTTTTATTGTCGATTAACTCGGAAAAATTGAATTTTTGAGGATTTCTCTTTTATTTTTCGCTCAAAATTCAAGTAATTAGACTCTATTGAAAGAGCATTTCAAACTCCATTCTGTTTTGGGAAATTTTATGAAATTTCGAGTCATTTATCATTATTTTGAAGCATCTATTTTTCATATTTCACCCCATAATTCAGCCATCTGTCTGAAAGGAGGAATATATTTAAGAAACTACTACATTTTCTTGGAAATTTTCCATAATGAAACGGTTATTCCTTGTTCTTTGAAATGCTCTTTTAGTTCCATTTAAATTGTTTAAATCCGTTGAAAAACATCAGATATGTTTAATTACATAGTACTGGTTTTGATTTAGTTACTTTGGGTGCAATTTTCGGAAAAACGAAATAGAAAATTGAAAATCTACTTCCGCCCAAATGTAGACTCAACTGTCGTCTATCTAATCATATAAATTCAATTTCATTCTATTAACTGTAAAAAAGTTATACGTATAATGCCAACATCTCTTTTTCAAGACATAATTATGATTTTTCCAAAAATCCGGTCAATTTTTTAAGAAAACCACTCTTGTCTAAAGTTAAAGAATTAAATGTAGAATTGAATATCTGTTACCGTTTTGGAACTAAACGCTTAACACTAATTTTTACTGTTTTTAGGTCGATGAAGCGGGCGCGAGATGTCCGCGAACAATTGGTAGGCTTAATGCAACGTGTCGAAATCGATATACAATCAAACGTATCCGATTCGATAGCAATAAGGAAATCGATAACCGCCGGTTATTTCTACAATGTCGCCCGCTTTTCTAAAGGCGGTAATTATAAGACAGCTAAGCATAATCAAACAGTAATGATCCATCCGAATAGTTCGTTATTTGAAGAATTGCCCCGTTGGATCTTGTATCATGAATTAGTTTATACGAATAAAGAATTTATGCGGCAAGTTATCGAAATTGAGAGTAAATGGCTATTGGAAGTTGCACCGCATTATTATAAACCGAAAGAACTTGAAGACTCGACCAATAAGAAAATGCCAAAAACTGTTGGTAGAAGTACAAGGACTGAATAATTATTGTTAATAATTAGTTTTTTTTGTTTATTTCCAATGTGTTTTCATGTGTGTCCGTAAAGCGCTACTTTGTACAAACGTCTTTCCACACAAATCACATTTATAAGGCTGTTCACCGGTGTGTATACGTTCATGAGTTTTTAACGTTGATCGCTCCCCGAACGATTTCCCACAATGATTACACAAGAACGGTTTATTACCTGTATGCCGTTGTCGGTGCGAATTCAAATTGCCTTTAGCGATGAAACGTTTATCGCAAATCTCACAAATATACGGCCGTTCGCCGGTATGTACTCTTGTGTGGACCTTTAATTCAGCTACAGAACCACATTGTTTACCGCATTCCGAACAAATGGCATCCGATTGTTGATTTTGATGTTTCTTTTTCATGTGATTATTAAGATGGATTTTGGTTGAGCAAATTTTCGAACAAACACTACATAAGAAATTATTACCAGGATCATGGAGAGCCGTAAAGTGTCGTTGCATTGTTTCCTTAGTGAAGAAGCTCCTACCACAAGCAGGACATGCGAACGGTTTAATTCCTGAATGTTTACGTTTGTGTGTCTCTAAACTGCTAGCCGTTGAGAGGAATTTCTCACAGACATTACATTGGAATTTCTTTTCACGATTCATATGCACCTGAAATTTCCTTAATTATTTAATTTATCATCGAAATTACCGATAATACCGTTGTGTGTTGGCGCAGAATTGCTCGCGTACCGTATGATTTACCACAAATTTCGCATTTAAACGGTCTTTCGCCGGTATGGCTTCTTAGATGGTCGTTTAGAGTGGATCTTGAGTAGAATTTCTGGCCGCATTGATCGCATTTGTATCGACGATCATCATAATGCCGTTTCAAATGTTCCGATAACACTTGCATCGTTTTGAATGGTTTATCGCATTTACTACAAACAAACGGACGTGTATCGTCGTGTGTTTTTACGTGTCGATTATACGAATTCGTTGTGGGACACTTTCTGTTACAAATAGGACAAATTAATTGCTTTTCTGTACTGTTTGATGTCTCGAAAGTATCGGTAATTGTTGTCGTGAATTCAGTTCCGATATTTTCTATATTAGTTGATAGGTTTTTGAATTTTTTAGTCGATAACCATTTGGCAATTTCGAAATTCCTCAACACCTGTTGTTTGAAAACGTACCAACGACTGACTTCATTCGAACATTGATTGCAGACAAAATTGAACACATTCGTCTCTGTAGTTAGCTAAAATGTACAAATCAAATCCAGTTTTATTCATAATTGTTTAAGGGAAAATCAATACCTGAATTGAGGCACATTCCAACAACATATCAGTTAAACCACCCTCATTTATTAATCTCATATCATCTTGTTTGCTCAGGCAAATTACGCAGACTTCGTCTATTTGAATGTGTTCATATTTTGCAAAAGATTCCATTTGTTTATTTAAATTTTAATTACTTTAATACACCTTGCTTAATTACAGATCTTTAAAAAAATATAAACTAGAGGCATAAATAGAGGTACCAACTTTATAAATTAGCAATGTTGCCAGATTTATGAGCACTGAAACCGTAGATTTCATATTATTAGCAATTTGAGCACCGATATTGATCAAAATAAATAATATTATCTATTTGGATAAACGTTGACACGAGAAAAAGCAAATAAATTCAATCTTATATTGAAAATATTGTTAAAAGTACATTAAAATAAAAATTTTCAATCGTAATTTATTTATTAATTCTCAACTTTCTAAAAATCAGTGTTGGTTCAAAATTTTGTAGAATCAATATTAGACTTTAAAATTTAGTATAAGATTCAGTTTTTTTGAAAAAAATTGATTTAATCTTTTTGCATTCATATTGAAGTCTTCAAATTAGCGAAAATTCTTAGATTTGGCAACTTAAACTATGGAAACCGTCAATTGATACGCATGCGTTGATTCTTGTCAATAAGTGACAGTAGTTTTTCACAACTAATTGCAGCCCCAAATCGCACGATTGAAATTTTAATCGATAGGTAACAATTTTTTATTATAATTAGTGAGTAAATGTTAATTTTGTGTTATTTTGAAAATTTCACATTAATATTGATTCGATTATTTGAAAAAATCGTCAATAGGCATTTCGCTATTTGCGTTTTAATGGTTGGCTGCACTGTTCAAAAAATGTCACAAATGCCAACTGCTCCCTGATTGTCATCTTGGCGATCACTTTAAATTATTTTTCTAATTTTATATAATTTTTATTGAATTAAATACGTGAAATTTTTATTAAAAAAATAATTAAGTCTACATTTAAATATATTGTTTTAATAATCAAGTTTTTAAAATATTCTATTATTAATGAATTAATCGAAAATTTGAGGTTAATACTCGTGTGTTCAGGAAAACTCCTATTGGAAAAATTATTTTTTTCACGTATTACATCAGATTTTCAGAAACTTATAATCGATACAGTTAATACGAATGAATTTATAATAAAAAAATCAAATTTTGCCGAATTTAATCCAAGATTATTGTGTTTGCCAAGAAAAAAGTGCGCACATTTTCCTAATTAACAAATTAATAAAAACTACTAAAACTGCAGTTTAATTGATTGGAGTTATTTGAAATATTCTGTAAAACATGGAGAACAATTCGGTGATTAATGGAAATGGAAACTCGAATAATTTATCGAAAAAACGCGGCCGTAAGCGTAAAAATGATAAATCCGATGATCAATTAAAACCTGAAACGAACACATCTAGAAGTGGACGTAGACGAAAACAGATTAATTATTACGAATTAGCAAATCCTGGTGGTTTAGAGGAGTTTGTACAAGTTGATACGAAAAGAGCCCCTACACCCGGTACGACTACAGAGAAACGGCAATATAACAAAAAGTCAAAAATAAGTAATAATGAGACTGATACAAACGATGCGGTAGTAAATAGTGAACAATTAGAAAGTTTAGATAATCACGAAACGGAAATTAATTGTATTGATTCAAAGAATTCCGAAGAAAATTGTGTAGAATTAGAACAAGTTTCAAATGCGGTTAAAAATGAGGATAATTGTGATAAGACAAGGTTAATAGATGACGAAAAATCTGATCCACTCGATCGTAAATATAATTACACGGGAGAAACCGTGAAAATGATGAATACTTTATTTTCAATCTACAAAAACGATAATACTGAGAGAGTGGAGGAAACTGAAAATATGGCAAATAACAGGTATATTAATCGATTCTTATTGAAAATTATCTGAAATTAAAACTGTTACAGTAAGAAAATACGAAGGAAACCTTCCCCGGATAATTCCACTGTTATCTGCGCTGTTTGCAATAATTCCATGGATAAAACGTTATGGAGTCACCACAAACAACGTTATCATAATAATTTAGCTTGGAGAATCGGTGAACCACCTCTGGTAGAATCACAAAAATCCCCCCAAATCTATCGATAATTGATTGATTGGAAATTTTCCAGGATTTATCGGATCAAGCTCTAGTTATGCGTACGTTGAATAGCTTGTACAAGAAAAAGAAGCCGTTGTATTGCGATAAATGCGGTGAAGTTAAGAAATCCGTTGTTGGTTTCTTATCGCATCAGGCCCAATGTAAGAAATCCGGTGAACAAATTGAATCAGTCAAAGTGGCGTGTGAAATTTGCGGTAAACGTATGCTGCCTGTTAGTTTGATAACACATTTGAAATTCATACATGTGAAAAAAACTGAGGAATCCGTTGAGGAGACTACAACAACTACAAAAAGTCTACAAATGATTGCTTCGAGTAAAAGGAGCGCTGCTAGAAAGTAAATTTATCGGTAATTTTTGATTCAATATTTGTAAATTTGTGTATTTTAGGGCTTTGAAAATTATCGAGAATTTCGCCAAAGATGATCAAACTGAGGAGCAATGGTTTACAACGAATTTAAATTTTCGCCATCAAGATTTCGCTTTGACAATCCTGAGAAATGAGTTCGATACAAAACAGAAAATTCAATGTAAATACGCCGATTGTAAATGTGAATTTGATAGTTTAGATGATGCTTTAGATCATTTCGGTGATTGTAACCAGAAACCGGTTGAAGTAATTCGTTTTATTTATTGTGAAATTAATGAAATAATTTGCAAATTTTAAGGGATTCGCTTGTAAGACCTGCTTAATGGTATCGCCAAAACTAGAAGATGTCATCTATCATATAGAAATGACTCACGATATACAAATCAATGTGAAAAATGACGATAATTACTGTGATAAATCGTACAATGCCAGTAAGTTTGCTGTAAATTTTCAACAATTTTAAAACTATTTGGTTTAATTTTCTAGAATTGCCTCACTTCCTAGCCAATTTACCTAAACGTAGCAATTTTTCAATATTTCCATTAGCCTTCGAATGGACATTCAAATTGTAAGTATCATTCCTTACAACAAACAACAACTAAATTAAAATTCTAGCGTTAAAGAGAATTTTTCTAATCTGGTACTCGAACAATTTCAATGTAAACCATCCGATTGGCTTCTATTGCCGTTCAATAACGTTGCCGAATATCTGCCAAAATTGAGTGAATCCTGCGAAACAGCCCATAAAACAACAACAATAATTGATCCGAACTTAATAAAAGAGGATTATAAATTTAAAAAATACGAATTATTCGAGTATGAACAACACGATGATGGTAAATTTACGATATTTTGCGGTGGTCCTATAACATCATTAGCCTGGTTACCAACACCGTACGATTCAAATGATAGTCATCAAATAATAGCCGTATCGATATTAAATGAACCGGATGAGAAGTATTTATTACATGAGAATTACAGTAAATCGACAGCTATACAATTTTGGGATTTTGGTATATTGAAGAATCGCCAAAAACCGGTGATTATACCGAAATTAATATTCAGTCTTGTACACAATCATGGACCTGTATGGCATATGGAATGGTGTCCATCTGGGTGTTTTAATAAAAATAATAAAAACGAAAATTTCGACCGGATGGGGTTATTGAGCGTTACCGGCTCAGATTCTAAAGTTTACGTCTATTCCATACCGTATTCTTTCGAAAATAATGAGTAATAATCGAATTTAGTTTGTTATACAATTCGATAATTTAATTTAATTCTAGGGGATTGTATTTTAAACCGAAACCTGTATTGAAATTGTTGTTACAAAAAGCCGGTAGTCCTCTATTAGGTGGTCTTAAATATTATCCAAGGAGAATGTCTTGGAGTAAAGTAAATCTTTAAATTGTGATTATTTCTAAATTTTGATCTGTTCAAATTTGTAGGGTTTAGGTCATAATGTTATTGCAGTGGGTTATACGAACGGTTTTGTTGCTATTTTTAATTTAACAACAAATTCGTGTATTTTAAAACAAAAAGATTGTGATGGTGTTTATTATTTGTTACCGTCTAAAGTATTTCAAGCGCATTCACATTCCATTACTGGTATTTTATTTATTATACCACGGTATTTTACGCAGTTGGCTGACTTTTAATGTAGTGTCGTAGCTTTATTCGAACACTAAAATGCCAAATTAAATATGAAATCTACAATACTTAACAAAGACAGCTAACTTGAGGTAAATTGTGGTATAGCCGATATTGTTGTAAATTTTGATAATTTCAGCTCTAGTTCTTCACCCGTTAAATTCCGGTGTTAGATGGTTATTAACGGGTTCTTTGGATCGTAATTTATCTTTATGGGATTTAGAGAATCCAATCTATCCGATTTCACAATCGAAAAAGAACATCATAACGGATAGTGTCTGGTTAAATCATTGGTTATCATCAGTCGCTACGGTTGATGAAGGATCAACTCAAAGTAAATTTGTTGATTTTTCTAATATTATTTTAATATGAAATACTTCTAGTTCATGTATCGAGTAGTTTGAAACAAGCTCGTGATTTTATGTGTGATTCATCGATGAGTTTATTATACTCGCAATCGACAATCACTACCCTTGATGGTAGTGATTGGTTAAATGCCATCGTTCAAGGTAATACAGTTGGTGAAATAAAAGGGATATTTTTCAATCAATTATGCGTAAATCCGATGTCGAATCGTGCTTATAAACGCAAACGATTATTATTCGGTTATACGTATTTATTGGAAAAATCGAAAACACCAAAGGAACGTTATCAGATCTACGAAACGAAAAAAACCGCCCTACACGAATCATCATCGAATCGATCTAGTGCCGGCGTTAAAATATCACCAACGAATCAATCTGATAATGTTTTAATATTGGATGAACCGATAATTTACGAGGAAGCTGCAAAGAAGTATGCGTTATTGTTTTGTGATAATAAGATGGTAATTCGTTTCAAATATTATTAGAATTGTTTAAATTTCTGTTTTAACAGGAGAGTGTTGGCGATTTTCCCGAAGTCCAATCGTCCCAATTGACGGCGAATTCGAAATTTTTAGCAACAAGTCTGCCGAATCAATATCCGTTAAATGCAGTAACGAAAATCGTGTTCAATCCAAATCGACAAGCAAGTCTCTATTATGCGACCGGTTATCAAGCGGGTTTTCTACGTTTAAGTTGGATCAGTTTCCTGCGAAACGATTCCGAAATTAGATAATTCTATTGTTGTTGATTTATTTGTTGAATAATTGAAAATAATAACTATAATTATTGTGATCATAAACGATATTATTCTAGTTCTATAACCTCCTTTTTAACCGGCATGAATGAATCGATTGTTTGTTGTAATTCGTCTATACGACGCTCGTAATCATCGTTCTGTTTAATCAATTTATTATTACAGATTTTTTCTTGATTTAATGCCCTTGTTAAGTCCTGGATAATTTCGTTGTCGAGCTCAATTTGTTGTTGGAATTGTTCCGAGCTTTTTTTCCACTGTAATAACACCGAAGAAAAAATAGTAGCAATACAATAAAATGTAATTACCTGCGATAACAGTAGATTCGTTAGCCAATTTGTTCCATTCAAGTCTGTTTCAGCTATTAGATGGTCGAGTTTCTTCAATTTAGCTGTCGAGAACGGCATTAATTTCGATTTTTTTAGAGACTAATCGCAATTACCTGCAGCCTTTATTAATTGTTCGTCTTTCTCCTTCAATTCCGCACGTAAACGTTCGTTCTCTTTAATGTAGAATTTGTGTAAATCCATCGTATTGTGGTTTTGGCGAATCTCTTCAACCATTTGGATCAGTTTTTGGTGTTCTTCCTCGAATTTCGTTGATACGTCCTTTATATTAGCGATGATTTTATTCAAATTTTTGAAACGTTGATTGGTTTCGTTTTGGTAATTTTGGAAATACCGACATTTCGCCTCTAATTCGTCGTTTTTGTTCTTCAATTCGACTTTCTCCATTGATAATTGCTGGAGGTAGTTGTTCAAAACGTCGATTTCAGCCGACTGAAATTGTGTAAATCGGGAGATAATAATTTGAAATGCTGTAGAATCGTGAGCGTAATTGATAAAATTACCGTCATCTCCTCTTTTAGAATCGTTCGATTCAAATTCTCCTTGGTTTCGTTGAATTGTTGGTCTTGTTTTTGGTATTTTGCAACAATTAAATTCAAATTGTACTCAGTTTCTTTTTGTGTACATTTCGATTTTTCCAATTCACGATTTAACTTATAAAGCTTTAAGTTTGCTTCATCTAATTCTTTACGTAAATGATCCACTTGTTCCTGTAATTATCGATTCGAGTCTTTGAATAAGCAAATTGATTAGATTTTTACCCGTTTTAACAGCAATTCGTTTTTGAATTCCTCGTGGTATTGTTGCAATTTTTGGTAGTCACTCTGGCTCAATTTCGACATTTTTCCCTATTTGATCACTTTAAAAAAATCGTATGTCCAATGTCGTCCGGAAGCCTTTTGAAATATTGAAATTTTATTGGAATTTAGAAATAATCGCATTAAAGGTATAGCAGGAAATGCAGTTGATTCCTGTACAAACTCGATTATATCTCTTTTAGTTTTATTTCCGTGCACACTACCAGAAAACAACGCAAAACGGCGTATTAAAATGGAATAATTTATTCCTACAATTATGGATAACTGGATGAAAAATCAATGTGATCATTCATCGAATTCATTTAAAATAACAATAGCATTGAAATCGTTGTTTACTGGACGATTTCGGCGTAATTCCAACGATTCACATAAATGCCTGATCGAGGAACAACGGGAGAATTATGCGAGTTTAAAAATTGTGAACAAATCGAATGATTGTGCGACGAATGGTGATCAACAACACCGAATATTGCGCCGTTTAAGTCTGCAAAGTTTTCGGAAACGTCGCGAAAAGAAGCCGGATAAAACCCAACCGGTCATACCCGCTGTTCTACGTACCTACGATAAGAACAGTGTGCGAAATTTACAGAAGAACCAACAGAGAATTTGGCTGTGATCAGATCTTCGGTTTTTATTATTAATTTTATTCCACCTCATTTCGTTCCATTGAAAATAAAATAGACGAGAATATAAAAAAAAAACTTAATTGTAGTATGTCAACATAAAACGTGAGGATTTTTGCATAATTGGGTTTAAAGTGTGCTTCAAGTGGTGTTAATATAGAAACGGGATTTTACTTGTGCAACACGGTTTTTCTTCAACGTTGTTGAATATTTTCCGGCGACAGTTTCATTAATTTCGTTATTGGGTGACTGTTGCTATTTGGGGGCGAATTTTATAAAATCATCGACTATTGGATGTGCAGAATTTTAATAATATTTCATTAAATCGAAACTAGCTGCCTGATGATGGTGGTGGATGTTGCTAGGGTTGCTGTATAAAAGCCGGGGCAAATAGCGGACGGATTGTAGTCGACTCCTACATTTTTACATTACAACAACGACCACCAATATAGACAGGTAATCCGATAAAACTCGCATAAAACGACCACTACTACATCGAGTAGGCTAAATTCGATTTTTTCGCGATACTCACCTGGAATTTTCGAAATTTTTTGACATTACTGTTTTGTCCCACCGAAGCCTACTAGAATTCGACAATTTCACCGATTGTTTCCATAGATTACTACAATTTTTTTTAAATTTCCAGAATGAAAATATCTACAGGATTCTTCATTTTATCCAGTATCTATTTAATTTGCATCAATCAACTGACAATTGTATCGGCGTCTACAGGTAGTAGCCCGAATTTGGAGAACCGTCGACAACGTCCAAGACCATTTGTACGAGTTCCCCTGGGACGGCCGCCAGTTCAATATGCACGGGCCAAATCAGAGCCGTTCGGCGATTTTATCGGTAAAGATTCCCTTCTAAATTGCAATCAATTGTATTTTTTTTGATAATTTAGTTGACGACGACGATTTGTTCGAGCTGTCGAAACGGCAAACCTCCGACGATTATGGCCATTTACGATTCGGTAAACGCGGTGAAGACTCCTTCGATGATTATGGACATATGCGATTTGGACGTAGTGGTAGTGATTAAATCAATATGATTAAGTGATAAATGTATTTATATAAAATTAATTGTATTAATAAAATGGAAATATGAGGCTGGAAAATAAATTTGAAAATATTTGATCTCACGCAATACTATTCAGACGTAATCTTTAAATATTCTTAGAGCCCATTCTCGAGCAAATACTCCCTTATCGCACAAACCAAAGACTCAAATCCGGTAGTTGAAAAATATTGCAAGACTCCCACCGATCTTTGAATATCACCCCTTTAAATTTTGCCGACTAATACGCTGCTTTACGTAAATCCTCCTGATGTGAACAAATTTTCATCCCTCATAAAGGGGCGAATTATCAATAAAACCACCAAATAATTAGTTATCTAATATATTTCATTTCTAAATACAATACGTGTTATAGTTCGATATATATTAAATATTATATTCTGTTATTAATATCTATTGTAGTTTTCAATTATATTCGAAGAGGAAACGCTATTTAAAGATCTATTTTTCAACTGATAACAATAATTACAATGATCCAGTTTGATTCCTATTTTTTGTACTGTGACGATAAATAAAAATTAAGCTGTTTCGTTCGTTTTAAAAGCTTTTCCCTTTAATCTACAAATTCTTAAAATTATAATGGAAACAGTAGTTTAGAAAAGACATCCTGTTATCCGATAAATAGAACATAACGACATATAAACGTGTATCTATTGGAGGATAATTAACAGAAATATTAAAATTAATTAAAATAAAATTATTTGTCGTCCACAGCAGGTTTATATCAACAAGAAAATCCACCTTTGATTGAGTTTTCGTTAATTTTACACATTAACAAAAACTAACAAGATTTTTGAAAAATTGAATCGTTTTTCGCTTAGAAAAATATACAAGAATTCAAGAAATATACAATGAAACTGCAAATATTCTCAATATTTAAAGCATTTCACCAAAAAAATTAAAATTAAAACATAAACTAAATAAGAATAAATCGAATAAGAAATAAAATATGTATAGAGGCACACTTAGTGTTATTATTTACAATTAGCGTAAATCTATTCAATCTAAACTAATTAAAGACAATAAAAATAGTATCGTTTTTTGAAAATTTTCCAAGACTAGTTAATGAAAATTTTGATTTTCAAATTCAAACTGAGTGTGCTGGCGCCATCTGGTATTTTTTCACAGTAAACTCCGTATCGCGAATTTCAACTGTTTCGTTAGCCGCATCGGTGCCGGAAAATCGCGAAAATTCGCCCTTTTCCACAATTAAAACAACAATTTTCCCGTAATTTCAGTTATTTAAACAATTGTGAAGTGTTGGTGATTCGTTTTAGCGCGTTTTGTGTCTAATTTTGTGCAAATTTCGACGATTTCCGTCTATTACATCTGCAACCCGTTGGACGTAATTTTCGCAGTATTGCGGTGAGTAAAACAGTTAATTAACCTATTTTTAATTTAATTTCAAGTAATTAAAGGTATTTTCTTTGAAAAAGCTAACATCTTCCATCTCTTTCCCTCATGCGTGTTCGCCATAAGTCTATCCATCTCGCTTTTTCAGAAGTGTAACTGATAAAATTGTTGAAATTTTAATAATTTGCGTTACCATCATTTAAAATAATCAAAAATTAGTCTCAATTATGTTGTTTTTGAGTGATAAATTCGCGAATTTGCGCAATTTTTCTGAAATTTTAAATTTGGGGTTATTTTTAATAACAATGACAAATACTAGATGGCGCAATTGTTGCAGTGATGTATAGTTGATATTCAGGCTCCTATAATATTATCATCATCATTATTATTATTGTTATAATTATCGATAAATATGATTATTTGATTGATTATTATTTTTAAACAATATTTGGTTTAATTCCACTGGATGTTAGGACTTTATTAACAAAATTAACAATAGCAGTGGCCGGTTGTTCGGGTTCTAATTCGGCAAATAGATGGCACTGGTTGTCTGGATTGCTAACATTCGATTTTCTTGCGATGAATCCAAAAATACGGCTGCAATCAGAATTATTATCGTTATTATCAATTCAACTGTTATTATTATCAAACAATACAATAATCCAACTATTTAGAAACAATTTAAATTCGAAATATTAACTATAAGCTTGCCTGTTTGTATTTTTCAAACAATAAAGCATATTTGGTGGTTTAGATAATTTTCTAGTTGAAATAAATAAAAATAGACAACTTACTTTGTACTGGCTGGCACTCCGGTTTCATCCGGTTCAACTTTCCAACGATGTTCGTCCGGATCAAGTCCACAATGCGAAATCGTATTGATCGTATAATGTCGTCTAAAGAATAATTTCCGTTTATTATCAGTTAATGTAATACCTTGACCATTAACTTTAAAATGTACAACAACGGTTTCAGGTGGTTGTACTTTTTGAAATAATTGATTAACAGCTTTACGTACTGCTTCAGGTCCAGTTAATGATTCCATATCAATTGTTATCAGATATAATACATTACAAGCAGCCCCCTGTGTTAATAATTGTTGTGCTGGTGTATTAGGACCATCATTGTATTTTAAATCACCTTCTGGTAATAATAATTTACATGGCAAAGCTAGTGGTGTAACTGAATGTTGATAAACTAATGCTGATAATGAACTAAATACTGGTTCACTTGGACAGCCTTTTAAACGTACACCACGTGATGTTGGTTCGATTAAGAAATGTCGTATTAATTCATCGGAATTGCCAGTTTTCATTTGGATATTTGTTGGTATTTGGGCGACTTTTAATGCCATTCCAAAAGCTCCCGGGAATGAATTTGAATCACGTACAACAAATGTACCCGGTGGTTGGTCACGTAGCATATTAATTGCTAAAAATTAAACAATCTTAATCGTTTCAATCAACCATTGGAGATTGTTAAAAACCTTCTTCTCTCGATATGTTTGGTTTATACCAATATTTCGATGTATCTCGAACGAATTTAACATGAACTGCTGACACTTCATGGGGTGGTTCACTGTTTGAATGTACAGAACTACGTCTACTATTTCCATAATATATAGTCGGGGATGTTGAACCATTTCTTGTGGGACTTTTCGGGCTACCTTGATAAGTATCGGAATAATAGCCGGTTGTTGGTGTTGCTGATACACTCCTTTGAGCTGTCATGTGTATGTTGTATTCGCCATTAGTAAAGTCAGTTGGAGAAGTCGGTCGGTCCTTTCTATTTCCATAAAAATAATTATATTTAAACATAATTAAAGGTTCATAAAGTCCGATACAATTATACAGAAATCAAGACAAACATGCTCGTGTTCTAGCAACAAAGAATTTTGTTACCTTTCAGGAGAAAGCGACCACTTCTTAGTAATTTTACTAGAAGAGGATGATGGACAGCTCAATCGTCTGAAATATTACGAATATTTCAAGACAATGAACCGTCCGAATTTGTTAACTTTCAAATTTTCATTATTATTGATAAAATAAAAAAAAAAACAGTCAGACTTACCGCTGGGTTGTAGGACTTTTGGGCGGTAAACGTTCAGTAGTAGATAAATCAAATTGTACAGTTGGTGTTGATGGATTTGTATATGGTGTACGTGCATGTACCGGAAATGCTGGAGTTTGTGGTCTTGGTGATGAATTATGTGAAGGACTAGTTTCAATTTCATTTGTTGATTGTGTTCGCCATGATTGTGTTGCCATCGTTTCTTCCCGGTACTAAAATTACTTCACAATTATTAAGAATTCTTTTTTAAATATTTAAATCTAACATAAACATCATGCTTGATGTGCAAACTATCAATATAAGAAATGTAAATGGAAATAAATATGCGTGTGTTAGTACCTGCCATGCAGATGTGGTGTTATTAGGACTATTACTAGACTTATCGGAACCACTAGATAAGCTAGCAATTAAATCATTGAGTGCATCTATACGTATGATATCATTCCTCATATCTGTTGGTGAATTATCAATGTTAGCTTCACCGTCAATACCCACCAAGCTGTTGTTGTTATTGTTGATATAACGTTTATTATATTGTTCTTGTTCAACTAATGATAACAACCCGCCATCGACCGATTCACCACCACCTCTTGATGGTGGTCTCACTATTTGGCCCATTGGATTTGATGATAATATTGAAGCTGGTGTTGTATCTGCATTCTATTAAAAAACCGAAAACCCAAGTTAATTGATTAATATTTGTTTTACATTATTGTTATTTAATTATTTATAGAAAAATTGGAATGGAATTTTGTTTTCTTCTGGAAAATACTCGGAATACGATATCAACAAAATCTAAATTTAATTCAAATCCATATTTACAAATAAACTCGGAATTTCTAAGAATAGGCATGATTCTTCAACAAATACGTACAATAAAATTATTGAAATGAAATACGGCTGAAAATTACCTGTGCATATCTCTCATGAGCCCTTTTGACTGTCACAAAAGGTCTCTCATTCTTTACGGTGGTTTGTGTTGTCTTTATCATGTAATTATTACTGATAGTATCATTTCTTCTTGGTGATCTCGGTGAAGCATTATTATTAATATTATTTTTATACGTTGTATTGATATGTAATGGTATCGTATAATCATCATCATCATCAGCAAAAGCTGTTGTATCGCTCGTATAGCCATCCAAACGATGACTAGCTGTTGGTCGCATGTGTCGATGAGATTGGACCTGTCTTAATTCGGATAATAATCTGGTTTCGTGCGGTTGACGTTCTTCCCGTAATTGAATTTCGCGTCGTTCTTTCAATTTTAATTGTTGCTTTTGTAGCCATGTTAAATTTTTATTGGCGTATCTAGAAAACGAAATTGATTCGTTAAAATATTAAATTGGGTAGAAAATTCGAATCAAAAATACAATATGTGTAAGTAGTGAGTCAGAAGAATCTATTTTTAAATTTGATCGTATAATTCTCTATTAAAAATAATCATTTCCAACGATTTCCAGATGTATTCTAACAAATTTCGTTGTATCTTTGATGTGGTATAACCAAATAATATTTATTAGATTATATTAGATATTAGAACAAGGCCACCCGTGAAGCAATGCATCTCAATTAATCTAAATAGGAGTTCCACCTACATAACGACCCAGTCATTAATTGGAAAATATTTGTAAATTTACCACTCCGTAACGAATTGTCGTTATAGGTACCATAAAGTCCATTTTAACAAATTCGAAGAGTTTGTTTTTGTATAAAAACTGTTTATAGCAATGTTCATGATGATTTCAAGTAAGCTATAAGACCTGTCTTTCCAAATTAAGAAGAATGCCTTCAAGAAAATACTACCGAAGGTGTACATCAAGAAGTTCATCGACTCATTGTGAATGTTGTTTATTTCTACATTTGCACCATATTCATTTAATCGAAGTGCTTTCTCAACTAAATATAATAATAAAATATTAACGAATAGATGGAGGAAGAGTAGTTAAAGTATGAATCTAAAGATAAATATGTAAATGGACAAAAGCCTTGACTTGGGAGATTTTTTTATAGTTATTGTGTGGTGATTTCAACGATAGGTGGGCGATTTTCGATTTATAATGCATTATAATAATAATAATAATAATAATAATAATAATAATAACAAAACAACACAAAGTAGATATAGAAATGACGTTAGAACTACTCTCCTTTTTATCTCTAGTATATTATCGAATAATCAAAAATGTTTATAATAAAATCAAACTTGCTCAACCGCATAATTTCAATTTTATAGACATGCGGATACCATGCACTCCAAATAAGGTAAACAAAATCAACCATTAAATCAATTTAAGGAAGACGGTCGCATTGATCAGTTTACATACACATAACATTAATAATATGATACCAGCACATGTTATCCAGTCAATTTTTATGAAATATTATCCAAAAAAAAATGATGGTAAATTGTAGTGTCGAAAGCTATAATATAATATCAAAACTGAATAATGAACTGTTAAATTCGACACGAGCATGAAACAAAATTATTATCCTTTAATAAGAAAGTAAAAAATAAAAGATAATTTGTAATATTTGCAAAACAGTTGCTGAAATAGAATGGCCTCGCCCTATTTATGGTCAGGATCACGGCTGATTTCATCTATAATGTAAATATATTCTGAATTACTAATAACGTAATTTGAACAAATATTCGACTCTTTCACAAAGTTAGATTATCGATTAGAGTTATTGGAAATATGAATTGAATGTAGGTGGATTTATAAAGAAAGTAAATAGATAATTGGAGTCGTAATTTTAAAAATATAATAACAATAATTGGCCATCTATTAAACTATTAAGTTATTTTGTTAATAGCTGTTTATTTTTATTGTTGGGCTTGTCAATTTTTTTATTTGCGTAGTAACAGGGATTTCTGATATTTTTCCAAAAGTAAAGAATCAGGTATAATTATCAATTTGTCGAGTATGCAACAAGGTCTAAATAAAGTAGGTTAATATCCACATGTTTACTAAACTGCCTTTAGTAATCCGTAAAGCTATCTAAATGGGAATTTTTTTCCATCAAGCTTTCGTAATACTAACAATATTTGAGTTAACAATCATACAGTGGCAACTTTATAGTTAACTAATTACATATTTGGCGATTTCTAATGAATTTGCGAACAGATGGTCGATGAAATACAGAAGTTAGAAGTTCAAGGCTACTTCTATAGATTATTAGAAAATATTTTAAGAGAAATTTCCCACATCAAGTTACCATTTTTATAATTTCTTTAGAAAGCTTTTCGACTCCCTTATACAGAAATCGCTATAGAATAGTTACAAAAATGCGTATAATTTTTTTAATGTATGAACATTCCATTTGTAAGAGTTGTGAGAAAATCAACAATTGTCGACAGGTGTTGTTTTTATTCATTTCCTGAATTTCTGTGAAATGACGCAATCTAAAAATCAACAATAAAAAAAACAAGTGTCGACAGAGGTAGAAGATGATCTCCAAAAAGTAAACGTTCTAAATTATACAAATACAAATTAGGTTAAAAGACTTACGTTTCATGGAATTCTGGTGATTTAGTGGATGAACGGAAAGCTCCAGGTGGCGATAAACTTTCTGTATCAGAATAAGGACTTGTCACTGTTGTAGTTGTAGTTGTTGTTTTATAATCACTAATTTTTTCTGGACTACGCCGTAAAGCACTCTCTGTTAAACTTCTCTTTAATGGATCATATCGTCTAATTTCATCCCGATAATATTCTTCACGAAAATCACGTTTAATTGGTCCAATTGGTGGTGTATCAACGGCACTTAATGCACTTGTTGTAAAAATATCATCGATAGGATCTCGTTGTTTTCTTTGTTGATGTTGTAATTGTTGTCCAGTTGAATGATAAATATTTTCTGTCGAAAATTTCGATGTTAAATTGTTGTAATTCGATGATGTATGATATATTGGTGGATTTGTAAAATTCGGCACTGGTTTCGAATTAAAATCGGGATAAACTTGTGTTTGAACTTTTTTCAATGTATCACCAGTACTTTTATTAACACTTGCCTTCCTGACCAAACTTGGACTTGATAGACCTTGTTTTGTATCGTTGATCATATTGGATGTGGCACCGTATGTGAATGGTCTACTATCTTGTCGAGCGTGATATGGAATATTTTTCTCGTCTTCTTCATCTATATAGCGGACATTGTCCAGACCAAAGTTACTGTTATCGTTATTACTGTTATTATTATTGTTAAAAACCGATGTTGGTTCACCCTGTTGTTGTGGTTTCAAATCAGGAATACTCTGAACCGTTAACATCATATCAGAGAGAAGTTCGTCTAGCTCACGATGTTGGTCCTCTGGTGTTAGAGGGGATGGTTGTGCTGTCAGTGGGGGACTAGCGGAGGCGGTTGTGTTGGCGTTTTGCTGGTGTCCTGCCACAAACAGAATATATTATCAATAAGTTACAAAATTCAACAATTTCAGATAACTAATAGAGATACAAACCTGCAGATGATATACCAGAGTCCATAGACACTGTCAATGGACTTGAAACAGCACCGGGGGATAATTCCGGTTTTTTAGCTATTGTAGCGTAAATGCTTCCGTCTAAAGGACCAAAAGTGTGGTTTACGTCGTCTGAAACAAACCAACATTCTCTGAAAACTAATAAAACAGAAACGAAATAAACATAAATATTAGTAGTATTCATATGTGTAAAAGAATCTGAACAGATTTTGTCTGCCAATGGCAAACTCTCACAAACCATAAATATAAAAGATATTTTTAACACATTTATGAGCCAGGTGAGAGAACAGCAGGAAAAAATGATGCATTTGAACAAAGGATATACCTTAAAATATTTCAATACAACAAAATAGAAATTAAAATTATAGATAGATACATCTAAATAGATTAAGAAATAGCAGTCAATTTGAGACAGGAGTAAATAAATTATAGTACAATGAATAAACAGTTCATGATTTTTTGTAAATTATGAATGGATAAAGATCTTACAATTAGATAAGACGAATTTATTGATAACAGTAAATAGTATTTCTTGTATCTAAATAGATATAGTAATACAAAGGTAATAATAAATGCCTATGTATTATTACCACATTACATGTATAACATCTCCGGGGGCTATTTGAAAATATACCGCTTTGAATTCTCTAGTTCTATAATTATTAGTTATTTCCTTTATTGTATAAATTAAAGTTACAGTTCTTGTTAATTATCTTATTTACAATCATTTATACTATAGCCATATAAATCAAACTGAAAGCTACCGAATCCTTTTCTTTCACATAAACTTTATAATTATCAACTGAAAATTATTTTAATTTTCTTTCTATAGATTCGTTTGTGCCGTTATTGTGAAGCTTAATATAGTATTGCAATAATTTTACGTCATGTAGCACAGATAATAATAATATCGACTTAATTGAAATAATTTCGTAAGAAAAAAATCAGGTCCTTTCAAGATGTTTAAACTGTCTTGCCTGAACCATATAATTGAGATATCCTAAATTACTTGCCAAATATAGTTAGAGAATTCGATTTTTTTTTTATTGATTTTAGATTGATAAGCAATTTTCATGAAAAATAATTGCGAATAAAGCTCATTAATCGATAATTCGTCCCTAACATGGTAAGACTTTGTAGTATGCCGCTTACATCGTACAAGAATATATCGAAAACAAGTCTCCTAATTTGCCTTGAACTGAAAAACACATAAGGGAGGCCCGAAATTGTACAAGGTTTGTTTTTGTGGAAAATTGATTCATCATTGCTTCTTATTTGAATAGGTTTCTTTTTTAAAAGCTACTTACAATATTTTTGTTGTTTATTTAAATAATAATTAGTTGTTTGCATTGATTTTAATCAAATCGATATGAATAATCATCGTAAAAAATTTAAATGAATTAATTCAATTGAATTTTTTTGAAACAAATGACACCCACATACTATTCACTACACATTTAGTTATAAACTAAATGGATTGCCTCCTATAGAAATTGCGGATCAATCCTTTTTAGGTGGGAGAGGTACATGGAGCTCCCACTTATCTCTCTAGGAGAAATTCGCGTTGTAATTATAAAACCATTAGCGGAAAAAACTTAATATACTTAACAAATTTATGAAGAGGAAAAATTAGTACACAATCAACTTAATGGAATTATTTTCAATCTGAACTAAAATAGAGTTAACAAGAATGAATTAGTGTTTCTTTTAGAGAATTGCTTTACACAACAAAGAAAATTATAGATCCAAAAAAATTGTTTCAATTTTAACGAAGCATTAAAATGATTATTTATATTGTTTGATTTAACAATGGAGGTCACATTTTTTAATAAGTACAAAATTAAACTCCTTTGAGACGCAATTAGTGTTAAATAACAACATTGACTTTCCAACTTACATATTTATTTTCGGGAATATTTAAGAAAAAAATCAGTTTGTAGAACAACTACTTTTATTCTTTTTAAACAACATCGTCGCGACGCTGTCCGTCTCCTATCCCAATCTCTCGGACCTCTGATTCTTATTTTCGAAACGAAAATAGGTACGACCGTTGGACAGAAATAACACTGAGGCTGGTGCAGGTTTACTGTCAATATACGTTCTATTTTTCTCCCTCACACTTACTTCATCTTTTACTATAGTACATAGTATATGGATTTATGTTTGGTTAATTACCGGCAATTTCGAAAAAGGAACCAGAAATTGGAAATTCTCAATTCTCGACAAGTCATCGATATATTTAGGAAATATAGAAGAATAATGATTAATGAAGTTTGTTTGTTATAAATTATTGTTGAAATTTCGCAACAGGAATTCCGGTGCTTATTGTAAAACTAAAATTTTACAACAATTTGTTTATAACTTAAAATAATAGAAGCCACAATTTCGGCTGGTTATTTTTAAACCGTGCAATATTCATATGCGTATATATTATAAATAACAATGACTAATCATAATTCTTTAATTACTGTCAGACTACTAGTTAACTCACCTGTCAGGTGGAAATATTTCAATTAAGTAAGATTTAATTTAATTTATCACACTTATTCTCGTGTTGACTTGTTAAATTTACAAGAACTCTATTTATAAAGGAATGCTTACTAAAAATTTCGATTAAAATTGTTCTCAAAATATCTTGGAATTTCTTTAAGAAAGTAAATTGTCTCTCAACAATAACAACATCTCTAATATCACAATTTTAAAACTAATTAGATTACCAGAAGGCGTGTCTATTTGAAAAATGACTAAATTAGAAATGTAGAAAGACACATTAATTGTAAAAGAAATGCTTCTACATGGATTTTTTTACTGGTGTATCCATTTTTTTATATTCGATTCTATAATTACAATGAATTATGCACTTATTAATGTGGATAAATTAGTTCAACCGTATGTAGAAGATAACTATTACCATGAAAATTGGATTTATTACAGATATGGAGTCAGTGATGCGTAACCAATTCTTCTAATAAATTCGATATGGTACATTTATTACTAAAATGTATGAAAATTGATGAAATTGGCAAAGATGTGAATTTGAATGAAAATTTATGGTAGAATATTTATATTATTGAAAATTAAAATCTAAAAATATTTTGTAAAAATTATAAAAATCCAATAATTTGGCAACAGATTTAGATTGATGAAATTCTAACTGGCCAATTTTCAAAAAAAAAATTGAAACAATAAACATAAAGTAATAAACGTACAGGAAATATACATCATCGTTTCAAAATAAATTGTAGGTGGGTTAAGAAAGGCAAATTACTAATTGTATACTTTCTAAACTACAGAACAATTATTAAACATAAATTTACCTGAGTCTGAATCACCATCATCTTCATACTCCTCCACAAGGAATGGACTGTCCGCCCTAGTGATCGGATCGTCTTCAAAAACCACCGGTACAGCTGGAGTAGGTGCTGGTGTTGGATGGCGGCCCTCTGGACCAGGTGAAAAATGTAATTCGACAGCACCGTCAGTTGGAAATCTCGGATCTATAACAAGTGTATTTCTCATTTGAAAATAATCTCTTGTTTCTTTGATAGAAACTTGATTATTTACCAGTACAAGCGACATCCAATTCTTGTTTAGTGAAACTAAGGGTGTAATCGGCAACAGCACACGTATGGAATTGACATGCGAAAATTGTTTCTCTATTCACATCACCACGATGATAACATTTTATCAAAATATCACCCCGCAAATGTAGGCCACGACGACGTTCTCCTGCTACATTTACGGTGAATTGGCTCATGCCTCGCGATATGTTATAAACACCTACAATTAACCGTAAATTGGATAATAATAGATGAAAGAATACATAAATTAAGTCTATTTGTTCCAGTCATTAAAAAGGAGTTATCTAAATGTCGACGACATCATTAGATTTAAAATAGAAAACAACTTTTTTAGGAAGAAAATGAAAACGTAAAGACTAAATAAAGATAACTTTGCAATTTGAAATTCTTTATACATACCTGATGTATAAATCGGTGTCTGACCAGCATATAATTTCAGAAATGCCTTACAACCACCTTGTTGAAAACATGGAGCTCCTACCACTGTCACATGTGTTAAATATAACGGTTCTGCATTTATTTTAATATTATGCGATAATAAACCAGCAAAATATTCAACATATCTACAATTAAAACGAAAGAGATTGAGATAATTTCAATAGAACGTAGAACAGATTGAAATTTTACCGTTTATTAGATGGTAAAAGTATAGGTCCGACATTTTCATCAAGGAATTTCCTCATTGAAAACCGATCTAATGCTTGTTCAGCACTACCGCATATACTTGAGTAGTGCATATAAGCGGCAACGATCACACCCAATTTATCTTTATTGCCTTTAGCATGCAATACAGCAATTCTATGTTGATCTCCTGACAACCACGAATCGATTTCTTTACAAACACTACATAATTTTTCTAAGGGTGCTGCCAAATTTGGTGCCCATCCAACTTCTTTTACCAATTTATGTTCGTTACGTAGAGCACGTTTTGGTTCGGTCAAATTAAATACCTAGACAAAAATGTTGATATTATTGTTTCAACAATCGTAAACTTGACTTTCTTATTAGAGTTGCAATGAATGCCTTCCAAAACCGGAGACAGTTTTGTATGCGATTGGAACGACAGCAATAACAAATAACAAAGACTCCTTTTCTGATTATAAGTTCAATTTGAACACAAAAGGGTTTTGTAATTTAATTTTATTGCAAGATGAAGTAGGAAATTTTGTGTGATTTATAAAAAAATTCTCAAAGGCTGGTACAATTTAAATTACCATATAATTATCGCCATGTTTATTCCTTAACATATGTGCAGCCTGTCGTTGCCCCTGTCGATATGAATGTGAATTGGTTGAAGCTGGAAACCATAATGAAATAATTCTTTCTGTAACATAACTAAGATCCATGCCACCATTTGAGTTGCTGTGACTTAATTTTGTTGGTTTCGGTTGTGTCGTTAATGCTTCACCAAATCCATTATAAGATGTTGAGGCTAACATCTGAAAGATTTGTATAAAAATCGGTAGTATTAGCGATATAATAAATGGTGATGTCACTATTTTTCTGTTATTAATAAACAAAAATTAATATTATCGCTAATATGCAGTTATTCCAGATTGTCTTTTTTTAGAAATGATTGAATGGAATCATCGCTTAAAAAACTGACATAGGAAAATAAACTAATTTTCGGCTCTTTTTTATCTATTTGTTATAAACAAATAGCGATAAAAATTTTATACGAAATTAAACACGGTATATTAAGTAATCTTATTGTCCGTATACTTATATTTTTAAATGCGTCTCAGAGTATTTTTAAAATTTTATCAAATTAATTGTAATGTTGATTTATTCTTGTTATTTTAAGGCGGTTTATACTGAAGAATTATAAATCATGATTTTCAAAAACAATTACAAATAAATTTTTATTATCTACAACATCAATAACAATAATAACAACAATAATAATAATGAATCATGAAGGATCTTACCTTATTCATTCCTGTTTCACTTTTCGCGACCTCATCGTGGGTGTGCTGAAATGAAAAACAGGAAAAATTAAATTTTGTTTACAATTTACATTTTAAAAAAAGTAGGTTTATTCAAGTCACAATTAATTAATTATTACGTCTGTTATAATTTTTAATTTATCGATTATCCTGTAAAGAAGATTTCAAACTTTAAGTCAATATCCATCGATTGACATAAGCAAGAGACTAGAATATTTCCGCCAATTGATTATGTTTCTATTTGATTTTCATTAGTAATAGGGTTTGACTTCAATAGCATTATAAATAATGACCGTACTTGAAAATCTTTAGCATCAGAGATGAATTCTAAATATTAATATCAGAATTAGTGATAGCTCGTGACTTAATTTAGTAGGGGTGCTGTGTCAGAAAAAAATTAAACAAACATTATTTGTTAGTTATCTTTTAATATTATGTACAAATATTAAAGAAAGGAGAACAAATCATTATAATATACATATGTTAATCAATTTCAAGTGAATTTCTCAGTGCTTGTACCTAATCAGAATCAGCTTATTCTATCAAGAAAAATTTTGAAATATCTCTTGTTAAAAAGAAAAATTGCAGTCTAGGAATAGGGTAATTATTTACATATAGTTAATACTCCACGTCTAACAGAAAAATAAATCAAGAGTTCAAAAGCATTTACCAGATTCACCTATTTATTTGGTATTTCCAAAATATATAAACTAGAAAAAACATCAAACAGACACCCAGATGCCAGTAATCAAAGTCTAGAATATCCCTTTCTGTAATATTCTTTTTTCATAAATATTCGTATTTAATCCCAACGAAAATATATTGTTCAAGAATGAAACTGTAATTTTTATGTATATATGTGTAAATGTACTCGTCGTCTGCAATTTTTGATTTGTAAAAGCCGGAAATTAAAAATACATGCAATCTTCATCAATAACTAGGGGCGGATAACGAAAAATAAATAGGAAATAGGACGAACTAACCTGTTCATTTTCAATATGAAAAGCCACGTGCCAAATTGTAAATGCAATCCGATATAGTAATTTTGATGTTATTGTGTTTGATTCATAATTGGAATTTCTTCGACAACTACAACACTTTACCGGTATTTGTAAATTTGGCATTTTTTAAAATTTATATCAAAAAAATCGTTTATTAAAAAATATAAATCTCATACGAATTTAATAAATTTATTAATAAATCAATCACTATAATTATCACATTATTATAATCTGATTGAATTGTTTAACTAATTGTTTTTTTTTGTATAAAAAAGTGATTATAATAAATCTTTATGCACTCATAATTGCCGGTCAACTTTTACCGAGATTCCGGTACTGCGGTGCGAAGAGACACGCCCGCTTCTCAGCTGCTGCATCCCGGAATTACATACAGTACGTAGTTCTCTCTGTCTCACTCTTCAAAAGCTTACATTTTGATGTAGAGCTTATACAGGGTAGAAGACAGAAAAGCTTTCGGCAATGATCGGCATAGGTACATTTCTATTAGCATCGTATACGATCCGATCAGATCATTGTATGGATTCTGCTTATAACGTTGGCATGACAACATGTGAGACTACAGAGCTTTTCATATTGAATGAGAAAAGCTATGAATTTGTTATTAGGGAAAACTATGCAAGGAATAATGAGTTTGATGCATTTGAATTGCTACGAAAATTACTTATGGATATGTCAATATTCATCTTTATAATTAGTAGAAATATGAAAATATTACCCTTTTTATTATTTTAATTTCATGATTGCATTGATTTTTTTTTTAAGTAGTAACTGCATGATTGTCAATAATGGTGACAACAATTTATTCATTCTTATTAATAGACTCAAGTTGATTTCAATTGAATAGAATTTTTGATTGAGGCGGTACTAAGAATGGAAATTCTGTGAGATTCTTACAAAAAATTTACATAATTGAATGCCAATCACTGGAGAATGTTGGAAGAAAAATTTTTACCATATCGATCTGTAAGTGGTTTTAACCTTTTCAGTAGAAAATTCCTGAAAACGATCATAGCCCTAGCGAAAATAAACAATTTAGAAGAAATAAAATAATCAGAATCCCTCAACTAGTTAGAGAGATTTTTTAGAAAACATTAACCTTCACAGTGCTGATTTTTTGTTTCTTGTTCTTTTTAAAATTCCAACACGTTTCACATAAACAAGCAAACAACAATTTCGGTCTATTTTCAGCTAGATTCCAAATTTATAAAATTAAAAGTAACCAAGGCCAAAATCTTTTTTTTTTAATATATCTACATATCTGTCTCTATACCTATCCAATCTAGATCTATATTATAAACAAATACGTAAATAGTAGTTTTAATTGAAAGTAAATATGCATAATTTAATCGTTATTAACGGGAAAAACTCCAAGAAATGTCGAATGTGTCAAGGTGATCTTTCAAATATCCTAGAACATTTGTTTATAATGAAAAAAATTAGACGTATATAAGATAACAAGATTAAAGGATAATTGATGATAACAAGACAGTGGTGTTACGAATTATAATCCAAAAATCAACAGAATAGAATGGGTGTTTTGTCTCTACTACAACCACTAGATCGTTGTAAAGGATTTTTCAATTAACACCTGTTGATGTATGAGGAATTCCATAAAATGTTGACTTTTAGCTATAATTTGACAAAAAAATCTCACCTTTTTCCAATAGGTATAAAACAAATCCTTATGTCCATTGTAATAATTTGTGGATAACATTGTTTAATAAATTAGGAATATAATTTAAAACTAAACACTGTTTTAAACTAAAAATTAAAACAATGATAATTCTAAATTTAGACCTTTGACATTGTTTTTAGTTATCGAAACTTGGGATTTAGTCGATCTTATCTGGCCGAACTTCATACAAATACTAAATCGTAGCGGATTTTTTTCGGAGAGAACTCGCGGAATGTTATGCTATAATATGGTATGCGAAAGCGCAGACATGTGTAAGCACACTTCCAATATTTTAACAACAAACATCAATTTTAATTAATTCCGATAATCGTTCCTTATACTCGTGTTTAATTTATTTTATATTTATGATTTATGAAAAATTCGTTTCAACGTAAAATGAAAGGAAACATAAAAAAGTTTCATTAAAATTTAAGATGTTGCTTGACCAGTTTTCTATTATCATCATGTTTAGAATAATAAACAGAAGAAAAACTGATGTCATTTCTATTTTTGGGCTTTTTGCAATCAGATTGCATGTATAAATAATTAATGTTGCCTTTATATGATTATTTTATTATTCCTCGTATAGGTGTGACTGAATGTTTAGCAAAATATCGATCTAGTTTTAATTGAAAATCTTGTAATATTGCCAATAATGAAGAAATCAATAGCCAATAATTTATATACATGGTTTCTTTGTAACTCATCAAAATTCCACCCTACCTATTTGAAAAATGTATCGTAAACTATATGTGTATTTTTAAATTTCTTTTTATGAATCGAACCAGTTTCAAGTGTACAAATTAATTTCATGCGTCTCATTTTGTATCGTAAATTTTATTCCAAAACGAAAATAATCGTTTTGTATTGAACAGAAACAATTGCTTCTTAAAACTCACCAAATATAGTGTGTTGTAATGATACGAATTTATAGTTACTGTTTCATTTGAACGGTAGGCTTAATAACATTGATTATAGATATTTTAGGGATTATCGAGATAAAATCAATCGATAATGCGAGCTTAAAAGCTACATTAGTAGTAATTTCGGTGGCCCTTTTATGCTTTTCTAATAAACTGCAGAAACACAAATTGCTTTCAAGCAATTTATTTATTAATACTAGATTTAAATGCAAAATTTTATGATCAAAATAATGGGATACTACGCCTACTCGTCGATCCTTTTTCGTGGTTAATTTATTATCCTGCAACAAGCTTTAGTGGCATGTTTTCGGCTGTATCATACCAACTGTGTCGATTTCATTTCGGTTTAAGTAAATTATAAATTCACAAACCAATGACTGTAATGGTCTTTAAAAAAATCATTTTTTCTTGTTTTGTTCTGTATCAAGACAAAGATTGCCCATTTATAAATAAATCGAAAACTCGGTTATTTCAAACAGGAAGTTAGGTGGAAATATTTACAGGAGAAAGATGAAATTAAAAAACTTTTATAAAGGAGATTTTCCGATTTGAAAAATATTTCAACAAATCAAAATCTTTAAGTATCGTTTATTTTTAATTACAGTTTCTGTTGTGATGAATAATTTATAAGAGGGATGTTAAAGAAATAATAAAAAAGGAAACTGGATAAATCATAATATGACATGTAGACGGATTAAATTTAGACAAATTAATAAATCAAATAATTTTCTAAATCGGCTTACAAAAAAAAAGTTGAAACAATACAATAAATTATTGTATTGTAATATTGTTAACACTCAATAGATTTAAATGATTGCTTTAGCATTGGTTTTGCGGAAAATCATAAACAATACAGCTTTTATGTTAACGTTAATCGTGTGGTTTCTTGAAATTTGAATACTGCAATTTGATAAGGCAACTTGGGCAATAAAAGTTGCATCTTTTCCAATTAAAACAGCAACTTTATTTTGTAAGTTAACATTTATGTATTAAATTTTATGAATATAAACAGAATACTTGAAAATCATTTATGGGTATTTTAAACAATATTTCAATTATGTAATTCTACCACTTTATAATAGAAAACAAAGTTATAAACATAAATATTGAAATGTGTTCATTTAAGTTAACTTAATGGTATGTTAATAAGAAATTTCAACGTAAAATCGAATTAGCAATATCGAGAAAATATAACACATTGGATGATAAATAAATGATATAAGATTAAAATTTAAACATCGTGATTTTTTTCATAATTAACGTTATTTATATGGTAATTTTTTGTGAAAGGCATACAAATTAAATTCGATTTGTTTTAATCGAAGATCGACTAGTGGCCGACTAATTGAGCAATTTCATGTTTAATTTATAATGAAAATTTATTGATAATTAATTTATACAGTGGAGCGTTTAATAAATATTTGCTATTTCACTAATCACAACAGAATTAGGAGCAAAGCAATTTTACTTATTAATTATAAGGATAATAAATTTTAATTTATTTATAAATCTCAAGGGAACAATAACTTTCCAAGTTTACTTTTAGAGTAAATAAACAAAATAAAACTATTTACCAGGGTTATTTGAAAATTGTACACATTGCCGGAACCAACCGGAAATATACTCCTCCATCACCCTACGTAAACCTTCACCTCGTCATAAAAACAACACTAAAACTGGATAGGTAAAATAAACAATTTTTTTTTCCCTTAAAAGTCAACTTGAATTGTTCACATTACGAGTAAACGTCTATTGAATTATCGAAATAGGGAATCACGAAAAAAAATTACCGGAAATTATAACGTTTCACAATTCGTAACGAATAAGAAACAGCGTCGCGACGTCATTTGATGAAACCATCTGACGGATATTGTCCCATACAACCAGATGCTGTCTACCGTCTACGTCGTTTTCGTCGTCGCCGTCAACGTTGTGTTGTGTGTGTTGCAATGTTGACGACGTTAACTATGAGAGTCAGTGACTCTCTACCAGATGTAGAATTGAGAATACTCTGCTGATGACTATGATGATGATGATGATTATGATGGTGGTAGTGGTGTGGTGTGATGGTGGTGGTGCGGGTCTTTGCAATATGAGGCCCTGTAGTTTATAAAGTCGGGCGTCAACAGTAACCGGTGTTAATTACAGGACCGGTCCTTCAAGGCATATAATGAATTCGTACAGTTAAAAATATGTTGTTAGATCCAAGAAACACCCCACTGATTCAACGATTTTTACAACGCAAAAAATGGTGAAAGGCGATCGTTAATAAGTATAACATTGAAATTAATATGAAATATAAATATATCCAATCGTAAATTTGTATTATAATTGCTAATCAATAACCGTCATTATCATTGATTCATGTTTTAATAAATGACGAAACACATGCTCATATACATATTTCATGATAAGTAGTTAATCCCAGAGAATTTTCTATAAAATATTACAATTTACGTAGGAATAATCCGAAAAAATTAGAAACTAAACTAGAAAAAGTTCAAATAATGACAAATAGTTTCTCAATCTTGACCGTCTCCTTTTAGTTTAATATTATATTAAGTCGCCTATCGGCTCTCTTTGATCAATTCATCCAGTAGAATTGCTGCTGTACCCACGCTACAGTAACATAATAATAGGTTGCAACTTCTAGCTCGATTATTCGGAATAAAAGAACTAGAACCGTTATTTAAATAGGTACATAAAACAAAATTTTCAAGCCTTAAAGTTTAATAGAATTTATGTTTTTTTTTTTATTAATAAATGAACGTGGAGAATATTTAGATAAATAGCTATTGCTATCCGGCCGAGACCTCGCCTCCACCATATTTCTAGGTCAATTTATAAATTAGGTTAGCAAGCACTTTACTGAAATAGGTTGCAGGATCAAATACTTGAAATAATTACACTATTGCGATTTGTTTATAGTCGATTATAAATTTTAAAATGTTGCTATTGAATTTAAATAGTTTTGTTATCTCTATTTATTGATATATCGAAGGGGTTTTCAACCTCGAATTTTCATCTTTATCAGTATTCTATAGGGGGCCATCTGTATCGTCGAGTGGTTGAAAAATGAACACATGTAATGTTTATAATAAGTGGGGAAGTTTCCCTTTCGTAGTTGATCTTTTTAGGTAAACAGCACGTGTCAGTATACACACCTTCGTTATCATAATAGTTACATATTCTATAGTAAAAAGATTGTAAGAATATACAAATTCTTTACTCTAATGTTAGTATTAAGAAAACTCCACAAACTTTGTTAGTCACAAACATTTCATATTCTTTATAGTTTATCTTACCGGAACTTCAACTTTATCCTTCAATGTCTCATAATTAACATCAACTTTTTCAGTTTGTTCATATCTGTCAGTTTCATCTTTATTCTTTAAATTGCCATTATTGTACGTTGAAGATTCGCTGATGTTTTCAATTTTATTTAGACATTTATTGAATTGTCCTCTTGTTTGTAATTGTTCATGTTGTATTTGTTGTATGGCTTTTATTTGTGGTGTAATTGGTAATTTTTTCTTACTTTGCCGATGTATTTGCCAGCTGGTGTCCGTATATCTCTGAACAGCTTCCTGAAAATATGCCTTTCAATTGCTTTTTTTTTCTTTCATTCTCTTTTAGTTATTCTCATTTGTTATAAATGTCACTCTAATTCCAAACTAATTTGTTAATAAATGTTGCGTGAATGTTAGGATGGATATTGTTGAAAATTTATTAGAAACGTTCTTATATTTCTGCCCAACAAATTACAAACAAAACAAAATGAAACAAGAATCTCCAATGTATTTCTGCCATACATGTAGAGAATGCTTCCGTAGTAATTTATATTAGGATATCTGTAATCCGGCGTTGTCGTTCTAACAACTACGTGGATAAAACGCCTGAATTAGCTCACGTTTCTGCTTGTTTTTAAGATATATTACTTAGATGACTATGATTCTTGTTAGGCAATTCATAATGTTGCAAGCTAGAAACCACTCATTATAAATTTCAAGTCTTGCAAATAATCATTTGCCTTTATTTAAATATCAAAAATCTAGATTTATTTCACTTTTTAAATAAATAAAAGATTGAAAAACTTGAGAACATAAAATCAAGGAAGACGTAAAACCATACTGAATAGTTTTAGTTTAAAAACGTTCCATTCTTAAATCCCAAATAAAATTAATGGTCGGCTAATAACAATTTCAACTATACCAACTTAATGAAGACATAAACTCTAATCACAGATTTGGTTCAAACATTTTATAAAATCTTTTAAATCAAAGTATATTAAAACAATTCTAAATTTTTATTCTTTATGAATCTTATGATTTCAACAAACATATCAACTGTTTAATATAAAGTGCACGTTTCAAAATTATACGCATTTAATTCTTTTATTTCATCAAGTAATTTTATTGTTAAAACGGAATTTCTTCACCAACAAAGTTAAATTGTGTATAAATGAAAATAGAAAAACAACAGAAAGAATAAAGGGCGGCATATTTAAATTTGGTTTTGAATTTTTCATAAAAAGAAAAATTACATTCATGTCTTGCTTACTTATTTTATCATTTGTTTAAACACTAACTAATAATAATAAAATGCGGTATTTCTTTAATGATTGTTAAAATTTGTTAATAGACTGGCGGGATGACAAGTTTAAAAACATTATTTAAATGCGTCTGTGTTATAATAAATTGAATCTAATTGAGATTCATTGGTAAACTTCAACAACATTGTCACCTCTAAATGGATTAAAGTTTCTCCTTCAAGCTATAAACCCTCACAATCGCTAACAACAACAGCAACAACCTTAACGACAAATAATAAGAACAAGAGGACAACCAATATCTGATGGTCTTGGTGCTAAATAGGAATAGTTGAACGTGACCTCTTTGAAATAAAATTCTGAGCCCACACACGCAACAACTCCAGTTAAACAAACAATATCAAGATGTATAAAGGATTTTCGTTTTCTCCATTGAAAAAATGAAAAATTGCATTTGTGAATTAACAAGAAATTGTAGAAATTGAATATTCTATAGAGAAAGAATAATAATATCAAGTTCAGGGTTGACGTCATACTACTACAATAATTATTGTCAAGGTGATTGTTCGACGTTAATAAAAGTTAACGAGTAAAATTACGTAATTGTTTAATTGAATTTAATAAAATAATTGAAGAATATGCAAACTATAATGAGATGGAGTAGAAAAAATTCTAATCTTGTTAGAGTCACGGATGTGCTAAATTTTGATCAAATTTATCTATGCCATTAATATAATTATGGATACTGTTATCGAATGTATTGCTTATTTTAGCGTGACATCAAATGCTGAATGTATAAACATACGTAAAAAATGATAAAGCAACTAATTTAAATATTAAATTTGAAAAATAAAACTTTACGATTTATACATCTGGTGACAATTTTGCATCTCCTTAAAACAACAATAACATAGCGAAAAAAATTAAAAACATCCTAACATATTGCCGGATATTGAAGATTGCAAAAACGCTTTTATTTTTGCTATGTCTGCTTTACAGGAACTAACAGTTTTTGTTTAAAATTAAAGCAATGAAAAAGAGTAAAAGACTATTAAAAGAAGCCGCCATTTTAATTGAATCACTCCGCGAATATTTATTTACTTTAGAAATTATTTATTTATAAATTTTAAAAATATTGATATTAAAAGATGAGTGGTGATCTTTCATCAGATTGATTATACATCTTGATTTCTAATATTACCAGACTTGATGATATGTTTTTTTTTTAAATAAGAATGATGTGATGAACGCTATTGACCTTAAGGTTAGTTTTGGAAAATTTTCAAAAAAATCGCATTTTAGCAAATCATCACCTGTTTAATCCTTGATTTTTCTTCTTGCGTTAAAATGTCAGTCCTTGTTGTCGTTGTTACAAGCATGTTTGTCAAGGCTAATTTTATTTTATTATTTTCATTATCCCATAATTGTTGATTATGTCAGACTTGTTGCAAAATTAATATTAATTTATCACAATTTAATGGCATCGAATTTATTCGCTTTTATCAACGATGATTATAGCACACAACATAATTTACAACTATTTGTTAAAACGATATTAATAATTTATTAGCACACATTTTTAATATTACATTTGTATGGATTACAACGCGCGCCTCTATCGTACTTCCAATCTGGTCGACAACTGCTATTTTATTATAGCAGTAGAACGGGTGTTATCCTTTAATGAGAAACTTACAGGATAATGTTTTATCACGTTTTGTTTATTTAGTTGCTTGTTTTTGAATTTGAATATGATTTCTTGGAAAGATTAACACAGTGAAACTGTTGCTAGATAGACAACTAAAGCCGGCAGTTTTCCACAACGTTAGAATTTAACAGTGAGAGTGCGTCAATTGCATCATAGACACGATATTGTAATGTTTACATTTTGATGTTTGTACCGTGCGAGTGTGTTGTCGATATTTGAGTAAAGACTGAGAAACACAATTTGATGAGTATTTTGTTACTATCCTCCAATATTTGGATTAATGTGTTAATTAAATAAAAAAAAAGAAACAGGTTTTTTTCCATTTAAATATTAATCGTTTTTGCAGGAGCGTTTGCTTTGAGATATTTCTCTCGTTCTGTTGGCGTAAGAATTTAATTTGTGGGCGGTTTTTGAATATTGAAATATGATAACTGGTTGTAAATCTAATCATAGTTGTAGGAGATCTATAATCAACAAAATAATCAATTTTTCGTAATACTAGTTTCATTTAGTTTCTATTAAAGGAATTGAAACGTTAAACAAAAACAATCGATCGTGAATTGAGAGACATACAGAAAATGTCAATATAGGTGGATAACTGTTTGTTTTCGACTTCTTTAAATTTCTTTAAAGATCCTGGGAAACTTGAATGTTATGGTATGAAAAAGGCGTACATTGTGTTTTATTATAACTGAACATAGATATACAAGTCGGCATTTAATTCTTAGAATATAAACTGATAACTGTAGGAACGTCCAACTGTAGAAGAATATAATCCAAATAGAGACGTTGACAGAGATAAAAAGTGACTTCATGTATAAAGTAAATACAGTTTATAATAGAGAACAACTTTTCAGGTTTTACACGTGCTTTAAACATACAATACCGGTACATTTACAACTAAAAATAAATATTTAACCCCCTCATCTGCTAATTGATTATAATTTTGTTTCCATGAAATTATACTAAAGTGTAAGTACTAAAAGAACAAAGATTGGACATACCATCTGGACGTTGTGTGGTGCTTTGACTTACTTATTATAGTTTCAAGTGCTTATTAAAGCTTATTTTTAGAAAGAGAATAGATTTGATCGGTTGTTAAAATTAGGGTCAAAGCACGACAAAAAGTTTCATATTTATTACCTATTAATATAACCAACCCACAATTGTTTCACATGAAATTCTATTATTTTCTGAATAGATTTGCAAATAATCGCCACAGTATTGATTGTTTAATGACCTATTTGTGGCTGTTTCTTGAGCTTTAAGTTAATCCAATGGAAACCGAAGTAAAATAATACATTTCAGAGACTTATGTATCTTGTTTTTGATTCTAATCAGTAGAAATAATGATGATAATAAAAGGCACAATGTTATCATTTTTGAATATTATTCAATGTCGAATCAATAGATAATTTCCTTGATCATGAGCAATGGATCTTGCTGTGTCTATTTCTTAACCTTTCACCTTTTTCCATGTATAGACATCAGAAGACAGGACAAGACTAGATGAAAATTATTGCAATTTTTCTTTTAATGCATCAATAATGCATGTAGTTATTTATTCATGTATTTTTCCTACTACAAATAGACATCTTTCATTTTAATTTTCGTTAAAAAACTAAAACCTTGAATATAATGATGATAATAATAATATATGTGCGTTATTTATTGGAGAAATTGAAATGCAAGTACGTGTACTAGAAAAGTAATAAATTCTCAAGATTACACACCCCTGATATAGCTTTTATATATTATGATAAATGGTGAATTTATTTCGTGTTTTCTATAAGATACTTGAAATAAATCGTTGGAAACCTCCAAAAATATTCGTTAATTTTATTGCAAATTTCAATCCACTAGATCCAAGGTTAACTTGGCTATTAATTTTGATTAATCTATGGATAATTCCATTGTGGTTGAGAATACCACACTTTTAATCCTTCTAGTTCACGGATATGATTGTAAAGTGCGATAAAAGCATATGATTTTATAACTAATATGAATTTACCTTTGTGTAATTATCAATGTTGGAGATTATAATAATGCGAATTTGTTGTGTTTAGTTTAAAGATCATCTGTAATTTATGCTTGAATAGGTACAGTTAAAAGCTCATCTGAAAGCTCCAAATTCCAAATGAAAATCGGTAATGAATCATTTTCTTGAACTTTGATTCGAAATGATTATATTATCAATTAAATTTTATCATTAGATGGAAATTTGTAATATTAATTAATTTAGAGGAGTCCAACGTTAATAATTGGTAAACAACAAAAAAAAGTAATAAAATACAACTTACACCTCCTTTATCCATTAAACAAACTCAAGGTAACAAACACGTACACCTATTAAAAGTCCGCAATAATTTTAACGTAATATTGTTAGCTAAAATGATTGCATTTTGTTTCCAATTTGTCACGTTTCAATTTTCACTTTTTTCATCTTCTATTTCTCGTTTTGTTTAATTTATATTAATTGAAAACTTTTTATTTATGAAATTTAAAACTGTTCACTATTCACAATAATAAAAGAAGAAATAAAAAGAATCACTTTATAGGAAGATCGTAAATTTGTTGTTGTTATTATTGTTCTTATTGTTGGTAAGAAACGATTCCGTAAAGACCGGTCTCAACGAAGGCTATGTGCCAACTCTGGGTGGTACAATATCCGTGCAACTAGCAGGAGAGGCTGTTATCAAGTTCTATATTTCCTTATCGTTGATCTCCATCTATATTAAACGACCTATAGTTCTATACACTTTTATTACAATTACAAGCAATAGAAAATATAATTGAATGATTTTATCAAAACTACGTACTCTCACTTCTATCATCATCGACGTATTTAATAATTTTGAAAGGACGTTTTATTGGAAAATTGTCACATCTCAAGGTTCGTTTTCCATTACGTTGTACATAATCGATTCACAGATTAACGATAAGGAAGATAAGATTAAAGAGAATTTTTTTAATAAACGAAATTTGTTTACAACAGTTAGATTATTTATGTTGGAAAAAAATTGTACAACAGGAAGTTGTAAAAATTGCTCAATAATTTAATACCATTTTTAATTCAATTTTTGGTGTTGAATATAGGAAATGATTTGCACAATTTATAAATTGAGAATTTCGTAAAAAACTACAAAAAGTTAATTAATCCTTCAATTTTGGCAACTTGTCCAGTCTCTTTGGAAAAATTGCAAGTATTTCGTCTATTTCCAGTATAATTAGAGGTAGTATTGGAGATTTTTTAAATAATTTCAATTGAAGAATTATTCCAAAAATAAAGTTTATTAATAAAGTTCAACAACATCCATTGTTCTAAATATATTTGTCATGTAAATATTGGCGTAATTTGCTAACAAAACACCCATAAGTTGGTTTAAAAGTAGTAAAACTTTCTTATTAGATGGAATTACTCAATGTTTACAATTTTTCTAAATAATATTAATTAAACTGCGGAATATCGTATAATTATGAAGAAATATTTTAGCGTATGTAAAGACAAAATTATTGGAATTGTGTAAAAAATGAAGTTCCAAAGAGAAATTTTCCTATTTGTCCATTCTTAGATAAATCCGTTATTGTATAACATTTTTCTCAATAATGGATGTGTCAGAAAATGTCATTGACTTTGTCTACCGTGTTTGGTGTGAAAAATTGACATAGTCAATGTCGATAATGATGACTTTGCGAATTATTTACGATTTATTTTACACCTAGATTGTTACAATTGACATTTGAATCGAACAATTCGAAATTATCGATAATATAGTAAATTTAACGTTTAAATCAACTTCATTGATAAAGACGATTTAAGCTTATGAGCTTAATTTACGATGGGAATAGATTCTTCTCAACAATCGGATTTCCATAAACTGATTTTTTAACACTTCGAAGAACGTATCAAATGCTTAAATATGGCAATTGATAATACTGCAATGTAATAAGAGTTGCCTATATGGCACGCTTCTACAAGCATCGATCAAATGTATTGAACGACCCATAAATACGACCACTAATCTTTCCATAACTAGAATTATTGTCAAGTAACTCCTATTGTTCATTTTGCATGCATTGTTAAAATATGATAAACCAAAATTTGTTATTATAATAACATTTTACTAGTCAGCAGACACTTCATAATTGTTCAATTAGTATAACATTTACATTTCAGGGTTAAAATTAATATTTCAACATTCAACTATATAGATGAATGAATGGAACAATGACTAATATTATAAAATAACTGTTTAAATAAAAGCACGTTTCCAGTAGACTCTTATACAAATTCAATTATTGTTTCATATAATAGGAACAGACCATATTTAAATGAATTATTATTCTATATTTGGCCTGTTTTTTGTCTTCCTCTCAAAATAAAACATCATAAATAACTTGATGAATTAAAAATTAAATCGTCATTAAGGTGGAGCCAACTTGAATACAACAATATAGGCCATAAATTAAACAAAATGAAAGACAGACAAAAAAACGATTACTCACCTTACTTTCGCAAACTTTATGACAGACATATTTGCAAACTGAAATAAAAGAAAATTGTTATTATTTAGAAGAAAAAGTGTTACTTTTATATAAAATAATAATGTAGATGTGCATAGTGAAGGTAAAGTGAATTATTATCATTATTATAGTATTCAGTGCCGTATTCATCTCGTCATAAACTTGATCGTGCACATAAATTCTTCGGTTTTTTTTTCCGCTTCTAAGCGAGAAAATTGCGTGAAAATTGCTGGAATTTTAGTTATAAGCATTAATGCCGTTCTTATTTATTCGTTTGCTTACGTATTTAAATAAAATGATTGATATTTTTGTTGTTGTTTTCAAGAAAGTAATTGTTGGAGAAAATTTAGAAACGTAAATATCAATGAATCACTGTTGTTGATGTGAATTTAATTAATGTTTTTGTTGCGAAAAGTATAGAAAATTACCGTTATTATAAATAGCCTTGAGGCAGAACAATTTATAATTAGCATAAGTAATTTTATTGAATGAAAATGAATCTATTTCTCAATTATCTTATATTGGAGATAGAATTATGGTGGATGCGCCGGGTGTACGATTTTTAAATTAAATCGTAGTCTTGATAAAATAATGAATAATAATGTTTATCGTTTGAAATATTATTGGATAATAACAAAAATTGTTTAACATCTATGTGTTCGATTTTAATAGAAAACATGAACAAACAAACTTATTGTTTCATTGAACTGGAAATTTAATTAAATCAGTAATAGAAAAAAACAGAAACGATTCGGTAGAGTTATTAATAGTTGAATCATATTGGAGAGACGTTTAGGTATTTTAAAAATAATTAGATTGTTGAAAATTATAGAACTTTATAATATAATATAAGTTTTAATAAAGTTTTTATTAGTTGATTAAACCGGAATTACTTGTAAAGAGAAATGTAAATAATAACGCCCATACAGTTCTTATAAAATTAGGTTCTTTATAAGGTCGAGAGGAATAGATAGAGTTGTTTTTTCGGTACTTGGTGAAAGCTTACAATATGTTGAATAATTTAATTGGTCGACATGTGTGTGATACGTTGATAACGATCAAAATTCAATGATTATTATAAAGAGACAATCCTAATGACAGTGATGATCTACAATTGTTTTTTAAACCCAATTTGACGGATAGAATTTCGAAATTTCTCATCATTTAAATTTATTTAACATTACATGGGTATGTAGACGATATTTTAAATCGATACGTAGGTGTTTCCAATTAACTGTCAATAGTTGGAACGAGAAAAAAAAGCCAAATGAAAATAAATAATACAAGAGAAAATAATTCACAATTAAAAATCGTTTCAATCATTCGTATAGATATGTAAATGATTAATGGAATTCATATTTTAATAGACTGATTCGTAACAGAATTTATGATGTTGTGATAATTAAAAAAGATAATGCGAAAAGAAGGTCGGGATTAATTTGCAAATAAGATACATTGTACGTGATCTGATCCAAATCAGATTTGCTCCATTAAATTTCCAGTGTATTCGTAGTAGTAACACGTACACACATACAGAAAGTCTAATTGAAATTTTGATATATTACTAGCAGTAATAGAATCGATTAGAACAAAGGTAAAAAGAGAATTAAAAATAACAAACCTCGGCAACATGAGCCTTGATTTAAAATTGGCTGATGACAAAGATGACATGGTCGTGGTTTCTTGAATGTTTTACATCGAAATGCATGACTTGGTCCCTGTGTTACGGTCTCGTCCTGAAACAAACAAGATAGACAACAAAAAAATTAATTTTTTCTATCCTGTAATAGAATATTTTAAAACTATGGTTAGCTTATTAGGTCTCTGCAGGCGTATTTTATCAACAATTTAACAACACCAGATGTTATCACCACCGACTTTTTTCCTCTCATTCTCTATGCTTTCTTTTAATAAAGCGGCAATAACAAACAAGAGGACGTGGAGATTTTAAACATCAACAACGAAAAAGTATCGTGTTATTGCTATTGTTGTCGGTGGTGTTGTAATAAAATTTAAGCCACAAAAGACCATTTTATGCGACACGTCACTTGAAAGTTTATGCATATCATGTTTTAAAAGAAATAATGTGCGGATATAAATGGGGATTCATTAATTTAATTATGGGATCATGTCGTAACAGTTGGATTAAATTCACGTAGAATATAATATCGTTTAATATTAAAATGACAGAATGAAGATTAAATCATTTTCACTTTGTTTGAACGAGTTTTTCTCGAATACTCGATGTTTCAATAATCTTGTGACAAAGTAATTTTATTGACAATAATGTCGGTTTATAGGCGATCAATACAAGAGACGGCGTTAACAGGTAGAAATCTAAATAGAAAAAGTTTGAAAATGTCGTAAAACAAATGGAAAATATGGACACAACTGTAAATGTATGTAGAATACGTATAAGTACCTACTCTAGTTAATATTCCAATATAGCCTAGTTCAAAGAATCCATTTGTTTATTCTACGGCAAATAGAAAGGGAGGAATTTATAAATTCTATACACTGAACAATGTTACGATAAATCAAAACTTTCTTTGCTACTAAATACAGTAAACATGATCAAGGCTGATCCTGTAAACCATATCAAGATAGTCTAAATGCTAATATTTCACATATACAATCAATTATTTTATAATCTAGATAATAAATATAATCAATTACCCTAAAAATCCTACACAACCAATAAATTAATCCTAAACACGAATAAATGTTGTTTGTATATTGGCAATTAATTTAACCAGACAAATATATTGTTTAAAAAAGTCAAATAAAATAACTCTCTCTTACTAGTAGCCAAACAAATTATCAGTTTATAATTACTTAACTATAACTATTTGCATAAATAGTTCAACTAGTTTAAATTATTAGTAATTGATTTATTAATAATGCAGCTGTATTTAGCAAAGTTTGCATGTTTCCAGTCCAGCACACGTCACAATTGATCTATCCATCATCCACAATAATAAAAGGTATACAAAGGCCACGTGTTCTTCATTTTCTATATACTTTGAAGGCTGATATTGTTATAGCCCAGACAATATTAGGAAACTACAGATGGTGATTTTAAATTCGAATACCAAACATTCGTAGCCCAACAGCTGGCTTTTTAGAAACTAGCATACAATAATCATTTTCACAACTACAACCCCCGGGATGATTAAATTATATCAAACTAAATATCCCACTTATCGACAAAAAAAAAACAGAGTTGAAATTTGTGTAAATTAAGTGTCGTACTATTCCTTTTAAAAGAGGGTGTGAAAAATTAAAGTGTTGCTTCAGATGATACGCTTCAAATCAGGGGTGATATAAAGATAAATATTTGTATATAAAACGTATTTATTAGAGTATACGGTAGAGATCTTTAGAATAGACAAGAAGAATCATTAATCTTCTCGTGAGTTTCAACGAGTTTTTTTGTAGTTTAAAAAAAAACTATTCTCGGGTATGAGAAGATAAGGAGAGCTTCTGAAATATTTCGTGCAATTCAAATTTGAAGTAGTCCTCTACTGTATAATTATTGAACTGTAAATTCGAAGAGAAAACTATAATTACGACAATTCTGGTGTATAAATTCCTTTAAGAAAAACGACGGAATGTTTCTAATAAAAGTCAACATGTATAATATGCTTGAAAACAGTTTTGATTATGTTTCAAAGGAGCCTTTATATTGTTGAAACTAAATGCAATAAACGTTATTCATATTGATTGATTCAATTACTTTGATGTGTAAACATATTGATACAATATAAAATTCAATACAATCCGACGTTTGTGTTGGTTTATTTAAAAGTGATTTGATGAAAATAGAAACCTTTTGCTTTCTAATACGGTGTGAAAATTTCAATACAACAAAGTTTTCAACACAATTTCAACTTTACAAAACAGCATATAGATATGGAAAGTCATCTGGAAGTTTTTAACTTTTGTTGAGTATACAGACAACAACTTTAAATGTTGTTATTAAAATGGCAAAAAATAAAGAACAAGAACAACATGGAGATCTTCATCACGTAAAAGAAACATTCAAGACAACAAGATCTCGGCTTATGTTATTTTCACATCAGGATAAAAAAATCAACTGCAAAAGATGCCAGTTTGAGATTCTTAAAAATTTCGTCACAAAAGTAAATTTAAGTAAAAAAACGTCAATGATTTATTAGAATTAATAGAGCACGTGGTGTTTAAAAATAAAAATATCATCTAGCTAAAAATAAATCAAATTATCAAAGTCGTAAAGTATGCGGCAATTTTAATAGGAAAACCATCGAGTAGTAGAAAAGTTAATTTTTTATTTTTCGCTAGTTTTGCGGTCTGTTTATTGGTTTATTAGCTTCGTGAAACTTCCCAAAGTTCAAAAAGGTCGTACGATTGAAGAAATCGACATCTAAACTTATCCAAGAACAATAGTTTGCGTGTGTGTGTCAAGATCTAAAATGTCATATTTATTTAATATCAATTGAAAGTCACGAATGCATTGTTTTTTTCTTAATTGGGAAAATTTTATTTTCATATAGAAGAGATGGGGGATTTCGTAAAGTAACAACCGTCATTATTCATAGTCGTTATTAAAATTGATGATCATGTTATACAAATACGACTATGTAGGTGTTTCGAAATAAATGATACTGCATGTTGTCTTGGATTTCCTAACGATTTCCACTTCAACAAATTGATGGAAATAACACAAGAATTGTAGTGAAATATGAGAGCTATTATCGAATTAGTCCGTTGAATAAAATGGACAATTGACCTACCAGCATTTCACTAAAGACATCCATTAAATATCCACGTCAGAGACAACAAGTATTCTCAAAGATTTTGCTTTTATATTTGAGTGTAGTTCTTTTTCGATATTGAAATTGTAGATATTTAAAGTACCTTAACGATTATCTCTATTGTTTTGTCATTCAAATTTGATTCGGTCTCCATTAACGATATCACAATGGTATATATTGTCATCAAGTCCTCTCTAGTAAACAATATGGGTTTTTGTGTCATTCTTTTAATCTTTCTAATGAGGGATTTCTTCTAGAATATTTCTTTCCATTTGAAATATTCCCTTGTCAAGTCAATGTACAGTTGGATAGAAGAAAGATACTCGAAACTAACAAAGTGCTTGAAAAGGTATTACAAAAATGCAGCTGAACAAATGTCAATGGAATACTTGAAAATCACAGTTCCCAATGTAGATGAGTCTTATAATACACATACAGTAACAGTAAAACCACACATACAAATGACATTTGAAGTTCTCTATTGAAACATTCGATAATAGCAACAGTTGAATTGATTCAATAAAATTGACGATGAATCCTCATCTTTCATATAAAAGACGAATATTGGGGCAGTTGATTTAGAAGATTGGAACGATATTGGCTCGTTGACGTATTTGAAAAGCTTCCGTCAGGCGATCTTGATTGATGAAATTTGTTTCGTTTCCGATTCAATAGAATTTTGCTTAAATTTCGATTTAATTTCCAATCAAACGAGAAACAATAGAATCGTAATCCATCATTTAATAATTCGTTTTATTAATAAAAAAAGGGAGATAGACCAACGTCGGGATAAATTCAATAAAAAGAATTATGATTGATTGAAGTATGTACATACGCACACCCGCCACTATCCACAATTAACTCAAATATTTGTAGACAAAACAGAAATTTATCGAGTGTTTTCTTCGTATATTAAATTAAAATTTCCTAAATCACTAGAAAACTACAAGACTTCTCGTTATAATCGTTTGAAAATTTGACCTTTTCGAAAAAGCACAGTTAGCGGAATAAATTCAGGATGGCTTTTGTCTGACATTAACAACCCATTACAACTTCTACCAACGCGGATTTATTACATCTTCCGTCGTTCGGATATTTCAGCTGTTTATTTATTTATTCTGAATAGTTTCGAAATTTTTATACTTACCTTAGATGACCGTAAATTCTCTATTTAGTCGGAATTTTTAATAGAAACATATTTGAAATACGTCTCACGTATGACCCGAATAAAATCTTTACGATCTAGAGAATATGCCATTTTTTCCTTTCATTCATATTACTTTGCTGCTATTCAATCCTGTCTTACGGATATGTACGTTTGTCTATATATTATTTATATAGCAATCTCTACAACTTATGGATGCTGTTTTTTCCAATTAAAGTTGACCCCAGGAAAAATATAGGCCATTCATCAAAAATATCGTTATTTCTAATTCAATTATACTTGACACAATATTGATCAATATTTAATCAACAACATATGTTGCGAAATTAACACGAATATAGCTTCAATAGAAGAAGCCGCCTCATCTTCCGAGAAAATTGATTTTAATCGAGATCATAGTTGACGGATTATGACTACAAGAAAAAAAATAACATTAAAAACTGAATGATGTCTTTTTTCTCGTTTTAAACAGTTAATAAAAGACATTTAGATGGGTAATTTGTGCTAATTGAGACCAAGTCTGGCCGGCTATTTCGACCGGAAAAATTGTAAAAAGCGACCCTTGGACACCTGTTTGAGATTACGTATTGTTTAAACAGAGACCGTATAGTGGATATGTACTATATAGATATAAAATATACACTTTATGAATAATTCAATAGTTTGTGATGTGTCTCGAAAGCCGCAGCACGAAGCTTCTTGAAACATTACAAACAATAGGGGGAAACTGGTTGTCCAGTTTGCCCATCTCTTCAGATCACACACACTCCTATGGAATGTGGTTGTTGATAGATTTCCCAATGATATTAAGAGTTTCATGTTAATGTTTACATATTCATATACAACATATATTGACATTATAATAAAATAACACTTTAGGATTGATTTACATGAAACATGAAATTAAATTCTCATCAATTCAGCTTTCAACGTGCCAAAACAACATCCATAAAATGCAGGGATCATTTTTATATCCCATTCTAGAGCCATTTTTGTGGAATTTTTCATATAAATTGCATTATAGGTCGTATCTATTTTTCTTTCACATTTTGAGATTCTGGCTTTTTTTAAAGCTGAAATCGTTTTTCAAATTGTCCGATTTTCGTGGAAATGAGTTTCTTCTCTTGTATTTTCAGTAGAGAATTGTTGAATATATCGCCCCAAAAATTGAGATTGCAATCTAGAAACACACCCCTTTTTGGTTGATTTTACCGGAAACGTAAAAACAGAGATGTTTATTTAGGATTTCAACTTTAATATGTGAAATATTAATCAAATTACAAATATTTATATTGTACTATAACAATAAACAGAAAATATGAAACAAAGGGGCGGGTTTCTTGCAAAAATCTAAATCTTGATTGATAAGTTGTAACGATTAATCTTCATTATTCTCCAACAACATTAAAATACGTGTTAAACTGCTATACTTTATATATCTCGTTTCTTTTTTTTCTCCAACAGGTTTTTTACCTCCAGGTGGAATTTCATTGATAAGAAAAACAAGCTTCCAAGTTCGTGACAAAAATATCGGTCAATATAGTTGGGAAATTTCCATCAAACATTATCTACTTTAATATTTCAGGTAAGTCTATCTAATTATCGATTAAAAAAGAAAAAAAAATGTTTATGATACAATCAAAGGTGGTCGAGAAAAAGGACCGCAAAGATTAACTGTGTGCGGCCTAAACCCAACTATCAGTTCTAGAATAGGAGAAAAAAGTAATAAATTTTAGAAGAACCTAAAACAATCCAATAATACCGTTTCACTGACTAATTCCAAAAACCTCCCAAACAACTTGTCGAAGAGATTTACACAATGTAGCTTTTATAAAACTTAAATTAAACGGGGGAAAATTGCGGCTAGAAAAAACAAACCGAATGTCATTAATTTTGTTGAAGTTGTCGAAAGAAGTTTTAATTAATGGCATAGATGTGAGGGCGACTGGGGAAATATACAAAATGTGGACAAAAATATGGTTGTATAGACCCTAATTCCACGAATCGACTAGTGGCCAGTTTCTAAAATTCATTCTCGTTATTGGAAATGATATTCAGCTGAATTTCATCGAAAATTAATAAATTTTCGCGTATTTCTGTTGAATAAAATCAAATTATAAATGTTTAATGCATAAATCTAGCTATTTTGTTATCCCAGATGCTCGTAAATATATTTTAAATTCACTATATTACTGTCATAATGTTGAACAGGAAAAAAATAAATGGCTCTATTGTTTGCTTTTATTGTTCAAAAACAATCAAATTTGTCATCGGTTGATTAAAATAAGTACATATGTCTCGAGTACTTGTTTCCCGTCGTGTACAACTTTAGTGATTTTAAATGGATATTAGTCAGTGTCAAGTAAAGGCGACCAAGTTTCCCTCTATTTTTCCAAACAGTATTACATTCACAATAATACACAAACATTAAATTTATATCCCAATAGGAAATATTTATTATAAGCGGAAGCAAAAGATACAAATCTATTCAATTTATTTTGAATTACTTTTCATTTACGGTACCAAGTTGTGTAGTATTTAAAACAAAAAAACACAACAAACTTGTTCAAATTACATTGTTAACTGGAGTTTAATTTTCTAAAGTCGCTAATTAAAGGAACAAAGTTGGAGTAGTTGAACGTGTAAATTAAAGGGTCTAAACCACCTATTTACAATAGAAAATTTCATTTGTGATGACTATACAATACTGAAAAGTTAAATATTTGAAAGGATTTTTGTTTGTCATTTAATTTGAATAGAATTCTTCCACGGATAAAAGTGGTTGGTCATAATTCAAAATTTATAATGTAGACTAAGGGATGTTTTTTTTTTTTAAAGAAAAAAAAGAAGTCTCGAGATTATCGGTGTTGAAATATTTCTTTTTAAGATTTTTATTGTTTCTTTGCTTTTTTGTTTTGAAGAAAACTTTATTGCTGTATAAATCTACTTAAGTTTCGTAAAAATTAAATGGCAACTTTATTAACTTAATCTTGTATGATAGATGGCTTACTTTATTTTATTGTACTCGAAAAAATTGATTTAATAACACAACACCCATGATTAATTGTCCTTTTAATCTATCTACTCATAATAGAGAGAATGTAAATCTTATAATTATTGTTCTTCCTACTCAGGGTGGGTGTATGTGCAAGAATGCTGTGTGAAGAGATTAGGGATTACTACCACCATTCCCCTGAATTACTCCCTTTCAACGATTTTTGTAAAGACACCCTTGTACTTTAATTAAAATAACTTGATGGAATTAGAGACGATATTAAAAAGGCCGGAATTCGAGTTGATGAAAAATTCACAAGGGTATTAATCAACGAATTTTTTACTGTAATCTTTCATGCTTCTATTTTCGATTTCTAATAGATATTCACCGTAAAAACTATTGCAATCCCTCCTATTTTCTATAAATCGAATACAAACTATCACATTCATCATATGTTGGTAATGCCGGAACTGATAAATGTGTTTTTGTTGTTATTGTAGCCAGATGTTAGACCAGGGGAGGCTATAGAAAAAAAAACTTTTGAATATAAATTTGATAAGTTATTCTAACCATAAATAATAGAGTTAATTATAAATAGGGATGCTTTTGAGAGGAATCCGTTTTTAAAGTTTCATCCATAGAGGTTTGTTTTTTGTAAAAAGCTGGTTGTATTTTGCATATCTGTGATGTTTTAGTCTGAAATTTAAATAACACAACTCCCCAGATGATTAAAATAAAAACTGTTCATGTTTCTGTTATTGCTATTTTTTTTAAAATAACAAATCTGTCTGGAAGACTAATTATAACAAGTCTAGTAATAAAAAAAGCGTCCGTTTTCCTTAATTGAAAATCATTTAACATTTTATGATGATTGTATCAATGATTTATGTTGTTATATGGCCTCTTTTTAAATTTTTATTGAAACATTGGTATGTATAAAAGGAAATCATAAAAATTAGAAATCGATTATTTTTACAGATATTGACAATTGTATTGATTTTATTTCCTATATGTTGTGAAATCTATAAATTTTAAAATGTTTCATTGATAATACATCTTAATATTATTGAAAGTATCACGAATATGTCATCTATGTAAAATATAGATTTGATATGATGATTATCTTTAACAGAATCGTGAAGTTTTAATAGTGGAAAATCGTTTCCCAACTGTGTATGTTGGTATTTATGTTGTGCATATACTATCGATAGATAAGAGGAGAATAATTCTATTTCTTGATCTAACATTTATAATATTTTATGATAGACACTTTCATGCTGTGCATATCATTGATTTACTTTGCAAACTTCCTTTAGGATTAATTAAACTTGTCATATCTATGGCATTTTATAATATTGAATGAAACATTGCATCCATTTCAAATAAATCAATATCAATATAGACATTACAATAATAGTAAAATCTAAAATAAAAATAATACTACATGAAAACGTACACATGTTGTTATCTATTCACACAACATTAAACATGTAGTTGAAATGAAGCAATTAGTAATTAGTGTAGTATTAAAATTGGATTGTCCTAGAATTTTTACATTAAATTCGAGTCACTTTAATTAAATGAAATTTTGTTGAAAATTATTTTAAAAAACTGACGGATTTATTAGCTTTTTGTATAGAATAGCATCTGTTAATCTCGGCATAAGATTAAAAGACTTCTTGACAAGACCATTCCGGAAAACTGTTCAAGTTACCATAATTGGATGAAATGTCCCACACACATATGTATGTATCAATTTATACAACGATTATTGTTTAAAACTCGATATATAAATGCTCTAGATTGTTGAAAAATTATTGCATTCTTCTTGTTTTCAATCATCATACTTTCCAACAAATATCTACAATTTTTTTCGTTTGATTTGTTAATCTATAGATGAGATTTAGGCCAGATTTCTCTGGATACAAAGAAAGTTGTTAATTATTATAAAAATTCTGTTACAAGTAACTATAATTATTTTCCTTCAATAGTTGTTTTGATGACAGAATCATGCAACCGTTAATTGTCGCATAATTTTAGCCGTTCGGTACAATTAAAAAACATCATACATTCATGAATAATTAAATAAATATATGAACAAGACAAGACAGAAGCTTTCATTAAATCGAAGTATGTAAATCTGTAATAACGAGGAAAAATTGCTGTATAGTGAGCGATAAGGTGTGGCTATAGGGTGGTGTTCTAATTGTAATAAACAGTGATACACACTTTAATTTTTATTTGCTGAAACAGTAGAAAATCATTATAGTACATACATGGCAATTAATTATACTTTATTGCCCTAGAAATACACCTACATAATTACAATTTAGATATATGTTAATAATATACCTGTAGTTGATTGTTGGAGAGTATTTGCAATATTGATTATTGGTCTTATTGTAACAGCTGGACATTCACAATAAGAGACAAACAAACATAGATCGTAATTATTCTCACTAGTATTAACGGAATGATATTTAATTGACTAACTTGTTAATTTATAGTTTAATTCGATTAACATTTATAGCGAAATTAGTTAATTTTTCAAAATTCTCAAAATTTAATCAAAATTATAAATTATGTTGGATGAAATTTGGATATGTGGTGGAAATTTGAATTAAACTTAAAACTTTGTCAACTGTTTATCTTAAAGGATGTTTGAATTTCAAACAATTTAAATACTCGTCAACTCAAGCAACTTAATTATTCTGATTTATTAATAGTTGAAATTTATTTCAAGATTAAATCAAGTTTATTAGTCTAATCGAACAGATTTTCTAAGGGAATGACTACAGTAATGGAAGTTACGTTATTTTAACAATTAACGTTCAATTGCAAGTGACATGTCATGAAATAATAAATCAAAAAGAGGACCGAAAATTGATTTCGAATTTGGCCGATAGAAATTAAAGATTTTAAATTGCGCGCCAAAAAATAGGTTGGCAATAAAACTTCTTAGATGTTGTTGTTACCTATTTCTAACCTAAAGTTGGTTAATGTCATTCGTGCTCGTGTGCTCGTTACGTGCTTTTGTTCCGGTATTTTAAAGAATTGGTGATTTATTAATACAAGTAGGCACTTCTTTCTCTATTTTAGTGGTTTTTTATTCAAATACGTTGTTTTACTTAAAACAAAAACTATATTTTCAATTCTCTCTTTGGTATAAAAAGAGTTTCTTCTTTTTTTGACGACTTGAAGTTGTTCTAGATTTCACGCTCCTCTATTTGCAATAAATCTAGAGGACGACAAAAAGGAAAAATACCCAATCTGGCCTTTCAATATGTTCTTGATGATACCAATCATCCCTTACTACTTCCGTTAGACCATTCGCATAGTGTCAATTCTTTTCACATGTTTTTAACATTATCCCCTCATTTAATACTATCCGACGTTTTTTTTTCTTTTTTGAATAATTATTTTATGCCTGTCATTGTAAATTCTATCATTAGTCTTCAATTATTTAAAACAGCAGACTAATTTGTCTTACTTATCAATTAGTCAGTTTGAAAACTAAAAAATTAACTTTGAAAAAACATTGGAGGATTAATGTTGCATATTAAAAGTTGTTTAATTATAAAACTAGCCGATTATGTGAAAAATTTTAGATTGAATCTGACTTAATTATCGTACAGAGAAAATACATGTAAGATGATACCAAGGTCCTGATAAATATTAAATACGCTATTACATGAGACTACTCAAATTACAAACATAACCACATAACTACTTTGAAAGAAACCAACAAAGAGGAGAAGGACAAAAAAAAAACACGTTAACCAGTCATATTTAAACTGGTATTATAACGAGGTGTTAACAATAATGAAGCAAAAAAGTGTCATATTTTCGACACTAAGGGGTATTAAGGTTGCCCTTCTAAGAAATGAAATTCCTTCCATTTTTACAAAGGAGACATCGATGATATTTGTGTGAAAATCTACGAGGAAGCGTTTCGATATTATGGATCACTGTCAGGATATGTCAATTTTTATTGATAACTTTTCAAGTTATTTTTACGTCTTTTTCCCCATAATTCCTCCATCTAATACTCTTTTGATTTCCCCCGACTTGTGATTTATATTCAGGAAATTGCAAATTTTATACATACGTATATCGGAAAATCTGAAATATTTTTGAATACAATACGATTATATGAAACGTGTCGATGTGATAGAATACAATAGAAAATACGTGGTGGTAGTATTTGAGAGTTAAAAAAAAAAACAAAAAACAAAAACAAACGGTGAAGAGAAACATTTGGAATGCTTCCAATGGTGTTTTGTATTCGTTTTTCGTGTATGTGAAACATCGAAAGGTCGCTTGTTTGGTTAAAAGAACAAAAACAATAAGTAGATGGATTTTTGTGGTTTGTTTCAAAGGCGATAACTTGAATTAAGTTGTTGTATTTGGGGGGTAAAGTAAAAAGTGCTACCCTCTACACGCAAATCAAAGATTAGGGGGTATTTCACTAATGTTGTGTCAACATTGTTGTATGTTCTGAATTAATTTCCCCACCCTATTTATTATCGTTTTTGTTCAAATTCATTTGTTAGTTGAAATGTTGGAGGTCTTTTTGGTTTGTAGAACACGTCCTTACTCATACAAATTTAACAAAATTCCATCGTAATTGTGAAATTGAATTATGAATAGTGGTTGAGGGAAATTGGGTCGAATATTGTAATGACAATAAACTACTGTCGGTTGGTTCTACATGTTCGGAATTAAGAGAACGTAATTTATTAATCATTGATTGCGTTATAGGCAATTGATCCTGACTATTCAAAATCATCCCCAAATGAATCGTGTCGAAATTGTATTATTTTTTAATTTAGCAAATTGTCCATTAGACTAATATGATGTGTGTATACAATGTTTATCGTTCTTATTAACCCTCCAAATTTGGTAGATGAATCATAATTGTGCAACATATAGGGTGCGATAATGGTGAATTATATAAACAGGAAAAACCGCAACCAATTATCGAAATGCGGTTTGTCATACAAATTTATTCAGATCGACTTTTTTCCGTATTATTTAATTTAAAATATAATTGAAATGAAATTAAAAATTAATGATACAAAGAAATGCAATTTATGTTATGTTCTATAAAAATCTTTGGCTATTTTTATACGATATTGTGTCGTGTTCAGTAGACCTTGGCTTTCTTGGAAACCGAATCTGCAAATTCTCTCCAGCCACCACAGAGCAATGGAGCAATTTATCTTTTTTCTCTTCTTTCTTCTCTTATTTAAATATGATGCTGAAAAATACGTTTTGCAAAGTTTTCTGTCTATCTTGACGGCTTTACCATTTCTGTTAAATCTTGATAAGGATTTATTTAACCATTAACGCCGGGCCCTTTCTGGTCTTACAACAACGATGGGAAAAAGGTGGATTTTACTTAAAAAAGAATAGAAACTCCAATAGTATAGGATATACAAATAAAAAGAGATAGAAGCGTCCACACCTTGACTAATATGAGAGATCTTCTAACAATAAGAGTGCCATCGGTGTTATTTTATATCTACCAAACAGCTATACATAAAAATACACGAACACACGCTCACGCACACGTAGATATATATTGGAGAAGTTATCCATTGAATACCAACGGGCCGAATGGCCGTGCCTTTCGACTATACGAACACACCATAAAATGTTGTTGCCGCTTCCTGGAACGGAAGAAGTGCTGCACGAACCAACAACAATAACAACAACAAAGATGTTCTTCTAAAGATCGTTAGTACAATAATGGATCTCTTTGAATGAATTACGAAAATTCAACTAGGAACAATTATTCAATTATCAGCGAATTGTAAATGAATCTGAATGGAACAACACGAAATTTCCATGTTATCTATTAATGTAATGTTAATTGTAAATGTCCGTGATGGAGTCACTTGTAAATTACATACGTTATCTCTAAATAAACGGGACGAGAATGTTATACGATAATAAATAAATGCATAATTAACACCCAATTAAATGGCTACATATATTTAAAAAAAAGTCCAGCATTCCATTAGATCAATACATAGATTGTAGGATGTCAACAATTTATCTCCTTATACCTTACGATTTTCTCCATTATAATCTATTTTTATTTTATTGGGTAATTTTCCTCATGCTCGATTTACTCGTTAAGTTGTTGTGCAAAAAATTACATTAAATGAGCCGTGATTATCGCCAATAATATATTGTTAAGTTCATTAAAATAGTGAAGTTTGATAATGCATAGTTGTAAACGAAAATTGTAGCAATAAAGTTGCATGATAAAATAAATTCAAGGCGATTCGTGGGAATAACAATTTCAACAATTATTCGATTAGTTTTATACCACTAATTTTATCATTGCTTTGGATCGTTCTCTTCTATATGACATTTGAATAAATTCGATTTGATCTGTGGGTTTCTCAACACCGAACGAAATAATAAATTAAATCGAACAACTATTGGTAAAAGTGTGATAAGTCAAATTATGTAAATCGAAATAAATGATAAATTTGGTGAGAATCAATTAATTGTACGTGGTCGTTTGTCGGACAACCGTTGATCGATGAGCAAAACCAATTCAACCATGATCTGACAAATTATTGAGCCTGACGTGTATTTTAAAAAATCGTAAAAATAAAATTCAAATACCAAACACCAAATTATTTGAATAAATAGACTAAATTGTCTACAAATTAACCACAAAATGAGACAACTAAATGATAAACAACACCAAATTAACATTCACATTATATATCTAAATTTAACTCGAAAATGTCAACAGTTTAAATTAGTTAAATGGTATTCAAGTAAACCAGTGCGACTCACGAATACGCCCGTTTTATTCATCGAATCACCCCTAAGAATAGAATTTTCCATTGAATCATTAAGACAACAAGAAAATTCTCTCAATTCCAATGGGGGCTCATTAATTGGTTGTATAAGTTAGAAATTTAGCCCCCATTTCCGGTTTGCTTTCTATCAAATGGTAGAAACAGTCAATCAGACGTATTATTTATCGGAAATTCAATGACAAGGGTTGATGTGGCCAGATGTGATGTGAATTGACTACTGTATAGGTGCACGTGCTTTTTTTTGATAAAGGGTGCGGCATTTTACCCAATTTTATATGCCACTGGTGAGTTATTACAGGAACAACGATTACAAACACTTGTAAAAATAAAATAATGTACAGTAGGGATCGTGGTATTGTGTAGGTGGATTGTCTTGGAACAATTTACTAGAAAATCTTTCCCATTTAATTTGAGTGAAATAGAAGAAAAAAGGAAGAAAATTCAATAAATCCTTGTAGGATAGACAGAGATACAAAAATCAATGGGGCCGTTATTATCGCCGTAAGTACGATTAACAATGAATTCTTCATGAATGGGCGAGCCAACCATATATGGTTGAGAAGATTCCAGGACACCAGTTGATGGTAGAAAAGCGACAAACAGGAATTTCTTTAATTTATAAATAAAAAAGAATCTTGCATTTTAAAGTAATATGTAGGAATTATCAAAGGTAATAAAACAGTAATCTCTTTATAACTAAGAAAACTGGATTATTTCCAATATGTGCAAAGTTAATTGAGATTTTGGTAGTTGGAGTTTGGCAGATTCTAATAAAACCATTTAAAGTTTCCATCTTTTGACTAGTTTCACTCCATCAAATGTCTAATTTCTGGTAAAACTGTTCAGAACAGTATCAATTACATACAGTCGAATTGATGACTAATTTAACAAGTTAATTACGCTTTCATTGTAGCTAATAAACATAAATACTTTGCATGATATCATTTTAATAATCATGAATTTTGTTGAGAATAACATGAATTTGATGACAAGAGAAATTGACAAAATTCTCCTGCTTTTGTTTTATTAAAATTCAATTCAACTTCCAAATGTCTGCAATCTTTCCAGTTTTCTCTCTAGAATGCAATAACATGGATTAACATTAAAAGATGAGAATGATCTCACTGGAAAAACCTGAAAATTTTATTGTTCCCATTTGGTTTAAACAAACCGTTGAAAAGTTTCCTCTTGAGATTAATTCGTTAGTTTCCTATATCTTTCTAATTAAAAAAATCTTCCCTGTTGAATATTAATCAGTGATTTAATTATTTCACACTAATGATTGTCTTTGATGTTTTGATATGTTTATCAAAAATTATCTTACAAATAGATAATATAAAGCTGATTATTCCGCTGAAATTAAACGATATAGAATATCCTGAAAACATCACGAGATGAAATATGAGAAATCGTAGAATTTTCCGGCGTGCTTCAAAATGTTTTCAAATATCTCATCTGAAAATTCATAGCTTATTCCAACGATTCAGCATCAACAATTTGATAAGTGCTTTTTTGCTAGCATTTATCGATTGTACGAAATAATTAAACAAATATGGGGTGATTATTTGTGAAAATTTCCGGGGAAATTTGAAAATTAAACAACCGGTCATCTCCGATTTCAACAGATGTTTGGAAAGGAAATCCAAACGAATTGTGTGTGAATATTTGTCGTTATTTCCGTTCAAAATTTCTAATACTAAACGAAATAATGATTTACCAATGTTCCTAATTAATTGAGCTTCTGAAGAGATGTACGTTTATTTTCACAATTGTCCAGATGTTGGTTGTTATTAATAAATAGACTTCCCAGTCTGTTATCAAGTAATTAAATAATAATTTAAATTCATTGTAAACAATTCAGCACCTTGTAATTATCTTTTTTTTAGTTTTTTTGAATAAGAAAATTGGGAATTAAATTTACATTTCTTAAATTTCTACAGAACACGAGAATAATACAAGCTTAAAGCTATTAAATAGTTAATCGATCTGCAATCTTTAAGACCACCAAGCTTGAATTTTCTCCTTTTTTTTAAATAAGTGTTTATTATATAGAAACGATGATTATACGATGATTTCAGGCACGCATATAAAATTTTACGGGTAATTCCTTTGTTCCTTATCGATTGAAGGCATACACGTTGAAATTACCGAATTTTAATAAAATTAAACGAATAGTTGTCCAATTGAAAATCGTTCCCATTTATTGTTGTATTGATGCTGAAAATATGTAAAATAGTTACAAACACATGAAAGGGGTTGGATATAGACAACATTCCACAGATAATTGCCAACGTCAGCTTTTTGGGTATAATAGTAGATGAAAGGGTGCCAAAATTACACATGATCCAGTTTAGATATTTATAGAAATTTGTTATTTTAATGGGATTTATCCGCTACAGGCGTCAGTCAAGAATTGACACAGTCTTTCAAACAGTGGTTGGCAGATTTAAAACAGATGTCTATTTTTTGAGGAATAAAATCGTTTTAATTTCGATTTTTTTTTGTCCGTACAGTTGGGTATGGGATTTCATGTTGATGTCTTTCTGTATCAACACAACACACAACATACAATCCTGACAGTTTTAATTTTTCGCTCAACTCAATCCATGTCTGAAAGAAATTAAATTTACATGTGCACGTCAATATCAAATTGCTCTTACTACTTTAATCTTGTACAGTTCGTTTCAGCTCAATGATCAACTAATAGATGCATCTTTCTGGGATACAATGAACTCTATTTGATTTAAATTAAAATCAATCTACCTATTTTAACTTGTATCAAACGTATAATTATCGATAGACTTTCGATTTTGTGTATCTACCTACCTATCTTCATTATTATTGATGTAGGGGAACGTTTTTCGTGAAATGTCAGCAGGACAACAGTAGAGAAAACATTATAATCTCTTCTACACCACAAATAAATCTCTTTTAAATTGATAATATAGAATGAGACGAGTTGGCGGAGTTGGCGGCGTCTTTGTTATCTAAACAATAGCACTTTTGTTTCAAGTTGGAACGTTTATCAGGGAGAATTATTACAAACAAATTAACAACAACTTGTAAATACTGCATGCGAATCTATTTAAACTGAAATCGTTAGTTAATAAGCTATATTAATTGAATAGTTGCTTAAATTGTGAAAGTTTTGAATGATTTGTTGACACTATTAAGAATTAATTTAAAACGTATCGATTCTATAAAATTAATTAATTTTAATTTTAGGCAATGTTTCCATTAATTGGTTTTCGATCGAATCGGTTTTAAATTTACAATTTCAAAGTCGAAATCTAAACAGATATAAAATATTATTACTATTATTGTGGTTATTATTGCTTTTCAAATATACGTACTTTTAATAAATTTATTTGTATAACAATTCAACTGATTATGTTGTTTCAGTTAATTAAGGTAAAATTAATAAAAACGTATGTTGGTTAGTTATTTTTTAATTAAAAATTATTGAACAATGAGCAATAATCAATAATTAGGAAAAACGACTATTAATTGTTGCAATATTCTAACGACAGTCAGCTAGAGATATTAGAAAATATCTCGTTGATTATTCTTCAATTAGATTGCGGACAAATCTTTCGAAAATAATCTAATCGTCATGAAATTTTTGAATTATTAAAAATCACTGTTTAGGACTTTAATTTATTGATTCAATCTTGAATACCCTCAATTTTTACGACTTCCTGGCCAAATTCTATTAGGTAATTGAAGAAAATGTCCCGTCTTTATCGTTAAAATTGCCTGAAAATGATTCGAAATTCACAAAATTATAGGTGTGTACATCGAAAAGGTCTCAAACTCTGATTGAAACGTGAAAATTCCCTCTAAAACCGATTGAAATTATTTATATCATTGTTAGCAAATATTTTCGATTTTCTCAAGAACACACCTTTTCAATGTTTCTATTTTAAGTTGCCTTTCTGACATGGTAAAATAACAACTTGAAATTAATGAAAAATATTGAGAAATAATTCTGAGTATTTGCTCGTTTCACACGACAATTTCATTAGTTTTCACGTTAAATACGACGAGGGCAAATGTTAACGATATTCAACTTTGCAGTATTATTATGATTTATTAACCAATTAATATATTTTAATGATTCGCGATCATTTTTGTTTAAGAATTTCGTTAATTATTATTAAAATTAATGATTCGTTTTCGTAATTACGAACGTTGCTTGTTATCTTGGATTTTTTAAAATTCAGTTCAACTAGAGAATTTGTGAAAATCATCTTGATTACTTTATTCGAAAAATATGCGAGTTAAATTATTCACTAGGGAGTAGAATTTTGTTGTGCTTGATATGGGAAATTTTTACCTAATTTGAAATTTAAATTAAATTTAAAAAGTAACTCTCCAGTTGAAATTCCATCAATATTTGCATGTTGTTAAACAGTCTTTTTTGTGTTTTAAAACAATCCATTATCGAGCTGGTTATCTACAAATCTTTCTTGTCATCTTCACTTTAAGTATAGCCGCAAAATGCATAACTTTCAACGTGTTAATTACAATGTGGGTGAACTTACCAACTGTTAATAATAATTCATAAAAATTGTAGATTTCATTAGTTTTGTTGAATGGTCTGGTTGCATTCATTTCATAGATCTATTTTAAAGCTTTTTAATCTGCCGTAATTGATCAACACAAACTTTGAAAACAGGTCACAAACGATCAATTCGAATGCTGGTTGTATACAACCAGAATCCTATATGGTTAAGGTCTCTGTATTTAGGTCATATTTGTTGTTCCAAAATTTTAGGTAGTCAAAAAAAGACGATGACTTCATTTAGAATTTTATAATGAAACAATTTAAACTGTTTGTGTTTGTGTTTGGATTATATCATCAAGCTGCGACGTGAATTAAATTGATGTTAAAAAACAGGGCCGGATTTTGTTTATAAAATATTTAGAATAGAGAGAAAAAACACGGAAAATAGAAGACAATTGTTAAAAAAGAAAAATAGTAAAATGTTGTTTCAATCTGCTTATAAAGTCGACAAACCTAATCAAGATTCAGTCGTGATATTGAGTAGAATAGACGATGATGATCAAATCTATAATTCTTGCTTTCGGTTCGTTAGCTTAACTCTTATAGAGTTTGGATTTCATTGCGTATTGAATATAAATTTTTTCTTGATAAATTTCTAATCAGAATGAATTTTAATTTATCGCGTTGTTGAATAGAAATGACAGGAAATATTCATCGACATTCAAATTACCTTGGCATTGGCCTTTAAAAACTATAATTAGCGAATACTAACGATAAGAATTGCGTCAATTTCAATTCATTTAAACAGACTTTGGGAATTTGTTGTTTATTATTGAATGTGGAATGCATCAATCGAAATTTACGATAAACTATTGATAGATAAATAAATAGAGTAATTTAATTCGGATTTCTCAATTCAACCGAAAATAATACAAAAGAAAGACGTGAAAATTCTCGTATAGGTGATGATTGTCTAACAAGGTGTCGTAAAAGGTTCCATTTTTATGACAGTAACTTCATATTCGTATTCAGTTCACGATTCTAATGGTTTTTTTTTTGGAAGACTCCCATCCGAACATTACTGGGGGAAATGAGGCTAAAAAGCGATTTTACTAATCATTATGTATGTAATGCCTTAGGTGTTATCATTATTTCTATTCTGATCAGAATCTATAATCCGGCTCGATCAAAGACTTAAGCCAATATTATCAAAGATCAATTGGTAACAGCTTTAAGGCGCAATTATTGTCATTATCTTAAATGAGTAAATAGAACAGAAATAAATTGAAGGGTGATTTACCAACGAAAATGTTTAATGTCAGAGTTCAAACAATATCGAATGGTTTTCCCGAGAAAACGACAATTATACAGTTTCTTAATGGTGATTATTTCTAATAAATTTTATAAAATAACCATTACCTTTAACAATAGATGAATTGGTGGGCTGATTGTCGGTGATTTTTTCTTGCTGTCATGTTGACACAAACACGATTTCATCCACGGCATTTTTCAAGCTAAATAATTCGTCGAAAAATCAAAATTCTAAGGGAAAAGCTTTTAAATTGTTGTATTTAAAACATCGAAACACAAATTTATAAACACGTTTTACCAAAAATATACTAATATTAAAAGCGGCATTAATTTCGACCGTATAATGAATTTTCAACGATCATTATTAATTTGATAAAATTTAAAATTCATTAACGTTCTTCAAATGTGCCAAAATACAAGCGTTTCAATTTATTATTTAATCTTGGTCAGTTTAAAATAGATAGCCGGCATTTTGGCCAGACTAATTGTGGCTCGTTTTGTTTGCGTTTAGATTGATTTGATAAATAAAAGCTCGTAAATGGATGATTTTTGTCGAATAGAAGCCGTCGTTATAGTCGAAGTTAAGCGCTCGGCTTCCCGGACGCAACTGAACTGACAAAACGTTGTACAGTCCGGAACTTGGAAAACTCCAGCCTCTCTATGTAACCGTGTATATGGATGGTATCTTTATGTATGTGTTTGTGTGTTACACAATACAGTTCGACTACTGAATGTTGTTGGGTGCCCTTTTTCCAACAACGCCCTTTTACAGCTATTATTTCTGTTATTTTATTCAAATGCATTGTTGTTATTGTTGGGTTGTATTTAGGAAACAGCGCTAATTTTGGAAGAGGAAATAACACACAGGTATTGTGTTGTACATTGAACTCTATTGTTTCCTCATCATGTTAGAGAAGTTTTATTAAAACCGTTTAATGCGTTTGGTCTAGGCCCATCCACCAATTTGCAATTCGATTATTATTATTCATATTATCGATATTTTTTAATAATAAATTCAACTGACCTTTTGGCCCATCTGTCGTGCACTTCTATTATTATCATTCACATTACGATAAAATACATTTTTTCCTAATTATCAACAAGACGAATAATTGAAATAGAATTCTCTAACGTTTAACATTATAAGGAAAATGAATGTTAAATCAGTTATGTTGCCATGTAATACGAAAAATTGATCCTGTGGGATTTTTGCGAAAGTTTTCGGTACGCCCAAAAGTTATTAAGGAACAAGATACATAAAGATTCTCTCTTGTGGTTTTGTTATTTATTCGTTTTTTTTATTCTCAAGTAATTTACAATTTAAGTACATCATACATATCTAAATGTGTACTTTATAATATTTATGGAAAAACTCTGTATTTTTTTATATCGTTGTTGGTTCTAAAGGTTTAAATTTAGCAAATAACAACCACACAGTGATGTAATAAATAAAATCTTGACATTTGAGAGGAAAATACAATTCAATCTTTATGGTATAAATCAACGGAAATAATGCAATATGCAATTATCATTATCAAAACAGTGAACAGGAATCATTTAAAATTGTCCGCAATTGAAATTGAATGAATGATAGAAAAAATATTTAATATTAGATAGAGGATATGAACAATTTTCCCTATTTAGACTAGATTAGCATTATTAAACAATTTCAAAATTGTGTCAGTTTTAATAAAATTGCACGGTCACGTCCTGATGGCATATACAATGTTGATTTATAAAGTAGAACTTTCAATCAACTAGAAAAATTGAAATAGAAAAGTAGAATTTCTTAACAATTTTTTTCCTGTTATTCATTGATTTCTAGAAACTTTTCAAGTTTCTAATAAAGTTTGATATATTGAAAAAGTTTTATTATATGTAATAGAGTCATATCGTCAAGATTGCTTTATTGCATTTATGGTAAACGAGCTCAGTGCATACATATGGTTGAGTTTATAAACGAACGAGGAATTATTGTGAACTTTAAGTTCATTGAAATTTCTCCTACTGGAAGCAACAATAATAAAATTTCTCAAATTAATTTTAACAGACTAGAAAATAAAATAGGAATGTTATTTTTAACAATTTAGTTTTACAGTCGAATGAATTCATAGACGACAACAATAAAAAACGACAACGAAATAAAATTTGGAACCGTCATGCTACTAGTTACACTGATCTATATTTAATTATAAACGAGCATGGAAGGAGATTTAATTCAATAAAATTCGTATTTCGTAGTCTTGCAGTTTTCAGCCATTCTCGACGATTCTGTAACGAATCCAACTCACCATAAACCATAATTATGTTGCACAAATTTATTCAACTTTACGTCAATTGTTTTAAATCTAATTTGAAATGTCGTTGGTTGACTGGAACTAATGGACAATGTTATTATTGTAAACACAACTAAGCTTCGTCTACACAACAATATCGAACCATTTTGTCTCAATTTAGGTGCGTTATTTCCTCTAATATCCAAGGATTGCGATACACTAACGATAAATAACAAAATATCGGATATGTTTCATAGAAATTCACTTAGATCTTGATTATAGTTTAAACAAATAGGTCAGTCAACTGAATATTATAGTAACCTTAACATTAAACCCAATACATTTGAATATCTTTCTTCAATACATATCATTTGATAAATTATGCATAGCGTATTGCATGTTTTACAGTTGATTATAAGTTTTACAATTCTCGTTTAGAATTGCTAATAATGTCTTTTGGGAAAATACAAATTTTCATTTACATAGAATCATGGAGTAGTGTCGAAAATTGAATTATATTCTAACATAGAATGTCTTTCGAGTTGTGAACGAGATTCGAAAATTCGATTGAAATCTACTATAATATGTACGTTATGCGATTTAAATTATTAACAAGAAGATGTAGTTTATTTCCATCCACTTATTCTTTCTTTTAAGTTGTATTTGTAGCTATTTTCGTTTACTAGAAACTACAATCCAAATAAAATATTCATTGAATTGGAATGAATGAATATAGAATTTGTGGAAATTTACATTTCTATTAAATCGATAAGCAAATTTGTTTTGTTAATATTTTAAGAAAATATATTGTCGATTTTTTGAATTGAATAATAATGGTGTATAAATTTAAATTATAAAGTATACAAGTAGAAAGCTGAACTTGTGAAATGTGATAAAGTCGTGCCAAGTCTTTAACTCACAACCGAAAGAACGTGGATATCATTCAAAAATAATACGATACAACTTAAAAAAAAACACCATTTATTTAACAAAAATAAAATTATTAACGGTTTATCGAGGATATTATTCGTTTTGCTATTATCATCACTATTATTTTTTTGAAGACTCCCTGGAGTTTGACTGTTAAACTGTTAATTTAGATCATGATAACTTGTCGCTTATCGCCTAGATTCTTGATTAACTGTACTGGGTGGTTTATAATAAACATGCTCAATTTTCTCAGTTTTGTTCCCGTTGTTGGTTTCCATTCAACTTATAAATCATATCGATTTTCTTTTAAGTGATGATAGTGTATAATTTACGATTTGTTTCGATACTTCATCTTTCTGTACTGTACCGACAAAGAAAAAGTTTTATGCTACATTGCTACTGAAGCACATTTGAGACCGATTTATCTTAATTATTGATTGGAATGTCTTTGAATTTAATTTTTTCTTATTTGAATTTTAATGCAAATATTTTTATCTGAAAATTTTTCATATTTAGTTTGTCTAGACCAAATAGCAATAAATTTTTCGAAATGATATATTTATGAATATGCCTCATTGCTATCACAATACATTTAATATTTACACACAAAAAAATAATCTTTTACACCTTTGTAAATCGAAATCGTTGATTTTACGACCGCCCTTGTCATAATCTGTATCAAGTTTATCGATAAAATGGAGTGAAGCATCATAAAACATAAATTAAAGATAAACATTTGATAGCTTTATACGTTTATAATGTAGGAAATATTTCTAATATAGATGGTTTCCCTTATATGTGTTTATATTGTGGGGGCGAATTTAGTTTCAATAATAAATCTATCAAACGCCAAGAATTGGCCATCAGCAGGAGAGTAAACGCCAGCAGGAATGGATAAAATAAGAGAGCGCTTATTAAATTCTTTTTACAAAAAGGTCACTGGCATTAGCTTGAGGCTTCGCGAAATAGATATGTGTATAATATGTATACTATCCATATGTATTTATTCACAATGTTTTGTATAAAAGAACAGACTTCCTGGTGGCTTTCAGGATATAAGAAAAAGAATTTCCAGAAAAAACAACCAGCTCTAGAAGAGCAGCAGATTGGATATAATGTAATTACCCACGCAATCCAGCTTAATACTGCTACTAATCTTACACAATTTTCTATTATTATCATCATAATTGTATCAGTAGCGGATTGGAAAGGTAATTAAAATTTATCTAGGAATTTCAAAAATATTATAAAAATTTATAGAAGCGATCATTTAGCAGGATTTTATCGTGAAGTTGGTTAAAAAACATTCATTGATTGATGTAGCGATTTTCAAAAATGAGATACGCTAGTAAATGAGTCAGAATGGCTTAAAGATGTTTTGCAAAATGGAATTAAAACGTAAAAATCAATGTTGGAAGCATTTTCATTGCAATATGATTAGAAATGAGCATTTTTTGACCATATTTTAAATGCGCTACGAGGTTCAAATTTTACTAAAATAGTCTGGAGGAACTCTCCCATAATTCATTAATAGTATATTATATACCAAGGGGCTAAAGCGCGTCATTTCGTCCCGAGAGTGGAAGTTTATTGCCCGAGGGACGTAAGTCCCGAGGGCAATAACCACTCGAGGGACGAAAGAAAGCACTTTAGTCCCGAGGTATATACGATATTTTTTGCACTTTCGGAAATGTTTAAAGCAATAAATTTAAAAAAATTAAAGATTTGGAAATATCTATTACCATTTCTATTATGGGGTGCTATGCTAATTTACCATAGTTACTGCATTAATAAACAAGATTAATGAAATCGTCATTATAGAAAGGTAAGCAATGTCTGAATATTTCAATTTAAAAAAGGTATTTTGCCTTCAAAATCAAAAAAATTATACAAACACCAGTATAAAATATTCATAACTTGGTGTCACGAGAAAAAAGCAGAAGTTAATGAAGATTCTCTGTTAGTATTTTTTAATGGAAATCAACATCAAAATTTTTAATAAAATTTGACATTTCTTAGACTTTTGTTGTCTTGGAAACATTTATTTATTTTTCATTATATCCCTAGGGATATAATGAAGTACTTTAGTCCCTGTTTTGAGGGACTAAAATCTCACTTTAGTCCCGAAAGTGCAAAAAATATTTTCTTTTGTTTTGCGTCAATAATAGCGATATTATTCAACTCGCTAGTGTACCGAAATGAGTACTTTTCGATACACTGTGAAATAAAGGAAAATGTAGTAATTTTTTTTAACGTTGGTAACGTTTTCGTTGTTATTGACAACTGTCAAAAATACTAAACAAAATACACATGAATTTTCAAATGTTCAACTCTTATATCAGTAATACCAACTCCCACCAAATTCCCTAAATTTCATAACACAAATTTTTTTTGTAAAAAAGGCACAAAATAGGCAAAGCAGAAAAAATAGTATAAAAAACTCGTGTCATAAGTCATATATTGCACTCGTCCTTTAGAAAACTCGTTCTACCGCACTCGTTTTCTAAATTTGGACTCGTGCAATAATTGTCGACTTATGACACTTGTTTTTTAATATACTATTTCGAATTGCTCGCGACATAATGGTAATTGGTTTAAACTTTCACTTCCGATTGTTACGCTACTGGGTTTTATTTCAGGGCTTGGTTCTATGTAGTTTTTAGAATTTTTCCTCAACTAGTACGATTAATAATAGGCAACAATCTTTACATTTTATGAATATTTTGTTGTCGAGATATTATTATTATTGGCGCCACTCCTTTTCAATTTATTGAAACCTGTAGAGCTTTGTTGGGTTTATTTTGAAATATCACAGGCGTATTTTATTTATTTATGGATTTTCCAAAATATCGGTGATGAGTTACACTAATAAGGTGAAATATTCGTTTAAAAGATCGTTAATAAGGTCGACAAGATTTTTTCTGGTTACAACAAATATTTTGTTTAAAATTGGCGTACAATTATTTATAATCAAATGTCAATATTTCAGTATGTTAGAAGTTCATCACTTTCACATTTAATTTTATTATTATTAATTTTAAATAAACCTTCATAAATATCTAAATTGATAATGTCATCATCATACTAATTATCTTTCTGGGTTTTATATAAATCTTCCTATATAATTCTCAATTGAAAATTTGAAGAATTTAATGGTGTTGAGTATTATTGCCAGACATTTGTGCAAATTCAAAAGATTCAATACGTATTATATAACAGTATTACCATAATTTATAAACAAATCTGTTAAATAATCCAAGTAAAAAGTCTCGATTGGATAATAGACACAATAATAATGGTCAATTTTACGTAAAGTATTATTTATATGACAGATTGTTAAATAGTATTGGAAAGCCCAAGGGTCAGTTGTAATCATTGTTAGAAATTGGCCAATTAATCTTGAAACATAGATGCTATTTCTTTTGAAATTGTTTCATATTGAAATTGTCGAAAATAGAATACCTACAGATCTCTCGTGGGAAATAACACTTTATAAACCACAAATGAAGCCGTATATACTGGTCAGTTTCCTTGACATTTACGTGAGTTCTTTTATTTCTTTTTCGGTGGGGAATTAGTTTAAGATTTATATGTTTCTTAAAGAAAAAAATGTTGCTTGTTTACGTTTTTGAAAAATCGTATTTCATAATAGCAGAAAGACCACCTAAAGTGCATTCAACAATAGAAGCCGAACAAATAATGAATCTCAATTTTCAATAGACATGTAAAAATTAACTGATCATAACTGTTACTCGATCAACCCTGTATATTTATAATAAATAAATTTAATAACTTCCCTACTAGGATTAATTGCAGTTAGTTCATGTTTCATGCTTCATGTTTAATGTTTTCCAAGCACGGTAATCTGTAATAACTTCTATTGAGTGTTGACTGTTTGTTGCATTCCACAACTAACATATCTGTTTAATTTTTCTTTTAGCAAAAATTCAGTTACTGTTATTAAAACATTTACATTCAGTTGTTAAGATTAAACACACCAAGTTCCTCGTTTGTGGTTTACACTATTTAAACTCCACACATTTCCCTTTAATTTAATATCTCTGTCAAGGTGTACAGGAAATCGTCCAACAACAGTCATCAAATAACAAAACAATAATAGCTGTGAAGGGTGCAACCCTTTAATTTAAAATCACACATAGGGGTAATTCCCAGGCTATTGTCACCGTATGAGGGCTTCAATTTATTGTTATTATCATCAACATTTCCCTAGTTTTAGAGCCCAATTTCAACGTCAAAAACTCTGTCATCTCTATTAAATAAATTGATTTCTCTCGAAAATTTGTGGAATGATGACAGATTTGAATTGATTGTCAGACTTATTTTCCGTTGATTAATAATTATGATTTCTATTGTATTCTCGTATATGTGTATGTGTGGTTTATCAGTTAATAGATCATAAATAAAGTAACCAACAATTGGTAAAAATGTAAATGAGTTTTGAAATGTAGAAAGTGCCGCTATTCAAAAGGTATTATAATTATCACTTTTATAGTTTAGGAGCCAGTTGGTGGTCTCTCTGTTGGTTATGAAATAAGATTTTTTTATTCTACAACACACCGAGAGAGTAATATTTAAAATTTATAAGATAATATATTCCAACCCCGTTTAGTAGAGTCGTGATAGTGGTGGTTTATTATAATTTTATAGTTGGATCTAAAGGGTTGTAAATGTTTCTTTTAATTGAAATTCAAATGATATCTTTGTAGCTACACTTTTATCATTTATGTATGACTAAATGTAGAACTCGTTTTATTTCTAATTGTTGAAAAAGCGTAGATTTTCTTTGTTTTATTAGTAGAATTGGCACTTTTCTATTGCTGGGTTGACACAAACGCAGTAATTTAGCACTCCAATTATCGTTGAGTAGCGTTGAAAATTGAAGAGGTAATTTGCTTATTAATTCCGCATTAAAACACAAAAGTAATCTTAGTTTTTTTTTATTTATTTTAATAATTGTATTTACAATCCATCAACAATTAAAAATTCACAGTCATGTTATCATTCATCAATCTATCTAAAATCGTTTGCCTGGTTGTTCTGGTTCTGGATGGGCGGCAATCCATTCTAAGGCACGTTGGATTGCTGGTGGGATTGGTGGTGGTGTTGGGGCAACTGGTAAATGGGCACCTTGTGGTTGGAAACCATTTTCATTGGCTACATATTGTATTTGAATTGGTGTACCATCAGGTGCGGTATATTGGAATGAACCTTGTACATCTTCAGCTTCAGCTTCTGGATTGCCAGCGTTCTTCAATGAGCCTTGTTCTTGGGCAGAGATACCATTACCAGTTTCATATGACAGACGGTATGATCCATCGAAATTGACTTCTTGATCTTGACTTAGAATTGGAGCATCACGATCACTACCTGAGCTCAATTGAGCACCATAAACAACAGCCAATGTGGCTAAAGCTACAATCTATGATAGAAAAATATCACAATTATTAGACAATTGTTAATTTGCTAATTAATAGAATACTTACTATTACTTTCATGTTTGTGTTAGCAAATTGACTTCGAAATTGACTCTGCTAAACACTCCTTTCTCTGTGTTATTTATACCTGAAGATGCTATCCCCAAGTTGGAATTTGTGTTGCAATAAGAAATCATATTGTATATTATTCTCAATACTTGTCAAGGCTAAAGGCTAGATCGTCTTCAAAATTTTCAAGGTTTTACACAGATATATTTAGCTAATTAACTCGATCTATTAAAAAAAAATTCTTGCATCATTCATTATTTGGCATTGTACGGATGATCAAAAAATGTGATAAACGACTATTTAAAACAGGCCGGTCAAAACTCTCAAAAAACGAATTTTTCTTTCGACGAAATATTCAAAGATCAATAAAAACCACAAGATTGACCTTTGATGTTCGATTTGAAAAGAATTAGGATGGTGATTACGAAAAAAAATTAACCATATTTCTATGAAAGTGCGAATTTTTAATTAGAAACTTTACATATTTCCGCTTATATTTAACATTTTCCATTGCATTATTTACAATCACATTTATGGTAAATAACAATTTCTTTTTCAAATTTCAAGCGTCATTTTCATCATTTTAAATATAGATTCAAAGAAATGTCAATGTGATTGCGTAACGGATTTAATAGAAATAAGAAGAAGAAAAATTGAAATCTTGACGATACAAGAATTGCTTAAAGATTTGTTTATACAATTAGATTGTAGGTGGCTATTTGAATGTATTCATCACTATTTAGCATACATACATACAAATGTGCCTATATTAGCAGAATTATTGTTGATCTTAAGACAATAAACTTTTCTCTTATGCAGTTTACTTACATTTTTTACAGTTACGTTATCGCACATTCTACTCATGGAATTATAATTGTTTTCAATTGCAAATTGCAAATTTATAGGGAAGATTTTCAATTAATATGCTACAGTTTAAAGATTCTTCATTTTGTAAATGAAAATGAAAAATTATTTGCCAACAAAATTAATTATTCCCTTTACCTAGCATTTGTAAAATAACCAATTAGTTCGGATTTTATGCACGCTGTTAAAATAGTCTGTGCTGAAATTACTCAACTATTTTCTACTGGACTTATTTCACAATAAATAGAAGTGAAAAATTTTGTTATATTTAGTTAATTGATTCAATTTGTGAAATTACTCGAACTATTTATAAATTTTATTTTTAATAAACAAGAAGCGACAAACTCCTGGTATTCTCAAAAAATAAATAACAATAAATAATCAAGCAATTATCAAGGTTGGATTATATTACTGTTGAAATTTACGATTGATTATATTGGGTGTGATAAGTTGATTTTTTCTTTATCAATTTAATTGGAGATGTACAATTATGAAAAGATATTATATAAAAATATTATCATCATCGGTTGCATCGTTGAAATATCAAATACGGTAAATCCGGATTATAGCGTCATACAAAATCCGGATTACACGACTCAATAATGGCAAAATAAATGGGTGTGTATAAGCGAAACGCTTTTATATTGAAGGAATTATTAAAAATGGTCGCTAATTTTTGACTTATTTGTGCATCTTTCTTGTTAATCTCTCAAATAAATTTCAAATTATAGTAGAATTGCGAAATTTAAATATTCTAATAAATTTCAATCCCATCATTCCCAATCACTATCAAAAAGCCCCATATTTGTAGATTTTGCTCAGAATTTTCGATATTAAAGCTCAGAAATTTTCTAGAGGAGTCACTACAAATTGCCATCAATAATCCAATCAATTTTCATGATATAAGGAGTTAAATGATACAAATCAAAATATAACTTTGAGGTTTTGAACAAAAATTAATATTCTTTATTTTAGTTTTATTTATGTATAAATGATACCCAAGCAATACACAACGTAATAATAATAATTAATATAATAATAATAATAATAGAATAATATTAATAATAATAGTAATAATAATATGGCAAATAGGTAATTTTAATTTATAACGTCACTAATCGTGTAGATCTTATTGCACCTACCTCTAAACAATAAAATAATAATAATAATAATAAAAGAAAAATTGAGGCAATAATGAACTTAACTAACTTAATTAGGAACATTTTAATTACAAATTAAAAAAGAAATTAAAACAAAAACTTTAAATATTTCAAAAAAATAAAAATCATCTTCCAATTTTTAAGTACATAAAAATAATGCATAAAATTAAATAATAATATTAATAATAGTAATAACAATGTAGATGAAGAAATGCAAATAATGAAAGAGGTTGTAAAGAGAGCTGGATTGGCAGAGCTAAGGTGTTTTAACAGGAATTTAAATGAGTAGAGAGAACTCGCGAGGGCATATTTCATATATATATAATTTTTTTCTTTAAATAGGTATACCTATTAGTTCATATAATATATGTATATAATTCTTACACATACACCTATCTTCATCTCATATAATGTATATAATAATAATATAGTGTATATACGATTCTGCCGTTTAGCAAAACTATAATTTCGGTGTCAACTGTTCACACTACGCTATATAAAAGTTACAATTGTTTTTTTTTTTTAATTCTTTCATATTCTTCTTTAAATTTGTATTTTTTGTTCACCTCATGTAAAAGGGAATCTTTGTTTAGGAACTCTGTTCAGCCATCGATCGTTAGATTTGCTTGTTTTTTTGAAATTTTTCTTATACAAATCTAAACTGATCGGCTGTTAAATTATTTCTGAAGGCACCCAGTCCCCCAACAATAACAATACGTTAAATTCTATCTATCATCAGTTTAATCAATTAATTATTGGGGAGATTGTGTTAATTCTATTTAAAAAAAAAAAATGGATGTATAGTGTGTCTTTATGAAATTGTTGAGGAACCGTACTTAATAAATTAGGAACCATTACTCCGGTTTATTTGCATTTCTTTTTTTAATAAATGACTGCTGTAGAGTTCTACAAATTCTTATAGAAAACATTGAAGCTTTTTGCAAAGTTTTTGTCTACGAGCAAGAAATTTTGCAAAAAGACTACCTTATTACCAATAATTAATAATTAATTAATTAATTAATAATATATGGCACTGCACACTTATTTAAGCTCGCCATAAGTCCCAATCAGAATTCTCACAAATACTTAACATCTCTTGCATATTTTCTTTTATAAAACAATTTCCATCATTTCTATATACAGTAATGTTAGTAATTATAATAATAATAATGTTAATAGTAAATGTAACTTAAAAAATAAACATGAGGGTTCTTCACGTCCACTCTCTTTTGATATTTTGTTTGTTTCAACGATTTAAGTACAAAAATACCGGTATTATTGAATTGATAGAGATCTGTAATGTCATTTCTGAGTTTTATAAAAAATGAGGTAGTCATAGAGAGGATGTGTAGAAACTTAAACAACAATATCAAAAAATAATACTACATCACAACGATTGTTACTGTTTTAAAACGAAATAAGAAAGAAAATCTTTCTTTTTGTTGGTTTCTTGTAGAAAAATGAAACGTTATTTACAATCCTTAATTAAAATGTTAACAAGAAATATTGAGACTTTCTTTATACAGAATAACATACCACAAAATCAAATATTGTTATTGAACAATAGAATTATTTTTGTATACAAAAATCAAAATCAAAAAGCACCACAATGTTCCTCCAGAAACAAATTATAAAAAACACTAAATCGGAGGAACAAGATTCAAGCTCATATTTGCGCTTTATTCTCCTTTACTTTCCTTTGTTTTTCTATTTGTTTATCATCTAATAATAATAAAAGTTTCGTTGAAATATTCCACCTTAATTTGTAATATTATTATTAATATTAAAGCGATTATTACACTGGTTTATCGGTGTAATATTGTAACGAAACTGGTGCTCTCTTTCCTTATAGTATTTACCTAAAAAACTGGTATACATCAAAGTATTTGCATTTAACAATATGTTCCTCAAATTCTATAATTCTAATAATTCTTAATCAATAATTAACAATGACCTCTATTCGAGTGCTATCGCTATAATCTAAATTATTATTTTTGCAAGTTCATCAAGTCTATCTCTATACGCAAATGTCTTTCTTTTGTGTCTCTCATCTTTTATTATTATTATTATTATTTCTTGTATTTTTTAAATATTATTGTTATTAAAAGCAATTACTTTCTAATGTGAACATTCAACAATTACCACCGGGAGAGGAGGCTATAACAAACTACCATCAGATTTCTATAATAAGACGTTTCTTTTCAAAATAGCGACAAGCATGAATATTGGCGAGGTATAAAAATAAGTACATTTTCATTATCATTAATTTAATAAATTAACAAAAAAAAAAATCTATTGCAATGTGTATAAATAAATGGAAGAACTACCGAACTGCGTTGCCAAGAAGACTTCAAGCAACTTTTAAGTAACGAAATTAAATTGGCGGTTATTACGGGCAACGAGTGTCAAAATGGAAGTACACTAACAACAAATCTAATTAAAGAAGCACTAGTTTTTCTCTTTTCATCCTTACAAAAAAAAAATAATGAACGACTTAAATCTAATGACTGATGAGGCAATGATTAGAATCCTAACAAAAACAATAAGTGATCTATTACAAGAGAAAAAATGACTGACTGTACCTGATTATTCGTTATTAACCTGATAATTTATCACTGATTTAATGACTCTTATCAAATAATAATAATATTAATATTAAGAAAATATATACTGATTTACTGGCAAGAATCTGAGGAAGTCCCTGAAATATATCTGCGATTCTCTGAGTGTAATTGGGGCCGGGTTGTTTTATAAAAATCGGTTTTTCATATAAAAAAGAAGTAGAAAAATTCTGTAAAATGGAAAGTTGTGATAAGTGAGAATTTGTACTTCGGTATTATTCAGAAATGTATATTTATCCTGAGTGTAAATGTGATTGTATGAATTTAGTTAAAAAATTAACAATTATCCGACTATTTACAAATAAATGATTGTTTTCTTCTCAATAATTAGAACTAGAAATTGCTTTTTCTCATTTTCTTTCAATATAAACGGGAAGCATCAGTGAACATTTATAATTTTATGGAAGCATCTACAAAATAATCTTTTTATTTAATTTTAGCATTTTAAATTCTCTTATCATTATTATATCGTCAACTGTTTTCTATTTAACGTTTTAGTTATTTCATTTATTTTTAAAGATACGTATAAAAATATTGATGTAAAAGGCAAAAACGCTTTGTACCATTTTCACCTGAATTGAATGTATACTTGTTTCAATTTAGTTAGTCAATCCTGAATTTTTGAAATTTACCGGACCCGTTACAATACAACTAAATCTCACTATTTTTCTTAATGGAATCGTTGAACAAAATCTGTCGAATTATAACTTTTTTTTTGTTAGTTTTGTAAATTTTTTCAAACTATTTCTACCGTATACATTTGAAAACCCTTATTATCTTGCACTCGTAACCTACACTATTATTTCTGAGGTAGACGGATGGAATTTTAGTTATTTTTATAGAGCGATCCGTTAATTTGATAGGAGAAAATCAATATTAAAAGAAAACGAGCGAATGAAACTATCAAACAACAATTGATCGCTACTATAAGAAGGAAATGTTAATAAATATTTCTATATAATGAGATTTAAAAACTGAGGTAGTTGGATGGAATATATGAGTATTTTTTATAAAATTTTCATTAGTTCTTGGCAAGAGCGGCGGCGACTGATTGGTTCATCCAATTTTCCATCATTGTTGTTGTTGGGTACGTTTAATTTTTAACAAATCGAAAAAATCTAAAATCTAACAATTTTGCATATTTACAACAACTATTCGCCAGCTTTAACAGCTTCCGGTTCAGCTTCTTCATCACTATAATCATCTTCTTCACCATTTGACGATTCAGCTTCGTCTTGATTTTCTTTTTCACTGCGTTCACGTTCACGTTCACGTTCATGATTAATAATTTCACCATCATTACGTCGTATTTCATCACTATTATTACGAGTTTTCATAATTAATTCATTAGCACTTTGCATTTGTTGTTGCATTTTTTCTAAAAAATGTTGTTGCGATGCTTTATCTAAACCCATTGCATTTAATTGTGCCAATTTTGCTGCATGTACAGCTGCTGCTGCCTGTTCTGATGACATCATCCCCATACCGAGACTATTCTCGGTGATGAATTGTAAATATGTATCAAGTATTGCTGAACCAGTAGCACTAGATACTGGTGGTGGTAATGGTGCTGGGTACGGTTCTTTCGATAAATTATGTCCTAAAGAGTCGATACTTTTTGCTGCTACTGCTTGACTTGTCGTTGAGTTAAACCTGAAAAGTTTTCAAACTTGTTAGTTTCCCTGTGATAAAAAAGAATCGACGCTATAGAAGAACAATTCACCTTTGGTTCGATATTGTTAAATCTTCTGGATCGTTATCACCACAAACTGAACTGCCTGCTTCGGATGCGGCACCGGAATATGCACTTTTTGCATCCAGTTTAACATCGGATCGACGTGGACCAGTTGGAGAAGCACGGGCGCGCAATTCGGCTGGACTTATTTTTACGCCGGCTTTCGCTAATAATCTATCAGAGAAAACAAAATTATTCAAATTTGTTTTGTTTCGGATGGTATATATACCTGCTGGCTAAATCTGGATCGAAAGGCGCTGGCATCGGTAAAACCGGTAGATCTTTCGTACTAATTCCTCTATGTTGTCTCGACATGTGTGAATGTAGTGAGTTTCTTGATTTCGCAACAGTTCCACATAGAACGCATCTATAACCGGGACATATCGTATGTTTATCTTCTAAATGTGTTCTTAACGTATGAGCTGATCTATAAATTTTGCCGCATTTAGGACACGGCCGTGGATCTGTCGCTCTAACTCTCATCATATCCAACGAACGTCTCGATACTAAAAAATCAAAAATAGAAACATTCAAATTAATAAATTGATAATAAAATGGATAAATCTAAAATTAGAAATAAAGGTGAATGAAAGAACGTTTAGAAAAAAAGGCAAGAAAATTTAATGCAATCTCACTACAATATTTACAGAAAAAAAACAAACTAAATTGAAAACGCTCTTCATATCAAAGATTAAGTCAAACATTTTAAATGTCTAATTGAATTTTCAGTCGGATTCCACAAAAATAATCGTTACAAGTCTATTTTAAAGACTCCATTTGATTTGTTTCATAATGTCCCATTGTTTGGCATGTTTACTTCGCATGTGGTTGCGCACTGAATTTGGATGTGAGAAACGTCGTCTGCACTCAGTCACAGGACACAAAGGACTATCTCTAGGATAATGTTCATCAATATGCGATCTTGCAACGGTGATCGTTGGTAGTAACATATCGCATAATGGACACTCGTACTTGAGACCCACCATCGTGACACGTTGTGGCTGTTGTTGTTGCAGTTGTTGGTGATGTTGTTGTTGTTGTTGTTGATCGCCAGGATATCTGCCTCCACCATTTGGGGTGCTGGTGCTGGCATCTGGAATGCCAAATTCTCGCTGCACTTTCAGTTGCATTTTATAACTAAACAAATATTTTTAATAAACAAAAACGAAAGAGAGAAATACATAAAAATAAGGATGATTTTATATATTTTTCCCCTTAATTATCAGTCACATTAGAAACTATTATAATAAGGACTAACTAAATCGAATTATTGTAATTTAAATTTGCTATTATTCCTTTTAAATTGCACCTCCAATTTTCTGTACATGCCAGTTTAATTTTTGTCAATTATTCTTCCGTTTATTGTCCATAAATCCTTTCTAATAACTAGTCTGTTTCCTTAATTTTTTACGATTCTACCACAAATGTAAAATCGTCTCCCTTTTCTTGTTTGAATGGGTCGAAATTATGGCCCAACTAACGGCCGTTCCCTACACGTTGTTATACAATCATTTTAATGCAGGTAATTTTGTTGGGAAAGACCGTGTATTTTAACATTCATCTTTCTCTCTCGCATCTCTATCTTGTTTCAATATTTATTATTATACCATTGGTAATGAATTTTGTATACAAGCATCTCTGTTGGGTACTACTCTAACTAAACAACAAACACACAATACTAAGTACATCCTTTAATTTAAAGTTATTAAAATAATGGATCTTTGTAATTGATTCGAATTGGAATCATTAAAGTAATTATTCTCTTTTAAATCAACGAAATACTTTTGTAAAATTCGACGATGGCCAACTTTTGTTTATTTCCAATTCGGATAATTTGTATTTGTATGTCAGTGGTGCGTGTTTGGATAAAAAGACCGAATTTAATATATTTTCCAAATGCAGATATATCTATAGGTAAGACGCATTGAAATTCCGGAAACGAAACCAAAATACACCATTGGGAGACGTTTATGTTACACACAACGTGCCAAAATAAAAAACGCTTTGGGACAAACCCTATAGAGGACTTTTACTAGGATCCTTTTATTTACTTTATGTTTCATCCTTTCGTTTCTATTTCCATTTTGGTATAGTTTCCGATTATAGACTAGACTTGATAGCTTAGCAATAGGTTTTTTAATTTTTTTCTCTAGAGAAAACCACCCGAGATTCACACTTTTCGAAAATAAATCAATCAATCATAATTGTACGAAATTCTAGTAACTTTTTTCCATATAGTAAACGTGTTGATTGATGTGAAAGTTTGGCAGTAAAGATGTTCCAAAGGATCACAGGCGGTCTGTATAATTAATAATATTCTGTTTCACTCGAACAATATATGCTTAATTGAGTCGACATAATTATTAAAGAATATATAGTAAAGTTAAATAATTAATAATAACAATAAGAATTTCTGACAGGCGAACAATGATTTTTTCGTGTCAATAAAACAGAACACTTTTTCTTTTATTTTATGTGAAAATAGTTGGTGGAAATAGAGACGAAGAAAATTCCCCTGTCGATAAACTTAACTGAAAATGTAGACCTTATTTTTATAGCATCGAATCGAAGATTGAGATGCATTGGTGAATAACACATTTATGAAAACATTTCGATTTCTCGAATATAAAAGGAAATGAACACATTTCAGCGGATATTTTTTTTTTCGCCGAGTGCTTGACGGTGGCGGTGTTAGTTGTTGTTGTATGTGTGAGAAAATCCAGAGAAAGCTCAGAAATACTGAAAAGCTGTTTATCACCTAAACTAAACTGTTAGTCGAAAAGGATGGAAGAATCGTATTGTGTATACAACTAAATGTGAGATAAAATAGGATATAAATATTGAAAATATTATAAAAAAAATCCTGGAAAGACGAGGGAAATAAGTTTTGTAAAATATTTGTGTGTATGTATACGAAAGTATGTATTTATAGATATAAATAATGCGTAGTTTTTCAGTTATAGTTTGACTGGACTGTATCGCTTCATAATAACGGTTTTGTTATCGACGATTCGTGCTTGGACGCTATAAGGCACATTTATTACTTTATGTTCGATAAAGTCCCCATTGCTTTAGTATATTTTAAGAAATTACTCGTGCCCTACTCGTATTTTACTTTTACGTCGACAGATTACGTCTTTCTTGAGCATTAATTTTATTACATTTTACAGAAAGAGTACACCGAATGTAGACTTGATTCTAGTATGGGGATTTTCCTTCTTTTTCCTTCCGATTGTTTCATTTCGCATAGCTGTTAATGTTTAAATATTGCATGTCAAGGAGAAAAGGATAATGTAATTTAATGAAATCACATTACCCACAAACCGAGCCCGAATTTATACCGTGATTTCAGTTGTTACAACTATCAAATGAACTAATATTATAGGGTTGAATATGTGATTTTTTTGTTGTTACTAGTTTCTAATTCGAAACGAGCATTTTTATATATTTTTAGTTTAGATTTAGGAACGATTTATCGTGACAACTTATCATGCAACAATGCTCTCTACCACTAAATTATAAATTTTAATATAGCTCAGTTTTGTGGAGAACATAAATATCCTGCGAACGAACGACTAGAATAAGGACTAGATTCTCTACCAACGGACATACAAATACGAAGATATTTTATACATAAAACCATTGAGCCAATATGACGCCTAGTGATAAAAGAAAAGCAAAAAAAAGGAAATAACGTTGAAATAGAACAACAAATAAATTCTCGTTACAAATTTGTTTATAATACACGAATATGCTCAATTTTTTCTATTTTCCAAAAAGAATGAGCTCCTTCCAGTTGACTAAACGAATCTCATCAACAATTCCACTATTTACGGGTAATTTAATCCATGGACTTATTGCCATTTCTAAATTCGATGCAAGTAATTTCATTTACCAACCATCGGTGTGCGCGTAAACAATTTTAACGAGCCGTTTCTGCAATTGACCCAACTCAAATCGACTTGTCTACGTTAAAGACAATAAGAAACGAATTCTATTTGGTTAGAAAGAGAAAATGAGACGAAAGAAGGTTGGATAGTCGCAGTATACAATCAAACATTGAGATTGCTGTTGTGGATGTACTTCCTTGTATTTCCCCATTTCTGGAATCGGTCTATTGATTTATACGGTCCACTTTATTCACTCCCGCTACCGTCCCGGACGGACTTGACGAGCATTGTTGGATACTAATAGTTGTTGTATTAGTGTAGACTACCCCATAAAGGGTACATAATGAGGATAAAACGACGACGATTTCACTTTACTGTTCAATAATCGTACAAATTTAATTTAATAAATTAATATAACTGCCAAGATACAGATGACAAGTTTTTTACATTGAATCAGCAGAAATGGGGGGATGTAGTGAAGATACAAAGCACCAATATTTGATAGCTAGCAAATATGAGGAAGAGAAGAGGGTAATAATTTCAAAACAAGGATGGACTGGTAGTATTTCACCGTTCAATTCTGACTCTGATGTTCGTGAAACTAACACAAAATCTAATTATGATAGGTAGTTAGTTGAGTGGGCGTAATTTTATGAGTAACCAAGGCAACTTGAGTAGCCCTTTATAAAGATCACCCCTTACCAAACTATATGTATATGAACCGCTTTTAATATGCCTCCCAATGAATGTGAAATTCTATCATTCCCTTCTACTGGAAAAATTATCAAACCATAAATAGGGAGTCTTATAGATTGTAATTAACTCTTTGATTATTCGCAAAATCGATCTTTAGAGTGACTCGCTAGTTTATGTAGTGTTATGTTGTTTATTAGAGTGTATTTTAATTTAGTCTCTATATAAATTGAACTGACTCATGAATCTTAGGAAAAACCTTCGTTTTTTGTGCCATTTCCACCCATCCTCTCCGCCGTGATCAGTTATCAGTGTAACCATCCCAATTCTATCCATCTATCTATGATGGTCACTGTCAGATCGTGTAACATATTGCCGGGAGTCTTGTCAAAATTGTACTGACACATTTCAGGGTTGGGGTGAGTAAAATATTAAAAAAAATATATATATATGAAATAATAACAAATAGAATTGAAAAGTTTCTAGTTCTATTGTATGTGGCAGATGTCATCTTTCCTTGCGTTCGTCGTCGATGTCATTTTCTTTACAATATCGAAATTTAAAATGTTTGACTTTTTTTATTAAATTCACTATACAATACTTCTACTTTTTGAAATATGATCGAAACGAAAAAAATAGAGAAAAATTGTCATGCATTTTTTTTTTTGTAATTTTAATTGAAATAGACTTACCGAAATTGTCTGTGCTGTTGTGCATTCCAGATGGGCCAGGCATCAAGGGACCCAAACCTGGGATTATTCAACAAAATAAACATTTTTAATAAACTAGGATTTTCTTTTGAAATTGATTATTTTATTCAAGGTTTATAATAAATACATCAATCATATTTTAAAGTGTCTTCTTGAATAAAGAATAAGATAGAGGGGACAAGTAAAAAAGGAAGGCTTTAAGGCTAATACCGTCATTTAACCATTTACATAAATTAAAACTATCTTGAGTCCGTTAAAAAGTCCCCAGTTTTGACAGATGATATATTGAAATTTTCATGTTTCTGCTCTCAATTTGTTTCACATATTAAAACAACAGAGATTTGCAAACAAAGGAAACAAGAAAGATCATCTTTTACAGTGATGGTGCGCTTGATTTTGAGGAAATTTTCAAATTTATGCTTACAGTTACTAACAATTCTAACAGATATTCCCACGTCGTTTTAATTAACTTAATAATTGATCAATTAAAACACACTTATTTGTGTGCAAAGACACGATTTACTTATAATTATAACGATGTATAACTATCGGATTTAATTTAGAATTAATCTTTGGCGAAATCACGTGATTAAAATACATATAAGGACATATTAGATCTTTAAGTTGAGCTTATAATATTTCCCCTCAATGCTATAATAGATAGTTTAAAGGAATGCATGGGTAATGTAGGGATAGATGGGAAAATATACGAGATAGAGAATGAATATAATCATTACCTTGTAAGCCTAGAAGCGCTCCTGGAAATGTCGGCGTCCGTGTCTGATCCATTAGTCCGCCATTGGTATTGAAAGGGTGGTGATCATCCAACATTGGATAATCAGAGGGTTCAGTCTTAGGGGTTACAGGATCTCCATGTTCGCTCATCGCTGTATCGCTACTATTACTATCTTCACCAGTCGATTGTGCCTGTAATGATGAATCCGAATTGCCTTTCTGTAACAAAACAAACACTGTTCAAACGGGAATTGAAAACTAACAAACTGATTTATATTGTTATCGTTATCTGATCAAAATTTACAAAGAAACTTTATAATAACAAGACAATTAAACAACAATTCTTACCTCTTTTGTAAGTATCGTTGGACCACCTTCTAGGGCTTGTCCAAGGAGGGATTCTTGCATATCACTATTACCACGTGTCGGACTCCTACCCCGATCCGGTGTATAGGTGCCAGCTTCCGTACTGCGAGACCGTTTTGTAGGCGGTGGTGATAATGCATTTTCTCTTAATGCATCCGATCGATCCGTTGCCCACGGTAAAGATTGTGAATTCTATTTAGAAAAACAATAAACAAAGAAAAAATCGATTTTATTTTCGTTTAAAACTAGAATTCTAAAATATCAATCCTTCTATTTTTGATGGATGGATGCAATTTCCGCCCGAATCCTTCAATATAACATTGTAAACAAATACATATTTCATATATTGAGGCAAACAAATAGTCAATAAACCTTCTTTTTGTGTAGGTGAATTCGAGGACAAAGGTAATTATTACAGGTTCTTTTTTGTTTATTCATATTAGTCTTGGCAATTTTGTTAGAGGGGTCACCTTTATTACAACCCGAAAGATGCAGGTGTTATTGTGGATGTACGCAATTTGTGGTAGATACACCTGCCGTTTTTGTACGAAAAACAGGCAATTGGAAGATTTGTCAATTGACAACTGAAACATTGGCAAGGGGGAAAATATCGAAAACACCGTTGTAAAATCAGAGATAGATGCTAATAAAATTAAAACATATACAAGAAAAATATTCACTCAATTCTAATTTTATAAAGAATTATAACTGTTTTGTTGACAGCTGTTCCCTAACCATACATCATTTACAGTTGGATTAATTTAGAATTTTGTTACAAATACTTTTGTTCCCCTTTAATCTTTTTTAAAAATCTTTGGTGTCATTCAATATTTTAATGACCACACACACACAATAAAATCAATGATTGACCTTTTATTTGATTTGGTGTCTCCCTGAAATCTACGTGACGTCTTTTTCTGAATTATTGTTATTACTGGACGACATTGAGAGTTTTCGATAATTGTAAATTATTCCGGTCATAAATGTTAATAACAATAATTGTAGGGAAATAGAATTTATCTTGAATAATTATCAATACATATTATAATTATAATTTGTGCATTTACATAAAAGTCTATGGTCTACCTTTGTTTTTTTCTCGTTTATTTGCTCCATGTTTAAGGTGGCCCCCACCTTTAAATATCGCTCAAATTTCTTTCTAATCAGAAATAGAGAGAAAAAATCATGAACCAGATTCTTAAAATCTTTAAGGAAGTCGTAGATCAAACAAGTACGACTAATAACCAACACTGTAATTATTTATTGGAATTTCTAATTATTAACTGGAAGTGTTTTGAAATAAAACTTTTACTACTATCGAAAATCTATTTAGACCTGCCTGATAGAAAAATCGAAAGAGATAGACGAGAATAAATTGTTAAAAATTATAGACTGGTTTCATAAGATAAATAGAAAACAATATAATCACAAAATAGAAAAAATTACGAAAAAGAAGATAATTAAAAAATATTAACATATTAATGTAGTAAACATGAAATTGGCAACTGAGAATGTCGCCTTGAATAATGGGCAAAATGCTAATAATAGATAGAAATAGATTTATTTTAATTAGATGATGCACTAGAAAATTATTTACTAGAAACAATAAAAATTAATTTTATTCAAACAATTTTTACAGCTCGAAATTAGCCGGAATTACAACCACCCCTAGTTACAACGAGTCTAGTTATAAATGAGAAAATTCCCAGCTGTTTCCAATAGTTTTAAATATTTCCGGTCGTAACGGCACAAATTCGATATAGTTTCAAACAACCGAAAAACGGCAATATTAAGAATTAATTTGAGGGTAAATTAGTAATAGAACAAAAACAATGAAAAAATGAATCGAGAACAAAGAAAAAAACTTGTAATAAAATAAACATATTCAAAAATCAATTGAATTTTAATTACATTCAACAGTCTGAAGGTTAATGTTAATTGTCTACGCGAAAGTCTTAGTTATTTTCGGCTATTTAGATTTACATATTTGAAACATAAATTAATTTTCGTAAAATTTTTATTACACCTAATTATTAAAAATAATTTCGTAGTAATAATAGTTTAAGAATAATATAAAAATTCAAGGTTAAACGATCGAGTTTCGTCGAAATATTGCCAGTTATATTCGATTACAATTATCACATTATTATAATTATTCTCGTTTTTTTTTTTTTTTGGAGGTTTTGTGTTAATTAAACCGGATTTCAACTGTTCATACAGCTAGTAGGTATATGAGAGTAATTAAAATGTTTAAATATCTCTACCGTGATATTCAACACCTACTATCAAATGTTAAATAACATTTCATCTTTAATATTAGAGAAGAAGTAGAAGGAAATAGCTTACCGGTGAGATCTTTTGCTCGGGAGCAGTCAGTCTTTGTCCTGCAGTTCCTGCTGGTACATCAGCTAATCCTCTCACTTGTAACATTTGAGCAGTCTTTAAAAAATCGGTTAATTGTTCTTGTCCTATATGAACTTCTCCATTATACATGAACCTATGAAATATGAGATAAACGAATAAATAATACAAAATATAATAAGGCTTCTTCGTTTCTTTCTTCAAAACAAACAAGTTTCGAAAAGTATCATTTACGGTCTATGTAACTCGAATTGAATATCTATTCTTAATGTGTTTTTTTTTCGTCTAAATTAATACCAAAGAATACGATTAATTATTACGGAAAACTTTGGAATATTCGTCTTACCTTAACAAACTCTCCATATCCTTCTGTTGTACATCCCTGAGTATAACGATTGGATGTTGGCATGGATTTGCTTTTAATAAACGTCGAAAATATGGACTACATGCTGATAATACAACTTTATGTGCAGTAAATGAACATCCATCACAGGCCAATGTAACATCGACGAAATCTTCTTCGTCGCGTAAATGTCGAAACGACGATAATATTGATGAATGGAAATCATTCCAACGCAGCGAATATTGCTGCTCTGGGGAGGTATCGCCCCCCATCGGGCACAACGAAGGTGCAATCTCTACGCCAATGATTAAGCCGTTTCAATTTTTCCCTTATATATATATATATTATATTATTTCAATTGTTGTTGGTGTATCGCAGAAATCATAAGTTTCTGCGTACCAATCTATCTTGCTATCTTGCCAACATCAAGAACGTGAATATTGAAAATAGAAAAAGATTTGTGTATTTGTGTACTATCCGGTAAGGAGATTGATTATCGATTAGATTTCGTCGAGTGGCGGCTAATGTCTTCGGATTTTGATCATATCTTGATTTGTTATTGTTGTTGTTGTTTGATTTCGAACTGGAATGAATGAAAAAAAAAATTAATGAAAATTCTCCTTAGTTAAAAATTAACTAATCTAATTTATTACACCCAATTCTATTCAATCTCGATGAGAAATGGACGGAATTAAAAGAAGAAAAATAAAGAGAAAGGTATAGATTTAGATTTGGTGAAAATTTCAAAACACATGATTCACACAAACTATGGACATGTAATCAATTATTGGTTGTTCGTCGAATCAACGTATTCAGTGGGAAATTAGAAAATTGTCTTTATTGTAAACGTGAAAAAACTAATTAACATTTCGGTATTTAAAATGGATTGATTAGAAAAGGAGAAAGATTATCAACATTCATTAACGTTACGCAACCTATTGAAACTTAAAATGTTAATAATCCAAACATCTGCGTACATAGACAAGAGTAAAATGGGAAATATTCCAAGTTGAGTTTTTAAGGCACACCTTTATTCGCGCGCTATCACTGTTTTATATAAGAAATTATTTATAACAACTAGACATATTTAAATTTTTCTTTTCTCTCTCTAATTGACCAAAAATGCTTCCACTTATTATAAAATACAAGATTAGAAATTTCTATGTTCATAATTAGTAATTTGACTAAAAGCGGAAATTTTCAGTTGCACAATTCGCTTTACCGTAAACTCCACTATTTGAAAATATCTAGTAAATTGGAGGAAAAATAAAATAAGAGATTCTATAATCGATAGGCGGATAATTTGGAGATTGATTTAAACGAACAAGCTCTGATAAACGTGCGATTATATTTAAGAAAATACAGCTACTTACAATTCATATTTATAGAGTCGATTAAATCGAAATTTATGGATAGATTTTATGGCCAATTCTCTGGTTTTCGATTGAAATTTAATTAATTAGAACGGATAATACAATTGACGAATGAAAGTTGCTATTCTCAATTGCATTAATTTATTGTGACATCCGCAGTTAGATGATTTTTTCTAATTTAATAACACAAAATTAGTAGAATCTCTAACAATATCCGCTAACTATAGAATCTCTTAAATTCGCTCAGATTCCGAACAATACCATCAAGTTCTTCACTCTACAATGATTGTCATTTATTCTAATGTTCATGACATTGACATTTAAAATTACCAATAAGAAAGTTTCATATAAATCAAATATAAACCGCACCTAATTCTATTTATCTTTCTTTCTTTATACCATTATTCATAAGTAATGTTACTTGTTTTTTTCTCTTGCAGTTGTAATACTCTTTAAAGCTATCATTTACTAAATAGTAGTAAGAGATGGAAAATAGAGGAGCAATAGAATCGTAATCGACTGGTTCTAAATTGTGTTTAGTCGTTTTTCGTTTGGACGTCCGGATCAATTCGAGTTTGAGTAAAGTTAGCCTCTAGCAAATGTATAGAAATCAATAGATCTGTACCGTATTCTACACATTGTTCAGGAGTTTTACGTTTTATTTCCTGTAAATCCTGAAAATACGGACCAAGAGGGAAGAGACAACTCTCTTATATATCTATATATGTATTGAGAGGTATATATGAAGTTGAGTCGATTTCGTCCTGTTTTATATATCGGCTTTATCGTTGAATTGTATTGGTATTTGAATTATATCATCATGTCTACTGTAAAAAGAAAAACGTGGCCGCAATAGAGGCGAACGAAGAGATAAACCAGACAAAAATTGGTTTCACTCTATTGTCCTAAAACTGTCCAAAATTTTATTGGTTCGTATAATTTATTAGAAATTTTCTTGGCCAAAAATCTTGCATAATCAAATTGAAAGTATAAGAATTTTAATGAATCCGAATATCTTAATTAGTATTAAAAACATTTATCGATCAAACGATTTAATGCATATTCGGTGCTTTTCAACCGAATTTTCACGCAATCTCTTTGTTGTTCTATTATAAATAACACAGTAATTTTCTTTAGTCTTCTATTTTGGTTTTGATAATTCCACAAAATCTATTCTATCTGTAAATAATATTTAAATATAATTTGGCAAATGTTCTAATGTAGATAAATAATGTTGAATAGTGTGTATTTTTATTTTCTGGGAAGAACGCATTAGAAAAAAATTTATTAAAAATCAAAATCCCACGGATATTTTGCTTTAAATTTGAGAAAATATTCTTAATTTTATTATTATTAATTGTTTTTTTTTTAATTAACCACCCAATAATTATTCTGTCATATTTTGTTGGAATTTATGTTGGTATTATCCAGCAAATTAACAAAAATTCGACCTGCAATAGTGAATACAATAAATAATTAAAAGAATATTTCGTGCTACGTAAATTTATCGTTATCATTCTTTAATATTTTGTAGTAACAGGAATATTTAACAAATTTCCACACGTTAATAACATGATTGTTTTAAAATGTAACAACATAAACATACAAAATGAATTAATTCGGAACGATTGCTAAATAATGGAAAAATTATCTATTATTACAAACAATAAGTATTCACGTTAAAACTATTGCCATTATATTTAATTGGTATATCTACCAGTATAATTAGACGAGATATTTCTGTTTTTTTTTCCGTTGAACAAAACAAATCGACAATCAGTTAAATATAATTGCGTTCTTTATTTCGATCCGTTTATTTCCATTGAACGATTTTTGTTTAATTCTATCGAATAAACAAATTGAAATTTTGGACACCGATCAAATATCCATCTCGCAATAGTAAAGCAATTGGACTAGGTCAAAATCTAAATTTAAAAACTGACCATGTATATGTCTATACGTATTATAAATAAAGAGCTTTTTCACAAATACAAACAAAATTGAAACGTACGCGACAATAATGCGACGCACTTGAAACACGTTGAATTGATGCTGACGAGCTTGAAGCTTGTTATTTGGATGAACTTTGAGAATATCTAGAATACGGTAGAATCGTATTGTTTTTTACACAATTCTTGCTTATTTCAGCTTTGTAAATACTATTTACTGTCTATTTTTAGTTTACTATACGAGTAGAAAAGGGAGGGAAGCTGTTTTGTGTACGGTTTATAGATGGCGCCGATAATTGCATCAATTGCACTATTCGATAATAGAAAAGTGTTTTGTTTATAAGAATTTGATCAAATGTATAAACGTCTTAAATTTCAAGTAAATGATATCATGTTGCAAATAACAATAAATTATACTATTAGTGATATAACCTTTAAAAATAGAAAGCGATTCTCATCATTTGATTTCTTTATAGAATCATTATTGCTATTATCAGCATTATTATTATTTTTTTCAAATATTAACAATTACCTTTTAGACGCCCACTAACATGAATCTAGTTATAACTTTTTAAAAAAACTCGAATATTACCAATATAGATGCTAATTGTTTTGATAAAAAAACGAACAAGTTTAGTAAATAACAGAATTTCAAATAATAATGATAATAATGAGATACACGTGTTATGAAATCATCTATGATTTAGTAATGCAATGAATCTTAAATTATTGTTTTCATTATTTTTTATTATTATTATAAACAGAATCTAGAAATGCGTGGAGAAGGGACCCGAAGTCGTCGCAATAGAAATTAATATTTAATGAATTTCGGCGGTGTGTAAATTTCCTTAAAAAAAATAAATAAATAATTAAAGTCCAAGGTTTTCAGGTAATTACAAAATTTAATTAACGCTAATTATGCTGGATAATAATTACAATCAATATTGCGATTAATGTATGTATTTGGGTTTAAAGATTGGGAATTCCGATGAGTTTGAATGGAAGCTCGACTTATATAGAAATGTCACTGATCCCTCTTTCTACTAACATTTCTCACTACCATCAACGGTGGTGGTAGCGGAAGAAGCGTCAAAATAAATAAAATCAATACAGCACTAAAAATTAGTAAGTGGACAATGGCGCAATGGCAAAAAATTCGGGATATGCGCAAAAATAGAAAAACCCCCCATTGGAAAATGGTTAAAAACTACGTTCGTGCGCAACATACACATTTAAACCTACATACATAGGATATCCTATATACAGACAAAACAGAGAGGCAATAAAAAAAAAGAACCGTACAAACACTAAAGAAAAAAAGTCCATCTCTGATTGGTTCCCAATAATTACAAAATCAATACAATAGTCAGTTTAATGCAATTTAATTGATCAAACATTGACGGATTACGGGTACGTTTGAAAATTCCATAGGGAAGGGAAACGCTGAGGAATTTAGGAAAATAACGTGGAACGCGTCAACTGCCACCGCCAAAAATTGTGGGGGGAAAATCCGAAGAGGCGGGATGGAAAAAACATCAAACGAGATGGAGGTGCACACACACACACACAGGTTGATTACCCCCTTCCTTCTTTCGACACCGTCAGGTGTTTTTCTTTAATCTTTGAAATGACGCCGAGAAAGCATGCATTTCGGTACTTACGTTTGCGATTTTCCAAAACAAAAACAAAAATGATCGCTTTTTTACGGTCGTAAATTCGAAAAAAATTGATTATCTAAATGTGTATTGTCTATTATTTATAGATGGTTGTGTATGTTTGAATTTATACATAGAATGTGTTTGTCATCCACGCACGAAAATAGCGGAGATTCTCAGGACCAATTTGAGGCAATTGAGAGAATTAAAGATATTTGAGGAAAAAATTCGAAATATCGTTGATTTAATTCGAGCACGAGCGCATCTCTTTTTTTATTGTTGATTTATTTCGGATACGGTCACAACTTTGTTTTGATTTTTGTTTACGGGAATTTCGCACACTGCACTTTTACAATAATTAAAGAAAAAAATTAACATACCACTTTAAATAATTGTTAAAAATAACACCAACTTCAATTGATGTAAATCTCGAGTGGAATCTTGACCAACAACAAAAACAAAAACAAAAATAACAATCGATCACTTTACACACTTTTCATTAATTGTTTTATTTAAATTAATGTCGAAAAAGAATTATTTTTAATTAGATTTCTTTAATGACGGATAGAAAAAAAATCAAAACAACAACAATATGACAACAATGCACCCGAACGGACGACAATTGAATGTGTGCGGGTTTGCAATTGTTTGAAACAATCGCGTATCGAGGGGTCCGGTCCACAGCCGCCTTGCTTTAGTTTAGTGCGTGCAGAACAGTTGCGCGTCGACCTGCCGCGTTTACCGCCTACCACGATTTGAGCAGTGTACTTGCTCTCGGTGGCACTTAGCCTGCCATCATGGCTGCTGCTGCTGCTGCCGCCGATCAGAAAAACCAAACCATGTCCGCCCCAACTTACACTGCAACATTGCATTCTTCTCTCTTTACTTACCACTACATATATTCGCCACCATTTGCACCTATATTATAATCCTGTCAAGCGCGCTCTCTCTTTCTCTTCCATTCTATTACAATTGTACGATGAAGAAGAAAAACATTCCATTTAGTCTTATCCTTGTCCAGATTATTTGATGACGCCTACAATTCTCAATGTTGTTGTCCTACTTGTGCGCACATCCTCTCCTGTTTTCACTTATCTCTGAATGACTATATACTTTGTACAGGGTGATTCACTTTCGATGGTATTTTTTAATCCCCATAAAAAATATCTACATTTTTATTATATTAGGCGTTAGTTATTCAATAATTTTCAATCCTTGAGTCCAGTTAATTTCTTTTCCAATGATTTTATCAAATTTTAAATATTTACGAATTAACCCATATTTTCTTTATATTCTTAATAACAATCACAGGGAATTCCTTCAATTATTATTGTTAAATATAAGTTTGTTTTGTTTCAAAAGTCGTGGAATTTATTTAAAATTCAATTTCATAGTAGTTCCAAAATATTAAACAATTCTAAAAATTGTGGCTTTTTACACCAGTTTAATTTTATAAAGAAAGATGATTTAGGAATCTGTTTCTTATACAATTTTTTAAAAATTTTACACCCTCTTATATCGCTTTTTTTGAAAAAAATTAAAAACTAGAAATTTATTTATTATGGCTGGTACCGCTGACATGACAGCTAGAAAATACTACTTTTCATACTTTTAAAAATTCATGTTTTTTTCTATAAGATCTGATAACAATTTATTAATAAAATCCTAAATTATTAGAAAAAAATCCAAAATATAGATTTAATCGGCAAATTATTGAAGACTTTGTTTATTGCTCGCAGCTCGCATTTAAATTAAATCTAATTACCAACCTTAAGGAAAAAGTTACTACATTTTCCATTATTACACACTATATCGGAATGGACTCATTACGATACAGTAGCTAGAAAAATGCATTTAATTTCTCAACTTATACGGGATATACGTGAATTCCATCGAAAGTAAACCACCCTGTAGATCGTGTACATAGTAGTGTGCCGCCGCGTCGCCGCCACCACCACTACCACCACCATCATCATCTCAACTACCACTATCATCAATTGCACAAATAAACGCACATATACGACTTTTTCTTATCAGTTTATAATAACAAATGCACAAATATTTTAACAATTGACATTTTCCTAAATTCTTATTATAATCCAATTCAAAAACAACCCGAAATTAAGCTTATAAATAGAGTGCTATTAAGAATTTGAGAATTGACTTTAAGTATAATCTGACATATCTAGATCAATCACCTTAATTAACTAAATAGATTAAAAACAAAGAAAAAGGGACGGACTGAGATGAAGGTAAACTTCATACGCATGCAATAAATCTTTGGTTCTCGTCGAAAATTCGTCCGTTTTGAAAATTTCCATTACTCGACTTGAATTGGACGAGGCATCATTACAACAATTGAGGAAAAAAAAATTACCTGCCCTATTGTATGAGTCGAACAATAAACTTTTTGAAAATATACGCACATATTTTTTCTCTGTACATACATACACGTACAATTCTTCTAAATGGGATCACAAAAGTTTTGTACTTTCTAGCAATAGGGGGTAGTTTTGCCCTTAATGCACATTCTCTAAATATCTTCGTACAAAAGAAGAGTTAATCGACTTATGGCGAGTAAACAATTATCAAGAATAATTAAACGTGTGATTATTCTGAATAATCATTGAAACGGAAGAGTCGTTTCCTTAACAAATGACGTTAAACATTTTATTTCGGTTATATCTGTTTGCACATATGAATATTTAAAGATGAATTATTGAAAAAGATTGTCGTCTATACATGGATATTTTATTCGAAATATTGGAATAATGCAAATCGAAATTCAAAATTTTTGTATAACTCCACTATTCCGTTTTATTTAAGTATTCGTCTATCTTTTTTTTCCTTACAGCTCTTTATTTATAAATTGAAAAATTTATTTCCGGTACGTGTGAATGTGCGAATGCTTGTTCGCATATTTTCGTGTGTGCATCTTTCGGCCGACTTTCCCCTTTTTAGAAACATCACCACCAACGGTAGATCCCACCCCATTTGTCACAGCACCGCGTGAAAGTGGTGTATGTTGTAAGTACAGTCAACGTGTAAATCTCTAATAAGAATACGTAATCCGGCTATTATCGTTTTATTTAAAATTCAATAATTGTAGTTAAATTTGTTTATTTACTCACATATTATGTGACGGTGTAATGTTAGGCACCGGGTGCACAATTTTCTACACATGATATTTTTGTATTTTTACTGTTTGTTGTTGTTATTGTTAGTATTGTCGGATGAGCGCGCGCTTTTTCCTTCTTTGAGGGATGATTCTTATTGTCGTATTGACTAAACACTGCTGCAATGTTCATGTGTAAAATGTTTTTTGTGGCTGTTCAATTCGTAACATGGCGTACCATACGCATTTGGCCCCGCACCACCCCGTCTTTGCGCGTATTTCTCTTCCGCCCTTACTTATCCCACCCCTCTTAACCCCGCACAAAACAAACCATATCGATTTTGGGCGAGCGTACCTAATATATACTTGCAGTAGTTGCTAGGGTATATACAAGAAATTCTGATTCATTCATCGACTTACGTTCAAATTGCAACCACCAACAACCGAATATCATTCAATTCGTATAATAAATCCAACAATAGTAAACGTAACGCTTAACTTGATTCAATAATATTATCTAACGATATGAAATTGCTGATGTATGTCCCTTTATAAGCACTCTACTAACACTCGTATGTATGTGGTGCAGATACGCATACACATACAAATACATTGATATTCCCAAAACATTGTATGAAGAAAAAGAAGAAGAATAAGTGGCGGAGACGAGAGGGAAATACTCTTGACTCCTCGGGGCCGAATAGTAATAAAAATAAGATGGACGCCATTTTGAAATGACTTTTTATAGGGCCATAAAGTATAAAAATCTCATCTAGGTGCAATCAATACGTGGGTACTTTTTATTGTAATGTTGAGTTAAAAGTGTATTAGGGCTTACGTTACAATATTAACTTTATCCTTTATACCAATGTAGCTTAAAGGTCTATTTTCTATAAAACTGATGCTTACGTAAATAATCCGTCTTTTATTTTTTATAATGGTGAATTTCACCGTGTGTCGAAAATGGTCTTACCAGGTGCGGAACTGGTAGCATTTCTGCAATTTTTATTACCAATAAAAACCTCATATGTATATCCGATCCCTTTTCTCTCGATCTACGTGTATATCTAAACATATACACATTTACAAACACATCTATATAGGCTGTTTAGCGAAATAAACGTGTTTACATTTTTATATCGCCCTTGTAACTTTTCAATCTTCTATAATAAACAACAATCACTTATTTTATCCGGTCAAGTTGTTCCATTCTTTTCTCTCCTCTATTATCGTTCAACTATACTTATATTTGTTCGTTTTTTTTCTTTAACATTTCCTTAAACTTCGTCTTAGCTCATTTTTCCTTTATCAATTTTCTCTCCTTTTCCATTTCTTTCAACAAACATCAAAGACTCCCACAGGACTGCTTTTATCCATATATTTATCGCAACTCTAATTTCATTTATAGTCGGAGAATTCACTTTGTAGCAAAGTGATTTCTCATTTATGACAGACTAACACTACCAACCATCCAACTTATTTTAAATTGGAATAGATCGAACGAAATTGATCAACAATGCAGTAAATTTCGTTGTGTTTTTCCATACTGGCTTTGTTCTGTTCCGGTTTTTGTTTAATTTGTCATTGTCGTAAAATATTAAAATGTTATCTAGTTTAAATTCAACAAAATAAAATCGATAAGAAGTTGTGTGAAAGAGGAGAGCAAACGGATATGTTTCAGGCCCCAAGTTAAATTTGAAGTAAACTATATGAATTATGTTCTAGTTACTTGATTTGAATTGGTAATAAAATTGGGAAAACAGAATTTATTTTGATTTATGTCGATATTACATGAAGCAAAAAATAATCGGGCAAAAACAGGAAATTTATTGGTTTGTTTCAAATAATAAGAAAAATACTAGCTAAAGCAACGTTCATTTTAAAATATTTCCCACTTACTCAGATTACACAAATCTATCATTTTATTGGAATTTAAAAAAAAAAGTTAAACTAATCGCCTTACATCTTTAGAGATAAATAATAGTTTATATATCTATAAACCCAATCTAGTATTGTTCTGATGTAAGTTCTGGCAATAGGGTGAGTTTTTACAATTGATTAAATATTTATATATAAGGGTAAGTCGGTAGTTGTGCCCATTGGTACGGTCAAATGTCAATAATTAACGCCCCAATAAGTTCGTATGGATTATAGGTAATCGATTGCTTAATAAATGAAATCCCTTATCCGATTATTACAGGGTAAAGACCAAATAAATTCTACTAAATGCTTATCCTTACAGTTTCCACTGAAAACCTACAAAAGCTACACAATGTGGATGTTTCGTTCAAACATTCACGCACTGTATTCGTTCTATCTTGTTTTATATTCGTCTAAATATACAACCATCGGCCTTTATAAATACATACATAGTTATAACTAAATTGTCAATATTATATGTGAAAATATAATCTTCCCCACGTTCATTTTCATTTGAAACTATGATGACGGCGTTCTTTTCAATGAGCTATTTACAATTGGAGTAAAGGGAAATTTCAGCAACATTTATGCATAGCAACTTTCACCCTTTATGTTATGTATTATTGATGTTCCTTAGTATTTTGTATTTATGTTATACAACAAATTTACCGAACATTGTAAATACAATCTATTGTTGGTATTTATCAATTCACCCCCTTCAAATATCTGTATGAATATGTAGATATCGTTATGTATGTTTAGGGTAATTTTAGCAAATCTCGACATTATTTTTTCATATAACAAACATTAACGAATTCTTCAATCTAGAAATAATAGCAAATTATAGAATAAAATAAACAATCAATTTTATCCAGTTGATAAAATTCGAATTTAATCATTATTTCCCGAATGATTTAAACGTACATACATATAAACCGCATTACAAGAACAAAGACAACGTGAAAGTAGATGTAGACAATACCCAGGACCACATATGGGAAGAATGTAGAAGAGAAGATACAATAATCCAAGCGATAAATTTACAAATTGCCATTGCAAATATCTGTTTGGGAAACAACAAGACAACCCCCTTTATACTATAAAAGGCGACGATAAACTGTTGCAAATTTGGCACGTTTTGTTTACGACTAGAACATTACTCGAACTCTCGAATAGACATCTTTATTGTTGTTAAAACGACGTTACAACCCCTACTATGGGGCGGTATTTGACAATTGTATTCGTTATCGATCTGTAATTTACAATGAATAAAAAAATGTTTATGTACATTCAAAAAATTGTAATCCTCAAGATACCGGAGGACAGAAAACAAGAATTGGCGTGTAAAGCAAATTTGTCGTTTAACGGCATTGTGAACTCTTTTTTCTCGTGTAGATGCCAATATTTGAGCAACTACTAAAGTTTCTGGCCTAAGGAATTCAATTTTATCTTTATTTGTAGTAGAAATTTAGATAATAATAGTTGTAGCAAAGTGGGTAGTTTGAGATTTTCAATTTGGACAATAAAAAGTTTTCAAATTGCGCGCCAAAACATTGGGTTGGTAACAAAACTTCCCAGATATTTCTAACCTTACAATTCCAAATTTGGTAATGTCATTCGTATTCGCGCCTTTGTAGTGAGCTTTTCTAGTATTTTTAACTGGTGAATCTACTTTAGTAATTTTAAAATATGTTAAATTTTTGCTTGCGTTTTTTCCAAATCTTGTAAAAACCGTTAATTATCTTATTTTTATGGCTAATAATTTCAGTGGACAAGTTTTTTAGTCGAATGCGATCAAAATAATTTGCGTTACAAGCCGGTATTTTTTGTCGTTGGTTGTACAATTTTGCGATAAATTTCCTTGTAGGTAGTTCTAATGTCGGTAGAACGGTCCATTAAAAAGCAATTGTGGATTTAAATCAGTTTAAATAGAGCCTCCAAAAGGTAGGGAATCACAGGAACACTGAATACGCAACTATGTCGGCACGATTCAACGCTTTGTTGTACAACGGGGAAAAATGAGCTGTCATCAAGTCAAAGTTGGTCTTAAATATTCGTCAACTGGTTCGTTTCGAACTTATTTACATTGTAGTAGCAGGAAAAAAAATTGTCAATCGATAATCAACTAATTCTCAACAAACTTCTTTTTATTTTCCGTTAGCGCGACAATGGTATCGAGTTTCACAACAACGGAAATATCAAATAAAAATCAAAATTTAAACAGAAAATGTGGTTGGGTCAGTGATTGTTTTTATTTTTTGATTCTTAGAAAGTAAAAAGTTCACATCGTATGATTACAAAAAAATTAGACACCATATGGATAGAATCAAATAACGATAATTAAATGTTGGTATTAAAAAGACTGCAATATTTTTTTTATAAAGAAAGAATAACACATGTAACAATAGAATTGCCGACAAAGTAACCTACAAAAATTAAGGAGAAAATTTAAATTTTAGATGAAGCCATACAATAAATATAGTGTGGTCATTATCATTACGTACCTTTGCTGTTAAACTGGATTAAAAGTCCGGTTTGGTTTATATTTCTTTCCTCTTTTATTTCTATAGTTATGTTAAAAAACAAATAATCAACGACAACAACATATTATAGAGTTTGATGGGATTGGAAACGGACCTCATGAAATTCATTTGGGCTTGTTGTTCAAATCAAACAGACAAACAAGCCACAAAAATAATTCCGTTGCATATAGTTAAAGGGTCGGTAAACACTAAATTTATTTAAAATGAAATGGATTTCTAAGAAATACGATTCTTATTAACTTACTAATATAAATGAATGTTTGGAAAAATAACGCGTAAATCGACTATAATGTTGCAATTGTAAAACGGAAAAATTTTGGCGTTGTTTGTGTTGTTTATATTAATGAGACATGCCGGTCAAAATTGAAAATTCAAATGTAATCTCTTAAATTTATTGATTATGAATATATACGTTTTGTTTTATACAGTAAGTTATAATGGTCTTTTGTTTTAGAATAAATTTGAAACGAAAATTATGCGTTACAAAATTGATCATTATCAATCAATAAAAAAAATATTACCGTAATTATTACCCATTAATTAGATAAGTTTTTTCTTATATAGATTTATTCTACTAGATAATTATATTTTACGATTTAAAAGTTCCCTGATTAATAATTTCCTAACAGAATGAACCGTTAAAGTTTTAACTGCAGCATCACGTATTCGAAGAAAAACCTGTTTAAAAGATGATATTGTTCAGAATATTAGAAGCATAAACTATTCTTTACAGACGGATAGAACTGTTTCATCATGACCGGCTGCAATGGGCGAGCACCAAGCTCCTCTATTTAGCCCAAAATGCTAGAAAGACAAAACAAGGTAATTCATCGACATCATTTCCAACTATCATCCTCGACGAAAAGCTCTGATTAATCGAGAAAACTTCCACCAACCCCCTTAAAATGTTAAATTTTCTTCTTGATTATCTCTGAGAAACTTTCCGTTTTTCTGTTTAGTTAATGTGGCGCCTATATGCAGCCGAAATCTCATTCTTTGCCAAAATACACACCGACTTATCTGTAAAGATGTGGAACGAAAAAAACATACCCTTAAACAAGGTCAAACCCTACAGTTATCCTTATTCAACTCTTATAGAAGTCCATTTATCTCTATCTTTATTTATTTTTTCCCAACTTAACTATGTGAGTGTGTTTGTAGTTTATATGTTGTATGTTATGTAGGGAGAAACGAGGTCTACCCTGGTACAATTCGGTGAATCGATAAACAGACGCCTTGTGTTGACGTAAGCATCGTTCGAAAAGCGTCGCGGCGCCCAACGGAAAATTGCGAATTTCCACGATGGTCCAGGTGGCGTACTGATTGACATTTCTTCATGCGGGGGTGCTGTGCAACTTATTTAATAATATTTAAATATCTATTTGTTTTCTATTAAGAAAACATTAAATTAAACTTGATTGCATTGATCAAAGATAAAGCGATTTATTTATTTAATTTGAACGTGCATTGAGGTGTTGGTTTTTCGTGTTTGGTGGTTGATAGTAGTGTGAAGGATATTAAGTTGTTGTGGCCTGGCCTTCACACCTAGATTTTTGATAAAATTGATAATTTTTCGTATTTCCAATTCAGTATTTTCAGTGACAATATTCCTCCCAATTTAGTCTCCAATAACAGCCAATTTCCACAATAAATGACACTTTCAATCATCAATTCCAATCGCAATCCTTATCCAATTGATATAAACATTAAATAATGACATTATCTAACTTATGTGTAGATTAGATTATAACGGTAATAATAGATTGGTTGTTTTAAAATCGACAAAAACTCAAATCAGTGTCAGTTAACCTCTATTCAACAATGATCGCGTAAACAATTAAAGCAACAACATGGTCTAAAAGGGCCATGACATCTCGTCAACCACCCACTACAATCGGAGACTGCCAGGGGACAATCACCCCTCAACTTGCTACCCAGGTGAGTTGGATTCTGATTAGCGAATACATTGATTTTTTTCAATTTCTATAAGAAAAAAATTACAAATTACACAAAATCCATCGTGAATTAATGCGACACCCACACCATTGTCTCAACATTAAAGGCACTCCCTTTATCCGTAAAATAAACAATAATTAAGTTGGAGATTTCAAGACAATACCTCATTCTAGACCGTCAATCGGGCTAATTGCCGTTTTCGATTGAATTTAAAAATAATTTAAAACGGTTTATTGTTCGACAAGTATTGGAAATAATAATAAATTGTAATAAATGAATCAATTATAGGGAGCTATTCGTTTGCCCTTTATCAATTCGACGACGATTATACCCGATTTACAAGGCCTAAATTTCTAATTAATAATGCTCATTGTTGATACTTTTAAACAGCTGTCGAATATTGTTTTGAATGTCATTTATTCGACAATAAATCCATTACTGTTCGCCCTAGTTCCATACTTTAACCTTTAATAAATGGTATTTCATTATTTCTTTGTAAATTTGTAGCCCTTCTTCTATAAAAATACACAAAAATCGATCATTCTAAAATGAAACTTTAATGAACAAATTTGAGTTGTTAAATTAAAGAAGATACACAAACGACATATTTTCACAAGACAATAATTCAGAGTTTTATTTAGATTTCTATTTAAATTTTTCTCTTGGAATTAATGTTTCCTGTTATAAAAATTTCGATTAATCAGTCGAACACCGAAATATTTATCAAGAATAAATATTGTTGTGTACTTATAATTGCCAAAATTTCGCTTATCAAACAAGTATACCTCACATGTCCGCATATGCCAAAAAAAAACAAATTGATAAGAGGGTCTTACATTTCCGGTACAAATATCTAACAACCTTGAATTATCACCACAAAATAAACGAAAATAATTATTTTCCATCCTTTGATTAAATAAATAATTATTTAAATTCGTGTTTTTAATAGTAGAAAAAGATGGGGAATGTGGGCGATTATAATAATTTCGGCTAGGCGATAAGTAAACCAATATTTTAGTGTGTTGATAATTAAATAAAATTGAATATTTTCTTGCCACCTACGTTGAAAATCTAAAACTATAAATTTGTGATGATTCATCAATGAATATTAAACGTGCAAGATTCTAGTGGAAATAACAAAATTTCGAATAAACTTGTACAATTTTCATTGTTCTTGATCGATTTAGGAGATGTCTCAAACAAAGTGGAATGACGCTATAAAATCCCCAACCTTCTATTATTGTATTGTTTCTTGACCGTGATAGCTCAATAAAACCGATATTTCCAAATATTATTTTATATCAACAAAGTTCCATCTCGATATTGCCTTTTATGCATGTTTCGTTTTTTGATTTTATTACAATTTAAAATCTTATATTAGAACGATTGAAAAGTTTCTGAAACCGGATCGGATTCAATTCTTTAATAATAACAACAACAACAACATCAACCCCTATAGAATTAACAAAAAATAAAGGAAAATAGATCTTATCGTATTACCTTAGTTAAAAAACCTGGCATTCTTTTAACGGGACAAATGTTACAATTTTCCTTCTCTTTCCGTCTTGATCGCTGTCGATATTTTTGTTTCTTTAAAAAATTTCCGATAGATTAATATTAGAAGGGAAAAAGGGCGTTTCATTAGACGACAACCAGAGTTAGTTGGCGGCGTCAGGTAAAGTTCAAAAAAGGTATACATCCCTGTTTTTTTCGTCGCTCAATGGGGTGAGGTAGAAAACTGGATTTAAATGGCATTTTAACATCAATTTACACTTGAACCAATTCCAACTTAATGTATATTTATTGATTGCAGAAAAGGGCGTCGTGAATTGACGTTTCTTTACAATATGATTAAAACGACAATCACGATTGGAGTCTTATCTTTTATTAAAACAAAAATCATCCATCTGCCGGGGTGATAATCGAATTTTTGCTGTTCCTCCCGCCTTAATATTCGTTTCTCTCTTCGTTTTTTTTTGATGTCTCAAAGGTATGCAGGTATATGAATGCAATGACAGGCCGTAGGGTCCGTTATGTAAGCCAAGTTCGATTAAGGGTAGGAGTGAACCACCGTTTTATAAATAAATTTTTTCTGTATAAACCGTCGACCATTTTCAAACGGGATTATATTTCAACTTAGAAGGATTGAACATGGAATTAAAGCTCCTTTTATGTTTTCGATTTAAAAGCTTTTATTTTTTTGAAGGCTGCATCATGTGAGTGCCGGTTAAGTTTTCAATTATTCTTCAGTTGAAAGTAATTGCGTTGAGTGTAATGCTCACCAATCTATTAAAACCGAGTTATATTTAGACGGGAATAAGATGCACGTGTGATCACAGAAAAATACTATTTTCGTGACAAAATTAGTACAGCTGTTTTATTTTATTTTTTTAATTTACTTGAATTCAATGAATTTTAACCTGGAAAATTGACGGGTTTAAAAGGCAGCGAAAAACCCGAACCTACCTCAAATTCTCCACTGATTCAGCAACGGACCCTTTGTTTACCTCTCTCTATATCAAGAACACGATGGAATGAAACCAAACTATCGTCACTTTCGTTTCTCTAACGCAATCTGTATGTTAAATATTGAAACCAGAAAGAATCTCACACTTTTACAAAAGTTTTACGATTATTACCCTCTATCTAGATAGTTTTTTTATCCCCTAACGTCCATCATTTTAATTCCCAAAGTTACCACAAATCGACATTTCTACCTGCAATATGGCATTAGATATTATGATAATGTAACGACCTATTTCAAGCCAATCATGCCACGAACAATAACAGACTGCATTGCGTTATTTTAAATCATCTAAAGAAAGAAATAAATAAAATATGGCAGTTTTAATTAACAACAACAACAAAATGGGAAACTATATAAAGAAATAATATTTAAAAAATGTCGATACAATTGGTTTGAAATTGTGTGGTTTTACCTGTGGATATATATTTTTTTTTGTCTTCAGGTGGTTGTTGGACCGCCTGTTGGTTTGTAATGTTAGCTATATCAACTAAAATCCGAAAATTTAGGGGAGTGGTGCCTGGGTTCATTTCAACCACCTTGCATCTTGAAATGTTAAATCGTCTATTGAATATGTCGGAGATAGGCTCTGACACCCTCAACCCTCGACTATTGTTCTGAAAATATGAAATCTGCTAAATAATTGTAGCCCTTGTCTGGACTGCTATGATAAATGTGAGGGACTCTATATTGCTATATAGCCGTTTGTTGTATAATTCCATGACTTTTTACATTTATTAATTTAATGAGATAGGAAAAGGTGCAGGTAGAGATGGACGATCCGTCAAGTATACTTGATACGGAGCCTAACGAAACTATTTTCCATTTTTCCCCTCTGTTTATTAATTTTATTCAAATACAATTTGAAATTTTAATTGGTTAAATTGTGCAGAAAACATTATGCGCCTATACGTTCCAAAAATAAAAACACCATCTTCTAGATCATTAGACAATTTATTATATGATATCGGATTCCTTTATATAAAAACCGATTTTTTGGTACAAGAAAACAAAAGGAGCCTTGAGACAGTCAAAAGAATTTTCCAAATACCTAGACGTGTACATATTAAATGTATAAAGTCTCGTTTAAATCATTAGAAAAAACTATATATGTTAATATAACGAAAGTATCCGCCAGTTTTTCGATGAAGGAATTTTACGGAAATTCTTCGATCAAAACCACCGAAATCGTTCAATATTTCATCGTCCTTGAATAATGACGCTTAATTCTAGACGAAAATCGTGTGTATTATTCATCGTTGTGTGCCAAAGACCTGGTGAGATTTCAAATTCTAAAGTCTGAATTGAACTAATGACGATACTATTATAGCAAAATCTAAAAGTCTAATAACCCATAAGATAAACGATGATTCGGCTAAATTTCTAATATTCACCGATTCAGTGTAATGATTTTTTTGTTTAAATTTCTAACTTTCTATTAGCGTATTAATTTCATTCATAATTTATTCGTTTTTTTCTATAGTCGTCTAAAATTATTATGCATCCTTGAAGTCTAACTGATAATTAAATAGGTTTTCTTCTAGTCATCGATGAACGTAAACGTCTAATTGAAATAATTTTGCATTTATTAATGAGGAACTCGCATCAAAATTCTTGTCAGTGTTTCATCATAACAGTAATATTTCTTGAGGCGTCTTATATCAATTTGATAAAGACTCGTTTTGTTTAATTCCAACAATTTGTCGTTGTCATTTTTCGACAACATTTGATCTGATTTTAATTGACATGCGTGGGCAAATTAATTTAAAAAAGAGTTGAAGCAATCCTCGATTGTTTGCAAATAAGACAAGATCTAGTATCGATATAGAATTATAAAAAATGATACTTGATTATCGTAAAACAGCCATTAATTTGTGTCATTTCTAATCAATGTTGAATAATAAATATGCATAAGGGTGTAGAATTTTCGGTAGTTTCCCAATGAATAAGCCTGAATGCAATTAATTCTCGCGTGTGTTTCGTTTTTTTATTGTACAGTTGGGGAAGAAATGATACATTTGGAGAATTCACCTGGTGTTGTCTATATTAAAAGGCCATTAAGATCCATCTGCAGCCGTTGATAGAGGAGGAAAAGGGTTCGCAGCGCGTTCAACAGCACGTGTCTTCGCCTCACTATGACCACATGACAAGCTGATAGCATTTCAGACTTGATTTAAATAGACATAATTTATTTTTTCCGCAACTTATAACGATGTTTCATTTAGTGATTTGTTAATCAATTGCTAATCAAAACAAATTTTGCAATCTGTTCTGTTCAAGTCAGCTGTTAAGTTTTTTTTAATAACTGACCTGTCCATCATTGTTCCCCTTGTACCCAGTAAACAAGACGTTAGATCACTGAAATTTGTTGTTAATTTTATTCTATCTTGGTTGTTGATTGGAAATTACTGAAAATCAATTATAAATTTCAGAATATTTCGGGTGAGGAGAGTTTAGAAGGATTGGTGGCGGCGGGCGGTCCGCCACCGGCTGCCATTCTGGGCGTCCGTCACAAACATCGCACTCGGAAATACACCGCTTCCGGTAGCCTCAGTGACAGTTCCTCCAGTGTTAAACGACAGGTTGGTTTTCTACAATCATTAAAACTGAATATTTCGTTACAAAAAAAATTTTTGAGTCTTCTTCAATATAAATTAAAGTTTGTTAAAGGGTTATAATACACTATAATATGAGATGATATTTGGATTAAGCGCAATATAAGATCAAGTTCCCATGTTTGGCTTTATGGTTTCAAGTCGACAAACTATTTCACTCCATAAATTCTTAGGTTTCCTATCACGTTAATTACTAATTAAGTAAAAAGCCTTCTACGGCGAGCAACTCTAGAAAATTTGTAGGGAGAAAACTTGTACACATCACAACTAATCCAATTATATTGATTATCGAATATAAAGGGATAAGAAATAGGGGATGATGATTGAAAAAGTAGAACTAAATTGAAAATTCTCTATTTTAATTTTCTACAGCACACGTCGCTTTTTTATTAGCCCATATTTTAGGTGTGTAATTAACTCCACTAAAGCGCTACATTCAATATATTTATAAATACAATTATTACTATTATATGGCTCGGCTTGTTGCATTTATATAGATAGTCGAGTACAATATAAAGAAGAAACTTTCACATCTGCTCGTTATTTTCATGTTATTAAACGTTATTATTCAAGGACCGCCACGTTTATTACTCTTATAATGTTTAATAGTTGTTTTTTTGAGTACGATCTACACACGCCTAACATTATTCTGATATAAGAAGAGATGATGTCGAAAAGATGCGGAGGTCTTGAACAAGTTTAACTGGCCACTGACCACATGCCACAGGGTCGGACTCCCACACGAATCTATCGATAATTCTATTATTCCTTTATTCACAAACAAACAACACGAAATTTCAACGAAAACAATAGGTAATTGTCGAAATCGTCTCTTTTTCTCTCATTTTTAAATCAATAATTCACGTATTGTCCATTCTATTTTAGTTTAGTTGATTTTATAAACCCACATTATCTACTCCAAATACGGACCTGGATTTTATCTCGTCAATGTACAGAGAGAATACATTAAATTTGTGATTAATTGATCACTAAGAAACGTGTTGATTATATTGAAATTAATGTCGGCTATAAATGATAAAATTGTACGTATTTATTTTTTCAACAATAGAAACAACCCTAAAAGGGTCGACAATTTTAAATTTTAATTGTTCTCGAATAGATCAAATTTGGTTGTGTTTGTTTCGATATAACAAACAGATTAAAGGATGATTACGTTGTTATTTTAAAATAAACTGTCGGGACTGATTCGAAAAACAAAATGTACTAAAAATTAATAACACCGTGTTGTTTTATTAATGAGAATCTATCAACAAGATAAATAAGTTAATTGACATCTTCTCGATACCTGTATTGAATGTTAATTAAAAATAGAAAAATAATACAGTATGCCAGTCAAATTAACAAATCATTTATATTAATTTCGATTAAACTGTAATTTACTGAAAGAGAGAAATATTAACGAATTTAAATAATTATAGACACCTATAATATACCTACCTGTATAGTTATAAATATATTCGTGACTTATTCCAAAAATAAATGATTCTTTGAACATAAATTTAGTCAGGCAAAGGCATGATTATTATGCCCTTTCATGGCTTCTAGCATTGAATTTGGTGCGGCATGTGCGCTTAGTTAACAACTATACACTTCACTACAGTCTTGAAGATATCAAATTTTGATAAATAAATTCTATTTGGTCACGCTAAATACACATGCATTTTGACTATTTTATTTTAGAAAATTTAAATAATACGATTTTCCTAATATTTCCATCAATTGTTGATCAAGTTTCGTTCATGTCAAGGGATAAATTGTGGAAATATTTACAGTCTAAATGTAAATAATCGAGGAAAAATACTGTTTTACGGTTGCCGGATTATTGAAAGAAATCATCAGTTACTAAATATTCTTAATTTTTATTTATAAATTCTCGACCATTTATCAAGCATTTATTATAATTATTGGTAGATTTTTCATAAATTAGAAATTTATCGTTAGTATTATTAGAGTGGACGTGGAGTCGAGTTTCCTAATAAGACGACACCTGTCTTTGGTATATTTTTGTGTAATGATAAATTTTATAACCAATTTAATTATTACAATTCAACTGTAATGAATTTAGAAAAAAAACCTGATTATTTCGAAATAATCACATAATTTATTCAATTCGAAAATAAAATCAAACTGTACAAGTAAAAAACGAGGTTTAAATAATTAGAAAATACACGATAACAAGTTTTAATTGGTTTTATTTGTTATTTTTAATGAATTGTTTATTAAGTTAAAGCAGTTACAAAATAACCAACTAGAAAAAATTTATTATTAATGAGTATTGTCGATATAAACTTGACTAACTACAATTATAACCGAACCTTAAATTTCGTATAACAGGCGCAAATTTTATTATTTCGCCGTACGTGTATAATTTATTACATTTCGATTGAATTAGAAAAAAATTTGGAATTTTCAACTGTTTTGCATAATTATTAAATAAAACATTTAACGGAACTCAATATCTGGCTTTACTACTTACATGTTCTCGCAGTTGTATCGCGAAATTTCCATAAAATCTATTTAGTGGCCAATATCAAATGATTTCGATAAAAGTAGGAAATGTTAAATGTAGTTAACAGTACCGTTGTTATTTTTTTCCAAACAATCTATCGAAATAAAGGTCAATTAGCTGGTAATAGAGTTCAAGTGAATTAATTTACGGAGAAATCTTCACGGAAATTTCAGGAATAGTGAAATCGAGAAAAATCAATTGAATTATGTGCAATTTGATTTCGGTTGTTAACCTTTTAAATCTGCTGTTACTATTATTACCTTGACTCTAGAATCGCATTAGACACCTGTTAATTATCTAGGATAATGGTATTCGAGTACCTGGACGCTATTGAATCAATTAATGATCATTTTCGAATTCACCAAATCAAATTTATTGGACGATCTGCGTCTTTATTGCTTTAGGTTATCCTGTAATTTCACCAATAAGCGGTTAGACTTGTCTAAATAGCATGTTTAAAAAAGTATAGAAGAAAAAAACAATATTTGCGGAACATTTTAACTGTAAATGAAAGCACCTATAATTGACTATAAAATAATATCCAATTAACAATCGGTTTTTTTTTCTAACTAGTTCTTCAATTTCATGCGGCTGTGATCGATTTTTAAAATACTTAAATGGAAATCTCCTGATTTATTCGATGACAATATTTAGATTTCTTTTCAATTAACAATGGAAATTCTATGTATGGATTGTTTTATCGAAATTGATGATAATTGTTGTCAAACTGGCTTTCTATTTAATTCAGTGTTTTTGTGGAAATTTTATTGAAACACACTCTCTCTCTTTCGTTCTTGCTGAAATACAAGAAAAGAAATCATTAAAAGTAATTATTTTGATACTAAATCTTAAAAAAAAATAATACAGAGACAAGAATGCAAAGTTGTAAAAAATATAAGCGAAAAAATCCGCTGTCGGCAACATCTGTAATTTATTAAAAGTTGTTTTGCAGTATAAAATTTCAATTTTCTCATTACAATAGTTTCAACAACACAAATTAGCATTCGGTAAAAACAGAATTGATTGATGCCAAAAATGGGACCTAAACTGCAGGTAATAATTGGGACTCACTACTCGATCTATTAACTTTGTTGTTATTAAAAATCAACTTCAATATTCATATTTCAAATAATTACCGAACACAATTCGAATATTGTGAAGGGTTCCAGACGCTGTTAATTTTATTTTGACGGAAGTTCGAATTTGAGGCTCTCAACATTTAAAAAGAATTAATTTATATGTATATGTATGGCCATGAAGTAAGCCAAATTACCAAGTCAGACTATTTTCAATATAATCTTAGTATTATGTATATTGTTGTTTTAGAATTTCATCAATCGACCACCACAAAAATACATTAGACTTCCTGTTTTTCAGGTCACTCCCACAATTATTTCCAATCGATTCGACATTTATTGACCAAAATTTCAGCTTACAATGCAAATTATCGATGATAGTTTTGTACGAAAACAACCCGTTAACGTTGATTTGGCGACTCGTTGCGCAACCTTGCCCCAATTTCGCCCCCGTTTCGCGTTATTTCAAAAGTCGAGATTACCAAAATTTGATTTAGCGAAACTGGCAAGAGAACGTTTTGCCAGTTTCGAGTCAATTTGAGAGACTATCTTCTGAATTATAACCTAGGTTACTTTGAGGCAACTTGACTAATCCACTAGATTAGAGTTTGATTCTTCCAATATGTCTAGTTTTCGATTATTAAAACTGTTCTTCTAGCCTTTGAGTTAAGTCTGCTGTATTTGAATAGTCGAAGTGTACAAGCCGAGCGTTTTGTTCAATTTATTCACTATAATTATCGATCATGTCTGCTTTTCACTATTTAAATTAAAGAATTTCTAGTTGTATTACAATAATAATTACAAAAACAAGTCGAGAATTGACAGTAATTACAAGTCAATATCAAATGAAATTATACCTTTCTAGTTGAATGTAATTTCACGAGGGGCATTGTTGCATCACAATTTCTATAGATATTATTATATTATGGTACCATATAGAAAAATCTATTGTTAATTTAACGAGCTTGTTTTAATAACAGGGGAATAAAGACTAGTTTTCGGCACTGTCAAAGATACTAACCAACTATATTGGAGTATATTATACATACTAATATATGAAGAAAGAAGAAAAAAATGAGAGACCTTAGAGAATTAGTAAATCAATCTTTTTCACTATACAGCTGCAACTTATTTTCGAATTTTTTTACAACTTATTATGATTTTTATGAACAGTTCTAAACTGTGTTTATGATCTTTATTGTAAGTCGTTAAATTAATTCCAAGAAAATGCCAATTAAGTTTGTAAAGAGCTTTTTAATCTAGTTCTACTACAGTAGTGTCATTTGACAATTAGAAATAAATCCGATTGGAAATTGGATAAAAACTCAATCGATTTAGAAAGTTATATTTTATTAATATAATAAATTAGTCAATACACACATTTCAATATTTGTCAATTACAAGATAAAAGCTTTTAAATGATGGATTATTCAATCAACAACAAAAAAAACCGTAATGCTTTTTGCATGTAACTGCATAAAATGTCAAATTGTTACATTATAATTTCGACGATAACGCTAAAAAATATATGGATGTGTTTGCAAATCCAACAAACACCCCCTTTAAACAACATTCTTGTCCATCGTTTCGGTTCTTTTTTCTCGTCTTCTGGTTTTTAAACAACATATTGCTTGAAATTACGGCAACGACCAAATGTTTCGGCTATTTTTCAAATGTCAACATACCCATCCTCGTCGACTGCACTATATTCGCCTGAAATTACAGCCGACTATCTCAACATGTTGTTGTGTTTGTACGAAACAAATGTCCATTTTAGCATGCACATGAAATTAAGGGCTGAAGCCCGATTTACACCCGACAAATTTGGAGGATTTCTACACGAAATTTCGATGTTCGATATTTACAAATAAATGTGAAAGTTGAACTTTTTTCATGAAAACTAACGATTTTCGTAACGAATAAATTAGCAATCTGTAGACGATTATTATTATTAATTCCGTTATTTGTTATTTTGGTGAAATTAGAAAATTTTGTTTGTCGCATTTAATGTTTGTTGTTTACCACAAACAATTTTATAGGTCTTGAAGTCGAATATTTTATGTACAGTCTTCTTATCATCGACTCAATAAATTCTTAATAAAACCTCATTTATTGTAGTTGATTGTAATAAATTACAACATTTAGAAAGACTCATTATTAGTGAATTTTTTTCGATAAGATCTACATTTGCGCCCCCATATCTCTACAATAGTTTGATGGTATAAAAGAAGACATACATCAAGTTTATTCTTGAAAAATCCCGACGTGTTTTAGTTTGAAAGTCAGCGATTCGTGAAAACGAGCATGACTTTTCATAAAAATCGAAAATATCATAACTTATAAATATCACCAGGTATACCTACGTATAGTTGATTCTAGTTGAAATGTAAACGATCAAGAAGAAAAAATATATCCATAGATATAGAATTGTATAATGCATATAACGAAATCCAAATTTTTCTATTGTTGTCCAAAGCAGGTATTTGTGTGTGAATAATTTCATTGTGGTGCCTTCAGTTGGAATAACTCGCAGCAGCACTGCCACTTATCTCACTCCTACAACTTAGGTTCGGTGTAATTTTATCTTCTTCTCACACCCTAATGCACACACATACTTGTAACCTACATATTAGAACTAAAAAAAGAACGCGATAGAGAGGGAGAGAATCAGAAATAAATAAGGGATGTTGGTGTTTATTTCTAAGAAATGTTCCGTCATACATCACAATAAAATCCGTTCATAAATATCGAATTTTATTCCTGTATTCGACAATAATAATAATTTTAGAATAAACAATTCAAAATGGAATTCTTTGTAGTGAATTGGGAATTCGATCAAATTTTGCACTTGTGATTATAAGCACGTTAAACGGCTTTTTTGTTAAAACACGGTATCTTGAATGTATGCTTCAATAACCTTTGCACTGTTCTGCTTTATCGATGCTTATACCCGCTAAGCACACACAATGACTTTGTAATTCCTTAGCGAGTGCTTTTGCTCATGCAAATTACACCATTGAGCTTTCGTGAAAGCCTAACGTCTTGAAAACTTAAAGAAATTGGATTTTTTCAAGACGAAATACAGCTCGATTTTATTCATTTAACCACAACAACAAATCATCGGTCATCTTGCACATAATCATTTATAAAATTCGTGATTACATGAGAAAATCGAATTTTTGATTTATTGATCACCAAATAACACCTTTAATGATCAATTTCTATTTGTAAAATTCTGACGTTTATGAGTAATTTCGGTTACAGCATTCAGCAATTACAATTAACTTATTACTGAAATAAATTGCCTAATTGTAGGTGTGTTTATGAACGATTCTCATAAATTTTCAACGTAAATTCCCGAATTTTACATTTACAATCGTCCCTGCGGAATTTCCGCAAATTTTGAAAACTCTGTTTCTGTTCCGCACCTTCTCTAAAGACGCGGCATTTATTTGATAAGTTACAGTAATGGATAAAAGGAGTTTTTGTTTTGAAAAATTCCAATTGAACTTCGAATTAAAGAGGCAAATCTAGGAATATGTATTCTTAATTTTTTTCTTCATAATTCCCTCTATAACTTAGCAAATATTAACAATTTTCTTACAAAATTTAACAAATGAAGAGAATTTTCAAATCTCCAAGAAATCCTCCAATATTGGTTAGTTTTCGGAAAAATTCACAGAAACTTGAGGAGCTTTTTATCGATAAGATGTCTGAAAGGACCGATTTTTAATAATCGATATCTCCATTGTTTGATGAAATATTGCCATGAATACAGAAGTACTAGAAAGGGAATTTTCAGGAGCATCTAAGATTGTTTCAGTCTGGGAAAATTCCGATTCTAATCTGAGTTACAAAAGGCAATCGTGTGTTTTACTAAATTTTTCCATATTTTCCCAATTAGTAACATTTCAATGATTTTCTTACAGTACAGAGCAAACTGGAGCGTTTTTCAAATATTCTAGAATTTTCCAGTCGACTTTTCCAGAAAATTCTGTTTCCGTTTCTGTTGCGTTAAATTACAAATCGATTTAGAATTCTATTACTTCTGTAACTTTGTACTTTTTGACGGTTCGTTTCTATGACAACGCTGAAGACCGATGAATAGCAACAACAGCATTGTCATAGTAACGAATTACCAAAAAGTTACAGAATACGACTGTATTCTACGTTATTACGAGAATATTATGGGAAAACGTGCGTGTTTCGTTTACTGCAATTTGGCAACTGTTGTGAATTATAATTAGAGAAAATCTTAAAATAAATTCCGTTAAAGTTGTGAAATGTGGAATATCGATTGTCATTTAGGATGTCGTATCATAATCAATCAAATCTAAACATTATAGTCGATTGCAACTACTACAATTTGATAAATTACCAATGTCATCTATTTAATCAAAACCAATATGTTGTTGGATTATTTACAAGAATTCTTTATACAATATTTAATCGGCTTTTTGTAATTTATTATCAGATATCCCTGTATACAGTCAATTAGTAACTAGTATATCTATTATAACAAAAATTTGAAATTAAACATTAATAAATCATTAGGATAAGAACAGAAACCGATGAGAGAAAGACATTGAAATTGTGGAGAATTATAGATTTCGATTCGATAGTGATTTAAACGTAAGTGGACTGGAAAACGTTTGAAAATCATCGTTCAATTGATAGGTTCGTAGTTATCTAATATTATATCCGAAATTATTACAAATTGATAATCAGAAGAGCAACTTGACGGATTGCTAAATGATTGACCTGTCATTTTATAAACGACTTGATACAATGTCACATAAAATGATTGTTGTTCTTTTATTTAATGGGTGAAAATCGGGGAAATTGTGAAAAACCAATTTGTCGAATTGGCTTTTCACAAAACAAGATACGATTATTATACGTTAAAAATGAATCGGATACAATAGAAGAGATCCTTTGAAATTGTTCTTTTTTGGGTTTCTATTTTCGACATTAACTTGTATGACTAGGTATAAATCCCAGACATTGAAAATTGTATGGTTATATGAGCGAGAAAGAAATAATTTCAAAATGAATTTGGCATTATTTATTTATTTTTAGTTCTCGTCTATTGTGCACCCTTGTTTGGAGAACCTGACCAGTAAAGCAGACGACTTTTTATCGCCCTTGCTGAGCTCTCGGTACGGGTAAACAACACACTATAATACACAGGTACAACTAGCCTCACCCTGAATAACTCCACTCTTATTGATACAGCTCGACTACGGTGCGAGAAAACTACCCACTTTACAAATCTAGTATTTAAATGATAATTTCCATAATTATAGCAATAGAGTTGTTATTTTCGATAAAATTAATCTCAAATATTAGAGAATCGTTGACATTTTGGCACAAGAGTGCGAATGAATTCCTTGTAGGATTAGATTAACGTAATAGGTCTGTATGGGTACATCTACGTTATGTTGGCAGGTCCCGATGTTGAACAAAAGGCATTTCCCTCGACCCATATCAGAGATATGCCACTTTGAAATTGCGTTAAAAGTCATTCAGCCAGGTATTCACCTCGGATATAATTACATGGCCGCCATTCTCAGAACATATCCGAATAATCAGCGCATTCATTTTAAGATGGTAAATTTGACCCGTTGTGTCCTTGCATAAATCACACACATACCAATATAACAATAAAAAAATCAAATAAATAAATAAACGATTCTGGCAATTTGTATTTTAACAAAGAAACCAAAATTTAATTAGTTGTTAGAGAAGACGAAAAAGAATTCTAATCGGAAATTCCTCAGTTGTAGAGTCATTAAATATCAAAATGCCGCAATGAAATCGGTAATTTATTGAATAAGGGTGGATAGTAAAAACTTGGCTAAGGGATGGCCCTGCAGCATTATTGTTTTGTTTGAATCACCAAAGGCCCGATTATAATTCAGTCAAGGTTGAAGTAATAAAAATATTACGTTTTTACGGCCATATCCACCAAGTTAATAAGGTTTATTGTTGCTAGCTAAAGTGACTTTACCGACCAATTATCATCTAAAGACCACCGGCTTTGCGGGTAACAAATCTACCTGACATAGTCTAGGAGATTTCAATGGTGCGTCAAGTTACACAACCGTCGTATTTCTCTCCCTCCCCCATAAAATCCCCAATCAAATTATTCGACATTTTCTATTACATGTTGATGTTGTTTTGAGTTACAAATGGGTTGTTTTCCACGAAACCTTTTAATGGTAATTTTGATTCATATTAGATAAAATGGTATGGATTATATGCCCATTTTTTCACCCTAACAAACAGCTGTTGTTTTACAATTTAAATTAATTTACCCCCAAATACATATGGTGTTTTAATAGAATTAAAATGTTTGCACAGCAGGAATTGTGAATTTTATAAGACGCCCACGCGCAATTGTTCATTGAAAGTAGTTGAAAAACAATCAAATTGACCTCTATTATAATTGATTGTGACCAAAATCGTATTTGAAAAAGACCGAACTAGAAAAGTAACGCCTACAATTTCATTAAAGTATTTAATGATACAATAATGATAGACGAGAAAAACGTGTAGGTCTTCTAAGAATTGCTCGAACGATAACTAAATGAAAATGGTAGAGTGATGAATATCTTTACTCTATAGTGCATCAGGTCTGATGCAGAAAGTATCAGGATGGCCAACACCGAAAAAAAAACACGAACCATTGCATTGCTATTTAATGAACGTTGTTGACTCCTACAGAGATGGAATGAGTCAGGTAAGAAAACGAGATTTCAATCTGTTATTAACATTGAAAATAATTCAGCAGAATTTTGAAAACTAAAATTGCTTAAATTAAACGGGTGGGTGGTCTGCTGGTATTTAATAAAATTATTTTGTAATTATTCAGGAAATTCTTAAACATTTCCAAGATCAACTGCGTAATGCATTTAACCAGAGGTGTAATAAGCTTCGTCGAGATTTACACGGTTGAAATTTCTCAGTAATTTAAAATGTAATCGGTATTTCCTTTCAACCGTTATATTCTCTAAATAATTACAGTGCTATTATTCATAGACACATTAACTGGGTATTCTGTACGAACTATATAGAGATCATTTGTTATAATATTTCGCCAAGCCTTCCTAGAAACCACCTCTCTACTAATAATTACTTTTATTATACAGAAACGTACATTGTAGATCGATGGAAATTAGATTTCATCGTAATAATCGTCATTGGTTTAATAAATATTGTTAAAGGTAAACAAAGCGTCAATTTTTCGATATAAAACCATTGGAGAATTTCAAAACCACCTGCTGTTGTTCAATACACGATTATTTTTATGTGCATTGCTACTAACCCTGTCGACAAAAAAAAGGATGGCAGCAAAAAATCGAAGTGTACCCGAAATTTTTGACCTTGAACGTTTTTGTTGTGGCTGTACTGAAGATTTGGCATGGTGTAGAGTGGTTAAAATGTGGCAGGCACACCCGGCTAACCATCGGTCCAACAACATATGGTGCCACAACAGTCAGTCACAACAATTAAGTGGATACTGCCTTAGGAGCGCAAAAAATAATTTCGGGTAAAATTAAGAATTTCTTACAATTTGAAGAAATTCAGTCTTCGAACGGCACTAGACTTATCTTTTTTTATAAATTGCATCATTACCATACGGGTCGGGTTTTTTTTTTTTGGTGTGTTCGAATTTGATTATCGTCCGATTTAAAAGGGTTTTTTACTGGAAAAATGCTGTATAATTAAATATCCTCTGTAGGGCAATCACGAAGAGAAGTAGTAGGTCCAGAACTTGCTCACCTATATTCAGAAACAAGCACGTGCTGGTCTGGTAGCAGATGCTATTCTGCTAAAGCACAGACATGTGGTAAACCGGCTAGGGAAAAAACAACAAAGAAAAAGCATGAAAATCTGTGTTGAAACAAAAAAATAAAAATAAAAATAAAAGAAACTTATATAACTAACCGACCTATATATCCAGCCAGACATACAACAATGCAGAAATTCGTTTATTTCTATTCTACCAAATGGTTATCTTCTTCTACTTCTTAACGTTCTTGTTGCATGTCTTGCACTGACTTCTTTTAATGCAGCCAGTTCTTGTATAGGGAATGTTGTCAAGGTCAGGACAACGAAACACCTACACTCTTGTAAAAGAACCCTGCACAATTTTCAACCATAGCAACATTATTAATATCTTAAAATTTATACACGAGAGATTTATTGTATCTATAAAGTAGAGGGATTATAATTTATTGGTATGAAATAGTGAAGGATGAAGGGCTATTTCCCCTAGGGTGGACTTTAGGGAGCATGAAATGGATAGTCGACTTATCTGACAGGTTCACTATTGCGTTCACTATTTGAAATAAAAATGATTTTAAAATATAAAATCGATTAATTTTTCTATTGTTACAGGAATCGTCCCCAACTTTGACGCTCATATCGTCAAAGGTAAGCAGGCCATGCGACCACAGCGTTGTCCACTCAAGGTGTGTGTAAATGTGTGCTTTATTTTTGTTTTATTCCCATTTTTTTCAAACAAAATTCATCTCGATAATCATCAGGAAAATACACGAAACTGTATTCAGTTGGAAATGAAAAGCTCTTTATGCTTTCGTAAAGCAATGGCGTGTTTGCATCCAACAAAAACGCACTTTTTCTCTTCTATTTGTGTATAAACGAAAAACACGATATTGCACGTGAATCAACATTTAGCACTATTGAAAGCACTGCAACGATTCTATTCTTATAATGATTGCCTTTTTTGTGTATTGCATTTTTCCTATTTCGTTATAAATGAATTGATTGATTATTGTTTACTGGAAAATCGACAAATTTGTCGTGTTTAAGTAGACACATCATGAACAGGTTGAAGATAATAGAAGGCGCAATAAATAAAATAATAGACGCGATCGATTTGATTGAGTTGTCCTGTCAGTCTAAACTAAAACACAATTCTGTCGATATCGTTATAATGTTGAGACTGTGCTACAATAGACGTCCTGCTGTGTGTGATCTGAACAAGATGAATTTGTTGATTTCAGCAAGTTCCTCTTCTGATTTTATACATCTACCGATATATAAAATATTAAATTGGGAATAAATATTAAAGAATCAAGAGGCAAAATCGATTTGATTACGTTTTCTTATACGGAAATTTTATGCAATTTCATTCAAATGGATGGGTTTATTTGATTTTGTTGTCGTTAGTGAAATTTTCCACTTCATTACCGAACAATTTTGTTTGACATTCACAGATTAAAATATTATAGTTGTAAATATGGAAGAGGGTGAGCGATGTCGACTGGAAATTATTGGAATTTTCGGATAATTTTCGGCGAATGTTTACAAAATTCTTTGGGTTGATTAATTAGTTTTTGGTGCTTAGAGGACGACTATTTCTCGGTACTATAACCTGTAATGAATCACGAACATTTTGGCAGGTTAAACGGTGGAAAATTTCGCGTAATTAAAACTATAAATTTATTGAATTATGGAAAGAATCGATCAACAACATGATAAATCTGTACCTAAGGTTAATTATATGCATTAGCATTTTAATATTCGACGCAATTGCCTTGACGCTACTGTTATTATTTAATAACCATTTGGATTTTATTGCCGCCACAACAATTTGCAAAATAGAAATAAACCAATAAATCTATATAGAAGTAATAATAAATAATGATCGTTATCGATATTTGGAATCCAATGAACAAACCAACACGTACCTAGTGGCTCTACGATTTCTACCTGTGGACTATACAGTGATGTATAGCGGGCGTATTGATGATGATGATGATGATGATGGTTTGTATGTGTGTGTACATGTATGAAAACGGTGCAAAGAACCAACCATTTTAGAGTTTTCAGCCAAGGTGAGCCAGTATGGGGCATAGCGCTAGGCCCAATTTATGATCGTCTACCCATTTCGTACATTCACACACATTCGTATACACAAAAAGATGCCTCCATACACCATAGATATGGATACAATATAGAAAGCAACGTTACAAATTAAACAAAAAGAAGGCCTTAGAGGTGCTGCGCAAAATTCTCTGTCTCTGTCATCGATTTTGGTAAAACGAATAAAACTACGCCGGTCACGAATTAAACTGATTTATTATTGTCTATAATACATCAAAGCGTAAGAAATAATTCGTCTATATTAAAAATCAATGACCTCCGAGTTTATTAAATTTGAAACCGACAATAATTAGTCTTCATTGTTGTTATGAATCATATTCAAACGGATTAAAATTAGTTTAGAATCACTAAATAAGCATATTTAACGTTGGAAAAAAGTATCAACATCAAAGCAAACGAAAATATTTACAAATTTCTTTTTGAATCGACGAAATACTCGAATACATCCAGTAATAATGCACATAAAATTATTCGAAAACGTAAAACTACACATTTAGTCAAATCCTCAATAATCCAACCGCATCATAAATTTTAAAAAGAAACCGTGCATGTATGCAACATATCTGGCCAGTTTCCAACATCTAATCGTTTGTGTTGTTTTTTACATCTCATCTAAAAAAATAATGCTTCATTTTAACATATCCTGCAATGTTCGATTTTTTCGTAATATATTCATCAGAATAACTACAGGATGTTAAGTGATAGTTGTAATCAAATTATTTTTTTTTATGGTATGATTGATTAAGAATTTTGACGGTGTTAATTAATGTTGTTGAGCATTTTTGAAGAAGTCTAATACGAAAGATTTAATTCGGTCGTTGACAGAACCGGCAATTTTAATTAAAACTGTGCACCACAAAATTTGATAATTAATTGTCGAATATAATCGCTATTGATGTTTTCAATAGAGGTGTACCCGGATTTTTTTTGTAAACTAACATTTCAAAACTGAATTCTTGCAGTTGTTTACTTTTAAATTAAAATACCCAATAAAATTTAAATATATAATTAGATCTGATTAAATAATTACTATTTTTATCAGCAAAGTTACTACATTCCAATCGTGTTTTTATAAAAATTTGTACGAACATCGGGGATATTCCGTTCTTGTTAACGTGCACATTACGATTAAAAATCAACGACAACCGAACAAGACAAATCTATTCGATTTTGGTATGTCCAAAGCGAATAACCCGAGCATTAAAACATTCAGGTATATCCGAACTTGTTCTCTTAAGACATATAATAGTATTTATGGCTATATATAGCGGTCACCTTGAGATGTAAACAATAATTAGGTATTGAAATAATGTAGCATGCACTGGTCATACCACTCCCAAAAAATTTCTGAACGGAGAGGATGAAAACAACAGCGACGACAACAACGAAAACATGAAAGGAACAATAAGACAAGCAAGCAGAAGAGTCAATATTCTTAAATCCTTTTTGAATGTTTATAGCGAAATATATTTAGATAGTTGTTGGGGATATTGGATTCGAACAAGATATCCCCTTACATATTTTTTGATATTATTAGATTATTTAATTAGCGCATTTTATATTAGATTATTATAATTAGATTACTGGGGAATTAAACGAAATTTTTTTATTGATACGTAGAATTCTGGTATAAATAATTTCAGCTGCCGGCTATTCGACAATTAATTGTCGAAATAATAAAGTCGTCTGTAAGTATTGAACCGGTGGCCTTTCACAGAGACGTGATCAAATTGGAAATCGGTGGCTATCAAATTAATTAAATTTATATAAATTCATTGCCAATTTATACACATAATTATAAATCAACTAATATGAGTTAGGTTGGACATCAACAACTTGCAAAAGTGATTTCGAGAGGTTGCCCTTGTTATCTATTTCCCCCTTATATATGTGTGTATTACATATTTAAATGTGTGTGTATACCTTTAATTAACATCTCGTCCGAGTAAGTAAAATCGGACCCGCCTCCCTGGCCGTTTGATGGACAGTCTAATTGCGGTGTGCGTATGGGGGCCCTCCTTATCTAATACTCTACGTACATTATAGTAGATGTGTGTGGGTATGCCCCTAAGCGGACCTGTCTATCGAAAAGCTTTTATTAAACATTATTTTACCTACTAAACAACAAAACAGCACCCAAAGCTCTCACAATCTCCCCTACCATTTTCCACTAGAAAATTATTGTTTGTCGAAATTTCGTTTGTATATTTCCCAATTTTAATTACTAAACTAGAGACGCAATTATTTTGTTAAAGGGCACAATTTTATTGTGGTAACATTTTTTTTAATCTCGACTTTGTTCCTTATACATATTTAAATACATAAATCTTCAACTTTCTAGTAAACAGGAACATAAAGAAAAACTTGCTTCACTAACATGCCGTTGAAGACCATTTTCAGCGTTGTGTAAAGTTTTTTTTTAGGAGTTTTTTTCCGAACAACCCCTGTACAGAGTTTCGTTTTACTTTCAACTTTTCCTACCAACTTTATCCTGTGCTTTTAGTCCCATTTTTTCCCTCGCTTGTAACTTCAATCCGTCTTTATCTGGTGCTTTTTTTTATTATCATGCGCCGTTTTTATGTGTCATTCGCATTACTACTCGCAATACTTTAAGAGTAGTTCAACAAATTTCGCACGATTTATGTGCGAACTTTGGGCCACTATAAGGCTTAAAAATACGACGTTAACGGTTTTATGTGAACCGATAACGTTTAACTCTTTTTCCATGCGAGCGTTTCTAACAATAGAAAAAATGTTGCGTTTTTCAGTTGTAAATAATTCTTGGGCCAAAACTCGGTGCATCTATGCTGTAGTTGTTGTTATTTATTGATAGTAGTGGTGGTATTTCCGTCATTGCGCTGTACAAATGTAGGGTACATAGAGGTGTTTGCTCCTGCTGATGGCACGTGCGTACCAGTGCGTGGGTGCGCACTGCTTTTCCTGCTGCTGCTCCTCTAGCGCATCGATTAAAATATAATACACTATGCACGCAATCGTATTTGCAACGCTGGTTATTCTTATTTCTGTACGTACATACTGTAGTGAAATCGTCGTTGCTACTGTCGCCGGCAAGTGGCGGACAAGGAGAGCAGCCTAGCGTCGTGGCGCCGAACTTGGACTTATCCTCAAGTCCATTGGGGAACGACACCGACGCCACTATTGTCGAGACACGAATTAGTGATTGCAGATATATGTATGATAGGATAGAGATTTATGGGTGTACTGTTTGTTGAACACTTATCTGTTATTTGAGAAATGGCTCGTACGTGGATAGATTCCAAATAGACCTAGTAAAAATTTCCCAATTTTACCTCGAACGATTATCGAAATTTCTATTGAATTGTAACTTTTTATTTACAAAACTTTCGGCTACATGTAAAACAAATTATGTATAATGTCGGGTGATGTAGAGGAAAAAGCCCCAAATTACTATAGTGTCAATTTGGATGACACGAGTTGACATTTCAGTTTGATATGCCATTTCAGTTCTTTGTCGATTACTTATTGATGGTTGACATGTCACTGAAATTTCCAACAGTAAAGTGAAATTGACGTTTTCTAGTTTGGAACTTTACCCACCGATTGTGGGGAAACTCTAATTTTTCAATAGTTGTCCAGGAACCGAAATTTGGAGAGCTTTTTCTGAAATAAACAACCAGACAACAAACAAAACGATTATCTTGAAGATGTTGCTGTTGTTGGCATAACGAATTAGTATGATTAGTATGTATGGTGCATTATTATTGTGAAATTCTAATGGTAAATTAATTCGGCCAATTCGGCAGTTCTTTTTTTTAATGGAACTAACAATAAAGGAGCGCAGGTAGTATGTGCGATTGTAGCATGTACGAGGTCAACCGGTCTCTTTGTTTGCGCATCATTCAATTATTAGATTTGATGATAGTAACAACCCTTTAATACAGTGGCGTATCATATTATCGAGAATTCTATTGAATTAACAATATTGAAGGGAAGGAGTATCGACATGTACTTATGTACATGTTTGAGCCAATTAAATCTTCCATAATTATATAATTGAATTAGTTACCTATTAAGTTTAACTTGAAATAGAGGACATAGAAAAAGTTAAACAACCGAACATATTGCAAGTTTAATTTTGTCCCAAAGGTTAATCAGATTATGACAAGGGTCCGTTGTCGAACCGACATTGATATGTGTGCTACTCTATTCTGGATACCTATGTTTGTAAAATATGCAGAATAGAACCCGATCCGGCCGACATTTTCGATCTATTTTCGGATAAAATTGGAAATTTTGACCTTTATTATTTAGTTAGTGTATGGGAGAAATTTTTAGAATGCTCTTCCTAGAATTCTACACATTGTCCTGACATTGTTCGCTTATTGTATCTTTCTAAGTTATTTTTTTGTTGTTAATCTTCTTTTCGTATTGTGTGACTTGAGGGTAACCATTAGATGATTTTATTCTTTTGTCTTTTAAAGTTTCTGAACAACAGCAACAACAACAACATCTATAGGTCGATTACAATACAGAACCACGTTTCGGTATGGCCATCAAATAAATTAAGTCGAAGCTATGTCCGGTTTTTCTGTTAAAATACAATTATTTTAGGTTTTGTTCTCTGTCTATAATTTAAACGTGTTGACAACTTGGTAGCCTGAAAAAACGGTCGGTCCTTGTGTACTTTAATGATTTACAATTCCATTCAAATCATTAAAACTTATCCTAGTATTGCCAACAAATAACTGCATTTATTAAACGATTTTTATTCAAATTTTATATAAAAATATCCGAATCGTTTGTTTCGTGTCATCAAGGATAGACGAAAAAATTCCGCATCCAGACAATTGGGCATTAGAAACGATTAGACAGTCAATCAAATTTTCGATAACATGTTATTTCAACAATTTATTTTGCATATTTTTATATGGAATCGTATCGTTTTCGCAAATAGAACGTTTCCCTATCCAACGAAATTCTAAGTATTGATTCTAATATCATCAAATAAACAACCAAATAATTTACTGGATGATTTTTATATAGCCAGGTAGTTGGTTAAACTTTTTTTCCATCAATATTATTTTCGCTTTAATATTATCGTATGACACGCGAGATCTCTTATAAAATTCTAAGAAGATACAACGATCAACAACAAAATATTTTCATATAAACGAATTTAGCCCGTTTTGTGAACTATTCGAGCGGGGTCTAGAGATTTTAATAATTGATAGTTTTGATCGATTTAGCAAAAAAGGCAATCGAACACATTTTCTCGATATTATTCCACAAATTATAATTATGTTTAGTTTTTGAAAATAATAAAAAAAATAGTGCATTAATTTAAATTGACCCGAAGCGACCAACATACTTAAAACCTGTTGTAAATGTGTATATGAGATGGTAATAGTGTACTGTTAGACCAATTATTGAATATCTTATCTGATTCAAGTAGTAGACCTAATCTTTATATTTATGAAATAAAGCAATGAGTTTTGAATTGTTTTGTTGCCCAACAACAAATACCAAAACAGATACAACAGATAGACGAACGCTCATTGACCTTTTTTTCTAAAAACAATTAATAAAAGTTTAATGCCTGTAGACAAACATGTAACAAAATATTCTAAATTCTATCTGTATGAGCACATTTTTTTGACATTTATTTTCAATCAGTAATGTTCCCACGTATTTCTATCATTCATAGCACAGCAGGCATGGATTTTATTTCATTTTTATTAATCATTCTATTTACTATTAACTGATTTATTAACGACAATCATGGAAAACTACTAGAAATGTTATCGATCTCTATTTCTGGCCCGACAACGGAATTTCTGCAAAATTTGCGAATTTTGCAGAAATTCCGCAGTTGTTAGCTAGTATTTTACCAAGGCTCCCAAGTTCTGTTTCTGTTGTAACTCCTTTTTAAACAGAAATACTAAAATACTAATTTTAATAACTGGAATCTCCTTTATTTGAGGAGATATTGCAATGAATTCAAATGCGTTAGAAAGAACATTTGAAGGAGTATCTAAGAATATTTTTTGTTATGAAAAATTAGTATTGAGCTTCAAGTTACAGCAGAAAATTTTAAAGCAAACATTTTTCTTACTCTCTATAATTTGGCGAAAATTATCAATTTTTCAATGATTTTCTCACAGTGTATTGCAAATTGATAGAGCGTTTCGAATCATTGAGAAATTTCCAATTTTTCTTTGGTACGGTATTAGAAAAATCCCAGTTTTTAATCATTTTATCTTGCAATGAATACAATTTTGAGAGAAAAAACATTTCAGAGCATCTGAGTGTTACTTGTTTAGGAAATACCAATTGAATTCTTTAATGTGGCGAATACTATCGGTTTTTCATAGATTTTCTCACAGTATATGGCAAATTGAAAGTGCTTTCCAAATCTGTCGGGAATTCCCCATAAGCTCGCTAATTTCCCGGAAATTTGAGGAAAATAATTTTTAGTTTTTCTTCTATCGATTGTTTCGGTTTCCGTTAAAAAAAAACAGTTTTCGATTCCATTTCTGTTGTCATTTTCGTATGATCTCTGAAATACCAGTATATATTTTTGAATACAATGAAATGTTCCGCCACTGGCTAGTTTTTATCGATTCTTGTTTGCTATAAATTTTTTTGAAACTAAATCCCATTAATAAAATTGTAAATTTATTCTTTTTTGTCGCTTTTTGGTAAAACTAATTAGAAAACCAACCTGTTTTCGCTATATTTCAATAATGTTAAAAACGATAAAAATACTAATACTGTTTGAAATTATACAGAAATAAGAAAAAAATAGTTAACATTTATTCCGAAGCGATATTTTTACATGTTTTATTAGTTTTAAAAGTCAAAATTTTTTACGATCCGTATAGAGAAAGAGATAAACAGATTTGGTAATAGCCAATTTGTATGTAAATTTCATATAAAACCACAGAAATTGTAATGACGATGATTCTATTGACAATAAAACTATTAATTGTCTTATGGATTAGTTGGATTAAATTGTTTTTACATTGGACCGAATTTCGTATTTTTCAAAATAAAATCCAACTAATCGGATAATTATTGTGGAAACCACAAATTGTTCAAATAGAAGCTGTAAAAATTCTTGTAACTCGTAAAATTATTTGGAAAGTTAATCGGGAAAAGCATGACAAAATTACCATATAAATGTCTCGTCTCGGTTGTTTTTTTTTCTATTTCACGATTATTTTCATAATTTTCTCGTTTTTGTCCATTTTAATTAATTAGAAATTAACAATATCGTATCGATTTTGTCGGTGAAACTATGCAGCAGGTATTTTACTTTTATTTAGCTATCATTTCGATCGGACTAAATCAACGATTTCTCTATCTTTTTCTCTCACCTCACCTAACCGAAATATAATTAATTTATGTAATTATTTTCGAGTCGGTACATAAAAATGTCGAAAACCTGTTTCTAATCAAGATTCGGGTAATAACGTTCAAATCCTCTCATCGGACATTTTAACTAGTGGGTAGGTAGTAAGATAGATAATATGTGAAATTGCGTCAGCTAGTCAACTAAATAATAATAATAATAATACCATCTATTTTAGAAATGTGATCTTGTTATCTTTGTCTTGTTCAATTGATGTTTTATTAGAATATATAAAATATATCGTTAGTATTAAAAAAGAACACGAAACAAAACATATATGTGTACAAAATAACATCATTATTGAATCTATCTTTGTCTGTGTGAGAATTTCTCAAAGAGGACATACCAAATCTCGACTTGTTCTTCGAACAGCTAGATTTAGTACATTTGATTTTAACTCATTCTATACATATTCAGAGAATTTTCCATTAAAATTTCTTATTGTAATGGATTTCGAAATCTTCCAATAACGCTTTTTATACAACATATACATATAAATAAATAAATTTTATATACAGTTGTGTGGGTCCTTTTAGTTCTTTTTTTATTATTCAATGACTCCAAAACATGTCGCAACTGATACCAGTCATATTTCAAATTGTTTCAGGACTTTTGTTCTATGATATATAACCAAAATTTTTACATATACGTTGTCTTGTTTCATTTATCTTTTTTGTTGGTATAGTTGTTATTTACCATCAAGTATATTTGTAATATTCGGTGAAACAATATATTTCTTTTTATTGTCATTGTATAGAATCATGACAGTCTTACATTCAATTTAAATCGTCTCTCATTTATTATTTAAGCGTATTGTGGGCGGTGATCCACAAACACTCGAGATTATACGATAACGTGGTATTTTAAACTTTTAAAAAAAAATCTAAAATAAGGGTGATTTCAGTGACGAAAATAGAGCAATTTTTAATTAAAACCGTGGTTAATTGTTATAATTGAAATGTCAAAAACTGACTGACATGGATTCTGTTACACAACTGTCTCTTAAACCACTAGGGGGTCACTAGTCAGCAATGACTAGTCGCTCTTAACCCGTGCCAGACTAAAATAGTTAACAACACAGCTATAGACACGTGCCACATCACGTGTTTTAATCCAAGATAAAAATGCAATCTTATTTTATTTGGATTTAGACAAATTTCCTCGACAATAATTAAAAACCGAGTTATTTTTATCGAACTGAAAATTACACAAACGATTAAAAATATTCTTTAGACGATTACTAAATCTTATTGGCTTATATTCAATGTTTGGCCGGATAATCTGTACAACATACATATGTAGATATTATAACGCATAACTATGTTGTGCCCTAAAAATAAATCCGTTTCATAAGGACCACTGGAATTAGGTTGGCTGATTAATATTTGTTAACGTTAATTAAAAATAGAACTTACGTTCATTTGAAATATTTCATACTTCTTTTGCCTTTATTCTTGTCGGATAATTTAAAATTAGAGATCTCTATTTTGGTTTGGTAATTGCGAAATTTGAGAATTCTGTTTCTGCTTCTGTTTCCGCAACATTTTCACTTATACGAATTCACTGAAATTTGAAGGTCCGCAATTTGCCAATCGTTAATAAGCGATATTTCCCTTGTTTGATGAAATATTGTAATGAATATAGTAGCATTAGAAAAAAACATTTTAGTGGTATCTAAAATTTCTAAGGGTAATTACAATTGAACACTGAGTTATACGAAAAATCTTAGAGGACGTGTTTTAAAAAAAAATAATTTACCCCTTTAATTTAAGAAATATCAGTTTTTTCTCACATTGTATAGCAAAATGAAATGAGTTTTTCAAATCTCCAAGGTAGAATTTTGAGTTACAGAAGGAAATGTAGTATCATTTTTTCATGTATCATCTATAATCCAATTTTCGCATATTTTCGGTGATTTTCTTAACGAATTGCGAACGCTTTCCAAATCTTCAATAGATTCGTTAGTCTTCTGAAATTTTGATGATTTTAGTTTTGTTTGTATCTATTAATTTATTTTCTTTCGTTTCTGTCTCTGCTTCCGTTTCTGTTTCTGTTCTGTTTACGTTTATGGCACTTCTAGTTAAAATTAGGTTGTTTTGCAATATTTTCGTTAAATATCAACAAATCTTGGCAAGTATAATCCATTAAAACGCCTAGAATTGAATTGTTCTTAATCAACACAATACCATTATCGTGCCTTTTGTGTTAATCAACAATAGAGATAATTAAATAATTAATTACAGTAAAACGATACGAAGGAAATGACAAAATAAAAGAGATGTCGATAACAACAGCGTTGTTGATGAGTTTGAAATTTTGGATCAATAGAAATTCAAACAATCTATAAATTTAAAGATTTGGAACAATTATCAAATACTATACGTGTGGGTTTTACGTTACGTAAATAATAGAGAAAATGATGATTGAGAAACGTATAAAACGTACAAACATTTTCACAAAAATATAAAAATACTCTCTGCAGCCTCCTTAAATAAATTACCAACAAAACATACAAAATCTAACAGATAGACACTTAAATATATGTTGCGAAACATTATTTTTGTTCTCATTTTTCAATCGTAAACGAAATCTTTATTTTTTTCGTCAATACAACATATACGAAAGTATTATTTTAAAATCAATCTACTTATACTACATATAGAAATATCAATGGAACAAATAAAGATAGATGATGTCTGTTCGGAATTGTGGAGAATTTTGGACACCAGCCATTGAACTGACATTTATTTCGATTTTATTTATACATTTTTCACGTTCATGAGAAGGATTTGATACTCGTTCTTTTTTGTATACTGTCGTAGTTTTGTATGATTATGTTGTAGGTGTGAAAGTTTTATTCTTCCTCCAAAAGACTTTTATTACCGATTTTATATATTTACTTTAATCCTCAACGCTATTATTTATAAAACAAACGTACTAAATTGTGACGGTATTAAACTTTCCGACATTTGATCCAGCCTTTAAGAAGTCGAGTAATAAACATAGAAACAAGATTATACAATTAATAACTATTTTATTTCTTCGGGTAAATTTTTTGTCCACAACTGTTGTCTTTGGCTAAATTAATAAACCATGGGTAACCTAATATATCAAATTGTTGGTAATAGTTTTCGTTAAAAATTCCATTCGGTTTAGTCCCCCCAACCGACACCGTCCTCTCGTCGGGGTTTTTGCACTATTTATTATTATTAAAGTCAATTAACCGGTCTTAATTAACATTTAATTGAGAACTAGTTTTTTACACTAGACACACAACCTTGCTTGTTTTTTTCCGGGCGAAAATATATTTAAATTAACCAAAATTAAACGTGTAGGTGGTTGAGATTATCATTTAAAAAGGGGCAACAAACAGAATAAATAACGATATTATAGATGGATGTAACGTGAAATTTACCAACACGATCAAAAATGTAATATATCAAGAAGTCATTTTATAAAGTGGCAGATTATTCATGATATCCTCGGCACTTTCAGTAATGACACCATTATTCACATTTTCCGACTTTTCACAATTTGTGTAATACCGGTATTACCCCCATAATTTTCGTTAGGAAATATGCCTTGTAAGTTACTTATTTTTGTATCAACAGAGGGGTTAGAATGAAATTGGAACAGCGATCTTTAAACGACAATAAGGAAACGAATCGTACTTCTTTATTGTTATTATTGCTGTTATTTCGACCGTCATTGATAATCGGAATTTAGCTTCGAAATTTAATAGATGGAGGAAGTTGTAAAATACAAAACGAACAGATTTCTCTAATGATAATCATAAAAGTAATAAACAAGACAAAACAATTTCGTATTATCGTAGAGGAAAAGTTGATTAAATTGTACATTATACTGATGGCTGGTGAAATCGTTTAATTATTTCTTAGAAAAAAGATACAAAAATACTTGACATTTACGAATAACTTTATTAGTTAATTATTAAATGAAATGCTTTATGAAAAATGTATATGAATTTAGTTTGGGAACCGGATGTGGTTTAAACAAACATAAGGAAAAAATTAGTATAGAAATGAAGTAAAAATCCAATAATTATGTACATAGATGGGTAACAACGAGAGATAAAAGTTAACAAAACAAAAATCTTTTAAAATGAGAACTAATTAGAACTTTTATTTTAATTTATAATAAAGACGTCATTTATTATAAATTTTGATTGCATATTAATCAAGAAAACTCGAGGATTAATAACGATCAACAAGAGCCTGGATGTTTTAAAATTTCAGCATACTTCCCTTGAAAGTTATAGTTCGATGGCATAGAATTTTTTGCCTCTTACATGTAAACTGTTCAAGTTAGAATGGGAGTGCGAATGTCTTAACGTTAGAAAAGGTTGGAAAAGTAATTCGATACAGTAGAAGAGATGCATTAAAGCACACACGCACAGTAATACGTTCTACAACACAACACCCAAAAGCTATACCATATGTTGCAATCACATTTAGGACTCTCGTTTATACATCTACGAGCTGACTTTTAGTTTCCGTACATGAATAGGTTTCTATAACCATTAAACTAGACGAACAATGAGAGTTGATTTCTCGAGAAATATCCTTGTTGAATTTTTCAAAACCTTTTACACGTTAGAAATTAAAACTATGGTCAAATCTAAACGAAATATCGTGCATGTTGCAACAACAGCACATGTCCCAATGAACACCAAACTAGACGCCGGAAGTCCAATGTGTTTCTCATATAATGAGAACTAACAACTGCATCTGGCCCTAATATTTTGGCACTTATCATTTCTAAGAATATTTCCAATATATTTGAAAAATATTAACGGTAGTTGTTGTGTTGATTGGACAAAAACAGACTAAAAACACGTAGTTGTCATTAATAATAGTGTCAGAAGTTATCGACTTTCGGACAAGGAACCGAGCAAATTTCTACACTACTTGGTACACTTATTCTTGTGTGTTTTCGAATAAAATTTACATAATTTACTGAACATTATTATTAATTAGCGACATTTCTTTTAATTGAGTTTTTTTTTGTAAGTTGCCGAAGAGGAAGCAATTCGATTTGTACAATCAGTTTGTTGTTGTAAAGTTGTTAGGTCAAAAATCCTCTTGTAGACTAATTAATTTCGACTAGAGTATCACATAAATAATTGTCAGAAATTTTTCTCATTATAACACAGCTATGTACACTGGTATGTGTATAAGGTGTATACATAGTTAATTAAATTTAAAGATATGGTTGGATATTTTCATTAAACTATTATAATACATTTTTATACGATTAATATTATTATAAAATACTGAAATGGATACAATTCCCATTAAAAAAAAGACTATAAAGTTCACGATAGGTCAGTCGCCTTCTAATGGACAACATGTCTATTAAACAATTCTAATCGTTCCTAATTGCCGATTCAAAAAAGCAGTTTTTTCCCAATAACACCATAAATTCTAATTATTGATCGTCTTACTAGAAATATTATGATAGTCTGATGACATTAAAGAAATCCGAATATGTTGTGGCCAATATTGCAATTTAGCAGAAAATCACGGATTCTATTGAGTTCAAATTCAAATTGATTGGTGAACGTAACGATTAGTATTCAAGCAAATATTTAAACGTATCGTCTGATTTGGTTACATACCTAGACATATAGGTGGGTATTTTGAAATTCAAAACAAGACCGGTTCAATAGAGTTCCACAATTTTGAATTTAAAATTATGAAATTCGATAGAAACGATGATAGGTGAACTTTATTTGTTGATAGTATTATGGAAATTTTCCCAGGTTTTTGTTGTTCTGTTTCTCTAATAACCAGAAATAGATTATTAATTTTGGGTGGCCTGGGTCAACATTGTTCAAATTAATTAATTAATCTAAGTTTAAGGCAATTGCGGAAAAATACGAAAATTTGCATTCGTTTTAACGCCGGAGGACGTTTGTTTGAAGGGGCCCTGGTGTGTACCCCACAAAAACTATGTCTAAATCCGCCCCTGCTAATACCAAATGTGTATTTAAATGTCAAATGTTAAACATTAAGAATTTCCGTTTATTGCCAATTTTGTTAACAAGTTTGTTTTTTAATTTTGCTACCAACAAATGTGCCAGATCATCGGATTATTGGCATAATCCCATTTGTTTAACAAAAGTAATAAAAACATTAATCATCTTTATTGGCGATTTTCAGCAAAATTTTTATAGTTTTCAGGCCATTTTCTTGTATGCTTATACTCCTATTTTATGGCAGATGATTTGATTATTCTGATATTTTCAACAATTGACTATACAGTTTATTGAAGTTTTATTTGTTGTTTTTTTAATAATAATTACAGGCGTTTTTATAAACTAAAATTGTAAACGATTGCTGGACAACATTTATAGAGTGTGGTATAGTTGTTTACCATTTGTCGGTACAAAAATTGTGGGTGGGTGCTTGTTAGTGGGGCTCCAATAATTGTCCGTTTCTATTTTCTCGTAAAAAATAAACTACCAATAATTTGTGTCTAAACAACAATAAATCAATTAAATTTGTGAACTTGTGAACTATTGAATTTCAATGTTCTATATTTGAAATTGCGACTCGATTGAGAAATAGCGCTCTTCATAATATTCCCAGCGACCTCTAGGTTTTCGTATAAAATTCGTTAAAAGGACTCACCCCGACATCTAGTGGAGAATGTCTGAACATATCCAATTTCAGGACTACAGGAAGTTTTCCAGAACTGAAACCAAGTTCAAAATTTAAACGTGCACTCATTCAAATTCTATTATAATTTGTAATTAACAACAATTTCAAAAATAATTTAATTTATAATAATTAGAATTAATTTGCGATTTGTGAATTGTTTGGGTTTCTGTAAAGGATGCTTTTGAATTGTTCCTAATACACGACAAAGTTCATTGACTTGCATATTGAAAATTGGCGCAATAGAAGTAGTAAAGACTGCCTGTTTCCAGGGCCGTTGCGACTAGTGCCCCCTTATTTTAAATTAAATTATATCGCACTCAATTCTCAATTTAAAACTTAAACGGTTTTTGATTTAGAACGTTCTCTGGGTCATTCCCATGTTGTTAGCATGAATTTTGAACCTTGAGACCTCTATTTTTATAAAAAATCGTGCAATTTTGTGAATATTTCGTATAAAACAAAATATTTTAGTCAATAATCGCCAAAAGAATCAAATTTGTAAGGTTAGAAAAATTAGGTATTTGGGTAATTTCGTTACCAACCTATTTTTAAGCATGCGCAAATCAGTTGCGCCCTTCAAAAAAATAGGGTGGTATGACCGAATTCCCTAAACTTTCTAATCTTAACTCTTCCAATTTGATTAATCAGTCGTGTGTTTCTTTGCTATTTTTACAATATTCTGTGGAATTTGTGAATTATCTGTTTAAGTTTTACTTTTTCTATTTTAGATTAAAACAAGTTGTTTCATTTAGAGAAATGACTGTTTCTTGTAATATTTTTTACTTTAATAACCTGTCGTTCTTAATTTGGACATTTAAAATATTTGAAAACCCCCCAGTAAAGATTAAAATTATAACTTTAAGGTTAGAAAATAAATAGAATGGAGTCTAGTTGCACAGGTTTAGCAAATCGGCACAAGATATTTTCCTATCTACCTAGAGACTATTTACGGTTCCGATTCACACACCCTTAATTAATTTGTTATCGACTATCAGAAGAAAAATAGTTTTCCACTCAAGATCGATATTGTAAATTCTCCAAAATCAACAAATCATTGACGAATAAATCTCTTAAAACTGTAAATATTTTGAATAATCCGACTAGGATCACTCTTAGTTTATTTATAAATTTATAAAACAAACAGGAATTCGTACTAAATTTAGTTGAACTGGAATGTATGTAGGTACATGGAGTGGAGAGATTGTTACAAACATTGAAGTGTTTCTAAATTTCAAGATTATCAATTCGATATAGTTTAGAATTTAGTTTTCTGAATTTGGCAACAATCAAAAATTTTGAAGACTATTAATTTCAACACAAACGAACATGTAGAGATTTATTTTTATTTATAGAACCACTTCTCGATTGGAATGGTCCAACAAAACTTGGCTAGCACTATGTTCCTTTTTAAAACAACACAGATCTAAAAAGCCCAACGTCTGTGATCTGTGAAAACATTCTTGTCAAAATAACGAAAAAAGAAATACGACATTTATAAAAAAAAGACCCAAACTTTGTGATGTGATTGAAATATTTCTCTTTCCTCTATACAAATTCCTTTAAAATTCTAATTTTGATTTAGTGATTGTGCGGTAGTATCTCAAAATAAAAATAATGGGAAATATTGAGATTAAATTCCATATAGTTGTGTAGTTGTTTGTTTTCAAATAGTTCTCTCCCCGATGATGATATCTAGGAAAAAACACCACCAAAAACGCCACCACGGTGGCCGCCACCACCACTCCTACATACCATTTGGGCGAAATAAAAGACGGGTAAATATTCGATTTTATTTGGATAAATTCGACTATTTGCTAGTAAATATCGCGGTATATTTAGAAATAGATGTGACGTAGATTAGGAACTGGCTAATATTAAGAGGGAGGTGTTTAAAATTGAAATTCACGAGAAAAATAAACGAATTTCTTCTATCACTTGTGTTTAAATATTTATGTTTCAGCTGAAATCAAGAGAGATGGAAATAGTGGCTTTCTATTTAACCAAACAGCTGATGAATGTAGTTTTTCGGATTTCAATTTTAACGATAATTGCCGATAATTAGCCACAATTTCTATTGTATCATTGAATTATAAATCTCTATTATCAATTGGATCATGAAGGAGTAGCGTTTTCAGTCTATGCGACGTCAGGGAATAAAACTGATATTAATGAGAAATCAATACAGAAATTTTCCATTCAATTGCGTTACAATCAAATTGGAAAAGAATGCGGAAAAGTCATCAAAAATAAAAGACGCACCATTACAGCTGCTTTAATAGATTTTCTATAAAACTGTTTAATCATCAGATTAGAATTTCGCATATTTATCGTTGAATTAATCGATTAATGATCGATTTTAATAGTCTAGTATCAAAATTTGTTTTCCAAAATTTTTAGTGATAAGTTTATATTTAATTATGTGTATGTATGGTACAGCTGAAATGCGTACGTATTTGTTAGTTCGAATCGATACTTGCGCCTGCGTTGATAACACAACTGAAAACCCCACCTCTGAAAATGTGTATAGTCCAAAAGCTGAAAGCTCTACCGTAAAGCTCAAAATCTAACATCGACTATACACAACCTAGCGGCATTCACCCGCATTACAAACCGAAAATTCGTGTCGAACGAGAAAAACATTCGTTTTTCCTGTTGGAACTATTTTTTTAAACTAATTAATAAAGTAGATAGTTTAAAATTAACAAACAAGCGAGCTTAATGTTGAGTGTGTTAATTTCGTTATTTCTAAATTCTCGAGTGTACAAATTCCATTCATTTTTTATGGTTGATAATAATAGAGAATCTTGTAATATTTCACCAATAACAAGTACAATTCTCGATAAACTACAAATTCTAAAATTTCATTCAAACAATGCCAACAAAATGTCAATTTTTTGAAGAATATCCGTCGATCACTTGTAGTGCTTCCTGACTGTATTTGTTATCAATAGTGACGTGTTATCGTTGAAATATTATTCGCGCATTATTAGACGACGGTACACGCGAATGTGTCATTGAAATGTCGCAATATGATAGGATACAACAATTTCAACAATCAAGGATATAATAAACTTTTCACTCAGGTGAGATTCTATCGTTACAAATAATTAACGTTTAGAACAATAATGCGTCATATTGAAGGATTCTTCAATTTCGAAACGAATCTGTATTTTTAATATGCTCCTTTCAATGAAATATTCAATTTATTAGCTACCGGAAACATTCCTGATTTCCCTCGAGATTCATGTGTAACATTATCAAACAATCGGATATGCATGTTTTATGATGGATACGACTCGAATATATCCAGTTATGGCTGTATAATTGGATAAATTTAATGAATCGTTAAAGTTTTGTTTATATTCAATCTATAATTATCCACAATGATGGGCTCCTTTAATTTGTTTACTCGTCGAGAAACTGTAAACATTTGATAATTCCTTTGAAAATTGTTGTATTTGAGGAATTGCTGTGGAAAACTGGGCCATACTGCACTATATCGGTGATTAAATTTTCATTAAAATATTCAACGTTTTTGTCGATATGATCGCCATCAGTTAAGTTCTTGAATCGATAAGGAAACACGTGAAATTACTAAAAATAGTTTGGTTATTTCGTTTAAATTTCAGGCATGTCTCGATAATGATCTATAAGAAGGAAATTCCAAATGTAAACCTGATATTAACACTACATCTTATTTTCGTGTGTTTCAAATAACTTCAATTATAAGAATGATTAAAATATCTTTTTCTTGATCATTGAATCGATAGTTTTCGAGGAAATAACAAAATCAAGACATAAAATTCAACATTTTGTGGCTGTATGCCAATTCCATTATTGTGGCACAATCGTAAATTTTAAAGTTTTTAACTTGAAATTAATTTATTTTGAAATTTATTACACAAACAAACATTATTGTTGCAGATGCATTAATTGAAATTAAATTAATATTTCTGCAGTTGATAATTTACTGTATTACAAACGATATAATAGTAAACAAAATGTTAATATTTGCACAAATGTTATCGTTTTAATGTTTTTATGTTTCCTCTCTGTGTACGAATTTAAGGCCCTTGATTGTTGCAATGCCGGGTAACCGATTTGTTATTTATAAAAAATTACGTTACGATTTATTAATATTGCTATTTTGGTTACCTTATAGAGGCAATTAAGTAACTTTTGAGGGTCACTGGTCGGCTGAAGCCTTGTAATATTGTCGCATGCTTGCCAGTGGCACTGCAACTAACCTATGTCCAAGTACACGTCTCTGGTAAGATATTTAAAAGAAAATTTTTATGGACACGTTTATTTTATTTACCGTATTTGTTATGCACTTGTTTCTTCTCTGTAGTTGAATTAGTTACAATTTTTCAATTATATTGGTCAACATTAGAATCATGCTTAAGAAGCGTCATTGAAAACTCTACCATTTCTATATCGAATTTCAAATCCTAGTTTCTAGAGGTATCATTCAACTATGTTGATTGTAGACAATTAGTGTTCTATTACAAATCCGACAGTCATTTAGTTTGGTATAGAATCATATCTAAAGTTTCAGTAATCATCATCATCATCATCAACATCATAATCACTAGAGTCATCATATTGTCATCATTTTCAAAAGTAATTAGGTTAGTCGGTTTCTAGTTACAGTTGAGTTTCTAGCTGTTATTTTTGTTTGTTTTTGTGCATTATTGATTTAGAATTTTTTTAAATGTTTATAGGGCTCAGCTGATTCTAACTACTCTCAGCCTTCTTCGGATCTGTCGCTGGACGAGGAGAAAGAGACGTTGCGACGTGAAAAGGAGAGACAGGCACTTAATCAGTTGGAAAAAGCTAGGGTGAGTTTTGGATTTTTATAAACAACAAGGACGTTGCTGAAATTCGTAGAAAAATTGATATTTTTGAACGTATAAGCTCCAATAAATAAACATTAAAAGCGTATCATTGATCAAAAGTAGCAGTGTTTGATCTATTTCCAGTTATAAAACTAAAACTATGATCAAACACAGTTACTGTGTATATTGATTCTACAATACAGAAGGTTGATTCCGCTCTTTTCTAGACGAAACCGGTAGCATTCGCCGTTAGAACCAACGTAGCCTATGACGGATCATTAGATGACGACTCACCGGTACATGGATATGCTATATCGTTTGATGTTCGTGATTTTTTACACATCAAGGTTGTCTCTTGTGCTTATAGAAAATTAACAATAATCGAAAATAAAAATCATTTATACGCAGGAGAAATACGATAATAATTGGTGGATAGGTCGTTTAGTGAAAGAAGGTTGCGATATTGGTTTCATTCCATCACCAGTAAAGCTCGAGAATTTACGTTTACAACAGGCACAAACGAGGACACCAAAGCTCTACTCAAGTAAAACAAGTTCCAGCTCTAATATAGGGGCCGCTGGTAACGATGTTTCCAGAGGTAGCACTCCTCCCACGCCTGGTATGTCCTATCCAGACACACTGCAATTCGGGTTTTTATTTTTATTTATTTTTTCAATGTATTTTGATGTCTTTTTTCTTACGTGTACGTATTTACGTGTATGTTTATCAGTTTTTTTTAATCTCAATTTCCGTTAATGAATGTTTATTGGTAAACAATAGGATGGGCCGAATCTATGGTGTCTTATTAATTTAATTTTGGTTTTATTTTAATTTTTCGATGGCGACATTTTCAAGTAAAGGTGTGCTATAAAAACCCCAAAATCCATTACAATTCACTAAAAATCTAAGTATGAGATAAAAATTGAAGAAAAACTACAGCGCCTGGGGGAATTTCACAAAACAACACTAATTTTGTGCACGACATCTTTTTCAATTACAGAAATTTACTTATTGCAACTACTGTTTGACTTTCTTTTCCTTTCAAAGTCCAAAAGATCCGTAAGAGCCCTTTTAAATACCCAAGAATGACCCTCAATGTAGAAAGTAGCAGTAGATTTAGAACGTTATAGTTTTTATTTCTTGATTAATATTGTGATAGTTAGTTGGTTTTTGGTTTTCGTTTTGTTTTATTATATTATGGTGGAATTTAAGAAGTGTTCTAAAATCGTCTTGTTTTCGACAGGAGACGAATCAGATTCGGTTGGTAATGCCCGTTCTGGTAAATCTCTCACCACACCACCAGCAAAAGAGAAGAAAAAACCGTTTTTTAAAAAACAAGAAGCTACTGCTCCTTATGACGTAGTTCCCTCTATGAGGCCAGTAGTGTTAGTAGGTCCTTCATTGAAAGGATATGAAGTTACCGATATGATGCAGAAAGCCTTATTTGATTTTTTAAAACATAGATTTGAAGGAAGGTTTGTTTGTAGAAACAATCGATTTCTTAATTTTTGTTAAATATTGGTGATTTTAGAATAATAATCACTAGAGTTATGGCGGATATTTCATTGGCAAAACGTTCATTATTAAATAATCCTTCAAAACGGGCGATCATGGAACGTTCCACAACTCGCTCAACATGTCTGTCAGAGGTCCAAGCTGAAATCGAACGAATATTCGAGCTAGCAACAACATTACAACTTGTGGTGCTGGATTGTGATACAATAAACCATCCTTCACAACTTGCCAAAACTTCATTAGCTCCATGTATCGTTTATCTTAAAATTACTAGTCCTAAGGTAATTGAAAATATCTTCAAAATTGAACTATAATAAAATTTCGTTATAGGTATTGCAAAGATTGATCAAATCCCGGGGTAAAAGTCAAGCAAGACATTTAAATGTACAAATGGTTGCTTCAGAGAAATTGGCTCAATGCCCACCAGAAATGTTTGATGTTATACTTGATGAAAATCAATTGGAGGATGCTTGTGAGCATATAGCTGAATATCTTGAAGTATCTCATATGATTATATCGAAATTTTCCATTTTTAAATCAATAAATTGCCGATTTTTAGGCATATTGGCGTGCTACACATCCAGAAACAGCAGTCACAAACGTACCTCGACCTATGGGAACGTCACCTCAAGCTTCACCCAGTGGGGACCAAGGGCGGCCCACTTTACCAGGTAGCTTCATTTCTTTTTTAAATTAATCTCGAGTACTAACAATTCATACTAACACTACTAACGTTTATTTCTAGCACACCATGATGTATACGGATACTCTCATGATTCTAGAGGTAGTCACAGTTCTGGTGGTATTAGATACATAGGGTTGCAAAGTTGGGATTCTGTAGACTCTCTAGAATCACTATCTTTCTTATAAAAAAATAATAAAAATAACAATACTAATGTTGTATTTTAGTGCCATTATGCATGAAGGTCTTGAACTTTACTGCATCATTTCTATCGTTATTTCAATAATTGTATTTGGAGCATTAGTTCTTTTAGTTTTTAGTTTCACTTCTTACTCTTTCTAGCGTTGCTATTTTGATTCAAATCGCACTATATCGTCATCAAATGAATGTACCCAATCGGTCAAATATAGAAGGAAATATAAAGAAATAAAAACGTTGTATTTTATGTTCCGACTACAATAATTTATAATTACCATTTTATTTTTGATTTCCACTATTTTTCAGATTTTACCGGTTCAATGACACCAATTTCGAACAATAATTAAAACAATATTTTAAAAATAGCAAAGTTTGTCGAAACAGGTTGAGTTTCTGCACGTCTTTTTGTTTCTTTTCATTCATTTTGTTCTTGTTAAATAAATAGGTAATAATTTTATTTTTTTGGTTTTTGTTTTGGATAACGCTTGGCTATATCTACGCTTTCGCTACCATGCACATTGATATGCAAAATCGGATATTAATTTTAAAAATTAATAGGCGAAGTCGCACCTAGTCCTGGCAAAATTTGGCGTGCCGGCTCTACTGATTTATTTGCTTAAATAATAAAAAAGCTCAATTTTATTTTGTAAGTAATGGGTTTGACTAATTTGTTGTGGTTGAAGTTTGTTGAATAACTACCAACTTTTTCATTCTTCTTGACCATCAATTAAGTGTTACACTCTCTATTGATCAGTTAAGATGAAGTAAGAAGTTGGAGTTTGATGTTTTTCCCTAAAGTTTGTTCGATAGAGAAATTAATTGTTATTTTTATACAACAGTTCCCACATTTCATACAGCGCATCAGAGAAGTAGTAGGCCCCGTTTGGAGCGTGAACGTGAATATGATGATTATGTTGAACGTGAAAGTTACACGCATAGTAGTGGTGGTATCGGTGGTGGTATACCGGCACATGGGGCCGATGATTATCGCGATCGTACATTAGAACGTTTACCACCTAGAGACCATCGAACGACTAGTAGAGAAGATGAATATGGTACAACACAACCACATCGGGGCTCTTCACGGCGTGCCCTCAACGCCATATAGTGGAGGCTTTCTACGGAACAGCCAATTGAAGAGGAACTACATGATGATCTATCACCACCAGTGGAAGCCTATTATAAACCTCAAATACCGAAAGAGTATCGCGATGAGAAATTAGTTGAACAACCGCGGCGATATGATGAAGAACAACGCCGTTCCCGACCAATTCCAACTACAATTACAACAACAACAACAACAACAGACGATGAACGGCGCTATAATGAAAGACGACATGTTGAAGATCATCGGTATGAAGATAGTCGGCGGTATGTCGACGTCGATAAGAAAGTCATCGAGAAAAGTAAACAAGAAGGTAGGAATTATCGTAAAGAATTGTTGGAGAGGTTTGCTGATATGGATTTCGAAGAGCATCATGATTTCCGACCACATCAAAGATATTACGAATAATTTTGATTTATTTCAAGAATTATACTCGAAGAAATTGATAATTCACCGATTGATATTGATGAAAAATCAATTTGTTTTAGTAGAGCTTATTTACGGGCCTAAATTTGATTTCAGGTAATATCTTTGATGAATTCTTCAATGGGGTGTTCCGTAATTGTGATTTACTTAATAGTCTAATGTAAATAAATTCGCGAAGATTTAACAAATTATCGGAATTTGTGTCTATATGGAAGCATTCCAGTCCGAGCGTTATGTGATACTCTGATCAACGAATGAATAGAGAATCTTCACAAAATTTTAGTTAATTAATATAATTTTCTTGTTTTTATTAATGAAATAAAGTGACAAATTTTGGTAATTTGTTAAATCGGTATAATACTAAATAATTGAAAATTTTGACCAGTTTGGTGCCATATTTGTATAATAGCTCAATTTTTAATCGATCTATAGAATATTCAAGCTTTAAACTGTAGCTATACTTAGGATTTTTAAATTTGTTTATAAGGATTGGTATATTGTTGAAAACAGTAAGAATTTTACGTATAATATTTTATATAATTATTGTAAAGGATGAGATTCACAAAATAATAAAAACAAATTGCTTAATGCAAAACACAACAAAAACAAAAAGAACTGAGATATTGTAGTTAAGTTAAATATAAATAGATATTTATTAAATTACTAGAAAAAGAAATGGAAAGTGTAACTCCGTATGAGTGTTAATTTAATTTAATTTAAAGTGGTATTCTCTAACTCTTTCGCGACTGGTTACCATAACAACGCTAAATATCGACAGTCACATTGAATTCTAACGTTGTTATGGCGACTAGCTGTTAAAAATTGAGAGAATACCGCCGTTAATTAGTTTATCGTTGAATTAATTTTAAATATATATGAAATTTTCGTTTGCTGTTCATAAAGAAGAAAGTACCTAAGTGATATTAATATTAAACAAAAATTGTCATGTATTTGACTGAATTTTAGGCGAATTTCGTTGAAATTTCTCTCGTTTTTTTCTACCTCTTAGGAAAAGTTGTGCACCTGCTGTTAGAAATGTTTAATATGGAGAAATAGTTGTATAATGCAAATAAGGCTTAAATTGAATTCATCATCATCAATTTAAATGAAATTATTCTCGAAAAAAACAACAACATGAATCATCACCTATTATTATAGAATTATAAATAATTTTAATTTTTTGCTGTATAAATAATTACTATAAATAATCTTGATGACAATCAGATAGAACTTAATGGTTTAGATTGTTAGATTTTGATTTAGATCTAGATCCATGGTACAAATCTATCTGTATTCTGTAACTTTTTGTAAATCCGTTACCACAACAACGTTGTCGATAATTAACAAATTAAAAAATCTTTAAATAACCTAATATACCTACAACATTGCCATGGTAACGGATCTATAAAGAAGTTCCAGAATACGGCTGTATAATTTTCAATTGAACACAACTAGAAAACGAATAGGTGATGGTACATTTTATGGCGACTATTTATAATAGACGATATTAGATTTTTGATAGATAAATCATAAAATCTAATCTCGTACAATCGATTAATGAGCAATGAAATTGTACATTTATTGTACAAATTCTATTGATTTGTAGGCTTTTACAAATTGTACATTTCGAAACTGCATGTGCCACATACTAGTGGTAAATCACCGACCAATTACATAAAAGAAGATTAACAACCAAACAAATTACGAAAAAATATTGTCGTTTAGAAGTAGAACTGTGACAATTCAAAGATACAAAATCTATACACAATTAATTTATCGAACAAAAGTTTGTTCGATAAACTCAGTCGTATTCTCTAACTTATTGGCGATTTGTTCCTATGACAACGCTGGAAATCCACAGCCTCTTTGAATATAGCTTCTATCTTACTCTTTACAATTCCATATCGATAATTGAAAAGAGGCAAGAATAGAATTGATTACTCAAAAGAGACTGATGATTCCCAGCGTTGTTATAGTAACGAATTGACAACAAATTATAGAATACAGCTATATATTTTTCTTTCTATAGGTTTTTGCACTAGGGTCCTGGCAAAGCTTTGAAATTAATTGTTAGTTAACGGAAATATAAAATATTAGATATAATTTGAAACTTTGCCAGTAAATTTTGCTAGAAATTAGAGAAATTATTATCTAATTAACAAATAAATAAATAAATGAATAAATAAATAAATACACCCTCCCTGTACAGGAGTTTCTTTCGACGATTTTATTGTCATTTCTAGAGTTTAAAGAAACTATTATTGTTTATTGATTGATATAAATTCAAACAAATTAAACTTAATAATAATAATAATAATAATGAGTAAACCAAGAAATTCTATGAGAAAAACAAGGTTTCATATGCTGTTGATATTGAATGAGTCTATTGATATTTCAAAGTAATTATAAGTAATTAATATTTAAATGAAATTGCTAAAATTTGATATTGATACATATTGTACATAAAGAAGCTATTAAAAAATGATTAAATCAACAAAAATTCTATACTATAGGTAATTGTTTTGTTTTCACTTATTCCAATATATTTTCTAGTTTGTTTTTACGGAAAATTTATTTCCCTTGTTATAGCTAATTGTTAGATATAAATTTTGTTTGTTGTAATTATTATGATCATCATTATATACGTATTTGTATTGGTATTTGTCGATTCTGGGTAGTGGGGTCGTCGAAAATTTGTAATAACCTGACTTATCAATGCGTTCATCTAAATGCCTTGCTGTTAATATTTGTTTTTATAATTACTGATCCAAAGAATATTAAAGAAAAAAAAGAAACAAATTAATAAAAAATAAATAAAGATCGATACATCCGCTCTATGAATGTAAGAGAATAATTGGACGAGAGGCACGATCCATGTGCAATTTTCTAAATAAAATACATATACTGAAATTGGAATTGTATTCATTCAATATTCCTATTGTTTTATCATTGAAACCATTGGTAAAAGTGGTGCTTCTTTTAAGCTTGTAAAACGATTAGAAGTTTGATCGATGAAATTTGATGAAATCAATCCAATTATCGAATAGAACAGTAAAAAAAAAGCAATCACTGGTAAAAACAATGACATTGAGCTCATGTGGGACTCGAACCCACGACCTCCGCAATTAGTCATAATGTGCGGTGCTCTAACCTACTGAGCTAACGAGCCTTACGCAAGTACGTATACTATAATTTTACTATTAATAGTTATTTTCTTGAATTTTTAAAGCGAACAGTTGAAAAGTTTAATGTGGTAGATATGAAATTTCACGTTTTTTACGCGGCAATGCACCTGTAGCTTCCCATTTTCTGTATCGATGCAAATTTAATAGTGGTTCTAATAATTACTGAGCTACTCGAATATTTCTAGGATTTAGAAAAAGCTTCCGACTCATGAGATTGATTTTTGGTTTTTTCTCTAGCATATAATATAGTAAAAAATACGCAACATTCCATATTTTAAAAACTGTTATATAAAATATTGCGCAATATTTCTCAAGAATGCAATATTAAGAAAATTCTCTAGAATTGGTGCATAATTTTCGCTTTAAATTTTCCAAAATTGTGTACGAAATATTGCATAATATGTCACATAATAGCGTGGATAGTTTCCAAGAGTATTAATGTAAAAAAAAGCTGATTTCAAATTTATTTCAACGGATACAGAGCAAAAAACGGAAACGGAATTGGAAACAGAAATAGAATTAATCAAGACTTAATAAAATTATGAATTTATCGTAGATTTTCCGGAAAACTAACAAATCTACTGGGAAATTCCCAGAGGATTTGGAAAGCGCTCTCAATTTGCTATATTGTTTAAGAAAATCATTGAAAATTTGAGAATATTGGCCAACAAAGGAAAACAAGAAAAAAGAATAACAAAACACAAGATTTTCTTCGGTCACCCCGAGTTCTATCGGTATTTTCCAAAACAAAAACGCCCTCTTTTCCATTGCAATGTCATCAAACAAATCAATTATTCAAAATTCGTATTTTCTGATACTGTATCGAAAAAAAGGTGTAATGAGTCCTCTAGTTTTTGCTAATTTTATAGAAAACTAACGGACCTATTGGAGGATTTCTTGGAAATTGGAAAAACTCTTTCAATTTACTATACACCGTGGACAATTGATCATATTTGTTAAGTTATAGGGAAAAGTATGAACATTTTTTAGAAAAATGCGTCCTCTAAGATTTTGCCCGGTAACTCAATGTTAAATTGGAAGTTATCAAAACAAGAAACCGTTTTAAATCCCTCTTGAAATGTCCTTTCTAGGCTACTGGATTCTTTACAATATCTCATTTTGATAAGATGTTTGCAAGGGAGATAGCGATTATTAAAAATTGTTAATTTGCAGACCAACAGACCACATTTCAATGGATTTGTATTTTTTCTGTTAAAACTCGATTGAATAAGCAGAGTTCTTTGATTTCGCGAAAATTCCGCAGTTATGGAACCAGAAACAGATCTCTAGTCAAAATTTTACACTTTAGTCGCTCTACGATTGATGTGTATGCTTAAACATAGAGTCAAACACGAAAGCATTATTTTAATTTAACTTAAACTTAATCATGGACAATCTGATGCAACATGATGCAATAAATGAATATTTCATGAAGATATTAATGAAGAGAACAAAGAAAATGCCACAACTTCGTTTTATCTGTCCAAAAAATTCAAACAACACCGTTTTAGAGAAATTTGCCGACTAAAACTTCAAATTGTAACGCCTGAATTGCATTTATTTTTTAATCGTTCGTACAACACCGACCGTATACGTTCTTCTCATGTCCTAGTGTCCTAAATTTCGTCTTGCTTTTCAGGACATTAGGAATCGGGATGGGAATAGACAGCGCCCCCATTTCATCCAGGTGGTTAGAACGCGAATTACATTGTAGGATGGTGGTGCACACACCCGTTTATATTGCTATACATTATTAACAAGCCAGTTGCAACAAAACGTAAACGTTTAAATTTAATTGAACAAAGAGAGAATGACAGCAACAATAAAGTCTAACATAATTAGATTAAAATATAAAGAAAATATTAAATAAAATCTAGACAATATTTCCAGAAACAATAAAAACAACGAATTTCTTTATTTATTTTAAAAAATTGGTTCCAAAAAACCAGTGAAACTACAACTCAATCAAAATCTAGCAAATAAATTAGTTTTAAAATATAAAGTAAAGTGATTTTTGAAAGTTTTCGATTGAATGTGCTGTGAAATCGGTCTTAACTTCGAACTTATATCAAAAATGTTATTTAATAAGGTATTCCCCTTATAGATTGGTGTTATTTTTAATTTTTATTATTTAAAACAATTAGAATAGTACGCTAATTTGTGCGATAGGGTTTTATAAGTTGTTTTTTTTTTGTTGTACATAAACAGGTTTCTTAATGAAACCGTAAAACAGTTGTAGATTACTGCTTGATTAAGTTCAATGAATTTTTTATGCAATTAGCTGTATCCTTATGTATTATTTTTTGAATGTAATAAATTGTGGGAAATTATCGAATTTTTTTCTTTAAAATAAACGTTCTTTTTGTTTGCCTTTTCTAAACAGGATGGAATCTGTGGTGCATTATAATTGTAATTTAAAAACGAATTTTTAAAATTAAAAAAACTAAAACAAATAAACCAAAAACCTAATAAACTGATTAAATTTAAACTAAAATAATGTTAAAATTTTTACAACAACTGCATCAACAACAACAACATATATTTTGTTAGTGTTCTGGCGGAATATTGTACACAATTTAGTGATAACGTGCTTAAAAAGCCTAATTAGAAACATGAAAACATTTTAAAAGGTGAGTACTTCTTAAGAAAAATCAGCAGTACCAAAATAAAGTAGGTGATTGTTCGAAATGAGGTTATATCGATTGATCGGTCACACCTCAAGAATGGCCTTAGGTGTTTATATAGGATAATGGTACACGCCCATATTTTCAAAAATCTACCAAAACAAACGTCGATTATGTTGGCGAACACAGCGCCCAATTCGGCCAGTTGACAAAACTGCCACACCCGCCCAATTCTAAAATTTCCAAAATTTATTCCGCCTTTGAAAGGACAATAAACCCTATACCACTGAATCTCGATTTAGTTTGTAATCTATTCAAATTTTTGATTAGTTTTACTTTATTTAAACATCGATTCAAATTTGTATGTAGCTCAGATGTAAATACACAAATTCCAGTCTATTCTAGTGTGTCGTAACGCAGGTGAGTGGGAGTTTTATTAGAAATAGCGGAAATGAGAAAAGCTGGATTGAAAGAATTTAGTGTTTGGTTTGCAAATTGGATGAGAACATGACGATTAATTCGATTCAAAGCCTGAAATGGAAGTTTAGCAATTTAATTACAGGTTGTTGATTATATGCAGAATCAGTTTCTAAGGAATACAAGACAATTCTATTACAGATAAACTTTATTACTAAAAATTTAGCAAATAACGAATCGTACGAATTTTGGTGGAGGCGCCGGGAAAAGTATCAAATTTTAATTTCGGTTTCAAACGAGACATGCCAAATTGATTAATTTCCTCAATTAACAATATTCCTAACTTTTCTTCAATTTTTTAGCAACAATTACAATAAATATCATTCAATAAGTCTTTATTTGTGGATTAATTAATGGTTTTTCTAAGGGTTTTACTACGATTAGATTCAGGATGGACCATCAAAATTTCATCGTAAAATTCAATTTTACAATTCTCTATTTACTCGAAATTCAGATGAGGGAAGAATTGGGCAAGTGGGCGAACTATATGGAACGCAAGCGCTTAACGATTTAAACGCCGTCTAGTGGTGAGCTTTTGAATGTTAGTCTGACCTGAACTGTCGCGCTTCAAGTTCTATGTGGTCAAAATTTCCATTTTATAAATATATAAACACACACATTTATTTATTTGTTCATAGCAAATAAATAAATATTGATTGAAATTATTAAATAAGAGAAAAATTGCAGTGCATATCCAATTAAAAATTATAGTAATCTAGTGCCAAATACAAGTAATTATAAATTTAATAATAAATATACAAGGATAAAATATTCTACTAAAATTATAATAATTAATAGAGCAAATATATAAACGGTACGAATCAGTATTCTATTATTAATAAAGCACTAATTCTAATTAGATTTAAAATCGTGTGCCACAGAGTAATTGCAGTGTCAAATTTTCTACAATAAAGCCAATTTTACTATTGAGAGGAAATCTATTGATAAACTTAATTGTAATTATATAGAAAAAGAATTTAAAAATGGGAGCAAAAGGGAGTGTAGAAGCGGCTAAAATCAATGCACAAAATTGGAATAATCTCGAGGTAGGGACGATTTAATATATTAATTTCTACAAAAATGACGACAATAGATCAATTTTTTCTATTTTGTAACATTTCGACAATTAATTCTAATACGAATTTTGCCAATGAATGTTCTAATTGAAGTTCGATATACAATTGCGCAACGATAACATGCTAACAAGCCGGTATGTAACAACACCTCATCAAAAGTCCTCCTGTAAAAGGGATACTAGAAATGGAACGCCCACGTGCCAAATTCTCAAAACTTAATCCATATTTTAGATGGTTAAATTTAAATATGCAAATCTATATCTTCATTATTCTACCAAATTGTTTAGTATTTTAAAAATTGTTGTATTGAATGATTAAAACGATTTGGAAAGGTTATCGGGGAGTGCCACTGTCATCGGCATATGTTATTTTTTTATATTCCATCAACCCTAGTTTCTTTTTTTAAAGATTATGGAATATTAATTGATTGGATCAACATATATTGGATTTCGTTTCAATATTGTCTTTTAGTATTGATAGGGAATATCATAATGTTTCATAGGAGGCCAAGGACGATGGTCTTTAGTTTATATGAGAATTGAAGCCGATGACAGGCTGTACGTATAGTAGAAAGATAGAAAAGAACGTAGTGTTGTTGGACCCAGTGTTGTGACGTCATCCGCCGGGATACTCCCGATCGATGTCCTGCCCCTCCCTTTGCATCCAGACGACGACGACTACGACGACGACGACTCATGGATGCTGATATTCTCTCTTACTCTCATCTATATATGTATAAAGTATATATACATAGGCTATATGTCTGTTTATATGGAGAATATAGAAATGTGAATGTATAGGTGTGTGTTGTTGTAGACGCTTGCCGTCGTTCTGCACCACAAACCTACATAGGGTTAAAGCAATATTCGGTGGTGGCACTAGCAACTAGGGTAAATGAACGCTACAACTATACGGAGAAGAGATCTGAAACTACCTGCCTAAACACCACACCTTTTTCAATTTTTTACTCATGTTACACAATTTAGGTCAATGCTCCTACAAATTTTGCAAGACTATACCAATGTTTCATTTTCTGTTGCCAATAAGATCACTAAAAGCTATCAATGATGGGATATTACGATTTACGATTCATGTTGATATATTTAAATTTAGGTTGCATAATTTGATGAGCTATTTTATGGCCGGTGCAACGAACTTTAACATTATTATTAGAAATAGTGTGCAAGTTAAGAAATTGTATCTAATATTGCGTACTTATTTATAAACCATTCGTTCAGTTGATTATTTTCTTGTAAATTGGAAACATTTCATCTAATAGAAATCGCTTTTGCCAGCTATACAGCTTCTTTTCACTTCAGTAAATTAGTTTGCTTACTTTGATGTAAAAAAGCCTTTTTATAAAATTTATAACCGATCCTACTGTAGAAACACATGATATTTTCCGTGTCTATACAACAACACAACACTAGTTTAAAACCCTTAACACATGCAAATATTTTTCATCGAATTTTCCATCAACTAACAATTGTTTTATTATTTTTAGCATAAACATAACCGATCTAGCCATCATCAGCGATCACAATCGTTGAATCGCGGTGCTCGCGGTCAGTGGGGTACTAGAGGCACAGAATTTGGTGGCGATATGTGGTGACAGCGGGGCCAGTGCCAGTGCCCGGCTGCTGCCATGGGCAATAAATTAAGTTGTTCGTGCGCCCCATTAATTAGGAAAGCGTACCGTTATGAGGATTCCCCATGGCAAACGTCGCGACGTCGAGATGGACATCTTTTACGGTAATACTTAAATTATCGTCAATAATCAATTATTAAAAATGTGGTTTGTTATAGACTGTGGGCGGAGGTATTTCATGTTTCAGCCAGTGGCGCTGGCACAGTTAAATGGCAACAAGTCAGCGAAGATTTAGTACCTGTTAATATAACTTGTATACAAGATTCGCCTGAATGTGTTTTCCATATTACGGCCTATAATTCGCAAGTTGATAAAATATTAGATGTTCGATTAGTACAACCTGGTAATATTCAAAATAGAAATCGCTAGAAGAAATCGATTTGATTGTTTGATTGATTGTAGGAACAAGAATAGGACAGGCTTCGGAATGCTTCGTTTATTGGAAAGATCCAATGACCAACGATACATGGGGATTGAATTTTACCTCGCCAATCGATGCCAAACAATTTCGAGAATGTTGTGTAAGTATCAAATTTAATTCACCTCCTTCCTTTTTGAATTTCAATTATTTTTATATTATTTCAAAATTAATTACAAAACCAAAGTAGTATATTTTAATAATGCTTATTAAATACAGTGTGATTTGTTGCAGTCGCCTTCCTTCAAATTTTCACGGAAGGCATCCTCTTCCTATTCATTGAAATTGGAACCACCTAATAAACAGAAATTCAAAACGAAACGAAAACCATTAAGTACCCCGGCGTCTCCTAGTCGAGCCAGAGAACCACAATGTACGTGTATGACAGCTGAACAATATGCAAGACTGAGGGCACAAGACCCACGATATAGAGGTAGTTTAGATTAATTAATATTCATTCCTATTATCATAACGTAATTAATATTGTCAGGATCATCAACTCTACCGAGAGCACAAACTAGAGCGACCGATACTGATGGACGTGCTGATAAAGTTACTGCTGCAACTTCCTCAACTAGTCTTTATGATAATGTCGGTGCTACAACTCAAACTGGCCAGACACAAAACGATAAAAATGTTCACGAAATCGGTAATTATTAAATCGCAAAGCAATAAATTCAAATTATTTGATATTTTAAATGTAATTAGGTACAAAAGGAACACAAAGAGAGGTAGTCAAAATCGTCAAATGCGCGATCGTGGTGTACAACAACAATCACAAGAAACTAGTACAATGACAACAAACACATCAACTGGTCCGAAAACTGTAACAGCATCAGTTGGTACACAAAATAATGTCGGTTCGCAAGTTGTCCAAACTGAAACACCATCACAAACACAAACTACAGAATCGACAAAAACTGAAGGTACCCAAGCTGGTGGAACTTTACAGGTGAATACAAAGACTTCATCGACATCAACACGACCACAATTACGCGAGAATACCCATCATATATTAACAAATACGAAATCGGTTGATTATTCGGAAATTGATATGGTTCGAGAAGCTGAATTGCGCCATCATCACAATATTCTAAATAATAATATGACGAATCGTCGAAATAAATCAAAAAGTACTGAAGATATGAATCGTGAAAACAGTATGAGTTTAGATAGTAATACATTAAAACGTATGCTGAAACCGATGCCTAGTGCTGAAAGTCCTGTAACATCACCAGAAATGGGCCGGCGTCGCTATAATTATTATCCAAACCATCATCATCGCTATACAAACAACAATGGCAGACATTCAGAACCGGAATCAGGTCATCCACATCCACGATCAGCAATGGCACAGAATTCCCGTTTTTCCGGTTCCAGGTAAATTCTATAAACTTTAATTAAACTGTTTTTGTAGATTGTGGTTTGTAATCGGATTGCTGTCATTTGTACTGAAACAAAAATAAATTATCTCGTTAACAATTAAGATCAGTTTCAATTTCAGATCATCACATGAAATCGGTCGCGGTTATCCTGGTCGTGGTTTGTATTTGGAATTGGAACGTGGCGTTTGTGGTGATTTATCACCACCTTCTGATAACGTATTGTTTGATAATCAATGCTATGCAACAACACCAAGTTCAAGTAATGGCAATTCAGATCCGGAACAATCTGGACATCATTACGGACGACAATCCAGACATATTCATCATCAGGTAAGCGGAAATCGAATTGTTTTATTTTAAAGAAACTATAATGAAAATTTCAGAATACAAATAATACTCCAACACCCGGATCGCCGACAAGCCGACTGTTGTTGGAATATGAAATGCATTTAAGGAATACGTTAGCAAAAGGAATGGATGCGGAAAGCTACAGTTTACACACGTTCGAAGCTCTATTGACACAAAGCATGGAGAATTTAGGTATGCAGAAGTAACAAACAAAAACACGACTAAATCATGTGCACTGTTTTTACAGAATTTGCTGAAAGTTTGCCTGGTTCAACTCAACGAAGTCCTTATCCTTCCAGGAAACGTAAGCGACTTTAATCCCTCTAGATCTACAAAATTAATTCTCTATAAAACAAACAGGACCTTCATCTAGCGCTTCCATGAATAAATCGTCAACTCTTCCACATCGTTTAAGTACAACAACAAGAGATCGAGACCGTGATCGTGACGGTTATTATAGCGATCGAAATGAATTGATTCGTGAACGAGAGAAGGAACGTGAACGCGAACGCGGCTATCTCAGTGATCATAATTCTAGGTAAATTTGTAACGATGGAATTTGTTTAAAAAATTATACAAAATTTTAGTTTTAGTTCAAGATGTGCATCGTGCATTGGTGAATCAAGTAGGGCACAATGGTTTCGTCATTCAGATGGTTGGCGTTCGGGTAGTTCGAATTATAGTTCAAATCAAGGTATGCCACAGGGCCATAAACGATCACCATGGGATTCTCTACCATCTTTACGTCAGGATAGCAGTCTTAATGATAGTGGTTATAAAAGTAATCGAGCCGATAGTTTCGAGCAACGGTAAGTAGTTAATGGGTAATTTATTAGAGCCATAGGGTGTGTTATCTTTGATAGCAAAATGTTTGGAATTTGCGTGGAAGAATTCTAGTCGATATCTTTAAACGAATTCTAATAATTTGTCTAGTTTCATTAACGTTACAATAACAACTGAATTTTCTTTATAGTGGAATGTTCGATCGTCAGGACAGCCTCCGATCCGATTATATGAGCGATCGTGAATCAACACGATACGGGATTGTACAGCAAGCTTCTGTTGAAAGTGCAGATTCGCGTCTTTGTTATTTAACATCGTCTGAGGTAAGTTGAAGAGATGATTTTAAACAGATTGTGTTTTGATTTTAAATCGAGTAATAATGAAGATTATCGTTGATTATCTAGAAGAAAACGGATGAACAGATAAACATATAAAATAGAGAAGATAATCGATCCTTTCCTTGTATAATAAAATCCAAAGTTATCCTTTGTTCATTTCCACACGACCTGACCTGATATCACCCACCAGCATTCAAATCCAAACACTAATCGATATCGAATACGACTATAAACCCGTTCCTCGTACTTTATACAAATTAATCTTGTCGAAAACACACATACGCATGTATAGAGAAACACTAAAAGTGTCGTTATACAAGAAAACAACGATATTCCCGTATTAGTCGGTTTACCGGTGGGAATTTCACCGATTTGTTAAATTTTATACTACACAAAAAGTTTTCTACTATACAAAAGTTTACGTATTTCTATATGATGCCATACAAAATAAGAGGCAACAGAAAAAAGATGTTAATGATGGTATGATTTCCCAAGAGTAATCCATGATTTGATTTCTGCTTGCTATTCCTTAGAGAATCAACGAAGCCTAACTAATGATTGATTAATTTGATTAAATAAACCAATTAAAATCTAGTTTTTTTTAATAGAGGGTCGGTGTTAAAATTAACTAGAATTTTCTCGTTTATTTCGTGATCGTTTCAATTGATTCTCCATTTCTTCTTAAAGAAATATCTCTCTCGTTTATTTTCTGTATGCTCCGGTTTGTCCCAGCCTTGGAATCTGCTACGTTTCCGGGTATAGTTCAGACATGCGCCCCAAAACTACCAATATGTATACACGAAATGTCATCTTGCAGTAAGCTAGAGTTGAATTGTGTAAAAATATGTGTAAATCCATTTGTTTATCATTAGAATTTTGTCCAAGTTGTCCGGTAAATATCATGTTGGTATATCTACGAAAACGAATCAAGTCCAGGTATTCTTACACCAAAATTCTGTTTTTTTCTCTATAATTTCTTAGGGGAAAAATTCCATTTTAAAATTTTTAAAAATTTCATTTAATTGAAGGTAAATGATTTTAAAACTATTTTATGGTTCGGTTTTTATTGTTTGAACATTTGACCCTTCAGCAGGATAATGGCGCGCAGGCGTAATGTAAATTTCAGGAAACTAGTATGCATCTATATTTTAGACTAAGAATTAGCACGTGCAACACGTGGAGAATTCAATTTTCCAAATTAATTTCCAATGGGTTTCTGAAATTGGTTGGTCTGATGCTAACAAAGCCCAATTTGGTCAATACTTAGAAATGTTACAAAGACTACAATTGGTTTTTTTTTTGTATATTAGTCTGTTATTATCCGTTGCTGCGTAATTAGATTCTTCGCCTTTCTACCTTAGAAATTCATCAAAACCTATTCCAAGTTTTTTTCTCTCTACATCTTCCATTTATCTTGAAAGAATCGTTTTGTAATGTCAGTGTTTTCTCAGACTTTCGCTTCAACACACCCACTACTTGTGACTTAATTTTCTGTTTCTCTCCAATGTTTATCTGATGTTATGAAGAAATTTGGCGCTTTTCAAATTTATTAAATGAACTTTCCTGTGGTGATTAATTAAAACTGAACAACACTATACGAAAGGTGGAATATTAGAAAAGGAAGATACCATATTTATGTTGATTCAAATTTATGGATGTAAAAATACGAATATCCAATATTGGTTATTTGAATTTCATATCCTAGAAGCTTCCATAAATATTGTCTTTTACATGAATATCATAAAAATTCCCCTACCCTACACCTATATTTGTGGAAGTATAAAAAAATGTTTAAAAAATACATCTTAAAGCACAATTTCTATTTATCAATGTTGAAGTATTCTTACAAATGCAACCGTGAAATTAATGAACGCATCCAGCAACCTGTCTAGAGCTGAAATAGTTTCAAATAGACAATCCAGGCATTGTTTAGTAACATTCTGGATAAATTATTGATGGAAATTTTCCAGGAATTTGTTAAATTCTTTTATAAATTTATCGTTCAAGTTTCTATGAAATACTCCGTTATAACGGAGTGTCCAAACAGATAGAAACTTTTCAAACTTGAACAGATTTAAATATAAATATGTTGTGATGAATTCAATCGAATTCATCAAAATACAGTTGATTTGAAGTTGGAAAAAGTTTTGATAAAACGGTGCGAAATTCTAAACGATTAATTCTTTTTCTTTATATTTGTCCGACGAATTTTTCCAACTGACTTATTCAACAAAAAAGAGAATCAATAAAAATACAACAGGGGCAATTTAATCAGAAAAATTATGGAAAAATAAAATCAAAATTACCAAAAATAATTGAGAGCCTCAAACTACCTACAATATATTTTCAATTTGATTAAATCGTAAATTTATATTCCGATAATCCGATTCGATTAATACATAAAATTCAGGCTTGTGGAAAATTCCGCTTTAAATGAATTTAAACGATACAAGTAATTCAATTAGCCTTTTAAGAAATTAAACTAACATGATAAGATCATTTCAATTAGTATACTTTGAGGAATATCAACCATATTAAAACCGTCGTGTGGTTTAATTGGGGGTCGTTTAAGTCGAGAAGAAATAATTAACTTTAAGAAAAATAAATTTAACTACATCATTTTCTTAATATAGATGAAGACTTTTGAAATGAGAATTGTGAAAAACTTTGATCTTTTTTTGATTTCCTTTATAATCCTTTGGGAATGGACAATCGAGAAAATTCCAATAAAAAAGACTAGACGAGTTCTTGTTTAAATGGAATTTCTATTAATAAAACTCATCCTTATTTTCAAACGATCCATTTTCCAACACATATGGCACAGAGAATAGAAGTTAATGACGGAAACAATATCGTTTTCGTTTCATAAAAACTTTTTGGAATACAACTTGTTGATTTACTGCTTGATGTGATCTTTAAGTGGCAACGAAAATAACTCCATTATTTTCACAAGAAAATCTTTTTTTTTAATATTTGTTTTCTATTTAGGATATCCTGTGTTTTATATTGGAGTCAGATGGATGAAATTAGAGGAGGAAATTATTATTATCGAGAGAAATTTTCCAGATATTTTCATTCAACTTGATGCAATTATCTATCGTAAATTGGATAGATCGATCGATTCTGATTTGTTGAGTTTCTGTTTTACTTCAAGATATTTTATTGCTTTCGTTAAAAGCTTCCTTGATCTTTTTTCCTCTTTTTGTCGTTATAATTTCCGTTCCGATTATTTGTAATTTATCGATTTTCTAATACAGTTTTAATTTTCGATCAACTATTCTAATGTCTATTAACATATGAGATTGTTTTGTTAATTAGTTAATCATCTGTAAAATTTATGGCATACTATTTGTTTCCCAAACTAATTTCACAAATTCATTCCACATTTTCATAAATTTCGTGTTGATCATTAGATAATGTGCATGGTGTATTTCAGTAATTTCGTAGAATTTCAGGATTTGCCTGAAAATATGTGCCGCTCCAGTACAACAATGACAGGCATCGCATTGATCCGGTTTAGTTCCAGATTGAGCCACAAAATGTACAAGCAGTATGATCGGCCTTTCTGGCTCCTGTTTTCAGTTTGACGTCATGACTCGCGCAGAGACCATGTAGTTCCGTTCCAACAGCTAAATAGATATTAGTCGTTATAATAGAAGGTGGTTTGTAAAAGCAAGAGCGAGTGTGTGAATGTGTGTGAAGATTTATCCTCCCCTTTAAAATAATATTAACTAAAATTAAATAACGATAAAAAATTACGTATAATTATTTTGATGAATATTTATTACGAATTAATTGGATTTTGGGGAAAAGTTAACACGTTAAATTCGAATTTGTCTTTAGTATATTTTATGGGAATTTTAATGAATGATCTTGTTATTGTCTAGTTTAAGTGGGCGTGAAATTGTAGGAAATCGCCAAATTAGGAAAGTTCCGGTGGATGTTAGCGAAAATCGAAATAAATTCCACCACATTATTTCTTGTTTGCAATTTCTGTTACATTATTCAAATTTGATGCATAGGTATTTAACACATAGAGAAAAAACAACTAGTACATGCACGACTGTGTGGAGTTTAGATAAAAATTAAATTTATTCGTGCGAAAATCTCAGATAGTCATTAACAATGATTTATAATATTCATTTGTATTAGGATTGGCGAGTTTTTTTTCGGAAATCCCACAACTTCAGAAACACAGATTTCTCTTTGATAGAAATAAAAATTTGCCTCTATTTGAGGTTACTTTTTTCTAGTATATTTCAGTTGAAAAGTTGATTGTAAATAGAGAGCTTTGAAAATGTTCATTATAAAGGCCCTGTTATTAACATCGTCAACCTGCTGTGATAAAGCAATTTAAAGAAAGAAAACAAAACAATTGTAAAAGCAAACTGTTCAAAAATTTGCCTTAATTACGTTTGGCTTAAATTGTTATCATTGAAATTGTACAGTGTGAAAATAGTGCCTTGTTTTGAATCTTAAACAAAACAACAAAACTAAACACCAAACGAAAGATCTGTTGATTAATTGCAAAAAGATCTGCCAACTACAGAGTAAAACGGCTCGTTATGTTTGAAAAAAATTCTATATTAACAAACACCATTATCAATTAATTTGAACAATGGTGGAATCGAGTTCCACCTGTAAAAATAAATGTGTTAAAACAACAGCACCAATTGAGAAAACATTAATGTCGAAGCGACGCCGCCATAAAACCGTACATTTCGGCGACAATCTATTATTGCAAGTGTGCACTAATCATAATTTACAATCGCATGTTAGCTATTCGAAAATGGAACCAAACGTGCAACAATTATTTAGTTTCATTGAAACGGTCCTATCGGCTTGGGTAGCTGAGGATGGTTTAACGTCGCAAGGTGAAGTCAGTGAAATGGATGAAAAAGAAATGCAACGCCGTCGTTATAAAAAACATTGTGCAAAAATTAAACGCTTAGATATAAGACGTTTGGTGATGGAAGTGTCAAAATTAGATGGTACTCGATTTTTAGGTAATTTACGTTATCGACATATACATTGGAAAGGTAAACCGGACGCCGCAGGATGCAACGAATTATTCCTGAGGAAGGTATATTGAAACTAAAAATATACTACAAAATAAAAACCATCGATCAAATTTTTAAATAAAATTGAATAAATTTATAACGATTTGAGTATCAGTGTCTCGAACTAATACATCAAAATTCGAATTGCTTTATTTATTAAATTTTATTAATAATAACGTAGTCTTATCGAAATCAATATCGGATAAAAATTCTATTCAAATAAAATCCACGAAATTTGATTTTAAAAACCGTCCTCCAAAACATTTATGATAAAAACAAAATAACCGAATTAATCAAATCGAAAATTTCTTAACTGTTGTACTATTCGATTTAAAATTGTGGCACTTTGTTGTTGTTTATAAAAATCGTCAGTAGATTCGTATTCAAAGGTTGATCCAATTTACCAACTTTTATAATCGAATAATCATGCCATAAATGAAACACTTTTACTCCTGAGAAACCTCAATTTACCAGTTTCGTTTTAATGCCTGCATTATTAATTTACCGCAAATTTGATAAACATTTCAACATTTTCGAAACTTCATACGCGTTATTAATTATTAAACATTTGATTTTTAAATATATGGAAATATTTGTTTATATTTTAATTGAATTTCCAACGATTTTATTGTAATCTATTTTGTTGATTTTATGAATTCTAATTAAAAAAAATTTATGGTTATTAATGTATTTTGAAGCATTTTTATTTGGAAATTTATTGGAAAAAACACATTCGCAATGCAGCATTACTGCACGTATGTAAATAGAGGAGCTCTAGTTTTGTTGAAAAACTATAACAATTTTTTTTGAGAATTATTCATCGCGTCTAACAGATAATTTCATACATAAAAGGTACATTAGAATTCTGTGTATGGTTAGAATAGGGTGAATTTTATAAAAGTATCGTATGTTTCTTTGCTGCTTTATTCAAGTCTAGTTTTTATCAACTAATGGATGTAATTTTTCTCAATTCGAAAGGCAGAATATAAACTTTCCCCCTAGATCTAGCAGATAACAACAACAATTTGTTTCAAATTGAATTGAACAATGGATTGCCAATTTCCTGATTTATAGGAAAAATATAACGGATCCAACACGAACTTACACCTATTGAAATCGCAACTAATTCTCCTAATATATTTTTGTATTACTTTTTTATGGGAAATATAATTTATTATATTAGTAAGTTGGATTTACGGTTAAAATTTGTTTTATATACGTATACAAATTGTAATATCCTGTTGAAATGTATTCAGTACCCAGGTGAGAATTAAATCATACGGTTACATTATTTTGACCGGCTTTAAAGCAATGATATCAAACTAAACATTAATCATCTTGAATTAAATACAATTCTATTATATTCGATCTATATGCTGATAAAATCATCATTATTTATTCTATATTTACTTGAAATGACAATATAGTCACCGCTATACATATAATCTGTCAATCAACCATTTCTTCTATTATAATGTTTACAAACTTAAAGAAAAATTATTGTTCATTAAATAAAGATCGTTTCTTCAATTTATATATCTCGTAATACAATTTAAAATAACATTTTTGCCAATATGGATTTCCTTTAAAATCTCTCTTTCAACAACGATATTCGGATAAATTTGACAACGAACAAGTTGTTACATCATATAAAATCACGTACATACATATTGAGGGCGAGATTTATTGGTTAAAATTGTGGTTCGGTGTAAATTTAACCATACAATGATCGATATCCGTTCTCCTCGATATCTCCTCTTATCGAATATAACCAACTGAGGGAACATCTACATTTTAGCAATACTTGTAATATCAATACGATTTAATTGTAATTTTTGTAGATTTCTTTATAAAAATTCAATATGACGATATTTCGTTTACCCGGCGCCTCCACCAAAATTACATCTCGGTTTTGTTATATTTTTTCAATCTAACTTTTTGAAATATGTCAAGAATGATGTTTCATATTTTGTTTTTTTTTATGTACAGTGTTATAATTTGATTTCAACGAACATGTTTTAGTTTGGAATGATTAATGATTAGATACTGGACAATCAATCTATCAATAAGCACGTATTTCATTTTTCAAGACGAATATCATAATTTCTTAATGTACAATGAAGTTTCAAGTCTTAGAATGTGTAACAATAACAAAATGCGGATTATTTCAACATCTTTGTGATATACTCTATTGAAATTGATCCGTTAATGAAGCCTTAACATCGAATTTAATTACTTGAACAACACAACAAAAGCTTAATAACGAGGTCGTACTTTCAAAACGTTGGATTTTTCCATTTACATCTACTGCTTTGACAATATCCCATTGGGAACTATTTTATTTTATAGCAGTCTTCCTTTAAATTTGTTCTATAATTACAACAAAAAAAAAGGAAGCCGAAATTGGAGCTTAATTGTTGATAGAAACGAAACCACTATTGGATCGATATTTGATTACCTTACAGTAACTATAAACTGTTGATGCTAGTTTTCTTGTTCACAATTTAAAATAGAGTTGTAAAGATTGTCAAGATTTGTTTTATAGGAAGAGAGGTGGAGAGGTAGATTTGTAACAGCAACTTGGTGGGATTAAAATTTCAAATTGAAGAGCCCTTACTTTTGGTGTGTTTTATGGTCGACAAGAGCACGACCTCTTTGAGCAAGTGGTTGTACATTCCCTTCATTTTTCTATTGCTCCTAAGAAACAACAAAGCCCTCTAACGTAGGAGTAGACTAGAAAATATCACCAGCTATTTGGTGAACAATACGAAAATATTGACCTGACTTTTTCGAGATTTACACAATGTATGTAGAGGAAGGGCACAAGAGAATACAATAGAACAAATTTATAGTCACAAATTCTCTATCTCTGTCTATGTATTGTTTACAGCAGTGATATGCTGTATGTTTTAAAATGTGCAGTTTTACTGTAAAATAGCAACGACATACATACAAATGTGTCAATCGATGCCTCTCGACCAGTAGAATACACTAACAAAAAGGCCATTATGCATTTTAAATACAATTTTTACTATCTAACGAATACAACTTTAACACTGAATTCATTTCATGTTAAAAGACTAAATGTCTCTTCAATTGTAATCCTCAGATGGAATTCTCTCGAACAACCGACAAATTTAATAATATGCAATGATTATGACACATTGCAATTTCCATGAGGATTGTAAATGTCACAATTGGTAGAACGGAAAGCCGACCTCAAACATATCGATTTTTAACACAATTATAAAATAATAATCCATCACATAAAACAGAAATTAATCGACTACAGCTACAAAAAAAGCCGAGTGTATGATTATAAACGATATCAACACAAAATGGCGATAATTTTAAACGTAGTTTCCGTAATTTATTACAGACGCATCAATTTTTCCGGTATTAAAGATAATTATGAACATGAAAAAACATTTCTCTGCAAAGCAATTTAGATCTGATATTAAATTTTGTGTACTATTAACAACAAACCCTTTCTCTCATTCAGTTTATTCTCTATTGTCCCAGTTACAAACATCTATACGGTCTACTGCTTTGACTAACTATATCTGTCCTCTATAAAGCTAGAGATTAACACTGATGTTTAGTGTATACCTAGTTAAAATATATCCTGATTATACACAAATAATAAATAAATTTAACGGCCCTCCATTATACGTATAACGTATGATGATAGAATTTGCGCTTTCACATGTAAATGGATGGGAATGGAATCGAATAATGCTTGACCATAGCAGGAATGATTGATGATTATTCAGCAAACAAACACAATTTGACAGGTAGCCGTCTTGTTTAGATCAGTGCCAGAAATCGAATATGTGTTGTTTTGATCTCCAACAAAATACAAAGAAAATAGAACGAAGAAAATCTGTCAGTGTGTTTTGATAAAATTTTTATTCAACACACTTTTACAACTTTTCGTCAGCAAAACCGGCACTTGTTAAATAAATCATGAAAAATTCATCATTTCACACTTGACACCTGAAGCAATATTTATACTTGAAAATCTGTTGAAAATAAAACCGCAGATAGACATCGTTTTATTTTTTATTTTATCACTATTTTAGTTCAACAAATTTAGGTCAGCTGTCGTGTCGCCAACTATACTCATTTCCTATCGATTACATTGATTGACACATCTTGTCGTATACAAAGTTTGAACAACACATTGCCCACGATAGAAAAAAATCACTCCTGTTTATTTGGTTTTGATTTCAGATATCTGACGATGACCGTATGTCGTTGACGACAGCGGTATCCGACGAAGATGATGGTGAAAGCGTTATGAATTCACCTTATAAAGCCAAACAAACTGGAACAGCAGCCGCATCGTTCAACTGTACTGGAGCTGTACGGAAAGCTGGGTAAGTTTTCTACTATTCCAATCAATGCTTTTCATAATTCGCCAATTTCACTCCAACATAAGAATTATACTATTCTAACTTTTAACTAAAGTTTCCCGCAAAAGGAAGATGAGAAAAAAAAGGATTAAATTCAAGTTCTTACCAATTGTATTGAAGAAGAAATTTTCAGTTTCTATGCAAATTTCAGTTTAAACTTAAAGAATAATCCGGAATGGAATTTTAATGTCTCGTTATATGTATTTTTTATGAATTTTATTTAGAAACAATAGCTATTGTCCGTTAATGACAAAAATAGCCTCCATTCTTTCGAGCATTATCATTATACTGTTAGACCTAAAGAAAAATCGTTTTTCATTTATGCGAACACCTTTATCTCGCACAGTCACGTTGTTGAATTTCAACAATATTGCCACCAATATCTGCGCTAACAAGGCCACAAAAAACGAACCTATTTTTTTCTCGAATTATTGTATTCTTCCCAGATATATACTGTATATAATACATAAAAATATACCTACGTATAGTATGGTTTATTGTTGGATGAAGTTGACGCAATAAACGACTATTGCTGCTATTATTGCGCGTATTATTATTGTTCTTATTTCGATAAATCAAAAAAGATGTGATATATTTTAACATGGCTATTTCTATTATCATACAATATTATGTGCTCCTTTTATTACATTTATCGTTAAGATTTATACCTTAAAATACCGGAATTTGGCTGACTTATTCGCAAATCTATTTGAAAAAACCGAGGCTCCATTGTGAGACTCGTTATAGCCAAGTTTTGGAACTGCTACAATAATTCAGCAACTATAGTGGAATAATTCACTGTGCGAGTATCGGATATATCCACAACGAAAAAAGAACAATTCTACAATGATATAAAGTAAGATTTTTAACAAATTATCACCAAAACTATAACCAATAATCTATGATATTGGTCATCATATTTCTAAGCTAGTGAACGAATTAAATTTAACTGAATACACCAACCTGAATTTTTACTAATTGGAAAGTCCTACGAAATATCATCGTGATGTATTTATTTTTATGACAATTCAATTTGCGATACTAATGAAGCGGAAAATCTTTATGTAAATTTAAGATTTCACTGCATTTTCTTTCTATTACAAATTAATGAATTCGTTTATATAAATGTGAATTAATTAGTCGGCCCTAAATAAAACTGAAAACTTTTCTTTCATATTCGCAAAATAACTAACAGCTTTGCCGCTTTTAATAAGTCAGCAGAATTTTTTCGTTTTGGTGAGAAACAAACAGTAAAAATGAAATATTAATGGAAGTTTTTGTAAGAAACCGACTTGTTAGGGTTAAAATTGATGGAACATCACTTTTTATAATTTATAAAATTGTTGTTTTGTTCTAGGGGGAAACCGTGATCTTTCACTCATTATTTTTTGGTGGTTTGAGATCTCAATTACTTCTGTTGATTAAACTCGATCACGAGTTTTCAATGATTATGATTAATACACAAATATTTAACTCTTGACATTTCCCTTTTATTTATAATCAATTTTCGTACACCACATTAATTTCTCGGTCTATTTAACTTGACTGTAGTAAAAGATGGAGAGGAAGAACGATGACAACCATGAAAATGATACTAGCAAACAAACAACACCAGAAAACTATTTTTGTTTAGAAACTATTCATTTCAATTATGTAGAAAGTTCAAATAATTTTAGATTTCATTAATAACGATTTTAAGTTGGAAATTGTCGATCAATTATAGATATTAGAAGTTGATTTTTATCTATATTTGTCCAAAGAAGTTGAGACATACCTTCGGGTGATTTTTATAGGAGTTTTCTAACTTATCGAACTCGTATATTCAATATTGAAAAATATTACATTCATAACATTCAAAGTAAATTTCAAATCTAATAGAGGAGACTGCAATACTATAAATCGATTCTCAAATACATCAAATAAACAAAATGATCATCATCCCTAGGGCAAACAACATTTAATAATTACAATCCTAAATTATTGTATAATACGAGTTATCCTGTATTTATCTTGTTCTTTCCTTACCTAATCAATAATAGAGAAACTGCTTTGTTTAGGACGAATAAACAAAATTGAAGCAAAATCTACACGATAAATCAAAACAAACGTACCTATAAATATTGAGAAATAAGAATATAAAAAATGGACTTTATCAATTAACTATCATCGGAATATTTTCAATTACTATTATGGAAACAACCGATATTTTCATACTACTATTCTACACTTTTTCTGTAGTTGTTTCTACAACTGTAACATTATAATTTAATTATTCTATTCAGTCTAATTAGAGTTACAACGTAGCAATATGGTAATTTTAACTAACATACAATTGTGTTGCGGAAATTTAATGCAACAGATGTGTTCTTTAAATTACTCATTATCTCATGTAGTGAGAATTATGAGCTCGTTTTTCCCTACAGAAAATCGGTGATTTGATAATAAATGAATTGAAAATAAAACAATCTAACAAATATTATGGTCTAATCCGGAAATTTTCGCACGAGCTTGATAGTTTCTTGTTGAGAGTTTTATCAGAGAATCTATGTGTCTTTGTTTCGCTGTTCTGTAGAAGTTCCGCTAAAGGGCCATTTTGTCAAATCATTAAACTAAAAGTGTTACATCTAAGATATCTAAGACGGATGAAGGGGCTTGTTAACTGTTAATGATCTGGTATTAACTTGACCGAACTAAAATCAAACGTGGATAATAGAGTGTCTAAATTAAACAATAGCTGGGTGTAATTTTGGTGGATGCGCCGGGTTAACTTTCAACTTTTACCTATATTTTCATAAAAACGGTCGTCAAAATTTCGATTAAGTACCGCATAATAATAATAACTGTATGCTTTAATTCTCTTAATTATAATTACTTATTCTACAACAATGTATGCTAAATAATAACAATAAGATTACGAATGAAGAACAAAACCGGCAAGTTTAGGTGTAAAATAGTCGACCTAAATATTTCTATTTGTGAATTTTATATTTGGAACCACAGTTCCCCATTATCATTTGCTGCTATTTCGTTATATTCAGTGAAAAGCATTTGGTTGTTTCTCAACTACAACGACCAAGTGAAAAGTGATCTCCTTTTGTTAGTATTTTATGTTGCTTTGTTGATTCTAATGTATACAAATTTATAAAAAAAATACTATAATGGAAAGTGCAAGATTTCAACAATCAATAAATATTTGATAATACTTAAATAGAATCGGAACGAAACTTATGGGAAATTCGATTCAGGGGATGTGCGCATATTATGGTCAAATTGCAAGTAATTTCTAGAAATGGAAAATAAAAACAACACGTTCTTAGTTGAGAATATCACATGATCCGGAAAGTTATAACCTGGATCAAAAATGAGTTTTTAATGGTATTTCTTGATGTTCTGTAGTAGTGCTATGAAACATGATGGAAAATGACAAAGCAAAAAGAAATGACAAATACAAGTGTGAGAAATATTCTATATTAACGGTGGCGAATATTTTTCAATTTACACAAAATTTCCTCGAAATATATTTCTAATTAATTTTATTCTCATTTTAAATGAGTAAAATTCAATTTTAATTATAATTATGTTTCTTAATAAAGGAACGAAAAGTATTTGCAATCTGTCTTGTTATAAACACTGACATTACTTTTGATAGGGACACTTATTAACGTTTATGTTATAATAAAATAAAAATTAGGTCAACGCGTGAGGGTAATGTAAAGCCTACAACTTCGTTTCAAAAATAGAAGAACAATTTAAAGGACAACGATGATACAATCGAATATTTTTCAAACGAATACAATGACCATTGAGATAAAATTGATGGATTTTTTTCTAAAATTTTTGCCTTTATTCTATTCTAACAATGACGATCCAGTTTTTACGTCCATAAAATTGAAATTTTAGCCATAGTTTTCCAACTATTAAATAGTTCAAGTTGATAGCAAGTTTACTGCACATATCTTACGTTAATCAGCAACTTACTTCAAACGTTAATAATCTGAATCTCAATTGAATTACAAATTGCAAACTTTGAATAAAATTTGTCGAAATTATAGTTAAAATTGTCGTTCAAATAAATACTAATGATAGAAAAAGAGACCTTAAAGGTCAATTAATATAGTGTATCAGAGTTGAAAATAGTAATGTCAATGGCTAAATTAAATAATTCCGGAAATGACGTCAATTTCATCGTATTTATCCAATTCAGTCACACGTCTCCTGTTCTAATTTTCAGTATTTCGCACTTGTTTGTCATTAATATTTACTTATTGTTAGTGTGTATATGTGAATTATAAAGTTATAATGTTCGTTAAACTCCATTTCGTTTTATTGTTATTTTGGCAATTATTTTCTACAATCATTACAATAACAAACAACGCAAACTTACTTTGGTATGAGAAAGATAGTGATGAAGCACAACATTATTTTGCACGTCAACCGATACCTGAAGGTTTAATTAAAGCACAACGTATCGTTGTCAATCAAAAATTACCGTTAATATGGGAGGTGAAATTTGCATTTTTCGATAATTTGGCAAGTTTAATTATTGATAATTGTGGTGTGAACGAGATACGTCCAAATAGTCTTAAAGATTTAAAACCGTTAATAAATTTAAGTTTGTCACATAATAATTTACATGAAATTAAATCAAGTGTATTCAATTTTGTCGATATTAAAAATTTAAATTTATCGTATAATAAAATCGGATTGATTGATTCAGATGCTTTCGATAATATGCCGAGTTTGGAAACAATTATACTGGATTTTAATGAATTAAGATTTTGGAATAATAATTGGTTTACAAATTCAACAAATATTAAAACAATATCGCTTACACATAATTTCTTATTAGAAATACCGGATGATGCATTTCAACAATTCCAATACAATAATGATCCACTAAATATTTATTTTAGTTATAATAAAATTAAAACAATACAAGGACGTGCATTAATCGGTTGTTGTTTTAATAATTTATATTTCGATTGGAATGAATTAACAGAATTGGAAAGTAAAATTTTCACCGAAATGGATTGTTTTATTAAATATTTGAATTTTAAAGGAAACTCAATTATATGTCTACCAAATCAAATTATTATTGAAAATCGAACAGAAATTTTAAATTTAGAAGATAATCCTATCAGTTGTGAATGTCGTAAAGAGCTACAAAACGAAAATAGGGAAAATAAGATTGAAATCTTAATGGCAGATGAAACGGATTGTTGAAGCAATATTAGAAATATATCAAATTGTAATTTTTATCGCTATTCTTAATAAACGATACAGCAGGGATAGAATTTTCTTAATTTCCCTAACCAGTTTCTTAGAATTACACCAATTACTAAATTTTAGATTCTACAATTTGAATTTAAAAAGCTATATCCAGAATAAGACTATACATATATTACTACTGACTTGTCTTTAGACAAATTAAAAGTTTATGGAAATCTACAGATAAGAAAAACGGAAATTAAGTTTTAAATTTGTATAATAACTATTTAAATACGTGTTCTGAAACGAAATTATGCACAGCAACAAATTATTTTATCTTATAGGCGATTTTCTAAAGCTAGTCTCGAATGTAAGATTAAAGAGAATTCTTGTTAAAAGCTTATCGCAAAAACTATTACGCTAAAAAGGCCAATTTAACGCACAATAATAGGTAAGACAATCTATATAAACTCCCTGATATTGATCGAAAACTGTCTCAACAATTAACAAAATCCTCGATACTATCGATATGTTTTGAAACAATTTCTAGGGTAGATAAAAAATAATTTTAATTAAAACGCGTCAACAATAATAACTATCGAACGTGCAAAATTAGTTAGATTTAACCTATCGAAACCTTTTTATAATGTTTGTAGAAATTGTTAGCAATATCATATTTTATTTGAAATTTATATATATTTGGAACGTGACATTTCCTAGTGGTTTTCATATGGGATATATCTAGGATAGGTTTAAAGCTTAATCAGTACCGAAACTCAATAAAGTTATAACTGACTGAGGGTTGATGAGAGAACATTATCGAGAGATTTGTGTCATATGAAGAAAGATAGACATATATATTTATAGCTCAACGAATAGATATAGATAAATTTATTTGTATGATATAATAATTTATATTAAGTAACATGATCAACACACTGTTGCATCTCTTGTCAAGATAATTTACCTTGTGAGTTTGTATGTTATAACTACGCAAACATTGTAGATGATGGAAAATAAAGATGAATAAACCAAGCTGACACAATTTAGACTGTTAGTTTTGATATAGGTTCAAAACAAAGACTGATTATCATTACCGAATATGCATCATATAACATGAAAACAAGGACAATAGACAGGGCCGTAATAAGGCACCAAATCGATAGGGGCGCAAAATACTCTCCATTCGTACTAATACAAAGCAGTTTTTGAACGAGTTATTACAAATTTTTAACATGTTCCCACGATATTTTTGGAAAAATGTCTAACCTCGAAATCTCAATTTCAAAAAAGTGATTTGTATTAGTACATTTTATACAAAACAACACATTTTAATCAAAAATATAAAGAGATTCTTACTTGAATAATCAACAAATTCATTAAAATATCGCAACCGCACCCCATAAGCATACGAGTAAAACTGACGTTAATCAAATTCGAAACGTTAAAGTTAGATAATAGCAGCTAGAGAATTTGGTTATCAACTTTTTTTTTAAAACGCCCAATTTAAAATTTTAACTTTGTCTCTGAAAATAGACACAGATGTACGAAGAAGTGCATAATTATAATAGAAGTCTATTTACAGTTATTTCCATTAAAATTCAACCGAATAGAAGATTGTAAAGGCAGTTGATAATGAAAGGATCGTCGTTACTTTTAATTTTACTACATTGTTTCGTGTATAAAATTTGCAAGTTGATTGTTTCCATTTATAAAACAGAAAATGGACAAAACTACCAGTCCCCTAGATGCATTGTCCTAGAACGTCCTCTTTTTATATAAATTTGTTGCCTACCAGATGGTTAATATTACTTGTTCCTTGGTATAATCTCAAACATTAACATATTTCTAATCTGGATTTATTTTTACAAATAGAATTGTTTTTAACGACTTTTTGTTCGTTTTGAATATTTTAACTGTCGCCGTAGTAAAGTGATAAATTTTTAAACATTGTCTGCTTTTGTTACCACAACAAACTAGTTTAGAACTCGTCTTTCATAAAATAATTCCAACAATTTACTGTTAAGTTATTATTAATTTTCCGTTTTGTACAAGTTTGACTCGATAACAATTTTCTATCATTAATCATTTCATATAAATTTGATTGTCGAATGAAATTGTATGAATAGTTGTATCGTAAATGGACTTGTATATGTTACTATCAAACATTCAGACTCCTAAACAAAGAAAATAGAATGATAGGAAATGTTGCTGTATGAAGTGCTTTTGCATTTAACAGACGAAGCAACAATATACTTGAAAATCCATTTCTGCAAAATACATTACTACCTACCTACAGTTGATATAAATAGTCATAGTAATGGTGGTAATAGTGGCAGAAGATGTTTTCGTTGTTATTGAAGATATTAATAATTCAGATAGATCCCTTTTATATGTTAGCACTTTGGAAAGTACGTCAAAATCGTCTCAAGTTCAAATCTTATTGTATACTTGAAGAATAGAGTTAACATTGTTCCTATCAGTTGGAGGAAATGCATAAGATAACCAAATAGAATCAAGTGGTTGTTAAAAGATTCAAGTAGATAACTTTTTTCAACGACTCCTTTTATTAAAAATAAAATTCGCTACCTACTCCAGTTAGGATTGAATAATAAATGAGTTTATGTATGTACGTTCTTCAAAAATTTTAAGTTTGAAATTTAACTTGAAAAACTTGTAGCTCTTTAAACAACAAATTCCAACTTTGGCATCAACAAACTTTTACTAATTCAAATAAAAAAGACTCTAATGAATTGCTTCAAACAACCACTGGAAGCAATACCAATATACCGCGTGTTTCACTCAAATTGTCAGTTCTTATGGCAAACACTTAGTATATGATAAGCGATTTGAAAAAAGGACACTCTCTGGAGATCATTGGAGCAAAGTTTGAATCATGTAGCTCTTCGGGAAATTGGTCAAAAAACGATAAAAACACATAAAAGGACTCTAAATGATGCAAAGATGCTCCTAACATTAGTTTTTGGTTTTTCCCAATCTTATTCTGGAACGGGTAGGGATATTTCACGTTTATCCTAGAATAAAATCACCGGTTCAAATTCTGATAAAGTAATCTCCAAGGATTCTCCTATACATCCCTAAAATATTTTTCAAATTGCGCATCAAATAATAGATGTTTAGATTCGTTTTAGTGAAACAGTCGGTATGTTGATTTTTTTCTTTCAATTCAATCGTTGTTATCGTTGACCTTTTTTATCTTCCTAGGTTCCTGAGTGTGAAAAAATGGCTACTCCGGAAAAAACATCAAATCGAATTGGCAAGAAAACGTGGATGGAAGGGTTATTGGGTCTGTTTGAAAGGTACAACATTATTATTTTATCCATGCGATTCAAGAGAGGGACGTTCAGTAGAGGCAGCTCCAAAACATTTGATTATCGTCGATGGTGCTATTATGCAACCAATACCCGAACATCCCAAAAGAGACTATATATTTTGCTTGAGTACAGCTTTCGGTGATGCTTATCTATTTCAGGCACCGTGTCAGGTAAATTTCTTTACTTTTTTTTTGTTGATAACAGTAATATGGAAACATTATTTGAGAATTTCGTTAGTAAAACAAAATGAGAAAATTATAAAAAATAAAATCGTCAAACTGAGTATAAATTCGAATATTTTCAGCTGAGGTAGAAGTTTTCATGTAATAAAAATTTCAGTATAAATTTAGACAAGTCGTAATTTAAAATTCAACATTATAAATAACAAAACAGTAGTTTATATGTAGAAATCACTAGTTGGCATTAATATTCTACAACTAAACTCATCCTGGAATAACTCTAAAGATTGAAGTTTGGACTTAATCAGGTTAATACAAGTTCTATAAAGTACCTACACATTATCTAAATTTGATTACATAAAACAATAATTTACAATAATCTTTAATCAAATCCCTCGGGTTAATTTATCATTATTAATCCAATTGACAGATGAGAGTAGATTGATTTAACGATACAAGTGAAAAAGGAGCTTCAAATTGGACTATTTTAATGAAACCTGAAATACAACCGCTTTAAATTGATCTAAAGAGATAAATTTATAATGAAATATTGAGTTATAGACACGAATTGATGTATTTTTAAAGTTTTATATTTAGAAAGCCAAAGATTTTTTGGCTAATTCCTTATCTACCCTCATTCGGCCGAATTTAGTAACACAGATCCAATTCGCTTTGAAACCATCAATTAAAATCACCTAGGATATCAATCAATCTTTAGACAGTTTCGAAATGTCTTCAGTTTTACCCTAATCTCTACCTGTATGTTATTTTATTTGCATTTAATTCTGTTCAAGGTGGAATTAGAGAATTGGGTGAATAGTATACATAGTGCTTGTGCAGCCGCTTTTGCCCGTCATCGAGGCAAAACTGGAACACTTCATCTACTACAAGAAGAAATATTCCGTTTAGAAAAAGCCATAGAAACGGTAAGTTTAGACAATTTCAACAATAATTGCAGATAAAAGACAAAAATAGAAATGTTCATAGAAACTCTTTCGATGTTTAAATTAGAGAGAAAACGAAAGAAAACAATCCATATGTTTGATGACGTATTAGATAATTGGATTATTTTATTTAGACGCTATTTTCAAATATAATTTTTATATCAGGAGGGGAAAATATTGAATTTTCAATTTTAAAGATATCTTGATAAGGTCAACAATTTTCGTAATATAACCGCATCATGATTGACATCAATTTTTCATAACGCTTCTGTGAAATTTCAGGAGGCTCTCAAGACAAAAATGAATAAATTTCCATTAAATTAATGCTTGTTTTTTTTAAATAAAATAAAACTCGACATCAAATATTCAAGAATTGCAATCAAAATATATTAAGAAACATAACGAGAGCTTAAAATATTATTCTTTTACGAGAATCGATTAATTTAATAAAACATAAATGAAGGTAAACATTCTTTTTTTACATCGGACTAAATGTCTCTGCCTTAATTGTACTCATGTTTATTGATTTTGTTCGTGTATTGTGTACATTTTTCGTTGGTATTCAGGTGGTAACTTTACAATGTTATGGCTTCATTGTTTTATTAACTTTTGTGTCACGTCCAATATTTTTTTCTATTTAATTATAAGTTTTCTTCGACAGAAACTTTAATTATCTGACAGATTAAGATCGTTAGTGTTGTTATTGATGCATAAATACGATTAACAACTGTGAAGTTTTCAAGATTTTAGACAATAATATTCAATTCCTGATAAAAATGCTTCTTTATAAAAAGATATTTAAACAATTTGTATAATTTTATAAGTGAAGTACACGTATCTAATGTAAACAGATTTAAATTCCATGTGAATTTCATCACTTTTTAAACACAAAAATAGTTACAATATGTAAGAATATAATTCAAGTTTTGTGTAAAGATCAAGAATGTGGGGTGTGGAACAAAGTTGGGAAACACTGGGTTAGTTTTCTCTCAATATTTGGCCACCATCCAAGACCACAAAACAACGAAAAGTAAATGCTAGAATCTTGAAAAGACGAATAGATTTAAACAGACAAAACAAAGATAGAAATTCGTGTGTAAAAGTGGAAAAAGAAAGAAATCGTAAGCGAAAATTTACGATCTAATGTGAAATGGGGCATGATCTGAAATGTTAGAAAATTCATTCTGTTATCCTTTTGTAAATGTTTTATTATTACACCATATATTCAAATAGAATCACTATTAAAAATAGATAGAGGATAATGGATTACGAGCTGATTTTCATTTTATTGATGTATAAATATGTTTTTGTGCGGTTGTTTAATTTTTCAGGATTATAAACTGAAGCATATGGCTGAAATGCAACAATCTGTAGTTGGTGATTCGGAAGCTCGTCAACAAATCGCCAATCAGGTCATACAATGGGAAGAGAATTTAGAACGTTTACATTGCGAACAATTCAGATTAAGATGTTATATGGCAAGTCTACAAAGTGGTGAATTACCAAATCCAAAGGTAAGTACTTAAACCCAAACAAACTTGTTAAAATGTTTGTACACTTCACTTTAAGAATCCTGCATTATAATGAAATCAATTTTTATCCCAATCTACCCTCCATTATAAATCGAATAATATTTAATTTGCAGTCATTGCTGACACACGTCTCAAGAGCTACTAAGAACACTTTAAATAAATTGGGCGTTTTCACCGTTTCATCATTCCATGCATTCATCTGTGCCCGAAGTCCTTCACTATTAAATAATTTATTGGCTGGCCGTGGTGCAACAAAAAGACGTCCCCCGTTATTATCGCGATCGAATAGTGGCTCTAGTCGAAGATCTTTACAGGTAAATTCACTCAATTCAATTGATTTAAACGAAAATCTTTTTTGTACAAGCAAATGAAATTAATTTCAACATTCACAGGCGGTTTTATAGAGATTCATTAATAAATTTCTATAGCTTAGAAAATTGGAAAGCAACCCAAATCTATGTCGTTTACAATTATCGTAGTAAATCATCTATTCCCTAACAATCTAGTTAATTAAATTTGCGTACAGGAAGTTTTCTACAATTCCTATTTCTTCTATTGAAATATTGAAACAATTCAATAAATATTTACTTGAAAAATACATCAATTCATTTAAAATTTATTTCAGATAAATTCACGTGAAGACACTGAAAAGACTGTTAAAGTGTCACTGCCAGACTCTTCAACAGTCACTGTTTACGTACGCGATTCAATGTCAGTTGAAGAATTTCTAGCTAGTGCCTGTGCCCGAAAAAATCTAAACTGTACAGAACATTTTATTCGTGTCAAGAAACGAAGGGAAATGGAGGATCACAACTATTTCGTACCACATCGAAGCGATCTAATCGAAACTTATGTGAGTCTCTTTTTCAATCATTTTATTTAATTAAGAATTTTATTAATATAATCGCAAATTACAACTGAGATTTAATTAATCCCACTTCGGTCGGTCTGATAATAAATCTGAGATAAAATTTGCATCAAACAGTAATTAAATCAATCTGATATTTGGTAATTTTGAAGGAAACTCAAGAATTTATTATAATTATTTTTGTTACATACAATCTATTGATCGATACATTTATTCGAATACAAACAATTTTTAAAATTGTTTTTCTCCAACATCCTAAGGGATAAAAATTTTTCCTCTAAAGATTTCGGGTAAAGACAAAAATGTTTGTAGGTATGTCAATAACGGAAAACTATCACAATGTAAAATTTACAACGGAAAATATGTAACGTGTACTTGATTGTTTTAGATTTAAAGTCATCTTCCTGTACTCGAATATTCCACGTATTTTGAGGATAGGAAAAATAAATAAAACCCACATTGCTAGAAACTTCGAATTGTAAATAGTAATAATCAACTATATTGTATATTGCATTGATAATAAGCTTGAAATTTGCACGTAATTGCAATATTGATTGACTCCAGCCTCAAATTATCCTAACCAAATTGAATGCATCTTATTGGATATCATTATTGGAAACTAAATCAAATTACGAATTAAATTAAACTCATTGAATCAAATTTTATTTACAATATCATTAAATTATTGTAAATTCATTATTGAACGTATTTCAAATCGAATCGAAATATTGACCGTCAATAGATAATTGCGCAAATTTCCGGAATCTGTCCGGATTTGAAACAAAAAACCTACATTAAGTTAATTGTTTTCTGTTAAAACGTGTATCAATTATCGTGGAGACCTATCGAATTACAATCCAAAATAAATAAAATAATTTGAATTGTATTTGAAAAAATTCTCACATTCCACAGTGTAATTAACATGTTTTTATTTTAATGAGGGGATCGATCGATACAAGACCAAACCACTGAAAATTTCAGGTTATTGTTAATTAAAAAATTCAAAAAGATAAATCGAATTGAGCGTTTTATGGTAGAAAGGAAAATTAAAAGAGTACTTACTTGTGAAGTTTCATCAAGATTTTCTGTAACAAAAAAAGAGAATGATTAGCGGGTTTATAAACGCATTTTTATTCGGTTAGATTTATATTTTTAGCGTCTTTATCAAATAAATGTACTTTTACAGCTTCACACTCATGAAGTCGTAGAAGTCTGTGCCAAGATTTTATATCAAGTCGAATTGTCTCGTAGCACGTTAGAACAGATGTGGGGCTTTAGTGTTGAAGCTGAATTAGTGGAAAATGCCGATCGACAAGATGAACTCTGTTGTTATGTTAGCCGTGTTGAAGATAAAAGTGTAGCCATGCAAAACGGTAAATGTTCGTTCTTTGCGAAAATCTCGATTTAAAAATTGATTTAAATTTGAAGGAATTATAAAAGGCGATGAAATTATGGTAATCAACGGTGCTATCGTTTCCGATTTAGATATGATGTATTTAGAAAGTGTATTACAAGAGGAGCTCGCTTTATGTATGATGATGAGATCATCGCGTACTGAACCGCCAGATTTAGCTGGAATATTGAGGGCAACTGATGATATTATTGAAAGTTTAGTATGTCCACCGCCCCCATCTGAACCACCGGTTATTAGTGAAGAGATGATATCAGGACTCATCGTACCAGCACCAGGTTGGAGTGAGTAGTGGTAGTTGTAGTTGTAGTAATCGTCGTTTTGTTATATCATGTCTAATAGTTAAATGACAAGTGGGTGGTTTAATAAGTGGCTAGTAAAACTGTCAGACAACTAAACGGGTGTTTGTAACAAAGTTTTAATTAATAAAAGTACCTACTTAATTCAACTCTAGGCTAGATTTGGCGAGATCAAAGCGACACTGACAATATCAGAATAATTATACCGATTATACTGAAAACAAACTTAATCGAATAGGAATAAGTGTTGAGAAAAAATACTGAAAGTCTACATTTGAAACGATTCAAAACTGAATTTTACATTATGTTAACATGATAAGTGCTTTTCCAGAACATTAACTCCAGAAATTGGAATACTCAAAAATCAAATATTGCAATATAAATAAAAGCTGCCCCACTGCTTTTTCCATATGTAAACATCTCCATTTCAATTTCTTATCCTTTAATAAAATTAACTTTAATCAAACCAATCTAAAATTTGACCCCGAAAAAATAAAATTCTCAAATTTCATCCACCATAAATCGATTTTAGAATTACGAAAGACGACACCATCAAATTTACTTGCATAATTTACTTTTAAAATGTCTCGCCTTCAAACTTTTCATTTTGATTCATAATAATTTGGCGAGTTTCACTTTCAAATCTTCATTTTATTCTTTGTCTTTGATGTTTCACTTGAAGAATTTATTTTAAAACAGGTAAAGATCGCTATTCAACAGATTCAGAAAATCCACCATCATCAATGACCGATTCGGGAATAAAAGTTAGTTCTCGTACAAACTCATTTGAAATTGAGAATCTATTGAAAACAGCCGAACAAGTGACAGGATTTTGTCGATCACCTGTTGAAACACGCAAATCAAGCCCTACTGGTAGTTTAGTTAGTAATACTTCTCAAACTTTATTAACACCATCTAGACAACTTACTGATGCAGAGAAATTACGTAAAGTCATATTGGAATTAGTAGATACAGAACGTGCTTATGTTAAAGTAAGTCGTGAATATTTTCTCGTTGATTGAATCGAAATTAATTTATTATTGTTGTAATTGTAGCATTTGAATAATTTGTTAGAAAATTATTTAGAGCCATTGAAAAAAGAAACATTTTTATCGAACGCTGAGATAAACGCTTTGTTTGGGAATATTCAAGAGATCGTTACATTCCAACGACAATTTTTACAAAATTTAGAAGAGGCGTTAGATCTTGAGCCAGATTTCCATAAATTTGAATATAGCAGTCAATTTAAAGTGAGAATTTAAAAAATAACCATTCTGTTTTTATCATCCGTTTTAATATTCACTAATTTTATTGTTGTAGAATGTCCTATTTTCCATTGGCAGTGCTTTTCTGTATTATGTAAATCATTTTAAACTGTACAGTTCGTTTTGTGCTAGTCATAGTAAAGCTCAGAAAGTTCTACATCCGAGTAAGTTTCAAATTCTTATCCACATTTATTAAATTATACAACATTCGACAATATTGACTTGTATTCTAGATGAAGGAAATCAAGCACTACAAGAATTTCTAGCTGCTAGAAATCCAAAACAACAACATTCTTCCACATTAGAATCGTATTTAATTAAACCAATACAGCGAATATTGAAATATCCTTTATTATTACAACAATTAAGGAATTTAACAGATCCGAATAGTGATGAACATCAACATTTAGTCGGTAGGTTTCTTGGAGATTCGATTTGTTTAATTTTCCAATTTAATTTTCGAATTATGTTGTTACAGAGGCACTGAAGGGTATGGAAAAAGTTGCTGAACACATCAACGAAATGCAAAGAATACACGAAGAATATGGAGCAATCTTCGATCATTTGTTCCGACAACATCAGAAATCTTGCAAACAGGTAAACTCAAACTTGATCGAATCAACCCAATTTTATTTGATTCTTTGATACTTTTATCTTTAGTCGATTGATTTGAGTCCTGGCGATCTTTTGTATTATGGCGGTGTAGAATGGTTGAATATTTCCGATTTCTTAGGCAAAATCAAAAAGGGCCTCGAATTACATGCTATGTGTTTTGTATTTAAGACGGCTGTAGTGTTTTTATGTAAAGAACGATTACGACAAAAGAAGAAATTGATGGTAAAGGACATTTCGATTTGATTTTGAAATATTTATTATGTTTTATTTTATTTAGGGTGTATCTAGTAAAGGTTCCTCGTCTGAAGTTGAAATAATCCGATATCAAGTCCTCATCCCTGTAACTGAAGTTCAAGTGCGCGCCTCTTCAGCCAAAGATATGGATTCCCATTTCCTTTGGGAATTGATACATTTAAGAAGTCAATTACAAAGACGTTCCGAAAAGGTTTATGTTCTATCAAATAGGTATATATTTTATTTATTTTTGTCGTAAAACAATTTATTTTTAAATGAAAATTGTAGTACTGCTGATTTCCGGAATGCATTCCTTAAAACAATCCGACAAATCATTAGAGAATCGGTTAGAAATATGTCAATACCAGCAACGAAACCGGGCTCAGGTCCTGGAATATTATTAGTAACAGGTCATAAAGGTGATTTAAATAGTCAAACTTTAGAACGACCATCAACGAAAACCGTTATAGTACAAGGTTCACATACATTAGGTAAAACGAAAAAGAAAAATTCTCAACGACATTCAGCAGGAAATATTGATTATGATAACACAAGTCAAGACGCCGACGAACCACCAACAACAACATTCCGATCTAGAAGTAAAACAGTAGGCGATGCAGCAGGTAGATTAAAATTTCAATTTAAATTAATGGGAAAACGGTGAAATTAAATTAATTATTAGATCCACCAAAACGTACGGAACACGACCGAGGTGATCCTGGTATTAAATCAGAGGGCGAGGAAGATTCGCAGTCTGGTACAGTAAAACCGAAAGCAACACTAGGACGTACACCAAATCATTTAACATTGAGGTAATTAAAATCCTGCGATATTACTCAAAAATTAATGTAATTAACGTATTTTAGCACTACATCAACTTTATCAGCCGGTAGTACAGGCAGTCAAGCTCGCTTAATACAATCATCGCATGCTCCTGAAAATTTCCAACCAATGCAAACTGAAGAATTAGGTAAGCAAGATACCACTACTACGACTACAATTCAAGCTGAAATCCATTCAAAACCAAAATCACCGAAAATTAGTCCTAATAAGAAACGAAATTCGAGAAATAATCAACATAGAAAATCGCGTGATTCCAGTCCAAATACAATAAATCGCACTTCTAGTCCGAAAAAATTGAAATCATCGTTAAAACAACAACCGAATTCAACATCAAGATCGTTGAGTATTGAAAATCCAACTTGTGTTGAGTGTTATTTGAGTGGAAAATCGGACGGAAAAATTTAAGGACGGACAAGTTTTGTTTGTTTTTAATTTATTTTTATTTACAATTAGCAAATCCCAAGCTTTTTCAATTTTTTTTATTTTAAGTAGTTAGTTTAAACGAAAATTATGATGAAATAAATGTCTGTTGGACCTTGCGACCCTATTTCTATAACTTATAATTTCGTTTTGTGGAAAATTGATAAAGAGAGAACAAAATTATTTTTATTATTAATGAATTTTGTTATAGGGTCGCCTGTATGGAAGCCAAGAGACAGTAGTTTAGAGGCAACCTCAACCACACTCCCGCGTAAAGGTCGCCAAGATCATCATCATAATTTGAGTGCGTCGCGAAAATCCCTTGTCGAAACCGGATTGGAAATCCATAATGCTTATGGTCAACAATAGAATAGGTGATATGACACTTCCATCACCAAATTTTATAACGATGGTAGTAACGGCGGAAGTGATAGCGGTAGCTGTTGTAATGACTGTTGTTTAACGAAATTGTGTTAAAAATCAATTAAAACAAAAAATATTAATTTTTTTCTAAATAAAATCCTACACATAAAGGAACTGTTTTAAGAATAAAAATTAGTTAAATTGATAACAAAAAAATAACAAATCGAATTGTTAAATTTTATTGTTAAATATTTGTGACTTGATCGACTGAGCATTGTCACATATTAATTAGTAATTGAGTTGATGATATAATTGCTCCCTTACGATTTAATCATAATTTTCGAATTAAATATTTAATAATACTATTATTAAAAAAATTAATATAAATTCCAATAAGTTTAAACCATTTTAATATTTATACTATACATATATATTATATATATTCAAAGTAAAAATTGTTGTACCAAGAATGACTCAGTATTACAGGGGAATTCACCAAAAAACCAAAAAAAATCATACTTTTTAGAAAATTTACGCAATTTACAGAAAACTTTATATTAGAACAATTTCGTTAATAATTCAAATGATTTATCACGAAAATACCCATAAAATCTGTGTTCATTATTATTTGAAATAATTAAATCATTCCTCATAATTCCTAGATTATTTATTATAGAATTTCTTTAAAGGCATAATTTATTATTTTTTGAATAAAAAAACAAACACTCAAACATATTCCTATAGATGCCTGTTTGTTATATTTGAAAATTTTGTTTTCAAATAGTTTTAAAAAAGAGAAATAATCTTTAAAATCTTGTAATTTAATGCAATCAAGTGAAAATCAGTAGAAAAAGGGATTAGAATATTGTCACATTATTATTAAATATATGAAATTTAGAAATAGTTGATCCGTACGTAGATATATATATTAAGAAAATTTAAACATAAAAACCATAGATGTATTTTTAAGGAAATACATAATTAGTTTAATAATTTAATATATTAAAAAAAAACAGCAAAAATTATGTAATAGGCGCTACATAATCGATAATTATTGTTGATTTCCAACGATAATTCATTAAATTTTGTATAGAAATCGCCAAAAATTATCGAAAGGAATGAAGGAAACATTAAACATGTTTATCAGAACAAATTAACCAATCACCTTGTCAAATTCAGCTGTTAACAAACGTGTTTACTCGCACAATTTATTTAGAAATTACCCCTTTTACCTGTAATATTCCGGAAAACTACCCCTGCAAGAAATTGAAACAAGAAATTTTGACTCTTGGTGATAAACTTACAATTAGCGACAAATAATAATCGATAGTTCAGTTAACACCACCACCACCACCACTACTACCACTACCACCATCACAACCACCACCAAGTTGCTCAAATCTAGTCGATATAACTTCTTTTTCACCCCTGTTTGTTTGTTAATTTCAATTATTTTGATGTGTAACAATTAGTACAATATTGCAATGAATGTAATCAATCATTAAAAAAATATATGGTGAAGTTTGTCAAATTTTATTTATTGAAAGAGAGAAATATAAAAGAAAAGTGCCAAAGAGAAGTTATATAGAGGAAATCAAAAGAATATTTGAAACGAATTTACAAGCTATCATTTTGAAGAAAAAAACATTCATTATTGTTATTTGTATTATATTTTAACTGTTTTTTTCTTGACAAACTCTACCGATTAACTTTATGAATTATCGTCTTGTTTTTTATTTATTTTATTTATTAATTATTTTTCTCTAGATTAAGACTTTCCTGTATGTCTGTATGTATGTAAAATCAACATAAATGTGCGTATGTATGGACGAAAAGGGAAAATTCAAATATACGATTAAAATTTCAAAATCTGTATATTTAAAACCCCAAACTTCCTCAATTTTACACAATCTCGGGTTTAATATCAAAATGTTTGTTGCTACAATTTTTGAAGGGTTCTATTTTATTCACCAACCCTGTAGGTATAAGAATAAAACTCCCTATCTCTTTAATTATACAGTCGTATTCTCTAACTTTTTAGAATTTCTATCTTGCCGTTTACAATTCTATCATAGTAGTGTTGTCATGGTAACAAATCGTAGACAAAGTTAGAGAATGCCAATGATACATAAAAAGTGGGATAAAAGCTCTCGTCAGAGATTTTTAATCGCCAAAAAGTTAGACAATACGACTGATTATTTGTTTATCTTTACTCTAAATGAATCGAGTGCATTTTTCTTAATATTTATTTAATCTGTTGAAAAATATACCGTAGTTTTTCAAATTTCGCGCTACTAATTAATAATGAGATTTTAATTAAACAAAATTTTCGGTTAATAAGTTTTTCATAAATTCAGTTTGTTTTACTTACAGTTGGAGAACTGAAAACTGGCGAAAAACTCATCCAAGTAGGTCCACACTTAAGCCATCTATTGTCCTTCTTCTGTTTATTTAATTATTAACACGGATATTAACCAAAACTAATAAATATCGGGTTTAAAAACACAAACTCACTATTAATATTCGAAAATAATTAAAATAATTAATAAATTAATCGTTAATGTTCAGAACTCCGAAGTCGAATTCGAACAAACACCCGAAGTACGAACCGTTAATGAAAAAAGTGCTGCCAACCTGATGCTAAAAACTTCTTGGGCGGCAAATTTAAATCGACTACCCAAACGTTGAACAAATTAAATGCACGTTATCACTTGAAAATTCCGAAATAACATTTAAAAGTGATCCAATTTAATGTTTTAAAAGTTTCTAGATTATTGATGTTAATTTGTGAGGGGGAAACAAGTTAAAAGTCTCAACTGTTAGCGACTTTTGAAACATGAAGTTGGCTGAAATGTCATTTTAGAAATCTATGTACATAGAAATGTTAATGTTAAGCGGGCATAAAATCAATAAAAATTTCCCAAAAAAATTTATTTTATTGATTGCAATAAAACTCAAAGTGTCGAAAAACTCATCAAATTGTTATTAATATTTTATTTTTTAATTAACAACAAAAATAAAGCATATTCTTTAATTAAAATTCAAAAACAAAAATCTCACTAATATACAAAAACAATAGAATTAAACCATTAATTTTCGTAATTTCGAACATATCGAAAAAATGTTGCCAACTTAACGTTGTAGATTACTTTGGCGGCAAATTTAAATTCCCATTGATACTTCTAAAAATCATGTTAAAGGAATATAACCAATATCTGTATAATAGAAACTTGGTTCAGGGACATTTTCAAATACTTTCATTTCATTTTCCACAATATCCGTCAAACTATTTGGTGTGAATGTTGCATAAGGAAAACAAAATCCATCCGATGTTGTGATATTCATCAATGACATCGACGGTAATTTCTCAAAATATTTCAAAATATAATCATTTTGATATTTTGGATCATCGATTGATTGTTGCCCATCTAGAAAGGATCGAATTTCATCCTGGGAAGAAATAATTATCGGTTTTTTATGTTTTTATCAGCTAAAACTAATATATTTGTTCTGTTTTTTTTTTTTTTTTAAATTGTCGTTTGGTTTAAAATTGAACGATATATCACTTTGATATGGTATCAACACATTAAAATAATGGAAATTGGAGGTTATTGTCGATAAAGACGTTTTCTAATTGGAATAAAATCGAATAATTCTTTATCAACAATAGCAACAATATAATAATAATAATGATAATAATAGATACATTTTGATAGTTGCTAGAAAATTTCTACATTGATCTTTCTTAATTAGAGATGACTAAAATGAGCCTAAATTAGATACAACATACAATATATTCTTTATTAATATTGGGAATATTTAACGATTTGTTTTTCCTTAATTATTATTATTTATTTATTTTTGTTTATTTATTTAATATTTATATTAATATTTGTACAATATATTCTGGTGTTGTTTTGTTCATTTCATTCCAATATATCTACATTTATATAGGTATATATCACTATTTATCTAGCTGACGATCACAAATATAATAATAATAATAAGATATAGGTAATTATTTATATAATATTATGTATAATCATGTATAATGGACCACATTAAACTAATATTTAATTCGTCAGATACTTTTAACGTTTGGTCTTAAAACTTTGACATTTTCATTATTTTGATTTTCATATTTGTTAACATATTTCTTAATCATAATTGTTTGTGTAATAATTTGAAGACTAACGGAAGATTTAGAATATCGCGCTATCTTTCAAGAAATTTTTATGATTTTAATATTATTATTTTGATGGGAAGCCATTTTAATTAAATAATCAGACCGTTCCAAGATAAATAGTCCAGTCATCTAAAATCTAAAGATGAATCTTAATAGAGCCCATTTATCGTAAAACAGTCCATACATACTCACAATTTCACTAATTTAATATTTACAAAAATCCCAAAACGATTCAATTACAACGGGAAGCTCTAATTTATCTCTCTTTTCTTCTTTACTTTCGATTAAATCGTCTCTGTTTTATATTTTTTTGATAAAATTTTGAATTAACTACTAAGGCACAACCTTATAATATATTTTTCTTCTTTTTTTAACGTTTCAAAAAACACTATTACATTTATACAGTTGATCTAACTGTATTTACAATGTTCAAAGGGAGAATTTCGGATAATCTCACAAACGAAACGCGAATAAACAAAGATATGTTATTGAGGGTGTCTATTTTTATTTGTTGTTTTCTTTTAATTATTCTTTCAGGTACTCTAAACGAAATTCAGATTTTCAGGTGGCCTTATCCAAGATAAAAATCTATTCGTGATTTTCATTTAATTAACTACATTTTTGGCTTTACGCTTTTTATATAGAATTATTTACAATTTATGTTTGATTGGTAAATGAAGGAGATACGTTAAAATAATTTATAAAATGTACACTTGGTCCCAAACAATATGTTCTAAAGAAATTCTAAATTTAAAAGAAATCAAAGCTATTTTTTCGAGAAATTAACAGTCCTTTTCCAAAAAGGCACAATATCAATTTGATACAAACATGAATAGCGATCTTTGATGTTAATTGTTTTAATTATTCCTACTATTTCTAACTATTAAAATAGACTTTTTATATTTAAATTTTGATCTATATTTCAAAGATGCGCTATTCGAAATAATTGCAAAATAAATAGAGAATTTAATAATAAAAAACGTAATAATTGAACTGTAATTAGAAACGATTTAAATTTGGTAATCGTCAAATTTAATTGGACTACTATCGAAGAAATAATCTAAATAGCCTTTATTGGGGCCTAATCGAGCATCGGGGATGCTCTGAAATCGTCCCCGTTCTGTCGAGCCGAAAGCTTCATTAAAGTCCGGTAATGGTTTATTTTGTTTCTTTGGTGTAGTGGAGCGTATCTGTAGAATGTCATTAATTTTGTCTATTTGAAATGTTGAAATATTCAATAGAGAATGTACCTTTTTTAATTTATTGTTGCGATCATCAATAGGATCGTATCTAGTTTCGACTTCGTTGGCAGTTTGTTCGAAAACTGGTATAAAGTGGTCTTGACTATTAGAATTTTGAGTACCCTCCAATATTGGTTTACCATCAAAATTGCCGACTTCATGATTTTTCTCTTGTACATTACAATCGGTAGTTAATGGTGGCGGTGGTGCTTGTATTGATGGATCGTTTTCTAAATTTGGTTGTGTTGTTTGTTGTTTATCAATCATCATACTATTTGCTATTTCATCGGTTTGAGAATGATAAGAAGGTACTTCCGGTATCATATATGAATTACCTTAAATTTGGGTTGTTATAATTTTTGTTTGTTTATTTCTAGGTGTAAATGGGTTTTACCTGAAGAGCGCGGTCGCATTGTTTGATAATTGTGCCACATTTCTGTTTGATGTTGAAGTTGGGCAAGCGGATTCGACTAGAAAATAAAATTATTCTTCAGAAAGGAAATTGTCGTAAAATTCTACATATTTTCCAATTAAACATATTTCAACCACCTGTTGCCTAGTCCATACACACAAACACACATACTAATGTAAGTATACAAACATAAACACAGCAATTCCCAATCCGGAAAACCACTCACGAATAATATAAAGTCATTTTCATTAAATTACTTACAAATAATATAAATGCTATTTCTCAAATGAATATTTAGAAAATTTCGATAGAGCATAGAAAATTTCCTGCTTTCTAAATTAACTTTTCCGGACGATGTTTCCATATTTTCCACCGAATCGATAAATCGATATTGTAATTTAATTTGCAAAGTGGCCATCCCTGCACCCTCTACCCCATTAACTTTTCTATTTACTTCAACCTAGATTATCTTTATATTTGCATGTGAAAAATTGTCATCATTTGAGAATTAGTTTTTCGGCTTAAAAATCGATTAGTACAAATATCACACCTCCATATAGTTGGTATGTAGAGTGTTAGATGTGGAGGATGGCATCGATGATGGTTCCAATTTTGTATAACCACCATTATTCATCGTTGATATAAATTGGTTGTTTCCGTTTGGTGGTAATGGGAAACCGCCACATATTGGAGGTCCCAATTGTGACTGCAACAAGTACATCAAAACAACAATAAAGATCTGATATTAAATCGAAAATAATTGTTTTTGAATGTGGAACTTCTAAATGGAAAACTGTCAATATTTAACAGTAGGGAATCAGTGTCAAACATCCCAACAATCGACTATATAGTAGCGGTGTCAAGGCAATTATCGATCTGGGGCTCAAAATGTGGAGGCGTCTTAATCTGACATAAATGTGTAGAAGCTTTTTCTGGTTCGTCTTCTCCAGTATCAAGCAACACTAAAGAAGGCAAACGATAAGCTGAAATGCGCGCCCAAAATATCGACTATTCCCCAGTACTCGAAAATCTCCACCGTTGTACAAGAGCAAACCACTAGCGTCCTATATCGACGACGATGTTGAAGGAATTACGCAATAGGCGCCGCGGCGCTCTTATGGGTCGCATGGCAACGGTAGGCGTCGACAATCTCCGTCGTCATGGCAAAACACGTCGGACATCCATACTATGCATATATATACAGAAAAAAAGTGTTTCCAGAGCAGAAAAAAAAAACTTGAAGCTTTAGTGGAGAGAAAAAAAAAGACGCAAACAACAGGAACCGGAACAGAAATCCTTCATGTCTTTGTCCAACGCTACAAGGTAATGACAAGTCTGCAGATTTTTCTATTGTTGGTATAAAGCATTTGACCGATTTTCGCACACTTGACGTTTCTCATTCTCTCAGTCATAACAATAGAGCGAGCGATCGAAGTGTCGGTGGGAAATTGGGTTAAATGGGAAACGTTTCATTAATAGCTTCCGGATATTCGAAATTTATTAAATTTAGAGTCTAACAGAGAATACATGAAAAATTATTCAAATTCTTTGATAAAAGAAATGAAACTTTATAAGTTTTCAACTTTATAGGGTTTTTGAGAAAATATTTGTTTAACAACTACACAAACGGATCCGTTTCTACTCAACAAATTTACTTCTATCAAGTTAATACGATTGAAGTTTTGCGATTTTTCTTAAGGCAGATCGGTACAAGGGTTACTTTTCAAGATGTGTATAGGTACATGTATACAATGTGTGACGAGGGTAATGAAATCATTCTGTAGCTCTTATCACCGCACTATCTTGCACCGATCAATATCGTATGCCTAACCGGGCGGATAACACCATTTATAATTCAATGAATAAATTTTGGTAGGCTTTTTCCATGTGTTTGTATATAACACTTATATACATATAAAGTAAATGGGGAGTAGCTTTCGCTTTCGAAAAGCCCTACGATAGTATCGATTCCCTTGAGCCGCCCCTGTGCGCGTTGCTTGTTCGAGTTAAAACGCGCCAAATTGATCAACAATTCTATTTCGCCAAGAAATGTTTCACCATTTATCCAACTTACCATCATGAGGTCCTCGTGTGGTGGCAGCCAATTGCTGTGGGTAGCTCGTCGAATATTTGGACGAGGTAGCATAGGGGAAGCCCCGATCGAACGTTCCCGTGTTGCATCGCGCATAGCTTTCCGTATTCTGGCTTCTTTAGGGTTATAGACGTAATCTGGAAATTAAGAGAGACTTTTTGATTTAAAAATCGAAAATTCGAAAATTAGCACTGACTTTTTGTGGAATTTTATAATGAAAATCAACGGAAACTGATTGAAAGTTTATCGTGTGAATAGTAATAATGACGATGACTGTAATAATCATGGGACGAGATAATTAATTAGTTTCAGAATCAATCGATCGCAAGGCCAAAAGTATGCAAGTACTTGTACCTAAATATCAATAATATAGCGAGGCCGCATGGTGTTAAACTGAGAGTGTCCCAAATCAATTGCAATTTGACGCGTGCGTTCACTGATATATCGACAACGTAAAATCAACTGACTGATTTGTGAACAATTAAGACTTTTTTACCGAAAAAGAATCACAAAATTTTTACATTTTAAATTAATGATTGTTAAAATTGTAACGAGAGAATGTGAGAAAGGGGGGCGTTACCAGTTGGCAATTTTCAAACTTTCTACAAACTTTATCGGTGGAAAGTTGCGATTTAAAATAGAGAAACATGTGATAGTACCTGGAAATGTTGTGGTACATGGCCATTGTTGTGGATAGTAGGGAGCATTGCCATAATAGTCTTGGTACATCTGTTGACCATAGAAATCCCCATGATAGGAAGGTAATGGTTCGTAATATTGCGACCCGTAATAGGGCTGATGGTGACGATACTGCATATAGTTGCAACAATCCATAAGAGACACGAATTAAGCAAATTTTCAAAAATAATAAAGTCCCTCCACGTGTCTATTGTGTTTTAAATTTGAAAAAAAAAAATCGAAAATTTTGGCACAATTCCCAAATTTAAGTTGCAAATTTTCTAATCAATAACATGATTGTCGAAGATGATTTGTTTTTAATTTGATCAAATAGTTTGATGTCGTTTTTTATGTGTAGAATTACAAGTGTAGTGATTTCGCGCCAAAATCAACACGTACTGAATCAAGATCCGCAACGGGTTACCGCACGAGTTGGAGTGCGGCGCCTAGTGGTGCGGAGACGCGTAGTTTGCGACGCCGGACGCCGTCGCCGACTGAAACACCACAATCAATACGTGGATACGACGCCTCACCTCCAACAACGGGCGCGCCTTAGTCTGCAGTAGCGCTACTCTGGACAAGTGGGTCATTCGCCCGAACACATCCACTTTATCCACCGAAAAAAATCGAAATAAAGATACATCCCTCAAGTGGGAAATTAGCAATGAGCCGGAAAACAAATCCAAAGCTCTCGAGCAGAATTCGTTTAAATATTCCAAAAGCTAGACAAGTTTAAAATCACGGAACTGCAATTTGATGGCAAGTTGGTAAAGGTTAAAGTTCAGTCAAGTACGCATCAACAGCGACAGCATAATTTACAATCACCTGAAGGCACACCTCCAATGACCTAAAGTTGAAAAGAACTCTCGAGCATTGATAGGGCGCAACGAAGGGAAAGACGCAATGTTGGCGCCCTTAAAGTCCGTTCTCCAGTCGATAAAGCCGATGACGTATTTGGTTTTAATCTGACAAAATTTAGCAGAAAGCCACGATAGGCTTTAACGGCGAATATCTCGGCGCATTCACCATTTTTGCAAACGATTGAAATATCCACAAAATCAATTGATAATTGTGAGGGTTTTTTTTAATTTACAACCATCAAAATTGAGGCATTACTACCCACTATATCGTTATCGTCGTGAAAATGGTCGTAAAACAACGATTTAACGCTGCAATACACCAAGCGTCGTCTAGTGCCGGCGTCCCAGCCTCGAATAATCCCAAATACCGCTTCAAATATAAACTTAAACAATAATTTCGGGCAATAGAGCAACATGTTGTTGTTCTATTAAAATTCGGAGATATCCCCCCAGTTAGACGTTGCGCGCAACGAGAAACCTATGAATGAAACATCAACATAGAGATCCACCACTCCATCCCTAAAATTTCTCAACGATATTTTAAACACACAGGGATCAACAACAACAAAGTGGAGGAAAAAGGAATTGAAAGGCGACCGCCGAAATTGCGACGCCGACGCGTAACTGAATAGGTCACGATGATCATCCAATCAACACGTTTAACAATTCAACTCGTTAGAGGAAACGGCGACAATTTCAATATTAGTAGTTGCAGTAGTTGATTGTTGTTGTTGGGGAAAGCGTTTAATTAAAAGACGACGCCGAACTGGGGGATTTTGTGTGGGCAAGCTGAGTAACGACAATATGATAAGAGAGAGGACACAAAAAAGACAAACGAGAAGTGGAAAATCAATGAAGCCTTTTTCGTTCGTTTACTAGAATTTTGCAAGCTTTCAGTTTTAGATTTTTAATGAAAGCATAGTTTTTCCCGACTATACATAAATTAACTATCATTCTGTCTCGTTCCTACAATCTCTACTACCTTAGTAGATTGTAACGATTAATCGATGCAGTGTAAATCTACACATGCTCTGATTTATAAAACCTGAAGCTTGAAATTAGAGGTGTAGTGATAACAGCAAATTATTTGGACAAATAAACACCTGGATACTCTTTCTTGTGTTGTAAGCCGATAACTTTGGCTCTATCGAAGAATCTCCGTCGATCTTCATCGTTTAGAGTCTTCCATTCGTTGCCTAAACGCTTACTGATTTCTTTATTCGATTCGGTCGGATACATTTGTGACATTTTCTTGCGATTTTCGTTGGCGTACAACATGAAAGCGTTCAAAGGACGAGGGATTTTCGGATTCGGTTTAGGCTCGTCAATGTATTCTACAATAAAAACTTTGTTTATTTCTAAATTAATTATTACTAATCTACCTTCTTTTATGCAAAAATTCATTTTCTAGACTATTAACAAAAACCAACAATTCTGTTTATGAAAAACGACATAGTAACAAATAGAAACAAAAATCACAGATGACTAGATCAAATTTAACCGAACCAGTGGCTGCCCATACAATCCCTAGTCCAGGCGGTTTGGCACACCCAACACCACTCGAAATTACAACCACCCCTTGTACAAACCATATGCATACAACCGCCTATAATTAATAGCAATCAATTTAAAATTAATTATTTAATTAAAGGAAATCACCATCTCGTTCTGTAGGTGTGCGGCATTTCGGACAGGGTTTCGTTAGAACTTTGATTGCAACTTTTGAAGCTTCATCCCAACGGGCTTCAGCCGCCCGTGCCGGATCCACATTGTACGAACAATCCGAATTTGCCAGTGCGTTATCGCTTGCGGTTTCACAGTCACCAATATGGTAACCTTGGAGGCATAACCGACAAAATACGTACTAGAATATCGAGAATTATAAATCGATAAACAACCCGCTAGAACGAAATTTACCCCACAACCGTTTATACACGTAATTTTAGTGCAATCAGGATCGGCTAGAATTCCCATACCGCAACCCGGTTGGGGGCACAATACACCTCCCGACCTCAAAACGTACTCTTCGGTGGCGAATCGGTGGTATTGAGAGTACTGAAAATTTACGAATTACTAATTTTTTTAAGTTTTGAAAATAATTACATGGTCATCGGATAAGAGGCGGAAATGGTGGATTTCTTTGATGAAAGAGTCGGGACATCCAGCCGGACAAGCTAGAGTATAACCGATTTCTGGATGCTGCCAGAATTGGCGCTCTCTTAGCTTCGTTACGCAATATTGTCGGAAACAATCCAGGCAAGTGACATGCCCGTCTTTGCATGGAAACACGAAAACTGGATCGCTGCAAGCGTAAAATTACAATTTTTTCAAAAATTTTAAACAATAACGATTACTTTAAATCAGCACAAGCGAGACATGGAATTTCTCTAAGATTCGGCCGGATCAGATACAAAGGAACAGCCTCATCGGTCTCTCCAAGCGAAGTATGCTCGGAACATTTGAAATAAAATTCCGCAAATGTCGGTTCTTTATTGTCCAATAAATTTGCGCAAAATTCCGGATCATTGTCACAATTACCAGTGATTTGTTTCGCTTCCAACACATCGTTCCAACTTTGCGGATCTGCGTGTACCGTAAATGCGCCACTTTTACAAAAATGACAACGCACCCGTAATTTTCCACTTTTTAAACTTTACAAGTTGAACAATACACGTAAAAATGCACCTTTGTTTCTGCACCATCTAAAAACAATGGAATTATAAAATTAAACACGATTATTAAAAAAAATCAAACTTGTTCCCGATTCGGTTTCAGTATTAGAAAAATCACGTAAAGTTTCACATAATGGTTTACTGCCAGTTTCGTCGTCTTCTTCAATCGATGGTGGATCGATCCGGGGGGATTTCTTTGCAATTTTCACAGCATGTAGGATGCTTTTCTGGCCCAAATCACACTCGGATATCGTTATAGAATCGCTCAATTCTTTACCAGCGAAGATGATCTTAACCTCGTCCGGATCGAGCCCCAATTTCGGCGCTACAACTTGTTTAACATTCTTTATATGCCAATTTGGATCTAAATCAATCAACAATGTGTTTCCTGTATTTGTTTTGATGTAAATATTCAACGAATCGTTCGGTGATTGTTTCTTGAATGAGAATAATTGTAACATTCTATAGAGCAGATCTTTGATTGCTGTTATTAGGAAACTCATTCTAGCTCGAATTTTGACCTATATAAAGCATTTATTGTCATATATTTTAATAATTAAAATAAAAATCGTGAAGGTAAAGTAAGGTTAAATGGTCGAAAATAGGTCGAGTTAGGGAATTTCGTTTTGTCATACTTACCAACTGTTTTTGAAGTTATTTTATAACGTGTATTAATATTGAAATATTGTACCTAAATACGTAATTTTTATCTAATCATCATATTAAAGTAGAATAATTGTGCGGGTTAAGATAATTTAATTTACATTATCAAAAAATTTAAAAATCTAGGAAATTTCGTTCGTTGTTTTTGTTGTGGTATCAATTGCTGTCAACATTTGTTTTGATTTGTCAATTGTCAACTTTTCCAGAAACTCAGTGATAATGGGTGAAGACGATCCTTATGCCCAAGTGGTTAAAGAAAAACTAAAATTAAAGAACGATTCCGGTATAAAGAAGAAAAAGAAAAAGAAGAAGGATAAAAAAGTATTGGAACAGGTGAATAAAATCGTTGAAACTGAACAACAGAACAGTCAAGAATCGAAGTCGACGAGACAGAAAACGAAGGCTGAATTGGCCTTTTTGAAACAACAAGAAAAAATGGTGACTCCGGTACTTGAACTTGAATTGGAGACTAATTTTTGTGAATTTCAGAAAACGAAACGCATATTAGAGAAGGCCTCGATGACGCACAAAGAACGAGTGGAAAAATTCAATCAACACTTGGACAGTTTAACGGAACATTTCGATATCCCTAAAGTATCTTGGACGAAATAATCAATTTTATTTAGAATTTATTGTTATAAGTATTTACAACAATTTTATTTAAACACTTGGCGAAAGTTTTGTAGGAAAATCGATTTTCTAATACAATCCTGCCCTGTTCGCCCATCCTTTTGGTTATTGTTTTATCCAAAATTTGCACCATAAATTGTGCCATACTCTCCGGAGTTGGTTCACATAGATAACCGTTAAGGCCATGTTCGACAGTCTCCCGAGGTCCGCCACTATTGCACGCAATCACCGGCTTAGAAACAGCCATCGCCTCCAATGGAACAATACCGAAATGCTCATTAATCGGCGTATAAATCAAACAATCGCACAATTTCAATAAATCAGCCTTAATATCATCGGATGGTGATTTTAGAAAGATAATCTTCTGTTGTAGATTATTGACGTGAACTAGTTTTTGTAAATTTTGGTAATAAGAAGCGTTAATTGTCGATTGTGGATCGTAACCGCCGATCATTATCAAATAAATTCGTTGCCATAAATCTTTCGATACTTGTTTTTGTAATTGTTGCATCGCTAAAATAGCTAAATCGAGCTTCTTTGCTGGATGATAACGATTTATCGATAAGAATATAATAGAATCGGAATTCTCTGGGATTTCTGGAATGATTTCTTCTAGTTGTTTTGTGGGTTTCTTTACTGTTTCCTGATAAGAATAAGCAATTGTCGGGTATAGAACTTGGATTGGTTTACCAATAGCCGGGAATGTTTCCTTGAAAACACTAGCAGTATATTCGCTATTTACTAACAAAACGTCCGTCATGCTTGTTGAATTGTATTCCAAAAAATCAATCGGTTTACGATAGAATTGTTTCAATTTCCCACCGGGTGTACTCGATAATAAATCCGGATGGTGGCAATAATAAATCACCTTCTGGCCGAATAATTTCAAAATCGGTATCGATATTGGTATCAAATCGACAAAATACAAATCAGGCTGATCGTATTTTCGATAGAACAACAAATAGACAATTGTTAAATAAACCATACGTATATAAGCACAGAGTGCGTGGAATTTACCAAATATACTACGCGGCAACCAATCACCATACACTTGTACACGATACTCGTCGTTTTTCAACTCTTCGAAAGCATGCGAGCGATCGAAATGATTCGTCAAAAAGTACACTTCATGATTACCGTGTTGTCGTAACGCACTTCCCGCATCCAAAACTAAACGTTCCGCACCACCGATACCCAAATCGGGGTGGATAAATGCCACTTTCACCGTTTTCTTCGACATTATAGCGGATTTTGGTTTGACAATCGAGGTTAGGTTCTAACCTCAAATCGTGACGTTGACGGCATTCAAACATACTGGACCGCTAACCGTAATGCTAGAAGGCGATATAAAGAACCTAGCTGTCTTTGTCTTGAGGAGATCGCTGTCTTTATTTCTTCGACGGTTTCTTTCATATATTTGTCTTTGTTTGATTTGAGGCACAATTTCGAGTTGACAAAAGGGCGGTGAATTTGAAATTTTTCGATATAGTTGTACATATTTTTATTGTCATTTTACGTCTTTTTTACAACTATTAGATTTAAGAGTGGAATATTTACACCAATGCGTGAAGATGTAATAAATTACATGCAATATACATCAATTTTCCGCGAGAAATAAACAATGATTCGATAAATATAACTATATTAAAATTAATATATACGAAAATAATTAAAATACTTGTCTATAAACGTGTTTATACATATAAAAAATAATAAAATTACTAAAATATTAGGTACAATGATTTGAAAATATCGAACTATTTTTATATATACATACAAATAATGGCACAAACATCTATTTACACATCGAGAAAAACGATAATTACGAGAACATAAACGATTTATATACAGACAGTTCAATACCACCGGTCGTTTACTTAGAAATTACACAAATTAGAAAAAACTTCCATGAATCTAAATCTAAACATTCAGTCATTGGATATGCATTTGTATTGTTTTCATTTATAAATGGAAAAATTACAAACTACATGTATACATACTTTGACATTGAAATATTAAGCTCAAGTTTTCAATTTAATTCATCATTTTGGACGCAATTCGAACTATTGCACAATTTCTAAGCTAGACTCTGTTTAGTTTTAAATATTGACTTTATTACAGGATATTGCCACCAAATTTCCATATGATATGTTTCACGAACAATTCAAGTCGATGAATCCGATAGATCTTCTTTCAACCAATTCGGTATATTTCGTATACCGATCCGTTTCATTAATTTAACTAGAGCCGTATTATGGACGAGATAATAGCGTTGAAGCAATTTCAGCGATTTCTCCTCCATAGGAGGATACTGGCGGCCTTTACTACGGCCCAAACATTTCGTATGATCGCCTTTAATGACTTGACAATAGAAACCTTTCCGTGGATCGAAACGTAAATGTTCCGTATAGTTAAAAAAACGGTTGTATCTTTAAGAATTTCTGCATTTCGTTCATCACTTCAACAGGATTCGATTTTAATTGTTCACCATCAATTATGTATAAAGATTGCGGTGAGAAATACGTTAACCAACGTTCTAAATGTTGTGCATATTTACCAGGATTTAAACAACGATTACGTAGATCACGTAACGGTTTCGGTGCTGTATCACTTGCTGTTATAATTTGATGAAAACTATAATTATTCGCTATAATATCACCGTGGGCTTTCGTGTGTTGATACCATGAATATGCACGTTTTGCTGGCGATATTAATATTGTTATTAATCTGGCATGTGGTAATAGAGCATGGACACGTCTCGGTACTAATTCACCATCAAAATAAGTTGCACTCTTTTCGAAATAATAACGTGGCGACGATGTGTTTGTATCAATTGGAAAGAAATTCATATACCAATCTAGACCTCTGAGGTAGTTGTGTGCATTGAAAAATTGGATCTCTTCAAATGTATCAGGACTTGGTAAATTACTAGCTATAGCTGGATGTAACGATAGAAATGTATATAAAGCTGTTGTTCCGGTTTTTTGTGGTCCAATTACTAGAAATTTTGGTAGGGAATCACAGGATTTATTCTTCGACCAAATCTTTTGATGGCGGACATCATCGCAAGGATTCTAAAATTTTTAAACGATAATTTACGATTTTATTGGATTGTTTTATACATTTACTCCCCAAACTGGATCCGCTTCACCTGGATATAGTTTAAAATAAGTCTCAGCTAATTGTAGAGGCGGTGCCGAACTAAGTCTAATATTGGTCCAACATTGTATGAACTTTATGACAGATTCGAAGGTGTACAAGCCCAGTCTATCATTGCCATAATTCGACATATGGGTCATGAAGATATTAATCTGGGAATAAAATTAAAAACAAAGTAATGTAGAATTTCTTTAAAATTTGAAAAGCTTCTTTATTTTGCTATGTATTGTGGAAACAACATTGAAAAATCGATAATATTCGCTAAATTATAGGCGAAAATCCTCTGTAACTCAACGTTTAATTGGAATTTTTCAAAATAAAACACTCCTTTAAAATGCTGCTTCTATTTGAGTGATGGGATGTTATTTGAGTGATTTCTCAACAATCAATTATTAAAAATTGGTAATCTTCAAGTTTAAAAACATGCAGAAATAGAACTGAATTTTTCAAAAATTCCCCAGATATGGAACCAGAAAGAGATTCTTAACGTCTCTAATAGACTACTTCAAACAGAAAATTATATGAAATTCCCTATCTATTATCAGGATTTATTCATGAATGACACTAACAAGTTCTTGAATATTTCAATAGAGTAGAAAAGGTGCTTACAATCAACCTACAACTATTGTGAAAGTTTCATCGATTGTTACCACCTACTAATCAAGGCTGATTTAAAGATTATTCTATTTTTCAATAAATGAGTAATTTAGATTCAACTGGATTATTTGTAAACTTACAGGATTGTAAACGATTGTTTGAAATAATTCACCACCTTGTATTGATTCATCTAATTTCTCCCGACCTCCTGGATATCTATCAATCAGCATTGTGTGTGTAAAAAGACCGCAAGTTTGTCGTGGTAATACCATAATATTTCGATGGATAAAACCACGTCTTAATCTATAAAAAAACGGTTTTTCAATCGAATATTTGAGATTATAATCGAATACCTGGCCGGTCGTAGATGTGGATATTCTTCAGTTGAAGTAACGCGAATATTCCAAACTTTCTTCCATGCTGTATAGAGTATTTCATGTACAGGATAAACGCCGGAATGGTGTGGTGCAACCGAATAACCAGAATCAATTGGTATACTTTTAGCTTTAGCGAAATTCTTATTCAACACCATATCCTCCATTAATAATGTTAAATTATCGTATAAATGCGGTTGTTGGTGATTCCACATATGTGAAAACCACATAAATTTATCAATATTTTCTAATATCAAATCATCACCTTTATCCTCATCACGATTACCGTGATGGAAATATTTACCAGAGAAGCCTAAATTAAATTTAAAATTCGGTATCATCTTCTGTATACGGATTTGTGTTGATATTAATGCTTTAACATCATCGGGACGTAAACGAGTACCAACTTCACCAACAAATATATCATCAATATCAACGAGAAACATACGATCTAATGATAATGATAATTGTCCATGACTTAGATAACTTAATGAATCTAGAAATAATAGCCGGTGCAACCAGAATTTCAAACCAGAACCGAAAATAACACGCTGGATATTATCGTAAAGACCATGATCTTGAATTACTGTCGGTAATGGCGTTCTACCTATAGTATCTAAAATCGTTTTAATTGTAGATTAATTTATTAAAATATCGACGAAATTTACTTTCAGTAGATTGGGAATGATCACTTCTCAATGCCCATTCTAACGGTTCATAAGTTGAATGATTCGCTTGAAATACCGTCCAATCATTACCGGGTAGATTACCCCAGACGGTTTCGCCGGCTCTTGTTAAACGTAAAATTTGCGAGGCCGCATTCAATGCGGCATCTTTCAATTTCAAATTCGTATGGAGAAATAATGGGAAACCTTTCAATTGTGAACCGACATACGTCTCTTCTTCTGGCGTTATAAAACCAATAACACCAACATAATATTCCCGGCAATATTTATCTAATAATTCACGATTCCAATTGTCCATTTGTAAATATTTATTGAAATTCTCGAATACTATAACACTATAGCGGCCTTTATCGAGATTTGTTAATACAGGTAGACTTTTGCCGGCCACCTCAACTTTGTACCTGAATTGCAACGAAATTAGTCTTGTAATTATTGAATAAAAGCCGATAGTTTTCCGGTATAATTAGAAATAGTCTAGGAATTTTCTTCTATTTGTCCGGATAATTACAGGAATTTAATGGCAATTAACACGACTTGAAGTAAACATACAAGAGGATTTATTGAGGCTTGTAAATTTGAGTTTATTTGAAAAATGTACTCAATTTCTGTATGTTTACAAATGGCATTAACGACAAATAAAATAAGGAAAACAATCTTTTTGCCTATTACAGAACAATCAGGCGTAGAATTCAAAACTAAAGACCCACATTTCTCTAGTTTTTAAATGAAAAATTCTTTTATGAGAAGAAAATTTAAAAAAGAACATACACAGAAACGTACAAACAAAGCAAAGTATTGTTGTAATCTCTAAACCAACAGAACTTTCTGTGTATGCTTTTATTATTTGTACAAAGATAAGAAATGCTGTTTTTCCCCAATTTAAACCGGAGAAAAAATAAAAACCATCGACTTTTATTTGTTAAAATTTTCTAAAAATTACTTAATTCTTGTGTGTACTAATAATTCGGCAATATCGCGTCCCAATTTCGAATACATTGTTTCAACAAATACCAAAACTTTTGGATAACTACGTAATCTAGCCTCGGTTTTATGGTCGTGATTTTGAGGTATACGTGGACCATTCATTATACCACAACGTATATTTGGCTCCGGACGAGTATTACGTTGTATAAAACTGTAATATGAGAAATACCTTAAAATAAACACCATAATCTCAAAGTTAATTATTTACATTATAATTCAAAATTATTAATCTCGTTATAATTAGATTCTCCCGTAATATTAGATTTTATTTCAATCGAACAAAGTTTCTTTTAAGAATTCCAATAATTGGCAAGTGGATCAAAGTTGGTACGTCGAAAAGTTCGAGCATTCCTGTACAATTGGAACAAGAATGGAATTTTTTGATTTAACGTTAACGAAAATTATTTGAAATGTAACAATAGTGATAACTTTCAGTTCTATTTTAAGATGATCTCAAAACTTTCAAGTTTCTCACAGAATAATGCCTCTTCAAACTTGTTAATTTACAGTTTATTCTTCTTTCAACAGAAAAAAGATAATATTTCACTATTATAGACACTCATTTTATATCTCACGAGTCTGCAAAGTGAGAAATGACTCTATACCCAACTGGCAGTAGGAACCAGAAACATAATCTTAGTATTCTAGAATTAAACAGGTACTAAAAATACGCCTTAAGTTGCATGATAAATAACGCGAAATTCTCTGTTTAAACGAAAATTGTATTTTCAACAATATAATTTGTTTAAAATTTCCTCCAATTTGAGATAACTTGTAACGTTAAGTTTTATTAAAATTTAAAGAAATTTATAGTAGTAAAAGTACAGTAAATTATCCGCCCTGTTTATTGCCACATTTTACTTGACTCCAACAAAAACACACCCGATGATGGTTGGTTTAATTTGCAGACATTTTCGAGTAGAAAAAAACCAATAATAATTCAGCAAGAATGCAAATTAAATTGGCCACTGAAATTTCGTAACGTTTTTTCTCTGCCCAATAAATATTAACAACTGTTGGAAATATTGTTAAATTTTTAAGGAAATTGTTTAAAAACACATTGTTTATATAAAACAATTCTCAATGGCCCTATATTTGTTTGTAATTGTTGAAGAACATTCAATTTTAAATGTTGAATTCAAATTCTATTGAAAGCTTAATTGAATCTGAATTGTATGTAAAAGCATATTTATAATTTTTTTATATCTACAATATATGAATTTTAAATATACAACGTAGGTAGAAAAACTATAACAACATTGTTGTAGTTTAGAATTGCGGAAATATTTCGGCTCTTTTTTGTACGAACACTCAGAGTTTCAAGTTTATTTAGACTGGAAGTAGACAGGGCGGTAATGAAAAATCCTAAAATATATCGATCCTCCAGCACATTTGGAATTTGATATAGTTTATAAAGCAACCTAATAGATTGATTATTAATAATTCTGCTATTTAGAAAAAAAATTGTTTTATGTTATAAATTGAACAATCGACGGGAGGTTTTGATAAAACCGATGATATTTATTCGTTTTTATACGAAAAACTTCCTGGGAGTGTCTCGTATGAACTAATCCAGGAAGGATTAGTTTTTCGGGAAATTGCCCGATTAATCCGTGTTTTGCGAATATACAGAATCGGCAATTACAACTAGAAACACTAAAACGACAACAATTAGGGGTGCATCATTAAATTAAACTAACAAGAATATTAAATAGAAGCTCCAATTAATGGAACTTTCTAAGTTGATCTCAACTAAATTGCCGGTAAATATTTACACGAGGGGTGGTAAATTGAAATTTACGAAAATATCAATAATCAGTTTTATAAACTACTTGAATTATAATTTTATATAGAAATTTCTCAACATTTCTACTTGATAGTTACGACTATCGCAAATTTCAATGTTCATCCCTTTGTGAACAAGTGCGGTACTTGCCTGAGGCAGTCCACTTATCACCAATACAAGTACACATTGTGTACACAATACTGGAGATATACTCTCAACGAAATGGCACAATTTCTTAATAAAACAATAGATTTTTCACAATTTAATCGATTCTATAACTCTATACATTCAATTATTTAGATTTAAATTACTGATTGTATGCAAAAATTGAAAGAAAATCGATCAGCCTAAAGCTGTAGACTCGAGAATTTAGCCCTGACGTGTATAATTTATTTCGAATCAACAATTTCAACAGAATTTCCGTAAAATTGTATCATTATTTATGAATATTTTGAAATTCAATGAGAATAACTAGAAATTTTCGTTGTTTATTGAAAAGATTTGAACCGTAATTGCCCCGTCACTCCGACAATTAAAATATTTATCAAAAAATTTAATGATAAGATGCGATTTTATTAATGAACTCTACGAATTTTTTATAAATAGTAGAAAATAAACTTACCCGGTTAGATATGGTGAATGTATATACCACGAATAGATGAATATTAAAACAATACTTAATAAAATTATAGCAAATACACATTTTTTTAATGTAGACGGTTTAAACATATAATTGTTACGTGTAAATTTACGTCGGATAATTTTATGGAAACGTCGTACCATACGAAATTGTGGCGGTACACCAATTCCCAATAACGGTCTACTCTCTTCACCCATACTATCGATTAATTGAACTAATTTGATTAAATTAATTGTTTAAATGGTAAAAAAAACGAGTTATATGAGGTATTGTTGGAGTATAAATTAATAAAATGGCACACAATCGGAATGCTTTCATCAGATTAATAAATTAAACGGTAGTAGTGTAGGATTTTGTAGAATTATTATCTAAACACATCGACGATTCTCCATTTGCAATGCTTCCAATTTTCCAAATTATATAAAGTGAATATTTTTGCCATCATCTTTATAATTAACACCAATAACATAATCACATCTAATATGAACGCAACATAATAATGATAAATACATTACTTCTTGTTCTTGTTTCTGTCCAGGCTGGATCGATTCTACCACACGATTCGTAATAAAAATGATGAATTAACTGCAACAACAATAAAGAAAAAACGGACTGTAGAGAGAACGTTATTCTAATGCGACGTTATTTGAATTCTAATTGAATAAAATAACGTTTGAATAAATAAACAACATAAATAATGTACAACATTTGAATGTAAATAGATTGAATTGTATTGAATAACAAACCAAATTGACAATATAACCTCAAATTCTCGCAAATTATCGAATTTTCCACCAATTTTATACTGAACTTTACGCGATTATCGAATAAATCACCTTAATTGCGTATAATTAACGAATTCTATTTGATAAATTCGGGGGAATTGTACCTGAATTGGTTGGATTTGCCGTAGATTTCATTCACATTTTTCCACCGGAGACACAATTTGACAATTTTTCTCAATCGTGTGAAGTTAGCGTTTAGACAACACACAATTTACCAACATTCACCAATGGTGGATCAACGACGACTAACTTCGGATCTGTTCGTGTGGCGGATTGTGAATTCGAAAATAGAAATAAAATAAATCTGTACAGACGCAGTACAGTTGGAATTAATTCGTGAAATTCAAACACCAATTCAAATCTAATTCATTATTATATAAATTGGAATTATAATAGATTGTAGTTGTAAACATTTCATGTTGGTCACAATGGTTTCGGGAACAAAACAATAAAAACAATCGAATTCAAAAATTTTACTTTCCTATAATAAAACTAATATCACAGATATTAATTAGGCATTTTCGTAATGTATATCGGCACGAAACCCATTAGCCCCATCAGCCGTATATTTAACGACTCTTATCATACCATCCGGTTGATGGACGCGATATTCACCGCGTACAGCATCCCCATCTCTAATCTCCCGGTGATTCTGTGAATTACCACTTAACGGATCCTCCACGCCGTACACATAAGCGTAATCCGGTTTCGCCTGCATAACAATAACGATTTAAAATTACGCTACATTAGAAAATTGTACGCACCACGAAATCCAACGTCTGGTATTGGGGGTAGTTGCGATGCGGTATGACGACCTCTTTGATTTCACCACTAACAGGTCCGCGGAATTTATGGTACGAGAAACTGGCGTCGTTGTTTTTGTTGGCGAATAACGAGGGTAGAATACAAAGGATCTGCAAAGGGGAAATTGTACAAAGGGTACTACGCTATTTCGCGATCTGTGCTACCAAATCGTAACCGATTGCGAAATTGCGTTATTATTGTTGTAAGGAATCTTACGAATAGAATTCGTGTCATTTTTCTAATCGGTGGCAATTTACGGACTGATTCTCGATCGAATTCGTCTTTATATATAACTGTACAAAAATCGCACTTATATAATTTTACATCTCCGGAAATAATCAATTTGAACTGATTTTGTTTGAAACAATTCGTATTTATATAGTAGTGTTGATTGCTTTTTTTGTGGTGTCTTGTGTTTAGTTAGTTTGCGGATAGCCTAAGATATGTTAAAATTATTATCTAATATCGTTGATTTTTATCGTTATGATTTAATGGGTCAACCGCAAGATCTCTAATTGTTTCAATCTTATTCAACAATAATAATCAGAAGCGTACTCAAGAAAATCAACAATTCAAGCAAACTTGTAGTCCTGTAAATTTTTGAATTATCTGCCAACCTTATAATTCAAGGACGAATCATTTTGAATAGAAATCGCTAGTTAGATTAATATCGTTAGGGTGGTATCCGTGGCGAACTAAGCGATTCTCGTTTGTTTATGTCAAAATTTAACCTCAAATTTTGTGTATTTGGACATTTTATTATCCTTATCGAGTCTAAAAGTTTATTTTTAATTAAAAATTTTTATTTGAATTTTATTGCCTTATAGAGAACAATTTGAGTGGTATTTTTTAATTGTGACAGTTTTATATTGAAGTGACGCCACTGGTTGCAATAATTTTCTAAGATGTTCTGGAATTTGTGGAATTTCTCGATGTTCCATACGATTACATCTGTGGCAAATTATTTAAAAAATGACTCAGCTAATAAATGCTTATGCATTAAAATTAAAATTCAATCAGTCTCTAATTTGATACAGTTCAAGATCGATCGAATTGGAGGATTTATAATCGGAATACTTTTAATTTAATCAACAAAAAAACTAGAATAGACGAAACTCTCTCAACCTGATTGCTGTATTGTCAGGAAGGATATGGAAGGAATAGAGAAGAACAATAATAGTAATAATAACAACAACAAAGCATTAAAACCCTGACATGTGCATATGTATTACTTCCTGTCCTATCGTGAATCACAACACGACAAGCAATAAAACGTTCAGTTAACTCTCATACATGCCATGTATACGTTATATAAGTTGATTGAAATCGATTGAGATTAAATTGAACCCCCTTTAATACATGTACGGTTCAATTAGAGATGAATTTTCTGCAAAACTGTTCTAGTTTTACACACAACAACAACAACAACTTATATAATACGATTCTATTATAAAAAACGAACAAAGATCGTTCCAGTTTCTGCACCAGGTCCGGCCCGGACAGCATCACAATCATTTGGATCCCCAACGAGACGAATCATTTATTCTCTTGGATCTTGAATGAAATACGAAATTACTTCCGGGTTGTTTTTAACGATACTCTCCATTAATAGAGGACTGTTTTGTCGAGATTTTCATGAAAATCTCCATGTTCTTGACAACTTTCCATTCTCTACAAAGATGGTTGTTATACAATTTGATTCATTAGAAATAGTTGTTTATCTATTAATAAAATACAAGAGAAAAATGGCAAGATAAATTACAACTAAACGAGACTAACTATTGCATTAGATTACAACTACACGTAATCCGTTTATCCCACATTACGCACTTTCACACAGGTAATAACAATAATAAACTAGATCACTAGTATCTTATCGTCGTTTAATTACCATAGCCGATAGTGTTAGGTGGTTGGATTTTGTTGTAACGTTTTTCTCTCGGGCAATTATAAAACGTTCCAAATTAGGTTTCGAATGATTTGTATATTAATCCGGATATTGTTGACATGTTATCGTAGAGGGATGGAATCTTGTAGTAGGGACATCTTGTATAAATATGTGGTGATTTTCACTCCAATACCAGTTGCCATATCCACATATTTCAATCGATTTACCAACAATGAACAGATCAATACTCGTTTTTTGTATATTGATTACAATAATTAGTTGTTATCCGATCGAATATCAACATTACCCTGTTGCATTGTTCCAAGAACCGGCGAAAATTGAGCCTGCAGTAAGTCGATTTTTTAAATAGAATCCAGTTATAATTTAAAATTTAAGGCGTACCCGAAATACCATTTCGAATACGGCGTAAAGGACAGCCATACGGGCGATATTAAAGAACAATCCGAAGACCGAGATGGGGATGTTGTGAAGGGTGAATATTCATTAGTTGAGGCCGATGGTACGGTACGGAAAGTTCAGTATCAGGATGATGGCCATAGCGGCTTTAATGCTATTGTTACACGATCCGGACATGCCCAACATCCGCAAACATTAATTAAAACAGCCAATTATCACCATTAATCTACTATAATTATAGTTTTAATTATTTTTGTAATATTAATTAAGACATACGTGGTTCTGTTGAATGTAGATAACCAGTAAAACGCGTTATTTTAATGAAAAATCGTTGATTTATCCTGGAATTGATGTGAAATATGGGGAAATTTAAACGAGATTTATCTGGTAGTTCTACGTCCAGATACGGACGGAAATTTCTCTATTTTCTCTCAATAACAATAAAAATTATGTAGATTTTATTTGATTTTCTACAAATATGATGAAATATCAGCACAGATGTTGGATGGAAGAATCCGGGGATTAATGCAAATAATCGACGGTAAGCTCGCTGGAAACTCGTTTGAAGTTTTTCAATTTTAATTTTTTTATGGAAAAGTTTCGAATTTAATTAAAGTCCAACTAATAGAGCAAGAGAGACTGCATTGTCTATTTGTACGATCGTTCAAGTCTTACTTTCACTTATTGTTGGATTATTCAATATTGCTTCTCTTCTAACATCTCGATTTCTAGATCGTTTTAGAACATTGTTTTCTATTTCTCCAAATTCTCATCTAATTAGATTCTATTTGGGCATTTGTACGATTTTAATACAACCAACGGAAATGTAGAAAAAACTAATGACAAACAGGAAGTGAATTTAGTCGCTCTACTGTGATTTTGTGTTACAGAAAAGGTAAACTTGATATACAGTACAGGAAATTAAATTTACGTTAACATAAAGGCTAGCGCACAATTTAGTGTTTCGGTTCGCACCCTCTGTTAGAGAAATTTCGGCTTATTTGGCGAAACCCAAATGCCGAAATCTTGGGGGGCAAAGTAGACAAACTCGTAATTGACCCCCTAAAAGATAAGTTGTCGGTTTTAAGCGCCCGACACACCGTCTGTGCGACCCTTAACAATTTTATTTATCGAAAAAATAAAACAGGACAAGACACAATGAACTTCCTGGATTTAATGAGAGCATAATTAAGTTCCGAAGACAATAGTCGAAAAAAGAGCCGTCATATTTAACAATAAATCTTCTCTTTAATTAAGCGAATCATCGTAGTTTTAATTAAACAACTAATAAAACGGTACATTATGCATATATACATATTTAAGTTGTTTAGTTTTTTTTTAATTAAATAAAGCCCATATGGTTTTGCAAATAGAACGCCCCCACACGCAATTTAAACAAATATGGTAAAAAGCTCTTTCGGCTAAATCTAATAATTATCTTTATGTGTAATTAAATCAAATGTAGGTGGTAAGAAATTAGTCGATTATCTATAATAGAAAAAGCTGCATTTAAACTAGTGCTGAAGTTGAGTTTCAACACCGATTTGGTTAAAATTACGGTACTTTATTATTGATTTAATGGATGGAAAAAGTGTTGGAATAGAAATATAAACGTCTTATCAGTTCTCGATCTGTCGAAAATCCTTAATTTTATGTCCAATCTACTGTTAACTGAGGACAATTTATTTTCAAATTGTTGACAGATGTAGACTTTTTCGGATTTTTATGTTCCACCTCTTCTAATCGCAAAATTTGTTCCAATCTTTTTTAAATATAAATTTAAAGATCTGTGCGGCCCTAGTACCAGTTTTGTTGGACTTGTTGTATCCGTGTGGTTGCCAAAAAATCCTGAATTATGGTAAAATTTCCAGTACTCGCGGTAAGTCCGATATCGCTTAATTAAATTGGGGTAAATCAATGGAGAATTCCAATATTTGTTCGCTTTTTTACATTTTCTATCATCCGTCAATTTCCAATTACTCGCGGAATTTTCTAATAAACGAAATTCATCAATATCTCGTCAATCATATAGAATAATTACACTTCAATACGACGTTTTATCGATCTTATGTGGGTTTCTTCGACATTATTAATTAGCCGCTTTTCTCATTTTATTGCCATACATCACCCGATAAAATCCAAATTCAATAGAATAAATTACGGCCAATAAAATCTTTTATTAGTTTTCCACAAAATCGGCGATTTAAATTGCAAATTTTCCGGTTTTTTTTTGCAGATACTAACAATAGTCACCTGTACAGAAACGGCAATTATTCGATCTCCGGCCAGATTGAGTATTGTCGATTGGACGAACTACAATTACCATCAACCATCTGGTTTCGGGACTTATGCCTTCGGTTACGATATCGACGATCCTGAAAACACCCAATTCCGCAACGAGGAACGCCACCCGAACGGTACAATAACCGGAAGTTACGGGTACATCGATCCGGATGGGGTCGTACGGATCTTCAATTATATCGCCGATAGTTACGGTTATCGAGTCAAACAAGAAACCAACTTTAATTAATTTAATTATCGATAATTTTAAAATTAATTTTTAATAAATTATTGTTCAACATTTTTAAACAATGCCGTTCGCATACAACCAAACCGTAACCATCTGTAAGGATTTGTTTAGAATCCTGGGGCATCTGCCGAATTGGTCCTTGATAGCCGTATCGCAATCGTGGAAAATTCGTTATCTCAATCGAATACAAATAAAAATCGGCCGGTAATTTGATATTCGATGAAATCCAGATTAATACGCGATCATCATACTCGATATCGCTCGAATCCGTTTTGTCTCCGTCCACAAATTCCGTCCGTATCGATAATTTCGTTGCCAACAACACTAAAACTAATCTCTTTAGAAAATCGGTATTATTACCAGAAATTATTGCTTCATCAAATTGAATCACTGTTAAACATCTATTTAAACCGTATTGTAAATGTTCCGGGTTCAAATCAATTGAATATTTTTGATTGAAATCGGTTTTAATAATCGTAATCTCCGGATGATCATATTTGAAATGATTCGTAACGCTACTGTTGCTGATGTATCGATTGCAGTCGTGATGGGGGCAATTTATCGGCCTGAAACAATCTCGTTGCAGTTTTTCTCAGCCAAACCCAACGGGAAGCGTGCGGCATCAAGTCTGGTTTGAATCGGCCGACTTGACTCTCTAACTGTAGCGATACTTTTTAGAGTCGAGGCGATCAAATCGAGCTAGATTTGTTCCCGCACGCTCACCGCTAGGAGCCGTTTTACTGTCTGCTCATTATTTTTTGACATTGACAGTGGTAGTGACAGTCACCCCTTGATTGTTTTCTTGATCGTTCGTGTTTTTCCCCCATTTTGCAGCTCAACTCAACCTGTCAGACGTGACAAATATCGTCGCCTGTAAATGATAATAGAAGCCATCCGACGAATTATTCATGCAGTGAATGAAGATATAAATTAGAGTGAATGTTAAATAGTGCATCAGATCGTTGTTGCGAAAACACTTGTGATCGTTCGGCTGATTATAGTAAATCATTAGCCATAAATTAGCATAAATCGTGTGTGAATCTATGGCAATTAGACTACTTATTCGTTAAGTATTTAGCCGAAATTGTTGGATTAGCGAAAATAATTGGAATTAAAAATGGATATTTAGAAAGAATTGTTTAGTGAATTGTTGATAAACAAAACGTTCATCTTCAATGCTTTGTAGATCTATTAACCCACTTTCATTTGTCGATAGTATGTAACATGTGAGAGAATCGTTAGGGGGATATTAATATTAACAAAGAAATTCATCCTACCTTCTTCTTTGATCCTACCACTATTTTTAGCAAAAGAAAGTATATTTAAAGGGGCGCAATTTCACCAAATCATTCAGTTTATTTGCACACCAGTGTTTATTACTGATACTTTTCGAAAAAAGGGAAACTTCTAGAAGCATGTCAACAGTAAAGGTACGTTTGTTTGATTGTAATTTTTAACAGCCAAATCACGTCGATTTGTTGTGATTGGAAGTGATCGGAATAGGAACTATCTACTCAAAAATCAATCAACTACTGCAAATTTCCGGAAATCGAAACCTTAAATGAATTACAAATTCTAATTTTATTCGAAAATTAAACGATTTAAATTCAAAACCAACAATAATCACGTGCATTTCATTCATTATTATTGGAATTTATTGTAGACTTTCATCTATAACCGACGACTTTCATCAATTTCGCACATAAAATTAATTCAAATAATTAATTCGCAGATCGTTGTTATATTGGTGGTATTCACAAGCGTAACGGCACGTGTGATTTATCCACACGACACGCAACATTATCAAGAAACGGTCGATAGTACCAATGGTGATGGTTTAGAGTACCATCCGCAATATCACGAGGAACAAGTTCAGGTGCAAGGCCACCACAATACCGGTTATCACAGTGATGAAGATCACATTATCGATTATTACGTGAGTAGAACTTTCACGGCATTGTAACAGGTGACAAGCGCACCGGCATTTCGTTGAATAGAAATTGGAATTGTTGTAATTTTCTCTTATTTTCTCCCAATAAAGGCACCACCGAAATACAGTTTCAAATACGGCGTCAACGATTACCATACTGGCGATATAAAGAGCCAGCAAGAAAGTCGTGATGGTGATGTTGTCAAAGGGCAATATTCGGTTGTAGAGCCGGACGGATCGATAAGAACCGTCGAATATTCCGCTGATAAACACAACGGATTCAATGCTGTTGTGCATAGGACAACACCGACAAAACACCACTACCATCAACCCCAACAAATCGAGGAGGTTCCAGATGATGCACATTATTAATCCGTTTTAAATCGAATATTTATTGTTGAAATTTTGCCAATTTATAAATTATTCCATGAATGAATAACAGTATTTTTTAATAAACAAATAAATTAATTAAATAAACAATAGTTTCGCAATTCGTGTTAACCTTTCCGTAAATTACAAACAGTATCAATGGCGAGAATCACTTGAGGCCAAACTATTAATCTTTGCATTGGGTAACAATGAGGGCGTTACAATAATCAACTTTCAGCAATTCTCCACAATTACGTGCCGCTTCTTGAACGGAAGTTGGCTGATTTTTCCACTTTCCAATACGATCATCTTCTCCACTTTACATATTAGGATATGATCAAGGATATCGATGCTACTATTACGTTCTTCTCCGCTATTCGTAATAATTATAAGCGGTCGTGATTGTGGTAAATTAAAAAGAAAAATCGACCTTTACACGAATTGTTTAGATTTATATTTTTGTATATCTAAATCTCTTTATTTATGATTGATTTAACAATAACGATAATTTACTTTAGGTTTTTTGTAATAATTATAGGCGATTGTAGTTGAAATTCTCGTTATCATAATCGACCTTTTCTATTTATTGAGCAATACAGTCAAACTGAACCGATCAAGATTATATTATATGGAAGAAAAGGGGGATAATTTTTGTTTTCGTTAAATAATAGAACACAAAATAAAAATTATTGTACAAGAATCCTTGAGAATAGTGAAGGAACAGTGTATAAATACGGTTGTAATAGGGAGGTAATCCAGTACATTTCAAGCCTCACTACTGAAATTGTGTCTATCCCTCCATACAAACATGAACCAATTCACAATTGTAGTAAGTACAGAATCGTGACAGGGTGGCGGCTGATCTATCACGATCCACCGATTTTTCCAAATTCCAGATCGCCGTATTCTGTTTGAGTATTGTCGCCATAAACGCCGGTCTAGCACCGGCTTACGCTGGCGCCCACGGCTTGCCATTCGGCTATGGGGCCGCTCCAATTGCCGGCCCGCTAGCGGCCCACGATCCTCTCCAAGGCGTCGATTACTACGTAAACCCAACAAGATTGCTATTCCAGCCAGTAACGATTTGAATTGCAGGCACCGCCGAGGTATTCGTACAATTATGGCGTGGCCGATGGCTTGACCGGCGACCATAAGAGCCAATCTGAGGTCCGTGAGGGCGATGTGGTTAAAGGGTCGTATTCGGTGGTCGAGCCCGATGGTACGGTACGTGTGGTTGATTATGCTGCCGATGGGGTGAACGGTTTCAATGCTGTGGTGAAGAAAATCGGACCGGCTGTTCATGCCGCTCCGGCTAAAGCTGCTCTATTAGCCGGTTACGGCGGACATGGCCATTACTAAACAGCAATATTGTGTGATTTTTGTAACTGTAATTGGGCAAATCTTTAGTTTTTCCGATGTGTAAAGGTACTAAATATTTATGATCTAATCGATAATTTTTGTACAGATTTACAATAAATTCCTTTAATTTAAACACTAGCGTTTAATTTAAAATGTCGATAAATGTTGTGTCATAATTAATAACAAAATATGTAGCAACTACTTCTATTTGATGTGGGAATCATGTCAATTACATGTCTACAAGAGTGAAATTATCTGAAGAAAAAACTGAATGAATGTATACATGAGTGATGATGTGTTTTATAATTTCATTTTCATCAAACAATGTGTTATTTTGCTTTAAACAATCACCCATTCTGTTACATAAACGTCTTAATTAGAGAGTTCGTCGAAAATTTGCACAAATTTTAACGAAAATCTAAGATTTTAATCATGCAAATTGAAGGGAGAAAACGGAAAGAGATTGTGCAATAATCCTTGAAAATTATGGAAATAACACAATAGGTATCGACATTGTTTTTTGAGGATTGTTTGAAAATTTGCACTTTCGAAAACTCGCACATTTCTTTCCTAATAACTAATAACATACCCATTAATCGATAGAAATAGTGAAATCTAATTACTAATAATTATAGACTAATTACAATTAAAACTTATCAGTTGAGTAACCGTAGATAACCATCTCTAATCGATATCGATTAAACTCCAATGACCCTCTATCCAATTAACGCGATGCCTATTCAATCCGATTAGACTATCAACTTTGGCACAATTTCCAACAAATCACCCCCAAAACCAGCATTTTATTCCGTCTATTCTGCGATTTAAGTGGTGCGACCTTGTCGCTATGAAGGATTTCAACACTTGCACAGGTAGGGGCAGACAATGTTCCATTGTAGCATGGGAACCTTATATATACAGCAACTAGGCCGAAAGGAGTCAGTTTGTGAAAAAACCCTTCTAAAAATGTTGAATTCTATCGTGATTTTCGTATTTTGCTTAAGCGAAATCTTCGCCGGCGTCCCGCCGGGCTATCCACACCAAGCAATCGATTATTACGTGAGTTATTCGCGTTGTTTTACAGCATTTTTGTTGATTGAACCGATTCCAGGCGCATCCGAAGTATGATTTTAAGTACGGCGTCTCCGATCCACATACCGGCGATGTGAAGAGCCAACAGGAGAGCCGTGATGGGGATGTTGTTAAAGGGCAGTATTCGCTGGTTGAACCGGACGGGTCTATACGTACTGTGGATTATACCGCCGATTCCGTGCATGGATTCAATGCTGTTGTTTCGAAATCTGGACCGTCGATTCACGAGACGCCGATAAAGCAGCATCTAGTGCCAACTATCGTTAAGCCAGTTGTGAAAACTGTAACTCCAATCGTTGAGAAACCGATAGTTGTGCCATCTATAGACAACGCTGTCTATACGAATACCGGTAAGATTACAGATATCGTTGTTGGTTTGAAAGGACGATAATAGGGGGTGTTTGTTGGAATTTTCGAAAATTTCAAATTTCAAGGATTGGAACAGGTTCAATGATTACCATCTGATATTACCGCCAGACTAGTTTCGGCTCATTTATTATTACCGAAATTATGACATGTTTTTATAATGGATATGGTATTTACGAAAAATTCTTGGAGACCTGACCGCCCAGACAACAAACTCGATTTCACTCTTACAGCACTTATCTAAAAAGTCCTTTTTTATACTCACTTTTCGACTATAAAAATATTACAGATAAATAATACATGTCATTTTTATACCAGCAAATATAAAGAAATCGAGAAACAAAGCGAAAAAATCCAGATTATTGCACAAGGAATACTTGAAATAGTTTGAATCGAAGAGTTTCAAAGAACGTGACTCTACCAGTATGACCAGACAAGCCCTTATCATCGTTGCAATAATTACGCATAAATATTTAATCATTAACACTAGTAGGTCGAAATTAACCTTACACAGAGACATAACACCGTAAGTTAGTCCATCAGCCCGACTTACCACTGGAAAAAGCCGAATCTAGCAAAATACGACCCTCAAAGTGAAATTTTGGAGAACAGCCAGCTAACTGTGTTGAAATAATCAGAAGATCGGATAAATTATTGGCTCATCAATAGAAATTGACGATTACCAATAAGAAATAACTGTAATTTATTAGTGATACGTGATAACTAGTAATTCCGTAGATAAATAAAAAAATAATTGTGCAAGAAATTCTAATAATTTTGTGATTTAATTTTGATAAATTGCTACATTTCGCGATCACTTAACAATATTTATGGTTGTCTGTTGCAGGAACGCACGATGGAAAATTTACAATTTACAACGATTATGATAATTACGCTTATACTGGTTATGATGTCGACAATTATTACGATCATTATGGACATTATTGAATTGCAAATTCTTCTAATTGAAATCAAGCCAAATAATCACAGTAATAAGTTATACTTTGTCTATTTTTAAATCGAACGACTTGGCTTGGACGAATTGACAGTCGAGTCGGGTTGATTTAACCGGAATAGATTGAGTATATTTCGTTCAATTACAATTAATAAATACAATTTTTTTACTGTTTACATTTGTTTAACCTCATTTGTTTTGATCTGCCATCTACATATGTTTTTTATAAGAATAATGAATGACTGTAAAGGTCTTATCAAAAACGCTCAATCTAACGGAATTTACATATTCTTACAGTACGTACGTAATATTCCAATAAAATTATGACATTACAGTTGATAAATCTTCAAATTGTGCCAGATGTTTTTTTCAGGATTTCTCTCCATTTCCATTTACAGTATGCGTGTTTGCTTACAAAATGATGTAACTGGTAACGATTTATCGGTTTTAATTACAATTACAATTGAATTTAAACGATTAACAATTGTTGAACAAAAAGAAAAAAACAGTTCTAGAAAGGATTCATTTAAATACGACAATAAAATAAAATTTTATTATTGTAGCGACCTCGACTAGCGTGCACATGTGGAGCATTATTCACTGGGGAATTAATCCAGCCTCATCAAATATGAAATGTCGAAAGGGAGGATTTGGGCAGATTTAGGGGAATTTTGGAGCTTCAATTTTGGTTTTAAGACTATTTCTAGCTAACTTCGCTACGAGATTTGGTTTGTAATCAAAATTTTGGGAGTTTTCTCAACAATTTTAATTTGAAATGTCTAAAGCGAGAATTTGGGCAAAATTCGAGTTTAATTTTGGTTTTAAAACCGTATTTCTAGCTGATTTCTCTATGAGATTTGGTTTATAATCAAAATTTTCGGAGCTTTCTCAACAATTTTCAACGAATTCTGTTATTAGAGAAAATGAGGCATTTTGGTTTCAAATTCTGGACAAATTCGGAATTTGTCGATCAGTTGCCTCAGTAAATTTTAGAATAGAATTATTTTGTTAAAATATTGAGGATCATTTGGGAACTTTTAGTCGTATTTGGGGAATTTTCGAGCTGCAATTTTGGTTTCGAAACGGTTTTTCTAGCGAATTTTGTTTTTCAACTGTAAAAACGATAAGACTTGCCTTATAATCAAAGTTTTCGAGTTCTTTTATCAAATTTAATCGAATTTTGTGGAAACGACAGTTTTGGTGCCTTATTCGAGACTAATTCCAAATTTTGGCAATTTGCGCAATTCGAAGGAGAAAAAATCGGTGAAATACAACTGGCAGGCTTTCAGTTAATTTCTGTAGTTCGGTTTTGGAAATTTTTGAAGAAAATTTAGAAATTCTGTCGGTTTTCTAGTTTGAGAGTAAATAATTGTGATAGAAATTTCGATACGCAACCATGGAAATTTTGGTCGATTTTCAAGCTGTTGTCAAGAAATTCGTAAATTTTCCATTGGAAGACTTTCTAACGCACCCAAAATTTCGATTGGAATTTATAAATTGGTGATAATTAAAAAACAATCCGTATTATCGCTAATCTTTATAGAGATCTAGTTTGATTTTCAACTAACCTTTGGACGATTTGCATAATCTCAACATAATGATGGAAAATTCTAATCAGTTCACGTATAGTTTGGAGTCTTGTCAAGAAATTAATTAAATAATAGTGATGTTAATGATAAGATTTGTGAAACTGTCGCCGACGTGTCATATGTACGATGATGTTTGACAATAAATTGTCTTATGCAAGCTGTTTTCCTGAAAATGTCGTGTAAATAATGCGTAGAGCAGCCTTAGGTGATGCCGAGATGTGTAGTTGAGTGAAAGTGATGGTTAAAATAGTGAAATTACAACGACCTTTACCGATATTTTCCATTATATAATTGACAAAGAATACGATCCATTTGTTTGTTTATCTAATTTTTGATTTATTATAAAAAAGAGGAAAAAACAAGAATTATTTACATATTTGGTATCATAAGATTATGACACAATTTCGCTTAAATTCTGTTAAAATTATTGGCACTTTAAGTAATCAAATTACTATTGTTTATGGTAGACGTATTTCTGGTCATCTTGATCGTAAACGGAATTCTCTTGGTCTTCTTGGTAATAATTAATTTGCGGTACATAATACCGGACGCCTGACACGTAAACAATACCAATTTGCGGTACGTATCTACCATTATCATCCTGTTTTTCTTGTTGTTGTTGTTGAAATTTCGCCGCCTTTCCATCGTAATAATGCTGTTTAACATACCGGACAGACGGCTGAAGTTTCGTCGATTTCCTCTTCAAAGCTTCGGCAATTTCGTACGGTTGCCGCTCGAAGACATGCGGCCCCCGATAATCAACACCACTCGATCGGCCCTCTTTCCGATAAACATCGAATTTGTCCAAAGCCGGCGTGTACTTCTGGTCGATCGGGGTACCGAATATCAAATTGCTCGGCGGCCGGTACGACAACAATTTCGTCCGGTACTGGTGCGGCACCAAAGGCCGATAGGTGTTGGGATTGGGGATGTCGTCGAGTTCTTCGAAGACCGGCGCCGGATTCCGGGTGGAAACCGGCCGGGATTCGTTTCGAGGGCTTCGGCGGCGGCACAATCGGACCTTGGTTCGTTCCGAATGTTACAATGATCGGTTTAGCTGTCGACAAGGTTGCTAGTATTACAACAATCTGAAATCAAATTGATGCGATCATTAACTAAATCGTTTTGATCGGATTATGTTTAAATTTCAATTGGTTTTACATTCGAATTAACACCTTTAATAAATTTCGACATGTCAAGCTTTCACTGTTGGTGGATTTCGTCGATTTTGGTGTGGCTTTTTAAATAAAAACGGTACACAGTAGTGAATTATGTGACAAAATTGCATTGTCAAAATAATACAAAATAATCAATTGGGAGTCTACAGTTGTTCCGAAATAAAAATGTAGAAAGTTGTTAACCTATTGCATAATTTGCACCAGTTTAATTCGTTTGTTGTTGATTTTTTTCGATTTAAATTTTATTTCGACCACCTTATGTATCACGAAAAGCCGAAAATTTTCATTCTGAAATAAATCCACCCGATTATTAAATGGCGAAAGCTGTAATTAAATCTATATTTTAAATTATAAACCGTAGAGACGGTAATTTGCTTTGTTGCTGTGTTTCTGTTGTACCGTTGAAAGGATAATTTCCATTATTATAACTACCATTATTCAAAAATATTATTTTTATGTAAAATTCGTGTCAGGGATGGACACAATTACAACGATTATAAATAAACGAAACAAGGTTCGAATTTTTGTTGTATTTGTTGTATCGTGCGTAACCAAATTCGATTATTGTTCATTTTTATAAATAAACAAACGGATTTTTATAAAATAAAAACCAAAAGAACTGCAGCAAAGGTCAAGGTTCCAATTTCTATTTATGTTGCGATCGCATTCACGCATTGAAAGAAATTGAAAGTTGCCGAATTTCAGTGAGATTTATTCGACTTTCTTTAAACCAACCGGACGAAAAATAGATTCTCACAGCGCGTTTTCCATAGTAATAATTCAATTTTGACACCGGAAGTTGTTAACATCAGGAATTTTCATTCTTTACGGGAGAAACGAGCGTGAAAATCCGAACAAAGCCAGTTGTATAACAACGAAACTAAATCAAGATCGACTCCTTCTAAGGACAATCATATAGCGATATTAATTGCGGAAACTGAACATTGCACGTACTTGACATCCTGACAAGGGAATGTGAATTCGATTAAAGGATAATTTATTGTTGCTGTACAACAAAATGAATTGAATTGCATGTTGTTACGAATCAAATGAGATTTTTTCTCGATGTTGGAAATGTGGTCAACAGTGTCAAGACTATTTATGCAGTTAAACAATTACATAACAAGAAAAAATAGACCGATCAACTGGAATTTTAATCAACAAAACACATTTACGTATTATACAAAACACAATGACTTGTCATTATTGAATTGTCATCAAAAATCATTAATTTCTCTATACACAACAATATTGCTGCAATTATGTTGTAAGAAAGCGCAAATTCGCCAATACATCAGCGCGAATGAGGAGAAATCTGTTAATTTTTCTCAATAATCGAATGATTGTCCTGCAAAATTGATAAACTAACCGAACAGGGGACGCATCGTAATAATTGTAATTTGTAAAATTAATTAAATACTTTCACTATTTATTTGTTGATTGGTTCGTTCATTTGGTTTGAAAGAAAGTCTTTGTTCCTAAGTATAATTGACCAGCTGGGACAAAATTGACGAATAAAAAATCGCATAATTGGTGAAGGAATTGGGAATTTCATTACATGTTGTGATTATTTCCGCTTTAGATTTATCGCTTTAATAGCGCCACCGATTAGATTGAAATGGAAGATTACCTTTATAGTCCTCTAATTAGCATTGAAATAATGCATGTTGTCTTGAAATAAATTATAACAGGAAGCGTAATTAAATTAAAAATTATATAAGCCGATATAATTTCACTACTATTGCACTCGAACAATTGGTTTCTATTATTTTTAGATAGTGTTAATTAATTTGGAAAATTGATGATTATTTCCGGATTCTTCGGTCGTAATTCATCGATAATATCGACATTTAAATTGAGTGAAATTGTCCTTCAAATCGCCGAGAACCTTGCACTATTGCAGCGATTTGACCGCAACTCGAAAAATTTATAACAATAACAATAAAATGCAACTATAAAATTCTATAAGATCGTTCTGCAATCGCCAAGTTTGCAACTAATAACCAGGTCATTGTTAGGCTACATTACGACAAAAATCAAATCAATAAAAGGATTTTCTCTCAGCGATTTCGCAACAAATTCGAATTACTCACGCAAATCTCCAATTTTCGCCCAAATTAACGATCGGTCTAACTTGAGCTTAACGCCTGAAAATTGATTAATTAGCAACCTACCGCAACGTTCACCATTTTAAAGCACTGAAGCACTGGATCGTTGTCAACAATTCTAATTTTCTAGAATATTTGAATGAACTTTCGTTTTCTTGTATCTTAATTCGATAATTTTTCTCAATTACGATTAAGATGTGTACATGCCGACACTACTAGAAATAATGTGTGTGCATCACGTAAAGTTGCCAAACTAAAACTAAACGCGATCAGACTAGCAGTTGTGGTGGCTTCATTATATTTCACAACGATTCTCGCTGTTTGTTGTTTGTTTGTTGTTGCTGCTATCAGTCCGGCATGAGTCTATGTTGTAGGTGGGGTGATTTTTTTTGTAATTGTCGGTATTGCCGGAATATTCTTCAATATTAAGTCAACAGTTCAAAGATCCTGATTCGAAGATTTCTACGATTGTTGTAATTAAACAATTATGAGAATAATTAGGAGAAAAAGTGGAGTCAGTCACGCGTTTTACGAACATCGTCAAGGTTTGTGTGTGTTGAATCGATTCGTAATGATATTCCCGGATTTCGTTGGCATTTGGTCGAGAAAAAAACGGTTCGAAGGAATTTTTGTTGGAGAAAAGTTTATAAAAATGTTACACAACACCCTTTGAATAAAATTGAATATGTATAAAGTGTATGAAAAATTTCACAATAAATTAAACCGTCCAGTTTGCATTATGAATTTGCAATAGTTTTATTGTTTAATGGTCCCTATTTTTTCATGTTGAATTATTCGAAATTAATTCTGCATACGCAGGCGTTACACAAGGCGAGCCACTGGGACGCTTAAATTCCACAAAAATCCAAGTATATCCGGACATGTCATCCTTTATTCAACCTAAAGACCTTCGAAATTGTCTATCAAATGTAAAGCTATTAGCCGGTAATTAATTTTATGCAAATTCGTCGGCGTTAAAAATTATTTTAATTACAGCCAGTTGGAAGAATCGTACGGAAATTAGATGCCAATCAAGAGCCATGACATTAACGAGAAACGTTTCTCGTAAGCATCAATACTTGTACAAAACCGTTAACATTGCACCGGATCAACCAGTCGTCAATTCAAGGCGTTGCACTATCAATAAGGAAGCGTTTCAGTTATAAATTCTGCGTAAAACGTCCATCCGTTGTAGTTATGTAAAGGTGTATCCGGGCGGATTTCGGGCCATCATCTCGCTATTTACAATCGACCATCCTGCAGCATCAAGGCTGAATTACAGAGACAACAATGTGGAGATGTTGTGATTGTGACGGCCCACTGAATCTGTTAAATATTCCTTTATGTAATTTCCAAACAATTATCCCATTTATCATATCTATGACAGTTGTGGATTTAAGTTAAAAATTGAATGATTTGCGACATATAAATGAAAAGGTCATACCGAAATCGTCGTCGTTATTAATATGGATTTTCTGATTTAAATTGAAAATTAATCGCCGCCAGGTAAATACTTCTCAATTATCATAATTACAGTGTTTAACTAGAATTAGACAGATTTAAATTAGAGTGATTTTTATTTTGTAGAAACAGAAGGAAAGGTAGAACTTGTAGAATTCGAGCATAGTCATCGTTGAAGATTAGAAATTGATATTTAACGAGGACGTATTTTGATAGTAATTGTGATTCGTGGATAGTTCACTGTCACTTTCATTTCGGTATTTCAATCAGATAAGCGATCCCCGGCGATAACGTTCGATTTTTACTTCCTTTGAATGTAATCGAATTATTTGTAAGAGTATTGATGAACAATCTTCACACACACCTAATGTTTTGAAATTGTCTCAGGGTGATCGTTACATTATTATTTCAAATGGAAGATACACGAGCAAATTCGTTACACAACTAGCCCCTTCTCTCTATCTTTGTGTAAGATGCACCACATCGTTGGTATGAAGATCCAACTAATCCGTTTCCAACTTCACTTTATTTGAAACTTACGTGCTTATGTGAATCTAAATTATTATGTTAACCAGTCAATTATAGAATTCGATAATGAATTGCTACATCAACATCGTTCTCTCTTTGGTAAGCATTAATTACAATCTATCCGTCTTTTATTCAAATCGTCATTGCAAAATAATTGAGAAAATCTCACGTTATTTCTATTATTTCGAATGTAATTGTTGGAATCGCCAGCCTCCTGGAGGGTTGTTCATAATTAGTCGGAATGAACGTTGGTATTTGATCGGAATCGTTTAATATCGCTCGAGTCTCAACCCTAAATCGTAAATGGCGAGATGATGGCTTGCAGCATTCTGTGCTCCATTAGTTTTAAATATCTCATCCTTGAGAAACGAGATTACAACAACTTTCAATTTAGGACTGTATTTATAACGAGATGATGTGGTGGCATTATATTATTGTAAATTTTAATTAGCGAACCTTGTACTTTTTTCTTCTTTTGCGCAAATACATCAATCAATATGGACGGATTGTCGGGTACTGTCGAAAGTTTTTCGGTGGTAAATATCAAATGTACAATTTTAGAAAACCGAAAATACTACAAACTCCAATTATTTCCACTATAATTATTGAAGCATTGCAATAATTTCAGTTATTTATCGGTTGTAATTGGAAGAATCTACAACATACAAGCTTTACAATATTATTTACCGTTTATTTGAATATTTATGAGGATTTATTTGTAGCTTTCAATTATAAAATAGCCGTCAACATTATCTCATTGGTATGTTATGAAGAAACGCGCTATTATCGAGAGGTGATAGATAAAAAAATAATCGTATGCAATCTTCAATCGAACTCGTGACTTCCTCGTCTAAAATTCCACTAAATTAACAATTAAAATAAGCAATAAAATCGTTGATTATTCAAAAATTGCGCAATTAATTGTCCAACCGTTGTTTAATTATCCAGAAACAAAATCGGTATTATTAAACGATCAATTAAATGATTTCGCAAAAATCATACAGATCCAATTTACTTGTCAACATTGACACCAATTCACCGGGATATTTATCGAAAAAATCATGAATCGTCTCAACTTCCTTATTGAATTTTTGGATAACAATCAATTAAGCGTTATATTTGTTGGAATGTCGCAATAACAGTCACGAATCTGATAAACTAGTGCATTTGTAACGGTTTTCTCGAATAATTAAATTCGAGTTGGGAAGAAGCCGACACAATCGTCAATATATCAACACAATAAACGGGGTCGTGACTCTTTGTTCGAATCTAGATTGAAAAATTCTGAAATATTTTAGAAATTGAAAGTTGGTATAGTATTTCAGTGAATTCAATCCCAAATCGGATAGAAATCGCTGATGGAAAAATAATAAAAGTCACCGCATCAATCAATCCTAATTTCTGTAATCCGATACAACTGCTAGTTTAATTTACACAATTTTTCTTCTCAATTCTAGAGTATTGTTCTATTGGCAATTATCACGAAACGATGGTGTAATGCACAAAATGAGGTAAAAATTATACGATTCCGTTTACTATTCTAGTTTATTATTTTTATTATTAACAAATATCGATTTGGAGATAATTGTAGAAATTGTATAGTTTTCGTTATCAAGTCAATGCACCCGGTATTGGTATCATTTCGCAACATTGGGAGGAACGCCAGGCGGATCTAGTACAGGGTGCTTACAGTTTCTTGGAACCGACCGGGAAAATACGGATAGTTCAGTACCATGTTAATGGTAAAAATGGGTTCCGAGCCAGTGTCACAACCCGAGATCCACCAGGTAAATATCGCCTATAAACAAGTGAAAGCTTCACCATATAAGCCCACATAAAGAAAATTAATTCCTGTATAAATGCATAAAATAAACAATAATAATAACGTTGATAATCATGTAACAGTTGTTGGGCCCATTGACCGTAGCATGGTCAGATGGTCCACTTATTATAACAATAATTATAATATTTCAGAAGCTTGAATTGTGTAATTTTCGATTTTACAACACGACCAACCATAAAAAAACAAGATTTATCGACGATAAAATAATTATCAATTGCAGATTTCCACAAATACGGCCATCTACAGTACCCCGATTACTATAAGGGGCCGATATTATTCGAAAAACCGGTAAGTTTCATCACCAAGGATCTATTTTTGGTGAAACATTCGTACCCGAATTTGCCACAATAGTGGCGTTTTTTCGACACCCGCATCGACCAATTTATAAAAAAATTGACATTAATAAATTATTATCGAAATATACAAATGTAGTTTTTTTCCTGAATGCTGTTCTTGTTCTTAATCGATAAATTTGATGCAATAACAACAATAACAACAGCAAAAAAGCAGACTTGCATTAATTAATCGCTATTTAAGTCAAAACTAGTTGGAAAAAAACGAAAGATCGTTATGTCTGGTCAGTTTTTTTTTGTGAATAAGCCCTTGATCGAGTCCAAAAGTTGCTAACTTTGGAATTGTCGCAGTAGTTGAAATCAGAGCCGGCGAGGAGGTGTCCTGACTTTTAGACGACTTAATTGAAATTTGTTAACCTTTTCAATGGACCAAACCCAAAATGCAATAAAACCACATCTATTTAAAATTCTATTGTGCGACAATTGGGTAGCCTTGTTTGACTACCGAAAAATACTGGGCCACACCCGAAATTTTCTGCCCACGATGGCTTTTTCCCATTGTTGTTTTGACGTTTTTGTTTACTTAATTATAAGCGTTTTCCTCGGCTGACACCAACCAAGTTTAATTCCTCTATTGCTCGATACAAAAATTAGATAATATTCTAATAATGTGTGAGAAATTTCCTCAATGAAAGAAATTCCAAAAACAACTCCATCATCTTCCTATATTTAAAACAATCAGATATGCTTTGTATGGGAATACCGGTTGAATTCTGTTGAAATTAACACGATAGAAGAGATTCACAATAATTGTGAAACTATATTGAAAACAATATTTTCCTTTTCTAAGAATCGAAAATAACAACGAAAAAAAAACTGGTTCAATTTATTTATCAGTTGTATTGTTGTTTTCTTACGTATTTTCTTGAAATATTGAGAAGTTGACCTTTATGGTGATTTATTTTTTATTGTAGACAATATTATAGATATTATCGTTCTATTAGTTCGACAACAAACAAAATTTAAATTAGTAATTAAGCCGAAAACGAGTCCTTAAAAGGCCAAAAAATGTCACCGCTGTTTTCAGAAAATTCGCCACCTACACCATCTTTACGTTAAGCATTGAAATTCTAAAATAAATTTACAGTCTTCTCCTATGCGGTCTTCTGATGCAAATCAAAATTGCAGGATGCCTGAAAATGGTGACAATGTTTTAAAAATCGATGATTAATGCAAACATTTCTCAAGGTATAGGCTAAGAATTGAGAATTTAATTAGAAAAACCGCTTACAATCGTACTTTTATATTTTTTAATTTAGTTACAAGCCACACAGAAATTTAAATTTAAGGCCGTTTTCTTTAGATTTACTAAATTCAGGCAGCGCTACTACTGTGAAAGTATTGAAGTACAAAATAGATGCCGCTATTTAATTTACAGACAACTAAATTTCATAGAAGATAACTGTAATATCGACAACATTCGAATTTTCAACTAGCTAACTTTTGTTATTTATTTATGGTGCCAAAAGAGGACGCTGTGTGCGTTAGATATGGCGTCTTGTTGACCTGAAAATGCTAAAAATGAAACATCAGACTTTCTTATTATTTATTGATTTAAAGCGCAATTTATAATGATCAACATAACAACAATTTCTTGCGTTTTAACTCTAATTAGGAGCAAAAAGCAGCAAAATCTTTCCTTGAAGCGAACTTTAAGCATGCTACAAGAAATTTACTTCTATCAAAACATGCTGAAAAGTTTCTCAGTTTAATATCAAGCCTTTTCTTTGTATTTGCCAATGGTGAAGCATCAAAATCGACCTTTGGAGACGAGATTTAGCTATGCGACATGCTACTCACTCTCACCAAAAAATGATAAAGAGATTTTCAGCTTAATTACAATCTTTCTGTCGAATTTACATCCGTCCTTGCTAGTGATAATTTAAGCCTAGATCAGGTTATCCAGACCCTACAACAAATCTTAATAAGCTTCTCATTGTCAGTCGAATTGCAAGTGTTTTTTCTATATTTGTAATAAAATCGTCCGTTGAAGTTGAAGCTTAAGCATATGACAAGTTGCTTACTGCCACCAAAGCAGCTACTCAACCAGAAACAGGACTAGCTATTTTTGGTCGAATACATTTAGAAAAACTACATGCTTGCGCAACTTAGCATGTAGCAAAAATTGAAGCTCGAGAATTGAGCCTCTTCAAAAGCGAAGACTAAAACTTGAATATAAATTCCGATATCTGGAGATTGAACAAACTACTCGGAGTTCAAGTTAATCTTCGTTTTCAGTAAAATCAAAGTTGAAGGAAACGATTGTGGATAGCCAAGGCATGCCGGCTGTAATTTGCAAACTCTGTTTGAAGACTCCACACATGATAATAAATAAAGATTACAGATCTCCATCTGACATAAAGAAATTGGCCTCGTAGGATCAGAACAATACAAGGAGAACAATTTTGCAACAATTTGTTATTTCACTCTTGAATTGTCTTTGACATTTCATTAATTTATAGAGAATTTAATGCCTCTTATGGAGTCTTGTTTGCATTTTTTAAATAGATGTTTTAATATAAATCGAATTCCATGAATGTAATTGATTCATACATACAAGGATTATTTCAAGCAACCTATCATTCTTCGGTCATCTCGAGCTTGTATAATTGTTGATAATTATTGACTGCCTTGAAAACTCGATTTGGCCTCAACATTTCGTAGATTCTATCATGGAAAACTGTAGAAATCGGGATTCCCTGGTCGATTTTATTTATTTTCTTCAAGACAAGGAAGTGGATAATAACTAGAGACACAATTTGTAATAATTTACTAAATTAATAATTAAAACAATGATAAGTTATATAAAATAAATTGACGACTAGAATAGTAGAACTGACACGTAAATCTCTTCTTTCTGGATAGAATTTGTCACTTTTATGAGTCCTGTACACTGTTGTTGTTGTTTTCTATTTGCACACAATGATAGCACATGAAATCGAAATTTTAAAATGTACATAAAAATCATCGTGAATATGTTAGATTGTGTTGTTTTAGTAGAATTGGGTCAGTAGTGGGCACTGGACGGTTCCCCAAGCCACGAATCGGGACTTGGTGGAAAATCTGGATAGCCCCTCGGACTACTATCGTTACTAACATCGGTATCAGCACCCGGCGGTAGATTGTGCGGTATTGGCATCCCCGGGGGTGGCCCTTGACCTGGAAAAATTCGTTTGAATTTCAGGAATACATTTGGAATTTAGTTTTACCTAAACTAGCATAAACGGCTAAATCTGGATAAGAAAAGTGTTCATGGCCGTGTGGCGGTGTATGTCCGGGGTGATAAGACGGAGATGTTGCCCCGTGGAGGAACGATGGTCGGCCTATTCCACTATGAGGCGATGATCCATCTTGATCCATACCCATATTGACTACAGTTCCATAACTATCATCACTCAAATCTGGAATTTTTGAAAATCGTTGATTGAACAAATTTATTGCTTGATTATCTACCGTGATGACTGAAACTATCTAAATCGACTTTCATATCGTCTTTGTCGAGTAGTTTATCATGTCTGGGCGATGAGCCGCCTTTCATAGATCGGAAATATTGGCTCCACCGCGTCCGGCCGGCGTCTTTCTTCAAACGTTTCTCTTTAGCCCGCCGATTTTGGAACCACACTTGGACCACTCTCATATCTAAACCAGTATCTTGACTTAATTGTTCCCGTACATGTCGAGCCGGTTTCGGGCTGTTATTATAAGCATTCTTTAACGTCTCTAATTGTTTGGCAGTTATTGTGGTCCGTGGCCGTTTATTTGGCTGATCTCCATCCAAACATTCAGCAGCTGTTGGTGGTAAATTTGTTTAAGATTTGTGTTGGACAATTTCGTAATTGGTACCTTTAGATTTGGCTGCTTCATAGTCCGGTTTGCATACTAATTTCCTATCTTCCATCAAATAGAATTCGTCACCTGTATTGAGTTGTCGGGCGCACATCACGCAGGAGAAACATTGCAGATGGTAGACGTTGTCCTGGGCCCGGCGGACGACTTGTGTCGGAGGGATCCCCAAATCGCAGCCGGCACACTTCGTGCCGAACCGTCTGCACCCACAGTACGCCATACATGCACAAGCTGCATTGTTACATCTGAACTATTCTACAAAAACAACATCTACACTCTTATGGTTTCCCAAAAACAAACCTAATCAAATCACTAATTAATGAGGCTTCTGAAGCGTCAATAGCCGACTAAATAATTGTGTTCTATTTTAGGAAACTGAATTGAATGTAGATGAGGGTAAAGGACAAGATCTGAGACTTACTTGAAGAAATCATCTTTGCAGAAGAGTTGACCGTTGCGGGCGAAACACTTGTCGGTTAATTGGATGCGACAATCGCTGCATTGAAGGCATTTAGCATGCCACGTCCTATCGGCGACTTTCAATATGAAACGGTCCAGGATCAATTCGTGACAACCACCACATTTTGGAATTGTTGCTGTAACAACAGAAATAAAAAATAATCGAAAATTGGACCTTTGCACGCACTTACACAACAACACGTCCGGTATATCATCGATTGATATTGGCGGCACCCGGAGCATATCAATATCGAAACCAATTCGACCGTCTAAACATTGGCTTATCATTATCTCTAAATAGGATAAACCCTTTCTAGACCTGTTCTAGATTGGTAAAGTATATCCCGGTCAACGATTACCGACTGACTGGGCTAACGAAATTGAAAATGCGCCGTCGCAATCACCACTCCTTATCGACCCTTCAAAACGCCCACCCATCAATGACACGTCCTAGATTTCCATAAAGTACATCCTATTAAAAGCGATCCCTTTTAAAGGCTCCCAGATGGTATTCCTATTGGTGGATTGGAGCGTCGCGACGCTCCGCCTTTCCGTCTATCTCACCACCGCTACAACCACTATAACAACTATCTATTACAACAGCCACTGTAACAGCCAACATATGAATATACCGACGTTTTCGTTTTATTATCCGACGACGAAATGAAGTCTTTTATAGGAGACATTCAAGACGTAAATTTATCTGAAGCAAAATAAAGACATAATTCCAACGTTATAAATAGAGTAAAAGGGAACGATAAAAGGATGAGTTGTATCCATTTATATAGACGGGAATCAAATAAATGAACAAGATAGAAATTGTTTGCAATTCAATCTAATTAGAAGAAGTCCATTAATTTTGAACGAGAAAAAATACGAGTAGCGAAAACGCAAAGAATCTCAAGATTAAACGAAGATTATCGTTAATAATTCAGCCAGAAGTGTACAAAGAGATTTCGTTGGGTTTACTATCACGGTTGCTTTTAAAAAATTCAACCATACTGAGGCAATTTCATTGCCCGAACATTATCAACAATTCATAAACACGAATTGCTACTGCTACAGTTAGGAAACGGAAGACGATGTTGAAAGGCTGAGATAATTGAGATAGAGACAGAACAATCGGGTTTATCAGGAGTGAAAGTTGAAGGTCTTAACTGTTTGCTAAAATTAATTAAATCCGAATTTCGTCTTGTCTGGACTCCTTGAATATTTCCGGGATCACGACAATAAATCGCCTTCATTTAAAGCCTTTTAAAGCATTGTATGATGTGTAATTGAAATTAACAATACGACCTCTATCATAATTAAAAATGTACAAATCAAGTTTTCTCTTGTTGTTCGATATGACGTAGGGGATTTATTTTGAATAATTGACAGTAAGTAATTAACTGGATTTTATTGTAATTTTTCGATAAAAATTTCAATAAAACCCACAGGAGAGCTGCCTATAAACAATAAATTTTTATGACATTAGCGGTAGATAATTATATGAAAATAATATACTGGAATCATTGAAGAAAATGACAATAATAATAATAATAATAGAAAAAGCATAATTCTTTTTCTAGCTTAATTTAAATGAAAATCATCATGTTAGATAATCGAAAGAATTGGCTCGTCATCAACTAGGCAATCTTATTGTTGGGAATCATCGATGCGATGAGGAACACCTTTTTTTGCAAACAAATCGGATGATATCATCTTATAAAGCCGCGCATACAGGGCGACTTTAGGCAAACACCACCGTAACTCGAGTAGTCATACTCTAATTCAGGTTAAACTCCTAATTTCAAGCACCTCTGCAAAGATTCTCGACAAATTCCAAAATTTTATAACTCGAGTAGAAATGGTAATTTTCTTTGAAGTTAAATACAAGTGAGCGAGAAAAGGGTTGGATTCCTTAGCTATAGAGGCTTTAATTTGGGGTAAGATTAGAGAGTTATCTACTTGGGCTAGTTTCAAGGCTCAATTTAGCCTGTTGGTGAAAATTATGGAAATTATTGGAATTTCCTACATTGAAATCATCCAAAAGTACTTGTTTTTCTATTTTAATGATTTTTGATTGGAATACCAAGTATGTCACGCTATTCCTCTTCGCAGTAACCTATGACTTTGAGAACGTAGGTCAGTTTCTTGTTTCAACTAAATGATCTGCATTACCGACATCCTCTTGTTTGAACAGATTGTCGGTAATGAAGATTACTAAGTTGAATCAAGAAGTTGACCTACGTTCTCAAAGTCATAGGCTACTGCGAAGAGGAATAGCGCGGCACACATGGTATGTTTTATTTGATGAAACTCTATTACTTTTGTTTTTTGATTTTTACTGTAAAGAAGGTGATCTTAAGAAGAAACGAGTAAGATTAGCGTGTAAATCAAAGGACTGCCTCTTTATAAGCGCAAATTCAATGACTTATTATTTTAAGTATGGATAGAGGTTATTTCTAAAAGGTTACAGAACATGGTCTTTAGACATTAAAAAATAATCTTAGAGAAAAGGAATTTTGCAAATTAATAGAATTTCTGTTGAGATTCCCACAAATCAAAATAATAAATCACCTCTAAAACAATAATTACGTTTTATTGTCTTTTTTATGTTTCTTTAATCACCAATATTGTTATTTAAATAATTCTAAGAGTTATTGAAGATTGACTACCTACTATTATTTATTCAATAATTTCCTCGTAACTTTATTGATTCTGATATGATTGATAACGAATCGAAATGAGTCGTACAAATGTCCTGCTGTGAATTCACCACGTCTACCACCCGGAATAATAATAAAAATGGTAATAGTAATGGAAAAAAGCAATAGATCAATTGGCGGCGATATGACTGATTAAATATTAACCACTCGATTAAATATGAATGGATGGTTATTTGGAAAAGTTGTCATCATGACTTATGTGTATGTATGTATTGTGTAATACAATAATAGTCGCAACCACCATTATGTTATAATTTTTTTCGTGTTATATTTTCGACACGCTACATTACCCGCTGAGGTATTCACAACTATTTCTTCTAAAAATTCAAATTAATCGCTAATTTTATTAACTCATATCTGTAGTAATAGAGTGAGGGTTAAAAGCCTCTAATATCAATGAATAAATAAAACATATCAGCAGTGTAACCGGGGATATTTACTAAATGGACCGGATTATCGTAATGTCACCCCCTGGTTGCTAAAACTCGGGCTATTCTTGTAACACGTACCAGACTTTAACCAATGCAGTAAATACGTTTATATGCATGTAGATTTATTTTAGGTGTAGTGCAAAGAGAGAGACTACAATAGAGCTAAAATGTGAAGAACGAGGGAGTTAATGGACCGGGTTTAAGCGATACAGTTGGGGTTGGGGCAAAAAACAACAATTGGGATAATTGATGAGATGCAGCAGAACAAGTGCATCGAATTCAATTAGCATGCCGGATTAACACCAATATTGACCGGTATTAGCTTATTTTAGGAGATTTTGTTGGTTTTGTTGAGAAGCCTTGAAATATTTTTACTTAAAAACGGGAAATATTTTATAATAATTAGCTTATATGATGCGTGACTGACTTCAATTGCTTCTGTGGATTTTAATTTGTTTTATTTGGTTGAAGGGGTCTGCCTTTCACTTGGCAAATATGCAAAATTTAGAAACTGAAACGGCTAAATCGAATTAATCGCGATATATGCAAAACTAACCATATTTCCACTAGTTAGATTGTCAACAGATGGTGCGTTTTTCTATTCCATTTGAGCATTAGCACACCCTTCAAGTCCGGCTATTATTTAGGACTGGATTTTAGTCAACTAGAGTGTGACCGAGATGATGATGACTACGATAATAACAACAACAACAGCGACGCCAGTTGTGTTTATATCCATATATTGAATTCTACTAAAGCAGGTTCCATTCAACGATAACCCCAAACAATCCGGCTAATCTATTAATTTCGTAAATTTTCGCCGTTTTTTCTCTCTAATAAAATTTTTTGTTGTAGGATTGTTATATAATTTATGAAATATCGGTACACATGTATTTGCTGTTCAAAGCTGCAGGCAAATGAGGCGGCGGTCGATGATGCGTGCGCGGGGGCGGCGCCGGTTCAACTTCCCATTCACACACAGCACTCAGCATGATTAGAGCGGGGAGCGGGCGCCGCTCCCGACGTAATCATAGCACCGAGGGCTAGAGTTGCATTGCATTGCCGCTTTACGTCTCTTATTTTGTTGTTGCCTTTCCTTCTTCCAAACATCATCAATAACCCCAAAGAAATATTAAATAGGAATTAATTGCTGTTGTTTAGAAGCGATACAAAAATGAACAATTGTAGCGAATTTTGTAGAGTCAGATGGACGGTGAAACCCCGAAAATTGACGGCAGATGAGTCCTGCACGTGCCACTTGGCGGACTTCGTGACACGCGACCACCATGTGGCCGATGAATGTACTCCACCTAACAGTTTTGTTGAATTTCCAGGATTAAGTTACAAATTTACATCATCGGAAATAATCAACAAGCTAAAAGACTTCTGGCAAGATGTATGTACAGATGCGGGGGTGGTGACCCTCCGACTCGCGTCTGACTCCAGTTGTATTCATGACAATGATTAGGGACAAAACATTCATTCCTTTTGCTTTTCTAATCAAACAAAACTCGCTGACTTTTCACAACAATGGTTTCCCGACCGTAGAATGGGCTGATTGAAGCCGTGTAATGTCGGCTTATACATCCCCCAATATATTTCATTGGGGAACTAAAATTCTATTCACTCGTCCATGTGTATGTCTCTCTTGATCCTCCCTTTTCGTTTGAAACGTTCTTGCGCTATAACATTTTCAACTTGTCCATATTTTGCGCCCCTTTCTATTGTACAATATTATGAATATGCTCGTCGTGGCCTTGGTAGATTGATTAAATCGGGGACGAGAGGGGTATGCGACGGTAAGAGATACTGGTCTCTTGGAAAATTGTTTGATAAATTCGACTTCATCCTATAAAATAATATACGCTGTTTTTCATACAGAAGCCTCCCCTTGATATTTTCGGCCGCAGGTGGTCTTTTATCACCTGTAATTACCGAACTCGCTTCATTATATGAAATCACCGCACCGTTATGACTAACAAAATTGCAAAATCACCCAAAACATTACCCTAATTTGCTCGTAAAAGACACCAGTGTTTTGAATTTTTAAACAACAAATCCTCGATTAAAACAACCCTTACCTGCTCAAAACGCACGTAAATTGAATCGACAATCGGTCTTATAATGACAAACAAATAGATTTGTCTGAACAGATGATAATTCGATAGCATTTAGAATGTCACGTGTCTAAAATAGGGGTTGATTGTTACAATTCCTACTATAGAAGATTAAAGTATAAGGGTGGTGCGTGTCCAGCGCTACAATGATCAGATTTTCAAAAGAGTTACTTTACTAATATTGACTCGAACAAAAGTTTTTCCATCGGATGGCTCATGAACAAGTCACAGTTGTAAGTATGTAGAGTTAAAAAGTCCACTTTACGATCTAAACCACGATTAGGGTGAATCATGAAACTTGGCAGATGGTTCAGTATAGTTTACCTTGCAACACGCATCCATGTTAGTAATCAACACGGAATTTTAGAAGAAAACATCGATGATTTTAATCGAATCAACAAAACGGAAACGACTAATGTCCGGCGCGTGTCTTCAAAACGTAACGGGGTAGCCATTGAGTATCAACTGTTGACACCCAAAACACCCCATGAAAGTTTCCGGTGCAAACAATTGTCGTCCGGAACTGACTCGAATCACTGTTTCCGCTAAAAACAGGGTAGGAAACATTCCCTTTATTCAATCGAAAATATTTGATATGTAATGTTTGTATTTGGACGTCAAAAAAAATCGTATCTGTACTTGAACATACTTCAACCACTTTAATAATAAGAAAAACAAACAGAATTAAAATTAATATAAATAGACCGGGTGGTTATTGTGAAATCAAACCGCAGGGGTGGTGGTATTGGGCCAAAGAGGGTGAATTTAGTCCCTTTTGATTATTATAGTCATGTGCTTCATGGCTATAATTTGTACCCTCTAGAATTATGAACATATTTACAGATCGTCTCCGGGGATGTTCTATTGATGTGTGTATCATGCCTCATTTTTCCTGCTCCTTTACAAATTCACTTAACTGAATTTAATTATCTTACGTATAATTAGTGCAATTTTTGTCTAATAAAATTTTTGTATTGGAATTATTACCTAATTGTTGATTGAATAAACAATTATATTGTCATGCTTAAGTATTCATGAAAATAATTAAAGTCATTTATTTTATCGTTTCCATTCTCTTTTCAAAGACTCGATTTTTTCTATTCTCGATCGACGTGAAAAAAAGCAATGTAACTCAATATTGAAGAACTTTTTATGTGTTCTAGAGACAAGGGGCGGTCATTTACAACATTAAAAAGCTTTCATAGTAGTGTCATCGAAAATCTATAATTACATACAGGATAGATACAGTAGCGATGGGAGTTTGTCAGCTTTTTATGGCACGTGTCCATTGGGCCAAATCCACGTGGCCAAACGCTCTAGTTACAGTAGCGAACATACAGACATACAAAGACACCAACGTTCAAGTCTGTTCACATGGGAAATCTGTTGTGTTGCACTTTAATCTTTTACAGTACGCCCTATTATCCATCCGAAGATAATTTGGTTAGAATTGACGTCTTTTCCTGCTTGTGTATGTTGTCTGTTTAGTTTACGACCAATTGAAAGCCGGAGAAACAAACAGAAGATAAAGTAGTTGTTAGTATAGAATGTGACGTTATTATTCTCCACAAGTGTCCGATTAAATCTAGTTTCGGTTTGAATGTGGTCCAGAAGATTTGTGTGTGCTTCTCGCTTACCTTCTAATGCTTTATTGCGCGCCAATAAGGCTAACAAGACTTCGGAATTTGGGGCCCCGTCGATGGTGTGCGGCGGCATCATCGGCTGCGAACCCGGTGCCATTCCTTGAATGAGCGGCAGACCACGGGCCTGGTCCAAAATTGACATAGTCACTACACAACAACACTAACCCCTTTGCTAAACAAAATCATCAATTAACAGCGATTTTTGTTAAGATTTCTAAACAGTCCAACTTATAATCAAGCAAAATTTTGGGCATTATTCCCTATAAAAGTTTTCTTGTTTCTTTGGAGAAAAAAAAAAGAAAATTTTAATTTCAGCACCACGTATGTCGCATGTAGGTTATATTTTTCAATTTGTGTTAAGTTAGTCTAGTCCGTTTAATTTCACTAAGTGTTTCACCCCGAACCCTGAGATTCACTGTAGTGAAGAAGTCTGTCTATCTTGCCCTTACGTCTCTACTACCCCGTAACACTGTATACCCACACAACGACGCCATTATTGAAATCAGTCTTGATTATGGACCTATGTGACGTCACGGGACGCCGAGCGTCGGCGCGTATTCTAGGACACTCCCTCATCATCACGGGGACATCCTTTCCTGGTGAACGCTCCAAAGGAGCAATACTCGCGCTAGGTCCTTTGCATGGAAATATTACACCAAAAATAGAAATGTCGTAATGTCAAATAAATTGTGGAGAGTTGAAATTTTCGAAATTTCTACGTGTTGATTGTTGGAGAATTTTCCAATGGGAAGTCTTGTTGTTGATTGAGGAAAATTTATTATTTTTTGGGTGTGGTTGGTAACAATGGTGTGGCGTTGCCTAGGTAACACGCCAATATCGACATGCTATGAAAAATCCCCAAGCTGCCACTTCATGGCTCAAAAACGTAAAAATAAAACGATCAATAATTCTTGTAAATATTGAAAGAAATAAGCTGGAAAACATATCCCAATGGAGAACACTTGTATTTAATAAATCCTCTAGATGACATTTGTTTAATGCCAATATGTCAAAATACAATAGGAAATTAACACGTTAGACAGATAGTAGGAAGGCAGTAAAAAACGGGCTAAATTAATATTTATGATTGTCCTAGTCGGGGGGTATTTTTCATTGCTCTACAGGAGGTCGTCATGCATCCCCGGACAACTGGTACAAAACTGATACAGTTGGCTCTAGGGGGCGTTATATGACCGCCTGTTGTTTGATTTATTTATTGTTTATCAAGTACTACCACCAGAGTCTTAAAATTAATCCAAACTGCAAGAAATAAGATGAGAAAAACACAAATAATGCATCTTGTGTGCGGTAATGATGAAATGTCGCAAACGGTAGCCTTGACAGTAATTGATTAGGAATCCTTTCCTCATCCATTCTAGATAATGACTGAATTAATTACTAATTGCTTTACATCCTAATTAGAATCTTTTGCGTTTTTATTATTCTAAATATCACGTGTTTGATGAGTGTTAATTGTTAATTTTTGAAAAATTTTCAAATTATAGTAACCGGATGACTAAGCAATAACGTAATACTTTCTTCAAATTTCTCTAAATTTTCAAAATTCTAACTAAGCGAATCGGTTACACTTTGTCTGTCCCAAATTAACACCAACTAAACATGAGTAAACACCGTTCAATTATGTTGAAATCAGTTTGTCGTGAAAGTAGTGCCGATACGAAAAAAATTCTTCTTTGAATCGCCCTGGGGCGGTGTAATTTTTAATTATTAAACATTATAGTGGGTCGCCGAGGCGTGTGTCTGCGGGTAACTCTGTTCTGTTTGTTAATTCGTTTATCCAAACATCTCGACTCGTTTTGAGGGGAACACAAAAACGATAGCAGCAGTAGCGGCAATCGAATTATAACCATCCCTCTTTCCGAAACACTTGACGTTCCACATTAAGCGACAATAAAAACACATTAACTTGGATATTTTCAATGAGAAAACGTCAAAAAATTGGAATAAATGCAATCACCTTGACAATAACAATGACTTTCTAGATAGTTCTTCACTTGTTAGTGAAGTGTTACGGCTTTGAACCTCACTGTAATTGAAACAAGGACGTCAATAGTGATTTCCTGTTAGACTGTGAAATTGGCAATAAAAGAAATTATTGATCTATCCCATTTCCGTATCGATTTTTTCTCGGTTACGTTACGTTTCAATAATCCGTTAACAAGACACGTTGACTTTTAGCCCATTAATCATAGGCTTCTCTGGAGACCAGCCTCCACTCCCCCTGGCAAAAAACTGGGAGTGATTGATTATAGAGTCCCCCAGCTAGATAGACTTTAGCATGTTCCATCATAATTTCGTACTAACTCTCCTCTTTCATTCCACTAACATTGAATAATATCCACAGGAATTCCACAATTTCTACTCTACTACGAACGACATTATCATCAATTCAAAATGTCTAATATTCTGGATTAAAACAGGAACTATAAGAGAATAGGAGAGATATAAAAGGTCGTATCGTGAGAACGGGACATGTAACATGAGTAGACAAAGTGGTCTAGTGTTATCCCTTAGGGATGTAACTCTCGACACTCTAATAAAATTAGCCAGCACTACCATCCAGAAATCGTCCATGTCCTTTACATGCTGACGGGGCTGTTGTTCATCAGTCCTCTGGGTGCAATGTTGAACCTAAACGACAATAGAGAATTTGATACGATCGAAAATTTATTCCTACTAAACAAAAACAAAAGAAAAATTGTCAAATATGTCAATTTCGGGCAATCATGGCAGTTAATCGCAACAGTAAAAGTAGAGATAACATCGAGATTCCATTAGTTTTTCGCTCGCTGGAAGCACGAAATAGTGAATTTAATCAATATAGGGAATCATTTATCGATGTGCCAGTTAAAATCGTTGATGATGTCCGAATTACACCGTCATTCATCCATTTCGCTAATGCTTACGAAGGCAAATCTTTCAACGAAAAACTGATCATCCAGAATATCGGCAAGAATGGGTCCTTTGTCCGAATGATGCCACCATCGTCGAATGTAAATCGGTCAATTCTAAAAAACCCTCCAATAATCGAATAATTTTTAGACATTTCAAGTGAAATACTTCAAAGAGGGCCAACGATTGTCGGCTGGTTTGAAAATTGTCCGTACGATCAGCTACAGGTTCATGACAACAATTGCTGTACCGCAGGCTGTCATTCCAATCTGGATCAACGATAAACTGATCGAAATCAAAATACTCGTGTAAGTGTTTGTTTTTTCCCAATGAATTTGTTCTGGTTGCCTCAATCACAAATAAACTCCCTTAGGACAATAATGACGGCCGAGATCTCACTCGATCCACAAATTGTGGATTTCGGACGAATTGATGCAGACCATGCGGCTAGCATGCGCACACTCACCATCCACAATAAAGGCCACAAAGGGGCACAATTCGCTATTGATCTGGGCTCGAATGAACTCCATCTAGTTGTTGAACCAATGAAAGGCATCATTTTTGTTTGCATTCTTTCCAACAATAATAATCCTTAAAATTGATCAATAATCATCAATTGCAGGCAGAATCATCGATGTGCTTGAAAATCGAGCTGATTGGCTTTATGGCCGGTGAATTTCTACAAGAATTCTGGATAAAAACATCACCACCGAAACGGGTGATTGTCAAAGGGACGTTCATCCAACCGAAAATCCTAACACCGTCGTTTTTCGATAGTTTGAGCTTTTCTATTGTTGAATTCCCGAGAACCTACTACGGGGCTAGATCTATAAAACCGTTATTTATTCGAAATTATAGTTCGTCGAATTCGATGTTTTACATTATGGCAGAAATACGCGGCAAAATTATGGTAAGTTCTGCTTGTAGAATTGTCCAAATTTTCCATTATCTTCAATTCTAGACGTTAAAAGAAGCAAGACAGATAGACGACAATTATAAACAATTCTCGCTACAACCGTACGATGGGCGAATGTACGCCGATAAAGGCAGTCTAGTTTTGATCACGTAATTTTCAATAATTCCCATTGCTTCCGATATTTCAATTTAAAACAATTCCCTAGATTTGCCCCAAAACGGTTCCAAAATCAAACACACGAGAAAAACCATTTCGCCTGTTTCCTACGAGCGATTCGAATGAATTGGATCGATGTAACTCGGGGCATCTTCAAAGGTATAAATCCGTACAAAACGAACATCGTAAACGACTAAATTTTAATCAAATTTTGTAGAAGAAGTTGAGTTTTCATCCGATGATAAAAGCTTAGATGACTCAATTATAAAATTAGAAACAAATGCGGAAGAACACGGCTATCAAAATTTACAACACGACATAACATCAACGGTTAAAGAAGTTCACGATATGATGGAATCATCCCTTAAAGTTGCCATTTATGGCGATATAGAAACACCAAAAATACAAATACGTCCCGATTTATTAGTTTTGGAAGATTTAGAATTGGGTGGTAATTATACGCGAGAGTTATTCATTCAAAATCGTTCGAAATACAACGCAATCAGTATCAAATATTGTAAAATTGTTAACATCGATATAGTGCCAGATAAATTTAAATTGAATCGACGGGAAGCGACCGAAGTCACCGTTAAAATCCATCCGGTACAGATTGGGACGTATTCGAAAAATATTGTATTTGAATTGTTATATCCGGATATACCGGATTCGAACGGTAAATTGAGGAAAATTGGCCAAGTTTCAATGAGAATTCAGTACAATGCGAAAATGAGTCGAAAAGTTGCTAAAAAAACTTGCAATACTAGCGGAGATTTAGAGGAATATCTACAAGAACCGTCGACAGATTATAAATTAGCACCCAAAGAGATCGAATTAAAGAATGCAAATAAAATCTATTACAGCGATTATTTGAAGAAAATTGCCAGTAAACCGCATGCGGTACCCAATGATTATGATTTGACCGATAAGAGGCTTCTGTTGTTTGAAAATTACAAATGTAAATCGATATCGGTGTTAAGGCTCGAGCCTAAAGATTTGACAGATTATTTCATCCCTCTATCACCGAAACAATTATATTCGATTCGAATTTCACCAAAATTTATCAATTTAAAGAAATTAGCACCGGCTACAACAATTACAAAGACTATAAGGATTGAAAATCAGAATAATTTTCCAATTCGTGTTTATTTGAAATCTTTAAAACCTTCAATCACTTTCCAAGATAGTCAACGTGCAATTATCGATAGGAAACAATCAAAGACGATTGCTTTCAATTTCTTAGCAAACACCATCTGCAAACACAATGTAACTATTCAAATTGTTATAAACGACAGTCATATTTATCAAACTTCAATTATTGCCAATATAATACAGAAAAATATTCGTTTAGTCGATAAAAAAATCGAATTTTCCGAAAATGATGGTTCGTATAAATTAGTGAAGATTTTCAACGATCTAAATTCGAATGTGAATTTCGAATGGGATGTGAGCGAGTCTCGTTTTAATATCCATCCAAGATCTGGCACAATCCATCCGGAAGGTTTCATCTATTGTGCCATTTATCATTTACCGAATCCTGTGTATGCTGACAAAACGGAATGTTCTGTATTTTCCGAAACAACATTGAAACAAATCGTGCAATTGTCGAGTAGAATGCCCCAACCGAAAGTTCAATTGGTGCCCGAACAATTGGATTGCGGTTTAATACCAATTAATACGCCAATTTGGCGAATGATAACGTTAATTAATCAGAAACAGTCTATCGTTTATTATCGTTTAGAGAATCCGAGGCCTCTTGAAGGGATTGAGATCCAACCGCAAGAAGGTGCGATGGATTTTAAAGACGAATTGAGATTATCGGTGAAATTACATTTTAAAACACCGATGATGTTTACAACGAAATTAATAATCCATCTACAAGAATTAGAGGAATTAAAAGTGAATATTACAGGAACTGTTGATTACCCACAAATTATCATAAAACCCGATTATCTACAATTTACAAATATTATCCCACAATCTTATAAACATTTACTAATTAAAATCCAAAATCTGTCGCCGTATCCGAATCGAATCGAATTCAAATTGGATAATTTTCCTGAACTGAAAATCAGCGAAAATGAGGAAATTTTAGAGATTATCCCCAAAAAAAATCCAACTAGAATCCAACGAATTGAAAACACTCTACTGTCATTTTCAAACGGAAGAAACCTGCGATTATACGCTGTATTTACCGATAATTATCAACGATTTAATTGAAATGCCGCTAATTAGCGATCCCCAAACATTATTGAAAATTAAATGCTGCACACGCGAGCCAATCTTGGAGATATCGTCGCTACAAACGAATTTCGTCTACTTTGCCGAAAATCACCCTTCCAATTGGATAACGGAATTGATAAAATTCACCAATATCAGCCCGAATTCGGTTGAAATTACGCTAAGATTAGAGAATTTAGATCCAGTCTTTGAAATTGTTCCAGTCGATTTGGGAACGACAACATTCCAATTGGATCGAGATGAATTTGCGGTATTTCAAGTCAATTTCGTGCCGAAATCAATCGGTAATTATCGGGATAAAGTGCCGATTTTTTTGAATAAGCGATTGTTTAATTATTTGAAATTGTTTGGAAATTTCCAACTACCGGATTTGGTACCGGAAAGAAGCGTAATTTACTTCGAACCGGTTCCTTTAAATTTGAGAATCGAACAAGAATTGGTTTTGATCGTCGCTAATCATGAAAATTGTCAAATTTCCACTAGAACCGATATTGCAATTCTCACGATAAACTACCAAGATGATCCGTTTATAACGTGCGATTCAACAAATAAAACTCTGATTTTATCGCTAAAATCCCCGAAATTATCGAGCATTGATGACGATTTGGAAATATTTTGTACATGCGGCAGTACTTGCATCGTTCGTATTAAAGCAACCGTAATAAATTCGCTTATAACAACACACCATTGTTACGAACAAATCATCAAATTCTACAACGGAAATTTTAGTGAAGCTACCTACAAGAATTGCGAGAATTTTCCGAAATTCCCCGACAATAAAGATGACAGTTTTTACGGTAACCATCAACGTGAAGTTTTGAAAAACGTGCAAAGTTGGTTGTTTCTTTACGGTTTCTATAAGAAGAAATACCACCGTATTCCTGAATCTTTCACTCATGTCCATTTGAGTGACGCTAGCGATACTACAGATAGGAGACGATCGAAATCGAAACCGAAAAATGAGCCGCCTATTGTTGAATTAATTGCGAATTTAGTCGGAAAAAACCACCGCAAATATTTGATTAAAAGGTTTGTTAATTTTTCTAGTTAAAAATCAAATTTATTTACTTCAACTATTTTAAAGTTCTTTGAAAAGCATGAAAGAAATCGACCAGTTGTCGTATATTTTCGAGATCAACGTCAATGTTTTGGATTATTTGCGCAAATCTGGGGCTCTATTACCGCATGTTGAAGCCAAATTATTGTTGAACTATTGGCAATATTTATTGTACAATAAATTGAAGGAGGATTCGCAACAATGCTACACTTATAAACAATTTCATTTACTATCGAAACAGAGTTGGTTGGATTTGATTCTACAGGTGATGAAAATTTTCGCCTTGGAACGGAAAATGAACGGAATCAATCACGACATTTCGCACGATTTATACAGTCGGAAAACTATAAAATTGATGGAATGGCTGAAGGAGCGTTCGGTTAAAGAAAATCCAAAATTATCCGAATATTTTAATAATTTCCAGTTATTACGAAGTTTGCGTGATGGCATTATTCTGTCATATGTCACATTATCGTATTGTTCATACTGTACAGATTTTCTCAAGAATACAATAACAAGACCGACTAGCGATGAAGAAATCTTCCATAATTGCTGTAATTTGATGGAGATGTGGAAGTCGTTGAGATTCAACATACATTTAGATCCTTTACGTTTATATAAACCGGAATTAATTGATTTATGGTTGTTGGTTAGTTATTTGTATGATGTATTGCCGGATTGTGTACCACAAGAATCGTTGATTATTGATGCACCTTTAAGCGAATATGGATCGGTAGATTTGATTGTAACGAATCCATACCGATTCCACATCGTTTACGATGTCAATTTATTTGATAACAAAGACGAAATTTACGTGATTAAAGAACGATCAATTAAAATACCGGCAAAAGAATCGGTTACCTTATCGATCAAATATTGGGCGAAATTCATTGAAAAATCCTCATCGATTCTACTTTTAACTAACGATCATTATAAGGGTGCTATGTATAATTTGATCGGTAATCCAGATTTTAATCATTACACCGAAAAAGTCGAATTAAAACTACAATTGTACGAAATAAAAGAACTGGATATATTCCTACAATCACCATATAGAGTTAATTGTAATTACAAATCGATGTACACCTATACGCCCGGTGATAAATTGCACGATTTCAGTACAATTACATCGATCCTGTTCCATCATCCGGATGAGATAGAAGCCGACGAAACCGGCCATTGTTTAATCAAAATAAAAATCTGTTGTTTCGAAATGGATCAAAGGCCAATTTGGGTGTACTATTTGGACCCAACTATCGGCGATTGGTGTGTAAAATTCATAATAAATATCAAATACCCCAACGATAAATTCCGTATGATTCAAATAAATCTACCGAAACAATACGACAATTTCAAATGCACCTGTCAACACGGTCCCGATTTGAACCATCTAAATTGTCCGAAAATGATCAAAATACCGGTACCGGCCCGGAATTTCTACCTGTGGGAGGCGCGCAAGGAACTGTTACTTGAAAATATATCGGCGGAGGATTACGAATTGTGGAAGTATCGATTAAGTATGGGATATTAAAATTTGATTGATTCGATTTTATATCGTTTGAAAATCCGTAGATACGTCGTCAGGGGCGAGAATTATCGAATTGATGGTGTTGTCATCGTTGAAATCGATGGATATATCGCAAGAATACCGTGTCGAATTCGTCAATAAGCCGCCGTTTATTTATAAAGAAACGTTAAAAATTCCAGACGTTCTGATGGAGGATTCGGTTAATTTTGCCATACATCCGATTAACGATATGAATGATATTAAAGTGGCAATGTCGTTAACATCATTGGACGGTAAAGAATTACGTTATTATCAAATTAATTTCTTTTCCATGACGATTTGATCAATTGCAAATTATAACAATGATGATGATAATATTGTTAATAATAATGATAATGACAAAAACGTTGAAACCGAAGGTTGTTGATATTTTTTTACAATTTTATACGCTCTATCCTTGAGCACCAATCTCTCTATATTTATCCGCTTCTTTTTTCCTGAAAGAAAATAATAATAATAAACACCCGCTTAAATGTATATATAAAGGGTGTTCGTTCGTGTGTTTATCTACCAAAAACTGTGCTTGCTTCAATAACGCAACAACTCGCCGTTTAATTACAAATAAATGTTTCAAAGAGTGTGGGTATGAATTCGCGAAGGGCATTCTATAGGTCTCTTCGTTTCTTATAAAACGTGTTACTCATCTGTATTTGTTTATTAACAACCAACAAACAACAACAGTTCTGTTCCTAATCGTTCACTCTGTCTGTGTTTTAATTCACTCTCTACTGCGTGCGTTTATGTGTGTCGTCTGTCTATTTATAAGAAATTTTCCGCTCGAAAAAACTACCGTTTAAATCGAACCAATTTTTAAATGTGTGAAAGTGAAATCTTGTGATCCAACACAATACTCGGTGGCGAGAAAGTGAACAATTTTACACCGAAAACAATAATAAAAGAAACTGATTCTTAATTGGTAACGGAACTATTCTAAACAAGAAAGTCAAACAACTGGGGTGAAATGGATACGAAACAATTCTGTGAATTCGCAAAGGCTACAGTTGATTACATTGCCGAATACGTTGAGAACATCGAAAAACGGTAAATTCTCTCAAATTAATTACCCCCTACTTCTACAACATAGACAACCAACTATACGTTTCAACCCCCATATTTCTGATTCTAGTCCAGTTGCTCCGGAAGTTGCGCCCGGCTATCTTTACGATTTAATCCCGTCAGAGCCCCCACAACGCGGCGAGACATGGCGGGATATTCTCGAAGATGTCGAGAAGATTATAATGCCGGGCATCACGCACTGGCAATCGCCGCGATTTCACGGCTACTATCCGACAGGATGTTCGTTCCCGTCCATCGTCGGCGAGATGATGAGCGCCAGTTTTGGTTGTGTCGGAATTAATTGGGTAATTATCGGATTAATTAACTGTTGATTTGATTTAATTTCGATTTCTTGTAGATGGCAAGTCCGGCTTACACCGAATTGGAAGTGGTGATGATGAATTGGTTGGGAAAACTATTAGGACTGCCGGAGGAATTTTTGAATTGTTCCGATGGACCTGGCGGTGGAGTCATTCAAGTATTTCAAAATTACCTCGATTAGATCAATTTGATTATTTTTGAATTTTGCAATAGGGCTCGGCCAGCGAGACGACTTTCATCGGGTTACTTATAGCGAAAGAGAGAAAAGTTAAAGAATTGATCGAAGAGAATCCATCACTGACCGAGGGAGAGATTAAGACAAAACTCGTCGCTTACTCGTCAGATCAATCGAATTCATCGGTGGAAAAAGCCGGTTTGTTGGGCTCGATGCCGATGCGTCTATTGAAAACCGACAAAAAGGGCCAATTGCGCGGCGATATCCTGTTGGAAGCCATCCAGAAGGACATCGATGATGGTCTGATACCGTGTTATGTCGTTGCGAATTTGGGCACAACGCCGACGTGTGCTTTCGATAAACTCAACGAACTCGGCCCGATCTGTCGCCGGTTCGATATTTGGCTGCACGTGGATGCCGCCTATGCCGGCTCGGCATTCATCTGTCCCGAATATCGATACTTAATGGACGGGATCGAGTTTGCCGATTCGTTCAATTTCAATCCGCACAAATGGATGTTGGTCAATTTCGATTGTTCAGCTATGTGGGTGCGTGATGCCCGGCATGTCGTCGAAGCGTTCAGTGTCGAACGGATCTATTTGAAAGATAACCAAAAGGGCTCAATACCGGAATACCGACACTGGCAAATATCGTTAGGGCGACGATTTCGTGCGTTGAAATTATGGTTCGTGTTGCGCACTTATGGTGTTGAAGGCATACAGAATCATATCCGTCGCCAGATCGGTTTAGCGAAATATTTCGAGGAATTGGTGCGGGATGATGGTCGTTTCGATGTAGTCACATCGAATATGGGACTGGTATGTTTCCGATTAAAAGGCGATGATAGTTTAACAGTGAAATTATACGAGAAAGTTATGCAAAGGAAGAATATTTACATTGTTAATGGTCATTTTAATGATATGCACGTAATTAGATTCGTAATATGTAGTCCCCTTATTGAAAAAGAACACGTGAATTTGTCATGGTATGAATTTTCGATTGTCGCTGATGAAATTGTTGGTAATATTAATAATAATCAATTCGATTCGAAAACATTACGACCGGCTATTGAAATTACAAATCAACATTGCCAAAAAGAAATTGATCATGAAAAATCAAAATAAATCAACATTTATAGATAGTAACGTTATATTTATTCTAGAATTATTAGGGGAAATTGTTAGAATTCTTGTTTAGATGTTAACTAGAGGGGCGATTTTAGAGAAATTTTATTGATTTGTTTCTTAAATAAAGTCTTCAAAAAAGATCTCCACAATTTTATTTCCCTGTAAATCATCAGTTTTGAACTCTCAAATAATAAATCGATCAAAAATTAAAAAATTGCGAAGAAGTTGCGCCAGTTTAATAAAAAATCTCATTCATTCAAGCTGCACGCAGTGGTGACTCTCAGATTAATGAACTGTTTGTGAAGATGAGTACCAAGCATTTTGCTCTTGCTCCAAAATCTAAATTCAAAGGATTATGATAAATTTTAAGAAAATTGCCAAATAAAGAACAAGAACAATATTGAATCTTCAATTACGATGCTTCAAAATGATTCTAAATTATTCCTGCTTTGGCGTATCACAAATCTCCAAAAAGGTTCAAATAACTTGAAGAAAGACGTTCTTCTTGGCACTGTTGCCAAAAAGAGGTCTTGTTATTGTAACGCAGTTTAAATATACCGCCCTTATGGAAGCGATTTAAAAATATTTTAAGGACTTACAGATTATTTGAGCAAAATTTGAATCATGTAGCTCATCGGGAAGTTGGTCTAAAAATGATCGTTTTTCAAAAGTTACGCATATAAAATGACGCAGAACGACACAAGGATATTCCCAGCATTGATTCTTTTGTATTTCCTCATTTTATTATATGTTTTGCGTTTATTCTAGAATGGAATGGAGAAAAGTCAGAAAAATTTGGAAGGGGCCGAATCTAAAAAGCGGCCTAATAACTTCCCCGACACAATCCGGATAGTTAATCATGAATTAGAATAGTTATTAAAAACAAGTGTCAAAAGTTGGCAATTAATGCACGAGTCCGAGTTTTAAAAAAAGGAGTACCGTAGCACGAGTTTTTTATACTATTTTTTCTATTCTAGATACTTTATTAAAAAAAAAAACTGACTTACTATAAAAATCAAAATCGGGTTCGAGAACCGTGGCTATCTCACAACTTCCGAAAAATTCAATGAGGAACCAGCACCTCGTCAACCAGAACTCTGTTCACTGATCGTTAGTTCCACACACCCTTTTCAATTCAACTTTCTCATAAACTCGATTCACGATTCAATTGCGAAATTTTGACAAAACAACAGAACTGTAATTTCAGCGCAGAGTAAAAAGTAGTACGGTTGTCCCAACAAAAACATGGAAAAAATCAAATCATATCTATTGAATTATTGAGGGAAAAATTAAAATTTATATTATTTTAAGACATCTATATATATAAAAAGCACTTACCGAAACACAAAAACCGCTTGAAAACAAATATTCTGAGGTTATGTTTCAAAAATGACAAAAGAATGTAAACAAACGCATAGGATTTTATGCCTTCAGTGATACCAACAGTAGATATCATTCTGTCTTTATAAACTACCGTTATAAATTTTACTACGCTTTAAAAATTATGTTGGATAACCTTCTAAACTGTCACTTCAAAATTTCGCAATTGAATCGTGAAAAGGATATATATCTCTCTCTCTATCTAATAACAACTCTTTTCTATGGCAACCGATCCCTTATAGAAAGCGGCAAATTTGAATTTGTGGACTACACTATTTTGCCAATTTTGTGCCCTTATTTAAAAAAAGAAAAGAACATTGCACATGATGGGTATCGTTTCGGACATAAAAGCACATGCCCTTTCGATTGGTGATATCAAATTAATATGTTATCTTAAATTTTTTTCAATCAACCCCCTCCCCCTTCCACCCCCGTGGTCCGATTGGCACCAAAAACTAATCAACTCGAGCGGCCACCAAATGGTTTGCGCTGACCAAATTTGAGCTCAATCGGTTAAACCGTTTTTGAGTAATCGTTGGAGAAACGACAGACACACACACACACACACACACACACGGACATCATGCTAAAAACTTCAAAAACGTGTTCAGGGGACCTCAAAACGTAAAGATCTGGTGAAATCTCGAATTCGAAATTTTGGTCCGAAACTAATAACTTCCCTACCCTCTGGTCGGGGAAGTTAAAAATTGTAAAACGAACATCCTAACTTGATGTATTTAGCCCAGTTTTAAAAATTACATTTTCTAAAACGAAAGTTTTTTGACCAATTTTCCGATGAAATTTTGGTAAAATAATCTCTAAGGATCTTCCTATAAATCCTTAAAATATTTTTCAAATGGCCCATCAAATAATAGAAGCATTTAAGTAAAATAAGCGGTATACTGTTTATGACCAATGAGTAAAAACAAAATATTTTTGGCACCTCCCGTGATAAATCACTGACGTTGAACATCAATTGGTCCTATAAGAACTGTTTTAAACTGCAAAAGTGCGCTTATTTTGACCTTTTCCCAATCTTCAAGTAATTTCCAACCTTCCAGCATTGTTTTTGAACTTCGAATAAAAAGGCTGGACATCACCAAAGGGGAGTTATACTGGATTGTTGTACAAAACGAAAAATTATTGTGGAGGGTCAAATTGCACATGAGGAAGCAATTATCGATTGAATCTCAGTGTAATCTGCCTTGACACTCAATATTTGTAATTGCAAAGTCAAGATACTGGTGTAACAACGCCTTGAAGACATCAATAAAAAAGCAATAAATTTCAAGAAAATATAAATAAGTTTATTATTCTTCGACATGAGAATTGTTCCAGTTGATGGAAAATCTGTAATTGATTGTGAAATCGTGCCGCTTAACCGTTCGGAGGCTTCCCTTAATTGTTTATGCAGGTAGATCTTTAATTAATAAGTCCTTGATTAGAACAACATGCAAGAGAGCTTTCCTGTACAATATTTACCATCGTTTTTCCCCGATGCAAATAAGTTTTTATGGTTTGCCTTGTGACGATTTTGGGTGGGATCATGGACGAGTAATACAGCTTTTCAACGAAGAGCGAAAGTTATAAATGAGATCTGCCAGAATTATCATCACTTTCGCTGCTGTTGTTGTCAATTGAAAGTAGACCTCTTAATTAAGAATTAATTAAATAAATATCTATAATTAAATATTTATATTGGCGGTGAAATTTGTAATTTAAAATTTGTAATTTAAAATGAACGTGGACGAATTTCGCGAATTCAGCAAAACGGCCATCGACTATTTAGCCGATTATTTCGAGACAATTCGTGATAGGTAAGACTAAATTAACAATCAATTTTTTAAATAAAATCGAGCGAATTTTAGGCCAGTTTTACCATCGGTTAAACCGGGTTATTTAGAGAAATTGTTACCCGAAGAGGCGCCTATAGACGGCGAATCTTGGACGAATATCCTGCAAGACGTCGAGGATGTTATCACGCCTGGCTTATCGCACTGGCATTCCCCATATTTCCATGCATATTACCCTACAGCAAATTCATATCCGGGAATCGTTGCGGAAATTCTATTGTCAGGATTGGGAATCATATCAACCGATTGGGTAATTTTTCCTTTAATTAGATGCAAACAAATTAATTTAAATTAAAATTTAGTCAACAAGTCCCGCCAGTGTGGAACTCGAGGTTAAAATGATGGACTGGTTGGGTAAATTGATTGGACTACCTGAGGATTTCCTTAATTGTTCGGAAGGACCTGGTGGTGGTGTTATTCAGGTAAATTCACAAAATTCAATTTTTCCACATGTTAATTTTCTTGTTACAATACAGAATGCGGCAAGTGAGTCGACTCTAGTCGGATTACTAACAGCAAAACTACAAAAAGTCCAAGAACTCCTCCAAGCTGACCCTGCAAAAACACAAAAGGATATTGAACGAAAACTAATCGCTTACACATCAGAACAATCTAATTCTTCGGTAGAAAAAGCCGGATTGCTAGCGTCTGTTGAAATGAGATTATTACCGACAGACAGTAACGGCAGTCTGCGTGGCTCCACACTTTTGGCCGCCATCCAACAGGACCTATCGCAACACCGAATTCCGTGTTGTCTTGTAGCGACATTAGGCACAACAGGCACCTGTTCATTCGATAATCTAGTCGAACTCGGTCCAATTTGCCAACAGTACAAATTATGGCTGCACGTCGACGCCGCCTACGCCGGATCCGCGTTTGTATGTCCCGAATACCGGCATTTAATGGCCGGCATTGAACACGTTGATTCGTTCAATTTCAATCCACACAAATGGATGTTGGTGAATTCCGATTGTTCAGCGATGTGGTTCAGAAACACGAAACGTGTCGAGCAAATTTTCAAACTTGATTCGTACAAAAGCATCTCTAAGAATATTCCAGAAATCCAACACTGGCAAATACCGGATCGGCGTAGGTTCCGCGCGTTGAAATTGTGGTTTGTTTTGAGAATTTACGGAGTTGAAGGTATTCGTAAACATATCAGAGATCAAATATCGTTAGCTAAATATTTCGAGCAACTTGTACGTAATGATGATCGATTTGAAGTTTGTACAAGTAGTATGGGGTTGGTTTGTGCCCGATTAAAGGGCGAAGACGAATTAACTCAAAAAGTTTTAAATCGAATCGCTGAACGAAAGAAACTCTTTATAATGCCCTATTATTGTCGAGGAAAATTAGTTATAAGATTTGTAATTTGTAGTCGATTTACTGTTAAAGATGACATTGAATTTGCCTGGAATGAAATCAGAGAACAAACAGATGAAATGTTCAAAACGATAAAAGTAAATGGACGAAAATAAATATGCTATTTATGTCCAAGTATTACAAATATAATTCTTGAGTTGATACAACACAAATTATTTAAAGCATGTAAGAAAAACTGCATTTATAAACTAAAATTATAATAAAACGAAATATGAAACAATAAAATCGAATATTTCCTCTTACAATTAGACTTCAATGTTATCCTTATCCAACAATATTAACTAACAGTCTTAATGTAACTAACCAAGAAAATCTATTTACACCAAAATTACCGATATTTGCACGTTAGTTACCGTCTATCTCCATTGGAGAAACTTCTTTATTGCCCTCAGTTGATGCTTTATTCACTTGATCACTATCATCATCAACTTTCACTTTAACATCATCCTCTACAACAGTTGTATCATCAACTTTATCATCATCTTTCTTATCGTTTTTATTTTTATCATTTGAAGCCTCATCTAATCGTGAATCTGTATGTTCAAATTCATCTTTAACACTAACACCATTATCATTATCATTAATCAGATCAACTACTTTATCATTATTAACTTCAATTTCTTCTAATGAAACATCAGTTTCTTCGAGTACTTGTTTTCGAGGACGACGCGGTTTAAAATCTGTCGATGAATTATTTTTTTCAACAATTTCTTCTGGTTTACGTACTAAACCCAATACGTCCAACATACTGTGCGTTACAGTTGCTTGTTTTGCCGATTCTGCTGATGGATAAGCCGATTTACGTTCGCATATTGCTAGATGTTTCGCCATTGAATTGCCTACAACAAATAAAATTAAATAATAAAATCGGAAATATTGATTTAAAAAAAAAAATACCATCAGTATCGCTATATCCGCAAATGCAGAACATTTCAAATGGTAATTTCTGGACTGGTACAATTATAGTTGTTAGAGCTTTACATTTACTGAGATGTTCTTGCATCGTGTCTGTACAGCATGTTGAATATCGGCATTTTTGGCAATTTTCAAAAGACCTAGAAGTTTTTAAATAAATAAAACCATTTATAATCAAAGATTATAACTTACGAGAAATGTTTCGATGATGTTAACGGTTTATTACATTCTTTACACAATAGAGATTTATTATTAATATTCAATTGTAGCGTTGAAAAATTGATAATTTTCCCATCATCCGGACATTTATCCATTCTCGATTTCGGCACCATTATACCATTCCTTGGTGCAAATGCTGGTATTAAACCATGTTTACCACGTTGTGATACATGCATTTTCATTAAATGTTCTTTTAATGAATCTTTCTGTATAAACCATAAATTACAACGGCCACAACGTTTAGCAATTTGTTTCTTTTGATGTTTTTGTAAATGTTGCATAAAATAATTAATATTTTGTACTAAATTACGTCCAGTTGAATGGACAGCTGTTGATTTTAAACAGAACGGACATTGTATTGTTGTACCATAATCGTGTTGTTGATAGAAATGATCAATTGCTGTTTTATGATTTGAACAACGAAAACCACAAGTACCGCACATGTACGGTAATTCCGATGGACAATGTTCTTTCGACATATGTTTACCTAAGACGAATGGATTCATAAAGATTTGTTCACATATCAAACATGCGAAACTATTATTGAAACGTGTTTCTTCTGGGTGTGATGTTAAAACATGCCGTACAAAATCACCTTCATTTGGAACAATTGCTAAACAATATTTACAAACGTGTTGATCTTTTGTTACATTGTGAGCATGCCGGAATAGATGATTCATTAGAGCAATATTACTAACAAATGTTGATTTGCATAATGTACATTTTATATTTATTGTTATTTTGGCTTTATTTTGTGGTTGTACTACTGGTAATGTACCATAATAATAATTTTCTAATGGTACTAACTGTTCAACAACATCCGGTGAATTTGATTTATTTGGTCTTGTAATTTCTTGATTGATAACAGATTTATTCGATTTATTTGTTTCAATATTTGGTTGTATTGTAGTTGTTGCAGTCGATGTAGAAGGTGCTGGTGCTATATTTGGTAATGGAGCACTTATTTTCTTTATACGTCCATAACGTTTATTTGTTAATTGATCATTAGATTTTGTTTTTGGTGGTGCCTGTGTTACAATTATCGGTAATGCCCAATTTCTAAATGGATTTGTACTAATTTTATTTAAACGTGCAATTAATGATTGCCCACTATCTACACGTGTTTGTTCCGATAAATGCAATATCATATTATCAAAACATTGCATAACTGTTGTACCATACCATTCTCTCCATACTAATTCATCGAGAAATTGTTGAATAATTTGTCGTGATAATAATGACAATGTATTTTGAAACATTCGCGGTACAATACGACGTAAATATTCCATAATTGCACGATTACTACTATTATAATCATTTGATGTTGTTTGTTGTACATTTAAAAAACCCATATTTTGTAATGTTTGTTTATCAACAGTTAAATCTGTTACAATTGTACTAGATGGATGTACCCAATTGAAAACAGGTTCTAAAATTTTTGAAAAACGTTTCTTATTATTACGTTCACCATCTACAATTGGTTCAACAGCACGTAAACGTATATATTTTGTTGTTGTTTCTAATACACCTAATACTTCAACTTTAACTTGTCGTTGATTACCATCTTGTGATGTTGTACCTAATGATATAACACCTACTTGAACTTTAACACCTGGACCACCTAAACGATGAGCATGTGTGTGTAATGCTACAGTACATATAGAACGCAACCATGTGTACATGCCTTTTACAAAGAGATTATCGACTTTCACCTAAAAAATAAAAAAATAAAGCAAATCTCAAGATTGAACTCTACTATAAGTTCAACAATTTTCAAAAAAATACTACAATTTGAGAAATATTAGTCTAAAATTTGAGCAAATCTGGTATTTTTGAAATAAAAGCATGGCTTTTTAGTTTTTATCTCAAAAACTATATCAGGTTTTCTTCAATTTTTCTAAGAACATAGAGAATAGTTTTATTTAGTTTCTCTATTTTCTTGGTCGATTTCGAACTTTGTAAGAAAATGAAGTTAGAATAACATAATGCCCGGTCAACTGTTGTTCAGTTAGTGTAACGTATCTCTGAATTTCTTCGATTCTTTCCAAACGATTTAATCGTTAATTCAATAATTTATATTTTCGAATATGAAACAAATTAAAAATGAGTGATAAGCCGTTTAAAACATCACGATCGAAACGTCTCGAAACTCCAACACCTTCAGTAACCTCATCAAATGAGAGTTTATCATCGATTGGTAGTGCCGGTGATAAAGGAAATAATAATAATAACAATACGAATAGTAGTAATGGTGAGATGAGTCTAATTGCCGAATTCGATGATCTATGCCGTGAATTTCGCTATTTAAAAGACGACAAAATCCATCTAGAATCGGTATTGTTTGATTTCATCGAACAAACGAAACTGTTAGTCCAACAACAACAACAAACCGATGAGGAATTGAAACGTTTGAAAGATTAATTCGAGATAAAAACGCAGGAAAGTTGTGATTTAGAGAATAGATTGAAGATAGCAAGGAAATTGACTGATAAAGAACGGAATACGGCATGTACGAAATTGGAATCGTTACGTTTACAACAGGACAATTTAATAATGCAATTGAGTCAAGTCAAGGATGTTTTAACGTTGTCTACCGGATGAATCGCGCAGTGAATTATCGTTTCTTGATGATTATCAACAACATAATCGTAATTTGAGTGTAATTAAAGAAGTCAATTCTACAGGTTTTACTATTATTCTATTTATTTAATCGTATTCTCTAACTTTAACTAGATTGGCGTTACCATGGCAATCATGGAGATTCTCGTTCTTCACAATTGTATCATACACTGTTTAACTTAAATGATCCTACTTATTACCAAGACCTATATTTCGTTTTTAAGCTAAGAAGAGTAATGACTAAAGTGAGGCTTATGCAGAAAGTCACTACATCGTTAAAGGTCATAAATTTATATATTTATGACTCCTGAGTATTTGACAAACAATTAGAAAAATATTTTAAGGATTTATAAAGAACCCTCATGTATCATTTTAGTAAAAATGTGAATCTTCGAACCCATCGGAAAATTGGTCAAAAAACGATTGCGTTTTTTAAAAACGAGTTAACACATAAAACGACTCAGAAAGACTCAAAATTACTCCCAATATTTCTTAGTTTTTCTCCACTTTATTCAGCGATTTTTCTCGTTTTCTTCTAGAATGCAACTGCGAAAAATGGAAATTTTTTTTTGAAGAGTACCTTTGAGTGATTGTGAATCATCAGAAGCATTTAGCTGATTTGAAAAATTGTAATATTTTTTCAAATGAGTTTTTTAAGCAACTTCCGAATAAGTTACGAGATTCAAATTTTAGTAAAAACATGTCCAATAAATCTTTATAATATTTTTCAAATTGTTCATTAAATACTAACGTTAATCAACTATTAAACTACCCCTTTAGTAGCTACTAAATTTCTCGGTCACGTGGTTGAAAATTAGTCAGTGATTAAAATGTAACTAAAAGTTAGTCGCGTCTTAAATAGTTTCTGAATAGACAAACGTCAAATTTTAGTTAGTCAGGGCTTAATCATAAGTTAGTTACGATTTAAAAAAATTTCTGAATAGCACCCCAAGTGTCTACATTTAAGTAACAAACCAATTATACGTCGAATTGACTATTAAAATTAATATAAACCAAAACGTTTGTAATGAGCATTAATTTTTATTATAAAAATGCAACTTAAAATCTTAATTTAGGAATCCTGTTGTTGCTATTACTCATTTTATATCTAAGAAAATAAGTCTATAAATATTATTGAATATACGACTTGTAGTGCCTAACTTTAGCCAAATTCTATTATAAAATTTAAAATTAATTCTAAATATTTGTATCAAATACTCACCCACTGTGTAACATTCTGTACTATAGTTTGACAACACCAGTGATAGATCAACTTTAACAGTACCATTGGTGGATGTGGTGAACCTTCAAATAACGAACCACTAAACACAGAAACATACCGTTGTGGACAACATTCAGCTATCCAAACATAACCACCAGAATACGGAAATTTCGATGCATCACTATACATTCCTAATTTCAATTGATTTGCTGAATGTTGAGAACAACGTTGATCCGATTTTAATAAACCTTGTTGAATCAACCTACAATACATAAAATTTAATAATTATTAAAACTTAAAAACAATTATACCATTCAGTAAATCGTGTTGGTGGGTACATTAAGACACTTTTAACTTTAGCATCAAGTTTAGGACGATCAGATGCTAAATCTTTTACGCGTAAATGCGGCCTTGCCACTACAACTAATGATGGATATGTTCTACCTTGTAATTTATTAAATGATATTTCACGACTATCAGGTATTGTACGATTAGCTTCATTTGTTAAATCAACAACACTCTTCGATGGTTTACCTAATGATAAACCACCAAAAACTGTCTGTTCAGATGGACGTAAATTTGCTTGAGCTTCAATAGTACTTGGCTACAAATTAATTTATTAAAAATATTATTAATTTGAAATATAAAACAACTTACTCGTCCTTTTAAAGGAGCAATACCAATTTTTGTTGTTGTTGTTGTAGTTGTTGGTTTTTGTACAGTTTTACCTAAATTTGTTTTAACTTGAATTGTACCTTTTACTGTTTTCGTTTGTTGTGTCGGTGCTGGTGCTATATTTGTTTGTTTCAATTGATGACTGGCTACTGCACGTATTGTTGTATTACGTCTTGTTTTTGGTTGATTAGTTGTACCTGTTCCTATTGTTTGTTCTACATTTGATGTTATCAATGTTGGTGATGGTGTTCCTGTTTGTGATACAATTGCTGTTTTCCCAGGTAATAATGTTAATGGTGGTGCTGTTAATTGTGCCCCAACTATATAACCACGTGTATCCATTAATAATTGATAATTTTGTGGTATTGTTGCTGTTGTTGTTGGTGTTGCTGTAGCTGGTAACACAATATTCTGACTCGGTACAGATGTAGGCACTAAAAACAAACAAATTAATTTTAAAACAACCAATATTTAAGAAAAATACTTGTAGAGATATTATCAAGTTGTTGGCATATTTCTACACACGATGTATAGACACCATTATAAATAACTTCACTATTTGGTAATTTCATGATCTGATTGAGTTTTGTTTCAATTTCGGCTTCCTCTTTCACGTATTGTTCATAACGTGATTTTTGAGCTGATGCCAAATCTTCGATTGTAACTTGTAAATCCAATAAATCGGCTTGATTACTAGTCTTAACACCATCATCTAAATTAAAATAACAAATTAATAAAAATCGAGAATAATTACACTTAAATATACCATCTGTTGATTTTCTATTAACTGCTGATTTATATTTTTTCTTCGGCGGTTGTACTCCAATCTCTACAACCTATAAAATTAAAAAAAAAATTAATTACGTCACAAAAATGGCCGCCAATTCATTTTATATTTTCATTAGAATTAAACAAATAAATCAATTATAACGAGTAAATTTAATATTTATCGACAATAATAATAATAAAATCTATCGAAATAATAATAAAATTTAATAAGAATTAAACGTAATTATAAAATATTCAATTATTTGTTAATTTATAGGTTATAATAACCGTTGACGTCATCAAAAAATAAAACAACACTTACATCATCATCATCCGATAATATTTCAACACCTTTTTGGTCTTCTAACAAAATTTGCATTTGTTTTAAAGCTTCTTTACTGGCAGCCCTACGTGCATGGGTCCTTTGTTGTACTTTTGGCATCTCCTAATAATCAAAAAACAATAATTACGATAATAATAGTAAAATAAACAAGTGAAAACTATAAAACAATCAAGATGGCGTCGAAAATCCTAACCTTATTCTGTCTGAATTAACTCCCGAATCTTCTAAATTGTTCGATTACTTCGAATCGAATTCATTAATTAGCAAATTAATTAAATTATTTTCGAATTGTCGATTGGTTTTTTCAAAATTGGGTTTATTTGTGATTTCTAGTTGAACCACCCTTTATTTATAGAGTATCAGTTAGAAAGAGCGGTTTACATCCGACAACGCGGCATTATATTACTGAACACACGCAAATCACCTTTAAATTATATTTACACCTCTTAAATTAATTGTAATTATACGGAATTTAATTAAATTTGTATTTATTTATGATAAGAAAAAATTATAAACACCCGGTATAAAATATACGGAATATTCACCGAAATTGTAAGCCTCTCTCTATCTATGTACAACTAACACAAACAGACTGTCACTTTTCGTAATGGCGGGTAAAGGTGTTTGACAACTACACTAAATTTACACCGATTTCCGTTCGTTTTCTCGTCAATTATAGCGATTTTTTTCAATTATCACATTCAATTATAATAATTTTATCGAAATTCAATTAAATTACTACTTACGAATTGGAATTAATTAAGCAAAACTGATGGAAAATATCGACGCTTGCATATAGGTTCGCCAACGGTAGCCATATTTGTTTTGCCGAAGATCCGCGAGATGGCAATCGTTACGCCATGACAGATCACGTGATTAATAGCGCCGAATTCAAAATCTATCCCTTTATACAATTCTATAGAATTTGTATTGTGTTATTAATTAATACTAATGAACTAATTTAGAGAACTTGACCTGTTTGAGTTTCGATAAAAAATTGATTAAATAAAAATTGATAGATTACTTCTCGGTGTTATTAATTGTTAATTAACAAACATAACACGTCAACAATTCACATGATCATAGAAAAGGGTGAATTTGATGGAGAATTTTCAGTGTTATTCGATGGTTGGTGGTGATTGGTGGTAGTTTGGAAGAATTTTACGAAAATGTATAATCCACCGCGTTCAACTGAGAATTGTCTCGGTGAAAATTTAAATCAAAGTTTGGATCGTCCGAGACGTAGTGTTTATTTGGCCGGTACCGATCCGTTTTATTCGAATCCAAAACATAATATAACACGAGTAGCACCAGCTCCAACACCGACAGGACCGTTAACAACACGGGCTTTTGAAGTGAAACGGCCCGAATATGGTACTGTTTATGAAACTTTAAAGCCTGTCTATGCATTATTAAGAATCGTTGGTATTTTTCCAATAACTACAGTTGATGAGCGTGTGTTTAAAGCAACACCACAATGGCTAGCATATTCGGTATTTTTATTTCTATTAATTGCCGGTTATATTGGTTATATTAAATGGGATAAAGTTGAAATTGTACGTTCGGCTGAAGGCCGTTTTGAGGAGGCCGTTATCGATTATTTATTCACTGTTTATTTATTACCGATAATTATAAATCCAATTATTTGGTATGAGTCGAGGAAAATGGCGCAAGTCTGCAACGATTGGATCGTTTTCGAAAAAGTCTACCATGAAATCGCTAAGAAACCGTTACCGTTAGTACTCGGTAATAAATCTTTGATTATAGCGATAACTTTACCGATTATCGCATGCGGTACTATGGTCTTAACGCACATAACAATGGTACATTTTCGTATGCTACAAGTGATACCGTTTTGTTATATCAACATGATAACGTACCTTGTTGGTGGCGTTTGGTTCGTACATTGTGACGTTGTCGGTAAAATCGCAACTGTAATCGCTGAAGATTTCGAAAAAGCGTTAAAACACATCGGACCGGCTACACAAGTCGCCGATTATCGTTCGTTATGGATGATGTTGAGTAAATTAATCCGTGATATTGGTAACGCTTACGGTTATACATTAGTGTTTCTTTGTTTGTATTTATTTTTAATAATAACCTTAACCGTATATGGTTTATTATCGCAAATACAGGAAGGTTTCGGTATTAAAGATATCGGTTTAACAATAACTGCCGGTTTTGCTGTAGCAATATTGTATTTCGTCTGTGATGAGGCCCATTATGCTTCAAATTGTGTTCGGGTGCAATTTCAAAAGAAATTACTACTCGTCGAATTGACATGGATGAATGAGGATGCTCAACAGGAGATTAGCATGTTTCTACGTGCCACCGAAATGAGCCCGACTGATATGAGTCTAGTTGGATTCTTTGACGTCAATCGAAATCTATTCAAATCGGTATAAATTTAAATATTCGCTAGAATCTCTTTTAAATTCCATATAATTACAGCTCCTCGCTACTATGGTGACATATCTGGTGGTTCTTTTACAATTCCAGATTAGTATACCGGACGATATCGGCCCTGAAATGAATTCTACAACAACAGAACCACCGAAACAATCTTAAATGTTTCACTTTTCGCTCAATTGGTTTACTAGCTGCAAATTAGTTGAGGAAAAATAACCAGAAATCTGTTCGTTAGTTTTTCTAATGATTCTATTGTACAAAATCTTAGGGAATAAATTTACATCCCGTACTGTTATTTGATTCGTGACTGAAAACTAAATTCAGCTGACAGTTGGAACGAACCTAACAAGACTCTCAGTTGAAATCAATAATAGGAACAAACTTACTAATATTGATCGTTTCGCGTTAGTAGGTGGGTTCTAATTTTAAGCCCGAGTTAAGGTCAAGTATTGCTCCAATAAAGCCGAAAAAACAGAATTGATTATAGATAAAGTTGCGCTTATCTTGATTTGAAACAACTGGAGCTCCTTATAAATTTTCCACCGAAAATTAATTATAAAGTCTAATTGAACTGGTTAGTTCCACCACAAAAAACTTGGTTCGTTAACCTTGTTTAATGATAACGATTAATAAGTGTGTGAACCAGCCTTAATAGAAGCTTTATCAACAATGAAACAAACTTATAAAGACGAGATTATCGCCGAACCAACAACAAAATCCAGGGCAGTGGATTCAATTGTGAAAATAAAAGGGTGAGGGCGACTAGATTAGAGCTTTTCAAATGGAAATATCACCACCAAAATTCACAAATTTCCATTAAAATTACTTTTACTACACCCCCGTTTATTTCATTTCAATAGAGATAAACGGCGCCTCTCTTATCAACCCTATATCACACACATCCTGACGTCTAAAAGTCTGGATCATTGGGGCAGTAGTGGATGAATCTCGGTCGTTGTTCCCTTCCCCAGTTTCACAATATTAGGGTAGTATGGGGTGGAAGTGGGGGTGGTATACGTGGATTTTGTTATTGTAGTAGTATTAGTAGTAGTCGGGACGGACCTCGTGGAACACCGCGACGACAAAACATCAGAACGAAGTTGTATCGGGCGTCGTTTACAAGTGTGTAGGTAGGAAATTCTTCTAAAATTAAATGTTTTGTTAAATATTCAATTAAATCAATTAATTACTGAAAGGGAAATTAAATAGAGATCAAGGATTCCGGTACGATACAATCGTTGGATTGGGTTCGAGTGATGCCGGATTCACACTTTGTTACCTGGGCGATTGAAGAGATAATTCTATGACTGAAAAACTAGAATAAACGACGAGTAATTCAGGTGAAATTGGGTCAAATCACAGGAGGAGAACTGGGAAATTTTATTTATTTGCCACTAGTCCAAATGATCACAGTGGAAAAGTGTGATTGTAGTGATGATTGTGTTAATTAGCCGGACTAGAAAATTTCCCAACAGCGATGTTTATTATTTGGATTTTAATTGTGGCCAATTTTCAAGTCACCATTGCTGGATATATTGGTAAAAATACTTTTGAAATTAGACAATTGTTTTAATCGATTTCACAAAGAAAAACAGAATCCCAATGTAAACACTATAAAAGAATCCAATTTTAATCCAGGTGTGTTCTACGTTTATTTTTAGCAAAAAGACGTAAACTGTCTTGTTATCAAATATTGTAATTTCAATTTAGAAGAAAAACAATTTCGAACATCACTTAAATAGGGGTGAATACATTAATATAACCCCCTAGTTCCTTTCGTCTATTTTTTTCGGCTTTGACAACCGGAAAATACCGAAATCTATGGTCGAATTTATTGAATTTCATTAAAGTGCTCTATTAAATAGCTGAAAAACCGCCTTTGTGCGTAGATCTATGAATAAGAAGAACTCAAAAGCGCTTTTAGGAAGTTATACTCCATTGAATCACCCAGTGCGTTGACCAAGACGTAAATCTTCCAATAGCCAATACACTGGAGATTTCGCCGGAGTATATTTTTGATTTGGATTATAATTTTTGTCGTGTTTCAGAGATTGTCAATGTGAGCGGCTGTGAGAATTGTAAAATTTACCTAACATGCCGCCATTTAAATTCAATTATAGCAATATTGGATGTAAATTTCGAACGATCAAAGCAAATATTAGAAAATAGTTCGTTTGTTCCATCAACAGTATTTCCCCCATTTCATCCCCGACAAGCTCTCAATCAAAGGTGAGTGAAATTAATTATTGATCTAACACAAACATTAATTAGAATTGAATTATCAATTTGGCAAAGCTCTCAATCAACGTTTAAATCAATAGATCCGAAAAACAATTACCCTGTTAGATAAGTGCGACACTTTTTTGATTTAATTATCCAAAAATTTAAATGTGATCGATATATCAACATCTGCACGTGGCAATTTTTGGGGGTAGTTAGTCGCGTGTTACACAATAGCATCGGGGGTTCTTCTTTATATACACACAACTCAATAGATGACCTTTATAATAAGGGTTGTACAGTTGCGAAATTTTCCAAGGGGGATTTACAATTCCCTAAGGAATGATTGTTACATCAATTCTAAACAGGATAAAAGAGCACAGGGTCGAGATGATGAAGATTTCTTTTTTTAGGGTAGATTTAATGATATAATTTTATGTTGAAATTAATGAATTTTATAGCACCAAGCGTATTTTTATCGATTTGCTTTCCTCAAATTAATTTCTCGCTTTATGTTTCCGTCTATTTTTTTTTAATTCGATGTGTTGGCGAAAAATTTAGAACAATCCGACCTTGTGTACTGTTAGATAACGATAATAATCAACGTCAGTTATTTATTTTAAATACCCATCCGTTTCCTTCAACTGTTGATCAATACAACGTCCTTGTTGATTCTTCGAATTGCCTTCAAATTTATTTAACTGATCGTATTATCAATAATCGGTTTTGGAATTAAGTAATAATTTATTCATCTGAAACACGCGGTTTGACCTGTCGTAGTGGCCAAGGCCTTCCTACAGTGGCCTAGTTACGGGGCCACTACGAATTAGGTCCTTGCCACAGTTCGATTGACATTAAAACGAGGACATTGTCTAGGTCACGGCTTTCCCAATTTCATCCGGCCTCGTTCAAGGTAAAAATACAACGATGATACATTTTTTAAGCGAAATTCACGATGGACGCAATGCGCCATAGATTTTCCTTTCTATATAGAAACCTGACCTTTCGCCAGACCGTCGGAGCGGACGGTGGTTCAGGACGTGCGGCTAACGACTCTCGATCTCTTCGAGCGTTACCATCACGAAAATCGTTACGCCCTCCTGGATTTACATCCATTATCTCCCCTTGGAATCAGGGTGGAATTGTGGCATTTGTTTCCGTTTTTGTGTTATTCTAGCCATATGGTTGTAAATGAATTTTGAAATTCGACATGAATTTCACACATTTTCAATTGCAGATGTTCGGGTGTCAACCATTGTAGTTTCATTTTAACCGAAGATTGTCCCGGCGGCGATACATGGGGTGCTGGTAATCTCACCGTGAAATATGCTTGCGTTTCAGGTAACCACAAAACACTTAACAGGTATGATGGATGACTTTATAAACTTTAACCGTGAACTATTGCCAATCCCTCGGATATTCCCAGTCACACGTAATTCAATTGTATCGAATTCGTACAATTCTAAGCCGTATAAAACGAAATCGATGAATTATATTACGCTTTCTCCGATAGTTTCTAATTGAATTTTCCAGATGATCGCGTCCAGACCTTCTGTAATAGCCAAATAATCTTACCGAATATCAACAATTACGGAATATCGGAAGGTTTCGTTCATAATCCGGGCTATCCACGGTTTTATGCGACAGAGAAAGAGTGTCGATGGAGATTACAGGCACCGCCTCAACAACGACTCCATTTAACAATTCTCGACCTAGCATTAACCGGTAATTTAATTCAATTATCAATAACAGAAAAACGATAAACGATTTAATTCTAGCTGATCGTATCGTGCGTCCAGATGATTGTTCAGATTATTTAGAAATTATTGATTCAGGTCAAGTGATTGAGACAACATGTAAATTAATGGAGCCACCGTTAGAAATTCACTCACAATCTGATAATATTGAATTAGTATTAGTTTCTAGTCATTCATTGATACCACAACGTGGTGTTTTAATTCATTATATTGCTGTTGGTTGTACAACACCACAATCGCCACAGGACGGCTATTTAGTTTATCGGAACGATACATTTGCCGAATATCGTTGTTGTGTGTTGGCTACATTTTTCCGGATGATGCTGCCAGGACACGGATCATCCGTTGTTTAGGATCATATTGGAATACACCGTTACCATTACCAGATTGTCAAAGTAAGTTTAATCAACACTAAAATTGTTTTATTGTTCGTTAAAATATTAATACTCTCTATTATTATCATTATTACAATTATCAATTAATTGTATTTATTAATTTGACCTTTATACAGACAGATTTCAAATGTTCTGTTGATTTGTGTCGAAGACTTATTGTAGCTTCAACACCCATCCAAATACGACAATTAATTGTCTATTGTTTCGATTTTAGTATTTTTTCATTATTTAAAACCAAAAATTGATAGATATACGACGAAACTAGGTAAACTACTCAATCTAATCCCACAATCTACGCTTATGGTTTTGTTGATTAAAATTACCTTCCACCATCTCTCTTCTAACCATAAAAATTCAATTAGCTATCCTTGTTGTTGTAACTATAAACATAACCTAAGAACACGTGGTTGTTGAATTTATCGCTTTTTTCCATTAGTTTTATTTGTTTAAACAATAAAATCACTCGATGAATATTTCCAAGGTAAGCTTGTCTATAATTAAATTTTAATTGATTGATAAACAAATCTAAAACGAATTTGTGACTAGAATACAATTATTGAGGTTAGGATTCTATTGTTCTCGACAATTGTTTAATTAAAAATTAATTTTAATTACAGGAGAGTTAATAAAACCACCAATTCCAGATACTAACACTTTAATAGTCGGAATGGCTTCAGGTTATATTATTTTTTATCAATAGAAATAATGATAATATTTTGATTATTTTGCAGACCTCCTAGCACCAGCTTTACTGATAGCTGCTTTATTTTTGATAAACTTTATCGTGCTATTTTATATTTATAAAATAAGACAAAAGTAAGTTGTTTTTATTGTTTAAGAAATAATTACTGTATAATTCCATATAGGCAAGCTATAGAATACGCCGATGAAGAATTAGGGACACTACCAGGAATGACTGGGACAACCTCGCCTTAATCTTTGCAATTATACAATGTTTTTACTGTTCAAAAATTGATAAATAAACAAAAATAAATAATAAGTTTTAAATTTACCGCCTTAATTTGGGGATATTTAGTTGTATAGACGGTTTTGAAATTACTAGGTTATTCAATTACATGAATGCCAAGTTTATCACTTTTCCAGTGTAAATAATACAGTTATGTTCGATATTTTATCGAAAATTCCATAAAATATTCAATTAACTGAGAAAAACCATTGGTAATCGATTGGAATTTCTGAATTATTTTAAAAACTGTATTTTTGTTGGTTTTACAGGTTTCAAATTGGGCCATTCGGCAACGTTGCCTCAATTTCAAAAATTCTAGGTTAGATTCACGCCGAGTTTATCATTGTTTAGAAATTCTTGATTGCGATAAATAAGAAAATGGGTGTAACTGTATTGCAACAATTTCCGGTGGAGAATCGTACAGGTCCGGCGACCGTTGAACTATTATCGAAACGAATTTCAGCTCTAGGTGCCGTCCAACAGGGCCAATTTCTGGTGGATTGCGAAACGTACACGTCTGTGCCCCAATTGGGCCACCAACGTACCGTACACGTACTGCACAATTCCGAACAACCAGCGACTGTATTCTCGATATTGGAAACCGGTACGAAAACGATACCTTTAGCCACTGATGGTCTATTCGATTTGTTGATGATGAAAATGTCGAGTTTCTACACGTCGAAGAAGCAAACGAAAGCCGAATCGAAAGGGCCACGTTATGAGATTGGCGATTTTTGTGTGAAATTAGGCACGGTTACTGTCAGTCAGAATTTTAAAGGGGTGTTGGTTGAAGTTGAATACAGACCGTGTATGGTGCCGGCTATGTGTTGGGAGTTGATGAGAGAGTTTTTACAGGGATTTTTAGGAAGTTCTGTGCCAGCAACGCCGCCGAATTATATACAGAATCGTATGCAAGAATTGTACACCCCAATCGATACAATCCATCAATATTTAGAACACTTTACGATATTCAGAAAATCACCAGGACTGCGAGCGTAATTTTAATTGTATTGAAGACTAATTTATTTGTATCGATTTTCATCAATTTAATTTGTTTAAATATACTTATAGGTTTAATTACCTGTACACCAACAATTTTGGTATTTGAGCTATTACTCGATGGTGTCGGCTTCCCTATCTCGTATTCCTTCACAATCTCATAGATAGTAACAACAGGTAATCCTGGACAAAATATGGGAAAATTTGATGATTTTAATCGGTTGAAAATCGGTTTTAAACTCACCAAAATGCGGAGAAATAGCTTTACATAGTTGGCCCATATTATGTCCAGGATTCATTTTTTTAGTCGTCTGGTAAACATTAATAATCCTCGATTTTCTCTCCGTTCTCAAAATTTTATTCAACGGTTGTAAAACCAACGATTGTTTTGAGGAACTTGGACGGTTTTCCATGTTGATTTTCTTCAAATAATCGGTTACGTTGACTAATTTCGTCCGTTACTCAGTATTGTAAGAAAATTTATGTAGTGGGGGCACTAGGAGAACCAATCAGATTACAGATCCGCCTTTTTAGTGTCGCCAAAATCGAAAATTGTGGAAATTTAGTCAACAAATCGGCACAATTTCGAAGAAAACTCAAAAAAACATCAACTAACATGAAAATATTGTTGATAATATTAACGAAAATTCGCGAAAATCTGTATTTTAGAAGAAATATTCCCACTGAGCATGCGCTAAGACATTCAGTTTAACCATCAAGTACTGGAGGAAAATAAATGTAACCAGACTTAAATGCGGCAAATTCAAAATAGTTTGAAAACTTTTCAATTTCCGATGCGAATATTGGTGTGAAAACGGGTTTTTACCGGGGGAGCTATTTTCAAATTTGCTTTTCTTTCGTTAAACATTTTAGGGCAAAAATCTTAGTATTTTGCTATAAAAACTTTCAAATAATGTAATATAGAATAGAATTCAAATTAAAACAGGATTAGTTGGGCTACGTATAGCGATAAATTACAAAAATAAAATATATTTTTTCCCATGGACAAGTATACTTGCTTATGGACAACTGTACAGAGTGAGCCAAGTGATTGGCCTATTAGACGTTTAAAGAATTCTAATTGATGAAAGTTTCTGAAATTTGGTATGCCGCCGTTTTTCCACCTGAACTACACCTGGAAAATATTTTCGTTGTTCTATCAACCCTCGGTGTATAGGGTAGTGCACCCTACTTTGTTATTTTAAATAGAATGGTATATTTTTTATTCCATATTTAGATTCTACGATAAAAATGAAATGGACTTTGATAACATGACCTATGGTCTAGCGTTAATAGTTTTTCAGCAATTTTGACTTTTTCTGAAAATTTTGATTTTATAATGTTTGCTTAGAAAATTCATATCTTTGAAGATTTCATTGCTAAATAATCCAAATTTGGAACTCAAATAGATTAAACTATGTTCTTTACGCCTGGTTTTTCAGAAATGAATTACCTTTTAGCATTTAGTCGAAATGAATTTTTCTTTCAATCAATTTTCAAAACGCAATATCTTTCTTATTTTAAATGGAATGGTATAATTTTCTTTACACGGTTAGATAGAGAAAAAAATTCTACATAGAACTGTATTAACATTTTCTATACCTATCGCTGATAGTTTTTCAGCTATTTAAGATTTTCAATTTTCAATAGTTTTCTCCCCAGTCTGAAATTGACTAGTGTCTAGTTGTCTATGACTTAATAATTCGCTTATAAAGAAATGCATAGGAGGCTTAGCAAAATGACATTAACTGCCGCATTTGAGGTTAACAATGATTATTTTGTATGTTTTTTCAGTGATTTCAGCCAATATTACCTGAAAAGAAAATCCAATTAATTTTAATTTAATTATTTGTCAATTTCTTCTATGATTTTTTTAATTAAAAAATATAAAAATAATTAATTATTTAGATGTGAATTGTGACAGAAGATTGTTTCGCCAAGCCTACTATGTTTTAGTATTTCGTTTCAGGGGGTAAATTATTAGAAATCGAAAATCTTGAATAACTGAAAAATTATCAAGAATAGGTATAGGAAATGCTAATATAATTCGATGCAGAATTTTTTTCTCTATCTAACCGAGGAAAGAAAAATATACCATTCCATTTAAAATAAGAAAGTTATTGGGTTTTGAAAATTGGCTGAAAGAAAAACTGATTTCAGCTAAATACTGAAAGATAATTTAATTCTATAAAACTTAACATAAAGTACATAGTTTGAGCAATTTGATTTCCAAATTTGGATTGTCTAGCAACAATATTTTCCGAAATATGAATTTTTCAATCAAACACTACAAAATTAAAATTCTCAGAAAAAGTCGAAATTCCTGAAAATCTATTAACGCTAGACCATAGGTCATATTATCAAAGTCCATTTCATTTTTATCGTAGAATCTAAATAGGGAATAAAAAATATACCATTCCATTTAAAATAACAAAGTAGGATGCACTACCCCATACACCGGGGGTTGATAGAACAACGAAAATATTTTCCAGGTGTAGTTCAGGTGGAAAAACGGCGGTATACCAAATTTCAGAAACTTTCATCAATTAGAACTATTTAAACGTCTAATAGGTTAACCACTTGGCTCACTCAATGAGGTACCTAGAGTGCGCATCCCCTATACTTGTATAAGACCAATTTGGTCCTCATATAGGGAAATTTTGACAGTTAGTCCTCACTCTTTCTAACTTATGAGTGTGTCGTTCAATAGGGACCTCCTTTTCTCAAGCCTTGATCGATCATGGCTTGAGAAAAGGAAGGCGATATGTTGCTGTCGTTTCTGTTGAAACGACACCAACATATCGACGTATCCAAAATGTCTGCCACTATAAGTGGACACTTTTTTTGACCGGATGCGCACTCTAGGTACCTCATTAGGCTCACTCTGTATATTTTGTTTGAACCGGTTCTTAAATTTCGAATTTCCCGCACTTGTACGTAACCTCAATTCCGAATTCATCGACCTTTAATATTATCTCTCTCTTTGTCTGTTTCATGAAAATTCGCATTCCATCTCTCTCGAGTTGTTATATATTTTGGCATTTGGAATTTAACCTAGAAATAACAAAAATCTGCCTACGTAACGCAAATTTTCCACAGAATGAGTTGAATGATAAGATTATTCGTTTAAATGAAATGAATTGAGTTGTACAAGACAGCAACAATGGGAGATAATGATAAGAAAATCCGGGTAGGCTCCCGGAAAAGCGAGGTATTTATTTTAGTTTAAATAATCTTATCTATTATCTTATTGTGATTCAATTTTGCAGCTTGCTCTAGTTCAAACACGACATGTTATTAGTTTATTAGCGAAGCTCTACCCCGATAAGCAATTCGAAATTGGTATTATAATAAATTACAGAAAAAATCGTCAAAATTTATCGATTTTGTTGTAGTTACAATGAGTACTTTAGGGGATAAAATTCTCGATATACCACTGCCGAAAATTGGTGAAAAATCACTATTTACAAAAGAACTTGAAGCATCTCTCATGACAGGTTGTATTGATTTCGTCGTGCATTCATTAAAAGATTTACCCACATGTCTACCAACTGGCATGGCAATCGGTGCCGTTTTGACACGTGAAGATCCACGTGATGCGCTAATTTTAAGAACGGACATTAAAGCGAATCTGTTAGAGAATCTTCCATTGGACAGTGTGATCGGTACGTCGAGTCTACGACGTGCTGCACAATTGGCCCGAAAACATCCACATTTAAAAGTGGAATGCATTCGGGGCAATTTGAATACAAGACTGAAGAAGTTGGACGAATTGGACAAGTATCACGGGATTATTTTGGCCGCAGCCGGGATAATTCGAATGGGATGGACTGATCGTATAACAAAAGTATTGAATTTTATCTAGAATCAATCGATTAATTAATTTTGTTGAGAATTTGTAGATTTTGGATAGTGAAGATCTGTTGTATGCCGTTGGCCAGGGAGCTTTGGCTATAGAATGTCGAGAAAACGACGAAGATACGATCAATTTATTAAAACCACTCTATGATATTCAAACGGCAATTCGGATAATAGCCGAGCGTAGTTTTTTAAATACTTTAGGCGGCGGTTGTAGTGCACCGGTTGCTGTAACGTCAACTCTAACGAAAATTAACAAAGCTCGTTATCATTTACAATTGCAAGGCGGCGTCTGGTCTCTAGACGGTAAAGACGAATTACTCCAAACAGATCAATGTACAATTAACATTAAAGACAATCTACGTTGTGCTGTATGTCCGTTCAATAACGTGAACAAATTCGAATTGAACGATATTGAGAATTGGAAGAGTTGCAACGATTGTCCGGAGAATCCGTCGAATGAAACACCAGCTAAACGATTAAAATTAGACAATATACCGGTTGAGATTCTAAAGAATGATCCACACGAACAATGTCCAGTACAAATACCTATAGGTGCCGATTTTATGGGTAAATGTCCCTATTTAGAAGTCCATTTCAAAGATCACAGCGATAATAAAGAGAAATTATTGGATATCAGTCAATGTCCATTCATGCGACGGCAACAATTAGAGTGTAATGACGAGAAAAATGAGTTAATTGAAGAAAATCTAAAGGCGTGTACGAGTAAAATTAAAAATTATTGCGGTCTAGTTGAGTACGATTCAAGTATCGGTGAGATACAAGAAGCGGCTGAGAATTTAGGCCGGAAACTGGCCGAAGATTTAATCAATAAGGGGGCTAGTGAAATTATGGCAAAAGCTCAAGCTACAATACACGGAACTATCTCGAAAACTACTACTGTTAGTTGATTGGTTTTATTAATCGATTTTTACGGTTATGGGGTGACAATAGTACGGTAATTAAGGGGTCTTTGAATAGAGATAAGCGTTATTTTGATAATCGGCGAGAATTCTCAGTTAAACTAAATTAAGTTTGATATTTATGATATTTTGACGGTATACTAGTCAATAGTTGAAGAACAACCGGCTATTCTTACTGTTTAAGTTTGTATTTTTATGTTTAGTGATTTTAATGATCAAGACTCGATATTTTAAACATCTGATTAGAATTATATTCAAAGTAATGGAATAGAAACGTACGTCGTAGACTTATTTATAATAGCAAGTAAATGAGTTACGCTCTACGTTTTCCTTCCACCATTGATGGATATAATTCATGTATTATAATGGTTGAAATTGTTGAAATTAAGGCTAGTCTTCATTCATATGATCCCGTAAAGTCCTATTTTTAAACAACTTTTAAAATTGGTTGTTTATCTTTGAAAAAGTAAATAAGTTGATATAACACAGTGGCGTATCATTTTGCTTATCTTTACGATTACAGCTCACCAAAAAAAGGAATCTTTAATTGATAATTTCTCTCTTAATTGAGTACTTAGGACTTACAATTAGATCTCCTTAAACAGGCCATTTCTTGCCCTACAACGTGAACGTATTTATTTTGAAAATTTTTGAGGAAATTATTAAGGTTTTTGTAATAATTTGAAAATACCACATTTATGCTAAAGCCGTATTTGTTGAATTTAAAGTATTTGCGATTTCTGAGGTGAAAGTAAAACCTCAAATGTGGCATGAAGATTTAATTGAAGCTATAAAATAATCCAATAACAATAATCACAATAATACCTCATTAAAACTGTTTACAATTAAAATAAGCAATGAAACTAGAACGTTGGTCGTAACTTGTTTCTCGAATAAAACAATCTCTACTGGTTTATTACAAGCTACGCCATACGTTCCAAATTCACCGCCCATTTCAACCAATATTCAAACGGAATAAAATTATCAAACTGTTATCAATTGGCCTGAACACCACGGACAATGATGGATATTCTCAGATGGTTGTACTAAATTACTATTTTTAATTTCCGATAATAACGACATAATCTGTTCGGCTGTTTCATTATTTTGGTGATTATCAAGCGAATTTTCCAAATTTTTATGTATACCATTATTGATATTAGAATTTTCATTATTCTCCACAATATTACCATCATGGTGAATTACAAATTTATTAATTAAATTATTTAATTGTTCTAATTTTAATTTCATCTGTTCGCGATCATTTTCTAATTGTTTTAATTGTAAATCTTTCTCGACAGCGCGCTGTTTCAATATACTACGTTGATGTTGATACAACGCCACATATTCATCGATCGTTTCAGTTTCACTTTGTAATTGTAAAACTAAATGTTCTAAACGTTGTTTTTCTTCAGTTAGTACCGCAATTTCGTTCATCGTCTTCAAGAATTTCTCTTCGAGATGCCGCATCGCTGCTTCTTTATCGAGAATCTTATCATCACTATTTTGATTCAATTTCGTTTCTAATTGTTGATTTTTCAACTCTAATTCTTTCAATTTATCATCTAATTCATTTAATTGATTATTATCAACTTTCGGTTGCTTTAATCGCTCAATTTCATCCTCTAATTCAACAATAATCGCTTGAGCTTTCTTTAATTCGTTTTGTAGTATAGGCGAACTATGATCTTGTGCTTCATAATGCCGTAAACGATCCGTTAATTGTTCACTATTTATAATTTGTTTATTTAATTCATGTAGTTCTTGTCGTAATTGCGATAATTCATTATCTTTAATTTCAATAGCATCAGTTAATTTATTTAAATTCAATTCGGTTCTTTGTAATTTCTCAATTAATTCCTTATTATTGTATTGTTCAATCGATAATTTCTCGGTTAATTCGATTTTATCGTTATTTAATTTGTGGAAGACTTCTTGCATACTATCCATTTGATTTTTTAATTCTGTATTTTGTAATAAAGCACGACTAGCTGCAATTTTATCACTTTCCATAATTGCTAATAATTTCGCATTATCCGGTTGATTTGCTTTAATTTCAACCAATTTCTCTTCCAATTCTTTGACGAGATTATTTTTCGATTCTAGTTGACGATTTAAATCGTCTTTTTCAATAGTGATACGTTCATTATCTTCGGTTAAATCGTTGATTTCCGCTTGTAATTTCTGTATTAAATCCAACGATTTATCCAATTCGATTTTAATATCGTTATTTGTTTTGTGCGAATTGAACGAAATATGTTCATTTTGAAGGTTTTGTAGTTGTTTTTCTAATTCTTCTATATGTTTGATACGATTCTGTTCTTGTATTTGTAGAGATTCATTCTCTTTCTGCACCTGTTCTAGACGATTAGCTAAATTCGTTAATTGATTATTTAATTGTTGCGCGTACTGTTGATATTGTAGATTCGATTCATCCCGTTCTTTCGTCAAATTCTTCACGATTGCATTCAAATCGGTTATCTGTTTCTCTAACGCGAATTTCTCCTGTACTAATCGTTCGATTTTCTCATCATCTCGTCCGGTGGATAATTGTTGAATTTTAATATTTGCCATCGATAATTGTCCATTTAAATCGCTAATTTGTTTCTGTAATTCTAGATTATTCTCCGAACTTGTTTTCAATTTCTCCCGTACTTCTAACAAATCTTGATTTAATTCATCTTTCTCCAATTTAAAGCGATTTAATTCGTGTTTTAACCGGTCGATTTCTCGATCGAAATTCTCGGTTTGTTGTCTATCAGTTTTTAAAGTTTGTATCTCACGTTCTAGATCAACAACACGTGATCGTGATGTTCGTAAACGGCCTTGTAATTCATCACATTCATCGATTTTCTGTTTTGTTGTTAATTTGAATTGATTTAAATTCGCTTGTAATTCAGCATTTTCGCCAACTAATATCCCGATTGTTTGCGTATGATTTTTCAATTCTTCACGCAAATTATTCAATTCTTCGTCGTATTTTCTATTGTGGTTTAATTCATTTTCTCTAATTTGATTCTCTAATTCTGCAATTTTCGTTTGATATTCCCTCAACAATAGATTTAATTGCTCATTTCTCAACTTCTCCTGTTCGACTATACCGGCTAATACTTGATTGCGTAATTCCAAGTTCGATTCGCTATTTGAGACGATATTATCGGAATTTAGTTGAATTAAATCAGCCATTTCGTTCGATAATTGTTGCAAACTTTCAATATTCGAATGCGGAATCGTTTCGATACTTTCCGATACTTCCTGCTCGTCTACTAGAACATCCAAAGGTTTTATTTCATCGATTTTATCATCAATTTGTGGATTGTCTACTATCGTTACTGGATTTTCAATAAAACTCTCCACTTGTGGTTTTATTTCGGGATTATTCTCGATAAAATACGGCACTTGTACTTGATTGGGTTGATCGAAAAAGTCTACAATTGCACTATTAGTTGTGTTCGCTTGGAAATTATCGAAAAACGTTGCCGGTTCCGGGTAATTTACAAAACTCCCATTGAAATAATTTGGTAATTGGGTAGTCTCGAACTGTTCGTTTTTCATTTCGAGGTTCTCTACCGGTGTTAATTCACGACTGGATTGTATTGAACTGTTGTTATCATCTTGTTTTTGGGCAGCTATTCGTTTTTTCTCTTTTTTCAACTCTTTAAACTAAAATAACAACCAAACAAGTTACATATTGTAGTTCGAATTTCTTATTTGTGTAGTGATTGTAATTATTATTGTTGGTTATATTCACCTTTTTTCGTGCAGAGGCCAATTTCTGTGCTTTAGAATTATCTGCCATGGTTTTATAATAAAAATTTGGTTTATTTTTGATTTGTTGTTCACGTTCAAAATGTCATGTTGACAAATAAATGACACGTCAGTCTTATCAAATTTACAGCCTACCAACCTTTAAGTTGGCACTACTATTATCACTAAAGTAATTTTAAAATTAATAATTTTAATGATTATACTTTCAAATCGTGTAAATCTGTGCATATTATTGTTTGTATTGGAAATATTTATGCTGATCAATTTGGAAATTTTGAAATTTCATAAAAATAAATTTAGTGGATTTTTATTAGTATATTGGTACTCTATATGTTACTATTTAATAAATACCTAAGTTGCCAATACGACTTAATTCTCCAAGATTTGTTGATTTGTATAAACAAGAAAAAAATTAAAAACTTAATTTTATATAGTAATAAAATACAAAATTCACAAATTAACATGATAGTGTTATCGAAAAATTGCAAATAATAAAGAATCTGCAATTATTTATTACAATAAAAATGTGAATTTTCTGTGAACGAAGAAATTAAATTTGGCAACACCGATAATCTTTTCAGCAACTGCGCATGTCACTGGTGGGACAATTGACAATTGACTGACCGAAAATTTCATTTATCAAAATGGCTTCGTTGTGGTTGGATTGTTGGAATTTCATGTTTGATATTTTTGCTAAAATTTCTTTTTATAAAGATCATCCTTCATGATTTTATCAAAATTCTGATAAAAATGCAGGTAAATACAATTTTATTTCGAATTAAATCGATATTTTTGGTAAATGATGATTTTTTAAATTACTGAATATTGCTGTTGATTCAAATACAAATCGAGCTTTTTAACCCTGATCGTTTTTTATAAAATCAATATTCTAATTAATTATTGCTCCTTATCGTGTGCTTATCGATTTATTTTCAATTTCAGGAGAAATTCAGAAATTTACAGCTGTAGCAGAAAAAATGAACGAACCAATGGTAAGTTGTCTTTTTTTAAATAACGTTGATTTGATGAGAGTAAGCATTCGAGAATTTTAAATTCGAACCCAAACATGCTCCTCATACTTAATTATTTGTAAGTACATGATGACCACAGTATTTGCTACCTGAATGGGCTATGACGATAAACCCATCTACCACAATTAACACTCAACTGAGTAATCTTTAAATTTGTTCTTTTTATCAATTTTTATAACATAACTAAGTTGTATTTATTTGTTGTAGATCGCTCGCTAATTACATTAGGAGGGGCCCTAGCAGGATGAAAACATGTAATACTAATTAAAGGTAGGTACAATAAAAGTTTAATTTTGTTATATTTATTACAAAGCATATTCACAATGATGAATAGAATTTCTTCACCTGACCCAGTAATACAGCTAGTATTACAATCATAAACATGGAGAGAAACGACAGCCTGAGTTAATTCCTCTATCATTTTTTTAATAGAGCAAACAATTTAACTTACACAATATTTATAGTGAACATTATTTATGTTTTCAGGACTCGTCAATGGCGTTTTATTTTGCGACTTTTATTGTAATCTTTACAAATATCGATATTCGTTGGGGGTACTAGAATATCAAAAAGGCGCATTATTAAATAACATAACGTTACAACTAAAACAAACGGCCAAACTCCACTTGAATTGTAACTGGAAATATACAAAATAATACTAATTAAAGACGATTTAATTATTGATTACCACCACAATAGCTCTCCTAATGATTTCTCCTTTTCCTCCCCAACTTTCTTGTAAACTCGTTCAGTTCGTTGGCAGACATTTTCCCAATTGTAATATTGTTTTATTCGTAAATTACACTCATATGGACATACAATTTGATCGTTTTTTAGATCATTGATAGCAGTCTCTAAAGCTAATTTTAGATTATTTTATAATCAATTTTCTTGAAATTTGCTACCTTTAATTAACGAAGGTACGTGCGGTTCAGTCAAATAAATCAAATCCTCAGGTAAGACTTCTGGAATACCTCCAACTCTGGTTGAAACAACTTTCAAACTAAAAATAATCAGATTTAAATTATTTTATATTAAAAATTATTGAATAAAACTAACCCACAAGCGGCAGCTTCAACGATTGCCATACAATAAGCTTCAGTTAATGATGTATTTAAGAAAACATGGCCTTTTATTAAAATATCACGAACTTGAGAGTGTTCAACACTACCTAATAATGTAACACGATCGTGTAACATTTGTCGTTCGCGTATTTCTTCTAACAACCATCGTTTCGGACCATCACCAGCAATTAAAAAATTGATATCTTTGTGGGTTTTACACATTTCCGATATTATTTGTGCTGTTAAATCAACACCTTTTCTGTAAACTAATCGGGAAACTATGACGATTGTTACTAGAAAATAAACGTTTAGATGATTGTTTTAAGATTGTTAGGATTATTAACTGTAATTTTTAGAACCGTTGACTAGGATCTGGTATAAATAGAGAAGTATCTACAGCATTCGGTATTACCGATACTCGTTTATCTACAACTTTGGCCCTTAGAACTGTATTCTCTTTACCGGTATGTGACACACAAATACAGTGATTACAACCGGCTAATGATATTTGTATAAATTTGTTTGTAATCACAGCGCTAGTATCCGCGAAACCAAACAGACTATGATCCGTGAAGACCGTCTGAAATCAAATTTTCTTATAACTTATTCAAAATTGGACAATTATGACTACTTTTAAACCCATTAAATTACCAATCAACATCGCCTCGTGTGCCAAAGCCGAAAATGCAGAATGTCCATGAATTATTTCAATTTTCTCACGTATGAATATGTAACGAATTAACGGTATATTACATATCATTGTTGGTAAAATACATTGATTGTAGAAGACTTTAATTGGTAAATAATAAATTTTTAAACCATTCGTCATATATCTAATACCGGTACGATTACCATAACTATGCGTCATAACAATAACTTTATGGCCTTTTTGCAACAAACACTGGGATAGATTGAAAATATGTTCTTCGACACCACCCATATTTGGGAAGAAAAAATCCGATACCATGCTAAAATAATAATCATTAATTTTTCATTAATTAATTAAAATAGAAACAAACCATATTTTATAAACCATAATTGTAGCGAAAAACGAGAAATATACCGGTAGGAATCCCAAGCAAATTTTAAGGTTATATTTTGACAATTCTAGGACATTAAAGGTTACCATTAGCGTCTCATATATTTGATATATTAAAGTATCGAATGTCAAGGACTGTTTCTTAAGTAATCAATAGTGTTAGGAAGTAATCAAATACGATAACATGATAGGATAGGATAGGAATAGAAATGCTGAAGAGGCGAATAACTAGTCACATTTCAACTTTTACACGATCGATGTACGAGAAACCCGTTTTTCAATAAAGCAGTTTTCCAATGATCCTAAGTCTATTTATGTAAAGAACTGATTGACGAAAATTTTGAGGTTTTCGACAAAAGTTATTTTTTCCCAATTTCCGAATGAGCTACATGGTCCAACTTTCACTAAAATGTTCACCAGGGACCCCTGTATAAATCTTACAAATATGTTTCCAATTACTCGACAATTAATTGGAGTTTTGGGCGGTAGGACTCTTAGCTTGCTGATCCGGTATAATAATCTATAAAGCCATCCAGTATTGATGATTAATGGAATTTTATATAAAATTAACTTCACTTATGGCCGTATCCGCCGTATCAAATCGAAAGTTGATTATTTGAAGAAGATACTTGCAAAATACAGCACCGGTAAATGGGAATATTTAAAGTTCAAGGGTTTTTATTTTTATTTTCGATAAAAATCGAATTGAAAAGTTGATTTTCCACAATCGATGATTTTTAAAACTATTAGCAATAATGAGCACAACTATTAATTGTGTTTGTAACTGTCCGACAGCTTCGAAATGTTTTTAAGATGCCTATATGCATAAATTATAATTCTTTGGAATGCCGAAAAATACGCATAAAAGGGTGATAACAGCGTGAAATCGTCTTATTAAATGTTTCAACTAAAATTACACAATCGGATTTTTTGTACAACAATAGTGTTGTGCAGAATTGTGGGGACAACTTTGAAATTTTCGCTGTATGTATAAAAGACGTCACTTATTGCTATACCAGCAGTGTCTTATTCGACAACATGAAAACGGTGTGATATTAAGTCTTGCCCCACCATCAATATTCCCAACAAATTAACACATAAGGTAACTGCGGGTGAATCGGATCAGTTTTTAAAAAAAGCAATATAAATTCAAGTTAAACTTAAAAACAAAAACTTAACAAATACATCAATAGGAAGCTTATACTCTTAGCTATACGTTAGTGTATGTAACTTTTGAAAAAAATAATATTTGCTGTAAAAACAGCCCTGAAACACAACTATAAAATTAATCCTATTCACCCATCTATGGCGGGTGAATAGGATTGGGTGGAGGTTGAATGGAATTAGGAGAGAAAATTGAACAAAAATCACCTCCTAAGCAAAAAATTTCGTTTATTTTTTCTTAATTACTGCAGATACCCAATTATGATTCAAATGCATTTACCACAAATGAAATATTTACTTTTTTTGGCCCCAACACAAACTTCATGGTACCACTCCTTGGCATTTGATCCAATTGCCTTTTTTAACATATTAGGGGTCCTCATAACTAAGAAAACAAAATTGACACTGTTCCTGAGTCTGAGCTTCATTTTGTTTATACTCAGAAGAGTTTCGTGTAGATTGTATACATAAAATCCTATTCACCCACCCTGTACAGGGAACTCAAAAATATATAAATTAAGATTGTTGTAAGAATAAAAGAAAGGTTTAGTTACAGATCAGGAATCCATAAAGTATATAAATGAAAAATATGTAAGCATTTTGACTATTGATTAGATCAAACTGGAATTATACCATTAGTAAGAAGACTCAAAATTAAGAAAAGTGTATAATTTAAAGAAAACTTACCGTGTACAGCGAACGAAATCAAATATAAAAGTTAAAAAACATTAATACAGATTGTTACATGTATGTTATAATGACAACCTACAAACAACATCATGATTTACTTAGATCGTACCTCATAACACCGTTTAATTTTTTTGGTATAAAAGTTTTTCTTAATTTGATCCGATTCGTCCGCTAATCCTATTCACCCGCAGTTACCTTAACTCATTCTAAATTGACATTAATTAGATTGCGTAATCGATGCTATAATTACAATAATTTGGTTCCATTTCTAGATTGTATTGTTGTTAACTTTCTTGAGAGTTGTATGGAGCCGTCCCCAGAACAATCCAGTTCAGGCAACTATCACAAAATTCAATACCATTAATGAAGTTGGCGGTTATTTCTTCCAGTAAGTCACACCATAACCAGCTAAAATTTTCCAGAATTGAAAATGTTACTTGACGACATTGAACTAGCGTTATTTTATTTTTGTTTATTAATTTTTTATTGGTTATAATTTTTTTATTATCTGATATTAAGTGAAAGTTAAGGTTCTTGAGATTAAAAAAAATGTAATTCTATCGTATTTTTTCTTTACTTAAGCTACGAGACGAGTGATGGTCAATCTAAACGAGAACGGGCTAAAATAAAAAATCCCGGAACCGACCAAGAATCGATTGCTGTTGCTGGTGACTATTCCTACCTTGGTGAGGATGGTTTAAAGTATTTGGTCTATTATACGACCAATGAGAACGGTTTTCGACCGGTAGGTCCATATATACCGCTGGCTGCTGATGTGCAACCTACCGATTGTTATCTAGTAATTAAAATACATTCCCAGATTGTAAAACGAATTTCTTGTGATACAACTAAATCATTAGTTGGCGGTGGTTTAGGTTAATTTTACGTTATATATAAAGAGATTTCTACCTGACTTTGGTTTAATTAAATAGAAATTTAGAAATTTATAAAGAATTAAGTGATGTTGTTTGTTTTATGTTTCTATACAAGAAGTAGGGCATAATATTTCTCATGTTTCTATAATTATAAAGCAATTTATTCAATTTGATGAGGTCATTTTGGCTTTTATATGAACATAAATATACCTATATGTAAGAGAAAAAGTACCATGTGTGCCACACTACTACTACTACTTTGTGAACGTAGGTCAATTTCTTATTTCAACTCTATAATCTGCATTACCGACAATGTTGAAACAAAGATTGCAAAGCTGGAACAAGAAGCTGACCTACGTTCACAAAGCCATAAGCTACTGCGAAGAGAAATAGCGCGGCATACGGTATGTATGAATTTTCCGATAGAAGTGTTGAATAAGTATAACGTTTTCAAGCCAACAACAGAACTGTTACCAAAATTTACGGCAAAATGTAAAATATAAAGTTACCCTACTGACTTTAGGACGATGCGATAAAATTGGTCGGCTAATTGTGTTAATTGATTTTCAAAATATTGATAATTTGATAATTAGGAAGAATTTATTAAATGTTCTCAATAAATATAACAAAGTTATACATTTCATTCAGTTCCTAGTTTAGATTTTTCATTTAATTAAAAATAAATAGTTCATTCTTAAAGCAAAACAAAAATAAATACAAAGCTTTCTTTATAGATACCAAAAATATAAAATTTCTTGTACTATTTCGTTTTGAAACGAACGAATTTTCCACAAATACAATTAGTTTTGTTTGTTTAAAGTTTCTGTTAAGTACAATTTTTAATCTTAATTAATAATTAAGCCAATAAGATTTTTTTCACATTTAAAAGTTGATAATATCGAGTAACTCACAAATAAATCCAAAAATGTTTCAAAGTAATTATCTACCTGTGATTTACTCAATTTTACAAATATTTATATTAATTATTTATTTAATTTATTTAAATATTTCAAGCAAGAAATTCTATTACCTAAATCTATAAGTTTAGTTTCCTTCAGTTTTCAATAAATATAAAAAGTCAATATTAGGCCAGATGGAACTTCTTTTATCAATACAATTTTGATTAAACAAGTATAGTATTGCTTAGGTTTATTTTGGAATGTAGACGGAATGTAGACTTACTGTTATAAAAATCAAATATTTAACATTCCTTCTGTTTGAAAAAATTACTATTTATCAATAATTATTGTGGGTTATATTTGGTCCACAAAGTTTATATTTCTTTGTAAGTTTTTGTACAATCCGTATAAACCCAAGCTGAGTTTCCTTTTTCATCATATTATCTCTTAAATTCAAATTTCTATGAAACTATTAATCTAGTACTGTACAAACTATTAAATAGATAATGTAGAGAATTACTATACAAGACACAAGGAAGTTTGAAGTAAATGTGTGCTAGGTATGGTCCTCATTTGGGGCTCTTGGATCTTGACTGCTACAGTTCCAAGATAATCGTTTGTGGATGGTAGCATCTCTACTATCATTTTTCTATAATATTAACGTATTTGAGAGAAAAATCGATTTTAAAATCCCCTACAACTTACCTTAATGTCATCCACAACACCAGCTGTATGATATCGTTTGTCATTTCGATAAATTCGTTTCATAGCTTGACGATGATGGCCTCGACTGAAAGATTCACATTGATCCTCTCTTTGGGGTACACCTAATAAATCGATAATAATTTTTGAATAAAATTTTCCAAAACATGGTCTTCTTGGAGACTTCTCCAAAGTAGAAAAAGGGCGAAAGTCAAAGCAATTTTCAAATGCAGTGCTAGCTCTAGTACTAATCCTAAAAGTGTGGAAAGAATGTCAAGTTTTGGAAAGTTTTGTATTTCTTTTTGATCCTATTAAGCATTAAAAATTGATGAGATTTTAACCATCATTTTTATAACGTTTAAATATTACGGTTATAATCTCAATCAATTTGTAGCACTATACAAAACTTCTAAAATGACTCACAAAACACTCACAATAAATGAAATTTACGTAGGCTCACAGTGTTCTTCTTCTAGATTGAATAAAAACAGAAATATGGAGAAAAATAAAATTATATGTGAATTTGCCGTTATTTGTGTAAATACCAACAATTTCGATAATCGTCAAATGTTTCAAAACATTGAAATAGTGTTTTAATAGAGAAACTTTTGACGAAATCCACCTGATTTGAATATAAATTGAAACTGACCTGCAATCACTGGTACATCAAAATCAAAACTTGTCGGTATTTGTTGGCTGGTCGTTGCCGTTGAATTTACATGTCTTGTTTTAATTAAGGGTGGATTTTTACTTGGTGCCGATATTGCTAGACCACGCCGTAAATTACCACGTGTTGGTGATGGTGGCGGATAAGAGATACCACGATGTGTTGGGCTCAATAAATGACTGCCATTTTTTGTATTAGGTACCGATAATGTATTTTGCTGATTTAAACAAAGACTTAAACTGCCAACATTCGGTGAGCCTAATGTTAAATTTGGCAGACTCTGACCTAGATTACTACTAAACGGTTGTACCGATAACGTATTCGGTGTTTTATTAAATAGACGATTTTTAAATGAATTCTTTTGCGATACAGGACTTTTATCGGGCGGTAACGGTTGAACACCTTCATCACTCGATATCGAGCCAGTACGATTATCATTCTCCATTGATACAGCACGAGATTGATCTTTAACTGATCCAACCGAAGATTGATCATTCATTTCGACAGAACCACTATGACTGTGCGCTAGACTAGATACTCTACTGGCTCGGGAAGACGTTGCTAATGGAGATCTTGGTATTAATTGTAAACTGTGATAATCACTTTCTAAGTTACATTCAAAATCAACATCGAGACTATCATCAGGTAGATATGACATTTGTTTCGCTTGGGCATATAGTGTTTGGGCTTTTGCGATACCATCTTTCCAGCCTTTGAGTTTCTTTGCATCGTTGTTTTGTAAAATAAAAGCAGCCACAGCCATATCAAATTCATTCTTATAAATAATTGCTAAACTAGGCGTTTCTCGATGTAATTCGGTTACAACTAGTCTATCTACGAGATATGGTTGACGTATAACACGCATTGTTGCTCCACCTTTCTTGGTTGACGGTTTACAAATTAACAACATATCGGTTAGAAGGAAACAGTGTACTTCCATCTATAAAAAATTCATTTGTAAAAGTTGAAAGGAAAAAAGGGATTCAAGTAACCTTTGAACTATTGCTATCTTTTAATTTAAGGTCTCCCTCGAGAAGAAGATGTCGTTTACGTTCTACTGGGCAATTTAACATCGGCCTTGTTAAGTCGAGCTGTGTAAAAGTCTTTTCTTTTTTCAACAACTTATCAATATCATCATCTTTAGATTCCTGTTCAACAAAGAGAAAAAATACAACCTGCGCTAATTAAATTGGGTAATTATCGTACCACAATATCATAACTTTCTATTCTGGCAATTATCCCTTTCAGTCTTTCTTTATCTTGTTTGTGTTTTAAACTGGAATTTACATTAATAACGAAATCGTCGACTGTCTTAATCTGAAAATTTGAATTTTATTAAAACTGACAAATTTTTTGTTAAAAATAAAGATCACCATAATTTGTAAACTTTCCCGTTCAACATCTTCTTCAGTATGACGCAAAATTGCTTTCAAAAGAAGTCCATATTTTGTCAGTCTTTGCATGGGTTGAACTAATATGTCCATTAAACGTAATCTACAAAAATGATTTATAATCTTTTTCTTAATTGTTAATTGTCTCCTAAAGTTTACCTGTTGCACTCCTTTTGACTTTCACACCACGTTAAATACGCTGTAAATACTTCACTGTCCATATTTTCACGGCAATAGTGCTGACATCTAGCTTGTTCAGCACAATATTTGTAATATGGTTGGAATATTTCGTGAATTGTACGAAATCCATCAGCCATATTTTCAATACATGTTGTCTGTCGGGTTTTCCTCATATCTCTTATTAACGGGAATAACGTATTGCGCCAGAACATAACATTAGCATCTAAGATTTCAGTTATATTGGAGAACAGCTTATCACAATCGATTTCTTTGAGAAGATTATGTGATTGGAGATCTCTCAAACAAGCAAGAAATAACTAGAAAAATAAAATAAAATTTAATAATTTCGCTTGTAAATTGTCTTTTTTTCAATTTACATCAGTAACAACTTTTAATGTTCGTATATAAGAAACTTCGCTTGTAATTAATTCCCATAAAGCCGTCTGTTGTTGTTGTTGTTTATCATTCAAATCTATAAAACCGAAAGATTATTTTAGAGTATATAAATTTGAAAATTTTCTAAATGGACAGATTAAATTTAACAACTCATTGAAACGTCTTGTAAATAATTTGAATAATTACCGGTACAATCAACGATATCCCTCCAATCATCTTCGAGCCTGTAAAGAGCATCAACAGATTCGCATTGTCCTTGAGGGTAACTTAAATTATTTGGAATTCCCTGCTTCGAATACTTATCTAGCTGTTCAATAAGGGCTTCATACTTTGTATCCTATCACAAAGGGATAGTTTGAATTAATTGAATTCGTTCTCTTGTTGCTTTAATTTCGCTTACTTTATTATTGCCAAAAAAGGCGGTTAATCGTTGTTTGATTTGTTTTTTACTTTGATCACCACCATCATGAAGTGATAATGTTGAACTACCAACAACTGCACTACTAGATGCTGGTTCTTCTGTACTTGAACTAAAGAAACTACTTGTGCGAGGACGATAACTCTATATCAAATTGATAGAATCATAAATAGGCTAATTGTTGTATGTATAACGAACTTACCCCGGATTGCTTGCGTGAATGATTGCTGTGAAGTGATCCCGGGAGTTTTTTATTGCTTGATTCCTTCGCTAAAAGAGAATGATGCGTATATAAAAATAGAAAAGATCACTTTCATTTTTATTGTGTTAATTTCGGTGGTAGATTGTGGTTGTCAATAAAAACACGATAACGTTTGACAAAAATGGTTTAAAGGATAACGCTCCTTTTATAATCCAAAGTCGTTAGCGTGTTTTAGATATAAGAGTTTTAGCTTAGTAATGCTTGCAATTTTTGCAGTTGTACATGCTTCGTAAATTTCACAACTAAATTCATCCAAGCCTTTAAGCATACATGGAAACTAGTCCAGCATTTTTTTGTTATCTATTGAAACGGAAATGTTTAACGAAACTGCTGTATTGTGAACAAGTTTGCACAGCAATCCTTTATATTTATAGCTAAAGGCCAGTAAAGTGCTTTGTGAATTATTTGTAGCATTGGTATTTAAATGTAATGTAAACAAACTAAAATCGATAAATAACGTTATTAAATTTTCTTTAAAGTTGGACAAGAATTATAATCAATAAGTGGTCATTTAAGTCATTTATAAACCTGCAACTTTATTCGTTGCGAAATTTTGAAGTATGCCAACAATTTAAGTAGCATCATTTTTTAAAATTTGATCAATAATTTGGAGGAAAATCAATTTCTTACGTGTAATCCGAATTTGCCTTCCAACTAAACTTCCTGTATCTTGTGAAAACGATAGAAATGTTTCTGCATTGTTTTCTCTATCTTGTAAACGGGCATCACAAGCCGATAGATCGATATTGCGAAGTTCACACATTTTTGCCAACGAATCACTGAAAAATATGTTGAAGGTTTTCAGAAAAAGAAACAAATCTATGCATGTAAAGTTGTTGAATACAAATAAATGATGTGCTTTTTGTTGATTGTCAAAAATAATAAATTAATCCACCTTAATGCGGTGGGTGAAGGATGACATTACATCATACAATTCTCTTTCAAGATGAACACGAACAAAAAAATCCTTCTACTGCTCTACTATCATCTATTTGGCAAATGTTTTATGATAAATATCTTTGCCGCTGGCGCTTAACAACAATATCGATGCTATATTGCTGGTACAAACAAACAGCGACCTTCATAATGGCATATTTAAAACGTTGAGTTTCAATTGTCTTATTATCAGTAATAATTTAATAAGAAAGTCGTATAATTCTTGTTATTATTGCGTTGTTTTATAGGATAAAAATAACAGGAAACTGGGAGAAAAAACTTACTGTAACGTGACTCCTCGTTGAGCGATAAAAAACAGTTCATTATCCCAAGTAGATTCATCTCCTACTTCAAAGTTAACGCTAAAACATTCACTACTAGATTTCTGTAACAAATCAAATTGAGAGCCAAATTACCTTCACTATCATAATTTGTAATTTCAAGTGCAGATGATATGGAACATATCGTTATTTTGTATTCTTTAAAAATAACGGTTTCTAAGCAAACTTATGTCGAACAAAGTTTGCAAAGAAATCCCGATTGCTTAAGGGACACTATGTTGTTTAGTAGGAGTAGATAGGTTGAATCCAAAAGGAAAGTTGAAAGAGTATAGGCATTAAAGTTGGGGTCAATATATCAAATAGTTGTGTCCTTTTCTTTCACTAGGACTCTCCTATTCTCAATTCTTGTTTTATCGTTGAAATGGATCAGTTTCTTCTATCGCCACCACTAACACAAGTTTCCTATACAATCTCGCTAGAAGTAAGATAGAAATACATGGAGAAGAAGAAAGAATCGAAAGATAAATAATATTCTGGTTGATACGGGTATTTGTACAAAAGACGTGGAATAAGAGATTAATGAGGCTTAGAGCAAAAGTTAACAGCGATAGTAATTCCAAACAGCCATTGTTATTGAAATACAAGATTTCTACCTAGTTTTTGCCATTTCCGAGACAAAAAGTGGATAGAAAATTATTTGAAAAATTCCAAGATACCTACAAAGAAATATTGTTTCATTTAAGGATTACTAGCAAAGCGTAAAGAAAACAACCAATGAAATATGTTGAGTTCTTTATGTTAAAATCATTGGTACTCTACTGTCTCATTCATATTCAAAAGGCAACCGCTGAAATGAAAACCGAGAAAGTTCTATCATTCTAAATGCTTGGTCTTATTTATGAATGTTAGTGAACAGGCAAATCGACTTATAATGCGTCAAGAAGAAATTGCGTTCTATGAATAGCAGTGGCGATACTAAATCACTTCAATGCCACCATAATCATCGTCATCATCGTCTCCCGCATCCGTTATTTCAAACGATTCCATTAACAATAATCGGATGACCCTTTCAACGCTAATAACACAAAAGGTATATAGACACAATGCTAATTGCTGTTTTCATCGGCCATTTGAAATGAAAGGAAACTTTAAAGAAGGTGTTTTCAAAAGAAAGATTAATTGAAATTTTGATATTCATTCGTACAAATATACCAGAATTATAAACGTGAAATTTATGATGTTCAAGTTGATATTTAGTTGACGAAATAAAATGAAACAAAAACAGAAAGGCATCCTAAAAGTGGAATTGCGCTAGCTCTCAAGAGATCCATTCAATATTCTTTTAATCATTGTTTATTGTATCACTCTGATAATCACTGACTGTACAATGATTTAAAAGCTGTTTTAATTCCACTCAACACGAATTTGTTATTCTCTAATGATTACATTTCTAAATAGAGATAACAGTCATACCTGTGATCTACTAAGCATATGTTTGCGAGATGGTGGCGTTTCGATAGTCGTTGTTGTAGGTTCTGATGCTGCATTAGGCGGTGCTAATAGCGATCGAGTGCAATCTGGCTCTGATCTAGAATCCTTCAACGTTGGGTCGGTTGTTGAAACGACACCTTGACGCATTTCTAATGTATCTAAATGGTTCAAACTTCGAGAGCGAACCTGCAACATAAAAGAAAAACCATAAATGTTGTTTTGTGGAGGAAACAAAAACGGAAATTAATTTGTGTAACTCTCTTAACTAAGGGGTGCCTTTTATTTCCAAATCAATATTCGTTTATATCAAGGGACCTCTTCAGTTTTATTAAATATAAAGCTAATTATGTCAGAATAGAAAACGTTTTGCCAATTTTTCTCATTTTTCTCCTTTTTATTATCAAACATCCTGAAATTCAACCTCCATTCCGACTTTTTCAGTTTCAATAAACGTTTTTCTTCTCATATTTCAATATAAATAAACTTGACAGTTTCCTCTGCGATGAAAATTAGTGAATCCATTTTTTTTTAATCCACAAAAGGCTTGTATGAAATCTAATCAACATTTTCTTAGCAATCAAATCGGTTATTTAGAAAACTTTAAACGATTTTCTGGTTTTTTCTAAAGACATTTATTTGTTCGAATTGCGAAGGGTGGCACGACAGAATTAGTAGCGGCAAAAACTGTACCAAGAGAATACTTGCGGCTTCATTCTAGCGTGAGAAAGATTTGTGTCGTTGTTCAAGTGAAATGTGAGTTATTTATATGTACAATCTTCTTTAATTACTCCATTTTTTTGGCGTTATCGTGCTCATTAAATTATTAGTTACAAAATTTTCAAGCCATGGTAGTCATTATAACAAATCAACTTTTTTAAGTAGAAAATTGTTGTGGAAACTTTCAGTCTACATATATCAAGCTGAAATTTATTATTTCACAACGAAAATCAATCAACTTTTTCTATCTATAGTTAACTTATCATTACTTTATCTTATATGTATGTACTGTCAAAAAAGACACGATAGAATCCTTCATTGTCACAATTTGAAATTTATTGATGGCTGGTAATTAAAATTAATTTAATGGTGTTTCGACATGTTACATTTTCTTAACGTAAATCACAAGAATTTACACTGAATGTGTTGGCTTGACTGTGCGGAAAATATTTTTGATATTGTCATTGTTATTTTGATCACTTTTTAATTTTATTGTGCAAGTCAATTTTTCAATTTATAGTTCAGAACGGCGTTCTTCAATATAAAATAGCGGCAAGATTAATCGAGGGTTTTATAAGATATGTACCAAGAATAGGCACGAAATATGGGACTGGTAGAATTTCAAGAATCTGTTCACTATTTTATGAAAAATATTCGTCGTATTTATAATCTTCGTCTTTCTAGAATGTGCTTTATAAAATGAAAACTAGTTATGAACCGACAGACGATAGAAATCAGATTGGAGATAAAGATTCTATTAGATAATTCTACTGTTCTTTTGAACATTACAACCACAAATCGATTTCAATCAATTTCCTCTTATTGTCATCTGTTTTAATATGTCGTCTTGTTTACTTCCCTTTTCTTTTCACACGCATTTCCTGTCCTCAATCGAACACAATAAAATATTGTTAATAATAAAAGACGATAAGGCGTTTTATCGTTTTGAGCGCTAGAGTTGAGCTTCAATGAAAAATTTTAAAGTCTATTTAATGGCCATTTTCTTGGCACCATCAATTTTCTATAAAACGTTCAGTTGAAGCTAGGCCAAATAGTCTCTTCAATTTTTTTTGCTCAATCCCTCACAAAAATCCATTCTCGAAAAATATTGCAGCTATATCGAATTTATCAATTTGTATCAAAATAATTTTAGTAGAGGCAATGAAATGTGAGAAAATTGTATGTTTTGATAATTTGTCTAATTTTATTATCATGCCGTGGAATTTATTTGGTAGCTTTGCCAAAATTCCAATGGATATAAAGTTAAAAAGTTTATTTGAACAATCATTTATTACAAAATTTATAAATATTTATTAATAGTTAATAGATAGCGTTTTATTATAAAAACAATCTTTTATTATTTGGATCAATCAGTCAATTTGTGATGTTTCAATATATTTATTTCGACTGTTTTAAAGTAAAATAATGTTCATTTTATATTACTGTCGACATTATTTTGGGGTAAATGTAGTTTACAGACATGAGTACGTAGAGTTGTAGATGCAAATTGCTTTAAATGATACAATGATAAAGCTTTCAGCTATGTAGGTCTATTGTTGGAGCTTTTCATTTTATTTTCCAACCGTATTGTTGTTGTATTGGTGGTTACAAGTTTCTTTCCCCCTATATCACACACACCACCTACGTAACAATCACTCAACATAAAAGTGAGTAAAATATGTATAAACAACAAACATTGTAGATTATGAGGCAAGTGTTGAAGAAATACGAAAAAAATCGACGGCTTTTGTTGAATTTTTCAAACAAACACACACAGACACAAAAGGGATCATTCCCTATTCTGAAATCTGAAAGGCGATTGCAAAGCAACCGTATCATGTGTAGTAAGCTTGTTGCTTTGTTACCGTTTTGGTTATTATGATACTAATCCTAGCAGGCCTTAGTAAATCTTGATATAGTTTTAATGAGTCGAGTCTGTATTAGAGTAGTAGACTATCCCTAAATTCGATTGTACTTTCAAACTCTATTTGTGTGTGGTTGATCCGTTAGTTTGTTGAATTCAATTACAGATAAATCCTAAATTTTAGTCAATTGGTATGCCTTTAATGTATGGCAATTTTAATTTAAATATTAAATGTTGCCGCAGGCATTCATTCGGTGTTCATAAATCCCTATCGTTTGTGAAACTTTTTTTTCGTGTCCTAATAGCATTTTCACCATTTTTACACCAATCGGAATTGCAGTTAAATTAAGGATATACATGTTGAACAAATTTATCAAAATGTCATTAATTCATTCGAATAAAATGTGATTGTCACAAACAAATCCATTTTAAAAATTTTATCTTTCAGAGCACCGTCCAAAGGTTGATTTCTTTCATTTATTTACTTTGATTAATTAGACACTTCTCTTGAAACGAACAAACAACTTTCTTCCATCTGAGCTTTTCACCTTCAAATTCACATTTCGAAATTTGTCTGTTTTATCAAATCATCAAAAACGTTCGATGTTTTTCCAGTTGATGATGAGCCAATTTAATCTTGTAATTGTAAGTAGATCGTAGATGCTTTTCCACTTTATTTTTGTACAGCGACGGGGGGCTAACTTTATATCAATCATTTGAAAACAGTTCCAATAAAAAGTCTTTGTTTGATTTAATACTCGTTGGCGATAAGAGAAAGGTGGAAAAGCTAATATTGGAGATAGAAAAACTGTATCATCGCCGATACAGTCATCATTCAAAAACTGTTTTGTTTCAATTTCGCTTTTTGGCTTTTTGGGGCGTCATCATCAATCAGATATTGGAAATAAATAACGATTTCCAAGCGTTTATTACTTTTTTCTCGTCGATTTTTCAAAGCCATTTATTTCGTTTTTGTTGCTGAATTTTAGCCAACTTATTGGCAATATCAGTTCATCCACCATGCACCTACATATGTAATATTCAGACAATCGTAAATAATCTCTGGTATGTACCACTTTAACAGGAAGAACACTCGATTTCCGTCTGCATTTATTGATGAAGATATTTCCGCACTCATACATGCGAGTTTATTTCACCCTTTTCCCGATAATTTACTAATTGATTTCAATTTAATGATGGATGTAAGCTAACGATTTCCTTTCGTATAATTTCCTTTACAACATTTTCGTATCGTCGATGTTCATAGTTATCAGCAAGAATTTTTGGTTCCCAACAATATTATCGATTGGCGAAAGATCCATGCTGAATTAAATCAGCTTTGTTGGAATTATGAACGACATCTCATTATTGAAGAGACAGAAACAAAACTAATTTACATATACGTGACTTTAAACTGATTCACAGAGAAAAACCAACATTTTTCTTTTATTCTTTGCTTGGTTTTCGCTAGTTTTTTTCTGTCGCTTAAAGAATTTTAATTTGAAAATTTAACAAGCTTATGAGAGAATAGTGGAGGATTTTATCGGTGATTATTCTCATCTAAATACGTTTCATCTAATGAAAAATAGAGAGGAAAAAACGTATTTGAAATGAAATTTCTACTAATAGTAGCGATAAAATTGGTTGAAAAGAGAATAGAGGATCGGAAACGATTAAAACGCTTTAGGTTTTATATTTTACGCGTTAACGCTCTAGAAGAATCATCCGTTATATTAAATCTACTGCTTTTTTCCTGTATTGAACATTAGGCTAATAACAATAAATTAAACTTAGAAGAGTCGCCGATAAATCTTGGAGAAATTGTGAAATATTTCTAGTAGAAAATCCGAAATTATTACTTTAATGAATGGATATTGCCTAAAGTTAATAGAAACTTATCTAATATTTAAAATTAGAGTTTACAGTAATTAGAAATTATGGTTTTGTTGAATTTTCCACAGTAGACATACGTTTTTCCAATAGATTACAGTTGAAAACTACGAGTTTGTTGAATTTATTCGATTTTTGTTTACCTGAAGTTTACCAGCTGGCGGTGATACAACCAAGAAAATCCTCATAGTAGCTTTGAGAAAATCGTCTTGTTTCACGCCTTTATTTTTCGTTTGTTTAACAAATGCACTAACACTACTACTATTATTGTTATTACTACCACCACTATATTTCCCACCCTCTAATTTCCCTTTATTAATAAATGAAGATTTAAGCGTTTTATCACTACTGCTAGAATCTTTAGATTTGTCACTCTTTCGAACACCTTTTTGTGTTTCACCCATTTTGGGTGGTGTAGATTGTTGTTTCACAGAAACACCAAAACCTCTCGATTTGTCTTTGAATGTTAATGATCTAAATAAATCATGTTTAAAACTATCATTACCATCAATTGATTTCTGTTTTGTGAGCGGCGGCTGTTTTGTTGTCGTTGTTATTGTTGTTGGATCATTTTTCTTATCGTCACCACCACCACCACGTGTTTTAAATACATTTTGTGTTAAGGAATTTTTTCTAGAGAGGGATTCGCGCGTGGCTGTTTGACCGGTAGATGATTGATCGTCAATATTGGCCGTTGTCGGTGCAGCATGCCTTTGGACTTTTCTGCGGATTGAACCGACAAATTTACGCCACTCTTGTTGGTGAGTAGCGTCAGAAGAAACTGATGTCGATGTTGTTGTTGCTGTTGTTGTGGTGGTGGGCGGTGGTGTGTCTATAGTTAAAGTCTCTTTTGCAATTTTCACTGGTTTTGATGATGAAAACAGTTTCACTATGTTGTACAGGTTTTTTATAACGATTAAATCACCAACGATAAAAATCCAATATCGGTTTTTATTAAGTTTACCTATGATTTATTGAATTTTCCGGATACAGTTTTCGTTTTCAATTTCTATGTACAATAAGCGTATTTGCTTTTCTCTTTCAAAATTCGAAGAAAAATTTGGAAACTAACAATAAAAAGAAACAAATGTTGTATTTTACAAAGGAATTTTGCAGTGTTGCATATGAAATGTGACATTTATAGCTTAATTTAATTTACCTTGGCTAAATTAAAGCGTAACAGTTGTTAACATTTATTAGTTTTCAAAGTTTACGTGTTCTGAAAATAAGAATTTCATAATTGTTAACAGTACGTATTAAAATTACAAATTAAAACTAGATGAAAAATGTGTATCTAACTAGTTTATGGAACACTTTTTTTCAATTATTTCATATGCGACAATTTCATCGAAAATTCATCGGTTTTATTGACAGATGCTCCACTTTTAAACAAATTTCCATTCACGTTAAAATATCAGAAATTACAACAATAGATCGACAAAAAGTTATGAAATAAGTCTTTGATTAACATCAAAGTTAATGGTGGTATGGGCGAATCGGCTAAAATTAATTTCAAGTCTGTCATTTTTTTTTCAAAGACAAGCCTATTGGAAGATAACCAGTGGCTAAAATCTATATAAATTGCCTATGGCCTTATTTTTGATCAATAACGGCTGAAATTTCAATTAAACCACCACGTTGTACATAAATTAGAATTTTCGCTAATATAGTCATTATTTCATCGGAAAATGGATATTCATTATATCTATCCATAATACGCATTAATCTTCTACACCAATTAATATATCACCTCATTTCAAAGTAACATTGTTCCTTTCCCATCCGTCAGAGATGGGAAATTTCAAAATACAATTCAATGTTGGAAAATTATAAAAAAACATTAGGCGAATATTCTAAATTGCTCTGACGTTTTCTTCTCTTGTCAAATATATTATCAATGTTCGTGAAGGTTTGATTGTTTGTACAAAACCATACCAAAGGGACAGCTCAACGTGTCAAATGTTACGATTTAATTTTTTCGAACAACTTTTTTCGAATGTTGATTCTATAATAAGCCGTGAAAAGTGTTGTAAAAACGGAAGATCAGGAAAGAATGAAAGGCTACATATTCAATTTTAGATTTCTTGCCAAAACGAAAACTCTATCAAACTAAACAAAATATTGTGTATTTTATTTAAATCGTTGATACGTGTTTGTTTTTCGAATTATATTTACCTTTATTCGTTAATTAAATTTAACAATTCTATATTTGTATTGTTATGAAAATTATGGGATTTGCGGAAATCGAGATAATTTCCTTCGCATCTAAATTTACTTGTCGCCTTAACTTCCATCTGTTTTGCCGAATATTTAAGCATTCGCTAGATAAATACAGAATATACTACATGAGTTACCGGGGTTGTGAGGGTGAGTTTTAACGAGTCGAGATTGAAATTAGTTCGTTGATGAGATTTGAAAAATTGCCGTTGCCGACCGTGTAAAACCAACTGGATTTAATTAAATTCGTTATATTCGGTATTACTAATGAGTAATGAGATATGCTTTAATGACACTTTTAATAATTTCGAAATTTATTGTTAATTATTCAAATGAACGTGTAAATAAATCAAAAAAGCGGCTTATTAGCCACATTCATCATTATTAATGAAATACATCTTTCTTCAAACTCCCACCTGACTAATAATTTATAATTTAGATAAGAGCCATAGTCAATCCATCTTATACTATTGGAAATTTAGAAACAGTTCAAAACGATATAAAAAAGACTTTCAGTAACATAATAGAGATTGTATAAGTAACATCTACAACTTTAACAACGTTATTATAATTGATGACTATCGATAAGTTCCTAACTAAGTCTTCTGTGACCCATCTTCAGCCCATCACCTGGGACAACTTTGTATCGTTTATATAACGCCAGTGATTTGAGTAATCGTAAACAATATAATTTCAATTAGTAAAATGGATATGTCCATTATTATAATAAATTTAAACAATTTCGTTGAATTTATCAAAATTAATTCGCATTTTCCAAAAATAAATTCACCGGCAATACAATTTATTTTCCATCAAAACATTGTGGTCTTTGTGGTTTTAATGCAGTTATTATCCCGAAAATTTACAACAATTCTATTTGAATAATTCGTAATCTCCATAAATCTACTAAATATTCTCGTATAATTTTGCTGAAACAAGCATAAAAATACTATTTAGAAAAAAAACCCGTTTCATTTAACGTATTTTCCATAGTTCAGGTATATTCAAGTTATAAATCAACGAAACAGGCTTTCCACGAGTTTTTCTACCCCTTAGACGGTTTAATTGTCGACGATAAATTTTTATAGGTGGATAAGATACTTGGATCGTTATTCTATATAGTTATAACTATTTTATTATAAAATAAAAATTAAATCGCTCCTTTATGTCGAATGGTTATTAAAATTCGCTAATAAATAGATTGTTATCGGAACGTTAGTATGTTCTTTATAAATTTTTAACTCGTTTTAATTTTCCATTGTTGCCTGTTTTTCGTGCAAGGATTGATTTGGATTTGCCTACGAACGGAATTGTATATTTTATACAAACCATTTACGAATTTTATTACAATGCATTTCAGTCGGAATGGCTGTTATTTTTGGCAATACTAAAAACAGGAATTAAGAAGATAAAAGCCAATTGGAACGGGCGCATTTAAATTGAATTTTTCCACGTTTGTAAAAAAGGAGCAGCGATAAAAACCGTTTAATTAGTTCAAAAATTGTCTATTTCTTGGAAGCTAGTTTCGTATTAATTGGCTCGGAAAAAGCTGGAAAGTTACAAGTGGATTTTACGTGATTAATAGTTAAATTGAAGTAATTGAACATAGATCGTTAAATTAGTAAGTTTCAATGTTGTGAAAGCCTCACAAATCTTCCAAGGATTCGCATGAATTAGTTTCAAGCTAACATACGATAATATTTAACACATGGTAATTAATTGAGTTTGTTACTTTTACACATTTCCGGTAAAATTGATTAATTAAAATACATAAATTCAAATATCTCACTATTGTGAGGAGATTATAACGAAATTTCATTAAAGATTTGTTCCAAGTGATATCCGACCTATTTACCATTTGATATTTGCTCTCGGTTAACCAAAAAGAATTGAATTAACATTTCGAAGACTTGATAATTTCGAGTTTTGGGTGAATAAAACTCGTTATTAACGTCTTTAAATTCAACTCCTTTACTCATTCCATTCACTTAGTTTTCTATCAAGAACGAAATTCGATCTGCGTCTTGATTAAAATATTCTCATGTCAATGAAATGAATCGTTAAATTGAACGAAAATTGCAAACATTAAAGTATTTATATCGATCTAAATAGAAATTGTTTTATTAACACTATAGACGAATAATTGTAGAAACGACGTAAAAGTATTATAGCCGTGCATATAAGCGTATTATCAATTATATTGATATTGTAAACATTTACTTTACACATGGCCGTTTTCAATCGTTCGTTTCCTATTTAATTCCCTGTGACCCTTACGTAATACGTGAGTATTCACGATTGGATTGATTATTGATAATTTATTATTAAATTCAATTTCTTAACGATCTAAACTTGGTGGATTTTCGATAATTCAACAACAATTGGTCAAGTTATTAACTGAATTGTAGCCAAAATAACCGCCTATAAATAAGGTTTATGCCGTAGCAGAGAAAAGGTGGAAAAACATTGAGGTACTTTCGCAATATTGTACAAAAATCAATCAATATTTTGCCAGACTTGGGTGACATTCAAGTTAAATGCCAACTGTTGTCGATTTTTTTCTAAACTGGTCGCATTCTTTGTTAGCCCTTAAATGTATTTCTTATCATTTGTTAGAGGTTTTTTTTTGAAAAATAGTTACCAAAACTGTAGCGATGTGAATTAGTAATCATTCTACAATAACAACGACAACATCTGTCAATAAATTAAATATGAAATGAATTTTTAAATGCTTACTGATATCACTTTGTAAAATCGAAATAAATTCATATATACACTTAGATTATTAAAAAAAATTGATATATCTCAATAGAATACGAACAAATTGACATCAATTTCGGGTGAAAAATTCGACACTTATGATTTTCTTTTTCGAAAATTTCTATTAATTGTTGGTGGAAGTGCGCGTCGTGTGTTCGCGACAAAAATTTTCGACGCTAACCAGACCAGTTACAGTTTGTGACTGAATGATTGGACGATGCCAGGCAAAACAGGGTTCGGTAAGCGCGTCAGGACGACCGTTCACCCTCTCACCAGGCGCCGTATGGCTGCGTAACATTCCCTCTAGCATTTTGAAGAGATACCGAAATTATCTTTATAATAGTGAACAGATTCTAGTCAACAGAAATAACAAAAATAATTGATAACGGCTTGGAATTTTAGTTGTTTTCCTCTACTATATTTTAAAATGAATAACGGTGAACTAAACTAAAATGTTACATTGTGACATATCTACCTCAAGATAGTGAACGTCTCGAGTATTTTCAGTTAGTTGGGAATTTTCCAAATCGAAAATTTCCGTTATAATAAAGCGGAATAAAACAGACTTACCGTAGGGTCTGTACGTTGTTGTCGATCGACAACAATCACAGAGGCTGCATCTCTTGTCTTCTGTCTGCAGGCGTTTTGACGTTTCAGCTTGGAACAGCCACCTGCGGCTGACCTGAAACTGATGTCTGTTTGGGTCCGGGGACGGGTGCCGTCTTCAGAACTAACACTCTGTGGCCGACGTCGGCTGAAACCACAATAACCACATTTAAACTGACTTGATTAACAGAAAAATGGTGGATGCGCCAGGTTTCATACGAAACATCTGATAATTTTACGAAATTTCGTTCAAAGTGCTATTGGAAAATTAGCATTTTTGGCTATAACAGCATCTTTTATGATTAATTTTCAGGGGTTATTTGTTGTCCGATAACTATAATTTAACGCGTAATTTGCATCTTAACAGTTCTGAAATTTTAATAAATATTCAACTAGATTCACGCCTTATCGAATAAAATTATTGGATTTTACACGTTAATTAACTGTGCTACTTGATAGGTGTTTTTCTTGTTAATTTATCGAGAAAGTGAACCGAAAAATAAAGCGGTGCTCCGAAAGAGCAATAAAAATAAATTTTTCTAAGCCAAATTGGGGATAATTTAGTTAACATATGGCACAAATTTAATTACGAATGGATAGAATAAAAATAGATAAATTAGTGGGTTTGAATTGGACTTAATTTTGTACAGTTGACAATAGTTTCATAAATGAATTCCTTAACCCATTTGTAAATGGAATTAGAGCAAGATTGTTGTTTACAAGAAGCTCCAAACACTTAAAACCGTAGTGCTCTTAAACGATATGCTTGTAAAGGATTTCATCAACTCATATAACAGGCATTAAAGAAAATATTAAGTCTATCTCGGTTAAGATATAATGACATAAAATCCTCTATCGAAAGCAAATCACGAACGTATCTCGCACCGTCAGTTTCATATCTCGATCGGCTCCCGTTCGATTCCCTATATTTTTTCCCAAAATCCCATTTAAAACAAAACTAGTTATGTGGTAGTATACGGAAATACTTGGGTCAACCTGAAATCGGCCAACATGCAAAACATCGACTAGTCACAGAATAAATGAGGGTTATATTCGGCTGTAGTTACAGCAGCGGAAATAAAAAAAAAATAATCGAAAACCATCGATCACTTTCATTCTAAATGAACGATCTTAGTCTATTTTATGCACAGAAAACGAAAGGAAGTCTGATGGGGTAATATAAGGAAATGTATCTTTCGAACATTATTCAGCACACTTCTTCTAATGACTTGTAGCTCCCATTAAATGAAAACAAGGAGATTGACCTTTTAATGATAACGAAACAAGAGAAAAAGCACGTTATTGAAATTTCCGGTTGTTTATAGTTTTGGATAGATTTCTCTGTTTATGGATCTATCCAAGGTCTATCTGTAACAGGGGGTAGTTGAACAATCTTCGATTTTTAACGCAACTCACAAAGGTGTGGTGAATTTAATTCAAGTAACACGAGAATCTTGTAAATTCAATAGTTATACAAATCGTGAATCTTAATGGTAGTCGATTTTGTTCGAATTTATTGTCGCTGTTAAATTGAGATATAGACTATATAAGATTAATTGATAAAAACGTTGGTTGTTGATAATCGATTGTAACAGTACTACATTTGTGGTTAATGTTAACGGTAAAGATTAAAATAGAATTGAGAGCGAAGGTAGAGGCTGGATAAATGGAATTCCCTGATGGCCTGTGTGTGAGAGACACAACTTGAACGCCTACCAGAGTTTTGTAAAATGGTCTCTTATTAATGGGGTTCAACTCCAATTACAACGAGTGTTTCACATAAAGAGACACGGCAATTGTATAATTGTCAAATAATAAATTCTAAATGGACTGTTTTTCTTATAACGAAAATATTTAAAAACAACACCAGGTAAAACGGTCTGCTTATAAATCGCTAAAGTAAATTATCGTGTTATCCTTAGCGTACAACCTACTTTATATTCTGTCGTGTAACACAAACGCAACCAAAACAAACTAAAGGGTAACTTAAATATAATAACAACAGCGTGTAGGGTGACATATGAGGCAAATTTCCTATTTACCGCACTTATTTATTATAAAACTCTTGAATACAACTGCGTATTTCAAACTGTTTCGCTAATACTATCATTAAAAGTGAAAAAATATTGCATCATTTTTCTTATAATTTGATAATATTATAGGAAAATTTCCTAGGTCTGTCTATTAAACTGTCGAAATTTATGTTCTTGAGTGAGTTACAGTTTAATTTCGCTTTGGTAGATTTACGACGATAGAATGTAGAAAAGATGAGGTAGCAACGCAACAGTAAAAAATAAATAAATTGAGGATTCTCTTTAAAATCGATTATTTCGTATCTTACCGAAACAATACTTACTATCTGTGCGGTTGATGATTTTCCGATGGATTTTCCGCATTTTCTTGATTGAAATGATGAAGTGATGGCAGCGAAAGAGCACCGGATTGTTCACTTAAACCTGAAATGAAACCGTATTAGTTTTCCAATTATTTGTTCCATTTACAAATAACTCACATTGATTCGATTGTTGGAAGGTTTCGCTGGTGCCGCGACTATAAACCGGACGGCTGAAATCCGGCGATCTCTGGGAATTATTAAAGAAATTACCGTAAATTTATTTGGGAAATTATGCGGAGTCACGTCTATACTTGTTAACAACAACAATAACGTTTTAATTGTGGATTTTTCTAAATGCTCGGTTTTGACCGATTCAATTATAGTTTTGATTAAAATAAAATTGTGATTGTTGGATAATTGCAGTTGGCTCCTGTAAATGCAGTTTCTGTAGAACTTTTCTGATTAACAAATATCGCCGGTTTTAATTAAAACAGAAACCAAAGCGACTGTTTAAAATTATTTTAATATGGAATTTATGCTTTAATTTCGCCAACTTTCATGTAATCTCTCTGTCAAAACTTCAATTATAAAAATCGACGACAAATTGAAACATCTGTACATTTTTGTAGTCGTCCAATTTAAATGTTAACTGTTATCAGTCGATATTGACCTAGTTTTTAATAGGAATCGTAATATATGAATTTGTCTAGATGATTTTTGGATTTTAATAGATAACGCCGAACAATAAATCATCCCTTGTTTATTTTTTTTGTAAAAGTCATTCACATTCAAAAGGATGAAGTAGGAAAGATGAATTGGGGCACACACACACACGCTTATATTCAAACACACACAAACATTGCCCGCAGGAATCTCAATAATTCCTGTTTAGTGGTGTGCTGTCTGTTTTATTTCAAATACAAATTGGTTTGAATTAGTCGAATTATTTATTAAAATTACACTAAATCTGGTTGAATGATTTAATTTATTTCGATCATTTTTCTGTTGTTTTAATTTTAGAACAATTGGCTAAATGCCGGCTCAGTAATACAATAAACACGATTAAATTTTCATCAAAAATGAACAATTATGTTTTCAATATATTCTTTTTATTATTAAAATAAATATTTTGTCGTCGATTGTACCGAAAATCCTTCTAATTTTATTTTATTAGCGTTTATTTTTGGAAATATCGTTTCCTGTGAGACCTTTGCAACGCGACCGTTTGGCACGGGAACTCCCGAAAATATAACACGTGTCCTATCACTACTGTACCATTAACATACTTTATTTGTTTATTTGCTTAAATTCGACCAGGTAGTACGTACTCTATCAAATTTGGTTGATTAAACCCATAAATCTCCAGAAATTCTGTCAACAAAGGGAAATTAAATAGGATTTGGTATAATGAGGGGCGTATCGTCGTAAATTTTGCAATAATAACCAAAGGTCCAATCCGATTTATCTTAGGTCCGAAACCTGTAGTTTTTTATAAATGCATTCAAACTAATTACACACGATTCTAATACGAGATAGCTCTTCTACCGAGCTGTTTCGTTAAAGAAGACGCTCTATTGTTGTTAATTCAATGGTTAAACTCCTTTGTTTGGCTCAGATACGCAGCCTTTATCGTGCAATAGATTTGTTTGAGCTAGGTCTTTAAATCAGAAGCTAATATTAAACTGCCTAAATTGCAATCTATCTTTTCATAGGTTGTGAATACCAATTCCAGGTACGCCGGAATATTGATAAAATCAATAAACGGTGAGTTGCTCTTCGTTTTTAAACTGTATTAGTTGAATTAAGTGTACTATCATTGTAAATGGATTAAATTATGGTAGATAATTTGAACTTTTACAATAGAAATTATTAAAAGACAGCTCGGTACAGGTGTTGACTTTCCACACTATTATAATGGAGTTGATGTAGAAATAGCTGCCCCCTTTTCCACCCACTAACACCTTTGTTATTCTAAAATAATGAACCGTTGCTTTATTATCGTTCATAATATTGTATTTAATTGATTTTCTTTATTTTCAGTATTGTTCATTTTGTATTTTAAGTTCTGTTTACCGTGCCGATAATTACTGCTTTACTTTCTATCTATCTCTGTTTTCTATACTAGACTTTCCGAAAGAAAACCCGATTCGACAGCGTATAAAATAGAACACGAAAATACCATTAACTTGTCCCTCTAGCCTATTGTTTTATGCGCCGTTTTCGGTGTTTTTTGACTCAATTATGACGTGTCTTGCTTTTCTTTTCATCGCCTTTAAATCACTTCATTCTATCGGTGCGAATTACCGACAATTATAAATGAAAGTAGAGTTTTCGTTTTGTGTCATTGATTTGAAACAAACCGGTATTACGTACGTAAATGGATTCGATAAAATAGCGTAACATCGATTATTTGGGTCGTTGTTGTTTGCTAAACACTCACCTTAACAATTAGACTTTGGGTCCTAGCTATAGGTCCTTTATCTTCATTTATTGTCTGTTGATAATTGATATTGTTCATGACATCGTAATTAACGAAACTAAAATCATTATAGCTGACAATATCATTTTCAACTAGTGATTGTAGCGATTGTCTCCATTCTTGTTCTTTCATTTCGCTTAATTTATCGCGATCCTGCTTCTTGCGATTACCTAAATCGCGGACGCTCATCGAGCGTTTCAATAAATTCTTCGATCCTTCGCCAATATTAACTAATTTCTTTATAAATGACGTCGATCGTTTGATCTGTTGTGATTTTTGATTCAATTCCATTGCTGATGCATATTTTTTCGAACGCAACATCGAAACATCAGCATTCGGATCGAAATCATCGTAACATTCGGCATGTTCAATCGTATCGTTGTCCTTATTTGATTTATGATGTTTTTTTGGAAATAATGAACGAAACGATAACTTTTTTTTAACATTTTTATTGTTCTTTTTGGCTTCAATAACAGGATTGATTGTTTCACACACGACATTATTATCATTTACATCGACACAATTTTGATAGAGCCCATCGTCAATTATCGATATCCTGCGATGGGCCTTCTTCAAACTGCGTTCATCGACGTTTATTTTTCGATCACGCGCCATTACTACCACTTCACTATTATTATTATTGTTAATATTAATATCGTTATCACTCACTATTTTATCACAAATTTCCACCAATAATCCATACACGAACTCACCAACTTTACAACTATTATCATCAAATTGACAATTTCCGTCCGCACATAGAAAATTATCATCATCATCATCATCGTCATTATCAGCATCGTTGTTTGATTTAATTCCTGATAAACGAAGCTTCTTATCATTATTGTTGTTCGTAGTACTGTTCACGATATTGTAAACAATTGAAGATTCTTCCGATACCATATTTTGTTACGTCTCGTTTTTTCTCAAAATTTTTGATTTCGATAAAGTTGTAAAACTAAAACGAAACAGACGGGGAAATTTTTGGAATTCTCATTTGGCTAGAGTCGTAAATAATATCGCGTCATCTTTATCAAGGTTACATTTTGATAAGAGCATATTAGATTATGTTGGAGATGTTGAAACAACAATATTGCTGAATGGAGTTGTAGTTTAATTGAAGGCAAATAGAGAAAAAATAACAGACATTTTGATCGTTTCAATTCCCAAACTTGTGTCGAATTTAATTAGTTGGTGGCCAATTATGAAGAAAAACTTGGTTACTGTAACTAATTTGGCTCAATTAATCAAAGACGAGAAACTTTATCAAGTCCGGAATGGTAACCAGTTTTTCCTTTTATTTATTGTCCTTTTTGATAGATTATTCAAGGTTAGATATTTATAATTTCTATTGTAACTAATGATCGTTAATCGCTAATGTTTAGTCTTATCAAGAATTATGTGCGTTATGAAACACAGTCGGTGATAACGGCTATTTTTGTATCAATAGTCGGATAAAAGGGGTCGATTTTCCCGAAATTGAGTCAATGTAGCGTGAATTTTAATTATGATTGATTGAAATTCAGGCTACACCCTTTCTCTCTATTTGAGCAAATTTATAGGAAAATTTTACAAGTTGCAATTAAACCGTCTTATCATTGTGTGCTATTATCATCAAAGTTAATTGCAGTTGGGTAATTTTTTTAGTTTTAGTTTTGTAATTATTAGCAATTTTCTGTAAAATGTTGCTATTTCCAACAAGACGTCTCTTTACACTTGAAATTTTCATAAAATCCGACAAAAAAATTGGCAACTAAATTTGGCAAATCTCCAAAAATCCTTGAAATTTGTCTTATACGAATGCCTACAAACATGCATACATTCTCGTGTACATATTTCAACTAAATGAGAAAAAATATGATTACGTCAAATAGCACTTTCGATCGATTTTTTCGTGTTGAATTAGAATAATTTTGGCAGGTTGATAGCAGGAAATTCACATTTATTGCAGGCTATTTTTTGTTGGAAATTGTTCTATTTATCCATCGATGGTAACTGTCTATCATCGGAATCATGTATCGTTTGATTCTTGACAAGTTTTTGTCGAATTCAGAGAGTCGTTGAGCTAGCGCAATTCGAACATAAAAACAAGACAAATAACAGAACAGAAAGTTGCACCTAATCAGGAAACAGAATCAATAACAAAAGCGAAACTATCTAAATAGTTATAATAAATTGCTATGCAATTGTTGGTAATTAAATCGTAATTATTTTCGATTAAATTGGTTGGAAATAATTCAACGTGAAAAGTCTTAGATAGACCGAAAATTAAACGAAATATTAGAGCGTCGATATTATAATTTAGAAATATTTAATTACGAAAAATTCGATGGAAAAGCAGCAAGACATTCAATATTTCAACCGCAAGGTATTTTTTAACAATATTCTCTCGAATTTTCCTCTAATATGAAAATAATATCGTGTTAATGATATTGGTCGAATGAAAGAGATGTACATAAATAAATCAGTGGAACGGGCGCCAATACATAATTGAATCATATTGTAGGCAACGAATAAATTCGGTATAAACTTCGAATTTTTGTCAAAATAGATTACTTTCTTTCGTTGTCTAAGAAAAAATTCCATTCTGCATATTGTTGTACAACTCAAGGTTTCTCTTACTTTTATTTCCCCGATTTTCTTATAAAAACGATGATTCTACTCAATAGTGAGTAATCTGAAGGAATTAATCACGAAATCTACACAAATACACAAACAAAATTTCTAAAATGGCACAAACACAAACACGTATACACACAAAAATCACGGATCACAATCGGTGTTTATTCATGAATTTCGGTTTGATTTGAGAAAGAAAAGCGATACGGTGATTTGACAAGTTTATAGATTAGAAAAAAAAACACCAATTTACCACTCAATCTCGCTGATACACCATGTGATTGGCGAAAAGGTGGGAATATCTCAATATAAAACGTAAAAATTCCGTTGTACTTCTATTTAGTGGATATTTAGAATAATACAACGTGTTTCTTTATAGATTATAGCGAAATATGCCAGTGTCGGGTCCGTTGTCGTTTTATTTAAGGAAACAAATTTAGTTGCTCCCTCCAATAATATCGTACAGATATATTAAAAATAGCCGGACATGTTAAAATAAGAAAACACAAAAATTACACTTGAACTTTCATCAAATTCTAGTTTCGCTTGGTTCTAAAAAAATAATAAAATAAGATAAAATAGAAGAAAAATTGTAGAGAATCCGCAACGCCACTGCTGAATGCACAATCTAACAAGGTTGTTCCAATAATTAGTTTCATTATTAATTACTTTGATTGTATAATTGAATTAGTTACCATGTCCTATATCACGTCCACCTAGAGTCGAAAATTCGAAAATTTCGTTGCATTTTATCAATATTCCAAAGGTTATGCAATCGTGGTGATTCATTATTATTTTGATAACAAACAATTGTACAATAAAACTCGCTAATCTTATCAAAATTATGGGGGTTTAATTGGAATTTACTATATTAGGTATGTTTATGAACTATTCTAGTCTTTGATTTGTGTGACTGTGACCTAATTATGTCCATAAAAATCAGCGATATTAGTTTACAATAACAGGATCTCAAGGGGAATTCCTGAAATTCTAACATTGCTTGTATAATTCAATTTCAGTCACAGTCGCATCCTGACAGGAATCCGTTCGCCAAAAGTACTTTTATAACTTCACCGAAAAAAACGAAAGGACGATTTGATAGAGTTTCAATTGATCGTAGGCAACCAAAGTTACTTTTAGTTTCTACTTTCTCGCATTTCTCAGTGTGTTTCAAATTTACCAAAAGAACAAAAACTCCAATTTTTAAAAGTCAAAATAAACAACCCGATTCTCAACACCGCCTTTTCTGTTTACTCGAATCAAATTTGAGGTGAAATACAATTGTAGATTGAGTTAATCGTGTAAGAATTCTAAGAAAAATTGGAAGAAATAAAAACATTGTGTCGGCGGCAATTTGACATTGTACGTCTCGACGCCAACAAACAAACAACGACGCTTTCAAAATATAAGCCATCTAGATATTTATAACAATGCAAGTGAATTGTTGTGTTCATTAGACGAACACAAATTGAGCGAAAATTGTAGACCATCATTATTATTTTAACAATCTTTGATCTTGTCGTGTAAATATAGTCGTTATACAGTCACTCGGAAAAAAAACGTTAGTCAATTAGCGCTATTTAATTACTATAGATTGGTCGCAATTCAAAGCAATTCACTTATAAAGTTTGTTCCAAACGTGCCAGAATCGAATTAGTTTGATTTCATCAACTTCGCCTAACTGTAAATGCAAGGTGGGAGCGTCTTGTTCAATATGAAGTCCTTTACCAAATTTGCAGCCTTATTCCGGGTAAATGCAGTCGTTCTAGATTTGGTTGCTTCAACGTATAACTAAACGTACCGCGTGTTTCACTTAAATCGTCCCAGGTGTTATTGACGGATTCATATCAATTAAACCCCATAGTTCATTAGAAAGTTGGTTGAAAAAACGCTTTTGAAGCCGATGATTCACAAAAACTCAAGTGTTTCTTCATTGCATTTTAGAATAAACCGCGAACCCTTCCTACCCATTCTAGAATAAAATAGAGGCAAATGAGATAATGTTAGGAGCGTCTCTGAAAAATTCGTTTTTGAGCAACTTCCCGATGAGCTACCTAGTCAAATTTTGCTCAATCAATCTACAACGGTTTGCTATACGAGCTAGTTTCTTTGAACTGAAACAGGTGGTATATTTCGCCAAATTTCAACCACAATATTGACTAGTTCGTATTCTAATTTTACACATTTATACAACATTAATATCGTGATATATTCGCTATATCTGTACGTGTATTTGTTGAAAAACCGTGCAGCACGCTATAGTTGTTGTATCGATTCTTCCCCTAAGTAACATCTTCGTGTATTTAGATCGTTTTTATGGATAATTGTACCGGCTAAAAATGATATAAATAACACACTTCTACATAGTCGTTTGTTCCGTTTTAAAACCGATTTCTAATTTACAATTTAAACATAGAAGTAATAAAATTCACGTTGTTGCCGATATAATGGCTAGTTATTTATTCTTTTTCCTTCAATAATATCTACAATTTCAGGAATTTCCATATTGAAGTCAAAATGAGTATTTGCCGTTTATTCAAATAATTTCTTATTTGAAACATTTTGTGACGGAATAGTTGAACCGTAAATCCAAATTGACACAAAGAAGAATGTATCGGACTGTTCGATATAAAAGCTTCAGGTATTGTAATAGACCTATAAAAATGAAAAATTTACATTTCATTGATTTCCGAAAGATATACGAACAGATCAGATTGCACCATAAAGAAAAACCGTAATATTGAACAACACAACAGATAAGTCACCGTCTTCCATCTTTATAATTAAACAATACAAACCCCGACGATCCCCATTATTTTATTTTATACGAATTCGATTTCTACCCTTGTCCAATCTATATTTAACGAATTCATTAGTTTTACTTTCGTTATTTCGTTCATACAACTTTTTTCGGTAATGATCGTTATCTTTATGTTATTGTTGTTGTTATTGTGGTGGGTACTCCCAAGAGATAGGTGCTTGCATGGTACTTAAAGTAATAAAAAAAGCAACTACATAATAGGGGATGTATACTCACCCATCAAACAGCGATATTAACAAGGGAAAACTTACCGTTACCGAAGACGACTTATAAATCGGAACATCCTTGGGCAAGGAAACAAGTTTCCCATCTGTGGAACAAAAATAAAAGCCACATAAAGTTTAAATTATCATACATTTCGAGTAGTTGAAATCAATAATGAATCTTCAATGATAATAATAATGATCAAATATACCGCTTACAAAGGATATTATAATATTTGGAGGTCGTCTGGGTATCTGCCAATTTTCACAACAATAGAATCGAATTAAGTGCTTGTTCCTGTACGATCAACTTGATAGTAACTCGGCTTTTATCTCGAGACAAAGTAAAGTTTGATTACCGTACAAGTTTCCCTGCTTCCGCTACAAAGAAAGATTACCATCTGATATGATATCTCTAATTATTTACGATTTTGATAGTGTTAAGGAGAGTAAATCGGGTAGAATTTGCCTCTTTTTACCGATATATAGGCGCTCTTTTGTTGGTGAACAAATAAGTTTGAAAGTTGGATCGTGATCGATGAGAAGAATAGATCATTCAATTGTGTAGTTCATGAAAAGGTTGACAAAAGGGGAGGGAAATCCGCTTCTTAAACGTTAAAGTCAATAGATTGAATTTTGGGAACTGTTGAGAAGTTCGAATTTTAGTAGTTGTTGTTCCGAAGAGAATCCATAAACTATAAAAGGTCTTCACAACTTTTTACAGCTCTATTATAGTTTCATAAAATATTATCCTGTAAAATAATACAAACACACTAGCGTGTCATATTAGAAAGAATGTCGCTACTGTAATCCCTAATGTTCTCTTATTTTCTACCCTTGTAATCATTATTTATTACATTATCTTTTTCCAGGTGTTCTATTCTATATACCTGTTATGTGTTAATTAATTGCAGTTTGTATGTTTTGAAGTCTAGTGAAAATAGTTAGGGATCGTTGGGACGAAAACTTAGTCAATTAGAGACGACTATTGTTCAGAGAATTGGAAGTTTTCGTTCATTTTATACAGAAAATATGCAAAATTTGGTTTTAATTAAAATTGAAGTCGGGTGTAGATAATACCGGAAATATAAAAAAAAACAACTCAATAATAACTAATTTGCAATGAAAATAGAACGCAATCGATATTAAATTTTCTAAATTTTCAGTTGATTTGATGGTTTTCAAGAGAATTAAGACAAATTTCAATATAAATTTATTTTTGAAAATTTGTACACGAGAAAGAATCAAGACAATTGTGAAACCCTACTTATAATTCGAGAAAATTTTCCAAATGATTTCCATTTCTTCAGTTTATCGATAATTTCGTTACCTTTTCAACAACATTGTGGGAAAATTACGAACGAAAAAATTCAATTTTCGAATAGAATCATTCGAATTCTGTTACAAAACGTGAAAATAATATTTCATTTTGTCTTTGATTTCTTAAAAATGGAAATTTTCAGCATACTACATTTCCCATGTAGTTGTAGATAAAGTGTCGTCCGACTTACCAGCATGCAAGAAAACATCAAAATTCTTTCATTTTCTTAATTTTCCGGGCGCATTATAATAAAGAAAATTACAACAAAATTTCGAAATTTGTTCAGAAAAACGGACGGTCCTTGTAAGATTAATATCGCTTTGAAGGGTTGTTTGAGGGCCTCTTGACAATATTTCGCCTAAATAAATGAAACATTTCGATGGTCAAAGTTTTATTTTGGCTCTCAGGGGGTCTTCTTTATTAGTCGCAGATTTTGTTGGACTTAGGAACAAATTTCCCATTATGAACTTCGTCTGCTAAATTTCTGAAAAACAAACCGTTTGGCTTCCTCTACTCAAACTCTATTAAATTGATCTCTATTAGAATATTCTAAGGTTTATGCGACTGGTCAATATGTTGAACGGACACGTTCAAATGGTCCCTGAAATCGCTCCAGATGCACGTCTGATAAGCATAGTTGACCGATTACACAGAGTTGAACTTAGCCAATTAAATTGCGCCTTATCAAGTGCTAGCTTATCGATTAGCGCAAAATACTTGATCGTCTCTATCGTAATAGTTATTTCAGTTTTAAAATATTGCCGGTGTATTTACTTGACATGAACAATTTATTAACTAAACAGGAAATAAACAATTAATCAATTGATGTATTTGTTATAAAGATAAATAAGTTAAATTAAACTGTAAGTTATTAAAAAGTAATCGTTATAGATATAAATCAAGAATATTTATCGGTATTATATACAGTCCAATTTAAAGCTCGTAATACAACACAAAATCCATAATCTAAACGGGAACGCAATAAAATCGCTAGAAATAATAAAACAAGGCTAAATCCTATAATTCTTACGTTTTCGTGTTGCCGTTGCGGGCTCCAAATTCTAATAAATACAGCACTTTAATATTATAAATGGAATAATACCAGTACCATTATTGTTTATAATGTCTAAATAGAAAAATAAAAATAAACGTACACGTTCCACCACAATCAAATCAATCTATAGATAGGAGAATCGTGTTTAAGGGTAGCGTTAGTTACGAAAACTACCCCCGAAACAACACATACACCTAGACACACGTACATTAAAGTAGACGCCACCGGTCGTCGTCGTCGTTACCACCAACATTCGAACAAATTGTGTACGCGTCCTTGTACAGGCCGTTTCTAATATAAGCTAGAAAACTAAAGCTGGTATCATTTCAATTGCAAAGGGACGATTGCGGTTGAACACGATAACACCCTCGCGTCGTCTTGAAATTAAAACAAATACAGGGGTGAATGTGTCCAATACGAGCTCAGTTGTTGGAAAATTTCGGTTGATATTTTTGAATTATTTTTATAATTCCACCGTCAGGCTGTTTTAATTGCAATAACGGTGACACATTAATTTACTCTTGGACAGGACGTATTTTATGGTGGTGGTTGTAGTAGTTGTAGTATTTGCATGTGAATGAAGATATAAATCAAACTGTCATGTATATACTTATTCTACATTATTAGAATGAAAATGGAATGTTTCCCTAAACGACAACATGCATTATTATTTATTCAATCTAATCATATTTCCTTTCTTAAATCGATATTTCTCCGGCATTCTTTAATGGAAATACTCGAATCTATTGCGATTTTTTTCAGATTTATTGTTGAATTTATTGAAATCGAATCGATAATTGGCAAAGTAATCTTCTCCATTCTCCAGTGTGTCACCGATCATACAAATTCCAGCTATTGTTCTCAAATGGTACATCTCTCTACAACCGATCTAGAGGGAGACGATAAACACAACAAATAACAACATCCCAATGATAAATGGAGTTAATCTCGTGTGATTAATTCACTGTAACGTTGATATCTAGTCCGTTGGCGACAGGTATTGAACTGTATCGATCAAATCCGATATAGAAGCATACAAATCATTCGAATTTTTAGTGGACGATTGACCACAACAAAGTAGAATATTACAGACCGATCTGAATATGAAAGAACTCGAGATTTTTTCAATAAAACCGGGGATTTTCAAAAGTATAAGAGTCTACTTATTGTAAAATCCTAATATAGAAAGGACCTACTTATAATGTTTCAGGATTTGTGTCCACATTAGAGTGGTTCCACAGTAAATCGATTGATCATGAAATTGTAAATTCAGTTCGAATTATTTACTGAATCAGCAATAATGTTAGACAATGCAAATTTTAGGATATGGTGTCAGCTCCCTCATTATTGTCACCTATTCGCACGATTCGGCCGCTCAACATTTGGTTTGTTACACAGCAATTCTTAGGGTATTTCAACCTTCTTGACGTTAATTTGATAGAAAATTGCCGTTAATTGAATTTTGCCGATTAAAAGCTATTGTATATGCAACAATCAGTCCTAATGAGAATTGTATAATTGTAGTAATCAATTTAACACCTCACTAATTGTGTGGAATTCGAATTTAATCGATAAATTGTGCTGGATTCACTATCCACTAATTTATTTGAAATAACGAGACTAATATTGGTTAGTCGATTCTAATTATTTATTTGAATAAGGGTTATTTAGAGAAGCAACACATCGACTTGTACGTGATTTGTTTGAATTGCGGATAAAGGATACTAGAGGATGGTGAAATTTCCATTAAAAACTCCGATTAAAATTAATTGAACATAAACAGAATATTGTGTGGTGCTTTCAACGCATACCCGCCGATACCGAAAAAAAATAAACCAACTATTGTGTCGATAATGAGGAAATTTTCATTCAATGTTTTCGAAAAAGCTGCGTAATTACACGAGAATTCTCTGATTTTTTATACAGTTTCTAGATTGCCGCCCTCTTCCACTTAAATTCAATCGATAATCCGGTATTTTCCATTGTTTATAATTATTAATATTCTGCCACTTGATTACTATCTTTATTATCACTTTGAGCGTTGTTTTATTGTTTAATTTTTCCATTAATAAAAGGGAAAATTACAAAATCGAACTTCGAAATATCAATTGCCACCTAAAAATAGTCGTGTGCGTGTAAAATGTCCAATGACCTTTTTATAGAAAATTTGTCTCAATAGCCGAGAAAAACGGTTATAAAGGTGATGAATTATCCAATTTTTAATATAAATATTGACTATTTGGTATTGTTAAAAGGGTGCGTGTTGATTATTGCCATTATCCGGTCGAATTATATTTAGAACTTTATATTTTTTCAATTTTAGTTCAAGGTAGAGAAATTCTCGAGCCTTCTATCCGAATCGATATGGCAAATATTAATGACGATGATGGAAGCCAACCGCATTTTTGTACATCGATTTCCGTTCGCTAACAATTTGAATAATTTCGTGAGCATCTCTCGATATTAGTTGTGGTCGACAAATCAGTTTTGTACTAGGTCGATTTCGAATAGCTCGGATTGAAATCAAATTTTAGCCAATGTTACAAAGCTGCAAGTTCAACTCGAATCTAGTTTATCAAATTGAACCAGATTCATAATATAATCCATCATATTTTCGTAAATACGAGCCTGAATCCGAACTGAAGTTGAAGAGAATCCTTGATTGATGGTGTCGCTTCGTTTTGCTAACTAAATTATTGAAACTAGTTTAAAAATAAACTAAACAGATATGATACATTCATATACAGATGGTATTTCAAGTTTATATTTTTAATATCCGCGGAGATTTGTACAGAGTAGTGAGCATTTCAGTCGTATCAATTTCACTCACTGTCAAATCGTCACACTACCATCTTTGAGACGGTGCAATTTCCACTTATAACCACCAACCACCCCTATAATACAGACTTACAGTGGAGAATTCCACGGTAAAGAACGTGCACCAACTCCGCAATCATTTATATATTTCACCACCACTTTCTACTAAAACACGTACGAACGTGAACTCATTTAATATCAATCTCTCTAGATGTTACAAACATTAGAAGGTTGATACACATACATAATATCCCAGGTTGTTCTTCCAATTTTTTTAATGAGAAAACAGTCCAACCAGCTGGCCCATATTCGAAAGTGTTCTTAATGGAAAAAGTAATTTTCCATCGGTGGAAATTTATCTTCGGTGGTAGCGGAATTATGTAAATAAATTTTGCAGAATTCGGCTCACATTGCCGAAGTTTCGCCGTTTCGCATCAACATCTACACTAAATTAAAACCGAAACATGTACACAAATCTTCTGTTGTTTACATTTGGCGAAAGCAAAGTTTGGATATTTTATTACAGTCAAATTTGAATTTCAAAGACTAGCACGATAAAATTGCAACTTTGCTGAAGTCAAGCTGTCCGAATCCGAGTAGATGAAGTATAGACGATTTCAGGCAATTATTAGTTTCCGGGAAACATGAGTCTCTAATCAGGAAAGATTCTCATTACGGGATTTGTAACTTGTTAAGTTGCATGAAATTATCTTGTAGTATTTTTTAAATAAGTTTTCGCCTTTTTAGAGTAATTTTAAAATTGCCAAGATACTTGCAGATCTCATTATCTCTTCAAATTAAATTTACTAATTAACTACTAGCTTGCAGTAATTTATATTTCCTGATATTTACAAGTTTTTCTTCTAAATTGTAAATTATGACGATTGATTTTTATTGCAATTGTAACACTTTTAGTTGGACAAGTTATCCGTGTTGTTTGTCGGATAAGAAGCTTGAAAGTTCACTGGAGCTTATACGTTATTATCCTCCTACACTTTATCGAAGTTATACAAGTTTGTGTTTGTATAAATCCGTGAAATGGACAAAGGATCCGATGATTTCTGCTCGAAATCGAACATTATCGCATTATTTCAACGAGAAAAAAGCCAATAATGGGCGCTCTCTATCAACGAATAGTAGAGATTCGGGTGTATTGAAAATACTCACCTGTTGTGTATAAAAGTGCGTCTAATCGTTGTATCGATAGGGAATGTAAACCGCTTTCCACTGTATCCGAATGACTGAAGAACGTGCCGGATCCCACCGTCCATAATTCTCGCTCCCTCATCTCAGCACTGCAAATAAATTCTCTCAATTATTCCAAATTAAATGGGAAATTATAAAATTGTGTAATTCGTTTTGAAATTGTTACAATTTCACTTTATTGTTGCGCTAGTTAATCGGCGCATCCACCAATTTTTCTCCTACTTATCCACACAATACAACAATTGAAAATTACAACAATCGTACAGTTTTAATTGTGTAATTCTTTTATTCAAATGCGATCGTGATTTATTAATTAGCAACTGTAAAAATTTAATTTATAGTCTAGATGGTAATTATTGCCGTTAGTGACGACAGCCTTCTATAATCATTACAATCAACTAACAACCGTAATTACCGACCGTCTAGTCCTCTTCAAAACTTGTTAATTAATATTCAACTGTTTACGAATTAATTCTATTGTTGGAAAGTATACACTCTTGATTTTATATAGCATAAGACTGCCAATCTTATGGACACAATATTTGTTTATTTTATCCGGAAATAATTATTCTAAGCTACTTTAATTATTCGATCGAATTTTCGAATTTTTCCCATTATCTTCTTCGATATTATAATTGAATATTTTAATACTAAATCGGCTTATTTTAAGCGGCTTTGTTTAAGCAATATGTCGTTGTCGTCTTATCAAAATTTCATTAATTTTAATGCGGCTACTTTATGGTTAATTTCGGAAATTATATGTTTTAGCGTTTTTTTCTCGTTGAATTCGAAATCGTTTCGAAATTTGGAATTTCTCTCAAATTTTCATTTCAATGTCAAGAAAGTGTTTAGAATTGTTTACTTCAACACATTCCATAGATAATTATATCTATAATAGTTATTATATGCATGTTGTTTCAATCCAGGTCAACAACTATTCATCTTTTCTTTTTAGAGAACTACTGTTGTACAAGAGTACGTTAAAATAATACGATTTATAATAGAATTTAAACAAATCTTCAATTACATAATTATTATTAATATAATTCGTTAAATGCATCGTTGATTATATAAACTTGCATATTGTTGTAATTTTAGGGTCTCTGTCAATGACACATACAAGAACCAGAACGAGGAGATAAAAGCCTCGAAGGCTTTGTCCGGCCAAAGTTGCTGGCCTCGTTTTATTCCTCTAAAAAGCCAACACTATCAAACAAGTACCAGCTGATAATAGTGACGTGTTAGCTGTGGTACCAGCCTACAACTAAACCCGTTACATATATTTGGGTAATTTCTTTCAAGTTCTTGTTTCGAACACGATCGCGATCACGACACGGCCAAGATTTATCAAAAATAACGGTCCATTGTGATGCATTGATCCGGATTCTCGATCTTTCGATTTTTTACTAGATTTCAAACGAAAGAATTAGCGATATGATTAGTTGGATATCGAGGGGTTATTGGTAGAAATAATGTAAACAATGGGGCATTAGTGTGATTTGAATAGTAGGTCTGTGGATGAACCGAACAAAACCGCCTCGGGGTTTAGGTCAGACGACGATACAACAACAACAAAACAACATTTGTCCTGGTCGTGCACTTTTACGACTAATAAAACTTTTATTAAGTTGAATTGACATTGAATAATATCGGTAATACCGGAAGATACAATGATCTCGACCGTCCTAAATCCAATTATAATCGAGAGAAAACTAGATGAACTAGCTAACGGCATTGATTATCTAACTTTTAAATCGACTACAATTATCGTGGAAACTACCGGATTTTCCGTAAATTATCGAGGTGAAAATCTGGGGAAAATTTGATTATACCTCTCTAGAATCAATCCGTGCATTTGCTAATATTCGAGCACTTTGTCATCTGTATGAAAAATTCTTCACACAACTGAAATACTTTAAGTGGAACTGAAGAGATGTTTGTATGTCGCGCCGCGAAACTAAACTAAAATCATATACATGAGCCGGTTTCGTGCTTTGCCAAAGACAAAGAGAAAGCAGATATCAGAATTCTATATGCGTTGTTCTTAAATGAAAGAAAGAAGGGAAAAAAGTACCGACCAGTTCTTTCGATATTTGCTTTTTCTATGCTGAAGAAAAAATGCTTTAGAAATTGTGCATAGGTCACTAATTCGCTGTTCTAAATTATGAAAGTGATTTTTTTCAATTGATCGTGGTCTCTACTTCAATTTCTACCCGATTCTTTGCTATATTTAACAATACAAAGAGCTCTTCTGCAATTAATTTTACTTGTAGACTTATGAAACTACTATGTCTGTTTGAAATTGTCAATGCATCCATCAAAGATGATCATCTTATGTTGCCATTAAATTCTAATCTTTAGCCATAATTGGGACATAAATTGTAAATCTTTAAATGTACAGAAATATTTCTGAACTCAGTATGCCTCCTTAGTACCGAGGTATCTTATTGTTAGTAGAAAGGTTTCCACAGCAAGAGGTTCTATAGTCTAGTAGAACAGATTTTCTAAGCGACTGTTGAAAATTTTGGCTATTTCTAATTGAACGTCCATTGTAAAAATTATTGAGCATTATTTTATTACTTAAATCACTCCCTAAAAGGTCCAAAGCAATAGAAAAGGCTCCTGAAGCAAAAATCAGCATAATGGGCATATTAAATTACCAATTTTTAAGGCATTTTGCCTTATCATGCATCTATCATGCATCTATCAAAAACAATTATAATTAAGCAATTTGGATTGCTTTAAGTCTTGATTTTTAGTTATTGTAATCGTTAATATTTCTACTTTTTTGGTCCAGATTTCCAAACATTTTCATAAGTAACAACCAGTTTTTCAAACGAATTTTGTAGAATAATTGTTAAAAAAAACAGGAAATTTGGGCACTTTTAGTTAAATTTATGGATAAACTCTTATCGTTTTGAGGAAAATTTTTGAATTTTAGACTAGATTTTGAAATACTTATCCATTTTGATAAATTTTGCTATTGGAGAACAACTTTTAGTCAGTCTTCAACGTTCATTTTAACAAGTTTTGACGGCAATTTTTAACACATTTGGAAATTGAATCCTTTTAAAGAGCGAGTTTTGAGGCTTTAGAGGCTCTTCGAGTCCAGATTTTGAGGCATTTTGACGATAATTTTTAACACATTTGGCAATTGAATCACTTTAAAAGCAGCCTTTTAAGGCTCTTCGAGTCTAGATTTTGGGCCATTTTTAACCAAATGTGAAAGTATAAGGTTAGAAATAATCTAGGGTGTTTTGTTAATAATCCATTTTTAGTTGGTATAGCCAAATTTCCCCTAAAATTTCTAACCTTACAGTCCCAAGTTTGGCGAATGTCAGTCTTACGCTGAATGTTCATTAGCTCTTGTTGTATTTATAGAATTTGTGAATTATTTATCCAAGTTTTTTCTATTCTGAATATTTTAAACTCAAATCAGTAATTTTGTTCGTAATTTTCGCAAAATTTTACAAAAAACGAATATTTTGGGGTTGAAAATTTTAGGATAAAGATCTGGGGACGGATCAATCTTTCTTGCTTCCGTCTTTTTTTCTTGCTTATTTATTTCTTTATTTACGCACTAACTTAAATCGCTGCCACTGGTTGAATCAAATTTTTCGTAATCCCTGTAAGAATCAAATTTAACTAAATCGGCATTGTACTATCCAAAAACAGATGGCGATAGAGGTAAAGAATATAAAGTCCTCTATTCGGGAAGTTTCTTCTACCGTGTACGAGATGTCGTCAAGTTTCAATTTAATCGTTGATATCGCAAATGTTTCAAAATTTCAGGTAGCATAATAAAAAAATCAATAAATTTGTTCGTCCAAAAGACCACCCGGTTTCTCACCTACAATATAAATTCGATTTTTTTATTGTTTGCTTTCTGGTGTGTTTGCAATTTTTTTATGGTTAGAATTGCTCACGTTTATTGTCTACTATTTTATTGAAAAACAAGAATAATAATCGTTTGTATTTTTGTCAGTTTTCATTGAAAACACCACCGCCCACCTTCATTCTTGTTTCTAATTTTATTTATTTCTTCCTGTCTCTTTTATAAGCGAAGCGTATAAACTGTCATGAGGCTCCGATTAGTTTTCATCAAGTTAAATACTAAGATTTTTCTCAAGTTTTCTTGCCTTTCTATTTTTCCAACGTTTGCTTGTGTTTTTTTTCTTTCGTTCATTTTTCCCAACATAGTTTGTTTCACAATGTTCTATTTGGTCCAGTTTGAATTAACAACACCGTATCCGAATTCTATCGTTTGCCAAGGCAATTATTTTTTCGGCTTGTTATCCAAAAAGACAACTCCACCGTGCAGAGATGGATTAAATTACAGTTTTTTCTCTTGTTTCTTTTTCGGAAAATTGTACATTTTTGAAATAAAAGCGACATAAATATTTAATAAAGACAGTGTACGATTCCGAAATTTTGTGTTGTAGTAGAATGTCCAAATTTTAACTCGTCGTGCAATTTATTGCGACAAATAAGTTGCAAGTGTGCTATTGCATTGTAATTTATTACATTCTACTAGACAGGTATTAAGTAAATCTATCAAAATGAAATTTGTTCCAATTCCATTGAAATTTATCTGATAGTTGCTGTTTTTCTATACGATTAGTTGCGCCTGTAGTCGCCCCTGTTTTTTCTTCGTTTCGCATTTGGCATCCCCCCAGTATTAATAATAATAAGGGGTTCGGTACGGTCACATCCCGACTTTAATGAACTTGTACAGGAAGTCGATGTTCGTTTTAATTAGGGCCCCCGAAACTTTGCTCACTTATGCGTATGCATGTAGAAACTTGGGGAAGACCCAACGACTTTTGCATACTTCAACCGAATCTGGCTAAAAATAACAACAATGACAAGATTCAAACAATAAAGATTCAGTTACAAGACGATTATTGTTTCTAAAGACGAAATTTCTGTGATTTTTCAACAGTATAGAAACAGTTCAATAACTGTCCTATCTTGTGTTTGTGTCTATGGGTCGTTAAAATGATATTCTTTCCGGCCCTTAGAGATCTAATAGAAATAGCAGAACACTGTAGAATGGATTTAACAGAATGTCCATTAAACGGGCTACATAATGAGGTTTTTGTCAATGGTAAGGGTGTTTACCACCCTCTTGTAGTCATCATTTATTTTTTCCACAAAAACACTAAAGCGCCCATTGAACAACAGACAGCCGGAATGGTGCTCATTGTCGTCTCATCCGGTCGGCCATTTTCTCTTCATTTTCAAAATTGATCGTAACAGGTGTAAACGTCAGGTAGACCACAGGTAATTCATCCGATTGGTTGCAAACGGGTCAAATGAGACGTTTTTAAGGTGGAGCCTCTCGGAAAAAATCCAACCGCAATTAAACGATGACAATAATTATAGAATAATGAGAAATAAAAAAAAATTTGGCTTGTTTATTTTAAGCGTGTGGATTATAAATGGCTACCGGAAATATTAAATACGAAATGGGACAGTTTCGTATGGCGCCGAGTTATTGAAATTTCTTATGTTCCGACTGGGGGATAAACGTGATGAAATCAGAGAGTTGTCTTGTGTTCCGGCTATTGTTTAAAGCGGGCCACACACGAATCCACGATAACAGCCCCGTAACTCATTAGAGCCGTTTGAATCGATTCGAATTGCCGACAAGGGAGGACTCTCTATCAATAGGGTTGGTGTCTTTATTAAATATGTTTTTTGTTCGACTTTGTTTAGTATAGGAGTTGTTGACGATGCGTCGTATCTGGATTTGAATAGGCGTAACGTCATATATCAAAACCGAACTGCTAATTATATTCTCTTGAAACCGTAAATGAGAAATGCAAGAATCAAAAAAATAAAAATAAAACTCTAACTACTGTAACGTTCGATAATTTAACTGGCCTCCATTCACTAAAAATTCGTCTGGTATAAAATGATGAATGGGAACGGTTTATCGAATCGTTTTCCACTTAATTAATTGATTAAATTTGATGGACTTGCAGTACACAGAAATAGATAACATTGAGAAAAAATCGGATAAAAAGAGGATAGATGTACGGTTCAAATTCAACAAAGATTCCCATTGAGTGGACTGGTTATTTCGTTGGTTGGTTGGTTTTCTTCGTTATAATCAATTTTAAACATGAATAGGATGTACAATTGATGTTTTATTTATGTTAAACAAAGACACAGAGAGCGAAACAGCCATATAAATGAGCTTGTAAAATAAATATCGACTAATTACATGATGTTTTATACTTCATTATGATTTGTATACATAACGAGCAAATATTTAGAAATTAAGGCGTAAAAATGCCGGCTCTACATGTAAACAGAAGGCGAAACATCACTCCATGAGAACTATATCGGCTTTATTCTCCTTCTCTATGTATAGATTCTGTTTTTTACCCAATTTGTCCTTCGATGAATTAATTAAATTAAACGATTTTTCTAGATCGTGATCGTTGGAAAATTTTCCGATACCGAATCGGGGGACAGCTGACTTTCTTCAACAGAGACATAGCATCCTGTGGTGGTTGTTGTGGAGCTATCGGCCCCCCTTAGATAGGTTCCTGAACACTTGTTCTCCATATATTATCCGTCACACTCTTCGCATCCATCACTAATCAAATAAAAAAGCGTTATTATTAATGCCGTCATTGTTGAAATAGAATACAATTATTAATTTCAATTTTTTCCAAATAGCTTTAAAGATCTGGGATTTTCCCAATTGTTGACGGCTTGTTGATAACTTGAAACGTTCTTAGAAGTGTCGAAATATTCAATAGTAAAACAACACTACTTGAGAAGCCTCTTTCTTCCCCATAAAATACCTGCATGTTCTCGTAAAAGGGATGAAAGCGTGTGTAAATATAAAAATTTGGGAATTTCCACCAATTTAGACGTAAAGGTGCCGAATATTGCCTTTTATTGCCACAATGAATACCAGCTTTAAAATCGCCAAATTGTCGAAAATTTTGCATTGATTTTTTACACCTGATATTCAGTTATCAAGCACGAACGTGTAATAAAATAACTCGGAAATTTTCAACTGGGAAAAATACAAATTTACAATATTAAATACCATCCAGATGTTGACCATCTTTAAGAATAATAAAGGTACAACTGTAAATAATAAAAATTATTGTTGTTGTAATTTTCTGAAACGTGCCCAATTGGCAAAATTGACGGTAATCGTTGATTGAATGAATTTGTTAAAGGTGTTGAACATGTGTCTGAATTTGGCGGACTTTCCACCGGTTTTGTGGACCAAGAAACGATTTCCAGTTAAAATCAACCCCTTGTCAGGTCCCCATTCATTATTTCTACAAGAAATACAATCTCTAGCGCATTATTATGATTTCAAATCTACGGTTTGAATTGTGAATCGGTTGCAAATCCAGAAACTTGAAGACGGAAAAATGAGTGCAATTGTTGATTGTTCTATAGTTTCGAATTTGGGTCGGTGCAGGCTAAATTTCCGGGGGAATTTCTTTGACGATTCTCTGAAAATTCAACTCAATCATCCCATTTCCTGTACTTTAATCGAACTGAGAAAATCATCAGCTCCAACTGACATTCAATTAACTCTCGTTCTCGTTATATTTATTGTTTGCATTGGCAAATCTAAAAGCGTTGAATTTTCGCTTTTAATCTAATTTTAAAATTTTAATTCATGCAATTTATTTATAATAGAATGAGAAAACGATAAGAAATCCGGACTTATTGCAATATAATTTTAACGATTCCTCATTGGAAATTTATTTGATGTGCGGCTTGAATATAACTCGAATTAGTTCAGTAATCCATTTAAAATGATTATCAAAGAAAACTGGACTCTTTGATATTACATAAAATAGTAAATATGTGTGAAATGTAGGGAAATCTCTCCAAAAAACGGTAAATAAATAGACAAATAAATAAACAAACAGCGAGTTGGTGACTGATTTTAATGAGTTTTCTTAATTAAGAAAATCGAGACTATCAAAAATCAACAACAGTGAGGGTACGATTTGTTTTTATATTCTTGTATACGGTGAAAAAAGCCGATACCCTCTCTGAGTGTTGTTTTCAATCGTTTTTTCCATCACCAGCTCGCCTCTCCCTCAAATCGCTGTAACACAAGATAAGATAGATTAGTCTTCGAGGGGACCACGACGTGGAGAATGTGTCAAGCTGGGGGTGGTTGAATTATATTGCATTAAGTCGGTTGTAATGGCGACTATTTTTTTACGTTTCTACCGTCTTTCCTGCCCGTTCTCTTAGTCATGTTATCGGTATTTTCCGGTGACGTCAACTGAGATTTTCAGGAACTTCAGCGGGATTTGCGGATTAATCAATCGATGCTATAATAAAAAAATATTTTATTTAACAAAAGATAAATACTTAAACTTATAAATGGCGACAAATTACAATAATTGTGGAATAACGGACTGTTCTTTTGCTTTAGATATCCATAGAGATTAACTTTAAAAGAATTGTAGCATTATTAAAATTAAGAATCAACCGTTTGTGGTTTTTTATGGAGAAATTTGAGTAGTGTCTCAAAAGTTTAATGGTCGATTTTTTCTGTCGTGTTGGAAATAACAACAGCTGTTCCAGAAAAGACAACAGTTTCTCATCATATTATATACAATTTTTTCTATTCTAATTATTATTATAACTATGATTAAAATTTGAAAAAAATTTGTTTATTACGATACTAATTAAACATCACAACTGGCGGCTAACTCCTCAAATTTTTACACTATTCTCGCACAATTTTCGAATTATCCTTGCGTACTCCAATCACCCTCCATCCGCCAAACACTGAAAGCTCTCGATAATTTCTCGTGAGCCGTATACGAACAAACGTTCCCCAAAACGTCCCCATCACCGTGATTATCAGTCGACGATGTGGCCAATACGTGGTACAAAAAATCGATATATCTCGCCGCCAATTTCAACGTCTGTATTTTCGATAATTTATCCGACGGCAGTGTTGGAATCGACTTTCTCAAACTAGCAAAAGCCTCGTTTAGACTTTGGGTACGTTGTCGTTCCCGTACATTCGCCATGACCCGCTGATGTTGGATATCTTCGTAGCTTTGGGGCGCTTTTCGGCGGATCTTCGATTTCGTTGGATTGTTGTTGAACGTGTTCTCTTCGTCCGATTCGAGGCTTTTCCGTTTGCGGCCGTGGCGGGTCTTCAGTACCGGCTCCTCGTCGGCTTCCACTTTGATGAAAGATGCCGGTTGGTAATCGTAGCCGGTACGCGAGTCCGGATATTGTGGCGGTGATGAGTCCTGCCGGTCGTCCTCATAATTTCGTCTGTCGTAATTATCGTCGTAATACACCAAATTCTGATCGGTGTCCTCGTGGTAGTATTGTTCGTAATTGTTGATCGATGAAGATGTCGATGTTGAGGTCGGTGGTAACGGTGGCTGCGGCGATGGTAGAGTTGTTGGTAAATATTTGTCATTCGAATTTGTTAAATCGATCAATTTCGCTGTTTGCGGATAGTTTTGATAAGGTGGTGAATTCGGTGATAATTGTCTATAAACAGGCGAGGAAGTTTCACGATTTTCATACATTTTCTCGACACTAAATAATAACAATAAACGGCGGGGATGATTTGAACAGAAACATGGAAACCGACTGAGTAGAAGATGCTTTACTGTTTCGGAATTCTTCTAAAATCTTTAAGATCACTTAAATAAAACTTCGAACCAATGAAATCCACAGATCCATCCCTACTACCAGTGAAGATGCTACTAGAGTTATCTCTTTTCAATCTTTGTGCGACTGGGATGTAGTCAGTAGCCCAACCCAAAACTATTTTTCTTCTATCGTCCGCAATAATAATAATAATAAGCAAGTTTTGTTCGGAATTTCTCGAAATTTCGTAAAATCGTCGAAATTTATTCGAATCAATTTAGAAAATTGCCGAGTAAATTTAAATTATCGTTACCGAAAAAATAATAATTTAGTAACCATATTTATAAATTTTCGACAAATTCATCAAACCTTCACGATTTATTAACAGTCTCAAGATCGAAACAGATAATTTTAAGGACAATTTTTCATTGACGACATTGATTATCACCATCGATTTTGGATTATTGCCAGACTGTCAAATTTTTCATTCTCAAAAAATACACACACAACAAATGAATAACGGACAAAATCAGGAGAAAAGCGTATTTTCGAAAAGTTTGAAAAATTCCGAATTTCCCAACACGTGTCGTCAAATTTCCACCTGAAAAACAACCATCAATTAAATCCCCAGATCTCCATCAAATTGTCGCAATTTATTGTAAATTTTCCAGAAAACAAATCATGAAAATTTATGGCGAATATAGTTATTTTATTATTGTAATAATAAATTCACGATTAACATGTAACCGGAAGTTGTATTTATTTTGTTTGATGTTCTTCAAGCTTAACATTAAAGTAAAAAAACGAATATATGGGAGAGTGGAGAGAAAAAAGTGTCTCAAATACCATGTATGTGTTATTTTATTAAAATTTGTATATATTTCAACATTTTTGATATTATTTTGGGGACTGTACTAGCAATATACAGGGTGTATCGGCGAATTGAGGAGCCCACAGTCCGAAAAGTTGTCGAAAAACTGGCCGAGTAGGGTCTTTTTGAGAAATATTCTCACTTTAAATCGTCAGTTTGAGAGAATTTTGTAGGTCAAAAACACGAAATTCAAGCGTATTTAGTCGATTTTGGCCAGAATTTGCGCCTTGGGGGCTAGATATTCAAAAATCTTACCATAAATCGACAATTTTTAACGAAATTTACTCTGTTTCAGGGATAATTTAGACGCTTTTTATTATGAAACGATACTTGACGCTTAATTATTTGCAAAATTATTTTAATAGTTAAAATTTTTACAAAAACTGAATATCGATCAAGACGTGTCCCTATAATCGGGGAGTCCACATTTGAGTGCTCCTTATCTTTGAGTCGCCCTTATCTGAGTCTACATTAGTTTATTCGAGTGTTTTTCCACCCTCAAATTGATTGATTTGCACACAATTTACAATAAAAGATTGTAACAGTTTCTTCCAGGCCTGTTGGGAATTCGGTTAACTTGTCCAGGGAGAATTCCAGATACGCGCTCCCTAGAGGAGCGTTTTGTGATGATAGAATTTAACTCCGAAATCTGTACAGTATGACCAACAAAAATTAGTCATACTGTATATGAATGCAACTTTGTATAAACGTCTACGTGAGAAAGGGGTTGTTGGAGTATTTAAAACAAATAAACAAGAATTTTTCCATGTTTTTATGTTCCGACCTGTGTCTGTAGATGTGTGTATTAACTGTAACTGTCAGTTAACTGGTAAACACAACTATCGTTATAGTTGTAATGTGTAATTTGAGACAGCTTTTAACAACGAAAATAAACCCAAACTGTGCATATTTATTAACTTCCAACCGGTCATATACTGTTCGGATCGACCTCCCTGTCTTCTTCAATCTGTACAAGACAATTCTAACGTTTTTCCGGAAATACATCAAACATAGAAACGAACAAACAGTGAAACGTATCATTTTTCCCCATATCCACAAATGTCGTGTCATTTCAAAACGAAAAACTGGGAGAATTTATTAAAAAAGACACCCGTCTCTTTGACAGCATAGACGGCGAGCACCTGTTGGGAATTATCGGAGAATCAACGCCGATGACAGGTCGAGGTGCGAGTGAAATTTACAAAATGAATTGTAGTTAGAACGATGAGTTTACATCGTTTCTCCCCAATAAAAATTCTATTAAATTAGAAATAATGTTGGCTGTCGTGTTCGACGACATTATTTTTAAAAACACGCGCATCCAACCGTTACGGTGATTAATGGATTCGATTTTTCTGGATTATTGGAATTTATTCGAAATACTTGCGCCTCTATCTATTAGAAAGAATTTTAATTAATTCGATTCTGTTATTTGATGGAATTGTGAGAAGAGCCAACCATACATCTATAAGTTCTATAATAAAACTTGACGTTTTATATTTATAATGAGACAATTATACTGCATATCTGACACAATTAAGCTCGTATAAAATCAGCAAATATTCTAACGTTGATGGTTGATATTGGACAACTGGAATATACGAATTTAGATACCCATAAACAGTACATAATTGGGCTGTTTGTGTGTCAAAGCCGACAGTAACTGGTTTGCTTTGACAATTCGTCTCAAAATATCCCCATTACACCCACAAATCTCATGTAAAATCATGTTATATACACACTCGCATAGATTTACGTATACAAACATAGTTATAAATCCAAATTAATTACGATACGAATTAAATCCGATACAGGCGAAATGGGAAATCTTGAAAGGGGTCTGGATTAACTGGACTCAACAACTCCGTTTTTAATTGATTGTTGTCGGTATTAAAACGCGAGATATTTATATAAAAGAATTTCGACGTTTTATACATTCATTATTAGCGGATAATGTTGCCTGAAAGCTTTTGATGTTTCAGTTTTCACTAGAAGATAATGGAAGTTATGGTTTAGATCGTAAACTTTCCTAGACATCAGGAAGATATAAATCGGACCAGTGACTTTAACAGACCCCCAACTTTACAACTAATACGGTTATATAGTCCATAAAACAACGTACATCTGAAATATTACCCAGTTCTTTGACAATATTTTCAATTGTTTATCGTGAAAATCCTGTCATACTCACAGAAAATGAATCGTTCAATTTCACCGGATATCCTCCAATTATTCTGCGAGAAAAACTCGAATGGTACGAAAAAATCTACGGTTGAAAGGCAAAGATTTATACCAGCGATTCGGGTAATACTCGACAATCAGTAGAGTTGTACAAATTGAATAAAACGATAATTTAGGGCTCGTTTAATCTCGCAAGATTTACACAATATTGCAAACTTCATCGCTGAACACACCGAAATAATCAACTTAAACTTCAGTTACAACGATATTGGCGACGATGGTTTAATAATTCTGTGCGACAAAGTCCTCAATTCTCCCGACAACAATGTTGAGACTTTAAATTTGATCCAGTGCAATCTCTCCTGGTGCGGCATCAAGAAATTAGTTGATGTTTCCGCAAATTTAAAACTGAAAACATTACGTCTGACTGGCAATCAACTGGGAGAGAAAGTGAGTTCTTCGCCGAACTTTTCCAATTAAATCGGCGATTATTTCCAGGCCGGCAGTTGGTTAGCTCTTCTACTGCAAACTTGCCGAAATTTGCGTTATTTCGATGTGGGTGATGCGAATCAAACGTTCTACAGTATCGGAAAAGTTTTACGAATTGCACAGTTCAGTGAATTGAAAATCTTGAATATTTCCCGATTGATACCGCAAGAACAGCTCTACCAGTACGACGCCCGGTTCGTTGCCGAAGATTTAGCCGAATTGCTGCGGATCAACCGGCATCTGGATGAGTTACACGCACAGAAATGCAATTTAGACGGTCACGACACGGAAATTCTAACCAAATACGGTTTAGCCTGCAATAAAACTTTGAAATTCCTCGATTTAGGGTACAATAACATTGGCGATTTCGGCGCAGATTTGCTGTCGAATTGGTTGAGAACAAAACCGAGATTATTGGCGTTAAATATCGCCGGAAATAAGATAAACAATTCCGGTGCTGTCGGTCTATCGCAAGGTGTGCCGTTCAGTAAATTACGCTTCTTAGACATCAGTGAGAATAGAATTATGGATGACGGTATGGTTGCAATTTTACATACCATCAAGAAACAGTATCCGATGAGAATATTGTACTTTTGGGGTAATCAATTCGGATACAAAACGAAGGCAATACTGGACCGATTATTGCGGGCGAACATCTTGACACAACCACAAATCGATGTGAAACTCTATTGTGTTGATGGGAAATTGGAAGCTGGCCGTTATCCTGCAAACAAATATAAACATAAATATTATGACGTTATGGATTACGGTTGTCCTGTTGAATTGTTAATTAAGAAAAATAAAATTGAAGCCGAGAATGCACAGCCGAGAGCTCTAATCCGATTTGAACACATTGAAAGATTCCCTCCTGTAAATGAGAAATAAATAAATTTGAAAATTTTAACAGTACGATAGATGTATTTGAAAATACGATTTACAATAATTATAATTAATTGATTAATTAATTTAAAAAATAATGAATAAATTAGTCTCCTGTGTATTGCTGAATCACAATTTGATCTCAATATAAAGATTAAATTAATGTTAATTATTTTATATTAAAATTTGTACAAATTATTACTATTATTATTATTAATATTAATATTTGTCGAAATACGAGCTTATAGCAAAAATATAAAATTTTATAAACTTATCATATACGGCGACAACTGTACCGTTACAAGCGTTATTAGAATATTACAGCGTTTTAAAAAATCAGAAAGAAAAATGTCATTAATCACTCCATGTCGATATTTACAACAAACATTTCTGTTTTAAATATAAAAATAAATATCTTATCAGTTTATTTTAATTATCATTATATAATAAAAGAATCATTGGAAATTATACAACGACTTTCATAAGACCGGCTTGACTATTCGTACCCAAACTTGAATCATCCAATGAATCCAAATCTAATGCACTTTCAATCATTGTTGTATCTTGCAATAAACGTAATCTACTTGCACTCATTAAACTATTCTCTTTATCTTGTACTGTCATATCATTATCTAATTTATCGTTATTATTAATATTATTGTTATTATTATTATTATTAATATGTTGTTTATCACGTATTATAACAGAATCTAAATGTAAATCTTCAATTTCACAACCATCACTTATATTTAAATTATTTGAATAACTTTTACTTTTACTTAAATTGGCTTGATTAAGTAGATTACTATAAACTGGTGTTGGTTGATTCAAATTTGATTGTGATAAATATTGGATTTGTTGTTGTTGATTATCGGTTGATTTTTGTAACGCTGGAGCTATTGCTAACGGTTGTTCATTAGTTACTAATTGTGTTACACTGCCTGCATTACTATCTGAAATATACAAATTAAATATATTAATCATAATTCAAATACAGTGAAAATAAAGAACAACTTTTAAAAATTCAGCTAAATAAACAAACAAAAACGATCAATAGAGACATTTTAAAAGAAACAAGCTAAAGCTAAACTAGATAGAATTGTTTAACTAAAGAAAAATCCATCATGCAAAACTAAAAACTTACCAAGAGATTTTTTTAAATTTTTGTGTGTAATTTGTGTGAAATGATAGAAAAACCCTCCACAAAAACCAACCACCAAAATCGTATTGCAAGAACAAATAAATTCGAACATAAAAATAATAAAAATATACAGAATGTTCCGTCTTGTTCAACACCCATGTAGCGAATCTTAATTATTTTCGAATTTTTAACGGGTTGTTTCGATGAATAATTAAGAAATACTGGGGGTGTTTAACGAGATTGAACAATCTGTACACCAATGCTATACAACTTAAAACTAACAACTAAATGTACATTTATTTGAAAAAATTAATGAAAATCTTTCAATATGAGAAGCCATAATTGATAAGAAAGTGGAGGAAGAAAATTATTATCAATATCTACAGGGTGTTGAACTAAAATTGTACAATTTCAAATATTTCAAGGATTTATAAAGGAACTGGATAGTATTTTAGCCAAATTTGAGCCTCTTAGCTCAAACAACGATCGTTTCTAACAATGCTGTAATTTACATCAATCAACAGTACACATAAAACAATTAAGAATGATTTAAGGATGTTCCCAAAATCTTTTTCGAGTTTCTCCACTCTATTCTCGAAATGATCTCCAAGGACCCTCTTTTAAATGGAATCACTCGTTAAATAAAAGATTTTCCCTCATCAGTTACACATATTACGTTATCTAGCTCCGAGTTATGACAATTAGCGACAATTTGGCGAGTAATTCGAGACATTTTATGAATTTACAGGCAAGTCCTTGGAGATCACTTTAGTAAAACTTGGACTCGTTTGAAAATTTATGAAAAAACGCTCCCAACAGTGATTGTATTTTCATTTTTCTTTACTTTCTTACAGAACAGATAAAAATACGTATTATTCGAGAAATCAATGGTAAAAAATTGTAAAGAGCATTCTTGAGTCATTCTGAGCAATTTGACCGACTTGCTGATGAGCTACGAGGTTCAAATGTAGGTAAAATCTTTTCCGGGACCTTTCTATAAATGCTTCGTCAAATAAGAGGATTTCCCAAGTATTTTAGTTCAACAGCCTGCATTGTGCATTAGATAAAATCTCAAATTATTGATTTATTTAATATAACAGTAATAATAGAGAAGCTATTGTACAACACAGCACCATTTACTAATTTTATCACAAATACCCATTGATTTTAAATTATAAAATCACTTTAAGATAAACAATACTTTATAGAGAACAATTACACAAAAATTCCTAAATTTTTTTATATAAAATAACAAGTTAGAAATTATTTAATACGTTTAATCATCTACTTTTATTAGTTTTCTAATTTTTTTAAAAATTATTGCAAGAACTCGGGAATGTTTCAACAATTCATTCAAGATTCTCTTGAATATACATCCGACTAAATTTCGGCGTTGGAAAATGTTTATAATTCAAACCTCGATCATTCTTTAAACGATTAACATTATCTGTACTAATACCACCACCAATACCACCAAAATTACTAGTACTACAAAATTCATTATCAATATAAATATTCTCATATACACAACTATGTGGACGTTGTTTCGCTACACGTCCAAAATTCATATTGTAACGTTTCTCTGGTGGTGTATATGGACGTAAAATTGGTTCATTTGATAGATAACGTGGTGGTGGCGGTGGTGGTAACAAATTACGTCCATTTATTGATAAATTTTTTAACTGCGGTAATGATTGACTATTTTTAAATATTTCTAATGGTGGATTATTATTATTGTTTGGATAATCATAAGGTGGTAATAATGGGGCATGTGATGGGATAATTTTTTGACTGGCACAATTTTTGGACGGTACTATCATCATATTTTGGGCACGATAGAAATGTTTCTTTAATGGACTGTACATACCGGTTGTTTCTGTTGTTTGTCGATAAATACCAGCCATTTCATTTGAAGCCATTGTTAATTGTGTCGAACCATTCTAATTGTCAACAAATAAAAATAAGTAAATTTAAAAAAAATACACAATTTTTATTTGATATCAACCTGAATTGAGGTACCATAACTTTTCATTGGTTCGGTTATTGTCGTGTTGGTAATCCGATTTGTTTCAATTCTATACTCATCGGTGACTATACCACGTCTAAAATTGTTTATTTTAAATGTTAATTTTCTAAAATATTGGAAGAAAACCTGTCCAGCAGAGAAGGCGTAAACGGTCCACAAAGAATATAGAAACAATTTAAACAAACATTTCCCTGGGAATATGGATTGAAGTTTTCTTGGCCTCTTTTACTAGCAAAAGAGCCTTTAATCTAAACAATATCAAAAATGAAAATCATCGAAAAATACACGAAAAATCCAAATTCTAGCATTGTTTGATAAATTATAGGCGAAATATTCCGGCTTTTAAAACCGCATGTATTTCCTCAAGATGTGGTTAATTTATTTTTATTTTTTTCAAATTCTACTTGAATTTGGATCAATGAATTACAACTTACATCTTCATTTGTTGTTTGATTACTAGTAGTGAGGTATGTGTGGAAGCCAGCAAGACCTAAAATACTCCAAACACTAAAAAAACAAATAATCGCCACAATAATACTGGGTGGTGATTCTTTGATTGCATCCAAAAATTGACGATCATCTTTCGTTACTAATTAACAAATTAAAAATAAATCAATTATCTTATAAATTATAATAAAATCTTACTTAATATCAGATGGGCTATGGCACAAGCGAATATAAATACAGCTAAAAACGCTAATGATACAATAAACATATAGAAGAATCTATAATTTCTTCTACCAACACAATTACCAACCTAAAAAACAATTAATTATCTCAATTGTATAAACGATTAGAATTTTTAAATATACCCAAGGACAATGATGATCGAATCTATCAACACAATTATCGCATAAACTACAATGTGATGCACGCGGCGGTCGAAATATTTTACATGTAAAACAATATTTCAACTTAATCGTTTGACCTTTTACTAATACCTCTTTTGTACGGGGTGGCGGTCGATACGTTGGACTATTTGCGGAATTTGTTACTTCTATAAATTTGGATTATTCAATTAAAATTATTTACAATTAGAATATATTTGTACCTATTTGTTTTTCAACATAAGCAGCTTCTTCTGGTGTTGCTCTTGGTATAATACCTGGATCTGAAAGGCTAGTACGTAATAAGGAAGACATTGTAAACAGGAATAGCAAACCACCGATTATTGGTATTGCTATTGTGACATTTTCGGCTAAATATTTACAACTAGAATATTAAAAATTGTAAACTATTATTTTATATTGCTTAAATATTAATTACTCATAGATAAAAAACAATATACAAGTTCCAGTAATTAAGAATACGGTCAATAGAAAAACACCCCCATTTGGGGCTGTCATTAATCTACCATCACAATAGAAACGATTACGTCCGGCGAAAATTTCCCATTTTTTCGTCACCCGTTCCCTAGCCATTTCCAAGCTTATTTCTAAAATAATTGGCAACAATAATTCATTATAATCGACAATTAAACACTCACCTTTTTAACTGATAACTTGTAATGAAACTGTCATAAATTCATTAAGGACAATTCCAAATTACAAACTAAGTTTAGACGAAATCTTATCTACGAACAATAAGTTTTCTCCTCTCCAGTCTTGTTTGTTTCTTATTGCTCATTTAATTCATCATCAACATTATTTCACGTGTAGTCTGTATCGTATTTATAACACAATAACAATAGGTGATTTGCATTATAAACGGGCAGCATTTTAACACATTTTTCTAGTGTTGATGGGAATTTATCTCACGGTACCGTTTTAATTAATTACAGAAAAAAATAGTTTCGAGAAATAGAAGTTCTATCTAATTTAATCAAAAAAAATAGTTTGACAGCTGAGAAAACATAGGTCAAACTTCGCACCACAAGACGGTCGTTGGGGGAAACCAAAGTCCCTAAATAAAAGATTTGCCGCCCACTTCAAGTCGATTAGAAGACCTGCAATTGGGGTATAGTCCACACAAACATTTAATGTTGCGACTTACATTATAAATCAAGAGGTTTCTCCCAATATTCATTGAATATCTTCGCTATTTTGATTACACATTATTTTTACGATTCGATAGTTGCAAATTTATAGAAATTTCTCGATTTTTAATGAAACTAAATAAATATGGAAATAAATAGAAGCAACGCTCGTGACTTTTAAATTTGCGCACCAAATGTGTATGTTGTGTTGCCTACCTATTAGTTTATTAAAATTTTAGAATAAAGCGCTATCTATGTTGTAACAGATTAAGCATAGTGGTACCAATCAAAATCTAGTTTCAATAACTGGCGCCAATTTTAAAAATCGTTCTTTTTGAATGCCCAAAAAACGAAAAATATGAAAATATTCTACAATTATTCTACAAATAAGTTGAAGAATTCCAAATATTTTATAATTTGATATTTTGATTATAATTCATTAGTTTTGACAATTTCCCAAACATAACCTCACTTACCGTCTCAATTATGAAATAGTGTAAATAACCATGGCAAGTAATTCTGATACTCCCTCGAAACTCGCCGAATATTCGCCTGAATTCAAATTTAAAGGTTGTAAATGCCACTAATTGAAAATTGTAATTGAAATTTTGATATTTTAGCGGCCGTTTTCTTGGCCAGTGTGTCCGGTATATCGGCAATTGCGGGCTTTGGGGCGACATTAACAGCAGCCAAACGCCAAGATCCGAAATACTTCGATAAAGGCCTAGTTGGTAGTTTACAAATGCGCGAAAACGGCACCAGTTTAGCGTTACGTGCCCTAGGTTGGGGCAGTCTGTACGTATTCACCGGTTGTGGAATTTTATTTTACAGTATATGGAAATTATCGGGAGCTAAAAATGTTTGATTATTTCGAAATTGTTGTTTTATTGTTAATTCTGTGTTTTTGGTTTTAGTTTGAAGAATTCCGTTATAAAATGGGGAGTTTATTACCGAAAATACCGAAGAATGATCCAGCGGTCGGCAGGACGGAATTTAGCGGTTTAAACGATTTATTAAATTATTTGCAATATCAAAAAAGCAGTAAAGATGAATAATGTAAATTATGATGGTATAATTGTATTATTTATGAGAGTTTCCTCTAAAATTAGACTATTATTGTTTACTTGCGATTTCACTTCAGTAGTTCGCGTTGAAGTTTCAAATTTTCCATATCGTTTGCAAGTTTCTTATTCTCTTTTTCCATCTCGAAAATTCGACGTGTTGATTTTGCCAATTCTTGTCTTAAATGAGTGTGATCGAATCTATTCAACATCAATTTTTGGCGCAATTCTTCTATTTCATTACTGAAAAACGCAAAATTAATAAAAACATAACCGAATAGCGCAATTAATACTTTTTAGTTTCTATTAATTTATTGTAATAGTTAAAATTCGTTAACGAATCATCTTCCATATTCCTTTTTTCCATTACATCATTTCGATAATTTTCAATTAACTGTTTTAACACCTCTATTTGTTTCCTGAAATTAATTTAAATTATAGATTGGGACAAATAAAAAATTCCCGAAAACCTTACAAATAACTGCTAGCAATCTCGTGTTCATTTCGATTGATTTGATTCAATTCTTCTTTATGTTTGGTGATAAGATTCGAGTTTTCATTGCGTAAACGTGTCAGTTGTTGTATGAAGCCTTGTCGTTCGTGTGTCACTTCAGACAATTTCTCTTTCAATATTTTAATATTGTTTTGTAATTGGACGCGTTTATCGTTAACTTCGGCAAACAACGAATTGCCATGTTGATTGAAGCCTTGCCGGTTTGCTTTCAATGTATCCAATTCGGCTTTTGTACAAGCATGGAAATCTTGAAGGTCTTCTAAAATTTTATTGATCTCGTCCAATTCGGTTTTCTTACAATCGATAATCTCTTTCAAATTATCGATTTCGATTTTTTGCGCCTGGAAATATACGAAAATTATAAATTTCTAACGACTAACAGATTAAAATACCGAATTGATAAGCTCGAGTTCTTGATATTTCCCCTGTTGAGTCTTTTGATAATCAGTCAAATCCAATATTTTTAGCTGTAATTCTTCGATTGTTTCCTTCAGATTTTTATTCTCTTCCAATAAATGACTGTCATTATTAGGATTATCGGCAGGTTTCACCTCTGTGGTGGTTAAACGGTTTTTTAGCTGTTCGATTTCGATATTCTTAACGTGCAGTTCTTTTTCCAAACTATTAATCTGCTGGCTATAATTGACTTTATCTTCATTCGATTTATCTTTAATTTCTTGTATGATTCGTTCGTATTTCACTTTTTGTTCTTCGAACTGTTTCGACAAGATACGATTTTCATCTTCTAACTCACCAAGAAGATTCTGAGAAATTCCCAACTGTCGTTTCACATTGTACAATTCTTGATTGCTTTGTTCCAATAGTTTTTCGTAACCTTTATTGGTTTTCTGCGGATTTTCATCGATTTCGGGGTTAGTTTCAGACATTTTTGGGGAAAATTTTACGGTTTTCAGCAGACACTTCGAAAATAACGTTGGCTTGGCAATTTGAAACTTTAAAATTGTCAGAGATATGGAGTAGGGAGAATACCTGACCATACCCAATGAGGTACCTAGAGTGCGCATCCCATATACTTGTATAAGACCAATTTGGTCATCATATGGGGAAATTTTGACAGTTAGTCCTCACTCTTTCTAACTTATGAGTGTGTCGTTCAATAGAGACCTCCTTTTCTCAAGCCTTGATCGATCATGGCTTGAGAAAAGGAAGGAGATATAGGTGTCGTTTCTGTTGAAACGACACCAACATATCGACATATCCAAAATGTCCGCCACCATACGTGGACACGTTTTTTGATCGGATGCGCACTCTAGGTACCTCATTGATCATACCAGACTATACTTCCATACTGATTATGATACATACCGTTCCTAACCTCCATTTTGTGTAAATTTTCGTTATTTTCAAACAAATTTAGGTTGTTGCATCCAAATCGTGCGCTTTTTCGGGTATAAGATCGAAAATAGAGCAATTTTCGATTTTAAATTGGGAAACGCTAAATTTTCAAATGTTTACAAAATCCATACTTTTCATGAAACATACTTGTGTTCTATTTCTAATGCTTTTTGATAATAAATTTCTACCAAAATATTGAAAATTTAATTTGATTGTACAAACTATTTATTTCTAAACTGAAAACCGAACAAATCAGGTGTAAAACTGGACCGATCAGTTGATTTACGTACGTCGTAGCTTGGTTCGTACTATACCACGATTAAATGTAAGTGATCCTGGTTTCAAACGGTATTTTAAGATTATTATTGGGGTTTTAATGGATTTTAGGGAATAAAAAATACTAAAATTTATGTATACCAATATTGGGGTATTGAATGTAATAGAATTTAATTGTTTTATTTAAAAATACTTTACAATATTGACTTGTCCTCAATATTGACTTGTCCTCAAATACAGATACACCGATAGTAATAAATATCGTATAATTTTAAATAAACACGATCGATACGAATTTTAAACAAAGCTTGACACAAATTCGACAATTGTACATCTATATTTCGATAAATATAAGAAATAAAACGTATATCGTATTTTATATCCTATAACATACACGTATACTGCTACGAACTAACAGTTTAGTCTTATCCACATATATTGTATTAAAAAAAAATCTATTGTACTTATTCGAAAAGAATCTACAAATATTCATGTCTAAATTAGGTTTTTTTTGTAATATAAGTACTAAAATTAACCGTAATTCTGATAGCTATAATCTGTTGTTGTGAATGTAGTAGTCGGTGCGACAATCGAATACGTTACTGTTGCTGTATCCCTTGGAAAATTCGTTATTGTTGTTGGTATTTTCTCAACATCATCTAATTGGTTTAACAATATTACTTTCAGTTTTAATAATCTGTCCACAAACATTAAATTGTCCTGTATTATCACTATTATCGATAGTTTTGTATTTTAATACACTATTACCACCACTTGTACCAGCTGTTGTTGTATTAATTAAATTTATAAAAGCCTGTATTTTGCAATTCAACTAATTTCGATGCATCCATCATTATAGATTGTCCTTGTAAATTAATACCACTCATTATATTCATTGTTTGATTCAGTAATTTCGTATTTTTTCTATCTTCATCATCAACACAATTATCAATATCATCATCAAGTTCGTTACTTTTTCGTTGTTTACCATGGGTTTTAAAACGTATCGGTGCCGGATCTAATACTGGTGTAACTGGTTCAACACGATGGCCACCTTTCAATTCCGGTTGGGTTTCCATCCAATGACCAGTTGAACGACGATGCGCCTTCAATTGGCCCGATTGTATGAACCGTGCTGGACATACGCCACAAGCATAAGGACGGGCACCAGTATGGCGGCGCATATGTAATGATAAATCGTTTGATTGAGTGAAAGCCCGACCACAAATACTACAAACATACGGACGTTCACCAGTATGTACCCGAGTATGTCGCAACTATAAAAATCAATTAAATTAAATTTTGTTTAATTTAAAAAAATATAGTGGAATTACCAATTTGTTGCTTTTATTGAAAGACTTTCCACAAAGTGTACAATGATAGGGTTTTTCACCAGAATGTGTACGTTCGTGACATTTGAGATCGTGCGATCGTGGAAAACCTTTACCGCATTGGCTGCATTTGTACGGACGTTCTCCCGTATGGCGTCTCATGTGGACAATCTAGAAGTTTACAAAAATGTGGAAAACAACTCTATAGGGCAACTGAACTAAAACTATACAGCGTTTCAGTTAAAATTGATGAGCAATTTGAAAAATATCTTGGGGATTTACAGGAGGGTCGCTGGATGTGATTTTACCAAAATTTGGACCTCGTAGCTCATCGGGAAGATGGTTAAAAACTCACTATAGAAAATGCGATTTTTGAAACCGACCATAATTCAAAGATTTATATTTTTTTTAATTTTCTCTACGAAAAGAAATCAATATCAGGAGCATCTTTGATCATTTTTTGGTCAAATTTCCTATGAATCGGTTCAAATTTTGCTCAAATAATCACCAAGGGATTCCCTATAAATCTTTCAAATATTTTCAAAATACTACTAGGTGTTGCTATAAAAACTAGGACCATTAAAGTGAAATTTAGGCGAAGCAATTTCAAAAATATTCAAGGATTTTTTGGAGGGTTCCTAGGCACCGTTTTAATAAAATTTTGAACCTTGTAGCTTAGTGGGTTGTTCAAAAAACCCTCTCTTTAGGCAATATTACAATTTTTGAAAATGAAGTAAACAAGTCCAATGACTCAAGGATGCTCCACATGTTTTTCTTTTTTTTTTTATTTTTCTCCATCATATTTTAGAATAAATGCAAAATATTCCTACCAGTTCCGGAATAAAATAGAGAAAAACGAAAAAGATCTTCTTTAAGGCATTCTTTGTCATTTTATATGAGACGTAGATAGATAAAAATCATGACATTGTTAGAAACGATCATTTTTTGACCAACTTTTAAACGAGCTACGAGGCTCAAATTTTGTTAAATGATTTCCAAGGATCGTCTTATAAACTCTTGAAATGTTTTTCTAATTGCTCGTCAAATTTTCCATATCCTGGGCGGTCCTGTAGATCATTTTATCAAAATTTGAACGTTGTAACTCATCGGAAATCAATTCACACATCGAATGACTCAATTGTACCCTAAGAGAAATGCGAAAAATTTGTACCCATCTAGAATAAAATGGAGGAAAGCGAAAAAAGCTGTTTTGAGCACCTTTGAGCCGTTCTAACTCATTTAAAAAAATCGCCACATCGATAGTACCGATCATTTATGACCAAATTTTGCTCAAATGATCTCCAAATTCCTTTAAAGTCTTAACATAGGACCATTTAAGTGAAATTGTATATTTTTAGTTCAGCATCCCTAAATGGACAATTCTTATTATTTAATTTTCTAATTATTTTGAACAGAAATTTGTATACAAATTAATAAAAAACTTACCATATTGCTAGAATTATTGAATTCTTTCCCACAATAGATACACAAATGTAGTTTTGTTGTATCTTTAATACCTGTATGGATACGTTGGTGTGTTTTCAAATTATCTAAACGATTAAATGCCTTTCCACAATCATTACATACATGTCGTTTATCTTGTAATAAATGTATTTTAATATGACGTGCTAAATGATCTGAACGACTGAATGTTTTCTGACATATTGAACAATTTAAATTATCACTTTTTTCGTTATTATTATTTTGATGGATTTTTAAATGTCTTATTAAATGTTCACCTCTACTAAATGGTTTATTACATATTGTACATTCATACGGTTTATTTATATGATCTTCTTCAACATGTTTACCTAAATGTTCTAATGTTGCATAGGCTTTATCACAACGATCACATTTATGTATTAATATAGCACGATGTAATGTCATATGGCGTGTTAAATGATTTGCACGCACAAATTGTGCATCACACACATGACATGTATGTATTTTATGATTACCAGTCTTTGTTAATTGTTGTGTATTATTAATATTACCACTAAAACCACCACTACTATTACTACTATTACTATTGTTATTATCTTTAGTATCTTCGGATTGTTGTAAAGATTCATCTTGAATTGTGGTAGAAGTTGCTGTCTCTTCTTTACCACCATCAATATTATCACCATCATTTTTATTATCTTTCGTTTTATTATCACTAATCTTTGCAACATAAGTACTTAATGGTACATCACTTTCATCAGACATACCATGTTCAGTTTGCATATGATGATTGAAACTCTTCTTATATTTAAATTTACGATCACAAAATTCACATTCCATAACTTTCTTTTCAATTGGTTTAATTTTTTCTATATCCTTTAATACCGTGCGTTAATAAATGTCGTTTTAAATGACTACTTTTCGTGAAACTCTTCTCACATAATTGACATTCTGATAGATCATCACCGGTATGCCGTCTCATATGGATTTTTAAACCAACAAATGTTGTCATTATTTTTAAACAATATTTACATTCATATGTACCTTTATCTTTTTTTGTTGATTTCGTTTTTAATTTAAAGAAATCGTCAAAATCATCACTACCACCACCATAATCATCATCATCATCATCACCATTATTTGTATTATTTATTGTGGTAGTAGCAGATGATTGTTGATCATGATCATTATCATTATCACCACTACCACTAACAATTTTATCGTCATTACCCTCTTTTATTATTGTAGATTTATGCATTTTCTTATGCGATAATAAATTCGTTAATTTCATAAAAGATTGGCCGCATTCACTACAAACATGTCCAGTTTCTGTACTTGTAGTTGTTGTACTTGTTGGTGTATTTGTTGTTGATTTTGTTTTTTTACAATGCAATTTCATATGCCTCACTAAATGATGTGTACGTGTAAATTGGGCATTACACATATGACATTGTCGTAAACGTTCACCAGTATGTCGACGTTGATGTATACGTAGACCTTTTTTTGTATGTAAAATCTTCTGACAAAATGTACATGTAAATATCGGTTTCTGTTTCGATTTTGTACTTTTAATACTATCATCATCGTCATCATCCGCCTCGTTCTCACTATCTGATTCCTAAAAAAATACACAAATTCATTGATAATAATTCAAATTTACCGCCATTACGGGTTATAAATCGGCGCCATCTATTTACAACTTACAATTATTTATAATAATTTGTAGATTGTTTACATTATTTTAACATAAAACCATACAAATTACAATTGAAAGAATTAAAATAGAAAAATTATTAATTTACAGCTCAAATAGATCGCTCTAGAATTTACTTTAATGTTGTTATCATCGACAATTGTTATCAAAACAAAACAAAGCAAAATCAAGGCCAATTGAACGTTTTCTTTAAATTCCTTCAAACAAATGATTGCCAATTAATATTTGAAATTTTTGCCCTCTAACAAATATCCAAGAATGCTAAGCAAATTTTTGACAATTCAACAATCATTTGTTTTTATTGTTTCATATAACCTAATTTTGCTAAATTAAACAAAAATTATTTAAAATTACCTGAAATAAGGTGGGAATATTAAAATCGGGCTGTACAATAATATCGAGACTCTCCTCTTTAATTCCTGATACAGATACGGATTGATTGGTTAATTGTCTTAATGTTGAATCAGAATTTTGGCATTGTTTACGGAATTCATAAACTAAATTCAATTTATTCGCACAATTTTCGCATAATAATTTCGGTAAACCATCACTGTTCGATACCTAAATCAATTACAATTTCTTCTATGATACTTTTTTAAATGCAACAATTACAATAAGACTGATTTTAATAGAAATTTTAGTTAACTTACATTAATTGATGCACAGTCCATTAAAATGTCAGCAATTTGTAATGTTTGTCCGCAGAATTCTCTCGTTTCGAATACATTTCGCATATTATTACCATCATCTTGACACATACATGAACGACATATTTTATCAATTGCTAATTCCGTTGATTTATTAATCATTCTATCAATAATTATTATAAACAATTATGTTTATTTAACAAATAACATCATAATTGCTATAATAAAAATAGCAACAATAAATAGAGAGCGAAAGAAATTAATTTCCGCTGAAGACTAATTGTTGTTTGGTCTAGTTAACAACAGGACGTAATCACGAATGTCAAAACGCATGCGCGCACATTTTTTTATTTTATTTTACAATTAAAATATAATTTAAGAAAATATTTATCTAGTATTATATCTCAATTAACGTAAACTGCAATAAATATCTCTACTATAATTAAATTACAATACTACAATTACAATAATTTTATTTACACTACACCAACATTAGGTTGGCTATATTGGTAATCGATTTGAAATTTACCGCCATTTGTTTACAATTTTCAAATAATTAAATTAAAATTATCTAAATACAATAATTAATCCCATTTTGATTGTCGTTTAACAAATTGTTCGCTACCATCATCTTGTACAGCTGGATAATAACCCATAGCATCATATTTACTTCTCATATAAGTTATGTAAGCTAAACATCCAGTGAATGCAACCAGACCAATACCCATAATTACAGCATTCTCAAATAAATATCAATTAACAGTAAAAATTTAGTTCGTTAAGGAGAGAAATAATTTTTGGAAAACTTACAGGTTTTACGTATAATTCGAAATTAACAGCCTTAAACAGGGTGGTAGTACGGACCGAACGTAAACCATCCCCCGGTGCTGGCTTATTACTATTATCACTCATTTTCCTTCTAATTTGAATCAATTTTATTCAAGAAATTAATTTATCCAAATTTTTTGTCATAACCTCAAATTGTTATGGATGTGTCTAAAGTCACACAAGTTGATCGCTTCTAAACCTCAAATATATTGAATTATATAAAAATAGATAAATTTAGATAGATATTTAAATTGTTATGGATGATTTTGTCGATTTTACACAAAAATTTTGATAATACAGATTAAATTATGATTTTTTCTGAAAATAAGAGAATTGTTTGAGTACGGTTCTGTTAACGGATTACAACCGGTTAGGTAGTGCGCATGCGTCCTATTACCAAATTTTTTAGAAAGTTTACTTGAGCGTCCACATTAAAATATGATATTATTAAGGTAAAGTTTCGACGGTTTATATGCTTTTAGTTTGTCAGGATATGATATTTTATTAATTATTTGATAGTTTATCGTTCTGATTTATCGTTTATGAAGTGAGTGTGTGTCGTAACCTTAGCTACAATCACAGAATGGCCGATAATGGTGTTCTAACTTCAATTATGGATATCACGAAATTAAAGGTAAATATTGAAAAAAACATACAATACCGCTTTTTATTCTCGTTGTAATTTGTGTATAACATAATTATAGGTTGGAATTAATTAATTTAATTATTTGTTTGTATTTCATTTGTTTCTGATTATATTTGAGGTTATGTTGTAATAATACAGAGTGTCCTAATTTTAGGTGCCTGACCTAAAGCGGGAATTAAAGAACCGTGGTCTAAGTACAAATGGTAACAAGAATGATTTAGTTGAACGTCTACAATCTGCTCTGAATGCTAGTGAGAAAGCTAGTAATGAATCTGTTGACGATTTAGAAGAGGACCTCCTCAATGTAGTTTTATATCATCAATTTATCTTCTTATTTATTGTTGTTATTTGTAGGAGGATGATGAAGACGTACATTTAGATACATCAGAATCGATAATAAACGATATTGATACAATTACTGGGAATTTAACGCAAAAACAGCAAACAAATCAATTGTCACAACAAGAACAATCGACACAACAAAAAGAGGAAATTCAGCAACAATCACCAAAGAAATTAAAACGGAAATTGGATGAAACTACAACGAATGGTGATAATAAAATGAATCAACCGACGAAAAAAGTGATTCTTAATCGGAACAATCCTGCAATTGATGAGCAACGATTATCAACCGATAGTAAAGAAGATTCAATTAAAACTAATGATACAACAGCTGAAGAGAAACGTATTATTAAACTGTCTGGTGTTAGTGCAAAAGAGCGTTTAGAGATGAGAGCGAAAAAATTCGATGTAACCGCTCTGAGTCCAGCTGCTAAAAAGATTGCAAGAGCTGAACGATTTGGTATTGCATTTGATTCAACAAATCCAAAAACAAACAGTCCAATCGATACGAAAGTTGATACAAGTTTGGACGTTTTAAAACGAAGAGCCGAACGTTTCGGCGGTTCAGTATCGACAGCTATGTCGAATCTTGAAACACAAGAACGATTAGAGAAACGCAAAGCACGATTTGGTATTATTACAGATGCAGATAAGGCTAAACAAAGACTTGAACGGTTCAAACAACCTGTAAAATAAGTCGATCGACATATTTTTTTCTACGTTACATTTATTTGTAATTTAATCTTATTTCAAGTATTTGTTTATGAAAATTCCTCTTTTCGAACTTTCGTAATGTATAATAAATGATGTTTCTTTACTACAATTTTCGTATAATTTCAAATTCGATAAAAATAATTTACAAAAAAGTCAACTCGCAGTCGGTAGGATTCGAACCTACGCTCCCAGAGGGAATCTGATTTCTAGTCAGACGCCTTAACCGCTCGGCCACGACTGCTTGGTGCAATAATTAACCCACCAATTCCAATAAAAGATACATTAATTATGAATTAACTATATTCTATTAATTATTTAAATCTAACATTAAATTGTATTTTTAAGGTTTTTCAATTTTTTAAATAAATTTGAGTTGATATTGTTATAGTTTCGTTTAGGATTCTAAGGCTGGCAATACTTTCGACAAATCAACCAATCAGAACGAAGTTAGCTGTTTGAAAACAATTGAAAGTCTACTTTTACTTGTTGAGGTGTTTGTGTTATTATTTTTAGAAATTGTGTTGAAAATTGGAGAAAATCAATTACAGGTAAAGAGAAACTGTTTTATCAATTTTATAACAATAGATTTTGCATTGTTAAAGTGTATTTATATGTAATATTGTTGAATTTTCAAATATAACCTCAATCTTATTTTTTGAGCATTTTCGTATATTCTTATAGTGAAATTTTCTTTTAAATCGATAGTTTGTGTTTATAAAAGACTTTTGCAATGAATATTTGTTATAAATTTGTAAAATTGCATTTTATTCAATAATTATTAGTAAATTTATTGCACATTAGATGGCGTTAGTTGTCTATCAATGATAGATGACGCTAGTGTCAAATATTATACGTTTAAATATAGGCGCGAAAGTATCATACTACCATTTTATTATAATGGGTGTCTTTTGGATTTCTGGACGTGAATAAAACAGCGATAAATATTTGAAATAGTTTATTTAACAGTGGCAGTGTTTAATAATTTGAGAGCCGTAGATGCAGTGATTTATTTGTAAAAATTGAATCGGTTTTTGAATTGTTTTTTAAGTTTTTTAAGCGGAAAAACTCAGGAATGTTGCACGAAATAGAATGAAAATTGAAAAATTTATCGAAATTTTATGTATTAGAAAATAATAATAAACAAAATAAAAGTAATCACTGCATACTTAAAAGCGAACACATAAATTATTAGAGAATAAAAGACAATACATAGCACCATTGAAATTAATTACAAAAATATATAATTTTTCTTTCATTTTTTTTTTTTTTAATGCTAGAACTATAAAAGAATTTGAAAGAATCACAAGTTTTGACTGTGATTTATCGATTTGTCGAATTGTATTAATCCAATATTGATAAAATAATTGATTTCAGCAATAATTATTATTATTATTACATACATACAACTTAACAACTAAATTCTATACAAATATCTTTACATGCTTTCTTTTTTTAAAAAATTTAGTGTTATATAAAACATGGCACGGCAGTATTAAACAGTTAAAAGCTCTTTATACAAAAACAATATGTTTTTTTTTAATAATTCTCGAAAAAGATTGATTGATTAATTAATAAAAAAGTGCTTGATCATCTGTTAGTTTTCCTTATCACACAATAGATGAACAAGAACTTGATCGTGTAAGGAACACTATGAGGTTTTTGAACACATTCAAAATGAAGAAAAAACAAAAATTATTATTATTATTATTAATAGTAATAGCCTAGTAGTTTTTAATGCAAACTTGGCACCTGCTTACTCTATCCCTAACATTGCCAGCTTTTAGTGTTTGTTTTTGTGGTTTCTGGAATTGCTGATTTGATTCAATTGTTGCTAACCAGAAACTTAATGTATTTGCAAAGTAGTGACAGGTGCCTTGGGCACCGTTACATTCAATGAATGGTGATGCACGGAAATCTTCCAAGCATGAACCAGGACTTGATAATGATTGCCCACCACCTTCAGCACCGGCAGCAGTATGCTTTAAATAGAAATATTCATTTAGTTCATTTATTGAATGGATTTATTTTAATATTTACCATAACAAAACTGTAGCCTATCCATAATGAAGTCCAACCATATGGACAATCGGGTAATGCTAAAGATTGACTGTGTACGGCAATAACATTAGCTGGTGCTTCACAAACTACACATCTTGAAATGTATTGATTGATCGCTGTTTCTTCGACTGGCATCATTGGAATTGGCGCACTTGTTGATAACCAATAGCTCTTATCATTTCGACTTGCATAATTACAGACATTATTGAAATCACAAAATACGAATGGCATTGTTGAGAATTTTCGAACACAAGATCCAGCAACTCCTAAATCTTGACTATGTGCTTTTTCATTACCTTCAACATAAAGTAATGAATAACCATCCCATAATTTGACATGTCCAGCTTCACATTGTGGTATTTCAATGCTTTGACTATGTTTAACTAATAATGTTCCAGTAAGAGAATCGGAAATTTGTTGACATGGAGCACCTGGTTCTCCCTTCGGACCTGGCTCACCAATCGGTCCGATTGGTCCAATTAAACCATCCAAACCACGATCACCTTTTTCTCCTTGCGAACCTGGTGTACCAGGGAAACCATCTAAACCACGATCACCTTTTTCACCTTGTAAACCAGGTGTGCCTGGTAAACCATCTAATCCTGATGGTCCACGTGGTCCTGGTGGACCTTGTGGTCCTTGTAAGCCTCTTTCTCCTTTTGGTCCAGGGTATCCTGGTGGTGCAGCCTCTCCTTTATCACCTAAAATTTACATTGTGATTAATTTCAATAAAACTCAATTTAAAACATCTATACCTTTTGGACCGGCAATTCCTGATAGACCTGGACGGCCTGGGATTCCAGATGTACCTTTATCGCCAGGTAATCCTGGAGGTCCTTGTGGACCAGGGAACCCATCAATACCACGATCTCCTTTTGGACCAGGATAACCAGGTGTACCTTGTAAGCCAGTTAAACCACGGTCACCTTTTTCACCTGGAGCTCCAATTAAACCAGCTGGTCCTCGATCACCTTTTTCACCTAATTCTCCGGGAGTGCCAGGGAATCCATCACGACCTGGTGGACCAGTTGAACCTGGAGGACCAATAGGTCCAGGGAATCCAATATCTCCTTTCGGACCTTGCGGTCCAATTGGACCAGGCGAGCCGGGGCTACCCATTCGACCTGGTAAACCAGGCAGACCACGTTCACCTTTTTCACCTGACAATCCATGGAAACCTTCCCTCCCATTTTTACCTGGTAAACCAGGTAAACCTTTTTCACCTTTAACAGTTGCACCTGGAAGTCCAGCTATACCAGGTAAACCTTGATCACCTATAATTTAGAAGTAATTATTTAGAAAGCATTAGTGCAAAATATACAAGTTGCACATACCCTTTTCTCCTGATAGACCGGGTAAGCCCCTGTCTCCTTTAGGTCCTGGAAAACCAATACTGCCTTTTTCACCTGGTAGCCCGGAAGCACCAGGGAAACCTCTGTCACCCTTCTCACCATCCCTTCCAACAATTCCTGGTGGGCCAGGTTCTCCCTTTTCACCTTTGATAGAAACTAATGGTCCTGATGGACCACGTTCACCCATTTCACCCTTAGGACCAGGGAAACCAATTGGACCTACAGGGCCTATTGGGCCTCTCTCTCCTTTAAATCCATCGAATCCGTCACGCCCAGGTAAACCACTATCTCCTTTTGGACCTGTTAAGCCAGGTGGACCAGTGAAACCAATATCGCCTTTAGGCCCATTAAGACCATTCATTCCATCAATACCCGGCAAACCTTGATCACCAGGGAAACCTCTTTCTCCTTTCATTCCTGGTGGGCCAGGTAGTCCAGCATCACCTTTTAATCCTTGTTGTCCAGGGCGCCCATCAAATCCAGATTCTCCAGGATTACCTTTTTCACCTTTCATTCCAGGTATACTTAAACCAGGCAAACCTCTGTCTCCTTTAATACCGGGAAATCCTGGTTGCCCAGGTAATCCAGATGCACCTCTCAAACCTGAAGATCCTGGTTCGCCTTTTTGACCTTTTTCAGATACATCACCTTGTTCACCCTTTTGTCCAGGTAAACCAGGTAATCCGGGTTCTCCCTTAAATCCTGTTAACCCTGAAGGTCCCGTTAGACCTGGTGGCCCCGGAAAACCTCTATCACCTTTTTCTCCAGGATATCCAATAGCTCCTGGCATACCAATTAATCCTTGCGGGCCAAGTGGTCCCGGGAAGCCTCTATCACCTTTTTCGCCCATAGCACCAGGCAACCCATCCATACCTGGGCGACCTGGCGGACCTGGTCTACCTGGGGGACCTTGAAAACCTTTTGGACCTTCAGAACCGGGAATACCTAGTTCGCCTTTTTGACCAGGGAATCCTGGCAATCCAGAACGACCAGCTTCTCCTTTAAGTCCTATTTCTCCTTTTAATCCCTCTGGTCCCGGTGGCCCAGGTAACCCTGAAGTTCCAGGAGGACCTAATGGACCAGGTTCACCTTTCTGTCCAGGAGGACCTGTCAAACCATTCAATCCAGGAGTACCAATATCACCTTTTTCGCCCATAAGTCCTTGCAATCCTGCTAAACCAGGAGCGCCAGTTTTTCCTGGCAAACCTGGTAAACCTTTTTCTCCTTTAAAACCTATCGGGCCTGGTGGACCAGGTGGTCCCACTGCCGGTATTCCCGCTTCACCTTTCGAACCTTTCAATCCTTCTAAACCAGGCAATCCAGATACACCATCACGTCCTTTCTCACCAGGAAAACCCATAGGACCCACTAAACCTTTTTCTCCGCGTGGACCTGGTAAACCCCTTCTTCCTACTGGACCTGGAGGACCGTCTTGTCCTTGTGGACCTCTTGGCCCCGGCATACCTTGATCACCTTTTTCTCCTGGTTCTCCTGGAAAACCAGGGGCACCAGGTTCACCTTTTCTGCCAGGCAAACCTCTATCACCTTTCCATTTGGCTACTAAATTTGGCGGACATTCTCCAGCTTCACCTTTTCTTCCTAGTGATCCAGGTTCACCTTTGTCTCCCTTGAAACCTGATTGACCAGGGTAGCCAGGTTCACCCTTTATGCTTGTTCCTTTTTCACCTTTCACACCAGGTAGTCCTGCTTCTCCAGGTTTTCCGTCAGCTCCTGGGAAACCAGAATAACCTTGATCTCCTTTTGGACCTGGGAATCCAGGTAAACCTGGTTCGCCAAGAGGTCCTGATAAACCTGGGGATCCTTTCGGACCTTGTAATCCAGGGAAGCCACGATCGCCTTTATCACCCTTGTCTCCTTTTACTAAAGACAATGGCACGAAAGCTGGTTCACCAGCTAGACCTTCATCACCAGGTAAACCAGGTAGACCATCTTTACCCTAAAAATTAAATATGTAAAATCGATTTTATTCAGACAATTTTGCACACTTACTGGCTTTCCTGGTGGACCTTGTGGGCCTTGTAATCCATCAAGTCCAGGTAAACCTGGAAATCCAGTTGGACCTGGAGGACCTCTTGGACCAACATCTCCATCTCGCCCGTCAAAACCTCTGTCGCCTTTTTCTCCTTTAGTCCCAGGTAAGCAATTTATACATTCTCCACCACGATCTCCTTTTGATCCCGGAGTACCTGGGCTACCATGGAAACCTGGTCTACCAGGATTTCCCTTCTCTCCAGGTGGACCTGGAGGGCCAGGTATGCCAGGTGTTCCCAATAAAGCATCACCAGCGGCTCCTCTAGAACCTGCGAAGCCCCTTTCTCCTTTTTGACCTTTTTCGCCATCTCGACCTGATTCACCGGCATCTCCTTTTGGACCCTTATCAATAAAATAGATATTGTTGCAACAGTTTGATAATTGACTTGATTTTAATTTACCATTATGGATAAACCTTTCTCTCCAGTTAATCCTCTAGGACCTTGCGGACCTGGTGGCCCTGGGTATCCTCTTGAACCATCAGAACCTGGGAAACCAACGGCACCAGATTCACCTTTTTCTCCCTTTTGTCCCGGTAAGCCTTCTGGTCCCGGCCTTCCGTCTAAGCCAGGACCACCTGGAGGTCCTATTGGCCCTCGTGGACCTGGTTCACCTTGAAAACCATCCATTCCTTTAGGACCTGGTGGGCCAGGATAACCTCTTGGTCCTGCAGGACCTGGTGGACCTGGACGTCCTTTCCCACCTCCTGGTGGTCCGGGAGGACCTGTCAAACCTGGCAATCCCTGTGGACCATCTCGCCCTGGTTCTCCTTTAAAACCTGGTCGCCCAGGTAATCCAGGAAGACCTTCTACACCTCTATCACCTTTCTGTCCTGGAGGGCCTGGTGGACCTGGAAAACCATCTCTACCCTGAAAATTATGCATATGTAAGCATATCCATAGAAATTGATAAGAGAAAATGTACTCTAGGTCCAGGAGCTCCAGGGAGACCTTTTTCTCCTTTCATTCCAATACCTCCAGGCAAACCATAGTCTCCATCCGGACCAGGTTCACCTTTCTGACCCATTGGACCCCAATCTCCACGATCTCCTTTCATTCCAAGTTCACCTTTTGGTCCTATTGTTACAGTTCCATTTGATGTGCTTTCTTTAGTAGATGATCCTTTCGGTCCACGTTCACCCTTAGCGCCCTTCTCTCCCTTTTCAGCTTCGAAAGTTAAGCCAGCTGTACCTTTTTGACCTTTTGGCCCGGGAGGACCTCTTGCACCCTAAATAGAATTGTATTGATTGTAATTGATCTATTTTAATTTATAAGAATTATGAAAATACCGGTATTCCAGATTCTCCTAAAGGTCCTGGTAGACCTGGAGGACCTATTGGTCCAGGTAAACCAGCTGGACCGGTAACGCCGTCACGACCAGGTTCACCTTTCTGTCCTTTTAAATATATTTCACAATGCGCATCTTCTCCCTTTTCACCTTTTGAACCAGGTGTTCCTGGAAAACCTCTTGGGCCAGGTTCACCAGGAAGACCATCTATTCCAGGAAGACCCTATGATTGTATTGTTACAAACATATTGTACATTTATATAAATATTATTAAATTACATCTGTGCCATTACATCCATCTAAACCAGGTATTCCCGGAGAGCCTGGAGGTCCTTGTAATCCTGGCACACCATTAATACCAGGAAAACCGGGGACACCCATTTTACCACGATCACCTTTGGGTCCTCTAGGTCCCATTGGACCTGAATCACCTTTATCACCTTTTGGGCCCATTATACCTTCTTCACCAGGAAAACCACGTTGACCCTTTTCACCTGATATTCCTGGAACACCAGGGAAACCCTAAAATAAAAAATTATTTGTCAATAAAGTAATTTATTTTGCTAAAACATTGAATAATTATACTTACTCGGTCTCCTTTTTCAGCAAAACACTTCGGAATACATCGTTCGCTACCATTTTTGGGACCATATACACTACCAGGAGCATCGAATATATCATAACTGCTAGAATATGGCCTACCACTTGGGTAAGGACTTCCAGGATATTGACCATAGGATCCTCTTTGTTGACTTGAACTACCGTAAGTACTACCATATCCTCCGCTTGATTGACTTCCGCTTTGACTATAACCGCCTCCACTATAGCCTCCACTTTGGCTGTAGCCTCCTCCTTGACTGTAACCGCCTCCTTGACTATAACCTCCTGAACTTCCTTGATTATAGCCACCACTTTGACTGGTACTTCCACCACCTTGACTGGAACTTCCACCACCTTGACTGTATCCTCCACTTTGATTATATCCACCACTTTGGCTATAGCCGCTTTGCCGGTAAACACTACCACTTTGTCCATAACTGATATTTTGTTCTGATCCGGAAACACCCCCGCTTTGACTATATCCTCGATTTTGACTATAACCATTTTGACCATAACCATTTCTGTTTTGTCCATAATCTTGTGCAGAACCTGAAGTATCACCACTTTGACTATAACCACCACTTTGGCTATAACCACCTCCAGTCTGTCTGTAACCAGCATCTTGTTCTGATTCTGAATGTAATCCTGTTCTGGTATTTGAAGCATCTCCACCAGTGTTATAATAATTACTATAACCACTTCTAGAGTCATATCGGGGATCTTCTGTTGTGCTATTTATTAAATTAGCCGGATATTGATTATTATTCGATCTATGAGGATCCTGATCTCTGCCATCATATCTTTGGTTTGGATAGTAATTTGATGATGAACCTCCATAACTTTGACCGCTTCCTGATCGATATGGAGTATAATACGGTATTCTAGGATCCAGTCTTTCATAAGGGTTCGATCGGTTTACAGCATTGTAACCGTTACTCACAAATTGCTATTTTAACAACAACAAAAAAAAGTTAATAATAAATAAATAAAGCCCATTATAATTAAGAAACGACAATAAAATATTGATATCTACAAGTCGCATCTTCAAACCAGATTTTGTTTAATTGAAGAGGATGTCGAAGAAAAGAAACTGTAATTACAGTTGTACATTCAAAAATAAATAAAACTGACAATTTTAAAACATAATTCAACTGTTGTGTGAACGAATAAACAAGCCGCTATCAAAAATGCAATTCACAAAACCACACCATCAAAGATTTGCTTATTTGACTTTCACAAAGAAAAAAAAACTCTGGAAATATATGCAGGCAATTTATAAAATTTGCAACGTCGTCAGTGGGCAAAAAGCAAACGAAAAGGTGAATATACTGAGGGTTTAATTTTTATAAATTTCATTTTTGCATTGTCCTTGTGGGAAAATAAGTAAATCTGGTAATAATCTAACGTAAACAATAATAACAGAACACCTCCGCAATTTCGGTTTATATTCAATCAATGTGTTTAACAAATTTATTAACAATTATAGCTTGTAGCTTTAGGCGGATCAACAAATGATTCCATCACACAGATGGGCAATTGAATTAACAAATCAATTTTCGATTTGTATAGGAAAATTATAATAAAATAAATTTATCATTAATTATCATTTCCATCCGTTTTAATTTATTCTGATTCAACGAACATAATTATAGGACAAATGATAAGAATTAAATATTATCAGTTTTTTATTTTATAAAAATATCGTCATTTTATTTATAAAAGTTTACGCAAACTATTTAGAATTTTATTTATTACACAATATTGTGGGTTGTGTGGGATTCTAATCGTATTCCTTTTTTTAAAATTAATAATAACGATAATAATGATAATATTTAGAAACAGTTTTAATGAAGCTGATTATTTTGCGTCATTTCTCAGCAAAATCGAGCTTTCAACAATAAAATTGACAATTTTCTACGTAAATTTCGATTCTTTACTTTATTAGTTAGAAGCTAGCGCTAATACGGTAAATGACCACCTGTAGGCTACTTATAAAAAGCTTACCATAATTAGAAGTATCCAATAATCGAGTGTTTAATAATAGAATTTGATGTGCTTATCGGTCGGATATTTAACGTTTTGTTGTCGAAAATTAAGATGAATATGCGACTATTTATGGTAAACTTCTATTGGAGTAGAGAGTAGAATTATTTTATTTTTCGATTATGGTGGCCGTTTGAATATGTTGATATTAGTCAAACATTATGCTCTAATTCGAAATGCTATGTTAAAAATATCCCTAAATTACAAAGAAAAACTGATTTTGTTTGAATGAAGTAATAAACTTTTATTACAAAACGAAATATTATAATTTTATGTTTTCTATTTGAAAATAAATAACCGACAATTTAACAAAACAATAATTTTATTATGCAGATCTATGAATTTTTATTATAAAATACGAAGAACGAAAAAGCTCATTTTAGTCAGAATTTCAATTGTTCAACATAGAAATTGAAACAGTTTATCTTGAAAATGTTAACATGTCTTCAACAGAAATGATCTAAAAATGTGCAATGAAAACAAACGATTAGCATCCAGAAATAGAAATCGGTAAAAGTTTTAAAAGCTCTCAAATCGAACGCAAGAAATTGAGTTCGAAAACTATCGAAATTCAACAAATACGCGACTTATTCAACAACTTGGCGATAATAAAATTTTCAATTAGTCGCGCTTAATTCATTTTTTTTTTTTATAATTTTCTTTTCACATCTTTTGAATTCAACAGATGACTGTCAGATCGGCGGAATTGTTGAGAATTTTAATAGAAAAGTGAGTCGCGACTTGTATTTTTCAAAACAATTTTTTAATTTGATAAAAAATTTACTTACCCCTCTGACACAAGTCCATACACTTAAGAACGCCACCGCCAACCTGCAAAATTCAAAAATCAAAAAATTAACAATTTTTTTAAATATTCATATATTTGTATAGGAAAATGAGCAATTGATATGGGAATGATTTAGGATTTTTCGGGATAGTTGGTGGAAATTTGGGAAAATTTTCGGGTCTTAATGACTTACCCAACTCCGCTGGTGGTCATTGCGACCGCTTCCCCGCTCCGGGGAAGGACACACTTTTACCACTAAAATCTCTTAAATGTGATGCACACACGCGTGTCCGCGCGTTACTGAAAACCCTTACAAGAACTAGCTTCAGCGAGTCTGAATAGGTCCACAATCTCTCCTCCAGCTTCCTGCGCACCAACAACTAACACCCAATTTAAATTAAATAACAACCCTATAGATAATCAAAACAATTTGAAATTTATACAGTTGATAATTTTGATATTATAGAATAGAACTATGGGGTTATAATTTGTTGTTTTTTTGTTTAAAGGGGTGTAATTTTGAAAAAATCGTAAACTTGGCGGAGATTGTTGGAATGACTTAAGTTGGTGTGGTGGGAGCAAGACGAGCGCTCTTTGATGGTGCAGAATATGGGAGCAGTAGGCGATGACGCTGCGGCCTGGCTATAGCCGGGCGTTAGCCCTCGGGTTCTTCGTCTTGGTTCTTGTGGTGCATAGCGGACGAGCTTCGGTAAGTTTTTGTTTTTATTACAAATTTTTTCGTCTCTTTTTCAAATCAATAAATCAATCTCGTTGCTAACCAAAAGGTTAATTTTTTTAAATTAACACTGTCATGAATATTATGTCAACAAAATTTGATTATAATTAGTGACAGTTTAATTATAAAGGGAAGACAAACCAAGTTATTAGAAGGATTTTCTTTACATATGACAAGTTCTTGTTTTGTTCTGTCTATTCAATAATCGGATTATTGGAGATTTCGATAATGAAAGCTTTCAAACGTTTAGTTTATTTGATTTACAGATCGCTTGAAACAATTTTAATTTTGTTGATAGTTAACTGTAAGATAATTACAACGACTTAATTATATCGAATGAAATTTTGTTATTATAAGATTGAGATGTAATTTCTGTAATGTTTATAAAGCACCTGAAAGTCATCTGGATAACATAAGTGATGACATGACTTCTATTTTTCAAGTTTACAAACAATTCATTTAGATCGACCACACACACATGGGATACTTTTTTCTATTCCTTAACAATCTTATCTATTTTTCAATGAATTTATCATCATTCATATAATAAAAATAATAATGAGCTTTTATTGATGAAAGACCGCTTTTTTAGTTTTGATATTTTCGTATAATTTAATTGATACAATTGAGTTGACAAACATAAATTGATAAAACTTGACTTATTAATGAACCCTATCAAAATAACGGTTACTCGTTTTTTTGTCTCTTATTGATTACATTTATTTTACAACATTTTTGATAACATTGCCCCATTTTCATAGAGTTCAAGAGCGAAAGGACCTTTACAGTAAACAGTCTGTCTGTATTATATAATTGGCAATAATTTTCAGGCATTTCAAAATTCTGAAAACTGAACAGATCTTACACAATTCGCTTTGTTGCCCTAACGTATAAACGAAGATTAAAGCAACAAATATTCAATGTTATTGCACTTGCTTTAACTAAACAATGTCCACATTCAGTACACTTTAAATGTTTAATAAAGCGTACAACTTCCGGATTTCTTAACGGGATCGATAAAAAAATTCATTCTTTTGAAAGAAATACCAACGTAAAACATATGTATAGGTAAAAGATAGTAAATCATTTTATAAACATACGAAATTTTAAAAATATCCACAATCTATCTTATTTATAAATCGTAATATATTGGATATTAGTAGATTTGTGTGATGTGTAGGAGGGAATTCAATCAAGCATAGTAGTCAGCACGGTAAATTCTGTTAAATGTACAAGAATATCCTGGAGAGATTAGTTTTTTTGTGTCTTCTAAAGAAAATGATGAGGGAGAAGAATTTATGTACACAACAATCAAAACTCTGCATGGATTCTGCATAAAAGCATATTTACCAATGAACGATCTATCAAAGATTAGTTTTATTTGTTCTCTTTACAGATCGTAACAATGATTTGTGTATGCTTTCATGTTTATAGTGATGTATTGTATTGAAAGACTTAAAAAATTACATTTGTGGTCATAGCTAATAAGAGGCTAGAACTAGATTATAATAAGATTGAAACAATAATGGTCTTTTGTTATTCTCTAATAATCCATTTTTATTAACAGTTACCATTGATATTTTTAAATAGATGTCTTGTATTATTTATTGTTGAATTGTTGATATAACGCCAATTTTTCTTAATTAATATCAATTCGTTTTAATGATACTGCATGTGTGGTCAGTACGTTTATTTCAAAAGAAAAAATTCGTTTTTTATGCCTCGATTTTATCTCTTAAATAATCAACACTGCCAATTTCAATCAATTATTTAAAGTAAAGAATAAATATCTGATCTGACCTAAAATTTGTTGAAGTTGCCTTATTTTAACATCAATTTATCATCGTCGGTTATTGTTTAATTGCCAAATTTGGTTTTATAAATTTTTGACAATTAACAAGAAAATAAAAATAAGACCTATATTTCAATAATAAATCTGAGTTAATTGATTTGCTAAATTTAGCAACTTGGCTACAATATTGAAAATGTCTTTTCTTTTTCAATTTTAATATTACAGTTGATGATTGTATGTTAGGGTTCGTTTATAGAATAACGTTCTCTTTAAAATTTTACGATTAGTTTATGATAGATGATGCCTGTTAATTTAAATTTATGTAGCCGCTTTCATCTCCATAAATGTTTATCGTTATTGTTTATATTGAAAATAAATATTATAATATGGTAGATCTATAGTAGAATTATCTAAATAATAAACAGCTTCCGCATCGTGAACATTAACGGTAACAATATACGACAGATTATTTTGTATATTATGTACCCTTTGGTCAAACTATTCATTTTATTTAGTTATCGTCGTATTGATGAAATTCTAAACCACAATTGTTTGTTTATATGATGATGTAAAAGATGAAAAAATAGTCAAAAATAGACTGTGAAATATTCATTAAAAATAAATAAATACATAAATAGACGGAAATTAATGGTTTTCACTGGCCACACTCGATTGATTACTTGAAACTGAAAGCTTAAATAGGACGATTACAGTTTGATTACTTGATTCTTTGAAATCGTAACGATCTAGGTGTAATAATACTGTACGATTGATTAATAATTCAACAATTCACTCTATCAAACCTACTATTGTATTGACTAAAGTATCAAAAATAAACATCTGGTCTATTATGATAAAAACATTAATTTAATCGGTTTTAGTCTTGCCGCTGTAGAATTTCGAAGCCGTCCACTAGAATTACCCAATTGTAGAACCGGTCCTGTTATTAATAATATTTAGTTCGGTATGTAGAGCTTTCCGATTTTGTAGATGACAGGAAATAATAATGATGTGGGCATGATTTTAGCAATTTTAATAAACTTTATAAATATAAAAAGCGCAAATAGATGATCTAATTGTCATTGGAAAGTTCAGATTTAACATCTGTTTAGTTCATAATTTTTTTTCGTGTTATTATTTTAAACAAATACATATGTTTTTTATTGTTGAATTGGCAAAAATTCGCCCAGTTCGTTCACCATTTGGCTACTATTTTGATTAATTTGTTCTCGGTTGAAAACTGGAAATATCAATTGAAAATCCTTGAAAAACTCAACAATTAGTAGGTGTTTTTCGCACCTACAAGATTTTATTCTCATATTAGATTTAAATATTAAATATTGCGGTTGATACCCTTGTGAATAGTGCGCCCTTTGTTGTTTATAATTCCAACCACCGTGCGATTATATCTTGTTCAGAGTTTAGTAATGGAATGTTTACATTGTGTGTTACCATAATCTTTTTGTTGTATATACAATTTTACTTTCTTTCAACTATAACAACATCCATCTAGATTGTTGTTTGCTTCTGTTGTCTGCCTTCAATCTGTCGCACCTCAGATGAATTCTGAAGAGTTATAATATACACATTACTGTAGTGTTGTTTAATTCGATTTATCTGGAAATAGTCTTTCATTCATTTTAAACTAAATAAAAAGATTTGAAACTATTGGACAGATTCTATCTCAATTTGTCGTATGTTTAACGAATTTATTTAATCAAGATAATATAGTAAATGTACCATATTTGGTTGTGTATACGACATTGAACTTGTTTGTGTTCTATAATTGGATATTTCTTAAAAGAATCTAGAAAGTTTATAAATTTTAACACGTAAATCGTAGTGCATTTATACTTAAATTTTTCAAAAAATTGAGATTGAATTCAAATAATAACCGATTTCCTGGTGCCGATTTCTTTGTTTATTCTATAATCATATTTATAGATTTATAGTTGTGTGAACGATTTGAAACATGTGAAACATATACTGACCTATTTATGAAAGTGCTTTTATGATGAAAAAATGATTGAATTTTGATAAAACTGCCATATTTAGAGTGAAAGGACTATCATATGAATATACGAATTTATCTGGAGCATAAATAAAAATGAATAATTAACAAGAATTTATTGTTATCACGACAGGATTTGACGTCATCGAATGCTGATTTAATTCCATCTTTTTTCGTCGATTCCATTGCCTTCATCTTTGTATAACATTTGTTTATGTATGACATAATCCCATATGGTTTCGCCAGTTATAATCGTAAATATTTTAATTTTTTTATTTGGCTCTGTTCGACAACATTGTATATTGGTTCAATTAATATTTTGATTAAGATTCTGTCATAAAGTTTTATTGAAACAAAAAAAATTAATTTATAAATTATTATATCTGAACTTTGATAAGAATCTTTGATCACCACCGAAATCTACTTTCAACTATATCTCTTCTACTTATGGCCATAAAGGTGAACAACCCACTGTTACCATTAGGGTATTATTTTATGAATTATATGAACACAACTATCACGTTGATATTTTATTATACCCGGTTGTAGTATAAGAGAATAAATACAGATTTCGCTTGACTTGAGAATCTATCTATCTATGTGTATGTATCTAAATACATAATAATGCACGAGTACACGATTCAAATGAGATATTCACCTGATCTTTGACTGTAGTATAGTTTAGAAAATATTCAAATTCATCTCAACTAGAACAACCGGTATTTATCCCATTAACAACAACAATTAAAATCGAATAAATTAAGTAGCTGAATTTTTAATTCTACCCGCATTCTAGAAACACCCCGATAACAAATATTTGTACAAAGATACCACCCTTTATAAAACAGTGAACTTTTTTAATATCACAATATTTTCTTTCGACCCACACGACACGTCCTCAAGTTTCTTTTCTCTAAATATTTTCTTATATTGTTTAATTTATAAAACGGAAAAAAATTTATTGTCACCTTGTATTCAAATTGTACACCTACTGCAATGGATCATGACATATTTAAGCCTACATGGCGTCTCGAATAGACGAAAATAAAATCTATCGATTTATATTCAATGGTGAAATAAGGCACACAAAAATTTCAGACAGAATTGCAGTCTGACGCATCATTGAAATCTCTTTGAGAGAACCAGCTTTCAAGCGCCCATATCAACCGAGGTCAATATTATTCTTTTCAACTCCGGCCATCGATTTGCATAATCTCATTAAATACCACTATGCGTTCTTATTGCTATAATAATTCTCTATATTTGTCCATTCATCAAAACGTTATTTGGTATAATTTCCTTATTATTTTTTTTCTAAATCTTCCATCTAAATTCGTGATTGTTTTTATTGTTCGTTTTTGTGTTTCTGTGGCGGCTAGCACCAATGTCTGTCGCAGGAATGCAGGCTTTCAGCCGTCGCAGAATCATCATCATCATCATCTACATCATGTGTAAAAAGAGTCGTTGTTGGGACAAAGACCGGAGCTGACCGTGCTGTTTTCTAGATCTGAAGGATATGGTTCTATAGTTCCTGGAAATTTTATTTTATTATTGCATAATTGTTGAAAATGATTCCGTTAAACTATCGTATCGCGATCATTGGCTTTTAAAAATCATTTTCTGTCATTTCTATTAATTATCTCAATCAGTAAAGAGAAAGCTCCTCAAGGTCTCAACAAAGTTTAACACATTTTTCCACACGATTTACAATAAATTATAAAAGAAGAGCGCTTTTGTGCGGCTCTCTTTTAATTTTAGAATGATATCATCTGGGTATTTATTGAAATTTTCATCATTTAGTAGCCGATAATGTTTATAGAAATTGAACGATTTTATTTTTGTGTTAAATTTAAATAAATAATTTTAGTTAATAGCTTCAAGGATTGCTGGTAATAACGCTAAGTCGTTTCATTTGAAATTTTACGACAGAAAACATCTAATTTTATTATAAATGGAATTGATGCCCAACTATAGTGAGTCTTCTTGTTTCGTCTTTTATCCCATCTCCATCACCATCTTTATGAGCCAATTTTTTAACGATTATTCCAATCGTTTATTAAATTGAATTGAATAGGAGTTAATTGAAATCTAATCTACTCGATCTTGTCAATAATAATAATAATAATAATAACAGGAAAATATGTGCATTTATAATGTAAAACATTTACGATAAAATTATCACCATTTCATTGTTCTAAAATTATAATCATTTTCTCTGTAAATCATGTTGAATAAAAAATAAAAATGGGTGACTCTGGATAACGGGATGTCCTCGAAATACCGTCATTTTTGATAAATATTTCGCAATATTCCTCCTGTCTCATTTCCTTTATTGTTATTATAAATTGTAAAGTGGCACAATTTTTTTTTTGTTTCATTGAAAACACAACATGAATAAAACTGATAGCGTGGGTGGAATCTTTGTAGGATGTTCTTTTTGATAATAGAGTCACAAACACCCACCGGATTTTCCAAGAGAGTCCCAACGAACTCTCTTCTAAACAAAAATTCGATTTATATACGATTTTATTACATTAATATTCGATTATTTTACCGAAGATTTATCGTTCTATGATTGCATTAGTGTTGGTTGTGGATTTATTGTTGGATTTTTTTATTGTTTTAGAAATAAAGGAGACGAAATAGAGGGCATTATCAGCCACGCGCCTAGTTCAACAATAATCGGACTTCTCGGAACAAAACTGCACAGATAACATTTCCGGTTACAATAACCTCGAAAATCATTATTATTAACAAAAAAAAAATGCTACTAAATATTTCGTAATAATAATTGTGAGTCGTGCCAAAATCCAATCGAACAAATGTTTCGACCTATTTGCAATTTTTCCAATCAGGAAATCGAATTTAGAATTTATTACAATCATAACAATAATTCGAATAATTCTCTATTGCTTGTTATTGTTTCTATTTATAAAACTGTTGCATTTTCGAATTTTAATCAAATGAGAATGGCTGTTATTTTTAACAAATTTCCAGTTCATTAATTGCCTTCCAAATAGCCAAACGATATGTTGTCAAACATACAACTAAAGACACTTGTTAAAACAAACTGGCATAATTCTAATCTATAGCTGTAGTGTTCGAACATCTGTTGAGAAATAGAATAGTGCTACCGGTTATTGAAAAGAAGCCGACAACTAATTAACAGGAAAATCCAACATTACCACCTCAATATTTACGAAAAATAATAATAGAATTGTTGGCATTCCTGTTTGTGTGATTGTACTGATTTCCTGTGATTTTGTTCACGTTTCTTATCAGCTATCTAATCGAAAATCTGCACAATTTGCAGAGGAAATGCAATAATCTCATCTTTGTCTCTTTATTTTTTTCTCTATTGTTAGGATGCGTAATTAGAAGCCAATTGTACGTATCAATGTCTACATATTTCTTCTATTTGAAATTTGATGAATTTGGTGCCACTCAACACAATTAAATTAAATACAAAATTTAAAAATAGACAATTGTTCACAATTAGACTGATTAATAAAAAACGCATTCATCATTCACTGAATGGATATTTATTGGGATTATAATCGTTTCAATTCGAATTGATTCGATATTATAATATTGATAAGAATTTATTATACGACATGGAAATTAACAATGTAACTATAAAGAAATTTTAAGGAATATTTAAAGAATAAAAACTAACAATAACTGTTTTATACGCCGAGAATTGAAGAAAATACAAAATAGTTAAGCAGGTTTGTGTTAATTCAAGTACCGCTTATTTCAATCGGCAATGAAGTACTAAAGACAAATAATGAGGAATATAAATATTGTCATAAGAACAAGTCTTATTCCTGCTTTCTATATTGCAAAAAACTCTGAAATTTACACTCGTTCAATGGTAGAAGATAAAGACTTGTATAGTTAGATTTTCAGCCTAAATTTAGTCATTTCTGAGGAGGATTTTTGATTTCAAGACCTAATTCCAAAACATCTCTTTTAGCTAGGTTTTTTGAAATTTGTTATGAAATTTAGACTTATTCAATGATAGAAGCATTCAAAGAGTTGTATAACTAGATTTTCAGCCTAAATTTAGTCATTTTTCAGGGGGATTTTTGATTTCAAGACCTAATCTCAAATCATCTCTTGGCTAGGTTTTGCGAAATTTGTTACACTTGCTTAATGATAGATAATGACAGTTAGACATAAGTATAATTTTAGTTTAGATTTTCAGTGTAAATTGACTTTCTTTCAGGATGATTTTTGATTTGAAGCCGGATTTTGGAAGGCACTTGTCTAAATCATCATTTCTTTTGGCCAAATTTGTCTAGGTTTTGAGAAATTTATCACAAAATTATCAAAAACAGACACATTTATACAATTTTAGGGCCGAATTGTTCCTTTCAATCTGAGTTGGGAGACAATTTGCTTCATATATCGATATTATTAGGGTATTTCACAAGAAATAAACCTGTTACGAGATTATTTGTTTCATTGAAATAGTCAAAATTAATACAATTGTTTAGTAACTTATATCGAGTATAAATCGGTTAGAATTTCGTGTTATTCTTCGAATTTTGTGATAGGTTCGCTTTAGTTTTGGGCTTTATTTAAGGATTATGTTTGTGGAAAGAAAATCTTACGATTAATAATTCTTATTTTAGATTGGCAATCTCAGGAAAATTTTAAAGCCGTTTCTTTTATTGAATATCAACAATACAAGTTTATAAATTTTGTATGCCCCCATTACCAAATATGGTGCTTGTTATTGTTATTTAATAAATTACAATGTTAAAATGTAATGAAATCATGCATACAGACATGACATATGATGATGTTCGACCTTTTCAAAAATAAACATTACTCGGTCTCCAAACCAAATGTAGAAGATTAGCCGTAGAATTAAAAAAAGAAAATTAATGGCTATATGGAAAGATTAATATTTAAGTGCGAATTATAATTGCAACGACATGTACTCGGCTCTATTGTCATCGCTTTAAATAATTCACGAATACATATGTTTTTCTAATAAAAATTAAAACAATAATAATATAATGACGAAGAGATAATAAGTGACATAATCTTCGTTTAGTTATTATCAATAAAAATAGTTTTGTAACAATTTTATTTTGTTTCCAGGAAACTGATGGAGGACAAATTATCTTATTAAATTTTCAGTTTTTGGCCATTAGGTTATCAATGAATTTTAAGCGAAATATCTATTAGAATCCGTTTGTGGGTTATCAACATATATTACGTCCTCAATACTTAAATACATATATAAATTTATTTTTAATTAAAATTGGGGTATATACATAACAGTATAATAACACGATACGAAAATATCGATGGCTCATATTTAAAGGAATTTATTTATATATTTTTAATAGTCCCGGAAATGTAAACCTCCGGTAAAGTGTGTATATTGTTTTGTGAATGTGAGCGTGTGTGTATTATAACTTCTTTGTTTATTCATTCTATTTTACAAGAATTGCATGAATTTTGTTTCGATTACATCGTTAAATCTACGCTATAATTTTATAATTAGAAATACAGGGGGAAACAATACATTTCCATAGATGTGAATTGAAAATTTCCGGGACGACCAATTGGTATTTTTCAGGTGGCTGTTGCAATTGTAAACGGTAAACGATTTCAGGATTCTATCACTAATCAATTCTGCTAACGGGTCAACCAAATTTTGACGAATTTGTCTACTTGACAGCCTACTCTTTATTCAAAAATAATCGATTACTGTATGGTAATTTTTAAAAATATAACGAATGCCAGTGGTATATCAACAGATGTTTTTTCAATTAATTCTTATATTAAACAATGTTTAATAGATTTTGTCAATATTTAAGTATTTAACTAAATGACTTAACACATTGTGTACAGATGGATAAAAAATTACCATTTTTATTTTTATATTCTCTAGCTATCAATTTTTGTCAATTTGCAGATTTGGAATAGTTTCAGTTTCCGGTATAGAAGGTCAGTTATAACATGTGGAACACCCACAAGGTGTCCTCCACTGCAACATATGGAGATATGGGCAAATTATCAAACAATTACATCAACAATTTCCTATTTTCATTGTCCGGCAATCGTAAAAAATCAAAAATTTTGAGATTCGATTAATGAAGGGTTATTTAGTAGAATTTTGCCCTATCTTTCGAAAATTGTTGTAGACAAATCAGTAATCTAGAACATAACGGAATAAAAGTCCCTAACTTTTATTTAATAAGTCACTAATTTAGTGACTTAGTTGGTGTTTTTTATTTAATTTTACAGCTTTACTATTTCTGGATAATCCCGATTTTCTGTGATTAAAAAGAGGATAGTTTCTTTTAGTCTGCGATTTGCGTTGAACTTATCAGATGCGGTTCGTTTTGTACGACCCCTGTATCTCCTATTGATTTGTTTATGCGTTTCGCTTAAAATATTTTTGTTGTTACATAATGAAATTAATTGGAACATGAGTTTCAACTGATCCTTAACCAATCGGCTACAAATTTATAATTTATTTTACTAATTTTGTTATTATCGCCGTATACAATTGATAAAATGTATTTTAATTTGACCTCATTCATTGATTAAGATTGCGAGATCACAGAAATTGTTCTATTTTTGAAATTTGTTTATAAATTTTTTCTTATATTGTTTTATGCGTATTTATTTCAGTCATGTACTGGTTGTGCGAATTCGATATATGCGAAAAAATGTAATTGTACGGGAATTAAAGGACGATTAGGCAGTCCAGGCTTACCGGGATTGCCGGCACCGGCTGGCGATTACGGTGATATTGGCCCACCTGGTCCCCAAGGTCCGAAGGGTGAGAAAGGTGAAGCTGGTGAACTTGGTGGTCAAGGAGAAAAAGGACCTAGAGTAACTACCTTTAAAATGAATTTATAAATTATATTTTATTTTCTATAATTAAAGGGTGATGATGGTGAACGAGGTCTTCAAGGTATTCCTGGACGATCTGTAAGTTTTAACAAATTAACAACTCTAAATATGTTAATAGATATCGTTTTGTTTCTTAGGGAATACCCGGCGATTCAGGTAGTAGAGGACCGGTCGGATTGGATGGGTGCAATGGTACGGATGGTGCGGCTGGAGCACAGGGTGCCCCCGGTTATCCAGGTGTTAGAGGTTTACCAGGACCGCATGGTATCCAAGGTCCACGTGGTGAACCTGGAGAAGGAGGTGGTAATTCTGTTGGAACAAAAGGAGAACGTGGTAATGCTGGTTTTGATGGAGCTCAAGGTATACCGGGTTTACAAGGGCCGCAAGGTCCACCAGGTTATCGAGGACCGCCTGGCGCTCCAGTATGTTATTTTATTAATAATTGCATGGAAGGTTTTTTTTATTGTGTATATTTATAGGGTATTGTTGGAGAAGCTGGCCCATGGGGACCTCCTGGTGATTCAGGTGATATAAGCTATGGAATACCGGGATTCCCAGGTGATTCAGGTGAAGTTGGTGATCCTGGCCCACCGGGAGATATTGACGAGCCGAATTTGGTAAATCCTCCAACAGCTCAGGCACTTAAAGGACAAAAAGGTGAAAAAGGTCTAAAGGGTAATATGGGACCGAGAGGACCGAAAGGATTTGTTGGTGAAAGAGGTTTACCGGTAATATTTAACAAGAAATTATTCCAACAATTTTTCATTAAATACATATTTAGGGTATTCATGGAAGAAAAGGTGAAAGAGGATATAAGGGTGAACAAGGTATTGATGGTCCACGAGGTAAAGAAGGACGTATTGGTCCACCAGGTTCTTCTGGTGAAAAAGGTGATAAAGGTGCTCCTGGATATGAAGGCATTCCTGGATTTGATGGTGAAAAAGGACAACTTGGTGAACCTGGTTATCAAGGAACTCCTGGTTTTCAAGGACCTGAAGGTCCTCCTGGCATATATGATCCCTTATTAGATGAAATTTTTGCTGGTGTACCTGGTAGACAAGGTCCAGAAGGTCCACCTGGTGAACGAGGTGTTAGTGGTATTCCAGGACGAACAGGACAAGCTGGTCCTGTGGGTCCACCTGGTGTCCCGGGTCCGTCAGGAAAGCCTGGTGCTGCTGGTCCCCGAGGTATATCTATCAAAGGTGAACGCGGTGACGATGGTTTGCCAGGTAGGCCTGGAAAGACGGGACTTCCTGGATTTCCTGGTATAGTAGGAATTATGGGTGAAAAAGGTTTTGCTGGCGAGGATGTTATTGGACCACCAGGTGAGCCAGGGTTGCCTGGTGTATCAGGATTTGATGGCACACGAGGTGATAGAGGTGATACTGGACCTCCCGGTCCAAAAGGATATCCTGGTAGAGGAGTGCCTATTAGGGGACCTCCTGGAGAAGCTGGTGTACCTGGATCACCAGGCCTTCCTGGAGAAGCAGGTATGAATGGATTTGATGGAATACCAGGCCTGAAAGGTAAACGTGGTGATGATTGCGGCATTTGTCGTCCAGGTAAGTGTTTTCTTTATGCAAAAAAATCCTCCAGAATTAATATAAAATTTATTTAAAAGGGCTACCCGGAATTAAAGGAGATCGTGGTGAAACGGCTAAAAACGGAATACCTGGGCCTATAGGATATCAGGGCTTACCAGGTCCAAGAGGCCTACCAGGTCCTCGTGGAAATACAGGTAAAGAAGGTGACATGGGTCTTGATGGTACACCAGGAACACCTGGAATACAGGGAGCACCTGGATCGAAAGGCCGCAAAGGAGAACTTATATATCCAGGAGAAAACTTATTAAAACCAGAGAAAGGAGATATGGGTGAACCTGGTTTCCCTGGCTTTATTGGTCTACGAGGCGATACAGGTGTAAAGGGTCAAAGAGGCTTCCCAGGTTCTATGGGGACGAAAGGAGAAAGTGGAGCCATCGGTGTTCCAGGATTGCCTGGTAGGGATGGTCGTCCTGGTATACCAGCATTTCCTGGACAAAAAGGTGAACCTGCTGATATACCTAAGGAATTCTTACGAGGTGATCCAGGATTACCAGGACGGCCGTAAGTATATTTAAATTATACTAAAAGTAGTAGACTAATTTTAAGATGACTTTTTTTCAGTGGAACAAAAGGTGAACAAGGTGTAGAGGGACCACCTGGTGCTAGAGGTGACGTATCACAACCTTATATTCTGGCGAGAGGAGATCCAGGGCCTGATGGGGAGCTTGGAGATAGAGGTAAGAGTAATTGAAAATTCTGTACCAATGTTTAAATTTAAACAATTTACACATAATATTGCAGGTATTGATGGACTCCCTGGGGTGAAAGGCCAAAAAGGTGATCTCGGTTGGCCAGGTCTTCCTGGATATCCTGGCCGTCCTGGCATTAGTATCCCTGGCCCAGAAGGTCTAAAAGGCTATCCTGGAATTTCCGGTGATCAAGGACCTCGTGGACCTGCAGGCCAACCAGGTAATCATGGTGCTGCTGGTCTTCCTGGTGGGCCAGGTAAGAAAGGAGACCGTGGCGAACAAGGATTACGTATTCTTAATGGAGAAATTGGTCTACCTGGACTACCGGGTCCAAAAGGAGACTTCGGTAATTTTGGTCCTGATGGTTTTCCTGGTATACCAGGCGTAGCTGGAATTAAGGGTGTTAAAGGCGCAAAAGGTAGTCCGGGTTATGCTGGTTTTCCTGGTCTTCAAGGATCTAAAGGTCAACCTGGTGTAATGCTTCCTGGTTTAGCTGGCAGAGCTGGTAATCCAGGATATCCTGGTAGGCCAGGAACATTCGGAGATATGGGACCAAAAGGAGATGATGGTATAAACGGCATAAATGGATATCCAGGTGCTAAAGGAGAGCCTGGTTTCCCTGGTCCTCGTGGACGTCCGGGTGATGAAGGATTAGAAGGTTTTGCTGGTCATCCTGGTAGACTAGGATTATCTGGTTTACCTGGTTTGCCAGGGGAACGAGGAGATATTGGACTTCCAGGTTTACGTGGGCCTTCTGGACCTACAGGTCTTATTGGCCAAAGAGGAATTAAAGGCTCAAGGGGAAATACAGGAGATGCTGGTATTCCTGGTTTACCTGGTATTCCTGGTGAACCAGGTCCACGAGGCAATGATGGTCTTGATGGTCTTCCGGGTTTGAAAGGCGAATCTGCTATTAGCGGACCTAAAGGAATTGTAGGTGAACCAGGAATTATAGGAGAACCTGGTTTTGATGGTGAACCGGGATTCCCAGGTGTAAAAGGTAGCCGAGGAGAACCTGGACCTAATGGTATTGGAATGCCTGGTGAAAAAGGTGAAGAAGGTGAACCAGGTATCCCAGGGAGAGAAGGTCTTTTAGGAATTAAGGGCATATATGGTGATTTTGGATTGATTGGTATTCCCGGCGAGCAGGGTGACAAAGGTTTTCCGGGTTACCCAGGAAGACCTGGTTTACGTGGTTTAGATGGTGTTAAAGGTGAACGAGGTGATAATGGTCTTCCAGGTTTCCTTGGACTAAAAGGAGAACGTGGTATGGATGGAGAGCCAGGCACAATGGGAAGACCTGGATTACCAGGAGATATAGGTTTCCGTGGACCGGAAGGTTTACCTGGAGCACCTGGACCTAAAGGAAGTCAGGGTTTGCCTGGCTTAGCCTCTTATGGATTTGCTGAAAAAGGTGATTTAGGAGATATTGGTATGCACGGATTTTCTGGATTTAAAGGAATGGGCGGTGATGATGGATTTGCTGGTACACCTGGTTTAAGAGGACCGGTAGGTGATATTGGTTTTCAAGGAATAAGAGGAGAACCAGGTTTCCCAGGAGTTCCTGGTGCAAGAGGTGACAATGGTTTACCAGGACCACCTGGTTTACCAGGACGCAATCCTGAACCTGGAGAACAAGGAAGACCAGGACTTCCAGGATTACCAGGTATTCCAGGTCGTCCAGGACAAAAGGGAGCTCCTGGAGAAGTTGGTGATGATGGACCACTAGGTATACCTGGTATACCAGGTCTTAGTATAATGGGAATTAAAGGAGAGCGTGGTTGGCCTGGTAATGCAGGATTTGCTGGAAAAATGGGTCTTGAAGGAAGAGCAGGAATTCCAGGTCTACCTGGTCAGAAAGGACGTAAAGGTTTACCTGGTGATTATGGCCCTCCTGCACCAAGCTTTAAAGGTGAAAGAGGTGATATAGGATTTACTGGATTCCCTGGCCTAAATGGTACTAAAGGTGAACGTGGTGATAATGGTTTACCTGGAAGACCTGGTGTTATAGGTCTTAAAGGTATAAGAGGATACTCTGGTGATGATGGTCAACCAGGATTAGATGGTTTCCCTGGTATTAAAGGAATGAAAGGTGATCAAGGCGATTGGTCACTTGATGCATTACCTGGTTTACCAGGAGATGTTGGTTTTCCTGGACCTGAAGGTTTACCTGGTTTAGCTGGTTTGCAAGGCAAACCTGGTCTACCTGGACTCAGAGGACAGAAGGGAATGATGGGCGATGCTGGTTTACCAGGTTTACCAGGATTTAGAGGACCTAAGGGAATTAGAGGAGATGCTGGTTTTATTGGATTACAAGGTTTTCAAGGTGCAAGAGGACGTCCAGGTCTTAAAGGTGATGCAGCTCCACCACCGCCACGAGTTAGAAGTAGAGGATTTTTATTTGCAAGACATTCACAATCAGAAATTGTTCCTGTTTGTCCTAGAAACACTGTGAAATTATGGGATGGTTTCTCATTACTTTATATTCTTGGTAATGAAAAACCATTAGGACAAGACTTAGGAGCACCTGGTAGTTGTTTAAGAAAATTCAACACAATGCCATTCTTGATGTGCAACTTGAATGATGTTTGTGATTATGCTCAAAGTAATGATTATAGTTATTGGTTATCAACAACTGAACCAATGACGGCTATGATGACACCGATTCCGGCTCCTGAAGTCCAACGATATATTTCAAGGTATTTATTGTGTTTGTTTTAAAATGTTTGTTTAATTGCTAATTTACTTTTTAATAGATGTTCCGTTTGTGAAGCCCCAACTAGAGCTATTGCAATCCACAGTCAATCCAATCAAGTTCCACAATGTCCAAATGGTTGGGAAGAAGTATGGATTGGTTACAGTTTTCTAATGGTAACACGCTATTTTAAAACTCTTTACAGTTGAAATTTTATTTTATTTTAATCTGTTAGCATACTGATTCCGGTGCAGAAGGTTCCGGTCAATCTCTAGTATCTCCAGGATCTTGTCTAGAAGAATTCCGACCTAAACCATTCATCGAATGTCACGGCCATGGACGTTGCAATTATTACACAACTTCCATATCCTATTGGTTGGCAACAATTGAAGATTATGCAATGTTTAGGAAACCACGTTCTGAAACATTAAAAGCTGGCTTTTTAACATCGAGAATTAGCCGATGTGTTGTTTGTTTACGTAGATCTGGCAGTGCTGGACGACCACCAGTTGAACCGGAAGTACCAAGTGAAATTAATCGACCATATAGACCACCACGATTACCACCACAGTATCCACCATATCCACGACGTCCACAATATCCATCATATGCGCCGAATGTACAATATCCTCAATATAGGAATTTGGATGAACGTCGAAGGAGAATGAGATTGAGACACCGTCGCCCTTTACCACCGCCAACACCCTCCACAACGTGATCAATCTAGTGCCATAATGTAATTATATGTGTATAGTTTTTTTTGTAAAATATCTACGCTATGTGCTTCATTCTTCTTAACAGTTCCTCTATGTGTTCATATATAAGCCACTTCATAGCTTTTATGTTTATTTTTAACTTAATTATCGAAAAATCAAATCGAATATTACGATTAATAATTAGTATAAGTTTGTTCAATGAAATTAAGCCATATTTTTGATACAAGGGTGCTATAGTTGTAACAGTAGTTTAAGGCTTCAATGATTCTATTAATGTGATTGTTAATAACAAAAACCACTGCCGGAAATGTTGAAAAATAAAAACTATTAAAGATTCGTTTAACTTCCAGGATTAGTTTTGATTTCAATAATTTTAGGCCAGTAAAAGAAATTTTGTTGATTTATATACAATTTAATCTTATCACAAATTTCGTTATTATCATCAATTTAATGGACAAATAATTCTGTCAATGTAAATACTAAAATAGTGTTCTTTAAAACTAATCAAATAGAAAAATGGTATATATTTAATTTAAACTACACAGATTTAGAAAAGAAAACAACTCTCATCACGCATATACATTCAAACTCTCGTTCTTTCCACGGAACTTACACTAAACGAATATAAATCTTACAAAATTACTTAGCAAAACCGCTCTTTAATTCGATTTTACTATCGGTAAACTGCATATGATTATCGATAATTTGAAATAATTCAGCCGGCTGTGGGATCCGGCCAGTTTCCAGTTTCGACCACACCGGTACATCGTTTAATGTTATTTCAAAGGCGCCCGATTGTATTAATTGTCCTTCGATTATGTTACATAAGAAGAATAACATCATGCAAGCGTACAATTTATTTTCGGTACACCATATCCACCAGGCCGGTTGCGGTTGATTAATATAATCGAATATATTAACAGCGCCCAATATGCACACGATTACAATCATTTTTAAAATACCCTATCGACAAAAAACAATTAGTTAATTGGCTTCGTTAATTAATCTACGTACAATTAATTTAGCTATGTACATATTCAATCCAGGTGGATCGTAATTTCTGCCATCGATCGTAATAAACGGATATTTCTGTTGGATGATTTGAACGTATTGCTCGAAGGTTTTCCGATAACCACACGAATAACTACAACGAATAATTGGATTAATGCGATTAATTTGATTGATTGAAAATCGATTTACCAATAGAGGAATTTTAATGTTGGTGCTCCAACATTTTGGCTAAGTTTCGACGGCAGTACATCATCTGCTGCTACATTATTTACGTTTAATTCTAATAAACAAATACCACAAAATATTAAAAAATACACTGATAATGCACGATTTAAACGAGCCATTCTTCCACACTTTATCAATCAGCTGATCGAACCATAAATGACATGTCAAAATAGTTGTTACTAATAGAATATTAGTTTTTATATTGTTGGCAATGTTGATTCCACTAGAAGTTGGGGAGAAATTGCAACGTTGCCGGTTTATCGACAATTCTTCCACGTTGAGATAATTTAAGAATTGCCTGAAAAATTGAAAGATAGCTTATTATAAATGACAAAAATTGATTTTATTTTAAATAACTCTAATTTGGCGCTTTTATTTTTACTATTATTGCTTCCATTTTTACTATTATTACCAAATTATAAATCGTCAGTGGGAGAAATTCTGGGGAACTTGTTTGAACAATGTTGGTGCAATTTATATCACTAGCCAAATGTCGACAATTCAATTCAAATATAATATAAAGCGGGGTTAATACGTTGCGTCCAGAATAGCGGCATGTTGTACTTGTTTTAAAATAAATATAAATCATGCTATATTAATGCTATAATTACTGCAATTGGTATGCTGTAATTACAAAACTAAAAAACCAATAACAACAATTGGAAATATTCCAAAATAACAAAGATAGCACACAATTTAAAATGGATTAAGCCAAATTTAAATAATGACACTGCCCTAATACAAGAACACAAATTCCAATAAATGTGAATAATAAACACAAATATTGTCCATTGATTGGCGCATAAAATAATTTCGCACTTAATTTCAAACTAGTTGTATATAACAATATTGAATCTAATTCAGAATTGGGTGTATCCTGGTGGACAAATGGTCTAGTACGAAATTGTTGACCAACATTTCTCAAGGTATTGCAACCATTCGATAGTCTTGATGCTTGTATAAATGGTGCCAAACTGATGAAGATCCATAGGAATATATTCAAACTACTAACACCCAATTGTATTGTTATCTTATCGGTATTATCATAATTGAACAACCATATTAGACCAGATAGTGTATATGATAGATTCATAAATGTTAATATACATACAGATGGTGCTATTTTATAATTGATAAACTTCAACATATTTTTAAAATTCTCAATGTGGCGTATCCATTCTAACGGTTCAATTGGATATTGTAGTAATTTATCGTGTAAGAATTTTGCATATGTTATTAATAATTGTGTTTGTAGACAATAGTTGGAGATGATTGTTGCTTGTATAACGTCTTGCCACATTGTTGAGATCATCAGTAGGATTTTTGCTATAATTATCACGTATTCGGGCCTAAAACAACATTATCAACGAATTAATTAAAACAATATTTCTAGAGAAATATACCGAATGGTCTATTCAAAAGTATATAATTTGAAGATAAGTCCTATTATTTGATAAGCGATTCGAAAAATATTCTGAGGATTTGTAGAGGATCTCCAGAGGAATATTTTAGCAAAATTTGAGCCGCGTAGATTATCGACAAATCGGTTAAAAAACGCTATCTTGGACGATGTCGCGATTTTCATCGATCAACTATACACATAAAACGACTCGCTTTACGAGAGTAGTTGATTGAAAATCGTAATATCGTCGAAACGAGCATTTTTGGCCGTTATCTCGATGAGCTATGGGGTGCAAATTGGGCTAAAATGTTCTCCGGAGATCCCTCGACAACTAATAGGAGTTATCTTTAAAATATATGTGAAAAATTACACAGATTTAGCACCACTTATTATCTAGGTAGACTTACTCTCTTTGAATCCATTTGAACGTAATTTCACTGCTCAACATCATTATATTTACCGTGACGAACGATAGTAGCGTCCATAGCAAAGTGATTCCAACAAATAGCCATAGAGTTTTAATCAATTTCTTCTGGTTAATCAAACCGTTTGCTAGATTTGTGGATGATAGAAATACACGTTCCATGAGAACCGGTAATTGATCATCTTCCGTATGCCTTATAATCAACATTGTATAGAAATAACCGACTAAATGTAAACAACTCGGTATGATAAAACTATACAATACTGGCCCATGGCAGATTCTTTCAACATTTTCTAGCTCCTCATTCGATTTATAAAAATTAACATCGATTTCATAATCGTTATCACTCTTATCACTGTTACCATCTTTGGTTGTTTCAATTGGTGGTAGAATATTATAGAAGCCACGATCACGCCGAAAACATGCCAAATATTGTAGAAAATAACCGATTATTAAAGCTGCTATCACATGGACTGTATAACAATAATTCAAAAATAACAAACAGTCACCAGGTTCATGCTCGGTACTTAATTGTCTTAAACCAATTATACTCAACAGTCTCAAATATGGATTAATTATTTTCGTTTTGCAATAATTTAAAACTGCAGCCACACTCAAATAAATTGGTGATGGTGCCGATTCGGGTACATCTTCGATTTCCTAAAAAATATCCCACAATTTACCACAAAATTAATTTTTTTTTAAATAAAACATTACCACATTTACTGATTCTTCGAATTCTACTTGTCTACTATGCGATGGTGCTTCCATTTCTTCCCGAATTTCGAAAACTGCAATTGTCATTATTTTCTTTAAATCTCATTTTTTATCAAACTTACCTTCAGTATATTGCTTATTTATTAATTAAAAAACGAATTATCGATAACCATTTTTATTGTACAAATTGTTACTTCATCCATATAATTAGCTTTTTTTGTGACTTAATCATCAATTAGAGTTTACTCGCATACAAAGTGTATTTTGTTGGTGTTTTTTGGAATCAACAATTTTGATAAGAATTGACCTTCTGATTTAAAGCCATTGAAATATCTTTGTTGTTAGATTATAATTTTGTTAACGTATTTTTAAATTTGCCTGTAATGCCATCAATAATGCCACAAGGTATTTATATACAAATACAAAATCATTTAAAATTCCGATAATTTGTGTATTTCATTTTAAATAATCGCGGCAATTTATGGTTACTTTTCATTTATAACACAGTAAGAAATGATGAAATTGTGGCAACGTTGCATAGTATGTTATGGTTAGAGGTGGGATAATCCCGATATTTTACGATATTACTCGACACACACAGAATGTACAACATTATTTAAGCTCGCAGTAGCCTATGACTTGGTGAACTTTATCGACATGCTCTTGTTTCAATGCTTGTCGGTAAGGTAGATTCCAGCGGATGCGCTCGTGTCACCAACCTAAAAAGTTTCTGTTGCTAGCAGAGTTTGGTTTTAAGATTTTGTTTCATTCAATTAATATACAAAAGTTAGCATTTAAAGCAGTTTTATCGATTCAGGCTGTGGTTGCATTAAAAAAGAATCGCCTCAACCAACTTCTACCGATTTATTTCATTAAAATTCGGCAACACTGGACAGCAAACAGAATGACAGTGTCTAGACTAGAGGTAGCACCACCTCCAATTCTAACCTACAAAATTTTGTAAACATCACATTGTTGAATTTTTCAAAATAATTCCATTATTTATTTGATTTTCTGACTTGAAAACAAAATGGAAGACGCTAGAAAAGTTAAATTATCAAAATCGATATTGGATATGAAATTTATGAAAAAAACCAAAGAACGTGTACTGAAAGAAGCCGATGATGCGGAAGGTAAAGCAATGTATTCAAAAGAAATCACCGATGAGATGAAGAAAACTGGCAATATTATATTTATTGAAACGAGTATAGTGAATTGTTTGGATTTAATTGATGGACGTTTATCATTCGGTGGTATGAACCCAGAAATTGAGAAATTAATGAAGAATGATTACGCTAAACGCATTGAAGAAATGGAGAAACGGAAAGAAACCGATATTGGTGATGCTGAAATGGCGCAAAGTTACAGTACGCTTGCCGATACAATTTCGAATAAATTCGCAAAGAAGAATAAAAGGAAATTTCAAAAACCTTCAGATTGAATTGAGTTTTTCTACATTCAAGTTAATAAATTTATTGGATTTTTTTGTGAATATGATCTAATCTAAGAATTCCCAAACTTTTATTTTGTAAAAATCATGAATTTGACAATCTTACGGGTTCGATTCTTTAGCATTCTGCAATGCTTGGGTTATGTACAATTTAGCCAAACTTTGCGAACATAATTGCGATATAGCTTGACTGTATGTGTTAATTTGTCCGGCAATAATCATCGGATTCAACCTAGGTGGTACAGGATGTGGCCTAAACAATTTATTAATATCCTCCTCGGGCAGTGGTGGTTCATCTTTGGCAGCCCTAGCAGCATTCTCTTGTTGTCGTTTTTGTACATAACGATGTCTATCTTGTTGTTGTCGACTAACCAATTGTTGATAACGATTGAATTTAATCGCTTCTTGATTCAATTCATCTACACGATCCATTAGACAACGTAATTGTCCTTCGAGTACCGATGCTGTACCTAAATCTAAAAATTTCGAACCCTCTTCTTCTGGTACGAAGTCAGCTAATTCTGACATCATAATGTTGGTCAATGCTGAATTACGGATAACGAACGGTACTTCTGTGAATAGATTCTCAAAGCCGACTTTCAATTTTAATAGGGCTTCGGGCGTAAATTCACCGTCTTTATACATGACGATTGCTTGCGGTGTTAAACGGTAGGCTTTCAATGTTAGAAAACCGCGTGAACTCTTTTGAGTATCGTAGATAACGACAACTGATTCTTCAATTGATGTCTGATAGTGGAATTGTGATTCTAATAGCGGTAAACTTAAGAAATTACCAACATCAGCGCTTTGATACCATCCAACATGGAAATGATCGACGTTAACGCGCCGTAAACGACGCATCATCGTTAATTGGTACTCGTCTTCGTCCATTGTTTCATCGGTTTGTTTAGGGAACGGGAAACAATTCGTGATTTCTAAACGATTCTCAACAACCAAACCCAATAGGGCGCCTTGGGCTATGTCCATATTCGTTGTCGATTCTTCATGACAATGTTTCACAATCTTCATCACAGCCTGTTGGACAGATTGAGGTTAGAAACATCAATTACGGGAATTTGGGGTAATTCAACGAAATTCCAATAGATTACTAATTAAGATGGTTAATTATAGTTAAATTGAATTAATTACCAATCCATCAGCCTGTACATAGGCGATTGTAGAATCATTTTCGGGCACACGCCTCGGAGGACCTGGACGAGCCGCCATTTTCTACAAATTGACAAGTCGCTAACCCGTTATTTGTCGCTCCAATTAGATATTTCCCTATAAGGATTTAATTAATAATTAATATATTAAATTAATAAAAAAGGATTTCAGAAAATATACACTAATTCAATAATTAATCATTGATAGATAAATTTTGAAAAAAAAGAATTTCTAACATTATAGAGCTTCAATTAGTCCATCCTCGATTTGTGTTTATAGGTTAAGCGACATAACCTCAAATAATGACAACTGTTGGCAGCAATGAGGTATATAGAGTGCGCATCCCCTATACTTGTATAAGACCAATTTAGTCATCATATGGGGAAATTTTGACAGTTGTTCCTCACTCTCTCTAACTTATGAGTGTGTCGTTCAATAGGGACCTCCTTTTCTCAAGCTTTGGTCGACCAAAGCTTGAGAAAAGGAAGGCGATATGCTGGTGTCGTTTTAACATTGTAGTTCAATGGAAAAATCAGTAGATGTCACCTTTATAGTTGCAAAAGACCGAAAACTTTCAACAGTTTTTGTGGTTGCTTATTGAAAATTAATCTAAGCTGAAAATCACCTGAAATTTGATAAAGACCTATTTTTAAAGTCTATAATGCAAAATCATCGTTTCAAATCTCTATGACTTTTCTGTAAATTTCCAATTGTTGAATAGAAAAGTAATAAATGTGCTTCTTTCCACACCACCTGTGAGGTAAAGCACATGGTGCGTTTTTTTTATAGTGGTATCCCCTGTAGGCCTAATCCACTATGGTATTGGATATATCCATGCTACATAATAATTATTTGCAACAAAGTAAAAATTAATTAGTTACAAAGCTATTGTCACCATCATATCATTGCACAGGAAGTGATGTAGTCAATGCATCATTGTCACAATAATAACCTCAAACAATCAGCAAAGATATATGCGTTAGACATCCTCACGATATGCGAATTACCTATCGCAATCTCTCGCTCCGAAAACCGCACAATCCGTGAAAATATTTGAGCATTATTAGAGCGACTAGCCAAAAGACCACACCACAAACTGCACAGTCATATGACGGAGTCAATGCTTGGAAAATTGCAAAGTGATAGCTATCTGAAATAAAGGAAAAATTGATTACTTACGAAGCTATTGTCACAGTCTTATCATTGCACAGGAAATGATGAAGTCAATGCATCATTGTCACAATAATAACCTCAAACAATCAGCAAAGATATATGCGTTAGACATCCTCACGATATGCGAATTACCTATCGCAATCTCTCGCTCCGAAAACCGCACAATCCGTGAAAATATTTGAGCATTATTAGAGCGACTAGCAAGAAAACCACACCACAAACTGCACAGTCATACGACTGAGTCAATGCTTGGAAAATCGCGAAGTGATAGTTCTCTGAAATAAAGTAGAAATTGATTACTTATGAAGCTATTGTCACCATTATATCATTGCACAGTAAGTGATGAAGTCAATGCATCATTGCCACAGTAATAACCTCAAACAATCAGCAAAGATATATGCGGTAGACATCCTCACGATATGCGAATTACCTATCGCAATCTCTCGCTCCGAAAACCGCACAACCCGTGAAAATATTTGGGCATTATTAGAGCGACTAGCCAAAAGACCACACCACAAACTGCACAGTCATACGACGGAGTCAATGCTTGGATAATCGCGACAACTGAACCTAGTAGTAGCGGTGGATCTATCCAATACCATCAATACCAATACCTATAAACTAACAGACCAACACAAAACACCACAACATTAACCCAGCTAATTCTATGTTAGTAGGATTTCATGCAATAGGAATGGCCATTCCCCGGGGAAGGATAATGGGAAATTTCAAGGGATTGAAGCTGATGACGCTGGCAGACAATCTGAAACATAAGAAACATTTTTTCGTTAAAAATAAAATGCATGTAAATACATGCATAAATGTTCTGAAAAAAAAAGTTTAATTAGAAACATACATTTAAAAAATTACCTGAAAAAAAATTATTACATATTATGAGATTTCAAGGGAAAGAATGATGGGGGGTTGTGTACGTTGATGTACCTAACAAGGACCTAACAAGTGCCTAACAAGTTCCTAATGCGCGTTCCCTCCTATACCTACAATCGCGTTTGTTCATTTACCGAACCGAACCGAACCGAACCGAACCGAACCGATGTAATTTTATATCTCGTTTTCATCTTGGGATATCCCGACTTGAAACGATCGCGAAGTAAATCAAAAAAGTACTTACCCCTCTGCTACAACGCCTCCTGTCCCTCGCTGTTCGGACCTACTGTAATAGAACAGAAAAAAAAACCGTTAGTAATTGAAAAATTATTTAACTTGAAAAATTATTTTAATTATGATTAAATTTATAAACCAAGAATCCATTACACAAATATGGGATTAAATTATTAACGAAATAGAACAGAAAACTCATTTTTGATTAGAGTTTTTTGTTCAATTTTATTATTAATAACGATTTTTCAAATATTTCAACTTACCCTTTCGTTGACTTCTTATCGCCCAAATCTAAGGGATGACTTACTGCCCACTCCTTCGTCCAGGTTGGCACCAACAAAAGCACTAACACCAACACTTTGTTTTAAACACGTACGTAAAGTTATTTTTAAATTTTCAAAACGGTAACACCAACACTTTGTTTTAGAAATTGCATTAATTTATTATTAAATTTTGTAAACGACAACACTTCAACGTTCAACAAAATACGAGGCACTTTGTTTTAAAAAATACGTGAATTATTGAATTTTAGAAACGGTAGCACTTCAACGGGGGCATCAAAATACGCGACACTTTCTTTTAAAAATCGCGAGAATTTATTATTAAATTAAACAAAACCGATTTCACGACCGATTTTCGAAACGGTGTTAACATCTCGACAACGAAAATTCGAATGAACAAAAGGCAGGCACTGACAAGATTCGAAAATAACGTTAAGTAATCGTTCCTTTGTTGTATTCTTATCAAAAATTGGAAAAAAGTTGTTTGGCCGTACGTACAGGAGTACGTAACTTGTAATCGTGTCGTTTTTAAACCGCAAAAAACAAGATAACTTGAAAGCGTTAGTTTACGTAACGCTAAAATTATAAAATTCTAGAATATTGTAGATATTGTAAATAATAAATTTAAATATAATATTCAAATATTTTGTATTTACCGTGATTTCTACCAAATTTCTAGGTCTAAATAGTTTGAAAATAAGTTTAGATTGTTTAAAAATTTTTCCCTGAGACTTTTGTTGCACAATTAAATAAAGAATAATCGCAAAAATTATAGTATTGTAAAACACAGAATGGTTAACTAACAATTAAGTCCCAAAGTAGTAGTAGTAATAGGGTCTAAATTAGCATCATATTCTATAAAATGATGCAAATTGAGAAACATACGAACATACCGCGTGTTTCAATTAAATGTTGCTATCTCTAAGCATGAACGATTTGAAAAATTCAAGGGGGTTTTTAGAAGAGGTTCCTTGGAGATGATTTTATCAAAATTTGAACCCCGTAGCTCATTTGGAAGTTGGTCAAAGTTTTAGACAAGGTTGCGATTCTTGAAACCGAGATTATTTGTGCCAATATTATACACCTAATTTTATACAACCAGCAATACGTTTTTTACATTAGTTTAGATGCAAACCACCAGTTCACCAGTTGTCGATCAACTATTTCAATTCGTTTGCGTCTCCACTATCCAAGATGTCTGCCACCATAGGTGGACACGTTTTTTGACAGGATGATCACTCTACTACCTCATTGGTTGGCAGACACGTGAATTGTCAAAGATCGAGTAAAAATGCAAGTTTCCGACCAGAATAACGTGAAAATCTACAATTTATCAGCCGGTAAATCGCTACCCGATGTAAGTAAATAAAAACAATAACATTCAATTCACTTACGATTGGTTTATTTTCAGTGGTTATCCGATCATAAACGCCGAGCCCTCCAGAAGAAAGATGTGGATATCCGGCGTCGTATCGAACTAATCCAAGACTTCGATATGCCCGTTATCAGTAATAAGATTCGTGTATCCCGTGATGGTCAATATGTTCTAGCTACTGGTGTTTATAAACCACGAATTAAATGTTTCGATGTTAACAACTTGTCGTTGAAATTCGAACGTTGTTTCGATCACGAAGCAATAACCTTCGAAATACTCAGTGACGACTACAGTAAAGTAAGTCTATGCTTCTATTAATCACTAAAAGCTTAAATTTAAATTATTTCCAGTTGGTATTCCTCCAAGATCAACGTTACGTTGAATTCCATGCAGCTTATGGTCGTCATTATCGTTTACGGATACCGAAAGAAGGGCGCGATATGAAATACCATTATCCTAGTTGTGATCTATTTATGGTTGGTTCCGGTTCGGATATTTATCGTTTGAATTTGGAAAGAGGACAATTTATGACACCGTACACGAGTCAAACATCAGCGATAAACAAATGTACAATCAATCCTGAACATTATTTGTTCGTTTGCGGTACAGAAGACGGTAAAGTTGAGGCCTGGGATCCGCGCAGCAAGAATCTCGTCGGTACTTTAGATTGCGCCTTCAATTGCATCACCGATAATAAAACGTAGGCTTCTTAAATTTTTATAATAATCGTTTAAAATCTTGTAATTTCAGTTTAAAGACGTTTCCGTCGATTACAGCGTTGGAATTTAATAAAAGTTTAAATTTAGGTGTTGGCACAAAAACTGGCCAAATTCTCCTGTACGATATCCGAGTGAATCGTCCATTCTTCATCAAAGACCACATGAACGACACTGAAATAAAAGATATCCATTTCCATTACAATCAAAATTTGATCTTATCGATGGATCAGGAAGTTGTAAAGATTTGGAATCAGAATGATGGTAAATTATTTACTTCCATACAAAAGACGAATGCAAATTTCAATAATTTATGTGTCGTCCCCAATACTGGCTTGTTGTTTATTGCTAACGAGGATAGAAAAATGAAAACGTTCTACATACCGAGTTTGGGACCGGCACCGAAATGGGCAAGTTTCTTGGATTCATTAACCGAAGAATTAGAAGAAACCAACTCGGAGATTGTTTACGATGATTATAAATTCGTGACGAAACAAGAATTAGATAATTTAGGCTTGGATCGTTTCATCGGTACAAATCTATTACGTGCCTATATGCACGGTTATTTCATCGATATACGATTATATAAGAAAGCTAGATCGATTGCGAATCCGTTCGAATTAGACGAATATAAGAAGCGAACGATTCGTGATAAAATTGAGAAAGAACGAACGAATCGTGTACAAATCAACAGTAAATTACCGAAAGTCAATAAAGATTTAGCGTTGAAATTAATGGATGATGGTAATAAAAAGAAGAAATTGGAAACAAATCTAATGGACGATGATCGATTTAAGAGTCTATTTGAAAATCCCGATTTTGAAGTTGATAAAAACGCCGATGAATACCGGTTGTTAAATCCGGTCCTATCGCGATTAGACCAAACGAAAAAGAAGGAATTGAAGAGGAAATTGTTGGAGAAACAACAAGACGACGACGAATTGGAAGGTAAAAATAGTTCGGACGAATCATCCGATGATTTCGATGATGATGGTGATCAAAGTAGTAGTGATGATGATCACACATGGACGGCGGAAATGAAGAAACAACACCGATTAATCCAGAAAGAACACCGAGAACGCGAACGTCAACAAGAATTGGAAGAACAAACCAAGAATCAACCGAAATTGGTTGAATTAAATGACAGTGATGTGGTTAAAGGTATTCATAGTTTGAAACGGAAATCGAATAAGGTATCATTAGGAGAACGATTAGAAGAAGACGATTCTACAGTTCGTTATTTAGGCTCGATCGGTAGTCGTGAGATGACTTTTAGTGTTAATCGTAATAAACGCAATAAGATTGTGGACATGAAAAATAAGAAACATCACGAAGAACGTAAACAATTAGTACGATCAACTAATGGGATAAAATCGAAACATAAATCGCCACAATTCAGGAATAAACGTTTTTAATTTGTTTAGATTTAAAGTTTAGTTTAAAATTTCGGTAAAAAGTCCGCAAATGTTTGCACGACTTAATGACACCAAAACAACGGTTTATTTTTCTTGTGTTGGTTTTTCTTGATGTCACAGTTATGATTACGTGTTGTTTCAACTATAACAAGAACAATCTAACAGCCCTAGAGATTTGTCGAAAAACAATCTATCATCATTTTATTATAAATGGTTGAGTAAAGAAACTGAATAAGGAATTGAGTAATTCACGATTTCACATATTTGTTGTGCTCCATTATAACAACAATACTTGAGGAAAATCGAATTGTCATCAAGATTACGTTAATGCCAACAATTCGGCGTTTCTAATTCAATTAATGCAATTGAATTATGTATTATTGTTGTTGGAGTTGTAGAATTAGTGGGCTAATCATATAACGAAATTGTCTTCTAAAAGAAAAGCGTATGTGTTTGTGGATAGACTTGTGATAGGTGATTATCGGAGTGTGAAGCCGGCTCTTGAAAATCTTCAACAATTTGAAGAAATTCCAGTCAGTACAACATTGGCGGTCTTGCAGTGATTTTGTGCAGTTCTCTCAATAATTCAATTATAAAAACGATCAGAATTAGGGGTAATTTTTGGAGTTTTTATAGACCAAGTGGAAATCGATTTGCACCGATGCACTACCGGTAATTGTTATTTTTATTATTTTTGTAAGAATGATAGAAGAAAAAAGAAAACAATACACTCGAATTTGATGTATTTAATTATTCACAGTTTATGGTTCGACCACTTTCCCTATTATTTATTTGTTATAAAACCCAGTTAGTTTTTGCAAAATTTCTTCCTTAAGTTCGAGAGAAATCGGGAAGCCCGCTCGAACGCAAATTTCGTTTAATCATTTTCAAAATTAAAATAATTTAGCAAATTTCCATCAATATCGTCGGTATTCGTACGACTTTTGCTACGAAGAACGGTGAAATTTCCGGGAAATTGTGCTAAATTGAGCGTTATTTGATGAGTTTTCCACGTACAATACAAATAATAGAAAAGAGAAAAATCTACATACTGCTACTTATTCTGCTCCATTTCCTCACCGTTTACTCCTATTTATGTAAATCACGTTGAATTTGTCTCGTGAAGATGTAATTTTTTATGGTAAACACTTGAAGGTTTCTGTAATGTTTATTGTTTTGATATTTTCTTTTCTGCTAAATTTGATTAATTCTCGGGTAATTTTTCTAAGCGATTTTTAATAGATGGTAATTATTCGTAGTTTTTAATGAAAATAAAATTATTAGAAAGTTGATTGTCTGCACGTAATATTTTAATTGACTTATTCTTGTTGTTTTTGATAATTAATAATAAACAAGATTGATTCACTTTCATTCACATTGTAGTACGTGCTAATTTTTAAAATAGTATTACGCAATCTTGTGTCTTCTTGTTATTAGTAACATAAAATTGACTCAAATCTAAACTAAATAATTTGATCATTTGAGATGTTAACCGTTAGTCTTTTAGATTTTTGTAGGAGCAAAATAAAATGAAGTCGTCTTCCAAAATATAAGTTAAGGTTTTAACGTTTACAAGGGTGCTAAACTAAAGTTTATAGTTTATTTGTTAAGAATATTACAAAGATCTACTAGAGGGTCCTTCGAGATGATTTTAGCAAAATTTGGGCCTTGTAGTTCATTTAGAAGTCGGCCAAAACCCGCTCATTTATGACCATGTCGCGTCAAATGTCTCAGAATGACTTAAGGGCAGTTCCAACATTGGTTTTTCCCGTTTTCCTTCATTTTCTCGTGGAATATAATGGAGAAAAGGATGCTTAACTCATTTTGAGCGATTGAGACCAATTTTCCGGAAACCTACGAGAATCAAATTTTGCCAAAATCATCCCCAAACTGTTCCCTATAAATCTCTATTAATCGTTTGTCAAATATACCCATTGCCATAAAAGTTAGAACCATTTAAATGACACTTCCATAATGTACCTAATAATAGAGCCAAGATTTTAACTTTAATATCAAAAAATGGGGCTATTATTTCAAGAAATTTACATTTCAGGTTTCCTTTTGTACGTTTTAGAGTCATTTACGGTGACATTAGTTTATGTTAATTGGCATTTTTAAGCGGCAATTACCCCGCTTTTTCTAGCCTAGTTAGGGTTTCGAGGCAAGAGAAAAGATAAAAAAGAAGAAAAGTCTAAAAAAGTAAAAGGGCGAACAAATTTAGCGTGAAATAATATAGAAACACAGACTGAAATTAGTTTTTACAAATAGAACTCCCTCAATATTTTGTTGTTTATTAAAATCTACCCCTATTATTATCACTTCTATCTTTGCTTCTACATATGAAAACAGTTTGTTTAGACATACCGTTGGAAAGTTATAATTGGGGTAGATTTGATTGGAGCGTTTTCTACTTGAGATTTTAACCCAAATATTCCCACTATATGAATCAACGATGTAGTTGGGCTAATTGTTGTATTGCGTGTATTATAGGAAATTAGGGGTGATCATTTTAGGGGATGTAATTTGAGTTTAATCGTAGATAAACGCATTCTTTTTAAGTATTTTCTTTATCGTTATTTAAAGATTGATGTAAACATTGGTTAAAAAAAGGCCCAGTAACCGGTCGCGGTTTTTGCAATTCGAATAAAGATTTGAAGATCTAAGCACGGAATGAGTTTCTATTGTTTACAGTAAATTTCCAAGATTTGTAAGCGATTTCTATGAATTGTATCCAAAGAATCAAGGGTCCGTAAAATAACATTACAACTGTAAAACGACATCACAATACCGTTTGAACAATAATGACAAATAATCGTTCGAGTTTAGCACTAGACATTAAATATTAGATAACACTTTTCTTCTAGTAACAACAAAAAAACCCAATTAATATTACTGTAGTTGGCAAAATGAACCGTTTGTGTGTACATTTCAATAATAGAACATGAATTCATTGTATTTCTAACAAAGATTTGTAACAATTTTACATAAATCGTAATGCAATTTTACGTCCCAAATATATCAATCACTTTACGGGTATACCTATAGAAAAATGAATAGTACACGAAAGAAAGGCGCAATATTACAAAATATCCGGTAAATTGAAGTTGTACGTTAAATAGGATCAAAAAGGGAAGGTGTGTCGGTACACAAATATTTTATTAAATCAAGTGATGTAATTTCAGGTGCGTGTTCGTAATAAACGAACAATATCCAACAATAAAATGGTGAATCCACCACAATTCTACAATGTTACAATCTCAAATCGATAGTAATCGAATTGCAACAACATTACAACCAACAAAATGCCTCAACTATCGAGATTTATAATTTTATTTGCGGTTAATTTGGTGGTAATCAACAGTCAAAAATTGTGCCCGCCCCAAGAAGCAATCCTGCCATGTCGCTGTCTTCTAAAGGGACAAAACTACCAAATTTGGTAAATTCCAATTTAAATTAATCTAAATCGAATCTAATCGGGGAATTCTAGGTGTTCGCACAGCGATCTCTCCAACGTTCTGCTAGGCCTGAAAGCAATCGGCGAATCTATCTACGAACCGATAGACGAATTGATTCTAGAAAACAACTATCTACCATCACTACCCGGCCGTTGTTTCTTCCCGTTGAAAATCATGCGACTTATGTTGCGATATAACAATTTAGAACGTGTCTCTAACGATTGGTTATCTGGTCTAGATGATATTCTAATGGAATTGTATATTGTCGAGCCGAATTTGAGGAGTTTACCAGACGATAATCTATTATATTTGAGGAATTTGGAAGCAATTACGATTAAAACTAGTTCGATGAAACGTATACCGAAATTCGGTGGTTTACGTAAATTGCGTTACTTACAATTCGAATCGTTATCATTGATCGAATTACCGTCGAATCATTTTATTGATCTGTTATCATTGCAAACAATTCAGATTAATAATAGTCCAAGATTGGTGAATTTAGAGGAGAATACTCTGGTCGATTTGCCTCATTTAAATTTCATCAATATTTCGAATTGCGGCCTACAATGGATACATCCGCGGGCTATAACGCGTCTACCACAATTACGCGAATTGGTATTAATCGGTAATAAGATCGTTGATGTTGGTATGATTGGGTATAGTGTACGGGATTTACCGCGTTTAGAAGTCTTGCGTTTGGATTATAATTTTATTGATAAGATAACCGAGGCGGCTTTTGTCGATTTGCCGTCGTTAAAACAGTTGTATTTGTCGAATAATTTGATTAAAGAACTGGAATATGGTAGTTTTCATCGTGTACCGAAATTGCGTACGTTGGATTTGAACCATAACCGTGTACGGCGCGTACATCCGGAGAGTTTCCTACAACATTCCGGTAGCGGTTTGGAAGAATTGTGGTTGATCGACAACGATATCAGCCATGTAGCTGAGTTACGCTCGTTATTAGACACTCTACCGAGACTAATATTTCTGGATATGAGTTTTAATAATTTAGAAGTGATACCGTTCGGCGCCATCCGCGGCCATCCGACTTTAGAACGTTTACATTTAGATTACAATAAGATCCATTTAGTTGATCGTGAGGCATTTATGGCGATGCCGGCGTTGCGTGAATTGCGCTTGAAGAACAACTCGTTGAACCATCTGTTCGAGGGGCCTCTATGGAATTTGCCGGCATTGAAAGGCTTGGATTTGTCCGGTAACTATTTTCGACGTTTATCGCCTAGATTGTTGGCGAATTTGCCATCGTTGCGACGGATCGATTTGAGTCGAAACGATCTAACTTTAATCGACCCGGAAAGTTTCCTGATGACACCCGATTTAGAGCATGTGAATTTATCGTATAATATGCTGACAACACTACATCCGGCCACTTTTCGTCATCTATTAAACTTGTACGAATTGGATATTAGTTCGAATCAATTATTAGAATTTGTACCGAATTTACCGAGGGGTTTAGAATATCTTCATTTGGGCGATAATCGGATTAATCGGATCGCATTGATGCCCGATATTGATTTACCATCGTTGAAAATGCTGGATTTGGCGAATAATCAAATTAACAATATTCCAAACGATAGTCTCCGAAGTTTGCCACAATTGCGGCGATTCTATTTGGGCGATAATCTGTTACAAAAACTCGAAGAGAACTCGTTGAACGGCTTGGACCGATTGCAAGTTTTGGATTTACAACGCAATAAAATCAATGGGATTCACCCGAATTCGTTGCGACAAAAGCACGACTTATTAAGATTGAATTTGAATCATAACCGCATCGAAATCCTATACCCGGAAATGTTCAAGTTTACGATTAATTTGAAATATTTGGATATCAGTTGGAATAAATTAGCCGAAATCCTTCCGGGAACTTTAGAAAAACTACAACAAATCCAAAATTTCAATATATCGCACAATTTATTAGTTAAATTGCCCACAAATACTGTGGTATTGAAGAATTTACAACGGCTCGATTTGACCGATAATCGCCTGAAAAATATTTATCCAGAAACGTTGGAAACTCTGCCGCATTTGATCGAGTTGAGATTGAGTAAGAATTTCCTCAACGAACTCAAACAGGATGCTTTCAACAATTTGAAATACCTTCAATTATTGTATTTAGACAATAATGAATTGGAAATTATCGAACCGAACGCTATCAATTCATTGCCGATGTTGAAATCGTTGTTTTTGAATCGTAATAAGCTACGCGAAATACCCGAGTTGAGTTTTAATAATCTACCGCGTGTGCAGCATCTCGAATTGCAACAGAATCAAATTGAAATTATTGGAAATCTAGCATTTAATAATCTACCGAATTTACTATATTTAAATTTGAGTTTTAATAATTTGAATAGTTTCGAACGTACAGGCTTGACAAGTTTAAAATCGTTGGAAATGTTGGATATAAGTCATAATCGTATATCGAGAATCACCGGGACGATTCTATCGAAAATGGACTGGTTGGTTGAATTACACATTGATGATAACGATATTTGTGCAGTACACGGTGCACCGTTCGATAATATGCCGAGATTGAGGGTATTAACGTTGAAAAACAATAAGATGATGTCATTTCCGGAACGTGCAATACAACAGATTCGGACAAATATCGGCACCCTTGACATAGATGGTGAGTTATTGTTTTCGTTCAAATGCAATCTATTTTAATATGAATCGATACAGGTAATCCTCTGGCTTGTGGTTGTAATCTGCTATGGTTACAAGCTTGGCTACTAGAGACTTCAAGTATTGGTCCGAAATGTGTCGGTGGTAAAATGCTGCGCGAAATCCATCTATCACGTCACGATTGTCCGCCAGAAGAGCGTAATGTTGAAATTGTAGCACCCGGCTGTGAATCGGAACTATTATCAGCACCTGGTGCATACGGTACATCGCAAGTTTTTGCCCCTTGGATGAATTTAAAAGCGAACATATCGAAGGATTTTGATGCGCAACATAAAGATCAAATAATACCGTTACCGCAAGAATCCGATTATTTCTACGACGAATACGTCGATTATCCCTATAATGAGACCGAATTAGATACGGATTTAAACCGTAATAAAACAAACTTTAATAATAAATCGCCGCATTTTACCACGGGTAATACACCGACGATTTATGCGGCAACGAAAAATAAAACCGTTGAAAATCCACCGAAAGACGTGCAGAATTCACCGAGCAGTAGCGGTTTTACATTCTTCGGCGTTCCATTACCTAGCATCAATTTGAATAATTTACTCAACAGCAGTAAAGGTGGCAATCGAAGCGGGAATAAAAAATCAACACCGATAGCTGAACGTAAAACAGCAATTGTAAATAAGCCCCCGCAGGATTTCCGTAAATCAGCATTTGAATTAAATACGAAAAATCTAAAACCACCACCTAGAACAACTTCTTCGCCGAATAGTCCACGGGGTGGTTTCATGATGCACCTTCCCGACTTGCCGCCGGTTGAAACCGGCGGTTTTGTTCCTCTATTGCCCGGAACTGGCGGTTTCAAGCCGATTCCACAGCCGGTAGTACAACCGATAACGGAGTCTAGCGGGATTGTCAGTACTACGGAATTGAGTCAAAGTGTATTGCCGGTAGTTCGGAAGAGTGAAATTGCAGGCCATCCGATCCCGACTCCGGTACCGATAACTACAACGATTCCTCTACAAAATCGTAGCGTTACACGATTACACATGGTGGAAGAACCGACAGAAGCTAGCGCTAAAATCGAGAAAGTTGTAAACAAGAATTTAAAAAACATCCCGATTGCTACAACGCCTCTAGTACCGACTACTACCAAAATTGTAAGCACCCCTCTTCCTACTGTATCTACAACGGCGATAACAACTACCACAACTAAACCGACAACAACAACAACGGCGATAATCCCGCAAACAACCCCTTCTATTAGACCGGAAGACAGCCAAGCGGCTAACCGGTCGTCGGGTACGACTTTATCAGCTTTGATGATACCAGGAGGGTCGGAATTGCGGCCAACATCGGGCCGATCGACTATCACAAAAGTACCATCCCCGTACGTATCCGGTAGCGCCCCATTATTGTCAAGTCGTGAAATTGTTGAAGCTTCTGGATCGACATCATCATCGCCACATAATCGTAAAGGTAAAACAAACAATCGTGAAGATTCGTTGATGGAGAAGATTTCTAGTAGTATCGATGATGACGATAGAGATAAAGGTAATAGTACAAGTAATACGAATTGGTATTTCGTTAATTATAATAAAACAAATTTAGAGCCGTATATTGGTGTTATTGGTGGTGATTTGTATCGTGCTAATGGAACGGTACTGAAATCGAGTTTTTCGTTAATTCTATCAAATTTATTAGTTTATTATCTTATTTATAATTGTTGGAAATTTCAGTAGGGTGGCCAGTATGGAATGGAGAATTAAATATTTTATAGCTGTAAATATATAGATTGTAACAAATTTCTTGTTTTTTGACTGTAATTTTAGGAAAATCTCCAAAAAGTTGTAGAACTCCTTGATTTTAAAAAGAATTTTACTAGTGTTTCCTTCTGATTTTCCGCCACAATTACCGAATTTAGACAAAAATGCGAAAAATATAACCCTTCCAAATTATATTTTTGAATTGGGAAATTACGAGAAAGCCAGGTTTACACAGTAGAAGTCTCTAGACAATTGAGGCGGTAAATTCGAAAATTTAACCCCTATGCGAATTTGAATTCTATAATTGTTAAATTATGTTAAAATATTCTTTACAACGAATCTAAATGGCTTGAAGAACGATTCAAAATTCAGTTTGTCCGTGTAAAATTCTATAAATAAAATTTCGTAATTAAGATAAATTTGACTTTAACCAATAGGAAGCGCAAAGTTTTAAAAATCTCACGCCGAAGACGCGAGGGTTTAATAAACCACGAAATGCTTTGATTTTTTATTAACTAAACAATATAACAACCATTGTAAACAAAGAACAGTAAACTGGACTACTGATTTTTTCCAAAATTCTAAAAATTCAATCATTAGTGGTTATTTAGAATAAAAATAAACTCACCTTTTCAGCGATTTGTTTCAAATAATTGGCCCGCACTCGGCCAGTTTTCGTGACGAATTCAGTTAATGCCCCATCGGTGTTTTGTAATAATTGGTGCGGATGTCCGAATTCAATTATCCGTCCAGCTTCCATAACTAGGACTTTATCACAATCCATGATTGTGTGCAGACGATGGGCAATAATTAAAACCGTACAATTTTCGCTTTTCTTCCGGATAATATTTTGTATCAAAACGTCGGTTTTATAATCGACACTAGATGTTGGTTCATCCAATATTAATATGTTATTATTCGATAATAACGCGCGGACCAGGCATAATAATTGCCGTTGGCCTAAACTCAAATTTGATCCTTTTCCGATAATCCTCGTATTGATACCGTCTGGGAAATTAGCGATGAATTCTTTCAGTTCTAGCTCATCTAGAATTTGCCAAATCTTCATATCGTTGTACTGTTTGAACGGATCTAAATTCTCTCGAATTGTACCAGTAAACAAGATCGGTTGTTGTGGTATTATTGTAATTTTTGAACGCAATCTCTCTAATGGTATTTGTTTAATATCAATACCATCAATACAGATCGTACCTTGATAATCGATTAAACGAAATATTGCCGATATTAGCGATGATTTACCAGCACCAGTACGCCCAATAATGCCAATCTTCTCGAATGGTGATACTTTAAAACTGACATTCATCAGAACGAACGATTGATCCAATTCGGGCCGATATTTCAAATAGATCGCCTCGAATTCTATATCGCAATATTTCGGCCAATCGTCCGGTATTGAAATCCGTTGATTATTACCACCAAAATCGCTATCTTCTGATGGTAAATTAGAATATTCTAAAACACGCTCCACTGATGTCATGTGATTCTCTAGATTGCTCCACTGTCGCATGCCCCATTGGAACATGCCGGTTAGACCAAAGGCTTGTGTTATTGCCAAACCAATACTAGCGCCACGTTGAACTGGAAATTTATCGAATTATTTAAATTAGTTTGGGGTAAATTTGAACGTACCACCGCCCCAGAAACAACTCGTTGTAACTATAACGATATACACAGCACAGCAGAGATCCAACCAAAATCCGAACGTTGCTGATGAACTTAACGACATAAAGTACGCCGAAGTGTGTTGATTTAAGTAATTATCGAAGCAATTCTTGAATAAATGTTCAACATTAAAGGCGCGGATTGTCGTCAAACCGCGCAATGTGCTGTTCAAATGCGAAAATATCGGACTTCGAGCTGCGGAATTGACTCGTTTATTATCCCAAACTAGGTGCGATTTAGCCTACCTGTAGCTTCAATCCGTTTCAAATCTCTGCTAGTTGCCAAATACAACATTCGTATGAAATAGAATAGAGTAAACATGATGATCGTTACGATAATTAACCAAGGATTGACTAATGCTAAAATAATATTGATTGCAATTACATTTAAACCGATTTGTAAAGTGTCCATTAATAATGACGGTAGCGTTTCATCGATATACCCGATGTCCTCACAGAAACGGTTCAGTATCCGACCAGGTGGGTTACTGTTAAAGAACAACATACCAGTCTTGACGATTGCATTGGACATCTTTTTGTACAAAATCTCGGCGACTTGTACCAAATAAAGCGAAAAGAATATTGAACGTATTATTGTTAAAAAGATAATTGTTAAAATCAAACTGACATAAATATAAAGACAATTATTACGAGTTAAGAAATAGTAGCGATTCTCGTCGCGATCCTCTTCCAAATTAATCCTAAAATGTTAATTTTTAGTCAATAAATGAGAAGAATTCCGCGTCCTACCAGTAGGATTCAAACAAATCGCACGAACTGGCGACGATTTGTGTGAAAATACACAAGAATATGATTAGAAGAAAACGACAAAATCCGTTCATTGTGAAATATCTCCAATAGACGTCGAATTTAACTTGTCCATCTTCGGCGAATTCTTCATTCTCATCGATTTTCGTAAAAGTCTCATCCATTTGATTCAATTGATTGTTGGAATCGTTGAAAATCGAATCATCATCTTCGTGTTCGAAATTCGATAATAAATTCGAGAATTCCTTAACCGAATTTCGGATATCATCGAAATTGCCGTAAAATTCGATTCTACCATTTTTCAAAAAATAAATCTTATCAATACGCTTTAAATACTGTAATTGGTGGGTGACGAAGATGCAACATTTGTCTTTTAAAAATTTACAGACAACTTCATCGAAAATTTTCCGGCTGACTATCGAATCGACGGCCGATAACGGATCATCTAATAAATAAATATCGGCTTTTTTGTAAATGCATCTAGCTAGACTGATTCGAGCTCTTTGACCGCCGCTCAAATTAACATTATCGGCTACCGTTTGGTCGCCGTTGGGTAATTGTTGGAGATCCTGCTCTAAACAACAGAGTTTGATTATTTGATTGTATCGCGACTCGTTCGATTCTTCACCGAATAGAATATTCTGTTTGATTGTACCGGCGAACAGCCACGGTTCTTGAGCCGCATAAGAAATCTGCCCCTTCACCAATTTACCACCTTTGCTTATCGGTAATTCGCCTAGGATGACGTTCAATAGGCTGGTCTTACCGCTACCAACAGGGCCGATAATTGCAATCAATTCGGCTGAATTTACAATTAAATTGATATTAGTTAACGTTTCGATATTGGACCATTTCGCCGTGATATTGTCGAATTTTATCGGCTTGTCGGTGATTTCTGTTAGTTGATATTTGGCCGGTAAGCGCTCTTCAATTAACAGGAATTTTTCGATGCGTTTTAACGCAATTATCGCCTCGGCTAGAAAGCTTATAGCTAGTGGCAGGTTTGTTGTCATACTGTCTTTGAAGATGGCATAGAATGATTTCAAAACAAACACAAATTGAGCGTTGATCTGGTGGCCGGTTAGAATATAGACGAGAATACTCAAAAATACCGCAGTACGAGTTGTGAATTTGTTGAGTGATGAGAAGAATGCGCGGAAAATCGCAGTGTATTTAATGTAGCGAATTTCTTGCCTGAAACATCAACAATTTTAACATCTATCGGACAATTCAGAAAACTGTACTTTCTGGCATTCTCCATTAGTTTAATGAAAATACTCTCCCACGTGTACATTTTAATAATTTGTACCCCTGAAATTATCTCGCTCAATAAACGTACACGTTTGTCGGTTTTTGCTGCTGTTTTCTCCCGAAATTGCGACCAGATTCTACCCATATAGACTGAAAATTCCACAATTAATCCAAATAAATAATTATGGGGAAATTACTTTGGAATGCGATCGACAGTAGCAATAGTCCACAGCCTGTCAATGCTGCTGCATTAAAAATGAATCCCAAGAGTACGATGATTGATACGCTCTGTAGTGGTGTTATCCACAAATAATGGACGAATATTAAACATTTATCGAGACGATTCATATCGTTTGATAGAATATTAACAGCAAGGCCTGTTGTAGTTTCGTTAGTTGTCGTACGATTTAATTTTAACGATTTACGATAAATCAATGAACTGCAAGCGACACGCATCTTCAAACCAACATGAATCAAACCGAAAATTGATGTATGAGTTAGAAAGACGTTTAATATCGTTGATATTATAATAATCGCCACAGCATAATAGAGTTGATTTCGATCGGATTGCGGGACATCAGTACGGAAACAATCAATTAACTTCCATATGGCTAACGGTTGTGATAATCTATCAAATCATAGAAAAAGCAACGAATTTTTCGATCAATTAAAGTTTTACCTGATTATCATCTCTACAAGGAATTGTAGGAAACCATAAGAGATGATTTCGCATTTGAATAATTTCCATAAAACCCGACTTATTGATGGGTTTTGATTCGTTAACATCTCCAATTTCCATAATTCTTCTAATCTATCACCGAGTATTTTTGAATCTTTATCTGTCGATGGTGGTTTTAGATCGAATTTGTTCAATTTTGATTTGGCTCCTTTTATAAATAACGGAAACGTCCAGCTGATTGAAAATTATAGTTTTTTTTTAATAAAAAACCTATAAAATAACTTACCAGAAGAATATTCGCAATAGGCAGTGTTTGACTTTCTTTATTGTATGAAAATAATTTTCATTCTTTTTCATATTGCCGTTTTCAATAACTCACAACTAAACACGACTCTATTTCTGTACTGTTCAAAATACAAAGTGAAAATAGACAATTCTACCGATAAGTTCTGATAATTCAAAAGTCTCAAACCGGCATTTAAAAACGGTTGTCGATAAAAACAATTTTTAAATTTCTATATGCGTCAAGTATCCTTGCTTTGTGTGGAAGGCAATTAAATTGTACTTAGTATAAATACCTACAAATTTGATAACACCCCACGTATGTGGGGGGTGTGTTATCGTGTGTGTGTGATAACACATGTGTGTTATCGAGACTTTGTTGGAAATTTGAATTATTTTAAAATTTTGCCAGAAATTGAACTTCTTCGACGGCTATAAAATTGTTAAATAATTGTTAGATAAGATAATCGATTTAATAATGAAATTCATTGATTAATTCTATTAAATAGGAACCAAATGGGCTATTTCCAAGCCTTAGTTTACCGAACTACGCAATTATTGATTTAGCCCTGACGATTTGTTCCAGGATACGATCTACTAAACGTCCAGTAATCTTGCTACACGAAAGCTTTTACGACTCTGAGTGGTATTCTCTATCTATTTAAAGTTGCAGAATACGACTCAATGGTGGGATTTCACCAATTCAATAACGTTATACAGAACATTACAGTTTATTTTACTTATATCCCTCTCAAATCTTGATCCGTATACAATAAAATCTGGGCTTTATAGTCAGAGATTTTAATAATCCCCATTGGGGGGATTTTAACAAGAATTAATGTTATTGTAGAAAATCGAACTGTTTAAATTATGGGTGGTAATCTTTTTAAATTTAGTAATCATTAAAACCATTATTGGCTTGTTAAAGCAGAATTCCAGTTCACTGGTTACGGGTAAATTTCGCAATATTTTATTGTCTTTTCAATCTACAGTGTTGGCGATTGTCACTGGAAAAACTCGACAAACCCATTTTATAATGGTACTTATTCTTCCCCTTTCTCTAATATTAGAAGGTTAACAATTGTACAATCGGGGTCTCTTTTTGGCTTAAGGGCCTCGCTCGAAACAGGTCTTTCGAAAGACCTGTTTCGTTCATTTCAAGTCTCTCAACAGGTCCTTCGAAAGACTTGTTGAGAGACATGTAGAGAGACCTGTCGAGAATCAAACTTCTAACCAATTATAAGTCTCGGAACACACAGCATCTGTTCTGCTGTTTGGAAGCAAAATTTCTCAAAAATTCGACAACTTTAACCGCTATTTTTGAGAAAATGGAGAAGGAAATTAAAACGGGTACATCTTCTAATTGTAGCTTCAATTTTCCTCTATCCAACTATATGTAGTCCATCACATTTCATTGGTTATATAGTGAGTAATTTTAGATCTACGAACGCACTTGTCTTGGTGAAAAACTTGTTTTTTGCAATTACCAGAAAATCCGTAGAGATTTATCAAATGGTGAGTGGTCAAAATTGTGGAGTTTCGTATTTAGAATCATCTATATTTTGGAGATCTTCTATCGTTTTCGAGATATTTTAGATCAAGACACTTTTGTTTTGTTTCAAGCGATAATATTAGAGAGCAAAATTGGTGTTTATTTCCAATTGGACTAGCCTGTTTGGTATAATTTGCCAAAATTTCGATTTAAATTTAATTTTATTTCGTATTTTAAAGAATGATACAAAAACAAGTCCTAAAACGACCAACTATAGGTTCTAAAGTTGGCCAAATTCTATCTAAACTCATCGAATTCCCGAAAATAGTAAATAATAACAACAATATTCTAGTTTGCCTTTATTTATTGTTAATAGCTTGCGATAACTACAATATCACATTTTATTTTCAAATAATCAAACACTAAAGATTATTCAACAATATTTTGGTATTTTCTTAGACAAGAAAATAAGCCTAAAAGAGTGTTTTGTTAATTTCGATGGTAATTCTGGTTAAAAACTTACCGATGGTTTGGATTCCAAATAGCATTTATGCGTCAACCAGGCGGTTTCGCATTGATCGGCACCCTCTGTAAACAACAAAGACGAATCGAAAAATTAGCGATAAAATCGCCTAAAAATATAGCTGTTTACTTTTAGTTCCACAACTCCTTATCACCGGTTCACAATCGGCTTTCATTTCATCGGGCAATACGGCAATTGTGGCCTCCACATCGATATCCCCATCGTCGGTCATCTGGAATTTTCAAAAGAAAATACAAAATTGATGATTTTTTGAGGAGAAACGAACCGTTGCCATTTGTGTCAATAGACATTTTATGTAGCACTTCAATTTCGGGTCATCGGGCATTACTTTCTCTGTATTAACTTTGGTGATTAGAGCTGAAAATCCACAGATTTAGTTATAATACGGCCTGAAATTCGTGTGGAGCTTACCGTCGTCAACGCCGCTCTCGCCGACACATTGGCCGTGCAGCATGTCGGCTAATTCTTTCATTTCATCGGATATACCCTGAAATATTTCGAGAATTATAAAAATCCAGTGGGAATAAAAAAATAAGGACTTACCAATACTGTAGACGCGAATAAGCATAACGCTGCAATCACAGTGAATTTCAACATGATTCCTTTCGTATTTCTGATTTAACACTGTTTAGTTTCGAACTAGTGTCTCTGATTGTTGTCGTCTTAATTTATATTCTCTTTGTACAAGCTTCAATGACATCCTCTTTTAAATTATAGGATTAATTAGAATTAATTATTACCTATGAATTATCGTTTACGTACATGTATGATGAATTGTAGTTTATAAAAATGGAAATTTGATTTATTGGCTAATTTATGGTTTTATAACTTTGTATAGACTGATTGTCATTATTCTCGGAAATAGACACCTAAATTTCCTACTATCTTTAAAGTTCTAAAATTCGATGATAATTCCAATAAGGAAATAAATCAGTTTATTTGATAATTAAACCGATTAAACGATTATATTTAAATCTATAAATTTATTTGAATTTCATCCATTTAATCATCTACAGTTTCGTATAATTGAGACAGTTTATTAACGCAATAATGTCAAGTACACTTGGTGACTAATTAAGAAAATTACTTCCACTTATTTATATTCAGAAGTCTTTAAAGTACATCTTCATCTCGAAATGTCACCAACAGGAGTTTCTACACTAACAAAACGAAACGTTTTTGTGTTTTATTGGAGGTAAATCTGCCTCGAAATAGGTGCCAAGGTACGATTCTATTGAAAGAAATTACAGGGGAAGGCTTAGAATTTCAGAATTTCGCTAACTTTATCGTCAATGGAAAAGTTTATGAATGTAGCGGACGTGATAGTAGTAGCGACCTATTATTTTTATGATAAAAAAATTATCTATTACACTAATTAAAGCCTGTCTATTATTATTTTGTCGTCTGCAATTTGAAGAGAAAAATAGAAATAATATAAGGCTATTTTGTAATTAATTCAAATTCTTATCATTATTATTCTTATTCCATATTTTATGAATAATGTCAAGGATTTCTTTGATCGAAAATAATTTACATATTGGCAGTTTCAGCTTGAATGATTTCCTTTAAAAATGGGATTTCCTTTAGTTAAAACACAGGATAGATTTCAATTGAGTCGTATTCTAGAACAGGCAACCTGGTGCTTACAGAATACAACTCTTGAAATCAACAAGGACGACTTGTCTGCTTTACTTCAAAAACAGTGGAAAAATCACCAAACTCGTGTTAAAGACTAGTGCAAAGATGTCTTCTACTTCTGATTGTTAACATTGCGTCTACTTTAATTCGGTTCGCTTGACTCTAATGCGGTTTGTGTTAAGAACACGGAGGTGTTTATATTTTTGTTTGGAAAATAGTTGGAAATACAGCTCAATTAAATTTAGTCATGGGGAATAATAAAGAAGTCACATTGCAATTTATTTAATTTACATTCACATAAATTACATATAATCGTTGTTATTTTCTTTGTAATTTCAACAACAAATCTCTCATTTTTTATTTGATTTACGTTTTGGAAATTTAAAACATCAAACACCATAATAAGTAATAGTTTAAGCGTTTCAAGTGCTCCCTCTTATTTATCGTATTGACAAAAATACAACCAACCCAATTCTGGTACAGAAGTAATAAGAAACGTGCGCTGTAATCGGCGCAGTTATCGAAATTTCGTTGAAATAAGTGACGTGTCGAAGAATTGGGCTGATTTTGAAATTATTTTAATTCAGCTTTGTATTAACAAGATTACTATTCTCCATTTTCGGATAAACATATTTACATGTATGGAAATTTACAAATTTTCGGTAGAAATGGTAATAAACAATGTTGAATTTTATTGATTAGTGAATAGATACAATTGAAGAAACGAATTTTACAACCATTAGATCTGATTAGAGGCTTGAAAATACTAAAACATTATCTCCAATATCAACAGTCTCCATTTCTCTCATCTTGATTGAAATTATAGCGAATAAATTCGAAAATAAAAACAATTTTACAATCGAACTGTTGTAGTGGTCGATTTTCGTTTCAACGACAACAATCCAATATTATTACATTGACTACTGCCATTAACAACATAAACACCACCACTGTCCGCCGCCCCTGTATAATGATAATTACTCCAACGTGTTGTACTCCTATAAATTTTCCGGTGGATAAAACCACGAATAGCTTGATGTACATCCTGATTTGCGAAACAGAATAAACAGGATACACACAGGCCCTGTTGTTGAGAGGAAAAACCATAAAAAAAACCTTTATTCCGAGTATATAAAGAAGAAACGAGACGAGATTTCTGATCGTAAACAGCTTTTACGATTACGATTTTCGAATTTTATTCGTCTCGTTTCTTGTATTTTAATTCTATTTTTACCTGTAATGAAACAATAACGACTGTTATGTATTGATAGAGATGTTCGTAGGGTTCTTTCGGGTCCGGTCTGAACGGTATTAAGATGTGTTGCAGGCCGAATAATGGGATTAGGATAAGGGCAGCACGGGCGGCTCGACGTATACCTAAAGGGGCCGGATTCGAGGAATTCGGGTGCATTATTGTTAAAATTACACGCAATACGTTGATTAGAAATACTGGAATTTAATAGAACAATTTTTGTTATAGTTTTGTGTGTTAATATAGCGCTAAATACTCACTTAGGGAGGCTAATAATGAGATGCAAACTGGAACTATTAGAATCCATGCACTGTAATAGTTTTCCAACATCCAACACCTAATAACAGTTGTATTCAATGATAGAAACATTTATAAATTATTCAGTTGCTGAATATCGACGATAGATGAATTGTATTTATTTATTCAAGGGGGAAATTCGCAATATTTGCGAATTATACGCTAATATCTGTCGAATAAGTTACAAATAATAATCGTGATTAATTCACTCTGAGAATAATTGATTAGTTCTATTGATTAAAATAACGTGTTGTGGAATAATTTAATAGTGGAAATTTTACATCGATTTTTTTAAATTATACAATGCAGCAACCAATTTTATATGCATTCTAGTTGCAAGCTTGTTTCAAGATAATTTACAATTTCTGCCAGATGGCGAAAGAAATGCAAGTATTACACTGAATAGAACATTCGTTGCAATTGAAATCGGAAATATAAAAATAAAACAAGATGTTTCAATCAAAAATCACTAGAACATTCGAATACGGATTTCATTAACCCTTAAAACTGTATGGTAAGTAAATACCCAAGAAAAACGTCGTTAGACGTTCGAAAACAGACATCTTTTTCTGCATAAAATTGATAAATTACCCCAGTTGCGGGCAATAATTTCAGCGACAAGTTTTTTTGTCGAGTACTGCTATCAAATTATTTGACTTGTAAGTCAGTTTCTTCAGCCGTTCGGTATACATCAAGTTTTCGCAAAGTTGCAAGGAATTAGAGTGCAATGTAAGCTTTCCATTATCTATTCCGATGAGGTTGTGCATCAAGAAATAGGAAACTTTCAACTTGTCTATCCTGTAAAGTTTGCAGCAGGTATTTCGGCCAATTTATAAGAACTTATAGTATTATTATTATTAATCATACACAATCACGATTTTATATTTTTAAAAGGTCACGCAATTGAATATAATTGAAGTTTCAATTTTTCAACAACTCAAGCAAAATCGATAATAAATTTCCAACAGTATGCAGTGAATTTATGCGACTTGCTTAATTTTTTTCTCACACGAACTATCAAATTGAAAAACTAACAATCTAGTTGATAATTAGCGGTATTTGAGCGGATTTCGCGTCGTTATCAAATTATCAAACGAAATTCTATTTATTTTTTAAACAGGAAAACGACAATACAGCGAACGATAGAACGGTTTCAAAGGTAGATGTGGGGTGTTTTCTTCTTATTTGACGGTTTCATAGACACGAGTAATAGTCTCATATAGGCGTTCATGCATAATCAATACTTACATGTAGGTATCTTCTAATATAAATATCCGAACGACACTATAGATGGTGACGATGATCAAAGGAGCTCCCCAGCCCAGGGCGTAGAACCATTTCATAGTGACTTCGTCCCGCACAAAGACGACAACAAGAGCCAAATGGAGGTGTAATCCTTCGCAAAACATCCACATATAATTGGCTAACATTAAATAATGTACAACAATGTAGAGAATCTGGCACCACAACTAGTAAATTGAATCAAATAGATTATTTTTCAATCAAACACCAAGACTTACTTCATTGTTGATTGTGACAAGGGGATCTGGTACGACCTCTTTATACCAAATGATCCACATGAGATTATTGAGAGCGAACGAGCTGAATAGTTGTATATGAATTCGGATTCTTGTACATTTCAACGATCTGAAAATCCAATTATTACAATTTGAATGGGGAAAATGAGCGTATAGAAAACGGCTTTTTTGGTGCGTGTCGGCGGATCTATCTAGTGGTATAATTTATGGTCTTCAACCTGTTTTGAGATGACTATCAAGAAAATGATGTCGGTTAATGGATTTTCCACATATAAATTTCCGTTGAACGGACAACCGAAAGATGCGATCCTTTCTAACGTTATATATCCTTAGGGATACAATATCACCATTGATTTATCACAAACTATCCAATAGGATAGCATTATTTCCATAATAGTGTTTAAAACTTATTAGTCATTGGGGAATTGCGCGAATTTATAAGTGAATTGTCTTGAGATTACCGTTTGAATTATTTATTCGAAATAATTATTTCCAACTGGCTCGTTTTAGAGGCGGATCAACCGTTTTATTTCAACGACAAGTATCATTTATTTCAATATAAACTTTAATTTAATCCGGTTTAAATTATTTTGATTTACAATGATCCTTGTTGTTTATTTTATAGTTTTCCATTTGTTTCAACGTTATTTTCGTCGCTAATTAACCATTTCCTGTTATTTGAGACAATTCATTAAACGGTTTTCCGTTGTGGTTGATTGCCAAAAAGCTCAAGTTTCCGCTAGACACATTAACAATTCCAATGACACCCTTCGGTTTTTTGTTGCGATGGAAATTGCGATATTTTCGAACGATTCCGTATACTTACTTGAACGTTAGGAAGATGATAAGGGATAACACTAAAGCGGCTAACGATATCGAATAACCGACAACGAATAGGTAGTTGATGTGCGTTCGAAACTGTAATCAAATTTGGCGTTGTTCTTTCAGTTTTCAATATGAATAAAGAATGCCTTACGGCTAGGTCCTCTTGATCGATGCAGGTCGTATAGTTGGACCACGGCCGTCCAGAATGTGGATGTATGAACCATGTCCCATTCTCCCAACATTCTTTGTAAGCTTGCCGTTTCGGATCGAAGCCGATCTTCCTCGGACAGGACTGATTCGCTATTGTACCACCTGGTGTTTCCGGCCAACACAATTCATCGTCGAAAATCTCCGGGCAATATCCTGCGGTTAAAATAACCGTAAAATCGCATTTATTTAAACAATAAGCGTACATCAATGATTGACGGGCATTATAGAGAGATTGATGGAGACAATTAAAGTTACAATCATGGGTTTACTTTAAAGTAAGAAATAATTGATGGAACTTACCGGGACGGGCGGCTTTACCACCGCATTCAGTCGCATTCAACGGATCCATCGTCATTACTGAAAGCCTGCAAACAACAGTTTTTGTCACATTTCAAATGTAATTAGTTCCATACGTTTTGTAAGCCGAAATTGATTGGTCTCCGACTGGAAAGTTTCTTTAAATTCTACGCTTAATCGGAATAAAATTCGTTTCAAATTTTTACAATTTCGATCAATTATTTCTCGCTCATCTGATGACAATTTTATAAGATTTGTATCAGTTTGAAAACAAACAACACGCTATTTCTTCTACCAATTAATTGATCCCCGGATTGTCCTTTTTATTTCTATTGCGACTATCAATTTTTCAAACTTCTCTCAAGTTGCTCGAGATAATTTCTAGGTCAACAAACCGTTCGAAATTAATCGAATCAAATTTGTTGATTAGAAGCATTTGGAATTGAAAATGTTATTTAAAAATAAATTACTTCTTGCAAATTTGATGGAGAATTGAGCGAAATATGTAGCGTTTTGAGGCATAGAATTTGCAGATGAATCGTAGAAAATCAACCAAAATGTAGTGGCGTAACGTTCATTTAATTTGTGGAGTTGAAAGATTAGCTTGTTGTAATAAAAGAACGAATTTTTAGCTTATTACGCCACCCCTAGCGAATTTAATTAGTTTTCCTTGGAAAATTTCGTATATTTCGGCTTCATTCAACAAATAAGCGAATTTAATATTTGCTTCAAATACGATTTGTCAAAAGTTAGCTCCAATTTTATTTATTGTCAATAGTAAGCTTGTTGTCTCCTATATCTCAAGTGTCTTTTATTGTCTCTCTACAGACAATGAGGTGAAATTCAACGTTATCTTTACATTGCATATATATTTCAATTTTATACGTTTTAGTATACGAATAGAGCCAGCTCACGTTGACTGATCCAACATGCCGGAAAATTAATTTATGTCTTTCACATTGGAGCAGATTTCCGAATCACATTTTCTTAGAGCAACGGTATTGGATATTGGTGACTGTCTTCAACATTCTCCGATAACAAATGAGGTATCTCATTATGCCCAAACGAGGCTTTACTCTTGTAGAAATCTACTCGTTCAATATTCGATTTTATTTAGACACTTTTCAAATTTTTTCACGCTAACAACGTCAAACTAAACGTTTAAATTTCGCCTAAAACGGTTTCTCAGTCACATATCCGGTACCGACACCAGAACAAATATTTATTTAGTATTTCTCCAATGGTTTTCAATTTGCACTCGATAAATTTCGTTGCGATACATGTGGAAATGGACGATGAAAACGACGTCTAATTACCCCCAAGGAAGACGAAACTGTCCAGGTAAAAAATGACTCTAATTATCAGAGTTATTTATTTAGTTGTTTAAGAACTGGCAGACGAAGATAATTAGTTTACGTTTACTAAATTTATCTAAGTTTGATTAAACAAACATACAGATATACATAAAAAATTGAATATAGATAGGTAGATTTATTTGTTTATAGATATAGTAATTCGACTTTGAAAATCTTCATCAAAATCGATGAGTAGCACTATTTGGAAATCGAATAAATTGAATTTTTGTACAAATTATAAACGTACTGCTTTTGGTGCTTATATAGAGGAACAGTTGAAATTATGCAATTTCGGTAATCTTAAAGCTCAATTCTTTAATTCTTGGGTGAATTTCAGGCAGTTTCTGGAAACCTGCCCTTCCCCAAATTTTGCCAACTCAATTCGTTATTCATCAAAGCGATAGGCAAGAGTTCAAAGTTGTTATAACGAGGCTTGTTAACAAATAAAATGGGATATTATGAATTGATATAAGTTGTGAAAATTTAGCAAACTGGTGGCAAATTGAAATGTTCTTATAATTCCTAATTTCAACATCTGTCTTGAATTGATTTCGATCGTTTCTATGTTTGTGGTGTTTATCTGGCAGAAAAGCGATGAATTCAATCAATTTTAATTGAAATGTCCGAATATACACAAAGATCGATGAATTTCAATTCGTCAATCTATAATTAAAGGATGTCGTCGGTTTTGTAGTTTTAGCGATGAAACAATCGGCCGGAATTTGTTTGGAATTGCCAAGAAAAACTTTTAAACAAACAGCAAAGTGCGATGCATGCCAAATAAATAAAGAAAAGCTTTGGTTTTTATTTTTGTATTAAAAAGTTGTACGAAATACGCAGATTTATTTGATATTGAAAGACACGTTTTATGTTTATTTGTTACGGTATGAAATATGGCTCTCAGATCTATTCCAAAAAAACCACAATCGTTTTTGATTATTATTTTCATTAAAATTTAGATCGTTTTGTTTGCGTTCCATGCACATGTTTTTGTATAAATATAAAGTTGACGAGAATTTTTTAGATTCGATAAGCGATTAGAAGGATCTTGCATGCTATCGAAATATTATTTTAATAAAATTCATGACTCATTTTGACTCGCACATCAATTCTGTCGATTTCAACCCCGAAGATTCGTCCCTTATTCAAATTACTTTATAGCTAATTACTGAAAAGTAACAACAGATTAAATTAGGGTGATTTTTTTGGTAATTTGGAAATTTGTCAAGACACGCTGGAAACTTTGCACAAAATAGTAAAGTTTCGCCGTCTAAATCTATAGAAATTAAATTAGCCATCGTGCTTTCTTTTGTGTGAAGAAAAAATAAATTATTTTTTGCACAATGGTGTGAATTTACAGGTTCTCGGTTGAAAGAACAATTAGCGAATCGAAGAGAAAACGAAAGGATCTGTACGTGTCTCAATTTGACAATAAATCAACGGATTTTCCATTTGTTAAAAATACCGATTCGACTAATCTAAATGCAAACGTCGTTCTTATAGATTTCTCTTCCACGAATCGATACTAACGGAATCATCTTCGTATCGCGATTCTTGTATTGTTTCTATATTTAAATTGGAAAAAAAATGAATCATCAAATTGACAGTTCTTTTAGCTTTAATATCCTGTTATCCACAGTCGGATTACTTCGGAACGGGTGGAAAAAAGCAAGAATTATAATAAAAACAAATTTAAATTCGAGTGGTGTACGGTAACGTGACTAAATTAAATTCCATCCCGCCCCATCTTTGCTTAATAATATTTATAGTGGAAAGATACTGGATTTGTATTCGTTTGAATGACATTTGTCGGAACATCGCCTCTTCAAATTTTCTTATCTTCCCATCCTCTACAATCTATTGTTCGTTAATCAGATTTTTTCGAAGTTAACAGAACATTCACTCTCTTGCCGAAGACAAAAACAACATCAATCACAGGCGCATCAATTTTAGATTAAGTTTCGATAATTTCCGACAATATCGATAGGGTAAGTGGAAAATTATTTCAAATTTGCATTTCTAATGTATTTTTTTTGTTTACAAATAACAATAGAAGCGTGGATGTAAACAGTTTGGAATCGTTTAGAGTAGAAAGTTAGAAACCATATCCGTTTGCTTCTATTTAAAATCGACGAAAATTGAGAGTGAATAACAAAATCGACTCCTTTTCACTTGAATCCATAACGTTGAAAGATTTCATCGGTGGCCACCTTGGATAAATTGGTAAATATTTACTATTAACTATTATTTCTATAACTCCATCGATTTTCAGTTAGCACTCTATTCTGTACAAGTGGGTGTGTTTTTCAGCCGAAAATCTGTACGAGTGTTTTTTTGAAACGGTGCTGAAGCCTAATCCATGGACATATCAAGGGCTTGATGCTGTCTGGAGGGGAATTTTTTGCTTGCAATTATTCGTTCTATTTTTTCGTCACGAGGAACCTTTCACCGGAGGCCCTATTAATTTATTTAGCTGAAAATTCGCTTGAAAATCGATGATTTGGGCCTACTATTTTTAGACTTATATCGTTAAAAAAATGATTCAAAGCGTTAAAATCGTGTCCGTGTACTTTCGTAGTAGAATTCTTTAAAAAATTGATGATTTAGAAGGAATTAACGAATTTATTTCCTTAATTGATTTATTCATCCTTTTAAAATGTTTGAATTTATTTCTTTTGATTGCCTCTATTTATTTATTTATTAGCGCTGAAAATTATCTTGAAGATTTAAATCTTACATCGTTAAAAATTATTAAAAAAGTCAAAATCGTATCCATTTTCGTAGTAGATTTCTTAAAGATTGATAATTTAGAGAAGAGTTTTAGCATTTCTAAAATTGATTCAAGTTTTTAAAATGCCTGAATTTCATTCTTTTGATTATCTAAAAGCAGGAATTTAATAGAAATTGACGATTTTGGATAAAAATACCTCAAAATATTAGTTCGCTTTTAGAACATTAGAAGATTAGCTTAAAATGCCTCTTTTTCATATTTTAATACCTAGAAGAACTGTTAATTTAGACTAAAAATTGTTAAGTACAGCCGTAATTTAGGGGTCCATTCAATATATTATAATTATTCGTTTGTGCACTTTTTAATATGGCCGACTGTGTTGAACAGAATGCTCGCTTCTATTGTTTACTTTGATGTACAATTTCGGAAAAATGCGTTATTTCAGCTGCACTTTTCAGATAAACAGAAAAACCAATTGAAAATACGACAAGCCCCAATTGTAGAGTTAACTTTCCTCTTTCTACTCACATAAATTTCATTTGATTTCATCAACTTTTACTAACAATAAGAGAAATTTGTACTCCACAATACTTTCAGCATTTTAATACCTCTTATCGTTATCGAGATATGTCTGTTCCAGTCTAGAAAGCAAGCTTCGCTTTCAAAAAATGAATTGGTTGAAGAATCAACTGATGATTAAACCAATATTGGAGAATTCCTCACAAAAAAAACGCCAAAATCTGTCGCAATAAAGGAATTGTGTCCAAGATTGGCCAAATCAGCCGCCATAAGAAAGCAATTTTCTGGCGAAATCGAGCGATGTCTGGCCCAAGCCTGCACTCAATCATCGGCAATTTAAAAGGACCACTGTCCGCTTTCGCTTTTACTAGTCCAATGTAATTTGCTGTGTAGAGCTTTGACGATGCGAGCTTTTTTCCATCTGCCTATTGTATCGCGTTATAAAAGCATTTGTACAGTTGTCTTGTTCATTCGTGCTTTGAATTCTTTCAGACAAGCTAAATAGAATAATCGGGACTGTTGACGGGAGAGTTTCAATGAATTGGAGTTGGGCCAGAACAATATGCTGATTGACGGACCGTCAATCAACGGTTACGTTCGTTTTAAATAATTGCGACTATTGATACGATTGTGTGTATGCAACACGAAACTCGTGCGGGTATTGTAAACAATTCTACGTGGAACAAGTTTTAATAAGTGTATTATGCAGAATAACAAGTAAATTATGTACGTTTTGATATTGGTGTGTATCTTACAAAGAACAAACTCCAAACTAAACAAGTTAGAACATTTAGAAATGCACGATATGTATCGAAAACACGCCCAATATTTTCATTGTTGATGGTCGTAGGAATTGTAAACACAAGCAAAATTATTGAGGTGGAAATTTGTTGTTCTTGTCACGCCCGTTGTAAGCTTCTAATCGTTGTAATTCTTCTACTGGAAATGTATCGGAAAATAGAAAATCCTTCCAAAAAATCGAACGTAAATAATCGGGGAAAACTAACACACATAGATAAATATGAATTTGTTTATTTTCGGTTAAAAAATTTTATAGTTTTCAAACAAAAATATACATCCTTGTCGGCAGCGGTTATTTTTATAAAGTACCCCACATCATCCATATTTGCCGTCTCGACTAGCCGGAAATCACGAAAATTTGCAAAAAATTGTAGAAATCTTCCCGAATAGAGCCTGATTTCTAATTTACATATTTGATTTTTCGCTCCTTTGAACTGTTTGTAAAATTGTTGATTGATGAAATCTTTGTAGTTGAGTTTTCTGTGATGAAATTTTGAAAGTTGTAATGATAACAATAATGGCAAACTAGGAGCTGATAAGAATGAAGCACAAAGGGACTTTTTATTCGATTTCCTACCCGAAAAGCTCTCACAAATCCTGACTTTAATTTCGTTTGTCGGACAAATACTGGTTATAATTAGGCGTGATTTCAATTCTCATGGGGAGCAGGTCAAAAATCGAAATTTTTATCCAATTATTGGGGTTATTTCGAGCAGAAAACATTAACGGAGAATCCCGCTCTTTATTGCCTGACGTTTATGGTGTTGTAATAACTGATAAGATCGGTAATTATTATTACAAGTAATTATTGTAGCCGGCCGACAAATTATTTGATATTGCCCCCTCCAATTGTTGATTAATTGAGACTATCTTAATTATTTAACAATTCTATTAATTGTTAACAGATGTTTTATGGCGATTTTATAACAATTTTCTTCAATAATAATCCAGTTATTGTCGCCCAATTGGGGTTAAATTTACAACTAATTCAAATAATTGAGAATTTACCTGGTGCGAAGGCTAGAAATCACCCCATAAATGTGCAAATTTCGGGATAAAGTTTGTCCGCCCCTTAATTCACCACGAATTAAATCGACTGGAAAATGGAATTTTTAAACAGCGAATTTGAAAGTTTCAACACCACTTTCACCATCAACCCCCCGAACTATATTCAAACTAGATATACATTCACTAGATTACACGATGTTCTGGCCGAGTTTATTGGAAAACTGTGGTGGCGTTTCAGCAGGCATAGCGGCCTTTCGCTGAAAGTCGTGCGCGTCTGAAATTATCGTGGTAGATTTTTACGTTTATCAACCATTCTACAATTTTATTTCGCATGCAATTATTAATATTAATATTGTGATAAATCAGTGAAAATATGGTGAAATTCTCACAAATTTTTCCATTGAAACTACACGGCTCTATTGAACACCGTTATCGTGCGAGTTGTAATTATTAAAAAAACAATTAGTTTGAGGGCTTCATGGTTGTTCCATTCGATAATTTGCGTCTGTCAACAGAAATTTATCACGTCATCGACTTGTTTGTATTTTAAGACAGTGCAACTAATTAAGGCGGATATATTTAGACGTTAATTGAATTATAAACAACGAAAAATTATTGAACGATCGCTTTGAATCGCACAAAATTGGCGAATATCGTTTGGTTTTTCTTTTCAAATCCACTTGTAGAAAACGTCCATGTATAAACTGCAATTTATTGTACAAAGCAAACAAATGTGAGTCAAGATTAGGCTAGAAATTCCATAAACCTGTCATAAACAAACCGAAATTTCTACTGAGATTTTACACATTTGTTGCTGCAATATTTGAAATCTGTATGTTTACATTTTTATGAAAATACACAACATGAATACGTTATACAAAAGCGAAATGTTCCCCTTAAAGACTTCTATGCTGTATTTCAGCATTACTTTAAGTCCCATTTGGATTCTATTGTTACAGTAGAGAATATTCTAGATGATTTTCGTTACTGGAAAAATTAATTTAAGTTTGTTGATATGCCAACATTTGTTTTGCCTGCGAAATTTCACAGATTAAGGGTTGTATTTTGCATTAAAAAAAGAGAAACTCTACAAGTTTGTTTGAATGAAATAGAGACTTTAATTAAATCTGAATGGATCAAAAAATTTATTAAAAATTAAATTAAATATAAATATAAAGCTCAAGTTTATTTACAATAACAATCTAAAAATCACGATGCGCTTTAATTGTCCGTATTGAAAAATACCATTTCGCTCAATATTGCTAATATAACACAAACTGAATAGATTGTAATTAAAATTAATCCGACACGTTTCGATAATCGGAATTTATGAAAATATAACGTTAAATATAAAGCCATTGCGGCGAATACTAAACTAACGATTGTATATTTAATCGAATGCGATTCTAGGGCGATATCGGAATGGCTATTCGTACCCATGAGGATGGTTTTCAGGAACCAGGGCATGCCCAAGCTCAACAGAATGTTCATTGTATTGGCCCCCAATGAATTCGAAACACCCATCGAACCTTCGCCTAAACGACACGACAAAATTAATAAATATTTGCTTATTTTTGACAGAAATCTCACCCCGTCTAGACATGATTGTTATAGAAATTGCCTCAGGTAGACAACCACCGGCTGCCAGGAACGTTAATCCGAGCACAGCATCCGGAATGTTGAATATATGGCCTGGAAATTTAATCGAAATTATTAATTCTGCTAGTTTTAATTAAAATAATTAAATTCTACCAATTATTGCAAACATCCAGGAGACAACATATGAATTAATGCCGATCCAGATGATGCACAGTACGAACGTGATTGGGAACAATTTCGGCATTGTCCGTGGATTTGGTATTGTGCAAAATAATACGAATTTTAGTGGCCATGTGTAGAAGAATACAAATTTCTTCCATATAGAGCCCTGAGGTAGTCGGAAAATTGAAGTCCCCTCTTCATCTACAAAACAAAAGCTGAACGGTGTAATACTCGTAAAAAATATAAAATTGAACGAATCTATCGATATTATAGGAGAATTTTAATTGCCCATCAATTATCAGGAAATTCGATCATTCGATTCCTAGGTGACTGAACTTGAAGCGTATCAGTTCGATAAAATTGATTGTGTCTGCATTTTTCACAATTTTTAACAATTTTTTTTGTATAGAGATGGTTATCATTCTAATAAATTACTTGATTATGTGGAGCTCATTTATTCTAAATAGCATGCCGGAAGCGAATGCTGTGGCTTTTCATAAAATCTTTAGCTCTTATCAAAATATCAGTCCACGTGTACACAATTTAATCGAAACACTCTGAATTTCTCCAATTTTATTTAATCGAATCAAATCTAATTCAAATTTTGATGGAGAAAATTGATTTCTATAATTAGGGGTTGTACTTGCTATTTTTCATTAATCCCACAAGGCTAGATAATCTCAAAGATAAGATACCGCTCTAAACTAAATTTGCTTGGATACAGCCACCTGTAAGAGCATATTTATATCGCGAATATATTGTACAAAATAAGGGTAGACTCGTATTACCCCTAAACTGAATTTGGTTAGATTAATTAATAATTAGTCTCCGGTGAAACTGAAGTAAAATCATTGTTTAATGTTTAGACTTAAACGTGCACTGTTTAAATTAATAAACTTGTAACAGATTTTTGATAACAGCCGAAAATTGAAGTTAACCCTCCGGGATTTCGTATATTTGCCATAATTATCTTGTAAAGACTATAAGAACTATAAATTTACGATAATAATTAACGTTTTCTAATACTCAACACCCTTGCGAGTTGAAGCGGTGCTGTTCGTATATGAACGAAATTTGTATAAATTTTCAGCGGTATTCTGCAACTAATCATCATCTAATAGATGATGGTGGTTTTCCCAACTCACCTTCTTCCACTTGACTAGATTTGGTGTCTAAAATTTTCGATTCTACAATTGGATTCGGCGGATTTTCCATATAGGTGCCGTAATGCGAAATGGTTGTAATTGTTGATCGATGACTATCAATACCACTATTGTTATTATTATTGTTTGAAGGGTTCTTTGTACTAATATCGATTTGATCTCTACATCTGAAGATTTTCTTCATAAATTTCATTATTCTAACATTTTGGAACATCACAGTAAAATATAGGAAATAAATAATAAACAAAATGAGGCCTTCATACCAATAAATAACACCATCCCATGTTATCGATATTAATACTAACACAGAAAATATATAAATGATAACGTCTCGAGTAACTGGCCACCAATCCAATTGAAGTGGCTGTAAAGTTTACGAAACAATTACAATTTTGGTTTTTATAAAAATCTTCGACTTACATTACTGGCAGCTATTCCGCCCAAGGAGGCAACACCGAGCGTGTTGAATAAAGATGAACCAACAATGGTACCAACGCCAACATCAGTCTGTGTTACGAATGTGGCGATAATGTTGACGAATAATTCAGGAGTTGATGTTGCCACTGACATAAAAGTGGCGGCTGCAACATCCTGGAAAATTGATTTGAAATTTTCAACATTTTTACAATTACAAATTTCAATTCAGCTATTCAGATCGAATAGAAATTGTTTTCAGCATCGGGAATGATCAATCATTCGAAAATAGCCGATTTTCGTTGCTATAATTGAAGAAAATTGTTATTTAGAATGATGAGTTGCAGTTAGCGGATCGATATAAGAGGCTTATTGTGAACGATGAGTAAATTTTAGATATTTGCTATCTACGATCAGGAAACGAGTAGGGATTAAAAATTGATGATTTATAACTGTGCATTGAAATGTAACTAAAAAAAAGTTGTCCACTTTGCTTTTATTTTTAAAAATCAAAAGCAAAGTTTAAAAAGGGACTAAAATTTGGATCCGTAACGTCTCGGGTATCGGAGATAAGCGGTAAATCAGAAGAATACAGTTCTAAAACTGACTGGAGACGTTTCAATTGCCTTTTTTTATTGATTGATTAAAGTTTTAGTGATTAAAGTTTGTTAAAGCTGGGCGAAAATTCGAGATTTCAATGTTAAAATTGGGCTGTTTTTACAAATTTAAAAATCATTTTATTAAAAGTTAAGAATTCTGCTCGAGATGACTCGACAATAAAACTCGTCTCAAATGGCTTAAAGGCTCAAATCAAAAATTAGATTTAATTGTAACTTTATTGCGATTTAATGCCAGCTGATATGAAATTTTTTAAAGTCTAGTCGCAAACTTCAAATCTACTTGAAATCGAGCTTTTTTCAAGGATTTAATAGCAAATTTCGAACGTTTTGAAACCGTGATAACCAATCTAAAACGTCTCGTTGAAATGGTTGGAAAAAATAGGTAAAAAAGTCGAGATTGCAACAGTAATCGATATCATTATCATTAAAATATGCCGCAAACTTCTACTGGACTTTCTCGTTTTTGCGGATGGTGTTCAACTTCCGTTTCCGTTTAATTAAAGAAAGAATTTATGAAAAATCACAACCTAATCACATATCAACGATTCAATCCAAATAGCCTTTTATCTTATCGATAGATTTCGCATTTTTTAATTCTACAATTTTGTTGTTCCAGAGGGAAACCGACATCCTAAAACAATCGACTTTGTATTAATTTATCGGCGTAATTGAAGACTGATTACAACATTAATAAAAAGACGAAAAAGCTGGTTACATTCGAATATTACTAGTATTGCGAACATGTGTTATTACGGCAGTATCAATCGATTTGCCAACGGCTGGCAATCTCTGTTTTCCATACTGATCAGTAGTAAGTATCGTTTAATCGTCGAGCATTAATGGAATATTTAAAAATATAACAAATCGATTCGGATTCGGAACGAATCGCACAACAAATACCCACCAAAACGATAGGAAAAATAAAATAATCTCACCTGTGATAGATTGAGAACTTCGCAGATTTTCTCAACGCAAGGCAGGAAATACCCATCACAAACTAACGCTAATAATGTAAAACAATAGATGCCGATCAAAAACACGATGACAATTGCCCCTTTTCGCAGAACATCGTCCGAAAATAACTCAGGATAATCCTCAGCGGACGATGCCGCCTTCGGAGTCGTTGTATTGTCCACGTCATCGAACAACGACAATGAATTATTCGTGTTTACTGTCTTTGATGGTAATAGAATTAAACTTAAAATACTTCGACGTTGTAGATGCTGTTGATCCACATTTGTTGAAGGATTCTCGAGAAGATTCGTCGTTGCACCTGTACGAAAACAGAAATCGAACATTAGAACGAACACAACAGTACAACTAGCTCTAACAATAAGATCAATACAAATAATCGTTGGAATTCGATTAATAGAGACAATAATAACGGGGTAGTGTTAATAATTAATGGAAATTCGATTAGCGTTTTTAAATTGACAATACAATACAATGTCGCCTAGACGAAATTTATCAATTATTTGATTAAAGTTGCAATTGATTCGTTTTATAACAACTAGGTGAAGTTGAAATACTGAGGAAAAACGACCAACTTGTTTATCTTACAGGCTAATTTTATGCGAAATTCTTATTTAAAATATGTAAATTGATGTTGAAAATGCTGTTTAATGTTGAAATTATACTCCAGCTATTCCAACTTGACTTGATTTAAACAAACTTGAAGTCAATTCGAATTTGCTGAAATCGACGGAGTATAATGTGATTTATGCGGCATATCGACGATTATTTCTTATAATTTTTATTACAAGAAGAGTGGAAAGTTTGATATTTTGCATTACCTGCTGTTCGACAAATTTCAAGTATTGGTTACGTAAAATTCTCCACTTTCTCGATTTTATGAGTTGTCGTTGCTCTATTTTCACAACTTTGGTGATTCTAGCGCGCTTGAATGGCAGTTTCGATTGGTTACTCTACAACCCTATTTAGGCAGCAAAAACCGTTCGTTTATGGAGTTTTGTAGTAAACAAACGAATAATTACAATGTTTTCAAGCGTTTCTTCGATTTTCGATTAAAATTAGGGGTATCTTTCGAGTAACATTCTCTGGATAAATCTGGCTCATAATTGGGTTATAATTGTTGAAATTTTAACCTTCCTGTGGCCTGAATTCGAAATTTTGGTACCACCCCAATAAATCGACTTTTACTGGATATTACTGAGATAATTTAGTTTGAAGGTGATCAGATTTCATTGATAATCTACGAAAAAAATACTAATCGGCATTGTTCGTGAAACAATAGGCGATTTTTTAGACTATTAACTGTGAATTTGCTACTTTTCGGCTCGATAAAATTAGAATTTGCACAACGAGGTAATCAGTGCAAGGCTCTTATGGCGCAGTCTGAGTACCACTTATCGGTGAGTTTCCTTATCTTAACGTGAGCTATCCTAGCATTTTGAAGCTTTCAAAAAACTATGGAAATTAGTACTCAAGTTTTCAATGATGATCGATTAACGGATATTTGCCCCAGTTTGAAGCAGATGAATCAATAGACGTGCCTATGAATATCGTAAAATTGGTTTCAATATTGTAGGTCTATTTATCAATGTGGGTATCAATTGAGAATGTTGCGAAATTTTCAATATCTGTTAGCATTGAACTAAATTTTTTCAATTCTCTTCACATACTCAACAAATAGACCTTATCTTGCGATTAATTTTAATTGAGAATCAACGGGTTATTCCCGGATAAAACAGAAAGAAAGTGTTGATCGTTTAAATAATTCATCTTTAGTAGATTATTAGGAACAATAAAACGATTAGATATGATTGTGATACTATTTGATCTTCAACCTTCATCTGTTTACCTGATATATCTTATACCAGAATTGACACATACTGTTTGTTTTTATTTGAAAATCAAATAAATCGTATACGAATTAAATTATAAAATTTTAAAATAATCCTAATTAAATAATAACATCCGGGTTTGGAGAATTTTGTGGAAATTTTCAAAATAATTCAAGCAATTTTACAACTCACCATCAATGCCGAGGACGAGACCGAAAATAATCACACATAGAACGATTTGCCTCATTGCAACTTCAAGTTTGTCCTTATTGAAAGTAGCATGGTTCCTAAAGGCACCTAATTCACAACAATTCAGTAGAATCGAATACAATAGAATAGAAATACAATAGAGAGTCAGGTCAGGGATATCAATTTTAGGGAGATGTTCGTACTTACATTGCATGTGAATTTCGATCAAACCGATATCACTCTAACAAGTTTAAAACCATAATTACCGTCGTTGAAGATTATCCACAACCAATATTATCATCACTGTTATTGTGGTGATATTTTAAATGTCCGCCCCCACCCCACTCACTGTTCACTTCAATTTGTATGTATAAATACTTATAAACATTTAAAACAAGTATTAATAATTATCGTTTTTAATTGAAGTATACAATCGAGATATGCAACGGTTGCTTATAAAATACGGACAATAGATGAATATTTGTTGTTTTGAAAGAGGGAGCATATTTACGTGTGATTTTTGAAAAATTTTGACGTCAACTTCTATACTTATCGGAAAATGAACGGGTTTTATTCGACAATATTGAACGAATAACAAACCGAATTCTACGATTATTTTGCAATTCTACCGAGAATTCTACACTTGTGGTTTCTAGTAAATTATAAATAATACAACAATTTAATTGTAAATTACATAAAAACAATCAGGGAAATTCTCAATCCAACAAACCAGAGACGAATCGGTGAAAATAAGTCTGGAAAAACTGCTCGGACAAAACCGAGGTCAAGACGGTACAAAATTCCGGAATATTTACATAATTACATGCACAATCCGGATAAATCTAATTGATAAAGTTTGAAGATCCACCGGTCGATGATTTGCGACAAGAAACCGAGCAAAAAATAAAGGCCAACGTTATCATCGGCGAAAAGGTATTTTTTCAACTTAAATCGATGTCGGTGAAATTGTTCGAGAGACTTCAAATTGACTGAAACTCAATATCGAAAAAAACGTTCGGTAAAGGGGGAAAAACGATCAAATAACTTGTTTATTAGAGAAGGTCGACTAACCACCCTCTAGTAAGATTGTCTAATGGATAAAAAACGACGATTTTGATTTGAATGGCAAGAGCGAAATTAGCCGCAAGGTGGTGGTGATTCGGTATTGTTGACATCTTTTTGGGGGGAGAAATTAGAAAATTCGATTATCATTCGTTTGGTGGCTTATATCACCATTAATATGGCGATGAGGGTGGTAAATTTACATTTAGATCAAGAAGTAGATGGAAATTTTAATTAATTATTCAGGAAATCGATTTTCGAGCGCTGGATTTTTTCATTTAAGTGCTCCAATATCAAATAAACGTATCATAACCAAATAATTTACAATTTTAATAGTTATAATAAAAATCGAGCAATAGTCTTTTTATTTATATAATCCACAATTAATGATAGCGTTGATAAGAAATAGCGACACGTATTTATCGTTGTTGCTATTCTATATCAGCCTAGATTTCGATCTCGATTTCGATTTTGTTTTGCTTTAAGCTGGGTCCATATCTACCGAACGAGCACGAACGAACGGCCACGAACACGACGGGCAAATCGCACGCATCAGGAAGAGTTCGGAATATTTAATAACGTCAGTTCGTTGGTTAGATGTGGAGCCGGCTTTAACCAGCACATGAATGGATTACGTTAGCAAATTTCGATTTTATATTTTTAGAAAAACAGTTAAAATTCCAATATAATTCTATTCTTATTCAATTTCCCCTAATTATAAATTGAAACGCTAAAGTTCAGTCTACAAGTACTCAGTACTCTAGAATTCCTTCAAAATGAAGTCCATCTATCGATCACACGTCGGTTGGTTCACAACAAAGAACACGTTGAGTTCGATCAATGAAGCAAACGTAAGAAATGCCACATACATCAACAGACATGTAATACCAATTTTCCAATTCAATCTGTAAATTAATAAAGCGAAATATTTAATTAATTGATCGAAATTAAATGAATTGATCGTCTAAATTGTCAACACACGATTTACAATTGAAACCGGTTGTTCTTCCCACTTCAACGCATACAATTAAAATTGACCACAGATAAATCCAAATTTACGCGTTTTTTACGGGGGAGCTAATTTAAATGGCACTTATGCTGATTTAACGACGACTGACGCCTCTCATTTTAAAGCCGTCTAATCAAATAGTATCAGATTTTTTTATTGCAGCTTTGGGGGCTAATTTGAAGAACAACCAGACTTTAGCTTTATCTTACAAGTCGTTCTGTAACGTTTTCAGCATGTGATGCAATAGATATATTTAGTCAGAATTTCGTTATCGTTGCAACTATTGAAGTTGGCAAAAATAGTGTAGATAACAATTTAGACAAATTTTGAAAAATTTAATAGTTACTTACTTGAATTTGTTCAAAACAATGCTTAGATAAAGCATAACTAATGTTGATAATAACGATATAGCACTTAGATTCAATCCAGCTGAATTGATTTTAATCCAATTATGTCCAGACTTTTTTAATCCACTAGCTGTTTTAATTAGCCACGGTAAGCCTAAACATAATAAAATATCGAATGTATTTGAACCAATCGAACTAGATAAACCCATCGAACCATGGCCTAGAATTTAATTTTTTAAAGATAAGCCACACATTTAATTATTTTCTAGGTAAATCAAAATAGTTATTAACCTTGCTTGTAACGATTACACTTGAAACAGCTTCAGGGACACTCATGCCGGCTGCTAGAAACGTTAGACCCATTACCGAATCGGGGATATTCAAAGTATCACCTAAACATTTGAAGATTTATTGATAAGAGCGATCTTTAATTGAGCAAGGACGCTTCACGCGCCAATTTGGCCCCCATAATGATAACAAAAATGATTGAAGGCTAATTTTGATTGAAAATTGCAACTCAAAAAGGGTTAAATTCGCAAAAACGAATGAAATATGAACTGAAATTTCGTGTTTTAGTAGCAGATTACGAAAATTGATAATTTTGGTAAAAAATGATTCAAAATTTAAGTTTATTCTTGAAAATTTGTTGTCAAAAACAATGAGAAGCTTCAAAATTACTTCCTAGAAATGGATAATTTAAGATCGTTTTCGAAACTTCAAAAGTTTGTGTTCAAGGCGATTTATAAGGGTCTAAATTTCCGTTATTTGAAGATTTCAAAGTGGATTTTTTATAAAATTTGGACATTACGACAAAAATTAACGATTTAGGACAAATTTTTGGATTGAGTAAAAGTGCCCAAATTGCACCCTTTGAAACACCAAAAAAGTTGATGATTTGCTAGAAATATGTGATAAAATATCGCCTTCTATTTGGTGATGTGTTTGAATTCGCAAATTGACAATTTGGGGGTCAATGGAGGGTCTGAGGTATGCTTTGAAGCGTCCTATTTTATCAAATTGGCAACCTACCGACAGCTGTAATCAACCATGAAATAACATATGTCGTCATACCAATCCATAAAATACACATAATAAATGTTAAGACATATAATTTTGGATATTTACGACAATCCGGTATTGTCACATATAATAAAAATGATATTGGCCATGTTGATATCCACCAAATTTGTTGCTTTATTGTTTGTTTTGTTGGATATTGCCATATATTTGTTGATTCGTCCAAATCTTCGCAATCTTTTAAAGTTACATCAGTATCTAGAATTTCATTGACATTGTTGTATTTCTCATCACGATTTAATAATGGCGTTGATTCATGTAAGATTTCAATATAGTGGCCCTTACGGCGGCATTGTCCAATTAATCGATTCATCATATTCAACAAGGATGTGTTGAAATACATGACTGGAATTAAACAGCTTGAAATTTTGTTCGTTTTCAGCAAATAAACACCAACAAATTCGGCTATACAGCCCCATTCTCTTAAAGGGGTTCACAGCGCCAAATGTCTATTAATTATCGAGTGATTGGAAACATATTTAAGGACTTATAGGGGGGTCAATGGTGCACATTTCAGTGAAAGTTGGGCCCTGTAGCTCGTTGGGAAATCGGGGAAAAAGTGATTTTTGTCGAAAATCCCAACGTTTTCGTCAATCAGTTTTTTACATAAATGGATTCAAGATGACTTGAGGATTCTCGGAAAACTGTTTTTTTTTCGGTTTTCTAGTACTGTATCCTGAAAAAAATTGAAAAACTGGTTTCTCGTACATCGATTGTAAATGTTACGAATGTGTTGCATTAATTCAATACTTTTAATGTGTGAAAAACCCTCTTGCCAATTGTTGTATATTCAAAAGTTAGATTTGATGTCACTCATTTCTCAATGAGTTACGTGGACCTAATTTTGCTAAAATGTTCTCTGAGAGCCCCCCTATAAATCCTTAAAATTTGTTTTCAATCACTCGATAATTAACAGACGTTTTGGTGCTGTGAACACCTTTAAGAGAAGGGGGCTGTATAAATATTATATCCAATTTAAAGGAATATACCCGAATTTTCGTGTACTCTTTAAAATTTACCCAAAATATAAACAATATACAATGATACTAGAGTTAGAGCTTCATAGAAATAGATTTTGCCATCTTTCAAGAACGCAATCAACAATATGACCGATATGCCGTACATCATACTGTCTCGGCTAATTGGCCACCATTCCAAATCTACCACCTGTAATCGGAAATATAAAACAATAACTCAATATGCAAGTGTACAATGGAATTTCACCTCGCAATTGGCCTTGGCTTGGTTACGTAGTGTCGTAGATTAGCTCATAAACTACTGAGAAATATCCGAAAAAGCTACGGCTCTACGTTCCAACTGCGAGGCGAATTACCGTTGTAGAGAGACTAACCATATTGGCAAACAGTCCACAGCAAGCCGGCACGGCTAAAACGTTGAAAACAGCTGACCCAACGATAGCACCAACACCAATATCGCCCTGTGTAACAAAAGTGCCAACACAATTTATGAATAATTCCGGGCTAGAACTGGCCGTTGCCATTAGAGTAGCCCCGGCAATATCCTCTTTGATGTGCAAGCCTAACAAATTTTATAATAAATTTAATTAGTAGAGTCAATAAATTTGGATTGTTTTACTATCGCAAAATCGTTTAATTGCCGGTACGAAATAATCATCACAAACAACAGCCAATAATCCGAACAAATAACAACAAATTAAAATATGAATGATGATCCAGCCGTTTTGGCGTTGTTCACGGGTGAAACCGTCGTTGGGGAATTCGTTGAGGGCGGCTGGCGTACAGTTATCGTTCGTTGGCACATTTTGAAGACGTCTACCAGTCCAATGGATATCTTTTTGACCTGAAAAACAAACAATTGTGCACGTATTTTTCCATCAACTTTAATCAAAGGAGAAATTTTATTTGTTTAGATATGTTTTTTCTCATTTTTTTGAAGAATGTTACATTATTTATAGAACCTAAGGGAATTTTCCGTTTTACCTTCTTATCAATGCCTCAAATATCAATAATATTATTAATAGGAATTGTGTAATGATTGTTATAATCGGTCAAATAAAAAAATTATAACAATCATTGCAAAGATGATTGGCCTCGTTTGTTTTCATTTTGGCACGAAAATATCTACAAATTGGGCAAAAGTGAGTAATTTTTCCAGTCGATAACCTTTGATGATTAACTTGTAAAGCAGAATATCCAAGGTTCGTTTTATCTGAAGAGCGCTAATTGAAAAAAAAAAAAAAATATAATCGATTTAATAGATAAATGGATAGATTTGCGTCGATAGATTAGGCATTGTTTGTTTTTGACTAAGTTGCGAAAAAACCCGAAAAATTCGCATCTAGCTTAAAACATCTAAATTTAGATTTCTAAGAACCAAAATTACATAAATCTTAGTCATAAGAGGAAATTTTATGGTTTTTTCTTCAACTACAAGTAAAGTTTACGCGTTTTAGCACTTTTGAGACTAAATTTATCAAAATTTTTGACCATATTGGCCCTTTAATGAATGAAATGAATTTTAAAAATACCACAAAATGAAGTACGAATTTTAGCACCCTGAGGTTGAATTAGTCAAAATTAGGTCTTTTCAGTCGACAAAAGTGGGTTAAATTCAGGAGTGGCAAGTGCTGTAAACAACACAGGAGCTGCCGGATTGCAAACATTTTCCGGTTCCGGTCGTGTATTTCTTCCGGCAAATTTGCCAATAGCTTAAAATTCCGATAAGATTGTTTTCGTAATAAATTAGCGTTATTTATTTTAAATATATGTGCATAAATATAGTTATCAATGCATAATGAAAGTAATATTCTAGTTCTATATTTAGTACAGATTGCTTACCGATATCTAGACGATGATTGTTAGTTAACGTTTTTGAAATAAGCCCAATTAACGTATAAGTCAGGAAAATTGTTGAAATACAAAACACTTTTAAACCGAAGGATGTTTGTCTAGTCCTAAGCAACATTGCCATTTAGTAATAATCAATTTAAAAATCACAAAATCACACTAATTCTAACACAATAGAACTGTTGAACGTTCAAAGTATCGTAGAATTGCTTGAGGATAATTAAAAATTAATGTGAGAGTTTCTTCTTGTTGTTCTTCTTCACCGGACGATGTCTCGGAAATAATTAAGCTCACTGAACGATCCCTATTCGAATAAATACTAAGAGTTACCCTTTTCATTAATGTCTCTTATCTATCTGTATTAACGATTAGAAATAATACCTAACCAATTTGTGTAAATAATGGAAAAGTTCTGATTAAAAAATCGACATAATCTCAACAATAATAAAGATAATCAAATTTTTTGGAAATGTCCAAATTTTTAATTGAATTTATTTTAAAACTCTAAATTGATTTAAATCCAATTAACACCTATTAATTATGGAAATTATATTCAACAATTCTGATAAGATAAATGGTTTTAGTTAAAGAAAAATTCGAATCTATTCACGTAAAACTGATTACAATTCGAATAATTTCCGATCAATTACCTCGACTACTCCAAAAATTGATCGTTTGATTGTAACAGTCACGAGGACTTTGTTTGCTCGTCTTGAAAATCTTATCAAATATTTTGTGTCGTTGTTATTTATTTTGATTTTTGATATTTCTGAATCGATTTTAAATGCACGGGATACATCGTCTCAAGAATAATAACCGCGTTATCGCGTCATTACGTTCAATTAACGCGGAAAAAACCACAATGGCTAAAATAAATCAGTTTTATTATCGATGTTCGCGTTTAACAAAAACGTATTTATTTGAAAAAAAACAAAACGTGCCACCACATTTTAATCAATTTAAAGTAATGGTTACACTAGACAAATCGCTGTAACAATGACACAGTTAATTCTAGGTATACGAAAATTGTTGACGGATCAATTTCGATCTTGTTTATTGAAAACACTCAAGATTTTACGCATTGTCGTCTCGTATTGTTCTCTTATTGCCCGTTATCAGTCTTGTTCCATCTTATTTAATTATAATTTTATTTAGGCGATAATTACCGCGAAAAAGGGGCTTGCAATTCATAGAGCTTTCGGTCTACATAGTCTCTAGATGTTGCTCAAAATGGTGTGAACGAGACTTTAGAATTCGCCATAGTGTGGTGTAGACTTTCGATTGAGGAACTTGTAATTTCGAAACGATTGAAATCGATAGGATCGATTTTCGTAAAATTCGGTGATCTTGTTTAACGATCATTCATTCATAAATGACTCACAAAACGGCTTGGAATTTGTAAAAATAAGTCAATTTATCGCAAAATTCATTGGAATTTGAATTTCATATTCAAGATACGGATCGAGATCATCTAAATTCTAGAAATCGAGAGTGAAATTGGATTTGCGTATTGCAGAATCGAGCGAACTGTAGATTCGAGAAATTCGCGCTATTTCGAAGAGTTTCCATTGAAGATAGGATCGAGAGTGAGATTTTCGTAAAAAAATCGTGATCTCATTCATGGATGACTCACAAAACGGCGTAATTTCTTTAAAATAAGTTCATTCATCTCAGTGCGATAAAGGCGTTAGATTCGATATTGAAGCTAAGGGTTGAGTTTACAATTTTCTAAATTTTCGAAACTCGAATGTTAAAGTTGGAGATGGGGATCGAGGCTAGAATTTGCGTAATTGATTGGATGTTTGATTTGAAACAGATTTAGCACGATTTGATTGCTTGAAATATTCGTTTCTATTGTTGATTGATTTTAATTGTAATGAAAGAAATGGAAATTATATTACCAATTAGAGTCTGAATGGTCCCTTTTAAAAAGAATGAAGCTTCCGAATATTAATAAATAAACCACCACTCTTGTGCACGAATCACACACAGGACGTAGGTGTTGTTTACGAGATCTAAATTGTAGAAACCATACGGACAATAAGCTAGTTGGAGTATCGAAGATAACAACAGAACATGTATTTAACATTTATATACTATAGATATATAGATATAAATTGTATATACTATATTGTGGTATTGTATATGTGTATGTGTATATGTACGTATTTTATATGACATTAGCAAAGGCCCAATATTAGTGTCCAGTATTGTTGAGAGAGAGAACAGATGATTATCACTAGTAGCAGCATCATATTATCATCATCATCATCGGCAGTAACAACAACATTAACATCATCAGAGGGGCGGGGGTCGAATCAGTGATTGAAGACAATTCCAAGTAGCAACAACATGGATTTTGAAACGTTGGCATCAGGTAAAAATTAACATAATCCTTTAATTTTTCCTCCGACATTAAACCTTTCGTAAAATCTCACATAAATTATACTGTTTATAAAATAGATTGTGTATGTGTTTATTCAAATTTGTCAAATTATGTTTCATTAAATCAAACGATCCTCCTTATCAGTGATTGTAATTATGAAATTATTCTAATTAGAGTGTTGAGATTAATTATTAACGATAGCAATGGGGATTTTTCGATTCCGGTTCTTCGGTAATTTTGTTGATTTTTTGTTGAATAAAATGAAGACGTCGCCGTTTTCTAGCACCGTTGTCATTGTCATTTGTGTGAACAGTGGACTGAATTAACTTGTTTAAATTCCTTTTATACTAAGTGAATGATTGTTTGATGTACTTATTACTAAAAGGCTGCGTCTTTCATTTTTTTAAACGACGACTTTGTAATATACGGCGAAGAGCACCAACATAAAAAAGGAACACACCAATTAACCAAGATTAGTTCTAATTTGGACACGCACATAACAGATATCGGCATGAAAGTCCTGAAAATTTACAAAGCAACAGGAAACACGCACAGAAATTCAATAATCAATTGATTTTTGATAATTCCAAATCGATAATTGCCCACAAAATTTCAATTGACTATCCGATTTCGCAATGAACGAAACGGAGCCCCATAATTACGTAACAATGGAATTACCGGCCGCTGTCTGAGAATCGTGACGTGCCGCAAATCGTCGATTCTCTCTCAAAACCTGCTGGAAATTCAAATGTCCGTCTATCGGGTAGATAGAGGGGTTGCATCGAATGGAACTGCAGGTGCTTTTACGTCAACATGACGGGCTATTGAGAGGCAATTAATTCGCATTTAGAATTTTTAAATAAATTAGCCGAAATACGCGTTTAAAATAGAATAACAACTTCAAGGATGGTGATGATAATTCGACAATAAATCGTGATTTATTACAAATTCGGTTTATTAGTTTGGAAATTAGATTTAATTGAGAATTTTTCGAATGGCCGCCGAAACCGGCGAACTATTGTAGAATTTCCGTATTGTTCCTTTTAAAATCGGACAATGATAGTGATCATAATAGAAAATAGGTTGGGTTCGTTTAACAATCTACGTATTTACGAATTATCGTTTGAAACATTCGCTTTTAAAGACGGACGAAATTAACGCCCCTGTTGGAAAGTGCAGAAGAAAAACTGTTGAATAGTTGAATTAATTCAGCCCATCTATGCGAGTTTCGATTCGAATCAAAAGTCGGTGGCGAATGTTAATAGCCTGAAATTTCTCCCCTATTGAATTCGAACACAAAGACCAAATTGGTTATTTGTTCCAATGGAAGAATTCTAAATGTTGTTGATATTTCGACAATGTTGACCTCTGAATAGAGTTGAATTTGCACTCGAAAAACTAATTAGATCCAATTTGATATTTTTGATATTATTCGACGTTGATTGACGAATTAATTAAAATCGTACAGTTCAATAGACTCCGACGTTTATCTATTACAGGACTTAATTGTACACCACCGGCTATCGATGATTTCCCAAGGGACTTTTTCACGGAGGAGGAACGTCAAGACGGCGCCGTTGTTGTCCACGTACTTGTTTCGCTTTACTTGTTCGTCGCTTTGGCTGTTGTCTGTGATAAATTTTTTGTGCCTGCTGTAGAGAAAATCTGCCACGGTATTTTTCATTTACATAAAAGTCGCTTTCATTCCATTCTCTCATATAATTTTTTTGTCTGTTATCGCTGTTGTTGTTGTTAATTATGAATGTAGCGCTGAATATGTCGGCGGACGTGGCTGGTGCAACATTTATGGCCGCTGCCACTTCAGCCCCGGAACTTTTTGTCAATGTAATAGGCACATTCATCACTGAAGGTGATATTGGGGTTGGAACGATCGTCGGGTCGGCTGTTTTCAATATTTTAGCGGTGGCAGCCTGTTGTGGTATTGGTGCTGGCATGGTAAGCTCATTTTTGTTTGTAATGAATTTACGATATTTCATGAGATAAATTGGCTTTCAGTGTGGCGTTGAAGTGGTCCCTTTAGATTGGTGGCCACTGACACGCGACTGTTTAGCCTACGGTATTACAGTTTCTATATTAATTTGTATCATTCATGATGAACGAGTCGAATGGTATGAAGCTCTAACTTTAGTCCTCCTCTACACCGTCTACATTCTAATTATGTATTTCGATAAATCGATCCAACGTTGCGCCCGGGGTGAGTTTATTTACTACAACAACACTCAGCAAATTTTCGCAATTCTGGCACTCTTATAGGAGGTCTAAGGAATGCACGCAAATATTCAAATAGATTGCACGACTCTAAATCTAGATCACAATCAATTGGTGAGTAATTTCGTCAATACAGCTCAAATAAAACAGGAAACTTTGTTGAATTATCGGATTTGTTCCCAGAGGCGGCTGAGGCGCATCTACCACTGCAACCACAAAAAGATAAACCGATTAATAAAGAATTAACAGATTATCAAAATGAGAATGTACCACCGCCGTTATCACCACCGCCACCACAACCACCATTACCAGAAACCGATGAACCACCTGTACATTTATTAATGCCAACACATATCAACGGATCGGTAAAAATATCAAACGATGAGAATAATGATGAGAATATAAAGATTAAAACAACAAATGACACAACCAATAATGGGATTAATGAGGATGATTCTTATAATTTGTGGAAATGGCCGGAAGGACAAAGTAAATTTACTCAAGTAGAATTTTAAAAAACGTTAATAACAATACAATAAATTTGCTAAAATGAAACTTGAAAATTCCAGATGACTTGGATACTAATTTGGCCGATACATTTGATTTTCTTATTCACAATACCGAATTGCGAGAAACCGAGATATAAAAAATGGTTCCCGTTAACGTTCATCATGTGCATAATTTGGATCGGTTCGTTATCCTACGTAGTCGCTTGGATGATAACAATAATAGGTAATTATGCGATTTTAAATCAGGCAAATTAATCGAGAAATCAATCGATATAGGCGATACGTTAAAAATACCGGATTCGGTGATGGGGATAACATTCTTAGCGGCCGGAACTAGCATTCCGGAGGCTGTGTCTAGTGTTATTGTAGCCAAACAAGGCCATGGTTCAATGGGTATCAGTAATTCAATAGGATCAAATACATTCGATATTTTATTATGTTTAGGTCTTCCTTGGTTTATTAAAGCAACATTTATGCCGACAATTGCAGGAAAACATTGGGTAACAATTCAAATTTTCCATAACAACAATCTCCTACTGTTTAATAATTCTATTTGATTTGTCCCAATTGAATTTAGGTTGGAATCAATTCAGCAGGCATCGAATATAGCGCCATATCGTTGTTATCATCGTTATTAATGCTCTATGTTGTATTTGCATTGAATAAATTCCAATTAGATAAACGTGTCGGGCGCATCTGTTTATTGATGTATGCTGTCTTCCTAATTTTAGCCAGTCTTATCGAACTGAATGCATTCTTCAGAGTGAATTTACCAACATGTGGACGGTGAACGGACATTTAAATTTAACAAGACTTCTGTTGACGTGCAAACGGTGTGTGTGCGAAAATCATTTTTTGATTTTCTAATTTTTAAATAATTGATTCATTACGAACACACAAGAATTTAGTAGTATTTCGAATAATAAGACAAAATAGTCAAATTAATTGCACATCATTTCATATTAGTTTACAGTGTACATAGTTTTTACAGTATTTAAATATTGTCCAATTACCATTAGAATTTTAATATTTTTAAAATGTTACTTTATATAAATGTACAGTATGTATTGTTTATCAATTTACTGTAATCTAGTTAGAAGTAATTTATCGACTAGAATTTGGAATTATTAAAAATAAATATTGAAGCGCACGATTTTCAAAAATACCGCCAATTCCCACAAACCAAATCAACACACCTATTTCTGAACGCACCCCAATTTTTGTGTCTAAGGTTACACAATATAAACAATAATCAAATTTGACAGTTTGAGGTTAGGAAATTTCAATTTATATTTTTTCGACAAAATAACAATATAATACAACAAAATGCCACTACCGACAGTTTTAGCAGCGAAATTAGCTAAACGTGGACTATTATCATGTAAGAAATACACTAATATGGTTTTCTTGTAAAATAACCTCACTTTTTGTTGGTAGCGAAAAAACAAGAATCTCCGAAAAAGACGAATTATAAAGGCTGGTCAACGTGTCCGAATAAATGGAATATCTACCACGAATGTACGCCGTGGTGTGAAACACACTGGAAGGGCGTCCTAGCACCGGATCCGCGTTATGCGAGAAACATGCAAAAGTTGTTATTTAAGTATCCTCTACCGAATAATTGGACGGAAGTTTTCGATAAAGGAGTGTACGTTCATTAATATTGTCGATATTTATCGGTTTAATCGTTTGTTTCTAGTGGTAAATATTATTATTGGAATATTGAGAACGATTTAGTATCGTGGTTACCGCCACGGCATCCCAAATCGGTTAAGACGTTGAGTGCGGCAAAATTACGCGAAAAACGCCAGTTGCAAGAAAACGAAAATTCGAGTAATGATAAAGATAGTGATAAGGATGATGGAGACTCGGATGAAGAGGAGAAACGTCCAAAGGATCGCGGTGAGAAAGAGGACCGTAGAAGTCGTCGTGATGATCGTTATAATCGTGGTAAACGGCGTCGTGATGATATAATTGATCCAATGGATCCGGCGGCTTATTCCGATATACCGCAAGGTACATGGAGTGATGGTTTAGAAAATAATAAAACTAGAGCCGATAATACAGCGTCTGGGGTTTTATATCAACAACGACCGTATCCGGCACCAGGACAAGTTCTAGCTAGTAACAAAGAGAAGAACAAGAAGAAATAATTTATTTAGTTTTATTGGTTTTAATTAAAGCGAATATATTGTTTAAAATGTTTATAAGTCAACTTCAACGCCTACAATGTGAACACCAGGGGCTAAATCCAACGAAACTTTCTTCTCTAAATGTTTAGCGATGGGTTTTGCGGTTTTCTTTATCGAGAATTTTCTAAATTCCTGTTGTACAACCTGATTTTGTGGTTCTTTCTGATAATTCGTTTTCCTCAACATTGCCCGAAAATTGTACGGAGGCTCGTCATCATCATCATTCGTCGAATTCTGATTCGCCATTTGTCTCAACTCAAATACCGGATCCACGTGTTTCAATTTATTCACCGCTGGTGTTTTAATATAATCGAAATCTTTATTTGCCAATTTCGTATTTGAATTGATTTTCGATTCATCAAATTCATGTTTTGTGTATTTCGGTTTGAGTTGTTTTTGTTTATTCTCCAATTCTTTGCTTGCTTTATTTTGTGTCTCTTTAACGATCTTCTCGACGATTTTCTTCTCGTCTTCGTCCTCTTCTTCATCTTCAGTGGTCGCTTCAAGTTGCCGAATCGGCACATCAGGGTCGCGACTATACGGCAAATTTGTCAATTTACTGTTTGTACGTTTCAAACTGTTTACTCGATGTTGGTATTCCGGTGCTACCAATTCTCGCCAACGATATGGAGAATCCCAATCGTCGTTCCGTTCAGAATTACCCGGATTCGTTAGAGCGTTACACATAACGTTGGTGTTATAAAACGGGATTTCTTCTAAATGGAATGGTACTTTTAGAACTGTCGTCTTAGACCCGCCCAACCATAAATTCGGTTGGGCTTTCAAATCAATTTTTCTCAAATTGATTTCATCGTTGATTTGTAAAGTCTCGTGGAATGCTGCAAGATTATAAAAATGGACCTTGTTGGGAGAAATTGAAGATCTCTTGTAGTTTAGCTGCACGGTATTGTAATAAAATCTGAAATAAGCTCTTATTGCGCCACTTTAACGCCCATGGACGCAGAAAATTACAAGTTTTCTCATCTAAAATCTTGTAATCTTTAGCGAAATCCGAGTACGTTTTCTTGACTGTTGATTCCCGATAAGCTGCAAATTCATCAATTATTACAATTTAATTTAATAAAATTGAATACCTTTCTGTATTATAGAAGCCGCTTCGTCCTCCGACATGCGTTTAGAGGGTTTCGTCTTAGTTTTCGTTGTCGTCTTTTGTGTTTTCATCTTGCGACCCAGACGACATTTCGCTAGAAATCCGCGTAGAATACTTTGGATTTTTATAATTTGCCTCACGTGCGACTCGTACAATCTCGACAGATACTCCTCGTTGTAGTATTTGAGAAAAACCTTCGATTTCCCAATCGCCCAATCCTCCATCTTCAAACGTATCAACAATAATCGACAATTATCGGGTGTAATTTCGACAGTTTCGTTGAAATCGAACGCTAAAAATTGATAGCGCCGTAGAAATTCCGAAAATGATACCCGATATGGATAGCCGGTTTGGCGAGCTTTGGCCGTCTCTACAATCGCCAAAGCTCGAACTTGTTGGCGAATTAAGTCTTTGTTGAAATTGTTCGGTTGATTCTTCAAATTCGTGCGAATACATCGGATGAAATGTGTACCGCCAGAACCGCCACCAATCGATAATTCTTTCAATAATTCAAGACTTATCGATTTGAATATCGAGATAAACGTACGCATTTTTCGCGTTTGAGAGAATTCCGATTGTTTCGATTTGCTTGCATAATTTGGTGTTACATTTATAGAATCGGCATCGATAAGTTTCCAGTTCGATTGAGTTTATTTGTAAATAAAAGTCGAACGATGGGATTTTCGGATAAACGCATGGTTTCAATGATTTCCGGTGGTATAAAATCGCGATTTTTCTCCGGCATTTCTTTGATATTATACACGATTTTTCCGGTAAAGTGAGCAACCGAGAATTCCTCCATTCCAACTACTGTAATCTGACGATTATCCTGTTGTTCGATTAATTCTAAATTTAATTTTAATTAAATTGTAATTAAAATCTAATTAATTAAATAATAAATAGAAGATTACCGAGTACATGTCGACCATCATGTCCGTATTTCGAGACTTCATCAATGTACGATAGAATACCGATTGATTTATCCAAGAGTAAATCTAACGTTCTTTTATTATCGTAGAATTGTACGCTTTGATATTCGATTTGTTCATCGGTTATATCGAGGGCTTCCCAAGCGAAAATTCGTTGTAAATAATGATAATGGATCTCTTCATTGAGTGTATTTATTAAAAGTTGCGATAAAGTATTCTTTTTGTAACACTCGAAGCCGAAATAGTCGAAAAGTTGAACTGAATACTTCTCACCACTGTAATATTTAAAAATAGTTGCACAACGAGTAGGGAAAGTTTAATTGTTGTTAAATCAACATTTCTACTTACAAAATAGAGCGTCCAACGGCTAATTTCTGGTTAATTTCGCCAACAATCCAATCTACTAATCGAGCATATAGAAGATTAGCCAGAACGTCGCGTGCCTCTTCTGATTCTTTGGTTGTATTCGGTTTACGCATAGCGACACCTTGTTTTATTACACAACTATTTGTTAGAGCCCAACTGAATTTCTTTTTGTCGATTTTTAATAATTTACACAATTTCTCAATATCTTTATGGTTCTCAATGATAGCATCTTCATTATCGGCGATTTCCTGAAAACGGATTTCGCCAATTAGAAGAATTCCAGCAATCATTGAAAGAATTGTATCGATTTGTTTTTCATCAAAATCTAAATCTTTTAGAATTTGCAATATTCTTTTAAACTGGCTAGAATTTCTCTTTTTGTTATCATTCTTGAAGAATTTCTCATTAATCCGCAAATAACGATATTGATAATGCAATTTTAATAAAAACTCATCCGTTCTATTCGTCTCAACAAGACCATCGTGAATGTAATAGAAAAAATGGAAATTTCCCTGATTCCTACAAATTAACTCTCACAAATTACACCTTTTAGAATAATAAATATACATTTCCTCAGAAGAGACTCGCCATTTTTCCAACTGGAAAATCTTATAAACAGCCCCGGAAATCTTGCCAGTTGCATTAAATTTCATATCAGTTTTCATTAAACATCTAGTCGAATTATTATGAGTCGGTGTGGTGGCATGCGTTAGAGCTTGAATTAATTCAATAGCACCATTCAAACGATCAATATTAATATTCTCATTACGGCCCATATAGATTAAATGATTAATTAAATGTTGATAATTGAAGGTTTTCCCCGAACCACTTTCACCAGATAGAATAATCCGTTGCGGTTGATTATGATGTAATGCATTCTGATAAGCACTATCAGCTATACTGTAAATATGCGGGGCATTATCTGAACGACTCTTCATGTGATATTTATGGTGATACTAGGGGATTTTGTGTTAAAATCTGGTATTAATTGTAGAGATTTCGACTTACGTTACTATCGTAAATTGGTTTGATTTCGTTTGGATTTAGAATTAGTAAAATATCGCCGATGAAAGTTTGAAATTCGGCCAATTTCATTCGGGATTCTAGCTCTTTCATGATTGTATTTTCTGTGATTTTATACAAACTGGCTAGATCTTCAACGTACATTTCTTCCAAATTACCGTTAATGCCGTTTTTTAGGTATTTATCCTGTATCGATACCTCTAATTGGTCTTCTAATTTGTCCATCTGGTCGATATCGTTGATTATTGCTTTGATTTCAAGCGATAACTGCAATTTTTATTTTATTAACAAATGGAATTGTACAAAATTGTTGATTACGTGATAGTTATTTTCGGGGACTTCTTCTAAGAACGGATGTTCCGCGATTTCGACCATGAACGGTCGAAATTCCGGATTTTTCACCAAACACCTAAAAAATTTGCTAATTCATCAAAAATTTGTAAAATTTCTAATATTACTCGTTGATAAAATCGATGAAATTCTCCGTCCAAGTTGCCATTTTCATCAAATTCGGTGGTGGATTCGTAACGATTTGAAACAGAATTCTAGTCGGGTGCATTTGATAGAACGGCGGTTGTCCATCGGCCATCTCAATTGCTGTAATACCTAAACTCCAAACATCAACACGATTATCATATTCAATATTTGTTCTTAACGTATTGATAATCTCCGGTGCCATCCAATTCGGCGATCCTAAACAATCTCGAACTTTACCGAGATTCTCTTTTAAACAACAACTGGAACCGAAATCGCACAATTTCACTTCACCGTTCCTCGTCATCAGGATATTCTTTGCTTTAACGTCGCGATGGATGATTCGATGTTCGTGCAAATAGACGAGAGCCTACAATTTTATTGTTACAATAAGTCTTGTGAAATTTTATTGATGGCTACTTTGACGGTTTCTTTGAGGATATAAGCGACGTGTTCTTGGGCAATTCGGCGATTTTTCGCCAATAAACCCTGTATGAAATCCAAAACTGTACCACCGTCACATAACTAAGCATATTATAACGAATTAATTCGATTGAATTGTTGAAATTTGTTGAAATTACCTCGATTACAAACCAAACTTTGTTGTCTTGTCGATAGGCTGAGTAGAAATCGATTAGATTTGGATGATCGGTAAAATCGCGTAAAATTCGATATTCTTGTTCGATAAATCGCTTATAAAAGTCGTGTATTTTTTGAATTTTAATAGCGACTTGTTTCTGATTAGCTTTCGTATCATTGGCTAAATAAACTTTACCATAACAGCCTTGATTGATACAAGAATTCAATTTATAACGATTTCCCGGTATGGGAAATGTTGAAATTTCTTGGGTTTTTGTTGGCATTTTTAAAGAAAATCACAATTCACTTTTAATATCAACTCCACCAGACTACTTTCAATAATTCACTATAATTTCAAACTACAATACAATGAAGCCTTACTGTAATAGGATTGTTAGGATCACCTCGACCTGTTTTAGCAAAATTAAATTAACACGATGCAATAGTTTGAATTATTGAATTTCCCTATTTTAATACCGAAAAAATAGAGCACTCAAGTTTTATTGTTTAGTTTGAATTTGTCAAATTATTGACGTTTTTATCGCATTTTCTTACTGGGCAATTTACAAATTGTACGTTGAATATCATGTCATACGTAGCGAAGAAATCTCATGTCTTTGACACTTGTGATGGTGTCCTAGTGATCAGACAAGAACCAGCAGGTCGATTAAGAACATACGGTCCACCTAGCGATGCAAGATCATGGAGCACCTCGAGAGAAGATCGTCGTCAATATATTCTCGAATTGATAAGTCGAGATTATCTTGAAGTAATCTTGAATTATTTACAATATATTCGAATTTATCGAAATCTTGTTGTAGCCAACCTATTGGGGAACCTGCATACCAATTCCGGATCTTTTCGAAATTGCAATGTATGACCTAGGTGTCGAAAGCGACGATTTAACGCAGGATATAGATATGGATATTGATGAGGCAAATATAGCTTCCGATGAGACTGTTACTGGAGAATCAACTACGGGCTCTGCACCGAAAATTGAGGTGACATTAGAACCCCCATCTGCGAGAAAATCGAAATTTAGAATTGATGAACAGACAGGAATACCCCTGTCTGCGAGAAAATCGAAACAGAAAGTTGACGAGACTCTATCTGCGAGAAAATCGAGACTAAGAATGGATGAGTCCGGGGGAATTCTAGCTGCGAGAAAGTCTAGACAAAGACTTGATGAAGATGAGTGTACTTTATTGCTTTCGACAGCGGTTAAAGAGTTGGAAACTATAAAAAGTATCGTTGTAACAAACAATAAAGATTTGGAAAGTTTACAAAAAGCATCCGAAGTTGATATGTTGAGATTACGAAGCTCACCTCGTACAAGTCTCAGTAGAGCAAATGTTCGTAGTAGTGCAAATCTTCGTAGCAGTACAAATGTTCGTAGTAGTACGAATCTTCGTAGTACGTCTCAATATGCTCTTGGTAGTGACTTGAGGCCACTCCGACAACGTTTAATTAACTTAAAAAATCTACCAATGTTGGTGAGAGCATTGAGGAGCAAGTTAGATGCGTATGAAAAACAGAGTCATGGAGTGAAAAAAACACCCAAAGAATTAGAACAAGAAAACCAAAATCTATTAGATCAATCCAAGAAATTGGAGAAAGATCTCGAGAATTTAAAACAAAAGGCACAAAATGCGGAACGTTTGCAACTTGAATTGAATTGTTTAAAAGATCGATTAATTGATTTTAGTCGTTTACAACGTGAATATGATGATTTAAGACGACGTACATACGATTATGATGATCTTAAAGCTGATATGTTCTATTTTAAAGATAGGTTTGAAAAATTGAAAAGACTACCAGATGAACTTGAAGAAATGCAAAAACGCTTAATCAATGTTGATCTGCTAGAAGAAGAACGAGATGCTCTATTAGAAGAACTCCACTGTTACGAATGTTGTGATGCTAGCCAGAAAGAGGAGATTGAAAAAATGCGCAATTATATAGCCCGCTTGGAAGATATAATGAATAGGAAACAGGTAAATTTCCCACTTTGGGTACCACTTTTTACTACAAGATTCGTTGCAAAAATTCCACTTTTTACGTACTAATTCTATTCTTTATCAAGAGAAATAAGGAAGAAAAGCGTCTAACATCTTTCTATAAAATTTGAAGTAGTGATAAGCTTTCTAAGAGCTTATTACCATGTTAGAATAAGCCCGCGTGCTTTATGAAGGCTGCAGCGATTTTTTTATAGAACAAGCTTAAAACCGTGTTATTCTAACTCATGATTGGTTTGTTTTTCGTTTATAGGAAGAAACTCAAACTGAGGTCTCCTCAATACGGGAAGAAATGGAAAAGAAAGACCAACTATTGACTCAATCGCAAATAGAATTACAGAAGTACCAAGATGAGTTGAACAATACAATAAATAAATTAAATTGTGAGGTTTCAGCGTTGCGTAATCAATTGAATAAATATGAAAATAAATTGAAGAGGAAAAAGGAGGAAATTTCAAGTTTACGTGAAAAATTGGAAAAATACGAAGATATTAAATCGGCACTTGAAGAAAAAGTCGATATGCCAGCTGGCGACCAACATTATCAATCTGTAATGAAACAGACCCAACAAATTTTGAAATGTTTAATTCGACGTCTGCGACAGGAAGAAGATTAAAATTTGTAGAATTTGTATTATTTAATTTGTTTGTTTATATTTTGTTTATACATTAAAAAATCTAGTGAGTTTTGATTAAATTTTGACAATTTTGCAATTTTTTCAACGACGACAACGCAAAAAAACGATGAATTTTTAATCCTTTTTTTCCAAAGCTAATTAACAAATTTAATGTTCTTTGAAAGATGGCAACATTTGCAAATAAAAAGACGCTATTATTTAAAGAAGCCGGTGATATTGAAATTGCCCGAAAACGATCAGAGGGCCGTCTAAAAACTTACATCTCAGCCAACGATCTTCGAGCTTGGTGTGCTAATAGCGAAGAGCGGCGCCAATATATTATTGAATTGATTGAACAAGGAACTAAAGTATTTTTACCCAATTAACCTTATTAATTAATCAAATTTTAAATTTTAGAGCCCAGCATGTGGCAAAATTATTCCACTTGAAGGCCTCATCGATATACTTTTGGCGGAGAAAAATAAACTAATCAAAGAATTAACCAATGAGATCGATGAATTAAGGAAGAGATTGGGAGAACCGCCGACCAAGAGAGCGGAACATGGTGCATCAAAGCAAAGACCTACATCTGATCGAATTCAACCGCAAACTATGTCTGCAAGAGCTGGTCAACCAGCTGGAGCTGCTCAACCAGCTGGAGCTGCTCAAACAGCTGGAGCTGCTCAATCGGCTGGGGTTGCTCGACCGACTGCTCCACCGGCGGAACTTGCTCAATCGGCTGCTCGATCGGCTGGAGCTGCTCCAGCGGCTGAGTTTGCTCGATCGGGTGCTCAACCGATTGAGGATGGTGCTCTAACAGAAAAAGCAATAAAAGAATTGGAAAATATTCAGAAAATAATTAATACTCCGACAAAAAAAGAAGAACCGGATGAAATACAAGCGAAATTGGCAAAACTGGAGCAAATAAGCAGTGAACGCGATGAATTAAAACAGAAAGTAGATGAATTAGAACAAGAATTGGCGCATTATAAAGGATCACCGAACAACTTCCAAAAGAGTGGTTCGAATTTACAACAGCGTTTCAATAATTTGAAGGATCTACCCGAGCAAATTCGCATTATAAAACGACAAGCCGATCAATGTGGCGAATTAAAGAGAACTGTGAAAGGCAAAGACGACGAATTAGATGATTTACAATGTCGTTGTAATGACAGCGAAAATAGTGTTGATAAATTGAAACAAACAATCAAACAATTAGAGGAAGAAAGGAATAAATACCGGAACGAGAGTCAAGAGAAATGTTGCGAACTTTGCAATCTTAAAAAAGATTACGGCAAAAGATTAAAGGAATTGGAACAATGTCGACAAGAATTGGAGAAATGCAAAGCTATTGAAGAAGAATTTGAAGAATTGAGAAATCAAGTGAGTTGTACTAAAGAGATGGAAGAAGAACGGGAGCTTTTATTGAAGAAAATCATGGAATATGAAGCTTGCATCGAGAAACAAGCCAATGAAATTGAAAGACTCCTACTACAAATTGACGGTTTATCAACTGATTTGGATAAACGGCAGGTAAATGATTATAAATCTGTCATTTTCTCCTATTCAAGTGGCAATTTTCCTCCATTAAAAACGCTATTTTCCCCACATTTACTGTAGATTCGAGTTAAATCATCTTTTCTAGGATGACGTCAAAACGGAAATCGTTCGTATGCGTGTTGATTTACACAATAAAGACGAATTAATACGAAAATCAGAAGAGAGATTAGCTGACGTCCAAGACGAATTAAGGGAATCGATTAATGGTTTAACTTGTGAAACAACATGCCTAAGAAATCGTCTAGAAGAATTAGATAAAGAACGTATCAAATATCACACGAAATCGAAACAACGCAAAGAACTATTGAATAAAATGAAATCAGACTTAGATGAGAAGAATAAATTATTGAAACAATATAAACAGAAAAATCATGAATTGGAAGATTTATTGAATAGGAGAGCTGAAGAATTAACGGTGTATAAACGAAAAAGCGAAGAATTCGACGATTTATCGAAGAAGAAAATTGGCGATGAGCATTTTAAACGAATCTTAGGCCAAACAAACTGCGCTTTAGAGTGCGTTATTAAAAAGATGCGTTGTTATGAATTAGGTGATGGTTCAGATCTATTAGCACGAATCGATGAATTAGAACGGGAATTAACAATTTCTAAACAGAAAGCCGGAAAAGGAGGCGATGTAGATTTGAGTCAGGCATACAAAAAAATTGAAATGTTAGAAGAGAATCTTCGTATGTGTAAAGAAGAGAATGCAATGTTGAAAAATACGAATGGCGAAGTACAAAAACTTGCTAAAGATGAATTACAACAAATAAGGCGTGCTAGTGACGATTTAGTTCTTGAAAAAGATAGTGAAATTGAGGAATTAAAAAAACAATTACAGCTTTCTCAAAGCGGTGATAATGCTGCAATTTTCGAAGAGATGAATAAATTACGACAATTAAATGATGAATTAAAGAAACAATTAACTGAATGCGAAAATCGATCGAAATCAACCGATGCAGAATTAGATAACATGAAACAATTAACAGAGGACTTACAGAAACGATTAGATGATTGTCAGGAACTAATGAAATCTGATAAGGCAGTTGCTGAATTTGATAGTATGAGGAATTTAGTTGATGATCTACAAAAACAATTATTCGATTGTCTTGAACGTTCGAAACTATCAACTGATGAACTCAGTAAAATGATAATTAGTGATTTAGAAGCACAATTAGAAGAATGTAGGGAAAGTAAAAATTTGGCAGGGGGCGGTGATAGTTTAACTCAATTGGTTAATGATCTACAAAAACAATTGGCACATTATGAAGAATTGGCAAAATCAACAGAAGAAGAGATCAAAAATTTGCAAGATTTAGTTGCTGATTTAACTAAACAATTGGATGATTGTCAGAATCAATCAAAGACGGGTTCAATGAATGATGATATTAATAATATGAGGAAATTAATGGCTGATTTAGAACAACAATTAAATGAGTGCCAAGAGACAAATAGAATAACAAGTGAAGAAAATCAAAAATTAAATAGTCTAATCGATAATTTAGAACAAGAAATGGAAAACCAACAAGATGAGAATCTATTAAGTCAAATAGACGAATTATATAGACGTTTAAGACTTTCCGAAGAAGCGTTAAGTAAAGCTGAAGCTGGTGAATTAGCTGAGGAAAATATACAATTACAATTACGTGTCGATGAATTATTAGCCGAATTGAACAGATTGAAAGGTAACAAATTAAATTTCGAATAAATCTAATTCTAAAAAAAAAAAATCGATAAATTTAGAAGCGGACTCTCGTATTAAAGAATTAGAAGAAATGTTGGAGAAACAGAAGAAAGATTGCGAAAATCAAATTCAGCAATTACAAGATGAATATGAAAAGAATGGAAAACCGAAAAAAGCAGGTAAAAGTGAAAAAGAGAACGTTGCACCGAAGGAAAAAGGTGCCGGTAAACAGAAAGCCGACAACGGAGCGGCGAAAGCAAAGAAATCTAAGAAAACTGATGCACCGGATGGAGACTCAGAAGTTGAATCAAAGAAATCGAAAAAATCAGAAGACGAATCGCAGGCTCAGTCTGTTGTAAATAATTTCTTTTGAAATCCTATGCCACTACTATTTGAAGCACACACAAAACTGAGGCGTTCAACTCAGAGAATTTATAAAATTCTGCAACACCCTAGTTTTGTCGAAGCTTCAATTCTCGCAGCGTATAAATCTAAAATTATTCTTCTAGACCGAGAAAAGCGAGTGTAAATGCGACCAATTACCGACAATCATTCCAATTAGTCTTCTACCATCCGATATAAATTTACAATTCCAAAAAACATGTAACGATGATGCGACAACACAATGTAAAAAAACATGTTTAGCAAATTTCAATTATGGTACAGAATCACAAACATGTGGCCCTTGTAATAACAGAAATTTAATACAAGCACGTCCAGCTTATGACAAAATTCAATCGATAACATTAGATATGGTACCGTTAAAACGTCAATATCCACGTAAACCGTTGTGTACATTACGAATTTCCAGTTATGAAGATGTCAATCAGGTAACGTATTAATGATTATTAAAAATGGGGAAAATTGCCACAATTGGGTTATGAAAACTGGAAAATTATAAAATTTATAATTTTTCAACTAATTATAAGCGATTTTCATTGCAGGCGCAAGGTAACGATTTTGATATAATTCAAAAGATCGCCGAGACGGAGAATCGTTTCAAAATGAAACAACAACGAGCCAAAGCTAAAGGTATGCTTGTTTAATTTCCGAAATTTTCACGTTTCCATTTTTTATAATGAAATTTTTATTAGTGAATAAGTTGCAAAACATGTTAGTGACTTATAAAAGTGAGCTACAAACAGAAAAAGATAGAAACGATCAACTGCTTAATTCTTATTCGAATCAATCGAAAACTATCGCTAATATGTTAATACAAATGCATCTAGTCAAACGAGAAATTATTGAGGAGAAAAAGAGGAATTTACAATTAGAGTTAGTATCAAATAAATCTATTTTTATTGTTGTTATTTACTGTAATTAATTATTCAGTTATGAGTTGAAACAATTGGAAAAAGGTTTGGGTAGTAAACAACAACATCAATGTAGAGCAGCCCGTAATTTCACCTATGCAACACGTTGTAGTCTAGCGGGAAGTCAAGAGAATCGTCCAGAAAACCCACAAAACCGATACCTTCTTCCGTCTTTCTATACTGAAGTACAACTGAAGGTATCTTGTTCGATTTCGATGGACTTTTTTCCAATAATTTGTTGTATTTCAGCCGAATTCAGCGCGTTCAGGCCGTTCATCGCGTTCGTGTGGTTGTTCATCAAGACGAAGCAAATCTACGATTATCGACCGATATGAAATTGACGATTGAAATTTCTGTACGTTCATAATAAAATTACAAGTGTTTTGTCTTGAATCGGGCAGTTTTTAAATAATTTTCACCCATAAATTATTTTGCAATCTATGCCTAGAAGCAATTAAGTGGCTTCTGATTGGGTACGCCGATTTATACACAATTTTTGGAAAAAACAAATAGAAAATTGAAAATCTACTCTCGTCCAAGAGTAGAGTCAACTTTCGTCTCTCTAATCGTATAAATTTCATTCCATTTAATTAACTGTGCAAAAAGATACGTGTGTTGGACAAACATCTCTTTTGCGGTACAAAATTACGATTTTACGGATTTCCGGAAATTCAGTAAATTTTTTCAAAAAATGATTCTCGCCCAAAGTTGAAGAAGCACCTTTAGAATCGAATGAGACATTTACCATGCCGCTATCTATCACCGTTTTTAAGTTATGCGTATTAGACGCCCTTAAGAGATTATCTCTCAAGATAGACCAACTTTTGGGCAATAAAGAAACATTTTTTGACTCACCTCTATCATTCGGGAAGATGATTGGGATTACGGGTTTCTACAGATGGGAAATACTGAAACAATTCCAATATATCTGAATATTCGAAAAATATCTATTTAGAAATTGAACATTTTGGAGGCACTGCTCTTCCCTGTACGCAAACAGGTCGGAACTTCTTCCTCTTCAAATTCCTCATCCTCATTATCACTGATCTGTTCAGCCAATACAGACTCCACTTTGCCCATTGTACTATTAATGGTAGCATTTAAAATTGTACCTTTCGGATGCAACGGTAGAACTTTTTTGAATCGTTTAAAATTCACACCGTTACTAGTTTGATTTGTTTGCGATGTTATTTCATTGGAATTTGATCGTATTAATTCCGGCATCACATCTGTTGTTACTTTATTTTTAAACTGTTCAAAAATCATTTTCAAATCTTCATCTTCAATTATAATTGCCGTTGTTGTCGGTTTCGATTCGTGCGATCGGTCTTTTTTAATCCAACCGCTAGTTGAAAATAGTGACGCATTCGATACGTTTAATTTGGTTGTTTGTAATGCTGGCGGTGGTGTTTCAATCGTAATTTGATTCGAATTAATTGTTTCATTCGTTGGCGATTCATTTTTAATTTGTACTTTAACAAACGGATTATTATCGATTGGTTTAATTTTATCAACAACTCGATTACGAAGTTTTGTAAATGGATTTTCAACTAAAGTTTGTTTCGTTTTCCGATTGTCCAAAATATCTTCAGCTTTACGTTTCTTCTCATTCTTGTAGGAAATTATCGAATTAAACGGATTTTCCATTCGAATCTTTTTATTATCATCCTCTAGATTCCCAGATAAATCTTCAGCTTTTCGTTTCTTTCGGACGTTATCGGAACTTTCGCCTATTGTCGAATAGAATAAGAAATAAGCTAAATCCAACCTAATTCTTGTAATATAGTCAATTTACACGACCGGTTTCGGGGTTTCGGCTATTTAGCCATCTTGAATACTACAAGAATGAAAATTAGATATAAATAAATAAATGGAATAAGTTACATCAAGTCAAATACAACATACAGACGCGACCAAAAATTAACAGATAAGATTTCAAATCAACGGCACTTATAAATACACTAGTAGTACCTATAAAATGGTGGATTTTTTTAGAAATTATCTTTAGCGGAAATTTTATCATTTATCCTTTTTACGCACATGTGCAATTGAAAATGAAGCAATATCACCAATCACACAATTACGTCAAATTTTAAACATTTAAATATTGGGTCGAAACCAATTTCTCTTTGATCCTCAAGTAGATCGTGATTATTATTGTTAGGTTTACAAATTTCATAAAATTGTAATAGATTTAGCTTCAATCTGATGGCCATATAGCCGAAACCGGTCGTGTAAATTGATTATATTTAAAATAATATAAAGATTGAGTTTGATTTAACTTATTTCTTATTCTACTATAAAATATTACATTGTACCATGGATTCTCACCAATTGCATTAGTCTGCTGTGTGGCCGGTAATAAATTCGTTAAAGGTATATCGAAACTTTCCGGAATTACATACTCATCTTTAATACAAGTAATTTGACTTTCTTGACTTTGAGTCTCTTTAACAACCGGCATATGTTCAACAATTTCAATTTTCGTTTGAAATACACCCTCAATAACATTAAAATTCGGATTGCAATTCTTCTCACAAGAACAATAAAATACAGCAAATGCAATTTCCGATAACGGTATTAAACGTTGTTTCAATTTCTTGATTTCATTATGGATAATTTCCAATGATTCTGGTATAATTTCATTATCACATTGTATGAGTAGATAGCGATCTGGATTGTTTTTAATATCTTGAATTTTCAATTGATTCTTCCACAATAAACTTTGACCGCCTATAAAATTACAAATTTACTAAAAAAATTTACACAATCTCCATAAATATACCGCATTTGGTGATAATATCGCTCATTTTCGAGTGAATCTTACTATCGGAAAAGACAAAAACTTTCCCTTTAAACAATCTAGTTCGATCTAGATTCGAATTAAAATCTTGACCTATTAATAGAGTTTCTGCAATTTTAGGTTTGAATTTATCGATATTTGGTGCTGGTAGTTTTCTCTGAGCACTCTCCAAAATTGTTTTCCAATAATCGACAATAACTACAGGTTTATTATCGATTAAACAATGTAAATATTTTACAGTCAATGTAATATCATTAACTGTTAAATGTGTACAATTTGAAGACCATTCTGGGTATAATTTACCACCTAAATTCTCAATAATTGTCTTCAATTCTTGTTTCTCCGATTTCTCTAAACCTGATGCTGTTGTTATTACATTGACTCTCTTAAAACTAAAACAATACAATAAAAACAACCATATTATAACTGAATTATTTAAAAATTACTTGTAAATACTCTTAAGACGGCCGAATTTAATTACATCACCATCTTGTATTCGTGTTTCAGCATTCGATATTATTTCCACACCATTTTTGTGTATTTTATATTTTGAACCGTTATCGGTAATAACAGCTGAACTTAACTGAAAATACAGTTATTGTAGATTAAATTAAAATAATTGTATAGATTTACTCCAATTGTTATCGTAGCATGATGTCGACTTATTGATGCATCATTTTCGATAAGAATATCGGTATTTTTACGGCCAATTGTATACGTTTGTCCACAAAGTAGATAATATGCAGAATCTGTAATTTTCACAATTAAAATCAAATAAAAGATTAAAATAGAACGCAAGCTTTAATATCCTATTTGTTGTACTAGAGTCGAATTCTGTAGGCTAAAAAAGCCCCAACATTGGGGTACTCTTTTTAAGGTTATAATGTTAAACGCCAAAATTTCTGTATAACCCCCGGTAAGATTTCAGGGCTCTAATCAACTTGTTTTCTAGAATAGGGGGTTAATTTATGAGATTTCCACCCATAATACAGCTTCATTACAACCTCAAAATTTTATTTATGTACAGCTTCATAACCTAAGAATTCTACTCTTATCATACATACATACATACCACCTTTTTCTAACAAATACAACATATTTTAATCAATATGAATAAAAATTAACAACAATAAATCAACAAATTTGAAAACATCAACTTAGCAGTTTGATTTTGATTTTGAGGTTACATTTATCTGTCATGTCAAAACATGAAAGAAGTTAGCTACAAATACTAATTGTAGCTCGCTTATAAATTTGATGAAAATAATTGGAACTATTAATAATAAATGATTAACTAATTATGAAATTTTGGGGCTATTATTTTAATTTTTAATAAAATAATTGAGTTTAGAAATTTCAATGTATATTCAAGCAAATTGACGTAATATTGGCCACGATTTCTAATTGTAGCTATTATGCAATAATGATGGCATAATTGATAGGCGGTAAATTTGAAATATTCGAAAGTCTTCGTTAGAATTATTTTTAAAGATCATTAGACTTATTAAATATTGAAATTGCTGAAAATGCATAAATAAGAGATTGTTAATATTGCGTAATTATAAAAATTTCATTATCTTCAAAATAGCTTTCACTATTTTCAAAATAAACATATTTATTGATACGTATTAACAATTTTTTTACATAATTTACCTTGAATCTTATTGATAAATGATGTTCTTTTTAGACGGATTCTTTTTATAAACTAAACATACAAGCCTTATCAGAATTTAAAATGATAATTAATCGTTTCTACAACAACATAATGAATTAATTTCGATTATTTCCTAATCATTTATCAAATAAATTTTGTGTAAATTCATAGTTGCAAATTGGGAATTTCACCAAAAAGGTCGTGTTGAAATTGTAAATGTTGACCTTAGAGGCAAAATTATAGATATTTTTTTAGGACGACACACGATTATCGCTATTGCTACAAGACAATGTAATTTCTAGCCGTGTTTTTCTACTTCTTGGTTTTCTAGATGAGACACAAAACCCCTTAGGGTGCGTGTTTCTTAAAATTACAAGAAACGCATTACGTTATTTGCAATTTATTATTCTTTCCACCAAATTTCAGGTATATAAACATGACAATTTTCCCTCGATTAAATATTGAATATTCCTCTATCAACAAGAAAAGTCGTAAATATGTCGAAGGAATTGGTAAGTCCTTTAGAATATTTTCCGAAAAAATTACCCGAAAACTAATTAAAATTTAGGTAATTTTGTGTGTTGTATTGGCGACAACGTTGGCTATTGAACCAATACAAAATCGATTATTATCACCGTTCGGCGAACCAATAGGGCAGAATCCGCGACCGGCTATCAAATTCGACGAATCTCAACCGGCAATACTCCGTCAAAATTCCGAAATTAATCCAGACGGCAGCTATAACTGGGCGTAATTATTTGATAATTCCATTCGATTATTGTGTGATTCGATTTAATTGTAGTTATGAGACTTCGAACGGGATTGTAGCGCAAGAACAGGGCAGTCTGCGCCAGTCTAGCGCTGGCCAGGAGCCCTCGTTGGCTGCTCAAGGATCGTTCGGTTATACCTCACCGGAAGGACAAGCAGTAGGTTTGAACTATATAGCCGATGAGAACGGGTTCCAGCCACAAGGTGACCATCTACCGACACCTCCACCGATACCACCGGCAATAAAAAGGGCCTTAGAATGGATCGCTGCACATCCTTCGAAACAACAATTGTAATCGTATCAAAATAACCCAATTTTTGTATTAATAAAGTTTCTGTTATAAGATAATTACCTATAATTATCGTAGTTTTTGTTGCTTGAAAAGAAACCTTGAATTTCAGTTGAATATCTGTGAATGTGTAATTTTTTTGGAAAAATTTATTCAAGTCTATTTCATTTTCTAAATGTCACATACCATGAATTGGCCGAAGATGAGCTGATGATGATCTCTTTCAACGTACCCACCGGCCTTGATAAACCACCTTGATGGGTCTGTTATGTGATAATTTTTTCGATCGTTATTGTTAAAATTAACGATTATATAACCAGAATTGGAAATGAATGGGGGACAAAAACACAAACCAGGACCGTACCACAAATACGAAAAAAATTATTTACATGCTAATTGAATTTCAATTAATTTTTTTTTCAATCAATAACTTTCTTCGTATTTGACATTACGATAAATTTGAGCCGATGGGTCAATCAGTGACATTTTGGTGGTATTAAAAAAAATTAACAAATATTCATCGTAATTAACACATTATATAGAGATTAGAAATGAAAATTGAGAAAAAAAATGCGAAAATCAACAAAAATCAACGAAATCTTCTCATTAAAATTCGATGAAATAACCGTAAATTTCGCAAAATCTGCACTAATTTAAATATTAATCGGTAACAATTAAATTCACGGACGCGATTTGGAGATTCGGTGGTGGTCCACCTCTGCAATATAAAACGATGTTTTTTTTAGCTAATTTGCATTCAGTATAAATATAGGAACTTTTCCTGAACTAGACTATTTCTAATCAGATACTCACCATCACCATGTTCCAATTCGTAAGTCATATCGCAATATTTTCCACAATTTTTCTAATAATCTCCAACAGGTAATTGCTGCAGCTTTAATTGCCTCAGCTTTGGCTGATGTTTCTCACGTTATCGGTCGTCCAGCCGGCCTATCCGCCTTCCGTCCAGTACAACCAGTCCCAGTTCCTTCCGGCGGACACGTTGTGGCCATCCTGCGACAGGAACAAGACGTCCGTCCTGACGGCAGCTACCAATACGGGTATTTATTCAGTCGATTATTACGAAATAATTGTTGATTGGCTGTTGAAAATTCTAGTTTCGATACCGAAAATGGGATTTCAGTCCAAGAACAAGGCGCAGTCCGTCAAGTAGGTCCCGAAGAGGTTCTAAATTCGGCACAAGGCTCCTACAGTTACACATCACCGGAAGGCGAAAAAGTCGCCATTTCCTACGTTGCTGATGAGAACGGTTTCCAGCCACAGGGTAGCCATATACCCCAACCCCATCCGGCTATTGCTAAAGCTTTGGCTTATATCGCCGCCCATCCCGAATCTGAACAAGTTGGTGTACCATTTAAACGATTTTAAATCGAATAATTATGACGATTTTGTACATTTTCTAAAATTTGGCTATTTTTAATAAAAAATCAATCAAATCTTTGCATTTATTTTGGACAATTAATCCCTTATTAGACCGATGAGCCGTTGATCAACCGCATCTATTTCAAGTTTTATTTGATTACCCATAAAAAATAGACAAATAAATAAAGTAAACAAGTAAAAAAACACACGGAAAAACGTACCCATCATATATTCTGCATCTAATTACGTTTGTATATAAATATCAGCAATGTGGACAATCTCTTCATTAACCACTGAACCTTACGATCGAAAATGGCTAAATTGGTAAGTCATACATTTAAATATACAAAAACTAATCATAAAATCGAATTAATAATTGGATAATTGTTATTACACAAGAGTACGTGCCATTTACTCAAGAAAATTTCGCTTGTAATTGTTGAGTAAATCGAATTTTTCTTGCCCGAATCTCTGTCGGTTTTCTTTTTTCGAAAGGTTAACCGTCTTTACAAGTAAAGTTCAAGACCGTATTGATTTGTTAATTGACATTTACAATTGAAATTTCAGTCAGTTCTTGTATTCGTCGCTATCGCCGTAGCTTCAGCTACCGCAGCTAGTGAACAGCTCGTCAAAATTCTCCGTCAAGATCAAGACATATCGCCGGACGGCACCTCATACTCATTCGGGTAAATTGTACTAAATTTGGGCCAAAATTATGTTTTTATTTGTTTATTGTTATTAGAATTGAATTAGATAATGGCATTAAAGCTGAAGAACAAGGATCTGTAAAGGCAACCGGTCCGGAAGACGGTGAATTACAAGCCCAAGGTAAATTCAGTTGGACATCACCGGAAGGCGAAAAGGTCGAAATTTCCTACGTTGCCGATCAGAACGGTTATCAACCAACAGGTAGCCATATACCACAACCGCCGCCTGCTATTTTGAGGGCTTTAGAGTATATCGCCGCCCATCCAGAACCAGAATCGAAACGTCCTTAATTCTGACCGGTCTTTTGTAAATTGATTTTATAATTTTTAATGTAAATAGAGAATCAAATGTGCAATTTAATTTTTTGATAAATACATACGGTTTCTAATCATATAGTTTCTCATTATTCCAACCACACAAACTGCTTTATTTAAAAAGTGAAAGTTGACGGTTTTTTAGTTTTTTGGGAAAATTTTCGATTTGTAGATTAGAGCTTGTTGAAATATAGCGAATTTTGAGGCAGATTCTCAATACACAGCCAAAGAATTGAGATATTTTAGAAAGGAGACGATTTAGTAAGTTTGTCCTTAAATCGTCAATTTCAAGGTATTTTGATATTGGATTACAAAGAAGAGTTGGACTACCAATTTTTGAGATACTTTTAGTTGGAAGAGAAGATTTTCTAGTTCAAAAATCAAATATAAACTATAATTTTGCCAAATTTTCCACAATTTTTGGCCATGTTTATTTTCGCTAGAATTATTCAAAAGCAATCAATTTTAGTTGCTCTACAGTCTTAATTTTTTACCCAAAATGCCAAAAATTTTAAAAAACTCAAAAATTACCCTTTTAATTAACACAAAAACAGCCCTTTGGTGATGATGAATAATAAAGGATGGGAACCCATTGATTTCCAATCATACACTTTCTCGCTATGTCCACGCGATAGTTTTGATTGAATTTAGACAGTTTTTTGGAGATTTTTAGTTCGGAAAGAAGATTTTCGAGTTCAAAAACAAACATCGATTTTAATTTTGGCGATTTCTACAAATTTTAAAAAGCCTGAATTTTTAACTTTCAATTTAGATTCCTGAACATGTACTCAAACCATCATTTGTACCCAATTCTTACTCGAAATTATCTTAGAAAGAAGTCAATTTTTGTTGGATTTAATTATTTCGCCAGTGTTTCTACTTAATTTCGACAAGATTTCATACTTTGGAGCTATGTACGTAAAGATTTTGCTCCATTTTACCTTAAAATCCCCAAATTATATTATTGATTGATTTTGAATAAAAAATGGGAACCTTTTGATTGTAATTGTTAGGGGCCCGTGCATCTCTCGATGCGTCTCTGGCCGGAAGCCTTGACGTCTGTCTAAGTTCGCGTAATTTATAGAATCTGCCCTCGAGTTGTTTACAATATTACAAATTTTTTAATCAAACTAAGCTATTTTAAAAACTAGCAATAATAACAATAACAATAATAACAATGATATTATTGAATCATGCCTTTAAAAAGAGGACATTTATATTTCGAATACATCGAAATATAATCAAGACGAAGATGGAATAAGAAAGAAAATAAATTTACATATAATTCAATATTGTAGAGAGTAAGTATACATAGAGCGTTTATCAATTTCCTTACTAAAACATTGACGCATAATGACGAATTCCGGTCTTTCCGACACTTATCACATCCAGTGGTTTCCTTTAAACATATCGAAACAGACGTAAATATGTCGCCTATCTATTTACAGTTATTCTTATTTATTCTCATAAAATTGGCAAATGGTCAAAATTTATTAAAATGTGAAACCAAAGAAGCCTGCCATGAGTGTATCAGTGATTTAGACTGTATCTGGTGTGTAAAACCTGTGAGTAGAATTAATTTAAACCTAAAATAATCGATTATTAATTGCCGAAAATTTGTAGATTCAAGTCGAGAACCAAACCCAAATCCACTGCAAACACAGATCTGTCGATAAAGCTTCTTGGTGTTCGGATAACAATCTTTTAGTCGATCCGAAAAGTTCCATAGTGGTTTTGGAGAATAAACCGTTAACGAGTGATGAGGGTGAAGTGGTGCAAATCCACCCGCAACGCGTACAAATGAAACTGCGCCGCGGTGAAGAATTCTCCTTCAATTTCCAATTCGCTCAAGCTGCCAATTACCCCATCGATCTGTACTACATTATGGACCTATCAGCGTCTATGGAGCCGAATCGGGAGACTTTAGCGAAACTCGGCGACACACTAGCGAGAACCATGAGGAATATCACGTCGAATTTCCGTCTAGGTTTCGGCAGTTTCGTCGACAAAGTCGACCTACCTTTCGTTAGCACCGTACCAGAGAAGTAAATTAGCGAAATTTTGCGTTGGTTTTATTGATTTTGTCGATTCCAGGTTGAAACAGCCGTGTACGTTGAACACGCCCAAAGGGAAGATTATTTGCGTTGAGCCATACAGTTTCAAAAATCATCTATCGCTAACTGACGATTATAAACAATTCACTAGTAGGGTTAGCGAGGCGAAAGTGTCGGGAAATTTGGACGCCCCAGAAGGCGGTTTCGATGCAATCATGCAGGCGATTGTGTGCGAAAAGGAGATCGGCTGGCGTGACCAAGCCAGACACCTACTAGTCTTTTCAACCGATGCTGAATTCCATATAGCCGGTGATGGGAAATTGGCCGGAATTATCGAACCGAACGATGCTAAATGTCATATGGAAAACGATAAATACGTTGGCGATCGTGACTATGATTATCCATCAGTTTCGCAAATTAATTATATCGCTAGAGAGAATAATATTAATATAATCTTTGCTATAGCTCGCACAACAACGGCTAGTTCGTATAAATTATTGTCGCAGAAGATTGAGAATTCGAATGTGGGGATTTTGCAGGATAAATCCGATAATGTCGTCAATTTAGTCTTGGATAATTATAATGTAACGATCAAATTTGTTATAATTTTGAATAATTGTTGAATTTTTAGAAAATCGTCGAATCTGTAACGATAACATCGAATTCTACTAACGATATCGAAGTGAAAATCTCCTCAACGTGTCCACATCCGAAAGAAAACGGCTGTACCAACATTCATGTCGGTGAAATTGTAAATTTCACCGCAACAATAAAACCATTAGAATGCTCGAATGCGAACCATAAAACGATCACACTCAAACCGGAAGGCATCGATGAGATCATCACTATTGATTTGGAAGTTTTGTGTAATTGTCCGTGTGAATCAGACACGAGTCAATATTTCATCCCGAATTCGCCGGAATGTTCGAATTTCGGCGATATGAAATGCGGTGTTTGCGCCTGCCATTCCGGCTATTTCGGCAAGAATTGCGAATGCGATGAGACAACATCGATATCGGAAGATGTGAAATTGTGCGAAAATCCGGAAACTAAAGACATTTGTTCCGGTTTGGGTAATTGTAAATGTGGCAAATGCGAGTGTACGACTCGGACAAATCCCAATGAGAAGATCTACGGGAAGTATTGCCAATGCGATAATTATTCGTGTAAGCGGAATAATGGCGTGTTGTGTTCGAATCGGGGTACTTGTGATTGCGGTCAATGTAAATGTCACGCCGGCTGGGCTGGGGACAGTTGCGAATGCCCCGATACGAACAGTACTTGCATCAAACCGGACGGCAATGGGCTGATTTGCAGCGGTCATGGTAGTTGTAAATGCGGTAAATGCGAATGTAATCTGGATAATTACCGGTATTCCGGTAGATATTGTGAGGAATGTCCCAGTTGTCCAGGACAGAGGTGTAGTTTCATATTGATTATTTGAAAAATGTCCATTAACAAATTTAATTGTAGATGTGATGAATTGAGGAATTGTGTGGAATGTCAAGCGTATAAAGACGGTGAATACGATGAGAAAGAATGCCGATTACAGTGTACAACATTCACGACGGAAATCGTCGAGAAAATCGATGAGGATAATGAAGATGAAGATGTGAAAATTTGCCGCTTAGCCGATCGGAATGGATGTACATTCATCTTCCAATATGAGTATCTCGACAATAAAGAATTAGCCGTGAAGGCCGCTAAAGAGAAAGTTTGTATTGGAGCCTTGAACCTTGTTGGTAAATTATCTTAAAAAACAATACAAAATTTCGATTTCTACTAATTCAATACAAATTTCCAGTTTGGATTGCGAGTGTTATCGGAACAATAGTTTTGGCCGGTTTGATAGCTTTGATTATTTGGAAGATTTGTACGACGATTCATGATCGACGTGAGTATGCACGATTCGAAAACGAACGGAACAAAATGAAATGGCATCGTGATGATAACCCGTTGTATCGACAAGCCACATCGACGTTCGCTAATCCTGTCTATAACCGTTCTAATCGATTGTCATTCAAAATGCGAAATTCACAATAAAGACGTTCTAAAAATAAGCGTTCTGTTGACGTGCAATCGAACCTTGACTGTTTACCAAATCAAAAATCACTTCACATAATTTCCACTATTAATCAACTTTTCCCCACAATATCGGCGGTTTTTTATCCTCGTATTCGAAATTTTTCGGCAGTCGCAAAGCAGTCAAAATCGAGTCAAAATTCAATCGATAAAATAAGAAACTATGATTTAAGAATGAGTGGAAATTGGCATTTGGGGGCGATTTCCTTCAGAAAAACTATTTCTCCTACAATATCGGCCGTTTTTTGAACCTCAAACCAATCATTTCCACAAAATTTTGCCCTAATCTATCGATCCAGCTTCGTCTCGCTTGAAATTTTTCGACTGCCTCAAAGATTCGAAATTGGGTCGATATTCAGTTGATTGGATCAAACAAGATTAAAATTCAAACCCTTGATGAGTTTACTTGGGCTGTTTCAAAATAAAAATGCGGATCTAGGGTCGCTGGGATATCCTTACCCTCTTTGTGCAAAACTTAAAAAACCGCCCCCGCCCCCTGCAAATTAATGATATTTTATATATTTGTGAACAAAGTGCCGCCACCCTTCTAATAAACCGTGGCAAGGTGGCTCTCTTAGGACCGATATTTGGGAGTGATTTTCTTTGGAAAAATCGCATAAATTATTGAATTCCTACAATTAATTTTGCGCACGTTTTTGAACATTACGTTGTTTTATTGATTCATAAGGAAAATTCACCTTCAAATTATCACAAAACTGATAAAATTGTGTAAATAACGAAAACTAGACAGACATTTATACGTACTTATGAGTTGTAAATTTACATAAGCATCGACATAATGGAAAAATTTATAGTATTTTTATTGATAATCGGCTGCAAACAAACTTTACAGTCGTGTCAATACGACTCAAATCAACGTTGTAATACAGGTAAATACATAGAAATAACATTTAAAAAATTATAAAATTTATCTTATCAAACTTGATAGATTTACATCCTGAGGACGAGCAGGATTTTATTGTAATAGACAATCAAATAAGCGATTATTACACTAAATTAGAAGAATTTGAAGGCAGCGGTAGTGATGTTGATAAGCAAAATAGCGTTTTAACAGGTGAGTTTAATAATTTCGAGTAAACTCACTAAAATTTAGCAAATTTCCAGCCAATCCCCCATGTATAGAACCCGGCTACCGAAATATCTGCTCAGGCAAAGGCATCTGTACAAACCACTCATGCATCTGTGATAATTACACCGTTTCCGATGAAAATTCAACGATATCGTACCGATATTACGGTAAATATTGCGAAGAATGCTCCTATTGTCGGGGATTACGTTGCCAAAATTATTTGAATTGTGTCAATTGCCTCATACAAGACCGAAACCAACTGGAGAATTGTCTAAAAGATTGTCCGTATTCGTTTACTAGAGTAGAAAATTTAGAAAAAACGCCCGATAAAGATGAGAAAATTTGCGAAATTGAGAACCAACAAGGCTGTTTTGTTCGCTTCTTATACTATTACGACGATAATAACCGGCCGTTTCTCGTCGTTGAAGATGAATTATATTGTGTGGATGGGACGAGAAGTATTCGAATTGTCGTGTAATTATCGTTATAATTTTGGGATTTTTTTTCAGTTTTACTCTACACGTTTTGGGGTGTATTTGTTTATGTTTTTATTCTAGTGATTTTCGTACCGAAAATTTGCCCGATTGCAGGCGACAACAGGGAGGATTTGGGGCGAAATCGGTTGATTCCTGGTGACATTATACGGATGAGTCGTAGAAATTTCGATTAGATTATTTGTAAATTATTTATTGTATTTATTAAATGAACGTTGATTGGTGTATTATTGGTTGTCTATGTGTGTTTAAATTTCAACGATTTCAGGCGGATTCAGTTTAGACCCATAAAATATCGGCTAAAATTTTATTAGCGACAGTGAAAGGAACAATGCAATATATCAAAATTTAAGTTTATCTTAAATAGAAGTAGCATTTTAAAGGCGCGACTTAAATACTCTCTTTTGTCTTTATAAATTGTATGTAATTACAGTAATAAAGAGAACAGGTCGCTTTTGAGTAATTTATTGCCGTTTCGATTTTACATGTTTAGTTCGAACAAGAATGTGGATAATTGACCATCATGAAGAAATATTGTTGTTTAAAACTGGGATAGGGAATTGAATGGTTTCTGCAAATTGCCAATAATAAACAACTTAGTTGTATTCGACGATTTCTACAATTGTAGATTCGACACCCTGTGATTAAGCTTAACTTAGACTTGAAATAGAGTTGGATTGAATCATATCAATAAGAATTATCGACATATTACATCTCGCATTTTAAACGTTACTTCTTAATCGAAGACATTGTATTGTTTCTTGCTCGATTTCTTCTTGTTACAAGATACAATCCAGTGATATAGAACAACAACAACAAAGTAAAATCGGACATGTTGGAGATTATTCCCAGAATATAACTCAGAAATTCACTGATATCTATATGGAGTTATAGATTTGTGAAAGATAAACATATCGATCGGTTAAATGCACGAAAAAGAGAGAGATTATTGTCAGATTTATTTGACAAAAGGATGTTTGCACGCACAGACGTGCATACCATTGTTTGTACATGCTACAACGCCACAACATTTCTTATGTTGTTACATGTGCAATAATTCGTCATATGCTCGGTATGGGCTTTATAGCTGTTGATTTTTCAATTGCCATCAACATAGGGTCGATTCTTATCGGCGTTCTTTGCATCAATTTCGGAATCCTCCGATTGCCTGTCTTGTTGTTTTTTTTTTATTGTTGCAAGTACAAATCAACAAATGACCGTTTTGATTTTCTTTAAAGTTGTTTGAACCGCTCGTTCTCTCATCTTTTGTCGGCTTGTTATTCAAAGATAATTCAACGATTTGTCGTCGAAGCGTTCACTAACAACTTTGCAAAAGATCATTTTCAATAAATTCAAACAGCTGGATATAACAACAGTTTTGCTAGTTTTTCTAATAAATAAAGTTGCTCTCTGTTGAATTTTCATTTATAATCGGCAATAGGAGTAAAATAAAATCGAAATAAAACAAACACAACATAGAAATCAATAATAAAATAGTTTAAATGTTTATTATTGTTGTCTAGTTTTCAATTTTTTGTAAAATATATAAAATAATACTGTTAAAACTTGTACAATCAGTCAATCAAACAATAAATACATCGACGTTATTAGTAGGAGAAAATATTAGAAAATTAATTGTTAATAGAGTTGAAAATTAGCAAACAATCCGATCCAATCCTGAGTAATGTTGCCTCCAAAAAACATCAAACCAACAAATAACAAAGAAACAATTATTAAACAAACGATTAATAAATTAAAAAAAAAATCGATAATCATTTACAAACACTAACCCATTCTTCAATATTACAAATATCGCATTTAACGTTACAACACCAATGAAATTTACAATTACAATTCTCGATACGTTTCTGTCTTATCAAATTATAACCACGTCCACAACACATCGATGAACAACTATCCTGTCCTGTACTCGTCAAATTACAATAACGTCCAACCGTTCCAGGTACATCTAAAATTTGATCTTTGTCGCAATAATTCGGCGATTTCTGGTAGTAGAACAGTTCAAATTTCGGATCGCGATTGTATTTGATTTTCGATTGGTTTGTCAATTGTTTGAGACGTTGTCGTTGTTTTGGGCGATTCTGGCCAACGCTGTAACAGAATAGAATTAGTAGAATTTATAAAATTTAATTGAACGATTACAGGTTGAATTTCCGTGAAGATCGACTGCCCAAATTCGATTCGTCCATCAGTACAGCGGCACGGTAACGATCTTTCAGTGTTTTACTGACGATTCGAAGTTCGGGTGTTACACGCCAACAGGTTTTCATTTGGCAACTTCCGGACATGCCGTGGCATTTGCACTTGATCTGCATGTTCGTCGAGACCGCCTATAATGCAATTAATTCAAGTCATTTAAAGGTGAGTTTGCGAGTTTAGCCTGCAATTAGTGCAGAGAATTAAATTTTAGGTTCCATAAACGAGAAGATTTGCGCTAAGCTAGAATTCTGCGTTCATGAAAATATTTAAAGCAGACGATTTGGGTTGTTTGGTGGTTTAAAATGAGAATTTCCAAGTTCAAGTCGATACTTTTACAAGTTTTCTAGAAAAAGCTTCAATTTTTCTGCTGAATTTTGTTAACAATAGCCTTCAAAATGGAAGAGTTTTGGTCAATTAGGTGTTTCAAAATTTGCTATTAAAACATAAAAATTACAGCCCTTAAGTCGTTTTTGGCTCCAAATTCTGTTTTTTCCTTAGATTTTAGATTTTGGCCCGTTAGCGCTACTTTTGAGGGTTTCAAGAAAAAATATTGCAAACGATTGAAGTTACCCTAGATGTTAAATGAGAATTTCCGAGTTCAAGTTGAGACCTACAATTCTCTTAATGAAGCTACAAATTTTCTGATGTATTTTGCTAACAAGGGCCTTCAAAATGGGAGGGACTTGATCAATTGGTCGCTGTAGAGAATTTACTACTAAAACATAAAAAAGACAGCCCTTAAGTTGATTTTAGCCCGAAATTCTGATTTTTTAATGTTTACAATTTGTCCCGTTAGAAACATTTTATGCTTAGAATTCTGTGCTTTTAGGCTTTTAAGTAAAAATACTGTAGAGACGATTTGGGTAGTTTCAGATGGTTACAAATTAGAATTTCCAAGTTCAAGTCGAGACTTACAATTTTTTTGTAAATTTTGCTAACAATAAAGATCTGGTCAATCAGTTGTTGTAGATTTTGCTTTTAGAACATAAAACTAAGAGCCCTTAAGTTGGCCCAAAATTCCGAATTTTGAATCTCTAGTTTGTGATTCTTCAGAAACATTCAAGTGTCAATTTTTTTCAGAATTTTTCTTATTGGATTCTCAAAAGTGAGATTGTTTTAAGTCGATTTTTCTTCACTAAATCTAAATTTGTCGTACACAATTGTCCAAAATACCAATTTTTAGTCCTTCGGTACTCTAGAAATTTGGAATACTTTTTGAATATATTTCGGAAGAGCTTGAGGCTAGAAAAAGACTGCATTTTGACTGTCATTCCGCCAAAATTGTCAATTATGGCTCTCTGGATTAGGTCAAAATCCGAAATCAATGTAGCACTACAAATTGCGCCTAATTACTGATTTATCGCCCATAAGCGGACTGGTTTTCCCCCTATTACATTCAGGCTATTAATTTATTGTAATGAGGTAATAAAAAAGAAGGCAACAGTTAAAAATGAAGAAATATTTCTTTATTCTTTTGCGTGCTAGTCTGTATGTGTGTTATATTTTTATTTAAATGTCGTGGCTGGCAGCAACCAACCAACTTGACTAAACAATAGAAAAGAATGTGGAAAGATAAAAATCATCCGTATATCAAACGAAATAACAAAACGGTTAATGAGAAGATCGGCGCGTGTGGTCCTTAAATAATAATCATCATCATAATAATAACAATATAACACACATAAGAGGAGATTCGTGGCATAACAGGCGGCTAGACTACAACGTTATTAAAACAAAATTTTGACATGGATTTCATTGATAATCTCTCAAGATGTACACCTAAACATGTGAATGAATATACTTACCAAACGGCCAACTTGATTGTTATGTAAATTGATAACAGATTGGATATCGTCGGTTTCTTCTCTAGAATCTAGGAACTTTTTCGAAAATTTCATACCGTATCGTAGATTATATGAACAACCACCCCATTTCCATACGATTTTCGGCGAATTATTATTATTATTATTATTAATTCCTTTCATTTTATATTTATTAATATCACAGCCACAATTCATAATTAATCCTTCACTACAAGCCCGTGCCAATGCAATAACGACACTTGCTGCTGAAATAGCGTGTGCAAAAGCCGATTCACGATAGCCTGCAATTTTCAAAATAATAATGATAATGATAATAACAATAAGAAATAAGAGTTGAATGGTAGAGGTACACAACAATCGGATTCATTGTTAATGTTATGCTGTGGTCGGATTGATGTGGTGGCGTCTGGGGGCCCCAACATTGTCGCATTTGAAAAAAGGCCCGTTGTTGACAATCGAACGGCAGATAGACGGCCGCTACTCGCAAATAATCCACCAACAGAGAAGATACATTGACAATAAATCTAAAAAGGCAGCTACAAACAAGGTATGAAGGAGAGATAAAAATTTTGAGGACAAGTACTATATAGGGTATTGGCTACTGTTTTATAAATGCACAAGCATTGAGAAATGTTGGCGATCGTAAATCTCCTAGTGCGGGCTGTTTTCTGCCACTCGTCGTCGTCGTTGTTGTTATTCTTCGTTTCAACTCCGAATACAGTAACGAGGATCGATACTCTTCTAGCCTTGAATTCGATCATTTTCTAAACTAATTAAAATTTGAATAATCATCGATTATTAGACGATATTGTCGATTTGTAACATACAACATTTAACTATTTTGTAGAATAAAATCGTTAAGAAAACTAAAATAAAAACAATCTTATTTGATTTTAATTACAAAGCGTCTCGTTGTCCGTTTTATAAAGGAGAGATGCAGCTTTAAGCGGAATTGTTTTATAACAATTAATTAACCATTTTAGAATGGGCAATAAAGCGTAGTCTTGATTATCGACTAGAGCGGAAAACTTGATATATAAACATACCTCATTTATAGCTATTATCCTTTTATACGTTCAATTAAGGACACACACTAGTGATTAACGTAATTGATCACTTTTACTACACAAAACGATTTCGTTCCACTTAACACAGGTGGCTGATGTGTATAAAATCCACCATATCCGTGACATTTCCATTAGAAAAATTCTATCGAAACAAGAGAATTATTGTTCAACCTGTTATCCTTGTTGATTTCTTTTTTTGTTCGGTTTGTCTTCAGTTTATTCATTTTCTCTTTACAACTCGTCCGTTTTTTCCTCTTCTAATTAATTTATTTATTTACAAAGGAAGATCTACGGGCCATGTCTGGATAGTGTCGTCGTGATTCAATTTATATGTTAAATAGGAGATGATCGTTTTACGTACTTGTAGCAATTATAGCCATTCGTGGCAATATTAGATAATCAGTGCTGGTGGTCGATGTTGATGACAACAATAACAACAACATTGAAGTCGCCCAACTAGTGTCCATCATCATCTTCTACATCGTCGTCGCAGTTGTCGGCTACACAATCGGAAGAGTAGCACAAAATCATCGATTCAAATGTTATCGTTCTGTTTAAAAGTCACATTCGGACTACCGACTATATATGGATAATAATGGCAATATATACGAAAATGTAGGTTTGTAATTTAGTTCCGATTTATTTACACATCACGCTCATACACTTACACATTACAAGGCTTTTTTCGCCGGTTTATTTTACATAAAATCCATGTTTATGTAGATAAAGTGGAAATGTACACAACGTCCTTTCTAAATATACACCAAATCTCAATTAGGAATTTCAAATTGCGCGCCCTTTTAAAAATGCAAGTTTGCAACTTATTCAGCCAAATTCCCCACTATTATTGACTTCGATTTCCCTAACCTTAAAGTCCGAAATTTGTACTCACTGTAAGTATTTCTCTGTCTAATTTGTTGATTTGAAATTGAATTCAATATATTTTTGCAATAAAAATACTCTCTAGTGACTTTTCTAATTTAATTAGTTTTAAACAAGTTGAAAACTCACTATTAAGAATAAAATAAATCACAATTTTAAGGTTATGTCAGTAAAAATGGGGGAATTTAGTGGTACATGCGCACCAGGGCGTGTAATTCAAAATTCTCGGTAGAACCAACTGTAAAAATTGATGTAAATTCGATTATTTCCCAAATTTGTGTCGTAATCTTTAATTTTCTATAAATTTGCAATTGCTTCAAAATAGTTTGCTCCAAATCAAGATTTACAGTTGCGGTCAAATTGCTGGCGAATCGGAACGACTGTAAGTTTCGTTTTGTTGGGAATGTCTTCTTGAAAAATCACGTTAATTACCCGCCTCGTACAAATTTATTTAAACCTTGTAATTATCAAACATTACATTAAAATTCCAATCATTTTAAATCGAAACAATCAACGAACGCAGAACATTGTTGTCTGTTTGAAGAATTCCTTATTCTATTGCGATTTTTCAACAATTCATTTGAAAGGAAATGTGTTTTGATTCCTATTAAAACCGTACGACAAGATCCGTTCGCTGATTTTGGCTATAATACACCATTATACCACATCATGTTAAAGTTAACCAACAAGAAGAATTTCTACGAAACAATTGTTACACACGTGACAGTCATTTTTATATGTTTATATGTATGTTGTGTGATGGTTTTTTTTATTCTTGTAATGTTTGGCCGTTTTTGATAAATACAGAAACATTCAACAATGTTGGGAATTTTGATTGGTGTCCATTTTCGATTAGCTTACAGGCATTTTTGCGAAACAATTAATTAAATGTTATATAAAACGACACTCTAATGTTATAAGCCTATTTAAAATTAACAACAACAACAACGAATAAAACGAATTATAACCAGTTTGTTATAAAATCGTATAATCTGTTTATTAATTTTCATATATAATTGCAATATTAAATATAAATGACCATAATTCAATCGGTAATTTGTAAAACGACTGCTAATGTTAATTCTATGCACGATTTAATATTGAGACCACCAACAATGACGAGTTTGTTGTTATTAGCAATTATACAAGAAATAATAAAACATGTAATTAAGAATTATTATGATTATGATTATAACGGAAAGGATTAATTGTAGAAACTGTAAAATTAAATCAGCGTATCTTTAAAAATAAAAATTAAAACGCTGCACACATTGAAATTAACTAAAATTTTAATGTGTTAACTAAAAGCTGGCGCTTTTAACACTGAATAATTTTACATAATTTACCACTGTCGTCTTTTTAGACATGAGATTCTCTTTAAACTAACAGCCTTTAATGAAGAAGAACTTTATCGTTGTGATAATTTTACAACCGCATCAATCAACTTTACTAATAATAACAACGTAAATAAATCTCGTAATATTTTATATGAGGGAGAAGAACTCGTATTTATTTATTTGGTTTGTTTCTATAAGAAACCGGTCATGAATCCATCATCGTTTTGATCGATTTAAAAATACTTAGATGGCTAATTAAAATTTCCAGTTCAACTCCCTTTATTTTTTTTAAAGAAATCGACAAGTTGCAATATTAACAAACAATAGTGCTGTAATTGTCCAGGTGCCACAATTGGGGGTCTATTTTTCAAATAAAATACAGATAGAGGTAGCGATGACAGCTTCATTCACTATATTCAACAATCCAACTGGCACTAAACACCCATTACCCAAAATAGAAAAATTGAATTGAAAACTACCCCGGTTGAACTGGACGGCTCGACAGGAGGGTGCGTCGACAATACCACCTATACTAGAAATTTGAATGACACAGATAGGGGATGTATTTTTTTTAGATCTGTCAGGAAGTAAACGCTACGCTCGATTATCAATTCAAAACTATTGTTATAGAGATTTACACCCCAAAAAATCGGTCATTTGGGATTAATTTACTTTCAATACATTGAAGGGTTGGATTTTTGGGAATTTATCGAGATTACTCACCCCGTTGGAAGATGGCGCTAGTGTACGGGTTCTTGAGCCGGGTCGCCAACGACGAGCAATTCCACCGATGATTTTTGAATTGGTGTTGGCATTCTTTCACTGCTTGATGCAGACCATCGATTGCGATCGAAATAGCGTCCGGTTGTTGGTTGCACAACTCCAATTGCATACGAGTCAGTCCGGGAATTGTGCGGCACACGGTCCGGTCATGGTAGAAATTCGGGTGGAAATGCCCCAAATTTGATGTTGTTGTTGTCGATGATGATGTTGGAATTTTCGCCGATACAATACTGGAAATTTTTATTTAGATTAGCGGGAATTGTACTGGAGTCGGTCCTGCATTCCGGGACGCATCGCAGGAATACCAACTGTTTATAAGATGTATAAGTGTACAAAAAGGACACACGTGGGAAAATAGCCGGAGCACAGATCAAATTCATTACATACCAACAAATCATTTAATTTTCTTTGTCGTGCTAATTAACAAGACATAGCACCGTTCCACTCTTATACTAAAAGACGATCAAGTCAAACGAAAAATGCCAAAGTTATGTCGATAAAAGCGATGATAGCGGTCAGGTACTTGGGGCTATATCGTGCATTCATCAGCCAATGTCGTGTCTTATCTTTCTTTATACAATATAGAGTGGAAATTATTCGAATCACCATCGGGAAAAAATTGATTGTATATCAAAACAATTAACAATTTGGCGATAATTTTCGATGATGCCAATTCGTCAATTGTACAAATCCGAAAAGGACACGATATAAAAATAAAAACCATGACATACGAGAATTGACTTGGTGAAACGCAAAAAGATTGATCTGTTGAGATAAAGATGCATGTTCGATTGATTGCAGTTGACGCAATTGAATGCTAATCAATCTAGATGGGGCGAAATTGAAATGGGTATTGACAATTGACGTATCAAGTAAGACTTTGAATATGGAGAAGTTTAGTGAAGAAGAACAGGACTGAATGAATGAATGACTGACTGAATTGTGGACGAATAAAGACGTCGATCGAATCTCATTAGAGTTGAAAGATGTACTAACACACACACATATAAAGATACGAATTCACACACGTATACGTAGCAATTGTTGTTTATCTTTAAGGGTGGGCGGTGGAAAAATTCGCGGCGCCGTTTTAGAATTTTATGCCCAATTTTATTGCGGTATTTCGTTTTATTGATTTTTCGTGATAATTAACTCGATTTTTACACATTTGCCCACAAATAAATTTAATTAATTAAACAATTAGGTAGTCTTTCCAATTTGACGACTCCGTCAAGTTTCCATTTAAAATCAATTTATTGAAAGTTGTATTAATTAGATTGATTATAAAAGTAGCTTTCTCTTAATTTATCCATTGGTTTTAGGTTTTGTTTATAAATTAGGATTCATTTTTTACTCACCTAGATTGCAGTAATGGAATGATAACTACCAGTATAGCTGGTAAGGGTTGGATTTGTATCCTTTGCATTCTGCATTCTAAGATGCTGAACGCTATAATTACCCTCACTGATCACCCTTATCCTATAGAACGTCCACTAGAATTGTCCAGTTTATCCACAATTGATGCACTGTTATCAATCATCGCACCCTTAATTGTTTTGTTGTTGATACTGTTTTTTGTTGGTTTATTTATTTATTATTTGAATTACAATTGGTTATAGTGGAATTTGTTGGATTGAATCTATCTGTTTTGCCGGAAGAGTAATCAGTGTCAGAATGAAGATGTAGTAGTATAGTTAAAGTAGTAGAGAATGGGGTGGAGGAATACTCGCGCATCAAACAAACGTTGTGGGGTGGCGGTCTGAGAGAGGGGCACAAGGTACCTCCTGGCATATGCCGACAAAGCGAGTGGGGGATTCGTCTAATTACTGCCTCCATTGATTACATACAACCGACTGACAACACTTTCCAACATACTAAAAGTACCCACTAAAGCTACTTATCCACACTTGCTCTCCTATATGTTTTCGTCATTATAAGAGTGAGCCTTTAGTGGCAACTTTTGAAATCATCCTTGTTATCATCGGTAATAACAACAGCAAACAGGATTCTTGATTCTATTGGGGGGTAATTGAACAATTTTCTTTTGTGATCGTTTCAATTGAAGTGGCGATCTTTTTGGAGTCTTTTTGATATTCGTTGATAGAGTGGGGCGTTGGCGGTTTCGGTTGATTGGTCATAGGGACCCTAGCCGGCACAAGGGCATATCATATTTTGGCAGTAAAAACGGATCAATCAACTCGACTGGTTGTCTTCTTCAATCTTTCCAGCATGCTGGGAGGTTGTAGGTGTTAAAGCTCCGCCTTGACCTGGTTGTTATACCCGCCTCTCTCAATATCAAGGTCCAATATTTTACCATACCATATCTAGATGATGTACCCTAAAGCCCCTTTTGTTTTTATAATTGACGGAAAAATCGCTATACGAATAAATAATGATTAATTGGAATCAATTAATATTTCAAAATTGTTTATTATTACGCTACACTTATGGGTAAATTGCATTAAGAATCTGTATGTTATTTTAATCGTAAATTTCTAATTGATTCCCAGAAGATCGTATGATTTTGCTTGTTTTTATAAAATTTCTGTCATCATGATTGCCGGTATTGCCGACACAAACTTCTTGATATATATTGTGCATGTGATTGTGAAATGTCTTCCAGTTTTGCTAATTAACCGTCATCAAGAACGAATAGCGTGAATAACAAGACAGATGAAATCGAGCATTTTGCATTCTTCTACATCAACACTGGCTTGATACCGAATTAAATATCCTCTCGATGAATTGTTGTTTTTGGTAGATTTTTTCGTTATTTGCCTCCATGTTGCTACAGCTGATTAATGACCAGAAATGAACCGAACAATAAAAGAAAATAAAAACGGCATAAAGATAATGCACATAAGTAGAGGAATGGAACATGGAGAATTCACCAACAATTAGTTGAAATTGTAAAGCTCGAACATCCATTGGACCGTTGCGAAATTCAACAGTTCACCTCTAATGAAATTGTATTGTGTGTGAGGTCTTGCAGTCTAACAATGAACACTATGAAAAAGAACTGACTCCTGATACTCCTCTACCTATGTGTGTGTTGTATAAAAAATCACTACCATGCCTAATATGTCCTGTCCTAAACCCAATATTCATGGTTTATAACTCACAAATAGGCCCGAAATTTTTCATGTATTTTTATAACACCCCATTGTTCACCTTTCACACACACACACACATACAGAAAAAAACTACATAAACCCACCACGTTGATATTTTAATTCATACCTCTACCTTAGCACCTTGTCAAAATTTCGTCTATCTCAATCCGAACTGTACAAAAGATCGATTGATATAATTATTGTGTAATGAACGACAAATTACCATTTAAAGTAATCTACGGTGGATGCGACAAGTCATAACAAAACTTGACAATGATCGATCGATATTAACGAAGAATATAAGAATAAAAGAAAAAAATACTGCAATACATTCCGTTTGAGCGAGGGGGCGAATTTAAATCTCGCAACTCTCGAAATTATATAAATTAAGGGTACATGAATGGAATTTAATATTAACATCATGTTGGATTAATTCGTTAAAGAATGCACCCGTTCAAAGCGACTGATGGATTATTTGAATATTTTACGAATATTTTTCGCAAGTATGCCCCCTGATTGGATTAAATTTGAACATTGTTGGCTAATTAAAAGCTTGATAAATTTGTAGATGTAGATCAGTGATTGTCAAACTGTGTAAAAAGCACAAATCGAGTTGGAGGAGGTTGAGGGTCACTGGATCCGGCTAGAATTCGTTTTAAATGGCCGAAATCGCTACGAGAATTTTTGTTCTCCGCAAATTTGAAATGATAGAAACGATTATTGTAACAAATTTTATTAAAAATTCAACATAAATTAACAATGAATCAGTCAAATTCTAAACTAATATTTTACAAAAGTCCGGAAGTTTCCAAATTATCTCTTAACAACTGGAAAAATTGCACCTGGTCGTACTCGTTTAGGTACATGATTTTCCTAAAAATGAACTCAACACTATTGTTACGTACAAATGTGAATATGTAAACATTAACAAATGTCGCCGTTAAAAATTGACAATCGAATCGATCCATTATACCACCATGGCCGGGTATAACATCCCCAAAATCTTTAACTTTTGTTGCACGTTTAAAGCCTGACGCACAGAAACCACCGAATGGTGCAATAACACTAGCAAATAAAGCGAATGCTAGAAAATGCCAGCCGAATGGATATAAATCGATTGATAAGAATGGTGTGATTTGATAAGTTGTCGGTATAAATAAATAATTAATATTACAATCAGTGTTTAATTGCAGACCATTTAGTGTTTCTGTATATTGAACCGGACATGTTAAATATTGGAATTTACACATGAAATTCGATAGAAAAAAACCGGAAATCAATGTACCTACACCACCCCCAATAAAACCCTCCCAGGTTTTATTCGGTGATAGTTTTATTAACGGTGTACGACCAAATAGACGACCGAACACATACGCCCAAATATCGTTTAAAATCACCAAAGATACTGGTAATATTAACCAAATTAACCCCTGGAAAATATTCCTTATTATCATATAGGATTGTAAAACAAACAACAATAATAACGTATGTGTCCAGCCTAATAAACGGAACTGTTTAGAATCGTGTTTTTTAACTAAACTCAATAAAAACCATAATAAACCGCCTAGATAGAATAGAAACGCTATGAAACGATGATAATCAATTAGAAATTTTACAACTCCGTATTTATCAACAACAAATTGAAAATGTGGTGCGATAATTTCGCCACACAGAAAATAATTCGCTAATATCACAAAATACCAACATAACGAACGGAAATACAATAAATTCGGTATTTTATTATAATTATAACCGATTGTTATCACTTCTTTGAAGCATAACAATTGGATCAATAAAGCAAGAAACATTATCACTAGTGGGCCCATAATTGTGATTAAAACAAAACAAATGATAAGAATTGTACCGAAGATTACACGCTTTATAAAGTTCGTTTTAATACAGTACCATAATGATGGTAGGGTTGATTGTAGTGGTGAAGTTAGTGATGATATTAGTGCCATTTCGTCTGAAATTAAGAAATAGAAGTCAGTTGTATTCTCTAATTTGACGATTCTTTACTACGACAATTGGAGATCGATAGTCTCAAGACTGGCGATCTTCAGCGTTATCATAGTAACAAATCGCCAAAAGTTAGAGAATACCACTGGATATTAGTACAGAGTGTCCTGGAAGTTAACACGAAAATATTGCACAATATTCAGAGATCTCGATTTCTTAACAATAAAAACTTCAATTCACTCTATTTGTGGAAATGCCGGAAAACTAGCGAAAATCTATCAAAATTGATGACGTTCAATTGCAAAAAAAAATTATACTTTTTATATTTGTAAATGTCAAAAGTTCGACATCACATGTTTTTTTGTTTTTTTCACACAACCTACTGTTTTTCTACAAATTCTAATTGTAGATATCGAAATATTTAAACACCTGTAACGTGTTGTACTGTTTCCGGGGCCTTAAATTTAAAACTACACCTCTGCTACATTTCAATCGATTTGGCTTTGACTCATTCGAATTATCATGGTCTTTGTTGTACCGATTTTACGTTATCAAAAATTGTGAGCTAATAAAGGTGGAAGATTCTTAGAAACTATGATAGATTACGTCAATATTTTCTATAAGTGTAACTATCGATTTCGTATTCGTAAAATATTTACGAATAATTTTAAACTTTATTATAAATAAACACAATAATTTATTGTATTGTTATCATTATTGTTATAATAATCACCTACCAGAATTTATAATTAAGATTCACAGTGTGCGCATGTTCGACTTTAAATGAATAAATTAACTTAACTTCCGTATTTTTTCCTGCATAATCACCGTTGTGTGACTTAAAAAACTGGTTGTAAGTCGATCGATATCGCAAATCAACGAAATTTCCACTTATCAGCCGTCTAAACAACCAATTTTATTGTCAATAATGATAACACTCTATTTAAAAAAAGGCGATTTTCGTTTGAAATAAACCCTAACGAAAAAAAAACGTGAGAGAAATCGACAATTGTCGGTAATTTCCAGTCTTGTGTATTACAAAATTGGCCTTGACATATATACAAAATGTAAATAAATAAACACCTACTTACTTATTGATTTTTGTGGAAACTTTTCGAATTTAAAACGGTTTTCTTGATGGTTTTCCAATCATTATTAATACAAAAGGTGAACCAGTAAATTCTAGGATATGTTCATTTTATATTGTTGTAATAGTGAATAATGGATAAGATATGTGCGGAAAAAATTAACGAATTGAGTAGGCAACCAGTAATACGGACAGGTGCGCGGTTTCGCGAGCGAGCTTCAAAGCTGCGTTTCACGAATTTTCCGCCAATTATTTAACTCCGATTTGCTATCAATATAGTTGAGGCAAATTGTTTATCTGTTTTGTGGATGAAATGGTTGAGGTGGTGTAATTTTGGAAATACGTCGATCGATAATCGAAAATCCGTTGATTATTTTAACGTTTTTCTTTTATGGTGTAGATGATGTGCTGAAGGCGGAGACGCGGTCGTCGCATCTAAAATTCCGGACCTCACACGCAGAAACCGTAAATTAGGTTTTTTAAAAGCGCCTTTGGCTTTTTAATACATAAGCAACAAACAACAACAAAGATGATGATGATGACCAGAACAAACCATCATTTTTATTGATTCAATGAGAAATTCTATCATGATCAGTGTTTCTTCAACGCGGATTTGTCGGTGCTGATTATTGTTTAATTAGAGATTGAAAATAGAAGGAAACTGCGGCCGTTATGACAGTGATAATTACTTTGTACATGTCGGCGGATTGAATTGAGCAATTAATAATATCTGACATCAGCTTGATTTCTTAATTATATCAATCATGGAAGGTAATTACAGAAGAATATCATCATGGAGTTAATTTCAAAGATCGGATACTACTCTCAATTTTTTTATGTTCTTGTTGGGTTACTGTTGTTGTTATTATTATTTAATTTATATGAGAGACAGGAGCGACGTTTATAAATAATGTAAAGTGTTGGAATAGAGGCGGAGAATGGGTGTGGGATACCACATAATATAAGGGTATTATTTTAAAAAATCTGACATTGCGGTCAGTCGAGTTAATTAACAAATATTTTAAAAATATGTGTTTTGAATATTTCTGCCCCCTTGATGTTTTTCTACAAATAATCGTGTAGTTTTCCATACGATTCTTTTATAAGTTGTTGTTGTTATTGTTGCATGTGGTAGAATCGCAGATTTACAGTAACTGAAAATGGCGAGATAATGAAGCTATCAGTTGGCCTATAATCAAGATGCCGCCCCTGAGGCCCGTTATACACGACTTGTTTTAGTGTTCTCTCATATACTTATAGGTATAAGTGTAGCCCTCCCAGAAATGTGCTAAAATTTCGTTACCTTTATACCACTATTGCCATTAATAACAACAATAATAATGATGATAATAATGACAGGACTTAATTATTTTTCGAGTTTCTTTAATCGTAATTGAACAGAAAATGCCAGGTCATTTTTTTGATAGTCTCTAATAGCAAATTCTCTCAAATAGTTGTTGATTAAAGGATCGGTATGATTTGGTAAGATTGCCCAATTCCATCCAACTACAATATTGTTTCAATTAAATCCACGTGTATCCGTGCGTGACTAGTAATAGTTACAAGTTTGTTTAATAAATGTCGCATTAATAATATATCAATTGAAGCAATGTACGTAGATATAAGTAATAATAGAAGCAATTATCACTTCAATTATGAAATCATATTATTAGCTATTTTAACGTTATTGTTGTTGTTTCATTATTTTTATCTCCATCAATTCACTATATAGCCGAGTCTCTTCGCTTTTCTTGTTCTTATTCTCGGATACGTCTTTTAGCAAAATCTGACTGACAATACCACATTCTCAATTCTCCTCACATAGTGAAACAAGTGAACGGCTACAAATGTAATCATAAATATCTCAGTCCTCGCCAATGGAGATCCGTGTTCAAGAACCCGTTTCGGTTATTTGAAAAATGTTGCCTTATCAGAAATTACGGTAGGCGAAGAAGATACGCTCTGTCTATATATAAATTTATGTATATGTATATATGTAAGTATACTTGTTAGATGTATACATGTTTATAGATAGATGGATAGATATATATGTATAATATGTATTTTCTATAAATAACAATGTATTTATGCTTGTATTTTGTGAATAGGAAACATTCCATTATTATTAACATCAATACAATATTGTTTTATTACTAGAAATTAATGATGAACTTTATTATTGGCGATATTGTGGATAAATTTTTATTGGCACAATTCCGAAATTCGCCCAAATCCCATTAATTTCCTTTATGCCTCCCTAATCTTGCATCGGATGGTTTACGATACAAATCGCGCATAAAAATACACTAGCGCGATTCTCTTCATTTTAAAATTAGAATTGATCGTATAAAAATACCCAAAAAATCATAAACCAATCTGTTGTTTAATTATTCAACTAATCGAATTATCAATTCTGCCTTCATTTTAGTAAGTAAATATCGGCTTTTATTGCCTATAAATCATGTTGATTAATTTAAATTTAATCGATTTTAATTGTTACAATGACAACAGATGGAAAATTCAAATATAGTCAACAGAAATCAACTTGACTACGTTTATTTAAAATCGGTCAATATTTTTGAATTCGAAGAAGCTCAAACAACCCTCGAATGTTTCAATTGGGCTCGGTTGAAAATGGGTGAAAAAACAAATTTGAAATTCAACTCAACTGATAGAGCTGCTCTTATTTCTCTCATATTAACAGAAATAGGCGAAATAAAGCGTTAAACTATTCTTGAAACGAGTTAAATTCGAAGTAGTGTTGTATATTTGTGTTAGAGTTGAAGATGTTGAGTCGATTCTCTAAGAATTCCATATTTTTATGGCTTTCAATGTTTGATAGATATTTTAATAGAAAATCCCCGTTTTGTTGATTGAATCTTTATAAATTTCCAAACTAATTCAAATAAATACAGTGCTCGGTTATTTTCACAATAAACACGATTACAACGATAATTCGGATTATTTATTTTAAATATCGAATAGAAGATTGTTGATTGATTGGTTCTATTAGAATCGTATGGTTGTTTTTCATTTTACCAATCACCTAGTTTTTGTTGGTAGAATTCGTCATTTATTTAAATCTGTATAAAAATATAAAACATACTGTGAAAGTTACGCTATAGACATTAACACATTGATTTATAGTTGCCAAATGAATATTCCGTCATTAACACTCAATATTTCTGTGTTTATTATACAATGTACGTTATTTTTGGGGTGGCCAATTTCTACATATACACACACTAATCGTCTACATATTATTACTACATTTTCGATGGCAAAAAATTTATATTTTGCAAGTTTACACGAAATTGACGTCTATGCAGAATGTTTATATTCAACTATAAGAATTTGATGGTTAATTCGGATAATTAGGGTAAATTTAGACAACATTCCATTCTTATTTTGTTGCACATTTCGTGGATATTTTGTCGTCTAAATGGAATTTGAAATTCTTTTTATTGTTGTATATTTTATTGGCGATTCAACTACAATGTCCTTCGATTAGGAGGATTCAATAAAGATTTATTGGTTGTCCAATAGTATTCGATAATTACCTATTCACGACAGACTTATGTGGCATTACATGAATTGCATAATTATGCATTAGGTGAATACGGATTTCAACGCTATAGTTTTAAAGGCAGAGACAAGCATGTCGACATAAATATCTGGACGTGATTTAGTGCCCAACATAATGTTGTATCGTTGTATATGTGTGTGGATATGCGTTCTTGTGCGTATATACTTGATTGCCGCCGATTCTATCCGATTTATTACACTTTTTGCGCGAATTAATTATTTCTATTCAAAAAAAATTGGGCAATAATTGGAGTTATTATTATTACACGAATATATCTATCGCGTGTCTTTCTATAAGTGTGTTTCAATGACAAATTCCGTGAGACGTATTACGACAGATACATCAATACATTGGCGAGATTTACATATAGCTTCAACTGTGATAATCTATCACGATATCAGCATCCTAATGGGCAGGTTCGACTGATTTGTGAGACGGTTGAGAGACAATGTTGAATGCTCTACGTTCAGTTCCATTAACTGTCTTCACCTTTTCGTTTGTCGTTGTGTCGTCTTCTTCTCTACAACATTTCGATTGTGAATTGTGTAAAAGTGGTGTAATTCTTTCGTTGTCTGTCTACTATAAAAAAATAATAAAAAGCAATCTAATTAAGAAGGGATCAAGTATTTCGAGGTTGATGTGAGACAAAGAGAATTATTAGAAAGTCGGCAAAAATTAGATTATCGGTATAAGGGGCCAGGTGCGTATATCTTCTTTAAAAGCGATATTGAGATCTGTTTGTTCGGTATATCGGGAGAGTATACACATACAACGGGCCGTATACATTCTTAATGTTGTCAATTGTATGCCACCATTAAATCCTTCTGAAATCCGCAGATAGTACTCGAAGATACACTATTATTTTACATGGAGAGATGCTCTGAATTAACCTTGGCAGGAAAATAAAATACCTCCACTCTGTTGTCTTTCTTCTTCTTCTTCTTCTACAACTTCTCCACCGTCTTGTTCTTTACGATATACACATACATACATATGTATTTTTCCTTCCACTTTATTCCATCGTCTTTTTTCCACAACAATTTTTTCCCAACTTAAACGTTTCTCTTATACTGGATTTTTGTTTTCGTCTTCTCCCAGTGCTCCTTTCTTGATTTTATTTTTTATTTGTTGGTTTTGTTTCGGATCAAACCAACAACCGGCTGACAGCAAAATGCGACTGTCTGAACCGTCAGGTCTTGTGCTACCGAAGGAATTCACAATCACTGAATACTTGTCCTGTTCCCAAGCCTTTCTTTTTCGGTATAGCCTAAACGATAATTGAGCAAAAATGCGGAATTCTTACATTTTTCCCAAGATCGCATCGAGAGGGTTGTTGGAAATTTTGCAAATCGCCCAATGGATTTTCGATTATTTTTTTCAATAAACGTTGCGCATGCGATACATTTCACCTGTACTATAATATAACTATACTATATATAAAGTGTGAGAAAGATAGATATATATACAAATAAACACAGCGAGACGGACGAGAGACTTGAAGTTTTGATCCGCGATCGTGGTCTCGCCAGTCATGGGGCTCGCTTAGGTGAGTGAGCGCGCGGTCATGCACGCCGTGCTGGTGTCCGTTTACCTCCTGCTTGTCACCCCCATCACATTATCCTGGTGGTGAGTTTCTAATTTTTTTTTTTTTTTGTTAAATGTATCTCTAACAAAACAACCAATCCACCAAATTTGTTTGGTTGTTTTAACCGCCAGTGAGTGTGTCAGTGTGCACGAATAAATTCCAATTTTCCACCACGTAAATTTCCAATAAACTTCCATACGGGTGAAGGGAACGCGAACAATCCACAACCATATAATCGTCTAATTTTATGCAATATTTTTATTTAATATCCGTTCGATAATCGATTGATCCGTAATCAAATTGAGTTATAATACAAATATTGTCTCAATCAAATCGAATTCTCTACACATCTACCGCCATATAATTGAAGAAGTAGTATTGAATTTATTCCTACTTATATTCGATTTACAACGAAAAAATCCAAGAAATTGAACAAGAAGAGGTTCGTTTGATCGTACAAAATCTAGGCTAATTTCCCTTTCTAATTACAAACAATTAGAGAAATTTATCATCGTCCAACAACTCCAGTTGCAATTTATTTTATAATTTATATGTAATTAATTTAAATTAATTACACCATATGCAATATAATTTAATATAGAATTAAACTAGAAACAGATGGATGTAAATTCATATAGAGAGAGAATATGAATTTTATAAAACATCCTGTTGATCTTTCAGGAAATAATAAACAAAGATAAAAGGGATTATGATTTACTTCATTTTGTTGTTGTTGTTCTTGCTGCTGTTACGGTTGTTGTTTATTTTGTTGTTGATTAATTACAAGTTACATTACCTTAAACGTAATCTAATTTTACTCATTCTTGTTGTGTTGATAACACGAATTTGGAACAACTAAACAAATATTGCGCGAATTTTCCATGTCGTAAAGTCATATACATAAAGAATGAAGAACTTTTGTTGTAATTATTTTATTGAGAATTAATATACCGTGTAATTATTTGATTAAAAGTTAATTAACTATAAAAGGTTAATTAACTATAGTCGTACATTTAATGGTAATTTGTTTTGCGTAATTTATGTAAATTATTTGTTTATTTCTACAAATGATTACTTGAAATTTCTTTTTCTTTTGTGTATTCGTGTGTGAAATAAAGCTGTAAAACTTTCTATATCTCAACATAAACGAAAAAAATCAAAATAAAAAGGAAGAAGATTTAAAACCAAACATGTTAATTAGTGACCAATTTAACACTAGCATGCAAGTTGAACCAACAATATTTAAGGAAGGAAAAAAATTTTAAATGATAGTAAGTTTAAACGATCAATTTACAGACATCTAATGGCTTTTTAGCAACAACAATTTTTCTTATACAACAACAAAATAAAATTGAAAATAATTCCCTCAAATTAGCTATTAAATTGTCTTTAAAAATGGCTTTTTTAGAATGCTGTTCCTAATTGGTTGTAGTAACATTTCAATATATTTAAATATTTGTTCTTGTTCTTTTTTCTCCGTTACACTCTATGCTGTTATTGTTATTATTATCAGTGGTGATAAGGAATGTCTTAAGACATTAATGTAATTTATTACGCGTGTGATTTCAAAGAATTTCCTTCTACAAATTTGTTTTTCCGTGATTAATCATTAAAAATAAAAATACAAGAACAGTATAAGGAAAACATCTCGCATTCATGACGTCTAGTCGATTTTCAAATTGTTATTAAACAGAAATTCAACAGCGATTGAAGTGTCAGAAATCATCTGTTGACAGCTTGAAGAACACACAGCATAATTCGACACTAGAGAAAAGCCAAAATAAATTTTTAGAAGAATGTTCCTCATTTCAGTTAGTCGTAATTAGATTACAATCGTTTGAAAATTCAAAGGTGGACCACAATAATTCTACAATAATAAAGGTCTAGGCCGAACTAGCCGGCTATTAATAGCGGTCATTGGGGAACGGCGATTTCACAATTCGCAGTGGCGGCGATTCCTCAACAAATTTTAGAAATCTTACAACAAAATTATAAATAATGCAACAATTTTGGAATTCAATCAAATAGAGCTTCATTTTTGCCAAATTTCTATGTGAATTTTAGTACAATTGAACGTTTACAATTGAAATTTTATAGGTTTTGGCCTCTATCCAACTAGCTGGATAAGGTCCTCGATTTAATTAATTAGTGATATAAAATTTGAAACTTACCAGAATCTTACACAGGAGAGAAAATTAAACATATTTTCATCAAAAATCATTAAAATAAAAAAAGAAATGATTACTTGTCACTAATTCTTCAAAATACTGGAACAAGACTGAACAATAAACACAGAAATACGAATAACATTCGGAATTATTAGGTTAGAAATTAAGTATCTACCTACAATAGTTCAGGAGTTTTGTTAGCAACCCATTTTTAATGGGCGCGCAATTTAAAATTTTCAATTCCTACTGCACACTCTTCAAAATATTGAAATAGAACCTAAATCTGAGGTAACAATTACAAATTTGCTTAATGACAGCGTTACTCTGTGTAATCAGTGGGGGTAGTTTTGTTTGAGGAATTTGTTAATTATTTGTTCAAGTGTGTCTTTTTCAATTTCGATTAGTTTAAGACTCAAACAAATCATTTTGTTCGAAATATTTGAAAAATTGCATAAAAATCAATTAATCTAATCAACAATCTAAATTGAAGGAATTTTAGTAAAATGGGTCAGATTTTCTAAGGGAATAACAAGCAATAGGATAAAGTTATTTCAACAAGTAATATTTCAACGTACGAAAAGTAGGTCAAGGGCTTCATTGGCAATCAAATTGTAGTTTCTGGATTACTTAAATACGGCTCTGTTTTGATTTTTATGGCGTAAAGTGACCAAAAGCTAGCTTGTCGAGCCCTTTCGATTTTCTTCCTTTTCCGAATCCCAATCGCCGCCACCACTGTCCGACAATTTCGTCTGCACACCTACAGCCCACGTTGACATTTAATGATTCTACTTGATTGTTAATTAAGCGGCACTTTGTTAATTTATCTGACAGCCTTCTAGATAATATTCGATTAATTGTCTGTGCCTCTTTCTTTATAACATTAATAATCATAATACAATGTAATTTGAATTTTAATAATTAATAATAATTATACAAAAATCTAAAAAAAAGAAGAGGAATAATTGTTTATTAATAAATAATGATTGGAGTGTGTCTCTCTTGACCATGACCGTCTCGTTGCTAGGTAGAGGGGATTTAAAAGAAATCACACCGCACCAATAAAATTGTCGAAATACATTTATCGCTATCACCAGTAGTTTTATAAATGTGTGTGTGTATATGTGTTTATATGTTCAGTCCGAGGTGTGAGTGTATTGATATCGGTTTGTCCTCTCCAATCACACCGTACATGGGACGTCCCCTAAGTACCCATTGGTCGTTGTTCAACTGATTGCTTATGGATCAAAAGATCTATTTTATTATTAAAAAAGAATATAGCGAAAAATTTAAGTAGTCCATTAATTAATCATGACTTTTAAGCATTAAAACTCGATTGTTTATTAAACAAATCAAGTCAATACCTGGTCATGTTCGATTCACACCATCACCTGTAGTTTAAGTGCATAGTTGAATGAAAATAAACTGTATTGGCGTTTATTTTAAACAAACACGCCAAAAGACTGATCAAGTATTGTTGTTATTTGTCTTATCACAGTATTAGAATAAAATCGAGAACGATAATTTTACAGGGCCGCTGGTAGTCAATTGATAATGGATCCGAATACGATTTGCAAGAAAACCCGGCGACTGCGTGGCAAAATGGCCGATATTTGTAACAAACCGATGTTATTAGCACAAATCCGTCAAGGTATCAATCTCGGCCAACAGGAATGTCAATACCAATTCAGATACAGACGATGGAATTGTACGACAAGTAGACGGAGTATGCGGAAGGTGTTGCTTCGAGGTGAGCCACAAAATATTCGATTTAATTGTTTTTTTTTTTCCCTCCCGGTTGAATATTGTGAGGAGATATCGAACCGACCATCAAACCAATAAGTCAAGTCGGTTGTTATCTCAGCAGGTCCTTTATCTTAAGTGGTTAACAGTCCAGTAGAAACTTAAGAGATTTAAAAGCTTAGTGACAAGCCTCTGTACAATCCGATGTCGACTACCTGGACCTCTTATCAACTATTCACATCTCTATTGCACAGTTAACTATTAATTTACACCTTTGTAATATTGGGTGACTACACTAGAACGTTTCGAATTAATGTTAATATTGATTCGTGGGAAAATCTTCTCGATTTAATGGAAGAAATTTAATTTTAAAAAACAAACAAACAACGGTTTTATTCTCTTTCTGTCACACATCCATAATGAGAGAATTCCTTGTGAGAAAAAATCTCGGTTTGTCTTTTGTTGTGGTGTTTTTGATTGCTGGCATGCGAAACTTGTCCGTTGTTTCGCTGGTTTTTTTCCTCTGCTTCCATCCAAATGCCCTTAGTGAAAATTTCGCCTATAGACGAACGTCTTGAGAATGTTCCGTCAATAATTGCGTGCCATCTCCGATGGATTTCTTCTACATACAATACATTTCTTTATGTATACATGTAGCTATCTTTATGTGTGTGTGCGTGTGTATTTGTAGAGCATTCCGTGTGTCAGGTTGGTAGCAAATTTATGGTGGATGTCTTCTCGGCAACATATCGAACTTAATAATTATTTCGACTGTTGTTGGTTGTTTTCTGTTTCTTTTCCCAGTTAAAAAATTGTTAAACTCGTACGAGATATAAATTTGAAAAAGTCAACTTTATTAGTACAAATATGTGCCTGGACTGGTCTTATCAATGTACGTTAATCTAAGTGGATTTATTTAAATATACGCCCCTGATATTCAGCCGATTCAAGTTCCCCACATCAATCGACCAGATATCTCACTGTCTTAATCAGATTCCTATTCAAATTCACTATATTCATGATAGTGATCTTCACTATATGCTCAATGTAAATCACATAATTGCAATTATATACGATAGCCTCGACTATAGCCATCGACCAAATCAAAAACTGTTGAGACAATAATATAAAATAACATTTTATACAATGTTATAGAACAAGATAGGTATACCTACCTACTATAATGTGTGCGACCAAGATTGATCTTGATTTTATTTTCGTCGTTTTCTTTAGTTTTGTTTGTTTGTTTGTTTGTTTATTTGTTACAGATACTAGAGAGACGGGCTTTGTTAATGCTATGTTGGCAGCCGGTGTAACATTTCAAGTGACAAGAGCTTGTACATCGGGTGAATTGTTAGGGTGTTCATGTGATAAAAAATTGAAACACCAAAAGAAGCACAAGAAGAAGAAAGACAAAGCGAACGAAGCAATGCCCGATGGTGATTGGGAATGGGAAGGCTGTGGTGGTGAGAATATCGATTTCGGTATAAAAAAATCCAAAGATTTTCTAGATACACGATATCGGCGTCGTAGTGATATGAAAACATTAGTGAAACTCCACAATTATGTTGCCGGTCGATTGGTAAGACACAATTCTTAAAAAAATAATAATCATCTATTATTATTAATCGTTAGGCAATTAAGAATCAAATGCGCACTGAATGTAAATGTCACGGTCTATCCGGCTCGTGTACATTGAAAACATGTTGGCGAAAAATGCCACCGTTTCGCGAAGTTGGCAATCGGCTGAAAGAACGTTTCGATGGGGCGGCTAAAGTCATTGCCGGCAATGATGGGCAAAGTTTCATACCGGAAGGTGAGACGATCAAACCACCGGATAAGGATGATTTGGTCTATTCGGAGGAATCACCGTCGTTTTGTACAGCGAATAGTACATTAGGATCGTTTGGTACAGAAGGACGTTTATGTATTGATACGTCGCCAGGTGAGGAGGGTTGTGAGATTTTATGTTGCCGACGTGGTTATAATACGGTACATGTGACCGAAGTGAAGAATTGCAAGTGCAAATTTGAATGGTGCTGTGAAGTCAAGTGCGAAAAGTGCAATGAAACGCGCAAAATCAGCACTTGCTTGTGATCGATTTTAATCAATGTAAAGACCGCTTTATTTTAATTATTTTAATAATTCTGTAAATTCGAGTGTATTATAAATTAAAAAAAAAAGTCAATTCTTGTAAATATTCGTTGTTATCAATCGAATTATTTTGTGTAAATAGATTTATTCGAATTCTGTCAACTTTTACAATCGCATTTTGGTAATTTTACCAAACCAATAAAACAACAATAAAAACAAATCAATGTATATAATAATTAAACGAGAAATAAATGATTTATTTCAATCCCTTGACAACACCAATAACAATACCGATAAGGTAAGTTTTCAATTTCACACTTGTTAGTTATATTCAATCATATGATAAAAATCAATATTTTCAACAAATATTTTCCCACAAAGATAACAACAGACAACGGACTACACATACATATACAGTTTTAATTATTAATCATCTTGCAACTATTATCGTCCAATCATTATCTTAATTATTGATAAGCGCATCAATGTTGAGTTGAAATGCTTGATTTGCATTCCACTAAATTGACGATGATTGGTAATTTTAATTTGATGTGAAATGTTTGAAAATTGGACGATTCGAAAAAGCTCTCTGTCTCTCATAGACGACTAGCTAATACAGAAAAAATGAAATTAGTGGTGTACATTGTGCCAGTCATGTGGTTATTGTTCTTGTCCATTGGTTATTGTGTAGCTGTCACGGCCAAACAAAGATAGCATTACACACAATGATTCCACACATTTCACAGTATCCTATAGTTAAATATAATCAAAGGCGTTAAAGCTTGCTTTAATTTAGAAAAACTCCATCTCTATTTGAATTTTCTCGATTTTTATGCGATTTACAATCAAAACGTATTTCCATAAATCGATTAATTTAACATGCAGTATGATTGATTTCTTAATAATGTAATTTAACCGTCTGTTAGTTGACGATTATTAATAAATAACGTTGTAGAAAAATGAAAAAGACTACAAAAACCGGTTGTTGAGACTTTAGTGCAAATATTGATGAGTTACAAAGACAAGAGAGAATTAATTAATTTAACCAGATGTTAATCGATTTGTAGTTGTTTTAATTCCCGACAAAAATCCAGTTATACAATTCAATTTCTAAGACCTTTAAGCTAAAGCTTGAGTAAAATCGATCCGTGTATTATTAAAAATTAGTTAATAGCGCATAATTTGTAGTTTCGTTTAGAATATCCTCCACCGTTCCAATATTAAAGTGTCTAGTTGTTCTTGTAAACAATATAATTAAATTCCAACTACTTATTGTATTAATTTATAAATGATATTTTTGTACTTGTAAATACAGGACTTGCATAATATTATAGTTGATAAGATTTTGCAGTTATTTTCTAAGACCACCCAAACACCGGCTGCTTCCTGGGGGGCAGTTAAGACATCTTCATGGGTCCGGGACATAAATTTGCCGTAGACATGCTCCGATCACGCAACCTGAATGAACCGATTGATTAAGAGAGCTTAAAATTTAACTCATGGTTATATTTAGATTAAATTCTTTCGATTTCATTATTATTATTATTATTATTAATTTTTTATTAGTTATCCATACAAGATTATATTGGTATGGGTACGTGAAATTATAAATTGATCTTTTCTCTGTTGTATTGAGATGAAATTGATGGCCTTAAAAGGTCATTGGCGGCCTGTTGCAGTAATGTTGTTGATGATGATGATGATGATGGTGTCGAGGACGTTACTAATTGGAATTTTTAGCCAAGCCTCGTCCTTGCCATCCCGCTATATAGTCCACTCTCACCTCTATTGAGTCATTTAGGTGAAACCTATATGACTCTCTTTGTGTGTATGACTTGTCTGTTTAAATGTGTGTGTGTGTGTGTGTGTGTGTGTTTGTGTTAATGTGGTGGTGCCTTACCTACCTACCTGTACAATATAAATCATGAAACCGTGGCGGAACGACTTGAAGTTTTCGTTCACGGGCAAGGTCCAGCACGTTTGTAGCCTGCAGATAGGTGGGGAAAACTGCTCCATCTCAAGACAGATCGGTTATTAAGAAGTCTCGCACGGTGCAGCGTTGGCGGTGTGTTATTAATGGCTATTAGAGGTCTCTCTTCATTTCCTCTGACTCCCCCTATAGAGCCCCACCATCCGTTACAGATGTACGTTTTATGGTTGGAATAATACTGGGATCTATACAGGACCGGCGTTGGATGTGAAAATTTCACCAAAACTATTCACACAGTCTCTACTATTAATACAAAATGAAAAAAGATTGAAATTGCCATTTCAACAATCAATTAGAATACCTTTTTGCTAGTCTATAGGGACTTATAGTAACGAATCCGGTCCTGGAGTTGCAGGCAAGAACATGCATATTCAGCGGTAATGCGTTATAAGCGTTGATATGGTTATTGCTGGTAATTTATAAATTATAGATAGAGTATGCAGTTATTGTTGGAACGTTTACATAGCGGCATATATGTATTTGTTTATTTATTTATTTCTATACGGACAGATTATAATTTTTATTTGAATCTTTCAAAATATAGCCTTATACTCCAATATTTCCCACATTTACCATTTCCACAACACGGCGATTGTTGTTTATTTTATAGCCCAACTCATGTAAATGTAAGCAATCTAAAATGAACGATGGCATTAAAACCATTTCCGTAATCAATATGAAATATACATCCTTTTAATCCTGTATATTAAAAATTACATTACGTACTGTTATATTCATCATCGATTTATTTATTTTCCAATGCAGTTGTAGATCGAGTTGGAATTAATGAACGAATTTCAACTCAACATTGTGTGTTCGCCGTCCACAAATTTGTTGTTGTGATCAACAAGTTCGGAATCTTTTTACCTGGCTCCCCTAATTAGAGAACGATTAGTGATATTACTGAATTCGGGTAACGTTTAAAATTCTAAATGAGTCAGATAACACATTTGTGCTCCAGGGGCGTCTAGACTAATGCCTCTACTCCATCGTACAACTTGCAATTTGCATATTTCGTCGCCTTTAAACGAAATTTGATCGACAATTATTCGTATTGTTTGTCTATTTATTTATAAATTTGTTTTGTTTTTGTTCGATAAATTGATGGAAAAAATTGTGGAATAAATAATTAGAGATCAAGGTGGTCTCGACAGTTTCTTAATTATAAGTGGAAGTCGTAATTATATCAACAATCCGGCTTTTAATATTGAAGTTTATAATAAACATGGACATTTATGTCAATATATTGACGGTATAAAATTGAGGAAAGATGGGAGTGTAATTTGGGGCGATTTGAGGTGTTGGTGGCCTTCTTGCATTATTTCTGATGCTTTTATTGTTATTATGTTTGATTGACAGTTTTTGAATGGTTGTAATAATTCCTTTGAATAGAGATTGCCCAGTTGGAATTATTCATATATGTATGTGTAGTAATCAACAAAGTCCGGTGACCAAATAGCTTAGACAATGATAAATGAACTTATCGATGACAAGCGCTACATCTGCAAGTCAGCGGGCAAACTCCAGGTGGTTGATATAGAATCAAACCTCCAATGATATCTATATAATAACATAATAAAGGAGGCAGTGTACGATCAATGTTCAAGTTGTTCGACTCACAGGGGCAGGAATGATGCGTTCTATAGTTTGATGATGATGATGATGATGATGGTGCGGTGATGCGGCTTTCTAGTGGCCTGGGTGGTCCACCACGCGTGATGCCCCGAGCCGACCGCGTGACCCATCATTAGGCCATTGCAAAAGGCGTTCTAATTGCTCGCCCGAACACCCAACATCTTTATCTCTCACACCTTGATACGATTACGTTTTCAATGTTTTTCATTTTGTTGTTACCATCGAAATGCCGACAGAAATTGACCAGTTCGGTTAGACGGCAGTAACCGAAAATCGATCAGCATAACTTGAAATTGATTTTCTCGAAAAAAGTCCCGTATTAAATCGTTAACACTCGAACATTTCCTATAGCCAGAAACAAATCTAATGTTGTTTAGATGATGACAAATACGAATTTAATTAATTTCGAAATACCGGAATCTAAATTGTCATCAATTAAGAATTTATTGATGAGTCGATTTAAACAACAATCTCCACTAATTAACTTTGGGTTTTTTTTTAATTCCATCTAAAAAGGAAATAGTTAGCGAATCATTGTTAATTTACATTGACAGATCTTTGTTTTATGAAGATGAAGATTTTATATGGTGGATGCTGTGTTCGTTCAACCGATGATGGAATATTTGTGGTCATGGTGGTGGTGTTGTGCCCAGGTGTCCCACAAACCATCATTAAAATATGCACGAATCATCATCAATAAATATGAAAATTTGTTTTGTCTTTCGCCAAATAAATGGAATGGAACACCAACGTTGATAATTGCGACCTGCTGTTTGAAGCGAACCAACACCTAACATTGAGGCCTCTACAAGGCAAAAACTCACCCGTTTTAGATGATTTATTTTTCAAACTAAATAGTTCCAAGCAAAATGACAAAGCTATGATTAAATGTTGGATGATGATGATGATGAATATGATGCTGTAAGTCTTTAATGCTAATTTCCGGGAAGTGTAATCGAGCGCAACTTGGCTCGAGGTGCATTGGATTCGTCATAGACGTCCGACAATTTGAATAAATTGTTCCTGTCTCCGCCCGATATCAATCGATTTTCGTTCATAAAATTGAATTCCTCTCGTTCGTATCGGGTTTGGATGTGATAATAACAATAATGCGGTGCGTACATTCTCCCCTTACAAATCTTTTCCATGTTTTTTTCGTGTACTGATTGTAATTTATGATAATGCGTCATTGTTGACGCCGGCAAATGCTGTATGGATGTAAAGCACATCTCTACCAAGATTCGTTACATGAATGCTAATTCGCTACTTGGTGAGCGATCGTGTCGTATGATAGTAGCATGCGCGCGATATTCCCATGCTCTGACTAGAAAACTACAGACGCGCCTACTTTCAACTTGATATCCTGATACGTATCACCGTCACTGTCAGAACATTTCTAAATTTTTATCTATTCTCCCAACTGAATCAGTCGAAACGAAATAGAGAGATGGGGTAGAGGATCAACGGAATAAATTCGGTTTTTTTTTTCAAAAGTTGTTAATTGAATTGATCCACAGTCCATCAGTCTTGAAGGTAAACCTGGTTCTGATATGATGTAAATTTGGCATCTGACTAATTGCATCTAATAATAAGTGATAGGACCTAATTAACTCGTCACTAAGTGACTTAATGAATACATCAATCAGACATTACCTAATCTACCGGGCCACCGATACTGACCGTGCGACGGCTCTCCTCACAAACTTCTCAAGTTACAAACACACAAACACATACACACTTGGTATACATACCTAAACATGTATTAAAGTTGGAGAGAAAGAGATCCGAAACCGGACCTGAATTGCGGCATGTCAGAGGCTCTTCTACTCTTTGGCTTCTTGATGGGCCACGATAAGCCAATTAAACTATTCTTATTTTTCATTAATATCCATTCGAATCTGAACTTGAATCTATTAAAAATTAATCAACTATAGATGGGAGAAAAAACAGCCAAAACACAAGTATAAGAGAGGATATTTCGAAAAATATAGGTCGATTTATTTATTGTTATTGTTGGTTGTGAATCAGGCGTTCGAGATCTCGTTGAAAAACAATTGGGATGAATTTTCCCATTGGTATTATCATTAATGAATATTTCGGTCGTATTTCGTTGTCAATACATGCATGAGGTTAAGAAATGATGGACCTGTTTCGCTCCATAAGGCCAGTCGTATATATCAACCTTTTCAAAGCTGTCAATCAAAATGTCGTTGTTGTAATATTGACTGTTCAACCAGGTAGGAAATTAAAAACAACTAAAAAAACAAACTACAAGACCGTCTTGCAATACTAATTCGAAAATATATTTATTTATTTACTCGATTTTTTGCCAACTTCCACCATATACCTACCGTATCGTCGTAATACAGATTGCTTAACATGTCGTTAATTCAAACGGGAAAAAACCACCATAGTTTTTTATTAAAATTTCGTGGTCAAATTAAAAATTCCACCTCAGATTTTTGGTGTTATTAAATTTCAAACCGCCACCCCTTTAGATAATAATTGCGCCCTTATTGTGAATATTTGTCGAGATTCTCTAGCGAATTTCTGGGAACAACAACATTAACAACAACCGAACAAAAACCAGGTTGGTATAGGAGTTGAGAGCAAAGAAAATAATCAAACGGGGCCCGTTTTTGTTTAGTTTGATGTGTGATCTCGTCGTTGATGCCCGACTGTTGTCATATGTATGAAATTCAATTCTTCTTCGTCTTTATCATTTCACTTGTAAAGAGATTTCGTTTCCTTTTCTGACACTATATAGTTGTGTTTTATCAACAATAAACGAACCGGAATTATATACAACATATACAGTGTTGAAGTTATAGCTGTAAAAGAAATGTTATATTTGTTTTCGTTCACGTTCGCACGGTATAAATTTAAGAGTTGTTGTATTGGAGAGGCTGAAAGAACGAGAAAATTCGAAAAAAAAATAACGGATTGAATGCAAGAAAAGTAAACGTTTAATCTTGATCGTTTTATATGAAGAAAATACACTTATATTCACCATGTTTGAAGTTTTATTGCTAGTTTGATAATAATAAATAAAATGCAATTTTTTACGTAATTACTTGTTTATAGAAGCATTTCAATGATTGATATTTCAAATGCAACTTGTTGGAAATGAGACATCATAAGTAAAACAGATACAACGGATGAATTAAAGATGATCGATTGATTTTATGAATTTCAAAAAGTTGTATAAAGACGTACAATATTTAAACGATAATCCAATAGAACTGATTCAAATTTTCGACTTGTCAACGATAAATAAGACGCATTAAACGAACGAAAATTAAGTTTGAAATTGCACACCTAGCAAAATAATAAATCCTCAACATACATACAGGCCATATGTAGTCGTATTTGTTCTGTGAAATCATATTAGTCCATTACAATAGTGATGAAGGCGAGAATTCAACCATTAAATAATGCTTTAACACGATTCGTCATTGATGCATTCTTGTATTGTGACGATGAAGAGATTTCTCCAAGTCGCACGCGTATTGTGGTGTCTAACAGAATCGGATAAATTACGATACGAACAAGGAGAAAATAATAAATCATTTACGAAAAATAATTGAAAAATCGGCAGGAAAAAGCATGACGAAAGCTAGCCGGTTGCCAGGCCAAAAAACCGCAGCAATCTTGCCACTTGGGGCGATTTCGTCAAGTCTAACAGTAATTTAAACGATTGGAAATATAAAGTTATGTTGTTTTAATTATTCAGAATTCAAAATTAATGAAGATTTTGTATTCTCATTCAACACTAGAGTTTGTTTTTACATGATTGAAAATTTCTGGCATACCGTCAGTATTTCTGGGAGGGTCCTATCTTGAAGCTTTTTATTAATGAAAATTAATGATAATGCCAGTAGTTTATGTTTTAACCAATATTTTATTTACATTGGGCATATAGAAACGTGCTATTCGTATTAAAATAAATATTCGATTACTTACTTTTTTAACAACGAAGTTTAAATACGTAGAAACGGGTCGATTTAGTTATTATTAATTGATTGCGTTGGAATGCAATTATCATCTTGATCTTGTCTCTCGATTAGGAGCAGCAATAAGATCAGTATTGGAGAAACGTAGATTGTGTGTGTACACCTGAAACATTGGCCTTGACTGTTTAAGACACCCATTGGGTAATTTATAAAATTTCAAAGAGATTCAATCTAGAAGAGACAATGATTATTTTTACAATCAATTAAGACATCTGCTGGTTTAATTTAATTTATTAGAAAAATATCTGATAACTATCTACATAAGCTACATGGGTATTTACAGATGCTAATGTACAAAAAAACAACATAATTAATTAAAATAAATTAGCACAAATTAAAAATTATAATAATTAATAATTAATATTAATAATAAGGGATATTTGATAAATTATAGGTACAAGTTTGAGATGCACTACTGCTGATTTTCGGACTATTTACACTTAATCGAATAAATTCAGCTTATTTTCGTTTATTCTTATTATTTACGCAAATTTCTGTAATTTTATTTACAAAATAAAACGACTACTTCCTAATTAATTTAAACAAATAAATTCAGTCTTTCGATCGATCAATTAGTTATGTCACAATATTGTTAATACTGATTTATTATATCGAAAAATCCAATTGGTTCTCGTTAAAATCGATGTTTTATTAATTTAGACACAAGTGTGGAGTGTTTTTTTCGTTCGGCAAACATCGCATTTCACCTCACAACACCAATGGAACATGCAATTACAACGTTCAACAACTACAACTTCTTGTGTGCGATAGCCCCGTCCACAGCACATAATATCGCACCCATCTACCCCCATCGATGTATCGTTGCATGTCCGTCCGTGTGTACCCAATATGCCCAATTTCGGATTTTTCTCACAGAAACCCGGCGACATTTCATAATAAACTAAATCTTTAACACCTGGCGGCTTGTGTTCCGGATTGAACGGTTTCAATTGGAAATTGTATTTGTGTTTGCGACGATTCTCACGTTTTGCATGTATACTATTACTAGAGATTGTACTGAATTTTTGATTGTTTTTATTCAATTGTCGATTGCTATGTGCGTTATTAACGTTACGATGATGGCCGTTATTATTTGAACCTGTCACATGGGATGCACCATCGAAACGATCTTTGAGCAAATCACCGACAACACGGAACGGTGGTAAACGCATCCAACACGTTTTCACCGTACAAGAGCCTGACATACCATGGCATTTGCATTCTTGACGCATCTGCGACTGGACGTGCTGGAAAAATCAACAACAATTATTAAAGATATGCGACCGGGGCCCGGTGGATTCCATCAAAAACCCATGCCTCAATCTGTATTTATCGACAATTTAGTCTAGTTACTCGTTAAATGTCTTCTTTAACAAATCGCAATACAGCGATCATTATTCAAACTGACAAGACACACAACGATCACGTTCTTATGTTTATTTATTGGTCGTATTCACGAATTCACACACACATATACGTACACACAACAACATACAAAAAAACAGAGTGCAATAGATATAAAGAAAACATATGCACAGATATATAAAATAAGGAGCCACTTTGAAGTCGATACGACGCTAATGAGAAACGATATAGCCGTTATCAGGACTCAATTAATTTCTTTGATAGAGAATTGAAAGTGGTCGAGTTGTATGCGTGTATTTTAAAACTTACTACCGCCTAATTTTAGTTTATTAACATCTGTATGTTCAACATATACGCTATAGTTGTCGTATTATGATCGAACAGATGGAGCAAATATAGGAGAAAAAAGAAGCAAACATGTTTAACGATCGATTACCATTAATGTAGCAACTTCATCCCTTTACACAACGATTTTACGATCGATCTGAGAATTTTCGGAGTTGTGACATGACTAACAAAACTCAATACCGCCAACGAATACCAATTTGTTTGGTACTAGACGATGATTGCGATTGTTAATTTACACAAGCACGTCTTAAGCAATTGCCTTAATGGATGTCCGTCAGAACGATAAAATTAAAATTCGGCGTATGTAGCATGTAAAGACGGTGCGATACGTTGTAATGTGGCACCCTACGGGGCACAGATGTCTCTTAGATGTGCAAAGGACGCCCCATGGAGAGAACACCGTGTTACACTGATAATGCCACCGATGAACAACATGTAAGTATTATGAGAATTGGAATGTAACGGACACAAAAAAATAAATAAATGTAAAGAAGAAGAAAACGGGTATTCGTCTAACAATAAGATGTACACGGTGATGATTGAAGAAAGATCAAAATTCTAGTTTCAAACAATGTCATTTTATTAGTAATGGGCGGTCTTTGCAACAACTAACAAGTTAATATGCATTTTAATAAAACTGGATGCGACCACCCGGTAGTAATGGCCGTTTTCTGCATAAATCATACCTTTTTCTCACACCAGTCATCATTAGGATGCACGAATTGCGCATAAATTACAATATATAGAGTTGTTCTTTCCACACACACACACACAAATGCACTCAAATTAAAACTCACCCATCGTCCGGCTTCGTTATTGTGTAGATTCATTTTTTCACGTAGCGTCTTGCCGCGTTCACCAGTATCAACAAATTCCCGACTAACAGCAAAACCAAATCCGATATTATCAGAACAACCGCCCCATTCGAAATCACGAACATTGGCAACAGCATTCGAATTCGTTGTAGTGACTTGCGGACGGCCCTTGTAATGAGTTTCACAATTGCATGTATCAATTGAGCCCTCGCTGCATGCTCGGGCTATAGCGTGTGTAACAGCTGCACTGGTGATTGCGTAAATGAAGGCCGTCTCGCGACAACCTGCAACCGACAAATATTAGTTTCTAATTGGAATTGATTTCTGTTAGTATATAAATATGAACGAATTCAAATAAAGCGTGAGTTGAAGAAATTTATTGAGCTGCGAAAATAAACTGGCCGATTATACCTACAAGCTAATTAGTATAATAAATAAATCGTGTCGGTTTATTTACGGCCGATTTAATGATCTAAATCTGGCTAATATTCGATCGAGATCTTGTAGTGATAAACAACAGTGTTTGTAACAATACCTGAACATGTAGTCCAGATACTTATATATATCATGTGGTACACAGCATGCCGTCTTGATGATGACGTAATTACCCGGTCGCTCACCACAGGGGGGGCTCCGATTAAACTCAACAATCATAATTCATAAACGAAATTGCCCACCCCCTAAAACAAGGCTACACACATAAAAGAACTCTCATCAGTCTGCCTGTCTGTCTATCTTTTGTAAGGTAATCGAAGATTGTTGTAGACGAATTCCGCACTATTTGATTGTTTAACAACAAAACCACAAAAGTGGAAGATACAAGTCTTTAAAAAAACAACATCAAAGTTCATATTATAAAAGCTCTCAACCCATTCAAGTTTCGATTTCAGTGATGTTCACCGGAAAAAGGATGTGTAGGTAGCAATTTTAACGGTAGGACGTCATCCATTCAATAACAGATCCAGCTTTCACTTTGATTAAATGGTCTATTTTGCGTTTTGATCAGGATTAGGTGGTTGTTTTGTTACCCATACAGAATTTTTTTTACAAGAGACTACTCCTGTATTAAAATTTGTCAAAGGGTCGTGAATATAAAAGGACTTGTTTGTTTGTTGATAATGTCCAGATGTTTGCCAATTCAGCTTTTGTTCAACAGTCTTGTATAGTGGACATCAAAAAACCGAATGGACCCAATTATCGTTGACGAAACCACTCATATGATTACATGTCTCTGTTTCGCTCGTCTTGTTTTTTTCACCCATCATCATCATCGGTTTTATTACAAGCACTTCAGATTTCACCCTTTTTTTTTCGTGTATTATTGTAAAGGAGCCTCTTGAATGCTTATATCAAACGATATAAGATGACTTTGTTTCGTTATAATTGGTACCGATTGGATGATATGACAACTTTTCGTTGTTTATGGTCATGTTTGAAGGATGGAATCCGGTGTCGCGCGTCACAAATACCAAACTATTGATCGTTGTTCCGTTTTGTATTCGATTTAAACAAAACCGATTGAACCAAGTAAAAACTTTATAAAAAAATACAACAAGTCGGCAAGAAAACATTAACTCATTGATAAATCATAATCGATTGATTTATATTGTCGATAACTACACGTTTATAAAGCAGTCATACAAGAAACTTGTCAAGTTGTTATTGAGACAAAAAGTGAGAATTGTTCAATGAACAAAGTTTCTTTACAATGAAACCATAACGATGTGAATACATTTAAAAGAAATTTACCACCAATGAAGCGAACCTCAGGTGTGCTACTGTATGCATCTATTATTATTCGCTCATAAATCGTCTAATGATGGATGATGATGATGAGGACGACTACTGTATGGCTCATATTTCACTACCATTGACAAAAAAATAATGTGTAAAAGGAACCATCAAATTGAGTTAAAGCGTAACGCAATTCTTGTAACACACTTTTCCTATGAGACTGATCGATTTGAAAACTCTCCGATAATGTTAATATATCAACAATATATAGATTCGATAATAGCCCATTTACAAGCAACACTCTCTTTATAGGTGGGTAAAGATATTGAGATCGCGTGGGCTAGAACGCTACAGGTGTCCAGCATTGTGTTCCGACCGGGTGGCAGGTAGATGTTCGCACACAAAACACAACTTCATTTCTCATATGGTCGTGATACGTAAAATCACCAAAATCGAACAATAAAAACAATAAATGATTTGGAAAAAACAACAACAACAGGAGAATTTTAGATCTTGATCAACTCATTAAGGGAATTTGTACGTTGTAAAAACACCCAAGTAAATATCATCAATTTGTCAATTGATTTAATTGACTGATTTTTATTTATTTAAATTAATCTTATTTAATTTAACTACAACAACTACGATGAAAACAGGAGAAGGAAAAAAATAAAGTGGTATTTCGGGTAGTTTGTTATCAATTCAATCTACACACAATTTCGAACTGCTATTTGTTATTTTAAAGCCGATAAAACTGGCCTATTAGTTCCAATCAATTGGTTAATTTGAGCATTCAATCAGTGCTAACCATCGACGATTAATTCGTTATAAACGAATCGAGAATAGAAGAAATTTTTGATATAAATTTCGTTTTTATCGTAGAATTTATGGCGAATTTAATCGTCCAGATGCCCGAATTTCTAATTACCCCGATTTTTTGTTATCTTGAAACGGAAACCCATCTGTTTATTGCAACCGAACAACCCCCCTGAAAAACAGGCTTTTGTTATGTAAATCGTATACAGTTTAATTATGTTCGATGGAAAAGGGGACACGTCTACTTAATGTTTAAAATTACATTTAAACCAATCATTACAAATTATATCGTTTTTTTCTACTCTGCACGGATTGAAATCCAACTGAAATAAAGTGAAAGCTTTTAAAACATAAATCTCAAAGAAAGTGGGTTATACAAGTTACAATGTTTTATCAATCAATGATCTGACTACATTGTAAACTGTCTATATTTACGTTCGCTATAAACCATTGAAACGTGACTATTTTAGAATTTATTTATTATTGAAGTGGAGACTAACCTCTATCGACGATTTTTCCGAAAAGATTCTTGCCCCGTAGAAAATTCCTCGTCGAACAGTTCCAACGTTGATTCCTGAATTGGTATTGACATTCATGGATGGCATTTTGGGCGCCTTTAGCCAATGCAACCAACAGGCCGGGATTTTCACGCGCCAGACGTCGTTGTTTCCTTCGCAAAGTACCATGAACGGATGGGTCCATATAGAGAACACCTGGATTTATCGGCGATAGATTGTTCGGTTCGCCGGCTTTCGCAATTCCCCTAATCAACAAATATATATAAAAAATTAGACAATATTGCAGAATAAGTAATAAAATTGCTATTTAACTTTGACAAATATCGAAATTTCGACTTGTTTACCGACAATTCTCACCCAGTTATCTAAACATTTATATTGGGTTTTGAGTTGAGCAATAAAAATGTGGAATCTTTTAATAAATCCGAGTTGATATCGTGAAAGCTTCGATGTATTTTTTGTCTCTTTGTGTGTGTTTTTTTATTGAGGAGTAAATGTAAAAACGGTGCCACTTCATTATAGGAATTTGAAAGATATTCGAAGAGGTTTTCGACGCGCCGACGGATCTGTACGCGTTCTACACGTATAAGTTTGTTGTAGAGGGAATCTTTTATATTAAGTCCACTACAGTAGTGGTATTGCTTTTTTTGTCGGTCCTGGTGACATACCTTTGCCAAAGGAATCCGTAAGATAAGGGGTTAACGTATGGCCACAGACGACAACTATAAGATAACATAACCGTGGATGATCATCGTTTCTCACGCTCCGTTTTCGTTACTATTTGTCTATTTTTTCACCAGTTTCCTCTATCTCACGTTCAGATTCTTGAGTTTATTTTTTCTACTTTTTTTAAAACGCTGTTTTGATATGTAGTGTAGAATGAAAATATTTGTTAGCGGTCGTTTATTTTCGCAATTAAGATTCAGATAGTCGAAAACTGGTCTTTTTTCCCAACCAAATCAACATATCGTAATCGATAAATCATAATAGAACAGAACAAATCGGGTTAACTAATGTTGTTGTCATCCCTATATCGAGATCAACCCTTTCGTACAACCGTATCGCTAGTATAGACAGTTGAAATATTATCAAGCCCCAATAGACAAATGATGTGACTGGAAAACAATCAATTTAGTCGTGTTATAAATATTTTAGACTAATTTTTTTCAATGAAAAATTGGTTAATCAGATGCTTGGTTATTTGAAACGTCGACATTTCCATCACAATGCTGTTGAAGCAAAACTGAACAACAGCACTATGGTTAAAATGTCAACAATTCAAACACTGTTTATCGGTAAGATTTGAAAATTACAAATTTTGTGGTTTTATTTCGGAGACTTCAATGGCTGAATAAGTGGGTAACGTTTTCAGTGTGCTCCTGAAAAGAACTGATTAATCGATAAATGGTTTAGTTTAGATTAGTTTCTTGTAAGTTTCCATCATTAATCACAATCGGTAATTATGTAGTGTTGGATAATACATATTTTAGTAGTTTGTTAAAGAGAGATAAAACAACAAAATGCGTCATTATAATTGTGTATAAATTGTCGTTAGATAGGATCTTGAAGTTGTAAGCGTGAATAATTACACATAATTTATGTATATGTTCATAGTTGGTCATGTTTTAAAAGCCAATATATGTATAGAAATGAGAAGATATTTTCTTATATCTCGTCTACATTGTTGTAACTATATGCAAAGCTGTTGTAAATAGCTTCGTAAATACCTAAACTTACAGGTTTCTTAAAGATGTAATCAACCGAAAAAATTTACAGAATTTCAATATAGTGGCGTGAATGAATGAATAATCCTGTTGTTATTATAATGATTTTTGATAAATATTTAAGAGAATCGAAAGTGCCCAATTAATAATCTGCTCACATTTCAGCAGTCTGACATGAGAGATTTACAGAACTCCATGTAAAGCCTGCTTATAGATCAAATGTTGTCAACGGCCGACGCGACTGATGGACGACAACAAAAACAAAAATCATCAAAATTTGATAAAAATTCCTCTCAAATATTACGAACAAAAAAATTATCGAAACATACCACCACATTGAGCCTTTCCCTCGATTCTTATTCCTTGTACTGACATCACCCAGAGCTGTCAGGGCGAAAATATTCACCACTAAAATCACTGTCACCTTCATATTTGTTATTATTGTTAATAGTTTAATAATCACCGGCACAATATTTAAACAACACACAACACCCAGTCACAAAACAGGCAAAAAATAAACAATATCACCAAAGATCCAGTCTATTTACTTTAAAAACTTGGGGTTAGAGTAGGGGGTGGGTTCTTCTCGAACATGACCGACTCGAAACGAATAATTACACACTATTTAGGAGGAGTTAAAAGTTTGATACACCATCACGACCACCCACAGCAAAATCCTTTATAATACTGAACAGTTCTATACTACCTGCACGTGTGGTCCTTTATACACGTGTATAATATACAATAAACTCCACCCAATTTTGTACAGTTGACCAATCATAATAATGTGCCACGCCTATAGACAAACCTACACGAATGCGCCATTGCTATTGTAAAAATACTGAACCGTTCACGAACTGGTGTTTGATATAGAAAAGAATCTTCAACTTTGATATAAATTCGAGGATTTCGATTGGAATTCGTTTATGAAATTGAATTCTTGTATAAAATATAAATACAATTTTAATTAATTTGAAATTTAAATGAATTTTTAAGAAACTTGTGGTATTGCAGTTAATTAATATTGAAACGTGTAGAATAATTGCAGCATCAATTTGCAATCCGGTGGAAGGAACGTCCGCCGGATTATTGTAGCCTATAATTTTATTTAATGAGACCAACTTACTGTCTAGATTGCAGATATTGCATTAACGGAATTATTTACAAGAGACGTTCGTCCCCCCATCAGCCGATGATATTTTTGTTCGACGTCATGCCAGTAGAAAAGGGCTGAAATAAATAATTATATGGCGCAAATATATTAGTAGCGTGGGAATTGTTAATCATTGTGGTGGAATTTAAATAGCACCACTTTTACAAAACAATTAAAATTTAACGCCTAATGCATCTATAGAAAATAAAAGCTTTCATTTTATTATTATCATTATTATTATTGTTGTTGTGCGTGTGTGTGAGTGTTGTTCTCAAGCACGACAACCAAGCAGATTGTATCGTCCGATAACCGATCAACAACAAAGCACATTATCATTATGGAATTAACACGCCAAACTAATCGACACGTTAAATACAGTTACTATCAATTACAAAAGGTTTTCGATAAAATCAATTCAAATGACTTGCTGAAGAGTCAATTAAATATAAAACTCGAACATTTCGAGATATTCCCAGGCGATATACTACTCGTAAAATCGTACAACATCAATCATCTACTGATTTTTATTTTAAGAACCGTATGAAATACGGCAATCAGCCGGCATTTGTCAAATTTGTTCGCTGCCGGTTTCTATCTAGTGTTGAAATGCGCCGTTCAGAACAGTTCAATCAACAAAATTACCACTACGATGATGAAGAAGAAGAAGCAGTAGAAAGAAACCGACTAAAAACTGTACCCTTGTGGTTTAGTTGTAGTCGGTGATTAATACACATTTCAAAAAATTATACACAAAAGACTATCAAAGATCATGAGTCATGTTGGACAATTTCCCATCAGATGAACAAGAAAAAGCAGGGGAATTTTATTTATTAAACTAACAAAATAGAATTGAATAATTCGGATATTCATTTCTATATTAATCATCATCGCCTCGATTATAATTCAGCGAGTGGCTAAGTGATGATATTGAGATGAGATTTCAACACAAAGGATGACCGGCAACTTTTTTTTTAAATGAAAAGAACCACAGAACAGTCACTGACACCGTATAGACGTAACTGCAAATTGGAAAAAATATCGACTAGTATACACACAACGAAAACAAACAGCCAACTGATACAGATGTGCTAGTTTAGAGGCGCGTCTTAAGTAGATATACGTGTCGAAGCAATTGAAACTCTTGACACCCGACTTGAGTGCTTTGGCTACAATATTGAGAAGGAGGCGAGATTGAAACATGGAAAAATTCGAGTAATTTCGATCATGATTTTTCACCAATTCATCTTGTAAACAACCACAAATCGGTGTAGTTCCTTTCAGCTATTATGGATAAATCCCTCTAAACATACCTCAATAGAACAATAATCGGACAAAAAGGTGACAATTGTATAGGTAGGAGGCCACCCTTAAAGTGGTACAGGAAGACATCCTTCATGACTTCGACTCAAGTGTTGTTTGTTGGTCGATTTATTGTAATGTAGCAGCTGTTGTCTGCCGTCATAAATTCCTCAAGAGGGCGCTAATAGCTTTATAATGGATATCCTTCCTTTTATATACCAGCCAGATCCTGTTTAATTAAATTACAATATTCAGTTTTTATTGTATTGAGATATGGAAAACTAATACTATGAAGAATCGAAAGAAACCCCCCACGAAATCACCGACAATAGCTAGTAGCTAATAAATCGGAGACAAACAACAATAAACAGAAAACATTTTTATGATTGTTATTTAGGTGAAAGAGAAACCGGCCGATCTGGGACCAGGTGTTGACAAAGGGCAACTTTATGGGCCTCCTTGTAGGTGATTCTTATGCAGATATACTGTCTTTTTCACGTTTCCTATTCAAGTCATTCAAGTAAATGACTCTATTAGTCCCGACCGTTTATGTTTATTTTTACAATTATTGTTTTGTAAATAACACGAATTTTTCGTACAAATATCGATAATTTGCCCGTTCCAAATGTGTATACCGGCAATTTTTGGGTTTTAGTGTGAGAAGATGTGAGGAAACGGGTGCGAATCGGCAAAGGATCAAAGCCGACCGGCACACGGTTAATATCTCTGGCGCCGAAAGAGGCCCCATTCACGCTTACGTGATGGAGGTGTCTTCAGTTGGTGCAGATGATGATGCTGTTGTTGTTGCTGCTTCTGCTTGGGTGGCGCTCCAATGATACCCACCGGAACAAATCGTCCCCAATATTCATTCCTAATACATACCTACCTCTATACCTACAATAAAAATATAAAATAATTCAAGTTATGGATATTTTGAAGAAATTCACCCGGGGAATATCTTGGGCGGTCGATCTTATCCCATCTAGTGGAAACCGGCTAAAATGTCAAGTAGCATCTCGTTATCCTCTATTAGATTCAAGAGGATTAAAATCTTTTGTCCAATTTTGTAACAAATCTGTCGGTATTTAAACACAAATCAAGCGTATAAGTTTCATTCAATTCCATAACAATCATTAGCTAGATTGAATCCATCTATTCATTCAATTTTTATTCCCAAACAAAATCTCCAAATTAAACTCCAACAAAACGACTTAGTTAGACACACTTGTTGCCAACAGACAACAACGTTTTTGTGGATCTTCTCTTATAAACCGTTTTCATCCTCTTAAAGATCGGAGCCAAATAGAAAAAACGCCGAAAAATCTGCTCCATTCGCAACGCTCTCACCTAAATTACTTTAGAATATTATTTCGGGCATCCGATTGTCTACCACAACAACAAATGGAAAAAAAATGACGCCAAATCAACGGGGAAAAATTCAAGAAACGGCCTTGCGAAAAGTTCGACCACCCAAAAAATGTTGCGGTCACTAGAACGTCAATTTGTTCGATATTAACGTGTGACTGTGTGATAGTCAACACTTACACAATACTATTAGTAATTATAGCTTTACACTAGCATTAATGACAAGGGCGGGCACCCTGTCATTTCGGCATTGTTCATGCGTAATTGACGGGACGGTTGAAGAAATATTTGTAGTAGTAGAAATGGGCGCTCCGGCTATTGTTCGGCGAATATTCTCTCAACAAAAACAAATTGATATGTGAGCAAATTGTAGAGATAGAGGCGACCTTTTCAATGATTTATTAACGATTTTTCTACCATGAGAAGATACAAGCATTCGTATGATTAATGACTGTTTTTCTCCCTCCCTACCCTTCATAGATTTTTATTATTGTAAAATTAATTTGAAAACAACTCGCTATTTGTTCTTGTGATTAGTAAACATTGTGGTTCGCCTAATTCTTGAATGGATTGTTGAATTATTTATGAGGGCTTTAATATGTGTGTATGTGTCTGTGTATCAACCTGTTGCAACAAGTCCCCTGACGCATATTCATCATCATTACACAATGTAAATGGCTACCTAACACATGCCAAGCGACAACACGTCATGTTTCACCAATTATATTCCATTATTATCATTATTATTATTTATGATTAATACACAGTGAAAGATTAACACGATTCTTTTAATAGATCATTAAATTTAGGCGTGTTCGAACTTATTTCAAGAGTATTCCAAAAATTTATATTCCCAAATCCGATCCACAATTGTTCTAATTCTCTTGTAAATTTAGTGGTGAATAAAGCCGAAGATTTAGGGGGTAGGAGTGATCAAATCCGGCCCAAAATATTAATCAAAGTCGGTTGAATCTAGCCGGACAATCGAATTCAAAGTAACACAAACATCTATTTGTATTGAAAATTCTACTGGATTACTATAGTATCAAAGTTTTTCAAAATAATAATAATAATAATAATAAGTATTAATAACGGCACGGTTCTTTATTAATGTGTTGGTGTAAATATGCGTGTGGTCTTCAGGAGGCGGCGTCCCCACCTAATACAGATGTACCTTCTGCCATTTTGACAGCATTGAAGACCATTTTCACACCAACTGTATCGAAAATTATAAAAATTGGAATAGTTTCAATGTTAATATCGACAATTATTCGTTATTATTGTCGGTATCCATATAGTTGATACCTGAAATCTCCCCATACTGGATTCACATTCCTGATTCGATACGGCTCGCTGTGTGGCAACCCTAGTGAGAACTAATTTAATTATTATCAAACAATGTAAAACAATCCGCCGCCTCTATTGTGGAACAAAGAGGCCCTCCTCGTTCATAGTTCAGTCGAATTTCAAACGAAAATTCGTGAATAATCCCCAATATAATTAATCAATTGAATTATAAATTGATCGTTGCAGTACATGATGGACTCCTGCATGGCTATGGGAACCAACAGTAGGCGTTGTTCCCCTTGTATTATCGGCAACTAATTTATTAAAAAGTAATTATTATGATCTATGTACGATTATTATTCAAACAAGAAAAAGAAAACTTCCTGAATTGATTTCGGTCCGGTCCTGGTCTCATGCTCGACTTGGCTGTCGGTATTCCACACAGCTTGCTCGTTTTCATTATAATCTCTTAAATGTATCACAACTATATAGATATATCTGTATATGTGTGTGTGATTCTTGTCTCTCCTTTGTCCCGTCTCCAGCTGCCGGTTATCTTCGTTGAAAAGTACCCCAAAATTGTGTTACTTTATCAAAACACCTAAACATGTTCCAATATAAATTGCCGTTTTTACAATTCCCACAATAATCGTAACAATAACAATAACAAGTACGTGTCTTATTGACGGTAAGAGTGTATTTTATAACTGTTGTTAAATATTGTCGTCATAAAAATTCATTTTTCGTTTGGCTTAAACGAATTCTCCGTTTAAAATCGATTTGTGGCCAACACTGCGGTTGTCCAATTAATTTTTTTTTGCTGCCCCTCGATCTCGGTAGTCTTGTTGTTATTCTTATCAATATAGCGAAATTCGTGATTAGATATATCTGTAGGTAACCACCCAAGTTGGGATGGTTTATTGCTTCCGTTTCGTTCCTTTACGGCTCTCTATCGATAGATTTCACCAATTAAAGTTGATTTTCTGATAATTTTTATTCTTGGTATTGTTAATCCGCTTTTACTCTTCGATTTTCTACACTTTTTCACCTCTTCCTTTCAAACGGATCTAATACTTCTCGTTGGTTTGTTGTGGAAATCAGTTTAAATTGTCGTATGGTTGAGTTGAGTGTGTTTCTATAGAATTTTCCAAGAACCATTAATGTAGCCAGTGTGTTAACTCCTTTTAAAGAGATAATGCAGTATTATGTGTTTGGAAATTACCACCAAACACCGAGTAATTGTTGTGGTTCAATTGGAAACAATCAGTTTTAAACTTAATCGTTTTAAGAGTCAACCGAAAAGTTTGATCTTATAAGTTTTACTTTGTTTAATTTTTTTTAACAGAGGGAACAAAAAATCCCCAATGAGACTCGGCCGTGTTCTCGTCTGTCACTTGAGAATGTTTGCTTTCTTTACAGTTTTTAAAGTGACATTCAGTAAATAGAATAAAACATCAACTATCCGTAAAGCAATTATTTGCATAAGGGTTATATTGACAATGGTCTAGTTTGACCGAAGTTTGATGTTTCTCTATTGTCTCGTTTAAAGTTGATTTGCTTTTCGGATTTCTTGTGTCAATAAATCGGTTGATGGTCTATTGACAACTAGTGTCAACCTATACTAGAGAGAAATACACGATTTTTCTACAATAAAAATCAATATTAACCCAAAATCAAAGGAAATTTCTAACACATTCATGTGAATTTCGCAACGGAAGGGGTCTGTTTGTTTCTGCATTGCAACAGAAACAAACACCTGATCTGTTTTTTTATCGTCGTTCGCTATATTATAAAATAGAAAAGAAAACGGAATCCTCATCGATGTAGCGATAATAAAGACATCTGACACATCGAACGAGCCGGGTAATCCCATCGGATCAACTCACCGTGAGAAGATCAAATCATCCAGAAGAGGACCGTTGCTTAGATAAACGAAAAAAGAAACATCCTTTGATCTCTTGTTATGTTTAGTTCTCTTTAATAACAAACAAAAAGCTGCGAGAAATTCTGGATTCATACGCGTATTTGTTGAGTCTATTAGAAAATTGCACCCGATCGAAATCGTGCAGGGAGAAAACGTCAACAATAGCAATAGATGGGCAACAAAAGTATTAAATTGGGAGCCTCTCGATGTTAAAAGCACCAAACAACAAACATTACAACAATAGCTACAAGATCTATGTCTTTTGTCAAAGATGAGACATAATGCTCGGCCATATCATGCCATCTTAATCCCGAAAATTGTAAACTATCACCGTCGAGAGGCTGTCCAATAAAAGCTCTCTCTCAAATTAAATTGGGCCGAAATCTCAATGTCCACTTCACATTTCATATTTATCTAATCGATAGATTTAATTAAACGAACTTTTAGATAAATAAGGGTGCATTCTTCCGAGACCCGGCCACCCTTTTAAATATTGAATTAGTGACGAAAGTTTTTACGTTGGAAAAATCAATTAACTGCAACGGAACAACTATTTTTTTTTGTCTCAAATTAAAATAAAAAAAATAATAAAAAGCGAGACTTGGGCACGTATGTACTCAAATGACAAAACTCAAATATTGAACTAGCATTATATGAGAACTTGTCAGTTTTACCTTCATTTGTCTGTAAGGTGGACGTTAATTAGTGAGAGATGAAATGTAACGCATCTAAATATGTTCTGTTATCTTCTTCTTCTCATCACCTTATTAATAAATTTCACTAGCACCATTGAAAATACTGACAAGTAAGTGGGCTTAATTTCTTTATTTAATTAATTATAAAGTTGATAGATTAATTACGATTTAATAATTGATTTACGTAGTGGAATTCTCTTGTTTAAATATTCCAAACACGCCCAACAATATTTCCGGCTGTTTGATTTCACTTTAAAAAGGATATTGTGTTGTTGAAAGATCCTAAAAACTGTCCAAATAATCAATAAAAACAACACTTTTCAGATTTGTGTTGAAACAACAACGGAAACGTTCCTATACGTCTCTAGTATTTTCCTCAACTCCACCGTATGATCGAACGAAACAACCCTCTTGCGACTGGTTGAGCCGCCTGAAACACCAGAATAAACTCTGTTGGAAACGTCGTGGTCTAGCTGGTGTTTTAGCAAAAGCAAAAAATCTCGCCCAAATTTATTGCGAAGAGAAATTCAACTATGATCAGTGGAATTGTTCACGGAAACATAAACCATTCAAGAAAATCTACCGCGAGACGGCTTTCATGTATTCGATAGCGTCTTCAGCTTTGGTGTACACGTTAGCTAGGAGTTGTGCTGAAGGCAGTTTGGCTGGGTGTAAATGCGGCGAGCCGGGTAATAGTAGTGGTGGTGTTGAGAAGAATACCAGTTGGAAATGGGGCGGTTGTGGTGATAACAGCAAGTTCGCTAAGAAGTTCACAAAGAAATTCCTGCAATTGCGCAAGAAGGGCGATTATTTCCATACAGTTTTAAAACACAACACTGAAATTGGTATAAGGGTTGTTATGCAGAATGAGATTAAGACATGTCGGTGTCATGGTGTCTCAGGTTCGTGTACGGTGAAGATTTGTTGGAAAACTCTACGGTCATTCGAAATGATTGCAGAGCAACTGAAACAACTCTATCATAGTGCTGTTAAAGTTCAATCCAATAGTATTAAAGATTTTCTGAAAAACAACAATAAACAACGTAGATTATTGTTGTATTTAGACGATAGTCCGAATTTTTGTCCGTTTACAACCAATAGAAAATGCCGTGATGTTGATAATTGCGCCACCTTGTGTTGTGGACGTGGTTTTTATTCAGACAACGAACAACTAGTTGAGAGATGCAACTGTAGCTGGCGTGATCAAAGCTCTTACATTATACATTGTGAGAAATGTATCAGGAATCAAACGATATTTCTATGCAAATAAATTTGTGATAAAAGCTTTATTTAGAGAGACAATAAAATAGAAAATTTGATTTTGAAAATATTGAAACCCCAAGACTACTATCCTAAAAAAGCTCCCTTATCGAATACATTCATAAGTTGTATTGAACATTGTTACTGACGGTTCAGTTCGGATTAGTGGTCCAAATTGTAGAAACATCAATTCTACTGTTACAATTGTCGAAGCCATCTGAAAATTCACATAAATTATCCTGAAATACAAATCGATAATTGTACTTTTAATAAAAAACTGCGAGTGATCAGGAAAAATTTCAAGCCCGTCATTCCGACCGGTAGCGAGTTGATCTGTTGGATAAAACGACTTGTCTGGAAAAATTCGGTTTAATAAACGATTAAAATAAGCGTCCACACAATAAAAACTGTATGGGCATGAAAAATTCCTGAAATACCTCGTTGCAGTAGTGTTGTGGGGGGACTGAATGTAAAATTTGAAGCGGTCGCCGGCTCTCATCGTGTATCCAAGCTCCGTACAACGTAACGACCACAGTCCGTCCCAATAGAAAACCAAACGAAAAAAAATAATAAACAGTCTCAATAATACCAACACGTTCCCTAAAATGTCACAATGATTACTGAAATTTTAAACAAAAAATTAAATTACTTGAGACTGTTGTAGAGTTGTACACAAATAAAAAACGTGTTATTAATAAACGAGATCATAACTAATGGTGCTAAATGTTCATCAATAGTTTGCGTTAATCGTGTCAATTTATTGTAATCCTCACGTATTTCACACCAAAAGTTCTCATTAATAATTTTATTGGTTTGTAAACGTTTAACAATCTGTCGGAAACGTACAGCTAATGAAGAACTAATTAAAATAATAAAGAGATCGGTGAAATTCCACGTTACAGTCGATAAAATATTTGCAACCTGCAAGAAACCAAATCATTATCTACAATTATTGAAATTCAATAAGATCGAACTTGTACTAGAATCGCCGTAATTGGCGAAAAATCGATGATTGTAAAAACCGATGGGAATATAACACCGAAATAGATTTCAACTGGATATTTCGTGTAATTCTCACAAGTTTTACTGGCGATTAAAGCGTTCAACACGAATAAAAGATGTTCAACTGGAAAATTAAAATTTAATTAATTTTATCGATGGTTGAGAGTTACTCACTTAAAGCTAATGACATTATAGTGATTGTTAAAACTTTAAACTGTCGTTTAAGATTAACAACATTACTGTAATTACGCATTGACACCTCGACGAATATCCATTCTTTTAAAATTGTCGACCAATTTCGTGCTATTCGTATGAATTGGACGGCACCCAAGACATTCATTATGTAGAACGACATTGTTCCTGTTCAAATTGTCTATTTTATTTCGAATCAATTTTGAAAATTGTTATTACCTGTTTTATCCAATCTTAAGCCATCAATTGCAAATTTAGTTATACAGAAAATCGCCATAATTAAAGCACCAATTATATTATAAATTGAATAGAAGAATTTCAGTGATCTCCATTCGAAATGAATATTGTAGATGTTTTTTGAATATACCCCATTAATCGGCATTATACCGAAAAATTGGCCGAAAATTATAACAAATGAGAAGGCTTCATGGAAATTTGCCGATTGATAATCATCCGATTCTACTGTTAATATAGAATTGGGTTTCATTTTATTGATTAAACACATACTAGAGAAGGACTCATAACCGCCACAAAATTCCTACTGATTGTCAAAGATTAATAGTAAACCGTTTTCTATTTATTCTGTTATCTGATTTAAGTCCAGCATCGTTTAATTTCAATAATGGAATCAGAAAAAAAACAGCTACAATGTAAATATTTGTCCGATATAGGTAGGTTCAAATGGAATAAATTCCGGTCATTGATTATCGATTTAACAGCAACAACATGTGAATTAATTAAACAAATGCACTTTCCCACGGATAAAGTGGTGTTTTTCCTGAAATGTTTATCATTCAAGCGAAATTATTAAACTATTGATTAACACAACAATGACAATAACAAAAACAAAATTTGTTACAATTTATAAGACTGTTAATAGTGGGACGCTATATCCGATTGCAATAAAAATAATTCGTAGGCAATGACGACACTGACCATCTGAAAATATCTGCTGAAAATTTGAGTCTTTTTCTTCAATAATACTTACACTACACAATAATCGACGCGTAATTGCAAAGAAATGATTTCCAGTCAACATAATCGGATCGTAATGAATCCGCGCAATCAGGCGTTCCACCTAGAAATGTAAAAATTCAGTAAAATTAGAAAAATACAGAGGGTGCAAATTGATGCTTCAACTATAAATTCAAAAATTGAGCCAAAAATTTAGAGATCAAATGACAAAAGATAACAATTGTTGCTTAGTTTAAACGGCCCCGACTATAATCTTGAGGCTTACTTCTAAATTATAAAAATTTGACGGTAGTGTAAGAAGTACACTGATCGGTTTCTGGCTTTCTTCATAAATTGCTGAAATAGACAAAACTACAAATACGGTTTCTGTCAAAAGTAATCCGAACGACAAACAGAAATAAATCAATTCTTCTGGTGTTTCCCGATGGCTAAAAATAATTCTTGTAATTGTTGATGAATCAAATAAAGACAAATTTTCGCAATACATTAAAACCCAATAAAGTTGTGATACACAAAAGTATAAACTTCCAGAGAATGATAATAATATGACTGTTGATAAACGTTGATCAACAATACTCGTTAATTTTCCAATATTATTGTAATCTTTACGTAGTTTAATCCAAAATTCGATCGATTTTGCATTCGATTCATTCATATTTTGGAGTTTTCTATTGATTTGCTTAAAATAGTATGTCAAATGTATGCTAACTGTAATTAAGAAAATATCAATGGTAAACCATGAAACAAGTTGACAGATATTCATTATCTAAAAAGGGCTAAATAATTTAACATTAGATAGTTTAAATATACGTTACAGCAGTATAAATTCCTAAGGGTAGAGAATACGGTAAGAAACCAAAAACGTGCGGATAATACTCTTGAAAATAAATTTGAGATCGTTCATAAACATTTAGATCGGTAGATTTCGGATAAGCAGCGATTGCCGATAAAATATGTTCACCTATAGAATTTCCAATTACTACATTTATTAAAATTATTATTTATTAAAATACAAAAATGCGCCACTGTAAACGCTGCGGTCAATATCAAAATTTTGCGAGTAACTCTCCTGTTATAATCACAAGAATTGATTGAAGTTTCAATTGTTGTCCAATAACGGATAAAATTGGGCCAACGTCTGGCTAATTGTAAGAAAGCAAATTCACTTAAGAAACTAACAAAATTGAAGAAAAAAGCAGCTGAAATCACAACATTAACAAAATTGGTGGATGCGCCGCGCTATACTTACAAAAATTGTGTAAAGTTGCACCAAAGTAGATCATCCAGTAGAATGAAATGCAGCTCAAACAAAACGTGCCGAACATTATAATTAATGAGAATATTACACGTTTTGATAGCCATTTAAATTTCAATTTATCGGGCGTCTGGGTGATACCTTCAACTGGTAATAGGCCGAAAATTTGGGCAAATACAAGAACGAATTTAATGTTGTTGTGGAAAAATTGTTTGTTCGAAAATTTCATTTTAGTGATAACAATTAAATTTCTATAAGGTTGCCAATCAAATGCAAAACTACAGAATTACAGAGCGTTTAATTTAAATACATTTACCGGATATTCAATTATTGAAATGTAGATATAGAGATTAATTATTCAAAGTAAAGGGGAAAATCTAATGTATAACAATTAGAATACATTTATTTATCACTTTATAAATCATAAAATATAAGTGGCACGATAACTAAATCTAATTTTCAGTCGTCTAATCTAAATGGAATCAAATGCGTGAAAACTCTGAAAACAGTTTTATGAATCTATTTGTGTGAAGAGAAAATGTGACTTTATATCTAAATAGCATCAGTAATTTTCCACAATTACAAACAGAAACTGCCATTATCGGCCATGTATTTATCGAGTGTGGCTTGATTGAATTGCACTAATACCAGTTCATACGTTATTATAGCGGCAGCTACCTGTTTATTTTTTATCATTTCAATTAGTATCGATAAAAATCTGTATAAAAAAATCACTTACGCTTAAAATCAATCCTTTAGTTATACGAAAAAAATTATAACCTGTCAAAGCTACTGTATCGAGATATATCTGTGTTATCAATCTTTGCATCTGTAAATAAAATATTCATATTTGCATGTTTAGAACACAATTTTTAATAGGTTAAGGTTATAAAATATCAATAATTACCTCTTCATTGTAGAGATTTGTTGGTAACGAATGTAGCAATGGTAATGATTCTTTACTAGCTTCATTGATTGAAGCACCATAAATTGAAACAATCGCAATACGTCCAATCACCAAAACGAACGAATAATAGAAATAGATACCTTCAATAACCGTTTTCATTTGTCTTGAAATTATAAATCCAATTAAAATTTCACCAATATTTCAATAATAAATCACCTTAAACTGTTGAATAATTGAATCAAAATAAACGTTAGATTTAGAGCGTATGAGAATATGACTAGATTTGATAATAATTGGTCTAAATGTCGGACAATTTGAGACAATTTGTTGTAATCTTCACGAATTTCACGCCAGAAAATCGTCTCGTATTTCTAAAAATGATAATTATTTCCTTGTTGATTAATTAAACATACATTACAATATTTCGTTTATGGTAGACTTTGATGAAATTCACACCGGGCTCCTCCTCTTCGACATGCTCAACATTAGCACAATAATTTCGAATTTTCCCAATTATTTGTTTGAATCTTGTCGTTATTAAAATACTGATTAAAACAATAAAAATATCGCCGAAATTCCATATAAATGCAGCATACCATGAAATAATATTGAACATAGCATCTATATAAAAATGATATTTTGAAGAAGAGAATTGTTCTTGCAAAAAACTATCCCATCCTAAGTGAGCATTTTGACATCGTTGTGAATATCGATGATTTAAAGCAGCCAATTCATGTTCGAATAAAGCAGTCAATACCAACAATAAAGCAATTGCATTAATTTTGCGATTTAAATTTAAATTACATTGGTATTTCGTTAAAATCTGCAATTCTAGTCTTGTTAGATTTTTGATAAATATCGGCCATTTCATTGATAATTGCAAAAACGACACAGCCGTTACGAAAGCATGAAAGTAATATAACGGAGAAACTAAAATTTATTTAAATATTTCAACTGCAATAAACAATAATAAAAATTTACTCATTTGACTGATGAAAATACCATGAGTTGTAGCTCTATATAGTGATAAACACGAAAAAAATAAATAAATAACAGCCAAAAGAATCGTATAGAATACTTTAAATGTGCGCCATTTGAAATATATTTGATTTGGATCAATTTTGTGGATATTACTGACGGGAAATGTACCAAGAATTTGCGCAAATATCAACAAATATCTCAAACAATAGTGTGTTAATTGTTTTGATTGTTGCAACTGATAATTCTTCATGTTTATTATCAATAAAACCAATCACTTCTAATGCAACAATTCGAATAAATTAACACTACTAACTTTTACTGTAACAAACTGTTTTGAACAGATTTACTTTACTTTTTTTCAATTTTTATTCGTATTACCCTAATAGATATTTACGTTCTTCTTGTTATTCATAAAAAAATAGACTAAATCGTTTACTGTAATTTTGTATTAACAATTGTATACCGATGATTGATATCTGACATGATCAAACAATAAGTAAGGTTGTTTTCGTGTTTGTTGTACAGAAAAACACTTTGTCAATCTCATAATAACATTTAATATTATTGTTATTAATCGACTCTAGCTAATCAATAATCGAAGTAATGGGAGAGCTGAATAGAAAATTGGTGGATGCGCCAGGTGAACTATATCAGGATTATTGCAATATTTTACTATACCAGGTCGTTAATTTGAAAACAATAAGACCAAACTTACATACAACACTTCAATTACTCCCAATTTTCTTTGCTATTTTAAGATAATCTGTTTGGAGAATAAACCCTATTCGGTGCTTATCAAATGCCCAGTTTAGCCGTATTTTCAGGAATTGAAAATAGACTATAGTTTATTATTCATCTTAATTCTAATATTTCATTTTCTTACGACAATCTTATTGGAAAATACCAGGCACTGTATATTTTTAAATTCTAATATCATCGAATTATTGAAATCGAAATACGGGAAAAGCTAGGGTGTCAGGTAAGAAAAACAGCCAATTTTCTGTAAAGATAATTAAAAATAACTAAACGTTTAAATATTCCAAATAATACAAGATTTCGAGACTGGAAAAATAACTATTTCCCATTAAAAAAAAAATGTCTAAAATTAATTATAATGTGTTCTCATATGTGTTGATAGTGGACCTGTTTGTGAGAACGATTTCTCACAGATATTACAAGAATACGGTTTTTCACCAGTATGAATCCTCAAATGAACTTTTAACGTTGACGACTGATAGAAACCCTTCTTACAGATATGACAAACATGATTTCGATCACCTAAAATTAATCGATTCAATACATTTTCTTATCAAAAATAGATAAATTTACCTGTATGCGTTTTAACATGAATACGAAGATCTTCACTACGTGGAAATGCCTTAGGACACATCGTACATAAATAGGGCTTCTCGCCAGTATGTATACGCATATGTTTCTTTAATTGAGACGAACTAACACAACCACGTTTACAAACTGAACAAACATACGGTTTGTCCCCGGAATGTACACGGGAGTGTACGGTTAATCGAGACGGATCCGGGAAACCTTTACCACACTCATTACAAACATATGGACGTTCTCCTACAAATATTTAAAATTATCAATAAGAATGTAAATTAATCGATACAAACCTGTATGTGTCCGTTTATGTATAATTAAATTACTTGGCGTTGTGAAACCTTTACCACAATATGGACAAATATGATCCCTAACACCGGTGTGTGTTTTCAAATGCATTGCTAAAGAAGCTGCACCGCATAACCTATAAGAAAACTTATTAAAAATTAAACTTCATAGAAATTCTAATAGACAAACTTCTTTCCACAAACTTCACAAGTATGACTCTTAATACCGCTATGCGTTTTATTATGTGCCGCCAAACTTGTATACCGTGAAAATGCTTTACCACAAACCGCACAAATGAAACTCTTCTCATTCGCATGAGCCCGCATATGTTCCAATAAACGAAACGATTGTGCAAACGATTTACTACACAATTTACATTGGAATGGTTTCTCGCCAGTATGCGTCCGAATATGTCTAGTTAGATCATCAGAACGTGCAAAACCTTTGCCACATTCACTGCACAAATGTCGCTTGACAGTATCGTGGACCTAGTTTTTTGGTGCTTTAAAAATTTTAGCAAAAAAAATTATAATTTCTGGATTAAGAGTAGAATTACCTTCATATGTCGGCATAAAGTGCTAGCACTAGCGAAACATTGTTTACAAACAGTACATTCGTGCCTTCGGGGCTTCACGTGTGTTCTTTTATGAGCCTGAAATTCAATTTTCAATCAATTTAGAAGCGACAAACTGTTTTCGGTTACTTTCAAATCTGCAATTGTTGTAAAACATTGTGTGCATTGTTCACAGGGATAGATCGGTTGTTCTGTATCGTCTCTAACTCGGCGTTTTTTCGACGTTTCTTTCTTCACGGTAATATCCGGTTTTCTCTCGAATTCATACAGATCTTTATCTGTTAAATAACCAATAATTTGACTTGTTTTAAATTTAAATCAAATACCTACACTTTATGTCGTTGTCTTTAAAATCAAGATCAACTTTTTGGTCTTCAGTATCGCCACCACTACCAGCACCGCCACTATCATTAAGATGCGAATTGTCCTCATAATTCGGTAAAATCTCTTGTGTCTCCAATATACCGTGTGGATGTGGCATTGGTGGTTGTAGATTATCTTGAATACTATCCCCCACATCAACACTGTAATTATTTTGAATCACCTCCTGAGCAGCTAATAACGGCTTCAATTCCAAAAAATTCGCCTCTTGCGGTAGCGGTTTACCTAATAATTGGCGTAATGTCGTGTCGGAACGTTCACATAATTGTTTAAAAGAGAATGCTCGAGTTATGTAATGTACACATTGTAAACATACTTGATTTGGTAAACCATCGTTTTCAACCACCTACAATTATCAAATAATTATAAATATATTTAATATAGAAGAGGGGAATTTATAGAACCTGAACAGCCGCACATGCCATTAACATTTCAACTAATCGCATTGTTTCACCAATAGATTCGTCAATGCTGAAAATTGAACGCATTACACTCTCTTCGGAAAGGCAAGTGCGGCAGATTTTATCGATTTCTAACGACCCAAAAGACATTTTAAAGACTTCTGTTATCGTAAATTAGTAATTAAAATGAACAAATAACTGTTGTTATAACTTCAAGTAATCATCCCAAAATCCACCATTTTAAAATTATATGACATTAATGACAGCCGCATGATTGCCAACTTTCACCACATTCGTTTCAATTATCCCCAGATGACGCAGCTTACTGAAAAAATACGAACTTTGAAATATTAATAAATAATTGAATCATTTGCAGGTGGTATTGATTAAGAAATTTTTGTTCTAAAAATGGGATACAAATAAAATTTACAAAAATTCTCCGTTACTCATATCTGGCAACATCAAATGAAATGTCACAAGCGATAACATACAGTGAGTTCACTTACATGAGCCAATTTCGAGAGCAACTGCCACCTACTGCGCAGCTATATTCCATGTTTCATGTTAGAGGAAACTTTAAAATATCCAAAATTCAACTAAAATTTCAGATTAAAATTATAGAATACGAAATCAATAGAAATAAAGTATAAAATTAGCCGAAAATATGTGGAAAATTATCTGTAAACTACCTAAAATAAAATTTCTCTTGATATTCTATAACTTACCGTTTTAAAAATTTGTATATACTTACCCCAACATAAATCCATGTACACTAAAGACTTTCACTTTGACACGTCCTGCTTTGAAAAATCGTACAACTCAACTTTAATACAAAATAAAGTGACTAAATTGACTATTTTATCGACTTCACCATTAATTGAGTTATCCTCAACTATACTTACTGTTACACTTAACTAATTTCCACACTTATCACAATTCTTGAAATTGTCACCTATTCACTAATTATGACACTCTTCACTGAAAATTAATCACAGAACTTTACTTACTGTGTTGCTTATATCCATTTCGGCACTAAATTTATCGCAATTCTTAAAATTTTCAATTATTTATCCAAAACAAAAGAAACTGCGCAAACAATCGATTAATACCATAGAGCTGTCGCAAAATTATAATTGGGCCACAATAGTTGTGATAATGGATACACAAGGTGCTTTATAAGGCAAGAGTTTATGGGTAGAGAATCATACTTCATCAGAGATGAAATTTCACAGACTTCAGTGAAAGAATATTATCATATAGTAGTACAGTGTAAGGATTAATATAAGTTAAATCTTTGGGAAAACTCTAATCAGAAACAGAACCAATTATGGAATGCAAATAACAACATGCATGTATCTCTCTGAGAACTGTATTTGGTTGTCTGATGAGCTTTGTTTATCACTGCTGAATACTGACGGTCAGTTCTATTTAGAACGTAATCTTCCGTTAGCATCAATCAACGTAAAACTAAATGGAAACCAAAACTGGAATAATTCTTCAAATAATTTGAATTCTGATTTTGGAAAAATCTCTTAATTGATACTTTCATTAGAGGCATACATTTAAGTTGTTCTTCAAAGAAGGCATGCATATACTGATGATTTTGATATGTGCAATTATCTAGTTTGAAGGATGCATATTTTCATTTTTAGTGCATTACAAATGCAATATTTCTACCAATCTCAATTGTATGGTTAGTAGATAATAATCAACTATTCCTTATTATGATTAAAAACTAATCTTGAGTGTTGATATTGCGTTTCACATTAAAGCTGTCGCTTGAAGTAAACATTTACACGTAATCCTCCATAAGATATGATCAGACTTGTAACTCGAAAACGACAAAAGATCCTGAAATGGGACATATCTCATTCGATTCAGAATTCACTTCTGTGGGGACTTAAACCCAAGAAGTTTGGAAACTCAAACTCCTTGTATTATCAATAAAATTAAATGAAACACATATAGGTAGATCAAGGAAAGTTGAGACTAGACAACTAAGTTATGCTCGTTTTAATTTCCTTTTCCATTTTTCGAAAAACAGCATCTAAATGGACCAAGCTTTTCGAAATAACACATTCTAATTGTAAGTAACTCAGCAGATAATGTAATGTGGTTTCGAGACTCATGATTGGCTAGATGCAGAGAGGGGGCAACCTGATTGTCTCTCGACTGATTTCCCATAAGTCGATCAAACGAAGATTCTAAATTTGCAACGAAAAGAGAAAATGCGAACTGCCTCTCGATCGGGACCCTTAATAAGAACACAAAAATGTTGGAGTTCAAACAGTCGGTGAACACGATAATTACATTGAAGTATGTGATTTTAGGCAATTTAAGCCTTTTATACGTTGATCGTCATTCATATTTACATATGTATGTTAGATTATTGAAATAACGCATTTATTGGGTTAAATTTCGATAAGTATATCGATATCTTGTTTGGCAGAGAATAAAGGAAAAGACAAAGGTTGGTGAAACATCTTTCTATTAGAGTATCTGCAAGCTTATATCTGGATTCACTCGTACGAGTATATTTGAACCAGATGGCTGCATTTGAAGAATTGCCATCTACTTATCCTAAGAGATTTCTTAGGCAATGTATAGCAATTTCCGAAGCATGAAAGGAGATAATTACCCTGCTATTTACGACGCTATTGATTTCAAAGATAAAAACTTTCTATATCATTCCAACCATCTGTTATCTAAATTAAATAGTATTCCATAATTTCCGACTTTACTCACGGAAAATTAAACACCTATACTTACTGTTACACTATACTTACTGTTACACTTAACTAGTCACATCAGCATTTAAAACACATAACTTCCAATTATTAATTAATACTAATTTTCCGCAATAAAAACAAATTGGACTTACTACTTGGCTGCACAACTCTGCCTCCTGTCCCACGCTGCTCGAACTTACTATAATTAAAAAATAGAAAAGTTAGTATAAAATTTTTGGAAAATTGCTTAAATATGGACTTACCCTTTAGATGAACAGTTTATTTTCCAACTCCATGGGATGACTAACTCTTTAGACCATAAATGCACTAACACTTCACTACAACTGTCATTCCACCACTTCTGATTAATTTATCGCGAACTTTAATTACTATTACACTTAACTGACACTTGAAAACACAAGAATTTATCACAATTGGTTAACTGCCACTAATTATCGTACTAATTAACAGTAATTTTTGACAATATAGTTAAAGATTGGACTTACTATTTTACCATAACTCTACCTCCTGTCCCTCGCTGTTCGAACTTGCTGAAATTAACAAAAAAATTTAACGTTAATATGTTGTTTTTGAAATACTTGAATACTTTGACTTACCCTTTAGTTGAACCACTATGTTTTGTAAGCAAAATTAACTTCTGTTATTGAACCATAATCACAATACAAATAGGATTTACTACCTCACTGACTCGACTTCATGTCCCTTTATATTCTAAAAGTTATTTAAAAAAGCAAAATTAATCTACAATTTGTGGAAAATTGTTTACATTTCCCTTTAACAGAATTGTCCATCGCCCGATCGGTCCAGCTCCGCGAGATGATTAACTTGTTCGTACCAACCTTTAAATTTTAAAACATTCTAAAAGCATATTTAATATTCTATTGTTTACTTTATCCTCGTTATTACTAATTAATTTTTACGAAACTTTACATACTGTTACAAGTAGTTAACTGTACTGAATTTATCAGTCTTGAAATTTTCACTCATTCACTAATAACTACATTCAATGTATTAACTTCCATGAAAATTAAACGTTGAATTAACAATTTTTGCAGCTAGAACCACTGAATTTATCACAAGTTGTGCTATATCATACTTACTGTTATACTTAATTAACAATTTCTGAACCTAAAACACAGAATTCACCATACTTCTTGAAATTTTCACTCACCCGTTAATTACTAGTCACTGTATTAACATTATCGACGGAAATTTACTTACTGTTACATCTAACTGGCTATATCGACACTTAAGAGCACAGTACCATTCACGAATTAAGATTAATTTTCCGCGAGATTAATAAAAATTGGACTCACTGCTTTACTGCAACTCTGCCTCCTGTCCCTCGCTGTTCGAACTTACTAAAATTAGCAAACAAAATATAACGTTAAGATGTAATTATTGTAAAATTCTTTAAATACTTCAACTCACCCTTTAGTTGAACTGTATCGCCCAACTCCACGGGATGGCTGTCTCCTTCCTCCATCAATGCACCAACACTAGCAGTACCACGTCCATTTCGCGACATTTTGTCCGCTTTATCCTCTTCTTCCTTGATTAACTTGCACTAATTTCATCACATTCAACCAAGTTTTTGCACCTATCATCGAAATTATCAAATTCGTTAATTTTTCACTCACTCACTAGTTATTGTACTAATTATTAGATGTTATTGTTCTAGATTTTTCACACGAATTTTCCACTTTTTCCGATGAAAAGCTACACATACTCAACACAACTGACTCTAAGCGAAGCATTACAAAAATGAAACAAATGTAAAATACCGTTATTCGCATCCCAACACTCAACTCTTCTAATTACTCAAAAATCACATTTTTTTTATTATCATCACTATTTTTAATCACTACAATCACTAATAATTTATTAAAAAACACTAAAGACAACTTATTTTCTTAATTTTTCACATTTTCCGATAAGAAATTGCTTTGCAAACTATGCAACTGACTTAAGTGGACTATGCAGGGAAAATGGCGTAGTGACGCTCAGTTGAAAAATTTGACGTCATAAACGTATCTGATTGGTCCGCAATGACATCATAAGCAATAAGGGCTATTTTCCCCTGAACTACCACAACTTTTCTAATTAATTACTTTAACAATTAACTTCTTTTAATAATTATCTAAAAAATATAATTACCTCATAAATAATGGTATTTTCCTAATTTCGTCATAGATTTTACTCAACACACTGCTTAAGCTTACCCGATTACTTTCTAGCGCTTCCTTTGTCAGCAAGATAGACAAAACATTAAATATTTCGTGGAAAACTTTACATATAGGAAATTGTTGGTTAATTCACAGAAATTGTAGCAATTTTCATATTTCTCAACAATTTTCCACGTTAAGAATTTGTGTTGCCTATATTTGTTTAGAATTTTTTCGTTGAATTAGCATCTAGACAGCGTGTCTGTTCTGTGACCATTGTGTCTTACGCAATGTTGCCAAGTTTATCAATTCGGTAAAATTTCTAATTTTTAATTTATAATTTAAATTGGTTCTTTATATTTAATACATTGATAATTATAGATAAACAAATCCTAATTGATTACTTATATTTATTATTAACGTCGTGTGTACGTGCTTTTTTATTTCTTTAACGTAACTTTAGACATACTGTATGGTATGTGTGGTAACCTGTATCCGGTTACTAGATTTAAGCCACAGTTTATCCTAAAATTTGAGGTTATGTAGTTGTGAAAAAATAGGAAGAAAATATTGAAAAAATAGGAGAAAATATAATTAAATCGAAGGAAAAACTTCAATTTACCTCTCTGGTTTGTACAAAAGTACGTATATTGAATATTATTTTGAATAATTATTTTAAAAAAATTGCATTTTCCAGTTGCGTGCTTATGCCTTGGAAATTTTACTGAATTTGCGATTTTTATAAGTTTTATTTAAAAAATGTCTTCCGGCTCAGACAGCGAGTCGAATGCTAGTGGCAGTCGTTCAGCCAGTCCAGCAGGAAGCCCCAATCGTAACTCTGGAAGGTAAAACTTGAAAATAGTACAACCCATATTAAGGCTATCAAAACCCCAACGATATTATTAAAAAAATGATTTTAGGTCACGTTCAGTCACCCCCGCTGACAACGCTTCAAACGCCAGCCGTTCCCGTTCACCATCGGCCGAATCCAACAAATCCGAACGCAGTGTAGCCTCGTCAAATAAATCCCGTTCACGTTCACGCAGTGTTGGATCGAATGCATCGAATCGTTCTGGCGGCAGTCGGGCATCGGATGCTTCAAATCGATCCGGTGCTAGCGGTCGATCGAATCGTTCCAGTTCCAATCGATCCAGTATTGGGAAACCACAATCACCAGCCGGTTCAGCCAAATCCGGATCAACGAATCGATCACGATCACGAAGCAGTAGTCCTGACGGCGGCGATAAGAACTCTGCGGCCGGATCGAATAAATCCAGCCGGTCGAATTCTAGGTAAATTGAATTTTTTGGTTTTCAGCGGTGTTTTTGAGTATTTTTTCGATATAGATCGAGGTCTGCGTCACCGGAACCGGATCCGAAGCAGAAGAAAGACAGTGATGGTATGTTTTAATTTTGTATCAGGGGAAAATTGTAAATTATTATTTTAGATGATAAAGAAAAGAAGAATAACGGGGCTGCTGAATCTGAAGAAGAAGGCGAAGATCAAGATAAAGGTAAATTTTAACATTTTAACCGCGTATTATCTCTTATAGAAACACCTACTATTTGATGATCTATTTGAAAAATATTTTAACGATTTATTCGAGGGTGGTTAGAGATCATTTTACTAAAATTTGAACCTCGTAGCTCATCGGTGAGTTAGTCAAAAAACTCGTTTTTTTGTTGCAATTCTTGAAACCGGATTAAACACGTCAAATAACTCATACTGATCATTTTTGAGCAACTTTCTGATAAGCTACATAATTCAAATTTTGCCAAAATGATCTTCAAGGGGTTCGTTCTAAATTCTCAAAATATTTCTCAAATCGATCATAAAAAATTGAGTAAATTACGAATTGTAGAAGTGAGTGCTGCTGCGATTTTCGGTGATGCTGATGATATTAGCAGTGAAGAAGAAAAAGAACGAGAAGAACAGCAAGAAAATCAGCAACAACCAGAAGAACCACAAGAAGAAGAGAAAGGGGCAAGAAGTGATGAAGATGAAAATCAGGAAGATTCTGAAATGCGACAAGACGTAATTTTAATCAAATTCTAAATATTGTCTACTAATTTTCAATTTTAGGATGGTGAAAATGAACCGGAAACAATTCCAGAAACACGTATCGATGTCCAAATTCCGAAAATCAGTTGTGATCTAGGTCGTGATATACATTTTGTAAAATTACCGAATTTTCTATCGGTAGAAACCCGACCATTCGATCCAGAAACCTACGAGGATGAAATCGATGAAGAAGAGACACTAGATGAAGAAGGTCGAGCACGTTTAAAACTAAAAGTCGAAAATACGATACGTTGGCGTGAAATTGTGGATAAAGAAGGCAATATAAAGAAACAATCAAATGCTCGTTTAGTCCGTTGGTCTGACGGTTCATACAGTTTACATTTAGGTTCAGAAATTTTCGATGTATACAAACAACCCCTACAAGGCGACCATAATCATTTATTCATACGTCAAGGTACCGGTCTGCAAGGCCAGGCTGTATTTCGGACGAAATTAAGTTTCCGTCCGCATTCCACCGAAAGTTTCACACATCGCAAGATGACATTATCGTTAGCGGATCGGTCACAGAAGATTTCCGGTATTAAAATTCTATCGCAAGTCGGTGTTGATCCGGACCATGATCGTAAGAGTTTATTGAAGAAGGAAGAGGAGAAATTACGACAGACAGTACGGGCGTCTAAGCCGCGTAAAAAGGGCGATTCTACAACTCGATTACATTTGAATAATTCCACATATCGAGAAGATGAAGGCAGCGATGAAGACGGTGCGATATCGCTGAATGCCATCAAGAATAAATACAAAAGTGGAGCGGCCGCAAAAGGTGGTACTATCTATTCGTCTGATGAAGATGGATCGGATATTGAAGCGAAACGTGCTAGGAAATTGGATAAGGCATTAAAAGATTCCGAATCGAGTGCGGAAAGTGAATAATTTAATTTTTTTTTTAGAATAAAACTTTAAATTTAGTTTTATTTTATTGGTACACCCGCCATAGATTTGCTACGAATGCAACCCGATTTTGTCATTAGATTGTTGTTTTGCCAATGCGCGATACACTCAGAATTCGTTTTGAAATCGCTCTGCAATTTCTCCCAGATTTTCTTCTTCGGATTTAGGACTGCATCAGGGGAGCCGTCTTCGTAATTTTCGAAAAACACACGTTCGCCTGGTACACTACCCTCGGGCGCTATTAAAACTTCAATTTGTTTAGGGTCATCACTAAAATTGAAATTAAATCAATTTTAGGAAGAAAATTTGAAAAATTTACTAACGTTGAAGCGCATAAAACCATCCCTTGGGACTCGATACCGCGCATTTTCGTCGGTTTTAAGTTGCACAAAACCACAACTAAGCGATCTTGTAGCTCTTCTATTGGGACAAAATTAACTAAACCACTGATAATAGTCCGTGGTTGTTCTTCTCCTAAATCGATCTTTTCAACGTAGAGAGAATCGGCGTCTGGATGGCGGGACACTTCCACGATTTTCCCGATTCGGATGTCCAGACGACTTGGAAGTACCTCGTCCGGCACATTATTCGTTGCTACAATTTAAATTTTAAATACAATTATACAACCGCATTCTGCAACTGTTTATAAATCCGTTACCATGACAACGTTGTAGATAGAATAGTCACTGGTATTCTCTAACTTTTTTGACGATTCGTTACTAAGGAAGCTGTTTTATTCTTGCCTCTTTTCAATTATTTAATGAAATTGTAAAGAACAAGATAAAGTTCTGTCTATAAAGACCGTTGATTTCTATCATTGTCATGGTAACGAATTTCAATAAAGTTAGAGAATACGACTGGTCGTTGACCAAATTAATAGAAACGATGCATTCTAGTGAATTGTTGATCTGCCACGTTGTCATAGTAACGGTTCTACAAAAAGTTCCAGAATACGATTGATAGTTGAATTTTACTTTGTTTTCCTGGTGGCGGATAGGCTTTCTCTACCAGTTTCTTCAATACAGGATCCTCGAAAGTTTTCCTTATCGGTTCCAATAATCGATTAATATAAACTTCAATAGCGGCTTTCAAATCAGCCGGATGTACCTGTTGTTCTTGAAAAGCTCTCTCTAATTCTTCATAATTTTCATAAAAAATATCACCCCCATTAGCCTCCGATCTTGGTACAATAAATTTCTCGTTTTTTTTCAATAATGGAAAAACTACATGTTTAGAAAACGATAAAACTCCATTGTTTTCAATATTTCCCGGCTCACAGAAGGCTTTCTTCAATTTCTTCTTAACACTACTGGGGGAATCGAGCAGATCGATTTTACTCTCTTCTTCAGACGATGACATTTTCGCCCCAGTTAAACCCGGAACTAAAACAATAATTTCAATACAAATTTCTTTGAATTTATTGACAAATTTACCCATAGGATTCATTAAATGCGCCCGTTTCTGGTAGCCCAATTGCGGTAGATATTTTTCAGCAAAAGTGAAGATTTTACGTTGATCGATACCACCGAATTGTGCGTCAACTTTCAAATATTCCTCATCTAGAGCTTGTAATCCTGGATATAAAAGACCACTAACTAGAGGATGGCTGACTTGTTTAACAACTTCAGCACCGGCTTTTTTTGCATCATGCTCCGTGATAATCGAGCTTAATTTATAGACATCTAACGTATATTCTTTGGATAATTGGTAGTTGGTGCCTTTGACGAATTTTAATTTGTCTAAAGGCACACCGATTGATTTCAACATGGCTTTAATTGATTGTTCATAATATTGCACTCTCAACGCTAACAATTCCCAGGGTGCTTTCATATTATCTAAATAAGCATGAAGATCGGCAAATAGGATAGTCACTTCAACACCCGCTCGAAGAAAATCGGCAATCTTCGACATAGGCACAAAATAGGCAATGTGCGGTTTACCGGTCGTTGCCGTGCCCCAATAAACCTTCAAATCGCGCGTCTTCAAAATCGTCTTAATTTTATCTTCACCCAGAACTTCCTGCAGGTTTCTCGTGATCAAATCGTACTTTTCTTCCGGCGTCATATTGGGAATTCCTGTAACACAATAATTGCATCATTTTCCATATGTTCATCATTAAGAATCCATAAAATCGCATTAAAATAATTATCTAACCTTAATTTAATCAAATCGATAAAATTACACTTAAATTCTATAAAAATTAAACGATTTTCGTTGGAAATTGGGGCTTACACGTAAATACCTCCGTCACGGCACTGAAACCGCATTGACAATTAAATTTGAGGTTAGATTCAATTTGAAATGTCAAAAATTCGGTGATTGTGATTGGTTGAAATCGGCGCTTAATTTCAAATATTTACACAAATCCTTGATTAATTTTACTAAAAATAAATTACTTTCATTCAAATTCCACGCACAATCGTCCTTCTAGATTGTTTTACCAATTCGCGTACAATTTGAACAAATTTTAGTTTTTATATCGATTGTTGTTAATTCTTGTTGGATTATTTAAGGTTATGTTTATTTCTAGTTTTGTGGTTGTTTGATTTCTATTCAAAAAGTTCGGAATGAGGTCGTTGATGGATTGAGGTCAACTTTCACTTGACCGTAGAAGAAACTATGAAAATTACACATATCTGATGTACGTTAATTTAGTTTTCATATATAGTCTATAGTGGTTTTATCTAGAAGAATGTCTTTAACGAAATTTGGTTTATTTGTTAAGAATCAACGTTATTTACCTGCGATTCTTAAATTTAATATCAATGAAATTTATGTTAATCGTAGAGGAATTGTAACTAGTCAAGTGTGTTGTGTTAAAACAGCTCAAGAACGAAAGCCTGACTGGAATCGTGCTGTAAGTGAAGCTGAGAAGATCGTCGGCTATCCAACATCATTTCTAAGTTTACGTTGGTTATTAAGCGATGAAATCGCTAATGTGGCTTTACATTTACGCAAATTGGTCGGATCCAACCATCCTCTACTCAAAACAGCCAAGTTAGTATCGAATATTGCTGATAACTCCCACTTATTCTTATTATTTATAGGGGCTTGTTGTATAACGGTAAAAACAACATGCAAGCCTGGGGATTGATTGTTTTGTTGGTATCGAAAGCAGCTGGCCATTCTTCCGATATACCCGATTTAGAACAAGATAAAGCCGCTGGAGTTTTACACAGCCAACGCGCTTTAGCCGAAGTTACAGAAATGATAAGAACCAGCCATTTAGTCCATAAAGGTTTAGTTAATTTACAAACAACGAATGCTGATACAACTGGCGATATGACATTCGGCAATAAAATTGCTTTATTAAGCGGCGATTATCTTCTAAGTAATAGTTGTGCAGAATTAGCGAATCTCCGTAACCAAGATTTAGTTGAATTGATGAGTTCGGCTGTACGCGACTTAGCTGAAGCTGAATTCGTCGGTCCGCGCGACAAACAAAACAATCCACTACCAGCTAAACCACGTACGGATATTGTCGAATACAAACAATTCACCGATAAAACTCTAGAACCGTTGGTTGTTAGTGAAGCCTTAGGTAATCCACGAGCCGAATGGACTTTAAGGCACGTTTTAAACGCTGGTAGTCTACTTGGAAAATCCTGTCAAGGTACTTTAAAACTAGCCGGACATCCGATTGAGTTACAAGAACAAGGCTATCGGTTCGGTAAACATTTAGCGTTAGCTTGGCAGGCGTGTTTAGACCGTGAACCGTTCATGCCCGGCGGTACCGGTGCTTTCAGTCTGATTTCAGCACCTGTAATGTTCACATTACAGCACAATCCGGAATTGTATGCGGAAATTGAGAAGGGCCAAGAGAATGTGGATGATGTCGATTATGAAACGGTGAGGAAATCGGTTTTGTCCGGGCCTGGTTTGGAATTAACGAAACAATTACAAAAGGAACACTCCAATGCTGCATTGGAGGTCTTAAATCAACTGCCGGCTTCCGATGCTAGAACTGCATTAGCTAATATTATCGCAGCAATGCAAGATTTATAGAGGAAACATTTATTATTGTCTTTATTTTAATTGAAGGTTTATGGTAATTTTATATTTTTAGAACTGTGATATCGCGCAACAATTTTCCATATATTACGGTGACGGGTACAATTTTTAATTACAAATAAAATAATTAAACAATAAGGAAAATTGTAGTTTTTTAAATTTGTGTAGTACGCCCCTGATACCCTCGCGTTGGAGGTGGCTAAGCTTACAATTAGCCCCAAATTATCCATTTATTATCAATCGATAAAAATTGATACTCATATTTATTAAAATTTTTAAAGTTTTTTCGGTATACCGTTTTTTCTTTTAAATTATTAAGATATCTTCGAATAGTTCGATTTTAATTTAATATTTGAATTTGGAGCTACAATTAGATATAGAATATAACCTCAAAATGTCGATTGTTTATTTTGTTGATAATTTTAAAATACTCATTAGAGGTACCACCGAAAAATGTGAGCACGTGTTATTTATTTAAAGCTACATAAAAATAGGATTAGTGTGATTCTCTTTTAGTTAACATAACCTAAGGTATATTAATAGCTAATTATATAATGTTAGTGAATAAATTGCTTCGTTTATTCAATAAATCGCCGAAATTCTCAAGAAATTTAAGCTACACAAGTTCTAAAATTAGCAAAGATTCTAAATGGAGCAATGTAGTTAACGAAGCTGAAAAAGTCATCGGCTATCCAACATCATTTCTAAGTTTACGTTGGATATTGAACGATGAAATCGCAAATATCGCTAGTCATTTAAGGAAATTGATCGGTATCAACCACCCGTTGTTAAAGACTGCCAAGTGAATTACCCGTAGTTGTATTGAAATCGTAAAAATCCAACAATTCTTTTCCAGAAAGCTTCTGTTGGGAAACGAATCACCCACATGGGGCCTAGTTGTGTTGTTAATCTCGAAAGCAGCCGGTTTGAATTCCAGCTTTACCGAATTGGAATACGACCGTACAGCTGGTAATTTGATCAACTTTTAAACCAATTAAAATTAAACATTTTTAATCTTGAAGATATCCTACATAGTCAACGGATTTTAGCTGAGATAACCGAAATGGTCAAAACTAGTCATTTAATACATAAAGGCTTAGTGAATATCGAATCAAATTCAGAGTACATAAACGATCTGAATTTCGGTAATAATTTAGCATTGTTATCTGGCGATTATCTATTGAGTACAAGTTTCATTGAGATTGCCCGTTTGAAAAACCCTAAAGTCCACTATTTAGTGTCGTCAGCGCTTCGTGATTTAACCGAAGCGGAATTTCTGGGGGTGCGTGATAAACAAAACCAACCTCTACCGACTGAACCGTTAATAAGCCAAGACAACGTAGAAATCCCGATCGGATACGGCGTTGAACCGTTCCGTATAGAGCCAGTTTTGGGCAATATGAAGAGCGAATGGATTTTACGAAATATTCTAAGTGGCGGTAGTCTACTAGGCAAGAGTTGTCAGGGTAGTTTGATGTTGGCGAATCACCCGGAAGATGTACAGCGTGCCGGTTATGATTTTGGGCAAAATTTTGTTCTGGCCTGGCAGGCGTCTATCGATAGACATTGTCTCGAACAGGACAAATTTAGTCTAATTTCAGCACCGGTAATGTTCCATTTGGAGTACGATCGGGGATTCTATAAAGAAATCTCCAATATTGACGATGTTAATAATGTCGATTATGATTATTTACGGAGAATACTCAGTAATGGTCCTGGGGTTGATAGAACTGAACAACTCTTGCAGGAGTTTATTGACAAATGTTTAGAGAATCTCGACAAATTCCCCGATAGTGATTCGAAATTAGCTTTAATTAATATTCTTAAGACATTGTAATTTATTGTTGACTATTAAAATGTTATTCTGTTTCTATCTGGACAATTTTTCGGGGATAAAGTCGGCATAACAAAGCAGCAATTTTTGCAGCTTGACTCCCTTAGTAATCTCTTCTAAACAACATTAAAACACCCATAAAGAATGACAAGTGGCCGTTCAAAAGTATAAAAGTTTCCATGTTTTGTTCGTCAGTAACTAACTCCTTTTATTATTTTTTTGTCTTGTATTCAAACAAAATTGTCCACGCTCCACTCATATTTAATTAGAATTATCCAACACTAATAGTTGTAGAGTTAATTAATCTGTCCATAAATTTATAATAGACGGGCGGTTAAGTGATGCCAATTAAATAGATTACAATATACCCGGTAGAAAAGATATAACAGGGTGTAGTAGGTTCAACAGGATTGAAAAGTATAGGGGAATAGAAAAGGTTCAGGATACTTGCGAACAAACTTATCAAATTTATTGTGAACGCGATAGCTGCGGAACGATGGGGTTTAAAGTTGAAATATCACAGTGAATAGAGTAGGGTGGTAATGGTGAGATCCGGTGATATCGAATCTGAATAAAACGCGGTTAATTAATTTGTTCGCTGAATAAAACGAATATTTGGAAAGTTTGAGCAGCAACACAATGAATCTTGCAATTTTTACGGAATTTGGAAAATGAAACAAGCTGATGAAATTCTTTGGAGGATACCTTGAGGCGATTCTTTGAATTCAAATTATTGCTAAACAAAACGTGAGAATCGGTTGAAATGTTGGAATTTGGGTGAAGAAGGGGTCTTTCTTGTTCAATATTGTTAGAGAGGGTGACAAGTGGATAATATATGGGATTATTAGAAAGATGCGCATCTGTAGCCTGGACAGGGCCGGTGCAATGCCTAGAAATTTTCTTTTCTGAAAGCTAAATCGTTAAAAATAGAAAATTTAGCTATTTTTGGTAAACTTTACGATAGTTTCGAAAATTTCAAGGCAATCTTAATCAGTTTTTAAAAAAATTTGCTATTGAATCTTGGACAATCTTGGGGTTAATTTACGGTTTTTGGTTGAAATTTTGAGACATTTTAGCGAATTTTGGATTGAATTTTCAAATTTTAGAACCCAATTTTTGTTAAGCTAGTTTTCCAGATATAAATCCGGAATAAGAGGTCTTCTGATACCAAAGATAGTCGTCCTGTGACCGAATCTTGGAAAGGAAACCTAGAGCATTATTGTGGGGTTAATTTTGGTTGAAATTCGGAGACATTTTTAGCGAATTTTGGACTGAATTTTCAAATTTGACAACTCAATTTTTGTTCAACTAGTTTTCCAGATATAAATGCGCAATAAGAGGTCTTCTGATGGATAGTCTCCGTTACGGTCCTGTGACCAAACGAGCGGCAACAAATTAACGCAAAAATGAACGAATAGAAGTCGAGAGAAAGAATTGAATACAGCAAAGTTTCTAAGTTAATAAAGTTTTAAAAGATAAAAAGCATTGGAATTTCATTGACAATCTTTTGAACGCTTCACTAACCACACTCGGATTTTATAGAACGACATTTCTATTATTTCCCGATTGTTTCTACTTTTTCAATATTTGATACAAATTTAAACTCTTCTCGTCTTTTTCTTCTTCTTCGTTATTGTCATTGTTGTTTGAAGATTAATGAAGGATAATCGAACTAAGGGTGTTTTTTAATCTACCAAAGTGGATGTAAAAGTTCTCTGTTTGGTCGTTTCAATTTCGACAATCTTATCAAATATCGATACAATTCAACTGTGTATTTTATAGTGTTCTGAAAGTTTCCTAAACTTGTAGATAAAGTGTAAATCTTTAACGTTTTTTTGCAATCCATTTTTCCAATGATAAGACGGTAGAGTTATAGTTTAAATAATGAAATCAATAATTGCGGCAAACTTTACATGAAATACTTGAACTCCATTAAATCCTTGGGGAGTTTGACCATATCCACTCTATACCTTGTTAGATTCTAGTTTGTTATGGTAATTAATGTATATTTCCTGAATACAGTTTAACAGGGGGATTCTCTATAGAATCACCAGATGCGACTATTCTCCTTTAGAATTTGGTTTTCTAATTACCGAGGGAGTATGTCAAGCTTATATTGCATAACAACAACAACCAGATGAATTCGAAATTCGCCTTTTAATCTTTACAAAATCGTGAATGTTGGTAGATTTACGGATTGATGGAGTTTTACAAGGAAAGATCAATGCGTACTCACATCGTTTAGTAAATAGTCTCCTGTGTGGAGCAAGAATTCATCCGGAAATCGTTCGTTTCCCGTTCTATATTCGGCTATTATTAGACGAACACTAGACATTTCAATATAACGGAATAATTTAACAAGGACGATATTCCACAGTGAAATAACGCGAAAAAATAATTACAGAGAGAGGATTTAAATAGCCACAATACAGTGAGTACCATCGATTTCAAATAGAAATTGGCAGTTATTGATAAACGACAGAAAACATATTCGTTATATTTTCCGTTTTCGTGTTGTTTATTAAAGAATCAAAATGTGCGCTGTATTTACGTATGAAAGAAATCAAACAACCTTATAGTGTACAGCCAATTTGACTGATTTATATTCAGCGAAAAACTTGCGACATAAGGAATATTTACATAGACGTTACTGCTGCTTGCCACCATCATCACCACTACCATCACCACGTCGTCGTCAGGCTAAAATTTTTCCCGTCTTTTATTTAGTTTTTTTCGCAATAACAAATTCTGATGAACATTGAGTATAAAACATGCACGTCACATCATATTTTCCACGCTGATATAGAATGCTGTTCTACCAAAGTTATACAGCAGAAACTGTAATTTAACAGTAAATCAAAAACGACCATGACAAAACGACAGTTTGTCAAATATAAAAGCGAATTATAATGGAAACTAGTTCAATATATTAACTCGTGGAAAAATTCTCCAACAATTTAGATAAACGGATAATTGAAATCCATGCAAGTGAGGGCGAGATTCGCGATTTGGATCATCTCTAAGCGACAATTTTACAAAAATAATCGCCCAGATATCCACTAAATGTTCTAATAACTTTCGTTGGTTACAACCGAACATTTAAAAGAGTTCCACAGATCCAGAAATTTAATAAAATCGAATAGTTAGGTCCAATTTGAGGAAAATTTTGGATTTACTTGGTTGGTTTTATTATTCGTGATTTTTTTGTTACAAAAATATGATAAGGAGACGATTAGAGGCGAAATTAACTCGTCACAAATAGAGATTTCGGCAATTTCCAAGCCGCTTTGCCAATATTTTTCTTAAATTGTCAATTTTAGGTAAATAATAGTGGAAATAGATGAATAAAATCAAAATATTTAGCAGAAACATCGCAAAAATGCCACAAGAGCTAAAAATCAAATAAAAGGGGTGGTTTTCCAATCGACATTCAACCCCACCTCTCTTTAAATGATTTCAACTCAAAAGAAGGTGAGTTTACCATATACAAAGAGAATTCCAGCCCCATAACTCCAACCATCAGATAGAAGAGGGCAATAAAACCGAAAAAGAACGCACATAATAGTCTATAGTTTCACCCTTTAGATAAAAAGTGGTGGATTTATTCGGATTGTATAATAGCCGCAAAGTCCTTTTTAGTTTTCGAAACAATAAAATATATCAACCTATTTTCGTTATATTTGAAATAGACTGATTTTATATGGTGGATTATAATTTTTTTATATTTTTATAAATGTTAAAATCGGTAGTTTATGAGTGTTGTACGAATGGTGGATGCGCCGGGCGTCAAATAGTGGTTTTGTTTCGTTTTTTTTTCTAGGGTGCAATATACAAAATTACGACTTCAGTCTTCTAACTTCCTTATTTCACCCCTCTCTATGTCATATTAACAATGTGGCGGCAATAAATATAATTCTTCGGCTCCTTCTAGCGGCGAATAAGATTCGTGAAAACAGGAAACAATCTCTCAAACTATCCGGATTGTTTCTGATATTCCTCACATCCGGTTCTATTGCTTTTCGTTTTGTCATTTTTCACGGGAATTATTTTGAATTAATGTTTGTGGCAGTTTGTACTGATTATATTTTAGAATTTCTGGAAGTATTTGCGTCTTTTTAAAGCTCAAGCTGATCGTTGCTATCACTTCAACTGCATTAATTTTTAATTAGTGTGAAAGCTTTGATGGAAAGTAGGAGCTTTTGATGGAATCTCTTCATTACCAAAGACAATTTCTAATCAAATTTACTCTGTTTGATGGAGATTTTGATTTGCTTTGTCTGTATCGGTTTTCTTTATTTATTTATTATCTTTTTGTGATTATAATTTTTTGACGTATCTGCAGGGGGTCTGCAAAATCGTCGCCTTATAAATAAACAACAAACATGAACGATTTTATTTTTGTTGAGTTTTTACGAATCACAACTTAAATAAATTCCATTATTCTTTTCGTATAATCCAGTGCGTCCGCTTTATAAATCATCCAAAAAACACTGGAATGGGACACAATATAAGAGGGGTGTATATATGACATATCTCTCTATATATATGTATATACAGTGTATGAGAATATCATATTTCTAGCATTGAGGGTGAAAACATTGGACGAATTTTTAACATTGGCGACGAATTATACGAGTTCGACGCCAACGAGGCAAACTTACTATAACGTGACGATAGATTTTTGTAAAAATCCCCAAAGATAAAAGTGTAATGTTCGATTCTATTGCTAATACGTCATCGGAAGTGTTTGCAATAGACTTCCGGTTGAACGGCATCTTCTCGTATCCTTTATCCGCAGAGACGTGGTAGAAACTAAACTGGGTTGTCCGTTTTCACGCCACCGTTGACGGCTTATTGCAATTTTGTCCTTTGATCTACTCGTTTTTCTATCGATCAGTCTAATCGTTTTAAAAGAAAACGAATAAATAAAATTGTTGTGAAATTTATTCGTCGATAATCGCAACTGTAATTTCGTAGAGTCTTTGAGTGTGGGGCGGCGTCCGATCTTCCTTATTGAATTATGCGCTTGATGGCCGCATTGTAAACGAATACATCGAAAATAAATTTTAGCAAAGATGTATAGCAACTAAGGGTGATATTTTATTATTTGGCCACAGATTCGTATCTTAAACTAAGAGAAAACCGGGGAAATATATGGCTGGTATGCAAATTGAATTGTTTTCGATTTATTGTTATTTCTATATGTGAAAATTTGATATGTCTACAACATGTTTTATTGGGCAAGTTTTTTCCTCTTATTTATACCGAATTAAAAATCGTCTAACCTACATCACAATTTATTTATTTTCTATTCAAATATTCTTCAACCACACCGACTATTATTGCAAGTCAATTTAACACAACGAACAACAACATGGAAATGGTGTCCAAGTATTTCCTTTTATAGCCGCATTGAACAATATTGTTCTTCAATGGTATTGTTACAGATATTTATTGAAGCTTCAAGCTTTTACTGTAGAAAAGTCATCGAATTACAGCCACAATTCCTCGAGAAAATTACCCGATCTTAAACAAACGACCACCGAAACGAACTCGATGAAATATTCAAGAGATAAAAGTACAAATAAGTCAAAGATAAGATGTCCGATTGATAATTCGAAATATTGGAACATGTATTTATTAGAGAATTGTTTTTGTTCTAGACCATTTAGTAAATGAAAGACCGGCGAACATGTCCAAGTGGTCTCAATAAAATCCTTATAGCGTTTTATTGTAATTTAGACGAATGTTTCTCGATCTTAATTCTTATTAATAATCCCGGCGAGTTTCCCATCGGCTAATAAAATCCGTTTTAGAGATGATTCATCGTTATATAAATCGTACGAAATTCGAAGAATATGTGTTGTCTTGACGGTTGAATACGTGATTTCTTCCCGAGAAATCGTAAATTTAAAAAAAATCTCGATAATTTCAACAAATTTAATATTCCATCAGTTTATACGAAACGATAAATCTCCCGGCGCATCCACCATTTCGAACAACAGTTGTATTGTGGGGGGCATTTTTGTATCCAATCATCGGAATTTTTCCGAAATCAACAAGAAAATCGTCAAATAAAAATTTTTTGGAGCATGCGAACCGAATCTAACTGCTATCAGTATTGAAATACTGACAATCGCATCAGTAATGTTCCGTTTTCCGGACCGGCAACATCACAACGGTGAAAGAATCGCACACTATTCAGACAATCACGTGTTGGTTGCATTAGAAAATTTCGATCAAATTCACAATTAGTCTTGTTTGTTTGGTTTTATTTCATAGTAATGTAATTTAATGGGGAGGTTCTGGTTTTTTCGATCCGGGAAGATCAACGAAATAAAATTTTATTAAGTCGTTTAAGGATCGTTAAAAGTGTTTACAATTCAACTAATGCCAGATTAAGTGGCACGGCACATTTAACATCACCGCCACCGACCGGAACTAGATAAAAGATTAAAGCAATTCTTATTGTAAACTTTACTAGAATGCATCGAATTTTTATTTACTCCACTTTGGTTGTATTCTTCAATACAATACAGGGTAAGTTTGAAATAGATTCGTTAACAGACGCTTAAAATATTTCCTCGCATTTTTATAATGATAAAAAAATATGAGAGCTTACACAAATAGGACTCGAGAGGATTTTTGGAGTTCGTGACAACAACTGTCTGAGAATGATAATCTCTAGAGATCTCCGTCAATTTTACTTCGTTTTATTTTTTTAGCCACTTCTCCCGATTTTTCCACCCAAAAACTACACCACTTTATATCAATAATGGGGTAAGAGGATATATTTTGAATAAGGGGGCGCCTGCCTGTAAATACCCCGATTTACATACGATGATTTACATGTTTAGTGGTTCTGACATTTTAGTATTATTACACAATTACATTTCTTTGTTCGAAGGGCTGATGGGGGTGGTTCTTGTAGATTACTTGATATTAAAATTACCATAATAATACACCACTAGTCTAAATGGTGTGAGCGACGAGGGGTGAAATAATTGAAACGTTAACGTTCCGTATTAATTTTGGTGTTTTTCTTTGTACCCCCAATGATCAAACATAAATATGTATGTGAGTAGAATTTGTATTATGATCAGCCCTTAATTATAGCCGATATTTTTCGATGAATTCCAATCGATTCTAGTAGATTAGCATTGATTTCTGTTATCAATCGATACAGTGTAGAATAAAATACAGCAAAATTTGGGGTGAGTTACGGCGCCACATACTCAGAAATACATTCCCATTTCTATCTATGGTTATGTGGCAGAGGACGATTGGGAATGGGGAAAAACCGGGTAATCGCACGTTATGTGCCCTAGTATCTTCTGAATAAAAGATCCACCCACTACCGATGTTGACTCTAATAAGTTGGGCTGTATATATGCGTTATGTGCTTAGAAATGGCCCATTTTACTTCTACCTATTTGAAGATATATTGCAAAATATTGCATTTTTATGTCCGACCTTTATACTGAAACTGAACATTGTTTGCCCCTATTATACAGTCGGATGATGCATTATTAATTTTCGGCCACAATAGGGTGAAGTTTTTGTTATCAACACTTGACCTGCAAGTGTTGAATTTCCATACGCACATGAAACTTTCGAATTTGGGGAAAGAAATTAAGAAATTGTGACAATTATTGATGTTTATATTGCGAGTAAATCTCAATATCTGTCCGAATCTGGAAGTTGTCCGATGAATTGATTTTGTGTCGTTTCTTGTGTTCTATTGGGAGATTTTTCATAATAATAGGACTGTTTGGTTGCTACATTACGGATAGGGGAAAATAAACCGAACAACAATAACGAGTTGTATTGTGAATTATGTTCGATTTTGGGACAAATCACTAGATCTTTTTCCAGGTCTGGTCGGCTTGAAGTCGATGCGTATCCGTGTACCAGAAATGGTAAAATCCGGCGAGACGGTAACCCTCTCCTGTGATTATGATTTGGAACAAGCCGCCTTGTACACAACCAAATGGTATTGGAACGATGTCGAATTCTATCGATATGTCCCCAAAGAATCGCCACCATTTAGAGCGTTCAACTTGCAACGAATTAACGTTGATGTAAGTCGAAATTTTATCAATTCAAACGAACGTAATAAATCTTTTGTAACGTAAATAACTCGAGTGAATCTTCCGTCTGACAGGTATCCCGATCGGGGCCCACTCAAGTAACTTTACGCGGCGTCCAAAGGGCTTTAACTGGTTTGTATAAATGCGAAGTCACTGCCGATGCTCCGCTATTCCATACCGACATCAAAATGGCTCATATGATAGTTGCAGGTATTTATCTACGAATTTTCTAAACGAATACTTAAAAATTTCTCGTTAGAATTACCGAACGGTAATCCAGTGATTAACATTGAACCGGCTAAAATCGAGATCGGTAAACGGATAGTAGCTGAATGCTATTCACCTGGATCAGATCCACCCGCCAATCTCACCTGGTATATCAATGGAATCGAGGTAGTAGATACTTTTAATCTGTCCCCTTATCTGTTCCTCTATTGATAGAGTATTTGAAAAATTCGGTATAGATAAGTGAAGATGATGAAAGTGTACGGATTGTGGAGACGGATATTCAAACGGATAGTGCATTAGGTTTACATTCGAGTAAATCGCAGATTGAAGTGACGACAAACCGTGGACATTTCCCAACGGGACGTATGCTGGTGAAATGTGTAGCGAATATTTATACGTTATGGTCGAAATCGGTGGAAGATTTCGTTATGGATGATACACCGCAATTAGCACCAGTTCTAGATTCAACTTCATCACAAAACCATCTAGACAACGTTATTGGTAAATCAAATTCGACTTTAAATTATCCAAAATAAACACGATTAATTTTCCAGAATTCAAAGAGAATTGCGCAATTAGTATAGAAGAATTGAAAATTTTATTACTAATATTAATAATTTTGATATTCTTAAGATAATAAGATTGAAAATTTAATTTTAAATAGAATAAAGCGTGCCTCAAACCCATTAAAGTTACACACCTACACGAGTTGAAAAATTCTTGTGAATAATTCAATTTCAATCAAGCGTCCATTAGTTTAACGGGAAACCAATTTAGACGGGCTCAAAATGAATCCTACTTTGCTAATAAAAAAAAATAAAAGAAAAATCAAAAACAACACGCATTCCTACAGCAATAAGATTTCGTAATTAACTGAAACAGTTAATTAAAAAACGTCAATATTGGATCGTTTCCGGCTCAAATCAAGCACAAGATCCTCACTGAAAATTAATTTCCATTAGTGAACATTTTAGTTTATACAAATGTGATAATACTATTAGAGATAAGATTAAATATTACGGCATTAGTAATTAGAGTTTGCCTTTTTTTCAAATTTTAATTCAACGATAAGAAAGTTTATTAAAAAGTTCTAATTTAGGAGGATTTTAAAGCGGGAGAAAAAAGAAGGCACGGCGCTTCTCGTGGAAATTCCCATTGTTTCAATTCAACAATAGAACAAAATTGGGCGAAAAAATACTGTAAACTTTGTAGAATCCGATTTTTATTGTAGGCAATAAAGTCTCAATCAATCAGTTTTTTAATTAATTTTAAACAACGCACCACCCCTTTGTCCTTTTACTGTGCGAAGGATAAGAAAGACTTTCGGCAATTAAATAGCCACTGTCAATTTTTTCCAACTATTTCCCTTAAACCCCCGAGTACTGTAGAATACGTAATGTAAATCTTAATTAACGTTAGAGTAGGTCGAAATTCTGCTAATTTCATATTTAAATCGTCCGTTAATTCTGAAAGCTTTATCCTGAAAGTTTCGTCGCAAATAATAATATAAAATTTATCTAGATGAATTATCAAAATTATCACGAAACTTGAATGCACACAATTTCCAACCGTTTTATTTTCTTTTTTAATTACATTACTATATTCTTTAGATGGATATAAACTCGCAGATAAGGCGTCGTACTAAACTAGAACATCTAATAATTTTTGGGAATATTATTAGATCGCGGTATGTGGTATAGAATAGATTGGATAATAAATCATCGATTTCAGTTAATTTTTGTCAAACTTTGTGTAATTAATTATGACTAGAAAGGCCTTATGTGTACAACTCTGTTCTAACACTGCTTCATTAAAATTACAATAAATCGATTGTCTTCGAATTTTCAATGATTAAAACACGTAAATATCCATCTATAACGTTCTATTTGTTGTGCTATTATTAATTCCATCAATAATAAAATCGGTATTGTTGAATTGAATCAATATAACGAGATATGTTGTAACGCCAGCGACAATCTATAACAATCCTCAATTAATTTCCCATTGTCTGTTTACTATTTATATAGATATATACTTACACTATAAAGTAAAGTGTAATCAAGAGGAAATAGGCCACAGACAGTGAAAGATAAACGGTTGTGGTACATTTGCAACGAATAGATCTCAATCTGGAAAACGTAATTTAACGGCGAAAATAAAAATTCGAATTACATTGACTCGAATACGATAGTGAAACGATACATTACCAAATCTTGCAGCTTAATATTTGAAGTATTGTTGCGTATCTTGTGCAAAATCCTCGGACACGTGTTGGCCTGAAAACAACACCGGAATCATTCGTGATTCTTCTGAATTTGTTAAAAAAATCAGTTGCGTTAAATGGGAAAATAAATTTAGCTTAAATATCGAAGATTTGAGGATATCCCGGCGCTTCCACCATTTTTGCACGCCAATTGAAAAATTGAATAGATTTAGTTCAAATAGCAAAGATTTTGAGATATTCCCGGCGCCTCCACCATTTTTGCACGTTTATTTCCTTAGGGACAATTTTTTTAATTGTGATAAAAATTAGAAATTTCGTGGATTTATCATAAAAATCAGTTGTCTTGAGTAAGAAAATAAATTTAGCTTAAATATCGATGATTTGGAGAAATACCGGCGCCTCCACCATTTTTGCACGAGTCTCCAATTCTTGACAATTTCTAGAATTGCGATAAAAATTGGAAATTTCCCTATTATTAAATTGAATTGTACAACAGAAAATCGATATTTTAATATGAATAATTGTCACGATACCTCGTCGCAAGTTTCGCTTGTAATCCAGACGATTAATGTGACTTCTAAAACGTTCGAGAATGCCCAACATGTGAATATTAAATCGTATCCTTCGGATGTTGTTGTTGTTAGTGGTGATGATTTTGAAAATTTCACAGAAAGCCAAAATAATGCCGTTACAATACTAACAAATGCCACAGCTATACGTAATAATTGTTGTACATAGAAAGCGTAATTTATTAAATGTGCTGCTTTCGTTAATTTGATATGTAAAGCGATAATTTGATCGACTATAAATACAGGATCTGATAATATCGTTAATGTTTTCGTTAAATTACCACAGATAATCGGGTTAATTGTGTTGTTTTTATCAATATTCGATGCTATTGTTACAATGCCGTCGTCTAATCCTTAATTTAAAAATTAACAAATTAATTAATTAAATTAAAAGAAATCGACTATAATTACCAGAATTGTGTTCGTCTTTCGATAGAGTTTCAAGATATTCATTGAGAAGTCTGAAACGTTGCCGAATTATACCCAAATAATGATAATATTGTAATTCCATTAAAATATTGATATAATATGGTAATAAATTCGTTATTATCGTAATTAATACTTTACAAACAACATAAAAATTATAGCCTTCATTATCCATAATTGGTGACACACAAACTATAGTAAATGATGAGATTATTACAACACCAAATATAAGCAAATTCAGCAAGATTTTTATTTGTACTTGTCTAGAATTAGAAATAGATTTAAATTAAGTTCACCATAAATATTCAATAATTACTTGTACGGTATCCATGCGGCTAAATGTTTGAGCTCAACATCAACATCGTCGATAATTCGAAAAGCTTCAGTTACCTTATTGGCAAATAAACAACCGAAAAATATTGAACAAGAGCAGATGATACTGGAGAAAACGTCTTGCCAATACCTCAATCGATCACTATTATTCTTTATTGCCCGTTTAAAATCGATTAAACTGTAGATTGTTGTAATTAGAATGAATACAGTTGATAGGAATGTTCGTATCAATTTACGTGGACAATTATGGAAATATTTCCGGTGGTTTTCGGCGAAACTCAATCGAAACGGCGCTAGGCCCATTTTCGTACAAACATAATATAATGGGAATATGGTCGAGTAGATGTCGAGGGGTTCTTTAAATTTTTTATAAATCGTCTGAACGAACCACGAGAACATCTTCTCGTTAACTGGCGGCGTTGTAATTGTTCAATTTATCGCACAACAATCAATCAATAATGTTTACTTAACTTTATTAACAACAATAATTGTAATAAGCGGCGCAATTTTATTAATTTCAACGCTCAATAATTTTTTGAAGCCAGAGGAAAGTCGCTTTAGGTGGGATATTTTGAAAATTTCAACTATAGAAGTTGTTTTATTTTTCGATTTTCTTGTTGTAAGTCCTCTAGGCGACTTCAAAGCTTTATAGTTTGGCTAGCTGTTAAAACTTGGGAAACGGTGAAAACTATTCCCATTGAAAAAGTCTTGTTTTAGAGTTGTTTCTAGAAAAAGCTCTCCATGTAAGACTCAACAATCTATTTAAAAATTTCCGCACAATCTCTATTGATAGATCAAATAGGGATTCTGGTCCAGTTACAAGAAACGACAGATCATTATCAGCTAGCCTGCAATTGTAATCGCAGATTTATCTGCCTCTCTGACACAAATCCAACAATAACAACAATAATACATCTCTATGTTACAATTTATCGTAACTGACATATTTCAAATCCAGTTTATTGTCGAATTAGTAGTCCAACATCCATTTATCGTTTCTCATTCATTAATTCAGTTGATAATTTGCAGTTAATCGAAATCGCTTTAGAGCGGCTAAACGCTAAACTGCACCTTTTGGACCCTAAATTTTCGATTGAATTCCAAAGATTCATCGCGAGAGTTTTATTCTAAAATGAAGAAAATTTGTAGACTTCAACGCAGTTTTGTAAAACTATCGGCATAATTAACACAACGTTGAATGCTCGAAAACATGTCAATAGTAATAAAGTCTTGTTGTTTACATGGGAATACTTTAAAAGCTCATTTCTCAGTGAAGAAAGAGACGACAATTTAAACTGTGGATTTGCAATTGAAATCAACCCAATTGAACACAATTTCTATTCAAAATAAACCTAAGGAAATGTTAACTATTGTAGTAGTGATGGGGTTGTAGAAGTGGGGAATTGTTTAGTCTAGAACGTTTCCAAAAACAACCCCCATAAGACGAGTGGTAGTTGGGAAGAGGCTGGAAATTTATCCAACACTAATTTGGTGTGTTTTAATTTGAATTTTCAAATTAAAATCATGCTAGTTTAACTAATTAATATTATTGTTTAATTAATTTTATCTAAGTAAAATAATTATAATTTGTATAAATTTCTCATAAAAATATAATTGTTTACAAAAAAAGCTCACCAAATTTAATAAAATATAGTTTTTACTTTTTTTGTTTGAATCATTTGCGTTTTTTCGGGATTATTTAGGCGAGGGTAACGGTGCATTCTCATCATAGAGCATCATCATTACACTGCTATTAGTCCGTCTCTTTTTCGGCTGTAATTGCAAGCAAACGTATAAAAACATTAAAATCGATTAAATAAATTTGATGAAATTACTTTATAGGAACTGGCGGAGATCTCTTCACCGCCACTACTACCGCTCGAAGTAATCCCATCTTCTAATGTTAATTTCGCCGATAATCCCTCTATTTCCATTTCAATGTAGAGCTGATTTAATTGGTCATTCACCAACATTGGCTATAAACAATTCCGAAATTTATTAAAATTTTAAACGACAATTCACAAAGAAATAATCACCTGATTGGTTTTCTTTAAGGCTAATAAATCCGCTTTTAGGATCTCTTCAATATCCCTCATCGACATTTGGTAGCGATAAATGATATCGGGGGTGATTGAAACCGCCTCCATCCACGGGGGGACGCGGTTCCGCAACGAAACGTTCCGTTTGCCCTTTGTACTCTGAAAACCGAACAAATTCAAGCGAACCAAAAAAATCAATTATACACGAGTGACGAGCTAAAATAGAGAGCTTATGTGTGTAATTTGAAAGGTAGTTCAAACATTTATAGGAGCATTTTTGTGAAAGTTTTTGTAAAATTTGGGCCTCGTAGCTCGTTTGAAAGCCGGTCGAAAGACGCGCGATTTGTAAAAACGCAGAAAACAGAGCGTTTTTGGCCAACTGTCCGATGAGCTACGGGTTCAAATTTTGCCCAAATAATTCCTAGGACTCTTCTATAAACCTTTAAAATATTTTTCTCTATTTTCTTTCTCTCTACTTTTAGTGTGTCCATTTCTTACATCTGACATTATTGCAGTTGAGTTTTGCTGGGTATCAGTTGTATTACCATCATTTGAACCGGAGCCATAGTCGGTTTTCAAAAATGATGAATACGTCGATGAGAATAAGCTCTCATTATCGATTAAACTGTTATCTAGTGAACGTCGTAGTGTTGTTGTTGTTATGATTGTTGGTTCTTTAATTTTATCAATCTGAAATTGAAATCGAGTAATAAATTATACAATCTTTTGTTGCTTTAATAATGAATATTTCATTTTTATCAAAGTTAATAATAATTAATCCAAAATGAAAAATAAATTATAGTTGTTTTGATCTAAATACTCACGTGAGGAATTGATGGCAATTTGCATCAACACCGCAGGATAAATGTACAACAAACATATGTTAGCAAACTTATTAATTCATTTTGATAATAAATAAAATTATTATAATAATTATTGGGGTTTTCTCCAACGACGTTACGTTAGTTTTTTAATTACTCAGAGAATACAACAGAAATTTAACATAAAATAAAGAATTTAGCGTTGATATTTATAAGGATAAAGAAGCCATGCAACAATTAAAAAATCAACGAATTTTTAACCTTTGACGGTCGTTGAAACGATTGCTGAATTTCGCCATCCGGAGGACTGACCAATGGTGTATCCGGCGAACATACCGATTGTAATGTCAAGTCCTTACGTGAACATTCCGACATTGCCTAGAAAAACAGCTTTTATACCTAACACCGCCCGAATTTAGACAACTATTATTATTAGATTATTATTATAATTATTATTAAAATTGGTTTCGCATTGTTTAATGAAATTATGTACAAATCCCCACCTCGATCCTCATACAAAATTGGTGATCGAGATCGAGATCAAGACTGTCTATTGTGTTTTAAAAGCAGACCTTATTCGCTACACTAGCCGAGGCCACCGATCCAGGTTCAGCTTTAACTGAAGTCGCTTGCGATGCGGGCCGTTGGAATTGTTGTAGAGGGCTCGGTTTCAAATCGTTCACAATATCGTTAGATTTCTGTTGATTTTCGGTAGTTAAAGGTACATTTGGTGTTATAGGAACTGGCAATACTGGCAATGGGGAACAGATTAACGGGGTTGATGGGAACATTGTGTTATAATTGTAGACCATTCCCGGCATATATTGTACTGCAATTATTATCAATATTATTTTGATTATTATTGAATTAATTGTATATCAATACATTGATATCTAGTGGGATTTAACGGATCGTTTAGATCACTATCATAAGGTCGTTGTTGTCGTGTTGGGATATAATAGACGGGGAACATTCCTGTGGTATAGCCGGCTATCGAGTTTTGTGTTGAAGTTGTCGTCGTCATCGGTGTTACTGTGACTGAGAACGGCGGCCACAAATTAACATCGTTCATCTGCAATTTGGGCAAATAAGGACAATTGGAAATATTGAATTGGCGCCCTTCAAAAATAGGTTGGTAAACTTCAATCTACGATTTATTCACTCTAAAATCCACGAATAAAGTTAATCAAAATCGAAGTCTTCAGGTTAGAATTTCGAGTAAACAATCGCAGAGGATCTGGTTATGCGAATTTGCCAACCCTTTGTTTTAAAAGCGCGCATTTCAAACTTTACAGCCTTTTAAATGCGATGAAAGTGGATCATCGAAATTTTCAATAATCTCACCTGTTGGTTATTCTGAACGGCCGTCACTACCGGATTTGGTTTAACACGTGGCTGTTCCAAATTCTGCCGGACATTCTGATGTTTATGTTTCGAATATTTGTGATTATCGCCTTCCCACGAATGGGAAACACTCCGTTTTATACCGTGATTTGGATGCTACAATCGACAAATTCTAATTCTTATCAAAACAAATCTTATCAATATTACCTTGTATAATATTTTATTGATTCTAGTATTAGAATTGTTGTTATTATGCTTGACTTTCTTATTTTCACGATCACGTGTTACTAACCGTTGTTCACGATGTCGCTTTATCATGATCTTCTCCATATCCTCATTGTGTCTGGAATTTTTTAAAAACAACCCTTATAATCACGTAACGTTAATCGGAATTAGATAACAAAAGTTAGATAATTGGAAATTTAATAGTAAATCTCAAAAAAATGCTAACTTATTCAAAATAGCCTCGGTCAGTTGGGGCGGCTTGTAGGAATCATTCGATAGGTGCGTCGTCCCGCTGATCGTTGCGCTTTCCATCTGTTGGTTGCTAACCGAGCTTAAATTACCAGCACTGCCACTGCCTGAGGTTCCGCTATTTTCGACCGGTGATAAGCATTTTCTGCAAAATTTCCCGATTATTTTCACCGATCAAATTATCGAACAAACTACAAATTACTGATTGTTTGTGCAGTCTTGAACTGTCGGTAGGATTTTGCCATCTTGGTCTGTATCGTTTGAAGCACTCGGCCGTTCACTACTCTCATCTGAAACTGTTGTTTTTGGTTTACTTTGAAAGAAACGCTCAATATTCTCATTATAATTTAATTGATTATAACTTGGTGGTGTTTCTGTTGATGATTTACTGTCGCAATAATCATGATGCGGTGATATTTCACCTAACATCACTGAATCTCTTTCCTGTAACGAAAAGAAACACAACTTGCAAATTATTTTGAAAATACTCCGGTATTTTTATGTATTTTTTAATTAAAATAAAGCTCCCGAAACCTAATTAATGTAATTAATAAGTGAATTAGTTCCCAGTCTTTGTGTTAGTTAAATTTCTCTACAGATTAAACTACTTTAGAAAAAATAGAACTGGAACATAGACACTTACCTTTCGCCTGGAACTTACCGAAATCGTTGGATCTGTGTCCTGTGGCAGATCTAAATGGGTGCCAGTTTTGTTCACTTCATCCATTATATATTCCATGAAATTCGCCAAATCTTTACACCGTTGCGAGACTTCTTGTTTAACCGTATCGATCGGACGTGTTAACTCCTAGAATTGTTAATTTTTATAAAGAATTCGATTAAATTTGTCGATATTTACTTTGTTGAGTAGTAGACGAATTTCGCCTTGAATCACTTTACTCTCCTTCAATATTTCTTCAGGTATTGGTTTTCTCTCATCCGTATATTGATCGAACATGTCCGGATTTTTCGGTCCTTGTAAAACACGATGTAAACCGATAACGAATTCTAAACGTTTCGACCAAGGATTGACGAAACTCGACCATTCCGTTTCGATCATAACAAAACCGCCATTCTGGACGGCGAATCGGTAGGGTTTACTCCGGAATACTGAACCGGCTACTTGGCACATCCTCATTACTTTACAGTAAGCAAAATATAAAAATTTGTAAGTTTTCAGTTTTTATTTAGTTTTACCAGTTTCGTAGACTTCTTTTAGAAATGACATATCTTCAGGGTGGTAGAAATCGAAAATTGATTTCCCTAACATATCTTGGGGTAGAAATCCAAAATTCGTTACAACATCCGGATCGACATGGCTAAAAGTACAGGCGGCTGTATGTCGCATACCGAATTTATTGAATTTAACACGCTCCTCAGGAACTTTATAAGAAGAATACACAGGACTGGCGACAATAACCAGAAACATACTGCCATTCGTATCCAAACTAGTTTTTTTATCGATCATATCGGTTAAATGCCGTAACGTTACAGTCAAATGGAAAGCCTGATACGAGACAACTTTCTCAACAACACCGAAACCTGACGATTTTAAACCGCGATACTTCCGCAAACAGACGTACAAACAACTCTTAATATCTACAAGATAAATCGATGAAATTATAAATTTTGTAAATCTTCAAAAGTACCTTTTTGTTTCTTTTGCGAATCGACTAAATGCAACGCAATACCGCTGGTAATTTGGCTAGAGAAGGTTTCACGGTCTTTCGGATGGACGAAATCTATAAACGACCGTCCCAGCCACATATCCTTGGGGAACCCCAAAACCGTCGCCAGACTGGGAGTGGTATACAGAACTACACCATCATACATTGAGATAACGCAACAAAAACCACCCTATTAAATTTTGTGGATGAATTTCAGTTTCTTAGAGTAATTATGGCTGGATTACCTCCGGTTGACAGGAGGCTTCTTTGTTCGGTTGACTAGTAGCATCGGTTATAACATTATTTATATCCATATTGTTCTTATTATCAGTCTGTTGATTCTCATCGTGGCACTCGACCGTCCAAGCGGGCAATTCTTTGTTATCTGGAACGTTCTCCGCTGGCATATGCAAAAAGGACATACCACAGGCAATGTGTTATACCTAAACCTTATACATCAAGCTCCAAACAAATAGAAGCGCGATTATCGTTTTAATTTTAGCTAATGTTGTAAAATCAAATTACTAATCCTAAGCACACCTTAAACTTAGTTATGATAAAATTAAATAAATCTAAGTTAAAGATACAGCTGTAGAAAAATTAGCCATTAGCAAAGAAAAAGATAATCAAAATAGAGCAATACAAGCAGAATATTCTAACTATTACCTGTAACAGGCACTATAACCGGCGATAAATTTGTTGTACTTTCACTAGTTTCGATATTATCGACTATCGGGATCGCTGTCTCTAATGCACCAGTATTTGCAGGCAATATCTCAATACCTTCAAATTTTCAAAATTATCCTTCTATCAATTAAACAAATAGTTAACTTTACCCATATTTGGTTCGATATTCTCATCGATCAAAGGAATGTTACGATTTTCTAGCGTTGAAGTAACAGCTATAGGAACATTTACAGCAGTTGGTGATGTCGCTGTTAAATTTGTTGTTGTATTTGTCGATTTCAATTTCTTCTTTTTGTGCTCTTTATTCCGTTTATTCGGCTGTTGAAAATCAATTTCGCCGCTATAAATTTGAAAAATCAACATTTATTTCGATAATTTAACAAACAATTCGAAAACTCACCTTTCATCCGGATTTCTAATGCCACCACAATACCCACTGCTGCCACTCGAATTACTTCCACTATGTCTCGATTTAGAACTGGCACTAATTGTATTTGAATAATTTATAAATAATTAATGTTGGAATATTAATGAGTGATGGTTTACCTTCTTTGTGAATTACTATTGCTGCAACTGTTCGAATAGCCTGAATCAGATATTTTCGTGTCTGTTGTTGATTTTGATTCCATTATTTGATTTAAATACAATTGTTTCTTAGACTGGATTCCTTAACTGGAATCGTCTAAAAAATTACGAATAATTTATAAATTAATCATGACGTGTTTTATTTTATTCAAGAAAAAATGATCAAGGCAAGATTATGCCAATAATAATAACGAAATATTGTTTTAAGGTCAATAATATGTTGGAAAAGTACATAAAGTCACGTGTACACTGCGATGGATGCATGTGGTCTTTTCTAAAAACAAAAAAATATTTAATGTTTTCTTCATTATTGTTCGAAATAATTGGAAATCCAACCGTTTCAAATCAAGCATAAAAGCTTTGTTTTCAAATTTCGTTGCACAACATCGTTGGGTTTTTATCAAATTAGCTGGCGCATTGTCGCGAAATAAATCCAACCTAAGGCTTGAGAAATTTTTGAAATTGCACCGATCGATGTGAATTTTAAAGCCAGAAATATGCGCGTTTCACCACCCCGAAGACTGAGTCTAAGCAAGTAGAAATTCCGGATCCACTCAACTGGTAAGACGGAAAAAATCGCGAATTACAAGTCAAGGAAAACCAGCAATGCTACTCCTCAACCTTAAGCAAAAATGATTCTAGATTAAGGTCACCGTCAAGATTCAGCCTCGACTTTACAAGCAAACCTTGTCTAAATAAAAGGGTACAATAAGTCTTGAGACCAATTTCTATTCGGTTTATAGAGAATTAATTAAACTGAAAGGCTTTAAACAACTTCAAAAGAAATGGGGATGTTTAATTAAAATATAAATATATTGGGATTTTATAAAAAGAATTCCGTCATTATATTTGCGTTGGCCATTCCATCGATTCAGACCTATTTTCATCCTGATTCTTTGCATAAACTCTATAATTAAAACCACAATAAACAATAAACTATCCACTGAGAATCATTTTACTAACTACCCAGTATTTATAAGCGAAATTAACTATAAATAAGCGTATTAGAATCAATTTTTACGGACCTTATTGTTGTTTGAACAATAATGTTGAAAAAATAAAGGAAATATAATTAAATACAACCTTTAGATGCACTTATATAATACGTTATATAATTAGACAACAATTAATACTTTATTTTATGTAATATCTCCGATAGGTTGCCCTGAATTACTGAAATTAATTCTAAATGAATTATTACATAAGTTATCTAAATAGAACCAAGCCGCATCTATCCATAAATAATAATCGACAACAAAACAAAAATAGAAATAATCTTTTTTATAATTAACAAATGTTAATTTCTTTAAATTTCCCGCGTTATCGACGCCTAAAGATAGGCAATCAATTATACAATTAACGGCGCCAATTCAAACTACTCTAATCGATCTATCGATTTAAAACTATATTGTTGATTTATTTAACTTGAATGCTTACTACAAGTGGTTATTTTTGCGCATTATTTGTATCTATTTATAAATTAAATCACCAAATTCGATTCAATTAATCGATACTAATAAGATTTTCGAATTGTTGTGTCGTAACGTTTCTGTGAATAATGAAAATTCTCATGTCTAGCAACGTGTTCTTCCTTAAAACACACTTCTGCCAAATCCAGACCGAAAACTAAACTTGTCGAGGATTAAATCTATAGATCCTCTTTATTTTATTCTATACGGAGCACGTTCATTGGCACGTTATGGATAAATTTCCATAAAATACACATTTCTAAAATATCAATTAGAATATAAACTTGAATAATCTTCTAATTATACAGAAAACTCAAATGCGAGATAAATTTGATTAAAATAATTAAGTAATAATAAAAATAAATTTAATTAATAATTAAATGTTAAGGTTCTCTCGATAGCGCATTCACGTTGTTATGAACGTGCAAAAATATAACACAATAGATATAATTATGGTGTGTATTTTAAGACGAGAACAAATCGTTGTATACAAGCGATTTTTAAGGTTTATTAATAGTTGATTATAATTAGGAAATTGATGATATTTGCTCTAAAATTGACTAGTTTTGTGCTTATACGATTTATAAACGACAACAGTACCGGACTGGCGCCTTCGGAGTAGCCCAAGCAATGAGCCTCTTTGGTCCCAAATTTACTTGAGGTGAAAACTGAGAAACTAAAAAGCGGGCCCACTACTTCGAAGCCCACTGGGCGATCGTCCGATAAGCCAGTCCACCATTGAATGATAATTTTGTCCAAAATTCGAGTTCAGTCTTAGGATTACAAAAAAAAGCAACAATAACAAATACAAATTTGTATAAATTGTAAATTTGGCGATTTCTAATTCATGTTTTTCGAAAAATTTCCAAAACAATTCAAATAAAAAAATTCTACTTACTCCTCAAACTTTTACCAAAAGTCGTCATTGTTTTTCTTGACCAATTTTTTTTAAATATCGACACTTATTGTTTATTAGTTAATTAATCAATAATAGATAAAATTTGATTTATTATTATTCTTCTTATTATTATAACTATATTATTATTAATATTATTATTGTTATTACTACAGTTGTTATTATCGAAAGAAAGAGACTTTCTTTTGCTCAACTCGTTGCAGTATCGCACTGGATCAACTCGACAGCATGTAATGAGCACGAATAATAAATTGATGAGACCTAGCTAGCCTCATGTTAGCGATAAACTAAATCACGCTAACAGCAACGTGAGCTTATAACTTGGTATCAATACAAACTTCTAAACACATACACAATTTATTCTATATAAAGATTTATTGTAAAATAATATTATGATTACATGAAGAACATATAAATAGAAAATTGTGTCAACCTGAAACCCCTCTAATTCACACTCAACCCCTCAGTAATTTGTCGAAAAATAGAAAATTATGAAAAATATTTGCAATTCGTACGTACAAATAGAATTTGGCGGAAACTATAAAATTGCACTTACAAAATTTAAATAAACCACGTCTATCCTCTTCATATTTTTATTTCTTCCATTTTACCCAAAATTGCAGCTACTTTATTGTTGTTAATCAAAATAATTATCGATTATAATTGGTTTTGTTAAAAATAATGCTCATTTAAAATTCAAATAAACCGCCAAAAATTTTAAATTTGGTTTTGGGGAATTTTACTTTTCACCCTAAATTGTTGGCTGTTCTTTCACGAGTAATTTATTATGGTTATAATTATTAAAAATAAATAAATTTCTTGAAAATTCGTCTAGTTTATAATAATAGTCGATAATTATCCCGTAATATTTACAATTTATTATAAATATTTAGAAATCATGTGGTTGTTTTAGTGTTTTTTTCGTTTTTTCCCTAGAAATGGGGTTGTCGGCCCTGTTCCGGCTAACTTCATTGACATTGTAAACTGAAAGTATGGCGACATGTGTCTGTTAGTGGTCGTTTGGAATGTGATGAAATTTATAAATTTTTGATCATTATTTACTATTACTTAGTTTTAATTAATATTTATTTTGTTGTCTCGTTAAAATAATGGCATCATTACAATATGTTGTCCACCCTTTACCGGGTAACGAGGAACAATTCAATGATCGGTAAGCCATTTTCATCATCGTCCACCATTTTACTTTCAAAATGAATTCGATACGTTTTCTGGCTACTATTGAATTTTTTTTCAATTGAAAAATTCCGCAATTATTCGATGTAGGGCATGAGTTTTGATTTTTTATATACCAAAGAATTTCTGGAACATTCTCGTACAACTAATTTGCAGCGTTTTTGATCAAATTTAGAATTGCATAAGCCCCCGACTAGTTGTCCGTTGTGGCGTAATATGACAGACATTAGCATCACGAAAATGTCCAAATTGATTATCAACGATTTAGCAATTAATTTATCTCAATTTTTCTATTATCGTTTCATTATTGTTATTATTTTGTAGATTGAAAGAAGTTGCCGATAGAATCAACAGATTAGGATACAATACTCATCCTGGATTGGCGAATATACGTACGACAATTAAGAAAATCTGTTTAGGACCCACCTATATTGCACTATTATTAGACGATGGTCGTATTTGTCGTTTGTCATACAATATTTTATCTGATCGATTGGATCTTAGCAAAAACGATCAGACAAAAAAGTAAGTTTCGGTAGAATAGGAAATAATCTCATTATTTTCCTGGAAATTTTCAAAAATTAATAGAAATTTTCTTGTAATTCTCAAGAAACGGTTCCAAAGGAATTTGTTGGCGTTTAAAATTCAACAATGAATGTATTTTTTTTTTAAAGAGTAATGTCTTAATTCTTCCGATAGGAGTAAAAAAATTTTCAGTTTTACAACTTTATCAGTTGTACAAGAATAAGATTTCGTGAATAAATAAAATCTAAAATGTTAATCCAAACTATCTCACATTAGGCTACAGTTTCATGAATCGAATAATATTTATGGTGAACGTTTTAGAATAATTAGGATCTGTAATTTTGGAAAATTAATTTAAAAATAGTCATTTACCGACCAAGAGTGGAAACGAATGTGTTCTCATACGAGTTTCACAAAGACCGTTTCCACTCGAGTTACGTACACTATTTTTTTCTTCGATTGAACAGAAACTGAAAAATTACTCCTGAAATCTGAAAATTCTATTATCAAAAACGAAAAACAATATTTCCCCTAATAATCTCTTGATCCATATTTTCAATTTTGGTGATTATTTACTGTGATAACGTTGAAGATCAACAGTATCTTTTGAGTAAATTGTTTTATTCTTGTCTCTTTTCGATATTGCATATGATTGAATAATTAAAAAGTTCTTTTCAAAAAGACTGTCGATCTCCAGCGTGACCTTAGTACCGAATCGCCATTGAGTTAATGAATACGACTGTATGTTCAATATTGAGATGAAATTAAATCACAGAAAAGACTAAACGTACGTCTTATGACGTATCCTCTTATAGACAACATTCTCAATTTCACCATTGAAATCTGAAAATATTAACGTCTGACTTTAAAAGACAATTAAACATTTCCTATAAATTAAAATGAAACAACTTTTTTAAGCTTAAAGTTTTGTAATTTTTCTGTGTTTCAAAATATTTTCAGGTGATTAGAATGTCGAAGTAAAAATTTAATGAGGTTAGAGTTGAACATAATAGATTTTAAATGCCTTTGAACTACCCAGTTTTATTGCTTTTTCAAATTATACGATTATATCAAATTATGCAATATATGATTATAAAATCAGTGTCAAAAACAATAGCGATTTTGAAATTTTCATCTATTGAGTTATTTAAATTTCGATTGATTATTTTCTGAGTTGAGTTTTATTGATCGATTTAATTAAAATTTTATGAAATAATTGTCCACTTCTATATCGATTTTAGTTGATTTATTGTTGAATTAAAAATCAACTAGAAATATTATTAAATTATGATTTTAATAAATCTAAAATTTATAATTTCTACAACCAAAGATCTTGGTTGTTGCGCAGTTCCGGTGGTAGTGGAGGTGGCGGTGGCGGCGGTGGTGCTGGCGGTGGTGGTGGTGGTGTCAGTGGTAATGGATCAGGTAATGGTGGATCAGGTGCTGGTGGAAGTGGTGGTAGCGGCAATAATAGTAATAAACCACCAACAGGAAGTGGCCGACAAATGCCTAGAACACGTGCAAGAATAATGCGTTCAAATACAGCAATACGTGGAGGCAGTAATAGTGGTAATTATTATTTTTTTATTATTTTTATTAGAAATATTTACCAATAATAATTTTTCTAATGATTCAATTGCTTTTTCCCTCCCCCCTTTATTATTATTTTTGTTTATTTTTTTTATTGTTTCGTTTGGTCTTCTTTGTTTTTGTTTTGTTGATTTTAATTTTTTGGTAAATAAAAAGGTGGTAGGGGTGCTCCTGTTATTATTGGTACAAGTACACCAAGTAGTGGACGACCTATGGTTACTGTTCCAGCACCATATGTTCCTGAGGAATTAGTCTCGCAAGCACAAGTCGTTTTACAAGGCAAAAGTCGAAATTTAATTATACGTGAATTACAAAGGACAAATTTAGATGTGAATTTAGCTGTTAATAATTTATTATCAAGAGATGATGAAGAAGGTGAAGAAGGTGATGATGCTGCTGATTCATATGTACCAGAAGATTTAATTTCATTACTTGATGGTGGTTTTCATACTGATCATTCCGTTATTATTGATGCTGATGCTATGTTCTCTGAAGATATGTTTGGATATTCTGGCATAAGAAAGTAAGTCATCTATTTTTTTTTTTTTTCTTAAAAAGAAATAAATCATTCTTATCATTCCATTGCTAACTAATGCTTTAATATTAATTTAATTTGCTGCATTGCGTTCCATTTGTTTTGTATTTTTGTTTTAACTAACTTTTTCCAAAAAATGTTTGACATTGCTCAAACAAGCTTCCTTAACAGTCGTGGCAGTGGACGAAGTCGTTTAGCCGATCGCGATGCACCACCAAGTAGTAGCGGTGGAACTGAAAGGGAGAATTTTTCACGTTGGCGAGATCGACAATATTTCGGCCCACGTAGATGGTTAGAAACAGCTTTACGTGACAGTCCTTACGAGAAAGATGCTGGTAAATTTCATTTAATCAACATTTTTTTATCAAAATTAATTGTTTAAAATTTTTAAGATCATAAAAAGAAAGATACAGCTTGTCCATTGTGGATATCGGATGATTTAGAATTTTGGCCGGATCAAACTCCAAAATTTGTACAAATTGCTAGTTTATATTCCGAATTAATAGCATTATCATCGAATGGACAGATTTATCAATGGAGGTGGAACGACACAGAACCATATCGTCACCCGGAGGTATAATTTATATTTAAAAAAAAATACATAAAAAAATCATTTATGAAATTGATATATTTAGAATCCAAATATTCATCATCCTAAGACAATTCAATTAGGTCTTCTGGGTGAAAAAGTTGCACATTTATCAGCATGTTCAACAAGATGTTCCGTGGCAACAGAAAGTGGAAAAGTAGCAACTTGGCTAGATGAACTTTTAGCACCTGCTGCTGCTAAATTAGAACATTCAGCACAAGCATATACTGAATTTCAAACCGATAAAATTGTATCACTACATGTTTGTCCTTTATATACAGTTGCAAGATTAGAAAGTGGTGCCCTTTACTGGTGGTAAGTTGTAATATTTTTTATATAAATTTAGTTTATTTATTTATAATTATATTAGGGGAGTCTTGCCATTCGCACAAAGAAAACGCCTTTGGGAAAAATATCGTACAAAATGCCGTAAACAACGACCATCAAATAATCAATCCGAAATTGTTGCTGGTTCACAAGTTTGTATGAAAAATAGTCCAATGTATCAGCCAGGAGCAATTGGTTTTACAGTAGCAGCTGGTGTACCAAAAGTTGGTCAATTACAAAATGCTGCATGGACATTGAGTGATACTTGTACATTTAAAATCATCAACATACAAAACAATAGCACTATCAATTATGAAAAATGTAGAGATGCTAATTTACCAGGACCAAGTGGATTATGTAAGTTAATTTGTTACAAATTAAATTTAAATGAGAATTTTATAAATGATGAAAATTTGCAAGTATTGATTTGATCTATGATTCATTGATTAGTCTTCCTGATACAATTTTAAATATAACTTCAACGAAATTTTTATTGGAATTTGGTATATTAATTAAAGACAATTTTACAGCAAATCTTTCAAGCAAGACTTCATCAAATAAAGAAAATACAGATCGGCTCGATATGCCGCCACCACCTTCTCCTGCTTCTAGCACTTGTAGCGATACTGGAAGTATTAGTAATACCCACAGTAAGTTTTTTTTCCTTCACTATTTTTAATAGATTTTAACTGAATAATTTTTAATAGAACGTCAGAAACGGATGACAGTTTCTGGTTCAGAACAAGGAAATGAACCGAAAAAAGACGAAGAAGAATGGCTCCTACGTGATGTAATTTTTGTTGAAGATGTTCGAAGTGTACCAGCTGGACGTGTGTTAAAAGTTGATGGAGCTTACGCAGCTGTACGTTTTCCTCCTTCTGGTCATTCACGGGATCGTGACACTAAAGATGTTGATGATATTTTACAAGATTGTAGACTGATGCGTAAAGATGATTTACAAGTATTTTCTTCTAGTTAATATTAAATATTTATATTAATTATATATATTAATTTGAATAGGTTATAAAATCATCATCGAATTCACGTGTACCGGATTGTTTTCAAAAAACACCAAGAAGAGTTCAAATACCTGATAATGGTGGTCAGATTTTAACAATCACTGTAGATGGTCAAGGAATTCATGCGATTGTTCGTAATGGTTCAAAATTAAGTTATGTTCTCTATAATGTTAGTAGTGGCCGAATAGAACAAGATAATCCTTTTCCAAGTGATACAGCATCATTTATGGGACTTTATCCCTCACTTATCAATCTAATTTGTGCTGGGGAGGTATTTTATTCTATTTTTGTAGTAGCTTAATTTATACTAATCTTCTATTTAAATGGTTATAGAGTTCTGAACCTATTTTAATACTTCGGGATGGAAATAGTACAATTTATCCATTAAGTAAAGATTGTGCTGATGCTATACGTGATCCACAATCATTAGATTTACCACCTGTACGTTGTATTGCAGCAAGTACATTTGGTCTAACTGGAACAGGTGTGAATATGAAAAATCAAGTAGCAATTGTTGTTTTTGCATTAGAACAACAATTATTAATGCCGAAAATTCTACGCTGCGATATTGATGGTACTCGCCAAGTTCTTGCCCAATTAGATATTGATTTAAGTAAGTTTTAATGTGGATTAGTTGTATTGTTTGATAATTTATGATTATATTTTATTTAGAATCAAATTCTACATCAATTCAAGCGATTTTAAATGAAAGATGCGATGGAAATCGAAATATCTTCCATGCCGTTGTCAATATGTGCACGCCAACATCGAATAAAGATTCTGAAAGTGGTAAGTAATTTTATTTATTTTTTTGTTTTTGTTTTTTTTTTAAGGATATTGTATGAAATTTTGCAATATTTAATTATCTTTTATTTTTACGACTGAATTAACGCTTGATTTTTTGCAAGTGGAATGTTAAGCTGTCTGATAAGTTAGAATCAAATAAGAGAGTATTGGATTGTGTTAATAGCAAATTTCTTGAATGCATACCAGCATGGCGAAATTGAAAATATTTGCTTTAAAATAGCATGATTGTAGTAGCAGTATTTTATTGTTTAATCATAAAAGAATATCCAATACGCTCTTAGCGGTTTACCGTACAAAAATAATTTACAGAGCCGTCAAATGTTCCTGCATCGAATTCGAATGCAGGTCTGGAATGTATCAATGTGATAACGAACGCCGTCGGTTCCCGTTCTGTTACACTTCGCGATATGATGCGTAGAGCCGTACGTACTGAACGTGAACTGAACAATTCTAACTCTACAGATCAACAATCACAACAACAGCAGCAGCCCCAGCAACATCAACAACAACAGCAGCAACAACAACAACATAATTTTGTACAAGAAGAACCAATTGCTACTCCTAGTTGGCCACCGGAATCATTTGATGTGACATCAGGTGACGAAGATAGCTTAATGGGATTAGGTGGTAGTAATAATGCAGCAAATAAAGGTGGAAATCCGAATTGTAATACTATAAATAATTTAGTGATTGATCCTGCGGAACGTAGATCGAATGCTATGCAAATTTTACATACTTTATTGTATGATTCTATTGCATTAGAACCACACCTTATTGAACTTTTATGCGCAAAGTAAGTTTAATTAATTCATAAAACGTGTAAATTTATTAATGGAATAAATTTAAATATAGGGATGCACAAGGACAAACACCATTTATGTTAGCTGTTTCATCTCGTAGCTACCCAGCTGCTTTAGAAATTTTCGAGCGTATTATAAAATTAGGTACACAACAAGATCGAGAAGAAATGATATTTCCAAAAGGATCAAACCCCGATCATTCACCATTACATGTACTTTGTTGTAATGATACATGTAGTTTTACATGGACTGGTGCCGAACATATAAATCAAGATATTTTTGAATGTAGAACATGCGGTCTAACAGGTACATTATGTTGTTGTACCGAATGTGCTAAAGTTTGTCATAAAGGACATGATTGTAAATTGAAACGTACATCACCAACTGCATATTGTGATTGTTGGGAAAAATGTAAATGTAAAGCCTTAATTATGGGAAATCAAACTGTTCGATATGAATTATTAACACGTTTAGTTAAAGAAACTGATTTAGTTTGTCTACCAAATTCACGTGGAGAAAGTATTTTATTATTTTTAGTACAAACTGTTGGTAGACAAAATCAAGAACAGAGACAATTTAGACATACAAGAACACGAACAGCATCTGCTAATTCTAGAAATAAAACACCATCTTCTGATAGTACGTTAATTAATTGATAATTATATTATTTTGCTAACAAAATCTATCTTTTTCAGTTGAATCAGATATGCCAGAACATGATTTGGAGCCCCCTCGTTTCAGTCGTAGGGCTTTAGAGTGTCTTTTGGGCGATTGGAAAGCAGTTCAAAGTATGATAATGTCAGGAACTAGAAATGCTGAGGATAATCAATTCAATGATCAGCCATATATTTCAAAACAATCCGGTACAGCTTTATTAGATAAATTTACACTATGTTTCCTTGTTAAATGTCAAATGGTTATGGATGTATTATTAGATACATTAATAAGAGAAATGAAAAATTCAGATCTTAAAAAATCTGAATACGCAACAATAGTAGCAAGAAGATTTGTACGATCTGTTGTAAGAATTTTCGTTGTTTTCTCAATTGAAATGGCACCAAATTCAACCAAAAGAAGAAGTTTAAGTAATCAAAACCAACCATTGAGTAAATGTCGACGAATCTTTCAAGCTTTATCGAAATTATCGATTGAAGAATTGTGTGAAAGTGCTGATGCAATTATGGCACCTGTTAGATTAGGTGTAGCACGGCCAACAGCTCCATTCTCTTTAGCAACTTCCGCTAATGATATATTAAGCGTTAGTATTATTTTTATTATGCTTAAAAATTGTAACATTTACTAATTTCTTATTTATAGGGTTCTGAAGAATTATTTTTGGTTGATCCGTTAGCTCCATCTGGCAGTTCACGTTCCGGTAGTGGTACATCAACAATTCAGTCTTTCCCATTTTTATCGGAAGCTGTTAGACGTGCAACTACAAGTGTACGTGATGATCTTAATAATGTTAATGATTCAGAAAGCATGGCAATTGATAATGATGATGATAATGCATCAGAACATGAAGATGCACCAAATGATCGTGAATTACCAATAACTGTTCGTCAATCATCATTAAATGAAACTATAGAAACAGCACCATATCAACAAGAAAATCGTGTTATTCAAGGTGAAGAAAGTGATCCAGAATTAGATTTATTAGCTGAAACTGAAAGTGATAGTGATGATAATCATAGCAATCAAGATGCAGCATCTGCACAACGTTCAGTTCAAACTGGAGCTACAGCTGGATCAGATACAGGTAAATTTTAAAGAATAAATTAGTTGAATGATTTGTGAAATGTATGGATGGAATGGAATGGTTCGAGTTTAATTTATCTTGTATAATGGTAATAAATAGTAGTTGAAAATAGATAAGTTAAGCTCGAATTAAAATTGGGTTTGAGTGTGGTTGCATGTGGATGTTTGCAATTTGTTAACTTATCAGGGGGTATGCTGCTGTTCCCGGAAGATGAAAGTGGCGAATCTAGTCAACAAGAAGAAGAAGAAAGTGAAGCAGGAGAAACTGACGAACAAGACACCGAAGATTATACTTATACCGAAGAACAATTAGAAAGACGGAGGTAAGAATTATAATTTGTTTTTCGATTTCAATTTTAAATTCAACATAAAGCACAGGGCATGCACAGGGCGTTCGGCTATTTAGATTATGTTAACCTTAGCGCCCTCTCATTCTATTATTACAGTTATTTTTTATATGAATTTAGTGATACTATTAGAACGTCCTGTGGCCGGTTGTGGCTGATTCATATTTTGAAAATATTGCATATTTAAAAAATAGTCAACGATTTTTTTGATTTTTCTTTTACTATTATTTAAAATTGGTTTTTGTTAATTCCTTTTTCTCATTGGATGTTGTGTTTTTGTGTTCTCATTACTTTGATTGTTGTCTATGAAAGAAGCCGTTACAGCAATACGACTGGTCACGGACAACGAAGCAATCTGGCTCCGCAGAATATGCAGTGGGCGATACGTTCACGTGAAGCCAGTAGATCAGCAGGTGTACGACTGGCAAACGGTTCTAATCTTGTTTTTATTGACCCCAGTTCATTAAGACGATCATCAACTGGAAGTAATGCTGTTGCAGCCAGTTCTGAACCCGTTGCCATGTCCACCTCAGCTAGTTCTCTTGCCCGAGCTTTTGGTAAGTCATATTTATAATATTTATAAATTCATCTTTAACATTTTTATTTATGGTTATTTACAGGTGCTATTATTCGTCAAATTGCTGATTTATTATCATCATTACCCGATTTGAATCAAGTGCTAGCTAATGTTACACATATGGAAGTTTCACAGGATGATATTTACAATCTTCAAATATATTTAGAATTCCGTTTGAAACCTACTTGGGACTGGTTGTTGACTGTAATGGACGCCACAGAAGCACAGTTAAAGTTTGGAGCTTCATTAACTAATTCTCTAGATCCCAATAATTCTGGTACTCCCCTCAATACTGGGTTAAATTCAGGAGGTAATATTTAAAATAAATCATATTTGATAATAAGTTTACAATTTTGTTTTTTTAATAGGCTCTGGTACCTCACCAATTTTAAGATCGGGTCATCGTGTTACTGGAAGTGCAGGAACTCGACTTGTTGGTTTTACTACTAATGTAGAAAGCAGTCGGACTAGAGCTGAACGAGATGCTGGTGATGGTCATGCTGCCAGGCGGGAATTTCTTTCGTATTGTTTGTCTTTAATGCGAGCTCATAATAATGAACATTTGGATTCGTTACCTATTTTGGATGTATCAGCTTTAAAACATGTAGCCTATGTTTTTGATGCTTTGATTTATTTCATGAGATCTGGAACAGCAGATCGTCTCGAAACAGATTTACGTCGTGAAGGTTTTTCAGTTCCTTTATGGAATGATCAAGATGAAAATGAAAATGAAGAAGCTGAAGAAGATATTGCTGTATCAATGGAAACTGATTCATTAGACGAACAAGACGTTTCAAATCTTATAACAATTTCTAACAATTTGAATGTTTCAAATCTTCAAAGTGGATCTGGCAAAGGTCGAAAACATTCATTTTTCCAACGTTCAGAATCTACACTCTGTTTAGGATGTCCACCACCAGATCCATTTGAAACACCAATGTCTGAAGCTTTACCTTTAGCAGATCAACCACATCTATTACAACCGAATGCAAGACGAGAAGATTTATTTGGTATCCCTAAACAACCAATTACATTAGCATCTAGTGGTGGTAATACTTCAAATAATCCATTAGAATCATTACCAACAAAACTTAGTTTATCGACACGAACAACAGATTTTGCTATGAGTCAACCAGCCAAAGCTAATCATCCAATTTCACAATCTTTAAATGTTATGGGTCCAAATCCATTAGTTTATCCACAAAATTATAACCCGGATGGAGAAGTATTCGAAAACCGTAATGCTCGTGAAGTTCATGTTCAAACTGAAGTTAGAAATTATGAAAATTTACCTAGTACTAGTCAAAATTCAAATGAAAACAACAGTACAGCAAGAAATAGAAATTTACAAACTTTCGAAAGTCTTCTAGCTGCAGTTAAAAATGAAATTGTAGAATCTAGTAAAGATGGACCTCAAGATTTGTCACGTAGTCGTGAAGATTTAACCTCTCAAAATGAACAGAAAAGTGGAGAATTATCACAACTTTCATCTTTTGTATCGCCAAATCTTCTTGCTGCTATTGGATTAGAACAAGATATACCAACATCACGACCACAGATTATTGTATCTCCACGAAAAGCTACAGGTGTTGAATCATCATATCAAGAACAACCTGAAAATGGAACTTTAAATTTAGGTGTTCTACCAAATGTTTCATCTGGTGATAATTCACAAGAATTATCTAGTCAGAGTAATAGTAATACATTATCTGGTTCTTCAACGCCTTCGACTAATTCTTCTAGAAGTCCTAGCAAGAGTGTCATCGTACGAGCCGGATCTTCAATGGTAATTATCTGTTCTTTTATTTCAAATTAACGGATTTCTAGACACATATGTCTATTTAATACCAATAGGCATGTCACAAAGAATCCAAAATTACATGACCCTCTGATGACTTCAGTTGTTTAAGTTTTTAATTGAGGACAGATACGGGGTCAACAAAATACTACTAAAATAAAATAAAATAAAAATTTAATTATTGCGGATGTATTTCAGGGTAATGCTCAAAAATGTACCGATCAGAACGGTGTGATGTCGTTAAATTCTCAACAACCTGATACTTTAGAGAATCAAGAAATATCAGCAAACGTCACTATTGTTACAACACCAAGTGTTAATAATGAAATTCCCCGACCAACAATCGGCCAATTAGTATCTCATGATTTATTATTAGGTCGTTGGAGATTATCTTTAGATTTATTTGGACGTGTATTTATGGAAGATGTTGGATTAGAACCAGGTTCAATAGTATCTGAATTGGGTGGGTTTCCTGTTAAAGAAGCAAAATTCAGACGTGATATGGAAAAATTACGAAATAATCAACAAAGAGATTTGACATTATCAAAAATGGAACGAGATAGAACTCAATTATTGTTGATGACATTTAAAGAATTAAATACACAATATAATAATTATAATAGAAGAACATCATCGTCACCACCTTTAGCTGTTAATAGAGTAAAAGTTACATTTAAAGATGAACCAGGTGAAGGTTCTGGGGTAGCACGTAGTTTTTATACTGCAATTGCAGAGGCTATATTATCAAATGAGAAACTACCAAATCTAGAATCGGCTCAAGTTGATAACAAATATTCTCAATATAGTGTTTTACAACGGTTAAGACGTGATAGAGAAGTAGTTAGAAGAACAGTAACAAATCGTGGATTACATCGATCTAGAGAACATCATAGACGAATGAATGTCGATGCTAGACCATTTGTGCCTAGTGAAAATCTCCATTCAGACGCACCATCAATGCCTGATATATCCTCAGCTCCTGGAAGTGCATCAAATACTTCAGGAGGTAATCAAAACAATTCAAATACAAATCGAAATGAAGGTCTATCAGCACATCAACAACAATTGGGTGAACGATTATATCCAAAAGTATATAATTTACATCCTAATTTTGCTGGACGTATAACTGGAATGTTATTGGAATTATCTCCAGCTCAATTATTATTATTAATAGCATCTGAAGATTCATTAAGAGCTAAAGTTGAAGAAGCCGTAGAGATGATCCTTGCTCATTTACATTCTCAACAAGAATTAACTTCTGAAGCTTTATTAGGTAAGTAAAATTCTAAATATTGTTATTAAATAAATTATTCGTCCACAATTATATAGAACTGGATGTTTTCACATTAGCCGATCGTAATTCTTTACGCAAAGGAGCTGGAAATCGTACAACCAATACAGATACTACTAGTACCGATGAAAATAGTCAAGATGAAGAAGATAATGCACCATTATTCTATTGTCCAGGAAAACGAGGTTTTTATGCCCCTAGACAAGGAAAGGCAACATTTGAACGTTTGAATGCATTCCGTAATGTTGGTCGTTTAATGGGTTTATGTTTATTACAAAATGAATTATGTCCAATTTTCCTAACACGACATGTATTAAAATCAATTTTGGGTAGAGCAATTAAATTCCATGATTTGGCATTCTTCGATCCTGTCGTATATGAATCTTTACGTCAGTTGGTTGTAGATGCTGAAACTAAGGATTCGAATAATCTTTTCTCTACTCTTGATTTGAACTTTACGTAAGTAAAAATATTGTTTTATTCATATTGTTTTAATCAATTTTATTAATACAGGATTGATTTGGGGCCTGAAGAAGGAGGTGGTACAGTTGAACTAATGCCTGGTGGTAAAGATGTTGAAGTAACTGCTAGTAATGTTTATGATTATGTTAGAAAATATGCGAAATATCGAATGATTAAAGTTCAAGAAAAAGCAATTGAAGTAAGTGATACTTCAAATTTACTTTATATCATATATAATTAAATTATTTCTATTAATATTTAGAGTATTCGTACTGGCGTATTAGACGTTTTACCGGAAGGATCTCTGGATAGTTTAACTGCAGAAGATTTACGTTTATTATTAAACGGTGTAGGAGATATAAATGTGTCTGTTTTGATTTCTTATACATCATTCAATGACGAATCCGGTGAAAATAGTGAAAAATTAGTTAAATTTAAACGATGGCTCTGGTCAATTGTTGAGAAAATGACACATCTTGAAAGACAAGACTTGGTATATTGTATTTTTTCCTAATTTAGAGACAAATTAATGAATTCTATTTTGTGTAGGTTTATTTTTGGACTGGATCTCCGGCTTTACCAGCTAGTGAAGACGGTTTCCAACCGATGCCCTCAGTAACAATTCGACCAGCCGATGATGCACATTTACCAACGGCAAACACTTGTATTTCCAGATTGTATATTCCACTATATAGTAGTCGTGCTGTTCTTAGACAAAAATTATTACTTGCTATAAAAACAAAGAATTTTGGTTTTGTGTGATCTTGCACTTTTTTTGTTCATTTAAATAAATTTCATTTTTAATGTTTTTGTTATTTAGAAGAAAAGTTTTCATAAATATTGTGATGATTGTGTATTTACGTAATTTAAACTAAACGAAAAGAAAAAAAGAAAAAACCTAAAGTGATAATATTTGTAAATATTTGTCAGTTGTTTATTCTTCTGTTTAGTTTTGTTTCTTAAAGGGGTAAATGGCAACAAGATAATATCTCTGATTAAATCTGGCACTAAATCCACATACATTTATCGTAAGTAGTCTTTTCTATGTTAGTTTTAGTTAACATTTTCTAAAATGTTTCGTTGTTAACTTATGTATTTGGATGTGCCAGTTTTACTAGAGGCATTAATGTATTATTATGATTATTATAGCTACTAAGATTTTTGGTAATTAAAAAACACATCATTTCATTAATTTATATTTTGATTAATTTTATCTTGTTTCTTTCAAAACATTTTCCATTTTCGTATTTTTCGAAGTAGCTTTAGGTAGCAGCATCAATAAAAGTTATTATAAATATATAAATCAGCTGTTTTATTGCTGAAATTTCATAACAGAACAAAACAAAAAAAACCTATAAAAAACAAATAACAACTTACTGAACACATACAATTTAAACAAAACAAAATGCATACTGGCAAGAGAAAATAGAGATCAAAGGCAAGGTTGAATAATTTAATTAGTAATAATACCCAAAAATTGACTAGGAAGCTAATCAGATAATTGTGCCATAACTAATTGCTTTGACATTGAAATTTTATATGGCTTCAATCTCGAAGTCTGCAAGCATTCTAAAAAGGATTAAAACGGAATCATTAGAAATAAAAACAATGAGTCAAATATTACTCACTCAGGTTTTTCAAAATAATCGTAATCTAATTCCTTCTGTGTTATCAACTCAGACTCTTGCGCATCGTTTAGATCTAAAAAATACATGAATCACCCGTTTTATTTATTTATTTTTTTAAATAAACTACCTGATAAAGGAGGCACAACAGCTGTACTTAAATATTCAGTATTCAGATAAGGCGGTAGCTCGTCTTCATCGTCGTCCTCATCTTCCGGTTCTAATTGTTGGGAATCGACCATCTGCAACCATTGGGCGTTATGATGGCGGAATTTCTCGATTTTGATCCGATCAGCCCATGTTCTACTATAAGCTGCAATTATATTTAAGCATGTATTGCACAGTTGTCTGATAGTTTTGTTGTTGTCTTGCAGTAAATCGATTAAATAAGCTGGTGCTTCTGTGGGGTAACAATCGATTTATAAAATTATTAATTGTATTTATGGTAAATTTACCGGTGTTCTCCACTAAATAATTAATGTGATTACCATGTGTTAATACTGAAAAGAATACGAAAACTATTTGTAAAACGATCTCGTCGTCTTCTTGGTGTGTTTTTAATAATTCTATTAAAGCTGCCATAATATTTGATTCGCATAACGATTTTGCACAACCATCATCTGCTGCTGCGGTACCTAATAATACAACAATTTGTAATACTAATTCAGGATCGGTATTATTACTACGTATTGTAGTTTCTAGCCATTTTAGCATATCGAAATGTTTAAAAATCTCCGCCCAATCTAATTCTGGTAGATTTAAATTGCTTAAAACACCGATACATTCAACAATAAAATCGATCTCTTTCGATTCAACTACAGCTTTAGCTATATCGCCAACGAATTCCTGTAAATACATCGACATTATTAAGGGAATGTTTTAAATTAATTAAAGATTACAATAAAATTCGGTCGAATTGGGGGATGTTCCGATAAATTCCTCAACATTTTCATCAACATATTGTTTTGGTAATTGAAAGCCCGTGTCATTAGTGATTGTAATCGATTCTTTTTCAACATTTGTTGTGCATTTATCTGATTGATTGCTAAATTTGTACATAAAGCTACTATAACTTCATCACCTTCATTTCCTATATTTAATAACAACATATCTGTTATCTACAATTTATTTAATTGTAGTAATTTTAATGATAAGATAGGATTATTTACCAAACCGACACATTCTGCGAATTGTCCTCGAATATCGTCATCATAACTAAGATGATAGAGTAGTTTTAATACAACTTCTTGGTGCCGATCGTCGCTTAGTAAACCGAAGAATTTATTCAACAATCCTAATTTAACCATCTTCATTCTTAATTTATTATCGAATGATAAATTAAATAATAATTTTAATGTTAAATGTACTAAATCTGGATTATTCGACTCTAGTAATTTTGGTAATTTGTCAATAATATTCAAACCAGCCATTGTATCTTTATTGCATTGCATTATTGACAGTTTCTTTAAAAATGTTATCAATAAAACTAATAATTCGTCATTATCACGGTCTAATGCTTTCACTAATAAACCAACAATATTCCTTTTAGTCATTTTCTCCTCAATGCTCTCATCTTCGGCTATATTTAATAATAAATAAAAAGCAACCCGTAATAGATGTTCCTGTTTTTTAACAAGCGTCCGAAAACGTTTTGCCTTTTCAACTGTACTTAATTTCTTATTATCATCAATACTTTCCGTTGAATTTGTCAAATCATCATAAACACTACCCTCCATTTGTATTGTTGTTGTTATATTATGATTATTATTGTTAATTAAACGTATATTTGTATCATTAAAATTACCAGATTTCGGACGGACTGGTTCTGGTATGCGACTACGTGGTGGTATTTCTGACATACTAGCGCTATTTGGACATGGTTTACGTACAATTGGTGCATCATTCGGGGCTTGGGAACCATCTAAATCGGCTTTCCATTTATCATAACGACGCAATTCATAATCGATAATCTCCATACAAATTGAACCTACCTAAAAGTAAACAAAACGGAAAACACTTGCGTAATACCAATTTAAATATTTAATCAAACAACAATCGGTGACCATATAAATAGTTAAACAAATCGGTATGTAACCAAAAACAGTAAGAAGAAGCCTTGAAATTGATCATTATTATTATTATTTACCTTACATTTGAGGATGACCTCATGGAACCGTGAATATACCGAAAAACAGAAGAATGTAAATATTAAATGTGTACTAAGTACAATGCTACGTTTCCAATCTTCTCTCAATACCCGTCCTAGGGCACTAATCACAGTTTCTAAATAGAAAAATCGATAATCATCAATAAATATACAAGCTGTCCCGATAGAAATCAACATTCAGAAAGTAGAAAGTATCAAATTTTGCAATAAAATAAATAAATGGAAACGATTTTTTTCTTGACAATTTGCAAAAGTAGGTGGTCTGAAAAGACAATTAGCCAACAAGAATAGATGTGATGTAATAGATGGTACATCATTTATTGTCTATGAAATTGCGGAGGAGATGAAAACTGGTTGTTCTTTGGACTGATTAATGCACCAGGATCTAAAGTTAGTCCAGTCAAGAAATTAGGAGCTTTTTATTACAATAGAAATTTACTATCTATTGTCTGTTGTAATTAAATAAACAATAGTTACATATATCTAAACTTCTATTAATGATTTATCTACAATTTTACTGGATCGACTAAAATATTCAATTTTTTGTAAACTCCCACTATAAGAGGTTCAACTGGAAAAATCTGTTCGCTATATTTTAATAAATTTGTTAAAACGAGCCTAATTGGGCCTTTTCTATATATATATCACTAAAATGGGAAATTCAATTACAACTGATAATTTGGATATTAGTGTAGAAATTTAAACAAAACTGGAAAATTTAGTTAAAAAAAAAAACAGTTTAAATAGGCTTAACTTCTCCTTTTCGAATATCAAAAAGTTGAAAATTTAACCAAAAAATCGATTACAAACGTCCAAATTTACAAATCATCAGTAAAACTTGTTAACTATTAATAGAAACCTGACTAAAACTCATGAATTTAGTTCGAAAAAGTGAGAATTTAGAACAGAAATAAAATTTAACTTTAATTTACTTAATTAATGTATCTTCTGTACGATTCAATTCGTTAAAATTGATCAGGATAAGCGTATTTGGAATTTCGAAAGCTAAATTCTAAAAGTTTTGGCAATTTTAGAATGAAATCTAAAAAATGATCATGGAATATTTTAGTTTCCGAACATACGATAGACTTCCAAAAATACATTTCTATTAACAGTATTTCGATTATTTCAAACTTTATTTTATTCTGAATGTGTATTTTTATTGGGACACACTGTAACAGTTGAATCAATAAAATTACCATTTTTGGACAAAGCCTCCAAATTATCAGGATCTCTCGCCAACAATTGTATTAAATGCGCCCCCTTTATCTTCTCCGACATACCTTCATATAATAATGCAATATAATTTGGCAAATTATTATAATTCGGTTCGTCTGTATTTACAGATTGTTTATTATTTAAATTCGCAACATCTGTAATATTAATTAGAATAAAAAAATGTAATATAAGGAAATTAAGTACAAGGCCGCATGTATGACTAATAAGTAGTGAGTATACCAACTATCGAAACGAACTAGTCATATTTAGTCGATTTTTACCATGGTTTTTGTTTATTTGTATTGCAATATTTCTAGTTGAACTGAATTAAAAATGCAATTATAACAAAGATTATTTGTAAAGTTTGTCGTTTAGAAAGCGAATATAGAAACTTTTCTAAATTTTATAACAAAACAAATAATTGATTGTGATGATAATCGATATGGTTTTATCGATCAATTGGCAACAGACCAGGATTATCATACTTTGTATTACACATGATTTTTTTTAATAAAAATATCTCGAACTTTACGTACGTATTCAAGTATGTTATGTATAATTTTCTATAAATACAACACCCCAAAAATATTGCAAATATCTACCTTTTACACTGCCATGAGTCAATTTTCTTTTCTTTAAATAATAAATCGTTTGCTCAACCTCCGAGATACGGGATTGATGGATCAAATCGCATTGATAAACAACCTCTTTAGCTAATGCAAAACAATCCGTGCGACTATTCAACATTGGTAATTCGATGATCTTTTTCAATGCCTACAATTAATTGGACCCAATTAAATTAAATGTTCGATTTTTAATTAATTAAACTAATTAATTACTCTTTTTTCGCCGTAAAGAACATTCTCTTTTGCACCCAGAATTTGTACATCGATTTCATAATTCAACACTAAAGCATTCATTGTCGGATGTACATCCAAAGTACCCGGTTTCCTCTCGCTAATTAATCAATCAACAATCATTAATTTTATTAATTGATTAATTAATTTGGAATAAAAGGGGGAAATTTAAATCACTTACGTCCGCATATACTTCGCTTCATCTGGATCCATACTAGCACTAATACAATCGAATTTATTTATTATAAAAAAAATACCACTAAACAGACACAATGATAACAATAGGAAATAAAGGAAAATTAACATCAAATTATTAAAAATTTGTGCATTTTTCGCGTTCCGCTCGATATTTTCCCTCGCAATCAGATTTTGTTTAATTTCATTTGACACTGACGTTGGTTGTTTTTTTCGTCTGTTTTAAAGACGCACCATATCGATCTTATCACCAACTGTATTACCGGCCCCAATCAATACTTTCCTTCACAACACAACCACCAATCAAATTGTATAAAACAATTGCACACAATTCAAGCGCGAACAATTCAAACATTCAAAATTAAACTAGCGCATGTCAACTACAATTACGAATATTTAATTAGTCAGGTGCATGATAATGAATATCCTGGAAATAAATGATAATAAACCAGGTGATTGTTACCTCAATCAATACTTTGTTAAGTCTTTCAATTATTATTTATTTATTTATTTATTTACATCAAACTTTTTCAACAAGAAAAATCAACGATAACTAATAATTTAATTACAAATACATCAATATTTCTTTAAAGGGAATGCATTTTTATTGTGGATCGCTAGTTTCACCGCTCTTATTAGAATCTTGTATCTGTTTCCTAATCTCACGGTTCGATTGCAACAATTCTAACAGTTGTGCATGAATACTGTCATTTTTCTGTTCAATATCATCTAAAGCTGAATTTAGCGCGTCCAATTGTTTATTAATTTGATTGAATTCTATAATTAAATTCAATTTTCGAATACAACGAGAATAAAATAAACATAACCTCACCTTCTGGACTTAGATCATCATCACCATCCACCTCTTGTTCCTCACCATCCGTTGGCATCTCTTCATCGGCATTGTTTTGTTTATCCGGTACATTTGAATTATCTAAATGGGAACTTTCACCCATTATTTATATAAAAAAAGAAATTAGATTAATTAAAATAAGGAAAAAGCTGATTTTAGCTTAAATAATTTGACACTGACAGATCACATGATAAAAGCCGACCGTTAGTTATTAGAAGTAACATAAACAATTGACCGTGCAAATTCGCCAATTACTAGCAAAAGATAGCTATATGTTATTCCAAGATACGTTGTATATGTCTATCTTTGTTTGATAGGATGTGTCTAAAGCGCCGGCCAATTAAATTAAAATACAGGGTGTCTCATGGTGGAAATCCTAAATTAACACCAAGTTGACCAATGAGGGAGATCTCCACATTTTATGGTAATTCAGTAGCGTAACATTATATATTACACTTTATCGTAAATTTTGATAAGAGAGTTAGCTTGAAAACATTATATTCAACACTTCTATTGGAAAACTCAATCATACTTTTTCTCTAGCCTATTTTCCGTCCAATCGCCAATGTTGTATATAATCCTAGTTTAATTCATTGTGAATTTATACTACAGAAAAATTACGTCGTGTTATAATAGATTCAAACTTTAGATCTAATTATTTAAAATTTGCAACATGTTCATTACAAATAGAAAAAAGCTTACAAAGCTTTCTGGAAACATCAAAATTTCTAGTTATTTTCGAGAAAGTGGTTAGTTTATTTTCAAAGTTTCGAATATTTTAAACAGTAATTTTATTTTGTTGTTGAAGAAATTGAAAATCTCGAACATATTCGCAAATTATCTCCAATTTTTTGTAGAAATGATTAGATAAAGTCTCTACCGGGTTTTTCTTTAGTTTGCGATAAGAACCGAATAAAGGAAAAATTACGTAAAATTCCTTTCTAGACTTGTCTATACCTGAATTTACTCAGTTCATTTTCGGTTTTCTTGGTGTCAACACCAATTTTAGAAATTGAATTTTAGTGCTGATACGTATAGTAATAATAAATTTAAATAACAATAAAATGTTGTGAAGTGCCAGTGCCAGTGTTAGTGCTAGTGTTGGAGTTGGAGCTGTCTTGGACCGAGGAGTTGGTTATCCCACGGATTCAAGCGGTAGACAATTCATCGAAAGGGTAAATTGAGACAATCTAAATCTTATTTCTAAATTTCTAACTTTTCTTTTTTTTAATTACAGTAGGTTCAAACGGCGTGGGACAGGAGGAAGTGTAGCAGTGTAGAATAATGAAAAGTACAATGCGCGTTAATCGGTGTTTTTTAAAATAAAGGAAAGCGAAGTGTTTGAACAGCTAAAACGAAAATCTGACCCACGTTTTTGTTTTAAATTCGTTGGATGTATTTTAATATACAGGACATGTCATGTTGAAAATCGCAACATTAAAAAAGAACTTTATTGAGAAACGATTATTACAAAAATCTTAACCTAAATTAAATAAACGTAATCTTAGTGCGGGTTTGGTTAACTTGCCATACATTTAGCTCCTCGTATTCGTCAATACAGGTGTCGATTTGTTGGGGATTGTAGCCTTTATTGGCGCATTTCTCTAGAATATCAGAAATTTTAACAGTCTGCGAATCTCCGGCTAATTCTCTAATAATAGCGAAGATTTTATCGTTAATATTCGGTGCCCTATAAATAAAATTAACAAATTATCAAAATTAAGACTAATAAATATTTGAACCTTTGTCCTTTATCCTCGAACGTTTGATTCAACGAATCCTTACTCATCTCCATCAAACGTATAGCTTCATTAACGTCATCCTTTTCGACGATATTCGATAAACGTAAACGCGCTAAAGCTGTGGATAATCGTAATATTCCAAGCAGATTTCTAGCCGATGTAAAGGTCATATCGCGAGCATTTCTCGCTTCACGTCTCAATTCAACATAAGCATTAACGAGATAATCCGTCAAATCGTCCGGTACGACAGGTTCTTTTAATTTACACAAAGCTATATATTTACGCATTACGGACATATCGAGGGCTTCCGTTTGAGTTGGTGGTTGTTTACAATGTTGATGTACATAAGTGATATGTTTGGCCAATTTTAAATCATTATCGCGGTTCGGTTTATCCTGAATTAGCCATAAGAGATCGAAACGTGACAATAGGGCGGCTGGTAGTTGGATGTTTTGTTCAATTGTACGTTTCGGATTGTAGCGACCGTAGGCTGGATTGGCTGCAGCTAGGATTGATACGCGAGCATTCAAACACGTCATAATACCGGCCTAAATTAAAAAAAAGAATAATTTAAATAATTATACAGGGTGAGTCTAGAGGATGGATTAAAGTATAAGTTCTAATTGACGAAAGCTAATAAAGTTTGCATGGTGTATTTTTTATTGCATATTTGGATTCTATGCTGAAATTTAAGGGGATGTTGAAATGTTTAACTCTTCAGTTAGTTTAAAAAATTCATATTTCAAAACTATTGTTTGAATTGAAATTCGGAATTAGTATAAGTATTGTACTTTCTACCAAATTTTATAGAATTAAATAATTTAAGAGTTTGGCTGAAATTAATGTTTAATTTCGGGCAATTTTCATATTATCCAACTACCCTTAAAATTCACCATAAAATCGTAAATACGCAATAAAAAATGTATCAAATTTCCATCAATTTAGAACTTCCTATACTTTTACTGGGCCATCCTCGTGGCTCACCCTGTAGTTTTGTTCAATAATACTTTAGCAATACTGATAGTTTGTTGCTCCATAACTTCATGGATTGCTGTTCTATCCGAATCAGCCATTTTATCAAATTCATCAATACAACAAACACCTTGATCGGCTAAAACTAAAGCACCACCTTCCAGCATCATTTCGCCAGTTAACGGATCTTTCATTACAGCAGCTGTTAGACCAACCCCTGAAGAACCACGACCGGTTGTATACTGACCTAAATCAATCAATTTTAATTTGGTATAATTCGATAATTAATAAAATCCATACTTCTTGGAGCTAAACGATCGATATAACTCAATAATTGAGATTTAGCAACACCCGGATCGCCCATCAAACAAATATTGATATTACCACGGATTTTCATGCCGTCTATACGCCGATCGACACCGCCAACAAGTAGCAATAAAAGCGCCTTTTTCACGTCGAGATGACCGTAGATTTCCGGCGCTAGAGACATCGCCAATTTCGTGTAGAAATCGTCTTCGGTTAACGTCGCCAATTCTTCCGGTGATAGAGTTTTGGATAAATCCTCATCTTCGGCGGTTTTATTCAACGAAATCACCCTCTAAAATTACAATTAAATCATCTAAAATTACTCCATTATCAAGGATTTGATTTACATGCGCCTCCAGGTAGGTGTCGGAAAGTAAACCGCCGGAAATCTGTTTGAACCCTGTGCGGATCAATGGTAAGAAAATTCCAGTTATAGCGACATGATCGCCGGGTAGAGCCTGGCGGGTGACTTCACCCCGACAAAATATGGTGAGAGTGCGCGGAATATGCCCCACTGGAACTTGATCGCTCTACAATCAAAAAATTAACACAAAAAACCAGTTTAAATTTAAAAAAATTACATGTTCTTGGATTTTAATTTCTTGGAATTTAATAAATTTCGAACCGCGCGTTTGCAGATACAACCGTCCACCGGATTTATTAACGCGACAATCTTCACTCGGGCACATAATCACCGGCATAAAACTCAAACCAGCTACTGGTTGATAGGTTTCGGCGCCGCATTGGTCGCACGTATACGTGGCCACACACATCATCGGCTTAACTTCGGTACTTCTGGTAACAATGCCGCGGACAGTCACCAATTTGCCGATATGTTCGGCTTTAACTTCACGGATCGGTACTGTTTTATTCACTGACATATCTTTGAAATAAATCTCGCTAAAATTAAGTAAATACAATCAACTGGTGATTAATTTAACAAGAAATCTTACAATCTTTTTAAGAGTTCTGGTGGGAATTTATTGTGTGCGACTCGTTGTTCGCTTGGTTGTCGTAGACGTTGTTCCATCATTAAACGGTGCTGTATGTACACGTCGAGGGCATCTTTCGCTGCCACTTCGTGTTGAATCAACGTTGGCAATAAATCGAAGACAATATCGGAGATTAAATTCGAATAGCGTCTTGTATTGTTCAAGATAGCATTCGATAGATCTTCATCATAACTGTGGACATCGTCCAATTCTATCCACATTGCTAGCTGTTCACGGTGCGCCAATTTCGTTAATTGTTTCGAATACTTGAAATCCTTATTGCCGGCATTGTCTTCTGAATAGAATTCCAGTAGGAATATGCGAAGACTTTCTGCAATATGAATCTTGTAATTATTGAATTTCACAAGATAAATAGAATTACCTCGATCTTTCTCGTAATCTCGACGTGCCATTATTTTAATCGGAAAATTAATAACGAAGAAACAGCGTCCCTTTAATGATTTTGGCGCGAAAATAAGTGAGGTTAGTGTGAATCATCCGCAAGTCAAGCAATCTAGGGACTTTGTATTTGTTAGATTGTCAAATCTACTAAAATAAGGCGGGAATTTTAAATTTAAATCGAGTTGTGACGTTTATTACTATTTTATTTATTAATCGAATTACGCCTTACGTTATTAATTTAACGCTCAATTTAATGACAAGTTTTATTGTTTCTTTTAATGTTTATTAAATAATAAATACACTAATTTGTTTGAATTCACAGTCCTCTTTGCCACTTCACAGAATTCAAAGTATTTATAAAATGAAACTGATTGCTTAAATCCACTAATTTGGAAATTATTTACAAGATTCTCCTATTTGAAAATTATAAAGAAATTAAACTCAAATTGTCTTATTCAAATTATCACTTAAAAATTATTCAATTAAACTAACAAAAGACCAAATTAAAAAAAGAAACATACAAACACATCACCGCTATAGAACTGGTTTTAATGAAAACGACAATTTTGGCCTGGAATTATTTTTGCCTAGAATCTTTTTCTGTTCTTCTTTCACACGTTTCTCGTGTTCTTTCCTTAAACGTTGTCGTTCCTCATCAATTTTCCTCTGTTCTTCAACCATAGCTAAACGTTCTTCAGCCTAAAATCGATTTGTTTTAAACCATTCGAATTTATAGAAATTGGGAAATTTACCAATTTTCTTTGTGCCTCCTCGATTTTCCTTTGATTCTCTTCTAATATTTTTTCGACCATTTGTTGTTTTCTTTGTTCTTCTTCCTATAAAATATATTTAGAGAAAAAGGAAGACGAATCAGTAAACATTTTAATTGCAGCATCATTGATGGATTTCTTTTGGCTGGCCGGCCCTAATACAGACGAATTTCATCAAGTTATGTCTTAAATAAACCGTTTGTTCTAAACTGATTTTAATTAAAACATAAATTGAGGAAATATTTATAAAAATAGAACACACAATCAAGCTGGAAATTTGAAAAAAATTATAATAAATCAACTGTATTTCAATTATTTTCTAACGATAAAAATCGAAAATAATCGAAATAGTAGTTTTTAAAATTTTTGAATTTTCGAGACAATTCAATTCAAAAATTTTAAAAGTGTAATTTTGATATAGAAAATCAAATTTGGGCATGGGCCAGTTTTCTCTTTCCAAAAAGAAAATCATAAAAAAATAAATACAAATCCTGAAGTTTTAAAGTGTAAATTTTAGAAAAAAATGATTTGATAATACCTGTTCCATTTGGTAAATTTCGCAGTCCTGTGCCTCAAGTCCACCATTTTAAATCGCCATTTATCTCTTCATTATTTCTCAGTGTTGACCCTTTAGTTTACATGCTATTGGCATATTAATTACATAACTTTTTTCGGGACAATGTAGACACTCATCTATAGTCTACCTGTGTTTTTTTTATATATTTTGGTGTGATTTATAGGTTTATTTTGGTGTAATAAAATCGATGTCTTTTTGGTGATGGGTTATTTGCTAGGAATCTGTGTACAACCACGTTTAATCCTAATTTATACAGCATACTGTGTAAAACTGTAAAGCATGTTGTACATGAGAAGTTTCAATTTAAATTGACGCTAATTAGACGTAGTTTTACACAAAATATGTCATCAATAGGAGAACAAATAACAATAATAATGGGTAATTTAGATGTATAATAATAGTTTTAAAAAAATATATAATCATAGTGATAATTAAGACTAAAAAGTTGTAAACGTTCGGCCAATGGCCTGAACGAAATCCTTACCTCTCTTCGTTTCTCTTCTTCACGTTGTTTCTCACGTCGCCTCTCCAAATCTTCCATCATCTGTTTCTCCATAATACGTTTAGCTTCTTCAACACGTTTCGTTACTTCCTTCTCAATTTCATCTTTACGTTTCTCCAATTCTTCTTCAACACGTTTCTTAACTAATTCTTCTATACGTTTAGCTGTTTCTTCTTCAATTAAACGTTGTTCAGCTTCACGTTGTCTACGTTGTCGTTCAATTTCAGCTAAACGTTCCACTTCGTCCATTTTATGCGAACGACTACGTTTTTTATGAGAACTACGACTACTTCGTGTTAAGTCTATTGATGTATCACTACTTGATGTTGATGAAACTGAATGGGAACGTTTACTAGAAAACAATAAATATTAATAATTAACTTAAAAATACAATAATTTTGCATACCGTGATGATGATTTTGAGTGTTTCTCTTTCGATTTGTCTGAATTTTTGTAACTTTTACTGTGCGATGTTGACCTTCTTTCCGAATGATCACGAGATTTGCTACGCTTATGGTGTTTACTTTTGTGGTGTTTTTTCGGTGATTGACTACGTGATCGCGACCGTCCCATTATAATTTCATTAAAAAAAACACAAAAAAACAACAATAAATACGTCTTTACCACAGTGTAACAATTCTTAACGAAATGACACTTTGACAATATTTGACATTACGACACCAGCGCCATCTTAACAATTCACACACGGTTGCCACAACTACCACATAGATTCCAGTATCAATTGAAACTCATAAAAATCACAATCATTCATTTCGCATTTACTGAAAGTCGTTATTGTATGCTTTAATTCTATTCAATTATTATTGAATATTTTATTCAATCTAAATACAAAATTTTAGCAAGCAATTTGGGGATGTACTGGTACAACTGGCAACGTAGCGTTGGTGATTCCTTGAACCAGAAGTACTACAACAAATTGTTTAAGTACTTAAAGATCAAGTAGACTATAATTTCATTTGTTGCAAAATTTCGAAATTATGATAATATTGAAACAAAATTTGGTGGAATTAAAATAACAATAATTATTTAAGGATTTAAGCTCGTTTTCTCCTAAAATAATTTGAGTATTCGAGCGGTATTAAAGTGGTGGTAAAGTAGTTCGAATTTCTTGTTTAGAAAGAAATAGATATAGTAGGGATAAATGTGTTGAACAAGGATATCTGCTTCCAATTTTTCAAATATATTGGAGTCAAATTTTAATTGTAAAATCGACAAAGATGGAAATTATGTACCAGTCTATTTCTTTTTAATATTGAATGATTTTGTATGGATTTTCCATTGTGGGAGACGAACAGCGATATTCGATATGTGTTTATTTCTTTTTGATGCAGTGGTAGTCAAACATGTAGAGTTCAATGGTCCCATTTTAATGTGAATTTGACGTTCATTTGTTGACACCATTTTTGACATAAAAATCAACAATATCCAATGGAAATAATTAAAAACCAGCCGATTAATTAACAATTTCTCATTTTAGTAATGTTTAGTTGTTGAATTGTTACAATGTCAATCGAAATTAAAAAGAAGCCATTGAAACGACGAACAATTTCCCTGGAAGAAAAATTGCAAATTTTAAATCGATTAGAAAACGGCGAGAGATGTTCATCGGTGGCGAAATCGTTGAATTTGAACGAAGCCACAGTACGTACAATCAAGCAAAGTGAGAATAAAATTCGCCAAAATCTGACTGAAGGCTCGTCGATGTTTGTAAAACGTTCATCACGTACACGCAATATTGATATAATTCGTATGGAGCACGCTTTAGTTATGTGGATAGAAGATTGTTTAGATAAAACGAAACCATTAAATGGTCGTTTAATTAAAGAGAAAGCCTTAGAAATCTATCAAAGTCTGTCGACAGATCAGCCACATTCAACGAAACTGTTTTCAGCCAGTAAAGGCTGGTACGAAAAGTTCAAAAAGCGTTACTTATTCAATAGCAGCAATAGTAAATTACAAGAAGTCTCAGCGAAAATGGAAACTAATAATGATTTCGCAATGGAAATCGTTGATACTATCAAGACTGAACAATATCCAAATGATGATGATGATGATGATAATGATAACGACGATGAGAATTTTAGTTCAAACGAAACTATATCAACGCAAGATTACAGTCGTACAATAAATGAAGAAGCATTTATGATTAGTACTAGTTTGGGTAGAGATAAACAAGAACGAATAACTAATTTAACATTTGAAGATATTAAAACAGGCATTGAATTGGCTGAAAAATTAGAATTTCATTTTATACAAAAAGATCCATCAGTGGTGCGTAGCAGGAAATTTAAACGAGAATTACAAAATTGTCTAGCGCCGTATTTAGAAGTATTAGAAGCATTGCAAACTAATCGATAAAAATTTAATGATTTCAATCGAATCAAATGGTTATACATAATATTTATAATCAATTTCTTTGTATATTATCGTTCAACTAGTATTAGATTTTTTGTAAAAAAATTGTAAATATAGTAGTTCATGAACTGTTATAATAGTTCATTTGATCGACAGCCAGTAGTTTAGATGTTCGAATTGTTGGAGCAACGACGTCAAATTGTCTTCATTTTCCCTTAAAATTCTGATTCACGGGTCATTTATTAAATTTACTTGATTTATTTAAAAAATATTAACAAAAATAATTTTACACTATTTAGATTAGCAGATAAATTATATTTCATTATTTAATTTTTTCCTTTATTTTCTAGATTATTTGTCAGCAATCTAGATATTGAAGAATATTTCTGGCAACATTGCACACGACACCGTACATAACCTAAAATTGTCAAGATGAGGCAAACGTTTATGTTGCCTGATTTTAACAAATTATTGTAATTATTTAACAAAAATAATAGAAAATCGCCTAATTTCCTTTAATTTCAGGAAGAATGAAACTAATTGCGGTGATAAAATCGTAATTATTTCAATAATTGGAAAAACTCCATACAATTCGTTGGGGATCAAAGTGAAGGAAATTGGACGGATTTTTACAACATCCAACACAAATGAAGACGTATTTGTTGTTATTCTATTAATTATAATTGTGTTAACTGGCATCTAATTCTAGTTTATGTTGGAAGGCTCGTATGATGAGAAAGATAAGATTCTCTACCTGCATATGCAGAGTTTATTGGATGGTGATGTTTTCGTACAAAACTACAATAAATTGTTGAAAAACTGTATCGAAGAGCGTAAATGCGACGATTTTCTTGCCGTTTACGATGAAGTTAAAAGTAATTTCGCTCGTGGTTTATTGTTGTTACTCCACATAAGTCATATTGTGATTTTATCGCATCCTAGTTCAACTTTCGATACGAGTTACATACAATATTTTAAAGCTGTTGATAATTTGAGGTAATTTACAGAATTTAAACAATTATAGTAGTAAGAATATGGAATTTTAGTCAAAATTTATCGAGTAAAATTACCGAAAATTTGAAAACTATCGATGATCTTAGTGCTGAATGGGTGAGTAATGGCCGTTTCTGTACACCGAGATTGATTTTCTATTTTGAACGTTGTCCGAATGGCGTGCAAAATATCAAAAAAATGGAACACAATCTAGAAGATCGAATCTACCATGTTTTAAAGAAGACACGCATCATCAATAATTACGGGTATTTTAGTTTGTTTCAGTATTTATAGTTGTTAATTGTTATAATTGAAGGTCTTCACTTTTTGCGATTCCAATGAATGAAGAATTCGTGTATATCTCATCTGATAAACCTACGGATAAATTGGGTGATATGGTACGTGGTTTAATACAGGATTGCCAACCTGGTGGCGTTATGCAAATCCAACCACCATTCTGTAGTGAACCATGCACGGAGCGCAATTTCCAAAAATTCCTACAAGTCCACATACGACAAGCTAAAACTAAAGGTTTCAACGATATTGGTAGTTCGAGTCGTCATCAATCCGCACAACCCGTACATTTTGAGGTAATTCTATCGATTTTTAATTGATGTTCTATTGATTTTTGTGAAATTAAAGTTACCAACTATGAAACAATGGATTGATAGTGTTAAAATTTTGTACGATTCAATAATCAATCGTCAATTGATCAATTCGTTATGTACGGATACGTTGTTTTCGGAGAAGCGTTGTTTGAAAGTACTACCATTAGCTTTGGCCCGTTATCAGGAAGGTTTACCGTCACATTATGCACATGCTGAACACGATCATCGTCAAAGTATCGCTTTAGCGTTATTTAATGCCCAAGCTCGTGGACCGGCTTTTCAACAATATGTGACGAAATTAAAAGCCGATTGTCAGGCTTTATGGGAGAATGGTAGACAACAATGTGAAGCGGCTTCATTAACCGGTAATCCCTGTCAATTACCCAAACATACAGCCGAACAGGAACATATGAGTGGTTTTATTTATAAAGCTATATGTGATTGTGGCCGTAAAATTGGTACTAGAGAAGATCCCTATACGGCAAAACAAGCAAATTATCTATTCTATCAACAGATTAGTAAAGATTGTGTTTGTTCAAAATTGGAACGGATTAATTTTCCAATTTTTGAGCCGTCAATTAAAGAATTTAAAGCGGCAACATTGAAAGAAACCGAAGAGAATTTGTCAGTATTATCGGATCGTAGTGGTGGTGATTTAACACCAGATAATGATCGTAATCTAATACGACAACCTAGTACAACTGAATATCTACCAGGGATGTTAACATTAAATTCACCACCTGGATTATTACCGGTTTATAGTAGTTGGAGTTTAGTTTGTTTAGGACCATCATCGTTATATAGTCATAATTTAGGTTTATTCGAATCTCATCATCCGGGTTTTTTAAATTCAACCAACTATCTTTTACCGTGGGATGTTACCGTATATTCGAAAACAAAATCGAATTGGAATCATGCTAGTAAATATCTAATACGTGGCCGGCGTGGTAGACCAACTACTAATACTAATAATAGTAGTAATAATACAAATTTGCCGCAATTTTCGGTTAAAGTTTTTATTGGAGTTGAATATGAGTGTACATCCGGACATCGATTCATGTTAGCCGGTCCTGATAAAATGTTGAAAGCAACACCGGGTAGTATTGTTAAAGATACCGGTCATAAAATTGCTGAAAGTGATATGCCATTGTATTATCCATGCGTCTGTCGGGCCAATAAATTCGCACAATTGATGCGATTACATGTGGTTACACCGAAAGCACCAGTCCATTGTACTTTAGATCCAAAGGTTGGAGATTCTATTTCAAATTTCAATTTGTTGATTGTATTGTTTGTAGGTCCAGCCAGCCCCCGGTGCCCCAATCTTCATCAGTACACTGGACCGTCCGACCAAACTTACCCAATCTGCTTATTGGGTGATGCGTCTACCTTATGTTTATGTGTCAGATAAAGAACATTATCCGCAGAATTTAGGTGCAAAATTACTACAAGGTGTATTTGGTGTAATGGAAGTTGAATAGATTATGTAAAACTGCAATTTTTTCGATGCAAATTTAGATGATCGGATCGTGAAAATGATTTCGAACAAATCGTACAATTATACGGTGTTTCACCTGTATGGATACGTGTATGTACTTTCAACATTGTTGATGTTGTACAACCTTTACCGCAAATTGTACAAATATATGGTTTTTCACCTGTATGACTGCGCATATGTACAGTAAGTCGAGAATTTACAGCAAATCCTTTACCACAAATTTGGCAAATGTACGGTTTTTCACCGGTGTGGATCTTTAAGTGCGCCTCTAAATGTCCAGATTGAGTGAATCCCTAAAATTTTAAAATTACTAAAAATCGACAACAATTATTCGAAATTTACTTTAAAACAAATTTCACATTGATACGGTTTCTCGCCGGTATGCACCAATTTGTGTTTACTTAAAGCATAATTAACACTGAATCGTTTACCGCAAATATTACACTCGTATTTCTTGTCCGTATAGTCTTTCGTGTGCGTTTTTAAATGCGAACGTAAAGAACCATTTCGGGTAAAACTCTTATTACAAATATTACACGAAAATACCTGAATAAACCAATAATTATCAAATATACAGTCGTATTCTTTAACTTTTTGGTAATTTGTTACTATAACAAGGCTAGAGTTAGACTATAATTCCATGGTATACGTATATTGAAAAAATACTGTTAATCTCTAGTGTTGTTATAGTAACGATCACCAAAAAGTTACAGAATACGACTTCTAGTTAAAGCAATCCGTACACGTTCATTCAAATGTGTCCGAATATGTTCGGATAGATGGAACGATTGCGTGAATGTTTTCGTACATAATTGGCACGAATACGGCCGTTCTTTACTATGAATCCGATAGTGTTTCTTTAAATCATCACAACGTATAAACGATTTACCGCAAATATCACACAAATATGGCCGTTCACCGGTGTGATTCAACATGTGAACATTAAGACCGTGTTGTTGGCTGAATGTCTTCGAACATATCTCACAATTATAGCGTTTACGAGTTAAATGGGTCCGTTTATGGATTTTTAGATGGTTTAATTGATTGAAACTACATCCACATTCTCTGAAATTTCAAAAATTAATTGTTTTTCAAATTAATTTCTAGATTTGTTTACTTGCATTGGTGCAGTTTTTCATTGGTGTGTGTTCTTGAATGTTGCGTTAAAGTCGATAAATTATCGAAGGATTTCGTGCAAATTTTACAACAATGCGGTTTAAAACCAGAATGCGTACGTTTGTGTATTTTTAAAACACCATACCGTGTGAACGCTTAAATCAAATATTGATTAAATTTTGAATTATTACAATATCGAATCGTTTACTTTTACCACAATCGTTGCATTGGAATTTATTGTCAATATGGGAGCGTTCGTGTTCGGTTAAATTGAATTTTTGTCGGAAATTTTGTTTGCAAATTTTACAAGTAAACGGCCGTTCATCGGTATGTACACGGATGTGTTTTAATAGATCGTCAGATCGAATAAATCCCCGTCCTAAAATTGTAAAAATGTAAAAATATTCAAATAGAAACAAAGAAAATTACCGCAATGATTACACAAGAATGGTCGCTCTCCTGTGTGGATTCTTGTATGGATAATTAAACTTTTCTGTTGGGCGTATTGTTTATTACAAATCTTACACGAATATCCTGTTTTCGGTGGTTGATTTCCCGATTTTTCATCGGCTTCATTGTATTCTTGTTTCTCTTGCAATAATCCTCTCAAAATACCATCAACTTCCTCGTATCGTTTACGGAATTTAAACGCCGATTCTATTTTATCGTGGCATTCACCACATAGATAATCGGGTAAATTATCGTCTTTCGTTAGCGTTATATTGGTAGAATATTGAATTTTTTCAATTAACATGCCAGATTCGAAGATATTGTACCGATGTTCGCTCGCGTTTAAACAAGTTCGACATAATTTTGATAATTCTAAATCACGAAAATCCACCATTTTATACAATAGAAGTATTTATGTTATTTGAAAATAAAAAATAGGGATTCGTGCGGGTTTAAAGGAGTGGTGATCAAAATTGGGGAGATACGCGTGGCAGAAAATCGATAAGAATGTTTGGTTTAAAGCAGTGATTCTCAAATTTTCATTTGCAATAAAACTATGCTTTAATTTATTGATACATTTATAATGTTATAATAAGATGCAATTAGAGTTAATTATTAATAAAATAAAAATTTATACTAAACTAGAGGTCAAATTGTATAATTAAACATAGAAAACTTCGTTACTCAAAGAGGTCATTGTAGTGTTTAAATAGTCATTGGAATTATTCGATAGATTCACATCGTATTGGTAGAATTGGTTTGGATGAAAATTAGCAGGAAAGAACATTTGACATGGCGTTAGAGCAACCGAAATAATCGGCGATAGATTCGGTGAATAGCAAAAAGCCGGTGTTGTTACATTTGATGATTTTGTAAATTGTGGGAATATTGCTAATGGTGTCAATGGTGATGGGCAAACTGTCGTTGAATTACTAATAAATTCCTCTAATTTGTTTGCACTCAATTGTTGTGGTGATTGTATCAAAATTTGTGGTATTTCTATCGATTTTTTCCTATTTGATTCGTCTTTTATATCGATTTCAGCTTGACAACGGGCTTGTAGAATGTCCTGTGCTGTACGTCCTATCAGATTTTTCTCGTGTACTTTCACATTCTTTGCTAGAAGTTCACGGATGATCTTGTTGTTTGCAACCGATGCAGCGAACATGAACGGCGTCAATTCTAGAAAATTCGCAATTTAATCGAATTAATAATTGAGTTGCATTTGTAAATTTACGAGTTTTCGGCGTTGCTGCATTAATATCAAACGAACGCTCAATCAAATATCGAAAAATGTGTTTATGGCCGAATAGTATCGATAATGATATCGGTGATAAGGTTTTTTGGATAATACGTCGCGATACACCGCCAGTTAATAAATATTCTAAAAGTTTCTTCACCAAATCCAAATTACCAACAACTATACTCATCAAAAATACGCTAACACCTGAAATTTGTCGATTAAATTGAATTTATTAAAAATTGGAAATTACCGAATCGATTCTCTTTGGTAATATTCGCGAAATTCGCCAGTAATAAATCGACAATTTCAATACGCTCATTCCTTACAGCCATCATTAGAGGCGTCCATCCCAGATAATTCTCCGGATCTAATTTTCGACCATTTGCAATCTCTTCTTTAACGTCGTCGATATTACCATTAGCCGCAGCGTAATGTAATTTTGTATTGCGGTCATTATCGACGAATACGATTTTATTTTTTTTAATATACTCTTCGTTCCAACTTGAGGTCATTTTATGTTAAAAGAAGAAACGAATTTAATTAAAATTGTTGTATTTTTAAAAACAAATTTTGAGATTATAACAGACACACGAACAGAAACACAGTATTTATTAAATTGGATACGTCTTTTTGGCATACCAACTTATCAATCCGATGATAATAAATAGAAGTGCGATAAAGAAATGATAAATTCCGTAGATGAAGAATTGTTGTTTAGCATCGAATCCAAGATCGTCACTTATTAACGCAATAATTATAGTTTGTATTGCTCCAGACAAACAATAAATTAAACCGAATACAATACCGAATTGAATTTTCTTCAAACTCTTCAATAATTCACCGGTTAAAGACGTTATTGTATGATAATAACTTACACCGAAAATTACATAAAACAAACAAGAAATTGTCGGATTTGTAAATTGAGATAGAAACACTAACATAAAACCCTGCAATAGGGACGTTACTGTTAGAATTAAGTCTCCAGTAAAGCGCCAATTTAACTGATTAAAACCGCCAATTAACACCGCGAAAATACAGAAAACACTCAATAATCCATCGATTAATCCATTGTAATAGGAATAATCACTGTGTTGGTGATTATAACGCCATAATAATTGGATATAAAGGATTGCTTGTCGGTAACCACACAGACTTAAAGTGTACCATAATGTCCATTTTACGATATACTTATCGGAGAAGGCTTCTTTCAGGTTTGCTGAAAATTCTTTCAGAGTATTTCCGACTCGATTATCCGTTGATTTTTTTATAATTTTGTAATACTCATTTGGAGGAAATGGCAGAAATAAAGCCACAATTAAGCCGGATATTGTCGCTAAAATCACCAATTTTCAACGGAAATTGATTAAATAGAGAAAAATCTTACCCCCTAGTGTAATATAGTGCAACTGTTTATAATTTAAATATTCCTGCGATACCAGCAATTGCGCCAATAGATACGCTAAAGCATTGCCAATCAACGGTGCTATTCTAATATAACTTGTGAATTTCTTGTAATTATCCTTATCGATAAACAGAAAAATTACAATCAAATAGGCGATTTCGGTCGCAAAGAACGTTCCAAATATCGCCTGTTTTTAATTATTATTCAATTAAATGAATCAACAGTATTACGGTAGCTTACATGAGCGATTTGTAGTTGGATTAGAGTATCGGTCCATATCAGTAAACAACAATAAATTAGACTTGCCGCACTAAAAATTATAACCAAGGGCGTATAATTACACAAATCGATAATAAGCGCTATTAAAATCGATTGAATCACAGCACTATAAACGATAATTGGGTACAAATCTTGTCCGATACTATCCGAATTGATTGTGCCTTTAAATTTGATTAAATATTCATAGTTGAAGATGCTCGACGGTTGGAAATTGGTCAAGAAACCGACGACGAAAATTAAATAATAACGCCGGAATTTAAACGAGTTGAAATCAATTTTAATTTTCATACTCTAATTTGTTGCAATTATTAAATCAATTATGATATGAACAGTATACTGGCACTGTTAATCTAATCTAAACCTTAGAGCTTAATCTAAACAAAAATAATGAACGCGAATATGTTATCTTTATATTAAATTATTATAATTTTAGCTCGTGGTTTTTACGTTGTGGAAAATTTACCACATCCCAGAAATTGATGGAAATAATTTCTTTAAATTATGCGGATATTCCAAGATAAATAAATTCCATATATTAGGAAAAATCGACCGTCAATCGAAAGAATTTAGTTCATTATCGAATTTCGATTGAGAAATTCGATTCTCTTCAAATATTTCCGTGTCTGTTTGTTCAAATTATCTAAAATTGTTTTATTTTGACGCAATTCACCGTTCAATTTCGACTTTATTTGTTCTAAATCGTGATTCGTAACGTGTCCTTCGAGTCGATTGATTCGAGAAATTAGACAATTGGAGGTTTTTAACGAAATTATCAGCGTCCAGATAACGAAACTATCTCGATTCGCTGCGATAACTTCAAGTTTATTTGCTGAGGCTGAAATTTTGCTGGATTTTAACCGTGTTTTCAGGGCTTATCTGTTGAATTACTACAATAAATTGAAGGTTGTCTCAAGGACTGAAATAGTGGTTTTAACAATAGATTAGGAAATCTTGTCTTTATCATTTAATAGTTCCGACACAATAATCACTCGAATTTTTAGAATATTCTCAACGTTAATCGATTATTAGATGATCTCTCCAATTAAACGACCAAATTTAAGTTGTATTGTGGATTAAAATTTATTAATTTTCGTATATTTTTCGGATTTCAATTCCTATAGTTTAGGAAATTTTGTAAAATTGGTGGATGCGCCGGGGTAGTTCATCTAGCAGTTGGGGCTTAAAATTAGTTTTTAACCCGCCTAATCCAATATTAGGTCATGTTTGATCAACCTTGTCGAATCAATGTCGCTTTACAATGGATGTTTTTGAAAATAATTAATATACAACGGAAAACTCTCTTATCTCCCGTGATTTCTTTCCAAACAATAATATCTCGACAATCTCGCTAAGATTCTATTTATTACCCAATCACCAGACGTTCAAACCAGTAATTATTAGGGTGTCGCATGAAAATGGCATTTAGCCTCGAAATTGTAATCGTAATCCTCATTATAACAATCTTTCTAAACTATCATTTCAAACAGCAGAAAATTGTTAAATTCTTCGAACAATTCGCACACTCCCCGTATTTACCTCTACTGGGGAATGCGTTAGATTTCAAAAATACAACAGGTAGTCTATTATTAATATTATTAACCCGAATTGTTGTTTAATCGCGATTGATTGTAGCCTATTTGAAAGCTTTGGAACATTATACGAGACAATACGGCGGTATTGTGTGCGTTAAAATCGGTTTAACGAGACGAATCTTGGTTGTTAGCGATTATAATTTGATCGAATCGATCTTTAGTTCGACTAGATTGTTAGCGAAATCTACCAGTTATAAATTCCTAGATCCCTGGTTAGGAGACGGTGTTTTGAATGCTACAGGTAATATTATCAATAATTTGTATAAGTTTTGATTTATTTTTGTGTAGGTCAACGGTGGAAATCTATGCGCCGATTGATAACGCCGGCGTTCCATATGAAAATCGTACAGAATTTCGTCGATGTTTTCGATGAGAAATCCGAAATTTTGTTGAAGAAATTCAAAGAAATCGGCAATACAAATAGCGTCGATATCAACTCGATTATTACACTGTATTCGCTTGATGTAGCTTGTGGTAAAGTTGAATTTTTATTTATTGGCGATTTTTAAATGTTTTGATTGTAGAGAGTGCAACTGGTGTGCCGTCAAACGTCCAACAAAACGATCACCCCGACTATGTTAAAAGCGTGAAGAAAATGTGTTCTTTGCTAATTACACGCTCATACTCGGCGGTAAAAAGCAACGATTTTCTGTACCGTTTTTGTAGAGATTTCTACGAACAAAAACGCGTAATTCGGGTGCTTCACGAGCACTCAAGCGGCATTATTCGGAGATTCTTCGAAACGAATTCCAACAATCGACGGACGTCCTTTTTAACTACAATCGTACAACCGACAAATTATCAGTTAACATTCAAGGATATCCGAGAGTATATCGACGGTTTTATATTTGCCGCACACGATACTACAGCGTCTGCATTGAATTTCGCCATTTATTCTCTAGCGAATCACTCCGATGTGCAGTTCAAAGCTTTCGAAGAACAACGCTTGATTTTTAATAGCGACCAAAACGCGGCGATCTCCTACGATACACTCCAAAAAATGACGTATTTAGAGATGGTAATTAAGGAAACTCTACGATTGTTCCCACCGATTCCGGCAATAGGCCGGCGTACATCTGAAGATATCAATATTAGTAATTTTATCGAATTTCTTATAAAAACTTATTGATTTTTGTATTTTAGGGGAATTTACAATTCCGAAAGGCGTCGATATTTTATTGTACATCAGAGGCATTCATATGAATCCCGATTTGTATCCAGACCCGGACAAATTCGATCCTAGTCGATTTTCGGGTTGTGTTAAACGCCGGCCGTATTCCTTTGTTCCGTTCAGTGCTGGTCCGCGAAACTGTCTCGGACGTAAATTTGCAATGTTAGAAATCAAAACTGTGCTATCAAAATTGATACGGCATTTCGAATTTACGCCGGCGTTCCCCCAACACCAGTTAGAATTGGCTTCGGAAATGGTGTTAACGTCGAAAACTGGTTTTAAAATTAGTGTACGAAAGAGGACCCAACACGATTTTATTTAAATCGATTTTTTGTATAAAATAAAAATAAAACTGTTATTATTGTTAATACCAAGGTTGCACCAATTATACCAATTTTAAATGTCTGATTTTTCTTGGAAATATTACGTTGTAAATTAATTAAATTCGGCTCTTGAGTCCCACTTTGATGCCATTTTTCGATATCAAAACCGTCTCGGCGGACACCCTCAACTTATAATCGGGTTCGGCTGGCGACAGTTCAAAATGTCGAACAATTTTCGAGACGACATTCTTGACTTCCAACATAGCAAATCGTTGTCCTACAATTGAATTTATTGTAAAGAAAATTATAAGATTTTTGTAACTCACCGATACAATTCCTGGGGCCTGCACTGAACGGTAGAAACGAATAAGGCAACTTATTGCCCGCCTCTTGGAAACGTTCCGGTTTGAATTTCTCCGGTTCCGGAAAATATTCTGGATCGCGGTGAACTGCATGGAACAATAACGATATTTGTACACCCTTTGGAATAATTTTGCCATCTATAAAACATTGACGTTATTTTTATAACTATTGAAACCTGAAGAATTACCGTATTCGACGTCTGTATCGGTCTGTCGTCCGACCACCGGTACAGACGGGTACAAACGTAAAACTTCCTTGATTACCAATTCAAGATAGTTCATATTTTGTAAATCTTGATAACTTATAGTTGGATTCTTTTCCTTGCCGAATAATTGCACCTGTTCATCGTAGACTTTATCCTGAAATTTTCGTTTAAACTAAACTATCAATCGATTTTAAGGTTGCCAACCTGAACGTCTTTATGGTGAGCTAGACAGTAAAGAGTGAACGTCATTGCTGAGGCGGTGGTGTCGTGTCCCTTGAAAATAGATCAAAATTCGGCTATAGATGGGCAGTTATTTAAACTTACTTCAAACATAAAAGTGTCGACTTCTTCGCGGATTTCAGCCAGTGTTAACGGTTGGCCATCAACCGTACTCTCTAGCAATAAATTGAGGAAAGCCCTCTTCTTCTTCACGCCACTATCGTCGACGTCCTTCTGTCTTTGTGGCTGTTTAGTTTCCATTTCTTCAATTTTCTTACGGATCACTTCTTCCGTATATTCGTGGAGTATCTTCAACGATTCTCTTTGAATATAATAATCTTTAGAGAACATAAATAGGAAATTGTTGCGTTTGAAGGCTGTCCGTGAACGATCGACTATAATTCTTGTCATATTCTTTACGGCACGTACGTACGGTACGTCGGCGTTGTTTTGAGCGTTCACTTTTATGCCCATTGCACTCTCTAAAATTCGAAATAATTTTATAATTTCCCGGATAATTTTATAGTAATTACCGCAAATTATATCCAAAGCGCATAGTGTAATAAACGGGTAGATATCCAAGCTTTTTGCACCATCATGTTGTTTGAGTTTCTCGATCAGAATGTCGGTGGGTGAATTGAAGATTTCTACGAATTCTTCCAAAATTTTAAAATGGAACGCCGGTGTTATCAATCGGCGGTGACTCTTCCATTTTTGCCCTAAATTATCGGTTGTAGAAATATTTTTTTTACGCCGAAAATCTTACCGTATGATGTTAATAGCCCGGTGCCCAACCACGGTTCTAAAAAACCATAAGTTAAGCCTTTCCTCATGACTTTATTCGTACTCAATAGAAACTCGATGAAATTATAATCGGCAATTATGAGTAGGTGTCCAAATGCGCCGAAATCGAACGATACGATTTTGCCATATTTAGCCAGAAATTCGTAGGTTTTCGGCAAGAATTCTGCGGGTATTTTATGATAATTAATAATTTTAAAAATTAAAATATTTACCTTCAGTTGTTTTAAATACAAAAGCGTTTCCGAGGAATGGTATGCCGGGCGGTGATGGGAATTGTTGTACATACTCAAAAATTTTAGCATTTTTCACTTTTGTTATATAAAAATGATAGGCAATAAACACTAAAATTATCGAAATTATAATCTGAATAACGAGAAACATCATAGTTTCGGTTTCAGATGTGTGTTAATAAAACAATGAGTGCCTTTTGAAGGTGGACTGGATACGAGAATCGTTTATAAGCGTGGGGGAATTTAATTGAAGATTATTGTGTTTACATAACATAAATATAGAGAGGCAGAGAGAAGGACAGAGACGATATAGTAACTGTTGAAAAACGCGAATGATTGTAATTTTTCATAAATGGGAACAACCTTGTAAACAAAAAATTAACGATAAAGTAAAATCTTTAAATAAATTCAAGTACAAATGTCCCGTCAAAGTCCTTCCAGTGGCGTAGAGTCCGTCTGTCGAGCTGGCATTACGCGCAGTCTTAGAAGCTTTATTGGCATATTTTGTAACCAATCGAAAAGATTGCTTGATTCACGATTTCTCTAAAACGTTAATTAATTTCCAACTTTACCGTGTTGATTGAGCCAAATTACAGTGATACGTAGTAGAAATTGTACTGAAGTGCATTACAGTGCAGTGAAGTGCATTCCGCTTATTTTCATTAAAGTTGAATGGAATTCTCATGAAAACTCGATTCGAAAGCCCCAATTTAAGCCTTCAGTCAGCGCTATAAGGATCTTCATTGAGAAGAAACGCCCGGTGTGAATCCCCTAATCATAATTTATTTGTATTCAATGCTTTACAAATAATCTTCATAATTTTAAATCTTGTATTTCTAGAAAAATTATGGAAGCTAATTATAGAATGACCAGCAAATTATCAAAATCTCTCTATTGAAGATTACATAAGCAATAATTGTAGACTTTATAAATTTTATTTTAATGCCGCACTATAATAAAACTTAAAATCAACAATATAAATTACATTCTGGATTTAAGTCCAATACGTACACCATTCGTTGATTTCAATGTCGTCTCAGCTACAATCTCCAATTTGTGCTCAGGATAAGCTGGTAATAGCTCGAAATAACGTACAATTTTCGATATTAAACTTTTGATTTCTAAAAGGGCGAATTTCTGACCTATTATAGAACAATTAATAAACGAATAAATCAATTGATTAACAATTACCGATACAATTCCTATAGCCGGCACTGAACGGTAGATACGAGTACGGTGGCATTTGTGAATTTTCAAACCGGCTCGGATCGAATTTTTCCGGATCGGGGAAATATTCCGGATCCTTATGGATACCTTGCAGAAATAGACCGATATTTACACCTTTCGGTATTGTAATACCGTCTGAAATTATTAAAAAAAATCGAATTATCTCGAATAGATTGTTTGATAATAATTCTTTACTGTAATCTACATCTTCATCCGTTTGGCGGGCAATTACTGGCACAGATGGATATAAACGCAATACTTCTTTTATCACTAAATCGAGATAGTTCATATTTTGTAAATCTTGATACGTTACGTTCGGGTTTTTGTCGTTTCCAAATAGATCCAACTGTTCATTGTAGACTTTATCTTGAATTTCTTTGTGATAAGCCAGAGAATAGATCGTGAATGTGATCGCGGAAGCTGTCGTGTCGTGTCCCTGTTTTAATTTATTTCAATTAACTGAAATTAAGGAAAACCGTAAAGCGGAGCAATTTTCAAATTTCGGAGGCCTTCCATTTAGATAACCCTCTTATTTCTCAAAATTTGTTAGATTAGCACAACAAAAACGTCTCTAAATTTGTCTAAATTGCTCCCTTCATGGCCTAAAAGAGTCGAAATTGGCAATAATTCTACCTCGAACATAAAAGTGTCGACTTCTTCCCGAATTTCGGTCTTCGTCAACGGCCGCCCATCAATCCTGCACTCTAAAAGCAAATTCAAGAACGCCTGTCGTCTTTTTTGACCAGTCCCATCGTCATTTTCTGTTTGATCAAAATATCTAACTTGATTCTCCTTAATTCTCTTATCGATAACCCGATTCGTGTAATTATGGAGGATTCTCAACGCTCTCCACTGTTTAATATAATCTCTAGTGAACATAAAAAATAATGTTTTGTTAGTGATCGGTGATAGGCTTCGTGCGATTAAAATCTGCGTCATTTCTCGAACGCTGCGAACATAGGGCGAATTTTCGTCTTCTTGAGCGTTCACTTTTACACCCATTGCACTCTCTAAATTTGCAAAAAAATCAAATCGGCAAAACTTCAACGAATTATTAATTACCACAGATTATATCCAAAGTGCATAGCGTAATAAACGGATAGATATCCAAACTTTTTGTACCGTCCGTCTGTTTGAACTTCTCGATTAAAATATCGCTGTTTGCGTTGAAGATTTCGACGAAATCCTCCAAAATTCGAAAATGAAAGGCCGGTGTTATCAATTTCCGATGACTTCTCCATCTTTGCCCTTAATCAAAATTAATGGCAACAACAAATTAGATTAACAATTGATATTTACCGAAAGAAGTTAATAATCCATTACCCAGCCAGGGTAGTAGAAATTTATAACTGTTGGATTTTTTCAAAATTTTATTCGAATTTAAGATGAATTCTAAAAATTGATAGTCGCTAACAACGAACGTGTAATCGAATAAGCCGATTTTCATTACAAACAAATTGCCGTACGTCTTTCGGTAGCGGTGGAGAACATTTAGAAATTCTACAAATACAGTTTCTTTATTTAATCGTGTTAATTTCCCATACGGTTACCTTTAGGCGATTTAAAATCGAGCGCATTTCCTAAAATCGGTAGACTCGGTGGTGATACGAATTGGCGATAGAATCTGTGTTGTCGATATGTTTTCAAATAATTGTAAACATAAATAACCAAAAGTAGAAAGAATATTAATTTCAATGTAAACACAAACATTGTAATTACGATTTAATTAGTTTGACCTCTGGCTAAATTATCTACTATTGGCTACTTGATCTACAATAGGAAAATAACTTTTATCTAATAATTGACAATTTTATTTTCCAAATTTACTCACATCAAATATTTATTTTATTTAACTAGAAGTCGTCGTATGTGAGGCAACAAACCGACTATTCTTATAGAGGAAGTTTAAAAAAATAAAGCTGTTATCAATTTGAAATATGTTTCGATGTAAGGGTCAGTAAAGTTAAAAATCATGCTTATACGTCGAATTTTCGTTATTTTTGTAAAAATAAAATTGAATTCTAATCTCGATTGCTATTCCGAATTACGAAATTGCATGTTTACCAAAGATGACTGCAATTTTCCAATTGAATAACAACCAAGATTCGAGTTGAAAGCGGTACAAAATACAGCTGAACTTATGCGTAATCATATTTTAGAAATTGTGATTGAATAATGTTTTAATTATCGTCATTATGTGTATAATCTCGGTTTTTAAATTATAGTTTGTGGCTAACAAACGGGCATCATTAATTGGAACCTCTTTATTGAGCAACTTTTTGTACACTTAATAATAAGACATTGTCTATTAATTGGAAAAAAGTTAAAAATAAATAACATGAATTGTACACAAAGAAAAGAGAAATTGTAATCAGTCGAATTTCCTACACCTTTTGATGATTTTAGATTCTTAAATTAGGATTGGTGAAACGTACGTATTTTAATAAATCCTCATTCTCTTCGCACACCCACGGTTTGCGATGATGGCAAGCCACATCGTGCCAATTAACGCCATCATTATAGAAATTATTGAGAACGGCTAAACAATTCTCACTGGCACCCCCTTGTTGGGCTTCCCGATTATCCGGTTGTGGTTTACCAATACCGCCAGTCTCCGACCAATCATTTTGATCGCGTTGTGTGGTTGGGGCCAATTTTTGTAAAACAGCCGTCCAAAACCAGCCGTTCACCGAAACTGGCTGTAAATCGGCGCGGTCGCAGCCTTTGAAGTCGCAGATACGGCCGGAAGTCCAAGTGTATTTCACCTATTGTTTCAGTTAATTAACCAATTTAGAAAATTGTAATAATTTGTACCTTCTCGTCGACGAGGCGTCTTTTGATCCATTCGTTTTCAGCGCTGGTTTCTAACGAGATCAAATCCATGCAGCGTTGTCGGCAATAGTTGCGACCACCAAGCCAATCTTCTTCGACGTTTTTCAGGGCTGGATCCCTCCAGCTGAAGAAATAGCCCTTACCTGTAAAAAATTGATGATAACCGGTCTTGTTGTGTTAATTAGAATAAATTATAATTTCCTGGTGCATGGCCTTGCCATTTCGATTTTATTTACAATAAAAAATAAACGAATCGTAATTACCGTCAGGGGTCCGCTCGTGGATGACCCGTTGGGCGCAGAGGGCCGGTACCGGTGGTTCGAGGATGCGGCCGTTTGGGAATTGGGCCAAACTGACACCGATCACACTAACAACAAATAGAATAATTTTCATTTTGTTCGTTGTTATCGGATTTCCACTGTAGTGGCACACTTTTAAATGAAGAATACACCAATCCAACTGTTCTTTATATAGTTAGGTGGGGTCGTATAACAGAAAACATAGCACATAGTGTCTTCTTCAAATATTCATCACCTTGACCTCTGAATTTCTTTCAAGAATTTCAGTTATGACCGAAGTGAAAGTTTCTCAAAAGCCAAATTAGTTAGTAATTTGTCAATTTTCAATCATTTACTCATTATTGCTTCCTTTATTTTCCAATTTTTCGGGTAATTCCAGCTAATTGCGATACCGATCACCAGCTTTCCCTTCAATAATCACCTGATTTTGTAATTTTCGGATTGTTTCAAGTTGGTGGTTGAATATTGAAGGACGTGCGAAGAATTGTGCCTACAGTGGAAAATCAATCACTTTCTTCGACCTCCTCTCAATTGTTGCCGCTGTTTATCAATAAAACAATTCCAAATATTAGATTTGGTTTAATTCACAAAAATTGAAAGTTTGTAAATGTGGAATTGGGTCGTTTTAGAGAACAGAAATTTCCCAAAAATGTCTCTAAACAATCAACAATTACTGCTATTAATAAATTTAATTAGTTCAAGTTTTTGTAACGAAGAAAGTCGAAGAAAAATCTAGACTTTCCATTAAATGTTGGAAACTGTAGATTTTCTACTTTCTCTACAGAAATACCAACACTCCACCCTTATCGTTATCAATAATTTGCATTGTAATTTCTTTGGTTACAATACAATAAAATATTACACAAATATTGCTCAATTAGACCTCGACAATAAGTAAATGAGGCGTGTACAGGCCGGCATTGACATGAGCTAAATAGAGAATCGATTATTAATAATTATACGAACTGGTTGTTTACAAATAGAAGAACGAGAAAAATTAATGATAAATAATCAGGTGGCTCTAAAGGGGAATGGTTCTAAAGAAGGTCGTCACGTATTGATGACAATGTGTGTCTTGAAAACTAACAAGCGTCTCGAATTCAACGACCATTCTGGATTATTTTCAAAATTTACAACTTCTTACAGTTAATCCAATTAAAATAACCACGAAATTCGTCCAGATTGAAGAAACTTGAAACGGAAAGACTTAAGCTTGAAAATGTAAAAGAATTTGTAGCCAAATCGTGTTAAAATCGACTTCAAATCGCCAAAAATCCTGAAACTGCTAGACAGGCCAATATTTGGTAAATCTGTAATTTCAGGATTAAAATCTACTTAGATCAGTTTTACAACAAAAATATTGCCGAAGTCGTTAACTGTAAAAAACAATAAATTATTCAGCCTTGTATTTGAAAATTTTACTAATTACCGGTAATTAGTGCATTAGTGATAAGAATTTACACTCGGATACGTTGTAAATATTTCGAAATATTTTGGAGAAATTGTTCAAATACGAAGGCATTTCCACAAAAAGAATATTTAATAATTAGAAAAAACGAGAGTTTACATCGAATTTGCATATTTGTATCATTCTATTCAACTAAATCATTAAAATGAGAACTAATAACAACTGTCTCAAAAAAATAATTATTACAAAATTATTGACAAATTAATAATTACAAAAAAGTATAAAATAACATAAGCATAAAATAGACAGTACACTAGCAGTACTAGTTTTTCAAAAATCAGAAATAATAAATTATTGGTTAAGTTTCAGAATAAGAACATTAACTACACTACAAAAATATTTTTCAAATTTCCACACTATAAGAATGTTTATAACAAAATTAACGCTAATTATTTCTTTTTGTTATATTCTGGATCTAATAATACCGATATTTTATCATAAGCATAACGCATCTTCTCATAGAGTATTGTATTACAACCGTTCTGTTCCAATGATGTGAATCTAAATGTACGGAATGATTTATCCTCGCCGATAAAAGTGATTGCCGCCATCAGTGGACACATAATAATCTTCGTATGATCAGTGAAATTCAATTGTACCGTACCATTATTTAATTGCATTAATACACCAGAAGCTGAACGACACCATTGATGCAAATGTGGCGTTCTAGACATTGAATCAGCTTCACGTACAACCGAGGCACCAGTTTTTACTAAATGTTCACGCATATAACGACTAAAATAATTGAGTAATTTCATTTTTTTATCGTGGTCTTTTGGATAATTGTCAACAGTCATATAAGATTCTTCACCATTCTTGTCAACATAGTGAACATTAATGCCGTTCGGTAACATAATTAATTTTGTTGTATCGTTGAACATAACACCAACAGCCTCATCAGATAATTGATAACCAAAACCGTATTTATCCGAATAATCGACCCATTTTGATACCCACACCATTGGTTGGGCAGCCGGATCGGTCATTTCATCTAAGAAAATATGTGTTTTTGATGCTTTCGATTTTAATGCTTTTAATAACATAGCACGTAATGCTGAGAAATTCTCTTTGGCATCAAATATTTGTATACCATTACCGCCACCAGTTAAACATGCAGTTATCGAATCTTGCCGTGGATTTTTAGCTAACGGCGACGATAATTCGCAATTATTTAAACCACTTAATGGTTTTCTCAAATTTACATCTAATTTATCGAATCTTGGTGCCATTGTTAAACAACTAACAGGTAATGTTAATGGACAATAACCATTCGCAATAAAATCAGCTGATAATAATTGAGTAACGGTTGGACGGCGCGATGGAGTCGGTTGTAACATCAAATAAATCATATCTTTAGCCGTCTCAGAAATATTACCAGCCAAGCTATAAAATCAAACAATAATCAAAACCAAATCAACTAAAATAACAAAAATCATTACTTATATTCGCATTTTCTAATTCTATTATAAGTCTCCTTTAACGTATTAGTCTCAAATGGTGGTCTTCCCAATAACAATGTGTACATAATGCATCCAAGGGACCATATATCAACTTCCAATGAATGTCCAGCTTTGGCTAGAATCTCCGGTGCGATATAATTTGGTGTACCGCATAAAGTACGTTTACGTTCACCATCATAACGAATTTGTGCGGCCAAACCGAAATCACCAATTTTCACTTGTAATTCATCGTTTAAAAACAGATTGCCCAATTTCAAATCGCGATGTATTATGTGTTTACCGTGCAAATATGCCACACCATTCAAGATCTGTTTCATATAAAAACGTGTCTCTGGTTCTGTTAGAATTTTACGACGTTTGTGCAACTCCATCATTGACTACAATCGAAATAATTATTAAATTAATCAATTAGAAATAAGAATGGCAGTTAGAAATAACAGTTACTCTCTTATATAAGACATTGTACAGTTCGGTTTTCTTTAGATTATCGTTAAATTGTTTAAAACTAATTTCTAATTGGTGTCCAAATTTCGGAAGATACATTTCTAGGAAGTTTGTTTATTTATTTCTAGGAAGTTTGTCAAAAATGATAGATTGAATCTGAGGCGATGTCAAACTAGTGGAAAAGTCAGAAAAAAAACAATATCCTTGACATTTTTGAATAATTTGTTGAGAAATTAATCGTTAGTACAATTTCCTATAAGATTATGCTCGAAGTTAATGAGAAATTGTCAAGAGTTGCTTTTTACGACGGTTGCATTGTAGTTTTCAATGCAAATCTTGAGATATGAATGAGAATTTGTTAATATTTCAAGATCGTAGATTAAAATTGTCTATCATCAACTTGACAATTGTTTTTCAAATTTAAATTGTTATCTTAAATTTTCTAGTGGCTTAGATAAAATTGTAGTTTATCGAAATTTTCGAATTGGAAACTAACAATATCAATTGATAGAAGCTTAAAAGTGAATGTGAATTTTTGTTGCAGAATAATAGGAAATCACTGTAAAAATTCACATTCAACAATTATATGTGCTTCAATCTCACCTAGCAGATTAAAACTAAGATATAATCTTTTGGATTTAAATTTACAATAATCTTATTTTAATCACAGAAAGAGCATTAATTACTGTTTTTCACAAAAAGAGCATTTTTAATATCTAAAAGCCCTCCTCTTTCAGGACTTTTTGAAGAAATTTGTTCTAAAATGAGACTCAACAGAAGTACATGCTTCAACCTAACTATACTCAACAGATTAAAGATCTTCAATTTAGGATTTAAATTTCTAATAATTTTATTTTATTCACAAATAACAAAATCTTTGGCATGCAAAAATCCTCCTTTTGAAGCATGTTCTTTAAACAAGTTTGTTGTAAAATAACCAATTCAAATAATTTCGCCCGTTCCACCCGTCAGATTTGCAGAATTTAAATGTACAATAATCTTATTTCGCTCATAAAGAGTAGAATCTTTAGTATCGCAAAACCCTCCTTTTAGCAAAATTTCTAATTCAGCTTAATTTGAAGAAATTGTTATAAAATGCGCAATTAGACTGGTTCGAATAACGAAAATTAATGTTAAAATTGCCCCCAACAAATAAAAATTGAGATTAACAGCGTAAAAGTACATTATTCTGAAAAAAAACTAGCTATTGTAAACAGAACAAATATTGATACAAATATCAATATTGATAAAACGATCATTTCTTTTTCCTGATTAGAAATTGTCTTGAAGAATCCAATAAACAAATTCCAATTCTAGGTGATGTTTAATTAACGATTAATTGATTAAACAAAGAAATATTTGGTTGATAATCGGATGAAAATTGAACGAAGAACAGAAGGTTAATTTACCCGTTTGCGACACAATTCCAATACAATATAGATATGATCTTTATCTTCAAAGAAACTATAAAATCGAACGATATTTTTGTGCTTCAATGTACGATGGATTTGGATCTCTTGGGTCATTTTCTCTTTTTGGTTTTGCTTGGCCATCAGTTTCTTCGAAACGATCTTACCGGCATACACCTCATTGTCTTTCGTATTAACAATTTCGTAGCACTTGGCAAAACCACCCTATTAACAGAAAAATCATGAGATTAATTGGAATAGAGTAAGGAAGGCGTTTTTCAAATGGCCAAACCTTGCCGAAAAAACGGCCTCTTCTATAGCTGACTTTTCCACGTTGATCGTAAATAATATCAGGAATCGGTGTTGTATCTTCGTCGCGGGGCATCTTAACAAACCTAATTTGTGGAAAATTTTAACGAAAATCACAAAATTCTTGAAACAACACTTGTAACAACCACCACAAAACTCGATAAAATTGAACAACTTTCGGCAGTTGAACACGACTTCAACAGTTTCAAATGAATGTTTTTGATTGGTTGAAAATTCAAACATGAACGGTCGCCATTACCAACTGCAGTTAACCACAGGACGCAATCAGTAAATTCCCCAAATACACTATAGTATATTTCAAAAATTCCGCCAAATTTCAGATTTATACAGCATAAATTAACAATTTATTCGAATAAAATTTCGAAAACGCTCATTTCAAGCAGATTAAATAAAGATAAATTGTCATAATTCATTTAAAGTAACGTAACCTCAAAAAATTCAACAATAAAAGCGCAATACTTATAAAACACCTGATAGTTATGTAACCAACAATACACCCACGTACACTTAAACAACCTTACGGGAGTTAAATGTAATTAAAATATGTAGGGTTGAAAATCACCCCTGAATCAATCTAATAACGGACTGTAGGTAAGATAAATGTCTATATAGAGGTTTGAATCAAGTCCAAGACAATACTTAAACTAGTTACAACGATAATCTTGTTGCCAATATAATAACCCTTCTGGAAAACAAGATTTCACCCCCTTTATTATTTTGAATATAGTATACTCGTATATCTGTGTAAGTATAGAGACGAATCAAATCCAATAATCTTTATTAATGTCAAAATAATGAATTTATAAGGGTGGTTTAAGATACTATAATGTGTTTATGTCCATTGAATGAAGGGCGGTTTCTTATCCAATAAAGCAACAATTGTTATAAATTAACTTAATTCTTTGCGTTGTAATAAAATTTATCATTGTCTACATTGTAATCATTAAAATTGTCATTTACATGTACTCGATAGAATATTTATGATGTTATAAATCTGAAATGTTTTTATCATTGGGTATTGTTTTAAAAATGGGGTGTTTTTAAAAAATAAGTGTGCAATTTTGCTCGTCTTATCACTGTTTTTCATAGTTTAAATGTAGCCAATAATAATTTATCGTTGATCTAACACGGTTTTTATTTTACGGCTTTGTACAACAATGTTACTAATTATCAATAAAATAATAATTATGTCTATGTTACAATGTATAATTTCAAATTGACACTTATTCATAATGATTGATCTTTACGTTAATTGCTAATTTATTATCATACAACGTACTTAATTTTGATTGTATTTCCTTATTGTGTTATCGAAACGTTGATTCCAATAAAATTATCGGAAATTTTCGCAAACTCTTCTTCCTATTTTGAACGCACAAGGAGGAAGTGCATTAAAAAGTGTTTTGTTGTACTTTTACACTAATAGACCAGTCCAATACTGTTTTTTTAAAGTTACAAATCATCTACATTATAACAAAATTGAGGAAATCAAACATGCAATAATGTTTTATTGTTGTAAACAAACTATTATCACCAACATTATTGATTAAATATTATTAATAGTGGAGATTATTGTTGAATTTTTATAATTCAATTTTATTTCGATAATATACTGCGTCTATTTAATTTTGAACAATACGACTCGTTGAAGAATTTATAAATGGAAGACACTGAACTGTTTTATATTATATATAACGTAAATTTGCAATTTTCCCGTCTGGTACGTTTCTGAAGGATGGAAACATGAGTAATTGTTAGTTCTGTGGAAAAACTCATTAACAAGTCGACACGACTAGACGTAGAAACGGCCATAACCGTTTTAATTTATTGAGTATTTATGTACCTTTATGGTCTGTGTGATCAGGATGTTGATAATAGCCTAACGGTAACTGATCCCTCTATTATTAAACAATTCTATAACTATGCACTTTTATAATAGTTTGGGGGCTAATACAGCAACGGTTTGAAGTCAAAATCGATTTCTCTGAGACCGTTTGAGAGTTGGGAAGTAGAAAAATATCTACAGCGCTTCAAAATCAACGTAGAAGCAACTGAAAAATCCATAGAATTAAAATTTGAACCCTTTGATGTTATTGCACCTGAATAAAATCCTTTTGATTTGTAACTCAACTAGATACGATCTACAGTAGAAAGTTTTGAATTTGTTGCCAACCTTATAGTTCAAGGACTAATAACATTTCTATAGAAACGTATAGTAAAATTTATATTCTTACGTTGGTATCACTGACGAACTAAACGATACTCGTTTGTTTATAGATCAACAATAAAACCTTAAATTTTATGTTTTTAAACATAATTTTTAATAAATTTTGTTTTAAAAGGCTTTCTTTACTTTGTTTTATTGATTTTTATTACGCTTTACTGAAATTTTTTGTGAAATATACCGTTTTATTTTTATTTATTTAAATTTCCCGCTTCAACGAATAGGCGTAAGTGTCGAATTCAATACTTTTCTTTACATCCCTAGATTTACTATAGTGATTGGGTTGCTATTTCGTTAGCAGCTAATTAATAGCAGGCACGAACAATCCCGAACTCCAAAACTAATCGATTCTGACAGGAGACGCCAATTGTTTGGACAACAGACAGTCGCATTTCCATGGTAATTATTAGCTAATTATTAACTGCTTATATTATCAGGTTAAAACATATAGCTCTAGCAGCTGTCACTGCTAATGAAAATTAGCAGTTTTGGAGTTTAGCCTATCACTGACAGAACCTACCACGATATTTCTCCAAATAGAAAACGGGCTGGGAGGAGGGGCATAAATCGATCTCATTCATTGGTCATATTTATTAAAAGTTTACTAATTATGCGTGCCGCTGTGATGAAAATGAGCATTCATCAAAAATTTGTTTCTTATGACGTTTTTAATTAACGATCAGGCCTGTGAAACAGCTCAAATCCGGAAAATCTGACATGTCTTGATTATTAGTGGCTTTAACACAAACAAATTTATTATTTTATTATTTTGAACGGACTGAGACGTTTATTATTGCATTCTTATATTATAAAGCGCACTTTGATAGGGTGACCTATGAGCTAAAGTTGACAATTTTAAAGATTTTCGGTCAAATTTCAAGTTTAATATTGAAAAAAAATCAAATCTTTGATTATTACTGTTGATAGTTTGCAAATGATTTGACCAACACGCTGAAATCACATGCTTTACTCAAAACACTAAATCTTCTATTTGATCTATTGGTCGGAAATGTGGCCTTTAACTTGAGACACCCTGTAGTATCTGAATTTGTGTGAATCATCTTTTAAAATTATTGCTAATTTAGAGAATCGCAGTTGGCTAAATCGTGATTATCTAGTGTCGTAGCTTAGTTCAGCCACTTGAAAAACATTAATAAATGTCAATTTGAATAAAATATGAATCAATCTAAGACAGTTAGCGAAGACGCAGCCAACTGCGAACTGAAGTACCTGGTGTACCGTGCGAGTCAACAAATTCAAATAATTTTAATTGAATAATTATTTAAATTGATTTATCATTATTGTATAAATATTGTAATACTTTTATTGTGTATTAAAATAAATAATTTGTTTATTTTATTACCTATTATTTTATTATAATTATTGTTATTTTTTAGTTTGTACGATATGCGCAAAAATCAAGAATCGTGCCTGTATTCACATCCGTCCGTTACCTATGCCGAACCGCCACCACCACAACCCAGTATGTAGACTGCAATGCAGTATACTGTCTTCTGATTGGTTAACGATCAAAACAAACGAATGCATTCTCCGTAAACGTTCGTACCGCACACTATCTCTCTCTAAACTTCGATTCGATTTCACGTTTTATAACAACACAACATGGAAAATAGTAGCATAGTAGTATGTGACATTGTTTTGATGTGATTACATCGTTGTGGGAATTCCGGATTTGCTAAATTCTTGTCCTCTTTTTACATTAATTTCATTTATATGTGTGTAAGTTTGCATTACTAATTAAGAAAAAAATCAAATAATTGTATTTAAATAAACTTTGTGGACAACTGACACGACGATTTTATTTAAAAATATAAAGTGTAGGATTAATAAATGAAGGTATCACGCCAAATTGGGGACAGATCAAATCCAGACACCATCAACATCACAGTTGGCTTTAGTGTCTTGTAACAATTGACATTTCACCTATTTTGATTGTTATAATTAAAATAAAAACATTTTCTTTTGAGAATCTTCAAATTTATTGGACTTCAGTGCTATATTTATAATATTTGTGAAATATCCAGTTGTGTGTGATCGTGACGTTTTTCTCTACGTTCGTTGTAGAAGAAATCAATCTAGTGTCCTGAATTTTTCCTCAATAACAACAGAAAAATCCAAAGGTATGTGCGTTTTAATGATTTATTTTAGAAAATTCTTTCCCGCCTGAAATACGCACCTACACACACACACATGCACGTACGCACATTTTTGTGTACGTATACGCACGCACACACGCACCAGTTGTTTGTAAACAAATCGTTGTGTAATACTCCCGTCGGTTTTTTCTCTTGTCAGTTATTAAAAGAATACCATTAATTATAGTTGGTTGTGGAAAAATTAATGAATTGAAACAATTAAAGGTGAGAAAAACAAATATTTATTAAAAGCGTAGTAGTGGCTTTTATGCCACCCTAGCCGATTGAAATCCCCTAGAATTGTTTACACAACTACCATCTAGTGAATTCCAGCAAATTCCTGATTAGAAAATGTGTATTAATGGTGAAATTCTAACACACCTAGACAATCGATTATTCTAATTAGAATTAGAGAATTCCATTTTGGTATTTAGGACGTCTGTTGTTGTTGTTGTTGTACTGGGAAATTCGAGGATTCGGTTAAAAAAAATGTAGAACTTCCAATTTTCCCAACTATCGGAATAAAAATAGATTGTTGGAGCATTTGTGAATTTCCATTCCAAAGTTCATTGATTCTTCTTTTTAATTTTTTACAATAACAACAAATAAATGTTGTTTATAATAAAATCTACACGGATATAGCGAAACAAGGGGGAAATCTAGGAATAATTCCATTTTGAAAAACATTGATGAGACAACAATTTTATTGTGCAAAAGTTTAAATAAAACTATGACCGAATCTACGAGAATTGTTATTTAATTCTATTATTCTATTAAACAAACACTAAACTATTATTTAACTTGAACGATTAATTATTTTAAAAAGAAACATACAAAGATAAGTTCATCAAGCAACCATATGTATAGTCGTTCAAATTCTCCAGTGTACTAACAGAAATTCTACATTCTCAACGATAAAAATTACCCTTATTCACAAATTAATAATCTTATTAATAATTAATAACCTAGGTCAGGTTTAAAATACTTATGTTTAACGAATAAATTAGTAAATTGGCACATTTCTACCGTATAATTTCCCACAATTATTACGAAATTTGGCGGATATAACGAATAGAACCTTTTTAGAAACAGTTTCGCTACAAAATATTGATAACTGAACAGAAAATTATCGTGGGAACATTAAATAAACATATGACTAAATATGAGAATTATTTCATTATTCTATTAAAGTATCGATTATTTTCAATTCAATTATATCAAGAAACTGTACGTATAGTTTTTCGAATTCACTACTATTTTGACTGATAAATTTTTTGGAATTATAGTTTAGGGAAATTAGGCAGTTTTAAGTCTTAGACAAACAGGCAGAAAATTTTCGCGAAAGTCAATGATCTAGAATACGAAATGGTAGTAAACATGTCTATAATTAGAACGACTTGCCTTTTTTTTTTAAGTCTACACTAAAGTTAAATCGATGGAAAAACACCCAGATCCGTTGGAATTCTTTAAAATCACAGTCGATTGAATTCGACAAGGTGAATTTTTATCAGATTTATTTTATGGTCGTATTATAATATGCGGATCATTATGAAAGAATTACAATAATTAATTAAGACATTTGTTTAGTGTTTAATAGCGGTTCATTAATATATTCCAACGGCAAAAAGAGCTCGTTTATTTTACTTTTTTTGCTGATTATCTAGGTCTTTGTCCTTACCTCCACCCACATGCCAAATTTCACGCTTCTGTACTGTTCTCAAAAAAAAAAAAAACCAACTGTACTTAAAATGTGTAAAAATATTCATGTCAAATGTGATTTTTTGGGTCTATTTCCGTTATAGTTGTCCTTAATTGAAGGATTGATTTGTTATTATGATAAATACCGGGCCTTCACTTAATAGTCTAATTATTGGATGAGCGATTTGACAAACATTTTAACGAATTTGAGCCTTGTAGCTCATCGGCAAGTTGGTCAAAAACGCTCTTTTTAGTTAATTTTGCGAGTTAAACATTCTAATGACTCAAAGATGCAAAATATTTGAACCCATTCCAAAATTAAATGGAAAAAAATGAAAAAAACCAATGTTGGGAGCTTTCTTTAGTCATTCTGAATCATTTGGCTTGTGTAACTCTTTTAAAAATTACGACATGGTTAGAAACGAACGTTTGTTGATCAACTTACCGATGAGCTACGAGGCTCGAATTTTGGTAAAATAATCTCTAAGGACTCTCCTATAAATCCGTAAAATATTTTTGAAATCACTCGTCAAATAATCGGAGTTGCCATATAAATTTTAAGTGATAAGTACGACATTCTGTCAAGTTGACCAAATCGCTGCAGTTGGACGATATAAGTTTTCTTAAGTTGTCTCAAAGGATTAAATTTTAAAAACTATTGTAATTGGTTGTAATTTATTATTCTTATTGGTAATTATTGTGGAACTTTCTATATTGTCTTACAAATTCTTTAACTTTATCTACACTATAATTTGTAAGACATTATTGCTAATTTAATTTGTCATTTTTCTTGTAAAATGTAGAATAGATTGTACGTTAATTTTCTCACTTGTACAGCTATTTTTATTATTATTGCTTCTAAATAATCAAACAAGGTAAAGCGGAAATTGTTATTCTTGGAAAACATACATAAAACCTACACATATGGATTTGTAATGCCCGTAATTACAAATAAGTATTGTAAAAAATGCTAGTGTATGTCTTATTGTTCGTTAAAATGGTGTATTGTGTATACGAAATGTGGAAGTTTTTCTTTAATTAATAATTTCTAATTTTGAAATTTTAAAGTTATAAAAAAAACAATACCTAATATTTGACGATTTTGTTGTTATTGTTGTTTTATTATTCTGAAAAGGTTACTTCTTCCTTGAAATTGTCGGCGATAAAATCTTACATTGTTAGAGAATAGTAGAGAGTTTTATTTCCCGTCTTCATTTTAATTCGTTTATCGTTTTCAAATAAATGAAGTAGTTATTGTGAACGTTGAATTTTCTAGAGTAAAAATCTCAAAAAATCCACGAAAATTATGCAAGATTCCAATTGTTTTTGTAAAATTAACCGTAACTTTTATTGTTGTCTGAGTAGGATTTTAGCAAGTTTCCGTTAGATTCTATCCTGTTATTCTAAAATTTAATTGAGGTAAATTAGTTTTTGATAATAGAAAAATTCAATCGTTTAACTGTTTATTTACTATGAAAAAAATGATGTTTTTGTCGGGCAGGTTTCCTCAAATAAGCCACATTAATTGGGAATTAGTCACAATTAAAGTATTTATAAAATAGTAAATATTGGATTGTGGGTCAAGTTTTATAATGTAAATATTTTTTTTATTCCTTTATTGTTGTTGATAAAGAGAATTTTCGTCTTTAATACAATATCAATTCGGTTATTAGCATTTTATTAACTTGTCCTATTTGGAAACTAATTTTTCCATGATAATGAATAAATCCATAAGAAACAAGTTGATAATACTACTAATTTAACGTTAAATATTAATTTCTGCTGTCTATCAAAGTGACAATCGATATTGATAATATCATTGACTAATATACATTGTATAATGTAATTTATTCATAATTCTTGGTAGTCGTGAGGGTTGATTTTTCATTCCGCTTAACTTTGGAATAAAAATCACACTAATTATAATAGAAAATCTACACCGATTTAATTAATTTTTTTTCAAATTTATCTATTTTTATTTTATCTTTTAGTGAATAATCTAGTAAATTTATTACAATTACCTACCGTTTATTTATTTATTTATTACCATGACCTAGTATTGTTGAAAATGACTTTTAGTAGATAGAAAACAGGTATTTTTTTATCTGTAATATTTAAACAAATATTAATGTTTTTCTCTCTTTCTGTTTTCCAAAAGTTTCTTTTAAAATAAAACATATAAACTGTCTTTTATATACATTTAAACTGGTGTATTTAAAAATAAACATGCAAGAGAGTCAGTGTACAAACTCTCGTTTGATTTAAATTTATTTTTTTCGAATTTTTTCGGCTTGTTTAAATTTGTGTTACAGTTCAAATTCGATGTGTCAGTGCCCAGTGATTTATTACGTCGATTTTTTAACGAAATCATTAACTCATTTCTTCTAATTCATATTGTTACAATTACAATTTCGATATTTCAATAGAATAGAAATAGAAATATTTATACGCGGAAATTATTTTATTTATTTTCGAAATAACTCTCCTGACAACAATGATTTGTAATAAATGAGTGTTGAAATTTCACCTACACACCAAAAATAAAAAAGTTCTTTCAGTAATTTTTCATGTACCTACTTAACTTATAACTTGACGTTTCGCGAAAAAAATTGTTTGAAATTGTACGCCCGCAATTCGTATTGTTATTTAAATTAAAATTTTAGATTTGTATTTTTTTGAATAGGAAAAACCCAGATGCATTCATTTATAATGCAATTATTTTATCAACAACATACTCATAAATATATTAGCAATTATTTGTTGTATGTATGTGCATTTACGTAATTTGTTATGTACAAAAATTTTTCTTATGAATTAAGAATTCTTTTTTTATTGTAATTTGCTTTCGACGAATTTTGTTTTTCATTTAAATTTCGATATTTGCGTGCATCATTATTCTAAATTTAGAATTCGTTTAAAATTTATAACAACCCACCTTTTATTGAATCTAATTTATTTATATGTTTACTAGAAAAATGTTTGTTTTTCTTTATACAATTATATTTTAATTATTATTCCATATGGTCTTATTCTGGAAAAGAAGACTTAATTATTTCCATTTTCATCAATCGAGTTTTTCTACCTAGCCAGGTATACATGGGGAATTTATCGAAACAAAAGATTGGACTTATTTGGGAAAAATACTTCATAATAGATCTTATTCCCACTTGTATAACATAAATGGATGGCAATTAACACAAATTACATGACTTTCAATTGGATATTGCTCGTTCTAAAAAGCTTTCAAATGAAACTTACTCGCGAATTTTTAAAATATAAAAGTCCCTTGAAAAATGGTGGATGCGCCGATATATTGTGTCTTAATTATTTTTGGGAAAAATTAATTGTTCGAGCAGAAAGTGCCTTTGTAGAATTTCTGAATGTAGGGAAATTGATGGCAATTTTCGAATATTACGCAAGAAATTCGCATCGAAAATTCTGAATCAATTGAATTTAAAATGAGATTCTAGTTCAAAATTTACATTTTTCGAACGCTTTTTTGAATTTTTACGAGCATTTTGAGTATTTCCTGTTAAACGTTAGTTTTAACTCGAAATTCCAAATTCTAACAGAATATTGCGCTGTTTAAATCTAAAATTTCCAAATTCAGCGTTTAGAAAGCCAATTGTCGTTTTCGGTGGTTCTCCAACAATACCTTCGAGACAAGTAAATTATCATAAATTTCTTTAAATGAGACAAAATGCCGAAATTTGCCCCAACCTGAACCTCAGTACTAAAGTAGTAGTTGTAGATTATAATTTATCAAATTTTTACCCAACTATAAGAATCCAATTGAGACTCAACGATTATACTCTGAAGAAGAACAAATCTTCTGTCTCATTTAAACAAATTTATGATCGTGTAGTAAAAGGGAATCGTATTTTTTGTTAATAAATCATCCTTTATTTTTTTATTAAAAATAATTAAACAAACATAGAAGGTTAACAGAAGAAATATTGTGTCAAAACAGGCGTTCATTGTTGTTGTAGTAATCAAAAATGAAAAACAGATGTTATAATATTATGTAAATAGAGAACCTTTGATCAACGTAACGTAGTTGTCAAGCCAACACTTTTTTACTTATGATAGTAATAAAAATTACTACGACTACTATTGTATTACGTAAAGATCTAATTATATTGTTTGTTTACAGTTTTTTCTAATAATTGTTTTAAAAATAACGAATTATTGTAGTACAGTAGTATAAAGATGTTATAGGAAGGAGTAAACTCGATAGTTTTTCGTCTATAACAATAATGTCTCAATCTATTTTCGTCAAAAAAATTATTTTTAAAAGATCATTTGAAACAACATGTCTTAATATTATTAGAACCGATTTATAAATGTGACGACTTGATTATAGACTAAATTTAAATATATAGCCAGACGTAATAGCAACGACATTGCTATCTCTAAATCGAAAATAGTCCGTTGGGAAACTAGAAAAGATGTACAACGTATCGAAAATTTCCCCCTTGTTGTGTAATTTCCTATTTTTTAAATGTGAAACAAAATGAAAACTTCGATTTTTCGTGTGCTATTTCTTCAAGGATTTTGTTGAAATCTATTTCTTCTTTCAAGTGAAAAGGAATTTGAAATTTCTGTATCAATCCGAATTGTTTGCAATTCTCAAATTCAATTAACGAATTCATCGTATTATTTTCTCATTCCTATTGTTATCAGCAGTACGTTGACAGTACTATTGTAAATTTATTTCGTAAGTAGCGCAAAATCGACGAAATATAGGCGGAATTGCATCACAAAAATTGCTCAATCTATTATTTATTCGAACAAAATTCAAAAGATTTTAACATCTTGGAGTTATTTTATGCAAGTTAGCCCAGTTTAGGGCTACTTCTTTTAGTTTATGATTGTTTAAATTAGTTGAGTTGAAATAAAATTGCAATATTAACAGTCAAATCAGGTTTATTTGATTTGAATTTCTGGTCGATGTTTATGATGTGTGATATGCAAATGTATAAACCAGCTAAAGAGGAAAATTTCCGTATCTTTCGTGTTGTTGTTATTTATTACATACAGTTTTATTTTTTCCAGTTTTAATGATGGTAGACTTGCTAGACATTCTGACGACTATAATACAGTTGGCTACTACTAATAGTCAATGAACTTTTCCATCCCACTCGACTTTAGATTTTTATTTATGACGTAAATTTTGGAGAATTTCTAGGACAGGTTTTCAAAGGGAATGACCAAAGTAATAAACGAAAGTTAAGTAGTTTCAACAATGAAAATCCCCTGTGAACACTCGTTTTTACCTGTTTTACCAGAAACCTACCCAGATGTTGAAAATTTCGGTTTGATTTATTACTTTGAGCTGCTAGGTATAAAAAATACTTGCAAATTGAAATTATTTTATTATTTCAGTCATTCCCTTAGAAAATCTGCGCCTTTATTGAAAAAAGCATATTCGTTAAATAAAAGAGCATATTTTAATCAAAAAATTGTAAAATAGCAATTCTACACACAACATCATATTTAGAATTGTAAGGTTAGAAATTTAAATACTAACAACCGGTGAGTTTTGTTACCAACCCATTTGATGGGCGCGCAATTTAAATTATCCTCTTGATCAAATGGAAAAGTTGAACTGCGTCTTCCTTAAAAAATTCGGTTGTTATGACTAAATTTCCCAATTGTTGTCAACATTTTATACAAATAAAGAGCCCAAAATAAAGTTTTAATTAAAATATTGCTAATCTACGTTCTCTTCAATCGGTGTCGAATAAAATCTGTAAACACTTCTCTTTCGGTGCCAAATATTTGTCAAAGCACCATTATTGCCTAAAATCCTATAAGATGAAATTTGTCTTGGCTAAAGTGGGGTAGATCTTTCGGTGTACTTTTAAAGCAATCATCCACCCTATTGTACGAGATATTTGGTCAAACTTATCAAGAGTTGTTTATTGATTTTTTTTTTTTTTCTTATTGACATACAACTAGAAAATTTTGATCGTACCGAAATATTGAGGGAATTTTGTGGAAATTCGTGTAGATTACAATGTGAAGGCGCCCTAATTTTTCGTTTCCTAATGTAGTGTTTACATTAAAAAAATTACAAATATTTGAATGATTTCTCAAGGTTTATTTTTATTGCTCTTAATAAATATTTTTGTGTAATTCATTGTAAACATTCATTATAACAATAACAATAATAATTACAACAACATAGAAAAAAATAGTTTTCCCCTTCTGTTCAATTCTGTTTTCCTCCTCTATTACATCAATTAATCGTTTTTTAATAAAATCAATTTCACAATCATTACAACTACATGAACCTTTTTGTTGACGATTTATTGACTGAGATTTTGTATATTTTAATACTAAAATATGGACCAGCTTGACAGTTTATCTTCCTCGATAGTGAAAGGATTTTCTATACAGTTGATTTTGTTAGAATTTTAGTATATCTAGATGTAGGAAAAAATATGAATAACCTTTCATACGAATTTTATGCACTTGTGTCGGTAATTTTAAGTCAATATTTGTACATACTTGATAATAGACGTGGGGGATAAAAAAAATTCATTGCGACAATGTCAATATTGTAATAGATATTGTATAAGATGCGTAAATTCGTAGGTTTATTATTATTTTATTTTTATCTCGATTTTTGCCATTGAAAATTGTTGATTACCCAAAAAAATTGTTGACATTCTTTGTAATTATCTTCTATACTTTATTAGCAATTATATTATATGATTTTCCGTATATTGGCCTCTGTAAAATTCGGGGTAGTCGTAAAACAGAAGGAAAAACTCATAAAAATCGTTGAATAATTGACGAAAAAATGTTATAATTAAGGGTTTGATGTCTAATTCGGATGGAATAAATTTGAAGAATGTTGACCGTAAAAATGGAAACGTATCGTTCTTTTTTATCGGTGTTTTTTTAAAAATTTTAATGAATTTCAACGGATATACAATAAAAAATTGTCGAAATTAATTCAACAACAAGGAAGTCGAATGGTGGGTAATTCTTTTTTGTTTATCTCGTATCAAACGAGAATAATAAGAGATCAATGTCCGGTATTATAATCGTTGTTTTGTTGTAGGAATGCACAATTATAGACGCAACAAGAGACTGTGTAGACATTGTGTGATGCACTATTTCTCTTATTGTTGTTTGTTGAATAATAGAATCATAACGATAAATGTTTCCAATATATAAAGAGAATAAAGAAATATTTGTACGTTTTATCGAAGCAACTTTCTCTATATTGATTTATTTATTTAAAAAAAGAATGTATGACTAGTATTTTTTTAAAATATCTACTAAAATCAAGGAAGTGATTGTTTAAAATGCTATTAACTTATAAGAATCAGACTTTTATTTTTTATATATTCTCAATATTAAAGTATAAATCCTACAAAAACATTGATTAATTGTACAATATTCGTGTTGTTTATTAAGATCACAAACAGGTATTTTTAGTTAGAATATCATTGTGTATACAAATATTTTCAATTGTAGGTGGTGTTCTAAAATAAAATTATTCCCTCGCAAAATATTACATAATTCTCAATATTCATTTGCAATTGTACAAATTGTTGGCACATAAAATCAATCACATAACCATTCAATAATTAATAAGGCATTAAAATACTTGCAATCATAAATTATTTTATTAAAGTTATTAAACTTATTGTACGTTATTTTAAGCGTATCTAATTTGGTAATTTGCATTCTCTCCCCGAGATTTTCCGGGCAATTTTTCCGCTACCCTCTCAAATAAACTATAAAGTCCTCCCCTAAATAATCAGGTAATTAGAATAGACTTTTACGGATTAAATGTCGGTTACTAACGATAATAACATGTAAAATTTAATACGTAAAGCTCATTTTAACGTCGCCATGGTTGGAAAGCTTACAGTTTCTTTAATAATGATATTATCATTATTTCGAAGTTTTATTGTAAAATATGCTAAAGGAAGTCCCTTTCAACATGCAAACTTATAGATTAGATGCTGACCTCTTACTTTATATGTGTCCTAGAAATTACTTTCTGTTTTCCCACAAATAACTTGAACGTGTGCTATATTTTACGCGATTATTGTTGAATAAACATACAATTTATACTTACTATTGAAGAGAATAAGTACGAATTTTAATTAAAATAAAATTCATATTTCATAACGATATCGTGGTGGAATTATCTTTCATTACTACCATAAATCTTGATTGTTCAGTCAAATAAATAATTAAAAATAAATCATAAATAATGTGCAGTAAATTAATTTAGATCTTTCCATTACTAAAATTTTTGTTAGATAAATTCAGATTATTGTTAACTTTTCAAATTATCCGATCAATCGTATTTCCACCACTAATCATTGTTTACTATCCATTAATTATCGTTCAATTATTGCAGAGTACCGAATTTGCATTCAATTAATGCACGTGTAGAAAATGCGTCACAATTAGTAAAAATCTAAATATTGTTTATTAGACAATTTGATAAATTATAGTTCATTGTACGATATAAAAATTGTATTTTTTGTGAATATTCATTCAATAATTATACGATTCTATTTTATTTTTATACAAAACAATTAGTCCATGGTAATATTTAATGATAAGGGTTTTCGTGGAATTTTTTTGGCAATTGTTGATGAAAACATTCATCAATTAAACACTACTATTGTCGGTGACAATGACCGATAAAAATAAAACAATAAATTTTTTTTTTTTACTTGTGTCAATAATAAATACGATAAAAATTCTGATTTTTCGCCAATATTTTATGTTGTCTATACTTTTTTCAAATTTTTGGCGATTCGGTGGCACTTTCAATGCATACAAAATAGATCGACTAGTGAGTTGGGAATATAATTTGGAAAAAATCGAGAGTTTTGCTTGTTTGAATTGTATAAGTAGCCATTTGAATATCAAATATTGTCTTCATATTAAATCAGGCATTTTAATAGCGAATGATCTGATAAAATACATCACTTTGTAAAAGTCGCAATAATATTGGATTGAATCGATAAATCGGCTGAATTTTCTAGAATCTCTCCGATTAAGAATTGACTCACATTTTCTCAATTAATGTTCATTATTTTCTATATTTAATTCCTAACCTTTTACCTGTCAATTACTGTGCAATTGGATCGCCCCTTTTCAATACACACATCGATTTCGTCCAAATGAACGACGTTTTTGTTCTTAAAACGCACACAATATTGAAATTTCTAAAACAAACTTTATCACTAATTAACGTCTATTTTTATTTAACATTGTTTTATCATCTCATTGATTATTATTCAATTAGAACTAGTTTTTATATTGAAAGAACCGTATATATTTTTACATAATTAACAATATTGATTAATTAACAGTGGCTTTAATGTTGGAAAATTGTTGATTTTGTTAGATTCTGTTCGAAAAACAACATTTTTTGTGGTCTAAATCAGTTTTCTAATTATGCCATTGTAAAAGAACTAATTAATTATCTGTTATCTCGAGTCACTTGCGGAATTTAATCAAAATGAACAAGTGGACGGTAGTTCAACGGTTTGCAATCATCTTCTTCACATTAAAGAAAAAAATCTTAAAGACGACTGTGGTTTAAAAAAAATAATCTACAGGGACGTACTGGGAATTTATGGAAACCCAGAACTGTAGAAAATTATTGTGTCTTCTTTTTATCAAAGCAGTAGTTGAAGATTTCGAAGGAATGGAATGGAAAATTTGGATCTCTTGACTCTTTAAAGTCAAGTCAAGATTAACCCAAAAAAAGTTTCTATATCGTTCTTTTTCACGTTTTTTTTGTAAATTTTGGCAAAATTTAGAGATCCAATTTGTCAGAAATTGATGATTTAGACTGTTTAAAAGTGAAATTTGATTGAAACTCGTTGGGAAAAATCTTAAACCGTCCCTGGAATTGTTTAACAAAAATCAGATTCCGGGTTCGTGATATTAGAAGGAAATTAATGAGTTAAATATTATTTCTGAAAAGAGTATCAATCATTTTCAATGTTGTTAGATTTTTTTTAGAAGGATATACGAAAAAGCCGAGTATAAAATGAACCAACCAATTTCGATTATGGCCACACACATACACAACGTCCAACGTTAAAATCGTTTCATTCTTATCGTATCACAGTTAGATTGTGAATGGGCTGTCTAGGATTTTGACACGGTTAGATAGTAGTTCTGATAACATTCATATTTCTTTGTTGTTGTTCATATAGAATTATCATAATATAAGAAAAACAAATTATAATTTGTTCAGTTTTTTTCTCGAACGATTATAGAGGGCAAGAGGGATAATCTTTTAATTTATTTATTTCAATTTCGTGTCAATATCCGTTTTCTACAAGAAACAACAACCATTAAAAGTTCATAGAAAGACGATCAAGGGTTGTATAAACGGTTAGGATAACTGTACGTTTGTAATTTCTCATTCATTCATTAATTTTAAAAAGGATTGGGACTTTCTATTTATTTTGTTGTAATATGATACAAGATGAAAAGCGACAGAAAAACAACGCACATACAATAAACTAAACGAATTCATTCACTAGTTTGTAGCTAGGTGTGTTGTTGTGGTTGTTTTGATGATATTCAAAATGGAATAAAGCAGGTCAAAGAAAAACTGCGTCGCAGTGGAGTTTTACTGAAAACTAATGGTTTTTCTCGAATTAAAATAAAGTGTATTTGGACAATAATTAGATTGTTATTCATACTTTTCGATAAAATTCCAACAATGTCCTTTTATTGTTTATTCCTACGAATAATGATTATTTTATTTGTTGTTGTTTACAATAGAAAAACCGCCTCTATCGGTTTTTTTTTCTGTTATTTGTTGGTATTTTTAAAGAGATATGCGTGTGTGTTGTTCTGTTGTAATTATTGATTTTTCTCTATAAATAATAACAGAAAACGATTCTAGAAAATATTAATATAGAAATGAAGATGAATACGCTCATGATACGTGGAAAATTTATTTCTCAATATAGTGTTCGATTTTTAAAAGGAAATTGAAAAGTGGCCCTGTGACGAAACAACACATGTTGTTTTTCTGATCAATAGGCCGATGGCCCCGGAAAATATTTGAACTCTCACACTCACCAACTATAATACCTACATATACATTAAAATAGACACTTATCAAGGCTAAAATGTTAATTTTTCTACAATTTTACAACTAATACAATGTGGATAATTAGGCGAAATTTTAGAAAAAATAATGACCAATAGAAAGAGGAACGGTTTCGTTGACGTGTTGTGTTGTTTATTCGTTTTTTTGTCGTTAAATATTGTGTGTTCATTCGAATGAATGAAGTCGTAGTTTGAAAAGTTCTTAGGTCAAATATTGAAATTGATAAATTTTATAACAAGTTTGACGTTTATTTTCTAAATCAAATGTCTCTGTTATACTTTCATTTTTTCTAAAAATTTATAGTCGAAAGTGTCACAAATGTTCGAATGCTTTATTCTGGCAATCAATTAGAAAGATTTCTATTCTTAACCCTTTAATTTACACAATGTGGCCCAATTTTTAATCATTATGAATGAGAAAATAATCTCGATTTAATGTGAACTATTTTATAACAAAAACAAAAATAAACGGTTAATATTTGTCTGATTTTATTTCCGTAATTGTTTTTCGAAAAAATTTAAACCCAATTGGAGGCTTTTTCGATATTTATTTTTCTACTGTAGGTATATAAAAATACACTTATTTTTTATTATTATTATAATGTTTATCGTAAATGAATGTAAAACAGTTATAGACATCAAGGTTGTTCCCTTATTAATATTACAATGATTAAATTAAAAAAAATAAAAACGAAAACAAACAAATTGCAAATATCTTTGGAAATATTCCATTAAAACTTGTATCATTTCTTGGGAATCCGCTCGAAATTCGATGCCGTTTCGACAAAAAAATACTCAATTATTCAAACATAAATCTTTAATTATTCTATCTTGATCGAAATTTTTTGAATACATCACCTTGATCTCGATCCCCATTTTAAAGTAGACCAAATTAACAGTTCCATTGTATTTTAGCCAAATTTAATCGAATCCCCATCGAAACCATCGAATTTCGTTTAGTTGACTGATTAAATTCACGGATAGAAATACAAATTGGGATGATCACTCATGTAGAATATCGCCAATCAATCGATTAATCAATTTGGAAAAATGAATATTCAAACGTTTAGTTATTTATTGGCATTTTTGTGAGCTTATTTCAATTCTATTTGTATAATTTTTTTCAATATAGACATACTTGCATTAAAAATAATAATCGTCCTTCAATAATTATTGATTTCGTATCTACCTACACGTGTCTTTTCTACCGTGTTGAATTTCTGACATAAATGGCAATTTCGATCGATTCTCGTTTGAAAGGTTCTCAAACATTTAAAAAATAACAGAACCGTTAGTTTTGTTCTTAATTAATCCATCATTGTGAATCGTGGGCGTTTGATTTAGCGATAAGTGAAATACCACATCTTTCTACTTATAAATTTAATATCATTGCAAAGATCCCATCGAAAATTTGCCTATAATACTTCTCTACATGTCGGTTATTGTGGGAATGTATAAATATGTTTGTAAACAGGAAATGGGAGGCGGTTCTTTAAAGGACATTTTATATCTTGCACGCATATAATTCAGTTAAATGTTGTAGACATACATTTGTGCAATCAAAATAAACAAATCCGACTATTATTATAAGGAAAATTGTTATTGTTGTTGTTATTGCTAGTGGTAAATGGCATCTTGTAGACAGGAAGTTAACAATTTTGTTTGAAATGATAGTGATCGCTTACTATATTTAGTTGTGTGTGTTTTTTTTTAAATCTAATCTCCCCATTTGATGTGTCCTAGTGCGTAAAATAATTCAATAATTACTCTCTAAAATTTCATTCATGAAAACAAATGTTTGGTTCAATATAAATAAACAATAAATTAGTTTTGGGCAATCCTATTTTGCTGATATTCCAGTTTTTTGCTATACGAATTTTAATTACAAAACAGTAGCAAATTTGAATAAATGAAGACTATAATGGGATTCTTAGAAGAAAACATGCGTATTTAAATCGAACTTTATAAAACTTTCTTACAACTTGCCAGTGATCCTTTGATTGTGTAAAATATCGTGAGTTTTACAGCAGAAAAAGACTCCTAACTCCATGTGAAAATCTTCATAAATTTTCCATCTAGTTTATTCAAGATTTAAGGAAGTATATAAAGCTTTGATTTTATTGATAATTCTATTTTACGATATTACACTCCACTATACTAAAATTTCTTTATTTGAATTTGTTGTGCAAATATTTCCAAGACTTTATATCAGAACATTTCAAGTTGATTTTGTTGTTGCGTTTATTGAGCGGTTAAGGGCTTTATTTTATCTTTCGACAACTTCCTTATAAATAGTGTGAGTATTGTGTTTTAAAAAATGCTAGATCCCTCGATTTATACGGCGAAAAATCGTGTAAATTGTCGCCTTTCTAGCTTCCATTAACATGTACCGTTCGAATTTAACGTTAAGAATGCGGAATTGTTGTTATTATAGTTCATTATTGTTTGAGATTTCCATAATTAACCGAAAATAATTTTAAGAGCATAACCATAAAAGTTTATTGTTTATTAAAGGTGAACAACACATTTATGTCTATCTAAAATTAAATTTATAAACAACAACGTATAATTTGAATGAGATAAAAGCGATTTTTGTACAAATTAAAAAAGAATACAATTTTTTGTGTTAATAATTTATTTTAATTACAATATCTATCATTAATTAATGGCAATAAATTAAAAATTATAACAATCTCATCTGTTATAACAAAATTGCTGATGTTAAATATTACGTGTGTATATTGGGAATTTCTATCAGTCATATAATGTCAAGGTTGTCGTATAAATAAACAATTATTTAATAAACAAATCGTATAAAGTTCGAAAAATACAACTTGTAAGCCGAAAATACAATTTGAAACGGTGAGAATATGAAAATAAATAAATAAATAAATAAATAAACAGAAAAAGCTCCATTCTAAATCGTTATAAAGCTCTCAACAATATTAATTCTAAGCTAAAATTAAAATTTGTTTGTTCAGATTTTCCTCCATTCTTATTAAAAACGATATTTTTTCCACTTTCCACTCAATAAATACAAAAAGTAATTGATTTTTTGCCTGTAAACTCAACCTATTTCAACTTGAACTCAACTATTTGTATTATAAAGACTAGAAGTCAAGTTGATTGAATCGTTATAGTTTAAGTATATATTAGAATAATGTTGTTTAGTTTTAAAAATGATGTTAATGTTGTTACTGTTATTGGCAGTAGAACACACCCTTATTTTATATACGTACATCTATCTTTTTCTCCCTTATTTTGTTGTTTCATTATATTGGAGATCAACAAGTATATAACATAACATAGAAGTCTTTGAACTCTGTTTTTTTCTTCTTCTCCTCCTCCTGTCTTATGCTTCTTTGGGTCGTTTTTCTTATTCATTCTTCTTCTCCAACTACCTCTACCTAAGTACCGGCTTATTTCTCTCAAGAATACGGATCAATGAACTGAATAAATTGCAAATATTAATTAGACTATACAATTATTGATTATATTTCGGCATGTTGAATAAATTTCAATATAAAATATTTGTATATTTGTTGCAATTCTATTAAGGAAAAGTGAACTATTTATCTTGTTTTATAGTTAACGTCCTTGGAATGGCCATGCACAATTCCCCTTATCATTATTAAAATTACAACACACACACACGAATCTTATCAGGTTATCCAAATTATTGTTTTGAATTACATAATAATTCGATCCAATAACACAACGAATCGTTATCACGAATTCTATCGGCCAATAAAATTGATTCAATTATAAAGTTCTCTGATGAATCTCCAATTTAATGAATGTTAATGATTCATAGTCTCTTTCAAAACTAATTTTTTTCAAGTTTAAATTGTTCAAATGCAAATTTAAATTGAACACCACATTCACATTTATAACACGGTTAAGATGATTTATAGCGAAAATTTGAATTGTTCTTATAAGGAAACATCTCATTAATGGTGGATTCTTGGATAAAACCGGATGTTGTATAATTGAACATAACGAATTTGTTCGACTTGACTTGTAGTTTAATCAAATTTATTGTTGCAGGATTCGAGACGATTTCACCAAATATTAGAGGATGTTAAAGTAAGTTTTGATTATTTCGACATATTCATGATTGAGGTTTTATTTGAATCAATGAATGATTCATTTGAATCCTTGAACTTAAAGTTGTAATAGAAAATGTACATACTATTTTCTAGCAGTTTTTTCTTTCGAATTTGATAATAATATTTATTAAATAATGAATAATTTCCCCACCCGTGGATTATTAAATTAAATTAAATATATAATTAGTTTTTTTGTTGGTTGATGTTAGAAAAAATGCGTGTGTGTCTGTAGAGCTTGTCAAATTATTAACCACGTGTTTGAAATATTGTACAGTAAACACCATCACTATCTCCATGTGTATTTTTTTCTCATCCTTTCTATTATTATTTTTTGCCATTTTATTTATAAATTCTTAAATATTTCTGTTACTATGTGGGAAACTTCAGTGGAAAATGACGGAAAAATGAATGTTAATGTAACAAAACAGCAAAAAAATAACACACCAGTCTTTCGTTTCGTGTAAAAGTGTCCGGGCACTATTTTCGTTTAAATCAACACAACAATTATAGTGCAGTTGTTTGCCAGGGACTATTGAGAGAGAATGTTGTTTTGAAAATAAATAAAGTCAATGAAAATGGGCGTTGTTGTTGTTGTTAATGTTGTGTGTACTTGATTTTGATGGGTTGAATATTCAATTATTAAAAACAATACAGTAAACTTTGTCCATGTTTCGTTTCAACGATCATTAATTTCGATAAATTTGCATATTTACTCGATTTTTTCCAATATTTTTACTATTTAGATTAATGATGATCGATTAGTGGAATATTTGGATAGATTTTCAAAATTTTCGTTTCTCCCACGAAATTCTCACACAAGACACGATCATTTAACAATAAATCTTCAGTTCTCTTCATTATCGTCATTTAATTCTTTCCTCGTATTTTTCTAGTGTTCGATTCTAATACGTAGGTATTGTGTGAATGTGTTGATTGTTATAGAAGAAGAAACTCAATGATTAGGCTAATCAAATGACGATGAGTATGAGGAAAAGCTCGTTATTTTAATCAAACAATGACTATTTTGTTGTATCAATCTACTCATAATACACGTGTTTTTCTTTATTCTGTTTTTTTGGTTGTTTTCTCGTAATAAATAGTAGTTTCAGGGCAATTTTTCCACGTGTATTAAAACTTAATTGCCGCTCCTTGCACTTTTTTTTTAATCCATTCGACAAAAATAATTGATTTTCTATGTCGATACAATTAGATTTGATGTATTCATATGGCGTCAATACAATAAAACATTAAATATCTAGGGAAAAATAGGAGAACGTGTCGAATTTTTTTAATATTGCTGACAATTCGCCGAAACTTCCACAAATTCTTCCATGTCAATGTAATAAACAATAGTTTAAAACAATTTAAAAGAAAGACACAATAATAGATTGGTGTGTCAGACGAGAGAAACGTTAGCCGTTCAAGCTGAAACAATTTTGAAGTAGATTCTTTGTTTGATTTTATTAACAGAGTTTCAATTAGTTTGGGTTATCATGATTTGAGTTGGAAAATTGGATGAATTCTCTACTATTCAATCATTTCGATGCAGTTTTATCAATTCGAATAACATTTATAAATCGGCTAATCAATCAACTAATCCATAAAATTAAGGCCAGTAAATCGGGGTGATTTATTTAGTTGACCATATATGAAATTGCAACTCATCTATTATTATAAATTACAATATTTCAATGGGAGAGGAGCTAATTCCTTTTGTACAGGGATGCTTAAAAAAGAGTAATACAGGAAGTTTGTCGAGTAATTTGGGAAATATTTTATGGATTTATAGGAGAATTCCTGGGGATTATTTTAGTGAGATTTGGAAAAAAATCCCGATGAGCTACGAGGTTTAAATTTTGCTAAAATAATCGCCGCTAGCCTTAAAATATTTTTAAAATCGCTGATCGAATAGTATACGACTTTCCTTATATTTAGCCGAACTATAATTCGAATTATATAAGCTTTGCAAATTTGCCTTAATTCATACATTGCTAATTATTTTAAACTAATTACAACTATATGTAAACTTCCTGTTTTATACTGACAACAATTTAGATTAAAACTGCGAATTTATTGTACAATATTTGTAAACATAAATTTTAATTTTCTGAATAATTATCCCCCAAATTAAAATTTGATTTAATTGTTATCAATGACCCAAATTATTTGTTTATCTATTTTCTCTCCCTCCCTCTGTCTGCCTGCTCGTTAATTGGTCTGATTATATTGTTAGTAATTTGAACTTATTTCGGTTATTTTTTTCTCGATATACGCACATTTTATAATCTCATGTGTGTTTTATTATTTATCATCATTATTATTACTATACATGTATATAAATGAATTGAAAGAATAAACAATTTACGTCAGCAATATCAATCAGTGCAGAATTGTCGCGACATCTTGTTTTATTTAATAATTTACTTTATTGAAAGAAGAGACAAAAGCAACGATAAATTTCTTTATTATTAAACGATTAATTTTTGTTATTCATTGGAGTCTAATTGTGTTGTTTTGTTGACCATTATCATCATCATCAACAACAACAACAACAATAATAATAATAATAATAATAATAATAATAAATGATTATATTTGTGATTCTCGTATTGCGTAGAACTATTATAATTTATTAACGAGCCATTTGTCAAATTTATATCAATTATAACAACATTCTAATTATAATAATCTTAATTATAGGATTCTCCTCTATAGTATTTAATGATAATAATAATAACAATAATAATAAGGGGATATTGTTCAGACTTCCAGTTTTTATCTATTGTACATTATGGATATTTGTTGTTCTTGTCTAGTCAAAGTGTCGCCCTAGGTTTGTTTGTTTGTCCCGTACAATGAGAAACTAGTGCAAAAAAATGATAGATTTCCACAATTCACAATACGACTCTTAAAAAAAAAATCGAATTTAATTGAATTGTTGTAAAACAACCAAATAAGAGTCGTAACGTATTCAAGTTTGGTGCGTATTTTAATGTGAACGTTTCCTCAACAGTTTCATTCACCTTTATTATTGTACTCATGTCTATAATAAAAGTTCGTTTATAAATTTACGTCGTGAAATAACAACAATACGTGTAGTGTGCGTACAATGTGCTTTTTGGTGTAAACAAAAAAAATAAAAAAATTTTAGATAGGCGGAAACACTAGCAACGTAAATTCTTTTGGCCTTGTTCTTGACAACGGCTATTGAACTTGAGTTGTGTATGTGTATTTGTTGTGTCCTAAGACGGTCTTTTTTTCCAAATTAAAATCGGGTAAAAAGTCCAAATCGGAAAACAATAATGAATTAAAATGTGATGAAATCGAATAATAAAACATTTTCATTATTTGTACGTGTTTCTATGTGATATTTGCATATTTTTTCTTCAACATTGCTATTACTATTAACATTGGTAATGGTCATGGTTTTATAATTTATACAATTTTTCTCAATATTATTTGTATTGTACAATATTGTAATGTTCGCCAATCGATTTGTTCAATTGATGGTTGATTGTTGAAAATTTGTGTGTCGGGTAATTTGAGAACACCACAAAATTATCGCAATAAATTTTGTTTTCAATTAAACCTACAAATTAATGCGATCAGCAATAGAATGCGCAAATTCACTAAAAATCTGGCATGTAAATTAATCAACTACACGGATGAAATTTTGGAAATTTAAAATAGTAGATTACACAGATTTAATAACAAAATTTTGAAATAATTTCTACAATTCTGATCGGTTCAAATTCCATAAACAGTCGATTGTTTTTTTGATGGAGTATTTCTTAACTATTCCAACCCTTATCACTTGTCAACCGACAACAGTGATAAAGTTCGGTGTAAACCGCAAGCCAGTGGCTATTTCAACCGCCAATACTTTTGCGTATTACCAAATCTTTAACAGATCTCAATAGTCAAATACCCTTAGCATCTAGAAAACTGTACATGTGTACACAGTTTCAGCAAATTGTCCACTGTAATCGAGCAAAATTCTAACCAAAGTCGAACTATTAATCCCCATAGGATTGATTCGTAGAAAACGTGTTGTGAGAAACCGCGTAATATTTATAACGACAAGTGTAGTTTACGCGAATGCGCAACAACTTAATAGTTTTTCAAAGTTTTACACGTCTATTTGTTTAATTATTAGTGAATTATCAACAATTAAAGTGTTTTTTACACGAATTTTACCTCAAGGCTTTTGGCAGCTATCCGATACTTGTACCCGTTTTTCCATGTTAGAACAAAAAAAAGTGCATTATAATTGTTGTAAAGATAAACATAATGCGCAGTGTGTGTTAATTTAAAAAAAAAGAAAAGAGAAAAAACGTTATACACGTGTAGAATTGTAAATATTTTCAATGATAAGATAGACAACGATTACCCGATAGTGTTGGTAATAGTAGCGGTGGCTCCTATATAACCACTATTATCATTATTATTAATCACAATTAAATAAATAATAGGACTAATTATAAAGATAATTTTCAAATAATTTTGCAAGATAATTTGGTCGTCAGTTTGAATTTGAAATTGTTTGATAATAGAGAATTTCCAGTTGATTTTGTGAGTTTTTCAAATGAATACACAAATTTTCGATTTTATTATATTTTGCAAAATCTATTTTGAATGTTGTGTAAAATTGCATAATATCCTATTGAAGGATAGCATAAAAGATACACACATACACATATGTTGTTTTGTTAACACAAATTATTTCACACTACATTGACAACAATTGGACCGTCAATTCATCGTACAATAAAATGCAATAATAACAATAATAATTATAGTTGTTACTGTTTTTCATCGGATGTTTTTCATAAAATTCAACTATAAAAATGTATTTAAAATTGTTTAAATTTCGCACGTGTACTTGTACATATTTTGATGTGTGTTCGGCTGTTATTATTACAGTTCACATTGCATAAATATTTGAATACAAAGTGCATTCATAAACACATTAGATAATTTCCTATAACGCAACAAAATTATCTTTAATCAAATAATGTACGCGCATTAAAAATAGACGGCTCTAATAACGAATATTTTGTCAATTTACGATTAGAATTCCAGGAAAATTTCGCTATTTTTACTATAATAATAGAGGAATAAGGGTGCATTTTAATGGAATAAATATCATGATAGAATTTCATGAAAATCTTATCATTTATCAAATAGAATTCCAAACAAATGCAGTGTAATCTTATCAGTTTTGCACCAATTTGATTGCCAAAAACGAAATTATTTCGACTATCAGATGATTACAGCGCAATTCGTGGAATTCTTCTTGGTAAACACGAAATTTTCCCTATTTTATTTATCTATAATGTTTACAAAATAGAAAACGCAATTTTCCTATGAAAAATCGAACATTTGAAGCTTCACATTGATTAGTATTGGAATTTCAAAAAACCAAATTCATATGGGGAGATTTTCACCCGAATTCTGCATCGACTTCCACACGAGTTAATGCCTGTTTTCGTTAGGTCTTCTTATCTCCTAGTGAATCTTGGAAAAAATTTGCAGAATTAGTCGAGAAATAGTTGCAATGAAGTTATAAATTTGCTTCAATTGTAGATTAAATTTAATTGAGAAATTCAATGGGAACTTATCACGTGAAAATTCTTTGATGTTTTTCAAATACAACACACTCACACACATTAAACATTACTAATTTAGATATAGGTTTCGATGAATTTTTTGGCATTCAAAATAGATGTTGTTTTTATAAAAATATACAGGTAGGTTTTCGATGATTTATTTGTATTTTTACAGGAATTGAATTTAGAAATGTTCAAAACAACCACCCATCTGTTTCGTAGAAATCAATCGGAAAAATCGAAATTTTAACAATATACGGGTGAGGCATGGTTATAGAAATACATAAAAATTAGAAACGTCAATTCTATGCAAGTATTCAAAGTGCCATATCTGTATGTGCGTCACTTTTAACTTTTTAAACGTGGAAATACGGGCGTCCCGTGTAGGTGGAACTATTTTATATAAAAAAATCGAAATTAATCCGTTATATTGTCGCTTAACTAGTTTAAATCGAGAAAAAACCGTCGAAATTCTCCAATAATTATTCAGTATATTGTCGAAAGTTTAAAGCTTGCTCTAATGTGGCACGCTTTTCGTTTAAAAGTAAAATCATGCCCCTGATATCCGTTTAACTTTGAAAACTATAAGTTTGTATAGTTTTAGAGTTAACTCACGTTACATCGTATCGTTGAATTTCAAACAAGTCTCGTGTTAATTTTGGAGAATATTCTTAGATTTTGCTGTTTTTTTCTCGTCTTCCTCTCCATCTTTGAGGAGTGTTGGAGGTGTCAAAGATCGGCGTGAATGCTGCACATCTGTTTCTGCATTTCTTTCGTCTGTTGTTTATTCTGTTCGAATATTTATAGAGAAAATGCCACCGTTGTTGTTGTTGTTTTGGCCTTATTGTCGTCGTCGCCGACAATATAAGTAATTGAATTAAGCTCCAATATATGTTTCCATATATTGGATGAGAGGTAGTGGAGTATAGAAGAGAGGATTTCAGTTGACGACGATCTAGTGCTTTTTTCGACTCGTTATTTTTGTAAATTCATTCACGAAAACAATAAGAAAAAAACCAATTCGTTTCGGGCGTCTCTTCTCCGTCTCGTCTTCTTATATTAAATTGAGATGAATGTTGTCTCTTATTTAATTCGTAAATGTAACAAGAAAAAATTAAATAAATAACAGCAATTTGGTGGACGTTTCTAGTTGTATCAACGATTCGATTATCATTAAATTTCAGCAAATTACGTCGATATTCCGACATTTCCTGCGTTTTCTTCCAGTAAATTGACTAAGAAGTTGGGTTATTCTTGTGCCTATTCAAAATATACGACAAATTCAAATTTATCGGTTTTTATCTCGTTCACTTTAATTAATAAATAATCCTTTTGGGGTAAAGCGATTATTGTCGCAAAAATTAATTAATTTTTTCAGTATTTTAACAATAAATCACTCTAGTTTCCAAATTTTTATAAAACTAGATTTCTGACTTCATTTGACACCTCTTTTTTGCCATCTCAACCGCACTTTCATAATTTATTATCGTTTAATTTAATTAATTTCTATGTGGTTTTAATCGTCGCTATTTTTTCTCTCGATCCTAACTGTATTCTCACCGACTGTCTACTTCAACTCGAATACAAATCGTACAATAACGTGGCTTATCTTTTGATCATCTCGGCGTCTATTTTATTTTTATTTTTTTTTGGCAAGTCGTATTTGCAGAAAAATTCAAGCACGATTTCTCCCAGCACGCAACTAACATCAGTCAAATTTAGAAACAGAGAAATTCGAAGCCAATTAAAGAAGGTTAAATAGATGGTCACTCAACTATTCTATTAATTTATTGTTTTTTTTAGGGAAATTTGAGGGATTTATGTTGATAATAGCGCAGTTGGCAGGTGGAGATTTGGACGGGAATCTGTAATATTCGACAATTTCGATTTCCAGTGTCGTTTAGTTAAAATCAGTGGGATTGTTTTGTTATTATAGAGATTCTAACAAATTTTGTTGGTTTTTTTTGTGAGTGGCTCTACAACAATTTGGCAACTTTTCCAATAATAACAACAAAAAAATACAATTTTAATATTGGAAAAAGTAGCAATACAGGCAACAAAAATAGAACAAATCTACTATTAAAATAATCTCCGGTTATTTATAATGAATTTTAATATACGATTGTTTCGGTATTGAACGTTTTCTAGTTGTGCCAATGTCTCGGTCAAAGTTTGATTTTACGATGTTTCCATTTATACGCACTCGTAATATAGTAATTTGAAAACTTTCCGGCTTCCTTTTATTCTAATTTTCTACACCACACTAAAGGATTACAAAGAGAAATTTTAACAAAAAAATTAATTATGGTTAAAAGAATTCAAGTTTGGTTTTTATAAATAATCCATTCAGGTGCGGTAATCGATTGAGAACAATGATTAGACACATTTTATAGACTTGTATCAATTACTTTTTTTTTGTCTCTTTTTCTATCTCGCTATCATCTCTAATTTTATTTGAAAATGAGTTTAAAACGAAAAACATCGTAAACTTGTAAACGTTTTAGTTGCAACAAATCGTAAAATTCAAAGTTTTAATTCGTGTAGGGGTTGGTTGTTTGTTCGTAAAAACAAAGTCAGTATTGTACAATTTGCAAATTCACTATTTTCGTTCGCCGAGTCTTCAGGAATTCGGTTGGAAAATTGTGTGTGTGATTCATTTTTATTACATGTTGATAAATTCTTAGAAAATTCATTTGGTCCGTGTCCAATTTGTTGCGTTTTGATTAAATTTTGTTGTTTAATTAACAACAATTATTCATCTTTTCGAATTTGATTTGGAATAATTCTAATTAATCGGCGGCACACCCGATTATACAATTTTTTAAAGTTCGTCTTGTTGTATGATAAATATAAAATCCTTGGACTGGAGTTATTTTTTTTGTCGTTTATAGCTGCAAGCCGAATTTAAAATGTAAACAACAATTAATTGCTTTAAGTTGATTAAATTTAATGTTAACTTTTCCATATACAATACGTTTTTTCTAAAAGCATTATAAATAACAAAAAGTATACATTAATAATAATTAAATTCGTGTAAAATGTATTTGAATTATTGGAAAATTCACCACCATTCTCCAATCTTTATATATATAATTTGCGGAAAAATTAAATGCGTTTATATTTGCCAAAACGTATTCACAACAAAATTTATAATGGCCAGAGTTTCGAATTTAATTACCTTGAATAATCCATGCATTATATTTATTACGATTTTTTTATTATTGTTTGGCTCTGAATTGTAGTTTCACAAAAAATCCCATGTACAACGCCAAAGTTTTTCTCTTCAATACGCCTTTTCAATAATTGGAACCCAATTTGGAGACCTATTGAAGGTGCAAATCGGCTTCGATTTTAAACTGAAGCTCAAGATTTCTTTTAATTTACAATTTCTAAATAATTGGGGAAGAATTTGGAGATTCATCGTATAGTGGCCGGTTCAAGTTTTATTGTTAGACTAAAGCTCAACATTTATTTTGAAAACTGATGGTTATCTCTTATTCGATTAACATAGTAGATAGAATTGATATCTGTTGTAACTGTCTAGAGATTCGAAATTCCTGTCTATTAAAATTTGCAAGTTGTTATTGTAACCGGCATAGATAATTAGTTTTGATTTTTTTTTAAATTATAGATATTGTTGTTTTAATTATTGTATGTACAGTACAGTTAGCTTCGATATTATACACAATTGAAGAGGGAAGGTGTTGAAAATTATGTAAATTTAAAGTCTTAATTACAGCATTGTTGGCTAGAAAATTGTTTGAATTTTCTTAAGATGTGGTGTCTCTATTAGAAATTTTTGGAATTCAGTATTGAAAAATTCGTTTACTTGTATCGATTTCTCTCTAGCTTGTTAGATAAAGAAACTACCATTACAAATGGATTTTTTTTTGTATTAGAGAGTGTAAAATGAAAATGTTTAAAAAACTAACAATTTCCATTTATCTTTGAACGATTGATTGATGGCAATGTTAAAATAGCAAGTCAGAATTTAACAAATTAGTTGATCACAGTTTTAAAAAGTGATTTGTACTAACAAGGTCCTAAAATAACGATTAATATTCGTGCATAATTCCCACTATTTTAATTCATCCTCGTGTTATTTCTACATTCAACGCAATTTTAAAGACGAATTGTACTTTAACACGCCACATAAATAATAATTTAAAAATGTTGTATCATAAAATTGTCACACTGTAGAAAGACCGAGAAATTTGATAAAATTTACAATTTTATAGGAAAGCATACTCGAATGGGTTGTAAATTTTCAAAGTTTCGCCTGTATAAAAGTGGTCGATTTTTTAATCGCATTCCTCAAATTACAGAACGCTAATTATCGAAATAAATCAAAACATTCGATTTCTATCGATTATTTTTTTCTAAATAGTTTTGATTTATAAATCGTTAATCAAGTTAGATTTATTGTTTCGTTCGGTGAAAATTGTGAAATTCATTCGCTCATTTCGTTGTGATGGTGGGTGAATAAGTGAAATTTTGCACACTTTTACTGTTTTCGAATAGTTAAAAATAACAACAAGATTGTAAACAACCTCAATTCAACTTCCTGATTAATTAACAAACTTAACTAATTATTAGATTAATTTTTTTTTTCTTTTTAAATTATAAACAAAATTAAGTTGTTTATTATAAATAACGGTGTTGTTGTAAATTTCCGGTTACCATAATTTTACGCTAGAATTATACTCTTCGTAGAATAATTATTCGAAATTTTAATTGTGAATTATTAGATTTAATATACGAATAAGTTTTCGTGTTGTTTCTTTTATTTTGTTTTTTAAATATTGTTGTTGTTGCATTTTAATATCTGTGTATGTTTACATGTTTGTGTGATATAATGCATGGCATTTTTATATTGAATGTTGCTCAAAGAATGTAAAGGCCAACGAAATTCAACTTTGTATGTTGATTAAAGATAAAATACATCATAAAACGGTCATTAAACTGTCATTATTGAATCCTTACTATTATGACTTTTTGTATGTTTATGTATAAATGTATTGATTAATCATTCCTATTATTAAACCACCCTCATTTGTAATTTTCTAAGTAACTGTAAAATTAGCAGTAGAACTGCTACATTGTGCTAACAAGTTGATTTGTTTTCGATATCTTTCTATACCTAATAACATTTTGTATGTACATAATAATTTAATTACATTGTATTAAAGTTGTGAATTGAATAAGCTCGAAAATACATCAAGGTTAAACATTATTAATAGGGGGATGAATTTCGATAATAATAACCACAGAACAAAGACGCCTTTTATAGGATCTTCCACAATAAAAATCGTTTTATGTTATAAATATTCAAAAACAGTAGTCTCCGATATAGCCAATAAATCATAGAGAGATAAAAAAGCTTTCGACCCCCAAGAATCGCCCCGTTTATTCGAACTAACCAACACTACTCCAACACAACACAACTCTATTGTTAAAAGAGTAGATTTGAGTCAAGGCGACTAAATTCGAGTTGGCCGATAGTATGTTTCCGGTTCCGGTAGTTTGCCAAATTTGCGCTGTAAAAATTTATCATGTTTTTTTTATTGTTTCAGATTAGAATTCGATAATAGAAAAAAGACGGCGACTATCGAATATTCTATTGAATTATGTACGAAAGTTTCATAGATTATATCATCGTATATTTAATGAATGAAATATCAATGTAAGTATTAATTAAATTGATTTTTTTTTTGTTTCTAATTTCTCTACTACTATATTTCGATTCATTAATATTTATTATCAATATCGACGTAGAGAATTTTTAACAATCACCAATCGTTGATGGTGATAAAAATAAATAAATCAAGGTTGATACTATTCCGATTATTATCAATTAATTATTTTAATTAAATTGTGCTTTCTTTTGTTTTAATTAATCAAAATAAATAATGAGAATGTTGATGATAGTAATAATAATAATATTAATGTCCAAGTTGCGGCCTACATTTAAGGTTATTTTTGTTAATTTGGCCGGGCTAAAATACATTATCTTTGTTGTTGATTCATTTGTTTTTCGTTGTAGCAGATATATTTATGGGTTTTTTCATAACAACAATAATAATAATAACAATAATAATAATAATAATGATAATAGTCGTCATTCATTCCAATAAAATTCCATTTATTTATGCATCTTGAATCGATAAATAAAGCGGAAGAAACCGTGTGTTCGTCCAAATTCAAAGAGAATTACAATTAAAGTCTTATTCGTTTGGTTTGTGATTTAAAATTCCATAAAATAGGGTAGGTTTTTTGTTATTTAAACTACAAGAAAATTATTGTTCTGTCATTGTAGTCATCAACACATCTACCACCTGTCTGTTTTATAATTTGTACAATTTCTTCCCTATTTCCGTTTGGTTTTTAAGTTACATTAAGGGTTGCTACTATGCACGAAGAGTCTTGTTTATATTTCGAAAATGAGGGGTTGTTCGATTTTTTCACCACCTTGAAATTGTATAAAAAGAGGGTTTAATATTAAAGAGTGGTCGAGTAAATTTCTAGCATCTGTTGCTCGTTTCTCTACCCACAAAATAAGTGCCCCATTTTTTTTTCCTCTTGTTTTCTAGAATCGTTTTGGGGCCAATGTACTATTCATGGCCTTTAATGTTGTTGTTGTTGTTGTTGTTGTTGTTGCATATAGGTGTCGAATAAAAATAAATTCAGATACTCCACTATTTAATCGATCCTCTTTTCAATTGTGTTGTTCCATAAAACTTTCTTTACACAAAAGGTTGATTGATTGATTGATTGGTAGTGGAAATTGCGCAATATTTTGAAACCTCAACTGTTTACATGTGCGGCAATTCTTGTAATATTCCTTAAATAAACACGAATTATTGGACAGGAATATGTGAATTTATCTTATCTGTCTTATAATTTCTCTATTTGTCACTGTAATTATTTTACGACTAGACAATTATAAATTCAATGATAAATTCTAAATACAAGGGGTAGAAAAACATTATTCTTTGTAGATTCATTTGATCTTTCATGCGCTTGTTGGCATCTCTAATTACACTATCGTTAAATAAAATTTAAGGTGTACTTCTTGTTTAACACAAGACTTTTAAAGAAAACCACACTATAAAAGGCTCAGATTACATACAAATTGTTGAAAGAGTAGTATTTTTTATGGAAATTGTCTAAATTGTTTGAGTATAAGCTTGATAATATGTCAGTTGTAGAGTTCGTAAAGAAATTTCGCATTTAGATTTCAATTTCGATTAATCAAAGTTCTGATCAATCAAATCTGTCCATATTTCAAATAAAATTCCCCGAATATTTCGTATTAGAATAATTTTGTTTAATTTTAATAAGAAAAAATCAATAATAAAATTGGTTTAATTACCATTTGAATTCTCCGATGATGCATTCATTAAAGAAATTAATTTACAGATTATAGGTCGTGATCTCATCAAATCAATTTCAATTTTGCTCATTCTATTTTTATTTATTATCATTGAATGCAATGATGATTTATTTTTAATGTTAAATAGTCAATGCATCGATATTTATAAAATGTTAACATACATTTACCCTTTTAATTAACGATTCACAAATTGTACACAATTTCAACAATAATAAGCGCATATTAAATGCAATACACATTCATAAAATTGGTTTTTTTCATACTGTTCGATTCATTCAATAGAATTCTATTATATTGTTTTGTACGTTTGTATGCGTCGTTGATTGGAATGGAAATGTCAAAGAATTCTATTTCTGTATGTTGTCAGTACGAAAATAATTCAAGCGAAGATTTGTTATTTACAATGGAATCACATTAGAATAGATCGAGAATAGATTTGTCTTATTGTCGATGGAAAATTCTTTAGTTACTATTATTATTTATTACACTAGTTGTTATAATTATAGCAACTAGTGTGATAAATAATCGTCATTCTTTCCCAATTACGTAAATTTTCAAATTAAATTGACACTCATTTTATAAATAGACTGACCTTTTGCACCATTTAGTTTTGAGAATATTGCTATTAATCTGTTGTTATTGGCATAGTATTTTTAGAGGAAATACCATTAACAACAGTTAAAAGTAAACTTTAATTTTCTATTTTTAAAATACAATGGCAACACAAATAAATGAGGGAATAGATGATAAATAATTCGGAATTGAAAGAAATTTTCTTGTAGGATTGTTGTAACTATTGACATTTGGCTATATTATAAATATTGTCGTATTTTATTTAAATTAATTTCGATAATAATTCTAATTTAATTATTTACAGTCAATAAAAATAGTTGTAAACAAGGCGATAAAACGGTTGAAATTTGGTGGATGCGCCGGGCAAATCTTCTGTTTTATATCGTACAAATTTCATTATCAAACCTTGACCTTCCTTAATAATTATTAGAATTACTGAATACACCTTTTTCACAAAATAATCTCTGTTATTAAATAATAATAATAATAATAGTAATGACCTTTGTAATTAGATGTTAACATAGAAATTATACATAGTTGTTTTTATTATTCAATAATTAACGATAAAATTTGAATTTTCCATGACCCCATTATCTAAATTTTCACGATAATGTTTGATTTTATTTATTTTATTTCTGTATAATCTCGATTACTAGCGATTTTTATAATTTATTTTGTACAATTTGGGAATTTTTGGCTACTAATAAGTGTGAATTTATCTGATTTATGCAAACCAACAAAATACGAGTATTAACATAATTACAAATGATTAATGAATATGGCAACTAATAAATAAAATTCTGGTGAATAATTATGTAACAGAAAGCTTAATATTCGTCATAATTATTATTTAAATTTTAACCTTCTCAAAATTTGGTAAATAGTAACCGAAATTCTACTGTTCAATAACTTATGAAATATCGACGAAAATTCTAAATGTCATTTATTTATGATTCGCAAGTTATTTATGATTTTATTCTAACGGATAAATTTGCAAAAAATCAGCCTACAAAAGAAATACGTCGTAAATTATGAATTATTTATGATTTTTTTTTCGTGTTGGCATATTCATACAGACAATCGAATCAAACTACTTTCTATTTAGAAAAAAATTACATGTGTAACATTTGCAGAAAATTGACAATTCAATTAGAATAATAAATGTCACACGGTTTTAATTAAAATTGTTGTTGATATTTCCCTACTCGAAACATCATATTTATTTAGTATTTTTTATCGTTGAAATAAATTTCATTTGAAGACGTTTTTAATTAATTAACAATTATAAAATGTGTTTGTTTTTATTTAATAGAATCTTCTATTAAATTTCGATTTACTAACAATTTATTAAATTGTGAGCATTTCAAATCGTTATGATTTCTTCTATGTGGATTTATGTTTAAATTGAGACGAATACTAGTCTGATAATTGGACATAATGGATTTTAATATCCGGTCGTAAAAGAAAAAGAAACAATCTAAAATATGAATTTGTTTACAAGTCAGTTTTAATTTCGATTTATCTCTAGTTTATTCTACCACATATGAAATTGTTGTATTCTATAAATGAAGATATCTCCTTGATCTATGAGTTGACAATTTTCACTAGACCTTGATTATGATTATTGAAAATTCGAAAATCTTTGAGAAATTTCCGCATGCCAAACGATTAGATGACGATAGTTTTAAAGAAAATTTTATCTTGTCATTTCGGAGTTGATTTGTCGATTTTGCTCACTTTTCACGATATAAATTGTTGATTCTATTTTCAAACTTTCAACAATCTTATCGAAGAGCTTAAAAGTTTCTTGTAGTAGGTAAATCACAATTTGAGCACTTTTGATCGATTAAAATATCGAGTATTGAGTATTGAGCAAAATTGTTGAGGATTCTTGATAAAGAATAATTGAGGCGCAAATATTGAAGCCGAATTCTGCAATTTAAATCAAGTTCTTGGATAGTTTATATAAATTACCAATTTTGCTTTAAAACCATGAAAAATGGGACTTTAATTGCAGAATTTTAACATGAGTTGTAGCGAAATGAATGTATACATGAATGAAATCGAAATTTGAACGTATTTCAACACTAAATTGTCGGTTTTTATGGAATTTTGGTATTAAATTCCCAAATGAATCTCCCAAATTTTGCTCAAAATTTCGCCTTGAGTCATCAGATTGGAACAATAAGACAACCTTTTTTAGACTTGCTGTAAACGAAAGAATTGATCTTGATATGTTGCTGGCGGTATTTTTTTAGTGTTCTCTTGACTTGTAAAGTTGAGAAAACATTAAAATTCATCTGAATCATGCAGAATTCACATTTTAGATATAATCTCATACAACTGTCCGTATTTTATATGATTTATATTGTTAATATAAAACTTGACTAACAACTAACAATTTTCTAATGTTTTTTTGAACGTTCAACAATTTCGACCGGAACTCTCTCCTTTATGTTTCATAGTCCAAGTTGAAAATTTCCACACAAACACACAACAATTTTATTTTCTTTTATAATTTTAATATAAATTCGTTGACTATAATTTCGAAGAAATTCCAACAAGAGGACAACAAAACTGACAGTCTTTCCAAGAATTTGACGACGTTTCGATTGTGTCTACGAATTTTTTGGACGGAAAATCTAACTGAAATGCGTTCTATAAAGTAAAAATTCTATTTCAAATATTGTTAATCGTTGATGATAGAAAATGAAGCTATTTTTAGATATAAAATATATAGAGAAGACAAACAACAACAACAAAAGTCATCATCATTAACGGAAATATAAAAATATGTTGTTTTTTTGAATTGTCTGTCCTTGCTGTAATTAACAAAAATACAATGTTACATGTACATATCTGTTTCCTTCCAGTTCATTTCAACAAAAATAAAAAGCACAACCGATCTTATACTAGACAATATAATTATAGCAAATCAAATTTAACTTGACCTACATTTTATAATTAAAATTAAAAGCAACATTAAATAGGCGTAATGAAAGGGAAATTTGCAACAGTTTAAAGTTTGTGTTGATAGGAAATTTTAATTAATTTGAACAGTCATAATAAATAACGCAATTGCCAACAATTATATCGGTCAAGTTTTATACGGTTAACGGTATAATTCTGGAATATACGCGATATTCTTTCAAGTATTGATTGTGTGTTGATTTTATTTAAGTGACTTATGATGTCTACCGTTGGATTGTAAATATTGGAAATTCCTTTTTTTTGAATGTAGATTAGTTTATGTTTCGTAAATAACCATTAATAATTTGATATTTAACCTGCTATTTATGTGATATTAGAAATTTATAAAGCACGAAAAGTCCTTTGATTTTTGTTTTGTCGTAATGGAATTTGGTGACAGTTTCAATTAAAATCTCCACAAGACAATTACATGAAATAGCCCTTGGTTAATTAATTTTATTGGGGGTAACTGTGAAAAAAGTCGTAAAAGGAAACGAAATGTTAAATAGAAGAGTTTGTTGTTGTTGTTATAAAAATGCGATTTGAGAGTGCACCGGAAAACAAAACTACCTCATTAAAACTAGTAATTTCCGAAAATTAGTCCAATATTAGAGGCATAACGAGCAGAAATAATGACTTGTTTTTTCCTCATTCTTATTGTTGTTGGACTTGTTTTTTCCATGTATTTATTCAGTAAGAACTAATATTTTTTCTGTTTTTTCCCCATTTGATTATTCCAGGAAAAATTAACAATTTTTGCGTTGCTAATCAAATTTTACATTAGAGAAGTGTCGAATAATAGTCACAAATTAATTGTAAACCATTAAATTCTCCCGTACAATTTCCATATATATGAACATGAACATCCTGATTAGAGTTCTATATAAAATTTGTATACAGATTTGTTGAAGCAACAGTCGATCTCTGTGGGGCGACTTGTTGACTTTATACTAGTTCCGAATTTATCTCTCTTCGTAATAAATGGCTCGTTGAAATCGACAAGTTTCCCAAATACAACACATAATAGAATAGTATCTTTATATTATCCAAACTTATATGAATCCATACATTGAATTAACGTGAAACTATCAGTTTCTACGTCTCTTTGCCACCCTGTTTACTGATCCTTATGATGGAAATAATACACGTTTCCTCTACTATACATAACTTGTATGTTTGTGTGAGTGTGTTACCCTCGTTTCTTGTATGCCACCCTTATTTTATTAACATGCTAGGCCCTTTAAGCAAACACGACCGGTCTTTCTTGTGTTGTCTGTGTTGTAGTATTGCACACCCGCCTCTCCCTATCTTTTCCTCTCATATTAATCGAACTGTGGCCTTTTTGACACTATGATGTATATGCAACGTTAGAGATTTATTAGTCTTTTTTTTTGGCTTCTATATGACACGGTGCAAATGGTGGGTAGGCAGCTGATTTATTTTCTATATGAACCCCTCTAAAGTCTGTTATAGGTGTTAGAAATTTTCGTGTTAATGAAAGACAAACGATAAATGCAGTAATATAAATAGTGATATTTCTTTTGATAAATTGTTTTCTAATAATAGTTTCCACAATCTTTTCAACGTATCTTCAAATGTAGTCTGACAGGCTGAAAGATAAGGCGATTTTTATTCTTTCTGTCTTGTCTTTTCTCCAACAACTGGGGGTAGTGATGTTGAAACAGTAATCCTGCGATAGAATCATTTCTCTAGCGATTCAAGACGATAGAATTTTGTTGTCAATTTCTAATAAACTAATAAATTGATATAATTTGGCCCCAACATTCGATGTGTTAGTGATACAAAAAAATCTATAGAAAGCAAGGAAATTGACAGCCTTGTATTATTGTGTATTAGTTTATTTGCGTTCTTTTCGATCTTTACGCTCCATCAATTTTTGAACGTTGTTTACAGTAACGACCAGAGACGCTTTCAAATCTGAACAGGATTATAGTAATTTTTTTCTTATTTTAAGAGAATAATTCAAAAACGATTCACTACAAAATCCCCCTTATTGTTCGAAAGTTGATGATTTCAGATACAAAATTCAAGCTTAAATTCTGGAGTTTAGTTCGTTCCATTGTGTCAAAAAAGACAGAATTTGTTCGAAAAATTAAGAATCTTTCAATAGTAAAGTCGCCTCTAGTTTAGCCTTCTAGGAGAAAAATTTTTGAAAATTTTGACGTAACGCCGAAGAGTTTAGCTCAAAAATTGTCCAAACGTTTTATGTGCCATAAAAATTGCTCAAAATTGATGACTTGGTACAAAAATGACTCAAATTTTTACAAATTTAATCTTAGTACCAACATTTTTGAAAATTTCAAGCTAAATTCGAGAATTTAGCTCGAATATCGTCTAAAACTGTTAAGTAGAAGAAGACTCAATTTGTAAGTTTTAATTTACCAAGAAAGAAACGAATAATTTATGACAAAAGTTTATTGAAACCAAAAATGTAAAATATTGACGAAAAATCAAGAATTTAGCTCAAAAATCATTTAAACTATTAAGTAGGATAAAAATTGGTGATTTACAATAAATATGCCCCAATTTTTTTGTCTCAGAAACGAAAATTAACTCAAAAATACTGCTCAAAGCCTTTTGAGTCGTTCCTAATAATCGGAATTGTTTTATAATTTTTCAAAGAACAGTAAAACGTAAATTTTTCTAAGAAATGATTGGAAAATTTACTAATTAACATTATTGTTATTGGTTATTATCATTATCATAATTATTCTGAGACAATTAGTTATTATCTCGATTCATTTGCATGTTTATCGTGTTGAAAATTGAGGGACAGACGTCATTTGCATACATTTATCCTTCTATAAAACTATTTCCTGTTATTCTCTCTGGTGTTTTTGTCAACTGCAAGTATAGAATCTTGTTGTTTGTTCCTTTCTAAAAAAATCACTTTTCAATGTGATTCATCATTGATTTTTAAACGAATCATTGAGGTTTTTCATCGTAATCATCATCATTATTGTTGCTATTATTATTAATGGAAAGTATATAAAGTGGGCGTTCATTAAGTTGTTGTTGTTGTTATTATTGTCTGGGTCGTATGAGAATTACTTACAAACAGGTTAACATGGAATAATTAACCTTTTAATTCGATTTGTTCTGATGTTGTTTTAAATGAGAAGACTTTCAAATTAAAGTTCGGATTTGTAAATAAAGTAAATAATTGCCTCAGCTTTCAAATGAAGTGGAATAATACGAAAATTCTATTTTTTTGTTGATTATTTACATCAAGAAAAACAACAAATAAACAAATAAAATAAAGAGCCTTTAAAGAAGCTTAAACTGGAAAGGGAAAGTGTATTATCATAAACAACGTTCCAATTTTCCTTTGAGTCTTCCTAGTTGTTGATGTTGATGACGACGGTGTTTTCAAGCTTTCACAACTCAAGTTTCAGTGTCAGGTTTTCTTCCGTTACGTGTGGATCAGCACGTGCCAAAATTACATTCATAACATATTTTTTCTATAACTATCCAGTCTAGAAAGTCGATAAAAAAATAATTGTAGCCGATATTAGGTCGTGATCCTGTAGTTATTAAAACTTCTCAATTTTAGTAATTAATTTTTACATGCAAACACCGTGAACTTGGCATGATTTACATGAGAGTCTATGCCATTAAATGTCAAAGTTGCAGAATAACAACCACGATATATAACGACAATAACAATAAAAACCGACAATAACGACAATGTGTCCGTTAAAGATAATTGTTATGAATTTCTTCACTTATTTTTCTATATTTTATTGGAGCTTTTTGAATACAAAATTATTCTAAAAGTTTGCCCCCATTGATTTCACTGCTTTCGGCGAATTTTATGGTTATTTGTCGTTTCGTCGTCTCGTCGTCTATACCTGTGATTTTTACCTTCGGTCTTTGTGTTGTTGTGGAAAAGGTGGTGCCGTTCTCGAATTATTCTCGTAAATGTGTGTCTTGTTGTGTGACTTTTAATAATAATGCAACAAAAACAACAATATTTCAGTGTAGTGAAGGTGATTCTTAATGTTGGAATTGTGTGTTGTACGATTTAATGATTTTTACCGGTGTAAGATTTATTTTCTTCGTTATAAAACCAACAAGGATTATTTTATTTTGATTGGATTTATAAATAATTGAAATTCCGCAAATATCTTCCCATTACGATGACTACATTCACTTCATTTATAAATATAGAAATAACGTTATTAATATTTAAATTCGTTCTGATTCAATATACAACAATTTCTTATTGAAAAAACATCTCAATTTTTTAATACACGTTGATAATTTTCCAGTTAATTCAAGTTTTTCGAATCAATACTGTTTGAGCATAATTGAACGAACCTCTACATCTACAATAATGACGACAATTGGAATAATCGTGGATCTCTTCGTGTGAGTTATTTTTATTAGTATTCGTCTAACAGAAAACATTTTGTCGATGATTATCTTCTATTATTGCCAATAAAGCAACTTTATTATTTTTCTATATTTTCCAAAACCAACAGGAACGATTAATTTCTACTTAGAGAGCGCTTATTGATGATAGTTGTGTGTGCTTTTTAGCCTTGATCCCATTTATCTATTCCGCCAATAAATACAAATATTGGCCAAACGTAAATTCGAAAAGTTTGAAAATTTTCGAAATTCTTCCAACCAAAGATGTCGTTACCGGTTGTAGTTAACACTTTCTAGTATCACACAAAAGGGCCAAAATTTAAATACAGGAAGTTGTAGTTTTGTGCTAGCCTATTTACACTATCACCCATCCGATTTCAAAAATTCATAAAACTGTGAAACGGATGCTTTGACCTGGCCTAATTTGCCATTAATAGGGTTGTTTTCTATGCTTTTCTCCCTTGATAAAATGAAAATCTATTGTTGGTGGTTAGTGTGTTAAAACCTCTCGACTTCGTTTGGGGGGTCAGGCAATTTTCAAATTTCCAAACATAAATTTCCTTGTTTCACTCGCCTGATGCAATCAAATTTTAAGTGGTTATTCTAGTTGGTGGCTTTTAAGAAATGATTAATTAAAAGTGACAAAAAAACTTTCCATATCCATTTTAACCTTCCGCATATTTTCCAAGCGGTCGTGTTTTTCAATCAGTGCTCATTGTTGGTTGTAAGGGAGAAAATGACACCTCTAGAGTCTAGAGAATAACTTTAGCTTTAATATTAACCCTATAGAAAATTTGATTTCTTGGTTTTGTTGATAATCACTGTAAAATTTGTAAAAAAAATGGTTATTTTCTAAATAATTATAGGAGAAAGACGATTTTCTCCAAGTATTTTTAAGCAATTCCAATTTTCCGTATAACTGCACACTGGTTATCTGGAAATCCAATTATTTCTCCTTATTGAAACACACACATATAAAGAATAATAAGTCTAGAAAGCTATTTTTGTAATTAGATAAGAAATTGGACTTAATTTATTGTTCGAAACAAAAATCGACAATCAATTCGAATCAATAATTCTGCGGTACGACTCGCGGTCTTTGTCCCACTCATCGATCAAACAAAGTAACAAAAATAAACGAAATGAGTGTAACAGAGATGCTAGACATCGGTCTATCTGTGTGAGTAGAAATTTATCTGTTTTCAACCGCTTATTTCCCGTTCAATGTAGGCTTAAACTTGGCTTAATTTTTGGTTACTGATCTCTTCTTGAACTTTGTCTTCTATCAATTAGTCATCATTAGAACTATTTCTGTGTTTGTGCATTTATTGTTTTGAGATTATTTAGAGACCTAAATTAACATCATCATGCTAATTGTACTTGTTCGAGATAATTGCTATTAAATTCTATTTGTTCTCTATTATTTAACAATTGAATGGGGGGAATAATTTATATTTCTCTCATAATTTTTGCATTATTCTAAATTCGGAAACAATGCTAATTGAATATGGATTTTAGTGAATTTCTACTTGAAATTTAACCAAGGTGCATACCCAAAAAGGTCAAATTCGTAAGATCCGTGATCGTTTATCAAGATTATAGTCGTTGATTGTGACGTGACATTTGAACATTTACTAAATTTAAGTCGATTAACACTGGAATTATCGACGGACTATACTCGTATATTGACTTGAAATTATAAATATTTTTGGTGTAACTATAGAAATTGATAAGAGAGATGATTGTGAGAAATATCCCCAAGAATAACTATGACATTTCTTTAAAATAACAACGATTGTTTATATGTAGTTATGATAAATGATTGATATTAATTGTATCTTAAAAATTTTTCATTTCCAGTTAAATCCAAAATGTTTCAAAATATCAAATGTAAACGAACATTGAGTTCGTTAATTTTTTGGTGGCTCCTCTTGGTATTATTATCATCGACATCAATATCATCAGTATTAACGATAGAACCAACAGCACCACCACCTCAACCACCGGCACCCCGTCAATATCCGAAATGTTTAGTCGACAAACCCGGTGAGTAACCAATTTTTGATTTTAACCGATAATTATAACAACAATCAAATAATCAAAAACAATACCCAGTAAAGAAATCCAGAAAATTAATTTGAAAGACGGCATATCGCCTTACAAATAATTATTTTGTATGAAGGGAAAATGGATTGAGTTCAAATACACTCACTCACTCACTCACTCGCATATGATACATTACCAAACAAATAAAAACAGATCAAATTTCATTAGATTGTGTACAATTAGAAACAAATTAATTGTTGGGTTTATTTCTAAGCAAAGGAAATATTTAAATAAATTGGGAAAGTGAACACGTATTTATTTAAACATAGCAACTGCCCTTATTTGGTGAGCAATTTGTAGAATATTTTAACGATTAAGGAGAATCTCTGGAGATTATTTTAGAAAAATTTGGGCCCCTTAGTGAAAGTTTAAAAAACCGTTCGTTTCTGACCAACTAACAATTTTCAAAAACGAGTTACCCACGTCAAATGACTTAGAAGACCTATATTGATTTTTTTTTCGTTTCTCTTCATTTTATTCTGCAATGGGTAGTGGGAATTAAAGCAAAATGTTGAGAGCATCCTCGAATCATGTTGTTTTTGGACTAACTACTGAGCTACGGGGTTCAAATTTTGCTAAAATAATCACCCTATAAATCCTGAAGATATTCTACAAATTGCTTGACCAATAAAGGCAGTTGCCTTAAGAACTGATGGTTCGAGGTGAAACACACGATACAATTTAGATAGTTTGTTGCTGTTCATGTTTGAAAAATTAATGTGAATATTTCAAGTATTTTTATTACTTTTTGAAATGGAGTTGTAAGTTGGTTCCTACTTTAATCGATTTGACATTTATTAGCGTACTTTTCAGTAAAAAAGCAAGTGTCCGAACTAAATTACGGCCCCACGTAGCTAAAAATATTGCTCTCTACTCTTTATAGGAATATTCAATTTATTGTAAATAGGGGAATAATTAAATCGTACAGTTTTTTTAACGTTTTATAATTTGTGATTTTCACTTTATTAAAATTACTTCAGTTGATTTCATTATTAATAAATTAACATACGACTTGATTGTATAAATTAGCAAATAAAATGAATCTTTATCACAATTACTTACCATTGACGTCAATACACATTAGTTAGTTGTTGTAGTTAATAAATTGTTCAGTTTTAACCTTCGTATTATCGGATGTCCCAACTGGAAATATTCGAATTTTAAATGAATTCAATCGGGGACGTCTTTTTCCAATGGGGTTATTGATTTTAAGTCTACGTTTAACTATTGAATCGTCAATAAAACAAGATTCAGACAGATTAATCTGTTTTTAAAGTAAAATTCCCGTCTTTAAGGTCAACAATTTTACCCCATTAGGTATACATTCATACTATTACAAGGGCGCGATGTAATATTTTCAAATTATGAATTGATTTTTGGAATTTTGATAATACGGCGTTGGAAATTTTAGGTTTTAAATCATGTTTTTCTCGAATTTTAAGCCAAATTTTCGAGTTTAAGGCTCTTTCTAAAAGAAATTTGTTATAAATTAGGGGTGAATTTGATAACATTTTGCGCTTGCATGCTGGGTCTTTCTGTATTTGATGCGTGTACCATTTAGAAGACGGTAGAAATGGGGTTGTGATATTAAAAACGAATATATCGGTTTAGAAACGGAAATAGACTTAAAAGTGTGCGGCATAAAAAAGCCCTTGAGGTGGATTTAAAATTGGTTGAAGATAAAACGGTATATATTGTACATAAGCAGTAAAGGGAAGATAGACTTTATTTAAGACAATCTTTATAAAAAATATTAGATAGAAGGATTATAAAGGATTTAAACGGAATTTGATAAAATAACACTACAATTTGATAAATAAACTCACGTTTCTACTTTAGAAGTTATTTAAAAAACATAAAAATAAATTTTCATCTATTGAATTGAATAAATGAGAGTAGAAAATCAACAAAGGTCAAATTAAAAAACAATTCAATGGGAAAACGTGATAGAAGAGATGATCGCGCTTATAAACTATGAGATCATGCTGTTTTACGATCACTCATGAATTATGAATGAATCTCGCACTTTTAATATTTCCCCTACTATATTAAAAAATAATAATTTCTTGTTAATATTGCAGAGGTGATACCAAAAAAATACCCTTTCTATATTGGCCAACAAGCTGAAATTGTAGTCGAAGCATCCAATCGTCCTCTACACATCTTAACAACACATATCTTTATGATATTCTTAGAGGAGATTTTAGGTTTTGCACGATTCCGTATGACAATCAACGATGATGATTTCAATGTTGATACAACAATTGAACGATTAATAACACCGTTAACCGATAACGACACGTGAGTTTGTATTATTTGCGGTTGTTCTTGATTAATTATCTATTTGTAGATTTCCACAAGCTATGGTGAATTTAGGCGTTTGGGTGCCGGCATTTGAGGATACAATGAAAATCGAAGACCATCATCTAGTTAAAGATTGCGGCAATATATTCCCAACTGGTCGTTTCGGTTGGTTTGTACCGAAAATCATGGATGCACCAATACGACGTTATTATAATAAACGTACTGATGAACTCCAACAATTCCATTGGACTTTATTGAAAGATCGAAAATTTGTTGCGAATTTCGATATGACCGTTGATGTTCTAAATCAACTCAAATTATTTGCACGATTGAACTACGAAACGAAAGAGTAAATTGTCGGATAATCGAGTTTTTAGTTTGATTGTATTTCAATTTTTAGGTTTGTCTGTATGGAGAGTTTCTGCGAAAATGGTATGTTTATACCGCCGCAATGTTCCAGTTCAAATCCTTGTGCATTATTGTTGACTGAACATACAAATCGGACGAGATTCGTTGTTGATCATATACGCGAATTGAAATTGCACGTTAAAGTATTATGGTTGGGTAATAATTTGAAGAAAGCGATCGATTTCTTAATAAAAACCTATAAAGGCACAGATAAGAGTATAATAATATTGAATTGGACACCCAGTGAGGTGATATTGCGTGAAAATCGCTATCTATCAGTCGATTGGCCCATGTGTCAACTATCAACAAATACCGGCTATAACAAATCATTAGTCGGTTGTAAATACGAATTGCACCGTTTAGTGAAATTCATTTGGTATAAAATTGAAACTGTCGATCGGATTTTATTCCAAGCGGTGCGCAGTTTTAAATTTGAAGATGAAGATTACGATCGATTATTGGATGTGTTCGAGAAACGTAAAACTGACAATTATCAACAATTGGCGTGTGAATGGATGAAAGAACGCCAAACAACTTGGTCGACATGGCAGATTGATTCCGATGCAAATAAAATCTATATCGGCGGTATATTTCCAATAACTGGTTCATCGTACAATGGTGCCGGTATTGTACACGGTGCAATTCTCGCTAAAGACGCAATCAATAAGAATCGTTCAATATTGCCGAATCATAATTTAAGTTTGCTTGTATCGAACGGCCGTTGTCGGGCTGATAGTGTTATGAAAAGTTTCATTGATTATATTGTCGATGGTTATTATAATAATTTGATTGGTGTATTAGGACCAGCATGTTCCGATACTGTTGAACCGTTAGCTGGTGTATCGAAACATTATCGTATTATGGTTATCTCGTACAGTGCTGAAGGTGCTAGTTTTTCCGATCGTCATAAATATCCGTATTTTTTTCGTACAATCGGCGAAAATAAACATTACAAACATGTCTATTTACAATTATTCCAACGTTTAGGATGGAAACGTGTCGCTGCTCTAACCGAAGATGGTCAAAAATACACCGAATATATCTCATTAATGCAAGAATTATTAGAAGAGAACGGTATTAGTTTTATTGCAAATACAAAATTTCCACGTGAGAAAAACACGTTTCAAATGACTAGAGTTAGTATTTAGGATTTATTTAGAAATTGTCTCAATAATAAGCGATTTATTTTACAGTATTTGGAAGATTTGAATAGAAAACGTGCCCGTATTATAATCTTAGATGTTTACGATGAAATCGCAAGAACGGTTATGTGTGAAGCTTTAAAATTAAAAATGACCGCTTATGATGGTTACGTTTGGTTCTTGCCAACATGGCTGAACGATACTTGGTACAATACCGACTATTTTAACGAATTTCGTGGTGAATCCATCAATTGTACAACAGCTGAAATGATTCGAGTAAGTCACAATGATTTAAGATATTACAGTACATCTTCTTGCCAATATTCATAATTCTATATCTTATTTTTCAACGGATTCCAATAATTTAAACGCATTAGAAAGAGCATTCAAAGTTTCAAAACAAAATAACCGTATTTAAGTTGTATTCTCTAACTTTTTGACGATTCGTTACTATGTCAACGCTAGAAACCAACAGATAACTTGTCACTCTATTTATTGAAAAGAGACAAGAATAAAACATACGTCTGTTGATCTCTAGCGTGGTCATGGTAATGAATCGCCAGCAAATTAGAGAATACGACTGCGAATCTAGCTGTAACATTGGGACAATTTTGCGTGACTTCTAATTTTCTTAAATGGATTTTTCTTGCCATATTTTTTTCGTATAACCTTTTAAATTGTTGAAATTAGAAGTTTTCATATTTTTATGAGTTTTATCCGGAAAACTAACCGGTCTATTGGAAAATTATTCGCAAATTTGAAGTGTTTCAATTTTCTATCAAAATCGGTAATTTTATCGCAAGAATTAAAACAAAAACTCTTTGAAACGCTCCTGATTCCGTTTAAAACATTCAAATTCGTCGAAGAATAAATTATATGGAATTTTTCGGCCGTTAATTATAAACATAAATTAACGATAATTTAAATTAGGCTGCTACTGGTTATTTCTCAATGGCGCACGCTTATTTCGCCCCCGATGACACAATTATACCGGAAAATATCACAGTAGCCGAATGGAAGGTTAAATACAATACATACAAATATTCACCACGTAGAACATCACCGTATGCCGGTTATGCCTATGATGCCGTTTGGACGTATGCTTTAGCTTTAGATAAATTAATTAAAACCGATCCTGAGGCAGTCTCCGATATACACTCGGAAAATACAACCAAGTATTTATTAAAAAAATATCGATTATTATCGAACTTAATTCGGAATATTTTAGTAAATTGGTAAAATTGATTATGGATACGGATTTTATGGGAGTATCCGGACGGATCAAATTCCGCGGTGGTCCTTCACGATTCTCTGTTATCAATCTAATGGAATGGTACGATAATAAGAGCCATATAGTTGGTCATTTTTCGCCGAATCTAACCGAAGATCGACCGGAAATCTTAGGCGGTAATCTTGTGTTGAACGTATCGGCATTACGATGGTTTACCGCCGAACGTACAATACCAGAAGACGGTGAATTACCACCGCCACAATGCGCCTTACAAGGTTTCGCCGATTTATTCAACATCGACTGTACAGCCTCAATTATTCTAGTTAATGTTATTATAATTGTTGTTTTATTGGCTTGTTGTTCCGGCATTATCTATTGGTTGAAGAAACGTTACGATAAACAAGTCCGATTTACACAGAAATATATGCGCCATCTTGGTATCGATTTATTGTCGACGAATGTTGAAGATTTGGACAAATGGGAGGTACCCCGATCGGCTGTTGTAATCAATCGGAAATTAGGCGAAGGTGCTTTCGGTATGGTCTATGCTGGCGATGCTAATATACCGAGAAAAGGTTGGATGGCTGTTGCTGTTAAAACACTAAAAGTCGGCTCAACTACCGAAGAAAAATTAGATTTCCTCTCCGAAGCCGAAGTAATGAAACGTTTCGATCACAAGAATATCGTACAATTATTGGGTGTTGTTACTGTCGATGAACCGATATTTACTGTAATGGAATTCATGTTGTATGGTGATTTGAAGACGTATCTCCTAGCCCGTCGGCATTTAGTTAACGAAAGTATCGAAGAATCCGAAGAGATTAGTAGCAAACGTTTAACACAAATGGCTTTAGATGTAGCACGTGCTTTGAGCTATTTAGCTGAATTGAAATACGTCCATCGTGATGTAGCTTCCAGGAATTGTCTAGTGAATGCACAACGTATTGTTAAATTAGGCGATTTCGGTATGACTCGACCGATGTTTGAGAACGATTATTATCGATTTACACGCAAAGGAATGTTGCCGGTAAGGTGGATGGCACCGGAAAGTTTAGCTTTAGGTATATTTACACCAGCCTCGGATGTTTGGAGTTATGGTGTTTTATTATACGAAATTGTAACGTTTGGAAGTTTTCCATATCAAGCGATGAGTAATGCTGAAGTTTTGGATCATGTTAAGGCGGGAAATACGATAACTCTACCGCAGGGAATTAAGCCACAATTGTAAGTTATTTCATAGAGAAACACGCTAAAAGTGTGCGTTAATAGGTATAAAAGTACTTGTTTTATTGTTGTTAATTTTTATAGGAAAGCATTGATGAAGTCTTGTTGGCACCAGGACCCGAAAGAGCGCACCCGAGCGTCAGAGATCGTCGAATATCTAGCAAATAACCCGCGTATCTTGGCGCCATGTCTCGATATTCGTTTAACATCGATACAATTCCAAGAGAATCAATTCGAAATCAATCTACCGGATCAGTTTCGTAAATGTTCAGCTTCAGATATCAAATCATCACCAACAATTGATGCAGCCGGTGTTGTTCCACCATTAACAACATCAGTTCTAGTAAATGGTGCATCACCGTCTTGTATCCAACAAGACAATTTAACGATAAAACGTAAAAAAACATTACGGCCATTATCGAATGCCGACAGTGGTGTTGTAATGTCAATGGAACAGTATTGCCCCAAAGAACCTCTATTAGGCTTAGCTAGATCTAGTTCAAATCTGCTCGGTTTAGGTAAATATGTGTCGAGTGGTAGTAGTTCAAAGATGCATACTAGTGGTAACAATCAAGATGAAGAGGATGACTACTATTTGGAGCACGATCCGAAAACCAACACGTTTGCAGTTTCCAAAGTATAATCTCAGTTTTTCAATATAATCAAGTATTCCGTTCAAGTACTTGATGACTGTTGATGAATACTCCAAAGCGTACAGGGGCGATTTTCTTTTCAGTCTCGGTAGTTTTTTAGTGTTGATTTTTGTCTGTGTATCTATCGTTAAAAATAGTCCCTATCATAACATATTATAAATCGAAACAAAGGCTGTGCTATTTATTTTATAAAGCGACTGCGACATTGACCTTATTTTTTAATAGAGGAAAAGATAGAATTGATTTTACAAAATTGTTAAATCGAATATTTGATGTATTTTTTACAAACAAAACTAACTTATAAAAGATCACACAAGCATTTCCATGTATATATTTTTTTTATTAACAATAATTCTAGTCAGTAATCAAAACTATTCGAGAACAATTATCTCATCGATTTCACTATTCATTTCTTAATAGAAAAGTATTATTCGAGACTTGTTTCAATTTCAACAATTCAAGACAAATATCACGTTTTTCAGTTTTGTAATTTTAAGGCCATGACTATTATTAAGTTCCTTATTATACAATTAACGTATTTATTATTAATATTACTATTATCATCACCATTAATATTGTAATTATCAATCATAATTTAATGTAAGACTTATATACCTACTCTTCTAAGACTTGTATAGTAGCATGTTCGGTGTTAAGACTTCTAATCATTTTTTTGTAAATTAGGTAATTTATGCAATTTTTGTAAATGTTGATCGAATCGGCTTATCTGTCGTGTATACAATTTTCAATTAGCATCCAGATTGGGGCTTGTCGTGTGTTGTTGTAATCACGAAATTGACTGGAAAGTCGACCGGACAGGCTTCATTCGTTCGATAGTGCGCGCGTTTAGCTCAAATGATTTTTTTAAAGCAATTTTATATTATCCCGTTAATCTAATTTAAAATACGTGTAATGTAATTATACCAAACTATTTGTATATCGTAACAATATTTATTTTCTAAGAAATCGTGTGGTTGCCGGCATGATTGCGGAGCGAGTGGTGTATTCGTTTATTTGTATCCATAGAAAATATGTACCTGACTTTTTAGATCCTAAGTAATGTTTTCGTCCAAATATTTTTTGAAACTAAAACTTTATCAGTTGGAACAAATAAAAAACAACCATTTTAGTCATTGTTGTTGCTTGATCGACCTTTCCGTTTGTTAATTGATGGAAATAATCAAAAGTTTGGGTTATTACAATTTTATTGTTGACGTTCGAGTAGTGACTCGGTATAAGTGGAAATTAATAAATATTTTTTTGTATAATATTATAAAAACATAATATTTACAGACACAAATGATTAGTGTTGTAACGATGTAATTAATCAATTAATACAATGCGTAATTATGTAAAAAATCATTTTGTTTGATGATAGAAAGAAACTCTCCAACATTGATAGTAGTAGTAGTAACATGACGATATTCTTTTATAATATATTGAAATTGATCTTGTTAAGAAAAATATTAATTTCATATAAATCGATTTGATCGATCGTCAATAATTTCAATAGTTATATAAAAACAAAACTAAGCACTATAAGGCTAGTGTTTCGATAATATAAACAAACAATTTACAATTATTTGAAGCAGACGTTTTAGTGATTTGTTTAAACGAATAAAACTGGTAATATCGGGCCGGCTTTCGAACGGTATTAGTCATCGATGATTATTGGTTTTATTTCGATTCGAAAACTGGCCCGAAATTGGTTCACCAATCAAAAGACAGCCCTGCATTATTCTTCTTCTAATCTAGTTATAAATACAACTTGGAATGACACTAATAAGAATATGTTATTGTTAATTCATGGACTTGACGTTCTGTACTTCGATTTGGTGTGTTTTGATTCAAATCAAAGTACAATTGGATGATTTTACAGAAATTCCTTGTCTACAAATTGGCACAGAAAAAGCAAATAGGAATAAATGTTCATCAAATAAAAATTAAATACTTTTCCGAAAATGGGGGCGAATTTGTTATAAAAAAGGCACATAATACTTAAACAAATATAAACAAAAATTAATAGAAGTGACTTTACACCTAATATCTCAGATATTGCATAATTGGCATATAAATATTATACACATATATATAAAAAATAGTAATCGTAAAAATGTGAAAAATAAAAATTATTCTAAATATCGATTTCAACACAAATACTTTTTCAAAATGAAAAACAAAAACGGAAAACTTTGATCGCAATAATAATAATAAAAAAAAAACATATTTAATAAAGCGTTAACAAAAAGAGAAAACCGTAAATTATAAAAACTTAATCGTTTTGTTGACTAATTAACAATTGCAATTAATTTATATAACCAATGCCATATCCTTCTTATTCGGTAAATTTACTTTTTTGCCTTGCCATAACGAATTGTGTATTGTAAAGGCGTCAATGGTTACTGTTAAGTGTTTCGTATGGACTTGTGCGAAACACTTCCCACCTGAGTTGTACCTAAAATTATAATTCCATTAGAACTCTCGTTGTCTATGAAATAAATAACTTACTTGAAAAATTTATCAAACATTCTATCGTTAACTTGTTTAGGTCCGGTACCGTATAATTTGGTTACTTCTTCACGATCCGGACAATACGAATAGAGAGCACGAAATTGACAGCCAGCATCCCGGAATAAAATCAAAAAATGTTTACTTTCCGAACGATTAATCTCCTCTAATACACGTTTTTTGGCTTCACGATTTACAACACCAGGAAATACACAATATTCAACTGCATTCAACATTATACCACGATTCGATTTAGTTGCCGGCTGTTTATACAATCTTGGACCTAATTCAAGACAAAATTTTATAGAATTCCAAACAATTTTCATTACACAACGTTATCTAGTTTGAACTACACAGTTCTTATCGCAACTAGCAGTATTTGACGAGTAATTTGGGGAATATTTCGAGGATTTACAGGAGTCATTTTAGCAAAATTTGAGTCTCGTAGCTCATTTAAAATTGGTCAAAAAAACCAAAGATATACACGCCAATAGGCTCAGAATAACTTAAGGGTGCTCCCAACTGGAAATGTTGCGGAACAAACAAAATCGGAGACAGATTTTGTAAAATTAATTTTAACGGAAATAAAGTAGAAACAGAAACAGAAACGTAAGGGGAAATAGAAACAGAAAAGCAATAAGGAACCGTAGTTGTAAGTACAAAAGGGTGAAATTGTCATATTTTCGTTAATTTTCCGGAAAACTTACAAGCTTACCGGAAGATTTCTAACAGATTTGGAGAGTATCTTCATTGTGGGACAATTACAAAATTGAGAATATTTTTAACTTCCCCGACCAGAGGTTAGGGAAGTTATTTTATTATAAATTATAATAAAAACACTTAGGGATCGGACTCGAAGCAAGCTAGCCTGTCCTCAATTAGATTGAAATCCCATAAGAAAAGCAGTCCAATGTCATTTGAAAACGACAGAGGATATCGAGGTGGGAAACATCTCATTCAATTCGAAATTTGATCATCTGTCGATCCTATTGGGAAAAATGTGGAAAATTCGTCTGGTTTTCCCGAAAAACAGCGTTTTTTTGGCCAAAAAAGCGTGTTATATTTTCCAGCGTAGTTTTGGAGGAGAGGACGAGCGAGACCCTTAAGTTATAGGGTAAAATAAGAAAAACATATGGTTCAAGATTATTATCTGTAGCTCAGAATCATCCTTAAAATTCTGTTTGACTTATTATAACATCAAATTAGAAGATATCGATATAACATCATAATTTCTGTTATATTTCCGCTTACGGGCACTGAAACAGAAGCAGAAACAGAGCTCCTAAACCGCAGTTGCGGAACCAGAAGCAGAGTTCTATAACATCTCTGCCAACATTGATTTTTTTCATTTTTCTCTACTTTATTCAGAAACAGCTTTTTTGACCAACTTTCCAATGAACTACACGGTTCAAATTTTGGTAAAAACATCCCCAAGATCTCTCCTATAAATCCTTAAAGTATTTTTCAAATAGCTCGACAAATAATGGAAACTGCCATATAAACTATAGACTATGTAGTGAATAATATAATTACCAGTATAGTCCATCATACTACTGGGTGTAGAACTGATATCACTAGAACCATCATCGAATATACGACGACCTTTTGACATCAATCCTGGTAAACTACCTGGACCTGATGGGGACGGTAAATGACGCATACTACCACCCATACCGGGTGATGGAGCACGTCGTGGTGGTGTTGCACGACCCAAACCTGAATCGGTATCACCATAACGATATGCTAAACTATCCTGATCTGTACTGGAACCTGTCAAAGAGAATATAAACGTAACAATAAATTGTTTTTATAGTTTAAAATAATTTAAAAAACCCTTAAACCTCAATTAATTTTGTTAATCACTTGATTTTTTTTTTTTTTTTTAATTAAATAAAGAAACATTATTTCTGAACAATTAAATTTGAAATTCTATTGGCTAGTTCTAATGATGATTTCGTTTAAAATTCTATCGTTGAATGATATCAGCTGTAAATTAATGATGGTATATAATTGAATTAATCAAATAAAACGAACAAAATCACTGTTTTTTTTAACAATTTGCAAGCAATACTAACAGATTTATTATTGAACTAGATTCATAATTTACCACATTTTATGAATATAGTTCGTAAAAATCGTGACATTACAACTGCAAAAATATAAACAGGCAACACTAAAAAATTAAAAATAAATTCGAGGACTATGGATTAGAACCCATCGCCAATAAAATAAACTATTAGGGACAAATTACCATCACCATAGGGGATATAGTGGGATTTTGTGTATTGTATACAGTTGTGAAATTGGATGCAAATAATGAAAATAATAACATGTAGATGGAATAATAACAATAAATCACCATACCGAGAGCAGAAAATTAAATTAATTTAAAGATAAATTAAATAAGGAAATAAATTAAATAAATAAAGAAGAGACACCATGCCCAATGATCAGACATCTAGCGAAATTGATACCTTGTCGCCATAAACTCTTACCGTACAAGTTCATCAGAGAGCTAGACTTGCGCCCTTTAAAGTTTTGATAATTGGAATACTTAGGTCTGCCACGAACCTGGGCAGGTGAGGGGTCTGCAAAAACATCGTACATACATACATACTACTGTTCCATTTCAATTTAACACAAATCAAAACAATAAAAAATAAAACATAAAAAGAAACACAGATGCCGATTATATATACAGCATCAACTTGTTTGGTAATTTCGTATTTTTTTTCATGTTAAATGAAATGGATGCAAAATTATAACAAGAAACCAACAGAAATAAAATCAAATAAATTGTGGAAAATAATTTTTACAGGCGTGCTTTCTCTACATACAACAATTAAGAGATAAACACCTCAACATTTACGTGACAAAGCTGTATATTGGATCAAATTCAGGTATAGATTTGATAAATTAAAAAATAAATAATAATAAATTTGATATTAAAATATTTAGAAAATAGGCCAAAATACTGACCTCTACTGGTTTTATAAGAACTACGCCGTCCCAATGTTTGATTAGCGCTGTGACATGGCGACATACCCCGGCTATCATCCGGTGAATCTGAAAAGCCACCAAATATAACCCCCGATAAACAACCGCAACCAAAGCCGACACACACAATAAATAAATATTTACAACAATTAAAACTATAATTAAATTAAATTAAAATAAAACACACCTCTATAAAGCATGCCACTGCTCATGCTTCGATCAGCTAGACTATCTTGCGAGCCGCGATAATAGTCGCGTTTCATAGTCGAATTTGCTAAATTAATAAAACAAATTAAACAAAATAATAATAATAAACCATGCATTTTAAATTAATTAAATCAAATTAATGAAAATAAATCAAAGCTTCGAATTTTGATCGAAATATACTCGAATTCAAATACCTGTAAGATTGGTACTTGAGCCTTTTTTGCCACGACTAGGTTGTAACATGCCTTCGGCCATTTCAACAGAACCACTATCAATATGTATTGTCTTTGGTCTTGGGCGTGGTGCTGCTTTTGGTCGCATTTTTGGTGTTGGTTTCAACGAACCCATCAAATCGGTTTTATCGAGAACTTTACCCTAAAACCATAAATTAAATATTTTTATAAATTATTATTAAATTCAACTACCATTGACCAATAGATAAACGACATTTTCGAAGACTCAACGTTTTACAGTCAACAAACGAATAAGATTTTTGTAGTGAAAACTCTTAAAATAACTCGATAGTATGACAAAACAAAAAAAGACATATTCAAAAGAGGATGTTTGAACGTTTAAAAATAGTTTATCTATTTTCAGTCACATTAAATAACTACCTCACGTTCGGCTTCTTCTATTGCTTTCTTCAATTTATATTGTTCCAATATTGCTGCCCGTCTAGCTGCTTGTTCTTCTTTCTTGCGTTGTTTCTCCTCTTCTTTCGCTTTTTCACGTTCACGTCTAGCTTGGGCCTCCTGTTCTTTACGAGCTTTCGCCTCCTCTTGTTCCTGTTTACGTTGTAAAGATGCCAACAGGATGCGTTTCTTCATCCGTTCAGCTAAATCCTACAATTGAAAAAAACAACAATAATAATGAAGACAATAATTTCCAACTAACCGGATCCGGATGGCCTGTGTCACTTTCGATAATAAGCGCAGAAGCACTTTGGATTTTCTGTTGATTATCTTGACTAGTTTCACGTTTGATTAATCGACGTTTCTCTTCATCTTCCCTACGTATTCGTTCATCGTCCAATTCACGCTCTAACTGTTTCTTTTTCTCTAAACGTAATTCTTGTTCTTTACTATTAATAATATCGGGTGTTGTTGAAATTATTGCAGCATCGTCTATATTAACATAACTGCGTTCTTTTTTCGGTGAATTCTTTTTCGTTCGCAATGGTGGTTTCGGTCGTTTCGGTTGATCATCATCGAATTGTATATAGAAACCTTTTTGATTTGTTGGATCTTTATCTAAACTACTAATTTCAGCCATTGGTACAACTGATTCGATTTCTTCACGTAATGTTGTTGTTTTTGGTGGTGTAGGTGGTGATGGTGATGGTTGGAAGGAATTTCTACTAATTGTTGGTCGTGTTGGTGATACTCTTCTACTGTAAGTTCTACTACCTGACATAATATTTAGTCTACCTAAATCTAATTTTTTTTAAATTAATTCACAATATTTTAATTAATAAAGAAATATACCTTCACTGATTTGTTGTTCATCGGAATTACCAATAAATGATATATTTTGTGGTTCCATATCATCAGCTGGTGGTGTTGGTATTGGAGCATGTATTATATTACTTGTTGTTGTTTTTCTAGGTGTATCAATTTGTTGTAAACTAACTGGAGTACGTTTACTTTCATCCATTAATTGCGATATTTGTCTATGGATATTTCTATGTTGTGGTGATGCCGATGGTGTACTATGCGATGTACCAAATTGATGTTGTTGGTGATGTTGCTGACTTAATGTAAAACTATTTGAATGATGTAAACTACGTTCATCACCATTTTGATATTTCGAAGTATCCAAATATCGATATTCTTGTTGATATTTCGGTGATTCATACCTACAATAGTACATCAATTATTTTAACAAAACAGTACACGCTAACCCTTAGCCTATTAAAATTATGGTCATAGCTTTTATTTGAAGCGCGATTTAAACATTTATAGAACGATCCTTCGGGAGCTTTTTACCCAAATTTTGGACCCCTTGACTCATCGGGAAGTTGGCCAAAAAACTCATATTCTAGAAAATGTTGTATTTTCTCTATAAACCCTTGGTCAAATACTAAGTATCGTTCTAACAGCTAAAACCATCGAAGTAATATCAATGATGGAAGCTTCTGAAATTTGATTTAGAACTGAATTTCCACCTGTTTTTCCTTGTTCTATTAACCCTCAGTGTACAGAGTGAGCCAAGTGCTTGGCCTATTAGACGTTTAAAGAGTTCTTCTAATTGATGAAAGTTTCTGAAATTTGGTATGACGCCGTTTTTCCACCGGAACTACACCTGGAAAATATTTTCGTTGTTCTATTAACCCCCGGTGTATGGGGTAGTGCACCCTACTTTCTTATTTTAAGTAGAATGGTATATTTTTTATTCCATATTTAGATTCTATGGTAAAAATGAAATGGTCTTTGATAACATGACATATAGTCTAGCGTTAATGGTTTTTCAGGAATTTCGACTTTTTCTGACAATTTTGATTTTGTAGTGTTTGATTGAAAAATTTATATGTTTGAAGATATCATTGATAGATAATCCAAATTTGGAACTCAAATAGTTTAAACTATGTACTTTACCCCAGATTTTTCAGAAATGAATTATATTTCAGCATTTAGCCGAAATAAATTTTTCTTTCAGCCAATTTTCAAAACGCAATATCTTTCTTATTTTAAATGGAACGGTATATTTTTCTTTACACGGTTGGGTAAATAAAGAAATTCTGCATCGAATCATATAAGCAGTCCCTATAACTATTCTTGATAATTTTTCAGTTATTCAAGATTTTCGATTTCTAATAATTTACGCCCTGAAACGAAATACTAAAACATAGTAGGCTTGGCGAAACAATCTTGTCACAATTCACATCTAAATAATTAATTATTTTTATATTTTTTTATAAAAAAATCATAGAAGAAATTGACAAATAATTAAATTAAAATTAATTGGATTTTCTTTTCAGGTAATATTGGCTGAAATCGCTGAAAAAACATACAAAATAATCATTGTTAACCTCAAATGAGACAGTAAATGTCATTTTGCTAAGCCTCCTATGCATTTCTTTATACGCGAATTATTAAGTCACAGAGAACTAGACACTAGTCAGTTTCAGACTGGGGAGAAAACTATTGAAAATTGAAAATCTTAAATAGCTGAAAAACTATCAGCGATAGGTATAGGAAATGTTAATATAGTTCGATGTAGAATTTTTTTTTCTATCTAACCGTGTAAAGAAAAATATACCATTCCATTTAAAATAAGAAAGATATTGCGTTTTGAAAATTGGCTGAAAGAAAAATTTCATTTCGGCTAAATGCTAAAAGGTAATTCATTTCTGAAAAACCAGGCGTAAAGAACATAGTTTAAATCTATTTGAGTTCCAAATTTGGATTATTTAGCAATGAAATCTTCAAAGATATGAATTTTTCTAAGCAAACATTATAAAATCAAAATTTTCAGAAAAAGTCAAAATTGCTGAAAAACTATTAACGGTAGACCATAGGTCATGTTATCAAAGTCCATTTCATTTTCATCAAAAAATCTAAATATGGAATAAAAAATATACCATTCCATTTAAAATAACAAAGTAGGGTGCACTACCCTATACACCGGGGGTTGATAGAACAACGAAAATATTTTCCAGGTGTAGTTCAGGTGGAAAAACGGCGGCATACCAAATTTCAGAAACTTTCATCAATTAGAATTCTTTAAACGTCTAATAGGCCAACCACTTGGCTCACTCTGTATAGTGTAGGAAACCTTATTTTCTTATTTTAGATAAAATGGTATATTTTTATTACATTTTTAGATTCTATTGAAGAGAACCTAATAAAAATTTTACAGTTTGTTTAAAAAATTCATATTTCCAAAACTATTGCTTTTAATTAATTAAATTTTGGCATTCTAGAGGAATACTTCAGGAGCTTCCATCAGAACTTGTTACCCTTCTAATCGTCCACCCTTATAATTAACGAAAATACCTCTCGGATGTATCGTGCAGAACAAAACCGCCAGTATTTTGCATTTTATTCCAAGTCCTCAATTCGGGTTGATATAAATCTTGACTTGTTACAGGCGGTAATGGTTGTTGTGCCCATGTACGTCGTTGTGGTGCTACTGGTGGTGTAACCGGTGGTGGTTGATCATGTAAAAAGAATTGTGGTTGTTCGGTTATTCTAGATTGTTGATATAATGATTGTGGAATGTGTGGAGCACTAGCTGATGATTGTAAAGCTGTTGGATATACTAAAAATTTATTAATTAAAAATAAATTGTAATTAAAAATAAATACTACTTTGTTGTTGTGGTGGTTGATATACTGGTTGGTTGAAAATTTGTTGTGAATACTGTGCTTGTTGAATACTTTGATAATGTTGTTGTTGTTGTAAAGCTTGAATTTGTTTTTGTTGTTGAACAATTAAATTTTGTTGTTGAGCAGCTTGAATTTGATTCTGTTGTGATGCCAATCTTTGAATATCGGATTGGATATCATGTAGACTAGAATTCATTCTTTAATTGTTTATTAGTAAATATTGAAAATAATAATTTTCAACTTACTGAGCTATAGATTGTTGATATTGTTCCATATCCATATTCTCAAGATCCGGTGTCCGTCGAGTCTCAATAAACGGTTGTCCTTCTTCTAACCATTTCCTCTCAACAGCTGCTGCATCTTCGTTAATCTCCTACAAATATCACTAAATAATTTCTATTTTTAACAATAATTCAAAAAACAAACATTTACAAGGAATTAATGCAACTATACAAATCTACATGTATACAACATTTAAATCTAAATAACTAGCTTTAAAAAATTAAAATAAAACAAACAAAATAAAATACCTGTAATGTAAACGGCCTCTGGGGTTTTGAAGGGGCGGATTCTTGTGTGGGGCTCTGTTGTATATCAGAGCCCGTTGCTGAGTCTGTTTTTGACTCAGCTTCAGTTGTGGTTTTTAGCAAATTACCTCTGCCCTGAAAGTTAGTTAGAAATGAAACAAAAAAAACCTCCACCGTTATCGAACAGAGTAGTGCAAATAAGAGAATTTTGTCAAAACGTATTCAACATAAGAAATTCTTCTAAAGTGTTCTATAATAAACCACCTAATCTATCCCCAAAGTTGTTCTTTAAAAATAAAGTTTGAAAATTAATTTGAAACTTTATTTTTTTGAAAAAATGGTAATCAAGAACCTGTACATGCAATTGTAGGCAAGACAAATTCATGCTAAAATAATTAAATATTTAAACAAGAAACAATATAGGGAAATCGATGGGTTTTTTAATATTCAATCGTATTCTTTAACTTTTTTGAAATTCGTCACAATCAGTAACAAATTGCCAAAACGATAGAGAATACGACTGATTAACCATCTATTTCGATTCTTCAACCAAAATTTAGGAACTCTTACCATTTCAGTTAGCTAAAAGGGACATTCGATTAGTTACAAAACTTAGAATCAACCAAATTTTGTAATGATAATCATCAACTTAAAAATTTAGAAATAAATAATGAAGACATCTAAAGCTCTACAATGCATGATCTTATGGTAATCATATGTCGATCTTATTTAAATAATTCGAAAATAATTCAATACCTTGACTACAGCTTGTAGAAAAGCAGCTTTGCCGACTTTTTGTCGTTGTTTATTCATCGCCATTTCAATTCGACGTTTTTCACTTTCAATCATCCGCCGTTTCTCTTCTAATTTCAACCGTACATCATTCAATTGCGCCGAATTAATACCAGTTGTATTGTTTGTTGTAATATCACCACTATCACCATTTGTATCATTTAATTGTTGATTATTACTACTCTGTTGTTGCCATGTTGTTGTATTTGGTAATGTAGCAAAAGTTGTTTTCTTTTCTGTATTACCATTTGTTGTAGTTATTGGTTTTTTTACTGGTAATTCTTCTTTATCATGTTGCATGTAAACTAAATGTATACCACCATGATCACCACTATTCATTTTTTGTTTATTTAAATCAGCAAAACTCATACGATTCGTTATATCACCATCTAAAACATCTTTAATCATATTCTCTTTATTCGATTGTTGTTGATTCATTAAATGACGCAATGATATATCATCACTACTCAATTGTCTTTTTAATTTTATAAATTTCTCAGTTCCATCATCACGTTTTTCACAGCCATTATCGTAACCTAATTGTAATGTACCGCGTGCATCTTGAATTGACGAACGTACAGCTGGATTCTCGATTGGTAATGATGGTGCAGAAATCTTTCTACCCACATGGATAGCTACCTAAAATTCAATCAATCAAAATAGAAAAATAAACAATACAAAACAATAAAGACAAATACCTCTTTATCCGGATTCCTACCGATAAAATTCAAATTATCTTGACTACCGCCGAAATTCTCTATTGTCAATTGCGAATCATCGCTCATTGAATTGCGACGTGACCGTCTACCGGCAAATGAACTCTTACGATTCTCTTCCCAATTACTCGGTTTACCGGCAGCTACTTCTTCGCCCCGTTCATCAGCTTTACTATCGTTATTTTGTTTCTCTTTATTCGGCTTTAAACGGCCCGGTATTAATGGTTCATCTTGTACGATTGACCTTAATGTTGGTATATTTTTGCTACGATGTACAACGAATGAATCCTCTGAATTACGCCGTAGACTATCTTCACTCATTTCGGACATACTCTGTTGGGCTGAATTGGTTTTCCTTAATGGCATGTGAGTTGGTGTTGATCTTGTTACTAAATAATAAAGATAAAATTAACAGATAAACGCTAATAAAATAATGATAATACCCATTCAAGCCTTCAACAAAATTATAAATTGCTGAATAGAAACAAAATGAAGCTTTTGCAACAAAGTTTAAAAAGCTCTAAATTTGAACTTATAACGATACTTACGTGTAGATCTAAATGTAACGATAAAATAAAATCAAAATATCTAGAAAAACATGCTTAAACGTAATAAAATTGGTAAAATTGGAAAATAAGCTGTTAAAATAAACCCAAAATTAGTATTTCTACAAACTACATTTACAACAATTCTAGATTAATGTGAAGAAAGTATTAGTAATGCGTAAAATAATAATAATAACAAATTCAATCCAATGGATGAAATGATTAGACCTGAAATTACCTTGAAAGGCTGTAGGAGTAGAAGGATCATCAAGTCCGCTGCGCAGATCTGGGATGGGTGTCATCACCGTCTGCAGCAGGTTACGTTTATGAGCTACTCCGTGCTCATTACGTGGGGGAAAACCCTCTACGATAAGCACAGTTGTATAGGAAATGTTAACTTATTATTATAAATTCGTTAAAAACAAATTACGATAAATATTAATGGATTTAAATAATCTCAATATTTATCTAATAACAGCTAACAGATAAAAATTGAAATAAAAATCTTACCAAAATAAAACCACCACCACATAGTTTTTTTTTCTAAATCAATAAATTTTCTTGAAAAATTAGAAAATCCACCAAAAGCGAAAGAAATAGAGAAGAAGCAACAACTACATAACGATGCATGAAAATAATTTACCGTTTAATAAAAGTGACCCATTATAGAAAAATCAATGATTTCTCTTAATACATATGCAAATATATTTGTGCTAATCTGGTTTGTAAATTCAATAATACAAAACGTAAGGTCACTTTAGGTCAATTAAAAAAATTTTCAAACGTAAAAAGATCAATAAAGCTAGCAAAAAATAAAAGAACAATAAACAAACTCTCCAAAACAATTATTTACAAAATATTCACATATAAATTGTGAATATTTAAAATGAGAAACTAACCATTACTGAATTTCTCCATTCCTGGATACCTTACGCATTTAGCTGGATGGATTTCGGTTACGTTAAATAAATCAGCAAGAAATACGATAACATTCTGCCTTAAAGAACTGCAAAAAGAATATTATTAATTATTTTGTATTATTATAAATTTGATATATTACTCTCTAAAATAAGTAACATCCTCTGGTGTAATATGGAAAATAGTCGCTGGTAAACACCTGTTACAAAAATCTTGAACTAAATTTAAATTATATAAACTGTCTTGAACATTTGGTATATATGACACTTTTATATCAGTCCATGGTAATTCATCTGGACAATAATACGATATTAATGCCGCCAATCCGACGCCATCACCTAAGTCTTTTATTTCTCTAATGGCAGCTGGTAATTCGGGTACTTTCAATTTGCTACCCTAAAACATTAAATACAATTTAAACAATTCTTGTTTTAAGATTTAAACCAATTACTTCATGTTCGTTTTGTTCAAAATCTTGTTCAATACGTTTCTTTAGTGCATCACAAGCGTGCGACATCCATAAAAAAAGACCATGTTCATGATTCTCAGGTGTTGATGGTGCTGGATATCGTCCATAATTAAAACGTTGAACTGCCGCTAATACTCTATCAGATGTTACAACTTCTCTAGCATATAATATCATAATTGATTCGATGACTGCCATATGGGCACTCTAAAACAATTAAAATAATTTGAACTTGACTAATAATCTAATTTTTAAACTGCAATCTTATGGGAATTTGGCAAATTTTCAGTTATATTAATAGAAAAATTCATCATAAAATGTTGCATAAAAAATAAATTTACCATTCGTAGTGGATTTGTTTGAATGAGGATGGTTTCCGTTAGTTGAGAATCAGACACATTTATACCTTTCCTTGCTAATGTTTGTAAAATTGACCAATGATTAAGATTATTATAATTTGGATCTGAATAAATATTTGCTAAAGCTGAACAATAAATTTCAGCATTTGCCAGACCACCGACAATTTGCGGTTTTAAATGTTCTTGATTCTAAAATCAAAATTATTTATTATAAATTTTCAAAAATTATAAAAATACCTCATGATCCCTATAAAATGGTTCTTTTAAATTTTCCGGAACTTTATTATTGAACGCTTTAGATAATAACCATTTTACAGAAGCTCGTTGTTTCGCCTGAAAATAAATAAACAGTTTACATTAAATTATGCTACATTTCAGGATTTATGCAGTTAGATAAAAATCTCAACTATTTGTATTGAAGACTATAGGAAATAACCCTTTTCAGTTGCATCAAGAATGAGGAAGATACAAGAAATGTTTCAAATTACTATCATAAGTAGTGTAGGTGGTAAATTGTAGACTTCCTACACGTACATGTTCGAAAAAAGAGGAATAACAACACCCTAGAATTAATGATGTAATATTATCATGTTTCAAACTTACAAACGTTGAAAAACAATTAGCTTTCTCTATACTCAGATTTTTCCAACAAATAAATACGGCAATACTTATAGAAATAGAGAATAGGTTTCATTCAACACCATTAATTTTAAGTGTTTTATAAATTTTTATGAACTATAAAGTTGATAGTTACTGATGGTTTTGTTGTAAACGGAATTGTAAAATTTCCGCATTCTTCAATGTCTAGATAGGAACAAAATAACGAAAATCTCGACATACGGACTATTATTAAAATACTGGCCCAGTTTTAAAAGTCTATTGCATTATTGATGCACCTTCCAAATTATATAATTTGGAATGGTAAAAATAGAAAATTACAGAAATTTTCTATTTTTAATTCTCTTGGGACATTTAGTCGAATATAAGAGACAACTCAATAGGGAAAACTCTTACATAAATCTTTCACGTCCCCTATTTTCTATACAACATAGTTTTTTATTCTTTTTTTAAATGGATAAATAGAAATACGATCATTTTAGACGCCAATAATCTGAGAAGCCGTAACAGTGCTTGCTTATCGTTTAGAGAAACGACAATAAACTATACACGAACAAATTTGCAACAGTCTTTTTCTCTTGGATAAGAATAGAAATATTGAACCGACTTTGAAAATATACTTGCTGGATTTTTCTCTTTTCGAATAACGTCCGGAAATTGGAAACAATAAAGAGAAATAATTTCAAGTTTTACTAACAACACCATTGTGTATATGTATGTGAGTTGGTAAAAATCACATTAAAACATATGTTAACATTTTAAACATCCTTTCGTAAACAAAAACGTTACAAATATAAACAGGAGAAACAGAAAAAAGGACAAGAACGACAATGGAATGCGTTTTAGGTAGAAATTTAAATCATCCTATAGGTAAATAGTTTACAAAACGAGAAATCTCATTTAAATTGATCTATAAATAGAATAATTCCGGTTTTTTTTCTTATTTAATTTTGATGATGATTTAAGACAATTAATCTAATGCAAAAATTCAACGACCCATACCTATTATGATGCAAGACACATCTTTAAACTATAAATAGATTTTTCTTCCTGTACAGAAGGAGGTGTGTCAATTTTATCTACAAAATTATGTATTCAAATAAACAGTTAATAAATTTTAGTAAATCTCAACATAAATCCTTCATCTCTATCGATAATTATAATTTAAAAATAATTAATACATAGTGCAAGGAGTACCATTTTTATTACTCTAATTTAGGGAGAATCCAAAGAAGAAATACGAGACAATTTTAAGTTAATCTTAGAAAACTCCTTTGTATTTCTTGTATACCAATTTTCATAAATTCTAAATTATTAAAATTTAAATTACCCCTGCCAATTAATAGCAAGTAATGCTATAATATTTCACATAAACCTAGCTAGCTTTAATGTTTGATTTTTTAACATAAAATAGAGAAACGTTCTCATAAATAAGGATTACCCTCATATTTATCACCTTTATATTCTAAATAATAAATCACTTAAAACGTTGAACTAATCTTAAACATGGTCTTCATCTTTATTGAGTCTTTTATGATTAACCTCAATATAAAATTAGTCATATAGCAAATGATTATCCCAGATTTATTTTAAATCATACTCCTTTTTTATTAATCGATAAGATTCTCCAATGAAGAATTTTTAAAGAATAACATAACGGAAATTGAAATTTTCGAATTCAATTACAATAATTCACATAGTTACTTTATTGTAAATCTACCATTTAAAATAAAACCACAAATATTTGTATAAATTAAACTATAAGAGATAAAATTACTATTCATCAATCATACAATAATGATTAAACTCTAAGATAGGTGAATCAAATAGGAAACTATACGTTGTTCAATTTAAAACCTGCATGACTTCAACTAGTATGCATTCTTGTTAAATTATTCTCTTTATTTGTTTCATTTTATTCTTCCCCTCTTTCTAAAAATACTGATTTAAATCAACCATTAAATTATAAAATTACCTATTTGAAATACATTGATCTGTTTTATTTTTAAAACATAACATGCAAACTTTCTATCTATCTATGTATAGTTAATTTTTTTTTTTTTTTCAAATAACTATAACACAAAAAACAGATACAACTATTAATTATATTAATAATTTTTCGTATGCATCAATTTGAAAAGCATTGCAAGAATATAGAAGGAAGCAAAAGAAAACGATTAAAAACGGTTAATAATGACGTAAAATTGATGGCACATCTCAACCAGCCGGAAAGTTGAAATAGCAGTGAAGCGTTCAAACACTTCTTTTTTTTAATTTACAATTTCAATAATGCAGAGGCAAAACGAAGAAATATAAATTATAAAAAGATAAATTGATTTATAATAGTAATTAAAAAATATTTATAAATTAAATAGTTTAGAATTAATCCATAATAAAATTTAATATTTGTCAGCACCAAAATTGTTGAGGAAATTGTGAAAATGCGATAAAATTGGCTGGAATTTCATCAACTTCGATAACGTATTGGATATTGACACAAATAAATTTGTTCTCATGGTTATTTTTCAATAAAAATTACTCTAGATAATCATTTATTATTTTAAATCAATGACAATTATTAAACAAAGACTTATTATGAATAAAGATCAATGAAGGTCTCAATTATTATCTATTTATATCACAAGTAGTATGGAAATTAATCTCTTCAATGCAGTAAAAGTTCGATTTCATCAATTTTACAAAATCTCTCAAGAGATTACATCTTTATTAATAATCTATTCTCATAATGATGATCAAGAGAGATAGAAAATGAAATATAGGAGATTGAATGAAATCAGTCCATCAAATATTGAAAGAATTAATAATTTAGATGCAAGATAAAAGTAGATGGATCGAGAGGAATTTAAACAGAGTCTTCCTAGATTAGAGATAAAAGATAAAGAAATGTCGCGATATTAAAAAATGATCATATCAAAGTAAATTTATAGAGTGACTATAAGAACTCTCGATTTCTTGAAGCATGCAATCTTTGACGAAACAAGACATATAATTATTAATTATAGTATTTGTCATCTTCGATCACCTCTTATAATCACATTTCACTCTCTTTTTTATAGAAAAAACTATCTGTTTTGAAGCGTGAAATGAATAAAAATCGTTCAGATCGGTAGAGTCATTCATAGTTTGGAGATGACTAAAATTTTTAATGAGTCATTTCGATTTTAAGCCGGATTGTTAAACAAATTTAATATAACACACAAAAATATGATGGTTTTGCTGCTACTATGAAAGTTTCTCTTAACTTTATCATCTTTTTATGTGGTTCTTCCGTCAATTTACATTTGAATACATTCGAAATTTCCTACTGAATCAATTACATTGTCGTTTAACTTTAAGAAAATCAATGAAAATGTTGGTTATTAGGTTGAAATATTAATTGAATTTAGACTCTTAATGAACATAAATTTTATAGATTTAATTTTTAAACGACTCCAATGGTGAATAGTGTAAAATTCATAAGGAAATAAAGTCCTCTTGGCATACTTTAATCACAATTACAATATGAATTTCTTATTTTTGTAAAGGATTTAAAAGTTTTATTACAATCAATTGTAAAAACGCATGTGTCAACGTTCTTTAATAAAATAACAACATTACCTCTAGTATTTACGATAGAAATTTAAAAAAGAAATCGAGAAATCGAACATGCTTAAACATTAAAAAATAAAAACATAAAATTAGAGGAAAATCAACTAATCTGTATGCATAATTAACGATTTAATATTCGTTTATACAATGCATTTGATTATGAGCAAACCCACACCCATCTTTCTAATAAAAACCATAAAAAAAGTGAATTAATAACATTTGCTTCACTATATCTATATTGAAGTTTGTTAATTTGCATTTGCAAATTAAAAAAAATTAGATCGAAACAAACACATAAATTCTCATCTACATTTTAGGTAAAATATGTGGGATGACGTGATTATTTTGTTAATTTCCAGATCTACGCCAGTTTTAAATAAATCTATTTTTTTTCGAAATTCAAAGTGAATTTCCAACAGAAATTTCTTTAATTAAACAAAACAACTATTGTCTTTGTTTCTTACAAGATAAATTATAATACTTTTCTCCAAATTCGTTCTATTGAAGTTCTTTTTGAAGAACAAACAAATCATGTGAGAATTGTTAATTAATTACACCTAATTAAACGAATTTTCCGTATTCTTATATTGATTTTTTATATATTCAAGGTGTTTTTATTGTCGTCAAATATCTCAAGAATCAATAACATTAACCATATGGTTTATATGTTGAATTATGACAACCTACACACACGTGCTAAATACAAACCAATCGAGAAATCGACAGTATTTTTTTCATAATTCTTCTTTAATAAATACATTTTTACCTACACAAATTTTCCCCAGATATTGTCATATTAATAAAAGGTGACACAGACTAATGAATGATGTAATCATATGACATAAATGTTACAAATTTAAATAGTTTTAATGAAATTAACCGTAACTCCTGTATTTAAACGAAAAAAATCTATATATGGACGTTTAGATTTCGAAAGAGTTTAACATTCTTAACATTCCTCGAATTTCTTCTAGTTCTTATGGAATTAATAATACGATAATATTTTGTAAATTCTTACAGTATACGTGACAAGTGAGACTCCAATATTGTGTTGATCATTCTTTCGATAACCATCATTATGATGATAGTCTATTAATGCATCAACTGTTGTTAGAACCATGGCACTTAATTTATAATTAATTATAAAACAATCTAATCACTTATTATTAGAACAAACATAATTAATATAAAGCACGTAATTTATTAACAAATTTAGGTATATCGTCTATAAAGACACATAATTCCAACTGATTCGTATCTTGTAAGATTCTCTAATAACAAAAACTTTACAGAAGAGAATTCTCTCTCAACAGATTGGAGAAAGAAAAAGTAAAACAGTGGGGATTTGTTGTTTGTTGTTGATGTCTATAATGAAACTTGTAGAATTCTAGTATTAGAAAACTCAACGATATAATTATTGATGTGATGTTGCGTGAAACTATACAATGAAAACTTGTCCGATCATCGAACCGACCAATAATAATTTTATCCCATTTGATTTGATATAAATACATATGAGGTGTGAAAAATCAAAGAAAAATCTCCAAATTGCCTACAGTTGTAATTATCATTGATCTTTGGGTTAAAAAGTTTCACCAATTATACAGTTGGTATGTATTTCTACGAAGACATCAATTGATGTTAATAATTTTAACCACACCTTAACGAATACATCAAGTGAAAACTGAATTGTCAATAAAATTGGACTTGATTTAAAAAATACATCTACAAATAAAGACTATTTAGAGTATTAATTTTCATGTTTTTAAAGGAAATACATGTAATTATTGAGAAACTTGCTTGTCTCTACTACCTTAAAAGTGCATATACCTTCAACGTTTATTTACTTATTTAATTTTATTCAATATTTATTTAAAAGTAATGATGATTATAATAATAATATAAAGTATCTAATAATTTTTACATTAAGTAATTGGACTTCAATTACAACAATGAGATAATTTATTATTATTTGTTATTCAGGAACAATATTAGTCATCATGATGACCGAGAGAAAATAACCTCGAACTGTTTGCATGTTTTTTTTTTCTTATTTCCAATCAAATACCTACGTATCAACATTTTCTTTTTCTTATTTATAAATTCTACAAGTCTAGTTTGTAATAATTTACAATAAAACTACACGGGAAAAATTGTGAGACAACAAAAAATCTAATTGGTAATATAAAACAGGATCAATCAATATTGGAATATTTACTATAAAATTATAAAATTCTATTTTAATATCAAAATTAACGATAATTTGTCATACGTGTGTAGACTGTTACAGTCATATTACTTAAGTAACATCCTTCAGTTGCAATGTAACAATTATTTTAATTATGTCTTTAAAGTAATTTAATTTATTATATACCGTTAAAGTTAGAATTTTATTACATATTTTTCGTCTACAATAAAAAAATAATAGCTGCAATTGTGCATTCTTTTGATCGAATTGAATATTGATTCAAACAAATGAAGCAAAAATCAACGATATTCACACGTTTTAATATCGAAAAAAAGAATCGTTTTCACGTTAGAAATACTAATTAGATGTGTTGAAATGAAAGAAAAAGTCTTTTGAAATAAACATGTTCAATTTCAACAATTATAGCCAACCTACACGTCTTCTCTTATAAATTTCACGTGTTATCTAAATAATGTAATAAAATCTACTTGTACAACTCACTAATATAAGAAAAATTACATTTAAATAGCTGAGGAAAACTAGAAAGGAAAACATTAAATAGTTTTATAAGACAAGAATCTGATAAATTATAGAAGAAGAAATAAAACTAATTTCAAAATGTATTATCCACACACATACATGGAAAGTTTTATCTACGAACTTGTTGACCTCTCTAGTTTTATACAAAAGAAACTAAAAAAACCTATTTATTTTGTACCAAAGAGACATTCTGATTTAGAACAAAAGCGATAAATTTCGACCAAATCTCACAATTCTCTACCTCATTTATAATCAAAGTTCCATTAATTCACACAACAAATACAACAAACAAGATAAGACATTTCTATTGATTTAATAGTGCATATATTGAAGAAAATCATACAAACAATTCATCTATAAGATTTATTTCATCTTATGTAAATATTTTCTGAGATTAACAATGTCGTTTTCTTAATCTAGAAATTGGAGATCTTCCAAAATTTCGATCAATTCTCAATCGATTTCCAGATAAATACAAGAGTTAATCTAAAGTTTAAAAACAACTTACAGGTATACTGTCAGCTATAACTCCATTAAAAGTTGATAGAAAATCGTAGTCTGATAAAGAACTGAATCAATTATCGAATATGAGGGCAATTTTTTTGATAAATGACTTGTTAGCCTCAAAACTTCAACACAAACAAGAAGAGATCTTGTAAAAGTCGGTCATAAATCAAGATATTGTTGACAACGATTTTCCAAAGAGAATTTCCTTCGATTTGGAATAATTTTGTATTTTTCGACAACTAAACAAAATGGTTTAGGTATAATAGAAAAATCACCAAAAAGTGCAATAAAATACAGTGAAGAACACTAAAAACTTTATGCCTCATTTTATTCGATGTTCAATTCGGTTTCAACGACTATTTTAGAATTGAAATTCGTATTATATTGCAATAAATTCGATATTCTCTAGTAGAACAACAATAATAATTTCAAATCTATTGATAATACAGAGAAATACCTACATTTTTATTGCGTAAAAAATATTGTAAACTAACTGGTTCTATTAGAAATATCGTTTTATTACCATTCATTATTTCAGAATTTACGTTAATTTAATACATTTAACGAAGATATCTTATAATGGTTTCTACACGGACCGAAAGACTCGTTAATCCAGATTAATGTCACATTAAAAAAGAGAAATGTAACAATAATTCAACCACCTCTATTTAGAATTAATCAAAAATTCTCAACATTCTATTAAATTTATATCAATTTAATTTCAAAAACCAATAAAATCTAACGAAACTCACATAAATTCCAGCCGGATTAATTAACTAAAGATTTTAGAATGCTTTTTTTCGATGATTTACCTTTAGTTTAAACATTATTTAGTAGAGCAAAACAGTATTTCTTCTCATCTAATAGTTTGTTTTTAAACTATTAACATTGACTTTTATTCCCTTTTTGTTGGAGTAAATAATTAAAACTAAAGATATTTAACAGTAATAAACATTTTTTTTGCTTCAAACCAATTAATTAATTCAAAGTTATAATTACAATGGTTGATTATCGTTACGTTATTTGTAACCAGCCATTCGACTACTTTATTAACAATTTTCTAACTGTTTTGTTGTATATTTTGTTGAATTTTTTATTAAATAAATAATTTTCGGAGTAAATAAACGTAAATTCGTCGCATACCTGACTTATATAAATAGAACTTATGTCAAATATGTTTTTTCGTAATAATTTTGCATTATAAACACGTGTGTAGGTCGCCGTTTTATTCGAAAATATTCGTCGACACCTAAGTCGCTTTTAATTTAATGAATTATTGATTTATTTATTTATTTATTTTTATATAATCGATAAAATTAAACGTATAATTGTAATCAAGTTGGTTGTGATTAATATACGTATAGTTATTTGATCATAGTAGGCTTAATTGTAACAATTATAAGAAAAATAATTGATTTGAATCGTCTGTCGGTTCTCATATCAAGTAGGCCGCAACAACAGCTGATTCGTTAATTATAAATTTTACAAATTTGCTTAATAATTATTGTAATTTTAATTAATTAATAGGAGATATTCACCTGTTTTGTAGTCTGTGTGTCATCCATATCTTCGATAGATTTGTTGATGCAGCGGTCGTCGCCGACCGCTACGTCTTCGTCACTGTATTGTCGATAATTATCGCTATTAATATTACTATTATTCGTATTAATTGTATTTTTATTGAATATTTTCGCCAATACACTCCACATTCACAGTAATAGACGACGATTTGCCAAAAATTCGAAATCGAATCATCAATGTCATCGCCCAACCTACGCAACTTAACGCGATATTTGCTTATTTGTAACCAACACAGCACACAATTCTAAACGTTCAATTATTTATATTTACAAAAAAAATATCAGTCAATTCATTATCTTTAGTCTGATAATAAATTAATATTTTTTTTTAATTTATTTTTATTTAATTTATCGGTGACTGTCTACACATTGACATAACGAAAACCTACTTAGGACTACTAGCGGCACCAACGGAGCACTATTGAACTAAAATTGGACAGGGCGACATCTATTCAACATTATTAGAAATATGAAACCGCGAAAATTCCAATTTGCCAATTGCTAAACTACCCTCAGTCTATAATTGTAAATTTTTCTTAATTCTCTGGTAATTAATAAAATTTTCGTAATTAAATCACAACTATTTGCATATTACTATATTAACGGTGTTTCTACTAACGATAATTAGATTCTACAGGAATTTAAACTATGATCAAGGGCGCCATCTTTGAGAAACTGTCAAAATGTCATAGAGCGGGAAATTCAAATTTGACAATCTTTGAATATAATTTAAATAAAATGAAAAGTTTGCTTTATTTGATTTAGATTTTTATGGGAAATCAACAGGATTTCTGGGAAATTTTGATAAAACTCCAATCTAATTTTGAAACAGTTTTGTGTTATTTTGCAATATTTCTTAAAATTTAAAGATTTCTTTATGATGAAAAATTCGTCTACATTTAAATTGCTCAGTTTGCTAAAATGTAGTAAATTTATTTTGGGTCTATTTGGGGTACTTGTATTGGGACGTTTTGGCGCACTTTTATAAAACCGGCCCTGTAGAGTACAATTAAATGCAAGCGGAAAAACGAAAAACACCAAGCCTTTTGAAATTGTCGGCGAATTCGCGCCAATATTCGTCGCAATGACAATTGTTTAAATCGAATTAATTAACTTAATGAAAATTAAGTCTGCTTAATCTTCTATATGATTGGTCCCCTGAGGTACCAGAAACCTGTCTTAAACTAGTCTCTCAACGTTGTCACATCGACCAAATGCTGACTTAATTCCAAGTACACCGGAGAAATTTTCAACGATTTAGCAAAAATTATTGTAAATAAATAAAGATTGGTTCACTAAATCGTGTTGTATTGATTTGTTTCGATTGAATTTGTGAAATAATTGGAAATTTGTGGTAAAACGGCAACAGTGTTTGCAAGTTTTGACCACCACTACTGGCCACTTTTCACTACTCCAAGCTCCCACTTCTTGTATGATTTTAAAAGCACCAATTCTTGAAAGTTGCGTTTTTTCTATTGTGCGGCAAGTGGGTGTTTACGATTTCACTAAAAATCTCTCCAATTCGTCAATTTACAATTAATTAACTTCAAATTGTAGTCTTTACAAGTATTAGAAATGGCACATTGGACTTTCCTATTGGTGCTAGTGTTTATTTATAATTTATGGTTGTTGAGTGTTGATTGTACACCGCAAGCTGGAATTTATGTTGATAATGGGTACGAACAGACAACTATCGATCGCGATCTATCAATTGCCGAAAAACACGAAATGGAATTGGAGATATTGAATCTGTTGGGCCTACCGAATCGTCCGAAGAGAATCAGTAAATCACTAAAACGATCCGCGCCGAAATTCCTCTTGGATATCTACAAAACCATAATGGATAAGGAAAATGAGCGTTCTCGCGAGACGAGGAGCATTGATTTGAATTTGAGTGGCGATGAACAGAATGCCATCGACGAAAGCGACGTTATTATGACATTCGAGAGTATAAGTAATTAATACAAAAATTATTTCTTTATTTCCTGACAAGATTTCGGTTTAACAATTGATTTTCGAATCGATTTCAACATCGAAAATATCTTATTCGGATCGACACCCATATTGAGTAGTTCGATCAAAATACAAAACACTCTGCGATTCATTTGTATACCAGCCAGTTCGCTCAATTGTAACAATTCCTCTTGATGGGGCTGAAGAATTGTACAATTGGGCTTCGTTGGTGTCAAATCAACGGCAGTCTTCGAAGGCATCTCTAAATTTTCGAATACCCCAATTTTCCAGATCACCACGTCAGTAACGTCCGGCACGAGCGTGGCAAACGGCTGTGGTTCAACGTGTCCGAAGTACCGATCGCTGAGAATATCGTCGGGGCTGAATTGCGTATCTATCAAAACGAGAAATACAATCAAAAGAACGCCAATACTACGTTTACTGTAGTTGTTTATGAATTAATCAACACTGATACTGGGTAATTTTAGAGTATTGTAAATCGATTATTTCTATTTGTTGTTGTAGGGAACGTGAGTTGGAATTTATATCAACGGTCAATACGACTGGACAGTTTACAGGGTGGTTGAGTTTGAATATCAGTGAATGTCTGCCGACGTGGGTGGCATTCCCGGATTCCAATAAAGGCCTCTACCTGTCCGTGCATCCGGCCAATCGGCCAGGTAAAAATTCTAGCTTTAAAATTTCAAATTCCTCAAATTTTATTGAAAATCACGTAAATCACCGATAAAATCGCCTATAAAACACCTGTTTGAATGATAATGTGATAGAATACCTGGCGGCTAACGTTGCAACAGACTTACTGGAATGTAAACAAAATAACCGGCATCATACATCTACATATTAACGTTTTTACAAAGACCTTGTGAACCGGTTTTCAAAAAAAAAATAACGTAAAAAAACCGAACATGCGCATTCTACGATATTTTGAAATTCTACATGATTGCCAAATCTAAATTTTCGAAATCCGTAGGCCACGAAATCCGACCGGAAGACATCGGTCTGGTAACAACAAAAGGCGAGGATGAGACCCAACCGTTTATGGTCGCCTTTTTGAAGGCGATAAACCACGTCAAAGTCCGCAGAAGCATCCGGGATTTATCGTCGAGCAGAAGACGTGTGAAGAAATCGGAATATGCCTCAATGATGCGAGGACATGGTAATAAATTGATCAGTGGTATTCTCTAAATTTTTGCAGATTCGTTGCCTTGACGATAATAATTTTTCAATTCTACGTGAGATAGAAACTGTCAATCTCTAGTGTTGCCATAGTAACGAATCTCTAAAAAGTTCGAGAATACGGCTATATAAATTATTTATTTTTATTTTGTAGCACACCACGATACTTGGCGCACCTGTAAAATTCACACGCTATACATCAGTTTTAAGGATCTACAGTGGCAAGATTGGATTATAGCCCCGGAGGGGTATGCAGCCTATTATTGTGCTGGCGAATGTAATTTCCCATTGAATGCACATATGAACGCAACGAATCACGCAATCGTACAGACTTTGGTGCACTTAATGAATCCGTTAAAATACCCGAAACCTTGTTGTGCACCAACGAAACTAACACCAATTTCTGTACTGTATTTCCTCGATGATACAAACGTAATATTGAAAAAATACAAAAAAATGGTCGTCAAAAGTTGCGGTTGTCATTAGATTATTGTTGATTGTTTTGTAAATAGTGCCCGTTTTTAGCAAACGACACAATCCATATAGACTGTATTATCTCTATTTGTACATAAACTGTTTTATCAATAAAGTATGTTAAAATCAAAATAATTGAAATTGTATTAATCCTAGTCTTTTATCACAAATGTACGATTATTTCACATATTTCTCCATGAATTTCTTATGAAATTCCGATCGTAACGAGTCATTAATGAAGACATTCGTCTTCTTCTCAGGTTCAGATCGTGCACAATTCTTAAAAACCACATCATCATCCCAACGTCGTTTCACTTTATGGTCAGTTTTCCCACTACCAGACGTATAATGCGTCAACAGTGGATTACCACTCAGAATATTCTCCATGCGAATCCGTTCCTCTTCCTGTCGTTTCTCGATTTCTTTCTTCGCCTGCTCCATCGCGCGTTCCTTCTTAATTTTATTCAATTCCGCCAACAACGATTCCATATCGTCTTCACTATCACTCGAATCCGAATCGTCCTCATCCAACGGATCGTCCGCATCTAAACTAGCCGCAGGTACTTGGTCCAATTTCAAACGTTTATGATCCGATGGACGGCTGGTACTGTTACTGTTGCTGGTGCGAGACGTTTTCGATTCTCGTTCGCGTTCTTCTAGTTCTTTGCGGAAATCCCGGCTACGTGTCTCGTCGATTGTACCCTGGCCGTGTTCCCTGCACATATTTACAAGGAATTAGCGTCGGTGGTGATTATAAAATTGGAAACTAACCTAAATTTGAGTTTGGTGTGACTGGGTAGATCGCGACTGGAATATTGACGGGAAATTGCACTTAAATCTTTCTCGTTGCGGCCCTGGCCGCCACGGGCTGGATCGAAGGTCGGGCGGGCTGCTGTAGTCATCCCGGAAAATCGAAAATTGATGAAAATTCACACAATAATAAAACGTTACTTTTTCGAGAAATGTCGTCAAACTGTCAAATTATAATATTATAAACATTTGCCAGATGTCGCTGCTATATGGCGCCAAGTTTGAATATTACCCAAATTTATTCAGTACTCCATTATTCTTAATATTAAGTAAAATATTTTTAAGAATAATAAATAAAATAAGACTCGTTTTCCAATTTCAAACACTATTGTATCAAATTTATTTTTATTTCAAAAATTATGACATGTATGAATTCAATGTTGCCAAAGATACTAAAAATCTTTGTTGTAATCACTATTTACTACTCGCCTCAAACAGAAAAAAGAGTGAAATTTGATTATAATTTTGATAAAATAAAAACTAGAACAGTACAAAATATCGAAATAATGGTAAATTGAAAATTTGCCTCCTGAGTAGAGAAATTCGAAAACTGGCAACACTGAGTATAGGGCGATGGTTGTGGCGGTTAAATTCAATTTAAATTGTCGCAAATGCAATATTTTATTGCAAATATTTTGCAATACAATAAAACAAACAAAAAGTATATGTACATCAAATGTAGTAGAATTGTCTAAAAATAAAAAAATTCCATTGTCATTTCAAATAAATTAAAGATTGAAAAATTCTGTTGTCTTGTTATAATATTAATTAAACAAATATCCATTTGGCAAGCTTACATACATGAGAATTGAACTGAATTCATCCTTCGTTATGATTGAACTAGATTTCCGACTAAATATTTCCATTTAATGTTTAATAATTTCACAGCCCACACACAAAAATTAAAAAGAAAATAACGAAAATAAAGAAACATTTATCAGGACATTGAAAATTCTCTTAAAGATTTCCGAATAATTTGCACTATAATTATTGTAATAATAATCTACGATTTTAAACTACAATAGAGTACGTACAAGTCCACAATTGTTATTTTGTAATTGTTGTCTCTGTGAATTCTATAAAAGAAATCGTAATGGATTGGTATCATCGAACAAATGGCTAATTTGAGCTCAATTTGGTCCAAACTATAATTATAATTAATGATACCAAAAAATTAAAAATTATCGGTTAGAATTGAGCTCCTCAGTCTTAAAACTCGTGGCGTCCATTTGATTTTCTCTCACCTATTTTCGTTTATAAAAGTATAAAACTTGTATCAAGACTAATTTGCTTTAAATAAATTAATTATAGAAATATTGGACATTCAGTTTAAGATTATTGACATTGTACGGATTTCACTACAATAAACGACACAGTTTCTTAATTATCGAATATTCAGAATAAATTTGAATACGCTAAATTGGAGAATTAAATATAGATCAAGACAATATAGCACAACCTTGTCAAAAATTAGACATGTAAAAGAAATAGTAGAGAAACATAATTAACAATAATCCTGAGGTATTAAATATCTCCACAATAGACATAACGTCATATTTCAACTAAGTTAATCAATAAATATTTGAATTAATAATTTTCTTCCGAAATTAGAAACTTAACGATCAAATATCAACATTATTAAAATGAATCGAACAAAAATTATGCTGTACTAGAATTCTGCGATGCTCCACTAATTGCACTAAACAAAGCCATACTATTCCGTTTAAAACTGCCAGTATCGTCGTGCGGCCACAACGATTCACCAAACAAATTCGACAATGATGAACACAATTTTTTATAATTCTCCCTTAAAACCTCCTGGTATTCCTGTTGTTCATTCAATATTAATCTACCGTTCACTTGTAACGCTGAGTAACAAATCTTCAAAAATTCTCTACAATTAACATAATTATCAACTAATTCAATTCGATTAGTAGCGAATTTACCGATAGATATCTTTCAATTCTTCTACTTTATCTTCTGGATACATATTAGAGAGGGTTGGATCGAGAAATACAGCAGCGTAAGCTAAAGGTCCGGCGTTAACTTGTACACAAACACTGCCTTGGAGTAATAATTGTAATTTTTTAGTGTCTGTCGGTTCGGTAAAAACAACATCTTCGAGTTCTTGTACACGAATTTGCATCTCATTTATAGCGACTTCAATAGGGCTCATTTCTATCGTACGCCGGGACACGACTTTTATCCGTTTCTTCACATAAGGGAACGAGTATTCGGCTACAAACAACCATTAATTATTGTTAAAATTAATAATAAACCGATTACTTTTAAGAATTGTGCGTCTTTTCCATTGCTCTTCAGGATTACCACGCGCTTTTCCGTCTTTTGTAAACGGCGTCTCGAACATAAAACAGTTAATATCGTGATTCTGTTCGAATTCCGTGATGCGATCTTCTAGTTCGATTTTTTCGAAATAAGGCGTAACGTGCGTTACTTGAATATACGCGAATTTCGGGTCTAAATCATTCGGATTTACCTGCAATTATAATTTTCGATTACACTGAAAGAGTTAATTTGTAATTATTACAGGAGTTGAATCTTGAATCATTCGAACAACATCCGATCCGAATTTATCCGAATATTGTTTCTGTAAACGTTCCGATATTTCGCTCAATGAAGTGACTTTCGGTTCTTTATAAATATACTCAATTCCGCTATCGTCTTCAAAATACGCTTGTCCGTAGAAACCGATACGGTAATATCGGCCCAATAAACGTTTACCGCTTTTATTAACTTGTAGGATTTTTTCGTAATTTTGTGCTAATGTTTGATACGATTTCATCAACATTTCATAATTTCTAGTTTTCTCATAAATCGGTATAATTAATTTGTATAATTCACCCATAATTTCATAACGTTCCGATTTATCAATGAATTGTACACAATTCTCTAATTGTTCCAACAATATAATCTCAGTATATTGAATGTCTTGTACGCCGTTATCTAATTTTAAACTTTTCTCGTCTTTTTTGATATTCGTTGAGATCTTTGCGAAGGCTTCCGAGCCCCAATTTTGGATCTTCTTCAATTTTAAATATTCAGCCATCAGAGCAGCGATATGCAATTGACAACATGTAGCTTCCGAATAATTACCATCGCGTACATGATTTCTGGTCATCGTTTCCAACCATGTGTGGCGCAATTCGGGCGTTGAAGCGTACGAATTCGCTAAACTGTGCTGTAAATCAACCAACATTTCCGGATCGTGGTGGTGTTCTCGCATTTGTACCGTCGCCATCAGGACGGTTCGAATACGTTTTGTTAAATCTTTAACTTCAACTGGAAAACCTACAAGAATTGAATTTAGTTTTAATTCTAGAATAGATGAAATAATTTACCAGTGCCCTTCATGGCTTTATCGCTAGAGGCGTAGCTGTTGATCAATGATAGACTCTCTTGAAAACGGGCGTTATTTAAACCGACAATATTGCCAAGCATTTGCGATACGGATATAATTACTTGTAAATGGACACGTGTTAAACCTTTACGGCCGGTGAATTCGAAATTACTACGCATTAACAAATATAAAATAGCGCAAGATTCCTGTCGGACTGAACTTAGACGACTATTGCAACATTTCAATAATTCGTAACATAATCTACCGCACAATATTGCGTTTCCTATAAAATTAAAACAGAAATTATAATATCAAGTAATTTTAGTTAGAATACCTTGAAATAATACTGATGAATAATTGTTAATGAAAGCACGTAACGCTGCGAATATGTGTTTAAATAGCTTCTCACTCTGGCCGATTTGGATAAAAGTCAAATAAATATCGAAAATTTTCCTCATTAAATCGTTATCACCATCGCCAATTAAGAGATTTTTCCGGAAATTCATGCAATATAAACCGACCGAATCCAGGACAATTAAGCCGATTTCGGTCGATAGATTCTGTTCTAAAATCGCCTGTTGTTTCTTCAACACCTCATTCTCGTTATTATTAATTAAATTCTCACGATTCGACATATGGATAATTAACGTGCTGGTATTCTCGTGATTAATCTCCGATGGGTTCATTCGTGCCGGTAGAGTGTGAGCTTTCTTCGGATTCCTACCATTACCATCCTGGTTTTGTTTGATAATTTGTACATTCCGTTTACCGACATATTTAAAACAATGCAGCGACATTTCTAGAATTGTAAAGAAATTAACAACGCCATGTTCGTTGTATTGTTGCCACCACGTTATCAATTGATCTTCACTCAAATATTTGATAACAAACAGAAATACCAATAGAATATCCCTAATTTCGCTCGCTTGTAATTTATCGTAACGCTGAATATGCGAAGTTGTACGGTTGTGATTGATTTTATTCTCGATAATTTTCAAATTATCGTCGCGTATTATCGTCGTGTCTTGTGATGTTATCGATTGGTTACCATCCATCGAAACTGTCGAAATATCCGAATCAATACTGATCGAATTGCCGTTAATTATAGTCTGTTCTAATTTCGGTAGATATTCGCATTGACCTGCGATAGCGTCGAAAAATGCAGAATTTCTAATGTGCATCGGACTATCTTTATCGATATGTAACGTAAATCGGTGACTCCTGATTGTTAAATCACTGGACGCGATTGAGGTTTTACCAAATAAATACGAGCTACTCGACGATATTCGATTAACAATACTGCCATGTTGATCGTCGTTGTTGCGTTCGATTATATCTAAACGGCTCAAATTCTCCAATACAATACTCAACCATGGTGTATAAATTAGAGCGATACGATTCAATTGGCCTTTATTTTGATAACGATCATCTAATTCGTGTTTTGCTAAAAGATCGCGTAATGTATTTAGAGCGATACGTCGGACATAATTCACTTCATTCAACGATGTTTTCACTTCTTGTAACAATAAAGCTACGATAAAATGGTGTTTACAAAAATTCTCCGATAGTACAAAATCTGATAACAAATTATCGGGTGATCGTAATTTTGTTGTTGGGCTTAATTTGTTGCATTGTATCGGTAGATTGAAGGCTATATAATGTTCGTGATTGCAGATGATTTCCAAAAATGTGAATTTGTATTCTTGTAAAATACGCGGATCGCCCGGATTGAATTTCTCCATATACAAATTGATTAATTTGAAAACAAAACCACGATCCATCAGGGATAGGAGTTTTTTTAGAAATTGTGCAAGACTCTTGTTTAATTCTTTCGTTTCAATTGGCATCTCTTTGTATTTGTTTAGAATGTACGGCATCATAATTTGCATCAAATGCTCGATTCTTTGTGCAAATTCATTCGGGAATCTCTCATTGCGATGCATCTACAATTTAACAACTGAAAAATTGAATTTAAACCGAAAATACTCACCTTAATTCGTCCGGTTGTTAATAAATGTTGCGCCATCGCCTTTACTATGATATCGAAAAAGAAATCCGAATGGTACATGAATTTATTGACGACAAGAAAGTCAGTATTGTTTGGATTTAAAATAATCGGCAAATGTTTACACATTTCTTCATGTATCGTAATATTACGCTTACTTTTCGATATAATAAAAACATATTTAACGTAAGCTTGTAAAATTTCTTTACGATTCGCCTCATAAATCATCGTAATCAAATTAATCAATACACGTATTATATTTAAACCAATCTCATCGCTATTTGTATTAACTAAAATTGTAAATAGATGATTTAATATTGTTGGCAGAAATGTTATTAACGTTGTTAATTGGATTGCGTGTAATGCTTTTAAAATTTTACACGTTTCAATTTCTGACGGTTGTGCTGATGGTTTTATTTCCAATAAACGTTCAGTATGATTAAATAAATTGAATAGATGTTGATCTTTTGTATTAACAGTTGAAATTAGATTGAAACCGACTGTAAATAGCGGTTTCTGACCATCGATCCAATTAATTTCCGGTCCGGCATTCTACAAATTACAAATTAATTCGAAATTATCGAAATTTTCACAAGAATTTACGCCTCTTCCAAGTCCGAATGGATGTACCGATAGATAACCCGGTGATAATTGGGCAGCTACCGGTATAGTTTGTGTTTCAACATTTAGTTTGCCTTTATTCAATAATGGTAACCAAGCATAGCCGACACAATTCTCCACACCATTCTCACGTTTCTTTGTTATATCACACGATATATGATAGAATATAAATAATAAATGGTGTGTTGATAACAGATTTATAGGTAGACGAATTTTAATCTCTTCATACCATGTTGGTATTGTATTGTGATGTAGAACACAACATGAAGCTTGTGTTACTAATAAATTCTGGCCAGGTCGTCCGTAAATACACTAGAATTTAATCGAATTAATCCACAATTAACTCAATTTTCCAATCGTTTACCGGTAATGGTTTAGCTTCTTCATTATCGGAATCCCTCAATTCAACAATACAAGCGATATTACGAGCTCTAGCGAAAACTTTCTGTGTATCAAAATTAAGATTCATCGGATACACGTACAGGTGATTAATAAAAGTCGTATAAGGGTGTATATCTTTCTCGGAATTACCCTCAAATTCGGTTATTTCAATCGTCGGCTCGTTTGTTGGCGGTAACGGAAACGGTTTCAATGGTGCTAAAGTTGTCGTTAAAGAATCTAAAAAAACAACAATAAATCCCGATTTTTAGCAGAATTTCCAACAATTACTTGGTGGTAATTCGGTCATTGCAGAAATCTTAATTTGTAAAGACCCAGGAATTATAGTAAATTTATTGAATTTGTCCGGTTTTCGATATTCCGATAATACTCGTACCAGTTCTTCATCAGTTAATTTGTTAGGTTCTTGCCGATAAATCGCTTGAAAATCGGACGTATTATCCAACTCATTACTGTACAATCTACAATTTTTCACCAATTAAACTCAATTGTAAAAATTATGGAAATTTACCTGAATAACGGCCGAGCAGTCCAAGCGAAAGGCATACGATAATTGCCCAATCTCTGGCAACAAGTGGCTATATTTTTGTAGATTTTCAGCGGTATTTTCGGATCTTTATTCGCTTTAATGTACGGCTCACTACTTTGACTAATACTACCTTGTAAGACTTTCTCAATACGTACAACTAGAAAGATATCCGGGTGTGGATTTGTGATATTAAAAATAGCTTGTCGTGGATAATACAACCATTGTTCTTGTAAATCTTTCGGTAAATTTAATTGGTAATTACCATCATTATCATTAATTGGTAATGTTTTACGTATATTCGAATTATTGATATCGAAATGGAAATTTTCGGTTAATTTCCTACCAGATTTCGAATCGAATAGGCACAATGTTGTATGGTATGGTTCAACTTGACAGAGATTCTCCTTCTCATCGACTGCTTGCAATTTAAATTTGATATGTTCACATTTTAAAAAGACACGTTGTCCGAAGATCTCTTTATAAGGTTCAATTTGACTAGAATTAGTTGTTGATGTTTTCAAATTATTTGCTAATTGTGGATATAATGGGAATAATTTATTACGATTCTCTTTACGTGATGTTGCTATACTTATATCAGTTTCACGTGCATATTTTATCAATTGTGGATTCATACTTTGTTCTAAACCTTTCAATGTACCGTACGGTTGGATTTGTGGCGAAGGTGGTGGAGTATTACGTTCTATAAACGATAAAAATTCCAATAAAAATTATTTAAAATTAACGAAAATTTCACCTCGTTCTAAGGATGCTGCACGTTTCTCTTCTTGTAATTTATTCTGTTGTAGGACTGATGTTAATTTTAATAGCCAATCTTTGAAATCGACTTCATTTTCAGCAGCTAATAGATACGATTTATGACCGGCTGTCATTCTTAATTCAAAACAGAAACGACCCCGTTTCAAATTCTACAACACAAATTTATACAATTCGATAAAACCAATAAATTTGGGATTTACTTTAACAACATCCGTACAAAAATCCATAACAATTGTCACTTTAGCTTCGCCTTTACGCTCATCTTTATACAATTCTAAAATGTAAGTCCCATCGACTTCTTGTCGTAAATAACAATATCGTCGTTTGAAACTCTTCGAGCCGATATTAACGAATGTCCGTTCAGATCCTGGAATTTATTTCAATTAATTATTGTAAATTTTATTTCATATTAGCTGTTAAACCAATTTCAGGGCCCTTCATTAAATATCCTTGTTTGGTAATACTATCAACTCTAGGTTTAACATCATCTTCGGCATCCGTATCAATATCAATCTCGTAATTCTCTTCGTTATATTCAAAATTTGGTAATTTCGGTAAATCAGCATAACATTCTGAATATGCTGAATATTTATAATGAATTATATTCCAATTTGATGAATAACTTGTACAACATTGTTTTGTAAATAAATTACAATTTTCTATATCTTTTAATGGAGGCACTGTAGTTGAAAGTGTTCGATATCTACGAGGCAATAAAATCTCCTAAAAATCAATCAAATTAACAAATTAAATTCAATAATTATTTAAAAATAACTTACAGAAATATCATCAGATGGATACAACAATAATTCACGTTGTGGATCATTTTGTATGACAGTTTTATTTTTCAATAGGAAATTCTCGAAATCTAAAGGCTCCACCAATTGAGGTTTATTCTAAATAAATAACAACAACAATTAATTCGAATTAAATTACGGGGTTATGATTTAAATGAACTTCACGTTTAGATTATGTAGGTTTTAAGGACGTGCGGTTTTCCTGTTATATAAAATACACCATCAGAATTTAGAAGAGACACAATTTTATTCGAATCTTGGATTATTTTCCATTTGACTAATCGTTTTAAAACCATAATAATTAATTGTTTTATAATAAGCCCAGTTTATGGTTGAAATATTGAAGAAAAATTCAACTAGCTGAACGGTATTTGATTTATTCGAATTTTCTACAGTCTAGGCTCTGTCTGTTGGATGATTTACGTTAATTATTTTTAACGGATTATAATCTAAACGGATTACGTCAAAAACTGCAGATTTGTAGATCTTTTGATCCAGTTTTATTGATTGAATTAATTTGGTAAGTTTATTGTAGAATCGATCGATTGAGAATGTTTTTAGAATTGTATTCGTTTGAATTGGAATTCAATTCGTATATAGGGACAGTCGATTTATCATATTTGATTGATAGATGTTGTTTATTCTTAAATTCGACTCTAGAAATGTTAGAAAATTGAAAACAGAACTACATAATTGAAAAATTCTAGTCTGTTTACTGTTACTATATCAAATAATCTAAGAATTTTATTGACGTTTTCCTATAAACCAAATAGATTAGAAGAAGTGGATATAAAGCAAGAAATATCCGATTTCGTGTTTCAAATTACAAAGCACCATCTAAAATTGCAATCAAATTCTGAATTAATTACTAACTATACACAAAATAGCCATTTCGATACGAACATGGGTTTTAAATCTAGATTATTTTATTAAATATTGGAAATATTGGAATTTTTGATAATAAAAATCAAACAATTCGGGTCAATTGCTTTATCTTGTTGACAATTATAAAACAATTAAAAACTACCATTCATTATATTTACAAACAATCCCTATACAATAGAGGCCTTTATTGGGGTTTTCCTATAAACCAAACCGATTATATGGAGTGGATATTAAACAAAAATCAATCTAGCTTTCCGTATTTCAACTCGTCTCGAAATATACCTCCGCCTGTCTAGTTTATAATAGGATTTCCAACAAATAGAAACTTGTAACGTATAATTCAGATTGAAGTTAAAATTAAAATTTCAAATTTTAAACTAGAAACAACTAAATTATATTGGATGTCAATACGTTTTTTTTATCCCGATAAAGATCGCGTTTAATTAAAGAGGCTTCTATCTTCGCTGCATTCATTAGTGGGAAAATAACAAGAAATACTTGAAAGTATAAAGAAATTTATTTTTATCGTCAACAATAACCGAGGCTGTTGTTAATTGGAATTAATATTAATTAAACTTAAGGGCAGATGTAAATTTGTAGATTAAACAGAAATTTGATGGTGTTAATTGCAGGATATCGTAGTTTTCCTCAAAATTAATGCAACTTTGTTGTCTTTATTGTTAGATAATGGAAAATTGTTTAAATTACAAATAAAAAAATTAGTAAATATTGACAATGTCAATGTATTGATAAATAACATGACGTCTATTTTACAAAATATTCAACACAAATAGCTCTTTTATCATATGAATTTACGAATAAAATTTGCCTCAAATTACACCCGTTACTGCCTTTTTAGAGTTTTTAAATCAATCTAAATTTTAATATGCGTTCATATTACAAAATTTACAATGAAATAATTCTTGAGTAATGTTATCGTTAAAGGTTACGAGGGCACATTCTTCGACATCTTCAATTTCAACAATTCCAACTCTATAAATTTATGAGATGTTTTAATTTTAAATTTCTTAAGGTAATTAATAATTGTCCCATTAATTGACACCTACTTCTATAATTACATTTTATGAATTATATTGCAATTAGATTGGATTACTAATAATCTATGGCGATATTGAAATGGGAATCTTTCGATAAAATATCTTGTTGAATTTATCGTTTGATTAAAATAAATAAAGTTTATATTGAAATGTAATAAAATCAATGGAGATTTTTATTTCATTGAGCAATTTTGTGTTTTTTTTTTGGTTAATCAATCAAGTAAAATGATAAGGAAAGCAATTTATTTCAACAGGTAATTGGATGACACGGATTACATAAAAAATGGATTGTTCTCTTGGAAAAAATCAATTAAAATACATTGTGTTTTTGTTTTTATTCATTTCAGAAGAGAATAACTCAATTTTCTTCCCAATCACTTTTCTAAATCGCATGGAAACAATGAAACAATTTAGGAGAAAATCTCGTCACTATAGAGATTGTAATTTCCTAAAATCGAGTGGAGAAAAATACTACTTTTGTACATCGTAGAAATTTAATTTTCCAAAAAACCGTATAAAGGAAACAACGAACTACAGCGTAAACAGGAAATTATAGATGAGGTTCTATTAGAAAATCAATAGTTGGGAAATTGTAGTGAAACCGAAATACATCTTAACGTTTTTATCAAAGAAAATTTTCCGAAAATTGTAGTTTTTCTCCTCAATATTTAAATCTATAATTATAAATTTGAATCTACAATATAATCAAGTCTTTTATAACAGACTATTTTAATAAGAAATAGATTTTACTTACTTATAACCCCATCTAATATTCATTATATCGTTACAATTTTGTTATAAGAGAGAGTCGAATATCCAACTCGTTATAAATAGATTATTTCTAATAAAAGTTACGATATGTATAATTGTTATTTTTTTTACCTCGCAAGAAGTCTGTATGATAAAAATCAAAAATGTCAATTATTCGCCTTGAAAGTAACCAACAACAAGTTCCCTTACAGTAATAGAAAAATCTATTGAATTTAGATTTATTTCTGACATGTTTTATTGAAATTACACCCAGATATTATCACATTGAGCATTATTGTAACTGTTTTTGTTACAAAATTAAAAGCTCTTAAAATGGATGGATTAGATTGAATGGTAAAATGGATGACGATATAAATCATAAGCTTGTATAAAGGGTTTGTAATATTTAACAGTCATTTATAGCGTACAGGAGTTATAGTGGAATTTGGTGTGTTATTTTTAAATTACAAATTCACTTTACTTAATCAAATTGCTGTTGTTTAATTAGTTAGATTAAAATTAATCGTCTTTATACCGAAATGTTTATCGAGAAACACCGAGATTTTGTTAAAAATGTTTGTTCCTTATTTCAATTTTGTTGAAATGTTGAACAAGGGGAGAGTTTTGAATTTCACTAGCCTGCATATTTTCTAATACTTTGTTTTTATTGATATTAAAAATGATGAGAAAGTTAGAAGATTATATTTTCCCCCATGTTAATATTTACAATTTCCATTTCCATAAAGATTAATAAGAGAGTCTATCTTATAAAAAGAAAACATTATCAACAAGACAAATTTCAGCTGATAAACGGAAATTTCGTAAAGTTGTCATTAGGGGATTTATTGCATGTTAGGGTGGTTAGAGTAGAACAATTTCACAGGGAATAAATATGAAATTAGAGCTAATTATTTGGGTATTAGAAATAAAAATAAATATTGTGAAAATTTAAAACATTACCAAGGAATCAAATTCAATTTGATTCATTACATCAGGATGTGGTATTGTGGTGGAGTAAATGTGTATGTGTGAAAATCACCAGAAAGGAAAACGAACTTTATATATTTCACCGCATATTTCTTTCAATATTTGCATATCTCATTTGGGAATTGTGCCAGTTTGATCGGACCCCTAGCTTTCTAATACGTTTTCTTATTATTATGATTTTTTTTTTGTTTTATAGTGGAAAACCATTTGGAAAACATTGTAATAATCGATTTAAACGTCTTATAGTTGTTTAATATTATTCTTTAATAAACGATAACGTCTAGACGATGAATATTTATTTTAATTGAGTATAAAATTTTGATAACACTACAATCTAACATTGAATTTATAGTAGTTTTGCATGTATTGAATGTGTCACATTTTACAGTCCACCGCTTACCCTTAAATGGACAAAAACGATAAATAAAAACAGCATTTTTTATAGTAGACAAAAATAAAATCAACTAGTGCTTTATAATAAAACAAAAGTTTTTGTATAGTAATATTCAATATTTGGGGAAAGTTTGATTAGTTTTCAAATTGCTATAACTCAATTTGTGTTCTAAATTTTATGTTTTTTTCAACGATTTGAAACAAAATTGTTCTAAAATCTAAACGATCCCTCTAAAATTGTATTGGCAATCGCTAAAATTTCATTTACAACAAAAAAGTCTTGAAATCTGATTGAAAATGACAAAGTGGGCTCTAAAATTGATCAATTGTAAGTGTCTAAATTTTTGTTATTTCTATCAGTCAACAGTGAATTCCATTAAAAATTAGCCCTTTTTACAATAATGTTTTAAAAATCAAACGAAAATTCTACTCAAAAATGCAACTAAAATCGTAATTGTAAGTATCTTGTAATTAAACTAAAATTTACAGAAAAAACGATGATTTTGAAACGTAAACTAGAAAAAAATCATCTAAATTTGTGTCTAAATCATCGACTTTTCATGATTTAATAATACATGTCACTAAAAATTGGTTGTAAGCGCCTTAAAATCTAGATTTAAAGTATTGAATCAAGCTCTAACAGCCACTAAGTGTTCAGTTAATCTTTTTACAATTTAAAATCAAAATTACTAAAAATTGATGATTTATGACGAAAATATGAAAATTTAAGCAGTGGAGAAGTCAAATTTAGGTTTGAATCTGTGAATTTTTCGCAAAAATCATCAACATTTTACTAAATCGTTCAAATTTTATGAATGAATAACACAAATCACTAAAAATTGATGATGAATATTTGAAAATCTAAACGATTTTGAAACAAACAAAAAACGGAAATTTGGCTAAAAAATCGTCTAAATTTGTGTCTAATTGTCATAATTTAATAGCAAAAGTAGCTAAAAATTGATGAGTGTCTTGAAAGCTGGTTTCAAAGTTTTAAATTAAAATCAAAAAGCAACTAAAAGTTTTCAAATAGTCTTTTCACAATTCAAAAGCAAAATCAGCTAGAAATTGATGACTTATGAGGAAAATGCGAAAATCTAAACAGTGAAAAAATCAACAAATGTATTCAAATTTAGATTTGGATTCGTGAATTTTTTGCAAAAAGCATGTAAATTATGTTAAATCGTTTATGATAAATGCTAGACGATTTTAAAACGTAAACTAGAAATCGGTAATTTTGCTAAAGAATCATCGAAATTTGTGTCCAAATCGTCCGTTTTTCATAATTGAATAGCAAAAGAGCTGAAAATTGATGATAAATGCTTTAAAATCTAGATTCAAAGTCTTGATCTATTCTCAAAAGGCAACCAAGTCTTCAGATAATTTTCGTTATACAAATTAAGAGCAAATTTGCTAAAAATTGATGTTTTGGGCGAAAATTTCTTAAAAATTGATGATTTATGACGAAAATGTTAACATCTAGAGAGGCAAGAAGAGTACTGGAATATCCTCAAATTTAGGTTTTATCTCGAGAATGCTCAAAAATTATCTGAATTATACCAAATTGTCTAAATTCTATAATTTAATAGCAAAAATCACTGAAAATTGAAGATAAATATCTCTAAGTCTAGACTTAAAGTGGACAATTCTGTCCAAAAAATGGCCAAGTGTTCTCATTTACACGAATTGTTAACTGATTTTAGTCCGATATCATGTAGAACTCTTGTGCCTTTTATACGTTGTCAATTCAATAAGCTCATCATTAGAGAAAGGGCCCTTAAGAGCGACATCCTGTTCATAATACGAGTACACAACAAAAAATGAATATTATAGTACAACAATACGACATAAATTGGTGTTAATCAATTAAAGGAAACGAGTACAAATTAAAAAGTCAACCAAAATAGGATGAAGGTTAAATATTATAGGATAGGAAGTTGATATTGGCATAGATGTCCTAACAAAAACATCCTAAAGTGGGCGTAACGGGTGATTAAAAAAACAACAATTAGAACAACAGGAACAATGTACCAATTACATAACCGAAAATTAATTAAAAAACTCATAACAACAACAAAACAATTATATTCAACCGTATCAATAATGGCAACGATCAGTTTTAAATGTACGTATTTATATGGTTGATTATTCATAGAATTTTTAGTCTAATACGATAACAATAATTGTTGTATTGTCTTGTTTTCTATTGATAATAAAAACTTACAAGCTCCGTATTCTCTTTGACAACTTGCGAGACAGTTTCGCGCAATTGGGCTGCTGTTCCTGGTTTTCCCAGACCGCGGGCGAATTTCCGTTCACTCATCCTCTAATTTTCACAAATCTAATTATAACACAATCGCACACAGTCATTAATAAACACCGACAACAACATGAATTAATAATGGCACATACACAATACGATTTAATTAACAACATTGCGTACACAACATCAATGATAAAAACGTTTCAATATCGTTGATATTCTTATTGTTGTGTCTCCGGCCATCGATGACAGCTAAATGTTAACCTCTATTATAGCTGCCACTACAACTATGCGTGTTGGCTAACGAATGAAAGTAAAATGTGTGCTGTTGTACCAGGCGCTCGATATTGAGCGCGCCTAGAAAAATTACCAAACCATAGGGGAGTTATCGTTAGTTATTTCCTTTTAAATTTAACGTAACGGAAAATTCAAAGGAAAATCGAACAATTTCCGCATCGAGATGGCGTAACTTTTGTTTATTTTCATTTGTTATACCTCGGTAGTGGTTGATGTTACGTCTAGTCTAGCCGTCTAGATTTTAAATTACCCGTTTCTTTTTAATCGATATTTTTGTTATAATTGATTGATTTAATAATAGTTTATACCATTTATTATAAATAAATTTAGAAATAGTCAAGGTTAATTAATCGTAAATTTAAAAAAAGTTAATCGTGCGTGCTTTACAATAATAACTGGCTTACAGAAACGAATTATTGTGCTACAACCCAACAATTTATTCGCGATAAAACCAAAAATCACAGTAATTTAGGTTTAATTTATTTGAAATTTTCGGAAATTTCCATTTTTTCAAACGAAGAAAAATCGGCTCTTATGCGCACAACGTTGCCAGCATTTGTAAAATTAGCTTCTTCTAATGCTATATTTTTTAATCGTAATTAAGTTCTGTAGATTTACTGACAATTTAAACTGAGTTTTTAAATTATTCACACAGGCATGAATTGAAATTTTCGCAAGTTTTATTTTTAATTCAAAAATATGAAATTTTAAGAGTCTTTAATGTGCCGGAAATCGGTTAGACGTGGCAATGTTGTTAGCGATTGTCGCATTTCCGTGACTTTAGGCACAAATTTTGAAATGTCAGAAATTTAAAGGTTAAAAAAGCGATTCATCTCAAGGGCAGTGATGTGATAAAAAACCCAAAGAAAAATATTTATAAAAACCGATATCATAATTATAATTGTATCAGATAAAAAGCAAGACTATATTCTAAATGGTAAAACAATTTTCTGTATTATATAAGTTTATTGTGTCTAAAAATAATCGTATAATCTAATTATAGTTTTACTCCGTAATTTTTTGTAGATTGTGCTAGAAACAACCGATGATGATTAAATATTTTTATTAATTGTGACATATTTTGCGTATTCGATTCAATATAACGAATAATGGAAGACGAATTAGACGATCGAATCATATATCAAACATACGTATCCCATATGAAGATCATGTCCCGTATAGCATGGGGTGTACCGTTAAATCTAACCCCAATAACAACTAATCTGTGGAGACTAATAAAATTTTACATGTTCAAACCCGAAATAATCATATTTGGTACGATACTTGTGATAATCCTGATGTATATGCAAATTGTTGATGTATGGAGTCGTAATTTATTAGGGCGTCTACAGTACACCATCAATCGTAGTACAAGAAGCAAAGTCGATAAGTTAAACTTTTTCACATCGAACGATATAGAAAAGGCCAGTTGGCAGATGAAAATTGGACCAATTGCAGCCTATGCTGTACAGGGACGACGTCCGAAAATGGAAGATCGTTTCGTTATCAACGACAACATCAACAATACCGGTGTGGCTTTATTTGCTGTTTTCGATGGACATGGTGGTGAATTTGCGGCTAATTACGCCAAAGAGAAACTCGTACAAAACCTCTTCAATCGAGTGATTGAAATTAAAGACCTTATATCCGGCAAAAATACAACAATAACACAATTTGAGTGCGATGAAGAGGAGAAATTAGACGATAAACCATCAACACCAAATCTAGCCGAACGACGAAAGAGTCTCCGCAAGAGTTCAACAACGGATGAATGTAGCGGCGCTAAAACCATCACCGATCCTGAATTATTAAACAAACTCGACAATGTATTTTCGAATATAATTCAAATTTTAATTAATCTCCATTGAAATATTTTTAGGTACGACCGATAACGCGCGAAGTCCGACCAGTTCGTAAACAATCATTTAAAAAGGTCCCATCGACGAATTATTTCGATAAAGCAGGCACTGTAAATTACGGTAAACTATTAACAGATGAAGTCCTAGCCGCTGATGAATTATTATTAGAAACGGCTAAAAAAAGTATGGATGTAGCCGGGACAACAGCATTAATAGCGATATTAGAATCAAATAAATTGATTGTAGCCAATGTTGGTGATTCTAGGGGTGTTATGTGCGATAATCGCGGTAATGTTATACCGTTATCGTTCGACCATAAGCCACAACAGATGCGCGAACGGAAACGTATCAAAGAAGCTGGTGGTTTTGTTACTTTCAATGGTGTATGGAGAGTGGCTGGAATATTGGCAACATCCCGAGCTTTAGGTGATTATCCATTGAAAGATAAGAAATTAGTTATCGCCGATCCGGATATTTTAACATTCGATTTGAATGATCATAAACCGTTGTTTATAATATTGGCTAGTGATGGTTTATGGGATACTTTTTCAAACGAGGAGGCTATCAGTTTTATTAAAGAACGTTTAAATGAACCCGATTACGGTGCAAAGAGTCTTACTTTACAATCGTATTATCGTGGATCTTTGGATAATATAACTGTGATTATTATTAATTTCAGAGATAATAAATTTAGCTTTCATAATAGTAGTAATGCTTGAAAACTGATTTGCTCAATTAACTTATTGTTAAATTATTTTAATGCGAGATTTTGGTGCTTTTCGATAACAACAAACAATCCTCTATTTATTTATAAATACAGTAATTATAAGGTTTGTTGTTTCTCAATGTATTTCAATAAATATCAACTGATGTATTTCTGATTTTTAATCAATACAATAATAAGATCTTATAAAATCAGTTAAGCGATCAAATTAAAAAATCGTAATTATAAACAATTTTCCTCGATAAATCTCTTAATAGTAAATTGATGCAAACATTAAGTGATCCATTTAAAATTCTACACTACTTCAATAGTGTTTTGACTAATTTCGAAAAGTATGACTAGTACTCGATTGAATTTCCACAATATTACAGCTAGAAACTCGAATTTTGTAAATCAATCAGTCGTATTCTCTAACTTTTCAACGATTTGCCACCACGACAACGCTAGAAACAACTGAGCTCATTTGAATAACATGATCTATTCTTGTCTCTTTTTTCAATTACATATATGATGGAATTCTAAAGAGTATTCTGTAACTTTATATAAACCCGTTACTATGACAATATTGTTGAATCAATAATTTTCTTGAATAGAAAATCTCACATTTCGATTAATTTGGTTAACAATTTTTCGAAGAAATTTGTAAGCAACCGATACCGATGGAATTAATTACTCGATAAGATTGTTGTCATAGTAACGAATGTACGAAAAGTTAGAGAATACGTCTGTCTATTTCATTCTTTACAATTCCATCAAATGAAAAAGAGACAAGCGTTGTTATGGTAACGAATGGCCAAATTAGAGAATACCATTGATTGAAGTATCGAATTTCTGAGTATTTTAAACGAATCGCTTCTGGATCTCCACCAATTTCGATCAACAAATAAAAATTAAATAATTTGACAATGAAAACAACAGAATAAACACTGAAATTCCAAATTATAATAAAACATACTTACATTTTAATTTAATTCAATTAGAAAATAATTATAAAATCTCAAAATCGTGCTCTAAATCGCAAGTATTCACATGATCAAAATCGCCAGCTTCTACAGCATCATCTACTGGCGTCCATTGTTTTGGTCTATCGTAACTAATCTCAAATAACGGTTGACTTTCCGGTGTTATCAATTGATCCTGTATTGATTGGCACAATTCATTGAAATCAGCCTCAGTACAACAGAAAAAACACTAAAACAATACAATTTTGATATTGATTCGATCTTTTTGGTGTGTGTAGAAACTACTAAAGCTACAGACGGATCCATACTGAGTATGTTGATTCTAGACGCATATTTACAATGATAAGTCAAATCCAATTCGATTTGTTCTTCAGTTTCTTTATTCTCGACCGAACCGGATTTTTGTGTTGTATGCGGATCTAAATAGATCACCTCATTTCCGACACAACCGATGAAATATAAAGCCAAATTTGGTTTGCCACCAATTAAACCTAAGCTCTGCTTGAATTGGAACGTTTTCTACAAATAATTCGAATTAAATTGAATCAATTTAACTGGATTTTTGTTACTTTCAAGCCGTTAACATAGATCGGATTGATTTCTTGTAAACCTAAACGTAAAGGCACTATAAGCAACAACGGTTTCCAATCATTGTGTAAATATTTTGTACTCTGTTCCAATTTTGAGTGTTTCAAACATAATTCCTCTACAATTTAATTTATCGAGAATAAATAATCTCAATAGTGATCACAACTTACTTATATCATTAATAATAAGCGCGTTATCTAAAGCGACATGGATAGTAATAGAACTCCAATCATCGTACCTAACTAATTTCCTTAAAAACACGATTTAAAACAATTATAATCGATTTACATCAATTGGAATTACTTTAAAACTTGTGCTACAGTATTCGGCCCGAACCATTGGCCGACATTCTTCTTCTCCGATATACCCATCATTGCTATCTGATGTATCGAGAATGGTGCCTGTCGTTTATCTTCGAACTTCCTCAAAATTTTCAAATAGGTCGAATCTTTCGTCTCCGGCTCCCATAACCAGTCGCGTCCTAGATGTAGAGTTATCAGAGCTTGTGCTAGCACCATCTGGCCACAACGCAGCATACAGCCCCAGCCTTTATCGGTGGTTAGGCCCTCATCGCCGCCAATCGGTACGAAATTTCGTCTGTACGTAAACCATAATTTTGAATAAATATCTTGACGGATTACATCCAATTCTACAAGTTGTTCAATTAGTTTGTTTTGTTCAATTTAATTGATTAATACCTTGAATAGCGTTGTATTTTTTGCCTAAAATAAATACAGATTCTGTTGTTGGTGGTATATCGTCTGGTTCGATTGTTGCTTCTAAATATGCCTCAAACATGCCATCCATTATGTCACGTGTTGCTATACACATTTAGTTTAAATTGATAATTTTCGATTTTTATAAAAATGCAATACATTCGAAGTATTGCTAAATTTTTTAAACAAATCTGACACCCTATTCATACCATTGTTTCTTGTTATTGTTTCAAACGTCATCTGCATGACTGTCAGTCAGCTGATTAACGCTAGTTGTAGCCCTCAAACTCCAAAAAATAACTTCTAACAAATTATACACACAAAATTTCCACAATACATCCACATATTATAAATTAACACAATTATAGAACCGTATTAAATTAGTATTAGAATATATTTTTGTTGCTATAAATAATTTTCCAGCTGTAGTAGTTCAAATGTACATAGTAGTTCATCTAGAACTTAACCTCAATTTTTTTGAAAAATTCCATCGAAGAAAAATGGAATAATTCCCAATATGTTATCAATAATCAATAAAAACCCGTTGCGTGCTCTTGTTAGAAACACCCTGAAACAATACCGATGTGCTTCAACGAGAAATTCACCTTTAATTTTAGGTATCGAAACCTCCTGCGACGACACCGGTTGTGCCGTTTTAGACCTCAATGGCAATATTTTAGGTGAATCTCTAAATTCTCAACATCTCACACATCTAAAGTACCAACACAATTTGCATTTCTACCAGAACGTATTTATTTTAGAACATTTGTTGTAGTAACGGCGGTATAATCCCGCCGATTGCCCAAAATCTGCACCGAAAACACATCGAGAACGTTGTTGACGAGGCTGTAACTAGAGCTGGTATCGAATTTGGGGATTTGGACGCAATTTCGGTGACTGTTGAGCCGGGTTTACCGCTATCGTTAATGATTGGTACGAAATACGCGAAATATCTGTGCCGGACTTATAATAAGCCGCTAATACCGATCCATCATATGAAGGCGCACGCTTTAACCGCTCGTCTAGAAGATAGAACCGTTGAATTTCCGTTTCTCGTATTGTTAATCAGCGGTGGTCATTGTTTATTAGCTGTAGCACAGACTGTTGATAGATTTCTATTGCTTGGCGAGAGTTTAGATGACGCTCCTGGGGAAGCTTTCGATAAGGTATTATTTCTAAAATTTTCAACAATGTTTTGATGGAATATTAAATAGGTAGCAAGGCGGATGAAATTGCGGAATTTAGAAGAATACTCGAAATTATCCGGCGGGCAAGTTATAGAATTGGCCGCTTCGAAAGCCGATAATCCTCTGGAATTCAAATTTACAATTCCACTACTACAAAACCGGGATTGTATGTTCAGTATGGCCGGGCTGAAAAGCCAAGTTCAGCGGCATTTAATCGCCGAAGAAACCAAATACGGTACTACCCAATTCTAATGATTTACTCAAAATAATTGGTTTATTTGAAGGTGTCCCGGCCGATGGTGTAATTCCAAGTGTTGATAATTTCTGTGCCGGCTTCCAGTTAGTTCTAACTCGACATTTGTGTCATCGAGTTCAACGAGCGATGGTTTATGCGAATCGAACTGGACTAATACCGCCCGATAAACAAGTCCTGGTAATCAGTTCTAAAATCATCAATTAATTTAGATTAATTCGAGTATTTCAGGTCGTTTCCGGTGGTGTAGCTTGTAATAATTTCATCGCAAAAGGCTTAGAATTAGTTTGTCAAGATATGGATTATAAAATCGTACGTCCGTCGAAGAAATTATGCACAGATAACGGCATTATGATCGCTTGGAACGGTGTAGAAAAATTCAAAGAGAATTCAGATATTCTCAACAATTTCGATAACATCGAAGTAGAAAAATCTAGTCCGATTGGTGAGAGTCTAATAGAGGATGTTAAAAATAGTAACATAAGTTGTAAATGGACTCGATTGAAACTGTTGAATCGCCCGCAAAAAGAGTGGATATAAATGTTTAAAATTTTATTGATCCTAAACTAATTTCGGACCCCTCTCTTGGAGTTTCTGTTTGATATTTTGGTGTAAATCGTAGTTTTTCTCAATTTCTTTTTGATTCTCTTGTTCGGCGAGAATATCGAGAATTTTCCTCAATTTCTCTTTGACTAATTCGATATCATCTGGTCGTTCTTTTGCTGAAATTGCGATGATTTCGGTGAAATTCAAAAACTTATCAGACCTCATACCTTCCGGATAGTTTCTTGAAGCATCTAAAATGACTTAATTAAATTATATTCGAAATAATCATTACACATACCTGATAACGAATTTAATCCATTTTTGATTTCTTTATATTTATCAACAGCATTTTCAGTATCCATTTTATTAATCAATAGCATTGAGGGTTTATCGAGTAAATCTTTGTTGTACAATTCAAGTTCCTGTAATGGAACCAATTAATATTTCGCTACTATAATCAAGATTTACCAACTTTATTGAGAAGAAGAACAGTTTCTAAACAACTACGATGGGGGTATTGTGGACTCAATTGGAACCCGTTAATATCAACGACTAACAACAACAATTTCGTCCGTTCTACGTGCTTTAGGAATTTGTGCCCCATCCCTCTATTAGCGTAGGCACCTTCAATCAATCCCGGTAAATCGGCCATCGAAATTTGGCGTAAGTCCTTATACTGCATAATTCCAAGATTCGGCCGAACTGTCGTAACTACAAATTAATTTTTATGATTACATCATCTAATTTCTAAAAAAATTATTACAAGGATAGCTGGCAATTTTCGGTTTAGCGTGCGATATCGCTTTTAACAGCGTACTCTTTCCGGCGTTCGGAAATCCGACTAATCCAATATCGGCGATCAATTTCAAATCAAAAATCACCGGATACGACTGTCCTTTAGTGCCCAAATAACCATTCTTTGGGTTGCCACCACTACCGCCTTTGGCCAACAGTAACTCTTCACCATCTTCATTGATTTCGCCCAGTTTTTTACCCAATTCTGTATAAATAGTCACACCGACAGGCACTTCAAACGTTACAGATTCACCAACTGTTCCCAATATGAAATTATGCGAACTATGACGGCCCGGTTTACCAGTGTAAGTTTTCGATTTGTTCTGCTTATAAACATCGTTTAACGTTACTGTTTCTCTACCAACCACTTTAACATCACCGCCTTGACCGCCTACACCACCGAATCTATGAAAATTGCGATTATTATTGTTTTTTTAAATAAAATTGAAGATAGAATACTTTGGAAGCCCATTTCCACCAGTACCGCCCGATACTATCACTTTCAACGAATCCCTGAAGCCTTGTAGGTACTTTCGGGATATTCGGCGTGCTTTCCGTGACAAAATATTTGTAATATGCATGGTTTTTTTAATTATAATCGAAAAACACCGCAGAACATTTTTGAGGTTAAGTGGAAATTGTCAAACTTGTCAAATCACATGGCTACCAACCTACCAATCTTTGAGTGCAACTTTCACAATCACAGGTAAAATTGAATCGTTTCATATTCTGAACCAGATTTGATTTAAATTCGCTGAATTGGTTCACTTTCATCTAAAATTTCTATTATTTTCTTTGGTTTCAAAGAAGAAATTCAAATAAGCCGCCAAATTTGTTTTAAACAATACTAAAGCTGCCCATACACAATCAATATTATCGCACAATGTCTACAATTGTGTATAAATATTATAAATTGCTTATGTTGTATTCGAAAAATATCAATATTGGTACATAAATTGTTCATTTTAATTAATTGTATGATTTAATAATTTAAAAAACGGTAATAGTGTATGCACCCCTTTAATTGTAAATGCGTGTATAACTCTATAGTATGTCCCAACAAAATCGCCCCATTTTTATTTCTATTCCAATTTTTCTACATTAATCTAACAAAACTAATTGTATGTAACCTGTTGAATAAAGTATTGGTTTATTTAACAAATCTCCAAATTAATTGCATCGTTTTAATGTTAAAAACATGTACATTTAATGTTTCTTATCTTATCATAAACAAATTACAAAATACACAATTTCTTTAATGAATTATAGTTGATTGAAATTAGTTGAATTGACGCCAGCACAATGGATCAATTACCAGAAACATATGTGGCAGGTTTCCACAATCTCGATGATGTGAAACGAATGAAATATTCAAAATTCGGCAATACAGGCCTATCAGTTTCGCAAATATCGTTAGGCACCGGCGGATTTTCCTATTTCTACGGGTAAATTAAACATTATTAAAAATAAACGAGATATTCATTATCAGTTTCAGTGATTTTACTTTGGAGGAGTGTAAAGCTACCGTACATGCGGCTATTAAATCCGGCATAAACTACATCGATACGGCTCCATGGTATGGTCACGGTGTGTCCGAAGAGATACTTGGGAAATGTTTGGAAGGAATACCGCGACAAGCGTACTATTTGGCAACGAAAGTCGGGCGTTACGAGAAAGATCCAAAGAAAATGTTCGATTTTACAGCGGAGAAGACGCGCGAAAGCATCGAAATGAGCCTCAAAAGACTCCAACTCGAGTACTTCGATCTACTCCAAGTATTTATTGTAATTCTAATTTATTTGAAATAAAGTCGGTAATTTTAGATACACGATGTGGAGTTCGCACCATCGGTTGAAATGATATTGGAAGAAACTCTACCAACAGTCCGGGAAGCTGTTGAACATAAAAAAGCACGATTTGTGGGCATTACCGGTTATCCCGTATCGGTATTAGCTGAGATTATCGAGAAAAGTCCGATTAAAATCGATGTAGTGCTCAGTTATACACGATTAACTCTTTTTGATGATACGTTGGCGAATTATTTGCCGTTATTTGAATCGAAAGGTTTGGGTATCGTGAATGCTGCTGCCCACGGTATGGGTTTATTGACAAGTACCGGGCCGCAATCGTGGCATCCGGCTTCTGACGAAATCAAAAGAACTTGTACGGAAGCTCGGAATTATTGCAAGGTTTCTACTATTATTGCAGTTTAATTCAATTCATCGGAAGTGTTAATTTTTAGAAAAATAATGTTGAGCTTGGTAAATTAGCTTTGTATTATTCGATACAACAAAGTGGACCACATACCCATTTGGTAGGAGTCAATACTAGAGAGTTGTTGAAGATGAATTTGGATGTTTGTTATAATGGGTTGAATGAGAAAGAACAACAAGTCCTCGATTATGTTAAGAACAAGTAATTATTCTTGCTTTAAATTTACGATAATTCTATGTTTTTTTTTTAAGGATTTTGAGCAAATTGACTGTGACGCATTGGGAAAATGTGGAACTCGAGAGATACAAACAACAATTAGAACAATGAAAGATTTTAAAAGCAATATTGTTAAATAATTACCTTATTTTTATAAATTGTTGAAAATAAATATAAACAGGGCTACATTTAGTTAAATTAAAGTTTGACAGATATTACCTAACCTAATTTTTCTGTTTGAAAGTGGTGAAAATTTGAAAACATGCCTTTTATGATAGGACCGGCGCCTATACGGCGTACTTTGAAATATTTAGAAGCCGGCCGTTTAGTTCTAAAGGACCAAATCAAAATTTTAAGTGTACACTACAATCTAAACGGAAAAAACAATCAAGGAACAAAGTGAGGTTATGTCGACGATTTCCAAAATTTCTACAAAATTTTCAATTTCAGAGAATTCGTATTTTGGCACCTACCCCGGGTACAATACAAGAACCCCAATGTTCAAATTTGCACGTTCAAGAACCTAACACCGACGCCGTTCATTCGATGTTTCTACGGTGCGTTTTTCTTTACGTAACCGAGTGAAAGATTAACGATTTTTTGCAGATACTGGCGACGAAATGCTGATCGATATTGATAATAGGAATAAAGACGAAATTTACGAGCATTTGATTCGAGTTGTGGGCAAAACGAAGGATGTTCTCGAGGCCGAAGCTATATCCAAAGAGAAGAAAGATAATCCTGCAAATTTCGGTGTTGGTTGCGACCGGCATTGTATCTGCGAGATTCCCGGACAATTACCGTGTCCTGGTGTTTGTCCTGTACCGAAACATATGCGAGGCAAATACAAATACCCGAAAGATCAATAATTGTGAAGACATTAAATTTAAAATAAAAGTTATATCGAATTCGTTTTGATTGAATTGGGCATTTTTAAATCGAAAAAAAACAAAATAATTAGTTTTTATTATATAACTTTACTGTTTGGAATTATAATATTAATAAAAATGATACATATGTAGGTAGTAAATGTTAACGTTTGATAAAAAAAAGAAATCACACATGCTATTGTTTCTCTTTGGAAAGTAATTATTTATGAAAAGAGAGTAAATAGTAGAAGCAACTGAAAATAAATTTAGCCATGTTTTTCCTTATTTCGTATCGTTTTGTTTATCTCGTCTGTGATAATTGTGTATAATATATATAAAGTATAAAAGAAACTACTGGCTACAGGACCTGGAGCTATCACTGGTCACATTGTAATTTGTTAAAAACAGTCTTCATTGCACCGAAACAATAAACAACATTGTTAGTTCATACCCAAATACAATTAGAAATTTTACTAATTTTTCTTTAATTATAGTAGTAATTATAGTAATAGTAGTAGTAGGTATAAAATTGCATTTTACACATTCTATCCTTTCCCATTCTTTCATTTTATGTGCAATTTAGATATAACCATTATTAAACTAAAAAAATGTTTCTTGTTCCAATTTATGTTTTTTTTATAAGATTCTTAATTTCGTAAAAGAAAATCCAATGGAACAACCAAGCACTTTCCAAGTTTACGTATAGATATATGTAGATATAAAAAATCAAGCAAAATTTGTTATCAACAAATTTTACTTCTTATTAATCTTACTATATTATATAAACTTATCTATATTTAATTAATTTATCTATTTATATTTTTTAATGTTTTTTTGCAATATTGTGAGCATTTTCTTCACGCTTTTTTCTTTTTTGACAAACACTCTGGTTGGCACCACTTACTATATTTAAATATGTATAAAGGGGCTGGAAAATTTTTGAAATAGTTCCCATTTGAAAATTTCCATATAATTATTGCTTAATTTTTGTATTGTTTGCATAATTGATGCAATCGTGTTTGTACTTTCATTTTCTTCAAAAATTTCTTTATGTTTTCTTGATAGTCATCTAGTTAGTTTCAAACAACACAAAAATAAATAGTTTTAGAGGAACCATTACAAAAATCACTTTTCACACATTTTTTTTTGGAATATAAAAATTGCCATTTTAACAAATAGACTTTCATTCAGATTGATTTGACCTAAAAATTGTACTATATGTCCATTTTTCTTCGTTATTTCTCATATTTTTTTCGATTTTGTTCTGTTAGTATAGAAAATATGACTAAATTACACACGCACCACCATCAGTTATGGTTCCAATACAATAATTAAAAACAAAAAAAAGAAAGACAATAGAGATATAAAAAAAATCAAAAAGAAATCAATATCCTTGTGTTATTTACACATCAATTTTGTCTCATATTTTAAGTTCTAATTTTATCAAAAATTATTACCAATTAGCCATTCCCGGTTTATTCAATGTCATAAAATAGATTTGACACGAAGAACCGCTTTTAGCACTTGAAAAGAATACTTTATCGTTACGTTCACATAAAAATTTCAATCTTTGTGCTTTTTTGTGCATAAAAACACCATCTAAATGACCAGATTCAACTGAGCGAATTTCTATAGCTTTATTACCCCAACCCATTATCTGTCCTGTACCAATATAGGCTACAGATGTCGGCATTTCACCCCACTATTTAAACAAATAATAAACAATAGATTATTCAAATTATATAATTATGTTAAATTACCTGTAGTAGCATATTTTTAGAAACTCTACCGTAAGTATTGACGTAAACACCTTCGTTATCATAACACAGTAATAATTGCATACCATTACTATTTGGTAATGTAACTATACAATGTGGTGTTATAGCGCCTTGTGTCTATAAGTTTGAATAACTTAAAATAAATCAATGTTAAAAATATAATTTGCTTACATGTTTCGGTAGATAGATATCGTAAACACTGGCTGAATCTAAATCGACAGCATGAAAACCATCAGCACTACCATAAATCACTTTAAGTCGTGTACCTTCTTCAACAGTTAAATCGACTAATAATGGTCGATAAGTTAATTCGCAAAATGATTTAAATGCCATAAATTTATGATAAGGTTTCGGTGCCCATGCATAAATTTCAATACTATCTTTTAAAGCAATTACCAAAAATTTGATACGTTCGTATTTAACGATTTTAAAATGTACAGCCCCTTGGAGATCACCAACATTAATCCAACCATTTCGTCGTTCAACTTGCTATATTTATAATATTTATTCAACTTTGTTATAATAATAATTAAATATTAGACTTACATCACTAACACCATCTGTTCGTAAAATTTTACTTTTCAACCAACTAAGATAATAAACACGAACACGATTCTTTTTCCCTGATATTGTTACAAGAATATTCTGTCCTTCTAATACTTCCATCTGTTGGAAACGTCGTCTTGATATTAATTGATAAACCTTGCCTTGTCCACTTCTATCTAATAACATTAATCCATGTTCAGTACCAATTAATAAATTAACACCTATACAAAATTAAATTTGTATTAAATTAAAATTGATGGAAATCTATTAATAATACCCCATAATGCAGCGCATAAAATTTCACTATTGAAACGTTTCTTATATTTACGAATCTCCGGCGTATCTGAGGATATATCATGAGATGTTGGTGTTACATTAACATTAACATGTGATTCACGTCGCGATTGTGCTGATCCAGCACCAAAACCAAATGTTAAAAATGAACGTTGTTTCTGTTGTAAAGCAAGAGCATTAATATTTATTGGTGTTGACGATTTATTTGGTATATTGACTTGAGACATTGCTTGGCGATACTGTAAAAATAAATTCTGATTAATAATAAAAATAAAATATAACTAAAATGAGTATAAAAGATAAAACATTATTACTGTCTACTTGAAACTTAGTTGATAAAAAAGAAACGAACACAAAATGAGTATAAAGCTGCACGAAATTGATTTCCCTTGACAAACTTAAATACCCGTTTAAATAATTACCTTTATTTTTGTTTAATTAAACAAACGTTAGTTTAAATTGTTAGTTTACAACATTAAAAAAAACAGACAAACAAACAACACCTTCCCAGTCCAAAATAATGAATTATAGAAGAGAGAATAGAATAGTTGGCACCTATTCCAATTTCTGACGTCAAAAACTAATCGTGCGTTTCATTAAAACAATTAAAAGAAATTTCCTCCAAATAAACTCGTTTCAAAATTGATATGCAGATAAATAGACAACAATAATAAAAACAAACTGATAACTAGAAATCTATCAAAAAGAATTCAATACCAACTAAAACTAATCTCTCTTAAACGAGAACAATTTTAATGGATTATGATGAATGTTAACTATTGATGGTTAAAATTTTGTTTACGACATTTTTCTTTCTGAATATATCAACAACTACATCAACAATAAACTTAATCATACTTACAGTTAAAAATATAATTTTTGTGTAGTTACGGACGTCACTCAGGCAAAAACCAAGAGAAAGACATCAAAAATTAGTGACGTATCATATTAAACATTTAAAAATAATAACAATAAAAAAAATAAAGAACAATCTATAAAAGATATTGCAATTACAGTATATTTTATAGATAGCTATCTTTATTCGTTAACGATTCGTTTAAATTCAGTTATATCGTCCTGTTAATTGATGTAAATGAAATTCGAATGATTACAGAATTTTTGTGAATTGATTAATAAAAATTCTGCATCATTAATTCTACACCAGTTATTTAACCACAACAATAACAAATAAATAATTAATACACTCTTATTGCCAAACATGTAATAATAAAAATAATAATAACATATAAAGCTTGTAAATAAGCATATGTATTTAATTTTGCTTCGATTTGAAATATTGAAAAAATAAAGAAAACTCACCTCTTCACTCTGGGACTTATCTCTAGTTGATGGTGTGCCAGGACTTCCACCAGCTTGACTTAATAAATCTGGCAAAACATTACTTTGGCGTGAATGATCACTACTTCTACCATTCTAAAGAGAAGAACAATATAATTGAGAATTACAAATAACATATAATATAAAAAATTATATAATACTGATGGTTAATTAAACAAAAATTACACACAATTGTTAAAACACAAATGCATCTTTGTTATTGAAAATTATCGATTTTTTCTATTCCTTTTTCAAGAATTCATCTTTCATTGAACAAAATACTTCAAAAACTACACTTGTTCAAAAAATAATGCAACTAGTATCAAAAAATAAATAAAAATAAAAGAATGGCAACAGTTGCAGCCAGTCACTTCAAATCTCCATGCTTAAATTGCACATGACTCGAAGGTATAGTACATGCTGCAGGTAAATATGTAGATATTTTTTTTGAAATTGTAACTCCAAGTCGATGTTTCTGTTCTTCAAAATCCGCAATATATAAAAAAATAATCATATTAAATTCACGCTTTTTATTATCAATTTGTTTGGGGTTAGTTTAAAGCTAAAGATAGGAAAGCAAAACTATTAATGGTAGTTGATATTGTCCCAAAAATTAATTATATTAGAAGGCGAAGAAATAAATTCATGCAGAGTAAGTTGAATTAAAATTGTTGTTACAAAATTACATCTTCTCCTAGTTAATTATGATTAATATTATTTTAATTAAAGTCTGAATACTGATTTACAACGAGAACTATTAAACTAATTAAATAAGACTAATCTACATTTACAAAACATTACAATCTAATCTATTTGAGGATTTTAACAAAATTTACAATAAACATCGAAGTATTTATTAGATAAAAATATGTAAACAGAGGTATATTGGTACAAATTCTTTACAATTCTAGAGAGAATATAATAGATAAGAATCAGTATTCAGAAGTGTATGGAATAGAATTGAGATTTTTTAATAGAAATTACCTGTATGTATAAATATTCCTCGCCATCAATAGAATTAGTAATAGATGATGATAAAGAAATGGAACTAGTTTCGAGTGGTCTGGAAATACGTTTTTTTAATGTTTCAATATCTCTACCATATTGTTGTAATTGTTGCGATTCATTACTATTATCCCTCAATAATAGACGACGTGCTCCTGTATTTCTCAATACAATATCCGATTCAGTTTTCTCACGACGTGGTCTAACAATATTACCTTCAATTTGTAATTTTTTTATATCAAAATCATTCGATTTCTTATTTAAATTATTAATAACACCATAATCTTGATTTAAATCATTTCTACTACTATTTTTATTCAAATTTGGTGAATCATTACGTTTTATATAATCCATTAAAACAGGCTCACCATTCGTTTTCTTTTCAAGGTTCACATCGGAACTACGTCGATTATTGAAAATACCACTTGAACGTATATTGCGATCAAAGAATACAGCTGAATGACGTGAACTTAATGGGAAAAAATCGGAATTCTCACGACGAAAACCACGGAAAAATGGATTCGATATTTTCGAATCGCTATCCATACGCCGGTGACTCTTTTTATCTTTTATCTGTTGTTGTTTACTATTATTACTTGCATTATTCTCATTGGATGTTGACGGTATTGCTGTATTATCTTGAGATTTACGAAATTGCGATGGGAAGAATTTTTCAAAATCCCATTCTTTTAATAATGTCGCCTCATCTATATCTTCCACATTTTGACTGGCTGCAGACTGCTATCATTTTTCGCCAAATAAAAACAAAAATACAACAACAAAAATAATGACGAAATTTAAAAAAACCTACTCGACTTTCTTCTTATCAAAGTATAAATATACATTTTAGTGTTTTTTACTTTTAATATTAGAACAAAGAAAGCATTAATTTGCTTCAAACTTACCCTTCTTAATACAAGTGTTTTATCACCTTGAGATTCATCATCATCAGGTGTCGGTGGTAATGGTCGATTTGGTGCACTGCCTGAACTAGAACCAGAACCTGTAGCACCTGGACTAGAAACACTAGCTGTACCCTCAGCTACAACTCCTAAACCAGCTCTGTAAGAAAACTCAGGACTAACAAAAGAAAAAATAAAGGCAGGGGGATAAAAATAAAGCAAAATATGGATTAAAATCATTAGAAATATTGTCTCTTTGCCGTATTTTAAAAGAATTATCAACCAGACTTACAGTGGTTTAGGTGGATCACTTGCCAATAAAGTACCATCATTTCTAACACGTCCATTATCTTCCGGTTCTGAATCACTTTCACTATCAACAACAGCATCTAGAATATTACCACATGCTGCTTGATTACTATTCTGTGTGTGATTACTAGCCGAACTTGGTGTTGATAAATTATTATTAACCGATGATTGTTTATTATTTCGATTATTTCGCGGCGGTGCCTCTGGTTGAGAAGACTGTTGAACTCCTAATTCGTTCAAATGAGCTGCCAAAGCATCCAATTCCTATTATAGAACAATAGAAATAAATTTAAATTAAATTCAAAAAAACAGAATTAAAATGAAGATACGAATGATTCTTTCTATAATGAAACCTACCTCTGGTTTACGTGCAGCACCCTGAAGGGATAATGTTGAAAATGGACATGAAATAAACGAAACAACTAAATTAGAAGTGAGACAGTGCTACTAAACTAGAGGAATATTTGGTAAAAAATTAAAATAACGAAGAAAAAGTTTACTAGAAATTCTAAATGAATGAAAATACTAAAAGTAATACCATTGGTTTAAATACATGTTGAGACTGGGAATTTCTTTGTTGTTGCTGTTGTTGTTGTTGAGATCTTGAGGCGAAATTATTGTCAGGTGGTGGCGGTAAGGGTCTAAAATTATAAAAAAATAATCCACAATTTTTTAATTTGTAAAATTTACCTTCGTGGTGGAGCTGGATCAGGTACAACGATCATTCGTTGCGGTATTGGCGGTCGTGCTGGTGGTCCCGGTTCTGGTATCTCTTCTTTCTCTTTATTTCTTACACTACACAAAAATTCAATAAATTATAAAATCTTCAATTTGTTATAAATTTAATAAATACCGTGGTGGTGGTTGTTGCTGTTGTTGTTCCATTGCTTGACTTAACGTACGTCCTTCCTGAATTTGTTGGAAATTTCTACGTAAAGTATCACCACCAGGTGCTTGAACAATACTGCTAGGTTCGCCAGCAATTTGAGGTTCTTCTTCTTCATTCTCAGAGCCCGAATAGCGATAATCGTCACGTTCTTTTTCTTGTTTACGTTTCTTACATCTATCAATATGATCTTTCAATTGGATTCGTACTTGCCGTTCGGTTGGTTGATCCTTTATGAATGGATGTTTTAATAATTGTTCTGTATAGGGACGTTCATGGTAATCCTTCACCAAAACTGTCTCAATGAAACCTGTAGAAAACCAACAATTAGTATAATTAGTCGTTTATTAATAAACTACTGAAAACTTGATGGCTCTTATCAACGAATCAAATTTTCTGGCAGTTATACATTAATGACCGTGAAATTTTTTGTTCCATTTCTTGCTTTTCAGTCTCGGTGGTGGATTTCTGGGTATTAAAAATAACGCCCTCATTGGATGTAATTCACATAGTGGCGGCTGTGATTCAGCCATTTCTAATGCTGTTATACCTAATGACCATAAATCGCTACGATTATCGTATGTAGCATCCGGATTTTCATCACAAGCTATCACTTCCGGTGCCATCCAATATGGTGTACCAATAAATGTATTCCGACGACCTATTGTACGATCTAATTGAGCCGAAACGCCGAAATCAACTACAATTTTTTTTCAATTAATTTTACACTCGAATAAATTGTGATTAACAACAAACCTAATTTAACCTCGGCATTATCAGTTAATAAGACATTCTGTCCTTTAATGTCTCTATGAATAACTTTATTTGAATGTAAATAGGATAGACCACGTAGGATTTCTCGACAGATATAAGCAATCCATTCTTCTTTCAATGATTGTCCTTTTGTTGATTTGACCAAATCGGTAACAGAACCGGCACCACAATACTCCATTACTAACCATAATTGATCATCTTTACCTGGTGGTGATTTCTTGATAAATGCACCATAATATGTTGCTATATTACGATGATTTGAATATTTTTTCAACACGTTAATCTCCAATTTGATTTCTTCCTCTTCATCTTCGTTAACATCCATAACTTTAATTGCTGCCAATTGGCCGGTTTTTGTATGACGACCCTTTGATAAAAATTCCAAAAATTAAGAAAATCAACAAACGGAAATAAAATAATCTCGAAAAAAGTGCATGTTTACAGATGATACACGGAATGATATCAAATCGTGGAATAGATGAGTAATAACTTAACAATAGACGTCATCATTTCAACAATGATTTTTGATTGAATTTTTAAAAAAATTCAATTGAATTCAACTCGAATTAACGATTAATAACCAACATTGATGAGTAATTAGCCGTAATTATTGGTATAAAATGCCACTTACCTTGTACACTTGTCCGTACGTTCCATTTCCGACAACTTCAATTAATTCAAAGATACCAGCCGGATCCTAACGAGAATCAAAAAAAAGACATAAAATTACCATTATTATTCTCAACATCATTATTATTATTATTCGGAATGATCACACCCAAATTGTATGTTTACATGATACAAAAATAATAATACGTTTATATTGGGAATTTATTGACAAAATGGCCGAAATTTTGCACAATCTACATTTGAACAGATCGTAAATGGATGCTAAAATGATTTTTAATTGGAAGAAAACTCACTTTTAATGCCGTTAAATCGATATCGTCCAATGAACAATTCACCGATGGGGGCATCTGATGCGCCATTTTGATTTTTTGTGTTTTCAATTTTAATTTTAAAATATCAAAATACCACTGGCTTAATAACAATAAATGTTTCTTTTTTGTTTGTGTTGTCTTTTGTTCGGTTGCCTTTTTGTTTAAATTATTTGATAAAGTCTACAACACATTTCTGGTTGATTTTCTTCTGTCTCCTTCTTTCTCGTTATTAATATAATTCAACACTAAACTTTACACACAATTGTATAATCCATATATATACATTTTTTATTTTCAATAATTTCAATTATAATTGTTCATTATCAGAATTTTGTTAATAATAAATTAGGCATTTTCGGCGCACCCTACTCTCACCACTAAATCTAGTTGTATGTGTACGAGAGAAACGTCAGATTACGGTACAATCAAACAATGCCACCAACCTATAGCGCAAAAATCACTTTAAAAAACACTAAATGTAGCCTTCTATACCATATATTTAATATTAAAAAAAAATGAAATTGTCACGTCGTAATTTTAATTATAATTTGATATTTTTCCGAATAAAGCTACATTACGTGATAACAATACAGCCAAACTTTATACCTGAAAAAGAGAATACAATGTATTTGGAACGGTATTCGGGCGACTGTTATTCGTAGTGGGACGGGCGCGAAATTCGAAAACGCACTACGATTTGTTAAATTTATTTTTAATTTGTAACATAAAAATTGTTAATGAGCACAGTATGAATACAATTATTTATTGCTTAAATTGATATGATAATACAATAAAAAGAACAAATAGAAAATAGTAGGATAAATGGCAAATAAGCAGTATGAAATTGTAAAACAATAGGAAATTGTAAAAATCACAAAAAAAACCACTGCTGAAACTATTGTGCACATAATTCTGGATTTATACGATATTTTTGTTAAATTATTATTACGATTATTAATAATAAAATAATGCAATCACAGACACTTTTCAAAATAATTTAAAAAATACAAAATATAATTAATTAAGATTAATTAATAATTATAATCTATCTACACACAGTCATTTGTATTCATTCAACCATGATTTGCATAAAAATCACACAAATAACTCTCGAATCTATATAACGAATTAAATATTAAAAGAATTACTCGAAAAAGCACCCCTTTACTTGTTTCCATACGTTCCATTTCTCGTTCTACAAACAATTTGTAAACTATAATTGGAAAGACTCGTATTTTAAAAATACACACAACACAAAAATGACTGTTGCTAAAATTAATCAAAATTTGTTGTTCCATAGTAATAAGAGTCGAAAGAGACATTAATACGGCACACGAAAATGTTTAAATTATGGCAGATTTTGTATTAAGACTAGATATTTATGCGCTAGTTTTATCGAAAAATTGACAGAACGGGAAAACTATGAAACAATAAGGCAAGATTTATCTAAAATAGATTTAACTGAAAAGAATATAAACTGGCAGGCAACGTAATGGGATGGAAATTTTTGTAATAGTCATTGTTTCATCTAGTTATATACAGTCTCTTCAAAATAATCGATAAATTCTATATAAATCAACTATTTACAATTAAATCTATATAGTGTCGGCTATATAGATTGATTTATCTGTTTTCTTTAACAAATTTTACACATTTAGACAAAATTTTGTGATGTATTATAATTCCTATAATTTATATTAATCTTGCTTGTTTTTATACGTATAGCGCCCCTAAATATAATAAATATTTCTAAATTTATTTTTTATAAACAGCCAATTCTCAAATATACATTTCTCTTTTTTTGTCAAAACATTGTTAGAATTCAACCATAACAACAATTCTACACACAAAAGTCTTAAATTAAAACACTGTTCCATCATATTTCTTTAGCAATTTTGCTAAATTATATTCCTACCAAAAAACAACAACTAGCACCATTGATGTGAGCAATAATTGTGACGATTTCATCAAAAAACAACCAGCTGTGGATTGTGTTGGATTGTAATCGTGCGGTGGACTTGGTCTTATATCGATATTAACATTGCCTCTTACTTTCCCCTCCGGTTCACCTGTTTTATTAGCAGAATTAATTGAAATTTGGTCGTTTATTGGATTGATTTTACCATCAGGTGTGGCTCCGTGGCCGGATCCGGAACCACGAACGCTATCCTCATCGCCATCATCGAAATCTGGACCGTAACCGGAACCGGAACCATCAACACCGTCACGTTGCATATAATCAACTTCAACAGCCGGTGATGGACCGATCGATGACATCGCCATCTATTTTTAATAAACAGAATTTAATCGAAGAATTGGAAAAATTATTGGAATATTACATGGTGTACATGGCGTAATTTATCGACAAGATCTGCAATTCTCGGATCCATACTTTGTAGACTCGGTGTTGGTATAACTTCCGGATTGTATTTTTGCATATCCAAACCAACATCGACTACAGTCTTGGTATATCTGAAATGAAATTTTAAAAAATTGATTTTATTGCCAATTTTGATGGGTTATAAATTTATGACTTACTCGGCGATTCGTTCACCATTCCAACAGCGTACGTCTTTCTGTTCAGCAAAACTATCATCTTGGCATAGTGTATCGGCTAAATTACTATAAAAACCTCGAGTTTTTGCAATGGAGGCCAGGAAATGGGCCAAATGTGTTTCTGGCATTGATGCAAATACTCTCGAGTTTGTTAAACGTGGTTTGATTGTTGATAGTGTTGTTGTATTGGTCGAATTGATTCGAATTGTTAAGTGGTTGGTAAGAGCGGCCGGGCCACAATTTCGTTTCACCTTAAAAATACAATTTGCCAATAAAAAATTGGGGAAAAATCACATCGTTCATAAATATCCCGGTTTTTATTATAACAACCAATTACCGTTATAAGTTGATAAAGCGATTAGAGGGCAACACACATATAAACACACTCTCGTTGAGCAAGTGTTTCACGCGTCCAATGTGAGAATGGAATGTGTGTATACCTGGACAATCTATGCCTGTTTCTATGTTGGATTTTATACGAAAGGTATATCTGGGGACTGGGGGTGTAAGCATCAGATGTGTGGTAGACCTTGGTGGACCGCCGGCTTTGCAACACGCTCGTATCCAGAGAGAAAGAAAGCCGCCGCCGCCCCCACCTATCGCCCTGCATTCCAATGCCTCTCAACCGGCATCATACAGGTCTTTCACTACTATATCCAAGACGTACAACGACAAAATAAGAATAAAATCGACGAATCTAATTTAAAATGGAAAATTTATTCCGACTGATTGGACAGGCTGTAAAAGTGTTGTCTAGACATTTTCCGCAACTGGTTCATCAATATAGATAGAAATTGTCGCACGGCCGACTCCCATCGGAAAGTTATTATTACGCCAAACTTAAAAAACCGACATAACAGTAACCGGTGATTATTATTAGATAGCTTTTATGATGATTAACGGGGGTAGTTTTATCGATAATTATCCATTCAAACGAAATTCCACACTACAGGTGGTATCTTAGCGTTAACAATAGGAATAATTGTGGTTTTTATATCAATCATGGAAGTTTGTCATAAAAGATCCACCCAGCTGTTAGAATTCGATTTGTAATTGATTGAGAAATTGTTGCTTTTCCAGCGATAGACAAATTTTTTCTCCAGTTTCTACCTTTTCATTCTTCTAATAAAAAATAACGAAATGATTTATAATCTTTTTGTCGGGTGTTATTATAATGTTCGGTATGAATCAAAGGACTGGAATGCTTTACGGCAGGTTGAGACATGCAGGGCGCCAGGTATTTTCATATATATTTTAAAAACTGTCGAGGTGTGTATAAATGTGTGTGTATACCAGGTATAAAGAGGAATACTAGACGTTTTCTCGTTGCAATATTTTCGAGTTGAATCATTCATTTTTTTCGGTTGTATACAAACTTACTTTATTGTCGATATCTTGGCCCTTTTCCATTGCCTGCATAATCGCCTCGGATATTTTCGTATCAATTGATTTAATAGCAACATCAACATTAACACCAGAATCGATATTGTTCTTTTTCATTGCATTCACCAAACTTTCAATGCCTTCAACATAACCATTCCAGGGTGAATCTAATTCAGCGACATATTTCGTTAGACAGCCTCTCAATACGTTCAAACAATAACCAGAACAAGGCTTAGCTTTCTTTGTCAAGCCCATACATCTCGGACAATAAGTCATCTTTAATAAGGCTCGATGGCATTCGATATTGTTTTTACCGTTGTCTTCAATCAATAATTGGTCGGTAGTATTTAAGACTTCTGAACCGATTTGGAAGGCTTGCAATAATAATCGTGTAGCTTCTAAGCTTTTCGCCAATGATTGCGCTATTTGATTTGGAATGTTACCAAACGGTTGGATCGTGTCCATTGTTTTCTTCAAACACGATTTATAATCCAATGTAAAATCTTTACTGTCATTGTCTAATAGAATATGATGATAGACTAATGGGAAGAATTCGGTAAAGAAACGCGTCACACTAATTGTAATATCGATATTTGTTGGAATTGTGGCAGCTTCGTTATTTTTTGTTGTTGTTGTTGGTGACACAGTTGTTGCAACATCACTACTACTACTAGTGCTTCGACTATTTTGACCTATCGTCGAATTCACCGTAATGTAATTCCTTATATCTGAATACAGTGCTGTTATCGGTTCTTGTGACAGAATAGCTTTGCCTTTATATACTTGAGAGAACAACAAAAGTGTTTTGTTCTCCGATTGGCGGGACAATTCTGAGACGTGATCTGAAAACAGAATAAAATTAAATTGAATTCTTTTCGACTTTTTGTTTTCGGCTTTCGAAAAACTCAACTCCACGACTGCAATAAAATAAAGAAGAGAGAAATATAGACAATAATGAACGGCGTGGGTGAACAAGTTGTTAGCAGAAATGGATGGTAAACATCAATTAATAATTGCCCACACACACACATATACAGACAATACAACAACACGTCTTTAAAGAAGACAACCGGCAAAACTCGACACGTTTAACTGCATTTTATTAGCGAGAGACGAGGCCAATGACACCAACGTATATTCTTCATTAATAATCAATCTCACTACGCCTCTCTCCTATAAAGTTGTACAGTCAAGCTGGAAAATGTGAGAAAATCACAAACCACAACGCCTCAAAAAATACAACGAAATTCAGTTGAAATAGACCGACTATAAAAACGGTAATTGTTGTCTTTACAAAAGGAATAAATTTGTTATTTTGCAGTGTAATTTGAAGCAATGAACTGTAGTTGTCAGACTTTCAAAATGCCTTGAGTCTACCGACACTTATAAAAAATTAAACCACAATAGATTGTATTTTAATTAGAAAAAATGGGGCAAATTTCGTATTATAATCGAAAAAATAACACAATCTAGATCGTCGATAAATTACAAGGAGAACGATGCGTAAATTTCAGGAAACTACCTAAAATTAGAAACGTAATATCCTGGAAAATTCAACACAGTTGTTATATGGCCAATTATGTCGGAGTATTTTACGTGCTATAAAAACTATAAAATAAACGAATTTGTACAAAAAGTCCCGAATTTTAGCAAAAATAAAACTACAAAAACCAAAACAAAAAGAAGTCATTTTTTATTATGTCTGGAGATGGTTCTGTCGATAAGATAGTCGGCGCAGCAACCAAAAAATCACCACAATTAAAACTAGTCCCAGAGATGAATGTCAAGGTGTCAATCGAGATAAAACTCAATCAATAACGCAAATATGGTAGGTTCGGATAAGCAATTCCGACTGGTAATTTTCGGTAAATATTCATTAAAGATTGGGTTTGTATGGACGTAAAAAAATTCAAATCAGATCTTATGAATAATCAAAAACCGGACGCACCCATATTATAATAACAACAACACAAACACAAATCGTTACTCATCCAACTTCCTTTTGTTCTATCATATCATCATCATTATTATGTTGATGATGATCATCATTCATACCATCTGTGATATTATGCAAGAGCACAAATTGCAATACTTGTCACATATCTCAACTGCAGCATATTCAATCAGAAAATCTGGCGAAGTGCAAAGCTTGCAAGACAATTGACAAAAAAGAAGAGACTTTTCGACTCGTTTTTGGTAACCGAATCGATATTTCTGAATCAGATCTCGTTTGAATTGTGTATACAATATAATGGATGCTGCCTCATTATAAACGAGATACAAATTTAGAAATGCCAACGATGGATACGTCGTATAGACGACGATTGCCAGTTTTCTTTTGGCAACGTTTCACCGCCGCCACCATCGCATACAAGTAAGTCGACGACCGCTTGTAATTCCATTTAGTTTCGTTTCTTTTGGGGATCGTTTTTTGCGTACGATTTTATACTTTTGGCTTGTTCGTTATATGCAAGGAATTCGTTCGTATGGCATTTCGATTTCGCTTGAAAAACAAGAACCTTGACCAATCTTTTTTTGTTACCACCTGGCTGTAATTCATTCTATTTTCGGGTACAATTTTCTATATGGAATTGTTTATTTAAAACAATTAATTATTCTATTAACATATAAATCTTTAATATTGTTATTTTTCAGCTAATGCCAAATGTAATAAAACAAACATGTACACGTTTTGCCTTGGTGTAGCCTTAATTTATTTGCAAATTAAATAACATACCGCACCGAGGCTTTGGTATGTCTGGAATAACGAAATTGAATTGTGAACTATACTGCTACATGTACAAACATGTAACTAATGCTCTTTTATTAGAAACGCATTCTTCTATAATGGAATGGAGACAAGCTGGCTAGAATCAAACTGTGTGTTTCTTTTTAAACACACAACCGAACAATAATAATCATAATGACTACTTCCGTTATCATCCCAATAATCTTCTATTGCATAATTAAGTTATCTAAATTAGACATACAACGGTTGATCGTCGAGATGGATTATCCATCATCGGTTAGAGAGGTGCCAGTGGCGATAATTTATCGAATTTTTCCTCGATTATAATCCACGTGAAGCAACCAAAAATTATAATTATTATAAACTAATTTAAACCGATTTATTTGCTTTACACGTATAATGAACAATCCTCCTAATTAATTTGTAAATGATTGCGTAATACGCGTATATAACGCATCCAATAAACGGTGTACCCATCCCTGTTTTAGAATTATTTGTTATTAAAACCAACCGACTAGACGCATGATAGAATCAACAAATTGGCTCTAGTTTAATAGACTTTAATAATACAAACATTAATCGTTGACGATATAAATGGAAACTTGTCGTCATCATTTTATTAAAACAAACAATTGTTCATTAATAATTTAAACAAATTGTTTAACACGATTCCTGATCGATTTTGATTAGTGTTGAATTTGAACCATTACAATTTCAGATTGGTAATCTTGAATTTAATTAAAATATCATCGTTGGTTTGGAGTTTATAAAGGAGCATTTTTTATACGGTGGAAAATAAGATTAAAAATATACGAATGCGAGACGGGCGAGGGACAAAAAGAGACCAGCAACAGGGTTAGCCTGTTTGTCCATCCAAGTGAAACGACCGCACCATTGGACCTCCTCTATAAGGACAGAGGAATTCTCTTGTGTAAATTTTTGAGTGTGTGCGAGAGAACCGTGTATGTTTATATATTCACAGATTAAACCGGATGCTATTCATATTGTGATGATGATGCTATTAAATAATATAAAAATTGGACCCTTGTACAAATTATAAATAAAATATAGACGGAACATGGTGTATATTAAAATAGAACAATTTACGCACGTGCCCCGTTATATGAATATTGGGGTTATTTCCAGAATAATAAGGGTAGAGAGACGAGAAAACTAATAATCCGGATTTTTAACACGAAGCATAAGTTTTGACACAAGTCGGAGATGACACTGCTGTTATAACCACTAATAAAACTTTACTTGTCGCCTCTATCTCTCCTTATCTTTAATAATATTCGTAAACGAATTGATTGGAACAAATGTTGAATGTCTGTGCTTCCACTGTTAATTTGACAATTTGATTAATTCCACGTTTTTTTCATTGTTTGCGCCTTCTATATTTGTGAATTCCTCAACGACTCTCAATATTGTCGAGAGAATTAGAAAATTCCTTTATTTAGGTGCCGCCGACCCAATGTCAAAGACATGATCATTGAACACAATTGGACAATTAAAGGTCATTAACGGTACAATTGGGTTTCGTGGAAAATTCATTAAGCGGTCCTCTATTTTTGAAAATTTTTTTAAATTAAATTCTCGACCAATCAAATTTGTAAAGTTGACAAGAATGTGAATTTAACCACCTTCCCATCATTTGTTGAATCATCCAACAATATAAACAAGCCCAGAATCGGTAAAGACCTCAACGAAAAGACTGGATAAATATTTAAGTTTCCCATTAAAGGTTGAGTGGTAGGAATGTTAGAAAAACAAGAATAAAAGAAACATTCCATTTTCGTGTAAGTACTTTCGATTTTCCACGTTCGTTTGATCGATTAAATATTAAAATCTACCCTTAATTTGGTGGTAAATTCCTTTAAGTATAGGTGGAAAGAATGCACCCTTATTTCTCATTCTTGTCTATATTTATTCCATTCATTATAATACCACCATCAGAGATAATATTCTATCTTTTTTCATTACACATTTTTGGTGAGGTACGTGCGAACCTTTCCCACGAGAGACGTTTTTTCGAATTCCATCCACCCAAAAAAAGGACCTTTACAACTTTCTTCGTCCATCTTAACGATTCTACATTGGGCACGATCTCTGTCTAGACATTCCACTAGACTACATTCCATCTTTCTTCGTTTCGGTTCATTCCAAGTGACTTAACTCTTTTTAATATGAAACAACCGGTGATTTCTAGGTATACACAATTGTGTCTCACTCGATATAATTTGTAGAGTGTCTTTCTTTAAAGATTTATTGAAAATTTTATCTAGACAATTACACATAAATTTCCGCCGATTTCAAGCCCACAGTTTAGAAGTGATTAAGACATTAATTAGTTGAAATGTTCACTATGGGATTACATAAACGTACAGACATAGATGAAAGTTTCGTCTATAACTATGAAACCGAAACAATTAGTGTCATGTTGAGAATAATTGTGTCGGAAATTTAGAGATATCAAGACAACAATGATGGGTTAAACTACAATATACATTAAACCGTAGTTGTAGAATTTGAATTAGAAAAAACAGTAAAAGATTTTAGTTATCTAGAGATAGATTTACGATGAGTATAGAAGTACGATAATCTATTTCTGGCACATTTTGCAAGCGTCTAGAAATGCGACACATACACATACAAGAACGGTATTATCCTGTATGTGTATAGATACAATTGTGTGTATGTGTAGAGAAAATTAGCCAATCACAAAAACAGACACAACAACAAACTATGTCATACGACATAACAACAACAAAATACTTTGGCTTGTTATTATTATGAGACAAAAACCAGCAACGCCACAACAGCACACCGCCTCGTGCCTTGTATTTATGAATTAACTTAAATATAAATTGTCCTGGCGGTGGTGAAGGCCGAAAAACAGCTCGGAAGATGACTGACTTATCAACAATGTCAACTATTCAATCATATCAACTTTCGAATAACAATAAAAAATGATTCTTACTTTGTAGACTGGTTCTCGTGAAACTCAACAAGCCCTGTAATGAGCGCGAATTGTGCCTCAATAATGATGCAAAATCCTTTTGGCCTTGCTTCCTTAGGATGGCTTCGGCTTCCGGTCCGCAACATTCGCCGCCACAGACGTCGCCTGGAACAGAACAAAAATAAGAGATCGATTCGTAATAGTTGAATGATGAAATTTCACACCGAAGTTTACCTTCCGATTATTTTCCCTTAATGGAAACGTACTAGTTCAAACAAGACGTTCGAGCACCCTTCAATCTTTAATCACCGTTTTCTTTGATTCGATGAGTTGCACCTGGTGAATGTGTGTGTGGAAAAAACGTGTCAAAGTCGGGGGAAATTGGAACGATATTTCAACAGCACGTTGTTGGTTGTTAGAGTATGGCTTCATTTTATAAATTGTCCGTGATTCATGAACAACTGTCCTAATATTAAAACGGCGACAACAGTGGGGTAATAAAAATAGAAATTGAAAAATTTTCGGTTTTTATTGGAGTGATATCGCGCCGCATTCATTCTCCGATTAATTTCTGTTGAAGTATTAATAGATTTTACGATACAAATACACAAGATGTTAAGATCTCAATAAAAATCCGAAATAAAATAAATACAGCGCTCATAATACTAATAAAAGAAAAACCATCTAAATTCCCAGGTCAATAAATATTGGAAATTATATAAAGACAGTGGGGCGAGACGGAGATTGTTGTGAACGACACAACAACATTCCTTCGAGCTTTTAATTTCATTTGTGCCAATAGTCGATTTTCACTCCGTACAAGAAGTTGAATATGTGACGCCGAACAGGCTTGGAACTTGCAAATAACAACATAAAAGAAACGACGGAACCGGTTATGAAGAAGTATTAGTAGTTGTAGTGGAGTATTGGTAAAAATTCGAAAAACGTGTACGTGCAATTTCCAAAGTAAAAAATCGCACCTGTATTGATTTTTAAATGATAGCCAGTACATGGGAGCAAGTATTGCAGAAAAATAATTAGAAGTTTCAAATAATTTATTCAAGGAAATTGTCGGACACGTCGCCGTCGTCGTCGTCGTTGTCCTTCCTAGTTAGTTACACTTCAAGTTTTATAGAAACAGACCATGTTATAGCACAAACAGTGAGCTTTTCGGCGCCAGCTGTATTGATTCGACTTTTCGTAGACGTTGTTGCTGTTCTTGTTATTATTGTTGCAAATAAACACGTCAATTCGATGGAGTGGCGATAACGTGTTTGATTGCCGATAATTTCGAGGAGCATTTAAAGAATTTAATAGATTACTAAATGGAGTATCGGATTCTGTTTGATTGCGTTAAAATATCGAAATTATCGATTCTTACAATTAGATTAAGATCGGATTGACGTCAACTAAACTTGGCGCAACTGTACAGCGCACAAATGACGTAGAGGCTCCATTAAATCTCCCTAATACGTCTCTGGTACCAGTATGTACGATCTCAATTGGGGGATTTATTTTGAATTTTCAATTATTTTGTTTTGTTAATAGACCGTATGGTATTCCGATAGAGATCAACAATTGTATTTCAATCACGTTCTCCAACTATTGTTGGTTGTAACGAGAAAGAAAAGGCGTTCCAATTATTGTAAACAACAGTATTTTTATCAATTTCCCAGTTTAAAATAATTGAGGAAGAAATGCGTAAACGCTGCAATATTTGTAGCGTTGACAAAGTTGAAATTATTGAAAGTGTTGCGAATTCGAAACAAATACCAGTCGAGATATTTTTAACTAAAATCTGGACCTGTAAAAAATATTTTTCAAAAGCGAAAAAACAAATCGCTGATGAACTGCACGTAGATAAATCGTTCCAATCTAAAATTTATCAATTTGCACTATTTATAAACTAATTATTTATTTTTTGATTACAATAAATATAAGTATCAGTTTTTCCTGTTTTGTCGCTTCCAATATTGAACAAAACTAAAACTATTTGCGTTCATATTTGCATATTTACAAATTCCTGACCTTTTTGTAGCGATATAGTTCCCACAACTCACACTCGTTCACATGTATAAACTTATTGATTTTTCAGAGTTTTATATAAAGAAGGTCGCTGAAATATTCAACAACCTTTTCGACTCGAATTCCACAATTTCGCATCAATCGTTTTGTCCCCAGAATATGTAAATTGTTTAGACGTTCAACAAAATATCACCCTGTAATTTGTTTCAAATTAAACTCGACGATTTTATCGAATCGATTTTAAATTTGCTAATACCAATAAATAAAATTTTCATTGTTTGTTTGGAAATAGCAACGTTGTTTTTCACTAATTGGACGAAATGTAAATATTTATACGAATCGAGGTTCTATTAGAAGTTCGCTAACCAAATAGCCATAGAAATACGACGAAATGGTATTTGAACGACTGACCCGTATCCGGCTCAATTAAGAAAGTTAAATGAAGAGTTTTTGTCGAATGTCATACCTTTAATGCTGATAAATACACTCGGACTGTGAAGATTTAGCCGGCTGCTTTCGGTTCAATAAAGAAGCGTTTGAACTGATTCGCATGTGTTAGAAGGAGGAAGAGAGAACTCCTTTCTCCTTGTACCCATTTAGCTCCATTGATTTAGAAGAAGATAGTGGAAACCTTGTGATTTCAATAAGTTAGACAATAATAATATAATTTCCACTTTAGTCAAGCTGAAATAGACGTTGTATAGCTGTACTCTCAAAATTACAAAATATTCTTGCATAACAACAGTACACGAAAAACGAAGGGAATTTTTAATTTTACAGCCATTTTATTTAAACATTAAATACCTATATTTAGTTATCCGCACATAAATATTTTGATTACATTTTACAAGTATTTATTTATAAATTTCTGCAATATTATCTATGTATACATTAGATTTTTTCCTACCGATTATCAGTATTTTCCACGAATACTTTCCTCTATATAATTTTTTAAAACGATAATAAATACGGATAGGTTTATCAAACGGATAAGGCAAATGTAATACGAGTGGAATCCAATTTTTCCACCTTCAAAGCTACACCAGATTAAAGGTAGAAACGATGTAGATTTGAAGGAATTCTCAGCGCAGGCTTTATAAGATTTCGGTTTAAATAATTTTCGAAAGATTTCATTTCTCGTTTGATTTTAAAACACAAGACTCGTCGAGAAATTGAGTGGGCGATCTGGTTTCACACATTTTCTCGTTTTCACTTATAAAATGATGATAAATAATAATTCTTTTCTTTTAGAAAACAAGCAGAACAATTTGAATTTTTAAATAATCAATAATACGTCTTTAAATAGAGACTTTATTGTTATTGTTGTTATTATTGGACAAAGAAGGCGAATTGTACGGTTCATAGTCTGGAATAGTTGATTGGTTTTTTGTTCGTTTTAATTAATTATAATAAATGCTGTTAAACAAAAATAAATAATTGAAGAAAATATACAAGTCATTGAGTTATATTCATATAAATAATTTAATTGTAAAGAATATAAAGTTAAATTGGAAAAAATTATTGACCCGACTGTTGTTCTGTTGTTGTACAACAGGTTCTACTACTCGAGAAAAAATATCACAAGATGCAAATACCAATATCGGACATCTGTTTTAATTCTACAATAATTCTAAATAAATCCCCATAAATACAAGCGACAATTTATGCGTTAATTAAGCGATAATTAATAGAAATTTCCGTGCAATAGCGATAAATTTCCAAAATCTTTTCGGCTATAAATCCAAAATGAACACCTACGATTCTGTTGTAATCAACATGATTGCTGTTTTCTTTATACAAAACACAGACACATTCACATTTTAAACTACCATATACGGATATTGAATAACCGGTACACACCAATCAGTTTTGATTAAATACGGTTTGTTAAGACGGACTTAACTTGTAATTCCATACACAGAGAAAATCTGTACGTATAAACAGCCCAATGTCTTCAATAAACCCCCAGATCGAATAAGTTAAGTCGTCTGAATTATAGACGACACATTCGAATAATTAATTTTACGATTGCGTTGATTAAAATAAGAAAATTCGTGCAATTTAAGAATGAAACGAGCCAAATGTTTTACAACACAATTTGATTCATCAGTTTATTTTTCCGGAAGCAAAAAATAAAGATCATTCATAATGTAACATAATCCTGGATTGTTTTTATATCTTTGAGCAAAAAACACAACAAAGAGAAATAAAAATTCACTAGTGTGGCGATGACGGTGTTGATAAATAATTGATTTTTTTTCTTTTTCACTTACATATTAATAGCGGTACCATTTTGTTTATGTTGTTTTTATAAACGCGTTCTGTTTGTAATTCATAATTGCAAAGTAAAATAAATAAATAAATAGATAATAATTAACAAACATAAATCACACTCCTATTTATAAAGGAATCCAAGAAAAATAACGATGATGATGATAAACTGTTTGTTTTTTTTATGCCATTGCCGTATTTCCAGTCATTCAAACTCGACAATATTCATAATTATCGTCATTATCGATTGGTACAACATAAATATAATGATGTTAATGAACGGGAAAAATTCGTAAAAGAATTTAGGACGGGAAAATACGATTTTCCAACGCAATTATGAAGGATAAAAGCAACAATAACCGTATTTCCTATGTACGTAATCTCGTTTACAATTTTAAATTTTCAATATACTGCCGGAAGATGCGAATTTTCCCGTAATAAATATTTAAAATTGACCATTCTACAACAAATCTCCAGAGTTCGTTGTAAATATCAAATTTTCATCAATCTGGGGCAAAATTTATAAAACAATGCTTGAGTAATTACAGTTTTCATTCGAAATTACATCTACAAATTTCAGGGTATTTACATTAAAAAAAGTTTATCGCGGACTAATTTGTGTTAGAAATACGAATACTGGGGGGTTTTTTAATGGAAGGAAAAACTAGGCGAAAAAATCGACGTTATCCGGCTTTAACAAGGGGTATTGAATTTCAAAATACCAATATTTGTATTTTTTTACAAATATAATCGATAAAGCGCTCCATTCGCTATGAGTAAGTATTCCGATAAATTTCGAATATAATGCATCCTGTGCTATTTTCATTTGCTCTATTTAGAAAATATTCGTGAACTGAAAAAATAGAGTTCTATATTGAGATTTCAAGAAATTTTGGTTTGATTCGAATAGAAATGTCGGAAAACTTCAGCACTATTGGTTCAAAATCTGAAGATTTCAGTGTAAAATTCGTTTTATTTTGAAAATATTCCAGCTTAATCATAATCAATTTTTCAAGTGGAATTCTAATTATGTACTTTTGTTAGAACAGTTGATAAGTTTTGTTAGTATTCGAAAAATATTTCCATTAGAATCAAATAAATCAAAACTTATCAAAATATTATAATAATTAAAGCTTAAAATGTACTTTTGAAAACATTTCAAAAATTTTGTTAGTCCAAAATCTCAAGATTTTAGTTAGAAAGTTTACATTTTTAGAAATATTGCAACGCTAGATTGTTTAACCAAAATTTTGCCTGATCAGGAAAGTTTTCTTTATTTAATTTGATTCTGATGCAAAATTTTGAGACAATTTAGTACTTTTAGTGCAAAATTTCCAAATTTGAGTGATAAACTTTGCTCTATTCCTATCGCTAAAGTTATTTTAAGCGAATTTTGTGAATTTTATTGAAATAACTTATTTTTCAATGATTCAACGTATCAAATTTGCCAAAAGGTGCCAAAATGAGCGACACAATTTTGGCCCTGTAATTCAAACTCAAATAGGAATTGATTAGAAAACTGGAGTTTAGTTCACAAATTACAGTAAAATTTGCAAAAAAATCCATTGTTAGGCATTTATGAACGAAATTTATTAAAATTAGAATCTAGATCTAGAACATTTAAAAAAAATAGTTTAAAATTCGAAAATCCAAAAACAAATTAGGCATTTCTCAAACAGATTTTTATGCCAAAATTCATTTGCAATCGATTGAAAAATTGTTAATTAACTTATTTTTCCAAACATTTTCCTACTAAATGACTATAAAAAATAAATCTTAGCGATTTTGCAACCCCCGAAAGTGCCGCCCTCGGGCATTGTCCAAGTTGCTTGAGTGCTAGTGGCGGCCCTCTCCACAACCAATTTTAATCTATCAAGTTGAGAATGCAAAAAAGCTGAGAAACACTGGAATGAAAGACGTACAAATATGATTGCAATGGCAAAAATAAAGTATATCAACTTTAAAAGTATTGATAGTATAGAAATAGTCGTATACTTTCAATTACATCCTCTATAAACCGCAATGTGGTCAAAATTGAACGTGTTTTATTCACCACCAATATCAAATTCTATACAATCCTAAAAAACGACTTTGATGTAAACTTTTGATAACTCTTTCAAAGGTTTCTCTACTACTACTATCTACATGCATAAAGAAAAACCCCATTGGAATTTATATGTATTTTTGGACATTTATTGACCGTGAATCGAGAAAACTTTCAATTATTACAGATGTAAAGGAAACCCACAATAATAGATGTTGAATTGATGTGAATAGAACGATTTTTCACTAGGCTTTTATTCGATGAGAAAAACACACACAAACATATCAATTATTGAAAGAAACACTACAGGAAAACGTCCACAATACACCCTACAATCACTATTAAATCCCCTCATATTGTTCAAAGGGTGACCCAATAAAAATAATCGTTAGAATTTGCACAACAATGAAAAAATCATCTCAACTCGCTGCTTGTTAGATCAAGTACCCTGTCTGTATATAACACCAATAATAAGGGCCCAAGTATTGTTTTTTTTTGTTTAAGTACAACAACCCTGAACTCAATTAATTATTCGAAAAAAAATTATAAATAATTTAGGATAAATTTATAATAAATAAAGTCATGATGATGATAAATAGGAGTCATGATGTCATGGCAAAAATTCTTGTACACATTCATGCGTATATCACTCGAAATTCTGTTGTATCGCAAGAAAAAAACAAACAAAACAAATACAAAATAATTATGAAACATTTAAAGCCAAATTGAGTAATTCAAATGTGAATAGTGTCGTGTAAATTAACGTTTGAAATTTAATAATAATTACCATAAAGCGTACTATAAACAGATCTATGAATCTAATTTAAATTGTCCTAATTAAAACTATACAATAATGGTACTGTTAGTTATTATTGGAACAAATAAAATAGGTAGATGAGTCGACTGAAATGAATTCCAAACTAATATACGGGATGATTTACCAATATTAACTTTAAAATTTCGATAATACCGACATTTTCCTAGTTGGCCATGTTTTTCTTACGTAATGTCATAGCTTTCTACAAGTGTCAAATCTGGTGCGGTATGAACAAAGCTGCGACATTACGTCTCAAAGGCATAGCCAACCAAATTCTTATTAAAACGAAATTAGGGTGTCAAATTTCTTAAATTTCCATCGAATTTCAATATCGATATAAGTATATTAATTTGCATTTAATTATAATTATCGCCATTATTATTACAAATTTATTATTAAGGAAGAGAATTGAACAACGTTAAAATTGAGCACGTGATTTATTAACAGATAGATCAAATAAAATGGGGAAATAAATTACAATAAAAGCGAATATTATAGAAATCCTCCTACACCTCTCCTCTAACCGCCTCGACAATATTTGTTGTTATTCTATTTATCTTACGTAAATTTTATCTTTTATCAAATTATTTTTTATTACAATTATCGTCATTATTATTATGGCAAGATAGTCTGGAATCGATACACTTTTATGGCTTAATTCGTATTTTATAATAATGTTAAATATGTATCGCATGTCCCATAAAAATAAGCCCCCTTATCTGTGATATAATGAGACGGAAAACTAACCTACCGTTATGTTGTGGGTGGTAATATTATTAACCGGTCAATTCTCTCTATTGTTTTCTTTTATTTTATATTTATGTAAATGTGTGTTAATTTTATTGTAGCATAATTTCTCTTATCAGAAATAATTTACCTTTAGCATTGTTGTCATGTGAAGGTAGACTTATATTCCGTGATTGGAAAATCAATTTGACATCGTTGCAATTATTACTATTATTATTGTTGTTGATCGTCCTTTTATAGCGTGAATTTTCCAAATTTTTCGCCAACACTACACACTGACACAATGAAAATAATAAAATTAATAAAACACATAAATTACGATACATTTTCGGATTGTATTTGAAAAAAATTTATCTGTAGTTTAGTATTGTTTATAAATTAAAATTAATTTTTTATTTTAAATTAAAGCCGATTTAATTTATTATTAAATTTATTATTTGTGGCACACACACAATACCGGGACCGTCGAAATAATTCCAACACTAAACCACCAACAACATTGCTCATTTCAGACTGAAAATTTCATGAAAATCCAACACAGATCAGAGTGGGCTCATGCTTTCGTGTGTATGTGTGGGTATATCGGTGTGCTGTGTACGTGTGAATGTAGAAGTGTGGATCACCCCCGAAAAAAATTACACCAATCCTCCATTTCAATCGGTTCTATTGGTACAGAATGAGATGGAATCGTAATGGGAACAGATGGAAACTAGTGCGCACGCAACTTAACAAAAATACCAAAAGATCGGCGGTAATGACTGAATTTGCCGATGGTGGCGCTGTTTTCGGGTTTTGAAATAGAAACTCTACCATTTCATTTATAAAAAAATCAGAACTAGCGTTATTTCTAAATTAAACTAAAATTATTGAAATACAACATAAATTATAATTTACGCCCGGTAGATAGGCAACCAACAATTAAACATTGAGTCGGGAAAATTTGTAGTAAATAAGCCTAGGGCTATGAATTTGAATTTGCTTACCATTTGTATAAGAAATACGCCCAAAATAATACAGTAGAAGTTACAGCCCTACGATATATTCAATTGTGAGGAAGCGAAATTGCATTCGATTCGCCCTATTTCGATGGCAACCAGCAATACACTTCGAATTTTGATATTTCAGCAATAAGTTCTTGTAAAAAGCTGAAAAGTACCCGTGATATACTGCAAAATTGTACAAAAATTACAATTGCAATTAATTATTTCATTTGTAATACATAGAAACAAATAATACAAAATTGTAAATAACTGCGCTACATTGAGTTATTCTAACCTCAATATCTTACTGATTGTTAAGAGATGGAGAGATATGTTATTCAATGTAAATGAAGAAGACGGATAATTTAATCCGCCCGTTCAAGTGACATTATCATGTCACTAATACGTCAATATTGTCAAGTTTGTATTGAATAAATAGCACATTAAATCGATTTTAACTAAATTACAAATCAATATTGAAGCAATTTATAAATAATTGGCCTTGTTTCGTTTATTCTGTAAAGAAAAATTACAATTTTTAGTGGAGAAAAAATTGCAGCTATTGCACAATGTCACCAACACCAGTGGATATAACCCCTCATATGGAGACTGGCAATTTTGAATTGATTAATGGTTTGAAAGCATTTAATAAAGTACCAGTATTTGAATATAAATCGCGTGCAACTGGATTAACGGTGATTGTGGCCGAAGTTGAAGGGCCTATAGTCAACGGTTATTTCTGTCTAGGTAAAAGTTAACTAAAGGGTAAGAGCCAATTTTTTTAAGGGTATTTTGTAATTTTGTAGCTACTGAAGCGTTTGATGATGACGGTCTACCTCATACGTTGGAACATTTGATATTTTTAGGCAGTGAAGACTACCCGTACAAGGGCGTTTTAGATTTATTAGCAAATCGGTGTCTGGCTTCTGGTACGAATGCCTGGACCGATACTGACCATACTTGTTACACGATGGAAACTGCGGGTAGTGACGGTTTCTTAGAATTGATGCCGATATTCCTCGACCATATCCTCTACCCGAAATTGACCGTAATTCAAAGTAAATCCAATTAAATCGATGATTGATAATCGAATTCTAGGACCACGGTTTCATCACCGAAGTCCACCATATCACCCCAACTGGCGAGGATGCTGGTGTTGTTTATTGCGAAATGCAAGGCCGTGAAAACAGTGCCGAATCACGTCTACATCTAAATCTATCAAGAGCAATATATCCGGGCCATTGTGGATATTCGTCCGAAACCGGTGGTATAATGAAGAATCTACGCGAATCAACAACGAACGAAAAAGTCCGTAATTACCACCAGAAATTCTATCGTCCGGAGAATTTAAAAATCATCATCACCGGCCAAATTAAACACAACGAAATCTTTAAGGCGCTACAGAAGATCGAAGATAAAATCGAATCGAAAGGCGAACGTGGCGATTTTGAACGGCCATGGCAAAGTCCGGTACCACCATTGGAGGATTCACGGGATTTAATCATTAAATATCCGGCTGATGAGGAGATTAACGGTTTATATTGTATTGGTTGGCGGGGAGCTAGTGCTGTTTATGAACAATACAAAATATTAGCGTTAAATTTATTGTTGAACTATTTCACTGAATTCTCGACGTATACACTACCGAAGGAGTTTGTCGAAATTGAGGATCCCTACGCCAGTCATGTACGATTTGAATAATTTATTTTCTTTAATCATGAATTAATAAAATTTCCAGATAAGTTACAGTACTTCAGAAAATTCAGAATCTTGCGTCTATTTAATATTTCACAATGTTCCAATTAATAAATTACCGGAAATTAAGGAGAAATTACAGAAAATCTTTCAAAATATTGTCGATAATGACGATATCAATATGGAACGTTTAATTACCGTTTTAGAACGCAATAAATTGGAATATTTGCATAGTTTGGAAATTAGTCCGAATAATACGCTCGCTTCTATGATAATCGGACAAATATTATACGGAAATACAAAACAAGACGTACTATTCTTATAATTTTTTTAAACAATTTGATTAATTAATCGAGTTTTAGTTTGAACAACGCTTAAATCCGTTGGTAGATTTGGACAAACTTTTAAAAGAACCGAAATCATTTTGGATCGACTTGATTAAACAATATTTAATTGATAATAAATATATATCGATACAATGTATACCGAGTAAAAGTGAGCATGAACAAATGGCAAAAGATGAGGCTGAACGGGTCCAAAAACAAATCCAACAATTAGGCGAAGACGGTTTGAAACAATGCGAAAAATCATTGAATGAAGCCTTGGAATATAACAGTAGACAACCGCCGATTGATATTTTAACATCAGTACCGATCCCCAATTTTACTTCGATTAATTTCTTCAATCTAACACGTTATCGTAGTGATTTAATTGAAGATAATCAACGGATTGATTTGTCTCAAACACCGGTCTATACGTGTTTCGATGATGCCAATTCCGAATTCGTTTACGTTTACGCCTTGTTGGATAGTAGTAAAATACCGGAAGATTTACGGATTTATCTACCATTAATGTTGGAGTTGTTGTTTGAATCGCCAATAAAGAAGAATGGTGAGATTATTTCGCATGAAATGGTGATTGAGCAGTTGAAGAAAGATGTTTTATCATCGGAGGCCTGTTTTGGTGTTGGTGTAAGTTCGGCGGCGTTTCGTTGTTATCCGTATTCGTCAACAATTACGATAATGTTCCAATTTATACCGGAGAATTACCAAAAGGGGATACAATGGTTGCATGATGTGCTGTTTAATTTGGTTTTTACGGTAGAACGTATTAAAATTATATCAACGAAAATCAATAATGCTATCTCGCAAATCAAACGTTCCGGCCCGAAGATGGCACAACAAGTTATGAATAAATTGCGTTATATACAAAATAGTAATATTTATAATTTTGCTGTTATGTTACAAAATAATTTCTTAACCGATTTACAACAAAAACTTTCTAACGATATTGATAGTAAAGAGGAGGGTTTGAGAATTGTTGAAAATTTCGAGAAAATTTGGAAATTATTAACCGAACCGAACAATATAGTTTTACATCTAATGGGTAATTTAGATCGTTTAGAAGACCCTATAGGAGTTTTAAATCAACAATTTCTACCGTCGAATTACACGAGAAGTCAACAGAAATTAAATCCAATACCCGATCATCAATTGTTAGCTACAAACGATATACAAGGTTGTTTTATCGGTATGGCCTGTTTAGAGTCGTCGTTCTTTTTCCAAACTGTCGAATCGATTAAATCCCACGATGATCCAGATTTGCCAGCTTTAATGCTATATTTACAATATTTAACACAAGCCGAGGTAATTTCTTGATTATCATCGAAATTAATTGTTGATAAATGGCATTTTAGGGACCAATGTGGCGTCAGATTCGCGGCAAAGGCTACGCTTACGGCTATACGCTATATTTATTACCACAAAATGGCCTGTTAAATTTGATTTTTGCACGTGCAACTAACGTTATCGGTGCTTATACTGAAGCCCAACAGATTATTAAAGATTATATTGAAAAGAAAGAATTCGAAGAGAATCTAATTGAATCGGCGAAAAGTTCATTGATTTTTGAATTGATCGGTGAAGAGAGAACTATCGGACATCTCACTGTTCTATCATTATTGTCGTATTTCCAAAAAACCGATTATACCTACAATCGGTGATTAATTAATTCGATTTGATCGATTTAATTTATTAATTTTTATTGTATTTTTAGAGAGTTATTAAACCGTATAACTCAAGTGACTGCAGATGATTTGATACGTGTCGGTGAGAAGTATTTATTGCCATTATTCGATGTGAATCGAATCAAAACTGCAATTTTATCCGAACCGTCTAAAGCTGATGCTGTTGTTGAAGCGTTCAAAGGGTAATAATTTTAATTGTTATACAGTGTGGCTCAAATGAACGTTCCTAATTCTTACGACTGAGCATGCGTACATTCTATTATGACTTAGTTGAGGTGGTCTATTGCCGGGCGATTTGAATATTTCAAGGAGTTATGGGGTAGTTTTAGAGAATATTTTGGCAAAATTAGAGCTTCATAGTTTATTGAGAAATCGGTGAAAAAAGCAACTATCCTAGCGCGGAATAATCTACTTTGAAATTTTCGCCCAAATTGGGTGCATTTTTTGTAATTGCCGCATTTTGTGATATCAATAAGAGCTGCATAAGAACTAGGGACATTTAGTTGAAACACACTGTATGATAGAATAAAAAATTAATTCCATTTACAGATTTGGTATCGATTTGGAACGTTATCCGTCGTTAGAAGAGAGCTTTCTAAAATGCTAATTACTTGTTTTAAATAAAGAATGATATTAATTTTGCGATTTTCTCCCTCTTCATTGTTCCAAAAATAGGTCCTTTTCAATAATTATTGAAGATCCACCGGATAGTTTAAAGGTTAGTATTGATAGTTTATTATTAATGGATAGCGTCACAATCATCGGCCTTGATTAAACTATTTCAACTAATTAAATAATCTTAATTATAGTAATAAAAGTACATTGTTTTTATTATATAAGTCTACAAAGAATTTATGCTTCAGTTAATAATAACAGTGCACCTGATCTAATACAGTTTCTGTATTTAGACATCGATTATATTCAAACTCTGATAACTCGAATAATTCCATCCGTACTGGTGTAACAAGTTTTTAAATCAATTCGTTAATTAATTCCACATCAGGAATAATTGAATAATTAACGAATTCGAAGTATTAGACGTCATTATCTCCAAATTACACTGGAATACCCGTTGTTTTTTTGTAGTTAAATGTTATTTATTCGATTATTGTTGAGACTTTTTGTTAATAAACGACGATGAAAATATTTAAAGTGAATGGAAATTGAATATTGAATATTCAAAAGCCATTCGGCCGACTATTGTTCGAAAATTCGATTTGTCATTCGTTTATACTCGAGTATTTCCATTTTTAATTTTCGAAAAAATTCAGTAGTACTGTATTTTAATTGATCCACCACAATAACCGTTCAATTAGCATCCGGTCTAACAAATATTTGGTCAACGTACGGCTTTTTGTCCGTTTACAGAGGTAATCTAAGGAGTCGGTACGGTAAATGGAAGGTCGCCATTCTCGTGGAAAGTCTTCAGTAGTTGAATTGTGTTAAAATTTCGTAGCTAATTTTCGTGAAATCGATTTTCCAAACCGGGAAAAACTGAGCGATTTTCTTCAACGAATCTATGCTTTCTAATTGTGCCTTTCTCTTTAATTAAACGAATCCGATTGTAGAAGATATCGTAATTTACCATAATTCAATAAATGTTAAAAATTATGATTGTTTTGTAAAAACGAAGGAAACAATACGGCCGGATTTAATTATGTTGAAACAAAATAATGGAGGGGCTTGTTTATAGAAAGTCTGTCTTTTTACCATTTCATACCATAACTAAAGCGGGTAACAGGCACATCTCGAACACTGTGCAGTTGTAATTTTTTAAGTTGTGCTATAATTTTTATTGATTATTAGGACTATTATTGATAATATGTGTCTGATTTTGTGTTTATATCAAATTTGGATGTTTTGAAGTTGAATAAAATGACAACGGAGTCTTTCAGTGATGGTGAAGTATGTATTTACGATAATTTAGCGTTGTTTTTTCGATATTAATCAAGTTTATTTTAATTTTAATGGACAAGCTATTTTCAGTGATGTTCATTATTATGATAATTTATAGTATTGTAGTCGAAAAAAATGTTTTTAATTATTTTTAGTTTTAACGATCGTCGTTCCGTAAATTGGACATGAAACGATGCCATCAGAAAGTTACCTCTTTTCTACCTATGATTTTCTATGTTAGTAGAATACAGCGTTTCTAATGATTATAAATAATGGATAGGAATTGTTTGTTTGTCGGCTTTAATTTTGTTTACTTTACTATTCGTTGTTTTCAATTTTTTTTCTCGTTTTTCTCGCAGTTTGCCCAGTCAAAGTCCAAGTTTGAATTTTATTCTAATCCAATAATGAATAACATCGAAACAATCCGAACGCACCTTAGAAAATATTCCAGAAATAATTAAAAGTTTTGTTTTATCGACCTCTATTGTGTTTTTTAATTAAAATATTTACATTTTTTTGTACTTTGTGGAACGAAAGACCTCGACCTATGCGACTTTAACATAAATGCAACTTTATCAACAATTATTTCCATTGATTGAAGATTTAGAACGGATCGGATGACCTGACGGATTAGCTAATTAGAACTGTACTTGTTCTACTTAATTTCGGCCGACTTCACTACAAATTTAGCCAAATCTTCTGTGTTGGATTTGGCAGGTGCGAAATGACCGGCGAATCCAAGGTGATCGACTCTTGAAATTAATAGCAATAATTAAAAAGTGATTACAAAAGAACTGGATATTTTCCAAGAATCAATTTTGAACGCATCGTTAAAATGATTGGGGTTCAATGCCAATTCGGTGGACTTCAAGAAGTTTTAAAGTTTTTCAATTTTTGTTTGAATAATTCACAAGAGAAAGTTGTATAGTCAAACTTTTAAATCAATTTATACACTTTAGGCGGCTATAAATAGTTTGTCGTTTGATTGCTAGATGTCACTGTTGTAATTTGAGATTTTTATTAAATTTTTAGTAAACTTACTATTGGTGTTGGAATTTTGCAAGCTATACTTTATACTTTCTCAAAAAATAAAGATATCGCATTATAATCTACACAATTTCTTTATATTTTCTTGATTTGACCAAAATAGAGAACTGCAACGTTAAGTTTATGTTTGATAACGATAGATAGCGCAGCTATAGCTGTCAGCGACATAACCTCAATTTAACCTAATTTTGTTGTTGTCATTGGCCCGCAGGTACACGAGTCGGTTAAAGATCGTCGTTCAGTTGATTTAGAGAGCGGCCAGGTGAACGTTGATACAACAACAACAACAATAACAACAGAGAAACAAATTCAAAATCATAAACAAGGTGAACACGAATTTACAACTGTAACAACGTTTCGAAAAAAGCGTCGTCCTGTACGTTTTGTGTTGATCCGTTTAGTAATTATGTTGGCTTTATTATCAATTTTGGTCGGTTTTGGAGCGATTGTTTGGTATTTCTTTGGCTGGCAATTTGTTATACAATTAGGCCTGGTTGTTATTGTTGCATATTTCGTTGCGTTTTTAGTTGGGAAATGGAGGTGGTTTTATGTGGCTCACAAGACCGCTCCAAGAGATATCAGGTATTTCCGTTATAATTTACTTTAAAAAACTGGTTTTGGAGTTTGTACGTAATTAGTGTTTACATGTAATATTGATGAGACTAGCAGTTTTGTTATAAATTTCCCCACAATAAAGTTATAACAAATAAATTATTGCTAATATTTGGATTTGCTCTAGGGCTTTGTACAGTTATAGCCGTCTTCTAGTACAAGTGAAGATTTTCGATCGGAAAAATCTCACTTTATCGGAATTATTCCAACAGAACGTCAAGAAACATCCCCATAAACCCTGCATACTTTTCGAAGACCAAGAATGGGATTTTATTCAAGTATTTTATCGATTAATTTAAATAAAAATGTATCTCTATCTCTTGATAATTATAGGTCGAAGAATACAGCAATAAGATAGCGAATATTTTTAAAAGTCATGGCTATAAACGTGGCGATAAAGTTGCATTGTTCTGCGAAAATAAGCCGGAATTTATCGCAATATGGTTAGGTTTATCGAAATTAGGTGTTATCGTACCATTAATTAATACCAATCAACGTTTACAATCATTAGTACATTCAATTAACATCGGCCTAAGTCAGGCTGTTATCTTTGCCGGTGAATTAACTGAAGGTAAACAATTACAAATTAATTATAGTCATTGCACATTTAATTATATTATTTTAATGATTCGTTCCCAATATTTAAATTGTTTGTTTTGTAGCAATTGTTGAGATTCTGGATCAAATCGAATCGAAAGTTGCCCTATATCAGTTCAATTGTAATAAAACTGTGAATAGAATCGATCAACGTTTCCAAGATCTTGATAGTTTAATCAAAGAGGCACCATCATCACCGCCTGAAATTAATGATAAACCGAATCATCATGATCATTTATTATATATTTATACATCTGGTACAACCGGTTTACCCAAAGCTGCCGTTATTAGTAATTCAAGGTATATTATCTTAAATATTACAAAGCAATTGTTACATTGAAAACAATCAATTAGTTATGGGGGAATTGTAAATTGAATTTATCAATAGTATGGAATGAATTAACAATTGTTTTATAGTACGCCTCTATTGATATTACAGTCAAGTTGAATTTTACGACTTTTAATATTTTGAAAATTACACTTTAGATACATCTTTATAACTGCCGCAATTCATTGGTTGTTAGAATTTAAAGATAATGATCGTTATTATACACCATTGCCGCTCTATCATACAGCCGGCGGTTGTATGACTGTTGGACAAATGTTGATTTACGGTTCAACTATTGTTATAAGAAAGAAATTCTCAGCTAGCGCTTATTTCCCTGATTGTTCCAAATATAACTGTACTGTAAGTCTCAATATTTCCGAATTTATAGTTTAATAATTATCGATAATTATAGATAGGCCAATATATTGGCGAGATGTGCCGTTATATTCTATCAGTACCGCCAAAACCCACCGATACATTCCACAATCTCCGGATGGTTTACGGGAATGGTCTACGGCCGCAAATCTGGACGGAATTCGTTGAACGTTTCAATATACCGAAAGTTGGTGAATTTTACGGCGCCACAGAAGGCAATACTAATATCGGTTAGTTTAATTATAAATTAAATTCAAAATTTTATAATCGACATGAATTTCAGCCAATATTGATAATACAGTGGGCGCTATCGGTTTCGTTTCACGTATCCTACCGCAAGTCTATCCGATATCGATAATAAAAGTCGATCAATATACGGGCGAACCGATACGCGATGCACGCGGTCTTTGTATGTTGTGCGAACCGAACGAACCCGGTGTATTTATCGGTAAAATTATACCGAATAATCCATCAAGAGCCTTCTTGGGCTACGTAGATGAAGAGGCGTCAAAAAAGAAAGTCGTACACGATGTTTTCCAAAAGGGCGATCAAGCTTTCCTTTCCGGTACAATGATTAACAATTATCACTCAATATTATCGATATTATTGTAATTGCAGGTGATATTTTGGTGGCCGATGAATTCGGTTATTTGTATTTCAAAGATCGCACCGGTGATACGTTCCGTTGGAAAGGCGAGAATGTTTCAACATCGGAAGTTGAAGCGATTTTGAGTAATATCATCGAATATAAAGATGTGATTGTTTATGGTGTTGAAATCCGTGGACAGGAGGGACGCGCCGGTATGGCAGCTGTTTATGATCCTGATTGTACTGTGGATTTAAAAAAATTGGCCGAGAATGTCAAGAAAGCACTACCATCGTACGCCAGGCCGATATTTATCCGTATACTAAAGAAACTCGATCTTACCGGTACCTATAAGTTGAAAAAGAACGATCTGCAAAAAGAAGGTTTCAATCCGAATATAATTAGCGATAGCATTTATTATTTGAATAGTAACGCTAATTATGAACTGGTTACAAATGAAATTTATACGAAAATCAACAATGGAGAAATTCGAATTTAAACAATTATTTATTGTAATTATTTCCACTAATTGTAATTGTTTCTTTTATGTTTAAATAAGGGGGAAGTATTGTTTTCTAGATCTGTAGTGTTTTTTTCGATTTTTTGCCTTTTTAAAGATCACTGTGATTCTTCGTAATTGACTGAAAAGAAGCAAACTAAATTTAAAAATAAACGGAGCATTCTTCAACAATAATATTCAATACAATTCTCCGATCATCGCCGCAATTGACAGGAATCTCGAAATTTTCAAATCGATGATTCATGGGAATTGGATTGTTTATTTATACGTAAAGGGCGTATTTTTTATATACGTATTTTTAATAAAATCAGTGTTCCAGGTTGTTTTATAATTGTTGGTAATTTTCCTTATTTGTGTTAAAAAATACAACAATCTTTTCGTATACAGTCTCGTTAATTTGACCCGCCACATCCATACAAAGCAAATAGTACAAATACTCCATCAATTACAGTTGATTTAGCATCTATACTCTATTTTTAAACTAGGAGGAGTGATTTAAATTTCGCGCGCCCAAATGCTACCTTCCTATTGGCTATTTCACAGACAATTTACACAACTCAAAAGTTTGATATTAGTATTCTAATGTATTGCTTGTTAATTATAAAAATTAGTTCTAATCAGGGAGCTAAATATGCTAGAATTAAAGTAAAAACGAGTCATAATTATTTAAATTTACAGACAAAACGATTTAGTGTTTGTTTCTAGTGACTTTTTCTGTGTAAACCCGGCTTTAGTTTAAAAATAAAGTTCCTATAGTAAGATGAATAGACATAGGAATAAAGTTGTAATTGCTTAGAAGACCCTTTTAAGAAGTTTTGCCTAAAAAGCCGAATTTTGAGTCACTTGGGTCTTAAAAATTAGTGTAAGTAGCATAAAGATAACTTGATCGCTTTTAAACCGAGTGATTTTGTAGATAACTCGGTAACGGCTTATTTCGGCTTCTTTAAGTAACATTTTTGCCTAAAAGACCGAATTTTAGGCCAGTTTTGCTATTGAATAGCCAAAAATAGCCTGTATTTCGAAAAACTCGAAATAATTACAGACAGATTTTGTAACGGCTTTTTGTGGAGAGTCGACGGCTGAAACGGGCGCCAGTCGCACTAGCGCCGGCTCTGCCTCCGGCCATTCCGAAAGTTTATTCACATTTGAAAATCCACGAATTTTATCGATATCGCCGATAATTTTATTCTACTTCTATATTCAGAGACACTCAAATATTGACGTAGATTTTACGTAACTCCGGCTATCTGTACTTCTTGGGATTATTGAGCACAATATTTCGTTATAATTGTGCAATATAATGGAAGAATTGTAGTTGATAGATGCGAGAACTAAAATAAGACCAGACCGATCGATAATTGGGCGAATTTCTATAATCAATAGAATATTGAAAACAGTAGAGGTTTGCTTTTTTTAACAAAATCACATAAATCCAGATCGTACAAGATTTATTTAGAATTGCTGAAAAGATTTAAATAATAATAAAAATAAACATTGAAGTTTACATTGATAATTACAAAATGATAATTGAAATCGAAATTTGTAAATTTTTAGCATTAGCCCAGAGGACGGAGACTTGGCGGTCGAGCGAACAACTTTTCCATTCAATCAACCCAAAATACAACATAGAGGGGAAAGAAAAACAAGTACCAAGTAGAAAACGTGTTGAAACAGCAACAGCGGTAGTTTAACCTTCAGTTTATTCTATTCTGGCTAACGATAAACTATAAAGAAACACACACAAACAACTACCCAACATTTATTTCAGTCTCACTCATTGGAGACGTGTGTTTTAATTCGTTTAAATAGAATTTAGTGGTGTTTTTTTATTTATTCTCAATTGTATTGTAGTGCGGGGTGACTATCTGTATTTGTATAAAATTGCGTTTGTGTGTATGCGCGTCCAGTCGTGTGGTGGTCTTTTTAAAATTGTTGCAAGTTGAGCAGTGACGAGTAGTGCCAGCGGTGCGCTCGCCAGCTAAACTCGTCGTGATCTCCACACTAGTTGCTTGTAGGTCGCCCACTTTCCACCAAATACAACCACCAAACGTAAATATAATTCGATTATTGCATTTTTCCGTTATCTAAAGCATATTTGTAGATTAGATAAGAATGGTTGGCAAAGAGATCGAGAATAATGGTATGCCCGGTTTCCAATTCCACAAGCCTGAAAAACTGACGAAATGGGAAAGTTTCCAACGTGCCATTTACAATCCACGAACCAAACAATTCTTGGGCCGCACCGGTAAAAACTGGGGTAAGTCTCAATTATTATTATCGACAATTGGAAAGTATCACAAATATTTGGATTATCAAGCGGGACTAGATTAGAAGTTGACATTTCAATAAAAATCGATCGATTCCGTTTATTCTCTTTTGCTAAAACAAGAATTTACCTTTAGTTAAGAAAATTCCACATGAAACTAGTCCGAACCGAATTAAAATAAACGTCCTCTCTTAGATTACACAATTTTACTTATTAGATTTTTCGTATTTTTAGAGCTATAGGGTGGCGATATATCAACAACAATAATAATAACGCTGATAATCCAAGGCCAATGTTAATCCCTTTTAAAAACACACCCTACTTTTATTTCATCGTAATTAACGATTCGTCCTTCTACATCTATTCCTGGCTATTCGTACACACAATTTCTGAGAAGATGTTGTTATAGCGCACTTGCAACGACCCGATTTCATATTTTTATAATAAATTCACATTACAAAATCCAACATTTAATTATTGTTTATCTCATCCCGATAAACATCGATTAGATTTCATTAAATGCATTTTTATCAACGAATATTTCCTTATTTTATTACAATTCACGAAAACTCGATCGCTCTATTGTATTGTGGAACTGTTTAGGGAATTAATTGGGAATTTTCATCTAGAACAGGATGTAAATGACGCGTTTACAAATTTATATTTATCATACAGATGTATTAAATATATTGGTGTTATAATTAGAACTTCCTACGATTTTGAATTTTCAACGAGAACGGCGAAAAATCCACCACAATTCTGCAAAATCAACGTCCATCTCGCCGGAAAAACCACAATTGAGATGCTTGACAATATCCACGATCGTATTATAGAATTTAACACAATTAAACTATCAATTACATATCGGATATATAACGTGTCTCCACAATGATGCCCTTATTTGTCTCTAAATTTATACCGAGGAAATTGTGGAATAATCCGGAAATTGTGGTGTAAACTGATATTTACACAAACATTGATATGTGAAATTACGTAATTTGTACTTGAATAATTAGAGAGAAACAAAAAAACCGCATATAGTTGTTAATTTTTCACATTGTTTAAATTCATATTTGTGACTGTTAAATTAGTGTTTTAATTTAATTTTCTTTTTATAAGGTTAACGTTACGAGTAATCGGTGGGAATCCCACATTGTGCAATATTGAATTAAAGAACCTGGCAGGTGGTCGTAAAACGTGACGCTAGAATTACACGAATTCCACTGTAATCAGACATTTTCATTGCTCCTGCCTGTTTCTAGAGCGATAATAGACCTATTTAGTCTATTTTATCGCAACAAAATTGTAGTTGGTTGGAATTCCAAGAATTGTGGGGACACGTTGTACAATAAGATGTGTCATCTCGTTGAGATTTAACAGTAATTACTAGAATTATTAGACTATAAACAAGATAATTTAACATGATTTAATAATCAAATAAAATTACATTATTCTATTATTTTTTCTATAAATTTTGGCGATAATAGAATTTAAGGCTTTTAAATGTTCTCCACAACAATTCCAGTGTAGAATAAATTTGATTCGAGAAAGCAAACCTAGTAAAATTCCTCTATTGGTTGTAATAAAATTAGAGACAATATTATACCGGTTATCCATTAACCAATAAATAGTTTTATTGTATTTGTGTAATTTGCTTTATTAAAATTTTAGTGTTGTTAAAGGCGTCGCGGTGTCCTTTGTCCACTTTCAACTGTTGCAGAATTTTAATTACGCCACGCGATTTAGTTTTGAAATCGAAATTATATAAGAAATTGGTTGATCGGCACGAATTTGACACCTCAATGCCAATATTCTTTGTTATTGTTGAAAATTTAATCGATTCGTGTTTTTTTCCAGGTCAATTGTTAATTTTCTACACAATATTCTACATAATATTGGCTGCACTATTCGCTATCTGTATGCAAGGTTTACTTGCAACATTAGACGATAAGAAACCAAGTCGTATATTAGATGATAGTTTGATTGGTACAAATCCCGGTTTAGGTTTTCGTCCAATATCCAATTATACAGAAGAGGGATCACTAATATGGTACAATTTAAAAAATCAAACAACTAGCAAAAAATGGATACACCTGTTAGATGAATTCCTTGAAGGTGATTTTTTATCTGTATTTACGTATATTTAATCTCGAATTACAATACAATAATCACTGATAAAAATTTTATATTGTTATTTTTCTTAATATTCCAGATTACGCCACAAATCAAACCGGTGAAAATTTCCAAGAATGTAGTTTCGAGAAACGTCCGGACCCCGGACACGTTTGCACTGTAGATTTAAGCAATTACGGGCCTTGCAGTCCGCAAAACAACTACGGTTACGGGACTTCATCACCTTGTGTCTTCTTAAAATTGAATAAAGTCGCCGAATTTCGAATTTCTTTACAAAATTACTCAACAATTAAATTTACAGATATTCGGCTGGCAGCCGGATTACTACAAAACACCCCATCCAGATATGCCAAGCGAGTTGAAAGACATCATCGATGAAGTAAAGATTTATTACCGATAAAAATAAGCTAATTCAACAATTAATTTCCAGTTACCGGAAGCGAATAGAACTCAAGTGTGGATAAGTTGTCACGGCGAGAATCCCGTCGATAAGGAGAACGCATTGGGGTTCGCTTATTATCCAAGTCGCGGCTTTCCCGGCTATTATTTCCCTTACGTTAATTTGGCTAATTATTTGAGTCCTCTGATTGCCGTTCAGATACGCAATCCGAATCGTAAGATAAATTTTTGTATTATTTGCACAATTTTAATTTTCTCTTTAAAGCGAACGTTATTATCAACATCGAATGCCGCGCCTGGGCTAAGAATATCCGATATGTCGGTAGTAATCTCCAACGGGAAGGATCCATACATTTCGAGATGTTGGTAGATAATTGATTGAAGAAAACGAATTTCATTTTAAGTTAAATTAGTTCAAGTTAATTATTAGGCATTGTACTTATAGTTGTTTTATGTTTCACTTATCTGTCTCGTTTATTGTTGAATTTGTTTCTTTTATTGTTTCTTGCTTGTATTCAATCGACTTGTAATTATATCGTTTTCTAACGAAAACAATTTTCCAGTTTTCTATTAAGAAAATCAAAGAGAAATGAATAAAATTGGAAATAATTGCAACAAATCCATTGTATTTTGATACCAAATCGATTCGACCGAAAGGTTGGGCTATTTCCGGCCGAATTTAATTATAATCAAATTATAGGTGTGCTTGTGTTTATTCAAATAATTTTATTTGAAAAATACTCGAATATAATTAAAAAAATTTTGGTTTTAGGCAAGGGACACAGCCGTCATTTCGTTAATTAATCAGTTGATTCAAATTAAATTCCCATTAAAATACATTAATACAGATCTACATTACACCTAATTAAAGTTCAAAAAATTAAGTAATTATTCAGGCACTGATAATTTCTTCTGGTGGCTCTCCCAGGCGATTTTCTTTAACTGTTCGGACATTGCGCGTCCGGTGTCCTGCACCATTTTAAAGAATTTGCCATTTTGATTCTGCAACAGAATGTAGGGGTGATCGAATTCTACCATTGCACCATTCTCCATCACTAATACTTTATCGCTATCCATGATCGTATTCAAACGATGGGCGACTGTAAGTACCGTACAATTAGCGAAATTCTGCCGTATAGTTTTCTGTATTAAAGCATCAGTTTGTGGATCAACGTTAGCGGTAGCCTCGTCTAACATTAGAATTTTGTTATTACGTATAATAGCACGCGCTAGACAAATTAATTGTCGCTGACCAACGCTATAATTAGAACCGCGATCCATTACGCGATACTCTAAACGATTGATTACATTCGCTGGATCTTTCAATTCGACTAATTCTAACGATTTATACAAAACATCATCGCTGTACTCGTCGAACGGGTCCAGATTGTACCGTAAAGTACCCGAAAACAATACCGGATCTTGCGGTATAATCGAGATTCTTGAACGCAAAATTTCCAATTGTAGATCTCTCGTATCGACACCATCAATCTCAATACAACCTTTAATATTAGCCAAACGGAACAGAGCTGAGATTAACGATGATTTCCCGGCACCTGTCCGCCCGACAATCCCGACTTTTTCGTTCGGCTCGATCGTCAGAGTCAAACTTTTCAACACCAAAGGCGCATTTATATCGTACTTTAAACCCATATCGTTGAAGATGATTTTACCGCGATTCGGCCAATCGGCCGGCAGTTGTTTCGGCTTGCCCGGCTGGTGATCTTTGGGCAAATCCTTATATTCAAGCACCCGTTCCACGGACATTAGTTGATTGGCCACCTCGGCCGACTGACGTATTCCCCATTGGACGAAACCTGTTAGAGCGGTAGCTTGGGTTATTGCCAAACCGACCTCGCCGCCCTTCAAACCGAAACCTGCCAAAAATCAATTTTTAGAAATCGGCATATTGGGTCAATTGTCAATTTACTTTCGCCGAATGTGAGGAAACTGAACGTGACCAATGCGATGAAAATGAAACATAAGATATCGAGATAGAAGCCGAACGCTGAACTGGCTGCAATGAACATAAACCAAGCGCTCGTATGGTAGTCTTGGTGTTTATCGAATTCGTCGCGGAGAATGTTCTCTGCTTGGAAGGCGCGGATTGTTGTCAGGCCCTGGAGGGTGGCGTTCAAATGGGTGAAAACAGGACTCCTCACTGGAATTAAATCATAGAATTAAACCGTTTTAACATCTTCTTATAACGCACTTATCCCTTCTAATCGCTTGATATTTTTGCTCGATTTGAGGTAGACTTTTCTCATAAAAATAAACACGAATCCAATTACCGCTACAATTATCAAGAAGTACGGATTCACTATTGTTATAAGTACCAACGAACCGACCATTGTTAACATAATCTACAATTGGTGGTTAATAATTGATAAATTTGATTAAATATTCGAACCTGTCCGGCATCTAGGATAGCCTTCGGTAACAGTTCGTCGATAGCGCCGATATCTTTGGAGAAGCGATTCAAAATACGTCCGCTAGGATTCGTATCGAAGAACCTCATACTGGCTGTTATAACGTTTGTAAACAGATTATCGTGTAATTTTTGCGAACTTAACATTGCTAATTTGTAAAATAACATCGATCTAGTCAATGCGAATATAAATAACGATGCAATTAAACCGCCGTAAATATACAAACACAATTCCGTCGACCATTCTGGTGTTGTTGATAAATAAACCGTTTGCATTGTTGACGAATTCGTCAACGGTATCGTTGTAACATTCCGAAATTCCTCAATATTCGTCCAGAAACCGACGAAATAATCCACACCACTGGCGCAGGCTTGCGTTATCAAGTACAAGATTAAAACGATAGCCACGAAACAAATATTGCCACCGCTCAATAAGTATTTGAAAAATAAAGAACCGTGCACTTTGCCTTTTGATGATTCCTCTTGTAGGTCTTTCAATTTAATCTCGTTCTCCTCCAATTCCTCATTAATCTCTTCTTGCATTAGACTTTCCGGGATGCTCAAATCGCTAATAGCACTTGGAACAGATGATGACCGGCTCTAAAAGTTGTTCAATTATTTATACATTTTCAACAATATACAAACAAGAAAAATCTACTCTAATGGAAACTTGTCGTGTCAGTTTGACCTGTTCGACCACTTTCGTTTTATCTTCATTTGAAATTTCCGGCTCTGTTTGTAATAATTTCGCGTAGATCGTATCGCTGTTGGCTAAATTGTTGAAAGTGCCGCGATTCTCAATGTAGCCCTAAATCAAAATCGATATTAATAAATCAATGATTGAATTTCTATAATTACATTATTCAAAATCAGGATCTCATTAGCATTTTTTAGATGGTACACTTGATGTGTCACCAAAATCCTCGTCTTGTCGGCTAAATAACCATTGATGCATTCATTATAGAGATGTTTCGATACGTGTATATCAACCGCCGATAACGGATCGTCTAACAAATAAATGTCAGCGTCCCGATAGACGGCTCTAGCTAGATTGATTCTAGCCTTTTGGCCGCCACTCAAAGACGCCCCGCGATCACCAACAATCGTACCGTCACCATCCGGGAATTGTTGGAAATCCTTCTCCAAAGCGCACGCTTTCACCACCTGGTTATATTTGCGTTTATCGTACGCTGCTCCAAATAGAATATTTTGGCGCAACGTAGCCCCAAACACCCACGGTTCCTGGGAGGCATACGAAATCGTCCCGTTAACTTCCAGATTACCTTCAGTTATGAATAATTCGCCGAGTATCGTTTGTAATAACGAACTTTTACCGCTACCAACCGGGCCGATTATTGCCAATAATTTGCCTTTCTCTACAGTTAAATCAATATGACTCAAGGCATTATCTGTTGTGTTTTCTTTCCATTTTACTGTTAAATGTCGTAATGATAACATTGTCTTTTTCTTTTTCGTTTCATTGTTGTTTTGTTGTAGACTATCAACAGCAACAAATTCCTCATTCAACATGAATTGTTGTAGCCGCTGGATAGCAACAAGGACTTCAGCAATCTCGGATATACCGCGTACGAACATTGTTGACATTGTTTGCGATAAAATATTGAAGTACGACATAAAAACAAATACCTAAATTTCAAAAGAATTAACAATCAGATAAATTTTAATACACAAGTGTTACTTTAGCCGCTGTGATTTCTTGATCGGTTAATGCCATTGTTAACAATGCACAAAACAAAGCGACACGTGTTGTAAACAAATTGAATGTCATAAACAAGCCGCGTACATACGATGATTTCGTTACAATTTTCAATTCGGCTTTGCGTGCCAAACGTATTAATTTCGTAAACGGTCTCTCCCAAGCATACATTTTGATCACTTGAACGCCGGATATGATCTCATCCATCAGTCTTACTCTCTCATCAGTTTTCAGGGCGGTTTTTTTACGGTAAATTGCCGATAATTTCCCAGTATAACCTACAATTGAGCGAATAAATCAAAATTCTACGAAATTTCACTGAATTGTACTCTGTAGCGGTACGACTAAGAAGACGGGAATTATCCCGATGATTCCAGCATAACCGGCTTCGACGTAGAGGAAATAAGCAACGATTAACGCTGCTGTCGGCGCTATCCACATGTGATGAATGAATATTGATACCATATCGAAACGGCTAACATCATTAGATAACAGATTCACTATTTTACCAGACGCTGTGTCAGCTAACGCTGTCTTACTCAGCCGTAAAGCCTGTTTTCAAACGCAAATTAATTCAATTATCGTCCGGATTTTAGAAATTACCTTTCTGTAGATGAGCGCACAACAAGCAGCCCTAACTTTCATGCCATAATGGAAGGCGTTCATAACGTATTGATTGATAAATAAGGCACTGATGGCATTTAAGGCAACAATCGCTCCAGCGTACCACAGGGCGGATGTTCGTGTGACTGTTGTATTCGGCCGGAAATGGTCCAATAGTTTGCCCAACATTAATGGTTGTGTTAAACGTACTAGTAAATCCATTGTAAATAATATAACACCTAAATATAGATATTCTGGCCAAAATGTTGATATTAATACTTTCAATAAACTCGGTTTTATTTTGGGGTTCTTCTTAATTCGCTCCATATGCCTCAACCACTTACTACCAATAAAACATTAGTCAAATTCAACGATATAGAGGGTGGTTTACCTTTCTAATCTATCACCTAATCGGGTACTTCTATCGCTGATTATTGGGCTGTATAAATCGTCAACTTCTAGCGTTTTCCGATAGCCTTTCTTGAACATACCCAATGTGTATCTGGAAGAAAATTCAATTAGACACCGAAAAACTCCAATTTTTAAACCGCATAAATCTATTGAAGACTGAAGAGTGGCAGATGGTTTATAATTGATTGTTACGCCTAAAACGCACATATCCCGTTCAAGTGGACCCTTCAATTAACAATATTGTAGGCATCACGATAATGAGATTACGATTAAAATTAGTACAGGAAGTTCGAATTGAGTGTTCGATTCGGGACACATTCTAGACTGCATTAAACATTTGGCTAGTTTAGAGGGCTGTTCTAATGTTTATATAGCTGGTAGTTTGTCAGAAATTCATTTATCATTATCGCTTTTCGAAATAGAACCGAGTGGATTTCGAACGTTCCGGTTGAAATTGAAACATCTGTTTGAGCAAATCTTACAGAAATTGTCACGTTCAATCATTAAAATTTTCTCATTCAGTGGTCCTCGGCGTTGAGGACAGAATTAGGAAATACGAACAAGTCTAACAAGATTGTTGGGAGTTCTCTAAATTACTAACAAAATAAAAAAACTTTCTAGTTCACGACAATTAATTGATAACCTTGTACGACTCCTACTAATCAGATTCTGGTTTTAATTCTTGTTATCAAATTAGACAGACGTGAGTGCGAGTTAGTTTTCTTCAAAGATATTTAAGAGGCTTATCTAGAAGGGAGTGTTCTATCTGTTCAAATACAGACAACATCTACAGTTATTCTACATGAATTAAAATCGAATTATAATTAGAAATAAACGGAATACTCACGTGAAACACAACACTGAGAACACATTGGCTTTATCCCGTGGATTCGGATTGATATGTTCCTTTGTAATATCCATCGTTGTACTAAAGTAACAATAGAAAAATTAATAGACAATTATTTGAAAGTAATAACATTAATAATAGTGGTAATAAATGATAGTACATGATGTTTTAAACGTATGAAGAATGATTCGACACTAAATAAATTGATGTTATTTGTGTTGAAACCATATGGTGACATTCAGAACAATTAAATATTAGATAGACAATTCTAATTTGTCGTTCAAGTGTTTTGTTATTATTGTTGGTCTTGCATTTCTATAAAATGACTATGTCAATCAATTTCAAGGGGATTAAATTGAGCTTAATTTGGAAATTCTATATTAATGACGATGCTTTTTCTCTGCTTATTTATCACCAAATCTGAACAAAAGGGTATTTCCGAAATCAGTCCAATTTAAATCCTGAATCATTGCACAATTTGGGGGCGACAAATAGTAACAATCAACATGATAATACGACGAAAAAGTAATTACTTTGTAGAATTTATGAGCAGGTAAATCCCCAATAAATAAATTAATTGTAGACTTTTAAGAAGTGTTGATAAGTGGATTATTCAGGCGACGAGTTTCTTTAATTGTTCTGTTTATTATTCATTGTTCAAAAAAGTGGGAATCTGGAAAAATCCGAAATTTGCTAATTTTGCGTATCGTTATTACAATACAATCCGATTTGTTTATACTTGTGCACAAGTTTATTAAACAGAAACCTAATTTGTGTAATCATTATTCAAACAATGGTTTAATGAAACCGAAATTAAAAATAATGCACCCATTATTGTTTCAAATTTAAATGAAAGCGCTATGCGATAAGATAAGGAACTACGAGGTTTCAATGCCGATTCATTACAGCTAAAATTAGTGGAAATTCGGCTTTAGACTCGTGTAATTTGTGAATAAAATTCGAGTTCTTTTCAAGGAAATAAACACGACAATTATGTCATTCGAGTCAATGTTAAAACGTTTGTCTGCCGGCAAGGCGAACGAGTTCACAAATTCTAAAAAATTAGAATTGGCCCTTTTCAATATCGGCCGATATTTCGCGAATCATGCCTTTCGACCGAAACAATCAGAATTCTATTCTATCGCACATTAATTATGATCGTCAAGGCTGAATTATTTGTTAAATAATAACTTCAATTTCTAGTTAGACGCGAATTTCTTGCACGTCCGCGAATGGAGAACAAACTCGAAATTTGTTATTCTAAAGGGAAATTCAACATACCTTGGGTGAATAAAATCGAGATGAAAATCAGAAATAAAACTCGCGATTTCTATTTATAAATTCGTAAGATTCCTAGCATTACACACAAGCACTTGCACATACACACCGACAAAAACCGCACTAAAATCGGAATAAATCACATAATTTACTTCGTTGAAATGCGAATATTGTGATTTTATTTCGAAAATTTCCAATACGTCGATGAGTCGAATCGAAACGTTCCACCTACCGGTCTAACAGTCAGTCGCCAACTGACTCAGTACAACTTGTGTGGTGCTTTTGGCTCAAAAAACCAGATAGATTTGGAGAATGGGAGAGATGGGGCGATCCGGTAATCGTTTGGTATGGTAAAATTCGGGAGATTTGTTCAATTGTTGGGCGATAATGCTAGAATGACGAAATTCCGCTAAATTTTAAATGAACGTACTTATTCTGTGTTGTTTAATTATAGTTCGGAGTCGGCATAACCAAGGACATCAGCATCGGAATCTTATTTATAATAATAATCAAAGTACAACAAAAAAAAATCCCACTAATTATGTTAAGATAAATGATTTGCAAATTAAATTGTGTTTCCATTTTCGGGTTATCAGCCATAAATAACTCAAAATTAAATTCGGTTCTGTTTACTTGCATGAATCTCAGAATTTCCAAAGACAATACTACCAATTTATCGCCGATGATTTCGTTCTGTCGTTGAATTTCTGCTATTATTGGAAATGAAGATACCGTGAAAACAACCGTTTCATCTTCCATAGCGATTAGAAAAACTGTTTGTAATCGTGTTTGTTTACAGACGATTTATTTCGAATACAGTTAAATTAAGTTGAGGCTACTTTAAAAGCAATAAAAATCTTTATGGTGTAAAGGCTTGATTAGAGCGAGTGCTTTAAATTTGTTCCGTCTATTGAGAAATCGTGCTATAATTAGAAGCTTTTCAAAATTGCCCACAAGGGATAGACTACCAGCTCAATTTCTTGAATACGGTACCCTTTTGGAAGCCCATTTTTGGCTAGAGCGATAGTGGGTTGATAATACTCACCACCTGAATGAAGCTCATTTTGCTAGGGTTAGGCTAACTAGGGGATGATAATTCTGCAATTTTCGAGTACAAAGAAATCTTATTTGAATTTGCTGAAAAAGCGTAATTGATTCGATTTGTTTATTTCGAATTTCATCACCACTTCTTTTTGTTGTTGTTTCGTTATCACCATCAGAACGAACGTGTTAGTTTTCAGCCACGCTGGCGCTACAATTATTTATTTGTAAATAGTGTGATCTGAGCCTCTTATTTGAAAATTTTACAACAAATTTTAATGTGTTTATATTTTAAGATTTTACTATTTCTATGTAAGTTAAATGGGGAAAAATAAAAGGAAAACGTAAAGCAATAATAAATGTACAACTTGAGACAACAACCATCCATTTCCAAGAAATAAAAATAGAAAATTATTGAGAAGCAACAAATACACGAACGATTTATTTTCATATAGACATAAGTTTTAGAAAAAACAGACAAGAGGTAAAAATATTATGATTGCACAGCTGGAAAGTCGAAGTCTTCGTGAATACGATTAAGATATTTGTCGGCTGGATGGCTATCAGGAAACTGGCTGAAATCACGCAAAGATTCAGCGTGTTGATTGATACAAACAGGCAGAAATTTCGAAATTTTCACGAGTATTTCAGGTGGTATACATGAACGAATCGCTGTTAAAACAAATCGTAATTTAGTTGAGCATTCCCAGACACGTGTCTTGTTATCAATTCTTTCCTCTATCTAAATCTCATATTCAAAACAACAAGAATGTGTTGCATAAACAATAATCTCTCCATCCGCATAACATTCTAGAATATGGAATTTATTGTTTTATTTGTACAAAAAAGAAATAATTCAAACGACATACATAAAATCGTTATCGCAATGCTCATTATCGTTCTATTATTGTTCAAAACAATGTTATTAAAATTGTTAAAATAATCGATTTTCCAGGTCCGGGTTGAACAGGGTACAGCCGGAGGGTCCGTTGTGGCCACCTGTCTTTAGGACCAACCTTTAAATTTTCTTTATATCTTTCTGGTTTTTGGAAATATCACAAAATCTAGGATAAATTTAGAGGTGTATTGAAATTGAAATTCCGATAGAATTTTGAGTAAGAGAGGAATACTTCGTGGCACGTTTCCACAATGCTTTAGCATCTTTTTATATGTTTCCTCGTACTTGGACTAATGCAGATTTTTTAATAATTTTTACAAAGTATATAGAAGATGGAAAGCGCTTTTCACAGCTTCAAGAAATTTTCTAATTGGTTTGATAATTTTTCGGAAAATTGAGAAGAGTTGAGCCTCTTTCGATTCGGTGCCCGAAGATTGCCAACATTTGAGAATCGCTATCTCGCTTATTTCCGCAGATACTGCAATGAGTAAATAAAGTTAGAAAGAGCATTCCAAGAAGTAAGCTTTAGAGAGTGTTTTTTTCTATATTTTTCCGTATTTTCGGCTATAGAGCCAATATCATTAAAAACTGGTACATTCCGGCCCTGCCAATACACAACCCTTGGCTCTATAAATAAACCTGTAAGAGATCGTCTTAAATGTGTTTCGACACCTTGTACACCTGTCCGAAATGAATTCTCTCCTAAAGAGGAACAACCGTTGATTTTCATATTCATCGGTAGACTTGTTGCTTTCATAAAAACGATAAAACTTCGACTGGAGCCAAGTTTATTCATTAATTTTATTATCATTGGTATTGTCTATGAATGATGATCGTCATCAATATCACACCGTATACGTTTACTGTTGGAAAGAAAACATTTTACGACATTATTCAATGGATGACTTTGATGAATTGTCGGAAGAAGTGTTTAAATATTCATTGGATTTTCCGATAAACGGACGAAAAAATCATTAAAAATTTCATCCGTGATCGATCGGCGTGATTTCGATGATTTGACACAGTTGTAAATTGATATTTTTCATTAGGTTGTAATTCTTGGTAATCAATGATGTGAACATCTGTTGGACAGAATTTAGAACGAATTATGCAAATATAAAAATAATAATAAGCAACGAAAACATCACCTCATTTTAGATCATTATAAATTCAAAACATACGACTCGTTATTCATTCAAATCTATTCGCATTGAATGTAAATATTATTGAAATATCATCTATTACATTGATCAATAACGATGGAATTTATTTGATGATTTTCTCGCCTTATACGCCTATATGGTAATCGTTTCTTCCCCGTTATTATTATTTTTATTGTGTCGATAATTCAAACTATAAAACTGTTTACGATCCTTAAACCTTACTGTAAAAGTTGACTATTTTGTGATTTTTTTCCTTTTACTTGTTGTACGTGACCTGACAATATATGCTGGTAACTGGAACTACTCAAATTGAGAGGATTCTATAATCGCTTTGATGGCTACTTTTCAATCAAATCGTCGAAGTGTTAGAAAGTCGGCTGTAAAATGTGGCAAAACTAGGACGGATCACTGTTTTTTTTTTTTGGGGAAAAGAACCGTAAGGGGATTAAAATGTGCCGAATTCTCGACTTATAATCAAGATTACACTTTAGATATTCCTAATAAAACAAGAAGTGAAGACTCATGGAGATTTTCGAGTTTGACCGAAATGTTGGGACTTGCTAAATTCTACTAATTAAACAAACAATTGTTTAGTTATAGGTGCCAAAAGAAGACAAAGAAATAATGTAGAGGGCAATTTTAAAACAAAATTTGAGAGCGGTTCCGGGACCCGCAGCATTACTGTTGTGGTTGGCACTGTTTTGTAAAAAATTCCAGCCCGTATACCACAAAATTAAACAATTACTGAAAACGTGAAACGCACGCGAATGGCATCAATAAATTTTAGTGCAAGTATTGTTTCGACCCAGGTGTGGCTCACGAAAATATTCCACAACTAGACTTCATTATAATCGACCATATTCGACCTGACTTTGCGAAATTAAAGCAAAATAGGCCAAATTCGGCGCGTTCGACTATAATTCCCGAAAAATTCGGCACTGAAACGACCGCAACCAGTTTCACGGTTACAGTTTCCAAGATTATTGGCGTTCTATTTCGGTTCTCCATTGCTAGATAGCAGCGAGAGCAAGTTTGAACTTGTGCTGGTTAGCCGGATGCGATAACAGATGCCGCTAGTGCGGTTACGGTGTAAATAAAGGAGAATAAGCCCAGTGAATTTTCCTATTCCCATTTTACTTGATGTGTTGCCGAAACATTGAACGAGTTGGTACGTGATCGTGTCGATGTATGGTCGTTCTATTTAATTTTTTACACATTTGTAATAAAAGGGGGCGAATTATACCCTTCTTGCGTTATTTTTGTAGAAAAGTCTGCGATATTAAGCCGTCCAATAGAAATAATTCTCTCTAGCTTCTGGATTATTTTGCTGTAATTTTCTCGAATTAGTTCCTAAACAAATGTTAATTAGTGCTTTAAAATTGTTTAATTCTGTAATTAAATTTAATTGTTTTGTAGTGTGAATTGTGAGTAATTATTGGAAAATTACAATGATGTAAGTCTCGAATTGTTTTTATGTTAATTACTTATTTCCATTGTAATTGTTTTTTGTTAGATTTACAGGGGAAAATTAAGCTCAAAATTTTTATTCATGCGTATCTGTAGAATGTTCGAAAAGCGCTCAAAATCTATAAATAAAAGCCATCGTTTCTTCTATTTTAAACGAAAACATATCCGCCTTTTTGATTCGAGAACACATATTTTAACAAAATGTAAACATAATTTTAATAATGCTATCGTCAAGATAAAGTTGACGAAAATCCATCCTCCGAAAACACTGATAATTTATTACAATAGCCATAATTATGCCCACTTTATCGTTGGATTGTTGCAGCCGGTGGAGGGGCATGTTCTTTCCATTTTCGGAAACGTATAAAAATGTGTGAATGTTGTGATTGTGGGCGCTTTAACAGCCAGTTGTTTTCCTCCTTTTTCTTCATTGAAAAATTAGCACAAATGTGTTGTTTAAACGCGTTACAAGAGAAATTACTCGGTTTTTCTCATCGTTTTTCAAAAAAAATCCATTATTCTTAAGTGTGTCGACTTTTTCCTAACATTCTCTCAATTTCCATTGCTTTATTTTTAAATTACATCACTAGTATTTGACGTTTTTGGGAATTGTCCCCGAATAAATTTAAACTAGAGGGTGACTATTTAGCCGACAAAACAACCACCGATAATGACCCTACAAGGGTTTAAATGTCACAAGAGAACTCGATTTCACGGTATTTTTGTTGATTCTCAACCTTAACCGTTTAAATTGCTAGATTCGAACAAACAATAAACCCTTTGGTACATTTTGTAAATAAAATTGATAATAAAGCGAATTAATTGGTGCATTTCAAGGTTCATTGCTATAACGATAAAGAAAACGACCACAAGGCGGTTGTATTTTATATAAAATCGGAAAAATTCTGATCGAATGCCAGTGTTTCCTAAATAATTTACGCTAGTTTATTGCAGTAACACTGCTATTATTTAGTTTGGCAAACGGCAATTTTCCCATCTTTTCCAACCAATACAATCGAGAACGAGTTTTTTATGTAAATATTTAGTCTTTCTCGCGTATTTCACATGCATCTGTTTGTAGGTCTCGATTTGAAAATGTGCTATTTGGATCAATCCTAAATTCGGTAATGCCATTAACCGAATTTGTGATTTATTGATTGTCCAACAACAATAACAATAAGGTTGAATAGGAAAGTATGCGATTTAGAGAGTTACCGTTATTGTCCCAATTTCGATATGCATTTTATGCCAATTCTATTTTCGTATGCATGTGTGTATCGTTCAATAGAAATAAATAAAACATAAATGACCCACCGCCACCGTCACTATACTAATAAGTAATAAAACTGTAACTCTATTAGCTCGTTTTGCACTTAAATTTAAACAAACAGGTACTTAGAAGTGCCATTAGGAAAAGGATACGACATTATGATGAATAATTAAGCTGATGAGCGCCCATTCTATTTGCAATTCGTTATAATTGAAGGAGTTTCTGTTTTCTTTCATTGAGGCATAAATTCAAAGGTTTATGCGAGAATTTGAACCAAAAGACTACAAAAATGCACAAAATTGCAGTATTTTGCGCGATCCGACCCTGTGCACCTTATCGATCATTGATCAGGCTTATTTATTATCAACTATTGTCCTAAATATTCAAGACCAAACAAATAAATACATATGTTAATATGGTATTACATAATAATAATTTTCCATAATAAATTGTTGACATCAAGGAATTGTGTCTATTTTGAAAATCTTGCAAAACCAGAAAAATATGCGAGTATTTAAACGATTTTAATTACGATGATTTCAATCGAATGTCCTCTAATTTATTTTTACAACAATTCTCTTTGTGTTCTTTGTGTTATTCACCATCGGTGATTTCTCATTGTGTACGTTTTCAGTAATTTTTGACTTATTGTTATGGCTACACACAATTAATTTGGCTGCCAATCGTAAATGATAAACTTTAGAAATTCTCGAATTAAAAACACGATTTATTCCGATTTCGTGGAAAGAAACGAAGATGTTTTATTTTTATATTTATGCATAAATTAAAAGATTTGTGCATAGATCAGTGAACTGTTGGAGAAAACAACAAAAATACGGTCAAATTATTCATTAATCCAATTACCGTTCAAATTTCGTTAAACTTAATTAAACATATAGCTTATTTGTCAACAACACAGATTTGTTGTAGATGGAAGCCAGACAAATCTCTCTTTAATCTCGGTCTTTCGTTATTTTCGTCTCGAAAAACCAAACTCCTTTCGTAGTTGGAGTATTGCGGAAGTAATTAAACCGAAAAAAATTGTGGTCAGATCAACATCGACGGAAAATTATAAGGGTGGGTAGATTGGATTTTCGAACGTTAAATTGTATTTTCCGGCAATTTCCAAATCTCGTCGAAAATTGAATTACCAAGAAGCGAAGATCGATCCAGTTGAAATTTTCGATGTCGCAATTATTCAATCATGTGAATTTTTAAAGGTTACGGGCATAATGCCACTCGTATTGTATTTAAATCGGTGAATTCGACTAATCGGAAGTCCAAATTGGAATTTTAAACATAACGATTTCTCGTGATTTAGACGGAATTCGTGTTTATTTATCGTAATCAGATTCAGAGTGTTAACAAGGAAAATCAATATTTAACATGGAAATTGTCTTGAAATATTTGCCTCTAATTCTGGGCTATTATCTAATTAAATATCGAAAACAACCAGTGGAATATGCGGCTATTTTTATTGTTTCCAATGTCGTATTTGTGTTGCCAAAAAATTTGTATTCTAACGGACAATGCACCAAGTCTTTTATTTCAATCAACATTTAAACGAATTGATAACAAATTAATTATGTAAATTATAATTTCTACCACCTACACACTGTTTAATTATCACAAAATCCACCTACTAGTCTACGATCTGGTAACACTTGACCTGGTAAATTTGAGTAATCGTCCAGTTGAAAATAATATCGAAAACACAATTATCAATTGTTGTTGATTAAATTTAATTAAGTGTCCGTATTTGTGTACATTACCTTTCCTGAAACGTTAGTAGAATAGTATTAGAGAAGTGCATTTTATTTGTGTGATCGCCAAGTAGCAACCACCACATTTACTTTCGGCCATTGAACCTTTCTGGAGCTTTATAATAGCTCGATGTCTCTTCCCTGGTTTTCGAGTATATAACGTTTTATATTTTTAAACATTAGACATGTCGACATATCGTGTATATACGGGGCGATTCTTTGTTTTCTTTGCCCCAACCATTATGTTATTGTTGTCTGTATTTCTGTAGATTTTTGTGATTTTGGTGGATTAGAATGGTCCCCAGATGGCTGCAATTTCCATATCATTATCCGGCAATTATCGTAATTATTCGTTATTGATACAACCGACATAAGAATGGCAACAACGGCCCGACGACGCGATCCAGATGATGATATTGCAGCTATAGCGAAACAGATCTCCGATCAAGCGGAGGCGATTTATCAAAATTGGAAAAGTCGCGGCTTAGCACCGGCCGATCTAATTAGTTGCCATGCCGCTGGCGATACTACGAAACTAGGGTAAGGGGATAATTGTGTGAAAGTCATTATCGTAGCAGATTTATATTTTTCTATCATTTTTCGGATGGTTGCAGGTCGATGTTGAAACCGCAACCGCCGGCGAAACCGTCAATTGAACTGTTGGCACAGGCACCGACAATGGACAATAATCGATTGGAGAAATTGGTGAAGAATTTCGTCGTTGAAGATAAAGCCCGTTTGGCAGCTAAAAATAAAACAATGCCATCCAGTATTCAGTATGCTTTACAGAAATTCGAACGGAATATCCAATCGGAAAATGATTCAGTACAAATAAAGAAGACTACACCGGCTGGAAATCAGGTAAAAATAAACATTAATTGACCTAATTTTTTATTAAAACCCATATTCATATTAGTTATCGATGATGGAGATTGATGTTTTCCTGTGTTGTTGAAAAATCGTTTTAATCAACATTAATCTTAACACGTATTTTAATTAAATTTGGAATTTTTTAGACACAAAAACCGGCGATCGGACGTAAGCCGCAAATTTCACCAAAACCACGATTCTCTGACACGATTGAGATGACCCTACCGGAAGACATCAATCCATCTGGTTTACAAACGTGGCCATTAAAAAATCGTGTAATACCGAATGATGTAGTGAAAAAAGCCACAACAACAGAAACAACACGTTCCCAACAATCTGTCTCGAATAGTTTACCGTCAAGAACGACTTCCACAACAATTGATGATGTCGCTGTTGAAGAAAAACGTTTAATTAATGCATTAAAAAATGGCGTTCTTGTTAATGATGAACTACCGACAATTAAGACTAATAATAAAGACGCCGATAAAGAGGTTGTTGTAACGAAATGGGGCCAAAGGAATAATCGAAGACCTCTAGTTGAACAACAACAAGTACCTCATCCGGAATTGACATCGAGCCAACGTCAGCATATTCGACAAACGGCAGCCAATCCTATCCGACCGTTCCTAACTAGGGGCTCTGTTGCGGAACGTGTACTAATCTTCGAGAGGTGCCCCAGTGACTTGTTGTTAGATAAAAGGACACGTCTACCGTCACAACCGATTAAACCACAAGTATTCCGCCCTCTATTCTAATACCGCAAAGACTATCCATTTTGAATATTTACAGATTGTACCGAAACCGGCGCTACAACAACACACAACACTACAACGCCATGTTAGGGCTAATCGTAATGTGAATATACCGCGCTTCCATTTCCCGAGCGGCCGGCCTGGATCGGCCACTCAATTGGAGACGATACGGAACAAAATCGGGCAGATCTTTACGAAGATTGGTGAACATGCAAGTCGGGAGGATTTCGCAACGATTACCACAGCCTGTCAATTGCCGCTATATTGGAAAACGCCGTTATTTTTGGCCGCTTGTAACGATAAAGGCAATTGTACGATGGAGCAATTCATGAATTTCTGGACTAGTATGGTGAATAATTGTCACGATACAGCGTCCCGATTTGTTTATATTTTAACACGAGGTAAACGCCAATGGTTAGCGCCCGAAGATTTCATACCGTTAGTCCAAGACGTTGTTGAAACCCACCCGGGTTTAACGTTTTTAAAAGAGGCAACCGAATTTCATTCACGTTATGTACATACAGTCATTGCACGTATCTATTATTGTGTAAATCGCTCATGGTCCGGCCGGATTACCATACCAGAATTACGGCGCTCCAATCTACTCAATGTTATACAAATGCTAGAAGAAGAGGAGGATATCAACCAAATCACTCAGTATTTCAGCTATGAACATTTCTATGTGATTTATTGCAAATTCTGGGAATTAGATCGTGATCACGATTTGTTCATCGATAAACAAGACCTAGCTAGACACAATGATCACGGTAATAATCGCATAAATTCCACCGAAATCGATTAATAAATCAAAATTTCAGCCCTTTCAACGCGGATAATCGATAGAATTTTCAGCGGTTGTGTTACCCGCGGCCAAAAACGCTCACAACACGACGAGAAAATGTCCTACACGGAATTTGTGTGGTTTCTATTGAGCGAAGAAGACAAACAACACTCAACGGCCGTCGAGTATTGGTTCCGTTGTATGGATTTGGACGGCGATGGCTATTTATCAATGTACGAATTGGAATATTTTTACGAAGAACAGATGCAGCGCATGGAAGCGATAGGAATTGAAACGTTACCGTTTCAAGTACGATTCCGGTAATTTTCTAAACAATCATTAACATAAAATTTTAATCCAGGATTGTCTGTGCCAAATGTTGGATATGGTGAAGCCGAAAAGTCCCGGATGTATTGCTTTGAGTGATTTGAAAAAATGCAAAATGACGCCGATTTTCTTCGATACCTTCTTCAATTTGGAGAAATATTTGGATCATGAACAGCGCGATCCGTTCGCGTCACAACGGGACCACGACGCTGACGGACAAGAGGTTTATCTCTTTATAATTAAAAAAAAAAAACAATTAATTAATCGATTAATTAACAGATGTCGGATTGGGATCGGTACGCGGCTGAAGAATACGAACTCCTAGTAGCCGAGGAGGGTGGAAACGAACAACAGGACAGTCTGTAAGTCTTTTTACAATCTATTTTTTTTTAAATATGGCAAAACTATTGGTGATGGTTTAATTAATGTTGTAATTATAATTGAAGGGAGTACGAGTGTGGCTATGATCGGGTAAGATTTATTACTTAAATTGGAGAATTTTAACCCACTTTATGTATTGGTTCGATTAACCGATTTTAAAATTTTTAACAGAGAATGGTAAACTCGCACTTTATTACAGCTTAACTAAAATCCCCACAAATTAGTTTACTTATCTTTCAAATAAGCCGACTAATAGCGAATTAAACGAATGATTGCTTATTTTATTACTTTTTCAAAATATTAAATCCGATATTTGAATAACAGAGAAATTCAATTGCAGCTCATACGATGAGGCTAATGACGAAGATTTATTATCGCAACATTTGGATGTAACTTTAGACTTTGAAAATAATGACGATTATGGTAATGACGATAATGATGATGATGATAATGAAAATTTGTCAAGTTGTAGTAGCGACGAGTGCAGTATTTAGCGTTAATTATACCGTTTTTTTTCTAATTATTAAACAATTAGAGTGATAAATATTGTTCTAATCTAGTCGAAGACTTTGTTTTTCTCACGTAGGATTTAATTTCAGTTTCGTTAAAATAATGCGCACATTGCAATTTTGATGTTAAAATAACGAGATCAATTGAATAAGAAATTAATATTTTTATGTACGATGAAACTGTTGTTTAGTATTAAATAGACAATTAGACGATTTAGTTGTAGCATGTTTGTTATAATCTTGAATTATTCATTTTTATTGCGTTATTAAATTACTAATTCTTTTTTGTTTATATATGTACGTATATACAGTTTGTTGTCGATATTACTATTAATATTTTATAAGTTTTCTGTTTTTAAACATTTTTATCGAATGTTTTATATACAATAATTATTACTATGAATTTTAGTAAATAAGTTTTTTTGTTATTCAATACATTTAAGATGCACATGTTGGAAAATGATAATTTCTATGGATTTGTTCTAATACACGTACACATAAATTTTACTAGTCATTTCTATCTCAATTATGTAATTTACAAAAATTATTTAATATATTCGTTTTCGCTGAATTTGCTATTTATCTTACCTATAGGACTGCTGAACTAAAAGTATATCGTTATATGAAAAGTCCTAATATTTGACGAGCGGTTTGAAAAATATTTCAAAGGTTTTAGAGATTATTCTACTCACATTTAGACCTCAAAGTTCATCAAAAAAGGTTCGTTTTAAGTAAGGCTTTTGAAAAAGAGTCAAATAACTTCTTTTCTCCATTTTTCTCCATCGCTCTTCAAAATAAGTGCGCAAAAGTGAAAAAAAAAGTATAAACTAATTTCGAAATTTCTACATGGCCATGAGTGTTTTTTAACCAACATTTAAATGAGCACGGGGCCTAAATTTTGCTAAAATTATCATCTCCAATAGCCTTGAAACATTTTTCAAAATACTCGCTAAATTATTGGACTTTTCACATTATTCACTTCGGACTATAAGTTCTAATGACAGCGCCCATTATTTCAGCGATTTGAAAATAAGAATTTATTTGGGGGACAATTTAACTAAATTAGAACCTCGTAGCTCAATTGGAAGTTGGTCTAAAGCTCGTAAAATGACTCAGAATGTAAAAAGTCCGAAGACACGCTTTTTCAACTTCCAAATGCTCCGCTAAAACTCCTGAGATACTTTCAAATTGCTAGCCAAATGGGAGTTTCTATTAGAATTTATAATCCGAAAAGAATTTGTACCTTTCTCGTATTTCGCCAAATTTATTTATCCCACAATCCGACCTCTTTCATTTTCGTTTGGAAATATTGTTGTAAATTCACAGCACATTGGAAATATTCCGTTTCTGGTGAATTGTAAATTTTACAATTACGGAAGATTCTCATCATATCGGCAATAAAAAGACGACGTGAAACGTAATATTTCGATTTCAATCGTTCAGTCATCGTCCTTAAATCTATAACAACAACAATATAACAATAAAAATCGAAATTAAAACAGATTTACCCATCGGATATTTGATGTGATCGTAATAATCAACAACTTCATTTTTATCAACCGGTTGTCGAAATGGCCATGAATATTCATGATTCTTAACAGCATTCAATACAACTTTCAACATGCCGGTTAGCACATCAACATCTTGAGTTTCTTCCAATTGTTGGGCGCCACGTGTTGCTCTAGCTGCTGGCTTCCAACCAGTCTCTTGTAAACCGGGTATATTTTCGACTGGTATACTGCGTACACCCTCTTTAAAGAACGTCACACCGGGATGAACTTTCGATACATTCCGTTGTTGTTGATAGATTAGTTGTTTAACGAATTTCTTTTGTCGTCGTACAACTGACGTAAATTCCGTATAGATAATTTTCGGATTCAATTCGCAATGCATTAGAGTTGCCCCCTCATAATCCTTAATATAACCCTGATAAATCGAACGATTTAATTTGATATCTTTGGAGAAACCTTGACGTTCAAAATAGCCTTAAATTTGGATAGATAAACGATTAAATTTTGTCACTATTCACAAAATAATGTGGATTTACCTATAGCGTTTTCATCGGCAAATGTTAGAAAATGTAAAATTCCTTTTCTAATGTGGTAATCTTTCAAATGGTTCATTAAATGTGTACCGTAACCTTTGATTTGTTCACCGAAGGTTACAGCACAGAAGACAATTTCGGTAAAGCCTTGCGTTTCAAATGGACGAAAACATATACCGCCAATTGGGCGATTCTCTTTAATTAAAGCTATAGTCCTGTGTTTCCTACAATATCAATCCAATAAGTTTTAGAAAATTTCTATAAAAAGCCGAATTACGGATCGAATAATAATTGCGTGATATAATCGATTGGCATCCGTGGTAACTGATGGGAAAACACATTTTGTAATCCAATAAACCACAACATCGTCTGTTTCGATACAGTTTCAGTTAAACTATTCCCAATGACGTGCATTTCGATTATTTTCCGTTTCTCCTCCAATTTCGGTGCCTCATCTGTAGGTGGAGCATTTTCTGAAAATATCAACTATAACAACACAATTAATATCAATTTTTTTAACATAAATCGATTGATTTACATCAGGTCCGGTCATATAATTCGGATCATCAATGGTTGCAATAATATGCGCAACTGTATCCATTGAAATATCCTCAAATTGCTCCTCACTCGCCACTTTCCGGCGCTTCGATTCGCGCCCAATTTCATTAATTTTCTGTTTATTACTCGAAGTCTGTTCGTCAATGCCCATTTTATTTAAATCGGTTGTACGTTTTATTGTACCACTATTTGTATTTTTCGTTTTACCGGCTTCTAATAAACCTTGATAGTGGCCAGCAACTGAGCCGTGTTTGAATTCCGGATCCCATATTGGTGAATTTGCTGCATAAATTTCCTCATCTAATTGATTTAGAAACGGTGGGAAATGCGTTAATAACATGACACGGCGTTCTTGTGGCATTTTATCACGTCCACGATGGAATTGATCCATAATTTGTTTACGGATATATTTGAATACGGCACGTAATAGAGTCCGGCCGAATATCATTGTTGTATCGTAATGTTTTAATGAATCGCAAAATGTCGGTACGTTACAGAAGACTAACCATCTTGTATGTTCGATACGATAGATTGTGGCTTCTTCTTGATTGACGATATGTTTCTGGCTACTCGGCGATGGGAATTCCCATGTGTTTAAACAATGTAGTAGAATTCGTGCAACTTCGCACATTGTCTTCCATTCTTGTTGGGCTAAATGGGAAAATTTGTAAAATAATAGATTCGTTACAGCTTTATGGATGCAAGGTTTCTCGAACGGTGGCTGTCCTAATGAGCTCTCAATCACCGGATTTTCACCAGTCAGAATACTTTTACGTAAAATCTACAATTTACATCTACCATCGATCAAGATTACTCAATTTAACCACAATAACAACCTGAAATAAGTACGTGTAGACCTTTTTCGTTTCTGGATTCTCTTCACGCGTCATCGCTGTGCCCATATTGTCAATATCGACGACCATTCGCAATAAACGATTGAGATCGTCCTCGTTTTTGTGTCGTAAATGGGAAATGTGCATCTCTAAACTGTGTTCGCAGCGACAAGGGTCGGAGAATGTCGCCTCCTGTATTGAACCTTCGACTTTCTTCCAGCCGTTACACGTACAATTCTCAGCCTAAATTCTAATAAACTCAGCAACTTGATAAATCGCTTAAATACGACTTACTTGGCACTTTGAATAGATTCCAAGTTTTAGTAGTTTTTTATTGTAAGGAAAGGCTAAAACTGCCTGTTTCTTCAATTGGATTCGTTGTAAATTTGATTGGCGCGATGCTGGTTGTGTTGACCGATTTGTATTTGCTGTATTTTGTTGCTGATTTATAACTGTTGTTGTTGTTGTTGTCGTTGGTGGTGTTGTTATTGTTGTTGGAGTCTCTAGATTATTAACCGGTTGATTATTGGGTTGTTCTGAAATATTATTGTATTGATTGTGAATCTGATCGCTCATTTTAATATTTTTCTTTATCGAAATTAAATTTGTTTGAAAATTCAACAAAATCGACAATCAACATAACCTCACTCCTGTCAAAATTGTTTGGTTAAGAATTCGAAACAAATCTAACCATGGTATGTTTACGATCTGCGCAGACGTCAAATAAATCTCGGATTCTACCGATCCATAATTTTAAAAAACATATTTAATTTTTTTCAAAAAACAAACAACAAAAAATTGAGTAATTTCAATATTTTTTTTAATTTAAAAAAACAATTAAGATTTTTTTATATAAAATTGATTATTTTTAGTTAATTCGGTGAAAGTGGCAACGTTGCAAATTTAGTTGTTATTATGGTTTATACTGCGTAACCAGAACCACTTCCGATTTAAAATAATGTATAGTCTACCACAATTTCTAGTGTATTGTTATACACTAAAATAGGAAAATTATTATTTTCCTGCAACAAATATTCTATTCGGCTTGAATCCAGTCGATTTCCAAGCTCCCAACACCGGCTTGTTTAACTTTTGAATATTTCCCAGCGTACGTCTGCAAACCAATCGAAATAATTCGACTTCTATCAAAATCTACCCGTCGATTTTCCACCAATTTCCCCTCAGAATACGGCCGGAAATCACCTAAATTCAATCGTACAATACCAAATTCATCCGGTGCTTGGAATAGAAAACAAAATGACAGATTACTATCGGATTGTTGTAGAATAAATTTGTAATTAGTAACCGGGCCTTGTCCGCGAATTTTCATATTTATCGTCTTGTAATCAGTCAAATCTAACGGGGTAAATTTGCGAATACCAGCGAATCCAGCCCCACAGGGTTGTGGTATTAGTAGAGTGAAAAGAATGGCGCGTTGGAAGGTTTGGGTTTTGTGTGGGATTAAAATCGCCTTTGATTTTCCGACCTGTTTGACTGTATCCGAGTGTTCTTGCCATTCTGAAAACGTCTCAGTAAAGTTCTCCAGATAGAGTACACTGTACAATCAAATCAAATTAATTACAATTATAATGGAAATAAATAAGTTACCTTTCAGCCGAAATAATAGCCGATAATAGCAATAAATACCTCAACTTGGCCATCTTCTCGTTGCGTTTGTTGGAAAATTTGTGGGGAGATTTGTTTGGGAATGAGATAATTACAATGACAATGAATTCTTATCATAAACTATCGAATTTTGGGTTAATAACATTCGATTATCAAAAGACAATATTGAAAACATTAAGATTGTTTATTATTATAATTATTACTAATTAATATTGATATTTTTATGTTACAATTGTTGTTTTTATCGTTCTCTGACTAGTTTATCCCTTGTCTATGTGCAGTCTCAAAACAATTAAAAATTACTCATTTCGTTTCAGCGAAACACTCATCTAAGAATTTCTCGAGAGAATGATACAAGTGTGGGCGGACGGCGCCGAGGGCGTGATCCTGGTCAGGATAGCTCTACAAATTCCAACAAATATTTACAAATAAAACAAAGATAATTGAAAATTATCTACCAATTGTCTAAATAAAACATCGTTTTGTTCCAAGATTTTAGCCCACAACATTGACTGTTGATAATGGACGTTATCGTCGAAAGTTCCATGAATTAAAAAGTACATTTTATTGCGTATTCCTTCGTATTTCGTCAATAAATTCGCCGCACGGTAGCCCTGGTAATTATCTTCGCTTGTCGGCAGACCCATAAAACGTTCCGTGTAGATTGAATCTGTTTAACAGTAAAATTTTTAATGGCTTTATTGGGTAATTTTTGGAAATTTTACCATAAAGTGTCCAATCGGTGACCGGTGCGACTGAGATGCCGCATTTGAAGATATTTTCGGTATCATGAGCCAATACCATTGCCGATGCATAACCGCCGTAACTCCAGCCCCAGATGGCTGTACGTTTCGCGTCAATATAGGGCAGATTCTTTTGTAATTGTCTACAATTTGAGTTGTTAATCAATTATTTCGAATAAATTAACGATGATTACTTTGTGACATTGATTTGATCGATGATTTCATTGGTGCCTAAACGGCGATAATTCGTAAACAACATACGGTCACCTTTCAAACCGCTACCACGGCCATCAATACCAGCATAAATGATACTTTTGTTTGTTGTCAGATAACCCTCCCAGCCTAGATTGAATTTTTCTGTAACTTGATACGAATCCGGTCCAGCATAACTGCAACGATCACTTATAGAAATCATCAAAGTAGAAACATCAATAATCTTACACGTTGATCAAAAGCGGATATTTCGTATTACCGCTAGTGTCGATATTTGGTGGTAATTTCAATAAGACCTGTGCGGTAAAGCCGCCGTCAACTTTCAACGCCATTCGCACAATTTTCGGCATGCGTTTCTCGCGCGTCCAATCCTGTAGATGATTATTCGCCTCCCAGTCCACAATTTTCTGCATTTTCGTATCGTAAATTGTGCTGTAAGGGGTGCCAGGACCACCACAAAACAGCAAGAAATAACTGGAATCTTGACTGAATTCAGCTGTATTGTATAAACATTGGGTTGTGTTATCTTTCGAGCGCAGCTTACACGAATAACATTGAATCTGTTTTGTTTTTATTGAAACACTATAAACATGTTGTACGGCTGGATCGTGTTCAATATTGGCCGTATAATAAATTTCATCGTTTAGCGAATTCCATCCCAAGATATTCGTTACAACGAAATTGCCTTTGGTTAGAGGCTCAATCGGTGAATTCGGTTGTCGTTTCATTAGGACTAAATGCCGAAAGGAGCCAGTTTGATTGTTTTGATGTTGCGATAGAATCATCACCAATCGACTACCATCATCTGAATATACAGGCGGTGTGAATAAGTTTAACCAACCGTTTGGTTCGTAAAAACTCTTAATAATCTCCATTGGAAACGGGGCTTCCATTGTGTAACTAACAAGACTCGCTTTATTCTGGACGCGATTCATCCAAATTGCCGACAGAGTCGTGTTCGTAGCCCAGGATACAGTCGCTAAAATCGGACTCCTAAAATTGAATTTTTATAAAAGAATTAAATTATTTTTATTCGATTACTGTGTAGCTAAATCCACGGGTATTTCCAGCTTTCTTATTAAATTAACACTAGCCAATTCGACGTAGTACAAACCGACAACAGGATTCGGCGCGCCCACCTGCAAAACAACAAAACTTACACCCCGACCTAAACGACTCAACTTCACCCGAACCTTGGGGTAGATGATGCGCAAAGCTCGCGGGTATTGGAAAAACGAATTGCCCGGTTCACCGTAGATTGGCAAGACCATAAATGGTGTTTTACTATCGTCGAATTTGGCAAACACTAAAATTTTACCATCCGGCGAGAACCATAGGGCTTCCTGTGTGTTAAAAACTTCCTCTACAAACGAATCATCTCAACAAACAAATCGTGGTTTCATTATTTTATACCTTCGTATACCCAATCGGTGACGCCATTGAATACAACACCGTTATCGTTGGTGATTTGTAGTGTTTTCTCGGAGAAGGCTTCGTTTTTATAGAAGATGTTGTTTTCGAGAACGAAAGCTAGAGCGTTGCCAACCGGGGCCCATTTAACAAACAGAAAATCTTTGAAATCGTTGAATTTTAATTCGGTACGTCTTGTACTATTATTAAGATCAATTATCGTATATTTAGCTCTATGGCTGTAACGGTAAATCTAGAAATTGGACTTATTAAAAGATAATTCTTGTCGAAAATTTACACGAGATTGAGAAATTCCCTAAAGTTATCTTATCAGAACAATCCACCGTGATATTCAGTTAGAAGAGAAAGAGTTGGTGAAAGTATTAGTGAAAGTATTTCGTTATGTTTAAAATAATAGACAAATAATAATAAAATCGATAAATTATTAAAGTTCAAATGGTTCTATTCCTCAGTCGAATGATGTTACGATTACGTAATAATCACGTAAAAAGTACGACAGCTTTATTAATTTTTTTACAACCTGAAGCAATTAAAGTTTTTCTATCAACGGGACTGTTTACGATTAAAATTCCAATCTTTGTGCGTACTTCTAGAAGAATTAATGGGAAAACTTGTAATTCTATTAATCTTGTGGTCATTTTTTTAAAAATTTCTCAATCTCATCGCACAGATTACCTTTTGGAAAGAATGTGCAACAAGAAGGTAGTTCTTATCGGCGGAAATTTGAAAGGCATGTGCACCAACTAAGATCTAAAACAACAACAATCAGAACAAATCGAATAAATCATTCGAAACTATCATTACCGGATCGTTGGATGCTAACAACGTGTTTGTTGTTTTAAATTCGACGTCATATAACACTAAATTGCCCCGATAATCACTGTACATTAATTCGGTACCTGCAAAAAACGCTAATTGAAGACGACAATAAGGGACAGAGCCGTATTGTCGCGAATTTCGTCAAAATTCGATTTTCGACCTTGTCCGAAATCGATTCAATCCATCATTCGATGGTATAAAATTAGCTCGATTAATTTGGATGTTTGCCAGATTTTTTTAATAATAATTTTACGACTTACTTGTTATCCATGTTGCATTAAAACTATTAGGACTCGTTCTGCCATATAAAACATCTTCTAATGCTATAGCAGCTAAATTATTTGCTAATTCATTATGTTTATTACCATTCTTCGATAGGAACACGATTAACAATACAATTAAGATGATAATAGCTGTAAATATGATTCCTGCTATTAACCATGAACGTTTCTTCCGTTTCCCTTTCGCTATTATAAAATCCTACCGAAATAAAAACAAGTTTTTATCAAAAATATAGCGAATTGAAGCCACATCCGTGCCAATTACTCATTCAGAATTCGTCTTTAAATAAATCCGACTTTTTACAATCTAACGAGATTTGCATGAGGATAATGCGATTTGTTTGTCGTATAATAAAGTTGAATAAAGTTGCATAATTACACAGTGTACTAGTTAGTCTTTCTTCTATTACGACTACTTTATTTAGAAAGTAGAAACTAGCGATTTCTTAAAGTCGGTTCTCAAGAATATTAATGACAAATTATACACCAAACCGAATAATTATCAAACAAACCGATATTATTATTGCCATAGAATAGCAAATAGAGGCTAATTATTTGAAAAATAAACTTTTATCTTTAAATCTACAAAACTGATATCCGAGTATTAATTATAATATTATTATTACGAATCACCTTGAGAACGACACTTTAGTAAAGTAATTACATGTGGAATTTGTTGGGAATTTCGTTTTCCTGTAATCCAATATTAGTCGTAAAATTTATTTTTATGCAAATTTTAAAAAACTACCGACAATATTTCCTCGACGTTTTCAATTAATGTCAATTTCCATTGCAATTAACCGATGGCGGAAATATTTTTCCAATAATTTGTAAGTTTTAATTGTACGAAAAACTCCCTAATTAAATGGGATTGTTTTTGTAGTTTGAATCGATGGAATTCCTTGCGACAATTGGAGGCTCTGGAGAAACTGAGCCACTCCGTCAAGGCGGAATTGTTGGAGTGAAGGGGCCGTTGACAAGCTCGGAAAATGCGCCTCCAATTGCGGTTTCGTTCTTGGGGAATTCACGAAAAGTTGATTGTATTGCAACGTTGAAATTCGCCGGTTAGCCAGCGAGAAATCTGTTGAGGACTTTCGGTAGAATATTGATTTTTATCGCCATGACTTGTTGTGTTTCATACACTTACAATTCTGATAGAATGGTAATATTGTTAATTTATATACAGTCGATCTGCTATGAATTATGGATGGGATTCAAAATTTAATTCATTTGAATTTTATTTAATAATTAAAGCGATTGGATTTTGATTGTAAACGACGCCAAATCAAATTAATTATTGTGTTTTTGTTGTACAATTGGAAAAACTAAATATTTAATTATGACGTTAATTAGAAGGAAACAAATCCAAGGAGACTGAAATATTTGCTAATCATCAGTTTTCCAAACAGATACCCAGAGAGGGGGCCTAAACAATAGTTAGTTTTAATTGATGCCCTCCTGCTTGCTTGGGAATCTTGTCGGGTATTTCGATCAATTTATGAAACAATAAATTCTAAAGAATAAATAATTGCAATTGTCCTTCAATAAATATTCGTACAAATCGTAGTGAAGGTCTTGTATTATTTATATTTTTTTATAAATTGTATTGTGTGTAATACGAACGGGAATTATTAGATTTATTGTAAGAGCAGTACACTTTTCACCTAAACCGGATGATGGTGATTTTTTAATCCTCTATTGAATATTTAAAACAACAACAAAACACTAGATGAAGGGAAAGAAGGAAATCCAGTTGGAGATGCACACGGTAATCCTTGACGGAGGCGACTTTCACTCGATTTCAAACGATTTTGAATTTGAAGATTGTTCTCGTTACCTGACTCCCTTGGGCCATTTCCAGATTCGAATTCGTATTGTAGTTGATGTTGTTCGTCGTCATCTCGTTCATTCGTCCAATTCGAATTTCAACATCACTTTCAATTTAACAAGATTTCCAAGTATTGTAAACAATAAAATTATAAAAGAAATAAATTTCTATAGAGGCACGTTTTTAAACTGGATCCTTCCACAACTTACAGCCTACTGACGGCGACCGCGACTTGTATTCAAACAACATCAGATTCAGGTGGGACTGCCTGTTTGCTGTTTGTTGGTCTCTATCGTTTTACAATAAAACATCGTTGCGTTAATTAGAATATTTTTATATACAGTACGGTCGAATATGGTGGTAATTCTGCGAAATTTCGCGATTAATCACCGTAAATTCCCTAATAATTCCGTGGAAGAATGCAGGAAAAGTCTTGAACGAAATCTCTCCAGCTACAACCAACAATACATCGCTTTATTTAAACAATAATTTGCAACAAACAATACTCTCTATCGAGTTTCTACGATTTCTTTTAGCCTAAAATTACGATTTACACCTGCATGTTGGTTCTTAATTAACGCACACGCCTACACACTGTAAAACGGCTTTCGTGTCTACCGTTATCTATGATGCCTCAACCTACGATGGTATAACGGACTCAATGTTGATAAAAATCTGAGAAAATAAACTGGAATAAGATTTTCCACACTTTCTTCTCTATTTATTCGTAAACCTTGTTAAAATTACGCTTTTTGTCGGCTTTTTTTAGAAGATTTCGTGACTTTATTACGTTTTTATTATTTTAAACAAAACTAGGGGAGATTCCTGATTTTACACATTGATTTAAGAAATCGTTAATTCGATAGATATCCTATAAATATCCAAATCGTTTATCATTGTTGTATGATAATTAACAGTTGGAATGAGAATGCAATTTACTATGCATTCGATAAAAATAAATATAGGGAAATTTTCTTTAGATTCTCCAGACGTTTAATTCTTAATTATGAGCGGTATACACGCAAAATAAAATAAAACCATCTGGAAATTAATCAAAAACCGTACAATAGGAGAAATATTTCAACTCGAAATTGGGGCAGTACCGGATCTATTTTTAAAAGTTCCTGGACAGCTCTAAGAGCTTTACTATAAAAGGTTCAATAAATGATTGATAATTTTAGGATATTTATTGAGCGATATCGCTATTGGTTTTGCAGTTCTACATCATTTTCGGTATCTTTAAACGCTTGATTCACGTGCTGTTCCCGGACCGAGTCTTCCGTTCGATTCTTCACGACTCTATTCGATAGTCTGGCATTGTTGGCAAAATGTTCGGTGATTTCGAACAATGTCCGTCCTTCAGTTTCCGGCAATATAAAATACAAAATAATGAAACCAGAAAAACAGATAGACGAGTAAAACCAAAAAGTTCCCGGCAAAGTCAACAACGACACTAATGTAAAGAATGTTTTATTGGTGATGAAAGCAAAGACATAACCAGTAGCGCCAGTAATACCAGTTGCCGGTGCTCGGATCTCGTTCGGATAAACTTCACCGATTAATAGCCATGGTAGTAATTTGATGCCCATAAAACTAAAGAATGTCGCCAAAACTAACAGAATAGTTGGTAGCCAATTTGGTGGTAAATCCTTATGGATTTGATTCAAATTGTTGATTTCGTTCAAATAAGCATGTGTTGCAATAATTAGAAAACAACAACCACAACCACCCAACGATATGAAATTCATTCGACGTTTACCCAAATTGAACACAAAGCATGTACTGAAGATAACGCCCAATAATTGGGAAATACCCATGACTACAGTTGCGTAATATTCGTCGATTGGTGATCGGAAAATTGCAAAGATTTTGACAGCGTACACTTGTATCGGCGATGTGCCACTCATTTGTGCTAGAAAAAAGGCAAAAGACACCAACAAATAAGGCCACAAGAAATTCTTATTCGTCAGCAATCGACAAATCTCGAAGAACCCCAATTGTTTATCACTTTTCGCGTGTTGTTCTAATTCGGCGAATTCTTCAGCGACTTCATCGGCTTGCACCCAACCACGGAACCAAGCTAGACTAATTTTCGCCTCCTCTTGTCGGTTTTTCAGTATCAACCAATGCGGACTTTCCGGCAGGAAAACTAAACAAACTAGCGATAAAATCGGCACTGTTATGCTAATCAAAGCTACGGTTCTCCACGGGAAAAACTTTCCCAGGAGGAATTCGAGGATGATGCCAACTAAAACTCCAATACCGGCTGTTGATGAGAGGATGCCGCGTAAATTCGGCTGGGTGATCTCGGCCACGTACGTTATTGTCTGCAAATAGATCCAGATTAAAATTTCCAATTTTGGAAATTTGTTAGATATTAGTCACACAATGGCTACCAACACCTTAGAAAAATGTGCATTTGAATGAAACAATGATTTATTCAATAAAAACAACAATTTACAATCAGTCTTGTTCTTCTTAATCTACAATCGACTCTCCCACGTGTCTCTATCGTCGGCTTTGAAGCCCAAATTAACTTCGCCTTCTTTCGGCGGCTTCCAAACTTTATTATCTAGTTTCGAATTGCCGGCAAAATGTTCGGTGATTTCGTGTAACGTCTTCCCTTCGGTTTCCGGTAGAGTGAAATATAAAACAATCGTACCGATAAAACTGATAATTGCGTATAGCCAGAACGTTACCGGTAATGTTAGCGTTTGTATCATGTTTAAGAAGATTTTATTGGAGACGAAACCGAGAATATAGCCGCCGGCTGCGGAGAAGCCTGAAGCATGGGCGCGGGTCTCCGTCGAGAAAACTTCACCGACAAGTATCCAGGGCAGGATTCGTATACCAATTTGGGCGCTGAATGCCGCCAATATTAGAAATAGCACCGGGATCCAGTTATAATCAAATTGTTCATTGTCTATGATTATTGTAGAGTTAGTCGATTGTATATCTAAATAATTAACATCGATCCAATAGGCGTAAGTGGCAACGATAGTGAAACAACAACCAGTGCCCAATAATGAGATGAAATTAATTAACCTTTTACCAATGAAATGGATTAAAGTTACACAGAGAATTGTGCCTAATACTTGTACAATGCCCATGATTACTGTCGCGTAATATTTGTCAATTGGTGATTTTAACGCGGCAAAAATTTTGATAGCGTACGTTTGTAACGTTGTCATTCCGTTGAAATGGCCCAAAAAGAAGGTGAACAATATTAAAGAAAAGGGCCATAAAAAATTCTTTTTTGTAAACAATTTTAAATCGTTCAAAATATTATGATTATCGTTATCGTTTTGTTGGACAACAACCGGATTATTAATACCAATATCGTTAGCTTTCCCCAAGTGTTTGCACAAATCTTGAAATTCCAATTCGATTTCGTTCAAACTGGTCCAGCCGCGTAACCAAGCTAGACTCTTTCTAGCGTCGAGAAAACGGTTCTTCTTAATCAACCAAACCGGCGTTTCTGGTATGAAAAACAATAAAGTGAAAGATAATGTTGGTACAATGCAGTTAACTAGTGCTAATGAACGCCAATGTAGGAATGTGCCTAATAGGAATTGAAACACAATGCCACCAACTACAGACATTGAACTACTTGATGCTAACATGCCTCTAAGATGCGGTTGTGCAATTTCAGCCACAAAAGTTAACACCTGCAATCAATAACGATTAGAGAAACCTCCCACAAATTACAAAATTGTGTTATAATTATCAGGATTGTGTTTTTGAAAGCTGTTGAAATCGCAACTATACATAGCACCGGAACCAGGGTAGAGCCGACGAGGCACTAAGAGCTAAGAATTTGACACTCCAATATCAAATTTTGCATCATTCTGTCCATTTTTAGACACAAGACATTTTCATAACCACCAGTTGCAAAAGTTGGAAAAAATCGAAAGTTTAGCCGTTTTGAGTCAAATTTAAGGATAAATTCTCGATTCTTACACACTTTTTGAACAAAATTTTGAAATATTCGACAATGTTCATCCAGATTTTAACAAATTTTGTATATTCAATCATTGTTAAGAGTTTTACGGTTTTTAGATACTTTGAATCCAAATTTTGGTTTTCGTCTCAATTGCCCGTCGCCTCCCCCCACGCGCCGGCCCTGATTAAAGGTGCAAATTCCTATTTTGCTCCAGGCGCAAACTTTCAATGTTACAACGAAGACTTACGGGAGCTTCCATGAGGCCACCGGTCAGACCAGTTATTGCCAATGCTAGATAAACTTGCCAAATATCGTTGCAGAAATACAACAACAACCAAGCTATCACAAATGGAATATTAACGAATTGCATGGCACGTTTCCGACCAATCGGCTGGGTAATTGCGCCTGATAACAAACATCCAATCGGCACGCAAATCAAATTAATCGAACCTGAAATTCGACAACGATTAGAATTGTCACAAGTGCGGTGTTATCGTTGGTACCGATCCATGAGATGGCCTCCTGGCCGAGATGGAACGTCTCGTCTGGATTGTTTGACGATAAACTTGGGATTAGAATCGTTGGGAAGCCTATAGTCATGCCGAAACCCAACAATAAAACGTTCTTTACACAAACGGCGAGGATTTGCGGCAGGGCTTGACGCCATTTCGATCGGTCTGCAGTCGGTGCAGCGAACGGCGATAATGTCTTATCGTTACTGAAAAACAAACAATTTAACGCTGCAATTGAAGCATATAATTTTGTAAATTCTTCATAACGGAAAAAGAATAGAAACAGAAACGGAAGCGGAACCAGAACCGAAAAAATAATGTAAAGAATTGGAGTAAAATTGTCAACCTTTCGTCGATTTTCCGGAAAACTAACAAGCTTACTGGGAAATTTCTTCCTAGAAAGCTTTTTCAACTCAAATATTGGTATTTTTCAGGTATCGTATCGAAAAACAATGTGATATAAGTCCCCAAGTTTATCAATTTTTTGGAAAACTAGCAAACCTATTGGGGATTAGAAAACCTCTTTCGATTTGTTATGCAATATGTGAAAACAATTGAAAAATCGATAATTTACAGAGGAAAAACACGCTCAAGAATTCAAAACAAAATTCGGATGCTCCTTAAGGGACAGAATTAGAAGTCGGTAAACTCTTTGTTTACTAACAAAAGTAGCGCATAAATGGTGTACATCCTCTTAAAATTCACGGAAACAGAAACGGAACCGGAAGCGGATATCCGCAACATCTCTAACGGGGATTATCAAGCTGAAGGATTCTCTTGAGCAATGTTTCTGCGAATTCTATTACGTAATGCCTAATTTTCGAGCATAATTTAGAAAGTTTTCGATTTCTGCCTGTGGTACAAAACACTGAAGGTCTACAGATACAAGTTTTTATTATTTAATAACTTTTAAAGTTTTATTAATTAACCTTCGACTTCAAAATACAAATAAGCCAATTTTATTATTGCTCAGAGCGATTTTTTTATCTTTTTCGTAATACTATTGTCAATCAGTTCGAGTTAGCTTATTTTTTTGACGCACAAAAAGCCAAAATATTGACCATGGGATTAACACATGAAAATAGATCGTGTTCGAGCCGATGAATCTGACTCTTAATCCGGCTATTACCACGTGTCTAATCTTAGAGAATCGCTGTATTAACGGTAAATCCTCTTACTTTCTTTCAATTCATTGGAAGCGTCCAGGTTGACCTTATCGAAACAATTGCGGTATATGTTTAGGGCATAAATCTAAATGTTTGTGCATTTAAATTTGATCTGACATATTTCAAGGTTTCCACAATAATTTATTTCTTTATGTATGAATGTTTGTCCAACTCTAATATCCATGAAATTGTCCTAACATCCTGTAATTTTCTCAATTAATTACAGAGGTACAGATTTTTTTAATTCTTTCTGTCGTGTATAATTAAAATAAATGAATCTGTATTGGTACGAGAAATCGTTCTTTGCAAACGAAGGTAGCTGGGTCAAGGCTTAGGAGCGCCAAATCGAATCCGATTGAAAAAATCTCCAATTGCAATATTTATCATAAAAAACATGCAATAATGCAATATAATTGATTCGTTATCGCTACCTATTTCTGATTAGTTTCTAAAAATAATAGTAACGGTAATAATGGGAGAAATATACTCACTTTTTGATGGCCATCGTTGCTAACATTGACCAAACTTGAAGCACAATGCGAATCTAAATCGCGTCTGTATTTATTTAAACTAAAGGGTTATTGTTCGGAATAACACATTCTTAATCGCGTTATTCCTATTGTTGTTATTTTGTTCGAAATTAATAAATGATAAGCTTATTTATTTATTTTTTGCAATTTGTTTGTATTACTTAGGATGTCTTAAAATTCCATCTCTTTATTGAAACTATTATTGTTTTTATGTTAAATTGAAGCAAAATTCGTCGAGTTATTATTCAATTCTACTTTGAAACGATACTGATTCAACTTTCTATTGGATTGAAAAGTTTCAACATTGCTCCCACTAATATTAAATTAAAATTATAAAGGTACACGCAACACGTATAATATTTTATAATAATACTGACAAAAACAATAAAATTTGACAACAATAGTCTAATTATCGATAAAATCAAATTACTTGGTAATTAAACGAGGGAAATCTTGAATTTTCCTCGCCTAAATCCAATAGTTTCAGTTGCCCAAAAAATTTACAGAATCGCACCTGATGGTGTATTGTGTGTTGCCTAATCACCAATATTTTATCTACAATTGTTTACAATTAAAAATCGACCGGTTATCAATGTTTACAAAATAAGTGTTGGTAAAAATATAATAAGCCACTTTTTTATCAGTTGGAATAAAACGCAGAATTGTGGAAAATTTCAATACAGTCCAGAAAATCAATTGTCGTATGCATCGGAATTTGAGCCAATATTGGATTGTACCCTCGAGCAAAATTAAGATTTTTACTCCGTTGAACATCGAAATCGAATGGAAACTAGACGAGAATACAGCCGGCTATCGAAGGCATCCTTAATCGGACGTGAACCGTGGCCCTCAATGACGCTACCTTGCCTTTAATTTCGAATCAAATCGGGTAATGGAGAAAAAATAGCGAATAAACCGCAAATCATTATGCACGTGTCGGTTTTTATCATTCAATAGTTTTGTCGTACTGCAATTTATTTGTTGCTTTATGGAGGAATCCCATTAATCTTTTGTAATAATTATACTTTAGAATTTCTTTTGAAACATCGCCAATTATAGGTCAATTAAAACTTGTGATATTTCAAGGATTCATTAGAGCCATCACAACTTTAGTTGTTTGCCTTTTGGAATATTTTACAATAATTATATTCAATTTATTTCTTATAAAATAAGCGCATTTGTACGCGGAAAAACAGCCCGAATGCAAATCTAAATGTCAATATTTTTATTTAATATTTATAATAATATTGCATAATCAAAACGACTCGAAATTTAGCAAAATTCAGTAGAATTACGAGCAATTTCCGAATTTGTATTCGTCCAAAGTACCTATCCAAAGGCCCACCAGTGTATTTGATGTAATTTTCCTATAATATTTCAACAGATTTGTTTAAATTACACTAAATCATGTACGCAATAGGTAATAAAGTAATTTTCATGTAAATCTATTATTTTTAATTGGAAACGTCGGAATTTATTTAGAGGATTTCCCCACTATATCTACTCCTTCTTGCTACCTTTATAAATTTAATACTAACACTTTTCTGTGTACTTTTGAATTGCTACCAATCTAATTACCAACAATTTTACCAACTCTCGAATCGTGCAAATAATCTTGTAACCACCGCAAGTGCAATGAAGCTCACAACAATTTCTTCAACAATAATCATCTTCTACTTGTTTTTCGACAAATTCGAAACTGCCAAAGAATCAGCAAAAGAACAAATTAAATCCAGCGAAGACACACCGGAACTGCCGATCGGACAAGGCTTGATCAAAGGTAAATATTGGCGGACTAGATTAGGACGGAGAATTCGTGCTTTCTTGGGGCTACGTTACGCAAAACCACCAATTGGTGAGCTCCGTTTTAAGGTAAAAGTCGCTCTCTATCACCTAGTTTGAATTTCGTCATTGAATTTTAATGTGAATTGTTGATTAGGCGCCTGTCCGGCCTGATCCTTGGTTCGGGATTTATCAAGCAACGAAAACCCATCCAGTTTGTCCGCAAAGAGACGTTTTCCGCCGCGATGGTATCATTGAAGGTGATGAAGATTGCCTGTTTTTGAACGTTTACACGCCTGATTTGGTGGAGACTACAGAATTGCTACCGATTATGGTTTTTATACATGGTGGTGGTTATTTGGCCGGGTCTGGAAATTTGCATTATTACGGGCCTGATTTTTTGTTAGATAAAGATATTGTACTTGTTGTAATCAATTATCGTTTGGGTGTTTTGGGTTTTTTGGCAACTGGCGATTTGGAAGCTCCGGGTAATTTGGGTTTAAAAGACCAAACAATGGCGTTACGTTGGATTAAAGACAATATCAAATATTTCGGCGGTAATCCGGATTCGGTGACGATTTTCGGCGAGTCAGCCGGGGGTGCTAGCGTGAATCTCCACATGTTATCGCCACTGAGTGGCGGTCTATTCCATCGCGGTATTTCACAAAGTGGCACTCTACACTGTCCATGGGCGTTCATCAGTCACGATCGAGTTATCAAACACACTAGAAAATTAGCTAAAATTTTCAATTGTAATAGCGAGTCCAGTCGGGAGATTTTGGCGTGTTTAAGGCACATCCATCCGCTAGAAATGGTCGCTAAAGACGTCGAATTTATGGTAAATTTCCACAATTACAATTTCATAATACACTACAATTTTTTGTGTAAAGACATGGGATTGTGATCCGTTGATGCCGTTCGGTCCGGTTATCGAGCCGCAATCAGACCAAGCATTCATCGATAAAGACCCACGTCAGGATAATTACCAGCCGAATGTCCCATGGATGATTGGAGCCACCACTAATGAGGGCGCGTTACGGGTTGCTTCGCTCTATTCAAACAAAACCCTCCTACACGAATACAACGAGAATTTCTATAAGTTGGCACCGATATCTTTATTGTTCGACGATTTGATCGCTGACAGTAAATTAGCAGCGTACAAATTGAAACAATTCTATTTCGGCGATAAATCAATCGATGATGACACAAAAGCCGAATTAGTTGATGTAAGTTATCGTAATTTAGGCGATTTAATTTAAAATATCTCCTGTTCCAGTTGTATTCTGATGGATTATTTATTCATGGTATCAACGAAGGTGCCGAACAATTTTTAAGAACCGCCAACAATTCTAAACTATACTTCTATCTATTTTCCTATAGAGGCTCGGTGAGTTTTACCAGATTGTTCGGTGATAGCGTCGAAGATTACGGTGATTATACTCGAATTTATTACCGATAGAAATTGCAATTTGTAAAATTTATAGGAGTCTGCCATGCTGATGATTTGCAATATTTGTTCCCAGTTGGACGCGAAATCTGGCCGCAATTGAAACAATCACCGAAAGACCATTTGATGATTGATCTCTTAACAACACTCTGGACGAATTTCGCCAAATTCGGGTAAATAAAATCGACAAATTTTCGTTGTTTAACGATAATTTTCCAGGGATCCGACGCCGAAATCGGATGGAATATCACCGAAATGGTTGCCAGTATTTAGTGACAAGATTGAATATTATAACATTGATGGAAAAGGGGTTGAAATGAAACACGGCCTATATCGGGATAGAGTCGAATTTTGGAAACGTCTATATAGCAACGAATTCGAACAAAATTCTAAAAATGAACTGTAAAAATAAAGTATTAATGTATTGTTGGTTGTCTAACTTTACCCGATAATTGTCATTTTTCTGTAAAAGTCAAAATTCTAATAGTTTTAAATTCCCTCGAAAATGAGTCGTCGGCTGCGTATCGAAATCCAACAGGCTGAGAAGAACGACGATGAAGAGAAGGACAAACGGCGCCAGGAGAGAATTTGGGCACCGCTGGTGTGGAAGCGTTTAATTTCCGGCATCCGAATCGAAGATATGAAACCGAAATATTTCAAAGAGGCGTTGGATATGATTCGTGTATTTAAAAATTGTACGTGCTAGAATGCGATTTCCAAAGATATTCTAACAAATTTTAGGAATATTACGTTGTTGAAGAGGTATTGTGCAGAAATGCGGGATTAAAGGACGATGAGGAGTCATTAGAGTCGTTTTTAAGTCTTGTTCATTATTTTTTGAAAGATTTAACATCATTGGTGGCGATTAAAGAGAGTATTCCTCATTAAATTTAATAGTTTAGAAAATTTCACAAATTTATGATTCTAGTAATTATTGATAAAGACGGTGAGGAGGAAGTTCGTGAAGAGGTTGCCGGTATTTTAGTCATGAAAGTTATGCATAGATACGACTATGACAGAGCTTTCAATCGCAATCTAATTGTTAAGGGGGAAGCCCTCAAAACTGTCCGACAATTCCGCAATTATCTTGATCGAAAATCGGATATTTACGACCAATTCAGTTGCGAACGATTCCTACAATACCTACCGATTTGCATCAAGCCGGAATACCGACAACAAGGTGTATTCAAAATATTCCAATTTAAATACAACTGAAAATTGTTATCAATCAGGCTTGGATTATCATTTGATGTTGTGCGGCGCGGATGAGGCCCGCACGCTGCACTGTCCGGTAATCATGGGCATTTTCAGCAGCTATCATTTGCAGCGTTACGCCAAACGGCTCGGCATGCAAGTCGAAAATTCCAATAGAAATTTAACCAAAATATCAAAAACTCTCAATTACAGGTAGTATTCGAGATCTACTATCGCGACTGGCGGAACGAACTGGACGATTTAATATTCGAAGATCCCGGTACGGGCAATTACAGTTGTGCTGTAATGGCCTGCCGAATAATACCATTACCGCCGCCTGTAATTGAAACTGAAGAAAGTTTCGAAGAAAGTATAGAAGACGACGAAGAAGAGGAAGAAATCACGGAAGAATTAAAGTTAGTTAATTAATATCGAGCATAATTGTGTTATTAATTAAAAATTTATACAATGTTTAATGTTCATTTAGCACGAATGAAGTTGATGCCGATTAAATTAAGTAGAAACGAATGGCCACAACCGTGAGAAAATTGTGTATTGGACATGTGAACGATGTGGAACGTAATTTCATCAGTCATAATCAGTTCTGTTCAAGTGTTTTTGAATATTAATGTTGACAAATAAAAGGACAACCTCCATATGTACCGTTTGGTATGAAAATTATCTAGTAGTTGAATTCCATTCGATTAACACATGGTTAGAGGCATACGTTCTCTTCGATTCGCTGCCCGAAAATGCTCCAGTTTGATCCGGGATTTCCCCGTCGATTTCCAACCGGTTCAAATGTTAACAGGAGTAGAAAGAGAATTTCAAGGGGTACATAAGGGTGGTTTTATTTGAAAAAATCCAATCAAATTCTGCGTTACGAAGGGAATTATTAAAACATCCTCTTGTAATTTTTAATAATTTTTTATATTTCCTCAAATAACTTGGCGGATTGTTTATTTTGCAACGATTTTTACAGAGTGTATAGAAAATTGAAAGCGCTTTCCAAATATTTAAGAAATTTTCGGGTAGGGCTGGTGGTTTTGCTGAAAATTGACAATAATGAGATTTTTTTTTGAAATGCAAAATTCGATATCATCTTCTGTTATGATTGATACACGATTCCGGGAGTGTTTTTTAACGCATCTCGATGATTCAAACGGTAATAGAAAGACCATTTAAAGGTGCATCGGGGATCGTGTTTTACTTTGAAAATTTAGATGCAATCCGGAGTTACAGAAGGAAATCTGGGAGCATGTCTCATTTGAATTTTTCCACAGTTTGTACGTTTTTCGGCATAGCGTGGCCTATATTGCTTATTTTGCAATGATTTTCACGATGAATCTAGCAAATTGAAAGCGATTTTCAAATGCTTGAGGAATTTTCTAATAGTATTGCTAGTTTTTCAAAAAATCTGCGAAAATTTTCAAATTTTATCCGTGACAGGATATGCAGACTTTTCATTTTTGAAAATTTACTCTATTTTTGAGCGTTTTTTTTAAGTTTTCACAGTTTTTCATAAAAAGGACCACATTAGCTTTGTTGAAGGGTTTTTTTGGTTTTATTGGAATAATTCTCGAGTAAAATTTGAACAAACTCGACTCAACTCGACTTTAAACAACTTAAAACTCTTCAAAAAGGAAACCAATTGAATTGTTGAGAAAAAAGTCCATTGATTGTACCGCGGCCCTTAGTACGCTCCTGTCCATCGCCAAATTCTAACTGCGAACAACTTTTCGACAACAATCGAAAGTTCACGTTGGCAACAGTTGGAATTTCGAACGTTTCATTCTCACCCCAATAATTTAAAAAATTTGAATAATAAAAATGTCAACACAGACTGCAGCAAAATAGAAAAAAAACAAGTAAAAATAAAATGAAATATGTTCGGTGTATGGACGTCACACACCCATCTGTTCCCCATACTTTTCTGCCGTCGTCGAGTCGTCTTCGATTAATTACAATTTTAAAATGCAATTTGTTTATACCGGAATTATGAGGAAATTCCGCAAATACCTACCAGATGCACCCGATCGGCTTGCATTTCCAATTCAAATCGAATTCTGTGTGGAAATATCGGCGGTATTCGATTGGAACGCATGCGTCCGGCCGGCCGTTACTAGGTGCACATCCAACCGTTCTCGCTCACAGTCCGTCTCTGGATGTGATTTCAGTCTGGCACAGTCTTGTAAGTTGTCGTAAAGGCGCCATGGTAGACTGTGAATTCGATTTCGTTAGTGTTTCATTAATTCAATCGTAAATAATTCAAATTAGAAAAAATTTGGGAAACTTCACAGTCGTATTGTAACGAATCGAATTCGTTCCGGTTTCTTGCAACAACCGAAACAAGGTGAGTTTATCGATTTTTTCTGGGGAAAATCATCAATTTTATGCACATATGCATCGTATCGGGACGGTAATCGTAGGAGGGTTCAAACTTTAAAAAACTGGCCCATTTTTTACGGTTTTCTCGTGAGCACTGTCGCCAGATAAAGAGTTCGAACATTCATCGTGTTTACTATTTACATAATTCCGTCTATCTTCGTGCTGATAATATTGAAAATAAATAAAATAATGAAACATGAGGGTAAATACCGGTCGCTAGTATATTGAATTTATACAATTCTATCAGTTTATAGATCAAATTTTTGAAACAAATTCGAACCTGTTGACATTGATGCAAATAAACGATAATAAATTGATATTTAATACTTTATTTCTAAAACTTTATAACCGTACAAGCACACATAGATGACTCAAATAAATCAACAATTTTCTAATTCTGTAATTGTTTAAATGTTGAAATTACATTTTAATTATACGATACAGAAACAGTTCCCCATCTTGTTCATAATAACAATAATTGAATTAAACTGGTTACTAAAATTCTCTCGTATTGTTTTGACAATCTCTCAAGGTTGAAATTAATGATAAATTAAAGTTTTGTTGTTGTTAAATCGAACTGTAACGATAATAAATTAGAGTAGATCAATAATTTTTCTCGTTGATAATCGGTTTATGACCTATTGGACTAAGACCGGCTAAAATTGTGGAATTTTTAAATAAATCCAACAATAAAATCAACAAAAACAATACCCCCATTTCAAACGGATAACGATAAATTTGATTACACATCGGCTAAAATAAGCGATTTTTCGCGGATTTTCCCGCAATACAACCGATTACGAATCACAAATAAACAGGAGACTTGCCAAATTGACGCCGAATAAATCAAATCTTTTAAAATACTGGGTAATTGTCAAACCGAACGGTCCGATCATTCCTATAATTTAGCCCATCTACTTTGCTTTTATCCGGGTAATAACATATGATTTGAAAATTACCCACTTTACTGCAGTTTTATAGCTCTACTGTTGGAGGTTTACGGCCGGACATACTTTTTATTTTAGGCGTTATTATCAAAGCGTATAATCGACGCTAGATGAATTTTTCATTACCGAAAATAATACAAAACAATTAAAATCAAATAATCATAATTTCGTTTAGCTATTTAGAGTCAATTGACGTAATCTACAACGGGTTATTAAAATTTAACGCGTCATTTTTTGGTGTTGCGGTAGAATTTCACAAAAATCGTCCTTAATTCAACCTCAATTGAAATTTTATTGAATAAATCAGATTCGATTTCGATAGAGACACTGTAATCAATACGCCAAGACGCTTTATTTATTTATAATTCGATGATTTCCATTTAAAACTATCAATTCTTGTATAAAAATCAAGGCTGATTCTAATACAGTTGTACGAAATTAACTTGTCTTGTTAGCGTTTCAAAATTGTACAATTCGAGTCGGTTCGATTGTGGTCGATTATAGTTTCGTTACGGTTTCTGTTTAATTGTAGATAGTGATTTTTTCTTGGCTTTTGAAGGTTGTGAAATATCGCCAAGGTTGTGTAATTAATTAATTGGAAGACAGGAAAAAATGCAACCATTCTCTATTGTCATAAAATAAATAATAATAAAACAATAAATCTTTGATAATTCTAAATAATGCTTTATATTTTTTGAATCATCCATTCATAAATAGTTAATTCATTAAAAAAATGTTGTAGTTCTTCGAAAATGTCGTTCCTGTTCCCAAAAATATTACAAATCCTCTACTAATTAATCTTATTTGTTAATTATCGTTGCATCTATTTATAGAATAGATTTATTTATCGTTTAATTTGTATTTTAAGCGGATTATGTGGTTAATAACAGACAACTTTGAGAACGGTTTTCGAATTTTTAGAACTGAAACCGGGGTTTAATTCAATAATAATTACGATGACTGGAAGCTGTTCTTTTTCTAAAGTCCACGTTTAGATCCTTTAACAATATTATTATTGTCGAGAAAATCACGAACTTGATGTTTATCGGAAAAGAAACAAATTTGAATGAAACATTATTGTATTGTTTGTTACTGTTTATAATTCTTAATATAAAACGATTAACTGCATTTATTTTGCTATGTTTTATTATAGAACGTCCCAGAAATGTTTTTTGCGTATACAGGATGTTCGAAACTTGGGTCAATATCCGACAGATCCGGAAATTATTGTGTTAAATATCAATTAGAAAAATTTAGAGAAATTCTAGTTGAATCATCCTGTATTTTACCTGTTCGAATTGAAGTAAATTTCTAATAAAATAGTGATTGTCACGATTTGAACTGAAAACTGAGAAACGGGTGTGTCTAATGCCAATTTTTTTCTTTCTCCATTCTTTCATTATTGTTATAGTTGAAGAAACTGGTCGATTTAATGATAAACATAAATTGAACTTTCAGTCAAGTCTTGGAGTTTTTCCATTTCAAATTAACATCAAAATATAGAATTCGTTCTACTTAATTGGCTCGAATAATGGGCGCAATCTTCCGCAAAATCCGCCAGTTTCTATCAATTGAGCGGTAAAGCGGCCCTGGTAGTTCACTAGGAGCTCGACCGGCCCTGGTAGCTCAATTGGCGCTTGAAAATTCGATTGTAACTACAGATAACGAATTTCCGAAGTTGCAGAAAGGTGCACACGTACACACACCAATCGATTTTACGTCCGGCGATATTTATGCTGTTCGTGTTGCTATTAAAACTCCAGTGTCTGCTTGCCTGCCGTCTTCTCAAGTGCATACAACGAAAAATTTATCTCCGCTTCTCTATCTACCTGTATGTAATAGAATCGAGAAAAGAAAGATAATAAAGTAAAGTAGAAACGATGGAGAGATATACGTAGAGACAACTATTAAATAGAGATAAGTTTCTTCTTATACGATCAATGCTGGAATTCACGCGATGACACTCGGATATCCTTAGGGAGCAGTCGAAATGTCACATGTAATATTAATTTGTAGCGAATGTCATGTTAGTCACGTTTCCATGGGACGTACTGTATGTTCGACTTTCGCTAAACTACGTGATCATCGATTGCAATCGGTAGTTTTGTGATAACATTTAAATTACCACTCCATTTTTTTAGTTTTGCTAATTTTAAACGTTTACGAATTCTTCCAATTGCTCTAATTAAAATAGAAAGCTACCATATGGTCATTATTTAAATTTATTAATACAGAGGAGGGAAAAAATAAACAACCGAGAATATTATTGAAAAGTATCCAGATAGGTTTTCACCTCTATTCTACCCACTTCAATATCCACCACCTACTCTTTCTATCTAGTATTTTATTTTAATTTCAACTTTACACACATTTAACAACCTGTCTTGTATGTTACAATAATAGTTTTTTTCATGTATGAAATCCACCCACGATCCTCTAAAAACATGTGTAGGCTTGGATGTTTTCATGAATGGAACCCAAACTATTTGGTAAAAGCTACACGGTTTTTTCAAATTTCAATATTAGACGATTGAAATAAAGCGAATTTCCGGTAATAGTTCCGTTCGTTTTTGTTCTCTCCAAATGTACAGGTGTTGATTTCGGTATTTGTGGATGACCGTCACGTTTTCGCTTTGTCTACACGGGACCTTTTCCTTTTTTTGACTGGAACAGTCGCATAATAAACACGGCAGGCCAAAAAAACCCTTGTACTAGGAATAACAACGGCAAAATCGAACTGTACAACTGCACCCAATTTTTCCTATCTGGTGATTTACAATCAGATCGACGGAAATTCGGGTAAATTTTCAGTCGTACAGTAATATTGTGTAGGTGGTATTCCCCAAATTGCTTATTTTTATACAAGCAATTAGTACTTCCATTAATCGCCCTTTAAAAATGGGTTGGTGAACTTGTATATAGATTCCCCCGCTGTTGACTTGAATTTCCACTTAAAAATCAATTTTGATCATTTTATTGATAAATTTCTGTGGGACAATTGATAGACGTATTGTGGTAGAAATTTCGGCTAAATTTTTTGTCGTAAACTAGTAGAATTTTGCACCCAAATTATCAGTTTGCCAAGAAAAATAGCGCATCCACCATTTTTACACTACCAGTTAGTATTTCTGTTGACGAATTGAAATTTGAAATACGCGCCTTTTAAAAATGGGTTGATGAACCTGTGTAACCTTGCTATTGACTTAAGTTTATAACCTTAAAAATTCAATTTTGGTTATATTGTTTGATTTCTATGGATCCATTAGACGAATTGTGGTCCATCTGATTTAATAGTAGAAAATAGTAAAAAACTCTGTTGTACTAGAAATAAAATGTTAATCAAACTATACACACGAGTGTTGTTGTATTCCAGTGTGCACTCGTGATCGACAGGTCGCATTTATCAAGTGCATCCAATTTTTTTCCGTCTGCTGTGATTTACAATCGGATCGATAGAAATTCAGCCAATTTTTTACCGTACTAGTAAAACTTGCTGGTAGTAGTTTGTTGAATAGTCGCCGAAAACTTCCCAATCACCATCAATTACACAGTCCGGTTCTATTCAAAATTGCGACAATTCGGTTGATAGTTTTCGGTGTCAACAAGAACTACCCCGAAAATTATGTGGGTTTGATTCAAATGTGAATGGAAAGTTGTACGGTTTTTCTCTCGAATTGTAATTACGGTCAAATTGAGAATTGTGCGGTCAATAATGAAGATAAATTAGCCAACTATTGTGGTTGAATAAAAGGAAACTATTGTCGGTGGGAGAGATTTTAAATAGAACCGTTATTTATTGATTTATTATTAGATAGAAATAAATTTGAAATTTCCTCGTGCGTTCTATGAAATTATAGAATTTATTGTAATTATTGTTTATTTTGATTAGATAATGAAATGAATTTTAGATTCGATTGTTTGATAACAAACTAGACGGCGATTAATCGATTTTTTGATTAAAGTCATTTAAAATTCGACATTTATGCAGTAAAATTGCATTTGCAGCTGATATCGGCGCCTGTTCCAATCGACTCGTTAAATATTCCCGACAGCTTTACACACAGACTTGTATTTTCAGCACCTTGTTCGATTTTATCCCCATAGAATCTAATTAATCGATGTTGTTGTTGTGGTTGTTGTTGTACATGGCGACAAGTGTAATAAAACTTGTAAAAACTTTATTTTCAATTTAACGAGAGATGGAGTGGCCTATTGAGGAAAAATCAACAAAATGTTGTGTCTTATCTATTTATCAACAAAAATCGGCAACATACAACAAATGTGATGGCGAGGGGAAATTGTAATTTCCGCTACTGTTGAGAATGTAATCTCGCAGGATTATATCCATGTACAACTAGAAAATCCTTAGTATAATTGGTTTGATTCCGATTTGGTAGAATCCTCGACGATTTTTTCTAGGTTGTTTTATTTTTCTTTGGTTGAAATTTTTTCGGGTCTGACAATACTACCACCACCATATCGAGGTTGAGAACGTGTTTGAACTCGCCTCCGTATATGGATAGAAGGAATAAATGTGATGCATTCAACTTGCAACAACAACAACACACAAACACACTAGCCGACAATACAGAAAGCTTTTAGAATCACACAAGCTGATTTATACTAAAAATAAATCCTTTCTCTCTCCCTATCTCTCTGCCGTATAAATACTCGATCAAAACGACTATAATTAAATTCGATTTTAGTTTACGCTTATTAACAAAACATCGTTCAGTTTATAGTAGTATTGACTTCCTTGTTGTTGGCGAGAATTTTATTTTCTCTCTATGTGTGTGTGTTACTGATAAGATAAACTCCCGCGTCTTCCGGTAACATTTTCGTTATACATTTGCATCCGGTTTACGTGCCCTCTACCCGATTAAATAGTGGTTGTATCTTTTTATAACCGTTATCGTAATCTCAACGGAACGTAATGGAAAAATTCAATCAATACTAACGGTTATTTACAATTCATTGTAATAATTACCGAACGTATAGTTACGTGTATACTTCCTATATTGGTAATTCAATCGAAACGGAAGTTGACTCAGTTCATCGGAAATTTATCGATTACTACCGGATTTCGGTAATGATCTTTAATGTATTTTTCAACATTGAGTAATTCTAAAATTACTAATTTCCACCTACTTGGTTTGCCAAGAATAATAAGCGCATCCACCATTTTTACAAACAAGCTCTACTGAATTGAAAACTTTTAAAGATGGGTTGGTGAACCTGCATAACCAGAGTTTCTTGTTTACCTAAATTTCTAGCCTTTAAATTTCTATTTTCAATCTGCTCTGAGATCCTTTGATCTGTTTTAATTGTTTCCTGTTCAATCCTAGGGGTCCTTTGGGTCTTCTATTGGTGTTTTCTTTATAATTCTTCCATTATGGTTTTTTTTGCGCCTGCATATCGATTCCATATGAGGGTCCAAGTCTAATTAGAGTTGTTTTGGCGACCTTTTTGATAAATAGTCTTTATACTTTTAGCCCTTTTCGTCCAATTTTTCAAACATTTTAAATTGACATACATATTTAAATAATGATCTGGCAGAAAGTTACTAGAGCGTCAATTTCTTTGTATAAATCAACTTATCTGAATCTAAAATCGCAAATAATTCATAAATTCAAAGCATTGGGAAGCAGATATAACAATAACGTTGATTTAGAATTTAAAGGTTAGAAATTCAGGTAAACAGTGGAGAATTTGGCTATACAATGTTGCAACCCATTTTTAAGGGCGTGAAATTCGAAAATTTCAATTTGGTACTTGGAAACACTATCTTATTTTTATAGTTTTATCGCCAAATTTGAATTGTAGAGTTTCAAAGATTTCCAGGAATTGTCGATTTGTTCAAAGTCGTTAAATTTGATATTTCCTGTACCATCAAAAGCCACATTATTGCCGTTAAAATATCTAAAGATTTACAACTTTGTAGTTAAAATTATAACATTGTAGAGGTTTTAGAGAATTGCACAATTGTTGGAAGTCTCTATTAGGGGGGATAAAGATTAAAACTTGAAATGTTGAAATATTGTACAATAAACTGAAACAATATCTAGAGGATTAATATTAGACAATAGATAAGTTTAATTAAAAATTTCTCCAACAGTAGTACAGTTTTATTTCGTTTAAAATAAACAATATCGAAGACAAAAAGATAATCAAATAAAATAAAAATGCTGTGTTGTAGCCACAAGTATAAGAGTTGCCTTATTTGTATTGACAATGATAAATTCCAATTCGGAATGGTCTTGCATACAAATACAATGTTTGTAAATAAAGAGGCCTATCGTAGAATCTTCCATTTTCGTTGTGTTAATCGAAATTGTCGTCTCTATTAATAGACGTTTCTTGTCTTATTATTATTAATATCGATTCCAATCAATCAAGCTGATAGTTGGCCATTTTTGGGCAACTTTCGACAATTGCCCAGCTTGTGTAAAAACACAAATACTTATCGAATACTGAACTGTTGGCGCCACCAGTTCTCATCGCTCATGAATAAACCATTTGCAAGGCCGCAATTACAATCAAGATGTTGTCTGTTTACAAGATCATCGGACAATTCCACCAAGATATATGTGCGTGTGTATCAATAGAACAAATATCTGCAAGACAGATGGGTGATACTATCGAATATTTGTGGCATTATTGCAATACTGCAATTATCTAATTGCAGTTTGTATTTTTCACAGTCTCTGGAGGGGCAAAAAGACCATCTATATGTTGGTATAAGAATGGTTAAATATAGACCGGCTTCTCTTCGTCTATTTCTACAACTTCTTGTAATTATTGTAACGTTATGGCTGCATTCCTGCAAAATTCCTACAGTTATTTTTAAACAACACGATTTCAATTACAGCAGAAATAAGTTGTATACACATAATACCTTTTTTATTACGAATCGTCTTTATATTCAAACAAATTCAACTTGACTCATCTATAAATATCCAAATTAATGCTGTTTTACATGCGATATAAAGTTTTGAATTATCTGCCAACTTTATAATCCAAAAACTAATAACTTTAATATAGAAATGGGTAGTAAAATTTACATCCTTATACTGGCATCATTGATTATTACGTTTATCTGTCACAAATATAACCTCAAAGATTTGAACGTGTCGCGTATTTTAAATTCGTAAGTTATTTGTACGCTATTTCTTTTCTACTTTATTAATTTGAGTTGTTTTATTCAAAGAAATGTCTAGCTTTGAAGTTGAAATTTTAAGGTTAGAAATACGGGGTTCAGGAAACAGAAACTTCTAAAATTTCTCGTTCTTACCTAATGTGTTGAAAGAATTCTTTATTACTCATCCAACTCCATTGATAGACAGATAAGTTCGAAATCTTTTTAATTTAAGCTGATCGACAGAATGATAGCTAGTAGTTTCAATAAGTGAGACAAGGCCAATTAGATGAAACGATGAAGAAATGAGATACAAATACATTCTGATATGTTTCTAATTTACCAACTTAAATCGCAAAGGTTAAATTGGTGATACAATGTTTGCAACCCATTTTGAGAGGGCGCGCAATCCATTTTAGTTAGTAATGTGTCTTGTTATCGTGTTAATTATAAGTATCAACAATTTTCCACCAATTCATCATGACAAATTCCGTTCAAAACCGTGTAAACAGTACGGGGTGTATTGTTAAATCATAATAATAGTAACAATGCCCCTAGGTGATATATCTAACTATATTCCATTTAAATTAATTACGTTTTAATCAAGATAATAAAGTTGTGTGTGTGGTGAAATGGAAGTTTCTTGTTCAGATAGATTCGAAATTGTTGTTTTTCCAGCATTGTTCAAATGCAAAAACTAACCTTGAACCACGTGTATGCGCCAATGATTTCACTTCTTGTTTATATAAAAATAAAATTTTTAGAATTTAAGAAACTGGCAACAAAGACTTTCACAAAATTTCAAATTTGTGTAAGTGTAAATGCGTATTACTACACATTTATAATTTAATCACCTTTGACATTATTGCATTTGCATTTGTACAGGATGACTCATTTTAAAAATACAAATTTTTCACGTTCAAATTGAATTAAAATTGTTTTGTACATTTGTGATAGTTTACCGTCCAAATTTACAAACAATTCTAATCTAATAAGTTTCGAAATTGTACGAAAATTCTCAACAATTTCGTTTAAAAATAACGGTAGAAATGATCGCCGGACCTTTTTGTTGTTGTAGTTGTTAAATACAAGTTCCCAGCATGATTCAGATTATTAATTTATTTAAACAACAAACCAGCGGGAGATTCGCTTATCAATCCGCCTGATAAGTCAATGAAATAAATGCTGCGTCTTCGGTTTGAATTGTTCGAAAGTCGAGTTGACTAACTCGCAATGGATGGAGTATACGGTGATAAAGTCCACATCTATTTTATTTTCTAGAGCAAACATTAGATGGCACTGTTCAACTAGTTTACAGATTTCTAATTTTCTCACTTTTTGACCTTTTTTGCGAAAATATAAAAGATTGTTCCAAAATTTGGTATACTTGAACTCTGGATCGATATTAAACTGGTAATTTTTTTTAAATTTCGAACTCTGGTTTTTATCCAGTAGAAGAAATCAAATAGATTGTTGAAGTATTAAAGAAACACAATTTCATATCAGACCACTTGAGAATAAGTGCCCCAGAATGATACAGCAGATTTTTGAAAGCGTGTAGAAACCTGTGTTTTCCTCATCTACATCCACATTTTTATATCCAACATAACCCCAAGATTGATCGACCAGTTTGATTAAAAGAAAACTGTCTATTTTATTATTCGAAATTTTTGTATATTTGGAAAACTTGAAACGGAATTAAATTTTATTGGATATAAACGAGGGTGGGAATCTATCGAGATTGATATATTTGGAGTTTTTCGTTTTGATTTCGATTTAAATATAAAAACCGACGATTTCCCCGGTTTTCACATCAATTTTCCACGAAATTCTTTTGAATTTTATATCTATATCCAATTCTATACATGTAGTATAATATTCCGTCTTTGTTTCTCACTGCAGTTGCATTAAATATTCCCGAAGCATATTTCCTCCCTGTATTTCCTCCCCGTTACCGTCAACCCCCGCCGTTACATCTACTATGAATTTCATGATGCTGCTGCTATATCTATCTCTTTCTAACCATCACAACTGGAGATATGACAATATATTTGAAAGGAATTGTCGACCTGATTTCTATTGTATTTCGTTTAAATATTGCACAATACAATGGGCATACGGTGGTGTAATTGTGCGGAAAACTGGAGCACAGAATGATGACGGGGGTGAGTTGTATAATAAAATGACAACCACCACAACAGGGTAGTTAATTGGAAATAACTCCTGGGATACGTTCTAGAAAACTAATTCGATGTTAGAAAGAGTTAAAAGAATGATTTACAATCTAAGGGCGGATATCCGGCCATGACCTAAGGCCACTACTATGTTGTATTCTTTTAACTCTTTCAACAATTTTAACGTTTGATGTTAATAAAATGAAACATTTCCACTGCGTTTTGTTCATATTTTTTCTCTTCTATTATCGGAATAATGGTGTAATAAATGTAATAGCGCCATATTTCAATCGGAATAGCACCCGACAAGATAGCTCTAATGCTATAAAATGGCATTTTGTCGATTTTAACAAAAACTATAAAGTAGCTTTTTTTTTTTTTTTGGTATTTCAGATGAATAAATTGGGCGAGATCGATAATAGTGGCGGCAGCGGTTGTGGTGGTAGTGGTGGCGGTGATGATTCAGATCCTGAAGATCCCGAACAACTTCTCAACGAATGGCTCGGTGAATTACACACCCTGTCTGGGGTAAGTCTACGTATTGTTGTTGGCTTTCTTCTTTACAATGCATTTTATCTGTCTTGTTATTGTTGTGGTAGAGCTATTATCACAAAAAGGGTTTGTGATTTTTTTCTACAATCTCTACTCAATTCAAGGGGTGGAAAATATCATTAATTTCAGAAAATTGTACCGTTATTCAAACACCCATCATCTCGTGAAAGCTTCTTCACTGCAAACGTTACTTTGCAGAAATTTAATAAAGCTGGCAACCATACGCTATTATAAATCTTTAGAAAATAGGACCGTAATTGATTTGTTTAAGATCTAAATTTGTAATTGTGCACGTAAATTAACAAATAATTCAAATGCATCGGTGCGTGTCGAAATTTTCACTTTGCAAATTATCGGGGACTGGGTCATGAAGGCGCCGAGATTTCGAATTAATAACGAAATTACACTATGAAATTTTACTTTTTTCCCCGGATCCTATCGGAAAAAGTGTGGCTTCCGTCTGTTTGCCTATCAAATATACGGCCACTTAGTCATCTTGATACCTTGTAAGTACACACGATGTAAATTGAGCAACAAGTAATATAAAAATTGAAAAGAAAAATAAACCAAGATTTAGTGATTTTTCAATACCAGTAGGTGATGCAAGTTCTCCGCACCAATTTTTAATCACAAACCCGATGGTGCCGTTATTTGTATTATAAAACCTGATTCTGTATGATTACGATCAGGAAATGAGTTGAGATTTATTAAAATTATTATTGATTTAAGTTTCATTTACATATACACGTTTATATTAGCCGTACAATCGAAAGACGACTAAAGAAAAACGAAAACGTTTCGCAATCGAAGAATCAAATTCTAAATTAATGATAGACAAGAATCATTGTTGTTATTTTCAATGTATTGTTTATTATCAATCAATTTAAATGAGGCAATGTTGCGGCAATTACTAAACTTGACAGCTAGAATAATGCTTGATAAATTATAATCACGACAAGTGGATGATAATTAATGAAAACTTATGTGTAGAGATTGGGGAATTCTACAACAATCGTAAAACACAATTATAGTTTCAAACAGTCAAGTTGATTCAGACAGACTCTATTTGTACATTAAGAAATTGCTTGAAATATGTCAGGTACTTCATTAAGATTGTAATCTCTCCATATAAAACTCCTAAAATTTGTAGATTTACATTTTCGGCAAAAAATCCCCCTTTTACATTTGTTATTTATAGACTCCGTTTACATCAACGATAACTAAGCCTAGCAGTATACCATTTAGATACGCAGCTTTGGATGTAAACGGGGTCATAAAGAATTGGTGGAAGTTTTCGGCTTTAATTGGTAACAATGGAGACATCCTAAAAATACAACTAATATTGGATCGTTAACGTTTAAAGTTCGGATAAAAGGGCTGGGCTCCTCATATGTCTAGTTGATGATGAGAGGGTATGAAAGAATGACTTTGCAGCTATTGTTGTACAAAATCCTTCATTTGATTCATTCCCTCTATTCATCTTTTATAGTTACTAGATGAGTGTATATGTACACAGATGGTTATAATTCTGTTGTGGTCTCTCCCCATTAATAATCTCCACCTAGTGTATACACGAGATGCATACTAGAAATTTTAATCTTCCTTATACAGGTATAGGTAGAGGTGTATGTCTTTATAATTTTAAATCTAAATATTGGACTCGTGTACATACAATTTGATGATTCTTAAAAGTATGTCACACAGGTGGTGTCTGTCACGTCTACTTCTTTTTCTTATTATTTTATAAATTGTTTTGTGTTTTCATTATTTTTTCAACGCTACAAGTTAATGTGCTTAGTCGACACAATTTGATCAATGTATTCGAAAACATAAAGATTTTATTGTGCTGTTATCAAAAACAACATTGTCAGCTTTATTTTACAACTCAATTTAATCGAAAGATGGATTTTTGGTGTACAATTTTACGATACGCCTTCATCAACCCATGCAAATCAATGACTATATTTTGAAACATTGTGTCAATAGATCTTTGGTCTTGTAGTGAAGAAAGTCTAGAATAAATACGACCTAATCAAATATTTATGAAATAAGCTACCAAAAAACCAACAAAAATTCAAGAAACGAATTCTTGTTCAATCTGTATCGAAATTTCGGTCTGTCGTTAAACGATTTAGTTGAACGAATTTCAGCGCCCTTGTGCAACCCGAAACGGTACGCTAACGAGGTAATGTTTACAGATAAGGGTTGTTGTCGGCTTATCTTTCACTTAAATACAAACTTACTTGTCTTATCCGTAGATTCGCTTTGATCTTTTCATTTCAACGTGTTCGATTTTATGTGTGGAAGATTTTATTGGTAGAAAAAAACGTTATAAACGCTTATATGAGTACGCTGACAAAGGTTGACATTATTAACGAGATAAAGTCAATTTTTGGATGTCTTTAGTAGTTATCTTGCTGGTTATCTTTTCTCATGTCCATCAGCGCACACATGTGAGTCTTTTGTTGTTAATTTTTGTAATAATAATCATCATCAGAGCGTGTCTTTATCGCTGTTGTTTCTTTACGGTTTTTGTATTTTAATTATTCAATTATCTGGCGGTTTCGGTTTGCTTTGTGTGTCGTTTCGGCAGACATCAACGAATGCAAATTGCAAAAATTAGATTTTTTAATGGCTTTCACACAATGTTAATATTTAATACTTGAAGCTGGTTGGTATACCTTTGACCATTATTGGTTTTTTCTACTAGCCTACAAAGAAATGTTGAGTGTCTGTTTTGTATAGCAGACAGTTTCTCAATTAGAGGCCGGAACATTCGACAAAACATAAAAAGCAAACTAAATTCGCTAGACGTGTTAAAACTGAAATTTATCTTGGAGTTAATTTAAGATTTTCTCTCTCATAGAGTTTGTCATGTCAAGAATTATCCTTATTTGGACGACAACACGATCTATTTTCTAAACTGGGAAGTTTCCCAATCCATTTCCGTCTTCTGTCTGACAAAATGTCAAAACAAGGGTGACTCCACCCTAATACTTTGACTCACACTGGAAACGTCTACAATTGCAACAACAACATCAACAGAAAAAAGGCGAATCTCCATCCCTTACAGTTCATTTGATCAAATACCGATTGTTGGATTTGAATCGTTCCTAGAATTGCACAACAATATCGATTGCAATCAGAAACGTGTCCGTTCGTTCGCCCATTGCAACCACCCCCGTTTCATCCACTTTAGTCCTCCGTACCCAGAATGAAGAATGAAATTTCGCTTAGTAATCATCCCCTTTATTACAAATATAAATCAACATTGTATATTTGGGTAAATATTCACTAAATTAACTCGAATCGTTGCGATCAAATCAAAAGATCCCGCTAGTATTGAGGGGTGAATCTCGAAAATAAGGGTAGTTTTTCAGTTTTATTAGTTCTGTCGATTTCCCACATATTAAAATGTGCAAGTTTGGAAAATAACAAAGTTTACTAGTTGTTTTTTTTTTAATTAAATAAAAACTCGGCAATGATGGGATTATCTGCTCGCCCAATTGGATGAAATGCATACAGGGATGCAACCACTAAACTGGATTATAGTGCAACCGTAGGGTGGTGTATTGTGTACTAGTGGTCGATAATGCTCAATTACAAAATCCTGCCATACCGGCCGGATATTGGAGGATTCCTTTGAAATTGCACGTAGAAAAATCGATGCAACTCGACGATAATTTAAAATAATTTCTGTTAATCCCGAAATTCCCCCCAAGTCTGGCCAGTAATGTCGTTCAATTAATCCAACTTTACGGTAATAAATTTCTGGTAAGGAAGTGTCACTGTTTTAGAAGGGGATGGTACTCATTATTTTTAATTTTCGATTAATTTCGAATTGAACGAAATTAGATGCGACGAGATTGGATATAATTGCGAATTGTGAACGAGGCGGAGAGAGTTTCTTTGAGTGGGCGGTTATAAACATGCATCTAGATAAGAGGCTATTGCTCTTGAGAAATAAGAGGCGCCACTTATTTGCGACAAAAATCCACCCTTAATCGCTATTTTTATTCGATCATTATTGGTTTCAAATAGCTTATAGAGAGACTAATGTTTCAATGTACATCTATAACAATAATGTGGGTGGTTCATTATGAATTAACTAGTTATAAACATAACTATTGAATCTGAGTTTATTATTAAACAGCAGTAGGGGTCGATAGATGAACTTGAGAGTTTATAAAGAACGATAACCAGGAACTAAAACGAGTTATTTATCGCGTCTTTTTCTACGATTTTATTTAGTTTATGAGTGCGGTTGATTAAAACAAGATACGGAATTGTCGATATAGAAACCACAATATGAACGTTCACCCTCAACCCCAATAATAATCAATCGTTGAGAGATTTTCCTCCAACGGTTATATTCAATCCTATTAAAGTATATTTCCTGCTATAAATATTAAATATTATGAATTATTTGTACAAATACAACAAAGCGCCGGATCATTGTTTAAACAAACCACGTTCAGGAGATTGTACGAATGAAGGCCACAATTGTTCCCATATAAAGAATAATATATCTGTGTATTTGAATATTTAAAAATAAAAAACAACATTGGTATTTAAAAAGAGCGACCTATTCTTCAATTCCCACTATCATCAGCCTCTATCATCTCTACAAAAATAAGAAATAAAACAAAACATCAAAGCTAGAGATGAATAAAAATACGTCTCTAATGCATGGGAATAATGGTGAAAGACCAAAGGAAAAAAAAACGAAAAGAAACGGTCTTGATTGAGTTTTCTTGTGTGTATTTGACAGGCTTTTATACACAAGAGACCGGGAAGGGATTGAATTAAAGTGCCTTTAATACTAATTGAACAACATTTTACAATCAACTTACAATTAATTGAAATGGGGCGAGTTTTCTTCAATAAAGAAATTTAATTGAAAATGAACGAAAATTCAAATTTCGCGGTTTTCCATACAGAAGACGCCACAATTTACAGTCGTCTACTATAACAGTCCGACAAGTTTAAACGACTGTCGATAGGTGGCGCAGATTCTTGAATTTTCAATATTTTAAAATTGACCACCCGTCTAGAACGACCAATCGAATATTAATGTAATTATTGATGCAAAACAAAAACAGCCTAGTGGAAATTTGAATATTTTGAATTAATCAAAATTATCGACGAATCAAACACCTGGCGACAGGTGCGTTTTCATATGACAATCGTTTAAGATTTATTTAATTTGTCGAATTTCAATCGATTTATAAAGCAGCTGTACGCAGATTTTTCTCCAATTCTAATCAACGGTTTAAATTTAGATTTCCTAATTGAAATTCTATGTATTTGGCGAAAATCAAATGTGTTTAACATCTGCCCTGCATCTTTATTGCCATCGTAATGTAGGGGGACATCACTAAAAAAAATCGTCATATGTAAAAACTCGATATGTATAAAACAACTGGCGTCAGGACTGTTTTAATACCATCTGGTAGAATCGATATGGGGTTGATTTGGTTGGGTTATTCAATAGATTTTTACGGCGTTAAGATCGGATGGATACAGGAAATAGTCGGTACGTTTCAGGAATAATTGAAGGGAACAATTCAAATTAGAAAACACGTTAGCGCACACGACACAGAAGAAAATCTACAATTTAGAGAGATGGATATACATAAAGATATAGGTAATAAATACGTGTATTGCATATTTATACTACCGGCAGGTGTATTATAATCGATGGAAATTAAATATAAAATAGAGAGGAAGCATGCTGCGTTTTAAATTAATTGTATAAAATTCAAATGAAGTTTAATACAATGTTTGTTGTATTGAAGATTTGTTGTTTTCTTATTATATTGTACTGTCAACATTTTAATAAAGGGCCGGCTTTCATTCTAAATACACTCCTGCATCTAGACAGATGAATTATTACCGGAAACGTTGTTAATATCAACGATAAGAATAAATTGAACAAATTTCAAATTTGAACAATGTTATCGTCTTTCATTTATAATCCTCGAGGATTCAATTCGATTTCCTGCTAGAATCTACGACTTTCCTACTTTATTAAATAATCAATTCATTCAATTCTCCTAATACTATTATACGACCTCGCCTATTTAGTTGGTTATATTAGTTCGAACAAAATTTATATACAATCGATTTTTATTAAGTCTTATTATTCGATTATTATTGAAATAAACACTTCAAGTTTCGAAATATTAATTTCGAAATTAATTTCGTCTACATAAACTATCGTGTTGTTGTTATTGTTGAAATTAATGGGGAGAACTTGAGATTTGCTTTTAAGGGCAATATGTTTGCTAGACTGGAACGAATTTTATGACTAATCGAAATGCCCTACGATTGGTATTTAAAAAAATCGGCCATGTATTGAGAAAAAACCGATCTAAATGGTTCCTGTGGGAAATCAGGCGATTATAGTCGAGTAAAATTGGCTTGACTTGCTTCATCTTGATGTTGGAATTGCCAATTAAAGTTTTCTGAAGGGCCGCACCTTAAAAAGGTGGAATTTTTGACCATTTCTCCTTTATTTTTTACTCTAAAATCAAGTGGTATGGCCCGTTGAAAAGAACATTTCAAGCAGGTTTTTTCAAGTTGTTTTTTCAACAATCAGTCTTCTATATGTTGCAAAAATCCGGTACAAAACAGTCGTTTTTAACGAATTTTGCCATGATTTTCTTCGAATTTTCAAAACTTGATACTTTTTCCAGGAAATACGACATTTAATTCTCTGTTGTTGTACTGTAATAACGTCGACAAAACTAATTTTCTGCCATTAGAAATAATCGTTTTACACCGGGTTTTTTTCAGTTTGTAGGCAATTTTATAGTTTCTAATTATGCTATTGTTATATGAAAAATTTGGTTACTCACCTGGGGAAATTGTGTGGAAAGCAAGCCTCTTAATTGCCAGTTGATCCCAAATTTTTGAATTTGTTTGAGTATGCATAGAAAATCATTTGATTGCATACAAATTGAAGACTTGAGGAAGAATTAGAATTAGAATTAGAATTTCTTCGAATTTGATCTTAAACTCAAAAATCCCTTTGAAAAATCCACTAAACCTGTTCAAAAGCACTGCCAATCCTTCATATTCATTGCAAATTGATGTAGCTTCTGAATTTTCACCTATAACTCGAATTTTCCAGAAAAATTTCCAGAACTTCAAAATCCTTGTCCTAGAGCTTGAAATGCTCTTTCCAACAAGCCATAAAATTTGATTTTAGAGTAAAAAATAGAGGAAAAATCGCGCATTAAAAAATCCACTTTTTCAAAGAGTAAAGCACATTTTTGTAAGAATATCAATTGCGTAAACAAAATTGCTCTTCCGCTATTATTGTTATCTATAAATCTAAGCTTGATGCGTTCCTGAATCCGTTTTGATGGATTATAAACAATCTAGCATCAAGTTTAGATATGGCATCATCATCATCAGCATTAGTTTGAAAGATATACGAATTAAATCATTTGATATTTAAAAATACACATTAACATAATGGTTTGATTATAAATATTAAACGTATATGTGCTATTATGATACAAACATATGTGTATGTGGGTTGGTTTTTTTGAAAATTTAGGTCATAGTAGATCACAATTTTTTATTAAAGTTCGCCCACAGCAGGAGTTGAAAGAGGAGATCGTTTCGAAAGTAATTTTATTCCGTAAAAAAGTATAATGAGAAAATTCGATTTTATCAATGGAAATTTTAATATAAACAACATACCAACAACATAAAAAAGGCTGTATTTTGTTGTCCAACCATCAAAAACCAGTGCAATACGAGTTCGTGTATAAATTCAACATTATTATCAACAATATTCACCATTAACTTGTGTGTTGTTGTATTTTATTATAGTAGGAAAACGTGCATCTGATCGTCATAAATCACGATAGTATCGTTAAATTAAACAGAAAATTCAATCAATTCATTATGGATAACGTTAAAATTTATCATCCCGACAAGATTTGGTGTTTTTCTTCTAGCAGTAGTAGTCGGACTAGTGATGAAAAACAACCAGATGCCTATTGGTGGTAGTGTCATAGTGGCACAGAACATCGCCGTCATATAGAGTAGGTGCGGTATCCATATGGCCTGGCAGCTGCTCACGATGAGATTGTGACAACAACAACATTAGGGCGAAGAGCGGAGAATGGTACAAGAAACAGCCCCAGACAGGTGGCACACGTCCAGGGCTCGTGCTCACAAAAAGTTGCTAGAACCCACCAACCCCCAACGAAAAATGCAGATATTTGATCCTCACCGTTCGAAGAATCTACGAATTTTAATTGAAACCATCTTCAATTTAAATATAATCACAAATTATTGTTTATTTCAAAAAGTTAGACGAAGCAGGTGATATTGAGCAACATTTTAATACACAGGTAGAAAATAAGTTGCAGATGGACAATTTAAGAGAGCAGATGTACAGAAGACGTGTGCGCTCGTGTTAAGTTCCTGTAATCGAATCAGTTTTTTTGAACAATTCTAAACACAACAAACTTGACCAATTTTATAATTGTAGCCCACCTGGTCTTGTAAAAAATCGCCAATTATTGTGTCCAGTTACGAGTTTTACGCGAAAAAATTGCCGTACATTTACCGAATCAATTTCACGACGTGTTGTCAATAATAATAAGCTAATTACGATTTGCGTAAATCAATTATCGTCAAGAAAAAACTACAATTTGGTAATAATTTTATTTTGTCGGCTGTATTTTGGGCCATTAAATAAATATGTTCTCAGTCACAAAGGAGCATTTATGCCAGGTCAGGTTGTGTCGTTTTTTCAATGGGATATTGCTGAAAATTACGTGCAGCACAATTCATTTTCGATGGAAATGACGATTGAATGCACGTAAACCTTGAAAGTGTCGAAACCACTATCTTTATCCAACTTGTGATTGTTCGCTATTCTTGTATATTAAGCCGTACACCGTACCATCTCCTTCTATTGTGCTTTTATTATTGACCAGAGCCAGGTATAAAGGTGTGTTGGCTGTAGAGAGGCAGTGTATAGGTACATAACAACAGCACATGGTCAAAAGAGATTTTTCATTTAAAAGTTAGTTGAACAACAGCTGCCTTCTTGCACGGTTGTCCCTGTTATTCCATCGATGATCATTCGAATTACTTATAATTAGTGACAATGTTCTGTGGGGGTAGTTTTCGTTCGAAAACCATCGAAAAAACCGACGAATATCAAATCATCAGAATCAACAATACAACAACTCAGATTAGAATCGTCCGATCGGCTAGTTTGAACCAAGCCGATCTCCAACAGCACAATCGTAGAGTTCTTATTTTACCACCAAAAATTCCTGAGGATGTCTCGAAACGGCGCCGACTCTTCTTCCGAAAATTGTCGGTAAGTAATATAAAAATAATACAACTTTCACCCCACAACAGGGGTGAAATCGTGACAATAGTTTCTTCACATCTGTTGCCGGGCTCTTGGACTGATTTACAGTTATGTTTATAGTAGAGCGTAATTGACTCGACAATCTGGAAACTCGTCCGTTATCATTTTAATTTTGTTATCATCAGGAAATTTGCGTGTGTATGTTTGTGTGACATTAAATTTTGCTGATTATAGATTGTGTTGTTATTTGTTTGCGTGCTAATTTCCTGTGACAAGAATGTCAAGGCTTTGTCTTTTATTCTACTATCGAATATTTAATTTGCGAAATTTTATAAAATAAATTCCCCAAATTGTTTGATTTCCACCCACAATTTCCTAGACGCGACTCTACAATTGTGTTGCGTATGACTAATTTTTACACTTTGTATTCAAACCAATAACAACAACAACAGATGATGACGAAGACTGGGCGACTGTTGTGTTGTTCGAGTGTACAGAGTTCAGTTCAACTCCAACAGTTAAATAATGTTGTTCGTTGCCTAACAAAGTGATGAATAATTGCCGATATTTCACTAAAATCGTGTTGAACAATTGTTTTTCCGTAAAAAATCGTGTTTATTTGAGTTATGTCCTGGATTAGTCGGCGCTCCTCAAAGATCCAACAACACAAGAAAATCGACGATGATTTCGCTTCAAATTCGGTAATTTTTCCCTATTCAATTTTAAATAGAAAACGATTGATTTCCGGCGAAATTGCGATAAAGTTTATCGTAAACGATTCAAATGTCCCCTACATTGTTGGTATTTTTTAAGAAATAACGGCTTGTTTCTTTTACAAATCACTTGGCGAGACCGTAATAATTTCAACAGTTGTTCAACCGAAGAATTCAACTCGATATTGTTTTATTAATTTAATAAACAACCCTTCGGGCTATTTGTGGTATTTGATTCAGGAATACAGTCGGAATAAATTCGAGTTGGAGGGTTGACTGCGCGGTTCAAGAATAAACTAAGGGGCAGATCTATTTCAGACGGTGTGTTTATTTTTATTTTTCCCCATTCACATAAACCGAATTTAGCACACGTTGGTTTTACCATTCGACGAACTATAAAATCGTTTTGGTCGCTTTACTGTTGTCATTCTTTTGTGTGGATGTGTGGAAAATATGTTGATTTTTTTTATCAAATTGTATCGGACGCCAGGCGCCTGTCGTCCGTCTACTTATTATAATCACTCCGTATTTATTCTCTTTGTTCTATGGAAATTTTAATCAAGCGTACACATAGACTTTCACTGGTATTTTTAAAATAAATTCGATTATTGGTGGAATTCTCGGGGAATATAAAATTTTAATAGAAAGTCGTTGATTGTGATATAAGGGCGTCGTGACGCCCTACTCTCGATGAGTCATCCTGTTATTTGCAGTATTGAAGGGCTAGGGTGATAATCCATCATCTTCACTATTTATTGTTTACGACAGATACCCTTTAATATTTCAAAATAAATTCGAAAAAACCGAAAATTGAGCCCGCATTTCAACCAAACTAGAGGGTGTCTTTTCGTCTATTTTTAAAAACCAACCAACATCTGTATTCTTGTGTAAGGTTCAAACTACTAGGAATTTGGTGTCAAGGCAATTATTGTATAATAGAAATAAAAGTTTAGAAGGCTCTTTATCTATAAACATTATACAATTTATAATAATATTGTCCGGTCAGTTTTTATCAATTGGATTTGATTGGTTTGTGGGCTGTAAATTAGCCGCTTGTTGATTTAAAAAAGGCGCAAAATAAACGATTATTATTATGGATATTTATGTTGGTTTAGGTCGACGCCTTTACGACGCGCCACGACGTTCCCTTTATAGATTATACTGATCTTCATCAAAATAGAACTGTCTCCAGCTTGGTCGTAGGCAATTTATTTTCGAAATAAAAGACTAGACGATTGATTTTACCCAAGTTCGTTCTCTAAAATTTCCATCTATACCTTGGGTTTTTTTGTTTCGAGCGGCATTAGGGCAATGTACCATGACGATAATAATCGCATTATGCCCTACCTGGTTGTTGCAACTGAACTCGATTTAATGGTTCAAAGAGTTCTCGTGTTGTTTTGGTGTGTGCATACAAGCCGATTGCATTTTAAATACAACCGCGCTAATCACGGTACTAGTACGTACTTGCCGACAGATTGACCTTTGGGAATTTTATAAAAATTCGTAAAACTCTTCTATAACGATTTTATTCACTCGCCTCTCGAGTTTTATCATCGTTTGTAACGGTGTGGTTCACCTACAACAACAACAGCAAATAATTCATATTGTTTGTATCCTTTTCTCTCATCCGGTTAGAATAGATGAGGCTTTTATATAAGAAAATCTACCTCGTATTTTCCATGTTCTGAGTACTAAAGACCATTATAGCCATAGAGCGGAATTGTACGAGTTGGATGAATGAATTTATATAAGTCCGCATGTGCAATTTCAGGGTCAAAATTACAAATAGTCTGTTGAAAATCGGTCGATAAACTCTCACCAGTTATGTTGTTACATTGTAAATCTGTAGTTTCTCACAAATACTATCGATATATTTACAATTTCGCATAATCTCTGTTTGAATTATTTAGAATTCCTACCATCTTTCTATTATCACACTCCAACATAAGGGTCATATTTTACAATAAAGTGTACATATCTATGTGTACATACTTGACTTAACTAGCAAAATTGGGGTCAAGTGAAATGTAATTAAAACCCACGGGATAAGCAACGGGATACATCTCAGAATACACCACTGTTACAAACAGAAAAAAACTGAATATCAGTTTACTTGTGGATTTTTCTAAAGAAGTCTAGGTGTAAATCTGAGAATATTACATTTAAAGAAACATCTGGCTCTGACGTACAGTTGGTAACAATGATGTACCGGAAGTTGGGCGTCCCTCGGGACAACAAATTAAAGAACATCCGGTTATTTGGGTGTGTATTGATGGCGATTTAGTCGTCTCAAAACTCTGGAACGTATCGATCACACTCTCAAATAAACAAATTCCATTTTATTAATGATGGTAAAAACAGTAAACTCGTTGTTTACGATAATGCTCAAGTACCTACATTTTATATCCAATTAGAATTGAAATTTAAGCGAAGGACTGGTCGTTAAAATCGTGAATACACCGCTTCTCATCCCTTGTCGTAAAACAGTCAATATTTGTCTCGTTGTATATCCTAGAAGGGTTAAAAGCTCTAATTGCGGCAACATAAATTCAAAATATCAAGCAATGCATGTTTAAAGATTTATAAAATTCTAAATTGTATTCAAAAACCCACAAGGGTTGTAAATTTAATCCAATCTCGTCAATTTATAACGCGATTATCCTTTTATATTATCCACCTTGTTCGTTTTTTCTTCTTGATACAGGAAACAACGGTTATTGCCCTATTCCGTTACCGTACAAAAACCGGAAGTACCACCAATCCTTTAATTTTCCTTTTAGGGGGTCTTCACGAATATTTTATACAAAAAAAATTATAATAAAAAGACGACGAGATAATGGCCTTATTTAAATGCAAATTATTGTGTGGAATTGTCGATTATCATTGTTAGTATATCGATAAGCAGAGGGGTCAATGACAGTTGGCGACTCCTAATTAAGGACCATACGTGCATAACACACGTGTGATTTTGAATCAACAAACCTTGAAATTACTAGTAGTTTGTTAGTTTTTTTTTCTACCCTAAATAGTTGACACCCTGTTGGCGTTAAATGGGGTGGTAGAATTATGAAATATCCCCATATAGATATTATTATAGAGGAGCGCATTGACTGAAATAATCTGATATTGATTTTTCGAAAAACTACCCTCTTATTGAAGCTTACAAAATGGTTTCGAAACTTAATATTTTTCTTGATTACAATAAAAGAAACATAAATGTAGATATGTTTAAATACAAATATAGATATTGATACAATTTCGAACCCCAACCTTTCTAACTCTATAGAGTTTCACCCTTATTTTACGATCCCTACCGATCTGGTTGAGTCCTTACTACCGAACAGGATACGAGCAACTGCGACGGAAAGGATCCCGGGCAGTATGACGTCATACACGGAAGCATCTCTACCGATGTTACCGTTCCATGTCCGTCCATGCTGTTGTCTTGTCGTTTTTACCGGTTTTTAACAATTAAAAGTTAACATCGAAATAAAATTAATTGTAGAATTTGTCAAAAATTGTGTACGAATAGTGTTGAAGTTGTAGCATCAATTCTCACCGCCTTCGATACAAATTAACAACGATTGGAGGATTTTCTATTCCTTCAAGCATGAATGCTTGCCACGAGTTCTTGTTGATTTCGTTGAGTTATTAATTAATTAATTAATATTTGCTTGGAATGGTCGATTTGCGAAAATGTTCAAGAGTTGGAAATTTGGCAAGGTAAATTCACAATAATGGCCTTGTAAACGGGTAACGACCTTGCCCACCCCCATTTCAACGTTTATATTTTCTTCCTCCATTTATCCCAGCCCAAATATTTGCCCGTGTTTGGGGGTAAACAGTTCAAAGTTCACAAAAGGCTAAAGACTCGACACTTTCTCCGAGTTTATCATCAACATTATAGATTTTCACCGATTTACTGGAACGTAATGGGGTGAAGTAAATTGAATTTTATTGGCAAAAAACATTCGCTATTCTTTTATCAATAGTAGACACTCGTAAGTACTCCATAATGGATGAAGATAGAAAAATAATGGGAGTAGAATATTAATATTTAAAAAGGGTACAATCTTTTATAGACCCTTAGAAGCAATTTAGATCTATTAGTACAGGTTTTATTCAATTATTTCTGCAATCGGGGGGTATTTAATAGTCACGAAGCTGGTAGTACCAGTGGCGTTTTTATATTTGCGTGAAAATTCAACTTATCGTGCCCGCACACAATTTTTTATCTGTGCATGGCCATTTTACGATGATGGAATGCCCGACTTGATACACGAACGCAAATTCTGCAAATATTTAATTATCAAAAATGGCCAATTTCTGTGAAAAATAGGGGTGGTCAGTTGACTATCATCGCTTGAATAATGTCCAGGTGGTTAACACTACAAAAAGCGACACTCCCCTATAGTTAATGCATCATCATTTCCATCCCCCGTTCACAAATTTAATTGTATTTTGTGTATAGTCACGAAATTGTTTATTTTCCAGGGTCTGGATCCTATTAATTCCACCACCCATTTACGACCAATGAATTCAGAAATTGCCGCACCACGTATAGATAGTTATCGCTTCTCAATGGCCAACCTGGAAGATTCCCAAGATGTTGATTTGGATGCGATCCTTGGTGAATTGTGCGCTTTAGAGAATGAATGCGAACGTGAAATTGGACATGCTCGCGATACTAAACGTCTATCAGGTAGAAATTTGATTTTTCTATCCAATAAATCCTAGAAAAACTCGATTTTTGTAGATGTACAGAAAATTTCACTACAACACCAATCGAGAACGCATTGCAGATCATCATCGGAAGGTCCTCGACTGAAATTAGATCCAGGAGAGAGTGATTTAATGTTAAAGACTGATTCGGGCCGAACTGATTCGCCTGATAACGATTCAGCTTTCAGTGATACAGTTTCGATGCTTTCTAGCGAATCTTCGGCTAGTAGCGGTGGTAGTGGAGCTAAACCGCAAAGTCTCCATCTACAAAACCTCCAAGTATACGTTTTAATGTTTTAAATGAAACTTTAACTAAATTTATAAATAAATTTAGGATGAAGCATCTCGGATTAAAGCGGAGAAAATCCGAATGGCAATGGAGAAGATTAAGGAAGCGAATATTCAGAAATTATTCGTGAAAGTCTTCACTCCAGATGGTTCAGCGAAATCTTTGTTGGTTGATGAGAAGATGTTGTGTTCTTATGTTACTCGCCTGTTGGCCGATAAAAATCACGTTAAAATGGATCCAAAATGGGCGATTGTTGAACATCTACCAGACCTCTATATGGGTACGTTGCATCAAAAATAAAATTATCAATCTTAATTTTGATTTATATTTAGAACGAATCTATGAGGATCATGAACTATTAGTAGAGAATCTAATGGTATGGACTAGAGAATCAAAGAATAAAATCTTCTTCGAAGAACGATCTGAGAAAATCAAATTGTTTCTACAACCGGAGAAATTCCTGTTATCGATGACTGATAAAAAAGACAATTTCGACCATGATGAACATTCACGTAATATGCTATTAGAGGAATTCTTCGCATCGACAACGTGCAGCATTCCAGAAGTTGAAGGTCCTCTGTATTTGAAAGCCGACTCGAAAAAAGGCTGGAAAAAGTACCATTTCGTTTTGAGAGCGTCCGGTCTTTATTACTATCCAAAAGAAAAAGTCAAATCGGCTAAAGATTTAATTTGTTTGGCCACATTCGATAATAATCAAGTAAAATCGGTTTATTATTTGCGATAATATTTTGATTGATTTTTTTTGTTAGATTTATTCCGGTTTGGGTTGGAAGAAGAAGTATAAAGCACCGACGGATTTTTGTTTTGCTATCAAACATCCACGACTACAAGAACCAAAGTCGACTAAATACATTAAATATTTATGTGCTGAAGACCAAACAACATTGGAACGTTGGATGGTTGGAATGCGCATAGCCAAATACGGTAAACAATTAATGGACAACTATAGGGCTGTGATAGATGAATTGGCACAGGAGGATCTTGATATTTTAGCACATGCTAGAAGTTGTTCAGTTAGTTCAATCGCTGTACAATCCAATGTAACTACCCCAACACAAGGGTAATTATTTATAACAATTAATAAGTTAGATTATAGAAATTTTGAAAATCTTAGATATCCCGGAAGCGAAGCCGGTTACGGGACACAAAGCGAAACCTATTCGGCGCCATCTGAAGCCAGTTCCGGGCGTCATAGCCGTGCTAGTAGTTCCAGTTCGAGTGGTTGTATGTCGGATGGTGCCCCATCGAGTTGCGAAAACGCTTTCGATTCGGAATTCCCAATGGGAACGATCAAAAGGAAACCATCAATGAAGCCCAGTCTGCCATTAACGAATATTACCCGGCAATTGAAAGAAGTCGGGGAGACACGTGACGAAATCGATGGTACTTCAACTAGCCCTACCAATAATAGTAATTCTGGTACGTTAACACGCCGCCATAGTAGAAGAAAATCGAATAACTCGTCGAATGATGATTCGTCTAACTCGTCTGGTACTTTGAAACGTCAACATTCGTATAAGACACGCGGTTCGGTTGAATCAATGGGTGGACGTAGCGGGAATTCGACGCCTTTATGTAGTACACCGGTCCGCGAACGGACGTCACCGTTTAATGAACGTCCACCTAGTAGTGGATCGGTTCAAAGTCCCGTTGTAAGTCCGAATAATATCGAAATGCCTGCTTGTATGGTAAGTTTGAAATTTCTTGTTGTTTTTAAATTGAATTATTTGTTTGTAGACTGATTCGATAACTTCACTACCACCGCCACCCCCACCGGAAACAAACGATCTAATAAACGATTCAACTTACCAATTACCACCACCACCACCGCCGGAAGTTTACAATTCAAATCTATCATTAGATAGTTTACCACCACCACCGAATCCAAATGAATTACCACCAATGACTGGTGCTGAATTAACTGGTAGTCAATTATCGTTAATGTCATTACCGCCACCACCTGGTGAAAACAACAATAATAATGATACTGGTACAATACGTCGCCGGAAGGGTAGCGTAACACCAACAAATAACCAAAGTCCCAATCGGACACCAACACAGGATTTATCACCGGATCATACGCCGACACAATCCCGTTTAAATACACCCTGTTTTAGTCCGCCATTATCGAATGTTGGGTCGAATTGTAGTACACCGACTCAATTAAATCCACCAGTTACGTTCAATAATAGTCCGACGCATTATCAATCGCATGATCGAAATAGTAACGAATATGCAACTGCTAGTTTAAATCAGAATTATCGGCAAAGTAGTACTCTACCGGGTTCTTTACCGTTTAACAACAATAACGGATTAAGATCGTCGTTAAGACAGAGCTCATTACCGCGTCAAATCTCATCGAACAGTATAGCATCCACAAATTTGAATAATTGTAATAATTCCATTTATAATAACGTATCGCCGCATGTTCAACGTAAAGTCAGTTTTCAAGACGACAACAGTCCAAAGAAAACAACGAAAAAGATCAGTTTCAATCTAATACCCCAGGAGGTACCGCCATTGCCGAAAAAACCACCACCACCCAAACGTTCCGATAGTACGAAACTATCCAGTCCGAAGAAACTCGTCGAACCGCCGATCGATTTCCTGAAAGATCTACAGCGTGTAATGCGAAAAAAATGGCAAGTGGCGCAAAAATGCAAATTGGAACCGTCGACAACGCCGCATGAAGTGTTGGGTTTCCGGGATCCACCGCCGCTATTGCCCGATTATAAAGAACACAATGTATCGAATTGGGTGCAGGAGCATTACGGGCCGAATAACGTCTATGAGAATGTTTACCACGATAGTGATGTTGTTGAATATGCGACCAGTCCGGTGCATGCGGTGCGCAATGATATCGTGCGGATGAAACGGCCGCCGCCACCGCCGCCGAAACGCAGCGAAACTACGCAATTAACAACACCGAAAATCCATTGATTCTTGGTTTAATTGAAGCAATTCGAAAGATAGCATATCGGCTTTTTGCTACAATTGCAACACAACTACGCTGCTTATTTTTCGGTATAAAACCAACAAGTGATAGCTCTTCGATTCGAAAGAGAGCAAGTGTATACTGCCAGATCGCCGGCTAATTGGCCATGTGATTGATTTATAATGAATTTTAATGTGCCATTTTTTTGTAATTAAAACGAACACGAATTAGTGAATTTGGCGAGTTTTGTAAATAATTTCGCAAATTAGTTAGAATTTAAGGAATTTTTGAAATATTTATGGTGCTTCTAGGATAAAGACGAGTTTCTTTCCGTTTCCCACTACAATTTTGTGTTTGGAAAATTTACAGGGTTGCATTTTGCATCGGATAATTTCAGTGTAAATAGCAGAATTCGTTCGGTTTTGTTCTTTTTTAAATTAGCCAATTAATGTTTAACAATGTATAACGATGGTTATTGATTATAAACATGTGTATAAGATCTCTTATATAAAGCCATGTCCTAATTATATACAATTTTTATATGTTTTTTATATAATAACGATAACTTAATCTAGTGGATTTTACAATTAATTGTTTACTATTCCTCATGTAGATTAAAATTTTCTTTGTAGTTTAGAAGGAAATCTAATCTAATTTGGTGGATTATTATAGGAAATTGTGCAATTTTTCCTTCTAACTGCAATCATGCGCCTAGATAGATGGAGTTTATTTAAATGAATCAAAATAATCTACCAATGTTAAAGAAACTTTTCCATTTAATTAGTGAATTCTAATTTTTCTATATTTATTTGTACTATTTTCTTTACCGTATACATACACACTTTGTACACATATTTCACCATTTCTCTACTAATTGTTATCATTAATAATTATAATATAAATATTAGAAACGTGGTTTGATTCGATAAAACCCCTTTCAAATATTCGTTAAAATTGTAGATTGCAAATTAGTGAAAATCGATACGCTCCAAATGCGCGTATAGGCAACCAACAATACACCTACAAATTCTTTGTTCTTGGATTAGCAAACACCCCCTTTCGATAATGACTATTTCGCAATTATCCGTCTCTAATTACCGGCGATAATCGTCGTACACCGATGGGGCATGAGTTTCTATTATTTCAATTAGAATATTCGCCTAAGATGCCGACCCATTCGTAAATTCTCCAATTTATGGAATCGGCTTAAATTTTATGCTGGCTACATTTGGGGCACTAATAATTTAATGTTGTGTTCAAGTTTTGATTTGAATATCGGGAGCAACAGCGTGGATGATAAACTTTCGAAATTAGCGTTTTTTGTTTCTTTACATAATTAATTGTCTGTGTTTTATGCGGTTTTGTTGGGTAATAGAATTTCAAAAATCGTCTATTTCAGTGGAGAATAGAAGGCCGATCTTTCGACCGCATTAATTTTACAGTGGTGGAAAACGATTTAACAGGTAATCTATTAAAAATTGAAAATGCCGAATTTCGGGGCGGTAAAGAGACGGAGATAATTATAGAATTTCGACCAATAGTCGAGTCGATTCGTTTATAATGGATTGGAGTTTCTGTTAATTATCGTGGTAGAGGTGCATTAAGGTACAGTTTTGGGTTGAAGAGACTGTTTGTGTTGTTTATTCTGTGTACGATTCGAAATCGCCAAATTCTTCCTTCATACAATGTCTGTTGTATTTTTGGGAGGGTGCAACGTTGCATTGTTGACGATGATGGATGCGCTCGTCTGACACCCTGAGAACTCTAGCAACATCTCTTGTTTCTAGGTCGGACCCCAACTGTACCATTGTTACACTACACTATTATAACAATGCTTTATATAAAGATCGTCTCTTCTATTTTCTCTTCGTTTTTTGTCCATCCATCCTCTTTTATACTGTTTGCTCTATATTCTGATCTATATTTTATTCATCTCGAAAATCAACATCATTAAATTCGTCCAATAACAATTCCAAAAAAGCCCCAAATAAATAACGGAAAACCATCGTTACTATTTGGAACCGTTACAAACTTTCTTGGAACTTTAAAAAAAAAAACAACACTCGAGAAATTGACCCTTCTATTAAAATAAATTTAGTGTAACATTATAATATGGTCATTTTAATTTATAACTTGTTAAAGAAACCCCCGATGGAGCCGAAAAAATCCACCCCTTTTTCGTAGGAAATTTCGTAGGCCGGACCGACACCTATTCAAATTGTAATTTAAACCGTGTATGTAACAAATTTCGACGGCACATATACAACATTTAAATCATGTAAGTGTCCAGTTGAAGGGTTGACCACCCCAATTGCAGGTATAATGACCTTAACAACAATATAAAGGTAGAAATGTGTGTGTGTTATGTCTCCCCGTTTTTCACCTTTTGAACCCTGATCTACCACACACTTCCTACAATTGCCGGTGAAACTTCCTTATTGTTATTTATTTCCTACAGGTCTGGGGTCCGGGGCTGCCCGCTAAGGTATTCGTAGATGTGTCTATTGGTTTCTTTCCGGATTCTTTTCAACTTGTTGGCCGTCTGTTTGTTTCGTTGATCACATGGGAAATTCCAATATTATAATAAATCTTAATTTTTAACCGAACACTTAGCGCTATTTCCATTAGTATCCTGCATGATTCAACAGATCGAGGGCCGTATTGTCGCCTCATCAGTGGATTCTTCATAATTGATCCCCTTTCAGCAGACTACAAACGAGAAAAAACGAACGAGATGGGTGTATTAGCCGGCTATTAGTAGGGTAGAAAGCTTGGTGAATTTTTCAATACTATTGCTGTATAATTTAAAATGAAAAATTTAATAGAGCAGACGGGCCGTGCCTGGTCAATCGGAAGTGTCCGGCTCGATTTGATTAGGGTTTTATTCTTCAAATTCAAACTTGAAGGGTCGTCGAAATTGTCAATTGTCTAGATTACAGTCTAGATCCGTATAAAAGTACAACAACCCTTCTCAAGATTTTACCGTTGTTGTTATTATTCCATTTTTTGATTAATTCCGGTATTGTGTCCGGTAGACTGGCCGTATTTCTCCCATGAGAAATAATCAGAACTCAATCTGGAAACGTCGGTGATGTGTGCAAGTCTTCGGAATTTCGGGCACGAGTTTGAATTGTTAAAATACACCGATTTACAAATAGAAAAAAAAAACGGTAGCCCGTACTTATTATAAATGTTGTCATTTCAGCTGTAATCCTCTGGCCAGAGGTCATTTATCAACAAGGCAACTTTGAATATGATTCCATCGTAATCCTTCATGAATACCAAAAACATACTTGACTGGCTCTTTATTAAAATGTCGTTAAAATAAAGACGTGAAATACTAGTCGTGTTCAGGACTCGTTAATTTTTTCATTTCTTGTTATTCTATTCCATTTGAAATTCGACGCCTTTTCTCAATGTGAATTATCATCAATAAACGTATCTCCCTATTGCTCTTTTTTTGTAAATTTGGCTCCTTTATACGACGACCCTCTATTACCAGATACGTCGATATTGATAAATTTATCATTGAGATACATGAAATATTTGCGACAAAGTCACCCCAAAGGCACGCTAGGTGCGTACAGCAGGTGAATAGCGTTGGGGAAACTGTGCCGGGATGCAGGTCTCAAACATATAGGGAAGCTGTTGCATTTCACCCCTATAAGGGGGATGATAGATAACCGTACCTGACGTTCTTATATAGGGACGTTATGAGAAAATCGGTGGGATTCTCACTGATTTTCGTCTATTGACGGATAGTTTTTCGGTTGGTGAATTGAAGAACTTCTTCCAGACATGCAATTCGGTGAAGGCTAAGGTCGCGATGCATTATTGCTCTCACTAGAGCGATCTCAATGCCAAGGCCGCCTACTCTACACAATTTCGCGCTCTATTTTCTCACAAATGTCACCGAATTGTTTGTTTTCTAATAGACAACAACAATCAATCTTTCAATATTCTCCATCATTAGAATAGCCTTCGAGTATTTGTTGTTTTTTTTCAGTGATTTTAGTGTGTTAATAGAGAATAGATTGGGGGAGGTCGTCTGGATCTCAAGGCAGTGCGATTTATCTTCGAAACAAAGAGATTTAATTGATAGTAAAAAACTTACTTGGATCCGTTGGAGAAAAAACGACCACGTGCTTGTATAGGATCTGTGCCCGGCACAAAAAACGATTCCATCCCACCGGGAAGAAACTGACGCTTCTAGTGCTCGGTTGTCATTCATTCTTTTCACTTTCCCATTCATTGTTGTTTCAGGACGTTTCAGCACGTACTCGGATATTGTACGAGGTTTTTCTATTGAAATTAACGCTTGATTGTGGTCCTGTTGTTGCTGAAAGCCATGCAGAAGAGTTGCAGCGTCTCAAGGTAATCCGACGTCATATTTATTTTACTCTATTTTGTTGTTGTTGTGGTCCAAGTCTCAAATTTTGTTTGGAATCTTAACGAGTTTTCAATCTATCGTTTTATTTTTATATTTCAAAATGGATGGCGGCTTTTTCCAATTCAACTAACAACAGTTGAAGGACCTCGCCAAATTCCCAGACTTGTGTAAAATTAATAAATCACGAACACCGATCATAATTCTGAAACGACAATCGAATTATCAACGATAAAATTAAATTTATATTAACAGTGTTATTTTATTGAAAAAGGGCCAACTGGTTTTTACCCTTTCACCCTAATATATAAGTGACCAATGGCCAACTCACCCTTGACCCAACTTTCTTTATCAAAAGGAACGTGTGCTGGTCATTAGATCAATCAATTCAATATTATTCACCCCTAATTTCGTTGTAATTCATAATCATTTCGAATTGATCGGATTTTCTCAGGGTTTTCGATTTCAATTGATGGAAATAAATCACACATTCGATACATATACAGATAGATATTCAAATCAACAGCATATAATACCCTTATTTTATGGTTTACTTTCGTATTTCTTTCAACCCTACCTAGCCGATATAAATCTTGAGCAATGAAGGGTTCATATGTAATCTTCAACCCTTTATCGTTGTCTCTATTGTTAAGGAAATCCGTTATCGTGGATGAACACTGTCTTGTTCATGGTAAATTTAATCTACAGTTACAGCGAATCTCAGGTAGTTTCGAGCCCGACAAACCGACGAGGAAATTTTATATAAAATTATTGTGAAAATCACAAACAGTTATGGTTTGAAGTTTTGATGTCCGGCCAAACGGTTAGTTGTGGCAGGGTGTTTGTTAAATTAATGAGGTGTCCGAAAAGGCCATGACGTGTGGTCACGTGATGTATGACCCCCAGTCCAGGATTAGCGATGACAATTTAATTATACTAGGTTTACTTAAGAGCGGTGGCCAGTCTCTGAATTTGTGATGAAAATTTGGTAATTTATTTCGTGCTCGACATAAACACCCGTTTCTATGGGGGATGGTGGTAACGATGATACTTTACTCGGATCAACCGCTTCTTTCAGTTACCCAGTACTGAGAGATAATTAGTCTAGGTCGACTGCTCTGTTCTTCCTAGTTGAAAAGAAAGGGTTGTTTTGTATTGGGATAAGAGGACCCGACAAAAGATTGTGTGTGTAACTGGATCAATGATAATTACCACATTAATCTTTATAGTAAACGACCGTTAAAAAGTGTAGTATTGTAAGTATAATAGTGCGAAAATTCGCATCGTTTTATGACTAATTGAAAGCTATCGTGTCAGTAATAGAAAGCTGTTAATAAAAACGTCCCGAGATGAGCGATCAGGTCGGGTGTAATCCTTTTATAAAAGGTCTGTACGAGTCTCGTGCCGGGTGCAGAGGTCAGATGACCAGTGGTCAGTGGGATCGCACCCCAACCCTCTCATACTTCGGCTTCGGTAGACAACTTTGCCACTCTCATAAATCATTACACTGATTTGTCCCGTTTTCAGTCGTTTTCACACCGTACCAACGAACCACCAGGAAGTTTCAATTCGTACTCGTTGCTTTCAAATTAGAAAAAGATATTGAATTTTAACCGTTATTGTCCCTTTGACCCTTTCCAGTTGTAACTAGGTAAGATCGACTATGATAACTGAAATTATAAAAGTATTAAAATGTTGTTAAACTATAACGTTTTTCCATCGCCTATAAATTTCCAACGGCCAAACGTTTACATGCCGTTTGAACAATAAGTAACAAAATTTATTCGCTATATTGTTACAACAATCCTTCCTACCTGGCGCTCTAGTCCTGCATATGGAAAACTCAATCGGAAATGTCCAGTATTTGATTTAGGTCACATTAACTCGGTACCAAGAGAGAAAAAAAGATTACATTTCAATTCGTTTCTCCCTCTAATGGGACCATAAAATATTCAAATATTTCGTTACAATTGCGATATCACCAGTCCAGTCTTCTATCCATTCAAATTCAAATATCTAACAGACTTTCGGCCGTTATAAGACAATGTTGTACAAGACAACAACATCCCCTTGGGCCATCTACGGTAGGATATCGTGTCCCAAAACGACTACAATTGAACGATTTTTAATTTTCAACCCTTTTGAAGTGGAATACAGAAATTCAAATCTGCTATTACAAACAATCACATTTCGAAAACAGAAATAGGGACGTATTTTTTGTTTTCAAATCGAACTTTATGTGAACGAGGCGCGGTAGCGGCCGAAAAAATCGTGTACCAAACAGACGCATTTAATTGGATTTTCATTAGATGAAGTGACCCGAATTCGGACATGTCCCGCCTATCTGCAGACCCTCCACTTATCCAAACACGCAAAACACTGAAGACGGATCGACGGACACGTGCGTATGTATACCGGTGGATTAACGGCCGATTCCACCTTTTAATTGGATTTTAATTGACACAGGACCTGAAAGGAAATTGCTCATAGTGGACACGGACACTTATCAAACAACAAGATGTATTCATATTGAGGGGGTGCGAGAAAATCGGTGTTTGGTTGTAAAATTGGACATTTTCAAAGCCCTAACTCTATTGTTATGGCAATTTGGCCGTTTCGTCCATTTTCTTCGCTCCGCTTATGCGTATCAACGAAAATAAAATATGTGTGTTTGAAGGAGAAACACAAAACACACAAGCAACTATACTAACATGCGTTCTATGATGTCATAAAAACTATTTTATAGCGGTCAGCTGCCGGCCAACAGGACATTAATCAAAAAAGGTCAGACTCTGACAATTTATTGACGAGTGCGTCTTTATAAAGGGGTGGAATAGCAATGTTGGGACTAGCACGAGAGGGCCACAATGTTACGGCAATTATTGAAATTTATCACCGGAAACACGTATGCAAACAAACTAGAAACCCGTTCACTTCAAATTATAAAGTTGACGATTTTTTTCGCGCCACACTTTCACGTTTATTCGTACAACCGCGCATTCAAGTCACCGAGAAAGCACGAATAATTTTCACAATTTCATATGGAATTATTGTTGGTGACAATTGTAACAACTGTACCTGATGCAGCATCCACTGAACATGATCGTCGTCTTTGTTGTTGCCGTTGATAGAGCATTTGGTACGTGTCTTTTATAAAGTTCTGGAACTAGTGGTGGATGTCAGCCATAGACAAAAGGTTTTATTTGTTAAGCAAATGCCCATTACAGAGGAGTACTCTGTGTAACAGTGGCGGAATTTAATTTCGCTGTTGTCCGAGTGGGTTAAGTTCTATGCATGCAAATCCGGACGGTGCCGTAAATTAATTATGTGAGAGAACGGGACAATTCCCGTTAACGAACTTCTATGATTGTGGATTTATTGTTGGATTATGGTTCGTTTCGACTTTCGACACGATTTATTTACATATCTAGATACAAACAATTGAACTTTTTAACGAAATTTCGTATTTCCAACAATTTTTTTTTAAATTTATTGTTGTATTAGGTAGTGGAATTGTGGCATTTGGGGATGCTTTAATCGATCAGTGATCCTTCAACCACAATGCGTGTCCTGGCCAACGGCGTTCAGGTAGTGTCAGATTACTTTGGTCAAAACTTGTGAATATATCCAGCTATTGCAAAATTTCTCATTTAAACTCAACTAAATTATGTTAGGGCAACAACAAAGTTGATTGAAACCCTATATGTGGCATGCGTACAACACTCCCACGCCTAGGTCATTATTTACGAAACTTACTTGGCTGTATTACACACAAAAGGGGGCCATATTATAGTTACTAAACAACAACTAATACAGCTCTACTAAGGAAATTTCCATCAATTACAATACTAGGAGTTTCTTCTATTTTATCCCCGATAATTAGGGGCGGTGATATTGGATTGTCTTCAGTCTAACGTGTCAATATTATCAAGTTAGAGACAGTGTGTTGTTGGCTATTGAAACGAGTCAGAATCTGTGTGTAATTCAATTAAAATCCCCTAATGCCGGGCATATATCCATTAGCTTACATGGCCATAAACGCCATAAAGCATGCGGATAGCAACTAAACATTGGGTAGGCTCGCTACCAGCTAAGAGAGATAAACTTTATCTGCGAGAGTTTTTCCGTACATTGGGCTGGTAATTAACGGCCACGCGATGGGACTAAGCAACTCAAGATCACCCTATCGGATTAACTCAACAATAATTCCAGTTAAATGATATCAGTTTATATCCATAATTAATTCATTATTGGATCTATCGATTGGCTAGAGAACGAATTTAGTTTTGGTAAAAATCAAATCTTCCTGAAAATTGCTATCTATCGTACCAGTTTCGGATGATTTAAATTTGCCGAGGATGCCAACTGGAATGGTCTCTAACCTAGCATTGCTTGTGAAGCATCATCAGCAATACAAATACACGCACAGCATACGTTTCTACATACGCACACACACTACAATAAACTGAGAGAAGACCATATACATCTACACCCTCTCTCAAACACACACGTAGTAGTAGGGGAGCCGAGATAAGGGGTAATTACGCGCTGGACCACGGCCGTCTTTAATCAATAGCACGAGCCAAGTCGTGTGTATGTGTGTGTATGCGTCCTACAACAGGCCCCCTTAGTATTCAACTACACCCTCCCCCCGGTTACTACCACCCCGGCGACACAAACTTCATTTGCATGCCTAGAGCGCTCGCCCACCAGAGTGGAATATTGGATAACCTAATGTATGACTCGCCTCTGTCGCCTCACACACCCCTAGTTAGTCCGCATTCCTGTTACGTTCCATCCTACTTCTACTGCTACTGCTATCGCTGCTAGTATGGTGGAAATAGTGGTGGTGTGCCTCCTTCAGAAAAACCACCACACTCCTGCTTCTGGCCAAAGGCTATTTGGGCAGGCCGGTGCTGAATACGCGATTAAGCTACTGAATTTACTCGCAATGTTCCTTCAATTTAGAATAACAAGATATAAGCAAACAAGCACCATCTTTCTCTACCATTATCAAGTTCTTTGTGTGGTAGTTCTTCTAAGACATCGATTTTTGGTGTATTAAAAGTCAAAAATCTGGCCAAACATAGCCGTAGTTGTAGTTGCTTCTCCCTATCATCCTCAACTCGTTAAGGGGTTGATGCAAATCTGGTAGCTATATATTATCCACCCCTTCTATCTTTAGAACATGTTTGAGAGTGTAACGCCCCAATGTTCTAAATGAAGACCACTGGCTAGAACGGCCGAAGAATAGTTGGGAATTTGCATCGCACATCTCCTGATATATAGCGAGGTCTTATCTGGACTGTCCACCCCTAATGGCTAGTGTAGCAAACGTTAAAGTTTAATTTATTGTTTTCGGTATTGCATTGTCGCATCTTATAGATGATTCTGGAAATAAATAAGGCTCGCTTTAGATTAGACGGGACTTTATTTTTGAGTTGTTTTGATTAATTGAGCGTTGGACAAATGCTAAATTAGCATGAACAAATGTCTCAAAAAGTAGTAAGTACCGTCCCTCTAAATTATTTTTATTGCGATTATTAGTACGAAAATATTAACGTGGATGTAAAAAACGAGAGATACGAAATTCGTTTGCTGAACTAACCGCATGATGAAACCGACAAGACCGGAACGAAATTCACATAGAGAGAGTTAAAATACACCTTACTGTATACACTATGAGACAATGAGATAGTGTTACATACGGGCCGGTAAGACCTGCGGAGGGTAGTGCGGGTGTAGTGCGTGTCAGCACACACACCCTCCTAGGCCTCTAGATCAATACCTCAGGGCAGCGCTGGACCCAGGTCCACCAGCCTACTTTACATTCGCATTCCCTTACGTCGCCCCACTTCTTGCTCTCTTGCAAAGCTCAGCGCCGCGATACGACAGTAACGGACTCACCCATTTCGCATTCAAGACAATTGCAACGAATTTCCGAATTTCCACCCAAACAAACCTTAATCCAATACTACCAATTTAAAAACAATCAAATTATTTCTAATCACCAAAAAAATTGAAATTAAAACAAATCAATTAAACGAATTTTGTTGTAATCGAAGAATCGATCGATGAAATAATCAATCGGTGGATACGACGTATTTCTTTTGTCGAACGGCTGATTCCGTCTCTGTTAGAGTTAATCTAGTAGCAGTGTATGCGGAGACGTCCACCACCCCAGCGCACGTGTTGTACAAGTCTCTCATCCCCCATATAAGCCGCCCCCTTGAATCTCTTCGCCTACTGCCTGGACATTCTCTCGCACCGACAATTTATTACTTATACATACAAATTCCTCGGAGGTACTGGAACCCGATTAACAGCGTTACGTGCGCTCTTCAAATACTCCAAATCTCAACACAACATTGTGTGTGTGTGTATGTGTGAGGGGTGTGCGTCTATGTATTGAGGGAAACTTGCATGACACGAAATCTAATTGTCAAACAAGCCAGTATTTGATTGTATAAATATGTATCTAGTACGGTCATAGTGGGACGATCAATACATTATTATTATCATCTTATAGTTGGATGTTGATTGAATTAAAATAACGGATTATTTGGAAATTCGTTTCGTTGAGACTAAGAAAAAATGTACACAACTGAAGACAATAGAATTGAGACGCAATTTGGCAAAGTAATTCTTCTACGGCCCCTGGAACTTGTGTAACAATGTTAAATTCTAGATTTAGTGTGTGCGCGATCGGTAAAGGGGTCACATATTTGGGATTTTGTGACTACTTTGATGATATAAAAGAACTGGGTAAGTTGATTTGATTGAATATTCTAGTCAGTGTTCTTTCTTTTAGTTCCAGAAGACCAGTCGTGTGTACACATATATCTACGTATCCATCCCTGTATAAGGGTAGAGGGTGGTAATTTTCTATATTAGATTGGCGATTTTGATTGAACAATTAAAAGATACTAGCGAATTATCAATTTGGTGGTGTTGAAATTCACCGATTTTTTCTAGGGTGAATTTTTGTAGTCGCTGTGGCAACGAACACAAGCAGCTGAGTTGGGAATAAACAATTTCCTGGTATTCTCTATACGATAATCAAGCATGAACTGGAAGGACGCACGTGTTTAACTTACATGAAAAGCATTAATTTAGCATTAGACAGGGTAGTAGGCAAGTGTACAGGGACGACACACTACTACAACTACTGGACGGGAATATATGGCGAGTAATCGCAAGAGGCTGTTTAGTATGTGAAACGTGTAAGATGCCCAAGGCGCACATTTGTGACTCTCACTCGCCAAGTTTTGTATTTTAATGTGTGTGCGAGACGAGGAACGACCATCACTACTACATAAGCGTTCTACCTAAAATCAACCCCGGTACAACCACCGCCCTATTTCTAAAATACACAGAAAGGGGTTGATAATGGATATATTGTATCATCTTCACGAAGAGACCGATGGACGTCTTAGTCGCATGGGAAATGGGAACAAACATTCCAGATATCGCTCAATATTCCCTAAACATGTCAGAGAAGGTGGCTGGACAATGGCGACAAAGACTGAAATGCGGTCTCAACAACAATTCACACGTTAAGTGCATCCACTCAACAACATCATCGCCATCGTCACTCTATTTCCATTTATGACTATGTAAATTCTATTCCACATCTACATTTGAATCTACATACACTAGATTGATTATCGAAAATTCAATGCGAATCCTTCTACATTTTCTATGAGAAAAAGAATTTATCGCTCTCTATATTTCAACAACAATAAGCCACATCTTAACGCTCATCCAATTGTTAACCACCACCATCATCATCATCATCATCAAGGGATCCCTTTATCTCTTTTTATCGCACCAACGCCATCCTTATTCACGCAATACCACAACGAAAAACTGTACGCGTAGGTCAGGGATAAGAATCTGTGCTATTCTTCAACGAGACCGGGCCCCATTAACTGTTGAGATTTTAATTCGGAACGCGGCGGCGGCCAACCCGCTCCTTCAACAAAACGACACCACGAATGGCACGGGAATTCGCCACTACAGTCGCATAAAAACAGAATATTCACACTTTCAAGTTTAATTCGGGTAAAAATGTCGGCGGAAAAAGTGTTTCCGCCCGGGATCGAACCGGGGACCTTGTGCGTGTGAAGCACACGTGATAACCACTACACTACGGAAACTTGTAGCATTTAGTTCCAAATTTTATTTATAACACACACCGTAATAATCTTTGTAAGTACTTGTAGCTTTTTTTAAATTATCATAATTCTATTCAGTTTGTATCACAATAAAAATTGTAGGATTGGGATTGCACCCTATTGGTGTACTCTTTCTTAAATTGCCACATATTCAATTACACAGCTCCACTATCGAATGAAATTCGACTAGCATGAGGCCGGGAAGTTGATGTGGTGGAGAAAAGAGGAGGAAAAAGCAGTATCGAGTTGTAATTATTTCGAGAATTAGGGGCCTCATCGAGGGGACGCCTTATTGCTTTGTTCCAATAATTACGTAACGTATTGAATAAATTTACTGAATTGAGACTACGGTCGTTGTTTTTGTATTATTTATAATAGTTTAAAGAGAACATTCAACTGTTTTATTATCGCCGTCATCATCATCATCATCATCATCATTATAAAACGTCTAGATTTTTAGTGCAAAATGCATTTGTTATTGTCGCGTTTTTGTCTGTTGATTTTTCTATATCGTAGCGGACCTTGAAGATCGCCTGCATCATCATCAGATGCTGCAGCACCAGCTACAGCAGCAGCAGCCGAATTTCAGCGAGAGAGAAAACTGCCTCAGGATGCAATTAATGCATGCAGACGGAGTCTGGCCAAAATAAAAACGACAAAAATAGGTTCATCAGAGTTTATTCAATGTGTAGTCGAAAAACTAACTCGAATCAAATAAAAACACAACGAAAAAATACGAATCAAACAAAGACGATAATCATCGCATATTGCCACTTTAATTCGCTGTAGCTAATTGTAATTTTTGGGGTGGATTTGGGATTTGTGGAAACGGAAAAAGCCATTTCCGTTGCATCACCAAATAAATCTCAATTGTAATGAATTAAATTTCGATGTAAATCGCCGGCAATCATTTTCAATTCAACATATCATGACGTAAGCTCAATTTGAATGCAACCATGCAATTTTCGAATTTGCAAGGACAAAAGGACATTTACCCCAGACATGGATCCTGTGTATAATTAATAACAATCACAGCGTTGGCGATGGATTCGTGTACTTTCTTTTTGTTGTATTAAAGTCGTATTTCTTTCTATTTTTTCTTCTTTGTGGCCGTTGATTTTATTTCAATTTTCGACGCCACCGTAAACGACAAAACTGAAAAGTTAATTGAGCGGGAGGTAGATGATGAAAGTCGCCAATTGATTAGAATGATTTACAATGCCAGTAAATTCCAGGTATGAATAATAATAAGATTTATTGCGACCATCGATGATTTATGTTGCAAATTTCGGGGATGTATGGATTAGAATTGTTGTAATCCTCTTGTTATTTGTGTATCTATCAATGAAATACCAGGAAGTAGAAAACTTTCAGTCTGGTTTTCGTCAACTGAAAGATTAGAAAGTCGCCTATTGTTTATTTTAAGTAATTTTTATTTTATTTTTTTGGATTGTTTCAATTAAACTTGTTCGTTCCGTATTTGATTTGTGCAGGTGCTGAAAATCGTCCAGTTATATAGAAAATCCACCCCAATAATATATCCACACACAAAACATACATAAACACACATCTACATACATACATGCATGGGCTCATAATCCTGAGCCCATCGTCTGTATGTTCAAAAATGCAGCATCTTACCCCCTACTACCCCGAACGCATTAAAAGGGAAATAGTGATTGGTCGAGAGCGTTCTACTCTTTGTATATGTGTATGTGTACAACTGTGTGTTAGAGTGTATGTGTGTGTTTTGTGTGTGCGAAACTGTTCTTGACGCACACACTAAAACGTTGGACCACCGAATTCTCGGAGAGAGAAAGACTACACAGAGTGGAACCACCATCAGTCGTTCGGCCGGTGTCCTGTCCGGCAGTTTAGTTCAACAATAAGCCAAGTTGAGGGTTTCGAGTGAAAGTGATGCGAACTACGCGAACTCTTAAACAAATATGCATGTGGATTTTACGTTGAGATAGTGATAAGAAACATGTGATAGTAAAAGACAAGTGTTTCGTTTTTTTTTTATTTTTGACTTTTTTATTTTTAATTTTTTAAAATACGAAAAGAATAAATTTAAAGACAATGGCTACAAATAATAGTGTACAACAATCACAACAACAGCAGCAACAACAACAGCAACAGCAACAGCCGCCACCGCAACAACAACAAGCACAACAACAACCACCGCCGCATCATTTCCAACAGTTGAATACTAGTCCGCATCATTGTAAAGAATGTGGATTGTATTTAAATTCGGCGGAATCTTTGGAAGTTCATCTGCAATATCATAAAGAGAATCTGATGAAGAATTGGGGCACGCCGGAGGTGAAAGAGGAGCGTGCTTCGCCACCAAACCATGTAAATAGTTATGGTAATTACAACGATCAACAACAATATTTTGGTATGGATTCAAATCAACAATATACCCAAGATTATCCAATACATAAAGCCCCTGTACAAAGTACAAATTATCGTTATCATCCTTATCAATCACAACATAGCCCTTATGATCGGTCGCAACACAGTCCATATGATCGATCACAAACAAATTCACATTCAGGTCATTTTATATACACGACTGATCCACAACAAACACAAATTAAAACTGAAGATGATGCCCAAAGTGAAATTTTAGATCTTGATTCGCATAAAGTCCAAAGAATGTTCATGAATGGACCAGAACAAAAATTATTCACTCCCGGCGATTTTATTAGCAATAATGTAACAACAACGACAACAACACAAGATAATGTTGTTGGTAATGGTTTAATGCAACCGAATTATGGTTCAAATAACGTTACGACAAATTCACAAGATATGGTTGTTGGTAATGGTATCAATTTACAAACGAACTATGGCGGTAATGTAACAACAACAACTTCAACTACAGGCCAACAACAAGATAATAATAATATGGCTAATAATTATAATCAACCGAATTATGTAACAACAACAACACCACAGCATCAAGATAGTGTTGGTATTGGTAATGGTGGTATTAATATGCAGCAGAATTACCATCGGCCTTTCGAACATTTACCATCGCCTGGTAATAATCCAGTGATTTCTAGTACACAAGTCGCCCCTAATCCACAACCGACTGTATCACCAGCATCGAAAAGTACCAATTGGAAATCGAATGAAGCCCGCCGACCGAAAACCTACAATTGTACAGCTTGCAACAAGTGGTTCACTAGTTCTGGCCATTTAAAACGTCATTACAATACAACATTACATAAAAACGCTGTAAAAACTAGTGGCCAACCTGATCCAGCATCATTGCCAATTAGCGCACACCATCATCCAGCTAGAGAATCGAGTTCTAGTAGAGAATCGAATCAGAGCAATAGTCCACCACAGGAAGATACAAACAGTAGTCCCCCAAACGGGGAGGCAGGCCTCTCGCCTGGAATATCGAGGGGCCTGCTATCGCCGCATTTCATGGGCCCACCGCCGCCACACCAATCACCACCAACTATACCACCGTCACCGCTTATGATGCCAACTATAGAGAACTCGGCACAATTTCAGATGTACCCAAACGGGTCTGCCCCCCACGTTACGCAGGATACGGCTACCAACAGCCTCAATATTACTGGTGAATATAATCACCAAGTTAATAATAATAATAATGCCGTTAATCTAGGACAGCAACGCGAACAACAACAACAACAAAATCATCCATTGCCGAGCTTTGAGCAAATCCAAGCTCATCGATATGCTGTCATTAGTTACGGTAACGCGAACGTGGGGGGCGGGGGTTCGGTAACGGCCCCTTACACATATTGCCCTGATCCTTTAGAAATCACGGAACCACCACGAATTTTATGTTATAAAACCGAAGAAGAAGAATATCGTCTAACTGTATTAACAGCAGCCGATCCAGCACCATTCGCTGAAGAGAGCGGCACTTACATATTACCTGAACCGTATACCGATGATCTAACGAAATTATCACCACCGTCACCGGAAAAGGCGCATATTAAACGCGATTATGAAGAAAACACCGGAAGTCCACAGATCACATCAACCGTACAAACGAAACCGTCGAAGACTCCATCGAAACCGGGCGGCGGCGGCGGCGGTGGTGGTGGTGGCGGCGTTCTAAAATGTCTCGATTGCGATAAAAATTTCAATAAAGCCTGCTATTTAACACAACACAATAAAACATTCCATTGCGGTGCTAAACCAATTAAATGTTCACGATGTGGTAAACGTTTCGAGAACGATATCATCTATCAGGAGCATTTCCAAAAACATTTAGGCGATAAACCGCACAAATGCGACCAATGTCCGAAACAATTCAATCATAAGACCGATTTAAGGCGGCATTTATGTTTGCATTCAGGTAATAAACCGTTTCAGTGCGATATATGCGGTAAGGGCTTCATTAGGAAAGATCATATGCAGAAACATTGCGAGACGCATTATCGGAAGACGCAGAGTAAAGTGGTCGGTTTCCGTAGAACTACCACCGTTGTCGCCGCCGAATGACAACCACTGATCCTTTTTCGTTTGTGTTTGATTTAAGTTTGCGATTTTTCAGGCGACACAATACATGTAAATATCGATTTGTCCCTTAATTATTATTGTTTAAAATTAGGTTGTATTATAATTAAATTTGATTGTCTTGCGAATTAATCGAATAATAACAGATCAAAGCCGTTAAAGTTGCTCAAAATAGTTATTTTATTAAAGTGTCCAAATGGAAATTAAACAATATTCAAAACAGCAATACCTCAAGAACTCAGTTAAATAAATAGATTTAATTAATACAGAAATATTTATATCAGATTATACATATAAGATGAAGAGAATTATTGAAATTATTGTGGATGTACAAAATAAAATTTAGACGAGTTTATTAACTAATTAATTAATTATAATAAAAGATGTATAAAAATTATTGGGAATCTTGTTCCTCCACAGATGCAGTGATCGTTTCCCAAACATTTTTTACCCGTTCCCTCAACAAATTTGGTAAACGATACTCGATAAGATTCCCAATTTAGCAATTCTAAGTAATAAACATTGCAATAATTGTTACAACGCAACAATTTTTGATATTCGTTCCTCGATTTCGTTCAACTCTAATTAAATAATAATAAAAACAAAACTTGAAAACAACTGTACATAGGCGTTTAAGTTGATGAAAATTTTCCGTGAATACAACTACCTCATTTCAACTGATAATCGACGATAATTAAAGATCAAATCCGGACCTGGACGTGTTTCATTTCGGTTTTCGAAAATTGATTTCGTAGAGAAATTGTGCCAAATTTCGTTCAACTAGGATGGATATTTTTCTATTAAACTATCGATGTTTCCGACATGTCCCATTAACGATTTTAATTAACTACCTATACATATAGAATATAAGAATGATAATTATAATAACGATAAAATTGTGTAATTAGTGCAATTTTGTTCAATGATGCGCCTTAGTTTAATCTGTCACAATTGTTAATTCTTTTGTAAATGTGTGAGTGTAATTTTATCAATTGGCGACTTGTTTTGTTCTAAGTTACCAAATTTGCTTAATTCTCAAATTCCGGTTAATTTTTTTCATAGATCAATGTGATTGAGAGGCGCAATTCAATTCATTAATTGATCGATTAATCAAATCTTCTGTATGATTTAATTATTGAATATCAACAATGCAAACAACCGGGTATTGATGCTGTTTCTTGTATTATTTGTTAAGACTGATTGTATTTTAGTAGTTATGTTATGGAAATTACGTTTTTCTTGCTCTCTTTTTTTTAATTATTAAATAAAGAAATTGGTTGACTATTTGTGTATATAATAATATTAATAATAATGAAAAAAAAAAGAAAAAAATAAAATGAATGTGTTACAACCCGTGTAAGTTTTAAGTTTTTATTGAATAAATGTTATTATGTTAATTTACCATTAAAAATAAATAAATATAATTCATTATTACAGTTGTGTATTATTTCGGAAAATTCATAGAAAAACCCAATGCAATTTTTGTTGACTAATTTGAAAAGATTTACAAGATCTAAGTCTACAACCGGTTTGTTTCGTTCTAATCGCCTTGGCTCAAAATTTGTAACGCCAACGAAATTTAATTTTATCGGGGATTCATGAAAAACCCCACAAAATACAATTCTACTCACTAATTTGGAAAATTCAAGACGAATTGGCCCAAATTCCCACCTAGAGTCGGTCTGTTTCGATTCGATCAACTCGGCTCGAAATTTGTAATCCCCACAATTGTAGTTTTAACGGGGTTTCGTGACAAATTCCATATACGATCGATTAAAATCGGAATGTTTCTAATAAATCTTCCGTTATAGACGATATAAACGATTATTTTCATCCCTATAAAAAAACCATACGAATAATCGTCTTGCTATCATGAAGCAATAGAGTTGGATGATAAATATCCGTGAAATATTGATAAGGTTAGTATTTTTATTTATTTTCATAGTTCTATTAGATAAGAATATGGCTGAGTTTCGCAATAAACACGTGGATATTTTGGATGAAACCGATTTCGATACGAATCTATGAAATCCTAAACTACCGTCTTTGTTTTGTTAATTTATTTTCTTCGAGGACTTTACAGAAAAAAATATTGATTTTCTGTTATTGTTTATCTAACAGACTCTTTGTATAGTTGAAAAAATCATGGGAACCTTTATCAACATCGTCGTCTTTCTTTTCTAATAGGGCGCCCATTGAGGAGCAGTGAAGAGTAAGTGAATCCCATACATGGATATACCCACCTGGAGACTACTGTCTATACAACAATACATTGTGATATAATTCGTTCTTTACCTCCCTTTCATTTCGATTTATTTCACTATTTTTAATTTATTACCATTACGATTTTATTGCAACAACAATGGTGATGATTTTCGCATATAATCAATTAATACTGATTGATATTCAAGTTTGCACACCTGGAAACCGATCACGAATGTGACCAGAATATTTGTTTATTTGCACGATTACAATGGGCTATTTCCGATACAAATCCAATTTTCTAAAATGGAAAATTCGTACGTTTTTCCGTTAATATTAGAAATGTTACCGATCTTGTTTCTGGTCCTATAATCGTGGAGTTTCGGCAAAATTTGGGGGTTCTGTATCTATTTCTAGTTCCACACCCTTTTTAATTGTTCTTTGATTTTCTCCCACTGAAAGCGCTTTTCCGATTTTCAAGAAATACCCCTAAGATTTGCCAATTTTCCGGAAAACACAAAAATTTGAGGTCCAACATTTGTTTCGATACAGTGCCTGAAGAATGCCAAATTTTAGTACCCGAATCTCTCTTGTTTGATAAGATATTACAATGAGTAAAGTAGCATTAGAAAGGGCATTTTAAGCAGTATCTAAGGGTGTTTTTGTTTTAAAAAATTCTAATTGAATTTTGAGTTATAAGGAAAAATCTTAGAGCTCGTATTTTTCCATATTTCCCTTAAAATACAATATTCAATGATTTTTTTCGCATCTGTTAATTAATTTCTGTTGTTTTCGTTAAAATGAATTTAAAAAATCCGTTTCCGATTCTGTTAAAATACTTCTGTAACATTTGCAGTTAATACAAATAACCGATTTAGTATCATGGGAAGCCCGTGATGGTGCTAGAGAATGGCTATAATAAAGGGTGCTACAATTACTTCGCTACCTTTCCAACACTAGAAAATTCATTGAACGGTGTAAAAACACGGAAGTACAGATAAGTTAACGAAAGATTCCGGTAAAAATAAGGGTGGAAGGAAGAGTAGTCCACACATACAGACAAAAATCACACATTTCTACACACAACCAAACATAAGGGTTGAACGTGGGAACTGCAAAGGGTGTATATACGTATATGATCGACGTTCAGATGTCTGTAAACACCGGCAGCTGCAACCCTATGATGATATTTCTACCCGGATTTATCCACCACTTCCTCTCACCTCGCTCCAGTTTCATTTCGATCTACTTAATTGAAAGAAATAAAGGAGAAAACAAAAAAAAATTGTTGTTGTTGATGATAGTGATTATCATTACATTGCCGGGGTGGTGGTGAATCGTATGTTTCAACACAATTAAAAAATCCACCCATGCTCAATCGAATCGATTGAGTAGCATGGCTATTATTCCCAAGAGAGTACCGCGGACCACCTGTTTTAGCTCATTACCCCGCTTCCGGTGATAAATCAGCTACAATAATTGAGATTCTAATTTTTATATTAAACTCCAAAAAATTATAGATTGGTAGAGAATTTTTCAAATCCGATTAATTGTAGGAGACAGGAGGAAATCGCATTATTTGTTGATCGGTAGTTGACAATACTCGGAGACAACTTGAACAGGAAACGTAATACAAGATCTTTTGCAAGTGCGCTCAACTCACACACACCACCCCATCATAATAGACTTCCTGCTTTCAAACTTCCCGACGAAAGTCCAACGAAAAAAACCTCAACAACGATCTGGTTTTGGAAATCATCAAACAGGTTCTCAGGTTGAACCTGTATCCTTAGGAGGGTGTTGAATCGCCAACAGAGAAGGGTTGGTGATTAGGGTAGGTCAAGTCGGTGGTCAGTCGTCAGATTGGATTATTCTTACCCTAATGATTTAAATAGGAAAAAAATCGCCAACCCTTCGAGATTTCACCCGATGCTATTCGTACACATCTCTGGATATTATTGCAAGTCACGAATTTAGCAGATGTTCGCTTGTTTGTCGAACTGATACGACTACATTGCACTCTATCAAACACCACTTCTTAATTTAATATTGATGATAATAGAAAAAATGACAAAATCCTGTACAATGTGAAAGGATTGCGGTTACGGGGTAGTTGAGGGTAAAAGCCGTACACATGTATATAAACACACAGTGGGTGGTGATTCCGACCGCAGGGTCGCAAAAAGTATATCGTGCTTATACATTTTTTTTCCACCATCAACACCACCACCCCCTGGAACGAGCAACAGGTTGGTCGGTTGGATGGTTGGGTCGTTGGATGTGTGTATGTGTATATGCGATTGTTTTGTTTTTATTTTGCGCTCTGATGCCCTCTAATGTTATGATTGCTCTTTCAAACGGGGCGAAATTTGTGCGAGGGTCGACAAATACACCCCGTCCGGCCGGTCGGGCGGTTCATTGATGAACTTCTCTTATGAACAAGGGATAAAAAATGATTTCAATGGGATCAGTTTAGGGCGACATCAGTTTTATTGTTTGTTTGTTTATCATTTTTTCACCACTTTTCGACTCTGTTATTATTAGTAGGAGTCAGACGAGGGAAAGTCGAAATTTCTTATTATTCCGTTATTGTAATATTTACTACCCCCTAGTAATAAAATTGAATACCGAAATTTATTTGGTTTTATTTGCCGGTAGACTTTGACTTTTGCCGATTGGTTTATGGCACGATGTTGATTTTCATAAATTTTATTGCAACCAATAAGGGTAGTTTAGTTCAATATTTTATATAACAATACGAAAATTGTCACATATTCTAAAATCTTTATGGTTTGAGAAATTCAACTGGGAACAACAACAAGAATTTGGAAATACAGTGGGGGATGATTTGTCTATTTTGTTTGAAAATGGCCGAACAATAGATACAGCTATTCGGCCTTGTTGCCAAGTCGCCTCTTGAATTTGGCCAAGTTTCAGCTTTGATAGTTTGATAAATTACACCCCGTAATATTACACAAATACAACTTCACCATAGTTTTGTAATCAGATTATCCACAGCGAAGTAATTTACAAAAAATCAATTAACTTTCGAGTTTTCAAGAGATTTGTGAAAATTTGAAGAGCGGTATAGGTGCGTGCGTGTATCTTAATTCGTTTTAAATCACTATGAATAGCAATAATGGGGGAAGGACGGGCGAAAAAAGCCGCACACAGACCAACGAAAAAAACCGGACATAGCGGGCGGCAGAAGGTTAAGCGGTCAGTGATACAAAGTTCGCAGAAATGCCGCAAAATCTAATTATATGGCGCTCATTTCATTCATAATCAACATCAAACATTTGGACCCCGACACACATAGGCCAATTATCGTCTGGTAATCTCCATTACACCCCTGTACCCTCCATGGCGACCACGAAATAAAGAGGAATAAAACGCATACAGACTGATGATTTTTGCATATTATGAGAGATCCTCAGAAATCCGTCAAGGGTGCAGTGGAGCACGATCTCACCACCACAACACACCCCTTCTGTTTAACAGAAAAAAAACCGTTTCAATAAGAAAATAACACAGATGTAGGGCGTCCTAAAATTACGTCCAACAATAAGAATATAAGAAAAGGAAACAGTGTTACCACCAATATGTATAAAAGGGTGCACTTTCATCATTTTCTTCCTTTATTAAGGAATATGGATGAAATTATATATTGTCGCCCGAATTCCTACAATCAACTTTTGTAAATCAATCACGATTCCATCCCCTTTTAGCCCTCATACATCAATAATTAAATCCAACAATAACAAGTAGTAATTTGTGGTAAACTAAGGGGGTTGTTGTTGCTGTCGATAGAATTTTCTAATCTTCTCCACTTCTTGTTGCCGAGTCTGAATTCAATTTGAAGTCGAATAGTATTGCAAGAAGTCCATCTGATTAGCTACAAGTCGTTATCTAACAGCGGGGGTTTCGGTAACGCCGTTCAAACGTCACATGAGATCTTTCAACTAACCCTGGACATTACAATCGTCCACTATTAACAATCGTATTGATTCTATTGTGTTGTGTTACAGGTGTAATAATGATTTGATATGACCGACTGTATAAGCAATATGGCGGTATTAGACTGCATCTTGTGGAGACTATTGTTGTCTGTCAATTCCATCTGAAATATTGCAAGATATGCAGTTTCAACCCCCTATAGGTATCTTATGTTAGATTACCGAAAATTGGAAATCTTCCAACAATTGTTTGGGGTTTTTTGCGCGATTAATTATTGCAAATTTCTAACAATTTTTGGTTTTAGTTGCTTTACTTATACAAAATTATTAATTGTAGGGTATTTTTATTGTGGAAAATTTTCGGTTTTTTTTTTCGTTTGGTACAAGTCGAGTTTGTTCTATATGTAATTTAATAGAGCAACAGGTTTCTTGTGATACTCTTTTGACGTCACAATCAAGGGGTGAGAGAGGGTGTAAAGGTGTGCGGTGGAGGGGCGCAACTCACCTTTATAACAACTGCACAAAACCAGCTTTTAGAATTAGAGATTTACACAAACTCTACTATTCGACTGGAAAATATACACCCCCGAAAAAAGTTTCACCAACAATACTTCTATAATCGAATTCAACAGGAAAATCCACTTTTGTGGAAACAATCGGAAAATCTCCAATCACCCCCCAATTATGACTGTCTAAAATAAAAAATTTCCAATTTTCCCCAATTATCGAATTAGTGGGGCGCTATATTGTTATTGTCGATGGATTTGTGGCCAAATTTTGATGATTTGTACGATTCTTTGTTGGATCCGGTATTGTTGTGGCGTTATTTTTCGAAACTGCATCAAAACAAGTGTCGGATTTTTCAAGTTGGATAGTACAGCTACCCCCAATAAACGGCCTTGAATCAAGATGTTTCGGGGTTGCAAGATGTGATCTCTTATGTCCAACAAAGATAACGATGGCGATAAACGAGGATGGATGGTAATTTTGGAATTTTTCACGGTGTACAGCTTGTTGTTATAAAATTTTCCTCTATCTTCTTCTATTTTTAATCGTCTCTATCTAGTATTTGTATATCTACAACAGGGGTAGTCGAGTTTTGTAGAAACTAACAATAGAAAAAAATTAACAAGAAAAACAATAGTTTGGTGGTTTTTCTGGAGATTTCGGATGAATTATGAAATTTTATTATTCCGAATTTAATTATTCTGTTGATTTCGGCAATGGCCTTGGTATTTTTTTACCATAAATTCCACCTACGGCCATTGAATCATAGGAAGGTCAACATTGGTCTTTTTGCTCAATCAAGGATCAATTAGGGCAATGCTCTTCGATCTCGTGTTCTATTTGTTGAATTACTTTCGAAAATTGTCCAATTTTTGAACACATGTGTACATGTTCCAAAGATGTCTCTAGCATCATCTCGAAATACCCTCCTTTCTCCCCGTAAGAACTTGTACGTAAGCTCACACACTCACACAAACTTGAGCTCTTTGTTTTATCGTCTCTCATAATAAATGTTTTTTTGAAGGTCACTTTTGGCCTACAGCCCCGGGTGTTGGATGGTATAGACTCTTCGTGTGATTCACCTGGTACAAACCTGATCAATGGAATTCAACGTCTTCTCCTCTATCTGTAGATATCGTATTTGTTATTTGGAAAGACGACGAAGGAAAAAATAACAATTTAAAATTGTCGACTGCTCACCTGAAACGGGGCGCAGTAAAAAACGATAACCACCCCAGAAATATGCGCATATACAACCAATAAAAAACCATAAAATCCGTTATGAAAACTGTATTTCAAAACTTTTCTATTTTCCATTCTAAACACACCTATAATAATAAAAGAATAGAAACCAGCAAAAAATTAGATAAATCTTCGTATATTTAACGTGACGTTTGAAATTCGTATAATTGCAGCTGTTTTAAAAGAACGAAAAAAACCCAAAATACCCCAATTTCTACGCCACTTCAGTCCATTATGTAAATTAATCTAGGGCAGAAATGAATAGGAACGTGTGCACACATACACACCTCTATCCCATAAAAAGACGACCCGATGAAAAATGGTGGTTTCCTACCAAACTTATACTTAACTTATAAATCCACATATTTAAATGTATTAGAAAGACATTGTGGGGTGGCTAGTGAATTGACCCGCGTCACGATCAATTCTCCACCAGTACCGTGAGAAATTCGTAACGCGTGCCCTCTTTCTATACACACAAAAAAATTAAACTTCAATACGAATTTCTGAATAATTTACAGCAGTAGCAACCGTGTTTATTGACTAGCCAAAGTCCAAAACGGCTCCCTTGGCGCTTCACAGATAATTATAAGTAAGGTGTAAATGAGGTAATGCCTAGGAGACACCTTAAATATAATTATGCCCACGTGGTTAATTTTATTTCAAAATATATCACCGAAATTATACCTATTACTAATTATTAGGGCGAAATTTTTGGGGTGTGATTTACGATCAACGAAAGGGCGTAACTTGTTTAATTGAAACTAATTTCGAATTTTGTTAAATTTATTTAAATGTGGTTAAAACACGTAATCTTGTGGAATTTCTTTAGATTCGATTGCGATTGATAGGCGGCGGTATTTCCGGAATGAAAAGTGAAATTTGATTTCCGTTTGTAAAATTCCACAACCAAGGCCGTTCTCATGCTTATGATTCATAATTGCGGTCAAAAATCTTTCAATATTTTAACATCTTAAATATTGCACAATAAGTCTACACGTGGCTATATTCGAGTTTGTCGACGGTGCTTGTTGCGTTTTGTCTCCGCAAATAGGAAGATTGATGTCTGGGGGTGGGTGGCAGACAATGATAAGCGCCCCATTATATGGTGCGAGAATAAAAGTGAAAGCGAAACGTTTTGAAAAGCCGACGCCGTCGTCGACAACAGAGTAGCGCCGTTATCAATGAACACCGCTGTTGCGTTTGAATGAAATGAAGAGCAACGTTTTCTGTATTTCCTTCCACTCTAACTCTCTCTTTTCAACCGTTTTATCCTCTGCAATACGTTTATTTATCCGTGTTGTTGTTATTGTGTCAAGGAAATCTGAACCTACCTCAACACCGACATGATCGTCATAAATATACGACAATATAAAGCATGATACAATTTTTTCGGCTAACTTTTATTAACGAATAAATCGATATTGAGTGAATTGGGAGTTTACTAAACGACCCTTGTCAATCGCAATAATTGTCCCGGCGAAACTGCTCGAATGCGAGCCAATTAAACCAGCGTCAACACTTGCTAGAAAAATGGGAGAACAAACATAAACTGGACGTATTTGGGCATGTGCACCGTGGAGAATTTAACAATTTTATTTCGAAAAATCTTGCACAATATTCGAGCGTTGATGAAAATTTCGAGTGCACCTCAATGTCGGCCGTTGACAAATAGCCATCGCGGCTAATCTTGACGTGAGTTGAATGCGCGACTTAATCGTCCATTAATTTCGGGCGATTTAAGGCGTCTTGAGGCCCGTTGCCGGATGAAAGACGTCGTGGGCGCCGCTACCACCACCACCATCATCACTACCATCAAGTAACAGGTTGCTGATCTTTACCCTTCCAGAGATCCTTTGAATCCCGACCCTTTTCTTAAGTCAGGGTCAAGTCCCTCGGTACGAATGAATTCCTATCCGTTACACTCTCTATACGAAAAACCCAAACACTTTTACTCCACCGCTATTGATATGTAAAAGTGTAAACTTGAGTAACTGTTTATGTGTGGATGTGTGCGTGTATGTGTGGTAACGACGGGTGTTTGCCTGTGTCGCGGACGGTTTCTTGAGATAGGTCCGGGTAACGGATCGACCCTTCGAAATAAGGACACATCCAAAGATACCGTGGATTAGACAAGTAAATTAAGTGGGCAAGAAATCTGGTCGAAACAACAAAAAACCTACGACTAAAGAGGGTGGTTTCGTTCTCTTCCTCCTTTTTCTTCTTCTCCTCCTCCACTATATTTGTTCTAATTTAATTAAAATTAAATTACATAATCAACATCATCATCTACGGCGTTGTTTTAAAGCCAACTGCCGACACCTAACAATAAAGTCATCACCACCAACACCGTACATCTCCCTACGTTCACCCCTATTCAAATTTCCTTTTAATTCCTTCCGTTCATCATCAATCATTCCATATTGTTCATTTTCATTTCCTCCATGGCAGCATTCCTCAACAGTTGACGTTACATCAACACGAATTATTTGCTCCGTGGCCGGACTTGGTGGACGTGTTTTTAGAGAGAATTTAATTTTTTTCTTCGACTTTTTACGCGGTTTCTTCCCTCGACACTCACCACTACCGCACTTGTCGCTTTTACCGCATTCAGTCTTCAAAATTAATTCTTCTATGTCCGGATGGATTGGCGACGGGACTTGCACCGATTCTTCTTCAACATCGAACAAGAACGACGACTCTAGAGTTTCGTAGCAGAAATCTTCGTCGTCTTTGGACAGGAATTTGAAGATTTTCGCCGATTTCCAACGGGGTGATTTACATTTCCAGCGCTCTAATGATGCGCCCGTATTAAAATGCTTGTCTTCGGGTAGAGTTAGATTCGTTACGGATAGTCTTGGTGGAGATTTTGACGGTTTAATTGATCGATTTTTAATGAACGAAAACGTATAACTAGAAATTTGATTAATTAGCGATGATAATTACGGTCAAGATTACAACTTACCTGTGAAACGACTTGGGGAATACGAATTTTTGTTGTTGTTGTTCGGTTTTCATCGTTTTATTGAAATGTTTGTTCACCAGTTTGATCGCCATGCATTTCATTGTGTTCTAAATATTTCGCAAATACCAATTCGAGTGGAAAAGTTGATTAGTCTAGACGTGGAGTTATTAAAAATTTTATTATAGTATGATTTACGATTCAGTTGTCCTCCATTTTTTAACGCAATATAGGTTGAAAAATAACCATCGATGGTTATTCAGAGAAGAATTTCCAAAATTTCGCACCAATTACCCGAGAAATTTCCAACATTTCAAATTTTTTGAGCGATAAGCGTCAGCTTATTATCGAGCACGCAACCAAACCAACACTAAAGTCTACCGGTTTGCTTGTTATACTTTTATAAAATGAGAACGTTCCGGTGTTGCGTGTTTATTGCGATCAACCGAACGAAAAGAACAAGAAAAAGAAGTCTTAAAAACGCACGTTATCCGATACCAGAAGGAGTTGGTGCAATTATTAATTCTAGTTTTGATGCAAAGTTATGACAGGGAAAATTTACACGATGCAGAAGTTCTTCAAGCCAAGCAATTCCGCATCACAATGCTATCAGTAGCTAATTAATTAATTAGTCGATTAATTAGCTAATTAATCGATCAAGAAAGCAGGAATTGTGGCGTTACTGCAGGATTCGCCCGTAATTTCCGTTTCTTCAAGCTCCAACCCAACACTGGTTGGTACGTTACAATTTTGTAAATTGTACAATTATGACATAAAGGTTCCGCTAATTTACTATTTAATATTAAAAATTGTTATAAATTTGTCATGGTTAATTAGCTGATTTTTATGTGTACGGTTTCTTTTCTTTATTCGCAATATAACGTAACAGTTCGTGTTAGTTACTTGTTACAATGGAACGTAATTAGGGCAGTTTTATTTAAAGTTCCAATAGAGCCTGAGAATGAGCAAGTGTAATGTATCGGATTTTAGATAAGGTAGAGTATTAGTCGTTATAGTATAGTTTTGGTCTCTGGGTGAATTTCACACTATCAGGCGGCATTATTTTATTTTCGGGTCAGGATTTAGGATCAAGCAGAACCTCTAAGTTATAAATAATGTTGTTATTGCCATTGAGATGCTAACGAAAGTCTTCAAATTTATCTACAAAAAGTAAAATATTTTACTCGAATAAAAACATCGTACGAGGAGCGTTTTCTGTTTCGTGATTAGGTGGAATTAACGTGTTACCCGGTGATGTTGTTGTCGGAAATCGGCGAAAATAACCTGAGCATTCTGACATATCTCATTTCGAAAAGTTTTGATGTTTTCCAAGCAACTTCAAACTGACCTTCCCCACTGATATCCTTAAACTTTTCTCAAAGTTTCCGGCGCATTTGTACCTAACAAATTTAATCTATTTACGAACTCTCGTTGCTTTTTTCGCGTGTTACAAATTCTTGGCTTAAATAAATTAAAGCCGATCAATTCTCAATAATTATAGCTAGTTGGAAATTAATAACATAACTTTAGCATTAGTGTTAATGCCGTTCGTATTCGCCCTCTGTGTACGACAAAGATTACAACAACAACAACGACGACCAAGTGGTTATTTCGATCTATACCACCCTCCAGCGTCTCTCCCTTAAAACAGCTTATACCACATTTATTATACATGCAAGGACAAGGATTCCCACTCTCCTACATTTTCATGGAAGCCTGTTACCACAATCCTGCTAGTAGTCCTGCAGGACTCGCTGAAACGTTAAACGGAAATCCTTCAGGACAATGTTGCTATGGGATTTTCAGAGTGCATGAACGGATGCGTTCATCTCTCTTTCAACAAAACAACTGTAATACTAACCAACCTTTAACAATATCCGTTTAAAGCGTTCGTTGCGTGCAGTTGAAATTGCCCCGACAAAGATCACATGAAGAAACAATTATTTTAATTTGAACGACGGCGAACAAAGACGATAAATAGAATCATCACGTCTTTATAATAGCGATTGAAAGAAAACTATTACAAGTGGATTGTGGTTATTTTGTTTTAAAAATTGACAAAATAACTGTATAGAAACAGCAGGAAAATGACGTTTCAGCAGGATGAGTATCAAGTCCAAGTATAAGCTATCTGCTGGACGCTGGACTAGAGTAGAGGTATTGATCTTTGAGAAGGGAAAGTTTACAGCCCCTTCGTCCTCCCTTCACTACATCCCTCTTTCTATCTCGGCAATGTGAAGTTTAGAAGCCCACGACCGCTGGTCATTTTACTCAGGGGTGGCTCGTCGCTTCTTTTGCATATTCTCAACAAATCGATATTACTTTATTGAAAAACGACAAAACCAACTAGAATTCCAAAAGAATCTAATCATTCACACTAACGATATTGATAAGAAATCATTTTAATGTCGGATTAGTACAAAATATCGATCAATACAATTTTACATATCTTTGTTTCTATACTTTAAGATTGCAAAAAATCTATCAAAACGTGAATTTTGTACAATTGTTTAGGGTGGGTTCCGGTGTGTATTTAGCGGTGTGGTGCAAAATGCGGGTTGAATTCTTTGTCTGTATGTGTGTCAACTACCTGAGTTTAAACTATGACACGCCGCTGTATGCCTTGCTTGTACAAAACAGGGTAGAAGAGAAAGTCCAGAGTGGAGTCCGGACGGAGAGTGAAAGTCCTGCGGGAAGTGTAAAGTGTGGGGACGGAGCGGGGGTGCTCTATCGATCCTAACCGCCCTCCCCGTAGTCTTAGCGGCCCCGCGAACGGACATTCGACCACTTGCTTACGTATTCATATACTGAAACAGTAGAAACTAGGAAATGTATACATTCTATTTAATATATAAACAAATATTCTAGAACAATAATAATGATGGTAATGTTGATATACGAACGAATCCATCAAAGTCGCTTCGAATTTTAATTATTTCGTTTGAAATTCGAAATTCATCCCCTTTGTCTCCGATTATACGTCTATATCAACAGATATCATGCATACGACAATTTGTTAAATAATTCACACCGGCCGTTTAAAAAATTCATCGATTTGCGATTTTGCGTGAACACCGAATAAGGGGTTTGATTGACGTTTCGCACCATCCCATCCCTCAATTCTAGTTGAAATATCAGTCAGACACCGCATCAACTTTGAAACTTCTGCCGACCAGGTGTTAAAAAATTAACACTCCATTATGAGAGAGTGCGTTTAACACTTGAAAACAGTACGATATTCAATCCCTACACTTCCACCGCCACCGTCATCCCTTCGACATTGTCGAGACTTTTCGTCGTGGATAAACCACCGAATTTAGTACTGATGACTAAAGTCAAGCAAATGACAGCTGATTTTCGCCCATCATTCAAGCATCTACGTGAAATTTGCCGAGTTAACACTAAAATCGAAATTCAAATTTACAACGTTTGTGTTAGTCGAAGGGGAAATTTAATACCCAAAATTTTGAACATTCTGATATATTGGAAAGTTTGCGGTGGTAATAGTACAAAAGGGGGAAGTTTATTAATTCCGCTATCAAAAACTGGACTAGATATTGGAATATATCCGAAAAGAAAGGTTTCACGTTGAGTTTGTTCTTCTTATACATATTTGTAAAGTATGTAGTCTATTGAATGTTGTTTCAGTTTGAAGATTTCCCATTGCTTGGGAGTTAATTGATAATATGTAAGAGACAAGTAGAAGGGTAAACCAGCCATCATATGCGTCGCCGTCGTTGTCGTTGCTGTTGTTATTCCACATCGTAGCAAAAGGGAATCTCTATCTACAACATCCATCTCCTCTCTGTCATGTTAGAAGGCCCCGAGTTGTTCCACAAAGCAAGCCAGCAAAGGCCGGAGGCAGTAATGTAGTCCTGGATCTGAGGTATTGATTGAGCTCGGGCGATGTCCATTCTCGCAACCGCGCGTCTAAATTATGCGTGAGCCTGAGTATATGCGTGGCAGGCGCGTCAATCCGGACGGGAGGGGGATGTGGATTGGAAATAGGGACACATCGAGTGAGGCACTATATGTCTTGAAGCTTGTAGGACTTTGATGTTCACTCTCTATACTCATACCATAGGAAACCTGATGGCCTGCCACTGTACCCACCGGTCCCTTAGATCCCTCACTCTCCAACTCCATGCATGATTGAGAGCGCGTATTGAAATTGAATTCGCAGTGCTGGACGGACCGTCGCTTGATAAGCTCTGCGTGGGTCACATGTCTTTTGAAGTTTCTACTACACTCTCTCCTTTACAAATATTTATCTTCTTCTACTTGATTTAAATTGTTTGTGATGGACGGATGCATTAGAGCGTCTTTCTGTCTTGTACGTTTTCGCTCTGCCAGCCAATTTTTAAACATTAAAAATTGAAAATAACGAAATCCTGACGTCCACTCATTGCCCCACATCTACTCCATATTTCCATATACAAAAGAATACAACTCCAAAAATGATTAATGTATCTCAAATCAAGATTTCAAGCATTCAAATTTTAATAAACAAATATATTGAAACGTCTCTAGATCACCACTAGTATTATCCCTAAAACTACGGTCATTCCGTTTATTTCACTCCATATATTTAACCATAAAGTCTTAATATTCAAACGATTTGTCTTTATAAACGTCGCTAGACTATGAAATCGGCCTGCGTCGTGAAAGTTTTTATCCGATATTGCCATAAAAATCGCGAACCAAGTCATATTTCGCAGAATTTTTTCCTTCGGCCGTTTCGAATAACTATTTTGAAATCAAAATGAGATGAAATAGCGGGTGACTCGACTGATTGATGGCAATGCAAATACTGTCAAGGTGTGCTAGCTATAAACTTGCTTATTTCCATCATATTACATTTTACTATTATTTTGTAGATAAAGCGGAACGTGTTACTTTTTTTATCTGCCTGTTATATGAGACTGGCATGCAAAAGGGAAACACTTGTTATAACGTTGGAAAAAAGCGGGACGCTCTTCCGTCAATATTTATAGACGTTGCTGAATATTTTACAAGATAAAGGACCAGTTTCGCCCGCTTAACGATTCTATACATACGTCAATTTATTCGATTTTAATTATTAAATACATTCTACAATTTTTTATCGGCTTTATGCGTTAGAGAGTGAGTGAATCATCGATTGATTGATTGATTGATTGACAGAAAGTAAAAAATAGCAATAGATCAATATGCGAATAACAAGAAGAAAATTATGTAAAAGTTATAATACGAAAATAACAACTAGATGGATGTGATGTTTTCATTCGCTCGAATTTTTTTCGCCTCCGAGTGGCGAATATATAGAGACTATGGGGATGTAGAAAGTTAAAGGCCAGACGATTTTTATCTCATTCTTTTCCCGAATGAATATCTGGGTCAAAGTTACGCGAACTCGTTACAAGGATAATAGAGGGTTGACTCTGAGGTTATGGTGGGTTATTGGCAATGAGCTGCCTTGGATTAATTTGTTCACACTATCCAATCAGCCAATATCCAATTTTGCCACAATTTTATTGATTTATTATTTTCGAAAATTTCAGCATGCAAATTACCATTCCGCCAACATTCAATCTCGTATCTATCTGGAGACATTTCGGAATTTATCTATAGATCAGTTTTGATCAGCTGAACGGCTGCTATGTCACTTGTCTGAATAAATCGTATCTGATGTGAACGCCAGTCCATCCACCATCACTATTGAAGAGGTCTGTAATAGTTTAATTGGATCGAGTGAATGGGGCCGTATAGGCCCGTCTGTCATGCGAGCATCTCAACAGAGAGATAGAGACAAGAAGAGAGGCGCACCAGGGCTAGGGCAAACCGCCTCTTCTCGATATCAGTGTGAGTGGTTTGGTCTACCCTCAAAACTGTGGTGCCCCCGGGGATTATACGTTATATCGCCTCCAACCACCTTCCCCCACATCCTACACCTTACATTTTCACTTTGCAGTATATCGTCTTAATAGGTTAACGGGATCACATCTCTGAATATGGCGTAGACATACAGATACACACACACATAGATCCGCACATATTATCGGAAAACATTCTCAACACATACACGCGTCCACTCAATGACCTTACCCCTCATATTATATACCTACTTATAGTACAGTATATGGGATAATTGTTTTTATAGCACCATAAAAATACGTACGATAAAGTTGAAATGGACAAGAACGAATTGACCGATAAAAACCATAAAAATCGCCCATCATTCACCAGAAATCGAAATTATTAATTATCGAAATGGAAGAATTTCCAACGAAGACGAGATAAACCGCCAGAATACGGTAAATAGGCATCTCACGAACCTCATATTAGAGAATCGTGCCGAATTTGAAAGGCCCTCTACAATTCACATTTAAATGAACCACAACAATACTGCAGCATGGCCACAACATTATTTACTTAGACGGCGACCGAAAAAAAGAACGCAGAGCGTATAAGCCCTATTAAGAATTATCCCCTGTAGAGAGACTTTTATTGCCGTAAATGTGCTCCTTAAAACTTACCACCACCGTTTTACGTTCGCTGTAAAAATTTCACCAAACTTTCTTCTAGTATGTAAAGTAAAAAAATCTTTGAATTTGAATTGAAATCTTGTAGATGCGTTCTGCCAAATCCGATGTTTTCCCGGATGCAAGCTAAACGTTGCGTAGGGGCCAGTAGATTGAATTTTCTTATTTTATTTTTACACCCTTACAGCCCCTGCGTCTCCAACACCAACTACATATACACCTAACGTTGACGGTGTCCTATACAAAGGAATCTGCCGGCCTAATGAAAATGAAAGTGAACATCATAGACTGACAAATCAGGAACGCTTCAACACCCTCATTAATTCGCTAAATATATTCAGCTCTTTAGACATGGATAACCTGAAATGTACGTCACAGCCCTTTGAATTAATACTCACACAGACAAGACGATTAGAACGGGTGCGTTCGCTTTTTTCAAATTCTCTCTCTATCCATACTGTAGTGTTTGTCCTTTGTTCGAGTTCCGTATGAATGACGCCGTCCGTTTTCGTCCTGTTAACCCAATAGTAATCCAAGGCGCGCGCGGTGCTGGCACTAAAACACAGTCATAAAAACACACAAACCAATTTAGCCGGTACAGTCGGCTGTTGCCGCCACCAGTCCTAACTGAACGAAATATTTTCCACATTGGAAGCACCTTCAACTAACTGCCGCCGCCACCACCACCACCAACACCCCTAAACAAAGTGACCGATTTAATTTCGACAAAGACTTGGAGGAAGATCGTCAATCTTTGCGATTGTTAATTTCGAAATTACTATGTTCTCACGTTGGAAATCACCATAAAAGTTATAAATTTAATCAAATTAGATCCGGCAAAGACCGGATTTATGTCAACAATAACAATAACTATAACTGCCCTGCGATCTGAGTGCGTGCAAATTAAAAACTTTCCTAAGGGGTAATGGGATTTTCTTTTTTTATTAAAACGAATTTGTATCGGTCGAATAAAATTATTATTCTTTTAAATAAAGGAGATCATTCTTGTGGTGCAGCATAGTGTTGGATGAAGCGAGCTGACGGATCGGTGACACCTTTAACAAATCGCGGCATCCAAAAATACGGAATGAAACGCTCCGCCGTGCCTCGAAAGTTCTTCTCGAAAACCTCCCGATAATACCAAGATTCCTTTGATGTGGGCGTACAATGTGGATACTTCTTTTTTATTAATTTCTCATCGAACACTTCCGGCATCCGTTTATCGACAATTTCTTGTAATGTCACAAACAACGATTTCTTCTTCGACGCTACACCATCACTAAAATTGACAATTTCAATTAACACAATTGACAAATTAATCGATAATACCTGAAGGCTTCCTTATGCCGCCACAGGATTTTATGAGGCAACAGACCACTCTTATCGAAAGCTGAACGCAATAAATTCTTCTCGATTCCGTCTTTTGGTCGTAACAATTCCGGATCTAAATTCAAACAATAATTGGTGAATTGCAAATCCAAGAACGGCACCCTCAATTCTAGACTACTAGCAGAAGTTGTACGATCAGCTCTTAGACCATCAAACAGATAAATCTCACGCAATAACCGCAAACTATCTTGCAAAGCTTCTTGGGCATTTGGGGCGTCGCGGAAGTAGATATAGCCTTGACAAACTTCATCAGCGCCTTCGCCGCTAAATAAAACTGTTGTATCCGTATTTTCTTTGATGTATTTCGCTATTAAAAACATGGGAATTGACGCACGTATCGTTGTAATATCGGGCGTTTCTAGCGTATAAATTACATCATCTAAAACTTGAACGACATCTTCTTCAGTGAAGGTGACTTCATGGTGTTCGGTTCCGATATGTTTTGCCACTTCTCTAGCTGCTATAATATCCGGACTATCGCTCATACCGATTGAGAAGCTCTAAAATTATTTAAATTAAATCGAATTCGTGTCTAGTACTTAGAATCGTACTTGTATTGTATATGGTAATTTTTCTTCTTTACCACACTTGACTAACAACGCTGCAATTAGAGATGAATCTAAACCGCCGGATAGTAAACAACCAATCCGTCGATCAGCCATCAATCGTTTTTTAACCGCCATCGTTAATAATCTGTTAACATTTTCTAACGGATTTTCGGTTAAACTTTCATAGAGAACGAACGGTTGGAATTTTGGTTTATCACCAGGACGATGGTAACACTCTTCTCTAACCAAAGTTGTCTTACCATCTTGATCTAAATCATATTCAGCAAATTTGCCCGGTGGGAACGGTTCAATAATACGTGTCGGATCTTTCTGTTCGATCCCCATTAGACCTAATTATTGAATTATTGTTTAATCTGTTGTTTGTTGATTTGTATTTTACCTTTGGCTTCCGAACAGACACCGAGAGTACCACCTTCTGTATAGACTCGGAATAATGGCCGTACACCGTATGGATCACGGCCTAGAAACACTTTACGTTTCTCTAGATCGATGATACAAAATGCAAAAACACCATCTAGATTTTCCACACATTTTTCAATACCGAATTTCTGATACAGATGGAAGACTGCTTCAACATCACAGAATGTCTCGTAATTGAAATCGAACTCCTTCCCTAACTATTACAACAAAAATTCAAATTCATCAACTTTAAGGGTTGATTAAGCAAATTTACCCTTTTACAATTGTAAATTTCACCATTACACAATACCATAGATAGTGGAAATTGGTGTAATTTCATCGGTTGCATTCCATACGTACAATCGACGATTGTTAATCTTTGGAAGCCTACACAACAATTCTAAACGAGATTTTGTACGTTAATCCTAATTTAAAATCATTTTACCTTGAACCGATTATCAGTTTCTAATCGCGATGCATCCGGGCCACGATGGGCGATTTTTACAAAATTTACGGAAGCCACATCGATCGGTTTCGAACATGTACAACCAAATACAGCCCAAATTCCACACATTTTTCTATTAGAAAAAGATTTGTTAAAATTCGCGCCAATTTATTTGTTAGAAAACTGTACTTCATTGGTGTTTACATGTGACAATAGGTGGCATTTTTGAGGAAATTTTCAAAAAACAATTGTAATTTTAAATTTGCGTTAAAATTAGTCGAAATAATCAGGAATTAATAATTATGTTAATATTAACAAGAATTTTCTTATCATTCGTTAAGAATGTGATTAGATTTCGAAGAATATTCTTGATAACACCGGTATATTGTATAATTCAACATATTGGACTTATTACATCATTTTTTAATTAATTATTTCTTTAAAAAAAATGGTTAAATAGGCCAAATTTAAACAGCTGATTGATTTGGAAAGAAAAAACTAGAACAAGCATACTTACATTGATTTACTCCACGAAGAATACCGGGAATCGTAGCACGCTACCGCAACCACGTTGCAATAAAGTCCGTTCAATACGAATCAATTACTTTTATCGCTAGACGCGAGAAAATTGTTTTATTTTCGCGAGGAAATTCCGCTACAAAGAAACCTGGCAAAATTGATCACCACCAGCGACATCTACCGCATTCATTTCCAATCAAGTTCCCAGTTCTGGCGCGAATTTCGAATGTTCCACAACAATCTGTTTTTGATGTAATTAATTGCAGGCTACGATACAGCTAAAATTCTGAAGCGAACGCGAGAAAGATGTTTTCTATTTAGCAACTAAATTTCGCCACAACTACAAAGTAAACAAATTTGATTTTTACTAGCGACATCTAGTGTATTTGTCTCTAACTACACGCCAGACAGTTTCAAGGTTGAACTCAGATAGCGCTGTTTGAGGCGCGAGTTTCGAATTCATATTAAGTTTTAACTCGTGTTTTTGATGGTAGTCAAAACTTACAATAGTTTTTTTTGTGTTTTAGTAAAATTAGAGAACATTGCGCTAAATTTCAGAAATCCTCTTGTGTTCCAATTATCGCTCCTGTTTGATTCGAAGAAATCGAAAAAAGCAAATTTTCAGTTATCTGACACCGAAAGTGTAACAGTTACTCGACAAGAAACGTCTTAAAACTATTCGTTGATTATTTGTCGCCGGTATTGCGTGTATTTGTGGCCTTTTGCCGATAAATTCAAATAGAAAATGAAATTGTTCGAAATCCTTATTTGTTATCAAATTATCGTATCGGTGACATCCTTTAAACTTGTCCAAATAAAACCAGGTGTACTTGTATCGAATATCAAACAGTTTTGGAATAATCCAAATGGTACAGTCAGTAAATTTCCACCAATTATCGAATATTTCGTCCAACGTATCCAGGCAGCCAATTCGAATTACGTCCATGAAGACCTAAGTCGGCCACCTACATGGGAAAAACCAGTCTATACCTTATCACCGGCTGATCAACAGTTATTCTTCGGCGATACAACGGAATCGATGGCCGAAATGACGGATGATCCCCAAATCAGTACGACTACAGAACAGTACGAATACGAGAATTTAGAGGAGACTAGTGAGGTGTTCTTTGAGAAAATCAACTCATCTAACCCTGTGGTTGAATATGAGGTGTTGGGCGAAACAACGGAGAAATTGTTTGAAATTATTAGAAAGAACGGAACGGTTTCTAGGACTACCATAAACGAGTAGGAGGTAATTACAATATTCCTTCACGTAGGACATTAATCATTTAACGCATACAATAACCCATTTTCTTTCTTGTATATCCCCAATATTGTTCGATTAAATTCCGTTAGTCCTATAACGAATCCGGCTATAACGAGTTTTCTTGTTTATTTATGTAAATCTCAACAATAGACGAATGTATCATGTGGAACGGATCTGCAAATAACCATTTTGTATCGTGTGCAGCAAGTATGTTGTTTTGATTTGTCTTGTAATTTACATCGAGTCAACAGCCTCAATTTCGACGAAAAAAATGATGGGTCTTTCGATACAAGCAAATTATCGGGCCTCAAAGTACAACCGACTTTCATCGCGACCTCAGTCCGGTCTTAACACTCATCGGCGACAATCCAACAATGCACCCATTAACGATAATTGTCTTACATTTGCTGTGTTTCAATCACTACTCATATAGTTACCCGATAATGGTGCCAAACAGGTTCGTTTGATTTGTTTTTAATTGTTAAATAGACATCGATTTTGGTTTTTAGCATGGTGCCGATGTATAGTGATACGTTCCAAACTCGAGGACCTTTAGATTTTATTGGAAATTGGATACAATCATCTGATTGGTTTCCGATTGAAATCAACGTACCGGATACGATATCTGGGATCGGACAGGGTATCAATAACGGTTGGACCAATTTACAAAATGGTTGGAGCAATTTTATACAAAATATACCATTGTTCAATCGAATCAACGGCCAAAAACCGTACAAAATAATCATATTAGTGCCCAAAAATATGAAACAATCCGCTTTTAATCCGTTCCACAACGATATTAACCATTTCCCAATCTACCCTTAATTATCTTGAATTTTAAAGCAATTAGTGTTAATTATTTTATTTATTTTCGTTGATTATAAGTATAAATAGAATAGTTTTTTGTATAAAATAAATAATTTCTACTACTCGATTATTGTTGTGGTACATAAAGGTAACCGATTAGGCTTCTAGCGGCTCGTTTATGAACTGCACCACCACTTCCTGCATCTTTTTGTACGATTATACCGACAGGATAATCGAAATTGTAGAAGAAACCTTTCGGTGGTCCCTGTTCTTCTTCGCTCTCCGGCCGGTACTCACCGTCATCTTCGCCGTCTTGTGCTTGTTTCGCCGAAATCTGTTTTTGATTAGTCGCGCCCTGGTACTGACTTTGTTGGTTCTGTTTTTGATTAATCGCGCTCTGTTGGTACTGACTCTGTTGGTACTGTTTTTGATTAGCCGCGCTCTGTTGGTACTGACTGACTGTCTGGCTGGATTGCCCTTGGTAATTCTGCCCGGATTGAGCGTTCCGATTGGGTTGTTGTGCTTGAACCGCTAGAGGTCCTGAAGCGTACTGTCCGTCACTATTGTAAGGATCTTGAACCGGTTTCGAGTTGCGTTCAGCCTCCTCTTGCCAGATCCTCAGGAATTCCTCTTTAGCCGCCCGGACTTCATCGTTATCCTGCGGGAGGATCTTCGGTACGTTGTCTACTTGATGGAATCCGGTACCGTCGTCCCAATATTCCACCTGTATTGTAAAAATTAGAAATTCCCTAATTTTTAATGACGACAATTGTAATTACCTTAATTTCTTGTCCGTTACCGGCGATATAATTGTAGGAGCCTTTCAGATCGCCGTGCGGTTGTTTTCGTTCAGTTTTCGCAATATCCGGTACTGAATATCCGTATAAATAACCGCCTGTACCGTCTTGGCCGTGATATTGATTAGCTAGATAGATATCTTCAACGACATTATGTGGCTCGTTGCCCAAATATCGTACAGCTGGTACGTTCGATTCGATTTTCGGTGCATATTTCAATGTTGTATCCTTTTGATCGATGTACTGTTGCGCTTCAGGCGGGTCCAAATCTAAAAGACGCACATCATCACCAAATACCACACCACAACAAACAACCACCAACTGTAATTTATCGTTAAACAATTAATAATTTCAATTAGACACGATTTATAATCAATACGTACCGTAATTGCTGAAAGTTTCATGTTTATCGTCGAAATCTGCGCTGTTTATCGTTCTTGTGTGAATTTAAAAACTATAAGATTTCTTCTAATCGTCTCGTATTTATAGACAGTATATCCGTAATCTTCCCTCTCCAGTTTTGAAGATGATCATATTATTACAGAAGTTCCGCAAATGTCGTCAAAGTTTCGAATAAAAAACGAATTTACGTTCAATTTTCCTCGTGTTTGCTTAAAAATTGAATTCCATCTAAAATCAACAGTTTGACAGGTACAAATGCACTGTGGTACTGCGTAATTCATCTGGTGATTGAATCATACGAACATCTCTACGTTCAACCTTCAAACGAATTATTGTAATTTTCTTTTAATAGACGATTTTATTTGGAAAAAAATCAAAACAATGGTTATCGCACATTTATGCCATACAACATTGTAATTAGTGTTGATTTTGTATTAAACGGTTGGCAAACGTGCACAAATTTCTCATTTACAATCAATTAAGATAATTGTTGATTAGTTCCGTTTGCAATTTCGACCTTGTCTTGTACCAAAGTCTTCTGTATTGTCCTGCTAACGTACAGTAAAACCGAACCAACTTGACTATCGCGCAATTATTAGGTTTACAATCGTTTAAATTAGAGTCAAGTCTTTATCGTTTGGGTATAATAAAGTTCTAGAATTGTTACATACGCTTATAAAGATGAGTCAAATAATTTGCATCTTCGGTTAGAAAATGTTCCAAAAAAATTGTTTACGTGAAGAAATCGATACACGTGTCCTCCCATCTTCACGATTTCGATAGAAATTGTTTTTGTTATTAACGACTAATTCTATAGTTGAAGCAATACTTGAATCCTCTAGAAAACGCTGGGGTACTTCAAGGTGCTCTTCAATCGATAACTTCCACTAGCCAAACACCAGTCTAGGTTGTTTTCAATATTGGAATTACGTCCGGCTTCGGTATAGTAGTGATTCAAAGACGATCTTTGGCATTTGCGCATCTTCTATTTAATTTATTCATCTTCGCTAAAGACGTTTTAATAAAAAAAATCCGGCTTTTCTAGACAAAAAACCCGATGTTTATTGTAAAATTGAAGCCGAGTAGACTGAAACGGATTAGATCGAATATACAATGACCAATTTTCACATTTCAATGCCGTTCGTTTTCGTTTTTTGGATTTCCAAGAATTACGCTTTCGTAAATTTGTGATTGTATCACCGAACAGGACCGGAATTGCGCATAAATTGGCCTTATCGTAAAACACAAAACATATCCAGATCTCTGTAAAAATCCGTTCTATTACATAGAAACCAAAAAATATGAAATTTGCAATGACGTTTAAAGTTTTAGTAAATCTTTTTTCTCTTCTAAACAGATAATGCATCCAAGTATACCAACAATAGTAGCATTTACACAGTATGCGTGCGGAGTTTATTTATTTCGAGCACCTGTACTCACCGAATCCGTTGTACCTCTATCACTATTGAACGTGATGATAGCGATTGCATTACTGTTGGGAAATTTTCGTTTATATCCAAAAGATTTACGTAAATTGTTTCCATGTGCCGATCATTTCACGCAATATTTAATCAACGTATTCATATTCGAACATATAATAGCGTGTGCATGGTTGCCTTTAGAAGCCAAATTAACGGAAATTATACCGACAATTGGGGTATTTCTGGACGATATCATCCAACAATTCGATGGCGATTGTGATGTGTTTTGCGAGATGCTCCAATCGGAATATATTAAAGTCTTAACCAGCTGTCTCTTTAGTAATTTTATATTGATCTGCGTACTGCACGCGACTAAAGTAATCGATCTACGTCTATTAGAGTGAGAATAATTCGAATATTAACGTGAATAAGGTGACGAATTATCAATTTTAGATGCGGCGTAACCTTCTTTATAACCGATATCAGCTATCGTGGACGGAGGCGATGGAAAAGGGTCCGAAGGTCTCTGACAAAAGGCTCGTCAAAGAAGTCTACGCCGTGTTGCGGGAACAATAACAACGACGACTGATACGATTAAATATGTATTGTCTGAATTATTGATTGACATTATTACTTTTGCAGTCGCTAAAAACTGTACATCTAAATTATACAACGAAATTTTCACTGGACAATTAAATAAATTATAAATACAGTGTACTACAAATGGCAAAATTTATGTTTTATAAATAAAACAGTATAAATTATATGATTCGTATAGTTTCAACAATATTTAAACAAAATTAATGATATCGTAATGTAGGTGTGTTAAAATGATGCGGTAACTTGACGAGAAAGTCAACTGGCTGATTTTAGTCGACCCAAAACTGTACGATTCCCAAATTAAATCGCGATAAAAAAGATTTGTACTAAATTTGTTTGAGTTAGTTCAACTATCATTAGTATTAAGTCGTTTACTTTTTAAGTACAGTATTGGGTATTTTTAGTTTTGATATCGTTGTTATTGACGAAATTATTTAGCTTTTAAAGCCTTCATTAGAGCATCAGTTGACAGCGATTTGGGTCGTTCAATTGGTAAACCTAACGCACGATCCCATATTAGTGATGCTAATACACCTAAAGCCCTCGATACACCAAACAACACTGTATAATAGCTCATTTCTTTCATTCCATAATACTGTAGGAGTACACCAGAATGGGCGTCAACATTCGGCCATGGATTCTGTACTTTGCCCAATTCCTTTAAGATCGGTGGTACAATTTTGTACAAATTCGAAACCAACTAGAATCACACAAAATTAATTTCAATTACAATAACGATAATTTTCTAAATACCCGGAAGAGAGGATCATCTGGTAGATGCTTCAATGCAAATTCTCTTTGGCATGTATAACGTGGATCTGTCTTCCTCAAAACAGCATGTCCATAACCTGGCACAACTTGCCCAGATTTCAATGTTTTCCATATAAAATCTTTCAATTGTTCTTCAGTCGCTTTATCACCAATTTGTTGACGTATCTTCTCCAACCACATCAAAACTTCTTGGTTTGCCAAACCATGTAATGGTCCAGCCAAACCGTTCATACCGGCAGCAAATGATAGATACGGATCACTTAATGCTGAACCGACTAAATGTACTGTATGCGCTGAAACATTACCACCTTCATGGTCACTATGTATTGTTAAATATAAACGCATCAACTCCACAAATTCGGGATTATCATAGCCCAACATTTGTGTAAAATTGTAACTCCAATCTTTTGATGTATCAATGGCACCAATACCGCTGCCCGATTTGAAAGAATTGCGGTAAATTGTGGCAGCAACCACCGGTAATTTCGCAATTAAATCCATTGAATCTTCGTAAACGTACTGCAAATATTAAGTTATCAATATTAACCACTTATAATTTTATTATTGTCGATTTATGGTTATAAACCACAGACCATAAAATTTATCTAATTACCTCCCAATATTTTGATTTGTGTACACCGCTAGCGTAAGCTTTAGCAAATTTACTTTCACTATTCAAAACGGTAACAGCTGCCGATAATTGTGACATTGGATGTACATTTGTTGGTAAATTGTTTAATAAAGTAACAACATGTGCGGGTAATTCAGCACGGTCAGCCCATTCTTTCGATATAGCTTTCACCTAAAAATGATAAAAACTATCGTTACAATAACGAAAGAATTAAACGAAATTTTTGATAAAACCTGTTCATTTGTTGGTACATCGCCGGTGACTAACAACCAAAACAAACCTTCTGGTAATGGTTCAGTACCATTTGGGGCTTTTGGTAAGACTTGCTGACATTCAGGAATTGATAGACCACGGAAACGGATACCTTCATCCGGATCTAAGACTGATGTTTCACAAATTAGCCCTTTAATGCCGCGCATACCGCCGTACATCTAAACCAAAAATTAGTTAATTAATAATTATTATTATTAATGATAAGGTTGTGGTACCATATCGACGGTAACTTCGCCAACTTTTTCCTTGCCGTAGTTCTTCCGGAAATTCTTGACACGTTCCTGTTCTTTGGGTATTTTCGCTGCCAAAACGGCTTTAAGATCGGTCGATGCATCGGATAATTGTCGAAGAATCACCGATACCTGAGGTATTAATTTCTGAAATTAAATATTAACGTTAGCGTCAAGTATTGCGGAAAGTTCGACGATAATAACAGCGATAAAACCTAAGGATTCTCCAAAATGACCTTTGAAATATATCACGATATGCTATTATCACAGATAATTCTATGAAGTGACATTGCTTTTATACTAATTTAACTTTTCATTTTTATTTATTTATTTACATATTTATTTATTTTTTAATATAATAAGCATAATTGTTAAAAATAACAATAATCTGGTTTGTTTGGTCGTCAAAACTGGAAAGTATCAAAGTTTTATTGCAAAAATATTTGCATTAAATTCACAAAACGATAATTGACCGCAGTAAATAAATAAAAAATATTTCCACAATTATTAATAAAATGGTAAACCAGGCCCGGACTGGACAAGGGCTTTCGTCGAGGCCAACCGCATGTTATTGTCTTTTAATTATTTTTTAAATATGAGGGATAATTAAAAACCAATTTTTAATATCACAAAAATTAAAAATAGCATTTCAAAGTAGATCTAGTTTGAGAAAATTCCGAATAAATTGTTAGTTTCAAAGGAAAATTTTGTAATATTTTCCAACACTTTTCTATTATTCCTCATAACTTGACCAGTTTTGTTTATTTTTGAATGATTGTGAGTTTCTAGAAAATGGAAAGCGCTTCCTAAATCTCCCAGAAACTTTGCTAGTTTTCGGGGAAATTGTAAAAATTGAAAGGCCTGTTTTAGGGGAGAGTCGCCTAATTTGATTCATCTCGTAAACTGACTGTTTTATTGATAAAAATATGGCAAAAGTGGTAATTGTGGTTAGTCAAGAAACTTTACTTTAGCTAAAAGAAAATACGCAATTTGATGTTATTTAGTTGTCACTTTATTTTTAACAATAAAACAACGCTGATTCAATTTACGAGATGGTTCAAATTAGGCGAGTCTCCGCTGCACCTTTTTTCGATTTCGTGCCCAAACAATATTTAATAATCGATAATTTGCTTATTTTCGTAAATATTTTGAGTAAAACACGATTAGAAAGGATATTTGAAGGAGCGTTGGAGGTTTTCCGTTTTTGGAAAATTGCATTTTAGTTCCAAACAAGGGGCCAAAATGATCCAGTCCGGCACTGCGGTAGACAGTGGCTGTTTATTGGTGGCATTAGGAACGAAAACAATTTGTATCGAAATAGAAATAGGACTTTGAATCGCCCCTTTCTGATGACTTTCAAAACGATAACTTGGTGCATTTTAAAAATAACTTCGAAAATATAAATATTAATCAAATCTGTGTATGTTAATATAAGTTTGATACATTTTTTTTTAAATACAACACGAAAAAATCACCTGATTCTACTTTAAACATAAATCATTTCGATTTATATAAGTGATGATTGTTTTTCCAATTTACTGATAAAAATTTCGCAATATCCAACATAAGAATGAATGAGTATTGAATGTTGTACTGTCTGTGTAAATTCCATTTACGAAAAATGACCGAATGACCGCATTTTATTTTATTTTAAATCGAATGGTGATAAAAATTCCAATGGTGTAATCACCGTTATTATACGAATTTAAAGGATTTTGACAATCCACACACATACAGGCCTTGAACTCATTATTTTTCTATTACTCACACTGATAATGATATTAGTGCCACTCATACAATTTCTTAAATTACATAATTAAACGGCAAATTTCTTAGAAAATATGATCCTAGTTTTAGTTTAATTTGAAATAACCCTTCAAAAGTTAAATTTAAACTTACAATTTAAGTCTAATTTTAACCGAATTTGAAGGCTACATAACGATGTTCAGCTGACTATTGTAATCAATTTGGCTTCAATGTAATTGGGATATGGACCTTTAAACCACCCACATTGCCAACCAAGAAAAGGTCAAGGATCTCTACAATTTTAAATACCGAGTCAAATTGACCAATTCCATTTGGTTAGACTATAATCGCATTAGTATTAAAGTAACTGACAATACTATCAACCACCCACTTGGTGCTTGAAATTATCTATAATTAAAAATGCTTAAATTACAACTATTTTTGTAATTTTGACGTGTTTACGTTGTTTTCCGATTCACATGAGATATTTGGCGGAAATTCAACAATTCTCGAAACAAACACTCGACAGTTTAAAGGAAAATTATATCGAGATGAAATTATATAAAATACCTGTTGAATACAAATGACGTCAATGAAAAATTATAGGATTATACGATAAGAATTTATGTACGTAAGACAATTATCTTGTCCAAGTATTATCCGAGTGCAACTTATCGAATGATCTAATTTCCCAATGAAGTCATGAGATTTTCCATTTTAACATAAATTCAACGATTAATGGAAAAGAGCGGGAATTTCTGCGTGTTCCAATCAAGGACGTACGTTTTAATTAATTTATTATAATAATGACTGTTAAAAATTTATTCGAAGTTGATTGGGCGGAAACATGCAATATCTCATGTGAATAACGAGCAATTCTAAATGATTTATCCGAAAAGTACGACAATAACAAGGATACGTGTAAACTGACCGGAAAAGGTGTACTTTATTTTATTAAAATATAAAAAACGTGGAAAAATCCCACAAACTTTACCTTGTCGATTAATATAAAAGTAATTAGTAATTGGGGATTTTTTCTATGATTCAAGGAATTACCGGATAATTGTACATGCAAATATTCCGTTTATTTTAAGAAATAATCACCCTTATTTTCAGACAGTTGACTTGCTTTTATCACTATTACGTAACGTCTAGGAAGTGCAAATTTCTAAATTAATTGCATTAAATAAAATCGCGGATAATTTAGGAAATGTTGATTAATTGTTGGCAGTTTTTTGTGTTTTAATTGCATTAAAAATAAGCTGATTAATATTTTTATGCGTAAGGGTCATAAGTACATCCGTACAATAAGAATCAATGTCATTCAGCCGTTTTTCAACATTTTAAACGACACTTGTTCTATTAGAATCGCTAATTTAAAATCGAATTGTATCGGTAACAGTTGACCAACGCGGAAAACCCGTAAATACATCGATTTTCCAGCGACAACCACCAAGAATGTTCACTTGGCTGGATTTATTCCAGGATACATACCTGAGTTTCGGCCAATTTAACGGTGGTCATGCGGAAAAGAGCCATTTTAGCGGTTGATTTTCGAAATTCGTTGTCTGTGAGCTTTCCCAAGACAATTCCAGTCGTCTACACTTCACTAAATTTTTAAGTGGAACGTGGTGTTATCACCGGCGGCGACAATAACGACGACGGCGTCAAGAAATGAAAAAATACGATTCGAGTATCGCATTGTGAGCGTGTATTTGTGTAAGTAAAGGGGGCTGCAAATAGCATGCGCCAACAATTGCCAAGGACGGAGGTTGTGGCGCCTATACGGGGGCCAGTACGAAAAAAAACAATTATCAACATTAAACTCTAGCAAATTTTAATTATATCTAAATATTTACTATAAAATTAGCAATTAGATAACGGTAAGTTGGCCGCAGATTTAGGCACGTAGGGGCGCAGCTTAAGCCGGTAATACAGGTTTCTGTCGCCCATTTTATCAAAAAATTGAACAATATTGAAATACATGGCTCACTTTACAAATATTATGTAGAAAATTCAATATTTTTTCTCTGAATTCAATATCTAACTTGGTAATTGAATAATTTATGCATATTTGGTGTTAAAATTGAATCATCACGTGACCGTAACAAGTGTTGTTTTAAAATTATAACCTCTAATATTTACAAAATCTTACACTCGGTGAGTAAGATAATTTGAGAAATTTCGAATTCGACTGATAATTACGGCAATTGTTTTTAAATTTCTATAATTTTGAGTTTTTTATGTTTTTTGACAGGTATATCGTAACGCCACTGCTTTCCCTCTAGTTTCGTTCCAATCACCGACAATGCTGCAATATTGGCGTCTTTGTCTAACACAGGTTAGTTTAAATTAGTTTTAAACAGAGAGAATGTCACGATTGTTGAATTTTCTGTTGTCTATTGGACCAGCTGACTAGATCAGTCGATCGCCATTTGAGACCTAATTTACTTCTTACCATTGACCCTGCCTTTAATTATTCACAAATTAGATTCAAGGTAATAGAAAATTATTATAATTAATTTCTATTTATAATTCTCCACTATATTTGGTAATTTATTGGAATTCTCCAATATTCTAGACACTTACCAGATGTTAGCCAAAATTTCGGCATTTTCTATGTTTTGATTGTAGATGGAAAAACCAAAATCGTGTGATACTTTCGTTGTACTGCCACCGTTGACTCAACACGGGGTGGTTTTTGGAAAGAATTCCGATCGGCCTCAGGGTGAAGTCCAAGAAGTCGTCTACTATCCAGCTACAAAATCGTCAGACCCTGTCCAAGTAATCTCGAAAATTTCTGATTAAATTCCCTAAACATTATAATATTGTTTTAGTGTACGTATATCAAAGTAGAATCGGCCGGTTTCACCAAAGCTGTGATTTTAAGCAAACCGAATTGGATGTGGGGCGCTGAAATGGGCGCAAACGAATGCGGGGTAGCTATTGGTAATGAAGCGATTTGGACTAACGATAACGACGGTGATCATGATCCTTCAGTTAAACGACTATTAGGAATGGATCTAGTTCGGTAATTATTCTGTAGATTTATTAAAGAAACTCACACGAAAAACTCTTGTATTAGATTGGGATTAGAGAGGAGTTCTAACGCCACAGAAGCCTTAGAAATCATCATCCAACTATTGGAGAAATACGGACAAGGTGGACCGTGTTCTAATACAAATCTGAGTCTAACTTACCACAATTCTTTTCTAATTGCCGATCCGAAAATGGCTTGGATATTGGAGACATCCGGCAAACATTGGGTTGCAGAACAAGTCACAAGTACCTCTTCCTCTTATAATCAACCCAAAGATAATTAAATTATTATTACAGGTGGTTATAGAAATATATCCAACGTGTTGACGATTACAACGAAATTCGATAGAAAATCGAACGGGTTAGAGGAATACGCTAAAAGTAAAGGTCTTTGGGACGGACAGGTGATACTTCTTTTCTATTTTGCGTTGTTAAGGTATCGGGTGCTTTAATATTTATTAACGCACACTTTTTTGTACTTTTACTAGTATAATTTATTTTCTCGAGGTTGGTAGTTAGGCATTTGTCGCTTAAATTCAAATGACAGCTGTCATTTGTTAAACATTTTTTTTAATAATTCACAAATTTAATTGTTATTAATTACTTACGGTATTTTATTAAAAATAATTTGTTTTTATTAAAAAATTAACTGGCAATGTTGCTAGTTCTTATTTTTTAATAAAACGATAATTTTTTAAAAGTAGGAAGAAGAGTAGCATGGGTAACAAATGACATAAAATTTAAATTTCTAGTTATTATGTCAACAATACCAACTACAACGAAATTCCCTAAATTTCAAAATTTAAATTTTCTCCAAAAATATAAAAAACACGTTTCAAAAGTCATTAATTACACCGAATTCGTAATAAACCAGGATTTCTAGAACTTGTTTCCCAATATACTAAATTAAGGTTATTGTTTTAGGGCGAATTCAATTTCTGTGAAGTATTTAGCGGTGAAAAGAAACCGGGAGATGCCCGTTTTATAGCCGGTGAACGTCTTCTAGCCCGGCACACGGCATCAAACAACTTCAAACAAACCGATATGTTCGAGATTTTACGCGATAAAACTTCCGAAATTTGTCGCCCCTGCCACGCTGCTTTCCCCACACAAGGCAGTCAAGTAGATAATTGATTACGAATTAATTCTACAGTTTAATTTGATTGATTTGTAGGTGTCGGTTTTGAATGAAACGAAACCGAGTCTGCATTGGTTTACAGCAACACCAGATCCGTCAGTTTCCGTTTTTAAACCGTTCATTTTTACACCGAACGTTGTAATATCGAATCATACACGTTGTGTTGATAAAAATACGCCGCATACGTTGTACACGTTGCATTTGGAATCGATTAAGAAAGGGAATGATGTCAAGATGTTGTTGAGAAATATGGAAATGGAATGTGTGAAAGAATTGGAAGATGTATTGGAGAATATTGGCGATGATTTAACTGAATTTGATGAATTGCTCAAAGATTGTGTCGAAACTGAAGTCAAATTTTATCGTTAATTTACAATTTCGAATTTTTGATACAATAATTTTAATTATTTTTATTATTGCACACATGGAAGTATCGCTTTCAATATAGTTGCTTGACTGAATATTACCACAAATACAAAAAAAAAGAACAAAATATGCAACTAAGAATGAATATTGGAGCAATAATTCGTTCTTAGTGTCGTTTTGTGGCCAAAATTTACAAGAATTATTGTGATGTGCTTAGATGTAGCTATAGCGGTTATCATTTCGATAATTATCAAAAAATCGGTTGTGGTTGCATGCTTTTTGGTATTTATTTGAGTTTTCCGGCCTCGAAGATGAGCTGAATAACTGGAACAAAATTTTGTGATACTTCGAGTGATACTTGTCACCGTTATTATTATTATTCCTATTGATAGAATTTTTATTTTCTTTGATATAGGTGATTATTAGTCTATTATACAAACATGTATTTATGAGGTACTTATTTATATAACAATAGTGTATCGAATATGATTAAATCAATATTTATTTGCACATTCCTTACTCTAAATAATAAACAACAGCAAAATCTGTGTTTGTGTCTTCATAAAATTCCAGTTAGATCTAAATCGAGAAAAACTGAAATTTCTCAAATTATTACTTAAGTAGCATCTCTTGTACACCTTGAGGATAATCGTAAGTTGTAAACTTTATTGTAGAATTTATCGCAAAGTTGCAAAAATGGTGGATGCGCCGTCTAAATTGCAAGGTTTCGGCGGTAATAACTCGCTCGTTTAGCCAATAATCTTCGAAATTTTCGTTAAATTCGAGCCTTGAGTTATCCTTTGATAAAACTTGAGCGGATTTAGGCCAAAATTGCTTAAAATTTAGTAAAAATTGCCAACTGTTGGCAATTCTAAAGTTTGGCGATAATTAGAGAAATATTAGTGAAAACTTGAAAATTAATACCGTTCGAGAATCTTAACCATTGGACATTTTAAAATAAGAAAATACATCCTATTATTAACTGTATTTAATAAGAAAAATTCGATATTAAGGGAATTATTAAAAAAATGATCTGTATACTTTCTATCCGACATGGAAACAGCGTAAACGATAATTATGTGAAATAATAACAGAAAATTACACTGATTATACCTGTTACAGGTATGCTGAAAAATAACACCAAAATCCCATCAAAGACATACGTCCGATACTCGATATTTCCAATATAAACGCAACAATGTTGCCAGAATTCCACTCTGATCTCTACAAATGAATTTTTAACGAAATCTATACAAGGAACCCAATGGGAAATTCTTCAAAAATATCGATAAATCTCGAAAATCCACACTCCAGCACGTAATAAATCATTCTCCTACTATTTAAAATAAGAACAACTCGATTCCGATTGGTTGATATGGTCTATTATTCTACCCCCACTATTTCGGACGCCACTAACGGAGGATTTTTAAAAAATACAACGAAGCTAAGCCATTTCGTCGGATACAACCAGGTGGATTATAAGGCGGCTTAACCGGTAAATTAATTTACAAAGAATTGTCGATTGCGTGTTAATTCTCGAATTTTGGTGCAATAGTGCGATTTGTGCGATCGGAAATTTTCAATTTGTTGTGTTTGGATGGGATTTCGGTGGTGGTCGGCTGGTATCCGTAAGTTTTTGATGGGTGAGGGTTTAGTGCATGTTGAATTTTTCGAAAATCATGACTAGATCCACACTCATCCAAAAATTTGGTATAATCAACTTTTTATCGTTCATTTTAATCAATTAGAATAGCGGTAGGTATTTCGTAGGTTGTCTCGAATTCGAATCGGGACGAAACGGAATCGTTCTGTATAATTCCTAGTAATCCTATTGTTCCTTCAATATTTTGTCGAACTGTAATTTACGACTTGTTTTTATTATTAAATATAGTTTTGACTATGGATTTTTGTTGGTCTGATTGGTTGGTTGGTTGTTATTAGACCGGTGAATGGATTTGTGTTTGGTTGTTTGAGAGAGGCAAAAGGCAAAACGAGACGAGATATAGACCAGATGACTGCCCTTGAACTATACGTCGTATACAACATATTCGCCGGGTGTTCTTTTTTTCTATACCTCCTCCTTTACTTCTTGTTCTTGTGTATCGGTGTTCAGTTTGGCCGTTTCCATCCCATGTATCCATCCGTATGTCGTGGCTTAGACGCTGCTCTCAAAGAAAGTTTGCATTATCACCATTATTATTATTATCCTTTGTATACCTGTAGAATACCTGAACTGGTCGTCTAATAAAGGTGGAGACACATGTAGAGGTATAGACGTAGAGACCAATCATTCGTGTCTCCTTTGGTTTTATTCTTTTACAAAACAGAACCACACACAATCATCGAAATTGTTTAATAGTTTTGTAACGCTAATCTTTCTACCTTGTATCAGAACTGTGTAGATCTAACAACCCTCTAGGCAATTTTGAATAAATTCCTAAACGTTGCTTTATCGTAATGGGGAAGTGTTATCTTTTAAAAACTTATTATTGTAAGATAGCATTGTTTAAAACGGTTATACTTATCAAAACCCTCTTCATCTATAAGCCGAATTTCCCACCGTACGATTTGCAGGAGATTAAGATTAAAAATTCAGTTAATGATTCAATATTTAATTGTGAATCATTTATCTATGAGGGTATGTGATGGGGGACACGCGACCGTTAATAAACGGCCCAAGTCCGTGACTGTATCAATTGAGGCAATTATTTTCGTTATAAAATCAAGGAGAATGATGAAAAAATCGACCGACCCGCATCTCTGCAACAATAACGACAATAACATTGAAATTAATTAAACTGTAATAGTGCTAATAGAAGACAGAAATATCGAATCAATTTGCATCAATTTCTAGATTGCCATCAATTTGATGTGGATTTTGGAGTATTTCCGTTTTAAATAATCATTAATGAACGGTATAAGACGACGTTAATGTCTGTTATCAGTTGAAATTCCGCCATCAAGATCTAATTGGATGATTTTCCGGGAAACCGACTACTTTATATACCTGTTTTTACTGTGGGAACGAAATGTCCAGTTTTGTACGTTAACGCAATTAGATTAGCGTTAACGTAGAATAAGGCGCGATCTGTTTCGTTTTTAATGTGAATATCGCGTGATCTCTAATTACGTAAACAGGGACGTGTAATTTAAATCACTACAACCGATATTTTGTTTACGGAAAGCGGATGATGAATAAATATCTTGAAGATTTCTCGTTTTATTTATCGATTTAATTATTAAAACTAGAGAAAAGCCGGTGGAATTCAGTTTTTTTGGCCAAAAAAACCAATCGTGATCGGCTTGTTTCTGTAGGGTGAACTCGATAGATCAAAATCACCGTTGTCGCAATGAAGCGTGAAGAAACTACAATGGGCGGCCTTTTTTTTTAATTAAATCTACTCGATAAAATTCCCGTTTACCGTTATCTAAATCGCGGAAATCTACCGCAAGAAAACCTGCAACGTAGCGTCTATACAACGAGTTGTCTTATCGCTATCAGATGATTAAGTTGCGTGTTTTGTGTTTCATTGGATCTACACAGCGCCGGACCGGACCGTTTTGGGCCCGGTGCTAGATTTCCACCGATGTGGCGTGCTATTTTATTTCCAATAACAATAAAAATTGATGTTTCATTATCTTGCGTTTTAAGAAAAATTGCTTCCTTCCCGCCGCCCACCCGCTCTGGCCTGGGTACACAATTTTCTTGAGGATATGGTAAAAAGTTCAAGAACTCTCTGTAAAGCGTTCACCGTGACGAGAATCTCGTTGACAATTTTTGTAATTTAATATTCTTGCACAACAATAAAGAGATGGAAAGTTTATAACAAGAATTCTGCTATAACGTCCGTGTCTACATAGTTTTCATCAACGTAATTATAAAACGAAGAAGACGAATCATATCAAATGTTGGTTGGTGAACAAACGGCCGTTGAAGAATGCGTTGTTGTCTACCTTGAAAATGCATTGTGATGCATAACGTTTATTATTTGATTTTTGATTTATACAAACGATTATCTTTAGTAATATTAATATGAACCCTTCTACAATCAATAACAGACAGTTGAATCACTGTTACAGAATAAATTTCCATAATATCTAGTTCAGAGTTGTAAATCTCGCAAGAAAACCGGATTTTCTATCTCTGTTCATCGTATAGTTGGCTTTAATTTATGGTTTTTTTCCTGTAAAATGGTGGAAATAAAGATGATTTTAATGATGAACGACCTAAAGTGAGGTCACTCACACCGTTGATTTGTTTTATACGTACATACACTCACACAAACACCGTCCACCTAATGATGATGATGATAGTGATGGAATGTTGGTTATTATACAGAAAATTTGCTCAAATGGAACAATAAAACAACAATTCACTGATACAATTTGTATCGATTATCCACTATTGCACCTTAATACAGGCTGATATAAATCAATTAAAAAAAATCAAGATTATTGTAAATTAATAAAAATAATTCTTATCGAGAAAATAAAACTTGTTCTTCTTTCAATTAATGACTAGATAGAATTATTAAAAAAAACCCAACAAAAATCAACAATTGTCGATTTCATTCTTCTCTAATTCGTTTTGAATACGTTCGTATTCTTTTTGTAAATCGACCAATTCTTTCCGCAATTTTAATACTTTACCTTTTAGATTTTTATCGTAATCGATAATTGATTGTATTCGATTTAAAATCTTTTTATTACCACTCTGATTAATTTGCCAACGTAAATATAAACCAGACCATAAAATCAAACTAACTGGTGCTATACTAGGCCATATTGCTTGTTTATTTGGTTCGTATAATGGATTCAATAATGATGTTAATACGTCTGGTCGATTTAAATACGACCATAGACTTGTTGTTTTCTTTGATAGTTTCATTGATTCGCGTTCTGCCTCATTATTGCCAAGGAATGTACCTAGAAAGGATCCTACAATTATATTTCAATTAAAATAAACGAATTTACCAAATTGACTAAAATAAGAATGTTCGAATAACGTTATCAACATTTGCGTTGTAAATTCGAAACTACAAGGGAATTGATAATGTAACTGTTGGATACAATCTAAGAATAATAAGAAAGTCGTTTGGTAATGTTTCGATTTGTTATTCGTGAAACAACTTTTAGCATGGCGCAATTGAAACGGATGGCCGGCTTGTAACCATTCGCGCTCAATTAAAGCCTGCAAACCTACAAAAATTATTAAGAAAATTGCGCTATTATTAAGAAAATTTACCTCGAACAGTCCGACAATCCGGATTTAAAATAACCTGAGCTAATGATGTTACCAATAGTGTTGAATCTAAACCACTAGTACCGTGAACTAGGACACAAGTACCATCTTGATCTAAACATTGTGCAACTAAACAACTTGCATTTAAAGCGTTTTGTACATGCGTTAACCAATTGGAATTCTCTAAACGCGACACCCATTTATCCGGCGAACACCCGGTATCATTGCACGCTACAAATCGATATTTCAATTATATTATTTGTAAAATAATCGATAATTACCGTCAATTAATTTCGATAGACAATCCAGAACAGATCCATCACATTTCGTAATTTTATCTAACGGCTTATGTACCCGGACCCATCGTGTATAGTGCGATTCTGGTTCGGTACCACCGCCTTTATTCTTGCATTGATTCACATAACTCGTACTACGCGTATCGATTATGTAGCCCTTCTTATCATTGGTCAATATGCAATTTAAGATTTTCTCATCGGCCCGACAACGTCGATTATTATTGTTGAGTAACGGTTGGCTACTACGCAATAAAACAGCGCCATTATCATGACGATAGCTCAATAATGGAAATCTGCCGCCGTCACGGAATGTTGCCGATGCCACAATCGCATCATCATCGATACTTTTCGGTACAATCACCACAGAACTGTAACTCGGACATATCGAATGGTTTTTGTTAACGTGAGATAAACGCCACTCATCGCTCGCTAATAGTTTCGCAAATTCAATTTCTAACTTGAATAAAGTGTGACCGTCTTCTAGGATGTTGTACATCGGTCGATAGAAGAACGGATATAAAGATTCCGGACGATCTAAATTCGAGAGACGTTCGATTGAAGCGTAGACATTCAAGAATTCTTCGGTATTCGATATGTCCAATTGTAATATCCGGAAATCTTTACATTTCAATATTATCGAACCACCGTTCGGATATGAACTACTAGTATTCTGGCGTTTCTCCACTGAGTCTATACATTGATGCAATAACTACAAAAATCATCGAGAATTAACAATAATTTGTATTCAATTGGAAATTACCCAAAGTTCTTGTACGTCCTCTTTTCTCGATGATAGAATTAAATGATGACCGGTGATACAGAGGGTTCCATCAAGGGGCTCGTGGAATGGACTGTGTAGAATCACACCGTCGAGTTTAGGGGTGGCTATCAATTCAGCAAATTCCATATTTTTGAAATTAATCCAGCATATGTCAAAATTTGAGGTTAGATTTACCAATATCAATTAAACATCAAATTAATTGGTTTTTTATCGAAACTTGAATTATAAACTAATCATAATCGGTATATTTCTAAATAATTCAATGTCAAAATGTTGAAATTTTTCCAATTAATCTTTTAATAACTATCAAGAAAAAACTAGTGGGAAACATAAAGGGCACTAAATGTAGTCCACTATACCGTAGACTATACTTCATAAATTTTAAAACGCCTAAAACTCATTAAAATTGACTCAAGATTTATTACAGTTTGATTTTCTTTAATTTATCAGTTTTCTTCAATATTAACGCATCTTTTTGTAGAAAATTGTGATAATTTAAATAATTTTTCGATAGTGTATTGATCTGGTATACGTTGGCAACACTGATGTCCCTATGACAGCTGTCAAAAATTTAAAAGTCCGTTGGTTTTTAAATCGACTCCACGGCCGAAACGTTGGGTTTTTTTATCGATTATTCTTTCGCTTTTAATGAATTAAATGTGCAAATTTTTAAAGAAACAAAATTTTACAAAAAATGGCTTCATCGAGTACAAATACGCCGAAAACAACACCGTTTACAACACCTAGAAAAATCGGTTCAATTCGCACACCAAGATCACATCAAAAAGTCCAATCAACTGTACAGACACCGGAAATTTCGAATACCGGTACGCCGATTTTGGCACAAATCAAACGACGTAGCAGTGAAAAATATGATCAAATCAGCAATTTAACAGTAGCTGTCCGTGTACGGCCGATGAATGCGAAAGAATTAAGTTGTCCAACTGCTGTAAATTGTGTTAGTGTTAGAGATAATCAATTGATAATAACATCGAAACAAGCTGCTTCAACTACGGTCAATATTGATCATATTTTCCAATATGATCACATATTCTGGTCGTGCGACGAGACAACTCCCCTGTACGCTAGTCAAGAGGACGTTTTCTACACGATCGGTATCCCATTATTGAACAGTGCATTTCGCGGCTATAATGCATGTCTATTTGCTTATGGCCAAACCGGATCTGGGAAGAGTTTCAGTATGATGGGGCGCAATACGACAGAAACCATCGATATCGATTCTGAGGAACATTCGGGGATTGTACCGAGATTCTGTCGGCATTTATTTGAACGTATCGCGAAACTTCAACCGGATTCGGTAACAGTAGAAGTGTGTTATTTTGAAATCTACAACGAGAAAATCCATGATTTGTTAGCAACAAATCAAATACCATTGAAAGTACGTGAACACCCCGAATGGGGGCCGTATGTCGTCGATTTAACCGTACATCCAGTGAAGTCGTTCACAGAATTACGAAATTGGTTACTGATTGGTAACCAAAATCGCGCAACAGCCGCCACTAATATGAATAAACACTCGTCCAGATCGCACAGTATTTTCGCTATAGAATTGTGTTTGAATGACGATGACAATAATAGTCGTCGGAGTAGAGTTAGTTTGGTCGATTTAGCCGGTAGTGAACGATTGAACGGTGGCCACAATACCGACGAAAAGATCCGACAGGGTGTCTGTATTAATAAATCTTTATTAACATTAGGCAAGGTGATATCGTCACTAGCAGATTCGAAGAAAAATCAGTTCATTCCGTATAGAGATTCAGTTTTAACTTGGTTATTAAAAGAGAGTTTGGGTGGTAATTCGTTGACATCAATGCTAGCAACAATTACGCCGTCCAACACGAATTTAGATGAAACTCTAGCGACCTTACGGTACGCTTGTCAGGCTCGTTCTATCGTGAATCGGGCGCGAATCAACGAGAACCCCCACGATCGTGTCATACGCGAATTGAAACAAGAAGTTGAACGTTTGAAAGCCCTCAAACAGGACTACGAACGGAATTCATTCACGTTAAACAATTCATCGTCGCCGTCATCACTAATACGATTAGACGACGATTGTAAAACGCAACAAGAATTGGAGGAGTTGCGTTCAAAATTACAAGTAGCCGAATCGAAATTGTTGACGGCTGAAGGGAAATTGGCGACAACGGTTCTTTGAAAACGCCCAAAATCAACTGAGAGAGCTGGCCGAATCGGAGAAGAGACGTGAAGAATTGGAGTCGAGAGTTCGAATTTTGAAAACCATCGATGATAATTGTAGCGATGTTGATATATCGGTGTATAAAACGAATTTTCTACAAGAACTTGAGGATGTTTTAACCGTTCAACACTGTGAAACTAGTGATTTCGAGCGAATTATCGATTGGTGTTTTGAGAATAAATTAAAATGCATCCAAACCGAAACACTTTTAACGATAATCGATAATAATAAACAGACGTTTTTGTTGTTGAAAGATGTGGGACGATTGAAGAATTTCGAAAATATTGCCGATTTTATTGCCAGTTTAACATGGACGGAGATCAAAAAACTGAATAAGAGCGAAGTTTTAGCGAATTTCAGTCAAATCTATCAGGCGTTAAACAATCTAAAATTGAATATCGACGATGAGAATGGCAGTTTAAATTTGATGCTTGCTAAAGTTAATAAATCGCTGCAGAGTTTCGAGACTGCAATGTTGCATACTGTGACGAAAAATTCGAAAAATGTAACGTTTAAAGTGTGATTGTTTTATATATTTTTTAATTTTGTACTGTTATTTTTCTTGTAGAATAAAACTGAAGAATTATAAAATGTTGTAAATTTTCTATTCTTCAATATATAAACATTATCCTAGACGTTGTTTGTACCATAAATAAATTAATTAACAAATTTAAAGAACCAGAACAAATTATACTTTTATAGTTCAACCCAACGAGACAAATTTTATCACAGATTGTTTGGTTTTAATAATCCGGTTCATCGTTACGTTTCTGATAATTCTCCCCAAACTTACTCATGTATTTCTTTATATACTCCCGAGCTTTCGCCTTTACATTGTCTGTACAAACTAGATCCTCGATTTTTTCTATATGCTTCATCTCTTTCAGCATCACAAAATGCGTCAACTGTAAACAAAATAGAGATTAAACTAATTTTAGTTAATTAAAAAATAATCAATACTTTTCTAGCTAAATGCTTGAAATCTTCCGTATTGGTAATCCGACCTTCTTTACAATCGGGCTTCCGGTAAGCATTCAAAACGCCAACAACAACCGTAGCCATATTCGAACGAAATGTTTCTTTAATACGTTTCGCTGCTTCATTATTTGCATCTTTCATTTCCTTCATCTTCGCTTTCACTGTTGCTTTATTACGTTTCTCTTTCGCATGCTTTCTGGCCTGTTGTTGCAACAATAACTCTTTCTCACGCCGTAATTTCTCTTTATTCTGTTTGTAACGTTTCAAATCCTGTCTGAATTGTAGACGATCCTCTTCCGAACGTGGCTACAATAAAATCAATGGTCATCTAAAATAATGTTAAAAATTCAACTTACACTAATGATGATTTCGTGAACTAATCCGGGTCGTTTCTTTTTATTGTTGGATACTTGTTGTGGTTTATCATCGGAGAAGATGTCTTTTAAACGGGCGTCAATTGTAACGAATTTATCTTCATTGCGTACTTTTTCATTATTATCATTCTTATCATCTCCACTATCACTATCGTCTTTTTGTAAGGATTTAGCGAATGATAATTTCGCTTGTTTCTCCATTTGTCTACGTACGTCTAATAGTAATTTAGCATCATCATCGTCATCATCATCATCACTATCGCTATCTTCAGATGATGATGATGAACTCAAACTACTCGTATCTGAACTTGAAGTAGTCGTATCGCTTGCTGTAAATTATAAAAATAAGATAAGATTGTTTTTATGATTAGAGAAATTACATTCGTCTGGATCTTGAGGTTTGGATAGAGGCGGCGGTTCCCATTGGCTTTTCCTGAGCCGGATATGATAATAATATGGACGACCGTACTTATCTTTGGCACATTTCCATTTCGGTGGTAGTTTAACAGGTGGCGGTATAGGTCCTAGGAATTTCACTTGACTAAAATCTTCAATTTTCTTCGCTTCTTCTTGATATGGAAGACTTGGTAATGTTGGTGGTGTTACAACAGTACCCGGTACCATTGGTGTTGTATTTGGTTGTTGTAAATATTGATAATTTGTTGTTGGTGTACCATTTTGTTGTTGATGATGTAGAATTGGATAATTTTGCCATTGATTAATTTGTGGATTCCATATACATTGATAACCACGATTTGGATCAAATGGTGCTGTTAATCTTGGATCGGTACCAATTAATAAACATTGTTGTTCATGTTGTCGCCACATTTCACGTTGTTTACGTCTACGTTCCTCTTCGCGTTGTTCCATTTGTAAAGCAAACATTTTTCTACGTTCATGTTTGCCTAATTGTGGAAAATTGGCAATTGTACGATCTTCAAGTTTGATTGTTTTACGTGGTGTTGTATTATCAATTTTCTCAATTGAACGATAACGTTTCAATATACGATAACGACTTTCGGTTTTCTTTTCATCATCACCAGCCGCTATATAACCACGATTTGCTTCACGTTCATGCTCTTTCATCTGTTCGATACGTTCTTTTTTTGGTATTTTAAAGACTTCTTTTAGAATCGACCATTCTTCCAACAATTTTAAAGCCAAAGCGATTATTTCTTCCTCATAATTTGGACCTTCTTGTTTTGGTGGTTCTTCACTTTCTTTTACTTGTTCCTCTGCGACTTTTTCTTCAATTTTAGTATTATTCGTTTCAGATTTAGATTCTTCATCTTTACCAGTATCGTCGGATTTATTTTTAGCCTCATCTTGGACTGCATCATTATTTTCATCTTGTTGTGGTGATAAACTATCAGTTTCTAATAATAAATCGACACCTTTCGACCATAATTCAACAGTTGGTAATACTTTACTGTCTTGTAACATTGTTTTATTTGGTATTGGTAATGTTGCTAGTGTTTGTAACAATTCTAAACGTAATGATTCGTATTTTCTATCAGTTTTTGTTAAGTCTTGAACATCAGTCATATAGCCATGAATTAAACGTAATCCATGATAATCCAAAAATAATCGACGACAAGGTAATTCACCACGACGTAAAATACGCAATAGTTTTGTACGTTGTGCTGGTTCTTTCGCACGTACCATTAAACGACTCAATTTCAACGTATGTGCTTGATTTTTCAAACCGGTAGTCACCAACATTTCAATCTCTTCATCAAGCTAAAAATCATAAATTAAAAACGAAATCCTAATAAATTATGAATAATAAATACATCAAGATCATCGAAAATCTCTTTTCGAGCCTTCTTCTTCTTTCGTGGCGCTCGTTTTTTGCGTTCTTTCTTCACAGGTTTCTCGACAGTTTCAGTTTTAACATCATTCAATTGCTTATTTACAGTTTCATCCGTTTTCTTTTCAATATCTTCTTTTTGTACGCTATCATCCTCCTCTTCTTCTTCGTCTTCATCATCTTCTTCCTCTTCATCTTCATCATCATCGTCAGGTTCTTCGCCCAACCATCCGCGACACGTTGGCGCTCCACAATAACATTTCTGAGCTTCTTTCCTAAATTAAATTAATTAATTTTATTTTAAATAGTTATAAAAATTGTATTACCCATATCGTTGGAATCTATAATCGAATGTAATCTCTTCACCAGCTAGAATCGTGCGTGTACTGAAGAAACCGATACGTAATTCACCATTAACAGTCCATTTTTGTGTTTCAGCATTCGGTTCACAGGAATGATTAATAAAACGTGAAATATTCCCTTTACCAGTAGCATCAATGATAGCATCAGCTCTTAATGCCATAAAATAATAATGTTGATTTTTATCATTGGAATAATCGTCAGCTCTAGCATCAAATTCGTCCGGATCTAAAACTTCCCCAACATACTCCAAAATGAATTCTCCACTAGAAAAATTGAAGAAATTAAAATATTCAATCAATAATTAATCGATTTACTATGGAATATTTGCTGCAGCCCTCAATCCCAGACCTTTTTTCTCGGTTTTGAAGACTTCAACTGGCGCGAATTGGCCCTTTTGGAATTTCTTATTGGTACAACGATCACCGACAGGACATAAATTTCCACTATTACAAGAAAATTAATCAAATAATTATAAAATTGATTGAATTATTTACCATTCAATCATTAGTAAACGATTCAAACAATCCTCCCCACAGCCGTATTCACCACGTTCAATTTCTTCACTAGTCAAGAAACAATCACAGGTCATCTTTTTGGCTTCTTTACACGTCATACGATCGGTTAAATATAAATTTTCTTTCAAATAAACAAACTGTTTCATTCTCGCCTCAACTTCTTCGTCTTTCTGTAGGGAGAATTTTTCGTTTCTTTCAACGAAACTGTTAGTAATTTCTGCGATTTTCTCTGTATCACCGCATGTTTCCATAACGATAGAAGCCGGCGTTAGGACGTTCATTTCCAATTCACTTGACCGCCTCCAACGCGATTTCACCTTCACCGGCTTGTTATCAATATCCGATTGTAACGATTGATTCGTTGTAGAATCATTAGATTTATCCGTTTCAATACTAGATTGTGGTGTGATATTTGTGATTAATGATGGTGATATTTGTGGTTGTGCTATTGTTGGTGGTGGTGGTAACGGCGGCGGCGGCGGTGGTACAGATGGGTTCTCCTTATCAATTTCCGGTTTGGGTTGTTTAACTAGACCATGCCCTTTTGAGCGTTGTTTTAAAACATTGATCGATTTGATACGATTCGAACGGCGGACTTGTTCGAAAGAATCTTGATTTGTTTCCTTTTTCTGTTTCGATTTGGCTGGTGGTCGTTTTTTCGTGGCAGTGTTTCTCTTCGGTTTCGGGCCCGGTGTTTTCTTCCGATTGTTCTTAACAATTTCAATTTCGTTCGTTTTAATTTCATCTAAATTTGCAATTGGTTCCTCAATTATCGGTTTATTTGAATCGTTCTCTATGTTTTTATCATCAATTGTCGGATTGTCTGTTGGAATAACTGGTGGTTGGTCGTTTTCGTTGGGTTTATCATTGGAATTTGCGTCGATTTTATCGTTTTCAATTCGAAATTTCACTATTTTCTTCTATGATAACTTCACTATTTTCAACAGTCGGTACAATTTCTTCTGTAATACATTCGACATCGTATTCAACGAATTCAACAACAGGTTCTTCATCGTTTGTAGTTTCACAAACATTTAAATTTTCTAATTGTTCTGATATTTGTACAGTTTCTGTTTCATTATTCTCAATTTCTACATCTACTTGACTATTATCTTGGGTGGATTCAGCTATTACATTATCTGAATTATCAACATTACTATTATCGTTACTATTATTTTCTAAAATTGTTGAATTATCGTCAATTGTGCTTGGCGATTCTTCGATTTGTGTCGTGGAAGCTTCCAATTTACCTACTTTACTTTTTACAGCACGACCAGTCCTTGGTGTTGTCTGGTTTTGAACATTTCCACGTTTCTTTTTAGGGGGCATTTTACTATAAACACAGTTTAAGTTTCAACTAAAAACCGTCTTGTTTCTTACTAATTTAACTATAACTAGCTGACCACTGATAAACCACCGTTCAATTTTCTATAAATGCTGATATTGCTGGTTATAATTGCATAATTTTCTGAACACTTTACTCATAATTGAAGAAAATAGAGTCCATAATTGTGACAGACACTCGATTCTGTTATTATTAATAAATCAATGATGCTGTATAAAATATTATCTAGAACACAGTCAAAACAATTACAATATATTGGAATTTGTATAATTAAAGGAAAAATATTAGAATTTGATTTATTAATCTTTTTTCGAAATTTCTTCAAATGAACACAACCTTACTAACTGATAATTGTATGTCGATAATACAGAAAACTCTATTTTTCAGTGTTACCAATCAACGATTGCCAACTGTTATCTATAGGTTACTATAGACGCAGAAATTTGTGTATTGAATTTTCGAATATTTGTCTAATTTTATGTAGGTACTAGTTGTTAAATTATCTAGAATTGATTTAATTTATAATTTATTACTTGGATTACGACTGCAAGTTTGAAAATAACGATAATTGTTGCTTATAGTTGAATAAACATGTAGTAGAGGGCGCGTGATGTTCAAATATTTAATTAATACAATGTTGCCACAATATTAAATATTACATAGAAAATTATATTTTAAGTCAAGTAGAGTTTATAAATCTAACTAAATATGGTTTAATTTTAAAGATTCATTTCTATTTCTGATTTTGTGTTAAGTTGATTGTCGAATAAATAGATACAGAATATCGATTAAATTTTCATAGACTTGGCAGCGTTGATTTTCAACATCGAGGATTCTAACCTCAATTTCCTAACCTCACTTCACCATCTTCGAATTTTCGATTAAATATCGATAATGTTTACGATTTTAACGAAAACAAATCTACATAGTGTTAAAATTTTAGAAGATAAACTTCTTACATTAACGTAAGTTTCTTTAGAATTTCATTAATTTTATAACAAATTCTATTCTCACTTGTAGAATTTCATGTAATGTTGTTCGTGAAAAATTCACGAAACAAATCCCGAAATTGAGAAATCCCGTTTGGTTCGCAGCAAAACAGCGTAAAGTTGGTGTTTTTCTATTTGTATTAAAGCAGTTTTTAGTTCTTGTTATTGTTTTGTAGTCGAAAGATGAGCCGCTAACAGCCGAGAATAAAGAATTTATCAAGGAAGTTGTTCAAGACCGTTTCTTGATTAGTAACAGTAATAATGAATTAGTTTCGAAGGATTTATTGGGTAATGTTGAATGGCATTCCGAATGTACAACGTACTGGTGTAATAGCACGTAAAATTGGAATTTATCCATTATGGTTGAAGAATGGCAAAAAAATATCAACTACTCTATTACAAGTATTAGATAATCATGTAATTAAGTATATTCCACCTGAAGAATTTGATCCACCACGTCAACACATTGGGAAGATTTACAACAAGAAGGGTTGTTTATTAATCGGTGCCGAAGCAGCGGATCCTTCAAATTTCACCAAAGAATATTGCGGCCTCTTTAAAGATTCCGGTGTAATTCCGAAAAAGACCCTCGGTAGATTTCTAGTCAGTTCAGATGCAGCCCTACCGCCTGGTACTTGTTTAAATGCCATGCATTTTCCTGTTGGTGGTTTTGTTGATGTTCGGGGCTTAACGTTAGTTTAAATAATACTAATTTTATTATAAATAGTTATTGTTGGATTTGTAGGATAGCTCGTGGTTTTCAAGGTGTAATGAAACGGCACGGTTTCAGCGGTATGCCAGCCTCACATGGTGTAACGAAAACCCACCGACGTGGTGGTAATATTGGTGGTGGTGGTGAGAAAGGACGTGTCTGGCCGGGTACTAAAATGCCCGGTTTTATGGGCAATAGATTTCGTACATTGAGAGGATTAAAAGTTTGGCGTATCAATACGAAATTTAATGTTTTGTACGTTTCCGGACAGAATATACCGGGTGCAACGAATTCAATTTGTTATATTTATGACAGTAAATTATGGATGAAACGACCAAAACAAGCGGTACCATTTCCAACGTATTTACAAACAAACGAAGAATTACCGGAGGATATTTATGATAATGATGTGCATCAGTTTAGTGAACCGTCGATTGTTTTTGATGAATAATATTTCGTTGTAAGAGATTTTTAATTAAATTCCGCCCCTTTCGGCGATTTCAGGCGGCTCATTATACATCAGTCTATTTGTTATTGGGAATCAATGATTAAAATGGAAAATTTGAATTAATATTTTACAAAAATTGCTAAATACACTCGTATACATAGAGTTGCAAAATTTAATATTTACAATATTTATAAACAAGATAGTTTATAATTGTTTAATTGAACCCACTGTCGTCAGTTGGATTCCTCTTTCGACGTGTCCTTTTGACTAACGGTTGTCGTAATCGACGATTCAATATTAACATCACGTTCCTCTTCTTCATCAATAATACTGATATCCCTAATTGATGGTCGATGACTTCGACGCCAACCTTCCGGTATAACAGGAATTCTAGTTTTGGTTAATAATCGTGGACCACTCAATGTTATCAATATTGCACCAGTTGGAGCAGTTAACATAATCGATAATACACAAATCATTAAAATTTTCTCGGCATATTCGTGTTCTTGACTATCACTACTCACTAGGCCTAATATAACCGGACCAAGAGCTGCCTAAATTAATCGATAAATTATTTTGTTGATTTAAAATTAATTAATAAACTCACCTGAACGGTGGCTTTAGCCATACAAGCGATAGATACGAAGATTTTCTCTTTTAAATTCAATTTACAACGGATACTCGTTAATATCGTAGCTATCATTCGAATGACAGCTGCAATTACTAAAATACCAACACCGATATAGACATCAGAGCCGTTTAATTGGTTCAATTTAATTTGTGCACCGGTAATACCGAATAGGATCGGTTCGAAGATCATCCAGAAGATTTCAAATGCTGTCGCCGCTGGATTATCTTCAATCTCCCAGCCGTGTTTACACCAACAATAAATACTAACAAATGAGGCAGCTACACAGCCTAATGGACCGGCACCGCCATAACCAATCAATTCGCTACCAAACACAGCAGTCATACCACCGAGTAACAACAACAAGATCCTTAACGGTACCATGAATGGGTCGTGTCGTTCTGGGGTAAAATTCGATATAATCCCCCATAATAAACCGAAACCAATACCGCCAATGACCGAAATTGGTCCTTGTAGAATTTGCATTACTAAAGAATCATTGGAGAACATGATACTTTGAATTATGCCGAAGAAGGCGACCGATGCGGCGTCATCAATACCGGAAATTGCAATAATTAACGTTGGTATACCTTTAGCTACACCATAGCCTTTGGAGCGTAATCGGAATAAACACGGGACTATAACGGCGGGCGATACAGCTGCAACGATACTGCTTAAAGAAACTGCATAATCCCATGGTAGATCGATCAGATAGTGGCTCATTAATGTTACAATCACCGCTTCCACTAACCACGGTACTAATCCGATTTTGATTATTGTAAATTTTAAACGCTTCAAAGCGTGCGGATCTAAATCAAGACCGGCTCTAGTTAGGATGATCACAAGTGCTACTCGTCTACAAATCAAATTAAAATAAGCATATTGATTAAGAAATAGGTTTGTTGTATACCTTAGTTCGCTAGCAATATGCGAGAATGACTCGTCAATATCAACAACACCAATATTTTGTAATAATAAACCGGTAAATAGCATGCCAATCAATGATGGTAATGTTGTCAATTTCATTAGCCAACCACCGAAATTGGCACAAATACACAACACAATCAATTGGAATAATTTACCACCAGGTGCTGCTGTTTTACCAACAATTGAATACAAGATACACCATGATAGAATACCGATTAGAATCAAGGCGATCATTCGTGAAATTTGCCGGTATGTTGGACAGAATGGATATGGGCAGATTTTCGGCCATACGGTCGGCTGCCAGGATGGATGCGATTCTTCTTGGCGACATTTTAAACAGAACGTATACCACCAGGATCTGGATAGATCATAATGATTGTAAGTAATGTGTTGTTTTAATTTGAATTAATTCAATTACCTGTTATCATCGTTATGATCGCCGGTTTCCGAGTATTGTGCTTTAGAATGTAATGATTCAGTTGTGGAATGTTTTTTATATCTTGTGTCGCCGTTAATTTGCCGGCCGCTATCTGTAAAAAGGACTTCTCTAGACATTTTGTTTGGAATACCGGCCAATATCCCAATTTACATTTATCGAAACGAATCTATCGCAAAATAAAATGAACCGAATTCGACTTGACTTGTAATAATCCGCACATTTACAGTAAGTTACGGTACTGATTTTCATTTAATGTTACAATTAACATAATCGCAATGTCGTTAATAAAAAAGGATACAATTTATTCGTTGAACGAATGATATTTATGGGTGTTATAAATTGCAATTAAGGCCAAACAGGAATGTAAAATTTGATTGAAACGCACATGCCACAGATAAACGTACATATCTAATTTGATTATTATTATAATCGTACAAAATTGACTTGACGCAAACAATTCTAATATGAATACTCACCACTATATCCCGAAATGCTCAAATTCTCAGCCACGTGCATATTATGCATTAAACTTTTCTTCCGTGTCGGTCCAATTTCCGCATGTTCGGAATTCGTTGAAACTTTACGACTTCTTGGCGTCTCATAAGCTGGATTATCATGCCCGTGTAGACCATCAATTATGCTAACTTTCCTATGATTATTGTAATACGTATGCGTATCGAATTGTGTTGGTGGTGCCCGTTCAGGGGATGCGATCGGATCTTGATCGACAGACATTATGGCTGGAACCAATTTTCGAAATGGAACACTGTTTGTTGCCAATCAACGAAATGCTTCGAATTGATCTGAATCATATTCGATTCACTTTCAACTCGATGTTCTCATTAGATCTGCTCTAATTCGTGAGATGTTTTTTTGTAATTTTTAAAAGCAATTTGTTGTACCTACTAATCTAATCTATAAAAGTTTGAAATTATTAATTAAAATTCGGAGAAATCATAACAAAATTGTGCAAATTTGACTAGCAATAGAAACTGTTACGTCCATTTCCGGTATCACCGGAAATTCCACCTTCAATAGAATCAATGGATTTAAACCAATAAATGACGAATTTTATAACAGACGGTCGGCAAAAATGGGCAATAGGGGAGACTCTACGGCGCCCCTTATTGAAAATCCCATTCGACACGCGATGATCTCACGATTTATACAATCACCTTTGGAACAATCGGGTAATTAAAACGAAATAGGCGCGAAATACGTGTACGAATCAACCTACAGGATGTCTATTCTTGCTAGTTTTGTAGTTTTTCTACCATAAAGACCCTACTTTCGGACGGCCTGCATTTTAACGATAGTCAACGACTTAAAAATTACCGAATTACTTTTTCGGTTAATAGATACCGCGGTTTGTTTTGAATAATTAATTCGGAGCGTAAAAAATATCATTATTGCGGCGAATTTTAATCAAACAATTACAGTTATTCTATTATTACTACGGATTTTTTTCGTTTAATGATAATCCTAATTATTTTCTCATTTTATCTGAGTCAACTACACAATAAAGTGTTGAAGTCTCATATTAATATCGATCTAATTATTTGTTTATTTGTCTCTGAAATCACGTGAAATTTTCTCAAGTGTTACTTCAATTAATTCAATGGCTCTGATTTTTTTTCGGTGAGGCATGTGACTACTTCAGACACAAGCGCAAAGATCAATAAAGATTAGAGAAAATTTTGAATTAATGATTTGATTTTAATTTTCCTGTATTCGATAGTTTCTCGTTCAATAATTTAGCGGATTGTTGAATTTACCTCTGTAATTAGACACGATTCACCATAATCTTCGACTTGTTGACGGTAGCTCAAATACACAAATTGCACGAAAATCACACAATTGTCGTTGATTCTCACAGATTTTTTTGTTAAATTCACACAATTTCATGGACGGATGCAATTGAAATATTAATTAGTCCTAAGAGACACGCTGTACAATCGCTTGATTTATTATTGTTAGTAGTTTTCTTGGCATTGTTCGATTATCGAATGAATGTTGAGAACATACAACATTACCTTTTATATTATTATTTGTTCGGGTGTTGTCAACATTTATACGTTTAGATTTTCGGGTAGATTTTGTTTTGGTACTTTAAACCTTAGTTATAATCATCATTAAAAAATTATTTTCTCCCTCTCGAATCCACCGAGAAAGTTCCCAATACTGCTACTGGACTCCAATGAAAGCCCCACAGTCCATTTATATCTAATTATTGCGTCATTGTAACTTTTATTTATTGTTATTATTAATGCAGTACAGTTGTTATTGACATACTATACAATGCAATCATTATCACAATAGATAATGTAAAATTCACCTGGTTTCGTCTTAATATAAAGCAGCATTTCGGTTAGAGTCGGTCTATTGTGGCCGGTCAACTTGGTTAAATTCGACTTAAAAATTAACAGGGGAATAGTCAAGTCAAATTCGATTCACTGTTGTAATTTGTTTGAATATTCATGCGTTTTCGCGTTCGTGAAATTTACCGAATTAATATTCGATGTATGTTCGATTTTTGTTTTATCGCCTTGAATTCGAAAAAATATCCAGTTTTATCTTGAAAATTTAGGTTACAATTGACGTTTTTATTGTCGTCTTTAAAGACTTAATTGTGTACCTAGGTATTTAACGAAATTCTCGCTATTTAATTAAAAAAAAAAAGCCCGAAACGTTTATGTTGTTGAAAAACATGATACCATTTAGCGTCTATTATTGCCGTTGTGAATGTTTATAATACAATCATTAAGTCACATGTCGGCAATTGTTGTTATTAATCATCAATCTTATGATATTCCTTTTTAATTAACAAATTAAAATCACATGAACGGCTTTAATTAGAAAAATCGGTAACACTTACTTGTTGGCGTAATACGGATCGTTGGTGGTTTAAGAAAATTCTTCGTCATAATTCCTCTAAGTTTTTTCATCTAAAAAAATGTCTAATCATTTTATTTTCGAGGGTATTCCGACAGAATTAGAACTGGCGACTGGCGCAGATTTCACTAACTGTATTAGCCTTCCTACACCCTAAATGTTTCTGTTAGTGGACAATTAATAAAAGTGTCGTTTATTTTATATGATTGTTATTTAAGTCGGAAATTTGTGTTTAGATATGGTTATTTCTAAAGGCCAGTAGATTGTGGACGTGGTACTACTGACTTAATCCACTTACACTAGACTGGACGATAATACAGTCGACATTCGTCAACTAGACTCGTCTTCTTTTTTTGCATCGATTAACACCCCAATTTAAGCGATAATTTGTCAATTAGGGTGAGTAATTAAAGGTTATTTGCGGAGTAAGAGTCGTGTTGGCCAAGTCGAAATAGTCGAGGTGTATTGGTGGAACAGTGGAGGTGTCTTGGGTTTCGCTCACAATACGAAACATGCATGCATTGATGATTATTTACATCCTTAAACTATCACAAATAAATTATCTTTTATTGGATATTTCAAATACAAATATTTCTCTACAAAACAATAGCCGATTATTACCTGTATGTTAATAAAACGATTAACTCTTTTATAATAGTGTTAATTAGAAATTTTCTTTTTATTTCTCTAAAACGAGAAAAATCGCTTATTTGATCAACGATTTAAGGTCCAATTAATTAACACGAACGTACAAATTGAGCCGATTAGAATATTTTCCAAAATAGAATACAATCGAAGGAGGTGTTAATTACATTTGTAAATTCGTTAGGATCATGTGACCGGTAGAATTATCGGAATTTTCAACAATTACCAAATTCAATTGAACCATTGACCGGTATAGTAATTGAAGCGATAAGAGTAGAGCGGCACATTCTCCCGTTTGTCTCATAGGCGTCTCTAAGTCCAAATCTATCCACGTATTTTTGGACAGGATCGGTGCCAATGTCAAGTATAATTGTTGAAATTGTCGTAAATACCGCAGTTTTAAAATTGATAACAATAGATAAGTTGAGGAGTTATTTTAAGGTTAATCGGTTGTATAATTAAAGATAAACAACAAATTACAACCGTCATATTTATTATTTAGTAAACAATTCAGTTGTCACATCGATAAAGGATGTATTCTCCACATTTTGTTTGTCTGTCCAATTTTTCTTTACGGAATTATCCGAATTTATAGTCCCAATTGTTTACAGGTAGTTGTTTAGAAAAAAGAAATTAAAATTTTGGCAAACTGTAGAAACAAATTGGGAGATTTTCGAGGAAAATGCACATGCAATTGGTAGCATCAATTTCTTCACTGGCAGTATAAAAATTGGCATATTTACAATAATTGTATTGGAATTATACAGATTGTTCCGTATGAAAAAGTGTGCGTTCCGGCTTGTATAGCGATATAAAGTGGGACGCTTTATAGTTGTTGTTTCGTGGTGGAACAGTCTGTATAAAATTATACTGTTGGTAATCGGTTGAAAAGAGGACCACAAAAATAGTGATTGTCCGAAAATATAAAATTTTAATTTGTTTTGATTATTGTGATTTTGATCTAGCCCGATCTTTGTTTTATCAACAATATAGAACGAAAGACAATCATGATTTATTTTGTATTTTAATGTATTTGTGTAGTAGCACTTGATTTATAATAATTGTGCTATAATTCTTGTTTATTCTTTGTTGTTATTGTTGCTTGTTTGTTTGTTTGTCTGTTTCTTGTTGAAATGCAAGCGGAATCAATTCTTTAAAATTACAACTCAATTCCCTGTTATGAAAACACTTGAGGATTAAATTTGAATTTAATGAAAATAGGAATCAATAATTTTCATATATACGAATTGATTTTTGACAATCACAGTACAATTTTAATTTGTAGTTAAAACGTTCTCGAAAAGAAATTGTCCGATATGATTACGTTCTGTTATGCGCTTCGACTGCCACTTTTCAAACCGAGATCTCCTGTATTTGCACGCGTTTCTTCATCGTTCCCGGTGTGGTCGGGGCCCCGTGCGACCGTAATATACCCGCCGTTTGATTGCACATGATCGCCGATGGTGGCGGCTGGCCTTTGGGCGGCGGCGGCGGTTCCGGTATACTCGGACTAATTACGCTCGCTTTATCTTGATGCGTTGACGATGTCACGTCCGGTGGTTGGCAATTTGTTGTTGTTGTTGAAGCACTGAAACTGTGCCGCTTCGCTGGCGGCGGCGATGATTTGAATTCTTGCAATGGTAATTCAGCCATTTGTATATCGGCTAATGTGGCGCGTTTCTCGCAACTATATTCACCAATTCCCATCAAATTTGTTGGTGTTGTTGTAGGTGGTGGTGATTTAAAACTACCAAGTCTTGTTATTTCGTATGAACTCTTGTTCCAGTCGTAGGCACGGGCCTCTGCGTTTTTCTCAAAATTTTCACCTGCAATCGAATTGTCCAAAGTCGATAGTAAAATTAACAAACAACAAGAAAAGGATTGGATCGTTTATAATTTAAAACATCAACTGTTCATTAATTTTGTTTTTTTTTATTACAAACCAGATGAACTGCTGCAACTGCCGGCTTCAGCCAATTCTTCATTTTTCTTCTTCTTATTCCTACCACGGTCGCGTTGATGGTAAATACCAGCAAATATGACAATATTGAGTAATAATAGGAAACAACCAACTGCTATTGTTACAGTTAATGCAGTTGTATAGCTTTGATAATGACTTGATGCTAATTTCCTTAATAAGTTATTATTATTGTTCTTTGTTATACTTGGGATTACAATTGTAGCATTCGGTGGACATTCGGTTGTGGTCGCTTGAAGGGCAGTATCCGATTTCGGCGGTGGTGGCGGAGGTGGTGGTGGCGGTGGCGGTGATGGTGGTGATGACAAAGTTGTTGTGCCTATTTGGATACGTACAGGGGGCTGCGGGACGATCACATGGATTAGAGGTGGTGGTTTCTTCGTTTGAGGACGGATTAATCCTGAAATATGTAAGCGTTTTTTCAATGTTCATAATTTAAATGAAAATTGAGAGGGGACTAGTTTACAGTTGTTAATTAACAAAGGGTAAATTGCTTCGAAACTAGTTTAGTTTAAAGTTGGATAGTTGCGATACGAGGCGTTTTATAAATCACAATTTCAACTGAATTTTATAATTTTGAAAAGTCTTATTGTCTAATGAGTGATTTAAAGAATACTTTAAGCATTGATAAAAGGATCTTTGGAAATTATATTACAAAAATTTGAACTTCGTAGCTCATTCGCATTGGTAAAAAACACCCCACGAATTGTTTTTCATTTTTCTCCATTACAATCTAGAATAAATAGAGAAAAACGACAAAAATCAATATAGGGATGGTACTTAAATGAGCTACGAGGCCTAAATCTTGCTAAAACGATCTCCAGGGACTCCCTTATATATCCAATGTGTTTCCCGTTTAGCACCCGTGTGTATCGATTCAACTTGACTAACACATAATATTGCAAATTGGTAAATTACCCTCGTAATATTGATCTTCTTCCTCTTGGAAATGGTGGTGTCTCATTGATACATCATCACCTTCGCCAGGCCGGTGCAGTTGCGGTATAAGATTCAACCATAAAGACATTTTATGGCCCCTGTAGTGGTTCCTCATTTCCGGACGGTTTCCTGGAACACCAGCCCAACCCGCCACCCGAAAGAAATGTAGATTACATCTTACGTAATAGAAATAATAATGCTAATAATAATTCGTGAGACACAAGTTTCCTTAATTTAATGTATAAGAATGAAATGTTTACTGGGGAGAATCCAGTTAAAAAGTGTAGATAGCGATAGGGATGGGGATGGCATTTGAACCGGGGAGAATTGGAGAGGAAGAGGCGTCACCGAGAACAGCTATTAATAATATGTGGCAATATTCTATCAACCAAAGTACAGTTTCAAGTTACGAAATTAAAGTGGGAACTCCCTCGTAAATCATGTTAATTAAAAGTGATTCTAAAATATCCTATCTTGCTGAGATTAATGAATTTGTAAAATTATTTGTGATTGTGTTTCCGCAACTTGTCTCTTCTGATTTTGTTTTAGTCTTTTTAAAACTCAAAAAATCAAGCGTTAGTTTTTAGTTTTTCATCATATAATGGTTTATATTGATGAGGTGGAAAAATCCGGGACAGTTTTTAATAATACCGTTTCGCGCCTTTCCCACTTGCCGCTATGATTAATGACAGAAACAGCTTCTTGTAGCCGCCGGTGGGTTATTCAATTAAAATCCAACCCAGATGTCCTTGGGTGAGTTGTCGTTTTTTCTCATAATAAGGATAAATGCTGAGTGCTTTATCTTAATTGCGGTTTTGTCAACTTTTTCCCGCCCAAGTCTGGGTGTTTGTGCGAAATTGGGTCGACTTTAACATTATAATTTACCTAATTCCAAATACAGTTGATTGATGGTATCGTAAGTGTCCCAGTACGGTGTACTGATCTGTTCGTCGTGCTCCTTTTGGGAATTTTTCGCTTCCGAAGCGGACGCGTTCGGTACGGCCCCATTTGGATCGCTAAAAAGATGGAAAATAATCGATTTAATCAACCTTAATACATGATAAACTGTCTAAATTCACTGCATTTTATCGGGTTTAAAAAACTTGATTCTCAATTACGATACGGTTTGTTATTGAAAAAGGGTTCGAATTTCATCACCGAGTTGTGGAGAAAATATCATTTAATCATAGTATGGATATTGTTGTATGGTTGATTGGTTCTATGTGCCCCTCTTAGATAGCTACTTGAACTGTAATGAAGCATAGTAGGTAAATGTTCTTGAACATGGTTAACGATGTCGCATCAGTTTTCCTGCAGGCATGTCATTATCTATGAATTCTGCACCACCCTCCTGTTCTCTAGTCTTGCTCATTTCTCGCTAGATATACACGTACTCACCAACTCACATAGTTTTCGCCCCATATACATAAATTCTATGTAATCTATACATAGAATGAAAATTTAAGTATGAAATATATAGTGCAATGTGACATTTAACACAAATTCTGGTAATATAAAGGTGAACTATTATAAGAGGCTGGATTACAACTGATAGTCATGTTGAATTGATGTGATCACAGTGATTAAATATATCACGAAAGATTTCCGGTGAAAATCAAGGGTTCGACTGTTGTGTCAACTTGTTTATTATTTGTGAAAGAAGCCCCGTTATTGATAACGTAAAATATAAATATTGTGTAGACTGTGTATTTCTACTAGAAAATAGACAGGAATTTGATTTTATCGCCAGCTATACTTCGTATTGTCTGTAAATCGTTCGATAAACAATACGATCATTTGTTTAGATAAAAGCATCATTTTAGGGCTTATTTCTGTGTATCGAACCGGTAAAATTACGGATCAACTAGAAAAAAACCGACAATTGAATTATTCGTTCAATCAATGGAATTTTCTACGATCAAAGTAAATTTCTAGTTAATAAAGAAACTTTGAAATAAAAAGTTTCAGAAATACTGGACTAGTGGAAATTCATAAAATTCTAATTAGTCCAACAGAACTTTCCGACAACTTTCCTGATTGTATCTGCCTTAATTCAACCCCCAGTTGTCGACTGTTTGTTAACATACTAATAAAGTACCCGTTATAGATGCTGTATTTTGATAATTATCGCTAATTGGTCGGCCGTTTTGACGAGATTCCAGTCGTGTGATTCGATTTCGTTTTTTGCCAGATTTAGATGGCGATTAGATAAATTACAACTTGATGGCCGTTTAAAAATTTACGTCTTCTCAATTTTGTGATAATCAACAACAGAGGAAAACACTTTTTTTTGGATACGATCAAAACAAATCAATATTCGAATCTTATTATTTGTTTCATCGTCCTTATTTGTTTGATTTTTCTCTAATTTATCCGGCTGAATTGGGATTGAAGCGAAATCGAATAAGAAACTAGAGATCTGTTTTATTCTATTTTTGCAGCTTTAGTGGAAATACGGATAAAGTTTCCCATTTATCGTTCTATATTCATACAAAAATATTGAATGAAAATTTAACGAAGAATCGATGAATTTCGTATTGAAAAATCTCGGAACCCTTAAATTAGACTGAATTTTCGGTTTTTTTTCTGTCGATAATAATCGATGTGTATTTGAACGATCAACAATATTGAAATGTCAAAAGTCACCCTATTTCCTTATCCTTTTTATTTAGACTAGTCATCAATCTCTTCGAAAACTCTTTAGTTTTTAAAGCTCTCCAAAGTTCTAGTCGTTGTCTTTCTTTTTCTGTCTACGCTAGATTGTAATTTATGACGATTTGCTGTTTGCATCTTTTCTCTAATTAGCTTCTCTTGTTCACTTTGTCTATTACAGATGGGAATCAACTAAATTTTAATGGCGATTATTCAATCTTTTAGATCTGTTTACTCGAACAATAGACATATCGATTTTCGTACAATAAAAACGAAACAAATACAAAAGACTTACCCTTTTCGAGCAAAATTGCTAATGTAATGGATGAGTGTTTTCGAAATGACGATATCACCGTAACTGTAGTTGTGTGGAAAAAACGGCCCACCGCCTATCAACGGCAAACCAAGCACATAAGGCAGATCTTCACCACGAACACTACCACTTCTCTAGAATGATAACGATAAAAATGTTAGTTTAATGTATCCTGATTTGCTCATTTCTGTACAATAAAAGTAGCGATTGTTGGCGAAAAATGGTGGATGCGCCCGCCTATTTTCAACAATATAACTGCCGGGATTTAGCTGATGAAAAAAACTCTACTCGAACATAAATAATTGAATAGGTTCCAGTTCTGCACATTATTCCCTGGCTACAGTGAACACAACTAGAAGCAATTAAGACCTAGCAAACCGGAATCAACATCGTATTAATTAATGCAACAATTATTCCAATATCATTAGAGTAATACGCCTGTTTTTTTGTTTTAATGCAAAATATTCAAACATGCCATTGTATATTTTAATAACATGTTATCAAGGCATTATGTATGCGGAGAGCGTAGTGTTGAACACATTTTGGTCACTGAGATGCTACGTATGCATATTTGACTCCAGGGACCGATACTGTTAGTTACTGTTACAGAATACATTAGACTACCGCACCGTTGTTGACCTTACCAAGACGAGTGGCAGTTTGGAATGAATTTGGTGAATTCTACAGGCACTTAAGAACGGTAGTGAAGTGGACAAATCCCTTTTTCGTTCCCAATCCATTGTTCGGACACTTGATTTATACCTCAGTTTCGTGAAACACTGGCCGAATGTCTTGTATTTGAAGCACGTCAATAAAATATCAATAATAAATCATTAAATTGACTGCTAAGTTGCCCGGTCTTATTACAATTTTCAAACGAACTTGTAAATAAATCCCGTGTAACGATCGACATCGGACGAGAATCGAGTTTTTGTTAACAGTTTCGTCCAGAAAAAGCACTGATGATGAGTTAATTTGAGGAAAAAGTCGACAATATGTCCGGGTCGATGCTGTGACAGTGATTATTAATGCTAATGGGTATTCATTTAAGACGATGTCGATTAACTGGATCGTGTTGGGCGGGCGTGAAGACTTTTCGAGTGGGATTATAGAGGAAATTTGACAGAAATTCGGGGTGTAGGCTGTTTTCCAAATTGATAAAAAACTTAATCGTTCTAATTCGACAATTACGGCGTTTATTGGACCAATTCACTGTGGAATAAATTAAATTTGGAACACCTATCGGATTTTTAACTTCCCCGACCGGAGGGTAGGGAAGTTATTAGTTTCGGACCAAAATTTCGAATTCGAGATTTCACCAGATCTTTACGTTTTGAGGTCCCCTGAACACGTTTTTGAAGTTTTTAGCTTGATGTCCGTGTGTGTGTGTGTGTGTGTGTGTGTGTGTGTGTGTGTGTGTGTGTGTGTGAGTCTGTCGGTTCTCCAACGATTACTCAAAAACTGTTTAACCGATTGAGTTCAAATTTGGCCAGCACAAACTATTTGGTGGCCGTTCGAGTTGATTAGTTTTTGGTGCCAATAGGATCACGGGGGTGGAAGGGGGAGGGGGTTGATTAAAAAAAATTCAAGATAACATATTAATTTGATATCACCAATCGAAAGGGCATGTGCTTTTATGTCCGAAACAATACCCATCATGTGCAATGTTCTTTTCTTTTTTTAAATAAGGGCACAAAATTGGCAAAATGGTGTAGTCCACAAATTCAAATTTGCCGCTTTCTATAAGGGATCGGTTGCCATAGAAAAGAGTTGTTGTTAGATAGAGAGAGAGATATATATCCTTTTCACGATTCAATTGCGAAATTTTGAAATGACAGTTTAGAAGGTTATCCAACATAATTTTTAAAGCGTAGTAAAATTTATAACGGTAGTTTATAAAGACAGAATGATATCTACTGTTGGTATCACTGAAGGCATAAAATCCTATGCGTGTGTTTACATTCTTTTGTCATTTTTGAAACATAACCTCAGAATATTTGTTTTCAAGCGGTTTTTGTGTTTCGGTAAGTGCTTTTTCAATATATAAATGTTTTAAAATAATATAAATTTTAATTTTTCCCTCAACAATTCAAAAGATATGATTTGATTTTTTCCATGTTTTTGTTGGGACAGCCGTACTACTTTTTACTCTGCGCTGAAATTACAGTTCTGTTGTTTTGTCAAAATTTCGCAATTGAATCGTGAATCGAGTTTATGAGAAAGTTGAATTGAAAAGGGTGTGTGGAACTAACGATCAGTGAACAGAGTTCTGGTTGACGAGGTGCAGGTTCCTCATTGAATTTTTCGGAGGTTGTGAGATAGCCACGGTTCTCGAACCCGATTTTGATTTTTATAGTAAGTCAGTTTTTTTTTTTAATAAAGTATCTAGAATAGAAAAAATAGTATAAAAAACTCGTGCTACGGTACTCGTTTTTTTAAAACTTGGACTCGTGCATTAATTGCCGACTTTTGACACTTGTTTTTAATAACTATTCTAATTCATGATTAACTATCCGGTGTGTGTCGGGGAAGTTATTAGGCCGCTTTTTAGATTCGGCCCCTTCCAAATTTTTGAGCTCTATTTTATGTTTAATTTATGATTCATACTGTCAACTATAAATTTTTTGTACATGTATGTTTGTACTTTATTTTCTCTCTATATTCAAAACAATTTTTAAAACGAATTTATTGGCGTTAAAATATTGCGTGTTGTTTGGCGATTTGTTAATGACTTACCATCGGAAAGTCCCGTTCGCCGGTCTGGTGTTGGAAGTGCAGAAAGAACGTTTTTCCGCCTCTCATCGAATGCAAATAACCGATTCGTATAAGCGGGGCCGCCGTATGTCCATCACTCAATACGTCCAAAATAGCGTCGCGTACCGTCAACGGATTCTGTGTCGGTTTTTCCCAGTCTGTATATTCATTTTTTAGCGTTGAAAATATCTCGTTTAGATGATAGTAATAGGAATTTCTAACGAATGTCCTCAATATACGATCACGCCGGGTTTCATTAAAGCCAAACTCCAAATCTTGTGCATTCAAATCTAAATACGATTCAGTATTTGTTAAACCGAATAATAAATCACGTTCGGGAAAATTTGCCAATTCATAACCAGCCGATGTTGCAATTGTCGATGTACTACTAACACCACCACTAACGATCGTCGAGAGCGGTGGTGTATTGCTCGGATTTAATAGGATTGTACCGTCAATGAACGGCGCAAAACCTGGAAGGAATCGTGGCGATTCAATTTTGATATTTAGGAGTTGAGTCAATGATTTCCGACGGAGACACGGCGCCAAATCGTCATCGTGCAGATCCCCATGGCAGTTGGTCTGTTGGGCGACGCTCAGTTTAACTGAAAGTGGATCCCGTTGTAGTGCCCAGGGACTCAGACCTGAGCCGCTTAACAAGATGACCCGATGTAAAAGTTCTGAAACAACAGTTTAAATTCGTATTTATTTAAACAATTTAAGTTGTTATTCTAGTAAATAGAATTGAAGATATTCGCTGATTATCGATCGGGCATCCAACTTATTGTAACTTGATTTATCCAGGGGTGTTGGAGATGATTCTACATGTATGTGTGTATAGAGAGAATGCACTTTAACTGGTGCATGTTGTGCAATTAGAGATAGGAGGCTTTATCTACGAAACACATATGCATTTCTGACTGCCAACAATAAATGTTTGGTGTAATAATTTGCTCCACACCCGCAACCCTTTGTCTTTTCATTATACCATTTCTAGATGTTTGTTTGTATATTTGGAAAACTCACCCTCTAATTACAACAATGTCTATCAATAAAACAAAAGATATGTTGAATGAATAGTTAAATCTAATAAATTTCAACACTTTATTAACAACCCGGTACGTATTGTTTCGTGTAGATTTAATTAAAAACGGAAAACAGATGTAGTATTTCGATGAAACTTTTGAAGAGATTGCAGAATTTAAATATTACGATTGTAATTGTGGTCGCTTTTCCTTTTACCCATCCAACCACTCATTCATTCTGTAAGTAGAAGCCGGATTAAGGCTCCGGATTGGGGTTGAAACATTTAAAACGAAACTCATAAATTTATCGGTTTTTTTTCGTCATATTTTCAATGGTTGCGAGAAAAATTACAATAATTGGAATTAATTGAATTAATCAGACAACAAGGCAATTTGGAATTCTTCAACCACTCCTCTTCTATTCACTAGTGAGGAAATGTAGTAACAATGCTTAAACTACAGTAATGTTGTCCTATAATAATGCGTATTGTGTTGAATAGGAAGTGGCAGTACTGTTGAGATATGTAAGAGAAAAGGTCCTCAGGATTTGTGTGGAGAATTATTTGTTTTCATAATGTATGGTGACGTGTTTCTGGCACATTTAGATGCACGTTGTTGGGCGATTTGTACATTTCCAGCTACTGTTGTACAAAAATTATTGTGCAAATTTCCTATTAAATTTAATCATTCAATGCAGGGGATTATTATCGGAAATTTGCGGGTTTTAATCAAATAATTGCTTCTATTTACCTTATACACGTACACTCACACATGCACGGATTCATAAATATTAGTTTGATGTATATTAACCTATCATATTACTGTAAATAAAGTACCGATCGCAAAGTTAAATCAAACATAATTGTTTTATCTGAACATTAACGGTATTCCTGTACTAACCAGCGTCCCGATTTCGATGTAAATTTCGGTGAATCCGATTTGGGGTTCGGTGTGGAGATCGAGATTGGTTTGGAATTGCGCCGATACTTTTCGAAGTTGGTAATTGTTGTAATTTATGTCTTTCCGGCTAGATAGCGGCGATTAAAATTGTAAAATATTAAATCTCAACGTTGTTTCGAATAATAGCTAACTGAAAATATTAGTTCAATTTTGTTCTGAAAGTAATTTCTTAAAGTAAAACTGTTTCACCACCATACCGTTAATAGATTTACATTTATCTTCCGTTATTGTTATGTTCCAGTTAACACTCGGTGTTATGGTGAAATTCGAATATATTCTCTTCTATTTTTTGTTGGATTATTGTATGAGAAACTAGCGAATTTTTAGGAGTATTTGTGTGAAATTTTGATTGTGATTTGTTTTAAAATAAACACCCCCTCGATGGAAATAAAACTTTACAACTACACATAACAGTGGTGGATGATTGGGGTAGGGCTTTCGTTCAGCGACAATGAATAATAAGATGAGAACGACGACGGCGACGATGATATTTCGAAATATACTGGAGGGATCCATTATACGTGCCGGTTTTTCGTATTCAAATGCCGGCTTTGGAAACGGCGCAATTGTTGGAGCGCCTTAAAACCGGCGTCCACCGGGGCCTCCGCTCTTCATGATAATATTTTCCAAGTACTGACAATACTGAGACGGGAAAGGAGGCGATTTAGGCGCTTTTGGGGGCGTTTTCTGGTTCAAAATAGGATACCACGACGTGTTAAAGATCAATTTTCGAAGAGAGTTTCTTTTCGCAAAATTCCGAAGCTCTGACAGAAACTGGAGGGTTTACATTACACCATTTTTCGATACAGTGTCTGAATAATACCAATTTTTAGAAGTCGATATCTTCCTTGTTCAATCAGATATTGCAGTGAATACAGTAGTGTTAACAAGAGCGTTTCAAGTAGTATCAAAGTATGTTTCTGCTAGGGAAAATCCCGATTGAATTCTGCGTTATAGAAGACAATCTTGGAGCATGTGTTTTGTTTGATTTTTTATATTTTCCTCTATTTGCAAATATTCTCAATTTTTCCATAATTTGTTCATAGCAAACAGCAAATTGAAAGCATTTCTGGTAAGCTTGTTTTCTAGAAAATTGACGAAATTTACTCCAAGTTCCTTTTGTACCAGCTTCTGTCTGTTGCTATTTCCATTTCCATCTCCGTTCTGTTTCTGTTGAAATTTTTGGCGAATTCTAGTTTTAAATCTTCTGAGATGTTTTTTTGACCAATTTCAGAGCCGAATTCGAGATTCTCTATTAAATTTTCTAAATGGTCCATTTAATAAACGCTATAATTTTGGTGATTGTGTAAAGATAAAATTGCTTTTAAATTATCATTAATGCTGGAATTTATTCAGTGTTATTAAAAATAGAACGCGTAGTTTTTGTTGTTGTCGTTGTAAATTATTCCATAAGCAAGTTGTGAAGTTGCAACGAATAGAACGACTTCAAACTTAATTAAAACCACTTCATTGCGAGTGAGTTGGAAGCTAAACAAAACATCAAAGTAACAGGGCAAAACAATGACTTTTGTCTACGTACACTCAAAACTGAGTTTTTCCATCCCCCTTCTCGTTCTTTTGCCACCAAACTTATGTAGAATTTCCCGCAAAAGTCGTCACCTTTGATTAATTATCGCACCAAATTCCATCATACAAATTATAGAATCTACAATATAGAACAAGTTTTTGCCAAATCAGCCCATCAAGATATCCGCACGATATTAATAATGGTGATATGTCAATTTAATCTAAATTCGAACAAAGATACCGATTTAACGATGTGGCTTCCATTGAAATTGCCGATTCCCGTCTAGTGGTGTGATTCTCTAGGCAAAGGCGAATTTATTTCGGCCAAATGTGTGTTGAGTGGTTTCTTTGAGAATTCACCACCATCACGACTATCAAACCAACATAGTATTGTTGTATTTGACGACGCGTTCAATTCAAGTGTTCATATTGTTAGCTTTAAAGTTATGTCGCCATCTGTCTTCGTCGTGTTTATTTCCAGACGAAAATCCGGCACGTTGCTCCTATAAACTGGAAACTAGAGAGAGGTGGAATTGTGTTGTTTTTCCCGTCATCGTCATCAACTTTGTCGCCTTATTATCAACATTATTATTCCATAAACTAATCGATAATGTTGAATTTAAATCGTTGCATGTAAAAATCTGAACCGCAACAGCTTCAATGTTATCGTTCTGTGCGAAACAAGATATCACTAATTGACTGTTTGGTCGAATTTTATTATCAGAGGAATCGAGGGGAAAGTGTGTACTATTTATTACTTTGATCCGCCCTCTAATCCGTCCTCTAATTAAATTTATTGTTAGTAGGTGGCAACTGTGTAGGTTTAGGGTCGTTTTTTGACATTGATCACATTCGATCTATAGACTCTAATTATTGGACCACAAAATATAAAATCTTTCGAGAATCCAAAAATCGCCTCTTCTATCAATGTATCTGTTATTCAATGTAACTGCTGATCATTGAAATGAATTAAACTGGAATAAAATGAGGACGACTACGAGTATCAATGACAGGAGAATTATAGGCGAACATTTTCGAATGCATCAAGAGCTACTTCCTCTCTAGCTTCTTCTATATTCCCATTTTTTTTTCGCCTCCACCTCCTCATCTCTTATATTATAGACGCACACATACAGGGACAGACATCAACTAGTATATCTTCGATCCGAAATGTGTTGCGCATATCTATTTTTTTCGTCTCTTCTTCCACCCTTCTCTCTGATATTTCCCTAGGAATAAAATAAACATAAAATCCATGACCCAAATACAAAAATTCCACACATATAGATAAGTTTTGATAACGTGTATTATTAAAACTTGAAGGATAATCTGATCGTTCCGCAAACAGATAAATAGACAATAAAGGCGGCAACTGGGGCGATTTGGGGATGATTCCCTCTTTTCGTTTCTATTATTATTATCTTTATTATTATTATGTATATGTATACAGGTCTGTAGAAAATTGCTAACTGCTCCGAAACACTTACATTTGTCACCCGAACGGATTTCCGGTCTGAGGTTATCCGCATCAGAGGGATGATTAAATGCGGTTTTTACTTCTATACAGAAAATCTATAATGTAACCCTCCTATTTCTACTTTTCTACTACTACTACTACCACTTCTTTGCCCCCGACGGTACGTTGTGGAATTTGTTGGAAAGGACATATTTTTACACTTTATCGCGGAGAAGTCGCGCACGAAAAAAAAGGCGTAAAAATCTCCGTCTGGTGCAATTTATTTGGAATGACAGTTGGAGAAACCGACGGTTGTGGTTGAAAAAGACGTAACTGCCAGTGTTGAAGCGATAGAAAATGATGAAAAAATTGGATTGTGTCTATTAGAAACTTTTATCCAATTTTTTTGTTGATGGAATTTTAATAAAATCGTCGGTCTAACAATATGCCAGTGATTGGATTCTAAAATTCCAATTGCACGGTGGCAAACTTGGCAGGATTCGTCAACCTTTTGTCTAATTATTGAGCCTTTGAGATGTAAAGAAATCGGCAATTGTAGTCACTTCATTAGTCTTCTTTTAAAATTCAATCATATGAAATCGATAGGTGTGGACAAATTTCCAAAAAAGTACAGATTCTGGTGTTATTTTCATATATTAAACATGATTATTTTCAAACTAAACTTACAACAATTGATAGAGAATTTTATAAGCTTTCTGAAAATAGCCGAGATTATTGGCAAATGTTTGATAATCCTCGAAAAATTCGTCTGAAAGGGGGCCGCATTTGTGTGGCTGTAGTTCGGTGGGAAGATGCGTTCTCTCTATAGAATGGTACCAACTCGAGTACTCAAAGTTGCCAGGTCTTTATTGACGACTCTTAGGTTTCTAGTAGGTACTCAGAGTTACACTGTCTGATATATCTCAGCAACATAACTACCCCTACACGTTTTAGGTAGGTAATTAAAATTTTCCAAAATGAAAAAGGCCATTTCTTGCTTCTTGAAATGCAATTTCTAATTCGGTTTAAATCGTTAAAATCGGTTAAAAACCAAATTACTTATAGAATTATAAATGCGGGCATTTTTTGGATGATGGATCAAAAAAGAAGTGCTGCCCTTAACTAATAAGTTTCTGCTCTACGCTCCACCCGGTGTACGGTTTGAAATTTCCAACTGTGCTGTTTATCTCCGTACAAATTCTGGATTAAACTTTGAAAGCATAGCTCTAAGCCATTTTATTCGAATGTGTATATTGTCAAGTAATAGGAAAACAAATCGTCTTAGAACCATATACATGTACGCATACATACATATAATTAACGTAGCGTAATCAAAACTGCTACATTTCCATTAATCTCAACATTGTTGTAATTTAAATGGTTTTAAACGGCAACACATAAATTTTGTACCATTCTGGAAAATACACGAAATATGTGTATATGGAAAGGAACCACTAACAAATGTGTTTTGTTAACGTTTCATCTTCAAATACGACTACAAGTTATTCATGTTTGAAATTGGAATAAAAACTAAATAAGAGATTTTTACTAATTTGTAATTATGGCCCTTGTTTCAAGTGAATAAACACGAAACAGTTGGTGTTGATCTTTGAATGTAATTTAATAAAATCAAATTAAATTTATAATTAATTGAAATAATGTAAACATTAACAAAATTTAGTTTGGCTGTTATGAATTCGTAATCAATTTCTATCTATCTACCTTTGGCAACGGGTGATACGGCTATAAAATTGACCAAAGCAGCACCAGTGCTATGGCCCATTAGTGTAACTCTCTCGGGATCACCACCAAATGCTGGCAGATTCTCTCTTAACCAATGTAGACCGGCGACTAGGTCCATTAGACCGAAATTCCCTTGTGCGCTACCTTTTGTACCAGTCTTGAGGAAGCCTGCAATACGAAATGACATTCTCTTTTAAGCATCAACATATACAACAACGATTTATTTGTGACAAAAACTACAAGTAAAATAAGGAGAAATAGGTCGTTTAATCTTCTTGTCTTTTCTTCTGCGACTATTCAAAAACGTTATTCAAAACGATCGCATACAAGTGTCGCTTTTCTAATACTTCATCACGTATTTATGGAGAATAGTTGTGGGGCGTGAGCAACTCTCGATCTCGCACTAGATGAAAGCGTGACAATTATGAAAGGTTGCTTATTTCGTTTTTAATAGTTTTTCTTTATTCCAAACCAGTGTTTGAAAAACAACTTTTGTTCTATACACCATCAACAAACCACCTTTCATTTACGTTTTGTTAAGTATTCCATTAAAATTTGTATTTACATTTTCCTCGAAGACGTCTGCAATAGTTAAAAAAATACAAAAACAACCCCTTTCTTTGGTAAATATAAAGATAAAGTAAGTCATTTGCATATTTTATCGAGTCATTTCCAGTTGCGAATAGATCAGTGGAAGTCTTCAAAACATACGAGTGTTTGCGATATTCGAGTCTATTCCAGATGGTGGAGAAGGTATTTATTTTCGCATATGTTTGATATAGGTGGATGTAAACACACCACTATAACTACAGACAAGCTGAATAGGGAGTAGAAAAATTAAAAATCATTTTGTGTGTGTCGGTAAACAATGTTGAATTGCCAACAGTGGCTGGGTTGTTGTTGTTATTGTGATTAACGAGCCAGTTTTAGCTACAATAGGACTAAGAGGTTTTTATTTTAAATCTGCTCCACCAGCGTTAACATCCGCTCACGCCTTCACCACACACACATATTGAACGTAAATCACGCAGTTCCAGATTGGGGGTTCGTCTAAATTGAATTTTTCATCTATTTGTGTGCACGTGTAATTGTTGAAATAATTTAATAAAATTTCCGGCTTAAGGGTGACAAATTTCGCTGTTATTCCACAATGCCACACAACGTCCATACAGTTTGCAACGCGTGCGACAGGGACCCGGTGCTGTTCCGTTAACCAAAATGCCTATACTTGGATTAAATGGTGGATTCGAGAAATGAACATATTTTCGCCGAAAAACACGTTTTTATATTTAAATTTTTATTAAAACTGTTACATAATTCATGTGTGTAATAGAATTTAAGTTGTATTTATATTTATGGTTTTACTTCGTTAAATATATTACATTTTGGAATTCCTCATACAAAATAAGCGTATTTATAGTAAAACAACAATACGGAGAAAAGAGGAACATTTTAATTTTAATGCTCCCCAGTGTTGTTAATATTCTAAATATGAAGCAAAAGCGGAAGATGAAGAAAACAAAACGGAAAAAATACCGCAATTTATCTGCCTCGCCCCCAAAAAACCTGCAAGATAATCAATTAAAACAACCAATTTTTGAATAATACACTTAATTACTGTAATAATCACGAAATTTCGCCGTAATCGATCCCGAAAACGGAGGGTGAATTTTATAGCTAATTGACCAGTAGACCATATAATTGAATAATTGGAATTTGTTAATTATTGTGTCGTTTGAAGAATTTTTGTTCTCCACTGCCACTTTCCAGTAGACACTTGAAACGTCAAGCACCCTTCCGCCTACGCCTTGGTTACCGCCCTTGTTTTCTTTACAAACAAACTGATATTATTACAACACGTATATCTTCGTAGACGTTTACTTTTTATTCCAACCGAGCCTCCATTCTTATTCGATAAAACGGCGAAAAGCTACATTTATAAATGTATCAAGAATTTAATAGTCTACGATTCAAGCACAGGACGAACAACGTGTCGCAGATTGATTCATTTTTCAATAAATTTGACATTCTTCAAACGCCCGAGCAAAGCTACGACACGACTGCGAGCTGAAATACCGTTGCCCATCCTGTATATTTGGCAAAATCAAGATAGGGAAAATGTTTGTAGCCAATTTAAAGAATACGTAAGTCTCCTTTCATTTTTCCAACAGGATAAAACATAATGGGATAATGGTAGTGATGGTGCAAAAGGCTGGCAGAGTAGATATTCCATTTCAACATTTCTACTCACTTTTGAAATATTCAAATTAGTTTTGTAAGCTTGAAGATGAAAAAATAAAAAGCAGTTTCTAGATGGACGAGTTATAAATGCGGGTAGACATTGATCGGTACACCTTATTCAGATAAAGAATCTCTAGAATTTCATCGATAATTTGTAATCTAATTGAAACTAGCTATCTTTCTTTGATCAATTTATATTAAAGAGAAGACTTCCACCCTCTTTCTAATACATACAAGCAATTGGCGCTAAAAAAGAGATATTTCTATTGAAAATTAAATATTAGAGAAATATGAATTAATTGAAACTTGAATATTTAATGATCGATATCTGATTTGATTGATAAGCTAATACAATGAGTGAAAAAGCATTAGAAAGGGCATTCAAAGCCGCATCCAAGCATGTTTTTTCTCATATCTTCCGTATAATTTAGCAAATATTGATTTTTCAATGATTTTCTTTTAATGTATGGCAAATTAGAAGAGCTTTTCAAATCTTCAAGAAATTTTCCAGTAGGTTTGTTACTTTTCCGGAAAATCGATAGAACGTGCGGCTCTACATTTGATCGTTTTCTTCGGCCCGAAAGTACTCTTGTTTATTTGCTGAAATATTACAATAGCGTTAGAACGAACACTCCAAGAAGAATCTGAGAGTTTTTGCTTTGGAATGTGTTTTGTTATATTTTTCGTATTTGCCATTACAATTTAGCCAATATTTTAATTTTTTTAATGATTTTCTCACAGTGTATAAGAAACTGAAAACATTTTCCAAATCTCTGACATTTTCAATTAAATTTTTAGTTTTCCGAAAAATTGACGAAAAGTCGATAATTTCACCCCAATTTCTTTCTGTAGCTGTATGTTTCCTGTCTGTTCGATTTTCGATTCTGCTTCTACTATGACAGTCTAATAACGTAGAAACAACAAGAGTCAACTATTCGATCGATATCAAATTAATTACAAATCAGATGATTATTTACTAATTTAAATGCAATACTTGTGCGAATTGTAGTATAGTTAAACATTAATAGATTGTAATTATCTAATGCAAATAATTGCAAATGTAGGTGGTATAAAGACTCAAGGCGATGTGCATTTGATAACAGTTGTAGATTTATACAGCGCCCTATCGCCCACTGATTGATTAAATCCCCAACAATATCCGAAGGAAATTAACTATAATCGCAGTAATCTTCTCCACTATCCTTGGCATATTTTTCAAACTTGTGGCGGCGGTTGTTTAATTTTGATTAATAAAAGCCGCCCGTTAATAGATCTATTTAGCGACCTGCGAAGGCGTCCTTCTGTACGTTACAAGATTGTATTCTACCCATCTCTTAAACGAAGACAGTTATAAATTACAACGGGTGTTATCAGGGAAATATGCACACACAGTTACAGAACAGTAACACCAACTATGACAGTAACAAGATTATTGCAGCAGGTGGGAATTGTTCTCAAAAGGACTTAATCAGACCTTAGTCTGACTGTATGTGTATTCAATGGAGATAATTATCATAGCATTCCCCAAATATTCACAATTGTTGGAAAATTCGTATTTAATATTGATTGTAAATAGGAAAAATTGACTCACCTAAGACACCAAGGCGGAAATTGATTGTGACAACGATGACACGACCGGTGGATGCCAATACGGTGCCATCGTACGGATTACCTGAATTCCATTCGTAGCTCTCGCCATGAACGTAAACTACACAAGGCAACGGACTGGACTCCTCATCGCCAGTCGCTGTAATCAAACAAGATTTTCAGCACAACAACCAAAAAAATTAAAAGGGTTCAAAATTATTGCACGGTTATACAACGGAAAACTGTACTCTACACAACAGTTATACTGCATTAGAATAGAATTTATTTCGCCCCATTACTAGTCAGTTTATTTTTAAATGAAACCATAAAATAAGCTTTTGTCTCTCAAATGTTTTTTCTACACTCGCGTCTGCACTAAATTAAAGCTATACACTGTCTCGTTTTTATTTTCCACTTCTTGATTAAATTTCTATGACGAATTCATCCTGCAGGCTTCCCTGGAATTGCCCCGGTAAGAAGACCGATAGACCTAGTTTCGGATGCCGTTCAATTTATATTAATATTCCCAATTAAAACCCTCGTTAATTGTTCATTTCAAAGTTCAACTATACATTGTCTTGTATATTTGCATTATTTCCAAATTTATACCGGTTGTGTAGTAGAGACGGAACTAGTGCTAGACGGGAAGCCCTTAAGGCTTAATATAGTTCAGATAGACAACATTCGCCACATACTATCCGCGTATATGTAGTTGTGAATTTGGCTGGTTGTAGAACCGGCATGTTTGATTGAAAGTCAACAATCGTCTCTTTGATCTTTCCGTTCACTTGGGCAACTGAGACATTGACGAGAGGAACAGAGACTGATGGTAGTTTTATCCTCACACACGAAAAGGGCGAAATAGACAAAATAAAATTGGAGGCTTGTATATTAAATCGCGAGGCTATATTAAAAAACGACAAAAAATCCACAAATATAATTTAATAAAATTGCCTAGGTCGAGTAACTCTTTTTGCTTCTTTATTCCCAAGTTTACCAGACAGACTCTTATTAAAATGATGTCACGAATATTAATTATCTGCCGTTTTTTGTATAAATTAAACTGAATGAAAAAGTCTGAATTACTTCAAATTCCGCGCCTTATTGTCGCAAGTTGAGACCTTAGCCACACAACACATCCCACTCTTGCCTTGTTACCACAAATTTAACAAAATTATACCGCAAATTATTAAATGACACAATTTTGTCTATTAATTCAAATCCAGCGTCTTATTCCCACTATACGTTAATCTTTATCAACAACAAATTTACATATTTTCCACATATAAATTAAATATTATAAGAAATAATTGGATAGAAATGGGGGAAATTGGACGGATTTGTAGGTTATTTTGAATTTGGCGCCATCTTGTCGTAAGTTGAGACTACAACCACCTCCTAACCAAACTCGCGTTACGTCATCCATTGATTCAATTGTTTTGCATTTTGCAAACAATTAATTCGTTTAATTTATTGTTATTTGAATGTTAACGTGTGTTTTACGTTTATTTCTGCATGTTTCAGCCGTAAATAATCGGTTTGTGAATTAATTCGTTTGAATTTATCAAATGATTCATATATTTTCAATGTTTCATTTGTTAGTTGTATAAGTGTGTGTGCGAGATTGTCATTTGTTATGGGTTGTTTCCCAAATTTTGCCAAAAATCGTGAAGAATAGCTGCCAAGGTAAGTTTAGTTATTAATTTTGCGTATTTTTGATTAAATTCGTTGAAAATCAGGAAGTGATTATAGAAACATTCACAGGACAGATCCTTAGACACCGCTTAGAAATATAACCTAACATTTTTATATTAATTTATCAACTAAAGATTTAATTCTATTATTAGTTATTATATTGATCGGTATGTCTTAGCGTTGAAGGATTTATCGTGGGTGTTTTATAAATTTTCGTGCTAATTAATTAATAATTTAATTAATTAACATGACAACATTGTGGTTATTTGTTGTCATGTTTGTTAGATGGCGCTAGAGTCGAGGGTTGTTTGACGTCACCAAATTTTGAAAATTTTCCCAATTTTTTTAATAACCGATGAATTTAGTGTAAAGGTGAAATTTTCGATTGTACTCCGCTGAGACTTTGTGAGAATTCGTTGAAATTCTGTAAAATTTCGTATCTATTTGATATTTTGCCTGACATTGATTTGATTTAAATCCAATAAAACGAATTCCCCAACAGAAAATACAATATGAAATATACAATTTTACGTGGTTGTTGTTTTTATTATTGTTGTTTATGGTGGAAAAACTTGCTATAAACCCTTCAATAACGATAACAACAAAAGTAGTTCAATGTTTACAAAATAACTCTCAATTCTACAATTTCTTATTAAATTTTATCGGATTTCTTTCTCATTTTTTTGCAAATAAATTCTATTCTGATATATTTGCTTTAAAAAGAACGTCACTCTGGACGTAATTGAATTTGTTGTTTACTTTAACATCAATAAATTTCTACTTTCCACCTTATAATTGTAGGGAAAACCAAAATCTGCCAAGACTTGTTTTGATGTTGTTGTTATTATTATGTAGCATGTACGAGTTCGCCTTTGTAGATTTTCTTTGTTTAAAAGAGAAATTCAACAAAAACACAATACATAACGATGATTATTTATAGAGTTTGTACTTTTGTTTTACATAATTTCGTCCATTATCAAAGTATAAAAGGACTGAAGAACCGACTATAATTCACCATAGCCTATCCAGCCGGCCCTAGGGTGAATTTTCTGATTATGACGAAAAAGATTTTTTTAAAGGATGTTTTTATGAACCCTCTTCGTTTGATATCTTAGCTCAATACAACATTTAAAAATCTTTTGTATATCTTTTTACCCATAAAACATAAAAAATAAGCTGATTTGTCATCATTACCGTCTATCATTTTCGAATTTAAATCAATTAATAAATCACACATCGATTTTTCCAACGAACACGGCCTGAATCATGATTTTTCGTTGCCTGACTGAGTTTATCATTTTGTCTACTGCCTATCTCACGTAAACAGTAAACAGTTCTAGTTCTTATGGCAGGGCGATTTGAAGATTTGTCAAAATAAAAACTTTGTAACCTATTGGGAAATTCGTGGAAAACCGCTTCAATCCAAGAATATTGCGATTTTCACCAACCTAAAATCCACGTAAAATAACGAAGAATGATTAGAAGATTCTTACACAATGGTTTTCCGTTTTGCAATTCTACATCCCAAAAAGTGGGAAAACGATCATTTACTGCTATCAGCTACCCTTGAAGGTTGGTTAATTTTTTAAATTTTCCAAATGCTTGACACTCAATACACGACTTTTATTGTTTATGCATGAAATTTTACAATTAGTAAAATTTCGCTGTTATTGATAATTAGTTGAATTGCTACTTTAGCTAGAGTGATAGCTCGCTTTTTGAAGTATTGAATTCTTAAAAGATTCCAAACCTCGTCCCGGATCACCGTCTTGTAGTCGCTCAACATCGCCCATTCCTTCCATCGATCGTTATAATGGATGAGAAATGATGTTTGTATGTGAACATGAAGCAACAAAAACATAGGCTGAATAAAAGATCAACAACGAAAGCAACGTATTACCGAACACGACTCTATGTTTGGTGGAGTTTTTGAACGGATTATCGTATTGGGAACTCCTCTAGCACAATCGTACAATAATAGAGGAAGTTTACAGCCAACAGATCAGATGATTAGCGGAAGTAGTCGTACAAGAGCAAATTTCTCCTCATTTTACCAGAAAAATAATCAAATTTTCAACTTTCCCAGTTGAAATAGTTAAGAACGAATTTAATTCAATATTTATACTGAAATCTATGTCTGTATATTTTTTAATCAAGAGAAATTGACATTATTAACAATTTAATAATTGATCAACCTCCTCCTACAACTGTCAATATCAAGCGTACCTTTTGTGTTCAATTTCAACCGTGTAGACATTTGTAGAGGATTATTGTATTTGTGCAGTTTTTCGAATAATATTTGTCTAAAATCGACTAATTAATACAGCTAGATGTATATTTTTTTCTCTATCTCGAACTATATTGAATCTATTCAAATGCGGTCGACTTAACCATTGTTATCGCCTTATATTCGAGTCAAGTTGTATTGAATTGGTATGGACGGTGTGTATTGTTTAGATATACCGTTTCGTATATTGTATTATATGAAGACTTTACTAGATCTTGGCAAAATTCCCAGAGCACGTATTCGTCCAATCCCAATTCGTGCAGTTTCTATTGAACTCTTGTTCATTGTTCGCTCGATTAAAGGTGCTAGTGTGCTAGCAAATCTATTTTAAATAAATCCTTCGATTGTTCATAACAAAAGTTGTAGGTTTTTTTTTTGGAAAAATCTTTTATAAATTCTAACTCGGCTTATTTTAAATAAGTTCACTTTCGTATGCAATATCTAAATATAATTTTAAATACATATACAAATACACTACATCAAAGCTTGTATTTGTACATATGGGGGCAAGGATGTAAAGAAGAACAAATCTCTAACCCATTTATACACAAAGCTGTAGCTTCTGTGAATGATTTGAATTGGAAATTTTGTATGGTGACAAAAAACTAAAGTATTTGCATATAGTTCAACATTGCTTTGCTACCGCCCTTTTGTTCGTTCGAATAGATATTTTTCTTCCTTTTTTTTATTTGCCGGCTTCAATTTTAAACTTTTCCATCTTTAGATATTAGCTAAGGACTACTTTCATTTCAGTCAATGTTATAAAGTACTTTCGTTTTTTACTGTTGTTGTTGTTGTTGTATTTTTTCCTTCGTTTCTTCTTTATAGACATCTCAAACTATAAAAAACTTCGGTAAAATAAGACCATTTCCACTCGTATAATTCATTTTTATTGTTTTATTTCTTGTTATTTTATGGATGTTGCGTGTTGAAATACGTAAAAGTCCTGATAAATGTCATTTAGCTATCGAGGCAGCGTTGTTCTTGAGGTATTTCGTATTTTTCGTTTTCACATTATTCAATTTATTTCGTCCATTTTCTTCATTTATTTGGATTGTAAATTTTTTGTCTTACATTAGAAATTTACAGAGTTATCAATTTTAAATGAGCTGAGATGTGGCCTTTTAGAGGTAGATTTGATGATTAGATTAAACTATAATTGAGCAATACCTCGAGTGGCCCATTCAATTTAAAAATATGTCCTATTAATTAGCGAGCAATTTGATAAATATTTGAAGCACTTATAGATAAACACTTTTAAACACTTAACAGAACTTTAACCTCATGGAAGCGAGGTCAGATATGCTTTTTTTGGACAATGACGCAATTTTCGAAAACGAACTACATATGTAACAACTAACATTAAGAAGAATAGAAGGATCTTCCCAAGATTGGTTTGATTTTGTTCGTTACTTTCCAGAACAAATGTAAACATTGTTTTAGAATAAAACGAAGAAAAATGAAAAATTAGTATCAGGAACTTTGATTCATTCTTTATGTGTGTCTTTTTGAATTTTTGATAATCGTCAGAAACGAGCGTTTTTCGACAAACTCCCAAATGAACTGCAAAGTCCAAATTTCGTCAAAATGATCTTCAGAAACATGCCTATGAGTCCTTCAAAAATTTTTCGAATTGCTCAACAACTTTGAAACATTCTGAGTTATTTTAGGTGCGTTTTTCAAAATCGCGTCGTGATAAGTAACGGTTTTTGTCCAATTTTCCAATGACCTGCCTGGTTCAAATTTTGTTCGAATGATCTCCAGGGCTTCTCTGTAAACCATTAAAATATTTTTCGCTTTATTCCTCAAATATTAGAACCAATTAAGCATATTTAGCAAAAAAAAGTAATTCAAATATTTATAGTATCAAGAATTTTCTTTATTTTTTTTAACGAGTTGTAGGAAATTAATTTATTTTTAATAATTTTTCCATTTTACCCATTATGAAATTAGTTTTACATTTGTAGTATGAAACTTTTGTAATTTCGTCAATCTTTTCATGTAAGAAAAATTTCATTACAAAACTAATAAAGGCTTTTACTGTATTCCCAGTTTCAACATGGATGAGTCAAAGGTATTACAAAATTACATCAAAAACTTTCATATTACTCTGTTGAAACTAGTGAATTTTTCTTTATTTATTTTTACTTTGAGCGAATTTGGATCTACCACAAACACTGATCATTTATACCTGTACGAATTTTAGGATACTTCTATATCCAGTGGAATTTATTCGAAAAAAATCTTTCATTATTCGTAATATCGCCATCAATTCCAACAGGAACCGGGCAATTTCCAGACATAAATCAGAATTTATTGACAATAATCTTTTGTAATGTTTTTTAATACTACCGACGTCTTGTTCGGTTGATTTGCTGAATTTATAAAGATGAGATAAATATTGATAATCGTCGAGGTTTTCTAAGAAATTACAAACAATAACAAAATTCTTAAGATAAAAATTCCGTGTTTTTAATCATATCGTAATCATAACATGCTATTTTTAAATATAATTTCTAGATTTTAAAGTGGCTGATGTACTTCAAATCAATCATAACAAAAGTAAGAAAACATAAATTTCATTAGAAGTCACAGTCACATGTGCGATGTGAGAATTTGAAGTTTAATAAATAAATTGATACATCCGCCCTTAAAACAGTTTTTTAAGACATTCACAAATGCTCCTTCAATCAAACTGTCGACGATGATTTTCATCTGCATAAATTTCCAACTTGATATATTTTTTATCATATGAAATGTTGCGTCTATCACAATATTTTTGATGAAAGTTCTCTCCCTTCCCTTATCTCTTGTATATGTTTTTGTAAATTAAAATTTATAATCTTCGTAAATTAATTTATTGTTAAAGTTTTTAGTTGTAATTTACTTAGAAAAGTTTCAAAATTCAACCGGCCCATAAATCTCTATTATTTTCCGCAATAAAAACCGGTAACAATTAAAATCTTCTCTATATCCGACTCTTTCGCCAATTAAATTATAGGTATAATTTTTTATAATATTCGAATATTCATTAATTATCTAAATTGGAGCTTCAGGTGTGATTGCCGATGAATTTCTAAACGACCATTGAATTATCAATTGAATAATTAATCAAATCATTGTAATACAAGTTTCGGTTTTTTAAATTTAATAAAAACCTATCGACTCTATCATATTGACAAGGTTTCTTGTAAGAAAACATGACAACGTTTTTGCTTATGATTATAACAAAATCTTCGTAGTAAACAAGAGTTTTTTCTAAGTTAACCAATCAATAAATTCTTGTTATTTGAAAAGTAAATTAAAGCTCAACATTGTCATAATCACAGTTAAATTAGAAATAATTGCGCCACTTAAAACAATAAACTTACAATTTTAAGTGGTGTTTTAACCCTTTCTAGATAGTACTGTAAAATTACCCTATTTAGAGGGAATTTAAATTTATTACTGTGCTAGATAATTATGTTGTAAGTATTTATTTCTCGTATTTTCAAGGGCCAAATTAATGTTTATTAGGTACACAGTTGAAATGAATTGATTTTGGTGGATGCGCCGGGAATTAGTACAGATTAAATATTACATTATTAAAATAATAATTAAGAATTTGAACATAATTCGATGTATTTTAATTCGTTTGAAATTCCGCTATAACTACTGCAAATAAAAAGTTTAATTAATTTGAATTGATGAATTTGCATCGTCTTAAACGACAATAATCTCTTATTGTGTTCAAGATTTTTTAATTAGCTGTTGTCCAATAAATGGCGTATATTTTATATTTTAATAGAAATTTTCTAATAAATAAGATAAATAAAAATAACAGCAAAATAACCCTATAAAAATTCAACAAACATTGATTTATCTCAAAGGGGTCATAAAACGGGAATGATTCTTATCAAGCGTACGAGACTTATTACAAAGTTAGTAAACGACCGTAAGTTATTTATCGTACAGTTGAACAAGTTCCTTATCTTAAACTTTTAATGTGTAGGACAGGATCTGTTGGTTATCTTTTGCTTTTTTTTTAGGTTGCCCTTGCTTTTTTGGGGAAGTTTTGTAAATTTTGGAAATAAACAAAACCCCGAATGTAATGAATAAAATTAGATATGACAACATATACGGTATTGTTGCATATTTATGTTTCACTATCAAGTTAAATAATGTTCAAATTGTGTATGTGTGTTTGCTCCCATACAGCCTCAGCTACAAAATTTACAAGTAAATTTATCGTATAAGCAATATGAATAATAAGATGCCTCTCGAGATAGATGTTTGTTTTTTTTTTTACTATTATTATTTTGGTACACGTACTGTTTAGATGAATATGCGATTCGTAATGCTTTTAGTATTCGTTTTTCTTGCGTTTCCCCTTTTTTCCAACTTTTTTTTTTTGGAGAAATTATGCGCATTTGTCATAAGGAAAAGAGGGGTGTGGTGAATGTATCAGATTTATCCTGTTTAACAATTGTATAAAACATTGGTGTGCTTGTTTTTCTGGAATCAAGCCAAACATGAAACAAATTCGCTCTTCACAATATTAGACGGAGAAGGAAAAAATTGATATAGAGGTATAAAAGTCGTTTTTCTTCTTGAATTGTTCCTCCCATAATAAATAATTATTGTGACTCTTTTATATTGTTGTATGCTGTTAAAAGTAAACTTAATCATAGGAGTTGCTTACGATAAATTTAAGTTCTATTAGATTTTCTTATTGTTGTAAAACCATTTAATCCCGCATGTCTAATCATTAATGATTCTATATGTGTTTGCTAACATGTTTATCTGTATTTATCAAGATTTCCCCAAACTATTCTTTAGGTTATCTCTTCTTTTTTTTTGTCAAATCGGATTAATGTTTGGAGAGCTTTAGAACAAGTTTTAACCAAATATTGTTCGAGGACAACAAGCTGATATATAGAACGTTGCCCTTAGTTTAAGTTTTTTTGAAATTGTGCCAAAATCTAGATTTGTTTTCCTCCGATACATACAAATAGACGAGATGCGCCTCAACTACTAACAGGATTTGTTCAAATCTCAAATAATAAATAGGATAAATTATGGAATATAAACGTTAATTTGTCTGTTTTTGGAACAATTTGTATAATCGTCTTCAAACTAGTAGCGTATATAAATTTGATGGTAACTTTTGACGGACTTTTCAACACATGTCATTGAGTAGTAATCTTAGTTCTGTCGTAATTGTCGTTGTAACCAAGTTCTATACTGTTGTTAAACTAAAAGTTATGCTGCGATGAAACTTATAAGACTACGTTATTGTACATAATATACGGTAGACGTATAATATACTATATTATAGTGTTTATCAGGAACCTGACTGTCTTCAGTTATGGTAAATATTTCCTTTAGAAGTAGGTCGTTATCAAATTTCCCGCTACAATAGAATGTCTCTGCGTTTGTTAAATGCAAAATATTAAATCGTAAAATATACGAAAGTTTAATGTATGGATTTGTGTCCGGTACAAAGCTAAGAATACGAAATCTACAATCAGGATTCAATTTGAAAATTTTAATATCAACAATGAATTTCTGATTAATCTAGATGGAATTACGAAAAGATGAGCGCCACCATGTGCTGATAATAGGGCCAACGACGACAACTACAACATAAATAACCGCACCGTTGTCAAGATCTAATACAAAGGACTTTGTTCTAATAAAATGTACGAGCTTAGATACAATGAGGCGTGCAACGAATAGAATAGTAAGAATTGAAGTGAGATAATAAGTCTAAATTAGATTAGAGTTGTACAAATTGTAGAATTGCCATTAAAATTTAAACGATTTATTGATCAAATTTCGTTAATCAGTAAGTATAATAATGGTAATGTCGGTGACATCACTTTTACTAAAGTTCATTAATCTTGGAAGTTTTACGCAAATATAATGCGGGCTACTTCCATTAACAAACTTCCTGATGATTTATTACTTTGACTTTTACAGAACATGTACGTAGTTATCTATGAATAAATATGTACATATCTTCAATTATTTATAATATGTACATCTTCAATTATTTATTGAAATATGAATTTTCTAGCTAAATATTGAGAGAAAACTAACCGAAAGATAGCTACGATTCCTTAATTTTGTACGATTTCGTGTCAATAGGTTTCGGTTGATTGCTAATGTTTTGTCAAATAACAAAAGGTTATATCGTGATAGAATAATGAATTTAGAAGCCCGATAACTTTGATATAAAGTTAATTGTTTTAAAATCAATTTAGTCTTTTCAAGTTCTGTTGTTGTTAGACCAAAATTAATTACCGATTATTATTCTAAAATGATTTTCCAATACTACATAATTTTCGAAATAAAAATCTTTAATTATAACGTTGATGATTATGATAAAAACTTCAACTCTACTATACAATATAACATGAGTGTTTACCCCATTAAACCTACTACTATCACTATTATACTGTGGAGAGTCTATTTTAATATTCAATGAGGCAAGAACGATGAAACTGTATCTTTATTACTGTTATGGAAAATTTTAAAACAACTCTGGCCGTATTCTCATATATTAAACAGTGATTTTTATGCACTTTGAAGTTTTCACACTGAAGCTAATTCCACAAATACTTGACAACTAAAGTATCCTACAATATACCGGGTGTTCCATCTAAATGTTCTTAGTTCTTATAGTAGCTCCTATTGATTGGTCATCGAATCGTCCTGCCAATTTCGTGATTGTATTGAATTGCATGAAATTGAATGAAGGGAATGTTTGCTTTGAATGTTTGAATAGAAATGTTACGGATCTCTGCTTCTGCAATTTTTGGAAGCTCTATTTCTGCTTTTGTTTCCGCAACTTGTGAAGCGGTTATACAACGGAAATTATTAAAACTTGAAGGTCTAAAGTACATTTTTAAGATTTGGTCCGCAGATAGCCAATATTTAATAATTGATTTTTCGCGTGATATATTGTAATGACTCAAACATCATTGGAAGCAGCGTTTTAAGAAGCATTCGAAGACGTAGAAAAATTCCGATTGGATTCTGAGTTACAGGGAATAATTTTAGATGGTCTGTTTTTGCTATTTTTTTACATTTCACCAATAACTTAATAAATATTGTCGATTTTTCAATGATTTTCTCACACTAGATAGTAAATTGATGGAGCTTTTAAAATTTAATAGGTTTCTTAGTTTCTCAGGAATTGATAGAAGCTTGAAGGGCTACATTACATCGGTATAAGAAAAATACCAATTTCTAACAATCGATATCTTACTTATATTCTAGTCTTTCTCAATCCTTATCTGTCTATTGTTGATTAGTGAAAATTGCAGCGTCTTCACGTCCGAGCAGTTTTTTCACTAATTTCCAAAAGACTTAAGAAGTTCTAATTATTCAAAAATGTATCCTAGCGACTATTCTACAAATCCTTAAAGTATTTTTTAATTCGTGTGGTAACCATAAAAACTAGCGCATTTAGATGAACCACTCTGTAGATAAATTTCTTGTCTATAATAACGAATATGGTCGAGTTATAGAGTAATTGGAAATTTTCAAGTTTCATTTATTACAACAAAAAGTGTTGCAATTGAAATTGCAATATTGTTAAATCCAACTTTTCGTATGATTTGAAAATACGCTTCACTACATAATGAAAATGTGCACATTTCTCTTTGTTATTCGATTTTTATTATTCTAGGTGTGTGGAATTGTTAAAACTCGTACATGTATTATACGAAAAGCTGATTTTCTATTCACTACTACTATTAGTGGTAGAAGATTTTCTACATCGATTACTCTACTACTTACAGCTACATTTAAAATCTCGCCTATTCACCGGTTTTATCGATATAAAAATTGATTTGAAATACCGTTTATTTACCCTCGTCTTTAACTTTTAAATTTAAAACTTCCCCTGGCATAATTGAAAAGTCTTTATATTCCAATTTGCAATATCAACAGGCCTATTGCGTATTTCCAAATGGAGAAAAAGTAGAATTACGTGAGACAGACACTGATACAAGTGTGTGGGAGTAAACAAGTGGAAATCGATACAGTCCATTTGTAGGTCCAACTATGTAGGTAGAGTAGTTCTTGTTTTTGTCATTTATTTATTATTCCTCATATTTTTCTCGACAACTAATTAAAACGTTAACGTTTAATAATGTTGATGTATCTTGATAGTTTAACATCAGGGCTATTTACAGCTGGATGATCCTGTTTACATGATGTTCACGTTGCACAATGGCAATTTAAACAGGTGTTGGTATCATTGTCATGAATTGTCTCATGTCATAGTTGTTGCATTATTACAGCAATACGTACAGAATGGTAAGGATCTAACATGATACATCCAAAACCGCTGATTCATCAACTAACCTTTCTAATGTCCGTCTATTCTACTAAATCTCGAATAGTAATAACATTAAAGTTAAATGGAAAAACGGATTTTATTGGAATTGTAGCAATATTTCTAATGATTGTTGTTGTAATTGTGAATTACGATTTTTATATCTGAAACCGGCAAATTGTTCAAAAGTTCTACTTCACTTTCATTAATTTTCATTCAAGATTCCACCGAACTCAACCATTCTTAATCAATTTCAACGGTATTTGGTTTTGAATATCGAACTTGATCAAGTTTTTGTTCGTTTCTCTATTATCTTCCAGCTTCATTGTATGTGTGATCATAAATTTAATTTAAGTGGGAAAAGAATAAAGTTGAGCTCTATTTCAAATTAAATATTACCGTGTTTGGTTTCCACGAATTTTCGTTCTATTATTCCCAATTTTTTCGTTTTGTTTTTTACACAATAAGAAATAAAATAAGTAGAATTCGTAAGTGAGTTGTAAACTTGAATACTCATCGTATGTTTTGTTGTTTGAAAGATTTTTCACTTTAGAAATGGAAGTTGTTCAAGACTTCTACACATTGATTTAATTTGAAGTTGGCGAAGAGTTTTCATCTTAAATCATTGACTACAACAAAAAGGATTGCTTTAATTAACGCTTGTTTTTTTTGTTTTCTTGAGTGCTTACTATAAGATGATTCAGCTTAAACGGTTTTATTTACGCATTTCTTTTCGCTAGTAGAATGGCGAGAATGTGTAAAATATTCACGTCTGTTTTCGTGAGATTTTCATACAAATAGCTTTATGTATAAATTTAGCCAACGTGAAAGTCCGGTCAGATATCTTTGGTTTAGGTTCAAGTGCCGGTGGTTGAGTCAAAGCATTATCCAAATTATTACAGACTCGCTAATTTCATATCAATTTTGATTGCAACGCCCATCATTATTATTTACTCTTCATATACTAACGCATCATTTATGTTAATTTTGATTTAGTAAACATCAATTGAATGAGGAAATTAAATAAAATTGTTTGATTTCAAAAAGGAAAACAGCAAGAGAAAATCGGTTCGCGGCTCTGCATATTAGCCTTTGTTAAAAATTAAAGTCAATATTTTAACAGTTGTAATTTTTTTCGTTCCACATTAAAAAAGTAGCACCCTTAAAAATAAAACGGACAGAATCATCGCAATAACAATTTCCATTTTAATATATTTTGTTAATGGATTTCTACCTAGAGTTCTTAACGGAATGAAATTCAAATTAATTATACTTTTGTAATTAGTCATCTTCCATCTAGGTGGAAGCTTAATAATCCGCAAATATCTCTATGCTAACGAAGATTACGTGTTTAATAATTACAACAACTATGATAGTTATTATTAAATATGTGGAAATTTGTTGTTCAAAAACTCGGGCGTGTGTCAAATCAAGGGAGAACAAAACGACACGTCACACACACAAATATTTCATTGTGCCTGTAATTTTACTCGTACTGTAGTGTAATCCTGCATTAACAGAAAGACCCGTGGGACTTTTAATGAAAGCTGTCTGGAAATGAGATGCAAAAGTATTATCGTTAATTATAATTTTTTCTGTTTTATTTAAAACAAGACTAGATTTTTTAGTAGTAATTCCGTCTTGCAATTACAATTAGAAGAACGTTTAATTTTAACTGAAAAAATTAAGTTTCAATGAGATGATAGGTCGACAATATTGGAAGTACTCTTATTTATAAAAATATATTCGAGGGTGACAGATATCTGTCGTATTTCCCCTTGCTTCCATCTGGCTGACTTCAATTTATCTGGCGTATTTAAACGAAAAAAAATATAATGATATTCAAAAGTTTAGATGGATATTGTTTTTCCTCTTCAATTTTCCGATTCTCCGTGTTCTTTCTAGTTAAATACTTGCATTTAAAAATCATTTTGCATTTACGTCTCTTTTTTTATCCCTTTTCTCATCATTTTTTTTTTGTCAAGACTAATTGAATTTCTAGACTCTCTTAAATAGAATTTATTCCACTCAAGCGATTTTATAATTTCATATCAGACAGACCGTTAGGATAATTTATTTCCATAGCAGCAACGGCCAATCAAAATCTTTCTGTTATAACATCATCCAACACGGCAACATTACTGGATGTATAATTGAGTTATTTCTGATTTGAAATTGCCTTGTTGTGTCAGATCCAATCATTATCGTTTTGCAACACAACAGGTCAGACGGTGAATTTTCAAATTTCCATACAACAATAACAGTGAAGATTTATACAAAACTCATTATAAACGTACATAGTTTGGTCGATAAATCAAAACTGTTTGTCCGGAATATTTAGAGATAAAAGTTCTTTTGACACAAAATATAACTAGTTTCATTTGTTGTTGTTGTGGTTTTTTTTTAATCTTTAGTAGTAGAAAATTTAATTTAAAGCACAATAGCCAATTGTTGTCCCAGTGTTGGATTGTAAGTTGGATGTGTGTTTAGGCGGCTAGTACGGGACGAATCCTCACTTCCGCACTGCTTGCAGATTGCTACATAAAACACTGCAATGCACTACGGAATTGAAGACACGCACCCCTCTCATTACACTTCCATTTATCCCCAACCCCCAAAATAAACAACTTTTATTAATTATTGAACACGAGCAATTTGTATTCTGTAAACTTTTCAATATTAATTAAAATCGAACAGCACCTAAATATTTGATTAAATTCTATTAAAAATTAACCCGATTGTTGTGGATTGGAAAATTGTGAATTACAGTCGTAACGTATTAAAAATAATAAAGAAGAAACCATTCTAGTGTAAAATTCGCAATTTTTTCCCTTCAGATTAATAATTTGTTTCATTTCGAAAATTATTCTGTAATTAATCCGGCCGTTTTTTTTGTCCGGTAAAGTTTCAAGTATACTCCCTTATATATCTCCCATCCCTTCTATTTCTATCAAAGTTGAATGAGTTTATAAGTTGGTATCCAACTACGAAAATCAAGCGCTGAAAGTGTAGTTTCCCAGCAGTGTGACCATCACCCAATGAACTCAATCTATCTTTTTGTACAAGTTGTTGGGGTTTTTTCTTCCCTCCTGTCTCAGCGACAGTAAAAGGTTCATTAAACTTTATTTTATGATCCTTTGACGTTAAAGATTTTAACGGTCTTTGTAAAGATTTAACAAGAAGAGCGGGGTAGGTCATTAACAACATTAAATACTTCCACTGTTACTACCTTTTACTGTCTTTTCAGTTTTTTTAATAAATTTTCACGGCTTGTAGGGTGCATGTACAAGTAATGTAAACTTTGAGTTGATGAGAAGCGTGCTCAGTTTGACAATGAAGATAAATTTATTTGACTTTTTATAAATCGTTTGGGGTATAGTACCCCAAAAGCACATGTTTTTGATAATTTCCATTCATTAGAATGTCGTATTTTGTTGATTATTTAAAATCGATAGAAACCACCACGTAGCCGCATTGCTGTAAATTTTTAGAGGTTTCTCTTGTTGAATAACAAATGTAGACAGATGTTGAATGAATGCATTCATACGTTTTTTCTTTTCGATTTTCCCGGAGAAATTGTTCTTTTCCAATTCAATTTCATCCTAATACAACAGCCAACAAATACGGTCTCGTTACCATTCAAAATTACCACCATCACCGTCGACGTCGTCGGCAGCGTTGTTGTTTTTAAATGAAACGATGGTGTCCTGGTAAAAAAAATCATCTGATACTCTTGCGTCAACGCAATGTCGGATCAATTTAAATATGCATGAGATCTTCGGGAAATACCGTCAGCAAGTTGGAATCTTTTATATTTCCGTAGTGAATCAATGTACGGATTGTGTCCCGATTTTTCTCTATTCTCTTTCTGCTTTTTGATCTCTTTGTAAATGATAATTAAAAGTTATCATTGAGTCGGAATAGAGTGCTGCTGGTACCGGCACCTAGTCTTTTATCAAACAAATTAGAGTCAATATCGGATTTAATCGTTTATCAATATCGGCAATTCGCCAATTCAAACATAATTCAATAGTAAAATTTAAATATTGTTTATTGATTAAGGGGTATTCCCACAAAACGATCAAATTCCAATATTGACCAGATAAAATTCTTGACCGTTTGTAATATTCAGTCTGGTATTGAATACAGAATTAATAGTCAATTCAGTGGTCGAAGCATTAGTGATATGGAACAAGGGTGAACAATATATTCACGGTATGCATGCTGAATGATTCTGGCCGTTGTTGTATATCTCACGTACTACATTATCCTATGGAATCCTACATATTTATGAGTCCACTGTGTATGTTTTTTTCCTATCCATCTCCTACTATTTTATCTACCAATTTGTATGCTTCATAGACAGACACAGTAAGGATGTCGAAGGACCTGTGACGGCCACTACAACAACAACCAGTGACAGAATTTTTCAATGATAATGACCCTACTTTATCTAAAAGTCTTGAATATACCCTCATAAATAACATGACAAGATGTATTCGAGACATACGTTGCCAATTTGTAAAGATATTCTTTAGGTGACACTTGAATTGTGTCCGTTAAATTTCACAAATACAAACATTAAACGCTATGTAGGTATAGTAAACGTTTATATATCATGCGGTTTCATGTGAAATTCTAGGTGTAAATTGGATGAAATTGAAGTTGTTACGGTTGTACGAATATGAAAATTTCTTCTTAAACTTGTTAAAAATGCATTACATTACTAGTCTGGACTTGAATCGAAAAACATGCTTTTTCGGTAAAAGAAAGTAAAATAAAATGTTTCGACATAAATTCAAATCTAATTAGGGAATCTTTCAGGATTTTCACGACGATAGCGCATACTTTACTTTTACTGTTTGTTCATTGTAAATTCGCTCAAATTGTGAAAGGCTCATCTACTTTAACTGGTTTGATTGTTATCGTTACTTTAAATAGGCCCGAAATTTAAAACGAAACAACTCAAAATTGTATTTCTTCAGCTGTACAATTGTTAAATTCATTCGGTTTCTATAATGTACCTTTATGAATAATTCTATTTTTCTCCATTTCAAATTATTGTAATTTACAGTTGACGGAAATACTGTAAAAGGCCAGATTGAAGCGATTTCCATAAAAACACGGGATTGAAAGCTTGTTTAATTCTAGAAACTCGTTTTTTTTTTAATCGGGGTGATTTAAAAAGCTTGCGAAAAGTTTTGATGATCTTTTAAAGATGGATTAACGATATTATTGCGGAATTTGGCGTGTTTTGTGCTACAATAAAAAAAGATATAAATCATATTGTTGAACAATATAAATTGCATGTCTCAGTTAATATAACATCATAATTTTTCGCTAGTTGGAAGGACACAGGCCGCCGTTCGATCTAGTTACGTGTCAATAATTCAGAACGATTGAACACCAGTATAGCGACCAATACATCACCACATTTTCACTGACCGACTCTCAATTACTCTATTCCCCCTACAACATTACCTATATCGAATATATCAACAATGATAGAAGAGCAAACTGAAAGCGACCAATTAATAACGAAAATACCGAACGTTATCATAATATACACACAGACAATCAAAATATAGTTTCGTTTTTGTACGGTTTCCCTTTCTGTGATAATTTTCCCCAGTTTATCATCTCGTACATCTACATCGAAACTAGTCAATTTACTTTTCGTTATTGTCTGTTGGTTTTTTGATCACACTTAAACGATTTTCTACCGGAAATATAGATCCTAACGAGGTAGTTGCTTTACAGAAACGTTTCCTTTTGTTAGCTATTATTAGGGGGAACTTGACGGAATTTCCACCAGTAACAATCAAAGGACTCCTATTACCGTTTCTTTTATTATTGTTATTATCATTTGAAATAAAACATTGAAAATTGCCATCTTAATCAAACTTACCAGTTCTGGGCACATAAAGGTTGAGATAGAGACAGTCTTCACTTTGATTAGCCAATAGTGGTAAGAGTTTCTCCAAATATAGCAGTCTACCCCTTGGGAATTCTAAGAGAGCTTCGGATCTATTACCGATATCAGGTGGTCGTTGTGGACAGACAGCACCAAACCGATCTGCTAAACGTGTATTTCTCCATATTGACGGTGTCACTGGTGGCATATATCTGGAAAATTTCAAATTTTGTACCAATCAATCTAAAAGAAGTATAGAATTTATCATCAAAATGGTGATAATAAACATGACAAATTCGTCTATCTCTATCTTACTGATATAATAGAGGCGAGTAGAATGTGAAAATTGATGGGAAGGAACTGATTAAAGTTGAAAGGTCTAGTGTTTCGCAATTTATAACTCAATCTACTAGATATATTTTTTTCGTAAATGTAATTTAGAGTACGCCAATCCCATGACAATTTTAACAACGACAACAACACATGTTGGACACTAAATAGTTAAAAAAACTAAACACGATCGATCTCTTATTTATTTCTACAATGTAATGATAATTAGTGTTGATTAATAAGCGGCGAACAAGTGTTAATTTTCACGGGAACGCAAGACAAAAAGTTGCCGCGACAAATCCAACAACTTTTTACAAATTTAGTAACAGCAGTTTCCGCAAGTCTGATTGTTGATTAATTAGAAAGATTGTTGAAATTTAATTAAAGTTGTGGAAAACTAAATCAACTTTACGCCGACAAAACGACATAACTTGCTTCCATCGTTGATTGTTACACTTTTTATTTTGTAATCTTTCGTGTATTGGCAATATTTCGTTATTTCCAATGTAAGATTTCCAATTTACTACATAGGCTGCAATATTGTTTATCGATAGACTTTTGAAAATCATTTTTGAACAGCAATTCAATTCGTATAAGAAAAAGCTACAGGAATTTTCTTGCAATTTTTTATGATGAATCGATAAAACGCACAAAGTGAGTGCTTTCACATTGTAAACTTGTTCAACAATTTTGAACAGTCATTCTTTTCCGTTATTATTTCTATCGGCTACATTAACCGACAAACGGAGAAAAGAACGCGCATAAGAAAAGTTTATCACTCAAATTGTATTAGAAGAAGCGAACCAAAAAAACGACAGATTGTCTTGTGAAATTATCTGATTTGGTTGTGGTGAAAATACGAAACAGAATATCCATCAGAACATGGCCAATCTTATTGTCTATTCTACTCCAAATATCCTTCGGGTGCTATTTTGCACTTGTTGTTTATTTGACTTGTACCAACTAATAAGCGTCTAGTATTTCTTAAATGGTTCTGGTTTAATTGCGGTACTAATGAAATGTTTATCTAAATTAACAAAATGGAAATTAGACAAAATTATAGACTCACTAATATACAGAACTTTTCTGATATCTCCATTTGTATTCAGAATAAAATGAATGACAGGATTATGTTAAAATTCAACTAAATTCCATCTCCATCTCTATTCTTTTAATTTTCTCCAAAATAGAACGCTATTTCAGTGCTTGGAAATTTTACTACCCACCCAACCACATTTGAGATTAAATGAAGGTTTAATTAGCTCTAATGTTGAATGAAGAATATGCAAATTTATACAAATACCTAACCGTACTATCATTAAATACGGCTTGTATAATTTTTAATTAAGAATTAAGCAAGAGTACGTTACCTAAGACTGCCCACTGGTGGTGTAGCATACGGTACCCCAAGGAACGCTTCAACTGGCGGATGTATATGGATTAAAACACCTCTAAGTGGTCCATATTTTGTCCTTACAACTCTTGTACTATATTTGTGCACCAATAACGAAGCGCCTGTATCTTCCACTAAGATCACTGCCACAATCACGAACATGATACGGCGGAAAAACGCGGCCGAAACACAACTTGTTTGTCTCTGTAAGTATGGCGTCCGTAATAGGATCACACGCATGTCGTTAACAACATTTGCCATATCGGATTTGAGGCTGGATACCACCACCGATATGATAGCAACAAAGCCATCCCGACAATAACCAATAATTGGAATTGATCTGGAAATGATGAATTGGGGGAAATTTTCTAAAATACCCGAAAGAAACAAGAATAAGTGGAAAGGAAATTACCTGAAGATCTATATCCGGTTGTAGGTTTCGATAACAGATGACTTGTCTATAATATCCGGTCATGTCCAATATTCATCTTTCCAATATCTTATCACGATTGTTGTTATTTTAAAGAAATGAATTTCTTTGAAACAGCGGGATATTTCTATTGTCATAGTGGTGCGACACTTTTCAAACTGCACATTTCTCTAGAAAACTGCTATTGTTTTATTTTATTCCAGATCGAATCATTAAAATATCATCGACAAACGATAGAGATGACCATCTGTTACAACATGTCAATTTTTCCAACTTTTCTCACATACTGTCTGCCGTACAACGAATAGCTCTATGAAAACTATAACACCATTTCAAGTTTATCAAACAGAAACAGTTTAAAATGTCCACATCATCTGGTAGTGATTTTCCAACACTATCTCATATCTATCATATTGTTTTATTTTCTTTGGAAACTGTCTTATTATTTTTGTTTTTCCTTCGTTGTTGACAAAAATTCGCACACCGATTGTTGAATCTGTCCAAAAGTTATGCCCCAACAAAACTTTCTTCCCCTTCTCCTTCCACCACCATCTCTATCCATTATTTATTTGCCAACTGAAACCGAAAATCGAAAATTAGATCCTAACAATACAGGAAATGTTCAAATTTCTATACTGATTGTAAAGTTTTCGCTTTGGCCTATAGGATTTTTAATAGAGAATCTGCTCATCAGGAAATTAATTTATAGGAAATACAAGTTTCTCTAATATTGCTATAACAATAAGGATGATTAAACAAAAGGCGATGATTGATCGACTACCCTCTTTACTATCGCCCACAAAATGTGATTGTTGGAATTTCGACATTGATGATGAATCAAAGTACAATTATTTCAAAAATAAATTTCGGATAGTTTAGATATTTTCATTGTTTTAAATTTTAAATAATGGCACAGGATCAATAATTACAATTCAACATTGCATTTGAACTAAAACCGATAATAAATGATCGTACACAAAGGGCAAAGGTAATGACTTTGCTCCCAAAGATAATCGCAATTCAAAGAATACGCGTGACTTTTGTGGAAATTGCGTTCAGTTTTATCGCAGGTAATTTAGCGAAGACGAATTGTATATTGCTGTTGGGGTTGAGTTGATTGGTGGCTTCCTATTAATAAAAAAAAATGGATACAATGATGTTTTATGCATAAATGGAAATATAGGAACTGTGAAAAATCACGGAGATAGAATTCTATTGTTCATCTGATATTCGAAAATCTGTTAAATGTAAATTTTTAATTTAAATAAATTAACAATACTGTAATGTTTGAAACGATCATTAAGTGAGTGATAGAACCTTTTTTACACAACTGAAAATAAAGAAGATGTCAATTTCCTGTGCTGTAATATTGAAGCAACATCCCTTCTTAAAATATTGTAAAGGAAAGAAGAAAAACCCGCTACAAAATGATTTTCAATATAAAAGCATTGTATCGGCTGATTTATGTTTTATAAAAGGATATGAAAGTAATGTTTAAAGTGTGGGTCTGGTGGTGGTGGGTGGATTATGGGAAATTCGTCGTTTAAACAATAACCACCTACACTGGTGATGAATCGGCTTTATAGTTGGCTCCTTTTTTCTCTCCTATCTTTATTTGGTGTAGAAAAGCGACTATTACTATAGAAGCGATAAGGTGAAGCGATATTAGCATCGTACAAACGAACAAGACCTCCAATTCTGCCACAACTGTTATTCATAGCATCGTATATTGAGTTGGTGGTGTATTTTATCAGAACTATATTCAATTTGATATTTCTATAATATAACGGAGCATCTTCTATACAAGTTTATAGAATATCGAATAACCAAACTCTATTCAATCGTCATCCCTATCTTGATTTCTAGTCGATAGGTGAAAATTGAAAATTAAACTTGTATGTACAGTAAAGATTGCTTATTTAATCCAAATGTTGATCAAAGTTTTAGTTGGAATCAGCCCCAAAAGTTGTAATGCGTTCTCCAGTCAAGCTAGTGGATACTTTAATGTTGAAAGTGATCAAGTTGTGCATATGGCAATCACAAACGTGCTTCCACACCATTTAGTTGACTTTACCAATCTGTTTTCACATCAACGAAACTTTTATTTAGATTCGTCTTTGTTTGAAATTTGAGAAAAACTATTACAAACTTCTTTTCGAAATTAATTTCGAATAGATAATTTTCATTTCGATAAACATTGATTGAATCTCACCTTAAAACACTTGTGTGCGTAGCTGGAGAGAATTTCTCAAGAGTTGTTCAAAAGAGAAAACTGGTTGGATTCGGAAGAAAACACGATTTGAATTTGTCGTATTCGTTTTTGGATAGAAAGCTAGGAGTGCGAACCAAATAGCTGGAAAATTTCAAGTGTTTGTGATAATAGATTTTAGATTTTTGTTCAATAATACTGACAATAGCAATTCGAGATCGTTTTGATTAAAATTAAAGACACTTCCTTGGAGGTAAAAAATGGTTACAACCGGAGCAATACCCACGTACAATAGCTACATTTCTTCCACAACATTCTCATAGAATAAACGTACGCAAATCCATTTATCCGGCGTAATTTAATGCTAGATTTCTATAAACATCAAAGACACAAGAAACATCATTCTTCCCAATGCAGACTTTTCCAACGTAATATTTTTCGAATACGGTTAGCTGTTTGAGAAAGACTGCCATCAACAGAACTCGTTTGTGAATTAATTAGAAATGTAAATGGACAAAATTCACATGATCTCTATGAAAAATGGATTTTTCTACTAGAACATAATTTATAGGATTTGTATGAGGGTCTAAGAACATTTTCGTAAAAATTGTAGCTCCTCGGGAAGCAAATCAAAAGACGTTTTTTGGAGGCACTCTACACTACTACACTTTTTAGTGTTTTGTGTAATCGTTGTCCAAAAAGCGTCTTTCCGAAGAGCTACGGAGTCCAGCTTTTGGTGACCCTCTTACAAATCTCCAATCGCTCATCAACTGATAGAACTTATCTTTAAATGTAGGCCTCTAATAAAAACCTGCCTATAATCCGTACCGCGTTTGCTACTCTAATCTACGACCATTTTTCTAAATGAAACATACCCACTGTACGTCCAATGATAGTAAAAACGGAAATAATCTAACCATTATATATTCATAGAGATAGCACCAAGCGGAAGAAGATAACACAGTAATCGGGTAGATGGCTTAAAAATCATTCCGTCACCAACGTATATGTTGTGTAAAATCAACTTAACTTGTGCAACTATTGTAGAAAATTGCATGAAGAGTTGAAAAAATCGATAAACCTCCAAATCGTATACAATTCAGTGTTGAAACTATGGGAATTTCCACATTTCCACACACTATCAAATCAAACTTAAATTCGATTAAATGTCCAAACGGATTTTCTAGAAAGCTGTTAGACCGCAGTAGAGCCAGTTGTTAATGCAACTCTAATCCTTTCTAATGGCATATCAAACATTAAACAATTTCAATAATTTTTTAAATGTATTTGAACAGCTCTTGAACATTCTATTAGAATAAAAATAAATTGTCAACGTGTCGTTTATGTGTTTAAGTAACAATTTTAATGTTAGTTTAGTTAACTTAAACTAAATTGTAGTGAGTAGTCTACATTTATAAACTCGATTAGAATTTCACTCATGAATTTCATGAATTTCACCACAAAACTGATGAAATTTGTTCAAACTCACTTCTTAGATGTAGACATACGGATTAGAAACAAAACTAGGATAGAAATAGGGTTTTTCCTGTCCTCTCGCCTCCATCAAAGTGCTAAAAACTTTAATTGAAAGTGAATTTAAGTAACCCCATATAAGTTTATGTTATTTACGTTCTTTTAAGAACTAAGCACTTTAGAAGGGAAAGTTATCGTTGAAAACTTTTTCAGGTAAACGACATGGAAAGTAACCAATCATATCACAAGTGAATGGAAGTTGTAGAAAGTCGTTTATTGGGAAAAATCGGGATTTTGAAACTTTTTCCGAAACGTTGGCTAGGCAAGCCGACCAAATCGATAAGGGCTCAATTAGGTGTATTCGACTGTTATTGTTGGTTTATCTAAAGTCTAAGCGAATTGATCAGATATCTAGAGACAACGGCAACGGTTAAATAGAGACGATTTATTGGATTCAAGCTTCCTTTATTTACTAAAAACTTCGATTCAAATCTTATTTAAATTTGAAGTAATTGTATTAAATTTTTACGATTTTACAATTTTACTAGTCTTTATTTGAGACAATTTGTTTTTTTTCCTGGATTTAGAGTTGTGGTGGTTGAATTTAAACTAAATAGAGTTGTCTATCCTTTGGGCAATCAATTTATCAAGTTAGTTGTATTTCATTTTTATCTCTTTGTCGACATCAATTTAAATCAAATACGATTATTTTTACACTACAAATCCAATATTGAATTCGAATCGAAACTGGGTACGTTCTGACAGCCCTTTCTTCGATTAAAACTAAGAAAAAAAACTATAACAAAAAGAAAAACAAGGCAATTTAATAGAATTGCGGCTGTTTAAGTTCGTGTTCATATTCAAATCAAATCCGTCTCGTATTTCATTGAAAGTATCTTTAAAATTGAATCTTAGCAAATAAATTAAATCTAGTTGGGCAATGTTCCAGTTACTACACTATATTTAATAATAAAATCACATTTCTAAAGGAGCTGACACTGTCTTTAATAGATTAAATGAAGCTGAAACGGAGCAAGCTAACGATAAATGCAGGCAAAGTTTCATTGGCAACTTATCGATGATATTTTCACCGTATACTATTTTTGCCCCTTTGCCCGTCCCTATGCCGCCAGTCAAATACACCGACGGCATTACTGGCGTCGTTCTATAGACGTCTTTATCGTTCTCCTTATACTTTTATCAACAATGTAGAAGTTAACTCGTATGTAAATGGATTTTTATTTTATTGATTTCTCAGTAAATCCATATAAGTTGTAAAATAAATACAATTATGGTTAGTTTAAATTTAAATTAACAACAATTAAATTATTCAACATCTCAAATGTTGAATAATGTAGATTTCCATAGGCTGTATCAATGTATATAATGAAATTGTAGGAAGGTAAATATAATTACAGTTTCAAGATTAATTACCTTTCAAACTTTATTGATAGAACGTATAGAATTCATGTCGTGAATGATTTTGGGTTTTAGGTGAGAGAAACTTTTGCATATTAAGGAATGCTAAACTGTAAAGTTTTACTATAGGAAACTATTCACATTAGAATATCCAACAATTATATGCATATATGCGTAGAATGGTAACAAAAGGAAGTACTTAACCAGTCCTTTCCTCGTATGAAATTGCACCTATCGATATTTCGACAGGACATTGATGACAGACAGGAATCTACAAATCATACTTGATTTGATTGATTGTCGGATATCTTCAATCTGATAAGTTTTATTGATAAAAAAAGAGAAAAATAGCCAATGATCGGGTGTATTGAAGCGTTAATTAAAACCTAGACAAAACGTAATAAATACAAATGGTTTTAGAAATAATTTAGCCAGCCGTTTAGATGAGATAACGGTCGGGTAAATTTCTGCTTTTTTTCTAGAAATAAAACCGAGAATATTCAATATAGTTTCTGTTGTTGTGTTGATGTATTGAACGAAAAAATGATCAATTTTCTCCCATCAAATATTCGTTTAACAATGGAAAACAGCAATTCTCTCTACCGCAATAATGACATTTCCAGAATGTCCAACATTAATTGAATCATTCAAACATTTACAAGTTTCACTACATTATTTGATTGTTAGATTATAATGCTACCAAATTTCAATTGGACCAATCCACTGTAAATTCAAATGGACTCTTATACGGCCAGTAATTGTTGTCACTTAATGAATTATTCAAACATAATTTCGCAACAATAAAAATGTTAATTATGTGTCAATTAAAAGTTCACCGAGTTTACTAAACAAACCAGTTTCCATAGTAGAGAACAGTTTTAAAATAATGATAACAATGGAAAATTTCAACAGTTTACAAGTTTTCGACGACTGTATACTAGACGAATTGGATTTTATTTCTTCTAAAAGATCCCAAAGGAACTGTTTTATTCAATGATTGTCCAAATATTGAATAAGTTGAAATTCAAAGATTACAGAATCTTAGTCTAAACAACCGGATTTGAAGACGGTCAAAAATCAGTCGTTGAGTGGCGATTTTATCGAACCTCAATATGCTGAATATCGTTCGGAAAAAATGATACGATTTTAAGCCATTAGAATCCCGGTTATTGTTACCCGAAAAAGAAGATCCATCATACGGGATTATCTGGAATAGGAGCATTTTATAAAATGACAGTATTCGGAATAGCGTCCACTATATTGATTATACCGCTACATAAACAATTCGATTATTAATGTTCGAATAGTTGTGACCATTAAAGAGTCATTGTCTATTCAAAATCGGTGTGTGTAAGAGTTTAAATAAATTAAAACATGATGTACCAACCGGTTATTGACGAGGGTACAATCTGGAATTCTGTCCAAATCCCGTTAGAGTTATTCCAATTTGAAAATCGTGAAAGTTGGAAATATTATTCACACAATGTCGTTGGCTGTCATTTAATGATAATAGCACATAATGATATAACAAATGGTGGAACATTTTTCAAATTGCATCTAATGGTATAATGAACATGAAAAGTGGAAAAATTGTCACTATTTTATGGATGAAATAATGTCGCGATTTATTCTATTTTTTTATCCAACGTGTTTGAATAAAAGTCACGTATTGTCCGAATATAAATTTCAAATTTTCAACGTTTAAATTTGAGTTCTTTGGCATGAATCAAAAACAATTCGTCGTAAAAAGTTTGACAGAATGTCAACATTTTAGAAAGTAAACCGAGCCGGTTGTAATGTGGCAACAAAAATCTATCGAGATAAAAGGAATCTTCCTGTTTTATATCGCATGAGATATTGTGTTTCTTTCGTTTTTACCCATTTTCTTATATATCGATTGAAATTTATTAGATTTCCAGTTTCAATATTGAATATTTGGGCATAATTTCCAATTTCTATAAGCTAACGAGACATTATATCTGCCACAAGTCACACCACAGTATGCAGCTCTATAATATAATAGGATTTGGATTAAATTGGGGTGCAGTCTAAACTAGTTATTAAATGTGACTTATCGTAAACTGCACGTTTCTTGATACCTGAAATATTCCAAAAGATACATGGGGGAAATAAATTTTCAATTCATCTAAAATGGAGGATAGTGGAGGCGGTCGAAAAATTGAAGCAACAATACCCAGTAAACACGAAATTCCTCAGTTATTAGAGTGCGTACACAACAAATACTACAACAAGAGAAATAATGAAACAACAGGAATATCCCTATAAATAATTTCCCTTGTGGCATTCCAACCATTACCATCCGGGCCAATCCAATATTTTCCCTTTTTCACTCCACTAATCTCATCTAATCTGTTTCTGTATTTAGATTTTTCTTCTATTGTAAATCGACAGTAGAGAAAGTATACGAATGAAGGTCCAGAACAATGTCGATTTTGTTGAAATCAAAAGTTTTACAATTTTCAAAAATTTACGACGAATTGAACGAATAAAGGAAGTATAATCAATATACTCCAACTCGATTTGGACCATTTGAAGATTTGCTATTCCAGAATAAAACTACACACACATATACAAAACATTCAAAGACATTTATTGGCTGGAAATGTAAAAGTTTGGCATTGAAATATGATTTTAATGCGCATTTTCAAACTTTAGCAAATAAACAATATTGCTCCAACTATCTTATCAAATCAGTCCATTTTTCTTAATCACTTGGAAAATTAGAATCGCAATACACTAATTTATAATCGCTTGCATTAAAATTTATCCAATTCAACAATTGCATCGACTACAAAATTGCAATGTGGCTGGAAAGTTTTTTAAAATTACGATTATCAGCAGTCGCTTTACGGTAAATTTATTGTTGTACCGGGTGGAATCGAATGGCATTGAAATCTTCAAACTACCTGTAGGTTGCAAAAGATTAAGCCAATTTCAATGATAAAGCCCCGTATTCGAGAAATAGTTTAATTTCTATTATAAATAGGATCATACAAAGGTTAAATAATTGGGAATTTTACCCTTTTTAACCCTTAAAAATATGTTCCCTGTACTCTTACTGTTTATTTAAAGCTATTCGATTTCACCCTGTATTCGGTATTGAGAAATTCGGTGGTTAGAAATGGTGGATGCGCCGGGTCATTATTCTAAACTACTCTTCTACAACGATGAATTGGACTGGGCAAAATAATTAAAATTCTTTCAGAATTTTCGTTTAATCTTTGAATGTCTGGTTTCTTTTATTTTGCCAATTCTGTTGAAAGCATAACACTTTTATATAAAGCGGAAACTGTGAAATTACAAGTATATGTGTGTGGATGTACGTTTTGTCGTTAACTGAGTAAATACAAAAGTTACTCCAACTGAAACGTAATTTCGACAAGAGTCCTCTACTGTAAGTTATTCTGTGAACTTGAAAGAAACAATCTGTATATAGACGGATTTAATTTGTATCAGGATAATGAATACAACTGTAATTGAAAAACGGAATCTAGAAAGGAAAACTACTTGTTTATTGAGATGTCAGTCCGGTTTACGTGCAAGTTTACGTATAAAATCGAATAGATCGTTAGGAATTTGTCAATATTGACAATGCAAATAGAAAATAAATTAATTGGATTGTGGAGTAGATACATTTAACTGGCGCCTTTTGTCTGTTTATTAATAACTCAATAACGATTTTTTTCTACAATAATTTATTGTCAATCTAATACAGACAAATCCCATAATTGTAATAGTATAAACTGTTATTAGTCCCAGTGTGTCCATTGTATACGAAAATTATGCTTCCTTCATAATTCAGACTGAAGATTTTCAACTAGAGAGCCCGGCGAATTAACAATAATATGAACAAAACCACCACCTTCATTACCACCACCAGTTACAACCATCACCTTAATAATGGTAACATATAGGCTAGTCCAGTTTTCAGGACTTGTTACAAACGTTCCAACAACTATTATCCTATTTTCGTTTGAAAAGGGTTACGTTGGAATAGTGGAGAGATAATTGGAAAATACTAACTGATTTATTACATTTACACCTACAATTCAACATTTCGTACACGCCTAATTATCGTCGTTACATGTTTTATAAATAAAGAGAATTGTTGAAAGTATCGCTTTTATGTTAAACTACAACTGCATCTGTGCACATTAATGTCTCCATTTAATGGAGAAAGAAATTTAAAAGTGCTTTCTATTGCCTTTTTGACGGTATTATTACAAGCCAAACATTTCTATTGCGACACGAAATATGAATTTAGAAATATTGTAATTAGAGTTATACTTTTTGCAATAAAACGAACCGAACTAAAGACAATTTTATAGTGTTTTAACTCTACCATTGTATAAAATTTTCTTCTCCATCTAAATATTTCTAATTATTACGACAATTTCTATTGATTACGAGCAATTTGAAGAATATTTAATGGACTTGTAGAGTAGTCTCTAGGGAACATTTTAGCTTATTGGGATTTCACCAATAGAATATGCACGTAAAATGACCAAGAATGAATAGAATATTCTTGAATTATATATTTTTTTCATTATTAGATTTTGGAAATACGAAAAAATTACTCGAGATCGTGAATATCCACACGATCAGCAACCCCCAGTCGATCAAGCAAACTTTTCTCAATATTAACGATGATTTGACAAATAGTTCAAGCTATTAATTAAATATCGAGTTATAAATAATTGTTCGAAAAACAGGACAGAAAATAAGATACGGACTTATAAAGTCAAATTGTTTTATGATGGTATTCAACAAAAGAACTTGTCCACTGAAGTTACTGACCGTAAATTGGGTTAATTTACAATTCTTTCCAGACGTAGAAAAACACGTCTGTTTTCTAAAACAGGTAGTTTTGTATATTCATTTAGCATTCTTCGTGGGTAGAAACAAACATTTGAATATTTACCTAAATTTCTAACGCCAAACTTCATTTTTATTCGTTTTAATTCGCTCTTGTGCAACTTTAAATAAATAATTCTTCATACACAAAGACGGCACCCATGGACACGCAGAATAATACTGATATTGTTCAAATTTAAAATTGTAAGGTTCGAAAATTTAAGGGAATTCGGTTACTAACTCAATTTTTGAAAAATAGGTTGCCAACGAAACTCCCCAGATATTGTTGGCATTAAACTTCTAACCTTACCAAATTTGTTGCCAGTCGTATTCGTGCGTTCGTTGTGTGCTGTTGTTCAAGAATTTTGAAGAGTTGGTGAATTATTTGTGCAAGTGACTGTTTCTTCTTCTATTTTAATGATTTTTGATTGTTTAAAAAAAGCAACCACTCTTTACTATTTTATACTTTCTGTTCTCCACATCTGATTAACAATTTCAGTGGAGAAAGTTCTTGAATTGATTTTTTAAAACTTCAAGATTATCTTCAATTGCAGTTTTATGTAGCATTACCATTGAAACAACCATCTTCAAAGCAATAGATTTCTGAAAGATTCTTGTCAAAATCACCATTATGATTAACTTGAGTTAGCAATCTTGAAGAGTAAGTTTTTCCGTTTCTCTAGCACCCAGTAATGAAAATTAAGAAGTATTTTTCTAGGATATCTTAGTAATTTTAGTTGTTCTACAAGGTTCTGAGTATAATGCAGTATTGCTCAATCAAAAGTGATAATATTCGACGATGAATCTTATAAATCCACACCAATTTCTCGATTATATTAAACATTTGTACTTTATCGATGACTTCCATCACATTTTATTTAATGTTCGCTTTAACGACATACTCAAATTGAATGACCGTTTCTGCATGACAAGAAAAATCGACTTTTACACTCAATTTCCTACAAGTATATCTGTAAACATCAGATATGTGCAGTTTAATTTGTTAAAACAGAACCATTTACCCGATAAATATAGGCAGTAATGTTACTTATTCATTTATTAGCGAACTCAAAAAAAAGTGTTAATGATAGATTATTAATTAAGTGACTAATACAGAAACTAAGGAAAAAATCCAGTCGATCAATTATCGTTGAAATAATTTGAAACTTGCACATACAAGCGAATTACAGCTAGAATCAACCCACTATTTATAAATAATTGAATTGGGTTGAAAAGTTTGAGATTAGAAGTTACCGTTGGGATTTAATACGCTTCCATTCACCTTAATTATTTCTATTTGTTCAGATTTTGAAATTTATTTTTAAAACGTTGTTAGAACATTATGAAATTTTAATTCAACAAAACACGACAACCTTCTTGAATTTATTAGATTTAATGTTAGTTTAGTGAGTCAAATGAGGTCCGTTTTCCTCTATCCAACGACAAGACATGAAGTCCATTCGTTGCTATTCAACAATATACGCATAAACACGTAGTGATAACGCGCTAGTAAGAGAGAGATTGTATTTAATGTACAAAAAGCGATTAGGCAAGTGGAATAGAATCCAGCCTAATTAGGGCGCATTTGTGTGGTTTGTTGAGAAGGATAACGCACCAATCGTACTTGCTAATGATCTGCTGTTGTATAAGTATAGTGTCTGGAATTGAAAGCCATTCCCATCCACCCTGTTCAAAACAATTTCGTACCATTAAAACGAACGGTTAATAACAATGAACTGAAAAATAATGAAGAGAAAAGTCGACGATTTATTTTTACTTCGTGTAAATTAGTTTAAAATGTTTCAAATTAAACGCATGATTCGTTGGTTATCCGAAATAATGATTCGATATAATTCTTTTGAAAAAAACCAACCATGTGTGCTTATATTATTATGATTATCGTTGTTGGGGGGTGTGTTGGTGAAAACGAGGAGGGTTGTCATAAATTGTCAACACAGGCCCATTTCCTCTGTATATCGTACAGTGATAACGGCATTACTGTTGTCGGTTGAGTGATGGCACCATTCAGATGTGAATGAATTATATTGAATTTGTTATTTAATAAAGGAATTTCATTAAAAATATTAGCCGTTCATTTGGAATCTATATAGAATAAGATCGAGGAATATAATTTGAAAGTTTAACTTTATTAAACATTCCTTTATCAAGGTAATTTGTTGAGAAAAATTAGCATTTACAAAGCGTACTACTTAACTTACATTGAGAAGGGTGAAATTCAAACAAGCATTCGGATCGATACAATATAGGCACTTTCACTATACATATTAATGTTTTACATTTTGTTAGAGATTAAGTAAATTTGTTAAACAAATTCAAATTGATCCGTTTGGATAAATATTTGAGTAAATTATTTTAATTAGTTGAATTTGTTCTGCATACAAGAAAATGTTAAATTTAAAACTTCAATATAGTTTTTCCACTCTATTACAATTACATATAGCCGCATCTCTAAAGGGTTGTACGATTAGTTTCTTTTTATTGATTTCTTCTGTTTCCGACTGGCTTCTTTATAGAAATCTCTCCACCAAACACCGCATCTATTGTTTAAAACATCTCTCTCACTCCTGTTCCTTGGTATTGTTTCAAAACGCGAATAAAAAGTGAGACAAATGGAATATGTTTAGTAAACAATGAGTTTGGCAAACAAAAAGAATGGCAGAATACTAGTTTGTACGTACATACCAGTATTCTATGAATGAATCGATAAAAAAACAATTTTCCATTCAACTCACATTGTCATCTTAATGCAAAGCCCGATTTGACAACAAAAATGACACCAACATAGATAAAATACTATCCGACAATATGTCATTTTTAAAGGAAACGGCCGGCTACCATCCACCAACCCATGTTTGTTGCGTTTCAAAAAATGTCACCAACAACATATCCACTTTATTGTGTGTCACCGTGTAGTTTGAATTCTTTGTGTCAAGCCTATCATCACAAGATTCCCCCGGTTTCCAATTTTTTTTCCACTTTTCCAACCGGGATATTGATGGGGGATCTTTTTGTAATCACCAACATCTAACACGTCTTTAAAATGGTATTAGAACAAAATCAAATTTCACTTTCAATGTTGAATGAAACGGATCGTCCGTGATTGTGTTAAAGATGCATGAGTTTCGACTATAAATCCAACTCTATCTTGAGTTGTGTTTAGAAGTCAGCCTCTTCTATTTCCGCATGTAACAACAATAAAGTTTATCTTTATTACGGTTTTCAACAGAATTAATACGAGTGTACGTACTAACAAGAACGCATTCCCAGGTGTCCCTCTCCGATTTTAAGAGACTATTGAAAATTGTACGATATTGCGAATAGAGCCAGTTTTCGTCAAATATCTCAACTTTTTACCCGATTGCTTCACAGTAAACCACATGTATTTAACTTCATTTTACAGCTTTGGAGAAAATAGGTCACTTTAGATGCGGTTTTCCGAAAATCCAGAAAGTAAACCTCAAAGTATAATAGGCCTCTATTGTGGCATTAACTTTCGTATATCTATTAACAGAAGCGTGTTTTTTAATCGACGGAAAACATCTAGGAAGTGAAATCATTACTCAAAGTCCAAGCTCTAAAGTGTAGGGTGTTCACCATTTAAACAAGTTTTCAAAAATCTTAAAACAGACATCTACTTTCTACTTCTTTCAATCGAACTTACAAACTTGAAACTCTCAATTTTGATCATTTTTGGTACTTTATTGATTTATGTTTTATCATTCGTGCCCTTTATTAAGCTCAAGGGAGAAAATTGAAATGTAATCAATTTTTCGGCAATACTTCTGGAGCGGCTCAATATTTTTTTAGTGATCCAAAAACTAAATGAAGATACTTTTAAGGGCTGTAAAATGGTGGAAACCAATTTTAGATTCCTCATTGGGGGTGGAAGTTATAGATTGGAGATTATATGCCAATTTTTATGCGCTTTTTTAAATTTCCTACCCCATACTAAGACATATCGAGATATAAATTTGTATGGAAATATAAAATCAGAAAATAAAAGTTATCGGTTGGAGTGTTTTCTGAATTTGTAATGATTATTCTGTCAATATATCATGAGGGTTGTGAGCTTAAAAGTGATCTGGAATGGCTTAATATTTTAAGTGGTTTAAAAACTGAAAAAAGACATTTGTAGGGACTGTAAAGTGGTTTGCATCACTTTACAGCCTTTACACTTCTTTGGTATAGAAGATGTAAGTTGTATGCTAGTTTTTATACGTTTTTTTACCCCATTCTAAGATATATCGATGTATAAATTTGTATATATATAAAATCAGAAAATAAAAATTATTTGAGTATTTCCTGTATTTCTGATTGTTCTGTAAATAGATCTCAAGGGTTGTAATTTTAGAGGCGAATTTTGATTATATGCGAATTTCGGGAGTGCCTAAAAGATCTTTCAGGTGATGTATGAACGACTACCCAAAACCCCTCAATCAATTCTATTCTTTTAAATTTATGGGAAAATTTCATTTAGTTTTATTCATAGTGTTTTGTAATAATTTTACTCTTATAAAGGAATTCTTAGTTATTATTTCACAATTCCACCGTAAGCATTTTTCATTTTTCAACCGGAAAATAATGCTTTTAATCCCATTCGATAATTTCGAGCGTAAATATGTGAAACATAAAAAGTCTAAACTCTAAACTTTGAGCACTAACTTAGCTTTCAATAAGGTATAATTTCGTTAAATTGGGGGAGTAGCACCTGGGAATGTCTCCTTGTAGGTTGAATTATTTTATAAGATTTATTTAAAACACACTGTGTTTGGATACTCGAATTTCTTCCTGATAACAGTACAAGACATCTGCCATACAATTGTAATAGTTGTAGAAAAATTGTAATTTTGGTGGATGCGCCGGGAGCTAGTTTCTGTTCTTTTTCACTTTTATTACATTACTGTGGAAAATTATTCGTACAAACTATCGTATCTAGATGGAAAATCTAATAAATAATCGTTTCAACAATTGATTTCAACTAAAATCATGCGATTTCAATAAATAATTTACATATAATGGAAATAAAATATCTACATGTAAAATGTTCAATGATTCCAAATAAATCATATATGTACATACAGTATTGATATTTTTTTGTAGGATGTCGTTAATGTAATTTATTTGCGAGCCAACTGTTATCAATTCTAAAATGATGTGACAGATTAACATTGGCTCCACTACATTTAACTAATCTTACAATTTCTCAACTCTATACCTGTTATTTATTACAAAAGTAATATGTGGTAAATGTATACATATAACATGAGTATACGAATGAAAACAACCCCTACATGTTATATATAGTTGTGGTAAAATAACAAATCATCAAGTCTTATGTTGTATACTATATATTTGTCTATTCTCTATCTCTTTACTTTAGTATTCCTTCGTTTCCTCTCCAACTCCTTTATTTTGTACGTGTTCTGGTTAATTCATGACCATAGAGAAAGTGTTACGGTCAGTATAATAATCAGCTAGTCTGATACGATTAACACGGCGTCTGATTCAATCAAAGCCAACACTATTAAAATATAGTCTCTATTAATATTCATATCGATATCTAGAAGAATATCTGACAAATATCTCTTCTTGTTTCCATACGTGGATTCAATTTCAACTTGCATCCCCCATGGGGGAATAAAACACAACTGTGTTATTTATATGATTTAAGAACATTACATGATAACAGGTTCACAAGGGGGGATTACATTTACTTCACGACACTGACGATAAATTGAAAACCAACCAAGCTACCGAACTTACCATCTAAAATTTTCAGTAATAATAGAACATTATTCCCAAACATTTACATATTTGAAACTTTTCCGTATGGTGTTGGGGAAACTTTTCAATTACTTTTCAAAAATATCGCGCTTAGATATTTGCCTATATCGATCCAGAGTTGATTTAGATTGATGAGATAGGAATATAGTTTTGCTCATCTGGAGGCTAGACATTAACCGTACAACCTAACAAGGTTAACTAGTGGTATATTAAGTCGGAACGGACAAGTTTTCGGTTTTTGGTACCGTCATTAATTATTCACCGAAACTCCCAACCAATTTCATCAAATATATTTTTATTTTAATTGAAAACAACACGAATCTCGTTCGAATATAATATTTTATAGGAATGATGATGAAATTTATTTATTTGTTTATCTAACTGAATAGATTCGGTAGAAAATATCACTTAATTTTCTTCAACATTAACCAGATTACGATTATTGAAGGATTTCCGACTGGAAATTCGTACAAAAGGGGAACACATGATAATGGTATTGCGGCAAAAGTACGATACTCATTCCCTGAATTAACCGCACAAGTTGACTGTAAACAGTGAAAAATTTCCAACCGTCTCTAATTGATTGTTTTGAAGCTTATCTAATTTCTGCAAGCCTGTAATTTCATTTAATAATATGACTATAATGTCAACAACAACAACCTACTATTTTCGTGCACAAAACTTCCACGATAGTAAAAAATTCCGAATACTGTGTTGTTTGATAATAAAATTTACACTTCAACTGTTATTCAACACTAATTAAGTAGAGAAAGGCGAATTTTACGCACAGTGCTCGCATCTGGGATCATTTATTAAAACAGGATTCGTGAGTTGTCCTTATTCTCTGTGCAAAATAGTCTCTTGAAATTGTAAAATTATCACCTAATCCCACCTTTATTGCCTACTGTGCCTCCTCTATTGTCTTTCAACCATTTACATTACAATTGTATTTTAGAAAAATGGGTTTAATTGCGTTCCAGCCACCGAAATAAACGGTGGAGTTTGTTTCAAAGTTAATCGACATTATCTTCAAGTTGCAGTTGTTGTTGAAACAACAACACAAACGCCTTCAAATAGATTAAATTTGATTAGATCGACTTTCAAACATACCACCGGCAATAACAACGGGGCAATTGGAGGAAAATTGGCATCTGTCGGACGGTTTATCGATATTGGAACTAAAGATCGAGTGCAGCGTGAAAATTAGACTTTAAGTTTGAAATTGATGTGTTTTTGATTGGGTTTTTCTTCACTTAAACTAGCGTTTGATTTTAATTTCTTTTTTATATGTAAAATTTTCACTTTTATTTTCAAATTTTCGTTGTTAATAAACAGTAACAATGCCCATTTATTATGGAAATGTGCAAACGGCATGATATATTATCTTTATGCACCATTTAATTCTAGAGTAAAATGCTGGCCGGAAAAACTGAAATTTACCTAAAAATACATTATTTAGTTGTATGTTTTTTTTTAAATCTAAATAATGGATGAATAGTTGAAAATTTGTTGAATTTTTCTTTATTTTCAACGCTTCATTTAACGATTTGATCAAGTATCATCGTCAGATGTGATGAAATTAAATTCTCGAATAGTTTAGATTTAATTAAAACTATCTATCTATCGTCTATAACAACATTGATGATCATTGTGGAGGAGGTATTTAATCCAATTTCAAACTTATATGGTTCAGAGGTCAGCAATTTTCCATCAATGAACATTAACTTAATCGTTAATCGAACAGAACGTAGATGTTTTGTATCGATTTAGACTCACCGTAAAGGTGAAGAATTGTTACGATTGATTAAACGAATCCATCTAAATTGCTGTATCAATTGTAATAACTATCAAATAAAATCGTTATGGTTTTTAGTCGTTTATTTTTTGTATCTAAAATGTAATTTGATCGGGGATAGCGCCTTAAATTGAAATCGAATCTGATCGAATAGATTCCGATTTTAATAAAAATTCATTGGAAAATGAATTACAACTCGACGAAAACAAAACGACAAATGGCAAAATAGAAAAGTTTCCATCGGCCCACAACTCTCATCCTTAACCCGAGTCGACTTGTTAGAAAGTACGAGAAACAAAGTCTTGTGTCATTAACAAGTTAAATTTGCCCTCAAACTATTTAAAACAGATCAGGTAGATTAGAATGTTTTACTTGTAGAGACGATACTGTTTGTTCTGCTGTAGGAGAATTTTAATCCAAAATATACAAACAAAGAAAATCACTAGGATTTCGTAAAGTGGGCTTTAGAACAACGAACAAAACGAAACAGATGAAACGTGTAGTAGTTGGATGGTGATATTTTTTCGCCAGCTTTAAAGTTGAAGGGATTGTTTGGAAATTTAGAGAGGAATAACCAGAAATACTCCACTAAGTAGATTAGGCATCAAGTTATGAAATATACGGAAGGATCCTTTCGCTATCATATCAACAACATTTCGAATCCTGAATTAACATTAATTTCACCCCTACAACATTTTTTATTGTCTTTGTTGCCCTATTTTGTTCAAACTACCTATATTTATACTGAAATGTTGAATAAGCATCCATTTAAAGTTAAAAGCTTTCAAAGTATCACCTACTATTGATACGATTTACAGTCGTGCCAACCTTGATGCACAGAAAACTCTACTTTAGCGACTTCTAAAAGCAATTTTTAGACGCGGATGAAGTAACTTTTTTTCTCTCGCCTCTTTTAAATATGCTAAATAATTCCACAAACCTGTCTAAACTTTTAAATGGCATGTTTTTATAGGTGTGTATGTGCCAGATTATCACCTATTTTTCGTCTACCTTGACAGTTTTACAGTCGTAAAAAATCTCACTTTATTGCAACAATTTTTCCTAGAATGACTCGAATTTCGGTCAAATAACGCAAAATCGAGTCATTATGTCTCGAGTATTTATATTTCAGTTATAGTCAGAAGTTGTTACACTATTCTGTTCAAATTCTATTCAACATCATATGTTTTGTTAGGTTGTAGAGATTGCGAGGATGTGTCCATTTAGGGAGTAATCAAAACCTGACATTTTCCTAGGCGTTTCATTCAAAATCAAGATGAATAATTTTATAAATCTGCTTGGAAAGGGAACCCGTTTCGGCTTGAATATATAATTTTATTAAATGTAATACAGTTGAGCGATTCTAATTTGAATTAGTGCTCTTTTTGTATACAAATCTATCTCAAATAAAAATAAGATGAATGGCTGTTTGAAAACTAAATATTCACATATAGTATAAAACCCAAGCTCAACAGTATCTTTGTTAATAATACGTTTGCAACTAATTAATGGGACAGTTGATAGTAGTGAAAATACCGGGTGGACCATTTAAAACCGTTTGTTTGAAGATAAGCCTCAATAGTTGAGGATTAGGCAAAAACTGGAGCTTGAAAAACATTTTTTGGCGAACATCGGGATTTTCAGCACATAAAACGACCAAGAATGACTCAAAGATCCTCGTAAAATTTGTTTTTTTGCATTATTTACTCGTATAACGTAAGCAATTGCCGCTAAAAATAGTAAACATCTGAGAGAAACTCCGTAATGTTGTCAGGCATGGTCGTTATTGCTGGTGATTTTGCTCGATTTTTCAATAAAACTATAAGAACCACTTTACGAAATTCTTTGGGTCGTTCTTGGTCGTTTTATGGGTGTAGTTAATTGGTGGAAATCGCGATATTGTCCAAAGAAAGCGTTTTTGGTCAACTTTGGAGTTATAGGAGCCAACTTTTGCTCAAATGTTCAGTGGTGGCCACAAATCCTTTTTTTCGAATTGTTATCCAACTGAGTGGTTTATGTTCTTTAGTAGATGATGCTGTTGTAGCAAAAAAGCGATTATTTTTTCAGTATTGGAAATTTCTTGTAAATGCTTCAACTTGGCTAATTTCTAGGGAGTAGTATAGGGAAACTTCCATACTTTAGATAATGTTAAAGCCGGTTTTGCGTAATTAAAATTTGGAAAGGTTAGTACCTTGTAAATCTCCAATAATTCTTCGTTTAACTCCCAGTTGACGGCTATTAAAGTTTTAAAGTGTCATTTATCAAAGAACGGTAACAACAACAACAATAATTGAATTAATGCCTAAAATTAATCTAATATCAGATAACTGTACTGTTATAGGATTAGATGTTGAAAAAAAAAAAACGGAAAAAACTAGATAATAAATCACACCCTATACAATTGTCCCGAAGGGATTCTTATTTCTAGACACGAAACACCAACTGAAAATTTGATACAGAATGGAATTGTAAATAATAAAATTATCATTTATTGTTCTTTATGTGTGTAACAACACATAAACATCGTGTACAGATGGTAAAGTCAATTTACAGAATTTACAACACGACATGAATTTCACTCCACCAGTATTGCATTCAATTTTTATTTCAGTTTCAATGATAAAGAAAGATTTCATTCCGTATTGTGGTTAAACTTGAAATTGCAAAGTTTAAATTTCAATTTAGACAACTCGAACAATTGTACGGCCGGAATGTGAGTCTCTTTAAACTATTATCAATGCAAAAACGTAGCCATTCATCTAGCGTACGAATTGTACGTCTGTTGTTCAATAGAAAAGTTTAAAACTACAAGTGTGACAACCGGAGACGAGCTTTTTGATAACAACTCCACAATGCACCATGATCAAAATGCACAATTTTCTTCTCTAAGTTGTCATTCCGGTTTGCATATCGGTTTTGTGTCACCGTTGGCTGTTCAGTTTTCGAAAATTTTTCCCCTGCACCGTGTCGGTGATTAGAAATCTGTCAATATTTGCCGACACGTTTAAATATTGCATGATGTTTTATTACAACCAAAAATATCCAGATATTTGTTATTGTTGGACAAGCCGGGAGATGTAGTCGCAACGAAATCAAGTTAATTCTCTTGTGACACTTTGTGTGCGTGTAGTGGAGTTGACATCGAAAAGGAAAGAAGAAAAAAATCACAATTCCACGAATAATTGGATTTGAAACCAATAACTCTCGCTTTTATTGTACGATTCTGTGTACACATGGCAATAATTCAATATTGATAAAATCCATCAAGTTGGATGCAAACATATTTGGCGTTATCGTCGATTATAATTGCAAAGACTTTTTTCTATAATTGAACAATAATCCGATGATTAATTGTAATCCGCCTACCTTGTTAATTAGCCCTGATACAACTCCGTTTCACTTAGTCCTCTGATGCATACTGGAAATTGCCGAAAAATTTGCAAAAATTATCAAAACCAACCACAATGAATTCAAACCGTTTCGGTAAATTTTGGGGGATTTTTTAATAGGAATTTCGCGCTCACTATGACCGCACGTTTGCAATATGTTGATGTTTCAATCGTACATCGCGCTATTCGCGTATCGGCTGCAAATCTAGAACCGGCTCAGCGTCGAGACGCCAGTATCCTGACTGCCGCATCGCCCGGGCTGGACCAGGATGCTGAAAGTATATGCCGAACATCCTTTAGTTTGTGACGCAAGCGCTACATCGACCAATCGATATTATCAAAAAGAGGGTAAGCAATATGATACTCTAGTTTTGTATCTAGCCAGTTGAAGGCTCTGTTTGGATGCGCCCCTTTTAAACATGTTAAGGACAACTGTCTCTACTTGACCGTAGCCTTAAATCAGTGTTTAACTCAGTTGAAGACCAATTTTGTTTTTCCGTACAGTTTGTTACTTGTCTCATCTTCTGCCATCAAGTCAACAGCAAGTAAACTAGAAGATTCAGATAGTTCCAGTGTCAGATGTTCCCTTTAACAAGACGTATCTGTTCGCTTTTTGTCGCTTGGCTAAAGCATCAGATTTGACTCTTCGATTAATATCTTCCAATATATATCCAATTTCCTTAACCCGTCCAAGTAATAAGCAAAAATCTATTTTTATATGGCGGCGACATTCCTTTTTCTATTTCCACTTTGTGCTCAATCTTCTCAGACGGTGGGTGAAATTTTTTTCTAGTTGCTCGATTTTTTCCATCTTCTCCATCCAGTTCAGTCTCCATCAAGCAGAGATTCGTGTTGTTGCTCGAATTAATCTTAAAAGTCTCTCTATCACATCATCCGTTATTCTCCAAAGTAGATTTAATCACAAACGATTTAATTGTTTCGTGGATGATGTGTCACAACAATTTCAAAACAAAAAAAAGAGGACGGATCTCACAAGTAAACCTTACGAAGTCGAAACTCCCGATTTTGATGATTTTTTGTATATAAGTACTTCATTCTATTCTAACCGATGCGTGTTTTGTCATTCGTGCCCATACGCAAGTTTAAGGGAGAAAATGGGGGTTGAAGTTACCCCTGCAAAATCAGTTTTTGGGCAATATCTCTAGAACGGTTCAATATTTTTTGATGATTCAAAAACTAAAAGATAGACATTTATGGGGGCTACAACGCGGTACAAACCAATTCTCAATATCTTGTTGGGGGTGGAAATGACAGGCACTTATGTGCCGTTTTTTACAGTTTTTTGCAATTTTACACCCCATGGTAAAACATACCAATACGAAATTTTTTATAGTAGTAGAAAATTACAAAATAAAAGTTACCCGTTCGAGGGTTTTTCATTATTTTTAATTGTTACGCCATAAATAATTCTTAAGTGTTGTAACGTTAGGGGTGAATTTTGGCTATGTATATAATTTTTTGAAATCAAATCTATGTGGGTTTTGAAGGCATTTGAAGGACCTTTCAAATGATATATGAATGGCTACCCCAAACTACCCCTTCATGAATTATGCTAATATAAATTTATTAAACAATATTTTATCACTATTAGTGATTCTGCTCATAGTAATTATTTTATTTTGTTTGTATTATTTTGATCCAATTTTTTATTTTAATTACTATTTTTACCAATTATAACCCCTTCTGAATTATGATACATCATGGCAACAACATTTCGTAAATTGACGAAAAAACTATTTGAAGAGTGCTTTACCAATGAGTTCATCCCAAACACCAACACAAAATCTGTTTTGATATTAGATGCATGGGGTGGGCAGAAAGCAGAAGGCTTGTATGAAATAGTCCCACTATCCAGAACTGTCCAAATTATGAATTTACCAAAGGGGTCTACTGGACTTATTCAACCTTCTAGACGCTTATGGCTTTCGCCATATGGCGATATGGTTGCAATCTTCACTTAAGGGATAACATAATTAAACGACAATTATTGGTCCATAATCAGTTTTCTTGCCCAATATATACAGAATTATTCAAATATGCGTGATAGCGGAGTGGATTTCCGAATGAAAGACCAGATTTTTCTACAGATATTTCATTCAAAGCCTATCATACAAATCGTACATGTGACGATTGTTAATGTAACCTGCGGATAGTGCAAGCAAAATTTTTTCTTTGAACATTTCTTCCAAATCTATCATTATTGTAACAACTACCGACCATAAGCAAGTTGTTACGTATATGCAAATATATAAAATGTAGGGAATTTCTAGAATCATTGTAAATAGAATAATATAATATTTTTCGATAAATTTATATTATAATAATTCAGAAGGGGTCGTTATTGATAAAAATAGTAATTAAAATAAAAAATTGGATCATTATATAAATAATACAAACAAAATAAAATAATTACTATGAGTGGAATCACTAATAGTAATAAAATATTTTTTCATAAATTTATATTAGCATAATTTATTAAGGGGTAGTTTGGGGTAGCCATTCATATATCATTTGAAAGGTCCTTCAAATGCCTTCAAAACCCACATAGATTTGATTTCAAAAAATTATATACATAGCCAAAATTATCCCCTAAAGTTACAACACTTAAGAATTATTTATGGGGTAACAATTAAAAATAATGAAAAACCCTCGAACGGGTAACTTTTATTTTGTAATTTTCTACCACTACAAAAAATTTCATATTGGTATGTTTTACCATGGGGTGTAAAATTGCAAAAAACCGTAAAAAACGGCACATAAGTGCCTATCATTTCCACCCCCAACAAGATATTGACAATTAGTTTCTACTACGTTGTATCCCCCACAAATGTCTATCTTTCAATTTTTGAATCATCAAAAAATATTGAACCGTTCTAGAGATATTGCCCAAAAACTGATTTTGCAGGGGCAACTTCAGCCCCCATTTTCTCCCTTAAACTTGCGTATGGGCACGAATGACAAAACACGCATCGCTTAGAATAGAATGAAGTACTTATATACCAAAAATCATCAAAATCGGGAGTTTCGACTTCGTAAGGTTTACTTGTCAGTATAGTTGATGGATAGGACGAAATGTGCGTGTAAACGACTGAAAAGAATAGATCCGTGGCGACATTTCATTAGGAGCTTTCTTGACAGTTTTATTAGCTAATTCATTGGACTTGGCCGTTTAATATGTTTCGGACACGTCCCCGCATCCCGAATTTACGCTTATTAGAATTTGGCTTAAGCGTAGAATTTAATATCAGTATTTTCACTTGAATACTAACAATACTGATGAACGATGTTAGTGATGATGCATCAGAAACACTACTCAAATATACCCGAGGATCGATTCAAATATCGAAGATCCTTACTAAAACATGGCTAAATTCGTTTCTTTTGACGGCTTGGATTTAACTAAATCCTAACAGACTTGATAATAATATTAATTGCTTTCGGAAACTATCTGATGTGGTTCAATTTTTGTTGTTGTTGTTGTTGTTGCGGTACAGAAACGTTATCAGAATTAATAAATAGGAAGCGCAATTCTTAATAGGCCTATTGTCTAACGATCGATTAATCTTTCAATAAATCAAATTGTGTCTAAACGAACGCCCACCAATTAACACACAGTAAACTGGATGGTTTTACATTTATAAAGGCCTTATCTGTTATTATGAGGATCCAAACAGTGTATAGCTTTGGTTTGTATCGACAGTACAATTACCTAATCTTAACGAGCTTAGAATTTCAAAGGAAGCTTTAGATGTTCGTTTGATATATTTTTTTCCTCTTAGCATCAAAGGAAACTATAACTTATCACATATATTTACTTTCGATACTATATATAATAATACTCTTACAATTATAATTAATTAATTGATAAAATTCACAGATAAATAGGATACATTTGATTTATACAGAGCACAATAGGCTTTGCATTTATAGATAATATCACTAGAGAATATAATCTTTGGATATACAGCGGTGCTGAGCTACAATTCGAGATTTATTTGGGAATTCGAGCAATTTAAGGATTTATAGAAGGGTTCTGGAGATTATTTCAAGCTCAGGTTTGGCAAAAAATGCTCAGAATGACTTAACGGTTCCAATTACTGCGTTTTTCCGGTTATTCTAGAATGTAATGAAGAAAAATGAAAAAATACACAGTAAAGGCATTGTAATCAAATCAATAGGAAGAAATCGATACAAATACAGTAGATTTCACTTAATTGAGACACATTGGGACTTGTATATTCGGGTCCAAGTAAATGGTTGTTCCATTTAAGCGAATCCCGCATTAATTTAAAAAGAGGTTTTTGCTCTTTTGGATTTGGCTCAAATAACCAGTGGACCAATTAAGCGAAATCCACTGTATACATTATTTAGTATATAAAGAAAGAGTAGACTACTGACCAGGCTAAAATGATAGAAATCTACTTTTTTGATTTGTTTAATCCCGAAAGAAATAATAGATGCATTTCTTTCTAATATATTGGAAAAAATGACGCTAAAATGAAATAAAAACATTCTGCAATATTTCCAGTACACAAATTAACCATCTATTTTATCACTCTTCTAGCACCTCCTTTGTCTTTTGCATCTATTCTAAATGCCTTTACTGTATAACATCTATTTATTAATCAAATATTGTACAAGAAATTCAAATTAAAAAAATTAAGGCATCGTAAAGTGTTCCTATTTCCCAATCAGCTTAAGCTAGAGAGAAAAAATAGGGACGCTGAAAGCAAGATAGAAACAGCCTTCAATATTTCCAGTACACAAATAGATCCCTCCTTTCTCGTATGAACCTGTCCTAAATGCCTTTACTGCATAGAAAGCATCCTTGATGCGTTCTGTCATTTGTCGGGTTTAACTGATTTTCAGAAATTGCAAAATTATCTAAAATCGGGGCTTGTTGATCAACTTCCAACGGGCTAGGAGGTTCCAATTTTGCCAAAATAATCTCCAGGGACTCCCCCACAAATCCCCCAAATCTTCTTAAAATTGCACCTTACAGTTTACATTGAATAAATAGTTTTTGATAGAAATTCTTGATGAAAATTCAATGCTTCTCGATGTGCTGAGGCCCAATCACTAAAGTCGATTGTGTTGCTCCCGATGATATTAACGAGAATTTCCTAAGTCTAATCGGCAATTTTTTTTGGATTTTTTTAAAAATTCGCTTCTTACAAACGAAAATTATAAAAATCAATAAACCTGAAACAGTAAAAATTCACCAAAAACCACAATGAATTAATCAAATTTACCATCTAAACTATTAAATAAATCCCATATAAGTTCAATGTATTCGGTAACTGAATTTTGGCGGAAATTGTAGGCCATTGAGACCACTTCGAATAGGAACGATGTGCCCATTATTATGAATAATTTTATTAAAAGTACTAAACGATCGGTGTATTTGCTCAAATTGCGTTTTTTCTCGTTCTTCAATACGTTACTGTCGTTCATTCGACTAATTTCACCTTTGACTTTCATACAATAGATGATTGTTTTCATAAATAAAGCTGTGTTGCAGATTTGACTCAAAGCAAGCGGTATTGTTGAGAATACCAGTTGGCTATAATTATCTACAAAAAAATAACAATTAATTTTGTAAGCAATAAAAAATATAGAGAGTACCTTTTTGGAAATAACACTTGTTTTTACCGATTATAACTCGTATCTCTTCTGGCAGTACATCGATGTGATAAAAAATTAATGGTAGTAATGTCAGTAATATTGGAAATCCCCAGCCATATAAACTGTACAACATAAATCGTCTTAGTTCTTTGCCTTTAGACTGTAGACTTGAAAAGGATTTCGACGATCTAGAACAAGCGAGAAAAAACGATTAAGCAGCAAGGTCCACCAATTTCAAATAGACTGGATGTAATTTTCTTTTTGTAAAAGAAATAAACAGTTGTTATTGTAAATAACTAGATTGGTAGCAAAATAATCGGAAATAGGTCGGATATCCTACAACAAATGTTTTCAATCAGGTAAAAATAAATCTATCTAGACTGTTTTCAATTTATATTTCATATCAAGATAGTCGTCTCAATTTAATCGTTTCTAAGGCCGGCCGTGAAACAACAACCGACTCGTGTAATTATTATTTTTTATTTCTATGAACTACGAAGGAAATTATTCGTGTATTGTTATAGCGACAAGCTTGGAAATTGCCTGTATGAGAAAAAATATCAAATTTGTCTGCTTCTCTAGCTAATATCAAAACAAGGAACCTTAATTGTATTGTTAACTACCGGCTGGATTCTGTTAATTAACGTGAAGGTTGACTGTAGCGTAATAAAATGATTCTCTATTGAACATTATAAAATTCAATTCTCGTCCGATGAAAAATTGAGTGCGGTCTATTATTGCAATTTCTGACACGTTAGTACTTGTATTTATTGAGGAAATTTGATTTATACGTTTGGAGTTGTAACTAAAGTAGGTTTCTAAAGCTGCAAACTTTCGTTCATTTATATATTTTGGCTTTTAGAAAAATATTTAAAATAACGCGAGAAATCGAATTGAAAACCAACTGTCATAGATGTGACTTATGTTGGCCATGTGGTCGATTTGTTCTATTTATTTGTTTTTCTACAATTTTTCTAAATTGTAAATAAATGAATTTTTAAAACACCACAATTTTTTTTCTAAAATTCAGCCTTTTGGCGAACTAATAATAAATCAACAGTTTCTTGTGACTTTTTCAGCGTAACATCTGATTCAACATTTCTAATTATTACGGTAACTCCCTTAATTCCGAACAGTTTTTGGAAAAGTTAATGGGAATATTCTACCAAAATTAGAACTTCGTAGCTCATTGGAATATAAATAATCCAGAGAAGAATAGAAAATAATTGATAATGAACTCCTCATTCATTCACGATCGATTTTGCAAAGCAAATCCTGTTTTCCAAAATCCAGTGATAGAAAATCAAAAAGAAAATATTTTTAAGTTATTTTTATCGTTCTACGAGCATATTCGATTAGAAAAAAGCGACATTGTTAGATTGAAACGATTTTTCACCAGTTTCCCGAGGTGCTACAGTTCAAAATTTGCTGAAATGTCCCCAGCGACTAGCCTTTCAACTCTTGAAATGTTTAGATGAAACACCCGGTATACAGGTGTCGAAAATGTGCGTTTTTAAACAGCAAAATTGCCCAAAATTGTTAAAAATTCGCCCTCGAAATTCACTTTTCAACAGTCCTTCTATTGCTAATAGTTATTGTATTGATGTCATAAATTCGCCCATTTTATTCCCCTATAATGGCCTTATCTACTTGTAATTGTCGCATGTCCTATAGAGAGAAGACATCTAAATAATTACGGTTATCTCTATTTTAGGTGCACGTAATTGTACTAAAACGATCTTATTTTAATTATAGCAATAAAAAGTCTTCGATTAATTATAGAAAATTGTCTATTAGACTTACCCTAATGTCCAATAAATGTCCAAACACATAATATTCATCCATGTAAAACAAGAGAAGCTCATATACAGCAAAACAAAACCTAAAATTGTACAAATTGTAATGAACGAATAAAGGAAATTCGTGTAAAATCACCTATAATGACACAAATTTTCGTTTTGATTTGCACCACAAACGACGTATAAGCCAATATAACGAATAATATCAGACAACAGACACAATAACAAATTAACGTTTTACCAAATAGTGTATTCTTCTGTTCTGTACAACAATAATAAATTATCGTTAAAGTTAGAAAGACAACCGATATGATCATTGCCCATCTTGTGTAATAGAATTTGTCGTCGGTGATTGGCTGTTTTGGAAAAGGCCGGAAAAACGACCAGCCTTTCAAACGATTCTTCACAAAATATTCAATGCAGTACTCCTCATCGTCCACTCGATAATAATTCGTTTTGTTGTCGGTTTCGTTCATTGAGAAAACCCCAAATCGGTCTATATGGAAGACAAGTTTCGATGTTAGACGATAGAGCGGCTTCCGATGCCCGTGGACTAGAGCGTACGGTTCTAGAAATAAAAATAAATTGCAAAAATAAAATTAAAAAAGTGGTTTCAATTGAAAATGGAATTTAAGTAGAACGAAATCCCATGTTTACACCTAGTGTAGGTTGTCGGGGTGTGCTTTAAATCAGTTAAATTAATTAACATGTCATCGTTCGTATGAAAAATTGATTGTTGGATTATTTTCAAAATACGATCACGTAAATTCTTTGTTAATTTCTATGAAAAACAAGAACGATTGTTTAACATTTTACATCAAATTTTTTGTTCGTATTTGTGTCCGGTACTAATTTTAGAATGAGGCTCATGCTAAAATATTTCACCAATTCATTATCAAGAAGTAGGTAGATTAATGAGCCGTATTGTTGGAAATTAAATGGAATATTTGTTGCACTTTGTGACCATCCTAGCCTTAAAATTGCGTGCAAATTTGTTTCACATTGCGGTGTAATTAGGTGTTTTTCCCAATAAAATTTACTCAATTTCCAGTTGACAGTATCATTAAAAATTCGAATACAACAAACAATATCTCATTAAAAACACAATAAACAGGTAGATTCAACGTTTTATTACATAAACACGAATTCGAATAATTGGAAGCCAAATCGGTTTATGTTATAAATATTTCCGAATAAAAATCGTTTTTCTTTGAACAGAAAAACAAGATTTCTAATCGATCCAATGGATCACTTTTAAAAATAGATTTACCATCAATTTCATCGATAATTTCTCGAAAATTGCCCAATTGAAAGCCATGGGTGAAAGTATCCCGACAATTCGAACCGTTAACGAAACTTTGACCATCCGGACAGCATTTGATCAAACACCTTTGGCGCCGACAAACCCCATAATCCACCTCACAAACTCTTAATATCCGAACTTGATTATCACTAAAGTCACTATCAACACAATAACGATCACCATAAAGCCGCTGTAGATCATTTAATAGGCCAATAGTGACTGTGTGTTCCACAATTAAATCGTTAATGATTTTACAATTTAATAAGCCGATCTTCAGGTAATAACCATCGAATAAATCCGGTAAATTTCCGGAATGTTGACAGGAACGTGTTGTTGTATTGTAAAAATAATATAATGGACAACATTTCGGTATTGGATTGGTACTAATTGTGGTCCTTTCAATTAGCGAAAAATCGTCAATTTCAAAAAGTTTGAATTGATTATCGGCAATACCGACGCATAATTGACTGGAATTCCGTTGATTTGTTGTGAATTGTAAACGAGAATTTCGATTAATTCCACTACAATCCAATCGTGTTGCATTATCACTATTATTAGTGTTTATTAAAATATTATCACTAGTGCAACATTTGGGGTATTCGCTTTGTGTGAAACTATAAGAATTTTTAACAACAATCACCAATAATAATACAAAAATTCTAACACAACACATTGTTCACGGTTATTCTTCTCGTGTTCTTGACTATTGTTCTTCAATCGTGGATATGTGCGGCTTGGACGAGCTCTAAATTAGAACTAAACTTGTTTGATGAAAAATCCATTAGTGATCTCAATGTTGTGTGTACGTACAACAAATTAAAGTGAGACGAAATTAATTACATTAATATTGTTGGATTAAAATCGAATGCGTGTCAAACTTGTTGAATTCTTCGTTTTTCCTATCTCTCTTGGAACAACACAACCTTGTCGTTGAGAACTTGGAGGATTTCACAAAAATTCGAGTGAAAGTCATTGGAACCATTATAAACAAATAAAAGAAACGATTATTGTGACTTTCCGAGAGAAATTCTAATCACTCCATTGTTACATAAGATAATTCACCTTGAATCTCCGTTATGGACTTATCGGAAGTGACGTATTCGCTTAAATACCAGGATATTGGTAGTAATCATAACAAAAATGCATCTGTATAGTGTCCTAAATGTTCAAACCTACCATCATTGAATCTTCAACGTCACGATTGAATATTAATCATAAATATAAATAAAATACTTTGATGTTTATTATGATAACCTTCTAATACCATTTTTTTCTCTCTAATATAATTTATAGCATGCTACAATAGAAGTATAATAATAGAGTTCCATTATCACTAGTGGAACTAAATAATCCATCTAATGAGCTCGTTTAGCTCACATAACATCTAATTGATTTTGTAATTAGGTTCGATTTGAGTGATAACGGATGGTGGTATTCTTTAAAACTATTCTCCTTGGACTCTATCTGTATTTTTAGAGATTTACTTATAAGTCTATTTGATTATTCAGACGCGTCACATTATTAATATTACACCTGTTACCAATAAAATAATTGATATATGGGTACAATACTATCGAGAGATTCGACGATAGTTTAAAATTAGATGAACGAATTCGTATTGTTCATAGAAATTGGTACAAATAGCGATTTCATGGCGTTGTAGAGACACTTGTTTCTAGGAAAGAATGAAACCGGCGTCTAAGCGATACGATAGACGGTTTTTTTGGGAAATTCGAGCTCAATTTCTAGATACTTTCATCATTAACTAGCGAATCATAACGTGGAAAAAAATCACACAATTTAAGGCTTTAGTCTGAGAGAAAAGATAAAGTTTTGACTGGTAATCAAAGATTCGAAATTTACAATTTTTATCAAATTTCGCTAATAAAGTGTAAAAATAGACGTTTTTTTGAAAAGTTCGGGGTCGAGTCTAAATTTTGGAATACTTTCCTCATTACCCTAGAAAAATTTTAGTGGCTGAGTAGAGTTTTGACTTATAATCAAAATTTTTACAATTTCTTTTGAAATTAGCAATTTTCGCCAATAAGTCATGAAAATAAACGATTTATATCCTTATATCGGGAATATTTTCGAATTTACCACAGATTCTGAGCCTAAATCAGCTTTTTTGTGAAAATTTGCTCTTATTTTCTAGTTAATTTAGTCCCGAATTCTTGCACTATTAAAATATGCGTGTTTTTTAATCTTTGAATAAATTTTGCTACTGAATTGTGCAGAGAAAATGATCTTGGCATGTTCTTTGAGCAAAATTTTGAATTTCACTGCCCCCTAAAAGTATCTAAAAGTATCACTCGTTGAGAGACAGAGAGTCGAGTCGAAAAGCACCTCAACCAGATAGATAGTTTCACAAAAATTTTGAACACTGTTTTACGAAGAACTTCCCTCTATTCGTTTATTCATACTTCATTATGTAAAGAGTGAGCGTGGTTCCGCTAACGCATTCTTCTCAATGCAAAGCGTCAATTTTCGAAATTTTCGGAAACCCCAGTCGGATTTTCCAACGCTGTAGGGTCAGACATGTAGAGATGTGCATCTAGAATCGGATAGGATGTCTGTCATTTTGGTAGCTTCTGTAATTTTGGAATGACTCCAGTTTCGCCGTGTTATGGGATCTCCTAATTGAGTTTTAAAGCATCTTCTAAATTATGAAATTTTAGTAACTTCTGAAGCGTTAGAAGACACTTTTGACTGTTGGATTCAAAAGGCGAAAACTGATTGTGTTGGTTTCGTTAAGTGAAACGCCAAATTAAAAAATCATGTTTTATTTAAATAAAATTTCTCATAAATGACAATTTTTTGTATTAACTTAGATTATCACTAAAACTAAACTAGGTAAATAATGTCGCAATCAACTAATGGCATTATTTAAACATTTTCTAGATCTATTTCAAAGAAGAAAAAAATCTGAAGAACATATTCTTATGGCAAAATACACAAATAACATTTATTTTATTACATAATCCACATCTGGTTACAATATTGTTTTGAATTTTATAGATATATATGCATTTTAAATATATTTCATAACATCGATAAAATTCTATTAATTTTAAATCAGTTATTAAAATCTTTAAGGGTACATGAACTAACAAATATGAGGTTACAAATAAATTAAACACGAACACGTTACAAATATACCGTTATTGTTGAATAAAATGATTGAACGTACCTAATTAGAGAGCGCTAAATTTCTAAATTGTATCGAATTACGATTAATAAATAATAACTGTATCAATAATAATCATAATTAGTATATGTTTGTGTTCCAAAAAAATTACAATAATCCTAAAATCCAGTCAGTTAACGATTTATTTACAAAATCAAAAATTTTTGTTTGTTCTCTACTTTAATTATTCCTTTAATTTCTCTCTCAAAAATACTGCCGCCTCTCGTTCAGTCTCCATTTACTGATATGATTGCTGTCTGAACATGGCTGAAATCTCCTCGATTGTTTTATTTTTCGTTTCAGGTACCTTCTTCCAAATAAATAGACAGAACAGTAGATCCAAAATGACGAAGATTACAAACACACTTGCATGCATAACAGACTGGAAATTTTGTAAATTTTAATTGAAAAACAACAAATTAAAGTCTACAATTTCACCTCTAATGGTAGGAAGGATAAACCGACCAAGAAGTTAGCAGTCCAGTTGATACAAACGGCCAATGAAGCTGCAGTGGGTCTTGCGGATTGATTGAACAATTCCGATACTAAGAACCATGGAATCGAACCAGGACCAGTTGCGAACATTATTACATAAACCAGGACGCAGATGATACAGAAGACGCTGATCGCTTTGCCCAAATGCTAGAAAATTGGCGTTAGATTTCAATGTAATAGGAGTTTGAAATAGATTTACTTGTAGATAGATGAAAATTGTTAAAAGTAGGGTGACAAGAGTCATTCCGGCAAAACCAATTAGAAGTAACGTTTTACGGCCGGCTTTCTCTACCAGAATTAGCGAGATCACTGTCATGGCGACATTGATAGTGCCCATTCCGAGAGTTGCATACGTTGCATCGTTGCCTTGTAATCCGGCCATTTCGAAGATTTTCGTCGAGAAGAACATTACCTAAACATTTGAGAATTATTATCAATTAAATTAAGTAACAATATTAAAGTATTACAGCATTAATTCCACTAAGTTGTTGTGCGATCATAACAGTCAAAGCAATAATTAATGGTATCCTTAATGCACTATTCGTAATCAATTCTCTTATTGTAACTTTTGGCAACAATTTTGCAGCATCATTTTCTGCTTTCATTGCATCCATTTCATCATTAACAGCCATCGATCCTCTTAACCAAGATAATGCCTTCTGTGCTTTCACTTCATTGCCTTTCGCCAATAAATGTTTGGGTGATTCCGGACAAAATGGTAATGTTAACATTTGAAATAGCGCCGGTACAGCGGTCATAACAAACAAAACCGGCCAATGTTCATTCGTGCCCAATACCTCTTTCAAACTCAATATTTGCGATATTAAAATCGATATTGTTATCACTAATTGATAGACAGTACCAACGGCACCGCGCAGATTCATCGGTGAAATCTCGGATAGGTACATCGGTGCTAGACCGGCATTTAGACCGGAATTGATACCGATCAAAAAACGGCCCAAAATCAACATCTCGTATGAACTGGCGGCCTTCGAGAAACCCTCCGTTAAAACGGTTAATAAAACAAGGATATTGTTGAGTAATAGACCGCCTTTACGGCCGAATGTATCGGCAACAAAGCCGGTTATTGCACCACCAATCATGCCGCCTACACAGAAAATTGATACGGCAACGGACCATAAGATTGTGATGGTTTGACGGTCTGGAACGATTCCTGTACGATTCGTCATCACGTCCATCATCCATGTCTCTAGAATCTAAAATCGGGTGATTCATTAAAATTTGGCCGATGACGGTGCTGTAATTGTTACTTTTTGCGGATTGTTGATAACACCAGTGTTATAACCGTGCTGGAATGAAGAACCGAACGCTGCTGCCACGATAGCGAACGCCAATTTACCAGTCAGACCCTGTAAAAAACTTGACTTAAGACCGTTGTCGCTACAGTCAAGCCGACTGAAATATAATCGCTTGACTCTAAGGCGCTTTCATAAATTTTTAAACACGCGACCACATTTTCCCTCTAATTCTAATAACTCGATCCATAGTTTGAGAAATGTGGCTCTATTCGGTTCGATAAATTTAAAATTTGTAAATTTTCATTGATTTTGTGTAAAATCGCTTGTATTTTCTGTTTGTTCGCATGACGAATAGGAAAAATTCGAATGAAATTGCGCAATCAACTTCTCAAATGAAATTAATTTGCGAAATTTAAACAAATGGAGGCTACAAAGTTCGAAAAAAATTATAATATACAGGTCTGGTTCGATACAAAGTCTACGTATTGTTGAGATAAATCTATCGCGCCCCGTGTTATCTGTTCGAGTTTATCTAGCCGGTGCTGTATATTTTGATGTTTGTTGAACAGGAAAATAATAGGTAGCTTTATCGTTATGAAAACACGAATATGATAAAAATTACAAGATTTATAAAGTGCCTTGGCCGTTTCAAAGTTCGCGTTCTAAAATTATTTCGAAAAGATTTCGACACGAACCGTAATTGTTGAAAAAACTTTTTAGGAATTTCCAATTCATAAAAAACCGGTTCGTCTGTTTCCCGGTAGAGATCTATAATTTTCTTCCACCCATTATTCCTCATTATTATTCCATATTGTTTGTAAAACAAAACGACAAATATGATTTCTCATGTATTAAATACGACATCCGTTTCACTATTCAACTATGATTTTCAAATTCAACAGTTTCCGGTCATTAACTAGTCCATCAATAGACTTTTTAAAAAATAAACGAGACTAAAATGACACTTACACTACCCTCTTCTGATTGTTTCCGGTCATTTTTCCCATTCTCCGCTTTGACATCCGATTGTAAAGCCCGTTCACCACCGATTCCCATGACTGTTCGAATTTTAAACCAAGAAAAGTTTCAAGTTCATCAAAGATCTCCGGTTTACACTCCCAACACGTGTTGGTGTTAAACTCATTTAAAATAGTATTCAATGCGAGAACTCTATTTATAGCACAATTTTTTGGTCGTTATCGTTCTAAGAGAGAGGGTGTGCTATTGTGTACAAAACTACGATTGGTCCAAACTGGAGGCACGTCACTATCATTATTACACATATTATTGATAAAAAGTGACGTTTTTGAGATAAATCGGTCCGAATCGAATGGCTGTTGAGAATTTTGAAAAAAAATACAATAAAAATTCTAAATGACCCGGTTCATTTGCAACCAGTCGATTTTCGCTAAAATAACGGGGTGTTCTGGCTCTAAAATTGGGAAAATTCCGAATTTAAACTTCATCAATCCGAATTCAGTCAACTTGTCTTGTATGATTATTGATTTCTACCAAATCCGAGTTCAGAGATCATGCAATTCAGTCGAATAAAGTCGTATTGCATGTACTTTACTATCTCCACCAATTTCAATTGATAGATTTATTAGAGTGACGTGTTAAACGTTTAATTGGATATTTCAGTTACACTAATTTTATAAAAAGTGTTAAGAAATTAATTGAAATTTATTATAAAATGTGATGTTTGCTATTATTTGATGAATTGATGGCGAAATTTCGCAATGTTACATCATCTAAATGCTCCATTTTAAAAACAAAAAATTGCAAATTTACAAACAAATTGGGCTACACAAACTCGGCCGACTTGTCTGTTTTCTACCTTTTATAGGAGTAAAGTCAAGTTGTTCGAATTAAAATGAACACATTATAGATTCGTTTCTGTAGCGTGTATTTTGTAAATTTTTAGAATCCCAGACTACTGATTCCTCAAAATATTCGAAATAATGCAAATCTATAAGCATATCTATTCGAGGCTACTTGATCTCGGCCGACTTTGCTCATATAAACATCCGCTTATCGAATGTCAAAGTCGAGTTGTTCAAGTGTTGTTCTATAGCGCGTATTTTGTAACTTTTTGGAAATAATCTCGAATTGATTGTTCAAAAATTGGCAAAATTATTCGAATAATTCAATGGATCGTTTCGTTTATTTGCCAGTTATTTTTGTGAATGTCATTTCTAAACATATGGCTCTTAAATTTCACACTTATGAATAATTAAAATTTATTCAAATTAGATATATCGTTACCATATCCATTCCACCAAACAACCTTAACATATTTGTTGTTGCTATCGAATTGAATCAATGATAAACAGAAAAATAATTACAAGAAAGTTAATTTATCGAGAATGTGGATAGAAACTAGCTCGAACAAATATTTATACAGTTTATAACGCTCCAAATTCGCTCATGTTTTCCTATATAAACTGCACTTTTTTTTAAATGTATCAAGTCAAGTCGATTGTGCGCAATTAGACGGAGTATATGTAGACTGAATCTTTATAATTTGTGAAAGTTTACAAACAAGATAATTAGATGTTTCCAAGTAGACAAGACTTTCTTTATCCGTCGATAAATAGCTCGATAAATACAAAAATGCTAATGCTGTCCTCAAATATTGTCCACAATTTATCCAAATCATTGTTGAATTTAACTGATAAATAAATCTATTAAGTTGAAATTAAATTAAACTGGCGTTAATTTGTATGTTGAAAAGGAATACTAATTTCAATAGAATTTTAAATAATTTCTATAAATAGACTCGATTTGTATGTGATTTTAATATTTTTGGCATCAAATTAATCCATATATCACCCGAATTAATTAATTTTCGTCTAATAATAAAGACCTTGACCATTTCTATATTAATTCGATTAAATTGTAAATAATAGATATCTTTATAAATCAATAAATCGTTAATTTATAATTTTGATTGAAAACACTTAAACACAACAACAAAATTTGCGTTTCTCTTAAAATTCAATTTTAACGCGATTAAAACTGGTGGGCGTTTTAGATAAGAACATCCCAAACAAATTAAATTGTCTTGTTTTTCACAAATTAAAAGAAAAACTAACCTTCAACAGTTTCCTCCCCATTCTTTCGACTGAACAACACAAATGATAACAGAACAGAGGTACCGTGTGCGTTTTATCGTGGATAATAACCAGAACTGACCACCTGGTGAACCTGATAGAGTTCAGGTACAAACTGTTTCTATTGAAAAAAAAAAGCAAACAGTCCTATTACGGTGTATACAACTCGTTTCACATAAGGTACGCTCATTGGAACATCCACAAGAGCAATAATGAACAATGAACTCTGCGTGGATATGTGGGGGTCGGTCAACAATATTTTTCTAACGTTTAATAGACAGATACGTCATAATTGGTAGAATGAATTCAATTGAATTACAGGGGTCTAATGGATTAAATTCGTTGGAATTTTTCCTATTATCAGCGATAATTTGGGAGATTTCTAAGTTTTGAAGACTGAGCGATCGATTGGCGGATGTAAAATTTCCTGTGTTTACTGAAAATCGTCATTAAATAAACCCTGTTATAATTCTAGATGTTCAATGACCTTTTTCTATTGATTATCGACTCTATTATTGAGGAAAATTATAAGTAATTGTTCGTTAGGCTAAATTATCCAAATATTTGGTTGTTTTATCACAACTACTACATTCGTTTTGTCAATATTTAACTGATAAGAGGATTTTGATAAAATCCGACTTACCAAATCGTCTTTAGATTGGGCCGATACTGTACTGGAAGTGTGCGAATCGTTTTCTTTCTTGTCCAATTCTTTCCTCTGTTAATAATTAGCATTAATGGAAATGTTATTTTATGATTGATGAAATAATTACCTCCGATTCCATCCCTGATAACGCTAGGAAAATATTAGAAATTTTAGTGGGATCAATGATGTAAATAATGCCATATGTTAGTGTTTATACGTGCAAGAAACACAAAAATTCGGGGAAAACTATAATTGATAATTGTTAGTACCTTCGATAGATTGTTGTATTTATTCCAAATTGCTGGTGTTTATGTTGAGATTTTCCCGAAGTCGGCTAGGTACGTGACTTGGGAAAGCTCGTTCCGGAATAATCTGACCTTCCATCGTCCTGGAAACTGAAGCTTTCCCGAGTGACGTCATCGAGTCACGCGTACCGAATTTTCTCCAAAATCGCCGAAAAACAATTGCAAATTATTGAAAATTGCTATTTTTAGTTTGAGGAATTTGTGTTTTTGGTGTTGTTTTGTAATAAAAGTCAAGGTAATGGCATCCATGAGCACGTTGAGTTTATTTTTAAAAATCGATAAATAGAGGCACGGTCGTCGAAATCGGTCGGGATTGGTTGAAATCTGCGGGTGTGTCGGTAAATGGTCGGTGACGTTGGCGAATTTGGCGATATTAAGAAATTTCTAAACTTACGAAATATTGCAAAAGATAAATAATTGGAAATTTTACTCTATTTTTGTGTTTCTAATAGCGAGGTTATTAGAGTTACGCAACTGAACAAAATGCGTAATTCACAACTACCGATTTTCTTAAATCTTGTAAATGTACGAAACATGTGGTTTCTTACCCCATCAACAGGTTTCCGTGTCCTTCTTGTTAGATTCTCCGATGAATAGATCGGCACTTCTAAATCACTAACGTTGGATGAAATGCTGCCCTCGCGGCGGTTACGGTTCGGTATTTGCAGAAGTGCCATCGCCTGCGGTTCAAGATCACTTGGTGAAGATTTCACATAATGACTTTCCCGTACGAAACCGACGCCATCATCATCATCTTCATCGCGGCGATCCATTTTAATTTAATCTCGAAATCACCAGCAAACAAGATGAAAATCAAATATTTGTTTGCGGCGGATTATTTTATTAAATTGGCGAGGAAACAGTTTCATTAGATGTTAGAGAACTAAATGACCCCTTCAAAGACACACGACGCCGAGTACATCGGCGTCTGGACGCGTCGACATACAAATGGGTATTTTTTAAACTAACAACGTCACCGGTTTGCGTTATTTTTTAGTCGACCGAAAACATTAATTTTGCCAAAATAACAAAACTAAAACGAGACTCCTGACTTTTAAATCAAAACAAAACTCGGAAAATTGCCGTTTTTATGCAATTGTAAATCCGAAATAGACCAACGATTCCGAAATTAAGCCAAATCCAAGATGGATAAATGACACTTGGCAATTTTTCAAAATACCAACTGTATCTTTATCAGTAGCATCGCTTACATAACAATCTTTAAGATAACAATTGGGGAAATGCAACACCCGAATTACTGGGGCCTCTCTGACGGATTTTTTAAGAATTCTGACGCAAATCGGCTCCTTTGAGTCGCCAGATTTGAGCCAAAATTGCCCGCATTACGGTCCTGTTTTCGATTAGAAAATTATGTATATTTAGTTGTCTATGGTAATTATTGGAATTTTAACGCCTGATCTATAAATATCTAATAATTGGACTTACGTTTGTTTTTAATTAAAATTGTTATTTTCTAGTCACGCGTAGTCGTACTTGTTTATAAAAAAACAACGTTTAATATTAGGTTTTTTATCATCTTTATGTCTTTATCAATAAACTTAATTATTGTTGATTATTTTAACATATTTTATTAAAAATTATTGAAAATACAAGCCGTCAATAAATTTTATCGACGTCTTAAAACCCAATAATAGAAGTTAATCATCGAGGCAATCAAATTATATATAAAAAAATAAGATTGAGCAGATAAAATTGTTACATAAATATCCTAATATGTAGAAATGAATCGAAATTTAATCATTTTTCTTGTGTTTAGCGTCGCGTGAATTACCAAAATTACCACTTTTTCGTTTTCGGTTACCTTTCTGTTTTTCACGCAATTTCGTTACCGTCTGAGCTGTCTGTTTCAAATATTCCTCCTCTTCGTCGCCTTCTAATAATTTGAATTTAATTTTAATTTCATTAATTTCTAATTCATTATCGGTTAATTTTTTCATAAATTCAACACCGGCATTCTCTACAGACAATCGTATATGGCCATTTGTATCGCCTTTATTGAAATCAATAAATGCAATTGTAATATCTTCGAATTCTTTAAATTTCTCTTTAATATCTTCACGAGTTAGTTGTTTATCTTCCGGTATATTGGAGAATTGTAGAACTGCACCTTTTGGATATTCTAATTTCTTACATTTCTCATCTAATTTCGCCTGTTTCTTATCTTTACGCGCTTTTACTCTATCCTCATATTCCTTCTTTTTATCGGCATAATAATCACTCTGCCATTTCCGTATCAATTCAGTATCTTTATATTTAATACTCTCTTGTTCTACGAATTTTTTACAAGTTTCAAGATCTTTAAATACAACAAAACAGGAGCCTTTAAATTTGTGATCTTTCGTCGAACGACGGATACAACAATCGATAGGGCCGTGCGGCTCCAAAAAGTTGATAATATCACCCAAAGTTTCGTCCAATGGGAAACCCTTAGCGTACGCTACAACAATCATTTAACATAAAAACTACAAAAAATCCAACAAATTTACCAGTTCTTGTCATCAATTCCTTTTTACGATCATCCGTCAATTCTGGTACCGGCAAATCGGGATTGCGTCGTATCTTCTTTTTATCTTCGCTAACTTCAACAAGACCAGATTCCGATTTCTCAACGGCTGCAACTATTTCTGCGGGATCTTTCGATAATTCAGCTAAACGTTTAAACGTCAATAATAATTCTAAAGTTATCCAGCCGTCGTCCTCTTTAATTTTCTCTTGCATGAACTTGTCACGCGGCAAATTCAGATCACCGAAATAATATTCGATTTGGCGGATGATCATTTTCTCTAAATCAGTCGTCATTCTCTACAACACTCAAAATTATACTCGATATTAATTAGAAGATAATTATAACTTACTGTATTGATAATTAATAAACACGCTTCTCGTTTAATAACGCACTGTGATTAATTCGCATAACCTCACTTTGACAACTGTCAACAGTGTTGCCGGATTGCAATTGGAGATTTTCTATTCCCAATTTTGACCACGATTTGTTTGTCTATCTAGCATAACTATTAAAATTACGCTAAAATGACTAATCTGTGTTTGAAATAATTGAAATTGTTTATTTTATATGTTATTTTTGTATTTCTTGAATCACATGAAATTTCGTCAATCCGGCAATCAAGGCGGATGAGTAAAGCGTCATCTATGTAGACTAATTGTAGCGTGATATTTTTATAAATTTCACCTCAAATATTGCGGATATTCTTGAATTATTCTATCGATTTTGGGAATTTTTATCAAAATCGAGTTATAGGTTGAGTTTTCTTTGGTTAGTTTTGTTTTTTATTCGATTCGATTGTGTTCTGTTTGGAGAGAAAAATGCGCGCGCAGGTCGACAATTAGCCAGTGTGCTGTCAAAAGAAATCGTCGACCTTTTCTGGCCGGACCCCGTCAAAGGCGCATCAGTTTTTTCATATTTCTTAAATTATTTAAATCATCTCGACAATATGAGAATTTACAAAGATATTTTCACCGGTAATTATCATTTTTTGTTGATTTCTTTACGTTATTTTCGTTTAATAATTTAGATTTTAACGAAATTAAATTCTTAACCTATCTTTGTTGAAACTGTCATCTAACAGATTTTTCGATAATTTTCAGGTGATGAGATGTTCTCCGATTCCTATAAGATGAAATTAGTCGATGAAGTGATTTATGAAGTTTACGGTAAATTGGTACAACGTCGCCAAGATAATATTCAATTAGAGGGTGCGAATCCGTCAGCTGAAGAAGCCGATGAAGGTACTGATGTTAATGTTGAGTCTGGTGTTGATGTTGTTTTAAATCATAGATTATGTGAAACATATGCTTTCGGTGATAAAAAGTCCTATACCGGCTATTTAAAAGAATATATGAAAAAGTAAGTTTTCAATATTGTATGTTTCCTAATTTATAAAGAGTTATAAACGGTGATTGTGCATGATCTAATACTGGTTATTAGTAGATTTTGTACGATAATCAGAGCAATTCATGCTAGATTACTGTAGGCGAATTTGTGGGTAAATTTCTTGGAATTTATTTAGTTACTGGTTGCCTTACAATTCGTTTTGTTTTTCTAGATTGGTAGCAAAATTGGAAGAGAATTCGCCGGATCAAGTTGACATATTTAAAACGAATATGAATAAAGTAATGAAAGATATCTTGGGTAGGTTTAAAGAATTACAATTCTTTACTGGTGAATCCATGGATGTTGATGGTATGGTCGCTTTAATGGAATATAGAGAAATTGATGGGGAATCTGTGCCAGTTCTAATGTTTTTCAAACATGGCCTCGACGAAGAGAAATTCTAAGATATTTTGCTTTTTCTTAAACATTTAAAGAAGGAAACTGTTAATTGTTTTACCATTTTATTTATTATATTTAATGGAAAAAATCCAACTAATACGGTGATGATGTTCTGTTCTAAATTGCGAGATTGGCCAATTTGAAAACAAAGTTTATACTCTAAAGCGTAATAAAAATTACTTTTATAAAAAATTACGTTCGTCTACAAATTCCCAAACTTGCACATTAATCCTGTAATTATGGCAAATTTCTAAAGTGATTGCTTTTTAATTAGTTTTCTCTTTAATTACTAGTAAATTGGTGAAGTTAATCAGCCGAGGGCATCTAGTGTCCTTTGATTATTGGCTAATTGTTTTTTCCATGTGTTGCTCATGCGTATTTGAACGAATCAATATGGTTATGTGGGTTGACACCTGTCAATTCCCAAGGTCACAACATTGATTTTTTAGGTTAAGCCGTTTTTCGTTCAAATGCGCCTTCTCGAAGGCACTTTTTATCGGTGGTTGTTGTTGTTAATGCAACAACAACAAAATTAAATTGACGATAATGTCGTCACGTGTGAAATGTAAAATAAATTCGGATGGTAGTGTATGTTTATCGGATATATTGGATTCGTTTAATTCGTCAATTAAAGAGGAACATGCCTGGGCATTGTGCTATCAATGTGCGAAATACTATAAAGAATGCTTATTGATGAATAAATCCGATATTTATATAGCCACAGATGTTCAACATGTTTATCTACAAACTGATGGTAATGTACATGAGAATACGATTATTGTCACCAATATAGAACAATCGAGACGTTTATATCGTTGCGAGAAAGATCTTGTAGCAGGCCTGGGGATTGTTATTTATAATGTACTCGATAAGAATAACGATAATGATGATGAACGTGTTATTAGTCACGATTTAGAACAATTGATCAGCGATATGGTAACGGAGGAATCGCCAACTATAACGAGCGGATCGTCGACTTCATCACAACACCATGAGACCGATGATGAGGGCATCGAGCGCGATGCCGACGAACATTACGATGAAACAATAAATAAATCGACGATACAATTGAATTTGAATGATGTGATACGTCGTTGTGAATTACATTTAGGCACATTAACCAAACAACAATCGGAGGCCCATTATAAGGCTGTTGTGCGCGCCCTAGTTGCTGAAGCTTTAGAGCTATCAACATTCCTCGAACGGGTCGCTCAAGGTACTGTGAATCTACCGACGAATTCGAAACAGGCCGATTTAGAACAATTGAAATTCTCCGATTGGGCGAAATTTTGGGTGCAAGTAATGAACGAATTGCGGATGGGTGTTAAATTGAAGAAAGTCCATTATAGTAAAGCTCCAATCGAATACGAATTAACACCGTACGAGATATTAATGAAGGATATCCGATCGTGCCGGTATAATCTGCGTAAGATTATGGTGAATGGTGATGTACCGTCGCGAGTCACTAAAGATGCTCACGCTATTATTTTGGAATTTATTCGATCTAGACCGCCGTTGAAGAAGGTGACGGATCGGAAATTACCGCCACAGAAACGCACATTGACACCACGCGAACAATTATTGAATTCGATCAAGAAAGGCAGGAAATTACGCCCGGTTTCCAGGTGATTCCCCAACGAATTTCCGATCATTTTTAATAATTCCGATGATTTCAGATCGAGTTGTTTGAAGAGTGATTCCAAACAACCCGTACAAGAGGAGGCGCCGAAATCGAATCGGCGCTTAATTAAAGTCGATTTCTCCCAATTTAACGACGATTACGATGATGATGACGGTACAACTACAATTTTCGATAGTCCGGATTCAACAAGCGAACCGGGCTTATGGGGCAGTGAAGTTTTGCAAATTTGTGATAATAACATTTTAGAACCGTACGATTTAGCCACACAAGATCTAAATTTACGTTCATCTAATCGTCGACATACGTTAGAAGTCTACAATGGTGGTAATACGCCAAATGTTGGTTGTTATTCGGTACCGCAATCACGGCCCGGTTCACGACAATCATGCAATAGTAGTGAAGCCGAATCGGTTCATAATTTGGAGCCTGATGTTGCTCAAGCTATACAGGATGAATTGATAAGTCCGCGCACTTGGCAAGATACAATATCGTTAGATGATCGTTTATCGTTAACTTTATCAGAAATCGTGCATATCCGTACTGTTTTAACGAAAGCCGAATTGGAGGCATTGCCGGTCGAGGGTCGTGTCCGGCACGATGTCGAAGCAAGAAAGGTGTGTTTTCTATGTTTGAAAACACGCTTCGGTATATTCGGACCGTGGGGGCAACGGTGTACATTATGTAAACGCACAGTATGTACACGATGTTACAGCAAAATGAATATACCGATGGAGCATTTCTCTAGTGTTCCTGTCGTATTGTTGAGTCCAAGTATTATGTGTTCACCGGACGACGAACACAGTTCATCTACATTCCCGAAGGCGTTCATCAACAATCGCATGATGGAAACATCGTCAATATCAACACCATCAACATCGGCCGATCATAGTCCGATTACAACCAGCCCGAAACCGTCGCCACTACCGCCGCCAGCCAGCCCGATGACCAGCAGTACGATCAGCGATCCGGGATCATCGTTGAATCGTTTACGTTCGCGGGCTAGTGCCGTTGGACGGGCGGCTAGAGTTGTCGACAAGTTCAAAGGCTCCCAAATGGTCGTCTGTCATGATTGTCGGATGTTGGTATTGCAGATCATCAAATCGGCGCGTGCTAATCGTTCAGCTATACGGAATAAAACGCTACAAAGTCTCACCTTGAATCTGTCACCTGTATTCTAATTCTAATCTAATTTGAGAAAACCCCTCAACTAAAGGAAAACAAGTTTGCCTTTGGTTGAGCGATTTTCTCAAATTAGAGTTAACTCAGTCAGTAGTGATGTATTTTTTTTTTAATTTAGATATTGTTGATTATTTATATTTATTTTATTTGAAATAATTGGCGATATTTTACCGGATCAATGTTGAATAGAGAATTTTATTGTATTTAAGATAATAGAAAGAATTATTTAATTTTGATAATTGTGATTTTATGTAATAAAAAATCTATCTATATATATTTCAAAGTTCAAACTATAACAAATAAAATGTTTATTGTTCGAGATTATGTCGAAATCGTGCTGTTTTATTAAAAAATCACTGACTACAATTTTTAAATTTAGCGCCAATACAAATAGGGGGCGCTCTATGTTACGGTATAATTAGATTTGTGTATAAAGAGTTGTCTAAACAAAGGCGTAATGTCTACCTTATTTTTATAGTTTGTAAATTTAATGTTTAATCAACGAATTTAATTAATTTTGTAATTATAGAATAATTTCTTAGACTACAATAACCAACAATTACTTTATGGTAAGTAGAAATTATTTCTTTATTGCTTTACAACAAAAAATATGTTTGGGGTTATAATTTCAAATTACATAAAATTTACTAATTAATTAATATTTAAATTAGTAAAAAACGAGTAATTCCACCCAAATAAGCTGTAAATAGTCTCGAAATCAATAAAATACGCTATTCTATGAAAATAACAATAATAATAAGAATAATAATAGACATTTAAATTATAGATATTTTAATTATAGTTTCAACCCTACAGTTTTATTATTATTATTATTATTGTGGGGGTTGTTGTGACGTCATAGTATGATTCAGAAGCGTCGTCGTTATGTCGTCGCGGCGCTGGCGCCCCATGCCAACTATGATAATATGTATAACAGTTGGCGCCGGGTTTATATATACGTATTTAGAGACGCAACGTTCATTTGTTTTCGCAACAAGCCTACTCGATTTGGGTTAAACAGTATTTCTGATTTTTCTTCTTATCGGAGAAAATTTTCGATAACAGTAATGCGTTTAGAAACGTAATCCGGTGATAATGTTGAGAAATTCGATGGATCCGGTAGTGGCGCCGTATGTTGATTTAAATAAATACCAAGGTAATTTAATCGTTTACTTGTTATTATTTTGATTTCGGTTGTTATAATAATAATAAGATTGAATAGTGGGATTGTTATTGATTCAGATTCGGGTCACGTAATATATTCATTTATTATTGTTTTTTTATGTTAGTATGTAGCGTGAATATTTATAAATTCCACTGTATAGCTAGAGGGTTTCCAAAAGTAGTTGTTTTGAAGATAATTAAACGACTACGTAATTGTGTTGATTAGGAGACAATAATGTGCCAAGGTTCTCGTTGTTGAGCCAATATTCATCGCCAATTCAAATTAAGTTCGGTGTATCGGTTGTTGAATATTCAAACGGTCTTCAATAAAACGTCGACTATCAAGCAGTAAAATGAGTTTAGTTGTTCACTAAACCGTAATATTGCCCCGTTAATAAAACAAGTCGTAAGTTTATCAACTATACGGCGTCCTTCGTTTCTATTTTTACCAGTTGTTTTCGAACATTGTCACAATTTCGAAATTGCGAATTTTTGAAATTTGTCTCGTTTTTCTTGGTTCACAGACGATGAGGGCTACATTTTGGACGAGAAGCCTGGCAGCCACGTGCTGCAACAACAGTGGGTTACGTTGACGGCAAGCATGTGGCCGGAACCGACAACTGCCTCATCCAGAGGCTGGCGAATCTCAGCTGAACGTCTTCCAATATTGGCGGCCGTCTTCTGCGGTGCAGCATTAATAGTCTGTTTATTTTGTGCATTTCTCTTCTATCGTTGTTGTATTATGCCACGCAAAGATAAACATTACTGTAAGTTGGATAGTAACTACGAAATTTCCGGTCAGAAATGTTCAATTTCCTTATTTCCAAATTGCGATTGGATAGGTTTCCGGAAAACAGATGGAACTTCAACTCAAATACCGCCACCGATTGCTTCATCATCGTCATCCAATTATCAAACCAATCACCAAACGGCTGTCTATGCTGAACAGCAGAAAGGCTCGAAATGGGGGTATACGAACCGAATTGTAAATACAACGGCTCCGACAACGGTCTGGCAGCAAGCCAATTGGGCGCAATGTAAACAATGTACAGGATTATGTCCACCTGTGCCGAGAAGCAGTAGTCATCCTGGATCCGCGCAAGTACAACTCTACGATTCTTAATGATAAACAATTAAAAAATCAAAATTTTAGAATAATTCTGGTAAAAAACAACGACCAGTAAGCCAACCAGTTCAATTATCGGTACCGACAAATGGGGAAATTGTACCGAAAACACCAATGCCGGAAATTTCCGAATTTTCCGTACAAAACGTCCAATACGCCTCCAGTAGTAGTAAGTCCAATTATTCCATACAATAATCGAATCATTAACGTCGTTAATTTAGTTCTGGACGAGGTCGGCGTGAATGACGACCATCGAATCAACGAACCAACGCTAAAAACTCGAAGTTTACCGGCTTGGGTGCGCTCGAAACCGCGCCCCTTGTCCACTGAAGACGATTTAAAACGATCTTTATGCAAAGGTTTGCATTTTTCTTCATGACTCGTGTTCGATTTTTGAGTAATGAATGAATTTCAGGTGAATTTTAGCAAGAAACGAAAGAATCGAATGCGCAACGATGAGGCCGCCATTATAGCGTTAAGTAAATCTAGAAGCCAGTTTTTACATAAAGATACCGATTCATTAGTGGATAATGAAGCGGTTATTGTTTACGATGAGCGTACAGCTCTCTAATTATTAAAGGCAGAAAAATATGAAACATATCGCGAAGACTTTATAACGTGACAAATAATTTTTCACTTTAATTAAAAACGAAAAAAACAATCGAGATCATATTTCACTGTGATAATCTATTATCGATCGACACGATCTAATAAGACTGCATTATTGCAATTTATATCATTTACCAGTTGGGTATAGTTATAATTATCATATTTAAGCGTATCTTCGAATATTCAATAATATAATTGATAATAATCGGTAGAAACAAGGTAGACTTGAGTGTGATTTTCCAAGAAATTTTCCAAACGGCGAAAATAATGGAAATTAGAAATATTCAAATTATTTAAAAAATTGTGGGCCAATATAGTTTTTAATCAAGTTTAAATTGATCTGCATTGTAAACAGATTGGCTTAATTAGATCCCAAAATTTGTTTCTTTCAAATTATTGAAATCTTTAATAGATTATTTTTTGTACAAATTATTTAAATTCTCTCTTATTTAATGTAATTTATATAAAATAAAAACGAACCGTAACAATCCAAAATTTCTTTAATAGTCCAGATTTCCTTTATTATTTTTAAACTTGTAACTGGGCTAATTCCTTCAATAATTCATCTTCTGTTTTCAATTTTGCCAATTGATTAATTTCCAATGTTTTACCTTGCGCTTGTTGTTCTTTCAATTTCTCAATAGCGTCCAATTTCTACAAAATCCAACAATAAGAATCAATTATAATCAAATTAAAATCACCACCTTTTTGATATTTTTCAACTTCTTATCCTTTTCAGGATCACCACTTAATGTAATTTTTATATTACTAACGAACCCAGGACTGTTACTTTCCACATCCTCACCTTCCTTCTTGCGCGCTTTCTTAGCTTCGCGTTTTTTCTTCTGCTTTGAAGCGGCTTTAGATTGATTGTCTATAACAATAAAAAATAACACCAAATATTTCAAATGTTGGTAATAATTTACCAAATTTAGACGGTCCATCATCATCGTCTAATTTGAAACTAACAGCCGGTCGGTTGCGCGCTGAAGGGGGCCGGTAGACTTCCTTCGACGCCAACGGTTGACTAGACCTGATACCTTCAACTTTCTGCGACGTAATTTCCGGTTCTTTGAACGTATTTTTCGGATAATTCTGCAATAAATTCGAGGATAAATCAAATTTTCAATTTCTAATAAAACAAACCTTCCAACAAACATCGTATAATTCTTCTTGTTGTTCCACCAATTTCTCGTAAAGTAAAACACCGGAATAATGCCAAAGTTTATAACCGTTTCCGATACGTAACCGTGGTGCTGTAGTGGCAGTTAAAAAGTGGACACCATCCGGCGCCCAATGTAGTAGAGTTGTATCGGCCGCCTCACACGAACCGATCAATTTTCGTGTTGCTGTATCCCAAATTTCGACATGTCCACGAAGATTACCAAAACCACCTAAAAGTACCAAATTTCCGTGCGGATTATAATGAATCACGTTCCGCGGTCCGGTTCCGAATTCAAAAACCGGTTCACATTTCAAATTAAAAATTGTCGCTTTCGCCGGTACAAAACCGTAAATTACACAAAATTCGTGATTCTTCGGCGACCATGCAACACTATAGATTGGTCCATCTTTACTCATCGTTATCATAGCCGTTTGTCCGGTGATACTCATAAAATGTAGACCTTGTTTCCCGTAATAGGAACCACCAGTTTTATCAACTTCTGTACTTGTCAATAGTAGGGCATTATTGCCTTTTGTATTCCAATAGAATTCAACTTTGTCAGCTTGAAAGAAACTTTTATTGGCTACAGCATCTTGTGCACCGAAATTTGGATGTTTGAAGATTTTGCCAAATGATGGTTGACCCGAAACACCAGGTGTGTGTGTTAAAATAAAATAAGTACCGATATTCGGTGATAGACTGTATGAGGAGATTTTATACGAATTCAATCGCGCCACGATTCGTTCGAAATTTAAATCTTCATAAACTACAACATCAGTATTAACGACTCTAGTGAACAGTTTTTCATCGGCACTCCATTGGGGCTCCCTAATAAACATCAAATTGAAAAATTGTACATAAAAACACAAAAATTATACCAATTTGTTTGTTTTTTGTGGACGAAACTCTTCACCAATTCCCCATTCTCTGTCCTGTAGATGTTCAAATTCGGTTTACCTTCTGGATCAGTTTTCGTTACAACAAATTGTTCCCAACTCATCAAAAATGTGCCTTTTGGTGAGAAAGCTAAATGCGAGGTTTTTGTGTTTTCAATCGTTGCCAACGTTTTCCACGACTCCGTTTCAACAATTTTCAAACTACAACAAAACCCAATTGGAATACAATTTATTTCTTATTGAAAAACTCACCATAAACCATCAACGTAAGCAAAATATCTACCATCAGGACTGAACAGAATTGTCTTACATGTTTTACTTGCAACCGGTTCGAAATCATCAAGATTCTCGACTTTTGGTAATCCTTTACTGATGGACACTCCACTCGAACTGCGAGCTATAAAAAATTTTAGTTTAATCTCATTTAAATTGGATTAAATTCGGACTTACTAGCAAACGGAATCACAGTTGTCATTTTTTGAGGTTAACAAACAACACGTGCTAGAAAAACTATAAATCTTGTTGAAATTGATACGTTATTGAGACATTTTCGTGTAGAATTATCCGATTCGGATGGAACTACAAATATTATTATTAAATTATTTAAATAAATTCATCTTTTAACAAATAGAACTTAGCTACCGCCACCAAAACTATTTAGTTCAAAATGGACGCAGCAGTTGAACTACTTCATAATTGACATTTGGAAATTATTAAATAATTCAATATTTTATTTAATAATTATCTTCAATAAATCCAAAATTTAGCAATAAAATGAAAAATCTCCATAATAAAGGCAATCTTATTTTCAATTTAAATAAAAATAAATTGTGAGGTTAAGTCGGAAATAAGCAAGCTCTTTTTACAAGTCAAAATTCAAGTCAAAATGTAATGTTGCCACATTCACCAATTTTTCAGCAGACGCTTTCTCTAGTTATTTCTTTAACTGGATTTTAAGGAAATCCGACTGTTTTTCTTCTATTTTGGAGGCCTAAAGTGGAAAAAAGAGCATGTTTCACCAAAATAAGAACATTTGTTTTGATTTTATACGAACTTTGTGATAATTTTAATGAATTTAGCGTAATTCATGACTTACGGAACTGCATATTTTAGGATTTATTTAATAGAGATCGAAAATATCACCATATAATACTTATTTTAAATAGTAATTAAACAATCAATAATTGAAAAAAATCCACTTTAGGGGATGATTTCATAACCAATCATGTACTACGAGAATAATATTTCAAATTATCCCCAATTTAACTACGGTTTTTGAGAAAACCGTAGTTAAATTGGGGATAATTTGAAATATTATTAATTTATCCTTTAATAATTTTTATACATATCTTCTATTTAATCATTCTAAGTCACCCCCAATTTGACCACGGTTATTTCAAATTACCTCGACGTTTTGTAGTTATACCCCTCTATAATCATCATATCTTGCATTCTAAGTTGTTATAATGGTCAAGTCATTTGCTATCGAAGAGTTACTCAAAAATTAAATTTGTTTAATATGAATAAATAATTCTTTTAATTTTCAACAAATACTTTATTAAAAAAATTTAACTTTTAGTAAATTTTGAAACACATTTAATCTTATTTGGTACAAATTGAAACAAGAAAGCATTAAAAAGGCTAGTAAAAGATTAAGAATCGGTTAAAACTGTTAAAATGGCTCTTAAAATTATAAAACAACGAATAAATTCCAAAATAAATAAAAATCTACGGATTTTTGGCATTTAGAGCCGGCAACGTTGCGAAAATAAATTATGTTTGGTGAAATTGTCGCAGCATTATATCTATCTCTTTTTAATGTATTAGATTCGTAGTTTCTATCTTTGTTGCTGAAATTTGTTGACAGTTTACAATTTCCATAACCTCAAATTTTTACGATTCGGAAATTTGATTTTCGAAAAATTCGCTACTGCTGAATGCTGATTTACCAAAAATGGAAAAATTTGGGACTTTTGTCAAAGGAAAATGTATGGCAATGTGTCGTAAAGAAGAAATGAAAATATAAGATTGAGGTTATGTTTACTTGCCTCCAAAAATAATCAAATTTATTTTCAAGAATATGCGTTAAAATGGTATCAGGTGCTGAACATAATCGTCTGCTGCTGGGAAATCATTCAACAATGAAAATAACTTACGACCACCTGAAATTCTATCAAAAACAATCAGCTACTATTATTCGAGTAATCTACAACCCTTAACCCCTTGCCTTACGAATCGAGCGACGATTGTGTGTGCCATTTTCGATGCAAGCTTTTCTCATGCGTCGTGACCAGAAGCAGTTTCATCACAGGCTAAATTGTGACCAAGCCAATGGATATTAATCGTACTGCATTTATTATTTAATCAAACCACAGAGTTTGATAATTATATTTCATTGTTATTTAAAAAATGCAACTGTAACAAACAATAACGCAAAAACAAAAACATTATCACGTAAAAACAATAACGTGTCTGATACGTGATTTTCACTTTAGGCGAGAAAGAATCATCACGTGTGTGTGATACGATGTTCTCATTTTAGGCACAGCTGTACGATCACGTCTCCCATTCGTTGTTTTAAAGGCAAAGGGTTAATAACATTTGACAACACTGAATATAATTTTTTAGAGTAGTTGTTGACCTATTACTATGGCACAAAAAATACGACTTTATTGCAAATAGATTACGTACAATCAGACAAGATATGATCATTCAGAATTTATCGTTAGACGATAGTTTACTCCAACCAATGTATATGCAGTTTAGTAGAAATCAATAATTTCGATCCATTTCTTAACAGGAATTTACAGCAGGAGCGTTTAAAGAAATTATTAAGCTGCTATGATTGTTACGATCAATTATTGAATAACTGTATTGCAATTCCTGAAATGAATAAACATAACGAGAAACTAATTGAAGATAGAGTAGAAGTTGAATATTTAATCTTCAATACTGGCAACGAAGAAGCCCTCTATAACATTTATCACGCTTTGGTTACCAAAAATAATATTGATATTTTAGTAATCCTATATTGAAATTATCGGTAGCTAACGATTGGTTAAAAAAATGTTAGAATTATACCGAAATTGCCGACATTACTAGCAGCAGTTGCTTGATTACATCTGCCTGAAATGAGAAGGCAACCATTTTTTAAGTATTTATAATACTGAATTAATTAATTAAATAATTAATTACAATATTATCAATTGCAACTGTTTTATCTTTGATATTTCACAAAGCCTGAAAAATTATTAGCTTTTATTATTATTTGTACAAGTTGCTGATAAGTTTCAAGTACTTTTAGAACTTTCTCTATAGCAACTGGATCCTTGTGTACAACACTACTTTTCAAATTAACTAATGTTGATGGATAATGACCAACGAAAGTCGTTATAATATCACTGTATTCAATTTTTATCACTAATCTATATCCCTTTCAGTCATTGTAATCTTTTCAGCGATTCCTTTGAATTTTGCTTTAATCTTAAATAGTCCAATACAATTTTTATTCTCCAACAATTTTTTAATTGTAATCAAATTGGATTTTGTTTCTTGTTTCTGTCGTTGTTTATTATCATCATCGTTGTCAACGATTTTATCAACTTGATTTAAATGAGCATCAATATCGATATCATCAAAGAAATCATCATTTAATCCATTTGCTGTCATTGTTGTTACAATTTGATTACTAGCTCGATTCTCATTTAAATGCTCTCGTTCAGTTTCAAGTAAACAATCAATTTCTTCCGCAATCATCCTCTCATCTTCCGTAATTAATTGTCGTTGATTGAAACCGTCTTGAGCATTCCTAGTCGGCTCAATTCTTATTTCTTCAACGATAGCAGTCTGTTCTATTTGTTGTGGATTTGGATTCAACGGTAGATTCAAATGTTTAGCTAAAACATTCTCGGCAGCATTTGCTACTAGCAATTCCCCAACATGACTGGTCAACCACGACGTACGTACAGTGATTGGTCCAATAAGACGTAATTTGACGCCTGGCATTAAATTAACATTCAACATTGGTATTGTTCGATATTCAGTAGCTTGTCTCTCTTGTACACCATCAGTTAATGCCAATTGCAACATACGTTTACTGTCAATCTTCTCATCGATATGATCATTGTTTTTTCAATGGATCATTCTTGTTGCGTAAATTCTGTAATTGTCACAATTTCAGTTTTGGTACATCGGTAATTTCCATCAATTGTAAACAATAAATATCCGTTAATGTAAAATGAGTTTTTAATGATTGGTTTTTAGGTAAAATTTCCAATTCTACATCACGTAAATCTAGCAAAAACCATTGTTCGTAGACTTGAGATTGTAATTGATTTTGTGTATAATTATTTGTTAATACTTCATCTTTACACCATTTTATACAACTCTCCAACCATACATCAGACAATTTTATATTTTGCGACGTGAAAAACCGTTTTATTTGAATTGTTTCATTATTTTTGCGACATTGTATTGTAATTTGAGGTTAGGTTGAATCGACGTAAATTACGAATTGAAAATTTAAATCAAAATGCAATGTTGCCATATTCACTGATTTTTCAGCAACTTTTTCCTCTAGTATTTCTTTTCACTAGATTTTAAGGAAATGCGACTGTTTTTCTTCTATTTTGGAGTTTTAAAGTGGAAAAAAGAGCATATTTTACCAAAACAATAACATTTATTTTGATTTTACACAAACTTTGAAATAATTTTAATAAATTTAGCGTAATTCTTGACTTGTGAACACATATTTTAGGATTTATTTAATAGAGGTGTAAAATATCACCGTACTTATTTTAAATAATAATTAAACAATGAAAAATCGAAAAAAGTCTACTTCAGGGGATGATTTAATTACGAACCACGATAATATTATTCCAAATTATCCCAAATGTAACTACTAGCTACTAGTTTTCTAAGCCTATCGAGTTTTCTCAATTAATTTACCATTTGATAATTTTACTATCTTGCATTTTAATCATTCCAAGTCATCCCCAATTTAACCACTATTTTTAATTCTAATTACCTCTTTTTACAGTGCCTGATTAAACTTGCTTTTTAAGTTTGGTTGTTATAAGTGATTTGTTATAAAGTAAGGATTGTTGTTCGAATAAAAATATTATTTGAATTACTGAAAAATGTAGCAACGTTCAATTTGTTTAATAGGAATAAATAATGCTTTTAATTTTCAACAAATTCAATTTTTTTAAATATATAAATTTTAGTGATTTTTGAAGCAAATTTAATCATATTTGGTCTAGATTGAAACAAGAAAGCATTAAAAGAGCCGGTAAAAGATCAATATTCAGTTAAAATAATTAAAATAACCTTCGAAATTATAAAACAACTAATAAATTCCAAAGTAAATAAAAATCTACGGATTTTTGCCATTTAGAGCCGGCAACATCTCAAAAATAAATTCAGTTTGATGAAATTCTCGCCGTAATAGATCTATCTCTTTTCAATATAAATTAGATTCGTATTTTCTATCTTTGTTGTTGAAATTTGTTGTTGACAGTTTACAATTTCCATAACCTCAAACTTTTATGATTGTAAAATTTTATTTTCGAAAAATTCGCTACTACTCTACTCAACTCTGATTTACAAAAAATGGAAAAATTTTGGACTTTCATCAAAGGAAAATGTTTGGAAATGTGTCCTAAAGAAGGAATGAAAATATAAGATTGAGGTTATGTTTACCTGCGTCCAAAAAGAAACAAGTTTATTTTCAAGAATAAAGAGGTAAAATGAGAATTTATTGCATGTATTAGAAATGGTACCAGGTGCTGAACATAATCGTCTGCTGCTGCGAAATCATTGAACAATGAAAATAATTTACGACCACCTAAAATCCTACCAAAAACAATCAGCTGCTTATTTGAGTAATCTATAACAACCCTTAATAATAACATTTATTAACACTGAATATAGTTTTTTAGAGTAGTTGTTGTCCTATTATTATGGCCCATAGAATACAAATTTATTGCAGATAGATTACTTACAATCGGATCGGATACGATCATTCAGAATGTATCGTTAGACGATTCAATAAATTTACTCCAACCGATGTATATGCAGCCTATAAATTAAGTACTTAACAGGAATCATTTACAGCAGGAGTGTTTAAAGAAATTATTAAACTGCTATGATTGTTAAGAAATGAATCAACATAACGAGAAACTAATTGAAGATAGAGTAGAAGTTAAAGCTTTATATTTAATCTTCAATACTGTTAACGAAGAAGCACTCTATAAGTATAACATTTATTCTGCATTGATTATCAAAAATAATATTAATATTTTACTAATCCTATATTGAAATTATCGTTAGCTAATATCTGAAACGATTGGTAGAAAAAATATTACTGGAGGTTCTTCAAATAAAGCTTGGATATAATTTTTTTGTAATTATAAAATTTTAGACGTCAAAGTCGAAGAAAACATTACCACTGGAAACTTTACCAACAATTCTTCAGAATATGGCCTGTTATTTGAATTGTTTACCATTAGAAATTGCGTTAGTTTCGAATACTCCGTTGTGGAGTTCTGTTCTACAACAACTTGAAAATGTACAGAAGAATGCAATTTATATTGAACACATTCGATGATATTACGCCATTATAGTTTTATGATTTCTATTTTCAAAATAACACAAACTTCCCAGCATAAGGTCGGTACTTTATTTGATATACCAAGTGGGTCATCACGGATTATAAGTTCTTACGGCAATTGCCATTATTTGGAGAGTTATCTGAAATTTTTTTCAAGATTTTGTAGGAGGATCCCTGATTATTTTAGCAAAATTTGGACCTCGTAACTTGTTTGAAAGTTGGTCAAAGGACGCTCGTTTCTGACTTTGTCGCAACTTTCAAAAAGGAGTTGCATATGTCAAATGACACAGAATGACTTAAGGATGCTTCCAACATTAATTTTTTTCGTTTCTCTCATTACATGGTGTCAATCAAACGCAAAATTCACGTCAAATAGCTGATCATACACAAACAATAATGGCCGGATTTGCTGAACAACCGAAAACATCCGTCCTACATATGTCTTCCTTATTTCATACATTCGTTTTATGCCAACTGTGGACAGTCTATTTAGAACAAAGTTTAAATACACACATGCCGATAACGGAAGCTTATAATGTAACTATGAATAGATTATTCGAATTTTGGGGTAAAGTAACACAGTGTATACTCCAATTAATAGAACAATAAAAAATGGTGATCATTTAATTAATCAATTAACAATTAAACAAAACTATGTAATTTCGTTTTTAGTTAAGCGAAATAGTGACTCTCCATTTTTTGAGTATGTTAGAAGCTCTACTAGAGTGCCACTCAACTTTCATTGCTAAACTTCTACCAGTACTTTGTTCTAACCAAATTCAAGTATAAAAATGCTATTTTAATGATACAGGGATGCTTCGAAAATGATATTCAGACGGCTTTAGTCGTCGATTTTGGTCAATAATATGAGAAATTAACTTACAATTAGATTTATCACTTACCGCTATTTTTGGCGAAAAAAATATCTTGTCCACTTAGTTTGTTATAAATTGTAACTTCCATTTAGTTCTTGATGCGTCCCTGGAGAATCATGAGAATTACAATGATAAAAATTTAATATTTTAGCTACGTGGACATTTGCAAGTGCGTTTACAAAACTGTCATAACTTCCCACCAACAATACATTCAGAAATACTACCCGATAAAGTGAAAGATTACAATTTAAAATGGGACAAATCGAATTACAATCGTCAACAGCGACCCATTTCTATTCGTTATAAGAATTAATTGTTATTAATATTATAGAAGCATTTATACGTGAATAAAGAGATAAAATTATAATTAGATTTAATTATAAGGAAAAATGGTGGATGCCCGTTCATCATCTCAATACGGATCTGTTGTCATTGGCATTAATTCAAAAGTAATAAATACGCCTCTTTATCAACAGATTTTGCTAAAATTTGTAAAAATTTGCTCATGTTATCAAATTTTTCCCCAAGAGCTTGAAAATTTTTTCTTCCATAAAAGTGCTGGTAGTTTGAATGAACAAAATTCAGAAATTTATTTTATAAAAAATTCAGTCTAACAATAATTTATGAACTGTTTCTATACTTGTCTTCTACCATACATTCGTGTATTGGAGGAACTGTTTTCTTATCAATTACACATTTCTTATTAAAATGAATTACGATCAACCAACAGTAATATTTCAATTCTTTAACAATTTGTTCATGTGAACCACAAATTAGAATATTTTCCAAGTCTTCTAATGGAAAATCTAAATGATTGACTACAATAAGCTTGACACACCATCGGTAAACTTTTCCTAAATTAAATTAAATTAATTCAGTATTATAAATACTTAAAAAAAGGTTACCTTCTTATTTCAGGCAGATGTAATCAAGCTACTGCTACTAATATTGCCGGCAATTTCGGTATAATTCTAACATTTTTTCTACCAATCGTTTCAGATATTAGCTAACGATAATTTCAATATAGGATTAGTAAAATATTAATATTATTTTTGATAATCAAAGCAGAATAAATGTTATACTTATAGAGTGCTTCTTCGTTAACAGTATTGAAGATTAAATATAAAGCTTTAACTTCTACTCTATCTTCAATTAGTTTCTCGTTATGTTGATTCATTTCGTAACAATCATAGCAGTTTAATAATTTCTTTAAACACTCCTGCTGTAAATGATTCCTGTTAAGTACTTAATTTATAGGCTGCATATACATCGGTTGGAGTAAATTTATTGAATCGTCTAACGATACATTCTGAATGATCATATCCGATCCGATTGTAAGTAATCTATCTGCAATAAATTCGTATTTTATGGGCCATAATAATAGGACAACAACTACTCTAAAAAATTATATTCAGTGTTAATAAATGTTATTATTAAGGTTGTTATAGATTACTCAAATAAGCAGCTGATTGTTTTTGGTAGGATTTTAGGTGGTCGTAAATTATTTTCATTGTTCAATGATTTCGCAGCAGCAGACGATTATGTTCAGCACCTGGTACCATTTCTAATACATGCAATAAATTCTCATTTTACCTCTTTATTCTTGAAAATAAACTTGTTTCTTTTTGGACGCAGGTAAACATAACCTCAATCTTATATTTTCATTCCTTCTTTAGGACACATTTCCATACATTTTCCTTTAATGCAAGTCCAAAATTTTTCCATTTTTTGTAAATCAGAGTTGAGTAGAGTAGTAGCGAATTTTTCGAAAATAAGATTTTACAATCATAAAAGTTTGAGGTTATGGAAATTGTAAACTGTCAACAACAAATTTCAACAACAAAGATAGAAAATACGAATCTAATATATTGAAAAGAGATAGATCTATTACGGCGAGAATTTCATCAAACTGAATTTATTTTTGAGATGTTGCCGGCTCTAAATGGCAAAAATCCGTAGATTTTTATTTACTTTGGAATTTATTAGTTGTTTTATAATTTCGAAGGTTATTTTAATTATTTTAACTGAATATTGATCTTTTACCGGCTCTTTTAATGCTTTCTTGTTTCAATCTAGACCAAATATGATTAAATTTGCTTCAAAAATCACTAAAATTTATATATTTAAAAAAAATTGAATCTGTTGAAAATTAAAAGCATTATTTATTCCTATTAAACAAATTGAACGTTGCTACATTTTTCAGTAATTCAAATAATATTTTTATTCGAACAACAATCCTTACTTTATAACAAATCACTTATAACAACCAAACTTAAAAAGCAAGTTTAATCAGGCACTGTAAAAAGAGGTAATTAGAATTAAAAATAGTGGTTAAATTGGGGATGACTTGGAATGATTAAAATGCAAGATAGTAAAATTATCAAATGGTAAATTAATTGAGAAAACTCGATAGGCTTAGAAAACTAGTAGCTAGTAGTTACATTTGGGATAATTTGGAATAATATTATCGTGGTTCGTAATTAAATCATCCCCTGAAGTAGACTTTTTTCGATTTTTCATTGTTTAATTATTATTTAAAATAAGTACAGTGATATTTTACACCTCTATTAAATAAATCCTAAAATATGTGTTCACAAGTCAAGAATTACGCTAAATTTATTAAAATTATTTCAAAGTTTGTGTAAAATCAAAATAAATGTTATTGTTTTGGTAAAATATGCTCTTTTTTCCACTTTAAAACTCCAAAATAGAAGAAAAACAGTCGCATTTCCTTAAAATCTAGTGAAAAGAAATACTAGAGGAAAAAGTTGCTGAAAAATCAGTGAATATGGCAACATTGCATTTTGACTTAAATTTTCAATTCGTAATTTACGTCGATTCAACCTAACCTCAAATTACAATACAATGTCGCTTAATTATGAAATAATTCAAAAATAAAACGGTTTTTCACGTCGCAAAATATAAAATTGTCTGATGTATGGTTGGAGAGTTCTATAAAATGGTGTAAAGATGAAGGATTAACAAATAATTATACACAAAATCAATTACAATCTCAAGTCTACGAACAACGGTTTTTGCTAGATTTACGTGATGTAGAATTGGAAATTTTATCTAAAAACCAATCATTAAAAACTCATTTTACATTAACGGATATTTATTGTTTACAATTGATGGAAATTACCGATGTACCAAAACTGAAATTGTGACAATTACAGAATTTACGCAGCAAGAATGATCCATTGAAAAAACAATGATCATATCGATGAGAAGATTGACAATAAACGCATGTTGCAATTGGCATTAACTGATGGTGTACAAGAGAGACAAGCTACTGAATATTGAACAATACCAATGTTGAATGTTAATTTAATGCCAGGCGTCAAATTACGTCTTATTGGACCAATCACTGTACGTACGTCGTGGTTGACCAGTCATGTTGGGGAATTGCTAGTAACAAATGCTGCCGAGAATGTTTTAGCTAAACATTTGAATCTACCGTTGAATCCAAATCCACAACAAATAGAACAGACTGCTATCGTTGAAGAAATAAGAATTGAGCCGACTAGGAATGCTCAAGACGGTTTCAATCAACGGCAATTAATAACGGAAGATGAGAGGAAGATTGCGGAAGAAATTGATTGTTTACTTGAAGCTGAACGAGAGCATTTAAATGAGAATCTAGCTAGTAATCAAATTGTAACAACAACAACAGCAAATGGATTAAATGATGATTTCTTTGATAATATCGATATTGATGCTCATTTAAATCAAGTTGATAAAATCGTTGACAACGATGATGATAATAAACAACAATAGAAACAAGAAACAAAATCCAATTTGATTACAATAAAAAATTGTTGGAGAATAAAAATTGTATTAGTCGTAAACTATTTAAGATTATAGTAAAATTCAAAGGAATCGCTGAAAAAATTACAAAAATTGAACAGGAATATAGATTAGTGATAAAAATTGAATACATAGTGATATTATAACGAATTTCGTTGGTCATTATCCATCAGCATTAGTTACTTTGAATAGTACCATGTATGCCACGCAATTCCTCTTCGCACTAGCCTATGAGTTTGTAAACGTAGGACAGCTTCTTGATTCAGCCAAATAATCTGCATTACCGAGAATCTGTTCAAAAAAGTATGAACAGAGACAGATATAGTAGGTATATCATTGTGTGCAATGAGGGATTTAGTAGAGTGCCTACCCCTATACTTGTATAAGACCAATTTGGTCCTCATATGGGGAATTTTGACAGTTGGTCTTCACTCTTTCCAACTTATGAGTATGTCGTTCAATAGGGACCTCATTTTCTCAGGTCAAGATCGATCTTGGCTTGAGAAAAGGAAGGCGATATGTTAGTGTCGTTTCAATATTGTAGTTCGAAGGAGAAATCAATAGGTGTCACCTTTATCGTTGAAATAGATTGCAAACTTTTAACAGTTTTTGTGGTTGCTTATAGAAAATTAATCTAAGCTGAAAATCACCTGAAATTTAAAAAAGACCCATTTTAAAAGTCGATAATGCGAACTCATCTTTTCAAATAATTTTTCTGTAAATTTCCAATTGTTGAATAGAAAAGTAATAAATGTGCTTCTTTCCACACCACCTGTGAGGTAAAGCACACGGTGCGTTTTTTTTATAGTGGTATCCCCTGTAGGCCTAATCCACTATAGTATTGGATATATCCATGCTACATAATAATTATTTCGAACAAAGTAAAAATTGATTACTTACGAAGCTATTGTCACCGACATATCATTGCACAGGAAGTGATGTAGTCAATGCATCATTGTCACAATAATAACCTCAAACAATCAGCGAAGATATATGCGGTAGACATCCTTACGATATGCAAATTACCTATTGCAATCTCTCGCTCCGAATACCGCACAATCCGTGAAAATATTTGAGGATTATTAGAGCGACTAGCCAAAAGACTACACCACAAACTGCACAGTCATATGCAGGAGTCAATGCTTGGATAATCGCGACAACTGAACCAGCACCAATGGATATATCCAAAACTATCAATAATAATACCTATAAACTAACAGACAAACACAAAACATTTGTTACTAGCAATTCCCCAACATGACTGGTCAACCACGACGTACGTACAGTGATTGGTCCAATAAGACGTAATTTGACGCCTGGCATTAAATTAACATTCAACATTGGTATTGTTCAATATTCAGTAGCTTGTCTCTCTTGTACACCATCAGTTAATGCCAATTGCAACATACGTTTACTGTCAATCTTCTCATCGATATGATCATTGTTTTTTCAATGGATCATTCTTGTTGCGTAAATTCTGTAATTGTCACAATTTCAGTTTTGGTACATCGGTAATTTCCATCAATTGTAAACAATAAATATCCGTTAATGTAAAATGAGTTTTTAATGATTGGTTTTTAGGTAAAATTTCCAATTCTACATCACGTAAATCTAGCAAAAACCGTTGTTCGTAGACTTGAGATTGTAATTGATTTTGTGTATAATTATTTGTTAATACTTCATCTTTACACCATTTTATACAACTCTCCAACCATACATCAGACAATTTTATATTTTGCGACGTGAAAAACCGTTTTATTTGAATTGTTTCATTATTTTTGCGACATTGTGTTGTAATTTGAGGTTAGGTTGAATCGACATAAATTACGAATTGAAAATTTAAGTCAAAATGCAATGTTGCCATATTCACTGATTTTTCAGCAACTTTTTCCTCTAGTATTTCTTTTCACTAGATTTTAAGGAAATGCGACTGTTTTTCTTCTACTTTGGAGTTTTAAAGTGGAAAAAAGAGCATATTTTACCAAAACAATAACATTTATTTTGATTTTACACAAACTTTGAAATAATTTTAATAAATTTAGCGTAATTCTTGACTTGTGAACACATATTTTAGGATTTATTTAATAGAGGTGTAGAATATCACCGTACTTATTTTAAATAATAATTAAACAATGAAAAATCGAAAAAAGTCTACTTCAGGGGATGATTTAATTACGAACCACGATAATATTATTCCAAATTATCCCAAATGTAACTACTAACTGTTTTCTAAGCCTATCGAGTTTCCTCAATTAATTTACCATTTGATAATTTTACTATCTTGCATTTTAATCATTCCAAGTCATCCCCAATTTAACCACTATTTTTAATTCTAATTACCTTATTTTATAGTGCCTGATTAAACTTGCTTTTTAAGTTTGGTTGTTATAAGTGATTTGTTATAAAGTAAGGATTGTTGTTCGAATAAAAATATTATTTGAATTACTGAAAAATGTAGCAACGTTCAATTTGTTTAATAGGAATAAATAATGCTTTTAATTTTCAACAAATCAATTTTTTTAAATATATAAATTTTAGTGATTTTTGAAGCAAATTTAATCATATTTGGTCTAGATTGAAACAAGAAAGCATTAAAAGAGCCGGTAAAAGATCAATATTCAGTTAAAATAATTAAAATAACCTTCGAAATTATAAAACAACTAATAAATTCCAAAGTAAATAAAAATCTACGGATTTTTGCCATTTAGAGCCGGCAACATCTCAAAAATAAATTCAGTTTGATGAAATTCTCGCCGTAATAGATCTATCTCTTTTCAATATATTAGATTCGTATTTTCTATCTTTGTTGTTGAAATTTGTTGTTGACAGTTTACAATTTCCATAACCTCAAACTTTTATGATTGTAAAATTTTATTTTCGAAAAATTCGCTACTACTCAACTCTGATTTACAAAAAATGGAAAAATTTGGGACTTGCATTAAAGGAAAATGTATGGAAAAGTGTCCTAAAGAAGGAATGAAAATATAAGATTGACGGTATGGTTACCTGCCTCCAAAAATAAACAAATTTATTTTCAAGAATAGGCGGTAAACAGTCAGCTACTTATTATTGGTGTAATCTACCTCATTGGAGAATTCTCATCTTTTCGCAATTCGACTAATAATTATGGAATTATAACAGAAATAAAATAATTTATTTAAATAAAACAACTGTAGCAGCAAGTAATGGCGCCAAATTCAAACTTGGCTTCATTCAATACCACGTTCGGTGATTCGAAATTTACACGATTTGTTTGGTAAATCCGGTGCAAAAACGACCTCAAATGTACGGATTTGCGACAATACTGAATCAATTCGGTTGATACTAAATCGGTGTGTTATCAACGATGTCCACGATATCCCAAGACACGGTTCAATATTACCACTATTTGGATTATCCATAACTTGATTAATCACAACGACAATTAATTGATGTCTTCTAGAGATTTCATGCAGTTTTTGGACAATTTCAATAAATTGTTGGCTACGTTCTAGATAATTTGTTTCAACGTCATTATAACGAAAGATACCGGCGATTGAATCGATTATCAATAAACCAAACTGTTTGTGACGAAGTAATTTTGGTATTTGATTGAAAATACACAATTTTAATTCATCCTAAAAACAATCATTTCAGTCATTAATAACAGATAATCCCAAATTATTACATAATCTGTTATTTTCTTTAAAAATAAATTATCACCAAATTGGCCTTCAAAATCAGGGTATTTCTTTTGAAAATTTTCGGATAACTGTTGGAATCGTTTCGACGGAAACATGTTATCGTAAACATAGACGCATGGTCGGCTTAAACCACCGTTATTTATCGACAATTGCACCATAATCGACAACTGTAAACATAATTGTGTTTTACCAACGCCACTACTTCCGACAATCTCGACAATTCCGTTATCAACCGACAGGCCGTTTTTAGTTAACGTATCAATCTGACTACAACCAGTACTGAGATATAACGAATTCGAGAGCCTATCTTTACACGAAGAAATTCGAATACTTTTTAGAATTACTTCTGCAGCCTTCAGTTGTATCTCATCAACGGTATTTAAACCTAAATTGGTTAGACTTGCTAATCGCCACCGATCGCAATTAATGATCGATAATAGTGTTGTAAAATTACCTAAAATAATATCAAGTGATATTTTATAATTGATTTATAATTAAAAATTACAATTAATCAAAACATTATAATCCGTATTTGAAATTTTTCTTTTTAGTTCGTCCATTTTGGCACAATTGCAATACCAACAGACTCACTGAAATCCCCAAAATTTCGCCCATTTAATGACGGAATTTCAGTTTTTCCTTTAATATTGGTACCGGTGTCAAGTGTTGGCGCGAATAATTGAAAATTGCTTCTATCTTTTGAAGTTTATTGTATTAATATAAATTTTGTAAAACAAAAATATGCAAACATAATATTTGAAAAGGTGTAGTTTCGTTTAAATTCCAGAACAATTGTTTGATGTTATTTGAACATTTTGAAGTCATAACAAAACTTAACGTTTCTCGCATCACGAACGAAGTAAAAATGCTTAAAAATTAATAAAATAATAGACAGTAGATGAACATAATTTATCATATATCTATACAAAATATTTATAGAAGTCTATACAAGAAAAGAAAACTAAAATCATCAAGACTTTTAATAAATACACACATTATTATTATTATTAATCGATAACATATACTATATACATAATATTTATTTAATTCTAAATCGTCATATAGCGACCAATCTCTTCAATCGTTACCATTCTTGTTAAATTCAGTTATGACTTTACACACTGTTGCAAAGAAGAAACGCTAAATTATCACAAAAAAGAATTATTAAAAATGTTGTCAGTTATTATTATTATTATTTTTTTGTTGCTGGTTTAATCATAGCACATTTTACTAAATAGTAGGTATTTACATTCATTTTTTTGTGTTTTTCCAATTTTTAAATATTACTCTAACTATTCATTGAAAAGCACTCAAATTCATCATTTGAAACGTTCGTTTCTTCAACTATTACAAGCAATATTCGTTTTCATTTTTTCTTTAAATAAATAAATAAATCAAGTAATCAATCTAGGGGACTGATCTGAGTTCAATAAAAGCGATCGTAATTATAATAATAAGCAAGAAAATGCATTCCAGTTAATAACGAAAAAATAATCAAAAAATGCGCCATTTATGATAAGTAATAATAGTAGTAAAGTATATATAGATATATACATAATACATATCACAAGTCCCACTTTTTCTCTTTTTCTAAATAAATTAAACTATGATTATTTTATACATCTCGTTTAAAAAATAAAGAAGAGAAAAGAACACCATGGTAGAATATTTATATAAATGTTATCTTTGTCTAGTATATGTTGCAAAATTTCATTCAATTTATTTATCTATTTCGAAATTAATAATAATAATAAGCAATAAATATAATAATGATATAGGCATTGTAGGTTTTGTTGTTATCAAAGAAAATAGCAGGTGTCAAAACTTATTTTTAATTGATTCACTCAACTGATCACATATAACGATTATTTTGAAAAACCTACTCTGAAAATGTTGCATAAAAATACATTTTGACACCCCAATAATAATTACCGTGTCTTTTTTCTCTCGTTCTCTCTATTTTCAATAAGTATTATGTTCACAATTTTGCGTTAAATCAGGTAAATCTGTTGTTTTGTTATCATCTTGTTGGTCGACTGATGATGTTGTTGTTGTTGTTGTGGTTGTTGTAGTAGTTGATGATGTTGTATTTATGACATTATCAATATTATTACTACCACCAATACCGCCACCGCCCTCCTCTTGAGATTCTTGTTCTTCACTATTTGCACCAGTATCATCATCACCACCACTACAACAATCATCAACATTAATGAAATCTGGCATTAATTCTAATGCACGTTCTAATGTTTTCCTTGCACTGTTTGAACGTTCCAAAAAATAACCGTTCGAATTCTCATTACTTTGTGCTGGTGGTGACCATGTACTATATGTATATTGGGTTGTTTGTGTTGTATTTGTTGGATATTTACGTTCTAATTCATCCTGTAGCCATGCTATAGCTACAGTCCATGAACGTTTCAAATCACTATGATTATTTAACATAATTCTAGCTGTTTGACATTTACTAAATAATGCTACCATACATTTAATACATTGATAAGCACGTTTTTGATAATGATTTTTGGCACGTGCTATCGTTTCTAATAAACCTTCACGTTCATCTGGTACACCTTTTATAGCATTATGTATACGATGTGTTTGCCATGAATCATCAATAAATAATATTGATAATAGTATCTCTATATGATGACGTAATTCTTGACAATATGCAAATGCTATCTGCCATAATAATTCCGATAGGATAATACGTGAAAAATGCGGATTCTCCCATGATAAAAATTGTAATAATTTTATTATATCATCGGTTAAATTTGTATCCTCTATTAATTTCTTTATATAACTAGTACGATTATAGAGAATATCAGCTGATTGTGGTGATATATCTTGAATATAATCGGGACATGAGGGTTCAATATATGGATTCGGTAATATCGGTCCACCTGTACTCGATTGACATTTCGTACTAACATCACAACAACGTATCAAACATGATACTAATTGATTCAATTTACTCAATTCTGTATATTGATATTTTATAGCCGGACCTGGACCTTCATCTAAAGCCACCAACATAAATGTTGCTGGTACGTCCAATCGCAACAACTGGGCTTTCTCTTGTAAACCTAAACATTAAATTATCAATAAATCGTGATAAAATTAATTGATTAATTCACCTTGATTGGCATACATGTGAAAAACATTACAATAATGAGGTAAATGACGACCATGTTCACTAACTTCTCTTTGTAATAAACTCAATAGAGCCCATAAAATATGATCACTTAAAGTTGCATTAGGGTCTGGATTATTTAGATTTGGTGGACATGGACATGGACCATCGTTGATTGAGAAATGTGCTAACAATACGATAATTTTCATAAATGCCGACCGTACCTCATTACTAGGACAACTCAATAAATATTCACAGAATCTATGCATGTGATTAAATAAGATATTATGAGCAAACCATGAACGTATCATTGGCGAATATCTCAAATGTAAGCATAGAATATCGCACCTTTAAAATAGAGAATTTTAATTTTTAATTACATAATTTATGAATATTTACCATTCCATAGCCGGGCCGCGTAGATTCTTCTTCGTATGCCATCCTGTATGAAATAAGAAATTACTAACTAGTTGACAACTTAATAGTGTTTGTTGTTCAATTGAATCGTTAACATGATGACTAGTATTACTAGTATTTGGTCTACTGATTGGTTGTTGTTGTGCACAATTCGATGCTAATTTTCGAATAAATGAAAAATATTCAATTGAAAATTGACTACGATGATGTAAGAATTTGATATTTTGTTTCTTTATACTATTCTCAATAGCTAATGGCATTTTTAAATGAGTTTCTTTACGACCAGCTGCTAGAAATAGATTTAATTTAGCAATTTCTAAAAAAATTATTGCTTTACTAACAAATCTTCATTTCTTCCATTGCTTTAATTAGATAACTCTCTTCAATATCTTGACGTGTATAAAATAACATATAAGCATTCCACCAACGTTTCTGTCGTCTATAAGTTGTACGTTTTAACATTGGATCGAATACTTCACCCATATAATCACCACCAAAACATTGGACTTTCATTTCATCATCGTCACCCATTCGACATTCGGATACATCACCGTCATCGAATTTATACCATCTCACTTCACCAGACGGATCACGATGTCTAATATACGAATAATAGTGGCCACCTGTATTGTTTTAAAAAAAAATTACATTATGATAAATTGAAAAAATATTAGATTTACCTGAGGCTTGTCCAGAATGTACAACAATACCGGAAAGTCGATATTTCGTACAAGTATCATTTGTATTTGCATCTAAATCACAGTCAATAATTTCACCTTCGATTTTAACTAAACCGGATACAGTATACGGTTCCATATCTAAATCTCTTGGAAATTCAAAATAATCATTAAATTTTATAGCACAGACACGTTCAAAATCGTATTCGAAACGTTTCAATTGTATACATAAAATTGGTGGTAATTTTTTAACACATAACCGTTTAACTGTTACAACTTTTTTCGAACATTTCTCACAATAGTATGAATCAGCACCTTCTAATAATTCACCTTTAACATACTGTTCCATTGAATCTTGTAAACTACTATGATTTCTTATATCGATACTAATAACACTAAATGGTTCCTCTTTTGAATAACGATGTGGACATTCTTTACAGATTTTTTGATCAGAATATGAACCACCTAAGATCTTCGACATTATCTGTTCATAACCTAAACTTTTTAATGCTTCATCTAAACTTTCAATTAACGACATGAAGAATTCAACAGCATCCTGTTGTTCCCGCAAATTCACCGGCTCACCTAACATTAAATAATAATAATAATCAATATTATTAAATAATTACGAATTTACCTTGAAGTTTGAAATGTCTCCAAAGACCACGAGGCACATAATATTGAAGGCGTGAACAGGCCAAATGTCCAAATATAGCTTGTACCTGTTTTAATATACCAACATTATAATCTTTTCTATTATCGTTTGTATCATCATTTCTGTCTTCTAAATGGGTTTGATGATGGTGATGGGGATTATGCTGTTGTTGATCCAATTCTAGACGATCATCACCTGTGAAATCTTCATTCGGATCTGTACATGCACCCTCGGCTGCTAGAATTCCTTCACGTATACTATCAACCATGTACAATTGTTGTAGAACTGAATTCATATAACATGTAGCACCGGCGTTCTTTAAACCGACGAAACCTTGACGTGGACCTATAGTTGGTAGGTAATCCCATTCAACAATTGCCGTTTCAGGATCTAAATTCGATTCGAATTAATTTAATTTAATAAAATTAACTATTTTTATACCTGAATAGAACATCTCTGTTAACATATTAACTAATTGTTTGAAATTCTCGCAACAATTCAGACATAACGGTATCAATAGATTGAATGCAGCTTGTTGGGTTTGTGGTGTATCACATATCGGTATGCAAGAAGTATCGTTATTATTCAAAAATTTACCAAATTTATTCAATTGTAATAATAATTTACTAGCTGGAAATAGGAAATTATTCAATATTTCATTAATGAAATTGTTCGTTAAGCCTAATTCGATTTTCTCATCAATTGTTAAAAAATATAATAACTCTCTTGTTATTGCTAAATGTCCTTCGATCAATATATCCGATTTATTTCTACAATTCTTCAACCATAATATTTCATTTTTTAATAATTGTTGATAATTTGTTATTGTTAAATGTATTGTACGTGCAACATTAATTAGTTGACTTAATAATTGGAATAATTCATGTGATGTATTCGAATTATTCAATACTAAAGTATCTAATATTGAAAATAATAATTGTATAATTAATTGTAATGCTAAACGACTTGAACTACCACATGTACATATAATAATTAATTGTTCAGCAATTGTTATACGTATTTGACAATGTGGATTCAATAAAATTAAATCTATAATAAAATAAGGCCACCATTTATCATTATATAAATATTCTAAATTCTTTGGATTCAATATCAATGATATACTTAATAATTCTATAGCTTCCTTTATCAATAATATATCATTCGTATTTAATTCCAATTGTTGTAAATTCTTTGGATCTGATAATGCGTGTAATCTATCAAATGTCGAATTAATCTCATTCAAATTATTACTACTAGCTGCCCATATTAATCGTATTATTGACAATGTTGTATTCAAATCGGGTAAATCCCAATTTAATGCTTGATTAAATAATATTTGACTATTATTTGTTGTTGTCGATGTTGTTGTTGTATCCGATACAATTAATTGTGCTAAACCTTGTGATAATTTAATTGATACTTGTTTTAATATATGATCACTATGGCCAGGTACTGATTTCAATGCTAAACCCAAATGTGTACCGGGTGTTGTTAATAAATTATCTTGATTGGTCAAATCATTCTCTGTTGTTGTTGATGTTGATGTTAATTGTGGTGTATGATCTTCACTTAAACGTACCAAAACATGGGCTACTGTTGTTAAAATCAATTTACAAATCTTCAATACAACCAAATAAGCTGAACGTTTTGTTATATTATCATTAGTTGTTGATAAAAAATTATTTTTAGTTAACATTTCTAAAAATTGATGTGCATATCCGGATATCATGAAATTATATTGAAATTCGTACGTCTTCTCTGATAATGGTTCATAAGCTGGCATTAACATTGCATATAATACTTCTAAATTATATAAAACTTGCGATGATGTTGTTGTAAAAAACATACTCTCCATTGTTATATTACCATATTGTTTTCTATCAACAACATCAACAACAACATCATCATCGTCAACATCATCTAAATCAATTTCATCATTAGTTGGTGTAAATAATATTCGTAATTTTTCCATTGTATCAGTATCACATGGCATTAATTGTAATAAACTGTATGCACTATCGCGTAATTGTGAATATTTCAATTTACTACCCAATTCGGATAATTGACAGAAAAATTGTGCATAAATATGTTGCATCGACATCAATACACCTGGTAATAGATTTTCAGCTTCTAAATTTGTGTTAAAACCACCAATACAACCACTATCGTATAATAAATGATGTGGTTGTTGTTGTTGTTGTTGTTGCTGTTGATGATGATGATGGTGATGATGTGGTGGTGATGATGTTGAACTATCTGAACTACTATCCTGTGATGATGCCATATTCGAATTGATTTGCATCACTTTTGCTGAAATCAACTATAAAAAAAAATTTATAATTTAATAAAATTTGAATAAATTAAATTTACCATTTTATCGCGTATTGGTAATTGTGATAATAGTTTTCTATCATCGGATGAATCTAACGGTTCACCATTAATGTACAATTCTAATTTGCATTGTATCATAGGTCGGATACGTTTCAAAATTTGTTTACGTAATGATCCTAACGTATCATTAGTATGTGTGAATATTTCAATATCTTCAACTTGTTGTCGATTTGGACTTGAAAAACGAACAATAAATGCTAAATGTTTACCACGGCATGCACGATATAACGGTAAGATTTTCCGTTCACCAATAAAATTTAAATCACATTCATTTATATATTCATATAATACACGTATAATTCTACAGATTTTCACAGCCTCACTACGAATACGATTTATTAATTGTTTCTTATCATCATCTATATCAGTATTATCAATATTCTTATTCATTATAATAACCATATTATCATCGTAATTATTATCTAATAATTCTTGTAACGATTTCTGTAAAATTAGAACTGTATCATAATGGGCACGTAAACGATCATAACATTCAGTTATAAACGTTTCATGGAATTCTAATTGTGATTGTTGTAATTTTGGACTTAAATTTGTACAAATTTCGCGTAACAATTCTATAGCACGTTCAGCAATATTATCATTACAAACAATTATAATTTTCCATAGATAATCTAAACCAATTAAATCATAATCATCGGTTAATAAAATATTACGTCGTTTTGATTTCAATTTATCTAATTTCTTATTGACAGCTTTAAAGAAACGTTCAAAACACTTTATACCACTATCAGTTAATAATATTGGATCTAATTGTAGAATATTATTTTCGAAAAAATCACGATTAATACCCGGATCTAAATCGGGTTCTTCACCCATTAATTTCGAAAACCATTTAAAACATTGTTCACGATCCTGTACAAATACTGAATTTTCGGTTAAACATTGCCATATTTGTTTTGCTTGTTCTTTACACAACCATAATTGACCGTCTTTTAATAAAAAACGTAGAAAATTTAAACGTTCTTGTATTTGCAATTGGTGACAATAACGTCCGTCTGGTATATAAGTTTCAGCTGTTATATTTGGATTCTTTTTGTATAATTCACGTAAATTGTCCATATATTGAGTTAAACTATTCGTTACTAATATAACTAGAGAATGTTGACTTTGTAAACGTTCGATAACATCTTGTCGATAATAGATGTGATGTGGCCGTTGACTACTATGATGGTGTCCACTACCAATACCACCAATACCACTATTACTACCACCATTTGTATTTTGTTCATATAATAAACAAATTTCACGTATTTGTTTTAAAGCTGGTAATACCCATTTACCATTATTGTTGTTATTTTTCAATTCATCAACACATTTATCTAACCATATGGTTTTTTGTGCATCACGTTCCTGTGAACAACTATAATCTAAAATTTTCACATGTGCCGATAATGCTTGATCCATAATCTCATTTGATACATCATCTGAATGTGCTAAATTCCAAAATAATGTTAATACTTTATGTGCCATAACACCATCTTTATCATCTTCAGCTAAACGACGTATTAATTCTAATAAACGTTCACGTTGACGTTTCGTTGATGCTACTGTTGTCCAACTAGTTTGGAAACATTCAAATAAATGATCTAATTGTTCAGCACTAAAATCCCATGCTAATTTTGCTAATAAATCATGGACATTTTTAACAATTGCTTCATGTTTACCAACTTGTGATAACCATATTGCATCTAAATCTTTTAAACTTAATGCACGTTCTTTTATTACAAAACGCAAGATTTTCTCTAATTTCTCAACGTATTGGGGTTGGTGTAGGGAATCGCGCAATACAATCTCCAATACACGATTCTCGTTAATCCATTTCTATTACACATAAAATTAAAAATTTATTGTTAATTGAAAAACAGAGATACTTACAGCCATTCGTTCTGGAGTTAAATACTCTTCTTCATCGATACTGTTGTGGTGTCGATTTGGAAAATAACTAACACTAGAGATGACTTTATTGATCTCGTTTAAAGCATTCATTTTACCATTAAAGCTCGATATTTGTAACTGTCTTAAAATCATAGTTAAACGAAAACCTTCCAAAGTTCGTATTAATTCATCTTGTCCATTGATTCTCGATGCTAGATTCTTTGAAGATTTGATTATTGCCGATATTATATCGCTTTTATTCTCATTTTTCGCTTCACGTTTCAATTCATCATCTGTCAATTTTTCTAATATACCAGGAACCATTTCCTAATTTATATTATTGTTAAAAATTTACAAAAACAAAAAGAAATTAACTTACCAATATTGGTAGAAAATATTTATTGATGGTGTGTGGTGTTAGATATTCGTAACATAAACCAAATGGTCGTAATAAAGCAAAGACAACTGATACAGTTAGGTTTTTGCCAGATTGGAAACGTTCAAGTAATTTTTGGAAACCTCCAAATTCACCAAGATGATTAATTAAATCGACTAACCAACCACGTGGATTACGTGGGTCATTCATTGATGGTTTCGCATATAATTCATTATCATCAATACAACTATTAATTGTTTCACTTTGGCGTGTTGAATTGAATGTATGAAATTTATTATTTGGATTTAATGCCATTGCTAATAGATCTAATAAACAAAACCAATCGTACGGTAATTTTATACAACATAATTCGATTAATTTTAAACAATTGTGATTTATGCATATATGAATATTTGGTTTCCAACTGGACACAGCATCATCAGTTAAGATTTTTGTAAACGATATTGTTAGACTATCACGAAAAAAAACGCTGACACGGTTCCGATTTTATATCTAAATTACGTTTAGCTAAATCAATTGATACATTTAATAAATATTCCAATTCTTGATCGGGCAGAACTGGTACCACCCATCTAATATTTGAAATTTTCTCATGTAACGATTCCAATTTATCCACCGGAAATTCTGGTTCTACATCTTCATCATCCTCTTGTTGTTGTTGCTGTTGTTGTTGTAAATCTGTTGTTGTGGTTGTTGCAGGATTAGAAACATCTAAAGTTCCCATAACTGGATTCTATAGTTTTGGGACAAAAATTGTAGACAATTGGTGGGTTTTTTCCACGCTATATTTGCACGAAAATCAACAATTACCTGTGTTGAATCCAAACTATCACCACTGACTGGTGGTTGTCCCCTTGTTGCAATCGTCATCGTCTATTCTAAAATTCGCTCTTGATCATTCTCGCAATTACTCTACAATTATCAATGAGAACAATCTCGTTAGATCATTCGAATATTCTCGTCGTTCATTATTTTTTTAGTGGAAAAAGTCGGAAAAATCGGAAGAAAATGGTGACTTACCTGGATAGGTAACAGAAGTGATCATGCAATTATTTGATCACTACAATTACCGTATTTATAAAGCGATTATTTCAATTTACCGATCGGTTTTATTGAGATTTTCTGTTAAATTAACGAAAAATCAATTATTTTTTAACTTTGACAAGCAATAGTAAAGGGAAAATCCACCGGCAATTGTACACAAAATGGCGCCCCACAAACACACAAAACGATTAACGATTAAAATTTTCGTACAGTATTCGAAATTTTACACCACCGTTTCAATATCAACGAACGAAAATAATTGAATTGAATTGAATTTAAATTGTATTTTAATTTTCCTATAAATTGCACGATTTTTCTAATTATTATTATTATTAAAATAAAAGAAAAACAACACACAGTAAAAAGATCTTTGATTGTTGTTGACGTACCGAATTTATTTTTTTTCTGTTAGGCACGTCGTGATTTTGCAAATAAACCACTACCAACAACTATAAACAATATTTCCCCAATTCCACTATACAAACAACAATGGAGACTTTTATTGTTACTAAATTTATGTTGAAATCAGGTAGAACAATGCCGCCAATCTAAACCAACATCAAATTCTCCAACTGGTAATTGCCAATTCACGTTTTTAAAATTAATAGTTTCTATTATTTCACAACAATTAATCAAAATTTCGGTAAATATCACGATTTTTGGCCAAATTTTAATATTTGCGATTATTCTAGTAACATTGTTGCCAACAATAATTTTTTCTAGTTTGACAGTTGTGTGATAGGTTAGGTTCGATTGTTTATCTGTAATTTTTGTTAATTTTAATAAAAATGCCTTACGCTAACCAGCCGTCTGTTCACATAACCGATTTAACTGACGATAATGTAAAATTCTACATTGAAGACACTGATTTGAGGTAAATTATCCACTTTTAAATCTATTTATTGTTGATCTGTTTTGTTTATAGCGTCGCAAACAGTATTCGTCGAGTTCTAATAGCTGAAACACCCACATTAGCCATCGATTGGGTGAAATTAGAAGCCAATTCAACCGTACTAAGCGACGAATTCCTGGCCCACCGAATTGGTTTAATTCCCTTAATTTCTGATGATGTTGTTCAACGTTTATTGTATCCGCGCGATTGCGGTTGTACCGATTTCTGTCAGGAATGCAGCGTTGAATTCACTTTGGATGTTAAATGCACGGACGATCATACGCGTCATGTAACCACGGCTGATTTAAAATCCAGCGATCCTCGAGTTATACCGGCGACATCAAAACATCGCGACGATGAATCGAGTGAATACGGCGAAACTGACGAAATTTTAATCATAAAATTACGTAAAGGACAGGAATTAAAGGTGCGCGCTTATGCTAAGAAAGGTTTCGGTAAAGAGCACGCCAAATGGAACCCAACAGCCGGTGTGGCTTTCGAATACGATCCGGATAATGCAATGAGACATACGTTGTATCCGAAACCGGACGAATGGCCCAAAAGTGAATACAGCGAATTAGACGACGATCAATGTAAGCCAATTTTTAATAGTTTTAACGATAATTATTCACATAAAAGCGTTATTTTCGATTCAGATGAGGCTGAATTCAATTGGGAATTGAAACCGAACAAATTCTACTACAATGTCGAATCGGCTGGTTCTTTAAAGCCTGAAAATATCGTCATTATGGGCGTGACAATGCTGAAAGAGAAATTATCGAATTTACAAACCCAATTGAGTCATGAATTACAAAACGATGCACTTGCAATTTGAGATTGTTTTAATTTTATTTTAAATAAATTCTGAATTGATTCTAATTTAGTGACTTTCATCAACAACAGTTGGCGATTCTAAAATTTCCAAGTTTTCAAATATCGTAATCAGAAAAGCCGAAATATTTAAATTAAAATATTTATTTGAATTTTTCGAATCGGAGGAATTTGTATCCAATTTATTTCAAAAGTAGGCCTTGTATTCGGTCGTTGCCATCTTGAGAAGTTCAAATTTCTCCAAACCTTGGACTTTACAATAATCTTCGTATAGTTAATAGACTAATTAAATTACAATATTTTTTTACTACTATAGTAAAGTTAATTGATATATTGATTTATTTGAATTCTCTTTTTTTTGGAGAATAATTTATCATCAGGTCAAATTCCTGAACGATTGGATAGACTGTACATTGAAATTGCAGTAATACACTATAGTTTGCAATGTTGCCAATATGGCTAGAATCGTAAAGTTTTTGGTATTTATTCCCAGATTAACATTAGCGATGAATACTATAATTGTCCAGAATTTATAATTTCATTTATTTGTAAATTTCCAACGAAATTTATGAAAAATACGAAAAATTCAACAATTATCGTTGATTAACGTGGCAACTTTGGGTAACTGCACCTATTGTACGCATGTCTTCTAGTAGATGGCGGTAACTAATGTTCTAAATACAAATTCCGGTTCTAACCTAAAATAAGAGAATGCTTCCGGTTTTCTAAAATTCGAAAAAAACCGGTTTACAACTGTTTTTTTTTTAATTGTTAGAATAGGATATAATTACGTCTAATTATAGAGTTAGAAAAGGTTAGATGTATCGCATAATTCAATTGGCGCATGTGCAAATTAGAATTCGTATAGATGAGTTATAAAAGGGCGTGCAGTCAGTGTTGGAGTTTAATTTTGTGTAGTCTCAATGAATGTTTTTCCATTTTTTTTTTGAATTAAACTCATTTATATCAGATAATCAAAGATAATCTTCTAGTTATTTGAGTTTATTTGTGATATATTTATTGTAAATTGTTTAATTTTTTTTGTTTTAAAGAAGAATCATGCAAGAATACAAACAAGTCACATTGCCGAATTATTCCTATGTGTTCAATTTTGAATCGGGCTTCAGCAATAAAGAAACAAACACATGGATGCGCGACAATTGGACCTTAGGTTTCTATTATTGCGGCATTTATATGATTCTAATATTCGGTGGGCAATATTTAATGCAAAACCGGCCCCGATTCGAATTGCGTGGTGTATTAATTCTATGGAATACGTTATTAGCTGCATTTAGTATAATCGGTGCAAGTAGAACTCTACCGGAATTTCTACATATTTTAACCAATCACGGTTTATACCATTCGGTCTGTGTCCCATCGTTTATCGAACAAGATAAGGTTTGTATTGATATCAGTGGTAGATAACCGAATCTAATTCGTTTCGTTTGTTCGTTTAGGTGTCCGGTTTTTGGACCTGGATGTTCGTTTTGAGTAAATTACCCGAATTGGGCGATACAATTTTCGTTGTATTGAGAAAACAACCGTTAATATTCTTACATTGGTACCATCACATAACTGTATTGTTATATTCGTGGTATAGTTACGCTGAAGTGATAGCCAGTGCCCGGTGGTTTATCGTTATGAATTACTGTGTACATTCGATAATGTACACATATTATGCATTGCGTGCAATGAGTTACAGACCACCAAGGCAAATTTCAATGTTGATAACATCGTTACAATTAACCCAGATGATAGTTGGTTGTTTTATCAATTTCTGGTCATATCAATTATTACAACAAAACGCCGAATGTAGAATTACATCGTCAAATATAAAACTATCGGTTGTAATGTATTTCAGTTATTTCGTACTATTTGCTAGATTCTTCTATAAGAGTTATCTATCAGGTAGCCAGCAAACGAAAAAACAACTCAAAACTAAAGTTCATTAGTTCTAAACCAAATCCGTTATTGCTATAAAATAGTGATAATTAAATAGGGTAAGGGTTGTGATTTGTGGGTTTCAACGGGGAATTTTGGTGCATTTAAAATTTCTATCACAAAACGATTTGTACTTAAAATTTTTGAGAAATTAATTTTGGCATTACTAGAAATTTCAATTCTGTGATATAATTCTATTTCTATAGATATAGTTTTGTGATCTTTATAAAGTTTATATTTAATTGAAAGTTTAAAAAACTAGTCATGTTATTTAATTTAAACAACAATAATCAACCAAATTGCTTATCTTGTTGTTTAGAAACAAATACAGGAATCAAATGGAACGATAATGTAGTGTAATTATAAAATTCACCCGAAAATTGGGCCGAGAAGAGGTAAATAAATTATTTTTGCTTAAACTCGACTGTTTTATTTCCTTTAATCATCTTGAAAATACTTGCGGTATAATTTAGAATATATTCGTGCCTATTTTTAGATAGTGATTCGAAACGGAATTTTTTTAGCTAATTATTGTTATTATAATCAATTTGGTGTATTGTCCTGTATAATTTGAGTTGTTTTCCGTTAATTCGGCGAAATTTCCGTCTCGTTTGCATTAATTAGCGCTAAAACGAGGTAAATTGGTTTAATTATATCGAATTTCGATCGATAATTATAAACGGTGATTGATAGTGATGGAATTCTTTCACAATTGTTAAATCCACAACTGGGCAAAATTTGTTGAATTATGAAACAAACTTGGCATTGAACTTGACTTTCGTTTTTATTTATTTCGTTGAAATTCTTCGAAGTTAAATATTCCTTACGTAACACATTGACGATAACAGTTTTCTTTTTGTAAATAATTGCCAATGGTAGTCATTATCGTCAAGGATCTTTAAATTGTAGTTCAGCGAAATTGTAAGCCGACTTTAGCAAAAATTAAAGGTCAACTGAAACGTCTCGAATAAGGACGCCTCAATGTGCGCAGAAAAACGATAATCATTAGAAGTTAAGAAGGAAAATTCGACATTTTCAGTTTTCAGACAGAAATGTAGCCGAATTATGGCCCCGGTTGTGATTCAAAAACCGTACTAGATCTTCTCGATATAGCGTGCGACAAATGGTAGTTTTCTAAACAGATTCTAATGACCGAAAGCTTTCAAGGTGCAATTTTCCAGAACAAAAAAGTTTCTCGGATGCTCCTTTAAATACTCTTTCTAGCGCTACTTTATTTATCTTAAAAAACAAGCGAGCTATCGATTAAATATTGACATTGTTTCAGGGCTCAATGGCCTAAAATGCTGGAAATTAATTTTTTCGTTTTAAAAATATCAGCCCAATCACAATTTTTAAATTATTAATATCAATGTTCAAGTGGCTAGTGATTTATTAGAAATTGAAGTATCATTACATGGAAACATTCCCAGGTGTCCCCCTCCGATTTAAATGAAAATTGGAGAGATCCATGTTTCTTTTATCGGCATTATTCTCAGGGTGAAACATAATTTTTGCATATAGAAATGCTAAATAGGGTAGAAGTTATAAGGGTTGAAAGTAAGAAAATTGCTATAAATCAAAAACTATTCATCGGATGTTCATGAAACTAATTGCATTCGATAGAAGACAAAAAAGTAAGAGAAACCTGTTTTCGGATTTTTTCGAAATATTACGTTTAGTGGTAACCACCCGTCAAGCATATCTAAACGTATCAGAAAAAAAAATTCACTATTCTTATTATTTTTATGTTTTAATTTATAAATAGTGCTTTTCAATTTTCGTTAGTTGGGGCACAAAATAATATTTTCTTCTTTGTTGCCTACGCTATTAATTTTCATGCTGAACGTTATTTTTTATACGAGTATACGTACTACAATAATTATTATTGTATTATAACTTTCGAATATATTTTTTCTAGAATTATTCTAAAACTTATTTGTTATCACTATCAAAGTTCAATTATTTATATCTTTAATGTCAATTCACCCCCTATAGAGCTTTTTCCATTAAAGTCGTGAAAGTTATATTTTTCAACAATAATTGATTTCGTGCAAGTACAATGACTAGTATTTGTTTTATAAAAATTAAGCAAATTTCAACCCTTATGTCTGTTGTACTATTTATTTATTTATTATAATTCCAAAGGCATTTTGCGCCATATTTTTCTCAATAACAAAATACTATCATCTAATATATTATAAAATTTGACCAATATCAGTGTATTTCTTTCGCATCGTATAAGTTATTTGCTTATTGCAAGGTAATTTAATTAAACCTAATTAACATTTAAATATGAATAATTGAATGTCGATAGACGAAATAAATAAGTTTTAGAACAAATCTAGAAAACATATATCGCAAAATAATAATAATTTTACTATCTATATTCATATAAACAAAAATGTCCAACATAAAAATTGAATAGGTATATAACATATGAAGAAAATACTATTGTTATGTGCCCCAACGGTTGAAAATTGATGGAAAAGCACTAATTATGATTATAAGAATAGTAAAGTTTTTTTCTGATCCATTCAAATATGGTTGAGGGGTGGTCACCCCCTAAACGTAATTTTCCGAAAAAATCCAAAAACAGGTTTCTTCTACTTTTTCGTCTTCTTTCGAATGACATTACTTTCGTCAAAATCCGATGAATAGTTTTCAACCCTTATAACTTTCACCCTAATTAACAAACAATTATTTTTCATCCTGAGAATAACGCCGTTTGAACCGTTTGAATATTTTAACCGGAAGTATGCGAAACTTGAAAAGTACCCCGTTTGAGCCTAAACTTCGAATGGAGATTTTACCCCCTAGATATGTTTTTCCGCCGATAAAAAAAACATGCATCTCTTAGAATTCGATGGAGAATAACATATCCAAATTACATTTAAATCGGAGGGGACACCCGGGAATGTTTCCTTGTTAGAATAGGTTCTATTGTAAACAAACTTTTAGCTGCATTCTTATCTTAATTGTTTTCCAGTTGTTTTATTTTTATCACGTTTCAGGCGAACTATTCTATTGTAAAAAGAACAATTAATCGTCAATATTTTGTCCTTGTGGTCCCTGTGTCAATATTGAGTGATTAAAATTTGCGGGTATATCATAGAATTTTATCCTGTTTTCCAGTGATTTTGTTTTTATCGCGAAGATTTCTATTATAAAAAGAACAATATAAATTTCTTTGTGGTCTTTGTGTCAATATTGAGAGATTAAAGTTTAATACTATATCAATATTTTATCTTACATTTGAAATCGTTTCGAGGATAAACTTTCGGAATATTTCCGAAATTAAATTCAAATTTATTACCGAAATTGAAATTTCCTTGTAATCATTAACAATAAATAAATTACATGCAATATTCAATCAAAACAACAGAAATCAATAATGAGCGATAGGAAAAAAATGAAAATTATGCGTCAATGACAACTACACAACTTTCAATACAGAAAAATCAATTTTTTCCGAATCGATAATAACACAAGCAGTGGAAGATTTCCATACAATTCCATTATAATTTTGCAAATTTATTCACAGTAGTTTCCCCAAATTGTTTGGTGATCTCAACGGTATTGAAGGGCGAAATTTGACTTGTTTCACAAACAAAATATAGTAAAATAATAACAAATTACAATTGAAAGTGGATGTAAACATGAAAAATATTTGTGTCATTGTTAGCGTTGGAAAAACAACAGTTATTGATAATAATAATTGTGCAAAAACAACAACAAATATGCAAGAATTTTTTTAGAACGGCGGATAGATGGAAATTTTCTCCAATAATAAATTTTAAAAAGCAAAATATTAGCAAACAATCGGCTTTTTACCTAAAACGTGTTTTTATAACAATTATATTCATACATAAATACATTCAGATGCGTATATTTTTTTAAATATGCGCAATTCTTCCATTCATTTAAATTTAAAAAAATTAGATAAAAAGTTGTAGTGTTAATAGCAGAGGCAAAAAACTACTAAAAGATGGTTTTTCTTGAATTAATATTGCCCTAATAATAGATAATAAAACTTCGGAAACTATAAAATTATTACGCTGAATATAAATGCATGTCTTTAATAGAAAAACATTGTTTAAATTTAACAAATTACAGTCATTCTCTATTTGAAACAATAATTTTCAAAAAAAAAAACCAATGTAAATATTATTATCAAAAAAAAAAAAATTATACACATTATTCCTATTAATTAATCGTTATACCTAATTATATAAGAAAAGTAAATTATTTAATCATATAATACCGTGTGCGAGCAAAATTACCAGGAAAAACGGAGAAAAATGGAAAAATTAAGTGGCGAGTACCCTTGAGTCATTTGACGTGTTTATTTCGGTTTCAAAAATTGCAGCATTTTCCAAAACGAGCGTTTTTTGACCGACTTCCCGATGAGCTACGGGGTCCAAATTTTGTCAAAAAGATCTCCACAGACCCTCCTACAAATCCTTGAAATATTTTTCAATAGATTTCAATTAGAGCTATGAACACTTAAGTGAAACTCGAAATATCAATAAAATAAAAGCCGATAGCGAAATTGTCTTGTATTGAAATGTCAATAATTTTCAAGTTAAAGTAAATAAAATTAATAATTATCAACGGTGTGGACAATGAAATTCCATTTTTCCTATCTTTTAAAGGTTATTGCGTTATCATCCAACTGTCTAAAACGACCGATATTCATCGCCTTGTAAAGACGATTAGATTGATTTTTGCCAATACAACTAATAATAGTTAATTTTGTTTTTCGCGAAGAAAATATCGAATAAGATTATTGTTGCCAAGTTTCATGAAATTGTTACTTTGTTGTCATAGGGCACATTTAAAAAAAAAGCACGTTCATCTTATCAATTCGATAATAATAAAATTAGAAAAAAATAAACGGCTTTATCAACAATGTGGGGATTTTCCTAATTTGTAAACTGCCTAGTTGGAAATAGAAAAAGCAACCTTGATAAAAATTTCGACTTTTTAAATTTTCGATAAAATCTATATTTCTACTTAAAGTTTAATTGTCAATAGACTCGTGTCTATGTTTTCAAAACTGTTCAAATAATCCACCCTTTGTTGAATCTTTAAAGACGACCTAGTTTTAATTTGTTACAAAAAAATATTTCATATACGTGTCCAGGAGGTTTACAGACATTTTTTAAATTATGTATCGAAAACTTTGGGCCATAAAAAATAGAATCGTGTTTATAAATGCAGGATTTCTGGGTGATTTTCTAGTATTCTACTAGTTGTAAAATGGAGCGATTATTGAACACTTTTCAACTAAATGATGGGGATAAATTGACAAAAATCCTAACAGTGCCGGGTTTCGCTTTAAAACTCATCGGTGTTTGGCCCCAAATCGACAAATCTAACAGAATTGGCTATAAATTCTACGGAATTTTTCTGTATCTTTCGATAATGTTACTGCATACGTTAAGTCAAGTGGCTGCTCTAACTCTTGTTTATAACAATTTAGATTTACTAATTGAAACAATTTATGTTTTCTTAACTAACGCTGCTGTATGTTTTAAAACCGTCTATTATTTTAGAAACCAGAAATTATACAAAAGTATTATCGAAACTTTGGATGAAGAGGTGTTCCAGCCGAAGAATTCACACCAAAGACGGATTGTACAAAAATTCGTGAATATCTGGAGGGATGCGTTTTTATTCTATGAAATTGCGGCCATTCTTTCAGTGGGTTCATGGGCAATCTATCCAATGTTGAAGCGAACATTACCGTTCGTCTCTTGGTATCCATTCGATAGTACGAAATCGCCGTATTTTGAATTGATGTACATCCATCAAATAGCGTCAATTCAATATGCTGCATTTTTGAATATTATGGGTGATAGTGTATTGGGTGCAATTATGATGTGTTGTGCTGCATTCTGTGCGATACTAAACGATAATTTGAGGAATATGTACGGGGTAACTAAAGAGAATCTAATTAAGCTCGGTAAAATCGCAGATGATTCTTCTGATAGGGCTAAAGAGATAATCTACGACAATTATAATGGGACTCTGGTGAAATTCATCGATTATCATCGGCGAATTTTAGCGTATTTCTCGGTATTCTTCACTACTACCGGTATTAATTGATCAAATTTTAGGTTTACACAGCATTGTAACTCATTATCTGATACGCTATCCATGTGCCAATTCGCCGCAACTCTACTAACTCTAATCACAGTAATGTATCGCCTAAGTATTGTGAGTAATGAAGATTTTCCAAAGGGAAATCTATTAACTATAACGATTTGTAGGTGTCACCAACTTCAGGGGAATTTTTCAATTTAGTCTCTTTTCCAAACCGCCATCTGTTTACAAATCAGCATGTTCTGTTGTTTGGGCGATTTCGTGATTGTCGAGGTAATTATCGCATTGTTGTGATTTCCAAAAGAAACATCTTTATTTTTAGAGCATGGAAATTTCACAAGCTATCTACGAATCTGATTGGTACAATGCGCCAATTTCATTTCAGAAAAATATGATTATCTTTATGTCGTGTACGGCACGTCCAATTCAATTTCGTGCTCTACGTTTTTTCATTTTATCGATTGAGACATTTGGTAGAATTTTAAGGTCGGCATGGTCGTACTTTGCTGTTTTACGTCAACACCATCAAAATAGACAATGAATGTAAAAATGTTCAATTCGATTAATTAACACATAATTAAATTAGTTACCACAAGTTATATGCAATAAATACACAACAGCATCTCAAAAATTAAACAATTCTAATTATTTTCTTGAGTTAACATAAGCATTTTGATTTTGTTAATATTTTGAATTTCGCGCAGTCAGTTCACTAGAGGTCGCTGAATTAGCACAAATTTTTATTGTTGCCAAATTTCTAACAATTTCTTTAGAAATTTTAATTTGAAATGAAATGAACTATTCAAAAACAAAATAGAGTAATTAATACTAAATTATCTTTATCTTTATATCGAATTATTGAGCCTCGTATTTACAATCATCAATCATTGAAGTCTGTTCTCTACCAATTTCTAAGATACAACTGGCAACAGTGCATATTCTCGTAGTATAAGATTTTGAGGTTATTTTTCAGAAAAATGAATAGAATTTCGAATTTTACATCGCTTTTAAAGCATTTTTCCAAATTATCACTAAATAATGAAGCTAAACAAATAAAAATCAACACTAGAGGGTAAGAATCGTTAAAATTTGTGTTCAAACGACAATAACATAACCTCACTTTTTAGCCGAAATTTTTCAACAACTACATCAAAATGTGATTTAATGGAATTCTTTGATGATAAAAAAAACTGGGGCGTTTCAGAGGTACGCAGCGGTCGTTCGTGGAAGAAAGAAGAATTACGTTTAAAATCGAATGTCGATCTACATAAACTTTGGTAATTTTGTACCTTATTACAACTAGAAAATAGCATTGTCCTAATTTTTGTAGGTATATTCTTTTGAAAGAGCGTAATATGTTGTTGACAATGGAACAGGATGCTAAGGATCAAATTCGACTATTTCCTAGCCCCGAACGTTTAGATAAAGTCGAAGAATCGATGGAGAATTTAGAGGTTGTGGTACGTGAACGAAATCGAGCCTATCATCTTTTAGAAACGGGCGAGACTGGCGAACGTCCAGGTAAAATGGCAACAGGACCATTCGGTTTACGTTTCTACTATCGTATGCGACAACATTTGATACCGCAAATGATGAATCGGCGACATCGTGAAACGCATCAATTGAAATATTATCCTAATTGCGATACAGAAGCGTTCTTATTGAAATATAGAGAGAAATTGTATTTGTCAAAGAAACGACAACAACGACGAAATTTCAATCATGTTATTGGTTTAATGAATCGTTTCCCCAATATGGATTTGGAAGCGGTAAAGGAACAATATCCGGATGTTGATATTGAAAAGGTGAAACATACTCGGAAATATGGTGGACATTTCGTACCACAATAATCTAAATAGAATATAGTATTAGATTTAATTACTTTTTATTTAATAATGATCATATACCTAGATTATTATTTGAGTTACAATTGGGATAAGTTACATGGATTTTCGTTAAAATTGCATATAAAACATTACGAAATTTAATAACAGCCGAAATGAAATTTTACTAAAAAACAAGCACCATGATTTTCTTGTTCAACTAATTAACTAATATAACTAAAGGACGGATGTACTTTTTTAAAACCTACCAATTAATACCCGAGATCCAATTGTACATCCGACAATCTTTAGTTTATCGATCAAACTAAATCAAATCGAATTGCAACCAATTAAAATTAATCTAGGAAACAAACATTCAACAAAACATATCACAGTTATGATTAAAACACGTTATAATTTCACAGAAAACTTGAATATTGGGATTTTTGTCTGGTATTTGAGTTTTGCTTTATAGTTTAATTAATTAACTAATGTGCCTTGTCTACATGTGCTGAGGTTAAATATTAAGCATTATAATACGCTAATTTCAAGGTATTTCATCGAGAAAAACAATCCCCGAATTATAGTACAGGATTGTAGTTTTCGAATAAAATTATTCATCTAATTTACGATTATTGTTTACAAAAATTATTGAGATATTCTATCACATTTTCAAATGCACGTCCTCCATTCGAATAAAAAATAAATGACTAGAAAACAATTAAATTATTATAAAAAATATATCCACCACTCGTTTGTTTAAAAAATAATATCGAAATAAATAAAGAAATAATTTAGATAAATTGTAAATGTACGGTATTTGTGGATGGCCAGGAATTCTTTAAGGACATATAAATATCAACGCATTTCTTACTTAACGGATCCGTCTCTGGAATGGTACTCAACGGAAAACTATCACCCTATCACACAACCCTTAATAAATCAGAATTATTACAATTTAAAATACTTACATTTTCACAAACATAAGTCCAGAGTACTTCAAGAGTCGAAATAAAATACTCCAATTCGCTATTTGTAGCAAAATATAGAATCCAATCGCCGCTACACTCGTGGACTTCTCTACAAGCAAACTCCTAAAATTCCCCCAATTTAAATCAAATAAAATCGATTAATATTGCAACAATTACCAAAACACACCAACTTTGTTCGGCTGATGGTAATCGAAATGAAACCAAATCAACGATAGCAGCACACGATAGAACTTGTGCTCCTTTTATCGGTTCATGTTGATTTTTACCGTACGGTAATAACGATGGAATCGTACACGGGAATGCTTCGCGTACAGTTAAAATATGCTCGCTTGTCATAAATAACGAACAAGATTGGGTTAGTATACGTTCACGATTATTGTACGCCTGTAACGATTGAAATTATAATCGAATTTTTATAAATTAAACGAAAATTTACCCCACTAGCTGCATGAACTAAACATTGTAACCAATCACTAGCTACATACTCGTCTGGGGCGGCTAAATGTAGAATTTTACCCTCGATTGTTAGTTGGAATGTGTGCGGACGTGGGTAGTTGTAGATACGGCGGGCTCCTTGACAAGAACCGTTAATTAGCGGGAATACACGCATTGGGACGCGTTGTGAAGCCGATGATAGCATGTAGAGAACTCCAGCTCTAAAGAATATAAAATTACAGTTGTGTCATTAAACGAGAGATTATTAAAATCTTAGTATTTCTTTCATATTGATAATTTCCGTTATTTATCCGCCTAAAATCGCGGAAACAGAGCTCCCGAAGATCTCTAATACGTACTTTAGGATGAAATAGGCGGTTTCCCACCGAGCCTCAATTTCGGAAGTTTTAAACATCAACGGCCCCTCTTTATTCGGTCCTAACGGTGTTAAATCAACCGAATCCGGATTGAAATCTTGTATATTAACAATACTGTAATAATAATACTCTTCATCCTAATCGAGAAAATCGAAATTATTAAAAATTATAAACAATTATAGTAGAAATACTTTATCCACCGATGTTTGTTTACAAATCGCCCGTCTCAAATTCATCATATCCCTCATGCCCAATTGTTTAACGGCTGGTAATTTCGGTTTATTTAAATCACGACGCATTGCAAATTCCAATTGTCCAATTAAATTATTGGTAATTTTCGAACAACCTGTTGTTATTAAACATTGCATATCTTTATCGTAATTGGAGAAATGTATTGTTTGATAATTCGGTCCAGTTACAATCGTATTCAATTCAGTGTACGGCAGAACGAAATGATTACAATAGCCAGATGTTGGCGATGATTTCACGCCAACAATATACAAAGTTGTATCGGTTAATACAACTAATAATGGTTTACTATTACCGTTAGTCGTGTAGGCGCTACGTACCGGAAAAGCCTGAAATTTTAGATAATAATCAATAAATTAGACGAATAGAAATATCGAATTATACCCCAACTAGTCGCTCTAGACGATTCCTAAATATCTCCTTCTTCAATTGTATTGTCAATTTCTTATCGAAGACATCCCCAATCTTCCCCAAATTCTCTTTGCCTTGCAATATTTCCTGTTCCTAAATTACGATCATAATCATCAGGTCCTTGATAGACAAATTTCGTACATTTTACGTGTAAATCCAAATATTTAAACGAATTCCTCTGTTTACATTGTGCTTTAATTTCCAACATTTTCTTCAATGTTACATTGCGCAAAAACCGATTAATTAACGACGATCTAGTCGATGATGATGCAATCACACTATTATTAGCCGATTTATCATCATTTCTCCCATTCGAATCATGGATTAATTTAAACGGAGATAATGAATAATGATTAGTTTTATTGATGCGTTTCTTCGGTGAATTTAAATGGCGCGAATTCGCCTGTTCGATTGATAAATCGGAAATTGTCTCATTATCGGACCAATCAAGTTTTGTTGTTGTTGCATATTTATTAACTGTATTTGGATTTTTATCGTCGATTTCTTCAACTTCTTCAATACTGTCATGTTTATTATTTGTTTGATCCACCGATGGCGGTATCACCTCAAAATCCTTAACAATACTGTTATCATCATCATCATTGATGGTTTCTTGTTTAGATTTCTTGCGCCAGAAATTCAATTCGTTCAGTATCATCTGGTAGATTGTTGAACTTTTCGGTTTCTCTTTCTGGTCGCGTTCGAACGATTTTTGGAATTTATCGTATTCGTACGAATAACTGATACCTTTATGTTCGTAAACATTACTATCGCACAATATAATATTCGATGGTAAATTCTGATTAATTGTCGGATAATTTGGATAGAAGCCCTCGCTTGTTGTTAATTTCAAATTGTACGCTTTCGGATTTTTAACCGGTTTCTCAATATTTATAAATTTCTTATTATTTTGATGATTACTGGTGTAACTATCGTGCGATGTTGAATAAATATTGAAATCTTCCTGTCCTTCCGGTACACCGCGTTCAGCTAACGGTACCGAAGTGGAGAAACTTAAAATATTCTTCAAACTACCGAAAATATTCGAATCTAAAAGATTACTATCGGATCTTTTACGTTTCTTCACCTCTTCCTCGACAATATTTGTGTCTAATTTCTTTGTACGATTCGTAGTCTTCTTCAAACAACTCGATTTCGGTTGTTTGAATGTCGGTTCTTTTTTAATGAAATTCTCATCGTCCTCATCGATCGATGAACTCGACAAACTACCACTAGAAGACGACGACGATGTCGACGATAATCTTTGATTATTATTGTTATTGATGTACAAATCCGATTTGATTTCGCGATTATTCGATTTCTCATAATACGGAGCATCACCCTCAGCTGCCCAACTGTAGCGTCCCTTAACAACATCCGGTTTACGGATGAAGGTCCGTTGGAAGAAGCTCAACGAGACATCCGGTTCGTGTGTGATAAAACCATGATTGATGTGAATATCGTCGATTTTTGTACTATTCAGAATATCCTCGTGGAAAGAGACACGTTTCTTTGGTGTGTCGGATTTGGATTTTTTCTTGCGTTGACGACGGAATACGATTTGTTCTTCAACAGGTTTCACGACATTCTCCGGGATATTCTCAACAATCGGTAGATTTTTCTGTTGTTGTAACTGTTCCGGTTGTGGATTTATCTTTAAATTCTCGTTAACTTCCTCCGACATACTAACATGCATCTCTTCATTATCGATATTGATGTTCTTGTTTTGTAATGTGTAGTCTAATAATTCGTAACTGTTCAGTGAGATATTCATAGAGTCGGTGTCTTGTTTCTCTTTCAAATTCTTTATCGGGTGTTCCATTTCGAAGACCTCATCGCTCAGACTCTGGTTGAACATCTCTTTCGATCTCTTATCCGACTGTGCCATCTTTATAACACCCTCCAATTCGAATTTATGTTCGAAACGATCGAAATAACTCGGTACACTCTTCGATAATCCACTATTCTTTTCATTTTTACGATTGATTACATCGTATTTGATCGATTTTTCAACTTTCTCCTCGTCTACAATTGCCATTGGTGTTGTTACAGTTATCTCATTATCACTATTACTACAACCAATTCCACTACCTGATGATATCATTGATGTTATCTCACTCTCACTGTCCAATAGCTGCACACCGGAATCACCTGGTGATGCTAAACTGGATATTGTACTGGATGTCATCTGGTGGTCTTGACTTAATTGTTTCAATTTTAATTTCTCGTTTAAAATAGTATCACATTCAATATCGAGTAGTTGATGAGATTCCATTGTTTTCACTATAAACAAAAGAACAAAAAACAAAAATACATTAAACTACAACACCCTATTCAAATATTGATTTCTATATAATTCCATTTTAATTACCTTTTAAATAAAGAATAAACTTATCAACAATTTTATCAAGGAAATTTATCGATCTCTATTATTAACATTCATTAAATTTATAATGATATAATAAAAATTAATAATTAACTGCGATAATAGATCGTAGTTGGCGAAATGTCATCAAACAAAAGTGCAAATTTAGTTGTGAATGGAAACTTGTCACTAGATTTTCGGGCAAAATTTCAAACATTACTCTCTCACCTGAGCTATCCATGGTTTTTCTAAAATAAAATCTATTTAATTATCTTGTAAATTAATTCATTTTTATTTGATTTGGTTGGAAATTATCGGATTTTTTTCGCTTTACGATCGAAAAAAATTCAATTTTACTACAAAGATGACAGTTGTCCGTGTACTGCACATGCGCCACCTTATCCCCACTTTTGTCTACCACCAGTTACATTGATTTTACAATAGGGACAGGTCCGTATTTGGGAAGATTAGAAACCTAGTAAATTTGTTATAATTTTATGGATATTTAGTAGACGAATTTGTATATTTGAAGATTTATTGATTAATTCGGAGTGTCGAATTCTAACATGTGTATTATTTATAGATTGTGTCACCAAATTTATTTTAAGATTGATTAAATTAAGGTTGAACAGAAATAACTTTAAAGATAATTTTTCCAACTTGGATACTTCCCATTTGTTTGTTTTCATGTCAAATTTAAAATTTCCCAGAACTTTATCAAAATAAAATTCAATAAATCAATAATCATGTTCGTTGGTCTCTCTAGATCAAGTACGGCCCTGGACAATACTTTAGAAATTGCACCGAAAAAATTAAACGTCCGGTGCTTTTTTATCGAATAAAGTCACTATCTGTTATCATTGAGACAGTTTAAACGTTTAGTAAACAACTTGTTATCGACAATATTAATAAATTTTTTTATCGACAAAAAATTACACGCCACTGAAGTATCGAACACTACGCCTATTTGTTATTGGTAAATATAGATGGCGCTCTTAAAATCGATTTTTGTGTGGGTGTAATGGGCTAAATAAATTAATTAATGAATTTTATAATTCATTTAAATACTCAATAATGAGTTATTTTAAAGTGATTAATCGATGGGGAACGTTTAAAATAGTTGATTAGTTTTAAATTGATGTTTATAGAAAGTAGAATTTTGCAAATTAAGTTTTTTATTGTTTTTGTTGTTAAAAATGTTGCGTAATTAGTTTAATTATTCGATTGGTTTTTGGGACTTTTATTTACCTGAGATTTGATTTGAATTTCTAAATAGCGATTCTAGAACAAAATAGGAATCTGTAATCTGATAATTCTAGATTATTCCAGTGGCGTCGGGCTTTTTCTAGAAGATTCTAACCTATATATTAACGCGAACGGAGCGCTCGCGTCACCATTGCACAGTTAGACGTTAGTAGTGTATGTGTGTACTCTCGATTTTTTTTGTAATTTTTATACTACATTAGAGTACTTTTGTAATTTTTCGAATAATTGTTAAGTGCGTGTAACCGATAATGGGTAAAGATTATTATAAAATTCTTGGTTTGAGTAAAGGCGCCAGCGACGACGATATCAAGAAAGCTTATCGCAAACTGGCCCTAAAATACCACCCCGATAAGAACAAATCGAAGGGCGCTGAAGAACGTTTCAAAGAAGTCGCTGAAGCGTACGAGGTGTTATCTGATAAGAAGAAACGCGATATCTACGATAGTTACGGTGAAGAAGGCCTAAAAGGTGGCATACCGAACGAAACCGGCGCCCCAGGTGGCGGCGGTACTGGCTTCACCTACACGTACCACGGTGATCCGCGCGCCACATTTGCACAATTCTTCGGCAGCGCATCACCATTTCAGGCGTTCTTCGGCAGCGGCAATTCTGGTATGTTTACGGCGTTCCACGACGACGATATGATGGACACGGACGATCCGTTTGCATCGATGAACCAAATGCCAGGCCGAGGTCCAGCTGGCGGCGCGTTCCGTAGTCAATCGTTCAATTTCCAAGGGACACCGAACCGCGGTAAAGAGAAAGTCCAAGATCCAGCCATTGAACACGATTTGTACGTAACGTTGGAAGATATCGCCAAGGGTTGCACGAAGAAGATGAAAATCAGCCGGAAAGTCCTACAATCGGACGGTTCGACTCGCACTGAAGACAAAGTATTAACAATTAACGTTAAACCTGGCTGGAAGGCTGGTACAAAAATCACATTTCCGCGAGAAGGCGACCAAGGCATGAATAAAATTCCGGCCGATATTGTTTTTATAATACGCGACAAACCGCATGCTGTATTCAAACGAGAAGGCAGCGACATCCGGTATACGGCCAAAATTTCGTTGAAACAGGCATTATGTGGGTGTACAGTTGAAGTACCGACAATGGATAATAAAACAATACCGTTGCATTATACGAATGAAATCATCAAACCAACCACCGTGCGGCGTATCCAAGGCTATGGTTTGCCGTTACCGAAAGAGCCATCACGTCGGGGCGATCTTATTGTCAATTTCGATATTAAATTTCCGGAAAGACTGTCACAATCTGCCAGGGACATCTTATTTGATACTTTACCAAATTAAATGTTTTGTTTATTAGACAATTAATGCTTTTTATGAGAATTATTGCAAACATTTTTTTTGTATATTTAGCTGTACGTTTTAGTACAAATGTTGTAACTAATTTTGTTTGTTTAACATTATTCAAAGTTAAATTTTAGGAGCCCTAGATGTGATGATTTCTTTTGTATTATATTTCGTAGCTGTATAAATATTATTTTGGTTTTTAATCTGCTGTTTTACTCCAACCGAGACCAATAAAAATCAATTCTAATTTTTTTCAAATATATTTTAAACAATTTGAACTAAACAACAATTAAGTTTCCCAATTGGTTATCTCTGAATAGCCAATTTGTCCAATTAAGTGGAAGAATTACAAGAAACAATCAAGTAGCACTTTCGTAATTGAATATAACTGAAAATTGTTTACCACCTAGCCGTTGTGCTAACCATTCATTCTTCAATACAGCTAATTTAACGCTATCTACATTGAATTCTGCATAAAGATTTGTATGTACAGCCCGGCCCATACCCTCCAACATTACTAAATCTACAGTCTCCATTAATTGACACAATTCTAAAAATTTCAATTAGAAATAATTCAGTCGTATTCTGTAACTTGGCGATTTGTTACCACGACAACACAGAGGAATTCCATCACGGTAACGAATCACCTAGTTACAGAATGATTGTTCAACAAACCTGGCGTTAGATTTGCCAAGTCTAAACACGGCCCCTTTTGTCCATTCTCTACAGTTAAAAGACAACCATTATTAAGCGAATCTTCCAGAATTTCACAATAACGACCAGCTTCACAACAATACGATTTCAATTCGGCTAGTGTCACATCATTGAGGGCCGGTGATGAATTTGCAGTTAACACAACTTTAGTACCTTCTTTCAATAATTGTCGTGTTAATGGTAAAATGCCTAATATGAAATCAATACCGGCATTATCGACAAAGATTACAGCCTCCTTGTATGGTCTTTGTTTGAGTTTCAAGATCCACGTGTCTAAATTGTCGTGAAACCACGGTCGTTTCTCGATTGTAGCCATAGCGTGTGTTAAATCGAAATTGGCCGATGTTTCTAAGATATTGGCGACAATAGTTGAGCCCCAATCGAATACATTACCAGCTAGAACACCAGTAATAATTTCCGACCATTTTTTGTCGTAATCGTCAATTGAATCGATGAAATTTAAACGTTTCTCAAAATCTCGAAAAGCGACTAGACTTTCGGTGTGTTTCTGTGAATACCAAGCATCCTTGAAATTGTGATTACGTAGATTATCTTCATTGAACTCGAGCAATGTACGTATACTTAACGGCTGTAAAACCCTAAAATAAAACAATAGATTTTTTTTTTTAATCACTGTAAGACTTACTTTGGATTTTGATTGGCGAGAGTTACGAGATTGTGGAATTTATCGAAACATATTTCAGCGTTGTGTTTAGCGTCAGGATTGTCGGGATTCAAATAAGTGGCTTTATTAACGAATTTCTTTATCATATTTTCTAAACATGTTAACCAGTATTGTCGGGCAGCCTCATCGTTCTCTAAATCGATTGTATCAGGTTTGTACGTTTCAGGATTTCTTAATAATGGACAAATGTAGCGTTTCTTCTGTTCGTAAGCCATTATTTCTATTATACGACTGACACGATAGATAAACATTCAACTCAACATTAATACCATTTATCTGTAATTTAATAGTCTGTGATTAAATAAATAATCTTATCAAATAATAAATTATTGTTATTGTTATTTAAAAAAATACACAATCCAAAATCCACATAAATGTTGAAACATACCAAAAAAATGTACCCAATGACAGTCGTAATTAAAACAATTCCAGCAACGATTCGTTTAGAATTAATTCGTTTTATTGTTCTTCTAATTAAACACGATGATAAATTTGTATTTTTATTGTAAAATGATAATTTCTCATCTTTTTTTCGCTATAATTCGTTTCATATGGGGATTAATTTTTTGAATAAATCGTAAACTTATGACACCTGTCAACTGTCATACTTGTCATTTCGAAGGCTACGTTCGCAAATGGGGAATACAGCGTTGCCAGTTTTTAACACTATTCCCACCAATAGATGGTGCTTTATTTTCAATAATAACCATATATCTCCTGTATAAAAGTATCAATAGCGGACAATAATTGGTAAGTGATTTTTTTTTAATATAATTGTAAAATAGTTTCGAATTATTGGACATAATACAATGTAAGTTGTAAGTTGGTGACATTTTTTCTGTAATGTTACCAGTTTTGGTATTTTTGGCGCAAATTTTAAATTTTTGTGAACTAATTTTTTTGCCGAAATTCGAAGAGTATTATCAAGAGTAAAGCGAGATATTTTTAAATTGGTTTCTTTCTCTTGCCCGTCCTCAATCATTAAAGAACTTTCTAGGGAAGTAGGTCAAGAGGACAATTCAAATCCGGGAATTTTCCTATTTATACTCAAAAAACCAAATATAATCCGAATTCTACGATTAAATTTTTAATATGGTCTCGTACTTCAATTATCGAAAATTTTCCAAATCGGTAATTGAAAGTCATTAAAATTAAAACGATTCTTTGAAAAGCGACAAACAGTTATGAATCATTAAAAGAGAGAGTTTCAGCGTTTATCAAGTGAAATTTCATTACTAAATTCGTTCTGCCCGTAGAAAGATGAAATTCATAATCACTATTTTGATAATTATCGATTATTGTTACGGTTTTAATCAAACAAATCTAGACACAAATGTCGAAGATACAGACTTATGGGGATCGATACTGGAAGAATGGACTCTATCGGGAAATTTCAGGTAATTTCTATGATAACAATCGAATTTAAATAACGCAGAAATTAATTGTAGGGAAAAAAGGGTGATGATTGATCGAATCGATAAAGAATCGAAAGTAATTCCTGGAAAAATCGTCAACAATAATAACAATAATCATAATATTAACAATAATCCATCAGTTACAGAAACCGATTTGTATCTATTAAACGCTATAGAAAAATTGGTTTTTAAGGTCGATGTTATCGAAAAACGTCTCCGAAGAGTTGAACAAATGTTGTACTACTCGATGGCCGGTAATCGTATCGATCAAGGTAAATTTCTCAATTATACAAACCAACTTTTATAACAAAATCAATTTTAGAACCTTGTCCGGATAATTTCACCCGAATAGCCAACAGTTGTTACGCTTTTATAACGAATCAAGTCAATTGGAAAGTTGCAAGTCGGCAATGTAAAAAATTCAATGGTAATTTAATCGAAATGGAGACAATCGTTGAGAATCAAGAATTGATCAATTATTTACAAAACAATCAAAATTTGCGCGGTAGAGATTACTGGACGGGCGGTTTAAATCCCGGATTATTGTGGATTTGGAGCAATAGCGGCCGGCCTGTTATCAACGACACCAATAAGAATCAAACAATTCTAGGCGATGGTCGGTGTTTACGACTCGCCTATAATTCGTTGATATATTCGTACGGTTATTACGGTACAGATTGTTCGAAACATTACAGTTTTATCTGTGAATTACCGGAGAATACAACAAGCAATCAATTATATCGATTAGGGAAAAGTCGAAAGATTTTCGACGAATTATAGCAAATTAACATATTTATTTAAACATAAATTAACCGAAAATAGTCTATAATGTAGTCATTTGACTAAATTCATGTAATGTTTCTAAATTTTTCATTAATAAACTTGTAGTCTGTCGTATTTTTGGATAATTCACCTCATCATCATTATCATTAATATCCTGATATAATGAACTATCATCAATTTCATTTAATTGCTTCTCGAAATCATCTAAACGTTCATCGATTAATGTCTGTACATTTTGTATATGTTCCAATAGATTTAAACGACAATCAGTTGAATTTATTGCCGCTTCCGGTTGGGGAATTTTCGGTATTATTACCATCTTATTATCACCATTACTATCATTATTTTTTAATATATTCACCAATAATGATTGTTCTTTATCAATACAATCATCGTTTTTAATTTTTGTTTTATCATCTTTATCTTCATCATCATCATTATTATCAATTTTGTCCGGTGTTGGTACTTTATTCCATGGTTTCGACCACAGGTACAATTTTGGGTGATTTTTAGCTCTAAAATTTATAAAAATTAAACAATACAACAATAGAAACGTTACGGAAGTGCCACTACAAAAACCGAACAGAAACGGAAGCGGAAACAGAAACGAAAAGAACAAGTATATAAAGCTTGCAGTGAAATTGTGGGTATGTAGGCCGTTCAATGTTTGGCTATTTTCCGGGAAAATAGTCGAAAAATCATTCATAAACTTATAATATTGGCTGAATTATAGGCGAAAATATAGAAAAATGCGCAAAAATATAGAAAAATGCTCCTACATTTTCGTCTATAAATTCAAAAATCAAGTTAATTTTCCAAAACGAAAAAGTATCTCTAATGCTTCTTGAAACGCCCTTTCTAATGCTGTTTTAATCACAGCAATACTTACAAAAATAAGCAAGTTATTGATGATTCACACCAAAGCAAAAAAAAGGTAATATTAATATAATGATAATAATACTTACTCGGCTATTTTTAATTTAAATTGAACCGTATTTACGAAATCTTTCAATTCCAATAAACCACCGGATATATCGTGACTTTTCTTCAATTTATTGAAACGTTTATTCAATAAATCGTCATCTTTTGTATGATAATTACCGGTAGGTAATACACCTTGTTTTAACCAATCTTGATCATGGTAATATTTCTTCGATAAACGTTGTTTTAATGGATTTTGACAAATATAACAAACATATTTTTCTGGTACTTGATTTTCTGTATAAATATTATTACAAAATGCATGTTGCCAACATAAACACAAATCACATTGTATCATTAAACCATCCTCTTCTGTATAACCGCATGTACAATTGATAATCTCTTCTTGTTTCATACGTACAATCTTTATAACTTTACCACCTTCAATTATAATATCATTATTATCATTATTTGATGATTCTTGGGGTGTCTCTGTAATTTCCTGATTTGTTGTTGTTGTTGTTGTTGTAGTAGGTGATGATAGTAATTGTGATGATAGTGGAGGTGTTGAGGGTGTTGCAGTTATATTAGTTGGAAATTTATCATTATTACCTTTAGAATGTCGTTTAGTTTGTTGATTCTTTTCATTATTTCGAACTACTGGTAATAATGTTTTTATACCGCTTGGTGGCCGGGTTGTTGACAATAATTTTAAATTTAAATCATTCGGTGGTATACCTTCAGATTTCTTCAATAAATCTTTCAATTTTATATCGGGATACATACTCGATGGTAAACCTGATGGTAACGGTTGTATATCTTCAATTTTACCATTTTTATTACTGTTAATATTACTATTATTAGAATTATCATTTTTATTGTTTAATAGTTTTAAAATTTCGGAATCTTTATGGCTTTTATTCGACATTGGCGATGAAGATGCTGATGATTGTTGTTGTGATTCTATTTCCGATTTATTGTCCAATTCTTGTTTTTTGATCGGTTTAATTTGTGTTGTTTTATTTGGTGTTGTTTGTTGTTGTGGTTGTGGTGGTAATTGTTTATTATCTAATAATAAATCACCAACTGTCCGAGCGTAGGCTAAATCGGCTACATTTGGTGTTGAATTTAAATATTTCGTATATTCCGGGTGATAATGTTTAATATGCATTTGAGCTAAATTTTCTTTACGGAAAATCTTCTTACAACCATCTATCGGACATTCATAACCATCATTAACTACCGGTATTTTTAAAGTTGAATTTTCTATCGAAATACAAACAGAAATCAATTAATAATCAAATTAAACAATTTTCTATACCTTCCTCATCATTTCCATCAGTATTCTGATCATCACCAATCTGACTATCATCAACATTACCGCTATTTATTGATTCATCATTAGAACTACTAGTAACAGTAGTATTAGTTGTAGTTGTATTGTTAGAATTCTGTAATCCAGCCATCATTTCTAAATCTTTACGTTTATTACGATGTCTATGTATACTGAAATCGAACATCGACCAATTATATTTCATAAGTTTCGTTTCTTCTAAATATTGTTTGATTTCGGAACGTGAACGAAATCGCCGATGATCCGGACTCATAATTATTGTATCCCATTTACCAGCCGATGCACCACTAACACGTTGTGTTAAATGTTTCACCCAACCAATTGGTAAACGTGGATCTGGTACAATTATCGATTTCTTTATACCATCTTGTATATCGATTTTTGAATCGATACCAACTGGACGACCATTTTCCCATCTACAATTATTCCAGAATAGAATCAAGAAATTAAATAAAATACAACACCTACTCAGGTACCCATGGTTCATAAATTTCATCTTCTGTAACTTGTTCTGGTATCGGATTTTGTGATGGTGTTACTGTTTGAATAATCGGTGGGGTTTTTTTTGTATCATCTTGTAATTCTAATTTTTGTCGTTTTCCAAACAGTGCGGCAATATCAATTTTACGCTTCTTCTCGCGACGTTCTTGTTTCGAACCTTGTACCGGATCGAATAATGGAGACGATTGTAATTGTTTACCTTCTGCTTTACTAATACGATGGGCTTTTAATGTTTTTATAAAACCATCATCAAATAACACCTCATACGAATCTAAAATATTACAATTTTAATAGTTTTCTAAAATTAATTAGCAAATTACCATTTGCTAGAACTTTAGTGATTGTTGCTGGAAATTTTCGGGCGTCACTCCACGATGCCAAACACCGTTCGCCGACAGTAAAATTTTGTGATGTTTTATTTGTTGTTGGTGAAGTTTCACTAGTTGATTGTAACGGCCGTAAACGCGGACTATCCATACAGATCCATTCATCATATTTATTCGAGAATTTCTCGAAATGTATCAACACTTCATTCTCTTCATAATCCTCTTCAACGATACGTGCTGGATACCAAGTATTATTAAAATCCAATGCTTCAATACGTGAATTTATTGCAAAATTTATATTACGATTCGATACTTTCGGTTTATCTTTATTTTCTTCAGATTTATCATCACCACCTTCCTGTGACTCGTCGATTTCTTCTAATTGTTCTTGTTGATTATCTTCCATATTTTTCGAATTATCACTCTTGTCTTCCGCATTACAATCATCGTCTGTTTCCATACTAGTTGCTTCGTCTTTCTTGACTTTAATCGCGTCTAATTTCGATTTGTCCCACGGGAAAACGCTGGGCAATACGCCCTGTTTCAACATGTACTTTTTACCTTTGAAATTACAGAAATCAACACGTAGAAAATGCCTTGAACACACGTATAACAATTTTATCGGTTTCTTATTATCAGCATCCGCTATTATATGACATAATGATAACCATTTTGAACGTAATTCTGGTTGATTCGGTATCCTATGAAATGTAACACCAGTATCTTCTTCACGATTCGATTCCGATAAACAACCATCAACCGCACATTTCCTAATCGCTTTATTTCTTGTATTCTACAATACAAAAGTATTAAAAACTGATTTGAATTAAAAATAATTTGATTTACCATGATGAAATATTAAATCGCATTAAGGTTAATTATCAAACAATTGAAATCGTTGACAGATGCTACACTATTGCCGGATTTACAAAATCTGTCCTAAAGAAACAATCTTTTTGAATTTCGATTAAAAATTAATTAAAATAGTATCATTACAATATAAATAAATCAAAATAATTAAAATACGAATTGATTGTGGTGACAATTGTTGAGAAATTTTTTAAATTTTAAATCTTACGTTACAAGATCCGCAAAATTGAAGATTTCTTTCTAGAAGGGCAACATCGATTATAATCATAGAGCAGTAGTGCCAACCTGCGTCTCGAAAATTCTAGTTCATACGCTAAGTATAGATTGATTTAAATCATCAATAAATTAAAACAATTTCAAATTAAAATCGGAATTATTATGTACTAGCGAAAAAAGTCTAAATATTTAATATTTTTTAAATTTAAAATGATTTAAATCTTAATTGTTGTACTGAGTGATGGGTAGATGGCGCTGTTGTAATTTGTCAACTTTAGGCAAAAGCGCCCTCTGCCTCGTCCCATTTGAAACAAGTAAGTCCGTGCTTGTTCTCTGTTTGGAGCTAAGGCCGAAAATTTAGGCGACTTGCACTCAAAATAATAAGAAAATAATTTTAAAAAATGGCATCAAACGCTGAATTAGCTTGTGTTTACTCCGCTCTCATCTTAGCCGATGACGATATCGCCATTACTGTAAGTAAATTTCAAAAAGTTGAAAAGTTAGGTTATGTTCCTTGTAACTGCGTCGTTTATCCTGAATTATCCAAATCATCCTTGAATGTTTCCAATAATTTCCATTGAATTTTGTTCAAATTTGTTCTAATCTTGTTGATTTTTATTGTAGGGTGAGAAAATTCAAACAATCTTGAAAGCCGCCAATGTAGACGTCGAGCCATATTGGCCTGGTCTCTTTGCCAAAGCATTGGAAGGCATCAATGTTAAAGATCTAATTACAAAGATTGGATCTGGCGCCGGCGCTGCTGCCGCTCCGGCTGCTGGAGCTGGAGCCGCCGCCCCAGCTGCAGCCGCTGCCGCTGCCCCCGCCAAGGAGGAAAAGAAGAAGGAATCAGAACCAGAAGAATCCGACGATGATATGGGTCTTGGATTGTTTGATTAAATAAGAGAAACAATTGTGAAGTACAATTAAAATCTTTTTATACTAAGAATCATTGTTTATATTCGATTATAACAAAAATCTACCACATTGCCCGCTCCACACCAGCCAATAGATTATGATCGGCTAAATCGCGGAAAACAATACGACTTAAACGCCAACGGTGGACAACACCACGTGGTCTTGAAGTTAACACACACCGATTATTAATACGTAACGGTGTGGAATCTCTGGGTAATGCAGCGATATCTTTATCGGCGATTTCACGTAATTCCGGCGGTAGTATATCGTTTTTACGCAACGAATTGATACGTAAACGTAATGGGGCTAATTCTGTTGCTAATTTACGCCGTTTCACATCGCGAATCATCCACCGATTCACCCATTTATTGCGAACTTGTTGGAACTAAAAAAGTTAGGTTAAGTTATTCATTTTTATTGAATTTGTATTAGAAAACTTACATTTTGATTCTGGTGCGTCAAGATTTGGTGTTGGAACAGATTCGTGATTAATTTAACAGTATTCATATTAATTTAATTCGAATTTTAGTGATTGGAAATATTAAATAAAACAATTGAATCGATTCATAAAGTTGAGGTTATGTTATTTGAGCCTTGCAATTGGCGCCAATTTCAATTATAATGGTCAAGTTTAGGTATCGATTCTAATGCAGTTGTTGAGAGGAAATAAGACTGGAGATTATATCAGTGTAGATGATAAGTTTTAAAGTCGATAAATTCTCGTTATTAGTCCATTATATAGAGTCGTGATTAGTTTTGAAAAGTTGAGAAGTTCTCTAACGACTTGTTATAACGAGTAAGGACATTAAAGTTATTCATTTTAATGTGTTCCGGTTAACAATCCGTAAACGTTCCAGTTTTCTAGAGCCTTTCAACAATCCTTTTAATTGTTGCTTAACATGTGTAATTCTGTTTGTTTTTAAAACGAATCGGATGTTCGGTAAAGTTTCCTTAAAATTCATGACAATTCTTGAAAAGTTTTAGAAACTAGCACGATTGGAGTCTGTATTGAAGTAACGAGATGGGAATAAAATTCACGAAAGAAAATTTGTTGAATAATCCACGGATTCGCCTATAAATTGTACATCCAGCTGTCGCATGGATTTGAACGATACGAATAATTGTTAACAGTGCTGTTTTACATGAGAAATAATTGTTTTATAGCGGCAGCGTTGAGATGAATACATCCATATTTAGTTTGGTGTTCCAGTATGATTAATGGCAATATTGAAATGGACATTTGCGAGTGTGTGTGATAGTTTCTGTTGTTATTGAAGGGTGAGTACCTATAGTTGGGTGATAAATATTGGTTTTCCATCTGTTGAGGGGTGTCGGGATTTTTACACTATTTCTCTTTTAATATCCAACCATTTCGTAACTAATTTATAAGAATCGACGTTGCTATTGACTTTGATAGCTCTTGATCGAAACGGAATTCTATTATCCGAACAATTGATTTTCTACCCTTATTATTATTATTATTATTGGCGGGTTTTCATAGTTTTCAATCTAAATTTACGCCGGTAATAAACATAAAACTTGACCGATTCCTTGTGTGTGACAAAAATCAAACAAAAGGGAACAGGGCCAGGGCTGGACTTCCATTCGCAAAAGTGTCTAATTTAAGCCAATTTCGAAAAATTTAAATTAAAAGACTTCTGCTAGTTTTTGTCGATTTTGGGGATGATCCCGATTATCATTGTTGGCTGCAGTTTCCACCGAGTCCGCCCCTGTTGTGGAGCTTAATGATCGTAACTATAAAATAACAAATAATTAAAATTGAATTAATCAAATTGGAGCTTGTATCGAAATTGTTGAATTTTGTGTGTATGAAAATTATAAAGCTACAACATTATTATCAACATAATGTACCTGAGGGTGGAAATTTTAAATCCAACATGATTGTAATTATTGATTATGGTAAATTAATTTCGACAGGTATAATATTGGGTGTTTTTAGGTCGACATAATTGCTGCCTTTTAGGCAAAATTCTAAAGCAACAAATCGATCGAGCCATATACAGAACTCGCCACTTAATCCGGTTTATTGTTATTAATTTTATTTTTAACTTCCCCGACCAGAGGGTAGGGAAGTTATTAGTTTCGGACCAAAATTTCGAATTCGAGATTTCACCAGATCTTTACGTTTTGAGGTCCCCTGAACACGTTTTTGAAGTTTTTAGCATGATGTCCGTGTGTGTGTGTGTGTGTGTGTATGTGCGTCTGTCGGTTCTCCAACGATTACTCAAAAACGGTTTCACCGATTGAGTTCAAATTTGGTCAGCACAAACTATTTGGTGGCCGTTCGAGTTGATTAGTTTTTGGTGCCAATCGGACCACGGGGGTGGAAGGGGGAGGGGGTTGATTGAAAAAAATTCAAGATAACATATTAATTTGATATCACCAATCGAAAGGGCATGTGCTTTTATGTCCGAAACGATACCCATCATGTGCAATGTTCTTTTCTTTTTTTAAATAAGGGCACAAAATTGGCAAAATAGTCTAGTCAACCAATTCAAATTTGCCGCCTTCTATCAGGGATCGGTTGCCATAGAAAAGAGTTGTTGTTCACGATTCAATTGCGAAATTTTGAAATGACAGTTTAGAAGGTTATCCAACATAATTTTTAAAGCGTAGCAAAATTTATAACGGTAGTTTATAAAGACAGAATGATATCTACTGTTGGTATCACTGGAGGCATAAAATCCTATGCGTTTGTTTACATTCTTCTGTCATTTTTGAAACATAACCTCAAAATATTTGTTTTCAAGCGGTTTTTTGAGCGGGTTTTGTGTTTCGGTTAGCGCTTTTTTAATAAGTAAATGTTTTAAAATAATATAAATTTTGATTTCTCCTAAAAAAGAAATGTATATTCCCTCGACAATTCAATCTACATGATTTGAATTTTTCCATGTTTTTGTTGGGACTACCGTACTACTTTTTATTCCGCGCTCAAATGACAGTTCTGTCGTTCTGTCAAAATTTCGCAATTGAATTGTGAATCGAATTGTAAGAAAGTCGAACTGAAAAGTCTGTGTATGGAATCACCGATTAGTGAACAGAGTTTTTGTTGACGAGATGCTGGTTCCTCATTGAATTTTTCGGTGGTTGTGAGATAGCCACGGTTCTCGATTCCCGATTCTGATTTTTATAGTAATTAGTTTTTTTTTTTTTTAATAAAGTATCTCCAATAGAAAAAATAGTATACAAAACTCGTGCTACGGTACTCGTTTTTTTAAAAACTCGGACTCGTGTCGGGGAAGTTATTAGGCCGGTTCATGGATTCGGCCCCTTTCAAATTTTTGAAACATAACCTCAGAATATTTGTTTTCAAGCGGTTTTTTGAGCGGGTTTTGTGTTTCGGTTAGCGCTTTTTTAATAAATAAATGTTTTAACATAATATGCATTTTGATTTCTCCTAAAAAAGAAATGTATATTCTCTCGACAATTCAGTCTATATGAATTGAATTTTTCCATGTTTTTGTTGGGACTACCGTACTACTTTTTATTCCGCGCTCAAATGACAGTTCTGTCGTTCTGTCAAAATTTCGCAATTGAATTGTGAATCGGAATTGTAAGAAAGTCGAACTGAAAAGGGTGTGTGTGGAATCACCGATTAGTGAACAGAGTTTTTGTTGACGAGATGCTGGTTCCTCATTGAATTTTTCGGTGGTTGTGAGATAGCCACGGTTCTCGATTCCCGATTTTGATTTTTATAGTAAGTTAGTTTTTTTTTTTTAATAAAGTATCTCCAATAGAAAAAATAGTATACAAAACTCGTGCTACGGTACTCGTTTTTTTAAAAACTCGGACTCGTGTCGGGGAAGTTATTAGGCCGGTTCATAGATTCGGCCCCTTTCAAATTTTTGAATCTAAATTTTAGAGATTTTTAGACATTTTTCAGTACAAAATTGTACATTTTTTAAAAATATGTTGGGGTAAAATCTTTAATTATTCCTGTTTGTTCAAGATCCTATCCAGATTGTCCAGATTTTTAATGCAATTATTTAAAAATTAAGAAATTAATGTATGATTTTTATTAATGACTTGGAATTTATGAAAGTGACACTTTTATGTTTCACAATATATTTTCAGTGGTGATTCATTTAGGTTAAAAATGGAATAAACCCTTGATTTCCTGGCATAATTTGTCGATATTTTTTTATCAAGAAAAAGCACACATTCCACATTTTTCTATCAAAATTTGAGAGTTAAAGTGCATATTTTGATGTAGAATCATAATTTTTTGGGCAAATTTGTGTCATAATTCGTCGATTTTCGACTTATACACCCTGAAAGAGAATTCCTTTTTGATTTTTGAAGCTAAATTTCAGAGATATTGAGGTATTTTTCAATATAAAATTTTGCTTTTTTATTTTAATTTTGGTGCAAACTTCTTATTTTTTCCTGTTTGTTCCAGATCCTATCCAAATTGTCCAGATTTTTAATGAATTTATTTGAGAATTTTGAAATTAAGGTAAGATTTTTGGAAGTGATACTTTCGTGTTTTGCAATATGTTTTCATTGGTGATTCATTTAGTTTAAAAATGGCATGAATCCTTGGTTTTTCTGACACAGTTTGTGGATATTTTCGAAAATTATGAATTTTTATCATCAAAAAAGCACAAATTACTCATCTTCCTATCAAAAATTTGGAGTTAAAGCGCAAATTTTTTCTTAGAATCCTAATTTTTGCCCAAATTTGTGTCTTAAATCGTCAGTTGTTTACTTTTACGCACCTAAAGAAACTTCTAGTTAATTTTTAACTTCCCCGACCAGAGGGTGGGGAAGTTATTAGTTTCGGACCAAAATTTCGAATTCGAGATTCCGGTGTCGGTGTCGGTCTCGGTGTCGGTCTCGGTGTCGGTCTCGGTGTCGGTCTCGGTCTCGGTGTCGGTCTCGGTCTCGGTGTCGGTCTCAGTCTCATTGTCGGTCTCGGTCTCGGTGTCGGTCTCGGTGTCGGTCTCGGTGTCGGTCTCGGTGTCGGTCTCGGTGTCGGTCTCGGTCTCGGTGTCGGTCTCGGTCTCGGTCTCGGTGTCGGTCTCGGTGTCGGTGTCGGTGTCGGTCTCGGTCTCGGTGTCGGTCTCGGTCTCGGTGTCGGTCTCGGTCTCGGTGTCGGTCTCGGTGTCGGTCTCGGTGTCGGTCTCGGTGTCGGTCTCGGTCTCGGTGTCGGTCTCGGTGTCGGTCTCGGTGTTGGTGTCGGTCTCGGTGTCGGTCTCGGTGTCGGTCTCGGTCGGTGTCGGTGTCGGTGTCGGTGTCGGTGTCGGTGTCGGTCTCGCTGTTGGTCTCGGTGTCGGTGTCGGTCTCGGTGTCGGTCTCGGTGTCGGTCTCGGTGTCGGTGTCGGTCTCGGTCTCGGTGTCGTTCTCGGTCTCATTGTCGGTCTCGGTCTCGGTCTCGGTGTCGGTCTCGGTGTCGGTCTCGGTGTCGGTCTCGGTCTCGGTGTCGGTCTCGGTGTCGGTGTCGGTCTCGGTGTCGGTGTCGGTCTCGGTGTCGGTCTCGGTGTCGGTCTCGGTGTCGGTGTCGGTGTCGGTCTCGGTGTCGGTCTCGGTCTTGGTGTCGGTCTCGGTCTCGGTGTCGGTCTCGGTCTCGGTCTCGGTCTCGGTGTCGGTCTCGGTCTCGGTGTCGGTCTCGGTCTCGGTGTCGGTCTCGGTGTCGGTCTCGGTGTCGGTCTCGGTGTCGGTGTCGGTCTCGGTCTCGGTGTCGGTCTCGGTCTCGGTGTCGGTCTCGGTCTCGGTGTCGGTGTCGGTGTCGGTGTCGGTGTCGGTCTCGCTGTTGGTCTCGGTGTCGGTGTCGGTCTCGGTGTCGGTCTCGGTCTCGGTGTCGGTCTCGGTCTCGGTGTCGGTCTCAGTCTCATTGTCGGTGTCGGTCTCGGTGTCGGTCTCGGTGTCGGTCTCGGTGTCGGTCTCGGTGTCGGTCTCGGTGTCGGTCTCGGTCTCGGTGTCGGTCTCGGTCTCGGTCTCGGTGTCGGTCTCGGTGTCGGTGTCGGTGTCGGTCTCGGTCTCGGTGTCGGTCTCGGTCTCGGTGTCGGTCTCGGTCTCGGTGTCGGTCTCGGTGTCGGTCTCGGTGTCGGTCTCGGTGTCGGTCTCGGTCTCGGTCTCGGTCTCGGTGTCGGTCTCGGTGTTGGTGTCGGTCTCGGTGTCGGTCTCGGTGTCGGTGTCGGTGTCGGTGTCGGTGTCGGTGTCGGTGTCGGTCTCGCTGTTGGTCTCGGTGTCGGTGTCGGTCTCGGTGTCGGTCTCGGTGTCGGTCTCGGTGTCGGTGTCGGTCTCGGTCTCGGTGTCGTTCTCGGTCTCATTGTCGGTCTCGGTCTCGGTCTCGGTGTCGGTCTCGGTGTCGGTCTCGGTGTCGGTCTCGGTCTCGGTGTCGGTCTCGGTCTCGGTGTCGGTGTCGGTCTCGGTCTCGGTCTCGGTCTCGGTGTCGGTCTCGGTCTCGGTGTCGGTCTCGATGTCGGTCTCGGTGTCGGTCTCGGTGTCGGTCTCGGTCTCGGTGTCGGTCTCGGTCTCGGTCTCGGTGTCGGTCTCGGTGTTGGTGTCGGTCTCGGTGTCGGTCTCGGTGTCGGTCTCGGTGTCGGTGTCGGTGTCGGTCTCGGTGTCGGTGTCGGTCTCGGTCTCGGTGTCGGTCTCGGTGTCGGTCTCGGTGTCGGTCTCGGTGTCGGTCTCGGTCTCGGTGTCGGTCTCGGTGTCGGTCTCGGTGTCGGTGTCGGTCTCGGTCTCGGTGTCGGTCTCGGTCTCGGTGTCGGTCTCGGTGTCGGTCTCGGTCTCGGTGTCGGTCTCGGTGTCGGTCTCGGTGTCGGTCTCGGTCTCGGTGTCGGTCTCGGTCTCGGTCTCGGTGTCGGTCTCGGTGTCGGTGTCGGTCTCGGTGTCGGTGTCGGTGTCGGTGTCGGTCTCGGTGTCGGTGTCGGTCTCAGTGTCGGTCTCGGTGTCGGTCTCGGTCTCGGTGTCGGTCTCGGTGTCGGTGTCGGTGTCGGTGTCGGTCTCGGTGTCGGTGTCGGTCTCGGTGTCGGTCTCGGTCTCGGTGTCGGTCTCGGTGTCGGTCTCGGTGTCGGTGTCGGTGTCGGAGTCGGTCTCGCTGTTGGTCTCGGTGTCGGTCTCGGTGTCGGTCTCGGTGTCGGTCTCGGTGTCGGTCTCGGTCTCGGTCTCGGTGTCGGTCTCGGTGTCGGTGTCGGTGTCGGTGTCGGTGTCGGTGTCGGTCTCGGTGTCGGTGTCGGTGTCGGTGTCGGTCTCGGTGTCGGTCTCGGTCTCGGTGTCGGTCTCGGTCTCGGTGTCGGTCTCGGTGTCGGTCTCGGTGTCGGTGTCGGTGTCGGAGTCGGTCTCGCTGTTGGTCTCGGTGTCGGTCTCGGTGTCGGTCTCGGTGTCGGTCTCGGTCTCGGTGTCGGTCTCGGTGTCGGTGTCGGTCTCGGTGTCGGTCTCGGTGTCGGTCTCGGTGTCGGTGTCGGTGTCGGTGTCGGTGTCGGTCTCGGTCTCGGTGTCGGTCTCGGTGTCGGTCTCGGTCTCGGTCTCGGTGTCGGTCTCGGTGTCGGTGTCGGTGTCGGTGTCGGTCTCGGTGTCGGTCTCGGTGTCGGTGTCGGTGTCGGTGTCGGTCTCGGTGTCGGTCTCGGTCTCGGTGTCGGTCTCGGTGTCGGTCTCGGTGTCGGTGTCGGTGTCGGAGTCGGTCTCGCTGTTGGTCTCGGTGTCGGTCTCGGTGTCGGTCTCGGTGTCGGTCTCGGTGTCGGTCTCGGTGTCGGTCTCGGTCTCGGTGTCGGTGTCGGTCTCGGTGTCCGTCTCGGTGTCGGTCTCGGTGTCGGTCTCGGTGTCGGTGTCGGTCTCGGTCTCGGTGTCGGTCTCGGTCTCGGTGTCGGTCTCGGTCTCGGTGTCGGTCTCGGTGTCGGTGTCGGTGTCGGTGTCGGTGTCGGTCTCGGTGTCGGTCTCGGTGTCGGTGTCGGTGTCGGTCTCGGTCTCGGTCTCGGTCTCGGTGTCGGTGTCGGTCTCGGTGTCGGTGTCGGTGTCGGTCTCGGTCTCGGTGTCGGTCTCGGTGTCGGTCTCGGTCTCGGTCTCGGTCTCGGTATCGGTGTCGGTGTCGGTGTCGGTGTCGGTGTCGGTGTCGGTCTCGCTGTTGGTCTCGGTGTCGGTGTCGGTCTCGGTGTCGGTCTCGGTCTCGGTGTCGGTGTCGGTCTCGGTGTCGGTCTCGGTGTCGGTGTCGGTCTCGGTGTCGGTCTCGGTGTCGGTCTCGGTGTCGGTCTCGGTGTCGGTCGGTGTCGGTCTCGGTGTCGGTGTCGGTGTCGGTCTCGGTGTCGGTCTCGGTGTCGGTGTCGGTCTCGGTCTCGGTCTCGGTCTCGGTCTCGGTCTCGGTGTCGGTGTCGGTGTCGGTCTCGGTGTCGGTGTCGGTCTCGGTCTCGGTATCGGTGTCGGTCTCGGTCTCGGTGTCCGTCTCGGTGTCGGTCTCGGTCTCGCTGTTGGTCTCGGTGTCGGTGTCGGTCTCGGTCTCGGTGTCGGTCTCGGTGTCGGTCTCGGTCTCGCTGTTGGTCTCGGTGTCGGTGTCGGTCTCGGTCTCGGTCTCGGTGTCGGTCTCGGTGTCGGTGTCGGTCTCGGTCTCGGTGTCGGTCTCGGTCTCGGTGTCGGTCTCGGTGTCGGTGTCGGTGTCGGTGTCGGTCTCGCTGTTGGTCTCGGTGTCGGTGTCGGTCTCGGTGTCGGTCTCGGTGTCGGTCTCGGTGTCGGTCTCGGTCTCGGTGTCGGTGTCGGTCTCGGTCTCGGTCTCGGTGTCGGTCTCGGTCTCGGTGTCGGTCTCGGTCTCGGTGTCGGTCTCGGTCTCGGTCTCGGTGTCGGTCTCGGTGTCGGTCTCGGTCTCGGTCTCGGTGTCGGTCTCGGTGTCGGTCTCGGTCTCGGTGTCGGTCTCGGTATAGGTCTCGGTCTCGGTGTCGGTCTCGGTGTCGGTGTCGGTGTCGGTGTCGGTTCTCCAACGATTACTCAAAAACGGTTTCACCGATTGAGTTCAAATTTGATCAACACAAACTATTTGGTGGCCGTTCGAGTTGATTAGTTTTTGGTGCAAATCGGACCAGGGGGGTGGAAGGGGGAGGGGGTTGATTGAAAAAAATTCAAGATAACATATTAATTTGATATCACCAATCAAAAGGGCATGTGCTTTTATGTCTAAAACGATACCCATCATGTGCGATGTTTTTAACTTCCCCGACCGGAGGGTAGGGAAGTTATTAGTTTCGGACCAAAATTTCGAATTCGAGATTTCACCAGATCTTTACGTTTTGAGGTCCCCTGAACACGTTTTTGAAGTTTTTAGCATGATGTCCGTGTGTGTGTGTGTGTGTGTGTGTGTGTGTGTGTGTGTGTGTGTGTGTGTGTGAGTCTGTCGGTTCTCCAACGATTACTCAAAAACGGTTTTAACCGATTGAGTTCAAATTTGGCCAGCACAAACTATTTGGTGGCCGCTCGAGTTGATTAGTTTTTGGTGCCAATCGGATCACGGGGGTGGAAGGGGGAGGGGGTTGATTGAAAAAAATTCAAGATAACATATTAATTTGATATCACCAATCGAAAGGACATGTGCTTTTATGTCCGAAACGATAGCCATCATGTGCAATGTTCTTTTCTTTTTTTAAATAAGGGCACAAAATTGGCAAAATAGTGTAGTCCACAAATTCAAATTTGCCGCTTTCTATAAGGGATCGGTTGCCATAGAAAAGAGTTGTTGTTAGATAGAGAGAGAGATATATATCCTTTTCACGATTCAATTGCGAAATTTTGAAATGACAGTTTAGAAGGTTATCCAACATAATTTTTAAAGCGTAGTAAAATTTATAACGGTATTTTATAAAGACAGAATGATATCTACTGTTGGTATCACTGAAGGCATAAAATCCTATGCGTTTGTTTACATTCTTTTGTCATTTTTGAAACATAACCTCAGAATATTTGTTTTCAAGCGGTTTTTGTGTTTCGGTAAGTGCTTTTTCAATATATAAATGTTTTAAAATAATATAAATTTTAATTTTTCCCTCAACAATTCAATAGATATGATTTGATTTTTTCCATGTTTTTGTTGGGACAACCGTACTACTTTTTACTCTGCGCTGAAATTACAGTTCTTTTGTTTTGTCAAAATTTCGCAATTGAATCGTGAATCGAGTTTATGAGAAAGTTGAATTGAAAAGGGTGTGTGGAACTAACGATCAGTGAACAGAGTTCTGGTTGACGAGGTGCTGGTTCCTCATTGAATTTTTCGGAGGTTGTGAGATAGCCACGGTTCTCGAGCCCGATTTTGATTTTTATAGTAAGTCAGTTTTTTTTTTAATAAAGTATCTAGAATAGAAAAAATAGTATAAAAAACTCGTGCTACGGTACTCGTTTTTTTTAAACTCGGACTCGTGCATTAATTGCCGACTTTTGACACTTGTTTTTAATAACTATTCTAATTCATGATTAACTATCCGGAGTGTGTCGGGGAAGTTATTAGGCCGCTTTTTAGATTCGGCCCTTCCAAATTTTTTTAACTTCCCCGACCGGAGGGTAGGGAAGTTATTAGTTTCGGACCAAAATTTCGAATTCGAGATTTCACCAGATCTTTACGTTTTGAGGTCCCCTGAACACGTTTTTGAAGTTTTTAGCATGATGTCCGTGTGTGTGTGTGTGTGTGTGTGTGTGTGTGTGTATGTATGTATGTGCGTCTGTCGGTTCTCCAACAATTACTCAAAAACGCTTTAACCGATTGAGTTCAAATTTGGCCAGCACAAATTATTTGGTGGCCGCTCGAGTTGATTAGTTTTTGGTGCCAATCGGATCACGGGGGTGGAAGGGGGAGGGGGTTGATTGAAAAAAATTCAAGATAACATATTAATTTGATATCACCAATCGAAAGGGCATGTGCTTTTATGTCCGAAACGATACCCATCATGTGCAATGTTCTTTTCTTTTTTTAAATAAATGCACAAAATTGGCAAAATGGTGTAGTCCACAAATTCAAATTTGCCGCTTTCTATAAGGGATCGGTTGCCATAGAAAAGAGTTGTTGTTAGATAGAGAGAGAGATATATATCCTTTTCACGATTCAATTGCGAAATTTTGAAATGACAGTTTAGAAGGTTATCCAACATAATTTTTAAAGCGTAGTAAAATTTATAACGGTAGTTTATAAAGACAGAATGATATCTACTGTTGGTATCACTGAAGGCATAAAATCCTATGCGTGTGTTTACATTCTTTTGTCATTTTTGAAACATAACCTCAGAATATTTGTTTTCAAGCGGTTTTTGTGTTTCGGTAAGTGCTTTTTCAATATATAAATGTTTTAAAATAATATAAATTTTAATTTTTCCCTCAACAATTCAAAAGATATGATTTGATTTTTTCCATGTTTTTGTTGGGACAACCGTACTACTTTTTACTCTGCGCTGAAATTACAGTTCTGTTTTTTTGTCAAAATTTCGCAATTGAATCGTGAATCGAGTTTATGAGAAAGTTGAATTGAAAAGGGTGTGTGGAACTAACGATCAGTGAACAGAGTTCTGGTTGACGAGGTGCAGGTTCCTCATTGAATTTTTCGGAGGTTGTGAGATAGCCACGGTTCTCGAACCCGATTTTGATTTTTATAGTAAGTCAGTTTTTTTTTTTAATAAAGTATCTAGAATAGAAAAAATAGTATAAAAAACTCGTGCTACGGTACTCGTTTTTTTAAAACTTGGACTCGTGCATTAATTGCCGACTTTTGACACTTGTTTTTAATAACTATTCTAATTCATGATTAACTATCCGGAGTGTGTCGGGGAAGTTATTAGGCCGCTTCCAAATTTTTTTGTAATCTAAATTTCAACGCAAATTTTCCTGTTCCAATCACCATACATGATAGAAAGGGATGTTATTGTTGTTTATGGGGGGTGAAGAAATCTCGAGGCCCCTCTAAAATTTCATATCGCCACCCTTCGATTATAAATACACATACATACGCAATAATAGAACTGGTTTGATATTACGCCGCGATTTTGAACGTTTTATAGAGAGACACGTGCGCCGTGACGGATGCAGCTGCTCTTTACTACTGTTTTATACTCAAGAGGGAACCATTTTTTGCTTCTACCCTGTTTGTTTGGAGGCTTTTTGATTTTTTGAACATTGTACAGGCGCATAAAACTTCATTATTTATCTACAAATAGGTTTAAGATAATTTAGCCGACTCAACTACAATCAAGTCAAGTTAAAATAGACGGAGTGTATAATTCGCAATGAAATCTACATAAGCAGTACAGTTCGTTTTAATTTACTTGATGGACTCGGTTTTAACGAAGTAATCGGTTCTATTTAAAAATTGTTTCTGGTAATTCTTCAACATTTCGTTGTGACGACAATTGATTTATTGTCCGTTTAGAAGAGACGTTAGTTTATCACCCCTGTATTCTTAGTAACTATTAGCAACACAAGGGTGGAAATTTGTGTCTGTTCGGATGATTCTCTATTGTTTAATATTGTTGAAGTTAAATTAATTCAAGAGACACTGGATAGAAGTATCTGCGTTTTTTATTCTATTTTTTGGATGAAATTTAATCCAAATAACCTTGTCGTCGTTCTATTTGCATTTCAATTTTATTATAAAATCAACCGTCCATTTTTGTCTATTCTTTTCTAATTTCAACTATTTCTATTGCCACTATTATTGAATAATAATAGGTAGTTTGTTTGGATAATGCAGAACTTCTAGTTTCCGGTCGATTCTAACCGGCTACCGAAATAAAATTAAATAACAGTAATTAAACCTTTTAATTATCCTCAATTTAGAAATCTTCCATTTTACATTGTGTCTAACGTTTGTAGTGAACGTTTTGTTATGTAAATTTAAGCAAATTTTCCTTATTGTCGCAAATATTTACGTCTATCTCAATCCCGTGGATTCGTGACAATTCTAATTCTAATTAAATACTACACCTATAGGGGATAAAAGAAATGTTCGTTTTATTTCCAATTAATTGGACAAATTGACTAATAACACTCCGCTATTAGTCATTTTCAATTACTGGACAATTTTCAAAGCAGATGTGGCGATAATCGGATTCCGTTCGTCTCGATTTGGGGAAGTTTCGCCAAAATGCCGGCACCGTTTCGCCGGTTTTATCGAATTCTGCTGCTAAAAGACGATATTTTCCTCAAAAATTGTCAAATAGTCGGAATATACAATTTGAGAAATACTTTAAAGATTCATAGGGAGACCCCTGGAGATGATTTTAGTGGCATTTGGGTCTCGTAGCTCATTTGAGAGTTGGTTGAAAACGCCCATTTCTGACCATCAAATTATTCCGAATAACAAGATGCTTACAATATTGTTTTTTTAGTTTTCTTTTCCATTTTATTGGTGGAAATATTTCGCATTTATTCTAGAATGGAATGGAGAAAAATGAAAAAAATGTGAGAAGCATCCTTGACTCGGTAATTAAATCGTTTTCAATAATCGCGCAGTTACCTAAAACGAGCGATTTTACCCAACTTGCCGGTTAGCTACAAAGTTCAAATTTTGATAAATGATCCCCAGTGACCCTCCTTAAGATATTTTCTAAATCGCGGGTAAAATAGTGGCAGTATTGTAGTGCCATTCATTTGTAAAAACAGCGTGTTTTAGACTTGTACACTGAATTTCGTACTTAAACATAATTTACCAACAGACTCTAATAAAATTGTGAACCCATTTAATCACATTAATAAGTTGCCGGTTTAAAATCGTATAAACTACTGGTTAACAAGTTACATTATCTGTAAATCAAATTTATAATGTTGAACTTTTAAAGAATTCAACTACAAAACTGTAATTATAAGAATTTATAGTTTGTTTGGTAAATTGAAGTCTATTTAGAAGTTTAATTGGATCTGTTGTTGTAGTGAAATTGTTAAACTTTTCCGGTATTTTAATTTGGCAATTTTTTTAAAGAAACCACCCCCAGTTTCGACTTGTATACACTAATACGATGACACATACAGGATTAGGAACGTAACAGCCCTATTGAGATGGATTTGGTGAATTACAATCAACCCTTCAATTGTAAAAAACAACCCCCGTATTCTAAAAGAAGATTCGTTAATTTCCGCGGTTGTTTCTTTTAAAATTTGTTGAATTATTGTTGGATTTACGGAAAGCTTTACAAAAGCTCATTTGTTGTGTCTGTCAACAAATCCATCTCCATCTATTTGAAAAATTGAATGAAATCAACTATGGATGTTGCCTGTTGGTAGGGTACGCTCTGTAAGCCGAATGGGGAAGAGCCCTAAATGCGCATGTGTTGTCGTTGTATAGTAAAATCGAAACGAATCAAGCTCCACACTACAGTACCAACTTTATTATTATTATTATTTTTTGAAAGACAACATTGAAAAAGCTGTAAATAGAGAGATATGTGTGCGTGTTGGGAGACGATGAGTGCTTTAATATCAACAACATTATAGAAACTAGTGGTTGGTTTTGATTTTCAAAATAAACGTACACGTGATCACGAATACTAATCAACAGTGATTGTCTCGATTAACGACACCTCTCCTAAAGCGAACACATTCGAAATAGACAGGTAAACTCCAATATTTCGTGTATTTTTTTGGAAATTTCCCAATTCTACCTGCCCCAATTGTCCAGGTTTACAATGGCAGAAATTCCTCGACTATTGTCAAAATTCATCGTGAGAATCGAGAAATTTACCACATGCAACGATCGCAATTTTTATTATTAAACAAAAAAAAGCAAAAAAAAAATCATCATGTTTCTGCGTTCTTCCATTTGTTTGTGTTGTCGTCTGCATATTTTTCTATTAGCAGTAAAAAATTTGCAAAATCCCTCGATAATCGTGTGAAACTATTTCGAAATTTCGTCCCATTTATTCTTGTTATTGTACAACATGTGTTCTGCAGAAGAATAACAATAAAAAACAATCAACTGGTTGTTTTTAACGTTGTCTCACCCCGTTTTTTATTAGTTTAAATTTAATAATGGTGATTGTTGCATTAATCGATAGCCGTTGTAAATTAATCGAAACTAGAATCCAATTTCCTGTGGTTTTCAAAAGGGGACATTAATGGGAAAATTATCCAATAAAAGTCGAATTGTTATTTAATACTCGAGTGACTATCAATTTAGATAAAAACGACTTAATTATGGAGCAATCTACCAACCACCTGGATGTTTATTTATTTTTAAACGGAGAATTAGATTCCTACAGACGTCGCGACGCAGCATCCCAACTACTATCGCCCTCTATTGCGCGCAATTTTAACAAACATACAGGGTGTTTCGTTTGAAAATCGATTTATTGTCGAACTCTCTGTAATAAAGTCTCAACTAATTAAGGTTTTTTCTCTTCAAAAAAATTACCAATCAAATTGTTTATTTACACCATGCAAAACTCGTTCGATTTGATGTTTAATTAGAATTCCGCTTGTTGATTCAAATCTTTCGTTCGCTTTTGATTAATTAGTCATTAATTTTGAGGTAAATGAATTTTCTGCATCTCGATTTCGTTTGGAATTCAAATAGACATGAATTAAATTTAATCGAAAAAAGCGACATTAAAATAGACATCCCGGAAATAATTTTGTGTACATAAAACATTGTTTGCATGTATTAGTTTCTGCACTTCCGATTATCATTATTATCATTGCTAGCGATATTTGTATTGCAACTGGTGTAATATCCGTCCGTATTCAAATAATTTTTGAATTACAATAAGAATCGCTGATTTGATTGGATATCGTTCCATTTTTATTTTAAATAGAATTGATTTTTAGTTTGAACGCTTTGTACTTTTTTTTTTAAATAACAAACCGGCTACCATTACCCTTCAATCAAAGGTGTGTTGCTGTGTTTTTATCGCTTGGCGTTATAATTTCCCATAAATATCGAATGTCGTTTTGTTTAATTATAGGGCAGATCTTTGGCTAATGGAAAGTTGATCTTTGATGTTGATACTAACAAGAGTGGGTGGAGAATAGTGCCTACCTAGAAGCTAGTTAGGTGGTTTTCGTAGTAGATTAACAATGTTTTAGAAATTTAGAACTTGCATCTTAGCGAATGTGGTGTTTCCCTAATTCAATATACGTTTACACAGAATAACAAATACAATCCACAGTTTGATAGAAACTTATCATTGTTATAGTTTCAATCTTTTTAAATTACTCCCCGATCCGATAGGATCCCGATACAAGTCTCGTGTTGTTGATTTTAAATTGTTTCCGAAGTTTATTAGAAAATAAAATGGAAGAAAACCATCTCTCACTATTGCTTGTAAAATTGAATTTCGCCGTCTTCATCTTTTTCCAACTACAGATTCGAACGAAGATAGATAATTCAAATACGATTAATGAATTCTTCTCAAATCTCGAATGGATCTCCCTAATTATGGCCCCTATTTTGGATTTATTGCGACAATTTGGCCCCACCTGCGTCCACAACTCTACCATCTGTATGTTGAACCCTTTCCGATTTTAAAACGATCCTCGTCTAGTCGACGCCACTTTTCTAATAAACTCGAAAATTCAAGAGTGAATTAAGAGAATGTGTCGTTTCAATATTTTTCGAATTTCTCACCATTTAAATTTACGATTAGCTCAACGATAATAACAAGTTCGTTGATATTGTAAAATTGGAAATCGATACAATTTTGAATCTTAAACATAAAAGGAAATCAAATTGGGTAACGGAAATTTATCGGTGAAACTTTTTTCAAGATTTGTATTTTTGCCAGTTTTGTAAATTATGGTTACAGTTCGAAAGATGCAAAACTTTCAGTATTTATAGTCGGATTATTTTTGTTTAAATTTAACGACACCAATCGAAATTCGTAGATAATCCTTAATTATGACTATTTAATAATTAGAATTATTGTATAGGGGGAGGTATAAGCATCATTTTGTTTCTGTCATAATCTCCGGATGGATAATTTTTCACATTGCCCCAGCGTTAACTGTAATGGGGTGGTGGCAATGGTAGTATTAGAAGACGTGATGTGATGATAAATCGTACACATCAAACCAATTTTTCTTCTTCTTCTTTCACTACAGTCGTCGGCTAGCGTTTCTTTTAATAGAAACGACTATCACTTTCATTCTATTCTATACAATTGTAATTATTGCCGTGTTGTTATTATACAAGAGAAAACGTATCGTTAGTTACTAGCGGAAGTGTAGTGAGGGTGGTTTGGATACGGTGGTGGTCACCTTTCCGTTGATCTCCAATTTCCGACCCATCTTCCCATATAAATATCGTTTTTTTCTATTTTTCGCTTGGTTATACTTTGATATTTCACCCACTCATCCCTCATGTCACCGTGATGGGATCGTTTTTTGATAATAATAATAATAATAATAATAATAGTAATAATGTAACAGAAGCCCAATGTTATTGACAGCATGTCACCACCACCCTAAAATCCGCCCTAAATTCAACCCAGGCAAAATTTATAAACTTTACTATCAACTATACCAATTTAATCAAAACATTCACACGATTATTTACCCCTTTTGTTTACTGTTAATAATTACGTATTTGTTTTTGATATTCGTAAGTTTGTTGATTGTTTAACGTAAAATAGAACTCCCTTTCTCTACTCGTATCTAGTTATTTACATTGATTGATGAACACAATACTGCCTATTCATCCCTCTATCTAAGCCGTTATTCTTCTTATTATCATGATTTTCGCTCGAATTATGCAAATGACAATAAACACTAAATCTATTCTGTTATTTTCGTATCAAATCAGCATAAAAGCATCAACTGTCCATCGTTAAGAATCTCATTTTTTCCAATATCATCATTGGAGAATCTGTCAATTCCGATCGGTTTCACCACCATCTCTAACAGTGGGTAGGGGTGGATTTTCGATACGTTCATATATGGGGTATTTTGTTGATATGTGTGTCAAAGTTCTTCCACCAGCCCATCTGTCATGTTATCGATAATACCGCCAATACTGAAGAAACAACAAAAAATAACGAAATTGGGCAGTTTGTTCAAATTTTATATCGCATACAGCGCGGTTCACTTAGAAGTTGCTAGTTGTTTTGACGTGAGACTCAAAAAGGATTTGTTTTGAGCAAAATTGCAACCTCGTAGCTCATTTGGGAATCGATTAAAAACGATTTACAAAAATAACATTGGAATTACTCAAGGAATCTCCCAATTTTTTCTAAAATCGGAACTTTATCCAAAATGAGCGTTTTTGGCAAACTTCTAGATCAGCTATTTGGTTCAAATTTCGTTAAAATGATATCCAGAGACTCCTTCAGAAATTTTTTGAAATGTTTGCCAAATATTAGAATTAGGAGCATTCAAGTGCCCGGATTAGAGCTCGATAAGAAAGTGTAATCTTTGACAGTGGATTTCTCCTTTATTTTTTACTCAAAAATCAAGTATTAGGGCTTGTTAGAGAGGGCGTTTTAAGTTGTTTATTTGGAAAGTTCTTCAAATTATTCTCTATTAAATCCCAAATTTATTGCAAACATATCAATATAGATTGAGTTATGGGAAAGTTTTAAAAAAACTCTGGTAGTTCTACATTCTAGATTTCCATTTATAACTAGAAATTTTCATGAAAATTTTCAAAATGATAAAATTTTTGTTATACAATGTGGATTCTCTTTCCAACAAGCCCTAATACTCGAATTTTGAATAAAAAATAAATGAGAAATCGTTGGTCAATTTTGCCGCATTTTTCAAGCGAATCAGGCGTTATAGTTGAGGATTGCGGGTGGAAAACTCGAAAACTCCAATTCCATATAGCCTAAAGATGTTGTTTTCTATTCTAGTGAGTTTTAACTAATAGCAAATGTAGGAAAAACCGATTTTCCTGCAGTCATAACAACAAACAACTAGGAGAAAAAAACGAGTAAATAGCTTCTAGCATAATAAACAAACATACGTTTATTGATAACAGTGGAGTAAAAGAGATAAACACGGAACGGTAGAGACTGATTTGTATTTTTTTAAATTGCAAAATACTACCGCTATACATTTTCAACATTTAACATATAGGAGGTTGTGCAATATACAAAATGGGGGTTAATTTGTCTATGACTTGTTTTATTTTATTCAATTTTTTTGTTGCTGCCCTGAAAACAAACGCACGACAAGCAAGATTAATGGTTTTTTATCAAATGCATACTCGAATATAAAAGAACGACATACAGTCGACAGAAAAACCAAAAAATTAACGGAAATTCGGTACAATTTGTACCTTTTTTTGATTATTTCAAGTACACCTGTCACGGAAAATCAGTGAATTGTACGATAATTTATGGTTTCCACTTTGAATTTGTTTGGGGGAAATCAAAAACCATTTAAAATTAATTCAAATTGGGGTAAATTTGAATGGTTAATTGTTAAGTGGAGATTTCTATCAGACTCATGAGTGACTTTGTAGAGGATCAAGAAATTGTTTATTTAGATTCGATGTAAATTATTTTTTTTGGAAATCTTCCAGAATTGATTTTTTATCGCTTATGAATACGAGTCTACTATTGGCCGTTGGTTTTCTTTTATATCGGAAAACCTATTTGAGGAAATTGTATTTTTTATTCCTTATTTTCGTATAGATGACGGCCAATATTGAAAAGTTATCTCTATGGATGAAGAAGGCAGGAATTCGATAGAAATTAAGATTCTAATCGTGCTTCAACTGGTATGTAATAGAAGGGCTTTCACCTCTATTTTGTCTTGCTGTAGTTTAAAAAATTATAATAACACATGTTGTATTAATAAAATTTAACGATGGAAAAATGATTTTAAAAAATAAACACGCCAAAGATAGTTACCAGGTGTTGTACATCTTCAGATTTAAAGAATAGTTTGTATGCCGAGTAGGGAAACGAAGAATTGTTAACAAAGCGTCGTTCGTTTAGCAGAATTGTCGGTTTTTCCAGATAGAAAAGTTTCCCGACGAGATTTCCTCTTCAACAGGTCATTTAGAGTGGTGCTAAATTGTTGTTAGTTTTGTTCAACCAAAACGGGGTGAAATAGAACGGAGAAAAGGGCGGAAAGTTTTGTAAAGGGTTAAGTATTTGTAGTGTTTCTACCACTTTTACTGTAATTCCATCCACTATAACAATTTGTAACTTTAATCGCCCTTTACTATTCAAAGTATTTGGTAATAAAACCCGAAGATTTATTAAAATTTTATTCTTCTCGTGTCCAAAAACAATTCAATATTTAATCGTGGCCCTTGTTCAAATAGGGAAAGTAGCAGAAAAGCGAAAATACGATGAAGAAGAACAAAAACGGAGTAAGCGACTATAAAGAAATTCCATAAAGTCCCAATTTTTATGAGGAAATTTTGATCTGTTTTCGCCCAGATTTCTGCCATGAATATTAATTAATATCGATCGTTCAAATATTGCTTTGATCTTTTTATTGTGGCGGCTTTAATTTTTTCAAATTGCTAAATCTTTTTCGACTTTTATTAAAGAGACATACAAACACTTTACGCTCTTGCAGAGGGCAAACATTGGAATTTTGGAATCATCGGTAAATTTTGGATTGTTCGGATAGTGTCTAACTCAATCCGCATCGTTGTAGTTTATGTCTTCCTGGAATATTCTTGTAAATTTTCGGCGATTAACTTTAAACAAGCAGATCTCTCCAGTTTCAAGTCGTTTTTAAAAAAGAAATCTCCCATTGTTAACTATTAGGTGTACACTACAATATTGTAAAGATAATTGCAACAGGTAGTCCCGGTTTAACCGATATCTCTTTATTTGTGCGGATTACGTGGAAATCTTGTAACCGAAATACAAGCTCCATAATTATCCACAATAATTCTCCATATGTAGTTGGAGATTGCCGGGAAAATGGGTATTTATCGCTATCTTCCAACCGGGCGTAAATTGAACGCTTTAAAAAAATCCACACAACAATAAAAAAGCTGGTTTGTCGGCATTATGTTCGGAATTTTGCCAATAATTTCTTTCGTTTGCAACTGCTGGATTGCATTTCCGTTTCCGATGATATACGCTTGTGTCTGCATAAGATGTTCCTCAGACCGGAGCTGTTACTGGCCAAGATCCGGTATTTATTACCGTTTTCACCACCACAAATTCGGTTGAATCTACACATCAGTCGATAGTTGAAAGTGTACAGATAAAGTTTTTTAATTCCACCGAAAAGGGGTCAATCGAAGTTTCGTTCTATTGAGATGCAATTGAGGGGCGGACTGGAACTCAATAAAGTGGAATATTGAACAGGCGATTTCCCGGTTATTTTTCACTCAAAACTCAAGCATTGGGGCTTGTAGGGAACAGTATTCCAAGCCGCATAATAGCAATCGTTTGAACACAAATTGGAGATAAAGTAGAACACATATTTATCGGCTTTATGATAACAGCACCATCTATGCGCTAGTAAACAAAATATCCTGTATAATACGCGATTTTCCCAGGAAATAACTCAAAATTTCCATAAAATCCTCCATAACAATAAAATTTCTACAAAGTTCTTTCCAATAGGCCCAAATACTTGATTTTAGAGTAAAAATAAAGGAGAAATCGTCTGTTAAAGATTCCTTTTTCTATAATGACACAACAAGAACGACAACAACAAAAAATTGATGTGACACAAAATCTGTCCGGTTGTTCGAGCGACTAAACCATCTATGAAACGATCAAAAATACAATGTTTCCAGTTGAATACACTCAATTATTTTTGAGGACACTTTCAAATAAATCGAATTCTACAACTATTATATAGTATTATACCCCATCTATTGTAATTCAGACGACGTGGCTTGATTAGAGGACGTTTCTATAAAGGATAATCAATCTTGATACAATCTAGAGAACATTTAATTAGATCTTTGAAGATGATCGTCTGCTAGTCTGTTTAATTTCAAACAAAACAAAAAAAAAATTGAAGAGAAAGAAACACCATTTATTTGACGATAATGGAACGATTTGCTTTTGTTTCATTAAACTATAAAAGATAATCCGTATTTAACTTTAATTAGTAATTAACTAGAAGTCTTGAATGGAAATTAATTCAATCTGTCTCTGTTTATATGCTTATGTGTGAGAATATGTCGAGATCAAGGCTCGAATACTGTAACTTGATAAATTCGTGACGTTTATCATTTAGATTGCTCTCTATCGAATCAAATTGAACATTTCGAATTGCGCGCCTTGTGACAAATTCGGTTGGTAATCTTCTAACCTCAAAACTACAATTTTGCTGACCCTCATTTCTGTGGAATTTTTGCAAAATTGTTTATGGATTGTATAGTAGGCGCTGCAATCTGGTTAAACAGGTTTGCCACCCCATGTTTTGGAAAGGCGCGCGTTTCAAAACTTCAAACTTGGCCCAGTGGACAGATTGTTTCTATAAAGTTGCAGAATATGTGCCAAATTATTGAAATATAGCATCAGGTGTATAAATTTGTACAACTCGCAAATGGAAATTGATATAGATTTGAAACTATCTCAAAAGATAAATGTCTATCTCTATCCGATATATTTTATACTTATCACTATTATCATCATCATTTATCAAATGTAATTCAATTAGATTTTGTCAAATTTGTGTAACTATGGTGTACAAAATGAGCAAATCATCAACGACACTTATATTTGTTTCTCTAGTTTCTATACATTCATAGAATTAAACCTGTCTTATTGCATCTCTCGATTAATCAAATACGAATTTATTTGATAAAAGTAAGTAAATTGCAATAGAATAAGAAGAAATATTAGAGAAATTTCAACTTTTATAAAGTTGAATTTTATTTGAAATGTCCTAGTTTTGTGAATTGAAATTGTTATTTTATCAAATAATTGTGTAAAAATAATAATAATAGAAGTTTACAATCGATATTTGTTGTAAAAAGCGGAAAACTTTGTACAAGACCGACAACAAATTCAATATTTTTTCCATGAATTAGTTATGTAACTCCGGACTTTTAGTTCTTAGTCTTTGCCTAGTTTCCCCCTATAAACCAAAATGTAATTATAAAACTGAATTGAGTCTCAAGTTTTCTGCTACTGTACGACAGAACAAGCAAAAAATGAGCGTATACAGCGCGTTACACCGTAGCGAAACGCCTATTTAAACCCCTTCGAATAATCAGAGATTGGGGATTAATTTAAGGGCCATCACTAGTAAAAAGGAACAGATGGTAAACAGGATAACTTTTTTATTTTCCAACGGATTTCAATGTTCTAAACGGTATTTAAAAGGGCATTTCAAGAGGGAGGGAAGTACGTATCTGATTTTTTGAAATTCGGATGTAATTTGGAGTTACAGAAGGAAATATAGAAGCATGTTTTTTAGCATTTTTTACAGTTTTTTTTTATATATTTTCCCTCATAACGTGGCAAATATTGCTTATTTTCTAATGAATTTCACACAACATGTGGCCAATTAAAAGCGCTTTCCAAATCTGACAGAAATTTTCCGATCGCATTGTTAGTTTTCCGGAAAATTGATGAAAGGTTTCGACATACTAATTTTGTTTTTTTACCGCCAGTTTTAAACTTAGACGACTGAACCAGGGCTTGTTTGAAAGCTAATGACTAACGGATTATTTGGAGATTAGTTTGAGATTGAAATTCGGAAAATTTATTGGAAATTTATGATGGGGAAGTTGATGAATTTCCACCTATTATTTTTATCTGTTAAAATTAATTATTTTTGTATAAAGTGTATTGCAATTTATAGATTATTTCATTATCTTTCCTACGGTACCAGTGTTGCTGCAAAAAAGTGAAAATCTTTTGGAAAATTAGTGATAAACAAAACTCTGTCTATCGTGTGGAAAGATATTGACTTAGTTCCTCTTATACTCGCTAGAGAGTCTCAAAACACCTATGCGTCCTGTATGTCGATATATTCTAGTTTCGGCTAATGGCAGATAGATGGCTATGCATTATGAAATGCAAAATGTCTTATTCGATTTTAAATGCAATTCTACATTTAGGTAGCTCCAAAGCTTCTAAAAAAATCGTTTGGATTTTCCGAAAGTTGGTCTGTGTGATAGAAGCATGATTTTAGTTGAACACATATTTCGCTTAGTAAAAGTTAACAAAAGCAAATCAAATTCATATTGATAGAAAGGTGAAAGTTAGCTTCACAATTAGGACTAATCGTACTTCCAACTGTCTTTTCCGTTTTTCTGAAAATCGCACCTAAAGCAACCTGTTTTTCCTGAAATTAACCAATCGATCACAAAATACCGTTGAAATTTTATTCGGACGTTCGCAGTGGTATTCTCTAAATTCTTAGCGTTACTATGACAACTAGAGACTGATAGTCGTCTGTTTTATTTCTGTTTCTTTTCAATTATGCATATGATGGAATTGTAGAGTGAAGCTTGGTTTAAAGAGACCATCTATTTCTAGCGTTGTATTAGTAACGAGTCGCCGCAAAGTTGAAGAATACGACCCTATGAATTCAAGACACGGCCAATTCTGGGGCGGGATACCGTTGGCAACCCTGTATGGATCCTTCTGTACGGTGTGTAATTATATTTAATTTATGACGTTTTATGTTTTCAAATGGTGCTTATCAGATGTGTACCAGCCGTTTTCCCCACTCGTTTCCAGCAGAGAACTTTGTATTTATTTGAAAAATTGCAAACTCGAAACGCATAAATGAATAATTAATAAAATTTATCTTGTTATTTTAAAAGTTAAAGTCCCTATGTTGGGAGTATATAACGAAGACAACCACATGCAACTTTTCCGCTATAATCACATTATCATCCGACTCTTTTACATCGAATTTCTCTCCATTTGATTTCAACTTTGTTGCAACCTATTAAAAAGATTTGTCATTGCCCCTTCTATAATCAGGTTTAATTCTCGACGATTTTCAAATAATAATGCAATTCTTCTCGGGGATAATTTTCGGATTTGTGATTTTTCCCTTCAGAAATGACTCAACCTCTATTGAATTGTGGGCGACAGTGTCGAGCAAATCCCATCCGTAAACGTCGTCTTACCCGAATCCTTGATGGCTTTATACGTCCACTCGATTCAATACCACTCCTTTGGGTTAATAGTGTCACTAGTGATCCGGTTGTATCGTTGAAGCGGCTCTAGAATTTGTGTAATAAAAGCCAAAAAAAAAACCAACCGAGATTCGTAGATGAAAATACAGAATGATGTAGTGAGAAAGATAGAGGCTAAATCCAATAATAATTCATGATGTTTTATTGTTCCGGAAGTAGAGGTGGTTATAGTAGCGGAAGTCAGGTAAAATCAACTGACGGTCACGTGTTCTGCTTATCGAATCATATCTGGGCTGGTTGGTTTTTTGGGAAAATAAATATAAAGGAATTTTATTACAGAATCGAATCAAATTATCGAGAAATACCGGAAATTTTCGATTTCTGCAAAACCGCAACAAGACAGAAAATCGGATTGATTAACAGACAGGAGCCACTAAATATTCCTAGATGATTTTTACAAAAAAATTCAACAAATCTTTGATCCCAAGTAGGTACTGACAAGGGAAAATTCCCAGGTGTCCCTCCGGTTTTAACGAAATTTCAATGTTCTTTGTTGAATTATAAGACAACTTCTTCCCTAATTGTTATTTCACCGCTACTTAAAAGTCTACTCTTTTAATCTAAACTTTAGCAGTAATTTCTCCCCTAGATAGGTTTCTGCGCGAGTAAAAACAAGCAACTTTTAGATTTCAACAAACATATCCAAATTTCATCGAAATTGGAGAGAAACACCTGGGAATATTTCTTTGTCAGTTCTAATGGATCTCGCGATAATCTACTGAATATTTCTAGCCGAAAATCGCACAGATTTGAGTCGATTTCCCCACAAAAAATACAACAAATCTTTGATCCCAAGCGCTAAGTTCCGAAGCAATACAGCTACCTAAAAACTAAAGTTTTTCACGGTGAAAAGTTAGTTACCTTTTTGTTCTAACAGAGATTCAAACTAGATCCCTTACAGTTAAAAGAAACAGACTAGCTAATTTTGCATCAAATTTGTTTTTGTTTTGTGAAGTTTCCCGGCAGATTTCCCAAAGTTTCCCATACACCCTCTATTTCTTTTACGTGTTTATCAATAGTAGGATTACTGTTAGAGATTAGTAATTTCTCTGCTCGTTATACGGGATCTTCTTTTACATAGATACAAAGCGACTCTATTAATTTCCTTTCTAATTTCCATGCGGCGATATTTTAAACAATTTTCCCTCATCATCGTTGTCGTCGTCTTTTCTTTTCGTTCGCTCCGATAATCCGCCTGCCACACGATTTTAAATCAATTTCCCTCTAATTAATTTCCATAAAAAGGGCTTTACCGGACTCCTCTTTGCCGCTTATTAATTCTGATTATCAATATTGATTGAGACATTCGTATTTTATAAAGTTTTCGAAACTGATTTCCAAATCAATATATGAACAGTTTAATAAACCAATATAGTCGAGACTAGTACAATAGCTGATAAGGTGGAGTCCCTTGAAGAATATCAAGTTGTTAACGGGTTAGCTCCCATTGTATTCGCCAAAGTTATAAAACTTCAAAGATAAGGTGCTGGATATTTCGTTTTTTGATTTGTTGCGTTATTTTTCTGTTCCAGAAAGATGCAGTCGGGGACTATTCTCCTACAATTGATAATCCTAACCATAGAAATTATTAATTTAACCACACAATTACCGTGTCCGAATAAATGTTTATGTTATATGGATAATAAAGGGCGTGATACAGTCCTGTGTAATGAAGGCGGCATGAATGGACCATTAACTTTAACAAATCTGAGTGATACAATCGAAATTATTTTAATAACGCCACCGAAGAATAAGATGAATCAACTAACAATGAGTCCGATATTTGCAAATTTCAAAAATTTGAAAGAATTGCATATATTAAATTCAAATATACCGCAATTAGGGCAGTATTTCTTCTACAATTTGAAACAATTAGACATTCTTAATTTATCGTTGAATAACATTAAACAACCACTAGACCACAATTTTTACGGTTTATTCAATTTAAAAGAGTTATATCTCGATGATAATTGTATACATTCATTACCTAGTGGTACTTTTCGTTTTTTACAAGAATTAGAAATTTTATCGATCAAGAATAATTGTTTTAAAGAGCTGATGCCGCGGATATTCTTGGAAATCAAGAAATTGAAAGTCCTGAAATTGAGCGGCAATGATTTGAATGAACTACATCCGATTGTATTCGAAGATATCCAGGTGAGTCGCTATTGTTTTGTTGTTTTACCGACCTAGTTCGGGAAGTACAACGATGACGACTTTACAGAGATTAGAGGTCGGCTTTTAATGAAACGTAAGTCTCAGGTGTATACAGCTAGAAACTTTACTATAATTTAGAAAGTGAATGTTTGTAATTTGCTGTGCGTTATCATTAATATTAGAATTAAAATTTAGCCCAAAACTTGTTGAGAGATTTAATTTATATAAATCGTGTTGGTGCGAGAGTGGTGGATTTTTGAGTTGCCACCTGGCGCCAACCATGGTGGTAATTACTGTCGCGAATTAATGGATTGTCCCTTAGATATATCACCTTGTATACTTTTATACATCATCTGCTAAAATTCTTAAAAAAGGGAATCTTTGATTGTTGATTTCTCCGTTATTTCGTTGAAATCGGCATTTTTTGATATACATGGGTGTAAATATTTCGGAAAATTTTGAGGAAATTCTGATCTATAAAAAGGAATTATTAGACCGTATTTTTTTACGTATTGTACAATTTCCTCTATATTTTGGCCAATAATTTCAATGATTTCCAATGATTGAAACTGTTGTTTATCGTAAATTAGAAGAATTTTACGAGCTTCTAAGAAATTCAAGGAAAATCATGTGGAAATTTAGCGATTTTCACCAAAAAAACTACGTTACATTAGGCTTTTTTCACTTGTAGACAATTGTCCAATTATGCCATTATTAAGTGAGAAAATTGCTTAGTTTCTCGGAAAATTGCTCGGAAAACAAACTTGTTAGTTTTCAATTTATCTCGAATTCGGAAAGCGCTTTCAATTCATTATTGAAAACACTTTGAATTATCGGAAAATAAATGTTATTGGCCGAATTATAGAGGAAATTATACAGTAACGTTGAACGAAGGTGCTCTAATAATTTCCTCTGTAATTCAGAGTTTTCTAAAAATTTTCCAAAATAGATAAGCCTGTATTATGTAGCAAGAAATTCTCTTTTCAATGACAACCAGCACATTATTTTGAGTGTTAAAATAAAGGAGAAATTGTCAATCAAAGATATCTTTTGAGTAAAGTAGAATAATGTCACCCGGCGCCTCCACCATTTTGCACGTTTCTCATTATGTTTGAGTCGGAATTTCCGAATAATTTTCCAAAGTTTTTAACGAGTTCTACTCCAACCTTTTAAAGGCCGGCACCAATCAAGCAACGACAGTGAAATTATCTATAAATTGCAATAAATTCCATAAAAAAATAATCTTAATAGGTAAAAATAGTAGTTGAAAATTCAGGCGTGTCCTTAAAGGCTGTATTCACTTCTCACACTATCCACTCTTCCTCAACACTTCCGTTTCCGGAACTACAGTACCCGTAACGTTTACAAATTTTTCGAAACCCAGTCTAGTTAATATTGTAGCCGAATATGTAGAGATGAAATAATTGAATTTCCAAAGTTGCCGACTTTTGAGACTCACCACCTATGATACGGTGCACCTTAGGGATTAAAATTCAAATCTAAGTAATTGATAATCTCCCGTGTGTGTTGCTTAAATATTTTTCTATGAATTTCAGGATTTACAAACACTGGAGTGTAGTTCGTGTGGTTTGAAACGACTCGATCGAAAGCTGTTCGAATTGTTGAATGATTTGAAATATTTAGATTTGAGTAATAATCAATTAACAATTATAACAAATGATTTGTTTGGACCGTTGAAACAATTACAATATTTAGATTTAAATGGTAATCAATTGGCAACGATAAAAAATCCAATTTTTATCGAACAGAGTCAATTGAAATATTTGAATTTGGCTAGGAATCATTTAATGAAAATCTCGCCGAATTCATTCGAACGATTACAAAATTTAAGCGAATTAGATTTGAGTTATAATCAGAAATTCGAATATATTGATCGAGATGTGTTTGTACCAATACAAAATAATTTAAAGATTTTGAAACTGAGCGGCAATAATCGCCTGAATTACGACTCATTGAAGGCTTCGTTGGAGAATTTAACAATCGTCGAGCTATCATTAAACGATTGTAATTTATTCGATTTGAATCTAAACCTACCGGCGACAATTAAAAAACTATCATTAGCGAACAATTATTTGTCAACATTAAACTCGGATCTATTAACGGAGAATTTACAAGAATTGGATTTGAGTTCGAATCGATTCCGCGGTCTTGACGAGCAATTATTGCAGCGTTTCGACAATTTAAAAGCGCTGAAATTGGAAAGGAATCCGTGGTCGTGCGATTTATGTTACATCGTACCGTTATTGGAACGCATCAATCGTACACTACCGTTACGATACAGCGATTTGGTTTGTTCGCAACCGTTCATTGTCAAAGGGAAAAAGTTGGGCCTTCTAAAACGGCACGAATTGACTTGGTGCACAGTACCGAGCTACACAACAGGTGATGCGAACTTTTTCCTGTTGGGCGACGACGGACGGATCAGTTTAATTGCCACGACAACATCAATTTCCCTGCTATTTTTCGCAATTATTATCATTATCGGCTTTTTGATTTACTCGCGCCGACATGCCGCTAAATATTACACAAACGAGGATAAACTAACGATTGATAATAATTATGATAATTTCGATAATACGAATTTTCTCGATAATCACAGTCCATTGTTTGATGATGGTAGGGAATTAAATTTTAAATTTCCATTAGACTGTAAAGAGGATAAGAGGATTACGATTGCAACGATTGATAATGAAATCAAGAAGGACAATACAACAATCACCAACGGAACTACTTGAAATGTTTGTGTATGTGTCTCGGTCTTCTCAATCTTTCCTGAAGGAGAAACGACTGAAAAATCTCCTCATTTATTTCGGTTTTTAGACAAGTGAGCTGTGGTAAATGTGCTAAAATTTTCAGATTCTTGAAAACAACGATATTTGTGTACATAAAAACGGCCTATTTCAATGCGAAAGTCATTAATTTGTCACATTATATAAACATTTATAACTATTTATTATTATTTTTATTAAAATATTTTTTATAATAAACAATATGTGTTATTTATTTTTCAAAATTTTGTATTTTTTTCAAATGACTGCAAATTTTTACTTTAATAATCTTTGTCTACTTTAATAAAGATAAGAATTAGTACTTAAGAAGATTGTGTGAGTCGTCTTTTTGGCTTGAATCTATAATTATTTGTAATTAAACTTAAATGTAAGTTTATGAATTTCAAGAGGCAAAATTATTGTAAAATTGTTGGAATAAATTAATGTTTCCTATACAAATTATTGTTCAACTTTTTGTCAAATTTCCGGCCAGCTGAATGGAAAATTTATGGAAAAATCCATGCAAATGGAAGAGTGGAAAATTTCCTTCTATAACTGGAGTTTTTGTCCATTTTTTCGGAAAATATCGAACCGATTACAAAGTTTCTTACAGGTTTAGGCCTCCAGTTTGTTATTTACAGCGACAAAATCGTTGTAAAATAAGAAATATTGGCCAAGTGGTGATTCAAGAATTCGCTCTTTAACTCAGAATTCGATCAAATAATAGAATTATACGGGCTCAGAATACTTCTCGAGAAGAATTGATTTGTGGGGTCGCTTGCCATTGGACCCCCCTGAAGCGCCCCTGCGTGTGGATTGTAACAGCAGGAGGCCAATCCACTCCGCAAGCACCTCTGTGAATTAAATCAAGTTTATTGTTACCGGAAGACCGGAATAAAAGCAAAAAATCGCATTTTCCCTCCAGTTCAGTAAAAGGATTCGACAGTAGTATCAAGCTGCAAGCTCAAAATCTCACTGGTTCTTTTCGATAACCCTTAATTCCAATATCCACGTCCCGGCAGATTGGAAATTTTCGAAATTTTCTCGGGCAAGCTTTCAACAGTAATCGAATTGATTCCGTATTCTTTACGATCCGTTAAAATGGGCGCAGTAGAATAATTTCGTTCCGAAAAAATTAAATTCGGAAAAAACTGTGTTACAATACGGACGGAATAATGGGTTCAAGATAGGGCTATAAAAATTCGGCATTATACCAGCTTTAGTGAAATTCGTTTATTTCGTCTTTTTATTCGTTCATCTCGCTCTTGTTTGTATTGTATACTGCTCAACCGAATGGGAAAATTTGAAATTATTATTACAAAAGTACAAACAGTGGGCGAACAATATCGCACACAGTTCTCTGTTGTAATCACTGATTACAAATCAAATATTGAATCGTTCCCATGTACCGATCTACATTATTTTCTTTACCTTTTTCGCCTGTATTTATTCTGCTTTCCATCACCGTATCTACATACTTGAATTTTGAAAAATTCAATACGCGCATTGCTAATTTATTATTTCAGACGATAACCATCGAGCATTTTTATTCCGCCGTTTATTCCATTTGAAATTGGAAAACACAAGACGGTATAATCAAATCAAATAATCGTTTTTAGTCCCTCGTACAAATGATTGTATTGAAATTTGGTGAAAATATAAATCTATGATAAATTAATATAGTCGTGTTGTTCTTTAACGTTAATGATTTTCAGGAGATTTCAGTGTGTTTATCTTTGACAACTCGCTCACTAGTGGCACTTAACAGTCTCCAGTCGTGCACCGTGCATTATTTGTATTTACTTTAACTTTGAGTGGTACGATATTAAATTGAAAAGTACAGTCACAGATTGTAAGTAGGAGACATTCAATGATTATGCAGATCGTCCAACTAGTTACAAATTTATTCAAATCTGACCGTTCGGCTGGCTAATTGAAAGCTTTCAAAGAGGTACAGACGCGTCATTAACATAAAATCTTGTTATTTTAAAGCAGAAAAATCAACGATTTTCTTCTATCTATATCGAGATATTAGTGCCAGAAAACCGGGTAAAAGAACTGGAACTATCAAAAGAGGAAACTGGTTTAGATTTATGTAGCGTTAAAGTTTGGGAATCTCGAATTTTTCCCTCTCTCTCTTCTCTACTTCACCTATGACATATCCTATGATAAACGAGACATAATTCCATCGCCATCGATTCGTACGGTTTAATTGGATTGGTTTTAATTATTTCCGGATTGTTGGAAGAAGTAGACGGCGAGAGGTGCTATCAATAACGAAATAACAAATTAAATATATGTGCCAATAAGATTAGAGATTATTTGCTAGTATGCAGGGTCGTTACTAGCGCCCGGATTCAGACAATAGTGGAGAGCAGGGTCGGCTCGTGGAGGTAATTATCGCAGCAGTTTTTTTGTGTACATTAAAGGCAAATGTTGTTAGTTAGCGAGCGATTTGAGAAATATCTCGAGAATTTGTCGGGGAATCCTCAGAGAATATTTTAGCAAAAGTTGGGCCCCGTAGCTCATCCGAAAGCTGCCCAAAAACGCTTCTTTTGAGCAATGTCATAATTTTTACAGCCCAACTACACACAAAACGATTAAAGGTGATTGCTAGTAAAATGTAAACTGGATAACTTTTTTATTTTCCAACGGATTTTAATGTTCTAAACGGTATTTAAAAGGGCATTTCAAGAGGGACGGAAGTACGTATTTGCTTTTTTGAAATTTGGATGTAATTTGGAGTTACAGAAGGAAATATAGAAGCATGTTTTTTAGCATTTTTTACAGTTTTTTTTTTTATATTTTCCCTCATAACGTGGCAAATATTGCTTATTTTCTAATGAATTTCACACAACTTGTGGCCAATTAAAAGCGCTTTCCAAATCTGACAGAAATTTTCCGATCGCATTGTTAGTTTTCCGGAAAATTGATGAAAGGTTTCGACATACTAATTTTGTTTTTTTACCGCCAGTTTTAAACTTAGACGACTGAACCAGGGCTTGTTTGAAAGCTAATGACTAGCGGATTATTTGGAGATTAGTTTGAGATTGAAATTCGGAAAATTTATTGGATATTTATGATGGGGAAGTTGATGAATTTTCACCTATTATTTTTATCTGTTAAAATTAATTATTTTTGTATAAACTGTATTGCAATTTATAGATTATTTCATTATCTTTCCTACGGTACCATTGTTGCTGCAAAAAAATGACAATCTTTTGGAAAATTAGTGATAAACAAAACTCTGTCTATCGTGTGGGAAGATATTGACTTAGTTCCTCTTATACTCGCTAAAGAGTCTAAAAACACCTATGCGTCCTGTATGTCGATATATTCTAGTTTCGGCTAATGGCAGATAGATGGCTAATCTATAAATTGCAATACACTTTATACAAAAATAATTAATTTTAACAGATAAAAATAATAGGTCAAAATTCATCACATTTCGCCACCATAAATTTCCCGAATTTCAATCTCAAACTATTTTCCAAATAATCCGCTATTCATTAGCTTTCAAACAAGCCCTAGCTCAGTCGTCTAAGTTTAAAAATGTCTGTAGAAAGACAAAATTAGTATGTCGAAACCTTTCATCAATTTTCCGGAAAACTGACAATGCGATCGGAAAATTTCTAACAGATTTGGAAAGCACTTTTAATTGGCCACATGTTGTGTGAAATTCATTAGAAAATAAGCAATATTTACCACGTTATGAGGGAAAATATAAAAAAAAACTGTAAAAAATGCTAAAAAACATGCTTCTATATTTCCTTCTGTAACTCCAAATTACATCCGAATTTCAACAAATCAAATACGTACTTCCCTCCGTCTTGAAATGCCCTTTTAAATACCGTTTAGAACATTGAAATTTGTTGGAAAATAAAAAAGTTATCCAGTTTACATTTTACTAGCCATCACCCTTAGGAATCAATCAAGAATCTTCGTAAAATTGGGTGCATTTCACTACTTTTTCTCAAATTTTGATTATGACAATCTAGAATACTGGAAGTCAAAATAAAATTTTCCAAAAATCCCTATTAAAATCGAATAAATTATAACATGTCGATATAAGACAAAAATTTCAAAAGTCTAGAAGAAGAATGCTATTTTCTTGAAATTTTCTGGGTGGTTTGTAGAATAATGTTTACTTTAGGGCGACATATCTCCTCACGCCACTCCTGCTATGTACAATCAATATCGCCAGCTTAATTAGTACAAATTAAACGTGTAGTTTTCTCGTATGACCGAACTTTAATTAACAAATCCCATTTCAAATTTGCGGTATCAACGATTGAAATATCGGTCACGTTTAGGTCTTTACAACCGTTTTGTAGACTTGATTTCCACTTCCATTGTTGGTATAGATACGTAAATGTTTGGCAATTACAATTTGGGAACCCGTCAGGTATCGTTAGAAACGGACGAGACTCTTTATTCAGCCCGGCAAACATTTCAATTATCCAACGGGTACACCGCCATAGATCGAACGAACATTTCCTATCAACGATTTCGCCTAAGTCACCGATGTTATTAAATTCCTGTGGAATTCTATGAATATATAGGACGGCGGTACAGCATAGAAAGTGATCAATTTTTTGGTTTGATTTTCAATGCAATACGGTGATAATCCTGTCGTAATGTCGTAAACGAGCACGTGAATAGAATTCGAATTGGATTCGAATTTTTCGGCAAATATTCAAAGATCAACGCACAACAAGATTTGCGTGTAACGTTGTGCGGGAGTAGAGAGAGAACAAAACCAAAATAAAAGAGAATTGTTAATTCCTTTGAGATTCAACCATTTTATCGTTTAAATATTTAAAAGACGCTCTACATTGGGGCTGAAACTCCGCCATATCAATCCCCAATGGTCGTAATTTTTTTTATTTCACTTGTACCAATATTCTGTCATTGTTTGTTATATTCGTACAATTGGCAACCGTTCTTATTTATGATTGGTTTCTTTGTTTCTTGCGGTTGATTCCTTTGTATATGCTGGTGATGAATTGAAAGAAATACCATGGGATTTCCACGTAGCCACCATCCTACACCCATAGGAATTTGATTCGATTCTCGTTTGATTATTCGAAGGGAATTGCTGTAGAGGAATAACATATTCGATGAAGGCGGCCGGAAAGAAACAATACTACATTTAATGTGTTTAGAGAGTATGTTTAAATATTTAGTTAATTGGAAAATTAAATTAACGAGGAACTATGGTTGGGTGGATTATCTGGATGGTGCCTGGTAACAGTGTTCACGCTTCAAAATTAGTAAATTTAGACCAATCTATCTCATTTTGTTGTATTGTTTCTATCAACAAATATTTAGTTGCCATTTTGAAAACAATAATAACAACAACAATAATAATGTGTGAAGGGCTGTTGGACATAATGAAGTTAAAATTCACATGGCAGCAGTTGTTTAATACCATACAAGGCGGATTTATTAACACACAAATATACCGAGCTTTTCACTTAAAAGTATACAGTTTGTTTGGAAAATTCAATTAATTGGCGAGCGATTTGAAAAATATTTTAAACATTTATAGCAGAGTCCCCGAGGATCATTTTACCAAAATTTGAGCCTCGTAGCTCATCCGCAAGTTAGTCAAAAACGCTATTTACAGACCATATCGCAATTTTTTTTAAACGAGTTAAACATGCCTGTTGACTTAGAATGACTAAAGAATGCTGCCACATTGATTTTTTATCCGTTTTTTTCTGGAAAGGATTGAGATATTTTGCATTTATTCCAGAATGCAATGGGGAAAATCGAAAAAAAATGTGGGGAGCTTCTTTGAGTCATTTGAGGTGTTTAACTCGTTTGCAAAAGTCGCAACATCAACTAAAACGAGCGGTTTTTGAGCAAATTTCCGGTGAGCTTCCAGATTCAAAATTTGGTAGAATCACCCCCAAGGACCCCCCTATAAATCGTAAAAATATTTATCAAAGAGCTCGTCAAATAATGGGACTTGCCATATAAACTAAGTGAAAAACCCTGTATAACAGCGTGAAATTTGTATCACACCATCTAAAGCTTAATAACAGTTATTAAATAAAATTAATTCTAATATTGTTTACATAATTCACTCGGCGAGAATTGCGTTCATGTTGCGTGCGTAGATTAATCTTTACAATTTCGCTAAAATGTGACGAATTAGGGGTGAAAAATTCAATGAATTACCAGTAATTCTATAGCCGTCAGGTTCAGAAATGACCCGAAAATCAGTCGAGAGTCGGCTTTTTTGTTGAAATATTAGCAATATAAAGTCGTCAATGAGTATTGGAATTGAACTGATTTTTCACACATTTGAAATTGGTTGAAATTCTCGTTTCAATCACACGCTAAGGCGCCAACAACAACAACGCCAACAAAAGGGAAACTTTTCCACTATCTTCACGCTATTTCTGATAAAAATCTCGCCAAATCTCACTGTCACCCCAAATATTAATTTATGTAGCGTTATTGTAGCGATTTTCAAGATAGAGAATGGGCGAGAGAAAAGTGGCACCTCCACCATTATAGCACACAAAAAAACTGCCATGATTTATTCAGTTGAGGGACTGTAATGGAAAGGGTAGTTGGCTATTATAACAGTAGTGGTAGTCGCCTTTTACCACCGTTAAATACCGGTGACAATTTCGTTAGGGACGTGAAAGCCAAACAGACCACGCACTATGCATAATAATTAGCCTATCAAAACTGATATTGGCGGAAAGGTCCTTTGGACGCCGTTCAGAAGATAGCGACGGCCAAACCGCTCCAATAACGGACAAGTTATAATTACAGTTATTGCAACCATAATTCTTGTACTACAAGCGATATCAACCACCCGTCTCTATATTATCATCACTTATATTCATTTGCGACTATATTTCGATAAATTTTCAAGTTATTAAACTAAATAAAGCGAATTTTTCAGTTAGAATGTTGGTAATTTGCCCCAAAAATTGAGCGACTTTTGTAATTTTATCGGAACGACAAATCAGAGGACAATATGAACGGAAATTCAATGATTTCGCCATATAAAATTCAAAATTACAAACTAATCTTATTCCCAACACATCCAACAGTTGTTAAACAATCGTACTATTCAAATCCCATTTGTACAATTGAATCACTAGAACAACCGCAAATCTAATTGTGAAATGTGAAGTTGTAGACGAACCATTTTGCTTATCGTACATGATTCATGGCGCTTATCGTGAAAAAATTTCACATTTCAGTCCAAGTCTAGTCCATTCTAAAAGAATGTCTAAAGTTTAAGTGTAAGTAGTATGTCGAATAAATTTAGTCTAAAATTATCAAAATAGAGAACAGAGATTTTTCAAATGAAATCTTATATTCAGTGAGCGAATCGAGTATATTTTTGATTTTTGCTGATAAGAAGAAGTAGAACAGATTTTTAAGGGAGCGACTAAAGTAATAGAATAAACTTGAGTAATTTTAACAACGATTGTTCAATTGCAAGCGGTAATTCATAAAGTAATAGATCAAAAAAGGGTTCCATTTCGAAGCGGTGTTCGACGAATACCAATATTTAATAATCGATATCTCGCTTGTTTGACAACATATTGTGGCAAATAAAGCAGCATAAGAAAGGGCATTTCGAGGACTATTCGAGGGTGTTTTTTGCTTTGAACATCTCTACTTGAATTCCAAATTATAGAGGAATATGTTGGAGCATCTTTTTACAATTTTTACAGTTTTTATACTTTCCCCTATAACTGAGCCAATATTACTTGTTTTTCAATAATTTTCATGAAGACTGAAAGCGCTTTTTAAATTTTTAAGAAATTTTCCAAGAGGCTTGTTAGTTTTCTGATTTTCCAACATTGGGCTAACATTTTGCTCCAAATCGTACAACTTTTAAGCAAATTTCGATATTATTAACAAGTCTATCGGAAAATTTGTAAAACCAAATCATGTTTGAAAAAAATTGTAATTTTCTTTGATTCAGTCGAAACCGTTGTGAAAAACCAAAAATTCCGCCGTCAGGCCCAATTGTGGTATCGCTGAAAAACCAGCCTGTGCCTTGTTAAAATTTGTAACACACAAAGCTGGACGTTTGCGAAATTAATTAATTTTTTTGTGTTGTAATGGGGTAGTTCTCGCCCTTGTTTAAAATGAACGAATTGATTATTGCCAGACTTTATACATTTATCAAACAATTGCGAAACATTAGAGCCGACGAAACAACTTACATAACAAATGAAATAAAGAATTACGAAAAAAAATCAATTCTTTGGAAAGAAACTCGGGGAAATAGCCGAGGAAATTTCAACACAGAAAGACAACAAAAGCTTTACAATTTTCTATCGTTTCTGTTTTCATTTCGCCACTTTATTCGTCTCTTTTTTGGAATATGTCTAGATAGATTTTCTTTTGAATGATTTGTGTGTATTGTCCTATAAAATTGCCATTATCATAATTGCCTAACAAAGTCTTCGTCTGGTTTGATGCCATCACCCGTAAGATAAATAATTTCCCTTCCATTTGAATTTAATTAATTTGGTATGATAAGAATGGTTTAAATATTGAGAATAGAATACCGAATTTTATGCGCATTTGTCTGTTTTGTACTCAGAAAAAATTAATAAATCTTATTATAATGATGTCTGTTTTAGATTTTTATTAAACGAATCACGTTGAATATACAGAAGCGAAATAATAAGCGATATAGACAAGGATAGAGAACAATAATGGTATAAATAGCTGCATTATATACAGACACGTTTAATATTTTCGATTCCACTGTGTTAGTGTGAAAGAAAATTGAATACATTAACAAAAATGACAACAATTCCACCATATTCTTTATAAATTTGAATTTATCGCCAAACTTAACGGGCTCGCAACGTTAATTTATTAAAACAACAATTTCCCCAAACGCATAACATTATCACTCCATCTTTATCTGACGATTACTGCCAATAGACAGGTACAACAAGCAGGATAAAGATGGTAAATATTGTCAAATCGAGTTTTTCCTGGTTCGAATAAAAGTCGGTAAGTTTTCCGCATTATTTCCATCGACTTGTCGAAACTCGATGTTTTATATTCGAACGCTGTCGTGTGGCAACAAATAAAACTGTCTAGTTCCAGCAAAAATCATCGATTTTAGATTCTATCGAATCGAAATTTCAATTCACCGTACGTTCTTAATTAATTCTATGAATTATCGATATAACGGCCGAACATATTCTATCCTGTTTTAGGTACGACGAAATATGTGAGAATTTCGCAGTCTCACAAATACAACTACATTGTTGTCTATAAACCGGGCATACAGCTGAAATTATATAAGAGGAATACCATAACCCAAAGATTAACATTCAAAACCGGATATTAGCATAGTTTTGTTTTAGAGATAACAAGGTAATGCCCGCCTACTTCTTGTAATGTTTGCTATACACACCCATACATTAGCACATAAACATTTCCATAGAACGGGAAAGGTTACGGATGGTATGCTGTGGCTACCATTATGGGTTGAATCGCTTATACCTGGAAGTTTGCCACCCATTTTAGCTGCATTCGCAGGTAAACACGCATTGATTGAGTTTACATCGAGATAACCGAAATAGTATTGAGATAAATTTCTATATAACTGGGAATTGTTACAATTTCAGTTGGTTGTTTTCAGAAGGATCGTTGTTTGGATTTAGAGGAAGATGAAAAAGCACTTAACTTTCTGTATTAGCATCACCAACAACAAACCCCGGCTATAAAAACTTTACATCTCACCATCCTGTTCTATTTCTATAAACATACATCGGTGTTATTCTACTCACATTCCCTTATCACCTCTTAGCACTTTTCGTGCATGATCAAACAAAAACTGCGTTCGTTGACGTTCAGTTTAAGCCAACAGAGAGAACAAATTAGAGATGAAAACAACAATTTCTGCCACTTTTCCAATTTAAACCGGCAACTGTTATGTTTCAAAGGCGGAAAAAACAGCGTTTTGTATAACACAACAATGAGTATTTTGGAGTTATAACGCAGAGGCTGAAATTAGCTAATTAACAACAATAAGAACGCGCTGGAATTCGTTAGAATTCAGTGCGGTTGGTTGTTTTGTAGAACAAAGGCGGAAAATTAACACAAATTTCACCCATTCTAATCCCGTATTGATACATCTAGTTTGAATATAATGATGATTAAATATTTGTAGACTTGTTAATAAAAAAAGTTTCCTCGTTGACGCACATAGAAAAAAGAATTTGTCGATAAACCGGGAAGAATGCAATCAATCATGTCTTTAGAATGTGAAAAATCGCCGTACTATAGAGAGTAGGAACGCCGAGATTCGGTTACGGATTCTCATTAATTTTAATTAGAGAGTTACAGAGCTCTGTTTCAGGTTCCGTAAGTGCGGAATTTCCGCAAAATATTAGAGTTCTACTTCTGTCTCTATTTCCGTACCTTTTTAAACTGTTATATTAAGGAAATTAGCGATATTGGAGAAATACGAATCCATTGATCTTGAAGGCCCGCAAATTGCCCATATTTAATAATCAATATCTCGTTTGTTTGATAAGATAACATAACAAATAAGGCAGCATTTTAAGGATCATCGGAATATGTTTATTATTCTGAAAAATTCCAATTTGATTCTGAATTATAGACGATAATAGTGAACCATGTGTTGAATTTTTTCATATTTCCCCTACAACTAGCAAATATCATCGATTTTCCAATGATTTGTTAGCAGAATATAGGAAACTGAAAGAGCTTTTGAAATGTTCAAGACATTTTCCAATAAGTTTGTTAGTTTTCCGGAAAACCAACAGAAACTTGAGGGACCACATTACATTTTTATCGATTCAGAGTCCGAAAAATTGCAATCTTTAATAAACGATATCTCCGTTGTTTGACGATATATTGTAACCGTTATAGTAGCATTAGAAAGAGCATATCAAGGAGTAATTGGGGGCATTTGCATGTTGGAGAATTTTGATTGAATTCTGAGTTATAGAGGATAATCTAGGAGCATATGTTTTGTTATATTTTTCCATACTTTCCCTTACAATTTAGTAGATATTATCAATTTCTTCACGATTTTGTCGTAATACACAGGAAATTGAAAGAGCTTTTCAAATAGCTAAGAAATTTTCCGCTCGATTGGTTAGTTTTCCGGAAAATTGACAGAAACTTGAGGGCCCACATTACATTTTCCTCCAATTCGGCGCCTGAAAAATTCCAATTTTTAATAATCGATATTTACCTTATTTGATAAGATATTGCAATGAATATAATACTGATAGAAAGAGCATTTTCAGAAGTATCCAGGAGCGTTGTTATTTCGGAAATATCGGCTGAATTCTGCGTTGCAGAGGACAATCTTGGAGCATGTGTTCTGTTATATTTTCTTCAAATTTCTCGTTGTAATTTAGGAAATATTAGCAGTTTTTCAATGATTTGCTCACACTCTATGGCAAATTGAAAGAGCTTTCCAAATCTCCAAGAAATTTTCTTTTAGATTTGATAGTTTCTGAGGAAAGTGACAGTAAAGTTGAACATATAAGAATTGTTAAGGATTATTTTAAATGAAATCTACATACATACAATCTAAACAAGTTTATTTCTAGTGATAAAATATAATCAATATACGTCAATTTTTCAATTTTTTGATTAAATCAAACGATAATTAACCAGTTAACAGCGTTGACAATTAAATATTTGATTCGTATGATTGGTATGTCGACTATGTTGATTTGTTGTATTAGCCGTATCGATAAGCTTTATCGAGAAATACAAATCGTTCTCATAACAATATTGTTTCAATGTTGTAAAACTCAGTATGATAAAATTACTGTTATTATCACTGGGGGATTTCTCTGTTGGTAATTCTTTTGTGTGTTGCTTATTTAAATATTGACACGGTGCCCGTATTGTAATCTCATCGTTGCATTGATACACTTTCTGGAAGGTGATTTCAAAATGGAAACGTTTGGCAAATTTCCTAACGCCGTAGTAGCCGCACCGCCATCGACACACATTCTTCGTATAATTCCCATGGAAATACAAATGGAATAATTCGTTATATGCAACAAATATAATGCACATATCTTTTGTTGTGGAATCATTCAAATCGAAACCAATACAGCGGATAATGTGGCGTGTTGTATGGAAAATGTAGCTCGCATGGTTCCGATCGCAGTGACGGATTATGTCTTTTTTCGTTTGACCTATCCATGTACAATTCTCGTAGTTTTTCAGCGGGCACGGTTCCATTTGGTGGTTGGTATTGTTGGCGTTGTGGATAAATTCGTTTCTCTTGGCGATATTGTTGTTGTTGTTCTTCTACATGTTGGTGTAATGTGGAATTTCTTATCGTGCTGGCATCGTCGATGGAATCTCGATCGACCATCGCAGCCGGCAGCCATTCGTTGGCACGATGCGAACATCTCGGACAGTACGGGATGCGTTTTAAACAATCCTTACAGATTCGATATTCGCAATTAACGCACTGATGGATCGATTTCTTCGATAGTTCTTTACAGTAATAACAGAGTATAATATTTAAAAATTTTGCATGTGTAGATTTATCGCACATGATTCTAATTATGAACCGTCCACAACTGCAGAAACACGAAATCAACAACACAAAACTGGTTAAATTTTATCTCATTGTAGATTATTTCTCCCTCCTGTTTAGATACTAATTCGTATCGCAGAGTCCTCCACTTTGCTCCGTTTTTTTGTCCGTTAAATTAAATGATTCTAATTTAAATTTGATCCATTCTCATGTACAAAAGAGATATAAAGCAATCTACATGAAAATCTACTAGGATGGATGGCTGAATATAAAAGAATTTTCCATATTTACGGATGGTTGGCATGAATACTACCTACTACTACAACGATGACTACTATGCAGAGATGAAGAGATGTGGAGAGGAAAAAATTCCTGTCATCCGCAAAAATCTCGTTTCGTTCGGTCAACATTTTCCCATACATTTTACCTTATCGGATCGTTACCGGATAAGAATCCAGTTAGAGTTCATATCAGTAACTTTATAAAGTTTTAATATTTCGTCTGGAAATTGTTAATGTTAATTAGCTCGATTTTTGGAATATTCACGGATTTGTGTCTCTTAGTATTGATCTTTCTCATAAATTCCCAAATTATCAAGTTGTTTATTTTAATTACTAAGCTTTGGTAAGTTTGTCAAACAATCTGTAAAGTTGTTGAATGTTTACTGTTGAAGTAGAAACGGAACAGATGGCGTCCGGATGATTCTACATTCAATCCGCCCCAGTTCAACCGTCTTGAATTTAGTCGAAATATTAAAAAAGCGAGCACTCCACATAAAAATAAAAGTATCGCCAAGCGGCTGATAAGAGTGTGTTGATGGCAGAAACAGGAACAACTAAAACATATGCAAATCACAGAAATATAAGATTTTTTCGTCTCGTTCCAGTCCACTGTCCTTGTATCCCCTATGGAACATTATCTAAAACAATATTCCGTAATATAGTAGAGATATAATCGTAGTCCTGAGGAAATCCTGCCCATCTTTGCTTTCTTTTCATCCCCTTCAACTCACGTCGAATTCCTACGAAACGATCCCTTTAGTGTAGTTTAAAACACTGATACGTAGAAGTTGTATTTCATATTCTTTTTCCTCGCCCGAAAAATACTTTAATCGTCCGGATCATTACACGTTTTGCGTCATGAAAGCAGTTTGAACACACACAAAAATACGGTAAGTAGTATTCTATTAGTCCTGTCAGAATGCCGGGCACGTATTCGATTCCGGTGACGGTGACGAGCAAGACGATGTGTCCATTTTAGACCCTTCAAACAAGCAAACTCAACTCGCACTTATCGGCAGGAATACGACCTGATATTGCCGGTATGTGAATCAGTCGTAAAATGAACAATTCGAAAGTGCCGACGAACGATGAATATTTATATTGGATTTGAAGAGACAACGGCGAGTTTTCTACAAAGAGGCTCACTTAAATCACTCCAACTCTCATTATTCGGCGAGCAATCTAAAAAACATTCCAGGGGATTTCTGTAGCGAATCGAGACATTGTTGCCCATTTAGAAGCCGGAGGAATGATTTAAAATGATAGGGGAAGTTTTCTCCCTTGAAAGTCCTCAATGCGAAAAATATTCAAAGGGATTTCTGTAGCAAAGCTAGGACCTTGTAGCTTATTTGCAAGTCGTTTAAACAACCAAGCCTGCCTTGAAAATGTTCTTAATAATAATATGGGAAGTTTTCTATGGTGAGGTCACTTAAAGTTCCTTAGTTCTAATGACATGAGCAAATTTAGCGCCTTATAGCTCGTTTGGAGGTCAGTCAAAACCTAAACATGATTCAAAGAGGGTTACAGCATAGCTACAAAGAGTTTTCCACAGGTTTTCTTAAATGGCCCAAAATCTAATAACAGTTCTTGTTATTTGGTGAGCAATTCTAAAAATATTTGAAGGGGATTGCTATAACAAAATGGGATCTTGTAGCTCATTTGAAAGTTGATCAGATGGCTCTAAGATTGTCCCAACATTGATTGCTTGTGAAGCATTTTGCTCTGAAATTGATAAAAATGAAGACCATCAATGCCGGAGTATTCTTGAGTCGTTTTACAAAAAGTTTTGGCAAACTTTCAAATGAGCTACAAGGCTCTAGTTTTGTTAAAATGATCCACAAATACTTGAAATATTTTTCGGCTTTCTTATTCAAATGGTCCTTGTATTGTAGCGAAAAAATTCGTTGAAGTGTCGTTTTTTTGTGTGTCGAAATAATTAGATACAAAAGTTAGAAGGCGTCCAATTAAAACAAATTATCTCTGATTTGTTTGTACGTTTCCAATTAACGAGACAACTTTCCATTTGTTGTTTGACTCGTTTACCACCTGTTCAATCAACAAACTGATTTATGAATAACGAATTCGTCGAAAATTTGAATCTGACCGATAGCCCTTTTCTCTCACATTCAAGCCAATATGGAGATTTATCGTCAGAGGATTTATTGTAGATAAAATCTAATTGATCCCTATGGACTGTACATTTTACTACTTGCAAACATAATTCACTCGCATATAATTTCTGATATCCACACAATCAATTGAACGGTCGGTTAGTCAGTTCAAAATATTGATTTATGCCAACTATCGCTCGATTGAACTTGTAAATAAACACCACCAGGAGTTCTCTTAATTTTACTCATTTTATAATCGACAATTTTTGTTTGTCGTTTTGCTGTTTATTTGATGTTGATAATGGCGATGATTGAACATAACTGGGTGGAATTTCTGCTTTCAAACAATTCTCCCTACTGTGTTTCAATGGAATAATTTCGGCTAATTATCGGGCAATGTGTCACAGTGGAAATATGACGACAATAACGGTTGACGACAATAATAATGTTGGGTAATAATGGCAAAGAATTCAATTCCATCAATCGATTTACTGGCGCAGATTCCCATTTGAACATTCTCATATAGTTTTCAGATTGTGTCAACGAAATTTGATTCATATTTTTTTGATATATGACTTCTACTAGATTCAATCTGGATTTGTTTATTTCTACAGCTAAGAAAAAACCATATTGATGTTAGGAAAATTGTCATCTTTCTATTCTTATCTAGTTTCTCCCACTCGTATCGCATTCTCCGTCGTCCTGTTTAAATTGGATTGATGTCATGTTTGTTGTTATATGGCTGTTTTCACAGCCACATTAAATATGTGGAAAATATACCGCGTGTTCCAGCCAATGTTTCTGCTTCTTAAGGCGCCTGTCCGGTTCCTTGCGGAACATTTTGGCAAAATCAGGGCGTTCGTTTTCCAAGATTCTAGCCATTCTTAATCGTTCTATATACATATTTGATGGAAATCGCGATATAGTCAAATTTTCCAACAAGCTACGAATTTCTAATTCTGCTAGAATGTTCCCTAAAGACTACCCTATTAAATAGCAAAAACTGGCAACATTTAGGTGGAATAGGCCGTAGTAATTTCGGTAAAAATAATCAACAAATTCCTATTATTGTTATTATTATGGGATCTGGATAGTTGGTGAATAAAAGATACGCAAACTAACCAATCGTGGCTAGCGAATTTGTACCATGCATGGAAAGTTAATAATGTTCCAATCTGTTTAGGGGGTGGTTCGTATGTTCCTCTACCTCCGACAACAACAACATATCCCAGTATAGACTGAATCATGATTTATGATGTTATTGATTTTCGTGGAAACATTAAATAATGTTCGAGCTAACAAAATGAAATCAGACAAATTATTTATTCATAAGCAATTTAATTGAGTTAGATAAATAAATAAATCGGGAGGATTGTAAATAACTAGATGGCGAAAAAGAAGCTTTGCTCTTTAATCTGTTTGTTGTTTATAAACAGGTTTGAAATTTCAATCGTTTCTATTTAGAATTGTTCATCTATTTTAATACACCTATTCTACATGTAGGCAGATTGGATAAATGGAAATCATGTAGCAAACAGTTAAAATGAATTCCCTTCGACTATCACTATACTATACTAGACTTACCCTCTTTCTATTCAAATTTGTATGAGCGAAATTCAATGTAAAACAGATAGATAGATAGATAGATAGATAGATAGCTATAATCAAAAGGAAAACTCTACTATTTTATAAAATAAATGGAAAACTCCTAATAGAGCATTACATCGATTTCAACACAGTAACAATGAATACTAAAAAAATTATAGAAATCATCTAAATAGGATACACGGATGGGACGCAATGAATCAAAAATTTTTAATTAGCTCTTCAACTACGACGTCAACAACGATAGAACGAATTAAGCTTGCATTAAGCTTTTAATAACTTTACTAAAGAATATATTGCTACATAAATTAACCTCTTCTCTGTCCCTTCCTTTCTATTTACCCCTTTAAAATCCATGGAATTCCCAACGAATAGGAGGGCGTGAAAAAAACAAGCAACACAGATTATTTACTGACTATTTTGTTTAAAATAACAACAACAAAAAACGCCTTTCTGATAAATTATCTTTGAAATTCGTGCTTTTTTCCGTCTTTCCTACCGACGTAGCGTTAGTGTTTGGCCCGTTAATTTCTTATTTGAACTAACTACGGATGAGTTATGCGCCTTTTGTGGCAATGATGGTGCCTTCCATTATGCTAAAATAAATGATAAAACAACACGAATTGTCATAAATATTCGGTGGCTTTGAATTTTCTACGTCTGTTGGTACGTTCAGATAGTGGAATTTTTATTAGAAATTTTGATTTTTCTGGAATTTGGTTAAAAAATCCACGCTATTAAGCGATCAAAATAGTCCAAACTATCTACTTTAAGCCTGATTTTATAGAATTGAATTCATTTTTCAGTTATGTTATAAATAACTGAAAATTTATTAGAGATAAATATAGGAAGTGCTAATGCAGTTTGAATTCTTTTCTCTAGCCAAGCTGTAAAAGAAAAATGGGGTGTTTTATTTAAAATACAGTTTGAAAATTTCTTGAAATTAGATGTTAATTTCAGATAAACTGAATGGTAGAAAATTTGACTTAAAGTACATAGTGTGGGCTTTTTGATTTCCAAATTTTGATCATCTAGCAATACCAAAGATATGGGTTTTTTAACTTAAACGTCTGCAAAAGCAAAAATTTCGGCAGCTTCCTCGAATTTGGGCTTCTTTCACTTTTAATGTCCCACCCTCTTGGCTCACCCTGTATAAGGAATCTGGCAATACTACGGGATATTTGAAAATTTGATTTAGAGTCTCAATTTGGAACGAGAAAACGAACTTTAGCAGTCTAGAACGGGGACAATATTTTTCCTGTTTCCTTGTTGCTGTATTGTTGTTTCTGTATATTTTTTTCTCTTCTTTCGATTCAGATCGTCCTGATACCCCGTCGATTCTTTACAATCACTGAAACGTGAATTTCCACAACTATTTGCATCAAATAAAGCGATTTTTTTCATAAAGTTCTCAGTACATTGACAAAGTTGATGTTAAAAAGCAACATTCTATTATTGATATTAAAACTGAAACAATACCTTGTGAAATTCCATCAAATATCGATTTGTATTCGACGATAACAATGGTTTTTCTTCTCTCCATATATGTGTGTTTCTCCCCATTTCACGATTTCGCTGAGCACATTCCCATTGATATATTGACAAGGCAACAAATACACATGTTTTTATCACCTTGTCAATGCCGACTGGAGTAAATAATAGCGGTATGTTACCTCCATCGAAACGTCAACATTTCGTCTTCTTTCCGGGCGTTTTTTTTCTATTTATCAGACTTATCAATATACAGAGACAGTAACAGATGTATCAGAGACAACTCTTTTTGTTTCCGTTGAATTTCGTTTATTTTAAACCGCCACATTTGAGAGTTTCTAAACATATAAATACGCATCAATCTATCAATTTTGCTCCAGTTATTCGCCCAATTGGAGTCAATTTATTGACGTTAACGACACTAGATGTTATTTAATTGATATGTTTGTAATTATAAAGAGTCTACGGTTTTCCCACGCAGTCAATCTCCACTAAAGTGTGCTATTTGTTCGGTTATTCCATCGAATACAATAAAAAGCAGGAGGAAAAACGATCGGAAATATAGAGATAAGGAACAATCAGTCAATGCGAATGATGGATTAGGCCACTATAAATTTCTTCTCCCTTATATTTTCTTGTATGATTTACACGTAAATGTACAGTTAATTTGGTTAACAAAATAGTCAAATTTAATACAAATTGAAAGAGGAAATGCTGACAAATCCAATAATACTGTCACGACTATCGCCATTATTACTATTACCACCCCTACATCAATACAAATATAATTCTGCGAACGTTAGCAGAAGATTTCTTTCAAAAGAAAAAATCAGGTGCTTATTTGACACAATTTCTCTCGTTTATAGAGGAATATAAGAATGGGGAAAACCCACAAATATATAAACGGTGATTATCGTGGTTACTTCAATTAATCAATAAAGGAATAGTTGTAGAAAAAGCAGTTTGACAGTTGTGACAAATTATCGGCAACTACAACGAATTAAGTTAATCGAAGCAAAAAACTGTATGCAAATCATCGAAGACTTGTAAGCTTTTAATCCTGTACGACATGACCCAGTTTAAATCCCATCATAAATCATCCGTTTTGATGATTATGTTTGTTTGTGTTTGTGTGTGTGTGTGTGCCTACATGCACTTCTACATAGGTATTATTATTATAAAATAATCCACTAAACTTATGTGTTGTTCCATATTAAAACAAATAAATTATGATGAGGTGGAGCTTTATCAAATCCACTCACTTAAATGATGATAGCAACAATAGTCGAATATTTAACCGGCAATAATTCTACATTTTAAATAAGTGGAGAATTCACTAAAATACAGTAATAAAACTTGATGGCAAATGTCTCTTGTGCAGTATTCGGTTATAAAAATTGTGAAACGTCATAAAATTCACAATTTCCATCTTGTCTACCTTGCATACGGCGAATTTAGGATTCCATGTTAAACTATCATTTAGTTGATAGAATGTCACAAATATTCCCAGTAAAAATCGGAAAATACATCGTCTTGTTTTCACACAAAAAAGAATAAAAAAAAAACTGAAAACAACACAATAAATTATAGCGTACAGCTCAAAGTGTGTAGTAAATCATGTTAACACTAAACAACAACACATTGGAAATATTTCAAGTTTCGTTTCGAATTATCGATCGAATTAGAGTGGCAAAAATTACGAATAATCTAATTTGATGCCGTCTCAAATAAACTCGATTCGTCGTTTATTTAAAAAAAGAACTCAACATACAGAAACTTTTATCTAAAGCCATACGTCTGAAGACAACGAGTTGGAGTTTTCAACGACTTAAAACTTTCGTTAAGAATTGATGTCTGTGTTTTGACAACAATTCCGACGCATAATCTTTGGGAATTTTCCCAATATTTGAACAGAATCCGAAATCTTCAGGGGCTGCGGAAAGAAAAAATAATAAACGATTCTATATTCCAGACGATTTCTAATAGAGCGAATTTCCCTTGATATTTACTCTAATTTCGAACGACGCATCGTTAGTGTATTGGAATCACGTGGAAAAATATTCTTTTGTTATAAGATTGTGGAGTTTTAACGGGATTTGTTCGGAAAATTGAAAAATTAAGGGCCAAGAACTTTTAAAGGAATATTTGATCGACGATTTCTCCGTTGTTTTGAGACTTGACATAATGCGAGTTTCAACGATGACACTTTAGCTTATAGAAACTGTAATAATAAAAAAAAGCCAATTTTTGAAAACTTGGTGAAAATTCTAGTGAAATTTAGCTGATTTCGCCAGAAAAATTGCTTCACATCGGGCTTTTTAGTTTATAGGCGATTCCAGTTTGAGATGAAAATTTGCTTATATTTCTTGGAAAATTTCTAGGAAACAACCCTGTTGGTTTATTATACTGAAAGCGCTTTTAAATTACTATATAGATAAATTTGAATCATTAAAAAGTAAATGAGTAATGTAGAAAAATAAACAATAACACTAAAAAATGTGTTCTTATAATTTCCTCTGTAAAACAGAGTTTTCCAGGAATTTTCCAAGAAAGATTGTGAATTAAGAAACGCTCTTTCCGACGAGACCCTACACATTGTTACAAGTATTAAAATAAGGGAGAAATCGTTAATTAAAAATTCTCGTAAAATGATGAAATAATTTGCCCGGCGCCTCCACCATTTTTGTACTTAGCTAAAAATGTTATAATGTTGTTTACTAATTATAAGTGATTTAGTTAGTTAATTTGGCAACAAGTGGGGTATGTAGAGGGTGAAATATCAATAGTTGTGGATTAGTCCAGGATTTGCAATAATCTCTCCTATATATAGTTGTATATCCAAGCAAACACAGAGGGTAGTTTATGAATATTTATCCACAAATTGTAAATATTATGAATTTTAATTGTATTATAGCTCCCCCTTGATTATCTACCTATAGTTTACAACGAAAATAAAGCAAGTAATCGGCACGGAAAGTGTACTCTAGAGGCTTCATATTTCAAATTTGATTCAATCTCTTCGTTTAATGAAAGACGGAATTGGAAAATATAAAATTACATAGAATTCTCCAATAACAGAGTCGAAGTTGTTCGATTTTCATCGACAACAAAAATTTCGTGCCAAAGGCAACAACAAAGTGTATAACTTGCGGATTAATTAGGGTGGAAGAATTGGAAGAGTTTAAAAAAATGTATAACAAGTTGTACACGTAATATACACGCAGTTATTTTTTATATTACTTCAAACTCGTCGTCTTTGGTTCATTTTAATTAAAATTCTAGAAATCTGCCAGGTTAGATGACAAATTGGATTTTATATTAAAATGTTTCTCATATCCGTAACGGATCTATCTTTGTATTTTCTAATCAAGGATATTTTTTCTTTCGTCTTGTAATATAGTGGATTTTAATAAATTTGAATAAAAAATGTACATACGAGTGGGGTAAATGGATAAAATGTGTGCTGTTGGTGGTGTTTTTGTTGTTGTTTGATACCGACTAGGGTAGGTGATGTTATGATGAAATGTTATAATCTTGTCGTTGTCACACATATATTTTTTGATTGTATAACACAACTACTATACTGTTGTAATGTATCCCATCCACTCGTATTTTATTTAACAAGATTTATATAGAAATTCATGTGCTTTTGCCTCCTTTACAACTCAACTCAACTAAACCAAGCACAACGTTAAATTAATATTATTTCGTTGTGTCTATGTTGAAACCACACAACCACACAACCTTTCTTCCATTCAGTTTAAAATCAACGATGACAAGATTACTAACAACATGCTCCGTTTAGAGATTTATGGGACGCTAGGTTCCTGTAATCTGCCTCTATCTTTGTCCCTACTTTTACCACTCCATATATTTAGCAATATATGCAAATATACATTTACATGGATTAGCTATATCTTCTAGTCAAATTCGTTATATTTATCTAGATCATATTAGTTAATTAGATTGAAATACTGCCCGGATAAAATAACGAACGAATCGATATCGTATACACTATGAATGTTGGTAATAAATTCCAGTTTTCGTCGTAATAAAAATGGGTGAAGCTATAAATGGCGTAAGAGCTGTAATAATGGCAACAATATGTGCAGTTCCAACGATACAACGTAACAAAAATCAATTGATTAATTATATTTAATTATTAAACAACTGTAAGCAGTCGTAGCAGTTGACAGTTATCGTTCTAATAACGCCCTCAACCCTTTTCATCGTTTCTGTTTGATTTTGTGGCAGTTTGCTAGACAGTTGTGTTGTCCCTCCATTGTTGTTGTTGTCATACAAGACGGTCAACTTGACTTGAATAAATTGTGTTAAAATCAAAATGTGTAGCCTTGAAGGGTAGTAGCATTAGTAAAATGTGTTTGAGTTTGATCACTTCTTAAACAACCCCTTGTGTATGGATACAGTGTATATCTCTCACCCATTTGCTCGCATTCAGTGTTAACAAAGTTCTCTCTGAACGTGACTACTATTATTCATTCCCTTTCGGTTCCAAAATTCCACTTATACACTATCACCGTTTATACACCAAACTACTAACCACTTAAAATAAATCTCAACGTCTCAACTATTTGTGTGCGTTACAAATATTAAATTTTACTAAATAGATATATTTGCAAATATTCAACGAGATATTGTTTCGAAAACGGCAGGATGGATAATATTAAAATGACTATATATACTTGGAGATTTCAATTAAAACTAAACTCCGCCGAGTTTTGAATTAGTTGATTCAAATTCGAATATACACCGACGCCTTGTCCGTTCCTATATTAACTCTAACTGTGAATACGTGCAAAAACAACAACACGATAAATTAAAAACATTAATCTTGTTTTTGAGCGTGTCAATCCTTCCAGGATGGTGGATAATTGAGAGCAAAGAAATAATGGAATTATGTAATTTGGGACAGACTTTCTACCCCCATATGTGGATAGTTGTAAATTAACTAGCGAAATTACATCCATCAACTATATCCAGCAACCATTATATTTAATCTAATAGTGCTCTAATTGCGACAGCTTCAATTAATATCAAGACATTTTAGATGTGGAACCGGATTTTAGTGGCGGGTATAGTTTTATTCTAAATCTATGACTGAGGGCCGGCACCACTTCTCTTTGATTCGGTGCATCGAAAATACCGTTTGACACACAATTTCTCAGATATTTTCCAACAGATTTCGACGATTTAAACAACAGTAGAAAGAGCATAATTTTAAAATGCATCATGGTATTTTATTTTTGAAAATTTCTAGGTAATCTTGGGTTACAGGAAATTTTGGAGCGCGTTTTTTCGAATTTTTCTTACAATCTTTTATATTTTTCCTCATATCTTTGCCAATTTTATTTATTTTGGCATGATTTTCACGCAATATGTAGCAAATCAAGGGAGCTTTACAAGTCTGTTAAAAAAATTGGAATTGATTTGATGGTCTTCCAGAAAATTGAGAAAAAGATCTTGCATTAGATGTATTTCAATTTTATTTCCGAAATATGCTAATTTTTATTCTTAGATATTTCATTAGCTCGCTAAGATATCGCAAGATTGAAAATGGCCCCAAAAAGAACATTTCAAAGAGCCCGAGATAACGTTCTTCGATTTGAAAAATTACTAATAAAATTTGAGTTATAGAGGAAAATTTTGGGGGATATGATTTTTGTAACTTTTTTGAATTCTCTCCCATAATCTAGCCCATATTTCTATATTTATCAATGATTTTTCCACAATTGAAGACTCTGTGGGAAATTTTCAATATTTTGCCTGAAAATGAGCAAAAAGTTGATTACAATGGCACTGGAAATACAGCAAAAATGCTATTAAATCCTTAGTTATGGAGCAAATTCTTAGTGTGAGTTTTTGGAAATTTTCCAATAACTCAATATGGAAACAAATTTGCAATCGGTTTCACAATTATCCAGATTTTCAACGGAAATTCTAGGGAAATTAATTATTTTGTAATAAAATTGGACAGTTGAGCAATCGTTGAGTAAACATGGAAATTCTCGCACTATTTCAATGAATACGAAAATTTCATTACTCATGATTACAATTAATTAAAACTCAGTTGAGTTGAGTTGAGTGTAGTGGAGTAACGTTTTTAGGTCCCCAACAGCCGTAATAAACTTGGCAAATAGTAGCAATTTAAATTCGCTAAACTATATATGCTTGCAGCTAATTATCATCAAAAACGTTACTCTATAAACTTGGTTGATTGTTGAGAGTCCACCATCACTATTATAAATTTGAAGCAAACTCATTAGACTGAATTTGAAAACGTATCAAACATATTTGAAAGTTGTGTATTATAAAATAAACGTTGAACAACAAGACCGTTCTTACCATTCGCTAAATTTCCATTGATGATGGGATAAAAGTAATTTAATCGTACAAGTACTGAAAACGATGTAAAAGATGCAAGGAAGAGCGGAAAAAAACAGGAGACGTCATCCAATTACGACTTCATTTCAATATTTCTACGATTAAGTGAAAGAGAGGAAAAATAAAATTGTATATTTGGCGCAATAAAACTGCAACATTTCCCGAATTATTGCCGATTCTTGTCCATTAATGGTGCAATATTGTTGACAAAAGATCATAATAATGATTGCACAGTTATTGATTTGCTTGTACATTCGACTGGACAATAATTCAATGATTGTGTATTTGAATAGAACTAACCGTTCATCTCTCTTCGGATTTCTCATCAGTGAATTATCACGGGAATTGTCAATAAAATTCTTGAGATATTGAAATTTTAATAAACAATTTATTAGAAAATCTCTTATATACAATACAATAAAAAAAAGAAACGAATCCTCGATAATCTCAATAATTAGAAAACTAAATGGTCCCAAATCTTGTGGACGTCCCATTGAATTGTGAGCATCAATTCCAAAAATAAATTCAATAACACGTCCACATATAGGGCGTTACTCGACTCGTGTAGATTAGTTGTTTTCCCAAGATTACACTTAGGCGACAATTAATCGACTGTCCATTGGAGAAATTGCGCCATAATGAGCCGAATTTAAGGCGATTGCTTCGCCTTTGAAGTCCTGTAAAAGCCTTATTAGCAACAAACTCAATTTGTTGTGGGAGGAAATTTCGAATAATTGAAGGATAACTTGTCAGTGGAAAATTTAGAGCCGGAGATGGAGGTGGATGTTAGCGAACGTCTTCTCGATTTTAATTCGAAGCCATTATGGAAGAGGATTTTTAATAGGAACGATTTGTGGAAGTAACCCGGCGCATCCACCATTTCGGCATTAAAAAGACAAATTATAATGCGATTTTGAATTGCGCGCCGTTATAGATGAGTTGGTGGGCTTGTATAACCAAACTCTAACCCAACTAATCTACCGAGTTTCGTTTTGTATTTTACGTAAACTTTACAAAATTCTTGCAAAAATATAGGCACTTTATCCCGATACTTTGATATGACTAATATATTTTTGATTTTTACAAATTGCAACAATAAATAACGTTTAGGCCATCGATATGTTTACAGAGTCTTCTATAATTATTAACTTAATGTAATGATTAAACACCGCCGATTCCATTAACTAGAAATCGACTATTATTCGGTTGATGTTTCGTTGAAATTATTGATACGGTACGATCGGTTAAATCCAATGGGAATTTAAATTTGATTTCATCCGAAATTGTGGCGGTGGTTGTTGCAATTGTTGAATCGTTTGGGAAAAATACACGAGCCGGATCATCTTCATTGATGATTGTTGTTGAGGTTTCCTGGATCTTCTCCAATTCGTGTTGTTGTTGTTGTTGCCGTTGGCGATTGTGGATCGTTCGGTGTTTTTTAATACAAGAATAAACAACAAATATTAAACAAATAGCCAGAAATAACAATAATAGAATTACACCAATGACGATGATTTTGTTGTTTTGATTGTGATTATCGTCATCGTCATCATCATCGGTTCGATAATCGCTACATTTCGGTAATTTTTGGTAGTTGATTGTTGATAAGAGCTGTCCTTTTAGTGATTTTGGTAGTGTACAAGTTAGATTTTCGAAGATTGTAGTTTTGTTGAAACGTTGAAATATAAGAGGACTCAAATGGCATGTATCACAATAGAATGCATTGTTCGTTATAGTGAAATTATCTAAATTTTCCAATTTAATTAATAGACGATCATCGTCTAGTGAATGGATTCGATTGTTATGTAAATACAATTGATTCAATTGTTGTGGTAATTGTTCATATTTGATTTCGGTTAAATTATTAAATGATAAATTAACTAGCCGTATTTGATCTGGAAAGAAATTGTGTGGTAGCGTATGGATATTCAAATGTGCTATTTCTATATTAATTAATTTACCAACAGTCAATAGGATATCTTTAATTAACGTTAAACTAAATAAATTCCCACTAATTAATAACGTTTCCAATGTTTGTTTAATGTAACTGAAAACTTGCAATTCTAATTTATCATCTAATTTATTAAAACTTATATCTAAGTCGATGAGATTCGTTAAATTTAGAAACGCTGTATTTGTGATTTTCGCTAGACGATTCCTGGCTAAACACAAAAATTTCAGTTTATTCTGTTTGATAAACGTACGTTCTAAAATTACCGGTATTAGATTACCGTCTAATTTTAGACTAACTAAATTTTGTAAATCGTAGAATTCATCAAACGATAGAAATTGTATTCGATTATTACCTAAATCTAAATACGCTAAATAAGGCAATAAATGATAGATTTGTGTATTGATACGGCGTAGGCCACAATCGCGACATTCCAACGTGCGCAGCTCCTATAAAACAAATTCACCACCTAAAAACCCATCGTTGTTTCAATCTACAGAAATCGCGTCATAAATGGTGTTTTCAACTAAATTCCCGATACATAGAGGGTGTCGTCTAACGACGCTATAAACATTCCGTAAAATTTGCATAATTCCCCTGTCTAAGACGCGATTCTTTCCCTTATTTATGGTACGATTTCTGTTAAATTATTCGAAATTATAAGTACAGTTAGAGAGATACAAAGGACTTGTGACTTACTGGAATGTCTTTAAACACTTCCGGATTGAGCTCATCGAATTGATTATCACTTAATTTCAACACACGTAATTTGCCTAATTTAACAAACAACTTTGGCACTAGTTTCTTGATGAAATTCCTCTCCAGTTTCAATACTTTCAATTCGGTTAAATATTTAAAAACACCACTTTGTATGCTTTCAATTCGATTATTATTCAAATTCAATTCTAATAAATTGATTAAGCCGCGGAAATTATAATCGTTCAATATTGTTAGATTATTGTAGCTTAAATCTAAGAGTTTTAACGTCGGTACGCCCCAGAAGGGGTGCATACCGATCTGTTTAATATTTGAATGTTTGATTATCAGTTCTTGTAAATTGCGGAAATTTTGAAAGATCGGTGTTGTTATTGTTAGTTTATTCCACAGGGTTGTCGGCGAGGATATTTCTAAAATTTCCATATTCGTATCCATTTCGTTGATTGGTATCGGATCGAGCATACCGCCATTCAAACAGGAAACTTTATGGCGGCCGCTATCGGTGAGTTTACATTGACAGTTCCTCGGACATAGAGCTTCAGTTAAATACCATAACCATAATAGTAGAAGACAATGTGGCAATTGTTGCCAGCATAACAGCATTCTGCAATTAACAGGCAAGAGAATCAAAAAAATTACAATCAACACAATATAAGGTGTCGACTACACATGTGTACAAGTAGCTACATAAAGTATGCATTAAGTTTGAAACAAGAACGTATTAGGTTCTCTAACATGACACGTAGCATGATGAAATTTGTTTAGCGTCAAATTCTCCCCTGATCCCCCATCTAACCGAGAGGCTGTAAATATTTTATAGACCATTTCCTTAATTTTGAAACGATGAAATTTAACTGGCACAATTCACACTATATCGACGATCTATCAAAAAGTGCATTGTTAACGTTAAAGCCCGTCGCAATTAACTATCGAACAATACCTAGCCGTGCAGCGGTCATCCAGGAATTCGTACATACCACCTCGCCACGTACGTCCGGGGCATTTACATATCTCCGTCTAGAAATCAATTACATTCGCAATGTCCTCCGCCTGGTCTATACAGCTCTCGGCCGGCTCAACAGTCTTCAAGGGGCGGAAAAATCCAACTAGACAGCAGGGCAACCTTCCCGATTCAGCGGCCGAAAATACCGATTTTTACAGCGCCATTTCTCATTTATTGCCCATCAAATTTAAATGATTCAAACCGAATTTGAAAGAGCATTTCAGGAAGTTTTTGTTTTGGGAAATTTTAATTGAGTTTCGAGTTATAGAAGAAAATGTTAAAACTTCTTGCAATTTTCGTACATATTTACTAATATTGTTTATTTTGCAATGAATCTGTAGATTATGAGGGAAAATATAGAAAATTATGAGAAATTACAACAAAAGCTTGCTCCTCATGTCCCCTCAAAAGTCAATTAGCATTTTCCCAAACTGAAAACCATTGAAATACTCCTCCTAAATCCGTTATAATCATGCAGCTCCTCAACTAACTGATGACGAATCAGTGAATTAAATTCGATTACAAAAGAAAATCACGAGCCGGACGATAATACAATGGCCAAAAAAGGGAACAACAACAACAACACATAAAAATATAGTAGAAAGCTTAGATAAAAGTAAGACCGCACTAAATCAACCCTCAAACAAGCAAAAACTTGCTTTAATAAAGAATTACAAGATAGAGAGAAAAAAGCACCGAGTAATAAAGAATTGTTTGTCTTACATCCCTATATCGAATTAAATCTAATCGCTTTGTTTCTTAAACAAATATTCGATAGGAATTTGTTGAGTTTGAAAGGGCCCAATTCAATTTTCATGATCACAAAATATAGAAAAGCACTGCCCGAGTATGGGGTGGAAATGTTAAAAAACTCGCCTTTGATTAGGTCTGTTTTTGATCAAGGCATTTTCCGAGCGCCGCAACCCCCTAATACACAACCAATACGCTTTTATTTATTTATTTTATATAGTTTGAGAGTGAATCAAATCGGCAAAAATCTTCTATTATCATCCGAATAATCAGTTCAAATGCAAATGAAATAATAAATCAGACTTTAATTAAAGTTTTGAATCCACTTTTGTATAGTGGAATTTTTATCTGGTTATCCCAACTTTATTCTATTAGTTGAATAACTGGCGTGCAATTCAAACAAGGTATACAACACACGAACTTAAAACTTGTAGAAGAAGGCGGATAATTCCATTTTTACAGTTAGTCCAACTAGTTAAGAGTGTTATTAAGGGTTGCGATTTTTTCCTCTTTGTTTTGTTTGAATTGTTACTTTTCGGGGGTGCTTCATAAAAACTTCCGACCGTTAAATATAATTGCCGTTATCTTAACTTTTGTTATATAGGTGGTGGGTAGCGTTGAGGGGTTAGGAAACCGAAAACTACACGGGATCGTGTCTGGAAATACTGGAAACTTTTGTTCCGAATTACTTTCATCATTTTTCAATTCTTTTTTTCGGCCGGTCGATATTCCAGCTTTGATTCAAATAATAATAGATAATCCCCGTTCCTATTTGTTGGCCGAATTTCAATTTCATTTGATTGTAAAAAAGCGATTTAAAAAAAATGTCATATAACAATAACGGACCTAAATATACAAGTTTCAGTGATAGTAGCAATGATAACAACTTATTTGTTGTGATGAAGGGTCGAGTTTCTCGTGTCTAGATCTTTTCGTACGCCGGCCATCTCTTCCCGATGAATAGACGCCTTGTCCGTAATCCGAATTAGATTCGTTTCGAACAACTTGAACGAAATTCGGGGGTGTTGAAAGGATTTGATAGAAATGTGAGTGTCACTTTCACTACGAACGCTTGAATTCAGGTACGAACTCTCCTAATAACTAATCTTCAGTTCGCTGACTGAATTGTAAACAAACAAACATTTGGCCCTTTGGACTGTTATCTGCCGCCTACCAGGCGATACTTGCATAAATTTCCGCCAATACTAGGCCACTTTCGCTCGAAATTCTAGCGTAATAGTTGATTAAATTCTATTTCTGTTGAGATATTTGGCAATTATTTAAATTCGTAGGAGAGTTTTTGGGGTTCAGGTAGTCGTACATCAAACAAGTCGAGCGCTTTTACAAGACTGAAAGACCAACTTTGTCCAAGTAATAGAATTAATTTCGAATTTCTGCTTTTCATAAATCCATCTCCGCTACTTTAATTAACTTTAATTGAAGCGTAGAGTTAATTGTAATGAAAAATCATCTGAGTTGTAATATCGGGATAGATGTGTGTGCAAATATTGGGTATTTTATTGGAAAATTGACAAGTGACGATGATGAATGAGAGAAATCGACAACAACACCATTGACATTATCACCTAACAAGCTTATTTACTCAATGAATCGCTTTTTTAATGGCGAAAAACATCCCCATACAAGGGGATGTACACAGACGAGAAAGATATTGGCCTAGTTAATACAAGAAAGACAAGAGCGACTAAAGAGCGATCAAGCGTAAAACCGATATAGCTCTCTTATCGACAATACAAAGAAAGTGTGGTGAAAGAAATCGTAGCGAGGGTGTGGGAAAACAGAAAGAGAAAACCGGATTATTTATCAGTAAATTAATTGAAAACTAGAACGACAGTTCTGTTAATTTATATCGCTGGAATTGGCGGTCCCAAGTTGACTGTCTTAAATAAAAAATGTGTTTGTTTCGTCCGTATTTGCTAAACACTCCACCATTGTCGTGTTGGTGGTGGAGTTTGATCGGTGAGGGCGCCATCCGGGCACGAACAACACCCCAATTTTGACCGTGGAAAGTTGATCGAATCTTGTCAGACATGGTGTAAACGGTTCGGGCTTAGTTTCTAAAGACGGCTTATACGTTGTGCCCTATTACCGATGATTCTGTCGTTCCGTCCAATTCATACCCAATAAAATTATCTCCATGGATGATTATTGACGGTCGTTGGTCGTAAAGTTGAAGGCAGTCGACCGCGATAATCTTTTCTGTGTATGGCAGGAATGAAAATGTCGATTGAATGAATACAAGATTGCTGGAACAAAACGATCTTCGTCCATAATATTTTAGCGAGTTTTTTTCAACCGTAGAGCGAGAATAGAGGGCAAAAACGATAAACTACCCTGTTCTCTGTTATTTTTTATTTGAATTGTAATCTTAATAGAGAGAAGGAAAATCGATAATTTTCAACAGAAAGCTACACAAGTACAGAGGACTTTATATTTCATTTTGCTCTACATACTGTAATATGATAAAAGAGCAATTTTGTACGTTTATTGAAAATTTAGAGCGAATTATTATTTCAATTATATTAGAGATGAAATTATCCATTCAACCACTCCACTTTTTCGGTCTATATATCGTCGATTATTTATTCGACGATACATAGACCGAAAAAATATCAATTTTCCACGAATTTGTAGATAGAAACGAAACAAAAATTATCCAACTAACCGACAAATCAATCGGAAAACAACAATTTTTAACAATCAATTAATTCCTGAAGGATTAATAACAAGAAATATAGAAGTATTGTGCAGGTTGGTCCATTTATAACCGGAATTTCAATCAAAGAAACAGCGACTGAAAGAAGTTTTTTAAGAGCGGAATCTTTCATGTACCATCATCTTTTAACGTTCTCTTACAATTGTAGCTTTCCTTATTAAAGTTTCCCTGATCAAATTAAAATTTCCGTCACAAATACAAATCTAATTTACCTTACAAATATTTAGAGTTTTTTTAATTAAAATACTCGATTTTCCATTGGATTCAGTTCATTATTAACACACGCGTACACACAAATACAACGAATTAATTATAATAAAACACTAATTTTACAAGTCTGTTTCGGTCGCATATTACGTATTTCCATCGTCCGATCGGGGCCAATCTGTTCGGCATAAACGGTAGGAATGGTTACACAGCCGTACAACAGCTGAAACTGGCTGAAATCACCGAGCGAGCTTTCAGTCGCTGAAAATTTTTGTCGGTGTGTTGTGTCCGTGCGAAGACGACAGCGCACATGTCACCTGCGCATTTTGCAAAAAAATTTCCAAAAAATTCGCAAATCCCCAAACAAAAAATCATTTGCATGTTGTTCGATAATTGAAGATTTGTTTTGTCATTCAAGTCTTATTAAAAGTTTTCTAGCGTTTTTTGCGCGACTATTAAAATAAGGCTGGATCAAAGTGGTGATTTATCAAAATTTTGATAGGCCGGATTTACATAAAACGCGTTTATTTCGTTAGTTTGCTGATTATTTTCAGCTACTAGGGTTTCGATTTTTTTTTTTTTGGTTTAATTAAAGGTGAATTTGCGGCAAGTTCGTGTTGTAATTGAAACGAGAAACGTTGAGATTTCTACAAAAGAAACAAGTCCACTGGCGTTGTTTGTTGTTACGCCGTTTGAAGAATAAAAGCGGATAGTCCCCGTCTAGCGTTAAACTTTCTTGAGTTGACTGCTGTAAAGTGTTTAGCTCATCTTTCGCAAATTATCCCCCATCAAACTCCTTTACAAAGTCGTACTTTGATCGAAATAGGATCTAAAGATTGGACTAGAGCTACAGTTAAAGCTGGAACTTTTTGCTTCAATATTAATATTCAATACATTAAATATATTCTTTTGATGTTGGAATCTTTTCGCTTTGTTATTTTGTTAGATTCTCAACGGATTTATCGCCAGTAGTACGAGTTATCGCTTTGTCAGTTAATTCGTTAAAATGTCCCTATTTCCCGGTATCCTCATCATGATTACCGTCATCATCGCCGATATCCATCTTGACTGTTTTCTCTTATTCTATTCTCTTATGTATGTTGCACCGTTTTTCTTCCATTCGGCTCTAAGAAAGGACTTTATTGTCCCTAGAGCCGGCGACAGTTGATTATGCCGTCATCTCATTATTCACCTCGCCATGCCAGCGATTCTTTCAGGACTACCCTGGGAACAAACCGGCCAATAAATCGATGAATTACTGTAAATTTCCAACAGTGCAACATTTATACAAAAATTGTGGTTATTGTAGTTTTATTTCTACGATTAAATTCGCCGCGGAAAGCAATCAAATTAAGTGGAATTTTCTGGGAATCTTGAGATTATTTCACTTTGAAAATGATGCCCACCTTCACGTAATTATTCACGTGAATTAACCTGTGCACAGATGGCTTCTACCCTTATAAATAAGTCAAACTTGAAGGAGATTTGTTGTTGTTTTCTAAAATAATCGTCTACGAAATTATCCGAAAATTATCTGAAACACCTATAAAATTCACCCGACTCTTATTAGTAATCAAAACAAATTAGTGCCGGTGTTTGCCCCATTTGTTATCTGAAATTTTAGCGAGATAACCGGCAATTAGTAGGGGTGGTTTTTTCGAAAATTTTATTTGGAATTTTGTCCCAATTTCTGACCCATATTTAATCTGAAAGGGTAACAAAAACACAAACATTTCCTCTATACTATAACTGATAACGCATTTATTTATTCGGTTATTAATAGGGTTAATTTCTCTCCGTACCTCTTTCTACTACTACAACCACCGGCACTATCTATCTAATATAGTATATTGTGGAATATTAGCTTATCAATATAAAGTTATTAAAGTCACGTTAAACGCTTTTAATTAATATCCTAAAGCTATAACTTTGCCCATCCCTTGAAATTTAGGGTTTTATTTGTACACGTCGAATGTTTATTTATTATCATTGATCTTCAACTAATAATCAAACATGAATAATGAATGAAATCTTGAAAAAATAATCACTCATCTCTTTTAAAAACACATAAATAAATCAAAGAATATTTGAGTATTTTCCTTGCCAAATCAGCCGGATTATAGAATTTAAAGCACTGATTGAGGCTAAAATTGCCAGAAGAATTTTTTAAAATGAAATTCACAACAACCGAAAAAACGTCGTGGAAAAGAGAAATAAATAGAAAGAGGCGTACGTGAAAGCTCCCACCATCATTTCAAAAGCTTTTACAAATTACTTTTAATTCAGAACAGTGAGATAATGGTGGTATTAAGAATAAAATTCCTTGCATTTCATTCAGAACGGTTGTGTGGGTTAAAGAAAAACACGCGTCTGGGGTGGAAAAGACACTACACTGCTATTAACTGGGGATATTTTTCAATTCTATCCATCTCTTTTACACTTACACAAGATTATTTTCAATTTGTTGGTGTGTGGGTGTGTGATAAAACGGGCCAAAACTAATATCATCATCATATTCAACACTTTATCTTTCACGCTCTGGAAGCAAGACAGACATGTAGACTCGTCTAATGTGGACGTTTTCTATCTAAAAACAACTTGTGATAGAGTACAGGACGCATCCTGCATGATTATAACTGCAAAGTAATTGCATTTTCGTTCGATAAAAGCACAATTTGGGCGATTTAATCGAATTTCGCGTCCAAAACTGAAAATTCTCCCAGGTTTCGCCGGCGTCCGGGTGTTTTGTTGGAGCTAATTTGCCAAGTTTTTTGAAAAGGTCCACGGCAAGCCGGCGAGAACGAGTAAGAATGATGGTTGGAAATTGTGTTAGAGATATTACGTGTGATAATATTATTAAAGTCTAAAGCCTTGTAGTAATGCTGATGATAATGACGATGGTGATGGTGGCGGTGATAATAATAATAATAATAATAAGGTAGATAAAATGAACAAACACGGCTTAGAAGGAGGATAATAGTCGCAGATTTGTTACACACAACCACACACTACCGTCATAAAATTTATACAAACTTTCCAACCATTTACACGCACCATAACTGAATGTATATGTAGGTATTTTATACAAGTTTTTGTCTTTTCAACAACGCCAAACAATAATAATAGGCAAAGATAAAACCGGAACGAACAATAAAATTCTCTAGCTTAATTCTAACATCTTCCTAGTGGTGATTAAATCTGAAAATCACTCCTAGTTGGATGAAATTTAAAATGAAACTTTGATCTCCCTGAAAGCCGGTCTTTATGTAAATAATTCGATATTACAAAACGATCTTGGCAAGATTTAAGATTAAATAACGTAGAAGAATCAACCAGCATCTGGCTCGCTCCTATATTTAATCGTAACAATGCGATAGAAAAAAATAGACGACAAAAATGAGCATGTACGCAATCATGAATAATACATTCAGCTTTTATAGTAGCAATAGTGGTAGTGGTGGCAGTAGGCTCATCGTTTTCTTGAAAAATCTCATTTATTCAATCACTCCTTTTTATATCGAAAAAAACGAGCACCACGGAAGACTAGAAGAGGGTATATTTGTATGTAAAGGGTGTATTCGTCTATGTACATTAGAGAAAAAAACGAAATAAAAGATGAATAAGGCGCATACCCTGCGTTGTAAATAATATAAAAGGTCATTTGGGGAAAAAAACGATGATAAAGGGGAGAGTAAGTAAATTCAACAGATTTCCCGTTTAATTTTCATTTCAATAAAACAAATTGGATTCTTACAGAATCGACAACTTAATCCCTATCGTTATTTCAGAGAGAATACTCCAATTGCCGTTAGAATATTAAATTTTTTTCGGGCGATTTAATTAATAAAACAATCGTTTTTTTCATTTTCAAACCAGTACAGTCACGTACACAACGTTGCATCATTTTAATTCAATTGCACCATGTGCATATTGTGTATCCAATTTGGATGTAAATTTTATTTGTGGTCGGTGTCATTCCAGAATAAAATAAAAGCCTAGAAAAATCCGATTAATCTGTTCAATTTTAGCAACCTTGTATAAAAGTTTTTCCAATTTTTATTCTCGTCTTTATTTTATCGTTTTCTTTCCGTTTTCGTTCGTGTTCCTCGCGTCAATCCCAACGGGCCCTAGGAAAGCCACCGACAGTAGTTTGATCAAATTTAGTCAGATCGTTTCTATCCGACACAAATCTGTAGTTTACTGTTATATGCCATTGAAATCAACTGTACAGATTTGCCCTTTTCAACGTTCTTTTTTACAAACATCCAGTATACATGTGCCTCTTTTTACGACTTTATTTTATGCGATTCCCCCAGCCTAACAAACACAAAAGGAACAGACTTAATTCGTCTTCCTTCATTTAAAATTGTTGATTCTACATCCATTAGATGCTTGTTAGTATGGCTTTTACAAACGGCTCTAATTCAATTATGGCGATTTAAGGTTCTTTTATAAACCGAAAATTTTAAAGAACCCCACTGTTGTAACATGACGACAATAACAACAACAAGGGCACAATCAAATGAAAGAACGATGCCAGAAGCAAAAGGGAGAATAGCGGTTAAATTTCTATTTACCCTGAAATTCTCCAATTATTCCCAATAGAGATGAAATTCGAGTAGGAAATAAATTGGAAATTTCGCTTTTCTACAAACTTTCTGTTGATGTTAATTAGAATTTGATGACACTATAATTAAATATATTCACGAATTATCCTCAAACGTAAGCGTGCAATTTTAATTTGATGCCGTTAATTAATTAATTAATTCAATTGCAGAATTAAGAAAATTGTTGAAATTATAAATTTCGCGGCTTTTTCAGCGCCATCTACAGTCGTTCTTAACAAGTGTTTAATGTGTTGTCTAACTGCTCGAATTTATTACTTCTGCGCTACTTTTATCGAGATTAACGGTCGCCATTTTGAATTATAGTGAAGTTTGATTGAATTGCGTGTAGATGGCGTTGAATTGAACTGTCAACGAGTACTCCATGTTGTTATTGTTGTTGTAACGTTAGAGTGCAACGTAAATAATTGTCGTGTTGCAAATCAAACGACAAATCAAATGTAATTACGTAACAACGAAAACGATTAATTATCAAATTATCGATAATCATCGATTTGTCGATAATTTAGCGTAAACGTTGATTAGCAAGTGTGACGACAACGGCGATTTTAATTGCGCAGTAAATATTCGAATTGTTGAGAAAAACGAATTCAAAGCAAGAGTCGCAGATTTAATAAAAAATGCCCACAACAAAACAACGCAAAATCGCTCTAATGGGCTACCGTTCCGTTGGTAAATCGTCGATTAGCATGCAATTTGTCGAAGGTAAATTCTTAACCGCTTACAATCCAACAATCGAGAATACATTCCGCAAAACGATCCGTATCAATTCAGTTGATTACGAAATTGTATTGATTGATACGACTGGACAAGACGAATTCTCAATGTTCCCATCACAATATAGTCTAGATGTACATGGTTACGTATTAGTTTATAGTATTGTTGATAATAAATCATTTCAAGTTGTTACAACATTATACAATAAATTATTAGACATATTAGGCAAAAGCAATTTCCCGATTGTATTAGTTGGTAACAAATCGGATATGGAGGATGTCCGTCAGGTATCAGTGGAAGACGGTAGGAAATTGGCCGAGAAATGGAACGCAACATTCTTGGAGACATCGGCGAAACACAATATTGCCATCAATCAGGTCTTTCAAATACTATTGAATGAAATCGAGCGGGCCGATGGTAATATCCACGAGAAATCAAATTGTAGCATTAATTAAATTTTGTTAATTAGAATTAGTTAATGATAACAAAACAATTGGAGGAAAAATTCGAAAAAACCAAGACTGTTGTCGCTTATTTTGTTTCTATAATTTTTGTTAAATTTCTTTTTGTTTCGTAATTCTATTTTTATATGGAAAATGTCGGTAATCTTTGAGATTCTAGACGAAAAGTGGTTGCACAAATTGTTTTGTTGTAGTGTTTTTAATTGTAAGTTTATTGCTAAATGTGTCTAATTATAATTGAGAGAAACAAATTCTCTATTTTCTATTATTAATATTACCAAAATTAGCTCAAGGGTATAATAACTGCCACTGATTAAAAATTCTAGGTAAATTGTAGATATTACAACTATTTAGATTTAGATTTCCGGTGTTTATATATTTTAACTTATTTACCATACATATATACAACATAAAACTATTTTATGTAAAATTGTATACAAAAACTTAATACAAATATATGTTTTTTTTTTCAATACGGCCTATAATAATGCTGTTGGTGATGATGATTGGAATAATCTCGATTCCTGTCGTTATTGCGATGATGGTGATATCGTCTATTATCGCCACTACGGTTGTGATTACGGTAATTATGCCGAGTATACCACGGACACATTATCGGCGGTTTCGGTACGCCTAAACTGTAAATTTGTTTGTATTCCAAATCGGAATCGGTGAAACGATCGGAAAATTCGAGCAAACATTCCTCCAGGAAAGCCTCCTGTTCTTTTGTTAATTTCGCCTCTGTCGCCATTGTTTTGACACTAGGGATTTTTGCACAAGTGCACCAACCTAATGTTAAATATCACTAGATTTAAGACAAAATTAATTTTACACAAATTTTATGACATTTCGCTCAGTATAAGACAATTGGAATCTATTTACTGATATTTTACTAGAAAATAAAATAATTGTAGTCTATTTTAGAGCCAACAGTGGACTATAAGGGCCGTTATAAAAGCAAATACACTAGACTAATTGGTGGCAAATTTGAACTAATTTCACCCAAATATCACCAATTTTATCGAATAAAAGTGAAATTTCGCAATGGTTTTATTGAATTGCGCCAAATACAAATCGTGGTTTAATTAAATTTTAATCGAAAATAAATCAATTTAAACCAACAGCAGACTAAAGATAGTTGTATAAAAACAAAAACACCAGATAATTTAGCGGCAAATTTGAACTCCTCTTATCCTCGATAGACCTTTTTCAATTATGTTAGTCTGAATCAGCCAATATTTAATTAATTAGTAGAGTTAGGATTTCGCTCCCTAGAAGAAGCAGTAGGGGATCTAATTTTTGAATAATTCAACAAGAGCGGCACATAAATTTCGGTTTTGAATCAGCTGTTTTATCCGTCAACAAAAAACAACAAGGCAAGGCGCTCTATATTGACAGCAACAGAATTTAGAAAAACAGTCTACCAATTATAAAGATTTATTTAACTTAGAAACGTCATCACTAAAACGCAGGTGTTTGATTTTAGCGAAATTTTGACAGATTCAGCTTCCCCTCCATTATTCTCTCATTGTAGTTCGTTTATAATTATAATTCTAAATTCATTTACTAATTCTGTTGAAACATAGAAATTATTTTTATATTTAATATATTACAAGTAAATGTCCGATTATTTGTATTTTAAATCAATTACGTCACTGGTACGTTTTAACAGTTGAAATTTTTATTGTGTGACTGTAGATCCCAACTCTATTAATTAGAGATATTTGTGCGCAAGTGTTGGTCATGAATTGACAGCCAGTGTTGCCACTAGTCTATAACGAATATAACCACATTGATATGATTGATGGTGGGCGTTTTACACGATCAATTTAAACCGAATTTATCAATAATTCTCAAATGAACCAAATTAATTAAAATCAATTAACACAAAACCCACACTATATTTTTTCGATTTCTCCCAAAGAATGTATAGATAACAGTATCTAATAGGCGTAAATACATGTGTAGATTATGGCAAAATCTAAATACAGGTACGTTCTAATTATCGTCATTATTAATTATGAAATTTGGTGAATTATAGTAAAGTGGATGAGTACGGTTTCGAAAGGCCTGAAGATTTCAATTATGATTTATACGATGAGTTTATGTCGAATTATTTGAAAATTCTAACGAGACGTTCGTTACGTTGGAATAAAGTCTTTAAACACGATCACGATTTGTACAAAAGGAAATCGACGGATTTATTGAAACGTTTCATCCGTAAAGGCATACCGAACGATCGCCGGATTAACGTATGGATGATCGTATCGGGTGCTGAGGATTTACGTCGAACCAATCCGAAAACCTTTGAAGATTTTAAACAATTAGCAGTGAATAATCAAATAATAATTGATGCAATACGGGTCGATCTACCGCGTACATTTCCCGATAATATCTATTTCATCAATCATGAGAATCTACAGAAACAGCTGTTTGATATTTTGAAAGCGTTCGCTAATCAAAATCAAGAAATCGGCTATTGTCAAGGACTGAATTATATAGCCGGTCTATTGTTGTTAATAACGAAAAGCGAAGAGATTAGTTTTTGGTTGTTGAAAGCGTTAATTGATCTGATATTACCGAGATATTACACTGTAAATATGTCCGGATTACTCGTCGATTTGGAGTGTTTAAATGAATTCATCGAGAAGAATGAACCGCTAGTCCACCGACACATAATCAACACCATCAGTATGCCTTGGGCTATGGGTACAACGAAATGGTTCGTCTGTCTGTTCATTGAAATATTGCCGATTGAAACGGTGATTAGGGTGTGGGATTGTTTGTTTCACGAAGGTTCAAAGATAATCTTTCGTGTTGCTATCACGTTAATCCGACTGCACAAACAACAAATTCTAGACACCAAAGATTTGAGCGAATTGATTCAGTGTTTCCGTAATATGCGCAATCATCCACGTGTCATCGATTGCCATCAATTTATCGACGATTGTTTCAAATTATCGGGCCGTTTATCGAACAAAACATTGGAAAAGATGCGCAAGAAATACGAGAAAAATTAAATTAAAACTCAATAGCAGCTTCTAGTCGATTTTTCTACAAATTTACAACTCGTTTTCGGTTTTTTCCGTTTTTGTACAATTAATAAATATTCTCACAATTATCTTGAATGTTTCTCTAAATATTCTTTAGCCTCGTTAATCTTTGACGCAATATACGGTGAGCCGCCTCGATCCGGGTGATTAACTGCCATGACTTTCTTGAAAGCTTCCTTAATTTTAACTTTACTAGTACTGGGACTGATGCCTGCAAAGTTTACAAGAAATTAACCACAATTACAGGATAATTGAGTTGTTTTGCCTAAAATTAAAGCAGCCTCGCGGCGATTCATTTTCGGGTCGAAACCACCTTTATAGTATTTTGAATTTGCTACTGTTTCACTGTTAAATTTCGGTAAATTCTTCAATGTTTCGTTCATTGTCTTGCTCATATTTGGAAGTTGTCGCAATATATAACGACCAGCAAATCCGACTGCAGCCAGGCCCAAGCCTGCTGCAATTATACCGCCAGACTATAAACATAAAAATAGTTCATCTTTAAACGCTAACAAATCAAATGATACGTACCATTTTTTGAAATTTAATAAAACAAACTGAAAAAATTACAAAAACAACTTAACCTCAAAATGACTTTCTAGAGTTTTTAGTACTATTATAAATAAAACATGTTGGTAGACCTGCTATTTTATCTCTATCTAACTTGTTAAAAATTGACTATCGCTCTCTCTCTCTCTATGTATGAAGGCTTGCGCATTATTCCTTTCACTATGCCAAGTTGATCAAAATTTAAGCAAATCTATTTTTATTCCCTTTACATCAATTTTTATAAAAAAATAATTATAAAAAATAATTATTTGAGGTAATTTTTCGAAAAAAAACACTTAAAAGCTATTACATTAGTATTTGTTTTAATTTAATCTCGCCTGTTGATGTCAATATTGTAAATGTGGCAACATTGTTGTTATCATTTGTATCTAAATGCAGCTCTAACCTAATTTGGTGACGTTGACAGTGTCGTCTGTCAAGTTTGACAATTCAACCAGATTAATTTACCTGTTTATTTATTTTACGTAAATTTCGTTGTAATTAAATCTGAAAAGACTAGTAGAACGCCTTTATTTGTATAGTTAGTCCCTAAAAACACATCGTAGATCTGATGATGATAATTTAAGCCTGTAATACAGCTGACAAGGTGCGATCTGTAATCATGTTTGCTTCATTAAAGAACAAGATTAAAGAAGAAACTGGTAGTGATTTATCGAAATTAACATCAAAAATTACATCGTCAACAGTCCAACGTATCGATTCGTTACGAGGTCGATCGCATCAAGGCTCTTCATCCAGTATCAATTCGATTGTATCGGAACGCGATGATACCAGCTGTGATAATGAAGAGTTTCGTAAACGTTTACAGAAAATCGAAGCAGATTACAACAAGAAACTCGAACAGAAAGATGGTGAATATCGCAGTATAATTTCAGAGAAAGATAAGCATTTGCAACAGTTAGAAAAAGAAAAAGATGATGCTTTGAAAATGGTGAAAGACTTGAAGACTACTTTGAAGAATACCGAAGGTAATGGTATGAAGATTACAATAAATTTTGAGTAATTTTGGAGATTTTGTAGAATCTAAACAGAAAATTGTCGAACATCAATTGAGTTTAGATCAAATCGAGAATTTACAAACGCAAGAAATATTAAAAATTAAAAATCTGGTTTTAACACGTGAGACGGAATTGTCGGAGAAAACGGCAGCTTTAAAAGAGGCTACAGCACAGTTGGAGAAACTGCGATTAGAAGTCTCTAGATTGAGACAACAAGAGGAGCATTTAAGCGATGTCCAGGTAATTTTAGTCTTTTATGTTGCACAAACGTAGAATTTGTATCGGTGTCTTTTTGAGGGGGTCAGTAAGTTAACAGACGTATTGATTGAATGTTATGCGTTTCTTTTAATTTAATTTTATTTTTTTTTTTGAAAAAATTAAGGGAATATCACACGTATTCTGTTAGTTAATGTCGAGTGTGCTTCAGCGTCACAGGTATGTGCTTTTTGCTTTATAGTTTCATTTTATAACCAATTTTAGAAGCTTTTCTAAACGACTAACATTTTAGGACGATTTGGAATCTTTACGGCACTCTTCAGCTAGAGATTTAGCATCGTTGGCTGCCCAATTAGCGAAAAGCGAAGAAGAACGTCGCCATTTATCCGATTTAGTTGTCGTTTTAAGACAACGTCTATCGAATGAAACTTCGGATGATGAACATTTCAAAACTGAACGGAAATTATTAGAACAACGTTTAGAAGAGGCACATCTACATCTAGCCGATATAAAAAACCTCATGGAGCGATAAAATAGCATCATTAGAGACCCAGGTTAATTCACGCTTTTTTCGCCAAATTAAATTATTGAGAATTCTACCAATTTAAAGGTCGGTCGTTTAAGTCGGCAAGCAGCTGAAGAGAGTGCTGAACGCCGTCGGGCTGTACAAGAGAAGGAGGCAATTGTTGAAAAGATGCGCCAATTAGAGGCCGAATTAGAATGTCGACAATTAGAATTAGTCAATAAAGAAACGAAAATTAAACGTTTAACCACCGATATTGAAGAATTAACGAATGAAATTCGAGCATTACGGGCGGAAACTGAAGAGGAAGTTGCGTTCTTACGGACGAAACTTGTGAGTGACGGCGGTGGCGGTAGCGATTTTTAAGTTTGAGCACATTGGAGATTTTATTTCTCAAATTTTTTAGAAATTCCACTTTTTGTTATTTTATTTTGGGGACAATAAATGTATTTTTTTAATTTTGTTTCGTTCTCTACTTTATTCCTTAGTTTATTGTATCGTCAATTGTAATATTCGTTTCTAAATACCGATTGTATGATTTCAGGACGAATCGGCCACGGAAATGAAAACCGTTCGCAAGAATTTAGACAATACTGAAACCGAATTGAATAAAACCGAAAATGAACGAGTCAAATTGAAGGAATCGTATGATTTAGAACAGGAATCGAATAAATCGCTGCGTCAATTAGTCAATAAATTAGAAAAAGAGTTGAATGAGGAGCGAAATAATTCGTTGAACGTTCAAAAAACTTTATCCAGGTCGGTTTGTTTCGATCGATTCAATTTGATCGTTGATGATTTTACAATTTCAGGGTGACAGCGGAGAAGAATACGGCTTTATTGCGTAACGCTGAAATTTCACAACAAATGGAACTGGTGAGGCAGGAGAAACGCCGACAAGAAAGCGAAATGACTGAATTAATCAACAAATTGAACCATGTGGAGGATGAGAATAATAAATTTAAAGAGATGAAGACTGTTGAACAACGTTTACGTAACACGATAGCGGAATTAGAGGAGCAAATTTCGGATAAAAATAAGGTAAGGTAATTTTATTGGTCGCTTCCGTTTCTGTTATAGCACTTCCGTAACATCTCTATTGATGAACTATTTTAATTAAATTGCGATTTTTACAGAATATAAAAACGTTGCAATTGCGCTTAGCCGACATGAAAAAGACTCTACAACAGGAACTGCGAACTAGTCCGGCGATAAATCAATTCAACCATCACAATGAATTTAGTGATAACACAATAGCCATTCTACAACCTAGTCAGATATCGACGCGCAATTACCAACAATCACGCCGTTATAGTGATAACAATAACGCCCCTGTTGGCGATGATGATGTGAATTTTAAATATTTGAAGCATGTTGTAATAAAATTCTTGACGTGCCGTGAATACGAGGCGCAACACCTAATCAAAGCCATATCGACGGTATTGAAGTTCACCGCGGACGAGGAACGGCTGGTCATCGAGACGTTCGAATGGAAACGATCGTGGTTTGGTAGCAAGCCGAAATTGTCGCCGATCAGTACAACACCAATGTTGATGCCAAAAACGCGATCGTCTTCCACGTCGCACAGTTGATGGTCGAGATAGTTGCCTAGAAAGCATTCCTTTGTAATCACTTGTCAGTATTTGTTATCATTGTATTTATTGTTTGCTATTTGATTAATTGATATAAATGAATTAAGACTATGTGTTAGAAAATCTTTTATTCTCATTTACGAATTACTTTCAAATAGAATTCAGTCACAGGCTGATTGTTGTATTATAAATATATCAATATTTTATTAACTTCTATGTCAAAACTAGTTCACTATTTACAAAGTAAAATTATGACAATATACAGAACAATAGTAGTTATTTAGGACAGAGCAGTGACAAAATTGCTAGAGTTACAACAAATTAACAAAAAAAATTAGATGAATATAATAAATAACAAATCACTTTGCTTCTTAATAATAAATGGACTATTAATAAATTGTATTACGTAAACAGAAGTTTATAAAACGAAATAAACGGGTGGAACATTTCGACGAGAGCTAAAATTGTAAGTACACGATTCGACCTCAGAAATTACACCACAATAAAACAATTTGGTTCCTCTCTAATTGCGAGATTCCTTCAAATAAAAATACAAACAAACAAAAACAATCTTAAAAAAATCAGATTTTGTACAAAATAGAGCACTAAATACTACCGAAATATCTAGGACCGAACAGAAGATTAAGCTTCCGTTCTTCCAATTTTACAAATTATAGAATTAATCAATTTCGTAACATGATATACATTTGGTTTTTTTGCCCCCTCTCTCTCTATAAATATTGTATATACGAAAAATATGTCATTTATAATTAAATACAAGCAGTAACACGGTAACTGTCTGAATCACTTCCGCCATCAATTAGAAATTATACAATTGAATAAAATTCTTACGAACGATCACTGTTCATCATTTATCCGTATCAGATAAATGCGATGTTGTATAATCTAACATGAATGTTTTTTTCTGTGTAATCTCTTCGATGTTCTGGCCGGTACAATCCTGTCCGAAATGTCCCATGGCACCACAATTATAACAATTCGGATTCCTTGCCTGAAATTGAGGACTCGAATAGATAATCGACATGTACGGCTGTATTGTATAAGTTGGAAATGAATTGTCGTTTGTTTGATAAGTTGGAAAATGTGTTGTGAATGGTGGCCGATACGATTGATTCGTATATGGTGTGAACATTGTTCGTGATGGAATTGCTGTGAATGGTGTTGGATAAGTTGTGTAAGGCACATTATTGAATGTTGGTGGTAATGGTGGTGATGATGTTGTCGTATCACCAGCTAATGGTAAACCAGGTGGACCATTATTTGCGCCACTATACGATGGCGGTGGTTGTTGTTGATGATTTGATAACGATGGTGGTGGCGGTGGTGGTAAACCATTAACACGGACTTTATCGTTTATTGTTGTTGTTGTTGTTGTGGTTGTTGTACCGCGCGTTACAATAACATTAATACAACTCGTTGTTGGTAATGGTGTATCAGGTGGTGTCCGATTCAAACTGCTACTACTTGATGAATTCGAGCGCTGTAATGGACAATTATCTATTGAAGAATTATCGTTGATGTTTAATGATTGTAATTGTTGTTCTAATAGAAATGGTCGTGCTATTTGTAGTGGACCTTTTGTTGTTATATTACCACTATTCCCATTATTCGCTAAACCAAATCGTATACCATTCATCTGTTTTGCCGTTTCTTTTGTTGGTAGAGCTAATGATGGCCATGGATTCTCCATTAAAACACGTTCATCTACCATTGAATTCAACTACAACAAAAAATTAATTATTATAAAGTTTGAACCAAAAGTCTGGCGTAATGCTAATAACTAAATAATTAAAAAATAAAAAACACCAGTCTCAGGGTATTTCGAAATTTTGATAATAAAGTTAGCATTATGCAATACTTTTGGTTCACACTATATACAAGTGAGCCAAGAGATTGGCTTATTAAAAGTATAAGAAGTTTCTGAAATTCGGTAGACACCTGTTTTTCCACCTGAACTACCCCTAGAAAATTATTTCGTTTTCCTATCAAAACGAAAGATGTCACGCTTTGTCTAGCAATATTTCCGAGATATGAATTTATTAGTAAAATACTGCAATACTTAAAATTTCAGAACAAGTCAAAATTACCGCTAGACCAAAGTCCCCTTTAATTTCACGATGACACTCCATTTAAAATAAGAATATAGAATGCTCTACCCCATATGCCGGGGGTTGATGGAGCAACGAAAATATTTCCTAGAAATAGTTCAATTTCCATCGATTAGAACTTCTTATGCTTCCAACAGGCGGACCTCTTGGTCACTCTGTAGATTAAGAAAAAAATTAGAGAACAAAACATCAACACAACTAACATCATCATCTAATTTAACACTATCAGGTGGAAATATAAACGAAAAACTTCCTGTATTCGTCAATGCCGCTGGATCTACCGGCAATTGGGGCGCCAATGGCATTGTTTCAATCAATGGAGGTGGTGCTGGTATTGTAGTTTGTCTCAATAAATTCCGATGTGGTGAACCGCTCCGACTATGGATCGGTGATGATGTCGATTGATTAACCATTGTTGATGGTTGTGGAAATGGTGGTACCTGATATAATAATAGAAATATGAGGCTATATTGAGATAATTTCCAAAAATCGGTTACATCAGGGGCGCCACACGTGAATCCCGGCCGATTCCACGGGATGAAATCTTGCGATTGTGGCGGTGGAATATGGGGTATTCCAGGCGGCTGTTGGTGGATTGCTGTGTCGTCTAAGTGGGTGGCAATCGGTGGCGGTGGTGGTGGTGGTAGTGTTGGTTTTGTTGCAATGGGCGGAACTTCAGGTATCGTCTAAATCAAATATAAATTATTGAAATTTTCGATTTGGTTTCGATTTAAAATTGTTGTTTAGATGAATTTGTCTTCTTACCATTGTTTTAATTGTGGGATATCCGAAACCGGGTGGATAACCGTACAGACTAGGTTTTGGCGAGATACGATTCCTATTCTCCCTAATATCAAGTAAATGTGTTAAAATTTTACCGAAAAATAGTTTCTGCTCGAATGTGAATGCCGGATGGTGTAATGCCATAACAAACAATAATAGAAATTCATTTAGTAAATTTTCATCTTTAACATTGCCTTTTACAATATAGTCTTCAATCCATTCTGTCCTTAATAAATTTTTATACAGCCAATTAGCAACACTATAGTTCCTTGATGATAACAACGATAAATAGATAAGCACCCTATGTCTAACACTATCCTCTAACAGGCCCTGATTTAAGCTTGCATCTTTTGTTAATTTATCCATTTCGTTGGCGTTAATTGTTGGGCCACGTAATTCCTGATACGTATGTTTACCAATCTCTTCAATACAACTACCGATAAAACGAAGCTCGAATGGAAGACACATGTTTAATAGTTCATACATAACATCGATACGTTTATAACTTTCCAAGTCTTTAAACCATAATAATACATCCTCTTTGCACACCATCTCCAGAACACATTGACCCGTTCACCGAATGCACACCTGCATCGAAACTGACATTAATTAACCAACTAGAATCAATTAAAAGGTATTTGTTGATTATAATGTCGTTAAAACAAACGAGTCTCGACGTTGGTACGATTGACTTACACCTGAAGCATCCAAAATCATAGCCAAGCGTCAGCTGGGGTGCTCCAGTTGCCCCGAAGACGGCACCAGTCTGTCCACCAATGGATTCCTAGACAATACGCCAATCCAACGCTCTCTCTACAGACAGATCGGAATCGAATTTGAGTTGGCCCACAATTATTACAACAAGCCAAATTGGCAATTTTTTCTAATTTATACCTGTATATATCCGTGTATATGTGTATGTGTGTAGCAAACAGGTTGAAAACAGATATGGATGACAGTACAGAAATATCGTTTAATTTATAAACACACACAAATGCACACGCACTATAAACACTCACTGTTTCCTTGTAAAATTCCGATTTGAATCGATAGAAAACCCGTTCCGTTAACAATTCATAGATCTCAATGAAAACTGATCCATTTTCCTTTCATGATCTAAGCAAGGAACCACACACGATTATGTATATTTGTGTGTGTGTGTACGATATATTAAAACAGATGCGTACAACAAAGATAGATATATCCCACCATTTTAGATCAATTGCATGAATCAGATAGGGACAGATAGAGCCATTAATTAAAGACAGATAATTCTGCATTTATTCATCAAAAGGAAACACAAAAAACATTTTAATTTAAAAGAACCAAGATTTATTTGAATATCAATAAAATTATGACAAGGATATCGATATATGCTAGTTGTAGCCCCTGGTCTTGACGGAAACGTCAAAAATGGCGCACAATTCAAAAATACTCGATTTTTAATAATAGTATATTGAAAAATAAGTTTCAGAAGTCCATGATTCCTGCACGAGACCAAAATTAAAAAAACGAGTGCGGTAGCACGAGTTTTTTAATGGTCGAGTGCAGGAATTGACTTCTGAAACGAATTTTTCATACTATTTTTTCCTATTTTGCGCCCCTTTGTACCCTTTTTTAATAAAAATTGAACCCTTCAAATTTAGGGAATTTTGTAGAAGTTGGTATTAAATAAAACAAATGAAAGTTCTACTTGACGATATTCAACTTTTTGTTTGTAAACAAGTTGATTTTCAATTGTTTAAGTCTCCATCTTAATTATGACTTTTTAATAAAGTAAAAATGTGTGACAAATTATCGTGTACTCCACCAGAATTACGTGATATTGTTGAAAATGGTATCAATGATTTACTTCCCGGTAAATCAAAAATAAAATATGAACATTGTTATCAAAATTTTCAAGAATAATAATTTGAAATAAATAAAAGTTGTTTTCACGTTAATCAAGTGGTCTGCATTTCTGTCAAAGAATGACATTTGAGATAGTCGACAGTGTTACCAACTTCGAAAAAATAAATTATCCCAGATTTTCCACACTCAAAGTAGTTGGGAAATCTCCATTACATCACTACTTTTAGTGTGGAAATGATTTTATTTCCAAAGCAAAATAGGAAAAAATTATTTATTACGACAAAACAATAGTTTTATTAGTATAGATTTGATATAATTATGGGAAACCGTCATCGTCCTCTTCGGCCATCTCTTTAGCCAATTCTAGATCTTGTTGTTCGCGTTCGCGGCGCTCTTCAGCCGATTCCAATTCTTTCCCGTAGGCCTTCGGCGGATACCTCATCGCTTTTACACTCTGATTATGCAGATCCAAACAGAACGAAATACGCTGATGGAACGCCATTTGTGGTTCTTTCGTACAGTAGATATCCATGCTCTCTTTACTGCGCATATAGCCACCTTGTGGGTCTAGAGTGGCTTCAATAACACCGTCTCGAATTGCTTTAGCCACGATAAATTCCGCATCTTCAGCCGAATCTAGGCCCAATTTCTTTGCAATATCCTGTGGTGAAATTCGCGAATACGATAAACCAATCGCTCGAATTGCCGTTTTGATGACGTTATGCCGTAAACGGAGAATTAAAGTGAACGTGTGGTCTTGTCGGAATTGCGGTCCGAAATTCTCCAAAACGTTGCCGAATCGGTGGAGATTTCCCATACGTACGGCTTGTGTTAGTTGGAAATACGGTGCTAAAGAATGGCGCATACTAGCCTGTCGGAAAATCTGACGTTCCGGTATATCGCCCAAGAGTAGTTCGACAACGACGAGTAGTTTTTGAACGGTTTGCCGGAAACCTACAGCAGTATTTTGTGGTGCTTTTCTCATCGCTTGTACTAGATGTTTATGGGCGATACTGTATTCCAAACGGGCGGCTTTAATACGGCCGAGATAATACAAAAAACGCGCCCATTCGTTATTACTGGCCGTTTCGGGGAATACGCATTTACTGACCAATTTATCGGACTGATCGTACAGTGAATAGTGCAGATAATTTCTTAATAGACAATTAATTAATACAGCTTGGCCTTCGAAGTCGTTACGTAAAGTGGCAGTACGCAGACGAGCATGCAAGAATCCCCGAATCGAATCTAAATTATTAGTTAATTCAGCTATTCTAGAGTGATAAAATAAACACTTTGCAGTAATTAAATCTAAACTACGCCGATTCTGACTGGTAATTTTCGCCATCAAAGCCTGCGAACAACGCACACCCTCCTCTAATTTGTTCTTATCAATCAAATGTATTAAAATCAACAAATGGATATAAGCATCGACTTCAGGTATCGGCGATTTGGTCGCGGACCGCGACCGAACTGTTGTCGGCGCTGGTGGTGTCGCCGTCGTTGACCCACTTGTGGGCGCACTTGTCTCCAATTCGACCAACGGCGCCTCTTCCAGATAGTCGAGGAGCGCCTCCCGTTCAGCCACCGGATAGATTTGAATTGTTAAACTGCGTAAGACGCCCCAATTCAATTTTCGGCGAGTATTCGGCAAACAGCGAAGTACGCGCGAAATGAAACGGTTTTCTTTATTGATGACGGCCTTTTCGATTTGACGGGCCTGTTCGCGTATCTCCAATAAATTCTGTGAATCTGTGCTGCGTTTAACATCGCCGCCCTCAACACCTGGCGGACTATCGGCGTTCTTCATCTCAACATCACCAACTTCTTGAGCCATTCTAATTCAACTACAAAATTAATTAATCAACATTAAACTTAATTACGATTCTAATTTAATTAACTGAATTACTTTGTTACACGAAATTGAATTTACACTTGAACTTTTGTTCAACACAAACAAAATTATTGCAGAAATGTGAATGTCAGGCTGTCAAAATTAACTGCTTTGTAACGCTGTCAAAATCCTGTCAAATTAACGCCATCTAGCACAATCAATCTAAACTAGATAAACTACTGCACATTCCAGTAAAATCGCCCCATTCACGCAATTGAACCTTAGTTCTAAATCTATTGATCTATTTGAATAAAATTGAAAGATTACAATGATTTAGTGATTAAAAAAATGAATACATCAAATTAACATTAATTGAATATGTATATACGATTAAATTTCAACCAATCACATTATTTTTTCTCAACTTTCTCATCATCTTCATCACCTTCTTCCGACTTCTTTTTGGCGTCGGGCACCCATAAACCAGAATCAACACAACGTTTCATATGATGTTTCGCTTCTTCTTCATCCATTTTACTGATTGTATCTTGTAACATTTGTACATCTTGTGTTTCGAAACATTTCCGTAAATCCTCGGGGAGACTTTCTAGAACTTCGAGTGGATCTAAACCGCCTGGACCGAGACGCTTTTGGCGCTCCTCCTCTTCAGCTTCCTGAATTAATCAATAAAAATCAATATTTTGAAATTTCTAGTTTTGAAAATATACCTTGAGAGCTTCTTCGATTTTCTCAGCTGCTCGTTTCCTGATGCGTTCTTTGAATTGTTGCAATTCGTCATCGAATGATTGTTTGTACACCGGTTCAGCGACTTGAATCTTTGAGAAAAATGCATCTACACATCCTCTAGGATCGTAATCTAGTTGTTTTGCCAATTCTAAAATGTATTGCATACAAATTGTCTGGTGGGCGACGTGTTCCATTAAATCGTGTTTCTATAATCGAATTATTAGAATTTCTTAATTACAATAAAAATAAAACTTACGCCTTCCATTTCAAGATTAATGCACCAAATTACTAAGTAATTGGCTGTATCATCACAAACTAAATGATTGTGTTCTTTTAAAAAAATTTTAGAATCATCGTAACGTCTCAACATTCCGAAATGTTTCAAATCTTTCTCATTCTCCTTGATAAATTTCTTCATTCTAGCCTCTTTCTCTTCTTCCGTTAGATTCTCATCTTTCGGTCTTGCTGCTTTCTTATTAATAACAGTTTTAGCAAAACCTGGTTGACTGATTGTATCAACATTCCATGGTGCTAACTATTTTTTTAACTCATTAAACATTTACAATAAAATCGAATTCTAAAACAAACCTTCTCTTTCTTCTTAAATTCGGTTTCTTTCTTCTCAATTTCACCGACTTCTTTCTCCAATTTTGCAATTTGCTTTTTGATTTCATCCAAATTTAGAGATTGTCCATCGGCTAGTTTTAATTTCTCTATGGCCTCGTTCAATTTCTTCTGAGTCGCAGTTTTCGATTTTTGTATTCCTTCACCTTCACGTTTCATCTCTTCCATACGTTCCAAACGGGCCTGGTGTCTCCATCGGAACAGCGATGGCGTATCGATATTTGGGTGAGTCTCATCCTCATCATCGGAAATCTAAAATAAATTGAATTAAGAACTAACCTCAATTTTTTCGTTCATTGAAAACATGCACATTACCTCAATATTTTTCCATTTACTGTAATCAACCATGGTAATTCATATAAACTACGGGATTTTCTTTGTGTTTGTTGAATTTTACAATTTTCTAAAAGCTTTTCCGGAAACGAAAATTTTGAACGTCTGTCAGATTTTTCACCATTTACAACCGTTGTGTCTAAAGGCACAATTGCTTCTAGAATACCGCAGAAATCGACAGAACAAACTAAAAGAAGCGCCAAACTACTGAATCATAAAATAGAGCTTAAAAATTATAAAACCAATTAAGTAATTTTTTAGATCACAATTAACTAATGAGTAATATAAATTTTAAGTTAAGTTCACATGCTTTTGTAATATTTCTCAATAATTGTAGTGACGTCACATCCGAGTAGACATAAAAGCGAATCGAGCCAACCTCATTATATAACGTTTGAAAAACAATTGTGTCTAAAGTGCGTTAAAAGTCGCGCTAATTACAGAAACCCAATTTCCCTTATTTATTTATAAATTATCTAATAATAGATACAAAACGTTTTATGGAATGGTAATTTTCGCTCCACTATTTCCTCATTGTGTTTTCTGCGGAAATCCCACAAGAAATGATCGATTAAAATCGAATTGATTTGCTTCTCATCTTTCAATTTCTTTCTAACATAGTCACGAATTAATTGAACAGCATGAATGGAACAACCACGGATTTCAACCTCGTCTTCATCGCCATTTTTTAAAATTTGATTATTTTGTAATTTTTCCAATAATTCCCCACTGTATTCGAAGATATCAAAGTACAATAAACTCTGTGGGACTCTATAATCGGCAAACATTGTAATCTCGTCTATATCATTGAAATAACCAATGTCTTGATTTCGGAAGCATGCCCAAATATCACCGACTAGAATCTGGGCACGTTTATAAATACCAATTTTGTGGCCTTTATAAACAGCCTCATCTCTGTAACATGCAAAATTATCGATAATTATTTGTAATAATTGTAGAGCACTATGATTGGCTTGTTTAAATACAATTTACAAAAGTGCCATCGAATTTCTCTAGAAGTACATTGCCGACTTCATGCAAATTATCCACTCGTTCTTTCAACAAAGAGCAAGGAACATTGTTATCGCCGCGTAGAATTTTCGCCAATTCTTTCTCAGAGATTTGGGCGTAAAATTTCGGATTTAAAACATCAACATTCTCCTACAATTTTAAACAAATTACTTCCAAATTTCGTATTTGAGGCTCTTCTACTTTTCTGGCCCGATTAACCGCTGCACAAAGAGCAAAATAACCGGTATAACCGTCCACAACCCATCCGGGTTCGTCCTCCAAATGCCAAAAACAAAAATTCAACGTATCCGTAACGAATAACCAGTCGACAGCTTGGGGATCCTCACGACTTGGATGAACCTCTGTTTGGCTGAAATTACTCGTCGATAAGCGGCCACTCTCGATCTCTTCAACAATCTAAAACGAATCATTGATAGAAAATCAACATTGAGGTTAGTTGTGTTGATCTTACAATATCGCCCAATTTTCCGATATTCTTCTCGTTGATTTTCACATTAGTGCTTAATGAAGCTATTAATTTACCTGATTCTTTCGGTGGGAGCGTCATTTTTGGAAAATTTTCCCAAAAATTTTCAAAATTCTATTCGTAAAGTTGGCAAGACGAATTTCTACCTGTCATAACCTTGCACCGTTGCCATGTCTATATAAATGCGAAGAAAATTAAAAATTTCAACTATATTTTATGAAATTATATTTATATTTGTATAATATTGTTGATTTGAGGTGTTTATTTTATTGTTTTTAAAATTGTTGTAAATAATAATTCTATTTATAATAAGTAATGTTGAGATACTTGACAACTGTGGTATTTAGTGCAAAGTTAGCGTCCTCTTCTAGAAGCTACTTGAATCATTTGGGTTCCATAGAAGTAATATAAATAAAATATTAATAATTTGTAGAGAAATATTAAATTGTCGAATTGTAGACTTATCTATTACCAATTATCAGTTATTTCGTTATTTCTATATAAATAAGTAATATTATGTTGAATGCATCTTAGAAATTAATATTTAAAATCAATACTTTAAGAGCGATCGATTTTTGTTATGTCATTGGATAACCTAGAATAAATTGATACGTCAACAATTGACGGGCTTTCTTACGTGTCCCAAAACCGGGAGTTTTTAATCATATTGAAGCTAAAATTATTGATAACCAACAAGAAAAATGCCATCAAAAGATCCTAAAGATAAAGATGAAGAGGTATTTTAAATTAAATTTGTATAATTATAGTAATTCTTTATTACTGAAATTTCGATGGAATTTTAGCCCGTTAAAATCAACAAATGGGACGGTTCGGCAGCTAAAAATGCCCTCGATGATGCTGTAAAGGAAGTAAAATTAACCAGAGACAATTTTCGAATAAATCCTTAAAAAAAATTATATATTGTAGGTGTTGACGAAAAAGTTTGGTTATGTTGAGAATTATGCATTGATCGATGGACGTTTATCGATTTGCAGTATCGCCGTTGGTGTTGCAATGTTTGCGTTATTATGGGATTATCTCTATCCATTCCCACAATCAAAGTATTAAAATCCAAAAATATAGAAAACAATAATACGATTTTGTTGAATTTTCCAGGCCTGTTCTAATTTTTTGCGTCACTACATACTTTATAATGATGGGCATTTTAACACTGTATACGACTTATAAAGAAAAAGGCATATTTGCTGTTTGTGTACAGAAAGACGGCCAACGTAAAGACAGCATATGGGAAGCCAGTTCCTATTTAAAAAAGTAATTAAATTTCTCTATTATAATCGCAAAAAGCCGATAATAATTGCATATTTATAGGTACGATGATAAATACAATTTATATTTGGCCTTCAAAGATAGCAAAACAGGTGCACGACGTGAAGCCAGTATAAAAAAAAGTCTAGCGAATTATATCGATGTCGATGGTAAAGTTTGCAAAGATCTTGTTGAAAATGAAGTAACAAAATTGCACAATTCATTGTTAACGGAACGTAAAGAGAAATAACGGGGCTGTATTTATGTACGTAATTACTAGCATTTATTAATAATTCCATCGATTTTTTTATAAACAAATTTTTGCTCCACAACAGTCCGATTTGAATTGATTTTAATGATTATAATTGAATTGGGGAAATTATTTTCAGATTAAATTTGTTTTATTATCATTACTTTCAAATTACCTTCCATAAATCACCTGTACCTTCTATGGATTTATAATGGATAGAATTCGTTCATTAAATCCAGAAAAATCGTTGTAATAACGATGATAATAATAAAGTTAAGAACGCTCTATCAGTGGTGCGTATATCAAGATAGGATCTATGTAGAATTGAAGGAGGCATTGCTCCTTACCGACCAACAGAGCATATCTCCTTTGACTACCTCATTACACGTGACAATTGCACACACACATGTACAATTTGGTTTCCGTAATTTGTATTATTTTTTGATTGAAATTTTAAAGCTTACGATCTAAAAGACGAAAACGCCTGCATTAAAGCCTTTTAAATACCCAATTGTTAGTATAGAAAAATATACAAGAATAGGGGTGTTGCGCTTGATAGACCAAGGGTAACAATTAGAGACTTCAAGAAGCACCTGTCGTGTGTTGGCAACAATAGAATTGGAGAAATAATTACAATTCTTGGAAATTCAATGAAAGATTACATAAATTAGATTGTTTTCTAATAAAGAAACGTATAGAGAAAAAAAATAGAGCATAGTTAGCGGTTTTATTATTTTTGTTTAAACAAATATTGCTACACCTTTCGATAATTATTGTTTGTGTTTCTTAATAATTTCAACGTTTGTTAATTGTTAGTTCGTATTGATGAAACTCTGGGTCCTTTTTCTTTAGTGATTGTGGTGTTGGTAAAGGCTAATGAACTTTTCAAATATTAACCGAAAAAATGAAACAACAACATAAAAATGTGTGGTTTTAGTTCCGCTACAAGGCCCCGTTTAATCATTTCAGGATCGTATTCAATTAGTGTTGCATACAAGTACTAGATTTCTTCTAATTAGTACGAAATAAGACGTGAAGACATGAAATTAAAGTTTCCTTGTTGTTTTTCTAGTCCTTTTGTCGTTTGAAGAAAACGACAAATTATCATGGGCAATTTGGTGTTGGTACAGTTATACGTTTCTATTCCATTCCCATGCTCTGTTAGTTGCAATAGACTTTTTGTCATTAAAAAAGAAATAACGAAAAAATAGAAACAGGAAGAGAATTTGCATTGAATGATTCTCTTGTTCTTCTTCTCATTGTAATTAACGTTGTTATTTCTTGTTGGTGTGTAATCATCGAAACTTTTCGGCAAAACAATTCCAAAAAAACGAAAGAATTTAGATTTTATTTTGAAATCATCCGATTTGCTCCGTTTGTTCGTCAACACGAAAAAATCCATTGGACAATGTAATGTTGGTATTGTGTAATTACGTGACCATAGAAAAAACGAAATTTGTCCTACAATGACTTCCCGGTGATTGAAAAAATCACGCCATCTTCAAGATAGCAGAACCGAACTTTGATTATTAGTCGCCCCCGTATAATTTTTTCAAAATACAAATGTAGGCTAATTATAATTGTGGGTAAAGTGAAAGATTACCGAATAGCATGACCAAATTAAGAAGAATCTAATTAGTAATTATAGGCGAATTCGTTGGGTAATTATTATAAAATAGTGTAGAAATACGTCGAGGCGAGCCGGGGAGGTACAATTAAACAAAGATTTGTCAAAAATTGTTGCAAAAACGCACAGAAATCTCCTATTGTTTCATCGAAAAAAGCGATGAGAACGGAAATATGAAGCTAAACAATCAAATTTTACGGTTATAATGAGATTGGAATAGCTATTGAAAAAAACATGAACATAGAAAACAGAACCGGAACGAAGATTTCAAAATTGTAATCGATCTATATTTATTGATTTACCGTTTTATTCAACAATTATTACAATAGTATCAATAAGAAAATAATAGGAGTCGTTGCAATAAATCATAGTATAGTCGGTCGATTCCAATTCGCCCGGCTTATCACCGAATACTCGATGGTACCAGTCAAGTGTAAATCGACCGATTATGTAAATATATCGATTATATTTTTGGATTTTTATGAAATTGTACTGGCGCAACAATGGGTAAATCGTAGAAGAGAAAAAACGTTAGAATTATTGAACCAGATCAATTTTTCGCTCCTCTATTGTGGTCAATTTCCGATTTTTTCTCTCGATAGTTTCAAACAACAATAGAGATTTATTTCACACAGATTCCTCGTGAACATCTCCACAATTGGTTTATGTGTAGGCCAGTTTTATTGAATTTACAAAATCATTTTTACGGTTAGTGTAGAAATTGATTTATTAGAATTGATAAACGATTGCCTATTTAATTCCAGTATCAGTCATTTTTGTGTTGTTAATAATAATGATGATTATTATTTAAAATTTTCTGTTCCCAGGAGAATAATACAGTTTCATCTATACGCGTAATAATACGAATGTAGTTGTAACAATAAAAATAAACCTGTTTTTTTGTGTTGTTCATTTATATACACAGGTACGTGTAATAATTATAATGAATTTTAAAATAAACGGCGACTATTTCTTGTCGACAGTACTTAATTTTATTAGTAATAACAGATTAATTAAGTACGGATATAATTACATTTCAATTACTTTATACATAAATAATATTTGTAATTAGTTGGATCTTAATTAGAAGCATTAACGAGGTATTCGAATCTAAATGGCGATTATTACTTCTTTGATTGGAGTTGCACATCGGTTGAACTAGCCGAATTGGATGATTCTATTGTTTATTATTAGCAGTCAGGTCGGCCGAATCGCGCTCGTTTGACTGTACATTCCCCAAAGTGTTCATTAAAGTGTGTTAAAGTTACATGAATCGATTGAATTTTTGTAATTCTTGAATGGTTGTGTATTGTTTACGTTCCGTTGAATCAAACATGTACAACAAGAAAAAAATTGGACAATTTCTGAGCCGGCAATTAAGCGTTATTCATGGTTGTTGATGTTATTACTAGATCGTGAAGAATCAACCAACTTGTTGGGCAATACCCTTCTATGAGTTTTTCCGCATTTCTAATTCCTCGAATTAGAGAATCCATGGTGGATAATTGTCGTGTAATATCACCCTCAACCACCATCAATTCGATAGCAATTGTAGTGAGTTCCAAACGAGTTGTCGCAAACTACCAACAGCGACTAATAAACATTACAGCTCGTATAGAAAATACAACAAACCCAGCGAATGATGACTAATAACCCATCAGTGTCATGGTATACGGACTAGTGGAGTTACAGGTGCAATGGCCTCATCACCGGTGAGGGGCAGGGGCAACTTACCTGTCGCTCGCACACTGGCCACAACACTCAGTGTGAGTCAATCCGCGATTGTGTTTAGACTTGTGCTTGATTTCAAGTCCTTCGTTTTTTTCTCATTATCTCATTTCTAATGTTATTTAATAAAATGTTAGATTTGTTTATTAGTTGGACAACATTGGCCTGCGAATGGCACTGGAAGAATTCACGGGATCTATCTGAAACCCGTGGACTTTGAGTGCCATCCTCGGCGCCTTTGTTCAAACACGAAAATCTTCTAAATTAACCCACAATGTGACCGTGTGTGCTATTTTAGAAAAAAATAAAGGTAAATGCAAATCATTATCTGACGTCAGTTTATAGTTCAAGTGAAGTGTTGTGTTATATAGAAACATCTGTAAAATGTAACTCAAACCATGATGGTCCTGGTGTTATTATTATGGTTATTACTGTTCTTCTACGGAAACTCTTTATCTTCTGGTTGATTTAACAATAACAAGAAGAGCGTCAGGTGTATAGTAGAGAGTTCTTCTTCTGGTACTTCATCTTCTCAGTTGCTAGCATTCCTGCCATGCCATTAAAAAGTTAACGGAACTGAAACAGGTACTACAATTGCCAACAACACATGAAGACTTGCACAATTCATCTTACTAATCGTTTAAAATGCAGGACAATTCCTGTGTAGGTGAGCGTGTATCCTTTATAAACAAATTTAATTGTTTAATAATTACAGCCGAAAATTTGTTATTCGTATATGTACAGGAATAAACCAAATCACATTTCCTTTCATTAAAACAGGACATTACGTAATAACGACACGATCGAAATTATATATCATTACAGGTTTTTTTTCTAATTTCAAACAACAACAGAATTATAAAGAAGAAAAACTATTTTCCAACAGCAATCCGATTATTCTATGGAAATAAACCGTAATTAACGATCTTTAAACACGGAATTAATCAACAATTCTGCAGAAAATCATGGTATTTTTCAAAACAATTCACATACGAAATGTGTATGGGAACGATTCCCATGCATTTCAATGGAATTTCCATTCTTCCCTCGAGTTTCGTGCCCCATCCAACTTCCTGTTGTCGTTTCTAATTAGCGGTCTAATTAAAAAAAATCAACGTAAATCCGTCTAAACGTTCTACTAGCGTTGGTGGTTCCATTGTAAAATGCCCCGACAATGGCAAGATGTAGCCGTTCCGCTTCAGTCGACGAACAGCGTCCGGGAAACGCGCTCAAAGTTGTCAGTCCGTAACATGCGGCGACGTCTCCCTCTTCACCCGGTTGTTTGGCTGTTCAACAATTCTCCAAAATGCCGTCTCCACGACTGTTGTTGTTGTTGTTGAAGACGTGGTTTGGTTCCGCTCTGGCGCTTTCCACCAGCCCGCATGGACGGCCCATTATCCCGTAGCATTGCCGCCACCACCACCGGAAGACACATTCTAATGGCGCTCATAACGATAATGGAATCAGTCTGGATGGGCTTCGACCATGACCATGATTTCAACAACAAAACAAAACAATTCCATTGGGAATTTTTATTTTCTCAAGCGTCAATTAGTTGCCGGCCAACTACCATCGAACTGCTCGAAAATGATGGGCGAGTTTCGGTTTTTCCCAACGAACGCATCTTACCAACTACATTCTTTCTTGAATATCGCTAAATTAATATGTTATTATAAAGGTCATGTTTTAATACTGTCGATAATTACAAATAGTGAGAATAGAAAAATGAATCATACAATGATATGAATAATTCAAATGTAATGTCTGTGTAGAAAAACTATACAATATTAAAATGAATAGCTGATAAAAAATATGATAACTGGAAAAGTGGAATACAAAATTTACGTATGAATACAAAAAATTAATTAAAATTCTGTCCCGTTAACTAAACGCTTTTTACAATCAGAAAACAATCAAGTTTTTTATCAAAATACAATTGAAATTAAGGTGTTTAGTGTTTTTCCCAATTAAAACTAACTAATTTCTCCTACAGTGCAACAAAAAGGAATATTCAATTAAGAAACATCAGATATTTTCACATTTATTCCATCAGAACGTCTAAAGTTTACATTTGAATTTTAACGAGTATCAATGGGGATTTCTATAATTTCTTACCAATAAAATTACAAAAATTAGACAATTTGAGAATTTAAAGAAAACATCACCACTAATTGACTATTATTGTTAGAGTATTAATTTGCCATCATCACATTAATTAAAATTCCAATAAATTCTGATTTGAATTTAGTGAAATTTTGTTATAACCTTTAGTATTGTCTTATTGTTTTTAATAGTTAGTTACCCTTCCAGTTTGGCGCAAAATAAATAAAATATTGCTAATTCACAGCTAAAATAAAACAAACAAAAATCTGAATGTAGTACTGCAATTATCTTCAGATCTTTGCGTCAAAGTCATAGGAACATGTCTTTTTTCCAACAACTTAAAATACTGTATTAAGCATGGCTTTATCCAAAAAAAAAACAACCCTTTTAGTGTTATTCTCTGAAATGCAGGCATTTTGTTGCTTTTTTCTAATAAAATAATTTGATAATGTAACAATAAAGGGTTCTATAACGAACCAAAAAATAAATTGTTTAAAAAATAAAATTTATTACTGATTTGTTCGACTGGAGATTGCTTAATTCAACAACAAGTCCTTTCTTGTGCCTAATAGAGTCTCAGCAACGCCTAGATAGTAAACCATTTGGGCAATACCGAATAATGGTGCTATAACAATCATACGACAAGCGCCACCTTTAAAGAATGCCGTTGGACCTTCATATTTCATAGTTTTACTAAAAATTCATCAAAATTAGATCGAATTTAAATTAATTGAAAAATTGATAAAAATTACATAATAGCATCAGCAATTCCTGTATAGACACGTTCACCTTCCGCTTTCGTTAAAGCCTGTAAACGAGTCTTGACAACATCAAACGGATTCACAGCTAATGCAGCAAATGAACCAGCTGCACAGCCTGATAAAAACGAACACCAAAAAACTGCCTCGCCTATAATAAACCACAATAAATCGATTGTTTTGAATTAATCAGAGATGTTACGGAACACAAATAGAATCGGAAACAGATTTTATAAAATTTCAACGGAAACAGAACCGAAAGAGAAACAAAGAGTCAATCAATACAAAGGCATTTGGATTAAAATCAATAACTTTTCATCAATTTCCGAGATTTAAATTTGCTATATTCTGGGAGAAAGTCATTAAAAAATCGATAATATCGGCCAAGTTAGAGGGGAAAATATGGCTTTTCTTTGAAGAAACGTGCTCCCAGATTTTCTGCTGTAACTCAAGTTCAATTGGATTTTGTCAACGCAGAATGTCTTCAAGTCGCCTTAAAATGCTGTTTCTAAAGATATTTGAGTCATTACAATATATCATCAAACAAGCGAGATATCAATTATTAAACTTGCAGATATTGGATCGAAAAAATGTACTTTAAACTTTCAAGTTTCAGTTAAATATGCGCTTAAAAAGACGCAGAAACAGAGCTTGAAAGCGTGCAGAAATTCCGCAGAGATCCGTAACATCTCTAAAATCAATCAAATATTTAATTTATACCAGATCCATCCGTTTTCCTAGGTCCTAAACTATTCAATGTTGCAAATAATGGAAAATAGACAATAGAGAATGAAACATCTCTCAACATTGTAGCTGCTGTTCCTTTATATAAACCAAGAATACCGTGTTTTTTTCAATAAATCTAATGCAATCTTTGTTGCCGTTACTTTCGGTACAGTTTTGCCAGCTAATTTAGCAGCTGCTGCAACACGACCAGCATCTTGCATTTGAATTTTCAACAATTCCATCGGTGTTGTAATTACAATTTGACAGAAACCTGCCAGACCGCCAGCTGCCATTTGACGTAAAATTGGTAATTTTCTAAATACAATTGAATATAAAATACGATATTTATTATAATAAAATCAATTACCCTTCTTTCGTTTGTAGATGATAACGGAAGAAATCATTAGCGGCTAATTTAATTGCTTTCTCCGGTGTTATTAATAAGATATTAACAGCCGATCCACGGTACATACCGAAATAGCCTTCCGCTTTGTAGGTTTTCTTGAAACAATCGAGCCTATTAATAAACTCAATTAATTCTTCAAATTAAACAAATAAATCAATTGCAAATACATTGAGGTATACATTCGTTCCCCATTCGGACCGATTTGTTGATTTTGTAAACGTGTCTTGACGAGATCCAATGGGAATACACAAGATACTCCGATAATACCAGCGATACCTCCATTGATAATCTTTGGAAGAAGTCTACAAGCCGGATTGATTACTCAAAATCAGTGTTTATTTAAATTTAATATATTGTAATGTGTCCACTAATTAAAATAATCAATGGGGAAAGTTTCAAAAAGTTGAGCTAATTTCGCTATTATTTTATCAAATTCCAGTTGAATTTTTGTAATAACTGATATCCATTCAAGATAAATTCAAATTAATTACAGTTATAACAACTAAAAATAGATTGATAAGATTCACAAGTCTAGAAAAATTATCAATATTACTATTAAGTATCCAATTCGAATTGATAATTTGAGAATAAAATCTGTTACAGACGGTTAACATTTTAGAAAGTACCGCTACAATAGACACGAAAAAATGCCAGTCATCTCTTCGTGTTTATCAATTTGTACATTTTTATCTAATTTGCTTATTTTATTAATAAAATAATAATAATAAAATTACAAATTACGAAAGATGGATTACAACAATGCTACTTATTCTTATTAATATTGGATTAAATTAGATTAAAAAAGACAATAACTTACGCAAATTGGGGTTGTTTATCACCCATTGATTAGACGGCCAAAAGGACACACACAACAATAACAATAACAATAGTAACAACAACAATAAAACTTTCCCTAAAACATATTGGAGATTAAAAATCGGACTTACAATTAATAATTAAACAATCAAATAATTAGAACAAGGAGAAAATTAATTTAATCGAATTAATCACATGCTGTTATCAATTAATAAACATGAATATATGATTAATTAACGTGTGATTATTTCGAAAAATTGTACTAGAAAAACACGTGCCTCTACTATCTAGCGATTAAAACAATTTAATTAAATTAATTTGATAAATTAGACAAATTAATAGAAATAAAAATGATGAATTTGTAGCAATTCCATTCAATTGAATCTAAATTGGTACGAATTTAATAAATTATGTAACGATAAAAAAACTATTTTTATACCAATGATAAGGTCCTTAATTTGCAAAAATTAAACAATTCAACCTATTAAAATCTACAAGGATCAATTAAAGAAACCAGCAAATATCAAGGATTAATTTTATCGATTCTTATCTACTGATACAGGTTGAAGATTTACAACTTACCTTAATTATAATTTTCAAATAAATTAAAAACAATTGTATACAGTTTGTAGATTTATAAATTAATTAAACGGTAATTATAAATTTAATTAGTTTGGGTAAATTGTTTTAATTTTTAAAATTTCAAATAAAATAAAAAATTGATTTGTACTGTACAGCACTTCACGTCGCCCTGACAAGACGTAAGGCTCATTTCATATTAGAAAAAGTACCACCAGCTGATTATAGATTCCTGTAATTGACACTTCTACTAATTCACAATTCCGACAACAGATGGCCAATTCACAACAATTTAATTAAATATAGCTCAAAATAATTACAATCTAATAAAATTACATAATTAATACACATTCTAGTGAAATATCGACATTTATATTTGACACGATTAATATTATACATAAATTAGAGTGCTAGAAAAGTGCGCCAATTTCAAATGTAAACCGTGTAAAATTTCCCATAAAATTATCGCCATTATAACACACAATAAGCCTACACTAGAATCTTCAAAAATACATAAATATATCTAAAAATCAATCGCGGATATCCGCTAGTTGATCCACACTTAAGAGCAAGTTTGCAAGTTTCAAAATTCGCGCTCTATTCGACCAATCACCAATTCTATTGCGCATCCGTATTGGTGGACAAATGGCGCTAAATTTAAACCGACAAAATTAATCTTTCCGTGTAATAATATCAAGTTGTACTATTACAATAATGAAATCGCAAATCTTCTCTAAAATACTGATAAGTAACGATTTGTTCAAATTAAAATAGCCACCGGCTGTGAATTTTGGTAAATTATTCGAACGCCATCCGATGAATTCCGCCACAATTTTCTTATCAATTAAATTTCGAGATTTGTCCTGGATTAGTATCGAATAATCCACTGTAATGTGTGATTCAGCAATTAATTGGTCACATTTTAGAATAATTAACGTGATGAGAATCTGAAAAATGAAAAATGAGAACAGAATTACAGGTTGTAGATTATTTAGGATCTTACCGGTGGTATTAAGATGGTTATAAAGAGAGGAATCGAGATAAATTCAAGATTCTTCGTTTGATTAAACTGCGGTTGATACAGGTAAAGTTGTATGGTTATCAATATACGAAAACTATAAGAACCGATACAATACAGCATAAAATTATTGAAAATTCCATTACAACAATCAATCAAATCGTTTAAACTATCAAATCGTTGAATTAAACACGGATTCAATCGGCCTCGTTTTGTGCACGCTTTCAATTGATCGTTCAAGTGTCTATACTGTTTTAAAATCAAATTAATTGTGATAAATACAAGATTTGTTGTTAGAGCTTTTGTGATAGAGATGAACACTTGAAAGATATATTTCGGTATCAAATTAATATTTCCTCCATTTATAATATAAGTAGCAAAACCAGAAATAGCACCCACCAGACTAAAAATAATTGTAATGAAATTAATTATATTGAAATTATCCCCAATTTCCATAACGGTGTCTATGTCGTTCTTTAATTTCATCCATTCTGAACGATTGAATACGGCTTGTCTTATAATAATTTCATAGACTATACAACAATCTGCTATTGCCAATAATGCACGGAATGTAAAAAGCTCAAATCGTGGCCCGGTTGTCAAATTTGACCGTCTGATTAGACCCTGAATTTCGCCAATTATTACCATAATACCGTAAGAAAATTGTAAGAGTTTTAATAATTGTCTATTTCTTCCAACAGGTACGATTAAGAACAATTGGCAGAATTTGTATAGAAATCTCCAATACTTTACAGCCATTTTGAATGAAATGAGCTCTAAATTTAATGTGAACATTAGTTCATTAATTATTAACGGAACAAGATCGTTTATTTATATTTAATTAGTTACAAAAAATTCAACTCATTAGACTGAAGGACGCATCAATAATAAATGAAAGGCAGTAATTTCGTTTATTATTTAGTAAAGCAACAATTTTGCGATTTAAACAGTATTCGAGGCTCATGAATATCGGTTACGCCACTGCTCAAACTTGATTAAAAATAAAGGGCCTCAATTGTGTCCAAGCCGCTCCTGTATTTTAACTAAATTGAATTTTGTTGAAAATAAAGCAAATTCGGCTCTAATTAATAAATTATTATAGTCAGCAATAATATAAAAATGAAATCAAGTTGTCTATTCGGCAATACTTGACGTTTGTTCAGGTCAACTGTCAACCAGTCATTTGTTTTTTTTTTCCAACACGTCAAAGTTGTCACATTCAAAAAATTTGCAATAAAGTTCCAAAAATACCCAATTTTGATTCGAATTTAATTCGAATTAATTAGAGAATAACGTTAATGAATCAAATATATGTTAATTTATTGTATATAACTGCAGTATTGATTTTCTGTTAAACGCATCAAGAAGGCTATTTCCCTCCATTTTTCTTTCATCTCTGGTTACCTCAACGGTATAGCTGAGAATATTTTTGATTAATTTATATTGAATTTGTTATCATTATTGAATAAATGATATTAGAATTGAAATTCTAGAAGTTTCGTTACAGTATTGTAAACAAATGTGTGAATTGTTGGAGAATAATAAAAAATAATGTAACCATGACGTCACCTGGTATGACTCTGTTTTAACGGGTAGTTAGACGCGTCCATTCTCTGTGTGTGTGTAGTGGCTTGCGATTTATTCAATTGTCTAACGAAAAAAAATAAAATTAAATTCGTTACTTTGATATCAACGGGATTGTTTTAGAAATATTGGAAATTGATTGAAATTAATTTTTCTTTTCGTTAAATTGATGGATTTATTTTCGGGATAATATAGTGATTTTATGTGAATGTTGGTGACATAACCTAATTGACATTTGTATGAAATTTGTTTTCAAACATCAAATGACAGATTTTTGAATGTTGTTGTCATCGGTTTATTGTTGAGAATCCAGCCAATTTTCCACACCGATTTTCCAAAAGTAAGAAAATTCAGTTTTTGGAAAACTCCCCAATGTACACACATACACACCCACCCCCTCTCCTGTGACGTCACCAACATACAGTCGATTTTGTTGCATGTTGACCCAAACTGTAGTAAAGTTTTCGTTTCATTTTCAGATAAGTTGCTATTAATTTGATTCTGTTTTTATTTATTCATTCATTCGCCAAATTTTTGTTTTATTTATTTATCCAAGAAATCAAAGATTTTGTTTTTTTTTTGGGTTTGATAAAACTGAATCACGTATGTTTGGTATAGTTGTCAATTTTTTGGAAATTTTTCAGGATTTTCCGGCGATTAATTCACGAAACAATGTCGACATCAAATCAATATCATTTTCGAGACTCAGGTAATCAAGCAATATCGAAAAATCGTTAAAATCGATAAAATTGGCCGATTTTCTTGTAGATTCACTAGTTGATCAACGTTTCCAATCGACAAGTAGTGCAGATGAGGATAATGAAACTGGTTCAGATGATGAACAATCATTATTATATACAACACACCATATACAAACAGTAGAACGTAATAATTACCACCATCATCAGACAATACAACAGACAACACCAACTACAACAACAACGACAACGATAAAACGTCGTGGACATTTACCGAAAGATTCAGTGAAAATTTTGAAGAATTGGCTCTATGAGCACCGTTTCAATGCATATCCAACGGAAGTTGAAAAGAATATACTATCGCAAGAGACAAATTTAACAGTTTTACAAATTAGCAATTGGTTTATAAATGCACGTAGACGTTATTTACCTGAAATGATGCGTCGTGAAGGTTACGATTCAATGCATTATACGATAACAAGAAGACGACGTGTACGCCGTAATGGCGATATTATTTATCATAAAAACGTTAAACAAATACGTATTGATGGTAGTAGTGGTAATGGTAATGGTAGTGAAGATAGTCAATCAGAATATGACGAAAATACAAATGGTTATTGTGAAGATGAGACCGAAAGGAAATTTAATCCATGGCAAGCTGATATACATTATGGATTAACTGTAAATCCAGCTGATCGAGGGTTTGTATTGCTATAAATTGGGAAAATTTTTAAGGATTCATTATTGGTAATTCTAGGTCTGAAAATCTCGAAGTTAGCCATACGGAAGAAGTAGAAAGTACCGATGATATACCAACAGTTACATCATATCCATCTAGTTTGGTTATGGTGAAAACAACATCCGGTAAAAATGTTTTATTAAAAGTAGTTCCTCAACAGAGCGGTGATACAAATGTAAAATTAATTTAATTGAAATTGTCAACAAAATTAATATAAATTTAATATTTTAGTCGCCAAAAACGTTCGTTTTGAAAACAGCGAAAGTTATAAAACCTGAACCACAACCGATCGATGAAGAAATCAGTATAAATGAGACTCAATTGCAATATGATATTGATGATGAGAGTCAACAACAAATTGTTTATAATGAAGAAATCGAAACACAAGATGATTTAATTGAAGAAGAACAGAATGTTGTTGATGATGGTACATTTTTAAATGAGGAATTATTTGAAAGTTCGATAGTAACACAGAAACTAGATGACGATGATGATGTTGTTGTTGTTAATAATGATGATAGTGTTGTTGAACAGGATGATGATGGTGAAGTGTTTGTTAATGAAGTAACATTAGAAGATAATGTTAATGAAGTTACAATAGAGGATGATGTAAATGAGCTTGTTACAGTTGAACACGATGATGATGATGATGACGATGACGATATAGATGATGTTGATGGAAATAGTGATATAAATAATGTTATAGATGATGAGAATATTGTAGAAGAAATTGTTGAAGAAAGTACTATTGATATGCTGCAGTAATTATAAATTATATTTACATATACATAATATAAATATATTTTACACTAGATACATATAAACACGCAAAACAAACACTAATTAATTAATTTATTTATTTTGCAATAAATTTCTTCTGTTTTTATTTTAATTCTTGGAAAATAATTCTTACATGATGTTGTAAGTTAATTTTGTACAATGTACAATTTCTTTTATAAAATAATTTTGATGTAATTGTACCCCTATACATACTTATATAAAAAAGGATCATGATTTAGGTAGTAAATAGAATATTTTTTTATATATAAAGAGCAAGAGAAATTTTAATTCACTTGTAATTAACGTTAATTTAACAAGTGCCGTGTAAATTTCCATCGATTTCTTTATTAATAATGACGATAATAGGAAATATACCTTCAACAAAACCAATAGGATTATCATTTCTCCTTTGGGCAATTAAAACTACAATTGAAGTTTGTCTATTTATTTACTAACGTTTAAAATTTGACATGTGCCGCACAATTTCTCGATTGATTCCACCGATCGGGGCCACCCCCGTTTCATTTTCATCAACAATAGAAAATACAAAATATAGTATTTTAATAAAAATAAACTTGATAAATTTCAATGATTTTGTCATCTCACGAATCAGAATTGTTCGTTTAAAATTCAGAGAACAATCATTCTTATGTTAACAAATGCTTTGAACAAGCGATCAAGACACTAGCATAGTTAATTCATTTTTCATTTAATTATCAATCACAGACATGCCTCTAGTTGATACTAGTTATTATTTTGAATTGTTGAACAAATCGTAGATTACACAACCATTTGCTGCTAATACTAACATTTTTATCTCGTTTCTGTTGAACAACATCGATTTGGTTGATTGATTCGAATCGGATTTGGTTTAGAGGGAATTGAGCCTAATTTCTAATACGGAAATGAACGTTCAATCCAGAATTGCTAAACTTAACAGAAACATTGTAGCTGCCGATAATAGAGCGGCTATCGGTACGGTTATCAGCCAAGCTGAAATGATATTCCTACAAGAAAACGTTTAACTCGACTCCAATAAGATTTGTAAATTCACCTGAATAAACTCCAATCGACTCCGTTTTTCGACGAACTGAAATAACCGACGAAAACAACAGAACCGACTTTACAATGAGTTGTAGATATGGGGATACCGATTTTGCTAGCTAATAGTACAGTAAAAGCCGCGCCAATCTCTATAGTGAAACCGCTACAACAAACTAATTAATTTTTAATTAATCACAAATAAATTGGAGTACGTTGATGGCGTGATTGTGGTTAAATCTTCACCGATCGTTTGTATAACTCGCCGTCCCCACAGCCATAAACCCACCGAAATACCGAAACCACCATACAATAGAATATAGAGTGGAGTTTCCGATTTTTGTTGGACTGTACCTTCTGTATAAATCAACCAGAGCGTAATCAACGGCCCTATTGCATTACTAAACAATCGATTAATCAACCAATTGATTGAAATGAATTTGCGTTACCTGACATCGTTGCCGCCGTGCGCAAAACTACCAAACATCGCCGTTAAAACTTGCAGGAAACTAAACAATTTCGATACACTCTTATTTTCAACAATCAATTGGTCATTGTCTTTAATACGGAGGGTACAAACTGGTCCACTGTTTTGGTTCTTAACGGTCGGTTTGTTGAGAATCAACGGTACTCCACTACTACTCGGCGATAATGTCGGATTTATATCGCCGGTACTATCGATTAGTTTCAATTCTGTAGGTCTTGCATGGATCTCCGTCTCTTTAGCCAACATATAACCATTCTTATCGTCGTCATTTTGTATTGGAAATATGTATTTAGATGTTGTTACTAGATTGTTTTCGATCGCCTGCAGTTCGGTACTCTCATTAATTACAGTTAATTGACGTTCGGATAATGCTTGTGAATTACGATTGGATGTACGTTTCGGACTATTTTCCGGTGATGTATCCGTAGATTCGCCGATATTAAAGTTAACATTCGGTTTCTCATTGATTAATTCTTTTTGATTTTCCTACGTTGCCACGGTACAACAATCAACCATATTATTATCATCGTTATCAGTGCTACTGTTAAACTTATTGTTATTGCTAACCATAACGGTATATTATCCATATAGAGTAACTTGGGACCATCGTGGATGATTGAGAAGACATTCACTAATACTGTAAAACTATAAAATAACGGTAATGATATGAGGCCGGCTTCTAATGGATCAGGTTTACGTAAAATACAATATTTGATTATTGTTAATATCAATACTGATGTCAATCCACTTAGTACCGGTGATATAAACCAGGAACCAACTGGAATTGATTAATTCAACGATTATATTTACAAAAATTCAAAAAGGATACCGATTTTGGCTAAAGTGAACCAATGGACGCCGTCGGTACCGCGCGCCACTAGACTATAACCAACTGTAGCACCAACAATGCTATGAGTACCAGATATCGGCAATTTAAAGAATGTCGCCACCATTAGCCAGGTAGCGCTCGATGTTAGGGCGCTTAAAGAGCCCAACATCAACTCAACTTCGCTATTATTGTAGACTTTTATATCCAAAATGCCTTTACGCATCGTATCCGATACTTTATAGCCTATTTGAATTAAGCAAATAATGACAAAAATCTATGCGATAGTAGATATTACCGATAAAAATAGAGCCAGCAATTTCGAAAACCGTAGCCAGACAGCATGCTTGAACAATCGTTAATACTTTAGAGCCAACGCTAGTACCAAACGAGTTGGCAACGTCATTTGCGCCGATACCAAAGGCTAAAATAAAGGCAATAAGAAAACCAACAATAATAATCCAGAGTATATTTGGCGAATACGGTTCCAACATTCTTGCGTTTTCCCCAAATAAATTAACGCTACGTTCTTTGATAATTAATGGAAGATTCAACAGAGTTCTTGTATTGTTGCCATTGTAATGCGGTGATTACTACAAAACAATTATAGTAAATTAGTAATAGATTCGATTGAACGCAAGCTTCAACGTGCACGGTTTGCTTTAAGGCAAAAAAATTCAAAAACTAATTATTGATAATTTCGGCGAATTTCCTAAATATTACATTCGGATAATTCGATTAAAGGCCATTTGTGGTTTTTATTGCCCCCGATATCTATCGATTTTGGGTGATTGACGAATTTTTGGAGCATTTTCTAGAAGGCACGTGTTCGTTCCCGTGGCGTGAAAATAAGGGATTAAGGAACAAGGCTGTTGCTGCTGCTACAACTACTCAAATACTTGAAATATTTTACGGGACATGCAAAAATCTAAGAATATGTTCAAATCAATTCCATTCTAAATATAAAGCGTACAGTTTGATCGAATCAAATCAAATATAGTGAGATAATGTTAATATTTACTTATGGTAGATTGATGGATCGGCGACAACAAGATTTCGTCATAATTCTATGACGCCATGTTATTCTAGGACGACGGCGACGGCGACGCTGCAGTAGCGGTGGCGAATCTAGAGGGATGTACGGAAGGCGACACGAAGGGCGCATGTTGGATTTTCGTAACGCTTTTATAAACGGAAATAGGGTAGGATTGGTGGTTATTTTGAATTTGAATCGACTGGAGTAGTGTACAACAAACCATTATCACAAATTAAATACTTTAATAATGACGTGCAAAAAAACTTAAATTAACATTGCATTAATTCCGCGTTTGAAATAATTATTCTTCAGATGGTAATTTCGGCTTTAATGCCTCTTCTAGATCGCAAACAACCCGATCTAATTGACTAAATATTATTTTAATTGATGTTATAATACAATTATACTTCTCTAAAGCATTCAAAACTTTATTGGTAACCTCGCGGCATTGCTCGTAAGCTTCTAAATTATCAACAGTTAATTGTTCCAATTTATCCGTCAATTCGCCAACTTTCAACAAATATTCCGAATTCGTGTACGGCAATAATTTCTTGAATTTCCCAACGATTTTTAATCGATCCCGAATTTCCGGCGATACCTCCAATAAATATTGCCGTTTCAGTTCAATCTCCAATTCACTCTCTTCGTTGGTCGGGTCCAAATAACTGTGCAGATTCGATAGACTTTCAATGGTTGTTGTTATTAGATTACGACAACTTAGCGCCGAACTGATCATAGTTTGGGTTTCTGTTAATAAATCGACAATTGCTTGCGATTTATTGTAATCGAAATCGTTAGTTTTTGGTAGAATTTCTGCTTCTAATGTCTCAATACGTCTCTCGATCACGTCTAAGGCGTCCATCCTACAACACGATTGATTTACCAAAATTAAACCATAAAACAAATTTTAAATTGTATTAAACCTGATTGGCATAGAAATTTAATCAATAATTAGAGTTTTTATCAAAAAATTTGGTTTATAAAAAAATGTAACCTGAAATTAACAAACGTCAAAATAGTGTCACAACAAAATATGCCACTGTTGCCAGTTTATAAATGCTACTTAATAAAAACTGTAATTAATAATGTTTAGACACAAATGATTTATTTTAAAAATGCAATTTCACTAATCGATTTTCGATAATAATTACAATCATTTCTGTAGTCGAATAATTTTATTTATCGAAGTCATAAATTAGAATTGGCAATATTGCATTTACTGTCATTAATTCGATATTGACAATGTTGTCAGATATAAGTCTAAAAATCGGTAATTTGTAAGAGAATTTAATTATTGCAAATTTTAAAAAGAATAATTATATTAGAATTAAGAATGATTAAATGTAAATAGGCCTTGATTGTTATTTTGTAATTTAATTAATAAAATATGTTTAATATTTACATTAATAATGGGATATAGGCTTGTTTTAATTTACAATAGTTGAAATTTATCTCCATTAAAAATTGAATAAATACTTAACTATAGCTTAGACTAATGTTTTCTCTGAATTTCTCTAAATTAAGATTAATTTGTAATGAAATATGCAGCTATTAAAATGCACATCAAGAAATATGTTGAAATTAAGATAGATGTGACAGCAGTGCTTTAACGCCCGCTAGTTAAATTAATCACATTGAAGTTATGCAACCAACAATACAAATATTAGGATACCTAACGTTCCAGTGATATGAATTTTTCGTTAAAGTCCACAAAATAACGCCAAATTTAATTGATTACAAATCGTTAAGAAATCATATACTTCAGATTTGATTATGTGTTACAAATAAGTAAGAAAATAATTTTTTTTTGTGTTGAATCGCCTAATTATTGATTAATTCCCATGAAATAGATGAATAGAATTCCAGTACGATTAGTAAATGAAAGTTGTGTTAAAATAGGAACATTATCAATAACATTAGATTAGTACCGTAAGTGGTAAAGTCGTTTAAAAGTCGCGAAATGACCTCTTTGTTACTAAAGCCACAGACACACATCTAACGATTGCATAATAGACTCATCTTTAACCGGCAATAAGGACGCATAGTTCTGTTTTATTTATACGTTTTTCGTTCATTTTGCACAATTTTCAATATCTAATACTTCGAGACAACTAATTTGTTTTTGGAACAAATAAGGAAACTGGTAATATAACGGGCGCTTTCGCCGATCCTAATCGAAAATCGGATCGATTTCGTGTCGAATTCAGATGACCCGTTAGAATTTTCACGCCTAATACTGCCATAATTAAAATATATCGGATTTAATCACGTAATCGATACAGTAGTAGATCTTGTCTTCAATAATTTATAATAATAGCCTTGATACCTATCGTGTCATCAATAGAATGTGTTGTAATGATTGTCATTGTAAAAGATTATTGTGACAACAATAAACAATTTGAAAATAACAAATAATAGAAGGAAATTCTTTAAAGGTTAAACGGATCGTTCTCTTGTGAATCTATTGAAGGAACGCGTCTATATCTCTAAATAATGTAACACATTGTTTTACGTAACTTGAACAACAAACAAGAAGAAGAAGAAGAAGAACAGCACGAATGTGCGGTTTATATTTTATTACTGCCATCAGGGTAGTATCGGATTGTCAATAAATTAGACAATTCTAAGTACGGATCTCTATTTCTATTGATAATAAATTCAAACGTTTTAAAATCGAATAATATAAGGGGAGAAACAGGTGCGCAATTGTGGAATTCAGCCACGTCATCTTGAAAAAAACCGCTATTAGAAAAATCTCTTTGAACGTTCCAAACATTAATTAAGCTTTCCACCTACGGTCAATAAAGTGTTCTTTTATGATAATAGCAAATGATAGTAGTCGCAGTCTTTGTTTGAATTGAGACATGGATTAAATCATGATGAGTTAACCTAATTAGGATTGGCATGTTCACGAGTACGGCATTCTCTAGACATGTCTTCAAATCAATATTTTATTGGAATCATGTTGAAATATCTCTATTGATTAGTCGAAAAAGAAAATAAAAATGTTAATGGATCATCACCATCTGTACAATTACAGTTTCGGTTGCAGCTACCAATATTGATGGGTTTTTTTTATTGAAAGACGATTCGAATTGCAATTTAATTACACTGTTGACATTAACATTTCACCACCTTCTTTGGTTAATTTTGTAACACATTAAATGAACACACAGTCTTCATAAATTTCATCCATCAAGGGATCAATCGGCAGTGAAGAATTTTTATGATTTTGATGAATTAAACATCGCGAATTGACCCTACAGATGGCCGGATTTTTGTGGAATTTCTCAAATAATTCTTGTAGAAAAATTGAATTGAAATTGTTGGATAGTTGCGGTCCATTCGGGGAGAAGTCGAGAATTTATGGGTGATTACGTGAAAGGCCGTTTTGGTCGTATAAACAAACAAACAAACACATCCTTTACTTTTATTTTTCATGAAGGAGATGATGATCTCGTTTCACTGTTCTGATTAATTCAATAGAGTGGGGTGGTTTCTTACAACAGTTTTAAACTATATAAAGACAAACATTTTCCAACAATTACCAGTATAGTTAGTTAGTTAGTTAGTTTTACTAAATACAAATACATCTAGTTAACAATGGGCATTAAAAGTATCCTTTTAATAGAAGTGGTAAGTTAGATGAATTACACCATCTCTTTGTTTCTTCAACCAAATTTTAACAGACACTGGCGGCTATCCTCTTCGCTATCACTACAGCAGCAAAACTAGATAACGTCTATTTACCACCAAATGGCGGCAATGGAGCCGGCGGTAACGGTTTAGTTGGCCCAAAACCCGGTGGAAACGGCGCCCGTCCCGGTGGCGGTGGCGGTAATGGTGGTAATATTATTCCTATTATATCCTTCGAAAATGTAAATAACGGCGATGGAAGCTACAAATATAGGTAATTCTCAAATTGTAAAATTTCAATTTTAAACGAAATTAATGAAATATTTTAGTTACGAGACTGGTAATGGAATTAAAGTCGAGGAACAGGGTGAATTGAAGAACGCCGGTACGGATGATGAGGCCCAATCGGCCATTGGTTCGTTCTCATTTAAAACACCCGATGGACAAGAGATCAAATTGGAGTATACAGCTGATGAGAATGGATTTGTACCGAAAGGTGATCATTTACCGACACCGCCGCCAATACCGCCAGAAATCTTGAAATCTTTGGAAGAGAATGCTGCTGAAGAGGCTGCTGGTGGTGGAAATGGTGGTGGTAATGGTGGAGGTAATGGTGGTGGTAGCGGCGGCGGTAGCGGAGGAGGTAGCGGCGGCGGCAACGGTTTCGGTGGCGGTAATGGTAATGGTAATGGAAATGGTGGTTATCGGTACTAAACTTAGATGAAGAACTATTTTAATGTTTATTCTCAACATTTTCCATTTGTATAACTTATTTTCTTGATTATAGTCAGGATTATTACTACGATTATTATCATTATTATCACATGTTATGCTTTTTTATTGTTGTAGTGATTAAGTTTAACGTTGACGACTTGTGCAATGGACTGGTTTATTGATTAACGATCATTAACAAATTGTGATTAATTTTTTATGTATAGAAAGCACTTCACAGAAAAAAACGTACCTATTCTTTAATATAAAGATTGCTAAGCCGTTTTTATATTAAAACAGTCACTATTTTAATAATGGAATACGTTAATCGGTAGTGAAACTTTCAGAAAAAAATCTACGGAAATTTAATAATGAGCAATAAATGAAATGAATGACAAATTTGTGTTTTTTTATAACAATACTTTAATCTCTAGACAGTGTCGGAGTGGACCATTTTGGCCCCGGTGGAGATTCAAAAACTCACTAGATCTTTATCGATGTAGCGTGCGACAAATGATCAACGGTTTCTGGCTCGTTTTCTAACAGATTTTAACGACCGAAACGAAATTGGCAAGATTTTAAGGTGCAATTTTCTAGAACCAAAAACTTTCAGGGATGCTCCTTAAAATTCTCCTAATACTCTTTGTTCTATCTCCAGAAACAAGCGAGTTTTCGATTATTAAATATTGGTATTTCTCGACACTAAATTAAAAAAAGGACCTTCAATTGTTGGTACTTTTCCGGAAAATTTCTTGGAGATTTCTAACAACCTTTCATTATTCAATGAGTTCTTTTAGTGGCTTTTGAAATTGCGATGTCATCCTGGATTCAAAGTTGACGTCTTCTATTTTTATTCGTTTTTGAATTATTCACAATTTTCCGTGTTCTTGAAATTCTCTTTCGTTCAAGATTATAGATCTAGGTGTGGCATATTATAAAAGCAAATTTGTAGTTAATAATCCAGAATCAATTGACGTTATTCTTTAATTAAACTAATTAAGTTGATGACTATTCAAATCAAATTTAAATTTATATTTTATATAAATGTAGAATTAGGCGGAAAAACCTTCATAATTTAATGTGAATTTTATCACTAAAAACTAAACCTAGTATCATCCCGAAAATCGTTAATATTAAAGCATTCAAAATGGACTAGAATCTGAAAATATTTTCAAAAAAACTTCAATACTTATCAGGGACTGTCGCTGTAAATCCTCCTGTATGTCCCAAATTGAAATGCGGTGGTGTTCTGCAAAAGTCTGGATCTGCATTCTTATTTCAGGACAATTTTGGTAGCATTACCTCAACAAAAATGCCGATCATATTTCGATTTTATACAGAACGTGTTTTGATAGCTTTCGGTTTCAGTTTATAACGGAATTAAATGTAAACAAACCAGTGTCTCTAGGTCAAATTTCAGCTATTCTAAGATTTGACGGCATTGGAATCAACCTTGTTGCGTAATATTGTGGATGGGTTGCACAAAAGTCTCTACGATTGCTTTCACAATTTTTTCCAATTCGTGTCGATTTGCTTTTCTAAATTTGAAATCAATCGAATGAATTATTCCCAGCGATGATTTGTTGCCGGATTATCATTACAATTAGGACAATCGACGATATTATCGCGGATTTCTCAACGTACCAGATTAACTATAAATTATAGAAGAATAAGAGTGGAATATTGAATTTTCTAAATGACTATTAATTTTTTATTATTATAAAGAATTGCGCAATAATTGTATCAATTTTAAGAGACTACCAAGATTCTCAGATATTTCGTGAGTTTTTTTGTTGAAATTTCATCAATTGGAAATTTATTAATCATCGATGATTTAACGTTAATTAAATGAGAAAAACATCAGATCCTCTGATAATCACAAGGTTGATATGGTATAACTAATGGAATGACGTTTTTTAGTATTTATTTCAATGCTTAAATTGTTTGTTAGCTTCTGTTAAGAAAATCGTTCGATGTAGCAAAATATTGTTCAATATTAGATTATATAATAGTAATATTAATAATGAATTAAGATTTCAATAGTGACCTTTCGGTTTTCTAAAAGGTTTACAACACGATTCTCTTAAAAACAGAGGCTGTTAATCTCGCAAATGCCGGCAGTATAGGACCTTTCGACTTAGTGCCTAGTTCAAAACCTAAAAATTTGGAAATGACAGGTTGAGATTTATTGATAAGCGACGTTGATTTGGCTAACCGTTTTCTTTTTAACTGAAACTGTGTTCGGACGGAGATAAATTCGTGGAGGAATTGAAAGATTTCCAAATTTTCAGTGGGGCACAGAAAAAACAGTAAATTCGATATGAATCAGTTCCGAAAATCAACAATGTTGGCTTGAATCGATCGATAGAGAACGAGTGAGAAACGAATTGAAACCAGTTGAATAGGTCAGGTTGTATTTGTTCGACTATAATTCAGTTTCGTAACGGCGCTCAAATTCGATTCCGTGTTCGGCGATCGAAAAATGTCGCGAGCAAACTACAAATTACGGTCGATTCAAGGCAGATGATCGGGAATAAATTGCAAAATGTCATTCGATATTCAGAGAAAGTTTGCAATAATCGTCGATAAAATTCATAATACAAAATAAATTTTAAAGATTTTACAATTGAAATTTGAGACCGAGATATCCGGTATTGGCGAAAAAACCTGAAATTCCTGAATTCCAAACGAACTACGTGTGAAAATAAACTTGACCTTTTTTCGCGTACCCATCGAAAAATTGAGTAACTAAATTAAAGGTCAATTAGTTTACGTTTTTTATTATTTTCTCGTCTAATAATTATTTAGCCATTAAATTAAACGTTATCGCACTTAGAGATGTTGAAATTGTAGTATTGAGGAGGAATCATCGGAAAACGATTCGAGCACGTTTTCTTTTAAAACAACAACAGAAAAAAGAACAATCCAACCTTCAACTTTACAACTTTATTATAATTCGTGTTGTACACATATGAGAAGACGTTCACTTTAATTTTTATTCTCGAATTAGATAAATTTGCAAATTCTACACTGAATTTCGTGTAACTATAAATACTTACATCATCGAAATTAAAATCCAAAGCCTTCATATTTCAATGTTGTTCCTATAATTCGTCTTCTTTAATCATAAATTACACAACTCTTGAGTGGAGAGAAAAAACAACAAAGAAAATCTATGTTGTTGTTCTTGGCTTTCTCTTCATTGCTACAATCACACGTATTCATAATCGGCTTTATTGTATTCATGACAATCGTATTTGTTTAATTCAACGAAATTCGATAAATTCCAACGATAATGAAAGTGAATTTGGTTGCTTTTTTCGATCTGGAATCATTCCAACTTTCATTGAACTTGACACAGGATGAAAGTAAAATTCTTGTTAGTGGTACAGTGACCTAGAATTTGCAAAAAACTAGTTTAAAACTAGTCTAATATTATGAATAATTCAACAGTCTTCTAGTTTAATTGCCGATAAAGCACTAATTGAGCTGTAACGTTTATTAAAAAAAACTAAAAACTCAAGTGGTTTATTTTAACGTATTGAGTAATTGTTGTAAAACATAAATGACTTTACCAATTTGTAATAAATTACCGATTATCGTGTGTTGTTACTGTCGCTGTTGGCGAAAATTTAGCAATGTCGATGGGGGCGACAAAAAATTACTAAATTTCCACCATTTGTGTCCCGTTTATTTCGATAAGGGTCCATGTGAAGGCTGCTATAATGTCGTTAAATACAAATTTGCAATAAACCATCAAAAAGACGGGGACAAAAAATTGTAAAAACAACGGTGACATTTAAACATTTACAAAATTCAGCGGTCAAAGTGGGGGGTAAATTCTTCATTAAAGATGAAGAAAATATGATGATGTTGTAGGAGGGTTTTGTGGCTTTTTATTTTTCAGGACCAAAGGTGTGTAGGTGGGGAGATAGATTCGTACAGTTTCTATAAAGTATAAATTGTGGATTTGTTCAACTAAATTCATTACACAGATCCATAGTTGTAACGGAAATTTGATAAGAACAAACATGAAGGTGATTGTAAGTATTATAAGTGTATCGTGAATTTCAATGTGTGTGCATAGTGATTTAATCCCATCAAACGTGACGTTTTCCTATTCAATTTCCTGTAAATCTCTAGCCAGTCATTATCGAATCTCCGTGATGCTCAAACTCAACCAACAAATGGATAATTGAGGCTATTGTTGGCAATTTTGTGTTGTAACAATACGACAATTATCCGATTAATTCTAGTTTGACTGCTATTAATTCTGAACGTTTACAGATTTGTGCGTTTGCACTGATTGCAGCAACAATAGCCGCCCCACAGGGCCCATCAACGGAACCCGTACCGATTCTACGCCAAGAACAGGAAGTCAATTTCGATGGCACCTACAAATGGAGGTATAACTCGGACAAAATCGTTAGAACCTGCTGATAAAACATTGATAATTACAGTTATGAGACTGGTAACGGTATCACTGCCGAAGAGCAGGGCTTTTTGAAGAATGCCGGCCAACCAGAACAGGAAGCCCAAGTTGCCCAAGGACAAGTCCAATATACAGCACCAGAAGGGCAAGTGATCCAATTGAGCTACATCGCCGATGAGAACGGTTTCCAACCGCAAGGCGAACATTTACCGGTACCACCGCCGATTCCACCAGCGATCCAACGGGCTTTGGACTATTTGGCCACTTTGCCATCAACACCCGAGCCGAGTCGGCGATAATTTTCGAATATTTTGAATTCAATATGCACATAAATACAAATGCACACAGACAAGATTTACATACACGTATTTACTAATTCTATTAAATAATAATGGGCTAACATAAATATATTCAGGTACCTTAAATATAAGATTTGCCAATTCAGTATATGTTATATCTACATGTATATCGGTATAATAAAGAGCGGTTTCTATTGAATCAATCAAATTTTTACGACTCAAATTTACATCTTCATTTAGCTAAAATCCTAGTATAATTGTAATTATCTGATAATTATAGACAATTTATAATCGAAAATCTATGATGAAATTTAAATAACCATACATTTGTTTATCTATAGAAAATTTTTAGAATTTGAGATAATTTACGAAAAGAATGCATTGTTGGTTGTATACTTAAAACTCTATCGTTATTTTCACGAAAATCTAGTGTTCAATGAAAAGTTATATCATCAATTAAAAGCGTGAAAATTAAAATAAACATTGATAAAATATATCAGTACATAAAAAACTTAATTTGAAATCAAAATCAATAAAATAAAGCACCACTAACTAAAAATAGCAAGAAAATATTTTAAAATTTGTTAAAAACAACAACACTACACTGTTGAAAACATGAATTTTGAGGTTAAATTTATGAAATATAATAAATGAAAATCGTTTAGTTTTTCAATAGTACCAATACAAAGGTGCAAATTTTACTAGCAATTTCTATTTAGAAGTTATTTATCTTTGAATTGTAAGTTTGGCAGATAATTCAAAATTGTTTATATGGCTGGATTTATTGTAACTTTGAACTGTAATTTCAATATTTGTTGTATATTTTATGTATTTGAAAGTTTATAAAAAGAGATGATTGCTTAAAATAGTCGATGATTATTTAAATAATGACAATTCAAACTTAATTAATGGATAAATTATTCAAATATCGAAATATTCTGTATTTTCTATCGGTAATTTGACTCTTTTAGGTCGAGTTAGTGACCTGATTGAGCATCGTTTATAATAGCGAATTTCTTACCAATATCACGATCTTTTCCCAATTCCCCATAACGACCCAAATAAGAAATGCAAATAGTTAGAACGGCAGATGGGTGGTAGACTTTCTCTCCGGTTGTTACATAAAATATCTGAATTTAGCCCCATTGACATTATCGACCCATCCTTTACACAATCAAATTTCATAGCAAAATCGCCAACAGTGGGGACTTTTCAATTTAACTATAAAATCGGAGAAATTCCGGTCATTTTTACCAAAACACCTACCCACTTTCGAATATCAATTAACACATAAAATGCAATCGGTAAGTGTTAATTTAATTCATCTGTGAAGGCACTCATTCGATTTAATTTCTAGTCCATTGTTGTAATTGTCGCAATTTGTGTGGCTTTAACCCAAGCCCGACCGCAACACTATGACCCGATCCCGATAGTCCGCCAGACTGGCGAAATTAACCCGGATGGCAGCTACAATTACGCCTACGAAACCGGCAATGGGATCTTCGCCGAAGAACAGGGCTATTTGAAAGACCCGGAAACTTTGGCCGCACAGGGACAATACCAGTACCAGAGTCCTGAAGGGCAGGTTGTTCGTCTAACGTACACGGCCGATGAGAACGGTTTCCAGCCGCAAGGGGAACATCTACCGACACCACCGCCGATTCCAGAAGCCATCCAAAGAGCGTTACAATATTTAGCTAGTCTACCACAAAAACAAGAATAATATGTTTGAATGTTGTTTAATAAATTATTTTTAATAGAATCATTAGTATTTCCTTTATTGATTTTACGACCTTTAGAAAGTGAGCGTTGTAGAGATGGTTGCTCAATTTGAGAAATTCTTGCACAATACAGGGGAGTTGTTTGGAGAGATTCAATTTAGCTGCAATAAGTCCCTGTTTTGTTGCTGACAATTATGCAATTTACACTCATACTTTGATCAATTGCTTGGTATTGAGACTATAAATAAATGATAGATGAGATTAGAGAATTTAATGTGCAAACTTTCACAAGATGTCCTTTTGTATGGGAATACTCTTTGAAATTTGACACGAATAAGCCAATTCTAGACGGTTTTCGTGTGTCTATAAAATAGCACAATATCCCCTCTATTTGTGTTATTAACTGGCTATTAGGAAGACTCTTGTATAATGGAATTTCGTTAAATTATTAAAAGACCCGACTAAAAATATTAAATGTAAGATTTCTGCATTTTTACAAGGATGGACGCAATAGTTGAAAGTATCACACGACAAATTCATGGGAATCATCTAATAAATAACGACTGGAACGAGACATAAAGAGAAAGAGAGATTAACTAAATTTACATAAATTAAATAATAGGAATAAGAATAATAAAAGTAGAGAAATTTCGAAATATCCAACAAACCGAATTTTTGTAATCCACCTAAAGTAGAGGGAGATATATTCTAGATCGCCTTAATAATATAAAACACCGGATTTTTTCCCGATTCTATCACAAACCACCACCAAAGACAGCCAATATCAAGCCAATCTATCAATTAATCAAAACAATGAAACTAATCGTGAGTTAAATCGAAATTAATTAACAAAATAAATCGAATTAATTGTAAACTTTCAGGTATTCTCTCTAATCAATCTAATTGTTATCGTTAATTGTAAACCATTGAACGGTAACGAACAAATACCGATTTTGCGACAAGAATCCGAGGTGAATCCAGATGGCACACACCATTATTTATACGAGACGGGTAACGGGATCTACGAGGACCAACAAGGCTACCCTAAAGACAGCGAAACTCAAGCCGTCCAAGGCCAATACCAGTACCAAAGTCTGGAAGGACAGGTGATCCACGTGAGTTACACTGCGGACGAGAACGGGTTCCAGCCGCAAGGTGATCATCTACCAACACCGCCACCAATTCCGCCAGCGATACAGAAAGCTTTAGAATATTTAGCCACACTGCCACAACACCATGAAAATGAACAATACAACTGAAATTTTGTATAAAAATTGTTTGGTAATAAATTAATTTAATCACAATCGAAAGATTCGTTTTACTTCTATGTTCTCAATGTTAAAACTGGAATATTCACCCTGTCTGATGGTGGTTCTTTGAACGTAAAGAGCATATTTAATTATCCTGATATTCGTGTATTTTGTGGTCGTTTGAAGATGAAGAAGTAGAGGAATTGTAGGACACTCCCAATTCGTTCAAATATTAATAAACGTTGCCTGTAATTAGATTTTGAAATATTTAAAAATTCGTGATACTTTTCACTCATTAAAATCAAAGACTTGTCGTTTTACAATAGATACTTCCCACTCATTATTAATTAATTAATTATATATAACTTCAAGTAAATCACTCGGCTATTGTTAGTAGTTTCTCAGGTAGCGAACGGGGCACAAGATGATTGAGATAATCGACAATTAAGTTCGATTCTAATCGAAAATATCGTTGAAAATTTGTTGATAAGATTTGATAATTCGATTATTTGTGGCTACTTTATTAAAATTCTACAACTCTATTTATATTTTCAACGATTTACAAATTTGAGCGATTCCAACGAAGCTATAGTAAGAAGATGGATGGTAATTGTCAATTTTACAAGTAATTTATGAAATATTTCAGGCATTTATCGGGAGACTGATTGTGAACTCTACAATAAACCAAATTTCAGAAAGAGTGGCTGAAATTCAAGTTTTTCCCGATATTTTCAGCGTCTATTTCCGAGAGATTTTCAAAATTTACAGTGGATTCAATAACCTAGCTGTAAGTTGGCAGTTTTCCCGGTTATTCAGCGAGTAAGTGGAATTGCACAAGTTAATGTTGTAAATATTGAAATTCAATAATTGCAGGCGTAATAAATTGTGTACAATTCTTATTGTTGCGAATAGTTATTGTGCAGGAAGGCAGATTTTACAACTTAACACTACAATGGAAATGCCATAAACGAGGCGATTTCATTTATAAGTGTGGAATCATTCAAGTTTTAGACGTATCTGTTTAATTGCACAATTATTGAAGAAATTGATGTTTATTGTAATTGATTTGAAGCACAATAAGCACTGTAGAAGAGAAATCGCCGTATTGAAGAAATTTACAAGTAGTTCGATGTGAGTTTTTTATAAACAATAAAAATGCACAAAATAATCCTAGTTTTTAATCACTCAACTCTGATGTGTCGCTAGCACGCAGATAACCCAAATTTTCAATAAAATTTTGGGGTTGTCTGGATTTAAACGATGTTATTTTATGATTTCAAACGATCCGAAAACTCTTACTTTTATCATTTAAATTATAATTTTGCAACTGTGCCCAATCAGTGCTAGTTTATTTCAATTTTTGAATATGATTATACAGAATACTGGAATATTTTCGAAATGAAACATTTTTTTAAAGGCCCGAGAAACGTCTCGGTATAAGGTAATATAAAGCTCTAAGACAGACTTCTTGATATGAGGCCCTGGATAAGTGAATATCTCGAAGCTCTCAATAGTTTAAATGCGAATTGTCTCCATGGCGAATCGATTATATTTAATTGTCTGTTACAAATGAATATTATTGACCTTTAAGTTGTCTGTATTAATATCAGATACGTAACAATTAACTTTCTAACGCATCTGCCCCTTACGTAACCGTCGTGTTATTCGTTCTCTTTCACGTATTGTCTCGTACCGGTTATGATAAGAGATTATCAATGGCATTTTTTGGCGAATTATTGAACATCAGCGACGATTACAACCTTGACAACTGGCATTTTTCAATCTTTACTATTTTACGAAATGTCTCTGATTAACATAAAAACCATGGTATAAATAGTGCGACTGAAACGACCAAAATCACATTCAATCAAACAGCTTCATCTAGTAAAAATGAAAACCTTCGTAAGTATTAAAAAGCTAATTGATAATTTGGTTTAATTCGAAATTTTTTGTAGGTAATTGTTGCTTTCTTGGCCGCTACCGTTTACGGTGCCCAACAATACTCAGGCAGTGAACGCGATGCCCCGATCGTCAGTCAGGATCAAGAAGTCAATTTTGACGGGTCGTACCGTTCATCGTACCAAACCGGTAATGGAATCGTAGTCCAAGAACAGGGTGTTTTGAAATCGAGCAAAGACGGCGATGCTGAAGAAGTACAAGGTTCGTTCCAATACACCGCCCCTGATGGCACACCGATTTCCCTACAATACGTCGCTAATGAGAACGGTTTCCAACCACAAGGCGCCCATTTGCCGGTACCACCGCCAGTCCCAGCCGCTATTTTGCGCGCTTTAGAATATATCGCCGCCCACCCACAAGCCGAACAACAACAACAACAACGACGATTCTAAATTAACCGCTGTATATTTCTAGTTGTTAATGATTTTTTTTTAATTTAAAATAAATACATTGCAAATACACAATAAAATCTCTATTTATTACTCATCTACATACACTACAATAACAAAAGATTTACTTAAATCGCTTCACCGGTTGTTCCTCTTCAGGATGAGCAGCATTCCAGTCGAGCGCCCGTTGGATCGCCGCCGGAATCGGCGGTGGTGTCGGTGGCACCGGTAGATGCTCACCTTGCGCCTGGAAACCGTTCTCATTTGCGACATACTGGATAACAATCGGCTGTCCTTCCGGCGATGTGTACTGAAACGAGCCTTGCACCTCTTCAATTTCGTTATCTTTACTGCCGGCATTCTTCAAAACGCCTTGTTCTTGGGCAGCGATCCCGTTACCGGTTTCGTACGACAATCGATACGAACCGTCGAAATTCACCTCTTGGTCTTGGCTGATTATCGGGATTTTCTCATAGCCGGTCAATTGAGCCGTTAAGACCATCGTATAGAGGGTGCATAATGGGATAAACTTTAAAATATTAGGATAAGTCGAGACAATTCTTGTTTATACTTACAGTAATCAACAGCATTGTTGTGGATAATAACGTTGCCATTCTCTTATTCGCTATTTATACTGTTGTAATTAGAGATGGGTAAGGACAATCTAATGTACTTGGACTTTCTATTAAAGCCTTATTCTACACAATTATAAAGCAGAATTGATTGAGATTGTTATCCGTTTGTATAAACTTTTAGAAATCTCCGAAATTAGGACGGACGGTTTAAATTTGGTGGAGGCGCCGGGCAATTTCCACCCAAACACTACCAATTTAGAATATTTAGAAATAGTAGAATTACCATTAATTATAATCGTAAATATCACAAGATTTTATTGGATTTCGTTTGGAAATTGTAGAAAAATGAGGAACTCGATTCCATTTTTCGATTACAATTGAAAAATGTCATGTCCTTCACTAATAGTTCATAGCCTTACAACTGTTGGTATTTAGAAAGAATTGTGTTAGAAGCATCATTATCATACCGTAAATAGTTGGAAAACTCGAGTAAACTCGTTACAACCTTAACCTTAACAGAATAGTCGTTAAATGAAGATTTATGGCATTCCAAATAGTAAAAAAAACCATCTTTATCGATTGATTAATGAGGATGTGTTTGATTATTACAGAAATATTTCGAAGATTCTGGATTAAGTAACGATATCCGTTGTAAATGTCAGTTAATGTTGCGTTCACATTACAACCGATAGAACCTTATGGTAATAATCGATTAGTCTAATTCAACAAATTATTAAAAAAAATTCTAATCAACATTAGATTATTGCTAGTAATTTAATCAATACTTTATCGATTTCAATGTTGTTGTTTATTATTGCAGAAAATTATATATTCACGAAATTATTAATTTATGAATATTTTTTCGTCGAGGTATAAGTTATTGTTGCAACTTTTACATCATCAACCGGATTTTACCATTTGTAATTTTCTACACATTAAGTAACAATTATCCTCTAGCTGCAAACTACAATTAGAATTTCTAATTGATTTATTAATCTTTACAAATTTCGGTTATTCCATTCTACTACATCGTTTTAATTTTTAATTGTAGTGAAATAAGTTGTAAGGCACTTTAATCATAGACATTACAGCTAATTATTGCAACGTACAATCTTGTAAATTGTTAAAATTACAACTAAAGGGCACAGAATTATGAATTTCTATAATTCGAAACGATTAACTGTTAATTTAGAATGTGCGAATTCAATTTAGAGAAACTTATATGCAACTTGTTTCTATTGAAGTGTCATCTGTCATTTATATTGAAGCGTAAAAGACACTTCTTTGAACTTTAATTGTTAATTCAATAGACGAAGAAGAGCAAAAACTGCTGTTGCAAGCATCAAAATACAGGTTTTCACTTAGTAAGAGTTCTTGTTCTATAATTTTTCTTTTTTCGTTATTTATATTTGTACTGGTAATTTTCATTTTAACATTTCGTAAATGTTAAATAGAGTTGAAATAAGTTAAAGTTCGAATTTGATGTAATTTTTTCGTTATTCAGAATAAATGCCATCTCTACAAAATTCACTACGTTTCAAAAAATAATAATAAGAATGAGAAGAAAGCAATAACGGAAATTGATGTAAAATTGTATTGTCGATTCAAAAGATGTTACGAAATCGGGCATCTAGGTTAGAGGTCATGTTTCCCCTATTATTTCCAATTATTATCCAGAAAAAATGGTGAATAACGAAATTTATGTGTTTCGAAGACTCGCCTTTCTTTTATTAGCGAAAAAAATTGTTTATTGTCCTTCAAACTGGCGTTAAACGCTTTGAATTTTGATCGAAATGAAAAAATTACCGCATATTGTTATATTGTACAAAAAACAATCTCTCTAAACAATCTTCATTGGGTGAGGGTATGCCTACCAATTTGCCCCATGGCTCCATAGATGCGACTATAAATTTGATGGTAACTTAACCGTATCTTCAGTGTTTTAGTGACCACCAACATGAACTCTTTGGTAAGTGAGAAGTTCTTATTTTATACAACTAAATTATTATTATTATCATTATTATTATTATTATCATCATTATTATTATTATTAGATTATCTTCTTGGCTGTATTGGGGTGTGTAGTAGCCCAGGGCCGTTATCGGCCCGTACCAAACATCCAACCCGGGCAAATAATCGCAATTTTGCGCCAATCTCAGGATGTCAACTTCGACGGATCCTACCAATGGAAGTTCGTATTGTACCCCTAAAACCACCACTATTACTAATAGCAATTATCTTAAACAGTTACGAAACTGAAAATGGTATTTCCGCCCAAGAACAGGGCCAGTTGAAGAACGCTAACTCGCCGGATCCAATCCAAGAGGCACAGGGACAATTCCAATATACAGCCCCAGATGGTACCCCGATTTCCCTACAATACGTCGCCAATGAGAACGGCTTCCAACCGCAAGGTGCCCATTTACCGGTACCACCACCGATCCCACCAGCAATCCAAAGGTCTTTGGAATATAACGCTGCCCATCCGGAACAAGAGGAAGGTGGTAATCGAGGAGGATTCAGACGACCTTAGGCCCTTTATTAATGTTATTATCAAATGCGATAATCTTTTGTAATATATAAATAACGGCATGTGATTATGTTTTTTACGTATAAATAATTATAATGTTATATTTTTTTATATCTAAAAAGAACAAAACAATATAAAGAGTATTGAGAAATACAATCGTATTTTTGATTTTCTTCAAACAATAAATCACACCAAACGACACAACAAAGTTGAATAAATTATTAAATATAATAAAAGTACGACTTAACCATCAGGTTACATCATTGACCTGTGAAACAGGTGTGGAGGTGCAGATTAAAGATTCAAACTAATATTATTATAGTCTGACATTTAAAATGTTGCTTTGCATGAATTTCACATAAATGGAAATGTCACAATTATTCATAATTTGGGAAATTTGCATTGAAAAAATGCCTTTTAATCAAATTAATTAATACATTTTCATCATTTTTATGGAGGATGAACAAATGATTGATTATAAACAACAAATTCCTTCAATATATCTCATTTGATTTGTTTCATAATTGGAAAAACTAACGATTAGAAATTGGTGGTTTTGATTCAGGTACTAAAAGGTTATTGGGTTTATTTTTGTTGTTAATTGACAGTTACATCTAAAGTTAATTGTAATGTTTTCATGTTTTCCGTCAATTTGAACGACAGCAATCATTATAATCCTGTATATTTAATAATAATCATTGTGAATCATCGTCGCTATTTTCGTCTGTTGAAAGGCCAGTGCGATAGGTTTTGGGCCAGAAAAGCTACAACGTCTTGAAATTTTGATTTCCATTGGATAATCTAATTACACTTAATCCATTTAATTTTGAATAATCTGCCAACCTAATAGTTCAAGGACTAGTAATTTTATATAGAAATAGGCGGTAAAATTTGCATCCTTACATTAGCACCACTGGCGGGTTCTTTTGTTTATGTGTCAAAAATTTAACCTCAAATTTGAATATGCTGTTTCCATATTTTTAATAATATTTCTTAATATTTTTAAACTTTATTTTGTAGATTTTTATTATGATTATCGTTTTATTGACATTTTCCGTGTAGTGCAACACGTTTTATTACTACTTATTTGAATATTACCGCTTTAAGTAGGTTTATCTAGCAGCACTTTACATCACAATTTTTATTTGAACAGCCTCAAAATCGGCGAGTTTCTATCTTAAAAATCGATTTCCAATCTTCATTATTGTTGCCATTCGGAGGCCTCAAATAAAAGGCTTCCGTTAGGCTCGTTCATGCGTTGAAACGGCCCTGACAGCAATTTTAGAAATTGGAAACCGTCCGATTTCGAGTATCTTTCGAAAACTAAAGAATTATTGGCAATTTAACAATTTGAAGTTCTTTGTTTGATTAATGAATTATCATTATCATAAATTATTAGGTGTTAGCATAGACGGGTCGACACGTAATTGTCATAGTTGTCAAATGTAAACAACTCAAAAATCAAAGGACAATTTTCTGTTATAATTTAAATGAAGGTCGAGTAGTTAAAAATTATGTAAATTATATTAATCTTAATGTTCAAAGTCATTTATTCAAACAATTATATTTTGGTTTCAACTGTACGTTCAATGATGATGTTAATGCATTGAACGCAACTCTTTTTTATTGGTGTAAATTTTGTGGCAGTTGCATAATCAATTCCAGTTATAAATAACGATTATTTCTTGATTCAGTACAGTATTATTGTGCATTAAGAGAGGAAAATGCATGCTTTACTAATTTTAGTGTTACTAATTTCGATACAAATCCGCAATATTGATAACAGTGATAAAAATGAAAATATGATTTTCGTCAACGGAGTTCAATACAGGTATGTAGAATTATTCAAATTTTATACAAATCTACATTTTTATAATTTTAGAATAGGTCCAGATGATCGAAATGTAGCTAATCAGCAGCCGCCAAGGGGGCAAAACGGTGATTTTTTGACCGTTAACGGGGCTCGCAATTCTATCGATTAGAGTGCATCGAATTAACAATAACCGATATGGATGTTCAGAAATAATAAAAGCACACAAAACGTCCACGATTATTATTTGTTTATTTATTTACCTAATCGTGTATCGCTGTTTTTTTTTGCGTTGAATTCATCTAGAGAATTCCAAGAGCACAATAAATAATGCAAATGATGTTCTTGACTTTTTAAGCGAAAAAAACGATTAAAATAAAATTTCCATTTCGAAAATTAATTCTATTTGATTTAATTTGAATTTTATATAAATCAATATCGATAAAACTATCTTTAAATTAAATAGATCATCGTTTGGCTCGATATTGTAGGTTTTATTGAAATTATCGCAATAATTTGCATTATAAATAGGAAGTTTTGGAATATTCGCGTACTATTCAGTAAAATCGCCGATAATAAAGGTGAAATCATTCATAATTTTTAAAACTTTCTGCATTATCAACAAGTTTCTGTTTTTGAAACTTGACGAGAATTGTTCAATTCAAAAGATCAATCCCAACAGAATAAATACAGGTAGTTTCAATTATTCGAATCAAAACTAGTTAAATTTTAAAATTTCAGCAGTACTTTAAGTGATGTCGAAATTGAAAAACAAGTCGAATCGGGGACTGAAGAAGAACCAAAAATCGATAATTTGAGTGACTATTGCAAGAAAACTAGTAAGTAAAATTACCATGATTTATCGTTAAATTGTCGATTTATTTGTATAAAAATGCAGAAAATACCAACAAATTGTCAGATTAAAATTTATATTTTCTCTCCATGCAAACAAATCAAAAGGTTAAATTGTTTAACAAAAATGCCTCTAGTAATCATTAGAAACATCCCACTGAGTATTTGTAGAAATTCCACCAAGTTAAGTGTAACTAAAGAATGTTGTTCACATTAAAAAATACAACAATGCCATAATCTTGAAACTAATTAAATATTCAGTATTGTTTCAAAATTATTGCCTGTTCGTTGCTCAATGTGAACATCTCTATGAATTTATTAATCTTTTATTCAAATAGTCTTTCTAGTAATGAAACAATAAAATTGGAAGTGTTTAATTTTACTTTGATTTAATTCAAAAATTGGGTGTTGTTCGTTTTGAAATACCACAATACCGAGTTTTACACGCTCGGAAAGATGCAAATTATTGAAAAATTGCATTCTCGGAATGGATGATGGGAAAATTACATTATCTTGTACCGAGAATCTACCATAAAGGTACTAAATTCTATAAATAACCGATTAATTAACACGAAACGAATCAATCTATCAGAAGAAACTCATCAAATCAACCGCAATGAAAATTACACATTTTTATTCTTATAATTACAGAAATTCACGAAAATTCCCCCGCAACGATTCTATATGATAACAGCAGAAACGGCTCCAAATTCCGCTTATCAACAATAAATTTCAGTTGTTAACCCCATAGATGTAAAACACCAATTTTCGAGCAACCTGAAAATGCTGAAATCTCACTAAAAATCATCGGATCGTACAGTTTTATCGGTACAGATGGGAGATTGTATCGAACTGATTATATCGCTGATAAGGGCGGTTATCATCCGACATTTAAAATCCAATCTTTACCGCGAATATCGAATGATGGCTCTTAAAACTTTGGGTGGCGGCGGACTCGGTTGAAATTGTGTCAACGGATGACTTAAATTGAGAATTTCGAAGGTTAAAGTTAATTATATTGAATTATGTACTATTATTACAAGTTTTATTGTTGATGTTTATTTATTTTGTTTATTGTTTAAAAATTGTTTTGTTGTAATTTCTATTGAATTAATTGTGCATTTGTTAAATAATCAGGAAGAATATTGTCGACTTGAATCGGGGCTTTGTTTGAAATAAATGTTAAAGTGTAGCCCCTTTAAAATCTTCTATAATATGCCACAATTATATAAATGATAATAATAGAGGATAAATTTTAGAGAAAGTCGATATCGAGACGAATATTACATAAATGTACCAATTTTTCTAGGAAATCTTGCAAATAAAACACGAAGGTCGTTTAGATTAGGATTGAATTAATTATACATTAATTTCATCGAAAATTCGTCAGTATTCAGTTTTGACCGAAATCACCGACTTGTGCATCAATCACTAAAAGAATGAAATTTTCCATAATTCTACTATTATTCTACCAAATCAACAATTACGTTTCCAGTGATAACCAACTAGCACCATCCAGTAAAATTGAGCGTTTCAACAACGGTTACAAATACAGGCAAGTTTCCAATTTCGTCTAAAACCAACAAATCTACAAACAAATTTTAGTATTAAAACGGCCCATATAGTCCGAGTTGAAGAGGCTCATTTCAACCCACACAAACCAGAAGTCAGCGTCGTTGGGGCTTATTATTTCAATGCAACCGATGGCAGGACGTATCACGTTAGGTACGAGTTCAACAAGAAGGGTTACTCGGTTAAGTTTGGTACAGGAGCAATTGTTATCGATTCGAGAATCGGGGCGCCGGCGATAAAGAGTCTTGTCGGTGGTGGATTGGGTTAAATTCTGTTTTTTTTTCTATTGAATAAACTATAGATTAGAATTTGACGTTTTAAATCCCTTTATAAGAATTTTGGAAATGAAAATTAAGTAACAGTTACAGGAGTGGTAAAAGAAGGTCATACGAATTAAGATTTATTTCCGTCAAATATTTTTATTCAGTACCAGTTGTGTACTCTTACCGTTTGTTTGTAAATATGAAATTTTTGGTAATAGCGCTATTTCTACAAAAAATCAACGAATATCATTGTCAAAACAGTAAAGAAAATGGAGAGATTGAATTTACACAAAACAACAATGGATATTCATACAGGTACGTTGTTTACAACAATTCTCACGCAACTATCGTTGTTTCTTCCAGTTTTAGTACGAAGGAAATAAAACGCAACGAAATTGCAACTTACGATCCAAATAACCCGAATGATATCCATTTGAATGTCGTCGGTTCTTACAGTTATAAAGGGACAGATGGTAAGTCATACCGCGTCGATTACGAGGCGAACGATCGCGGCTTCTTACCAAAATTAACAATAACTAGTTCAGGTGAACTTAATCCAACTGTACAACGTATTGGGACGCCGGTTATAAAGAGCCTTGCTGGCAGCGGTATAGGCTGAGTTATTATTATTTTTTAAATTGTAAATCTATTAGTTAATAAATCATGTTCCCTTATACGGCAAAATTTTCACCTTGACCCTAAATTAGACAACAAAAAAGAGACATCGAAAAGGTTAACAATAGGCGAGGTGTTCAAGATTATTGTAGTTCTTCAGTCGGTCTCAAGCTGCAAGCAAACATGAAACTTGCAATAATTCTATTTGTAATTTTGTATCTAAGCGGAGAAAATTTCGGCCAGAATCCACTTAAAGATGATGATCGTGTTTTTGTTACACGAACTGAAGACGGATATTCTTACAGGTCTGTTATTTATTTATAATTCTGTTTCTTAATTGTATTTTTTTCGAAAATTTTAGCTTCCGTACGAAAGATATCAGTCGCTATGAATCGGGCGCATTTACCAAAACTGATAAGTCTGATAATCCCGTATTAAACGTGTTTGGTACATATAGATTCATTGCAACTAATGGAAAAGTGTATTTTGTTAGTTATAAGGCTAATGATAAAGGCTTTTATCCGGTGATAACACTTGGGGATACCTTGGCGCCTGTACCTCAGCCCATTCTTGGAACAGCGGTTATTAAAACATTAGGCGGTAGCGGAATTGGTTAAATCTCCAATATAATAGGCGATTTTTTTATAATTTCTATTGTTGCTTATTATTTTTGTAGAACTAAAGTCAATAAAGCCTTTTCTGTATAAAGTTTTCATTATAGATCCTTGTTAATGCTAAAGGTGATTATCCCGATTTGACTCGAATTTCTTGTTATTAATAAAAAAATTGTGAATTTGACAGACTTATCAAGGCTAGATTGATAAAAAATTCGTAAGAACGCAAATTTATTGGAGAATCTTCATTTCAATCGCAGTTTAGTGATGACTGTTGAACCTCGCAGTATGAAATTCGTTATAATCCTACTCATAATGCTCAATCAAATTTGTGGATATTTATCAAGAGCTGTCGACAATAATTTCGAGTTTAAACGTTCAGACAACGGCTATTATTACAGGTGAGTCTTATTGAAATTTTCAAACGATTCTATTGTTGAAATCGTAGATTTGGAACGAAAGATAGTAACCGTTTCGAAACGGCTTCTTACACTCCCGATAACAAAGCCGATATTCATTTTGAAGTTTCTGGACTTTATGATTTTACCGGCGCTGATGGAAGAATCTATGCTGTTCAATATGAAGCTGATGATAAGGGATTTCATCCGATATTTTTTATAAGACCTAATGCTACAGCCCAAGCTCAGTATTTTGTTGGAACGCTGGTTATAAAGACTTTAGGTGGTGCCGGATTAGGTTGAAAATTAGCTTGTTGATACAAATAAGATTCTCATTTATATCTTGATAGAAGATCAAAATATAGACTAATAAATAGACTAAAACGTCTTTTCTCTTAAAATCACTCTCGAAAGATTACCAAAATCGTTTGAAGTAAGGTAGCCTTTTCTCATTTACATGGAAATTCCATAAGAAAAACGAAACTAATAGCATTCGAAAACGACAATCGATTCTAAACACGAAACTACAATTGTATTTGGAAAATCTGACTGGTTTTCCTGAAAATTCCGAAACTTTTCAGTGGAGGAGGTTGTTGGCGAAACTGATAGCATTTTTGTATCATTAATAAAATGAAATGAACTTTAGATAAACGAATAGAAGAAAGTTTAAAGTTTCTTTCTTTCTTTTGCAAAACGGGCTAATTTTTGAGAAATTTTGCATCCAAATAATACGGCAGCTGGGATGTTGCGGTTTAGTAAATTGTAATTGATCAGAAAAGGAGAGAGAAACGGCTTGATCGACTCTCGACAAGTCTTTCTGCATGTCTCTCGATATGTGGAGACTCCTTAAGGGCCCACAATAAATCCTTTTCGATCCATGGGCCAACAAAATGCAAATATTTATAATTCCGTATCTCATTTATTTTTGAACGGACTTACATGACTTAAACGGAATTAGTAAGATCATTTCAAGCAGCAGGAAATAGCTGTCAATCAAAAATGTTTCTCTTTCACACTAATTTTCCATCAGTTTGCAAGGATTTTCCAACAAACATGGCAATTTTCGGAAAGTTAATAAAATTATCTATGAACTATTGCAACATTAGTTGTAAAATAATTATGTTCAATATTTGAAAATAACACCTGAAAATATGCGTACTTTTTTGGAAAATTCTTGCGTAATTTTCATAATTTTTCTAAATTGAAGTTTTCTTTGTAAACTTTTAAATGAGACGCTGTACAATTGCGTATCTTTCAGACTGTAGAAAGCAGAACGAATACAAGTGGATAGATTTTATCAATTTTCTAGAAAACTAACAGGTCTATTGGAATTTTCTATCAAAATCCGTAATTTTTTGCAGAATAAACAATATTGCCCAAATTATGAAGGAAAACATATTAAATTATGCGAAATAACAAAAAAGCTCCTAAATTTTCCTTTGTAATTCTAGAATTTTTTGAAATTTTCCAAAATTGAAAACATTGATAGGGGCTCCTTAAAATGCTCTTTCTGATTCCGCTGAAATCATTTGAATCCGTTAAACAACAAATTAGATATGCAATTGTAAATAAAATAAATATTGGAATCTTTAAACCACTGGACCGGAAACGATATACAATGGACCTTTAATCTTTTAACGTTTTGAATGATATTTTCTAATAGTTGTTGCTTCGTCAACTGGTCCGTATATGGCGATTTTTATTTATATATTTGCGTCGCTGAAGGCTTCTAACATCTTTCAAGATTGCACAATCTGGACCAATCATTTTTGAACTTTTCGAAATGTAAATTTTGATAGATAAAGGCTAAATTATTCGTAGACTGTATAAATTACGATTTTCAAAAACTATATGTGAATATAATCGCTATTTTGACCTTTCATCTTACCATAAAACATAGTTGTCATCTACATTTTAATGTCACTAGACTTTTTAATAGTGGGTCGATAAGGCAAATTTTCACCAATTTTGTCATTGAATTTAGCAGGAAATTTGCTGAAAATATACATTTTTGGAGATTCTGTAATTGCTTCCAGGATAAAAATTGTAGTAAAGGCAATAATAATGGTAATTAATCGTTAATGAAACTGCATCATTGAAAATATCATCATTTCTAATATTACATAGAATTTTATTATTAATATTAAATATTTATATGGCATTTACTTTATAAAAACGGCTTTAATTGCGAAATTCACAATTTTTGCCTTAGAATAATCGCCCAATACTTTTACTTTACCATGTTTACTCGTACAGATATTCAGTAAACAATATCGAATTTTGCTCATAAATCTAGAAATAGTTGCGATTTTTTTTATTTAATTCAAAATTCGAATCAATTCAAGAGTGGGGTCATCCTCGGATGATTCAGTGTTACAACTTATCACTTAGTGAAAAATATTCATAGCCCAGACTCGTATAAATACAAGTCCGACATCATCCATATTCAATTCGAAAATCGACACCATGAAGACATTAGTGAGTAATTGGAATTAATTTAATTGTCCTGTTTTAATAAAATAAAAATTTCAGGTAATCTTCGCTTCAGTTTTATGCCTGTGCTTGGCACAAAACCGTCGTTACAATGTGCAAGTTTTCAATCCTTACCAGCAATATGGTTCGAACAATGCCGGCCAATATCGTCCTGATAATTCTGGAGCTTATCGCGGCGATGACGGCAGATACGTACCGGATAATAGCGGCCAATATGTACCGGATGGATCTGGTACTTATCACGGTACTGCTGATAAATACGTGCACCAAGACGAGAAATACAAACATCAAGGCGATGTTTTCGGCGGAAGCGGCAATGATGGCGGTAGTGGCGGTAATGGAGGATTCGGTAAGCGATTTATGGATTAATAAACAATTTTCGTTTATATAAACCCGAATTTTAGGCCAAGGCGGTAATAGATACGGCAGCAATTCCGGAAAAGATAGCGGAAATCGTTATGGTTCCAATTTAAATGCTGGCGGAAATCGTTACGGTTCTAACTTAAATGCTGGCGGTAATAGTGGTTCCGGTAGCCAACAAGGCTCACTTCATCCTGATGGTTATGGAAAACCTGTAGAATTGAAGAAGGGCTCAGCTGCTGGACTTTACGATAATAGAAACTACGCTATCATTCGTAAAGTCGAAAATGTTGAAAATGATGGTTATCATTATTTGTACGTGCAAGTCTATTGTTACTAATAGGGGTAATTATTGGAAAATTTCTTGAATTTTTAGATACGAAACCGAAAATAAAATCTTCGGTGAAGAACAAGGAAAATTAGCAAACAAAGGCACAAACGATGAAGCAATGCATGCCAACGGCTATTTCGAATACACAGGCCCAGATAGTGTTATCTATCGTGTCGATTATACAGCCGATGAGAACGGTTTTGTACCAGCTGCTGCCCATTTACCAACACCACCACCAATTCCTGTTGCAATTCTACGATCATTAGAATGGAAGAAATCAATAGGGGAGCTTTAAACAAACATAAATAATTTATAAAATTTGTTGAGCAAAAGATTGATAAATAAATTAATTAGAAAAAAATTCAAATTCTATCATCATTCGATAATTATAAAGGAAAATTTTTATTGCAATTTCTACCAGATGACATTCAAAATAATCAACCATCTATATGCAGAGAAGTCGCAATTTACATTACAACATCGCGGCATTTCAAAATTTCCATCCGTGTTAATTTTATTTTTCAACGATAAAATTTATTGTTAAATAGGAGTGAATCTAAAACAAGAAAAATGTATGGGACTATTGTTTATAGAAAATTCAAAAATTACCGCCACTATAGCCGTTTAGGATTGGTATAATCATATTTAAACAAAATCAATCTAACCAATCACAATCATATAAAAATTACACTTTACCTGACATCTATCGAGGAATGTTTACAAACATATAAAATATTAGTGACGCCACCTACTACATTATTTAAAAATTATAATTTGGATACTTCCGTCATTTGTCACTAGATAACAGCATTATATCAAGTAATATTCACGATAAAGCTAATTTTAATAAAATTTATATAAAAATGCAATCCCAATCATAGAAGGATAGTCATTTATTGTCTTATTTTTCATAAAAATTGAACATTGATTAATAGATTGTAAAATATTTATATAATTTCGGTATGTATATGTGACACACAATACAATTGTGTATAAGAAGTTGCCTACAATTGATTAACATTTAAGTTTTAGAACCTGTGATAAATCAACCACTATTACCCAACAAAAGGTGTCCTAACGTAATTGCAGCAATGGTGGTGTGGATAATTCGTGGAAATTTCCATTCGGCTGCAATTATTTTGAAAGTAAGTAATTTTTAAGGTAAAAGGTCAACTTGAAAGTTGACGGTTTCGTTGAGAGGCTGCTATCAAAATCGGTAATTTCAACTTTCTTGAGCCTTTATTGTGGCTGCATCAATTCAAATGTGTGCTTGAAAGTTGTTTAAATCTGAAATAATTGTCTGCAATTTCTAATTTTACTTTCTTTGGGCTTTCATTGATTTCGATTTTCTATCATGTCTTGGCGTTATTGGGGGATTTAAACGTAAATTTTTATGTGTAATTTTTTATTAAAATATAATTTAAAAAATAGATACAATAATTACTACGAACTAGTCACATAAGCTGATTTATACATGCGGAAAGGGATGATCTATCCTTTAAAATCGATATGGATTTTTTATATCGATTACCCAAGGTACACATGTAGATAATGAAGCGGAATTTGATATAAAATAATAATTTGTGATGATGATTTAAAGACGAATGCCCGGGTTTCTGGAAGCGACGAAATTCAATAATTCTTCACTGTCTTCACAGACGAAAGGTTTGACGTGGTGACAAGCAACATCGTGCCATTTAATACCGTCATTATAGAAATTGTTCAAAATTGATAAGCACGATTCATCATTACCCTGCAAAATTCAAAAAAAAATCATTAAAAATGGAAGTCATCGACCGATATTGTTGATTTTAAAACAAGTTAAACGACAATTTCGCAAACAATTACAGTTTTGCTTAGCGACAATTTATTTACCTGGGCGGCTTCACGGTTATCCGGTTGCGGCTGGCCGTACCCACCGGTAGAGCTCCAATCACCGGAGTTGCGTTGGGTTGTTGGGCCGATTTTGGCACCGGATCCCGACCAGAACCAGCCGTTGATGTTTGGTGGTTGCAAATCGGGACGTTCACAACCGGCGAAATTGCATTTCCTACCCGATGTCCAAATATAGCGGATATTACCTCGAGCTATTCTCTGTTTGATAAACTCATTCTCTTGAGGTGTCTCCAAGGAGACGGCGTCCATACAGTGGCGGCGACAGATGTTTCTCGAGTCCAACCAGTCGACTTCCAGACTCCTGGTCGGTAGGTGTTCCCAACTGAAGAAGTACGAGTGGGTGACACCGCGGGCGTCTCTGTAGGTTGCATGACGCACTCCTGCAAATTTACGGTTCAGATTTTTATGGAGTGATTTGTAAATTTGTGGGATTTTTACTGTTCGCGCAGCTTCTCGGATCGGGTAGTGCTAATCGTCTTTGAGCCATGACCATGGCGGCGCCCACCAAAAGGAGCGACAATTCTCGAAACATTTTCTAGAAAAACAACACAAAAATGAATTTGCAAATAATGTTGGACAGTGGAAAAGAATTCCACAATTGTCCTCGTTTTCGCTCAATTAAGACCATCTCAAAGGCGTGGCTCCACATTTAATGTTCAAACAGAAAGAGAAATGTTTAAATAACGGTTCAATTTCTTTTGAAAAGAATACATGAAATACCCAATATAGAAAGCTGGAAGCTTGTGTTATTTTGTAAATTGTTTATTTACAATGATCGTTGATAAAATAAAGAGTTCGCTGAAACGTCATGACAACAGGTGATTATTATTCCGTGTCAAGTCCAAGTCTGGTATTCAGTTTGTCCCGGATAAAGGATCGTTTCCGGACGATCTAGGTCAATCCGATGACCTGTGATGGAGTGGCTTTCACGGTCACCGTCCTAGCCGGAGCTGGCCCCTCAGTCTAACGTATTTCCAATATTTCGAATAACGCCCGATAGAATCTAATTTTTCGTAAATACAGAAACGAATTTCACTCAATAATACCTTTGTTATTTCCCTTATTACGAAACAAAAACGAAAAAATAATGACAGTTAATTATAGTTTATAGTTAATCGTCTCAGATGGTGTCGTAACAATTTTCCCATAATGAACATTGATAGTTATTGTGAACGATCACCAGGAAGAGATTTTATTTTGTTGTTCTGGTTTCAATACCGTTCCAACAATCGACCGGTTACATCAGTTACATAAGGTCATCAATTTATCAGGCGATCTCTTCAACTGAAATTGCGCTCTATTTGGAATAATTGACGAATATTTACAAACAAAACAGTTATTAACCGATGAATTGAAGCGACACTTTCGCATAAAATTAAGAGACAATTTATCGTTAAAAATTGTGTAATTATAACTACGTGAAGGTACCCGTATGGAAAAGATCCGGAAAATACGGCAATTACGCAATTATACGAGTGGAAATGAGGCGTAATCTAGCGAAATTACCGTTAAATTCGAATTAAAGTGGTTTTATGGTAATTTAGAGGCTTTTTTTCTGGAGACTTTAACGAGCGCACAAGCGACGAAATTCGCTGAAACCGATTCGATAACGGTTTAGTAGAAGGATCCGTTAATTAATTAGTTGTTTTACCACTAATGTTAAACACATAGAGACACACACGGTTATTGTGCACATTTGGGAGACAACGCAACTTACCAGTACTGTTCTCCTGCGTGTACTGTTGTAGCTGAAGGAACACTTTAAATTAAACTGTCTGGCAGATGCGGTGTCCGGTGTATATAGCCGTCCTACATCCCCACAACTCTCTAACCTAGATTTATATGGAAGCCCCCAAGTACCACCTCAGGTTATCCCCTGTTTCTTCACACATACAGCATCTATGTTGTTGATTTTCGACCATTCATCAGGGATGGATGACTACTTTGTATTTATTCAAAGCTGTACTCAAACAGAACCAAGGATGTAATAATTTACATGAATAAATAATTGGATAATTTAGAAAATTACAGTTTTTTCGCTTCTCTAATTCGACTAATTGCCAAGTCTAATTAAACAACTACCAATTTAGTTTAAATTTTCTCCTGAAGGGTACCGAGTGGTTGCAATTTAAACCGTAATCGGGACGTGATAATTTTCGCCAGTTTTCAACCAGGGTCGTTTTTTTGTGAAACAACAAAACTTCGTTAATTATTCCGCGAGGCAATTAACACACAACCGGGGGAAAGACAATTTAGACACGTTTCACACGTTTAGGGTTTTGTTAGAATTCCAAAAGTTATAAATCGTTCCGGAGACATTTCAATTAAGTGAAAATAATGCGGTTGAAATGGAAACGATCACGAAAAAGCGACATTAACATACTTGCTATTCATTTGGATCATTTTTGTCCGGATCTCCGCTGAATTCTTATTTGCTCATTATTCGTTCGTTTCTCTTGTCCAGTTAAAGTTCGTACAAAAACCCTGAAAATAGTAAATTTTAACAATAAAAACAGAATCTGACCTCTTGCTTATTTACTGAACCTAAAAATTGTCGCCATAATCGAATTGTCATTGACCGAGAATGTGATCTTTATTAGAAAATTCGAATTTCTAGTGGAAATTCCTCAGATATTTCCCCAGAGATTTGTGGTTGAAATTCTGTTGGTAGTGAAAATTTACCACACTTTCTACTGTAAAATCTTCATTGATTTTATTTGGTATATACTGTTTTTTTTATTCAATCATCTCTCGTTTATTCTTTTCTCTTTTAATTTATTTATCCTCTACCTAGATTTTTCTCGGTTTTTTACTTCGATCTACCACTGTGAAATTGTTGGCTCGATTCGTAAAGACACAAAGAGAAAAAAAACTTTCTTCTTCGTCATCTACTGATGATCTAAGACATTGTTTCAGATCCCAATTGATGACATTGACCCTTTAAAAGTGTTAACAATTTGATTATCATCGATTTGTCGATATATAGGCAATGATGTAATGAGAAATTTTTAACGAGTTTGAAGGTGAAACAGGCCGAGATGCACAAAGAAACCCCGACTCCTCAAATTTATTAATCAGGTTACTGTAAACCGGTCAATTGATGTGCAATTTATAATTTTTTTTTCTTTAATTATCCCCGTGTCACGAAACTTCGACAATAAGAGCGGCAATAAGTGAAAGCTCAGAAACAAGTCCAACTGATATTCTACAATAAAATTATGATAATCATCGTCGATTTTTAACACAGAAACGTTCTTAATGCAACTATTGATAAAGTGGCCTGGATTCAGTGATTTGAATATGAAATAACAGGTTTGTTGTTGCTTTTTAAATTACAATCTAAACTCGTCTTGGAAGCTTTTAACGTAGTTGTGAAATTTCAAGATTGCGAGAATAATTAACCGAGAGACGTTTAATTAATGAGGATAAATAGAATAATTTAAAATTGTTAAAGTTGGAAAGTATAAAAGCATCACTTTCGTTCGTACAAAATTTCAGTTATAATCCAAGAGAATGTTGCCCTAATTTGTAGGCGAAACTATAAATTAATTAATTATTTTCGGTATTAGCCAATAATTGTTGTATATTTGCCTTAATCAATATTATTAATGTTTAATTGCACACGACGTTGAATCTTTCAAAACACATAATTAATTATTAGAAGTTCGGTTACAAAATTATTGACAATAAATTGTGTTTGCCTCTCAATAGCTATTCTAATGTGGAACAAACTTGACAATAGTGAAGACACACCTTCGGAAAAGGCTTGTTAATCATCGCAGATTTCCATTCGATTGATTCGATTGTAAATTGGCGAAAATGCAGATTTTATTCGGCTTGATTGTAAATCGATTGTAAAACGCATAGAAAGTGAAAGAAAAATTCCAGATGCTGTTGGATGTATGAAGAAATGAGTCGGTTGGGAAACTTATCAGCAATCAAAAGTTTTTAAGCACTTGTACATCATGCAATCTTAAATTATTAATTGCATAGGATGACCGTTGGTATTTGTCGAAGTTTCACAAACAGAATTCCTTAAAAATAGTAACGACTTTCTTGGAAATACTCCCGGATTTAATTATTAATCGTTACAGTAATCTAAGCTAATAACATGCACATTTCCAAAACGATCTGTTTTGAATTTTAATTCATCTCTATATTGTCGTACAGGTGGGTATTTAAAATAATAATAAACAATAAAAGAATTATGTTAAATATTTGCAACTTTTACTTTACCGTATTGGAAAGTATGGACATGTGTCTATTGCTTTATTATATCGATGCAATAGCATTATTGGTGAATTAAAACAACAAAAATGTTCGATTTTAGAAATTCCCAATAGAACTAGAAGCGCACAAGAGTACAATTTGCGCTAGTGAAAGCCTCATTAATTCCACTCAACTTGATTCCCAATTAACCGCAACTGAATAAATCGAGGATCACGTCTCCTAATTTTCGTAATTTCCAACAAATCCATCAATATCGTCTAGAACTGACACAAAAAAACGTGCCGTTACGGTTGATCAGCACCGTTTCTGTCGGCTGGCGACATTTCTGAAAGATGATGAATCGTGCAGAATCGATTAAACTAGGTCGAGATCGAGGTCATTATTTTTTCTTCTTCCGTCACTAGAATTAAGGCGAAAAGAATCGAACTGTTGGATATCGAAAATCGGAGGTTTTATCGCGAAACAAGGCCACTGTTCAGCCTTGATCGCACCGAAATCGGCCGTAATTCGAACCGAAAATGGTCTAATACTTTCCGATGGCTATCAATTAGCGAAATTGGAGATCTACAAGTCTACTTTTGATCAAAGTCAGTCGAATCATCAATTAATTTGAATGCAACAACAACTGGAAATAATGGAAAAAATTAATTACAACAGATTTCTTCACATTTTCTAATTTAAAACACTTCGAACAACAACAACAGCGACTTTTATTGTTGCATTTTCCTTTCTATGGGAAACTATTGTTCAAAAAATTATTTTACTTTCTTTAACAGATCAACAAGACAACAACAAGTTGTGTAATCTTGAGGAAATTTAAACCGTTGATGTATGAAACAATACGAACATTCCCACATATATCTCTTTAAATTAAGAATACAACGAAAATCTAATCAACATCTGAAATTGCTCAATTCAGTGTTGAATTGTTAAAATTTTCCTAATCTGGTTTTGATGGAACTTTCAACTCGCTATTTCAACACAGTAATCTGAAATTTTGGAAAAAATTGCACGATTAATTTTTATATCGACGGAAATGCGTTGAACTCTGTTTCTTTACGAATACCATCAAGCTATGTAATGTTGAAATAATCACGAGCTCAATGACCTTTTCTATTAAATTATTTTGTCATTTGATAGAAAATTATATAAAAAAATCAACATGGATTTCTACAACATCTATTATTTTTGTTGTTATTTTTGCGTTCTATTCTTTGATTGTGTGCTAGTATCGAAACTTGCACAATCTTCTTTAATGTTGCGGTGAATTTTATTGAAATTCAACATGATGGGAACTTAGTAAAAGGAAATTTGTACAAACACAAATACACTTGGTAGAGGTTCTTAATATTATTATTATTATTATTAATTATTATTCTAATTGAAGTGAAGGTGTGCTGGAAATGTTGAAACGTCTCATCGAGAAATTTTCAGATAATTTCAGTGAAAGACAACAATTTCTGCCATTTTTCGAGAGTTTTCGAACTGAAATCTTCTCCATCAATTAACAGTTTTTGAGGAGAAAACATGAAAAAGCCCAGCTGAAACATTCATTTTGGAGCTTGATTTCAATTCTAAACCATTCAGTTTTGAAGGGCTCGATTCGGTGGGCAAAAAGTGTATAAGTGGAACATGATTAGAAAGAGCATTTCAAGGTGCATCTAACGATATTTTTAATTTTGAAAAATTTGAATGCAATTCTGAGTAACAGAAGGATATCTTAAAGCATGTTTGTATATTTTTGTTTATGTTCTATCATTTCCCCCATATTTTGGCCAGTTTTTTTTATTTTGTAATGATTTTCACACAATTTATAGTAAACTGAAAGTTCTTTCCAAATTCTGTGTAAAAATCTTTGCGTGCGCAACATTCGTAATATTATAACTCAAGGGCTCAGATTACATTTTCAATTCAGTGTACGAAAACTGTTGTTTGTTCAGCCATTTCTCATTCATTTTTCAAGAAATTCAAATCATTAAACCGACATTAGAAAGTGCATTTCAAGATGCATCTAACGACCTTCTCTGTTTTCCATAATTCGGATGCAATTCTGAGTTATAGGAGGAAATCTTGGTCCATGTATTTTCCTATATTGCTGCGTGTGTTTTTATAATTTCCCCTATAACTAACCCTATTTTGTTTATTTTTCAACAATTTTGATATAAATCACTGAAAATTGAGAGCGCTTTTCAAATCTCCAAGAAATTTTCCGAAAGCTTTGTTAGTTTTCCGGAAAATCGGCAACTATTCCAAATTTTTTTCAGAATTTTAAACAAATTTGCAAATATTCTGCCTGTTTTCGCCCATCAAAATTAATTATTTTGTAATTACATGGTTTTATCAATAATTTAATCTTCTTTCCGGTTTGCATTACTTTTCGTCAATCACTCTTTTTTAAATTTTTATTCAATGAATTGACTTGAAAATTGCTATTGATAATCGTGGTGATTTCTAAATAAATCATCAACAATTAGAGGCAGCATTTAATTATTTAATTAACGATAGCCATTAAAGCGGATAGTTTCGATGTAATTACGAGAAAGTCTGAATATTCCCATTTTTGAACTCCCTACAAACATCAAATTCAATTGAAATTACATAATTGTATAGGTTTACACTTATAAAGTGACATTCAAATAGTCGATTAATTAGAGTTATTGTTCAATTGTTGCCTTAATTGAACAAAATGTTCCTGTCGTTTTTTTATAAATTGATTGAAATTATCGTGACGATTCTCAAGTGCAAGTCTTTTTATCGTTTATTTTTCTAATCTTTTTGATTTCAACAGTTTAATTATAGATATGTCGAGATTATTTGTCCTTTCCGATCAATTAGAATAAAGTAACACAGTACAGATGGTTGTTAATTTTTATTGAGACATTTTCACTGTACTAACTATAATTGTAACGGATAAAGTGAAGTCCTTATAGAAAAAAAATAGCCGGCAATCGATTTTTAATTGATTGTCAGCATTCGGAACCTTGATCTACTAAATTCAAATTAGAACTCATCCTCTCTACGACCTTCGTATATGTATTTATCTACAGCGATAACTATTATAGTAATAAAAAAGGTTATTACTAGCTTTTATTGCTTTAACAATCGATAAATAAAGTTTTTTAAAATGTAGAAATGAAAATATATAATTTTTATAAATTCAAATTGCGCGCAAATTTAGAAAACGCTATCTGTCAAACTAAGATGTCAGAATTGCCAACATTAATATTACAGTTTATTTAATAATTGTATTATAATATCTCAAATTAATTTTCCAGAGATAATTATGTAGATTTGTTGAATAGTTGAGTTTAGATCATTTACGATTTTATTTTAAGGTGCGTTTTTGTGCGAATTAGTTGCAATGTTACTATTCGAATTTTAAGTTGGCAGTCTTGACAAACGTCAGTCGTCTAACCTAAGAATTTCAAATCAAATCGAATGTTGATTTTCTTCGATTTCGCCGATATTATCCTGAAAATTACTCCATAATGGTGTATTATTTCGAAAGTCATGTAGTATCGCCGCCCGCCCTACTATTTATGGGTTTCGATAAATATGAAAGTATGTGGTGAGTTCTAACCTAACTTTTAACTTGGTTTTATTAACGATGTGTTCTCAAGATGAGGAATTAATAAAATGGGGCTGGCCTGAAGATGTTTGGTTCCACGTTGATAAAGTCTCATCGGCCCATGTCTATCTACGATTACGACCGGTATTTAACTCCAATTTTGTATCATTTTATTCACAATTAATGTTTTTAACGTAATAAAGGGCCAAACTGTAGACGATATTCCATCAGCGGTACTGGAAGACGCCGCCCAATTAGTCAAAGCGAACAGCATCAACGGTAACAAAATGAACGATATCGATGTTGTTTATACGATGTGGTCGAATTTGAAGAAAACCCAAGGTATGGAAGTTGGACAAGTTGGTTTCCATAAAGACAAACAAGTACGAAAGATTAAAGTAGCGAAACGGATTAATGAGATTGTGAATCGTTTAAATAAAACAAAACGTGAAGAACATCCGGATTTTCGGGCCGAACGTGAGAAACGCGATCGTTTAGAACGCGAAGACAAAAAGAAATTGTTACGAGAACAGAAAGAACGCGAAAAGGAAGAGGAGAAACGACGACAAGATGAGGCTGAATTGCGCAGTTATAATTCATTGATGAGTAATGAGAATATGGATAAATATAATGATGGTAATGATTCTGATGATTTTATGTAAAATTCCAAAATACTTTTTTGTTTAAGAAAAAGGTAAATATATTCGAAAGAAAGGAATAAATTAATGATTAGACAAATATCACAATAATCTTATATTTACAGCACTTAATGAATCTACAATCCAAGTTGGGTAGTTTTTGTTCGGATACAATTCCAACATAAAATTCGCTACGAATTGTGGGAATGTACCTTTGATAATATTATCGCGCATATTTCGCATTAAACGCATTTGAAAGACTAAATTGTGCTCAGTTAATAAACTGCAAGCATTCGGTAATACTGTTACAATTCCACTTAAATAAGCCCTAGTGTAGTTCTTGCAAGTGTTACACGGGCAATGTTTATCGATCGGATTGAAATCCTTCCGGAATTTATCTTTTTTCAAATTGATTTGACCTGTATTCGTTAAAGCACAACCGAATCTCTACAATTCGAAAATTATTCGAAATTATTTCAATTAAACGATAAAATTACCGCTGTTCGTGTCGGGAAAACACAATCGAACATATCCACACCTAAGGCGACACAAACGACTAAATCTTCAGCGAATCCGACGCCCATCAAATATCGCGGTTTATCTTTCGGTAATAGATTCGTGCTTAGATGCACCATCCGCCAGAAGTCGTCTTTACTCTCGCCGCCGCTTAAACCGCCGATTGCAAAGCCCCGAACCTCACGTTGGGTCAACTCGATGGCACTCCGTTCGCGTAGATCTTCATACAGAGTGCCTTGAACAATTGGAAAAATATTCTGTACGTCTGCTTTATTGTGGGCTTTCAAACAACGGTCTAGCCATCTTGTAGTGCTAAAAATCTACCAATTTTTGTGGATTTTTTTAAACAAAAATCGTTAAATTCTACCGATTTACGGATTCTTCAATACGTTGTTTATCCGGATTTGTTGTCTTCACAACATCGTCCAATTGCATGATGATATCGGCACCGATAGCGTTCTGGATTTGTATCGAATGTTCCGGTGTTAGCATAACTTCGGCTTTTTGATCGTTCAACGATTGAAATTTGACGCCTTGTTCGGTGATTTCGGCCAATTTCAACAATGACACCATTTGAAAACCACCCGAATCGGTTAATAGACACCGATTCCAATTCATGAATTTGTGTAAACCGCCGGCTTTCTCCAACAATTCCGGTCCCTGGCGACAGAAAAATCAAAGAAAAATCGTTGCGAATCAATGAAACGTACCGGTTTCGTGCCTAAATGATACGTGTTGGCTAACAGTATCTGTAATCCGAGGCTTTCCAACTGTTCAGACAGCATGGCCTTTAGAGTACCCTGGAAATTATTCGTTAATTAGGCGGGTGATTGGGAAAATTCGAGACTTACTTGGGTGCCAACCGGCATAAAAACAGGAGTGTCAACGGGGCCATGATTTAAAGTCATACAAGCGGCTCTGGCTTTACTGGTGTGACATTCGCTTAAAATATTAAAAATTAAGGGAGTTTTCGGTGCGGACATTTTATTTTTTTGAAAAAAATCAAGAACGTGTTTACAAATTGAGGTTAGAATATTTGACGTTTAAAACATTAAAATAGGAATCTGCATTACCACCTATTCTCAAAACTGTAAAGTTTATGAATTGCGAATTGTTCACGGTTTTATTGCTAGATTTTTACGCGATATATTCGCCTTATTGTTTAATTGAGTAGAGAAAAATTGTTAAAATATGAAAGTTGTTTTTATTGATTAGAATTACACGAAAATTCCAATATAATTATCCAACTTGTATTGTGTGGGTTAAAATTAGTACTGCGCCATCTAGTAGGATTACATTGGAATATTTGGCGCGAATTTTGATTGTACGCAAATTGGAAAACTGAAATTTGTCTTTTTGTTTATTAAAATCAAAATAATTGGCTCGATTTACAATAAAAATAAACTAAAAACAACTTAGTTATCCATAAAAAATCACAATAATACATTTAAGCAATACATACGATAGTAATACAATGGAACAATAAAACTTATAGAACTACATATAAAACTAAATTAATTAAAAACAAATTTTTATGTATAATAATAGAAATAATCAAAATATTAAAATACTCTTCGATTTATCAAATAAATTATTTACACAAAACTATCAAAATGCTCTTCCGAGTCGTTAGTTGTCAGTCTTGAAGAATTCCTGCCATTTTCCATCATTGTCATATTATTATCACCAATATGATGATGATGGTGTTGATGGAATTCCCTTTTCGGTGGCAGTCTTAAACGCAACGCCAACCAGAATCGTTCATCGCGTGTCCGTTCCCAATTGACGATATTCATCATCTTCAAAATCGATTTCATCGTCTCCCCATCGGCATTCTTAACATCATTATCCAATTTCGGCAATTCTTTTAACGTTACACAAATGATATTGTCATCGAAACCGCGCAATTGTTTAACCACCTGACAAATACTGCTACTGTCCCAATTGTCGTTGAGAAGACTCGGCGATAAAATCGCACAAATACGTCGACATTTGTCCAGGTCAGACTGCACACAACTGTACCCTAGGAAATTGCATAAATAACGATTACAAAACGAGCAATAGAAGCGATACAAATACTCACAATTGCAGATATTCGGTGGTAATTCTTTAGAAAGGCATTTGTAATTGTAGCGGGTTTCTAACATTGGCAAAAGCACGCCAACTATCAGATCGGAATCTTTAGATGAATACAAAATTAAGACGTCGTACAATTTACCATCGTCGTCTTCTAACGAACCGAAAGCGTCTTTGAAACGGAGTCGTATCGGCAGACCGTATTGGAGATTTAGGATTAAAATCGTAATGCAGAGGAAGAGAATTACGGAGAGACATAATAGAAGTTTACCAATCGGTATTGGATTCGGATTTAAATACTTCACTTCAACTACAACACAAATATTGCAAGTTAACGAGATTTCACAGTTGATTGAATTTACCTTTCTCTTGAACGTGGACGCTTTGTTCGATAGTTTTACCCGGCTTGCTAATCTCGCAAATATATTCACCATAATCCTCGCTTCTTACATTATCGATAAACAGGTACGTGCCGAAAGTTTGCCCATTTTCCCTGTAATTATAAATTACGATTAAACAGTAATTGGATAGATATTGCGTCATTTTAAATGATGATGAATCATGAGAGTATCTTGAGTTTTATCGTTTATCTCACAGATTGTGTTGAAATTAAAAATTGAGAGTATTTGCAATTGGAGAAAGAAAACAAACGATTTCGTGGAATTTTCGTTAATTATTTCGAAATATCGTGGGGAAACTTTACGAATTCTCCGGTTTCATTCATAGATCGGACGAAAACCGGAATTTCGAATAAATTAAGGTGTACGTTGGACGAGATTAATGGAATATTGGCGTTGCAAAGACGTGGGAGTTTCAATTAAAACGAAACAAGAAACCGTTTTGAATAAACAATAATTGTACAACTCGATGCTTGCAATTTTGTTGTTCGTTATTATAAAAAATTCTAATTGCTTTCTCTTTGAATCCATTCTATTATCGGTAAGAGTAATTTTGTTCGTTATTATAGACTTGTGTTATTATGTAAATTTGCTAGACGTGAGACTACAACAATCGATCATATTTGGAATCTTAATTTTAAGAATTCCTTCCGAGTATTGTGGGAAATTCATTTGATGGATGTGCACGCAATTTCGAGGTTTGTCCGATTATTTGTGTCTAGTTAAAACAGCTCATTATTTTGTCCAATTTAAAAATTACACACCAATTTTGTCCCCGATACAAACGAAAACCACACAACATACCCTAAAGCCCTACAAATACCTGTAAATTCTCCTATTTCCAACGCAATAATCGTATGGAAGATGTATTAGATTGGCTTTAATTATTTGTAATTGACGGTAGAAGAGATCGATAATGGTGGTCGGTTGGCGGCACATACAATTGACGAAACACAAAAAGAAATACAAATACCGACCAACGAGGAAATAAAGAATTAGTTTGTTTTTATGTTGGAACAAGACAAAATAAATATATATATAAGTAGATATATAAAAGACAGATAGACCGGTTTGTTCAAGTTTAAAACGTGTAATGTTCCTCTACTTCGTCAACTTGGTCTTCTTTCTACAATCTACACCAACTTTTCATCGTGAGAAACTTGTTGAAGTTGTTGGGTGGACACGACAACAAGAACAAACAATAAAACAGAGAGCTTTGTCGCGTACATTGTCTTTAAAACGTATACTTCACACATACAGATCGAGCCGATTTCTAAACATTTCCATCTATTTTATACAAATCAATCAGCGATTTGTATCGAAATTATTCATCAATTCAAACATCTACAGATATTTCCATTAATTACACGAAATGGACAACGATAAAGCTTTGTTCTTACCGGTTGCTCGAAACAATTATAACAACAATAAAAGAGACGCGGCATCGTTAACATTTACGACAGATCACTAAACCAACCTGCTTTTCTGTGTAAAAATACAATCAAGAATCAGTTTTGATTCGTGATTCTCTCGAAAGAAATCGACGATAGAATTGAAATTACCTGGATGTTGCAATAATGATATCATAGGTAAATTGGGATAAATTAAAGGAAATGATGTAATTTTCATAATTGAGTAAATGGAAAATCCGAAATCCAGCAGTTATTTTATTTGCGTGAATGTCTGTTTTTTCACTTTAATTACCGATAAATTCAACTTGGATACTTTGGTGGCCTCGTCTGACAATTAAAAAATAATAAATAAATTTAAATAATAACAGATTTATTGAGCTTGTGAGAGGTTTAAAGATTTTCAATACTATCGTAATGAATTCGAGAGGAAATTCAAATTTCGACCAAAACGGCAAATTTCCGTTATATTGCAAATAAATGGGCGAACGGCAATTAATTTTTTCAACGCTTTCCATCGTTCAAATTGCCAGTTGCCGGTAGAACAACCGTAACATGTATAATTAATTTAGTATTACCGGAAATATTGAAACTTCCTCGTTTAACGAGACCTGTTAGCTGAAATATTTGGATTTTTTGTTGATTATTCCAGTCCGATTGATGGCAGTAATTAAAATCGATAGTAATAATAAAAAATGAGTGTTTCCGTGTACTCTTGTTCCTAACGAGAAATACAAAACACCTGTTGTTATAGATTAATTAATATTTTAATTAACATCAATAGCGACAAATGGTGGTTGTTGGATTCTTGGAACAATATCGAACAAGTTTTGTTCATGTTCTCTTTTAATTTTTCCTCTCCTCTATCAATTAAAACAAGACAAAAAAGAAAAACCAACAAGATTGTAACAGTAATATTAACGGAATTTTTAGAAAATATCAACCACTACTATATTTAATTTAATATAAAATTACATTATTGGAAGTGATTAATCAAATTTAATAATTTACCTGGAAACGTGTTCTTGTTTGATGCGTTTACCATCATCTATAGTGCCATTGTGGCCGATTTTCTGCCACACCACCTCATTATGCGCGTCTGGCAGATCCACTCGTCCTAATACAAAGAAAATTCAATCGTTTAAAATAACAATACAAGCTAATAAATTTGTGGTCGTATTCGAGGATATTGCAGTTTTACAAATTAAAAAATAATTAAAATATTCCAATTAAAGCTCGATTCTTTGTGTAAGTCTTAGGAATTGATTGACGCATTGATGTGTATCGTTTTTTCACACTATACGAATTGAAAAGGAAGACATTTAAGCGTGACATGACTCGGCTGGTAATTTCCATAAAATAAAATCAAATAAAAATGATTAAGGTGGCAATACGTTCAACAATAAAGACGAGACTCTTGGAAATTTGTGATAGTATCAAATTGAATTTCAATTATAAAACTTACCGGCGAAGGCTTCGCAAAATAGACGAAGACGATGGCCCAGAGCTACCTTTGTATCCGGTGAGACGTACGTAATTTTCGGATCTTCGGGGATTTCATCTGGAAAATTGACGAAATTAAGCGATTCTGTTGAAATAATAATGTAAATAACGGAAACCGCAAGATTCTAGTGAACATTCGGTTTAAATTTGTAATAATAGCATATGGTGTTGGTCAATTTTTATGAATAAAACAGACGTGTGTCATTCACTTTTTCCACGATTGTCTCTCCTATACAATGTACAGCCCACATAATTGAAACGTTTCTTGTTCGTTTATTTGTTGATATTTGTAAACGAGTCATTAGCGTAATTTGGAATTTTTGAGAATTCTATTTCAGGCTCATCATTCATCCAAATACTAGAATTCGACGAATATTTTAACTTGACGATTTATTAACTTGTACAGCTAGATTGAATCTTTCAATTTATCTGATTGTTTACAATACGGACACTTTATAATGGACAGATAAGTACACTTATGTCGGCAAATCTCTTTGAAATTACCGACAATCTGCATACAGACAGAGAGAGAGGTTCCTGTTTATTTATGCAAACTACAATTGCATTTATTGCAACAATTCAACCATGGGAACATCAAGAGCTGTATGGATTTCTCTAGAAACAATCAGTTTTGTTCTACTTTAAGTCTTTTCAAAATTACTGAACCGATTGAAAGCTAAACGCCTTAGAGCCTAGATAGAATCAAAAATTGAAAGCATTTTCACGGCTCAAAAATAGAATCAACGAGCCGGATAATAACTGGTAAAAATGGCTTCAAAGCGTACGTAAAAGCGCAAAATTTAGAGCAAGTCCAAGTTTAGAAATAAAATTTACTAAATACAGGCGATTAATCATTAAAAACGGCTTTAAATGTGCAAAATTTAGCTCAAAAATCGACTCTTAAAGATTTAAAACCAAAATTGCCGAGGAGTCAACTACCCAAGATTCTTTACAAGACCGTTAAACAACGAGAATTAAACGCGAAAATCGACCGGAAGGTTCCAATAAAATTTCAAAATTGAAGTTTCAAGCCAAAAAGGATAAAGGTTTGGACAACAAATTGTAAAATCAAAAGAAAATTTACTAAAAACAGACGATTGTTGAAGATGTCAGTAAAGAGTAGTGAAAGTGCAAAATTTAGCTCAAAAATGGACACTTCAACGATCTGAGACCAAACATGCAGGAGACTATTCAGCGAAAATTTTATTACAGAGCAATTAAACACAAAATAGATCAGAAAGGTCTAACAGAATTGCCAGAATTTTCAGTCAAAAATTGGGAAATTGATTTCAAATCAGCCAAACAGCTAAATAATCTTACACGATTCATTATCGTTAATTTGTGAACTGATTTGAACCCGATTTTCTTCCGATTTGTGGTAATTTAAACGAAATTCTCTCGCCTATCTGCGGGCAGGAAATCGACTCTCACAGTAACCAAACTCATGATGATTAAAACAATGTTCGATTATCCATCACAGCTCGACCACACACATAATTTTTGTTAAAGCCATTAGAATAAATGACTACACGAAACAACAATAGAATATTGAGAATTTCCGATGTGTAATTACATTTTTTTATATCCATATTTTCAGTATGTCAACTGAAAAACGGATCAATTCAGTAGAGCATAAAGCATTTAGTTCCGGACTCTTTGTCCCCTGTTTTTTCCTGTTAATTTTTCGTACCTATCTGGTTTTTTTCCGATTCTCATAGCTTCACCAACAAAGTTAATAATTAAATGAGTGACGGTATGTGTGACGGATTTGAGAAATGTTCCAAGAACTCGCTTTACAACAAACATGCATAGGCGACATTCAAAATCGACAAGCGTGCAAAATTATGCAGCCGTTGCATATTATAATCGTATGTAATGGGAAGTACGGCTGTATTTCCAATAGAAAATAAAAATAAAGAGAAACCTATACACGATCCTGCTATACCGAGAGGCGGGATGGTGGAAATTCAATTAAAACTTCATCGAATATAGAATTTTCGTTACAATAGAAATAGCGCGATATCGTATAGAAGTGCATCTGTCCTCTATGTTGCATGTCCTTTTGTTGTGTTCCTGGAAAATTATTATAACAGTTAACCACCTGGATGGATGCGTTATTGTATAGTATAGGAATACACATGTGTTTCGTGTATTATTTTCTATAGATCTCTGTTTATTCCACAGTTATAATGGGCTATTATTCAATAAAATGAAAGTTTAATTGAGGAATTACAGTCGAAGAAATTGAAGAGAATAGAAAGTTGGGAATGTTATTCTAGAGTTAACAAGAAATTGGTGACAAAAATAGAAGTATCAAGTTTAAGTTTATTAACGTTGCTGATATTTGAAAAAATAAACTGTCTCTAACAAATATGAAACCGTATAGAAATTATGCAGACACCTATAAGACAAGAATTGCCATTTTAATTATTCAACAAACAGCACACAATTAATTCAAATCTTTTATTATTCTCGGTTGGTACAACATACAACCACACATAATAGTAAGTATGATAGGATAGAAAAATTGTGTACGTATTAGAGGAATTTTTTTCAAAACAGACACACCACACAGGTGCAATGACACACCATTTATCATTAAAATAATTCCTGTTGTTAACAAACAATAGTTGAAATAATGCAAAATTATAATAAATGGTGGTTGCACCTAATAAAAGGCCTCGTTATAATTCGATATTTATGACTCCATATTCAATAATACCCACACAAATAGCCTACAATAAGGCCTACTTCTTGTCACAATTCAACCCCCACAATCCAATAAAACTTTATACTTACTGAAAACTCTCAATTGAATCGTATGCGAATGGACCATTGAGTCGTTCTTCAACAAACATGTGTAATTGCCGGAGTCCGCTTCAGTTACCGATTGTGTGTAGACGGTTTGATTGGCACTTTCCGGGTAGATTATCAATTGGGATACCATCAATGGCCATGGGTACGGTTTGCCATCTTTATACCTGGATAAATAGAGAATGATTTTGAAAACTAACAGTATAAAGAACGAACTTAAACAGACATATGTACTACAAACTAGAGGCGACAAAAAGTTGTCGTTTCTAACTAGATAAGGCATTGAACAACATTTGTGTCTGTTTATAATCAGTTTTAACCTGTTCTTAATGTTGTCGTATCAATCAACTATCGGATTGTTATCTAACCGAATCGAAGAATTCTCTCAATTATTCTCATTTAAATCAAATTTCGCAACATTTAATAGGATTCGCTCTATATTTTCCTGTAGCAACTGTAGGTTGTTTTAGAGAATAAAATTTCAAACAATGATGTTGCAATATAATTGTGTACAACTCGAACACCTGTTAATAGAATATGGAATTAACTTTATCAAATATACCTACACGTCGTTTTTCTAACTATTCTAAAGGTCATCTATTACAAGGCAAATTCTAGCCTACGTGCACACAATTGTGGGTTTTCTCTTCTCAATTTTGTTGAATTCTAATATTTGTTAGAGAATTGGGGAAATTTTCGTTTTAATCTAGTGAAATTCCGTAAATATTTTTGTTAATTTCCAGAATAATCAACAGTTGTATTCTTTTCAATGTTTTCCAATTTGTTCAAACATTATGTCAACATTATGAAATGTTCTATATTTATTCAACAAATATCCGAACGGACATTGTCAACATTATAAAATAAATATTCGAATAGATAAAACCGATTCCTATCTTCCACTATGATTTGATTGGGTTTTATTTGAAATTAGACGAGATGTAAACGTAATTATCTTTCGACATAGATAGAAAACCGTTTCGTTGGAATAATTAAAACAGTTCTTTGTTTATTGAGCCGTTACATCTTCCTAGAAATCAACAACATTATGAGTCAAAACGGCGGCATTGTTGTTTTATTATAAAAATAGGGAAACCGAACGGAACGGATAGAGACAATTATCAAATAATTTTTATGGTTTTGTGGTTCTATTGTTAAACGAATTCTTGTAAATCACGATTAATTCTAATTAATCGTTGGTGTATTAAAATTTATCACACGGGACAATCTGTGGAGGAACGGTAGAAGAACGAAGAGAAAAGGGTTGTTGTATTCTTTGAAGTCATTGCGTAATATTATCGTCAAATATTTATGACAAACAACATCGTGGCCGTATACGGTTTTAGTGTATTGACTAGAAAAAGTCGTTCCACTATTGGTGTCTACTTTGACTTCTCACCGACGTCTTTTTATCGAATGCAAGACAACAGTGAGTGAGCTTTTTAATCGACTTTCGTCTCATATGTCAATTCATGATAAAATTATCTTTTTGCAGACATAACCGGGAAGTATAATGGCAATATTTTATTACTTGAGAACCTTTAAAATGGGAATCTTCAACCGACGATTTGTCCCTTGTTTCAACGCTTGAAACTATGTGTGAATCATCGTTGGAAGAGCCTTTGTTGGTAAGTTTGTTCACTGAAAATCAGTCAACAATAGTTTCAGAAACAATTTGACAGGACACTGAAATATTAGCATTTGTAAATTTTATTTTCGACAAGATATTTACGGAAAATTATCTATTTTCGGACAGACCACTCCTTTTTACAAATTTTTATAAACATGCACTGTTGAAAAATTTATATTTGTTTTTTTTGCGAAATTGTTGAATTGTTGCATATTTTTCCTTGTAACTTTGCCAATAATTCTAGATTTTCAATAGCTCAAACGATATCGAAGCACTTGTTGACAATTTTCCAGAAAATGGAAGAAAAAAATCAATTTCTTTACGGAAATTATGTGAAACACTTATTTTTCCGGGATTTTTTTCACATTATCCCAAGTATTCAACTCTGTACTTCCGGTATTCGATTTTTCTCTACGATAGCCATGAAAACAATTAACGTAAACACCGATTCCCTTTTAAGCATTCTCTAATACAATACAATAATTGAAGAGAATTCGTGAGAAAATATGGCAAATCAACAACAATAGTCGTAAATCTCTTCCCCGAACGAAGACGATAATAAATTTGACACATGTCACTTTTATCAACTGTCGTCAACAATACACCCCATTGTTGGTATTGTTTAGGGGAAAGTTTGTCCGAAAAGTCTCAATAGGGGCCGAGAGTTAGTCAAATTCCAGGTAGAATTTTGGAGAAATTGTTCTCAAACTTGCAAAAACGCAATTCGACTTGTTTATAATACAATTACGTTATAAATCCACCGCAAATCTGTCATCGTTTGATAAAATTTTAATTCGAGACAGATTTGTCGTATTTAGATTTACTTAGGGAAAAATTTGAATTGAACAAACGCGATAAGAACCAGATTTGTTTTGTTGGAATTTAGAAATTCGGTTTGTTGGAACGAAATGAGGTCTAAGGAAAATTTTCGGGTCTGATTAAATATTCAAGTATCGCTTCGAAAGAACTCAATTCTTATTTTCTTTGAATTCAACGAAATCGAAAAGAGATTATTTATCAATTTTCGTGTAACAACTACCAAGAACTAATTATAATTTAAAACTAATTAGGCGTAAATTATTTACCAAATAATTACTATTAATCCATCAAGATGATTATAATTAAGTTAATTTTTGGCAATTTACGAATTGGGTCGGACCGACTGAAAGTCAAACTCGAAGTCCAGAAATCGTTTAAAAACCCATCAATTGTTAAACTCGCCTAATTGTAAATTGAATTAAATGTCGTTCAATGGGAAGAAAGTCTTACGACTATTAACAGCAAAATTAACGATTGTGTCACAACTTGAACACGCCCTTTGTTCTTGTTCCAACCGCGTTTAATTAGACGCGCATACCGGGTGGACCGTCTAAGAGTATACAGTTTAAAGTCCTGTTAGTCGAGCAAATCAAAAACTATTTTCAGGATTTGTAGAGACGTCGTTCAGGTGAATTTTAGCAAAAATTGGGCCATAAAGCTCACCACCAAGTCGGTCAAAAATGTTTTTGAGACAACGCCGGGTTTTTCAGCAATCAACTATAAAATTACTAATATTGACCTAAAGACCATCGTAAAGCGTCCTGAAAAAAATCGGGATTGCTTTCATGAATGAAAACGATACTAAACTTCTTATAGATGAACATTGCTTGAGAGTTTGATTGCTATAAAGAGAAATTTGATACCTGATACATTATCAATTTTTTTATTACACGATACCAAAACAAAAGAAATAAACACTAAATTATAGTAAATAATTTTCTTTTCAAATTAAAAATAGTAAACAACTGAGAGTCAATAGTTTTCATTTACGATTAAAGCATTTTTCAGGACAAAAGCCACGGGGTTTTTGGATTCTTTTTAGTAGTTTTATGTGTGTAGTTGATTGATTAAAATCGTGACTTTGTTCAAAATAATTGTTTTAGATCAATTTTTTGATGAGCTATGGGGTTCAACTTTTGCTCAAATCGCTTCTAGAGACTTCCCTACAAATCCTGAAAATATTTATCGAATTACTCACCAACAAATAGACGTTATCTCTAAAATATAAAAGGTCCACTCGGTAGAATAATTCAGTGAAATAGGACATAATTAAATGTGGGCATTATCGATTTGTTGAACTAACAAGTGTTACTATCGAGAGGATCTCTTGTAGAGAATTCTCAGTATGGTATTCACGAACCATTGATTCGATTAATTAACTTTAATTCAATAATGAAATTCGAAATCAAGAGAATTGTATGTGGCATTTCCGCCACATTCAAAATAGTTGCTAGAATAATTTTATTGAAGTGAATTACGTGCGCGGTTTGTGTTGTTTACTTGGTGCTTTTTATGTCAATTTCCCAAATCAACTTCCAAGAAGACTCGTTATTATTTGAAATTATTTTAATCTATCTGAACTATTTTTAAACGTCGTTCAACTAGGAGACAAAGAATCGGAAATTTTCCAAATAATCTCAAGGTGATGACGGGTGATTTCTGTCCAACTAGCCGGCCGACCATTCACCGGATCTAATCCAATCGAACATAAAGGATAGATCTAGCAAAAAATCTAATTATAGCCGTGTTGGTCCAGTTTATAATAAAGCAATCCTGGTTAGAGAGCGAAGAGTTTGGTTGTTATACCTGGGCGGTCAGACAACTTTGCGACAAGACATTGGAGTATAACCGACAAAAGCTACAACATAGCTTGTTGTCAAAAGACGACGAAAAAAAGAATCGATGGATTTATAACAACGGAGAAGTTGTTATACTGTAATCTACCTGGTTTGTGTGCGATATACAAAGATTTATTACAGTAACAAATTGGATAGTTTAGTGGAACTTGAATGAAACCAACTTCCCATTCAAATCGAAACGAGAAGTTTAAATTGAATTCAATTATTCCTACTAATTAGAATTGAGAATTTATGGTAATTTTTCCTCATAAAAAAACGAATGAATGAAATTCTACGCGTTGGATTGTGTTGTAACCCGATAATCTTCCCACATAGAAACACCAAACTCTAATCAGATCAAAACAAGTTGTTTCTTGTTCTTGTTACAACTGTCCTAGACTACCTGCTGCCTCACTATTTTGCTAATTTTTGAGACTTCTAAGAAATCACCAACAATAGACTCTTCGTTCATAATTTATGTTGAGGGCAACTGTCAGAAAGGCGCCGCCTTCTTCCACGAATAGGGGTGGCTATTTCTCATAAAATTTCGACAATTTTGATTAATTTCTCATCAAACTAACGGCGCCTGTGTTATTATCAAATTTCGATATTTACGATAAGATATGAGACAGGGAAATTTCAATCGAATTACGTGTCGTTAAAACAGCTGTCGATTTGGATTTGATTCAACGAATCTAATTTGGCAAATATTAACGCGATTTCCAAACGAAAACAAACAAAATTCAACTAGCCGATTCTATGAAATTGATCTGTGTAAGACACGAAAACAGGAAGATTGCAGTTGGTTTTATTTATTATTTATTGATCTAGACGTTTAAGTAATTTCCTCAGAATATAAATCGATTGGGAGAATCTACGATTTCCAAGAATATGCACTTTTACATCCATTGAACGATAAACTACCGGGAAATACGGCAGATATTCTTTAAAATGCACGTAGGCCAAGCTCTAACAATCGCAAACTGCCTCTTATTGTTATTATTTATTCAATTATTAATAAAAAAATAATTGAATCATATCAAGTTAAAATATAAACGACTTTGATTTTCTTTGTTCGAACTGCAACAGTGGAATGAAATCGGAACAAAAGTCGAGATTAGAGTGAGAATTTCCCAAAATTTCTAGACTTCGGGGATTCCACGAAAATTCTATATTTATCTATTGATATAATTTATCAAATCGATTTCTCTAATTACACAATATCTGCCTACACGATGTAATTTTATATTTAATCGATCGCTTTGAATTTTTACCTACCCAAATAATTACGCGATTTCCTCGAATTGTGACTATTTGATAACTATAGAGAAAATGCAGTGAATAAGGATCAAAAATGATAAGAATTTTCCAGGTATAATTGCGAATAAACTCGATTTTTTCCCAATGTTATATTTTCCAAATATAAATGAAGCGAATCTGGGAAGACTATTTGTAGTTTTCACGGAAATGTTGGAGTAGTAAAATTATTTAAATAATTTCTATATAAATATTTGAACGATAATACCAGCAACAACATAAATAAAGTGAAATTTTGTTATTCTCAATTTCGTTAAATATTTACGCGTAAATGTGTGAAGATCGGCTCGTTGGCCGCTTATCAATACGATAATTCGTACAGATGAATTATTTTTAAATTTGTAATAAAAATAATGAAACATGTGCACAAAATGAGCTCTTACTAGGAGAATTAATGTGAGATTCAAACACATTTGTTGCCAATGCAGAGTTCCACGAAATTCCCATCTTAATTCCAACAAATCAGCAGATTATCATAAATCATAGGAATCAGTTTTAGAAACAACACAAACTAGACAACGTGCTATTGATAAGTATCAATGGCGGAAGTTTGTTGTTTTATTGAAACTATCGCCGGAAATGACCCAACCAGCCGTTGTCGCCGTTGTTCAATAATTAATTTCTTATATTTTAACGCCAACATTAAACTATGATGGAGTACCAACTGTAAATTTATATGACTGGCACGTATATTAACATTGTCCACGAAAGACAAGAATTGGTCTTTTATTTCTTTAACCAGTCGAAATTATCATCCGCAGACATCTAGGCAGATGATGATGACGAGCGTGTGAGGTCTTGTCGGCCTAGTCCTGGGAGAATTCCACAATTATCAAAATTTCCACCGAGTTATAAATTCGAAATCTCAACCGATTGTCCAACAATAAAGATCGTCGTGTGCAGATTAAACGTTCCTTCCCGTCCACATTACTATTGATAGACATGATTTTACACATGTTATTATAAAATAAAACAACACAGATACACATACCAACAACTAACGATCACCGATTGTTCTGTCCGTGTTGTTGTATGGAAATCTTATCAGAAAAAAAAACACCCAACCATTTCAACCAGGTTGGCCGGTTTTTCGTACAATCGTTATATCTGTATATGTTTCAAAAACGAATACGAGTTGGGAGAGAATGTGAAACGGTGGAGGCTTATAATGCGATACTGTTGGGTCAGTTTGTACGACTCGTTTTTTTTCGTTTCTTCCCTTGTCGTTTTTATTGTGCTACAACAAACAAGGTATATGCACATGTATGCGAGCTTTTATTTCGCCGACTTTACCGTATATACAAAAGCTGTTGTAGGATAAATAAGAAAAAATTAACAAGAAAAATGAAGAATTACTCTTGCACAACGGTTTCACGAAAAGCCCACACATTAGCCGGCTATTATTTTATTTCTTGTTTAACTTTACATGTTTAGATAGTGATTATGGCGGAATTGCGGGACTTTAATGCTTCTATCGGGGAAAAATCGTTGTTTTATAATTAAATTGAGAAAAGATCGATTACTATGCTAATTTGGTAAATTTTGATGTTATCGCGCGAAATATATTGGGTGTTAAAGTCAAATCCTATTCGATCGACTATATCGATCATAATTTAAATCCATTTTACGACGTTTTTAAAACGAAATCATTCACGGTTCTAATTGGAAATTACAGCAAGCTCGAAATTATCTATTTTTAATTATCGTTTTTATTGCGTTTAATTAAAAGTAGCCTTCCTAACTGATAGAGACCTTTCAACAATTGTTGTAAACGGAAAACACTGAAATAAAAAATTATCGATTTTCGTCTCAATACAGTCGTTTTAATAGAACAATTCTTTGTTGTGTTGTCTCCGATTGTGAGTGCTTTTAAGAAAAAGCTCCCTACTATTTCTCCAGTCTTTGTCAATAATCTTTATAAGGATATCAATTTTCAACTTGATACTATGTACTTATTATTATGATCATCATACTATAATGGGGAATAACAAATAAAATAATTCCGTTCTTTGATTTGCTCGACTGGTGGCCGATTTTTTCCCTTAATTAGACTCCGGTTAAAATAAAACATAAATCAATACGTTGTTATTATACTTCTTTTTCCCAGTTATATTTAAATCAAGTTCCAACAAGTCTGTATTTGGATACAATAGCGCGTTAATTTCTCGGAAAAAATTGATTTATTTCCCGGGGCAATTCCAATACTCACCACCGAAATAAAACCGTTTACAAGTTGGCTTTATAATTATCGTATTTCGTGGAATTGAAAAAAATAATTTGTGGAAACTCACCATTCTATGCTGCGGTATCCTTTGGCACAACAATGCAGTCCTTTAAATTTCCCAACAATTGCGAATTCTTCAACGCTGGCCTCTTTGATGAACTGCATAGAACTCGTATTCGTTGGGAAATTGTTCATTGAACAATAATCTTGGATACAATTTATAAAATTGATTAGAATAAATAAACAATAAATAACAATAATTGATGATGATGCCGTCATTGTTCCAATTTTTCAACACAGGTATAACAACTTATGAAGATGATTCACCGTACAGGATTCTCTTGAAACTATTTCGCTTCTATTTTGCTAATTATAGGTCCGAGTTGCTACATAATTTCTCTTTCTCTCTCTCTATGGCGATGTTGTTGGATATTTCAAATAACACAATCACCGGTTTTTTCGCTCAACCGAAACACTTGTAACATAATTAATTCTTAGTATTTTCGATAATAATGGAGCGTAGTCGAGTTTAAATTGACCGCATTTTCAACGACACGAAACGATCGAGTTCGGTTGATAATAAAAACAAGATAGTCCGAACTAGACGACGGACGCACGTGAAATGATCAAATTTATGCGGAGACACAACTGTCGACAGGCTACGATACGATTCACCTGTTGACTTCGACTAAGATCGACTGGTTGACTAAAGCTGGCCATGGACACGCACTCCTGAGCGGCGAAAGTCGAATTTTTAGATCTCGTAAACGAAGAGAATGTTGATTTTGGAATAGACAGGGCCGGAGCAGTCGAAAAGGCTGTCTAACAAGGAAAGGAAACACAACTGCACCTCTCCGATTTTGATAAAATTTGGCATGCACGTAGAGCTTCAAAAAATAGTCGATGCATTTTTTTTGGCTGCCCATATTCACTTTAAGGAGTGAAATTGCCACTTAAAGTTAACCTCCAAAAACAAAACTCTACGTGTATACCAAATTTTATCAAAATCGTCTCCCTTTCTTTCTAAGATAAAATTCTGCATATTTTGCATGTTAAATTGCCAAATTGTATCCAATTTTTCCATTAAACCAACGAAAACAATTATAATTTAAACAATTTAGGTTTATTTAGAAGGGTTTTTCCAACATAAATCGTGTAGATTTTAAAATATTTTCGTTTTTTAAATGAATTCTACTACGTCATTGTTGAAAAAACAGATAATTCGTCAAATTTCACGATAAAATTTTTGAATTATTTTGAAAAAGAATTTCGAGGGTTCTAACAATAAGATTCCTTTAGTACCAATTTTGACAGCCCTCAGAAAAACAAAACCCTTCAAAATATACAGCGCCCTCATTTGACTCGTATACTTAAAACATCGGTCAACATCGGTCAACATCGGCTAATATCAGTAATTCCCCTGGAATTCTCCTACAACCAATCAGGGGTAAGCTTGCACGCTTAACTGCTCTCTCTGGGGGTATATAAACCCCTAAATTCTAAGGGATGGTCATTATATCTTCTAAAATTAGAAAGATAAAGTTGTCTACAATGTATCGAGTGTTGCCGTTTATCAATAATCGTGTAAGTTTACCAGAAATGGTGAATTTACCGATTGAATTGTGGTGTATGATCCTGAGAATTTTGGATCCTGTATCTTTGTTAAAAGCGATAAAAACATCGCCTTTATGGATGAATGTTTGTCGTGGTGATCCTGTCTTGCGGAAAACAATCAGCGATCAATTGGAATTGGAGAAACAACGCCAACGAGAGATTGAGAGCAATCCGGGACTTTTGATTCAAGTTATACGGGAAGAACCGGCCCAAGTCTTCAGTAGGAATCGAGTGAAGATTGTACAGCAATTGAAGATTGAAGACAATTCAACGGAGGAGATCCGAAGGGTTTTTGGTAGAGAAACCAAATTGAATAAGGCAACAGAAGGAGGTCCATCTCGTTATAAGAGCAACGTCAGGAGTCAACCTTATAGGAATCTCCGTTGTTAATTTTAGAATTAGCGTTGTAATATTGTAATGTAAATATTGTAGACTACAGTTTTGTTAAGACTTTGAAATATTGTTGAGACTAATGAAATTTAATAAATTTCTGTTTTCAATCCACCGACTTTCTCTTGGTTAGTCTAAAATCTAGTGCCAAGGCACGTATTTGCAAAATCTACTCGGAAAACTATCATGCCAGTAGGAAGATTTTTGGATCTTTGCTATAAATTAACCCCAATACCCTTGGCAAACACTTTAATACTGCTTAAATTATTGGCAAAATTATTAACATACCTGCACTTCTAGATTTTCGCCCACAACTCAACATTTTCCAAAATCCCGTGCAATTTAAGCTATATCATTAAATTTTGGAATAAAAATTAAAACAAATGGAGCACTTTTCTTAAGGAGTTGTACTCTAGCGCCTTAGAAGCGGACGCCAATCTGGGACATAAAGAATAGTCGAGAGTCAAATAAGAAATAAATTTTGAATTTTAAATTGAAGTTTGCTGTATTTAAAAATCTCCAGTTGTCTTATAAAACTGATGGAGAGAAATTTTAATCAATCGGCTCATGTCTGAAATTTTCCCATTTTTTTAAATTTCCGGAAAACTGCTACGCCAATCGAAGAATTGCATATTTGGAAAATTGTAGTTACACCCGATTGAAATTAAATTAATATAAGCTACGTTCTGAGGAAAAATAGTAAAGTAGCCATGATTAATATAATCTACATAGGTATTGCTAGAAATCTATCAAATATTCCAATTTTTAAAGGGGTTATAGTATGTCTCCTTGAGTACGGAAGCTAATTTATAATGCAAAGTATCGAGAATTTAGACGTTAATAAGTAGATTTCAAATTGAAGAATAATGCCTTTAAAAATCTTCAATAATTTGAGGGTAACAAACAAAATTTTCAATCAATCTCAAAATTCTGATTTATTTATCGTACAAATATTAAAAATCAATACAATGGAACCTCCTCGGCTAATGAAGATGAATTTGTACTTCCGCCACTGAAGATACTGTTGATTATCGTTTGTGCTAGTGGACTGATAATAGACGAAATTAAATCGTAATGATCATCGATAAATGTTGCAACATTCTCGTTCAATATTGCACTGACTATATTACTGAAAGCTTCATTGTTGAGCAGACCGTGAATATCGAACTGAAAATTTCCAATTAGAAAGATTACAAAATTTCTAAATTTGGTCTTACTGTTGTTGATTCACCCAAATAGACTCCTGCTGTAAGGTTGGAAACTGAAAGACCGCCGATTATACTAGCTTTACCGGACCCTACGATTGTTAAATTGTTCAAATGAACGCTGAAACATTGAAAATTAGGGATCGATTGATAATTGAGCATGTTGATTTACTTGAGAGAACCGTCCCCATAGATTGGGATTAATTCACCGATAAGAACATCGGCTCCATATTGAGTGTAGATGTTTAGATTTGGAATTTCGCAAGAGAACACCAACGACAATGAGAATACGTTCACGCTTAATTTGGTGAATGTGAAGCCTTTATGTCCAGTTATTTGCAAATCGGTTAAATTAGCAGAGCCACTAGAATCAACAAATTAGTTGAATTTCAGATATTTTAGAATTAATTAAGGTGTAATTACGTTAAAAGTCCTTCGCTTGGTAGAGCTATATTCACTGCATCAGTTTCAATAACTGCAGGCAGACTGTTGATTATTTGCATTATTGTATTGTTGATCATAGTATCAATGAAGCTTCGACTAGATTCCACTGAAATTATAAACTGAATTCTTGCTGTAATTTATGAAATAAACTCCTACCTGAAATGCCTTGATATAGATCTTGTGATTCGGCATTTGCTGCAATCACTAGAACTGATAGCAAGAATAAAGTCTTCATTTTGTTGTATTAGGATCACTTTCAGACTACTGTAATCGATTTTCGAACAAAACTAAATGAATTTCGCACCTGTTCGGCGTTCTTATAAAAGCGATTTATCAACAAGTTGATTACAACAACTTGAAAAAAATTACAGCAATTCAAAGATATGAATTATCAACAATTGACAACGTCTTTTCTAATTTTATTTAACCAATAAAACACTCGAAATTACCGATTACAATCTGAATCGAGTTGAAAATTTGGAAAAATTCGTCCGTAATTTTTCAGCTTTTGGATGGCCGCAGGTGCGATTTTAACATTGTTTATTCATATTTTCGATAAATACTTGAGAATTTTCATCAAATTTAAAATTAATTTCCCCTAATTGTGACGTTATTGATGGGAATCATTGAGAAATTCAAGTACCAATTGCCCCATTTTTATTGTTTGTAAATAAATATTTGACACGTTTGATAAACAAATAGGCTAATTACGAAAAATTGTATTCAATTACAAGTTGTTTTTAATTAATTCGAGCGCATTTTGTATTCGAATCAGGAAAGACGATTGTTTTTCAAATGGTCTTCTAACATTCGTTATCTTATCAGTTCGATATTTTTTTGGAAAAAATTGTGATTTTTGGTTTTATTTTCTAATAGCATCATCGTTTAGAACAATTTGTGAAAAATCAACGAAAAAATATTTAATTGCATTGCGCAAATGATTCTTGGAAATGTTTAAAGATGCAGCTATTAACAATTTTATTTCATCATACGATTGTTTTAAATCCATTTCGAATAGGAATGTATGAGTAATGTTGTATTTTGAGACAGAAATTTGACAATTTTCCAAAATTCCGTTACAAATCAATCGAACGTGACCATTTCACGCTTCACTACCCTCTATACAGGTATATAAACCCCTAAATTCTAAGGGATGATCATTATATCTTCTAGAATTAGAAAGATAAAGTTGTCTACAATGTATCGAGTGTTGCCGTTTATCAATAATCGTGTAAGTTTACCAGAAATGGTGAATTTACCGATTGAATTGTGGTGTATGATCCTGAGAATTTTGGATCCTGTATCTTTGTTAAAAGCGATAAAAACATCGCCTTTATGGATGAATGTTTGTCGTGGTGATCCTGTATTGCGGAAAACGATCAGCGATCAATTGGAATTGGAGAAACAACGCCAACGAGAGATTGAGAGAAATCCGGGACTTTTGATTCAAGTTATAAGAGAAGAACCGGCCCAAATCTTCAGTAAGAATCGAGTGAAGATTGTACAGCAATTGAAGATTGAAGACAATTCAACGGAGGAGATCCGGAGGGTTTTTGGTAGAGAAACCAAATTGAAGAAGACAACAAAAGGAGGTCCATCTCGTTACAAAAGTAATGTCAGGAGTCAACCTTATAGGAATCTCCGTTGTTAATTTTAGAATTAGCGTTGTAATATTGTAATGTAAATATTGTAGACTACAGTTTTGTTACGACTTTATAATATTGTTGAGACTATTGAAATTTAATAAATTTTTGTAGAATAAAACTTGTTTCATTTTCAATCAACATATGGTTTCTAATTTTTTAACTACAAATCACAGTTTGGACTCGATTTTATTGTAAAAAATAAACGAGAAATCGTCTGCCAAATGTGGAAGTCTAAGGATAGAGATTTGAGTCTTTATTGATACTCAAGTTGCAGTCAAGTATCCTTAAAAATCTACGATTGTTGAGAGTAACAAAAAAAAATTCGGTCAATCACATAATTTTCAATTATTTATTGTACAAACATCAGAAATCAATACAGCGACCTTGTTTTAGTTTTAATCTACCGACTTTATATCTTAATTAAGAGGCCGACTAAAATACATGGAAACGTTCTTTAAAATTGTCATCTACAGAATAAAATTTTCTAACACAGTGTCTTGTCTTTTGAAAAGCGCTTTTCGAGCCATAGTACTTGATTTTACAATTAAAAATAATCGAAAAAGAAGAATAAAGACTTGGATATCGAATAGGTAGACTTTAAACTTTGAATCGAAGTCGAGTACCTTTAATTAGATTTTATTGAATTTTTTAATATATAAGTGAGTATTATTTCAAATAAAACGTCGTCATTGGAAATTCACAATTCTTTTCTAAAATAAATTCGTTTACCTTGATTATATCTCAGATACGGAAGACAAAAATTGATTGTTTCAACATTTATTATCTTATCTTTCAGTTAAAAATACCGACATAAAGTACTTAAATTACGTCTTTACTAAAATTGTACGTATGGAAGGGCATTGTGAGGATATGCGCCACCCTAAATGGCCCCACAAATTTCGGTCTTTTTCAACAGTTTTGGCCGTCGGTTTTGAAACCGACACTCAAGTGTTAAAAAAGAACGAAATTGGGCCCTTAAGGCAAACATTCTAACAATTTAATTGGTTAAAATTTTCAAAATTATAATCTAATGGCACTTTCGCTTAATATCGATTTTTCGTTATTTAATTTGGCTAGAACGCAAAAATGCCAAATTTCAAGATTTGTGCGCTAAATTTGGCGTTATCTCCAGACTTTTATGAAAAAGCTGGAATTTAACAGGCGAATTAAATAAAAATAACTCATTTTTTATTGATTCGGTCATTTTGAGCCGCAATTCGAAGTTTGATTAGAAAACTGAAGAGATACGCTCAGAACTTCCACAAATTTTCCAATTTTTGACAATTCAATAATAAAATTCATTAAAGATAATTTAGGCTTATATTTATTTCTTAAGCAAAATAAAATCGAAGACTATTCATCATCTACAAACTCATTTTGTTGTGCCAATTCGGTTATCAACGTTTTAAATTCCTCTCTAAATTCCCTACGACCAGACAAGAAATTATTTATCATTTCTTGTACAATAGGACTCAATATATTCGTGATAATTTCTTGATTATTATTAATATCATTGGCTGAATCATTCGTTAAACCATTACTAATCAATTTACTCAACTGACCATCGTAATAATAGCCAGTCAATTCAACGACGCAATCACCCAAATTGACGACGATTTGTAGATTTGAGACTTTGATCGGTATTAACGTAACTTTCGACGTTATTTCAGCACTTAAATTCGACAAATTAACACTACAATAAGATAATATCAATAGAAAATTTCATAATAAGTCTTGTATTTGTTGAATTTACTTTAAATCACCTTTCCCATATATAATCTCCATTCCTGCTTGATAATTTGTAGATAATACCACAGATTCTAATATGAGTTTTAAGTGTAATTTGTACGACAAGAAACCAGTTAATTTCAATACTGGCACCTCAACACTGCGGATGCCGGTTATTTTAAAATTACCAATAGAAGCAAATCCTCTAAAAATTATAAATTTACCATCAATACAAATATTACAAATTTACTAAAAAATTTACGCGAATGGTCCATCGGCTATTGTTAAAGTTTCATTTTGGACCTCTATCGGATCTGAAAGACTATTTATAATCTTGTAAATAGTCTGATTGATTTTATTCTCAATAAAGGACGATTTGGTCTTCTTGGAAACATCTGTAATTTTTAACAAACTATTAAAACAATTTTTCTAATATTCGAATACTCACCAATATCTCGACAATTAATTGCGAGGGTTAAAATCAATAAAGACGTTATGAAAATTAACAGTTTATCCATATTGTTAGATACGGCGTAGATTTTTTTTATCACTGACTTAATTCGAGACTAATTTGAAGGATCTATAGAACGAATGATAAAAATCATTGATAATATCGTAAATTTAACGATTAAACAATTAAAAAAGGTAACAATAACAACTCAAGAATAACTCAATAACAACTCAAGAAAGAAATATTGTTTTTTGGGTGGATTCATAGGCGTAGTTAGGGGGTATTTGGGGGTACAAAATCTAAATTAGCACCCCCAAAGAGATTTGAAAAGTATAAGGTAATTTAAATAACATTTAATGAATATTTCATATTAAAATTTCAAACATTCGAAAACTGTACAAAATTACAAATTCAGGTATATTTAGGTACTACTTGTGGACTCTATTATGAATTTCTCTCAGTCAAGCTTTTTTTTAGTGCAATGGGGGTTTACATATATTTGTCTATTACGTCGGACACTTATTTTGTTTCATTTTACGTATGAGTCAATTAAGGGTGAAGAGTACATCTCATTGATTTAAAGCGTGAAAACGCGAAGTTCAAACTCACAATTTCTCGCGTAACATCTGACAACTCTTCCTGTTTTCCACAATAATAGGCCAATCAGAAAGAGTATAAAATTATCTAGATAACTGTATATATTTGAAAAGAAAATTACTAATTTGAATAAGTGAAAACAATGTTAGAAAAGCAACTCGGCTTTTTCCGCGATAGTTCACGCAATTTTCAAAATAAGAAAATAATCTCTCTATCTTGTACTCCGATTTTGTATCGAATGAGGGCTTGATCAATGCTCGAAAATGAAAATTTACTACAAATGCAGCATGATGTTCGTCTGTAATCAATCGTAAGTTAGAAATTCGCATTTTCGCGGTTCAAATCGATGTAATCTGCACCCTTAAATAAATACCCAATCTGTTTCTTTCATTTAGTTTTTGGGACTTCAGCACCCCTAGAGTTGAATATCTAACTACGCCTATGGGTGGATTCTTATTGTTTTTTCTATCATCGTCATGGTCTTGAGCTTTTTTAATGGAATCTTTTTGATAAATTTCTTTTTAGAAGGTACATTTACTAGAAATTAAATAAAAATTTGAAATATAAGGAAAATAATACAATGAAAACAAGTATATCGAAACTAGAGAGCAGTTTTAACACTTTAATTTACGCTAAAATCCTGTCGAAGAGATACATAAAAATTTGGAAATTTATAGAGGTGTATTATAGGCAACCCTTTATATAGATCATTAATTTCTATTATCGAAATCCTTATTTTTTGAAATAAATTATTTTTTTAAAATAAATATTGCACCAAAAAATAAGCAGGCATTAAAATGAGATTTTGAAATTTTCCATAATTTCATCTAAATCGAGCCATTTTAAAAATAAAATCTTAGATTTAGGGTGGACATTTTGAATTCAAGTGTGTTTGGTAACGGGATTTAAAGAAGTTAATCAAGTTAATTTGGCTCAAAATCTATCCTTATGAGTGTTCTAGTGTCTGTAACTAACTGATAAGAATCTTTTTGTTGATTTCTTATCATTTGAATTTCTACTTATCAATTATAAATTGAACTATCTTATCCAACTATCTAGAGAATAGAAAAACAAGCAAACAAACATCTGATGCAGGTGTTTTTTAATATAAAAATAACCAGTTATTAATAGTATATTGAAAATTAAGTTTCAGAAGTCCATAATTGCTGCACGAGACCAATGGTCGAGTGCAGGAATTGACTTCTGAAACGAATTTTTCATACTATTTTTCCCATTTTGCGCCCCTTTGTACACTTTTTTAATAAAAATTGAACCCTTATAATTTAGAGAATTTTATAGAAGTTGGTATTCAATAAAACAAATGAAAGTTCTACTTGACGATATTCAACTTTTTATTTGTAAAACGAGTTGATTTTCAATTGTTTAAGTCTCCATATTAATTACGACTTTTAATAAAGTAAAAATGTGTGACGAATTATCGTGTAATCCACCAGAATTACGTGATATTGTTGGAAATGGTATCAATAATTTATTTTCCGATAAATCAAAAATATGAACATTGTTATCAAAATTTTCAAGAATGGTGTAAAAATAATTTGAAATTAATAAAAGTTGTTTTCACGTCAATCAAGTGGTCTGCATTTCTGTCAAAGAATGACATTTGAGATAGTCGACAGTGTTACCAACTTCCAAAAAATAAATTATCCCAGATTTTCCACACTCAAAGTAGTTGGGAAATTTCCATTGCTTTACTACTTTTAGTGTGGAAATAATTTTATTTAGAACGCAAAATAGGAAAAAATAATTTAAGCTTATATTTATTTCACAAGGAAAATAAAGTATTAAAATCATAGACTATTCATCATGTACAGACTTATTTTGTTGTGCCAGTTCGGTCATCAACGTTTTAAATTCCTCTCTGTATTCCGAACTACTAGACAAGAGATTATTTATCGCTTCTTGTACAATAGGACTCAATATATTCGTGATAGTTTCTTGATTATCATTAATATAACTGGCTGTATCATTTGTTTAAACCGTTACTAATCAATTTACTCAAATCATCATCGTAATAATAGCCAGTCAATTCAACAACACAGCCACCTAAATTGATTACGACTTCTAAATTTGAAACTGTTACTCCGAATAGTATTGAAATTGATGCCGTTATTTCGACACTTAAATTCGATAACTTAACACTACAATAAGATAATATCAGCATAAAATTTCATAATGTCTTGTATTTGTTGAATTTACTTTAAATCGCCTTCTCCATATAGAAGCTGCATTTCTGCTTGATAATTTGTGGATAATACCAAAGATTCTAATACGATTTGTAAATCCAATGTGTACGATAGCAAACCAGATAATGTCAATACAGGTACCTCAACACTGTGGGTGCCGGTTATTTTAAAATTACCAATAGAAGCATTCCCTCTAAAAATTATAAATTTACCATCAATACAAATATTACAAATTTACTCAAAAATTTACGCGAATGGTCCATCGGCTATTGTTAAAGTTTCATTTTTGACCTCTATCGGATCTGAAATATTATTTACAACACTGTAAATAGTCTGATTGATTAGATTCCCGATTAAGGACGATTTAATCTTCTTGGAAACATCTGTAATTTTTAACAAACTATTAAAACAACGAATTTTCTAAACTTCGAATTCTCACCAATATCTTGACCATTAATTGTGAGGGTTAAAATCAATAAAGACGTTGTAATAATTAATAGTTTATCCATATTGTTAGATACGGTGTAGATTGAATTTGTCACTGGATTAATTCGTTACTTATTTAATAGATTTATAGAACGAATAATAAAAATCATTGATAATATCGTAAATTTAACGAGATTAGCGTCCTAAACAATTACAGTAGAGAACAACTCGACGATGCATTACGAATTTCTTATCCTTTTTTTCTATAATATTCACAGTTTGGAACTTTTTTTATTAGGAGCCCTTTGATAAACTTCTTTTTCTTAGATAGATCTACTAGAGATTACTATAAAATTTGAAATATAGGGAAAATAAATCAAATAATATACGTATTTGCGCTAAAACCGTGTAATTTATAGAGATGTAATGTAGGCAACCCTTTATTCAGATCGATCAATTCGTATTATCGAAATCCTGATTTTTTTAACTAAATATTGCATTAAAAAGTAAGCAGGCATCAACTAAGATTGAAGATTTTGAAATTTGCCATAAATTCATCTAAAACGAGTTATTTTTTAAATAAAATCTTAGATTTAGGATGGACATTTTGAATTCAAGTGTGTTTGATAACGCGATTTAAAGAAGTTGAGCAAGTTAATTTGGCTCAAAATCTAGCCTTATTAGTGTTCAGGTGTCTGTAACTAACTGATAAGAATCTTTTTGTTGATTTCAAATCTTATGAATTTTCTCCTTATCAATTATAAATAGAATAATTATCTTATCCAACCATCTAGAGAATGGAAAAACAAGCATATTTAAATCTGATACAAGTGTTTTTTAATATAAAAATAACCATTTAAGTAACTAAGGTTCAGTATTTTTGACAAAATAATTTAGGCTTATATTTATTTCTCAATAAAAACGAAGTATTAAAATTCATCATTTACAAATTTATTTTGTTCTTCCAGTTCGGTTACCAACGTTTTAAATGCCTCCATGTATTCCGAACTACCAGACAAGAGATTATTTATCGCTTCTTGTGCAATCGGACTCAATATATTCGTGATAGTTTCTTGATTATCATTAATATAACTGACGGTATAATTCGTTAAATCGTTACTAATCAATTTACTCAAATCATCATCGTAGTAATAGCCAGTCAATTCAACAACACAACCACCTAAATTGATTACGATTTCTAAATTTGAAACTAGTCTTGTTAGTATTGAAGTTGATGCCGTTATTTCAACACTTAAATTCGACAATTTAACACTACAATAAGATAACATCAGCTTGAAATTTCATAATAAGTCTTGTATTTGTTGAATTTACTTTAAATCGCCTTCTCCATATAGAAGTTTCGTTTCTGCTCGATAATTTGTGGATAATACCAAAGATTCTAATACGATTTTTAAGTCTAATGTGTACAATACAAAGAAGACACTAGATAATGTCAATACAGGAACCTCAACACTGTGGGTGCCGGTTATTTTAAAATTACCAATAGATGCAATCCCTCTACAAATGATACATTTACAATCAATACAAATATTACAAATTTATTCAAAAATTTACGCGAATGGTCCATCGGCTATTGTTAAAGTTTCATGTTGGACCTCTATCGGATCTGAAATATTATTTATAATACTGTAAAGAGTCTGATTGATTATATTCTCGATTGAGGACGATTTAATCTTCTTGAAAACGTCTATAATTTAAAAAAATACTATTAAAATAACAAATTTTCTAGTCGCCGAATACTCACCTGTATCTTGACCGTTAATGGTGAGGGTTAAAATCAATAAAGACGTCATAATTAATAGTTTCTCCATATGGGGTAGATTTAATTTGCCACTGCATTAATTCGTGATTTATTTAATAGATTTATAAAACGAATAGTAAAAACCATTGATAATATCTTAAATTTAACTATATTTTCGTCTTAAACAATTAAAGTAGTGAGAACAAGTTAACAATGCGTTATGAAGTTTTTATCCTTTTTTCTATCATAATCTTGAACTTTGTTATTAGGAACCCTTTAATAAACCTCTTTTTATAAGATAGATCTACTAGAGATTACGATAAAATTTGAAATATAAGGAAAATAAATAAAATAATATTTATGTTTTTGCACTAAAACCGTGTGAAAGATTCAAAAATTGCGTAATTTCTAGAGGTATAATGTAGGCAACCGATCGATCAATTCGTGTTATGGAAATCCTTATTTTTAAAACTAAAAATTGCACTAATAAGTAAACAGGCATTAAAATGAGGGCTTATTTTTGAAGATTTTGAAAATTTCCATAAATGCATCTCAAGCGAGCCAGTTTTTAAATAAAATCTTAGATTGAGGATGGAAATTTTGTATTCAAGTGTATTTAGTAATGGGATTTAAAAAAGTCGATCACTTTAATTTGGCACAAAATCTTGCCTGTGATCCTTATAAGTTTAATAATCTCTATAAATAGCAGATAAGGTATTTATTTGAGCGATTTCTTATCATATGAATTTCTTCTTATCAATTATAAATTGATGAATTCAACTTGTATAGAGAATGGAAAAACAATCATATTTAAATCTCATGCAGGTGTTTTTTAACATAAATAGAACCCTTTAAGTAACTAATGTTCGTTATTTATGCTTACTGATACCTGAATTTAACTCGTCCCAAAATTGTAACCGAAAACGAATAAATTTGAATTTCTTCAACTAGAGAACCGCTAGAATTATACCTGCTTAATAGTGATTGATTGAAACTTAATAAAAAAATCTTAATTACTGATAATTTAGAGGGTTAGTTTTAATGATTTCTACAGCATTATCTTCAATTATGCTTTATTATTAATTATTTGTACCATTAATTTTAGACATATGATTTAACAATTATCAAGAATAGCTTGTACGCGATACCAGTGGTCCTCATTGAACCACAAATTGTTCAGTCTGTCTTGTAATTTAGGCACAAATAGATCAGTAAATAATGGCAGATTTGCATTAACAACAAGCTCGACAACTGGAGAGACAACTAGATTGGCGAGTTCTTCAATAACCGATCCAAGCCCGGTGACATCAAACTATAAAATATAAAAATGCTAACCAAATGAACGTAGATAGAAAAGAAAAACTTACGCTAACACTTTCAGCATGTAATTTCAATGTGAATCCATCTAAATGCCAAGTAATTGTACTTTGATTGTAAGTACCACTGAAGGCGAGGTTCTTCTGGGACAATCTAGAAAATTAATCGATTATTGAATCGTATTTCCAAATTTTACAACAATCTTACGATGTGGAGCCGGAAACTCCTTCTTCTAGAAATAGTTCCCGCGCCTCTACTGCATAATCTAATGTAATTTTGAAATCAGGATAGACCACTGTGTAATCGTAAAAAATATTTCCAGTATCATTGTCCCATTGGCCTACGAGTTGCGTAAAATTGAAATCGACCAAACCGTAAATCTGAATATTCGTCACGTTAACGTCCAATCTATAAGATAATTATTGGAATTTTACTGGTGGTTATAAAGAAATCGTCTTACTCGAATAGGCCAAGATTGATCGGGAGAATTAGGTTTTCTCGCAAAGTCAATGGGTTGTGGTTGGGGATACCAGCGGCTGGTAGGCCTCCATCTAGAGCTTTGCGTACACATTCGGCCACTGCAAGGGCTGTATCTTCACCAGTTCCCAGTGAAGGTACTTGAAAAACAACAATTAGATTAATATCTTTGGTAATAATTTGTTTTCAAACACTCACCAGCGAAAGTTGTAGTTAAAAATAGGGTGCAAATTAGGAACAACATTATTCTACTGTGAATATCAGTTTTAAATGATCAAAACTATCACTGAATATTAGTAAGTTGGGGAATTTATAGCAAAATTTATCTATGATACTTGAGTATAATTGTGAAATTCGAAGAATAAATTTATTCAAATCTACTGATAAGATGTTAGAAAAATTGTGTTCCTAAAATTATTCAATATTAAATTAAATTAGTGTAATTAATATTAATTTTTGTTTAAAAATTTTTCTATATTCGCCAATTAAAAATTGTCCCACTTGATGTTACTAATCCTCTTCAAATAGCAGTTTTATCAACTTGTATCGAAATAAAAAGTACAGTAATCGATCAGAAATTGTTCAGGTGTTATTCCAAAAGTCATGGTGCTCTTTAAAATAATTTTAATCGCCTTTGTACTAACCGTACAAGGTCATGATGTACCAAAATTAGGTAAATCGCCCCCTATAATTACCAAAATTAATAATCAATTCACGAAAATTCCAGACAATTTAAAAATATTCGAATCGCAAGTGAATCAGAGCATCGAATGTGTCCGGGCGACTCTAAAGACCGGCTTACCGGACTTGGGTCTACCGTCCTTCGATCCACTAATCATCGATAATTTGGATATAAATATGGATTATTTCCACTTAGACAACGTTAGGTAGGTTGTAATATTCAATTGTAGCTCAAAATTTAAGAAAACTTCCAGCGGCAAGGTTTATCTCAACGGTACCGCCAACAATATCGTCGATTTCGTTATGGACAAAATTAAAACAAGGTTCAAGCTAATTCCACCGATTTTCGATATAGATTTTGGCCTGCATTACGACCAGGTTGGAGCATTAGGCGATTACAAAATTAATGTAACGATAAACGACAAACACATCTGGGGCGAAGGCTACATTGTGTAATTATTTTCAATAAGACCCCCAATCAATTCTAAACGAATATTTGTAGATCTGTAGTTGAGAATTTGCGCGTTGCCGGTAATCTTAAAGCTAAAGTCACCAAAGATTCCGTCGTTATTGAAGAACTGAAAGCTCCAATCACTATAGATGATTATAATGTAAAATGGGTTCATTTATTTTGTATAAATTATAGGGGATTTTTGTTTTCTAGTTCACCATCACTGGCCTATTCGGGGATGAAGAATATAGTAGAGAATTGAGCGAGAAAATCTCGAAATTAACGCCCGATTATATCAATAATCACCCGGAAATATTCACCGATTACATTGCACCAATTCTTATCGAACTCTACAACGCTCTAGTTAATTACGATGTGGGTGTTGGGATTATTAAAGAAATGACCCAGAAGTGTATCACTGATGTTATATTTCCGCCACAATTGTAAAATTCACTTTAATAATTGAATAAATTTGAGTAAATTCCCGGCGCATCCGCCAATTTTATTAGAAGTGTCCTGTAATTCCGCCCTCTTATGTTCGATAGACTTGCTCGACTACCATCTGGGCGACGAACCATAATCCGTCAGTGTTGCTGTTGTTGAATTGTTGCGTAATGGTAGCGCTACAGTAGCTGGAAGGGCTGTTTGCTTAGAGAGTGAGCGAATAAAACAGTCGGTCGGTTTGTGACGTAAGAGCGCCGGGACGTCAGTATCAGTGCAATAGCAGCAGTATCATCTATGAAGTTCAGCAATCACAGCAGCAGCAGCAGCAGCAACAACAGCGGCAGCAATTATAAATAAAAACACTAACGTCTTCAATTTTAAACCGTCTCCTAATTAGTAATTATGTCCGATAATGTCGATTAGTGTTAGTGATCGAGTAATGGGCAAATTTTGAAAATTTCCAGTCTTCTCGGTGTGAACACAACTTTCCAGGTAGGTTTGATTCTATTATCGGTCACAATCAACCGAGAAAAACAACAACAAAACTCTATAGAATCGCTAATTGATAACCACGCTCGACAAATTGTAATTTTAAACGAATTAGTTGTAAATCTCCGTATTGTTGTTCAATTTTTCCATTAGCCAACGTCGCGACGCTTCCTGAGATGAATACACAAACACGGCTTTGGTCCAAGATAACGAAAGAAACTCGACAAGCTTTGATTTTAATGCAATATTCGTAGTAGAAGTAGTGAATCGTCGATTTCGTGTCGGTCAACTTTTGAATATTCAAACGGACTTGACTTAATTTTACTAGAAATTAATGTGAGGTGGAATCCGGGGGTGAAAAAACCAACAAATCGGGGTTGGGAAATTTACAATTCTAAAATTGCGATTTACATGACAATACAATTTTTTTAAGGGACAACAAAAGAATAGATCAACTATCGGTGGGGATGGAATTTACAGTTTCGTTTTAATTAAATGGGATAGAGTGTGATGCAGTAATTGTGTGCGAGCACATCAACCCCCCATTGAAATGCAGATATCATGCATCAAAGTCACTAGAATGACCTTTACACTTTCAACTAATCCGTGCAGATTATGAAGATTTAATTGCGTTAATCGATTTATCTTTTTTTAAACTAAACTTTGATAAAGTCTATTTTCAACGCGGTACAATTACATGATTGACATTGATTTTTAATTGACAGGATATCTATGTAAATTAAGGCGTTCAAATTTACACCGAATCTTATCTCGAGTATTTTGTTTATGGATTTTAAATAAAAACGAATTTGAAAAATTGTTCATCAGGTGATTATTGAATTAATTTCGAGAATTGCTCCATCACCGTCCTTATTATTGACATGGAAACAAATCGAATGAATAATAAAAGGACTTGATGATGATACCCCAATTTACCCATTAACTTGCAGACATGAACCGTTTAGTTATTAATCGTTGTGGCATACACACAGCTAATGTTAATTGGCTCCTAGTTGACCGCATTTTAACAGCACTTTCGATAAAAATATGCCAGCCTTTATCCACACACTTTCGCCCCGATCAAAGAAATTTCAACGGAAATGTGGCAGTGGTCGTGCTGGTGGTATAAAATAGCGAATAATTTTATTTTTATGATCCAATTCCGGTGGTATACGACAAGTTCACTAACTTCCAAACTAGTTACCAAGTAGAGCCGGAAAATACAATTTTCAAGTGTCGTGATAGAATTAGGAAAGTCGATGTGTATGTGTTTAAATTGTTGGATGTTTTCTTTCTTTTTCCTTTAATCGATACGCCGAAAAATGGGAGAGATTTCCGTAATTGTTTGAAAAAAATCACACAACGTACCCGAAAATAAAAAAGAACCGGCGGAATTTAATCAACCCCGTAAAGATTTTTAATATACGGTGGATTGCACGATGGAATTATTCACATTTTATGCGACATTAGACGGGAATTTCTCTGTAAATTTGCAAATAAACTTGAAATGTTTGGAGATTAACGACGAAGTTGATCTAGTTGAAAGTTGGTGGCTGTCAGTGGCAGCCATCCGGCCCAGCGGATATCAATTACGATATGCAAATCTGCATCACGTTCCACTTGTTCTCAACAACGTGCTCAGACATTGATATTTTCGTTCGTCATAAACTGCCAACAACAAATATTTCCGTCAACAATAGCAGGAAAATTTGTTTTAAACACAAAAACCGGTGCGTGTATAAAACGAATCGGTTTAGAGAAACGGGGGTGATTACATTGATGATGGTCATCATGACGTACCGGAAGTGAACAAAATTGGGAATCAACCGCCATCAAATGATCGCTCGTTTCGTTAAAGAATAACGGAATAGCTGGTAGGTATCCGTAACAGTTTTTGTGTTTAGTTTAGGGTAGTATAGGTAGAGTAGTAGCGGAATTTGTGTTTGTATTTGTATTCTATCTAAACGTGTATACGTATGTGTGGTGAAGGGACGGCGCAGAGGAGGAAAGAGACTACACCCGATCGATGAGCACACTCTGCACAAATATGGTTTATTTTACAATTTCGTCACTATATTCGGTGGGCTCGCCGACTCAAGGTGCAGGTGAAATTGTTGACTTGAAGCCGATTGGAAACTGCCCGCAACATCTACAACCATGCTGTGAATCAATCCAATTTACAATTATTCCCAATTGAAATTGTCAACAAAGTAAACAATAATTGTCATTGAAAATTGATGGTTCTTCGGCGATGAATTATCACCGGATCGATATTTAGGGTTGTTTTCAGTTCTACCTGAAAATTCTTTCTACATTTATTAAATTTGATAACAGATCATCGCATGCCGATTATTGTTATTAGAATTCTGTACGGTTTTATAGTATCGACCCACGGCAAGGTCTTGTTATTATTGGTTTTCAGCCGGGTCAACTGCGCGTCGTAATTGATCACTATTTTATTCTTCATTTAATAAAATCGATTAGTTTCCAAATTTTCTAATATATCTTGTTTCAATAAAGCTTGAAAATCTAATCAAATCCAAAAATTAACACTTTCCTGCTTTAAATCAAGCAAATAAACAAAACTAGAAACAACAGCGTTTTGAGTGTTCCCAGAACAAAGACGTTCTCCGTATTCAAGTTGAAGTGAATTCTTAAAAAAAAATCTAACAAAAAGCAGAAATAGCATCATTGACACACCACCTAACCAACAATAGAATCAACCTGAACTAATCATATTAGCGCACAATTAATTTTCCACTATTCACCGTTGATAATTTACGATTTTGATGTAACCATGGTGGGTTTTCTAGGTGAGAATTGGTGGAGGCGCCGACGATCGATTCCGTTGTTACCGCCAATTTATTGCCGTTTTAATTTCAAAAGACCCACAAAACCCGCTACCACCACCACTACCGCATATTGACAATAAAACAAGCGGTAAAAGATTGAATTAAATTCAACCCTTAACGGGGGTGAAGAAGGCGCAAGAAATGCCACCATCTATCTTTGCTTTTTAGGTCAAGATTCACCTGGAGATTGTTGGAAATTCCAAGGCGACATATTAACACAATCGTTATCAGATTGGAATTTTAAACAGTTTCTTGGTTTCGGTTTTTTGCTTTTTTTGTAGTTGGGATGTTTGAAATTCAGGACGCTCATCATTTATAGGAATAGTTCCGTATCTCACGATAGTTTTGTAAAACAACAATTAAAGTATTTTACGAGGTTGGCGTGTCTGTCGATTGACCTTGACAGGACTAAACTAGCTTGGCACGAAAAGGAAATGTTGGTAGTTTGTTGAGCATGGTGCTGGATTTTCATCATCATTATTGTTTTATTTTTTCCCCTATTTGTGATTTTAACAAAAAACTTCAACCATCTTTCAAACTTGCAGTCGTTGATGTTTTCTTTTTGCTTGAATAAATTAATTCCGAAACTCCGTATATATTTTGATATAACGATGACGTTTATAGCTCAAAAGGTCTTCAATGGGAGCATTTCTAGACCGCCGCGTAGAAAAAAGGAGTCTTGTGAAATATTTCTTTGTATTTATCCCGTTTAAAGCTTCTTTACATTGACGATTTGCCCCGTAATGGTTGTCAAAGGATACACGTCAATTCAGCTTCCGTCTGACATGACAGAAAGAAAGACGACGATTCTATTAAAGGACATGTCAACAGGGTATATAGTGGAATGACATTTGCCTCATTTACCCCTTTCTCGTTCGTATCTCGGCAATAATGTTGGTATTTTCTTTTCGTCTTGCCGACATTTTATTACGACAGTATAATGTCGGACGGGTGTCACAATGAAATTCTCTAGGCTTTTTTGAATTTTTTACGCGTTTGAATACCTGAAGCTCTTATCTGCTTTCAGTTTCAATTCTAAACTAACAAACAAACAATCAACCGCCACCATTAAAGCAGCTATTGTCGCGTTTATTGTCCATATAATTACAATAATTTTCTTGTCATGTACACATTAATAATCTTTCGATTCTAATAAACCAAATAAATATTGCAGAAAATCGATATATATTAACACTAGAGCTTATTTTAGAACCCAACAACAAAATAAGCCCAAAATAAATCAACTAACTCGACTGTGTTGAATTATCTACAATTTCCATCGATCCTCTTATCTCTTTGTCTATCTATTTATCTGTCTACAAAGTGTTGTAGGTGGTACAGCTGTGAAATCCACCCTAACCATAATAACACGAATAATTCAAACATGTCCCAAGTTGTCGATTTCTTTCCCCAATATTTCCACCATTTTCCCACCCCTAAACATAGCTATTTTGAAAGTTCATCTATATTGCAATAATTCATATTAGGGGTCAAGGATATCTCTGTATATATGTCGAATTCTCCAATTACTTCAGGTCAATGTTGTTCGATCATTGGGATCCCCAGTCTACTGCTATATGGCGAAGTTTTATTAGATTTATTAAATTCACAAAACGAACTAGTCTTAATTAACGCGCTATATGTTCGAGGGATGTAATTTTAGCCGGAGTTTACATTGTAACTGGAAGATGAAGCACCATTTAGTTTAATTAATGGCAATGCCAGCCAACTGTAGGGCTGTACACCCCAATTCCACAATCAACGGACGGTTTCTTTCGGCTTTTATCATTGTTGGAATCCGAATTTGCAATTGGGAATCATCTAAAAATGCACAAATCTAAGTCAACATTATAATTGCTGTCAAGAGGTGAATTCCATAAGACTAGAACACAAATATCTCTGAAATGGAAAGAGATAACGCCTTGATTAATATCTAATTCGATTTCAAATGAATTTCTACGTCTATGTAGGATTTTCTAGGAAGTTCTGGAAAACACAGATTCTTAGAATAAAACCATAATTCTAGTGGAAATTCACATAAGTAGAAAAATGAAAATCAACTCGATAATTAGAGCTTACCGAATCTTGAATTCTCCTTCCCGTTTTTTCCGAAAACCGCATCTATTTTTTCCGAAATATGCCCGAACGGGTGGGTTAAATCAACACTCGAAGAGGTCCTTTAAATTGTACTGTTTTCAATGGGCCTTCAACGTTTGAAATGAAGGTAGAAGTCGCATTGCAGTACGGCGAAATCCGGCACGTTTCCAATCAACAAAATCCGGCTTATCATTAACGGCTGCGTTCGATCCAAATCCATATGAAATATGTGCGATAATTATCATCAATTCGTCGAATTTAACCGTCATCAATTATAGCAATCGTCATCAATACGGCTTCATTTTTGGGGGTTAAATCGAATCGTTTTTCGTTAATTCGCACTCATTTGAAATCAATAAAGTGGTCGTCATCGTAATCGTGTTTTGTTGTTGCTATTGTTGTTCTATATTTGCATTTATTTAGGTCAATTGCAAATAAGAACAGATAAACAATAAAAATGATAAATATGTTGCGGAAATTACCTTTGTAGAATGGTATTCCAAATGGAATTACATGTTCTAAATGTGTATGCGGATTAGAAATTGCTTTATATACACACACATGCCGACTTTAAATCGATCTGTTGTATAGTCTTGGCAGAGTTTCCTTTAAACATAGATAACAACCAATAATTGCCGTTTTAATCGTTACAATTGTGCGCCATTCCAATAAATTAACGACGAGTTTGATGCGAGATGTTGCCGTTTCTCCAATATTTTTTCAGCAATCCACCAGACGGATCATTTTTCTCAACTTGGCTCTTTATATGATGGTTCAATACCGAGGAATTTCCGATTAATTGGATAGATAGTGCGTTGAATGTTGGTCTTATTTCAAATTTTATATCCTTCTAGACGATGTAATTTCCTGTCGAAACCTACAACGCCCGCCTATATTATCCCATATCTATTGACAACTTTCAACTCGATAAATCTAAATAATTCATAATTCCTCACATATGTGTGCCAGGAAAAAGTAAATTGAATTTTGTCATTACCCGTTTTCGACAAACTCACCAACTCTATTTTTTTATTTTAAAACATTGATTTCTGTCTCAATCAGAACCAATTAGAGGTAATTTCGGTTCGTGGAGATTTGGCAAGCGCCGGCCAAGATTCCACGAATTGTGTCGCCTAATTGACTGAATAATTCGCCAATTGAATTACGACAATTGAGCTTTCCAACAAAGCGCCTTATTAAAAGTTGAAATTGACATTTGGGATAATCGGTATCTGCGTAAAGTCACGTACTCAACGGAATAATCCCGTTACAAAACAATCTCTATTTGATTTGCGATTTCGACTAAAGTTCGGTGTCACGGTCGCAAATAAACTCTCACTATTCGTTTCTAATTTAATATGAAGAGCGGAAAAAACGGAAGAATCAATTCAACTTGACAGTCCGATCACATCTCGACTCTTTCAATACGCGAAAACATGAAAATCCCCTCAACTGGAATGGAAAAGTTTAAACTTTTCCAACGGCGGATAGATTGTGGTTTGCTTGAAAATTGAACCATCTTATCTGCACCAGCAATATGAAAGTTTCTCGGCCGATATTGAGCCGTTTTTTATTTGATTTGTTGTTGTATTTTGCGCTAATAATATCCGGGATAGGCTCCGAAAATTCGACCCCTTGTAATTCAAACTTTTATTTTATGGGTGGAACACTTATTGTACCGCACAAAGCCGATATAATTCCACAATAAATACGGTTACCCATCTGGCCTCTTCTAACAATGAGGCTAGCAAGATTAGAAGAGAGAATGGCTCTTGATGTAACGAAAGTTGTGCACATTTCAAATATGTTGTTTGTTCAACATTGACAGAGACGTGCCCTATCAGTGTGTTTAAAGTACGGCATCTAACAATAAGTGAATTCGGTGGGATTCCGGCCGGCTGGAAAAAGGTTTTTGATAAATTAAAAAACGAATTCAATGTGATTCAACTTGGAGAATATTATAGACCAATTTGAATTATGAATATAAATGAATTCCACCAACACCGTGTACTACTATTATGGATTTTACGAATTTATCGTATTGTAGATGTCGGAGCCGTATAAAAGTGCTCGAATATAATCGGCTTATTTCTACAACGTATTATTCCCTATAAATGATAAATGACGTTGTTGAGGCCTCGGTAATTGACTCATTAACAAACCGCTCAAAATTGATTCGATTCGGATTAGGAACATATACGGCTAACGAGGTAAACTTTAGTTTATTTTGACTGAAAAGTATTAATCGTAGGGACAGTGTCGGGATTTAATGGTCTTTTAGTAAACTTTATCCAAGTGTAGTTGTGTTGTAGATGGTTGCAATACCATTACCGCCACCACCGCTCAAATTGGGGCTGTTAAATGAACAAGTTTCCAACTGTAAACTTTACTCGGTTTCGGTTTGATTCTTTATGGAATGTTTGTATTTTTCCAATCGTGGATTTGTGTAATGAAATTATCACCTCTTATCAAGATGGACAATAAATCACTAATCTGTGTCGGTTGACATGCAATTCAATTTTTTCTGTGTGCTCCCAATGACATCCGCGACATGTCGACATAACATGCATTGCACAAACACGCAATTTTTCAACGTGCTTAAATTAAAAACAAGACTTTTACCTATTGGACGAACAAATAAAAATCGTCTCTAACAGACTAAAATTTATTCGATTATTAGACGGAACGATAGGGATGGAAAACGAGAGAATTAGGCCAACATTGTCGTATTTTGTCGGATAATTGTAAATCAACATTGTGGATAATGAGGATATAATTAAACTGTAAACTAATCTATTTATCTTCTACTAGTTCTAGATAATTCCTAACTTCAAGACATTTTATGGGGAATTTCTATTGCCCTATTGTTAAAGTTGATTTTTAATTTACAGGCAAATTTCCAATTGGTCTCCTGGCGAAACTACCACCAATACAAATATGCCACCCCATATTGTGTACTGTTGACATTTATTACGTAAGTATCAATGATTTATTAGTCGATTGTTGCTGTTTATCGATCCATTTTAATGAATTTCAATTATAAAATGTCCTTATATTTATTTTTAATTTGGATCATAAAAGAATCGCCAAAGATGATTGAAATTGTTGTGCAATTACACGTTGAATAGAAATTCTTTGAACTTTCCAACTAAATTATAAATCATCGTAATTCATCGGCTAGTACAAGTGAAAGAGTAGAAAATTTCCGTCGTATCTTAGCTGTTTTTAGATCGTTTCAAGTTTTATAATTGATCAAAGGCGGACGTTGAGTGCAAGTTTAAAAATAACTCAAATATTAATCTGTATGTTTAATTCATTGTTATTCGTTAATAATTTGTAGTAATTCTAATTAGTGAGCTTGTACTGATTATAATTAAAGTTGGAAAAACTCTATTACCAACGCACGCTAGAGATATTGCGGATTTCTGTTTTTAATTACATAATAGCGGAATTTCTGCTTCCATGGGATAAAACAGCATTTTGAAGAGCATGCGGAGGTGTTTTCTGTTGTGAAAAATTCCAGTTGAATTCTGAGTTATAATTCAGGTTTTCGTCTATAATTTGATCAATATTATCGATTTTTCAATATGAAGCAAATTAAAAAAGCTTTTCAAACCTTCCAAAAATTCAAGTTTGTTAACTTTCCATAAAATAGAAACTAGATAGATATTTTAAATAATCGAGGACTTATTTGTTTGATGAGATATTGCAATAAGCATAACAGCATTAGAGAGAGCATTTCAAGCAGCATTCAAGGGCATTTTTGTCTTGGAAAATTCAAATTGAATTCTGAGTTTTGAGGAGAATCTTGGAGTATGTCTTTTGCTCTTTTTCCATATTTTTGCTTAGAATTTGGCTAAAATTATAGGTTTTGGAATAATTTTCTAACACGAAATAGCGAATTGAAAACGCTTTACAAATCCTGCAAAAAATTTGCCGTAAGCATGTAAGTTTTTGGCAAATTTGTAAAAACAAGATAATTGTATTAGAAACAATTTGTTCCTGTTAATTAATTGTTTTCCGCTTCTGTGTCTGTTCAGTCCGTAATATCTCTAATTGGGTGCATGGTTCAGTCAGTTTTTCACAGTTTTCGAGCCGGTAAAAGATCCAACGATATCGAATTATACTTTAAATAATTGCTTTCAAAGTATAGCACTATAGATTTTTCCATGGTTCTGTTATATTGTGTATTAAAATAGCTTTGTTTGGCTGTAGAATTATTGAAGAGCGATGACTGGCGGAGGAGCAACACAAGGCCCAACAACCCGGCCGTCCTGCCTGTTGTTGGTGATCGTTTTGTTAGTACAATTACCACCCTCATGTTTGCCGATACCGCACCGTGGCCGCCATCATTCGCCCGAACCGCACGCCGAGGCCTATCATATGTCGCGGGACGCCTTCGATCCCCATCGTGATTCTGAAGAGTTCCGTCGAGACGCACCGCCCGACGATAATAAACGCGAATTCACACGGCGTGATTCCATCGATGACGATCCGCTCGTTGTACAGACGAAAAAGGGTAAATTACGTGGCATTACGTTAACAGCAGCTACCGGTAAGAAAGTGGATGCTTGGTTGGGTGTACCGTATGCCCAGAAACCAATTGGTAATTTACGATTTCGACATCCACGTCCCATCGAGAAATGGGATGGCGTTTTGAACACAACATTACAGCCGAATTCTTGTGTACAAATTATAGACACTGTATTTGGTGAATTTCCCGGTGCCACTATGTGGAATCCGAATACACCGCTCAGTGAGGATTGTCTCTATATGAATGTTGTTGTGCCGAAACCACGACCAACGAATGCTGCCGTCATGGTTTGGGTATTTGGTGGTGGTTTCTATTCCGGCACCAATACACTCGACGTTTACGATCACAACATTATCGTATCGGAAGAGAACATCATCTTAGTATCGATGCAATACCGTGTCGCCTCTTTAGGTTTCCTCTATTTCGGTACATCAGATGTGCCCGGTAATGCCGGTATGTTCGATCAAATGATGGCATTACAATGGGTACACGATAATATTGCCGCATTCGGTGGTAATCCAAACAATATTACACTGTTTGGCGAATCGGCTGGTGCCGTATCAGTTTCGTTACATTTACTTTCACCATTATCAAGGAATTTATTTTCACAAGCGATAATGCAATCGGGTAGCGCCACCGCACCGTGGGCAATCATTTCGCGCGAGGAGAGCATTCTAAGAGGTCTCCGATTGGCGGAGGCCGTTAATTGTCCACATGACAGAAACGACCTGAGTGCCGTTGTGGATTGTTTAAAGAAGAAAGATCCCGAGGAGCTTGTCAACAATGAATGGGGGACTTTAGGTAATAATTAAAAGCGCACCATCTGTTGTCGTTTTGATAAATTTTATATAATTTATTGACGATTTTTCTAGGTATTTGTGAATTCCCTTTTGTGCCGGTTATCGATGGAGCATTTTTGGATGAACATCCTGTACGTGCATTAGCTAATAAGAATTTCAAAAAGACCAACATTCTGATGGGTTCAAACACTGAAGAAGGCTACTATTTCATTATTTATTATCTAACGGAATTGTTCCGTAAAGAGGAGAATGTTTATGTGAATCGTCAAGAATTCCTAAGAGCTGTTACCGAATTGAATCCATATGTGAATGCTGTGGCACGACAAGCAATTATCTTCGAATATACAGATTGGTTGAATCCTGATGATCCTGTTAGTAATCGTGATTCGTTAGATAAAATGGTCGGTGATTATCAATTCACATGTAATGTAAATGAATTCGCTCATCGATACGCCGAAAACTGGTAATACGGTTTACATGTATTATTATAAACATCGAACAGTAGCAAATCCGTGGCCGTCATGGACCGGTGTAATGCACGCCGATGAAATCAATTATGTATTTGGAGAGCCGTTGAATCCCACTAAAAGTTACACACCACAAGAAGTCGATTTGAGTAAGCGTATAATGCGCTATTGGGCGAATTTCGCCAAAACTGGTAATCCAAGTCAATCGCCAAACGGCGTTTGGACACCGACATTTTGGCCGCCACACACAGCCTATGGTAGGGAGTTTCTGACGTTGGATGTCAATTCAACGGCCACAGGACGGGGACCCAGGCTGAAGCAGTGTGCCTTTTGGAAGAAATACCTACCTCAGCTACAGCAACTCACAGGTAAATAAATTCCAAATTTATATTTACTAAATACGCTATCTACACTCTCACAGGCGCTATATATTTATTGATAAAACCCAAGCGAAGTAGTTTCAAACTTAATTTCATCGTTCTTATTTAGACTTAATTGTGTTTCGATTAGATTGCCTGCTTCACTGATTACTGTTATCATCATCATTACGCTTATTGTTACGAAAATTTGTTTCAACCTTATTGATCGTATCAAATTTTCTTATTATGCTTGAAGTTTGATTTTGAAGAGGGCCAAATCTATGTGGGGGTAAAGAATAAAATAAACGGAAACAAGAAAGAATCCGTAATAAGATTTGTCTGGGTGGTTCCAACTTTAAACAGGAGACGGATAGCCGGCAAACGAATTGGAGAGAAACGATGAAAACGTACAACAAACTCGATTCGATCCGAATTGTATTTTTCTCCACTTGTCTCTTTTCTATTCTTTTATAGATTTTAGTGTCGGCGAGATAGAGAACCTTGACATTTATCCTGTCGATAATGCGATTTGTTGTTAATATTCGAAAATTCCAATTTGGTATTGTTATTGTGTTACAAAACAATTGTTTGTGTTGAAATTACCCTCAATCATTATACGACCCCAAGGGTTGCAATGGACCGTTTCGCAATTCCAATTCTGGTTAATATAATTGGAACAATTGCTGTTTTATTCACCAAGACGTAAATTTCGAATTATTTTGAATTAGATGAAAGACGAATCTTTTATCTTTCGGTTTATAATAAATTCAAGTGGGCACATTTGTGACCTGTGTACCATAATACAATGACTGCGGTACGGTATCCATCGGGAATACCGAATGTCTTTTTTAAAACATGTGTCCAGAATATCATTCAGCCATATGGAGCCATTTATGGAGACGACAGATGGGGACTTTTGCGATTCCATCTCGAAACTGCTTTAATATCGATTAATTTACCATATGTATTCACGTTTTGTAGTTTTTATTATCAGCGAAATTTCCAACAGACAGATAGGACCAGTAAAAATAGACTGTTGATGGATTCTATAATCGTTTTAATAACAATCCTGATATTTTCTAGAGCGCGTTGAGAGTTTTTTTAATTGAATCATCGAAGCCCCACCGCTCCGATTAAAAATTCAAACAAATAGAGTTTAATTAAACGCGAGTAATGGGAATTAATAAGCCAAATGCCCGGCGCCTCCACCATTTATACACCGGGACATTTGGAGGAATTTCTTCGACTTTCAGACAATAAAGTATTCAAGACGGGTATACTGCAGTGTTCTGTTTAATGCTGCAGATATTTTCGTCAATTCATCCGCAACACTGTGTATAGTCGACTACTCTGTATATACCTGCATTTCGAGCCATCTCTTTTATCGATCTCCCCATCTCTCATTTTAATTAATTCAGTTAGATGATTGAATAATTTTGTGCGAATTAAATCGGCTTAATTTGGCGATTTTTTTTTGATAGAAATTACGAAATTGTTAACAATCTTGATTCAATAATACATTGATTCAATTAATTTGCGATTATTTGATTGGTTTTTTTGCTTACTGTTTGTATATCTGTGTGTGTTTCAGCCGAACTTCAGAATGCGCCATCTAACAAGGACTGCACCAACAACTCCAACAGAACCCGTCCAGGATTCTGGGCTCTACTGTTAGGACTACTACTACAATTCACTATCTTACTAAAGAGATCTATCTAATAATAATAATAATAATAATAATAATACTAACGATAATATTAAAATTATAGTGGTGGACAATAGAATGGAATTGTTCCCAATATTTTTAGAGCTAAGTGAAATTTGAGGGAGAATCCAATTATGGAAGATAATCAGCGCTAATAAGCGTCCTGAGACATATCTCATTAAATGTGTTTGTGTGTATTTGGTAGATAAACACACATTGTTATTATTTTTTCATCGGTCATGTAAAATTCCCGGTTCTTTTTGGCTTCAATTCAACATTTCCTATTTTAATTTCGGCTGAATACAATGTAGAGTCAATCAATTTGCCGCAGAGACTCGCTTGTGACGTAAAACATTTCATGTTCACCCGGCCTATATACAGGTGGCTGCAATGCGATTGGAATTGCCGAATCGCTGAAAGAGACTACTACTATTACTAAATACTGAAAAAAATGTATCGTCAAAACGGGAAATATTAGGGCGATTTCAGGCCGAGAAGCTTTCCAAAATCAACCCAAAATTAATTAAATTAAAATACAAATAAAAGGGATGGGTTTTCCGTGATCCAATATTATTTGTAATTGTTGGATCACGGATAGATCCAAGTGCCCGAATTCTTAATATTATCATAGTTATTAAGAATAATAATAATAATAATAACAACTGTGACCATTTGCACGAATTTTTATACACTTTGATGATTACGGACCAGTGTTGTCAGAGGTTGCAAAGATTTGCTTCTTAGCAGCTTATCGTTATAGGGCCTACAATTAGAATTTTACCAAAAAAAAACAAACAAAAAAATCACTTAGTTGTTAGGGCTGTGCGTTCATCATCGTTAACGGACAAAAACCCGTATTTTTTGTTTGTAATACTAAGACCGAAAGTGCACACAATCTTCTTTGAAACTATAGAAATTATTGATAATCATCAACAACAAGAACAACAACAAGAAACTAGCTCTGCTACTCATCTTTGCTGCCTTATTGAATCCAAAAAAAAAACAAATAGTCGACAAATAAATGGATCTCTCTTATCCTAGTCTTAGTAGATAGTACTCTAGTGCCTCCGCAATTGTAGTATTAGCGTTCTGAGTGATGAAATTTTTCTATTTTTGGTTCCCGATCATCACACCATCATCGATCACTCAGTCGCCTATATCTTCTAACGCTCCTAAACCTTGTGCATTTTGTTTTGTTTCTATAGGAGATCTTGTAAGCAAAAAACTGAAAACATATCCGATAATGGTGCAAATCAACCGACTTATTTGTAAATAAAATAACAAAAGTTGAGTTTAAATCACATGTAGATAAATGTTTTTAGGCTAAATATTGGGCTAAATTAACACAACAACAACCGACTCAAACGTGACAAGATGCTTTAACAATGTAACATAAAATTTGGTAAATATTAGAGAAGGCGCACCATGTTGATAAGACGCATCAAAATCCGCACATTATAATTTACCATTATTATTATTGTTATCAATGTGTGAATGTCGGTTTGAATGGGGCGTGCTTCTGGTGATTTTCCGTTTAAATTCCTAATCGACCAGTAAATTTTGTATTGTAGATAGATTCTCATTGAAATCTACTTGAATGTTTAGACTACCAATCCAGAGTAGCTGTTTTTCTTGATTTTTGTGATAAAAATCCAGATGATGTGTGAATCTTTTGGTTTTCATGTGTTCTATAAAGTGACTGGCGTAAATAAATAAATAAACAAATAGTCTCCACTGTCGAAGATAAATAGGTGTTCTAAAATTGATTGAAAATAATTAATTAATAAACATATCAATATAGGATTAGTGATTATACATATACATATATAGATAGGTTAAATTATATTATATATAGAATAAATAACATATCCATGCTTTAATATCTCCACTAAATAGGGCTACTTTATTGCTTAGAAACGATAACTATCAGTTGTGATAGAACCCTTTCGAGAAAATTTAAAAAAATTGAAAAACTACCCTCAACTCCCCTCATCAACGAACCAATATCGTGTGTACCTTTTTATATTGTGATGATATTTAGAGAAAATTCAACAATAACTCAATTCTTCCAAAACATATCGTTTCTAAGTATTTAACACAAAATAAACTAAAAAAAAAGAACGAAAACGGCTTGAGATTCTTCCAATTCTACAAATCTAAGGGCTACCTATCTCTATCTAAACTATCTATCTATCTATTTCTCTATTGATTAATTGGAATAACAAAATTTGTAAATTTTAATTGTAATTGTAAAATTTTCGAAAAATACCTTACTTAATTAGAAAATGAGGATAAATTATTTAAGAAAAACAAGAAAAGCCTAAATAGTACAGCGAAATTTAATGAGAAATTGTCCAAAGCAATTTATTCTTCTTATGAATTTATTTTATACAAAGAAAAGATTAAATTTAATTAATTTAATGTGATAAGAATGATGAAAAGTAAAGCACACATACAAACATACAACAAACAAAACATTTAAATAGTTGTTGATTATTTAGGAATTTAGATCGATTAATTCATAGACAATTTGTTTGAATTGTTAATTTTTTTAAGTGAAATTCTGTTAATTATTGCTTTTTTTAATAATAATGATAATAATACCTATTATGCTACTATAGATGGCCTATAGTTGAAAGATTGACACAAAACTAATAATTAAATAAATTAATTAATAAACAAATAAAACAAAAGTAACTATAATGCTTATTATTTAACAACAATAAACTAAATAAATATTGTAAATTATTATTACTACTATTATTATGATTATTATTATTATTACAAATAATAATTATTAATGATAGGATTGTTGTAGGCCATTGGCTGTATTTAATTATATTTGACGATTGATTGAATTAAAACAAAATAAACGAATGCTTGTACAGATGTTGCAGTTTAATTTAATCGATTAATTTTATAATCATCGATTAAAACGACAATCAAAACTCCCTCCAATTTCCTATAATTGAAACAACAATTTAATTAAAAACATGAATCCTAACAAACGATTAGTTTTATTAAAAATTAAAACTCCCTCCAATTGTCTATATTATTATTGGCTAAACCACACCGTTACTATGGCAACTCTATTAATGGCATCAATTGAAACAAAAGACTAATTTTATTATAAACATTTTGATTGGCTAACAATCAAACTGTTCAATTATTTAAACTTTTACAGATATAGTGAAACCTGTCTAAGAGTACCCTACAAAAAGTTTTATTGAATTAATTAAACCTTCATATATTTTAAACAAAATTGTTACATTTATTAATCTTTACATATAATAAACGAATTAATCAGGAAATTCAGCTACAAAAGTTGAAATTAACGAAAACATATTGACTTTCCTAGTAGGTTTATCTGCATCCAGTTGGTACTGCATTTTTAAAATCACGTGACCACAACAAACTTGAAATCATAACCACAAATTATTTTCTGTCGATTTGTTTATTTTGATGAGTTATGTGATTGGTGAGAGTTTTATAATTAAGATTTTCAATATAAATTGAAAAATATACAACTTCAGAATGACGTCTCAACTTACGTTCTGTGAGTAAATTGAATTTATTTTGAATAAATAATTACGACAAATTAAAATTCCCTCAAATTTTTTTAATTACGATTGGCTAAACAGCACCGTTACTAGGACAATTTTATCATTTAAATCAATTGAAACAAAAGACGAATTCGTTATAAACGTTTGGATTGGTTAACTGTCAATTTGTGCAATTATTTTGAATACGAACAGATACAGTGAAACTTTTCTAAAAGTTTTATGCTATAATTAAGTCAAGTTTGATTGCTTTTATTATACGTTTATGTAATTATAAACAATTAATTATTTTCACACCTAATAAACTAATTACGAGGTAATTGAAATAAATTGATGATTATTTAGTGAAATCCACTATGAAAGTGAGAGTTTGCATTGTAAATTTTCAAAATTATTCCATAAAAATTTAAAACATTAAATTGTAACGCAAAATTGCGCAATTAAAAGTCATGAGTTCCAAATTTGAAAAATTCATGATGATTTGTTAAAAATCATTACTATAAATAGTTTTATTGATAATTACTTTAGAAAAATACAACGTGCAATATTTAAGTTATAAATATATTTTGCCAGCCAGTCAGATGCTGATTGGCTAAATTTCAATAGTAGGGTGGTAGGGTTATATTGTCGTCATGGTTCGTATCTTAACCTAACTTCTAATCAGAATCAGAAGTATAATAATAAAAGCGATTGTAGTAATGCAACTATATACAAAAAGGGTTGTATTTTTGATAATTTATAGTTGAAATTATTTAACGTGTGGCCTTTAATTAGACAATTAATAATTAACAATTAAACGACTGACTAATTTTAATGTTATTGGTAATTAATTTAATAAAAACATTCAATTAAATTTCAGTATTAATTTGTGCTTATAATTAAGTTTTGTATGAAAATAATTAAAAAATAAATTATGGATTCAAGTAAGAAGTACGAGAATCCATCACCGGAAGAAACGGCGAATCCAATATCAAAGCTATTCTTTATGTAAGTCTTTATCTATTATTTAACAAACAAATAAATAATAACAATTATGAGTCAGCTAAAACAACAATAACTTTATTATTATTATCAATATTAACATAAGAGTTACTCCTTTAATTTTCAGTCAAATCATTGTGCAAGTAAAACCATTATGCAATACAGTTTCATCAAAATCAATAGGTGCTCTTGACATTATAGATAACGAAATTGTAATCAATAATTCGCTGCATAAACAAAATTTTATCTTTGCACAACACAGTGGCGTACACTCCAATAAATCACTTAGGCCCGGTTGTACCAAATGTCGTTTAACTGACGTTTGAGCAAACGAAGTTCAAAATTTGAACTTCGTTTAAATTGCTGAGCGTTGTACCACGATTTTATAGACAACGTTTAGTTGAACGAGTTTAAAACAAGGTTGGTACTGAATTTTGAATTTTTTGCGTCAAATTGTGTCAAGTGTCAACTTCAATTAATTGATTAATTCATTAATATTACCTATATAGAGGTAAGAAGATTAAATTAAGCAGATAAATTACACCAAATATAAATAACAAATTATTGCTTATTAATTTAATTCTTTTGTGCATCTGTTATTATGTCTTGTGTATGTTCATGTAGATTAAAAATGGAAATGGAATTACAAAAAAAACACAGATCCTGCAATATTAGTGTAAAAGAAGAGCAAGTGCTTCTACCATTAGAAAAAATATATAAAAATATAATTGAATGTAAAAGATTAGATACCAATAGTAATAAAGAATTATATATAAATTAACTAATTCTATGAATTCTTCATCATCTGTCAATTCGTCCAAAAGATTGTTCATTTTCAATTAAAATTTGACAAACATAGCGAACTTGACATTAAAAAAATAAATAATTTAGCCTAAAACTGCGTTTGAACGAGGTTTGAACGCCTATCAGTCACCGTTTAACTTGATCGACGTTTAAACGCTGATTTAACTTTAAACGCACTTGATACAACGCCATTTTATTGCTAAACGTCGTTCAAATTTGAACTTGCGTTAAACGAGGTTCGTACAACCGGGCCTTAGAGAAAGCGTTTTTATAGGCAAACTAGTATTGTTATTGCTTCAAAGTTGGCAGTATTTGCTAATCCCTTAAAGATACAAAAAATTGATTGTATTGTCGTAATTTGATTCATATACTTGTCGAATTTAGTGAAATAGGAACCAATCTACGACATTTCGTAAACAAGGTTTGTTACACAAAAATTTGTTCACTAACAGAGCGGAAAATACAAAAAAATATGCTAGATTCACTGATCTAATCGAAGATTGGCAAAAACATAATGGAATAAAAGTCCCTAACTTTTAATAATTTAAACCGTTAGTAGACATTTCTAAATCATTGGTTGTTTTAAAACTTGGCGCCTTTATATTAGAACCCAGTGAATGAATCGAGTATATGCCTTTTTGGGTAATGTCGTAGATTGATTGGTATATTTGCACAATAAATTGCAAGTGTCAAATTTAGTTATGAATCAATCTACGACACTACATAAACAAGATACGGCCAATTTTGAGATAAAATACCATTGTACACCTTGTAAAATTGTGAAATTGCTGTAAAGCAAGTGGGATTTTATTTTTAGCTAAACAACGGTTGGAATTATAGAAATGTGCCACCACTGTAGCTTTTACAGATAAAGTTGATTTATTTTATCTTACGCATATAACAAGGACATTATAATTATAACCAATTTTTTTTTTATATTTCAATTATACTTATTAATTTTTTTACGTCTCAATTAGCCAGATAAATTTGTTCTATCTCAATACAATTATTTAAATGGAAATAATCAACGACAATATTCTAAAAATGTTGTAATTTTACAGCCAGTTTCGCTTTCAGATACGATTATTTTTGCTATCAGTATGAAAAATTTGCAAAAAAATGTTAATATCGACGAGTCATTCAACTCTTATCTAATATAACGAATTTTCAATAAAACAAACAGGAATTTTATCGTAAATTATGATAACAGTAATTTGATATTACAGAAATTCCGCTTGAAGTAATCATAAAAAAATTAACTTATTTTCATTATTAATTGCAATTATTTTGCTATTTTAAGTTTTCTTCTAATTTTAGATGGCTTTTACCAATTTTGAAATACGGCTACAAGAATGATTTACAAGTCAAAGATATCTTCAATAGTGCCAGGGTGGATCTTTCAAGTCCATTAGGAGATGTAATGGAACGGTAATTCATATCAATTACTTAGTTAATTGTAATTAATTGTTGTTTAAATAGCATTTGGAATGATGAAGAGGAGCAGGCGGCGAAATTAAAGAAAAAACCGAGTCTCCTTAGGACAATCAGAAAAATGTTTATTAAATCATATTCGGTATATGGACTTGTGTTGTTTCTACAATGTGTAGTTATAAAGTATGTTTAATCCCCATTTATCGCAATTTAATGGATTCGTACAATATTTTTATCAATCTATATTGCAAAATATTTCACAATCGTCTTAATCTTCGATAATTTATCAAAGCTATTTCTAGTCATACAGTAAAATTTACAATAAAATCAACAACGAAGATTTCTATAAGGTTGACTCCTGGCGTTACTCTTGTAACGAGATGGACCTCCTTTTGTTGTCTTCTTCAATTTGGTTTCTCTACCAAAAACCCTCCGGATCTCCTCCGTTGAATCGTCTTCAATCTTCAATTGTTGTACATTCTTTATTCGATTTTTACTGAAGATTCGGCCCGGTTCTTCTCGTAGAACTCGAATCAAAAGTCCCGGATTCCTCTCAATCTCTCGTTGGCGTTGTTTCTCCAATACCAATTGATCACTGATTGTTTTTCGCAAGACAGGATCACCACGACAAACATTCATCCATAAAGGCGATGTTTTTATCACTTTCAACAAAGATACAGGATACAGGATCATACACCACAATTCTATCGGTAAATTCACCATTTCTGGTAAACTTACACGATTATTGATAAACGGTAACACTCGATACATTGTAGAAAACTTTATCTTTCTAATTCTAGAAGATATAATAATTTTCCCTTAGAATTTAGGGGTTTATATACCCCGATCAGGGTATTCAAGTGTGACGGTTTCGGTTTAATGATTTCTCCGAAAATTGTACGAATCCGTTCGAAATGTCTCAAATTTCAAGGAGTATTTTAAAGGATGTTACAGCCAATCATTTTAGCCACTTATATCCGCTATTATGAGACAGTTTACAGTCAACGAAGTCTTGAAGAAGGTTGGTCTTTGGCTGCCGGTATTATTCTATTAGCTTTCGTTAATGTTCTTGTGATGCATCATAGCAATTTGGGGACTTTACGGATTGGTATGCGTTGTCGTATAGCTTGTTGTTCGTTGATTTATCGAAAGGTAATTTAATTTGTTATAAAAATATGAATAATAATCAAATTTAATTTGTAGCTATTGAAATTGAATAATTCTGCGTTAGGACAAGTAGCTGTTGGTAAATTGGTGAATTTATTATCGAATGATGTTCAACGTTTTGAACAGGCTGCAGTACATTTACATTACATTTGGATAATGCCAATACAAACCGTTTTAGCCTTCTATATAATGTACCAAAGTGTAGGTTGGGCGGCCGCTGCCGGTTTAGGAGCCATAACCCTTCAAGCTGTACCATTACAAGGTAAATTACAATTTAAATAAACCAAAAAAATTACCACCGATACTCTTATAGGCTACCTATCGAAACTGCAAGGAATTTATCGTTATCAAATCGCACAAAAGACCGATAATCGTGTTAAATTAATGAACGAAATTACATCGGGTATAAAAGTGATTAAAATGTACGCTTGGGAGAAACCATTCGAGAAAATCGTTGAATTAGCACGAAAATACGAAATTGATCTCGTCACAAAAACTTCCTATATACGTGGATTTTCTTTAGCTTTAATGGTATTCACAGAACGTGCCACATTATATTTAACTATTGTAACATTCGTACTATTGGGCAATCAATTAACCAGCGATGTAGTCTTCTCAATGGCGCAATTATTCAATACAGTCCAATTGTACATGTCGATATACTTCCCATATGCTGTTTCATATTATGCCGAAGCTAAAACTTCAGTTAGTCGGATTGAAGATTTCTTAATGCTTGAGCAAATCGATCGTGATGATATCGATAGTGATGAAATTATACAAAATGAAAAGAGTGGTAGTATTTCGATGCGGAAAGTATCAGCAAGTTGGCTACCAAATCCGATTGTTGATACTTTAGTTGATTTAAATCTTGATATAAAACCGGGTACTTTGTGTTGTGTTGTTGGTACAGTAGGTGCTGGGAAAAGTTCCTTTCTACAATTATTACTAAAAGAATTACCCTTAAATTCCGGTAAATTAATAATAAATGGTAATATTTCGTACGCTTCACAAGAACCGTGGTTGTTTGTATCATCTGTACGTAACAATATTCTATTCGGTTTACCGTATTTGAAGAATCGTTATAAAGATATCGTTAAAGTTTGCGCTTTGGAGAGAGATTTCGAACAATTCCGACAAGGTGATCGTACATTGGTTGGTGAACGTGGTAGTTCATTGAGTGGTGGACAAAAAGCACGTGTTAATCTAGCTCGTGCAATTTATCGTGACGCCGATATTTATTTATTAGACGATCCATTATCAGCTGTTGATACACATGTTAGTAAACATCTATTCGAAGAATGTATTGTTAAATATTTGGATGGAAAAACGAGGATTTTGGTGACGCACCAGGTTCAATTTTTAAAACAAGCCGACCTTATTATTGTTTTAAATAATGTAAGATTCTTTTATAGTTAACAAATTTTCAATAATATTCGAATTTATAGGGTAGAATTGAAAAATTGGGGACATTTAACGAATTATCGGAGCGTGATTTGAATAATTTGAGTCAAGAACAAGAAAAACAGGAAGTAGAAGAGATTGTACCGGTTAAAATTGTTGAAAATGATCGACAACGATTAGCTTCTATTGTTTCTCATAATGTAACGATTAATTACCGATAGAATTTTCTTTTTATTTTTCTATTTTAGAGTACAATAGTTGATGAAGAAGAAGACGCACAAGAAACACAAGAATTAATGGAAAAAGGTTCGATATCTACATCGCTTTATTTGGAATATTTTCGAGCTGGTGGCGGTATTGTTGTTTTATTATTCCTAGCAATTCTACTATTTTTAGCACAAGCTGCGTGTAATGCCTCCGATATTTGGTTAACTAAATGGTAATTATTTTTGATTTTAATCGAACATATTTGATAATTTGTTGATTTTAGGACCAATTCGGAAGAGAAGTTGAATTTAAGAAACACAAATGAAAGTGATAACAATGAAACAACTATTTTACCTCCTACAACAATAACAACTGAAATAATCAACACAACAATAACAACAACAACACAGTTATCACGAACGGATTATATTTACATTTATACAATTTTGATAATCTTATCAATCGTATTAACAACAGGCCGTTCGTTATTATTTTACAAACTAGCAATGAACGCTTCGAAACGTTTGCACAATACAATGTTTCATAATGTTCTTCAAGCAACAATGCGTTTCTTCGATACGAATCCGAGTGGACGTATTTTGAACCGTTTCTCCAAAGATATGGGCGCCGTTGATGAAATTCTACCAAGAGCAATGCTTGAAGCTTTCCAAATCTTTCTAGTAATGTTCGGTATTTTTTTTATGGTGTTTATTGTAACACCCTGGATGATAGCTGTAACAATATTCCTTTGTTGTTTATTTTATTATTTACGGGTGATTTATTTGGCTTCAGCTCAAGATATTAAACGACTTGAAGGAATAAGTAAGTTTATTTTAATTGAGATTTCTTGTTTGATTTGATCAAAATTGTAGCGAGAGCTCCGGTATTTTCACACGTTTCTGCGTCACTATACGGTTTGCCCACAATACGATCATCTGGAGCACAAAATATGATAATCAAAGAATTCGATATTCTACAGGATCAACATACTGGTTCGTGGTTTTTGTTTAGTGCAACAAGCGAAACTTTCGGCTTATATTTGGATTTAATCAGTACGATCTTTTTAACGATTGTAACTTGCCAATTTCTTATCTTTAATGGCGGTATTTACTAAAAATTTTCGATTATTTCGTTTTAATATTCAATTATTGTAGAGAATGCTTTAACTGGTAATGTCGGTCTTGTAATTTCCCAAAGTTTAATCATAACAGGAATGGTACAATATGGAGTACGACAAACTACAGAAGTCGCAAGTAATATGACGAGCGTTGAGCGCGTTTTACAGTATACGAAATTAGATAAAGAGGGACCATTTGAATCGTTACCGGCGAATAAACCACCACGCGATTGGCCCACTACCGGTAACATCATTTTCAAGAACGTCTATTTGCGTTATATAGCCGAAGAAGCGCCGGTTTTGAAGAACTTAAATATCGAAATCAAAGCCGCTGAAAAAGTATAAAAATCAATATTAATGAATGAAATTTAATTGGTAACATTTCAGGTTGGAATAGTCGGCCGTACCGGCGCCGGTAAATCAACACTAATCGCCTCGTTATTCCGTTTAGCGAAAATCGATGGTGTTATTGCGATCGACGGTATCGATACCGCAACGATCGGTTTATCCGATTTGCGTTCGAATATTTCGATAATTCCACAAGAACCGGTCTTGTTCTCCGCTTCGATTCGTTACAATCTAGATCCGTTCGAGAAATGTAGCGATAAAATATTATGGCAAGCTCTAGAGAATGTAAATTATTCAAATTGGTTATTTTTAAATTAATAGGGTCGATTTTAGGTTGAATTACGCGACGCTGTTGACGGTTTAGATCAACGTGTCACTGAGGGTGGTTCGAATTTCAGCGCCGGCCAACGGCAATTGATGTGTTTAGCTCGGGCAATTGTTCGGAATAATAAAATTCTAGTTATGGACGAGGCGACAGCTAATGTTGATCCGACAACGGATGCGTTGATACAGAAATCGATACGGAAGAATTTTAATAATTGTACGGTACTTACAATAGCGCATCGTTTGAATACGATTATGGATTCGGATAAAGTATTAGTGATGGATGCTGGACAAGCAGTTGAATTTGCTCATCCACACGAACTACTCCAGAATCCTGACGGTTATTTTACAAGTATGGTGAAAGAAACTGGTCCAGTAATGGAGGAGAATTTAAGAAAAGTCGCACAAGAAGCTTACGAGAACAAGGAACAAAACGACAATAATTCTACATAATTTTTTATAAATATATTGAGAATATTTTTGTTATATTTAAAAAAGATACTTAAACGAGTTGTACGTTGCCTCTTTTAACCAAATTCGCTATACTATTATACGATATGACTAATTGCGAACCGGGTACGAGGTCCACGACATCTCCCTCTTCTTCCCTTCCGTCATCAATCACAACACCTTCCACATTTTGTTTCGATTTCACGAATACGAAACTGTGTCGATTCGGTTTAATCGGCTCATTCTTCCAATCATCAATCGGTGTGCCTGTATAGAAACTAACAACGCTTTCGAAATGTTGTTCTAAACCTACGACAAAATTCAATACAACTGATTCACACTCGATTAGGGGGATATACTTTGTTTATAATCTTTAGCGAATTCTAGTTCAGCTTCTGTTAGATATGAATCTTCTCCGATCTCGGCCCGTTCCGCTTCCTCTTTCACAATACTGAAAACGTACGCTTCAATTTTCTCCAAACGTTTCCGCAAATAGCTCGTAATCAGGTAGCGTATCCGGTCGATTTCTAATTGGTGTAAACTCTTTTTAAAATCGACATTCTCGATGGTTTTCAGATTTTCTTCCATGTGTTTTATTTGTTCTAGCAGACAATCGACGATTTCGATCTTATTTGGGAGGATTTCCGGCGCGAATTTCTCGTTCAACCATGCCTCCTCCATCATTTCGATCACTTCAGCTGATGTTAATTGGACTTGTTCATCACTAGCGTTACTGTCATCGTTTAAAATTGCTTCAATATCATTATCCATTTTAATTTGGCGATCACAGAATTCGATGTTTTTAAAATTCGATTTGACAAGTGAGGTTATGTTGTCAACAAGTATGGTTATGTTATCAAACACTATGGAACTACTGTACAATTGAACTACTTTTACATTTGTCATTTTTAGCGCGATTTTTAAATTTGTTACAATTTCCTTATTATTTTTTGATATAACTGAAAGAATGACACAGTTTTATTTAGACAGAATGAAAACATTTTGATTTATTTGCATTATATTTTGGATCTACTGCGCTTTGCGTCAGAGACCACGTGCACTAATAATCTTAACGTTTATCTTGCAGCTGCAGTCAAAATTCCATTCGTTCGTCATTCGTGATTTAGTTGCGATTCTCGCGTAAATTTGAGACGTAAGTATGGTTTTGATCTGTAAAAATTGTGACCTTTCGAAACATTGTAGGTCATATCTCGACACTAGTCAAATTGATTTTATTGTAAAGGTATTTGGTGGAAATGTCCTTAAAACAAACGGTTACTCTATTCGCTCACAGTAGGAATGGATTCAATTCTATCAAACAACGGGCAAAGTAATTAAATTTTTTGTTAATAAAGGGCAGTGTTAGTAAAACGACCATTTGTTTAGTTCATGGTGGAGTCAAGTGCCTATGGGCCCCCCGGACGCTATCCTTGGAGTCACTGAAGCCTTCAAACGCGACCAAAATCCGAACAAAATCAACCTAGGTGTGGGTGCTTATCGTGACGACAATGGTAAACCGTACGTATTGCCATGTGTCCGCAAAGCCGAGGCGCAAATCCAAAAGAAAAACCTCGATAAAGAGTACTCACCGATCGGTGGTACGGCGGAATTCTGTAAACGCAGCATCGAATTGGCCCTCGGCGAGGATTCCGATATCGTCGAATGCGGTTTGAATGCAACAGTTCAGGGTATTTCCGGTACCGGCTCATTAAGGGTTGGTGCGGCCTTCCTCAATAGTTTCTTCCCCGGAAATAAAGTGGTGTATGTGCCGGTGCCGACGTGGGGCAATCATATGCCGCTATTCAGGCATGCCGGGTTCGAAGTGAAAACCTACACGTTCTATGATCCGAAAACGTGCGGATTCAATTTCAAAGGAGCCCTCGATGATATTTCAGTAAGTATCCAGTAATTGGAGACATGTTGTAATATTGGAATTATGCCACAATTTACGCAAATAATGTTTTTATTTAACTGGACAATACGATAAAGACAATTTAAAAATAACGTTATCAAAAGGTTATTTGAACTTGTATTAACCAGATTTGATTGTTATCAAATGATTAAGCGAATATTTCGATATTAAACGATTTCACAATTTGTTTACAGAAAATCCCGGAATGTTCCGTAATTCTTCTACATGCTTGCGCCCACAATCCGACTGGTGTCGATCCAACATTCGAGCAATGGCAGGAATTATCGTGCGCCATCAAACAACGCAATCTATTCCCATACTTCGATATGGCTTATCAAGGCTTTGCCTCCGGTGATCCCGCTAAAGACGCGCAAGCTGTCCGTTATTTCGTTCAAGAAGGCCATAAAATTGCTCTAGCGCAAAGTTATGCTAAAAATATGGGCTTGTACGGCGAACGTGCCGGTGCATTCTCCATAATTGCCGATAGTAAAGAGGAGGCGGATAAGGCTATGTCGCAAATTAAAATTCTAATACGTGGCATGTACTCAAGTCCACCAATAAACGGTGCTCGTATTGTTACCGAAATCTTGACTGATCAGCAATTGAAATGCGATTGGTTGGTTGAAGTTAAAGGTATGGCTGATCGTATCATTTCTGTTCGTAGCCAATTGCAGGAGCATTTGAAGAAGGAAGGCTCTACGAAAAATTGGCAACACATAACCGATCAAATTGGAATGTTCTGTTTTACTGGAATGACTGAGGATCAGGTGGATTTATTCGTTAAATTAACGAATTTATTATTAATATTTGTTGTTGTAGGTTGCTAAATTGACTAAAGAGCACAGTGTTTATTTAACTAAGGATGGTCGTATATCAATGGCTGGTGTGACATCGAAAAATGTCGGGTATTTGGCGCATGCTATACATGAAGTCACGAAATAAATCGAATCGTTTTTATATCATCTGGCATTTACGCAAATGAAAGTGATTTAATTAAAAAGTATTTATTTTAATTTTTACAATAGTTAAAAATTGAATTGTTTATAAAATATATTATCGTCAAATAAAATGAACACAATCTTTGCAAAAAATACAATTCCATCAACAAATTAAATATTACTTTCCATTGTTGGCCATTCAATATTATCGAAATCTTTACAATTTCCTGTTAAATAATTTTTAACAATATTCTGTAAGGCACATCTCATTGAACGTTCATCGTGTAATTCAGACGATAAAGCGGAAACGTTGTACTCTAAAATATTTACTTTACTTTGTAGTGCTTGGATGGCATCGATTAGATTTTTATTCAATTCCGATTTTGGACCATTTGTTATATCGACTGAAAATCATGCCAATTCGTTATAAATTAGGATAACTTTCGGCTATAAAAATGAAGAAAAACACGATCAAAACAGACAATAAGCGGGTTAAACAAATCACAGAGGACAAATTAACTAGTTTTTTAAATATTTATAAAGGCTCAATTATTCGAGGTGTTGAGTCTTTCTCAATTGTCGTACAACAAATGAACCACAACACCATGTCGAAGCCCTAGGTGCATGCGGACGATAATTCCTCGGTTGTAATATTTGCGTTACAACATTCGAACTAGTCGATCTACTCAAATCAATACTGGATCTATGCGAACGTGCAAGTTTATCATGCATTCGTACATTACCACCAGTTAGTATATCCGCTGTTTATCGGTTTTTTAATTATTTGATTGTTTTTTGAATAAATCGTGTGTTTTTGTATAATAGAAAAACAGACACCACCACCATAGAGACAGAGAAGACAACCAAGAAATAAGAGATTTTATTGTGATTACAATTAACAAAAAAATTGATCTTTAAAAAAATTTAAATTACTCTATACATACCTGAATTAACGGTATTTCTCGGTTTTACTGTACAACAATACGCTTCGATTACATCCAGAATTAAACCATCTTCTTTATAGCTTATCGGTTTACGTCCAGAACGATTATATGGATTATTCGGACTACCACCTAATGCTAAACATGGACGAAGTGGAGCTGATGGCCTTAGACATGTAGCAGACCAACTGCGATTTGTTTGATTTATTTGGACAGTTGGTGTGCCGTGCGGTGGTGGTGTTGGTGTGGAACGATTAGTTAGGCCGCCTGGACGAGCGTTGGTTGCTGTCCCGGCTGCTACCAGTGGAGACGTCTAAAACAAAGAAAATCAATTAATTCTATGTCGACTAGAATTAAATATTCAATCGTATTCTGTAACTTCCTGATATTCGTTACTATAACAACGTTGAAAGACAAAATTTTCAGAAAAAGTTAGAGAATACGGTTATTACTCTGAAGTAGTAAAAATAGAAGCGTGTTAGAATTGTAAAGTTAATAAATACAGGCAAGGGCTGGCACACAAATAACAATTAAGCAATATCTAATTTTGTTAGACTATTTTGGATAATTGTGCAAATTTCTAATAGAAAAAATCCAACAACTACTACAATTCACACACGCCCTTGCCTGTAGTAGGAGACCGTGTATCCAAATAAATCCCCTTAACAACACTAGCTGGTATTTTTGTTTTCAACCACCAATGTGCATATAAACCCGATTTATAAATTGGTTGTTCCTCATTATTATCATCAATATCATCAATTAAACAATCAGCTGAACGTGATCGACACGGCTGTTGTTGTTGTTGATGTTGTTCTAATTGTACATATTCGGAATTATTAATCGATGTTGTTGTTGTCAATGTTGTCTGCGTACATAAATTTGAAGTAACTGAAATTCTCGATAAATTCGTCGAAATTGATGGTTGACATGATGTACGTGGCGTTGAACCGAATGGTGATGTACATTGACATTGCGATTCGAAAGTACGTGCTTCAATCTCCGATAATGTAATTCCACTACGATTATTACCGCTATTATCAAATAAATTCGACATATATTGATCTTGATTGGCTAAAGTTGTTGTTGATGTTGCATTCATTAAATCATTTGTATTTAAATCTGGCGAATTCAATGTACAACTACCAGCCATACCGGAATCTGAAGATCTAGGACTATGATTATGATCTAAACAACAACGACAATATGTTCGTGTTGAAGTTGTCGGTTGTTGATGTTGGCCAGACATACGTAAATATCTCGAACTAATACACCGTCTCATTGGTTTTGTATGATTCAAATCTTGTTGATTGATTTGTATACTTGAACGTCTACGTGGTTTAATCGATTTATCTAAATTTAAACTATTCGTATTCGATTTGGTATTACAGAAGATTGTTGGTGGTTTTATTACAGTTTTCGTTGAAATTTCACTATCAATAGATTCGGATTGTTCAAAATTTTCCGGATTGTACAATAATTCAGCCACAATTGGATCAGGTAACGGAATTGTATTTGGTATTAATTCTAAACTACTCGAATGTGTTGTTGTTGTAATTGTACTACGATTCGAATTATCAAATTTCGTTTTACAATTTATATTATTATCACTATTCGACCATGATGGTATATAAATAGTTGTTAAACTACTTTGATTGAATTTATTACCAACAAATTTCGTTGGACAACTTTGCCGTTCACTTGGATAATATTTCGGTATTTGTAATGTTTTCATTTCAGTTTCATCATCTAAATTATATAAATCTTCACAACCTAAATACGGTTTTTTTGTAATACAAGAACTGGCTTCTGAATTTTCCGAATTTTGTTTCGTTAATTCCAATTTTGCTGATGATGTTAAAATAATACTCGATTTCTTTGGCAATTCATCTTCTATAGTTATAATACAATTATTATTCTGAACTAATTCACCATAATCAATAAAACTTTCATATTTTGTCTCTAATTCATTACCAGTTTGTGGATTATAATAACGTATATAACCAAATGGATTACTTGAACTACTACTATCATTATCACTGGATGATGAAGAAACTAGAGCTTGTTGTCTTTTAATTCGATTATCATTATCATCATCTGAATCACTATCACAATTGATGACACTATTTCTACAATTTACAAGTTTCGGTAATATAATACATTCACTACGATGATGTCTTATTTTAACTAAATTCAAATTCATACGATTTAAATACTCAGGATATAACAATTGTTTTAATAATTTCGAATTGATCACTTTTTGTTTAATTAATTTAGAAAAATATTTTGTTAAATTAGCAAATGGTGCTGTTGATGGATAATTCTCTGGTGGATATGTCGGTTGATAATCACAATGATTCTTAAATGATAATACTGAAACTCGATTACAATATCCCCTTAGATTAAGCTATAACATCAAAACATAGATACCACCAAAAATATCAAACAAATAAAATTGATTATTAACAAATTAATATAAAAATATTATTAATTAAACTTACATGTGATGTTTGTGGGATGAATTGTGCTTGCGATGGGGATACTTTATGATTAATATTGGCAGCATTTGAACTTCGAGGCATGTGTTTCTTTAAAAGTTCCACCCAATGATTCGCTTCAGATTTACTCTGACATACTGCTATACGTTTCTCGATCATTGGGGCACTAATTTCAAAGGCATTTTTGTACTGTTCACTATCCTCCAATCTTGTTACGACCAAACCAGATAATGGTAGTTTTCCCTAAATAAACAGACTTTAAATTACGAAAAAAACTACAAGTGAGCCAAAATGTACACCCCGAGGAACAACGAGGCAGTTCAGTTAATTGTAAGATTTTCCGGAAAACTAACTACAATCTTAGAGACTTGAAAAGCGCTTAATCATTTCAATAAGTTGGAAAACAATTGAGAAATTCTGGAATAAACGGCAATTTTTGCGCATCGATGATAATTGTCTTGGCTCACCCTATATAGTTTAGAATTACCTCATAAATAAATGCACTTAATCGATGACTAACTGATAGAATCAATAAAGTAGTTGGAAATAATACAAAATAACGATCATGATGTTGTGGTCCAACAGCAACCGAACCCATATAGATAATATCACCTAATGTTGTTAAACTTGGTCCTTCCCAACCACGTACTGGTCCAGTTAATACTTGTAATTCTAATTCTTTTTGTCGGCGTGTTGCTGAACAAATTGTTGCAATTTCTTTATAAATTGCAACTGAACGTTGTGTATCACCACGATCTGGATGACATTCTTCAACATGCCGTTCTAATTCTTGTAACATACCCGAATATTTATCTAAACGACGAAATGGTTTACTTAATAATGTTGTTAATACTAAAACACCCGGACTGGCAGCGCCTCTAGATTCCATATATTTCGTCAATTCATCCCTACAATATTCATTTATAATTATTGATAAAAATTAAATTAAAAATAAATACTTGTATTTATCTAGAATACAAACAGCACGTGGATGTAAAGAACAATAAGCTTGATGAACGGTTTTCATTCTCGGTGCCCATGTTAAGAATAACCGACCGACTCGCTGTTCTAAACCCGGTTTAGTCTCCTCAGTTTCAATCAAATTTAATAATTGTTGGTGTGTTTCCAAAACATCCGATATATTTCCGGTTAGTTGTTTATATTCATCTGGCGATAATCTATTTAAATATTACACAAATAAATTAATTTGGAAAATAGATCAGCAAACATACATGGAAGTTTTCTCTAACGGTTGCAAGAAATTCGTAACTAAACCTTCCAGTTCTGTAACATGTGCCCGTTCCGAATCGATTAAATCTTTCAAAACTACCGTTTTGTATTGATTCTGTTGTAAAATTACAGGTTTTGGAGCGTCTACAAATCAACAATAAGTATCGCTAGTAGAACAAATTAAACTAAAACAAACCATTACACTCCTTAACATAATTACTAGGAAACCATCCGGTTTTATCATTTAAAGTTCCTTCCCACCAGCCTTCATCTTTTTGTGTCACCGTAATCAAATCGCCCTTCTTAAAACACAACTAGAAACAAAAATTTATAAATTAACCAATTAGTAGACAAATTAACGAGAATTTACCTCGTCATTGTTGGATCCTTTGAATGGGAATATAGCTTGAACAATTAATGGTTCTGCCATTTTTATGTTGATTTAATTTTAACTATAACGAAGAATTAAAATGAAAAACAACAAACATCTCTTAGAAATTTTCAATATAAATTAGCAAATTTGAATTGATGTTAGTAGTTGACCATGATCTAAAGGAAAAACTATTCTCAAGATGTTGTCACATTCTTGGCATTAAAGCCACTTTCAACGATAATTTTGGACAGGAGCCAAAAATATATAAAAACGCAACAAAAATTTCTCGTTTTATATACGTATAAGTAGGACTGAACTAACACAAACACATTCATATTAACGTATTATACTCTAATTAGTTTCTATGGACGTATACGAATCGGTTTATTTTTAACACACTTTCAACAGGAAATACAAATCATTTAATCGGTATTTATTTTAGAATATAAAACAATTAACAGGAAAATTCGGGAAAAGTGTGGAAATTGAGGCGAACATTTCGAAGCTCATAAAAATAAATAACACTAATTTTAATTTATATAATTTGCGATTTCTATAACTACAGTACTTACATTTTTCTTATTGTAGATTAAAAATAAAAATTATTTGTTTAAATTGGATTTTTTTAAATAAAACATTTCAAAGGAAAAATTAAACAAACTTCATTAAATTGACAACTGTCATTTTATAGCGCACGGTTGCCGGATCTCTACGGCAAATTTCCTGCAAAGCTAATAAATTAGAACCACTATTTTAAAACAAATCCGAGTCAAATCGAATAGCAAAGTTTCTAATTTATCGTAAAAAGCGATAATACAGCTATTTTAATTTTTTTAATTAGTCTAAATTATTTTAAATGTTGGTAATTGGGCGTATAAATCAGTAGATTTATCTAAATTACTGTAGATATGGCATATGAGAATATATGTCAAAAATTGTAGATATGTAGATAAGGTAGATAACTATATTTTTTGCAAAATTGATGATCAATATTTTAAATTTCCAATAAATTCGCTATAAATTATGGTAGTTATTATTATAATTATTTAGTTCAAATAAAATTGTATGATTTCATCAGTTTTCATTAAAGATTAATGATTAATAGTTGGCGTCAATCGTTGATAGATGTCGCAACAATCGCAGCGATGACATAACCTAATATATCACCAAAACGCCTGTGACATTTTTATTGATTTCTGCGTTAAAATATAAAAATATCAGAATGACTGCGCCAATGGAGCGAATACAAGGTTTGGATATGATCGAAAAAGACATAATAACATGTCTACATAGTGCCGGTAAGAAAATTATTCACTTTTAGAAAAAAACCTAACCTCAAATTTCTGTCGCCTATTTTAGGACAAGTATTTGTCGAATTGAGCAAAGAGAAATCGAGTTTAAAACAAGCCGAAAACCACACGCAAACCTTCTTGAAAACATTGAGCGGTGTTGAAAATAAATTAACGGAACAAATCAATTATTTAACACAAGTATCAACAGGACAGCCGCACGAGGGATCGGGTTATGCCTCACAGAAAGTCTTACAAATGGCGTGGCATCGTTTAGAACACGCACGATCGAGAGTTAATGAGTTGGATCGTTTAAGGATGAAACATATGCAGAGTAGAAATGTTGTACGGCCGATACAGATGGCAACAAATGGGCAATTAGCGCCCCAACAACAACCACATCAACAATACAATTCGAATACAATGCCACCAGGAACAGCAAGTTAGAATTAGACTGTTTATTATTGTTTAAAGAAGATTGTTTATTAAGCTTTATATTGTACGAAAATTTAGGGTAAGGAAAAGTTTTTTTTTAATGTTGTTGTTCTTTGAGCTTCTTCCATTTTTCAACTTCCCGTCGAATTCTTGTTACATCAATAGCGTACGTCCGACAACATCCACCAATCCATTTAACACCCAAATCGAGCCATTTATGTACATAAGTTTCAACTGGTTCGCATTTATCACGATCTATCCATCTAGAATTTGATTTTATTTTATTTAATAATATTTTAATAATATCGATTTACCCTAATTCAACTTTATAACGTTCACCACTGTTGGGATAGATGATTAATGGTATTGGTCTTTTACGATTCTTATTAATTCCGGTAATAAAACTCTCAACTAATCTTGGTGCAACACAATTAATTCCAACGGCTACTAATTGTTCCGGATTTAGATCGTAACAATATTGGGCAGTCTCTTGGAAATTCTCACCATATGCAATAGATTTACCGTCTTGCTATAAGATGAATTTTAATAGTTTTAGTTTTTTCATTTAGAAAATTGGTTGTATTTATACTTGAACACTGAACGAAAGCCATGCTTTCGTAGTTGGGAATTCTTTTTTTAACAATTCCACCAACATAACAGCTTCATTACGACAGGGTATTGTTTCTAATGCTAGCAAATCAACACCACCTTCAATTAGGGCACGTATTCTCGGCAGATGCCATTCTTGCATTGTTTCAATAGATGTAGTAGCACAATACGAGCCGGTATATTCAGAACCGTCGTGTAAAGAAGCGCCATAAGGTCCAACACTGCCGACAATTTTCGGTTGTGCTACGATAAAATCGCCGATAATTTAATATTGGAAAGATATTAAAATACATACGAGTATCTGGGAATTCTTCACAGAAACGTTGACGCGCTATTTTGGCTAATTCGACCGATTCTTTGATTAAATCATAACTAGCCTCTTTCGTTAAGCCTAAATGTTCAACGAAACCGCCGATACTTGCTTGATACGAATTGGTGATAATCAATTCGGCGCCGGCTATTTTAATTAAACAATTATTTTTATGGTTTATTGTTTTTTATCAAATTTACCTCTAAGAAAATCAACGTGTGCATCGATTACCGCTTCTTTGTCAGTAGCCAAAAATCGAGCACTCCAGAGGATATCCCCATCAATCGGTTGGCTCACATGACAACTGAGTTGTGTAGCAAAACCACCATCCATTATAACGATTTGATCTGGATCATGTTCGGATTCTTTGATTGTTGTTCGATTGGTTGAACTGGCAACGCCTGGAGGTGCCATCTAATTGGCACGCATAATATCAAAAATTAATTTAAACTGTTTTCAATTCTTTTTACAATCCATTAGAATAATGACAGGTGTTTGTAAGAGAGAAAACGTGTAGGCGAACACTCTAACATCAACAAAAACGCACGTTAAAAGAACTTGTTTAATAGAAAAACATAAAAAAGAACGTCGGCTATAGAAAAGTTGAGAAAGGGATCGTATGGAAAACAGATCAGGGATTACAATTTTTCTTTTCGAAAGTTGTTTTAGAAGACGTTTAGAGATGAATCCACCAATACTAACAGGCTAAAGCAACAACATCATATCATTTGATTTTTTCTCTCTTGACTATGTTTTTTCAATATGAAATTTTCGTAAATATCATCCATTTGTGGCGAGAAAAAAACCACACGAAGATGAATTCTTCTCGATACATTATTTATCACTTAATAGATTGGGAAAATTTAAGAAAACGCAAAGAACGGGGGAATTCTTATAATTTCATTTGAATCACAGGGTGGCAACAGTCGGTCTTTTTAATTCTTCTCAATCGTATTTGAGAAAATTTTCTATATTGAATTGGTTGCCATAACGTGGATTATATGAATAGATCGAGACTTATCGTTTATCTCAGTTTAAAATAAAGCATGTGGTGCTCCCAAAGGCGTATTAAACGCGATTGTTTTCGTTTATTAGTAGGCCGTTTTTTGATTTTCATTCAAATTTATTGGAGATGTTCCGAATCTCTGTTTTTGGAAGATTTTGAAGCTCTATTTCCGCTTATTTCCGTGCCTTTTTAAACGTTCACACAAACATACTGAACTAAAAGTACATAATTTATACGGAAAGTACGATTATTTGGTGTGTAATTTAAAAAATATCCCAATTTGGACCTCGTAGCTCACTTGAAGGTGGGTCAAAAAACGATTATTTTTGCTAATGTCGTAATTTTCATCAATTAACCGAACACAAAGCGATTAAGAATGACCTGATCTTTCTTCTTATTCTGGAATTATTAGATAACTTGAATTTCTACATATTTATAATAAATGAATTGAAATAACTACATTCTGACGAGGTGCTGGAAAAGCTATCATTCAGGGCGCCAGTTTCGATAAAGCCGGCCCTGAGTAAAGGAAAATATAGCAACTATAGTTCTATATCAAATTTGATAAATACGTCAAGGCTCCTTAACGACCTTCATTTTGTAAATGGATGAACCACGTGTGTTTAGATGTACAATATACAAATAAGATTCGCATCAACAAAACAAATTATGTTTAATATCTAAATAGTCATAGTAATAGAACAGGGTCGGATTAACTTAAATGTCTCATTTTCTAAATATAATTGACCCCTTAAAGCCTAAAATCTCGAATCAAACCAATACTTAAGATAAGACGATTAAATTTAACTTGAACTTAATTCGAAATTTTTACGGACTGTTAGATATCTAACAGTCCGTAAAAATTTCGAATTAAGTTTAAAATTGTACAGTTTACGTTAATTTTCCGTCAAAACATTGCCACAATTGCTCAACAATTATAGAACAGACAACAATCATTTGATAAAAAAAAAAAATTCATATCGTTTTATAATTGTGATTCAACTAAAATTAATAAAGTCTACTTCATACTTGTGTGTTTATGTAGTTTTATCAATTTTATCACAATATTAATGTCAGAATGTTAGTCTGATAACAGTTATTAATTTTTGATTGTTGCTACTTAATTTTTTCTCTGTATTAGTGAATGTGTGTTTAATTTAAATGAATAATGTAGTAATAAATTCTGAACAAAATAATTATTATGTATAGTCAAGATTATGCGAGTATTTCCAGGAAATTTATAGTGAAAATATGCAATTTACCCCTTTAACACTACTTTGTATGTTGTCAAGTTTCTGACCTGGGCTCGGGTTTTAATTATTCGACCGTTTAAAGGCGGATTTAATTAAATTAGTTCTTGATTTGACTGTAATATAGGTGGATATTTCATACAAGACGGTTATATTTCTTATTATTAGAAATAACAATAATTCAAAACAGTTATTTCTACTGTTTGTATGTCTGTTCCCCGATTCTATTTTTCTAACGAAACTGTTTAAATTATTAATATTTCATACTTTATCGTATTTTTCTAGTTGTACTATAATTCCCCAATTAGATTATATGAATTAAAATTTAAATGTCAACAATCACAATTGCAGTGGGTCTAGTAAGCATTTGCATTGGTGATTCAACTGGCACAATGAACTATAATTAGGTCGAACACTCTTGTTAACGTTTACCAATTATACTCAAAAAATAATAATAAATCCTCCAAGATGATGCAATCTTACTTACTGTGTTGTTTTTTTTTTGATTATTCTTTGAAATTCCGCTGCTGTTGTTCCTTACGGTCAGTGTAATTCACTTTGTTCAACGAACTATGTTGGATCGTTGTTTTGTTGGGACCACGCTTCCGTACTCTGTGTATGTTGTTTTATAATTCTACTACAATTTCGTTATTTTATCATCGTCGATGATGATGGTGATGACGATGATGACGACGACAACGACAACGACGACGACGTCGAATACACTACGACTACACTAAATGTGTAGTTTTTATAAGAATACCCCGGTTTTATGGAGTAAACCGGAGATTTATTTGTAATCTAAACGATAACATAATAGTCTTTTAATTTCAGCATTTCTAAACTGATTAGAAATGAGGCTGGGGGTCAGGGACAGTTTTGGTTTTTTACGAACGTTATTTTAGAGAAAAATCCAAAATTGTTTAATTTGATCCGTAAATTTGGCTGACGTAATTTTAAAACGATAACAATAATAGAAATCAAACAAACACCAAAATGACACGTGAGAGAGTTTGTTGACATTTTAATGTTTAATTTATACCGAAATCAAAAATATTCGCTATATTTTTCGACTATATAGAAATTTCGGGAAATTTTTACAAGTTCGACTGCCCACATATGACTTGTCCTCAAACGCAATTTTTCCCCAACTCCGAGTGTTGATTTCAGGATCGGTATAATTTCGGATAAAAATATGTTTCAGATTTTTCTCTCCCGTCGTTGTTGTTCAAATAATGTAAGATAAAAATAAATATAGAAGTCAATTTGGAGTAGGAATTGGCCCGCTGGGCCAGCCGATCAATCGTGTTTGTCTTTTGCAATTTTAAGAACGCATTTATTATATTTATTGGAGAATTGTAGCCATAGTCAATATTGACTTCGATCGATTTGAATTTTCGTAATAGATGAGAAAAAACTCATACCATTAATGGCTTTTTTTGTACGCATAAATGTTCTCCAATTAGTGATTAACTTGCTTGAATACTCGCGAATTTCAGGATTTTAAAGCACTATTTAATTGTAAAAATACTCGTTTTAAAAGAAAGAAATAAAAATGTTTAGATAAACGCGCAAATTACAGTACTCTGTATTGATTGTTTCATTTAAAGACTTCACTTTATTTCGTAATTATTTAATGAGCTAGACAATTAGAATCCATTCAAGGCTGGATAAATAATAACAATTTGAGAATAATTTAGTTCTTATAATTTATTTAATTTGGAAGATTTCAGTCGATAAATCCGAGCCGAGCTGTTCAGAGTTGAGTCTATAGAAAGATTTTGCTTTCTTAGAATATACTCAAAAATAATTGATGAGTTTAGAAAATATTTCATGTGGAAAATTAATAAGGAAAATGATACCTAATACCGCTCAAAAATCAAATAGATTTTGAAAAATAGTTTTTGCCGCTTCAGGTTTTCTGCCAGAGCCGTAATTAGAAACGGGGCATAAAATTCCAGCATTTTGGCGGAAAAACATAAATTCCACCCTCTGAAATGAAATTTTGTTGCAATTTCAGCTGCAAATAGTAACTTTAAGTATGCAAATAGTAAAATAAGACAATGCAGAAGATTTTAACGCATTTTATTCAAAAATTTCGAACGTTAGCTGCTAAATTCTTTTATCAAACTGTGTAAACAAATCAGACATTTAAGGCAAATTTTGCTCTTAAAGGCCAAAGAGGCAATTCATAGACATTCCTAGGTCTATTTTAAAGCCAAATTTTTGAATTTTTTAAAGATCCCAAATCCTCAGTTCTCGAGTTTGACAATCAATCATAGAAATTTTCACGTTTCCAAAGATTTTTAATCCAAGTTCTATTTCCAATAAAAACCATTAATTTCTAGCGAATATTGCCTTTGGAAACGATTTTAAAATAATTTCCTTCCTAAATCATCTACTAAGCAATAAATTGTGATAATGCAATGGTTTAGAAATTGGAGAAGATTTACTAAAATTCTAGTTACTTTGAAACTGCGCGATCTTTATTTTTGCGCTAGACACAACTCTTTATGTTAGAACACAGCTTTCTACAGTCTTTAAAAATGGGCTAATAAAATTGAATCGAGTATAAATCGTAATGTGCTACTAACCTGATCTATCAGAATCACTTTACATCGGTTACCAACAAGCAAAACTGTTGTTGGTAATACGGAGCTTTTTCACGAATCTGTCAGTAGCATACGAAGCTTTCACTATTTACATATTGACGTTCTCTTTATATATAATCAGCAAAGCAAATAACATTGTCGATCCGTAAACCTTATAAGCAATTATTGTTGAAAAATTCCGTTTGTATTTTATATATTTATATCGTTTCGGATCTATGTTGCAGTAGATGCGATTATACAAGATTTTCAGGATGTACTTGAAGTTCACTGGATTTCCAGTCATTATAATAAAGAAAAACGAAAATCTGTACTACACTTTGATCCGGACAAACCCTCAAAAGAAACCGAGAGAAGAGCCGGGCCGCATATGGCAAGTGATTTATATTATGAAGTCTGATTTATTTATTATTACTATCCCAGAAAAAAGCCCGCTTTTCTATATGTAGGTTCTCGTATAAATATGAGCGTGGTTGGAATTTTTTTTGCCTTTATTCTAAGAAGATATAGAATGGCAGTATCAGGGGGATTTTTCCTTCTTTTTGGAAATTATAGTTTTACATAAAAGCGGATTTTAACACACCAGCACACAATCAACCCACTAATCTCCAATGCCAGAATTCCAGTTAAAACTGTAAATCTTCCATCAGATTGATTGATTTATTATTAGGTAATCTTGAAGCTGGATATTTATTACGAAATTTAATATTAATGTCTTAAATAGGCGGTTTAATTCGAAACTGTCGCTATTCTCTTGGTAAATCAACAATTATTTTTAACATTTTCAATTTAATCAGCCGAACAATGGCATCACTCTTGAAGTATTTGCCCTCCTCGAGTATTCAAAAGCATGTCGTGTTGAATACATTAACTCTTTTGTAAATGATTTAATTTTTTTTCATCCTCTCCTGTTCGAAAGCTCTTTCCGGGCTGTAGTCTATTACAGTTCAGTTAATAAGCTTGTACTGGAACTTTTATCAATGGCGTGAATAAAAGGTGCTTTAAAAGTATATATCAACGAAGAAACCTATTAAAAAAAACTAGAGTATTCCTAAAGAATCGAACGATTGAATATACAATTGCAATAAAAGTTAAACGAAATAATAGAACGAATCTTTATAGTTGACAATTTACTTCGGCTGTATAACTGTTAAACAATCAATTAAACGACAATACTGAAAAGAATTAAATCTTAATTGCAAGACGTGTAATTAGTCTAATTCCACCGTTTTATTTCGCTTACTGTACGTTTAATTATAATCTAGAAACTTCAAGTATTCATCTATGAAAACGTTATTAAAGAGTTGCATTGAGCCGATGTAGTTAGAGCGCTTTAAAGCTTTTACTTTCTGTAAAGTTCAAAGTGGACGAACAAAGATGCTGTAACTGGCTTTACATGTAGATCCACGAAAGGGAAATAATTTAGATTTTCTCCAATAGTTGCAGTTATAAAACGGTTTTTGCCGGTTTTTGATCCGGCTATTGTTATTCTTTTCGCTCAATATTATTGCAAATGGTCCGTTTTATACGCACAAAAAAACGATACATGGTTTATTGGGACTTGAAGTAGTAAATTCGTAAAATTGAATTGAAAACTATTAGAACTGTACACCCCATTTCCATTTGATAGAAACAGATTACAGCATAATAAAAAGCTATCGATCGTCTAGAACATCACGAAGATTTTCGGTTAAAATTCCACGTAATCGTACACAGAAGTGTAGAAGTCAAAACAACAGAAATAAACGATAAGTTTGGAAATAAACTGGAATCAAGATATTGAATTACAACGTTAGACAGCATTATCGATATTGTGTGAGAACGATAGAAAGGCCTATAGAACAATTCAAAAGCCCTACATGAAAGTGTCTATCGAGAAAACGAAATTAATGGCCATATCGTGGGTACCCACTGGCCATAAATGATAAAATAACAGGCCAGCGGTGTTCAACCCTTTTTACTCTTATATTGACGCCACATTAAAGACAGCCCTTGTTTATTGAGGATCACTGGTTTACTTCAAACTGTTCCATTTATTGACGAAAGTTGTACAATAAACGACAGAATCAGGCGAAAGACGTTAAAGTTGCTCGTAAAAAACTTGACTATTACTTTAATAGAAACAGGACAAGTTTATTATTACTAGACGGTGTTGATCAGGTGTTTATTAATTAAATTTGCAGTTCTCCGAGTAGTAAAATACAAACATTACCGCATAACAAAGCGACAATTCCTCAGTCTACACAATATTTGGTGATAAAATTTGTTGCTTTTTCTTCGTCTAGATGTGTTCGAAATCAATTCAACATCACGAATTGACCGAAAAAAAGCAATATTTCCAGTAGAATAGACGTCGGTGTTTATCCCGATGTGGCGATGATGGAAAACTTCGTCTACTACAGAATTTTACAAGCGATAAATAGAAAATCTCGGCGTCTATCAGAAAACGATGTGTCAATTGATTTTGGAGTTATAGAAAAAACATTTGAGATTACTTTTTTATCACAAACATGAAACAAAGGTGGTATTATTTCATGTGAAAATCATTGGAAAACAAACAAATATTATGGGGGAAAATATGAAGAAATTGTTAAAAATTGCCAAAAAACATACTTCAAGTTTTTCTTCTATAACACAACGTTTCGAAACTAAAAAATCTCGCTAGATGCATCCTGGAATGCGCTTTCTTGTTCGGTTTGAAACATTCAAAGCCGTTGGAAAATGAATGGAAAATCGTTGAACAAACATCGGTATTTGTCGCACAACAAATCGCCAAGTTGTTATTCAAGAATGGACGATTTCTCCCTTATTTTTCACTCAAAAATCAAGTCGTATGGCTCGTTGCAAGGAGCTTTTCAAGCTGTACCATATAAATTGTACCGTTCAGGATTTTTTGTGGAAATTTTGAGTTACAAAGTTTTTAGATTGTTCATGAATTAATAAAACTGTTCCCCGTCCAATTTTCTTTGGAAAATAAGCAAGATTTCTATCTACAAAAGGAAAAGCCGTAAAATTGAGTATAAACCGAAAATATTCTAAAATGATAGAACTTATTTGGTGCAGCTTGAAATGCTTTTTTCAATTTGTGAGTAAAAAATAAGGAAGAAATATTTAACAGTTCTTGAAACGACGTATCAATTGATTCTGTTCTAATAGAGAAATCACTCGAGGTTATTTTTTATTATAAGAAAGATCGATCAATAGAAAAGGGTGCATCATTTCTGCTATGTTTTATTCTGTACTGGGCCCTTTGGGAGAACATTGGTAGATCCGAATGGAGATAAAAGGAACGTGCCGACTTGAAAAAATAATAACTACACCTATACTCTCGTGATTTCTACAGGAATTGAACATTAATCTAGTGTAGTAGAATTTTATTGTCAAATTGTAAATCTGTGCGGTCCATACATAGATTTTTAATAACAACAATTTACTAGTTGGGTAATGAACACGTTTTTATCTAGCCCAGTTTTGCACCATGTACAATAAATATTAATAAACGAAATTAATTTTATAATGGAATTTATTATCATTAAAATGGAAATAAATGGAGCGATGTTTAGACAAATCGAAATATTTCGCATTCTGGGGAATATTTGGAATTTGTGATTTTCGATTGAAAGATTAAAAATCTGTTGTTTGATTTCAATTCAAATGTGAGCTCCACTTTCCCATTAGTTCCGATCAAGTCAAGCCGTCTAAATCAAAACAGATACGACTGTAACAATTCAGATGGACTGGGAATTGCACCAATTACAATTCTAAGTCTGATTGAATTTTTTCCTCTAGTTTTATTATCTGAGAATCTAGATTTTAGTTATTTATTTCGGTCAGTTTATTGTTGTTCCCTTTTTAGTTCGGTCTTATATCTACGACATTTACGAGCCGGAATTTCGTGTATTATTGAACAATTCTTAGACGATCGTACAGATAGAATACAACCCGAATCATCGTATATGTTCGTTATGTTGACTTTACATCAAGTAAATCTACGAATCTAATCACAATGATAAAACAAACACGGCTTTAATAATGATCCCGCTAAAGCTGTGGATATTAAAAAGTTATCTTCTCTAAAATTCGTACTGATGATAAATTAATTCTCATTATTATATATTTATAAAGCATGGTATTAAACTTTTCCTCTCATCGTTTTGGGGGTACAAATAAAAGAAGAAAGTTGCGCATTTGGACAGATCCTTACATCGAGCGAAATTCTAAAACAAAAAAATTACAAATAGAATTGATATGGTAATAAAACGTTTAATTTTACGGCAATCTAAAACTTTTATGTATGTTTAAATTTTTCGTTTTGCTCCTTTTTTATATATTCTCTTCATGTTTTGTATGATGAAATGTACGGTAGAATAACACTTCGAAAAACACCCCGTTTTTTTAATATCCTCAAGTAGCTGTTATGTTTTATAGTAGTCGATAAAATGACTATGTTTCTTCTCCATTCGTATTCAATTTAGACAAAATGCGAGATAAATAGTAGAAATAAATAAAGAGAAATAAGGGAACATATTTTGGGCTATAGAATTCGATTTCTAATAGGATGCATCCTGAAATCGCCCGGATTCTAGATTTATCGTCAATTTTAACGGAAAAAAACTTGAATTAACTGTACAATTATCGGATTATAACTTGTACAAATAACACCGATATTTTTCCGGTTTTGAGCTATTCGATGAATTTTCCACATTCACATTAAATTTACGGTTTGTTTTTCTGTTTCCCTTTCAATTCCAATAAAGATCGAATGTACAAATATACGACAAAATATCGATATTAATATATTTATACGCTTTCTCCAAGTTTATCTTTAACAAATAAATCTAAAGCTATGTTTATGTTAACAATAAATGATTGGGAAAGTTTTCGGAAAAATTAATTGAAATTTATTATTTGAACGGTGGAAGAGTTGGTAAACTGTAGTTAATAGCCCTATAATCCTGGGGAATTCTTCGTATATCTTCACAATCCTAGCGCAAATGCATCGAGATGGACCAACGGAAATACCACGAATTCGAACAAAAGCGGAGAATTAACGGGAAAACAACCGTGTTAATCAGCTAGTTTTCGGAACGATTCGAAACTGTTTTGTAAATTTTCACAAAGCATACGGGTGGAAAGATAAAAGTTGTGCCTCTTTGAACAATTCGAGCGAGACTTAAGTTACTTCAAATTCAAATTCACCCGACAGACAACATATTGAACGATCTATTTATTATAAAATGTAACGAGTAGAGTTTATGTACCTATAGTTATGAAAATCGGGAAACTTAAGAAACCAATTTGATTGCATTGTTGAATATCGGGCATAGAAAATACAATTGCCAGTCTATTAATCAATTGAATCATAAATGAAACTATTCCACCTATTTACCAACAATCAGACTTTGAAATTGAACTAAATCATCACCTTGACTCGATTCAATTAGTTTCTAATTGGAATTGAAGTTAACAAAAGTTCTTTTGTATTATTAGTCAAGCATATGGATCTTATTATCATGTTTAGAATTAGAAATTTATAGTTCCATTACCGGTATTCTTTTATCGCACCTATTACTCCATGAATAATAAAACATACATTACTAGTTTATGTGCTATTATCGGGTGCAGTATAAAAATCTTTGCATGTGCAACATTTATAACACCATGAAGTACATCTTCGAAACAATTTTAAAACTTGGATGTCCCCAGTTTCGCTTAATTTCCAGAAAACTACCAAGACGTCGGAAAATTTCGTGCATATTTGAAACGCTCTTCCAATTTTCTATCGTTTAACTCAGTATTCATTGTAAACAAGTTAATGTAGGCCGAGTTATCGGAGCTTCTAGAAGTTCATCTATAACTCAGTTTTCTCAAAAATTTTCAACTTGAATTGCTCTTTCCAACGAGTTATAAAGCGTAATCTTGGATTGAAAAATAAGCGACAAATCGTTCTTTTTCTACCGAGTTCCTTTAATTTGAGAATGTTTCCACTCGACTCAATTCACCCTGCATTCGGATTATCTGATGGTTTTATTAAGAAAAATCGGGTATTATATTTGATATCGCCACGTTAGTGTGTGTGCTTAGATAAATCATAAACTTAGAACAAAGTTATGTCTCATAACTGTCAGTCGTCGACACGTTATTCTATTAAACATGTAAACATTTACGGGATTACGGTTTATACGACAAACAATTGAGATTTAGATAAAATTAAAGAAATTTAATGTTGTTGTTGTTGTTTCGCCCTTATCATTTGAAGTTTATTGCAGAAGGTTTAATTCGATTATTCCCTCGTCATGGCTGTCACTCCATCACGAGTTGTTTAAAGTCAATATGTAGCAATTATGTGGAGAACATTACAGCAACCTTAGTGAAATTCACTGAAAATCATTATACTCTCTAGGGTTATAATTAAAAGACTGATAACATTGTCGAATTTTCATTAATTTATAATTTGTTTTATTATAATAAAGATTAGTCAACGTAAACACAAAGACTGTTTATTATAATAGAATAAAATCAACACTAAAGTTTACAAGAACACGGGTTCATCAGAGAATCTTGTTTGAAAAGAGCACTTTAGGAATCTACCACCAAATCGATTAAAACCTATCACAATCGGTCTTATCAACTAACTACTTTGAGATATCGATGTTTAAATTCAACGAATAATTCACATAGGAAAAATAACAAAGACTCTCGAGTTTGTTGTAATTTACACCAAAGAGTTGTCGAGACATTGGTCATACGAATAAGGTAAGGGTTGAGGGTTGTTCATGTCAACACTCCCCCATTTACAACCACCAGCTGACGAGACAATGCAGACGTCTCGTTGCATGTTTATTAACTTATTCCAGTTTGTTTATTCAACTATCCGAATGGGACTTCGACGTTCAATTATTGACCGAAATTGTAGTTTTCAGTCGTTTGAGTAATTTTGGTGGATGCGCCGCAATCTTACTCTCGTTTGGACTAAGTTTCCGGTTCCGTAATTGCGGAATTTCCGCAAATTTTCGTAAGACTGCTTCTGTTTTTGTTTTTGCACGTTTTAAACGGATATATAACGGAAATTAGCAATATTAGCAACTTAGGAATCCGTTGAAACTTGGAAATTGAAAAGTTGATAGTTTTTGTATATTTTCGGCTCTGTTTCTGTTTTAGTTTCTGTTAAATGCAATTTTGCATCTGTTGGGGCAGTTTTTATCAACAATAAATGGTACTAAAACAACATTATTGATTACGTTGGGATTTTATTCGATATTCAGCTGTAATTTACAAATAAATTTACAGCCGGATTAAAACACGAATTATTGAATTTGAACGTTTTGCAAATGAATTTTTGTATAAGAGGCGAATATGAAAATAATGTTGAATATTTGATTGGAAATGTGACATTTTTGTTGTTTAATAAATAATATTTTTATATCGTCAAAGACGAAAATCACTTTTGTTAAATGTCCCCTTACCTGGCAATTTACTCCAATTATCATCAATAGATTTCGCTTTTAAACCATCTTGCCGTTTGGTGAAATACATTTTCATTTTGGTTCTTGGTACAAGGTCCTTAGTAATGTCTACCATTTGCCATTTTATAAATTCAAGTCGACGCCTATTGTCCTGACCATGTTGCAATGAGTCTATGCCACTCGTCGTTTCAGTAATATTGCCTCATTAACGGTAATGGAGGTGCGTCTTTCTCTAACCTATTTCCTGCCATGTACATTCAGTTTAATGCCCTTCTTTTGGACAGATAGTGGAAGTTTGTTCGTTCGCCACATATCAGCACTTATTAACTTGTTACATCGCCTGTCGGCTTGATTAGCATATGTTTGTTCAGGCCGAATTCGGGCCAATGAAAATCGATTATAGTCTCTTTTATTACTAGACAAGGGATGTTATTAAAGAATCGTTTCGTTTAAAGCTTCAGTTTCTTGGCGTATTTTTTTGTTTAATGTTGAAACCATACATTGGCATTGCCATTGAAACGTTACTAGTCCGTTGATCCGTTGCGTTAATCAACCCTTTGTTGCCATCCAAGAGGAAAATGTCGTCTTTGTCTACAGATGATTATAATAGAGATCCAATCTATTCCAGGACCGTACCGACTATAAATAATACAAAAAATTAGTGCTATTAGCAAACTCTATAATAACAGTGCTATTTTTGCCTAAATTTTGATGTTGTCTAGAGTACTTCAATATTTTAAAATCTTGAAATTTTGGACCTCTAAAACCAAAAATTTCTCACTAAAATCTTTAAATTTTAGATTAAGGGTGCTAAATTTTTTTAAATCTTCATTAGACTCAATTAATTCAAATGTATCGATGTAAGACGAGCTTTCTCATACAAAAATTTTCCAATTCTAGAACAACAGTGCTATTTTTTCAAATTTTGCCTTATTATTATACATATCCTCGCATCAAACTAGTTGAAAAATAACAACAAATAAATCAAATCGGCAAATAACGAACAACTTATATCGAAAACTTCCCTACATTTGGAATAATCGGTCTAATAGTTTCAATGGTATAACTTATCAAGGAATCCATGTGAGAATGATAACGACAACACAAATATCGTGCGACTATGGCAATCCTTGTGTGGAAGATTTTGCTGAATCAGGGCGAATTGAAGTAGTTTTTCAAAAAAGAATCAACCGAACAAACTGATCGATTTTTACGATTAAAAAAAAAAAAAACGAAAAAGAAACGAGCGAAAATTCCAAAGATCAAAGCTTTAATTTGTATAAATTATACGCGTACACCGAATTTCAATTTGATTTTCATTTAAAAATCATCAGCTTTTATGCCGAAAATCGACGAATTTCTATCGGAATCTAATTGATCAATAACAGAACACCAGTTTAATCATTTATCTTCAGGAATATGTTGGATTTTTGTATTGTTGTTATGACTGCTTTTCGGAAGATATTCGGTTATTTTGATGGATTTAGTAGAGTTGAAACGGCCTAGTCATGCAGTTTGTGGGCATTTATGCCGGCTGTATTCAATTCAAAATTTCAATGAGCGATTATCGCTTTGTGGTCACGTGAATTGTAAGTTAATCTAGCTTGAAGCTAATATCCAATCGACATGTGTCGATGATAGCTGCCAGTGCACGTGCTGCGACATTTACGGCTCAAATCATTCACAATGATTCAATTTCTTTTTGATAATAATCAAAGATGATTGCATACAAATTAAAGCCGTTCTATTTTACTTTCAACCCTATTCGAGTTGCTATTAATTTCGTTGACAATATACTGGGACATTACTTTTCCCATTTCGTAATGAATTTCGAATTCGGCCTCTTATCTAGTGCCAAATTAATTTGCACATTGTGTTTCAAGCAAATTAATTCGTGCGAACCTCTATCGAGCCAGTAGGCCTAAACAACGTATCATCTACCCTTCCAGCACATATCCGTACATCTCGTACAAGTTCTTTATACCATTACAGGTTGATTAATCCAGAGATTCGGCGTCTAATTTGGTTTGAATTTGTTTTGTAAAAAGCACACGATGGGGGAAAAATTTGATTATTCTTCCTCAACACTGGTCGGGATAAATGGAATTGTGTTCCGATTGATGTTGGGAAGTTAATCGACATTAACCCTCTAGTGATACACGTTGTTGGCGACCGGATTCAAAGGATACTAGGTCTATGCTTTTAGATAGAATGTGTTTATTTAGTTAGTTCAACGACCCTACTGATACTTTGATAATTATCATTCCGGTGTTGATTTTAATTTAATAATCAATCTGTTAATGTAGAAAGATTCGATAGTAAAAGCATCGATTTCAATATTAATGCATGTGTACCGTTGGAACTAGTAAAGGTGATAAAAGTAGCTGATGTTTAATTAACGTGAAATGGATGTGAAACGATCTGAAAAATTCATCATAATTTCAATGAGGGTAAAATTCGTTATTTAAATGAAATCAAATCTGTCGATGATATTTTCTAGTCAATATTCGAAGTGTATGTTTAATTTTTTCCCATATCCGTTTTAATTATCTCATTTATTCAAGAGCCGTAATTTGATTGATGCAATTCAATAGTTGAGTAATTACAGTTGATGTGTTCTTGGATAATTCCCTCTAGTTCAAGTGCAGTTTTATTTTCAAATTGTAGATTGGCAACTATAAAAACTTTAAATTTTCCTTCAGAGAACGGTTTTATTTAAATATATTTTTTCGGCAAACTACATTTATTGTAAACTTTTTAATTCATGCTCAACTCTCGGAAATCTCTCTAATGAATACCTGAAACGTTAATAAATTTCGAGTGAATTTCACACTTGACTTAATATACAACTGCACCGAATGATCCATTTACCGTATGCCAATCTACATTGTGCGACATGTTGACGAAAAATAAACGATTCAACTAGTTATGAATCCATTGTTTGTTCACGATGATGAACAAAAAGGAACAATACTGAAAATTTCAAATGATAACCGTCGACGTTGCGATAATTAATTATACAAATAAGCGAATAGGAAGCGTCGCGACGACAGTCGTCGTTGTCGTCATTGTTTTTTGAAATCTTAACAATTGAATTAATTCGATGTGTGAAGTACAACGATCATTATACGTTGAACAGGTGAGACTTTTAACGATAAACTGTGGCAAGGAGATTTGTATACGAGGCAATGTTTGATGGGTGTATGGGTGTAATAAACGAGATCTGTCAGATGAACATCAGTCGAGAGCTGTACGACGCCCGAGGAGGTCGATTATTCAGCCTCGCTTTATACGGGAACCAACAAAAAAGTTGTCCTCTATGATGTCCTTTTCCCCATTGACCGTTCTTGTGTATTTACATTACAAAAAAACCGAAAAAAAAATGGAAAAACGTGTGCGTTTGTAATGAAGCAAAACGAATCGAGAAAGAAATTGAAAATTAAATCACCAATAAAATCCAATATTGAAGGTTCTTTAAAAGGAAGTCGAGCCAATTGAGACTGTTTCAATATTATTAAATTTAATCGTACGTGAAATTAAACAAATTTGTAAAACGCCAACGACAGTATCTGTTTGATAGATCCAATATTATTGTTGGTGGAATTCAATAACTGCCAGCAGAACTGGAAAAATACATATTTGCAATAGTTTTACAAATTTTCAACAATAATAATCGTAATTGACAATTGAGGCAGATAAAAAGTAGTAAACTGATAGTTCTCAGTTTTCGCGTTTTCCACCAATTTGCAATGAGCTACGAAGCTCTAATCCCGCGAGAACTCCCTGGGGATTATCCAACAAATCCCTAAAATATTCTCTAATCACTTAGCGAAACAATTTAGATGGAACTCCCGGTATTTTAATATTTCGAAGCCAAGTCGTGTATCTTTGAAGCTTTTATGTATCTCTTGGAAACTTTCAAGTTTCACATGCTGCCGCACAACTTTATCGTCTTGTCATAATTATTAATAACTTCTTAGTAATGAAGGCAAATGAAAAATGTAAGTTTAAATTGTGAACATTTGACTAGCACGCTCATCTGCCAAGAATCCAAAATTGTTGACAAAGTTTGTTTGAAATCTGATTTCACGAAAAATACATGCATGAAATTCAGTTTATAGCCGATTTATGTTTTGTTATTCGATTTAGTGTGATATTCTATGTGCAAATTTATAAACGATCCATTTAATATTTTCAATTTTGTAGAATAATTTCCACGCTAAATTTTAGTTAATGGTCGATATAGTTCAGCAACATTCACAAAATATGTAGCCCAATTCCGGTTTTTGATGCATATCCGTTAGAGATTTGACAAATATCACCCGTTATTGTTTTTTATTTCGGCTCTTTCAAACCGAACACGTTCAACATTTGTTACTACACAGGTGATGATTGTGTTTATGATCAATCGGTGATCGAACAGGCCATTTATATTGATATCCGGCAAAAGTGACAGTCAATTAAAAGTTTTTGCGGTCCGTACAGCTCCCCTATTTCTTCTCGTTTTTTGATGCATCCAAACTGAGAGAATAGCGTAAACGATTTCACGTAGAAAATATACGAGTGTAGGAAATGAAACGAATACTGGCACGATTTCCCTAAAATCCTGTCTACTTTCATTCGTTCGCTCTCGCCTACTAGCATAATCAATTCAACATGGACTCCCATCATTGAATTACACGCCTGAAATAAATACAAACTCGTCTTTGCTTGATTTAAATAAGAATTTATTGCATGCGAAACAGATCGATAGATGGATGATGGACTTTGTTGTTTCTGTGTTGTGATGTTCAAAGAAATTTCTTGGACATTTAGTATACGGTCCTGATCTAGACTAGGAAGTGTCTCTTGTCGCTTTCTTTATGAAACTGTCAAGTTTGTGTCCCGAACAGACAAACAGCCTTTTCTCTCGTCTGACATTCAATTTCTGTGTGACAATAGTGATACGTGTATATACTTGTATTTACTTTATTTACCACTATTTGATATTCTGTTAACGAACAAGTTTAAAACATGTTGTAGAATAAAATAGAAAATGGATATAAGGAACAAATAAGGTATTTACCGAACCATTTACCATACTTTTAAAAGTCACCATAGTGTGTAATACAATCTACACGAGCCTAATGGATGCCAAGCATCATTACCACTGGAATTACGTAATGTTGGGAAACAACCAAGTAAAAGATTGCATCTCGATGTTAATTCTTGATGATATTGACGGCAGTGCGTGCGCTGATTTGCCCACAATTATACAAAATGCTTTTCAACGACCACCACAATTTGAGGAAATTGACCGTAAAAGAAAATTCTATAAAAATATCTCTAATGATTTCAAAAGTTTTTAAGAATAATATGTAGAAATATTGCCAGAAGCATAAAGAAAGCCCACAGCTATAAAAACAACTTTCAACAAAGTAGAATAAAAATTGGCCATTTATAATTAATGATCGTTCCATTTCCAAACAGTTTTTAGTTTAGAAATATTTATGAAGTCAGTTTTCAAACGTCGGTCTTTGATTTAATCTAACAGAGTGTCTTACCGGAATCCTCGTGTTAACAGATGCCAAATCTTCTGACAGTGTTCTACGGGAGTCAACGCGTTAACGGATGCGAAATCTATTAACACGTCCTTCAAGTCGAATTGGCTGATTTGATTTGATGTGTTTTACGAGAGTATTCGCGTTAATTTTAGCGGAATCTTCTGTTAACGCGCCTTTGAAATCGAGTCAAATTGACAGATGATGACTAGAATTTAAGTGTTTTACGGAGATCTACGTACTAATAGATGCGGAAGTCGTTGAAGTCGAGTTATTTACATTGAAATTGACAGACGATAACAATTCCTACGATGGATTGACTGTGGACGAATAGTCGACAGACAGTAAAAGCTTCCATTCATCATTGAAAACTATCGATAGTTTCCGTAAACTTTTCGGGTTTTCTTAGTTTTCACATTTGGCTGACTTCTTTACACAAATCGCTATCTATTTGATGAATTATTCCGTTGTCTATTTTTCAGATTGTCCTGTAATTGGGAAAAAATTTCGAATTCGTTTTATTTTTGATGTTGAAGTCAATTAAAGTTTCTTTATTGTGTTGAAATTGCGCCGCCAGCGATACAATACGAAATGTATAATTCGTAAAAGGGAAATAATAACATCATTGAGATGGTTAATGGGAATTATGGGCTTTGTCAAGATTCTTACGTGACGATTTTTTCGTTATGATTTCCGAGTTCAAACGAAATTCCTGCAAATAAATATTTGTTTTTTCTTCCAGCGATATTGCCGGGTTATTAGGAAGAAGAATGTTGCTTTTTTCGATAGACGGTGTCAGATTTTATTGCGATATTTCCTAACCGTATTGTTCTCGTTTTTTGTTGTTGTTCAGTTTAGGTGTTTGTTGAAATATCTAAAAGACCAATGCCTATTTCCGGCAGTAGTGGCGCACAACAAATCGAAAATACAAAGACTGAAACCGATGGGTAAATATATTGTGATATGTCGCTTTCAGAACAAAGTGCCATCATAAATAACCTAAACTGTATGTGTATGGGGGTTTTGTACACGGATACGTTATGCATTATAGCCTCGACCTGTGGAATTAAAGTGAAATCTCGAATTTGTCCTGTTGTTAAATTTTGATATTTCGTCGAGACAAATCTACGAATAATAAAATAAAATCGAGCTTAAATCGTGATTTCTCCAGCCTGTAAAAACGTGGAGTAATTCGCTGGATAAAAAAATAAAACGAAATTAACAGGCAATATCAAAAAGTAAATTGAAACGGTTTTTATAAAACACTCGGCCGACAGTTAATCCCATTCATTATCGTTCTTTTTTTACAGGCGAGACTCTTAAATTTGCCAGAGTTATAGATGGAATCTTGTCATGTCTGAAGTACAAATTAAGCTCGTAAAAGTTTGTGATAATTACATCGTGTCTCGGTGTAAATTCAACACGGTTTTATTATCTGTTTGTCAAATTCCGTTACTGTTCTAAATTGAAATAATAATAAAATTGCTCATAAAGTAATTAAATAAAAATCCGCTCCTTCTAACAAACAATTCTCAATACAATTAACACCAACTTTCCATTTGATAAAAAGATAGAAAGAGTGTCATTCAACTTTTTCCATTAATCCAATTCTTTTTTCATTTTCAAGAAGAAAACATCCCATTTCAATGTTGACAGTGGCTCTGCCTTTTCTCCTGTAAAGAATCAACAAAACTAGTCTCTATCTAGACGTATATTGTTGTTACTCTCTTCACAACATGGAGAAAAAACGTACAACAACAAGAATTAGAGGAGCATGATAGAAAATAGAAAGATCTCGTCGTCTAGTGACAACTATCTAAATAACAGCAAGCATCTCCAGCAGGAGCAGAGGTGTCAAACTAAACAGGTCAAAGCTATGAAGATGGACGCAAGCGCAACAAACACGAACGCATTGTCAAAGCTTGAAACGTTCTCTCCTTCTCGCCTAGATCTGTCTGTTTCACTAAAAAAGCTCGGCTTGAGCTTTCACTGGTACCGTGAAAGGAGTCAGTAGCCTCGCGCGGATGCTGTGAACGTTACATTTGCCAATCCAACGACAACCCGGATAATTTACGTGAATTACTAGTGTTGAAAAAATAATCCAATTAATTATTTTTAAAATCAAATGTGTAATTATTTTAAATTAATCACTATAATGTTAATTTAATGGTAGTATAAGTAAGTAGATTGCAATTAAAAATTGTATTGTAATTAGTGAAGGGGAAATAATGAAAGTTTGCTGAATGATTCGGCAATTTAAACGCCGACACATGTCCGGGAAACAGGGTTGAGCTTATTCATTATCTCCCTTTCTATTTATTTTCAAATATCGGTGAATAATTGATGATATTACAAGGATATCTACCAAATTTCTATATCTGTTTATTATTTTGTCACCTTTGGGAATAAATCGGATTGAATACGCGTGTAGATGCGTTAATTTTGAAAATATATCCGGCATTGGAGACTCATTTCGCACAATAATGGGTATGTTGTGCTGTATTAATGTCAATTTCATTTGAAACTCTCAAAAAGTTCCCTTTTAATTGCAATTAACGCAAACAGGTGTCGATTTGTTGTAAGATTTTTGAATGGTGTGTAGATTCGTCCGGCGCCTCCACCATTCTTACAAAATCTGGTCAATCGATAATTTGAAATGTTGTCGGAACAATTTCGCAAAATTGATCGTCTCTTTTTGATCGTTAACGTGTTGTAAAATAATGTTCACTAATTCTGTCCAACGATGATTTATTATCGAATAATGAAATGCTAATTAAGTCGGCGATTATTCACGGATCATTTATAAGCAAATTTCGCATTTCTCTAGTATTATTTCTTCTGTTTTCAAATCAAAAAACTGTTGTTCGATAGAATTGAGAACAAAGCGGACCGGTAATTGTTTGTACACGTTTGAATAATAATTACAAAACATCAAGACCACCCCGAAATGGCCTTTAGGGATGAGTGTAATAAACTTTGGCGTAATAGTCTTCATGGTGGCGAGCTTTGATAACAAAATACTTCTTCTTGAACACAACTAGGGTTCATTGTATTTGTTTCAACACAAAAAATTTCCGTATAATTTTTGTAATTTATGGCAATTTCTCTTGTTCAATTTGAATAAAGGTCGCTCTAATTCACAATAACACGCCGAAACTCGCCCAATTTTACGTTCAAATATCGGTTTAATTGTAGCGTATTTAGTTTTTATATTATAGATAGTATAAAAATTGTGCACAATTACGGAAATTGTGCAAATATATCCCGCTACTTTTGCTCTTCTCATTTTGTTATTTTACGAGTAAATCCAGCTAAAGTTAGTGTCCTATTAAAATACACGATTTGACTGTCGCTACGGTGGAGTTTTAGGTGTACAGACGCGAGTTATCTTGGAAATTTATCTAAACATCGGCGTCATTCTAGCGAAATATAACCGGCGTATAAATTTTCCGGTGCAACCGAAAATAAACGTTGAATAAAATCGAAAAATAATATAGACGACAATTAAAAGTTTTGTAGTGAATTGTTGCAGTTTGGCTTGCATTTTGATTATATTCCGGCGATTTCTGTGGTAAATAGAAAATTCAATAAGCCGCCTGAAGTTGGTCGCATAAAAGATTTCTGTCGACTAGACGTCGTAATCTACGTTAGAAGTTCAAGGAGTTGAAAGTACTCTAGTTGTATATATGTGCGGTTAAATATTAGTTTAAGAGTTGCACTAGCTATGAAATTTCCATAGAATACTAACCGTAGGAGTCCTGTGAATATATTAAATCTAGAATTGTACGTATCATTGTCTAAATTTTGATAGATTCATATAATTAATAATTCAATTTTCACTGATAAGCATTGTGCACGTTCACAATTATAACATTAAATAAATCTATATTATTACATCTAGGTGATGTAGAATACAGTTAAAATGTAAAAGCACGTTTTGTATTTGATAATAAATTAGATTGTAATGCCATATTGTATCTGAATAGAGAACAGAGAGCGACTCAATCGTCTATACCTACAAATTTGGCAGCGACTTGTATACGGCACTTTCATTAACTCAAACAACCGATAGGATAATACCGCAAATACCGCAACAACATTAAAAAAATACAACAAAAAAAACAACAACGTTTGTATGTTTAAGTAGAGAAAAAACTGGCAGACACAGCTATATTTCTCCATCACCTCTTTTAATTTCCGATCGTATCCCAGATGGAGAATATTGTAGTCGGTTTATTTATTTTTCGGTTTTTTCCCTCCCAATCCCCATGCATGTCTGTATTTGGAACCTCACTGATTTCCTTTAAAGCTCGAGAGGATCGTTTCTCTGTCCGTCCAATGGGCTACTGACAATGTTCTGTTGCCGGTTCGAGCATTGTAAATCATTCGATTTTCACTATTTCAATCCCGTATTTAAAATCTTTTATTATTCTATGAATATATTTGAGAATAGGTCCAGAAATGTTGACAGCCAAATCGTGAAAAATGATTGAAACCGATCGACAATCGCACATACTTTTAGTCTATTGATTTCGTACTATTAGCCTGACAAGAGACCTGTTGACTGAATTGAAGCGATTCAAAGGGATGGAAATAAAGAATTGAAAATATTCAACCCCGTAGATAAACAGAATAACGTGTGTGTAAGTGTGTTTGTAGAGGACAAAAGTGTGGAGTGATAAGTGAGCTTTTGTTGTTAAAATGAAAGGGAACGCACCACAAAACAACACGGTTGAATATACCGTCAATGATTATTTTGGTGAATATAATAATTAGTTCCAAGTCGGTGTTAGGAATCGTGTTTAAATTCTCCTTCCTTTCCCAATTGCCGTCTAATTTATTTACAATAACAATAACATTTATCGCAAAGCAAATCGATTTATTGTTCGGTTAGAATTGAGGCAGATCGGCTTAAGTCTAGATCGATTCTTAGAAAAAGTCCCATAACAGAACAAAATTTGGAATAAAATTAACGCCTGTTTGGTAGTTTTCCGGAAAATTTCTGACCAATTTGGGCAATATTCTCAATTTGTTATATGTTGCGAGAAAATCATTGAAAAATCGATCATATTCACGAAATTATGGGGGATAATAAGATAAACTGTAAGAAAACACATGCTCGATTTATTAAAAATTACTAAAATAGTAAAAGAAACACTTACTTGTCAAAGTAATTCATCAATTCTTCAAAATACTGAAACAATAGCTCACAACAAAGACTAAAAGACGAATGACATTAACCTTTAGAATTAGGTATAAGGTTAGAAATTTATGCAATACTAACTGGGGAGTTTTACTACCGAGCTGTTTTTTGACGGGCGGGTAATTTAAAGTCTTCAGTTTCTATTGGTCATATTGAAAATTGCGCGCGCTTTAGAAATTGCGTTAATTTCTAACCTTCAATTCCAAATTTGATTAATGCCAGTTTTACTCTAAATGTTGTTGTGTTTGAAGAATTTTTGAATTATTTATCGATAGCAAACTTCAATGTTTTTTCGTGAAAGAAGATCAATTTAAATTTTAATACATAAAAGAGGAAAATTGATACTCTGCTATTCTCCTTAGATCCATCAATCTGTTGCGAAATTCCGCATTACGGAACGGGAAAGAGTTCTATAATTTCTCTAACGAAACTGTTAAAAATCGAATACTGATAGCTGTATTTGAGTTGCTATCTAGCATCGCACGTTGTTGCGTAAATAAATAAGACATTCATTCCTAAACATATAACTTTGATATCCCACTAGACACACAACAAACGTATATACGGTCGTATTAAAGTTTCGTTGGGCAAATATTGTCACAAAATTGAGTTGGGTAAACAGTTTGAAAGTAATTTTCATTGCCCATGCAATATGAGTAATCGTATACATATACAATTCAACAATAATATCAAATACACATTTAAGTTGATGGAAATTCATTCGTCTATTTAATAAATAGCGAGAAAATAAGTTAAAAAAAGTAAAAAGCGTATGGGATATACAATCGTATATATTTGCCGTTTACTTAAAACGAAAAAGTCTTGAACAGAAATTTCCCTTTAGCCACTCCTGATGGGAACTGTTATGAAATTCAATTTTCTTGTAGTGTTGGAAGGTTTTTCCACTAGTTTTACGTTTGTTTAAACTGGAATCAGCTTTGCTATTGAAACTAGGCAAACTTTTCACATAACAAAAATGAACAAGAAAGGAAAAACGAAATGGATTTACATATGTCGTCATACGTTCACAAACATTCACACATGCACGTTTTGTTTTGAATAATTCCCATTTTGACATAAACGTTCCTCCAACAATTCAGTCTAAATGGTAAAAAATTAATTAGCATTCTGGTAGAATCGCTAGTAAAGAAGGGAAAAAGAGTAAAACTTGAAAACTAATGATATTTCAACTGGAAATTACTTACATTTCTACAAAGCGTGCCAATATTCTCGTTTCCAAACATGTGCAACATTTAAAATCACAGTGGTGAACCGAAAACTTTTTCATTTGTAATTGTTCACAAGTTTTCTTCTATACATCTTAAGCAACTTTCATTCGTGGCTTTGAATGGGAAAATTCCCTCTAGAATGGAACTACCATAAAGGAGAATTGTTCATCTTTTCCGCCCCTTTTCTTTACACTCTTATTTCAGGCTTTATTTTCAACTGAATCAATAGTTTAACGTTAATTAATTAATTAATTAATTGAGAATTTCGTTATTTTTTCTACTGTCGTTTCAGTTTATTGTTGGTGCTTCTTCCACGCATTTGTGACGTGAAGAGAAATCGCTGTACACCAACTTGAACGATAAATAAAAAAGTTAACAGCCTTAGACTTGCATAAATTTAAATAATTCATCATGATGCTCAAGTTGGGCCATCTCGCCGGTTACCCATCCTCTCAAACCGACCGACCACTCTTCGTATTTTATTTACAATTCTAAAATAAACTTCTTTCAACGTGTTGTAGTCGATTTTATTCTATAATAAAACCAAAATTTATTAGAATATCATCTGGAAAAACACCACTAATTGGAGCTTTATAACAAAGTTTACAGGTTGATCGAAAATTCAACATGATTGTAACTTGTGTGCTTTGTATTTCCATTAGCTTAAACTTTGACAAGGGATGTTAATTATTACGTAACTCGAACTTCGTAAACATGTTTAGTTGTTAAAAAGCTTCTTGAATCGGCTAAAATAATATACGACTTCTAGTCTTTACGGTGCTTAGTTTTATATCCATCCGCTCTCATAAAAGTCGTGGTAAATGCTTAAAGTATACACGAAAATAATCATAAATAGGAAGCCTTCAAAAGTTGATTAAGAGCCTACGTACTCTACCTTTATTGTCCACTATCTCCATTCTTCTTGAACGTCACGTGGAAGTTTCGCCAACAATTCTATTTGGTAAAAATTTGGAAGGGGCCGAATCTAAAAAGCGGCCTAATAACTTCCCCGACACACTCCGGATAGTTAATCATGAATTAGAATAGTTATTAAAAACAAGTGTCAAAAGTTGGCAATTAATGCACGAGTCCGAGTTTTAAAAAAACGAGTACCGTAGCACGAGTTTTTTATACTATTTTTTCTATTCTAGATACTTTATTAAAAAAAAAACTGACTTACTATAAAAATCAAAATCGGGTTCGAGAACCGTGGCTATCTCACAACTTCCGAAAAATTCAATGGAGAACCAGCACCTCGTCAACCAGAACTCTGTTCACTGATCGTTAGTTCCACACACACCCTTTTCAATTCAACTTTCTCATAAACTCGATTCACGATTCAATAGCGAAATTTTGACAAAACAACAGAACTGTAATTTCAGCGCAGAGTAAAAAGTAGTACGGTTGTCCCAACAAAAACATGGAAAAAATCAAATCATATCTATTGAATTATTGAGGGAAAAATTAAAATTTATATTATTTTAAGACATTTATATATTGAAAAAGCACTTACCGAAACACAAAAACCGCTTGAAAACAAATATTCTGAGGTTATGTTTCAAAAATGACAAAAGAATGTAAACAAACGCATAGGATTTTATGCCTTCAGTGATACCAACAGTAGATATCATTCTGTCTTTATAAACTACCGTTATAAATTTTACTACGCTTTAAAAATTATGTTGGATAACCTTCTAAACTGTCATTTCAAAATTTCGCAATTGAATCGTGAAAAGGATATATATCTCTCTCTCTATCTAACAACAACTCTTTTCTATGGCAACCGATCCCTTATAGAAAGCGGCAAATTTGAATTTGTGGACTACACTATTTTGCCAATTTTGTGCCCTTATTTAAAAAATGAAAAAAACATCGCACATGATGGGTATCGTTTCGGACATAAAAGCACATGCCCTTTCGATTGGTGATATCAAATTAATATGTTATCTTAAATTTTTTTCAATCAACCCCCTCCCCCTTCCACCCCCGTGGTCCGATTGGCACCAAAAACTAATCAACTTGAGCGGCCACCAAATAATTTGTGCTGGCCAAATTTGAACTCAATCGGTTAAACAGTTTTTGAGTAATCGTTGGAGAAACGACAGACTCACACACACACACACACACACACACACACACACACACACACGGACATCAAGCTAAAAACTTCAAAAACGTGTTCAGGGGACCTCAAAACGTAAAGATCTGGTGAAATCTCGAATTCGAAATTTTGGTCCGAAACTAATAACTTCCCTACCCTTCGGTCGGGGAAGTTAAAAATACACGTGGGTATTAACACAAACGTTTCCTTAACAGTTGCACTTTGCACCTTGAGGCAATTCGTTGCGAATTTTGCTCAAACTAGCCGACAAAATCCGGATTGATGTTGACATTGTTGACTTCAAAGAGCTTGGATTTTTTCGAGTTTTAATTAAATCGCTGATTGTTTAAATTACTCCGGCAAGAAGTCCTAATCGTTGTGATTAAAAATGAATATTTTCTTAGTGTTAATTTTTCTAGTGTTATTTCTAACGGTTGCACCATTCAAGATAGAACAGAGTGTAAATCTCTCAAGTAGACTCGCAGACAGAAAAACAAACCCGCTTGCAGCTTAGTTGGGAAATTGTGGATCTTAGGGGAGTGCGCGATTGTTACTGGCGATAATCAGCGGGATAGTCTTAAATTGCAGACATTTCTCACACGTTCTATCTGTTTTATGTCGTTCTGATTCATACGACAGACACAGGAGTGGTTGTTATCTGTTTTTCGTAAACTTACATGCAATCTCGCAAAGATTTGACATTTGCTATGTCGAAATTAAAAGCTCCAACTTTGATCTTGAAGAAGAAAACTGGCGATTTTTATTCATTTTCTATTATAAACTTTAAACTTACCAGCTACGATGTATTCCAATTTAAAATCGGCAAGCTTATTTTCTTCAAAGAAAGTTCATTACTGTTGAAATTGACTAATGCTATATCGAGATAATTATATTTTATCGTTACCTCCTCCATCATCTATCATTAATCTACCTGAATTAATGTTGCAACAAGACTAGACTTTCAACTTATTACAAGACGCTGTACGTTTATTATTCTCATAAATAATCGATTTGGAATCATCTTGTTTCTAATTTACCAATTAGTATGGCTAGCAAAAATCATTCCCCGTTATTTTCCGCCTGTTGTGTTAATAAAAAGTTTCGGTTGACACTCGTGAAATCTTGATGAAATTCGAAGTGACATGCCCGAATTAAGGGTAGCGGGATTGATATTCAGAATGCAATGATGATGGAACAAAAAATGAATGAAATGGGGTAATTTTAGAGCAACTAGAATCGAATAATTAAAATTAAATTAGAGTACGCAAATTTAAAGTAAATGTACAGGATGAGCCGGAGGAGTTTACTGTTGTTTTTCCATCTGGACTACCTCTAGAAAATAATTTTGTTGGTTTATCGACCCCTAGTTGATGGCGTATGCACCCTAATTTCGTAATTTAAATAGAATCTAAATTCGGTGCTAAAATTGAAGGTTTTAATTAAGCGTTTAGGATTTTTCGTGAGATTCTAGATTTTCCACCATTTAGTATTTCAATTCATTTAAATTACGATAAAGTCCCGTCGTCTTGACTCACTCTGTATTCTGAGGCAATTTTCCAAAGTGTTGATGTTTTTCAATCGCTTTAAACAATATTTTCTAATTAGATAAACACGACGGCCAACTTTGTCGTTTATTTTTCGGAAAACTCCTATCAAACAGCACCCAACCGCGCCACTGATTACCATAATCTGATTCGTTATTGAATTTAATTATGATTAAGAATTTTTCCTCCAACTAGTTCACATGGAATAAGAAAAGTTCAAACAATAACAATAAGTTTGAAGGCATGATTTTCGTGCCGATTGAGCTGAATTGTGTTGCTCAGTTTCTAAATTAGATAATCTTAGAAAAGTTGTAATTGTGGAAAGTTTTCGGTGTGTTTCAATAGAACCAATCCGACAAAAATTGTAAATGTTTTTACTTTTATAATAAAGTTCTATTGGGAATTTCTGTTAAACCCATAAGCTTTAAACTCTACAATTCAATTGATTATTGTTTTAATTGTGATATTTTTATTGTTGCAGTTTATTTAAGAAATATGAAATCGTCGAAATACACACAAGCGAGTGTTCCGCCGTTGAACGATAACGATTATCGTGATTATCAAAATGTTGGCTTAACAATACTGCCGGATGATAGCAATCAAAATATTGAAGGGCATCATAGTTCGGAATTTTTGTTGAAATCGAATTACAATTTGTATAAAACACAAGAGAATATTCATGAGATACAGCAACAACAATATTACAATCCGGAAATCAATCCGAATTATCAAATAAATCAAGATATTGAATTGTGCAATTGTACGACGAATATTGTTAAACCGTCTGTTTATGGTGTGAAGAATTCGATAATGAATCGCTCATTCACCGCGTTACCAACGTACGAAAATACGAATCTGAATCAATACAGTTTGGATAGAAAGACGGGAAAGATTGCGTCACAAAGACATAAACATCTTGTTTGTGAACAACATAAACTCCCTACAGGCGCAACAACAGGAACAACAGCCACAATCGCAACAATCTCGCCAAGAACGGATCCGTATGCAGTCACCAGAAATTATCAACATTCATCGTCAAACTAACAATATAATTTATGATAATTATGTCGATGAGAATTGCTCAATTAAATCATATACAGCTTATGATAAAGATTATAAATGCGACGATTATGGATTTCGACGGGAACGTATGCTTCGCACCGGCTCCAGGTATTTGCACAATAATTTCTATACTGATTACTTTTCGCCAATATTAAACACGAAACTCATCAAATTTCCATTCAAACATATGTACCGACATACATTTGAATAGATCGTAATGATAGAAAGTTGGGTGGAATTTTTCAGATTATAGAGAGACAGTGAACAGTTATCGGCGGTCGATATTTTTGATTAATAACAGCTTAAAAGTTTTCCATATAGAAAATAAGTTTCCCCTTTGGGTAAAAATCTAATAGAACTAAAACAAGTCCGTTGTTCTATCGGTACTTGAAAGGGGCACTATTTTGAAGCCATTTCAAGCGAATTTTCAAGTTGTAGCTGTTTCTTTGAGAGCGCTTTTTCTATAACTATCTACGAACCGAGTAAAAAACGCTATTTAACAACGCCACAGAGTAACATATGGGAAATTATTATTTTTTTATAACATACAAAATGATCTTTGACGTACATCTCGCCAATTTATTCTATTTTGTATTCTCTCCCTCGCGCTTCGTTCGTAATCGAAAATTTTTCAAAGGTTAGTTAAATTTAGATTGCAGATTTCTCTACCATTGATAAGTTTTAAAGTTTTGTGCTGCATTAACTGTATATATACAGAAATGTGTTTTTATTCGAACATAAAAGAAACCGCTTCTAGGCCATCATCAGAATTCTACATTTTATACGTTTCTCTCGGTTTCTTTTTCTTTTCTAAAGAAATGGAAAATTCATTGTGACAACGTATTCAATATTGTACAATTCTATACGGGGTGAGCCTAGAGGATGGGACATTCAAAGTGGAAGAAGTTTGATATCTGGACTAGAAAATATTCTTATTGTTCTATCAACCCCAATGTATAGAGTAGTGCACCCTATTTTCTTGTTTTATTACATCTTTAGATTCTATGGTAGAACTGAAAGAGTTTTCAGGAATTCTGACTTCATGTTTTCATTAATTGTTTAGTCGATTAAAGGCGCATACCATTGATTCTGTTGCCACTAGATCAGAATTCAAATAGTCCAAACTATGTACTTTAAGTTGGATTTTACACAGTTATCTTTCAGCGTTTGATGTGAAAGGAATGTTTCTTTCAGCTATTTTTTCTTCTTTTAAATGAAACTTTAGACGGTTGGATAGAGCAAAATTCTCAATCGAACTATACTAGCATTCCTTTATTTCTGATATTTTTTCAGTAATTTACAATTTTCAGTTTCGCTGACTGAAAATGCCTGGCTAAATAATTCAGCAATCATAGAAGACTTTAACTGTCACAACTGACGTTAGAGTTGAAAATTTTACATGATTTTTTCAGCAATTTCAGCAAATTTTATTTGAAAAAAGAATCCTGTTGATATAATTAATTATAAAATTCTACTGTTTTCCATTAAAAAATCCACAAACAATTAATTATTTTGGTATTAATTGTAACAATTGAATTTGCTAAGCTTTCTATGTTTTATTATTTCCTTCCAGCGAATAAAATTAGTTGAAACTGACAATTTTAAATTGCTGAAAAATTATTTGAAATATCAAAACAGTTCGATTCATTTTTTTCTAAGCGTTTAACAATAGTTTAAAATTGCTTGTAAGAAAAATTCATTCCAATTAAACGCTGAAAAATAGTTCAATTCTATAAAGTTTGATGGAAAATGCGGTATTTTTACTATTAGAATTCCGAATTTCAATTAATCAAATGCAATAGTTTTTGAAATATAAGTTTTTTAAACAAACTGTAAAATTTCATGAAAAGTCAAAATTGCTGAAAACCATCAACCGAGACCTTCAGTTCGCTTGAATTTCACCTTACAATCTAAATGCGCGATAAAATAAGAAAATAAGAGGTCGATTGAACAATAAAAATAGTTTCTAGGGCTAGATCAAGTGAAATTTCGGAAACCTCCAATTAGAACTTCTGCCTGTTTTAATGTCCCATTCTCTAGGTTCATCCTATATAGAAAATGTTTTGAAAGCTGATATAAAATTTGAATTTAACAACTCAGTTTTTACATTAATTAATTTTATAACAAATATTGATTTATACAAAAGTATGCATGTGTTATTGAATTAATCCTATCGGAAGCTGAAACAAATTTATTTGACACATACATATGCATGTACATTAACTATTTTGAGTTTCCAACCAATGAAAATAGAGAATTGTTTTTTAAAAAACAATCTACCGGCAAATTTTCGAATAATTTGAAACATTTCATTGCAATCTTCCCCAACAAAGAAAATTCTCGATTACTGTTTAAACGTTTTCATGTTTTATTCCGTCAGTTGTGTGCATGCACCATTCGAAAATTTGATGTATTCAACGTTTCTCCTCCACAAAACTGTCTTCCTATGAGCCAGTTGATTTCATTTTAAATAATTTATAGTTATATGTTCGATATTTTACACATTACAGAACAAAAACGTGAAAAGTACCAACAAAAACAACACGAGCGAAAGACTCGTCCATTTTCAAGCTAGCTGTATAAAAGAACCGTCCTTTATGGAAGTTTTCAACTAAATGCGCCTCTTTTTCTTACAAAATAATTAAATTTTCCTTTTTAATAACTTTTATTTAGGAGACTGCCATTTTTTAAATTAAACCCTAAGAATCAGTAATTTAATTTGATTCGGCGGCGTCTTTCAACTGGTAAAATTGTTGGAATTTCGTGCGAGATACAAAAGCACCGCGGACGAATTGAGTTTGGACTGTTTTTGGGGGACTCCCTTCACTTTTATATTGTATGTGGAAAAGTTTGTTAATTTTGCCAATAAGTGGTGAAATTTTAATAGATTTGCGGAAAATTGTCATATTTTAGCGCGTTTTAAAATTAATTTCCGTAAAAAGCGAATAAAGTCGATATAAAAACTGTTATTATAGAACTATTATAGTTCTTATTACTTTGTCGTCGAGATGTACTCATTTTTAAAACCATTCTCGTTAGATTTCTTTATAGAAATGGCAATAAATCCGATAATGACAGTTTTTAAAATATTAATAAATACCATATTGAGAAACCAGTACCAAAAGTCATGGGTTTTTGCACGAATTCAGTGTTATAAAGGACTTTTCGAACAAGTTTCTGAAATAATTTTCACTATTTTACATTTCTCTGCCATTTTTTGAAAAAAATTAATGAAATTTAGGGAATTTTATAGCCGTTGGCATGACAATTCATTCTATTGTTTTCTTACCTAAACTCTATTTCTTGAAAATTTATTATTTGTTTAAAAAAATAAGAATTGGTAACACTGCTATATATTTTTTTAAAATACAGTCATAAATTATTTGAAATAAAATACCGTAAATACTAACATTAAATAACAATTCAGGTTGAAAATTATTAAATTGTTAAACTCCATTTCGCAGCTGCCATTTGAAGTGACAAACGTTTAACTACCAACTTTAAGAAAATAAATTACCCTACCTATTAAAGTACACTAGAAAAGTGAATTAAAGCACTAGTTTTGTCGCTTTAACACTACTTTTTTCGTACACAAATTAGAAAAACATCGATTAATATTACTAATTATGTTGATATTATTAAGTGGAGTAAATAGCATATTGGTAATTTAATTAAAATCCGAATTCACTTGTTCGCAGCCATAAATTATTAACATTCGCCATATTGTGGTATATAAAGTTGAATACAGTAAAATGTTGTGGTAATTTCTAAAATAAGATACAAATAAAATTAACAACTCGCCTTTTTCCGTGTTGATAAAGTATTCCAACATTTGTTGATTTTGGTCATTATTGGCCACTTTTCGACTGTTATCTAAATTCAAAATCCCCCACATGTTCGTTTATGTTTAAATTTAAATTAAACACAAACATTTCCACTAGGCACATGCAGGCGAGCTGGAATTTATATGGGACATCCTTTTATTTGGCTAATAATTTAGAGCATATTTCAAGGATTCGTTTCGAAAACTCATCAAATGATCCAGAATGACTCAAGAATAATTGATTTCTCTCAGTTTTCTCAATTTTATACAGAACCATTTTGTATTTACTCTAGAATTTAATGAAGATAAACGAATCAAAATGATTGAGGAGTATTGTTGAGTCATTTGTTTGGCTTTTTGACCAACTTGCCGATGAGCTTCGAAGTTCAAATTTCACTAAAATGCTCTCCAAAGACTCCCCTATAAATTCCAAATTACTCGTCAAACAATAGGGCTTTCCATAGTTAAACACCTCTACTTCTACGAAAACACAATAATATGCAAAACAGAATTTTACAATATGAACTTATCGCGTATTAACATCCACAGAGACTTAATTATTCCTCAATAATTAAGGTTAAGACTGTTTATTCGGTGAAAAGTTGGCAGTTTCGGCTATTACAGATTAGTTTTAAGTTGGCACATAGCCATAATTAAAGTAGAATATTCGCTTCGTTGATTCCCTAGTTAAGTAAAAGTACAATTTCTTACCTTTTTGGTAAGATTTTCGTCGTTGTTGCGCCAACATAATTTGCTAATTTTTCACAACTATTGACTCCATTTCAATATGATAATCGTGTACCGTATTGTAAACTATTATTCAGCTAGTATCGAATATAATAAGAATAACAAGCAGTAGCGGAATAATGTGAAATTGTTCAGAAAATAGAGCTGCAAGAAAAATAAACCAACCACAATATTGCTATTAGACAAACGGTTTTAATCGTTTAATTCGAGTATTATTTAACAGGTGAATTAGCAGATTATAAGTAAAACGAGGATTATTATTAAAGTGGGAATAGAGAGAAGGGCGAAAAAAAAACCAAAAAACCAACGAACAACAACGAGTTTTGTTTAGTTATTTCATATTCCATACTTGAACTTTGTTAAATTAATCACGTACCACTATTACGGCTATTTTCGCCTCCATCCATGAGAACTGGACAGGTCCTTATCGACCAATCTAGGTCAATTTAGATACTGTTTTATAATAGAGTGTTACTGTTATTTCGTCCATTGACGATAATAGTTTATCGTTTTTATTTGTTTACATTGTGCAAGTCTATAATTGCAAATTTTCTCGAATTTCTTGTTGTAGATCCAATGTTACTCACAACCACCCAAGGAGACGTCCAGCAGGTGACGGGATGGACACAGAAATGGACGATCCGGAGCTTATGTTCGAGATGACGGAACATATGGGCGATTGTCAATGTGCTTGTGATCATGTCATTTATAGTCCGAGCTATACAGCATGTTTACAGGTTAGTAAGTGATTATCATTATTATTACTATTACTCGATTTTGTGTAAGGCCTTAAATGGTCCTTTATAGACGAGTACTTCGGTTGTCAAGGCATTTTGCACGCCTACCAAAACATCAGGTTAGAGTTAGCGGTCTTTCCACAAAAGGAAGTACTTCTTAATAATTCAAGATCTCTTTTGAAGAACTAAGAAGTACTTCCTTTTGAGGAAAGACCGCTAACTACATTTCGCCTCTCAGAGATCACACTTTGTAATGCCAGTTGCCACACTCTGAAACCCTTTAAATCTTCGCAATGGTCTGAGATATTAAGACAACTTGTATTTTTCCTTTCAAAGGTCCTACATGTAGGACCTCAGTAAACAGTCTATGATCTACCCAAATTGTCTCCTGTTTAATTCTAGTCCTTTCAACAAGCCTATCCCTGTAATCTCTCCCAGTAGAGTTAGTGTTGCGTTTCTGATTCTCCCCTTATTGGGGTGTCACAAGGGTTCACGCAATTTCTCCATAAAATCTTCAAATTTCCGGCTAAAAGTGCTAAATTTTTCAAAAAATATATTAAACCGTATAGAGCACAGTTTCTCGAATAGATGTCTCAAAATTCTACAGAAAAGCGTAGTTATTTCCAGATTTTGTCCCATATTGCCCTTTTTGCGTCGGCTTGCGGGATTCCACAAAAGATCCAGGCTTTTTTGCTAAATGACCCACCTCTTTATTTCCTTCGACCCGTTGTTGACTGGCACCCATTTCAAGGATATCTTATTAAGTTCACTAAGCTCTTTAATGCTTCAAAGCATCCCAGAACTAATCTGGATTTTATTTCTACGGTCATCAGAGCTTGAGTATCAGTATTGATGTAGAATTTATTTATTATCAAAGAAAAGAGAACGTATAAAATTGCACAAACATTACTATTTGTATGTTGTTATTATCACAACTGATTGGAAGCTTGTCATCATTCGCATATAAATGATCACCTAGCATAAAACCCGGTATCTATAAAGTTATTGATTTCAAATTAACGATGCGAATATAAAATGGCGTCTGTAACGAAGAATATTCATTATAATAGAAGTGGTGGATCTCTTCAACGTATCTAAAATTTACAAGAATTTTAGAATTGCGACAGAGTGAGGCGAGGAGTACTAGGCACAGCTAATACAGAGTAGAATTTATTTTCAATTTAGATCGACGATATGTCTCTTGAATTATAAGAACCTACTCTACCACAATGTTACTTTTGCCGGATGGTGTTCAGTTCATTAAATAGGATTCTGCTCCGTTTGCCTTGTTGCTGAAATATATGATAAAATGTATATGTATGAAATTAGCGGTGTATCACACGCACACATGTATAGAATAAGCTGATTTCCCACCGTTACCACTTGTTCATATCAAATTCGAATAGAGGTTGAGAGAAGTTTCATTGATTTATATTAAATCGTCGTTTTCGAGAATTGTAATTTGCTTATCACTGGCTGTTTAATCGTAATCAAGTCACAAACGCAGAATCCAGTCGAAATTCCTCAATTGATGAAATTGACAAATTGATCTGTATAGAAAGGTTCAGGTTTGGGTATTACGGGACGATATTGAACCGAAAACTTTCTACCACAAACTATTTAAACACAACCCTCGAAGTAGAAATACAAAGAAAAATGGGTTGCCTCAAAATTGACATTCATCTCGTTGAGAGGTGCATTTATTTGAGATTATACAGGCAAACTAAGATTTAAATACGCTCATATGCCAACCTCTGAACCGGATACAAAATACCTGGCGCCCTAAATTGTTCACTAGCGAATAAAAGTAGACAATGTTGGAATACAAAATGGCTCGTTACAACTGTACTGTGTTGTTCACCATATTCAAATCTCGATTCTTTTTTTCTCAACTAGATTGCCGCATTTTCAACAGTACTCTTCACATTTCAGATTTAGTAAAATAGGATTGTTGTTATTGCATCATTTGGGCTGCATTAATTTGGAAATGATTTGGTAAAATCAACATCTGCCAACAACACACGCACACATCTACACAGAAATTGATAAATTTGTGGAGATCAATGATGCTCTCCGTAACAAGAGTCTCGTTTACAATCATTGTTGAAATTTCCCTATATTGATACAGCATTTAATCCGATATGGCAGTTGTACATACCGAAATTCAATCGATAATTTTCCCCAATACTAAAGTCAACAATGTCTAAAATCCTGACAAAACGTCCGAGAGGACGTGGCAAAATAGCTCAAGATTCGCAGGTGGAATTCGATAGCTCTGTTAGTAAAGTTAGGCGAAAAAAATCGACAAATCTCAAACAAGAGTGGCTTAAAATTGGCCAAAAACCACAAGACGATTCAATTTGAAATGACGACAGATATAATTTTGTTTCATTTTGATGGTACAAATTCATCCCATATTTGTGTAGATTTTTCGATAAAACGAGCAATTTGATCGAGACTTAATAGAAATATTGATAAGCGATTAGAGAGATATCTTTGATTTTAGCAAAAGTTGAGCCTCGTAGCTCAAAGGAGGACAGCCAAAACGCGCGTATTCACAAACGTTGGAAGTAATTTTGCTTATTTTTTCGAAACATTAGCAATAAACTACTATTGAAGATCTTGGGGTAATTCTTCGTTGTTTTAATTGATAGGTAAAAATCGCAACGATCCTAATAGGCTTTTTGGCCGTTTTCCCGATGAGCTACGAGGTGCCACTTCTGCTAAAATATTTCCAGAGTCCCCTATCTTTATACTTTTGAACGGTCCCCCCGGTATATTTGTGTGATCGTCAATCGCTGGTCCCACTTTCCCTAGCTTGTCGATCATGTTTGGCCGTGCTAACCGCGGCACGCAGACACCGAACCGATTCAATCGATGATCTAACCGTTGGAATTAGATGCAGCAATGAAATAGTGAAGTATTTTAAATATTTTATTCCATCTAGACCGCAATGTAATTGAACATGAGGCAGGAATGATGATAGTAATCATTTTGCAAGTATTGCTTCATCTTCCGAAATACATAATGGTTCAGATATTCATCTGCTACTGCAATAATTCATAGGATGAGATTAAGATGTGGATTATTTTTAGAAAATCGTTGTTGTTATTGAATATTTTGTTTCTTGTATAAGCTGTCAGAAAGTCGATGACAAATTGCATATTGCACCGTACGAAACAACTTGTCGTCTGACGAGCCGTATTGCAAAAGCGTATTATCCGGACATGTTTTCAAGATTAGAAATCGAAATATTTTTGATGCTATTATGGATTCTGTTTTGTTGTCACGCTTTTATCTGTTGTTGTTGGTGATGATTGAGTTGGCGTTTTATTTTGACAAATTCATCAAAAATTGTTTTTTACCGAATCAAAACAACAAATATTAACGTGAAATTCGCGAATGTACATGTCCAATTTATCTTTGTTTATTATTAGCTTTTGATGAAAAGTGAAACGATGGAACAAAGGTGAATTTTATGTTTTTCCGCTCAGATGCTGATGCAGAGAACGCCCGGAGAAATCTCGGCTTTTTCTTGTTTCACTTTATACAACAATACTGATGCTTTGTTGATTTGAAATTTAAAATTCTAAACCGAATAATTATCCCTGAAATCTTATTGTATTTACATGAATTTAATTCTTATTAAAGCTTCTAAATCGTGATTCTCAATCTTGTTGATAAAAGATATTTATTGATAATTTTAACAATCGAATTCAGTATATTTTTAATAACGATAACAAGATAGTTAACAAAGTTTCTTTTCAATCAGCATCAATTTCATTGGATTTTATAATCTCGAATTCACGACACGCCATCATTCTATCGTCCTGTACAATCTCCATATGGAATTTTTTGTAATTCTTCAACAATTTCGACGTTATCTGTTCGAACGTTAACATTTTAACATCGGTGATTTGATAGAAACCGGACGGTAATGGACATATTGTAATTTGTGGTTCAAGCAAAATTTCACCCACCAATTCGCACACAATACGATATTTCAATACAGTCTCGGTTGTAATTCCATTAAAACCAAGAACAGTAATACCTGTCGATTTATCACATTCAAAATCTATCGATATATTCCCATTAACAACTAGAATACTCTCGTTAATCTTTTCTGTTGTGAGACTTATCAACAGGGTATCGTTGGGGAAGTCCGGACATGGTCTAATCAGGACTGTATCGAAGTCTTGCTGAAATCAAACCGAAATAACGTGAAATTTCAGGAGATTACAACTCACCGTATTGGTATTTCTGAAATAGATCGACAATAAAATTGATAGAAATAAATATGCAACGATTGTTGAGAACGGAGGGCACTTGCAGCACATTTTTGGGATAAATACGAATAAATCCAGCCATTTCCACGATTTTTACTACTAAATTATCTCCGGTAATAATGAACAAACCGGAAGACCTTGTGTTAATATCAATTATTTCTAATGATTATAGAACAATAATTACGATAACAATCACTAGAGCTAATTACATTCAAATGATCGGTTGTTTTTCTAAAAAACCCCCGTATAGTTGACATTCAAACAAACTGGGTCAGAAATCTGGAAGCTTCGAGGACTCCAGGTCCAGTTCAAGTTGATTGCATTACACATTGACCGGGAAAGGATCTTTCTTTCGTTTGATATTTACCCTCAACTTCGATAAATCTAACGGATCAGAGAGAAAAAGGGGAGGATTTGAAATTATCGGATTTTTTTCGAATTTTGTTATACGTAAAAAAAGGATCGAGTGCAACTGGCAGATTGGTAATGGTCGAAAAATTTCAATCTACAAAAAAAAAATGTTTAAAGTGAGATAATAATTAGTACGAAAAATGGACAGAAATTTAATTGGAAACCAACGGGGGGAGAAAGGGGTATAAAATCGCATACTGTGCAAATCAAATCTGTCGATTTGGTTGCTGAATTGGCGTTTTCAAAACGATTCCCATTCAAATAAATGTTGGCTTTTTATTGTCGTTTTTTCTCGTTTTTAACTACGAAACAAAAAGAGCAAATTTATAATTAATAGTATTGTATTTGGGTTAATTACAATGAAATTTTCCAATTTTAATTCTGACCGTCAACTTGCAATTGTACTACTGAATTAGTGATGTTCGGTTAAATTAAAACATACCAACGACAAGCGATGAATTGATACAGTACCGTGCGGCTGTAATCATTGATTTGATTCGATTTGATTGAATAAAAGGTGTATTGAAATAATTAGAAGATACTGTAGGGATGATGCCAGTTATGTGCTTGAGGGCGAATGATTTATACTTGTTAGAGATTCGAACTGTTGTAATTCAATTCCCATTCGCTCTTGTCTCAACTGTCCTGTATATCACCATCACCGACTATATTCTCTATATTGCAGCCAACCCTACAGCCACCCATTACCGACACACTTATTTTCTAAACAACAACTAGATAAATGATTGTTTGGAAAACTGGGCGGCGAACTGAAACTGTCGCAATTACCCTAAAACTATGTTTTGTTTGCCAGTTGGTTATTTCCCTTCAACCAACTTGATTATAATACCGACAATAATGGAATTGTAAGATGACAACAAACAAGAAACTACCATATTCATCATCTATAACGGCCAGTTTTTCTATTATTTATCGCCAAAAATTTTACCAATTAATAACGTATCGATTCACCCGGAAAACTTTCAAATTTATACGACCATTCAAAGGATATAAGTCCTATCAGTTGGCGAGCGATTCGAAAAATAGTTCCGGGATTTCCAGCAAAAACTGGACCTCGTAGCTCATCAGGAAGTTCTCTGGCGGCCCAAATTTGCTCTATTAATTGTACCTATTTTCGGGCTGTATACTTTTGAATGGTCCACCCGGTATAAAGTGCAAGGAACATTATCCAAGTATTGAAAACTCAAAACTACTATAAGTGGCCGTTACAACCGAAGCGATCATACTTTATCCCGAAAAATTGTTGGGGAATTCGAGTCTACGTTTTTAAACATAGAGGACGGATCTCGCTACCCCTACAACTAAAAAGGACAATCATTTGTCACTGCTGGAATCTAACCCATGGAAAAGCTATACCAGTTAAACTGCGCATTCAAATCGAATTTATTCCATGTATGGTTGGAGATCCACAAATTTACTTCAACCGCAAACAGGCGAAAAGAACAGGAAAAAAAACGGAAAACCAGACACATTTGCAAATGTAGACTACTACCCGAAAATGGGGCCGTTAGTGGGGGATTTTTTGTGCAAGTGGATCAGTGATGTTTTATTGTCGCTTTAACGCTCAGACGTCCATTTGGAAGACGGCGTTTCGCAAATATTTTTCGATCGAAATGAATTGAAATCAAGGCTGATTCGTTGCTGTAATGTTAATAACGTTGGGATTCCTTTTGGAAGAATTTAGAAACGAATAGGATTCCATTTCAAGAAAAATCAATTTCGGCTTATTGTTCGGTTCTATAATCGTATAAAATATGAGCGACAGATTCCAGTAAAATTTCAACAAATGATCGATGGTGGTAAGCCTAATAGAAAATTCGCTCTCAATGTTTATTATTTAGCGAAATATTTCCAAGTAACTAATCCTATCGTTTTTCATTAAAACTCTAATTTTAATTAAATTAAAAATGGAAAGAAATCGAATTTTGATGATGGATGAACGTGCACGTTATTTCTCTTTCAAATCGTCTAGATTGTATACAATTTTTATCAAGCATTTCACATTATAGTGGACAAACTACAATTCAACAGTAAACCGAAAATCTCTAGCGTTGAAACTTTTATTATCTCGTCCTTTCAAAGCGACTTCCACTCATTTTATGTTGCCGATGAAATATTCAACGTCAACTGGGGAAACATTTTCGCAAATTCTTCAACGTATTCCTATCGATACCATATCCAATTCGCCAGCGTTAATTTCCTATCAAAACACCTGATTAGTTGTACATGTCCGGTTGGATATTTGCCACGCTCCAACAATATAATGTTGAAAATATGCGGCGGTAGTAAATAATTCACTATGTCACGTCAAACTACATAATTGAACCGGTATGCAGTCTCTGGATCGGGCACCGTTTTCAACCGGATATATTTATTAACGAAGGGTTGGAATTGTGTTGTCGTTCAAAAAAAGGGGTAAACTCGTCTGCATAATAGATTTATTTGCGATTATTAAAGTTTGTCTACAATGCGGACCATTTTGAGACCATTTTAGAAAAAACTGGACGCCGTAAAGCGTCAGGAAATCGGTCAAAAGCGCTATTTGTGATGATGTGTGGGGACGAAATGGTCTAAAATAGCGCTTTTCGAACGACTATCCAATGAGCTACGGGGTCCAAGTTTAACCAGGGATTCCCTGCAAATCATTCGCTAACTAATATACTCTTAAACGGTCCACAAGGCTCGAAATCTGGTCCTGGAAATCAGCCATCGGCGTACATAAGACTGCCGGAGCAGGGAGACGATTTCCTGCAGGAGACAAGTATGGAATGTAAACAAGACCTTATAAGGAGTATCGTTTACGTTATCGATCACCCCCGGAAATATTAATAATTGAACTCAAACGGTTTTTTGCTCATGTCGGATAATGTGACGGATAATAGGAAATGACGAATAATCGACAATCTACAAGAATTCCATGATAAAATCACATCTTATCAACATTAAATTTCCTAGAAATGATGCAAAGATTCAAGTTCAAATTCTAATGCAAAATTGTATGTGTAATTTTATCAATTTTATTGCGTTGAAGGACCACCAATGTAAATTCTCTTAGTCCCAATGGATATAAAGTTTCGTTAATTCTTATAATTTATATTAATGTAGAAAGTTGACCGTAACCAACCCCTTTATACGGTACTTGCTTCCTTTAAAACACCCTCTATAACTAGTATTATCACTATTATTACTACTATTATTATTAGTCTACACTATGAATAATGATAAGTTTATTGCAAGTAGCTAATTAAGGGGTATTTAGAATGTGTAAGACACAAGGTCCTCTATTAATAAATTTTGATACCGATTCAACTCGACTATTCTATACACTTGTAAGTTGGTAAAGTTTACATCAACTTTTCGTGTGTTAATTGTGGACGCTGTTGAAGTTTTTTATCTTCCAATCCATTTCAAAGGCTTTGATGTGCTTTCATTGAAATAATAACGCCTATTTCTCATTAAATCTCCGTTTAAATCAGCATACATTTGTTGTTCTAGACTATTTGATGGTTGAAAAATAACAATAAATTGGGCGCTTGAAGAAAGTGGATTGATAAACCGGTTTAGCTAGATTCTAACCTTTAAATTTGAATCACCTTGTGGTTTACAAATACAGGAGAAATCTGGTTGTACAAGTTTACCAACCCGTTTTTAGTGTATTAGTTGTGAATACTGTTGAGATTTTTTATTTCTCCATCCCATCTCAAACTCTTTCATGCGTTATAAAGAAACATTGACAATTTCTTGATTGATTCACCGTTTAAATCAGTTTTTCTGTATTCACATCTCTAATGGATGAAATTTTATTTACAAGAAAGCTTTATAAATGTCAATAATCAATGTTAAATTTCGCGTCCTCTAAAGAAGTGGGTTTTTTTTTAATTTGGATTGTCTTTGAATAATTTTCAAATATTATAAAGATGGCTAAGAGACACACAAGGAGGATTCTGGTTGTACAAGTTTAGCAACCCGCTTTTGGTTTCAATTGTGGATACTGTTGGAGGTTTTTTTTTTAATTCTCGATCTCGTCTCAAAGTCTTTGATGCATTATAACAGAAACAATGAGGAGGATTCCTCATTAATTCACCGTTTAAATCTCATCAACTCTTGACATATTAATCGTCGTTCTTGTGCTTTTCTTTCTAATATGATTCGTTTATATGTAGAGAGCGCATCTAAGGTGCGGATTATTTAAGAATAATTCATGCTGATTGCTGTCAACGATTTACGTTTGAACGCATTATTCAAGAGTGCAAATGGAATGTAGAAGTGAGTCGAACTGGGATCTCCAAGCGGCATCGTCTTCTTCATCTTATAATAGTCTATTCTCTACAGTTTTGTAAGTATACGTTTCGTATCAGAGATATGCCATTTCTCTCGTCAAATCGGCAAGGGAATGGTGAAGAAGACCGAATGAATGGACGAATAAAGAGCTTTATATTTCATCAAAGGAACCACCATTAAATTATACTAAAACTGGAATTGTAACAGAAGGGAGATTCTAACGTTTATCTTTTCTAATGTAGACCGGAACGATATGAAATATCGTGTGCACGCAACGTTTATTATCGTAATTTCCAATTGTCTATTCACTATCTTACATTGTAACAATATCAAGACAGAATTCGTTCAAATCGCATTATGGCCGATATTGGCGCTAGGATTTAGTTATTGATTAAGTTGAATTGTTCGGTATGTGTACATATCAGAAAATCCTGGCACCAATTCAAGATAAACTAACAGAAATCGTGCATTATATTTATGTTAAAATATGTATCTGCTAACAGAAGAGTTTTCTTATGTGACAACCGGAAGCCGACATTATCTCGTTATCGGTATTCGAACAGCTCTAAGGTGTATTCTAGAGTCGTTTTCTATTTTTTCTTGCCATTCGCGTCGTTCGTTCGCCCTTTATGTTCGTACATGAATAAATATGTCGACATGTAGGGAGAGTCTGAGACACAAAGACGATAACGGATATCATCAGTTCGGTATAATCGAAATTCAAAAGAAAATTCGGTAGTAGCGGCGGCAGCCTCAACACTACCTAGCTGCAATAAATATTGGGGAAGATTGTGGAAAGTCACACAAGCACTTGCAGCAATTGCTCGTAATTCATTCTTTATGAAGGCGGTTGATAGTTGTACGAGTGTGTGTGTGGTGGTTGGGTGTTTTTGTAGTGGAGGCAGCCAGCTCTTTTCGCATCGTCTTCGTTGATTTATAGATTTTTAACCGTTGTATTCACTCGTTCTCTGTACCCCAATATTCGTAGTCTCTCTATTCCAATTTTCAAACCATAATCAATTTTATCTATCTACGTATCGAATAGAGAGGTTTGACATTTGCCCGGGCCTCGTTAATGTTTCAATTTAAAATTCTTCTCGTCCTTTTCATAATAAACGAGGGTAAACGGTCAATATTTGACGGTTGTTGATTATTTAACAAAACTCCCAACATTAAACATTGTTGATTCAAAATCCGGATGATTACATCGAAAAATTCTCTGCTTTCAAACGATCCATACAACTTTACATTCATATCTTCATGTTATAATCAAAGTTAATACAACAAACTGATAAATAGAAAAAACATTTACTATTTACACAAAAACAGTAAATTTAATATTATTTCTGTTGGCGTGTTGGAGTCGCTTCTATTTCCACACACAAAAAAATAATTAAAATTGAAATTTATACACGGTTGTTATTGCTATCGGTACAAACAAAATTTATTTGATTATCAATCAGTGTTAGTATAACAAGAATAGTTGATTTACTTTGTAAACTTCCAACTATGGTCGGCACGTTAAATTCATTCTCAAAGCTCATAAAGCTTCTCATCGTGAATTTAACGGTAATCAAGCTATCTACTAGTCAAATATAGGAAAGTTTACAACTTCAACAATGCTGTTGTTTTGTCGTTGTTTTATTATCAATCTTCTATATTGTGAATTTTTGACAGGACACATTTGTTCTTCTAGACGCGCATCTGAAATGAATGAAAAATGCACTCATTTATATCCCTCTATGTTAATACAACTGGAAATTTCAAACTGCGCGCCTTTAAAAAATGGGTTGATAAACCTGTATAACCCATATGACTTGCTGAATCTTTTCCACGGCTTTGAAACTTTCAAACCGCGTATAAGGCCCGATTTCTACGATTTATTACGCGATCCTTAAGGGGCCATTGCCGAGAAAAAAGGGTTGAATTTCTGCCTTGATTTGTAATATTGATAGTTTATTACATTTATAGAGATTAGATCTGCTTTCTTATCAGTAACCTTACGATATTAGACAATTATGATTTTCCCTTGATTTTTCCCTCTTTTTTATTCTTTTTCCCTGACAGATTATTTACTTGACAGAGGGATAGTAAAATTTGTAGCTTTTAGAGCAATTTTTGTATAACTAGAATCTTTGACGATTATCTTTAAATAATGTACAAATAACACCGAAACACTTGAGAATTCTTTAGTGTTGGTTGATTAAAATAAAGATTTAAAGGTTAGAAACCTACAAGTTCACCAACCCACTTTTAAGAGCGCGTAATTTGAAATTTATGGTCAGACAAATACTATAGTGACCGGCAGTCTTGAAATGGCCAAAGTACAGCTAATCAATTAACGTTTAACATTAACATTGAATCTGATTACGATATTATAATATCGTAGAGGAAGTGCCAGTGCAGCATAGGAAATTACCAACAGACACTATCATCTTTTCAATTAATCACATTCAGTATTATCAACCGTATCGCTCGATTTATCTAAACACTGCTTGTTTGGAAGTGGTGATAAAGAAAATACGACGATTTATTGATAAGCTTGGTGGATTTTTGATATGAAACTTGCAGTTTTGACGAGAACAAAATAAATTTGTTCATTTGTCGGTTATTCATCTGCATAGAGATGCACACTGTTATTTTTTGCATATTCAGAAATGAGTATTGTTGTCTTCTTTTTGCTGTTCATCACACATCCATTCATACTTCAAACAAATCAACCGTACTCATTTCAGTGTGCAAAAAACGGAATTGACAAAAATTTGTTGGAAATTTCAATAGAAAATCTCTGTCATTCTCTTCCATATCCATTTGTAGTATTTAAACATGATACGTAATCGGATCAAGAGGAACAATTGTCCGAAAAACAATAGGCTGATGAACGGGTGTCCACAATGACGATGATGATGATGATGATGATGGTGTTCTCTTAATATAGAGGCTTTTGTTTTTATCTCTTCTACATCAACACCATCATCATTATTATCAACAACACGATCATGATCGTAACGTCTCATTTGAGCTTAACTGAGCTGTTGTTGGGGCTTGTGTAACGTATTTAACAGTACTTGGAGATCCGATATCCAATATATAAATTATTCTCGCTAGAGTAAAGCTCCAAATGAAAAGCCTTAAATTCGAATCTACACTGAGCTTGTGCAAGTTTTATGATTAATATCAGCCACATTTATCACTATAATTAATGGTATATTCTTCAATATTTGACATACTATTATTGTGCTATTTCGATGAATTAAGATCGAAAATAAAACAAAAAAATTACATAAATTAAATTCAACAATTCGTTGTGCTTTACTAGCAGATTTAACAAGTGCAGCTTTTCAGCTTTAATTAAATTCATCTCAAATTTACCGTCCGTTTCAATGGAAATTACTCTGTTTTATGACGACTTTATACGTAAAGTCAAACATTATCGGTATTTATAGTTTGTTGAGCTCGTTGGTTCGTGTCACCGGTTTGATTAATCTGATGTCTTGAAGAAACGAGAAATTTTAACAAATTACCTCGACAATCCACGAGTATTATCAATCAAGACTCCACTATTGTTTTCACATGATAATAAAATAAATAAAACTACCGAGAGCTTTACACGACAAGTTGTTATTATTTCCTCGGCTACAGTTTTTGTTGTTCATTTCAACCATCTAACTGATTACTGGATGTTCTCAACAAGTGTCCAGCTGCCATTTCCGTGACTAACCTCATTCGACTGTTGACAAAGACTAAAGATTTTATTTTAGAATCTTGTAAGTCTTTTATTGCGACCATGCAAGCGTTAAGAGACGAAAATTTCCTGTTTTTCTTCATTAGAAACAACTCGCACATTATCAACGACGATAGCTGCAGAGTCAATCAAATTTAATCCCACATATCAATTTAAATATCTCCCGACGTAAGCAATTCTCTTGATTAATTATGATTTTCTTAATGTGTTTGAAGTTGAATTTCAACAATCATACACGATAGGACTTGCTTTAATAATCGTGTGTATATTGGAGATTATTTGAAGAGATCCTTGGCGTTAAACTTTATTGAAACAACGACCAAAAGAAACGAAGCTTTGGCATCACTTTTGCCACACTATGCAGTTGTAGATTTATTGAAATTCAACTTTTGTACAACTATTTCACTATGCTGTAGACATTTTGCACAGTTTCTCTCCAAATTAGTTCAATTGTTGTTCCTCCCTGCTGGTCCTGTCTGGCGTTTTGCCAACAGTTTGTCAATATTGATTCAAATTAGTACATTGAAAATTTCCAAGTAATGAAAAATCAATAGTTGAACAAATGACGATTTAATCGTTGATAAGGAAACGCTCCTCCAACAGTATCATTGCCATAAAATCGACAAATAATTCCAGGTTTTTTTCCTCCCAGTCTCTCCCTTGATCTTTCATTAACTCAAAACAGCTTCCGATAAGGTTCTTTCAGCGTTCACATTTAAATTGGTTAGAATATATGCAGATGTTTACGGAAAAACGAATTTTCCACAAGAACAGAATACAATTGAGGCCAACGATATAAAGTTTAGGGTTTTTATACTTCCAGTCAAGCTTATTAAAGACGATATTAGCATACAAATTCAATGGTTGCCAGTTGAACTGATTCGCCATTAATTAACCCGAGTGCACTTTTGGCGTTCACCATTAGCTCCTACAGGTGATATTCTTCAAATAGGGGTGAGTTTTAAGGAACAACCGGAAGTAGGTCAGATGGAAATCGTTGTTTATCTACGGGAAAACTTGTAAAAACGCTGCCTGAAAGCCTATTTTCGGAGTGTTTACGTTGTTTACGCCTAGAAGCGTTCTTACATATCCTAGTGTGGTTTTCTAAAGAAAACAAACCGTATTTTATTTTGGGGAAATACGAGCGAATCTGGTTAATAAAATAGAAATTTCCTAAAAAACGGACAGGTCTGGGAAAATTCGACGATTTGTACGAAAATTTTGAGAAATTGTATTCGTTTATCTTCAGCTGTCCCTCATAAACATCATACAAAATAAATCATAACGACAATAGAAAATAACATAAAAGGCATAAGTGTAATACATAAAGTTAATTTACATCGGGATAATAAAGCTTCAACTCGCTACCATTAAGCCGCCGTCCGGACTATTGCAAAATAACTGGTTATTTACCATCTACTTTCAGTGTCTTTATGAGAATATAAAACGAGAGGAAACGAAAAGTTTCACACAAAAGAGAAATGTTAAAAAAGTGCCAACTTGAATTTCGGTTTGATTATTGAACGTTACAACAACGATACTATAAATCGGGCTCTTCTCCTTTCTTATAAGTAGAACAACAACAACAGCCCTATAATAACAATACCATCAATGTCAACATTTATGGAAGTTGTAAAAAAACTCCAATAGATTCCAGAACAACAATATCGTTTTCTTTTCGTTATAATTTCCAATCAACGAATTAAAATTAAATCAGAATGAAGCGTATTTATCTTCTCTTAGCAAATAGTGGTATTCTCTAACTTCCTAGCACAATTCAATCATGTGTATAACAGAAATGAGTCGCCTGACAGTTAGAGAATACCGCTGAAAATTTCCTAGTACAGGTGTAACAATTACACGTATCCCTGGGGTGGTTGTAAACACTTATAAATAGAGAAAGACCGACCGTTTTAACAAGTTTCTCTTAATATTATTAAGGAACAACTGTTTCTAGATTTAATCAAGCTCTACGATAATTTAAATCAACACATTTAGCAAATAGGGGTAGAAAAATCGAATGCTTATACTCTAGGCTGTTGCTAGCATTCAGGTAAATCAGGCAATGTCCAATGAGTGGTCTATCATGCTTAGTTATGTCCAATTTTCGATTATTATCATCTGAAATCTAACAAATTAAAATGTTTGGCTCAGAGTGCACATATCCTCATGCTTATACCGATATAGATTTGTTTCGATTTACCTAATTCGTCTTTAAAATCGGAATATAGTGGAGAAGATTGGGCGATTCGACGGGTTCGATTCAGGAAAAAATACGCACGGTTTGTTCTGTTTCTATTGTATTTGCGATCGAATTGCGATAAATCCAAGTGTAGTATCTTTATTGATATATGACGGCAGTAGTGTATCCTACATGATTTTCCTGTTATCGTAAATTTGAAAACGATAACAGTACAGGATGCCTCAGGATAAAACCGATTGTTTGTATCATTCGCTTTACATTTATCGTTCCTGTTAATAATTTGTGTTGTTTTAGATTAACATTGAAACTGATAATCAACAGAAAATTTTCAACACATTAAAGATGGTACACACGGTTTTTCCCCTACAGTTTATATTTATTTTAACGGAAAATAAATCGCAGCAGTTGATATTTACGAGACGAATCAGAACTCCCACTCATTCTTATAAATTTGTTTATTTGTCGATATTATAGATACCAGAATTCTTGGATTGCTAATTAATTTTTTGCTAATTGTAAGACCCTTGATGGGCTTTGGAATCTACGAAGATTTTTCCAAGAAAACACAATTAAACCTGTTTATAAGCGAATTCCACATTAATCAAGCAAGAATCAATAGAAACAACTAATTATTTCTTAATTTGCGCAACTTCGGATCTAATTTCAAAGTGAATATGCATAGAATTCCACATTGTATTGTGTATTTTTCTTCATAATGAAACAATTTAAACAAATAAGGCCGGAATTTATTCAAACGCACACCCTCAACGTTTATACATAAATTAATAATGACGCTTAATCAGGGTAAAGTGAGGCAATTGAATAAAACATTTAGACATCCTTCCGATACAATCAATCACAAAGGTAAGGCTGTTTGTGGGCAACTTGTTTATTCATTAATTTTTGCCGTGGAAGAAAATTCTGCACTTAAACGAATGGTTCAAGCCTATTTGAATCAAAAATCGTTACAAGTTTCAATCGAATCGGAATTATCCGGCTTGAATGATTTTCAAATACATACGCCTCTTATACAGCTTCAAATTTTTATATCGCTAAAAACCATACAAAAAGACAACATAGGGGATACTTCATCGGTTTGGAGAATTGCTTTGTAATGCAATAAACCTCTCTATATTTCCATCGTTTGTGTTTGATATAGAAATTGTTTCGAGTTTTCATTGTTTGAGTATTTTACAAATAACGCCACTAATTGAATGCGGAATCAAGTGGTGTACATGTAGTAAAGTTGCACACGCATACTCTACATTTTGAACTATTCTAGTTATTGGACTATTCAACTTAACGGTTAGTTGCAAAGGCATTCACTATTTGATGCAGATGAAGCACAAGAAATTCCTAATGGATGTGATTGCTTTATTATATGCTCTGTTTAAACACAGACATTTATGCAAATCTCATTATGAATATCACCCCAGCATTTCAATAACTCTGCACCGAGTCAGGGACGGTGTGAGGATATCCCTTAAGGAAACAATGGTGCTCTTGTTCTGGAATTTTGACAAGTTTCGCCTTTTGGTTTATTCAATTCTGATCAAAAATTTTGAAAAAATTGACTCTTGACATTTGAAGATTTTGAGTCGAATCTGATTTTGCCGCCCTTCTCAGACATTAACTCAGCAGTCTGGCGCTGGTAACCGGCCTGCAAATGGAGCAACCCTCCACAGGTGTCGGCTGCCTTCAGTTGCGTTTCTGCAACTACAAATTAAAGCAAAATTATGCCTGGTCAAAGTTTATGGAAAGCACCAGCTCACCCATTAATCATAGATCCGGTAATAAATTTTCTGGTGATTTAGCTTTGGCCCTTTCGCCAATATATCGTAGTATGAATTTTTCCTTCATTTGTGCGTAAACGTTGAGCTTACGTTTATGTATAACTCATAGAATTATATGTAAGATGATGGTGTATAGAGTTGCAATATAGGCAAAGTCATCAATCACTTAGTCTGCCAACAGTTGCTTTCTACCCCTGGAGAAAAAAAATGAAGGAAAACTCTCAAGCAAACAAGACGGACGGCAATCGAGTTGTAATTATCTGTTTATAGTTAATGCAACTAAAACGATATTGTCTTCATTTGGACGTTGTCAATATGCTTTATTTGTCGTTGAATAGTCTTCGTTTTCCGTCAATAAACCGATAAAAAATGGTAGAAACCAATAAAACAACTACCTTTTCAACAGGACGAGAAAAAAACAAATTGCCTCACATCTATACAGAACGGAGATATGGCTGAATTAAATTCGTATACTCTTCTCTATATTGTATATCCATCGTTCCAGCATCAAATTACATTTGGTAAAGGCTAGAAGCGACTGTATACAGAAGACGGTAAAACCTACCCGGGTCTAGGTCTTTTAATTCGGCAAATTGGCACTGTTGAAATATAAGACTACTATTACAACAATGTTTCGTACCATCACCAATTTTAGATCGGGCCATTTCACCTAGTAAGAAAACGGGGGAACGAAACGACAACCTGGATCGTTTTAGGCTTCTCGAAAATGTAATAACGGAAATTCTTCAAGTTTTCTACTCAAAACAGAATGACGCTGAATAAATCCGCGCCGTGTTCAATGGACAGCGAAGGAAAACAGCATTCCCGATAAAATTGTTTGTTTGGTTTTTTCTTTTCAGAATCATCCCGAAATTATCGATCTAATATTGTTTATGATTAGGGCGAAACTCAAGGAATAAGGGGCCGACTTAACGGTTAGCAGGCAGGCGATCTATCATAGGGGGATGATCAGATTTCGGGTGACCTGCGGTGCAATTAGGTCGTCAAGACTGCTGTAACTTGGTAATTTACGGAAGTGAATTTGCCGACAACACTCGTGTCGGTGGATCGTTAGATTTTCGATTTAACAAATTATTAAACAATAATTACAGCCATTACAGTAATAGAAAAGCTATAGAGATGATAATAAAGAATGATTAAAAGCGGATTTAATTGTGCAATAATCGATGTCAAAATTAAAGATTTTATTAGTTGAATTCACTAGAAATAAATGTTATTTCAACGGTAAAACGGAGGGAAAAACCGAATGACAATTCCGTGAAGGAATTTGCACGTGCCCTCCACCCACCAACCGTACATTATTTGTATTCACACCGTATGTAGCTTGTAAGTTGAACAAGTTTACACAATGGACTATAACAAACACCCTGTTGATTTCGTTGGGTTCGCTGAAAATGCTTCCACAACAAAAACAAGCATTATTTCTAATCAAATTTAATCAGAACGAATTCCTGTTTTTATTTCTCTACGTTCTTGTCTTTATTCTAGGATGAACGTATGTTCGCCCCGGCCCCAGATGTAACTAGAAGAATGGGCTCACCGAAACCGATCGGTAAACCGGAACCACCAGGTTCACCGCCATATTATCGGTCAACGTCTGCCACTAGTTCCAGCTCAAATTCGGGCTCGTCCAGTGAGTATATTTGTTATTGAATAGTGTTAGAATTCGATCGATTTACGGCCAGTTGATGGTGGTTATTTTTAGATTTAATTTCCAATTTTAGCCCACTATATAGCACTAACTGGCTCATTATTAGCGTGAAATTCATTCTGTACAAAGGGTATCATTTTTTTTTTTTTTAATTTAATTTGTAACAGAACAGGTGTTTAACGAACATCTAATAATTAAGAAACGTATTATGCTACATCTTCAATGAATAATTGGATAATTTATATTGCCTATACAGAAAACGGAGTGATAAGAGCAGTAAAAGAAATGATATAAAATCTTGGAAGACGGCTACTTTTTGTTCTTGTTACTGCATTTATCGTTTTTTACAATATAAAGGGCTTTTCCAATCTACAAAAAAAATTCTATAGATTTGTTAGTTTTCCGGAAAATTGGCATTATTCAATAGTCGATATCTGGCTTGTTTGATGTTATATTACAACGGCTACAACACCACTAGAAGGAGCATTTCAAGGCTTATCCGAGAGCGTTTTCTGCTGGAAAAATTCCAACTGAATTCTGAGACACAGAAGACAATCGTGGAGCATGATTTTGTTAATTTTCTCATATTTTCAATAATTTTCTCACGGTATATAGCAAATTGAAAGCGTCTCCCAAATCTCTCAGAAAATTTTCGAAAAACAAGCCAATTTCTCGGAAATTTTCAAAAATTTTGTTCTTCCCTTATTATTTTTGGTATGGCACGCCTGTAGCTTCCCTAATTTTGTATTAAACTTGATTCGTGTGATAACAATAGTACGAGTAATGGTTCGAAAAGTCCTGATTTTTTCCAATATTATCGTTATCATTAGGTATAGAGCCTATTAAAGGTAACCGCCAGAGACCCATTTAGTACCCGATCCATCCCTGATCAACAATCTTAGGACTTAATACAATAACACTAAACGTTTATAATCAGATATATCAACATCGAGAGATTTACTATTAATAATTCCATATAAACTAGAATTTATACAACAATTTGTGTAAGTGTACAAGAACAATGTACATATTAGAAAACAAATATTGTAACTATAGTGGTGCAATTTCTTATATTTTTACACAACTATAATAATGTACTTGAATGTGGAACATGTTTTAAAGCGCAAACAACTCAGGTGACACAGGAGGTATACATTACGGCAATTCTCTTGCTTCTACTAAAGTGTAAAAAGAATTGTGAAATATTAAAGGGACTGAAAAATTCCCATCGAAATTATCGAACGTGTCACATGTGTGTACATTCTTCTATGCTTAACACTATCGCTAAAGCTCGGATTAGGGCGCTTCAAGAAAGCCTCCAGTGACAATAATTGACATTAAAACGATATCACGTACTGAAACTCCAACGATATTTTATGGGAGACGGTAATTTTTCTTTGTATCGTAATGAGAGCTATTACGGTACAAATTGCATGTATCGTTGTCTTTAGAGAAGCGTATTGCGAATCCAATTATTGGATGATATTAATTAATTTCAGTTTTAATATTAAACCGGAAAATGTGTTGATATTTCAAATATGAATATCAAACTACCTCCTTTAAATATAATCCGGCAATCTTATCATCTCGTTAGATAGATGTGTACATTAATGTAATAACGCTATTCGTATCGAATTTGTTGATTGATATTTGGTTATTAATTCTCTATGAAAATGTGAAAATCTAGATCATAAACTAATTTCTGTCTGTCAAACTATTGGAGAGATAGCGAATTTTCTCTAAATGTTTATTGTATTCCATCAATTCTCCCAATATTGATTGTGTTACTGAAACTTTAGAGCTGACTATTGTTGTTGCTCTTATGAAAATGAATTTTTTCGCCTGTGTTTAAATTACAAACAATCGTTTAATTAACATGTTGAGAAAGATTCTGGTACAATAATAAATCGTCTGAGTTACTCCGGAAATTACATGAAAATTGTAAAATACATTGTTGAATTTCCCCCAACGTCACATCTCCACCATGGTCTAAATAAAACAGAATTGTTGAAATTTAAATTGGTAAAAACTCGTCGCACAAAAAATAAATTAATAGAAATCAACTCGTATTTTATTTACGTTGTACGCTAATATATCAAAATTCAATTTGCAACGTTTTAATTTGGAAATAGATTCCAGTTGAAATTGTTATGGGTGGTTTTGAGTTGGAAAATATTTAAAGCGTTTTATGAGCTCGTTTTAGCCAAATTTGGAGCCCCCAAGATATCGTCGGTTGATAAAAAACGCTTGTTCTAGACAATGTTGCGCTTTTTGAAATGACTCTCAGTGACTCAAAGATGCGCCCTACAATTCTCTTCATTTTTCTCCATTGAATTGTAGAGAAAAGGAAAAAACATGAGGAGTATCTTTAAGTCATTTTATGTGTGTAACTCGTTTATGAAAACTGCGGCATCGTCAAGAATGATTGTTTTTTGATGAGCTACTCGGCTTAAATTTTGCTTAAATAATCTCTAGGGTGTTTTTTATATATTTTTGTAATATTTTTGAAATCGATCGTCAAATACTGTTTCTTCAAGAATTAGGTCTATTTAAATGAAAAATGCTTTTGATCTTCTATATACAGGCTGAATTATAAGTAAAAATAGGCAAAAATGCTCCTACATCTTCGTCTATGAATTCAAATTCAATTAAAGATTCATAGAGGGTCCTTACTTTAGCAAAATTTGAATCTGGTAATTCACCGGGAAATTGGTCAAAAGATGATCATCTTGCAATTTTCGAAAATAGCACTTCAAATGCTTTAAAATAACTCAAGAATGCTCCTGAACAAAACTCATGACATCATCAAAAATTCGAGTTTTTGGCCAACTTTCCGATGAGCTACAAGGTCCAAATAAGGCTACAATAATCTTCAGGGATCCTCGTATAAATCCTTACAGGATTATTGAAATAAAAAATAAATGTAAATCAATCTGTAATGTTTTAATTTGGAAATAGATTCATGTTGACATTTTTATGGTTGAGTTTTTGGATGATCTTCCGTTACACGCGGTGTACAAAATTCCAAATCGAAATTATCGTTCTTGTCTTTACGTTTACCCTTTTTGGAAATCTTCAAAACGTACAAATTTCGTTCAGGATCCGAAATTTCCGTCACCACAGTACCATCCGGTTTCGTGTATGTTGGCGGATTAATTGCCATACCATCATTCTGCTTAGAACCGGCCGTTTTTATTGTAAATGGACTGTTACTGGTTAGTGTCTTTTTAATTTGTTGCGGTGATTGTTGTCGGGGTTGTTGCTGGGTCTGTTGGGTTTGTTGTTTTTGATTACCGTTGGTTTCATCGAAATCCTCAGCAACACAACAACAATCACCCGAAGAGCCGATTTCTTCCGGTTTGTTTTTATCATCCCTATGCATCCGTATGATTAAGCGATTCAAGCCCATTGATGTTTCGATAATTTTATAATTTCCGGGCGGATCTGATGATGGTGGCATTGAAGTGTCTTTGGGTGCTTCGCTTGGTATTGCCTGGGTCACGCCTGGTAAACAGGGTGGACGTGGTAATGTACCACATTCAATACATGGTGTAATTGGTTGTGAATATGGAGCATTCGCTGGACTTCCACATTCTATACAGGGCGTATTCATTTGATTGTAGCCGAGTTGGTAATTATTGAAATTCGGTTGATTCGGTCGATTTGTATCACAAGGAATAGTCGGGCAATTTGGATTTGTATCAATATCATTATTGCGATTTGTCATGTTGTACTGTTGCCAAGAATTGTCCATAGCTGTTCCCAAACCTTCGCCAGTAGAACAAACTTTCTTACAACTGTCGTATCTAATCCCCTGTCTCAACGAACTACGTTTTTCATCATCGGCTTTTTTATATTTACACGCCGATGTACCTTCCTTATTTTTAAACAGTATCGATCGATCCTCCAAATTCATTTGGAATTGAGTGACTACCGATTTGCCCAGACAAGTTAAACGAATGTACACATCAATTCGTCCAACTGTGTTGCTTTCTTTGTCAACGATGTCATAGTTGTTTTTTAAAGTTTGCACCTTCGGCCGATCCACACAGAAATTCTCCATATTGTTAACAATCTCACTGAAACAACCCTCGAGATGCACTGATGCCTCGCCGATATCGCAACGATTCGGCTCCCATCCATTTTGCATCTTTTTATAAATGTTAATAAAAACAATAAACAAATCTAATGCGTTCTGCATTTGATTCTGTGTCAGTGAGAACAGGCAGGATTTACCATTACGAATGTTCTTCTTGCGTTTTGCATCTTTTTCATCGAAATCACCCTCACAAATATTCACCGGCGCATTGTCCAAAAACTGGAAACTGGCACAAAGTTCACCAGGTGGTGTGCCGTTCTCATGTTTACCATTCAGTTGGATATCGACAATCATAAATTCCAATAGAAATAAATTCTCACTTGTTAAGATGGACATTTTCAACGACAAATTTTGGATTGCTTTATATTATGTCAGATTTAAAATTGTAATAAAACAGTCAAAATGCATGACAATAGAGATTTATTTTGTTTTGTTATGTTCCCAAGTCGAATCATGATTTTTAATTATTTATTATCGCTACTCCTATCGTAAAACCATCTCACATTCTAGTCACTCTTTAGTTATTCATGATTCGGCACAATAGTTCGGTGTATTTTACGATAATCGCTGATTTTACACGCTTATAAAAACGAATTTGTCTATTCTAGACAGAGGCGGTGAACTAACAAGTAAACTATTCCAAATTTTGATAATTTTAGGTACTCCATTTATATTCTGAGGGATTTTTAAGGGAGAAATGTTTGAAAACAAACCGATTCGCAAGGATGAGCTATGAGGTCCAAACTATGTTACAACGACCTCTAGAGACTTCTCTTAAAATCCTAAAAGATCTCGCTCGTGAGGCGATCTTCAAGCCAATACAAAAATTGGTCTACTTTGGACGCTATTATATGAAAAACAAGAAAGAAAAATTCCCCACGTACAACTCCCAATTGTGGCTTCAACTTTACTCTATCTATCTGTCTGTATTTCACTTAATTTCATTGATTATACACCGAGTAATTTTAGATCGCGCAACGCTTTTTTTAATGCAAAATTTAGAAATTTCGGAAAATCCAATCGAATTTTCCAAGAGCTATGGGGTTACGGATATAAAGACTCGCATTTAGAATCGAATAAGACATCTAACATTTCGATATCGTTCGTAGTTTTTGAAATCCCCATATAGTTTGCTTCGAGCGAGACCCGAAGCTCCTCATTTGAGCTCTCTAGTTTTGGTCCAATACCCCTGTAGGTAGGTTTCTCACCATACAACCAAATAATTCTCTCTAATCGATCGATTAATTACCGATAATCTACAAAACAATCCAGTTTTTTTTCTTTGCGGTTGTTGGCTGCTACTTTTTTGCCCGGCAGGCAGCTTCGATGGACCTCAACAAATGGGTGTCGGTGTGAAACAATTGTTTGAATCTTTTTTAATAAAGGCGGTGCTATAATCGTCTGAAAATTATCGTCCCTGGGCTGATATTAAATATTTAGAACGTTCGTTTCTCTTTTTTTCCTACGCCCCTGTCCACCCGCCCCACTGTGGCCTAACCAATTCCCGTTTGCAGCTGCGGAAATAATTTTGATTAAAAGTAATAATGGGATTACCAGACCGTGGGTAGGGGGATTTAACTTGACATGAAATATCGCAATGAAAAAATTTAATACGGCGCCCCCCGAAAAAGAGCTGCTAGTACACAGTACTCTTTTAATTTGGAATCATTCTTGTTTGTTTAAAAGAGATGGTGGCGTCGGCAAACTGAATTTGTTTTTTGAATTTAATCCGATACAGACACGTCGGTTTTGTCTAATAAGGGTGCGAGGTGACACAAATTTAAGTTGTTTTTCTTCCATCTCCCGTATAAATTGTCATGGTGGTAGTATGGTGCGTTTTATGTTGTTTAATAGAGGAAGTTGTATAATGTTGCTAACGGAGCTAACACTGCTGTTGTGGCCCCAGTTCCGGTTTGTTACAAACGCTCTTAGTAGGCACAAGACATAATAGCGTCTATCTTTTGATGACAATATACAGTCTTACCCTTATCAATCTCTGTAAATATTACTTTTGAAACTTGGGCTTATACGATTATCTGTAGTTGTGTTTATAAGTAAACTTTAAACTCGCTTTATTGATGCTGAAATTATTCAGAAAATTGCAGTAATCTAGTAGTAGAGACAATTGCAATGTTGAACTTTAAAACGAGTAATCCACGTATTATACTGCAATTGCAGTTACAAAATCAATCTTCTATGTATGCAACTTGAAACCAGCCAAAATACATTCAAAGTTTAATAAAAACATTAAACTGAAGTCGCATGCCACTCATTCTTTTGCCGTCAAAGTCTTCGGTAAGGTTGTATGTAAAACATAAGGGCGGCTCTTTGCATATATCATCTTTTCAACGATCCCTCCCAATTCAGGTCAAGCCACATTTGATGAATATTTATAAAATACATGAGAAATTTTACAAGTCTCATTATTTCACTTTTGTCCAAAAGCACTGTTGCTAATGATTATTATGAAAGTGTAAATCCATTTAGAAAATTTGTATAGTCTTCATTTATATGGAAGGTTACAGAATGTAAACAATATGAACCGCAGAAACAGACGACTTAACAAGATTTAACAAATGTTTACCTATTGTTTAATACGTTTATGTTTGTTAATTTCAGCGGAAAACAACACATAAATTTCAACCGAAATAGAGCTTTCTTTCGGATTCGGATTTGCGACCGGCCAATTATCGTCTTACAAGTCCAAGATCGATGCCAGAAAAGCGAATGGGATGTGCCCCAACTATTGTTCCTGGCGTAACCAAATTTCGTTGTAATCTTTTTTCCTGCCGGATAGTTTGTGTGTTGCTCCTACAACAATTCACTTATTTCAAACAAACGGTCGCTTTATATATCGCTGGCAACTATCCAAATTGTAGTTAATTTCAATTATTTATGTCTCGGCTTATTATCGATTTTCGCCCAGGACCAAGATTGATTCCCTCTTTTAACCTAATACTAATATAGCTTTATTGCGGTAAAAAGTTTCAAGATAATGTCTTTGGACAAGTTGAAGTTTTTAATACATAGGGGAAGCTAAAATATTCCATTTTGTATGGAGGTCACTGTGTGCCCTAATCCGACAATCCTCCGGCCCTCAAATATCTGCATCGTGAATATTTGATAGATTTCCGTCATGGTTTATCTCTTGTATTTTGTGTTTCGCTTACAATTTTTTTCTTGTTGTTGTTGTTGTTGTTTGTGATCGAGAAAAGTCGAATGCGAAATTAATGCGACTGCCGCATAGGGCGAACGAGATGGAAGGAAAACAAGCCAAAGCGCCGGCGACCACTGCTCCATATCCCACAACAAAGTTCATCCCTTAACGCAAACGTTCCGTTGAGAACGTGCCTTTGCATAAATCCCAGAAAAATAGAAACTTGTAATTTCCCAGTCTTAGTCCGTACATGGCCAAATAAAATCTATGCTTTTATCGAATTATGGGTTATAAACAGGCAAGATGCACAGATAATGTTGATTATTTTAGCGGAAAAACGCAAACACACAAAATGGAAGTTTAAACAAATACGGGAAGCTCTTATTCTAATTAGATAACCAGTGGGAGGAGGCATTAAAAGCATCCCCATTCGACACGTACCACCAGCGAATTCTTCGCCGTCTCTTAACGAATCCAATCAATCCAATCAAATTCAATTACGTTATCTATTGAAAATGTAATTCTCTTTAAACAAAATACCAATTTAACGATTAACATTAATCACATTTAAGGGGATCTTTTTAAACAGATTAAATTAAAATAAATTGGATAAAAAATTAGCTAAACGTTAATATTGATGGCAATGTGGACTACCGGTTCGTATTTCATAAATAACGACCAGTTTCCTTTGCAAATGTTGCCGATTTGTTGGCGAGAAATCGAATCTCTCATTTTCACCATAACGGAAGACGAACATTAATTGAGAGAAAAACGGAACAAAGTGGCAGTTGAAATGTGGCAATAACCGGAAAGTGGTTAGATGAAAACAGATCATACTGTTTCGTTTTTTTGGGGGAGAAATATTTTCAAACGATTTTTGCTTTATTTAATTTTATTATCGCAAATATAACAGAAGACAAGTTTTTAAGACTTGCGAAAATTGAGTTATTCGACTAGACGATAAAATAGTTTCATATTTGTTTGATGTGTGGAACGGAGGAAAACAGTGGATTCACTAGACTTCATAGTAGGATTCGCTTGGAAACTGTTGACTGGCATCGTAAACACACATACAAACAGCATGTTCGTTGTTTGTAAAAATGATTCTCCACATAATTCCGGAAACTTATTAGAGAAGTAAATAAATCGTAAAACAAACACGTGAAGGATATGCAACAATAAACTGAACAAAGAAAATTCGCTTTTCCGTATTTTTTCGCTTTGAGGAAATTGGTGAAATTACCAACAACACCACCGCATAGGCCCCAAATCAATTCGTGTATGTCATAATAGATACAGAACAAACTCAATCGTCTCTTTTATGGTAGAAAAATCGATGCTGCCTTTCATCCAACCATTCACAGATGACTTGTTTGTTCTCCATGTAGAACTACATCCAACGAATGAAGTTTCGAATTGGATCTACGTAAAATTGGCTCCTTTCCACTTTGACACTTGTTGAGATTAATATTGATAGCCGTCACATTACATCTACCAACTTTAAAACCGGATTAGGTCCCTTTATGTGCATCTGTATGGATACGAATCGAACCGATTCCGAATATTGTTTTGGCGTTACTTCAAAACGAATTCTTCCAACCAAAGTTCGGATGGCGTAAACTGATATTTAGTTAGTTTTCCACCATGTTTTCCGCTATTAGAATGTCAGAACTGCGTGAATGGTCCTCATATGATCCTCAAATGGATTGCTCGGCTTATATAACTACATTTCCGTACGATTCTAACCTTAAAATCGCAATTCTTGGGGCGTTTTCCGCAATTTTTCGAATATTCTCAGTTTGTAAATTGTTTTAGTACACAGCTGATGACAGAAAACTCGTACAAAGTAATAAATTCTCCAAATACTGAACACATGAATAAGGATGATGTTATTCAGATTTGCGATTTGGAGGTTAGAATGGGGGGGAATTTGGTTATACAAGTTTAGCAACTTATTTTTTGAGGCGCGCAATTAAAACATTTTAGTTCGATCGATATTTGTGCAAATTTCTCATGTAAACAACTGATATCGTCTTCTCTGCTGTCGCTCCGTATTTTCCACTATAAACTTTATAAATTTACGATTCTCGTAATTATTAAAATTCCAGCAGAAAAATACGATGCATTAAATTTTATTTATTCAACATTTATATTCGAAAACATTATTAGTTATCGTGATTTGTACAAATTGTACATGTTTTATATTTTATTGTAGTTTTATACAGCATTGCTTTTAATATGAATTTTATTGCTTTTAATCTGAAATTTAATTTAAAAATTTTGTTAGCGAAAAATTCTGCAAACTTTCGGCCAAACATCCTTATTGACATTGTTAAACGTCCATATATCGTACTTACAGAGTAGGGAAAGGTCGGATTATTTGGCAATTAGCTATATAAATGAACGTGGAGAATTTGCTATTTAATCCAAACTAATACAAACGGGCGAATTTCTCATGGTCACAAACACAAACACCTAGCAAATAAACCAGAGTTGTCTCAAATTTTCGTTGGAGTTACTCAGCTTTGTGGTCATTATGAGAGCACTCAAAGCTCGCCAACTTTTAAATGAAACCATGTATATAAAAAATTATAAAATTTAGAAAACTTTCTAGTCATTAGAAAAGCTTTCAGACAGGCTCCGATAACAATCGAACAATACAATTTATGGCAATCCTTATCTGAAATTCAAGCGGGCTTTGCACAGCGCTGACGGACTCGCTGTGATAATATTCATAAATAATTTTAAAAAATGGAATGAACGTTGGAAAGGCGCTGTAATTGTCTTGGGTAATTAAAAATTTTATAAAGAAAACAGCAGTGGTGGAGATAGCGATTTCGCTCGCTCCCCATCGATATTACTCCGGCACGTTTTATCATCTCGAATGAGAATTTGATTACAGACGTAGAGAATTAAGGGTAAATTAATACAAACACATAGTGGATGACGAGCAAATTTTGAAATTCGTCCTTTTATTAAGCAATACAACCTAATATAAACTTTATTGCTAATATAAACGTAATTTTACATTTGTATAGAACAAATAAAACAACTTCCTTGTATATACACCGTATTTATAATAATATTAAACTTTAAACTAAAGCGAGAATCATCAGCTTGTATTTATTGTTGAATAGAATTACAACAAAGACGGTGGATGGAAAAAATAATGATTAATGTCTGTCAGTTGTTGGCGTAACTGGCAACCACTGTTGACGGTCATGTTCAAAACCACCCCAAAATTAATCTAATTGTAAGCGAATTACAATTAATTAACGTTAATTTATTGCAATTTCTGGCCATAATAAAACTCCAAAAAAGAAACCTATCTAATTAACGTTAATTATGGATAAATTACGGTCGAATTTCCAGTGTAAATCCGGTTTGACCTGATTAATCAACCCAATTTACCGACTTGAAATGGGTCGGTTGGATGGAGTTTTTAAAACTGTTATCGGCACGTTCCCTCGAGACGAAAAACTCCAATAGAATCACGTTTGTTTTATTTTAAATGCTGACCAAGCGATTAAAATTGCACATTATCCGACTTATCGAAAATTCGTTGGAGAATTAACAAGAAATTAGGTCCTCTAATGGTGTTTAGTGGTATTTATTTGTTGTTTTTGAGGTAAAAAAAGGGAATTGTTCCAAATATAATGAAATTCCCAGTAGAATTCGTGAAAAGTTCTCGAAATACGGTCGGTAAGAAAATTGCAAAGATAATGAAAATAATCAAAATTAACGAATAATATTTCAGCGTGTGCGGATGAATTATCGTGTGTAATTAAATTTACAACAAGTAACAAATTATGAATGTAGCTTGGTTACTATACAAGGTGTACAACGGTATTTCAAGTCACAGTTGGCTCTGTCTTTGGTTACGTAGCGTTGTAGCTTTATTCGGACACTTAAAAATGTAAATTGAGTAAATTAGGAAGCCAACTACGAAGTACGTCCTGAAGAACTTAGAGGGTGGGACATTAAAAGTATAGGAAAAAACCCATTTCTGAAACCAAATCATCATCAAAGTCCCATTCGATATGCAACCACTTCATTTAAAAAAAGACAATAGGGTGCACTTTCCGATATATCGGGGGTCAATAGAACAACAAAAATGTTTTCTAAGGGTAGTTCAGCTTAAAAAAAAATCAGCTGAATACCAAATTTCAGAAACTTGAATCCCTTTGGTTTACTCTGTATATTTTCAATATAAAATCGAAATGGGTTCACCTCACGGTTGAATAGTGTCGTTGATTAATTCATACATGTGTAAAATATCAGACACTACTCTAATTTATCTCGTAATGGGCCATGATGTGGTTACATAGTGTCTTAGATTGCCTTATATTTTACTAGTGCTTGTGCATTTTTCAAGTGTGTGAACGAAGCTAGGACACTACGTGACCAAGCCACAGCCAACGGCGAGGTGAACTGCTACTGTACACCCTGTATAAATCGTTTTAAATTAAAAAATAGTCGTAATTGATTCCTTCTATTGATAAATTGATAATAAATATCAGATCATGATTATGTTACCGATCACATCATGCGATAATTGTTGATTAACAAACCAAACGTTTCGAATTTCTCTTAATTAACTGTCAGTGAAGCTCTATGGATAAATTTAGTTAATAGATGGAATAATTATAGAACGGTATCATTAAATATTCGTATCCTAATCAATATCTTCATTACAGATAAGTTGATTTGATTTTATTGCAAGTACCTTAGTTAATTATAATATTAGTTTGGTAAACGAATAAAAATAAAAATGCAATAATTTATCGATAACACTTTAAAGTTTTAATTAATCTGGTATAAAGATAGATTTCAATTTTCTTCTTCTGTACTTTATCGGTTTTTTTTCTTAGCTGATCCGCTCTATTTTATGAGACTCTTTGGACATTATTAAAGTTTAACAACGAATTGATTCGTTCTTGCTTCTCGTCCAGTTAAAGTCTTGATCTATGTTGTTGATATAGAACATAAAAACACTTTTTGCTGGTATTTGTTACTGTCAACATGCATACGATAATATATTATTGTGAATCTATTTCTACGGATATCCCCCCTGACAGTCCACTCAACGAATTCGCCTGAAACGACCAGGTATATATTTGGAAAACAAATCGAACACTTGTACGAAAACGACTAAATTTTCTATTTTCAATAAAAATCGAATAATTCGTTTATTTTCTGCCCATCAGGAATTGAATTGTCAACGAAACACTGGTGGATCATCGCTGTTGTTCTATTGTTGGCGGCAGCAGCCGGTGTGGGTGTGCCGATCGCCTTAAAAATCAGCTCAAGTGCCTCCTTCGAGGAGCGTTTAGAATTTGCTACACGTCTCCTGCAGGAAGTGCCTCTAATCGATGGCCACAACGATCTACCATGGAATATACGTAAATTCCTTCATAATAAATTGAAAAATTTCAAATTCAATGAAGATTTACGAAATATATCACCATGGTCGACTAGTGCATGGAGTCATACTGATTTACTTCGATTAGAAGCTGGACACGTTGCTGCACAGGTAAGTTTAACGATTTTGAGTTCATTAGAACGGAACGTGCTAGCTAGCGAACCGATCCGCCCCCAACGGCGCTCATTCTCTGACCACTGAACAGTATCAAACTACTATAAAGAATGTTAATTAGTTGGACCCTTAATAATACTAGCGGTAGATGGTCGATTGGTTCGGTTGGCTTTGAAATGAGCTATGCTTCCACCGTTTTAACGCAATTTAGACAATTTTGTCATAATACGCCGCCACCAACAGGTAGGTAATTTCACAATCGAGGAAATTACAAAAAATCCACTACTTTGTACGTATCTTTGGGGTAATGAAAACTTTACGAGAAAGAGTGGTGTTTTTATCATCTTTGTTAAATTTCCAAGTTGTCATCAACGACAAAAGTCGTAAACAGTGAACAATATTCCGAACACGAATAGCTTCAAGGTATTGGCATATCTGAAAATATCAAATCCAATTTCTCCTGCATATTATAACTGTGTGCTTTGTTGTACTGTTTCTTTCCCACTGTACTCGCTACTATTAAACTTCTATAAAACAACTCCAAGACCGAAATATGCGATTCTAATTACACTTAAATATTCTTTGTCTACATTTGGGAATACAAGCAATTTTAGATGGAGAATGAACATTAATGATTGATTACAATGAACATAACAAGTTACGAATATTAAAAAGACGAATTAAATATTACAGCCTTAATTTAGGTCTTTTAAGAGATTGGTATCTCTTTTACAGCCTTTCTATACGTTTTGATTAATTGGCCACATCTCTGGCCGCAATTAAAACTTGTGAAAACAACAATTCTTTGTATACCGTCATCACCTTGCAAATTAATTGATCTTTCGTTCCTTCCATTTTACTCGATTCAGCGACGAAAAACTGGCTATGTTAATAGAATTTTAAATACAACAGAACAAAAAGCTTCAAGTATGAGACAATTTTCTCATTTCAATTCGTCTCGTTGAGTTTTGTATTCTTTTGCAAATGCACGACCAGTACCTACTCGACTACTCAATTTCGCTTCCCTACTTCCTATTCTTAACGCCAAAGTGCACAAACAAAACTTACTGGCTTTAATATTCATATTCCATTTGTTTGCGAATAGTGGAGAATTGGAGAATACCCCATAATAGGTGGTGAGTACAATAGAGCGGTGCATGGGTCGTAATTATCGTGATACTCAGACATTATCATATCTTGTTGGACAAAGAAAAGATTGAAAAACCCAACCATCGTTGTTTCTGATATGATGAATGGTGTTAGTTTTGAAATTATTGACTGAAAATTAACAAGTTATGCTGTCATAGTAAACAGTCAATATGGTGTACGTGTTTCTAGAAGCGTTACCAAGGGATTACACGAGACCGCAAGCCCCCGGATGCATTTAATGTTGCTCTCGTGATGATAGTAGCGATGATGTATCATTCTTATTATGATAGCGACGAAATCGATCACGTCTTGAATCTATGTGATCCCCGTCTTAAAACATAAAACACACAGTGTTGGAAACAACAATCAAAGTTCAAAGTAACAAAATTGCACCATAGCCGTGGCTTTAGTCTATTCGACTACGAGTATTAAACAAATCTTTGATCATTCTCTGTTAATTTCAGATTCTACCAAATAATCAATAGTGAATAGCTCAAATTGAAATACCTTATTATACGATCGTGAATTTCATGATTAATTACTAGTATCTCGTAATATTATTACGATATAAGTAGAGCTGTATTTGCGAATTATGTTACAAATAATCATATATTCCAACGTTACAAGACTATAATTTTAAAATTATGCAATTATTAATGTTGAAAATTAAACAAATTTAATGACTATACCCTCTAAAATAAGGGATTTATTTCAAAATTCGACTTAAAGTGCTAGTTTTGGGCGAATTTATCAGCTTTATAAGTGGCGCATCCACCATTTTTGCACATGGACTTTACGGATTTCTTCAAAATTAGAAAACATATTTGAATTTAGTTTTCACTGATCGATTCTATTAAAAATTGGCTTTCAACAATCTTCTAGTATTTTTCCACAATTACAATAGAAAATTTTAAAGAATGCGTTAAATAGCATTACAGAAAGCTGGTTTGCTTGAACGCTTTGAAGTTTTGCCATTTTTATTGATTTTCCCGATCGGATATGTAGAAAACTCGTTCAATTTTCTATCGATTTTTCATTGCAAACAAATTGATATAGCTTAAGTTATGGGGGAAAATATAAGAAACGAAGCTTCTAGAATTTCATGTATAACTCAAAATTTCCAGAAATTTTTCTGCATCGTGTAGCTTGAAATGATCTTTTCAATTGAGCCATAGCATTTTAAAATGCAAAATAAAGGACAAATCGTCTGTTAAAAACTGGATTTTTCCAGGAATTGTTATTCGTGCATTGCTGCGATTAATAACAATAAATCATAGACCGATTCCAGTGATAAAAGCAACAATTACTGGCGATTTATTGAATCGCTTACTTTTAATCAAGTCGAAAATATCAAGCGAAATTATTATGCACAATTCAACAGTTGATGTACCAACAAAATCGATAATATTTTAAACTTGCGGTATTCCACTATTAAACCAGAAAATTGCATTAATAAACAAAGTTTGTATTTAAAATATCCTGAAGCTGTTATTTTTTGTCCGTTGTTTGTTGTTATTACTACAGTGCCTATTTATATTTCCACTAGTAAATTACACAAACTGAAAGTACAACTTGTAACATAGCCACACACAGAGAGTGAGGCGAGTAGACGGAGTAGGTCCGGATGGACGTAATAAATCATTACTTTGTGTACAGTTAGAATAACGATGGTGGAGCTTGAACGTGCCAGATATGTCGAAAGATAAAAGGACCGATCTGTTGTAGACTTGGTTGCCAGATTGCCAACTGAAAACTTAATTATGTACCCGGGAAAGTTGCGAGTTTGTCCTAGGTCCTTTTCATAAGCAATCACTACTTTGTTGTATTTAGTTTCGTCTTTGATTATTCCAGTGAAATCAATTTTGAAAAAATCCTGCCTGTATTAGTAGAGAAAACCTATACAGTTGAAATTTTAACCGCACACAATATCCATCCACCCGACTAAATCCCGTTGTGGTTATTTCTTCAATCCACAAATAGATTTGTCTCATTATACGTTAAGTAAACCAATTTCATTCGCTTTTTGTGGATCGCCTCGTCCAATTCACAATCGCATTATTGTGTAGGAGACATAGGCAGAGAGTCCATTTTAAATTTTGATTAGGGACAAATTTCCTCCGATAGAATTTACGATCGTTCTTACCCCTTTAGCGAACATACATCTTTCTTATCTAGTTCGATGTCTAATTGTTTAAAACTAAAACCCTTTAAAATTGAATGAATGCGGATAGTTCAACTACCAATTCTAATCGGAATTAATAATTGTTAGTCGCCGGCCCCATGGGACATTACTAGACAAAGATTAAATTGCTATGCTATAAAATTCCGGTTAAAATTAAAATGCAATTACCATTTTAATGTTGCCAACGGGGATGTGTCTCATTCAGAAGTTAAAGCAATAATATCAATCTGCATATTGGTAGTTTATGAAGATGAATTCATTTCGGATGCGTCACGTTTATTTATTAATAACTAACAACATAACACAATGGAGTTTAAATATTGTTCAAGTACAATGCGAAATTACGGCCAAGAAATTACAACCAGACACGCAATAGAATAATTTGGCTAGAGAAATTTACAAAAACTCTCCACTATTTGATGAAGGAGATCCTACAATTTCAGAAAAAAAACAACACAATTTAATCAACTCTACGGTTTTAATTATAAAATCACTAATGCAGTTATGCAGTAATTCTCATGGTATTGTTTTCGGAACAATCCTCAGATTAGTACATATGTTGTCGGTAGTATTCGATCGTACTCTCCCCATCGCCACCATCACTTGACTTAACTTCAACTTTATAAAGTATGGTTGAACTTTATTGAAAAGCCCCCAAGAGTTGAGATAATTGTCCTGCAGTATAATAAACGCAACTCCTATAAAATACACCCCTTTGTCTTATCAATAGAATGACAAGAATAAGACTCATAGTAACAAGAGTTTTTCATCTAAACGTGATTTATTAAGTCTCTAAGGGTGTGATTAGATTTTTTCCATTCTCTCAATTTTACTCTTTGAAAAAGCTTACAACAACGCAACATTCTGCTTGAATCGGCAAGTTTACCGGAAGTGCCAAAACAACGTTGAAAACTTTACAATGAATTTCTTGCAATATTAACACAACTACATATAAACCAGTAGATTTATTTTTGAAGGATAAATCACAGTTAAATCGGTGTTAATTTGTAAAGAAAAGATTATTATCGGGGACATTGTAAAAAATGGATACGTGAAGCTGTGGAAATTGCCTGGAAAATCACTACGGGTAATTTATTACGCTCCTTCTATTGTACGTAGAAAAAAATAACTATCTCAGTAATTGCTTCGAACTTCTTTCGTTGCTTGAAAAATAAATCCGCATGGAAAATACAAAAATTTTACTATACCGGGCGATCTATTTATAGATAACTCCTATTAGTTGGCGAGCAACTCGAAAAATATTTCAACAAATATAGGGTGAGCAAAATTTGAACTTTGTAGCCACTTTCTTCGGGCAATGTCGCGGTTCCCAAACATATGCGGCTAAAAATGACTCAAAAATCCTCCCAAGATTAATTTTTCCTTCGTCATTACATTCCCGAAAAATAAATAAACGTTAGCGTCTTCGAGTCATATTGAGCCATTTCAAGTGAGCTATAAAATCCAAATTTTGCTAAAATTTAGACTTTAAGACCCTCTTATAAATCCTCAAAATGTTTTTAGAGAAGCTCAAAAACAGTAGGACTTACGTGCTCCACCCGGTATACATTTTCGTGTGTTTTATTGAAGATTTGTAAGATTGTTTAAAATACGCATAGAAGCGAAAGTTTAGACCTAAACAGACCCTTTTAACGCCCAAGTTAATCCAACGGTACAGACTTGCAAAGTGGAACAATAGGAGTTTTTATCGTAAACGATACAAGTTTGTATTTTTTTGTATAAAGTGGGTAACGTGTGCTTTGGACCTTCTATACTTATTACAGTTTTCCCTGTGGGTGTTAACGATAATGAACAAATATTTGTAAAGCGACACTAAAAAAACAACATCTTGTAACCCAATTTTTTTGTAACGATTTTTCAATTTTAATTAACAATTTTCAATAGTGTAAACGCGCTGAAATTGGTAGTCTTCTTGTAGAAAACGTTGCACATTTTCCATTCAAATCATTGAATTGAATTCACGTCGATGTTATGAATCATAAAATTCCAATTTACACCGCAGAATACAGAATTGTAGAGCGGTACAAAAATGAAAAATTCATCCCTAATCGCCTTGACTATAAAATCAAAATAAACCAATTTGTAAATTGTTAATTAGATTTAAATGCAGTAGAGTGTCCTTTTAATCAAAATAGTTAGATAGGCGTCTGCTTGGTTTAAAATCAGATTGAAATCGGAGATATCAGCAGCTCAGCGAACCCTCGAGTCGTTAACTTAATAATTCGAAGCTTATTAACTTGGAATGAATCAACTTGGAGAAATATTCAACGATTCCTGGCGTCCTTCAATCTTAATTAGATTATATCTGAAAGGGCAGAAAAATAAAGGTTTTCGTTTTGTCTATGAACTAATCTCAAACCACAACATTTTCCCGTTTAGAAAATTATCATTTTTAAACAAACAAAACTCAGTTGAGCTTCTTTTTACACGAAATCCCCCGTGTTGGTTTCCAAGTTGCTCCTTTACCTACTCATGTTAGCTAATGCTGCTAGTGAATTGTGTTGGAATATAAGTTTCCGGATCAAACACGATGATATTGCAGCATCTGAAATTGAGATTTATTCGTAGAGAGATTCATTCACACAAACGAGGAGTGAAAAAATTGAAAGAATATAAAGTGTGCATTAGACAATTTAACAGAATTATTCAAATATTCACCATGTAATGAAAACATCAAACACTTCATTTACAATACAAATTGCATGATTTACAACAAGACCGATAAAGAGAGAGAAACAACAAACAAAACTATTCTTCAACGACTGTAGGGTGGTAGAATCAAGACTGAATTCGAGCGGAAGTAGCGGAAGGCGTATCCAATTTTATAATTTTCCACAACAGGCAGTGGAATGAAGAAGATTAATCAAATAAAATATAAATACCGAAAAATTAATCTTTTTCATTTCTATTGTTGATACAAGCAATGAAATCTTCAGATTCTCTCCACAAAGGGCAAACAGCAAAATTGCCACTTTTATATTAACATTCTTGTCGAAATTATTCAAAGAATTCCACAGTTGTGTCTTTATTATGCATACGCAATTACATTTTTCCCTCTCTGTGAGAAACTTTAGCAGTTTTTTGTGTGTGTTGGAGACGGATTGTGATTCGTATATAAACGACCCCATTAGCCTTAATGAAGAGTTATAATATTACTACATCTTGAAGGGTGAAGCCGCGTTTACCTTGATTAACGCGTATTTTTACCACCATAAAAGCCCATTGTACCTGCGTATGAATTGTCATCACTCTGCCAATACACACAAGAACTCCTTTTTTGTACATTTGATGATGAGAGCGATCGTCTGAATAGCACCACACGCTGCTTTGTTGGTCTTCTAGTGAAACGACAATTCGATTGCTTTCGAATCCGGAAAAATCGTCTTCGAGGAAAACTTACTATCTCAAATTAAAATTTTACCAACTTTTGTTCAGTTTCATCAAAAGATCTGATGATACAGAAAAATCAAATTAATTCCGGTTTTTTTTTGAAATGACGCCATGGGGGTGTACGACTGGAAAAAGTAACAACAAATCAATGATTTTTTCCCCGTTTAATTTTCCTACACCGAATTTAATACGTTCATTTCAAGTTAATCACCAACCGGTGGAAATTTCCCAAGATAATTTACAATGTCTGAATGGTGGGTTATTCTTAATTTTGGTCGCTTTTTGTCGTGCTTGTTGAAATTGTAAAGTGTTGATGGAGTTTCCCAGCCATTTGGGTGTTGTTCAGTTAATGCATCGCCTTTTATTCAACCAGTTTTTCAAGCATTGAACATAATCGAAATTTCGATAGTTTTTGAATCATTAATTTTCCAAAAAACGAGCAAAATTGCTTCTATAAACAGCTATGTACACTAAAATAATACTTGTAAATGGTTAATTTTAGGTAAATTACGGTATAGTCTCATTACTAAAGATGACTTCCTGACAAGCCCCGTGGGAAATGCACCTATTATATCATACAAGTTAATGTAAACAACTTGAAAGTGTGGGAATTGCGGTCGAGGGAAGGCAAGACAACTATAAATGATTCTACCACGTTCTTTCGTTACCCTATCTTATGATCACAACTTATTTCGCTTTAACAATAGAAGTACAGGAGTGTTGTAATTTTGTTAATTGAAAGTTCTTATTGGTAGAGTTGTAATTAAGTCAATACCATCTTGTTACTTACTAATCTACAATTTGTGACTATAATCGGTTTAGAAGTACGGAAAGCCGCAATTATTATTCACCACACGTGTGACATAGAACAATACCTGTAAATGATGGGGTTTTCGACTGGCTGTGCTTGAAAAATGGAACAGGAAAAATCAATAGACAAACCTCAAGTAACGAATTATTTATGAGGACAATCGTGACGCTGTTGATTTATGTTGATCAATTTAAATTTCGACTATAACTACACATCTAAAGACCATCAAAACTAACATATATGCATTGTTAGAAAGTTTTCGATTTATTGAAAACTGTGATCTAACATCGCACAAACATACACACGGTAATAATTCAAAAATATTGTCCGATAACGGGAATTTATTCGTTTTTAAAAATCGCCTGTATATAATCTCGAACTTGACTTCAAAAAGAATATTTAAAATTGGGTTCCAACAGCTGAAAGCAATTTACCACCCTTTAATCAACTGTACATTTTTCCACTGACCAAAAATCGAGTTAATTAAACCATCACAACAGGTTTATGTGTTGATTATAAGACAATTAAATACGCGCTAATTTGAGCATCAAATTCGGGCTTGTTTGGAGGAAATTTGGAAATTCAATCATGAGCTAAAATGCCCACATCATTTAAGAAAAATTCAATTTATTATCATCAGAGCGGATAGGCGGCGATTTCGCCGGGGCAACCGCCATTAGGAGGCCCATGCTATTGCCTTTTCAATTTCAATTCAATCATGAAAAATAATTAAAATTAAAACAATTTAAAGAGCCTTTTGCGCAATATATAGAAAATGGAAAGAGCTTTCTAAATTGCCAAGAAATTTTCCAATCAACTTGCTAGTTTTCTGGGAAATTACCAAAAATTGAAGGGCCTTCTAATAATCGATAACTCGCTTGTTTTGGCGATAAATAAAATAGCATTAGAAAGGGAATTTTAAGCATACGTTTTTGGAAAACTGCACCTTAATTTCCGCTATAATTTAGCAAATATAAGGCAAATTAAAGGAGCTTTCCATCTCTTTGTCCGTTTACCGAGTTTAATCAAAATTTAGACTCGTTTAAATTTGGAGGAATCTCGTCTAAATCCCAATTGTAGGCAAAAATTACGCCTACAAGATTCAAGAGTTTAATTTATTATCATCATAACCGCACGATAAGCACCATATTTGGATTTTATTATGGCTACAAAACCCAACAAATAATAACAATTTAATCGCATTAATCAAATTTAAACGTGTCGGAACGCTTTAATAACGATGCTTCTTGAATCACTCATAAATATTTATAAAAAAACGCCAATTAAAAAATTTATTTATTTAGATTAGACTCAAGAGAGTAATATTACATAGTCTATATTACGTAAATTTTAACAGCAAATTTGGGAACTCAAATCTCCTAGATTGAACAAATCTTAATAACATCACAGTTAAATCGGATTCTCATTAAGAACAATAATAGTAACATTAATAATATAAATTAATGAACTATTCAAATCAGTCTCTAAAATTCCCAATCTATTATATTCCTTCATAAAACTCTAACACAAAGTTCATACTAACAAAACCAGTAATTATAATCAATTTGAGAGGAAAAAACTTAAAATTAATTGTAACAATACTAAATTAATTAGTACAAGAGGTATTTTACAAAAATCTCTAATTTATCATTAAAATCACCAGAAACTTTGGCCGATTATTAACGAATACACTTACATAGAAAAAATAGATATATGAATAACTAATATCAAATTTAACTGTTATTTTGAACAATACAATTCAGTATTTGTTATATCATTAAGTAGCACAATTGGTATTTTCTTATCACACAATCCAATAGTACTTCCATTGGAGTTTACACATTGATTAACGCTATTATTTGTTAACTTTTTTACATCCAAACGTTCCAATACAACCGAGACCGGTTTACAGAACAATTGCAAAAATTTGGCATCATGAAAACCTGGTTGTTGTTGATGGAATTGTCGTTTTGGTATTTTATACGTATGATAATTTAAATCGATTTCTTTAGGATTCGGTCGAATTTGATACTCTATATCAATTGGTGTTTTATCAGACCGATTGATATACCATTCGCTTTTTTCAATTCGTTTCAACTGAATTTGTTCAGATATTTGGCAATTATTTTTCCGTATTAATAATCGACCAATATCTGATGAGAATGGTATATTAATGAATGTTGTATTCATTAATTTCGGTGTTGATATATTGTTGATATTCTTCACTTTATGGCATGTTGTTGAAGTTTTCTGTTGCAGGCCGCAATTCATTAAGAATTGCCGTTTTTTCAAACGTTCTTTATTAATTGATGACACTAACGAGCTGTACGGTAGCGATTTTCGTTGGTTTCGTGTCCTAATGCGCGATTTCACCGACATTTCTTGGACATAATAGCCGATTTCTGTTGTTTTAAAAAATTGCGTACAACATTTTACTAATTGTTCTAATGTAACTTTCATCTCTTTCTGACTAATTACATTTGGTAGTGATAAATTGTTGTTAAAAACAATACCATTAGGCCACCATACAGGCCTGATTAGACCATTATTCTTGTTTTTATTACCAACAATACTTGCCGTATATTGCACTAAATTATAGATTAATCTTGCTAATTTCGTTTTCGTCATCCTCTTTATCGCCCGAGTTGGATAAATTCCATTCAAAACACTAAAAGTTGTGTCTTTCTTCCAATGGGATTTGGGGTCTAACATTTTTCTATTTGCCGGAAAGTCCAAGGAATGTTTACAACGAACTTCGACAACAAACACTAATAGCAGAACAACAACAACACCAACAATGCAAACTAAACACTTAGAATTCACACAATTTTCGAATAATTCGAATACTTTATTTAAATCAATCAATAAACGAATTGATTTATTTGGTAATAATTAAAAATTCAGTACTTACTTCGGTTTTAATTTGACAATTTTACAGAGTGGAATCGTCGAAATTTCTAGCTGCTGTTGTCAAATGAACTTCCTCCCTCTGGCGATCAATAGCCGTACTATATTGACCGCGCATGTCAATTAGCGCCCATAAAATGGAGTAGGGGTAGTCAAAATTTTGCGCCGTTGGTTTGGCAATTTCAAAAAAAATTCATCAACAATAAATATCGAAAATTTCATTAATTACGACACCTAACGAATGCACAAATAAAACGATTGAAAATAAAAACAAATAGAGCGATATTGGTGAATATACACCAGACAATTTTGGTGTAACTTCATTCCGCCATTTATCGGTAATGCAGATTACTACAATTATTTTGCAAAGCCTGCTAGATTTTTCAATACTTACAGTATTTCTATTTCTATTTCAAGTATTGTTGCCAACTACAGAAATAATTCCTGATTTGCCTTCGGAAAAATGGGTGTTTTTATCAAAACTTGCCTTTCATGCCATTTTAAAGAAATGAGCAAGTCTGGGAGATCCAGCACGCCTTGATTTAAAACATCCGAATGTTTTATTGGAAGATGCACCAATGAATGTAGCAAAGTATGAATCAAGCTATGACTCTACGTTACTGAATCACAGCCGGCTATAATACAGGCATAAATGTCTAGTAAAAACGTGTGAACTTGCCCATTAGGTACAACAAAAGATCGAAAATTCTATACTTATTCTTTTTCTCAGTAAAAGGGAAGATACTATGTTTAAACTAAAGGATAGTGGAGGATTTGTACCTCTGTTTACCCCCGAAGGTCCATCAATGGTAGTTTTGTTGTAGTTCCACCAAATACCAAACAAAAATGATTTACAATAGGGATAATAAAGGTCTCCCAGTTGGTGGCAAACTACCCTAATCCGGTGGTTAGAACGCAATTTTAACGTATAGTTTATATCCAGTAGAGTAGTAGCCGGTCTTCTATTTTGGATAGTTGTCCAAGATAAGGCAGGAAATAATTAGAGGTGTCAAAGATTTTTAGATTTTGCATGTAAAGTAGGTTAATTCGAACTTTGTTAGGCCAACATCAGGATTGTAGTTTTTCTACTATTTTTTAGCACTAAGAATGGTTTTAGAGTGGCCACAGGAGTAATTCAACTGAGGCCACCGGTAATGAATAATGTAACCGAGTATTAATGTGTTTATTATTAATTAAAATTAATTATTATTGAAGTAATGGAACATTAAGTTTCTTAACTACATTGTAGTAGGTATACGGTAGATATTCCACCATTTACACAATTTAAGATAACAAAAACAATTCTAATTTTAAAACAAAATTAATGTTACATATTCAGTTTGTACAACATACAAATATTTATGCATAAATCCCCTAAACTGGTGATATGCAAATGAATATAAATGTAAATAAGGTAACTTCATTTACACAGATTTTCTCCCGTACGAGAGGCATGGTCTTTAAAATAATTAGCCAAGAAATACGTTTCCGAAGAAAGGGAATTCTTATTGTTTGTTGGTTATGGAAATTTATAAGATTTCGATTGGAAATCAATTCGGTATTAGAAACGGATATTATTATTGCCAATCTATCAATTGCTAAACCATTCAAATCTAGTTATAGCCAGGAACGTGATGTAAACAATTTGAGCCATAGAAATATTAATAAATCAAATACTACTAATAAATCTAGATTTCTGAATTATGACAACATGAAGATTTATTGTTGAATTACTAAAGATTAATCAACTGATTCGCTCTTGTATTTTACGCTATAGAGGAAATGATACAACAAAAAATTGCCATTAGATCTAATTATAGGATGTTTAATGGTATTTCTCCTCGCATTAGTCTATGGCTTTGTGAACGTAGGTCGGCTTCTTATCAACTCAACAATCTACATTACCGACAAGGTGTTGAAACAAGAACTTGTCGGTAATGCAGATTACAAAATCATAGTCCACTGCGAAGAGAATTATCGTGAAATATTTTAATTAATTAAAAGAGCCATCATTTATAGTATTTGGGGAAAAATCGAATTATATCTAGTTGCTCATCATTAATTATACAATATAAATTGATAAATATCAGGATTGTGAAAATATATCACAGAGTCTAAATAAATGTTTTATGATTCATTGAAATTGATGATGTGCGGAAAAAAATCGTTGTCAGACAGAGTTGGGAATTCAAATTAAAAATTCTAGGAATTCAACTCAAAAATTTGGAAGGGGCCGAATCTAAAAAGCGGCCTAATAACTTCCCCGACACAATCCGGATAGTTAATCATGAATTAGAATAGTTATTAAAAACAAGTGTCAAAAGTTGGCAATTAATGCACGAGTCCGAGTTTTAAAAAAAGGAGTACCGTAGCACGAGTTTTTTATACTATTTTTTCTATTCTAGATACTTTATTAAAAAAAAAAAAAAAAACTGACTTACTATAAAAATCAAAATCGGGTTCGAGAACCGTGGCTATCTCACAACTTCCGAAAAATTCAATGAGGAACCAGCACCTCGTCAACCAGAACTCTGTTCACTGATCGTTAGTTCCACACACCCTTTTCAATTCAACTTTCTCATAAACTCGATTCACGATTCAATTGCGAAATTTTGACAAAACAACAGAACTGTAATTTCAGCGCAGAGTAAAAAGTAGTACGGTTGTCCCAACAAAAACATGGAAAAAATCAAAATCATATCTATTGAATTATTGAGGGAAAAATTAAAATTTATATTATTTTAAGACATCTATATATATAAAAAAAGCACTTACCGAAACACAAAAACCGCTTGAAAACAAATATTCTGAGGTTATGTTTCAAAAATGACAAAGAATGTAAACAAACGCATAGGATTTTATGCCTTCAGTGATACCAACAGTAGATATCATTCTGTCTTTATAAACTACCGTTATAAATTTTACTACGCTTTAAAAATTATGTTGGATAACCTTCTAAACTGTCATTTCAAAATTTCGCAATTGAATCGTGAAAAGGATATATATCTCTCTCTCTATCTAATAACAACTCTTTTCTATGGCAAACCGGTCCCTTATAGAAAGCGGCAAATTTGAATTTGTGGACTACACTATTTTTGCCAATTTTTGTGCCCTTATTTAAAAAAAGAAAAGAACATTGCACATGATGGGTATCGTTTCGGACATAAAAGCACATGCCCTTTCGATTGGTGATATCAAATTAATATGTTATCTTAAATTTTTTTCAATCAACCCCCTCCCCCTTCCACCCCCGTGGTCCGATTGGCACCAAAAACTAATCAACTCGAGCGGCCACCAAATGGTTTGCGCTGACCAAATTTGAGCTCAATCGGTTTAAACCGTTTTTGAGTAATCGTTGGAGAAACGACAGACACACACACACACACACACACACACACACGGACATCATGCTAAAAAACTTCAAAAACGTGTTCAGGGGACCTCAAAACGTAAAGATCTGGTGAAATCTCGAATTCGAAATTTTGGTCCGAAACTAATAACTTCCCTACCCTCTGGTCGGGGAAGTTAAAAATTAATAAATGATACAAATAACAACGCCTATTTACGGTAAAAAAATGTAAACTTTGAAGAACAATTTCGGGTTCATTTCGTAATGAAAATTCCAGTTTTTGGGTTTGTTTGTAAGGGGATTTTATAGTTTTGGAAACTCTAGTGGAAATAATTATAGATGAAAATCTGTAACGAATTTTTCCCTGCAACTCACCTTATATCAATTAGTTTGCAATGAATATCAGGTTTATTTGATAGCAGCAAATATGCGAGAAATTTTCCAATTCATTCTGTAGTTTTCCGCAAAATTAAGAAAAATGTTCGTTTTCCTGTCCTAGTATTTTTGAGAGAAAACATAAAATAATACAAAAACCATGTCTTTTTAGTTTTCTCTATAACTCAGAATTCCCTTGGATTTTTCCAAAGCAGATATATCCGTATTCCAGATAAAGAAATGTTCTTCCAGGCGATAACTCGCACATTGTTCCAAATATTAAAATAAGGAAGAAATCGTCAATCAAATATTCCCCCTTTTTAAACAAGTTCTAGTCGCTTAATAAAGTTACAAGATTCAATCGAAATTCCGTCATTGGAAGTTTCCAAAAAGTAGATCGCCCCCATCCTCCTCTCAACTTGACCTTAGAACAGTGTAAATAGAATGAATAGAACGACAGGACATACAAGTTGTATCTTTTACGTCCAGCTAGATAAAATCGTATCGTTTCATCTTAATCTTCGTCTAAGAATAAAACTTTTATCGTATCTCATCACTTCTACTGGCAATAAATTATCGAGTTGGATTGAGTGGAATTTAGTTTAGTGTACTCCTTACTAATAGGCACAAATTTTTGGTAAATTCATCGAAAAATTGGACTTTTATTTGATTTTTATTTGTAATTAAACGAAATTCACAGAGCTTTGATTTGAGTTGAGTGTAACAAAAAATTAAAGTGGTTCTTGTTTGATTGCAAGCCAAAAAAATGAACTATTGATTTTTTTGTTAAAAACACAAATCTAAAGTTTGGCGATTTGTTGAGTGTTGAGTAACACAATCGGCGCTTTCTATCTAGATTGATTTTTAATTATTGTCGATTATCACTTGAAAAGTTGCAAAAAAAATTAAAAACTTTTCCAATTTCCAAGTTGATCAAACCGAAACTCATCGCTTCAAACATTCCAAATTTCTCCCCCTTTTAAACTGTAAACTTGGCTCTATGATGGGTACATCATAAAAGTATCGAAATTTGATATTTTCACACAGATAATAAAATATGTGAAAACGGAAAAAGGAAGAAATCACGTCTATTAGGTAGACAGGCCGTAAATATAACAGGAAATAGTCCTTAACACCTGTCAAACGGAATTCCCCCTTATAGCACAGAAAACTTTCCGTTATTACCGGGTAAATGAATTTTATGATTTCTATATGAAATATGGCAATTATTCTCATAAAAGTTTCAAAGAATTCTCTCAAACAAATCACGGGAATTTTAATTAGGACTATAGAGATTTTCCAGTAGAGATCCATTAAGCGTTTTGCTTGTGTTTACGATAGATTTAATAGGACGTGGCCGCTTGGACGGTGCTTTTTATCGACAATAAACAATTACGAGACGCTAGATAAATCTTCAATTTTCCATTGTAATTAATAAATCAGACCAGAACCAGACACTTGGAATAACTTCCAAACCGAGAGAACAAATAAAACCACCGAAAGTACACCATTGAACAGCTTCCTGAAACTCGCCGGTTTCTACCACCGCCATTCTAGTGAAATTATTTTATTATGTATAGTAAGTATATGATATAAAATATGAAGAGAATGACATACATACAAAAACACTCCGACATCGATAAAAGATAACTACAAGTCATGACGACCAGATCACGTATCCAGTGTATTATGGAAGAGACTCCGGGACTCCGGGGCCAACGTAATCTCTAAGGTCCACAGCATGTTTTGCAGCTTCCTAACTAATCGAAATTCAAGACGTGCGACGTGTCGAATTTACGATACCTTGATTGAATGGATCCAGAAGAATAGAACGAAGAATGAAAATAGGCGATGGGAAAATCAAGAAGTGACGACTAACAATAACGACGACATTGTCAATATGAGAGTCGTGGCACTTGTTGAGAATGCTCTTTCGATGGTACTGTGCCTAGTTAAGTCGTTTTTCTAAAGCTTTGCTCTTTTTACATATTCAAAACGCGCTTCAAGCAATCTTTAACTATTTTCAAGAGAATATTCTAGAGTGCAACGTCGAGATGAAAAGCGTATCAGACAAACATACAATGTTTGAATTGTGAAAGAAAATATTGTGAAAGAATCTCCACAAAGGCGGCTATTTTCGGATTAAAACAAGATGCGCTTGTAGGTTTGTTGACTTTTCTAATTAAATATCGATAAACCAGAATTCTAGCAATTCTAAGATGAAGCAATAGTGGAAACGCCACAATTTGCATAATTTATAGAGTTAATTTTAGTCTTTCATTACTTGCGGCGATGGATTTGAATAATCTACACGTTAGCAAACTGGTAATAATAGAAAATCTACAATTCGATTTAATTCGTAAAAATGCCCAAAAATGAAGTTGAATTTGCTATTTCACCAACACGTGTGTGTGGCACTTTCAGAACAGACTAACTGTTGATCTCGGCTAGATTCTGAATACAAAACAGCACCAGCAACAGTTAATTTGTTAATTTGTGCCAGTTTCTCGAAATCTCATTATGCCACCATAACCGAGTAAATCTCCAAGAATGAACTCGGTTGATTGAGCATTGTTAATGTCTTGGGAAATTTTAATTAAGTTGATAGGGTAAAAAATTGTTTCTTCGTTTGTAATGCTAGATTAAACCGACATTAAATATTGAGTTTATTGTGTTTTCTACAAAGCAAATCGGCTGTATGTGTACGTCTATTGCAAATAAATGTTATTGAATACAGGAGCCAATAAGCCTGCCGTTCTGGTCCTTGTGTTTTCGCTTCAAAGGATAATGCCGAGTGAAAATGTACCAAGCGAATTCATTTATACGAAAATACCGTCTCTCTATTATCTATGGAGGAAATAATAAAACCTGTAAATTATGTGATGTCTACAACACACAAACACATCTAGTTCATGTTCTATAAGTATATACAATCCATATTAGATAAAAGTATTGAGATGCACTGTAGCATTTCAACATGCTGAACATAAATTTTCTACTAGTGTGATGCAGAAATACCGAATGAAGGAAAATAAATAAATTCAAACGTGATCTGGGTCAGATAACATCACATCCCTACATGCACACCCACACCTACAACAAATATCCGTAACGTTAACGTTTCATCCCTATGGGACCGTGCAAGCAGTCAACATATGGCGGGTGACATTGACGATGATGATGGCAAACGCTTATAAAATGTCACCTGTGGCATTAACGACAACGTGAGCCGATTGTTAAACAATACGTCGATCATTGCCGGGTACTTTTCGAACAACAGATGGGAATACGGGGGCATCACTAAAGAAACTTATAGGACACAATCCATATGATTTCCCAATAGATGATTTCAATTAGAACAGTCTTCTTCGATTATATTGTATTGTGTTCATCAGGTGATAGATTTGACTATTGTTCCATCGAAATTATCAATGCTTATCAGTAAAACTAATTATCTTAAATCGGATTAGTTTCGTATTCAATTGATTTGTTTTCGATTTGTTTCAGTTCTGGGCAGCTTATGTGCCCTGTGATGCTCAGCACAAAGACGCCGTTCAATTAACTTTGGAACAAATCGACGTTATCCGAAGATTTACAGAATTGTACCATCCCCGGTTGACGCTCTGCACGTCATCTGAAGGTATCGCTTTAATTTTGTCACAATTGCCAATCCCTCAATTTTAGAAGTAGTACACAAAACACTGGTAAAACAATTAAACGACCACCCTAAAGACGGAAATCGGTCCTTGCAATCCATAAAAACAATGCCACAATTTCCCTTAACACGGCTTTTTCACGGTTTCTATCAAATTTTCCATACAAAACAATGCAATAATTTTTTCTTGGTGTTGTAGATATTAAAGCGGCATATAAACGGCATCAGTTGTGTTCGTTAATTGGCGTGGAAGGTGGTCATTCTTTGGCTGGTAGTCTGGCTGTATTGCGTACTTTATACCATGTCGGTGTTCGATATCTCACCCTAACATCCACCTGCAACACGCCATGGTAAGTTTCGTATTTTCCCAATTTCTTGAACCAACATTCCGGATGATTCAATTTGAAGAGACGCACAGAAGCGAGACGAGCAAGTTATCACCTTTAAAAATACAATTCTAATTAAATTAAGTAAAACGTTAACGATGGCGATAATAAAATCGCAGAAACTTTAATAAGACTTTAGAATGAATTAGTTTTTTCCGACTTTCCATTAAATTCAATCTTAATCTCTACTAAAATTATTAAAATCAACATTTATTATTTGTCTGCATACTTTTAAAATGTCTTCATTTATTTATAATTCATTTCGTTTTTTTTTTGTCTTGTTTGATTGTGGTTTTACAGGGCAGACTGTTCGCACGTTGATAATCCGGGCAGGAAACCAGAACACGGCGGTCTCACCAGTTTTGGCAAAGTAAGTACAACCAACAATAGTAACAATCGAAATCCGTGCCCGAGTTCCCAGGGACGCTTTAACGCCTGGACGACTCCCAGGGACCCTGGATGATTATATTTCAATGATGGGGGATCGTGGAAGGGGCGATTTAGGGGCGATTTTAGCGCTTTAAAAAACGGTTTACTTCACAACTCAATTTTATTGTTAAATTGATAATTAGAGCCAAATAAATCGCCGTTATCGATTTCTGCCAAAGATTTATTGCATCAAATCGTCGAAATAAGCGAACAATAGTCGAATATTTCTAAAAATAATCTTCATTTCTATCCAATTATTGTTGTTGTTAGCCGTTTTAAGCGCACAATAAGCCGCATCTTGTATTTTATTACCACTGACAGGTATTGCTGCAATTGTAAAGAATTCAATAATAAATAGCAACCTCTTGTGAAATTAATAAAAATAAATTTATAGTAGCCTCACAGGTTTTATAGTAGTAGATAAAAAATACGAATAGTCGGCTTTTGTTGGCGAGAATTTACAATTTATACATTACTGTAGTACCTAGAAAGACTTTATCATCATGTAAATGTGTTTTTAAGCCTTCTAACTTATAATAATCCCGAACGTTACCGAAATATTGCAGCAATCTTATTAAAATTCCTGCATTTAAAGCTGATGGTTGTAATTTATTCGCAAATGAAATAATTCTGTGTGAAATTTCTAGATTGTCGTCAAAGAAATGAATCGTTTAGGCATGATCGTTGATCTATCCCACGTGTCTGTACGTACAATGGGCGATGCTTTGGACGTCTCGAAAGCCCCAGTAATTTTCAGTCATTCATCAGCCCATGCCCTGTGCAATTCAACTAGGAATGTACCGGACGCAACGCTACGTAAACTCGCATTAAATAAAGGTGTTGTTATGGTGAATTTCTACACGTATTTCCTAACATGCAAGAACGTATCAACTGTTGCTGATGCTGTCGGTAAGTCTTAACCACCAACAATATCGAACAAATTGAATTGTTCAACTTTTCAGCACATATAAATCACATTCGTGAAGTGGCCGGTGTGGATAATGTTGGCCTAGGTGCCGGATACGATGGTATCAATTTGTAAGTAGCCCGAAATACCGAAATTGGTGAGACATTTGTGTAATTTCCAGTGTTCCACAAGGCCTCGAGGATGTCGCCTCTTATCCGACATTGTTCGCCGAATTGATCGGTACAGGTAAATGGAGTGTTGATGATTTGAAGAAGCTGGCCGGTTTGAATTTTCTGCGAGTTTTACAAGACGTGGAGAAAATCCGGGATGAATTCAAGAAAGCGAACGTACCGCCGTATGAGGATGTTCTATTGCCGCGACCGAAAAGTAATTGTACTTCACAGGATCATTTCTGATTTGTTGTCGTTGTTGATGATAATTGTGTAGTTTTGTGTTTATTTATTAGAGAATTTATCGAGATTTTCAAGTGTTTCCATGGACGTGCGAAATTTTAATTACAATACCGTAAACAGACTGTTTATAATAATTAAATTGGTGCTAAAACGGATTGAAATTCAATTATGATTGAAATTTTAAATTAAATCTAATCAATTTGTATGATTTAAATATTAAACCTGTTGCCGTGTGTGAGTGTATATTGTATGGAATTTATGTAAAATCTATGAATAATTATGAGGATGAGTGTGAGAATTTGACCATATGTCTTGTATCTTTTCGTTATTTTCTAAATAAAATCCTTGTCCTGGAGGAAAACATTTCGCTTCAAAACATAGTTTCTAGACAAATATCGAACCTATGGCGTGAGCGGGTTTTTTTCTTGTGATATAAATTGAAAAATATATATGATAAAGAAAAGAAAACAAGTTGGATATTCCTTGAGGGACTGCAACCTACCAATATTTGATTTGGGAAAAAACCTTATGTGTTCAATATTATTATCATTACTATTATTATTAGTATTATTATTATTATATAATAAAGAAAGCCAATAAAAAATTTGACGACTGTTATTTGGAGAGTCTTATATTTATTATCTTTTCAAGAAAGATAATTGGAAAATTCATTGAAACTGCTATGCATAACAGAAACGGAATTAAAATTGATAAAATTATTTAAAAAATAACGATTTGTCCAATTTCTATTCAAATTTTGTCAACAATTAAATCTAATACCATCAAATTTTATATCCCAATTAAATCTTAAACTAGACTGTAAATAGTCTGTTTGAGATTATTAATTAAATAACATAAGAAAATTGAAGTAAAAACTATTTCTATTGAAGAAATAGCGAATAACATAGGACCAATTTCTTACTGTTTATAACTGTTTTTTTTTTTTGACTGGTGTAAATAAAAACTAACTGCTAATTATATTCTCTAACATATCATAGACTTAGGCGTTTTTCCTTATTATAGAGCAATATGAATATTTGTCCTCAATTATTATAATAATTGAATTATTATAATCCTAATTAGAGCCGAATTGTGTTTTCCTCTTTGTTTGTGTATTTTATGTAAAATTATAAATAAATTTTTGATAAATGTTTCGCTAATGATTCATTTTAAAAATCCCTCCATTTTCAGATTGAAAACCACCAGGGAATTTGGTTTGTTGGCCATTTATCAAATTTCAAACTGTTTATTTGTAGCTCAATTAATCATAAAGAGCGGAATTTCTTGAATATAGAATAATTCATGTTAATCGTGTTATCTTAATTTAGAATCAGAATAAAATAATACGATTAGCATGAAAAAATACAAATAAGCGTCCTAGAAAAGAAATGAATTTTGAAAATTAGTACCTACAAAAATTCACCTGAAATAAAAATCAATTATAAAATATTAAATACAACAGAAATAGATCTAATAACAAAATTAACTGTAATAAAATAAAAATTAAATTATTTACAACTTAACAAAATTTCTGAAAAGAAAAGTTATTTGTAAAAACAAAACATAAACAGTAGCCTGAAAAAAAATCAAATTAGAGAGACACTTACAAAAATTTACCTTGAATGACAGAAAATTAAACACCATAAAAATGCAAACGTTGTTGATGTAATAATTAAAATTACCTAAAAGGTACCTAAAATGAAATATAGATTAGATTATGCTTACCTATTAATATTATATAAAAATACACTCAACACTGTAACACACGTTTCGTTCCGAAATTCAAAGTATGACTTTGAGAGTCAAAAATAGAGTGACAGATAAGATATTTATTGAAGATCCAAACGAAAGGTTGTAAGCCCGAAAATTTCAACGTAGAAGCATCCACCCCTTAGGTGCTAAACCCAAAAATTTCGACGTAGAAGCACCTAACCAACCTAACCAACCTAACCAACCCCATAGGTGCTAACTGTATTGATTATTAACAAACAGATCAATAAGAAGGTTTGTTTTTGTTTCGTTCAGTTATTTCATGACAATCAATTGTACAGAAGGACGTAATCCAATTCCACCAATGCGAAGAAATTGACTTTTTCAATTCTTGTAAGTTCGTAGATATGAGATTTTACAAGTACCTATGGCAAAATAACCTACAAGTCCCTACAGAGTCCATATAATGTACCTACAATTACCTATAAAGTCCCTAAAAGTTCATATAAAGTACCTACAGAATGTTAACCGATTTTTTACGGGAGTACCTAACTATAGATTTAACCGTTGCTTATTTACCTGAAGTTGTTTAACGCGCAAAAGATTATGTATGATCCCGATTTTACTTGCAAAATTGTAAGTTTTCGCGTCCCGAATTTTAATTTCAACGATAGAGTTGTATATTTGTTGAAAAACACGACGAATGTAAATAAAAAAGTACTCACTTCGAGCTGCTACACTGCCTCCTGTCCCACGCTGTTCGAACTTACTGTAATTGGAAAAAGAAAAGAAACGTTAGAAATTTAGAAATAAGATTTTGATTGTCTCAATTTACCCTTTCGATGACTTCTCTCCCGCTTGAATCCGTGGGATGACTAACTCTTTCCCGGGTCCAAGACAGCTTCAACTCCAGCACTAGCACTAACACTGACACTTCACAATTTTATTATTGTTATTTAAATTTATGATTATTATCAAGCACTTAAAAATTGATGCTAACACCAAGAAAATCGAAAATAAACTGAATAAATTCAGATATAGACAAGTCTAGATAGGAATTTTACGTAATTTTTCCTTTGTTCGGTTCTTATCGCAAACTAAAGAAAAACTCGAGAAGAGACTTTAATCTAATCGTTTCTATAAAAAAATGGAGATAATTTGCAAATATGTTCAAAATTTGTAATTTTTTCAACAATTAAATAAAATTACTGTTTAAAATATTTCAACTTGCTCAAAAATAACCAGAAATCTTCATGTTTTCAGAAAGCTTAAAGCTTTTCTTCTATTTATAATGAAAATGTTGCAAATTTTAAACAATTAGATCTAAAATTTGAATCTATCATAAACATAGTCAAGTCTATGGAAAAAACGCGTAATTTTTGTAATGTAATTTTTTCTGTAATAATTGTTGTTTGCATGCAAGTTTGCATGTGTAGTTATTACTAACATTGGTGATGGATTGTGGATTAGGCCTACAGGGGTTTTCACTAAAAAAAACGCATCCTGTGCTTTACTTCGAAGGTGATGTAGAAACAAGCACAACTTATACAATTTAATAATTGCAAATTAAGCAAAAATCCCTCTTTGCTTGATTTAAAATTGCAACGGCAGTTTATTTACTGAGTTTGTTTGAAATTTCGTGCTTTTAGTAATTGGTGATTACCAATAGTTATTTCTAAATGTTAATGTGAGAAATGAAAATTTTCAAATTTCCCGCTATAAAATGCCGACTAAAATCTTACATTATGCGAGTGCATAGAGTATATGTCGTATATTGGTTAATTATTACCGTTTTTTAATTAAAAAAGTCAAAAAGAGTGGGAAAATGTATCGAAATTTACCGAAATTTTTACAAAATACAAAACTAAAACAACATCTACAAGTGTCTTTTCATCTATTTCGAAATTTATCGAGCGGTAATTTTGAGGTTATGTTGTTGTTCAATTTTATCAATTTTGTCAATTTTAGAGCAAAAATTTAATATAAAAAATGCAGATCTCGAAGGTAGGCCCTTATATATGGACGCCCAGGCTACCACACCTCTTGTAAGTTGTTTGATACGATTTAATTTTGAGGTTATGTTGGTAATATTGTAGGACCCCGTGTTTTGGATGCTATGCTACCGTATCTAACGTCATATTATGGTAATCCGCATTCACGTACCCATGCCTACGGTTGGGAGTCGGAGAAAGCCGTTGAAAAAGCCCGTGCCCAAATCGCCAGCATAATAAAAGCCGACCCCAGAGAGATAATTTTCACATCCGGCGCAACCGAGAGTAATAATATTGCCGTAAAAGGAGTCGCTCGTTTTTATGGCAGCCGAAAACGGCATATAATCACCACACAAACTGTAAATTAAATTTATAATTACCGAAAATTTATTGATTGGATTTCTTCTAGGAACATAAATGCGTTCTCGATTCGTGTCGTGCTTTAGAAGGTGAAGATTTTAAAGTGACTTATTTACCGGTGGGCTCGAATGGGATCATTTCTTTAGAAGAATTAGAAAAAGCAATAACTCCAGAAACTTCGTTGGTCTCAATAATGACGGTTAATAACGAGATTGGTGTTAAACAACCGATTAGTGAAATTGGGGCAATTTGTCGCCAGAAAAAAATATTTTTCCACACAGATGCAGCGCAAGCTGTTGGAAAAATTCCATTAGATGTGAATTCGATGAATATTGATTTGATGTCAATTAGTGGACATAAAATATACGGCCCTAAAGGTAATTTTTTTCTATAGTCAGATCCGGACTGGATTAGGCGCAAGTAAATGTCTTAACTGATCCAGTCCGCTCCTAAAATTGTTATAAATTTGATTAAAAATCGTTGTATAGGAGTCGGGGCTTTATATGTGAGACGTAGACCGCGTGTTCGAATCGAACCGATACAGAGTGGCGGCGGACAAGAGCGTGGCCTACGCAGCGGTACAGTACCAACGCCTCTAGCTGTAGGAATGGGTGAAGCGTGCGCTATTAGCGAACAAGAAATGGCATACGACCATGCATGGATGGAGAAATTGAGTAAACGATTATTGGACCACATTTTCGGATCTCTAACGCATGTGATTAGAAATGGTGACCCTATACATTCTTATCCTGGTTGTGTTAATTTATCGTTCGCTTATGTTGAAGGTAATTTTTACAATATAATTTTACAATTATTAACCAATTTGTTGCCAGGTGAATCTCTATTAATGGCCCTCAAAGATGTAGCATTATCCAGCGGATCGGCTTGTACTTCGGCATCATTGGAGCCTTCTTATGTTTTACGAGCTATCGGTGCTGATGAGGATCTAGCTCACAGTTCAATCCGATTCGGACTTGGTCGTTTTACTACAATTGAAGAAGTCGATTATACCGCCCAACGATGTATCGAACATGTTAAAAGATTACGCGAAATGAGTCCATTATGGGAGATGGTACAGGAGGGTGTTGATTTGAAAACGATTAAATGGTCTCAACATTGATTCGTTTAGTTTTAATATAAAAAATCACGTTTTTATGTATCATTATTATAAAAAAACTCCAATTATTTTGGTAAAAAGCGATCGACAACAGATTGACGAAAGTGTGATATTTATATAGGTGATAAGTTGAGAAATAGAGAGTACTTGGATAATTTCGGCTTATTTTCAAATTTGTTGCAAATAAATTCGAATAATTAATTGTTGATTTGTTCGTTGCAAAAATCTTTGGCACTATGACTAAATTAGTGGCATAATTAGTTTTTTTTGTGTAAAAAAGCCCAACACATTTCAAGACAAGTTCATAATCACAGTTTCACGACATTCCGCCTACAATTTCAACACAAACAAGTCTCATCGTTACTCTCCTCTTGTGATGTAATCTTAAAACCATGCTGCTCCATCGATTGCAACTCTAATCTAGATCGATTCGATTGGACTAATTGGCAAGCGATATCGTTGAACATCTCCTCAATGCCCTCACCAGTCTTGCATGAAGTCTTGTAAGTGTTTGTGATTAAATTGTGGCATTGTTCGCTGAAATTTAATCGTTTTAAAAATTATTGATAAACTCACTGAATAACTAACCAGAAAGCCTCAATTTCCGCATCGGTAATCTGTGGCGGATCACTAACTAAATCCGATTTATTACCGCATAAAAATATCTTTGCATTCTCGGCATACGTTACAATATCCAACAGGTGTTGCGAGAGTATATGAAAAGAGGCTGGATTATCAAGGGCATAGACTAAAATAGCAGCTTCGGCAAATTTATAATAACTTGATGTAATTGAAGCGACGCGTTCCATACCGCCGGTATCCCACAATTGCAGCTGCAAATTCAACGAAATTAACAACGAATTTAATTGAAAATAATGATTCACTTTAATATCACGATCGTTGGCGTGATACACTCGGTCATAATGGTCCAATCCAAGTGTCGACTTTCTGTCGGTTGCTGTTACAAATGTGTCGGTTGTAAAACGACGAAATATTGAACTCTTACCAACACCATATTCACCACACAATATCACCTTTTGTTCTGGTACCTTAATTGACGCCATTATTTACGGTAATCAATCTCAATTATCAGTCGTTTGAGGAAAACAATAACAAACCCGTGACAGCTGCTCGTGATAAGTTGGACCGCGTTCGCGAATAACACCCGAAATAACAGCCTCACATTAACTAATTAATTAAACTAAAAAATAATAATTACGATCATTGAATGTAATAGAGATGAAAATTTTGAATTCTGTGCTCTTTTACAAGTACTTCACCTACTAGTTGGCCATTCGGTGATTACGAACGTCGTAGCTTAGTTCATTTACTTGCTTGTCAATTGATAAATATTAAAAGTAGTAGAGTACGAAACAAGCTACGACTGTAGTTATTTAATCTATGGCCACCTACGCGTGAAATACCGTTGTGTCCCCAAATTTTACAAGATTTATTTTATTTCTGTACTTTCTCTACTTACACAAGAATTATTTGCAGTTTCTTGTAATTTTAATTGTAATTTCATGTAAATATTGCGATTATTAACGATTTTTTCAATATTTTAGAAATAAAACAAATCGTATATAAACTAGCGACCTCTATCGTTTTTTTTTCACAATTCTTTTTATAGCGCAATTTATGAACGCCACCTCATCGAATGACCAAAATTTAGAAATTTCAATAGATCAAAACAACAACATTATAAATCGAAAACGCAATTAATATAATTATCAATTAAATTTTACCAATTTGCTCTATTTTTATCTCAATTTTATTACAATTTCCGAATTACCAAACATTTTCGGGAAAATAACTGTAGAGTATTTGTTATTATAACAAATGCCATTGGCGCAATTTATCTTTTCCAAAACTTTTATTTTTCAAAGTTCTTTATTTCGATAAAAATGATTCGATTTATGTCCGAATACCACACGAAAATGTGGATTGATGGGCACTGTTTTGAAGTCAAAAAATTCCAAAAACGTTCAAAAATAATTAAAGGTATTTGGTTTCTTTCGCGGAAAAGTGAGGTTATGTTCGTTTGTTTTGATTGTAGAAAGCAATAAAAGCGAAAGTTTCGGCGATTTCTCATCGATATCAATCGAAAAATATCAAATCAGTACAAATGAAGCCGGTAAATTCTTTACGAAATTCCGTCTGCCATTGTACGTTCGTTTAATTAGCAAAATTGTATTTCTAATTGATTTAATTCTAGCCCTTATTATGGAAAATTACAGAAATTTCCACATTTAGATGTGAAGAATTTGGAAAACAACACTAAAACGAGCATTTTAATTCCGAATATCGACAGTCAACATTTAACTATTACCGGTGAGACTCGCGAGAATATCATCGATGCAAGAAACGAGTTGCATTCGATTATTAGCGCAATTAGAGATGAGTATAGGGCGCTACAATTCATCTCAATACCGACAACAAGCGGGGAGATTGTTGAGAATTTTAACAAATTCAAAGTACCGATGAGTGATGCACGAATTTTTCAATTCTCAATGAATTTGGTTGCAGGAGACGATTTTGAACGGCGACAAAATCGATGGAATGGAAGAATCGATTTTCATCAGTCCGAAAAAATTGCATCTAACCATTGCTGTTTTCACATTATTGGACGATCATGAAAAACAGGAAGCCGTGAGGGCTTTAAATGATTACAAATCAACAACTTTAGAGTATTTATGACTGCATTACAACAAAACTAAGCATTAATTTGTTAAAATTGTAGCCCTTTAATTAAAAAACACGGGCCGATTCAAATCAAAATATCCGGATTGGATTGTATGAACGCTAATTTGAAAAAAGTCAACGTGCTTTATGCAAACGCCAAAATTGAAAACGAAACCGACGAGCTGAATTTACAGAAAATCGCCAACGATATTTCCGATCATTTCTACCACAGGGGTAATTGGAAATTTTCAAAAAAGCATCGATTTATATTTAAACAATTTTAGGTTTAATTTGCCGGTATCAGGATAATGTGAAACTGCATATGACTTTAATTAATACGAAATACAGAAAAGTGGCGAATAGTCCGAAGAAGAAACGTTGGAATAAAAGCCAAAGTTTCGATGCTACTGCAATTATCGAAAAGTACAAAGATTACGATTTCGGTACTTGTCAGTTAGATTCGATACATTTATCGATAATATCCACAATAGGTGCAGGCGGTTTTTATAAACCTTTAGCGGTAATTAACGTTGGTGCGGAAAATTGAGGTTATATCAACTTAACCTCAAAATTTATCTTTTAAATTTAGAATAAGTATCGCAAAATACAAAGGCTACAATTTTGGAACGTGCTAATTAGATCGATACACTTATCGAGTAGTTGAAGACGGTTTTTATAAACTTTTAGCGATAATTAACGTAGGTGTAGAAAATTGAGGTTATATCAACATAACCTCAATATATCTTTTTAATTCAGATTTTATAATGGAATTTGAAATACTAACAAACGATAAATGTACAAATTATGTGAAACAAGTACCTGTTTTTGATAGGAATTTATCGTATAATGATTTTTCTAACAATAGTTTATTGAACAATCATCCGTGTATTATCCGTAATATCGCCCAAAATTGGGAAAGTTTCAAATTTTGGCTGGTAGATAATCAAATTAATTTTAATTATTTAACAAATAAATACGGTGATTGTAACGTTACGATTTATAATTGTAACGAAAAATATTACAATTCACATAGAACTGAAAGTGTAAAATTTGTGCAATATTTGAACGAATGGGCCAATAAAGATTGTCGTTTAAAATACTTAAAAGACTGGCATTTAAAGAACCAATTCAAAAACGACAATTTCTATCAAGTCCCGATTTATTTCGCTTCTGACTGGCTTAACGAGTATTTAGTTGGAACCGATCAGGACGATTACCGGTTTGTTTATATGGGACCGAAAGGCACTTGGTATTGTAGAAAATTTACGGAAATTTGTGGATAAAGAATTGTTTCCAGGACGCCTTTCCATGCTGATGTTTTCGGCTCTTACAGTTGGTCGGCGAATGTTTGCGGTAAGAAACGTTGGCTGCTATTTCCGCCAGGACAAGAGGAATCGTTTCCGAGACAATCTAAATAATTTACCATTTGATATTTCTGAAATCTACCAAAATGCAGACCATTACGTAAGTTGAAAGTTTCAATTTTTGATTGTTTCAACTTAAAAAATAGTTTGAGGTAATTCAGAATGGTGGTGAGGCGATTTTCGTGCCTTCAGGCTGGTACCATCAAGTTTGGAATTTGGAGGATACAATTTCGATAAATCACAATTGGATCAACGGTTGTAATATCGAATATGTTTGGAAAATGCTGGCTGTTAGTTTAGAAAATGTTCAAAGAGAAATTGATGATTGTAAGGAGATGGACGATTTCAAAAATCATTGCCAAATTATGTTGAAAGCGTCATACGGTATGGATTTTTACCAATTTTTCGAGTTTCTCGAATTTATAGCTAGGAAGAGAATGGCGATTTTATCTGGAGAAATTTCTAACGTTCTATTTCATGGTCATAAATTGGGCAGGAATCACGCAATTTTCGATTTAAAATCCATCGATAGAGTCTTGACGAAATTTCTACAACATCAAGACTGTGTTGAAGTATTCGATACAAAGTTACACGAAGAAATTAAAGATTATTTATTAAAACCACCCTGTACTAAGCGCCAAAACGAAGGAGACAACAAATAAAATGAGTATTAAAGTTTGCTTGCCATAGAGCACTCCACAGCTCCGCTACTAACAAAATTATCAATCTCTTCATCGGAATAGCCCAAACTTTGCAAGACTGATTTTGTGTGTTCTCCACGACGTGGTGACGGTTTTTTCGCAACCAATCCACCGGGTGTCTCGCTTAGAATCGGCGCCGGTCGCGGTACAATATTCCCATTGATTTTTTCAAAAGTTTGTCGTTGCTTATTGTGCGGATGATCTGCAACTTCATCTAACGATAGAACCGGCGTTACACACGCATCGATTTTATCGAAAATTTCACACCATTCATCGCGAGTTTTCTCTTTAAATTTGCTCTCGAAAATCTTTTTACCATTCTCGAAATCAAATTGCGACACATCATCCGAATTCAATTCCAAACCTTTCAAGAGATTCTCATAAAATTGTGGTTCAATTGCACCGACTGCTACATATTTCTTGTCTTTAGTTTCGTAAACTTCATAGAAATGGGCACCGGTATCGATGATGTTTTTACCGCGCTCGTTACCCCAAATTGGTAAATTTTGGGCGCGGAACAACCAACTGCCTATATAAGCAGCCCCTTCAACCATATTGCTATCAATAACTTGGCCACGATTCGATTTTGTGCGTTCGAATAGGGCTACAAGTATTCCAAAAGCGCACATTAAACCGCCGGCTGCAAAATCTCCAAGTAGATTCACTGGCGGTACGGGTTTCTCCCCGAGTCTACCAATTAACGACAACATTCCAGATAAAGCGATGTAGTTAATATCGTGTCCTGCACGCTTGCAATACGGACCACTTTGACCGAACCCAGTTAGACGAGCATAAATCAATTTTGGATTGTCTTTCAATAAAACATCGGGACCTAAGCCGAGTTTTTCCATGACGCCCTTACGGTACGGTTCTACTAGGACATCGCTTGATTTGCACAATCTTCTCAAAATACTTACACCCTCTTTGGATTTTAAATTGATAGCAATCGATTTTTTACCATTACTTGATACATCCACGTCTATACTGTTGCCCACCTGGAATTGGATTTTTTTATTAAAAATTACGATTGTTTAGACAAAAAAATACTCGATCGACACGCAAAACAGAAGCACCAAAATCAGCGAGTACCATACCACAATAAGGCACGGGGGCTAATCCGGCCAATTCTATAACTTTTATGCCCTTTAGAGCCATAATTGTTACGAGTTTCTAGGAGCGATTGTCTTAATAAATAGACAATAAATGCTTCGTAATTCAAGGAAATGTTCGATAAAGCACATTTATCATGTAAAAATGGTAAATCTGAGTTTACAAAACGCAATTATTATCAATATTCATATATAATTAAAATCTCAAAGTTCGCAGGAGGAAAGTTAAAAAAGAGCAACATTGCCAGATCTTTTCTATAATCCCAGTCTTATGTGCATATAATCGCAAAATATTCCTTCTTTTGATAAAATAAAAATGTAGTTGAACACATTTGTAACAAGTTTTGTAACAAATATTGACAAAATTGCTAAAACTTTTGAAATATTTCAATAATTATTTGAATCTGGCAACGTTGTACTTTTATCTAAATGAATCATAACCTCAAATTTCGCAAACATCAACATAACCTCTTAAAATGTGCGACTTTAAATGGATTACCCAAGCAATGAAATTTTATTTAAACGAAAACGAATACCACCACAAAACATTGTGATACGTTTAATAGAACGCGAACGTTTCTCCTATCGGAAACCGGGCACACACTTCCATACGGCACGACAATTTTATCAAAACATCTTTCCGAATTTCACCGTAATCAACGTCGAGAAACCGCCGTGTTTCTTACGGAAATTCAGTCCGGACGGTAAATATTTCATTGCGTTCTCATCGAACCAGACGGCATTGGAAATTTACACGTACCGAGGAGCAGCCGCTGCGGCCGATCTGTACGACTGCCACGAACGCAACGCTGATCCAAATCCGGGCACGAAACGACAGGAGATTAGTAGGAAGATTTTCGAGAGGATCTTCAAGGTTTAGCGCCGGTTATTTATGAGTTTTTAGTCGTTAATTATCGTTTAATTGCAGTTGAAACACGTAGTTCACGTTACTCAAGGCTCGGAAGAATTGAATCGGGAATGCAGCCTGTTCAGCGATGATGGTCGTTATGTGATTATCGGTTCGGCGTCGTTTATACCGGAAGAGATTCGTCCGCATTTCTATGAGATTTACACAAATAATGAATCAGTAACACCAAATCCACAATCACCTTTAGAAAACTATACTTTACATTTAGTCGATTTACATTTAGGCAAATTATGTGATACCAGACAATTTAAGGTCGATAAAATCTTTTTATCACACAATCAAGGTTTATATTTATATAAGGATATATTGGCTGTGTTATCCGTACAACATCAAGTCATTCATATTTATCAAATATTGGATGGTATGTTTGTTGATGTACGCAAAATTGGGCGTTTCTGTTTCGAAGATGATTCGTACTTTTATAATTTGGTTTATCCGACCGAACGTGCGTTTCGAGATTTATCAATCAACTCGTTAAAACATCGTCTGTTAACGTTTCTTTACAAGCGAGCTATTAAGATTAGCGAACAGGATAAAAGTCCGTTAGAGATACGGAAATTCTTCCATTATTTTAGCAATTATAACGCTTTGAAATTGTGGAAAATGCAATTATTGGATGAGAATCATTTATTAATTAAATATGCTAGTGAAGATGTTGTTACATTAAAGTGTACTGATGCTAATCTACAGCCGTCATTTTTTGTTGTTTACAATATGAAAGAAAGCCGAATTTTGGCGATTTATGAGAATACATCGACCAAATTATTGGATTTATTCGAGAATTTCTGTGATTCGTTCAGGAATGCTTGTATCAATAGTGAAACTCAATTCACCTGTAGTCCATCGAACAATATCTACGCTCGAATTCTACAACAAAGGTACCACATTTAAAATAGCGTTTGTTTCCTTATCAAATTCGTATTTTCCAGATTTAAACAAACAATAGTCAGTGCCAAATACGGCGGCGAAACGGAGGCAACTAAACGTCTACTAGCGCAGCTACCGATCAGTGCCCAATCGTACAGCAGTTCCCCATATTTGGACTTATCGTTGTTCAGTTACGACGACAAATGGGTATCGGTGATGGAACGGCCGAAAACTTGCGGTGAATACCCGATACGGTATTGGTATCTTTTTATTATTCCCCCATTCAATAGAATTATTCCATCGGCAGGTTCTATGGACGGGGTTCGGGTTTTCTGAAATTCCAAATCTTCGCCGGCGGTACAAAACTACCGTATCCATCGCCGCGCCGTTTGGTTGCCTTCACCTTTCATCCGACTGATCCGTTTGCGATTTCCGTACAAAGGACCAATGCTAATTACGTTGTTAATTTCCATCTACGACAAGATCCGGGTTTCGGTGATAATAATTTCTTTGAAGATTGTTATGTTGTTGAGTAAATAAAATGAATTGGATAATAGTTTTTATTATCGAAAAAAAATAAGCGAATAACATTTGTAAATTAATTAGAATATGGAACAAAAATAACTAAACAACAAAAAAATTCACAGCAAACAGCCATTGACCAGACTCTTGATATTCTTGGATAACATAAAAAAATCGAGAAAATGTTGCAACTATACTAGCAATCTACGAGAGAACTAATTCTATCGCACCTGGAACGCAAGTACAAAAACCCAGGCGCAATATTCGAGAAATATCGTTAACAAAATGAATAAATTATTAAATAAATTAAATGAAATATTAGTAACGTCAGTCAAAATTAAATCAGTTAGTTTCCATTGGTGGTTAATGGAGATTTCCCATTGTTTTTCCTAAATACAGATAGTCACATCACAACTAAAATTAGGACTTTTCGTTTTTCAACAATACTTTAAACTCTTTGATAATTAACAGAAAGTTTGAAGAGAGAACGGAAAATTGATTAACTTTGATATAGAAAAAGTATCAACTATCCAATAATTTTAAAAGTATAAAATTTCCCATCAAAAAGTTTCATTTTTTCTTTATAAATCGCATTTTGAGCACTCCTATTACTATAATTAATTATTATTTAATTTTATTAGAGTATATTGAAAGAAAAAATAACTAAAGTGAAGATTTAAACGGAAATTACTTGAAATATCGTTGATGGTGTCTTTTTGTTTGTCAAACATCGGAAGGATCCACGTCTTCAGCACTGACAACACCGGTGGTTTCGGTGGTGCGAATCGACAGATATTCTTTCGGATTAAAGAACGATTCTCCACTCTGAAATTCCATTCGTTATCAATTCAAAAATTAATAATCACTTTAAAACTTACGTTTCTGGTAAGGAAGGGGTATTCCTTCGAGATTCGCTCCCAATCGGTCGGTACCGCTAAACAGTACGGCGACATGGCTAAGTGAGCCAAAAATTCGATCGTGTACACCAAATTGTTGCTATTTTTATCATTTAAGGATTCCGTGGGCGATGTTTTTCCTTTCATAATTTCCTCGATTGACGCATGTGGTTTACGCAATTTAATTTTCCCATCTAATTTGAAACACAAAAAAAAACAGAAAAAAAACTATTGGAAAATAAAAATAACATAAAATAAATTATACTCCATTTTATTGAAATTCCACTATCAAGTTAACACAAGAGAAGAGAAAAAGAAAGAAAAAACCACTACAATACTTGTAAAGGATTTGTTTCTAATTACCTGTTTCATCAGTTTGGCCGTTTATTACAACTGTACTACCTGGTGATGGTAGTGATTCGGGTGGTGATAAAGGCGCAGCATTCATTTCAACACTTGTGACAATCGGCTGTGGTAAACTATCAAAACTGTAGAATTGATCGTGGATTGGTTCACCAGAAAAATACTCTTCTAGTACCAATTTACTGGTCTGTAATCGTAAAACTTCGATTAAAACCCATTTCATTCACTTGATTATTTAATAAGCGATTTGAAAAGATTTATAGGAGGGTTAGTAAGTTGTTTTACTAAAATTTGAACCTTATAAGCTCATCGGTAAGTTGGTCAAAAACGCTCATTTTAAGTAACGACATTGCATTCTGGAATAAATGCCATTTCGTATCAAATAAATCATTCTTGAGTCATTTGAAATGTTTAATTTTCCAAAATCGCGACATAGTCAGAAATTGGCCAACTTCCAAATGAGCTACGAGGCCCAAATTGTGCCAATTTCTCGAATTTCTCGTCAAATAATGGCAATTGGCATAAGAATTGTATAATTTTAGGTGAATAATGTAGATTAGATAGTTTTAATTACCCGAACTAAATCGAGATTGTCACCGGTGATCTTGATAGTATTCCCACCAACAACAACACTATATTTGTATTCACCAATATTAGCATCATTAGTACTTAGACTGTGGATTAAAGCTCTTGATGCTCTTGCTGATGATGGCAATGGACTATCATCAGAAGCTGATGAATTGATACTTGAACTTGAGCCTGTTAATGGCCCACCGACAGTCGCACCCTGTTCACGTACTGGTGAAGCATTACGTCTTATTGTATTCTCAATTAATTGTTTTGCATGACTGGAAATTTAGAAAATTTTTAATAAATCAAAAACCAATAAAATAAAGCAGAAACTCACTTAATACTCTCCTCGTTAGCACCAGTTATTTGGACTAAACGTTCCTTAGCGCCTGGATTAACTGGAATTTGTTAAAAATCACAAGTTAGTTGAATCTATTTGAGAAATAAAATCGACAACAAATCGAAAATTACGAAATTAACTGGGACATGCCCGTGGTTATGCTAGAAAAATAAATGAACACAAGCATTATCAATTGTTAATAATATTGAAATTAGTCCTTTTTCCATGTTATTAGATTATTAACAATTGATTATATCAAAATAAAATTAGTTATCATTTCACTAGTTGTAAATAAATAAATTTGGAGAATTAAATTAAACAAAAAATAAAAACGACACAGACGTAAGTGCATTAAAGAAATTCGTTAAACAAGCTCTTTTTGGTTCGATTTTTTTTTTGGTATGTGCGTGTAAAAGCTCAGTTTTACCTCGCTGAAACGATATAATTGTTTCACTCAATTCCTCAATCATATGAACACGCCTTCCTTTGATACCCATTACTATAATCAACAATTTGAAATATTTAAATCGAATTCAATAACATACAAATATAAACCTTGTTTAAATCTATTTAGAAATGATATCCGAAAATTTACCTTTTCCAGAATCAGCATTCCTTATAACAACTTCATCTTTACAATACTTCCTACCAGGTATTCTTGTCGGTTTACTAAATTTGCCTGATGGTTTTATAATTTCACCCGGTCCTAACAATGGTGGTGATGTTGATGTTGCCATCGATGAACACATTGATTCTGATAGACTTGTAGCCGAATCTGATGTATCAATCTAGAAATTTTAATTTTAAATTAGTTGCAAATTAAGTAATGAATTTTAATATTTTACTTGTGAATATTGTGTGACTTTTCGGCGATAATACTGATTCATTACATCAGTACCTTTCCATCCTTTGGCTCGTAATTCGATTAATTCGAGTAAATGTAATCGTGATAATAGATCGACGCGTATATCGTCCTGGGCTTTGTCGCGGAATATTTTAAAAGCATGATCCAATTGTTCTTTGAATAGTATCTCAAGATAAGCACCATATACCTGTTCATTATTGAAAAACTGTATAAAAATTATCGCCGAAATTATAACGGCTGTTGTTTTGGTTATTTATGAAGAGTCCCCATTTCTTTTATTTCAAATTGAAGTTAAAGATGTTCATAGAAACAGAAAATTAACAAGCTTACAGGAAATTTCAGAGATATTTGGAAAGCGCTTTAAATTTGCTATGTACTGTGAAAAATTATTGGAAAATTGATAATATCGGCTAAATTATAATGGAAAATATGAGAAAATTGAGAAAAAACATGCCGCAAAATTTCGCCTGTAATTTGGAATTTAATTGAAGTTTTCCAGAATAAAAACTATCTTAGGGCAGGATTAGAAGTGGGTGAAAAGTGTAAACTTTGATGAACGATTTTTCGTTCATTTCTTAATGAAAATTCCAGTTTTGGGGTCGTTCGTAGGAGGATTTTAAGCTGCATAAGAAGAACTTTCTAGTTTTGGAAATTTTGAGTTATAAATAAAAATCTAGAAGCATGTGTATTCTTAAATTTGCCCCCATAACTCAACTTATATCAATTTGTTTATAATGAATCAGGTTTAATTGTTAATTCGCAATCGAGCCAGTAATTTTCCGGAAAATCAAGAAAAAAGGCAGTTTGTTGAAGTTGTTCTAAATTTTAAACAGAGAATTAAGTCACACTTTCGGAAAACTTATACACGGGAATTGGGGTAATAGAAAACGGTTAATTTTTAAAAATTTGGGGAAATTCGTTAGCCATTTTCACATAATTTGCACCAGGCTTTTTTCCGTTTATAGACAATTTTTGGGCTTTAAAGTTATACTGCTGTTATGTGGAAAATTTCTGTTTTCTAAGCAGCGCGTTCATGGGGGTATTATCACAATTTTGCGGAACCAGAAACGGAAATCCGCAACATATCTGCTCAAAACTAATTACAGGAGCGCTTTAAACTCCAATAAATTGTCGAAGTTTACTCAATTATTGCATTTTTTCCATGAATACAGAAATGAGTGCTCTCCATAAATAGTTGTTTATCGATATTACCTTGAGATGTTGGCAAAGATTGATAATACTATCCTTATAGGATATATTCGAATCGTTGAAATTTGAAGCTAGTAGAGCTGCGACTTGTTCTACGGCTTGTAGAACATTCTCAACTAAATCAAAAATTTCAAGATTAATTCGCAAATAACTCAAATAATAAATTGTGAAGAACATGCACAAATTCTAGGCCACTAACTTGAATTTTTTCTATTAAAAAAACGCATACACTCAACGAGTTTTTCTTCTCGTAGAATGTGTGCTAAAATTACTGTGTACTATTCATCGTGTTATCAATGCTGATTCTACTGATAAAAGTCTAGACGCATCTTGTTAAGATCGATCGACCTTCACCGTGAACTTGGCCAAAATTAACCTCTTCGCTTTTTTATTTGGACAAAAATTTAAATTCGCAGCTTCTCTATTAATATTAATGAATTTTTTTCGAAATTTTCCACAAAATCGTTTACCTGTTGACATGACCCCATCTTGACGTAATTTATTCGCTAAAATCTGTGCCTGACTGTGCGATTTCATCAATTCATGCTTTTTCGGGTGTTTCAAACGGGACGATATGCCCATAGACATAGTTGGTGTTGTTTCGTTATCAAAATTTTGAAAACAAAGACTCTTACGGATCCTGAAATACAACAAAACAAAAACAAAATTTTCAGTTGTACCAAAAAAAGTTAAATGAGTCATTGGTAAAAACTTTTACTTTGTGTGGTGCGACAGAATGGCTTGCATTAAAAATTATTTTTGGTTATTTAAATCCCAATTAGATAGGAATTAATATTTGCAAAATCAACATTTCGAATGACTGTTAATTACTGTTATTTTTTCTATAATTAATGACATCATACCTTGTTTTATTTTAATAATTAATTAGGGGCAGCCAGACGCAACTCGTACAGCTGTGCTGTACGCGCAATAAAAAACGAGATGCACCGTGTTGCCAACTACACAATCACCCGGAAAATTCGGTAGATTTTCGGGAAATTCTTTGAACTCTTTGGAAAATTGGAATTTTCGCCGAATTGTTCCAACAAAAATTATAAATTACGGAACTAGAATAATCACCGCTAACGCGTGGACATTATTTGATTACAAAATTAAAGCTAATTTGCCAATATACGATTACTCGGCTATTATTTTTTAAATAATAAACCAATTTCGAATTACAAATTGAATTTTCACGTACAGCGCAATAGAAATTCGAATTATCCGATAAAATTCAATTGCTCTATTATTCGACGTTAATATAATTTTCTTGAACAATTCAATAATTAACGAATCAATAGAAATTTCGTTAATTTTATGTTATAATTTGTTATAAATAAACATTGATTTCAATAGAAAATAATCATAAAAAAATACTAAAATTTCCCCAATTATTCTCTGATTAATTCATAAATCTGGCACGGTTGCATTTGCACTGGACCTGCTGTGAGGCGCTAATTTCAAAATTAAGGTCAAATCAATATGGATAGAATTTATTAAAAACGCCTCTGAACAAACAATATCAAATAATTTGCTAATTTTCCCTAATATTTTTAAAAAATATTCAAACATAACAAGTTTTCGTCAATAAATAAAATAAGCAATGATAATATCAAAAATAGATCCAATACAATTTCTAAACAGAAATAATAAAAAATTCTCAATACTGATTTCAACTATTTCTACTATTAATACGCTTAGACACATTGAATAAATTCGGTTTGTTAACAGATTTTGTTCTATTTTCAATAAATTTAAGCATGTACCTTGGAAATGTGCGCTTTCAAATAACCAGGACTTTTAAATAATCGATTACACAATTTACATTGGAAACTTCTCAATTGAAATTGTTGCCGTAATTGCGGATTAATATACGGATTGTTACGGGTCCGACAACGCATATTGAATTGTGAAAAAGTCTTGTGTTTATCGAAATTATCAACTAATTTATCCAACAATTGTACCGAACTTGTTTGTTGTTCTTGTTGTTGTACCAAAAAATCATTACGTTCCTCTTTTATAAAAATCCGCCGAGGACTATATTTATTATCAGCAGTTTCGATATAATAATTAGTGTTATTATCACTATACGAACTGTCTTCAAATTCGATAAATTCCTGTTTTATTTTTATATCAGGCTCCACTATCACTTCTTCAAATCGTAAATCGCTCTCTTCCTGTGGTATTGTATTGAACATAATTTCATCATCGTCATCGTCATCATTATCACCACTTTCGTCGCATAAATCATTACGATTTTCGATTAAATACAGAATAGTGTGCTGGAAATCGGTGAAATTATCAATGAAGAAAGTTTTCGTAAAGTTAACAAGTCTAGCTAACGGACTATCAATTAATTCGTTCTTATAACGATCGATTTTATAACCGAAATTGTAATTCTTTGTAAATTCGATAATATTCTTTAAACCGCCACAATTATTCCCGATATTTTTCTTTCTAGATTTAGATTTTTTCTTTTTTTGTACACCGTTTTTCTTAGCTGTCAATAATTTTTTCAACAATACACAACGCTGTTTCTTCGATATTCGTTTCCTTCGGTATCTAGTTTCGTAATTTTGGTAATAATTGATAATTATATTCCTGTTATCGATACGTAACGGTGTTAAAGTGACTCGTAATTCGGAATTGACGAATTTCTCGTCATTGATTTTGTTCGATATTAGTTCGTCTAAATAGCCTTGTAGGATTTTCGTGGATTGTTGGCATAATTTTTGAAAATCGTAGGAAATTCGCAATTTTTTTATGCATTGCAAACAGATTTCTCTCGATAGATTTTCTTTATTGTTGTTATCAACCTTGAATTATTTAGCAAATTAGTAAAACAAAAAAATCAATATAAGGTCAGATATGTCAAAAAATATAATCGTCAAACAATTTTATTATTTACCATTTTCATGAAAACATCCAATTTTTCACTGAACCGAATCGAATCCAAATCGATTGTATCAATATCAGTTAATTGTACACCGGTTCTTATACATATCCTACAAAATTTCGTTAAATAATACATTATTTATGTTGTTAATTTCTTTGAAAATTTTTTCTCTATTGTTTTTATGTCAATCATAAGTATCATATGTCAAAATGTCACCAGCTGTCATCTGTTTGCGCATCATAATAAAATGACAACTGTACAGCCAACTTTGATCGAACTACAACAATTCGAAATCACCAGTAATTTCCGATTTATCAAGTTGGCAAAAACCCGATCATTTCAGAAATAAACCTGATATTCAAGAATACACAAATATTCTTCATTCTCTTCCACTCAACTACATCACATTTCAATATTGTTATCTTTGTTGGATCTAGTTTTGTATGAATTCGACTAAAGGAAACAAGTTGGTTAACTTGTCGGCGGGAAAGTTAAAGTTTTTTAAAAGTAATTCGCAATAATGACAATTTCTGAAATATCTTCAAGATTGTAGTGAAATCGTTGATTGTCGAAATAAGAGGATTATATTGCCATGTTAGAGTATCGTAAATTAAAACAGGGAAAACCAGGATTTTACAACAGGGTAGAACTTTTGTCGGTACGCTTTGATTTTGAACAAGTACCGAAAGTTATTTATTGCTGTCTATTGAATTACAGTCGGTTGTAAATGTTTAACAAAGAGATTTCCAGGTTAGAAAAGAAACAGATGTTTTTCAGCGAAACAGCAGCACTTAAAATGCTTACGGCCAATAAAATATTAACTGTACCACGGTAATTCTCCTCGTAGAAAGCTGACTTTGTGAAAATAAGTCGACTTCTTGTTCGTTTTCCTTCAAAGGTAACGATCAAAACCGTCTAACATTTCAAATAAATCTTGAAAGTGTATTTTATTTGAATGAAACATTAAATGGAAATTTGAATAAGTTTCTTCAAAATTTATTCACAATTCGCGGTCGGATAGCAATCTGCATTACCGATAAACAATTGAAACAAGAAACCTACGAGCAGAAATACCGCCGTACTTATATATTTGATAATAAAAAGCATTATTTACAACTTTGGAACCTTTTGCTTTGAAACAATGAAAAATTTTTATGTTCATATATACACATTTTTTTTATTTTGATAAGTTTATCGGATCTACTTCTGAGAATTGGCAAAGTTGAGAATAAAGCGGTAGCCTATCAAACAAATCAGCGTATTTATCGTTTGTAAATTCTTCACGTGCATGATAAAGGATTTTAAAAGAGACCATACGAAGGTAATTGGTTTTATTCTAATTGAATCTAATGACGTATCGTGTAATCCACTAAAATTCCTAAAGTTTGTTTGATTTATTCTTTGCTCAACAAAAAGTTTCCTTTCTGTGTTATCTCGAAAGAATTTATTCAAGTAAAATTCGATTAAATTTGCACCTTTCTTGGATTCACGCTAAACTGTTTAATAGCCGATTAAAATTAATTAATCCACTAATAATTAAATAAAAACAGAAAATTACTGACCTGAGCAATCTAGCGTTCGCCAAGTTCTTCCTGGGATAAGTCGACATCTTGTCGATTTCAATAAACTTCTTCAACAGAAGAAACAAACTAAAAATTAAATACGAAGGGCTATCTAACCTAATAGACACGACTAGAATAAGCGTTGAAGTGATTTTTTTCAAATTAACACTTCCTTTATACGATTCCGCAAACTACCCCTTCTTCAATTGTAGCTGGGTGGGAGCAAAAAGGGGTGGTGATGGATAGAAATCAGATAACGAATTATCTATAACGAATAGTATCCCATTTCCAATACAGAAGAAATAAATATTGAGCAAGGACAATTTTAACGAATTCTTGCCTTCTTGCTTCAATATGCTTATCAATCAGATTTATGTTAGATAAAATAAACACGTCTGAGTGTTTGTAGATTTGAAAAACTGCTGAAACACAACATTTTACAGTTGAGAAGTTTTCACTATTTAACAGCTTCGAAATTGTAGTCATAACGTTTTGAATTAATTGCCAACTTTACAGTTCCAAGGTCTAGTAACTTCTATATAGGAACGTATGGTAAAATTTCTATTTTTACAATGGTATCACTAGCAAACTAAATGATATTCATTTGTTTACAAATCAGAAGTATAACCTCAAGTTTTATATTTGTGAACTTATTTTTAATGATTTTATTTTAGAGCACTCTCATTGCTTTATTGTGTTGATTTTTATTACGTTTTAGTGACATTTTTGTGTAATATACCGTTTTATTGTTTCTTATTTAAATATACATAAAAAAACAAATCCGAATCAGGGTTTTATCCCCAAGCCGCCTCTGTATTATTTTGTAAATATTTAAAATATAGTATAGTTTTATAACTACGCCGTTTTTTGTTGAATTTACTTTATTTAAAAATTGTCAATTATATTTTTTTATGATTTTCAAAAATTCAAAATTAACCTGAATTTGGCAACACCGGTTTAAGAGCTACACTTAGATACGTCAACTTAGGTTCCTAGATTAACGGTAAAATTGACAGATATTTGCCACATATCGTTGACGTACGCCGACGTGTCTGTTTTCACTCCGGAATTGTCCTCTGATTCGATACAATTTCAATCATTTACAATTGAAATTTGCTATCGTTGACACCTGAATTATTTTAAAATTGAATTACTTTATAAATTCGCTAAAAATGGTAAGTTAAAATATGTTGGTTTAATTCAGAATTTTTCTAAACATTAGTGTTGTGTATTTTTAGCCAGCTGCTGCTAGTGCAACCTCTGTGGGCGCCGGGGGTAGATCCCCCTCGAAGGCTGTGGCACCACGTTCGTCAACAGGTGGTACCGTTAAACAACGTAAAACAACAACCACAACAGCGGCCAGAAGCCGGAATACTGGTGCTGGTTCTGGTGGTATGTGGCGATTCTATACTGACGATTCACCCGGCATTAAAGTGTAAGTTCTCTGTAGTTTGATTATTTTGGATATTTTAATTATTCGGTTTTGTATGTTGTTGGTTTTACAGAGGGCCCGTACCAGTTCTAGTAATGTCGTTGTTGTTTATTGCTTCCGTTTTCATGTTACACATCTGGGGTAAATACACAAGATCGTAGAAATAGAGTTAAGACCATTCCTTTTCACAGTTAATTTAAAATTGCATTTTCATATTATATTCGATTTTATATTGTTACAATATAAATATTTACTATAAGTAATTCAATTTGTTTATACCCTTCTCCATGTCAAATTCCTCCAATTAAATCGTATTACGATTGTTCAATCGGTGACAAAAATCGGGTAAAATTATGTAAATTTATTTCGCTATCGTAAACGGTACACTTCTGGATGTTTACATTTATATTTTTAATAAATTACAGTAATTTTCATTATTAATACAACATAGTTTCTTTAAAAAAATGTATTTGATTTAAAACTAGCTAGAATTAATGATAAAGAATTGTGATGTATACCTGTCCAACCCAAATACAAACAAATACGAGAGGAAAGATCGCGTAAATATAACAAAATTACAGCACCATTTTCCATTATTACAACAATGATTTAAACTAATCCTAAAATAGTTTTATTCTATACAGTATTGATTCTTTGTTGCTTTTTTACAATAATACAAATAGTTTTTTAAGTACTTGTCTTTCTGGTGATTTGAAATTATCGTCATCGGAAGAACAGTTGGTTGGACCATCAAGGTATGAATTGACAAGTAACATCATATAATTTGCAGTCTTACACTAATTTTTTATCAAATCAACAAAGTGTACATAAGGAAAATTGTTTTCTGTTTTTTGAGCTAAGGATGCTGAATATTGCTACAAAATTACAACATTTTGTAAAGTAAAAATGGGCAAAAAGGAGTTTCCAATACAGAAACTATCAAAAAAACTACAACAATATAATAATAACAATAATTATAAACATAAGCAATTGTTTGACGAAAGTGCATTCGATAAATATTCACAAGTTTTCTAGTATTATAAATAGAGCTGAAAATAATATATACAGTTTGTAGATTAATTTTTTCTTATTTCTCGACTATACAAGGCAAAAATTTGCTTAAATAAAATGCAAATTCTCAACAATTCGCTTATGGAAATATCACACAATGTACACTGAGAGACAGACATGCGTACAAACATACGCACACATACAAAATCTGTTCGTTTGCCCACATTTAATATGATGATTGCGGTCTAAATAGGAAAAATGCCGAATTTCAGGAAGCGTACATTCTATTAATTTCCTGTCTATAACGATCTTGAATATCTTTTCGTTTCAATTTAAATGCAGCTGTAACTAAACCAGTATCAGGCGACCAAACTTCAGTTACTAATTTTACAGCAGCTGGTAATTCGAATTTCTCCAATTTACCTAAACAGATACAAATTAATTAAATTAATTAATAATTAGTATAAATTTACTTTTCTTTCCATGTTCGTTAACTTCTTGTATGAATAATTTTTCAACATTTGGCGATTTACATAAATCTTCAAAACTCATATCGCCTAAACCTTTCTTTTTCGCCAATTCTCGTAATTGTTGTTGATTTGGTACAACCAATGCAACACAGAATTGTTTTGTTGAATCACCATAAACACAAATATTGTCAATTAATGGGCATGTTTTCAATTCAGCTTCAACTTTACCCAACGATACATATTCACCAGCTTGAAGTTTAACAAGATCTTTCTTACGGTCTAAATTAACAAAAAAATTAATTAATTGAATAGAAATTAATATAATTGTAGTACCGATAATTTTCAAAACACCATCATTGTGTACTTCACCAATATCACCAGTTTTAAACCATCGAATACCGTCATCTTCAAAGAAATCTTCTTTAGATTTATCCGGCAGTTTATAATAACCGGCACTTATATTATCACCACCAATCATAATTTCACCTCTTGGATACGGTTTATCAGTTACACGATAATTGCCTTCTTCCCAATTGATTAATCTAATTTGACATGATGTTGTAGTAGCACCGACACGACCAAATTTCCTATCATAAGCTTCATAAAAAACACAATTTATTATTAATATTATGGATTAATTGAATAAAATTACCATCTTGAACTGTTGCACAAGATGTAGTTTCAGTTAAACCATAACCTTGTATGATTGAAGCACAAAGACAAGCATCCATTTGTTCATGGGTTTCGGGTGATAAGGGTGCACCACCGCATAAAATCAATCGAACACGACCCCCCAAAATTGTTCTAATTGCCTTGAATACAACTCTACAATCAAATTTAACAAATTACGAATAAATTAAATAATTTCTTATAAGACTTACTTATCGATGAGTGGTGTATTATAGCCACGTCTGAGCCAATTGACTTTATAATCGTAAGCAAATTTGAATAAAACTTTCTTAAAATTACCACCTTTACTGACTTTCTCTTGTATACTCTTCGATATTCTATCCAAAATCAACTGTAATAATAAATCGAAATTAAAATAAATTTAAAATAGTGTCGGAATTGTGAAATTTACCGGAACACTGGTCATACATGTTGGGTGTAAAACGGTAGCATCACCTTTAGTGCCGCGTTTTATTTTACTAGCTGTATCGATCATTGTTAATGCACTAGAATAACCAATTGATACACCGGTCATTAAACAAACAGTTTCGACTAATAATTCAAAAACATGGGCTAATGGTAAGAAACCAATCATAATATCATCTTCATAGATTGCCGTTGAATCACAGAATGCCTTCAATGTTGCTATTAAATTTTTATGTAACAATATCACACCTTTTGGTACACCAGTTGATCCACTCGTATACATGATAATAGCCGTATCTGACGGTTTCGGTGGTATTCCAACTACAATTATAAACCAATAAATTTAACTATTGATAGATAAAATATGAAAATACACACCGATTTTTGATTCGGCGCCTTTCTTCAAAACATCAGAAAACTTCAAAATTTCCACCCCATCTTTATATCCTTTCAAATCTAAAGTTTTCAATTGATCCTCCATATAGATTAATGTTTTAACTTTAGGTACCATCGAGAGGATTTTTTTAAATTTCGGCATCAAATCAAAACTTGTTACAACTGTTGTTACTTCAGTTTCATTAATACCATGAGCTATAGCCTCATCACCTAATGTTGCATAAATTGTTACTAATGGAATGTTTTGTTTGAATAAACCATGGGCGGCAATCATCCATTCGGCTCTAGTTTCAGCAAATATTACCATATTTTTACCCGGTTCATTACCCAATTCACGTAAACCTTTACCAAAATTGTCCGCCAACATATTCGCTTCGTAAAATGTTCGCCATTTATACACACCCATATTGTACTATAAAATTTAAAAATTAACAACAATCAAAATGATTTATTCGATTCAATACTTTTTTAAAGACACGTCCGTTCGGTTGCACTTCATCTTCTTCAGCTAGAATTTCTCTAGTACCCAAACAACGTTTATTTGCATATTTTCTAGCGACATATTCAAACATTTTCGCCATTGTATCGATACCTTCTTTGACCATTTCCACGTGTACACGTCCTGGTTCAGTTGTTGATTTATATGTAATGCTAACTGTATCTTGAGTTACAGCTTTGGCCTAAATTCAAATACAAAAATGTTTTGTCGTTAAATCAACTGCATAACAACAGAATTATACGAAGACATTCAAGTTAGTAACATCTCATGCTTATCTTATAAACGATTAGAGAAGAAAATATTTTTGCAAATAAAATAATAATTGAATTGATAAGAAATAATCATGCAATTAAATTAATAATAAAGCCTATAATTGTTAATATTTAAAAAGTTATTTAATTAGTAAAGCATACTAAATTAATAGATTTTTAATGAAGGAAAGAAATATCATTTCTCTTCCACCCCTGATGCATTGATTATCGATTAAACGGCCCATTAAAACTCAAATACCGTTCGGTTTTCTTTTATACATTAATAAACAAGGAATTTCATGAATACCTCGTAAGTTTTAGTTGTTGATACAGATGAATTATTATTAGTTATATCATTTTCTTTCATATCAATGCTAACATTGTTTCGTTGTTCTGTCTCGGTTGCAACAATAACACCCTATAAAGAATCATGTTGAACATAATAGTGATCGATTAAAACAAAATCATATACACCATAACCCTTTTTTTATTTCTTTTTTTTTACTAATTTCAAACGGATAATAGCAAAGAAACAACAAATTAAATTGAAAAGATAAAGCAACAAAAATTGTGATTGATTGTTGGAAATTTAGAAGAAAAAAAACACGAAAAAAACAACAATCACACATTAAGCTTTAATTATTTTTATAGATAAATAGTGATTATCCTTTCTCTTTACATGCAATTATTTTAATTTTAATTTAATTGAATAGAGGACAATCTAAACTGACCTTCTGCCTTTGGGCTAAGGCTCGTGTACGCCATGGCCTTTGGAGTATAACATAAACGGGGAATGTTAGGACATCATAAACGAAGGCTAGAGCTCTCAAAGCTCCGATCGCCAACGTTACACCAACTCCATCCATATCCCTGTAAATAACAAGAAAAATTATCAAATTGCCCATTAAAACTGTTTTATTAATAAATTCATGCATTTCCTTGAATCATAAACAGAACATAACAGAAAGCTTGTAATTTTTATTAGAAAACAATCAAGTGAAACAATAGTGATACTCGAAATGATTGCAAATCATTTCGACTTATTATCAGGTGCTTGAAAAATTTCGTCTCATTGGAATTTGACTCATTATCGTTCTATAATTACGAAGTGTTATTGTCAAATTTATAAAACAAAGTCCATTGGGGAAAACTATTGTTCAAGTAAAAGTGGCGAAATTTATAGAATCGGCGATAACAAAATTAAAAAATTATACTAACCCGATAGCCATCACCATTTTCGTATCCAAAGGCCAATAAGGGAAATTAATAATAAATAGAAAATAAAAGGGAGAAATTAAGCAAACCGTATAAATCTTGACGAGTACACAATGAAACACTGAGAAATAACGTGAACAATCGAATAAAAATCAATTTTATGTTGATAAAAAATAATTAACTGCCTCACAAAACCAACAAGATAGAACTAAAGCAACTGAACTACAGGTTTTCTATCTTAATTTTATATACACCTTTATCATATTTTTGACAATACTGATAACACTTGAAATTATTCTTCAAATTTCGGATTCCAAATAAACACTTTATAAAAAATAATTGTCGTTTCAATTTTATCAAAACTTAGAATAGTAAGATTATAGTTACTTTTAAATTTGAATAAATCCACGTTTTTGATACATGATAGAAATAAACCCGGATCCTTATCAATGCATCCTGTTTTAAGACAGGTCACTTATTGACCTATTTCATATAATCAAGGGATGAAGAGTAAAAGTCAAACATGCTTTATAGATTATCGTTCAAAAAGATACAAATACAGGCAGAAAAGCTTGAAAGAAAGTTGTTTTGGTGGAGAAGCTCCATGCGTTTTTTAAATTATTTTTAAACGTGCAATTCATTCAATTGAAATTTGAATGTTGCGAGAGAATCTACTCACGCTTTATCGTCTATAAACATCCTGATTGGTTTGTTTTTGAATTTGAATTTAACAGAGAACCCTCTGTAAATCACATAAATAGATTAGTTGGTGGTTATTTATTAAATTATTGCTCCTAGATTTCGAAAAGGCTATGTCACTAATTGTGGAAATAAATATGAATGATAATTCTGTGAAAACCATTATCTTTATAAAATATTTAATAACAAAAGGTGAGATTAATTTACTCGTTAGAACAGGTTAACTCTCCAAAACGAACTTTGATACTATATCGAATAACAACCTTTTTAAGAAAAAACCGATAAATAGATTAATTGAATTTTCATTTCAAATGAGTTATAAATAAACTACAAATGATTGTTTTATAAAATGTGGAAGATAAATCAAAATTCTGAAGGTCGTAGAAAAAATCCACAATCTCCATTCTTAATTAGCGCTATTATTGTAAAACTTTCGAAATTAATTGAGACTAATAAGAAATAATAATAGTTATATAAGAACACGCAAATTAAAAAAATAAATAAATTCTATAATTCAAATTGACCAAAACAAAACTTACGATAACATCGCTTTATCTTTCGAATACGAATTTATAAATGAATACAAAAACAATCACTATTCACTAACAGGAGACTTAATTCGTAATGAGTCGTTTCCATTAATGAGCCGTCTTAAAACCCCACACGTTATCTTATAAGCGATAACACAGTCGAGGAACTTCCCAAATAAATCACCCAATTCAAATGAAAAAAATAATAACACGGTGGACTTGGATCGAGACAACGAGACAGTGTCAAAGGTTGAAGGAAAATAAATTAATAATTACCGGATGTAAAAATAATAATAATATATCAATTTACATATTCATTGATTCATTAATACGAATTTTCAGGAACAACATGCTGTAATGATTGATAATTAAATGCTTATATGCAATTAATAGTGATAACAGGACAAAGGTTGTTTTTTTTTGATTTTTGTAATACCCAGTGCGAAGTTTGAAACGAGCATTACGCGTGATTCCAATTATTTTTTTAAAATTCAACTTCAATTGCTCGATAAAACAAAATCAATGTTTAATTATTGGCCACTATCCTTGATATTTTACACAAATTTAACAACAAACTCGCCTTGCCAACTTTATTTACTACAGGTTTAATTTAAACATATTGACTACTGAAATAAAATATGCTTATAGCTTTCCAAAATACGAGTACACAAGTTTATTTTTAATAAAATAACAGAACTGTATCAATTTTTTTATATGAAAATCACCAAATGTACAACGGTACATTTAATTTAGTCAACTAATGATGCTAAAGACAAGAATAAATCAACTAATATCTACATTTTCGAATGAATCTATTGATTTTTCTTCTTGCTTAGGTCACCCAATAAGACCTAAAAGTATTGTCCTATTTATTCGACCAACATATTTCAAAATAAACCTCATTTTTGTTATTTTATTGTAAGTTGTATAATTATTTTAAATACTTTCAAATAATACGCCTCAGTGAATCTAATAATGGCAATTTTCTTATCAATCTATCGATAAAAAATCCGCAATATAATTGTACTATAATTGCTATTATTATGATTTTCATTATTCCACTGAACTTTGCCCAAATTGTTATAATTGTAGTAATAAATTTTCAGGAGTATAGAGAATTTTAATAAATTTATTGAAAAATTACCGGAAAATATACGAAATAGCACGCAATATTTCCAATTTTAATAACAAATATTATCTAATTATCCATTTATTCATTTGATTTTAATTGAACCTTTTTGAAATGATTTAATCAGACTAAATACAGGTCAAAGAGTAATCGTTTACACAGTTGCTGTTAATAAAGGTATGATATAACTTTAAATAAACGATAAAAATGTAATTTTACCCTATTGATTTTACTGTCAATTATCAGCAAATACGGACATTTATTGAACTTGTATAGAAGACAACTTCAATCTAAAAATAACGTGTGAATTCTCGATAATTGGATCTCTTTTTTCTAGGCCTCTATTAGAGATTTCCATCGGTGGCATAACAGTAAATAATAAGAACGGTAAAAAATTATAGAGTTCGTATTGTATCTTCTCAAATACTGAGTTATAGTTATACAAATAACTAAATTGATACATGAGTCGTAAAATTTTTATTGGCAACTCTAATCATATAATATCATCTATAATTTGTTTATAAATTCATGTGTACAAATAGTTTTGATTGAGAATTAATGATGATGACTCTGTACATCAATATTTGGTATTTACGTGAAGAATTATAACCCTGAATAGGATTGATCAAGTCACGAATAAGGACAACCGTTGATTTTTATTACAAAAAACAAGAAATCTTCATTTTAAAAATCACTGTCCTACATTAACATTTATCGTGACCTTATTTCGATAATTATCGTGAACAGGTTATTTTGACCATCACAAGAAAATCTAAAGAGAAATTCGGTTTGTTTGAAATAATTTAAATGATTTCAAGTTTATAATACGGATAGGAAAAATTCATGTAGGTACTGTAACTTAATCTAGTAAATAACAATTATTATCTAATGTGAGTGGCAATTGCAATTTGTATAATTCAAAAGGCACGTTTACTAAATATTATACATAAATGCCGACCCTTGGACTTTGTACTATACTACAAAAAATAATCTAATGTAAATTAAGAATTTCCTATTTTATATACCTCTTGCTCTATATTTATGATTAGATACAGTTTAACGGATCAGATAAATCATATGTTTAAGATAAGGGTAGTTGTGATAATTGGTTAAATCAAACTCGAAATTTTCCCAATTTAACAATAGCTATAAACGTGGGAAAATTTAAAGAAACAATTTTGATTACAGTTAAATAGATGTTGATCGTTCAGGTCAAATGTACTCTTTTATACCTTTCATGTACTCAATTTTATCAAACATTCGTCACGTAATACAAATATAATCAAAAATTAAATCAATTTTAAACATTGTTATTAGATTATTGTCAACAACAAACAAATTTGTATAGAAGGGGGCCCCGATTTTAATTTTGTGATAAAATCAATTGTAATACAGCACCAAATAATTAACAATGATCCTGCTATTATTTCTCTAGAAATAAAAGTTAAAATTACCCGATAATTTTAATCCTACATGTCTTCTGAAACAATTTCAAAGACTCGTAGAGAAAAGAGAAATTTATATAATTTTAACAGAGTTTATATCGCAATAGAAAGTTTATAATTTTTTCAAAAATACCGTAATTCATTTATAATCGAACTGACCTTTTTCCTTATGGCGTGTTTTTTCGACAAATATTGAATCATTTCGCTTAACTGTGACTAATGAGGTTATCATCATCGTGGCGAGAATTCAGGAAAATCATACCCGAATTTTGATTTTTAGAAAACTAGAGCTATCGTGCCCTTTATAACGCACCTAAAATCGTTACAAATATATATAAAATATGTTTTTAAGGGATTCAAATGCAGAAGAACAATTAATTTCAATATAATTAGGGCGATCAAATACATCATTAGCGTAATTATTTTAATTAACAGCTGTTGATTATACAATTGTTGTTTTACAATAATTGAAATGAATATGCTGAGAATTAACCCAAGTGTTCCCCATTGATTTTGCTCGATTGGTAACAGGCGTGAGACAAAGTAAAGGATAAATTGTATTGTATAATTGACGACAAATATCAATTTATCAGCTGTGTTCCCCATTGATTTTGAATGAAATGGGGTGAGAAAAATTGAAGAAAATGTAGTTTTAATAGATAGGAAGAAATATAAGTTCTATCCAATTATGGGAAAATTATGGTAAATAATTGAGGAATATTTCAATTATTTTAGTTTTTATTCGTGACTGTATAATAGGATAATGATAAGGGTTGGGAATGCGCAAAGTCCACCCCTATATCCTTGATGATTCATTAAAATTTTTGTTGTAATGGTTTGAAAGCAAGCCGGCCAAGTCAAATAAGATCGACTGTACAAGAATCAAGGTGAGCGGAATCAAAGATAAAAATGGTGAATTAAATGTTTTTTTGATGAAATTATAAAAATATTTAGAATTTTATGCAAAAATAACCGCCATACCATGACCTTCCTTCACTTTGGTTTGTTTGTAAGCCAATCGTTCGTTCAACCAGTCGAAGAGGGGCCACGTGTCTTTTTATAGCCAGGACAACTATCAGTTTAGATCTCCATCAATTTCTCTACTAATTCTAATTATCAAACAATTAATAGGAATAATTATTAATTCATACATCATAATTGACAATAATTGTCAAATTTGATTAGATAACATAACCTTGATTAGCCAGTATTATTGAATCGTATTGAAATTAGGAGCAATTTTCGTTGACACCAAACGAGAATTATCGTTAATTTTATCACAAATTTAATAAATCAAAAAATTAAAAAAAATGTTTAGAATTGTAAATTTTAATCTTACCGAAAATTGACAGCCGGTTATCGCTGCTTTATCTACGGTGTTATCAAATTTCTTCACAGTATTCGAAATTGTGGCCGCCGATACTGGATGCACCGCAATTGACACACGTATCAATTGTCGTTATCAGTTGATAATTCGATCAATTAGTTCAAACGATCTAGTTGTATTTGAATAAGCACACATGCACGCTTTAAACGGGGTAGTGTTGTTAGATTTCAAGTTTGCCGTACGATAATAAAAATGCCACCGTATTTTTTGGATGGATTTCAAGCGCATCCGACGGCCAATCAAATTGCGCCGTCACGGAGTGGGGATAGTGGCGTGATTCTTTACGTCACATGATATATGTTTTGCGCCAAAAATCAATATTTATAATTTTTATATGCATACGAATCATTACAAAATCAACTCTATAATTTCAATTACTCTACAATAAATTTCCAATTGATTATAATTTTCATTAATCGGAATTTATTATGGAAAAATCGATACGTAACGATAGAAAAATCACCCCCTCCTAGTTCCTTCTTTGTCATTATTGTCCTGTCTTGTCTTCACACGTGTATGACGCATGTGCATCATTATAATTGATTGCGTGTCAAATTTACACTAGTTATTAATAATTTATTTCTATAATTAGCGCAATTTTTGATAATAATATTACAAATAATACTGAATCAGGCGATAGATTAAAGGTTAATTGTTTGGAAAAGTAAACAATAGTGGAGTTTTTATTTATTTTAATTAACGATAAAGCGCTATCTATCTGACAATTTCGCAACTTTCTCAACTGCAATCGATATGTGCTTCCATGCACTGTCAAGATGGCGCATCAATAGAGCGTTAAAAATGTATTCAAATCAGTTTTTATCCTAGATAAAGCTTAAATTTTATTTTTAATTGAATTGAATTGAATCAGAGTAACAAATAGTGGAGAAACTACTCTGTTCTCAAAGAGCAAAATATTGGTATTTTCTACCGATAGTGTATGGCACGCTTTATACAAGTTCAAAAAAATTGCGGTTATGTTATTGATTTGAGGTTATGTCCGAAAATTATCGATGGATTCTGTTGATGATTTTAATAAATCTCTATTCATTAACGGTGTAAAATATCTTCAAGAACTTTCAGATAATATACCGAATGAATTCAATATTTTAAAATCGTTTTACACGTGAGTTACTAAAATTGTGTAATTTTATTGTTATTTTTATAAAAATTGCAGGACAAAATGTCGTGTTTTAGAAGAACGTACCAACATTTACCTGAAATCGGATAAAAATAGACAGAATCAGCGTTGTTCGCGTTGTTGTTTGGAACTGACTGGCGGTCCAGCTTCTTATCGAGTTCGACATGGGAAGAAATCGAAATTTGCGAACAAATTAATTCGACGAAAATTGCAGAAACAAAACGAATCGTGGACAAATTACCAGACGCGTTATCTGAAACGGTTGGATATTTCAAAAGCAAATTCTTTAGTGAGTTTCTATTTTCGTTTTTTGTGTGATTTCTAACAAAATTTTCAAGGTAGCAACTTGTAAGTTTTGTACAAAAGACAACGTGACGTCGTTACCGAAACCTGTGGTGAAAAAAACGGAGAAAATCGTGCAGAAAATCAAGAAACCGAAAAAGAAAAAGAAGAAGGATAAGTCTTGTGGTTTGAATCTAAATGGGGTTCAACCGGTGAAACCACAATTGCCCAGCACGATTAAACAGAAACCAACTATTCTTAAGGATCGGGTTATAAAGAAGAAACCGGGTAAAAAGGCGGAGATGAATCGGTTGAAGAAAATTACCGCAATGTTAACGAATTCGAAAACGGAGAAACCGGTAAATAAATTGTCACGTTTCCTTCAATCGTTACAATAATTTTATTTCACTTTATATGCGATTTATAAACAAATTATCATCTATAGTATTTATATAAAACAATTGGTTATACATTTATTTGTTTTTAAAAAAAATTGAAACAATCACACTACGGTTCTGTCAATGGAAAATTCACACAGGGGAGTTAAACTGTCATTCCAATGGGATTTGCTCCTTGACGATCTGGAATTATAAATAAAGCGATTATATTGTTGAATATTTTGTTGATTTTGTAAATAAATTCAAGCTTATTAGTGGCTATTTGGGCAAATTGGCAGACTAACTCGGCCAGATACTAGACAAGCTTTGTTTTTTTGGTAAATTCCTACCTTAACGCAAATATTTTTATATTCTTGATCAGTACAAGAAGCACTGCGTTCCGGTAGTTCTTTGCCGCGCCGTTTCAATTCTTGTCCAACTTCAACCAAATCCAGTATCGTTATTGGATCCAGCTTGTGTCTGCCAATAAGCCCAACTAAATACTCGATGTAATGCAGCCTATATACGATAAAACAACAAGAACAACAAACAACACACGATTAGTCAACTAGTTTACAAAACAATATCAATACCCTGTCCCTTATCAGTAGATTATTAATTGTGGAATAAACAAAGGAAAAGAGTATTGTTTTTTTGTGTGCAATACCTGGGCTAAACGGTATCGATACATATCAAGAGGTGTTCCGAAAGCATTGGGTGGTAATTTTTTCGCAGCACGTCTAACTAAAGTTTCCAAATCGTCAGCTTGTAAAATATTTATTGTATCGACTTTATGCCGCCTTATCGTTAACGATAAATATTCTATATAGTGCATCCTATAGAGTACGAGTGAGAATCGAAATTTTGGCTAAACTATTAACTAAATTTACCTGCAAAGTCCAGCATGACCAGGCAATACTTCATTATTACAAACTGTATCGATTAAACCAGTTGGAGTTTCGCGTTGTAACGGAATTGAACATCTACTCTCTTTCTTATCACTTGGTATATCCGTATTGAACGGAACCTTACTCTCCTGTAATTTACAAAGTTAGTAATTACACCACAATATTAGCCCGTTTCACTTAAATGGTCCTAGTTTTAAGGTTGACTATTTAAGTGAAACGGTAGAATAATTCGAATACTTTTAGTAGTTTTTGTAATTCTTGCGGTTCTTTATCCCTCAAGTAGAATAAACAGTTCCTCGGATGGTGTGCATGAAGGCCGAGTTTGCCGCAATATTGGCTAACGCCGCATTTTGTGCCCATCATGAAGGGTTTACCGCAACCGTAACAGAACTCGTGTTTACATTGGGTACAAGTGAAATGCATACAACCGCCCTTAGCCAAAGAGTAACGAAATTTACATTTCGGACAATCGATCCCGTTCTCGGCTAGATGTTTGGCAACAGCACTCGCTTGATTTTCCGGATCGTTTGCATCCTTCCATTCGGCGAACTTTTCACAACTGATACCTTCGTGCTGTTTCTCCCACTGTAATTGACAAGAGAAAACAATAATTTCGAGTGTGGTTGATTAGTTGGAAGACTTACAGGTCGCCGACAGCTAGCACACGTTACAGATTTGCAATCAGGACAGATCAGCCGTTTTTGACGAGGATTTGCGATAAAACCAGACGAACACTAAGGTGGTAGAAAAACGCAAGACTCAAATTTCAACATGCTTCTTCAATTTCACCCACTCACCTTTACACACCATTTGAAATTGGGGTCTTGCATCAGGGTGCGATCGCGTAATTTGCGTTGGAATAACTCGTGAACGCCACTATCCAGAATGCCTTTGAGGAGAATATCAAGATTGGCGAAATAATCAGAGACTTCATCTTCTGAGACTTCCGAGCTAGTTAATTGGGGGTGTTTGCAGAATGGACAAGTACAATCCATTATGCTGCGGTCGGTCACTTGAACCGTGAAATAGTTCTTGGCGCAGTCTTGACAACAACGGTGAGTACATTTCAACATTGAAACAATCTATAAGCATTCTCAATTCAAAAAGAAATTCACAAAATAACAAAACTCACTTTATTCATTGGATATTTGCCGGCGCATAATTCGCAGTCTTGCTGTAGATAAGTGACTGCAGCATCTAACGTGTTACAATCTTTAACGGCTTCTAGAGCTTCTTCTGCGGTAAATTTGAGCGCCATCAAGCTGACTGCTAGTTCGGCTTGTTGATAAGTCCCCACTTGCCCTTCGGCCAGCAAACTCCGAGCTTGTCTCTGAAATTATCGAATTCAATTACTTTATTTTAATTAGTACTCGAAAACTAGGAAATTGGTCCAGAATTAAGAACATGCCCCAATGCCTTACCTCCAACATCTCAGATTCTGTAGGCTGTTTAACTTCAATTTGCATACCGATAGTTACATGATTATCTTCATTATTATTCTCTTTATCATCATCGTCATCATCTTCTTCTTCCGATAGTTCCTCTTCTTCCTCCTCTTGGACTTCTTCCTCTTCCGACTCGCAAGTCTCTTCAAAATAATGCTGTTTATTCACTTTTTCGACTTTACCGTTGATTAAAGACAGATCAATATTGAGTTTATCGATCAATTCAGTATTTTTATTATCGAAATTCTCGTAATCTTCCGATATAGACTCCTCAGCTTCATAGACTTCTTCAAAATCATCATAACTATCATCCTCAGAACTAGGATCTAGTAATTCTTCAACATTACTATCCGAAACTGAAGAATCACTATCGTTATCTAAAGATTTAGTGTAGGACATTTTCTTCGAACTAGCTGCTGATTCAACTGAGCTGTGAAAATATGTCGGTAGATGCTTCAATTGTCGGTTGATATTCTTGACGGTTTCCACATTTTGAACGATTTCTTTCGCGATTTCCTGCGTTTTTTCCGTCTCCAAATTATCTGACTGGCTGATATTCTCAACGTTATCTTTTTTAGCCGTTGTACTAGGAGGATTTTTCGAATTTTCTGGGACTATTTTGGGTTTTATTGCCGAAATTGAACATGTTCGCACGGGAATTTTGCTTACACTAACTGGTGAATCGGGCGATTTCGGTTCTTTGTTCACCATATCTTTTGATCTTTGTCTAGAAATTGGTATACGAGATGGACGTTTTGGCGGTACAGGAATCATACTTGTTTTATTTTGTGGTATTTGTATTTTTGTAGAGATTTTAGGTTCTCTATTTTCTTCAATATTTATTTGTTCGATTTCGGTTGAATTTTCCGTGATTTGCTCCTTTGTTAATTCATTTTTATTGACTAAAGTACTAGAGGATGGTTTTTCCACGTTTGGAATTGTTTTCTTTTCTAAATTTGGCTCCGTGTCAGTCTCTATAGGTTTCTCACTACTTGAGGTTGTACTGGTTGAGGATTCCTTTCTTTTGGCTCTTTGTTGGGCTTTGCGTTTTGAACGCCTCATTGATTTCTTCTGTTTGCGTGTAAGAGTTTTTGATTTAATTTTACTTTCTGGTTGTTTCTGCTCTTTATTTTCCAAAGTTTGGAGAGATTCCGTAGTTTGTTTTTCTAAATTTTGCTCAAAATTTGTGGCTTCTGTTGTTCCTTCAATTTTCAAGTCTATTGATTCTGTGACTTGGTTTTGTGAGAGGTTTTCTTTTGGAGTTTCCACTTGTTCATCTTCTATTTTTTCAATCTGGGTGTGATTCTTGTCTTCTTTTGAAGATTTTTCTTGTTTATCTGCTGCTAATTCTTCAACCTGCTGTAAAGTGGTACCCAAAGCTTTTCCATGAGTACTTTCTATTTTTATCTCCTTTGCTTCTAAATGCTCTATTTCTTCCGCCTGACTAACCAATTTTTCACTATTTAAAGTCTCTTTTGGTTTGCTTTCTTGTTCTATTGTTGAAATTTTTAAATCTATAACCTCTTCACTTTGATTTGCAACCTCTTTTTGTTTATTCTCCTGCGCAACTATTTTGCCATCTGAACGCTCATTTTCTGTTGTTTTATCCTGCCTCCCTGTTTTTCCGAATTTTGTCCACTATCCTCTTTTGTTTTTAATTCAAGTTGCTCTTTTGTAGAGGTTTTAGTAATTTCAGATTTTTCAGGAATTTTATTGGTTTTTGAAGGGGGTTGTAGCAAAATTTGGGCGGTACTCTCAACAATTGTCTCAGTTTTCTGAATTGCAGATTCCTCTACCATTTTCAATTCTTTTGCAGTTTGATTGACAGCAATTGGAGGAGTAATTTCATCAATTTTAGACTCTTCTGCAGCGTTCACTGGTGTTTCATCTCTTTGCGCTAAGGTTATATTTAGAGTAGAAATGCTAACTCGTTTTTGTAATGGTTCTGAAGGCGGTTCAGTTGTATTAGTAACTTCAGAGACAGCATCAACGAATACCTCGTCGCCTCTCGTACCTTCATCACTACTTTCAGTATCACTTTCTGTTGATTGAAATTTTTCAGTTTTCTCATCGCTTGGTGGTTGATAGTCGTGATCAACAACTTGTATCACAGTACTACTCTTTTCTACGTAAACTTTAGTTTTAGGTACCGATTTCAGTTGTGGCTCAATAATTTTATTGTCTTTCAACTCGTTTTGTTCAAAATTTTCACTAAATTTATTAGTTTCGTCTAAATTTTTCAACACTTTATTTTCAATTTCATCCAAACTGATCACATTTTGATTCACATTAAGGGAACTATCTTTATTTAAATCTTTTGAGGCACTTACCGCTATCGCTTGGTCCTTATCAATATTTTCATTAGTTAATTCTGAAAATTTACATTTTCAATTTTCCACATGAATACAAAATGAAGATTTACCTTCGCCCCTTAAGCTCGCTATAGATTTCCCCTCGTTACCTGCTTCATTTTCATTACCAGTCGGCGGTCCCCATATCCTCATCAAGAACGGCTTCAATTGTGTTTTACTTAGTTCGTTATAAGCGGCTTCCAAGTCACCGTGATTAGTTGTCAAGACTGTTACGATATCTTCACGGCTAAATTCGCCTCTTGCGGCTAGCTCTGTGTACTAAAAATTTTTGATTTTTGGTCAAACCAAGAGTGATTTCAATTTTTAAGTGGGTACCTTTTTCTGTCGTTGTTCGACGCATTCTTGAACAGCTGGCCAAAGATTGCCTTTGTGTTGCCTCAAAGCAGCTCTAGCCTCACGTTCTGAAACTGTTCCGACAATATTGATCGGCCCTTCTCGGCCCATCTGAGTCGCTAAAGTTTGGACACTGCCAATTGTTGCGTCCCAGTTTTGGCGCAACCAATCGATCGGGTTCATGTCTTTGCAATGAAGAAGAGCCGCTTGAACTTCATCAGCTGTATATTTGTATTGTTCAGCTTCCTGAAATGTCTCGAAATTAGCGATATTTTTCAATAATTTGGAATTCAAACGAACTCTTAGAAGTTTAACAAGTTCCATGCCTTGATTTTTGAAATTATCGTGTCGTTGAAAGCCGTTTTCATGCAAGTCGAACGAATCAGTTGGGTGACTTGGATGATCGTTCTGTAAATATGAGATTATTATTTAGAATAATAAATCTTTTTAATTGATAGGAATAAGAAGAAAAAACAATGTAATCAAAGCCTTATATTGCAAAAGCAAAAGAACAAGCACCCTATAAAATGTTGCTGATTCCGTTCGATATAATTCCGGTCTTCTTAAATCGACAATACTCTGGTAGGATTGTCCGAACGAGCGACTTTTCCGATTCGGCTCAAATGATTCTTCATTGTAATCGAATGGTGGACTCGCTTCTCGGCTACCTGGCAAGCTCTAATTCAATAGAAATTTAGTCTAATTTGCTCGATAAGATCGGATTTTTATAATAACCTGGGAGTCAGTAGTGAACGATTGCCGACTCGAGGATCTAGGTAGAAACCATTCAGAGCCACGTCTGTGCGGATAAGCCAGCGTGAAGAGAATTTGAGCGGTGGAGATCTCGACGGTTGCGGTTATTTCGACTAGCAGATCGACTTTGATGTGGCGATTTTGCGATAGAGTTTTGTTCGATTAAAGTTTGGACATCTTCGTAAGTCTACAAAAATGCCATTATTAACAAATTTGGATTTTATTTGTTGTTGGATTTGAGGATACTTGAGTTGAAATTGTTTGTGGCGGCGGAGAAGTCCCTGTAGATGTTGTTTGAGTACCAATTTTTGACATTTGTGTTGGTGGTGGCGATGAACCGACACCAGTTGAGATTTTTAACACTGCACTATCTTTAGACACATTTTCCATTGACAGATTAACAGAGTCAATTTTGTCATCAATTTCACTCACACTAGCAGGAGATAAGGTGATGTCTTTTCCTGTAACAACAGGAAAAGTATTACAACAACATTAACAACAACAACAACACATTGAACACACAAAAACAAACACACTAGGTAGCAAACTATTGGTTCTTATTCTATTTAGTGAAGGTTGAGAATTTGGTTCCAGGCCAAAATGATATTTTTCTACTCCTACCTTTAACGTCTTTCGTTTTCATTACTTTCGGATCGTTTGCATTTAATTTGCCCAATTTATTTAGAACCGATTCCGTTTCGCTCAAATCTTTACTATAATCATCACTCGATTTGCTCCGTGATAGTTTCCGTTCTTTCTGATTAGTTTTCGGTAGATTTTTTGGCGACAATGTCTCAACTGGTTGTAAAAGTTTCGGATCAACGGTAGGAGTTTTACAACAAACCAAACAAACTCGTGTTCCGGCTTCGTTAACAAAAGTACAATGTTCACATTCCCAGCTCCCTTTCGGTATCTCTTGGGGTACTTTCGGCTTATTATCCTCATCATCGATACTCTCTTTTTGACTCTCGGATAACTCATCGTCGGATTCGCTCGACGATTCGCCACGAATACTGTGCCTGCTGCGTATATTGGAAACTCTATCGATTCGATCGAGAGTATTGCGACGAATTTCCCTTGGCATCGATGTAATTTCTCTTCGGCCACGATTTCCCAACGATTTTCTTTCACTGCGATCGTTGTGGCTGAATATCGATCTTCGATCATCCAAATCGTCTTCATCGTCGGTTTCATCGTGGTATTTCCTTCGACTCTTTTTACTCATCGCCGATTTTCTCGATTTGATACTGTGAGAGGGTGATGGTGGTCTTGAATGGCGGTGCATATGACCCATTGGTACTGGATATGGATACATGGCGGATGGTGGTGGGCCGTGCCAAGTACCCATCCACATCGGATACGGCGCCGGCGGCATATTCAAGCTCATATTGCTACCGCTGCGCTGGTTCTCGCACATTGAACAATCCATCCAGTTTTGGCAACAAGCAGGGTAGTTCAAATGCGCCATTGATTGTGTCTGTAATTTAAATAATTTCAATAATTCAAACAAAAAAGTTTATAGTAAGGTTATACTGGAGGTAGTGGAGGCATAAATCCATGATGGTGATTATGTGCCATTGGGTTGTTTAAATCGAAAACTGAAGTAGTGTGAGATAGCCCACGGAGCTGTGGTGGGCAAGACGTATTGCTCAATTTCCTCGGGAAACGACCTCCGGCATCAGAGCCGGACACACTTCCGGATCTCATCCGGGAATTCCATTGTTCTTGTTCCCAATCAGGGTAACCGCTATCGCGACTTGGCGGCTAAAATTCCAACAATTATAAAAATATTTTCAAAATTTCTTCATAACCAACCTTATCGAAATCTGAATTTAGCGATAAATTCGGAGTTGTTCCCCTCATTGCTAATTGATGTTGTCTGTAACGCTGTTGAAGCGACGGACTCGGGCTGGGTATTTCGAAGGACCTGTCCGAAATCGGGGGCGTATTGGGCATGTGTCGTGGAGCTAAAATACTCGTTTCAATTAATTGTTCAAAATTTTTGATTTATTTGACTTACAAGGGGACGATGGAGTCGGTGGCAGCGGTCTGTTACCAATCATCTTCTTCAAACTGTTCATTTTATCTCTCAATGAAAACGAGCTACTAGCATTGCTATTCTTCCTCTCCATCGAATTGATACCCTAAAAATAATCCTCCATTATCGCTTCAAGTTGCCTCAAGTGTTCGTTATTACCTTCAAATTAGCTAGTGGACAGTTAAAAGAGTAAAGTGCAGGTAAATTGTTGGTTGTTTTTTTTTGTGTGTAAATAAAGCCACAGTGAGACCGGTTAATTAATGAAAAATAAAATAAAATAAAAAGAAAACAATATAAGGCTTCGATTGTTTTGTTTGGTTTTTTTGTTTTATTAAAAACTGATTAAAACTAAATGATTATGTACAATATTTAGCTAGGACAGCAGTTTTGTAGCCCTACCTGATGTCTGTTTGGGGTAGGACTGGGACATGGAGATGGTCCCATTGAACCAGCACGCCGATGTCGACGAGGGGGTGGTACAGGGGCAGATTGGGCTTCTCCCTTCGGCGGAAGTGGCGGCCGAATCGGTGCATTCGAATCTAAAGCCTTCAACCCAAGTCAGTTTCAAACAACTCAAAAAACTCCTAGACTTACATGTCTGAAATGGGATTGGCGTTTCGGGTGGCGGTGGTACATGTCGTCGCAGGATATGCAAAAGATCTGGCTGCATTGGTCACATTGTAGCGATGGTACTGAAGAACCGCACAATTGGCAGTGTCTCTTTTTCACTTCTAACAAACAATTTCGATTGTAGAAAATCTTTGGAATTTTGTGTTTAATCGAAAATTACCAGTTTTAATCGGTATTGGGGGTGCATTAGAGTATTGTTGGCCGAATTCTATTATCTCATAATCCGGCTCTTGGGATTGTGACGATCTGGGGCGAGCATTGTCGTCGGTTGGTATCGGCGGTGGCGGTGCTCCTGAGCCGGTTTTGTACTGAAAATTAATCGATTAATCTATTTTAGAAAATTGATGAACCTGTATTGCATTTAGGCTAAAAATAGTTCAATTTTTATCAGTTTATTATTTCCCTATTTAAACTTTATTAAGTTCAAGGTAGAGGAATTTAAACAATTTTATCAACGGATGAATCACCATTAGGAAATTTATGCCAACTGTAATGATGTTAAAACTGCTAATTTCACACACATTTTCAGTTATTTGCTTATTTTATAACTATGAAAATAGTTTGATTATTTTTAGAATTGAATCTCATCCGGGATGACGACCATTTGAATTCGCGCTTAAAATTCGAAAATTTCCTAGTGCAATTCGCTTGTTTATGTTGGCAACCATAATGTAAACTTGGTGAGATTTTGTTTTTTCATACAAATTTCAATCAAAACATGGCGAAGAGAGGTTGACAAAGCTTTGACAATTTGGATTTTTCCACCCACTTCAACAAGGGAAGAATTATAGAAAATAGCAAATTTTCCTCCCCATGACAATGTTCACATTACCGAATTTCTGTCGTGTTTGTTTAAAATCCGACCGCGATGTTGTCAATTTGGAAAGTTTATCAAACGAACCCAGCGAAACACTGATGAGTAAATTACAACATTGTGTTTCTGAAGTGGTAAATTTTCAGTTAATTACGCTAATTTTACAATATTTACAATTTATTGTTTTAGGAGTGGTCAATATTCAAGCCATTATTGTGCCATCCGTGTATCAAACGTTTAAATGTGGCGTACACGTTCAAAAAACAATGCGTCCAATCGGCCACTTGTATAAAGAATTACGTGAATTTGCTGAATTCGCAGGAATTCTTGAAGAAAACGAATGAATCTAAAACTGTACCAGATATTATAATACAGCCAGTACAGCAATTATCTCAAGAACAAGAACATCAACAATACGCTTATGTGACATTACCGAATCAGAAAATTATTAAAATCTTGATCGGGTCACCAAATCCATCAAATCCTAGTACATTATCGAATGTTTACGTTAATGTAATGCCAACAACAAATACAAATCCGGTTATTTCTATTGATAATCAACAAAATTGTAAAGACTCAAATGAGAATGTTTTTGTTAATATTAGCAATACGTTTCAGAAATTTATAACACCGACCACAATAGCGAACGAGACGAAAACCAAAACCGTTGATGAATTATTAACGAATACAAAAAGCGAAGAATTGAGTGTGGAAATCGATCCGACTGACTATAATTTAGACGACGATTGTGATAATTCAGACGATATCGATACGAATAACGATTGGGAGGAACTATTATCATCGCAGATTTTAATTAACGATACTATAAATAAACATAATACAACAATATTAAAAAATCAACATATTGAATTAACGAAATATGGCCAATTTGTTCCTATATTACCAAAAACCGAATTGAACGATGATAATTGTATTAACGATAAATTAACATCGTATTTTTTCAATTCTGGTGAACATTTCTTAACGAATATAACAACACCGGAACATACACGCACCGATTTGATTTGTGAATATTGTAAAAATGATTTCGTATCGTTGCGTTTATTGAAAAATCATATAAGAGAGTTCCATATGGGTAAATTTCCGTTTAAATGCCAATATTGCAACAATGAATTCGTATTGCGTTCCGATTATTTAGCATGTCTAACGTCCCACAAAATCGATTCAGATGCCTTAAATAGTTTAACATTAAAAGATTTCCGCAATACAACATTAAATGGTAATAATAACAGTAATCATGAGACTACTGGTAGTTCAACCGAACAAGAATCAATCCAGAATGACGGCGAGATTGTTAATTGTGACTTGTGCAATAGGCAATTCAATAGTCAATCGGGTTTATTGAGGCATAAAGTTCGCAAACATAAAGAGAAGAATAAAAAGAAATACTTTATAAAGGGCATGAAGAATGCTAAATGTGATATATGCAATCGTGAATTCTCAACACAATCCTACATGCAACTGCATAGAAAACTGCATCTACGCGATGATCTCGGCTATAAATACAAAGTATTTAGCAAAAATCGATACGTGTACGATACAAATATTAATAATAACGTTAGTAATAGTGATAATAATAATAAAAATACGAACAAAAGGGAAATTAGTAGCGAGTCTGATGATGAGAAATTCATAGACAATCGAAATATTGATTGTAAAAACGAGAGCGATTCGGAAGGCAATTTAGTGATTGTCGAGCATGACATTAAGACAGAAATGGGAAATTTTGAGAAAATTTAATGGTTAACAAATAGAGATAGCCAGTTTTTTTAAATAAGCATTCGGGCCGTATTGTTCCTCAAATTTTCGATTAATTTCACACAATTTCGACTGATACGTTCGTGATTTTAGAACAAAAATCCAAAGTATTAAGACTTGGTCCTATTTTATTAGTTTTTAAAGCACAAATTTTATTTCGACTGATATTTTTAATCCGAACTTAACAATAGTTAGGTTTTCGTTTTAATATAAATGACTGGAAACAATTTCGACTGTATTTCAACTGTATTCAATTTTTACGTATTTATTCGAATATTTTTTATAATTAAGATTTAAATTAGTTTGTGATAAGACTTATTGTGTACATATTTATTTTGCTGTGTTCGATCTGTAATCGTATTTTTTAACAAAACCGCTTTATTATTTTATACTATATTTGAATTTAATTTAGGTATAGTATAGGTTCATTACGTAATTTGGATTTACAATTAAAAAAGAGTCGATTATACTTACAACCCATTGCGGCATGTTTCTGGCAAGTCGGAGACGTGTCGATGGGTTCGATATCGCCATCGGTTTCCATTTATTGTCGTTTTTGTTCTATAAAAGCAGACGATTTTTTAATTTGTAATTGTCGATTCATTTTAAAATGATATTTTATAACAGATATGCTCACAACAATAGATATTTTTTCGAAAATCGCTTATTCCATTTTCCCGTTACAAATTGTTTGGATCTCCCAATATTAGTTCCAGTGGCAGACTTGTTCCAGATTATTGTTTATTGGAGTGGTGCAAAAACGATCCAATAAAAGAGTGATCGTTAACTTTATAAAACCGGACTTATTTTTAGATTTTATTAATAAACACTGTTGTTAGTTTCATTGCTTCCTTATGCTCGACAGGATTTAATTATATAGGACAACTTTATTAGCCTAATTATTCCCGATTATGCGGCTTAGACTTTTGTTGAGATTGTTGTGAGAATTTCTGTAAATAACAATCAACTTACATTCATTGCGACGATTTGGAAAGCCAATTAACTTTGTTGTTAAATTATTTGTGTTGAATTGCCAATAACAACATATTGTTGTTGGATAGAAGACTTTCGGAAAACTGTCGGCCAGCTAGTGGTGGCTAGTCTATTCTAATATTAACCGACCGCCTTGACACATTGCCAAAATTTCTCTACTAAGCGTTTATTAATAAAACCATCCGACATGGGTGCATTCTTTAATAATTCATAGGAACAATTACATATAACAGTTCAATAACCAAAACGGTTATTTTGTTGAATTCCCGAATTTCGTATTTAAAAATTTTTGAACTTCAAGATCGATGTTGAGATAGCTCTTGAAGTTGTCATTAACACATTTACCTTGGCAAAATTTTGAGACTATTTTAAAAGAACTTGTACCGGTTGCGATTCCTTTAAATAGAGTTAATGTCATTATTCCAGTCTAGAATTCTAATTTGTATTACGAATTCAAGGCAGAATCACTCAAAACCACTCATTTTCAAATAGAGAATTTTCGTTTATTTTGCAACGGATTTTAATTCGGTGCGATGATAACAGACAATTAGGCACGAATTTTATCGCAAGAAATGATGGAAATTAAACGATTTAACGCTTATCAGTAAGGACAAAACCCGATAAAATTCCTAAAATTAGAGTCAACTCAAATAATCGAAAATTCTTCAGGTATTGTTGATCGAACTCGATAATCCACTCGAAATTCCACAACTATCGAAAATTAATCCAAAATAGTAATGAAGTAATGGGAGATTAATTCGGAATGTACGATTTCAAAGAAAATCCTTTAATATTATTCTTTAGAGCATACACATAAAGGTTCGGTTTCACGCCATAACCATTCTTTCACTTCAATCTGGCCCTGTTGTTCCAGAATTGGTCCAATTCGATCACGGCATTGTTGGTGGTAATTATTCAAATATGCCACTTCTTGATCCGACAACATATCGACAACAATCATCTTCCTTTGTTTCGGTGCAAATGTTATATTTTCGAACGTTAAAAAGCCACGATTTCTGAAATTATGCGGCGTTTTTGCCGGTACAATTCGCATAATATCCTCGATTCGTATACCGAATTTACCATCCTCGTAATAGCCGGGTTCATTCGACAGGAACATGTTCGGTTCCAGGCCGGGATCATCGGCCAACGGCCGCCAGGAGATGCCCATCGGGCCTTCATGGACGTTCAAATACGAACCGATCCCGTGGCCGGTACCATGCGCGTAATCCAAACCGATCGACCATAGGAATTGTCTAGCGAAAGAATCCAAACAATTCCCTTGAATTTTCGACGGGAAGACTGTTGTAAATAATTTGATTTGGCCTTTCAAAACACGAGTAAAGCATTCTTTTTCAAAATCAGTAGGGGTACCAAAATGCCAAGTACGTGTAACATCAGTTGTACCATCTATATATTGGGCACCAGAATCGCATAAATACAACGCATCAGTAGTGATTGGAACGTCAGTTTCTGGTTTCGGGTGGTAATGAATAATAGCACCATGAGGTCCGCTGGAGCTAATCGTAGGGAAACTAGGACCGACGAAATCTGCTTGTAGCGCCCGGAATTCTTCCAGTTTGTTCGCACCGGAAATCTCCGTGACACCCCCGTTCGGGACGTTCTCTTCAAGCCATTGAAAATAGCAACACAAAGCGGCACCGTCTCTCAAATGGGCATTCTTCATACCGTCGATTTCACTTTGATTCTTTACCGCTTTCATTAGAGGAATCGGCGTGATTTCTGCATGTAGCGATTTTTTCGGTATCAATCTAGTTAGAGCATAATTAGCTTTATCGGAAAACCAAGCATAACCATCGATGGTTTCAGCGCGTTGTTTCAACCAATCGGTAATTTCGGTGTAATTCTTTATCTCGAAATTATCGCCGATTTGGTCTTTTAAATGTTGTTGGATTTCGCTGGAGTTTTGTTTCGGATTAAGGAAAAGTACAAGAGAGTTACGTTGAATTATAACATAAGCAAAAAAGACAGGATTATAGGAGATATCGGAACCGCGTAAATTCAATAGCCATGCGATTTCATCTAGGGCTGTAACGACAAGAAATTCAACGTGTTTCTCCGACATTTGGTTGCGTATGTCTTGTAATTTATCTTTAATCGATTTTCCGGTGAATTTCAACGGTAGTGGATGGACGGGATTGCTGGGACGTTCCGGGCGATCAGTCCACAGCAAACCAACTAAATTCGTATTGATCGCTATCAATTCAATACCGCTCCGTTCTAGATGGTTCTGTAGATTCGTCCACATATTGTGCGTGTACAAGCAGGGATCAACGCCGACCCGACTACCCGAAGATAGCGTTTTCGATAACCAGGCATCTAGAAATTTACATCATTAGTCATTTACAATAACACACGAAATTAAAGACCTTGGGTCGGAGTCGATGGTATCCCTTCTTTCATCAACGTCCAATTGGAATCCAACTGTTCTGACGCTTCTAAATGGTACCGACCATCGGTCCATAAACAAGCGGCTTCCTCGGTGATGATTGCCGTACCCGCCGACCCAGTGAACCCGGAAATAAAAGCTCGAAATTTATCGCAATCGGCTAGATATTCACTGTTGTGGGCGTCCCCAGATGGTACAATGTATGCTTGTATAGCTTGTCCAACATGTTCGGTACTTTTCATGAATGTTCGCAGTTGTTTTAAAAGATTTGTAGTGATTTTCGGCGGCATCTCTACAACCTAACCTAAAATTCTCCTAAGTAGCCACAATAGCAGAAAATTAATTAAAATATTACCTTTTTAATGTGAAGGAAAATGACAAAAAGAACAATAGAATTTATCAAATACACTTTATTCTGGAGTGGGCTTATCAGATATGATAATAAATCATTGTTGTGGCATGCCACTGACGTGGATAATTGATTGAATGACGAAGAATTAAACCAGAAATATTGCAAATAATTTAATCGAAATTTATTAGTGCCGATAACGCAAATTTACTAAAATTAATTGTATTTTAGTAGTTTTAACGTTAGAATTTTACGTTAATAATCGGTGTAAGCGCGCGTAAATTCGAATCAATTAGGGATTTTTAATTTGTTTCGACAATTTAATGTCCCCAGATTAAGGGTATTTTTACATGATTTAATCTCTACGTGTCCTTATTTTATTGATAAAAAATATTTAACTCGCTAAAAGTGGTTGTAAGTGGTTTATTTTAGTTTTTCCTTATCGCTGTAACAATGGTAGTAATATTTTATCACTAATTACAATCGACAATATTTGCTTAAATAGTGTGAACTTGTCTTAATCAACCAGTAGCATTTGTTTTGTCTGTCAAAACACTGAATGAAACGTCAAAAATCGTTCAGTGTGTCGTAAACATTGGCCGGGTTTAGTGTTGTAGGATTTTTATATAGGACATATTTCCAAATTTAGAATTATCTCGCTAATATATGTTGAATAGTGTTTTAAATTAGTTTTATCAACATGTGCAAATCATTAATCTTATTTCTATTAAATAGTATTGAATTTGATGCATGTACTAGAAACTGTTGTATATTCTTAGAGATGTGTAATAAAAGGACTATGTTGATTATGGATAATCAGTGACATAATACAAGTTCTACAACACGATTATTTTCATTTCATCATCTATTCTTTAAATTAATCAAAATTAAATTTCGCAATAAAGCAATCATCGAAGATTTTTTTTAAAAACGGTTCTTTCCATCAAAAGGCAAAAATCTAATGGCAACGTCATTGAAACGGAATCGTTCGCGACGTCGGCTTGCAGCAATAACATTTCTATCAAATATCTCATTGGATGGTAGCTATAGGGATACTAGATTAGCGTTATTACCACGGAATGGGGCTATTGTTAAACATTCAGCAATCTTATGTACAACTACAACAACAGATGAAATCTTAGCAGAAGAATCGGATGGTACCGATTGTATTTGTAGTGATAATGAACTGATAAAAGAGAAAAATACAAAGAAACGTTTCCAAAAAGCTAAATATAACGTCAATTTGGATGGACATTCGTTAAGTTCAGATTCGGAGGGTATTACAACACCGATTCGAAGTAATTTCGATCAAACAAGCAGCAGACAATCTAATAATCTTGTAGAAAGGTAAAAAATTCTATTTTTAAGCTTATTGGACAATCGTCAACTATTTTCACCCATTGATAATCCTCTGCTTTATTTCACATAATCAATTCGTTATTTATATTCAGATATTTCAATAAAGATAACGATTTGTTTATTTACAACAGTCCAAAGATAGACCACGAAAAAATAATTCATATTTAATTAACTACGAAAAAATTGATACTAATTAAATATAGAACAGCTTTTCTGTTATCTTCGGTAATAAATCTTGGAATTTTTCCAAAAAATAACAGAACAATCGTAATCATGTAAATAGTTGGAAGAAAAATGTGTATCGACCTCAAAAAGAAATTTCCGAGTGTCCCTCTACGATTTCGCCCGCGATATTAACGAAAAATTGTAAAATTTTTATAGATTCATGATAAAATTGGAGTGGAAAATTTGTTATGGTAATAAAATGACGCAATTCCATAAATGTTCGTTGAATTCTTCAACAATTCCAAGTACTTTGTTTTGGAATGACTCGAGTTTTCTATTTTTTTATCAACGAGGTAAATAAATGAAATGCAAGGTTACATTATCAAGAGAATTATTGAGTGCATATTTAAAAAAATACGATATTTCAAAATTAATCGTAACGTATGTTGGCAATTTGTATAATTAGTAAATTTATAAAACTTACATAAAGTTCTAATTAGGCGAGTAGAATTACAAAATTTCGTTAGAATTTCACGAAATTCCTCAATTTAAATAAATTGAATTTCCTTTAATTCGCATTTTAATTTGTTTACAAGCTATAAAATTTTTATAATAATCATCATTTTTTAATACAATAAGAGACACGGTTTTTTAATTGATTAATTTTAAAATATTTTCAATTATAAATAACCTTGGTATGTATGAATTAACCATGAGAAAATCACGTATTTACAACCAAACAATACAATTGTTGATGGTGTATTGTTATTTTAAAGAAATTGTCATTTTTCCATGGATAATAAAGTAATTCGTTGAAAGATTCAATAAAGAGAGAAATTCCAAACCGTGTTTAAGAGCAAACAAGTTTATTGTGTAACAACAATTACACAACTTGACGGCAAAAGAGAGAACAAACTTGTAGAATTTTGTAAATATCATAACTTTTAGTAAATTCCCCACTGTATTTCGTTTTAAATTTCCCAGTAGATTTCGAGGTAAGTTTCCATATTCTCGCGAAATTGACGACCGAAAATTTCGACTTCATCATAGGAAAATTCGTTTAGACATTGGATTTTTGATCGAGAATTTTCAACAGCTCGATTGTGCTTTTGAAAATTATTACAAAATACATGGAATTATAAGATGTAATGCATTTAGATGATGGCCAATTTGTATTTGTGAGGTTTCCTATATGAATTTGAAAGGCAATCGTTACTTTGAATATAAAATTAACTGAATTACATGAGAATTGAATTATACATGAGACGAAAAGCTATTCTGTAGTTTAAAATTACAATAGTGAAGTGACATATTCATCGATTTTTATTAATTCATAATATAGCTACATATTTTTCACCAATTTTGTATCAGAAAGTTAAAACCTTTAATTTCGGAAACCCTAAGCTTAAATCTTAATTGAAACCTACTAAAGTATATTTCGTATTGATTATACGGATAATTGTAACGTTTATATTGATCGTATTCGGTATTAATAAAATATGACTTAAATTCGATTAAGAATCGATAGAAATGTTTTAATAATTGCTGAATTACAGTTTTTTGGTGTTTTTAAATATGCCTCGATTAAAATAATGTTCAGGCTTCATTTAGAATTCAAATAAGTTGAGAAATTCTAATGTAATGATTTAGATTACATGATTGGGCAATTAAATCAATAATTAAACGCATTTCCCCAATAATTTTCCACAATTTATTGTTTCTACTGTCTATTCCATGTAAATAGTCGTAGTTTTTATAGAAAATAGCAATTTGAAAAATGTTTTGGGGATTTTGGCAAATTTAGAACTTCACCAATTTCCCAATGAGCTACGAAGTTCTAATCCCCAAAATATTTTTCAGATCGCTCGGCAATTAGTATAGATTTGCATAGAAACTAGTAGTGTGCATATCCTCTTATTGATATTGATTAATTATTTTTAGATCACATGAAAATCAAACAAATCCACAATCGGAACAACGGAAAATTGTCCAGAAATTCCGTAAAAGAATACCACCACTACCATCATTACAACAACAATACCACCATCATCATTATACATCATCAACTGGTGGTAGTGATTCTGATAGACATCATTATGGTAGTAGTTCAGAAAGTTTAGCACCATCATTAATTATAAAAAATAAAACAAGTCCAGCACCACCATCAATACCAGAAACAGCAAGTAATTCATTACCAACATCAGTAACGCCAACATTAAAGAAAGAAATTAAAGTTGTTAAGGCGACGAAAAATCATCGTTTCCGCGATGAACGAATCATTATGGTAACAAATCGTTATTTACCATTTATGGTATTCTCTGTTGTTCCCTATAAGAAAAATAATAGGTAAAGAAATTGAGGAATTTATAGAAATATTTTAATCGATTTCTTCCAATTTCGATAGGAGTGATGGTAAACGTGAAACGAACAGAAAGCGGACTACTTCCGGAAATCGGCCACTATCTTCAGCTAATGATAGTTTAGATCCATTCGATTCACTGGGAATTGAACGCGGATTAGACGGACAGGTATTTTTTGAATTCTCTTTAAAATCAACAAATTCAAAATTTGAAACAATTCAGGAAGTTTCCTATGGATATCTACTAGTGCCTACGAAACCTATAAAAGAATTCCGCGAGAAACGTCTCAATACAATCGATGATCCAACGGAAACAGGGCATGTCTCTTTTAATTTCAATAAAAGGCAACATCATGTTTTTGCACGGTAATTTTGCGCTTTTTCTTCCTATCACAATTCACTTGAATCATTCATACAGTTTTGATTTGTGTATTAATTCTTTTTAATAATAATAATAATAATAATAATAATAGACAACTATCAAATTTTTGCCTTGTTTTGTTTGTTTTTTTTGATAATTTTGCCATTTCCATCATTGATTTCATCTGAATTAATTTGATTTGCAGGACGAAAGTATTAACGTGGCAACCAGACTACAAATGGTAAAAAAATTGTTTAAAAAATTCAAAATTACGCTTTTGGTAAAATAACGTAGACGGGAATGCACTAACAAGATAATTATTGCAGTTTATATTTTATTAAAATATGATTTTACAATAAAAGATAATTGAATTGGAATTTTTAATGTAAATTGCAATAACAATAATATTGTAGTTTTAGTCATAATTTGCTAAATTAATGAATGAATTAACAGGTGTAGGATATTGTTTGATTTTTTCTTTAATTTACAGTTTAATTTCGACATTTTTTAATAAAATATGAATAATTTTAGGTCATTTTCTTATGATCCTGCAACAACGAATCTATCAACAAATTATACGTTAGCATCATCACCACCGGCTGATGTTAAAGAAGAATTCACAAATTCAACATTAATCTATCATCCGAACTTATTGGATGATCCAGAATTGATAGCCGGCAAACATCGTACATTATTAACATTCACATCTTATATGACTTCTGTTATCGATTATGTCCGCCCATCGGATTTAAAAAAGGAAATCAACGATAAATTTCGCGAGAAATTTCCACATATCCAACTAACACTAAGTAAACTTAGAAGGTTCAAATTTTCGATAATTTCAATTAATTTTTATTAATTCCAAAATTGATTGCAGTTTAAAGAGGGAAATGAAGAAAATTGCCAAAACCGAATGTAATCTTGATCTCTTTACAGTTGCTCAAGCTTACGTATATTTCGAAAAATTGATTTTGCGCGGCTTAATCAATAAACAAAATCGTAAATTATGCGCTGGTGCTAGTTTGATTTTATCAGCCAAATTGAATGATATTAAAGGCGATGGATTGAAACAATTATTGGAGAAAACTGAGAATATGTTCCGTTTGAATCGCAAAGAATTAGTAGCGGCTGAATTTGCTGTATTAGTTGCGTTAGAATTTGGTTTGCATGTACCAACATGGGAGATTTATCCGCATTATCAACGATTATTATACGAATCTTGACCTTGATTAATTTATAATAAATATTGAGACAAACTAACCAAATATATTGTTATGATACTTTTATAATCTTGCCGTTTTAAAATAGTGCAAGATTCGTAGCGAAATTATGGTGATGGAATGTTTCTTTTAATATAAATTGTTATAATTTTGTATATAAAAATAGCGTACGTTTGTACTTGTGTTCGGTCGTTAGATTGTAACTTTTCAGTGATTGGATCGTACTTATTTTACAGTCGAATTTTGTTGAATTTTTATATTTTTCTGTTATGGTGCTCAAGTTTTATAATTTATTTTCTATTTTCCGTTTCAATATTTAAACCAACCCTAATTTAATTATTCAATAAGTTCTGTTGGATGTCTTGTAAAAAATTAATCAAATATTAGCTTGTAGTGTAATTTAGATGTGTAATAAAACCAATAATTCTTGTCTTTTGTGCCATTTAATAAACTCTCCAATCGGATTCGTTTTGTTAATTAAGTTTACAAATTTTAATTTCATAATTGGCGCTTTTCGGCCGCCATAATTGCCAACATTTCGTAACGAAAGTCCCTCGGATTTTTTCGATATCGCCCGATCAAAAAAGCTCGCTTCTTTAATAAAAAGTTTGGCACGTGTTTCAGCTTGCTTTAATAAATTTTCCAATTGTTATGTTTGATTAAAATTCGAATAAAAAGTGCCATCAGAATGGTTCAGGTGAGTTCTATTCGTTATGATTGAGAAAATTCGGTTTAATTGGCTGGAATTCAAATAAATTCAAATTTTAATAAAATAAAAACTACCCCTCGGATTTTTTCACTGTCAAGCTTTTTGATATAAAAGATGGCGAACAGATTTTTATGCAAATGGAGCCCATTTTTCATCTCAATTATCTCAGACGAATTGATAAACAAACGAAAATTGTTGCAAATTTCAAATTTCTAACCTAAAATCTTTGTTTATACTGTTTATCTTGTGCCAATTAAACAATTAATGAAGAAAACTTGTAAAATTTAACGATTAATTTTTTCCAGGCACCGGATGTAGTTGTTGGTCATCAAGATCTCCCGCAAGCTCTTGTTCTGTTAAACGAAATGAACGTTAGTGCACAACATGTGGCAACTTTAGTTGATAACATGATCCAAAAAGTGCGTAAAGGTGAACTATCAACCGATCAAGGCTTAAGTTTCTTGGAAATGAAATACCATATGCTCCTAAATTATTTGATTAATTTAACGTTTATTGTATTAAGAAAGTGTTCCGGTGAACGAATCGATGGTGATCCATGTATTGATCGTTTAATTGAAATACAAACTGTATTAGAAAAGATACGGCCGATTGATCATAAATTAAAATATCAAATTGATAAATTAGTTAAAACAGCTGTTACCGGGACAAGTAGCGGTGATGATCCAGCAACGTTCAAAGCTAATCCGGATAATTTAATTGGTAATGATGATGGTATCAGTGGTGATGAGTCGGATGAATCGGATATTGAAACTGATAAGAAGACAAAGAAAGATGTGTATGTGCCGCCGAAACTATCCGCAGTTCATTACAGTGGTACGTATTGGACAATTTTTCACAATAAATCCAACCCAAGAGGAATTTATTGAAAGATTATTTTTCAAATATCGAATATTACGAAGAAACGCTATTCTATTACATAGAAGTTTTCTTTGAAATTTGTTCTTAAATATTTCAATTGAGAGAGAAATTAGTTAAAGTCCATTATTTAGATTTTTCCTCTACAGGGCGAGCCAACATTGGCACATTAAAAGTATAAATTCCAGTTATTGGAAGTATTTGAAATTTGGTATACACCCCTTTTTCCATCTGAACTACCCCTAGAAAACCTTTTAGTTGTTCTATCAACCCCTGGTATATAGGGAAAGGCACCCTACTTTTTTATTTTAATGGAATAGTATAGTTTTTATTGCAGATTTAAATTCTGTGGTGGAAATGAAGGGACTTTAATATGACTTGGGTTCTAGCCTTAATAGTTTTTCGGGAATTTTGACTTTCTCTCGAAATTTTGATTTTGTAATGTCCCTTTAATTTTTGGTATGTAATGTCGTAAATTGCTTCATATTTCACATAAATTTGACATTTGTTAATGCATTTTACTAGAGTGCAAATCAATCTACGACAATTCGTAAAGAAGACAGCCAATTGCTGATTTATTTTCGATGATATTTAATAAATTCTCTTTTAGAAACAGTTTAATGGTGGCGTTTATTTTTCAGGTGATGAAACCGCCCAAGAACGAACTAAACGAAACCAGGAGCGCAACAAGAAACACGCCCTATCATCGGCAATAATGCAGGATTTACGCGATGAATATTTGGATATACCAATGGAAGTATCGCAGAGTAGTCGTGCCCAACAAATTCTAACAAAAGAACAAAAAGAACGTCAAGAATACGAAGAAGAATATATGACACGTTTACCTGTAACGAAAGTTGAAAAACATAAACGACGACAATTAACAACCTTAGGTACATTAGGTGATGAAATAACAAATTTCGGTCCATCACCAAATAATACAACAAAGAAACGGAAACGGTCAATTGGTAAAATGAAAAAAGGCAAAAAGAACTTCAAACGGAAACGTTTCCATTGATTTCGTCAAGTTTTCAAGTTTTTAAAACGATAAACAATAATGGTATTTCTTTTTTAATCGTCATAATCATTTATAAAGAAAAAACAGAGCTTGAAACCCCAGTTGCCTATGGTGACCTTATCAACTTGATTTCCGTATTTTAATCACAAAATTCATTAAGAAAATTTTTAGTAAATTCAAAATTGTGTAAAATTTGTGTCGGTGGTTATTGTGTTGTTTGTTTTTTGGATGTACTATGAGAAACTTTTCGGCATGCACATATTTCGGTGTTCTTTCGACTTTTCGGACTATTCTTCAATCTTTCTGTTTAAGTTTTATTATTATTATTATTTTAAGTTTGATTTTGTTAATCTGTTGGTTAATTATTAATAGGCGTCGTAAAAATAGACTGAAAATATTTTTACATAATGTTATTAAAACTGTTGTTCAATTAATATTGATGATAAACGTTTCATTTCTCTCTAATTTCTGTTTAACAATTAACAATGTTGAGAGCTTAATTACACAAATTTACAGTTATTTAAACTGTAATTTAGCAATTCGTGAGGCATATCAAAGATGCACAGTCTCACATTTATTTTATATTGAAACAAAACCTGTGATGTTGGTTTTTATTTCTTACAGATACGTCTGAGAATGTTTGAGATTGCCTTAATGGTTTATATTGTTGTTAAATAGGCACAAATTTATTTTCAGACAAATTGGTTGTTACATTTGAAACATAAAAATGATGATAAACGCGAAAGAATCAGGTTTCAGTTGAGTTTTCATTGAAAGAAATTGTTAATTTTGTTTTGTATAATTTTTATCTTGCGTTCTTAGTTATTTTGTTTAAATTGTTGTGTTGTTTTCTTTGATATATATTTGGCATCGGGCATTTCGTCTCGTCTTTTGTACGTGGTTTAGTTGTAGTGTTGAATTCGAAACGTTCAAAAATGATTGAAAATTGCCTTAGTTGAGTCTCTCCTTAGACAATATTGAATCATTTCTGTACGTAGAATAATAAAAAGTGTATTCAGTAGCTCATGTCCCTTTGGTGTATATCGTATTTCGTAGAGTATTTAGGTATGCTACTGAAGTTGAAAAATTCCGCTCAAAAAACACATTTAATAACGGTATTGTCTCATTAGATTTAAAGTTTATGGCTTTAATCAGTTCTCATTTAATTACAGCAACATTGATTTGTAGACATGAATTTTTTAATATATTTTTATCTTATTATTGTTGCAATTAATTCCAGTCATTCGTCATTGGATTATAGGAAACGTAACGAGCGCCTTTTATTCTCATTAATCGGCGGGTTTCTTCATCGAATTGATCGTCGTGGAATTTATTGTCATTCAGAGCTGGATTATCAACACAATTTCTCAATCGACGATTTTGAAGCAACGGTATTGGAGGCAACGTAATCTGGAATAATTTGTAAACAAAACGTAGTGTAACTCTGCAAACTTACAGGCTTTTTCGGATAAGGGTACGGGCATTTGTAATCTTGTTGCGTTGTCGTTATAAACTCGGTTGTTTCATGTTTGCCACTCGAAGTCAGCATATTGCTAAAATTTCAATCCTAAGACTTATTCTATCGATAAAACGCCTAAATTTACTCGCTAAAAGTATAATAATTGATGACTTCTTTATTAATACTAGGCTTCTTTATCTGGGACAGATTTCTGGACATTTCGGCCGTAGTAGTGGTGAAATCAACATCATCATTCAACGACAATCTTTTATAGTGCGATAGAAAATGATTGACTCTCTCTTTAGAGAACGGGTCGTTATCGAACGGTCTTTGGTCCAGTTGAAGCTTCCAATCGGAAATTTTTACGCCTTCACTGTACTCATTTTGGGCGTACAACATGCGTCGGTTTATGCGATCTCTACGATTTTCCTTAAATTTTTCCAACTGAAACTCAATTATCTTTGAATAAATCGAGATTTTTCCGGGATATTTACACGAAACGGAGGCATTTTTTGGGCTTGTGTCGAAAAAATATGACAAAATAAAATAAAAATGCGCAACTTTATTGATTTTATGAAATTTCATTTTTCTCCATTTATTTCAAATATTACCGCGTTTTTTAGATTGTTGTAATAAGTGCCGCATAGATGGCGTTAGTATTGTTGCCATCTATTTTTACTGTATTTTTATAATAGTAGATTTATTTTATACCAGAATTTAGCGTATTTACTATTTTTATTAAAATTATTGGAAAAGCAGTGAAAATTTTGTAATATTTTAGAAATTTGTTGTAAGTAAACCAACGAAAAATTGGGGATTTTTTCAGATTAACCGTTGGTACAATCAGTGCGCATGCGCTGCGGTTGGCAGTTCTGTTCCGTTCTAGAAAACGTCAGACATTTTGCTGTATCGATTTGTTTGGAATTCCAATCAAAAAAACTTCTCAATAATTGCCGATTTTCGCGTAATTACAATATCAGCATAATTATTGGGTATTTGTTTTGCCCGATTGCATATTTTTGTGTGTTTTTGTGAAATATAACAACGCCAAAATAATGGCCGAAGATTTTGATGTGGAGGCAATGCTAGAGGCACCATATAAGAAAGACGTAAGTCCGACGTTAGATTTTACCTTGAGACTTGGTCTATTTTTGTATTTATAAAGCTGATTTATTTGTTGTTTTACATTTATTCATCTTTGGTAATTTGAATTGTTTGATTGAAGCATTAATCTTGCTGATTGATGGTTGCAGTTTTTTTATAATGCAAATTGAGGACAATTCAGATTGCTTACATTATCAATGTATATGTTATTGGCTCTTACATCACTTCCTAATTTTATATTTTAGACGTATGAGGTATATTTCGGGCTAACGCCGCCTTCACGTAAACAGTTCAGGTACAGATCCTCCTAGTTTTAAGTTATATTTAACCATAAATTTTTCAATAAAATGTTTGGGTTATATTTTTTGGTAAATTTTATTAGTTTATTATCGTGGTCAGATTATTTTCGAATTATAGTTAAATTAATTGTTTAAAAAAAATATAAATGAAAAAATAAAAAATATTTTGTATTTTGTATGAAATATATCGTTATGTGCTGATCGGTAATTTCTCGCCATAGGGCTGCTGAATATGATGATGGACTTGCCGCAATCAATCAATCTATCAACATCCCGAAACTACACTACCAATCAACCGATTGGTAGTAAACAAACAGCTCAATTTTAGACAAAAGGTGGACTTGTGTGTGTGTTTGTATTTGGAAATATGAAAAAAAAAATTCTAAAAGTACTAGTCTTTTTCCTAAAACAAAAAAGTGGCATTTAGAAAGACACAAAACGGTTGTTGGGTTTTGGTTTTTGTATCGCTCATACCGTTTTATTAACAATTTTCCATTTATTGAAACTATTCAAATATTTAACAGACCAAAACTCAACAGTATTATGCGATACGACATTTATATATAGCTTGTGGTGACTCTTGATCTTTTTTCATTATTATCCGACTCGATACAGATCAGTTACAATGTAAAAAGTAGAAGAGTTTTGAAGCGTTAGAATTAAATTGAGATAACGTTTGTTGAAATTCTTCTATAATTATTGTAATGGTTTCGTGATCGAGTTAATTTTATAAAAAGAGGAAGCCCCATGCTGTATATATTGTATATTGATTGTCATCCAATAAAAAGAATATGGTCTTATTCGGTGTATTTTTTCAGAAGTATTGATCTGGATCAAGTTTTTCCATCAAGTTCCTTTGTTGTTAAGTCAGCACGACGGTAAGTCTAGTTCCGGCTAGACGACTGTAAAGTTTCAGCAATCTACTCGACGAAATTATCATAATAATAATAATAATAATGTAAAAAAAATAGCCAAAAACTTGTACGGAAATATTCACTGCGAACATATTTGATATATCTATAGGTTATTGTATTTTATAAGCAAATTACTTGTCTGTTTATTTTTTTTCTGATATTTTTATAAATTTACGAGTCAAAACAGTCAAGTAAAATACTTGCTATTACAATTCTAAACTTGCCCATTTACTATTTGGTAAGTTGTTGAGAATTTTACGCAAATAACTAATGCTATTTGTTTTTTTGCCACCTCTGGCTGGTCCCCTTCACTTTGTTGCTGTTCGTAGGACGAGATCAATGGGAAAATCAAAGAAAATGGAGAATCCCGCCGTCATCGATCATCAGAGTAAGTCCAATTTACATTCCAAAATTTAAAACAATAGTAATCGTAATAATTACAGTAAGAAACGCCGCAGTTCTAGTAAAAATCGCCGAAGTCGTAGCCGATCTAAGGATAAGCGACGTAGCCGTGAAAAGGATCGTAAACGTAGTAAAAGTCGTGATAGGAGACGTTCAAAAGAACGGAAACGTTCAAAATCACGGGATAAACGTTCACGTTCCAAAGATCGTAGATCACGTTCAAAGGATCGTCGTAGTCGATCAAAAGATCGTAAAGATCGTCGTCGTGGTGATCGTCGCAGTCGAAGTAAAGAACGTCGACGGTCTTTATCGAAGAAACGATCATTATCACCGATCGGTGGACGATATGGTAGTAGACGGAATCGTTCACCGTTAGGTTTAAGATCAAATTCACCAGCTGAAGATTTAAGTCCAGAGGAAAGAGATGCCAGAACTGTATTTGTTATGCAATTATCACAAAGGATACGTGCTAGAGATTTAGAAGAATTCTTTAGTTCTGTTGGTAAAGTAAGAGATGTTAGATTGATTGTATGCAATAAAACTAGACGATTCAAAGGGATCGCTTATATAGAATTTAAAGATCCTGAAAGTGTTGCATTGGTAAGATAAATCATTTCAATTAATTTTCTTAATGATTGAATTATTTTGCCATAGGCTTTAGGTTTATCAGGACAGAAATTACTAGGTGTACCGATTATTGTACAACATACACAGGCTGAAAAGAATCGTATGGGCAATTCAATGCCGAATATGATGCCGAAAGGAAATTCCGGACCTATGCGGTTGTACGTTGGTTCGTTACATTTTAATATAACAGAAGATATGCTTCGCAGTATTTTTGAACCATTTGGTAAAATTGATAATATCCAATTGATTATGGATCCTGAAACTGGCCGCTCAAAAGGATACGGTTTTATTACTGTAAGTTTTAATTAATTAACTGCAATAAAAATATTAATTTATTTATTAAATTTCTAGTATCATAATTGTGAAGATGCAAAAAAAGCATTGGAACAATTAAATGGTTTTGAATTAGCTGGTAGACCAATGAAAGTTGGAAATGTTACAGAACGTTTAGATTTACAACAACAAGGTCCATCAATTTTAGATTCAGATGAATTAGATCGATCTGGTATAGATCTTGGTGCTACTGGTCGTTTACAATTAATGTTTAAATTGGCTGAAGGTGCTGGAATGCAAGTACCACAAGCTGCTGCAAATGCTTTAAGTATGGCAACTGGACAACCGGTTGTAACACAAGTTCAAACGAATTCAACACCACCAATTGCCACACAATGTTTTATGTTAAGCAATATGTTTGATCCTGCAACGTAAGTATTAATAAACTTCAACATAGGAAGTACCAAAGTAATTTATCTGTAGTTAGTCATGTTTTTTGTGCGTTGTATCGTAGCTTTGTTCATACTTCACTACAATTGATTACCATTTTTCAAATGGTCGAACAAAGTTGCGACACTACATCCCAAACGCATTATTTACTGTGGTAAATTACTGAGGTACTACCTTGTACTAGTATCAAATTTGGTTATAACGAAAAGTTGTGATTATTAAAAAGGGAAACTTGGGAATTTAGCGCTGTTAAACTTTCACCATTCAAATTTAAATTAGATGGGAAAATTTGGTGCATAATTTGTATACAAAAGATTGTAGCTACTATTGTTATGACCAAGGTTAATTTTATTTATATCGTACAGTTTGTAATAATATTTATGTTGATACAGGGAGACTAATCAAAATTGGGATGTTGAAATTAGAGATGATGTTATAGAAGAATGTAATAAACACGGTGGTGTTTTGCATGTCTATGTTGATAAAGGTTCACCACAAGGTAATGTTTATGTAAAATGTCCATCAATAGCAACAGCCGTAGCATCAGTGAATTCATTACACGGTAGATGGTTTGCTGGACGTGTTATTACAGCTGCTTATGTTCCATTGTTGAATTATCATTCACTGTTCCCAGATGCAATGTCTGCAACACAATTGTTATTACCATCCAATAAAAAATAGAGTTGAGTTTTTTTTATATATAAAGATATATATTAAAATATAATTGTATTGTATCAATATTTGTAATAAAACAAGAGTCAATGATATGTAGACGTAATTTTATAAGCATCACGTATTTTAAATTAGTATACGATTTGTTTTGTTTGTGGATCTTGAAAATCCGATATTTTCATTATTCCAAATCGTTTAGCATTCATTTTGTATAAAGAATGAGGCGAAATTTTATGTATATTTTTTTTATTTGAATAAAAATTGTTTAATAAATTTGTATTTTGTCCCCATAGAGCTACATTTAGTGTGTTTGTGTTTTAGCTAACATTAATGTCATCTAGCGGCGAAAAGTTGAAACTTGTTGAAAATTCCGTTCTTGTCTTTGATTGTGTTGCACAAGTCAAGTGCAAATGTCAAATATTAATTGATGTCAATGTTTTTGGTGTGTTTGTAAATAAATCTCATTGCTGAATTTAATAATGGAAATAGCCGCGAATACGACCAGCTCAACGCCTGCTGTAGCCCGGACAGCTCGTGTTATGATGGAGGGTGTAGGCGCCCGAATAATTCGCGGGCCCGATTGGAAATGGGGCAAACAGGTTAGGTTCTATTTACATACACATAGAGAAAAACACCCAAGATCCCGTATTTTTGATTTTTAGGACGGCGGCGAAGGCCATGTGGGGACTGTGCGCAATTTCGAATCACCGGACGAGGTGGTCGTCGTTTGGGACAATGGTACGGCTGCCAATTACCGTTGTTCCGGCCAATACGATTTGAGAATATTGGACAGTGCCCCAACTGGTGTCAAACACGAGGGCACAATGTGCGATACCTGCCGCCAACAGCCAATATTCGGTATACGTTGGAAATGCGCCGAATGCGGCAATTACGATTTATGTTCGATTTGTTATCACGGCGATAAACATAATCTACGACATCGTTTTTATCGAATTACAACACCAGGTAGCGAACGTGCCTTTCTCGATGCTAGACGGAAGAGCAAAAAGATCGCCATTCGTGGTATATTCCCTGGAGCACGGGTCGTACGTGGCGTCGACTGGCAATGGGAGGACCAAGACGGCGGTAATGGACGTCGTGGTAAAGTGCAAGAAATCCAAGATTGGTCGGCGGCCAGTCCACGTTCAGCTGCCTACGTGGTTTGGGATAACGGCTCGAAAAATCTGTATAGAGTCGGTTTTGAAGGGATGGCCGATTTGAAAGTTGTCAACGATGCCAAAGGCCAGAACGTCTATCGGGACCATTTACCTTGTCTCGGCGAACAAGGCCCCGGCCGATCTGGGCCGCCAGGTTTAAAAATCGGCGACCAAGTCAGTGTTGATTTGGATTTAGAAATTGTGCAATCACTCCAACATGGCCATGGCGGCTGGACTGATGGTATGTTTGAATGCTTGAATGGTACCGGAACTGTTGTTGGAATCGATGAAGATCATGATATTGTTGTGGCTTATTGTAGTGGTAATAGATGGACATTTAATCCGGCCGTATTAACGAAAGTCTGTACACCTACTGTTGGTTTTAATGAAACACCACAACAACAATTTGCTGTCGGTGATGTCGTCCAAATCTGTTCCGATATGGAACGCGTTAAAATGCTCCAAAGAGGTCACGGAGATTGGGCTGACGGCATGGCTGCAGTAAGAATAACACCGCAATTAATTCGAATATAAATTTATTAAATTTAATTATAGACACTCGGGAAAATCGGTCACGTTGAACAAATTTACAATGATAACGACTTAAAAATACAAGTCTGCAATACAACATGGACCTTTAATCCATTAGCTGTAACTAAAGTAGCCAGTAAAGATGGTACAATGTATGGTACAACTAGTGGTGAACGTTTAAGTGCTCTTTTAAAGAAATTATTCGAAACTCACGTTTCCGGGGATGTAAATGAGGAATTAGTCAAGTCTGCAGCTAATGGTGATGCCCAAAAATGCGAAGAGGTCCTAAAACAAAGCAGTATACCAGGTGCTGGAATCGGTCCTGATGTTAATGGTGTATTTGCTGGTCACACTGCTCTTCAAGCAGCTAGTCAGAATGGGCACTTAGAAGTTATTACTGTACTTTTACGTTTCCATGCTGACGTTGAAATTGAAGATAAAGATGGTGATCGGGCTGTACATCATGCAGCTTTCGGTGATGAACCAGCTGTTGTACAATTATTAGCTCATGCTGGTGCCGATTTGAATGCAAGAAATAAACGACGACAAACCGCTCTACATATTGGTGTCAATAAAGGACATTTAGGAGTTGTTAAAATGCTACTAGAATTAGGATGTCATCCTAGTCTTCAAGTAAGTGCAAATTTTTATTATTTTTCCATTTTAAAACTTGCATGCATTCTATTTATTGGCGATAATTCGGTTAGTTTATTACTGCGAGTTTTTATTGTTGTTTTGGCGTCCGGGGAACTATCGTTTTTATTTTTTCTTTATTTTACGACACAACATAAACGAATGCAAAGTAGAAGAATCAAGGGGTAAAGTATAAATGAAGAATCTTCGTTGAGTTTTATCTGGTTTCTCTCACTATACAACAATTATTCCCAAAGGGAGAATTCTTTAGTTAGAACAGTAGTTGTCCTTTGAATAGACTAGTTTGATTCACAAATTAAAATAGTGAAAGCGAGCTAATATTAATTTAGATGATTTAAAAAAAAATCATCAAACTATTAACTTATGGATTTAATTAATAAATTTTCCTAAAAGCATCAATTAATTTCGGTATAGTTTCCTATATACTTCAACAATAAGGCACTGTTATCCGTACTTTTCAACTAAACATGTATGAATTGATTAATTTAATTGGTTGATGAAATTGTAAAGGCATAACAAAAGGTGCATTCGATGCCGTATTAAGCGCTTACAAGTTCAGCGTTGGTCTGTAAATTACGTCGTGTTCGTTTCTAAGGCATTGTTTTCTCAACAATTTCCTAGCTAGATGCTTGTTGTTTCACTAATACTTTATCAACGAACAATACTATCACTTGTATATAATAAATTATAATTACAAGTGGTTCTAATTTAATCCACTAATGAAAAATTATCTATTTGTATTATGATTAAATTGTGGTAATAAACTTGCGTTATGGATGATTTCCAACAGTTAGACAGCAATAAAAAAGGGTATTGTAATATCGAATAGTCTATTCGCACAAAATGCAGATTCCAAGGATGCAATAAAAGTTTGATGTACGTGGTAGAATAAAAAAACAACTTTGGGGGTTTAATAAAAATCGTAAAATTGCGACTTTTAGAGCTTTTAAATCGATCATTAAAAGTCTATAGTGAAAGTAAATTGAAGTATCTGGATCATGTTATTTCGTTTTTATTATCATCTGTGTTCCTAATGTAAATTTTGATAATATTGGCCATTGTAAGGATAAAAAATTACATTATTCCTTTTATCTAATGATATATTAATTGTTGCAATATACAGTTTGACCTCAAATATGATTTAAATCATTTGGTGTTAGAATAGAGGAACAATAATAATTTTACCATACTATGTGTATATTAGTTTATATGTATATGTATGTCTGTATGTTTTCATATCTAATTAAAATCTCCCCGTTTCAATTTCCGCCATTGTGTTTAGCCTTTGAATTGAGTTTTGGAATGTGTAGAGGAGTTTGTTTCTTCCATGACTATATGCCATACCAAGGGATGCATAAACATATACTACGTGTCCTCCCAATAGATTGCATTTATAGTTTTGAAAACGGACAATTTCTAACAATAATTTAATTAAAACCTCAAATTTTGGTTGGAGAATTTATGGAAATTTTCTAGAATTTAATTCCTTCAAATGTTAGAAAAAGAGAAATAGAAGTTGAGACCAAGTGGTTCGACAGCAGTTCAATTTTCTATCTTACGAGAATTGAAACGTTCCCAACAGTTGATTCTTCTATCGTCAGTACAAAGCAAATAGAAATATAAAATAGTGTCAATCGACAATATTCTCCACTTTAAACGTAACTATTTTCTTTCTAACAAGACTGAAATGGGTTTTCCCCCAACATTTCTAATCCTTTTTATTAGTTCGAGGTTACAGTTTGAAAAAATTGTCGAAGTGAAATGTCAACACGTAGGAATTTTTAATTTAAGTCATTAATTGTAATGTAATTGAAAAGTAAAACGTATTTTTTGATGGGAATTATTTACATACTGATTGCAAGTAGACTTTCGTTCTGTTGGGAAATTGTGGTTTAAATGGAAATTATAAGTTGCTCGGTTATAATTGATGACAAAAATTCACATGGGAATGTGCATTTCTAATTCGAATTGTGTTCGATTTCAGTGAATTTCATAGTAAATTAAGGCTCCAATTTAGACTCTATAAATTTTGATTTTTCTCAACAATATTTATTGTGAATAACCGATTTTGTAAGGTGTCTCCCATGAGAGGATACGTAATATATACCATAGGTATATGTAGATTTTCATGTGAGGAGGGTGTAACGATAATATTCCGAAGACAGCTCCATCTGTAGATAATTACCATCTCTCCCGGACTTTAGCAGCTTAAATACACCACAATCTTCCTCTGTTTATTGCTGCAATTATTATGCATATTCTTCAGAGTACCAAAGGATTATCTCTAGCTAGGTAATTACAGGCGAAATTGCAAAATCACAGACGACGTTTTCGTTGAATTTTATCTTGGTCGGCAGCTTTACCACACCATCATTAAAATTATATTGTCGGCACCTATTTCCTCTTTATTTTGATAATTGCAGAATAGAATGGGTTCGTATACGGAAATATCATAAACATTATCTATTATTATTACTATTTTGATTATTATTAGAAGCGTACAAAAAAGGGATAAAGTTAAGGAAATAATAAAACGTTATCCTGTTTGATGTTTGGTAATTTAGCATGTCAAAAGTTGATGTTGTGACATGATTTTAAAAGTTTCAAGTTTTGAAGAATGGTGAAAAGAAGATTGGAACAACACTAGAGGATGGATGGAGATTTGCCAGGATAAGCGTTATCCTTCATACTTTAAAGTTATTTCAGCTTTCGAGTGCTGTATGTTATTTGGTAGGGGTTACTGGTGGTTGGTGGTGGTAGTAGGTGCGGGTGTTTAAAAAATGTCGAGCGTTATTAGCATGAACTTTGCTACTTTGAAAGTAAAGTAATACAACTTGAAGCTTTTTAACTTGTCGGTACAGAAAACTGACAGTAATTTATCGTTTTACCACTTGTAACTAATAGTAATACTAAACTTGAATGTATACATATACATTTTTATCATATGATGTATAATAATTATCAATCAAATCTGCCAAGTGTACGCGATTTTTCCCCATCTACCGTCATCTTTTAAGCGTTATAAATTTCAAGTTAATCATATTACGACTAGAGGGGTTGATGAGTTAATTTCAATGGCTTTAATTTGGGTTTGTGTATTTTGTAATTATTGAATTAGTTATTATATGAAGAACGGTAAAGACTTTTAGATGAATGAAGATTTTAAACAAAGACTGAATTATTGCTTTCAATCAAAGACTTTAAACAATTGAAGAGGATTTGGAAGGCAACGTTCTCTCTCTAGTCAGTAATTAATTAAATTGCAATCACACCTTCTAGGAGTGCTGCTACTGGTTTATTATTAGGTCATAGTTGCTTATTATAACCCCTTATACACGTACATCGTACAATGCTTATAGTATAGAATACGGGGCTTTACATTTTCAAATACTGTATAATTAATCACTGACACTATTGTTTTAAAACTTCCATCAAGTCTTATTAGCACTAATTCAGCAACGAAAAAAAAAATACATATTTTATGTAGCATAAAATTGACATTTAATCATTCCGGGCAACAGTGGATTAATTTTGTCGTTATTGTGGACGACTTTTTTTTCGCGTCTGCTTATTTCCTCCGGCTATTGTAATTTCGGTGAAAATAACGTTTGATTGTCGAAAAATAAAAACAACTTGTACAGAAAACGTTCGGTAAATCGTCGATAGTATTATTGTTGTTTGTATTTTTGAAAGTGTTTCACATACTCAATATTAATCCATTATAGTTGAAATGTTGTTTTGCTATAATAGTGATACATTTAAATTGGATTATTAATATTGCACATTTAACAAATGATGATTATTTGTTACACTTCACTGTGTGTCCGTGTGGTTTATTGTATTGGATTTTGGGGATTCTCTAATCGAATCAGTTTGATCAAGTAATAATTTCAATTGGATAATGGACAACGCCTATAATGATTTGAAAACCAATCAATACTTTTAATTGGTCAATTTTTATTACTGATTTACTAAAGCACCGCTCCGATTTGTTGTTGTTTGTTGTTGTTATTGTTGTTCTGTTATTCGATCCTTTCTAATACTCTGTCGATTCTAATGTCTTTCAATCATTTGTCACGTGCTTCTCAAATAAATAAAAATATATATATGGTCGTTTTTGTTTTGTTTCAATTTATTGCTTTGTTTTTATTGCTCCCTTCATTGTTATACTGACTGGTTCTGTATAAAACACCAATATATTGATGGTCGTAATTCAACCGATTGTTTGTGTTTACGGTAGTGACAGGTGACATTGTAGATTTGTGCCACAGAACGTTCTCTTGATGATGCTGCTGTTGCTGCTACGATATAATTAGCTTCAACTGCAGACACTGATTGCAAATTTATGCCCTTTATAATAATACTATACACACACCTACAGATAAATGCCTTAGATCTTATACTCCCCTGTGTAGTAAGTTATAATGTCTCATTTCCTTGTTGCATTATAAACAGCAATTATACGTGTATACGATGAGAATAAGATAGTGAATTTAGATAACAGGATCGTGGGATGAGACACAATATTACCTTCTATATCCACGATATCTTTTCATATTGTCATATTATGTTTGTTTGTCAAAATAAAGAGTAGATAGAGTTGTAGATATCTTATCCAAACTGTCGGTGGTTGTTGTTGTTGCTGCTAGTGTTGCTGGTCGCTAGTAAACATGTCAAAATTGTGGAGGTGTTAGAATATCTTTCCCTCTATGTGTATGTGTGTATCTTAGCAGTTTCCGCTCTCCGTTTCAATTTGTTGCGGTGTCGACGACGCAACAAATATGACAGACGGCCTTTCTAGAAATCCCATCACATCGTGCTATCGCTTATTCAATATAGAAAAGAATATAAAAGAAGAAAGAAAAAAAGAAACGCCACAAAAGAAAAGTGAAGAAATTCACAATAATTGTGCTTGTTAGCAAACTGGCTACGTAGGCTGTTTTAATTCAACAAAGCAACTGTACCCACAATTCATTTGGACATTTCCAGAGTTTCAATAGTTGTCCTATTTAGGATTTTCATCAATTTACCATCATTCCCAACATTAATGTGTATAGTCTTCAAAGTTATTTTCATCCCCTATCTAACATAGAAAGTTGTGACATGGATTTCAACCAATAACTAATATTTTAACAGATGTGACGGATATTAATAAACGGGCAAATGTTGGAAGGGCTTAACGCTTCGATTATAAATGGTCGGCCGTATCATCTGTAACGTCTAAACTGAGACGTTTGTCAATGCTCTTTTCGTATGGAAGGTAAAGCAATTTGACCTTATCACCGTGAAAAATTACAACCATACGAATTTTACTCAAGTCTCTTGAAGTTATTGTAGAAAAAAAAGTTAATAATAACACGTTGTAAAGTGTTAGAAAGCGGATTTTCGTGGGAAATACGGGGTTGTGTTGGTTTAATTTTCCACAAAACTTTAAGTTTGTAGTGAAATTTAAGACCAAAAGTCACACTGTCAGTCTTCTACGCATAATTCACAAACTTTAGAGATTTCCCCTTTGGAAAGCTTACTGGATTTACGTAATTGTTAGTACTAGTTAGGAGTTTGTGTTGTGGTTTTCGCCATATTTCCGTTGTCGTCAACGAAAATAGTAGAACAACTATATTATCGACGATATAGGGGAATTTAGTTGTTAATATTCAGTTTGTGTAGATTGTATTGAAAATTGTTTCATCCAATTGGTTGCATGTCAGATAATAGTGATGGCGGATGGGTATAAAGAAATTTGTTGAAACAACTTGTAACGCATATTTACACACTCATACAGATAAAATGCGTATACATGTTGTTTGAATTCTGGCAAATTCTCGTTTGTATTGTTCGGTTAATGGTGCCCGCCTGCCGCATGTATCCGAAAACATTCAGGAATTTCAAATAGATAGTTTGTAACGGTAGTAGAGATGGTCGAGGAATGGGATAGTCCATTTGATAAATTCGTTGACGATGGTATAATTCAGAAGTGAGGTCTCCGGTCGTAACTTCTAAGGAAATGCCGTCGTAATGTTATCATTAATTCCCATTAAATGTCTTGGTGAATCACTATTATTGCACCACTAGTCTGTGTTGACAGGCATTGTGAAATATCTCGAATATATACCAGAAAATAAATCCAATTGTATTTTATTTTTTATTTACGTACGAAAAAAAATTACAAATCTCATCGTAAATTATTATATCTAGCTGAAATTGCTGTCACTTGCAGTTTGAAATATAATTCATGCTGTTTACAACACCTTCAAGGTCTATTATAGTTATGATGAAGATGTCATGCGGTGCTGGTTTTCTAGTATCATAACGGTTAGTCCTGTTATTCGTATTACTTTCGTATCCCTTCTTGAAAACAAGTCGTTAGCAAACTTACCGTAGACAATCATAACTTTTATGTTTAAATTATATAAGCGCCCGTTGGATTACTAACAAGGATTTGTATCCCTGTTGTTGTGAACTTGTTCCCAACGAAAATATTTCAAACATAAACGTATACATACATACAGGACATACAGACATATAAAACTAGCTGCTGAAAACAGTCTATGGTAATACTCGTTTAAAATAAAATAAATAAAACTTGAAAGTTTCACAATTTACTATCGTACTGTTGACCTGTTTATGGTACGTAAGTTGCAACCTTTAATTAGCGCATTATTTCTTGCCGTGTTTTAAAATTCATTATACAATAAATCTTTTAATTAATTATCTTTGTTTTTGCTTGTCACAGAAATAACAAGGATGCAAATTTTTTCGATTATTTCAACGACCCAATTCCGGCGCATCCACCAAATTTCGCACACAAAATCGACATTAGAATTTTTTTAATAAAACATTAAATTTTGTTATCTAAAAAGAGTAAAAGAACAATCAATTTCTTGTAATTTTTTCTCTTCGATAAAACTTTACGTCTTCTTCATATTTTAAGTTTTGACATGAACTGTTTAGAAAGTCCAGTCGACGGATTGGCAGTGTTGTAAAAGGCAATGTAGTTTTGGCAATATCACGATCGGTCGTTTCCTAATCCTATAAAACATATCCTAGTCATCGCTGAAAAGTTTCACAGAGATAAAAAAAAAAAAACGAAAAAAAGGAAAACATCACTTTGATCTAGCATGAAAAATTCGTCAATGTCAATTTAATCTAACGTAATTGATTCCTTCTCTTTTAGTTTCAGCAATTTTTTTTTCGGTTGTTCTGATATTAGTCTAATTTATAGTAAAAGATTTGCGAAATGAAATTTTAAAATTTACAGTAAGTAATAAATGTTTTTGGTTCTTGATCCTTTATCTGCATATACAACGGGTATAAAGCTAGATCCCGGAAGGGATTCTCAACGTTTCCTATTTAATAAATTCATTCAAATGAAACAAAACCTTCATTTCGAAAAGGGAAAGGAACAATTTTATGCTTTGGTCGGTTGTTTGGTTACTAAAAACAGAGTGTACAACGAGGCGAGGATTGTGTTGGTGCTACTCTGGTGCAAAATACGATATTAGCTTGTTTTTAGTTCACCAACTATTTGTCTTCATTTCCTTTTGTATTTTCCTATGTATCATGTCTTTGGTTATAAGCTTTCGTTTGTTTTATATTTACATATCTCTTTGTGTCTGGTATATCGTTAAAAAAAGGATAACACGTACACAATAATAATAACAATGGTGAAACAAAAATAAAAATAAAGAATATGGTAGAATAACGATAATGGAGAGTGTGATGATGACTATGGTAATGGTTATAGTAATCATAATAATAATTTAGTTAAATGTGATGTATATATTGTGATTTACTAGACAAAAAAACAAAGAAACTAGATTTTTACAGGATATATCCCGTCATATCAGATATTAATGTTGTAATTTTATCAAAATTAAAGCCGGCACGGTTGTAATGAAACTTAATTGGTCGGTGGATGAAAATAAAACGTGTCTAGCAGGATTTGTCATACCTGCATGCGTGTATTGTAGATATTCACTCGAGACTTGAGTCGACTATACCACATGGTCCATTCAGAAGTCTTATAGGTGAGCAGTTCAAAAAATTTCTTGAGGATTTGTAGGCGGGTCGCCAGAGAACAGTTTACCAACAATTGGACGCCGTAACTTATCAAAAAGTGCTCTTCTTGGAAAGCTGTGCACATAAAATAACTAACAATGACCTAAAAATCCTCGTTTCTTTAGATTGTGTTCTGAAAAAACATGCGTAATCGTTTTACGTGTATTGTTGGTTGGTGAAAGTCGTGGTATTCACCAGAAAAAACATTTTAACTGACTTCCAGATGCGCTATTTTTTGAATTCCTCAATTTGTCTCCGAACTAGCTACTTTTGGAGGGGTTCTTATAAAGCAGCCAAGTCTTTGGTTGGTGCTCTATTGTGTGGTTAATTAGAACCGTCACTTTTATGTATTCTTGACATCCATTTCCAGTAAAGTATTATCTGAGTTATCGTTGGAAAATTTTAAAACTAATTTCAAATTATTCTTTTTGAGTATAATGAGAGATTTTGTTTTCTTTAATTGCTTTAGTTACGACGAGAAAAAAGTTGAAATGAATTCTCTTATCATGTTGTGTTGTTGTTTTTTCTTCTTTTCTCGTATATTTAAACAAAGCAGTAACAAAATCTGCCCCAACAATTCGTTATTCGTTAGGGAAAAAAAAAGAAAGAAGTATAATTAAAATGAATTTTCTTCGCATTCTCTAGAATTATTATTTCCATTCTTATACTTCTTAAACTGTACTCAATTTTCTTGAAAATCAAACTGTATGGAACCCATAAGATCTCATTAAGGCATTAATGTTAATAATTGTATTTAGTTATCTATAATAATTAGAATTTGTCGGTTGCATCAAAGGCTGAAGTAACGTAAATGTTAACTACTTTAATATCCATCAGGGCATGATAATCGCTAAATTTGAAGAGCTTCTGGCTTTCAGGGGAAATTTAAGATCATGGCAAAATGGAAATACTTTGGAAAGTAATTTGAAATTAACTGAAATTGGCATGGTCGTTTCGTTAATGTTGTGGATGTTCAAGTATTTTACAGTCATTTTCGGCAATTAAAAAAAAATTACCTCTATGGGGGTTATGTTAGAATTGTCGCCAGTATCCTATTTAATATAATTTTTTTTTTAATTCCGTCGCCTAGTTTTGTCTGCCCTGTACCCGAAATTAAGTCGAATCGTCTTTTATGTCGTTGCAAAAAGTTTATGTCGTAAAAATCTCTAGAGAAACGTCGCGTTTGCCGTTTTTAAATCTTATAAGAGAACGAGCACAGCGCCTTAAAGTATGACAAGTTGAATAATTCAAAGAATGCCCGCGAAAAGATGTTAGTAGGATTGGCCTCTATGTCAAATATATATACGGCTGAAACTTGCATAATATTGTATTTTTTTCTAGTTAACTTTAGTGGCGGGGGTAAAAAGCAACAACCACGAGCCTCTACTTGAGACTGTAATTTTCACCGAGTGTCTTCATTAACATATCTACTCTCCCGGTTATAAAAATATATGAAAACAGAAGCTTGCCTCTAAGCAATTTTCAATTAAGATTTAATCTTCAAGGGCTGGTGTACGCCTATGTTGTTAGAAAATTACTCAGTCTGATAAGATTTTTATCAAGTGATTCATTCAAGTTGACGAAAAAATGAAGAAGAAAAAGTAGATAGTTTAAAGAAAAGGGAGATAAAATAAACGCCGATGAATAGGGCAAATATTAGTTTTTGAAAAATCGTAATTGCCGACAGATTCTTATTAGTTGCTTGCTTGAATGACGACCATTCAGTATAAATCTTAATTAAAAATTAATTTAATACCAACGACTTTACGCTAGGCTATAAATGAGTGCTTCTACAACTATAGTCCCCATCCATTTTGCCAACAAAGAACGAGAACATTTCAGATGCGATAAATTGGAAATAAATTATTTCCCGTAGAAGCGACTCATCCTTCTTGCATTAGAGATAATGTTTTATTTCGTTTCACACAAACGTTTCAAACCAATGTAGCCGACAGATCTTTGCAAAGTTTCTGTGATTTATATTGCTGTTTTCTACACGTCGTTCTATTTTATTTGTCGATTCAAATTGATATTAAGACTTTTCCGGTTTCGTTTTTTTCTGTGTTTTGTCAAAATAAAGTCAAACGGAACCGAGATAATCGAGGAAATTTTAGGATTTTACAATAATTTTTTGTCTCGTCTGGCTTTTTTTTATCGTGTTGAAGATACACCATCTGCAACACATTCCGAAGATGCTCAATTTATATGTGGAACAGTGAAAGGGAATTCGCCATAAAGTTGCACAAATGTACCAGAAAGCTTTTTTTAACGATTTGTTATATTGGTATTTTTTACGAGAACGTGAACGTTATTCTTATAATAACTTTATTAATATTTCAGTGATGCATTTTGATGTTATTAATTCCGTATATTTTTGTTCAGCTTATCGCTCATAAAATTAGAGACAAACTGCAAATTCATCTCATCGTTATGGGTCGTTCCCAACAGTTTCGGTTGTATTTATAAATTAGCTTAAAAACCACCATTTTGATTTAACGACTTCACATTAGAATTTTGTGTATGGGGGAAAAGCAAAAGAATCCCTCTTTCAGTGATAAACAAATTTTACCATTTATCAAGGAATCGTAGATATATTGTTGATAAAGGTTTCTCGATATTTTCCATTAATGCAATTAAATTTACTTTGATGTTGGAAATTGAAATGGAAAGTTTTTTGTTCGGCTATTTTCTGTTTTTTATCAGAAACAGAGGTTCATTTATTTTTCGAGTACTCCACCCATTTATATATTTTTCGTTGCTTTTTATAGCTTTCATCATATTGATTAGTCATTTTACTACCCAGCTTCAGGCTTTGTTATCTACCACTTACAATCAAATAGTAGTAAAACATTCGGTAATTGTTAAACAAATACCAAAAGAAATGACAAAAATTTGTTTAGTATCTCTCTATTACAGGAGCAAAATAGAGCCACATAAAAAGTAATATTTGTTTAATAACAGCTTTCATTCTATTTAACAAAAATTTTACTTCTATGTATCTGTTTTTGTTGCTTTCGATTCTTTATAAAAACAGAATAGAAAATCACGAAAAAATTGCCACCATTTCAGGAGAATTTTGTTCTATTACTCCCAGGCGGGCTTTACTCGGACCGTTTCTTTAAGGCATCAATTTTTAACCTCTTGGTATTGAATCGGGTCAATTTACAATAAAAAAAACCTAGCACTTATAAAGCATCTAGATGTTGGTTTCAGTGACTTTTACGCCTATTATCCTTTTATTATATCGATTAGTGTTAATGGCTTTTACATAAAAAAACAAACTAATTTTGTAAATTAATCTAGGAAAATCTTACTCTTTACAAACAATTTTATGCAATTTAGATAAGTCACCCTAATTTTTTCGCTTGAGAAGTTATAATTAATACAACACTTAATGTAAACGAATTGCCTCTACTGTTTCTCAAATTGTGGATTGTTGCTCCTGTGGGAATCGTCGAATCTTACTGTATGTCAGGATAGAACGTATAACAATAAACAAAGTTCACAATAAAGGAAACAGGAGGGGTAATTGTTTTTATAAACCGTACGTTGTGTATTTAATGAACGATGGCATGTTATAAAGCAAATATATTGATGATAAGGGAAGTGGAAAATTAAAAAAAAAACGACTTTTGTAACAAGTTTTTTTCGTTGAAGTAATATTAGAAGTTGAATATGGATTGTATAAGTTGTAGATATTGTTTTCACCGCATTAAACTCAAAAGTTAATTAAGAAATTTCGAGAATAATTCTTGTAATACAGCAATATTTAACGATAGAGATCTTGTATGAATGCGCTCGTACACTAGACACGATTCCATTGAAATAATTTTGCAAATTGTTCTACGTCTTTTATCGTTGAATTATAGTCTTAGGGTGGAATACTTGCAGATAGATTGTGCATTAATTTAAACGTCTACAATGAGTTCCACGATGAAAATATCCGGGCCTTACTTTTTCTCGTAGTTTTCTTAATTCTAGTATACGCGGGAGGACGTGCAACAATTCACGTCCTTGTAGAATTGATGGTCGAGTTTAAGCTCGATCTAAAGTGAATTAAGTTCCGGATCTCCATAGAGTGCAGCCATAACTTACGAAACGGGCAGGCTTTGGTGGTGGTGGTGTGCTACTAGACAATGTTGTGAAAGTTTTGTTCTCTCCAAAGAAAATCCATTTGCGTATTCTGCTTATATTACCCTTAGAATGTCCTCTTATACTGGAGTGCGAATATATATTGTACAAACTTTGTGAAATATTGTTGGTGGCTTTTTCAACAATCGTTCGATTCACAAATTCCCCATTTGAATATCTTTATTGTTTCAATATTTGATAAGTTTACCATTAATCGAATTATTTTATTTAAATTAATCAAGATTGATAGGACTTAATTAATTTTATAAATTATAATATCGACAATTTTCTCGCGTTTATTATAACATTATCTTTTACTCTATCCACTTCATCAACGTAATAGTACAATTGTCCATTTTACTATCCCCCATCACACACACGATAAAATTAAATGAACGAACAGGGTGCATTCAACAACATTTCGTTGTTGGTAATTGTTTGCCTTCCATTTAGTCAACATACAACACATATACAATCCTATAAATGTTTATATGAAGGAATTTCTAACATTACGAATTTTCTACTATTCTACAACAATTTAAGTTAACATGGCAACACCTGGGACCGAGAAAGCTTGAAAAACGATGAGCCAGAAAATGCGATTTGAACATTTGTATTTCTTCTCGCCTACAGTCCATTCAATTCTATAAAAATAGTTCCATACCGATATGAATATGAATGAATGAATGAATAAAATTAAAAAAATCCCCCACAGTTGTGGATTATCAAGAATATTTTGTAAAAAAACCACTTAAGGGTTGTTCTTTTTTGTTGCACCTTGATGTAGAATTAGTTTCTTTTATTTCCTCGTTTTTGTTTTTAATTCCTTAACCCTCGTCAGTATACTTGTTCTATATTGTTTAGTTTGGCTAAAAGGAGAATTGTTAAACAGGCCAAAGCAAAAAGTGTTGTGAGTTAATTATTCCTCTACAATAACGCCTAACGGTACTTAATTAAATGAACAATCGTATTTATTCAAAGGCGTCTCTTCTTGTTTTCCTCCCCTGCTGTGTTGTATATACTCTCTATAGTATTTGTATTTGAATACGTTGGATTTTTAGGGGTAGATGCTGGAAAAAAAACGAAACCAACTGAAAGACTTCTGTAGTGCTTATATAGAGCACGTCAGAATAAAGCTTATTATAATTAGTGTTAACAAAGTGAACACTTGACTAACGTTCTTTTTTTGTTTGTTTGTTTATTTTAATTGTAGCTTTTCCTGTACTTCACTACTGCCGTTGCATTTAGAAAAAAAGCAAAATATCACTTAATAAACACACTTTTATACATCAAAAGTTGTAATAGAAATTTCTTTTTACAAATTATATCCAACTTTATTACAGTTTTATAAGATTCAAGATTATTATTGTAATAATTTTAAGAGTACTTGAGTAGTTTTCTAGTAGTTTTCTTTTAATTTTCTTCACTCTTGTGTATGAAATAATTCGATGAAGATTAAATGCGTTATTTTCTGGCAACTAGCACATGTGTATCGTTTCAATTTTGTTCGCATACACAGAAAAAAACGCCCTCTGCAACCACCACAACCACCACCATGTTTGTTGATTGTATGAGGGTGAGAAATGGCAAGGATAAAATTGTATGTCTTATTTGCTCTTACCACCATACGCTCAAAACTGTGCCTGTTTCTAAATTGAAATCATTATTGTCTTATTGATAAAGACTGTTGCGTAATTGAGTTCCAATGTACACTGGGGATTTTCTTCTCGTTTTAAATGTGTAATTTTGTATAAAAGCCAGTTTGATTGTGGTTGAAATAGTGTTTTGTAGTAATACTAATAGAGTCTGGATGATTTCGAAATGAAAGATGTATTATATCGTACGTTCTTTGTTGGCATTGCTAAGAAAATACGACTGTTGTCTAAATAATTGCACACTAAAGAGATTCTAGATAACATAAAACATCACCCAAGTCTTGAAACAAATATATTGTCGTACTCTTCTTCTTCTTATTTTTTTTTTAAAGTTGAAATATTACGACTCGACTGTACATATATTCTTCGCTTTGAATCGATAAATTGCATTATAGACGGCAAAGACGAATACCATACCATATCATAAAGATTGAGGCTAGTCGGAGCAACGACGACTTCTCCACGACTATAGAAATTTAAATTTATCGAATTTCCAACAAGAATTTATGAACGAGTAGGTAGATGGCTAGGTAAAGGGAGGCAAGATTGGAGGCTAGTTATCTACGGAAAAGGACTATCGACAGAATACTTTTCCTATAAATGGATGGAGTTTCGGTATTACGATAACGAGGCAAGTCTACTACGATAAAGGTCGTCTGGCGCCAGATGTGGCAAGCTATACAGCAAAGTTTTTTAATCATCAATAGTATAGTTGGTGGAAAAAACGTAAAGATTCCATCCCCACTGTTTTTATTTATTTATGTAGGTACGATGATAGGAGGTACCTTGAAGAAATCGTCTGGTTTATGTTGAAAGTATTGCACCGTGTATATTTTATATTATTACAGTTGGTTACCCGGCGCATCCACCAATATTTTACAGTTGCCTGATTCTCATGAATTTGTTTAATATTATGGAATATTCAACGAGGAATTTATTAATGAATCAGATATTTGTCTAAATTACAAGTATTAAATACGTCTGTGACAGTAACTTATAGCTTTTACACGGATTAAAAAGTCTACAAACAGACTTAAATCGGCATATAAATCATGGACGACGCAACGGTATCGCGTGTATCCCCTACCCAATCAGCAAACAAAATACAATCCTCTTAACATGATAATTACAACAATTTTATTCTCTCCATAATCGTTAAGCATTTACTATTTTCATTAACATTTGATTAGAAAATGAAAAATTATCGAATTTTATTGTTGTTTGATTGTAATAGTCTACCGGTACTTTTAAAGCAGACGTTATGCACAGTTGATTTTCATGTGTATCGTGTTGTATCAAGACAGGACAAACGGTTGCACAAGAACGCACTGGTGGACGTCTGATTTATGATGAAGTTGGCGCTCTTCTGTGACTTTTACAATGTCTCCATAAAGGTGAACTAGAAATTGCGTTCTAATGTTTTGATATAGAAAGCCATAATTTTAGACGCAGCGTGAACCATTAAAAGATAAGTTCTATTAGTTGAGCAATTCGCAAAATACTTTGAAGATTTTTATGGAGTTCCTGGAGCAACATCGCCTCGAAGCAAAGACGCTTTTTTTGGAGAATGTCATGATTTTTGTCAACATATCCGATCTTTGGCTCATTCTTGGTTGTTTTACGTGAATAGTTAATTGGTGGAAATCGTGACGTTGTCTAAAAAGTGACTTCCAGATGAACTTTTGCTTAAATGTTCTCTGAGGATTTTTCTACAAATTGTCAGAATATTTTGTGACTCACTGGCCAACTAATATTTTTGAATGGTTCTCGTGATATTGTTGATACTCGCGTATCGAATTCACCAAAAAATATAATTTATCAACATTATTGGTTCGAATGAAATGAAATCAATGAATATTGTATAGTGGTCCTATTTGTTAATTTGAATATCCTTGGAAATTTCCATAATATTCTCAGGTATTTTACGGGCGAATTTCGTTTAAGCCCCTATTTTAAATAAGGATCATTCCGGTGTATTATACAAGATTTACTCTATCTTATTCAACATTACAATAAACATTTGTTGGGAATAGCTGAGATGCTTTTTACATTTGTGAAGGAATATTAATAAAAAGTACACGTGAGAATGGTATTTCCTGTTATCTATATCTCTCTCGATTGTTTCTCCTCCCCCAATTTCATCTCTGTTTCCATATCGATATATCCAAAATACGAAAGTCGGTATTTTAGTGGCGTTGTTGTTGTTTTTTTCATTCGCAACATCCTAAATAAATTGGACAACGAGAAAAGTTATCATCAGACTAGACGAAAATAAAAATATATCCTTCTGAAAAACAACATTAATTCGGATCGTTTCAGCGGCAAACTGGCGACATAAATTCGTTGGATCCTTTTTCTTTACGCGAATTTTTCTGGCATAATATGTGTGTATATTGTCCATTTGTTGGTGCGTCTGTATAAGTAGAATTCTAAACGATAGACAGAGAGAACCGGGTAGCTGTGACGCTGGCATTGTTTAATTCCGTTGTAATTTATTTAAGGGTTGAAACGGGGAGCACAAAATGTCCATTTAAAGGATGTGTTACATCTAAAATATTGTATGGAAGTTTTGTCGGAAAACTAACAAGATCGTTGTGCTTTGTACGAAGCTATATTCTAGTTGAATTGAGGTGTTGATGATTCTTGTTATATGAACGTGGATTAAAACTATTTGGTTAGGTTTTATTGAAGGGGTGGCTCTAAAAAGATAGACATATCTAGGATTGATGGTTAGAGCGTTGGAAAAGGACAGTCAGAGTGAGATAGATTTTGAATGAGCGTCTGTCGGGCACGGAGTGGCTTTATGGTGCTCTAGAGACACGTTATGATACTCGGCTGCGATGACACCTCTTCGTCACTTGGCAGTTTATGTTCAAAGCACTCAACCAAGGGTTGGTTCGTTTTACTTTCCATCTGTTTGACGATTTATTACAATATCTAGGTGACGAAAATACTTTGAGAATTTCCGTACATTTTTTTCATAAAATTGTACTGAAATAACAACAAAAAATCACTTGTTTGGTGCAAATTATCCAACTTTTCAGCTGGTGACTGTATAAATTTATTCTAAAACAGCAACGTTTCGAAAGTTTTCCTAGAAAAGTTCAACCATAAGAAACGACTGCACCATATGGACAACTCGAATACGATTCCAATCGATATTGTCTTGAAGTTCATAAGAAGTCATCGGTGTCGTACCCTTTCTAATTTCACTACCCAATGTCCGTCTGGTTTAGCAGTAGGGGGCCCGCCGCCGTGTTACTTAATAGATCGTGACAGCTAGTAAGTGGGAGCAGTATCCCGTTTCGAGCCTGTTCCAGTCGATCACAAGCCTAATTGGACACGGATTACGTGCTGCCAATTATTGTTTTCAGCTTGTTTGTTGTCTGATTTGCTGTGTAGAGTTTCAGCACCATTTCATCTTTATGAGATTACCTTTTGCCATTGTTTCTCATTTATACCGTTTTTCCACTTTTTTTGTTGGTTAAATGGGCAGATGTGAAGTTTGATGAAGCGTCTCTATCAAAGTTATAATTTTCATTACTTATAAGTGGTTAGATTCTTTTGAAACATCCCCAATTAAACTTAGAAGAACGTATCAACGTCAGCATTCCATTTAGTATAACTTGGCAATTTAAAAGATGTTCTTTATACGTTCGAAAATTAAATTGCACAACATACTCGTTTTTCTTTCAATGATTACTCTTTTATTTCATTCGTCATGTAGCTGCAATGTCGTATAACAAGACGGAATACAAGCAATAAGAAAAGACTTGCAGGTACAGCGGAAAACGTTTACGCTTGAAGAATTCCGATCGGACGTGATTAAAATAAATTGAAATTAAACGGTTCAACAGTAATGTGTTATTACTGCTGAAATGCACATACAAATTGTTACATACCTATTTAAAAATATCCCCATTTTATTGCTCTACCATATTTTCTTTTAACGTGACAATAACTATATAAGATCCTTATGACAAACACTTATGCGACTTTATAAAATCAGTAAAACGACAATTAAGGTGATGGCTTTCGAGCCATTATAAATGTCCTTAATGGTACGTTTGTGTCGCTTTTCTTTATTTGTGGTTAGCGCCCTAAGGGAGTCTTGCGTCTTGTAAATTGTCGTCATTCTCTAGTCGAGTTTCTCAAACTCATTCCTCAACTTTATACATTGGTCGTTATATATTTGTATTCCCTGTTGTCGCTTAATATGTACCATGCTTCCGTCAAATATATCATCTTTGTGCTTAATATCTATAGATTCTTATACTTGTGGTGGATAAACGCATGATCTTTAATATACAAGACTTGATTCGAAAATATGTTAGGCGAGTCAGCGACAAGTTTATGTAGAAGACACAACATTGTGTGGAAATTGGTGTAATATCTTACGAATTTTGACTAATTTATGAATTTGTGTAGACTCGCGTTTGTACAAATTTGAAAACGCCTCCAGTTATTCTCACTGTTCTCCTTTTGCTATTGCTTCTCTTTATAACCATCGAACCGCCGCCACTATTGCTTCGACTGTCGCCGTCAAGTTGTTTTGTTGTGCCAACTGTCAGTTGAAAAAAATCTTAATAATTGGCATATTCATATTGATATATCTCCATATAGCGTTGTACATTTTTCAGTTTGAAAATTGTTATTGTTATGTTCGCAAAAATCGTCGTTATTCATATTTTATTTTCTCAATATTTTTTTCTGTAAGTAGCTTGAATCCATTTCTGTGTATGCTCGCTAATGAATTGTTTTCTGACTCAACTCCCAAGAAACTTTCTTAATAGTCTAGTCACTATCTCGTTTCCACGTGTTATTAACTTAATCCATAAATTAATGGTGCCATAATTTCAAACTGCTATAGTTACTGTATCATTTATGTTTCTAGTTGTAAAAGTAATTTAACCTTCTATAGTCTCTGAATGTTGTTAATTTTCAACAAATGTCCAATCCTATCTCTTTATGAATATAAAAACAGACGGAAAATTGTTGATTGTAATCAATGTGAAACTTCCAGTTGGAAGTTTTCCTATTCTTCTTTGTACGCATAAAAATAGCTGTTAATACTTGAATAGTCGACTATTACGCCTATTTAGTATAACAAAGGAAATAGTTTCATCTTTTGAAAATAGAAATTCCGCATCTTCGAGTATTCGTATTAAGTTGGAGATTTGATAGCTAAGGAAATTCGTGTTTATAGGACCAGTTTAGTGTGAATTTCAATTTGTGTTGTTGTTTATTTCGGACGAACAATGTAAAATTGGTAGGGAATTTAATCTTAAACACCTGCGGAATGTTGATTATTACGGTGGTGTAATAAACTTTTTTCGATTCGATCCTCTTTTTATGTTTTTGTTAAACATAATGTGTTGAATTAATTGTTTAATTTAAATAGGAAAATTTTATGGAAGTGCCTATTTGTAGAATAAATCCGTTTAGTGTGTTGTTAATAAAAGGGGATAGAATCAACGGGACAGTTTTATAGCCGACAGACAGCGTATAAACCGCAATAAGAGAAAATGGTGTGTACTCTTGACTTGAATCCTAGACCTAGAACGATGAAGAGGATACGAAGCATAACCCGATTGCGATGCGTACAATGATGGCGAATTGTCCTCAAACAGGCTAGTAATATTTAACAATGCTTCAGTATCCATATTTGTGCTTCTCGTTTTTGGGGACAATACTAAAAATCCTATTAATTAGATGTTGAACATCCATTTAGTTGTTTACTGTGACAAGATTTGTTGTTTGTTTTAGTGGTAAATTTGTCCCTGTATTCTCGATAGAATCGTGGAGACGATCGTCCATTCATCATGCTTGTTATCTATTACGCTTTACCATATCCCGGCACTATCTCGTTACAAAAGGAATTGTATCCATATACCGGTCATATACACATATACATAGACGCATATATATCCATACCATACATTTTCCATAGAATTGATATAGGGGATGGTCGTAACTGTTACTTTACACAAAATTCATGTCGAGGCTTTATAGCAGAATCTGAAAAGCGTCCGTCCTCCACCCTTATTGTTCTATTCTATTTAAAACTGGTTGGGCTTTCAACTACTGGTAATTCAAAATGGGTTGTACGATTCGATGGTGGTAAAATAGAACATTCAAAGCGTCCCATCTTTGTTTTCATGTATTTCTTTTTCTTTATTTTTTTACATTTACACAAAGTCATTGTTTTGTCAGGTTGGCTTTGTTGTAGAGGATTCTTTAGATAATAGAAGATTACATAGTTCTACTTTCTCCGACCGTGCATGATTAAATTACTTTTGTTGTATAAAAGAAATCTATTAACGCAATTACTGTATCCCCTTTTAACAGTCTTTGTTTCTAACAACAAAAAAATACCGTACAGTTTAATTAAATAATTCTATTTCTTCCGTTCTATTTTCTAATTAAACAGAAATATGGTTAATGTAGAAGTAATATTGTTAATAATCGAGTAAATTTTATCCGAAGCTAGAACGTGACCGTTGCTTTTCTCACAACTTTTATCAGTAAAATTAAATAAAGTTTGAATTATGCATAGCACCGCAAGAGTTTTTTTTTTTAGTTCTTGTTCTTCTTTAAAATAAAATCATTACACTTGTAGCGTGGTTATTGTGGAAGCGGATAATTTTAAAGTTGCAGCATGATTCAATTGAATTATCCAAAAAAAAAAATGAGAATACGAATTAATAGATTGTGTTTTGCATACTGAAATAGATTTAAATGAAAAGTTAAGAATATCTTTTTTCTTTTGTGCGATTCGAAATTCGTCCAATGTATTTTAATTTCAAATCATCTTTTATTGTCGAAATTTACACGTAAAGGGAATGCATCCTTTTTTGTCGGGGATCTACCTTAAACTAATACAAACACTTTATATTGCCGTGGTTATAATGTCGAGACACGAAACTTCCGAAATGTCTTCATTTCGATTCCGCCCAACGACTTTGAATTCTTTGTCACAACTTTTCATTCTGTCACCAAAGGCGAAATGATGGTTGTTATACACTTTCATTCAAACTGTACGCCGATCTATTGTATACGTTCAAGTTTACTTTTAGATAAAAGAAATTTATTCGAAATGTGTACTTGCAATATTTGACGAACAATATAAATTGCTACCAATCAAGGTACAGCAAGTTGAAAAGACAGAAGGGTCATATGTATTGATGAATGTTTCTGTTGTTGTTGCGAATCGAAAATGTTCTCTTTCTGTATTTTGCCACAACGTTTGTGGATTGGGTGTAGGAGGAACGACTGGAATATTCGATAAACAACTACTTTTAACGAACCCAATTCAAAAGTAAATTCGTTCAGAAGGAGCTCTGATACTTTCTGATGAATTATTTATGAACAGTGTCGATACTTTTTGCAATGGTTATTATACTGGACGTCTACTAGATGGTGTGGTTGTCTTCGTATATTTTTAACAAAGAAAATGTTGGTTTCAGATTATTATCTTACTAATCTGCGAAATTGCTTTACCTTTGATCGAATGAAAATTGATGACTATGTAATGGATATACGGAAGTTCTAAACTAAAACTAGATAAGAAGTTCTAATATTTGTTGATTTAAAAGATATTTGAAGAATTCTGGAGGGTCTGTGTGTAGAATTTTAGCAAAATTTGAATCTTGTAACTCTTCCAAAAAGGAGCAAAACTCTTCAAATGACTCAGGACGATTTTACTCATTTGCCTCCATTGGGTCATAGAATAGAATGGAGAAAAACGATAGAATTCGACGTGTTTTTTGACCATCTTCCAAATGAGTTATGGACTTCAAATTTCATTGAAATGATCTTTAAAAACTGCTCGCCAAATAGTAGGAGTTCCTATATGAACGCATCCCTGCACTATCTTTTCTAGTTGAAAAGTTTTCGGTCTATTTAATCGCTCTTAATGCGATATTCGTAGTCTTCTATTTACAAATTGTTATTAATTAGGTTCGATGCACGATGAAATAGACAAAAAGACAACATTCTGTCTTCATTTATCATGTAAATCCCGCTTAAAATTACTGGTCCCTATCATAAAGAAGTCGACATTCCTTATTCACCGACTTACTCAATACATCAACTAGAGCTGTTCTATTTATTTGAGATTATAGTGTGTATTATAGCTTCATTTAAATATCGTTTTTAAGATAACGGCTGAATCAAACTGGTGCAAAGATATGAATGTCTTTAACTTAGGAAATTTTGTCTTAATGTAATTTTAATGGTTTTAATTGATATTTTTCAGGATTTAGAAGGCGACACACCACTTCATGATGCAATTTCAAAGAAACGTGATGACATGTTAACGCTCTTATTGGATCATAATGCTGATATAACATTGACGAATAATAATGGATTCAATGCTCTACATCATGCTGCTCTCCGTGGAAATCCAAGGTGAGTTTTTTTTCTTCTTTCTCTCACTCCTCTCGTGCTATACTCTACCGACAAATTTTCTTCGCATCTTACGGGACGTGTTGCGCCTTTAAAGGAAATTGACACCGTTGAGCACTCACATCCGTTTCCGTATTCATCATTTCTTGCTGTCAATATCTGACATTGTGTACTTGTTTCTCTATAACTTTAAAATTATTACCGCCTTCAAAAAAAGTCGTTTAATATCGTTAAAATATGAAAAATTGTTTACGAAAATTGCATAGAGGGTAGTTTTTTTGAAAAATCTATCCATATAACTGATTGATACGTTTTTAGATTGTGATATAATTCAAGATATCGTCCTAGCTCAATTTTAGTTAGAACGTATGTAATAAGAACCAGATTTAAGTGTCAGTTTTGAGAATCGCGTCCTTGACTAAATCAATCGTATTTTTGCATGATAAACGCTTCAGGCTTATGGTAATAGTATGCAGATGCACTTTGTGAAATGAACATTTCAAAGTGCATCATCAAAATGGGAATATAAGCGAATAGGGCCTGTTTCTATCTCTCCATATTCCGATATTCAATAAAATTCCATTGCTATATCCCACCTACTATTACGCTGCCTGCCATTGCCGTTGCCACACCACCATTCTTTTCGCATCGCTGGCAAAATATTTAATACCATCGTTGAGATGATGGTTTTTTAAATTGTATTAACGCGATTTACTGTATTGTCTGTATTAACAAAAACAGACTTGCAGTTGTTACGATAATAATAGTAATAATTGTAAAACTGCTGTGTTGTTGGAGAAAAATCATGCTTCATTAACTTTGTGTTGTTCTCAAGATGTTCATAGTAGCGTAAAAATCGTTAAGGTGCTTGCTATTCTTCTTCGTTTTTTCATTATTATTGGAATAGTGGATTAGATGATATGTTAGATAAATAGAAGCAAAATTGGTGATGGTGTCAACGTTAACCATGTAAAGTTGCGTGTTTTAATTAAGAGGATACGGTCTTATGTCTGTTTAAAGTGGTACATTTTAAGTGAAACACAAATAATACGAAATCTAATAACAGACAATGTCACTGACTTGAACAACTTGGATACGTTCTGACTAAGACTAATGGATATAAATGAACATCTAGGGATGTGATAGTCGCATAAAGAGATGAGAACAACCTGAGCCCGATTTTACTATTTCAAAATGTTTGCAAAAAGCTGAGCTTGTGTTTCAACTAATGTTTATTAAACTAATCACTGACGTGTATAATTTGTCCGAATGTAATCCCTTCTAATGTTCAGCTCGTGCGAATGACTAATCTTAACAAACTGCTGGGAAGTGCTCAAGTCAACTTGAGCGAGATGAATATCGGCTCTTCTTCGACTTGAAGATTTTAAACGAACATTGTCACGGTCATTAGATACAAGACGTATTCTTATGGACGTAGTCTGTCATTTACAAACGATTGAGCTTAAATTTTACTTTTGCAAATTTGCAAAAATCTCCACAAATAGATCAATCTAGATATGTCGTGTAATTAGTTGTGATATTTGTGATGTTGTAATTTTTTTTAGTCTATATATTTCACAAATATCTGTACAACATATCAATATCGAGCTGTTTATCTAACGACCTCCAATCACGGCAACATTTTAAATTAGAAATGTAGAGCATGCGAAATGGCCTAATGAACCGTAACTTGTAAAACTAGTTAACCTTGCATGTTAGATTGCACATGCATATCAGCCAGTATAAGATGAGAACGAAATTGTTCAATTGATCGATATTAAAAAAAAATCTATAATTGAAAAGTATTTTGCTAGAAAATTGGAAACTAAAAACATCACACAAAAAAAAAATAGAATCTGTCTCATTGTAACACCCACCGCCTCCTTATAGTCCCGATCGAAAGAAGGAATTCCTGGATGAGATTGCTTTCGTTTTGATTTAGGATGCCTAGACAATACAGATTTTTCATCGGACAATATTACGTTTTGAGCGCAATTTGATTTATGTAGGAAAGTTGATGTGAATTATGGGTCCTTGAAGTTGAAATAGGACAATGAATAAATGCGTTTTCACATATCTCGAACGCAAATCTGGCAATTCTTCAAATTCGTCGTTGTGTGTTGTCATATAAACTATTGGAGACGACGACTATGTGAAATGCCAGTTTTGTTTATTTGACTTTTTTTGTCAAAGACGAAGACGAAACGATGGAAAAAAAATTGGAAAAACTAACACGATGAAAATGAATGAAACTGTATTGGTATATTTGTAGAGAATATAGGAATATGAGAAATGGGGGAAATTTGTAACATTTAAGCTATTGAAGGATAAGATAAATTCAACGATAAGCGAATGGAATCTTTTCCATGTAGCAAATTGCAGATTGAAATTCGAACTATATTAGAGAATTGTTGGAAATAAAAATTTTCCAATTATCCGGTTGAAATTACAACAATTTCCACAATTTAATTCTCAAAAGATCGTACATCATATTTGTCACATTTTCATTGCAACATAGAATATTTTATGGAATTTTAAATTGCCAGTGCAATTTTTCTGTGCATTACCAATTCCATTAAGAAAGAATATTTCGAATATATTCGCCACAAACTGAGATTATCGAAAAATATAGTTTCCCTATGAATATCTAGTATCTATTGCCCATAATTTACAAGAATTTAATGATTTGATTATCGGAGAATGGTCGTTTTCGAATATTGGAGACTGGTTAATCGTTGTGTGCGGCAAGTTCCTGAAATCACAAACGAATTAAGATTGTGTCTCTAGTTTATTGAGAGAAAGCTGTATAAGTGGTATCTAGTAGTCTAACCGCCGATAACTGCTGGTAACTCTACCAAAGAGTAGTTGTTTCAACAAGACCCAGGAATTAACAAAGTTAATGGAACTGTTGTGCTGGAGCAATGGAGATTGGACATCACAAATTATATGGCGTAGCTTTATTGTCGTTCTTTTGCGGTCAATGTTCCGAACGATCTTGAAATATCGTTAGGTTTTCGTTGTTTGTTGCCCACATTCTATCTTTCTTAACAAGGAAATTGTTTGTTAGTTTATTACACTTAAACTAACGTTAGTTGAAAATTGATTTTCTTCACTTATCGACGATACTTAAGTTTTATTACAAAATGATTATTCGATTAATGTTGTGGTTATTAAAGTATTTGCATTTTATGAATTTCGAATTAGTTTTATGTAACGTTCAATAGACGTTCAATAATATGATTTAAATATGAATTGGCATTCAGGGGGTAGTTATCATAAAATTCAGTGGACCACTTGCCATATTAAATATGCAACGTATTATATGCACGGTGTGGTTTGTTTCGAACAATGCTACAATGTTACACGATCAGAATAGTAAATAGAACATTGACGGAAATTTAGTCGTCCTTATATTATTGAACTAGTAGAATTTCACCACTGATCTAATCTAACTACGCCAAATACTTTCTTTTCTCGTTTATAAACCAACACCAACTGAAATAACTTCATAATTGGTTGAAGGATGAAGGCAAATAATTGTTGGAAATGTTCGAAAATCTAATGAAAGATTAACAGTCCATAAAGTTGGAAACAAACTATATTCGATCCGAATTTTTCAACAATTTTCCATCCATCTCTATAGATTAAAATTGATATATTGATGGCTTTAAAAATTCTAAAACGGAAAAAACTACTCACCGATAAACAAAGATTTCGTTCAAGTATGTCACAAGTGGAACGAAATCATAGGAGAACATTTGGGACGATTTACTTGTCAAGGATGTCAGACTATAAATCCTGAAAAGTACTCTTTCTTTCCCCCTATAAACAATTAAGATGTTTGAAAATATAGTCGGGATACGTGTTTGTATTTAACAATGAAAAGTTGAAATTTTTGCTAATATTTCACCGAAAAATTTGATTTATTCCTTAACAAACTTCCATTGGGAAATTTTTACGTGACAATTTTATTTCTTTATTTCTCCCCAACTTGGATTTTTTCTTTTACCCTGTTTAACCTCGATCAAATGCTGTGGATAATGTAAACTTTTATAGAAGAGGGATAAAAATAAAGATCAAGTTCCATTGGATTTCACAAGTTTGTTGTTGAACAAGGAACGAATTTCGTTTCTTTTCTGCTCATCTATTTCTTTAATTTGAAAGAATTAACGGAAGGATTTTGGTCTTAAAAGTCTAGGGATGTTATGTTGTCTGAATATTAAAACTGTAACTAATGGACATGCAGGCATCAGAGTTGAATTAAACTAGTGGGAATAATAATAATTCGAAATTTATTATTCTGTTCACATTATCGAAAAATTAATAATCTATCGGATTGAATTGTTTAATTGAAAATCGATAGATCCGAATGTAAATTAATGGAATTAATAAATTCATCATTGTGGAGTTTTAAAATAACGATGCTTGTTCTATATTTGAATAAATCTTGACACAAGTCTAACAATTACAATAAATCACAACTTACAAGCGAGTTTCTCACCTTTCATTATAAGTAGAACATTTCAAAACCACTTGGCAGTCGAAAACTTGCTCCTGCTGGCGGTTTTTATCCTCCTATTCTCATGTTGTCTTCCGTTTCTTTGACTTGTTCCGTTTGAAAAATGTAGGTGTTTTATAATATCTCTGTTTTTTTTTTCTCCAACTCAAGTCGTCATTGCACGAACTTTTTGATCTTGAAATATCTAACGGGCATTGTAAAGCTGAATAAAACGTAGAAAAAAAAATTTACGTAGCGCAAGTGGTTCATAACGCAACAACTATCCAATTTCCGGCTGTTTGCGGACCACTGACCCGGAAGGACAATGGAGAAAATGAGAGAGCCACTATTCGGTCTCGCAGTTGACTTCTAAGGGAACATCAACAACGTTCTCCTCATCTCTACTTGACGAAAACTCAAAGATCTTCGGTCTCTATGGTTCTTTTTTATTCTTCTCTAAAGTTTTCCTACCGGCCAATATTGTAAAAGCAATAAACGATAAATTGATTTTTTTTATTTTCAACTACCCAAAATAGATTGAATAGAAGGAGAATTGGGGGGTGGAAATACAGAAAACTCCCTAAAGACTTTGCTATAATAATAGCAATAATTTTTCAAGCGAAAGTGGAATTTTTGCGTGTTAATCTATGTAAAAATGGTGTATTGATCATTAAATTTTCCAGTAAATTGTAAACGTATCCCTATTGTGCATGAATAAATAATGCATTAAGGAAATGAGCACTAGATTAAGTGCGGAAAGTTGGCCCTTAACGTTCGAAAATCTCGATACATCAATCTGTAATCATTCATGTATCTTGACACATTATCAATAATAATCCTTTCCTAGAATAAAATCATTGTTAATTATCTCAATATAGGTTAATATAAGTTGAATAATTGTTACAATTGTTGGAAAATTGATGATGAATATCAATATATTTTCATGAATTCACTAAACAGTAATTAGATATTTGTTTAATAAGCGTACAATTAAATGTAACTTGCCGAAATTAATCGTAGCAATTTCACGTTTTTGATTATGTGGTTTGATATAATTAGTCAATCGGACACATACACAATTTCTCTCCAGTTGTCTTTCTTTTTATCCACACATCAAACATTCGATTTCTATTTGGTTATTTTGATTGCAAATAATCATAAATCAATTGGTTGCTTGTTTGATTAACTATTGCTTCTTTTATTTTTAATTGATATGAAAAATGGAACAATTATGGAATCTCTGTTTGTAATTCTTATTTCGTATTCAGCGTATTTTGTGCTTGAACATTTTAAAAAGTTGTTGACACATCCTATATGAGATTAACTCATCTAAAATGTGGACTGGACGTTATGTTTTGAATTGGAAAACAGAAACGTTTTTCCTCGATGAAGAATTGGATGGTTGCCTAGAACGTGACCGGCCTGTTTATATTGATGGACAATATATCATTGACTAAACGCGGATTTGTAAGGAAGAAATCACAAAATCAAAAAAAACCGCCCTTAAAAATGTATTAAAGATTAGGCGACGTGCTTTTTTCTAATTCATCCAATAGTAGGTACGTTTTATAATACAAGAGTTATATTTTCATCGATATTTATGTAGTTTTTAAGCGGAATCTTTATAACGATCTCTCATTTAGTTTTTATTGGAAAATTAAGTATTGTAGCTCGTTGGAAAGAGTATTTCAAGCATTTAAATAACCATTAACTTATTCTAATAGATTTGTGAAATTGCGCAAGAAAATTTCCTGGAACTACTAAGCCGATTGGAATATTTGCTGCAACTCTCTTTGAACAACCTGAATTATGGCGAAAATATGGAAAAAACACTTGTATATCTGTCTATAACTAAGAATTTCGACAGCGTTTTCTTTAGCGATAGAATCCCTGTGGTGTATGTTGAAAAGCTCGTTCCAACGAGCTATAAGACTTAATATTTGAGAGAAAAACGAGGGAAAAATCGTTGAATAACGACGATTACTTAAGAATACATAAATATAATTGTAATTCAATTTATACGCCACACTCTATAAAGGATTTTAATTTCAACTTGTATGCGTTTAATGGATCGATTTAGAATGTTATTGCCACTTAAGGCTGAATAAAACTACGACATGGAAGCATTTATTTCGCATAAATCAAATCACAAACCTGTATGCAGATTTATTGTTGATTTGAAATCACTAAAATGAATGAATTTTTCTATTTTTGGTTACAAAAAAGTGTCATTTGAAAGACAAATCAGCATAAAATGGAATACTGTTCGATTTCCACTCGTCATATATTGTGTCCATTCAATTAGAGTCGTTGGTTGTATTTTTAAACTTTTGATGATGGTGCACATCGTGTCCGTTGATAGAAAATTGTTCTTTTTCTTTAGATTAGTCGACATTTCCGTAAATATTGTTGGCGTCATCGTTTTGCACCAACCACTCCCCCTGTGAAAACTTTCCAGTCTAACTACTGTTGTGTGATGAAAAGTCATTGTTGTTTGTCAATAAGCAAGTTTCAATACTACAAGTCGTCGTTGTTCCGCTCCTAGCTTTGTTCATTGTTGATGCAATATTGCCGAAATATTGGCATTTCCGTTTTTGTTTTTTTTTCTAAATTTCAAAAATGAATTCCCCACCCGGGATTCGTTGTCCAACTCATTATACTTTTTCTTCAGTTTTCTTATCTTTCAACATTAGATTTTCTACTGTCGAGGACTCTTGCATAAATCAACTTTCTTATAACTGTGCTCTGGTTTGTGGTTGGGGCGGAAGTTTTTGTAACGATTATTCCCCCGTTAATAAGTTTTTCTCGTAATTTCTACTAGAGATTTTATCGTCAACTTTGTAAAATATACTATATGATTTGTGTGTAAAATTCAAGTTAGGAGAGGAGAAAAAACTCACCAGCTAGAATTATTCAAGTTTTAGTCCTTCAGGCTATTGTTCTAGAAGGTAATTTAGAATATTGCATTGTGCGAACATGTCCATTGTGGTACACATTTAGTAAATCTACTACTCTAGAATCATATCTGTGTTGCAATACGAATTGCATCGGATAACGTTATCGGTTCATTTACAGTATCTGTTTAGATAATTTGGATAATTTAAGGCAAATTGTATACACAATCGGATTTCACACTCCAGAGGAAGTATCTGAGTTGAACAGGATGTTCGTTGTATGACGGTTAAGGATAATTCCAAATTGCAAATTTACAAGCGCTCGCTAATAATAATACAGTTAATAGCAGTAATAAAGAAGTTGATTGTTGAATTTATTCAAGTTTAATGAATAAACTTGGTAGATTGTATTCAATACTTCGCAAATATTACGTCCAATATTGAAGAAAGCAATAATTTAATAATGCTTTTGTTTATGTTCACAATTAGGGTGTTGCAATAGTGCTACGGTTAGTTTTAGGTAGTATTATATCACGTCTGGATATAAGTAATTTGAACGGTCCAGCGGAAATTGGTGGCTAACTAAAGTGTTTAGCTACATCTGCGTTTAATGAAAGAGGTTCCGCAACAGTGGTGGTGGTTCTAACTTCCCCCTTCAACAAGGCAATTTAGCCCTTCTCTCTATCTTGTTCAGTAATTTGCAATTTACTGATCTTTACAACGAATTACTATAGCCACCTTTTTTCATTGTTTTAATTAATTACACATTTTATGAGTCGATTAATTTGATTCATTTGTAATAATGGATCCGTAAATTTTAACTTAAATGACAGATGTTAGATGGGATATAGCTAGAAAGAGAAGAGGAGATTTTAAATTTGCGCTGACTGAACGTCTTATGAGTTTTGTGCGGACTTATCGGTTAAATGATAGGACGTCTACTGCACATCATCGTTCAATTGCCAAAGAAAAGACCGGAAATGACGTTTTCACAGAACAAAGACCGAATCACAATTATAACAGTTATTATCCTTGGATTCTTGATTATTATTTCCTATAATGATTCGTATAAGGAATAATCTAAGAATAATTTTGGGAAACATCTGACGTTAGCAACGCTAGAGAATACTGTCTGTAACGGTTTTTTTTCTCATGTCTTTCTAAAAGTAAAGTTGACGATATCGCATTATTGCCGCACTTCAGAAAGCTACATTAATTCTTGAAAACTTCTCTACAGACGCCGTGTTTGCCTTATGTACCGTTAGAGATGTAGACAACTATTATTTTCAAAGTAAATTTCACCAGTTCCGTCTTCTTTTATCGTTTTTCTTTGACGTTGTACCCGGATTTTAGAGCATCTACTAAAATATGCTGGAAGATGTGATTATCGTCTTCCGGTCTAGGTGAATTGATCAACATTTTAATCCTATGAATGTTGAATAATTTTCTAAAACGAATTAGTGACGTGTCGAATATTTCGTTTAGAATAGGTGCAATACTGTGTCTTGTGACTAAATATTAGCCTTTCTATATGAAAAATTAAATAGTTTCGCGAATTTCCCCTAGGGGTGCTATAGCGTAGATATATTCTGGCGTCGTTCTCAGTCTCTGTCCAAGATCAGAGATTTCAAAAACTGTTATCTATTGCTCGTTTTTTGTTGGTGCAGTTTTAAAATAGTTTCCTCTAGGATATATCGTCATAAGGTGGTTGTTGTGTGTTTGCATGTTTCACAATTTTTATTCCGTTGGAATTATTTTCAATGTTTCAACAACAACTGTTGTCGTAAATAAGCGCATCATAAATCGGACCAAAATTTCAAAGTTTCTACTAGTATTACGATCATAACCACAAGCTAGAGCTTTGTCAATAATTCATTGTAATGAGGGATTTTTCATTTTCGGTCGGTTGCAGGTATACAGTAAGGATCTCTAATTCTAAAATTTATCATCCGTTTCAAGATATTTTGTGAACAGTAAATCCTTATAAATCTTTGTTGATATTATCTAGAAATATAAATAGGGATAAAAAATAAATGAAAATACGTACATCTATATTCTGTTTTCGATATTTTTTCGGTTTAGATTTGTGGATGACTTTGATTTAATGTTGTCAAGTCGATCGTATGAAATTTTAGATTTATGGCTTGCCTTCAATCGATGTTGTTTTCTTAAAAATATCTTTGAATTTTCGATAGAAATATAGTTACAAAAGGATTAATCGCTAAGAGGATGATAGAATGAGATCAAACAGCTGCTTCACTATTGTCTAAAAGAATTGTGAACTTGCCACGATAAAACCAAAAAGAAGAAGCACACACAAAAACAGACAACAACATCAAAGTAGAAGGGAGTGCAACGGATGCATCATCTTTGAGGTGCAATCAAGAGCCCTACAACTCGCCTATCTAGGTCTTCCATTCCCGTTAACCTTTTTTCTTCACCATCCTATTGGGAACTTTGTTTCTACTGCTTGTTCGATCTCTAGTTTTGTTGGATGTTTGTGGAAAACAGGCACGTACAACCTAGGATAGATGAGTACGAGAATGACATCCTGGCTGTTCCATCCGTATTCAATCGTTTCCCTCTATACTTTTAACAGAATTTTATTGATTCTTCAACGTGTGAATCGTACAATCTCGATATAATTGTTAAATTTATTATTAAACTCTCGTATTTCGAATTTAATTTCGTTTATTTGTTGCGCCGCAATAGGCAGATGTTGTATTTTTCGTAAAATGAAACAATATTAGATATAACAACAACTGCAGAGATCTGTTACACAGTCGAGACAAGTCTCAAATAAATGGTGCTGATATGAAAGCATTTTTCAATCGGGAGTTGGTTGGTTCGTTGCTGGGAAAGAAATAGCGTAAATCAAGTAAACGGTCGAGAATCAGGGGCAACTATTCTTTTATTTTTCTATTGTATTGTCGTCGAATTTATCGTAAAAACGTTCACCAAATTATCGTCATTTAAATCTTTTTGAATTCGTTTTTAAACACATTATAAACACAAATTGATCGCAATATAAAAGATAAACCTCAATATAGATGGTTGGTTGCATTTGACAATGAGACTTGCTATTCTTATTGAAGCAGAACTAGATTCAACAGGGGATGAAATTGCAAATCGTCTACACTCATATTGCGCCACTATTATCCATTAACAACTAATAATAGAGAAAGGAATTTTCTATTATTAATGACCAATCTCCAATTATATTGAATATCCAATTAGTGGAAAAATTCCAATAGTTTCTCCTCTTTTCTATTCCAACAACTGTAAGGTGGTATATTCTACTCCTTAATTGGCCATCTTCAAATACAAATGCATCGTGAAACTCCCATCTTAAGAATCATGTAGAAATTTGTAATAGAACGTGTGGGAACTAGACCTGATGTGCTTCTCATATCCGTTACTATTATCGAACCTTAGTGGTGGTAGTCTCTCCCTTACTTCAAATTGTGTTCGACATTAAAGCTTTGAATGTAGCTGATTATGTTGGCGGCGTATACGTTATCCTTGATTGAAAGACGAACTTTCTACACGATTCTCTTTACATCATCCAATTCGTATCTTGTAAAGGATACATCTACCTCAATTGCTGGATATCATCTATCCTGTACAATTTGTTCATTTTATCTCTATAGTTCTTCACTGTTTTTTATTATTATTATTATTACTACTACAACTTTGTTCAGGTTATTAGTGGATTTTCTTAATATGTGTTATAAAATCGTAACGACTACGATAACATTTACGATAATGTTGTTATTGTTGTGGTTGAATAGTTGGTCATTTTCACTGTGGCGTAAAAACAAGTTTCGAAAGTTTTTAGGTGCAGGTGTAGATTTTACTGTTCTCGTTAATATTGCTCAGATTGGACCCTTTAACATTTCCTTAGAAAGGGTAGGTAATAATAAATTAAATCTATAATGTCGTCGTCGGTATCCAGTTACATAAATGTCAAGTTTGTCTCGAATTTAAACTGGTAAAATGTACGGGTAGAACATGGAAAATTTACTTTAGAAGATTGTTGAGTTGATTAGATTTTGCTTTTACTCTCAATCTAAAATCGTATGTGATCCTTATTAAAAGATACGTTTTTTTTCTTGTCGTTTTCGGTTCAACTTTGAAAGTTGTCTATGTTTGTTTCATCAATATAAGGGCAAACATAGAGTTAAAGTTTTCTTCTAGACGAATTGTTTCAATTTTACACACCGGCTTGTACAAGTACGGAATATTTTATATCGGAAATCTCATTTTGAAAGCGTCACTGTCATTCTTTTACCGGAATCCAATTTTATCAAGGATTTGTCGTCTACTTGACTAACGAAAAGAAAAAGTTTCGTTTTGTAATCCGTGTCATCTGAGTATTTCATTTTACAACTGTTATTTTTATACTTTCTGCATTTTGTTTGCAAGTATCTATTGTTCGTATTGAATAATAAGTATTCTTGTAGATAGGAATTTGGAATTTTTTGATAATTGTTCTTTGAAACGTGAAAAATGTTATCCAATACAAGTCACTGTTCGCTTTTCCCATCCAGAAATGGTACTGCTGTTTGCATTCTAATATCGTCGGAATGTATCGATTTGATTTATAAAAGTTTCGTTGCACGTGAGCTAGTATTGTAGACATGCAATTTTACTTTTGAAATTTATTGGTGAACCTTTAACCGTCATTTCTTGAAATCGTTTTTCTTTAACAACATTTTTTTATTCGTCGCTTTCTCATTGCCAACGTTGCAAGTTGTTGTAGTTCAAGCTATAAAGTTTCCAATTTTAGAATGATAATAACTTTCGAACCTGTCGTAATTCTTGTTCAATTAATCGATGAAAAATTCCCACTGATGGATTTAAGATATGGCCGACTTTCATCGTCCTTATTTTAACTATACCTATATATATATGTATGTATGTATTAGGTTTTAAGTTTGTCATATTTTTCACGATGAAAAAGTGTACGATATTAGATGTTTAAGTCGTTCGTCGTTGGTATAGCGGACAGGCTGTACATCATGATGTTCATATTCTGCAGGAAAGATTTATATTACACCATTACGGAGCTATGTATTCTAGGGCACGAGCAATTTCACATTCAATGTGGCCACAGTGTACCTCCCAGAAAATTTCTCTCGACTATCTTTACACTCCTATTAGATCCAATATACATACATAGTTATATAATATGGATGGATGGTGTGTATACACAGGTAATATTTGACTATTTTCACAATATACATATTTACCAACAAACGTCACCGAGCTGGAGACTGTTATTGTTGTGTTTATATTCAGTATTCAGTATCTATCATCTATCTAATAATACTAGTTGACTGTTGATCTAAACAGAAGACCCCGCTGTCCCGGTCGGGTAGCTGGGATGTTTTATTTTCGTGATTTATTCACACTCCGGCCTGAATCCAATATTTATGGTAATTAAAGGCTTATTCATGGCCCCATAAAAACAATATAAAAGGCTCCAGATCTAGTATAGGAGCCATTCAATTCAACCAAAACGATCGACAATATTGCCATCTCGACTAGTTTGTTCAATTTGTCACTACTACAATTAAAATCGAACCGTAATTAGTTTTATTTTTGTCGATTTTTATTGTTCAATTTAACTTGTAATCTATATTCAGTCAATTTGGATATTTTAGTGAGGTGAATATGGAGCGATTTCCGAACAAGTTCGAAATAAATGTAATCTCGAAAATCCTCTACATTCATTAGCTATCGACGTGTTAATTTAAACAACATACAAACTATAAGAGGTAAATTTGCGAAAATTTCAATTAGTTTCCGGTAATTGTAATCATTTTAGATATTAAAAAATCCGTTAAGTAGTAAAACTTTTATATAAAAGTTAATCGTCCAATAAAAAAATTAAATCGACTTTTAAAAGTGCATATTAGATATTCCACAAGCAACACGAATCGTGTTGAACGTGTATTTATAAAGGAAAAATCTAAATGCATTTATTAATGGTAAATAAAGTTATTAAAATGGAAGAGAAAACGTTGTTGAATTAAATTAATATCCATTTTAACGAATAAACTAGAAAAAAACTTCAACTTTATTCTGTCTATTTACCACAATTAAAAGTACGTTTTATATGATGAGTAAGGTAGTAGAAATGTACGCGTATAGTCCACAACAAACAAAAACGAGTATTTCTCTCCATCTACCATGCCCTTTATGGGTCTTTCATCATAACTATGTAACTGCAGCCTAGAGCACAGTACAAGTTTTGCATAACTACCCCCAAGAGTCATATTGGAAATTTTCTCTGTCTACTATACCAGTAGCTTTCACATCTCTTATCTCGTTTACACTTAATGTACAACTGTCCAAATGTCCAGTTGGTCCTTTATTTCTTTATTATTCCGATATTGTTGAATTTTCAACTTTGCTCTATACAATTCGTATTTATACAATTAAAACCACCTTAATAACTCCTCTAACCAGTGGGCGATTCGGGAAGTATTTCAAGGATTTATAGAGTAGTCCTTAGGGAGCATTTCAGCAAAATTGGAACTTTGTAGCTCTGGGAAATTGGTGAAAAATCGCTTTAATCTGACAGTGCCGCTATTTTCGCCCACTGATTATGCGTGTGAGACTATCAAGAATGAATAAAGACCCTTTATTTATATTAAAGTTGAATAATTGTTACAAAACTGGACATTCGAGTGATTGTTAAGAGGTGAAAGCGCTTTTGATATTTGGAAATGGATTAAATTGGCGTCAATTCTTCGAAATTACGCAATTTTGGATAATAAAATAGAAAAATAAGTACTTGTACAAATAATTCACTAATTCTAATACTTCTAATTCAATAATTTCAATAAAATAACAGCGTTTCAAGGAGTATTCGAGATGGTCTATTTTGAAAAATTTCGATTGAATTCCGAGTTATAGAGGATAGTCTTGCCATATTTCACATATAACTTGGCAAATATTACAGATCTTCCAGTGAATTTGTTACAAATTAAAGCTTTTCAAATCTTTCAGATATTTTCTAATAGGCTAATTTTCCAGAATATTAACAGATAAGACATAAAGATTGGCTTATTTAGAGATTGTATTTGAAAAAATTCATTAGTGTTGTGCTAGTGCTGGCCATTTGAGAAACTCTAATAAAACTGTATTGGAAATTCCCTAGAGTTAACAAAGGCTTTACTTAGCACATCATTTAAAATTTAACACAACACACTTGCCATCTTGTAACAGAAGACTCATGATAACTCGATATCAAGTTCCTGTTCATATCCTAAGGGACTGAAATGATCCTGATTCTGTCTCATCTTGTCGTGTAAACATAATCGTGAAGGTTTTCATCTTGGTATGGTAGTTTGTCAATAGATACATTCTCAATGATAGAACGTCAAGTTTTGTATGAAACTAAATTGGGGAGATTTTTTTAAAAATAATTTCAATATACGTAGAGATTATAATAAAAATTGACTCCCAACGATTTAAAAATGTTTACCGACTATAAAGAATTACAGTAAAACCTTTTTAATCCTGAACCATTTGCAGTTTATTCTGTTTGCAATGTCATAAATAGAATAGGAATCCGGGTCGACTATAGCGCCCGATCGGCTCTAGGGATAAATAAGTGGCTAATGTTCGTTTTCCGGGGATTCTGGACTTGAGCCCAAACAGTAGTGGTGTTATTGAGACTTGACTCTCAATTGTGTTTAATTTTAAAATACTGTAATTTCAAAAGAAAAAATCACGAGAATTATTGAATGTTATAAATTTTGTGTTTGTGAATATGTAATAATCGAGATTTTCGCGATAATTTACAATCGAAGTACAACTACATTAATTCTATACAACAAAATATTGGTTATGACTTTATATTTGTAAATGAAAATATATGATCTAAATACATTATTTATATGGTGTCAATTACATGAAAATACATAAATTTAACTTGATGTATGTAATCAGAATATAGTCGCGTTATAAATCGTCATATTTATACACAATGTTGATGAATTTCGATAATTTGTTACAATTAAAGTAAAAAAAATCGTTGCTTTGATTATTTGCAAATTTTCCGGTTTACAAAATCTAAATCCTTCATTAATCGAATACTATACGGTATATTATAAGAATAATTGACAACACTTCTACGTTTCATGCTGTTTTGGACAGATTTCTTCAATTTGCGAAATTTAACAATTTCTAAATACCATTCTAAAACTTTCTTGTGTGTCGGTATTGTAATTTTCAAAAATTGTTCGATTGATTTAAACGTACCGGTCGCTTTGAAATGGAGAAAATAACGCGGCAATAACAAACATTCAGTTTCAGTACCGGCAATAATCAATCGTTGTTCTAAATCTTCACCAAGATTAAAACAACCAAATTTATTGAATTTACAAATTTGTATCCAACACGTTCTAATATTGTTGTTTTTGGTCGTATGATTAACTTTTTCAAGCATATAACAGAAACCTTTTGTTACAAAATAGGTATTGTCACGATTCCCAATCTCATCCGACAATACAACTTGATCAGTTTCATATTTCTTCTTTTGTGATACAATACAAGCATCTGTGATATCATCTTTGGACCAATTATCGAAATATTCAAACCATGACATATTTAATTCAACTTCATCCCAGAACGACTTTATTTTCTCCTGGATGATTTTATCAAAATCGTCTCGATTCAAATAAATAAATTCACAATCGGTTTGTGTTGTTACAGTGAAATTTCGTTTTGTTTTATGTAAAAGATCATCGTCACCGAAAATATAACCGGGACCGAACGTACCGATTGTTGTTGTTAGATCTTCCTTTAAAATCGGATCAAAATTTGTTTGTGTTAATATTATTTCGCCCGTTATTAAAACGTACATTCTCAGTGGCTCATTGCCTTGTTTAACTAAAAGACGATCAGGCCCATAATAGCAAAAGTACATAAACGATGGGAATTCTCGTTTAACATTCAATGGATATTTTTGGAAACATTTCAGATTGCCAATTAAGCGCCTCAATTGGGTTCTTTCATTATGATCCCGATATTCAGCCGGTTTCAATAATAGAAATTTCTGTTCTAAATTCAATTCAATCGTTTTTTCCTTCAATATTTCCACTTCTTTTTCTTTTTCTATTTCTTCTTCTTCTTCTCCTTCTTCTCCTTCTAATTCTTCTTCTTCTTCTTCTACTTCTTCTTCTTCTTCTTCTTCTTCTTCTTCTTCTCCTTCTTCTTCTTCTTCTGCTTCTACTGCTACTACTACAACTTCTTTTTCTTCCTTCTTTTCTTCTTCTTCTTCTTCTTCTTTCGCGTACAGTTCGTCGATCTTTCCAGTTAACCACAGCAAATTATCCACAACTAGTCGGTATGCTGCTTTGAAACGTCTTCTAGCGCGTATCGATCGTAAAGCTTTCTCTTCTTCTGTTAAATTTTCGGTTAACGAAATCATTTTTGTTGTTATTTGTATGTGAGAAATTTAAAAATTTAAATTAAAACGTCAACGAATGACACAAGCCAATTTTCTCTCACACCCGCTGGTTAAACACGACAATTTTTTTTTGAAATAAAGCCAACAAAAGGCATCGGTTCTGTGGTTTTCATATTGATTAAATTTTGTTAATATTTGTTCACTAATAAAACAAAAATCCCATTGATATTTTTGAGAAAAAAAATTTAAATGAGAGTCAAGTCGGCGCCCGCGGCTTTCGCTTTGTGTTGTCCGTTCATTTTTTCCGTGTGTGTGTGGTGCTCTAATGCTTTTTTTTCGACGTCACTGGATAAAAATTGATAACTGGGGAGAGTATGTAAATGCGGACTGGCTGGTGGTGGATGCAAGAGTGTGATTAATGATGTGAAAGCCGTCCGCCCTTATAGCTGGTAGGCCAAAAACTGGCATGTGTGCGATTGCAAAATTCGTTTTGGAATGTTGTCACAGTGACCTACCGATTTAGTCCCCTAAATCAGGATAATAATCGGTGAAATATTGGATAATTTTTTTTCGGGTGACTCCGCCCGCAAAAATGTTTATAATTTTTAACGGATAGTTTCGGATTGTAGATGGACGAAAAGTTGAAAGTTATAAATTCACACACTGCTAGTTTTCATATCCTTAAATGTTGTTTGTGAATAGCAAACGATAAATAGAATTGGTAGGTGTTGTCGTTGTTGTTGTTATTGGAACTGAAAAGTTATGTAAAGTCGATTTCCTGATAATAATGGCAACAGTAACGACAGATGATGGTGTTTATGGTGCGAACGAAAATATCGATAATCTATGTATAATTCGTAAATTCAATATTGAAAAACAATCAAATTTTGCAACGGAAAATGTGATAAAATCCAGCCAAAATAAGTTATTTGTAATAAATCGAATAAACTACCATAAATAGCAAGAGTTATAGCGAAAAAAATAGAATTTATTACTATTCTGTATTGATAATGCAGTTTTTTGGTATTATTGAATTTTTCATCTCGTTATGATCGTCAGTTTCCTCTAATTTCATTTACAATGGATTGTCTGATAATTATTTGTTAGCTTGGCAATAAGACAACGTTACTAGAATAATAATTTCAGTGTAGATCGGCGGTCGGATTAGGTCCAAATACACCTTTCACATTTCAATTGGCCAGTTTTAATAATATTATTAGATAAAATTAACGACTAATTTGCACATGATTACGATTGGTTCGATTGTCGAAATACTAGTCAAGTTAATTAAGCAAGTTAACAAGGTCGGGATGGTGTTTAATTATTGAATTTTCATCGATAATTGGTTTACAGAGTATGTGTCGCAAAAAATGCCATAAATACACCACGGACATGAAATTATTGCAACTATAAAGCGGCACATGCACAGGTGATAAGCTAAAATTAGAGGATTTTGATGGGTGATTAAAAAAATATTTCAAATTGTCCAATTACAACTCGTTAAAAAGTGGAATCTTTAATTGTCTATTTCTGTCTTCATTTGATACTTGGAACGGTGCTTGGGTTTTCGTTGAAAAGGGCATTTATTGAGGAAATTCTAAATTACAGAGGAAACACAAATAGAATATAAAGAGATATTTTTTTATACTTTCCTGTATAAATTTGCCAATATTTGTTTTTCAATGGTTCAAATTGCTCTGTGTAGTAAATTAAAAGCCCTTCTGAATATTCAAATAATTTTACAACATGCCTGTTCGTTTTCTGAAAAATCAAAAGGCAGTAAAAAATTCCAAGAACTTTGGACTTTAACGATAAAATATCTTCTGAAAATTCGTTAATTATTTTCATCTCTTAAAAATTAAGGGTCTAAGGAGAATCCTGAAGATGAAAACTTGAACCTCATAGCGCAGTAGGGAGTTGATCAAAAGACGCACTTTTTGACGAATATTGCAATTTTAAAAATAGAAAACAGTTCTACTCGTTCTAGAATGAAATGGATAGAAACGCAAAAATTAATTTGAATCGTTCTGAATCAAACGAGGACATTTTTGACTAACGATGAGCTACAAGGCCCAAATTTGGCTCTTTGAAATATTTTCCAAATCTATCAGCAAACAATAGGAATTTCCATATGAACGCTCTAGTCTTAGCTCAGCACTCCTGTATAATTTTATAAAATTATTATTGATCCCCATAAGTTATCAATAAGTGTTATTGATTAAAATTATCAATTTATAGGTAAGATAGCAATTGCAAATGAAGCGAACGTTAGTCCGATTAGAGTTGAACGCTTTGTCTGATATACTAACAATAAAATTACATTGTACGACTGATTAAGGGCCCATTCTACAACTCATTTTTAATTTAATACCGAATACTAACAATGTATTTTCCATATTTAATGCCGGGCTTTACTGAAACTAATTTCAAGCGTTTTTTATGTTTTTCCCCAATCTCAAAACAAGCGAAAATATTTCCAACCAAAATAATTCAAAGTACACTTCTCATATGTTCCTGCCTAATAAATTAAATTGAACGAATAATTGTTGGGGATTTTATCGTCCACTACTAGTTTTGAAATAGATTTAAATTAATCGTTCTATTTTATATTATCTTATACGGAATTTTAAATTAAAAATTTCCTAAATATACGTTTATTGTTTATAGCGGATATTGCTGTTTTTAATCGTTGTAATAATAGAGAAATACCACTTTAATTAAGAGTGAAATGTATAAAACATGGATAGGCAACAAAAAAAGAACCGGGGCTAGTAAATTCGAAAACGAATAAAACCGTAGAGCATAACACAAAATGCTGGTGTACGAAATTATCGAATAAAACACAACGAAAACAACCCTTTAGAATGGGAACCCGGAAAAAAGTTACACATATGTAACAACAAGAGGAAACATCGTCCAACTATCTCAATGAATTACCACCATATTTTACAGTTGTGTTGAAGTTAATCGTATCAAATGTAAATTAATCGACAAACATTTCGTAACTTTAACAAACTCAAAATTACAGTACAGCAATGATCGTGTACTGGACCCGTGAAAATTCAACTCCATTATACGGCACTGGTGTGTATTGGTTGTTTTCATTAATAACAACTACGGTGAAATCTCTCTAATGTGGAAATTTTACTTGGTCGATTTCCATTCGGCTAATCTTTCAATATCAAATATGTTCGCATTTTGTTATAAAGCTCGTTTGTTTCCAAATTACATTGACGAAATAAGACGAGAAATCTTGTAATAGCAAAAGAAATTTATTCCGCTTGAAAGAAAGAAGAATACTCAACAAGATCGAAAAAGTTTCGTTGACTATATGTACATACATACAACGCTTTATCTAGCCGTTAAGTTGTAGTAGGGTTGTTTGGACGTAAAAATGCACATTATAGTTTTATGAATCACGAACTTTTGATACTACCAATAGGGTAATAAAGACTGGAAGAAACAGTATGGGCTGAAAAACGAAAAGACAAGAGACGAATAAAAGAAGTGTGTTATAAAATTTGTAAGGAGAAGGAAAAAAGACACTTCTGCTACGAACGACGATGTGTAAGAGATTGTGCGTGTCTTTTATTATACCATGTCGCTAAAAATATCATTTATATTGGTGGTAAATATGGAGATTTGATTAAGACAGATTTCTTTCAAATTTTTCGATTAAACAAACATAAATCGAAGACAGTTGGAGTTTTACACCATATCGTCATGGAAAATTGTAATTTCGTTGGATATTTTGGGCAAATATACAAAATTATAGCATCAGCTATAAAAATTCGATTTTATTTCTATATGCGAACATAAAGGGCTTCTACCAGGGAATTCCTGTTGATTGTCGAGTGATTCCAAAAATCTTTCAAGGCTCTGGAGATTCTAAAATTTGAGGAATTTTTAAACATTGATTTTTATTCATTTTTCTACACCGAAATAGAAGCGTGAAAAAACCAAAGACACCAACATTGAGAACGTCTGGAAGTCTACTCGTTTTAGATCACAATATTGTCCAAAATTACTACTTCCAGATGAACTATGAGGTTCTAATTTTACGAAAAGCATCTCAAGACTCTTCTGTAAATCGTTTAAACAGTTTTCGATTAGCTGGTCAATTAGTGGGAGTTCCATAACAATTATTTTTGCTCTAATTTCCTCCACAAATAAATAATCGTCAAATTTGATATAAAACCGTTATTGTTAAAACCAAATTATCCAATTAAAACATAAACAACTGCGGCTATTACGACAAACTTTTATCAACACCAGTTCACATTGAATTGTTATTGTTATTAATGCAATAACATTTTTGTTCACTGTTTAATAACAAACATAATATTGGCTGTTTTTCAAGAACAATATCCACTATAAACTTATTATTTGGAAATTAAATAAAAATTTAAAAAAATGCGGGCCTTTAACACAAAAGTGTTACGTTAGCATAAAATATGTAGAAATAGCGTGCATTTCGACAAAAATCTATATAGCGGATTTTCCAACCCTTCAAAATACAAGGTTAACAGTCAGTTTTATTATCTAGGGTTGTAAAATTCTATTTTCCATTTTCCGTCAATTATTTTAATAACTTCAATTTCTAATTTAAAGAAATCGATTATAATTTGTTATCCAATATCGCCTGGTGTTTCGCAAAAAAAATAATCGTAAATTATCTCCTTGTAACGTTATTTATCACTATGGGGTAGTATTTTTGAGATTACACCCTTATGAATTACGCCACGCTATCGATGCATTGTTATTGTCCTCTAGTCCATCTTTATCGTGCCACAAAGATAGCGAACCGGATAATTAGTTTTGTTGACAGTTAATTGATAAATTATTAAAATACGTGCAAATTCACTTGAATTTCTTAGGATTTGAACGGAAATATTTTCGAATCTATTAAAATGAATTAATTTAAATTCTAACAAGAGCACACTGATTATTTTTATTCAAAATCCAAATGAATAATGTAGTAGTAGTAGAGTTGATTGTTGCGGTAAATCGTAACGAATATTTGCCTTGGAGGCTTTGTTACTAGTACGTGCAAACCACGTAGGGAGTTTCTAAACGCAATTAATATGATAAAAACCTCATTATACCAAGTTCCAAAGTTACACGTATTATTATAAAATGTATATTTGTCTATGTATGGGGTTATATAGTCTGTTATAATTATACACACGTGTTTTGCCCATTGTTCCGAGCAATGAATACCAAGTGAAATGAATGTTGTTGCACTTGGTGTATTTGTATGTATGTATGTTTATGTTATAAGAAAATACTCTCATATTCTCGTTGTCTCTCTAGTATAATTTTCACACCCATATCTACATATCTATATGGCCCCTACTGTCTGCTATCATAGTCTCGTAAAAATATACCATCTTCGGCTATACTCTTAGCATTTTTCATTTACACTGTGTTGCAGTTGTGCACATCTGACATTTTCTATGTATAATGTATGTTTGTGGCATACAAAATATACACATATACACATCAACTAAACTAGAATTTTCAATTGCAAGTGAGAAATTTAAATAATATTTTCCAGCGAGTGTTTACATTAGAAAAACAATAACGACAGGTGATGAAAATTGCACTACATTTGCCATATTTATTCATTGCTATAATAGTGAAAGCGGCGCGGAGAAAATCGAAACGCAATATTAAAAATTCAATCAACTCCCTCCTTGCGTGCTGCTTTTAATTAGGACGATTTGTTTTTTTATTATCCTCATAAATGAGAATGACGTTATTCGACTCACCCAGTTGTCTTTTAATTTCGCTATCGTCTTAATAATGTGACACACTAATTTTAATTGTAATCACCTACAAAAATCACCAATTATTGAACAATAAATTGCACATCCTCTTGTTACTCTATCAACATTGTTATTTCTCATTATAATGACAACGAATAGAGATCGATAAATCGCGCTAGAATTCTGATGGAATTTCAAAATCTCCCTTCATTATTCTCAAGATGATAGACAAATACACGCACAAAAGTTAATTCAACAATCGTTTATTTGACTCTAAACTACAATAATTCTCCCATACGATTCTCAACATTGTTGGCTGTTGTTGTTTAATCAGATTTTCGTGAAATGTTGGAATTTCGTACGAGAGAATGCCTCGCAGCATGCAAGCCTCAATCAACAAACACTGAAAGAATGGTGAAGATCTATAGACAATTTTTTAAATAAAATATCCAAATAATAATAGAATTTAACGTCAATTAGTAGGTGTTAATTGAGTGGTTGCATTAGAACTCGTTAAAAAACCGGAATCTTTGATTTCGCTTTGGCTAAAACGAATTTTTATTTGATTTTCCCCTGAACGTTACATTGATAAGCGTTCAGAAAATGCGATATTTAAGGTTGTATAAGAGAACATTCTTTGAAATTTTGCCATTTTTTGGAAGATTTGGAAAGCCTTTTCAATTTGCTATCAGCTAAACCCAATATTAAGTTTCTAGATTTCCTGTAGCTCAATTTTCTCACAAATTTTCTAATAGAAAGACCCAAGTTCTGGGGCTAGAAATGCCCTGTTCAACGGGCCATAACACTTGTTTTTAGAGTTGAAAATAAGCGAGAAATTGCGTGTTAAAATTTCCACATTTTTACGGAATTGTAGTCTAGTTAATTGCCAATAATATTGTATTTGTAATCCTCTCGATGTTGATTAGTAGTCTAATTTCTGTTCGTTATTGGAAAATTTTAATAAATTCGTGTTGCTCTATAAAATTATAATAAAAAAACATGTAATATGCAAAAAGCACACCCTCAAAAGAAGAGTGTTATGCAAATCAGGCAACTGTCAAACAAGCTCTCCTATATTCACAATCCACAACCGTCAATTCCTTCCATCATATTCCGTATATACACCTCTAGTAGTGTGCAACGCATGTGTTTTACGTTTACGTTATATAATCGAAACTTTTCTGTGTGTGTATGATGGAAAAAATGGGATACGGGCGGTAGCAACTTCATGTCATCCGCCCCGCCATCATACAGCAGTAGGGTGAAAGAATCATAAAAAGACGAACATGATGGGGCACGATCTAGGAAATTTTATGTAATCTATATGCATATAAGTGAACACCTTGTAGAGTAGAGAATTCGGTTTTTTTTTCGGTTGCGCCAATGAAGCACTATCACGTGCCAAAAGTCTGCATGTTTCAGTCGGAGCGAAATGATTTTCGTCGATTTCAATTTCCTTAACATTTGAATAAATAGATGGCCAAAGAATGGGAACGTTTCCTTTTGTGTCGTCGTTTTATTATGAACAACACACAATCGAATCAATTATTCCGGATTTTTATGTACACATCATTTAGAATCGGTCGGTATAATTTATGAATAAAAACTCGAAAATTTATTGTTTGTATTTTGTTGAAATTTTCAAACTATTCTAAATAATTCATGATGTTCTGTTCGTACATTGGATGGTCTTTAAATTGAATTTTAAGCAAGGAATTTGGACAAAGTGACATTCTACAGTTTCAGTTGTCCTCTAGTAAACACTTTTAAAGGATTTTAATTAAATTTCATCCAACACACACACATGTATTGTTTGTAAATAAGAACGGTATATTGCCAGGCATATCGATGATTTAAACTTTAAACAACGTTGCGACTTAAAAGAATAAAATGTTGTCATTTTAGTCGACGCAGGCAACACATTAGACCCATTACTAGCCATAAATCTTGGCCGTTTATCCGAAGGAGGTGAGTTTGCGAGCTCTATTCCCGGACTATTCTGACAGGGATTATATCCCGTATTCGTTACTTGCACCGACAATTATATACGGCAGCTTTCCTCTCTCCGTATCCACCTACTTTAAGATTTGCTATAAAACTGAAGAAAGTCTTAAACACTAACAAATAACAACAACAACCATTTAACCCCAAAAGTTTTCCTATTTTCCAATAATAAGATACAACAATACCAACAACAACAATAGTTAATTAAAGGGAAAGCGTCTTTGTATTCGCTATTATTGACCAAATCCATTTACAAGGAAAAATCGTTGTGTTCTACTTGATATTCTTTGCATGTCTTATAGGTTAAATTGATTTATGTATATGATTCTACTTGAAATGCTTTCACAAAAGCCACGTATCCCATTCCATCTTTGACTTATTTTAATATGATGCGGTGGTAATTTTTTTTTTCGAATACCAGTAGAGGCACTGAAAAATCATCGATAATTCAGACATTTAAAGATTGATCGTTTCTTGCGTTGAGATTTTAAAGTAGATTCGAAAAAAATCGAACCTTTGTTGGAACTAATTCACCTTGTAATTTCTACCTTTATTCGTTCCCCTTGTACGCAGTAAGGATATCGGTTTTGTGGTAATGGTTGGAGTAGTTCGGCTTAACTAGGACCCGTTTATCTAATTCTCCATATATTTTAAATGGTAGTTAATACGCACCCTGAAAGGGTATTAATTCTAGAAATGACTCGTAGTTTTAATTGGTAAAAGAGAAGCCATTTTGTACGGTCCCAATAGGACAACAATTAAACGCGACGAGTTACAGATTCAACATCGAATAATATTTTCAAAGACTAAAAGTTTTTCTCTCAAGTTAAATTTAATGTTTAATTAAAGTAAATAAGAAAAATCGACATTGATAATAGGGAAAATATTTTATCTGTAAAGTGCATAGTAGCACAATGTCTATGGGGAATTGGAGTGCAACATGATGTTAAAGGAAATAGAGCAGAAGCATCAGACGGGCAACTGTACTTGTGAATATTCAAGTGATTGCTTTGCGGGCTCCGTTATTAATGTACATTTGCAATTTAAAGAGGGTCATTGGCTGTGTTTACTTTACAATAAGAACTCACCTCTGAACAATCCGCAATCATTATACACCGCCTTAGTTACTATAACATACCTTCCATCTTGAGAGATTCGGATTAAGGAAATTGGATATCTGAATGGTGAAATGAAATTTATTAAGAACGCGCCTTGTGTCGTTGTCGTCTTTAATGAGAAACGGATAAAGCAGAAAATAAACAAATAAAATCGCTCCAATATTTGGCCACTATGACAAGAATAAGGGTCAAATTTACTACATTACTACGGCTGCCGGTGGTGGTCCTTGGGAAACACATGGATGCAACAATCAATTCTCGAAAGTCGGTTACGAGCGATAATACTTTGTCGTCAATATCGTCCAAGTTTATTGAAATCCTCGATATTGGGAAAGACCGACGACGTAGTACTACTATAGAATAGTTGGTGGTTGGCAGTCTTTACTTTGTTTAGAGGCAATTCTGTTCAAGATTGCCTGTTCGTTATGTTCGTTTATATATGAGCAATATCCATTTGACTTTTCTATATTACTATCTATATCTATTTGTTTGTATGTAAGAAAGGATAGAAGAGGATAGTAATAGTACAAATGATTCGGTTCCCGTCTCGTTGGCCAAGTTTCCGAACCATTCAGCACTTACTCAGATTACCGATGATAAAGCTCCGTCCATTACACAAAGAAAATTGAATTGGAAAAGACGCATTGCCAAAGACCGAAATTCGCTAGTTGGACTTTTGCTTGGATTTTCCTTTAATGACTTTTCACAGTATTTTGAACGAAATTAGTTTTACAGTCAAGATTCCAACAGTTGTTTTAATAATGTTGAAAAAAATCCAACAATTATGGATTCCTCTACAACATCGAATTGTAAATTAAAAAATTTGAAACTTTAAAAGAGTTGTTAATCTGATAAGTAAACATCAGCCCTTTGGCAACTTCTTAATTGGGGGATTTCTTGTGTAGCGTTTTTGGCTTGAGAAACTTACAGTTCAATGAAAACAAACAAACAAACAAACAAACAAACAATTCGACTAAAGTGGAAGAGTAAAAATATAACAAACAAAAACTGATAAAAACTCTTTAAAAAAAAACCACTAGCAAGTAAGAAAATCAAAATCCTAACTAGTCGGAGAAGATCCGGTAAAGTTTTGTGAATAAGCCAATTGTAACTGTAAGAGCACTTTTTAAATTGTAGTCGTCCTAATCCCAACGGATTGGGCACCAAAAACGTTCCACAGCGAAAATGCGATAAACCGTCTAGATAAAACAAGGTGGGGACTAGTAGTCCAGGATTAATGTGTTATTTACAATCGAGGGCGGCGTATGTTTCACGATATCGAATTAATTCGTTTTCAGTTGAAAACTTTTACGGAGACCCGTCACTCACTCACTCACTCATTCAATTCACAACCACACTTTGTGGACTTGAAGAAAACTAATCAACAGAGATTTATTAGACTGCTAAACTTTCAACGATTCTATATTGGTATACATATATTTATACGAAAATCAATACGTTCAAGTTATCTCAAACTGAAAATTTCTTGGCCATACCTGCTTATCTTGATAAGAATCGGTTCAGCCATCTCGCCAGTAGAAGCCGGTCACCTTTATTGGAGAAACGGATGTGTTAAAATGGTGCACCGGAAACGACGTGAACGTTTCCAAAAGGCCACACTAGAAAAGAAATAATTGAACTCGTTTAATATTATGTAGGCGTAGGTGTATATTTATGTCTATGTATGTGTGTGTATTATCGACAATAGTAACAGTACTTGTAATAGTGGGTTGTGTTCGTGTCGTTAACTCTCATTGCAATCATGGAACGAGATCAATCCCGGGGCTTACTCTGATCCGAGCCCGGCCAACGTTTTCACTCCCTTCCACGTCATTGTGTACGCGGTGGCGGTATGAGACAGCTTACAATCTCGAATAACAATCGGTTCGACTGGATAACGTACAGGATTTCAGTTTCGAAAGCTCTTCACTCTCGGACCAATAACGTTATTTAGCATTTCAATTACGTTTATGCGATGATACAACAATCGAATCTAAGCTTTTTACTGATGCCAGCACTGCACTAGGACGTTGGGGGATTACCGATCAAAAAAAAAAAGAAAAAAAAACAGCGAACGTACCGAAAAATAGATGAATTTGATGGACCGTTTTGCAATGAGTTGTAAGAATGGTGGATGCGCCGGACAAGCCATATGTTATTTTATTTTTTAATTTTGGAAGATTAAAGGGGAGACAGACTAAAAATTAGTAAGACAGAAAATAAATTGACGGTGAAATTCTGCACATCTACAGAGCTTTGTTTTTATTATTTTTAATTAACAGAAAATTTCAAGTTTATCTCCATGGAGTCTTATGTTCTTGTCATTGCCGCCATCTTACAGCGTTTTTTAAGAATAAACTAATATAGACGTCTCAGTTGAGTACATAAAAAAATAAGAATAATCAATGATATATCGATTAAAATCAAAAGCCCATTAACACGCACATTTAGTTAATAGTACAAATTAATTTACAATAAGCTGACAACGGCCTATAATTCGACAAAATGGCCATGATGAAACCAAATAATAACCGTAACGTATACATACAATACCAATTATGGGCCACTAAGTCTGTCGGCTTAATGATATGTTATTACTAGACAGATTTATGCAAACGAGAATTAGTCGAAAAGTGGTCCTAGTTTCTCTAATATGCAAATAATCCATTTTATGAACATTTAAACAACAATAGTGGATTGAAAAAAACAACAGGATTTTATTTGATTTTTAAATCCGCAACTGTCACGTAGATTGTAAATGTTGTTTCGTATTTTTCATAGTTATTAAGAATATTTTTGGATAAATTTCCACGGGAATGGCGGCGGTGTACGTTAAACAGGCTCGCCTTTAAAGCGTCCTCCATTTATATGTAAAGCTATCCAGGACGGGCACTAGATGTAAATTAAGGAATTTAATAAAAGTCACCAAAATTTAATAAATATTCTAAATGTAATTTTTATATTTTCGTTCTATAATTAATGATAGTCAAATTGGAACAATGTTCGTATTAACGACTTTTTGATTTACCTTTTAATTTTCTTGTCAATTATTCGAATAGCAATGACCATGGCATAGCATGCCAAGTATGTCCAATATGTTTACAGTGGAACTAGAACTGATCAGCATTGTATGACTGTTTGTAGCCGATTAACAAAATAGATCTGGTCAGCATTTGACAGATTTATGAACGTTATTAACAACGTTTGCATTACTATCCTGCACTCTAATGCAATTGCGGCTTTTGTTACTAATGCCGGCGTGTTCGCCGCATACTTGGAGTTATGGGCCATTATGACACTTTTTGTGTCATAATTCAACAATAAAAACCAACAGTCAAACGACCATTTCCAAGTCGTTCTGCATTTTTTACAAACTCAACAACAAAAAAATTAACAATTAATTGACAATTAAGGAAACTTAATCGAAACATAATCCGAAATTGTACAACGAAACACGTCTGTTGTTCGTAAAGCACCGACAAGCCCCAGAGAAAAAGTGCCATTACGAAATTAAATTAATAAAGAGACGGAATTAAATGTTGAGGCGTATTTTCGCTCATCTCGCATTAGCTATACAGGGGTGTTGAACTAAAAGTAAAACGTAATATTTTGAGGATTCCCAGAGAATATTTTAGCAAAAGTTAGACCCCGTAGCCCATCGGAAAGTCGGTCGAAAAACACTTTTGGATGTATGATTTTCACCAATCAACAATACACGTAAAACGACCAAGGTTAACCCAAAGATTCTGTATTATGCCCTGGGAAAAAGCGACTATCTACTATGTTCAGTTTCATAGAAGAAGATTATTTACTATAAATTGAGGTTTATTGCTCTTAATTTGATGTAATTTAATGCTTCGAGTATCAAACATTTCTCTTTGTGAAAAACTCTTAATTAATTTCCGTATCAAATTAAACCTAGTTAACAGCTATGAGAAGGTCAGCAACTTTCACATTCACGATCGTTGTTGTAATTTTTTCAAGACACAATGCAAAAAATGATAAAAATAACTTAACGAGGATCCTTGGGTCATGTGTGTAGTTGATTGATGGAAACCGTTACGTTATCCAAAAGAACGATGAGCTACGAGATCCAACTTTTACTACAGGAATCCCTTAGTTTTTTATTGTTTATTGGGTCGATCGGCCACTAAGCCTTATCGAACGGCTACCAAACTTGATCATGGGGATTCCTTACAAATCGCCAAAATATTCTTCGAATTGCTCAACCTGTATATTTTTGAATGGTCCACTGAGTTTAGTTTAAATGAGAGATTTATTGAAGATTATTTTACAAAATTTGAACGCTTAGCTCATTGGAAAGTTTGTCAAACTTTTATCTGAATTTTCCTCGATGAACTGCACATGTAAATTGACTCAGAGTGATTTGAGCATTAGCGGCAATTAGAAAAAGAAGTATTTTTTCGAATATCGATCGGGCTAAAATTAAAATGTGACCAGTTATTCACCTCCTTAGTTGTAGTAGTATTTTTAGCCCAATGGATATGTTACCGTATTTCTTTTTTTTCAAAAAATTCTATACAAATGTTTTGAAATTGATATTAAACTACTATGAACGAACAATAACAGATAAAGGGAGGCATTTCAATATTTCGCGGTTAATCTCGCATGTATTCTTTACCCTCAAGGGTAAACTTTTAAAATTTAAATGTTATAAATTCTTTTAGTCTGTAAAAAAATTCCCGTTGAAGTTGTTGCCAATTTAAAAAAATTAGTTCTCCCAAAAGATCCTACTTTTGCCACAATGACGTTTAGGGACCTCTCAGTTCAACACCCCTGTATTACAGTATTATTTCATTCTAATATTCTCGCGCTCTATTACTTCTTTACTAACAAACAGCAAATTTTATTACACAAATTAGTCGACACTGTCAAGAGTTTTACAATGTAAAGAGTCCACGACGGCGATTAATTTTCGTCTTTTTTGCGCCTCTCTACAACTAACCCGAGCAATATAGAATCGTTTGATGGCAGAAAAACATTATGACATACAAAATAAGGCAAGTTTTGTGAATCGGTTGGCAACTGGAAATTTTTTCCATTAATGTTCGAGAACCGTTATGCTCTCGTTGCTTAATTATCAATTCCATTTTAAACTAACACAGAACGTGTTTTTCCCTTAGTTCCCTCGGGATAATCGACAAGAGTTGCGTAGATTGTAGTTGAAAGGCTACAGGAGTACAACTTGGGAGCAATCGATAAACTAACCGATTTTTTTCTGATGGGGCTTAAACCGAACAATAGGACACTCAATTATTCAATCTAACGTTGCACAATTGATGGCAACATTTAAACAGTTTTATATCAAAATATAGATAATTACGTATCGTGTCTATAATTACGTTTCGTTTTTTCTGTCTTATATGTGCAATACAAACGGAATTTTAACACATTTACCACCGTTGATGTATTTGTCACTGTATCACTCGTCTACAAAGTCAATATGTACTCGAGCATCTATTTAAACGGCACAAGTGTTTGCTTTATTAATCAAATTACTGCTACACTTCTGTCTCTACCTGTCTAGTAGTTTTCAACTTGTATTTAATGTTTGTTTTGCAAAAGGTTAACCACTCGAGAGTCTTTCAATAGAAAGGACATCTCAACTGTCTCTCTGAATAGTTTTTTTGATGACATTATGCAAGCGAAATTGTAAAGGGTAAGTGAAAAAGTCACAAATTAACATTACTATCATCATCATTTAAAAAATGATGTTTACTTCTTTCAAACGCTTGTATTAAGGTGCATCTTTTTATGTCTGATAGCCGAAAAGTGGTAGTATTTATAATCCGATATCTCATTTGTTTTTTAACGGATTTGAATGATTCAAACGGGTGTAGAAAGGACATTTTGAGGAGTAATTAGTTAATGACGTTTGTTGTTTTGGCGAATTTTAATCGTCTTGCTAATTGTAGAGGAAAATATAGAAGCATGTTGGATTTTTCTAAATAGTCATGAATAAACAGAGATCTAATGGAAATTTCGAAAAGCGCTCCAAATTTCCTACCAAAATATAATTTCATTGCAGAATAAACAATGTTGTCTGTGTTATGAGGGAAAATATAGAAAATTATAAGAAAATACATTATCATTTCGAAAGGTAATCAAAATTTCCCGAAATGGCCATTTTCTGCTCGGTTTAAACTCAAATTAGATATGGAATTATAAATATTGGCATCGAAAAAGATGTACAGCTCTCGCTTGAAGAACAAATTCGCCTCGACGAATTCAAACTAACGTGATATTTTCTTATTGTGGGAAAATCAATTGAAAGACTCAGGAGGAAAAAATTAATACATTTATATAAAAGAATTTTCTGTTCGACTTGTTATTGCTGATTCTTTGAGATGCAGTCGATGTCAGTCGAGTGGAAGTTTGTTGAGTGGGAAAGATCTAAATCGCTAGTATGCAGTTTACAATAACACATTGCGATAAACTAGTTTCGTTCGAATGTAGAAAACTTGTAAAATAAGTAACCGTCATGGGGGTATATGTATGTGTTCGATAGGGGATGAGACAGACGGAGAATTGAGTGATTTGATGGGCTTTTCATATAACACCCTAGAAGGATTGATCGTTCCAGATGCTTCTTGTATTAATACAAGTGTCATTAGAGTGAGATAGAGAAGGAGGGAAAGGGCCGACGTACCATCCATGTTGCACAGATAAATCTGGATAATGAACCATTTACAACAGTAGTGTCGTAATCCAGGTTATATACAATAGAATTTCTGGATCTGGTAGTGAAATTAATAGCGGAATTTAACTAAAAACATTACTTGACCTACTGCTTGATTTATTCATTGATTGACAAAGATGGAATTCAAATTGATGATTTAAATGTGTAATTTAGAGACTTTCGTCCGGCTAATTTCAACTTAACATTGATTATTATTAGCCTTATCATAATGGTTGTTTTTAATGTAATAAATAGTAAATTGCGTGGAGGTTTTGTACTATTTACTACTACCATTGCATCTGAGGTTGGAAGTTTTCGATGATCACGCCATCTTTGTGGCTTTATAGCACGCGATTTCCTCAACAAGATTCTTGACTTGCTGCCCGATAAAATGATTTAGCCTATATTTCACCTAATTTTTTCCATTTCCCACCCATCTGTGGTCGTTCTATTTTGATTATTCTTGATGTTTTTATTGTGCGCTTTCGAAATTGTTAAATTCTCTTGATCGTAATAGTGAAATGGAGTGGATAAATTCGTTTAACATTATTCGACGACAACAACAACGTGAGACGAAACAACAGTAACAACGTCTTCAGTTTTGTATTTATGCGGTCACAATTGTGTACATAGAGTGAGGAGGTCGCACGTGCATCTGCACAAGAATGAGTTGGAAACTGTCTATGTAAAAAGTACAGTAAAAAGGACTTCCGGTGTTGAGATCTACCGCCGCATTGCAGTAAATTCAAGGCGACAGACACAACCCACTTATAGTGGCGATGGCGGCGCACCATCCCTCTATGCTACTCTTCTATAGCGAATTGCTGCTACTAGCACTGTTGGCCATTATTGTTATTACTATTTCTATCATCACTATACTGATAACGAGTTGTGTCCGTCATGACTTTCCACTGATTGATATCGTCTATCTATCGCCCATTCATCTATCTATCTATCTATCTATCTATCTATTATTAAATCGAGAATACGACGACTAGCTGATGATAACAATCGACAGGAACGTTCGCATTCCAATGTGTCAGTAATTATTGCAATTTGACAAGCGAAAGCGGAAACCAGTTTCATTAGTAAACATAGATATGAATTATAGGTAATTTACATTCAATTTCTCCTATATAGACGTAAAAGGGACGGATCAGTTATCAGAATAGCAGGAATATGCGAATCAATTCGAGATAACCAATCTTTAATTAAATCGATTCGATCTACTAGTATTAAAAGTAATAATGTGTTGGTTTAAAGAAAAATGACCAGCGGCGGATTAGAGTTTTGCTAAGAAAGAGAATGTATCGATATTGGCACCGTTCCTCTTAATTGTCCGTTTGCTGAGCTAGAATACCCTTTAAGATTCAGATAACGTCATCCACCTAGAAAACGTTTTCCAGATACAGCTCTACAATGTAGGTGTCCGGTTTAAGATTGGATGATGTTATCGTTATCCTTTAATGGGCAAGAGACCTTTAACTGGTTTTCTCCATTCTCGCCATCTCATTCTGTTTCTATTCTGATTTTCTCTCTATATGTTGCCTTCAAACTGATATCTTGTATCTCTGTAGAGGTACGTGATGGTGGTGGTTGTTGTGGTACGACCAACTGTCACCATTATTTACAATAAACTGACATTAGGGGTGATTATTTTACTGAAATTCCTAAACGAATCGGTTCACTGTTGTCTCTAGATCGTTTTATTCAGAATCAACAATCACACCCCCTAATTCGTGGCTATTGTTCTCACCTGGATAGGCGAGAAACACCAAGAGCGATAAAACGTTTTTCACCTAGTGCGCAATTACTGAATACCGGATGTGATACATAATGGATTTTCAAGTACATCATGTCTTTCAAATATGCCACTAGAACATTGAAATTATTCAATGTGTTATATGTTTGATTTATTAGAAATTAAATCGACTATAACTCCGTATTTATGATGGTTTTATATCGGAAATATTTCGAATATAGAAAAACTATACGGTTCACGTGTCCTTGTCACAGTGACATCTAATAAAGCAAAATCCATACTACCGGAATGAAGACGATAATCTTGATTGAACGTTGTTAGAGAAGCGAGTATGGCGTGCTCGGCACCCACTGTCGTGCCTAGATTTTTCCACTATCGCCACTCCTTTGACGTTAACATTCGTTAGTTGTTTCGACCCATCGTTAACCTCGCCAACCTACATTTTCCAATACCACTACCTACCGAACCACTATTACAGAAACAAAGCATATATAAAATTATAGTGAATTTTTCGACATACAAGAATACACAAATAATCAATAACAACGAGGCTTTAGTTGGTATTATAACGGGGGCGTAGATAAGGCGGCTGGATATTTTGCATTTATAACGGTCTGTTGTTATGGGAATGTTGGATAGTAGAGAAATAGGAGGGTTGGGGGTGGAGGAAAAAACACACTCACCGCACCAAAATGCCAAGATATTCAAGCGGCTGTCTGATTGTATTGCGCCCCAGTGACCGAAATACAAAAGATGATTGTAATGGAGTAAACTGATGTAAAAAGCAACATTGAAACAAATTCACACAAGCGGAATAAGTGGAATTGAAATTTCTGCTGTCTAACCAACAACAATTTCCCAGTAATAATCCAACAAATTAATAACATTATCTTATAGACAATACGTTGGTGAATTTTTTTTTGATACAATTTATTTAGAAGAATATCGTTCCCAAGTCGAAACGACAACGTTCTTCATAAAATATGAGCCCAAGATAAGATAATGTTATTGCAGTTAACGATAATAGATATTTGTGATTAAATAGCTAGCGATATTTCGTTCTTAGTTTGAAAATAAACGGAATTATCTTTACCATCCGATAAATCGTTATAATTGCTAATTTAAAGATTTTATCAGTTTTAAAGTGCACCGAATCAATATAATCATCCAATGGAGTGTTCGTTGTTTTTAATCGAATAATGGTGGAGGCGCCGGGGGACAATTTATATTGTCGTTCACTACAATTTCCATAATTATTTCTAAAATAAGATTCAAAAAACCAAATTGAGACCGACCATCGTTACTTATGTCAGGTGAAGTGGGCATTGGTGTGTTTTGTTGGGATGGTCGTTAAAAACACACATCTCGCCACTATCTACAAATAAAACGGGAGTACGTCATTAAACATGACTTATGTCTCTGGAACTGCCGTTATCAACACTACACTGAGTGCACACACGAAACTTTAGGCCCATACACCATTGGTATCTGCAGCTATGCTACAACAACTAGATCCTTTCGTTCCTATTTCCTTCGACTAGCATTTATCACTATGCTAAACCCCCAACTGTATAGAACTATGATTATTATTACTACCAGTTATTACCGCTGAGGTTATACAATTAACGGTCTTGTCTGTATTTCGAATGTAACTGCTGCAAACTCATGCTACAGTGGTGTTGTTCGAGCACACCCTACAATTTCCAACTTGGCGTTGTTTGACTCCAACATAAACTTTAATTAGATACGAGGATAACTTCGCCCGCCACCAATACTAATGCTAGTTTTTCCGAAATTGTACAGGGACCATTGTATCTTTTAATTATTAAATAATAACAAACCGGCCGTATACCAGTTGTTATCATCATCATCATCATTTTAGTCATTAAAAAGTAATTGATTATTGGTACATCTGTCGCAGTTCAAACAAATTCCATAAATATGCTTTTCATTGATTGTTGTACTAATCAAATTCGATTAAAACAATTTGAATAAATGATGATCATGATGATGAACGTAGTCGACATCCTGGATTGTTACAGCCAATGTCGCATAAAATGAACAATTCAACTCGTTTTTTCTCCATTATTATTATTATTATTTTAGCGTTGTTGTTTTACAAATCGTGCTCACAATTTATTATGAACGGTATTTTATTGTTACGTTACTGAAAAGTGATTGTTGTAACTTTTCTGATCTGTAGACTAAACATGGAAAAGTTGAGTTTCAAATTTGCATCTCTCATTGTTAGGATTGTCGCATCTACGAAAGTTTAAAAGCAGCTTACTAATTCTTTCCGTATGAAGCAAATGTAAGTAAGCTATAAAATTGTTGGGCTTCATTATTTTTACCAACAAATCCATAATACGGTGTGTTTCACCTGAAAATTGGTTATTTACGTTCTAATTCAAATTTATAAATTGAAACGTTCCTCGTATACGTTGAAACATATCAGTTTTCAACAAATTTATTCATATGAATGTAATGGTTATTTAGGATATAATGATCCGTGAGGATATATTGTTGGAAAGTTTCTCTCTCGGATTTGTGCAATATAATCGCACAAAACTATTGTAATAATAGAAGAACAAATGTGAATTCTCTAGAAAAATTCAGAGTTAAATCGTCCGAAAATCAATAGTTACATGAAGTAGAAACTGGTATATGTACTGTTGAGGAATCGTTTATTCATCGATATAGTCGGATTATGTGAGATTAATCCGACCAACCGTCCGTATAAATATTAAAGCGCACTTAGAATCCATCGTTCGATACCAAACACCACCGTTAATAAAACTCATTTGAAAAACTAATATTTATTCAAACTAGAATAGGACACCGCTTAAAGACTATACAAATTGAACCTTTCCTCTTCTAATAAAGTATTAAAATTTCATGATTAAAAACTATTCTTTTGTAACGTAGATATAACGGGATAGATAATGATGAAGTGGCTTTTTATTATAATTTTCTTATTAAGCCGGAAGCTGTGTGTTGGGGTGGGTTGTTGGAGTTGTAGAGGGTATAGTGGGGGGTACATTGAAAAGTCAGAAAAGTCTCTAATGCAAACTCTTGTCTCTTTTAAGTAGTGCCGCTAAATTGCGCATAAATTTCCTAGCAAAATGCTATGTAATAAAGAGGGATACAAAAAGAAAGTCGATTTTGAAGACGACGGAATCACATAAACTCACGTAATTTGATGCTTCTTTAAAATCATTAGTTTTAATGATGTAATCGTTAAAATCGGCCTGTACTTTTAATTACAATCAACTAGAAAATAGAGGCGAAAAGAAATAGAAAATGAGAATCAATTTAAACTGACACAATGTAGAGTGGAAATTATACAAATGAAGATTTCTAGTATTTGATAGTGTAGGAATTTTACAATAACGATCTTGCATACGTTCAGGTATTAGAAAATATATCATCCAAAGTCCAGGAGCAAATAATGAGAAACTAACGGTTGAATCCCTGGTGATCACCATTAACGTTGTTCATTCACTAGGCATAACATAGGGGCGCGGTACCGCATTTGCTAATCATTCAGATTTATCGCCTCCGAGGATCGTAATTTTCAGTTTATGTTCCGTTTCAAATAACAAATCAAAATAGCAGTTAGAGGCGCGCGTGCGAACGCTATCGTTATTATAGAAATATAAATGACATTAACTCAGAAAAAAGAGAATAAAAAAACCAATTTTACCGGCACAGATAGACGAGAGGAAAATGTGTTGCCTTCAATGAAATTCTATTATCACTTAATGTACTCTACTATGATAATTTCAACGAGTGTATTTCATAAAACTTTGATCTAGAAATGTGCAAATTGAAGATGTGTCCTCTGTAATCATTTACACTTACCACCGGCACACCCTTTCTGATTGTTAAGGGTGTGAACGTTCAACCTTCTTCGTCTAGCTAGTGATTATATTCGTCGAAATAGAGATCTAATCGGGCGGTTTTCTATCGGATAATTTCTAAAAATAAATATGTTCATATGGAGCAGGTGATTTACAATAATTGCGATGAAATTTTAATTAAACTACTTCATCAAATATTGACTAACATCTATGTTTGAAATTTTATGAAAATTTATCTATTTAAATAAGCTCGCCGTTGAAATTAATTAACAAACTACTCTCATGTATGTTGGACTTGAAAGAAGTTTGTAAATAAATTTTCATCCAACAATTTCATTTAAAACTCGACTTTTTCTAGTTTCTTGTTTGTTGCGAAGCTAGTTTTCTTACAATTAAGAATAATGTTTGTCTTTTTTCTTTGATAAATAAAAGACAACCAAACTATCCAATAATCTGGACCAATTTGGAAACAGAATGGAAACTTGCTAATGTCAACAATGATAGTAAATTATTCGAATCCTGTCGTTACTATGACAGTTTATATTGCTAACAAATATATAAATACAATTATCGGAAATGGCAACTGTAATCCGGTAACAACGGTATTATTTACTTTGAAACTTTACATTTACAAATATTTACAAACTCGTTGCAGCAATAATACAGAATGATTTAATATTAGAGAAAAATAATAACAATATATACCTACATATATTTACAAATAACAAATATATACAATCCCATTTTAATTGTTTTGCCGTATTTTTATCAGTACTGAATAGGGAAATTTCCGGAAAAATTGCCCCTATGCGAATACAAATTTCACATCACCACCCCCTATTGCCGACATTATCTCTGCACGGGAAATTGCTCGTTCCAACGATTCGGTGGAAAATTCTTTAATAGATTCCATATCTGTGCGAAAGATCCACCATTCACGGTGTACAGGTGCCGTTAAGGCATAAAAATTGGTTAGATTGTTGATTGACACAACTTCGAAATTCCAATCGGCTTGTTGGGATAAAAATATTTATCTCCAAGGGCCCCTCCACAAATTCATGAAATCTTTTAAATTGCTCGTGTAATAACTGGACTTCTCTATAAACTATTTTCTGTAAATAGTCCTAATTCTTATGGCAGCTTTATTAATTGCTGAACGATTTAGAAAATACTTTAAGGAAATTATTAATATGAAAAAAGTACTAATTTATAGAAACTTGAAAGTTTAAAGTGCATTTTTTGCTCTCTGGTGTCTGCAAATTCTAGTAATCGATATCTCTCTTGTTTGATGATATATTGTAATGACCTAAATATCTTTAGAAACGGCATTTTAAGGAGCATCCGAAGATATATTCGGCTTTGAAAAATTCTAATTGAACTCTAAATTACAGCAGAAAATCTTGGAGTATGTGTTTTTTCAAAAATAATCATATTTTTCCTCATAACTTAGCAAATATTATCGATTTTTTGATTTTCTCACAAGTTATCTCAAATTGAAAGATCCTTTCGGTTCTCTAGAAAATGTTCTAATTAGTTCGTTGATTTTCTGGAAAATTGGTAGAAACTGGAGGACCTACAGACCTAAGAAATGCCAATTTTTAAAAATCGATATCCCCTTTGTTTCATGATAAATTATAATGTATTGTATGTTATTAGAAAGAGTATTTTAAGGAGTATCTATGAACGTTTTTGTTTTGAAAACTTCTAATTGACCTTCAAGTTATGTGAATTATTTCAGCTATCATTGAAAAAAATTTTTTTCAACATAATTTCTCCTATAATTAGCCAATATTATCAGTTTTTCAATGATTTTCTCACAATATATAGCAAATTTAAAGCGCTTTTTAATCTCTCAAAAATTTAACGGTAAGATTGCGAGTTTTCCGGAAAATCGATGAAAAGTCAAGAATTTCAGTCCAAGTGTTTTTAAACTGATCGTTTCTGTTCTGTTCTGTTTCCGTTATGGCACTTTCGTGACATCTCTAATTTATAGGGTAATCACCGGGAAACATTTTGGCAAAATTGGAACTTTGTAGCTCAGTTTAATGTTCATTATCCTAAAATTCTCGTCAAACAATGAAGAAAGATGAACAGCAGTATTCCGTTTTTCTTTATTGAAAAAACGAGAAAACTCCCGATTCGAGATCGATCATGAATGAATGAATAATGGTTTACTACCATCAGGTGCTTAATATTTTACCCTTGAAGATTGTTTATCGCTCAATATTCAATACATTGGGGAGCTCTTTTGACTTTCATTGCCCCACAATTCCTCAAATATTTCTCAAATCGACCGTCAATTAATAGGGACTGTATATTTTTAGTTCAGTACCCCTGTATGTGAAACCACTGTTGACTAAATTCGAGATCTCTATATTGACTCAATGTTGTGAATTTACCGAAAAAAATACTTGAAATAAATGGAACATAAACATTGTTGACGATATAAATTTAAATTCTTGTATTGAATCAGAAAAATCTCATTCCAGTTGTCAACAGATGGCTTGTATAACGTTTATTTGGATTAATTTTCGTAAATTCATCGTCTTTATGAATCATAATCATCACCGTATTAGTTCAAATATTGTAATACAAGTTAGATGTAGAACAACAGTAACCAGATGTCCAATTACGTGCCATAGATCAGATTCAATATTGGTACTATGTAATGATTAAGTACCATCCCTAGAGATGGTAAATAGATCCTTTGCTATATGTTGTTACATATATCAATCTTTCAGCAATTAACGTTACTTAGGATCAGTTTATGATCAATAATTTCTAACGATTCTAATATTAATTTATAATTTTCTATTTTTATTTATGTACGATATTAAACGGCGATCAAGTCCAAGAGAGTTTTGTTATTTTTATACAAGTAGGCAGAATGCCATGATCATTTGGCCAACTATTAAAAACATATACAGCTCTAACTATAATCACAGAATTGATCACAAAATATTAAATCGGTCGTATTGTTTGTAAATAAATGGAATTTGTAAAAATTAACTGGGCTCAAATCCAGAAATTCGCAAACTAATTGTAATCTTATATTGATTGATTATTTATCCCATCCCCTTTAAATCGACTTGTTTGCAAATATATAATGCCAGCCGTGTAAGATTACTGACATTGCCCGTTTAATATTTAGAGTATGCTACCACCCCCGCAATAATACGCTTGGTATGTACGTGTGAACACGATAATTCCGATCCCTTTCTCTTTTCCGACCATTAATTGTAATTATTTTTTGTTGCAGGTAAGCCGCTTTTGAATACTTTCGGGTTGTGCGTTGTTATCATCAAAGGCCGGCGCCCTTACACCCTGTTATTCAGTAAATATTATGGGTTCTTTTATTCTATAGGCATTGTCGTCCTATATTAATTGTTGAATTTGCATATTGCGCAAGCGTTCGCCAAAATTACCATTACAGTCTTAATATTCTAAAATAAGCTCACAATAACGAGAAGATTCTCAAACACCACCACCGCCCCCGTCTTTTTCCATCTCATATGAAAACAGTCGCTTGTATGTCGTTTATTTTATCTACCAGATTAAGCTCGAACGCTATGTCTAATTTGCCTTAAATGCTCGAGATAAGTCGAAGTGGTTTTAATGAATTGCACGATACCACCAATTATAGTCTTGGATATTTGAATAAACCTCAAGTATTCATTTTATTTCCATCAAATTGTTGGAATATCGTTGTTGTTGTCAACATAACAAATTGCCGTTTTCTTTCGTTTTCAGTTTATTAACTGATAAGGCTCGAATTTATCTGATTTCTTTTCTAAATAGCTCGAGTAAATTTAGATGAGTTGATTATGATTTTGTGCTGACGAATCTGTTGAGTGTCTGTTGACGATGAAATAATAATAAATGAAATAATGAGTAGGTAGATAGGGGGAAATTGGTGCGCCCGTTCTGTAGTTAGTATCACTCAAGATGACAGGCATGATGTTGCAGACAAAGGTAATCCGTCCTTCATCTGCTATCTCGCCTTCTTCGACGATAAGAACGTCAGGATGAATACTAAATAGAACTATACGAGGCTGAATGATTAATATGGATGGATCATGCTACGTTTGCAAACTGGCGTCGTGAAGGCAGAAAAGGCCTGTATAGATCATCAAATGTATTCCATTCGGGTCGTATCTTCAACACCATCAGCCCTTGTTCGTTGTTCTTATCTAAACTGTAATTAAGAGATGAAAAAGAGATCTCCACTAAGGAAAGTGTTAAGGGAAGATCTAACTATATATATAATTAACACTGTTTGATATCTAACTGACTACCTATTGTGCAAATTCCTATTTCTTATTCAAGAGATTTTATTAATTCCTTCCGTTCAGTCACACCCCTAATTCAATTTCGCGTCATTCTTCCCTCGACCCTCATATTACAAATGCCCCCGTTAAATTACATTAAGCCAAATTGTTTTTATTGGACTGTTTTTTTTTCGGATGGTAATTATTTGCAAAGTCCTACTAAAGTCTGTTTAAAGTTAACGAGTCATAAAGTTTTTCACAGTAACATCGTCCCGAATCTACGCATTGAATTATTTATGTTGACCGGGATTCAATTAAAATTTACAAACCTACCACTAGCTCGTACTTTTAAACACATTTGAATAAGCAGTGATTTTTCTTTCATTATCATCATCATCGTCTTCTTTTCTTCGTGTCTACAAATAGAAACGTAATTGAATAAAGATAATGTCATCGTACACCACCCTCTCGCTATATTAACGAAATAATATAGGGGGATGTTTCTGACAGCGAATATTTTGGGAAATTTCCTAATACTGTTTGAATTGTGCTAGATGAGTAGGCTGCGTAATATTCCATAATTACTAAACAAAAATCGATAATACTAATTAATTAACAATTTGTTTTGATTCAATTTAATTTAAATTGTGAATCGACATATACAAATATCGCACATTTTCGTTGGATTCTTATTATAGTCGTTGAAAGTTAATTATTAGAGAACCGGAGTGCTACTGTAAATAATGTTGGAGTTTAATTGGAGTTTCTTTAGTCCTCTATTCGCATATGTTCGCTATTATGAATGTTTGTTTTTAGGGGCTAGTGAAACAATTCCATTCACTACAAAACTACCACCAACTACCTTTAGTTTTATGATTCTAAGTCTATTTGTTCATTCCATAAGTTAATTCCTTCGTGTTTATAGTTGGTGGAAATTTTCTAAATGAAAACACCAAAACAAACAAAATATCACACCCATGGGAATTGATTTATTTCTAACGTGTAAGAACCATTGTGATTTTCATTATTGATTGGTATACCTTTTTGGAAATTGTTGATCAAACGGTGTCCATTTTGTTGTTGTTGTTGTCGTTGATTCAAAGGTGATTAGTTGGGCATTGTATTTGTTGCTTGCAATGTCAACCACAGCTGGTTGAAGGGGACCAAATAGCATTTACAATTTGACCCGGATTCAACCAGCTAAAGCTATACATTGCTTGGACCAAAATCATCCGAAATACGACACGACAATGTTCGAAGCAACGAAAAACTCAGAAATAATCACAAGTGGTGGAATAATAATATTCATGGAATATTTGATTACATCCAAATATTATCGTATATTATATCTCTACACTTTGTTTACGGTGTTATCATCATGGTTATCATCTATGAAGATATTTTCTGTTGAAATAGTTGGGATGTCGTTGGTGATGGTGGCGGCAGCGGCGGCGGCGGGAGTATTGTAAGCACAACAACATAGCGAGAGGTGCGTGCGTGAGAGGTAACCGAAGCCGTAGCCGCTGCTATTTCGGGGATGCGGCCGTTTCTGGCATGGGAATGCACTGTACACGTTCTCGGCCGTCGTCAGCTCCTCCATGTGATACGTGAATTTCGTCACACATTTTAATTAAATACACCAACAAATCACAAAACCGAATAACTAAATTCTATATTCAATTAAAACGGTCCAATTCAATCACGATATTAATTAAACAAAACACTTGGTTTTATTTTATTATTGATGTTAATACAATAAGTAAAGATCCAATTGTAGTGTCACAATTTTGACAAGCGATCCATCTTCTCCACAACTACTTCACTAAACACAAAACAACCAATTTAGAAGAAATTCGTTGGAAAAATTGATTGAATCTCTATTACAAAAACTCCAAAATTGCCACTATATAAAGGATGCTTCAATGGAATCTTATTTAAAAAAAATACTAATAATAATAATGATAATAATAGTGGTAGTAATAGTATTTGAGATGATAATGCTGATGTGGCTGGATGAAAAGAAGAGAAGGGGGCCGAACACTAAATGTGGACACCATGAAGGCCCGGGCAGGTCCAGATCTCGACTGAGCACCGCAGCATCGCGACGCTTTCGTCGGCGCCTTGCGTGCCCGGCCGCCATGCGCGCCCGGTACATTGGTGGGCACACCCACCCGCGCTCTGCTCCGCATTCTTGCACATTAACCCCCAACACCCCCATTACCTATTCACTGCCAGCACCCTGTTCCACTTTTAGTCTTACATTTGTTTTCGACACAGTGGTCCCTTCACATCACCATCATCATCATCAAAGAATTTATTTTGTTATTTTGTCCATCATACTGCTTATATATAAACGATTCTTTCTATTCAATTGAAAAGACACGACTGAAATGTCATTTTTGAACAAGACATATGTACTTTGATAGTATAACTGATGACGGTTGGGTGAGACAAATTTTATTCAATTGATTACGGTTGCTTCCACATCAACGGAACATTGAAATACAAAACAATAAAGAAATACTCATTGGGCTATATGGCACAGTTTGGGAAAAAATCAATCGTTATTGTAACAGCATCATATCTCAAAATGTTGACAGGTTTTCAGAATTTTCTTCTCTTCCACTTATCAGGCAATTCAAGTCATAATTTATTCTAAACGCAACGATTGAATCATAAATAAACTTTCAGAATACAGAAGAAATTAGTATGTTCTTGAAACTTTAACCAACAATTGTTTATAAACAAAGAGCTTTCATTAAAACTAAACTATAAAGGAATACTCGGATTTTGTTTCTTTATTTAAATTGAACAATTTGAATATCAAGTTTGTACTATTGACACGAAACGCTTTACCAGTTGTTAAAATTTCAATATACCCTCTATTAACGAATTATAGTGAGTTTTAAAGAAATTACATTTCAAGGTCCAAAAAATAAGCCCGTGTTTTTCCAGTTAACGCGTGCGCTTCTCTAAAAAGGCTACAACCAAGCCACACGCAACTAATACAACGTGACTTCCGACCGGACAAGGACCTTGACAAGATATCCATCTTTGCCAATTTTAAATTTTTCCAACAATTATCAATTTTATCAACCATCAATCTAATTTATTGTACACTTTTTCCGGATAGTTTACAACAAACCGGCTATTAGGCCGGCGCATCCACCATTTTTTCAATCGTTTTTAATATAATGGTGGGTGTAATTTTCGACCCAGTTACAAATAACGTGCACTGTTTCCAATCGTAAATTTTACTAATTGTTCGCTAAAATTGTACAATAATTATAACGAATGTTTGTAATTGGAGAACTACCCCATTTTATTTTGAATGTTTAACTTTAGTTAAGATGCGGTAGTTTCGGTTTTTTTTAGAATGAGGCATTTTCAGACAATTTTTACCGGAAGCTGCTTCAAGTTTGATGAAAGTATTAACTTTTTACATCGACAGAAAGTGGTTTTTAAGTGTAATTAAGTGGTAAATTTAATGCATCTTCTTTTTTAACAACTTCTTTATAATTAATTAAAAAGTTGGTAGTCAGATGAAGAAAACTGTTACGTTATGAATTGTGCGAATAATCAAAGACAATATTTATGGGAGAATGCGGAAAAATACTCCCTTTTTATCTACAATGAAATCAATTTTTAAGGTTTCTAAATGGGGAGCGTGATTCTTTTGAAATTACCTCCATTATTGATCAATAAAATAAACACTACTAGGGTGCTGAGTTAATTTGTAATCGTGAGGAGTAGTAGCGTGCCTTGTAAACTAATTACCATTAGCTTGTATGTATTAGATTTTAATTTCCCCACACAAAATGCATAAATCATCTAAACTTGAACTAGAGATTTCTAACGTTTTATAATCGTCAGATTTAAATTTGATTCCAACCATTTCAAAGATTCTGTAGATGGGTGGATAAATGAAAGGAAAAAGGGTCGAAAACAAGTCAACAGAATTAGCTATTTGTGTGCGGGTAGTTGTTCCTCGGGCACATACACGAACACAAATACACACGCACCCACATGGAAATAGATTAAACGAAGAAAGAAGGGGATAAAGAACGAATGAATGAATGAAAAAGATCAAGGAAATGAAAGAATTCGTCCTTCGGGGCGTTGCTTATACGAAAAATAATGTATATCAACGCTATGCTAATGTGTTCCGGTGAGACGTTTCCAAGGGCTGCCGAGCGCAGGCACCAGGAAGAATGGCGTTGCTATGGAGCACCTTTAAACAATCTGCATAATGCAAACACCAAGTCGAGTCTAATTGCCCGCTGCTAATGAAGTTTGTGTACGAGAGAAACGTTATGAATTGGTCATAATTCACTAAAGCTACGAGATAATGGCCAATTCCTTATAAAGAGATGATTAACAGATAGTTGTTGGGTTTATATATTCAATGTTTGTTTGTTTGTATCAGATTAAATGTGGATGTGGAATAGAAGTGGAATCCTCTAGATTTCAGCAGGTGACGTCTTGATTACAATACCGAACGGTTCATCAGTAAATTACGTTGCTATAATGGCCAAGACTGGCATCTTATCCTACTTGATGAACCGTCAAGCCGGATCCTTTTCAACATGCAATTAACAATTTTCATTATTCCCAACTACACGTCCGCATCCTTTTAATTATCATCATGAAAATGGATTGTCGAGAACAAAAACAAAGAGGAAAAAAATCAAACAACTTTCTATATTTGATTTTGATGATCGGCATTTCACGGTATAACTTCCAAACGATTGTCTAAAAGATATTTAACCCGCACCCCTCCAATCCCTCTACCTAAATTCAATTCGAAGCCCTATTCGAGACAGTTGCTGTCGTCGTCGGCATTCGTAACGTAACCAAGAATTGGAAAAGTGTTGCAAGTTTTAAATTAAATCTAGACGGGGAAACTTAAAATGTGGCTAGCATACACTCTAAAAGTATTTACTTGATGAATTTTTAGGGTTATTTACCGGTCGAAACAAGTACACAATTAAAATGATATGTTTATAATTCAAGCTACTTTGATATTATCGTTTGGTTGTGGTTGAAAAAATCAAAAGAGTGAAATTAATGCTGTCTCAATGGCAGTTTTCTATTCGAGCGTCGGAACCATATTTAGTTCTCGGTCGAGTGGGGGGCAGCAGCCAGTTCATCATGGTATCAAATATCTACGATTTTATCCGTAATGATGCACTCTTCAAAAATTCACATTTTTGTTGTTGTATTTGATAATTCTCTAAAATTTCTAATAGATTTACGATTGTTAATAAATTAAACAGACAAAAAACAGGAGAGAATTCGATTTTTAACTTGTTCAAAAATAACCAGTCACGTCTAAAAATACACGTTAAACATTCCAAATTATAACGTTTATTATTAAAATATTGGATTGCACTGCGATAAACTTTTATGAACGTTAGAACTGTGTTAGTAGAGGTACAAAGGAGCCTTTTACGATCCACATAAGCCCCAAGATAAGAACGGTGGAAAAATGGTGAAAATGCGGTGATGTATTGTAAACAATGTCTCTTACTTTGGGTAGAGGAGATAGATTAAAGTAAAAGGTATACATGAAAATATAGTCGTCAACCAATCCCTGTAGTAGTTTCGTTTTACTTGTTCCAAGTGGTTGCCGTTGTTCTTCTTCTTGTTTGTTGTTATTCACCACCACAACAAAACTTCTTTTACAGTTTCGGAGTATAAATCGACCTAGTTGTACGGAAAGTTTTGAAATCACTTATTATGCCAATCCTTTGATCTATTTCGTTCATCTTCTTTCCCCTACAAATATCAACAATCAAAGTAAAACTCATAAAGGATTCAACAACAACAACAACGATATAAAGAAAGGTAAAACACTGGAGAAATGGTAGAGGGTAGAGGGAATAGAATCGAGGAAAAAAACAAAATTAACACAGTTCCAGTCGGCTGCAAAATAAACTGTCAGTGAAATAATTTCCCCAGATTGTGGCATAATCCTTCAATGTCCTTGCGAAGCAGAGCAGGCCATAATTTACGCCACTAATTCACCTGACAAGCCATTGCGCGTGGCCTCTTCATCATTCTTTGTGTGATCTAGAATCTAGATGCTGCCGACTAAACCACTGTCCACTCAAATTGAACTGTTCAATGAACACTGAAATTCACCAGGATAATCTATCCATTTTAGGCTGTTCACCTTACGCGGAAAAATCAATTTAATTGAATTTCATTCGATTTTATTAAGGAAATTCAACCGTTTCCTCTCGACAATACGATTTAACAATATTCACGCAAGTTCTATAGGTTTGCATCCGAAAAATTGTCTTTCAAAGAACCAATTTAATATGCATGGTGTTATGATATCGGCAGTCTTAAAGCCTACATATTCCAGCCCTTAGATCGCATTTTGCTATAAAATATTTGATCGGATCTTGTGGCGCGAAAGAGAAAGATGATGGTCGTAATATGGAAAATAAGGTAGCGAAAATTCAACAACCATCCCGCGTTATGCCGTATAAAAAACCGGCTTAAATATTTTACGTCCATTCAACTCTATTTTCCGATCTAAAAATAGTATTTAGACGGAAGGGTAATGGGAAATTTTATATTTTCTTATTGATTTTATTGCGATCCGTTCGTATATTTGAATCATTTTCGTTACGATAAGAATGTCAACTGTTGTAAAGTTTTTTCGTTTCGAATTCACCAAACATGCATTCGTATGCAAGTCTATTTTTGTTAAAGCTGTTTATTTATTTGTATCTTTGGAAAGCCGCTTTTCGACATCAAAAGCAAGATAAAGAAAAGGATTTCAGTTAGTTCTACTGTCGTAATGCCGGGAACAAGTAGCTTTACTCGTTGAAAAACTTTCAATCTTCTTTTCTTTTGCTTTAGAAACAACTATCCCTGATATAATGTACAGTCGAAAGCCAATATATTCTTTTTCACTAAGCATCACATTGAATTGTTTTCAATATCCAATAAAATTTACAAGGGAACGCTTTAATAGAAAATCTACAATGATGTTTTTGAGATGAGATGATGCGATACAATGGAATTGTATCAGCCATGATGCAGAGAAACAGGCAAGGGAGAAAAGGAGGTGATAAAAAAGAGAATGCCGAATAAATCTATGGTCCTGTTGGAAAAAACTTTATTAAAATTAGTTGTTGTGCTGCGGGTGTCTTCTTTTCTTTTGCTCTAATTTGTATTTTATTAAGCGTAAAAAAAAGACTGTACAAAACGACGAGTTAAATTCTTCTTTATTCTTCTTCTTACAAATCGACAAGAATTCAAATGAATGTATATCTACTATAAAAGAACGATGGCAACGGTAATTGCATTTTAATACAATTTCTTATGGGATGTGGTGTCTCTTCTGTCCCCAAAGCAAATTTAATGGAATCAACATGATGTGAAAAGATAAATTCTGAGTTTGCGCTCAAAACTGCCATTATATACTTTCTCGATCTCAAACTTTTAATAGAAGACGGCTGCGAAGCATGAAATTAAGGTCAGTGCATTTTAAAATCTAAGGGCCCCCTCCTTCTCTCGCTAGCTCACTCTCTTTACGATCGCAATTGCATTGGCATCATTGTTGAATCAGAACAGACAGTCTGCAGTTGTAGTACGTGAAAAAGTTGAATTGAAAGACGTGCCATCTTTTTCAATACAACTCCACCAACGGTTCAATCTACTTTTACGCTATATAATAAAACTAAATTAAATGAGAAATACAGAGCCAGGAAAAAAATAGTTCAACTGTTGAATGTTGACGATTAAGTTATGAATTCTCTCGTCTTTCATTACGATTGTAGTTCGATCTAAACTATGAATTAACTGGTTGCCTATAGTTTGAACTGTATCCCATAGGAATTGTGATCTGTGAGCGAAAGGTCGGGACGGTAAAACGAATCCCTTTGAGACAAATAAACCAAAGGAGGTACAAAAAGAAAAGTAGACCAGGTATATGTGTACGTGTAGATGAGACCACTGTATTGGTGAAAGAGTGGGTATGCATGTCACGCACCGCTGTCTCAGCATCCCCCCGTCGCTCACGAGCTTCGTGTGCAGAATGTGCTCCGGTGGATAATACACCATCAGCCACTCCTCAATTACACTCTCGCCACCAGCTCCTTAACGTTGATCCTCGACAATATTGCCCGACTGATATTGCTGTTTTTTCAGCAGTTTTACACAATTACTGATGAACGAAAGAAAGAGCTGAAACGAAATCATATTTCTGTTACAAATTCTCCTTTATAGATTTTTATATTACGCAAAGCTTTGCTATAATTAGATCTTTTTTGTCGTATTTCTACAGTATAATAAATATGCTTTCGTCCAGCCCTCATTATACTCGCATTTGCATTCGTAACAACAAACCCATCCGGGGCCGCTCTGTAGCAATTCCACGATGTAACTAGTTTTGTACAATGAAATTGTGTTTTGTGCCATTTCCTCCAACGTTGTATTAGAAAATAGCCGCACATACATTCGCCAGTTTTAGATAATAGAACAAGACTAGCCGAATTCGACAAGGAAATTACTGATGAAACGCGCAACTACCAGCATTAGAGTCGGGCAAGTCGTGCCAGGAAAGCACAACAACTTGAAGAAATTGAAATAAAAGCGACAAGATAGGATGGATAGTTGTAGAAATACTGGAAATTAAAAGGAAAAACTAGTAAAACTTGTCGACATCTATAGAATTTTAGATTTGTGGTTCGTTAAAAACTACCAATTTCAATTGATTGATTTTATTCCTTTTTCTTAACCCTCACGTTCTCTATATGTGCGTAGATACGCGACAGCAATTGATAAATCATTTTTACATTACTTTCGGGTTATGGGTCCTTTTCCTTGATCCTAAAAAATTGTAAAATGAACACTAACGATCGAATTTATCGAAGGACCACACATGTTCGCCAACCTTCCATAATATTCGAATACTTCGAATTTAGTAGAAAAATAAATTTAATGTCCGCCCTAGATTAATCTCGTTCGGTTTATTATTCCGACCAACAACAACAAAAAAATGAGTCAAAATAAGGAAGGAACATGTCAGAAAGCTGAAAGCGGAAGTTGAATGTATGAATATTTAAATTATGCTATACATATTGTGCTAAAACTATATACACAGGTGCTGAGATTAGAACACAGTGACGTGACTATAGATTTACGGTATTAAAGAAGCTAATGAGATTGTTATATCATCCGGTTAGAATACTCAAGAGGACGGATTTTTTTTTGTAATTAAAAATCCAAATTTTAGTCTCATAATCCCTGATTTTATCAATGATGGAGTGATTAAATGTGACATCATTGTAAACAGGTCCTACTGTATCTACTCGTCCCTAGGGAATCCTCTGGGTTTCCTTTACCTTAGTTCTTGTGGAAACTTCAACCGGCATTATCTGGAAGATGCATATAATCCAACTGATGTTTCAGTGTTTCATTCGTAAAAGTTTGATGGATTTTATCTAATAAAGTTATTCGTGAAAGTTTTATCAGAAAATAAACACATCAAATGTTGGTAATTTTTTCCTACTTTAATACATCGCTATATTGGCGGGTTGTTTTATAAATCAATAGAATAAAAAACTAAATAGTAGAAAGAAAAGGGGGATGTTTGTATAAGAAGAAGCGTTAAATGTGCGTGTGTTGAAACAGCAGGTGTTGCTATAGTTTGTTCTGCTGACACATGTTATTGAAGAGATAAATCATCCTAGTATCCGTCAATAAAAACATTGCCTAGTCTTTACTAGGCAAACATTTGTTGTGTGACACACGGTGAACTGGAAGACGGCCCCTTCTTGACTGCCACTTTCCAGCTTTATGATGAAAATTCGCTAAATTAACTCCAATCCACCTCGTGCCATTGAAATAAAACTATAATACAGTTTTCAGGCTAGAAAACTAGGCAAAAGTCCACATCGTTCCGAATCAAATCAATAACCCGCACAGTATCCATAAATCGGAGTTTTGTTTGGAACTAGTAGCACCAGTATGGCACACATAAAGCGACAGACACACACACATTTATAAACGTACAGTTCGAAACCGGCGGTCGTATATCTAAAAGTTTTTTAATAGCAAATGCCAAACCGTGCTATCTCTTATTACCAAAAACTTTTTAACGTCGGATGGGGGGCATAAAAACAAGTGTTCCTCAGTGATTTATGCCCCATCATTTATTGCTTTTTGATCCCAAGCGGTGATTCCGCGCGTCTTTACTCGTTTAACTCCGTTTCTCATATATTATCCGCCAGGTTGTTGGAGACGGTCTTCTAGCTCTAACAGTCACAAATGACCGATACGAGCAGGGCCGGACAGCACCAGTTTAAAACTGTAAATAATTGTAGAACATTGCGGAAAGTATGCCTCGAGATTTTCCTTTGTAATTCAAAATTCAGTCGAAATTTTCTGCAACATTGAAATGTTCTTTTTAAATCTGTCCTAGAGTTTTCGGTTCCTCTTGAAGGCAGTGGCCCCCGTGGAAATTTCCGCCTACCCGCCCTGTTCAATCGAGGCTCGGATTTGAGAAATAGAGAAAAAACAACTGACCGAATAAATCCCGCTTGTATGGCGTTTGCTTTTCGATTAGACCAAATAATTGTTGTTGTTGTTGTATTTTATAAAGCTAATAAAAGTGGTAGAACTAATTCGATTGTGAAAGGAGAATAATTTCTAGACATTAACGATAGTGATCCGGTTGAAATTTCAAGTTGTACATTAGGATTCAAGAGACTCGTACTAGGATCGTAAAACTGGATTCCAGATCGTTTTATAACGTACCAGAGACTACACTACTAATTCGAGAGGATGATGTTTCGTTTATCTCTCTTGTCAAACAACTGTATAAGTTAACGCAGGAATGTCAATATGGCATTCTTTCAATAATTAAACTCGACAAAATCGATGTGTTCGTTTTATATAGAAATTGATCAATTTTACTGCAAATAAAACGATGTGAGAATGGAGTTTACTTACAATAAATAATGGAGAATTTATTTTTGAATTGGAAATTACATTCATATTTATAACCGCAATGTGTATTTTAATTGAACAAAAAATAGATGCAAAAATACAAAGAACCATTTGTTAGAGAATTAAGAACGATTCTGTCGTAATTAAGAGAAAATATTTCTATTATTCATTACGTACATTTTTTGCCTCTTGTACATTTTAAAAACCTACACTTGAATATTTTCAACGACCATATAACGAGACCTCTTCCTCGACGCGATAAATAATTAAACACAGCATTATAAAGTTTCTCGCTTTAGTGGCATTCTCCACACAATTCCAGTCAGATGGATCCTATACATTTACGATCAATTTCGATCGTATATCTCACCCTCAATTATGCCATATTTGTCTTATACTACGATCCGAGAGAAATTGAAGAAATTCACCCGGCGCATCCACCATTTTTCATATTAGCTTTGAATATCGGTTAGGTGGTGTTGTAGTTCAATTTTCGAAAATATTGCGATTGTAATATTGAAGTAGAATAGAGTTGTTTAGGGAGAACGAAATAACCCGACAGAAAACAACAGGAACTTCAGCTAGCGGAAGGAAACATGAAGATGTGAACGTGAGATTGCTTTATGTACTTGTTCCAATAACAACAACAGCTATTCTAAAGCTATTATTGTTCCATTCAAAATTCGTTTAATTAAATACAATTGTAATTTCTTTTAATTGGTTAGCTTTACAGATGTTGCTGGCCATAAGGACAATAATGATCTAAAATAGAAACGTTGTATATCAAATATGCAAATGTAGGATTGTTTGTATTATAACGGCGGTCTACACCTGTGCTGTGTGCTAAATTTACGCTAACGTGACGATGTAGAGCGGAATTGAAATCGGTTAGAAAACCGAACCCATCATTTCTCTCCCTACTAATACTATTGAATAAAGAAGCATTATTATCCCTATTTCTGGAAATTGCTTTGAAAATTGTTGTCTTAAAAACAACAAAATACGATGGCTTATTAAAATTGTGTTGGGTCACATAAATCCTCCCTTTTATATTAATTTTATTTTTCTATTTGTTGTTGTGGTTATTGGTTCAGTTGGGATGTGTGCTGCCCGTCCAGTCATATATCTCTATTATGCATTTCGCATCATGAAATTTGTCGAATCACATATAAAACTGGGAATTGCTATTCAAATTTCAAGAATTTTCAGCCTCCCAAACCTATGAAATATGTATAAAGCATTGTTAGCGTTTGGATTGTTCGTTCGTTTTCATCCAATAATCGAACCGCATCAATCATCATCGAAAAGTCCGTTCGGGAGTGATAAACAGCTGATTCAGAACTACGTCGATGACTTTTATAATTTTTCATGTGTCTCTCGAGTTGTACACGTTCGTTGAACAAAATCGAAATGAAAATATAAACTTATAACTTTATTCCAATAACTGTTGTTCAATTTCGATCCGGAGATCTTGTGCGATTGACTAAAAAGGAAAAAAGCCGTCTTCCAAATATCGGTCTTGTGCCAGGATACACCGCAATCATTGGCCCCAGTCAATATCTGGAGTAAGCCGGTGCCCGGTCTGCGGACCGGCCGCTCCTCTTTATCGATTATTCATTATTTATACAAACGTTCTTATTATTCCATGCTGAGGTTTCTTATTCTCTGCCCCTTTCTCATCTCCTGTTTTTTTTCTTCGCCAACATTGCATTTAGTTATTTCAATCGCCCGTTACTTGCTGTCAGATTGATATTGTTCTTCTTGGCATTACTTCAAATAGACATTAGATCGAATTGATAATTAATCGCTGGTAGTTATAATACGGAATTGATCGTATCCACAAGAGAGGCCCCGTCTAGATGATATCAAATTAGTCTTTAGAGGCATAAGAAATCTGATAACGTCTCGTGGTCTAAACAGATACATCCACAGAATATATGTCGGAGACTGGAGAGAACTATCATCCCCTATCTCGAATAAAATAAAAACCACCAAATTGCGGATCTAGTTTTGATCTAGGTCCATTCTGAACGCACGCACGTGTTATCCGATTTGTTGGTTTTTGTGTCGCTTCGTCCCTTTTTAAATTGCGTATACATTTTAACAATAAATAATCTCCATCGAAATTCCATAAAAACCCCAACTTTATGAGATTTAATTTGTCGATTGCTTGTTTCAACAGTGGTTAGATCGAAAATAACCGAACGAATTTTTAATGCGCAATCGAAACCTAGACCCATATAATATGCGATTTTAAAGGTAGGATCGTCGCGACCAACACGGACATATCTTTAACAAGAAACCGTCGGTTGCACATAACCAAACTTCATTGTGTACAGAAAATGAACATTAGTAATTCATGAAACCGCAACCGAGGGAAAACGAGAGCCAACATAAAGCTGACTTTATGATGCTACTGACTTTTCATATTAGATACGGCGGCTAAAGTTGTCGGGGGGTCGTCTTCTCATCGGTTCTTATAACGCCTCCTCGATAAGTGCCACAATCGACTTTTCCCCGTCCGTACATTTGGATATATTTCTGTTCAGATGATGATACTCAGAAACTTTAAAAGTGCTCAAATTTCTTTAGAATCGAAACGCACGATTACCGATTTAGACAAATTCAAACGAAATAAAATAGAATCGCTACAAAGCCCTTTAATATAACTGGGAGTAATAGACGGCAAAATAGCGTTACGGTTTGTATTTAATTAGAAAATATTAAATAAAAGCCTGTTTTATTGCGGCATTTGTGGTCAGATGTCTACGATACGATCTCCTTGATCTGCACAAGGCGTTATAAAATTACTAAAAGGCAATTAGGGAAATTGATGACTGTTTGAGTTTTAAAATTCTTGTTTGAATTTAGAATGTAAAGCCATTGGAGTGCTTAATGTCTCTACAACGTCCAAAAAAATAATAATATAAATTAGTAGTAATTAAGGTCTTTTAATTTCGTAATGTACAAGAAACAGGCTTTAACAAATATCTCTTTCTGGCATCTTGTAAGAAATTCTCCAGATATCGGTACTTTTCTGTATCCTCGTTTTTTCCGGCTTTCGTTTTTCTTTGTCGTCTTTTGCTCGTTTCAATAAAGTTTGAAAATAAATTTCTCGAGTGTGTCGGTTAGTGTTCCAACATCTGGCCTAGTCATTGTCGAGTTCATCAATCAATACGAAATTAAACGTTAGTTGAGTTTTCTTTTCGTTTTTCTCCACTTCTTCTTCTTCGCCTTCGTGAATGTTGGCAAAAGTAGAGAGAGTGTGGAATCACCGGCACGCAACAAATCCAAGACGACGCACCTTGAGCTGATTTGGTATTGCTAAAGAATCGAATACTACAAGAGAGAACTCATTGTGCATTCTCAACTTCAACAACTGGATCGCTATGGATTGGAATACTATGATGCGGGCTCAACTCTCGTCTCTGTATTGATTTTGCTATATCTATGCGCTATGCGTCTTGCTGAATTCTGCAATACTTTTGAGAGAGAGACGACGTCTACTGAAGGGGCGATGTCGGCGGTGGTTGTTGTAGTAGTGGTGGTAATGGTGGTGGTGGTGGTGGTGGCGACGAATATACCGGGATGAGTATCTTAAAGACTTTTATATCCTCTAATATTGGACGGGTTCAAACTGTCATTCCAAGAGAATGCATCCGGCTAGTAGGAGAAACAAGGCTGATTTTCGATCTCTCATCCAGATAAGACTAAACTTTATTTATTTTGATACTCAATAGACCTATTTCTATCTATTGTTGTTTTCGTTAAATTTTTTTCGGTTTATTATAAACTCGACGATCATCTTGTACGCATCAGGAATTTTGATATAAAAACAACATTAGATGTAATATTTCAAAAATATAAAGGCATTCTTTTTTCTCTTTCTATTGTCATTTTACAAGTTTAATTAATGATTGTTGGTGTGTCGTTGGTATTCCCTGTACACAACTATCCAGCCTCAGTTACTGCTCGTATCACTACCGTCGTTACTGTACGCTCACACCCACAAAAACATATCCGTATTAATGGAACGTAGAATAATACACTTTGTCTTGTAACATGTGGTCTTAATGTCGTTTAGTTGATGCCCCCTAGTTTTGGACTAGCAAATATTGTTTAAAATTCTTGGGACGCTGAAAACGTTAATAACCATCGCCGACTAGTTTACTGTGTAGATATGATGATAGTATAGGAAAATAGACGCCCATGTCAACGTATAGCCCCCTTATTTAGGATATAGCCAAGTTTAACGGCATAGCTCTATAATTGTTATTACAATTTTACGTGCACTCTAACATTTATTGCGTTTTCATTTCTTATTAACTAAACGGGGAAAATAAACGAAAAATTCCAACCAATTTTACTACAAATGAAAAACGATTTATCATCGAGAAATCAGCAGATTCTCACCTGACACTTTTTCCACACACATAAACACAAATACATTCAAATCAGATCACGTGTTTCGAATAATAAAAACGAACAGAAGCAATCACCAAACGTACCAAGTTATTCTGGAAACGTATCGACACATTGGGATACTTTGTATTTTCATTATTATCAAATGCCCTCGAAAATCCCGTCCTGTCGGTGGTTTGTGCGGCTATAAAGTTCTGAAACTGACATGACATGCACGCATACAAATTCAACAACTGATTGACTAATTGAGCAATTTTCAAAGTGTACAACCGGAGGAATTCGCGTTATTTTCTAATTAAAACAATTAAACCAATATTAGAAGCGCAATGATGACAACTATAACAACGACGAAGTAGAAGAAGAAGAAAGGAAGTGGGAATATTCTCTTGGGACATTGATATGTCGGAAAGTGTTAAGGTAATTCGCTTGTATATCCTGCTTGTGATACTAAACTGTAAGACTTACTCTACCGGAATTTGAACTTGTATTATAACAGTCCCGAATAGAATGGAACAGAGCCCAGTTTAAGGGAGTCTAAAAGACAAGATAGCATAATTATCCTGCATATAGTTAGTATATGATAATAATAATAATAATATACAATTAACACACTAACTTTATGTCATGAACAATTGTTGTAATTTCCTAAAATGTGGAAATTTATAAGGAAACTTTTAAAATTCTGTAATTACTAGAAAGTTTTACGAGCAAGTTGTCATGATATTTCAGCTATTGTCAAGATAGCATTGTTGCAAGTTTTAATGCATACATACACACTGATAAAATGACTACTATAGTTTTCTTGATTATGCCTGTAATATTAAAGGATGATGCTGTCGTACGGCTGATTCAACTTCCAAAACAACAATCGAAATCACGATGATGGTGATGTTGATTAAGTGCCGTAGTTCGGAATAGAAAACGGGTGCGTTTTAACGATCGACTAGTAGATTGCATTGGTTTAATGTTATAGTTTGTTTGATAGTTTATTAGCTATATCTGCGTGTGTATGTATCGGACTATGAACGTTTATTCGCATTTGCACTAGTCCAGGGATTATGGTAGTGTAACCGATTATATGACGCCGATTATTTGTCATTAGAATTAATATAAGCTAGACTGGTTTAATGCGATAATCTGTGACTGTATTTGGACACATTCGGTCGATTTGGCTGAAGATTTCGCTTCGAAATTTATAAATTTTATTTAAATTTAAATTCAATATTAGATAGGCACGCAGATTTGATTTGGTTTTGTTGCAACTATTGCTATAAATTCAATTCATTTGTACCTCCTGTGTGTGTTGTGCATTTTGTTATTATGTATGCTGGAGGCATTCGTCACGACCAAAAATGATGTCCAAACAAATCGATCGTACATACATACAAACGTACAATACAAAAACATAATCGTTGCATAGTTTATCAATTTGATGGTTGTTGCAAAATAATCCGAAATAAATTCGTCCCCATTCTACCATTCCTTCTGATAATCAGTGAATTTATTTAGTTACGTATGAAATACACTATCAGATTTATTTTAATTGAATTCCAAAATCAATATCGATACAATACATGTAGATGCGTGTTTGTTTTCGAATACAAGTGCTAATTTTTAGAGATGTTACAGGAGCGATATAACAGAAACGGCTTGATTTTCCATCAATTTCCCGGGAAACTAACAATCTTGCGGCAAATTTCCGAAAGAATTAGAAAGCACTCTAAGTTTGCTGTCTACTGTGATAAAATCATTGAAAAATCGATAATATTTGTTAAATTACAAAAGAAAATGTTTTTTAACGCAGAATGTCTTCGGTAGCTCAATGCTGCTTCTAATGGTGTTCGAACCATTCCAGTAGATCATCAAACAAGCGAGATATCGATTATTAAAATTTGTTTTAATAATTTCCGTTATAAATCCGCTTAAAATTCTGCAGAAACAGTTTTTTGTAGAAATTTCGCAGTTATAGAAGCAGAAGTAGAGATCTGTAACATCTCTGTTGAAGTATTGCACAATAAAAATGGATTTCTCCAAATTCAATCGAACTTTCTGAAAATACTTTAAGACCCTCAAAGTGGGGGATTTCTATTAATAATACTAGTTTGTTTCACAAATCGTTTCTAGAATGAGCCTTTCCAGTGTGCAAAATTGAGTGAATCGATTCAATACTTGATCGAATCCTGTCTAAATACAACAATAATCGTATAAATCTAATAATATGACATTATTTGTAATGGAATGTCATCCAGTTCGATTCCAAGTATCTAAACAGTCATTTGAGAAATGCCGGCCGTTTGCTTCCAGATTCCGTGCGCCCAGTATTCGAACGGAATGAGCAAATCTGTATATATATGCTGCTAGTCGAAAATATATGTATATATATCGATAAACTGACACCCCTTTTCTCGCTTCATCTTCCCGGCAAATCATCTTTTCTCATACAAGCTTGTATATAAAACCGAGAAAATGGTTATCTGTCCTTCTAGATCCTACGCAATTGACAGGCAGTGAAAAATGTTTATCGCCATGGATCATACTCTAGTGAAGATTTATAATGAGAACGATTTCTCATCGGTGATTTTGTTCGGAATTTTTTCGTCTTCTTTCTACATTTGACGTCTAACCTTGAAGTAAGTGAACTCTGCTATATTTTGATTAAAAAATCGTGGGGGTAGAAAAAAGGGCAATACGAATTGAATTTCTGTGATTCATAACAGTAAATTTCCATGATAAATTGTTAAATAATTCTACGAAATATTCGCTCGGTATGAATATAGAAACTATAAAATTGGAAAATTATAAATTATAGCGCATGTCTCTATCTAAATTTAGAAAGATGCCTTGTCAACAAAGTCTAATGCAGCATTCATATACCTTTATGAAATAAATTTAGGAAAAAGAAAGCCCGTATAGTTGGCAGCCATTTTACAAATTTACGCCACATATTTATTTCTATTTGGCATTTTACGGCAAACAAAATGGTTTATTTGTCGTTTCCACCAAACTCAACGATAGATTTATGGTTATTGAACTACAACTGATGATTTAATTATCTCTAAATGAAAAAATTTAAGTTTAAATTAACGCATCACCAAGGGCGTTGTCGGGATTTCATAGAATCCACCATCATACCACCACATATGGTATCCCTCCTGGTTTTTCTCCCTTGCTCCTCTCTCGTCGAATTACGTTGGAAATCAAAATTCACTACCACCTCTCATCTAAAATAATTAACTCATTAACTTCCGCTTTTGTTGCGTTCCCATTTCGCATATTTCTGCGTGAAAAGTTGGTGAATTAGAGGGTCGGTTGGCGGGGGCGATTCCCGTTCCGATATCATTTGATAATTTATAGGAAGGGTCGGGTGTTTTAATCCAAACGATTTTCTTTCGCGACACCGATAGATCGGTAATTACCCAGAATACAATAGGAACGTTCTGAAAATTGGATGAAATTTGATCCAAGACGTTGGATAGAAGGATTGTGGCGGGATCGTTCGGGTTTGCTAATTTGAAAATTCCGTATCGAAATGACACAGCATAAATCATCAATAATATTTAAAATCCACTGATACATGAAATTTCCAATTAGAAGACGAGATTGGGAAGTTTTCTAGATAACAGAGGCAAAAAAATCGGGGGTATTTGATAGACGTTCAGTGTGTTGTTGCCATTGACACGATTGAGAGAGCAGATCGCTGTTTCAGACACACTTCCGGCCACAATACACAAACACTGCACAGATGCAACAATATTTAACAGTAGTTGTCAAGGGGGTATTGTTTTTCGTTTTTTAAATTTATAGAATCGTGGTAGTTTTTGGGCCCCCGTTCGCTCCATACTTCTTTACATTCCATATGTTTTAAAGTACTATGGGAAGTAAGGAAGCACGGAACTCGCGAAGGCCCCGTCTTTGCGAAATTTCCATCAACAACATTAACAACAACAAAACAAAGATGAAGAAGTGGAATAAAAACAACACAAACACAATTAAATAGAGAATTGATCCGTCACTTCACTTGAGTCTTCATCGGACGACTGAATGCACCCCGTCGTCCTAGACTTGGTGTTAAACATCGCCTCTTGGGTAGCTGTATTCTAAAAATGGCCCCGTTCACGCCATTGGTCCCTGGCATGTATATATGTGTGTATATAGTTATGTGATGGGAGCACCGGCTCACCCAACCCCTCTTTCCAAATTTGTCTTTTCTTAAAATACATCTGCAGCCAAGCTCTCTAGCTAGGCCTGGCCGGACGACGGCTTATAGACAGCGATATTACCTCCCGGTTAGTTTTCCAAACAGCATACAGAATGTGGCCCTATATAATTATATATATATCGAACACTACCATGTGGTGGTAGTGGTCGTGGTTGTAGTGGTGGTAATACAACTTTAAACTAAATATCATCATAGATTAATCGTCTTTTTGTTGATAGTTCGATCCCTATCCGGATACCCAAAATACTGGCTTGATTGCAATTAACCTTATTAGTTCAAGAGCAGATATATTTATAGGTGTAGTCTTATACAGTTAGTAATTGATCTGTTTGGATCGAACTGTGCTCTTCAATTTCGAAATTGATAATTTGCTGAAAAAAACCAACAATCTTATAATTCTCTCTTCAATTCTCGGATCAAAATAGACTTGCATCATGGTTGAAACGCGTGCTATCTAAATATATAAAATTGAACGGTTGATGCGGGGGAGAAAAGGTGTACGTATGTATTTTCAGGCCGATAATATCATCGAATCTATGGAAAATCAAAACAGTTTCGAAAATACTAAAATAGAATAATATGAGGCGATTTTTCGAAAATATCCCTGCAAATGAAGAGAACGAAGAAAATGGAGATCGCGAATCCAGCGAGATTTTCATTTGATGATAGGGCATTGAACTGGTGTGTAAATCTCTATGTATTGCATATACATATGTCGCTCCCATCTTAAATTCAAATATATAACACAAACACAAATATACGTTTATAACAAGACCACAGTAGCGAGCTTTGATTAGACATGACAGTTTAGAAAAGCACCAGTATTTATATCCTGGGTAGTTGATACACGCTCCTTACTTGGAGCCATCCACAGGCCCGAATCTTATCCCTTGTCGATACAGAAAATAACTCAATCGATAGGAAAAATTCAATTCGCCAATTTGCCGGAAATTTCATAAAATATCGCTATTGTTTTAAATAATCAACAATTACGTCAACTTTAGCGAGTTTAGAAGAATCAAATGTAACCGTCCTCTATTCCGTACCAATAATTGGCAATTATAATCACAACGATAATAAGAATAGTGACGATAATGTAAAATGTAAAAATATCAAGAACGGAGATGACGGAGGCGCCCACGTTCTCAGATATGTGTGCGTTAGAAATAAGGACCTTGATGAAATTTAATTTAATTCTTAATACTCGAGAATACGGCCGAGAAAGCTTTTTACTTATTAAAACATCTCGTCGGGCCAACCGAAATGAAGAGAAAGAAACTAAACGAAATAATGAATATATGTAAATCTTATATTATATGAATGAAATATGACGGTCAAAATTATTACGAGTTCACGAACTTTTACAATAATAGGAAATTTTAATGTTTTCCCCCCGTTTTTGTTTTTTTCGTAAATATTGTTGAATTATAAACATATGTGGAGCAGACATTTTTGCGGTCGGGTAACTGACGATTTCGATAGAAAAAAAAAAAAAACGTAAAAATTCTCCGAACGAATTTGATTAAAATAGCAACGAAAACGTAACAATGATGATAATTGGACGACTTAACAGCAAAATTCCGCAATTTCTAGAATTCAATAGGAATTTATTCGGTATTGTTTGTTAATAAAGTTTAGAAATTCCTAAAAACATCCAACTAACAACGGTTATACTATTAATAATTTGAAAAATTTATTTATAAAGCGTTGTATGTAAACTAATATGGACCCACATACAGCGATATGATCATCGTTACAATATTTGTAAAATAAAAAGCGTTGTAAATATTTATAGACACGTGATAGACGCTATAATAGGGCGATAGTTTCATTCTCCCGTATCTACTTGCTACAATTTCTTGTTAAAAATCGCCATAAAACTTACGGTTTTCAACAATAAAACAACTTACTGTAATCTTCCTGGAAGAAAAACGAAAAACTGATAGTCAAAATCAATTATCGCACAGTTAATTGGTTTAATTGGACGAACAGTAGAGCACGTACAACACTTTCGCTATTATTGCTGTTATTTTAATGTGCTGGATCAAAAATTTCGTTTTTCTATTTCGTATTCCATTCGGTATTTTCCATTTTAAAAGTCGCGTACCATTGGAGAGCTCTCGACAAAAACACCGTGCAGTTTCAATTAACGAAGCATTTAGATGAATTCGTTTAACAGTGGCGTAACAATTGTCATTAATTAATAACGGAGAGTGATTTTAATTTGAAAAGTTGAAATCATTTGGTTTTTTTTCTGTTTTTAATTTTGTTCTGTCGCCTTTCTCCGTCCCACCGTCTTTCTCGGATATCGTACAATTAGTTTGTAAATTTTAGCCAAATTTGATTGTTGGTTATAAATCACGACAATTTTTTTCATTAAAAATCTGCAATTGTAATGCTCTAAAAATTGTTGATTTATGGATGGTTAATTTGTCAGTGCTTGTATTAATTTTGATTGGTCTGTTTGTTTGTAGTTTGTTGCTAATGATTTGATAGGCAATTTGTGATATTGGGCGCCACTGGTGGCCGGAATATTGAGGCCAAGGGATCAACCGTCACGGCGTGATGCATTAGGAGAGAACTCTCCCACTCATCTCCAACATATGTTGATGATTCTGGCCTGTTGTCTCTTCTGTCTGATTATTTCCATAGAAAATGACTCCTGCGAGCAAAAAAAAACGGTTTAAAATCATATTAATTTCGCTTCGAAAATTCAATTCCACCTTCCAATATTTTCATTAAAACGCTTCTAATTAAAAAATATAATTTGAATTTTGTTGGAATGAGGACGGTGATTTTAAAGAGGAGATATGTTTGAAAAATTGTTTCAGCGCGATGAAAATCCTATTAGCCAAACTGCCCCGGCCTTGGATAGTCGATGAGAAAAAGGATGACGGCTATACTGCCCTGCATTTGGCTGCCCTTAATAATCATGTCGAAGTAGCTGAACAATTGGTACTCAACGGTAAAGCCAATATGGACATCCAGAATGTCAATTTACAAACAGCTCTCCATCTGGCAGTTGAACGTCAGCACACACAAATTGTCCGAGTAAGCTGAAAATCCAACGATTGTCACTAGTTTTTCATTAAATTCTCAACTCTCAAACTAGCTCCTTGTTCGAGAAGGTGCCAATTTGAATATTGCTGATAAAGATGGTGATACACCGCTACATGAAGCTCTACGCCACCACACTTTATCACAACTGCGCCAATTACAAGACGTCCAAGATGTTGGTAAATTATTAATGGGTTTAGGTGCACAAGGATCTGATAAGAAATCATCGGCGAGCATTGCGTGTTTCTTGGCTGGCAACGGGGCGGATTTAACATTGAAAAACAAAAAAGGTCAAACACCTTTGGATTTGTGCCCCGATCCGAATCTGTGTAAAACACTAGCGAAATGTCATAAAGATAAACAAAGCGGTGAAATGGAGATGGGACAGCATCAGAACAATCAAAATTCGAATAATGCCGTTTCAGCATTAGATGAATGTTTAGTATGTTCGGATGCAAAACGAGATATGCTGTTTCAGCCGTGCGGTCATGTCACTTGTTGTTCAGGTTGTGGGCCCCGAGTTAAAAAGTGCCTGATTTGTCGAGAATCTGTAACTTCACGAATCAAGGTTGTTGCTTTTGTCAGAATCGATTAAAATGGTAATTATAAAATTGATTTAATTACAGATTGAAGAATGCATGGTGTGTTCTGATAAGAAATCAACAGTTTTATTCAAGCCCTGCGGTCATATGTGTGCATGCGAAAGTTGTTCGCAGATTATGAAAAAGTGTGTCATGTGTCGCGCACAAATCGATGTAATGGTACCATTAACGGTGTGCAGTGGTGGTTTAGGGACGATCTCTGAAGTAAAAGCTGATGTCGTCGAAGAAGAAGCGAAACCGTCAACTAGTGATGCCAACCAAAATCAAGCACCACTCATGAATAATGGTGGACGTGATACGAACAATACCAGCGATATACAGAAATTACAACAGCAATTACAAGATATCAAAGAACAAGTATCTTCTCTTTTATTTTTCAAATTTTTTATTCAAAATTCGACAATATGTATTTTTATTTCGCTAACATTGTCATTTCTTTCATCTTTTAGACAATGTGTCCGGTCTGTTTGGATCGTTTGAAAAATATGATTTTCCTCTGCGGACATGGATTATGTCAGATGTGCGGCGACCAAATGACCGAATGTCCAATCTGTCGAAAAGCTGTGGAAAAGCGGATTTTGTTGTATTAATCCTAAAGTGCTTCCAATGAACGAAAATAACAAATAAAGAGAAAACAAAACGAATATCAAAACTAGAGAATTATAGTTGAATTTTTAATTGGTTTACCGTTAGTGTTGTTACAACTGTTCAGTTTCTTTATCGTTTCACTGTTAAGCTTATGTTGGATAAACTAGACAAATGCAATATTTAATGTTTTGATTTTTTGATAATAATTACGTTATATACCTCCAATTTTCGTTATTTATTTAGTAAATATAAACAGTTTTCAATATAATATTGAACGATTTGTTAGCGTTGCTTATAACTATTAAGAACAAAATATCATTCTTTATATTTTCACATAATCTTTCATTATATTTAGCTTTTATTTTATCACATTATTTATTTCTCCAATCCTACAATTCGAACAAATTCAAAAATTGCGCTCTTTTAGATGTCACTTCATTTCACAATGTTGTCAAACTAGTCATGAAAAATCCGACATTTTTTCAAATAATATAAGAAACACTATTGAATCTAACTGTTACATTCGCTATAACATGAGAATTTGGATTAAATTCAATAATTATTAAAATTTCTATTTGTATTCGAACATTGGAATACCTCAAAATTCACGTCTAATTTGGCAACATTGTACTAACGTCAATGAACATAACCTCACTTGTACCCCTCAAGATCTTATATTTTATTTGAAAATTTAAATATTTTCGACAAAAATGGCACAGGGTACCACCGAAAAGGCATTAAGTATGCTAAGGTATCTGCCTAGAGTGTGCCTAAGTAATTTACGGAGCAGTATCGGTTCGAGAACGGTAGGTAAACATAACCTCATTCTTTCCACAATTATTGAAATTTTCAATTTTAGCCGAAAAAGCGAGGCCGTGGACAACACGGTGGCGATAAACACGGGTGTGGTAATAAAGGCGCTGGTCAACGGCAGAATTTCATGCGATTAGGTTTCGAATCGAGCAATAATCCGTTCTATATCCGATTCCCACTGGAGCCCTACTATAAAGGCCATCAGTAATGTTAAAATTTTGTAGAATTGGTAGAAATCTAATTGTGAAAATTTGCAGCTTACGACGACAATATCCACCGTTATCAATGTTGGATTTGCAAAAAATGATCGATACAAATCGTGTCGATACAACAAAACCTATCGATTTAGTCGCAATTTTAAATACCGGCCTGTATCGATTGCTGCCCGATCAGAAACAATTCGGCGTACATTTAACCGATGAAGGAGCCGATATTTTCAAAGCCAAAATCAATATTGAAGTCCAATGGGCTAGTGAATTGGTAATTGCAGCAATTGAAAAAGCCGGCGGTGTTATAACGACAGCTTATTACGATGCGCACAGTTTACAAGCTATGTTGAACACGAAAAAATTCTTCGAACGAGGTCTTTAACAATTTTATAAAAATTTAACATTACAATTCTTTAACGTTTCAGGTATACCGATTCCGCGTAGAATGATGCCACCACCTGACGCTATTGAATACTATTCGGATCCAACGAAACGTGGCTATTTAGCTGATCCGGAGAAGATTTCAGAAGAACGTCTAGTATTAGCGCAAAAATACGGTTATAACTTGCCCGAAATAGAGAAAGATCCAAATTATGAAATGTTAACCGAACAAAAAGACCCTAGACAGATATTTTATGGATTAAATCCTGGTTGGGTGGTTAATTTAAAGGATCGGGCCATTCTTAAGCCGAAGAATGAGGAATTAGTTGAATATTATTCGAAATAGTTGAAATAAATCGATTTTAGGATAGTTGAGGAGTTAGTTTCAATAAAGCAAAATAGATGGCTTAACCAATGAGGTATATAGAGTGCGCATCCCCTATACTTGTATAAGACCAATTTGGTCATCATATGGGGAAATTTTGACAGTTGTTCCTCACTCTCTCTAACTTATGAGTGTGTCGTTCAATAGGGACCTCCTTTTCTCAAGCTTTGGTCGACCAAAGCTTGAGAAAAGGAAGGCGATATGTCGGTGTCGTTTTAACATTGTAGTTCAATGGAAAAATCAGTAGATGTCACATTTATAGTTGCAAAAGACCGAAAACTCAACAGTTTTTGTGGTTGCTTATTGAAAATTAATCTAAGCTGAAAATCATCTGAAATTTGATAAAGACCTATTTTTAAAGTCTATAATGCAAAATCATCGTTTCAAATCTCCATGACTTTTCTGTAAATTTTCAATTGTTGAATAGAAAAGTAATAAATGTGCTTCTTTCCACACCACCTGTGAGGTAAAGCACATGGTGCGTTTTTTTTATAGTGGTATCCCCTGTAGGCCTAATCCACTATGGTATTGGATATATCCATGCTACATAATAATTATTTGCAACAAAGTAAAAATTAATTAGTTACAAAGCTATTGTCACCATCATATCATTGCACAGGAAGTGATGTAGTCAATGCATCATTGTCACAATAATAACCTCAAACAATCAGCGAAGATATATGCGTTAGACATCCTCACGATATGCGAATTACCTATCGCAATCTCTCGCTCCGAAAACCGCACAATCCGTGAAAATATTTGAGCATTATTAGAGCGACTAGCCAAAAGACCACACCACAAACTGCACAGTCATATGACGGAGTCAATGCTTGGAAAATCGCGAAGTGATAGTTCTCTGAAATAAAGTAGAAATTGATTACTTATGAAGCTATTGTCACCATCCTATCATTGCACAGTAAGTGATGAAGTCAATGCATCATTGCCACAGTAATAACCTCAAACAATCAGCAAAGATATATGCGGTAGACATCCTCACGATATGCGAATTACCTATCGCAATCTCTCGCTCCGAAAACCGCACAACCCGTGAAAATATTTGAGCATTATTAGAGCGACTAGCAAGAAGACCACACCACACACTGCACAGTCATACGACGGAGTCAATGCTTGGAAAATTGCAAAGTGATAGCTATCTGAAATGAAGGAAAAATTGATTACTTACGAAGCTATTGTCACAGTCTTATCATTGCACAGGAAATGATGAAGTCAATGCATCATTGTCACAATAATAACCTCAAACAATCAGCGAAGATATATGCGGTAGACATCCTCACGATATGCAAATTACCTATTGCAATCTCTCGCTCCGAAAACCGCACAACCCGTGAAAGTATTTGAGCATTATTATAGCGACTAGCCAAAAGACCACACCACAAACTGCACAGTCACACGACGGAGTCAATGCTTGGATAATCGCGACAACTGAACCTAGTAGTAGCGGTGGATCTATCCAATACCATCAATACCAATACCTATAAACTAACAGACCAACACAAAACACCACAACATTAACCCAGCTAATTCTATGTTAGTAGGATTTCATGCAATAGGAATGGCCATTCCCCGGGGAAGGATAATGGGAAATTTCAAGGGATTGAAGCTGATGACGCTGGCAGACAATCTGAAACATAAGAAACATTTTTTCGTTAAAAATAACATGCATGTAAATACATGCATAAATGTTCTGAAAAAAAAAGTTTAATTAGAAACATACATTTAAGAAAATACCTGAAAAAAAAATTATTACATATTATGAGATTTCAAGGGAAAGAATGATGGGGGGTTGTCTACGTTGATGTACCTAACAAGTACCTAACAAGGGCCTAACAAGTGCCTAACAAGTTCCTAATGCGCGTTCCCTCCTATACCTACAATCGCGTTTGTTCATTTACCGAACCGAACCGAACCGAACCGATGTTATTTTATATCCCGTTTTCATCTTGGGATATCCCGACTTGAAACGATCGCGAAGTAAATCAAAAAAGTACTTACCCCTCTGCTACAACGCCTCCTGTCCCTCGCTGTTCGGACCTACTGTAATAGAACAGAAAAAAAACCGTTAGTAATTGAAAAATTATTTAACTTGAAAAATTATTTTAATTATGATTAAATTTATAAACCAAGAATCCATTACACAAATATGGGATTAAATTATTAACGAAATAGAACAGAAAACTCATTTTTGATTAGAGTTTTTTGTTCAATTTCATTATTAATTAGGATTGTTCAAATATTTCAACTTACCCTTTCGTTGACTTCTTATCGCCCAAATCCAAGGGATGACTTACTGCTCACTCCTTCGTCCAGATTGGCACCAACAGAAGCACTAACACCAACACTTTGTTTTAAACACGTACGTAAAGTTATTTTTAAATTTTCAAAACGGTAACACCAACACTTTGTTTTAGAAATCGCATTAATTTATTATTAAATTTTGTAAACGACAACACTTCAACGTTCAACAAAATACGAGGCACTTTGTTTTAAAAAATACGTGAATTATTGAATTTTAGAAGCGGTAGCACTTCAACGGGGGCATCAAAATACGCGTCACTTTGTTTTAAAAATCACGAGAATTTATTATTAAATTAAACAAAACCGATTTCACGACCGATTTTCGAAACGGTGTTAACATCTCGACGATGAAAATTCGAATGAACAAAAGGCAGGCACTGACAAGATTCGAAAATGGCGTCAAGTAATCATTCCTTTGTTGTATTCTTATCAAAAATTGGAAAAAAGTTGTTTGGCCGTACGTACAGGAGTATGTAACTTGTAATCGTGTCGTTTTTAAACCGCAAAAAACAAGATAACTTGAAAGCGTTAGTTTACGTAACGCTAAAATTATAAAATTCTAGAATATTGTAGATTTTGTAAATAATAAATTTAAATATAATATTCAAATATTTTGTATTTACCGTGATTTCTACCAAATTTCTAGGTCTAAATAGTTTGAAAATAAGTTTAGATTGTTTAAAAATTTTTCCCTGAGACTTTTGTTGCAAAATTAAATAAAGAATAATCGCAAAAATTATAGTATTGTAAAACACAGAATGATTAACTAACAATTAAGTCCCAAAGTAGTAGTAGTAATAGGGACTAAATTAGCATCATATTCTATAAAATGATGCAAATTGAGAAACATATGAACATACCGCGTGTTTCAATTAAATGTTGCTATCTCTAAGCATGAACGATTTGAAAAATTCAAGGGGGTTTTTAGAAGAGGTTCCTTGGAGATCATTTTATCAAAATTTGAACCCCGTAGCTCATTTGGAAGTTGGTCAAAGTTTTAGACAAGGTTGCGATTCTTGAAACCGAGATTATTTGTGCCAATATTATACACCTAATTTTATACAACCAGCAATACGTATTTACATTAGTTTAGATGCAAACCACCAGTTCACCAGTTGTCGATCAACTATTTCAATTCGTTTGCGTCTCCACTATCCAAGATGTCTGCCACCATAGGTGGACACGTTTTTTGACAGGATGATCACTCTACTACCTCATTGGGCTTAACTGTAATTTAACCTCATTTTCGCGATATAACCTCCAATTTTCTTAATTTAATTTTAATGTTAAATGAATAGAAATGTTAAATTTCTGACACGTTATATGCGGTGTTTATACTCGTCTAAAATGGCTAAAAGTAAATTCGAATACGTTCGAAATTTCGAAAACGAAGACCGCCTGTTGCCCAACTGTTGGATTGTGGTGCGAATCGACGGTAAAAGTTTCCACAAGTTCTCAACAAAACACAATTTCCACAAACCGAACGACGACCGTGCGTTAAATTTGATGAACCGAGCCGCGGCCGTTGTTATGGACGAATTCAAAGACATTTCAATCAGTTATGGACAAAGTGATGAGTATTCGTTCGTTTTACGGAAAGACGCCGAATTGTACAATAGACGGGGCTCGAAGATTATGACCTATATTAATAGCTTATTCTCCTCAGCTTATGTGTTCTTTTGGAAGGATTATTTCAAAGACACTCCGTTAAAAATGATTCCATCGTTCGATGCGAGAATCGTCTTGTATCCGACCGATGAGAATCTTCGCGATTATTTAAGCTGGCGACAAGCGGATTGCCACATCAATAATCTCTACAATACGGTATTTTGGGCGTTAATATTGAAGGGGAATCTGACGAATAATGAGGTAATTTTAGCAAATAATCAAAATTATTTGTATCGAATCCAATTACAGGCAGAACAACGACTGTGCGGCACGCTCTCTTCAGATAAAAACGAAATTTTATTCAGCGAATTCAATATAAACTACAATAACGAGCCGGAAATGTACAGGAAAGGAACAATTCTACTGAGATTACGCTTGGAAACTGGTCCGGAGGAGAAGCGGCGAATTTTGATTGTTCCACAACACGAAGATTTAATTCAAGACACATTCTGGGCGAAACATTCCGATATTCTATTGTGCAAAAATACGTTAAGTTTCGCATGGCCGGAAAATGTTGAATTGCCCGATTTGATACAGGCGCAATTAAATTTGCGTAATTCCGAGAAAACGAGTGATATTAACAAGAATGGAATAGTAATTCCGATCAATTAAACTGGCTATTAATAAAAATTCTAATACTGAATAACGTTTATTTAACTTAGAATAAGCTACATAAGGTCGGCTAAACTCATCGTATATTTACAAAGTGATCTATATTTGCATACATTTAACATTAATTATACAACAGGATACACAAAAAATTCTCACTTAATTAGACGTAATTGGAATGATATGAGGCTTAAAATATGGGAATATAATTATCGATCTTGGCTCGATGTTTCTGTGCAACACACTCGGCAATCCAGACAATATTGCGACATTCTTGTTCCTTCAATTTCAAATACGAATAGAACACACCGAAATGGAATTGTTGTAGGAAAGCATTCACATTTAAACGTACCTGAAAACAACCGGATTCAAATTCAATTAAAACCGCATTAAAATCGAATCAAACCTCGTGTTCGAAGAATTTATCTTCCAAAGTTTTATCACCGGGATTATTGCCGGCGCCTTCGAATAATTTCGAATATTCCGCATAATATTCGGCGACAGCTTTGACTTGTTCGTAATCTTCAGCGCGTGCTAGAGCGGCCAAACCATCGGGATTCAATTTACCACAACGCGGATACAATTTAGCACGGTCATCTTTACTCAATTCCGTGCCGAATGAGTTTATCGTTATAATAATAGCACGACGGTCTGCCTCGAACTGAAATGAAATTATTTTATCCAAATGTTAGAGTTTTAGAGAAATATTTACAGCGAGAATTTCGCACATGCAATCAGCTGTAGTGCCGCCGATTTCTTTACAGAAAGAATAGAAAGCCTCCAAATACGCTTTATATAGAGTGTTTCTAATAATTTCGATATTCATTTCATCCAAATCTTGTTCGCTGATGCAATCAACAAAGAACGGGGCCAATGGAGTGTCAACCAGAACAGCGTTGTACAATTCGGCTGGTGTTGAAGCCACATGTATCGCCTCCATTTGTTCGAAACTACCCAATGGATGGCATTTCGGTATCAATTCACTAATTGGTCTTTGATGTAAAGTACCAGTTATCAATAGGATGATATTATCAATCATATAACTGTAAGTGATAAAATCAAGGAATGTTGATAGGGGCTCAACGGCCTGATTCCTCATATGTTGGAATTCAATCACCAATTTCTCACGTAATTTATTGTCGATTGTTGAAACCGCCAATGGGGATGGTTCGTTTGCCAGAAATGAACCGTAATCAGTACCTTGTAGGTGCAATTTTAAATCTATCGACAATCAACGAAATCAATTAAAACATACAAAAATTTATTCGTTTGTTACCTTCTAGTGTTTCACATTGGACCAAATTTAGATAATCGGCTTGTTTCAATACGCCACATTTGAAACCACGACACAATCCCTCCAAATAACCGTTGTCGATATTAAATAAGCAACCCTTCATATTTGATAATTATAAGCAAATTAATCCCCGAAAAGAAACTACTGATACCTCACCCAGCTGTCATATGATTAAATGACATTGACAGTCACATGATAAATTTGGCGCATGCGCCAATTTTAATAAAGCCGCTCGCACACTAGCCAACGTCATTATACCATGTGTGCCACGCTATTCCTCTTCGCAGTAGCCTATGACTTTGTGGACGTACGTCAGTTTCTTAATTCAGCTTAGTAATCTGCATTACCGACAATCTGTTTAAACAAGAGCAAGTCGGTAATGCAGATTATTTAGTTGAAACAAGAAACTGACCTACGTTCTAGAAGTCATAGGCTACTGCGAAGAGGAATAGCGTGGCACATATGGTAGTCTCGTTCTACCGATTTACATATCCGACAACAGTGGACAGCAAACAGAATGGCAATGTCTATATATAATCTCAAATTTTATGTTTTTAAACACATTTCTTTCTTATTTTTGCTGAATTTTGTTTTAAAAGAATTTCTTTATTTTATTTTATTGGTTTTTGTACGCCTTATTGAATTTTTTTGTTTAATATACCGTTTTATTGTTTATTTAAATTTCCCGCTTTCAATGATAGGCGTATGTGTCAAATTCAACACTTTCCATTACATTCCTAGATTTACTATGAACAAACGAGTAGCGTTTAGTTCGTCAGTGACCAACGTAAGAATATAAATTTTACCATACGTCTCTATATAAATGTTATTAGTCCTTGAATTATAGGGTTGGTAACAAATTCAAACCTTTGTACTACGAGTGAATTTACTAGAGATAGCTTTAGTTGCTTCTACTGAACGAATTCCCTGCCGATATTTCAACATTAGTAAAAATTATAATACTCGATATAAGTATAAATATCATAGCGAATATTAATATATTCACCCCACCTCTAACAATTCATTGCTTTTCAATATTCAGCTTCTACTCGTATTAACAGAAGAGATACGTGTACATTTAGCGCTTTATTTCAATATTGATATAGAAAAATGATCTTATTACACTTGAAAATCCAGATTCATAACTTAATATCTGTAGTGTTCTGGTTTGAACGGGCCATCAGTCGGTATACCCAAATATTTAGCCTGATCCGCTGCTAATCTTGTCAATTTCACGCCTAAATGATCCAAATGTAAACGAGCCACTTCCTCATCTAAAGTCTTCGGTAAGAAATGTACACCAATCGGATATTGTTTATTATTCGTCCACAATTCAATCTGTGCTAAAACTTGATTTGTAAACGAATTCGACATAACAAAAGACGAATGACCAGTAGCACAACCTAAATTAACCAATCGACCTTCCGCTAATATTATAACATTATTACCATTCGATAATTCATAACGATCAACTTGTGGTTTAATATTCATTTTCGATTTCGAATTCTTCTCCAACCAAGCAACATCAATTTCACAATCAAAATGACCGATATTACAAACAATACTATCGTTACGCATATTGAGAAAATGACGACCAACTATTATGTCTTTACAACCGGTTGCTGTGACGAAGATTTGTGCCTCTTTACTAGCCTCATCCATTGTTGTTACTTCATAGCCTTCCATTGCCGCTTGTAGAGCGACAATTGGATCGATTTCTGTGATTAAAACGCGAGCACCAAAAGCGCGCAGTGATTGTGCACAACCTTTACCAACATCCCCATAACCGGCCACTACCGCTACTTTACCAGCCAACATTATATCAGTGGCTCGTTTAATACCGTCGATTAAAGATTCACGGCAGCCGTACAAATTATCGAATTTACTCTAAAAATACACAAGAATTTACTATAAATTATCGATAATATTGAAGAAATTCCATACTTTTGTTACGGAATCGTTGACGTTAATTGCTGGTACTTTTAAGATGCCTTCTTTGAACATTTTGTACAAATTATGAACGCCAGTTGTGGTTTCTTCGCTAATACCACGAATTCCTTTCAAATATTGCGGATATTTCTCATGGACTAAATTTGTTAAATCGCCACCGTCATCCAAGATCATATTAAGCGGACCATCGGGGAATACTAAAGTCTGTTCAATACACCAAACGTATTCTTCATCGGTTTCTCCCTTCCAAGCGTACACAGGAATTCCCTTTTCGGCAATAGCAGCAGCCGCATGATCTTGCGTACTGAATATATTACAACTTGACCATTGAACCTGTATTTACAATAAAATTGCATCATTAACATATGAAATAGAAAATTTAAACCTCTAAGGTTAAAAGTTTATCGCAATTGATAACCGATAAGAGAATTACAATAACAATTGCTATATTGCAATAACAATAAGAATTAATAATCACCTTAGCACCTAATTCGATCAATGTTTCAATGAGAACAGCCGTTTGGATCGTCATATGGAGACAACCGGCGATTCGCGCCCCCTTTAACGGTTTCTCATCGCCGTACTGTTTACGTAAACTCATCAAACCGGGCATCTCGTTTTCGGCCAACATGATCTCTTTACGGCCCCAATCGGCCAATTTTATATTTGCTAGAAAAATACAAACAATTAGAAAATTACTTGCATTATAAACCTAACCTCAAAATTTTCAATCGACCAAAAAACAATAAATACAATTAATTTAATTGATCCTATATACTCACCGACTTTATATGGTGGTTTCGACATTATTTCCAATTATTTCGGGTAAAACAATTAATAAAAAGTGATTAAAATTGGCGTTAAAACCACGCGGTAGTAACCGTCTATGAAGCCGATAATTCACTGAAATTGTATCGACCGGTGGCCGGTTTAAAAGTAAAGCTAATCGTAAAGCAACTTATCTAATAATAAATTTACGAATCAGTAGGAAGGGGGATTTTTGCTAAAATTTATTTATAACAATTAAATATCCCGAAAATAAACAATTTTACCAACACCATCTATTGGAGAATCAAGCAATTACAATCATGTCAGTACTTTGGCCGATAATACAGGTTACTAACAATTTATAAATTTAATTTTTGTTATACAAAATTCGAATTCGAAACGTTTAAGCGACGCTAATTGATTGTTTTATATTAAAACAATATAAATCAACGTAAATTAAAAAAATACGATTTTTTAGATAGATAGATCAAGCTACGCCTTACGTTCTCAATTCATGGCTTGCTTGATCGCAAATAATTCTAGTTGTGTTGCTGATAAAATTTATGACTCCGTCAATTTATTTGAATTGTTTTATAGGCTATTACAGTTAAAATTTGCTCAATTAGTTGAATTTTCAATTAAAATTGCGTTGTAAGGACAAAATATTGTACGAATTGACTGTTAGAAAGAGATAGTGTGCTAGAGGTCGTGTGTGTTTAGGTTGGTTGTTGGTAAGATAGCTGCCCGATTTTATCGATTTTTGACATGTCACACCGCCATAAGTATTAAGAAGACTCGTATGCTTAATGTTGTAATTTATTGGTAAGGCTTTATAATCAGACTTACGTTCTATTATAATCAACTCAGTATAGTTAGATTTAGAAGTGTAAAGTCAATAATAATGGATATGAGTGTATATTTAACTGCACCGTTACAATTAGATAAAATATGTAGGGCTTGTCTGACAGAAAAGGGCGATATGAGGCCTTTGTTTGGTGCTTGTCTCGACGAGATGCTCCTATCGTTCGCTTCAATTCAAGTAAAACAACACAAAATCGTCTTTATTGTTTAATCGTCGGTTAATTTGTAGGTACAAGAGGGTGATGGATTGCCCAATTTGATGTGTGTCCAATGTGTCCTGCAATGCAGTCGTGCATACACATTTAAACAACAATGCGAAAAATCCGATACAATACTCCGCCAATATCTAAGTCCAGAATTTCAAAAGCAACTAGCCGATTCGATTAGCGAACAACAAATTAAAAATGAATTACAAGAACAATTACAATTCCCGGATAATATAGCTAGTGTGGTGATTGAAGAAAGTGGTAATATAACAGCTGAATTTGTACCGTATAACGAGAACGATAATGTTGTTGAAGTTGTAATAACAATAATTATTTGATAATCGATTAATTAGTTTTTTAAAATTTGAATTGTAGGTAAAACCAGATTTATACACAATTGAAACAACAAATGATGATGATATTGATGATAATCTTGATACTAGTAAATCTAACGATGAGGAACAACAATTAGATGATCAGGACTCATCGTTACAGTTGGGCCAACAACAGAAATTGAAATATCCGTGTACGAAATGTGATGCTTCTTTTTCTTTGAAAGTTGACTTAAAGGTACCGACTTTTGCAATAATCACACCTGAATGAGACTATCTTTAATAAGAATTATTAACCATTTTGATACCCTTAGATAAAGATTTAGTCGAAAGATTTGTTTAAATAACGCCTAATTGTTAGTATGGTAAATTGCAAAAATTAAACGTAAAACTTTGAACACTTACAGATATTAAAATTCCAATGTTACTTTAAAATATTGGAAATATGTGAAAAATTTCATTCTCGTCAATGCTCAAATAAATTAGAGGAAGAGATAAAGAGCTGTTTAATGATAAGACTACTTCATATTTAAGTTTTTCTAGTTTATCTAGCCAAAAGAATACTGAAATTGGTATATTTTTTATATGCTATTCTAATTTAAATCGAATTAAGTTAATTTAAAAATTCAAGAACACTTAAAAATATTAAAATTCCAATCCCAAGGTTTCTGACATTCTTAATTTAAGAGTATAGGTCAAAGCTTAGAAGCAATTGGCTTAACTTTTTCTAGTGGACCATTTAGATTAAAGACTATGATTGTATTTAGCCTATTCGTTTGTGTAAATGGGTTCGATTGTATTAAACAGAATACTCGGTTCTGATTAATTACTTCAATTGATACAGAAAAACGAAAAAGAAAATTTACTCACTCACAAGAGTATAATTAAATTTTATTGCATAAACTTCACGCTATTTTTTCAATTATACTGCACAAAGCTAAATTTAGCTAGCTTATAATTTCTTACTTAAAAGTATATAGTTTATATCCCAGCTCCCATTATTTGATGATTTGAAAATTATATCAATGAGGGCCCTTGAGGTCATTTTACCAAAATTTGAGCCTATCGACAAAATGGCACTCGTTTCTGATTGTGTTGCAATTTTTAAAACCGAAACATGCCAAATGACTCAAAATGACTAAAGAATTCTCCCATGCTTCGTTTTATTTTAGAATGGATAGGAATATTTGCATTTATTCTAGAAGACAATAGAGAAAAATGAGAAAAAATATTCTTGAGTTAAGCATCTAAAATGAGCGGTTTTTACCAAGTTACCGATGAGCTATAAAGTCCAAATTTTGGTAAAATATTCTCCAAGGACTCTCCTATAAATCGCTAGAGTATTTTTCAAATTACTTATCAAGTAATGAGAAGAATCCTACATAAGTTGTTTGACGAGCGATTTAAAAAATAATTATAGACGGGTTCGTGGAGATTATTTCAACACAATTTGCACCTAGCAGCTCATTAATCAAATATATTAATCAAAATACAAAAAATGCTCCGAATAATTTTATTTTGTTGTATTTCAGGTGCATATGATGACCCATCCGAAAGATTTAGATCACATCTGTCACGTTTGTAATAAAGCATTTCTTGAAGCGCGCATATTAAAACGTCATTTAAAAATCCATTTAGATAAGAAACCACATCAATGTGATCAATGTAATATGTCATTTGCTGAAAGTTCAAATTTAAGCAAACATAAAAAGAAACATACCGGTGAATTGAGGAATATCACTGGTAAACCACATTTATGTTCAGTTTGTGGACGAGCTTTCAAATGGGCATCTAGTTTATCTAAACATATGAAATATCATACTGGGCATAAACTATTATCGTGCACTTATTGTGGTAAACAATACGTTGAAGTAATTATTTCTATTATTATTACAATTGTTTTCTATAAATAATTAATTTTCATAGGCAAGAAGTTTGCGTATTCATATTCGATCGCATACGGGTGAACGTCCCTATGTTTGTGAAGTTTGCCAGAAAACTTTCACGCAATTGTGCAATTTAGAGAAACATCTACGCGTACATACTGGCGAAAAACCATTCTTGTGTCCAATCTGCGGCAAGGGGTATAATTTTTTTAAATAATCCTATAATTAATTCTAATAATTAAAATTATAGATTTACCCAATCGGGTTATGTCGGGATTCATATGCGAACACATACAGGTGTACGTCCGTATGTTTGCCAGACTTGTGGTAAAGCATTCGCCGGTTCCAATACGTTAACAATCCATCAAAGGATCCATACTGGTGAAAAACCATACACTTGTAATATGTGTGGTAAATCTTTCAGTCGTCATGAAACTTTAATTATCCATACACGTTCGCATACCGGCCATAAACCACACGTTTGTAGTGTGTGTAAACGGGGATTCACGTCTTCTGGTCATTTATCTGGTCATATGAGGACGCATACCGGTGAAAAACCGCACGTGTGCAATATTTGCGGCAAAAAGTAATAATTTGAATCAATTGCGATTTTAATTAACTATTGTTGTGTATAGATTTGCAGGTTCTAGTAGTTTAAAAGTCCACGTTCGGAGCCATTCTAGTGATCGTCCATTTATTTGTAAATTCTGCGGTAAAGGCTTCACGCAATCGGTATTATTCCAACAACATCTAGCAACGCATAGTCAAGACGATAAGAATGAAATAACGAAAATTGAAACTGTTAAGGTTTCCGATTTGATGTAATATTCGCGTTTTTGTGTGGGATAATTTCTAATTGTTTTCGTTGTTACAGAAGCGATGATCATGTACATACGTTGCAAGTTCAGACTGTTACAATATAAAAGATGGGGCATTTTTCAATTTGATCTCTCGACTTCCTTGTGTTTATTTTTTTGTAAGTTAGAAATATAAGTCGCCAGCATTGATGTAATGAAATCCAATAAACTATTAAATTATTAATATAATTTTTGTTTGTAAACATGTTTTTTTGTAACGAACGTATTTGTTTGTTAATTAATTAACAAATAGTCGAGGTATGTTTTATTTTGATTGAATAACGCATATTACCAGCATGATGTAGCAATTTTCACAATATAGTTGGATATAAGAATATTTAAAATTATTTTATGCATAATTAAAACGACTGGTTCTGTTTCTAATTAATTCAAATAAAATTGCAAAGAAGTGGAAAAACAACTTGGATTGACGCGGCAGGTTGGTGACGTTCTACGAACGAGCCCCTCGATTATCATAAATTTGAATTTTTGGCTACACCACCAAAATCTTCAGACGATCTTCGGGTAGTACAGTTCGGAAAAAATCTATACGAAAAAAACAATATTAACACGCGCCTTTTGTAATATTTCTTCATTAATATGCGTTGTAGTCTATCGAGAGCCAAACAAGTATTTTTCTGAAAATAACGAAAGAGTGGCAAATATAATAATTTAAATACTTGTTCTAATCGAGGACATTCAGAAATTCTTTAAATTCTTAGAAATGGAAGACATAAAACGGACCCAGCTCAGTCTCTTATCAGACATTGTAATCAAAACAAGTGCAATTTTAATAAATCCGATCATGTTGGACAATCAGTTGAAAGAGAAGAAATTAGTGATCTATAACGGTGATAAAATCCAGCCGTGGAAAGTTAAAGCCTCGACTTCGGCTAAAACTACAAGAAATCTAATCCGCGAAATCGTCGACAAATTAGACATACAACCGAATCCAAATAAGCCCGTAATCGCCCTATCTATAGGTAAATCAATTTAAATCAACCCACAATACGAAATGTACATTGTTGAATTTAGGTGACCCTACGGTTTACGGTAACTTAAAGCCCCCTGAAGAGGCGAATAAAGCTATTGTTGAGATCGTCGAAGAGGGCTCGTGCAATGGCTACACACTCTGTGTCGGTTACGAGAAATCCCGCCAAGCCGTAGCCGATTATTTGAGCCACGATGGCGTTAAAGTAGGCGCGAAAGATGTAATTTTGTGCAGCGGTTGTTCGTCTTCGTTAGAAATGTGCATAACAGTCCTTGCTGATTCTACAAGAAACCACAATATTCTCATCCCAAGACCCGGATTTAGTATCTATCAAACTCTAGCGTCATCGATCGGTGTTAACGTTAAATATTACGATTTAATACCGGAAAAGAAATGGGAAATCGATCTCGATCATCTCGAATCGCAAATCGATCAAAATACGTCCGCTATAATTCTAAACAATCCATCGAACCCGTGCGGTTCAGTCTACAGTGAAGAACATCTGCGTAATTTCCTCGAAATCGCAAATCGTTATCGAATACCGGTTATTGCTGATGAGATTTACGAACGAATCGTTTTTACTGGCCGTAGATTCGTGTCGACGGCCTCTTTAAATTCGGCTGTACCGATTTTGATTTGTGGCGGTATCGCTAAACGTTTCCTAGTGCCCGGTTGGCGTCTAGGTTGGATTGTTGTGCACGATGAAATTGGCGCCTTCGAGCCGGAAATACGCAAAGGTCTGGCCACTCTAAGTCAACGCACGATCGGCTCTAATACTTTAGTGCAAGCAGCATTACCGAGGATCCTATTCGAGACACCGCAGAGTTTTCACGATAATTTAATCAATGTTCTAGAGAATAATGCAAATTTAGCTTATGGAATTCTATCGCAAAGCAAAGGCCTAACGCCGTTTATGCCCGATGGGACGATGTATATGATTATTGAGCTACAATTGAATCGGTTTCCGTTCAGTGATGGTTTGGAGTTTGTTACGAAAATGATGGAAGAAGAGTCGGTGTTTTGTTTACCAGGAGATGTAAATTTCTATTTCCACAAATCTTTTTCCATATTAATATTTTTTTATTGGTAGTGTTTCCAAGCGCCAGGATTCATGCGAGTTGTCTTAACGGTTCCAGATGATCTCTTGAAACAAGCCTGCGAACGAATTATGGAATTCTGTAATCGACATTATTTAGCTTAGAAAATTAATTTTAGTTTTAATTGAATTGATTAAATAAGTATATTTTTTCAAAATGTCCATTATTTCCTTGCTTTAATAAACGTCTTTCGAGACTCGTTTTTGCAGTCATCATTGTTGTAAATGTCTAGAGATAAACACAGACCTTGAATTGTAATTGTGCAACATTTACCGCCAGTTTTAAGCCACAGTTAAGTGACATTAAGGATCTTTCTATTCAACTCAACTGCTAGTCTTTAATTCCATTAATCCATCGATAATTTGTATTCAAATAGATTTCGAAGACACCACTCCTAGCTATAAAAGCGACTCTGTTCTGTCACCAATGTTGATGGAAAATTTCCAGTACCACGTAACCTTTGAAAATATCAAAAGTACAAGAACTGCAGGAAAATCCTACAGCCTTGAAGAAATTCTTTTCAGTAATTGATTCATGAGTATTCTGGAATCTTACGAACACGTAACACCGCAATCTTTATTTTCGGCGAAAGTTGCTCAAAAGAGCAAAAGTACAGCGAAAGTGGGCGTTTTTTTTTAGAAAATAGTAAAATATTGATGAAGAAATGGTGGTGAAGTGGAAAATTTAGAAAAATACAGAAATCCGGCCTTGTGTCACCTTTCCGTACACGGTAATAAACAAGAAAAGAGCCTTGAAGAGAAATTTTATTACTGTGAAGACGCGAAAGAAGATCACTGTACATATGCAACTCTTGGTTCTTTATTTTTGTCGTTTATACCGCATATTCTTCGATAGAATCATTGGATTTGCACTTTTATTGTATATTTAGTTGCATAACCGGCCGATATCCGAATTCATAAAAGCTCTAATTGGTAGACAATTAGCTCGAAATTTTGAAAGAATACTCTTGTTTCATGGAAAATTTTGTTTATAGCCGGGAAAAATACTAAATAATCATAATAAACATTATGCAATAGGTGTAGCGTAATTGGAATTTTTCTCTTCGCCATAAAAGAATCAAGAAATTTTCCAGGATTTTTCCAACGAATTTGTTGCTTTAAATCCATTTTTATGGGCTATTTCTTGGAAAAATTCACGTTGTCTTACAAGTGAAACAATACGATGAGAAAAATTGTAATAGTCTTCAATTTAAATGGAGTTTGGTTCTTGTGAAATGATTGAGTTGATTTTTTGGATGGAAGCAAGGCGTCGACAATGTTTGTTATCAAATATTTTGTCATCATATCAGATGATGGCAGTTTAGCAACAATTTTAAGGAGTGTTACAGTGTCATTGTTGCTCGTTACATTACACATACACAAAGAATTATTTGTAAAATCGTGTTAGATTAGGGTTAATTTTTTCGATTTCACGCCGTTTATCAATATCGATGATATCACGACGGTTTTTAAGAATTAATAACACCATTTCTTATCAGTTATAACAATCAGTTAATAACGTTACTAATTGATTATTGCTTTTATTGGAATTGATAACGGATAATTACAATCGAAGATAATATTGGATTGCTTAATATCGAGACAAACTGGACACGTAGGATCGATATTGTCCTGTTCTTCGGTTATCACCTGACCAGAAACGACGATCATAGAAATTACCTGCGGGAAACCCTCCAATATAACCTTGACTGATGCAGTGGTATCCAAAACGGAAATCAATATTATACCATTTAATTGCAGATAAACTGAGTATAGTTGGTAGGACTGACATATTTTCAACTTTTTTATAGCGGCTATCATTAATAATAAATCAAATGGAGTGAAGGAGAAATTCGATTGGGGAAGGATCGATTTGAAAGTTCGTCCAAGACGTAATTTACTGAAAATCATTGATTATCCCAACTGTATTCCTCAACGTTTTTTCGCTGGTTATTGTTATTGTTATCAATAAACATTCTCTATTAGTTGTTAATAATGTAGCCTTGGTGCTTTATTTACAGAATATTTCTAAACTGTATAGAAAATTGTTTTCTTTCATTAACAATGGATCGATTGAAACAGTGAAGAGAATCGGTTGTTGTGGTTGATGAAAAATAACCCTGCAGCAAGCTGTGCAGGACCAAAGGGGAGGAAGTCGTACGAGATGGATTAGATCGCCCTTGTCCTTGTTCTTCCATCTTATTACAGCTTATCTTTATTGTATTTGCGCGAATTAATATTTACATTAATTGTTGTGTAATTTTTCTTTCAATCTATTTGCCTTGTACACATGTTAATAAGCAATTTTATTGAGAATTGTTTCTAAAACTACATAAAAAATTCGTATTATTGCAACAAGAACTTCATCAATACGCTGTATTGTATGCTTAATTAAAATTAGATACAATTTTAATTTAATGAACGATTAAAACGAATAAATTAGAAAATTAGCAGTGGAGAGGAAGTGATGGGTGAGAAGATGAATGAAATGAACAAATGTGGTGTCCTATTTACTACAATATAAGTTGAAGATTCAAAGAACCAGTAGAATTATCTAATGTTGTAAAAGATTAGATTAAATTCTCCTCTTCATCTATCAACTTGGCAGTATGTAGAGAGTTAAATTGTTTGTTTATTGATAAAAGTTATGTTAAGGTCAGCGGATATCTTTCTACTGCTATGAATCAATTTCTTTACGTGAGAACCCGAATTTGGTTTATTTTTTAACGATTTTCAACAACAGTAGGTTTATTATGTCGTATTTCTTTGATAATTTTTGGAATTTCCGATTCTGTATTGCCTCTTCGTGGAGCTTTATCGATTGCTAGAGCTTTCTTATCGCACTGTTGATTAGAGCAACCAGCATCTGGTTTGGTTGAATGTTCTCTGTAGTCGATTATCTGGATGGGCTGTTGATTGGCATAATTGTTGGACGCTTGGCGTCTTCACAGCTCCCAGTCTGGATGAGGAGGAGCTGTCGTCGAACGACGTAGTGACGCAACGTCAGCAGCCAAAGCGTTGGATGCCACGACGGGTGGGAGGGCAGCAAGCATACACGGAGACGACCAACTCGAGTACGACACTCGAGAACTGGATGGCGTGTATGGTGATAGATAGTGTTCTTCAATTGGCGTCTGGACGCTGTATTATCATCAATATCCACCATTGTTATCAACAGTAACGGCCACCCCAATAAACTGTAAGTATCCATCATACGCCATCTTTGTATTACCCTGCTAGACGCACGGCGTCGAATGGTCGATGTCCTTCAGGACGTCATCACGATACAAAAGCTTTTGCCAAATTCATTCTACTAAAATAGTATAGTAAGGAGTTGTTTATTTTATCAAAATTTCTTCAGTGTAAAACTTAAAATATAATAACATTTAACTTCTTGGACGTGGAACGTTCCGATAAGGTGTTATCAACAGTTCGATTGTTGAAATAGGCGATAGAGCGGGGGAAATGGAGAGATGCACGTGAGCAGTGCAGTAGAGGCGTCCTCGAGTTATGTTCTTGAAATTGCGTTGACGTCGCCGCCATCATCTCAACCGCCATTACTTAAACAGAATGAGTAATTCTGGTATATAAACAACAATAACAACAACGGCACGATTTGGTGGTAGTGGCGGTTGTGACGGTGGCGGTGGCGGCGCGCACACAACCAGCGCCGCAGAAACTCCACTGAGCTAAATTCGGACGGTTGGCTCTTCTGGATTGATTAATTTTCTTATTGTTGTTGTTATTATTTGATTCGTATTATTATTATTTAGTGTTGTCGCTGTTGTTTGTGATAATTACAGCGGATGTGCGGTCAACGATGGCTTTTCTAGTAGTTTCCGTTCTAGCCAAATGCTGAATTATCCTATGCTGACGTCGGAGGCAGTGGCGTCGGAAATCACTAGACACCATCAATTGAGCTTTAAAAGCTCTCAACCATTTCAGACATATAAAATATAGAGCGCGTTTACGCCTCCTATAAACTAGCGATGAATCGAATTACTACCAAACAGACTGTATTTCCAACAATAACTTCTTGAACATTTTACGATTTTATTGCGAAATTTTCCATGGAAAACTGTTTGTATAAATGTTAAATATTAGCAAACGTGACTGTTTGTTGGCCATTTTCTAACATAAATTACTTCGCTGGTATCATATCTTGAAGGACGTTCGTGGTTTCGCTTATCGGTTTATGTTTTTAAAGTTTCTTTAAAATTTTCAATAACATGTCCAATAAATCTAATCGAACTGTATTGAATAATTCCAATTTGTCTCCGTTTTTTTATTTATAAAAACTTCCGCAAATTGTTGCTAATTTTGAGTAGCATTTCAAAAATGGAACAGTATCCTGTTTCTTCAGCAAATATTCTAAGATTTCTATATTAAGGACGTTCTTAATCTAACAATAAGTCGTTCTATTTTCAGAACGCAGTCCAAAAATTTAACATTAACCTCAATTGAATGAAAGAACTGTTCAGTTCAATGTGTTGGATGGTTTGGCTGTTAGACATCCCGCAATGCGGACAATATCCAACCTTCAACAGAAAGAAGGCGTCCCGTTTTCTCCCCTTACCTCTTCCATGTTTTGTGGATGGCGCAGGTGGCCTCCACAGTATGCTGCCGAAGACCTAGGCGTCCCATCCCAGTCGATCAATACCGGACGGCGGGCTGTTGTTGTTGTTGTTGTCGTCGACGTCGTTGTTGTTACAACGCCGACGTCCGGACGCTTACCCTCAACATCCTCCACACAGACAGTTAATTTTAGTTGATTAGAATCGATGATATTTGATCAGCGAATTGACTTAATTGTCATATTCGTGTTGTTAGAGCGCATCTCTTTATTGAAACAACTTGGAATGATACTAATGTTAATTTAATGACATTGATCTAATAATAAACTGGACGTTATTGAGGAACAGTTCTTGATCATTATTTCAACAAATTATCGATGGTTATAATGCTAACTATTTGCTATTTGTGTTGTTTACAAGACAACAACATTATTATTCTTTGATGGCTTCTTCTAGAACAAATTGCTAGAATGACGCAATAATTATTTTATATTTGTTTGCATTGCCATTCTAGTTACAATACAATTTTAGCTTGTACAACAGGCTTCCAATTTTAATTACCAACAAAGATAACAGAGAGCGAATCACCCTAATAGAGGAGGAATCGATTACATAAACACACAAACATGCGATTTGATACTACAGCTGGATGATGGGCGTTCTTCTAACGGAAAAAATTAAACCAGAGATCTGGACAATCCCCACAGAATTCGTGTCATATCCTCTAAATGCAATAATGGAAACGTTTTGTGTTGCCCAAAGGAACACAAAGTACCAGCAATTCACTTGTACTTCGTTAAATTACAAATTATTTGGCAACTAGCAATCTAAATGACATTTTCAACTTAACGTTTAAATTTATACATACTCGTTCCTGTAATTTTCGAGCGTTTTCTCTTTAAGCCCGACAACAATGGTCTTTTTTCCGTAGTTTTGTCGTAAATTATTACCAACTTGTTGATTGCGGCTGATGTTCTACTTTACCGATTCTAAAGTCGAGATTTTGATTTTATCAAACAATCTCTTTATTTATAACAAATTGAATTTGTTGTAAAAATATCGATCTTTGTTTTTCTATTTAGTTTACATTTATGTTTGCTGTTAATCGCCCACATTGTCGGGAAGTAGTGTTTGGCCAATAGATGTTTGGGAATCTGTGTGCAAAATAACAATAAAAAAATGTACACAGATAGAAGACTGCCCGGTGGGCCATTAATAAACCGCTCACGTGAAAGCTCTAAAACATCATCATCATTGTCATCATCGTCTTAACCCAGGAGGATGAGGAGCTGATTACTATTGGATTGAATGTAGCAAAGTTAACTACGTTCTAAAATAAAGACAATTACTAAAAATAGGACGTTTACAAACATTTTCTATATAGAAAAATTACGTCACAACAGTTGGCCAACCTGGTTGCTTCGTTTTGAGCAAACTAGAGAGAGCATAGACAGGCTAAGTAGTCTGTGTGAGAAGGAAAAATTGCTGAACACTGAAGATTTTGGCTGCGATCCACATCTACATATACAACTTTAGAAAATAATAACCAGGTGATGTCATCGTCAAGGAAACAAAGAATCCGACCTAAATACCTAAATATCATTGTATTTAAACAATACAAACATATTTTCATTATTGTTTTAAATACATAAACAATAATTAAAATCGATTGTATTTTCGGGTAAAAGAAACCTTATACGGATCGTATGAAGTGCTTCTCTCTAAATTTGCTCGAGGACAATCTTGTACGGGTTTTTTTCGTAAAGATCGGCCACAAAACTGGCAAACAGCCATCCGAAAATCGAACACCTGTACTGAATATTTCCCTTAGCGCAATAATTCCGGATTCTTCGCCCAACTAGAGTCGGTTCATTCATATAAGGCTCGTGTATTTATGAAGAATATTGTTACATCAGAATTCGCTTAAAGCTTATTGTTTGTTAAGCTTAAAAGGTTAAAGTATTGAGTCGTGGCAAGAAGAATACCTTAGATCATCGTTTGTGTTGACGATTAACATAACAATTAATAATCGGAATGTTTGGAATTATTAAATGTCACCTTACAATATTTTAAAATCGTATAAGAAGTAGATTAATGTTGTTTTTACCGAGTTTGATCCTTGCTATTCTTGTCGCCTTCCACGCTATTTTAATAGTAACAATCGTGCTATTACGAATCATTTCCTGGTACCCATCTAGTAATTATTGTGTAATAATAACGTACGCGTAATTGAATGCCATACCCGCCCAACAAATTGTCTAATACACCATAACAATGTTGTATGATTTCCCTAATTTCGGTGCTTACAGTGATTAATTAGAATAAAAATTTAAGACGCTATCGAAAGTTGTTATTGTTGTCTGTGGCAGTTAATTTCGTAGTCGGTTGTTACCATAAATTAGTGATTAAGGCCCGACCAGCGTCTTCCACGTAAACCACCTAATCGGCGATAATTGCCTCTTTGTTATAAAAATTTAAAACGTACGTACATCTAAGGCCATCCGACTAGTTGGAAACTCTCCTTTTGTCTTATTAGCTCTTAAATGTGTTAAATGTGCTTTAATGTAGCACGTGTTGTGAAATTTATAGTGTTGTTTGTTCTTAAAATGTATTCATAGCTATCGTTCTCTCTCTTATTCTTTTTTTCTGTATATACAAAACCGACACGTATAAGCTACAACATTGGTTTAACTTTGCATATTCATGGTCGTTTAACACAAGTATTAAATGTATTGTGGATGTACATATATGTACGGCAATCGGGAAGGTCATTTCGCCAAAGAAGTACGACCATCCGCAGAGATGTGGTCTGACTAATTAATTTCAAAGAAATTTTTGTCGCTACAAAAACAGCGTGAATGTCCATCACTAAAGGCCAAATAAAACAATTTGAAACAACAAAATTAAAGACAACTCAAGAACTGGATGGTATTTAATAGAAGCCGTTTCATCTAAACGATCTAACATTATTTAAATTCCGCCCGATGAAGGTCTTTGAAATATTCAAACGTGTCAATTTACAATTAATTATTTCCACTTAAAAGTCTTCAATACGATTTAGTTTTACACCTCTTTAACGTTGTTATCAATTGACCTAAATATATGTTGACCTCAATTCATAAATGCATCATAAAAACAAACTATTATCGTTTCCCACCTTTGTTCACGTCAAAACTATTAATTTTTTTTTACGAAAAACTCATCAATTCGAGGCGCACCCAGCGTTTGTAGTCCAGGGAGCGAAATTTCGGTTGTTGCATGGACATAACCAGCGGCGATTGTCTCTAAAATTTCGCCATGAATCCGCCCGAAAGAACCAAAGACTAGAAAGTTCAAGAACTTTCCAATCGGTATCATATCAAAAATTCAACATCTTGTAGATCCACTAGGTCGTCTATCGCATTATTCAACTGGTATTTCAACCGAAAACCATTTAATTAACAATTTCCATCTCTATAAATATTTAAACATTACTAAAACCCCCGGGGAGACTGTTCTCACTTTCAAGATTTTGATAACGGCATTGACTCCCAAACAGGTGTAAAATTTTAGATTTCTACTTCACAATTATCTAATTTTAATCTATAAATATTCCAATTTTGGTAGGTTTAATTCGTGTCTATTGAAACGCTATCAATTTATTTGTTGGAAAAATTGAGTCATACTACGCAGAAAATCGTGTGTTTCATGCAGAAGATATCTTATCAATTGATTGATTTTCTTTATTGCTTTCCTATTGTTTTAAAGTATTTCCCCATATGATTCAATAGGCGAATGGACGACCGGAAAATCGTACTTCTTGCCGATTTTCTCCCGATTGTGTCTAATCTTTGCGGAAATGCGTAAGCTTTGTGAAAGGTGTTTAAAACCGCTCCTATTTTATACAAATTTTAATGATAACACAACTCTGAGTCGATTTGTATTGTCCAAAATAAGAGGAAAATTTTCAGTGCAATCAAACAAATTTAAACGATTCTAATCATTGAATCTGTATATAATCTTATCTGCAATAATTTATTGTTGTTGAGTTTATTATATTGAAAGAATGCAGATATAAAATATTATTATTGCGAGATATCGATTTAGCCACCTTTGTAAGAAAATTGAATTGCACAATTGTCGTCACAGACTGTTTTTTTTAAAATTATTAGTATTACTATTATTAATAATAAAACAACAAGAGGATAGCTTGTCGATTGTTGCTGATAAGGAGTAAGATTAAAGAAGATTTTTTCCTAAATTGTTCGATTTTAATTGCTTTATTGTTCCATTATTTGTTAAAAAATTCTAGTACTTATCGTTGCAATTTGATCGAGTCATTGTGTAGAAAGAGCAATTTTTAATAAAGTAAATACACGAATTTGCAGGAAACAGTATACTAATTCCTGTTGAATTCCTTCCAATCTACATTCTAAAATTACCGGCCGATTATACGCCAGCTAGCACGAGTCGAACAACTCGACTTAATTGAGGAAGAGAACACTTATAAAGTGCACGTGTTGTATTACGAGAAACTTAAGAATCTGCGCCAAAATCGCGCGTTATTCTATTCGTCGAGATGCAGATGTGCAACGTCATGTTATTATACGTAATTTTTCTTTTATGCCGCATTAAGGTTCATGGTTTAATCAACTTAATTAATATTTGATTTAATTCTGCTTATTCATAGCAAACATTCAATTTGTTATCGTTCTATTTCCATTGGGGTCTTAGGGAAAAAAGCCGAAAATTTGCGTAAATTAAGCCAGCAACAGTTTTGCGATTGACATAAAAGTATCGTTAAGTTAACAATAAAAATTTATAGATTGTTGTTATGTAAATAAAGTTTTCCAATAGAACAATTTCCCGTATAACAGCCAGTTCATGGACATTCTTTTGATTATCGTGTTTGACCTAATGAGCGATAAAACGATCAAAAATTCGCCTCTTCCTGATTTTGTGTGTTTTTAAGAGATTTTCGCTTAACAACCTCGTAAGTAGGATTTGGTGGTTTTTTTGTGTTATTTATAATAATGATTGTTTGTTTCGCCGAATGATAAGAACCTAATCTCGACATATATCTACAAGAAATACTTGATTAAATTGATTAAAAATTACGCTAATATCCGATAAACTGATGGCAATGTCACGTAGACAGTTTCTGCAAATTTTATAATAATTGCGTTTAAAGTCCTTTAGATTGCCACAGGAAAAAACATCTAGAAGTGTTTAAGGCATACAGTAAAAGATAAGATAGGTAATCAATCATCAAGAACAAAGGAACGAGGATAAAGGATAAGATTTTATGATTTTTAGAAAAATTCTTTTAGCGAATCATCATTGAACATGTGTATACATGAAAGTCTTGTTTTTTATCTACAAATTCTTGGCAACGTCAAACAAAAATCAACATTGCCAAAGAGTTAGAAAGATTTCTATGTGTGCGTTGTGTACGTATACATGAATTTATATTTGTGTTAATGTTGGATTTGTTGCTAGTTTGTCGACGATGTTATCTTATCATTGTTGTCTGTATTAATAACGAAAAACGAAGAGTTTCCACAATCGCCCCGAATATTTACATTCCTTTTTTAGTTTTATTATTAAAACGAATTACAGCCACTGAAGGACAATTATAGCCAATTATCAAATGTACACAAGGATATTTTGTTGTTTTGTACGAGATGATTGCGAACTGGGCAGGGAAGAAGAGCAAATCTGCTTTTATATTTTAAGAGGAGGACGTCATCATTACTGGGATGTTATGTAATAAAACCGTTTTGCCACTAACATCCGCTACTGTTCTTTTTATAACCCAAATAGAGATCATCAAGTTATTTGAAATTCAACGATTACCAACCGTTTAAATTGAATTGCCGATAGAAATTACAAGTTTTACAAAAACAATTCTAAATACGTCTCTGTTTCCCAACAACTAATAACACATAATTAGATGACAATTGACAGTCAGATCTGTATTCAAATTTTCCAACAACAACAATATTGTTTCTAGTATAATAAAGAGACGACCTTGGATGTGTTTGGTTCTAATTTTTTTGGCACAACATTAATGATAATGATGATGATGTTGTTGGTGATGGCGATGAGGTTGTGTCGTCACGTGCATCTGTGCAATTAATTGGAGCTCCGCAGGGGACGTGTGTTTGTTGCAGAGGAAAAAACGCTCAAAGAAGGATACAAGTTTGATTAAATTCTATGATGTCATTGGGAATAACATAAATGGAAATTGTTTTATCGTTATCAAGACGGCGGAAAATTAATGTTTATTTTCAAATTGTAGAATTTTTGCTGCCGCTGTTCCATCATCAATGATGGTGTGTTCAAAATTCGATAAGTTGCTGTACTTTAGAATTGAGTACTCTTCCAAAATACCCCTTGACCTTTGGTCGCGATAAAATAGGTGATTTTTTTTTCACTCTGATAGAATTTCTTTCGATTTGTGTTGTTGTCCAATGAGCAAATATCGCTCTTAAACGTTTATTATAAAAGGCGCCAGATTGATGTGAACGATAGAAATTTATAAAATGGTCACGTCTAGATCCATAAAATTTACATTCTAGTACAGGTTTAATATGATCGAATCGAAAATTGTGTCAATGTCCCAGGTATTCAGTGCATCTGATGATTCAATGCAATTTCTGCCAGTCCGGAGCTGTACAATTTCTTAACTCGTCTATAATATCGTCATTGTTGATGATTCTTGTGTTATTCGATGATTTTTCAGTTGTAGTTTTGTCATTGGTTGTTTATCGTGCGGAAATCTCGAAGACCTTTCGCCTCTGTTGAAATTGCTTAACAATCTTTCGATTGTTGTTGTTGATGGTGGTATTTTATTGATTTACCACCGACGCTGAATGCGTTGGGGTTGCCCATTAAGCAGCAGCAGCGTTGGTGTGGTAATCTCCGCACACATATACACTCACCACCATCATCATGGACTTCTGCGTGTGCATCGATTTCAGCCGCTCCACCTACAGAGGGGACGGCAGGCGGCGGGCAAGCCAGCATACAAACACACATACACACACATATATTAGATATATACACACACGTACAGGAGGGTCGTCGTTGGCAGCTGACGCAGCAGCACCAGCGCGATCCGAAGAGGGCCACGCACCACTCCCGACGACAAGCAATAGTCTGTGCAGAGTTCTCTTTCGTAGCTGCACGTTGTCAACGAACCAACCAACACAGTAAAGCAACTCACACAGTCATCACCATCATCAACATCATCATCATTGACAACAACAATAACAAGTAGTGTTGAATAGACGGAGAGAGAATCGACAATAACACGACATTTCGTGATTCGTGTATGAGTGTGTGGTGTTTTAAATTTTGTGCCAGTGCTTGTATTGTTACCTACCATTAAAGCGCCTCTATCTCTGCAACGTCGCGACGCTCCTCAACGCCCACCAGGTACGATTTTAGTTAGAACCCAACGAGGACCGTCCAATCAAGGTCGTCGAATGACAATCCAATTAAAGGCCTATCCATATGGTCATCTTCTTGTGAAAGAGAAGAGACTACGAAAAAATTCCTCCAGTGAATTGTTTTCGATTTTTTGCTCAATGACATTTACCATAAATAGTCCGGTATTAATCACGTAGCAATGTCATGCAACGAATATTACGTTCGAATCATTACAGTTGAACCTATTTACAAGAAGATGACTAGTTTTGATGGATTTAATTTTGCGTCATCTATCGCCAGCGCGGACGGAGCGCCAGTGGCGCATCGTGTAGGCGGTCTACAACGGCAAACAATTCGATTCGATCGACATTTCGATCATTTTTATTTTAATACGTACCACTGAATCATCTTTCATTTATTACAACTGGTCGAAGAAATTATCAACTTCCTCTTCTTACCTTCACCTTGACGGTATCCTTCGGAATCATCAAAATTAATAAATAAAAAAATACATAATTTATTTAAACATGTAATCATTGTTGTTGTTGCTCGTTACTTATGTAATTCCAGGATATCGTGAACAATAATAACGAGACATTTTTATAGAATCCGATTAACGAAAATTTAGACGATTTTCCAATGTTTCCTTGAAAACGACAAGAGAAGCCTTGAAATTCGCCTTATTTAGAATTAGAAAAATAGAAATTCCCATAAATATCGATTTCTTCGTTTCTCTAAATTGGAATCAACGGAAAATCCTCAGTATGTTCCAAATAATATTGGATACGATTTGTTTAATTTTAAATAGTAATTAAGTTAAGATTACCAGCCTGAGAACACGAGGCAAAGTCAAGGGTGACATGTGGCGAAATTCGAGATAGTCACATTTTCAACAGGGGTGGGTATCGAGTAAAGATTACGATTGTATTCGAAATTATCGTCAATTAGTGCGAAATTGATTAGATATTTATTATTTAAGTTTATTAGAAGAATCTGAACGACAACTGGTTAAATTATACATTGGATTATGGTTTGAAGTCCAATTCTATAACCTTCAAAATGTTGGAACATAATAAAAATTACATTTTTATCCATTACAATCGATTTGATAAAATACAAAATACGAATTGTCGTCTCCCTTATTCAATATCAAATAAAAACAGTAAAACAAATAAAGAAGTTGAACTTATCAATATTTCATTAATTTTGTTGTTGATTTACCTGAGTGCACCTACGAAAAATAGATAAAAACCGAGTTGTTTATTTAACGACAAACTTCTCATCTATATTATAAATTACAAACAATGAAATCATAGATAAGATTAATTTAAAATCTAATTATCATTAAAGAGACTTTCCGAATTATTACCGAGAATTCTATATTACAACATTCGATTCGAACTTGGGGTTGTTCTCTACAATAAAAGAAGCGTCACCCTAGATGCTCGATGTTTTCCCAACAGCTAACATGATCCCATCCCAATGTTCTCGATGACTCACCTTTATTAAAATCCGTCCCTGATACTCGTCGTTTAGAATTAGACGAAGATTAACCGAATCGGATGGGTGTAATTCTTTGAAAAAAATCGGAAAATATTGTTTTAATAATTTTGTTGTTTGTTTGCTTCTTTCATTAGCAACAATGGTTGTAATTTATATTTATTAGCCTTGTTTTCCATGAATGTTAATCTCTATTTACCATTCTTAGTTTTAGTTTGTTGTTCTTGAGGATTTCATCATCGTCAACGACATCATCATTTTGTGTTGATTTTTCAAATACAATTATCGTATTGTTGTGTGGCTTTTAATATTCGTTGGAATCCAAGAATTTTCTTGTCGATTACCGTCCGGTTGCGTTGTTATTTACAAGAAAAAGAGTGGAAAAAATCGGGGAATCTCGCGGTGCTTTCATTACGTCTACAGAAAGTCCTTAAACAGAACCGGTTCTAGTATGTCTGTATGTTAGCAGGCCGACAGATGAATAATAATAATAACAACAACAAAATCTCACTTTTATCTACGAAATGCCGTTACGTTTTCGCTTTCGTTGGAATCTCGTGAGTAATAACGAAACAGAGGCGTGGAAATTGGTTAAAGAAACGTACACACTTTCGTTTGTTGTCGTCTCTATTGATAAGTCTTCATTAATTTGTTTCGATATTGATTGAATATTGATTGGTTATTGTTGTAGATGGTCAATTTAAAATCTAATTGGATGAGTTTATCTTGTTGTTGTTGGTTGTTCTATTTACAGAACAAAGTTAGCTTAGGAACAACAAATTGGACATGTGTCATCACATATGCCACCATCTTAGAAAACGTCGTTTTCCATTTGCGTGGCCGTTCAATAACAAACGATGTTCGTACATAGTTGGCCCGATGACCTCTAAACGAAGAATGTCACTTGGTTACATAACTGTTTGAACAGGGCCTGCCAAACGTGAAGGCCGCTCTTCATTAGATCGCTTTTTTCCCAATTAAAATACGAATTATTCAAATTTAATTGATGCCTTTCTATAAAGGTATGTATGCGAATTATGATTAACATTATTTTATAATTAGAAATGTCAATTTTTCGCAAATTAATTTTTGATGTTTATCATCCTCCTCCGCGAAGACGATTTCAATAAATTGTCTTTGTATGTTTGTTTCTGTTTCGTGTTGGTTGGCACTCGTACAGACAACATCCTGTCCGAAGTCGTTGCCGCTCCTCTAATCTCTCTACAGTTGCTAGCGGCCTAAAAAGGGCCTCTTACTTGTTTTTCTTTGGATCTACAAGAGAAGAGGGGTCGCTGATGATGATCGAATAGCAGAGCAGCTGGCAAAGGCCCCCAAACCGTACAGATCGTCGAGCTGTAGTTTCTATTATGCGATGTGTGGTGTATGTGCGCGCTGTCGTTACGTCGGCACGCCCGATACCACATACCCGGTTTAAATAGAACGTATCGAACCTCTCTCGTTTTATGTTCTCCTAATAACAGGAGTAACTTTGGCCGCTCTTTTGGCGCATCATCGACGGTCTTGGACATTCGAAATTCAACGAAGTCAAAGAGGTCGTCTTCCTACACACATTATCGGTATCGTTTTACCGCATTTTTCTAATAGACACCGAAAAAATCCAACTAGTAACAGTATGGGAATTGTCAAAGTTTCTCCCAAAGATTTTCCGTTGATTCTACGTATTTTATAGACGAAATTGTATATAGGTATTCATTATTCCTTTCAAGTTTATTGACTTCGTTTTTTCCGAAACGAAAAGCCTCCACTATTTACATATTTATCATTCAAAACAAAAATGTCGATTATTCCGAAATCTATAAATTTTTGCATTTTTACCTGTTTATAAATTCTAGAATTGCATTATTTCTTTAGAAAACAATTCATAGACAGGCTCGGATTTACAACAAAAACCGCCAGATTCACATTTGCAACCTCTTCATCGACTCTTTCAAGGATAAAACTTTCCAAATTTTATATTATTGGATCGTTAAAGTAGTCTTGCCAAATTGTCTTATTTAGCACAACTATAAAACTGTTTTTCGACTAGGATATTATTAGAATTTCATCTTTTGATTTTTAATTAAGACCAGGAAATGCGATAACATTTGATAAAATTGGCAGAAAAATTTGAAATCCGACAGTAACCCAATAACCTTAATTGGTGATCTTTACCGATTTTGCGAATTAATTCAAGAACAGTGATGAAATCTGTTAAAAATCGCAAACTTGATACAACTTTCTACAATTACGGCCCTGTTTCCAATAATAAATTACAACTATAATTAATTAAAACCGTATTAATTTACATTGATAATACGTTTTTAGTAATTGACCACGGGATATCTTCGGTCCGGGTATGTTTATTGAATTATTAACAATTTTATTGATCATTTTTCCCGAAGCCAACTCGTTATTTGCCTCATATTAGGCCACGTGTAAGATATTAAATGTTTGTGTATTTCTTCGACAATTGCGTAAGTTACGAAAATGACGATAATGTCAACAATGCGCAGTCTTTTCTAAAATCAACAACTCTTGTAATTCTCCTCTAGTTATCAAATATTCAATTGTAGCAAAATAGTTGTGACAAACACCTTGTATATAGACACGATGAGATCGTCCTCGCCCTAATTATGTCCATGGCGACGACTACCACTACTAACAAACTAAACTTACTAACTATAGAAAACTACAAGTTAACTAATGTTGGTGGAACAACTCGATGACGCTTGTTTATATACCAATGTGTCGATGTTGCTATGTCATGCCAAACTATGTGTAGGTAAAGATAACGTTCTGCAAGCCGCAATGCAACAGTAACAATAACAACAACAATACCAATCAAACAAGAGACCTTGATCAATGTTGTTATTTAAATAGCGAACCAGGTCAAGGAGTCGTTGAAGAAGTCGATGATTAAAGAGTCGGCAAGGGCGTCGAATTTTCTTCTTCTAGAATTTTTGTATTGATTGTTAAATTTCCATCGTATTGGTGGATTGTTAGAGATTCGAGGGGTTGATGGCCCGTTTCTTGCGTGTGGATCGATTGTGTTAGGGTGCCGGTGCTCGTCGCCGCCGCCGCCAGGCCTGTTTCGTTGCCTTGTCAACTATGCTTTCGTATCATTCTTAGATGATGATCCGTAAGATTTCGTAACATTGCAACAAATTGTAGAGAAACAGAGAACAAATCGAGATAAAAAACGAAAGATAGAATCTAACTTCTTGTTGTTTTGTTGTAATTTAATGTTGAAGGCAACACATAGGTGACTTTGTTCGGAACCTTGATATCTTTGCTTCTAAAGTGCGATATTTTGCATTTATTTAATTCTAGTGTTGTTTTGATGTTTGTTTTTTTTTTTTTTGACCATCGGTTGGGTCTCTGTTACAGGTGCACGGGCTAGTATGTCCGTGCCGTCGATGGTACATCGATCAGGAGACTCTTTAATAGTGCGCAGCGTCGTTAGTGGCGACGCTCTATTCGGTTCGGTCGACGCCGCCGTTCAAGATAGCGACGAGGATCCCCCTACCTCCTCGTCCTCTGAATTCAACAGCAACAACAACAATAACAACGACAACACCACCAACAAGGACCTACCAGAGTGTAAAGTTAAAAGGAATTATTCGTGTTCATCGTGCGATTTTTTTACACAGAATCCACGCCATCATCTCTATCATTTACGTGATGTACATTCAGAAAAAGTGAAAATCTACGAGTGCCCCAATTGTTTGTACGCATCGAAACACTTCCAGAAACTGTTGCGTCACACAAAGATGGTGCATGGTGACGGCGGTGGTGGCAGTGGTAATGGTAACAATGGTAGTGGTGGTAGTGTAGACGCCGCTTCAACTACACGTCATATCAATAATACTAGAAAACGATCATTACCATTAACAACGACAACAACAACAGAAGATGACGATGTAGGAACTGTTCCTGATGACCTCGAGGATACCGCTGGTGTTTTTAAATGTTCAGTTTGTGCATTTGTTGCCAAGAATCGGGCATTATTAGCTCGCCATGAACGCGAAGAACACATTAAAACGAAATTCTTCAGGTGGGTGTCTTATAAATTAACTAAAAATAAAAATTATTAATCAACAATTACAACAACAAAAAATATGAAATTTTCCTCACAGATGCACCAAATGTACATACGTAACACATATGAAGGCTAGATTCACTAAGCATGTTAAATATCATTCAATGCCAATGATTAAATGTGATATGTGCGATTTTCGTACACCATACAAATGGAATTTAGATCGGCATTGTAAGAATCATAATGGTAAAGGGGCATTTAAATGTTCAGCGTGCAACTTTACAGCTGATATAAAGCAAAGTTTAACTGTCCATGAAATGAACCACCACGTGCCGCCTGTTGGACAAGCAGCAGGTTTGGGCGTAGGACGGCGCAGAAATAAAGTCGGTGCCAGCGATGCTACCGCCGCTGAGGATGCTGCTGCTGTTGCCAGACATCAAGAACAGGTGAGGATTGTATTTTAAACATTTCAATTCGAACAATTGTAGGGGTTGTTATTGCAATAACGCCATCTTGTAGTGATAAATTTTATTAATTATTTTTAGTGCTCCAAATTTATTTTAAGGTACTTATAGAACTACACGTGGCGAATATTTATTGCAAAACTATTTAGACATGAGAGAGAGAAAAACGATCATTACTTTTAACAATATTTAAAAGAAATATTGGAATTGTTTCCACAAGATGTGGTTTTTAAAATATATGTTTATTATAGACCATTTACGTAGATCATGCTTCTTATTGTTTCTCGGTTTTTAATTATTCTTTTAATGTTTTTCATAAGAAAATCGTTCTTAATATATGCAAGATCAGAGCATTTCAATATTGACAAAAGGGGGAATTTCTCTACAATACAAAATATATAATCTGTGACAATTTTGATTTGTATTCTAGTATTAAGAAAGCTAGAATTGAGTGAAATGTGGAAATAAAATTTCAGTATCTTTCTATAATTTTTCCTCTCCAAGGTACAATAAATGTTTTGTAATAATAAAATTAACAAACTTTGATAACAGAACGTAACCATTTACGGTACTTTTGCTGTTGTAAAGAATGAGGCAACAGATAAGGCAGTGTTTAAATAAAAAGGTAATAACAGTTTTAGTTCTTGAAATAGTTACGATAACATGTCGAAAATTAATTGGGTATTGTATTAAATTATTGTTGATTTGTTTATTTATTGTTGTCCTGTTTATTGATCATGCCAGAAAAATAAATACGTGAAAGATCCCGGTAATCCTCCACCTGAATTGACTCTTATCAATTTCGATTTTTTTACGAAAAATTAATAATAATGAATTTGTTTAAAGCTATGTGTAGATCGGTGTGCGCGCTATGCGATAACGCCACACCGATCTTTGCCTTGGGCGTAACACCGCGATAAAACTTTTTAAAGTCAGTATTCTCGTATACACTGCCAAAACAACACACATTTATAACAAAACACACGTTATTTGACTAACAACGTTTTTTTGAAACGAAGTCGAACGCGCACCACATTCAATCCACTCTAACAAAACTTATAATAGAAGCGCCTACACAACATATAAACGTCGTCACAAGACCCACCTAATTTCGTGCTCTGTTTTCTACAGGTCAAAAGTGGCGGTGAAGATATCGACGATTTAACAATAACAACAATCAAAAATAATCGAATTGAACAACAACCACCACCAGTTAAGAAATTGAAAAGTTCCACAATCTATCATCATAGTCCAGAACAAGGTAGTTTCGGTCCGGATTTTATACATCCGGATGATATTATTCATCACGCTAATGGCAATGTTTACATTAAAAACAAGTGTAAATTGTGTAATTTTAAATCGGCGTGGAATAGCGAAATGGCAAAACATGAGAAAAAAGTCCATAATATAATTAGGGAAACATCACCGAAACCTATCAAGAAACCAACACGGCCAATACCAAATTTAATACCGATACCAACACAATCATCTGGATTGAAATTTAATAAAAAATTACAACAACAGAAAATTGAACCACCAGATGAACCAGTCATGAGTCAACAGGATATTAAAGAAATTTGTGCCAAATCGGCAAATAGTGCATTGAAAGATTTCGCATCGTTATTCGGTAGTGAGGATGTTTTTAAGGATTTATCAGTTGATAGTAATAAAGTGCCCGATTTGTTACCAGCATCATTCACAATAAGTACAACTAAAATCAACCACGATAATAATAATAATAACAATACTAATCTAAATAATAATAATGGTGATGAATTTAAGCAGAAGCACGCATCGTTTTTCGATCGTTTAAAAGAAAAATTGATGACTGTCGAAAGTGGTAATTTAATTTGTACAATATGCGGACATGAAAGTAAATGTTTAACTGAACATGCTACACATGAGAAGACATGTGGTAAAGAATGTAATAATATACAAACATTACATCCAACATTTTTAAAATCAACACGTTGTCCATATTGTCGACAACGTTGTAAAACAAGTGCAATTTTAGATAATCATCTACAGACATGTCCGGAAGCATTGAAAGCAACAATTAAAACCGAAGATGAATCCGATAATGAATTGAAAATTGATGAAAGCCAATCGGAAGATGGTGATAATATTTTAATAAACAAACCACATCCAATGGAGAATCGGGTATTTGTATGGAATAACATAACAGTACCGATGGATATTGAAATTGATGATAATAAATATGAATATCAAGAGGATAAAATTGACGATAATATATCGTTGGATTTATCGGTAAGGACACAATCGCCGGGTGGTAGCGAAAACAGCTACATTGGTGGACAAGATTATATCATCATCAACAACAACAATAACAACAATATCAGTAATAATAATAATAATAATAATAACAATAATAATAGTAATAATAACAACAACAACAACAGTGGTAATAATAGCAATAATTCCCATCATCATTCTGGTCCAACTGATAAAATCCCAACGCATGGCAATGATATATCGATAGCACAACATAAACGTGTCTTTAAATGTCCACATTGTTCATTTTGGGCATCGACAGCCTCCCGTTTCCACGTCCATATTGTTGGCCATTTAAACAAGAAACCATTTGAATGTTCATTATGTGCATACCGTTCAAATTGGCGTTGGGATATTACCAAACATATAAAATTGAAATCGGTCCGTGATCCGGCCCATGAAAGTGCAAAAGTATTAATGACCGATGAGACCGGTCGTCGTAATTATACAAAATATAATAAATATTTAACTGAAATTCATGTTAGTGGTGATCAAACTATGGAAACTAGTGGTGGTTCTGGTACAAGACCTCGACATCACGATGGACGTACGTTAAGATCATCATCGCCAAATAATAACAATAATAATAGTCAAAATAAGGAGTTACCAAAATTACAAAAGGCACCAAATAATAGCGATTCAAATTCGTTATTGAGGAGTAATTTACGACCACCGCCACCGTTGAAGGCAGCCGATGGTGTATTTTTCGATAAGAAACGTAATGGTACAGAGAACAAAAGGACATTATTCAAATGTAAAAAATGCAATTTCAGGTATGTTATCAATTTTGTACCTGCCTACGTGTAGTTTTATTCGGTTTTATGACTCATTAAAAACGAACAAGATATTTCTTTAAATTATCAAAACATGCTTCTATTGGCTGTTCATTTAATTGGTTTTTAGGGGGAAAATTTAAAAAAATTATTGTAATTTTGATGAACTAATCGATGACTGAGCAATTTTGATGACGTGTACATTATTTATTTATATTTGTGAATATTTAAAGTAATTTTCTGTAATATTGTCGATAATTTTGTTTTAATGTCTCTGAAGTGGCTTTGAAGAGTTGTTCTTTTTTTGATTCTTCTCAAATAACCCGAAATGATTAGGGTAATTTCCGTAATCACAGATACCCTACTAATAAGTATAATTTTCGATAATATTACAATATAGTTGAGTTTTTTTGGGAGATTGCATGGGAAATTTATTTAAATAGTTAATTTTAATCTTAAATTATTTACCGAAAAAATCAAGGATATTCGAGGGGAAAATCGCCTGACCTCTTCGTGTATTTTTTTAATTTATCCTGTGTCACCGCAATGACACAGCTAAACATGAAACAATAGAGAATTATACTATATTTTCTGGTAATTTACAAGAAGTAAATATGTATTATTATGCATGATTGTTCTGTTTTTTTTCTTCTATTATTGTTACTTTTCTATATTAATGATAATGAAATCTTTACAGGGACGCTTCAAGGGAGGTTCTATTGGCGCACGTTAAAGGCCATTATCCACAACAAAATATTGTCGATTCATCAACAACAACAGCGAACCACAACAACATACAGGATGTGAATGTTCGAGGTGTCAGTCCTGATAAAGATGAGGCAAGTGTTAGTACACTAGCGAAAGGGAATCAAGCACCCTTCCGCTGTGGCCATTGCAACCAGGTATCAAACTGGAAGCATGTTATTCAGGTATACTAACACCGCTTTACTAACAAATTAACGAATTCTCAATTTATTACAAAAATAAATAAAAAAATCGGGGGCATTGGACTTGAAAATATTAAAATTTCAAATAATTTTTTGTTCAATCAAATTGGAATGAATTGGCTGTAAATCTCACTATATCTGCATGAATTTAAATCACCGATTGCTAAATTCTTCACACTTTAGTTTGAGTAGGAATGATATCGATAATTGATGATAGAAACAATAGGCATTGTATTATTCATGCATGTTTTATAATCAACAATATGTAGTTATATTTGATTAAAACTACTAGAAAACTAAAATTTTATTAACAATAATCGTATTTATAATTTCTTGAACAAAAAATTAATAAAACGATCTTTCAATTGTGTTCTCTATTGTTGCAGCGTCATTGTCGCTTGAAACATAGCGGTGATATTCGTGTTGTCAGCAATAAGAATGGCCAAGAGAAATTGGAAGTTGAAGAACAGATCGATGAACCGGATCATATTGATGTGGCACAAGATGGTGCATATAAATGCAATTCATGCCCATATTCTAGTGATAATCAGAATGAATTTAAAGAACATTTAAATGGCCATCTACCATCTAGTGATAGTATAATGAAATGTCATTATTGTAATTATTTTGTTACAAAACGTGATGATTTAATTGATCATTTTAAATTGCATGGTGTTGAAGATCCGGAAGATTTCTTTAATAAACTAATGGATCGTAATAGTAGTGATGGTGATATAGGGAAGAGATTCCGTTGTTTAATTTGTCCTTATGTTACAAATTCCAAATCCCAGTATACTTACCATAAACAGTTTCATAAGCCTAGAGGTGGTCAATATACATGTACACAATGTTCGTATAATGTTAGTAAACGACATTTATTACACCAACATTTAAAAGTGCACGGTATTAATATTGTGCCATTGAAACAGAATGGCGAAATTATTGATTTAGACGATATTTCGGATGAAATTGAAGAAATACCAGCTACTAATTTCAACAATAATCACCATCAATTTGAGACGCAAACATTCAGCGATATACCATTGGTGTGGGTATCGAAGAATGGTAAATTTTCGAAAATGTTCAAATGTCGATACTGTCCACATGTTAATCTACGCAAAGTCAACATACAAGAACATGAAAAAATGCACACAGTACGCGAGAAGAATCCGAATTCATCACGTTCCAACGATATCGAACACCATTGTACTGAATGTAATTATGTTTGTAATAATGCTGGTGTATTATCGTCACATTCTAAAGTCCATCAAGGTTTATATGGTACAGTGCATTGTCTAGTTGATCCGGTTAAAACCGATGAAGAACAAATTCGTGAATTGAGTAAATATTTGAATCCGTCTATATCACAGATGGTTGAAACGATCAATTTGGATGAATATGAGAATGCTGAAAGTTCAGTAATGATGGATATCGATGAACAAATCGACGATAATGGTAATTGTTTGTATTTCTGTAAAGAATGTCCGGCTAGATTTTTGAAAGAGAACGAATATAGCATCCATTCACGTTTACACGGTGTACGTTTATTTTATAAATGTGATTATTGTACATATTCAGCACGACAAAAACCACATCTTCTAGCACACAGTAAAGTGCATACTAGCGAATATCAAGATCGTACAAGAGTATTACAATCGATGCACTTCACTAACAATACACCACCACAAACCTATCCAATTAATGGTAATAATGGTGATTTAATTTGGGTAGTATCCGATAATAAATCGAACGATTTAGAAATCGATATAGAATTGATGAGAAACAAACCAATTAAATCGAGTATGAATAATGTGCCTTTATCTGGTACGGAATTGTTTCAACAAAAATCGGAAGCTCAACAGAAACAAGCTCAATTATTGAAACAAACAACACCATCACCATCGTCATCATCATCATCACCACCATCGCCGAAATATTCCGATCCACAATTCGGTACATTGATGCACGGTAATCCCGAATTCATCTATCCAACTTATTTGAAAAATGGCCGGATGAAAGAGAAACGCTACAAATGCCACAAATGTCCTAGTGCTTTCGAGAAACGTGAACAATACCGAATCCATTTGAATCTACACGGGTCAGAACAACGTTATAAATGTGAATATTGTGATTATTCTGTGAAATATTACGCGAATTATGTACAACATTTGAAGAAACATAAAATGAATTCGGATGCCCAAGCGGCGAACCATCGACGGTCCAGTGATGATGGTCATCCAGATGGTGGTCTTGTTGATAACGATACTGATATGATGTTAATTGATGAAGTTACCAATGATGATAAGAACGGGTTAATAAATAAATTATCAACCGGTGATCAACAAGCCTATAAAATATTACAACAACGTTTAGTCAATAGTACTAGTCCTAATAAGGATACCAATAATGATGATAAGAAATTGTTTTCATGTTCAATTTGTCCATATGTCAATTATCGTAAGGATGCTGTTGATAATCACCAACGACGCCACATTAGTCTATCAGGTATTAAGAATAATTTTACATGTGAACATTGTGATTATTCAGTTCCGCAAGCACATTTCCTACGTGATCACAATAAATTACACTTTTTACAAACAAAAAATCACGTTGATGGTTATATGGTCTGTGATGATTTGAAATTAGTATCAAATAAGAATAATAGTAGTGGTGGTGGTAGTAGTGATTATAATAATAGTGATAGTGATGTTATATTTGAAGAACATGATGAAGAATATCTGCCACCATTGAATGAAGATATAGCGGAACGTTTCAACAATAATAACGAGGGCGAAAAACAATTTGTTAATATCGAAACTGGGGATGTTGGTGATAGAATTGATAATGCAAAATTGTTGGCCGTTGATGGTGATAAAGTCGATGAAAGTTAGTCAAATTTTCGGTTCTTTTAGTGATAATTTCTAGTGAAAACTTTATTATTATTATGGTCTATATGATTATATTTGAAACATGAATTACTAATACTAAAAATAAAACAAAGTTTGCCTTAGTAATAGAGTATTTTTACAAAGTATTTTCACATATTTGGTATAGTGAATTTTCAAATGTTAGTATTAATTCTGATGACTCTTATCACTTATGTATATAATTTATTATTATTATTCTAGTTGTATTTACTTGTATTTTGTTCAATTTTCATTATCATGGGGTTCATTCATAATGCCAAAGCATTTAACGCCAAATTTGCCATATTGTTGTATTTTTATTGTTTACAGAGAATATATGAGTTCTTATCTAATATTGTAATTATTTCATTTAATCACCCTCACCTAATTATTTACGAATTTTCAATCATTACTTGAATACGTAATGTCGTAAATTGATTCATACACTTGAAAAGTACATTAATAAATGCGAAATTCAACAAAATACGAACCAATCTACGACATTCAACTAATCTACTGCAAGGTGAAATCCCAAACCTGTATAATTTTGATGGGGTCCTTTAGGCGTAATTTGTGCAGTCCGGACCTGACTATCTCTACAGCAAGGTTGTAGATGTGGCAACGTCTGGTAACTGTACAATTAATCTTACCATGGTTACTTGAAAGCGAAAGTCAAGTGATTTTTTGAGGTTATGTTGATCGCATAAAATTCGTAAACACCGCTATAAAAATCTATAAAATGTAATTTTTAATTGGATTAAATTAATTTAATTACCATTGAATCTCATAAGAATGTGAACAATTAGCGTAGAATTAAATAGAGATGAAAATGTGGTTTATAACACGAAGAAAATTAAAAGAATTACTATTTGCATTAGTTTTATTGATAATTTTATTCTATTTTGGTGTATTCCATCATTTATTCGAGAAGAATTTCGATAGTGAATTTCATTACCCATACAATGGAGATATTGAAGAATCCGTTCATCAATTACGAAATAATCTAACACCAAATATACAGCCGATTAATGGGTATTACTATCAATATTCGGAGAATTGTCCAAAGAAATGTAAAGATATCATATCGTTACGTTTAGTGTATTTGATAAAATCGACACCTGATCATTTTAAGAAGCGATTAATTATACGAAATACTTGGGGATACGAGCACCGATTCTCTGATGTTGAAATACGGACAGTATTCCTTTTAGGCGCTGTAGAATCGGAGAAGACTCAACAGATGATTGTTAGAGAATCAGATAAATTCAACGATATAATTCAAGGCAATTTTACAGATTCGTATTTCAATAATACGTACAAAACTATGTTGGGTTTTTCATGGGTGAAACAATTCTGTTCGAACGCACGTTTTTACATGTTCGTCGACGATGATTACTACGTATCAACAAAGAACGTACTGCGATTTATACGAAATCCTGTAAATTATCCCGATTATCTAAAAATCCAACATAAAGGACGCCGTTTAAAACTACTCGATTTCGATTTAGATCAAACTGTACGTTTGTACGCTGGTTATGGTTTTAAATCATCACCCCATCGACATATGTCGAGTAGATGGTATATTTCATTAAAAGAATACCCATACGATTTATGGCCACCGTATATAACAGCTGGTGCTTATATTTTATCAAATGCAGCAATTATAGACATGTATTATACTAGTTTTTATACGAAACATTTCAAATTCGATGATATTTATTTAGGTTTATTGGCGTATAAAGCGAAAATTGAACCATTCCACTGTGATCAATTCTATTTTTATAAATTGTATTATATACCGAAAGATTACCAATTTGTTATTGCGTCGCACGGTTATGATAATCCCGACGAATTGTTGTTTGTTTGGAACGAACAAAAAAGTCTCGGTAATGCTTGATTGTAGTCAATTTAAGTGAAATACAAGAAATACTCGATTGTCGCAGATTTGTTTCTATTTTCCTTACCTTACATTATAATTTTGTAATTCATTCCATAATAGATGTAATGTTCGATAATAATTCAGGTATGTGGTGTAGCTTGGTTCACTGTAAATTCAGCCATGGAAGATAAAGTTTTGAATCACTTACCAATCTTATTGTTCTAACGTCTAGTAACTTTTATATAGAGAATATGGTAGAATTCGTATTCTCACATTGGTATCACTAGCAAACTAAATGATATTCATTTGTTTACAAATTAAAAATATAACCTTAAATTTTATGTTTCCGAACTTGTTTCTTTCTTGTTTTTAATGAATTTGGCTTAGAATACTTTCATTAGTTTATTTTGTTGATTTTTATTACGTTTTAGTGACATTTTTATGCAATATTACCGTTTTATTATTGTTTATTTAAATTTCTCGTTTTCTACTGCTTTTCAATGAATACGCACTTATTACTAAATAGATCACTATATTATTATACTTTTGTATTTGTAGGCATATTTTAAATAAATCTTGTTTATAAAATTAATAAAACAGACAAATTTATTCAAAATATTTCAGAAAATTATACTGGTAACTCACGGTAGTAACCTGCATTATCGGCAATACTCAAACTCCAATTTAGGATCAATTATTAATTATTACAGTAGAACTGTATGTGTAAATATGATTTTTTAATATACTGAATATTATTTTGGACGATTTTCAGTAATGCTTTTTCGAAAATTGAATGTTTATGATGCAAAATTGTTTTGTAATTTTGTTCGTTGGCGCCATTTTGTGGACAGCGCCCCCTAGTTGTGTGTTGTCTGCGCACAAAGATGCGCCACAATCGTAGTTACTAAGCGCCATTGTTGGACCTATTGACTTTATTCTATAAATAATAATCTCATATAGACCTAATTATAAACATTAATAATCGTTAATTTTCTAGTGTAAGTGATTGAATTTTAAACGAAATATTAGTGCAATAGTGTTTGTGTTTTGGTTAATTTGTGTGTGTTGTGTGTGTAAAGAACAAATTGTAGATTAATTGACTAAACTACAAAAAAGACTAGTCAATGTCAGCAGGCGTGTCAGATCAGGTAAAAATCAAAATATCCCATGTTGTTGACAGTTAACTACAGTACGATTGAATTTTGGCAATTAGAGCAAAAATTGATACAATTTCTATTAAATTCGTTGTTTAAAAATCAAAATTTGTTTCATGTGCCGGTTATGTCACAGCGAATGAAAGGACAAGGAAGTCAAGGTAAGTGGCGATAGTAATTGTAAATAATCTCCGATTATTTCCTCCTTTTTACCAATTATAACAATATTCATTAATTAGTTTGTAATTTATCGTAATAGAAATCGTAAGAAAGTTGAATTTATTTTGGTTTGTTTCGTGGAATTTCCAGTGTCCAATGGTCCTAAAGAACAGCTAGGTGCAGGCGAAGGAGCTAGTGGCTCTGAAGAATTCGAACCATGGAGATCTCAACAACAAAATTCAGCAGCACACACTGCATACGGAGCATCAGTACCAATTTCAACCGCCACAGACCTATACAATATGAGTACAGCAGGTATTTATTATTATGACTATTTATATTATCAACAATTTGTAATAAAATCTAAAACAAAAAAAAAATCACGTGTTATTGTGTAGGATTATAAAAAGCATTGTAAATGTAATAATTGAATTAGATACCTTAACGTGATAATGGATTATTGCACAATTAATGTTTTATTACACAATCCGTGGAATTAACAATTACTTTGAAATAATATTCGTTTACAGTTAATTTTGATTATATCGCAAATGAACTATTTTAATTTTCTAAAGTTGGCAATACGTTGATTGTATTAATTGACAAATTGAGGTTATGTTCAATTTTAAAACGAATCGGTAATGTGATTAATTCGAATTTTTCCTTTATGAAATATTATAAATGTTGCCGGCTATTATTATCGGTAATTATCACAGATTAATTACAATTGTTTGTTTTAATCGAATTATTACCAACTAGAATGATTTATTGTTTATTATTAATTCTCCATAGGTTATTACGGCAGTGGTGGAACTTATCCATATCAAGCTTATGGTGTAGGAGATGGAACATGGTCAAACGGTACAGATGCGATGACATTTCTAAGTGGTTATCCGCACGATTCTTATTCAATGGATGGTTGGTTTTATTGTTCTATTATTGTTTATTGTTGGTTTTCATTAAATTTTAATTAAATATTAATTGATATAGGAATGTTTGGACCGTCGACGACATTTTCAACACCAACAGCGTTCGGTCAACCATCATCTTTCAATTATTTTCACAGCAATGGTGATTACAGTACATGGGGCAGTCAACTAGGTGGTCAACGAAAGTATGACGATTATTATAGAGATGCCCCAAATATGTATACACAAGCTGTACCAGATTCAGCGTTGAAAAGTGTCGAACAAGCTATGCAAATTCTAGGTAATTGTTTATTTATTGTTAATATCTGACCTAGAGTTAAAGTTATTAATAGTTTGTCAGTTATGTTAATTGATTTATTACTTGAATAATTTGTATTGTTAACATTTTAATTAATCATTGATTCAATAATTATAGAGAATATTTAACACATGTTTTTGTAATTGATTGTATATTCTTATTTCTAATGATTTTTTTTTATTGAATTGTAGATATTAAGTCACCATCTGAAACGTCTAAAGAACCTTTGGGCCAAGCAAAGAAAACAACATGGGCGAGTATTGCAAGTCAACCAGCCAAACCTCAATTAACAGTTCAAAATCAAGGCTTAAAAAAGAAAGGACCAGGTATGCCGCCTGGTCCAATTGTTCCTGGTAAACATAATATGGATATTGGTACATGGGATACAAATAAAAGTACACCACCACAATTACCAAGTGTTGTAAATAATACAGTTCCAAAAACAGTTGCACCAACTGGTCCACCAATAAATGTACGTCCTGGTTGGACTGGACCACCAACAACACGTCCAGCACCACCACCAACTGCATCAAGACCACCACCACAACATCCAATGCAAAATTATCAACCACAAGCAATGATGCCACCACATCTACCACCACCGGTAAGTATGCCACATGGATTGATGCCACCCGGTGGGCCAATGCCAATGTTGGTGACACAACCACAACAACAACAGCAACAACAACATCAACAGCAACATGCGCAGCAGCAACATCAACAACAACAACAACAGCATCAGCAACAACAACAGCAGCAACAACCATCACATCCAGTATTGGATGAATTGCGCGGCAAAAATAATTATAATCCAACCGATTTCGATTTGACTGCACCAAATGCTAGATTTTTTGTTATTAAATCATATTCAGAGGACGATATACATAGAAGTATCAAATATGAGATATGGTGTAGTACAGAACATGGTAATAAGAGACTGGATCAAGCATATCGTGAACGTGAAGGTAACGGTGCGGTTTATTTGTTTTTCTCGGTGAATGGTTCGGGTCATTTTTGTGGTATGGCTCAAATGGTATCACCTGTTGATTATAATGCAAATAGCTCAGTGTGGTCACAAGATAAGTGGAAAGGACAATTCAAGGTGCGTTGGATTTATGTTAAAGATGTGCCGAATGTACAATTACGTCATATACGTTTGGAGAACAACGAGAATAAATCGGTAACGAACTCTCGAGATGCACAAGAAGTACCGCATGCTAAAGGATTACAAGTGTTGCGTATTATGCATTCATATCGTCATTCAACGTCGATCTTTGATGATTTCAGTCATTATGAGAAACGTGAAGAAGAAGAAGATAGTCGTAAACAACCATCGAATAAAGATAGTGGTGGACATGATGGTAATAGTGGACATAATAGGGAACATAGAGATAATAAAGAACATAGGGGGAGGAATCATGATCGAGACGATAGAGATAATCGGGATAATCATCGACCTGGTGGACATCGAAACAACGATCATCATGGCAGTCATCATAAAGTAAATTTATAAAATTATTAGTAATTTATTATTTATGAATTATTATTCTAGGATCGTGGCGACAATAATAGAGGCCGCGGTGGTCGAGGTGGGCGCAACTAAACTAAAACGAGATGTTACAACAAAATTAAAAAAAAAACACATAAATATTCAAGCATGTTAGAATAAAATAAAAGAGAAAACATTGTTACGGCTGCTCTTTACTTGTAGTGTTTACATTTACTAGCTTGTTATTTCATATACTTCACACATAGACAATGTCAAATTAGTTGAGTCTGATTTGCATTCGTTCTAGTTTTTACGAACACACCTGTTTAGAATTTATTTCTTCTTTTATGATTTCCTACATTGATTATTATAAGTTTGCTTAATCTCATGTTGCTTTTAATATAAAATATGGATACAATAAAAACGTACCAGAGATTTATATGAATAAAATTTAAGAATAGAATTTTTGGTACAATTTGGGTCTATGTGGTGTTGCTAATTTAAAAAAATAAACAACCAAAATAATATAAATATTATATAGAAAACTAAAAAAAATTCCAATATTTAATTAATTTGTACGTGTGGGTTTCTCAATTTAAATATCAACTCTTTTAAAAAAATAAACAAGAAGGTATATGGATTCTAGTATAATATAGTTGTTAAAACAAAGATAATTTAGTGGCGTCCCCACTTTTCGGATCGGTCATCAATAACAACCACCATCGCCATTTACACACATACACATTAAAAAAATCGGTACAGAAAACGAAATTGTAAAACAGTGCAGTGCTCATCGTGTGGACTTGTAAATTTTAAATTTGTAAAAGAAATAAAACAAATAGATGAATTTTTATATAAAAAAATAAATAATGTATAAATAAAGTGTTAATTTTCCGGACTTATTTCTAAAATCAACTGTGGCTAGATTGTGTGAATTGTCTAATGATGGGACTTGAATTGAAGAACGACAGCAACCGGAATTTTATGGGAATTTCGCTGAACAATTCTACTGGAGAACTTGTGACAAAAAAAGAATAGTGTATAAAATAGTAGTCTTATTGTACCGCCTTGAACTATAAACAAATTGGCAATATTTAGTTAATATGAACAGTGACTTGTTTGTATATTTAACAATATTCTCTCCGATTTTTCATTTTGTAATGCAATTGTAGGTAATGAACTGTAGAAATATTTGTTAAAGTTGATTGAATAGTTTAACGATGGAAGAGAAACATAGTTGAGAGGCTAAATAGGTAGACCCACAGATGTTGTGTTCAAATTTTTATTTCATTTTTATTAAATCGAAACAGTAGGTGCTAATTTTGTTCGTTAATTCCACAATATTATGTTAATTTTAATTCAAATCGAACATAACATAATTTGGGTTATTTACTTATTATTTATTATTTTTCTAAGTTGTCTATTTGTACACTGTGCCTAATTATACTAGACTGATGCACTGGGTGCATTGTGATTGTAAATTGATTGTGTGATCCGAACAGTGGGTATCCTCTGTTGATAACTGCATCAATAAAAGAACAACTATTATATCTTAAAATTAATAACCGCTATTTTTTCTAAACCTAATTCGATATAATTTAGCACTTTACACATACTTTAACTGTTTGGAAAGTTGCGGTATTGATAGAGAATGAACTTTGAGCTCTCACGGAGAGAAGGGGGTTCTTGCCCATAAAACGAATGAGTGATTTTTGTACACAATAGAAAGTCGGAATGGATCGAATTTTAAAAGGTATCATGAAGTATCGCCATTTAAAAAAGGACCAAATGCTCAAACAATTCCAACAAGTTAAAGACCATCCAACGGTGAGTGATAAGTGATAAGTACAATGAAATAAACGCGCATGTGTTTCAATTTAAATTCAATTTGAAATTGTAGCCCAAGGCTGTTTTTTTCACATGTATAGACAGTCGGATGATACCGACACGGTTCACGCAAACCAACGTCGGCGATATGTTCGTAGGTAAATTTAGAGAAACTAAAAACTAAAAAAATCTAATTCTGGTTGTTGAATAGTGAGAAATGCGGGAAATATAATCCCGCATTCGCAACACTTCTTGGACGAGTTGACGACAAACGAACCGGCTGCCTTAGAATTGGGTTGCGTTGTCAACGATATTCGACACATAATCGTCTGCGGACATAGCGATTGCAAGGCGATTAATCTCCTGTATAAGCTGCAAGACAGCGAATTCGCTTCTCAGGTTCAATTCTCTTTTCTAACATTGTGAATTAAACGATCTCTCCGTTTTTGACCAGGATAACCGCCGGATATCGCCGTTGAGAGCATGGTTGTGTACGCACGCCTTATCAAGCCTGGAAAAGTTTCAACAACTCGAAATTGGCGATTTTAATAAACCGTTGATATTCCAAGCTGAGACGCCGTTACGGAAATTCGTCGCTTATATTGATCCCGATAATCAGTTCAATATTGAAGATCGATTGTCGCAAATCAATACGCTGCAACAGTTGCAAAATATCGCCAGTTACGGTTTTCTAAAGAGACGTTTAGAACGACACGAACTGCACATACACGCGTTGTGGTTTGATATTTATACGGGCGAGATTTATTATTTCAGTCGTGGGGCTAAACGGTTCGTCCAAATCGACGAGGATAATTTCGATAAGTTGTTGGAGGAAATCGAGCGATACTACTCGTGATTTTTGTAAATTCCTTAATTTATTGTTTTTTAAAAAAGGTGAAATATATTTTGTAATTTATTATATAGTATTGTAAAATATTCAATACAACAGTCTTTTTAAAAGGCTTGAATAGACTAGATTCGGATTGCACTAGAATCAGCGGTGTTCTAAGGCCGGTGCAGAGCTTGAGACTTTCTCTAATTTCTCGAAATGTTTTCTGGCGTTGCGTATATTGATCAAAGTCACTTCAGATGGTATCTGCGGATCGGACATGCACACCATCACATAAGTATTACTTGTGAACAAATCAATATACGCAGCGAATGTGGAATTTCGAACTTCCATACTTTGAAACTGGGCCGCCAGTTTAGAGCAGGATAATTTGAATTGTTTGATTATATTTGAGACTTTCTCGAAACGGTGCACATCCCGGTGGTGTTTCCTTTGACAATGCGATATAACTAGAAATGTGGCCCGTTCGAATAGGAGCACCTCATCGGCATCGACAATATTAGCGAACTGTTGCAGACTACTCTCCAATTCTTTAACATTCGGTATCAACATGTAGACAATACTAGACCAAGCTCTATATAGAGTTTCATCCCATATTGATGTACGGAAACACGTTATACCCTCCAACGGTAATGATAGACGAATTAAATCGTTCTCGCGCTCTTTGAAGATTATATCGCGTTGGTCTTCAGCCAACCAAATCCATTTTGTGGATCAAACAGAATACTTTAGCATTCGGTGAATTCTGCATAATCGCCTCTAAACACGACTGATAGTAGTGCATATCCTTCTCCAATTCACGGCTCTCAACATCGAACACATAAATCAAAACTTCAACATTACGGAAAATATTGTCGCGCTGTGATGCGAAATAGTTCTCCATGAACGCCTCTTGGCCACCACAATCCCACAGATTCAGAACCAAGTTGCCGAGGAAGCGTACATGAGAATGTTCAACATCGACTGTAAACAAACAAAGGAAATCCAAAGTTCACGCGTTAATTTTAACATTCCTTTTCGGAAAAAAACGTACTTGTAGCTCCTAAACGGCGAGTATCTCTAGCTATATAGTTGGCAAATATAATCGATCTCATGCTGGTTTTGCCTGAGCCACTTTTGCCCATTAAAAGCACCTGAAATCAAACGATTGAGGTTATGTTGATTGAGTCGAAATTTGATAAATTCATCGAGTTGACTCACTTTTTTCTTCATTTTATTGCTGTTTATACTAGAAAATTACTAAATTTCTTAAATTTTAATCGAATTAAATTGATAATATTTACAGATTGAAAAGACACCTCTGAAGTCTCGGTAAATAAAGTACACGATCTGTCAAATATCAAAATTATTCTAACTCTAATTCGAATTGTTGGATTTAATTTATCTTTACAGTTTATTTGATTTAGATTATGTTTATTTGAAGAGATAAATTAAATAAATACGAACAAAGTCTGTATTAATTTACAATAAATAGATGGTGTCCTGTATTTAGTTTGATTAAAAGTCCCTAGATATCTGTCAATCTTGTTACTAAATTTGGTCGGTTCAAGTTGCGACAAAGGTTTGATTGTTGCATCTCACTGTTTCTGTTGTTGATATTAAAGCAATTATTGTCGTTATTTCGTTAATTGTTGATTTTGTACTGAACGAGTAAAATGGTCGTCATGATGAATGTAATCGGCGTTTAGATATGGATTTTGTACATATCTTTGAATGAATGTAATTTAAATTGAATATTAATTAAAAATTGCGTGTATTTGTGAATTTCGGTGATTCTTAGCATATTTTCAACAATTAGTGCCTGTCATAAAAATAAGGTAAATGTTGATTTTTGGCGAGTTAGACAACATTGTTGATTGGGGAAAAATCTATCTTCACTGGCGATGGCTTTTTCTTTTTCCAAAGGGCTGACGCATACCGGCGCGCCCATAAAACTCATCTCTTTTTCGGTTTTCCCAACATTGATAGAATTCGTTAATTTCCAATTAAATTGAGTTTGTCCTATCATCGCCCAATTTGCCATCATTATTTCCATTGATAAAATTGTTCAACTATTTGATTATTGTTAACTAGACGAGATGTCTTCTGACGACGAGAAACCACCAGCACCGCCGGTACGTTTAACATCAAATCGCAGTACGGATATTCTAACGACACAAACACCAATGGACCGACCGTTGCCCAAAGAACCAGAGGATGGTGATCGTAAGAAGAAGACGACGAAAACGAAAAAAGCCAGCAAATTATCAACGTACACATCTGATAAGCCGAATATCTCCTATCCGACGAATTTCGAACACACCGTCCATGTGGGCTTCGATCCGATCTCCGGCGAATTTACGGTAATTATCTTGAATCTTTGCCGATTTACCACCGATTTTACACTTTTATTTTCTTTATTTTAATCACAAATTATTAAAAAAAAAACAATAAGGGTAGGGGCTTGTTTTTCTTTTCATTTTAATTAACATACCAATTCTTTTGCAAGCTGCCATTGAAAGTAAGTAACAAATTTATAAACAACCATTGGATTTTTTCTTGTTTAGTTGCATCTAGATATAGTGTTGTTGGTCGTTGCATCTTAAAAATTATTCGATGCATGATCCTCAAAAGAAATCAAATCAAAACGAGTCAAATTCAACTGGTTATCATCCAAAAATGCATTGTTTATTTGTTCAAATACGCCAATAATTCCAATCGAAGAAACATGATGCATGAATTACTCTTACATAACGTGTTCTTCCCGTTATCAACCATTCGTAATCTAAAAATAAAATGCCGAAAAGCTTCCATTAGCACACTTTATTTAAGTTACGTTAAGTGGAAGAATTGGGGTGATCATAAAATTCTCGTTTTTATAAGAGTTAACCGAAAAAAACATTGTTTATTTTCGTCAATCACGATTAATACAATGGGAGGAAGTTGTATTGTAAATATAAACATTGGAAGGAAGCAAAAAACCACTTATATTATTATGGTAGTGCAATTTAATAATGTTAGGTTTGATAAAAATGGATATAAGGAAGTTATACTGTGGTTATATTAAAATAAAAACCTCTCATTGTTAAATGATTCATTTTATTGCTGGTTTTCATTTGAAAGGTGTTTAATTGTATTAAGAATTGGCCAAAATTCACATGGAAATTGCTGTAAAATTGCTTGCATCGTTGAACAATATAAACTTTGCAATGTAATTTCCATCCTTTTTTCTCCAATAAGAAAATATTTATTTTATTATTAGAGCACTTGAATTTTAATAAATTTCCGCCTTTATAGTTTTAATTCAAACACTGTAATTATAAGATGGCACGATTTTTTTCTAATAAAGACATTTTAAAAAATTTTGGAATTTTGGCCGTAGTTGTTCATTATAGTTTAAAAGAATTTAATTCTATTTTTTCTTGGTTTTGATCTGTTTATTTAGGGTATGCCGGAAGCATGGTCGCGTTTATTAATGAATTCAAATATTAGTAAACAAGAACAAAAGAATAATCCGCAAGCTGTATTGGATGTATTAAATTGGTATGATAATACATCAAAAGAACCACCAAATACTAAATATATGACGAAAGCTACGACAACAACACATTCTGGTAAATTTGCTAGAATTTAGACGAATTTTTGAGTTAATTATCGAAAATTTAGGGTCATCATTGAGTCGGGTCTCTAGTTCGAGTCCATCAAGTACAACACCAACAGAAGCCGAAGGCGGTCCACATTCTTACCACAGTCCAGCCCATGCTGCTAGTTCCGAAATCGAAGACGAAGCACCACCACCGCCTATCGCTAGCCGGCCAGAACGAACCAAGAGTATTGTACGTTTATAAAAATTTAATATTCCACAATTTACTAATATTTTCTATAAAATTCAGTATACAAAACCGATAGAGGATATACAAATAACAAATAATAGTGTTAGTACACCAACGCATAGTTTAAGTCCAGCACAAACAACCCCAACGCATGGTGTTAACAATGCAAATTCAACAACACCACCACCGGCGCCAATATTGGATCGAAATAAAAACCAAGCTGGACCGGAAATGTCACGGGCAGCTTCCGAGAAACGCAAAAAGAAAATGAGCGATGAGGAGATTTTAGAAAAATTACGTAGTATTGTATCAGTTGGTGATCCAATTAGAAAATATACCAAAATTGATAAAATCGGTCAAGGGTTTGTTCTTATTTTAGAAATTATTAAATAATAATATTGATATTGATATTTAATTAACAGGGCTTCCGGTACGGTTTATACAGCTATTGAAACATCAACCGGTGTCGAAGTGGCAATCAAACAGATGAATTTATCGCAACAGCCTAAAAAAGAATTGATTATCAATGAAATTCTAGTCATGCGAGAGAATAAACATGGAAATGTAGTAAATTATCTAGATAGTTATCTAGTGAATGAAGTATTTCTTTAATACTAATTTAATTATAATTTTAATTAATTGATGAATTAAATTGTTAGGAATTATGGGTTGTGATGGAGTATTTACCGGGTGGTTCATTAACGGATGTTGTTACGGAAACTTGTATGGATGAGGGCCAAATTGCGGCTGTGTGTCGGGAAGTTTTACAAGCTCTCGACTTTCTACATTCTAATCAAGTTATACATAGAGATATTAAATCTGATAATATTCTCCTCGGTTTAGATGGTTCAGTTAAATTGAGTACGTTACAATTATTATTATTAGTTTGGTGTTAATTATTGAAATTGTAGCTGATTTCGGTTTCTGTGCTCAAATTAGTCCCGAACAATCCAAACGGACTACAATGGTAGGCACACCATATTGGATGGCACCGGAGGTAGTTACGAGAAAACAATACGGCCCTAAGGTATTTGTAATTATTGTTGAAATTAATTTATTTAAATGAAAAATTGTAGGTGGATGTGTGGTCGTTAGGTATAATGGCAATAGAAATGATCGAAGGTGAACCACCTTATTTAAACGAGAATCCATTAAGAGCTTTATATTTAATTGCAACAAATGGTAAACCGGATATAAAAGATAAAGAGAAATTATCGCCTGCCTTTCAAGATTTCTTAGATCAATGTTTAGCTGTGGAAGTTGATAAACGTGCATCGGCTAGAGATTTATTAAAGGTAAATCATTGAAATTTAATTTAATTTAATTTTAATTTCGTTGTAAATTTATAGCATCCTTTTTTGAAATTGGCCCGACCGTTAGCCAGTTTAACCCCATTGATTTTAGCAGCTAAAGATGCCGCAAAACAACACTAACGATAGTTGATTAATCCCTGTCTTTCTAATTTCTCGTGTATTATAAAAAAAGAGAATATAACGTGAAACAGACTATTAATCCCATGTTACTAGAAATGCATATTTTCAGTCTTTTTCTAAATAGTAGTAACGATTAAAATTACAAAACCTAAATAGATTATAGCAAGTAATATTTTTTGATTGTGTATAAATAAAATTAACAGTAATAATTATAAATATTGAATAATACGGCTTGCAGTTCTAGTTATATGGGTTGTATTTTATTAAAGTAATAGGGGACGTAAGCATTTATAATAAATTATAATAGAGAGCTAATATTTGTATCAATGATAATGATGGTGACAGGAGTGGAGACGTGTGCCTAATTTCACAATAATATGCAGCATAATATTGTTGATTTGTTATCATAAAGAATGTGTAATTAACGAAAAACGATACGTAAATTAGTTAGGCACGTTTATTTTGTTCCACAATTCAAAAAGTGCCATGCTTTATGCTTTTTTTCTTATTATTTTAATCGAAAACAAAATCTAGCTATTGCTTTGTTGACCTGAAATATATAACAGGGCTATTATTATTATCATTTTTCTTTAACGTACTGATTATATTGTATTACAGTTTTTTTAATTCAACAAGCTTATATTGTGTAGACTTTAATGTATTCCTTTTTTTAATTATTTATTTTCTAGTGATCTTATTATAATTCTATATTTTGTTAAACGATTTTTTTGTAAAAAAAGGAATTATTAGGGCAGATAACTATATTATGAAACAATATTCGCCTGTCAGAGGTCTATATATACATATATAGATTGATAGATAAATAGAATTTTACTAAAACGAATGAAAGCTATGAATGAATGGGTCAATTTAATTAGTTATAGTATTTTTTTTGCACTAGTATTTATGGAAGAAGTTCTACTATTGTGATTGCGTAGATATATTGTTGCCAATGAGAATGATAGTGTGTGGTATATATTTAAAAAATAATAATAATAACAATAAATCATTTTATATGATTAGGTTTTACTTTTTCAACGAAGATTTCCTTTCATTATTGTTGAAAATGATGGTAAAAGAACACCACGTTACGGATTAAGTTTCGTTATTTGATGATCTTTCAAATTATTGGATGACGAAAAATTCTCTATAATTTTAGATTATTCGAATTTTTTTTCTGCATAGACGTCAATTTGGGTGTTCAAATTCTCAAATTATCTACTTTTTTCATTAATTTTGATTGTCTGATAAGGCATTACCTGTTATGATAAGTACAATTCTCAATCGAATTACAATTCCAATCAATTACGTAATAAAATCGTTATAAACCCTCTAAAATTAAATATTTCGTAATTATAATTAATTTAGATTATACAAGAAAGGTTATCAGATAGTTGCATATAGCTCGTTTGAAAGTATCAAAAATGATCCTACCCAACACAGTTTTTCGTTTCATTATAGTGGAAATAGTTTCAAAAAGAATTTGAGTAAGAAATTAAAGTGTTGCGGAAGTATGGTTAATTGCCCATGAAGAGCAACAATTAAAACAGGACTTCTCCCATGGGTGCTTATGAATAAAACTACAATTATAATAAAAGTTTATACTTCGAAAAACTGGTAAAAGGCCGCTTTTTTAATCATTTTGGGTTATTAAAAATATAAATAAATATGCATTTTTTTCGAATGTAGCACACAAAGATTACATTTGGCCTTCGTACATATCTAAATCAATGGATATTTATATGTAAATCAACTTGAACAACTGATTGTCTCTAATTGAAGCAAATATAATTGGATCACTCATCATCCAATTAATTTCCGCGTATTTCTACATAGTTGATTGAATTTAGGCGTGACTACCGTTCATTTTGTAAATATCCATTGGTTCAATGTCGAATACAACAATACAAGCTAGACAATATAAATAAATCAATTGTTTTTTGAAGTATTATTTGGGTTTTATTTGAGAATTTCTATGAGTAATTCCAAAAATATTCCGTCTTCTAACTATCACCCGCATCCTTTTTGGCCGGTATGAAATTGAGCGATGCCGAATTGATGCAGAAACGTTTCCTTGTCGGCGGCGGGCCATCATCGAAAACGTGTCCCAGATGGGCGTCGCATTTCGAACACGTCACCTCCGTCCGGATCCGTCCTGGTTGGGATATTAGGAGTAGTAGGTTTGCTCCGACTAAATTTTGGAATTTTGGATAAAAGGGGATTTGGTAGGATTTTTATTTTGATAGAAATCGAAATAAAATAACAGAAAGCAGGCCAAAACCAAATAGAGCAAGAGAGCCAAAATATTAACAAAAAAAAAAAAAAAAACAGCAAGAAATTTTGATTGAAAGAAGGGTTAGGATCAAATTGGGGATATCGGGGGGAATGAGAAGAAAACAAGTCACATTAGCCACCCGAAAGGAATCAAAAATTACCATCAACCAAAAACATTACTAAATATGTACAATTTTAGAGATTACCAAGCGAAATTAGCGATTTTTAATTTGAGTTTTGGCTCTATTTACTATCGGATAAAGGAACAATTATTGGGTTTTGGTAGTGTCAAAATACTTAAAAACTAATTGTAATTTACTAGATAATCGGTTAGCTCAAGTGGTTGTTTTTAGTATTAATTCAAATAACAACAAATTACACGATTAGTTGTTAATCGTTATCGTTGGTTAAGCAGCAGGAAAATTTGTTAGAATTGCTGCTATTTTCGGATTGCAAAACGAATATCACCGGAATAAAACAACCACAACCGATAAGATAGAAGAAAAAAATTGTCCCCCAACGAGTTATTCTGTTAAAACATTAAAAAAATAAATTGCAAAATTGCACAAAATTAAAGTTATTATTAATAAAAATATTTAACGTTTTAAATAACAATATAGTAGCGTAGCGTCCGTTAATAGAAAAGGTCAAATGTTATCAATAAGGCTTTAAAAAGAACGGTTTTTTTCTTCTATCTCGCTATAAAGAAATTGAAAAATTATCTAATAGTTGAGTAGAATACCTCCACTAGTGTCTGGTGATAATTTGATTTTTCCTTGATCTAAAACATCATTAAAGGCCGGCCAGCCACAACCACTATCGTATTTCGTTTCAGAACTGAATAATGGTTGTTCACAGACGATGCATACGTAAGTTCCAGGATCATAAGTTTTATTATAACAACCTAAATCCAGTAATTAATCGATTTTATTTATTAATAATTGAATGAATTACCTGTAAAAGGCCGTTCAGTACCCTTCTCCTGTGTCACTTGGTACTGCATTGGGGTTAAACGGCTTTTCAATTCAGCCTTGTCAACTTTGTCAGCCATCCTATAGACTGCTTAAACAAGAATGAATTTCAATATTAGATGTATGTCATAAAATACCACCGTATAAGGCAAGTCTATATTTGGTGCGTAAAAGTATAATGAAAGTTTAATTGATTCACAACGATAAGTGTGTACTTAATTTTTATTTAAACACCTGATGACTGTTGAATTGATCTCCTTCGTAATGGAATTGAGTCGATAAAAAACGGTCGAGACACTTTCCAGATATTTTTAAACATAACGTCGATCTATTCGACTATTACGTTTTTAGTTATTTTCGGTAATTGACCGAATTTCCTGATATTATTTCATTACATAAATAAATTTGATATGAACACGAAGACCGGGTAAAGTAGGCTACCAACATAACCTCAACCGTCATAGGTGACATAAGCGTATAACAATGTTGCCAGATTATACTGGAAGAATTTTAAAGCCTTATCGGAATTATTTCCGCATAAAAATTCAAAATAACGCGCGAAATTGTAGAAGAGTGTTCAAATTTATCGAATCATACAAAATCATTCAATAAATTCTAAAAAAATTCAGAGCCACTTGTAAAAACAATTGACTTATGGAATAATTACAGAGTGTTCCATGTCATGTTGTACTTACCTGTGTTCCTTAAATTCAATAGATTATTTTAAATAAATTTGTCGAACAAAGTTGAAAAGTACGAGTGGAAATGTTAGTATTCATTATAGTGAACTATGGCACCTGTCACGATGATTTTGACAAATTCCCAACGTTTCAGAATAAAGAAAAATCTAAAGTTTCGCGTATCGTATTTTTTAAACAAGGCTAATTGAATATGTTCCCTAACAAATCGGCAATCGTTCAAAATTACCCGTTAGATAACTTAAAATTGATTGAAATTCAGAAAACCGACCTACAATTTCAAGCCTTACACCATTGCGGCATACAGAAATTCCAAAAGAAAGGCCTAATTCTTGTAATGCCGTTAAAGAAACACCACAGAACGATACATTATTATAATGAATTGTTGTGGATTACTTGGTTTTTACAGCAAACCATTTATTTGGCAAATGCAATGAATTTATTCCCGACAGGATTCGGTAGTGAATTATTCTTAAAGAATTGCGAGAATTTAAACCGAATATTTACAGCAATGCCGTTCGATTTACCCAAATACCGGTACAAACGTAAATTACAATTGCCGAGATTTGAAGATTATGTAATTGAACCGGATTGGAATGCTGTTAATTAGTTTTCAAAATTAATTATTGACATTGCGAAGTTGTTGATTCCATTTCAAAAACCCCATAAGTTTAGTATTTTTTAATAAACAATCAAATTTTTTATTATAATCGATATATTTTAAATTATTTGAAATTTAAATTTGAAAAGATTCCGTCCTGTATTTAAAGATTTAACGCTAAAATTCCCTATGTCAGTTGGAAATGTCAAAATTTTCGTTTGTTTTACAAATGGCGCATCGTTTGTTGTCGTGTGTACGATGATCCGTGTTAATTTCGATTTTAATATCATGAAAATCTCTTAAACCAAATCAGAAAAAAACCATTATTCATTGAATTGAAATGAATAATGAAGAATTTGAGAAGTGTATCAGTACAAGTAATCGATAGTGATATAGCCCTATTATTACCAAATGGTGTATATGAGATAAAACAAATGGAACCAAAATCTTCCAGGTTAAGAAGAATCGGCCTCTTCTGTATTGGTCTAGCACTATTTGGTATTGTCGGTTTTGGATATTTCTGTCCGGATAAAGTAAGTTACCATTCATCATTTATTATAGAAATTACAATATTTTTATCGTTGATATAGGTCTGTGCCCTTAGCAATAGAGAAACAACCATATCATTAGATGATAATTTGGGTAAACCATTAGCTCAATCAAACAATAAAATAGGCTTAAGTTACGACGATATGTTGAATGATGATTTCACATTCGATATGGATTCGCACGATGTTATGGTGTTTCTTCATATGCAAAAAACAGGTATAGATTCTTATCTACAGGTGTATTTCACGTCTCAATTGGCTTCGTAGTGTCGTAGATTGCTTCATATTTTAATGTATTTTCAGTGTATAAACGGAGCTACACATTACGTAACCAAAACCACAGCTAATTACGAGGTGAAATATCGTATAATATAGAAGAGAAAAGGAGATTATTATAAATTATGATAAAGAAACGCCTGTCGATTGTTTCATGTTTGTTTCACATAATTTTATGTGTTAACATATGTTGAAACATAAATAAATCTAAAGGGAACAAATTTGTTTACACATTCTTCGTCTTTTATTCTTTAAAACAAAAAACTCTTGTATATATTCAGTCGTACTAAAATTGGATTGTTTTACAATTATTTTGTAATCTGATTAGACGAATTATTTTCTATTCTTTTATATTCTCAAGGATTTATGTTAGTGGATAATTGCCTTTCGTATTATTATACACGAAATATTAATAGCCATTCAAAATAAACAATGGATTGTAGGTATATACGTCTTCAACGAATTGAATAAAACATTGTTTTCCTAGTTTTATAAATAACGAAATTTATGATTTGAATGTTTAATTAGGCGTTTATTTAACGAAAATACATTGAATCTATGTAGATTCAAACTAGCCTTATTTTTAATTTTTTGATTTTACAAACTATGGACTAACAATTGTTTAATGTAATTATTTCGTGAAGACTATAATCAATTCGAAATTTTCATTATTTAATTAATGATAAAATTCTAGAATTTCGAACGTTTTTATTGAAATCGGGGGCCTTTTACATACGTTTTTTTGTACCATTGTAATTAATAGACAATTTTATATTATTTTTTAGGGGTTTAATTAATTTTATTTAAGTTTAAATGATTAATTAATCCTTAATAATGAAATATCCGGAAAAATTGATAAGTTTTACAAGTATTGCAACTTGTAGGTTATTGTTGGACTAATAATAGAATTGATCCAAACGATCATTAAAAGTCACTGTTGTATTTAATGAGAAACAGTTCAAAAGAAGCATTTTTGTAGCTTTTAAGATTAAAATAGCGTGGATTTTCCATAGTTTAATTGGGTAATTTAATTGATTTTACACAAACTTGACGCTAAAACTGCGATATTATTAGAGAATTCTATGCTGAATAAAATAAAACTAATTGTCAAAAGTTTTCGCTTCATATTTTAATTTAAATCGTTGTTTATCTAAAAATATTGTGGGTATTTAAAATATTTGCCTGACAGGCTAAATATTGATAAGTCTGATTTCCATTCCATATGTTTATTATTGTGTTTTAAATCAGGAGATGTATATTCGATTAATGTTAAAGATCGTTCAATGGTTACATTAAGTATTTAAAGACTATCTGTTAATGTCTTCATGTAGGATTGTTTTATTTTAAGACAAGTTATAATTAGTCTTTACGTATGTATCTTGGGATTTATCACTGTTTACACCCGTCACATTATTTTTATAATTTCGTTTATATCTATACTTTTCACTATTGTAACGATTATTTTAAATTTTGTCAGGTGGAACATCATTCGGGAAACATTTGGTGCATGATTTGGATTTAAAACGTCCATGTACGTGTCCATTAACGAAAAAACGTTGCTATTGTTTCCGTCCGCATTCCAATCAAAGTTGGTTATTTAGTCGTTATACAACTGGTTGGAAATGTGGTTTACATGCTGATTGGACGGAATTAACAAGTTGTGTTGATGAGAAATTAGATGAATTAGAGGGTAATGTTATAAAACGACGTTATTTTTATATAACATTGTTACGTGAACCAATAGCACGTTATCTATCTGAATTCCGTCATGTACAACGTGGTGCAACATGGAAAAGTTCCCGACATTATTGCCGGGGACGTCCAGCTACTGATTTAGAAATACCACAATGCTATGAAGGTGATGATTGGGGTGGTGTACAATTAGATGAATTTATTAATTGTGAAAGTAATTTAGCTATAAATCGACAAACTCGTATGCTGGCTGATTTAGAATTAGTCGGTTGTTATGATAAGAATTATATGTCGAGAATTGATCGTGATCGTACGATGTTAATAAGTGCGAAAAAGAATTTAGAATCGATGGCATTTTTCGGTTTAACCGAATACCAAAAAATCTCACAATATATTTTCGAAGAGACATTTAATTTAAGATTTGCTATACCGTTTGAACAGAACAATGCAACTGTATCTAGTTCAACAATGCCAACATTAACAACAGAACAGGCAAATAAAATTGCCGAATTGAATTATTTAGATATTGAATTGTATAAATTCGCTAAAGATTTATTGTTTAGACGATTTGAAAAATTGAAAGCTAGAGATGGTGATTTTGAGGAGCGTTTCAAACATTTAGGCGAATTGAATGGTAAAAGTGGTGTTACAGAATTCGATTGGGATCGTTTAATCGAGGACACTACATCATCACAATAATTTATAATTTTCATCATTATATCGCATCGATGTGACAATAACCATTCTATTTATCGCATTTTTTTACGAAAAAATCGTGTATTGTTTATAATTTGTTGGTATCTAACAAATTCTATATTGTCTTCTAATAACACACAAATATTTTTTTAGTGATAACGGATAACAATAATAATAATCACAACGATTAATCACTTAGGTTCTAAATAATCTCCAAAATGCAAAACAAGCACGGTTATAATTGCTTCAAAATAACGTTGCTATAAATCACTACCGTTGAGCAATTTTTTCAAATAGATTTCTAAACCAATAGTGGAACAATTATGCAAAAACTAGTCAAAAATCTTTTAATTAAAAGACAAAGACTTTAATTATTATTAGAAATCATCTGAAACGATCAAAGATGAGCTTCATTAATTTTAGTTTATTGAAACACTGCCGTGTTGTTTTAGTTGGAAACATATCAATTTCATTCTCTCCACGATAAAAAAAAAACAACAAATACCAAAGACTAATTTTGTATTTTAATTCTTAAGAAAAGCAGCTAATTTTTCATTAAATTGTGCAATTTTTTTTTAATTTTGTCACAAAAACAGGGTTTTTGCAACATTGAAAGTAATAAATTTAAAAAATAAAGCAACTATGTGGACAATCTGGTGCCCTAAATATTGTGATTGTAATTGTATCGAATTATTCTATTATTCCCTTAATTGTTGCAAAATTCTACCGGATTTTTGTGTTTTTATATATCCCAAAACATATCCATGTTTTTTTTAATTGTTTGATTTAGACTGACATTAATTTTTAAATTAGTACTTAGTTTGTTTAATATTTAAAATTAGTTTATTGTAAAATAAAATAAAATAAAAATAGGTGCATGTAACATAATACGTAAATGAAATATATACTTTTTACAAAAAAATAATCGTTAATTTCTTTTGGTTTATTTATGAGAAAAATACATGCAGATATGCCGACGGTATTGTTCGAAATTGGTTCATTAATTCAAATAAATGGATGGACAGTTTTTGTAACATTATGTACATACAGATTTCCTCATATATTACACATTTATACTTACAAATTTGTTCATGAAGTTCGTATAATTTAAATCTAAAGCTAAGTATGTGTAAAACAATATAAAAAAATAGACTTATAATTGGAAATACTGAAAGTTAGAAGAGATTAGTGTTGAAAGCTTATTTTTGGTTGTGTATAATTTTAATGCGATTAAAGTAAGGACTGTTCCAGCATAATTTTATCGAAACCAGCTGGCGGTGAATAGCTGAAATTGTCCAAAACTATATCTAGGATAGCACCATCATCAACTACAATCAAACAATTAATTAATTAATTAATTAATTAAGACATCGAAACTGTGAATCTTTCAAGACAGATAATTCTTAACAACTCATTGAAATTCCTTCACGTTTGTTTTTCCAGTCTCATATTTTTATCAATTCGTAATACTAGAGAAGAGATTGACAAAATCAGAACCTTGTAGCTCATTTCGAAGTCCATGTATTTGATTTTCCCAAACTAACTACACATAAAGTGGCTTCAAATGAACCAAATACTTATAAAACTTTGCTTTTCTTTATTGTATTGTGGAAGTAATGCGAATAGTTTTTGACGATCCAATGGAGAGAAACATTAAGAAATTTACGTGTACAAAAACTGGTGAGTTGCCCAAAAAACTTGTCTTTTCCACCAATGAGCTACAACATCCTGTTTTGGTAGAATACTCTCATAGTTTTTTAAAAATTTATTCGAGTTACCCGCGAATTAATGAATTATCTTAAGAACTATCTTGTGTTAAAAATTTCGCTCTATTTAAGTTGAGTATTTACCGTATAAGGCTGGATATACCGTGCCTTTAACATTCGTAACGGCATAATCAATCTCCGTACCATTCACATAAAACTTCAACTGAATATGATCGAAAGATACCCCAATTATATCACCCTCTACAATTGTACAAACACCACCTGATATCTCATTAGTTCTATTGATTTTATACAATTCTTGTTTATTATGCCTGATTATATGATCACTATTTAAAGTCCACGAAAACTCATCCATACCACCTAAAATTCAATCAATAAATCACCGTGGACCATTGTTTCGAAAACTTCACCTTGTGTTAAACTAAGATCAGTCTGTCGCGTGGCTAGGCCTATCGACCAAGCGCCGCCTTGTTGGATTTTCACTTCGAAATACGATTTCGATTGAACTAACGGCGCGTTGCCTAGGGCAGCTCCGGCACCACATACTCTTTGACCACCTTTAACTATCACAACTTCATAACCTGAAATTAACTGTTATTTTATCAGAATTTATATAAACAATTGCAGATTTACCCATGAAAGCTGTGTCCAATTGTATTGGATTCTCTCTAGGTATATGGGGGACGGTTGGATTGAATTTAAAGCCATCTAAACAACCCCGAAGACAACAAAATACCGATACCGATGACATTTTTTGCAACATAACCTCAAAAACAAAGCACTGACAGAACGAGCGGCGTTGTCACATTAACATCAAGACACAAACGTAGACACAATAATTAAAAAAAGTCTCAAATCTTACATAATAAAAGGTATACCTAATAAAACACAAGGTATACCAAACACAAATATCGAATAATATCTAAAAATGCACAATTTCTGCTTTTAATATTTATCGTAAGATTTAGTAAATGTATTTTGTGTTGCATACTTTCTAAATAAATTTATTTCGCATGTGCCGTGTTGTCATATTGAACTACGCTCTTTATTGTCGATCGACATTTAAATTAATATTAAAAACAAACTGCGAATATTTCTTCATATAATTCTTATTAACGTAAAAATCGATAGATATTGATAAACAACTATTTTTATAATGGTTTAATTCAATGTACTAGGTTTGGAAATATGTGTAAGTTCTGTGAATTTGGCAATGCTGGATCACTTAATTAATGACATAACGTGACATAACCTCTCTTTTCGGTGTAATTTTCTCTAATAAAATTGTGCTGAAAATTACAATAATCGACAATGAATCTGATATATTTGTTGAAATCGGGTAAAAATATACCGAAAACTCTCTACCGAATCACCGGTCACTATAAATTTGTAAGTAATTTTAAAAACTATTCGAAACGATTATGAACATAACCTAACTTTTTTAGAAAATTTCAAAACGGTGTATGGCTGATTTTTCAAAATACTCCGAACATAAACCTATAGAAAAGATTCGTAATATCGGCATTTCGGCCCATATCGATTCTGGCAAGACTACATTAACCGAACGGATACTGTTTTATACCGGCCGTATAGAGGCAATGCACGAGGTGAAAGGTAAAGATAATGTTGGGGCCACTATGGATTCGATGGAATTGGAACGTCAGCGTGGTATAACCATACAATCAGCTGCAACGTATACGCTATGGCAGGACCATAATGTAAACATCATCGATACACCGGGTCATGTTGATTTCACCGTGGAAGTTGAACGAGCTTTGCGTGTTTTAGACGGTGCTATTTTAGTTCTGTGCGCTGTCGGTGGTGTACAAAGCCAATCGTTGACTGTAAACAGGCAAATGAAACGTTATAACGTGCCGTTTTTGACGTTTATCAACAAATTGGACCGCTCCGGGGCAAATCCGTACCACGTTTTATCACAGATGCGCTCCAAAATGAACCATAATGCGGCTTTTGTACAACTACCAATCGGTTTAGAGAGTGATTGTAAAGGTGTTGTTGATTTAATCGGACAGAAAGCGATTTATTTCGATGGAGAATTCGGTGAGATTATACGTTACGATGAAATTCCGCAAGATTTACGCACGCAAAGTCAAGAACGTAAACATGAATTAATCGAACATATATCGAACGTTGACGAAACTTTAGGTGAGATGTATTTAGAAGAAAAAGAAATTACAGAGAATGATATTAAAGCGGCAATCCGGCGTACTTGTTTAAAACGAACTTTCACGCCAGTTCTAGTGGGTACGGCTTTAAAGAATCGAGGTGTTCAACCACTATTAGACGCCGTTATTGATTATCTACCGAATCCCGGTGAAGTTCCAAATTACGCTTTAAGGGAACAACCGGGAGCTGAACCGGAGAAAGTTCTTTTAGATCCAACCCGTTCGGATAGTCAACCATTTGTTGCATTAGCGTTTAAATTAGAAGCTGGACGTTTTGGGCAATTGACTTACATGAGATGTTATCAGGGTATGTTAAAACGCGGAGACACAATTTTTAATGCTCGTACAATGCGGAAAGTTCGCATTTCTCGTCTTGTACGTTTACATTCGAATAATATGGAAGATGTTAGTGAAGTTTACGCTGGTGATATATTCGCATTGTTTGGTGTTGATTGCGCTAGTGGTGATACTTTTGTAACCGAACCCAAAGATAATCTATCGTTGGAATCAATTTATGTACCAGAACCGGTAGTTTCAATGTCGATAAATCCGGCAAATAGTAAAGATCGTGATAATTTCTCAAAAGCTATAGCTCGATTCACTAAAGAAGATCCAACATTTCATTTCTTCTTCGATAATGATAATAAAGAAACTATCGTTAGTGGTATGGGTGAATTACATTTAGAGATTTATGCACAACGTATGGAACGCGAATATAATTGTCCTGTTGTTTTGGGGAAACCGAAAGTTGCATTTAGAGAAACTTTAGTATCACCGTGTGAATTTGATTATTTACACAAGAAACAATCCGGTGGCCAGGGACAATACGCTCGTGTTATCGGAATTTTAGAGCCATTACCGCCGCATAAAAACACCGTATTGGAATTTGTCGACGAAACTATCGGTACAAACGTTCCGAAACAATTCGTACCGGGCGTTAGGCGCGGTTTCTTAACGATGGCAGACAAAGGATTGTTATGTGGACAGAAATTATCCGGATTGAAATTTCGATTGATCGATGGTGCTCACCATATCGTCGATTCTAGCGAATTAGCCTTCTTTCTAGCTGCACAAGGCGCCATTAAACAAGGTAAAAATATAAAATTCTAATAATAGAAAAATTAACAAATCAATTTCAGTTTTTGAAAATGGAATATGGCAAGTATTGGAGCCGATCATGACGGTCGAGATAACCGCTCCAGATGAATTCCAGGGTAATATTATGGCGCAATTGAATAAACGTCACGGTATTGTAACAGCAACGGAAGGTAAAGAGGGTTGGTTTACGCTGTATGCGGAAGTTCCGTTGAATGAAATGTTCGGTTATGCCGGCGAATTACGTTCGAATACGCAAGGTAAAGGTGAATTCACAATGGAGTATTGTCGATATTCGCCGTGTTTGCCTGAAGTACAGAATCAATTGATGGCTGAATACGAGAAGAGTATGGGAATTGTGCCGGAGAAAGATAAGAAAAAGAAGAAAAATTAATGGTGAGACTCGATTAGGTAATTTTATAATTGTAAATAAATTTAATTAATTTAATAATAACAAACGATACTGTAAAAAACGCTTTTATTTTATGAAAGTGACTAGATTACATTTTATTATTATTGTTTTTCACAAACCGTGCATTACCTGTGTAGAAACACAAACATGAAAGTAAAATATTTATCACAAACAGATCGTTTTCAGCTCAATTTCCAGTCTTGCACAGTTCCATTGAAAACTTTAGAATTCATTACAACTATTCAAATCTAAATAATTTAAAATATTTCGATTATTCTCATAAGTATATACAACAAAAGACGTCCATACTAGACTTCCTTATTATTGTAGTTATTGTATAAATATAGCCGAACACACAAAATTGACGATCATTGAATTTCAAAAAAAAAAAATCTTTGGCACTAAATATATTCGAGAGCTACTTAAATCTAAATCATAAAAACAGGAGAATTTCCTATAAATGAGCTGAAATAAGCGGATATTGATATGGCGGTAAATTTGTACCAATAATTCTCATAATTTGAATAAATTAAGTACGGAATTAATTATAAATTGAGCGTTACTGTTAACTGTTAAAAAAATTATAATAAGCGAATAAAAAAGGAGCAAATTTATCAAAAAAATATAAATTAACAAGTAAAAAAAAACGTATCACTTAGACGACAGTTGAAGTTGTGTGTAATGGTGATTTTGGTGAATGAAACCGTAATAATTCAGTTACTGTGATTGCAACTTGAACCAATCCTCTGCCTTCTAATACGTCCGAAGCACAACACACCAAATTCTGTAAGCGTAAAGAATTCAAATTGATTAATTTAGAAAGAGTTTTATTAGTTTAAGCCATCTAATAATAAATATGTATTAATATAAATACAATCAAAGTTTAAATTAAAAATTTGTACTTAATAATACCGCAATGTTTACAGTTAAATTAAAGAACAAAACAAATACAAATCCATTAATTGTAATAAAAATGACCTTAACAATAAGCAACAACAATTAAATTTTTATATTTCCATTCAAAAGAAAATTAAAGAAACCCAATTCTTTACATGCGTTATATTACAGTCTTTGTATTTGTTAATACTGGGATTACATATTTAATGACTAGATAAGATAAATGCTGTAATACTGAGCTTTATCAACTAATAATGCAATAGAATTAGAAAACGTAAATTTAGAAAATTTCCCAATAATATCGAAATAGATGCAAGCGTATAATAGGAAGCTAACGACATTTTATCAATGTAAAAGTGGAAGTTATATAGGAAATTATATCGCAGATAAAGGATTAAATCACTTAGAAAACGCGCCACTATACCCTCGAAAATTTATACGAATTTTTATCAAAAATACGAACAAATTGTGAAAACAAATCCGATTTTAACAGCCTTAATTTTCCAAAGTATTTTTGATATCAAAATTGTAATATAGGCACTGTTATTATCATGAAAAACCATCCCAAAATAAATTCCGTTCATCCTGTTTTATCCGTACAACAATCATCCTTTACCCTGATAATTTTTGTTATAGAAAAATATTAATTCGGTGGTGGATAAGCGATAAGCAAAGCAATAATGCCGAAGAACATGGCTAATAAGACTAATGAGACTGCAGCATCGTGAAATCGTGATTTTATTGTTGTTGGTGGTGATGATGATGAAGATGATGATTTTCTTGTAATATCAGCCTTATCAATCTCATCTAGTACCATTAGAGTATCCAAAAGGCGAGGCAGCCCTCTTCCTGTTAATGCCTCGGTCACATCTAGAGTGCTGCACAGTCGCCCCTGCAATCAACCACAGTCTCACTAGTCTTGCCAGTTTTTAAAAATCAACTGAATTTTGCTGGATGCTTTTTTGGTTTCGTATATAATTGGGTAACATTCTGTTAAAAAAACAATAATAAAAATAAATCAATTAAATTTTTATAGATTTTAGTAGTAGAAGCAGCACTTTTAGTTTATTTTATAATTACTGAAATTCGAGAAAGTATTATTCGATTATTAAATTAATCAAATTCTACAATCACATGACAAATTAAAGAGATAACAATCAGTAAATAATACGAAACATCAACAAACAGGTTAATCTGGTGTTAATAGCAGGCAGAAATCAGCAAGCATCCAAAAAAATGCAGTTATAATCACTAAATTGTACTCTTTTTTTTGTAAATAAAGAAATTGTACTCACCTCATCGACTCCGATTTTACGACAAGCTTCAATAAAATTATCGACATTTCTTCGACACCTTGCCATCGTTAATTTTGGCTAAAATTCAACAAATTTAATGATTATTTTATCGATTAAATGATTAAGAATTAAACTTACAACAGCAGGAGAAGGAACATGAATACTAGCCACCGATCTGGGTTTAATATGGTTGGCTAAATGGCACAAAACAACACCATCGGTTAGAGCCGGTGCTAAATCCTCAGGTAGTGTCATTTTTAACCGAGTTTCAATAATCTAAAATACCACAACTAATAATAATTAGAAATAAATAAACGAATTCAAATATACATGTCTAAGTTGATTGATTAAATCGCTCTCTTCTCTAGCTTTATCAATTTCACGTCGCATTGTGAATGTCATTTTTTCAGGTGGTACATCATTATTCCAACTAATATTCCTATTACTTTTCATACCGTTCATATTTTTAATATCACCCGATGAATTATTAATTTTTGTGCTTAAATTTTTACCTAAACCATTCGTTGTTGGTATATTATCATGCGATAATATATTTGTTGTTTTCATATTTTTAATTGGCGAATTCGGTTTTACATAATCTTGTACTTGATTGTATTTATTGCGTGTTTCTAAACTATTACTATTATTACTAGTATGCATTAGATGATTTGGTGAATAGCCTGACATATTCTTAAATGGTGATGTTCGTTCGATACGTTTCAATGGTGACGTTGTTGTGGATGTTGTATTTATTGTATCATCGAATACTTGTTTTGTTGTATTTAATACAGAATTTAATGGTGTTGGATCTGATTTTGATGTTGCCAATGATGTATGATGATGTTGTTGTATTGATAATTGATGTGTTGGTGTATTTGGTTCGGTTTTATAACTTTGGTCTTCTGTATCTTTTGTGCGATAAATCGATGGTACATCTTGGGCCCTTTGTTGTTTCAATGCTTCCTTATATTCACTATTTCCAAAAAAATATTATATAATTTTTTTCAAAGAATTATAAATTGGAAATAATTACCGGTATGTTTGGATTTGATGTAACGGTTTCGATTTCTCGTCATTTTCATTATTACCATTCGTTAATATAGGACTTAATCGATAATTGTTGTGGTCTTTTGTACTGTTATCATGCTTATCAAAATCATCATCTGTTATTGTTTCAACTGATGTTCCATTTATATCCGATCTAGCTAATATTGGCGTTGAATTCCATGTTTTATCACCGTCTCCTCCTGCATTTAAAATGGAAAATATTGGATCAATATACCGTCTGTTTCACCTAAATAGTCCTAGTATTGGGCGAGTGATTTGAAACATATACAAATTTATAGGTCCTTCTTGGAAATTTGAGCAAAATTTCAATTAGAAAGTTGGCAGAAAAAACGGTTATTTCCAACGAAGTCAGGATTTTAAAAAATGATTTATACACAAAATGACTCAAAGATGGTCCTAATATTTGGTTTTTTGGTTTTCCTTCATTCTATTCTGGAACAGATAAGAATGTTTCGCGTTTATTTCTGAACGCAATGGAGAATAACAGGAAAAAGATTCTGTAGGGGGCATTCTTGAGTCACTCTGAGACATTTGATGTGTTTATCTCTAAAACGAGAGTTTCTCGACCAATTTCCCGATGAATTAAGGGTTCAAATTTTGTTAAAATGATCATAAAAGACCGTCCTCTAAATTCTTGAAATCTTTTTCAAATCGTTCATAAGAGCTAGGACTACTTAAGTGAAACACGCAGTAATTTTCATTATTTACCAGACATTTCCTGAGACCATCGTTTTTCAAAACAATCACTACTAGTACTATAACCACTATCAACATTTTGTCTTTTATGTTTAAGCCTATCAACCAGAAATGGTGGTGTTGCTACTGTATTCGTAATTTTCCTTGATCTTCTACCTAAAGTACCACTACCATTGCCAGTTTTACGATCTAATTTAATCGCTTCATTCTCCAAATATTTAAAGATATGTACTCGGCCTCTTTTACACAACTAAAATCAATAATTATAATAATTTCAATAATGTTATAAAATACAAATGAAAATATACACTAGCTGGTGGACTTGTTAGTGGATTATCATCAACTAATAATTCAATTAAACTATCCATATCTCTAATTTCAATCGGTAACGTTCCAATCCGATTTGCTCGAAGGTCCAGCCTTACAAGTTTCAGGAATGTTACCTCAATTGGTACAGCCAATAATAAATTATTACGTAACACCAACGATTGTAATGATTTTAAATCACCCATACGCGGTGGTAGATGTGTTAATTGATTACATGATGCATCTAATTCAGTTAATTGCAACATACGATTCAATTCATCAGGCAAATAACTTAAATTATTATTAGAAATTAAAAGTATCTAAAAAAGAATATTTATTTAAATTTAAATATATCGAAAATTAAATAAATAATACTTTGATAGGAAGTTGGCACAATTCCCTCGGTAAAGTTGTTAGTTGATTTCGACTTAAATCCAAATAAATTAAACATTGTAGATTGACAACAGTATCAGGAATATAACGGATTGAATTGTGATAACAATGGAGTTTTTCTAAAAAATGAAATGTTGTCACCTCTTCGGGAAGTTCGCTGAATCGATTTTTTGATAAATCTGTAACAAAAACAACAACTTAAAATATATCCAGGTGCATTCTAAATTTTCATCTGTTGCAATACTATTTGATAAAAATAGAATTTCAGAGTTCAACTAACTATAATTTTATATTAAATAACTACTCCATTATTAAGAAATACAACACTATTGGATATTAATGTTTTTTTTCCGACTTATATCAACTCTAATGAAATTAGTTTGTAAACAAAATCAACAATAAAAGGCTTGTTTTATGGCATCTAAAAATAGTGATATTGGAAAAGAGTTATGGTGAAGTGTTCGAGGGGAATATTTAATAATATCAAATGATCTAGGGGTAATTTAGCCTTGACAGAAATCTAACAAACCAATTTATTCATTTAAAATGAATCATAACTGTGCCACTATGGACAATTATAAACAAAACGGATATTATTGCAGTGAACATAAATTAATTAAATAGAGTAGAAAAATTAACGATTTTAATAAACGACATCTTGAAACTAGTTTATTAATCTTTCAATTAAGATCGTAACACTTGAAATCTTCAAAACAGTAATTCACATAAACGCATCGACTAGAAAATTACATTTTTTAAAAGGCTTCTATTATTCGAGAGAAACTTTTAAAAGGTACTTAAAAAACCCACCATCAATTTCCGACCTATTTTCCTCAATAATTTCTATTTTAGTAAGGTAAACAGGCTTGTTATAAGGTGATATTTTCGTACATTATCAGTACACAATTTGGATAATTTGTGGGAAAAGAAAACATAGAAAGGAAGTCGATTTTAATTGTTTATATTCCCTTTTGTTACAAGAAAATTCGTGACGCTCGGCTGATTAGTAGTCGGTTTTGTGTCCACAGGAAGTCATGTCAAGTTTAGCAGAAGCCACCACCATTATCAGACTGAAAATACGTGATTGTCTTAATAATAAACAATAGAAATACAGAAATACATGGAAATTTGAACAATTTCGATTTATATAAATATAGAATAATCGAATTGAAAGGTTAAAGTTAAAGGGGATGAAGTCGACAAAAAAAGATTCACCTATGATATTTATTTATAGAGATAATGATCGTTATTGTTTAGAAAAAAAAGAAATAGTGGCTTATTGGAAAGAAAATTGTCCATCAGTCATTTATATATTGAATTTTAGGAAGGACCCTCGAAATTTAGGGGAGAAACGATCAATACGTATGGTGATATAAGAGTCTGTTAGTTTTAACAGAACAACCGGATATTTATTTTAGAAACTGGCTGGATTTGTACGGATTATTATCGTTCAATAAAAATAAATTTGCATAGAATACAGCATTAGTTTATTGTTTGTCAACAATTTCATCATTATCATCAATCAAAAAATTGATCGTTTAAACAATACCGTATTAAATTACTGCTATTATTATACCAAATGATCAGTAATACATAAATTAAATGGCGTGTCTTTGAGTTACTATTTTCAGAAAGTCTAATACGTGAGAAAATTTATTGAACAACTAGTTAATTAACAGGTAGAATCTTTGGATAATAAATAATCTATGAAAAGATGACATTTTGAAACGATACAAAAAAGGTCATTTTACAAATAAATCGCCTCACAAGAGTTTTGTTTATTTTAACGTGAACATTTTGCTAAATTTCAACACAAAAAAATTAATCTTTAATATAAATCATTTTTGCCAGTGCCAGAACATAAGACACTAAAATTTGGCATAGATTTTTGGATACTACACCACATTTAAATTGTAATTATGGAAAGTATTACTTAAATATTACTCATAATTGACGTCAAACAATAAAAAATATTTAATTTCGCCAAATAACGAAACAAAATTGCTAGTTTTAATTAATAAACCATACACGTTTTTTTATAAATAAAAATATACTCGTTTTGTTTCAATTGTAAAAAACAAGAAAAATGAGGATATATTCCATGAACATTTAAACAAGTTTCGTAATTATACGTACTTGTTGTACTTAAAAGGCAACTACTGTATACATTGTTAATACAAATAAATAATGGACGAAAAACTGGCAGTCATAGAAACTGAACTAACGGAAGATTTAGGAGTGGCGTTAAGGCTATTTTCTCGGTTACATTGTGAAGATTTCACAATAATTTTCCATCTAACATCAATAATTGAAATTTCCTTATCGGACCACAATATTAATTAAAACTTGTTAATAGAGGAAGTACTAAACTCTATTATATTGTAATCAATTTCTCTGATTGAAATCAAACATTTAATTTGAGACGATTTGTAAACGGAAATCGAAACTAAAATTTTTTGTATAACATTCAATTTGATGGCCATTTTATTTATAAACAAATCGGGAAAAATAGGCTTCATTGTTTGCAAATTAACGATAAATTATAACAATTCTATTATGTCAAAGGAAATGTTTATCAGTGAATTATTTCATCGATTTCTATTAATAATTGGCGTACGATTGAATTTTATTGATAATAAAAGATTTGAAATAATGCATTTTCGCAAAAGGAACTTTAATCGTAATATTTTATGTTTGAATTACAAACTTTAACGCCCCTAGACGACCGTTTAGATACCTCTCGAGATAAAACTAACCCCCGAGTTAGAACAACAAAATTGTGTCCATATTTATCTAGAAATCCAACAGAATTATTCTATTAGAAATCTCAAATGGGATTTAATAGAATTCCGTAATTTTAATCATAGAATTTCCGTGTATCTCGATTGAATCATATTCTTGTACCTTGTAGATTACTCCAAAGAACACTCCAAATATTTGAATAGGAACCAAATTTAGAAAGTATACAAAAATTAGATAACAAAACTAGTGAATCATTTAATTCGGGTTATAAAAAATGATATTCTAAGAAATATGAATGAAAAAAATCGAATGATTTGTTACAATTCAAGTTTCTAATAGCCGATCGATTGTAACACTTTCTTTGAACAATTTTCGATTAAATAACAACCTGTATTCGATTATCGGACAATATTTGAACGAGGAAAAGTCGCAATTATCGGCCTTAAGGCCGTAAAATCGCCTCGATTCAAACAACCGGTCCGACATACTTTTCTAAACGCAGAAATCGAAAGAAAATTGTTAAATCAACAAACCGTAGGCGTTTTATTTTTGTAATTAATTTGTTGGAATTGAAACATGTGTGAACTTTGGAAAAGTGCAGGAAATAGGGAGATGGAGATTAGACGACCGACACTGATAAGACTTTACGACCGTACACAATGAGTATTATGATAAACACCTAAAATGATAACAAATTTTCGTAATTTGCTGATATCTACCGAATTACTCCTTTTTTTTGGATTTTCTTCTGTATCGGGGCAATTAAAGCGCGAATTTCACAGATCATTAATTAGTTTATCAATTGATGTTTGTAATTTTGATTTAGAATAGTGGCAATGCATAGAGTAATTTTAGAAATCATTAGGCGGTTTATAAATAAAGGCGAATAAGAAATTTGGAATCTTTTGAGTAACAATAACAATAAAACGAGTAAATGTACACAAAAACAAAACGAACCTGCAACAACCGTGTCGTTCAAATTGTACTTGTCGTTGGCCTTTGGGAAGTCTTTTAATTTGCGATTGCTCAATTTCAATTCACCACTTTGATTTGCCTCATCCAAGATCTTCTCTAATGAACGTGTTAATTGGTTTTGTATATGTCCATTCGAAACTAATACTGCCATTATGCATGGCACACAGGCACTCTGATCAAACCTGTCCTGTCCTCTGTCTTATCAAAAATTCGTTTATCACTCGATTTTTTCTCTACACCACTATCGTTTTTTTGTTATCTTTGCAACGATACAGGAATGTTTGTGGTTGGACTACAACAGGAATATTGTGATGGAAAACGGGGCGAGGTGTTTGTACTGGAGATAGGGGGCGGCACGGTACGAACAATTTTTCAAAAATGACAAGCATTGCGGCAAACTAAAATCAACGAAAATCACCAACAAGACAGTGGCGGTGCATTGTTTCAACGAATTCTAATTGAGAAAATTTTTTATTTTTATTAAGAAACCAATACATATTCAACCGCAATACAAATTCATCAAATTATATAGCAATCTGTAAAAATTACATCATTTAGGATTTACAATATAGTTTTCTTTAATACAAACTTAGGCCCATTAGTAATAATAATAGCAATAATAACCGGTACCTGTAATAATATAAACATTTATTAATTGAAAATTGTACGAATAGGAAAAAACACCCTCTTACACTACTTACAAATAAAAAAAGTTAACAAATATTCAAATTTTATGAAAACCCTGTAAAAAAACTCGTTTTTCAGTTTCTAAATTCAAACAAAATAATCTATTTTGAACCGATTCGATCAACAAATTGAGGAAATTTGAAAAAATTTTACACGCTAATATCACTTTTTTCCAATTATAGACTTTTCTTTTGAAATTGCCACCAATTGTGTCAGCTCCAAAATTAATAAACACACTGTTTTAAATCTACTACAAATATCTAAAACTGAATTCCAAAAACTAATTAAACTGTTATCTTCAATATTAATAATGATTAAAATAATAGTAACTATAATATAAACAACTGTTTAAATGAAAAAAAGCAAGCTAAATATTGCAAAACTAACTGTTATAATAAACTGTGCCCTACCGTTTGCAATTACAAGATTCAGTGTACAAATAATAAAAGATTTTAAAAACTGAAACGACGAAATTGAAACAAATTGAACTTCCGTTGTACCTCTTCTTGTTATCTTCTAACGAACGTTATCACAAAAATATCGTGAAGTTATTGGCATTTTTAATCAATAAACATGGTGATTATATGGTTATTACATTTTTTTGGTATTTTAGTAATTTTGCAAATACACGAATTATCCACGATTGGATTCTTATTGAACAAAATAATTAAAAATAAATTGGAAAGCTCCCATTACATTATTTTTACCATTTAAGTACACGAAAGCAAAGCATTTAATCAAATTATACGAGAAATACAGCTGCCCAGATAGAAATGAAATTATTAGAAATATATAAGAGATATCTATAGAAAATTCACAGATACACCATGTAGAATATATGGATGTTTTTTTGAATGTAATATTCAAATTAATAAATCCAATATTGGAATTTTCTAAAAATTTAAAATTATTTCTTTTCAAATTAAATTCAAAATATTCACCTTTCATTTTGTTGTTTTAATCTTTTGTATTATTTGAAGTATCCATCGGACTAGCTGGTTGTGGAGCTGGTATTGCAGGCTTTATAAATCTTTCACTAGTACGTCGATGTTGTGGTGGTGCTGGTGGACTATTCGTATTATGCAATGATGATGGTGTTAATAATTGACCACAAGCTGGACAACGTGGATTAACAATTAACGAGTCTCTTGTTGATGGTGCTTGCATAGATAGACCTAAATCAAATCAAAAAATTCTTGGTAAATAATCAATTGAAATATCCAACAGTTGTTTATAACAATTTAAAGAATTATAAACCACATTCTTTGGTCATTTCTAAATTACAACCGGAAATTAATTAATCATCGTTTCGTCAATGTAAACAAGAATCGGAAATCTGAATATCTGTGTAATTTAAAAACTAAACAATAGAAGCACAGAACGAGGATTATTACAATAAGATTATAGTCTAATAATAATAAAACCCTTACTATTTTATCGAAATATTAGGAAACATCAGCTATTTTAGCAATTGCTGTTAAACTCCCAAATAACAAATTGACAAACTAATTTCTGATTGGAAATGTTTAGAAGACTATCAAATAGTCTAAAGAACATTTCTACTTATAATGAATCTTGTAATATTCTTGAAATCATGTTTATAATAAACGACTCCAGATGACACAAACAAATCATAAGTTTAATGAATTATTTCCGCTCCTAACTCAACCAAATACAACGAACTTTCTATTAAAATAAACTAAATCCAAAGATTAACCATTTCCAAAGAAGGAAAATTTTAGAATTAAAAAGAAAACAACTACCTGGACTAAGTGGCCGGCTCTGAGTCGGAGACGGATTATACGGTATTGGCGACACGGTATGTTGTCTAGTAGCGCTCAATACTTGCTCATTATAATGTCGTTCCTCTTCCATTTCCAACGAACTTTCACTCTCCGATAAATGTCGACATAAGGCCTCGCGCCGTTCAACTTCCAATTGTAATTTCCGTTGTAAACGTAGATTTTCTTCCTTTATATTACGTTCCTCTTGTGCATAACGTTGCATTTTTTGTGTATGTTCCTGTTGACTTATAGCTAATGTTTGCCGTAAACGGGCTACTTCTGAACGTAATGTTTGTATATGTGCACTTAAATTTGTTGCTGTATCACCATTGTTTATATCACGTGGACTAGCCGGATCGGAGACTGGTTGATCTAATTTGATTTGTAACATACGTTTTTCAGCTTCTAATTTGTCCATACGTTTCCATAATTTATTCACTAAAGCCTCCTGTTCTTGCTCTAAAGTATTCTCCAATTCAACCTAAATTATTGTAAAAATTAATGGATGTTTTGATTGGTTTAAAGGGGTACCTTTTCTCTGCGCAACTGTTCTAAATTGCTTTGTTTTGCTAAAGTTTCAGCTTCTAATTTCTCGATTTTCCTCATCAAACGGTTAACAAGGCACTCTTGCTCCTGCTCTAATGTTTGTTCTAAACGGCATTTCTCTTGTCTTAATTGTGTTAATTTCCGCGACAAATCATTAGTTAAACATTCTTCTTCGCGTTCATAATGGTGGGCTAGCGATTCTTTTTCTTTCTTTAATGCTTGTATCTTTTTTAACAACGTATTCGAGATGAATTCTTCCTCTTGTTCAGCTTTCGCTTGCTATAATTAATAACACGATTTTTTTTCAATATATTTAAATTTCGGAAATGTGACAGTACGGGGAAATCAGGGCGACTTACAATGATAACGGAGGCTTGACGTAAGCTGCGATTCTCTTCTTGTAACGCCTTTACACGCAATTTATACGTTTCTAATTCAACTTTTAGGACACGATTCTGTTGTTGTAAACTTTCAATGCGTTTTTGCAATTGTTCACGGGTTATTGGACTTGGTGGCATCATTATCGGACCACCATCGATACTACTCGAATCTGATTCACTGGCTGAATCGGCCATTTCTATAATAAATAATAATAACAATAACTGAATTTACCGAAAACAACTTAATATTTTACGTCGAAAAAAACCGTTCTCGATTATATTTGACATGTAAAAGAATTTTTTTATTGTAGATTTCTCAATGAATTGATCGGATTATTTAAATTAATTCGGATAATTGCAATATTTACGATAAAAAATAATAAACAATACCTTCAAATCTCAACTAGATGGTGGAAATCGAATAATTAACAATAAACATGAGGACAGATGACAAATTTTGGGTTCGTTTCTTGACACAGCCGCCATAAACAATAATGCCAACCGTTCAGCAAACCTTCCGACTAGAAAAACACTAAATATTTAAAGGCAGCTTCATACTATTTCCACCCTAACCAAACCAATTACCAAACTTTCTAAATTTAACTGTAATACCACCGAAAGTAATAAATAATTAAAAAATAACAATAAAATTTTAAACTTTTATTGAAAATATTGTGTTATTACAACATTATTGGGTTTTTGCAGCTAATCGCTTATCTCTCTCTTCAGCGATTGATAATTTAACACCCTTACCCCTTGGTAAAGATACATAAGGTTTGTTACCTTTTCCGATGATAAATACGTTATTTAACCTACAAAAAAAAACGAGTAACAATAACTCATTAACAAATAAAAAAATAATAAAGTAAAATGTCTTCTGATTGGGTATTACTGAACTAATTATGAAATAAACAACTAATCAGTGACCTAAATACAGAAATTCAATATTGGCCGCATTTTGACTATAATTCGTCACAGGAAATTAAAACAAATTACAGCTTCGATAGGGCCAAAATTTTTAATTAAACATCTTTGAAACCTACCTAGTAGCAAATGTATGACCATTTGCATCCTTAATATGAACAATATCGAATGAACCTGGATGACGTTCCCTTGATACAACTGTACCAACACGTCCCAAGTTACGACCACCGGTAATCATACATAAATTACCCGACTCAAATTTAATAAAATCAAGAATTTTCGATGTTGCAATCTCCAATTGAATTGTATCATTCACTTTGATTGTTGGATTTGGATAACGGATTGTACGTCCATCACCTGTTACCAAAAATGGGATACCTTTAGGACCTGTTTGAACTTTCTTTACTTTACACAATTTATACTGAAAACAAAACAAAAACAATAACAACAAATTTCTTCAGAATTATTAGAAAACGTTAAAAAAATATCGTCAGTTGAGTAAGATTATAATCAATTTAAAATCAGTTTTCGAAAAATGTGCCTTAATATCTTCGTTTCATCACACAAACTATTATACGTTGATTTTTAATCAAACTTACTTTAGCTTCTTCACCGGTAATTCTATGAATAGTGAAACGTCCTTTAACATCATAAATCAAACGGAAGAATTCACCAGTTTTTTCAATTGTAACAACATCTATAACAATTCATAAAGTAAAACTTTAAAATTTTTGTATATTTACATACCCATAAAACCGGCCGGATAATTAGGATCAGTCCGTACTTTACCATCAACCTTAATTAATCTTTGCATAACAATTTTTGTTACCTCTGAATTGGTCAATGCATATTTTAAACGGTTACGTAAAAATATTACCAACGGTAGTGATTCACGTAATTTATGTGGACCAGTTGATGGACGTGGTGCAAATACACCACCTAATTTATCCAACATCCATGCTTTCGGTGCATTAAGACGTTTCAAATGCTTCTTAGGACCTCGAGCCTAAAACAAATTGAGGTTAGAACCAACATCAATCAATAAATCAACAAATAAACTTTAGAAACATTTAAGAGTAAGTAAAATGAATTAAATATTGCTTTTCTTACTGGTGTTACTCATAATTATAGTGAATTATTCCGGAAATAACAAAGATTTAGATTGTTGTTATTAGAGACATGCCTGATATTTTTACACGACAATCATCAAAATATAAAATAAATATCGAAAATATTGTCATAATTCAATCGATGAATAATAATTAAACAAGTTTTTGATGATTTTGGTGAATTTTCGTTAATAAAAAGGCCGATGATTATGGAAAAATATGGGAATAATTATCGAACTTACCATCTTGGGCACTTGGATTTAACGGAAAGGATTCGGTAGGGGGCAGCACTATTTCTTTAAACTGTCATAATTGCGGCTAATTTCACACCAAAGGCGGGAGATTTGAAATAAACTAACTAACGGTAATTGTATATTTCTTAATTACACAAAATTATTGATTTATTCTAAAACTAATTGATCTACTTGATTCTCAGGTTCTGTTTGGTCGTTTTGCGTATTTTTTAAGAGTTGAGAATTATCAACAGCTGTGTACAGACAGAATAAATGGTGTAATGCATGAAAACGATTCTTTGTCGGTATTTGAAAGCGCGAACAAATTTCATCTAGATAATCTTCTAACGTTTTACCATCCGGTTTAGGGAATCCGTCAATTTTCAATTGATTTTCAATATCGTCGGGCCATTGTTGCATTAAATCGTCCAAATCGGGCATTGGTTCCTGATAACGCACCATTGGTGACGATCGACTCTTGTACAAATCCGAAATATCCTTAATCCACTTCTCGATAATCTTCGAATTCTTCTCAACATCGTCCACTTTCTTTACAACGATATTATTATCGACAATTTTCATACTAGTTGCACGTAATTGTAGCGATAACACAGCAGCATCGCTTTGGTTGGTTGACGGTTCGTCCAAGACTTTCAAACCGAGTTGTTGATTATCAGTAAATTTCCTACCGGACGGTAGAGTTTCCGGTGGCATCACTTTTAAGAATGCATCAATATCGCCGACTGCCGGTATAAATTCCGGTACAAACGGTTGAAATTTATAATCCAACTTGATCGTCTGCGGTATGTATTTTGTGATATACTGGAAAATTTCTTTGATTTCTTCACTTATATCCATACCTTCGTAGTCTTTAGGATCGTATTCTGTTGGTGTTGATTTAGTTTTATCATTGTTGTCGTTATCAATGGAATCATCGTCACTTTCACTGGATAGTTGCGATCGGGTTCGTAACACAGTTTGTCGACCTGACGGTCCAGCAGTTGGTGGTTTGGTTGATGGTTCTTCTCTTGGTGATTTTCTCTCAGATTCGGTCAAATTTTCTGTTTTTGTTCTATTGCCATCATCGTTATCAATTATGGAAAATGAACGTTGCATTTTATAATAATTGTCAATGATTCAGTTCTACCTAGCAACCGGACATACAAACAAACTAATATTAAACGATCTAATTATCAATTAGTCAATTCTAATGTATGCCCGTTTAAATTGTTGTAATAAGTTCGAAATATTTATTTTTTAATATAGTTGTAAATTATTTAAAATTTTGAGTTTGGTTAGGCAACCAATTATACATCTCCCACTCTTACCGTTCGTTTATATTGATGTCCTGCCACCTCTTTTTACCTCCTGCTGCTGCTGCTGATCATCATCTATCCTGCAGTCCGGTCCTGTATTATACCACAGGCGCATTTTTCCTCGATTCCCCATCTACCATACCATCATATCAACCCTTCTTCACTCACAACCCTATCATATTCTCCACTATAGACGTGTTGTCGGGGAAATCGAATTCCGGTTGAAAATCCGGGAATTCTCGATTAATTTCACAACTACAACATTCAAAGATGTGCTCGATCAAAAATCGTTTTTAAATGAATCAATAAATATTTGTGGATTTGTTAGAGATAAACCACCCGACTTTGATTTTTAAATTTTTTAATATTTTAGTGTATTTGTGTAATTTCGTGTATCAATTGAGACCGTCCGAAAATCGTCCAACGTCCCGGCACTAATGCCGGGACGTTTTGTACGAAAACCAAATTTAAACAACGATTAAATTCCAGGTAAATTAATGTAAATTTAAATAAATAGATGTGTATATCAAAGGGGTGAGTATGTATGCGTCGCGACGCCTTGCATAAATTGAGGGTGGGTCGATTTGTTATCAACACAACTAAAAATACACCACAGACAAAGTTATTTTAATTTATTTACAATTATCGTTTATAATTGATTGATCGTTTAAATAGTGCGTGAATTCATCGACAATATTGAATAGAGGGTGGTTAACTCAAAGGGAAGACCGATACGTCATCTCTTCCTGTTACGTGCTATTTTCCTTTGTTGTTGTTGTTGATGTGGATTTTTTGGTCAACGTCGATATTTTCTGCTTAAATTAACCGTAATTTCCGCATATTACTAACCCACCAATTTATAAATCAACGATGATTAGAAATTGATTGATGTAAGAATGATTTTCTAGTTATTTTTAAATGACCTAATTTGGTCGTCTTTTCAATTTTATTCAACTATTGTTGTTGCAAATCCACTGATGATTCAATAATTGCGTTGTTATCAGTATTTTTTCTTCTATAATGATAAGTGTAACGGGTGGGATAAATGCGAATTCCCCTGGATCTGTATTCGCGTGAATTGCACTTTACATTAAATTAATTAATTTGGTGTTTTGTTAAATGTACAGAGAACAGTGGAGGTCAATGGTGTAATAAATAGACGAATTTTCAAATTATATTCATGCATATATTGCTTCAATTGGTTTATTAACGAAAGTATTTTATTGTACAATTATATTCAAGGTTCCATAGTTTTTATTAAGTTGAGAAATACTCCGTTTTTGTCGATTATTGTAAATATTACGAGTAAATCAAAATAAACCATGAGAGAATTCAAAATGATGAAACGGAAATTTCGTGGTAAGATAATGTAGTGCTATTCTGGACGAGTCATCATCTTACCTTACAATTTATCATTTGTATTGTACGATTTTACTGAATTTTGTGCCAGTTTTCCGGAATGAAAATAATTAAAGCAATAATGAGAGTTGTAAGATTAACAGGAACTGATCACCTACTTTCTCCAATAATTTTCGTAAAATAATCACGAACACCGAATGCATTTCGTCGATTTTTGATGTTAATTGATTGAGTTGGTCGAGCGCTAAAATAGCCTGTTTGTTATTATTGTTGTTGTTATTAAACTGAATCTAACAAGTGGAAATTGCTTGATAGCTTCCGTTTAGATTTAGAATAATACAATTATAAGAATAGAACTTCACTAACATTTGATTTATTTTTAGATTTTAGATAGAATTGATTGTGATTTGTTGAGATGACAAGCCAAGTCCAGCCAGATTCTCTAGTACCACCAAAACCAAATGGTACAAAATTCCCAAATCTGATGTATCCAGTTGATCCAAAGATCGATACATGTCCGAAATTTGATGTTTATTATGATCTCACAACGGCTGCCGTTTTCTTCGTTTATATTATTTTTGGAATACTTTACACATTCTTAGGTAAGTTAAAAAAATAATTAATTTCTCAATTTTAATTACGGTTTGAACGCGAGAAGACTAGGGGCGCGAAACAAAATCCAGGTCAAGTATCGTGAATTTATATTTTTAGTGACTGACCGAGAGAACGAGCGAGTTTAAACAATTTAAAATAAGCAAATTGATAGAACGGCAAATATTTAGAATATTCGGCTATTTCATCAATGAATTCAACAATTTCTTATATCGATTTTTGTAAAAATCTAGCCCTTTTGTTCGCTGAATCATAACTTTCTTTCACCAGATAGGAGAAGCCAAAGTGATTAAACACCTCCACAGATTAAAACACTACCAAGAGATAATTTGAGCGAATCACAAATAAATTCATTCTAAAAACAAAGCGGAATGTTTGTTTGAATAATCAACGCCTTCAAAGCATTGTTCGAAATTTAAAAATTTTCGAAATTAATTTCCTGTTTAAAAATTTACGGAATAAATCTAAACGAAAATTGCATGTTGGTATTAAATTGGTTCGATTTAAGAGTCGAAAGAGGCGTTAAAATATTCCAAATTAAAAGATGCTGGTATATTTAAATTGACCACACAAAAGCAGCAGTTTAAAATAATAATCAAACAATCAATGATGGGCTTAGATTTTTTGTATTGAATTAAAATTTTAGCGTTAGTTTAGCCAAATTAAAGCAACGAAAAGTCGTAGAATTATCAGAGAACTGTTAAAAAACACGTGTAATCCGAGTTGAATATCTTGATGTTAGTTTATATGTAATAAAGTAGATTACTAGAGCCTTTCTTTAAGATTAACACTCCTATACGAGCAAATTAAATTAATAAAGAGGGAGTAAAATGGAGCCTAAGTGATTGCAATATAAGAAGAGATAAATTAAATTGCTCTCTATGTTCTTAATTCCAAATGCCGGGACAGTATTCTAAACACTATCTTGATGTCTATTGATTTCGGTAACTCAACATCTACTTCTACAGTCTTGTTTTTCTGTAGAAATTGAAACAGAAACTTCTATTTGTATGAAAATACAAACTAGGTAGAGATCGTACAAATTATTGCGGCATAATGAATTAATTGAGGCTGTTTATTTGAAGAAAATACAGGAAATACTGCTTTTTATCGCCAACAATCCATTTATAGTAATTATTGTGCCTTACCTTTTTCCATTTATCTGCAATACAAGACTTTAGTATTAGTTTTGATAACTTTGTTCGTATTTGTCTACGTGTGTGTATGTCAGGTTTTTGCTACTGTTGTCGTCAACTCGTGCTGTATATAAAACGAGCAAGAGGAAAGGCCAGCGAACCGTATTATAACACCAAAGAACTCTTCATTTATACTTTTTTTTCAGTTTTTTTAATTGCGGATATACACACATGACGGTTTGGTCAAGGCCGGACTTTATACAGAACAATACCAACAAAAACTCACACGAATTACAATTAGAAGAATTCCCATAATTAAAATTTACGTGTTTCAATTGCAGGTTATCAATGTTTCAAAACTGTAATGTTTCTTACCGGTTTTATTTTCGCCTCGAGTATTGTCTATTTGATCTGTCTACAAGGTGAATTAATGCCACCCTATGGAAATGCAGGTAATTATCCCGAATTCACACAAAATAAGATGTAATTTAGAAGTGTTGGTTTGTAGGTGTTGCGGTCCTTGCCGGCGTTCTCTTCGGTTTGATAACAATGCTCGTACAGTATGTTGGATTATTTGTTAGTGGCTTACATACAGGCGTTTTATTTGGAATAATCTCGTTAGTTGCCACCGATTATACAATTGAAACATCATCGAAAGGTTCAATTTGGACAAGTGTTGCCGTATTATTAACAACAGCTTTATTGTTCGCTGTGCTCAATTTATACTTTCGCAAAAGTAAAATCGCATAAACAATATTGATAATAATGTAGAATAATCAATTTATAGGTTTAACAATTGTCTGTACCAGCATATATGGTAGTGCCATGTTAACAACAGCTATCGATTATTTTATTGAACGTTTAACGTTAATATCATGGTTATGGCAACGGGTTTCTCTGAAACCAATCGAACCACCACCATGCTGGTTCTCATGGTTTATTCTAGCCGCATGGCCGTCGTTCTTCCTCACCGGCTTGATAGTACAATGTACGATAACTGGCCGAGGTATCCATCATGAAATTGCAATCGGTAGAAAGAAACCAAGAGGCGGCGGCAGTAATAGCGGTGATGCTTTGACACGCAGTCAAAATCGTGCTGAAATGCGCCAAAATAAATACAGATACTTATATCAAGTTCGTACAGCTCATGGCGATGTTATCAGTCGAGTAATAAGATTCAACTTACTGGAATTACAATCTGAATATTCATAATTTCTTTTATAGAATTTCGTGCAAGCGATGCAGAAAAAAGAGAACCATCCGAGTAGTAGTTGTAGTAATAGTGGTGGAAATTGTGGTGCTACCGGTGAATGTAGTACATTGCAATCTGATGCGACACATTTAACAATTTTACCAGATTTACAATTGACGGCATATGCAGAAAGTGAAGATGATTGTCAAACGGAAGCTACAACAGCTGTACGACCATAAATTCCAAATCAAAATACAAGAAATTTCGATTCTGCTTTATTTGTTTGTTAGTATCGTTGTACAATTAATTTTGATCGAATTCTGTCTCATATTTAGGACAATAACAATTGTAACAACAAATATTGTGATTGATTCGTAAGAGTTGAGTATTTATTATTGATATATGATGTGATGTGAGACACTGTTAAGAGGCAGGGTGATGTATATCTTAATACTATAATTACTACATTATTACTAATATCATTATAGACAAAGATTGTGTTCTTTTCTCATTATTTTAATAAAAATCTATATTGATATCCCACCAAGTTTTTAAAATTTCGCCTATATCCAGGCAACACATTATACACTATAGAGCTACAATTATCAGTTGATAATCTCTTAGACCACTTGTAACGTTGCCAATACTACCAAATTCTGTCATTGAAGCGAAACTTTATGGTTTAAAATTCTTTTATTCTGCTTTCACAAAATTTAAGAAATGTGATTAATTTTTATCACTATTTCCGATAATTTTCTGGTTTATTATTAGAAATTTTAAAATAGAACCGTATCTAGGTTTACAATCTGGCAATATGGTGCAGTTGCCTGGTGAGATTTGGGGATTTTTGTGCTTATTTGGTGACATAGTTTGACATTTTGTTGCAGTTTTTCTGTGTGTTGTTTGGAATGTTTAAAAGATGCGATAGTAGATTTTTTTTGATATTTTAGACTAATTTATCGTTTTATTTTATTGTTGTTTATGAAAATTTTCGAAAAAAATAATGAGTGCTCAACCTAGTCCAGCAAATCAGACAGTTGAACGAGAGAAAGTCTACCAATGGATACTTGAATTAACAAATCCAGAAACTCGAGAGAATGCCCTTCTTGAGCTCAGGTAATTACTTCTATATCGAATAATTGACGAAATTTATAATAATTGTGTTTGTTTTGTAGTAAGAAACGAGAAGTTGTTCCCGATCTTGCGCCAATGTTGTGGAATAGTTTCGGTATCACTGCAGCCTTATTACAAGAGATTATCAATATTTACCCGGCTATAAATCCACCGACACTTACAGCCCATCAATCTAATCGAGTTTGTAATGCTTTGGCATTATTACAGTGTGTTGCAAGCCATCCAGAGACAAGGTCTCAATTCTTATTAGCTCACGTTCCGTTATTTCTATATCCATTCTTACATACGGTCTCAAAAACACGGCCTTTTGAATATTTACGTTTAACAAGTCTAGGTGTAATTGGGGCTCTCGTAAAGGTATCAAATCTTGTAATTATAATAGAAATTTTAATGATCGATTGATTTTCAGACTGATGAACAGGAGGTAATCAATTTCCTATTAACAACCGAAATAATTCCGTTATGTTTACGTATAATGGAATCTGGTTCGGAATTGAGTAAAACTGTAGCAACATTCATCTTACAAAAGATCTTATTAGATGATAGCGGTCTATCTTATATATGTCAAACTTATGATCGTTTCAGTCATGTTGCAATGATATTAGGTAAAATGGTATTAGCATTAGCTAAAGAACCATCAGCTAGATTATTAAAGCATGTTGTACGTTGTTATTTACGTTTATCGGATAATCCAAGGGCACGTGAGGCATTACGCCAATGTTTACCAGATCATTTACGTGATAATACATTTACTGTTTGTTTACAAGAGGATAAATCAACGAAACATTGGCTATCACAATTGTTGGCCAATTTAGAACAACCAGGTGCTGCTGAATTACGTCAAGGTGGTATATCACCGTTAACTTCACAGTAAATTTTATTCAATTTAAATATAAAAAAAGTGCAAAAGAAACAGGACAAAGAGAGAGTAATGTCGATTCTATTATTTATGGTGACTTTATCGGTTCTACTTTTAACGAAAAATTGTTTATTTCAATAAAATTATATACAAAAGAAGACATTATTTACATCGTAAACCATTTGGATCCTCATTTCTCTCCTATCAAATTTATCCAACATTGATTCGTATCTAATCTATTTAAATTATATAATCGATATTTCCCATAGGGTATCCGAATTTAGAGGAAATATTAATTATATTTTTATAATCCATTATTATAGTAATTAAGTTTTAATTAGTTAATTCTTATACAACACGATTGGTGTATGGATTTTTTTTGCAATTATAATCGTCCCCGCCCACTTTCGTATACAACATGCATTACGTGTACACCTTTTGAATTGCAAATGTCTGCTATATAACGATATACGATATAGGCGCCGACCTTTTCAAAAGGGTAAAAATTCGATAATTCCAAGAAAATTATTAAATATTAAGATGGGAATTGAATCAGTAATATGCCTTTATCTACTTAAAAAATACCAATAACCGAATTTCAAACAAATCTAGACTCATAATTTATTATTTTTTAATCGTGTCTAATTATATTTAATTACTTTACTTCATTAATCGGATTTAAAGTGTTTATTGTCGGATGATTACAACGTTATAATTTTAATTGAACTTTTCGCATAAGTTGATACGCAGAAGGTTTATTTTAATTGAGACTTGACGATATCGTTTTATTTATTTTTGAAAGAATTTAGCCCATTTTATTTTATTTTTTTATTTTTTTTACAATAAGGGCAATTTGTTCTTGTACGTTGATTTAAAGTTTACTTGTTTTTCCTTATTTTTCAGAAAATTGCACCCAAATTTTGTCTATAAACTGCGGATAGCCAGCGTATTTTATTGATATTAAAAATTATTCTTACAAAATATGAAACTTGAGTATTTTTGACGATTCTCAAATTCATGAATCGAAATTAATGCTTATATTGTTAAATTTGATTTCTTAAATTAAAGTAATTTAGGTTTGGAAATCTTTCTGGACACTTCTAGAGAATCTTCTATCTAGCCCAAGTCCCAGGTAAAATTTCTTATACAACTAGAGATCTTTTTTATAATAGTGAGAATTTCCGTTAGAGTATTTATTACCGAATTCACTAATAACGACTGAAAACAGATCTAATTAGACGTGTTCCAAGTTTGGTAAAGTTTATTAAATCGAGAAAGACACAAGCTTGTGTTTTATATTCAAAAAAAGTTAACAAGAAACTCACAAACCAGACAGTATAATGAGAATAGAACGAAAATTTGAAATTATCCACGATCATTGTAGAGTTAATTGTGGAAAATCAACCGGGACAAGCTTGAATTTTACATCATCCACCTAAAAATTCTTCGAAACATAACAGATGCTTATAAAAAATTAAAAGTGGCGTGTGAAAAAACAATAAAATATCCGTCTTTGTAAACGAGAAACTGTATTGAACGGATATAAAACGATGGAAGATATAGGTGGCTAATATAAAAAGTTTTGGTACAAATAGTGGATTAATGAGCAATTTGTTTCAATCATTAGTTCTTTTGAAAAGTTTATTGAACTCCACATAATTAGCGTCTATACTAACTAACTTATGATTGAATTTGTGGACTTTCAAGTCTGATTTTCTTTCGGATGTTTCTCAAATTGACGGAAACAAGCAATTGTATTTGTGCGAATCGTCGAGCTTAAACAAACATCAAAGTAAGAAAAAAACGATAATGAACGCGACTGCTTGAGTGATTATTTTTCAAAAAAAAAACGAGGAAAAGTACAGAAAAACTGGAATTTTATCATTTCTACCTTTTTATGTTACAGATCGAGAGATCCTCGACTAGTCGGAATGCTTGAAGTGATTGAGAAAAACTAAAGTACGGTTCCAGAAGTTTCAACTTTCATCCCTTACAAATTTAATAATGTCTAATGAGTTATTATCATTTACAACTTTCAGTTGTTTGAATTGGAGAATTTTCCACATTTAGAAGTTGAGGTAAGTAGCTCTTTTTGAGCTTACTAGTAGCACTCCTTTAAATTTATTATTAACACTATTGTTACTTAATTTTCCACTGCAGAAAAAATATTAAAACTAAAATATAATTAATTTAATTGGAATAATAAAACTGAAATGATTTTATACAATTTCAATTTTTATAGCGATTATTTCAAGAACGATAATGTGATGCTAGTTATTTTATTCAATATTTTTAGAAATATCGCCAAAAACCGATAAAAATCATTGAACTGATAAGAATTCAAGCGGCGATAAAACGGACAAAATTTAATGATTTGCAGAATTTTTATTTCATAATGGAGATTTATTAAACGCGTGTTTAATTGGTTGCATTCTAATCGTGAATATTTAATGAATTTCACGCAAACATGTCGTCCATTTTATTTACAAAAAAGAACATAACACGCAGGTTAAATGGAGACCAATTTTTATATTAATTGTTATACAAATAACAGCAAAAATTAATTAATTTTATTACATGTTTATTATTGAGTTTAAATTCCAATATTTCTATCTTAAGAATGATTTCTGTTGCTCAATCGAACACGTTTATTAGTCGTTAAAATGGTTGTTTAATATACTCGTTCCATTATAATTCAGTCGACTTGACCGATGTTTATTTTTCTACAGACTTGTATTCAAAAAATATTGAAGATATAATTTCAGAAAAGATAACTTACATTTTTTTAATTTTTCCTATTTTTCTAGTATCAGATGGATGCCAATTTTCGGATAATTTGGCAAGCAAACGTTTTAAGTTCACCACCTTTTTTTTAATTAATTATTTCGAAAAACCCTGCCACCAAAATTTATTTCTGTAGTTTAAAAAACTTGAACACACCTAATTTCAGAAAAAATAACAGATGAGGCATTCCAAACGATTCGTTTTTTACCCTCGTATATTAAAATTTTGCATTTTCTCTAGATTATTGCAGGGAAGTATCCATTTTACTCCATAATTTTGCAGAAAAATGTTTCAAGTTACGTGCAACGTTTTTAATTTATCGCCCCTTTCCTTTATTCAAAATTTATATTTCTGCGTATTTTTGACTTATTTGGAGGAAAATTCGACAATAAATAATTATTTAAATCTATTTTGGCCCTGTGAATGCACGCATCCCTTGATTTGCACGTTAAGAAAATCGTGTAAATTGAAATCGTTTAAAAATTAAAAACACAATTCCTTTTTGTTATTATCTGGAATAGACAATTAAGATGGATTTAAGGGTGTGTTATTGCTGCTTGTGCATTATTCTAATGTTGATTTGATTGCGCTTCAATTGAAAAATGATAAAATGCAAAACAATTATTTATTTTTTTATTTCGTTATGTGAAAATCGTGAAAATTAAGTACAGTGTAAATCGAGGGAGAGATGTATTTTTGGGCGATTTCTCAATTTCAATCATTATTTTGGAAACATGCTTCTATAAAAGTTTTCGAGGGTTAATTAAAATCAATAAATAGCGAGATTTTTGGAAAATAATCGAATATGCTGCTTTCAATAAGAGTTTTGTTTTCGGAATTAAACAAATAATGGGGCGATGATGAGTTGAATGTAAACCATATGGAAATAATTAATTTCCATTCAATTTTTTTGTTGCACACAAACATCTTTATCGTTTTAATTAAATAATTAATTCTCTTTAAATAGATCGAAACAATATGTAGATAGACATATAAATTGCAATCGATTATACGAATATTTTCGATTATGTCTATTTGGTCTATTCTACATAGGTATTTGCGTGTTTTTAATTAAAATACAGTCGATTCCTTTGTTGATACTCCCACAATTACTTGTACATAGTTATAGAAATTGTTAAATATATCCCGAAATATACAACAATAGCTCCTACCTATACTTATAATAACGTTCGTCACTATCATAATTAGATATTTTATACAAAATTGATTTAATTTCGATAGTTATACATACAAAGATAGCTAGAGGGAGAACGATAAAGCCGAACAACCACTTTCCCTCTACATACATTCATAATGAAAATCTTCAACTTTTACTTTCATCGATGTTAAGCATAGACATTATATATAGGTGGATAGATAGGTGGTCGACTATGTATAGGTATATAGATTTGAAGGGTCGTTGTCCACCCCCTTATATCGGTATTCCCCGACTAAATACCCCTTGAATTTCAGCCCGCGTTCAACACTGATTGGTGGCTATTTAGACGCCATTATAAATTGGGCGGGAAATTTTCTAACTCTAGTGGTGGTGGTAGATTGTTGTCTCAACATACCGAGTATTTCTACCCCTAGAACGTACACCGAACTTCCCCTAATTTCGTTAGTGTATATAGAAAAAAACAAGCAGCTTTCCAGTAGGCGTTTGCTATGATTTTTTGTGTTATTTCCAATACAAATTCTCTTTATATACTTTCACTTGTATTTTTTTGGTTTTGTTTGGTTTTCAGTGCATCGACGTCGGCGTCGTTGTATCGTTTTGTGTATTCTGAACGGTCATTGTCGAGGTCTGAATCGCTTTTAATAATATTCAAACAACCAGACATTGGATCCGTGATTTATACGATCGAAAAAATTCTCAGGGTAATGTCTGTAAATTGTGGTAAACAAATAAAACCAAAAATACGGTTTTTTGGCGTTTTGCTTTTCGAAAAAAATTGGAAAAAACAACACACACACACACACACACATGCACAGAGAGGAGTCGTGAATAAATTGTAAAGTTGTCGACCTCTATCCGATACAGGAAAAAAATCAGAGGTGCACGACCTGAAAGGACAAAAAGCGACTGATTCCAAATTATTTTCACAATGATAAAGTGATCAATTTTATGGCGAAAATACAGTCGAGATAAATAAACAGAATTTGGCATGTTTGACAAGATAATTTTACGCTATCTTACACATTTCTTAAATTCTACAGGAATCTGTTTATGCATTTGTTTATAGTTTTATGTCTTGTTATTTTTATCAACTCACAAATCAATATTTGACACATTTCCAATTCGGCTCCAACAATGAAATGTACGAATTGAAAGATGAAACAACACTTACAATACATTCTGTTGTATTAGGTTACCTTACCTAATTCTAATAATATTTCTCCACTATCATCGAATTTCATTGGGACGAAAACTGGAACCGTCCTCTAATTTTTCCCCATTAGTCGACTCATCTAATTTACAACTTTACAATCCTCTCTATAAATTAGACTAATTGTATTAATTAGCAATCGCTATAGATCTTAAACTAATCTGATTTATTTCGATCCAATTCTGTTAGCTTTTTGGACTAAATTTTCAACGTATTTGTCAGTTAAAATCAATTAGATGCTACAAAGTTTGACAAGCTTGTTGTGACGGCTTATCAAAAACTAAATAAGGTTTCAAACTAGACGAAAAATGTTTACAATCAACGATTTTCTAGAATACTTCTCTGTATTTCGATTTGCTCGTTTTACTGGTCCAGGCCCGGACCGGACAGGGTGGATAGGCCGAGCTTTTCGCCGGGGCCAACCGCCATTAGGAGGCCCATGCCATTGTCTTTTAAATTTAAATTTATGAAAAATAATCAACCAGCAATTTTAAATAATCGATATCTCGCTTATTTTTGAAAATAGCACAAAATTTAAAACACATTTTTAAAGAACATTTCAAGGTGGATCGAAGGATTTTTTAGTTTCAGGAAATTCCAACTGAATTTTGAGTTACAGAGCAAAATTGTTTAACATCTTTTTTCGTAATGTTTTACAATATTTTTACATTTTTCTTCATAAATTGACTAATGTTATTTATTTTTCAATAATTCTGCTAGAGTTTATAGAAAATGGAAAGCGTTTTTCCCAATATTCAAGAAATTTCCCAATCGGTTTGCTAGTTTTCCGGGAAATCACTAAAAAGTTATGCCGTCTTTAATATTAGTGTCTGAAAAAGGCCAATATTTAATAATCGATTACTTATTTTCGTAAATATTGCAATGAGTAAAACATAGAAGGAGCATTTCAAGGAGTATTAGAGAAAATCTTTCGTTTTGGAAAATTGCCCTTGTATTTGAATTTATAGACGAAAATCTAGGGGCGTGATTTTTTCTATATTTTTGCATATTCTTCTATATTCTCGCCGATTATTTAGCCCATCTTATGAATTTGCGAATGACTTTTGTACAGTAATTAGAAAATTGAAAACGCTTCCTAAATCTTGAAGAAATTTTCCAACCGGCTTGCTAGTTTTCCGGGAAATTACCAAAAATTAAAGGGTTTGTTTTCCATATTTAGTGTCCCCAACATTTAAATACCTAAAGTAACATTAGAAGAAGAATTTTAAGGAGCATTTGATTGCGAGAAAGTTTCTTGTTTTGGAACATTGCACCTTGAAATCCTTCTAATTCGGCTTCGGTCATTAGAATCTATTTGGAAAACAAGCGAGAAACCGTTCGTCAAACAGCATTTGTCGCACGTCACGTCGATGAAGATCTAGTGCGAATTTTTGAACCGCCACCGGGGCTAAAATGGTCCAGATTAGAGTTTATCAGTCTTGAAGGAATTCGATAGAAATAAAGTAACAATATTGAATTTACTCTAAGAATTAATCAAATTCCAAAATTTTAAGAAATATGTATTTAACAATCTACAAACTAATAAAAGTTAATAGAACAAAGGTTGTAGAATTGTAAATTTGAATGAGTACGAGCACATCTGGTCCGACAATTACTCAGTATCTAATTAACTCTTTTAATCACGACTATAATTGAGACACCTGATCACATTCCAACTTTATTCTCGATCTATTTATCTTATTATTATTGAATAATAGACAATTTTTGATATTTCTTATCTTATTTATCAGCGAATACCCTGTTTGAGGTACAAATTCTACTTCACCTTGATCGTTGATTTCGATATGAACCAAAATTATCACTTTTAACACCAACAGAATAGAAACATCAGGTTTGAAAATTACCCAACTCCTTCACAACTACTACACACATTTCTAAACACAACACTAATTGCACTAATTATAGAGAGAAGAGAGTACTAGAAAAGACAGTATTCTAAAAAAAATCGTCTATAAATAGACAACTATTCCGCTAGTTGTTTATCGGTAGTATTTCCACAATAGGGGTAGTTTTTCTAATATCCACAACTCAAATAACAAAACATAGTACAGGTCGGTTGTTGTTCGCTTTTTTTGTTGCTGTTAGATACCCAAAACTGAGCCGATTCGAAAATGCATCAACAACAAAATAATACAGCAGATGTTTCTAGAAGTAGTTGAGTCTATGACGTCGAGTCTATTTCAACTGAATTTGTTCAACAATAATCCCTAGAGCTTGTTGCCCTCGAAAATAAGGGTGGGTGGTGATAGTCTGATAGCGAACGAACGATATTTTAGAATATTTGCAATCGAATCTATAAAAATTCGTTTAATATTGGATGATACTAGTTGGAAGATTAATTAAAAAATTGATAGAAAATAATTAAATTTTATTGTCGGTATTTTATGGATATGTCGGGCTACCATTGCGCAAATAAGATTGCATACAGGAGTGCATACAGGCGCAATTGCTATTGGCCGTTCGCAATTGCAATATGTACATAGTTACACCAATCGCAAACGGCGTTGCACTCATTGCATATACTTTTTTACATACCCAAACAATACAGAAATACATACAAACATCTGCAAATCACATTCAACTATATGCATGCAAGTATATAAACATACCTACCATTACGGCCAAAAATACAAATAAATCGTCCATTTATTCGAAAATGTATCGATATCTGTTATCAGTAAGATAAATCGCCCCTATGGCGCCTTTATCATAACGTTATCGAAACTACAACGAAAAATTCCTGTGGGAAACCCGATGGTTTTCTAATCCACACCATCTGCATCTAATCTAGTCTTCGACCGACAATACAAACGGTTTTAGTTTTGTCCCATATGGGAATACGGGGCGGTTAATCTAACCTTTTGACATTGCGATTATACCTGGATCTAGTCCTAGACAAGACTATGAATAGAGAAAAATAGACCGGCCGTTATCTATTGTCGGTATTAGGGGGTAACAGTGGGAAATAAATCGAGTTATCAAAATTTTTAGCGTTGTTGTTAATTTTATCGAACAATATAAATCAACGATTAATGTCATAATTTATAATGTAAAGAAAACGGGCCCAATATAAATTGTGCTATATGGATGTATAATAATCAGGAACAGACAGTACTCGTAATGGAATCCTGCAACGGAATCCCTGCTACAACCCTTTCTGCCTACAGAAAAAAATATATTTATAAAAACCGGTCTTGAATACTTATTATTACTTGTTAGGAATGATAAATCGATTTTTAAATATACATCCTTTATATTTGTACCATGTTAGCTATATATAGCGTATTTATTTTTACTTTGTTGGTTATTAAAACGCGAATAGTAAACATTGTCTAAAAATATCAATTTTTCTAATATACAATCGAAAATTCCAACCCGCGACCGTCTAACTCCTAATTAGAGCTTAATTAGAAGCGTGAAAGTTTCAATTTCTTCACCCCATTTGCGTGTAATTATTCGTCGATAATTCAAGGGCGCAATTAAAAGATTCACTTCCAATAAGTTGCGACTTTGAGAGAATTATTTGCAGCTAAAACTGGATGAAATCTGGAATGATCCACTCAACTGCTGTGCGAGTCGGATAAATTTCCAAAACGAGACATCTCTCCGTTTTCATTGTTGAAATCTTGGAGTATCGGCAATTTGTCCACCATATTTCCCATTTCGTTAACATGGAGCGGATCAAAACACTACGACTTATACAAAAGGGGTCAAATATGCGGAACCGGAACTGAAGATGTATAAATAACAATACCGTTGTGCAGAAAAGAGGGATAAAAATGAACAAGTTTTGCGTTTTTTCCTCTTCCACTTGGCCATTCTCCATTGTCGCTGTCGGTCTTAGAATTTCAAATCGATTTTTTTCTCGTTAAATTCCCATTTAATCCAAGTCTGATGATACAAGAAGTCTTGTCGAATCTAGTTTTTAATCCCCGTCTAATCTCATGTGAAGGATCAAATTTCACACCCTTATTAACGTACAAAAAGCAAAGCGCCAACAATGAAAATTATACAATTTAACCCTCGAATTTTAATTAAAACAAATTCTAACGAATGTTGTAAAAAAATAAAACAATACGAATTTAAAACAATAAAAAGTAAGTGATTTGAAACAACCACTTAGGCCCCGGAGGGATTCGAACCCTCGATCTCCTGTTTACTAGACAGGCGCTTTAACCAACTAAGCCACGGCGCCTCGTATTAATTTTCATTTACAAACCCAATTACAAACATCAATAATTTATAAACTTTTTAGAACCATAAATTTCGCTTTCAGTTGGTTCATTTTGAACAAAAATCGTAAAATTGGTACTTTTAGTTAGATCAATTCCAATATTATACCAGACGTAAATCGATAGTAATTTAAATTAATTTAATTTTTGTTGTTAATTATCGGTAGTAACGCAAATATTGCGCCATTGTAGCGCTATCATTTGGATAACTATTGATTTTTTTTGTCAAAAAGGTTTGTCTAGTTGAATTGTCGATTTGAAATTCGCGCTTTTGTAGCGATCATAGTGTGCGCATGTCAATCAAGTTATTTCGAAGTAGTGGTGGTGTTCTAGTATGTGTCTGTAAATTTTCAAAAAAATCATTTAATTAATTATTAAATTAATTAATTAAACAGTTGCGTAATTAATTAGTTGCTAATAATTTTTGGAATAATTATAGTCAATTTAAAAAAGAAAACAAATCAATAAACAAAAAAAATATAAACATATGACTACCACTACTACAAATACATTAAACAGTGCCCTTAAAGTACCCCCAATTGCTATGAGTAAATTGTATATTGGTAATTTACCACTTGATACAAATGAACATACATTAAGGGAATTATTCGCCCAAGAAGGTGTAACTTGTACGAATATATCGTTGAAACGTGGTGGATATGCGTTCATTGATTGTCCTGATCAATCGTCGGCTGATAAGGCTATCGATAAACTTTGTGGTAAGCCAACAATGACCAATCGATAATCAGTCTAGAAATTTTAACATAAATATTGGAATTTCTTTGAATTATAAATAATTATTACAATGAAATAACCTAAAAATTGTTATGAATTCGCAGTGTTGAATACAAGCCACGTGTTTTTGTACCGGCTGCGCAAGCCAATTTTTACAACCAATGCACGTTTCTATATCGCCTATTCTATGTAGAATATCACTGTTATTATCATTATTATTATCAATTTAAATGGATGGAAATTTGTTGAATTTTTTGGGTTTTTTTCTTTGTTTGTTTTGATCTGTTCTAGGGTATCGGCTAAATGGTCGTCTACTAGTCGTCGAACCCTCATTGGCACCAGTCAAGAAAAGGTCAGTATTTTTGTTTATTTTGTTATCAATTATTGATGTACGGAAATTTTCGTTTTATTTAAATTTTAAAAATATAAATCAAAATATCGTATTTTTCCAAATATTTTAACACTGTACCACAATGAGGTATGTACCGGGAATAATACTTTTTATTATTCATTCAGTTATTAGATTATTTTTTAATTTTTAATTGAGCTTCCGTGTCGGGATCAAGAGTTTTGATGCTTTTTCTTCAGCACCTCAAGACTGTTGCGGAAAAATTATGATTAACATTTTCCAACCAATATTTTTCCAGTCTATCAATTTCATCCCTTTCAGACTCTTCCTCTAGGGTGGAAATGTTGAAAATGTGATGGATTTCAGACCTGGACTTCTGTAAATTTTTCTAAAATAAAATAGTTCCTAACAGGGTCGGCTCGTGGGGTGAAACATGCGAGGGCGGCATTTTTTATTCAGTAACTATAACAAAAATGGTTCAAAATCTGGACTTGCAGGGTCTTAAAACGATTTATGAAAAAATGAAGATTAAAAAGTTGCTACTAAAAGCAAAAGAAGAGAATTTGAAAATCTAGTCTTAAGTTGGAAGCTTTCTCTCCCAAAACTGAAATAAAAACAGGATTTTATCCTTAAATTTGTCTCGATAAGGCGCTTAACATTCGGTTTTTCTATAATTATGTAGCAAAATTAGTTTGAAAAATTGGTGGTTAATGCTGAGTGTCTCATGAGATTGTCTCAAAATCTGGAGCCAAAAAATCGAAAATTCTAAGTAAAAGAAATATAAACGATTAAATTAAGAATGGCCGAATTTGCCAAAAACTATCATAATTTAGTACCAAAAGCTATTAAAATTTGGTAAAGATTAAAGAATAAAACTAAAAGTTCCTTTTTAACAGCAAAATTAACTAAAATGGATGAATATGTCAAAATCTAGTTGTAAGTTGTAAAAAATTTCTCAAAAAGTGCATAAAACTCAAGATTTTATCCTTGGATTTGACTCCATGTGTCTAACTTGCTGTTTTTTTACAATTGTTAAGCCTAAATGGCCAAACAACTCTTTCAATTGTACGAAATATGTTGAAAATGTTATAAGATATTTATTGATCTAAAAAAGCTGATTAAAGCTTCTTAATTGATTGAAATAAACGGCTAAATTAACAAAATTGCAGGCTGTACAAGAATATTTAACTTCAAGTCTTGGTTACGCAGTGTCGGAACTTGGTTTCCTTATTTTTTTAAATTGAACTATCATCAGATATAAAGTATGAAGAAAGCTGCGACTCTAATCACTATTGTCATGGTTTACTGCAAGGTGAAATATCGTTGTGCATCACCTAGGTGCTATCGTTAGCTGAAATTTTCAGTCTAAGGCTGTTCGTTTTTTGGTTGAATTGATTTTCAGTGTACAGATAAATTTTCAATTTGTGCCTTAATTATGTGAAAACCAATTTTCTAGGGGATTTCTTTTGGAGACATTCCCAAAATGTATACGATGGTTTTATCTATCTGTATGTATACCATTCCTATTACTGTTTCTATCGCTCTTTCTCTTTCTTTTCGTTCTTTTTTTTTGGTCAAATGACAATAGAAACCATGCACCTGGATTCCTTTGTTTGGTCTATATAGGTACGTTTTCGGTGCATATCTATATAATGCAGAAAAAAAGGTGGTCAATGCCATCCGCCAAAAACAGGGCATATGTATATATATACCTACATAGATCTATACACGTATATATTTAGGTATAGGTATGTGTCAGTAACAGAGCAAGCCAAAAAAATAAAGGTAAGAAGGACAAAGATAGAAAGAGAATAAACATCACACAATCCCTCTAACTACTTCTCGGAAGTGGCTCGTTTTCATTTATATTATACCGACTTGTAAAGCAGACTGGTGCCATCGACTTAGCAATAGTAGTAAATAGAAGAAGATGAAGATGAACAAGAGGGAACAAAATAGAAGATGTGAAAAGAAGAAAAAGAACAACTTGAAGGAACAAAAAATAAATAAATAAAACCGACAAAACCTATTTCTAACATGCTTGAATTCTTTGCTTAATTTTTTTTATACCTTCGAAAATTGACGATAGTTGTTGCCTTACCAGGACAGACATAGTGTAATTATTTATACCACTTCCTTTTATTATTAAGGGTGGATTTCACAGCATCAAAGGATAGATATGTAATAATTACAATATAATTACTAGTTTATTAACTTGTTGCATGTCAACTTTTAACGAATGTTGTTGCATTCTAAAATGATTCAGTAAAGATAAATGTTGATATCATTATTATGTAGATTGTAGTAGACAGGTTAATAGTTGTATAATTTTCTTGGGGGGTAAATTTCGGAAATTTCCAAAATTTCGTTTTTAATTTGTTTGTTACAGAAACTCATTAAACAGTATCCCCGACGTACTACAACGTGTACATATTGGAAATGGTTGGATGTAAGTAGATTTGATTTTCTCGCTTTTATTTGCTTTTTTTATCAATTTTATGTTGAATTTGTAGATAGATATCTATGTAGAAATGATTTTTAAAATATCGAATAGTAAGAATTTTTTGATAAAGCATTGAGTGTAGATTGTTGATAACTCTCATCTTTGTAGATATTTTCAATTTTGGTTTCTCTATCATGAATTTATTTGAATTATCGAAAATTTTGTTGAGTGTTTTCAAAATATTTTAGTACATATTCGTATTGTTGTTATTGTATTATTTAGGGTAGTAAAGTGGAAGAAAGTAAAATTCATCCTTCGAGAGGGTGATTTGCTTTTTAGGGGGAATCTGTGTCAGAGTGAGAGCGTCCTTGGAGACGTAATGTCGAGGGCGAGGCTGTTGATTATCGATCCGAGTGGCTCTGCTTCCAAGCAAAACCACCTCCTACACTACTACCACATCATCATAATCATCATCTTGTAGGGTTTATTCTTTATATTCAGTTTCCAATTTCTATTCTACATATAGAATTCTATATAAGATCCTATACTTAATTAATTTCTATTAATTAAATATGAACCTCTAAGGAATCCAGTATTATATTACCTTTGACTTTTTTGGTGTGTTGGAAAATTTTTTCCAACTGATGGTTGTAGTCAACCATATGGTCCGTGATATATAAATGTATAGTGTATGTTTATACGTATATTTTTGGCAAAAACCAATAGAAACATATAATGCCCAATGTTGTAAGCCTAATAATTAGTAACTCGTGTGTTCCAGGAAAGAGCTCGCTAAATAATAGGGTTTCTACATAAAAAATACGTTTATTTAATAATATTGAGCACAAAGTTGAGTACCAGAATTTTATTTCCGGTAGTCGTATGCTTGCCTTTATAGTATTTTAGTAACAATGCAAACAAGTCAAAAATATGGGGACAATAATTACAATTAATTCTATAACTGTAGATAATAACTACAATTTTAGTATTGACTTTGTTGATTTTTTTTGATTTTCTGTACAATTTTTGAACGACATTCTAGAAAGTTTCATGTTTTACCTGTTGAAATTCATCAAGAATTTTGTATTTTTTGCTTGTAAAAACATACCACTTTTAACACAACACTCACTGTTTAAAACTTAACGGTATAGGAACTTTTTCGAATGAAGGTTCAGGTATAGAGAGAACTCTGTTTTGGTTAAGTTAGGTAAGGAATGAAGACCAGTTCCGGATACATACAGCAATTTACAGCATCATTATCTTCATGTTATTTTTGTTGAAGAAATGTTTTTATCTTCTTCCATCATATAGCCTCTTCTAATTTAAAACTTTATCGAATAGAAAGAGTCAACATTAGTGTTTGTGTCTATGGAATTTATAGAATGTGTTTTCTATGTGTGTGTTAGCTTTGAAAATGCGGTGGAGGCAGGGGTGTATAAGACACTAAAAGACAGCCATGCAGGCGGACTAAAAGACAATAAAACCGTAAACAAGCAGTAGAAGATTCCGTAGACAAAAGGGAATTGATTAAAAATACAAATCTAAAATGTGAAATATTACGAATTTAATAATGGCGGACCGTTCTTGCTAAAAACGATAAAAAAACGTAACATTGAACTTGTCTAATAATTATCTGTCTAGGGTGAATGTTTATCTTGATTTTAATTATTTTTTTCGGAATTTTTTTCTTTTAATATTAACCACCTGTCACTTGTCTTTTTGTTTAACATACACGAATCCGGGAATTCGTTTACTAACACATCTGACGAATATTCAAACACTATTATTCACCTATACATACTCTTTATATAGATAATATACGGTATATATATGTATATAATATACTTCCACAGGAAGTCGTTTGGTGTTTAGACAAAGACGACGGTCTCCCCGAAACTTAGTCGTCAAATTCCCCTTAGTGCCCCGTAGAACCCTTGGTTCTAATTCAATCGCTTGAACAGTTCGTAACGGATTTAGAATTTTGTATAGAAATATTCTAAATATTATTTCGCCTTCTAATATTTATCAATCAATTTTATGCTTTTCTGTATTTTTTTATTGAGTAGATTTGTTTGTATTTTAGAATTAGTAGTTTTGTGCTTTTTTTTATTGGCTAAATTTAGTTAATTTCTATTCAATTATCTCTTCTAGGGGTACGGGAATTTCTGGTCGCTGAGAATTGTATGTGGAGATTAAAAAAATTCGTCGATTTTGTATTGTTGTTATCATCAACGATTGAAAAGTTGTATTTTTCCTGCATTTATCAATAAAATATTTTCAGTTTTTTATTCTCGTTTTAAGACTGCACATTTTCTAAAAATATTTTGATTAAAAAAATCCAAGTCGGTGCTTGTGCAAGAATTTGGGTGTCTATTTTTGAAAATATCATTTTTTTGTTGTTTTAACGTTGGCTGCCATTGATGCGGCATTTTTTTCGAGTGGTGGCTTCCACTGTTGGAGAGACGCCGGCGTCGCGCTGCCACCGTTGCTGCATTTTCTATTTACCGTCTAGGCTGCCACTACATACATATTATAAATTAGTGCACAATAGTGGGGATGGATTGGGTGTACAGTGGGGTGACGTGCGGTTTTCATTAGTACAGGGTGGGAGAGTGGGCGTGTTCGATGCGCCGATTTGGACAAGCGACAGCATCTCACAGAGCCGAACTTAGTACGCATTTAGCTCGTATTTAGAGTGATATGTTGTGTTACGTCATTTTTCCGAAAAGGACTTTTTGGTTTCGCTTTCAAAAGTGACCCTTTTTGACTTTATCCGGATTTTGTGTATATGTCAATCAATTCTTTCATCGGGCTACGAAAAAATCGAATTTAAACAATTGTTGTTTTTTTTGTTGTTCGCCGATTTTTCTTGTTTTATAACCAAAATACGGTTGAATTAGATTACGATTTTGTTTTACACGTTTAGGAGAATTTTTGGGGAAAATCCTACGTTATGTTGTGACGAATTCAACATTATCATTATCAACATCATCATCATCATCACTGTGCTTTATTTCTTTCATTCGTTGTGTTTCATTTCGATCAAGTTGCGTCGCTCTTATCAGCACCGTTGTCATTGTCGTCGTCGTCCTCGTTCTTCTACCGTATTATTCTTCATCCGGTTCATGTTGATGAGTTCTTAGTGTTATTGGAGGAGTGGTCTGCGTGTGTTGAAATAAAATTAGAGAAAGAAGCCGGTATTTTTACTACAACCAACTTATTATTGAATTAAACACCCGAAGACTGATTAGATTTAAGGAGTTTTTTTTAAGGAATTTGTGTGTGTGCAAGTGTACTATTGACAGTGCTCCATTCTAAATTACTACCGTATTTATAAGTGTGACTGTGTTTTAGTGTGTGTGCATTACAAATTTCTTGCGGATTTATAATAGGGATCTACAATGGAAAAATACCAGGAGCAGCAGGAATCCGATGACCATGATCAGGTTTATGAGGCTGAAGATCCTGAAACTAGGTGAGAGAAAAATCTTGATGTCTAAAAATTAATGAAAACGAGCGTGTGAGTGAGTCAGTTATATCTTGTATATAAATGTGTGCGTGTGTATGTTTAAATTATACCCAAAAAAGCCTCAAGAGCAATGCCCTTTAAAACTTTTAAATCGCGCTATGTGTGACCTCGCGTGCTATAATTTTTCGGTCTATATTCATTTTTGATAGATTTTCCTTTTTTTGGAAAAATCGCAAAATTCGAATATCGCCCATTTCCGTTGAACCGGATATGGAAAAATTCAACCGATTGAGCTAAATTGTCGATAATTTATGGAAATAAATTTTTATTTTACTGATTGAAGTTTCATTGGAAATATTTCCAAAATATTCCCCATTAATTTATTCACCCAACTAATTATATTGGTAATAAAAGGATGGATGTGAGTCATAGTTTGAATATTCCTAGAACCTTGGCTCTGATAATCAAGTTGAATGAATGAATAATAATTTCAATATGTAACAAAACGTACAGTAGATAATTGAGATTTATGAATCAAAAATTCAGATTGTTGTCTCGTTCTTTTGCACAATTTCTATGAATTGATTTAGACGGAACTGGTTCCTGTTAAAATATTTCATAGGTATATCTATTGACAGTGTCTCGCTAATTTAAATAAAGATTTCTAAGAATCGTCAAATTTAATAGAAATTGTATTCGATTTACGCGCCATAACGGCACGTGTAATAATATCGACGTATACTACGTGGGTGGCTGTTGTTGTTGTTGTTAGTTGAGGGGTGCATGTTTCAATCGATTCGAAAATTCGGTTGCCTCGTGTATCGCTATGCATGCACACATTGTTGCGTTTCTATTCTCCCCTTTTGACAAACACCTATGTCCTTGTCGTCTGTCAGAGAAATATAGAGATAAAAGCAAAGGGTTGCTGACCTAATTGACTATCTATTACTCTCTAGGGTGGTCACAAATATACACGTGCAAATGTGAAAGTATCTCTGTATACGTTTTCTTTCACGCTATCATTATGACTTTTTTAGTACCGCCCACTAGCCAATGTTATGTGTGGTGAATTGTTAATGGGTCTGTGTCTGCGTGTCGGTTTTTTTTCTGGAAGAAGTTCAAATTTAAAGTAATAAGAAAAAAACATTGTGCTATTGAAAGGGAAACTTTGATTAGTCTACAAAGTTAAGTGGAAGTGCAAAGACCTGAAATCTGGATAGATATCGATTTTGGTGGGAACTTTGAAAGCTTACAAGAATGCAATTGGAAAAAAATCGTTTACAACATTTGTTATAAATTCCACGTTAAATTAACACCAATGAAATATTTTTCCAATCTAAAAGTATTGAATAACTGTACCTAAATGTAAGATTTGGTTCTCAGAATTTTTGAGGACTTGCTTTCTCTACCTAAATTAAATACAATTACAAAACAATCAGATCCAGTTGTTATTGCTTGATTTTTATTTTATTGACTACTTCTTTATTTGTCTTTAAATTCTTGTCGTGGCTGCTGTTCGCCCGTCCTGCTGCCAGTTGTTTACTTGTTGTGTTTCTTTCTCATCTCATAAGATGCCCAACTATAATAACAACTTAGCAAGCGCACAGTAGATGACGGCCGGGGGCCGGCTTGATGACGGTTTTGTGTTCATCGATTTCGTTTAAGGCGAATTCTTTAGATGCCGCAACCAATAGTTTTCTCACGGTATGTGTTGTGTTGGCTCTCCGTTTATGGCCTTCTTATGATAGGTAATGTAAAAATAACTGCCCTGCGGTAATGTCTTGATCTAGTTCCTCTATAGAACTATATCTAAATAGAAATTATGAAGAAGAGAATTTCTAATATGCTTAGATGGAAGTAAAAAGGCAATTCTACGAATAGATTGAACAATCGGACCGTTGAAGAAGTGGGATGTTCGACCATTCATGAGTGTGTAGTAGTTTCATTCAAAATGAAATTGTTTCGCGAACGTATTTACGAGTATAGTTCGTTAACATGAACCTGAATCTGGTCTTTCTACCTTTACCGTATGGAATATCGTGCAAAATATTTTACAATAATTACAAGACTTTCTCTACCATTAAATTGCCGATTTCTAGAAAACCATACGAAAATTTCATGCAACATTGATCGAAAATAAACTTCCCATACATAATAGTTTTGTTAGTTATATTTTTTTAGTCTATAAATTTTAGGGTGGTTAAAGTTGTATATAGTATACGTAATATAATGGTAGGAATTCCTAGAACGACGACCATTTAACTGCCAAATTTTTCGTATAGCAAAAGATCCGGTCGTTAAAATGTCCCTCCCCACTTCCCCTTCAAAAACCAAATAGAAGAGGTGTGTAGAGTTGTATACATATATACGGTTTATATGTGTGTGTGTTGTTGCTGTTCATTCTCTTTTCAGGGTTCGTTTAGCCACATAACAAGGAGGGCCAACAAGCAACCAGCACAGTTCAAGGTTATGCCACCCCTGCACCGCTCTGCCTCTCTCTAACTGTTAGCTAAGCTTGCTGGTTTGTTTGCTTGCCCAACTTTACTCCTCTATACCTACAATTTTAGTAAATTTAGTCCAAATAAAACTACCAGATCTGTGAAGGTATAGTACTGAGATCAATGGATTAAAGAGAAAAATCAATTACACCCTCGTTTTTTACAATTCTAATGCTTTATTGTAGCTTATTTAGATTGTTGACTAGTTTATTTGTGTACCTACTGCCAAAGAGTTTCCAGTTGTAGAAACAATTTTATAATGAGTATTTGATGCACCCTGATCTTTACTCTGGTTTCTGGTTATGTACAATAACGTCTTGTTGATTATAGTATAGGTATATGTATATGTAGTATGTATAAACGTTTTAAATAGGTGGTATGTGTGTAAATGCACGAGAAGGGAGCAGCTGCGAGATGGGCCAGTGCACATTCATGAGGCCAGCAGCAGTGGCTCTTAGACACACGCCACCAGTCACCTGCCACTTGGCACGGGCTATACAAGACATCAAATAAAACAACCCTGACCAAAAAACAGGGAAAAAAATCCATGGAAATATTCCAATTAAAAAATACACCAAATGGATTGGTGAAGATTAAAAATATCAACAAGAGCCAAATAAGAACGTATCATATTGAATTGATTATAGTTTACACTACAAATAATTCTACTCGTTCATTTTATACCACCATCAAATCTTAATTATAGTAGTAATTAATAATATATAATAAGAGAAGGGAAAATGTAATGTTTCGATCTTCCTTCCTTCCATTCATTAGTTCCTACTAGTTGCATAACGTTCGGTTTTTTCGAATCCCTTGGAGAATTGTTTTAGATGCGTATACGCATCCTAACAATGCGTCACATTGCCCTGTTTCCCATTTTCATACCGTCTTTCCCGTTACTATTCCTCTCTTCCTCCCACATATACACTCGCAATAACGTACGTCGGTATACTTAAATAGATACATTTCGTTATTGATGTAGGAGAAGAGGTATGCGTAAAATGTAAACTGTATAGTGTGTACGAGGGAGATATAACGATTCGTTTAAAAGAGAGACGTTTTATTGATTTTTTCGTGTAGAGCCTGGCCAGACTCAATGTTGTCAAGGAAGGAAGGAAGGCTGGCTGGCAGGCAAGCAGTACACAAAATCGAGACCATTCGAAATTTTTAGGGGACCTTCCACGATAACAGTAATAATAATAATAGTAACACCATCGTGGTGACGTAAATGTGGCACGTGATGCGTGACGCAAGAAACAATCCAATGTGTTATCATTAAAAAGAGATATATAATAGTTTTTTTTTATTTTCGTTTGTAATCGATAAACTTTCTCCTCTCTATTTAATTTTTTATGGATGATTGGTTGTGGTTTATTAATTGAACGCTTAATTTCGTCCGATATTAAAACTGGAGGCTTCGAGGATGAGAAACTCCATTCATCTCCACAAGGGTGTACTTTTTTTTGTTGCGTATCGATAATCGCATAGTCAAAAATAGTCGAGTATAGGTCCAAATTTAGAGCACTCCGTAATTTTTAGAGCATTTTTGGAAAGTTGCTATCAGTTGAATTAGGGGAAATTTAAATAGTCAATAAAAATTGTTTATTTTTGGTAGTATCGCTTGGGTATTCGTATCGGAGGGAATGTAAAGGTGCGAAATTCGGGTTTTACGAGCTTATTTTCAATTAAATTCAAGTCACAGTTAGCAACAATCTCAATTTTATTGTACAATTCCTTTTATGTTGATTCCATTAAATTTTATATAAAGCTTAAATTGTTCACATACCAAATTTTTTTGGCCAATACAAGAACAGAGAAGTAGAAACTTGTTTGGTGTATAAAGGCAACTTGAAAATTCCAATAAGTTTGTAAAATATAAACAGGGGAAAAGTTGTTTATCGGTATTGATAAAATCTGACAATATGACAATATGTTGGTAGTTTAAATTATAAAGCTATTGGAAAAAAAATCAAAGTTTACTTGAATGTTTTAGTAGGTAAATGCGATTTCGATCGACTTCTTTTTGATAAAAGCTCTAATAGTTCCATTTATTTGATTTATCGCCAGTAATTAGCGTACACTTATCTTTGACGTATTTTCAAATAAATTTTGTGTACAATAAAGCAAATTTGAATCTACCAACTTTTGTCAAGAACCACAATACAAATCGTCAAAAGAAGACCCTTTTGCCACTTTCCAAATTGAATTCGCTGCTTTTCAATTGAATTGTCCGCTTTTTGGCAAGTTTTACTATAGAATTGTCAAAAAGAGAATATTCAAATACCTTTAACCAGTTTAGAGATGAATTCCTTTGATATATTTAAGGCCGAAATCGCTTTTTAGCCCAATTTGTTTAAACAGGACCTGAAAAGGGTTTAATAATAGACAGTTTCAGCATACCTTTCGGTGAATTCTAATCTAAATTTTGTCAACTATATAGTTCTAACTATAACTAATAATAGTTCTTGAAATATTTTCGATCAATACATTTTGGACTGAATTCGTTTTTTCCAGTTTCTTCCAGTCGTAAATCATGGATTTTGAACCGATAAAACCATAATTTGAGGCCCTATTTCGGGATCTATCCACTTATGTAGTCAAGTTTGGCTCCACTGTGGCACAATTCGACATTTTGTCGAAAAATGCTTAATTCTTATTTAAACAAAGTCTTAATTTTTTGATTTTTTGATTTAACGGGACGCTGCAGTCCATAAAAGCCTTTCCTAAATCCGCCCCTGAATTAAACTTGAAAAGCTCTCAAGGTAGTTGAATGTAATAAGAATAGTTGAATGTAGTATTATTATTACTGTACGGCTCGTAAATTGCAACCTATAGGGACCTATTTATCTCTGGATGCGTCCCTGCCTTCTCCTTTCAATAACTGATCAGGTTATTTGCGGCAATATAGATTTTATCCACTACCAATTTTTTTTCTTTTACTTTAGAATCGAATTACTTGAAAGAACTAGATCGATTTTAAATTGGGTTTGTTAAAAATTCAATAACATTGATGATTTTCTCTTATTGGTAAAATATGCAATTATTCAATAATTTATTAATTTTCTTATCCAATGTTGGTCATTTGATCGTTCCGATAATAACTTTTCCAATTTTCTACAGTTTATTATAAGTAAAAATTGACGTAAAGTTCTATATTTTTTACTACATTGCGGGACTTTTATACGGATCTAAATCAATTGAAAAGTTTTACTTTAACTGGATGTTGTCGGATTTGCTCATATTTCAAAAGAATAAAGTCGGGATTGGTAAATAAAGCCAAAATCTACACGATGAAATCGTAATCGTTTAAATCTGTACGGTTTACTTATTAATCCGATTAATAAATTCTTCGTATCTAGTGTAATTTGCCAAGATTGTAGATGATAGATGTCTTTTAGCTTTGAAGAGACGTGTAAAACAGCTTGAGTAAGATAGTAAAGGGGTGCATAAACGTAGATCGATTCTGGTCCTATCAAAGCCGATTCATTCCTGTATTTTATCCACTTGTCATGTTAGATCTAAAACGTTTTATTGATAGACAATTTTCAGATCTTTTCGTATAGTATTACAACGTTTCGGTTTTAGATTTATCAATCGAAAAACGTACCAAACCGAAAGTGGTATTCGTTTAAAAGACATCAATTGACAAGTGTCATCAATAAATTCAAGTAACGTGTTCTAGTAAACGTTTTCTTTACCAGAATTACAACGACTATTTGGAAATTAACTGAATTGTTCGATAATTTTGTGAAATTGGAGCCGGTTGTTTCGATTGTTTTGAACGATAATAAGATTGATTGTAAATGAGAATGGGAAATTCGATAAATATTTATAATCAATTTTATTGAAAGTAGCTTTGATTTCCTTTAGAAAGCCGAAAATTTGGACTCTTCAATAGAGTTTTTTCTAGGTATGAGTGCATTAATGGGTGTTAAGTGGAAAATGCGGAAGTCAACCGCAATATGCAGCTTATCAAATAGCATTCTTCCTCTGGATATGCTTTTATTGAGCCAGTCAAGTAGAGTTCAGTCTCTTTGATTATTGAATTTTTAAAAAGCTAAAACGTCGCAGTATTTTGATCTTTTTCAAGTCGCTATTGCAATGAAAGTGGCATAAATGGAATATTTTCCACCTTGAGAGATCTATGCAAATCGAGTCAAACGTGAAAAGTTTCTTATTAGAAACATGAATGTTGATGATGAGGTCTATATGAGTTTCCTTTTGTTTTATAAAAAGAAGTGCCTGTCTAAAACAAGCAGGTAGTAACAGAAAGTTCAAACTTAAATGTATACTCCCTTAGGAAATCATCTATAACTTCACCCTTGAATAAGATGGGGAAAGTTTACTTTTACAACATAAGTTTCTGATTGTACCGGCAAATATTGAGTAGTTTTTGGAAATATTGAATGGACTTTATTGGTTTGAAATTCAGTTTTTCGAGACTGGTTTTTAATTTGGAAATACGAAGATTTTTGAGTATTTTAGAAATTTCAGGAAATTCTGCTAGAATTTCACTGTAAACTGTTTGATTTTATGTTTGATCTTGAATCGGAAATATTCTGTAAAGGTGGTGGATCAAAAATAATTAGCCCGACTTGCCCTTTGCTATGGAAAAACAGACGCTTTGAATCGCTTCTATAGTGGGTTCTCGACTTTAAACCGCACTTTATTATATTTTGGTTCTAAGATATCAATATTCAGGGGAAAATTTAGATATTTATAATCAATTTTCATGCTAAGTCTTCGTCTCCTTAGTGTTTCTATATTATTTGTTCTTGAGTTTTGCTTTTCAGTACTTAAAATAAAGCTTTAAGTTGATCTTTTAGTTGAATTTTTGACTATTTGTTGAAATTTTGAGAGTTCAAATAGACTTGTAGAGACTCTCAGCAAGGTGTTTCTTCTTTTTTAAATATTTCGAAATTGCTTCAAACAATAACAATTGAGAAAAAATAATGCCCCAGTGTTTCATATATTTTGGATCTAAAATAATAATACTCAAGAGAAGATTTAGACATTTGCGCTTAATTTTTGCACGGAGTTCTCGTCTTTTAAAGGTTTTTTAAATGCTTTTTTCTTGATTTTTGTTTTTACGCGTTAAAAAAGGAACTTCAGTTTGTTCTTTGGGTTGAATTTTTTACCGGTTATCTCGATTTTGGGAGTCCTGATAGAGTTCTAGAAACTAGCCGATATAGGTATTTAATTTACAAGGTATTTCTGCCGTTTTAAATATTTCGAAATAGCATCAAACCATAACAATAGAGGAAATGCATCAATCTTTAATATTTTATGGAGCTAAAATACGAATATTTAGAAGAAGATTAAGACTTTTGTACTTAATTTTTGTGCTCAGTTCTCATCTTCCAGAGGTTTTTAGAAATTATTCTTTTGGATTCTGCTTTTAAATAGTAAAAAACAAACTTTAAGTTGTTCTTTGTGTTGAATTTTCGACTTTTTATTGCGGTTTTGGAGGTCTAAACTTCTAGATAGGTCCTGGCCGAAATATCTGATTTAAGAGATGCTTCTTTAAATATTTCGAAATTACGTGAAAAACAACATTAGTTGGTAAAAAATAATGCACAAGTCTTAAATATATTTTGGACTTGAAGTATCAATATTCAGGAGAAGATTTAGGCATTTGTAGGCAATTTTCGTGTTGAGTCTTGCCTTCCAAAAGTTTTCAAACATTTTTCTCCTAAATTTTAGTTTAAGGCAGTATTTTTGGAATTAAATTCTCGCTAGTTTCTTGAGATTTTGTTGTTGTTTTTCCCATTTTAAATATCAATTCAGGAATAGATTGAGGCCTTTGGAATCAATTCTTGAAATTTTCGAATTTTTAAACGGTAACGAAGGAAACTTTGAGTTGCTCTGAAATTTTGGGGGCTCTGATAGACTTCTAGAAATTGTTGGAAATATTCGATTTACAAAGTATTCCTCCCATTTAGAATTGCAATGAAACAACAATTAAGAAAAAAATAATGCAATTCCGCAATTTACTGTATCTGGATTGGAAAGTCGCCACCGCCTTCTCCCCCTCCTGTTATTATCCTGATTGGTTACGGATCATGGTATTTTTGGAAAGATTTCACACAAATTTTAAACACACATCGGATATGTTTATTCATACAAAAGAACATGCATATAGAGGGCTAAATATCGATGCAAATATTGGAAATTTCCCCAAAATAGAATCGCTGTTTTTATTATTACAAAGACCAAAGGCTTGAGTTGATAGAAAAGAGAAAGAGAAGTGTTTGTAAAAGTTGAATTTGGCATGATTCTAGTTAGACAACCCATTATAACGACTACAAGTACGTATAGGAGTAAGAGAGACGAAGAGAAAAGATTGCAAACTTGTCAAGGACAATTTATTTACATGTTTATATAGTTTTAATGTATATAATGTACAACGGTAATGCACTTTTGTATTTACGACAAATGTTACAAGCTCCGTTTCTGTCTGGTTTATTCTCCATGTAGTGTTGAATATTGGCTAGAAAAAGATAGATTTTCGGGTAGATCGACTTGAAGATTGGTTACAGTATAGAATCGTGTGTAAACTAACCACTGCCACCAATACCGACCAGTCTTTTTCCATATTGGAGTACCCGGTATTGTGGTGACGTTGTTATTGTCGTATGTCGTAGAGAATTCCAGTCAGTAGTGGAAGAATATGCGAAGTGGTATAGACACGGTTTGTTTTCTCATCTAGCGCTTATCAAACATTTTGTTTAATTAATTAAACATCATTCTTTCTATTATTTTAAATTTGAAATCGATTATCATGAATAGAACTAATCCGTATTTGAAATAGTGGGCGGTGTAGTGAATTCCTATAGGAAAATTTCCAAAAACCTCGTAATTTTTGTTTATATTTGTACGGTATTATCAAATAATTATAATATGGCGAATTTCAATCGAAGATTACCAACAATAAGAAGGTAAATTTGTGCTATTGTAGATTTATAGACGGTTTTTTGCGTAACCTACTCTTTGGAATTGCACAACCGTTCTAATTTGGAATTTTTGATAATTTTTTGTGTGTGATATGTCTGTGTAAATTGTTTATTTGTTGCTTTCTTACAACTGACGTGTTGTTTTTTTCGACGCCGACTCGTTAGATATATAAAACTCATTATCTTAAATGTGTCAGATGAGATTTGACCATGAAACATGTGTATTTTGTAACAACTATACCATTTATTTATTACAAAAATAATGAACTTCATCTCCAATAGTGACATCCACAATTTCCGGACTTTGTTATAAAAATTGTTTTGGTGTGAGAAGCTTTCATGAAAGCTCTCCACACTCAACTCTCTTGTCTAGATTGTTTCATTCATTATCGAGTTTCATTGATGAAATTTATACGATGTTGTCATTGTGTATGTGTATGTTTTTTATAGTCTCGTAGGTTAGAGCGTGTGGAAAAAAATGTCAATGTTTGGCTTTATTTGTACCATTTTTTATGGTTGTTTCCGCTTTCCTGTTGTTTTTTCTTACAACTCCCCGGTTTTTTTTGTTGTTTATACTCTTGATCATCTCGACTGTTGTTAAAGTTGTTTGTGTCGCATAATTATACATGCAGGAATATCTATAAATGTCTGGTATTTAAAAAGGTTTGAAATAAAATGGTTCAACGACCCATATGTGTAATTGCTCTCGCTTTAATGTTGGGTACATTGAGAAGAGAGGTAATAATAACACTTACATAGTGTATAGTAAATGTAGTGTAGTATAAAACACAATTTGCCTATGATCACAATACTAGACGGCGCCAACAACCGACAACAACACAAATCGTGTCATCAACTTTTATTATTTCTCTATTGTTTTCTATTGTCTTTGTTGCAACGGATTTGATAAAACTTATATTTATATATGTTGGTGTGATAAGGACAACTAGAAAAAATCCGAAATTATGTTCCCTATAAACACACAAACACATAAAGATATAGCCAAAAAGTGTGGCTCTTATTTTAATTTTAAATTATTGGAAGCAGGTGGTTGGATTGATTGAATTTATAAAAGAGAATTAAATATTTTTGAATTGTTAATTGACATTCACCGCAAACGATAAGAATTGTGGTCTTTTAAATTTGTTAACACCCTGTCGAGAACCGCAAATCTAAACGTTGATATTTAGAAATAGAAGTAGATATACTTGGGTTACACCTAAATTAGTATAAACGGCTAACAAGTTTTCCAATAAACAACTTGACTGAATTATTGTCGTTGAATTCAAGTAAATAAACAACCATTTCTTATACGAGGAAATTTATGAACTGTACACCCACAAAAGTTAAAGGCAATTTATTTAGATTTTTTGCACTGTTATCCGGCTAAATTTGGCGGATTTTCCTTTGATCGACCGTTGTCTGACTTGGAATTGTTGTAAAAATTGGAAATTTACGTCAATTTAAAGAATTATAATCAAATTTCCTAAAAAATATCTGTTTTTTTTTGGTATTCTGAAGACGGAAAAGGAAATTATTTATTATTCTATACGAATTATTACATGACAGTCTTGAAAGATAAATAGCCAGAGACAAATCACTGGCGAAAATAACGATTTTTTCCAATAATTTAAAAGATTTCTAATTCGGTGCAAATTAGTGAAAGTTTGTGGGTTGAATGAATTCACCCCGTTTGAGGAAAGCTGGCTGGCTATAAATTGAAATTATACAGGGTGTATTCTACTTAATTATGCCTTTGGTTACGTAGTGTTGTAGCTTTGTTCGGACAAGTATAAATTAATCTACGACAATACGAAAACATACCCGACAGTGATTTGAAATATCGCAGTTCATTTTGTGGTAAAGTAAATTCTCAACAAATTTGATTTACCGAGGAGTCTGCAATAGGAAGTTTTTAGATTTGATAATTTTCGCAAGAAATATTAATTTTGAGGTCTTTTTGGCCGAAGAAGTTGCATTTTTTAAGTTTAGAAACGATTATTTGTTGGACAAGATTTTGTGAAAGTGTCAGATTCTTTGATTTTATTTTAACCGAAACAATAAAAAAAAGGACAAGTACAAATAAAAAAAGGGCTTTCAGTTTTCTATACATTGTTAGAAAAATCGATAATATTGGTTAAATTAAAGCGAAAAATATGAAGAAAATATAAGAAAACACATGTTCCAAGATTATCCTTTATAATTCAAAATTAAATCGGCGTTTTCCACAATAAAATCTCTCTTAAATACTCCTTGAAATGTTGTTTCTATTGCTACTCTATCGAGAGTGATATCTCATCGAACAAGTGAGATATCGATGATTGAAATCTGAATCAAAAAGTTCTAAATTTCCGTTAAACCAACAAATCTTTTGCAAAAATTTTTGGGTATTTGAAAAGCTCTTTCAATTTGTTATATGCTGCGAGAATATTATTGAAAAATCGATAGTTGTTGCTAAATTATAGGGAAAAATTTGAACAGAATATAATAAAACGCATACTTCAAGATTACCCTTTATGACTCAGAATGTATTCGGCGTTTTTCACAACAAAATTGCTCCGGATACTTCCCAAAATGCTCTTTCTAATACTTTTGTATTCATTACAATATTTCACCAAACAAATGAGTTATCGATGATTAAAAATTGATATTTTTCTGGCTTCGAATTAGAAAAAGGATGTATTGTTAGAGTCTCAAATGTCTGCCGGTTTTTCGGCCAACTAACAAATCTATTAGAAAATTTCTAGAAGACTTGACAAGCTTTTCTATTTTGTTGTACACTAGTAGAAAATTATTAAAAAATCGACAATACTTATTAAATTATAGGGGAAAATATGAAGAAACCACAAGAAAACGCATGCTTCAAGATTATTCTCTCTAACTCAGAATTCAGTTGAAGTTTTTAAAGAGAAAAACTGTCTTAGATACTCCTTGAAATGCCCTTTCTAGTGCTTTTTTATTCAGTGTGATATCTCATCGAACAAGCAGGATATCGATGATTAATGTCGGTATTTTTTGGACGCCGAATCGAAAAAAGATGTAATGTAGACCTCTAAGTTTGTCAATTTTCCGGAAAACTAACAAATCCATTAGAAAATTTCTTGAAGATTTGAGAAGCTTTTCGATTTTACGAGAAAATTAACAAAAAATCGAAAATATTGGCTAAATTATGACAAAACATGCTCCAAGAAAATTCTCTCCAACTTAGAATTCAGTCGGAATTTTCCAGACCGAAAACACTGTTTGATACTTTTCCAAATCCTTTTTCTAATGTTCGTTTATCTATTGTGGTATTTTATCAAACAAACGATCGATTAATAAATATTGTGCATACCAAATCGAAGAAGACCTTCAAGTTGCAATGAAGCAGAAATAACTCGGAAATCTTGCGGAAAATCCAGTTACAGAACCAGAACCAGATCCGCAACATCTCTATTTTAGATATTCTTATAGTCAAGTAAATGCACCCTATTGTTTCTCTAAAAATATTATTATGTAAAGTGGATGCATATTTAAAATATACATGGTTTATACATTTATTTCGTCCATCGAGCTTTGAGTATAAAAGTATGTTAACAGTTTTCCCACAAAACTGAAAATTTCGCAAACATACTTTAATAAATTCGAAAACGTAACATTTCTATTATGAAAATACAAATTATCTTATCAATCCACTTATTGTATATTTACATACAACGATAAAATGAACCTTGTACTAATTCTTCAATGAATCGAGATTTTCGACAATTTCGGTTATTTTCCTTTATTTAATGGGCAAATTTCCATGAGAAATTTTGATTTGTGCCTCACAATGATTCATTGATGGAGAATTTTCTTCCCTTGACCTTCGTTAATGTATTGAAAAAATATCCGTTAAAGAGACGTGATTTTTATTAAATAAAGAAAACGTATTTACAATCAAATTCCAACTAACTAAAGAGTCGAATAAAGATAGAAGAAGTTTATTAACATTTGATGATTTTGTTAAGAATGCGATTAGTGTGTACGTACATGGAAATCTCTTGACACCTCGTTGTATTTTAATATCATTGTGCAAATTTCCGGTCAAGATATCCGCAATACAACTAATAAGAAATAGTTATACGATCCCTACAATTTCGATATCTCCGCCATTCGTTAAAATTAATAAAAAGTATTGATCCTGCAGGATTTCTTTAAGTTCGCCAATATTCGGTTCCTCCTAAACTGTGGTGGATTGTGACCCTAGAGCGAAAGAGGATTATCAGCAGGGGTCACGAAAGCGAAATTCCACTAGACAGACTTCAATGCATAATGAAGCATATTTACCGACAGAATCGCGAATGAATTCTGGTCGGGCTTTTAATCGCTACAAATAAAAGTCAATAGGACCGATCTTGGAGCTTATAAGGATTCTATTGATGGAAATTTATCAAATTTTGATAATTTCCAAAACAATTGATTTTGTTTAAAAATCGCTCTGACATTATTCAAGTGTCAGAAAAATTCTATCTGTTCACGCTGTCGTATCCGATAAAGCAGACAAGTGTAAGAAATAGTAGTTGAAACATGTCTTGGTACGTGCTCTTGTTATTTGAGATAGGGTAGTGAATTCTACCCCTTTCGAAAATGCCCCTATTCGAATCATTATCAATTTATAAACATTAACACTTGAAAATCTTGTAAATAGCGATTTGCTTTTGATTCGAATAGTTTTCGAACATGAGGTGTTGATTTAGAAACGAAAATATGCGGTGAATTTTCCATTTTCTATTCCTACAGGATAATAATAACTGTCTCAGTTCTATTCTTGTTAGCCGATTTCTTAACAATAATCCAGAAATAAAACTGTCTAGTTTCTGTTTTTAATGAAATAGTGTCACCTAGTTTTTCATAATTTAATAAAAATTAATCAGCAATTGGAAATGTTCAAGTCAGTGACCTTAATTTTTTCCTATTATTCACCACTATAGGTTCCTCCGAAACGGCCGGAAGTTGTCCTTTTCTTTTTTGATAAAATGTTGATTGGATTTAATGGTGTCCAAGTCATTTCCCGTGTATTTGTTGTATGCGTATACACTACTACCGCCAAATAGGACCATCTGTACGAAATTTAAAAGCAGGCACGAGTGCACATATAATTTACACCAACCGCTTCTTATCTCTTCGTCTTTGTTGGTCGAAATTGTTACTCCAAAAGTAGTATTGTTTAATTTTTTATTTGAATAATATCGGGAAGAAAAGACACTATGTTGTTTGTTTAATTAGTAAGACTTGAGTGCTAATTAATAAAAGAGTTTAACACAAAGGTTGAAGTGGAGGGGTTGAAATGCAATTTTCGTTTGTCGGGCCGCCAAAAAAGGTCCACAACAACAACAATAAAACGATGTCGGTTATATTGCCAGTGTATGGTGTTGTTATAGTACTTGAAAATTCCGTTGTAACAAAACTTTTTGAATATTTGTTTGAGTTTTTCTCGTTCCCGATTCCTCAAGATTATATCGATCATACCTGTTATCACCGTTTATGATAAGAATATTAAATGGGTCGTACCTTATCAGTTTCCACAACCGCGATTTTAGTTCCGTTGTTAGATAATAGAAAATCGTATATGTAGTATGTGTGTTACATAAGTTTTCCTTTCACAAACATATAGAGAAAAGGCACTCCTTTATTTACTGTCTGTACAATTTTCTAATTTTGCAATACAATGGACGTTTAGTGGATTTTTCTTGAATTATCGACGATTTAACTAAAATAGAAACTAATCATGAAATCGTACGTATAAACTTTCCATATTTCTTATCTAATTTGAGATTTAGCCACGTGTAATTGTTTAAAAGGAGTAAATTACTGGCCAGGTTATCATCTTACGGAATTTTTAATTAAATTCATGTAAGCTATACGATGAGCACGTGCCCTATTGCGAAAATTGTTCGTGTTCGAAATACCCTCACTCTATATAATTATCAAACCAGTTGTGAATTGTATGAAAGGAGGATTTCAAAAGGATCTAAATAGAAAAGAACGGAAGGACAGGATTCTATCAATTATCGACAATCTTTCTTCGGAATTTTCAATCTATTTGTTTTATTGTTATTGTTACAGTTCAACGTCCAAAATTATTATATCGAATTTGGGTTTACAACTGCGTTTTGAAGATATTGAACCATTATTAATACAACATGGACAGATTGTGTCTTGTGATAAACTCACCTCGAAAGATCCGAATACACAAGTGGTTCAAGTGACGTTCGAAACCTACGAACAAGCTCAACAGTTTGTATTATTTTCTTAATTATTAAATTAATTATAAAATAATTGTAATTATAGAGCCGTAAATCAATTGAATGGTGTTGAAATAAATGGTAGACCAATGAAGGTTGAATTGGCCGTAGAGAAACGTACAGTTGGTAAAAAGAGTGGTCCACGTGGTGCCGGTGCAGCATTCGGCGGCCTTCCCGGACAAAGTCGACAAACCGACTTCCCATTACGGATTCTTGTCCAAAGTGATATGGTATTTATTGTCTGGAAATCTAATCGAATAGTATTTAAAAAAAAATTGTAAAATTGAAGGTTGGCGCTATTATTGGCAGACAGGGATCAACGATACGACAGATAACACAACAGACACGAGCTAGAGTTGATGTCCATCGAAAAGACAATGTTGGTTCATTGGAGAAGGCGATTACCATTTATGGAAATCCGGAGAATTGTACGAATGCTTGTAAACGGATTTTGGAAGTTATGCAACAAGAGGCTAATAATACAAATAAAGGGTATTTCTACATTATAATAAAATCGATTTTGATAATTTAAATTTCGTTCATATTAGGGAGATATCGTTAAAGATTTTAGCACATAATAATCTAATAGGACGTATAATTGGTAAAGGTGGGAATACAATCAAAAGGATAATGCAAGAAACAGATACAAAAATCACTGTATCGAGTATTAATGATATCAATTCGTTTAATTTAGAAAGGATTATAACAGTGAAAGGGGCAATTGAGAATATGAGCCGTGCTGAAGCACAAATTAGTGCAAAGTTACGACAAAGCTATGAGAATGATTTACAAGCTATGGCGCCGCAAACTATGATGTTCCCCGGCTTACATCCGATGGCAATGATGGCAACAGCTGGTAATTAATAAATAAATGATTATCGATAATAATATTGATAATTATCTTGTTTATATACAGGTATTGGTTATGGTTCGAGAGGTTTATATACAGGTCAAGCACCATATCCTGGTATGTATCCAGCTAGTGCCGCCCAAGGTGGTGGTAGTGGTGGTGGCGGTGGTGATAGTCAAGAAACAACATATTTATATATACCGAATAATGCTGTTGGTGCCATTATTGGAACGAAGGGATCTCATATAAGGAATATTATACGATTTTCTGGTGCTTCTGTTAAAATTGCCCCAATTGATGAAACTAAACCACAAGAAACACAAAATGAACGTCGTGTAACTATTGTCGGCTCACCTGAGGCACAATGGAAGGTTTGTTATATTCGTTTTGTTTAATTTTTAATTATTATTATTATTATTTAATCGATTAGGCTCAATATTTAATATTTGAGAAAATGCGAGAAGAAGGTTTCGTTGCCGGTTCGGATGATGTACGATTAACTGTTGAAATAATGGTGCCTAGTTCACAAGTTGGACGTATTATTGGTAAAGGTGGTCAAAATGTACGTGAATTACAACGTGTTACTGGTAGTGTTATTAAATTACCCGAACAGGGTGCCTCACCACAAGAAGATGAAACTACAGTACATATCATTGGACCGTTTTTCAGTGTTCAAGTAATTATACGAATAAATTTTATCGTAACAATAGAATAAATTTGTTATTTTATAGTCAGCACAACGACGTATCCGTGCTATGGTATTACAAGCTGTTGTACCCGTACCAGGTAGACCACGTCAACAGCGCCAACAAAAAGACCCCAGTCTATCTGAAGCGCAAGCATCAACATCATCGTCAACGGCACAACAACCACAACAACAACAACAAGAATCGCAACAATCGTCGCCACAACAACAACAACAACAGCCACCACAACAATCACCACAGTAACGCCAGCTAGCATCATCACTGCCCTTGTACTTGGGTCTATTTGTAGTGCCCAATTGTACATCAACATCTCGAGGCCTTCCACTAATGCAATATCATCCTTCCGAAAAAAAATTAATAAAAATAATAATGTTAATAATAGTAGAACATGAATTGTGAATTTTGTGAGAGTAGTGTGTTGATGTTTGTCCATAATGTGACTCCATAAGGATTAACTACAAAAATCTACACACATATACCGAAGAATACCTCAAGCAAGTGCATTTTCTTTATCATTATTTTTTTTTGAATTTGATTTTCTCAATTTAGTGCCGCATAATTTTTGAGGCGATGATCGAAAACAAATATCGTCCATTATTAGATTCTTCTCAATACAAGTGCTTTTTTGATTTCTTTATGTCGATTAATTTTTCTGGATTTGCGATGATTTAACTCTAGTGGAAAGTTTGGAGACGGACTGGATTAGATGCGGTATTAGTGCAAAACTGTGCCCACATTCATAAAATAAAACAGAAAAATAGAGAATTACAATCTACCTCAACTAATCAAAATATATTTAGGTATAAAAACCGTGAAATTCCCGTTGAATTACAGTAACCAAACATAAGATACAGCAACGATAACGAATCAAAAGTAACTACCTGAGACCACACAGGGACTACCAAAGATATAACTGTTTCTACTTCCTACTCTATTAGTAATAATAAAATAAAATAGTTAAAAATAGACACTGCAACGATTACAATTAAATATTTACCATTATGTTATATTCATATAAATGGCGTTGTTGTTTTTATTTTTTAATAATTGTTAACGGCTATCAATAATGCATAACCGACGATTTCTGAGTTTCCATTTATACCAAAATAGAGAATTTGGGAAAATTGCGAAATTCCTCCGATTTGCTTGTTTTTAACCGTTGAAAACCACGCAAACAATTCGAAATACTACACAGTTCCTTTGACGAGCGATAATAGCAGGGTGTGTACAATTTATCGAAAATCCACAATTTCGCCTGTTTCTATTGTTAATTTGTTAATTTCACGTCTCGTTAAAATGGAACAAATCGAGTGTACGCCTAAATATTTCCAGAACAAACAGAATTCGGTGAAAATCGCTAACACTGTTGATCCAAGTATGAATGTGTATGAGACATTTAAAAAATAAAACTTTATTATTAATAATTATTGTTAGGAGATTTGTTAACGTGTTTTGATTAACAAGAATATTTAAGAGTTTCACTCAGATTTGTTGGTAGCACTTGGAATTATTTTAAATTGTCGAAACCGATTGTTGTTATAAATATTTTGTCCGTTGGCGTTGTCGTTTCAACAATTTACAATAATTTCGAATTGAACAAATCGAAAAGTGATTGTTGCGCTGATTAATAATAATAATAATAATTACTATTATTATTATCATCAATACCATACTAGGACATTGCGGCATTTATTTATTTATAAATTTATAATAAAAATATGGACAAATCTACGGAAATTTAGTTACCTTGCGTCAAGGTGTATTTAAAGAGAATTTTTGAGAGTATTGCCGCACCTCTGATAGTACAAAATCGGGAGGTAATTATTATAATTATAATTATTCTTAATTATTAGATTTGGACAGATCGGTATTGTCTCGATTTCTGGTGTTTTAGTGTCGCGTAAAAACGGAATGTCGAGACGTAATGGTCTGTTAGTTTTTTATTTTGAAAATATTAACTGCGGATGATCCGCAGTGGAGACAAGTGTGTAAAGAATATTTTTGATAAAAAAAATTGTTTGTTGGGGAGGATATTTTTTGTTAGATTTTTAATGAAAATAATTAATTTATTAGAGAGAGAGAGGAGAGAGAAAAGAAAATCTATGACAATTAAAATTACAAAAAATATAGCGGGATCGCTATTTTAAAAATGTGAAAAAATGGATATGTTATTATTATTATTAATATTATTTTATTATTATTATTATTATTATATTATTATTATTATTGATATATATTTATTATGTATAAAAGAGAAGAGAGAAATTTGAGAGTTGAATTAAATTATTTGTACAGTTTTTTTTATATATAAATATAATATATATAAATATACATATAAACTAAGTGTGCCAAAGTGCGAGGATGTTACCAAAAAAATCGAAAACGTTTTTTTATATTGTATTTATTTATAGATATTTTTTTTGTTAAGGATGAGACTGTTCAAGGGTTCATTTATTTATGTATCGGCAGTCATCGGTTCAGCAATTAAAATCCGATTTACATTCGCGTCCAATTAATAACAACAATCATTGAAATCGGTGGCAATTCTAATGTAAATCGGGCCTTAATATTTCTGTTTCTTTCGCTTAATTTCAATCGGTACAAAATTACAAAAGAACAAATTTTTTTCGGACACACAATCATAATGTACAAAAAAGACTTGAAAGTACAAAAATCTAGTTCAAAATTTCAAAAATAATTACATAAACATCTCTAGATCAATCCATTTATTTCACACAACCATCGATCTTTAATAACAACAACAAAACAACATTTTTAACAACAACAACAACAAAAATCTAACACAACAATCACAATTGTAACAAATCTGACTAGAACAATTTAGGAACGAACATGTATAAATTCTCACCCTCCCATTTAAATAATTAATAATTAATAACAAATCTAATACACGGCAACGACCGGATCTGGAAACGGTCCTTTAATATTCTAATATCACCCAGTAATAACGACATTAAATGTATAGGAATAAGAAACCAACCCCAATCAGATTCACGCTAAAAACATGGCGCTGGTTATAATTCAACAATTTCCACCACTATTTATAAAAAGCTACAAATCTACTATAAAGATATAAATAGTGCCTAATCCGTTGATACGAACAAATCTGGTACAAAAAAAAACCGTAATCAAAAGGCGGATTTCCTGTTCTTTGAAATTATATCAAACACAATTTGGGCATTATTCACCACCGACATATATGTATAAACGCAAAAATCCGGCCTTTTGTTACACAAACTTTCGATTTTTGTTCGATTCTAAACGCAGAATTGTTCGCAACACGGATCTATTTCGAAACGAAAATAGTTCACTTTTCGTTAGTTTTTATTCGCTTGTGCGACAGATGAGGAACGATTTCAGGCAAACCGAGGCATTTTTCTGTTCTGTCTGTTTACATGAAATCAAATCATCCGTTAATTAATCATATAATTAATTAAAAAAAATTAATAAAAAATAAAATAAAATAGTTAGTTACATGTATCAATCACCTGAATATAGTGTTTCTCCTCGTTTTTTCTCTATTCTATTCTATTCTAATAGTTATTATTATTATTAATTAATACTATCATTATTATTATTATTATTACTATTACTATTATTATTATTATTATTATTACTATTATTTTTGAGTGCATGATTATTTTGAGCCACTTATAGTTTATAGTTCATGTTATAATATAAAATGCTGGACGGAGACTGACTGCAAACCAGCCGCTATAATAGTTTTTAGTTTTTATTGATAACAAAATAGAAAATCAACTTGGAAACGGATAAGTGTACCGTTCGCAGGACACCAACAATAATCAATAGAAATTTTCGTATTGATAAAAAAGGGTTGAAAATCGGGGATCATCCCTTAGTATTGTTAGAGTAGTATCAGTTCTGCCGCTCTCGCTACCGTCCCCGTTTTGTTATAATTATCACACAGATACACACAGTCACACAATTAATTGCACAAATCGCTTATTATTATTAATTAATTGATTAATAATCATTTTCTTGTACATTATCCGATCTAAGGAAAATATGAAAGCTACCTCAGTAATTAATATATTTCTATATTAAAAGAGAAACTAACTAATAATAATATTAAAAGATGAAGAAAATTTGTTGTTTTTTGGGTAAATTTTCAATGATTTAACGTATTTTTTTTGTAATAATTTACTTCTGGTGAATGCTATTTGTACAATTTAGAGGAAATAGACGAATTCAAACAATAAAAAGATGTATAAGTGTGCCATTTTACATGAGATTTTTGTAAAAACATCAGCATCTACAGCATGTTCCACGATAGCAAAACAATATTTTGTCTCAGGAATTCAAGCTCAGGATTTTTTTAAACGAAAAGCGAAAACAATCGGCCCCCACGACGATTTCATTCGGTTCTTTTTGTAGTTTTTTATTGTAAGGTGAAATTGTTGAAATTTTGCAGATTGTTTTTCGCTTTTCCGCCTCGATTTTGTAAATTTTCCAACAATGTAGGTGGTGATGATGGTTTCGTATAAGAAACGTCACTTTTCATTTGTATTACAATTTTTTTATGAAAACGTTCATTTCTCTCTTTGAAAAGGAAATGTTTTGAATTGGCATACTTTATTATTATAATTTTTTTGTTCGATGAAGCGTTCATTGGAAATATTTGTCCATTTATTTCAGGTAAATAAATAGTGTTCCCTTAATCGACGTTTTTTTACCCGTTTCATAATCCTTTTATGCATGTGCTGTGTCTTAGATTTCGTCATAAACAAGCCTGGTATTTTATTAATAATTTAGACCTTCTTCCATCATGTACGGAGTCTGTGTACAATTTTCCAATTGTAGCTAAATTGCCTCTTTGCTATATTTATAATATTATCATGATAATTGAGATTACCATTCAGCAGGTTGGATTATTTTTGGTTTAGTTTCACTCCACTATCACTACTTGCAAGATTAGGTCAATTTTTGTCGTTATTGTTTAATTTAATTGTGTAATTCAATTAGAAATTTCTACATTTATGTGTACAGAATGGATGAAACTATAGTTGAAGAATACATTGAAAGTTATTTCGATATTTTCGATTATATCGTTTTTGCAGCAATGTTAATTGTATCAGCATTGATTGGTGTCTATTTTGCTTTTTTTGCAAAAAGTTAAACAAAACACAACGTCTGAATATTTAATGGGTGGTAAAACGATGGGGATATTTCCAATTTCCATGTCCTTAATAGCCAGGTAAGTCATCATTTATTAAACAGTTAACTCTAATTGTACAAATTCAAAAAAATTAAATTTTAATCGTACCGTTTAGATTAAAAAATTAACAATTTGCGAATAACGAGCGCTTATTTGACGGTCTAATTAGGAGAAATTTGTTGACCTTCCGTTTTGCAAACACAAAACCCACGACGTTTATAATTTCGAATCGAGAAATTAATTTGAGATCTGATAGAGGAAGCGTTTTGGAACTTGCTTCAATTTACAAAATTTCAAATAGAATGACTTTTCTAGAACAGAATAAGCCATTGATAATATTTTAATGTAAATAACTCTACAAAGAATTGAGAAGATGACAGATTTAGGCAACTTTTTGGGGAGAAATCGGACTAGAAGTTGGTAAAAAGAAAACTTTAATGAATCATTTCTCGTTCATTTTTTAAGGAAAATTCCAGATTTTTGACCAATTTCCCGATGGGGGATTCAAATTTTGACTCTTCCATGAATCCTTAAGAGAGCTAGGATCGCGCAAAAAGACAGTTTCACCCACTTTAGACCCAATTCGTGTAGCTTTTGGAAAAGAATTACCGAAAATCGAATGTGATTTTAAAGCACCCCTTCCCCTTTAAAAAATCTTTAAACGTGCAACAAGGCAAAATAAAACTATATTGATAATAATGAAAACAACTACAAAAACATATCAAATTTATTAACAATTAAACAGTCATCATTGCTCGATATTAATGTGGAGCGTTTCAATAGATTTGCGCCATCTAAAGGCTCATCATTCAATAAATTCAAATCATCACCATCCGTATCAATTTGATGATTATCATTGCCATACAACAATATCTCTTTAAGTTTTCGAACAAAATTAATGTTGAAATATTGGAAAATCAACCACGAATTCAACACTTTCGAAATTCTCAATTCGAAACAATAAGAATCATTTCGATGTTTACAATTTTTATAAGTTTGATGTAAATCGTGGAAAATTTCAATGAATTGTTTCGAATAATTCTGGTATTTTGTTGATAATAGGTCGGTATGTTTCATTTTATAATTATGAATCATGTCTGATAGGAGATATAGGCGTGCGATTTTTTTTAGAGGATTTGTTGAAATGCTCTTAAAAGAATCGAATAGTATTTTGAGATAATCTTCAAAGTATTCTTTTCTATCCAAACAAAACTTCATCGCTTTCGCGATATCGTTTCGCTTCATTGTTAGATTTCTTATCAATTGTATCAATTCTTTCACACAATTTTCAGGTGGTGATTTTTTTGTTGATAGACTACCATCTATGTAGTTTATTGGAGTTGGTGGTACCCAAATGGAGCCGTTTTCGTACATTCGAAACGGCTTCAAAGACCAAGAATCTTTCAAATCGCCATTCAATATCGAGAACAATTTCCAACGGTAGTACGTATGCTCAGCGCTCTTGTAATCAAACATGAACGCATAATCGATATTGTTCTGTTCTTTGGTCATAATTAAAGCTTCAAATTGTGGACCATAATTGATAACGAATTCGATCGTGCGATGTATCAGGAACAGATGATTCCGATTGAATGGCACTCGAATTTTGATAACCGCATCTTTAATATTGTTGTTGTCGGTAATTTGGGCATTAAACGGTAAACCAGAGGGTGGTGGTGGTTTGTACAACTTCACGTACAAATCATCCGGTATAAAAATCGGAAATGATGGTATTTCGACCGCTTTGGCCCAATCAATTTTGATTTCACTGTGATTTTTGATTTGTTTTAAAGCCTTTTCGGCATCCGAACGATTCATGTAGGCGACAAAACCGCAGGTCGCTATTCGGGGCTGGTTTTGTTCTTTTCTCGGCCACATAAGCTTCACGCTAGCTAGAGGTCCATAAATACCGAATATTTTAATTAAATCGTCTTCATTAATTGTCGGTTTTAGGTTCGATACGTATAGATTTGTTGAATAGGTTGTGTCAATGGAATCATCATTCTGGATCTTGAGTTGGTCTTTCATCATCAACGATTTGCGTTCAGTTTGCAACATTTTCAACTCATCCCCTAAACTACGCAGATTCGATTTCGTTTTGTTTTTATTGCAGATTGAAGATTCGCTACTTTTCGATGATTCTGCATCGAGTTTTCTCAATTTAATTACCGGTTGATAAGACTCCATCTTTTCTTTGTCTTTACAAATATTCTCTTTATCGTTGTACAAAATCGCCGATTTTATGAATGTTTTCCGTTTCAATATTGACGGGGTTGTTTCTTGGAACGTTTCGATATATTTCTGATAAGTCTCACCAATTGCCTGCCGTTCTTCACGGATTTTATCCAAATTTATATCGCGGCGGTTCATTTTCGACATAATTACAATAACTGTACACTCACACCTACTAATTGTAGCCCATTGAACTAAAATTATCGCAAAACAAAACCGACAATTTCACCTTTTTCGTCTCAACTTCACAATCTTGAAGGCTTAAAAAATTGCTGAAAATTAATTTAAAAACCACCGAGTAGCTTCAAATATCAAACTAGACATCGGCTAAATTTGACAACATTGAAGAGCTACAACTAGATATAATAAACATTTGAGTTGCGAATAAAACCGCCAAATTTAAACAAATCTCAACCCTTTCAGTTACATATCTGGTATAAGCATTTTGGGCATACCGGCGGAAATTTACACGTACGGCACCCAATTCTGGATGATTTTGGTATCGGAAGGTTTCGTTTCATTAGCAATGGCTTTTGCATACTTACCTGTATTTTACAAATTACAAATAACATCAAGTTACGAGGTAATTCAATAAATATACAATTATTGTTGATTAAATTACGTGTAATTCTAGTATTTAAATCTACGATTCAATCAAACTGTACGCTTATTAGGTTCGATCCTATTCCTGATGAAAATGTTGCTTTATATCCCGATCGTAATTTATGTACCTGCTTTGGCTTTCAGTCAAGGTAAGTAGAATTTTATATCGTTCCACAATTCTAAAGTATCAATTCTTATAGTTACTGGCATTAATTTACATCTAATCACACCTCTGGTTTGTATCGTGTGCATCTTCTATACGACTTTGGTAAGATTATTTTACAAAAAATTAGTTTTGATTGTGATAAATTGGAAAATTAGGGTGGACTTAAAGCAGTCGTCTGGACTGATACTGTACAGACTGTTGTAATGTTTGGGGCTCTAGTTGTGGTGTTGTTCATGGGTACGGCCAGTGTTGGTGGTCTTTCTGAAGTTTGGTCCCGCAGCAATGACGGTGGACGAATTGATTTCTTCAAGTAATTCGTAAGCTTGGGCTGCAACTCGTTAAAAAGGGAATGTTTGATTGGCGATTTTTCCGGCGTCTCAACAGCTGGTACAACGTGTCGGTTCTCGTTGAAAAGGGCATTTCTTGGTCCGTAAATTTTGGAAAATTTCGAATTGTAGAGCAAAATGTAGACGATTCTCTAGCCTTTGAAATTATAATTCAAAATTTCCCAAAAAGACAAATACCTTCGCGTTATGGACCAATAAATGCCCATTCCGACGAGATTTCTCACTTCGTGCAAGCATTAAAATAAATGAGAACTCGTTAATTGAACAGTCCTATTCTGTAACTTTTTGTAGATCAGCAATCTCCTCGAATAGATCAGCCTCCTTGTTGATCTACCACGTTGTCATGGTAACATATCTACAAAAACTTACAGAATACGACTGTAACGATTCCCTTTTCTAACGAGTTGTAGTTCGGTTACTTAATATTTTACATAACTTTATCGTTTTCATGAACACAACTTGTAGTATGGACTTTGATCCAACGATACGCCACTCATTTTGGACTGTAGCCATTGGTAATTTCTTCTCATGGTTGGCTTCATGTTCGATCAACCAAGCGATGGTACAGCGTTGTTTAGCGATGCCATCATTGAAATCTGCAAGAATGTGAGGTTTTAATTGCTCCGTTTTAGCAACATTTATAAAAGTTACACTTTTAGAACTGTGCTAATTCTGGTCGTTGGTATAATGGGCCTGGTTTCCATGTGTTGTTATATGGGTCTCGTTATCTATTCGTATTATTATAAATGCGACCCGGTAACGCGAGGATCTATCCAAAAATCCGACCAATTGTTACCGTATTTCGTAATGCATATAGCAGCGGTAATGCCCGGATTACCCGGTCTGTTTGTTAGCGGTGTTTTTAGTGCAGCTTTAAGGTAATAATTATTAATTGTGTGTTTAAATTTAAAGAAAACCAAAATTTCTAGTTCGATGTCAACTGGTCTAAATTCAATGACGGGTGTTATTTTTGAAGATCTAATCAAACCAAGAATGAAGAAACCGTTAACAGAAGCCCAAGCTAGCCTATTGATGAAGATCATTGTTGTTATCATCGGTAGTATTTGTGTGGCTTTGGTTTTCGTTGTCGAAAAAATGGGTGCTTTAATTCAAGCGTCTGGTAGTTTAGGCGCTATCACAGCCGGACCACTTTTAGGCATATTCAGTCTAGGAATGTTCTTCCCAACTGCAAATCCTAAAGTTTGTCAAATTAAAAATCATCATAATTTATCATAAAGTATTACAATTTTAGGGCGCTTTAATCGGTGGTTTAGTTAGCGGTACATTGGTTGGGTGGATCTCGGTGGGTACCCAAATGCAAATGGCACAAGGTATTATCCGTTTCCCGCAGAAATCCGTCTCGATTGAGGGTTGCAATCCGAATTGGGTGGCGCAATATCTGAGTTTAACCCTAGATCCGGAGGTTAAATCAAACCAACAATACCGACAAGAAACACCGTTTCTTCTATACAGGTTATCGTACATGTACTACACATTGGTCGGGACAATAACAGCGATTGTAGTCGGTTTGCTTGTTAGCCATCTAACTGGCAGAAATGATGATAAAGAGATCAATCGCGATCTGTTATCGCCGATTATTTATAGGTTCCTGAAACCGAAGCCTGTAACCAATGAAAACGGTAATAATATTGAAATGAGTATCGAGAAAAAGAATATTACCGAAGTTATAGAAGAATAATGTTATTATTTAATGCAGATAAATATACACAATTAATTTTCTAATTAGGGTGGTTTAATTTGAATTTCCCGCTACAAATGGGCGTAACCTCACCTGTCACAATCATCAAAATTGAGGTTATGTTGTTAATTATAAAACAATTATCTTTGTTTGCATACAATTACAACATATTCCGTTAAAATTGAAACAATAATCTTACAAAATTCGAAATAATGAAATCTTCAATTTTCGAAATCGGTGTTGTGTTAGTGGCATTTATCACAACTTGTACAGCGATTCATTGTTATCAATGTTCGGGTAGTGACCCCAAAGAGCCATTCCAATGCAACGAGTGGTTAACCGACGATATCGATATAGAACCAGTATCGTGCGATAACGTTTACGATGCTAAATATTGTGTAAAACACGTCGGTCGTTACGAAGGCGGCATTGGAACGAGACGATTCTGTTCATCGCTTGATCTGGGCAATTATTGTAATTACGTCCAACAACCGGGTGATTCTTTGAATTATCACACATGTATCTATACATGTACAGGTGACGGTTGTAATCCGGCTAGTATTATTAGAAATAATCCATTAATCTCGTTCATAATTGTTACATTTGGAGTATTTTATCAGTTATGCAATTGTATTATTAGACAATAAGCACGAACTTCATTGTTATGTTTAGTAATTACAAAACAGTGCCTTTGTACAATTAATCTCGAATGATATTATCTTTTATATAATTTTTAAATAAATATTGACGTTAGAATATATTTGAATTTCCCGCTAGTCTCAACCAATCATATTTCAACTCACTCCGATTGGTACACCTGTCATACACGTTTATCGTTTCTGATTGGTCGATTTTGACAACCACAATTGACACGTCTCTTTTAGGTTATGTTGATCATAACCAGGTTGTTGTCGATTTAGATATAAGTAGAAATAGTAATTTTCTAGTTAATTTTAGAACAAGTAATGAATTAAAACCGTTTTAAAATGCACAGTCATTATCGTTTTATAATACAAGCAGCTGGTATTTTCTTGTCATACTTTTATTTCGGTATATTACAAGAACAGATAACTCGGGGTAGTTATCAATACAAGACAATCAATAATGACGGTGAAAGTGTTTATGTATCGGAAAAGTTCACGTATCCTTTAACATTAGTCTTTATTTTATGTTTAACTAATTATTTATTAGTGAAACTTGTGTTGAAATTATGGCCACAAGAACAGGATGGTACCAGAACTGTGTATTATGCTAGTATGGCTGTTACGTATTTATTAGCGATGGTATCGTCGAATATGGCTCTACAGTGGGTATCGTACCCAACTCAAGTTGTTGGTAAATCAGCCAAACCAATACCTATAATGATTTTGGGTGTTTTAATAGGACGAAAAATGTATCCAGTCAAAAAATATCTGTTTGTTACACTAATCGTTGTTGGTGTTGTTCTATTTATGTATAAAGATAAACCGAATAGTAGCCAGCACGAATTAAGCTTCGGTTTAGGCGAATTATTGCTGTTATTGTCGCTAACAATGGACGGTTTAACTGGAGCTGTCCAGGTATTGTAGTTATATCAAAAAATTAGAATAAAATCATTGATTTGGGGGTTTTAGGAACGTATCCGGGCCGAATCTCGACCGTCTGGTCAACAGATGATGTTAGCCGGAAACGAATGGTCAACGCTTTTTCTTAGTATTGCGATAATTCTCACTGGGGAGATTTTTAAATTTATCGACTTTTCAACAAGATATCCAATGGTGATTACTAATCTATTACTTCTCGGGATAACTCAAGGTATTGGACAATTATTTCTGTATTCGATGGTATCCGAATTCGGGCCGTTAATGGTATCGACTGTTACAACAACTAGAAAATTTTTCACAGTTCTATTTTCGGTTATTATATTCGGTAATAGTTTATCAACACGAGAATGGTTTGGTGCGGTAATTGTGTTTACGGCACTGTTTCTAGATGCTTATTTTTCGAAAAGTGCACCAAAGAAACCGACAACTACGCTAAAATAATGCCAATTTTTGTATTTTGATTTATTTACTATGGATTGTAGGAAAATTATAGCAAATATACAAAAATACATTTTGGAACATTTGTTTAAAAACTAATTGCAAGACCTTATCTTGTATATAATATAATAAAAATTAAATATAAAAATACTAGATCGATAATTTCATCAATTGTTAAAAATACTGATTAATAATAGAAAATAATAATAGAAGTCAGGAGTGCAAATAAAAGTTGCACCCAGGGAACCCCCTCTATTTGAATCTACCGCATTTTCTAAGTTAAAAAATCGATTACTTACAAATCTGAATAGCTATAACGGACGTAAATTTATTCCCCCATTTTACGTTCAACTGTTGCTTTATTTTGATTGTCGTTATCTTCTATCGGGGATTCCCCAACAATCTGCACAATCCTGATCAGACAACATACACTAAATTTCCAACAAGCTTATAAATTAATCTAAAACACTTAATTGTTGTTTAATTGACAGGTAAATTGTTAGCATTAATTGCACCAAAATTGAGCTGTTTCATAGCTGCACAATTATATTTTCGTAAAAAAATTAATCTCTTCGTAAAAAAATACTAGTTAAAATTTTTGTGCGACTTCAACGTAGTAGAAAATTGTGTAAATTAGTGTTCAGTCAAAATTATTTACATAAAAAAAGTAAAACCTATATACAAGAATATATTACAAATTAGGCATTAATTTGCAGGACGTGTGCGTTAAAGCGTACAAATTCTCATTTTTTAAAAACAAATAAAACTATTTTAAAAACACTTGTTGTAAAAAAATGCAAAAATATCACATATTTTGTGATGTTTAGGTACCTATTATACGTCATTTTGGTTTTTTAAATTATTAAAGAAAGAATGGCACTGGTTTTGATTTGTTTATACTAAAAATTAGCACCTAATTCTCTCGATATTTAGAGGTAGATGCTTCTATTTCTCTCTTTTCGTAGATAATTTAAAACTAATCGAATTAAAGCCGAATTTTAAACGTAAGCCGCCTGTCCGCCTTGTAAACGATTAAAAAACACTCGCCAACTATGTACGGTTTTACCGGACCATATCCATACACTTGATGTTATACCAACAATCATATACATTAAATATTTAATCATGAAAATCTCAAATAGGGGACGTTTAATTTTTTGTAAATCTTGCGGACATGGTACTGAATAAAATGGATCATAGCACATATCACGACTCCATGTCATCATCCAATCATCGAAATTGAAATGTTCGTAGAATAAACAAACTATAATAACAATAGCCGGTACCATATATAAAACTGAGAATACACCGATACGTATCATTAATTTCTCTAATTTATCCGTTTTTGTACCATCGTGTTTCATTACGGTTCTTATACGAAATAATGAAACAAAACCAGAGATTAAAAAGACCATACCGAATATTAAATAGACACATAAAGGTGTTAAAACAAAGATTCTCATTGTTTCAACATTCCAAATACCAACATAACAAACACCACTTAATATATCACCATCTACTTTACCCATAGCTAGGATTGTTATGGTTTTTATAGCCGGTAATGCCCATGCGGCTAGATGGAAATACTGCGAATTCGCCTCGATAGCTTCATGTCCCCATTTCAAACCAGCCGCTAAAAACCACGTTAATGTTAAAATAACCCACCATATACTCGATGACATATTAAAGAAATATAACATCATAAATAATATTGTACACATTTCGTATTTTGTTCCTTGGGTTATTGTACTAACACGTCTTATACCATCATCGAGATTATTCGTTGGTTCTTTACAAGATATCGAATCGCCGGCTATAAAACCGATTAAATAGGCGAAAGCTACCATTAGATAACAAACCGATAGGAAGATAATTGGACGTTCTGGATAACGGAAACGGTCTGTATCGATCAAGTAGGTACAAACGGTGAATAAACAACTAACTAGACATAATAACGACCAAGTACCGATCCAAATACGGGAGAATTGGCGGCGATTTTCGTTGAAAAACATCATATGACACGGTGCGCCACAATTACGTTCGATTTTATTGCCAACTTTCAGCGAATAATCCGTATCTTTCACCTGAAATACAATAAAATGATTATTTCGTCTATTATCAGTAGGATTTTACCTGAAATTGTACAGGACAGACGAAACCGAAATCTCGGGGATATTTGGGGCGGATTTTCTTATATTCGGTTATTGCAGTTGTTGCTTGTATTGCATTATCAGTTTTACCAATACATAGTGGTGAGTTATCTGGATAATTATCACAATCGAGACTTGTTGGCCAATTGTATGAGAATTTCATCATTAATTGTTCACAACCGTTTTTCGCCGATAGACATAATGAACGACATGGTGGTACTGGTGTGTCTAATATTGTACATACTGGTATGAATACTGAACATAAGAATAATTGTAAATCTGGACTACAATTGACTTTAATTAATGGATAGAATTGGTGTATATCCTGACCGGCCTCCTCTTGGGTACTATGCCCCAATATATTCGGCATCATCGTTATATTATACGGTATATTTGTACAGAATGGTACTGTAATTGGTATGCATTTACCATGTTTTGGTATAACATCATCATCATCTTCATGTTCAATTTGTAGATTCGTATTGTATTGAAGACTTTGTTGTATTGAACATAACAAAATTAGGAAGATTCTTATATTAAATCTAATTGAAGACATTTTCTTTTTGTTTAATTTGATTTTAAATCGAAAATTAAAGCTGATTTATTACAAACTACATTACTTTTTCACAGGAAACATCGGAAATTTATAAATAAACATAACATTAAACACATTACAGACTTTTTGTTAGACATTGACATGGAGTCTGACAGATCTGCCAACCATAAACACAAAATCCCTAAATAACACCAGTCGTATATCTAAACGTAGCCCTGTATAATTTTGAAAAACAGAAAATTAAATCTAAATTAAACAAATTTAATTTAGAAACAACCCAATAGGATTTTATTTCCCCTAATTAAATTAATTATCACTTGTCGTAATATACGATAATAAAATAAAATCGACGTGAATTGTTGGTTGCATACATTGCAAATATGGAATTAAAAAAATAAAATTCTTGTATTATTAATAAATAATTTATAAATAGTAATACAAATTTAGGTTTAATTGTAATAAAACTATATTTTATTCAATACAGGAATATTCCACGATAACGTTTGTAGACTTTGGATAATCAGTGGCGTAACAACTGATAGATTTCCGCCAATTTCTGGCAAATCGAAGAGGATTTCTCAATTAAACTCAAGTTCCGGTTATTTTCGATTCAATAGAAACGTGCAACGGTTCTGATTTTAACATAAAAAGTATTACAATAGTTGTTATTGTTCTAGTAATTGAATAAAGAAGATAAACCTGTGACTAATTTATGATTTTAGGATTGATTTTCCTACGAAAAATTTAAATTTTACACCAAAGTGTACGCTAGAGTGACTGGTAAGCTTCACTTAAAGCCAGACATTCATGGATAAATAAGTAAAATTTGTAATAATAATCAAAATATCGAATTTTAGGGGAGAAATTCCGGAGTTCATTTTCTGTTAAACATAAAGCTTGTTAACTGGTTCAAGTGTACGAATACTTTAACTGCCCACTATATTGGAATGCCATTCGTGAAATTTATTGAAATTAAATTAAATTTAGTAACATTGTACATGAGATTTTCTTTGAATTCGACTGTTATAAATTCACAGAAAATATTTATATTAAAAGCACAGTTGTTTAATTATTTTACACAACTTATTTCGTATAATAATAAACGATAGAAATATTCTGGCAAATACTATCGATGAAATAATTCTACTCAATTTTTACTACAATTTTTGCATAATATTCGATTATCCATGTCTAGAGTTGCTTTCTATTTCCAAAATTGATGAAATTCTCCATTTGGAAAGTAGATTTTCGAAAACTTTAAGCCACAAAGCGATCGTGTTATCATACAGGTACAGGAGATTATAGCAAAATCTTTACTGTATTGTACTCTATTATCATTAGTCTTAAACTGTCGGCTGCTTTAAATCTTCCAGAAAATCGACAAATCCATCTTTTAGTTAACACAAACCTGTCAAGCTTTATCTGCTTGTCTTATAGAAAGGGCCGGAATCCGTTCCAGGTGTTAAAAAAATTGATAATATCCTCGATGACCATTTCTACAACAATAACAACAACAGCAAAACCGTTTCTCTCACGTCAATTATTGTATAACACTTTTTCCGATCAAAATGGTGTTTGTGCCTTAAAAGCATCAAGACCAGTGTTTTATTTGTTTGTCCGATCAATTAGTGAACATTAGTACTTCATTGTAGTGGCAGTAGAAACTGCTTTTTTTTTGTCTTCTAAAAAAAGCAATAGAAACTAAAAAGGATTATCTCTGTAAGATTTATTTGAATAGAGTTTGAAAATAGAGAAATGAAACGGATCGTGAGAAAAGGCGTAAAATGTTGTTTCCCACTCACCCTTTCTATAATATTGTGGAGACATTGAGGCGCGATCATCATATATAGAAAAGATGGAATTTTCTTCAATCTATTGTGTGTATTTCGATTCGTTCTAAACAGCTTAGAAACTATTGTTAAATGGAAACATATCAATAGGACTTTCACTACTATACGTGTGTGTATTGATGATATTTGGGTCAGATTAAGAAAATTAGATTAGAAATTCAATTTGCCAAATAATAGGATAAAGATTAGTGTACAATAATTTGATTAAGATTGCCGATAACCGTACAGATAAACGGGTTTTTGGAGGCTTCGAATAAAGCAACAGCTTTACGAATTTGTTCCAACGCGATCTATTATTGTACGATTTAATCAATTGATGGATTATTAATAAACGAACAGACACTATTTTAGGATTTTCTTTTATCAATTATATGAAGAACTTAATCTTAATCTTGAAGACGTTTTTGGAGAAAAATGATAGTGATAATGCTGTGTCCTGGACAGTTTAAAGAAGTACATTTTGAGTATATTTGATAAATTTTGTAGAAAAAAGAAGGATTAATTTTAAGAGGCATATCATTGAGATAACGCTATTGTCTAAACTGCTCATCTGTGTTTAGTTAGCGAATTTTCCTTTTAGATTAATTGTAATTCTTACTTTTTCTCCAAGTTAGTCTTTTCTCAACATTTGTCACTGAAAGTTCACCACACGAAAGACAACTTCAGTTAAGTTTCAAGTTTTACAAAATAGAGGCTTTCTTAAAAGTGTTTTAAGAAGACTCAAAATCTTATCCAGTTTCTTTGAATTGAATATAGTCGGCTTTTTCAACCTGTTTTTGCTAAAAATTGATAGCGAAATCTTGTAAATAGTAATAACGAAAAGACCATTAAACCCTTCTCACAGCCCTCTGAAAAGGAAGATATAAATGAGCCTCTTTGTAAATAGAATGACTGATGTTTACGTTGAAAATGCTCATTTTCCGACAACTTGTGCTGTCTTTTTTATTATCGCTAGAGATGACTTGAGTTTTCTTGTAGTTTGTTTGTAGCTTGGTAGAATGGTGGTGCCACCGACGTTGACCCCATCTAGATCGATTGTCTAGATCTAATTAATATCGTAGTCTAACAATTTCCAATTTATACAAATACCTATAAACGTTGTTATATGAGATACGTAATTTGAGTTTTATATTCGCGCTAAATGCGAATATATAAAATTGTTTATCTATTTGCGAAATGATTGTGTCGTTGACCCTTTTTCTCTCGTACAATAATCAGTCGGAATAGTCGAAGTGAAAAAGAATTAACCGTACCGAATTGTGTGTTTAATGCAAAAATGGATATTTCGCTTCTACATTGTTCTTAATATTCTGCTATTTAATCAAATAAAATGCAGAAAAACTACTTTGTCTTCAACTTTACGTTTTTCTTTATAGACCAGGATGGTGGCGGCGGCGGCGGTGATAGTAGAATAGAAACGACGCCGACTTGTGGCGCCGATGTTAAACTATTCCGGCGCCCACGACCACTATCAATTTACAAACGCGACTACAGTTCTAGGTGGTTGTAGTGTGTGTAGATGTACGTATGGTATATCTGTATAGTGGTGGACGTCGCGACGCTATTAAATAACAAGCCAGACACTAGACAGAGCGACTCATCGGATAAATTCAAGAAACTTGTTAACTGAAGAGACAGAGACAAGGCACAAAAAAGACCAACGAACGAATATTTTTTCCCCGTTTGAAAAAACCTTAACAATCTGGCAGTTGTTTCATACCACACTAACTCTATTTTTGATTGTTTATTATTATTACGGACACTCTCCAGAAATATTTGTTTTAAAACGGATTCACGAAATTATTAACTGCAGTTAAATTTCCAATTAATAAGAGGAGTTTCGTGGAAGATTCATTGATGTTTTCCATTAATACTGTTTTTTTTTTTTTAATAAATGGATTTTCCTACAATCTACAAAATTCATGGAAATATCAGATAGGGAATCTAGTCGATCTATAAATATAATTTTAAAGTGCGATGATAAAGAGCGTTATATTAGAAAAGAGACAGGCAGTAACTAGTTAAAATCAGTCAGTCAAAACGTATTTGACCGAGACGGAGATTATTTTTGGATTATTCAAAGTTACGGAATTTTTCTTCACTCATTTGCACAAAACCAGACGACGGTTCTTCACAGATTTCATGGGAAAAAATTGTAATTGCACAAATACGGTGGTGGATATTGCAGGAAAACCGCCTCTCCGTGCAGTACAACAAGCGGAAAAATAGGCGAAAGAACAAGCTAAATTTAGCGCACTCTTATATACATATGTACCTATATAAAATATACAAAACAAACGTACGTTTCACTTCCGCAACGTTTTATTATACTAAAAAACGATTAAAAACAATTAACACGAAACTTGGCGAAATTCGCCCAAATGTGATTTCGATGCCGGTTTTCCTCCTCATCTATTTTAAACTATCCAATTTTTTCAAGCAACCGACTACCAAAGTGTTGAAGATTTGTCAACACTTCACCCCAGATGGTCTACCAATATCACTAACATCATATTATGTTAATGTACGATGGGAGAGAGATCGGAAAAAAATCTAATCTATGTTGAGAGTTTTTCTAACAAATAAGCAACTATTGAGGAAAAATAATTGGCGCCGCTTATCACTCTTATCGTTGCTATCATCGTTTTTTTCCTTAAAAATTTAGTTTAAAAAATACCTGTATGTGTACGTATAGGTATAGTTATAACAAAAAAGTAATGAATAATTAAAAATGTACCGGAAGTGTCGCCATTTATAAAACGGAAATTTAAAAAGCCGTTGTTCAAACAATTCATATCGGTGACTTGCATTTTATATAGAAATTCGTGGAGGGCTAGGGGAAAAACTCAAGTAACCATAAAATTAATTGATAGTAAATTAATTATGAATTGAATCTACCTTTTGTTTTGTTTCGTTTGTTTGGTTATTTTATTGAGCAATTTGTTTAAATGGAGTGGTTGTTTATTAATAAAAATTTCAAAGCTGCAAAGAGTGGTCACATGTGGAATGTGATTGTCTCTGTGTTTATAATGATCGCCGACCATGCGATATGGTGATAAATTAATAAAATAATCACACAATAAGATCATTATTACAGTTTTTTCCTACATATAAATTATGATTATTGCAGTGTATATACGTTTGCACATTACCTACTTGGAGATAACAATACACTAGGCGCCGCTTTAAAATATAAAAATCATCAATTGTTCCCGATAACAACTTTGTAATTGTCTAAAAAATGAATTTCTAACCGTACGGGATCACCCTTGTTAACAGTCCAAAATTATCTCAAATTGCGTAAATCTTTCATCGAATTGACTCTAAATTCAATTAGAAATTTCGCAAGCTTTACTAATTCCATTGAACTATTTTTACGATGGAATTCTTACAAATTATTAGATAAAATATTTGCGATAAGTGTGTTGATTTTTCGGGGAAGCAGTCGAATTCGATGGTTGTTGGATTTATGGACGCTCCCGTACAGTTGTTGATGGTGTTGTTATTGTTGGTGGTGGTGGTGGCGACGGCGGCGTCTCTTCGAAAAACCGACGACCATTCAGGCGTCTACCGGCAGATGATGATCTGGGTGGGGGCTTCTCAGTGTAGCTTGAACTTCTCAGCCGTCAACATCGCCCCGGAATCGCGATATTCGTGTGCGTGTGTACATGTGTTGTTATTTGATGTGAGAAAGAGTATTGGGAAATTTGAAATTGGACTAAAGTCCGTCCATCAGCATCAACACCGCCACCGTCATCGCCGAAATCGAGCGAATTTTCCGAAAGTTTTCGATAAATTTACGAAAATTTCGTTTTGGTTAAATGTCATTTGTGCGCCTTTAGTGTTTCGAAATTTGTCCAAATTCAACGTTAAATAATGGACAAAATTGGTGGTTGTTGATTAGTGAGGGGATGATGATTCTTCATGGAGGATCCAGCTTTTTTAGCTGGAAAGATGCAGTGTCGTCGGTGTTACAATTTAGTGAAAAAGATTGGCTATCTGGACCTACCCAGATACCGTGGTTTAAAAAGTGCAGAGCCATAATTGTTATTACAACTTGAATAGAAATATTCGCGTATACACACACATCCATACATACATACACTAATACACGCACAACAGAACCACACAACCCCCAACAAATCACAATAATAGTTCGTCATAAACTAGACATGTATAAAATATCGTATGAAAAATGTGTATGTTTTCTATTCCTAGTGATTTTAGCTATTTTGAGTTGTTCAGGTTTCCGCATAGATAATTTGGCAATGACGGACATTAGTAAAAGAAACTCCACAACACAACAAGAAGACTCTTTATTTATTAATCGTTTAATTGGTACAACGCCGATTTTAAATCCGTATCGTCATCGGATCCGACACCATCGGCAGCTGCGAAATCATCAGCTACACAATTTAGCAGTAATGCATCGATCTATTCCGATAAAAATCGAACAATTTAATCAATCTTCAACACCCCTACAACAACAACAACAACAACGACCGATACGTTTACAACGGTCATCTAGTGATAGTAGAATAAAGAATCGCCGCCACCACCACCACCAACAACAATGTCCAGAAGATGATGCCGCTTGGAAGGCTTATATAGCGAATACAGTAGTTTTAGCTAGTGTTGAAAGTATGAGTTCCGAACGTCAAGTGAATTATACTGTTGTTTTTAGAGTGTTGAAGAGGATAAAAAATAACGCATTCCCAGTTGATCATATAAAACTCGTGTTTGCATCAAACGATACACGATCGAATCGTCAATATCGTCAGCATCATCAACACCACAATAAACATCAATGTGAACATAGTCGAAGAAATAATAATAATAACGATGATGATGGTGATGATAATGATGATGATGAAAACGAAAATAATCGGCCACACCAACGCCAACACCTAGTCAAAGCCAAAATCGATAAATCGAAAGAATATTTCGTATTTCTGAACGCATATAGTGCCCATAATTATTCAGCAATTGGTGCACCGGAATTGCGTCGCAAGAGGGTCTTGCAGATCGTCAACAAAGTCGCCGATTCACACTTTAGTAAGTCAATCATTATTTTTAAAACAATAATTGTGTACTAAGGGAAAGCTGAAACAGAACGTTAGTTTAGTGTGTTGGAAGCAGGCTGGTGTGTTTTATTTACATGGTCCAGCAATTCGACAGTTTATGTGGTTATATGTCCGTAACGTGAAAAGAACGAATTCACCTTTTCGTAGTAGTCGGTTCCACTGACTCAATTAAACGAAACAAACCAGAACTAGAGCACGAATTGATTTCGTATTACTACTTCGACCACAATAAAAAAGGGGCGACAATTTTTTTTTACCAAAAAATGACATAATTAACATCCGAACAATGAAATAAAGCGAGAAGAGACACAATCAAATTTCACGGAGCTTTGTCAAGTCTAACTAAAACAATTGCTTATAGATCAGAAAGGCATGACTTGATTGATGCTTTCATTATAGTCATTTTTAAATTATCATCGGATGATTCATTTCCTTTAAATCGTGTCTTTTTTGCTTCTCCTTTATTTCCCATGATTACGATCGATTCGATTATGATTCAAACAATTTTTGGCAAAAGAGGTACCCTTGATCTTTCCCAAATGAATCAACGGTGAGCTTTTGGGCAATTTACTTGAGCAAAACCCGTCCATATAGCCAACGAATAAGAGCCAAAAATGTTTGCCCGTAATTTCTAACGAGAATTTGATCAAATTTCTTAAAATAGAAACGAAAGCCAGACAGTTAAATCGGGATTATCTTGAATGATTCTTAGTTCTTGTATGTTGTTTTTTTTCGGTCAATTTTTGGTTGAAAATATTTTTCAAGTTCTTCTAAAAGATATATTGCCGGTAATTTTTGGCAAGTGATTTTATTTGGCATGTCATATACACAGGGAGGTTTAGCTACATTGAAATATATAACGCGATGGAAACGAACTTTGCCGTTGTCGGTTCGGTTGCTATTTAAGTAAAAGGTTGACGCACTTTTTATTTTTATTGAAACTAAATCGGAAATGAGGAAACTTTGTCGAAATCGCCAGTCCATTTCCGTAACATTGAGAAGAATTGTATAATTTCATGTTTGTGTGTGGTTGATTGTCACGGAGATCCTTTTAAGTTTTCATTATTAGTTGTTAAATAAACAAATAGAAGATTGTGTAAAGAGTCTGTCTGACGGCGGGCATTGTCTAAATTCAGCGATACGGTCGGCTGGATGCGACATTTATTTCTCATTGTTTGTCTATAGAAGGATTTTCGGTGGCAATTGCTCATCTCCCAAAACACCCACGTAATTGTCGTCGTTTCCCTCTCGTTTTGCCATATTTTTCTGGCACACCTTGTATAACATTCATTTATGTAGACTTGGGATGATGATCCCAATTATCGGATTTGCACATAATGCGGACACACATCGGTGATCTTGCAATATAAACTTGGGTTAGGCGCAAGGACGCAAATCGTGCTCTTCTATTAACAATAACAACAACAATAACAAAGCAAACAACATCACCCACTCGCATACCATGCTTACAACAACTCAAACGCTTAAAAATTTGTAATTTCGCTAGAACAAGGTGTTGATTGTGTTGTAAACTGATTTTTAAATTTAGATTCGAATTAGTGAAATTGAGGCTCTTTTCGATGGAGGAGAACCAAATGCAAACCAAAACCAGACTGTTTGGTATTGCGACCATAATGTGTTATATGTGTGTGTGTATTATACGAGTGTGTGTGTACGCGCTATTTTGGGGTGTCTGGTTCAGCTGCCAACTGGCGCTCCTCATCCTTAGATCTTTCTCTGCCTTCGAAATTTTCAGATTTTCTCCTAAAAATTTGTATTCACGTATTAAAATCGAGAAAAAACGAGAAAAACCGCACATCTTCCACTGGTGAATATTTGAAGAAAAACTCTCGGAATCGAGAAAAACAAAAATAATAAAACATTCCACTTCGAGTTGTGTTTGTACAAACACTTGTTGAATACTGGCCATGTCCACGACTTACCCGGTTTTCCATTTACAGTGATTCTTCCCATATATGATATACTTGATCTTTATTCTTTTATAGAACTTAAAACCAAATGTGCATTGGAAAGTAGTTTAGAGTAGAGGACCTTGTAAGGTCGGCTTCTATAATGATTTCTTCATTTTTCGAATTTCAACAATTTTCCCGACAATTCAATCAAATTTTCATTTAATCCAACGTAAATTTCCATTGACGAAATAAAAACAACAACAATAAGTTGGTAATTATTAATTTTAATTGCTGATACACACAAGTCGGTGTCCGCCCTCAATCAATTAAATTTCATTCGTGAGGTCATTTCGACTATCCTCTCAAACGATGCCATTAAGACATTATTTAGCTTAGAAGAGTGGGAACATCATGGCAGACTGCATGGCGATTGGAATAAACCGTTGTTATGTTGTTTTGTAAGGCGTCTGTTTTACACATATATCTATACAGTTTAGGCATTATAGTATACAACAGACACATGGAGACATTGTGAATTTTTTTTAAACAGCTGGCAAACACCGAAAAAACAACAGGAAAAAGCGTAATCTTTTGACGAAATACCTCCATTCTCCAGACTTGTCATCTCCTCATTCTGTCCGTGTTGTCATTACTCTTATAGATTCGACTTACAAGCCATGATCTATATGATTATTGAGCTTGACTGTGTAATTTCGTTGACTTGAAAACAATTTCTGAGTCACTCGGCTAAACTTAGCTTATGACTCTGTCTCAACTCGATTTGTGCTAGTTTCCCACCGGTGTTCAGGTGTGCATTTCTTCTAAAATGACAATGCAATTGTGACAAATCGAATACACCTGTGTTTTACATCGATAATCATTTGGAAATATCGATTAACATTTATTCAATTAGTTAATAACGCTCCGACTATATTTATCGAGTTTATTTTCGTTGAAGCTGTAAATTCTCCAGTTTGCGGCAGTTGTAGTAATAGTAGTTGATTATATAATCGCATTTCGAGGGTTGTCGAGTACTCCCTATTTTAAGCCGACATCATTATCATCATTATCAAGACCGTCGAAATTGTCGTCATCTGGGAGTGTACACCATCATCATCATCATCATCATCCCTACCGTCTCCCTCTTGTAGGTGTCTTATGATGTGATCTCTCAACTAGAAAAGAAAAAGGAGTGCCTGCCTGCCATTCTCATAGGAAGGTTGGTTTGGTTCGTTGGCGATGTCTGGTCTTGGACACACACTCTATTTGATGGCACCAGGCCAAGTGAATCACGACAACTCGTTGAAGTCGTCGTCGTTGTCGCGACGTCAGGCATTTTGCCAAAATTTAAACTTATCCACTCCTTTTACTCTTCCATCTATCTATCGTCTTCTTGTCGCACATTAAAACTACTTATAAACCGAAATGATAATAGTAAAGATTCTATAATTGTATAATTTTTATTATTTAAAGACAATAATGAACAACCGGATAGACTTATGGTTGAAAATTGGGGGTTTCAGTTTCAACATTTGTGTTATCTTCACGAAGACAAATTCGAAATAGGTTGAATGTTCCGGTGAAATAACCTCATTTTTAAAAGTTTCTCTGACTTTTGAACATCATTAAATTAATTGATAGTTGTATTTATAGCACAGACTAAATAACGTTTGGCTTGGTTTGATGCTGATGTTGTGAAGATTTTCTCTTTCGTTCGCCACATTACGGACCAGATGTGTTAAAGATATTGTATGTTTTGTTTTGTCAATTATTCCGATGAAATTCTCAAAACTATACCAAATTTGGTCATTTTGAACAATCAATCAATTAATTTCGCATCACGCTCTTATTAAAATCGATATAAATATTTGTCCGCGATTCAACCAGTTCAACTTTGATCGCACCGAAACTGACATCAGCTAGTCTAAATATTGCAATATTTGCGTGCATTAATATTATTATTCATCTGATTCAATTATATTCCAATTTAGATGACAGCCAAATGAAAACACATCTGTACACACATCTGAAGGTTGTCTCCTGTTGTCTGTTATCTTAATATCAAATAATTACAATTAGAATTTTTCTACAACTTTATCCAGGGCGAAAAAATCAATAATTATGTTGCTATTGTTTTGATTCGATAAAAATAAAAACAAATCAGTGGAAAAAATAGCGCACTCAAGAAACACTTTCAATCGTTTATTTTGTAGAAGCTGCTCCCTGAGTATTTATTTTTGTTTGGCTGATGGGCGTCGCGGTCGTCGACGACGTCCTCGTCCTCCAACTGTAATTGTAATCGCCTCTAATGTAGAAGAGATTTTCTATTAAATGACTCAGATGTTACTCAATGTTTTGTCTTAAAAAAACTATTCCCTAAAGAGTTGCTATTGTTGTTATTGTTGTTTTTATAATTGTGCCGAAAAAGGTAACGATAACATTAAAAAATAAACAATTCGTTGAATGTTGTTTATGAAATTTTATATAAAAGCCGTTTTTTTCTCGTATATATTAAATATTATGATAATTTATTAATATAGCACGTAATAATGATTGTTTATTATGAAATAATTTCCTGGTTTTTGAAGAAAATCGTAGTTGTACAGTCGAAGATGTAGTAACGATCATGGGACTATCATCATCGCCGATGCACCACTATTTTTAGAATCTCTGGAAATATAACAAGACGCACACACACATACAGAGACCGGCATCTTGTTTGAAAATTTCCAATTTCATTCGATCTCTCTTTGTATAGAAATTTTGAAAACTAATCGAATACTGACCAATACATTTGGATTTCGTTTAGCTCGATTGCCTGGAAAAATATCCGCAATTAACACAGTTGATTGTCCCGTTGACAGGTATTTAACAGAAATTTTCCAGATGTTGTTCGCACTTGATAAAATTTTGACAAGTTTTCGAGAATCGAGGTCGCTAAATAAAAATTCTCAGGGAAAAACGGACGGAAATCGGATGACAACATTTTGACTAATGGAAAAATTTTCCAACCTGAATGCCAACTCAAAATAGAACCTAATCGTCGCATAATTTATCAGGAAAATGTGAAATTTTTTGTATAAACAATCTAGTATAATCAAATGGTCGTGTGAATCAGGTGTGTTACGATTTATTGATCTAAACATTGTTTGAAAAACAATTTTTTCTCCGCGTGTGCTTGTATTAGGGCGCCACTACTTGTAATCCAGACACGGTTTCAGGTACGTTCCTGTTTTCTATCAATCCCGCCCCGATGATATTTTAAAGTTGACAGGATTTGTGCCATTTAAACTGGATGGGATACGCTCTAATTGGCGACAATTCCATTTCGTTGATGATGCCAAATTAATTACGGATCTTTCAAACACTCCCCAATTCTCTAAATAAAACGTATTGGGTGGCAATAATCATCAACTATCCGATCTTTATCATCGGAATGAAAACAATAATCAAACGCGAAATTTCCCATTCAGATCACGAAGAATCCGTAACCATATTAAAAGTCGCGATGGAATGTTCGACATCAAGTTGAAAAGCCTAGTGTACCGTTTTACTGTGGCAGCAGCAGTAGCAACGACGACGTCGACGACGATGACTTCCACAACGACATCCGACCTAACGATTTATTCTACAAAGGGGGCTCCTTCACAAATCTGACAATCGACAAAAAAAACAATCGTAAACGGGGCCAGATGAAAGAGCGCTGCCGCCATTCAACACTAGTCCCGGTAATAAATAAAAATTCGGTCGGAACCCGGATTCTCGATTAGAATTTAACAAAAACTTGTAAAAATACAAGACGTGGAATAACCGGGAAAATTCTGTTATTCTTGTATTTCTTTTAGAATTATAGTGAAACTATTCTTGATTTGGAATGGGCAACGATCCACTTCTCTCTCTACTTTATTCAATTATGAAAACCGTTCGAGAATCCTTGTAAATCATTAAAATGAGTCTTCTCATTAAAAGGCACCATATATTATCGAGTTTGTTAAATTTAAACAATCCTATTTGTAGACTTGGATATTGAAAAATAATAATCGATGATTGTATTGTTGAGGTATTTTTTGGTGGTAATGGTGAATGTGGTCGCATTATTTCGGCCCATTCCGCAGTGGTGATATAAATTAAGTAAACATACAAAGATACATTTATTACTTTAGCGCTTTTCTCTCCTTTGAACATATAAGAGATATATAAAATAGGTAATAAATAACAATGAACAAAGTATTATATACATATATGTGTATGTTACAATATTCTTCTTCGTCGTCGTCTACTACTTCCAATACTTTATAGAGTTCAATAGTTACAAATGCTATTCTTAACTATATCTTTGCATAGATGTTGAAAATGTTGCAATTTTAAATTGTCCAAATAAAGAGATCTTTTCCCTCTTGATGCACGTACACAAAACACGCACATATATAGTTATAGAAATCGTACCTTATAACTTACAGATGTGTTTGTTTTTGTGAAAGCTAACCGTGGTAGATTTACATCAGATTTGACCACAATTACCAGAAAAACCGTTTCTTTTTATGGTTTTATACAAGAAAAATCCACCACAATTGTCGATCGGTGGATAAAAATCCACAAATACTGTTAATTGTTGCATTATCAAGTCTAATTTTCGAGCCAGTTAGGCCCCTTCAATCTATTTGATGTCTGTTTTATTTGTTTGTTGTTGTCATCGTTGTTGCTTTTTTCCTGTTTGTAATCATTCTCTAGATGATTTGTTTTGAGTTGGTTGGGGGTTTTTGATGGAGCAAATTAACGCGTACAATGGTGCGTATCGTTAACAGAAATGCCGCCCGACATTTATACTATACCTATATATAAATTCGATCTAGACTGGTGCGGTTCGAAAACTTGTAAGTAGCAGAGTAGTAACAGTATAGTATTGAGTTCTTCCGATCGGTTGCGGTTTCCATTTTCATAAGAGAGGACCACACCAGTGAATGGTACTACTCTCTACTACTTCGGCACGAAAGCACACAGAGTCGGATAGAGGAGGAGGATAAGAGAAAAAAAAAGAACAGTAAAAATTGTTTTAATCAACTGTAAACAAGATCGAATACTATACAGACATAAACATATTAAAGATAGAAATTTCGGAAAAGTTTATTTTGTTTTAAAAGTAGGCAGAGCACAGGGGCATTGATTTAGAGATGGGAGTTTGCCCATTTTACCACACTCGAAGAACCTTTATGGTCATGATTTATTTATGATGATCACGTTCCAATTCGCCAACTAGACACAAGGCCAGACAATTTACAGTTAACCAAGAGAAGAATTTGGAAAATTTTATCGTTTACATGCATCGCAAGTGATTACAACAACCAACTATAAAATCAATCGATTTTTTCGCGTCCACAAAAAAGACCAACGCGATCAAAAAAAAAAACACCTTAATTTTTCCTCCAATTGGTAACTGGTGTATTTTCGGCACATCGACAGGTGAATCGACTTGTGCACATACACAGATCTTGTGAGCGAATGTATGCAAATAAAATAGAATAAGGACTTTTCATTATTAAAAATAGCCAATGATCCAAGGACTTTTCAGGTGTTGATCTCTATTTCCTAACAACAAACAATTTCTATTGTTAGTGGTGGTTGGAACAAAAATTTTTTGGGGCGGCCAAACTCTGATACATGTAAAAACACACACACATATAAAACTATTAGTAAATTCCGTAGCATTGTTTTCGGGTTTGTTGATATTCAGCACGCGTTCAAAAGCTTTTCGGATTGGATTCCGAGAAGTCCATACATGAGATACGAAATGGATCGTTCACATTTTTGGAAATAGCCATCTGAAATGCGCCACCCTTACTGCTAAAGACAACCGAGCAAAAAAGCCTAGACAATGATGGGAAAATATTTTAAAAGTTTGTAAAACAAATGTAGTAACGACTTCAGCCCACACACACTCACACATACATACATACACACATATAAAAGTGGCGTTGTTTAGATTAGAATTGCAGCAGAATTATTTTCAAGTACCTGTTAATATCCGTCTTGAACACACAAAAAAGCCATGAAACTTGTTAACGATTCATTAAAACTATCAACGAAATTAGTTGTAGAATTATACAAACTGACAATTGATAATGTATTCCAACTGATTATTTTTTTAAAAATTTTAAATTTAATTTTCAGAACCTAGACAGGTTGCAGTGGTCGAATTGGACAAGAAACAAAACCATGAAAATCGCAACAAACGATTGAAACTAGTCTGTAGAGTTAAAGGCTTCCCTATTCCACGAATTTTATGGAAACGGAACAATATCGATTTACACTCGAATCGCAAGATCAAAATCACATACAAAAAGTAGGTAAATTTTAGTTTTTTTTTTAACTTTTCCATTGTCATCGAATATATTTAGAAAAGTATGCCACATGTCCGCCAAACAGTGCATTACTACTGTAATCTAAAAACAGAATACAATAAGCGTTTTTCTCATTAATCCGTAGATTTAATCTACGGAAAAAAGTGCATTATTACTGTAATCTAAAAGCAGAATAAGCGTTTTTCTCATTAATCCGTAGATTTAATTTAAAAAAGGCCGATTGGTTTGATTTGAAAATAATAAAGCCTCATGAGACTTTATCAACGCAAGCCAAGTGATTCACACCAAAAGAAAATCCAAATACAGGTGTGTTTATTTGAAACTAAAGCATTTATATGGGAACTCCTATTATTTGGAGAGCAATTTGAAATATATTTTAAGGATTTAGAAGGGTTCGTGCAAATCATTTTAACAAAATTTACGCTTAGTTCTTTTGGAAGTTGAGCACAAATGCTTCTTTCTGACGATACTACAAATGACTCAAGGATGCTTTCCACAATTTTATTGTAAAACGTGAAGGAGAAAACTGAAGCAAAATCGCTTAGAGAGCATCTTTAACCCATTGTGGGTCCTTTGAAGAGTTCTGCTTGTTTTTAAAAATTTTGCTAAAACTTTTACAGATCCTTAATTTTTTTTTAATCGCTCGTCAAATAAGACAATTTTCCAAGTTAGTGAAGATGCACTGTTGGTCGGACATTTGGCATATTCGACAATAGAAATTCTATTTTGTTTATGCCTGTCATTAGTGATGAGAAAGACAGGTAAGTACCAAATTAAAGTTCGTTTCAATTGAGTTTCTTCAGAGGATTGAATTGTTTTATTGTGTTTGTAGGCGAAAAAGTACGTTAGTGATACGAAATTTGACCGATTCGGATATGGGCCGATACGAGTGCTTAGCAAGAGGTGTTGACGGTAGCCGAGCATCCAAACAAATCCAAATTGAGAAAGAAACAAATTTACCTAGTGAGAAACCTGATAGTGGTATCTATCTATCTAGTGGTATTAAAATCTGTTGCATTTACGATATTAACCAAAAAGATAAAACCAAATTAATAATCATAGAGATTTAAAAATGCCCACACACATGAATAAACACACACATAGAGAATTTATTACACAATCGGATATTTGGCACAAATTTCAAAACTGTAACATGTGCTAAAATAAACAACAAAACATATCAAATATCGATCGATTATGTTTTAAGTTCAAAACAAGTAATTGTCGGGTGATTTTTTTGGTTGATTGTAAATTTTTCCAAAAAAATTGGCTTTCTGTATTTTTCCAATTTCTTTACTATTTTCGCTCTATTATTCCATCGAAATGTGAATTCGATGAAAATTTTGAGAATGTTTTCATTGCAGGAACACCCTGTGATGAGAAAATGAAACAGGACTACTGTTTAAATGGAGGTACCTGCCGTTACTTGGACGCCTTGGGCGAATATTACTGTGTGTACGTTTTCCTCGTTCTTTTTTTAAAAACACAATCAAATTATTAGTAATTTTCACTATAAAACTATTATTATCAAGTCTAATTTTAATAGATATATGACGGTTATTTATGATTGTTTATGTTGTAGATGTGCCACTGGTTATACGGGCAAACAGTGTGCTGAAAAATCGTCCGATCAATCCAGTATGTATCGACAAACACCTATTTATACATGCAAAATAGGCCTCTATACAAAATATGATAATTGTTGAAAAAATTCCTCTTAAATTGAAGTGATGGACAATTTTTAAAATAAAACAAAAACAAAACTTGTTACCGTTGTTGTATACATTTTAATATAGGAATTTTAAAATTGAAAATTCCCATTTTATAAAAAAAATTAAAATCAAAAACAAGACTGTTCTACTATTAAATTAACAGTCGATTTATTAAAATTTATATAACTTTTCACCTGACATCGACCATTTTGTTTATTTGTTTATCATTAATTAACTAATTTATTTATTTATTTTGTACGGACGAATTTTTTCTGTTTTGAATTTCAGAAAAACGCTAGTTTGCCACATGAAATGTTAATTCGATTTCAGGTAAAAAGCAACGTACCTATAAATATCAGGGACCGACATTTAACTTTTTTTTGTTTTCTTTTTTTGTATAAAGTCATGTAGATATTATTTATTTATTTTACATCTATACTCACAACAAAATCTTTAAATTGATATTAAAATAAAGAATCAAACATAGCTGTAAAACTTATTAATAAATTATGAATATAAATGTGGCTTTTCTTCTTGATTTCGTTTATAAGCTAATACAACCCTTATTTTTTATAATTGGAAAATATTTCTGGATGGAAATAAATAAATAAATAAATTTAATAGGTATGTAAAATTGGAATTTCCACATAATTAGTCTTTTTTGTACATTATGATTAACCAAAAAAACGCAAAATTATCTTATTTAATAACTCTACTGTCTATTATTAACACTATTAGTACAAATACAATTTCTTTAGATTTGTTGTGAGTTTTAGATGTGTTGTTTGTATTTAACCACATAAAAATTGCATGACTCTTTTAATTAACTATTAATTATTTGGCATATTTTTAAAATTCACCAATATCGTTAGATTCTAGTGTTAAAATTAACAACTTAGATCTAAAATGTATACTTTTATAATAATCGAAAAGGCAATAAAACTAAAGCTCAAATTATTTTCATGTACAATTGGCTCTATGAGGGACAGAGTAGTAGAAATTATCTAAAAAATCTCACTAATCATTGGAAATTAACCAAAATATTGCGCTATTAACTATTTTCAATTTACTAAGATTTGGTTTTATAATTATTACAAATTCAACGAAAATCTAAACTTATATTAATTTTAAATAGTTGCAGGTTTTTGAATTACCATAATTACAACAGGAACAACAACCACCACTAAACTATACCAAAGAATTTTTTTTAAGGCACCGTAAAAGAAACTAAATAATTTGATGGGAATGGTAATAAGAGGCACAAATATATGTTAAATGTTATCTTATCATTTTTAATATTTAATTCATAAAAAGAGGATAAATATTGCAGTAATTGATGTTGTTATTAATATTATTATTATTATTATTATTAGAGTTATTACAATTATTAAAGCAGAAAACTATGAAAAATCTCAATGTTGTTCAAAGATACTCGCATATTGTGATAACGATAAATGGCTTCGTTTTCCTATTAGTTACAAAAATTTGCTAGAGTGATTTAATTATGATACAAAATAAATAAATATATATATGTATAGAAAGAATGGATGACAATATGTAATCTCAAATTGCCATTTATCGTAAATTTTAGTTAAGTTTTATATGCTTAATATTTGAGAAAATTGAATAAAATAAAAAGAAATAGTGATGTTAGTTCTACTATAAACTTGAATTATTATAGAAAATCTATGTATATTTACTTTATTATTTTCACTAATTAATAGTATTATTAATATGTTTATCTATTTAAAAGACGCATAAATGTGAATTTCCTCGGCTAAAATAATTGTAAAATTCTGAGATTATTCAAAAATTTTCCTAAATAGCAGTATTGATGTTAACAAATTATTTAATTGAATCAACAATGTATGAAATAACAAAATACTGACATTAATCCGCCTAATAAACATTGTATTTATCAAAAAGTTTATTTCGACCTACCTAAATATAATTTAAACGAACATAAAAATAAGATAATGACTTACAACGACAGAAGAATCTCTTAATCGGTATTCTTGAAGGTGACAACCGTTTCCATTTTGTGTATATTGGTAGAGAACGACTTCATTCGTACAGATTGTGCATTCTGGATATGTGCAGCTTTGGCTTCGGCCCACTGATCGGGCAATTCAACTGAATTTTTCGTATAAATTTGTATATCAAAACTACATAAACAATCTAATAACGGTAGATATGTTACAGATGATGTTATCTGTTTAACAACTTCCCGAATTTCATTCTGGATTTGTTTCAACGGCTTCTCCGAGACTTCAACACCATTCTCATTCAAAGAATTCTCATATTCAACGTTAAAATCCCATCGTTCCATCACTTCTAATGTTTTAACGTTGGTGATAACCATTGCTACTTTTGTTACACTTTTATCAATCAACCATTCTAAAAAATGTATTTGAATTAATTGTATAAAACTGGAAATTAACACAGATAATTACCTTTAAGTTGTGATAAAGTCTTCGATAAGAATTCTTTGATTTTATTGTTAGTCGACATTAAAATCGTTAAACCGTAACTTTCAACGGCTTGAAAATCTTCAGGAGGATACAAGCCACGTTGGAATAATATCGAATTAATCCCATAATCTTAACAGAAATGATTACAAGTAGTTAACCTCAAAAAATTGTAAACTTACCTAAATAATCACAGACAATATCAGCTGAGCCTTTTAAAGTAATTGATGATTTATTCCGTTGAATCGATGTTGTCATTTTGCGAATTTTCCAACGAAAAATCCACAAAATTGAGCAGCTGCAAATCCGAAATTTTCAAGAAAACCGTTTTTTTGAATTTTCAAACTGAAATGACAGCTGGACAACGAATGGCTAGCAGCGTTGCCGCGTGCTACCACAACATCAGTAGTATTAAAAGAATTCAACAATTTCCGGAAAAACATCAATTTTGGGTTATTAACATGAAAAATAATAGATTTGTAAAAAAATTATTCATCGTGACTGTATAAATTGCGATTTATCTGTATTACAAGAAAACAATTTCAGTTTTTATAAATCGATATGATTTACAATTTTGAGGATACCGTTGTGAATCTGCTGTATAATTGGTAAATCTGGCATTGCTGCACAGAGGAAATACTAGAAATCAGTGTCGCCAATCGGTACTGCTGTCAAATCGGAAATTCCCTAATTGATATCACTTTTCGGCATGTTTCCTGTTTTCCAGAATTTTCAACAATACCAGGATATCGGGAGGGGAGATGGTGTTTCCAGAATTTTCTACTCTAAACAACCTTCTAGAAACAATTCAATTTCTATAGCTTATTCATTAAAATTCAGAATTTTTGACAATCATTCTAATTTTAAGGTTATAATAAACAATTGTTCGAATTATTCATAAATGGAAAACGGTGGAAAATTCTTGATGCTAGACGATTGTTTTCCTTTGGGTTTTCTAGAAATGAAAAAATCACTTGGAAATCGAACGAAAATAAGGAAAAATTGTGCCTGTTTTAAGAGCAATAAAATTTGTTTTTTAATGATTCACGTGGGTGCAAAACAGGCTGTTTTGGCTGAAATTTGCAACGAAAACTACCGGAATAGTGAAATTATAACAATAATTTTCGATTTATTAATAAATGATTGGTAGTTAATACGTTTATTCTGTCATTTTTACGAAGAAAAATCGAATTATTTATAAATAACGCATTAAATTCTGTTTAATTGCTTATTATTTTTAATAAAATGGATAATTTAGTTTGAATTGCGTCCAATTTCTTCTAATTTTTTTATCTGGAAAATACAAACTTCGATAATTTTCCTGAAAACTGTACATTTGCTGAAAATTATTGATTTCTTTGATTAAATTTACATCAAATCTTCTATTTGGCCGTCTAGATTTGTAAACAAATCGAAAAATTGAGAATAATCAGCAATCGAATCGTATATTTTCCAGAATTTTCAGGAAAATCAATACCGGGCATTGGTAGTTTTAAAATTGCCGCTAGAATTAGCGGAAATAACTTGCAATCCGTCTTTGTCTATAGAACGTTTAGAAGCATTGGAAGCCGTCTAGATCTTTCTCGAAGAATCTAGAACGTTGAAAACTATAAAAGCAAGTGAGCGTGCGGCGTCGCATCAGATTTGAAAAAGTTTGCAAAGTGGTCGGAGCTCGAGAAGCGTCCCTAGCGATCAAACCAAAGTATTCCTAATTTATTATAAAATTTCGAAGATTTAGTGAATTTATTTATTGATTTTGTGTAAATTCCATCTAAATTATCAAGGTATGTAATTTTATTTTCAAATAATCCATACTGTAAAATTGAGGTTATAATTTGCCGGTTATTGTAAATTCATCGTATTACGTTGCAATTATGAAAACGTTACTATTTCGGATAATTTACCCTCATATAGCGCTTGTCCTTGTGGCTAACGATTCTATAAATTCGACTCGAATTTTCTAGAATGACGTGACTAATTTGTCATTTTTCTTGTAATTTTAGATGCCGGAAGAGAACCAAAATGGTGAAGTTGAAACCTTCGCTTTCCAAGCAGAAATTGCTCAGTTGATGAGCTTAATCATCAACACCTTCTATTCAAACAAAGAGATCTTTCTACGTGAATTGATTTCAAATTCATCAGATGCATTAGATAAAATCCGTTATGAATCGTTAACAAATCCATCAAAATTGGATTCTGGTAAAGAGCTTTACATTAAAATTATCCCAAATAAAAATGATGGCTCATTAACAATCATCGATACTGGTATTGGTATGACAAAAGCCGATTTAGTTAATAATTTGGGTACAATTGCCAAATCTGGTACCAAAGCTTTCATGGAAGCTCTACAAGCTGGTGCTGATATTAGTATGATCGGTCAATTTGGTGTTGGTTTCTATTCAGCTTATTTAGTTGCTGATAAAGTAACTGTTATATCGAAGAATAATGACGATGAACAATATGTATGGGAATCATCGGCTGGTGGTAGTTTTACTGTACGTTTAGATCATGGTGAACCGTTAGGACGTGGTACGAAAATCATTTTGCACATGAAAGAAGACCAAACTGATTTCTTAGACGAACACAAAATCAAAGAAATCGTCAAGAAACATTCACAATTCATCGGTTATCCAATTAAATTGGTTGTCGAGAAAGAACGCGAAAAAGAATTGAGCGATGATGAAGCTGAAGAAGAGAAGAAAGAAGAAGAGGCTGAAGATAAAGATAAACCAAAAATTGAAGATGTTGGTGAAGATGAAGATGAAGACACTAAAAAAGACGAGAAAAAGAAGAAGAAAACAATTAAAGAAAAATATACAGAAGATGAAGAATTGAACAAAACAAAACCAATATGGACACGTAATGCTGATGATATCAGTCAAGAAGAATATGGTGAATTCTACAAATCATTAACAAATGATTGGGAAGATCATCTAGCTGTAAAACATTTCAGCGTTGAAGGTCAATTGGAATTTAGAGCTCTATTATTTGTACCACGTCGTGTACCATTTGACCTATTTGAAAATAAGAAACGCAAAAATAATATCAAATTATACGTCCGTCGTGTATTCATTATGGATAATTGTGAAGAATTGATTCCTGAATATTTGAATTTCATTAAAGGTGTTGTCGATTCGGAAGATTTACCGTTGAATATTTCACGTGAAATGTTACAACAAAATAAAATTTTGAAAGTTATCCGTAAGAATTTGGTGAAGAAATGTTTGGAATTGTTTGAAGAATTAGCTGAAGATAAAGAAGGTTATAAGAAATTCTATGAACAATTCTCGAAAAATTTAAAATTGGGTATCCATGAAGATTCACAGAATCGTGCTAAATTAGCAGAATTATTGCGTTACCATACATCAGCTTCTGGTGATGAAGCTTGCTCGCTTAAAGATTACGTTAGCCGTATGAAATCAAATCAGAAACATATCTACTTCATTACCGGTGAAAGTAAAGAACAAGTTGCTAATTCATCGTTTGTTGAACGTGTCAAGAAGCGTGGTTTCGAAGTTGTCTACATGACAGAACCAATTGACGAATACGTTGTACAGCAATTGAAAGAATACGATGGTAAAACTTTGGTATCTGTCACAAAAGAGGGTCTTGAATTACCCGAAGATGAAGAAGAGAAGAAGAAACGTGAAGAAGACAAAGCCAAATTCGAAGGTTTATGTAAAGTAATGAAGAGTATTCTCGATAATAAAGTCGAAAAAGTCGTCGTCTCGAATCGTTTAGTTGAATCACCATGTTGTATTGTAACATCACAATATGGTTGGACTGCTAATATGGAACGTATTATGAAAGCACAAGCTCTACGTGATACATCAACAATGGGCTATATGGCTGCAAAGAAACATTTAGAAGTCAATCCTGATCATCCAATTATTGAGAATTTACGTCAAAAAGCTGAAGCTGATAAGAATGATAAAGCTGTCAAAGATTTAGTTATATTGTTATTTGAAACTGCATTATTGAGCAGTGGATTTACATTGGATGAACCACAAGTACATGCTTCACGTATCTATCGTATGATTAAATTAGGTTTAGGTATTGATGAAGAAGAAGCAATGGTAACTGAGGATGCCCAAAGTGGTGATGCACCAGCTGCTGAAGTTGCTGATTCTGAAGATGCTTCTCGTATGGAGGAAGTCGATTAAATTAATAATTCGAACTAAGTAAGAACATGTGTTGTAGTATGTTCTGAATATTGTTCATTCCCATTCTGTATTTTTTTTTTTCGTTGAAAATATTGATTTTTTTACGGAAATTTTTTGAAACCGATTGAAAAAAGTAAATTTTCTGGCTGTGTAAGCTTAGAATTCATCAATGTACTGAGTTTTTTTGTTCAATAAATTATTGTCATCCAATATTTCATTTTTATAACCTGAATTTTAAATATTCTTGCCTTAATAAATGATACAGGCTATTTGAGCCGGCTGTGCCTTGATTTTTTAGTGTCGTGGATTGGTTCATACTCTTCAAACTTTTGAATTTGTTAGAGTGATATTGAAGTTTGAAAATAATTTGCAAAATGATTGTACACGTAAAATGTTTTTCAAATATTTTAATTTTTGTTCAAGTTAGGCAATCAACTATACACTACTGTATTGGTTGTGTTCTATTTATATAATTTTCAAGCATTATTGTAAAAATGTTCTGAACCAGGGACACATTACTTCTCCAAATTCCACTGGAAACTAAACGAGAATTCTTGCTTGAGAAATTCTTAACGAACCTTTAGTGTTAACATGGTCCTATGCTTTGGTAGAGATGTTCGTTTAAAAAGCTTCTGTCTACAATAAAACATTTATTTAAATTCATCTTGTAATGTTTCATTGAATAATTAAGTACACTGAAATAGTGATAATTAAACGACTAATATTAAGTTTTTGCGATAGTGAATACAATTTTGGAACAATTAGAAAAGTACTTAATTAATCAATTGGTTGAATATTTCTGATCCATCGCTTGTAGCGTTGAAAAATAAGACAGAGAAGCTTTAAAAGCCTGAAAACAACAACAATTAATTTCTTACAGATTATTACAATAATTACCAACATTAGTGCACGTTTCCAAATTAACAACAATCATATTCCGGCAAGATAACACCGAATCTTTTTGCGTACGCGCCATAATAATCAAGAGAACTTTCTTAATGGACACAGACGAGCAATTATACCATTTAGTATCGTACAAACAGAACGTAGTATTTGACGCCTAATAATTAAAAATTATAGAAAAAGAGCTTTTAAATGGCAAATTTATACCTCTTCTGTGACATCGTCCGATGGCCAACAATAACAAATAAGCAGTTCAAACATCATTGTTAGTACATAAATTAAACATTGTATTAAATCAATAAAGTGTTCGGCGCGTGATGTAAAAAATAATTCGAAACATACGGTAGCTACAAAGAGCATAAATTGTATTAAAATGCCCCAACCAACTACCGAATTGACCGAATTTAAGCAACTGAAAGAGAATTAAATTTATTGAAATTTTAGCAATACCACCAAATTTATACTCGTAAAATAGTTTGTGGGATTCAACCCAATCTTTCATTCGTTGCAAAACAAGCGCATTATGAGCATTATCATCAAATTCCCCAATACCAAGTTGTGAAATTTTATTATTGATCATCTTTATTGGAATCTTCAACAATGAAATTATCGTAAATGAGAAAAGATCGAAACTTACAGGCAGTAAGGCCCCTGAAATGATAGTCAGACCGTTAATTATCTTAAAGAATTTCATCGGTATCCATTCGGGTACGTGACAATCGAACACTAATTCGTCATCTAGGACCAGTTTAAGTGCCGGTATTATCGTGCAGGCTACACCCATAGAAGCGTAAGTGTTTCGCAAAATTTTAATCTTCATGAATTCAGAGCGACACAATTGCTGGATGTTTTCTTTATCATCGCTCACTGATATGAGATTTGTTAATTTCTTCAGCAACTCCTGAATTTCTCGATATTGATAAATAAACGTGAAATATTTAACGTTAGTCTATAATCATAGCAAAATAATAAAGCTAATTGTCATTTTAAAATTCTTACATGAGTTGTAGCAATGACGGTCTCGACGGTATTTGCAAAGCTTTGAAATTCTAAATCGTCGTGATAAAGCTGATAAACGCCCAACCACCATGTGATAACCGACGGTACTCCGAGTATAATCATCAGAAAAAGATTGCGATTTGTCTCGGGGTTAACACCAATAATTTTCAGATTTTGAACTAGAAATTTTATGATTTTGTCGGCGTCCATTGTCAATTGTTCGCTAAAGAAATAGGGCACTGCTTTTATATCGATGGATAGATTTTTATTAATTCATCACCGATACAGTTTCAATTGGAGATTAATATTTGATCAAAATGGACGTGATTTAATTACACACATGTTTTACAGTTTCCTTTAATTACTAACAGTAACAAAGAGAATTTTATAAAATAACTATTGTCGTTTCTTTACCCCGATTCTTATACCGTTTACCGGTTTAAGTATACTTTCAGCGGCCAATTGGACTCTATGCTCTGGTTTGGGTGATGTAAGCTCGAAATTTCTGATAATTTTCGACAACGCACTCTTCATCTCAAGCATCGCGAATTTTTGTCCTGAAATCAATAATTTTTACAAATTCTAACAAAATTACGCTTCTATTCACCGATACAATTTCTTGGACCAGCACTAAACGGAATGTAGGAAAACGGTAATTTACCATCAACATGATCGAAACGGCTCGGGTCGAATTTGTTTGGATTTGGGAAAAACTCCTCGTCTCGGTGAATAACGAATGGGACAATCATTAGAGTCACCCCTTTGGGGATTTTTAAATCTTCTAAAATTGGAATAAATTTATCGATCATTTTAGATGATTGTATTGTTTTTACCAAATTCAAGTTCTTGATCGGTTTCTCTACCAAAGAACGGTACAGACGGGTACAATCTTAAGGCTTCTTTTATTATTTGTTCCAAGTATTTCATTTCTAAAAAATCTTGATGTTTGATAGATAGATCGCCAGATAAATCGCCAAATAAATCGACTTGTTCTTGATAGGCGCGTTTCTAAAAATTACACAGTCAATACAGGTTTTCAACTTTTTTATCAATGAGATATGGAATTAAAGATATTTTCCTCTCTTATTTTCATTGGGAAGATTACCTGAAAAAAGGCTCCTTTGTTTGCCAAATGGCAACTAAATAATTACCTGAACATCAGGATTATTTGCTAAACATTGTAGCGTGAAACTGATAGCTGCTGCTGTAGTATCGTGGCCTTCGAACATGAACGTATCGACTTCTTCGCGGATCTCCTCGATGTCTAATGGGCGATTATCAATAGTAGCGTCCAATAATAAATCCAAGAAAGCTTGTTTCCTTTTCACTCCAAGATAATTATCGCCTTCATCGAGATTTTTATTGTGGTTCAATTGTCGTTTTTCTTCTTGGCGTTGTTTGATTACACTCCGGGTGAATTGATGGAGAACACCGAGTGCTTCTTTCTCGGTTGAATAATTTTTGCAAAATTGATAAGTGAAATTGTTTCGCTCCATCAATGTAAGACTACGTTCAATTATAATCCGACACATATCTTTCACGCTCTTTACATATTTCGAATCGGAAAAGTTTTGAGCGTTGATAGAGACACCCATTGCTGTTTCTATAATGCGAAAATTGCAAATTATAAAAATCTTATCGATATCTAAATGATATAATACCGCAAATTACGTCAAGCGTGTATAAAGTAATAAGCGGATAAATGTCGGTATTTTCGCCTTGATTCTCCTCCAATTTCTTCAACAGGATCTGTCCATTAGCTTCAAAAGTATCGATAAATTGTTCGAGAATTTTAAAATGGAAAGCCGGTGTAATAACACGGCGGCGTTTCTTCCATTTTGGCCCTAAGAACGATAATCAGCTTATTTTTATCAGTTTATAGTTTTAATCTTGTTACCTTCACTAGTTAGCAGACCGGTTCCGAGCCACGAATGAAAATATTCATATTCAGCAGCTTTATTTAGCACCTTTTGACTACTCATAATGAATTCGAGTAGTTTATAATTGGAAACAAATATAAATTTACGGAATGGTCCAACATTTACCTTAAAAAAATTACCACAATTCTCTTTATATTTACCGATAACATCCAATAGGGCTAGAAATATAGTTATTGTTATATTTTTTAAATATTTTAAATTAATTTTACTTACTTGTTGTATTACGTAGTTCTAGGGCATTACCCAGGATAGGCAATCCTGGTGGTGATGGTAATTTTCGATAAAATCTACCCTTTTCACTCACATAATTCCAGTACCAAACTAGAATTATTGGAATAATGACAACCACAAATGTCGTAGCAAATGTTAGAAACATAATTTAAAAAAAAAATGTAAATATGTGATGTTTTAAAGAAATCTTTGGCAAAATATTGGGGTTATCAGAACACTTGGATAACTTAAACACATTAATCAAACTGACGGGCTTAAATTTAATTCGTTTATTCTACGGGTCATGACCGATTTGTATGAACTATCATTGCTACGTAAGGAAAACGAACACTTTTTATACTTTTATTCAAATGTAATTTTATGCAAATTTCTCATGGAAATTTTATAGCAATAATAAATATCTTTTGAGGTAATTTATTCTTAGCATAAATATCAGCAGATTCTAAATAATTGTGAGAATCAAAAATTTATTATTAGATATCAGTTTATTAATAGATGTAATTATAGAAAATTTGATAAAATATAGATAGGACACAATATATGATAAAAATGGTGGATGCGCCGTGCTAGTTGAAAAATTTCAGAGCTCAATTTCAACTGAAATTGTCGTTAACGATGGAAATCTGTGTAGCATATTTTCTGAAAGCTTTCGCACATAGCACAATGATGCCTCTAAAAAAAAAACTTACTTTCGAAAATTGGAAGAAAGCTCGTATGGAAATTTGTCAAAAATTGAATGTTTCGGAGGTGTTTACATAGACATGCGTAATCTTTCAGAAAATTTGCTGAAAAGCACGATTTCTTAAGAAAAAAAAGTTTAAAGCGATGAGAAAAACTTGTAATCACATGCGCCTTCGTTTCGAGTACAAAAATTGAGCACACCAAATGGTGTGATCGTTATTTTATTTGATCTACAAAAACGTGATTCAACTGTTTTTTGAAGGGAAATTTCCAGCAATTTTTCATTTTATCAATTGACAATAAATTGAACTATTGAACACTGATAGAATTATTTCGATTAATTTTATAATGTTCTTTGAATTGTCCTTGTATGAGTTTGTTCAAATTTCAAAGTTTAAAATTGGATCAAATTTTTCAACTTTTCGTGGTTTTTCCACAAAACTAACAATGATATCGCAGAATTAGTGATAAATATTTTGATTGAAATTATAAATTTTTGCAAATAAAATACAATGAATAGAAATATTAGACCTCGAACACCAATTTTAGTACATAGGTGGATGAGATAAGGCCTGTTCGAAACCACACGAATTCCAGTTAAAAGTAGATGGAGTAAAATGAGTTGTTAACCAATAATGCGACAGCAAAAAGCTATTCAGTGGCGTGGAAACAATTACCTAGTTTTAATTGAATTTCGTTTTTCATTTTACATTGCTTACACTAAGATACTAAATTTTATTATTTAATTATTATCAATTTATTTTCCAAATAATTAAATATTTTGTGCGTTTTAAACCTTGACAAAATTAGAAATTTTATATAAAAATTTGAACACGCCACTGGTTGCGTATAAAAAAAACTCCATCAGCCAGGCGTGCTCACCTATATCCTTTAAAACTGTTGCTTGAAGTGAACAGTAACATTCAATCCCCCATAAGAAACCGTGAGAATTCGCTAGGACAGGTAAACGACAAAAGATATCGAAATAGGACATTACTGTATTGGTTGTGTTCTATTTTTATAATTTTCAAGGATAATTGTAAAACTGTTCTGAACCAGAGGCACATTGAAATGCTTTTTCAAATTCTGGAAAATAAACGAGAATTCTTGTTTGAGAAATTCTTAGCGACCCTCTAATGTTAACATGCTCCAGTGCTTTTTTGCAGATCTTCGTTTAGAAAGCTTCTACCAAAGATAAAGTACGATTTAATTAAATTCATCTTGTAATGTTTCATTGAATAATTAAGTACATTGAAAGAGTGATAACTTAACGACTAATAGTAAGATTTTGAGATGGTAAATACAGAATTATTAGTGAATTGTCCAATTTTGGAACAATTAGAAAAGTACTTAATTAATCAATTAGTTGAATATTTCTGATCCATCGCTTGTAGCGTTGAAAAATAAGACAGAGAAGCTTTAAAAGCCTAAAAACAACAACAATTAATTTCTTACAGATTATTACAATAATTACCAACATTAGTGCACGTTTCCAAATTAACAACAATCATATTCCGGCAAGATATCACCGAATCTTTTTGCGTACGCGTCATAATAATCAAGATGATTTTCTTCATGGACACAGATGAACAATTATACCATTTAGTATCGTACAAACAGAACGTAGTATTTGAGGCCTAGTAATTAAAAATTATAGAAAAAGAGCTTTTAAATTGCAAATTTATACCTCTTCTGTAACATCGTCCGATGGCCAACAATAACAAATAAGCAGTTCAAACACCATTGTTAGTACATAAATTAAACATTGTATTAAATCAATAAAGTGTTCGGCGCGTGATGTAAAAAATAATTCGAAACATACGGTAGCTACAAAGAGCATAAATTGTATTAAAACGCCCCAACCAACTACCGAATTGACCGAATTTAAGCAACTGAAAGAGAACTAAATTTATTAAAATTTTAGCAATACCACCAAATTTATACTCGTAAAATAGTTTGTGGGATTCAATCCAATCTTCCATTCGTTGCAAAACGAGCGCATTATGAGCATTATCATCAAATTCCCCGATACCAAGTTGCGAAATTTTATTATTGATCATCTTTATTGGAATCTTCAACAATGAAATTATCGTAAATGAGAAAAGATCGAAACTTACAGGCAGTAAGGCCCCTGAAATGATAGTCAGACCGTTAATTATCTTAAAGAATTTCATCGGTATCCATTCGGGTACGTGACAATCGAACACTAATTCGTCATCTAGGACCAGTTTAAGTGCCGGTATTATCGTGCAGGCTACACCCATAGAAGCGTAAGTGTTTCGCAAAATTTTAATCTTCATGAATTCAGAGCGACACAATTGCTGGATGTTTTCTTTATCATCGCTCACTGATATGAGATTTGTTAATTTCTTCAGCAACTCCTGAATTTCTCGATATTGATAAATAAATGTGAAATATTTAACGTTAGTCTATAATCATAGCAAAATAATAAAGCTAATTGTCATTTTAAAATTCTTACATGAGTTGTAGCAATGACGGTCTCGACCGTATTTGCAAAGCTTTGAAATTCTAAATCGTCGTGATAAAGCTGATAAACGCCCAACCACCATGTGATAACCGACGGTACTCCGAATATAATCATCAGAAAAAGATTGCGATTTGTCTCGGGGTTAACACCAATAATTTTCAGATTCTGAACTAGAAATTTCATGATTTTGTCAGCGTCCATTGTTAATTGTTCACTAAAGAAATAGGACACTGTTTTTATATCGATGGATAGATTTTTATTAATTCATCACCAATATAGTTTCAATTGGAGATTAATATTTAATCAAAAAGGACGTGATTAATGACATGCTTAAGGAGATGCTTAAGAATTCCTTTTAATTACTCACAATAACAAACAGAATTTTATTAACTAATTATTGTCGTTTCTTTACCCCGATTCTTATACCGTTTACCGGTTTAAGTATACTTTCAGCAGCCAATTGGACTCTATGCTCTGGTTTGGGTGGTGTAAGCTCGAAATTTCTGATAATTTTCGACAACGCACTCTTCATCTCAAGCATCGCGAATTTTTGTCCTGAAATCAATAATTTTTACAAATTCTAACAAAATTACGCTTCTATTCACCGATACAATTTCTTGGACCAGCACTAAACGGAATGTAGGAAAACGGTAATTTACCATCAACATGATCGAAACGGCTCGGGTCGAATTTGTTTGGATTTGGGAAAAACTCCTCGTCTCGGTGGATAACGAATGGGACAATTAATAGAGTCACCCCCTTGGGGATTTTTAAATCTTCTAAAATTGGAATAAATTTATCGATCATTTTGGATGTTGTATTGTTTTTACCAAATTCAAGTTCTTGATCGGTTTCTCTACCAAAGAACGGTACAGACGGGTACAATCTTAATGCTTCTTTTATTATTTGTTCCAAGTATTTCATCTCTAAAAAATCTTGATGTTTGATAGATAGATCGCCAGATAAATCGCCAAATAAATCGACTTGTTCTTGATAGGCGCGTTTCTAAAAATTACACAATCAATAGAGGTTTTCAACTTTTTTATCAATGAGATATGGAATTAAAGATATTTTCCTCTCTTATTTTCATTAAAAAGATTACCTGAGAAAAGGCTGTTTTGTTTGCCAAATAGCAACTAAATAATTACCTGAACATCAGGATTATTTGCTAAACATTGTAGCGTGAAACTGATAGCTGCTGCTGTAGTATCGTGGCCTTCGAACATGAACGTATCGACTTCTTCGCGGATCTCCTCGACGTCTAATGGGCGATTATCAATAGTAGCGTCCAATAATAAATCCAAGAAAGCTTGTTTCCTTTTCACTCCAAGATAATTATCGCCTTCATCGAGATTTTTATTGTGGTTTAATTGTCGTTTTTCTTCTTGTCGTTGTTTGATTACACTCCGGGTGAATTGATGGAGAACACCGAGTGCTTCTTTTTCGGTTGAATAATTTTTGCAAAATTGATAAGTGAAATTGTTTCGCTCCATCAATGTAAGACTACGTTCAATTATAATCCGACACATATCTTTCACGCTCTTTACATATTTCGAATCGGAAAAGTTTTGAGCGTTGATAGAGACACCCATTGCTGTTTCTATAATGCGAAAATTGCAAATTATAAAAATCTTATCGATATCTAAATGATATAATACCGCAAATTACGTCAAGCGTGTATAAAGTAATAAGCGGATAAATGTCGGTATTTTCGCCTTGATTCTCCTCCAATTTCTTCAACAGGATCTGTCCATTAGCTTCAAAAGTATCGATAAATTGTTCGAGAATTTTAAAATGGAAAGCCGGTGTAATAACACGGCGGCGTTTCTTCCATTTTGGCCCTAAGAACGATAATCAGCTTATTTTTATCAGTTTATAGTTTTAATCTAGTTACCTTCACAAGTTAGCAGGCCGGTTCCGAGCCACGAATGAAAATATTCATATTCAGCAGCTTTATTTAGCACCTTTTGACTACTCGTAATGAATTCGAGTAGTTTATAATCGAAAATGAATACCAATTTACGGAATGGTCCTACATTTACCTTAAAAAAATTACCACAATTCTCTTTATATTTACCGATAACATCCAATAGGGCTAAAAATATAATTGTTGTTATATTTCTTAAATATTTTAAATTTATTTTACTTACTTTTTGTATTACTTAATTCTATGGCATTGCCCAGGATAGGTAATCCTGGTGGTGATGGTAATTTTCGATAAAATCTACCTTTTTCACTAACATAATTCCAGTACCACCCTAGAATTATTGGAAAAATGACAACCACAAATGTTAGAAACATGAGTTTAATTTTTTTTGCGTAAATATGTGGTGTTTTAACGAAATGTTTGGCAAAATACTAGGGTTAGCATAACACTTTGATAACTTAAACAGCCTAATCTAACTGACGGGCTTAAATTTAGTCCGTTTATTGCAAGGGTCTTGATCGAACTGTACGAACCATCATTGCTACGTAATCAAAACGAACATTTTATTTATTTTTGTTCAATGTCGTATGCAAATATCTTATGGAAATTTTTAAGCAATAATAAATATTTTTTTCTGGTAATTTCTTCTTAGAATAAATATTAGCAGATTCTAAATAATTGTGAGAATGAAAATTTATGATTAGATATCAGTTTCTTAATTGATAGAATTATAAAAAATTTGATAAAATATAGATAGGGCACAATATATGATAAAAATGGTGGATGCGCCGAGCTAGTTGAATAATTTCAGGGCTCAATTTCAACTGATATTTTAGTTAACGATGGAAATCTGTGTAGCATATTTTCTGAAAGCTTTCGCACATAGAACTATGATGCCTCTAAAGAAGACTAACTTTCGAAAATTGGAGGAAACTCGTGTGGAAATTTGTCAAATATTGAATGTTTCGGAGGTGTTTACATAGACATGCGTAATCTTTCAGAAAATTTGCTGAAAAGCACGATTTCTTAAGAAAGAAAGGTTTAAAGCGATGAGAAAAACTTGTGTTCACATGCGCCTTCGTTTCGGGTACAAAAATTGAGCACATCAAATGGTGTGATCGTTATTTTATTTGACCTACAAAAACATGATTCAACTGGTTTTTGAAGGGAAATTTCCAATAATTTTTCATTTTATTAATTGACTATAAATTGAACTATTGACCACTGATATAAGAAGTATATTAAAAGTATTATTTCGATTAATTTTATAATGTTCTTTAAATTGTCCTTGTATGAGTCTGTTCAAATTTCAAAGTTTAAAATTGGATCAAAATTTTCAACTTTGCGTTAATTTTCCGGAAAATGCCACTTGTTTCTTTTCTCAACAATTTATCAATTAGTTGGAAAATAAGAATTAGTGAAATATACTTTTAAATAAAATTGTAAATGTTTGCAAATAAAATACAGTGAATAGCAATCTTAACAACAATTGTACAGAAATAAAATTGATCCATCAACCCTGTTTGTTTGAGACACTCGATATAAATATTAGTGCAATTTCCCATCACTAGAGGCGCTGTCATCAAATGTCAATATCAATGTACCAGACATAACCTAACTTATCCGGTACTAGTATCAAATTCGTTTATTATAAAATAAAATGGTGAAAATTGATGAAAAAGACCAGAAAAACGATCCAGAATTCATTTATCGTATCATAAATGTTTTATGTTATTTTATTGTTTTAGTAATAATTGGTATACCGGTGTGGTGGTACACAACTAGAGTATATCGTGCTCCGCTACCATTAGATCGTATGTCCAATTATGATTTAATTACACGAAATAATGAAGCGGGCGATAAACAATTTGGTATACCATTGAGTTTAGATTATGATATATTGATAACAATAGTGAATCCGAATCCGGAGAAACTACAAATCAATTTGGATGGTAAAGATATCGAATCAAGACTAAAACCATTCCTAGACCAAATATATCCAGTTGCTAACTTTATCGTCAAATCACAATGGTTACATTTAGTCGAATTGAGTCCATATTTGCGCAAAATTGTCGATTATTATGCGCTAGATGAATCGCAATTGCCGCACATTATCACTCCACTGGAGAAGAAATTATGGTCGCATCTGTCACCAAGACCGTGTCTTAATCTAATCTTATACGTTTCACAATGTGAAGTACCGCTATTTATACAGAACAAACAAGAGGAGGTTGTTAAAACGAACAGTTTCTACAGTCCACGATGGGGCGGTATTCACATTATGAATCCCGATAAACAATCGTGTAGAACCGCACAATTTCAACCTGATTTAAATCGAATTACATCCACATTCAAACAGTTTTTATTGCATATGTTCGAAATTCAAAATACAACAAATTCAGAATTGATGAATTTACAAAAGAGGAAGAGTGAACAGATGATCGAATCGACACGGCGCACTTTAAAATCATTATCGCAACTATTATCGGAAATTAACAGTATTGTAATCAGTGATAATGTATCGGATAAAATTAAAACGGCAATCATTGATGCCGATCAAGCTGACCAATATTTAAATTTGGAATTAATTGAGGAATCATTATTGGCAGCTAGACGGGCGTTTAAGAACGCCGAAGAAGCTTTCAGTGATCCGTCATTATTGGCCTTACTTTATTTCCCAGACGATCAAAAGTATCGAATTTATTAAACTTCTTCTATTTTATTAATTTTTATATTTTTCCAGATATGCGGTTTATATTCCGTTATTTCTACCAGTAATGATACCGGTATTGATGTCTCTAGTCACGATGGTGAAATGGTATTTTCGTCGCAACAACTCCAAAGATAAGTTCGAATAGATTTTATTAACTATTAATTATAACAATTTATTAAGAATTATTTTGATGTGGTTTTTTCGGCCCATTCTTGCCAACTTCCTAGATAATTTCTAGCATTCTTGTATCCTAATTTATTGGCAATTTCTTGAGCTTGTCCGCTACGTTTACCGATCTTACAAGAAAAAATAATCGGTGTATCAACTGTCGGTTTAACTCTACCATATTTCTTAGAGAATTCTTCATTGGACATTGTTTTTAATACATTTTCTACATTACCTAACGGTATATTTATACTATTCGGTATAGAGCCGGTTTCTTTCAATTCATCCGGCTCTCTAACATCGATTAATAACGTTTTATTCTTACTGTCTTTTATTGATTTGTTGACATCTTCGAATGTTGCAATTAATTTATTTAAACACGTCGATGTTATTGAGAAATTTTTAATAGATATGATTCTATTTGAATTTGGTTTTGTTAGGATTTTTTCGAATTTATTTAAAGAAATTAACAATCTCGACATTTTAGTGTTTATTTTTAGATCGGTAACAAATACTAGATGGCAGCAATATTGCGGTGGCTCTTGTACAAATTTTTTTTCGCGGAATTTTTAAATTTAGAGCACCTTGAGGCAGCTCGGGTAACTTAAGTCACGTTTAAAAGGACAACAAAATCACGATACTCGATAATTTCTTTCAACCATTCAGTAATTAAACGTTTGAGAACAATTCTGATAAAAAATCGCTGTGCAAAATTGGTTAATTCACAAATTTTGAATCGATTTTTGAAAAGTCTAGACTTTAAAAAATGTTATTTTTCACTGTTAACTTCTAGCGAATTTTTGAGAAACTCCTACTAGAATTGAATAAATCTAAACTCGATACAAGGCAAAATATCTGGCCGTTAAGTATTCCTTTGGAAAATTAGTGGATTTTTCAAAATCGGTACTTCTACCGAAGGTAAATTGGCCTTAAGGCTACAGAGTACATCTCCAGATTTCAATCGGCGGAAATGTGAATTTCCAACTCGCAATTTCTCGCTCGTCCTTAGAGCTTCAACAACCGCAAATAGATTTTTGAAAAGGGAATTTCTTATAGCCCCTAACGGTTCTTTCCGTTTTTCAAACAAGTTGATACAAATTTGAATTACAGACGAAAATCTAACAATGTTTTTTTCGTATTTTTGTACAATTTCTTATATTTTCTCTTATAACTTGGCCAATTTTGATTATTTTGCAAAAATTCTTGTACTGTTAGATAGAAAATTAAAAGTTCTTTTCAAATATTCAAGAAATTTTCTAATTCCGGCGTTAAAAAAACGTCTGGGAGGAGATATAAGAATTTGGGCACAGTTTTTATTTTACAGCATTGATCGACCCCTCATTCGAAAGCTGATAAGTGAATAAAATAAAATAACAAATATTATCTAAACATTTATTCGTCTAATACAAGAATGCATTAATTATCAAATAATTTAAAAACCAGAACAAACATTTATTGATAATTTTAACAAACAGAAAATAACAACACTCGAACTGTTTGGCAACAATTTCCGTTTGTATTCCCATTGTTCAATTCCATGTAATTTTGGAAAAATAATTTCAAGCTGTAATCAATAACCGCCTATCTAATTATTATTACAATATGATTTGAAATACATAAAAATTTGTTAGATTCATTTTAGATTTCAGACGTGTGTTTCATCCGATTCCTGTACACTTTTCTTTCGATCTCTCCGGTTTTTATCTTTGAATTGTTCACACTGCAATAAGTTCGTATTTGATTAGAAATTAAGCTAGAAAATAGGCAAATGAATAAAATAATAACATGCAATTTTCTATTTTAATAGAAAAATTCAAAAATCTACAGGATAATTTGGATCGAAATAGGGGGCTAGAATTGAATTTCGTTACAATTTCATTGAGTTTTATTAATTTTCCATTGCCAACATTTACAATTAAATTCATTTATAATTTGTTAACAATAAGAATTATTTTTGTTTGATTATGGACGGTTCAATTGAAAATAAATTGCGTAGATTTTTGGGGAATTAGCATACAAAAACGGATTATTTTGTGTGTATTATACAAACATTGATTCATCTAAACTAATCTAGGTGCATTAATTTGAAATACTTACATTTACGTGCTTGTCGTGTTTGTTTTGTATGTGTGTAAATTTTGTGCGATTGTGTTAATTTTTGTTATTATCAAAATAACAACAACAAAAACAACGACAAATGAATCTAAATATGTACAGACATATCTGTCACCTTTATTGTAATCCCCTCATCCTCTTCCTCTTCGTTCATTGTCGACAATCGTTTCTCTAATTTGGTTTTTTCCTCGCGTTTCTCCTCGCGTTTCGGCTTCTTCTTACGGAATTTACCGCTATTCCCCAAATAATAATAAAAATTATTTTATTTGAATAGGACGGAATGTTTACCTTGATGGTATTGGACTCTTCTTCTTGTCTTTATCGCGCGAATTATTTTTATTAACCAACTTCCAAATACTGGTCTTATTCACTTCCTCTGTTATATTGATGGCAGATAATGGAATATTCATTACATTACCATTAGCTAGGGGGATTTTTAAATTACCAGCAGCCTCGATTTCTATCGGTCCTTTTTCATTGGTAGCCTAAACGAGAATTTATCAATTAATTGTAGAATTAATAAATATAAAAGTTTGAGAGGGATATTGAATTGAATAGGGGTTGTTATTTTGTTGATTGATGGTGCTTTAGTGGAGAATTATAAAATAATAAAAACAAAATTATAATCGAAATAATAAATTTTCGTATACTTACATGCAAATCTAAATCTAAGATGGCGAAGCGTTAAGACTATACGAAAATATAAATGTATTGTATTAGAAATAAATGAATAAACAAAGAAAAATGCAACAAAAATTAACGTAATGTAGAATTTATTTAAATCATAATAATAGTAATAATACTGTTGATAAGCGTGATTTAATGATATCTCACTATGATGATGGCATCAACAATTATTGCTAAATATGAACAGTATCTACAATTGTTTATACTGAATCAACTTTGTAATAGTCATTCACCCTTAATTGTGCCTAATTTAGAGTCAGGCGATTCACCCCCAATTCACCATAAAGCACAAATTAGCTAAGAATGAACGACTAATACTGGTCTCTACTTCTATAGTTTTGAGCTTTTTTCTTGCTAATGAACAATCAATTGATAACGATGAAATAGGAATGTTCAATTGGTTAAAATTCCATTATTATTTTGGGTTTTAATTGTTTGTAAAGCAAACTAAGATCAGATCTAGGCGAAAACTGACCTCTTCATTTTCTACAGACTCGTAACCGTTCCTAATTAAGCAAAACCTAAGACAGATTAAACGACTGAAATTTGTATAAATGTATTTTATAATCGACCACCCCTGATTTACAGATTTAATTATCTGTTTAAAATAATTGAATTTTATTGTCAACAAATTATAACAAGAAAATAAAAATTAAAAAATAATTGTACTAATGTATTTGCTAATTATCAACAATTGATTTTCTCATCTAAGGCAATTGTTGCCTGTTTATCATCTAATATCAATTTTGGCCCTAATACGAAACGTGCAAATTTAGCTCCCCAGCCCACCTCGTCTGTATCTTTGAGCATCTGATGTCGTTTCGTCATCTCCGGCATTATATCATCCAATATCTTCAATTCACGTCGTGTAAATATCAAATCCAACGATTTCCGTATACCGATCATAACAACCAACATCAATGGGAATAATATTGATGTTGTACTAAACGATTTTATCGTCCATAAGCATGCTAAACAAGCTAGTTGTATGAGAGTGAATAAATGGACACGTTTTATTGGCACCTGAAAATCGCCCAAATATATCAATTACGGCTAAAAATTTCGGTTATTAATTGTATACTTGTCTTAAAAACATGTAATCGGGTTGGTATTTATTCGGCATAAAGATGATGAGTATCCGGTCGAAGAATTGTAATCCTTTCAATGATGCAATGCCCATGTAGAGGAAAACGCCGAATAACACCGGCATCGGTATGTGGCCCAGCATTGGTGTTAAGAAAACCGATAACCCGATCGTTAGAAATATCATAATGTGGGTGACTCTCTGTTCGCGAACACCGAGAAATTGCGGTTTCTCCCCGGGTGCTGTACATTCACTCTCTAATTTCAACGAATTCACATGATTTATCGATAAAACTGTAGCAGCAACAAACCACGGTAACCCCATAAGTGAACAGATTTGTATCAATATAGCCAAAATAAATAAATCTAAATGGTAGCCGCATTTCTTCTTCAATTTGTGCTCTTTCCGATTCACAATAACACTAGTGATTTGTTGATCCATAAAAATCAATATTGTACCGAGTAATGCCGGCGGAATTGCTAAAAATATCGAATATATTGGATTTCCGTTAAACGGATGTATTAACCATCCACGATCGGGTAATGTCGGTTTAAATTCATGCGGTACTTCCAGTTTTGGTGTCGGAATATCGGAGGCATAATCCAAAATTGTCATCGACATTATTGCTATAATTACAGCAAAATCACTGATAAATTGACGTACCTGAAAGTAGTCAAATTTTTAACTTTAAAAATTATCCAAATTATAATCCATACTTTTGACGGGAAAAATAGAGCGTTCTTGAAGTCCTTCAATTGAACCGAAAGCAGGAAAGTGCCTAGAAATAGCAAGATTGACATCAAAAAGACGTCTGGCGCGTATTCTGGTGTTAAACAATCAGGCCCTTCTAACGTTCCATTCGATTCCTACCAGAATTAAATTAATCAATATCTGAAAGTTTACGTTTTTTTTAACGAAGATTGATATGTAATTTTAACCGGAGTGATATTGGAAATCCTTGATTCGATTCCCAGCGATTGGAATTTTCTCTAGAGAACAGGGTTTCTCTCTGATTAATACAATTTTATCGAATTAATACAGTTTGGCCAAAAGGGAGGATTCTAAACAATAAGAGGGTTGTAATTGCGAGCAGATGCGTTGGCATTTGATTAAAATCCCTACAATATCGGATTATTTACAAAATTTAAATTACAATAGGGACATTATTATAATTGTAATTGTTAAGGCATAGAATATTTCTGTTTTATGGAGTCCCTAGTGTTGTCGTTATTTCTTAATGAGAGTCACTTGTCGGCTAGAATTTATTCTTTAATTTCACTAAATTCGATAGTAGGATCAACTCAGGATGAGGACTATAAATTCTGATGAAAACCTCCATGACGAGCGATTTGGATTATAGTTTCAGCCTCTGTAGGAAGTCTTTAGGGGTTATTTTAGTTAAGAAACGCTCGTTTATAATTAAGTCACGACTTTTAAAAATGAGTTACACACAAGCAATTCCGGAATCGCCCAACGTTAATGCGAGTGGCCATAAGAGCTTATAATCCAAAACTTATTTTAATTAGGCCAAAGAACTGTGATAGTTGGTTTATCTTCTCCTTATCCTCAACGTGGATCTTATTGTGAAAAGTTAATCTAATTAGGTGTATTTGAGGTCTGTATGATAAATTCTAGGATTAAAGGAACATATTGCGGAATTAAAGGATGCTCGTGGTAAAAGAATCTTGAGGGATTAATTCGTTAAAAGCTGGCAGTTGTATAATTAAAAGTGATGCTTCTAGGTATCAATCTTCGTTTAAAAAGCTTTGATTAAAATTATAAGACTTACCTGGCAAGCAATTTTCGAATATTCGACTTGAACTGTACCGTTTATAATGCACGAACAATTATGATTTACTATCAGAGATCCTGAAGTGTTTATCGGGAATTGTTTTCCTATTAATAATACATTTTCCACAGCCTTTTTGTGTTTGGAAAGAAAATTGGAATTATTTTATTATCACGATTGATGAGTTTCGCTTACCTTGTAAATAAAAATGAATGCAATCAACGTAGCAAAATTCTCTTCAGTGAATCTTGTAATATAACAAACTAAAGCACTGGCATCTATTGCTACCAATATGATTAAAATAACAGTAGTCCATGTACCTATCCAAAATCTAAAAGATAAATAATGCCATCCGATCTTTTGGCAAAAATCATAAACAATAGTTTCAAATACTAAAACTGGTCCAGTTGAACCCAATATTGTTAATGGTTGTCCAGAAAATAAACCATAACCTATACCACAAACAAAACCAGAAACTAAAGACTCCATTGCCGCCATATTTCGACCAGTTGCCTGCGCTAATAAACCGCCGAATGTTATAATTGGTGATAAACAAGCGAAATATAGAAATATCCACGATGCTATACATTGCATAGCGAAAGCATCTTTATAATCGGACAAATAGAATGGTAATTTTCTTTTGATATCGTTAATTAAACCACCAAACAATACACCACTCCTAGCCAATCCGGATTCTTCCCTTAAACGCTGCTCCTCTTCCTCCTCGTCGAATTCTTCTTGTTGTTGTTTCTCAGGCGGTCGTTTCCTTGTATCCTGCGACGGTATAGCAGCCGGTGGTTCGATACGTATCGCTGGATCCCATTCGCCCGGTGGTAAAACCGTTACAGCATCCAAAAATTCATCAATGCCGGCCAAAAGATGACTGGTATTGCGTGCCCGATATGCCACTTCATGGAATATCTCATCGGACATTAACGTCGCCATAGCTCGTCCAATTTCATGATAACCATTCGTTGGTGTTATCGGTCCGAGTAGAATAAATAGAAATCTTGTTGGTACAGGAACTTCAGTTAAATCGCCCAAATTAACGGATTGATTTAAACGGATAAATACAGATATTGATTTTTCTAAAAAATCGACTTCACCAACTAGAATATTACTGGCTTCGGCGCCCGGTGGGATTTTTCGCATAAAATTCAAATTGTGTTGATGTAGATCGCCGTTCATTGTACCTAAATCACTTGTACTATAATTACGATGCATCGAAATATTGCTAGCACTTTTCTTCATTAATGGTGAAGGTTTCTCCGAACCTAGCAAGGTAAAGATTCGACTTTATTAGAAATGCGATCTAATTCAGTCCAATTCCCAGCTTGTCATTATCTTTAACGACTACTAGAGATTATTACACAGATGAACTTCAAAATCCAGCAATAGTCGTTAAAGCTACACAGACGGTCGCTTATTGTTTAAATAAGACAGTCGAGACGTTCGCTTTAAGCGACCGAATCGATATGACGCGTGGTGAATTGTCCTGATTGCTCACGGATAACCGAAATTGCATGCAAGATCAAGCGAAACAGCTTCAAAATAGAATGAATTTTTGTGTAAATCATGCGAACGACAACACCGAATTCGTTTGATTACCCTGTCCAGGTACTGTGAGAAATCTTTCGCCTGTTGCTGATGCCGTTTCGTGGAAAGTGTGCTCTTCAACTGTAATTTTACAAATTTTCAAAAATCAAATCGATTTGACTTTGACTTGAATCAACAGACAAAATTTAAAAAACGAAGAAAATTGATCTTTGTAGATTCTGTGTAGAAAATAGGCGAAAATATCGGATAGACTAAAAGTCTGCAGTTTTAAGATAAGTCCCATTAGTTGAGCAGTTCGCAAAATATTTTGAGGGGATTCTCCAGAGAACATTTTGGATAATTTAGCCCTTTGTACAAGCATAAAACAAGTAGACTCATAAAGTTATTATCCTGATGAACTCCGAGGTCTAATTTTTGCTAAAATGTTCTCTTAGTACTCCTATAAATCTTCAAAATTCTTTCGAATCGCTTACAAACTAACAGGACTTATCTCTAAACTATATTTTTGAACGTCCACGTGGCATGTGCTGTAATTAGTAAAGTAGGAAGATCGCGATGTGCATTTGAATAAATTGCAAAGAAAATAGATGAAAATAGTTTGTAATAGAAAATTAGTAAAAAACAACACATCGACGATATCCTCTAACCTTTGCTAAGATGGTGTAAGGTAAACCATGTAGTGAATCCCAGTTGATGGGTTGTATACAAGGCTGTGAAGATTTTTTCATTTATTACTAAAATTCTAATGATTTTTTATATTACAAACATGTTATTGGTGATGAGAAAATGATGTTAGAGTAGCCCGATAAGGCGTCTAAGAAGCATTAAAACAGTTATTTTATTAACAACCCCGCCACCTGAAGCAATTTAGCACCTTAGAATTAAACGCAAACCTAACCTGGAATGGAAATATAGGAACCGTTTTTCTTCCTCATATCCGGCTCGTCCAGATTCTTATCAGGAATTGTTTGATTGTGTTGTGGTGTTATGCAAGTTAAGAAAACGCATCTTTCTGAAATTGTCGATAATCGACAAACGAGCAAATTGAACAAAAATCAAATAAATCAAATTTTGAACGAATCAAGAATTTCGCACTCTACCACTTACTTTTGGACGATGAATGATTGCGGCCGATTTCAGCAAATGATCGTATAATTGGTAGTACGTGATTTTTTCGTTGATGTTGATGCCGATGTCGTTTCAATAATGCTTCTTTGACTTTCTCCCGTTTATCGTAAGCTAATCGTCCAGAATTGATCATATTGTCAAGCAACAGATCGGCAATTTGATCCATTGTTGTTGCATTCATATCTAAAATTACTGTACCATTTAATATTAAACTACGCAATTCGAATAGTGAATGTAATGATAGTGTGGCAACATGCGGCTTTGACCAGCGATTGCCGCCCTCTTCGACATTCTCTTCAAATTTGATCCACCGTGCTGTTTCCTTCCATTCCAGATCGCCACCCTCATGCACCAACTCCTCCATTTCGGAGAATAACGGGTGGCTTTCGTGCTTCTCATCGTCGACATCCTCGCCCAATATGAACTGGACACGTTGCGCCGGCGGTGTGCCTTCAACAAATAAACACAGGATCATAAACAAATTTTTACTACTTTCATATTAAATTTTAAAAATAAAAACTTTATTTCCAGATAATTATTCTAAAAGGAAGTAACATTGCAATTGTATCTGTTAATATGAATCTTAATTCACAGCAGGTGAAGTTCATTTTTGAATGGTAGAAATGAAAAAGTGAGCAATTATTTAGCTGTTCATTTGGCGATTGTTCAAGTAGAACCTTTTGTTAGCAGTGCTTTGTATGCCTGAAGGTCAATTTAGTGGATTATGCACGTTTAAATGGATTTGTTTCTAGTCTTCCATAATTATTAAAATAAATGACAAGGTTTTAAACGGGAGTCAGTTATTTTTGCCTTTATTAATTGCATTAGAAACTTTACCAAAATTGACTAAAGATGTCTTCATTATAATTATAACATGATTTATTGGATTTACTAAAAGTGGATTAAAGATAAAAAATTCCTAAAGTTATTTAAACTGGCAAAATTGTCAGGAATTGGTGACTTAGAACCAAAATGTCCCATAATCCGCCTAGAAAATCAACTTTGCAACTTAATTCCAAAATTCGGTAAAAATTTGTAATCAAGGAATAAAATACTTGAGAATTTTGTTAAATCTAACTAAAATTAGTGTTTTACTGGTCGTTGATAAAACTGGTTATTTGAAGCTTAATCTAAGAACATTCCTCGTTGCAGAATTCTAACTTTCAAAGGAAAATCTTGGAGGATAAGTTGTTCCTAAATTGTTACAATTTTTCCCATAAATTGCTCAATATTGTTCATTTTCCAGTGATTCTTACACAGTTTATAGTGAATTGAAAGCGCTTTGTAAAGCTCCAAGAAATTTGCCAATTCGCCTGTGAGTTTTCAGGATATTAATAAAAATATGGTAATTTGAAGGTCTTGTTTTTCAGTTCAGTAGAATGTTGACAAATATGCAAAGTTAATGAAGAAAAGATGCTGATTTATCAAACGAATACTAATGAATTTCTAAACTGTTTACATACTCGAACAATAAAATTGAGAATTTCAATCGTTATCCTATCTCACGATACAACTCAATGTGATAAAAGCTTCAATGTGCTTTTAAGCCATCGTATTTCGTAATTTTTCAATAACCATTCGAGGATTTTACTTTGATTTATTTGTATATTGAAATAATATCTGAGAAAGCACTCTATTGAAATTCAATATTTGTTGAATATTAAGCGATAAGTAGGGAGTAGTTTCACCCCTTTAGTTGAGAATTTGTATTGAATTACAAATCAATAAACCTTGACCTTTCCGTTTTTGAATATGGTAACTATCAAACAAATTTTAATCTGTTTGAATAAACGCGCATTGTCTGTTCAATATAAAACCTTAATTGCTTTTACAATCAACACATACAACATGATTTATTTAAATATCACCTACAACAATATGCTGTTTCTGTGCTATAAAAACAGATTACAAAGTTGACAATGTTTTGATGATAATCACACTGTGATTGGAACAGGACTTTCAATAACAAATAGTGCATTGTTAAAGACTGTTCGATAATACTAAATCTCCCTCATTATTGGAAATATTTCGAAAATAACAAAGGTAAAACTCATTCATTTAATGATGCCACTTGTAAGAATAGAATAAAAGAAAATTCTATATGTAACTCTTGTTGATGATAGTTGAAAATAAATATCTATGTGGAATATAACGTTCCCTTGTCCAAAAGAAAAGTTAATTGGTTTCTACGTTTAGATTCAAATAGGATTAATAGTAGCTCCACTGATTGTGACTCGAATTAGTGAAAGATTACGGAGGGGCTAATTAAAAAAGCAGAAAACTAGAGGACAAATTGTTAGTATGGAGGATTTTTTTATAGAAGAATATTAGAGTCAAAATCCGGAAAATTTACCCACTCTAATTTGTGTTAACTTGTTTGAGAAACTATTCGAGTTGAGCGTACCTATACTCGTATTTCATTGGAGTTTGTGCAAATTTGATAAGTTTCCTTTAAATATGGAGAGTATGTATGGCTTTTCATGAAAAGTCCAAATGTTTGACTCTTGTGGGAAAGCACTGGGGATTAGATTTCATGTTTTTGTTGGTTTTCCAAATCTACCGGAGTCTTTTTAAATTTGAAAAGCGCTTTAAATGTGATATCGGAAATGTTCAATTTTATTATAAAATAAAAATGTTGTCCGAAATGTGAAGGAAAATTATTGAGAAAAGATACCCGACTTTTCTTTGTAATTCAGGATTTTAATCACATTTTTATCGATTTTACCACCTTGTAAAGCGTCTTGAAACGCTCTTTTCAATGCTTTTTATACTTCACAGCAAATTTAGAAATCGTGTGTAATTTTTTTGAAAATTGCCCCCCTGTTGAATATAAATTTAAATTCTACTCTACCTTTCCTAATTGATGTCGTCAATCTATGATTATACATCGACATTGAAAATTATCTTACGATTTCGCCAAATAATCACTATATTAATTAATTTCTCATTTTTATACACCACATTAGTTTATAAAACTCGAAAGAATCGTCGAAATATCAACCAGAATCGAAATTTATTTAGATTTGAATTGATACTAACAATTTTTCCAATATTTTTGTATCGACAGGCATTTTTTTTCAACATTCAATAAATCAATGCAAATTTATTAACATTCCGCCATTCAAGGATATTGTCAATTAAAAACCGCCAAGTTATTGTAATTTATTGTGGATTTTATGCAACAATCGCGCTTATTTTGTCGCATAATTTCAAAGAAATCATCAAGAATTTCTATGAAATGAAGTTCGTGCTACGTTTGAATTTCTCATCGGTTTGACCATCAATAATTCGAGCCATCTCCAGAACAAACTACCCTAACTAATTTTTAATAAGAAGTATACATCCTCTATTTTCTGCAATAAACGTCAACAAGAATCCACTTTGACGTATCAATTGTTGATGAGAATTCCACGGAGAATAGACAATGTTTCCGTGATTAATTATACATGATTTTTCCTTAGATTCACTTACGTATGTTAATCGATTATTAATTAACATTTGATTATAATCATAAATTACCGTTTATAGTAAACAAATACTTACAAGGTCGGTCATCCTCATTGCTAGTTGTAGAATAGCGTCGATGATGTCTGTGTCGTCGGTGCGAATGTTTTCTTTCACTGGGTACGTGGACACCGACGAAAACACTATGCGCTCGATGACCTGTACACGATTTTTATTATTCGATTATCATTTTTTCCAAGCTTAGAATATTCTGGAATAGAGGAAATGATGGTGTCGCCGTCGCGACGCCACCATTTCTACTTTTTTTTTCTTTATTAAGAAAACGTGTCGGATATTTTGTCGATTGTCAACAAACTAAATCACTTTTTATCGACCTATAGCAGTAATGGTGGAATATTTTTTGCCCTCGTTTGAACTGAAATAAAGCTAGAAATATCGGCTGAAGAGATTCAGATCAATTATCTCTCGAATTTATCTCCATGTTAATTCAAGAAATTCAAAATAAGTGAACGAGAGACGAACAACGATGGTTTTGTGGATGAAAACGCGTGAGACTCCAATGTTGGAGAATTAAGAATTAGTTTTCCCCATAATGGAAGATTTAATGATCAAGGTGGACTACAGCTCCTTTAACAGGCGATTTCTGCTTTATTTTTTACTCGAAAATGAAGCGTTCAAGTCCGTTGGGAAGACAATTTCAAGCTGCAAGATATGGGTTTTATTAACTTATAAGGAAAAGGACACAACTGTCCCTCTCCGGTTTTGATAAAATTTGGTATACAGGTAGAGCTTCAAAAAGTAGTCGAGGCATTTTTTTTTTGGCTGTCCATATTCACTTCAAGGGGGTGTAATTGCCCCTTAAAGTTGACCTCCAAAAACACATTTTTAGCTATATCTCGAGAACGAAACAAGTTATCGAATTCATTTAAAAACTAAAATATTACACACAATCAATACTATCTTATGACCTAGCAGACAATAACCCTCCAGTTTGCGGAGGGTGAGAAATAGATCTAGCTTTTGGAGGTTAACTTTAAGGGGCATTTTCACCCCCTTAAGGTGAATATGGGCAGTCAAAAAAAAATGCATCGACTATTTTTTGAAGCTCTACCTGTATACCAAATTTTATCAAAATCGTAGAGGGACGGTTGTGTCCCTTTCTTTGTTAGAAAATTTTGTCGAAATTTTGAGTTCTAGATGAAAAGCTATGTTGAGTGCAAGAAAATATTCTTTGAAATTTACGCAATTTGCACAATTTACCGGAAAACTACCTAGCCGATCGGAAAACTTCTTAGATATTTGAAAATAGCCGGAGTTATGGGGAAAATATATGCTTCTAGGTTTTCTGCAACTCAAAATCTCCATAAAATTTTCCATGCCCTGCAGCTTGAAACGCTCTTTCCAACGAGCCAAAATACTTTGCTTTACAATGGTAAATAAAGGAGAAATCGTCCACAAAAAGTTTACTTTTTTATGACAATTGTTGGCGAGAATTTCACTTTTATTCGAAATATTTCAGTATTTACCTTCAAAGTCGTTCTCGTCGAATGTGAGGATTGATTTTTCAGCGCCCGGATCCTTTGAAGCTTCATCCACTTGCCGTAAATCCATTCTGAAATTTTATTAAAAACAGTGTTAACAGAACGAATTTCCGATTTATTACTGTTTCATTATGTAGTAATAATCGAGTTTTAATTTTTTTAATTGTATTATTTTGTCGTATTTACGTTTGTTTGTTCGGTTCGTCAATAGTTCTTAATCCGTCTGTGTTGTATTTGGATTAATTTGAACAATCTTATCTCGAGGGTCTTTTTTCGGTGGAATTAATTAGTAAATGTTCAAGGCGTACTAGTTTCGATACAATTAAATTGAATTTGAAAAAATTGCGAAATATGAAAATTAATGGCAATTACGTTGTTTTATTGTGATAATTATTATAAATGTGCTTGTTTTGATCTAATCAGATTAGTCGGAATTTTTCTAAACTAATTATCCTTTCATGAGTCTATTAACTAATTATGAAGATTTCCGGCTGTTGTGTAGGTTGTCATAATTGACAAATAAAGGAAATTCTTCTAGTGTTTTTGTTAAATATCATTTTAAACATATTCAAATTTATGTACGTTGTAAACAAATAAATAAATACTGAACAAAACAAGTATTTTCAATAAACGTGTGTACAATTAATTAATAAAATTGATTATATAATTGATGATTTATTCATGATTATATTGATATTTATCGATAATTATCCACTTACTTATCAATAATTGATGATACGGAATCAAACACGCGAATGGTAATACCAACTGATAGAGAGATCGTTCGAACGTTTATATTCACAGATCTAAAATGAAAAATAAAACTGTACCGATCTGGAAAATGCTGATAAGGATAATTTTATAAATAGCGAAATACTTTTAACTCTAATCTTAATTATATGAAGGGTAATTATGGTACTTAAATAAATTATCAATTGTTCGTTGATATGTAAATCTAGGATAATATTTATAATTTCACCATTAAAACACAAAGCCTACTAATCGTTCATAAAAGTATCATCGTAATCATCGTTTGAAACAGTACCGTAATGACAGCCATTACGTGCTCGTCTAGTAATAGTTTTAGTTTTTCTGTTGTAAGGACAGCTATTGATTGTCTTTCTAGATAATTCAATGGAATTAGAGTTAAACCAGTTTTCTAATTTCGTTCAAATTTAAACGAATTTCCTTCAATTACCAATTTAGGCGTCTTTTTTGCAATTAACACCAACGTACTGGAATTGGCATACTTTTAATTCTTTATAGCGATCGTTAGAATTAGAACAACAGGTAGCGATTTGTCGATATTTTTAATATTTTGACCGTTTACAACAGCAGACGTTCGTGTTAAAGTTCATGATAAAAATTGATTTACGTACGGAAATTTTATAATTTTGTTGTTCAGAAATAGGCGACCCCTTATCTCTAGAATAAAAAAAAAAACACCACAATTATTGAAACTATTTAGATCAGTCCTGTTCGATTATCGAGAAAGATTAATGTTTGTTTAATTATTGAATACAAACACCAAGATTCCCCATGTGTTTAATTAAACAGCCCACATTAATCCACGTGAATGGTGATATTAGAGGATTGATCACGTGCCGAATGTGATTGATAAGATTGTATTAGAGTAACATCAATTGTCTATTGATTAGTTGGAATTTGGGGGCGGAAAATTAGAAATTTTGCTATTGAAACAGTTTCAATACACGATCTATACGAAAATAGGTTGTTCTATTTCCAATTGATAATGTCAACGACACAATGTACATGCACTTCGTCCTTTGATAACAATTTTGTTTCGATTTCAGTTAAAATGTAAATATTTACGTCTCATTTACCAATTATTGTATTTGTTTTCTTACCTTGTAATTGGATTGAAACGGGAACGAAATTGGATTTTTGTACTAAAACATCACTGAATAATAACAATTTCACTATAATTAATTGAATTTAATTAAATTTTGGCAGATTATTTGGTTTTATTCGGTTTAAAAAGGGCACTTTTACAGTTAATTTACCTAACGATCTCTACAACATTGCTCATATTTAACTAATTAATCGATAAATTCATTAATTCAATTCACTAAATCAATTTTTTGTCTATCGAGTTGATGTTGAAGAGATAGATTTATCGTAAGGAATAAACTTTGAGACTAGTCGGCTCCTAGTTTTCAACAGCCAAGAGAATCCTGGAGGAGAGTCCGGCTCATATACGCCATGCGCCACCTACATATTGATCAGACCTATAAAGTCTCTCTAATTTTATAATAATTTTGAAACGGCCTCTACGTCAGTCCTGCATTCAAATCTAAACTTTCACCCAACGAAATTGCAGAAATATCGATAGTGTGAATAAATTCAAAGTACGGAAATTTTGAGTTTCAAGCGCGGTTTTCTTGTCCGATAAATGAGTTGGTGATTAGGAAATGTTCATTAGAAATCGTCGTTCGTGGGGGTAGCGGATGCTTCAATAATCTCAATTGAAGGCATTCTCACCCTCGTTTCGTACAGAATTTTTTATATGTGCCACCATTACATTTATTTTTTTGTTTATCAAAGAAATCGCCCTAATTGTTCTATAAACCAGTTGAAGTTATTATCTTTAATGTTACAATATCTAAATTGTGTTTGATAAAAATTTTCCTCCGCATTCAACTCGTAAATTACTTTGATCTACTGGTCTAATTTCGTATTTATCGTAATTGAATCAATTGGGAAATTTGTTAGAAAGTTGACTGATTTGATTGAATTTTCATCAGTTTCAGGATAGTTTTTTTCGGATAAATCAATTAAAAATCCGCCGAATTCAAGATGACGTCTATGATTACATTCTTATCAATACACGTTATCGTTAATTAGTATTTGTTGTAGATAAAAATGTATTCTAATTCTTGGCACTTATAACCGCTTAAAACCAATTTCCTGTAATTTTTGTTTTTTTTCCACAAATTCCATCAAAAACTTGTTTGTTTTGTTGTTTAAATTGTCAATAAATAAAAAAAATTCGATTTTATTTTCTAATCTCAATAGAATTGGGTTGTTCGTTGCCACAGTCCCTGTTGCAGGGGCTACTGATTGGAAAATCAAAGGGAAATTGTTGCAAATTAACCCAGAATAGAAAATAGGCAGTTTTGATCGATCAAACCGGAAATATTCAGCTGAAACTTGTGTTTATTGGTTTGTACTGATACGATTATCGCATTGAAAAATTCAAATTTATTGATATTTCATTTATTTACTCATTTATCAGTACAATTTTCCAGACTTATTGATAAATAAACTTGACTTCAAATGGCGCTTTTGTGATAGGAACCTATTATCGATTATTGGATTAATTCAAGTGATCCACTTTTTCGTATATAATTGTTACCTAATGTCGGATTTCTAATCAATCTGGACGATCAAAATGATACTATAATAGGTGCAATATTATGGGGCTTCTTCAACATTCATCTAACAATAAGATGTAATCTTTGAAATCTCTCATAATACTCGTAACAATTAAATCGGAGAACTCCTATTGTTTGGGTTAATCTTGCAAATTCTGTTTTATATCCCCTGTCTATCTTTATAGAGTTTTATAATGAATTCTGGGGATCATTAAGAGGATTTCTCTGAGTTTAATGACACGAAACAGACGATTTAGAATTTATGCAAATAAGTGGGCATGTAAAAAAATTGAGTGGTGCGATTTTGCCCCTGGATGTACCAAACAAAACATCATTAATATGCTCGGAGGGTTTATTGTATTTATTCTGTCTTCATTTCTTACAAATTCTACAATACTCTGATTACAAACAATTCCAAAAATTTGCCGTCTTTAAGCCGTTATTGGCTTCTCATCGGTTGTAATGTTCGTCACTCCGGAAGCCTGCGATACTGAATCGTCCGGTGTTGGTGCACACACCAATATCGGGAATTTCTTCTGCAGAGCTTGCCGATATTTCGGATGACTTTAAACATTATCTATTAATAATTCAATTGGATTATATTTGAGGATTTTTACCTGATTCCGTAAACTATCGGATTGTAGACAGCGTTTGCTTTAGCGAAAAGCGAACACCAAATCGTTGCCAATGGTGAGATTCTAGCCGTCTCGAAAATACCAGCATAGTTTGTAACTAGATATGGTGTCCATGCAAAGAACCATAGAGCTATTGTCATCAAAGCGATTTTAGCTAATTTACATTCAGCACTAGTTTGTTGTGCTTCCGATGATCGTAAAGAGGCTACATTCATTTTCTTGGCCTGTTCACGCATTGATTTCTCGTGAGCGGCTACAGCTTGTACAATAAACCAATAACAATAAATAATCATAAATAATGGTAGAAAATAGACGAAAATTGAATAAGCTATAATGTAACTACGACTGAACCAATCTTTCGATAGATAATCAGTACCACAAGCTGTCATATTGCCTTCTGGTACGTATCTATTCCAACCAAACATTGGTGCAATAGTCCACGCTAGAGACATTATCCATATTATAAATATCCACAATAAAGCCTTTTTCTTAGTCAAGGGTTCTGCGCTTAAACCTTTAACAATAACATTGTACCTATCCATTGCGATGAACGTCATAGTCCAAATTGATCCACAACCGAAAAGCGATCCAGCCATACCGTACAACTCGCAAAATAGCGGCCCTAAATTTGAAAGTATTTCATATTAAATTTACACGAAAATTAAATTGAATTATACCTAAAGCCCATGTTTCGTGAAAGCAATTAATTACCATAGCCGGCGACATGCAGGTCATCATTAAAAAATCAGAAAATGCCAAATTTACAACTAATAGATTCGATGGTGTACGTAAAGTTTTCGTTGATGAGAAAATATAAATCACCATGCCATTACCGATGATGGAGACGAAGCCGAGTACGCCAATAACAAATCCCAAAATTCCGTGCCATAATGGGTTCAACGGCGGGAATTGGTACCAGTAAGCGTCTACCAAATGGAGCATTTCCGGCAGGACGCTATCGACGACAGTTAAATTAGCGCCGTAAGCTTTGGACGTCCGTTGGGCCGCCCAAGCGACGAAATTCGATCCGTCAATTGCCGACATGGTGTTTTAATCTTCAACAAATCAAAAATTAACAATAATTTACCCCTATTTTGGTTCGGCACAAGTAACGAATTTTGAAATTTGCGTCGGACACTGTTGTTCTATAGTAGTCCACTTCAGTGGACTGTTGTACTGCGACTCGTCTATTGTCTTGATCACTATTCTTTTATATAATCTTCAAGCAAGAATCTTGTCTCACGTGTATAATTCAATAAAAGGAAACCACAAGAGGATTCATTCTTAACTTCGATAAGGATTCAGAAAGTAATTACATTAAGTTTCTTAAAGAATTTGCATTAAACGTTCGTGGTTAAAGGCCAGTGAAAGTCTACAGTATTCGAATATAAAAATAGAAAACGAAAAGATTTAGCAAAATCGATACTATTGCATTTCTTTCTATTCCCGAATAAATTAACTTCAAATCGATTAGTAATCTTCACTTAAAACAGACAACTCAATTTCTTATGTTGCGATTTTTCATATTTAACATCAGAAATGATAGATTTATAAAGCGATTTCATCCATCGGATTTGTGGTGTTTGAATAAAGTAACGATTTTGATAAACTTAAATCAAACTAATGCTCTATCAATTTAATTTAAGAGGATTATAAACATAAATTCTATTCACCCTGATGCCACTTAGAAAATTGGGATTATCCGAAAACTCAACCAAACATATTAATTTTGCTTTTCAAGAGTTCGTTAATTTTTGATAGAGTCTCGGTTTTTGTTCTTTCGTGATCCTATTTATGGATTTTTTGTACATTAGCTATGCTAAAAATGGAACTAAATCATGAATAGTCGTATATATTGAAGGACGTCATTGTTTCAAATTGTCTAGAATTACACTAATTCGATTAGAGGCTCATTATACACGTGATGGATTATTCACATGTCGAATACAACAATTAAAATAACGTCTCAATTTTGGAAGTTATTGTCTAAAAAATTCAATAAGGATAAAAGTAATTAAGTTGTTATTTTTATAATAAGTTATTGTAACTTTTATACATTTTGAAGCCTTTCGAAAGTTGGCACCTTTAGAATGAAGGTGTCTTTTATTACACGATAATTCGACAGATTTATTAAATCAAGTTGAGCTAAAATTCAAAAAATCTAAGCTAAGTATTATTTAAAAATTGCTGGTTTGTTTTTTACGCAGATTATAGAATTGTTGTTCACAAATTGGAAATTTTATGGTTTTGTCCAGCTAAGTCGTTATTTTTAGAGGAAGGTTTAGGCATTGTGACACGTTTCGAAAGTTGTTTTTTACTACAAATCGATAATCAAAGTGTAAAAAATCTGAGCTAAGCTCTATTTAAAAATTAGTTGAATTGTTTTCGACGCCACTTTTAAAGCTTCTTTGCCCAAATTTTGAGCAAGTTTTATTATTTTCCCTCTAGCTCAACAATTTTGCCAAGTTTTGTGGAAATTTGAAAAGTCAAGCCCTTAAAACCTATCTTCTTATCACAAGAGGCTTCCCCACATGATCATCTTTGTTCCTTTAAAACGTTGTCTTTTTCAAGTCAATAATGCTTTACTGTACGATAAGAGTCCTCTTTTGTGAGAGACCTCATTGTATTCTAGAACTAAACGTGTTATATTCGTTCGAATTTCTACAATAAATCAGAAAACATTACAACTAGTGATATCTGAACATGAAAAGAATAAATTCCTGCAACAAGACAGACTTGAATAAATCTTTTAATCTTCACTTCTAAGCAATAGAGGGCACACTAAACTTTCAGCAAATGTAGCTCATTGCAGACAAATTCTGAAAGCCACCCTTTCAATTATAAAATTTACTATTTTTTCTATTTACTATTTATTGAGTTGAGGGGATTGGTATCAATTATATTTCCTCAAATTGTTAGTGTTTAATTAAACAAAATTGCAATGATTTCACATTAGTTTCACTTAAATAAATATTCATTCAACAAACAATTTTAATTGCTTTATTATTGTGACAAATATTAAACTATAATTAAGTAATTTTATTCGAAAAACTACAATTTAATAATGCGTGGTATTAAATTCGTTTTTTTTTAATGTGAAATTAATCCATTTTACCAGTTGCATTACTAAAATTTATCAAATAATTCAACACATAAGCGCTATATTTAAATAAATATCTACCATTTTGGTATAGAATTAAAAGCTTATTGAATATTCATAAGTTTCTTTGCAGTTTATTTGGAAAATCATCAAATCAATTGCGTGACTAGTAATATTCTTGTATCTTGTTTAAAGGAAACCTTTTCTTTGTAAATGACAATTAGGCTTCTCTAACATTCAACAAACAATCCTCTAAAATGCTCATACGAATTAAATCAAACAGTTTTACCAATTAAATTTGCCGAATTTTGGGGCAATAAGCTTGAAGACTTTTCCTTCAAATCGACAGAATCTTTGACTTGATTTGGTTGTATTTAAATAAATTCGTATGCCTGGATGTATTTCAAGAGTTCACAACAAAAACTGGCAAGATTCGTCCCTTCAGCTTACGTAATACGAAATCTCACTAGAACCAGAAGTTTTTGAAGCGGCAGATTGGTATAATATGCTTACAAGGTCTATTGTATTTCTATTTTTCTCTTGTTTTAATAATCTACACTATATCCTGTTTACAATCAAATCTCTAATTGTTGTCCTTTAGTGTTTGTCAGATGTTGATGGCTTGTTCTCGCCTACAACATCGGTAGCAACAGATCCCTGAGATACTGAATCATCCGGTGCTGGTGTACAAGACAATGAAGGGAATTTCTTCTCTAAAGCTTGTTTATATTTTGGATGACTACAATAAGAGTCCATAAGAATTATTTTTCAATTAATCTAACTTTGTTTTATTTACTTACCTGATTGCATAAACGATTGGATTGTAGATAGTGCTTGCTTTAGCGAAAAGAGAAGCCCATATGCTCGACAATGGTGAAATTTTAAAAAATCCAAAAATTCCAGAAATGTTAGTAACTAAATACGGTGTCCATGCCATAAACCACAAGGTGATTGTTACTAGAGCAACTTTGGCCAATTTAATTTCAGCACTAGTTTGTTGAGCTTCCGATGATCGCAAGGAAGCGACGTTCATTTTCTTGGCTTGTTCACGCATTCCTTTCTCATGAGCAGCAACAGTTTTAACAATAAACCAATATGCATAAATAATCAGAAATAATGGTAGAAAATAGACAAAGAATGAATAAGCCAAAATATAACTACGACTGAGCCAATCTTTTGATAGATAATCGGTACCACAAGCTGTCATGTTGCCTTCAGGGACATATCTTATAACAGGAGAAACATTTAAATTAATATAAATATAAATAAAACATTGTTATAGTACTTGTTCCAACCGAGCATTGGTGCAACTGCCCATACTAAACACATACACCATATGAAAACGATGTACAATAAAGCCAATTTTGCAGTTAGAGGCTTTGCTTTTAGGCCTTTAACAATAACATTGTATCGATCTAAAGCAATAAATGCCATTGTCCATATTGATATACAGCCAAAAAGCGATCCGGCCATACCGTAAATTTCGCAAAATAACGGGCCTAAATTAGAAATATTCCAACATTAATTCAATTAAACATAATAGAAAAAGTAAACTCACCGAGAACCCATGTTTCGTAATAACAGTTTATTACCATAGCCGGTGACATGAAGCTTATCATAAGAAAATCAGAAAGTGCTAGATTCAAAACTAATAGATTCGATGGTGAACGCAATTCTTTCGTTGTAGAAAAAACATAAATCACCATACTATTGCCAATAACTGCTATTATACCAACTACAGCAATAATAAAGCTCAAAATTCCATGCCATAATGGGTTCATAGGTGGGAATTGTTCCCAATGAGTATCCACCAAATGGCGCATTTCAGAAAGTACACTATCGACGACAGTCAAATTAGTACCGTAAGCATTTGGCGTCCTCAGGGCCGCCCAAGCAACAAAATTCGACCCATCGATTGGGGACATTCTATCTAAATCCATAATAATTCAACAAAATTTATAAAAATAATCAAAATGTAGCTTACTTTTCTACTTTTGGTCCGATTGAAATTTGAAATTTCCAACCGACACAGTTTATATATCCAGTCCACGTTGCTGGACTATTATACTGTGACTTGTTTCTACTTTTGATTGACATTCTTTTATAGAGTCCTCCGGGAAGAATCTTGTCTTACGTGTATAATTCAATAAAAAGAAACCCCAAGTCAAATCATCCTTAGCAAAGATAAGGATTCATTATTTAATCAGGTTAAAATTATTAAAGAATTTAAATTAAATGCCTGTAATTAAGAGCATATCTATGTTCGAGAATCCTTGAGCAAATTTGGAGAGGCATAGAAACGAAATTAGGGAACTTATAAATTAAAAAATATATTCACAGAAGTTTTGCCTGTAAAATAAAACAATTGTGTTAACATAAAAATTACTAAAACATTGCTAAAAACACATAAAATAGAAATATGATATTTATCCCGTTTTGCCCGTAGGGGGAAATGAGGTGTTCATCTATTTTAGTAGTACTCAAAAATTAGTACTTTCTATTATCAGCGTCCTTTATGCTTGTTCAATTAATAGATTCAGTTTTCTGAAAGCAATTAGTAAAAGCCTACACAACAGAAGCAGTCTGTGTCACTGTCTTAGTTTTCTATTCTTATGACTCCTTATTCTTGTTATTTATGTGTAATCATTGAAATCGGAGAGGGACACCTGGGAATATCATTGATCATTCTAGAAATAACAACAACACCCTGTTTTATCTGCCTACCCCGTTGTCCCCATCTTTCCCCTGTATGAATCATTTGAAATGTTCATCAATATCAACCTAAACTTTTTTTTGTCTTTACTCTAATTATCTGTGGCAGTGGGATATAATTTTGATGATTCAGATAGAAAATCAAGGCTATATTTTGAACATTACAGTTTTGCAACCTAATAGGGTAATTTCTTTTTGGGGTGCTTGAATGCAAGAGCCCAATGATAAATCAGAAGTTTTAAGGATAAACGGATTCGATAGACTCAATTCACTATCAAATTAAGATAAGAGGATTATGAATATACTTAAATTCCATTTGATTTGATACCAATTAAGGAATTAGGATTATCAAAAAAATCTAACGAAATAGTGCTTTATGCAATTTGCTTCGTTCTTCTTATTGATTCTCATTGCTTTACAAAATCCCACAATAATTATGCACTGAAGAGGAGTAAAAATATTAAAAAGTTCATACGATTGTACAACTAGTGATATCTAAACGTAGGACGAGTAAGTTTCTCTGACCGAGACTAAATCAACTCAAATTTTCACCTTTAACTAACAGAGGGCAGGATATGATTTAAATTTAACAAGGATGTTTTTTATTTGGGTTCTGTACAATTTAATTTTTTGAAACAAGAATATTTTCCAAAATTTCACATTTTATTTACAACCTAAAAGCTTTTGGAGATTCTATTTTTATCTACAAATTAATTCAAGGGTGTAATTTTGAAAGAATTCCATCTTTACCTGGATTTTTCTTGTGTATTCAAAACAACATGGTAATTCCCCTGGAATTTTCCTACAACCAATCAGGGGTAAGATTGCACGCTTGACTGCTCTCTCTAGGGGTATATAAACCCCTAAATTCTAAGGGATGATCATTATATCTTCTAGAATTAGAAAGATAAAGTTTTCAATAATGTACCGAGTGTTGCCGTTTATTAATAATCGTGCGAGTTTACCAGAAATGGTGAATTTACCGATAGAATTGTGGTGTATGATTCTGCGAATTTTGGATCCTGCTTCTTTGTTGAAAGCGATAAAAACGTCGCCTTTATGGATGAATGTTTGTCGTGGTGATCCTGTATTGCGGAAAACGATCAGCGATCAATTGGAATTGGAGAAACAACGCCAACGGGAGATTGAGAGGAATCCTGGACTTTTAATTCAAGTTATACGAGAAGAACCGGCCCAAATCTTCAGTAAGAATCGAGTGAAGATTGTACAGCAATTGAAGATTGAAGACAATTCAACGGAGGAGATTCGGAGGGTTTTTGGTAGGGAAACCAAACTGAAGAGGGCAACAAAAGGAGGTCCATCTCGTTACAAGAGTAACGTCAGGAGTCAACCTTATAGGAATCTTCGTTATTAATTTCAAATTAAAGCGTTGTAATTTTGTAAATGTTGACCACAGTTTTGTTAAGGCTTTGTATAGACTATTGAAATTTAATAAATTTTTGTAGAATAGAAGCTTGTTTTCTTTTCAATCTATAGACTGAGTTTCTACTAGAAAGGCTAGCAATTTTGGATATTTATTTGCGTAAATGTAGAGGCTAATTTATAACAGAATATATAAAGAATGGAGATCAACTAACTTTTGACAGTTTACAATTTTCTGGAAAACTCCCAGACCAATTGGAAAATTTCTTGTAGGTATATTCGACTCCTTACGCATTCTAAACAAACTGATATAAACTGATTGTGAGTTATGGGATTGAAATAATAAAAGATCTCCATTAAGTAACTTTAAATACGCCTCCTAACAAGCCCAAATAATAGAATTATGAGTGGAGAAACCGTTCATCGAAGCTTCGATTTATGTAACGAGTTCCAGTATACAATAATCGAGCTATAAATTTCCAGACGATTATCGATACACGAAAATCTATGACTGTAGAACAATACGGCCAGTTTAGCCACTTTATTCTGGCTAATGGACACCCGATGACACCTATCAATAGATGGAATCGATGCACTGAAGTAATCAGAGAAGCATATGACACAAATTGAAATTAAAAAATAAACAACAATGTATTATGATGCTTTATTATTATAATTTTGTTAATAACATTCTATAATTGTTATAAGAATTCAACAGCAGAAGCAGGGTGGTTTATTATACTAAAAAAAGCATGCTTATATAGGCTTTATGTTGAGTTATTGGACAAAGCAACTGCAGAAAGTGGCGCGCGGTTGGCCATAAATATGCGACGTAATGTCGTGGCTTTCTTCGAACATTTACCAAAACATGAAGCTATCTACGACACTACGTCACAAGAATATAACCAAATTCTAGGTAAATTACCGTTGGACATCCGATATAATAAGCCCCTTTAAGCGGTTATTGAATTATTTTGACTAGTTATATTTGTTGCCACAGATCCCTGAGATACTGTGTCGTCAACTCGAGGTTTACATGTCAAACATGGGAATTTCTTCCGTAAAGCTTGCTTATATTTTGGGTGACTAAAAAATATGAATTTAATAATATTTGATTGATTAATTTTTTACTTACCTAATAGCGTAAACAATTGGATTATAGACGGCACTAGCTTTAGCAAAGATCGAACTCCAAATAGTCTGCAATGGTGTAATTTTAATACTGTCAATAAGGCCAGCACAGTTTATAATTAAGTATGGTGTCCATGCGATAAACCATAAGGTGATCGTCATTAGAGCAATTTTAGCTAATTTAAATTCAACATTGGTCTGTTTTGCTTCCGATGATCGTAACGAGGCAATATTCATTTTTTTGGCTTGTTCACGCATTAATTTCTCATGAGCGGCTACAGCTTTCACAATATACCAATAATAATAAATTATCATAAATAATGGTAGGATATAAACAAATACTGAATACGCTATAATGTAACTAACACTGAGCCAATCTTTCGATAAATAATCAGTACCGCAAACCGTCATATTACCTTCTGGAACATATCTAAAGGGATAAAAATAACAACAAAGATGAAATTAACGATATTCCACCATGATGTCACCTATTCCAACCGAGTACCGGGGCTACAGTCCAAATTATTGACATTAACCAGGCGCAAAAATTCCAAAATATAGCCGTTTTTATGGTCAAAGGCTTTGCACTCACACCTTTACCGATAACATTATATCGATCTAAAGCGATAAATACCATCGTACAAATTGATGTTGAACCAAATAACGATCCACCCATTCCGTATATTTGACAAATAAAGGGTCCTAAATTACGAAATTGCTACTTCAATTGATAAAATTAAAAGAATTAAGCTTACCGAAAATCCAAGTCTCGAAATAGCTGTTAAGGGTGTACTTTGAAGCAACCTGACTTACCTCTAATTCCGTATAAACTCCATAAGAACGGAGAACATACAATATAAAAAAACGGTAACAGGAATCGAAATGATTGGTTCGATTCTAAATGTTATTCTATAACTTGCAGCGAGAATGGTTGTTTAAAACCTCGATTGGATTCCCGGAAATACCGAAAGACATGATATGTATTAAAAGAGAGATGTTAACAAAACACATATATTTTTTTGTAAATTTAATCATATAGAATGAAATTGGTACGATTAAATCGACGAAAGTTGGCTCTATACTTTGGATTGAGTAAATTTTCAACTTTCGTTTGAATTTGTCTAAAAATCGCATCCAAAACAACCAATTTATACGTAATTCTAAAACAAAGTAACCAATAAGAAACAAGTATCCCATGCAATACAATCAGACAGAATAATAAGTGCATAAACGGTGTGCACATGCAATAGTTCACTTGTCAACTCTGTAAGTGGTCCACTACAAAAAAAAGCGGTTGGGCATTGCAAAAAAGATACGATACCTGGCCCAGTTTGTGCTAAACTGTAATCATTAAAGTATACCCTTAATTGCCATACCTGGTGCCATACAACCCAACATTAAGAAATCGGATAGTGCTAGATTTATTACCAACAGATTCGATGGTGTACGTAATTCTTTCGTTGTGGCAAAAATATAAATTACCGTTCCATTACCAACAACAGCAACGATTCCGAGAATAGCGACAAGACACCCCAAGATTTTATGCCATATCGGGTCCATAGGTGGGAATTGCGCCCAATAAGCGTTAATTAAATGGAGCATTTCAGGACGCGCCTTATCTACGACGGTTAAATTATCGCCATAAGTGCTGAAAATTCGTTGGGCTGTTGAGGAAACAAAATTGGACATACTCATTGCGAGCACAATGAGTGAACCTTTAATCAACAATTTTCATTAATATTGCCAATAATAATAATAAATTCAACTTACCCTTTGAGTTTTCGTTATGTAGCACAACTATTTTATAAAAGTTTCAGTCCAGTGATTTGTAGTGTATGGATTGTTGCACAAATCAGTTATTTTCTTGATCGGCATTCTTTTATATACCTAAAGTTGCGGGAAATAATCTCATTTTGCGTCTATAATTCAATAAAAGCGAATTAATTTGTCAATTCTAATAAGGATTCATTAAATAATTGTATTAAGAATTTATATTAAATGATTTTGATTGAGAGAAAGTATAAGCTTCTTATGCCAGAAGACACTAAAAATACAACAAATAAAAGCATAAAGACAGATTTTATTAAAATTAGCGTAAATTCAGCCAATATTCTTCATTACAAACAACTCAGTTTCTTTAAAATTTGTTAAAAAATAATCAATTTCTTCTAATAGACAAATCTCTATAAATATGTATAGAAATATAAGTATTAATTTTTGTAAATAATTTATTGTTAATTCAATTAATATCTGTTAGGAATACGAAAAGGATAATGACTTATTATAAATCGGATTACAAATCCGTAATTAAATCGAATTAATCTTCTATTTACCCTTGTTTATCTTTCGAATCAATTGTGAGAAAGGTAGAAATGTGATTTCCACTAGTTGATATCATAATTGATCAGAACTACCAATGTGAGGGGGTAACTGCAGGGATAATCTGATATAAAAACGCGATTAAATTGTAGGTAATCATTGATCGGTTAGTTATGGAACAGACATTGGAGGTATTTGTACAGAATTGGAGAATTTTGATTCATTCGGAAGAGAATTATTAAGTGAGATTATTTCCGTGTAAACACCTCCATATTACAAATTTTTAAAATCAAAGGTACGTTGAATTTTTTATAATTTAACGATATTTATTAAACTCTAATTGTAATCTGCACACGACGATAATAACTATTTGAGTTTTTTACAATCCTCAGCTTTAAAGCCGTCCTTTCTATTCCTTTTCAAATTGAGAATAATCAACTTCAAAAATGAGAGTAAACAATTTTAAACTGAGAATAATCAATTTCAGATTGAACAAAAATCATTCCAAACACGGAAGTTTAGCATTTTGAAATGGTAAGTTATCCTAAATTTAGTTTTGAATAGTTTGAGTCGTATTATTTATAATTAAACGTTCACTACTATTCTTCCATGGGGGAATTCTTTTACATATTCCTTAGAAAAATTAAAGAGTTGCATAGCACTGTTGAGTTCTTCGGTCTGATTTCTATTTGTTGGTTATAAATATCTCTTCTTATTCAATTATTGATTAATCTCCTCTATCTCTAGCTAGCGATTTGATTAGAACACTCTAATATCGAATAATAAGGGATTATCTTAACCAGATCAATTCAATAGAAACCTTTTCCTTCCCTATAAATGATGGTGTTGTAAGCTGTCACGTAAATCTGAACAATCAAAAATGATAACGTTTTAAATGAGGCTTCTAAGTTTATTGTTAACATTCTATTAATAAGTTGCAATCATCCATAACACTAGTAATTTAATTATCTAAAGGCTACTTAGGTTATTTTTACAAATTATTTCGAATTCTCTTTCACATAATTAACGTCAAAAGGAGAAAAAAATTAACTGAAACATTAAATTTAATGATTATACACTTTATACAGTTTCATTTGTGACAAATTGAATAATTAATATTAATTCTATTAAACTAGAATGTAAATATAAGTTTTCTATTAACTGAATGGTTTGTGGCTTTCTAAGCGGGTGAAGCTGATTTTTTACAAGTTGTTCAATAAAATATACTCGTATTTTTTTTCTTTCAGTACATCTCTGAAAAATTGTGTTCTATTTCAGTTTAAGAGGTATATGTGAAGGACGAAGCATGCTTGCAGGATTTACTCTATTTTTCTAGCGTTTTCGTTCAATTAATCTCCAGATAACTTTCAATATTTCTGATTTTTAAGCGGTTATTGATTTATTCTGATTTGTTATATTCGTTGCAACAGATCGTTGAGACACCGAATCATCAGTTCGAGATGCACACGCCAATGAGGGACATTTTTTCTCTAAAGCTTGTTTATATTTTGGATGACTTAAAAAAATATTTTATTTATTTATTTATTTATTTATTTATTTGTGGATTTACTCACCTGATAGCGTAAACAATTGGATTATAAACGGCACTAGCTTTAGCAAAGATCGAACTCCAAATAGTTTGCAATGGTGTAATTTTAATACTGTCAATAAAGCCAGCATAGTTTATAATTAAGTACGGTGTCCATGCGATAAACCATAAGGTGATCGTCATTAGAGCAATTTTGGCTAATTTAAATTCAGCACTAGTTTGTTGTGCTTCCGTTGATCGCAAAGAAGCAACGTTCATTTTCTTGGCTTGTTCACGCATTGATCTCTCATGAACGGCTACAGCTTGTACAATATACCAATAACAATAAATAATCATAAATAATGGTAGAAAATAGACGAAAATTGAATAAGCTATAATGTAACTACGACTGAACCAATCTTTCGATAGATAATCAGTACCACAAGCTGTCATATTACCTTCTGGGACATATCTAAGGAAATCAAAACAACAATAACAATATTTAAATAAACAACATTCGTGTTTTATCACCTGTTCCAACCAAGTACTGGAGCTACAGTCCATATTATTGACATTAACCAAGCGCAAAAGTTCCAAAATATAGCCATTTTTGTAGTTAGAGGCTTTGCACTTATTCCTTTGCCTATAACAATGTAACGATCTAAGGCGATAAATACCATAGTCCATATTGATGTTGAGCCAAATAATGACCCACCAAATCCATACAGTTGACAAATAAAAGGCCCTTAAAGTCGTTAATTTAATTCAAAACATTAATAAAATAATAAACTTACCGAAAATCCAAGTTTCAAAATAACTATTGATTACCATACCTGGTGCCATACAGCTTAACATTAAGAAATCAGAAATTGCTAAATTTATAACTAATAGATTTGAGGGTGTACGCAATTCTTTCGTTGTAGCAAAAATATAGATTACCGTTCCATTACCAATAACAGCGACGATTCCGAGAATAGCAACGAGACATCCCAAGATTTTGTGCCATATCGGGTCCATAGGTGGGAACTGGTACCAGTAAGCGTCTATCAAATGGAGCATTTCAGGACGCGCCATATCTACGACGGTTAAATTATCGCCATAAATGCTGAATAATCTTTGGGTCGTTGAAATAATATTAGACGCATGCATTTTCCCTAATCGTTTGCTTTTTACAGTTCAAAAATTGTTAAAATTTGAAGATTTAAACACAAATTTCCAGTCCAGTTTATCGGACTGTTGCACTACGATTTGCTATTTTTCTTGATCGGCGTTCTTTTATATAATGTTGCAGAAAAATCTCATTTTACGTGTATAATTCAATAAATAATATAATAAACCACAAGCGGATTCATTTCCCAACTCCGATAAGGATTCGTAATGTAATCATATTAGGTTTATTATAGAATTGCGTTATTAAACGTCTATGTTTAGGTCCAGTGAGAGTCCACTAGACAATAACGATAACAACAAAGAATTTAGATCCATATAAAACTCAAATATTCAACCTATATCGGTATTGCAAGGCTCTATCTGTGATATTGGAAAACTAATCGTTTCTTTTGTGAAATTTAGAAAACATTGGGATTAGTGCTTAAGTAAAATAGAAGTGATTATTTTTCTAAATATTTCATTAATTTTCTCTTTTATGATATTTTATCTCTTCATTGGGAGGTTTTAATGACATTTTGTCTTGGTTTGAATTCAAGAAAATATTTCTAATTTATAAAAACGACTGTTTGCTTGCTCATTTTTTTCCACAGAAAGTTTCACAAGATTCCTTACAGAATTTGTACAGTTTCAATGAAAATCGGAAAAATAAACATAATTTTCAATTTGCTTGGAAGGTTTATTGTCAATAAAATACATGTATGGGGATAATATCTTGTAATCTTGTTAAAATGTTCCATTATATCCATTTTGATCGATTTTTTAAGCTGTCGGTGCATTCTCATTGTCAGTATTGCTAACTCGTGTAGCATCCGAAGTGTGTGATGTTGTATCGTTGCCTTTCGTCGTTCCACAAGCCAACGATGGGAATTTCTTCTCAATAGCTACCCTATATTTCGGATGGCTGGAAAACCAATAAAAATTATCGATAGAAAAACAAATTCCTTTACCTACCTAATTGCATATACGATCGGATTATAGACACTGCTGGCTTTAGCAAACAACGAACACCAAATGGTTGATAATGGTGTAAGTTGAGCAAGTTCAAAGATTCCCACATAATTTGTAACGAGATACGGTGTCCATGCCATAAACCATAAGCTGATTGTTACTAGAGCAACTTTGGCCAATTTGATTTCAGCACTGGTTTGTTGAGCTTCCGATGATCGCAAAGAAGCAACGTTCATTTTCTTGGCTTGTTCACGCATTGATTTCTCATGGACGGCTACAGCTTTTACAATGAAAAAATATGAATAAATTATTGTTAATAGTGGGACAAAGTACGCGAAAAATGAATAAACTATAATATAGCTGCGGTGGAACCAATTTTTTGTTAAATAATCGTTACCACAAGCCGCCATATTGCCTTCTGGAATGTATCTAGAAAGTCGACGAGTTAGTTTGTTTGAAATTTATTGGTTCAAAGTATTGTACCGATTCCAGCCTACCATCGGTAAAATGCTAAATAAGGAACCAATACTCCATATGATAAAGATTCGGAAAATTGCTGTTTTTATAGTTAAAGGTTTAGCACTTAGTCCTTTCACAATAACATTGTACCGGTCCAAAGCAATAAACACCATACTGTATATCGAATTAACACCAAATAGTCCTCCGGTCATTGCATAAAGTTCGCAAAATAAAGGACCTTAAAATCGATAAATCAATCCTTCAATTCAATCGATTATTGAAAATCAACTTTACCAAAAACCCAAGTTTCATAATAACAACTAATTACCATAGCTGGTGAATTTGTCACCATCATCAAAAAATCGGAAATTGATAAATTTATAACTAATAAATTCGATGGTGAACGTAAATCTTTTGTAGTACAGAAGATGTAAATCACCATGCCATTACCAACAATCGAAATGACACCAAGTAAAGCTATCACGAACCCTATAACACCATTCCATATCGGGTTCATTGGCGGGAATTGATACCAATAAGGATCAATCATATGCAAAATATCCGGCAAAACCTTGTCGACAACTGTTAGATTATCTTTCTGGCCAGCGGTCGTACGATGAGCCGCAAAAGCGATAAAATTCGATCCATCCATAATCACAGCGACACAATCAACAATTACACCACAATTAAACCGTCCGCATTTGAGAATTTTGTTCAACTATAAAGACGCTTTCAATACGACTCGTATCAATCATCCCATCTAGCCTTATATTTATACAAAGTCTCAAGACAATTTCCAGTAATAATTCAATAAAATGAATCCCCATCCGGATAATTTCTTCAGACTAATAAGGATTCAACATTCTTAAGAAATTCATTTCAAAGGATTAGGCGATTATGAAAATAAGTATTACAAAGTATTACATTTATTTTAAAAGATAAGAAAACATGCAAATTTAAAAAAGCTGATAATTTTCGCAGTCTTCCTCGATATGTTTCTTAATACTACAAACAACTTCACAAGTACCACAACTACCGCCAAGATCAACCGTCCATATTTTATCATCCAGTAGAGTCTTATCAATTGAATCTCTTATCAATTTCGCATGTCTGTGTAAATTCAAATAGTTCAACATTCGAACCGAAGTGTTCAATGTCGCTATTGGATTTGCTACATTTGCCCCTAAAATTGGATAATTTCGATAAAATAATCCAGAATTGTGCGCTAGCGAACCTTTTAGTTCCATTGCTGTTTGTCTGAGGGCTGACTCAAAGACGGCATAATTTGAGCCGAAATTCGCTCCGGAAAACAGACCCGGCCCACCGGCTAGGCCGCAAATAATATTTGCAATAACCTGACCGGATAGATTTGGCATCAATAGAACATCGAAGGTGTCCGGTTTTGTTATCAATTTATGACAACAACGATTGAGATAAATGTCTTCGAAGACTATATCAGGATAACATTCAGCTACTTCTTTTATAACATCCACAAACATACCATCAGTTAAGATCCTGGAAAGTAAACAATCTGTCGTATTCTGTAACTTATTGTAGATAAGTTACCATAACAATCTCGTAAATCAATTAATTTCATCAAAACCGATTGTTTACAAATATCTTCGAAGAGTTTTCAAAAAATCTCCAGTAGAATTAAAGCAATAGCCGAATTAATGGAATTTTCGATTCAATTCGATTTGACGATCTTGTCATGGTAACGGATCTATATAAAGTTACAGAATACGACTGAATATTTGTAAAACTTACAGATTTTTGCTATTATGGACTACTGTAACTTTTTTCCGTTGATTTGCAGCAGCAAATTCGAACGCCCACTTAGCAAATCGTTGTATATTAGCTCTAGTCATAATATTTAGACTTTTAACAACGCCCGGTACAGATTCGTGTTCTAGCATCGAATATTCACCTTCTAAATTCTGCCGTATCAATACCAAATCTATATCGGGATATTTCGAACAAAGTCCCGGATAACTTTTACAATGCACCAAATAGACATACAAATCCAATTTGTTTCGTAATACAACATTCGGTGTTAAAACTGTATTATCATCTTTCAAATAAATATCGGTTAGATTGCCTTTAATACCGACACCATTACGTTGGACTGATGTTACAGTTTGATTGATAATATCGTTGGTATTCAATTCTTTACCGTTAGCATCGACAACATCGATAATTTCGAAATCAACAGGAACATTGGCCGTTTTGAAAATGTCACGGACATGTTCGGTCATCTCTGGCCCGACTCCCGATCCTAAATAACGCAATATAAGCTAGACGGATTGTTGAGAAGCCCCAAATTAAAGCTTTAAGCGTTCCGTATAAATTACCAAGAGATTAAAACGGATTGTTAGTTCGTGGGATAGATTTTAGAACAGCACTACCGTCGAAATTGATATAAAAATCACCAAAAATAAACAGGGGGTTTAAGTTATATAACATGTTGTATATTTCGTAAATTTTGTAAATCTGCCACCCTTACTCAATATTATTAGTTTTAAAATTATCCCGAAACTTGTTTCAATATCGAGTTGCAAAGAGGATCTGCAGTAGTAGCGGAACATCAACATTTACACGCTATTTACACATAATTCCATATCAAATTTGGATCTGAATGATTTAAACGGAATCAGAAATAGCACTCAAGTGGCAGAGGCCCTGTTTCAATTCCTCAGAAAACTAGCAACCTGTAACTCAAAAGTTAAACGAAAACCGTTACTTCTGCTCGTTGAAGTGCTCTTTCCAATTCCGTTCGAATCATTAAAATCGATTGAAAAATAAATTAGATATAGAATTATAAAGGTTGGCATTTTTCGGGCACTGGTTCGGAAAAGATGGATTATAGGCCCTTAACACCTCGATTTAGGGGAGTTGTGGAAACGAGCATGCTTTACAAACCTGGCAGCATTGTGACCAGATGTCGGCCCCCATATCTGGCCACCGGTGTTCCGCAAGTTTTCAATTTCGTTGGTGTTTTATGAACTTTTAAATCAACCTCACCTAAACCGACAATACTGTCTTCATCACATATCATTCGATGGCTGTATTTTCGAATAATTGGCGCAAATCGTCTGGTATTTAATCGAATTTGATTGAACATTTTTGCAAACTTGACAATTAATTTTGCTTACAAAAAAATCGTAGAATTTGACACATTTTTCAACTCTGTCACTCGCAATAATCTTGAACGTATTTAAATTTAGATAAGCTTGTCTACGAGAAATTAAAACAAGTTTATCGAACAAAATGACCCCCATTCATCAACATCCATGCTGTTCCATCTAATTCGGCGTTCATGAGATTACGCAATTTTGTGTAATTTCCCTTTTCAAATCATTTTTATTGATAAAATTTATAAATAAAATATTTACAATACTTTTACATATAATTTAATAAGCGATAATGAATGATGGTGGATTTATAAATGCGATAGTTTCACATAAAAAACGAATCAAAATTCAAAGAATATCACAAAAACGATTATTGCAAATTTAATTTTCGCGAAAGACTTTAATACTTATCTGTTTACATATCAAAATATTCGAATTTAATGGAAAAACTTACACTAATTGAGGAATTTAATGTCGAACAGCTGGTTCGTTATTCTTGTCCAAATGATCGTAATCGCCAGCATCATCTACAATGAATCAATTAATAAAATTTTAATTATTTTCATGGAATTTACCATCAATTTCATTCTCTAATTGTTGATCATCATACGCTTTATTATTGTTGTTGTTATCAACATTGATATGTTGTCGATTTATTGCCTCTTTCTCAAAATTCTTCAATTGTTGATTGAAATTGGCGAAATTCAACGAATCCCCATCCATTTCATTGCCGGCATTCTCATCCAAAATCACCTCTTCTTCCTTTCTATTATTACTATTATTATCATTATCGTAAATCTCGTTCTTTGCGCCAACATTGATTTTATTCCTATATCGATTATTAATCGGTTCATTTCCAATATCGACAGTTTTCTCTTTATCATCTTTATCATCGTTAGTTTTTGATGGATGATCAACAACAGGCACCACACCTTCGGGTATTTTTTTATTAACATCACCATCTAGAGGAGTCTTGACACTTTTCGGCGTGGCCGATGGTGAAACAATCGGTTGTACAATATTGAAACTGTCTTGTTTTGAAGCTGCAGTTGTCGATTTTGTTGTATTTGTTGTCGAATTTATTACTTTCGGTGCTAGTAAAACAACGTTGGTTTTCTTCGATGACGACGATGCCACATTATGCGGCGATAATGACGACGACTGTAAATTTGGAGCTTGTAGTGATTCATGTGCTGAACATTTCTCCTAAAAGTTGACGATTAACAAAATAAAATGCGATAATTTCAATTGAGATTACTTCAAGCTCGTTGATTTTCCGTTGTAATTCGTGGTTGGTTTTTGTTAGATGATTAATCCGACTTTCACCGTCATTAAATGTGTTTTGATTCGTTTTCAACTGTCTTTCTAATTGTTCTTTCTCCGATTGTATTTGTAGATATTGGGTTTTTAGACTCTCTTTAGTGCCCTCGATTTTTTTCAACTCCTCTTGAACCTCCCTCAATTTGGCCTCCAAATCGTTGATTTCATTGAGTTGTTTGTTTTGGGTTTTACTACATTCCTCTTTAAAATCATCGTGTTGTGTTTGTAAAATATTGAAATGCTGTTGTAATGATGTAAAACGCAAATTTAAATCTTTCGAATTCTTATCATTTTTCAAACGTTCATCATTCAATTTATTCTCCAATTCATTTTTAGTCTGTTGGTGTTCGGCTTTCTCCGTTTTCAATGATTTCTCTAAACGTTGTTTATAATCGGTAATCACTAAAAAAATCAAACAATCACCATGAAAATAATGAAACTTAATCAACAATCAACCTTGTAATTGAATCGATAGATTCTCCTCCTGTTGATGGCATACCTCATTCAATTTTCGAACATCTTCCAATTGTGTTAACGTATTATTATAGCATGCAATCAATGCAATTATAATTAATGATGCACTAATGTAGAGGAAAATTCGGGCTTTTGTGCCACGTACAATACGTGATGTAGTCATTACATTTATTTATTCATCAATAATATTAAACATACACCAATAAAAAGAATATAAAAAACTTCTTACATTGACACGAATCAAAATAAATTTCGCAAACAAACCCCCACTGTATATTTACTTTCTCGTTACATTAACCCAAGATTATATCACCGTTGCCAAGTCTACACACGAAAAATCAGCAGAAATTTACCACCTCACAACAAAGGCAATTGAATCGGTAATTACCCTTTATTTCCAAAAATTTCCAATACTTAAATAAAGAATTGTAGATAAATTAAACATTTGCCCTATTACACAATGGATAAATACACGCCCATGTCTTACAAGAATTATATAATTAAGCGACGAAATAGAGCAAAAATCTAAACTTGATTGAAATTTGTGAAATCTTCGAACAATACGCAGAATATAACTCAAATAGACCAAAATTATACTAAAAATTAAAAAAAATAAAATATATTTCAGTCAATTTGTGAAAAACAGGTAGATATGGCATTGTTGTTTTTGTAATGTCACTAACCCAATGTCAATAGATTTACCCTATCTAAACACAGGACGTAATTTTTTTAGTAAATATTAAAGATAACAATAAATGATAAACTTTAATCCAATAAAAAGATATCAAATGATAAAAATTATGCTAAATTTATTAAATTTGGTAAATTATTTGCGTAAAACTTGTGGAATTTGTGGATTTTCTCAAACGAGGCTTACTATTGGTGTTACTGATTGTCAATAAAAGTCCCTAGATTGTACGTTTTTGTCACTAATCAGCCGGACGGATTGTCAATAAATGTCAAACAAAAATTGACATTTGTGATAAATGATTCTTATCAAAAATGGCTAGTGTCGGCTTTAGATGGTTGGATATTTTAGAAAAGGAATTCGATAAAGCTTTTGTAGATTTAGATCTAGCGATAGGTATGTTTATTCACAAATAATCTAAGCAAATTTGAGTTTAAACAATACTAGAATTAGACTATTTACACAACATTAATTACAAGTTTTGTTGTTAATAATCCCCTTAAAATTCAATTATTACCCGATATTTACGATACAATAGAGCATATACATTTATTGATGTTGAAAAATTTGATTTTAATTAAAAATCATTAAAACGTATCGATTTTAATTGACTCGAATGGTCTTTGTTTGGTTGTAGGTGAATTGGATTCGGAAGAACCAGATGTTGTGTTTAACGTTCGACAGAAATTATGTACACTTAGTTCATGTTTTGCACAACTTACACATAAAGCCCAGACGATTTTCCAGAATAGTGCAAAAATCGAGGTAGGTATCAATATTTATTGACAAGAAAAAGTAAAGAAAATCGTTAAGACAAGCAAAAAAATCAATTCACTCGCATTATTTCAAGTGTTGTACCATTCTCTATACCATTTCCGCCTAATTTATTATCAACCATGATAATCTGATCGATAATTGATTTGATTTCATCGTACTCTTGTGCTGTAGTTGGTAGAGATTGGTGAATTTGTGGCTTTATTGTTGTTGTAGAGATTTGTTCGATTTCTTCTTGAGGTGGACAATCTTCATTACTTTCATTATTATTGCCGCCATTCATCCGTACATCGATCAGATTGAAATAATTTTGACGACATTTCGTTCTATTGCCTTCAATTGTGTTATTTATCGGATTTTTGTTGAATCCACTACCAAAAACTTGTTTTATTAAATCATCCAAATTTGTTGAATTTGTCTCTAATTCCCCATTATTGGTTGCATTTATTTTATCAAATATTTCAATTGTATTATTGTTAATAGGTAATTGTTGAATTCTCGACTCAATTCTACTTAATGTTCGATTTAAATTCACGTCGTTTATTGAAATTCTCTTAATTTCACCAATTAATTCGTCATTGTTTTTAATTAAAGCCTCTAATTTTCCATTGATAGTTTTCAGATTAATCGGCGACGCCTGAAAATTAGTGTTTTTTTTAAATTTTACAAACTATAATCGAATTGTGACTTTTCTTTGAGTAATAATAAGAATTTGGCAAACCCTCTAATTGTAACACGGAATTTCTGTATTAAACTTTGAAGACAGTTAAAATTACACGATAAATCAACCGATTAAAACGTGTACGAGATTGTGAGAGAAAGGGATTTTCCTAAATGGATCACGATTCGATTTCAACAACCCCAAATTCCTTCAACGCCCTATATTAAAATAATAAATCTACTTAATTACATTCATCGGACTACCATCGTTTCCATTAATTAAAATATTTTGCAGTAATGTAAATAGAGCATTTAGATTTTCATTGGCACGACTCAAATCCATGTCGAATTTTTGATTATCTTTCATTAATTTTTCATAAACTGTAATAATATTGGTACCAATTTGATATAAATTTCTCATAATATGTACGTCGTGATTCTTGATAGTTTTCTCTAAATTTTTCACATCTTTCAACTCAACCGCCGTCCTAGAAATATTAAAATAAAATCGTAATTATAATCAATAGATTTGTACTTTTTATCGAAAGTTTCCATTAATTTCTCTAAAATATCGCTAATTTTCGATTCGATCTGCGATTCGTCCATTTGTAAACGATAACAACTATCTAAAAATAGATTTTGAGCCGAAAAGATCTTCTCGAAATTGGCATCCAATTTATCATTCAACATCTCCAATTGCGTCTTATCTAAAATTAATTTAATTTATCGTTTAATTAAAAATATAATGATTGGATACCTTTATTTGTTAGATTTTTATTGTAATTTTTACCGATTAAAACGATCAAAGCTCTTATACCGTTTTGTATGTCAATTTTAGTGGTATTAATAATTTTTTCAAGATTGATTTGTTGTTGTTGTAATAATTGATCGGTCTTCCAATTGTCGGCATTCATATCACTCACCTTTAATGTTGAAGAAACAATTAATTGATAATTAGTTAATTAATTAAATTTTCATACTTTAATAGCGTACTCGTTTAATTCGTTTTTCAACTCGTTTCTCATTCCTTTGATTAAAATTCCAGTATCATTGATTATATCGAATTGTGTTATCAATTTTTCATTGATTTCTTCGAAATTTTCCGTATTTTTCTCAATCAACATTTGGAACATCAAACTCGAATTCAAATGTGTCTCTAATAATGATTTTTGATTCTTTAAAGCTATCTATAAATAACAATAATTATTATAATGAAATAATCGTTAATTATTGGTTTACTTCGTAATTTTCTTGTGTTGTATTGATGATATTCTCTTCCATTAAATTCGTGTTAGTTTTTAAATCATCAATAGCAGCAATAGCATCGGATAATTCCGATTCAATATCTTCATCACGTTGTATCATACCTTCTTCAATTTGTTTCAAATGATTACTAACTGAATCGAGTTTTGTTTGGATTTTTATTGTTTGCGTATCGAATTTTCGGTCTAAATAATTCAAACGTTGCCCTAAACTCTCGTAAATACCGTCGATTTTTTTAAAGAAATTCGCCTTACTTATATCATCTTTAAAATTCTTCATACTAATATTCTCCGATAATTTATCTAAATTGAACGAAACTAATGATTCTAAATGTATAATTTTCATATCGATAGCCTCTAATTTACGTTGATATTGTTCGAATTTATCTTGTATTGTTATTGATAATTGCGTTGAATATATTTGATCTAAATTACGTAGACGTTCATCAATTGATAATATTACAGTTTCCAAATTCTAAAATTTATTGTTGAAGTTTAATTGAGTAATTTTGAAAATTTATACCTGGTTTTGGATAATATTTCGGAAATTACTAGTAATCTCATTTGGTGTTGGACCAGCATCAGTTAAACACAATAGCGCGATATTGATAATCAATTTTATTCGCCACTGATACATTATGATTTTTTTTTAAATCAACTCTATTTCCTTCCTGTAAGCACTTCAACAACTAAGTTATTTAACGAAGACGATTGCGATGTTTATACTCATATAGACTCACAAATACCACTGTCTTACTCATATTTGTATACATATCACAGTCTTTTATATACTTACCACTAACATATAGATATACTTCAATCATCCAAACCATCATTAACATCAACATAGTAATCATAAAACCGTGATTTTTTTTACAAAAATAATACGAATAATAACTCGTGATTCATGCAGACATAAAGAAAAAAGTGTACGAAATATCAGTAATCTTCTCAATTTTAATTAAACTTTAAGTACTTGTAATCTATCCAGTTTAATTGTAGGTATTGACATCTGGTTAATTTAATTATTTCAGATAACTTCAAAGGTCCATATCCTCTTTCTTGTAGATTTCTGTGATGTACGTCGATTTATTTGCTTTCTAGTTCCATCTTGAGAAGTTTTACCTAATTCTGTTTAGTTGAAAGTAATGATTGATGAGGCGATTGATAATTTATAGGATCTTCCCCTATATTTAATGGATTTCTGTTTACATTAAATTTTCAGTTTGTTGCCTTACGATTAATATTTTCACTAGCTGATATTCTTCCAGATCGACGATAAAAATTGAAATATTGACAATATTTGTGCCTTATTTTATTGAAATAACTTCAAATTGATTTCTGTAAGATAAATCCTTATAGTTTCATCTAATCTTGTTGGATTTTCGTTATAAGCTTTTCTTATTCTATAATTATTTTCAAATTATACAATTGTGGTGAGATTGGTTGTTAAAATTGTCAGAAACTTCTAACTAAATCGAGGCATAATCAAGTGAAAAAAAGACGCCAAAGTTTATATTGTCGTATTTTTATTGATCTTTTCGCGTAGTTTTCAAATCTGGAAGCAATTATAATAAAATTTAATTTCGCAGATTGGTGGTGTTGATTGAGTAATGTCTATGCTTGAACATTTTTTCAGTGTTTTTTTCTGTAGCAAATAGTATCAAATGTTGGGTTTTACCATCGAATATTGCGAGTCGAATTGAGATAATATCGATATGTAAATATTGTTCGCCGTTTTGTTACTAGTTTTTTTATCGTCTTCTTAGCCGACATAAAACAGATCTAGGTTTTCGTGTGAATTTTTATCAAGGCCTCAAACTATTGCGATTTTATCTAAATGTAGATTTAAAGAGAAAAAATGGAAACAAATACGAATTCTTTCAACGCTCGGTTATAATTAGACACTTTAATAGGCAATAAGTAAGCTAAAGAACACGATGTTGTTATTTTGCAAATTCTTTGATATTTTTAGACAATTTCCTTTGATCAAGATTAGCAACCATTATTTCTCTTAAGTCTACAGCGTTTCTCTTATTCTAGTTATAAATTTTCTTGTTCTATGTTAATTTAGGCTGAATTAATCCATATGAGAGCTGAATTGATTGAATCGAAAGCAAAACGTGAAGTTCTCGAACAAGAATTACACAATTTATTATTACAATTACATACATCACAACTGGCTCAACTACCAGACAGTTTAACAAATCGTAAACAAGATCCAAATTTTATACCTGATGTAAATAATATTAAACGGAAATTGGAAGCTGAATTACGACAAAGTCCAATACGGAATAATCGACGTAAATATAATTAATTTATATCTTCATATTAAATAATATTTGATTTTTTTTCAGTTAATAATAATAATAACAACAATAAAGAAACTGGTGAATTGAAATTTAGTCAAACATTGTTAGAAACAGCCCAAAATCGTGCTGAAACTGCACAATTACAGTTAGAGAATGCTGCGTTAAGAAATTCGATTTTATCGTTGAATAGTGAAGTGTATGGTGCAAAATTAGCAGCGAAATATCTCGATAAAGAACTAGCAGGAAGAATACAACAATTACAACTATTAGGTTATTATTTTTCATTATTTATCCGGTTATTTATAGAGAAAAGTACGTATATAGAATATTTTATAAGTGGTGATGATTGAGAATATTGTAAATAGAAAAAACACATGCCCTATTATTGAGAGAAGGTCGTGGATTTCTTTCAACAGTTCAGTAATTCTTGTCAAGGTGTATTTGTGTCGATTTTATTTTTAAAAATATTCCAATTATCACCTAATTTAATTATTTATAAAATAACCAGCACTATGAAATTTTATAGAAAATAGGTGATTTCGTGAGGAGAGAATATGAAAATCACCATTTTTCTAAAGATTATTTACAATCTCACCTAATTAATCATTTATCGTTTTTGTTCCGTTTTTATAAAGGTAGAAACTTATTTATGATTTTATAAATAGGTAGAGAAATGCGTGGTGATATTCGTGATAAATTATGGCGCCAATTGGAATCCGAAATATTATTACAAAGACATAAAACCGTAGTTAGAGCATGTAGACGAAATAGTATTTTAAATAGTACAGAAAAATCGTGTCCAAAACCAGAAATCGATTCAATCAATGAAAGAACTGAACATTTTGGTGATATAAGAACTGTAATGGTTAAAAGGAAACCAAATCAAGGACTTGGTATCAGTATTACAGTAATTATTCGTTATTTTATTGTTGGAAAATTGTTCTAAATCTCAGTTGTATAGGGTGGACGGGAACATGGTGTGCCTATACTTATCTCTGAATTAGAACCAAACGGTCCAGCAGCACTATCCGAACAATTATATATAGGCGATGCTATCTTATCAGTGAATGATACAGATTTACGACAAGCTTGCCATCGTGAGGCTGTGGAAATTCTACAACAACAACAAGGTGATTGTACGTTACAAGTACAATATATAGCGGCTGATGATAGTGATACATCGTTAGAAGAAGATGGTTATAATTTTAGGTAAAATCTTTAAAGGAATCACCAATCACCGACGATTCAATACGCGAAAATTGTCAGTGTTTATTCCAAAATTTCTCAGTTATTCTCCAATGGATTTGAATGGTTAAAACTGAATTTAAAAGAGCATTTCAAGCTGTATACAATGGTGTTTTCTATTTTTCCAAATTCACATGCAATTTTGAGTTACAGAAAGAAATGTTAGAGCATGTTTTTTTTTGCTGGAATATTCGCGCATTACATAGAAAATTAATAACTCTTCTAAATCTCCAAGATTTTCCGATAGCAGTGTTATTTTTCCAGGAATTTTTTCTCCTATTGGAAAAAACATTGGCAATTTTCGCGCCTCGTCGGTGATTATCCGTAATAAATTGAAATAATTAGAGATTACTGTATGATAAATTTGTAGATTTTTTGATGATGAAGTCTGTACGGGAACTAACGATCATATTAATATAAACGCTTCAAATTCTTTGGATATTATAAATACACCAACAGCCCCCCGTACGCCGGAATCAAGCTCGGCCGCCAGCCGGTGAGTTAATTTATTTTATTTTATAATGGAAGAAATCCGTTTATTTTACTATTGCATGTTTGCAATTCTTTTTGTGATTATAAAAGTATAAGTTCCAAAAAATTATATTTGTTGTAAAATATACAATTATTATTTAAATTAAATTGTTTTTATCGATTCAATCTTTTCGTTTTCTTTTAATTTAGCACTGTTCGCCTCGTCCTTAGTCCCTTAATTTTCACCAATTAGCATGAGCATGATTTGATGTGGAAATTACAATGTGGAGACTTGTTTAGAAATATTAGAACTGTAGCGATATTCTGTAACTATAAATGAGAAAGTAAGTGGCTAATTCTTTTCCATATACAGTTACAGAAAACCGTCGAAAATTGCATGATTTCATACAGCTTTTATTGTGATTATTCTTCTCTAATACGCCAAATTCTAAATTCTTTTAGTCGACCTTTCAGGATAATTTCTAGGAATAGTCCTGAAATAATAGACGTACAACCGGAAAACATCTGCAATTATTTGCGCGTCACTAATGGTAATATCGAGACAACAAATGAGATCGCAACTGCAACAATGAACGATGCAATCAATTCAAACATTCCAGCTGGTGATTTAACCACGACAAATTGCAACAATATCAATGCTAACAACGTTGAAACGACCGATTTGATATTAATTGATAACGCTACGAATAATGTAATCAAATTACAAGACTTTAAAAAGGTTGATATTGTGGAAGATGAGAATTTCAATTATTCGACAAATTCGCTAAATTCGGAAAATTTATCGTCACCGATGCAAACAAGTACGGATATGTTCATAGATTCGGAGATTCTATCGACTGATATAGCATCGAATGATTCCCAATCGCCGAAAAATATCCAAATCAACAAACAAGAACCGATTGTAAAACAGACATTTCAATTCAATAGCAGCAACAATTGTAATAGCGAAACGAATAATGGGATTGTAAAACAGTCAATTTACACGTCAAACGAGTCATTATCGAACCCCAAAAGCGATCAGAGTTTACTGAATTCTGAGGATAGTTGTGGCAGTTCACCGGTACACAAAACCAATCGCGATTATAAACAAAAAATCCAAAGGAAGCACAAGAAGAAATATTTCGGCGTGAAGACCCTGCAGAGCATCTTCAATAAAAACGACGGCTATTCGGATTTATCGAGCACAGCCTCCGAATTGGGCGATGATTTGCTGGACAATGCGAGAATTAGAAATAAAAAAACCGATAATTATCTGGAAACAACGCAACAATTCGAAGAGAATATCCACAATATTCTATCGGATATTTTCGTGAAGAATTTCCCAGATCAACAAATCACTACCACCAATACAACAATAAACCAACAATTATCGATAAACAAACCAATGGGCTCGAAGAAATATTTCAGTCTACACGGCCAGAATTTACGTGTTGGTAAAGCGTTGCGTTTATGTCCAAACGACGATTACACGGATTTAATTGAAAACGAGCAGAGGAAAGAGAAATTATTAGCTAGATATGTGTATAATGCGAATCTAATTAGTGGCGATGGTGTTGGTGACCCGGATTTCGGTACACCGGTTTAAATCTAATTATTCAAATTCTATCAGATTCTCAACAAAAAATAATAAGCTTAATTTCTAGCTTTATATTTATGTTGTCTATTGATTATCTACAATGAAAACGTCTTGGAACAACATGGAAATGCCTTTAATGTAATTTCGAATAGAAACTCGCTTGAGCCTCAACAATTCGAGCTTTCGTTCAACTACTAAGCTTAATAATTATTGAAAACGGAACATTCTACCAGATAAATCGTTCATTGATTACCCTACCAAGAGGTTGGCCTATCAAAAGTATAATTGGAGTTCCTGAAATTTGTTGTACGGCTGTTTGTTCTGGACCACCTGGAAAATATTTTTGTTCTATCAACCCACTTTCTTATTTTGACTAGAATTTTTCATTGCATATTTTGTTCGAAATTGATCGATCAATTAGAACTTGTCATAATTTTGATAGGCCACCTCTTTGGCTCACCTGTAATTATCCTTGATTTTCATTAATTTATTCAATAATTGCTCAAAATTGAATAAGTATTAGACTACAACCCCGTAATTAGTTTATGTGTTTGTAATTCGTGTACGTTAATCGAGAATCGCTGTTGTTATTTCGTTGATTGATTTTCTACGTGTTTGTGTATGATTTGTGTTCTTCTGATATTTAAAAGAAAGTATATTTTTCGAATTGATCGACTATGAACGGTTTCTATTTAACAAAACAATATAGAAACTAATTACTTTAATAAAACTATTATCAAATAAATGATACAAGAGATTGATTAAGTAGCCTAAAATAATTTCTAATGTAATCTTTAGCTAAATATGTATAACATTTTAATTATGATTGTAAAGCTGTTATCGTTATAAAAACATATCTGTCTTGAATTAAAATTTTATGCGGCATTTTTACAAATACTTCAATACAAAGTGTCACCTCGTTTACACTTTCAATTCCCGTTAGTCCCGTCATTATAGCAGCCTTAAGGGTGTTTTTCGCCCCTTAACAATAGTCACTTGGGCAGGTTCCCGGCAAGTTTACAAATATTTTAATAAATTGGACAACACTAGAAGATTGGCGTTAATTTTGCAACAGCTGTATTATAAAAATAGATGTTTAGTTAATTATTTTATTAATTAAACAGTTCGGGGAACTAAATATCGTTAAAATCTAACACCTAGGTGTCCCTCTTCGATTTCATTTCTATACTAAACCAATTCTTCAATGTTTAGAATTATTAAATACAAGAAATTATTGAATTTCTTGTGATGAATGGCTTAATTGAGAAGTTCCAAATGAAGAAAGACTAATTGTTGATGTAAATTGATTAAAGTAATTTAATAAATTAGCGAAATTCAAGTCTCCAAAGCTTTCTGTAGTGTGGGAAAGTAAAAGTAAGTGTGATATTTTAAGACCACTCGTTCCATATGTAGACTCCCCAACATCTGTTCGATTCATGGTCTTTCTAAATTTAAAATTTTTGCAATCTATTTTAAACGAATTTTATCACCGTAAAAAAGGACTTCTGTGTTTTTATCTTATCAGAGTTGTTTAATCTCATGGCATATTTACCAGGGTAGTTTACACGAGTTTGGGGAATACACACAAAATTAGCAAATGCGTATCTCTGTTGGAAATCTATGCCAAAACTGACATGAAAAGGAATTCTAAAGGATCCTGTCAATAAATTCGTATTCATTGCGTCGTTTTGTGAAATCATAGTCGAGCTATTCGTATTTATAATGCATCAGTTTTTTTCCGAGTTGAAAGAGGGAGTCGGTCGAGACAGAAAATTGCGCTTTATTCCGATCATCACTTGAAACGAGAACGTCTAACTTTACAAATAATTGACGTCTCTTCACAATATAAAGACGACAATCGATGCTTGTATGTATAATTCACGACTGCTTATATTTAAATGTCCAGATGGCGATACGGTTTACTGTTCATTGCTCCAAACAAGTCTAAATACAGTAGTTCGATTGCGGCAATCTATGCCGGCAATATCTTCGACGGATCGAAACTACCACCGTCCGTGCGCACACTCTTATTTGCACCACCCCCAGAAAGGGGAAAATACATAGGAGAATCCACCACTTTTACACATATCTCCTTGTCGTCCTCTCTCTTTGCTGTTGTGACCTGAGGGGGGCCAAAGAGAGTAAGTTCTCCAATATTATCCAGATTTATTCGTGTCTTATTAAAAATAATCTTTAATATTTTCCTTTAAACTATTTAATAATATAGTAAGAGGGAAATACATCGTTGTTTAGTATGGCGGACAAGAAGACCGACCAATTCCCAATGAGACCCCCGAAACTTGGTAAATGGGAAGGTTTTCGGATATTCCTGTGGAATTCGGAGACCCACCAATTCTTGGGCAGGACCGGATCCAGTTGGGGTAAGTCTAAAATTTGTCTAAAATCCGTTATCGATGGGCTATTTGGGGAGGAATCTTGAAAGGGTGCTTGTGGAGCGGCTCCGGTGTCATGGCGTCGTTTCGACGCCAAGTACAATGGAGGACGCCGCCCGGAGTTCTATATTCGATACAATCAACCTTCGAACGGTTCTCCTATTCGATTATGTTTTAATAATGCAACCAAAGGAGGATTCTCAAATTACTTGAAATTTTTAATCTCGAATACACTCGGTTATAGCGACATGATTTAGATAGCTTGCAGATAAATCGATAAATTTGACATTTTGACCTATAAAAGATAATAAAAATTCTACAATTACTCCTAAATTGGCCGAAATTAAAGCGGGGTAACGCAGACATATCGAAAGTAACTCAAATGAATCAATAATAATAATAATAATTAGCGTTTTATACGCTTATTTAAAAATTTAATCTTCAGAATTGGCACTCAATAGACGAGTTCGTCTATCAACAACGGCACAGTCGTTAAACGAACTTTAATTTAGCAGTTTAGATGAGAATTTAATGATCAGTAACGTTGTTGATATTAGAACAACTCAAATTTTTTTCTTATAGTTCCGTTACAAACAATTTATCGAACATTCATTTATGCGTAGCCGAATTCCGGTTGTCGGTCGATATAATTTCCGCTCTCCATAACATAATTTTTTTTTATTAAATACACTAAATCAAAATCGACTTGAACTATAAGTTTATTGACCGACTGGCTTTTAAACAAACCAACAAGCGTTAATTAGCACAATGATGAAAGACAAATATTGTAGTTTTTCCAAACAAAGTCGGTTTGATTGATTGATTAGAATAAATTAGTTGCAATTGAACAGATGGAAGATATTTTTCAATTAATACTCAGAATTCAGCGCAAATTTATTGGAAGTTTTACGATTTCACTTATAGCAGGATTATAGAATCGTTATCCTATAAATGCAGACTGCATTATTGATTGCCCTTTTAAACACACATAGGTTTGTAGTCAAGCAGAATTGTTGAATCAAACAAAGCAATTCCGTTGATTTCGGTAACAAAGGGGTGTTGTGCCTTATTTTTAGATATACATTTGAAAATAATAATAGCAAAAATGATAACCCTGGTACAAAACAAATCGATAATTGTACCAGTCCTTCTCACTACGCACAGTTCTAATCTCTCCCTTTACGTTCCATTCGTTCCGATTAACAAAGCCTGATGTTTGTTTTATACAAAAAGATGATTACAAACACTCAGATTTTATTATTACCTTTGAGAGCTTCAAAAAAATCATCTCGAGTAGCATTATCGATTATAAGCCGAGAGTTTGTTTTTATACTTCAATTATAAAACGATTAATCTCATCTATCGTCACTTGAATTTGATTGACGAATAGTTGAATGGAAATTTCACCGCCCCAAGGCTGGTAAATCGCCTTGAAATGTGCTAATTTTAATAAAATTCATCCACTTATTCATAAGTTCAACAAAAACTTTTGTCGGATATTGAAATGTAAGTTGGAATATTACCGAAATTGCTGTACGTTGCTCCGAACAAATCCCATTGAACCAGTGCGAATTTCATCTCATCAACGATCAATTGTAACAGTAGATGCGAAAATAATTGGTAAAAATCAATACGACCAAATACAGCGAGGTAATCTGTATGAAATACAAGATCTATACGGTGTATTTCAGTTGAAACATGAAGCGAAGACTTAGAAATGTGATTGGAAAAAGCGAGAGCTAGAATTTCCGTATAGTCTGGATTTCAATTTGGAGATTACCACATTCTCCGGGTCTTAGAAAATGTAGAACAAACTCTACCGGCTTGGCAACTAGAACTAGAAATAAAAAAATTACATTCTGAAATATTTCAATTGTCTGATTCAACCAACTGGTGCTTCTGGCATCAATAAAGATTAGCGTGATGTATTAAATCAATACCATCGCCAGACTGGTAGTTTAAGCTTATTATGTTAAAGTTCATCATTTTTCTATCTCGGTTTTCCACTCTTTAATTTAACTATTTTTGATAAGTTTAACTGATATTAATTTAGACTGAAATAAACGAAGCATGATGAATACGAAATTTTGTGATAAATAAATGACCCAAATCTAAAATGTGCTAGAGTAGCTTAAAATTACGTTCATTATACGCTAAATTAACCATAAATCGATTATAGAACTCCTACGAGTACACTTTTATAACCAAAGAATTCTTACCACTCGCACTATCCGGCTACAAAAGAGAATTAAGTCCGAATAAAGCCACAAGTATTGAAATGAGTTTCATTCTGGTACAGTTGAAATATGAGTTTTGAAATGTTTTTTCCAGGGAAGATCCTCCTGTTCTACTTGCTCTTCTATGCCGGCCTTATCGGTTTCTTTGCCGCTATGTTAGCTGTATTTTATCAAACCTTGGACGATAACAAGCCCAAATGGCAGTTAGATAGTTCGTTAATAGGCAGCAATCCAGGTTTGTTATTAAAACTCTTGTAAATGTTGAGAAATTCGATTTTTGTCTGGAAATTAAGGTTTGGGTTTCCGGCCGATGCCACCAGAGGAGAACGTCGAAAGTACATTGATTTGGTATAAAGCCAGCGATAAAGGTAATGTGCAATTTTGGCAAAACAACCTCGACATGTTCTTACAAGGTACCAATATTAGATCGAGTTGGACCAGTTAATAATAAGGAAATTTGTAGATTATTACAATAATCCAAACCCGGAAAATGTTCAAAATTGTGACAACGCTATTGCTCCCGATGAAGGCAAAGCGTGCGATTTCAAAATTACGCAAGCTTGGGCACCATGCTTGAAGGAGTACGGTTATGGATTCGGCGGTGAAGTCGGCGGGCCTTGTATTTTCTTAAAATTGAACAAGATCTTCGGCTGGCAGCCAATTTATTACAACAGTACAACCGCCCCGAAAGAGATGCCGGACCATTTGAAACGTATCATTGCCGAAGAAGAGAAATCAGATAATGTATTTTTTTGGAATTTTCTGAATATAATTGTAATAATTTTCTTGTTGTAGCATAATATCGTTTGGGTTGATTGTAACGGTGAGAATCCTGCGGATATTGAGAATATTGGCCCAGTCAATTACCATCCACAGAGAGGTTTCCTGCAAAAGTATTTCCCGTTTAAAAATATTAAAGGCTATTTAAGTCCACTAGTTGCTGTACATTTCGAAAAACCGAAACGTAAGATTTGAATTATAATTGGCAATTGTAGTAGTAATTAAATCGATTTTAGGTGGTGTTCTAATTAATATCGAATGTAAAGCATGGGCTAGAAATATCGTGCACGATCGTGTCGAGAGACGAGGATCGGTCCATTTCGAATTGATGGTTGATTAAAATGAGCCAATTTTAGTGATTTTAAATCAACAAAAAACAGTCGAGAGGCTCCAACAACTGCCATCAATAATTATATCCATCAACATTCGACTATTTCCAAAAAATAATAATAATATTTAATTAATAATCACTAATTAAAAAATTAATAATTAAAATATGTTGAAGACGACGGTCTATCTAGTTTAGTAAACAGCCAATTTAGTTTATAAAAATGGAAAGTTCTAATCTCTGCCATGTTAGTTGAATATCCGAATTTTGAATTTCTAGGTTGCTTGCTCAACGGCCAACTTTCCTCCCAAAAATGAAGTCGGCCAAAGCGAGCCTGTTATAGTTTCACATACACATACACAATAAAGAAATTTAAAATAAATGATAATAATGATATCATAAAGATTAACACAATTATTTTGAGTAGCTATGTCTTCACTAGAGTATATAAGCGTATCGGCGCATTACAATAAAATTATTTGTTAAAATATTCGTATGTGCGAACTTTGTATTCATCATGTGATTTGAGAATAGAAAATTAATGAATGAATGATGTTATTCCAAATATATTTGAAAACAACAACAATGCCCGTTCTTTTCGTTCTTGTTATTCATTGCATCTTTTGTTGTTCGTTTTCTCTTTTCCTTTCTATCAAATGTTGCGAGCACTGTTAATGGTAAAATTCAGTTGCGATTGTCGTAACAAAAATTCCAAAAAAATTAAAAATACTAATATATTGTTATGTAAAAAATAATAATAGTGAATACTTAAATGTTACCTGTACTTCATATAGTTTAGACAAAGACCTTAGAGTATACATTAAACAAGAAGATTCATAAATTAGCAAGACTATACATTCGTCATTTTATTGTAAGATTCGTTCTGATTGCCATGTTACTAATGCCTTATTAAAGACAACAATTCAACAATGTCAACACGCAAAACTATCGACGATTTCTAGAAAGACGCACAATGATAACGAAATTCAATAAGAACTCTTTTAGAATACTTGAAGTTCACACTAAAACTTGAAAATTCCAAAATCCGTTACTGTTGACATTGTTGATTAAAAATTAGACATAAAATTGTTAAATTTCTTGGATGCATCTAAACAATTGTATAGAAATAATCCCCATTATTTCTATATAAAAACCGTAATTTGCTAATTGATTAGTGAATTAGTCAACAGGAAATTTTCCATTGTCGATCGTGTTAAGTTTACACAATATTTAGTGCAACGATTGAATTTCTGTGCCCTTTTTCGTTGTCTGATCGGATCAAGCAAAAACACCCAGATGGGATTTTTCTCAATTCATTGTATTACTGGTTTTTATTTTAGGAAAACAAGAAAACAAAAATATATTGAGAAAATGAGTCGGCTTTAAATTTCATATGTAATGATCATGTTACATTATTGATCTTGACAATTACTGTACTTACACAAATGTACTTACAGATTTGTGTAAGTACATTTTAAATGATATTTAAATTATGCTTTAATGTAATTTTTTTTAAAAAATCAATAAAAACAATAATAGTGGTTCTAAAAATTATGATCTATCATTCATTACTTATCTTCTACTTTAAAAAAAATGAAACTAAAGAAAACTTACTTTCAAACTTTGAGGCAAACTTATTCGAGATACACTGTATAATATTTTTCTCTGAATATAGTAATTTTTAGTGTTTTTCTGTTGGTGATACTATTTTATTGATGATCATGCGCAATGTCATTTTTCATCAAGTTGATTGTCTGTCTCGTGATAGTTTATCCTTGTCTTGCTCATACAATATTCATAAAATCCACCATTTTGAATATAACAGCATTGTTGTCGTAAGGCAGAAAAAATTAAAATTATTGTTTTTTTAATCTTCAACAATTATAATTAACTCGAGTAAGTATCCAAAATACTTTCCCAACAATAATTTAATTTTCTTAATTAGAATTGTATTAATTAATTAATTAGATGTATGATTTTTGATAAATTCAAATTACCGGGTTATGAAACGTGCAATTTTATTTGACGATTTTTTCATTATTTTGTTTGAAATTTTTAGAATAAATGGCTGATTCAGCTCCACCTGCTAATCCGGAACAAGCAAATCCACCCTTACAACCACCACAACAGCAACAACAACAACAGCAAAGAAATCTTGGTGGTGGAGGCGGTGGTGGCGGTTTTCGTGGTGGTAGAGGAGGCGGCGGACGTGGAGGCCCCCGAGGCCGAGGTGGTTTCATGCGTGGCGGAGGAGCTGGAGGCAACAGGTATAAAATCCCAAATATTATAAAAAACGTACCTATAATTGGTATTTGTTTTGTTTGGTTGTATAGAGGCGGACCTGGCGGCCCCCCAGGCCGCGGTGGACCGATGATGCGAGGCCGTGGCGGACCGCGTGGAGCCCCTCGCGGTCGTTTCCCACCTGGTAAATTCCATTGACTCATCAATCTTACAATTATTCGAATTTTTTATTTGTCTTTTGATAGGTGGTGCTCCTGGTGGCCCGGCTGGTGATGCACAAGGTTCTCGTGGACTACCAGGTGGTCCTCGCCCACCAATGGGCCGAGGAGGTGGCGGTGGAATGGGAGGATTCCGTGGTGGTCGAGGTGGAATGGGCGGTGGCGGCCCTAAGGGAGGTCTTGGTCGTGGTGGAATGGGTCGTGGAGGCAATGGTGGTGGTGGTGGCGGTGGTATGTCACGAGGACGAGGTTTCGGTGGACCTAGAACAGGTCGTGGTGGATTCGGAGGAGGTGGTGGAGGCGGCGGTGGTGGTATCGGTGGCGGTGGTATGGGACCACAGAAACGTTCATCAGGACAATTTGGTCAACAAGGTGGTGGACTTGGTTCGAAACGACCGCGATATGAGAATGGTGGTGGTGTTGCTGCTGCTGCTAATGTTACACAAAATGGTTATGGACAAAGGTGATTAAATATTTGTTAATTTCGTGAAATTATTTCTAATTTTTTTTTAATATTTAGATATGATAATTATGGAACTGGAGTCGCTAATACAGCCCCTCCACCACCAACGAATTATCAACAACAACCATACAATACACAGCCGTACGTTGCACAAGGTCAGTATGGCAATAATCCACAAGGAGGATATGGATCTGCTTACGGAAACCCTACTGGACAATATGACAGTACAAATTATGCAACAACTTATCAGACTGGTAGATAAAAAATAATAAATATACGGGGTGTACACTGCAGTTGGGCTGCTCTTTTGGTATGTAATATCGTAGCTTTGTTCGGGCACTTGACAAATCCATTAACAAGTATTAAATTCGATCAAATATGAAACAAGCTACGATTTAATTTACTATAAATATGGCCAACTAAAAGCGTTATACACCCTGTATGTAAACATTGATAAATTTATAATAAATATTCAGGTTATCAAGATAATTATGGAGCAGCTGGTGGTTATAATAGTGGTGGACAACCGGGTGCCGTTGGTTACAACAGTCAACCAGGAGGTTATGATGATAGAACCGCTGGTTATGGAGCAGCAGGCGGTTATGGTAAGTCCAAAATTAAAAATTAAACCATTAAAAACAGAAAAAAAAATTGTAAAATATGAAAGAGAAAAGGACCAAAAAACCATATTAATAATTCAAATTGAATTATAGCAGCCAAGTAAATATTTCGATTTATTAAAAAAAGTACATTTGAGAAAAAATACAAGAAATTATAAATATAGGTAAATTTTATAGATAATAAAGTATGATCCATTATGGAAAGTGTATGCACAGAGCTCAGCCTGGTTATGTAACACGCCTTAGGGTTCCCACTTAGTAATTGTACCATCAAAGAGTAATAAACCACAATTAATCGATACTAGCACTCATATTCAGTAATTTTATTTTAATCAACATTTTATTATTGAATTATAATCGAAAAATTGATAATCACAATAAAAGGAACTATCGTTTAGGTTGCTTATAAATTAGGTATTTGCCAAATATAATTGAATAATTTTTTAGGGATTTTGTTTTAATCTACATTAAATTGAACTAATCGAATTAATATATTAAAATTGTTGCTTATTTATTAATAGAAATTTGTAAAATTTAGTGGGGACCCTGCATAACCGACACTGATGATGTGTGCCAGTAATTAGAGAGTTCCATCCAATTTAAATTAATAATTTGCATTTACATCTCCGTGTTTACAGGTTCAACAAACCAGGCTAGACGATTCTAATATACCCAAAATACTACATACAAAAAAAAGCAAATTAATAATAAAAAATGGTGTTTCCTTTTATGATCTTTTTTTATATAAACTACATTTACACATAAATATTTAGAATAACATTATTATACATGATTGTATTTGTCTTCTATGATAGTTGATTTAGTGCGAATGAGTGAGAAATAAGCAGACTTTTTTTAATTTTTGTAGTGATTGTGTATAGTTGATAAGCCTTAGGAGTTTTATTTTCCAAATGTTGTTTAAAAATCACACATTTTATGAAGATAATTTATAATTTCATTTCTTTTTTTTTTTTTTAATTCATTAGTACAAACATTTGAGTTATTTATACCATGGACTTGGAATTTATTACCAAAACCTTTATCAAAATTTTCCTTATGTAAAAATTAAGTGTATTGATGTGAAATTATAACAAAATACTGTAATTACAGTTGTAATATTTGAACGACAACTGAAATAGGCTGCAATTTATGTTGAATCTATAAAGAAATGGTAATAAATTTAGTATTATAAATGTTGTGTATTAATCGTGAAAATTTGAAAAATTTGAACGAAATCAAAAATGAAATAATCAATTGACAACAATCCTGAAAGTTAATTTTGCATTTAAATAATAGAAAAGTAAGTATGAGATGAGGCGAAGCGAAAATGTTTGGGCGTTTTATTGTCTTTGTGTGGAAATAAATTGATGCACATAAACTGAAAATGACCTCTATTATGAGAAAATTGAAGTGTGAATTATATCAAACACAAATATTTAATTTTATTAAACTATATAGAATTTTATTCTGGCAAAAATCTATAAAAATATCTAACAAAAAAACAGTCTATTGGCTGCAAAATATGCAAAAAACGGAGACTTTTAGGTAACGTATTGAAAATTAATTAAATAGTTCCTTTTTCTATATAAAAAAATCAAATTTTAGTCTAAATCAAATAATTTTCATTACAGCAAAGTAAATGATTAGTGCATTTATTGTATTTTTAATACAAAATCGATGTACAAATTTAATAAACTTATAGCAAACAAGAAAAAATCAAAATGCACTATTTTTTAAAATTAAATTCGTATTTTCTTTTATTTATTCAATTATTTATTATACATTCTCTTTGTAGATTGATTTAATCGTTTTCCAATCCGATTAAAAGTTGGATATTTTAAATACTTTGTCAATTCCAATGCAATTTACAATAAATTAGTTTATTTTAAAGTATCCAACTTGAAACTTGAGAAAATTAATCGCTAATTTGCATTTATTTCTAGGTTGAAACTGGTGAGAACAACAACTAGAGGAACAACAATTTTGAATGAAACAGGAGAACCGGGTGAATTCATTACAATTATTATTTGTTTCAACTTTAGAATCGATAGTGTAACTCGAAATTTCAACCACCTTCACAGTTGCTATGCAATTTTCTAATGAACTCACAGATGATGTAATTCCCTAATGTAAACAGACTTTTTTCTTTAGTACTTCGTCAAAAATGATAAATCATCGTTAGTTTTCTGGGAAAAAAGTCGGCACAATTGAAGTTTTCGCACTATCTGTATGATGTCAAAATATTGATGCAATATAGAAAGATATCTATCGTTGTATAATTGAAACTTTTGCGGTTCTTTAATAATTTTTTGCGTTATAAATCAATTTGTGGGGGTTTGAAATTTCTTGTTACGCCGATATTTCCAATAATTCCCCGATGGAAACGATAGGAGACGTCTATACTTTACAGAATAAACAATTTTTTGCAGATAATACGGCTTTTTTTGCCACCTTTCAATACTGAATCCTGTTCTCTGCGCACCTACCTGTCTCCTATCTTAATTAATATTGTATTTGATTCGATCATAGAATTATAAAATTTGGAGTTCTCACGTGCCGGACATAAATATGTGTAGGTCGTCGTCATGTCAAGATTTATGATCTCTAGACAAAAAGATTTATTGAAATAATTATGATGAAGAGGATGATGCTCATCCGGGATGCACGGACAGATGGTGCACCATTTATTATTTAAACATCATCATCTTAGGATGATTCCAAGCCGTAATCTAGACGATTTAGATTAGATGGTAAAGAGGATAACTGGCCGTAGATCTTTTCCGTTGTTGGCGGAGGAAATTAGCAAAAAATTCCAACGTTGTTCTCCTTGAAATACTTAATTTTATTGTTACTGGAAAGGAATTAAATTGAACACGCAATTTATTATCGTGAATTCGGTTCTTGGAGACGAGCCTGGAAGTCGTACAACAAAAGAGAATTGTAAGGGAATTTATTATCAACATATTTGTGTATGTATGTGTTGTAGTTAAACGCCCACAAATATATAACACAATAACACCCGCGTTTTCTCCCGGTAGATTGAAATCTATGCATAACACGATATTTATTAGGCAATAACCGTCGAATAATAAACGAAATATATCATCAGTTAAATAGTGTGAAGATGAAATTGGAGTGGTTTATATAGCTGTTTCTGTATATGGTATTTGTCAAGTTTTGTCTTCAATTACACGAATTAATTATTTCATTCATATACAGACGTTTAATGAGACTGACATGAATGAATTGTATCTCATTTAAAATAATACAATATTCATTAATCATACATTCTCGAGCTTACAAAACTTGCCAATCCCCGGCTCACTTGACAACAATAAAAAGGAAATTTTATTAAACGAGTTCATTAAATTAAAGAATTCGGCAATTAATGTGTTGCAAATTTGCCAAAATTGAATATTTGAAATTTCCAGTTCTGCGAAAGTGTGGCGTTATTATTTGTTATATTTCAGACGCAATCACCGCTACATTATCGTAATTTATTTTAAATGCTTGGTGTCCTTCTCAATGTCGTGGTTCGAAAAATTCAACATTTGGACATTCCTTTTTAAAGTTGTCGTCGTTGAGTGATTGCCGTGGAATCAAGTGAATTCTCTCTCCATTTCGGGTATAGAGAGACTGCAACACTGGCAGAAGTGTCAGTTGGCCGATAGCCTGCGTTGAAGGAGGTTGGAGTTTTCCCCGTAACAACACTAGGAAAACCGATAAAGTCCGTAAAGTTCGTGTTGTCTTTTACAAGTTTAATTTCTAAATTGTGCCAACAAGAGGAGGTCGACGCACAGATTTATACAATAACAATAAAAGTAAGTCTTATTTTTTCTTGTACAATTCAAATTAATATTTGCAATTAAATGGCCTTGTTTTATTAAAGAATCGTGATAAATTGTTAATATCCTGCTCATCTAATTATTGTGGATTTCAATAAAAGAAAAGATGCGATGGATAAAAATAAATCGCATAAATACCTAATTAATTCAACTAGAATCACGCTATAAAGCTTGTTAATGTTAAAGTTCAAATTGGAGGGTAATTTTCTTTAGTTTTCAATTTAAATAACCACCCGCTATTCATAATTTAAACAATTTATACGAGGGAAATTTCAACAAGATTAATTGTCGATTTTTATGGATTTGGGCGAAATTCAAATCGATTCTTTTTTGCTTCGTTGCAAATTATTAAAACCAGTTTCAAAATATTAGCAGTTTTTTTCTGTTAGTTTTATTTTAATAATTATAGATGATTTTTTAAATTATAGGTTTAGTTTTGTACTCTATAAAGAGTAATAAAAATAAAAATATTCAATATAGTAGCTTAGCAGAAAGTTTAAAAGCGGCCGGGGATAAAGCTCTCGGAAAAAAACCGGGTATAAGTAGGATGGAAATAGTTGAAATATGTTTCAACAATCGTATAATTTCATACATTGTGCGATTATAGTTGCAATTTAAATCGATTATTGTCTATACAATCTGCACATATTGCGCATAAATTTTTAATTTAACACCTCTATCGATACTTTCTAAAATTAATTTGCAATTGTAAACGTTGTCTTTAATTTCATCGAAAAAAAAATTGGAGAAAATGCATTCAATTTGTATTGGTGCAGTTATTTTGAGATCAATGCCAGAACTAGCCGACTGGCATCCAAAACTTGTTCAGTGGCGGATGGATTGTGGCCATAATTTCGTCTTTTTTTGCCCACCATTGTCATTATTTTGTATGACTCCAATTCAAACGTCTCGTTGATTGTTCATATTGGAGAAATTCCAATATGTCTGGAAATTTGATTGGATTTTATGTAGATCGTTACTGTACACCAACTGTAGATTTTTATTAAGAACATTAGGTGTGAGATGTGTGTATTGTATGAAAACCACAGACAAGATCGCTGTATACACTCACAGTATCTTGAAACTGTCTGCATACCTTGCCTGCGGTACGAAATAAAGAGAGTGTAACTTAACTGAACGAACGAATTGTCTCATGTTGCTTTTTTATGTAATTGTTACCAGATTATCCGCAATATAATCGTATTTCAGTAGAGAAGAAAGAATACCTGCGATACATCCAATTTTTAATCAAATTTTCATATATAACATCGGACAAGTAGAGATCTTGTCGGTTTTTCTATTAATCAATCTCCAGATCTTGATCTTCAACAAAGAAATAACTTATTAATCAATAGAAACTTCCTATCCATTATTTAAGTTGGAATGACAGATGTCTTACGCTTCTCGTTACTCTACTGCATTACTTTTCCTAAATATCGACTCAACAATATTTTTAAATTCCTAACTGTTATCTTTTTTGTTTAATGTTAATTCTCGAAATTGTTTCTACCTATGGCAAATTCTTCAAAAATTCCCATCTTCTAATTTATTCCAACATCTCTTTACTCGATATTTACGATTATTTCCCATTTTATATTTATTTTTCAGTAATTCAAGACGATTTAAATTGAATATAATAATAAGAATTTCAGGTAATGTGGTTGTCCTCAACTCGACAGCAACAATAAAACTGTACTGTAATGACGATTGTTTGTCTTCAGTCGTCCAAAACATGATTTTTCCTGTGTTTATATTTGTCTGTATCTAGTTTTTTTCGTTCTTTCTATTTTCTAAAATTATAATCTAAACATCTTTCTAATTGTAAGTAGCAGCTTTCATTTTTAACGACGTGTAAAAAGCTTGATATATTAATATTGTTGATTAGTCGACACTTTTTCAGATTGCTGTCATTAATTGATAAAATCTCAATTATTCTATCTTTTTAATTTTTAATGATAAAATTTCTGTAATAATCACAGACCGATTGAGTTGATGAATTATGAAATATTTTCATATTAATTAAAATATTATTTTTTATCCGTTCATACCTTTCAATTCAATTATTTCTAAAATTGATCATATGCCTATAATTTAATCAATTATTCACTAGATGAATATAAATTATCACTCTTATACATAGAATTAGTCAATTGTATGAATTGTCTAATGTCACAATGCCTATGTATTTTTTTCAATAATTAAAATCTATGAGAAAAAATGACCAAATAGAAAGTTTCATATTATAAAAATATAATGACATTAAATTTCCTTTAAAAAGCAACATTCTGACAAGCGGATAAAGAATTTCCTTGGCCATTTTATGATAAGGAATTTAATTAACTCATAACCGAAAAAAATTACACCAGCAACACCGTTTTATTATTATTCAAATAATCGAGTCAATTTTACAACAAAACGACCAAATTTAGTAAAATATTATTGTAATAATACGATATTTTATCAGATAATCTTCAAACTTATTAGTTTATATTTCCTGATGAGTCCTTTTACGGAGAACTAGAATATGGACAGGTAAATTAGCAAATTTTTCAACTCATAATTTATATATCAATATTTTATCGGTGACGCAGGGGAAATTTCTAGCTGATTCATTGAAAATTTTCAATAAATAAGTACAAACAGCCGGATGAATTTGTCCGGTACAATTATGTAAATATGCCGTTTAGCCCTGATAACTTATCTTAATTATTCGAATTTTAAATTTCCTCTCATTATGTCTACATCGGAGAAAAATGTCACATATTTACTTACAAATAATTTTGAAAAAGTCTCAAATTCGCAACATTTAAAACTGATGACGAATTCGGAATTGGATCAAATAACTGTAGAAATAGCTGCTGTAATTCGATCGTTTATTTCTTTAATGCAAATATTCGTTTAAATTATCGAATAATTTATAATATTTACGTTGATTATTAGTTCATTGTTCCCGCATTCGTATTTTAAAATTCCTTATCTGGTGGTTCTAAAATTACTCTAAAATCGTCGTGATTATCAACCTCCCCTTCACTATAATCAGTGAATTATTGTGTATGTATACAGACGATAAACGGTCAACCCTCTGTATAAAACTGTACACATCCCCTTTATCCATTCATAAATAAAACAGGCGACTTGAAGGCGGGAAAACGGTATGGAATGTCGGAATGCCATAAGGGGCGACACCTTTGAAGAGTGTTGTTCAGGTATGCCCAAGGGCGCCACAATCATCCATCCATCTATCCATTTATAGTTGGTTCAAATTTCGGGTGATAAGTGTGAATAGGCACTGGTTTGTGTTTTTTTTTTCGAAACCGTAGAGCCAAAAAAATCATTTCCGTAGTGGTTTCTTTTTGTCTATTTGTGTGTACGTGTGAGAGCGTGGATAAAATTTCATAATTATAGTTCAAAGGGTGTGTTCGTCTTTTTTCACACTTTCATCCCTCTACTTGACAGAGGATTTATGAAAGGTAATTCAAATTTTAACACCCGGCTTTTTAAAAAAGATTTATCGTTATTTTATTTTAATTAGGAAATGCTCAGTAGAAGGGTCAAGTAGAGGTGTTTCTCGATAAAATATAATCATTATTATCTTATTTTCTCTTTATTTGTTGTAACAGTTATATTTGTGAAAATTACAGGTAAAAACACCTTCAGGTTGATTTATCACTTTATGAGGTAACTAATGTAATTGTACAGGTATTGTAAGTTACAAGTAAATAAATGATTAGGATTAAATTTGGCAAAAATGCGGCAACTCCCAATCGTAAAGTTTGTCCCCATTGGCGAGCAGATGTGTGTCTTCTGCGAAAACAGAAACCCGTCAATCATAAAAAGAATTGACAAAAGTCATAAATTTGTATGTACACAAAAGATAACCGTTGTTAAAGATAGGAACTGTTAATAATTTCGGATAATAGGAGTTGACATTTTACAAGTAGAGATCTTCGAGTGGCAAATCAGTTTTCCACCAATTTCATTTTGAAATTCTTAAATTCCGGTCGCTTGTCGGTTAATATTAAAAATTTCCCAAGTATTCCTCTATGCTCTAATGCAAAGAGGTCTACCAACGGCAGCAGGTAATGCCTGTTTTATTGGTCTTGATCCCTCTACCCGCCATCGATCACACACCACGTATCTGGCGGTTTCTCCACACACACACACTTTATTGAATGGAAAACGGCTATTTCGATATAGTAAATGGAACGTGTGTTAAGAATTTTAAACCTTATAGTTATTTCGATTCGGAAAGAAATGGAAATATGAAATGGCTTCCACTCTATTACGCTTGTATTTTATTTTAATCTGCTAATAGTTCATTGATCAGTAGTGGCGATCGTAGTAGGGCATTTAGAACGGAAAAAATGGCAACAATAAAGCGAGACAGAGTACAAAGGTGAAAGTAATCTTTTACTCAAGTTACAGTCACGAAATGTACGATATTAAAGCATTTTCCCAGCAATAGGTGCAGTATGAATTCATGACTCCGTAACGCCGGTTCAATGTGGACTTTAATCGTTCGTTGCCCAGCTGCTACACCACCACCACGATCAAATTAATCGTTTATTGTTTAATATTAGTAGTGAAATTGAGTCTTTGTTTAGGCATAGAGAACTCGGAAGGAATTTCTAATTTTTCGAAATCAACTTTGATTTATTCGTGTTTATTTACATTTGAAATAAGGAAAATCGTTAAGAAGATAAATGGAATTGCCATTTAGTGTACAGATAATGGCCATTTGATCGAATATAGATAGGTGGATAGACTGAGAAGAGACAGAAAGACGTGATTGCCTTTTCTGTAAAATAAACAAGCAAAATCACTGTGTTGCAAATAAATGGAAATTATAAAGGTTGCAAATAGTTCTATGCGTTGATACAAACATCCATACACGTACAAAATTCCAAAATAGTTTCAGGAAATTTCAACATTGAAAAATGGATGTGGTGCGAGCATCATCTATTCAAACATACTCGGAAACTATGCCGGCCAACACATTGTTTTAATCAAAATAGACGACCTTTTTGTTTATTTACACACATTGTTCTCAACAATACGAGCCGAATCAATTTTATTTGAAAAACTGTCTAGACTTTCCAGAAGAAATTCCCGGATTTTTGTTCTTTAACGAGATATTCACACGACATCTGGGTATAACCTTTACATTATCTGATATTCTATAGAGACTTCCGACACCGTTATTGTCTATATTTGTACTTATCGATTTTGATGAAATTTTTATGGGGATCCAGGAATCCCATTATAGGGGAAGAATGTATCGTCTAAGATGAATTAAAATTTTACAGTGACAGAATCATAAACAAGACCTCTAACTGAAACAATGAGGTGACATTAAAATTGTTAATAGTTTTGTGGTAAAAGTTATAACAGGTGCTTTGTCAAGAGAAGAGACAGTTTGGGCTATTGTTAAATTTAGGTTTAAATTTTTAGTAAATTGCGTCCTCAACAAAAACTTTAGGGAAAGACTTAGTTTTAAAGCTACATTTATTCATTTTTAATTCATTTGCTCTCTAAGATATGCCAGTCTGGACAGTAGCTTTGATAGTCTTTGGTTTGTTGGCATGAAATTGTCAATTATAAATCTAAACTTTTAGTTTCACAATCAAAGTTTATTTAAATCCGTTTTTCTAAACAATACTAAGCTTAAATTTATTTATTTATTGGTAGTTTGTCGATAGTTTACGTTTTGACATCAAAAGTCAAGACAAACGAGTATTTTTATAAGGAAAACCATTCCAGAAAGAGACGATGTCAAGGCAATGTGAACCTCGTTTGAGATTTCATTTAAGAATTTCTTCATAAAATACTCGCTCTTGTCTAATTATAATTTAGTTGCTTGACAAAACCGTCAATTTGTTCTTATATTATCGAAGCTTTAACCGTAATAAATCTCTATTGAAGTTTATTGATTCAAGTAGAAAAATCAATTCATTCTTGTAAAATTTTCCAGGTCAATAATTTAAGAATGCAACCAACAACGTCGTCCATTTGATTATCTTGCATCGCCGCATCATCCACTCCTTTCAACGCACATGGCAAAATAACAATGTCTTGAATTGGAGATTATTTTTAATGTTATAGAAAAGAACGGGCCGGTCGAGTTCTATTATAGCACATTTAAACCGGTCATCCCTTTCAACACAACTACCAACCAATCATGATTAATACATTGACAAGATTATTGATAGTATTCGGGACTGTTACAATATTGAATGCAAGCGATTTATTTGCACAACAACTGCACCGGTACCCTCGCCAAGGACGCAAAGGACCGCCAAATATATCAATAACATCATCATCACCGTCATCGTCAGCATCCCAATCATCGTCGATTTTATTACGTGAACGTAAACCGAATATCGTTTTGATATTGACCGATGATCAGGATGTTGAATTGGGCTCGATGAATTTTATGCCGAAGACATTGCGGGCGATCCGGGATCAAGGTGCCCAATTCCGGCATGCTTATGTAACAACGCCGATGTGCTGTCCGTCACGATCATCGTTATTAACCGGAATGTACGTCCACAATCATCATGTCTATACAAATAACGATAATTGTTCGAGTACACAATGGCAGGCTACATATGAAACAAGATCGTTCGCTACGTATCTATCGAATGCTGGATACCGGACAGGTAAGCCAATTGAAATTCAACAATTAAGCGTAGGTGTATGTTTGTAGTAATGTCGCAACTTTCGAATCTCTCCTCCATTCATAACTCTTCCCGATTCAGCTTATTATAAATACAAAGACTTCTATTCGCATTAATTATTTGTTATTATTATTATAATGTGGGTGTTTCTTCATCTCGAATAGAACGACATTAATGACGCGATACGTTGGCGACAATTCTTCAACAATTACTACTCCTATTTGATTTATTAACGTTCATAATGTGGGTGATAATTATGCAGGTCACAATATTCAAATCCACCTTTAAATACAAAATAAAAACTGATGTCTTTAATAAAACATTATCTATCGTCTTGGCGGCTTGTCAACTCGTATAAAACTTGAGAATAACAAGACAATCACGATAAAAAACGGTCATTTTTCTTCGAAACTGTATTGAGAAGAGATAGACTTGTCGCTTGTTGATTTGTTTCTATAATTTTTCTTCTTATAATTCAACAACTTGATTATTATTGTCGTTTAGAAACTTCGTCTTTATTTTATTTGAACATTAAACGGTATGGATGGAGACGACAGAAATTGTGGGCGAAATTGAATGCCCACGTGCCAATTCAACACGTGTTCCGGTTCTATCAAATTTTTTTCTCCATTTCATTAAAATTTCCTTTGTGTTCGTTCTTTTAAATCGGTATGGTAATCTAAAATTCAAACGTTGTTATCAAATTATTAATCTATTTGAAAGTTAACAATAGAGAATAGTAATCCGAGAATCTACATGGGTGCTGAACTAGAACTAGCGAGATTATTTGACGACCGATTCCAAAAATATTTTGAGGATTTATAAACGGGTTCTTGAGGATTATTTTAGCAAAATTTGAATCTCGTAGCTCATCGAAGAGTCGGTCAAAAAATGCTTGATTCAAATATTCTTTTCGTTTTATTTCTTGTTAAATTCTAGAATAAATGCATTGCATTTTTATTTACTTTATCATTTTTTGACTAACTTCCAAACGAGCAGCGAAGTCAAAATTCTGAATGACCCTCCTATAATCATTTTTGAAATTATTCGCCAAATAATAGCAATCCTAGTTTAATTCGACATCCTTGCATACTGTATCCATTTCGACCCGATCAACTTGGCTGGTAGTATGATGAAGGTTTTGAGATAATTGTTTCAATTTTAGAAGACTCATTGCATTGATAATTTTCAAAATTATTGGGCTATTCGAACAGAAAGGTGATAAAATCCAATGATTACCGTGTCTTTGACCTTTAAAATTTGAATAAAAACGTTTCTTTATACTACAATGTTTACAATAATCTATCAGCAAGTACTAAGACATTAACGCTATTATGCAAATAAATATTTTTTTAGCTTTTACTGTCGTTGAAATGAGAGTTGTGGTGTAAAAAAATTAACACAATTATCCTGTCAACATAAACGGGCCCAATTTGGAGACCTTTCATCTATTTTTAGATCTTTTAGAAGAGTTTCAACACATTTTTGCTTTAAAATAATAACTTTGATGACGAATTTGAGTCTCTCAATCTACCAGATGTTGGCAGTTTTATCCCAAATCATCCTTTTTAACAATTTCGAGTATGTTCAACTTTTAGTACGTTTTTAGACATTTTTATTTGGAGCAAATGGAAATTCTAGAAGTTTTGAACAATTTTTGAATGTTACTTGGAAGTTTTGGAAATGGAAAGATTTAAGCCGTTTTAGTTCCAACCAACTTCCAAATGAGCTACGAGTTTTGACTATAATTACTCCATAGCTCATCAACTAGTAGAAGTTTCATACAGCCCTTATTATCATTATCAAGCTATGAAATTTTGCTTAATATTTTCTTCTGCAAAGCTACACCTGACGTTTCAACTTTTTTACAAAAAAGCAGATTCCGCTTGATTCTATGAAATTCGATGAAGAGTCCATCAGCTTTTCCATTTAACACACAATTCGACCGGCATTATAAACAAATACGTTTATTAAGCGAAATTAATCGTTTCGGAACGTTAAAGGGATGAAAAAACGAAAGAAACACTTGACTGTTAAATGTCTTTCATCATCAACTTCAAAAATATTTGCTCTTGACCTTGCCATTTTCAGCAATATTTATATTTATCGTCCATCAAATTTTTTGCCTTTAATATTGTTAATATTAAATTTGGTTTACATCATCTATGATTTTCTCCAAAGAAACATAAACTAAGGTTTCCTGGCAATGATTCAATGGTTACACATGTAGTATTAACCGCACATTTTTTTTATTAAATTAATTTGTTTATAAATCGGCTATAGAAATTTATTATTCTTATGCATTGACGTCTTGTTTATTATTTTATTATTATTACATGCGAAAAGCCACAGAGGTTTAACAATAAAACTGCATAGTGTATAGAAAACAACTAATTGAATAATTGTTAGTTAATTATTGTTTACAACTTTAATAATTTCTCAATAATCAGTTATTTCGCTTTGTTGTTATTGAAAACAAATCTCTAATTCATTTATAAATGCGCTCGATAATGGGTCAAGTTGATTGAATCAGAATAGACGAACTGTACTATGATTTAATTGAAATATTTGCCTAGATAGGTAGTGACATATTGTCGTCTGTATATTTTATCACCGGAAATTTTTCTAAAGACCACATTATTAATGATAGTTGTACTTAACAAGACCATAACGTATGTTATCATAATTTTAAAGACATCCACATATAACATAGTTGAAAGCTCAACGTCTATTCTTTATGTATTTAACGTTAATTTCATGTCATAAATAAACAGACGTTGTAATTTAATTGAGGAACTTCTATAACGTATCCGGACATTGAGCACAAGTTAAAACTGGCGTACCGAAGCCGGATTCTTATCGATTTTTAAATTATTTCCACCATCATTAATTAAGACAGCTTCTTATAAAAGAAGCATAGATATTCTCTATCAATATAATTTGATTTCTTGCAAACATTCCTAGCCGGTTGTCGAGTTGAATTAAAGAAAACCGTATCAGATTCATTAAAGTAATAACGGATGCCGCTATAATTGTCGATCAATTCTCTTTTCTGATAGTCGATGGGAAACCGCACTCGGTTTTTTCTTCATCTATTTTTCTTCCATACAGACGCAATTAATTACATTTGTTGGTTTTTATTATTGTTGCAGGTTATTTTGGCAAATATTTGAACAAATACAACGGCTCTTATATACCCCCAGGGTGGAGGGAATGGGGCGGTCTTATCATGAATTCGAAATACTATAATTATTCGATCAACATGAATGGTAAGAAGATCAAGCACGGATTCGACTACCATAAGGCAAGTCTTTTTTGGTTTTTGATTTCTTAGAATTTAGTTTTGTTCGGGTTTTCGCATCATGTTGAGTTAATTAAATCGAAAATTGATCAATAAAAATTCAAATTGAAGCAATTACGCGGTTCGATTAGCTATTACTAGTTCATTACATTATCGTTTTTAGTGCGTTTATAACAGTGTAAATGATTATTTTAAATATTCCGTGTCTTTATTATAAATAAAGAAACACAATAGGCAATGTTATTGAAATAATTTTCAAACGTATACAGGTTTTAAGGTCGTTTCGTTTGAATGGGCGCATCGATCTTGGTTTCTATTAAAAAGTTGGCAATATTCAATCTTCTATATGCATACTATACGTTCTCTTTTTATTGTATTTCATGTTTATTATTTTCAATTTTTCTGCATTGCAGGACTATTATCCTGATTTGATAGTGAATGATTCAATAGCATTCCTTAGACAATCGAAGAAGAACAGTGCCCACAAACCAGTCATGTTAACAATGTCATTCCCGGCCCCACATGGACCTGAAGACTCTGCCCCCCAGTATTCGCATCTATTCTTCAATGTCACCACACACCAGTACGTATATTTATTCTTTTCATTAAAATAGAATCGATTGTATTTATTCATCAACAATCGGAATTTGTGCGGGCTTTATTTCGTTTTGGAAATGTCACGTTTGTGACGCCGTCGTCGTTATTGTTGTTCGTTCCCTATCTGTAAGTAAGCGACGTCCTAGCGTCACTCATAAATCAAGATTACCAATCTGTAAAGAGATTAATTTTGCAATTTATGATAGCCACACACTGATTCCTTCATTAGAACAAGTTTGCAATTTTATAAAATCTTAGATCGATAAATTTCCATATTACCAACCACAAATTAAATAATAATGGTGTTAATAATTATAAAACAAAATGATTAATCGATAGTTTGAACTGCAATTAAACTTAATTGCAACATATTCTTCCGAGTAAACCTATATCAGAGTTAGTTTTTATTTTATTAATAGATTATAAAAGATTTAAACAATAATCGAACCTGGCCTAATTGCCAATTTGTTGGTATCAAAGTAATTCATCGTCTATAATGACTGGTAAGTTTATGCATTAAATGGGGGGAAAAATTGCGAATAAGAAATAAAGTTCATATCTTTCATGACAAGAAGATTAGGGGAACATTAACTTAATGTTTCTAAGTCGGAGGATTATTTATTAGGGTTCTAACCGGATTTTTGCTGCCTGTATAACAGACGTCCTGTCTGGATACCATTTAAAAATATACATAGAAACCAATAGGCTCTAACTTTGAGAGCTATTCCAGCATTATATTTTGCTAGCTGGTATATTTAAGGGATTCTCTTTGTTGTATCATTTAGCATTTTCGTAAATAATATGAGAGAATTTTGGTTTATACGCAAACTAATCGATTGAATTCTATCTCGCCAAATCTGGCTCTAATTCTGTAATTGTACAAATATTTCAATTTTTATTTACAATCAAATAGATAGATTCAGGGCCGTAGCTAGGAAACTGTTTCAGGTGGGGCCCAATTTTTGTGAGGGGGGGCGTATTTTTTTAAAGATAGATTTCACAATACATATATAAGAATTGTAAGAGGAAGAAAAGATCTATTTTAATGTTATGGGTGAAAATATAAAAAAATGTAGAAAAAGTCAAAAAATTGTACAAAAAACATGTTGTTAGATTTTCGTCTATAATTCAAATTTATATCAACATTTTGAAAAACGGGAAAAACCATTCCGGGCTATAAGAAATGATCTTTTCAAAAATCTATTTCCGGTTGTCGTAGTCCCAAGGACGAGCGAGTAATCGCGAGTTAAAAATTCACATTTTCGCCGGTAAAAATCTTGAGATGTACCCCGTACCTTTAATATGTTGGGGTGGCAAGAAACTGTTACAGGGGGGGCTCAGGCCCATCTAGCCCCCCCGTAGCTACGGCCCTGTAGAGATTTTTTTTGAAAAGTTACCGAATACAAGCCGTTTAGCAACTTAGCTTTAAGCCACAGTAACACCGGTACGTGTCAGTAGAGCTTTACAAGTCGTCTATTATAATTGTGTTGTTTAAAAAATTATTTTCGTCGATAAAGAGATCTATTTTTAGGATGTTGTAATGATCAACAGAGTAACACCACCAAAGACGACAGCAGGTCTAATCTTATTTTGCGTGCCTGTCACAATTTTTACCTCCCGGAAATAGGCCCATATGAATACAAAATTAATCATAAACTTTTATAAATAATGGACACTAATTACATTCGAGTTTGAAATAATAATGCTTCGGAGAATTGATGAATTTTCATTGTAAAATAATTTTTATTATTTATTTAATGTCTAACGAATACAGATTAGAGATGTTTTCGGTTTCGTAACAGCGAAATTGCCGCAAAACTTGGGAATTCTGTTGCCGTTTCTGTGTCCTCGCGTTTTTAAACCGAAATTATTAATATTAAAAAATACAAATTCATTGAAACTTGGAGGTTTGGAGTAAATTTTTTCGATTCAGTGGAAGCAAATTGCCAAAATTTAATAATCGATACGTCGTTTGTTTGATGAAATATCGCAATGAGTGCAAAATTTCTAATAAATTCTGGGTTATAGAGGATAATTTTGGTATTTTTTAATTTTTTCAATTTTCGCCCATAATTTAGCAATGATTGGAAGGGCTTCTCGAATTCCAAGAAACTTTCTACCTGGATAATGTGTTTTGTTACATTTTTTTCATATTTAGTCAATATTATGAATTTTTCAACAATTTTCTTACATTGTAGAGCAAATTAAAAGCTCTTTCCAAATGTTACAGGAATTTTCCGGTAAGCTTATTAGTTTTCCGGAAAATTTAAAAAGACAATTTTACTTAAATTCATTTTTTCGTTTGTTTCCGTTCCCGTTTCCGATACTGCTCCATTTCCGTTAAAAATAAATCCAAAGAAATCTGTTTCCGATTCTATTCCTCTAATGCAAACAGAATAGGAGCCTAAAGTTCGAAATAATTGTCTAGAATTCAGTACTCGTGGAGGGCTGCAGACAAATTTGTGATATTTGGAAAATGTGTCGCTTCTACATGTAACATGTAAATTCTTTTTTATTTCTAAAAATAGCCTTAATGAAGAGGAAAAGACTCGAATATAATAAAACAGTTACGTGACCTAACCGACTTAATTTTTACTTTTTTTCCGCCGCTATTAAAGTCAAAGGATAACACTGAGAATTATTGGCGATTTTCCAACATGTCACGCTTGCCTGTAACAGCAATTAATGTAGACGACGATAGGATATTTTTAATAGTTTTGTCACAACTTCGCATATACCAACAACAACAAACGAGACATGATGTATACGTCTTGTTTGAATTATGGCGATAATCAACAGATCTGATCTGTATATAGTCTTGTGTACAGATGATTTACTCGTTAATTCTTCATTCAATCAGATATTGTGATGAAGTAAAAATAGTAAGGACGAGGAATATATCAAAATGCCATGTCTTATCGATTGTTGTCGTTTTGAAGGCATGAATAGGGAACCCTCGTACATTATTTTAATTATTGCGCCACAACCATCGTATTGTTCCATATCTGAATCTATTTGGCACATTGTACACTTGACAGAGTCTCTCTCTCAACAAACGCATTTCACGAATTATTTCATCTATTTTAAATAAACGCAGTAGAAACAAAAAGTATTAGCAATTCAAATGAAACTTGGTTGTTTTCCTTCTCGGGCTAGAAGTAAAAAATAAAGAAATAATAATAGTGAATGAAGTTACTTAAATGTGGTGGTTTGGCCCAGCGGTTGTCACACTAGTGTTGCGTTAGGGTTGAATTGATTCGTCACTGCCGTCCCCTGGGGGACGACCCATCCATTTCTGTAACCATCGTGTATGTATGTGCCAAACCAGGCAACTGCTACTTTAGTCACTGTTCTAGACAATAAATTATTCAATGTGGTTGCAGTTGTGGTCCATTTCACTACGCCTTAGCCATAAACTAAACCCTAACACGGTTTTTCTTATTTTACGGCAAAATATTGCTTAAATATTTAATTAAATTACAAATCTTTATAAGTTGTGGCGTCTCGCCAGATAAAGCCCAAATCTTTTCAACATCGGCCTTCAAAGGACGCCATTCATTCAGGACAACAAACATACATAAAGAGTCTGGAAAAACTATTTCAGAATTAAATTGGATTTTTGAAACGGCTGAATAGTGGAGTTGTATCAATCTATCATGAAATTATCGTGTAGACGATGTTTTGTTCATTCTTGTTTCTATTTCGATTTTAGTGGGATCGTTCGGTTAATTTCTCGTTTAAAATATGCTCAATTAGTGTAGAATTATTGACTAAAACGAAGCTTTTTAAAATTTTATCTACAAATTGGACAGGTGTAGAATTATGAGAAGTTTATGGAATGTTAGTTATTCTAGCTTCTTTTAAAAGTGGATATTACCACAATAAGTATGATAAAAATGCCTAGATATTTGTGTCGTTAACAGGAAAACTGGAAATTACCGATGGATAAATCATTGAATCACCCAATTTTTAACAAATACCCGATTTCGTCACTGCGAATTTTATCTGTTTTAGAGAATAGCCAAAAATTTTACAATCTTTGTTCCTCGACCGAGTCTAGGTTTTCTGTATACGGCGCCAGCCGCTCTCACTTCAGTCTTGTTGTATAAGGTCTGCATCATATCCTTGACGCTTTTATAGAATAATCGATTCAATTCTAAAACGGGTATAAACCCATTTTAAATTCGAACTGAATTATTAATCGTTACAAGACTCTTAACGAGTTCCCCGATATAATTCCATCACTGTTGATTTTTGTTTGATTCTCGAAAAAAAAATTCTCTTTGCACGTCAAAATAACACCAAAACCTTATAAAGATTTCATACGTGTGTCGTATTTCTCTCTCTATGAATTATGCAGTCAGTGAAATATTCAAGTAAACTGAAAATCCGTCCAGACTTGGTTCATTTAAATCGACTTTGATTATTATCAATGATAAGACGTAACAGTTGTATAGAGAAATATATGTAGTGACGGAAGAAAGCACGAAAATCCATCCATCAATCGAAATTGCATTGATTGATAAAGATGGAATCTATTGAAATTTAAATGTAATTCCTTTGATAAACTCTTTCGTAAAATGAAATTTTTACATCGATTCTGTATTCAAAGATTTATAGTTGTTATAAAAATGTAGCAAAGACGATCTGCATAATTTCTTTGTTGTTTATGCAATAGATCTGGTTTTCAAACTAGACAGGCTCTGTAGAGGCGCAGATTGACAACTGACAACAACATATACGCTACAACAATATGTGAATTGCATTAAATTTTTTCTTTACAAGTTTAAGAGACGAAAAAACTGGACGTCTACTGTAAACAGACGGGATTTTTAATAAAACAACATTAAAATACAAACAACGACAATTTCAATAAGACTAAATGTTCTGTATTCTAACAACCAATTGTTTTAATAGCTGTCTGACTCATTGTATAATTAGTTGCAATTGTATTGTGCATACATACATGTAAGAATCGTTTTTTAAATGTTTACATAAACTCTCAATGATTTGTTTAAATATAAACAATAATTACTTTTAAACAACATAAACTACATACACTCTATACTCACATCAAAATGCATCACGGATTCTCTCATGTATGAATGATTTAAATTTCAATTTATAATACAGCAAAGTATGTGGTCTGTATTTGAAATTTGAAATATTAATCCGACTTGAAGAAATAGGAGAATATCCAGTTTTTCCCTCCGTGTGTGTGCGATATGATCTGTAAAAGTTGAAAACTCGTCTACAGAAACTGGCAATTTGTAACCGACTGTCATGCGATAATCGGTAAATTCGGGCTTAAAACAGGGGTTGAAGTAATTGCCGCCCTAAAACTTGCATATTCTTATCCTGTGCCACTTGGTACTTTAACTCTCTGGACTTTGGAGAGTGGATTAAAAATCGAATTTGGTTGGAAATCGACTTGAAATTTCCACAAAACGTTGGCTGAAATTGAACTCAAAATATTACCACTTAGTGGCTCCATGAAAGCGTTATATGAACTGTTTAAAGAGATAATAGTAATGATAATAAACATATAAAGTAGGGGTGCAAGTTGTGTTTTGGAATTACCACAGTTTTACTGTAGTTTATAAGAAATATATACTGGGAAAATGCAAATGATAGAGTTCTAAAGACAGCGAGCTTTACCGGCTTTTACTGCAGTAACGAGAAATGTTCGTTTTACATTAAATTCTTGGTAGTGTTGGTTTAAAATTCGCCACAGTTTTTCAACAAGAATTTTCCTTAAACAATACTAGTATAGGGAAATTTTGCGGAATATGGATGAATTTGTCCAACTAACTAGCTAACTAACTGACTAGCACATCGTTAAGTTAATTATAGACGAATGTATTTATGTGGAATCGTTATAAATAAAATGGCGAGTACACTCACACTTCCATATGAAACTGTTGCACTTGCATATCTCCATATTCATATATCATTGCATTTTAAATAAAAGTCGACATGTGAAGCAGGTGCTTGGGATAATTGTTGAACATTTAAATAAATCTTCATGGAAATCTCTTAGAGCTTTAATACAAGAAGCACTCCGCAATTATTCTTTTAATTATCAGGATTTAATAGCGCTTTTTACATTTATTTATCGTAATTTCGTGATTTTTCTCACACAAAAAAAGTACAACGTTCCGATTCTTTTACTTTAAAACCGCTTCAAAACCAATTCAAAGCGTCTATTATTCGGTTGAAATGAACAGAAATGGCCTTAAAAATCGTGTAATTAATAAACAAACCGATCTGCAATTGAAAGAAATGGAATGGAATAAAATATCGTCACTGGTTATTTGTTTTATTCTAACGAAACTTTTATTATTCTACTAATTCATTATTTATCAATTCCGACAACAGATATCTGTCATTTGTCTGTTGGTAATTGAATGTTTTTGAGTAATTCAAGGTAACCGTGTCGAGTAGTTTCGTCTTCTGCTGCCAACACTACCTAAAGTTAATTACAATGCTGCTTCATTAAATCTAGAATAGCTTCATTATAAAACGACTGAAAAAAAACACGAAAGCCTGTTCGTTAATATGAAAGCTCTTCAGTTGAATATATTTACGACAACAATCACAATTCTTATTGGGTGGTCAGGTTATTATTTCTTCTATTTTATTATTGAATAGATTTATTGTTAATGCAAATATTACCGTTGAAGTTTTCTCACTTCAATTCAACTTTAATATTTGTAAGTCGAATGAAACAAGCTTCAGTTTACGACTGGAAATCGATCTTTTGACCCTTAATAGTAGAAAGTTGGTTCATATTAATTGTTAATTGATTTTTTGGTTTTATTTCCAGTACACCATCATATGATTATGCTCCGAATCCGGATAAACAGTGGATCCTGCAAGTAACGAAGAAGATGCAGCCGATCCATCGACAATTCACCGATTTATTAATGACAAAACGTCTACAAACACTACAATCTGTTGATGCAGCTGTACAAATGGTCGTTGAAGAACTCCAAGCCTTGGGCGAATTGGATAACACGTACATTATTTATACATCAGATCATGGCTACCATTTGGGACAATTCGGATTAATCAAGGTAATTATTAGAGGCGTTAACCAACTCTAATCGAGGAAATCGTTTACATTTGGATATTTCCGGTTATTTTCTTTTTCTTTCTCTCTTCTTTGAGAATAAGTAAGGAGTTTATAATTGGAATTTATTTGTTTCTATCGGATGGTGGAAAACAATTTGTTCAGATTAACTACCGGAATTTATTTTTCTACCATTAGGGAGAGAACTATCAAATGCAGTGGATGTTTTCTCACATTCAACGTTGTTTGTTGTTCTTGATGTTATTCAACTGGTAGTAGTTGTAGTAGTAGCTAGTAAGAATAATGCCTGTCACGAGACCACACATTTTCTTACAGATCATGTATAATTCAACTGTAAATCGACAATATTTCGGTTTCTTTTCCTACGCTATTACAGTATAATTTACGTTATTTGTCCGTTACGAACGATAAATATAAACGAGGAGATCAATTGGTCGGTTATTATCGGAGAAAGAAATTATTCGCTTTAATAACAAACAAACAAGCAATGATTGATCCATTCAAATCGAACTTCTTATTTTGCAAAATATTCTGTCAATTCTGCTTAAAATCGTATTTGAAACTTTGATCGAGAAGTCGAAAATAGAATTTGCCCGGTAGGTCAAACTGTTGCCAATCCGACACTGTTGGTCAATCAAATGACAGTTAACAGATTGATAAGGGCCCGCGGTTGGCAAAACTAGCAAAGGGCCCAAGATTTATAGTTACCCCACTGCTACCATTAAAGTTAGTTTTACACGTATCGGTAATATTAGTTAAAGTTTCCCTATTACTTACAAAATCCTATAGATTTACTGGTTTAAGTGTAATTTTACTGCATTGATAACACGTAAAAAATGATAACTAATCAAAAACGTACGCCGCAATCACGGTAATTATTCCAAATTTTCAAGGATTTGTAACCACAATTAGAGATAAAAAATTTACAAATCTACCACTGAATTTCTACCAATATTTGGAGTAATTGAAACTACTTATAACTAGGAAACTGCGAAAAATGCGATTTTTTAACCTGTTTTCTATTTGAATTGGTTTGAATCGTATATTCGAGATTTCCTCAAATAACAATTTGTCAATAATTAACCAGAACTAGACGAGATTCCTTCTAAAATTAATTAAATTTCCCTCTTCATACAGTCCTTCCTCAACGAAACATCACACCCGTGTCTAATTTGACTGATGAAATTTCTAAATCAATAATAGAATCACATTTATTTTATATTATTATAGTTCTATTGTCGTTTCTTTTCAAAAGGGTAAAAGTTTCCCATTTGAATTCGACGTTCGGATACCGTTTCTAGTACGTGGTCCTGGCGTTGAACCTGGTACAGTCGTTGATGATATTGTACTTAACATAGATTTAGCACCGACATTCCTCGATATTGCCGGCGTTGAACAACCACCACATATGGACGGTAGATCCGTTCTACCGTTATTTCTAAATTCGAAACGTAAACGTTTAAGATGGCCTGATACGTTCTTGATTGAAAGGTAATTAAACTACGATCGATTCAATTTATTGGTGATTTTGATAAAATGTTTGGTTCAAGTTCGGGACGTCGCGAAACTCCTTATCTTGATGCTAAATTGAAAGCTAGCCGACAAACCGGCGCCACAACCACCACCGCGATTAATAATATCGGGAAGAGAACAACGACGGAATCACCATCTACACAAGGTCCTTCCGGATATAGTTTGGCAACATCAACGATGAAATATCAAACACGTACAACGACAAGATTTACAACAACGGCGGCAACACCAAAAATCTATGAATCCGGCGAAGAAATCGGTATTGGAGATGATGACGATATTGATAATGAAGATATAGATGATGATATTTTAATTGATGATGAAGACGATGATGATTTAGACGGAAATCTTGATAGTAGTATTGATAATGAAGAAGAGGCTGCTACTATTAGTAAAGACTTGATTAAAGGTGAATGTAGTAATATTCAAATCTATTCCCAATTCAAACTTTCTTATAACAGGTGAAGGTATAGAAGCAAAAGTATTAAATAACCCATTACCGGTGAATAAATTGGAACGATTAGCTGTTGAGTGTTTACAAAACGAAATGAAATTGCCATGTCGTGTAAATCAAAAATGGTATTGTATAAATGAGAATGGTAGATGGAGGAAACATAAATGTAAAAGTCAGAATACTTTCATTACAAACAACACTAATAAACCGTTCCGGAAATGTGCATGTTTTACAACAACTGGTCTCATTTATAGAAAAATTCCGGTAAGTTCCAATTATAACAATAATTAAATACGAAATTACAACAATTATACAAAAAAATTCCAGCTACAAAACGTTACAAAAAGACACACAAGACTCGATCGAATTAAACGAGACACCGAATTGGACGATATTCTATTCAAACGGATTACAAACAAGCTGACTAGACGACAAAAACGGGAGACTCTAGCCCATGTTGAGGATGTTATGGATGATGTACAAGGCCAGATTATCGGCTTAAGGGTGAACGATTTTAATAAATTTCCAAATTGGCAAATTAACAAATTTAATTGTAGCGCAATTCTTCGAATAGTTTACCGGAACGCAACCACCTGGAAACGAATACAATTAGCCAAACAACAGCCGGTTGTGTAATTTTAAATAAAGGTAGAGTGAATTGTTCAACGGTGATTTATCATGATCGTAAAACTTGGCGTCAATCACGCCATCAAATCGATAATGAAATTCATCAATTGAAACAGAAATTGGAGAAATTGAAGGAAATCCGACGGCATTTAAAACATACTAAACCGATAGATGAAATTGATGAAATCAATTTAACAAATCCTGATAATAATAGAACCGAATCGTCTGAATTTAATGAATTAAACATACCATATAATGCTGGTGATTATAATGCGAATCCAACAAGTGATGTATACAATATTGATGTACGGGTAAATTCGACAAAAAGCAATAAAAGAAAACGTAAACGACCGCACGATATTGACGATAATAATACATCATTACGGCCAATTAAACGGCCAAGATTGAAATTGGATGATGTTGAAAATACCACGAAATATGAAAGTTTCAATAATAAAATTGAAGTCACTACTGTTTCGTTATTTACACAAACCAATCCTCATCGACATCATAAATATTATCCGACAACTAGAGAATATGAGGATGTTTCAACCGAAACTATTACCACAGAATCGAAACGGCGAATCTCCACCACAACTTCTAAGGTAAACTATAAAAACAATAATTCTTTATTTATAAACGTAAATATTGATTTAGTCTAGAATCGGTGAGGATTTGATCCCGTATCCGAACGTGCGTTACAATCAAGACTACTGTCATTGCGAACCAGACGATGAGGAGCAACGTTTCTTTGTGGATGAGCGCGATTTGGAAAAAGAAGCCAAACGTAAATTGAAAGAGGAGAAATTGAAACGTAAACTGCGTAAACAACGGCGGAAAGATCAATTAGAGAAAGAATGTGCATCGGAACGTATGAATTGTTTCCATCACGATAATGAACATTGGAAAACAGCACCGATGTGGACCGAGGGTCCGTTCTGTTTCTGTATGAATGCCAATAATAACACATACTCTTGTGTGCGAACGATTAATTCAACACATAATTTTCTCTATTGTGAATTCACAACAGGTTTAATCACATTTTACAATCTGAGAATCGGTATGTTTCCTAGAAGATTATACACAATTTCTTATTCGAATAAATTAATCCTGTTTTAGATCCATACGAGCTTCAAAACCGCATCGATCAATTGAAACCAGAAGAACGCTCCTATTTACACGATCAATTAAAACATTTAATATCGTGTAAAGGTAGATCGTGTACAATAACCCACCATCATCACCATCATATTCCGATCAAGTCTAGAGCAAATGTCTTACCATTACATTCAACAAGTACACAACAACATCGATATAGAAAACGGAAATTAGTTAACGAATACAATGGTAAGTTACTAAATTCTAGATTAATTCCCCGATTAACACAATAATAATTACTAACAATAGGAGGCCGAGTGCTTCCACTAATAAACACCGAACTAACGCCAAAATTGGAATATAGTCGAGCTTCTAAGATGAATCGGTAAGTAACAATTAGTATGTTTTAGAAGAATAACTGTACGCTTATTTATTTAACAAAACTAATTTGATAATGGAGTTGGCAATGGAATATAAATGAGTAATAGTTGACCAAAACGTGCCACAAATCGTGTCGAATGTGCCATGAAATTTCCAAGCAAACAATTAGCAGGAGACTAATTTTGTTGTTTGCTTATTGATTTCGAACAAGCTGGAAATTCTGGTTTAGTTGCGTGTTAATAATTGAATGGAAACGATCTTTTACGATATAAAAAACATCAGGCTTGATCTTTCGAAGGTGAACGCAAAATAGACCCCTAAAGACTAGAAATCTCTGTTTTTGGTTCTGTAAGTGCGGCATTTCTGCGTCTTTCGGATATATAACGGAAATTAATGTGACTTATAACATCTATACTAGAAGTATTAGAAAATATGTCACAAAATAAATTATATACAATAACAATATCGATTCAATGAAACATATCCGATTAGCGTTATAAATAACTTCCAGAACTGCACGCGTAATTCTCAAATAACGATTTTTATTTGATGAGAAAAGCTTGTTTATGATCTATAGAAAGAAATATGTAAATTTAAATTGCATGTTGATATAATACAAAAATACGTGAAAATATTTAGCAATAGAGTACCGAAATTTGAGATAAAATCAGAATAAAACAGGCGTTCGTTCAAGTTCGTTCACTTCAACAATATTCGTTTACTTTTGAATTTATCCAATTGTAAACAATTTTGTTGTTAATTTGTCTTAGGTCATGGCGCCGAAGGAAGACATGGAAATACCCCTGGCGCCAGAGTAGGCACGAAAGGCCACCACCAAAACAACACAATGGCTATGATGGGGATATTGAGAGAGATTGGTATTAGACAAAGGCGACGCCGGAAAATTGAAAAATCCTAAATTTCTACACAACAATATATCATTTTGACTGAATTCTCTTCGATTTTATTTTCTAATTATAATAGACAACGATAGGATGCATTTAACGTGATCTCTAATTTAAATATTAATGAAACGTTTTCTAAATAGTTTCATATTTGGAGCTTATTGTTTAATTTGATCAATATTCACAATATTGTGCTTTATGTGTTGTTTAACTTGTAGCTGTGTATAAATTAAGACGATAATTAGGTGAAAAATATACAATTTAGGTACCTGCAATACTTCCAATTCTTTCTACTAAATCATTGTTATATATAATAATTATTAAGGCAATAATCATGCTAACTTACAATTAGTAATAATGGAAAGCTTCAATAATGTATATTTTCAATAATTTAATAATTTATGTATAGTATTTTTCGCATGACTATCTAGTCGATTATATTCCAATCTACTTTTGTATATACATCGAAACAATAATTTCGTAGCATTACAACATTGAAAACAGCTTTGTACGATATTCAGTTCAATTATAGTAATAATAATAAAAAACATTAACAGGAAACGCGATAATCTAAAGAATTTTACCTAAATCTCCAATGACATATCCAAATTACCAGTGTGTTCAAAAATATTCTCTTTATCGTCGTGTTTCTCGATATTATTCGCTTTTATGTCATTCAAATCTTTATCTATTGGTTGTTCAGATGGACTATCCAGAAATTCCGACCATTTACTTCTCTTGGGATGCGGACTCTCATTTATTTGTATTTCAACAATTTCTTCGAAATTTCCATTATTTTCCTCTTTCGGTTGGTTCAATTGTTGTACATATAATCGACAATCTTTAGCACTACCACTACCGTAAATCTGAAACAAATTAATTCTATTGGTGGTCGGAATTGTGTAAAAAACTAATTAGAAATTTACTTTTTTCACTGATTGTTTCTCACCGCATAATTTACAAATCCACTTTGTTGTTTTCTTAACAATATCAACTTGGAAGATTTCGCAACTGTAACAACGTAAAATACGAAATTCTTGAGGCATTTTGGACGATTTTTATTCAGCGAGTTACAGAAGTTTTGAAATTTGAAAGTTGAGGTTATGTTTAATGTCAAACATCAACAGCGATATGTAGCGTCGAATTTCATTTGTAATAAATCAATAAATTAATGATTATTTAAATTTCTTTGTTCTAAAATATATCTATTTTCAATTAGAAATAATTAATGCGGCAGTTGTCGTTTATTAAAACATTTACCAGCAATTCTAGGTTGGTTACATTTTATTTTGCACTATAAGAGAGTTGGTGCAACTGTATATTTAATCAGAATTTTGGCGGTTTATTCAAATTGTGAATACAATAATCGCTCAATACTTTTATTTTTCTAACAAGTAAAAAAAGTAGAAATTTGATACTGTTATCATAAGGATATTCAAATATTTTCATTCAATATCTGTATTAATCATTGCAAAAATAAACTATTTTTAAAATACATATTTATTAAATAGTGTGACTTAAAGATGTCTTTATTATGATAAATAAGTTTTTCTAAAACTGAAAATTTTAATTGGGACTGCCAAAAAATTTTATGAATGCGTATTGCAAATGGCTTTTGACCCTAAACAATATGACATCACTTAAGCTGATAAATAATTGTCTATTATTCCATGACTGTGCTTGTAGTAACCTAAATCGCACGAACATTCTAAAATTGTTGTAAAAGTAAAAATTATGGCGTTAAAGATAGGCAACTTATTGAGAAAGTTTAATAGAATCGGTGCATTACAATCAAGAACAGTCGCCCAATATTATCCAATTGATGAACACATTTTCGGCCTAACTAATGAACAAATTCAGGTAATTTCGAAATTGATATGAATCCTAAGACCAAAATTAACAATAAAATCTCCAGCTTCGAGAGACTATATTTAGTTTTACACAAAAAGAATTAGCCCCCAAGGCTTACGAGATCGATAAGAAGAACAAATTTGACGATCTACGAGATTTTTGGAAGAAATTGGGAGAATTAGGAACATTAGGTAAATAATATTTGTTTTCAAAACAGTATTGCCAAATACTGATAAGAAGTCTTATCAATTTGTTTACAAATTGTGTTGTAAAAATAGGAATAACAGTTAATCCAGAATATGGCGGTACTGGTGGTGGTTATTTGGACCATGTTGTTATAATGGAGGAAATATCAAGGGCCTGTTCGGCAATCGCTCTAAGTTACGGAGCACATTCCAATCTTTGCGTGAATCAAATCCACCGGAACGGTAATGAAAAACAGAAACACAAATATTTACCAAAAGTTTGAACAATTCTCGATGATTACCGGAATTTTGTTTAATTTCGACCATTTTTTAGTTATGTACAGGCGAACATATCGGCGCTTTGGCTATGTCTGAGCCAGGTTCCGGTTCCGATGTCGTCTCGATGAAACTCCGTGCAGAAAAAAAGGGCGACCACTACGTACTTAACGGTAATAAATTCTGGATCACCAACGGGCCGGATGCTGACGTCTTGGTGGTAATTCAGAATTGTAAATCGCCTAATTTTGGATAAAATTTAGACAAAACTTTAGGTGTACGCTGTGACGAATCCGTCAGCAAAGAAACCACAGCACGGCATTTCGGCGTTCATCATAGAGAAAAATTTTGACGGCTTTAGAACCGGCCAAAAATTAGACAAGTTAGGGATGCGTGGTTCGAATACTGGTGAATTGATCTTTGAAGATTGTAAAGTACCGAAAGAGAACTTGTTGGGTGATGAAAACAAGGGTGTTTATGTTCTAATGAGTGGTTTAGATTTAGAACGGTTAGTCTTAGCCGGTGGCCCTCTTGGTGTTATGCAAGCTTGTTGTGATATCGCCTTCTCTTATGCTCATATTCGGAAACAATTCAACACACCGATCGGAGAATTTCAGTTGATTCAAGTAAATATTTCGACAAAATTTAAATTAAGAGTTTATTTTGTGGATTTTTTAAGGGAAAACTTGCCGACATGTACACAACTTTGAGTGCTTGTCGGAGTTATCTATACAACGTTGCAAAGGCTTGTGATAATAAGAAAGTTAACAGTAAAGATTGCGCTGGTGTTATTCTTTATTGTGGCGAAAAAGCGACCCAGATGGCTTTAGACGCCATCCAAATTTTAGGTAATTTCTTTTCGTGGCTAATCTGCTGGTAAAATTGCGGTAATTTGTTAAAATTCCAGGCGGAAATGGTTATATTAACGATTATCCAACCGGACGTTTATTGCGCGATGCAAAACTTTATGAAATTGGAGCCGGTACGTCGGAGATTCGTCGCTTGCTCATCGGTAGAAAAATTAATTCCGAGTATTTATAAAGACAATTTTTACATAAATAAACATTTATTGTTATAATTCTTATTATTAAATCTATAATTTATGTATACATAAGTATATTTATAAATATTTTAATTGTAACAATCCCTTCGACATTAGCGAATCGCTATTAGAATCTCTAAAATAATAAGATTAATGAGATAATGTAATTCTATTGGCTAAAAGAATAAAACCAAAGAGGAACTTATTCAATATCTAATAGTTTTGACTAGAATTCACTCGTTTCAAATGAATAACGTTAAAAAATAAAATTAAAATTCGTACAAATAAAAATAATGAGAATCGTACATTTGAATCGTTTCCAATTCGTTTCAGCAACGAAACAAACTGGACGATCTCTAATTTGTTTAAACATACTTTAAAATACAAAATAAAAGAAGCCACACATACAACAAGATTAAATATTGATGTGTACTAGGAATTTAAAAAAAGCTAAAAGCTCTCTCTCTTATTCTCTACAACAATCTACCTGTCAAATTCGTCAATGGAAGTTTGTATTTCTGGTATTTATAATTGATTGAAATAGGCCCTGCGTGTTTGCGATCAGTTCAACTCAAATGATCGAATTTGATAGATAAATTTCGAACGTTTTTGTGAAAGATTTGCATAAATTTTGTTGAAATGTTTGTATTAATAGCTGTGCTCCGGTAGGACACTCCACATCAATCTTTTAAACGAGCCACTTTGTTGTATGACTTCCGGATCGTGTCCCAAAGAATTGCCATATTGTGGATTTTGATTGACTACATGTACCTGTTTCTATAAAATTCCACAAATACAAAAAACATAATTATAGATTTCTATAAGATAAAGCGACAGTTTGCAAAAGCTGTGTTGGCAACAGAAGCTGTAGCATTCTAAATTATTGCTGTTTTACCTTGGCCGGAATTGCTTTATTTGGTGCATAAACGCGGCTTTGCGGCGGTACAGTTATCTCTTGAACATTACCATCGAGTTCGGCCTCTTGGAGAGCTTTGTAAGTTTCACTTTCGGCTGGATTGAACTTGACTTGTTTACGAACGCTGCCAGCAGAAAACAGAACATTATAGTTATAAATAAATTTAGAGAATTGGGTTGATTTTTTTTAAATAACGTCGCAATTCTGGATGAATTCTTTGTTTTATTGCAGGCTTATTCTGGATAAATCCTCGATATTAATTCCAAAATAACGACTACAATTCTATAAATCAAACTATGTATATTTTAGAATAATTCCAAAAATATTCCATGTTAAATAAACAACGTTTCTCTATCTACAACAAAAGAATTTTTCGATTTGTTTATGTACTTACGGTGTTATTCCAGTTTGTTTCTGGATTGTCTCGTGGATGTTCGGCTCACTGTAAAGATTGATTGGGGAGTTGAATTGTTTATGGACAATCTATTTTCGAAAAGAAAAACACAAATTATTATTACAATGGATGATTTGTCTCTAGCTCACTAATCAGGGGTTTACATTTGGAAAAAGAAAACATTAAAAACGCTGCAAGAATTGGGTGATTGTTAGTAGTCTAGTGACGTCAATCGATAAACTCCATCCGTTAAGGGCCAAATAATTAGCCTATTACTAGTCATGCAGAATATTCTGCCTTGGAGAATTATGGCTAGTTTAGCCCCATAGAGACTACATTCGAACTTCAAGTGGAATTTCTTTAAAAACTAAACTCTTTAATTACTTCTGAATACTTCAAATATTCAAATTCGGTAAAATTTGGAATAAAATTCCGTTGAATAGAGCAAAATTTGAGCATCATTGATGTCACTATTCTACCGAACTGTAGAAATAAAAGTTAGTCATAGTTTATTTTTCAGGAGAGTTTTACAAATTTTAGAAGAGAGTAGTTAAAGTAGGGCCCCGGTCGTTTTGGGGTCCTAAAATACGCAAAATCGTACACAAAATTTAGAAAATATTACAACAATAACCTGTTTATTTGGATCACCAGTAGATAGTCTCTCTAACACCGTATTGGCAACCTGTTCCAAAACAATATTATTTATAGATAAAATTGCATAAATGCTAAATGAAACGAGTTCAACAAATTTTTCAGCTGGTATCTCTCCCCAACAAATCCCAACAATAAATGGAGGGAATTTAGTGATTATAAATCGTATGAATATACCTTTTGTTTGATGTAGAGTTCGGGATCTATGGTATGGGGTGGTGCCCGTACGGCCGGATTAGGATGATGGCGCAAATAGCTCTCTGTAGGGCCAGGTTCACGTTTCACTTTGGCCCCAGGCAAGACTAACGGGGTGGTACGATACGGCTGTAACAAACAACACAACAGGTGACACAATCACAACAAATTACAAACAACAAAACGGTAAGGTCAAGGATTTGCTAGATTTGGAATTCTTCGTGAAACTTCGATGAACGTATGCCAAGCAAGTATAAATCAACAGATAATAAGTTAGCGTGCCAAAGGACAAATTGGAAACATCCAGATATTTGAAACAGATCCACAAAACAGATGTTTTTCGTACTTTATTGACATGATTCTAACGATGCTTACTTCTATAAATTCCACCGATAATTGTAATTTATTGAGAAAGTGCTCTAATTTCGCTACAGAGAACGAGATTGCGCAATTTTTAGATTAATATTGAGGGTGAAATTGGATCATCGAAAGTTTTTTGGACGCGAACATTTTTGAATAAAGTATTACGTTAAATTAACGTGAAATTTGGCAGTGGCACATCTATTTATGTCCCTTCTAAAATTGTTTATACATTGACGTAAGACATTGCTACTGAAATATTATTAATAAATTCGATTAATCTATTGATTCATAATTAACCGAATATTTTGGTATTCTAAAAATAACCAATATCGATATTATTCGATTAATCGACATAATTACTGAAATATTAGCGATTATAGAAGCTAAAAGTAAAGATTTCTTTGTATTTTCAGTTTCGTTCGAATTTTCCTTACCCACATTCTAGCACTCTCGTATTGGGGTGTGAAATTCTCATTGGATCTTGATAAGATCATGATGATTTCCTTCGATAAAAAATTATACACCTTGAAGCAACTATTTTGGTCAATACTTGGTCACTGACTGAAATTTTCACGAAAATACGGTAACCCCTCCAAAAACTCTCTCGTTAAACTATTTTCACACGTTATTTCAGACAGTAATTTCAGTCATGTAAACAAGATGCTTTCTCTACTATGATTAATAAAAAAAACCTCATTATGGTAACAAAGCTTTCGAAATTTTCCACATTTTAAAAGTTAATTTTCCAACCTTGATCTTTAGTAGGTATCCGAACATTTCATTAATTCTATTTATAAAGGTGTAAAACTATTAAATGTCGTTATTGGAATTTTATTTTTATTGTTGATTTAACCATTACGAAATTCCGTCAATTTTCCAGTTGATCCCCGAAATCTCACCTGTTTCGTGACATGAATATCCGGATTTTCTTCGGACGATTTCCTTCCACCAGGCACAATATAAGCCGGTTCGAAGTAATTGTTATCGATCGGCGTCATTGGTGAGGAATAGTACGGTGTTAAAGCGGCACCACCAGGACTGTACGGCGATGAATTCGATACATTGCCCTTCGGTGATAGATGCGGGGACACTGATAGAGGGCTGTAATTATACGAACTAGTCCTCGATGATCCTGTACTGGTGTTGTGTCGAGGTGCGTTTTCTCTAAAAAAAAACCGACTCTTATTCATTCAAACAATGACTCTTCAATTGAATCACCCATGTGTAACTGAAATGATTCATTTACCTTTGCACTATAACTCGAATATTGTGGCCAGCATTTTTGAAGAGAGTCTGTGCGTCCTGGTGGCGGATATCCCTCGAATCATAATTGCCGACTTTAGTTATGACATCGCCGCGTTGTAGAACCCCGTCAGCTGGAGAGCCATGTGCAACCTAAACAGAGTCATCAGTTTCAAAAATCACCACTCGAAACGATCAATAATTAGGACAATCCAAATACGAATTTGTGTCCATGAGGAAGCGGGTTCTATTTTCGTCAATCATCCGGAAATCGAACATTTATACGATCAACGCAATAAAATTATGTTTAGAAAATCGCCATTTGGAAATTTCTGAACTTTCCGCTTAGGAATAACCCAAAAAATCTTTTTTTATAAATAGACTATTGTTTAAACAAAACAATTTACCAACATCCGCAAATCTTACCCTAGTTACAATTAAGGGTGTCTGAACATCCGCACCGCCCACCAAACTGAAGCCCCACGACTGTTGGGGTGAGTTCCTGCGTAAATCAACAATAATCTCATGAGTACGACCCATGGGTCATACCCCAATCAGGCACAATCAATCAATCAAAAAAGTGTTTTTAACGGAAAACAAGTAGATTGTCACAATGCAACTCAACAGGTTTCGATGGACTAAGATCAGGCTAAATCCTGGATAGTCGGGATAAAGTTTTGGCCACTCCCAGATGAATCCCCAAACGTATTAGTGCAGAAATAGATTTATGCCAATATTACGATAACAATTGCGTTTTAGTTTTTCTGATTAAAATTCGATGTAATCAAAATTAGGTGACTAATTCGTAAGAAATATTCGGAAATTTTCAATTATCTTGAAATAAAATTCAATAATTTACACGTTGAAGGTAATTTAATTAAATTTAGCGCGAGTCTAGACTAATTATAGAATCGTGTAATTGTTACACGTTTATTTGAGTTTAATTTAATTTTACGCTTCGATCAACCGTCTAATTAATTAATGCGAATTATGAAAGATTGACGGTATGTTAAAGGTTGCTGTGTTGATTGTAATTAGTGTTTTGAAATTGAACAGAAGCGGATTTGTTTAAAATTTGTTTCGATTTCGGGAAAACTGATATGTTATTGACGATTATTTAAAACAAGACTCTGTACATACTGTCCAGTTCTTTAAATATAACGGCCTCAATTCTGAATATTTTAAAATAACATCAGATATCCGAATTTATACTGGTGGAAATTATAAAAAACTCGATAGAAACGATCCCCAACAGGGTTCCGATTGTCTGTCGGAATTTTTAATAAGTTTTCGCAATATAGGCGCTAATAATAGATTCAATTGGATATCTTGAAAATTGCTAGCAAACAATTCGGAATGTTCGTGTAAATTCCTCGACAGAGATCCATTCAGATTGAATGATTTGTTGGTGCATTAGACTTCAACAGGTGCCAACTAGCACCAATTCCATTCATTTTCTCGAAAATAGGTGAAAAAATCTCCATTATAGAAGCAACTATTCAATCAAAGCATCTATTAAAATCGATTACACGACTTGGCGAAAATCCAATTGTTAGATTGCAACAACAATAAAAGCGGAAGCATATCAGAGCTGTATATTAAACATTGCTTTTTACAAATATGCGTCAGCATAAATTCAAATATTACAACAGCGGCGGCGACGACCAACGGGCCCGTCGTTGTATCACTCACATTTTTCTTGGCGTTAGATGACCGCCATTGCCAAAATGATGGTCTCTGATAGGACATTGTATTGAAATGTCGCGGATATCTCGCCCCCCAAAACTGAAAGCTACACACGTTCTAAAAAACAAAAATCAAATAATTGAAGAATATTATTTTTTGATGGTGGGGGAGGTAAGTCTGGGCTCGCTTTATATTTAGGTACTTTTTTTCGATATATACACACAACACGATCCGCTACTACCACCGCCCAGCTGTTTCGCCAATTTGACCGGCCACCCATTGGCCTTGGGCATTCACTGGTTTTATAAAATTTTACTTTAAACAAACAATCGATTGATAATTTAGTGTATATTGGAACAATGTCAACGAGGATCTATTTTGATCCAAATGAAAACATACATCAGTCATAACAGTTCGTAAACTTGATGGCATCACTTGTGTATAATTGTGTGCCAATTATGAAATGATTAAGGCAAATGATCCGTGAAATAGAAGGAGAATAAAACTACGAATCCTTAAGCAATGGTGTCATTCAAAATATCCTTTCTTATAATAAATAAATTACATTTTAAAATACTTTTGTTGTTTCAAAATACCTTAACCGATTCATTTACAGTTTCGAATTCGATCGAGTATTTCTAAAATATATCTATGTATAATTTTTTTTTAACAATTCATTAGTCCCACACGTTCGACCACTTACAAAGCAAATTTTAAATATTTTGAAATATACATGTAGGGTGCAGTATTTACAACAATTTTTGTAAGTGTCATTAATTAACTAATCAACAATTAATTTGTGAATAAATTATCACGACACTACAATAAATATGTTTAATTCGTAATAATATCGCTAATTTGATTTATTGATTGCAATTTCGAAAGAAGAAATGTGAAGAGGCAATCTAATCGATTTTTACAGTGCCATAGCGTCATTTAAAAGTTGTTCCAACTCCTTCAAATGTTGAGCTTTACTTCCAGTAGCTGGACTAGCGGCTGGCGGTCTGCCAACATAACTGCAAAAAAATAGAAATATTAGCGAATTATAACAATTTCTAAAACGACAAATAAACTCGTGCAAAATAAACCAAACAAAAGCCAAGTGCAAAAAAATAAATAACTATGAACAAGTAAAAAAAACAAACTAACGAAATGTGAAGACATGATTTCGATCGCTCACCTAACAACCCTCTCTTGTAACGTTTGGTTTTGTTCATTCAATTGCGGCGATTTATTATCACCGCGACCAAATAGATTGGAAAACCAACTTTTATTTTCCGATTTTGTACTAAAAAAATCAATGAACAAAGTGTTCTTGAATCATATCTTCACAAATTTTTGTTATAAATAATTATTCATATTCTAAATTTAAAAAAAAAAAGACAAAAAACTTACAGAACATCTCTAGCGCCGGCCAAAGTTGTTTCAAATCTTGGTTGTACATAACCCCAAGCTCCTTGGTTTTTGTGTTCTTCTTGTGTCCAAAGTAGTTGAGCTGATGGATATTTGGTACATTCACTTTTAATTAAATCGTACGGGAACGGTGAAATCTGAATGTAAATTTTAAATAAATTATAAAAATAATAATAAATATTTCAAACCTGTTCAACACGAGTTATAGCAATATCTTGATCTAATTTCCTATCCTCTCTAGCTTTCTTCAAATCGTAGTACACTTTACCGGTACAGAATACTAATTTTTAACTTTATCTGGACTTTTAACAGTTTTATCAGGTATAACACGTTGAAATTCTGTACCTTCTAACATCTCATCAAAGTTACTTCTAGCTTCTGGATGTCTTAATAGACTTTTAGGTGTTAACAATATTAACGGTTTCCGGAAAGGTAATGCAATTTGTCGACGTAATAGATGGAAGAAATTAGCTGGTGTTGTACAATTTGCAACAATCCAATTAATATCGTGCAATTGACGTACAGAAAATTCATCGCTCTCCGGTGGGAAATAATCGGGATCATCGGACGACATTTGTAAGAAACGTTCTAAACGTGCACTTGAGTGTTCCGGACCCATACCTTCTAAACCGTGCGGTAATAACATAACAAGACCACTTTGACGTACCCATTTAGCTTGTCCAGATGATATGAATTGATCAATTATACATTGGGCTGTATTATTAAAATCACCAAATTGGGCCTCCCATATTACTAAAGCATTCGGATTTGTCATTGAATAACCTAATTCAAAGCCCAATACACCGAATTCAGATAATGAACTGTTACAAACTGTATAAGGGGCCTGATCTGGATATAAACTACACAACGGTCTAAAATAAAAATAAACTTAAATTCTATTTTCTATGAGGTAAAGTAAAAAAATTACTTGTAAATAGCCTTATCAACAGTTTGGTGGTGTAAAACGTGATGACGATGAGAGAATGTACCACGTTCAACGTCTTGACCTGATAAACGTACATGGATACCTTCTTTTAATAAAGAACCAAAAGCCATAGCTTCACCTAAAGCCCAATCTATTGTACGATCTTCTACCATTTCCATACGTGATTTCAAGATACGTTCAATACCTTCAATCATATTAATTAATAATTCAAAATAAAATAAAATAAAATAAAATGGTACCTTTATGAATGACGAATTCAGCAGCATTTGGTGGTGGTGACGAAAATCGTTTACCAATATGTACAAGTGTATCTTCTTTAACACCAGTAGGAGCAACTTTTAACGGATCTTTACCTTCAAAGAATCCAGACCATGGACTATCTAACCAATCTTTATATTTAATATGTGTCTCTTTACGGGCATTTTCAAAGGCTTCTTCGCAAATTTTCTCATATTTATCTTTAACATCTTTAACTTCATCAGCATTAACAACACCTTCTTTAATCAATTGTTCCGAATATTTCTCTAATGCTGGTTTTGTATTACGTATTTTACGATACATTAATGGTTGTGTAAACATTGGTTCATCAATTTCATTATGTCCATTACGGCGATAACAAACAATATCAATAACAACATCTTTATGGAATGTTGCACGCCATTCAGCTGCTATATTACAGACATGCATTACACTTTCTGGATCATCGGAATTTACGTGGAAAATCGGTGCATTTACAACACGAGCTACATCTATTTTATTAATAAAAACATAAAATTAGCACAATTGTATTTGTTTCGGTGGTGTAGAACTTACCGGTACAATAAGGTGATGATCTCGAATGTCTAGGATCAGTTGTAAAACCAATTTGATTATTAACAACAATATGAATAGTACCGTGCGTTGTATAAGCTGGTAAATCGGACAAGTGCATTGTTTCAAAAACAATACCTTGTCCACAAAAAGCAGCATCACCATGTAATAATATCGACATAACTTTTTTACCTTCACCATCACCACGATAGAATTGTTCAGCACGTGTTTTACCTTGTACAACTGGATCAACAGCTTCTAAATGTGATGGATTTGCAACAACAGCCAAACGTATATTTTTATTTGTTACACGATTTAAACGTTCAATATATGTGCCTAAATGATATTTAACATCACCAGAACCATCATCGGCAGCTTCTAAACCAGCAAATTGTGTAAATAATTGATGTAATGGTTTACGACAAACATTTGCTAAAACATTTAAACGCCCCCTATGCGGCATACCCATAACAATACTTTCAACACCAAATTCTGTTGATTTATCAATAACTTGTTTCATTGCTGGTATTAAAATTTCACAACCTTCTAAACCGAAACGTTTCTCCGATGACCATTTACGTGCCAAAAATGATTCAAAACTATACCATTAAAATATCAAATAATTAAAAATCAATAAGTTATAATATTAATAAATCATCTACCCTGTAGCACGAGTTAAACGTGCTAAAATTAAACGTTTCGCATCATTTGTAATTTCTGTTACACCGGGTGTTTCTAAACGTTGTCGTATCCAATTGCATTGTTCCAAACTGTTAATAAACATAAATTCAACGCCAATATGTCGACAATATGCTAATTCTAAACGACGTAATATTTCACGTAATGGTAATTGTTTCTCTTTGCCACCAATAAATGTTGTTGATGGTAATTTGAATACACGATCCATATCGGCATCTTCTATATATTCAAAATTAATCGAATTCAAATCAAATTGAATAAAATTAATCAATTCTAATAAGATTAAATAACAATAATAGCAATAATGAAAAAATGGGAAGAATAGTACAATTTGTTTTCGTTATATTTCTCCATAATCAAATTAACGAAATCAAATCGACTTATTACAATATTCTATAACAGTATAGAATCGGATCAGCTTGAAACACTTTTTTTTAGTATGGATGCATAGTGGTTTAGTGTGTTAAAGAAAAGCAAATAAGTGAAAAATGAATTAAAAATAAGCTATAGAAATAAACAAATAAACAAATAAATAATAAACAAATCAGTGAAAAATTAACGCATGCAACTCAATTTATTCTATCTAAATACTTATCTCTTTATAAACGACCCCGGGTTATGTCTAGAAACTTTTTTCAATGTTAGAATCCCATTTTTAAAAACAAAAACAAATACCGAACAAATAAGAACAGAATATATAACACAAATTATAAATAAAATGAAAATCAAACAAAGCTTAACTGATCTGATCTTAATCGTTGGTTTCGTGTACAAATCTCCCCCTAATTGAACAATTTTTGTTATCTCATCCATTTCGATAAAATAACAAAAATATAAAAATAAAGAAAAACCCAAATATTAAAATTAAATCTTACGTGACATAAATTGTTGAACTTGTCGCCTCAATTCTTCAGAAGATGTACGAGATGGATGGTCTAAGTTTTCAAAACATACGAAAATGTAGAAAAACAAAACGCCAAACAAATGAGTAAAACAATATGAAATGAATCAAACAATGAATTAATTCAAATAAAACAAATTAGCCGTCTTAATGGATTTGTTAAATTTGTCGTTAAGTCCAAAAAGACAGCTAATTGGTGAGTTATAAAAAATAAATAGAAAAAATAATGTGGTGTGTGTTAGAAGCCGCTAGAAATTTGACACTAGAACTTTTGTAATGTAGAATAAATTGTTTTAAAATTATAAACAGGATAAACACATGAAAATAATTAATTTAATTTCACACTTCACATTAAGATTTATCAACATTTGAATATCATTGATTTAGTAAATCATCTTTCATATATTATGAATTCAAATGTGGACATACGTTTAATATTCTCAATATTAATCAATTAATTACAAAAATAAAAACATGATTGAATCTTACCGAAACTGTAGTGCGTATAAAGTAATTCTTGTGGTGTTCGATCATCCAAATCGGCACTGTTGATGCCCAAAGGATCCAATTTTGCTATATGATGTCCTCTGATCTAAAAAATTGAGCCAACACCTCTATCTAAACCCTCAACCTTAGTTGATTTATAAATGTTTGTTTTTTTAATGAGATTTAAATTGTATTAGAGAAATAGATTTTTGCAAACAATAACGAAATATCTTACAAAAGATTGTAGAGTTCACACATCTTATTTACAGAGTATTCGATAATTACTTAAAATCATGTTAATACAACACAATAATCGAAACGTTATAAAGGGAAAACAATTCTACTATATACAAGAACACAAAAAGAACAAAAAACCAAAATAAGAAAGCTTAGCAGCTGCTGGAAGCTTGATGGATTTGCAGATTAATGTTTCAAACTGTTGCGACCCTTCGTTTTTATTCTCGATTAAATCAACAATTTTTTAAAATATTGTTGATAAAATGGGTCGTACCTAGTCTATGCTGACGCATAATTTCATCAGGTGGGGAACCCCTTCGTTCTGTAATTGTTGTTGTACGATCACCATACATAATACCCAATGGATCCAATTGTGCTACTAGATGACCACGTGACTATTAAAGGTAATGCATAATAATGAAAGTAAATTTAAAAACAAGATTTCCCATCAATTGGATTGAGAAAATATATAGAATATTCTCTTCTGTCTGTTTTTTTCGCTATTTTGTCAAAAAAAAAAACCATAAGCTGTTCTTATTTATCTACATCAGTATAATAACATTTTTAAATCCTATTCACCAATAAAATAAGCAACAGAAAAGAAACGTGCCAAACGAAATTATAATAATAAAAAAAGAGAAACAAGCTAAAATTAGCTACCCTATTGATGTGCCAAAGAAAAGTTTCTTCAACACTTATTTTCAATACTAAAAAAATCAACATCTCTATTTTATTTTTGATTTTTTCTTAAACCAATTTCAATTTCGTTTAAACTGACCTGATAACTTCGAATTATAGCTTGTACAGCTAAATGATCATCAATGACTTTCTCATTAACAGCACCCGGTTGGGCTCCAGTTGCCCCAGCTAATGTCGGTAAAAGTGATGTTACTGGTATTTCATTTCTACCAGGTACTCCTAACGATGGTGGTGATTGATAGCCGGCACCACCACTAGCTGAATTCCGAAAGAACGAATCCCATGACTATAAATTAAAATACCAAAATTAATAGTGCTGTTATAAATATATTAAAATAGATTATAATAAAACAATTTAAACACAATATAGGCATTATCTATTCTACGATTATAATAAAACTAAGATAACAATTGTATAGATAAATATCCGGTGTCATTTTAATCATTTTAAGTGGCTTTTAGTTAAATTCAACATCCATTATAACAATGTATTTATAGCTTATTTGGTCAAAACTAGCAAGGTTGATAATTTGATATCCATCAATTGTAGACAAAAGGCAAATTTTGTCATATTCTGCAATATTACAAGAATGATCTTGATTGTTTCGAATAAATGATTATTAAAATTTAATAATTTTCGTTTTTGTTTCGTATTTAACTCTAAAGAATACGGTAATAATTCTAATCTTTAATAGTAAACTATTAATAAAAAGGACTTAATTGCAAGAATTTATCGTAATAATAACAGAAGTTTTACAATAAGGTTGAGTTTTTTTATTAAAACAGTTTATGGCTAAATATTAAACTAAATGAATTGTCACGAGATGGAAAGCCACAATTCACATAGGTTAAAATTTTGTTAGAGTACGACACGTAAAACTCATAGATCCACCTATAAATACCATTTTTATTTGCATCTCGATTTCCTTGAAATTTTTGTTTTATAATCTATTCTAGGTTCAAGTTTTTTGAAGGTAATTCCCAATATTATAGTAATTTTCATATTTTTAAACTAAAACAATAAACTAATTGTAATCGGATCAATTATTATTCATTATACAGATTAGAGTCAAAGTTAAGTTTCAAAGGTTATGAATTTAAATAAGGAACCTTCTAGTTTCCAAATAAATTTCAATATTTAAGCCTTGTAGCATAAACAAAAATCCATCGTGTTTAGTCTAATTCCGTCAATCGAATATTTTCATATACATACAATAAGATGTTCGTTCAACTTTACGTTTATAATTTCTACCAAATGGAATACGAATTTATTTGAAAGTTTTGCACTATTAACAAATATAACGAAATTATTAAATGTCCTTTAAAATAAAATAAGCGAAAGTTATCAATATCATTACATCACTGCTCTCCAAATTCACTATCTTGCCAATGCTTATCAGACAAATCTTTTCCACAGTTAAATTGAAAACAAGTTCAAATCATTGGTGTAATTAATAAATCTATCTAGTTAATTGGTAACACTAATTACTTTAAATAAATATTTCTTGATTTCTCATTAATTTCATGTTTCTTATACTAATTAACGACCGAATTCTTGTTAATTTTATGGTATTTAAACGATGAGAAAATCTATTTTGCTATAAATTGAAGAAAAATTGGAGTATAGAAAGTTACGTATTTAAATTGAAACGTTAGCAACTATTACTTTTAGTTTAGAAAAAAGAAGTTCATGGTCGTTACACGATGTGGCTACGACCTAGATACCGATTTGTAGCAAAAAGAGACCTTGTAAGATTCAATTTCATTAAAATTTAAATGCGAAAAAATGCAAAAATTTCAACCTTTTCGTGTTTCAACCTATTTCCACTTATTAATGAATCATTTTATTTAATATACACACAAATAAAACGTATATTGCAACATTTTGCAATAATACAAAGGTTTCCATTATTTACAATTAAACACCGAACTTATCATTATTGTTTATCTAGAAACTATTATTATATCTAGAAGAGACTAGTTTTTTATATGAAATATCATCAATAAAAGCGAATTTTCAATCGCATGACTTACTGCATGGACACTGGATGGATCAGCCAGCCAGGCATTGTACATATCCTCGACATACTGGCTGGAGCTACCATTTAAAAAGGATTCCGCAGCGACTGGTACATTGTAATTTCTAATTATTGGTGTTGAACTTAATGCCGGAATGGCGGTATTTGTTAGAAGCCAATTGGCGAATTTCGGACCGCCCGGTCCGGCCAATGTACCAACGATTGCTCGAGCCCGATGCATCTTCTGTAATATCGAATTTAACATAACCTCAAATTTAGAATCGCAAAAAATTAATAATCAATAAAATTGGGGGCATTATTTTTAAAATCGCCACTTTGGATTTGTTTCAATACCACGAACAATTTCGAATATTTGGCACTACTCCCTTCGTTTATTGTTAGGAAAATTACGTTGACAAATAAATAAATCACATGGTGATCGAGATAATTTCAAATAATCCGGTGATTTCATGGCTGTAATGATTATGAAATTGTTTAATTAGTATTGGACAAGTCGAAAATTTGCGATTTATACCTGTACAAGTGCAAAAATAATCGATAGAAACCTGCGAATAGGGTATTATATAACTAGAATTTGTTGGACAATTGGATAAGGTTAGTGATTATCTATCAATTTTATAGAATTGGCAATAATTTCAATAATGTGATGATTTATTTGAATTCTGTTTGAAATTTTCTTGATTTTTATTGGAAAAAATTTGATTTTACTTATCGACTTACCTGACTTGCTGGCGCCCAGCACCAAAATTGCACTACCAATTGTACGAAACAACAATAAATTCCCTATATACCTACGAATCTGGGGTTTTTCGATTTCTTATCTTATTCTTGTTCTCTTATCATAAATCGATTAATAACAATAACTACACTATTGTCTAGTACTATAATAATGCTTAATCAATAAATTACTCATTATCGGCTATTTTGTGTCGACTAATTATTTTTTACGTCTTATGATTTCCCCCACTATCAGTTATCGTTATCCCCCCGCCAGATTATGGTATAATAATCATTCACTACAATAGATGGAGATCATTGTTGTAAGTCGTTTGTTCTGAGTTAATGCTGTTTGGTTATATGAAGTTTAGGCAGCCTGATCAAGTATCGCTTCTCGGCCTTAATGGCTAAGATCAAAGTGTAGTATCTGTTCTTATCAGCTTAATATCTGATACGCCCCGCATGCGGGGCCAGTATATTAAACTGATTTTTGGAAATTGACGGAGGCTAGGGGCTTGCTCCACCTCTGTCACGGGTTGGCCTGGCATTGCAGTACAGTCAGGATTGGCCCACCTAAACTAATTCAATAAAAACTTTTTCAAAATGGCTTACCAGAACATAATGGACAAGCAGCAAACTGCCCGAATTTGCGCTACATTGCTTTAGCTGGCAAAATCAGGAACAACTAATGGGCTCTCTGAACTTCAAGTAGCTAGCTGCAGTTGATAAAATAATCATGGAAATTTTACAAGTTTCGATTTTTCAGTAGCAATGCTGCATTTGGTGTAATATAGGCAACCAATTAATTATTAACATGTATTAATTCTTAATAGTTGGTTGCCTATATTACACTTGACGCATCATTAGCTGTATGAACAATGTGCCAATTATCAGGCAAAAATTCAATGATTGACAAAAATCGATAATAAAATAACGATAATGATTGCATTTAAAACTTTATTAACCATTCTTTTTAACTTCAAGCGACCGAAACACTCCAATTTAAGTAATAATTAATTAAATAATTTACAAGTCCAATAACGCGGGTTTTGTTTCTTTTGCACATTTCAAAACAGACTGCATAAATTTAACAAAACCTGTATCTTTTGGTTTCTCCAAGCCACGCAATAATCGATTTTTCATCACTGCAATAAACTCCTTATTACTAAGTTGGCCATCCTCTGAAACACCAAAAAAATCAATTGTAAATAAATTTTTAAATCCAACTTACGATTCTCATCAAATATCGTGAAGACAACATGAATAACATGATCACTGAGATCAACGTGTGCCACTGTTTTGGCAACATGTTTCAATGTTGGTTGATCAATTGAAGCACCAGCAATATGATAAAACGTTAATGCTGTATCCACATCATTGATATTGTTCAAGAAATGGAAGAAATTCAAATAATCCTCCCTTGAGATGCCTTGTCCATGATCGCGGAACATCTTTTTGACACGTTTCAACATCCTTGCTTTCTTCTTCTGCGGATAACCGGCATAAGCTAGTAGCAATTCAGTAAAATCAGCCTCTGTTATTCGGCCATTTTCGTCTGGATTTTTCCGTTGAAACTCCAAACTTAATATTTCTTTTTGTAATTTCTCTTGGAAATCGAGGAATTTTTCAATTGTTAATTTTTGCTTCAGATTAGGACCGAAGAAATACGTTGTTAAAGCCGAATTTACACCCTAAAATACACAATTTGGTGTTATATTTATACGAATTTGTTTCGTTTGATGCAGACTTTGAATGTGTTGCCGGTGGTAGCGTGGTCGCGGTGTCTGGATCCGATACTTGTTTGTTGTCGTATTAACGTTGCCACTTTTTCAAATTCTTCACAATCTACATCACCATCACCGTTCAAATCGAACATACGGAACGCTATTTCGAAATGACGACGGGAAGCTATCCAAAATAGGTCAAAATTAGTCGAAATTACAACAAATCAATATTGCAACTTACTTGACAGTACCGTTAATAAGAAAATATAATCGGAAAATGTGATTAAACCAGAACTGCCCAATTTATAAAAAATACTGTCTTCATCTAGAGTCAACTCGAGTTTTTGTTGAACACTCTAAAGAGAAAAGTGCAATTATTATTGTGTAAAAATCGATTGATTTGAAGAAGCATGCAAACAATTTTTCCAACTAGAATTCTAAAAGAAAAACGAAAAATCTCAGAGATTGTCATCTTTAATTTCGTCTAAATTATAACAGAACAAGCTAAGAAAGATTTCAACAACAATAGAGGGAAATATTACCTGAAAATCGTGCTGAAAAGAAAACATGAAAAAAATTATTCGATTTTGTCAAAAAGATCAAAGCAATTGAAAATAGTTTTAAAGACATTTAAAAGGGGGGTGATTTTTATTATTTCATTATTAAATCAGAAACAAGCCAAATTAGTTACCTTAGGGTCGAATCTCTTGTACTGATCTAAGCCCAAACCTGCAACACAGATTTCAGTTAAATCAGAATCAATTAATTAGAAATAATTAATAAGAATGAAAGTTAGGTGCAATTGTAGTTGGTAAAGTAGGAAAGTAATAGCGATTTATTGACTAGAATCCTGATATTACTTTCCTTGCTCATTATTAGAGTGAAACTAACCATCAGGCTGTTTGAGACCAGGCGTCATAGACCGCAAGAAATCGTCAGGCGTCATATAAATCTCGTGTTGATCAACAGTAGGCCCCTGTACTTGTAGTGTAGCAAAATAGCGAAATACTTTATCAGGCGTTGAATAATGCCGAATACGATTCTCATATTCAATTATCTGTTAAAGCATGCATTTTTATTGTAATTATTGAAAATGAATGTTAAATGAAACAATAAAATTTGAAGATAACAGCAAAATTGTGGTTAGTAAAACACCAAGCACTACTCGTTTTTCAATACGATCTAAAAGAGAAATTAATTACCATCCGGTTGTTTCATTCCTGGTGTGATTGCACGTAAGAAATCATCTGGTGTCATATAAACCTCAGTTTCGCCATTATGCAATAATTTAACTGTTGCAAAATAACGAAATATTTTATCGGGCGTCGAATACGCCCGCATCCGATTCTCATATTCAATTATCTAATAATAAACCCAAATTAAACAGGCAAATAAAAACAAAATAAAATGAACAAATTTATATATTTCTATACTTTGTACTAACTATGGGTCTATTCTTACTTTACGATCGCGAAATCCGATCTTTTCACGGCGGTGTTTCTTTCGTTTACCTTCCTCTTCGCTTGTGTGATTCCCATTATTGTCGTCGATTTCACCGATTTGTTCGCTCTCGGCCTTCACTTTCGGTACGAGCACTTGTCTTACCCTAAAAACCAACAAGCTTATAAATCCTACTTTTAGTGTTTGGAAAACGAACCATCGATAATCAATGGAACACAAAATGAGGCCAATTACCAGACACGAGTACCAAATCTTTGTAAATAATGCAATTTTGTCCGGTTTGTGGCCGAAATTTTTGTAATTTCGATACTGTTGTTTGTTGTCGTTCAGTTGGTTTGTTAATAATAAAATTTGTGGACGATTCAGTTTTGAATAGTTACATCTAGTTGTTCTAATTACACCAATTTGTAGGATACGTGACAACATTTTTACGTTTATTTTTGTTGCAAATTAAAGCTAAAAATTAGACATTTTCACCCATTTTTCCCCAATTCACTGTTCGAATATTTTTAGAAAATGTCACTTATTTGCCGTGTTGCCGGCTAGACAAATCCATGGGCGAGACATATCAGAAAGAAAAATGTCACACATTAGAAAAATCGTAAGAGAAATATTTTTTCAATTGAACATTTTATTTGAATCATCTTTATTGTTGTTCGATTTTTACATTTTAATTTTGATAAAAAAAAAAATATTTTGATCAGAAAATTCGTTAAATTTAAAGAGAAATCTGTACATTTGGCATTGTTAATTTTCAATGAGACAAACCTCACTATACTATTAGTAGCTCACTTATACGTAATTTACGAGAAATTCTATATAAAATCTTTAATAAAATTATTAAAAGTATACTTTTTAATTTATAATTCAGCACATAATTAACAATAATATTAAAGACCAACATATTTGAACTTCTTTTTGTTGGATATAAAGAAACAAAGCTACAATTAGCCATATGTTGACAAGCCATATACATCATGTCTTAAAAATGTGTCCCAAAGGCTATTTTATAATAAAATTGTTCCAAAATTGTAAAGCGTATTTATTCACGAAAAACCTATTGACAATAATGTTTAAGACTTAATCTAGCGGTAATATTCATGGCTTGTAACTCAGTTAATAATAATTTACAAGCATAGGGCATAGTAATTGTAGAAACATTGCCTGAACTTTTACAACTATTACACCATCCGCAATATCCTAAACGGCCACATTTATTACAAACATCAACCTCACAAGCATCACTAGATACCATCAAACGTTCAACTAGTAACATACTAAAATAAAACTTTATTAATTGGAATTAAAATTGTAATTTTTTCATATACCTAGCACCGTAACCGATCAAACAATCCCGTTCCATCTCACCGAGACGTAAACCACCATCACGACTTCTACCCTCGGTCGGTTGTCGTGTTAATACAGCCCGTGGACCACGGGCTCTTGCATGTATCTTATCCTGCACCATATGTTTCAATTTTTGATAATAAACCGGCCCGGAATAGATATAAGCTTCCAACGGTTCACCAGTTATACCAGAATAGAAGAAATCTTTACCTTGATAGTGATAACCGTGTTTTATTAATTCTTCACTAACATCTTGTACTTTCGAACCACCAAACGCTGTACCGTAATGAAATTTCCCCTCAACAACACCCGCTTTGCCTGATAGTAATTCGATTAATTTACCAACGGTCATACGTGATGGATAACCGTGTGGATTCATTATAATATCAGGACATATACCGTATTCATTGAATGGCATATCTTCTTGTTCAACAACTAGACCGATTACACCTTTTTGACCGTGACGGGAACTGAATTTATCACCAATTTCCGGACGGCGGGTTTGTCGCAATAGAATTTTAATTAATGTCGTATCCTCTTCGTTAGTACTAACTAGAACTTTCTCGATAAAACTTGGTTCGTTATTACGGTACATTACTGGTGTATCTTTATATTCGACACAAGTATTTGAGCTGCCCGGTACTGAAGATACAGTCGGTTGAGATTTATTAACAAGAACCTTGAGATTTAAAAAAAATAATAAAATTCTTATATAGGAATACAACTTACTTGTTTATTTTCAACTTGTTCGCCTGGAGCAACGATACCATCAGCATCTAAAGCTTTATGTCGCCAGGTTGGTTGATTTGTATTTGTATCAATTAATGGGCCTTGGATACGATCGAATGTTTGATTTGCATAACGTTTCATCATACATTTTGTTGTACGATAAACTAGACAACGACCAAAACCACGATCAATTGATGCTTTATTTATAATTAATGCATCTTCAATATCATAACCACTATAACTCATTACGGCTATTATAGCATTTTGACCTGCTGGTAATTTTTCGAAATTCGTTAATTCGATCGTTTTTGTTTTGACCATTGGTGCTTGTGGATAGACAAGATTATACATTAATGTGTCCATGCGATTCTTCTGATTGTAGCCAATCGTTCCTACACAAATTAGTTAGAAAAATTAAGAAAACACATGCTTCAAGATTATCTCCTGTAACTCATTAAAATGCTCTTTCTAATGCTACCCTATTCATTGCAATATTTTATTAAACAGGGAAATATCGATTATTAAAAATTGGCTGTTTTCAGGTACTGATGATGGCCTTCAAGTTATTTTTAATTTTCCGGAAAATTAACAAACCTATTGGAGGATATCATTGAAAAATCGATAATTTTTGGTAAGTTATAGGGAAAATATGAAAACGCTTGTTCTAAAATTATCCTCTATAACTCAAATTCTAAACGAGTTAAAATAATTTTCAAGCAGTTGAATATCTACGATAGAAAATAAATCTAAAAGAAACGAACCCATTGCTTGTTTGCCCATAGCACACTGATAAGTATTACGTGGTGATTGGTTATGATGTGGATAAGGAACTAAACCAGCACAAACTCCTAATAATGTAAAATTTGCAATTTCCAAATGTGTTGAATTCTCGGCTATATCTTTCTCATAACAAGCAATAAAACTATCATTCTCTTCATTGACATCCAAGAATTCAACCAAACCTACCGAAATAATAAGTAATTAAACTAACAAATTCTGTTCTATAAAATAAAATAAAATTACCATCATGTAGAAAATCTTCAAAACTCCGAATACCTTGTTCTAATTCAATAATATGTTGTCGTGTAACTAGCGGTTTACCACCTTCAACAATTATGTAAGGACGACACAATCTACCACCATCACTACTTATATAAACGGCACGGTGTAAATGATTTGGATAAATCGATATATAACTCGATATTATACCTTTACGGCGCAATTTTCTAAATGTATTTATTAAACGTTTATAGTTGCGTATCGTACCCAATATTGTACCTTTAATTGTATTAATTAACAAAAAATCGGTGGAATTATAAAATTTTACCGTTAAGAAAAACGAAAAATACATCATCAGCATGGATACCCATACCCGAATAAATACGTAAATCGGAAACACCAGCATTGTACGCTAAACGTATCAATGGATATTCATCAACTTCCGTGGTAATATGCGTCATTAATGCTAAATTTTTAACTAAACCACAAGCCTAATTTACAAGATTATCATTAAATTGAATTTATATTTAGATATTTATGCTTACTTCTCCTTCTGGTGTATCACTAGGGCACAACATACCCCATTGGCTCGGTTGTAATGATCTAGGTCCTGATACTTTTCGTGTCTTTTCAAATTGTGAATTCACACGAGTCATCATACCTAAAGCTGAAATGTAACTTAAACGCGATAAAACTTGCGTTACACCCAAACGTTCCATACGAAATCGTTTAATCACCCAATTTCCCTAAAAATCAACAATTTAAAAAAATAAATTAAATTAAAAATATAACGAACTGTCGAAATAGCATTGACTAGATCTTTAGTAATTCCATCATTACGCATATGCATAGCTGCATCGAATTGTGCTGCACGTATCTTCGGTATATTCTTTTCGGCAATTTTCTTCAAATCTAAATTGAAACGTTTGAATGTATCCTCGAATAATAGCGACATTAAAGAACCGGCTAATTCTAAACGTTTATTGCCATAATAATCTTTATCGTCCAAGAAACGTTTATCTTTCTGGGCTTGGATAACACGTTTCACCATCATACCCAAATAGAAAGCTTTCATACGGAAATTATAATCTTCATCGCTAACATGTGCTAAAACGGTTGTTGCTAAAACATCTCGAGCTTCATCAACTGGTGTTTTCATTTTATTAACGGATGTAACGTAACGTTTCACGACCAATTTCGTTGATATAAACTTTAAAGCAGCTAATTGTGTGTAAATTTTCAAATTGTGACACTCTTCTAATGTCGGTTTCAATATTGATAATTCACTAACACCAATCATCTCGTAAATCTCTTTATCGCTAATAACGTCCATTGCTTTGAAGATTATCGATACGAGAATTGGCTAAAATTAACACAATTAATTCTAAAATATGTTTAAAAATTAAAAATTTACATCAGTAAAACTATTATGACTTAAATAATATTTGTTGCCTTTACAAAAAACATTCGTTCTAGACTTTTTCTCGTGTGTAGAACTAGTAACTGTACATTGTAGACCGTACTTTGACTCTTCAACAATCATACGATTCCTCGATAATTGTTCTTGTATTAAAATAACTTTCTCTTGGCCTTTTACAACAAAATAACCACCAGGATCTAATGGACATTCGTTCATTTTCGCCAATTCATATTCGGATTTATTTGTCAATACGCAATTTGATGATCTCAACATTATCGGCATTCTAAAATAGATTAAATAGAGTACCATCAACAATAATGGTAATTATTACCGTCCAATCATTAGGCCTTCTTTAAGTACACGTTGATTACCACGTGTATATTCAATATCGACAGAAATCGGTGCCGAATAGGTCATATCTCTGAGACGACATTCGTGCGGTGTTGTTGGTTTACTGATATTGAAGCCTTCATCCACGTCAGGTCGGCCAACATAAACGTTCGTATATCTGAAGAATAATCAATTTCAATTCATTATATTAGAGAAATTTTTGTTTACTTTATATAGAAGAGTGGATCGGCGTCGCAAACGATCTTGTTGTTAGCTTCAACAATCTTCTTTATATCGACGTTGATGAAATAATTAAACGAGTCTATGTGCTGTTTTACCAAGCCTTTGATTTTGAGAAACGCCGGTACGAGTTTCCATTTTTCCTAAAGAAATCGTGCCGTTAAGACCCTTAAATTTGTATGAAATTATTCGAATCATACCTCGATCTCTTTGATGGGTTTACACAAATCTTTCGGTTTGTGATCAATCATTTTTTTTGTTTTAAAATTATTATTTTCTCCAGCCATATAAACACATAAATTTAGAATAAGTAAGGTTAGGTTGAATTATCAAAAGTTTCGAACAGTAGTGGCCTCTGGTGTGAATATCTAATTGCAGCGCGATTTAAATGATTAATTTTCTTTTTGGATAAACTTATTGAATAATAAATTTGTAATTTATTACAAAATATAATAAAAATTTAATTTTTATTTGTACGTAGAATAGTTGTGACAATTTTGAATTTTGTTTCATTTATTAATATAATGATTTACATTGAGCTGCAATTAGTTTGGTTGATCGTAAATGTAAATTTTCTCAGCTATGAGGTTTTCGTGTGATTGTATTTTAATTAAATATAAAATTTTACAAATTGTAAGAAAATTTGTAAGTTAAATAAGTAACCGTAAATAATCATTTGAAAAAATGTACAAGAGTGTTTAAAAAGTATGAAAATATTCGAATTTGATGTTTGTAGAACATTTATTGCACTTACAGTTCATGCAAGGAACAATCGACTGAAAACGCTGTTTGTAATCTATATATACGAAGAGAAATATTTTTGTTTTGCCCAGTTACACAAGTTAGCTTGGAGATTATTGTTAGACAAATTTAAGCAAGATTTATTGATAAAATTTCTTAATTTTATCGAAGCAAAGAAACGGTATTTCAACAAAATTTAATGATAATTTTTAATCATTATAAAAGTAATTTAAATCTCTGTTTTTACAGTCAGAAAAATTTCTATTTTATCCGGATTGCATCGTTGACAGTACATATTCATTTGGAGAAAAATGGGAAAAAAGAAAGGTAAGCTTATTTATTTATACAAAAATAATTTTATAATGAACCTATTAAAATTATTCAAAAATTTGGATATTTGGCCTTTGTTTCACAATATATTTCCATTTTATCAAAAATAATCCATAATTTGCCAACAATATTATACAGGGACTTCCCCTATTTATTTATGCGTACTTGATTTGAAGCTTCTAGAAGGTTCCGACGCCATTTTGTAAATCACAAACTCTTAGATATATTATTTTTTATTCCTGTCGATACTAGACTACAGATATCTAATAAATAAATAATTATATTATTTTTAATAATTATGTATTTATTATTAGAAATTACAAAGTAGTTTATGCATTGCAATTAGTCCCAGTGGCAAGAGAATAGTATTATTTGTGACTTTTATTAGTTGAAGGAGAACAATCGCAAAAAGTAGCAGATGGTTTTTTTTTCAGTATCTAAACTACATTTTCAAAAGGAAAAATCTAAACAATTCAAATTCTTCTGAAAATTTTATTTATCCGTTTCCGGTTTATCGCCGATAAACCTTCGTATATCTTGAAAATTTCCAAAGTATTTATAGTTTTATCGATTTTTTGCTGAGCGACGTGAAATTGAAACCTTGTAGCTCATTTGGAAGTTGATCAAGAAACAATTTAGACAATGATTACACGTAAAATGTTTAAGAATTTCTCAAAGAGTGATTTTTTTCGTTTCTGCTCGTCTCCAGAACGAGTATACTAGAAATCTTTCTGTATTTTACTAATAATATAATAATAAATAGGAAAGAAGACGTCCTCTGAGAGTCAAGCAACAGATTCAGATGCTTCATCTTCACAAAAAGGACAACCGCCAACTGCTGTTGTTGGTCCATCTGGAGAGAGACCCCCATCACAACAGCAACAGAGACAAGAAGGACCTAGAGGTTGTTTTATTTCTATAATAAACTTAATATAAAAAGAGTAATTTATTTTAACATTCTGCATATTTATGAAATAGCTCAACAGCAACAACAACCAACACAGCAGCAAGGTGCTTGGGGTAGAAGTGGTTAGTATATATTTTTTTTAATAATGAATCCAATATAAACTAATAAATGGTAAAATTTCGTTCGTTTAAGGTGGGCAGCAACAACAACAACAGCAACAACCGGGTGGAAGAGGTTAGTATGTATTTTAATCATAATTTAGTACATTAATTAATTAATATTAAAATTTAATACTTTTATTTAAAACAATAGGTGGACCACAGGAGCAACGGCCGCAGCAACAACAACAACAACATCAACAACAGCCAGCACAGCAGCAAGGTGGAAGGGGTGGAAGAAGTTAGTATTTCTTTTAATTATAAATTTAGTATGCAAATCGTCTAATAAATGTTAAAATTTAATTCGTTTATTAAAGGAGGACAACAACAACAGCGGCCGCAACAACAACAGCAGCAACCGGGCGCATGGGGTTGGTTTTTTTTAATTTATTTTTGAATTATATACAGCAATAACTTTATAAATTTGAAAAAGGTGGACAGCAGCAACAACAACAACAACCTCAACACCAGCGCCCACAGCAGCAACAACAACAGCAACCGGGTGCATGGGGTTAGTATTTTTTATATTGAATTATATACTGCAATAACTTGAAAAAAAAAATGAAAATTTTATTTGTTTATTAAAAAAAAGGTGGACAGCAGCAACAGCGACCGCAACAACAAGAACAACAATATCAACAGCAACAATCGGGTTCGTTGTTTTTATAATGAATTTATTTCACTAATAACTTGATTAATATTAAAATTTCATCCGTTTGTTTAAAAAAGGTGGACAGCGACCTCAACAACAACAACCACCTCAACACCAGCGACCACAGCAGCAACAACCCCAACAACAGCATCCGGGAGAAGGTGGTTAGTATTCTTTTAAAATAACTTCAGTAGGCAAACTTAATACATATTAAAATTTCAAGTTGGACACCAACAACAGCCGGGTGGAAGGGGTTAGTATTTTTTTATTATAATTTTATCATTAATTGAATTGTTCTATTACCCGATGAAATAGGTCAACGACAACAACAGCAAGCCCCACCAGGCTTTGGAAGAGGTTTGTTTTTTATATTATAATAACGATCTGTAATTTAATGGATATAATTATTAAAAACAGGTCGAGGAAAACAACAACAACAACAAAGATCTTTTGCATCACCTCCAACTCCTGGTACACCAGTTGGATCTACTCCAACTTTACAGCATTCACCATCGACACAATCTATTTCAAGTTCACAAACATCATCTACATTGGACTTGACAACATTATCTGAACCACTAACAGAAATTGCCGAATCTACAGTAGTACGTCGTTCATCACCTCAACACCCATTTACTTCACCATTAAAAAAATCACCTTTAGCAAATTTAAAAGGCAATAGTCTTACAAATAATAGATCATATAAACCAGGCAGTAAAGGAAAATCGATAATTATCGAAGTCAATCATCTTCGTTTAGATTTAGGCAAATTAAAAGTAGCCTATCATTATGATGTTGCTTTTAAGCCTGATACGCCGAAAAGTTTATTCCGACAAGCGATTGCACAATTCCAAAGACAATATTATCCAAATTATTTTGCTGCATTTGATGGACGTAAAAATGTATATTCTGCAAGAGCATTACCGTTTCCAAATGATCAAATTGGTGGGACTGTTACAGTTCCAGGTGATAACAAAGATAGAGAATTTAAAATTGAAATGAAACTTGTTCGAACTGTTGATCTAACACCATTACAAAATGTAATGAGACAATACACATTAACACCACAAGATGCATTACAATGTGTTGATATTGTTCTAAGAAATGCACCAACATTAAGCTGTATCACATCTGGACGGTCGTTTTTCACTTGCCCTACAGAAAATATTTATTTAGAAGAAGGAATGCAAATGTATCATGGTTTCTATCAATCGGCAATTAGAGGATGGAAAATTTATTTAAATGTTGATGTTTCACATAAAGCATTTCCAATAGCTCAACCTGTAATCAATTTAATGTTGGAATTAGGAGCTAGACAAGATGAACTAAATCGAAATGTGCATCCTCAAGTAATTGATAAAGTTGAAAAATATTTGAAAGGTCTTAAAGTAAGAAATATTTTTATAATTTCATTCTACTTGACGAAAAAACGGATAATTGTAGGTCAAATATCAAATCCCTAATCAACCATCTTCAAAACGTGTCTATCGTGTAAATGGATTGGATACTCCAGCAAGACAGGCAAAATTTACGTGTAATGATAAAGAAACAACTGTTGAAGCTTATTTTCAAAATGTAAAACGAGTTAGATTAAATTATCCATTATTACCAACTGTATGGGTAGGTAGTAGAGATCGAGAAAATAAAATGTTATTACCTATGGAATTTTGTACTATTGAACCGGGTCAAGTAGTACAAAGAAAAATGACAGAGAAACAAACTAGTAATATGATTAGATATGCAGCCACATCAACAAGTGTACGAAAACAAAAAATTATGAATTCGTTAAGACAGGCCAATTTTAATGATGATCCATGTGTTCGAGAATTTGGTTTTTCTGTTAATAGTGAATTTGAACGATTGCAAGCACGTATTTTACAACCACCTACTATAAGATATGCACAAAATAGAACAGTGGATGTTTTCAAAGGAGTTTGGAGGAATGATAGACTTAAATTTTACAATGGTGCTACAATACAACGTTGGACCATTGTTTGTTTTGCTTATGATCGCTTTCTTAATGCGAGTAAAATTGAAGAACTAGCAGATATGGTAAATATTATCGAATACAGAGATGGCTCAATTTATTTTCGTTTTATTGAAGATTTTTAGGACAGCCACCCAATATGGTATTGTAATGGAAAATCGAGCTATACCACCATTTGAAAATCCACGTATTAATACAATTCGTGATGTTATCAATTATTTTAACACAAAAAAAGATTTTGATTTGATATTTGTGATTTTACCAAATGCAGGACCTCAATATGCATTTGCTAAAAAAGCATCTGAATTACATACTGGATGTCTAACACAATGCATAAAGTGTAAAACAGTTACAACTAGATGTAATCCACAAACTGTATTGAACATTTTGTTAAAAGTGAATAGTAAAATGAATGGCACAAATCATGTTTGGCATACACGGCCATCAATAATGAACCGCCCTTGCATGGTTATGGGGGCTGATGTTACACATCCAAGCCCAGATGCTAAGAGTATACCAAGTGTTGCTGCTGTTACAGCATCTTTTGATCCCAATGCTTTTCTTTACAACATTTGTTGGCGTTTACAACCACCAAAAGTATGCTAATTTTTATTATACAAATCGATTTTTTAAATATGATTTTAATCCCTTTTCAGATTGAAATAATTTCAGATCTTGAAAACATTACAAAGGAACAATTAATGTTTTTTTATAAAAAAAATAAAGGTCTAAAACCGGAGAAAATTGTCTTTCTTAGGGATGGTGTATCTGAAGGTCAATTTCAGCAAGTTCAAGAAACTGAAATTGCTGCCATCCAACGTGCCTGTAGAAGTTTACAAAAAGAAGCCTATGAACCGGCTATTGTATTTTTAGTTGTACAAAAACGCCATCATACTAGATTTTTTCCAACGAATGAACGTGATTCTGACGATAAAAATTTTAATGTACGTGCTGGTACATGTGTTGATACTGAAATTGTCAATCCAATGTTGCAAGATTTTTATTTAGTATCACATGCTAGTATACAAGGTGTTGCTAAACCCACTAAATATGTTACTTTATGGGATGATGTGGGATTATCAAATGATGATGTACAAGAATTTGTCTATTTTCTATGTCACATGTTTACAAGATGTAATCGTTCTGTTAGTTATCCAGCACCGACCTACTATGCACATTTAGCAGCTGCTAGAGGTAAGGTTTATATTGAAAATGAACGTCCCAATATGGACAATTTACAACGTGAACAAGAAAAATTCAAAATACTTGATCAAATTGTCAAAGAGAAACCAATGTTCTTCGTTTAATGTTTTTATTAAAATCGATTTAGAGTATTCTTTAATTTCTTTTAATATTCATATATTGGGAGCTTTATAATTGAATAATTTTTTATCGTTATAATTACTGCTTTAGAATGGTGAATGTTTTAATTGTTTTGATTATAATCAAAGGATGTGAACTAAATGTTGCTTTATTAAAATTGGCAAAACAAATTTTCAACTATATACATTGTTTTTTTTTTTTAATTAAAGAACACAATAGAATTATATAATTATTTGATTATCATAAATAAAATTGCCAAAACAAGTGTGTTTTATTTTCCATCTTTGGCAACCATTAAAAAATGAGAGTATCGTAAATAAATATCGGAGATTATTTGAAGAATTTTAACAAAATTATGTGTAAAAATACACGATTATTTACAATAAAATTCAATTATTGTGGTGTTACCGATAAGGCATCTCTTAATTTTAGTCAATTAAAAGTTCAAAATGAACAGATCCAGTCCTATCCATTCGACTGTATTTAATATTTTTCGCCCAAGCACGACACTCAATATTTATTACAATTCCAGCTATTGAAGTTTAAAAAAGATTAGTACCACCTAAATGTATATTTTTACAAATCTACTTACATACTGGTCGTAGAAATCGTACAGCAACCAACGGGCTAAGATAACCTTCCGAGTTTCTGAATGGGAAATAATATCCCGGAAAGCCTTGTACATCTGGATAGAATTTAACTGGTCCTAAATATTCAACATCAGCTGGATTTTCGCCTTCGCACGACACCCAAATATTATTTCTCTACAAATTAATTTCCGGTTTTATATAATTTTTATCAGCGACATACGCACCTCTTCCGGTTTTGTAATGTTTCTGATGTGTTCTTTAAGAGTCTCCGGCATTTCTTCTGGTAAATCATTCGGATCGTTATAATATTCCGGCACCCATCCGTAGATTTTATTCAATTTTAGAAAGACGCACGGTGAACTCCGGTAGTAATTGAAAAATTGATCCCGACTACAATCGCCCCAATCTTTAACATCAACTTCGCATACTTCCGTCTCTGATGCCAATTCTGTATACGAGCACGGCTTCAAATACGTATTACCTTTTTCAATTTTACCAGGCGTGTAATATTCTAAAATTATTCGTTATTCAATCTATTCGAATGTGTAAAATATCACTTACTATCGAGGAATTCCATAATGTTATCGTACCAGTTCAAATAATTAGCTTTATTGGTGCCTTGTAGCCATATCAGTGTGCTCTCTTCATTGTTCTTCGGCATTGGCCGAAATCCTAGGCCGGGATTTGTGCCAATTATTGAGCCCTCTAATTGCCATTTCGGTATACGTGGATCTAAAGTTTGTAGGAATACCCACATACAAATTGCCACCAGAGCTGCTAACATTCCATAGAAAATCAGGTAGAACAGACCGATTTTTGCTATAAATCAAAATTATACTCATTATTACCTTAGAATTATTGGAAGTTCCGATTAATGAAAGTTTACGAAGAGAAAATATCCTCTTTAATTTTTATTATAGTTTAAATTCTATAAAGAAACTCAAATTTTAGATTGTTAATTGCTCAATCAAAAACAACACAAATCGAATCGTGGATTATATTTTGAATCATTTGCCAACTTTATAATTCAAGGACTAATAACTTTTATCTAGAAATGAATAGTAAGATATACATTCTTACGTTGGTACCATTGACACACTAAATAGCTACTCATTTGTTTACATGTTAAAAGGATAACCTCAAAGTTTATGATTAATTTGTATTATTTTTGTTTTAAAGGCTTTCTTATTACTTTTTAATTATAAGAGAACTTTGTTTTGTTGATTTTTATCACAAATTGGGTTTAATTGTTAATTTTTTGTGTACTGCAATGTCGTTACTATTTATTTAAGTTTTCCCGCTTCGTACTATTTTTCAATGAGTAGACGTATCTGCCATTTCACCACTTTTTACTGCACCACTAAATTTAAAATTTGAAATGTAAGTACGAATCTTTTCTCAAAAAAAAACATGACCTAATTTGTCTATTAATGTAGTTTTTTAATTAATTAATTTGAATAATTGAACAATTTTAGTAAGTAAATATTATTTGGTAATTATTAGTTAAATTATAAATAAAGATTATTATAATATTACGTCAAAGGAAAAACTTATACGGAACAGGCAAATGAACCGTACACCAAATTCATGTTGTTTCACAAATAGAGGGTGTATTTCAACTCGCACGTAGTATCGTAGATTGATTCATATTTTACTATATTAGACATTTGTAAATGCATGTTCAATCATATGAATCAATCTACGCCACTAGGTAATCTAAACATAGCCAACTGCGAAATACCGTTACTTAGAGCGGTAATATTTCATTCAAATTTAACAAAACGCATGTGTCGTTATTACGGTTTTTACGTTAACGCTGAATTTGGTGCTACTATGCGGAAGATTAGTAAATAAATCACTATAGTAACGCAATAAACATTAAAAGATATCGATAAAATTAAGAAATAAAATGATGGTTGTTGCATAAATCATACCCCAGTCGCTGGGTGTCCTGCCCAGGTACGTGCCATTTTCTTTATCGTGAATTCTACGTCTATAATGATTAAATGCCGTCATATTTTCGATTTGGATCAATAAACGATTATATTAACATATGAAAAAATTGTATAAAAATATCAAAAAGTATAAAAAGGACGGATTATTGCCACATTGAACACACTACAACAAACCAGCCAAGCCCACTTATGACTGGACGATTCAACAACACAAACACAAACAAAACAGACGCTTTCTCTGTCTTGTACTCACACCGAACGGTGACCAACGAGAAGAAAAACAGTGCAGGTGAGACGGCATTTAATTAAGGAAATTTTCAAATAAATAACCATCAAACTCTCTCAAATTCAATCAATTTTTAATCGAATTAAAAGTAAAAACGATGATTTGCAGTTAAAATAATCGTACCGTTGGTATTTTAAAATTCTTCAAATAATCAACATAACAAAGGTGTGTGTCATTTGTTTTTATTATAATTTCAACCAATAGTATTGTTCTAAATTACCACCTGTAGATTGGCGGTAAACATTCAAATTTGAATTGGGATATATTACAAATTTTTAAGAATTGATAATCGGTTATGATCTTCTACGTCAAATATGCGTTTTTATCATCATCATTATCAGTCTACTGGAATGGTTTAATAAAAATTACGGAATAATTTTAAACAGGAAAAGGAGATCTATTATCTATTCGTACATGTAACAACGGACTCGTGACGGCTATCAAGACAATGTGTCATTCAATTAAAGAATCACCTAATTTGTTTAAATAAATAATGGATCTTTTGCAATTGCTACTATTTTAATTAATTAAACAAGATTATAATTGTGGAATTGGTTGAATATTTTAATTAATTTAGATGACTGTTGAATTAGAAATTTGATTGTACTTACACCAACTGATCGGCGTTCTTCCTAGGACCTTATTCGTTTCTTTATCGTATATGAATCGTTTGAAGCGTTGTTTCTTCGTCAATTTCAAATCTTCCAATTTAACAAAATATTGCGTCTGTATATTAAGTAATTCATCTTGTTTACTCAATGATCTTGATTGTTGTTGTTTCTTTAGATTATTTGTCGATGGCATATTGTTAATTTCGTCTATTTTATTTCAGATTTACACACAAAAACTGGATAATATCTATCTGGTAAATGTCCAAAAGGAAACCTGTTAACAACTGACCGTGAGGGCATATAATATGAGAGACAGATTGTAGGAGGGCCCGGATATTAGCGATTTTGTATGTGAATAAACAGCATCCTTGTCAGAATTGTATGATTAAACCATTATAACATAGATTATAAAAGAGAGAAAACAAAGAAGAGGGTTTTTTCGTTGTTTTTTTTTTTAATGGTCGCTTATGAATTTTAAAAAGAAACTACACCATTCTAGTCGTTGAAATGATGATTTTCCTTCAAATGTAGAGATAGAAATCAAATCAAGTAATGAAGTTTCCCATTAAAACAATTCGTTCCTGGCCAGTAAGTCGTCATTACTTACAATCATCCAATTCAATATTTACAACTAAGAATGGTTTTAAAAGAAAAGTTTGTTAAAAACCAATTATCTCATCACAAATTGATATAAGTTGAGTTATGGGGAAAATTTAAAAAACATGCTTCTAAATTTTCACCTATAACTAAAAATTGCTACATTTTCAAAACTATAAAATTTCTGTTTGCATCTTGAAATGCTCTCAATGCATCTTCAATGTTCTCTCCTTTTCTTGTATGTGATTACAAAATCGAAATTACAACGCAATAGTTTCTACAAAAGTGATTATTAAAATGATAAAACCGTGATTTAGGGAAAATTCACCAAAATTCTTTAAAAAAGTATCAATTCAAACAATTTATATCTACAATTATACAAGTCGTTATAGTGAATCACCCGGTATATACAACCTGAGTGTTTTAAATTTACCGCTCCTACCTTGATAGTTGATTGGTTATAATTTGCGCGTCATATTTAAAATTTCCATTGTATTCTTAAAAAAAATTCCATACACTCAAAAAAACCCAATGATATCTAAACAGCTTCAATAAAACTTTACAATTTCTTTTCTAAATATAATCAATTCTAATTTATAAACAATAAAAGACTGAATATATTAACATAACCTTGAAAAATTTTAAAGATAACAGACATATTTTATTCTACTCTATCAACAGGCAATTCGTATAAATGTATCTTTATTGTTACCGACCGTGAACTGGAAATAACCTTAAAAAATCGTTTAAAACTGTAATAATTTTCTTAATAGTTTCAATATTCGATAAATTTACAATGAGGTGAGACGATTAAGTCTAGAAGGTAAGAAAATTCCGTAGTATGCAATTTACTTGCTGAACAATTACAGTATTGTGTTTCTATAAATTAATTAGTTTCAGATTTTTGCCAATTGTATTGGAATATATGATGTAATAAGACAAGTAATCGTTTAGTGAACTGTTAAGGTCATGTTCAATTGTATGAAATACTCGTTTTTTCCTATTATCGTAGCGCAATAGAGTTGATAAACAAAAATGAACGAGTGGTTAAAAGTGTCGCTATTATTATCAATTTTCGGTTTCCTAAAAGAAATCCGACCATCTGAACCGTTCATTAACGAATTCTTAAGCGGACCATGGAGGAATCTCACAACTGAACAAATCACCGAATCCGTCTATCCGGTTGGTACTTACAGTTATCTAACACAATCATTGATTGTATTCCTAATTTGTGATCTATTAAAATACAAATTATTGATTATTGTACTTGGATTATCTGGTATTATCGTATGGTCGATGTTGTTATGGACGAAATCTCTATTCGAATTACAAATCGTTGAAGTAAGTCGATCTATTTAGAAATTTTTGATTTTAACGTTAATTTCCAGGTATTTTATGGGACATTTATGGCAACTGAAGTAGCCTATTTCACGTATATTTACGCCAAAGTTGATAAACATTATTATACTCAAGTAACATCGCATACTAGAGCTGCAATATTAGCTGGACGTTCAATTTCTGGCATATTAGCGCAATTATTAATCTCATTAGATTATTTGAATTATCGCGATTTAAATTACATTACGTTCTCGGGTATTCTATTGAAATAATCGAATTAATTCGAATTAAATTCGATTTTTTTAGCAATGTTATTAGCAACTTTATGGAGTTTATTATTGCCATCTGTGAAACGTACAATTTATTTCCATCAAGAGCAAATCTACGAGGAACCGTATTTGATTAAAATCGAGCATGCTTTCAAATTGATGAAGAAACACATAAAGAATTCGTTTACAAATCGTTACGTTATCAAATGGTCTTTATGGTGGTCGTTATCAACGTGTGGTTTCATCCAAGTTCAAACTTATATGCAAGTATTATGGCATGAAATTCAAAACAATCCAAATCTACCATTGTATAATGGTGCAGTTGAAGCAATTTTAACAGTATTCAGTTTTCTTGTTGTTCTACTGGCCGGCCAATTAAAAATCGATTGGAAATTAAAAGGTGAACTGATCCTATCGATAACATCATTAATTTCCGGTTTTATTTTATTATTTATATCACGTACAAATTATATTATCGTTTGTTACGTATGTTATGTTGTATTTGCTGGTATTTATCATTTTATGATAACTATAAATAGTGCCGAAATTGCTAAATATATCGACGAGGATAGTTATGGTCTAGTATTCGGTTTAAATACGTTTATTTCATTAGTTTTACAATCAATATTGACGGTATTATTCGTACAAGGTGTAGGTGGTCTTGATTTAACTACAAGAAACCAATATTTCGTTTACGGTATTTACCATATTTTGATAACCGTTCTTTACATTGTTATCGGTCTTGTCCATTGGTTATCATCGAAACGAGATTATCGCACTTATTGTTAATCAGTATTATTGTTGTTTCGAAATATAAAAAAATAAAGACTGTTATAGGCAACTATTTATACACCGATAATATCCAATTTACCGCTATTTCTTCCGCTCCATCTTTGGGTAGTAGTTCGAATTAAACGTGATGTGTAAATAGTACAACGATTTATCTATAATTTTTGTGTTTCTTTTGGGATTTATTGAGAGAAATGTGCAATTTTTTCGCGATTCAACCGACTATCCGTTTGAAATAATCGAAAATAACATTGATTTAATTGAAACAATTATGATTTTGTCGTTGATTACTGAATGGTTTGTGTTGTAAGATTTTGTGACCTGTCCGGCCATGTTTACTACATTTGTAAAAGAGACTGGAAAGTGTGTCTTGGCGTTTTTTATTATTATTTTAATTGAAAATTAATTAAATTATCTCCGCTTAATTAATTGTGTTTGTTAATTGATAATGGAGGCGAACGATAGAGGTATGTTTGATTTTAGTTTGTTTGATAAGAGGAAATTCATAGTATGTGGAACAGTACGAACAAGAACAATGCACAAAGGGCAATGGCAAAGTCAGGGTCGATGTTTTTTTGGTTCACTGACCGCATTTTCTATTAATTTACTCTTGAGATAAATCAAGCGAGAATCTATTTAGGTGATTTATTTTACTCGAAAATATCCCACCCAACTTTCGATTTTATTCTCTTTTGATTAAACCTGTTATAAATACTAATTGCATACATATTGAATACACCTGACCAATATGGTTAATTTGTTGTTAATTAAATTCAATAATTTCCATTGAGAATTGATTATTAATTGATGTATTGTTGGTGTCAAATTAAAATTATCGAGCGAATTTACGAAATTGATTAGAATTATTTGGTAAAGTGAAAATTATGGAATTTTACAGGTTTCTATAATAGATATCTATAAACATTAGTGTCTGGTTGTATCAACAGATGTCACGGTTATTGTTGCTGTACTCGAAAACCACTTATAATTGAGTTACCGAATTTTTGAACGTACCCTAAAGACTGAAGCAATTTTTGCCATATATTATCGCTCTTTCGAATCGTAATATCCTAAATAATACCCCTAAAAATGTTTTTTTACGAAACTACTTTGAATATTTTTAAACTACAATTTGTATTTTTCAGTAATTTATGGTATTTTTTAATCAATTTCCCTCACTTTACCCTTCTGATTAACCATCAGTTTACTATCAATAACGCCAAAAAAACACCTGGTGATAAATAACTATTCATATTTTTAAATGGATAAAAAATTATCATTTATAAACGATCATATACAATTGCAATTGTTATTATCAATACCAGTATACATAACTTTTATATAAAAGCTAATATTTAATAATTCATCGTGACACATAAAAATGATATCCCTTGACCCAGTTGCTGCCAGTATCGAGCTTTATTACAGCCAGTCCTTGACCCTTTTCTACGTTTGAAATACTGAAGGCCACTCCTGTATGTTCCTCGTCTTGTTGATTACTACAACTATAATGATCTACCATTCATTAATTGACTGATTAGATAAAAAATTAGGCGTATAAATTATGCTGATAGTTGGAGAAAAAAATACAAAGCGGCCTTCAACTTGTATTGTTATTATCTATTATTATTATTGTTATTATTATTAGAATAAATAGAATTAACTATTGTTAGTTTCATGTTTGTTGTTTCATCGTTTAAAAATATAAATAAAATAAAATTTGTTGATTTTGTGTTAATCTACTGAAATAGTTTATGGGTGTAGGAATAATTTATCCAATTTGCCCGCAAAAATCGAATAAAAACGTCTAATTATAAATTTTATGTAGGAACGAGATGAGCAAAATAATTAAAATATTATTATGTAGGTTGCGTTTTAAAATATTGCTCGTGATCGATCTTATTTCAAGGTTGTAAAATCCAAATTTTAATTTTTATAACAATCCAAAGCTGGTATAACAATCTTGATTTATTGTCCATTAATTTGCAATTTCAAAATTGGAAATTTATCGATTTACCCCATGGACTGACTAACAGCATAAAACCCCTGTGCTGGGCTAAAACTGAGCTTCATAGCTGTAATTTTGTCTTAAAATAGTGAGGCGTTAGGGGGTTTTTCTTCAATTTTTGGCAAACTGCAATCTGTAATTGCCATAAGAGTATCATTAAGCTAAATTGTCAACTTTCAGTGTTTTTTGGAGATTTGTGAACTAGGAGTTTTGAGCCATTTCAAACTCTGATTTTCAACTTTCGAACAGCTTTTTAGCGACTTTTACTCAAAAACTAGACAATTTGAGCGTCTTCAGTCGATGTTCATGCAAAAAGTTTGTCTTTAGTCTGAGCTTCAAGACAGCTTGGTCCTAAATGGTTTATTTTTTTATAAAACTATTATTTAGGAACAGTTTGAAAAATATGTTGAGCATTTTAGCAAAATTTGAAGTTTGTAGAAAGTTAACCAAAAAACCCTGATTTGTCACTTTCAAACACTTCCATATAGTCTCTTGTTTCAGCCGAACACCTCTGAATTCACGAAAACTAACAATACGATTAGAAAATGTACTTTTAATGGGTTTTTAATGATTCTGTTGGATAGTTTCAAACTTTTATGGGGGTTTTCACATTTTTTCCTAAAGAATTGCAAAGCTTCAATCGAGTTTTTGTCCCTTTCCTAAAGCGTACCATTTCTGTCTGTCTCGATTAAACTGACTGTAATTAATTATTAATTATTTTTCACTTCTTTGCATTTCTAGCCGATTAATAAATTAAATGACGTAAATACAAGACCGGTCTTGTAAAATCAGTAAAGTTGATTGTACGTACAACGTCCTTCAATTTGTACGATTAAAATTGCTTTAAATATGTAAATTTGAATTTTTTAAATCAATTATGCCAACTTAATTAATAATTGGTTGTGCTTTAATGAATAATTGTTACCATTTTTTAATTATATTTCGATTTGGTGTCTAATTACCTTCTTCATTATACTGTGTTTATTCCAATTAATCCAATTTAATCAATCTAACCTTTGGATAGCGAAATTGACAACGAAATTGGGAAAACTACACAATTATTGGAGCCAAAGCAGTCTCTTTTAGATAGTTTTTCTTGTTTATTATGTGAAAAATATGATATGGGGCGCTTCTCACTTTCCTTTCATATTTCTGTGCTAATGATTTTGAGTCATTTTTAGATGTATTAAATTTATAAATTGTTGTTTCTAAAGTTGTTCGAAAACGTGTCAAAAATTGCAATAAAAATGATTTAGATCAAATCTGTTACCTTAAAATTTATTATAAATAAATAGATAGTGAATGATTCATGCCCCTTTCTTTAAATATTGTCGATATTATTTAGAACATGTGATTTGTCCGACATTGAATCATTGTATGTAAAATATTTGCGATACCTATTTTCGTCGTCTTGTACAATAAGAAAAAATCACTGCATTTTTTATTAAAAAAATCTTGTTTTTCTCTACGATATCTAATCTTTTTGCATTCTTTTTGTTGAAGATTTTTGTTTAAATAAACAATTTTTATTAATAGTTGCACAGATTATGATACTTATTTCGTATATAAATAGATTTCAGAAACAGACAAAAAATGCATATACAAAATAACAGCTTTTTAGTAAAAACGATAAATCGATGATCAATGACGCTTAATGTATAAATAATTGAACTTTTACGTCTATAAAATCATAGTCTAATTAAAGTTTAAGCTTTGTTTAAATAAGCATGTTTCCTGTTTTACGTCCTGTTATTATAATAAAGACACAAAAAAAAGTAAAGTCTGCACATAGATCTCTTATTTATACACCACATAAAAGATAAAAAGCTGACTTTTTGGCTTATTTACTCGTTTGACAATGCCAACACGAATCATTTGATTTATTATTAGTTGAATTAACAATACAAATTCGTATTTTGGTACAATTATTTCGTTAATACTCGAAATTTACCCCTGGGGTTGTTGAAATTATCGCAGACAAAATACCATCGACAACCGCTCTTCTCTCTCTAAATCCGACTCTCCAACCCTACCCAACCGTTGATTGTGTTATTGTCGACAGCGTCGTTGTCGGCGGTGGTGGTGGCGGTGGCGGCGATTTCGCCAAAAATTCGACACAACACTGAGAAAGCTCCACAGCTCTAGCTCTAGCGCACCGTGTATCTCTTCTCTATTGAGAATAATCGAGGTCGGTTGTGTGTATGTGCGGTGGAACACCGCCAGACGTGGTTTTAATACAAGCGGCGACTGTGGTACATTGTGCTGTTGTGTTTTTCGTATTGTTTATCCTGATTTGGGAGGATAGAACGGGGATGAAATTGAAACACTTAATTTAGCAGTGCGTCAAGTCTACAGAACGTAATCAATTTCGGTAAACAAGGAAATTTTTTAGCGATAGAAAGGATGTCATTTATTGAATTATCTCAAATAATGTTGATTATAGCAAAACAATTCCCAATTCGATGGCAATTAAAAAATATAAATAAACATTCAATATTGTTATTCTGATCGAATTTATTCGTAGTGAATAAGACCCCAAAATTGTGCTGTGTTTATAATTGTGATAGGATATTTTGTTCAAAAACGTAACGAAAATGATGAAGAAAGAGAAACCAATGATGTCAGTCACGGCCATTATTCAAGGGGCCCAACATTGGAGCAGAAGTTTTGCCAATTACGGATCACCCCACATGTCCTTGGGTAATTAGTAAAAATAAAATTTACAAACATAAATAACAACGACAAAAAAGCAATTATCAAAAAGGCATCAACTTTGAATTTTTAATTAATACAAGCACCCACTGATTCCTTACAACAACAACAACAACAAACAAGACCATTGAATTATCCTTGAATTGTGCTATAATTTTTTTATTCCCATCTATTTAAACACGTGATTCTGTTGTCAGGAAAAAAGCAAACGCGATTTATACTTTCAAGTACAGCACGAGATTCTTTTTATCTCAAGGTGTAGTCTTTGGATGTAAAGGAAGAGTTTCATAACATCAAAGATTTGATAATGAAGCTCAGGATTAATCGTCGAGATAGAAGAAGCCTTGTACCTCGAATTTTTAATTAATTTGAAGTCCATCAATATATTTTTCGTTTTCCAAAAAACACGGTTATTAAACTTGATATTTAATCGAGGTTTGTAAATGTATAAAAGCGTAGGTCAAGGATTGTTTTAACGATTTCTTTCCAATTATGAATTAAAATTGATATTCATTTATACAAACATCAGTCGGGAAAAATTGAAAATTTTTAAAAACACCAAGTGATAAATCGAGTGTCTCTCAATTATCTCCAATGAGTGAATTTTGCTAATTTTATCCTTTTTTTGTTGTGCAAAACCCAAACCATCTGTCTGCCGGTTCGTCTGGATGTTGGTCTATTCTTTGGTCGTTCTTTTTTCGGTTGCATATAGGGGTGTTTTGTTGTTTCTACTTGTATGGCTTCGGTTTATTTTCGCCTTTTTTGGACTGTCGCAGGAGCGTGAAAAAAGTCGATTTTCGTTCGTGTTGTTTTTCTCACAATGTTGTTGTATCGTTGAAGACAATTCGGTGGTATTTTATTTTTACAATATCGACCTTGACAAGTTTTATGTTTCTTTTGAATGTTAATTTTAATAATAGTTTGCCGCTTCCTAACTTTATTAGTTTTACTATGGCGTGTTTACGTTGGAACCTTGAACAAAAGTCGTCTACAGGTCAAATCGGTATAATAATAATAGTGGTAAATTGGGCAAAAAGAGGAAAATCTACAGGAAATTGTGCGAGATTCTCGTCCGAATATTACAAAAATAAACACAACGATGCAAATTGCCGAAAGAATCAATTTAGATCATGTTCCTCTTGTTTCAACATCTCGAAAGTTGTTTTCGAACGGAAGAAATCAATGTTTCCATAAGTAAATTGTTAAAATCCCCTTGAACTTCATCGATTAAACTTGGCTATTTGCCCAAAACGAAACTTTTTCCCATATTTCTAATCACCTGATTTTCTCTATTTTACAGCTTTAAGTTTAGACCAGAATTTGTCGATGAGCAATCTCGGCCCTCAATCACCTTTAGATATGAAACCGGACGCTTCAACATTAGGACAATTCAGTCCACAAGGCCCTAACAGTCCTGGCTCGTTCTCATTAGGACATGGTAGTCTATTAAGTCCGTCATCCGGCGGCGGAGGTGGCGGTGGCGGCAATAATAACCAACACAAAAATTCCGGATCACCGTACCCACCAAATCACCCATTAAGCGGCTCAAAACATCTATGTTCTATTTGTGGTGATCGAGCCAGTGGTAAACATTATGGTGTTTACAGGTAAGCATCGATTTTTTTGTTCGTTGTTGTGGTTGTTTGTCTATTTTATGAAGAGTTCAAACGAACAGAATTTCTGCCAAATAAGTTTATTGTACATTCGGAATTTGTACCGAAGACAAGGTCGCGTTCGGTACAGTTGGCAGGAACCGGAAATTATACCCGAAAAAACCGATTTTTATATTTAATTATTTTAAGATAAATGTTGCTTGGTTATTGAAAGGAAAGAATACAATGAATAAAAATCGATTCTAATGGAATTTTTATAATAGAAGGTCGTATTTAGAGATCCTGGGAGAAAAATTACTACACATGTATTATTATTATTATTATTAGACTAGTAGATGTATTGTTTTTTGAAGCAACATTCAAATTATTTAGCAGAATCCAATAAACTAGAAAATTCACATAGATTCAATTGATACAACCTTCAAACGTGTACAAAAATAAAACTAGTCATTATCAAAACTGTCCTTTAATTTATTGCAATAAACAATTATAACAGAATCGAGTCTCGTGAATAAATAATCTCATTTTTTATACAAACCAAATTAATAATGATTTTCGAAATAATCCACCTTGACATTGACAAATAGAGCTTTTGTAGCTTGTTAAATTGTTCCTGAAACTTCAACAAACAAACAAATCGACGAAGAGAACTGTAATTACGAATTTTGGCTTTTTCGAATTAGTTGGTAATTCTTTACGAATATTGCAGGAATCACGGATCGTGGGCAGAAATGTTTGCTCGTCATTAATGATGCAAAATAGAGAAGTTCTCTCATAATTCTCTCAAGGTTATTGTGATGCAATAATCCATGTGTGTTATATAGAAAGGCCACGGTCATGGTGTATAACACTTGTCATTGTCATTATTATTAAAGGTTTACATGCAACGATATCAAACAACGACGAAAATATTGCGATTAGAGCAACTAAACAGGAAGACTTTTTAGTTGTTGAAACTATAAATTGGGCAATTTGTTTGTTTGCCCTCGGACAGGTTAGCAAACCGTTGTGATAACAATATCATTTTTTTGCCCTGACAAATAAAAAGAGAACATAATAGTTTTATCAAAATGGGAAAACATGATTACAACAGAAAGGAAGACCTTGTTGTATTGCGACAATTTTAAAATATAAATTAACACCGGCGAAACTGTGTGTATGATAAAATTATGAGGTGTTACTAGTAGAAGGGATCTTCCTAATAATAAAACACAAAATTGTACACATTTCTAATAATACGTTTAAACATTTGCTAATAACGCGTACTCATTTTTTGATGACTAGAATATACATTGTATGTAATCAGGCAACAAAAATTATGTTAACCCAAAATTTGTAGCGATGAATTCAATTAAAAAAATTATCAACTCAGCTCAAATATTGATTGATTACTTTACACTTCATTTATTATTTTTCCATTTGAAAAAAACAGTCTATCTCGAATATCACCATTTTTACAGCTTTATAAATTTCTTGGGATCTTAAAACTGAATTTCTCTAGTTTTCCTTCACTTTGTATGTACGTTTGATATAAAATTAGAAATCGATCCAAAATTTCTATCTGCTTATAAGTTTTTTATAATCCCTAGAGAATTCCTTCATATTCCACCCTTCAATAAGGGGCTATTTGTGCCCCTTTTACTAGATTCTGACAATATTGCGCAACATTTGATTGACAATTTTTAACCCTTTTCTAAACTTTATTGAATTTTTCTAAACGAAGACATTGATCATGATTTATAATGGAAATGGTCTATTATTCCGGGTAATAACCGGATTTTTTTATATTTAAGTGTACGTTGAATTTTATTCCGTCCAAATGTTAAAATCAATAATTTAAATTGAAGTAATCAATCATAAAAAAGTAATTAATTGAACAGCAATATACTTTACGATAAAATTTCAAGGTGAGAATTGAAAAAAGACGAGTACCTTTCAACGTTCTTTCAATTCTAATTTTATTTCGACGTTTTTTCGAATAATTTTCGTTTCTCTTTATATTCTAGATTCGTGTTTCTAACGAAATTTTATTGTCTCAGTTTAAAAAAATCGTTTGTTCAACCTCTTTTATTATAAGATACTTAAAAATGTAAATTATTCGTAAAAAATAAAAAAGACGAATAAAGTGGCAAAATAACACGCGAGCCGCCAAATTGAAACAACATGTCTTTTGTTGTTGAATTCGAGGAAATTATTGGAAATATAATTTATCTAATTGTCGATTCAGAACAGGATAATCAAATATTAAAATTACAATTTTCTCGTTTTTTTGTCGATTCGTACAGTAATTGTAGGAGATAGGAATAATTTTTCGATGACGTCTAATAAAATTTATACAATGGAAATTTTCTTTTAGAAAAAACCAGAACTATTACCTTGCAGTTATACTTTTTTTCCCTTTTAAAAAGATTCAAAGAATTCCAAATTGTATTTTTATTAAAAAAACATTACACCGATTCTCAACGGATCAATAAAATTCGTATTTCTAATTGATTCGGTGATTATTCATTTATACAGAAGCAATTAATGGTGTAATTAACATTATGTTTCAGTTGTGAAGGTTGTAAAGGTTTTTTTAAACGTACAGTCAGAAAAGATCTATCGTATGCTTGTAGAGAAGAGAAGAATTGTATTATTGATAAACGCCAAAGAAACAGGTAATTATTCGTTTATATTTCATTGAATTCCATTTAAATTTTATCGATGTTTAGGTGTCAGTATTGTAGATATCAGAAATGTCTAGCCATGGGTATGAAACGAGAAGCTGTCCAAGAGGAGAGACAACGAACAAAAGACCGAGACACATCTGAAGTGGAATCAACATCAAATCTTCAAGCCGATATGCCCATTGAACGAATAATTGAAGCCGAGAAACGTGTAGAATGCACGGATCCATTGGTCCCATTAGAGGTGGTACTGGAATTTTAATATCTAATTTTTGTCTAATTATTTTCCTAATAAAGAATTATTGTTTTGTTCAAAATAGGGTGGAGTATCAAATGTTGTTCTAGCCACTAATAAACAATTATTCCAATTAGTTGAATGGGCGAAATTAATACCTCATTTCACATCATTACCATTATCCGATCAGGTGCTATTGTTGAGGGCTGGTTGGAACGAATTGTTGATTGCCGAATTCTCACATCGATCCATGCAAACTCAGGATGGTATCGTTCTAGCTACCGGCTTAATTGTTAACAAGTATATTTAATTAATCGTTAATTTTATAAAATTCATTAAAAATCTGTGTAGATCGACTGCAAACGCGGTAGGTGTTGGTAATATTTACGAAAGAGTCCTATCCGAGCTCGTCAATAAAATGAAAGAAATGAAAATGGATAAAACCGAACTGGGATGTTTGCGGGCCATAATCCTCTACAATCCGGGTATTATCTCTTGAATTTCATGAAAAAAACACGTTTATAAATCTTCTATTCCAGATGTTCGCGGTATTAAATCAGTCCAAGAGGTGGAAATGTTACGAGAGAAAATCTACGGTGTTTTGGAGGAGTATACAAGAACAACACATCCAAATGAACCGGGACGATTTGCGAAATTATTGTTGCGTCTGCCGGCTTTGAGATCGATCGGTTTGAAATGTTTGGAACATTTGTTTTTCTTTCGTATTATTGGTGATGCACCGATTGATAGGTTTCTACAGGAAATGTTGGAGGCACCACCTGTTGATTCATAAACATCGACATTAGAAGACGGCATTATTTTACTTTTTTTTTTTTAATTTCATCTAATTTACTATTTTACAATTATATTGATATAGATATATATAAAATTATTATTATTATTATTATTATTAACGAGAAGAAAACAATTTATAAATCTGTGATTTTTATCGTAAAATGAATGACAATTTTTGCATTCTTTTCTCTTTCTATTATGTTAATTTTAATTAATATTACAACTGTAATTAAGGACGGATTTTTTTAACTTCTGGATGAGGGTATTAAATAGATGTACATTTGTAATTGGGACTATCCGTTATTTCATAAGAAATTTAAAGCGTAATATTCTAATTTTTTACGAATATTTATTTTCTATTTATATTGGATTGCTCTACAATAGCCTCCAGAAAACTCTTATTTACTGAAATCACTCTTGTGATCTTCAGATCTCACTGTACGCTTCTATTTGTATTTTTTTCGAGTTTTTCTATAAGTTGCAGTTCTGTTGTTTTCCATTTTATTGTGTAAAATGAAGAAGGGCCTAAACAATAAGTCGTAAACGTATTTTTACAAATTTAAATTAAGGATCTATTAATGTTTCCTATCAGCACATTCATTTATACATAAACGGAATTTTGATAGTTTTTAACAAAAATAATATTTAAGATTGTTACTATACCTATATGTGATTGTTGTTATTTTAGAGAGAAAGGCAGAGGTTTTTATTATGAATTGAATCAAATATTTTCTTATAAATGGTTATGTTTGTTAAGAAATTAAAAAAGAGAACTGAACGATCAATCAACAAGCAAGAAATGTGTGAAATAGTCTGTAATCAGTCGTTTGATTTCAATAAATTTGATGTTACTTAAACGTAAGTCCATGAGAAGATCATCAATATATTATTAATCATATCACTTATTCATCATGTATGTACGACATGAATTAAAACAGAAAACATCGTTGTTAAAAGTTGATCTGAAGCTGTGTTTTCATTTCACCCCAACTGGCAGGGATTTCCTCCATAATTTCCTTCCAAAATTTTAATTTATTTTTGTCTATAACGGATAATGTGCTACATTTTTGATTGTCTATCGTTTGAAAAGAACCGATAAATTTCGTTAAATTCTTGCTAACGGACGATAATATTTCATCACTCTTGTTAAGACGATACTTTTGAATTTTAGTTATGACAATTTAACCAAAATTATTAGCTAGTAGTAGTAGCTTCATATATTTTCGATTAAAACAAAATTATATGATGTTTTTAGTTGCATTCGCCAAGATGGTATATCAGAGATTATATGTCACTTTCTACGCATTCAAATTCAATTGGTTATAATTGCTAAGAGATTTTCGAATGAGCCAATCGCAAGCAATTGTGTAAAATTTACCCATTCTAACCTCACTTTTATCCGTCAAATATAGAACACGCACTCATGGTATTGTTGAATCGAAAATTGTTAATTTTTCTACAAAAAAGCTGTTTTAACAGGAGATTTATCCATAAATACGTCTGCAAAATGAATCGAGCATATTTGCGCTATTTGGACGATACAAAATTCGAATTAACATTCAAATTTGAAGCGCCCGAATTCCGTGTGAATCGCCTGTTCAATTTCAATCGCAATTCGACTGAGACTATTTCGAGTTTATTGTCGAGAATTTCAACAAACATCGACAAAGAGGTGAAGAAGAGGAATAAGAAAACTGAACAGCCGCCAGTTCAAGTATCGTTAATTTTAGATAACAATCAAATTGATGGTGATGATCATTGTAAAGAAATCTTTACAGATACGAATCAACAACAATTATTATTGACGATTTGCGATAAAGATTACAAGATTCTAATAAATTCACCATGGATTAATGCAATTGCATTACCGGGCTCGATTATGGCCGGTTTTATGGTTTATCCAAATAAATTCGAGACAGTATTCACCGATAAAACAAAATCGGAATATTTTTGGTACAGATCGAGAGATCAAACGAATTGGGAACGAATAGGTGATGATTTTATCTATCAACCGACGAATGATGATATTGGTTATCATTTAAAATTTACTTGTGTTCCGAAGAACGAGAAATCGGAAGGTCCAATCGTTGAGACTGTCTCGAATGTTCAAGTACAAGCCGGTCCCGGATTGTGTCCGTTCGAAAGACGGCACAGTTACACCAAGAAGAAGTGTGGAGAAAACGAATTTCGTGTCGTTTCTTATAATATTCTAGCCAATCTTTATTGCGATTCCGATTTTACTAGAGAAGTTCTTCATCCGTACTGTCCACCGTATGCTCTACAGATCGATTATAGGAAACAGTTATTTATTAAAGAATTGCTCGGTAATTTTGGAAATTTAACAAATTTCATTGGTAATTTTTATAATATTTTAGGATATAACGCCGATTTGATTTGTTTACAAGAAGTCGATAGGAAAATCTTCAATTACGACCTAAATATTTTGTTCCAACAACTAGATTACGGTTCAGATTTCTGCGTAAAAGGCGGTGAAGTAACAGAGGGACTTGCGTGCTTTTACAATAAAGAAAAACTCAAACATTTGGAATCGAAACGTTTCGTTCTATCGGAAGAAATCCACACGAATCAAATATTTGGAGATATCTGGAAGAGAATTGAAGAGAATCAAAATTTAACTAAACGTATCTTGGATCGTAGTACAGTTTTACAAGCGAATATTCTAGAAGTGTTGAATACTAACGAAATTTTAGTTGTTGGCAATACACATCTGTATTTCCACCCGGATGCTGACCATATACGATTGTTACAAGGCGGTTTTATTATACGTTATTTGGAAAATTTAGTCGACAACTTAAAAATTAAGGTATTACGGTTTGAGTAGACGAATAATTTTATTAATTATCGTAATTTACAGTACGATAATAGGAGATTATCGTTGATTTTGTGTGGTGATTTCAATAGTGTCCCAGAATGTGGAATTTATCAGCTTTATACAACTGGTAAAGTACAGGAAGATCACATCGACTATCAGAGTAGTACGTTTTATTCAGCATATTTCAATTAAACGGCCCTAACTCTTATGAAAGTATCCATTATTGTTCAGCAATTTGAAAATAATTTCAAAGATCTATCGACATTATTTTATCCTAATTTGAACCTTGCAGCTCATTGGCAAGTTGGTCAAAAATGCGATGTTTGCAAACAAGCTAAACACGTCAATTACTCAAAAATGCTCTCCATATTTTAGAATAATAGCCAAATATTCAATTTATCTGTGCAACTCATTTTGGAGAACCGAGAATCTAAAATGAGCAACTTCCCGGTAAGCTACTTGGTTCAAATTTTGCTCTAATCTCCAAGAAATTCGCTATAAATCCTCAAAATATGTTTCACATGTTCTATAAGAGTTAGCGCCATTTAAGTGAAATATTATTGCTAATTCGTGAATTTGTATAGAAGCGGAAGAAGCAGTGAAGAATGTGGAATTGAAACAGAAATTTCCATTGAGTAGTGCCTGTGGTACGCCGCAATTTACGAATTTTACCGCCGGTTTTGCCGCCTGTCTTGACTACATTTTTTATCAAAACAATACAATGGACGTTGTACAAATTGTACCAATGCCTACAATAGGTGAGTTAGAAGAACATACAGCTTTACCGAGTGTTGTTTTCCCATCGGATCATATAGCTCTAATAGCCGATTTGAAATTTTCTTAATTTAGTTAATTTTATAATAATTCTTCATATAAAATGTAACACTGTACACAATACTGATTGATAATAACGTGAGAATCGACAGGAAAATCAAGTAAGTCATAGTTGCAAATGCTGGAATTGTTGTAATTAATTTTTTTATGGGAATAATAGATGGAATTTACCCCAACTCTTAAAGCTCCTATCACAAAATGTATTTTCTTCTCTATTATAAAGGAAAGTACAACAATTTTGCCAAGCACTTGGTTCTTTGGGTTTGTAAAATTGGCCGGCTGCGGTAATTGAGGAAGGTCTGCGCATTTGTTGGGTCATTATAAAATTTAAAAGTTGTCAAATAATTTTTGACAAGAAATCAATTTGTTTATTTAGAGAAAAAAATAGAAGGTGCAGGAAATTGAATTTGTTTTTTATAAAGCCGGCTGATAGTCCACAAATAAAGGGTAGTGAATTACAATTTGTCACCTAATCCTCTCTTCACACTATTCTTTTTAAATATTTGTACAGTACCCCTGATAAATTCTATTATAATTCGTGTATCTGTATTCATGTTGTTGTATTGGTTGAGTGGTTGGATTTCAAGAGAATATCGAGAGAAAGAAACATATGTAACAAATGGAAACACCCCAATGTTGTACACATTTCAACTACTATAGATAGGGGCTAAACATTGGAACTACATTAAAAGTCTATTAATGAATCAATAGTTGCTAATTTACAATAAGGGTGAGGATATGGGTGGTAAAAATCAGAATTAAGATGTAAACGGTGATAAATATTCAATGAAATGCCCGTATTTTATTGCAAATTTCACGCAAATCTATCTAGTATAAAAAAATAAAGCATAAAAGATGTGAGAGTTTTTAATTCCCGATATTTAGGTGATAAATTAGTTTAACAGATGTTTGATATATTTCTTGCATCGGCTATAAATTAAAATTTTTCTCTATAAACTCATAAACTCAGTTCAATTATAAACCCATAGACAATTAATTGTAGCAAAACCCATATATCTCTGTTGTTGAATAGACGATCTAGATGAGGGGTGAGTGGGTGAATTCACCACCACCGGAAACAGACGATATATTTTTAATGAGACCCACAAATTACACCTTCAACCCCTGACGAAAACCCACACAGGGCCGTAATCGGGTCAAAATATTGTTCTATTGAAGGAAGTTTTGTTTAATCGAAATGAGAAGATTCCAATTGGAGGACAAATAGTTTCCCGATGTTTGGTTTAATTATTCAGTGTTTATTTTTTTGTTTGGTGTTATAAAAGAGAATTGTTATGATTGCGACGGTACTGATTGAATTTTGAGGGGCAAATGTACGCTTTCTACGGTTGACTAAGTTCACCCTGTTACAATGTTAAAAACCTGAGGGCATCAAATGCACGTGTTTACTATCTCACAAAACAATCACACGTGCTTATTGTCTATAATTTTGGTTTGTTTGCTACATATTTACAATATTGTAGAAATTTTCAGTGGTTTGTACAAATTTTTAAGTCTTCTGTAAATTAAAATGGGGAGAAATCATATTTTTGGCCCATCTTCAATAATAAGATCGCGAATAATGCTTCAATAACCCAAGCTAAAAAGTTTTTAGTTATACATATTTTGAAATTTCTAAGTTTAACGAAGAAAATAGGGGTTGAAGTTGACTCTACATCGATGCTTCTAGTGCATAAAAAAAGATGCAAATTTCTAATGTTTCAAAACAGTTCATCGAGTTTATATTGAAAGTGGCGTCGTTTTAAGAATTGAGTGAAAATTTTCGTCAAAATAGCAAAAATTGATATTTTTCAACAAAACTCCCAAAAGCGCCCTTTAGACAACAATAATTTCCATATTAATCAAAATTTTACCAATTATTTTCGCTATATTTTCTTTTTCAGTCAACTTTTGTTGTACATAAGCATCTTAAGGGCAATATTTTGTATACCTGATGGCAAACTTTATCAACACACCACCTGTAAATTCCCACGTTGTACGCGTGTTCATGACGTCACGAGACGCTAGACGTCGATATTGAACAATACGCCGCCACCTTATTGGCCACAATTGTTCTTTCCCATACATTTAGAAGATGGCGGATATGTCGTAACTGTTTTATTTTAAATTGGTATTAAAGAAAATTGCCAATACAATTTATACGAAATTTATTTATAATTTTATCTATTTACAATAACATTAAATAATTATATACAAAAATTAGAAAGAGTATTAAAGCTATATCGCCAATATTTTTACAAAGGAAACTAGACGAAAAATCTAATTTCCTTTCAATTTAGCGATTGACTAGGTTCTAGACTAGAATTCGATTTGCGGTACTTTTCATTATATCGAGTGTACTACGATAATTTACCTCGCAATTGGCCAAGTTTTAGTTTTTAGTGTCGTAGATTGCTTCATATTTTACTAAATTTGACAGTTCAAGTATTTGAAGAAAGCTACGATACTACGTCCCAAATACCTAGCCGACTACAAGGTAAAATTCCGTGGTCGTCTACTTCTCCAATAGAAAGAAATTAATTGACATTCTTGTATGGACAAATCGATGTTTAATCAGATAAATTATAGGAAGAACTACTACCGTCTTTGTTCGTGCGTGGATCTTCTGGTATCCAAACTTTAGCGTGCATAATACCGTTTGAATTCGGTTCTTTAGCTCGGGACCACGATAAAGAATGGGCTGTGTACAAACCACCAGAACCTGCATAGAAAAAGACCCAATTAAGGCCAATTATAGTGGAAATACCGAAAAAATTAACAAACTATTTCGGCATCAATGAAGTGTTCGTTGTATTTTTTATGTTTACAACCCTTATTGGTTTTTAATTGTTTGAAACAGCATAGCAAGTGGACAATTAGTTTTGAATAGGCACGAAATTCCCAACATGGTATCGTACTACAAATATCGGTGACATAGCGTTAAGATTGATTATGATGATGGCTAGGGGTATCCCGCCCTATCGATATTAGCACAGAAAAAAAGAATACAATCCCCAAACACAATCATAATTCGTTCCGCAAAGCAGCTGTATCCTGTACAATTCAAAATTTATTCTAAACCTAAAAGTATATACACCTATAATCATATACAACAACAAGGGAAATCGGGGGTGAAGAGAATTCGTCCCATCACCTATCCACAACGATCCACTCCACTCTACCCTCGACTATGATTAATTAAATTAGGGAAAAATTTATAACAACAAACCTCTTACGATAATTTTCTTTGGTTCATCTTTTTGCGTATTCCGATTGTGGCCATTGAAACAGTCCGTATTCGAATTGCGATCACTACGAACCAATTCACTTAAGAAATTTATATAACCGATGGCTAATTTTAACGTATCAACTTTCGATAAGCGTTTCTCGTACGGTAGCGTTGGTATATGGGCACGGAGGCCTTCGAAGGCGTCGTTAATTGATTGCATCCGTTTACGTTCACGTAAATTGGCCGCTTGACGTTGCTGGATCTGCTGTTGGGGGCATTTATTTCGGCGCCGATGGCGGTGGATCCGTCCTCTATCAATCAAGATTATTACGGAAATTAACAACAATTATAACAACAATTACTCACTCCTTTGAACTGCAACTATTCTCTTGGTCGCTATTGTAAGAATACGAAGATATAGCCGAATCACTACTGTTATCGTCATAGAGGAACAAATCACTACCGTTTGAAGAGCCCGTTGTACTGCCACTATTACCGCTACTGCTAATAAACGGGCCGGAATCGAAGAAGAATTGTCTATTCACCAGATCCAGATCAATATTCTCCATATTGAACATATTGCACAATATTCGACTAGATTCACCCACTATCCAAGCTAATATTTAACGAGCTTTTATCATGTTGTTTAATCAATTTATTAACACCTATTTGTATTTGAAAATTGAAGAAGCGTGCTAGCACACGTGTCGAATTTACAAGAGACACGTGTCTAATACAACTGATTCGTCCCGGATTTTATTACATTTGTATTAGGAAATAGAACCGGAATAAAGGGGCAGGACACGCCGGCGCTTTATTAGGAATTCTAGCAGGACTCCGCCCTTTGCCAACATTTACAATAAGCAGGAGCACAAGGATATCCCGATATCGACTAAACTAACGGAAACGAGGACGTTATTGGGACATGATCGATACAAGAACTTGTAAAAATATCAAGATTTTAATAGTTAATCTAGCATATAACTGAATTTTTTATATTAAAAAAATCGGAGATAATCCTGGAACAATAAACGGATCAAACGATAACCATCTAGAGAAGGGTAAGATTCCCCTGTTATTATTTTCTAATTCGTCCAGTTTATAAAACACAATTTCTAATATTTGCAATTTTGATAAATTTTGGCTTGATAATTGAACGATTTGGTAGTAATTCGGCCCCGATGGGAGTCTTTAAAATCCTTTTATAACAGTGTGAACATCACATTTTCCTATAGATCTATTGTAGATAGTGTCTATAGGTTTAAATGTAGATCCTCCACCCTAATTCCACTTCAAATTCACCCTGCGTTTATTTAAAAATTAAACAAATACAAGCATACGCAGCTGGATATCATACCTATTATTTGACCCTAAGCAAAAATATTATTAAAACAGGACAACACCTGTATGGTATAGTCGGGATATGTTGTATGTAGATTTAAATAGACAGGATGACAATCTTATTATGCGGTTGTAATTATCTTGAATGGTGCTTTAATCGAGACTAGACTAGTGGCTTTGTTGAAGAATACGGCCAAATTGCTAATTTCCGCGCCTCATCATTTTACGATACAGTTTTTTGCATCAATACTTGTAATATTTACAGGATACAGGTGTTTGTGTGCACACCTGAGTGATAAAACACCACTTCAAAGAGCGATTAACTCCGTTTTTACGTAAATATTTGGATATTGTTGTAATTAGTAATTTTTTATAGTCTTCTTTATTAATTTACAATAACTAAATAGATAATTGTCTAAAAATCATCTAATAAAATAAATAATAAAAAAAATAGTTTCAACATTTCGCCGGTGCTGAAATCTTCCGGACTTTCTGCCTAGTCTCCGTTTCAATCCGCCTGAAATTCAACCAATTCTCGTCGCCAATATCCAAAGCTTTATTCATGATGCCCTTCATCGGTAGGCTATTATTCTGATTGTATTGCCGTTTTGTTTCCAAATTTAGAGCACGTTTTGACCTTTCCGATAACGAATTTAATAATTTTCGAATTGGCGGCGACAGTAGATCCGTATCGACGTCTTGTGGGTTTTGATTGCCAGTTAAAAACGATACAATTAAGCCTAATATCACAGTAATTAAAAAACCTAGAGCTGAATACCAAATGTACGAAATTCGGTAGAGGAAAAAGACGTCACTGTTGGAAATACGGGTTATTTTGAATTGTTGGTATTTAAAATATGAATCAACTTACTTTTCGGAAATTTCTGTAATTGGATCGATTATTGTGTCGTTTCTACAAGGGCACTGATCGATATTTGTGTATTTTTCTGGTTCGCTCAAATTACCATTAGCTATCGAAAATTGTTGTCCAACACACATTACTGAAATTAGAGCAATTGCAACGATACTCCCAAAGATAGCTCCCTAAAATTCGCAAATTATATCGAATAATTAAAGAAAAATTGTAATAATACCTTTTGATTTGCCCATGGAAAGAACATGCCCAATGAAAACAAACCCAAAGTAACCCCACCAACCATCCCATTGAAACTGATTGCTACTTGCATTATACTGCCCAATTGGGCAATAACAAAAACTAAAGCAAAACTAACACCGCCATAGACGATGGATATGGTTTTCGCCCAAAACGCACCCCTACTTTCGGGTAATTTAATTTTAAAAGCACCACAAATAAAATCCTGGATTGTAACCGCTGCTAAACTGTTTAAAGCCGATGCTACTGTCCTAGAACAAATCGTTGACAACTGAATGTTAATATTGATGTGGATTCTCGATGGGTACTTTGCAATAATACCCCAGACTGGCTGCAAAAATACCGGCAACAAAAAACCCAGTAACCCCACGTAAATGGCCCATTTGGGTTAAAACGTACAGGGGTAGAATCTCATCGGAAGCGCTGATTTGTTTCGATTTTAACGGATCACAGTTTCGGTAATGCGCTACCATCACCATGCCGGTGTAGAAGTTGATAATGTAGACTAGTATCAGGCCGAAAGCGGACGTCCATAAGGCTCTAAAATCAACTCGTTATTATCGAAAATTCTAATAATTATCAACTAATTACTTTCGAACTTGTGAAATATTCTCCACTGATAAATATTTCTGGATGGAAGCTTGATTCGAGCAGAACATTGTCATCCAATAGAAAGTACCGCCGATGATCACCGACCAAAAACTGTGCCGTATTGTCGGATTCGGATCAAAACTGTTGATTTAAAAGCAATAAAACAACAGAATTGAGGATTAGAAAACTAAAATTACTTGAAAATTTCCAGTCGGTCGGTATTGTAGTTCGTTGACCAAATAACGCCGGTACTACCGACGAATTTCGCGCCCAAATATAAAATGGTGAAGATTGATCCGATTAGAACGCCGGCTTGGAAAGTATCGGCGATAATCACAGCTTTCATGCCACCCTGAGATGCGTAAAATATGCAAACGATATAGACTACAGTAACGGCTAAATAGACATTCAATCCGGTTACTAAAATCAAACAAATCCATCATTTTCGCTCAGGTTTATAGACTATCGATTTACCTTTACTTAAAGCTAGTGCTGGTGCATATACGGCTACACTCGTATAGAGTACCATTTGTAAAATGTACAAACCGCTTGCCAAATATTGTGTAGTCGAACTGAATCTCATTGATAAATATTCATAACTGCTCGTTAATCTTAATTTCATGAAAACGGGCAAATAAAAGCTTGAAGTTACTGGTATGACCAACAAGAAGGCTAAACAGATTAGAACGAATTGTGTACCGTGCGTGTAGATTTCAGCCGGATTCCCCAACAATTCAATCGCCGTTATAAAACTGCAAAACACCAAAAATCAATCGTGAAATCGTAAAATTGTATCGCATACCTTGCAGCTAGAGACATCGCCATGGGGAAGGTACCCATCGAACTACCACCCAATAGAAAATCACTGCTCGTTTCTTGTTTCGTTCCAATAAAACCATAAAACAAACCGATACCACAGGATACAATCAGCATGGTACCAAGGACGGAATAATCGGCCCACGAGAAGGTGTCTGTGATGATTTGGCGGCCATTATGATCGCATTGAACTTCTAAAAAAGTAGAATTTTAGCGAAAATTACTCGGATGAGTGTGGTGGATTGGTACCGTTTGATGGGTAAGTGATTGCGGAGATTTCGTGGTAATTACAGATGAAAATCAGGAGGAAAATGGCGATTCTCAGTCTTGAATTCGGCGTATTTCGTTTATCGCCGATTATAAGCATTGTTTCTAAAATTAACAATTAATTCACCTGTAATAAGTGGCTACAATTGATAGAAATAATTAATTCACAATTACTTTTTCTCTACTATTTAAATATTCATAACAGATATTTGTTGCATTTTTTGATTAGGTACACGATTATTTCGAAAGCTACTTACAAATTAAAGTTTAAAAAGTTGTAAAAAGCCTCAAATATGTACGAAATTGGATTTGGATGATTTGTCGATTGGCTCGACTTCTGTATTTCATTTACTCCCTAAATCACAAAAAAATCAGCGGCAAACAAGGGCACAACTTTTTTCCGATTTCAGAATACACATAGACACACTTTGACCAACTGAAATCGTGGCCATTGGCGTTCACCATTAAATAGCCAAGTCCTGAAAATGGTCTTTTTGTGATGGTGGGGCGGCTAAAGGCAACATCTTGGCGAAATTTTAACCGAAATTGGGTGAATTCTAAGCAATTACAACAAACACCTAAATTTTTTGATTGTTATCAAAATAGTTATTATCAATTAATTGCGACGAATTCGAGGAAGATCTCTCAAATTACAGTGTCATTTTTGCCGACCTCTAATTGAAACGCAATCGTTTCGGATTAAATTCCGTGAGAAAATCGTCTCAAATCTACTTAAATAGGGAAAATTGTTGATGGAAATTTTCCAATTGATGATTTTTTTAACAATTTCCATTTGATATTTTCTAATTGGAATGGTTGTTTTGTTGTTTTTGTCGTTTCCATGAAGTTGATGACGGTGGTATAACGACACTCAATCGTCTTTCGAATTCCAGTCAACCGGTGCAAACTAGTCGTACAGATTGCATTCTAGAATGCCCTAAATTGCCTTTAAGACTGCTGTTTTAAGAAAATTCTAATTTTTTGGAAATTATTCTTTATAGTTTTTTCGAATTCCTTGTTGTTATACCGATGGAAATCTCGCTGTTTTGACATAAAAGCAAGATCACGAAGAACTGCCGAATGAACTACGTGTTTTCTCCAATTTATATTCCTCCGATTGCTTGTAAAATCCATCCATGTGTACCCATGAAGGTGATGAAACTGGATAAAACCCACTGTATCAGTATAAACCAGATAGAACCAACCTTGGCTTCCAGCTATACAATCCAATTTATTATAAGAATCAAATTGTAGCAACATAATAATAATTCAAATAGTGACAAATACGCAAACAATTTTTAAAACATACAACAAAAAGAATTAATTGTTTCCTTTGATTGGGATCAATTGATAATAATGGCGTTTGTCTAATAATGTTCGATAGAGATATTATTCGATAATTTATCTTTTGACTTTTGCCGGACACCATTAGATTTGAAAATTGTAATTTTTGTCAATTAATCCTTGGGAATTCTCATTATTGTTATTGAAGAAACACGCTTTAATTATTATTAGAATCAGAATAAATCAAAATTATTTGGAGAGAATAACGAAAAAAAAACTAACTAGATGCGACAGGTATATCGAGAAATAACTGGTATTTTTTGAACTTAAGTTGATTTGTTTTTATTATATTGCTGTCGTCGTTTAAAGATGCAATTTGGATTTTTTGCAACTTCAACAACCCATTTCATTCAATTTGGCCTCATTCAAATTCGAACTTAGAAATACGCAGATCACGTGAATTTTCCGAGAAAATCTTGTAAAATAGCTACCAGAAAAGACAGAACTCAGTACTTTTACGCTATAAAAAACCCGTATATTGTAAAAAAAACAAAAAAATCTCAATCAGTTTTATGTTATATTATTAAGTAAGTTTTTCGGAAAATTAACACTGCTATTGGAAAATTTCTTGAACATTTGGAATGTATTTTTAATTTGCTATATATTGCGGGAAAATCGTTGCAAAATCAGCAATATTAGTAAAGTTATGGAGAAATATAAAAAATTGTCAAATAAAACGGGAAAAACTTGGTTTAAGATTTCTTTCTGTAACTCAGGATTGCATGTGAATGTTCCAAAATGAAAACCGAGCCGCAATGCACCTTGAAATATTCTTTCTACCGCCGTTTAAATCGTCAAAATCCGTTAAAATACAACTAAGTAATCGTGTAGTGATCTGAGCTTTCGAACATAATTTACAACAAAATTTGTAAAGCATTTCATTAAATTTTTATCAATTTTCTGGAAAACTAACAGGGCTATCGGAAACTGCCTCTCAGCTAAAGGAATTATAAGAAACTATTACTACAATAATTTCAATTTATAGAAAAAAATTACTATATGATCGATGAAACGGCGTAAAACCAAGCGGTTTATTCTTAGAAGAGAGCTAACATGTATTTATTTTATATTTTTATAAAATAATATACGTTTTATTTGAAATTTTTACATAATTTTCAATTAGAAATTTAAATTTTCAAAGTCCATAATTATGTAGCGTCATCTAGTAGTCAATATTAAAAATATGAATTATCGTCCTCGAGTTGAGTCCCCTCAATCGGGCACTAGTATAACTAACACACCAGTGACCGCTTATTTTGATTTTATATTCCGAATTTATGAATAAATTTTCCAAAAATTATCAACTTTCGGAATTTTCAACAATCTAAAGCGAATCTATTTTAAAAATTAATTTCTATAGTAGCATTAAGTGACATATGTCAACGTGTATGTGCGCCTTATACCAACAAAGCTATTTCGTCGTTCTTTTGTTTATTTTTATTTAATTTCTTAATAAAAGATCATGTTGTCTGGATGAAAAACAAAAAAGCGCATATCATTATTCGGTGACTGTTGCCAAAAATAATTGAATGATTTTTTCGCTGTTTTCTATCGAGAGTTTTATTTTGTTTCGAATACCGTGCATATTGCTATTTTTGTTTAATGTTAAACAAATTGTGTATACCTATCTTTATTGGTAATTTTGCATATGTCTGCTTTATTTATCCGAAGTTTATTATGGCAACAATGCCCTGTCATCATGAGTCTGTCATTTATTTGTGTTGGTGAACATTTTACGCGGACGTATCATTTTAGGTTAAGTCTCTTCGAACTGGACCGATAAAGAAATGTTAAATTTTTTGTTGAATTAAATACAAAAAGCAATCGTTTTTAATCGAAATAAAATATTCGAATCGAGCTAATTGTTGAGAAATTTTCAAAATTCTTGGAAAATTAAATTTATTAAAAATAAATCAAAAATGAAAGTGACAGTGACTACATTAGCTGGTGATATTTTCGTATTGGATGTCTCCGAAGATTTAGAATTAGAGAATTTTAAAGCATTCTGTGAAGTGGAAACTGGTTTCCCGGCTACCGAACAAGTTGTAGCATTCGACGGTAGACCGTTGATGGACAACAAGAAATCATTGAAACATTTCGGTATTAAAGATGGTGATGTTGTTACAATCCAACATATTTTCCAAACTGGACAGCACGCCAGTGGAAGTGGACGTAAGCATATTTCGAATAATGGACAAATAAAAATGTTAGATAACAGGAAAAAACAATTATTCCAATTGAATAACACGATTTCCTGTCTTTTGTTCGTCAAATTATCAGTTTCTAATAATTTCTTTATCTTTTAGTACCACAATTAGATTTCAGCGGTATACAAATTCCACAATCACCATCCTTATCGTCGGCTGCACACGGCACCCGTCCAGTTACAGAAGACGATCCTGTACTAATTCGCGACATGTTCCTAGCAAATCCCGATCAGTTATCTTTGCTCAAACAGAACAATCCACGTTTAGCCGAAGCACTGCTTAGTAACAATATTGGTAATCAAATAAATAAATGATTCAATTTTGATTAATCAACTTCAACCTTTAGATACTTTCGCTTCGGTTTTACGCGAACAAGTCCAAGCTAGACAGGAACGTGAGGCGCAACGTCTAAGAATGTTGAACGCCGACCCATTCGATACAGAAGCACAACGTTTAATTGCCGAAGAAATCCGCCAGAAGAATATTGAAGCGAATATGGAGGCCGCAATGGAATACAATCCGGAATCATTCGCTACTGTTGTTATGCTCTACATCAATTGTCATGTTAACGGTTTTCCTGTTAAAGCATTCATTGATTCTGGTGCACAAACAACAATAATGTCGAGTAGTTGTGCTGAACGTTGCAATATTATGCGTTTAGTTGATACAAGATGGGCTGGTATAGCTAAGGGGGTTGGTATACAAAAGATTATCGGTCGGATTCATATGGTTCAAATACAAATTGAAAACGATTATTTGACAACGAGTTTTTCGGTTTTAGAAGACCAACCGATGGATATGTTATTAGGTTTAGATATGTTGAAAAGACATCAAGTATTATTCTTATTATTTTTCGATTATTAATAATTTAATCTTAATTTTTCTATTAGTGTTGTATTGATTTGCGTGCGAATGTTTTACGAATTGGTACAACTGGAACAGAGACGAGATTTTTAACAGAGAGTGAATTACCCGAATGTGCCCGTTTAAGTACAATGAGCGAAGATGAAGTCATATCAAGATCGATAAAAGAACATGAAGATCGAGATGTAAAGAGGGCATTACAAAATAGCCGTGCTACTTCGAGTAATTTTTGTACAATATCTTATACTGATATATAAAAGAATCTGAATTAACAATCTTTTATAATTTTTATTAATTTTTGACAATTATCGGCGTCTATTTGTCGTATTCTCTAACTTTTTGGCGATTCGTTACCATGACAACTCTTGTCTCCAATTCTACATTTTCCAGCATTGTCATGGTAACGAATCGTCGTAAAGTTGGAGAATACGACTGTATTTGATTTTGTATTCGTTTCCAGGTGTTCCGTCGAGATCAAATCAACAACCATTGTCATCATCGTCATCACATCTTCAATCAGGTGATAATTTCAATGAGAATGATATTAAAGAAATAATAGCAATGGGCTTTAATCGGGAACAAGTTATAAACGAATTGAGAGCCTTCAATGGCGATAAAACACAAGCTATTGCCTCACTGTTTGCAAAATCGTTGAAATTTTAAAATTTACACATACAAGAGAACACGGGGGCTTTATTTTATTTGAAATAATTTGCCCACATATCGATTTGATGTTTTCGTTTCTTGTAAAGTGAGTGTATTTTTTATATAAAGACTGCATCACATTTCTACCATTATTCGAAAATTTTCTACTAACGAAACAGCAAGTTTGCATTTTGTTATTGATTGATATGATAAGCTAAGTAGCAATAATTGATCATAAATGACTAGAAATAGTGATTTGTAATATTAAATCCACTGTTTCCCAAACTATTCTTTGATTAATAAAATCGAGGATTTATTGTTTCTTTGCCGGACATTTCATTTTAAATTATTTTCAATTCTATGACAATTTAAACAATATTTTAATCATTTATAAGTGAATCTATTTAGTTCATGAAAGGGGGCTGTATACTATATTTAATAAAACACAATAGTATTGAATTTTCTCGTTTAACTAGTTTATTATAAATAAAATTACCATTTAAATTCTGTTTTAAAAACCTAAAAATCACCTCGTTAATTGTCCAATTATTAATCATAATTCATCCTTACGTTGTTGCTGCAGGAATTCTCTCGTTAAAATCACCGTATCTGTGTGATTCTCTAGCGTATTGCGCTTATTTCGAACGAAATGCTTCACCGACGGATCAGCATCTGTTAAAGTAATCCTCGATACTACCGACTTTTCACTGGAAGAAAATCTTGCCAATAATTCGATAGAAAAATGATCGTTTTCGTTACCTTTGTTGTAATTTCGATTTCACTACAATATCGCGGGAATTATTGAAATCGCACTCCAAATTGAAAGCCGCATCGCCGGGCATTATCAAATCCTTATCGTGTTGCAACACTAAAACGTTGGAATAAATTTCGCCGTCCTGTGATCACAACTTAATTAACAATAAAATCACGTTGATAGTCGTTGAATTTACCCGTTTCATGCGGCATTGATTCAATGGTAGTTTCATCGAGAAACTGCGCCGATTTCGTTTGCCCGTATTGCTACCGTCCAAGAAACACGGCGCTTTTCGGTCGTAAAAACTGCCTCTCGTGTAGATGACACCGTCGAAATCGTCGGCCGTCTCCAATTCGACCAGCATCGAATCGGAACCACATTTGAGACGGACGCTTCTGTAGCCTTTATCGGCCGGACCTATCACCATCTGATTACCGATGTCTTTCTGAAACAATTCTATTCTTTTCCGGTCGGAATCATTGCCAGTCGATTATGATCCGAGTCTTACCATCACCACGGACGGACGATATTAATAAAAATAATAAGTAAAATAACATTTCTTTATTGATTTTAATTGATTGATATGATAGAAAACCGCAAGTTGTGACCGAAACTAGAAATACTACTAGGATGGAGATCCCGTTAAGAGGTAATGAACTTGATGGCATTAATCACATCTCGTGGCTCTTCTTTTCGATTTTAATATATGGCAAAAATCGAGGAAATACGTAATTTAATACCTACTCAATGTATTTTTGGGAGTTAAAAGCTTTGAGAACGCTTCCATACAAAATTCCTTACTTGACTCGGTGGACAGGGCTTAGATATTTCAAATCTCCAACTCAAGCGACATCTAGTGACGATATTGTGGAACTCGAACAATCAATTTGGCAACGTGTTCTGTCAAATTTCGATGTTGTTTTGTTGATAATGATAATATAAATAAGACGAATTTCCTATAATTTACAATTAGATTAACTAATTTTTATCGTAATTAAATTTGATTAATAAAGATGACGTCGGCTCTGTACTTGGAACACTACTTGGATAGTAAGTTTCAAAAATTCAGCAACATAACCTTAATTATGGTCGGTTTTCAGGTTTGGAACATTTACCAACAGAATTACAGCGTAATTTTATATTAATGCGCGATTTGGATTCACGGGCACAAGTTTTAATGCAAACTATCGATGAAATCGCCGACGATTATCTAAGAAACAAGAAAAGTCAAGATGAAAAGAAGGAACAATTAGATAAGATACAATCATTATTTAATAAGGCTAAAGTAGACCGATTTCCGACAAATTAATATCGAAACAATACAATAGTCGATTTGTTATAGGAATACGGTGATGATAAAGTACAATTGGCAATACAAACTTATGAATTAGTCGACAAACATATAAGGCGTTTAGACAACGATTTGGCGCGATTCGAGTCAGAAATACAAGATAAGGCGTTGAATTCGCGCAATCAAGACGATCAATCCGTCGGCAAAAGTATTAATTCTATCCCGATTTTGATAATAATTCGAAATTAAATCGTTTTTAGAAGGTAGAAAGAAGACGAAAGATGGTAAAGGTGATAAAAAGAAACGTTCGGGTAATTCAAGTGATGAAGACTCCGCTGGTACCGTGCGCGGTTCGAAGAAGAAAAAACAGAAGAATTCCGGTACACAAGGTGGTTCGGGTAATGGTGGCGGTAGTGGTGGTAAAACAACAACAGACGGTTAGTTTAATTTATTTTGCATTGAATTTATTGATTAATTTGATTGAAATTTAGATGGTGTTTCGATATTGCCTGGTTTAGCTGGAATTGCACATCCGAGTGATGTGCTTGATATGCCCGTCGATCCAAATGAACCAACTTATTGTTTATGCCACCAAGTCTCCTATGGGGAGATGATCGGTTGTGATAATCCGGATGTAAGATTTCTATTTAAATTGATTTTTTTTAATAAACGTGGGTTTATAGTGCCCGATTGAGTGGTTCCATTTCGCTTGTGTCGGCCTTACAACTAAACCGAAAGGTAAATGGTATTGTCCTAAATGCACACAAGATCGAAAGAAGAAATAATCTGTTGTTGGTAAAAAATAAATTATTTCTATCATTATTATTACTATTAAGTTTCAAAATTGATTTTTTATAATTGTATAGATCTCGAATTCGTTTATATATAAAACAAGAAATCCCCAATAATTGACTTTGTTGTTAAAATTCATCATGAAAACTCCTCCCAGTATCGACCATTTTCGATTTTAGGAATAGATCCGGATGCGCTAAAATCTCATCTAACGATAACATATTATCGTGGTCGTTATCAGCCAATGCTAATAGGGCCTCAGCTTCATGTTCACTATGTCGCGGACTTTGTGGCGCGACGTAATGTAATAATTCCCGACGATCCGCTCGGCCATCGCCATTCAAATCGACGGACCTTCGAAATTCAGCCCGACGTTCGTTTTCGTCTTGTCGCACAATAACCGTCTCATCATCACTGCCTTTAAACAAAAACTTTATTGCTTGTTTAACAAAAATTAAAAGGAAACCTTCAGTTTGTAAAATTGCGAATTCATCTTCTGTCAACACTTCATCTCCATCTCGATCGAATTTATCGTACAATTCGTCGACTAAAGCCAAATGATTAGCGACACTAGATTCGGGATGGGTGAATGCTAGGAATTCGTCCAGTGTTAAAGCGTCCGGGTTCGATTTCGCCGCCTCCATCCACGACGCTTTATCGCGCATTATTTGCTCTAAAAACACAATTTTCGACAAATCACTAAACTACTACAATTCAATACCTTTAATAGATCTCTGTAGACCTTTGTGCCGTTTCTCGTCGTGATTCCTTACATACTTTTGACTGAAACCGCGTTTCTTTAGAAAATACGCGTGATATTCTTTCCAAGTGATCACGCCATTTCTTGGATCGTTATCTATAATTGCGAATAATGCATAATTGTTACTGATAGCTGTTGAGATGTGTTCAACAATTTTCTTTCGAATCCATTCGGATAGTTCTCTAGAATCTAATTTGTTATTCTTATCGATATCAGCTCTGTAAACAAGCCCGAATTTTGAGAATTTTTATTATCGCGTTTCAATAATTCACCTGATTTACTTTTGGAACACATCTTGTAGAATCTGATTTTGGTCTTTATTGTAATTGTCGTCATTATTCAAATTGATCAAATATTCATTTCTCTCGTTTAACAAATTATTCTCACCATCTCTCCGATCCGAATTAAAATTACTGTTCTTCATACGTATCTCGAAGGAGTCTTCCAATTTTTGTAGATTCAATTCTTTGCGTATTTTCGAATTAGGCTTTAAAGGAACTGATAACAACCATATCATTAGAAATAACGTTAAATAACACATAATTGGAACCGTATAGGACCATCGTAAGAATAGAAATTTTATGGCAATTTTGAGCATTTTCACTATTTTTTTGTAAGTATTTACGATCACATTGTTGAAATAATTGTACTCTTCGACGGAATTATTAAAATTACATGGAATATTGGCGAAAGTTGACCGATTTTGTGCCGTATATACGGTAAAATCGATTCAAAGAAAGCGGCACCGGCGCGAAAGGTTCGATGTATTGTTGGTTGCATAACAAGAAAATGTATACGGCAGTAGGCGTGCGTGCAACGCAATGAGGTAGTAGAGTACGCATCCCCTATACTTCTATAGGACAAATTTGGTCCTTATATGGGGAAATTTTAGCAGTTGGTCCTCACTCTTTCTAACTTATGAGTGTGTCGTTCAATAGGGACCTCCTTTTCTCAAGTCATGATTCATGACTCATGAATCATGATTTGAGAAAAGGAAGGCGATATGTTGGTGTCGTTTCAACATTGTAGTTCAATGGAAAAATCAATAGATGTCACTTTTATCATTGCAAAAGACCGAAAACTTTCAACAGTTTTTGTGGTTGCTTATAGAAAATTAATCTAAGTTGAAAATCACCTGAAATTTAATAAAGACCTACTTTTAAAGTTTATAATGCAAAATCACCTTTTCAAATCTCTATGATTTTTCTGTAAATTTACAATTGTTGAATAGAAAAGTAATAAATGTGCTTCTTTCCACACCACCTGTGAGGTAAAGCACACGGTGCGTTTTTTTTATAGTGGTATCCCCTGTAGGCCTAATCCACTATAGTATTGGATATATCCATCCTACATAATAATTATTTGCAACAAAGTAAAAATTAATTAGTTACGAAGCTATTGTCACCGTCATACCATTGCACAGGAAGTGATGTGGTCAATGCATCATTGTCACAATAATAACCTCAAACAATCAGCGAAGATATATGCGGTAGACCTCCTCACGATATGCGAATTACCTATCGCAATCTCTCGCTCCGAATACCGTACAATCCGTGAAAATATTTGAGCATTATTAGAGCGACTAGCGAAAAGACCACACCACAAACTGCACAGTGATATGATGGAGTCAATGCTTGGAAAATCGCAAAGTGATAGCTATCTGAAATAAAGGAAAAATTGATTACTTACGAAGCTATTGTCACCGTCAGATCATTGCGCAGGAAGTGATGAAGTCAATGCATCATTGTCACAATAATAACCTCAAACAATCAGCAAAGATATATGCGGTAGACCTCCTCACGATATGCGAATTACCTATCGCAATCTCTCGCTCCGAAAACCGCACAACCCGTGAAAATATTTGAGCATTATTAGAGCGACTAGCAAAAAGACCTCACCACAAACTGGACAATCATACGACGAAGTCAATGCTTGGATAATCGCGAAGTGCTAGTGATCTGAAATAAAGGAAAAATTGATTACTTACGAAGCTATTGTCACAGTCATATCATTGCACAGGAAGTGATGTGGTCAATGCATCATTGTCACAATAATAACCTCAAACAATCAGCAAAGATATATGCGGTAGACCTCCTCACGATATGCGAATTACCTATCGCAATCTCTCGCTCCGAAAACCGCACAACCCGTGAAAATATTTGAGCATTATTAGAGCGACTAGCAAAAAGACCTCACCACAAACTGGACAATCATACGACGAAGTCAATGCTTGGATAATCGCGAAGTGCTAGTGATCTGAAATAAAGGAAAAATTGATTACTTACGAAGCTATTGTCACAGTCATATCATTGCACAGGAAGTGATGTGGTCAATGCATCATTGTCACAATAATAACCTCAAACAATCAGCAAAGATATATGCGGTAGACATCCTCACGATATGCGAATTACCTATCGCAATCTCTCGCTCCGAATACCGTACAATCCGTGAAAATATTTGAGCATTATTAGAGCGACTAGCAAAAAGACCACACCACAAACTGGACAATCATACGACGAAGTCAATGCTTGGATAATCGCGAAGTGCTAGTGATCTGAAATAAAGGAAAAATTGATTACTTACGAAGCTATTGTCACAGTCATATCATTGCACAGGAAGTGATGTGGTCAATGCATCATTGTCACAATAATAACCTCAAACAATCAGCAAAGATATATGCGGTAGACATCCTCACGATATGCGAATTACCTATCGCAATCTCTCGCTCCGAAAACCGCACAACCCGTGAAAATATTTGAGCATTATTAGAGCGACTAGCAAAGAGACCTCATCACAAACTGGACAATCATACGACGAAGTCAATGCTTGGATAATCGCGAAGTGCTAGTGATCTGAAATAAAGGAAAAATTGATTACTTACGAAGCTATTGTCACAGTCATATCATTGCACAGGAAGTGATGTGGTCAATGCATCATTGTCACAATAATAACCTCAAACAATCAGCAAAGATATATGCGGTAGACATCCTCACGATATGCGAATTACCTATCGCAATCTCTCGCTCCGAAAACCGCACAACCAGTGAAAATATTTGAGCATTATTAGAGCGACTAGCAAAGAGACCTCACCACAAACTGGACAATCATACGACGGAGTCAATGCTTGGATAATCGCGACAACTGAACCTAGTAGTAGCGATGGATATATCCAATACTATCAACACCAATACCTATAAACTAACAAATAAAGACAAAACACCACAACATTAACCCACCTAATTCTATGTTAGTAGGATTTCATGCAATAGGAATGGTCATTCCCCGGGGAAGGATAATGGGAAATTTCAAGAGATTGAAGTTGATGACCTTCGAAGTCAATCTGAAACTCTGAAACATAAGAAACATTTTTTCGTTATAAATACAATGCACGTAAAACACATGCATAAATGTTCTAAAAAAGAAATGTTCAAATCAGATAAATACATACAAAAGGTTACCTGAAAATCACCTGAAAAAAAAAGAGATTTGAAGGGGAAGAATGATGGGAGGGTTGTACGTTGATGTACCTAACAAGTACCTAACAGGTGCCTAACAAGTACCTAACAGGTTTAGAATGCGCGTTCCCTATACCTACAATCGCGTGTTGTTCATTTACCGAACCGAACCGAACCGAACCGATGTTATTTTATATCCCGTTTTTATCTTGGGATATCCCTACTTGAAAGGACCGCGATGTAAATCAAAAAAGTACTTACCCCTCTGCTACAACGCCTCCTGTCCCACGCTGTTCAGACCTACTGTAATAAAACAGAAAAAAAAACCGTTAGTAATTGAAAAATAATTTAACTTGAAAAATTATTTTAATGATTATTTCATTTATAAACCAAGAATCCATTACACAAATATGGGATTAAATTATTAACGAAATAGAACAGAAAACTCATTTTTGATTAGAGTTTTTTGTTCAATTTCATTATTAATTACGATTGTTCAAATATTTCAACTTACCCTTTCGTTGACTTCTTATCGCCCAAATCCAAGGGATGACTTACTACCCACTCCTTCGTCCAGGTTGGCACCAACAGAAGCACTAACACCAACACCTTGTTTTAAACACGTACGTAAATTTATTTTTAAATTTTCAAAACGGTAACACCAACACTTTGTTTAAGAAATCGCGTTAATTTATTATTAAATTTTGTAAACGACAACACTTCAACGTTTAACAAAATACGAGGCACTTTGTTTTAAAAAATACGTGAATTATTGAATTTTAGAAACGGTAGCACTTCAACGGGGGCATCAAAATACGCGTCACTTTGTTTTAAAAATCGCGAGAATTTATTATTAAATTAAACAAAACCGATTTCACGACCGATTTTCGAAACGGTGTTAACATCTCGACGACGAAAATTCGAATGAACAAAAGGCAGGCACTGACAAGATTCGAAAATAACGTTAAGTAATCATTCCTTTGTTGTATTCTTATCAAAAATTGGCAAAAAAGTTGTTTGGCCGTACGTACAAGAGTACGTAACTTGTAATCGTGTCGTTTTTAACCCGCAAAAAACAAGATAACTTAAAAGTGTTAGTTTACGTAACGCTAAAATTATAAAATTCTAGAATATTGTAGATTTTCTAAATAATAAATTTAAATATAATATTCAAATATTTCGTATTTACGGTGATTTCTACCAAATTTCTAGGTTCTAAATAGTTTGAAAATTGGATAAGATTGTTTAAATATTTTTCTTTGATATTTTAGCTGCAAAATTAAATAAAAAATAATCGCAAAAATTATAGTATTGCAAAAATTATAGTATTGTAAAACACGGAATGATTAACTAAGAATTAAGTTCCAAAGTAGATTAATGGGGTGTAAATTAGCATCATATTCTATAAAATGATGCTAATTTAGAAACATACGAACATACCGCGCGTTTCAATTAAATGTTGCTATCTCTAAGGAAACACGTATAATTTGATGAACGATTTGAAAAAACAAAGATTTACAAAAGCTTCCTTGGAGATGCTTTCATCAAAACTTGAATCCCGTAGCCCATTTGCAAGTTGGTCAAAAAAAGCTAGTTTTACAAGGCTGCGATTCTTGAAACCGACATTTTGTGCCAATATTATTCACCTAATTTTATACAACCAGCAGTACTTTTAAATTAGTATAGATGCCTACCACCATATGTGGACACGTTTTTTGACTGGATGATCACTCTACTACTTCATTGGGACTCGACAATCAGGTAGTAGAGTGATCATCCAGTTAAAAAACGTGTCCACATATGGTGGCAGACATCTAGGATAGTACAGACGCAAACGAATTGAAGCAGTTCATCGACAACTGATGAACTGGTCGTTTACATCTAATGTAAACAAGTATTGCTGGTTGTATAAAATTAGGTGTATAATGTTGGCACAAATAAGATTGTCGTGCATTATAGACTTTTAAAATGAGTCTTTATTAAATTTCAATTATTTTCAGCTTAGATTAATTTTGCAACGATAAAGGTGACATCCATTGATTTCTCCATCGAACTACAATATTGAAACGACACTAACATATCGCCTTCCTTTTCTCAAGCCAAGATCGATCTTGACCTGAGAAAATGAGGTCCCTATTGAACGACATACTCATAAGCTGGAAAGAGTGAAGACCAACTGTCAAAATTCCCCATATGAGGACCAAATTGGTCTTATACAAGTATAGGGGTAGGCACTCTACTAAATCCCTCATTGCACACAATGATACATCTACTATATCTGTCTCTGTTCATACTTTTTTGAACAGATTCTCGGTAATGCAGATTATTTGGCTGAATCAAGAAGCTGCCCTACGTTTACAAACTCATAGGCTAGTGCGAAGAGGAATTGCGTGGCATACATGGTACTATTCAAAGTAACTAATGCTGATGGATAATGACCAACGAAATTCGTTATAATATCACTATGTATTTTAACATCAATTGTATTCTGTTCATCATCTTCAATTTTTATCACTAATCTATATTCCTGTTCAATTTTTGTAATTTTTTCAGCGATTGCTTTGAATTTTACTATAATCTTAAATAGTTTACGACTAATACAATTCTTATTCTCCAACAATTTTTTTATTGTAATCAAATTGGACTTTGTTTCTTGTTTCTATTGTTGTTTATTATCGTCAGCGTTGTCAACGATTTTATCAACTTGATTTAAATGAGTATCAATATCGATATTATCAAAGAAATCACCATCTCATCCATTTGTTGTTATTGCTGTTACAACTTGATTACTAGCCGGATTCTCATTTAAATGCTCTCGTTCAGCTTCAAGTAAACAATCAATTTCTTCCGCAATCTTCCTCTCATCTTCTGTTATTAATTGCCGTTGATTGAAACTGTCTTGTGCATTCCTAGTCGGCTCAATTCTTATTTCTTCAACGATAGCAGTCTGTTCTATTTGTTGTGGATTTGGATTCAACGGTAGATTCAAATGTTTAGCTAAAACATTCTCGGCAGCATTTGTTACTAGCAATTCCCCAACATGACTGGTCAACCACGACGTACGTACAGTGATTGGTCCAATAAGACGTAATTTGATGTCTGACATTAAATTAACATTCAACATTGGTATTGTTCAATATTCAGTAGCTTGTCTCTCTTGTACACCATCAGTTAATGCCAATTGCAACATACGTTTACTGTCAATCTTCTCATCGATATGATCATTGTTTTTTCAATGGATCATTCTTGTTGCGTAAATTCTGTAATTGTCACAATTTCAGTTTTGGTACATCGGTAATTTCCATCAATTGTAAACAATAAATATCCGTTAATGTAAAATGAGTTTTTAATGATTAGTTTTTAGGCAAAATTTCCAATTCTACATCACGTAAATCTAGCAAAAACCGTTGTTCGTAGACTTGAGATTGTAATTGATTTTGTGTATAATTATTTGTTAATACTTCATCTTTACACCATTTTATACAACTCTCCAATCATACATCAGACAATTTTATATTTTGTGACGTGAAAAACCGTTTTATTTTTGAATTATTTCATAATTAAGCGACATTGTATTGTAATTTGAGGTTAGGTTGAATCGACGTAAATTACGAATTGAAAATTTAAGTCAAAATGCAATGTTGCCATATTCACTGATTTTTCAGCAAGTTTTTCCTCTAGTAATTCTTTTCACTAGATTTTAAGGAAATGCGACTGTTTTTCTTCTATTTTGGAGTTTTAAAGTGGAAAAAAGAGCATATTTTACCAAAACAATAACATTTATTTTGATTTTACACAAACTTTGAAATAATTTTAATAAATTTAGCGTAATTCTTGACTTGTGAACACATATTTTAGGATTTATTTAATAGAGGTGTAAAATATCATCGTACTGACTTAAACTAATAATTAAACAATGAAAAATCGAAAAAAGTCTACTTCAGGGGATGATTTAATTACGAACCACGATAATATTATTCCAAATTATCCCTAATGTAACTGTACTGTACTGTTTTCAAGCCTAACGAGTTTCCTCAATTAATTTACCCTTTGATAATTTTACTATCTTGCATTTTAATCATTCCAAGTCATTCCCAATTTAACCACTATTTTTAATTCTAATTACCTCTTTTTATAGTGCCTGATTAAACTTGCTTTTTAAGTTTGGTTGTTATAAGTGATTTGTCATAAAGTAAGGATTGTTGTTCGAATAAAAATATTATTTGAATTACTGAAAAATGTAGCAACGTTCAATTTGTTTAATAGGAATAAATAATGCTTTTAATTTTCAACAAATTCAATTTTTTTTAAATATATAAATTTTAGTGATTTTTGAAGCAAATTTAATCATATTTGGTCTAGATTGAAACAAGAAAGCATTAAAAGAGCCGGTATAAGATCAATATTCAGTTAAAATAATTAAAATAACCTTCGAAATTATAAAACAACTAATAAATTCCAAAGTAAATAAAAATCTACGGATTTTTGCCATTTAGAGCCGGCAACATCTCAAAAATAAATTCAGTTTGATGAAATTCTCGCCGTAATAGATCTATCTCTTTTCAATATATTAGATTCGTATTTTCTATCTTTGTTGTTGAAATTTGTTGTTGACAGTTTACAATTTCCATAACCTCAAACTTTTATGATTGTAAAATTTTATTTTCGAAAAATTCGCTACTACTCTACTCAACTCTGATTTACAAAAAATGGAAAAATTTTGGACTTTCATCAAAGGAAAATGTTTGGAAATGTGTCCTAAAGAAGGAATGAAAATATAAGATTGAGGTTATGTTTACCTGCGTCCAAAAAGAAACAAGTTTATTTTCAAGAATAAAGAGGTAAAATGAGAATTTATTGCATGTATTAGAAATGGTACCAGGTGCTGAACATAATCGTCTGCTGCTGCGAAATCATTGAGCAATGAAAATAATTTACGACCACCTAAAATCTTACCAAAAACAATCAGCTGCTTATTTGAGTAATCTATAACAACCCTTAATAATAACATTTATTAACACTGAATATAATTTTTTAGAGTAGTTGTTGTCCTATTATTATGGCCCATAAAATACGAATTTATTGCAGATAGATTACTTACAATCGGATCGGATACGATCATTCAGAATGTATCGTTAGACGATTCAATAAATTTACTCCAACCGATGTATATGCAGCCTATAAATTAAGTACTTAACAGGAATCATTTACAGCAGGAGTGTTTAAAGAAATTATTAAACTGCTATGATTGTTACGAAATAAATCAACATAACGAGAAACTAATTGAAGATAGAGTAGAAGTTAAAGCTTTATATTTAATCTTCAATACTGTTAACGAAGAAGCACTCTATAAGTATAACATTTATTCTGCTTTGATTATCAAAAATAATATTAATATTTTACTAATCCTATATTGAAATTATCGTTAGCTAATATCTGAAACGATTGGTAGAAAAAATGTTAGAATTATACCGAAATTGCCGGCAATATTAGTAGCAGTAGCTTGATTACATCTGTCTGAAATAAGAAGGTAACCTTTTTTTAAGTATTTATAATACTGAATTAATTTAATTTAGGAAAAGTTTACCGATGGTGTGTCAAGCTTATTGTAGTCAATCATTTAGATTTTCCATTAGAAGACTTGGAAAAAATTCTAATTTGTGGTTCACATGAACAAATTGTTAAAGAATTGAAATATTACTGTTGGTTGATCGTAATTTATTTTAACAAGAAATGTGTAATTGATAAGAAAACAGTTCCTCCAATACACGAATGTATGGTAGAAGACAAGTATAGAAACAGTTCATAAATTATTGTTAGACTGAATTTTTTATAAAATAAATTTCTGAATTTTGTTCATTCAAACTACCAGCACTTTTATGGAAGAAAAAACTTTCAAGCTCTTGGGGAAAAAATTTGATAACATGAGCAAATTTTTACAAATTTTAGCAAAATCTGTTGATAAAGAGGCATATTTATTACTTTTGAATTAATGCCAATGACAACAGATCCGTATTGAGATGATGAACGGGCATCCACCATTTTTCCTTATAATTAAATCTAATTATAATCTTATCTCTTTATTCACGTATAAATGCTTCTATAATATTAATAACAATTAATTCTTATAACGAATAGAAATGGGTCGCTGTTGACGATTGTAATTCGATTTGTCCCATTTTAAATTGTAATCTTTCACTTTATCGGGTAGTATTTCTGAATGTATTGTTGGTGGGAAGTTATGACAGTTTTGTAAACGCACTTGCAAATGTCCAGGTAGCTAAAATATTAAATTTTTATCATTGTAATTCTCATGATTCTCCAGGGACGCATCAAGAACTAAATGGAAGTTACAATTTATAACAAACTAAGTGGACAAGATATTTTTTTCGCCAAAAATAGCGGTAAGTGATAAATCTAATTGTAAGTTAATTTCTCATATTATTGACCAAAATCGACGACTAAAGCCGTCTGAATATCATTTTCGAAGCATCCCTGTATCATTAAAATAGCATTTTTATACTTGAATTTGGTTAGAACAAAGTACTGGTAGAAGTTTAGCAATGAAAGTTGAGTGGCACTCTAGTAGAGCTTCTAAAATACTCAAAAAATGGAGAGTCACTATTTCGCTTAACTAAAAACGAAATTACATAGTTTTGTTTAATTGTTAATTGATTAATTAAATGATCACCATTTTTTATTGTTGTATTAATTGGAGTATACACGGTGTTATTTTACCCCAAAATTCGAATAATCTATTCATAGTTACATTATAAGCTTCCGTTATCGGCATGTGTGTATTTAAACTTTGTTCTAAATAGACTGTCCACAGTTGGCATAAAATGAATGTATGAAATAAGGAAGACATATGTAGGACGGATGTTTTCGGTTGTTCAGCAAATCCGGCCATTATTGTTTGTATATGATCAGCTATTTGACGTGAAGCCTCCTGTGGTATCGGTTGACTGGAATTTTGCGTTTGATTGACACCATGTAATGAGAGAAACGAAAAAAATTAATGTTGGAAGCATCCTTAAGTCATTCTGTGTCATTTGACATATGCAACTCCTTTTTGAAAGTTGCGACAAAGTCAGAAACGAGCGTCCTTTGACCAACTTTCAAACAAGTTACGAGGTCCAAATTTTGCTAAAATAATCAGGGATCCTCCTACAAAATCTTGAAAAAAATTTCAGATAACTCTCCAAATAATGGCAATTGCCGTAAGAACTTATAATCCGTGATGACCCACTTGGTATATCAAATAAAGTACCGACCTTATGCTGGGAAGTTTGTGTTATTTTGAAAATAGAAATCATAAAACTATAATGGCGTAATATCATCGAATGTGTTCAATATAAATTGCATTCTTAAGTACATTTTCAAGTTGTTGTAGAACAGAACTCCACAACGGAGTATTCGAAACTAACGCAATTTCTAATGGTAAACAATTCAAATAACAGGCCATATTCTGAAGAATTGTTGGTAAAGTTTCCAGTGGTAATGTTTTCTTCGACATTAACGTCTAAAATTTTATAATTACAAAAAAATTATATGCAAGCTTTATTTGAAGAACCTCCAGTAATATTTTTTCTACCAATCGTTTCAGATATTAGCTAACGATAATTTCAATATAGGATTAGTAAAATATTAATATTATTTTTGATAATCAAAGCAGAATAAATGTTATACTTATAGAGTGCTTCTTCGTTAACAGTATTGAAGATTAAATATAAAGCTTTAACTTCTACTCTATCTTCAATTAGTTTCTCGTTATGTTGATTTATTTCGTAACAATCATAGCAGTTTAATAATTTCTTTAAACACTCCTGCTGTAAATGATTCCTGTTAAGTGCTTAATTTATAGGCTGCATATACATCGGTTGGAGTAAATTTATTGAATCGTCTAACGATACATTCTGAATGATCGTATCCGATCCGATTGTAAGTAATCTATCTGCAATAAATTCGTATTTTATGGGCCATAATAATAGGACAACAACTACTCTAAAAAATTATATTCAGTGTTAATAAATGTTATTATTAAGGGTTGTTATAGATTACTCAAATAAGCAGCTGATTGTTTTTGGTAAGATTTTAGGTGGTCGTAAATTATTTTCATTGCTCAATGATTTCGCAGCAGCAGACGATTATGTTCAGCACCTGGTACCATTTCTAATACATGCAATAAATTCTCATTTTACCTCTTTATTCTTGAAAATAAACTTGTTTCTTTTTGGACGCAGGTAAACATAACCTCAATCTTATATTTTCATTCCTTCTTTAGGACACATTTCCAAACATTTTCCTTTGATGAAAGTCCAAAATTTTTCCATTTTTTGTAAATCAGAGTTGAGTAGAGTAGTAGCGAATTTTTCGAAAATAAAATTTTACAATCATAAAAGTTTGAGGTTATGGAAATTGTAAACTGTCAACAACAAATTTCAACAACAAAGATAGAAAATACGAATCTAATATATTGAAAAGAGATAGATCTATTACGGCGAGAATTTCATCAAACTGAATTTATTTTTGAGATGTTGCCGGCTCTAAATGGCAAAAATCCGTAGATTTTTATTTACTTTGGAATTTATTAGTTGTTTTATAATTTCGAAGGTTATTTTAATTATTTTAACTGAATATTGATCTTATACCGGCTCTTTTAATGCTTTCTTGTTTCAATCTAGACCAAATATGATTAAATTTGCTTCAAAAATCACTAAAATTTATATATTTAAAAAAAATTGAATTTGTTGAAAATTAAAAGCATTATTTATTCCTATTAAACAAATTGAACGTTGCTACATTTTTCAGTAATTCAAATAATATTTTTATTCGAACAACAATCCTTACTTTATGACAAATCACTTATAACAACCAAACTTAAAAAGCAAGTTTAATCAGGCACTATAAAAAGAGGTAATTAGAATTAAAAATAGTGGTTAAATTGGGAATGACTTGGAATGATTAAAATGCAAGATAGTAAAATTATCAAAGGGTAAATTAATTGAGGAAACTCGTTAGGCTTGAAAACAGTACAGTACAGTTACATTAGGGATAATTTGGAATAATATTATCGTGGTTCGTAATTAAATCATCCCCTGAAGTAGACTTTTTTCGATTTTTCATTGTTTAATTATTAGTTTAAGTCAGTACGATGATATTTTACACCTCTATTAAATAAATCCTAAAATATGTGTTCACAAGTCAAGAATTACGCTAAATTTATTAAAATTATTTCAAAGTTTGTGTAAAATCAAAATAAATGTTATTGTTTTGGTAAAATATGCTCTTTTTTTCCACTTTAAAACTCCAAAATAGAAGAAAAACAGTCGCATTTCCTTAAAATCTAGTGAAAAGAATTACTAGAGGAAAAACTTGCTGAAAAATCAGTGAATATGGCAACATTGCATTTTGACTTAAATTTTCAATTCGTAATTTACGTCGATTCAACCTAACCTCAAATTACAATACAATGTCGCTTAATTATGAAATAATTCAAAAATAAAACGGTTTTTCACGTCACAAAATATAAAATTGTCTGATGTATGATTGGAGAGTTGTATAAAATGGTGTAAAGATGAAGTATTAACAAATAATTATACACAAAATCAATTACAATCTCAAGTCTACGAACAACGGTTTTTGCTAGATTTACGTGATGTAGAATTGGAAATTTTGCCTAAAAACTAATCATTAAAAACTCATTTTACATTAACGGATATTTATTGTTTACAATTGATGGAAATTACCGATGTACCAAAACTGAAATTGTGACAATTACAGAATTTACGCAACAAGAATGATCCATTGAAAAAACAATGATCATATCGATGAGAAGATTGACAGTAAACGTATGTTGCAATTGGCATTAACTGATGGTGTACAAGAGAGACAAGCTACTGAATATTGAACAATACCAATGTTGAATGTTAATTTAATGTCAGACATCAAATTACGTCTTATTGGACCAATCACTGTACGTACGTCGTGGTTGACCAGTCATGTTGGGGAATTGCTAGTAACAAATGCTGCCGAGAATGTTTTAGCTAAACATTTGAATCTACCGTTGAATCCAAATCCACAACAAATAGAACAGACTGCTATCGTTGAAGAAATAAGAATTGAGCCGACTAGGAATGCACAAGACAGTTTCAATCAACGGCAATTAATAACAGAAGATGAGAGGAAGATTGCGGAAGAAATTGATTGTTTACTTGAAGCTGAACGAGAGCATTTAAATGAGAATCCGGCTAGTAATCAAGTTGTAACAGCAATAACAACAAATGGATGAGATGGTGATTTCTTTGATAATATCGATATTGATACTCATTTAAATCAAGTTGATAAAATCGTTGACAACGCTGACGATAATAAACAACAATAGAAACAAGAAACAAAGTCCAATTTGATTACAATAAAAAAATTGTTGGAGAATAAGAATTGTATTAGTCGTAAACTATTTAAGATTATAGTAAAATTCAAAGCAATCGCTGAAAAAATTACAAAAATTGAACAGGAATATAGATTAGTGATAAAAATTGAAGATGATGAACAGAATACAATTGATGTTAAAATACATAGTGATATTATAACGAATTTCGTTGGTCATTATCCATCAGCATTAGTTACTTTGAATAGTACCATGTATGCCACGCAATTCCTCTTCGCACTAGCCTATGAGTTTGTAAACGTAGGGCAGCTTCTTGATTCAGCCAAATAATCTGCATTACCGAGAATCTGTTCAAAAAAGTATGAACAGAGACAGATATAGTAGATGTATCATTGTGTGCAATGAGGGATTTAGTAGAGTGCCTACCCCTATACTTGTATAAGACCAATTTGGTCCTCATATGGGGAATTTTGACAGTTGGTCTTCACTCTTTCCAGCTTATGAGTATGTCGTTCAATAGGGACCTCATTTTCTCAGGTCAAGATCGATCTTGGCTTGAGAAAAGGAAGGCGATATGTTAGTGTCGTTTCAATATTGTAGTTCGATGGAGAAATCAATAGGTGTCACCTTTATCGTTGCAAAATTAATCTAAGCTGAAAATAATAGAAATTTAATAAAGACCCATTTTAAAAGTCTATAATGCACGACAATCTTATTTGTGCCAACATTATACACTTAATTTTATACAACCAGCAATACTTATTTACATTAGTTTAGATGTAAACGACCAGTGCATCAGTTGTCGATGAACTGCTTCAATTCGTTTGCGTCTGTACTATCCAAGATGTCTGTCACCATACGTGGACACGTTTTTTGACAGCATGATCACTCAACTACCTCATTGGTGCAACCCAATGTTTAACCTACGATTTCTTGCTTGCCTTTGGACAATGAGGTACCTAGAGTGCGCATCCCGTATACTTGTATAAGACTAATTTGGTCATCATATGGGGAAATTTTTAGTTATTCCTCACTCTTTCTAACTTATGAGTGTGTCGTTCAATAAGGACCTCCTTTTCTCAAGCTTTGGTCGACCAAAGCTTGAGAAAGGGAAGTCGATATGTCTGCCACAATACGTGGACACGTTTTTTGACCAGATGCGCACTCTAGGTACCTCATTGCCCTTGGTGGGGGCTACAACAATCTAAAATATATTTTTAAACAGAGCATCCCTTGTTGCATCCAATGGTCTTTCAGTTTTTCAAAATGTTGATATAATTTTGAATTAGACAAAAATTTTGCAGCATTTTTTTCGCCGCTAAAAGCGCGAAGGGCTAATATAAGGGTGGTAAATTTAAATTAAAAATGTATTATTTTAATATTAATTACAAAGATTTATTTTTTCTTCTCCTCCTTCTTGGCATCTTTCTCCTTTTCTTTTTCTTTACTCTCTTTCTTCGCCTCCTCTTTCTTACCCTCTTCAGCATCCCGATTCGTTAGTTTATTGTTGATCAAATTGTGTAAAGCAATAATGGAACGTACCATTGCCGCCAAATACACCACCAACATTTGATCGTTATTTTTAACATAGAACGCTTTATTGAACGTTTCTTGGCTAATATCCGGTAATAAATTGAAAATATCTTGCAACTGATAGATGATCTGATGATTAATCGGTAATTTTTCTTCACTAACTTGTACAAGATAATCGCGTATCTCCCTCAATTGTGAATGTAACCCTTTCAGGCCCAATAACTGATTCGTGATACGTTGCGACAATGTCCCGACGGTTGTATCTTTGATATCGCGCAATAGATGTTCAACACCGACCTCTTCAGCTTCTTCAGCACCGATTTCACTGGGTACATGTTCGAAGGTTTTTGATGTGGGCGAACCATCATCATGCACCTCTTCAACTGCTTGGTAAGCTTCAGTCGGTATGCCTAAATCTTTCGGTTTGGCATCGATGATAACCAGCACGGAATTCGGACAATAACGGCGGATTAATTCGTTGATAGCAATATCGTTTTGGTGTAATTTAGGGCCGGTGTGGTACCAACCAACGACTCGTTCACGAGCGTTCACCTTTTTGAACATTCCGTACATATTTTCAAGGTAATCATGATCCAGAAACCATACAGATTTATCTTTGTCGTCCTCATCGAAGGGTACTGTTGGAATTTGTTGTAGTTGAGTTGTTATCAAGAAAATGCAAAGTAATTCTAACCTGCAAAACTGTTGGATACATCCAAGACGCCTTTGGCCCGCCAGCAGCCCAATAAAACACCAACTACACGTTTCTGGTTACCAATTTTGCCCATACGATTAAAATGGTCGACAACACTTAATAAAACAAGGGGGTGAACCACCACTTTGGTGGTTGTGACTTCTTGACTCGGCATCTTTTCTTCTGTTGATGACAGTAAAAAAAATTATTGACAATTGACAATCAATTGGCAATACTAAGTAAATAAAATTCCCTAGAAAATTCAAAAATTGACAATTGACCATTACGAAAGTCCCCAGAAAATTCAAAAATCATGGCGCGAATAAATTAAAACACCAAAATAAATTTCAAAACAATTTATTGTTAAAAAAATAATTATTTTTGTTTATTTTTAGCTAAATTAACACTCTCTTCGAAATACTGATTCGGATGGTTAATACCGCCAGTTACTGGAGCTTTCCCATGGACGATTTCAAAATATTTACTACAAGCTACCTGATAATGGCCATTAGCTACTAATTCTCGGACTTCTTCAACGCCTTCAAACAAAAAATTAAAATATTCAATTAAATTAACAATAAAATTCGCACCTTCCGAACTAAATCCGTATTCGATCATTTTCTGTTTTAAAATAGCCGGATCCCAGTGCCGAAACGGACATCCGTGGTGCTCCCCAGGCCCGACATTGTACATTATGATTTTAATACAACTGTGCGGCGAGTAATTTGTCATGTTGCCGACTTTACCGTATTGATGCTTAATGTTGTAAACGTAGCCTTTCTCGAATTTACCCGAATCCATGATTTTTGTGAACTCTTCACGCCAAAATTCCAGTGCATCGTCGTACGACAGACCGATGCCTTTCAAAAACAGGCCGTATTGCAGCCGACAACCGTGCTTCAAATGGTGATTAGCACGTAGAACTTCATGAATGTGTCGCATACACAACGGGAAATGTTTCTTTGAAGATGCATCCAGTTCAGATGGGGCGATACTGTTGTCTTTATCATTGCGAATGGTGTAAGTTTTTCCAGTGTACATGTTGTGTAAATTCTCCAAGAGTGGAGAAATCCGTTCGTCATCGAACATTGACATGCGATGGTGGTAAAACTGCAAAATAAGTTTAAAATTAACTGAAATTATAAAGAAATTTGATTTACATTGAGAGATTCGTTCAGTTTAGCTCGAAAATGCGATAGAACACACAAAACTAAATCGTTGGATGCAACATAAGCATCACCAGATTTGAGGAAAGTCTTCCGGCTCCTCACCAACGAACAAACTTCAACGAACGGAACCTTATAGAATTCAATCGTTTCAAATGTACCACCGCCGAAAAATCCGCCCGTTGACGCCAACAATTCCTCTTTAATCGACAATTTCTCATCGTCAGATATCGCAGTATACGCCAAATTATTCAACTGGAGGAACTTCTTGATGCTCTGGTGAGACTGTACGGAGAATTTCAAACGGAACCATTCCAGCTCACGAGTCAAAAACCATCGGCGTAAATCTTCCGAACGACAGTAAGCTAGACGCAATATAAAATGCGAAATATGATCAGCCCGTCTAGCTTGGATGTCTTGGTCTGTATTGCCCGAAAAACCGCCCATTGAACGTACGTATTTCTTCAAACCAGCTTTGGTTAAGTCGTCTTTTATACATTGTCGCCAATCGTCCGTGAACGGTTTATGGTTTTTTAAAGCGGCCTGTTCAATAATTCGCAATAGTTGTAAACGTTCAACAGCTAAATCTTCGAATTCGTTCAAACTTATCGAGCTCCCTGGTGGTAGTTGGTAAAAACTTAAATCGTGCGGATAGAGGTGATTCAAAGAGTCACTGACCACAAATTTGTGTAATTTACGCCGTCTTGCTGTTGTATCCATTAATAATTTCAATTTAATCTGTAATAGACGAATTGTTATTTTTTTGAGGTTAATTAGTTCCCGCCGAATTCAAAATATAGGTTATACAATAGTGCCAACTACAAGTATGGCGGTTAAAATTACTAACAATTAGGCGGCAATTTCAAAAATAACGAGCGCTGAATTGGTATTTTTATTGAATGTACACCACGCACAAAACAAGCAGATCAGATATTTTTGTTAAAGTATAAACAGTCTAATATGTCAATTTTATTCGTTCCGAATTCGTATAATTGACGGTGGTTACAATAAAACTATACATGGGGGATGATCCGGGCATTAGACTATCTAAATTAATTATAAAATAACAATTAAAATCAACAATAATAAGTTGACGTTTATTGAATTTAACAGTTCAACATTAAAGCGTTTTATTTTCTTCTATTATCCAAACAATGTTCTCTCTATTGTACAACACATGTCGCTCTCGTTTATGTTTATTTCATTTGAATTTACCAGTATAATAGTTTCATTATCGATCCTAAATATTTAATTTACATAAAGAGGAAATAAATGGTGATGATAGTAGTTGGAGGAATACAGAAACAATTCAAGAAAAATTAACAAATCAAATTCTGTTCACACTATCACAGTATTCCAAATATATGCATATTTTTTTATTTTCACGTTAATTCAGAAGCCTGAGCAAACACGTTCGCACAGTAATACTGAAATTGGGCCAATTTTACAAATATAACTATACATAGCAAACAAGCGGAGATAATGAGTCAACACAATTATCCTCTCAGAATAATTGAGAGTACACTTTTTTATATAAACAAAGAAAATTAAAAATACACAAATCAAACCACCATTATTTTAATAGAAGGGAGGAGAAATTATAATTTATCATAATGAAAAGGACACTTTCAACCAACACCCGTTGCCAGGCCTATACCCTTAACAAAACTAAAATCCTCAATGGAGTTTTCGTCATTTGATTTCATCAAAATACTCCACACCCAACGTTCGGAAATTCTAATGGAAATTGAGAGTATTTTGATTTGAATACTGGACGACACATGAATTAATCAATTAATAAAGAATCAAGATTTCAAATAATAATAGATATTCTCAACTATAACTAATATGTTCATAATTATTATATGTACACATATCTAAAAAAATACATTGCAAGAAAAAATATTATCTTAATTGATATAGTTTCAATCTAAAGATATACATATATACAAACATCAGCATCGTCATTATCCCACTGGTAATAATCTCTAAAAATAAAATATTACAATCGATTGATTTATTTGTAGTAATTATGGTGGTGATGGCGGTGTGTTAAACGATGATTTTCGTCAATTTTTTGTGTGGTAATAAGAAATACAACCACACTTAAATAGGTTGTAGTAGATTAGAAACGACATGCAATAATTGTTATCGATGGTAAACTCTTATACTACCAAAATTCTCTTTAATCATCAATATAATAATTAAGCTCAAGATATTATTAAAAGATATTGTCATGTAATCAGTAAGTATTAATTTAAGATAGGACAAGTTAATTTTATTTTGAAAAATTCTAATATTTCTACGACGTATCCCTAAAATTATAAAATATTAAAGTTTTTCGTTTAATTTTAAATAACAATAATAACAAACCTTGTTACTTTATCCATAACAGTTTTGAGTCTCTGTTCGGTAACAGTCGGTACTAATTTTTTAATCATTTCACTAATAAACGTCTCTGTAATACCAGGACTTGTACGTTCAGCAATTTCAAAAGCATTCTTCAATTCTTCAATAGCATCCGATGATCTATGCGTTGATGTATCAGTTGATGAACGCCCATTGTAATGATGTTTACGTTGTAACTAAAATTTATTTCATCAATAATAATATTATAAATATCGATTAATAAATACTTCAGTTATTAATGGATAGATAACACTTGATAAACACGGTGAACGACTATCATTCTTTCCACTATTACTTGAATTATTTGAATGTTCTCTTGTTAACGATCGACGATTTGATTTCTTTTCAATTTCAACAATATCATTACCACCAACATTTCCTCGATGATCCAGCGGACTTAATTCTCTCGATAATCGTTTTTCACGTTCTTTTAATAAATCACGATGATCACGTTGTTGTTCTTTATCAATCATCTGTTGATGTTGAGAATCACGATGATCTTTTCTATTATCAGATGATTGTTGAACTACTGGCTGGATTCTTGACTAAAAATAATAATTAAGAAATTGTTATTATAAAATGATAATAACTTACTGGTGTTGCTTTATCAATAGGTCGATAGTGGTTTAAATTTGAATCTTTTGGTGGTGATTTGGCTGCTATTGTCGTCGGTCCAGAACCGTTTTGTATTTTATTTGTTATTTTATTATGATTTACTGTTAGATCTTCAGCTGGTACTTTAATCGAATGGTTTCCTTTAACTGTCATTATCCATGGATCGTCTAAATCACTTTCAGGTTTAGGTTCTTCTCTAAAATTGATTTGATTTTTAAATTGTTATAAAATAAATTAAGATAAACTATACGAATCGGAATTTTCAGATTCAGTTTCACTCTCTTCACTTCTTGTACATTTCCATTTCTTGTATCGATCAATTAAATCTATAAGATATGAGTTTTTCTTTGCCTTCCTAATGAACGGATATTTGAGCAATTCTTTGGCTGTAGGTCTCTAAAATATTTTAAAATAAATTTAATTATTTTTAATATTTTGTTGAAATCTTACATTTTCTGGATCTTTATTAAGACAAGCTTCAACGAAATCTTTAAATTGTTTCGTATAACTACCAGTCAATTGTGGTGGATTATTTTTCGGTATTAAAAATAAAACTCTCATTGGATGTAATTCAGAATTAGGTGGTTCACCTTTAGCTAATTCAATTGCTGTTATACCTAAACTCCATATATCAGCTTTTGAATCATATGCTGATTGTTTTATAACTTCTGGTGCCATCCAAAATGGTGTACCAACAAATGTATTACGTTTACTTGTTGTATTTGTTAATTGTCCAGCAACACCAAAATCAGCTAATTTCACATCACCCATTTCACTTAATAATACATTTGCTGCTTTTATATCACGATGTAATTTACGTTCACTATGTAAATAATCTAAACCTTTTAATACTTCACGTAATATTATTGCTATATGCATCTCTTCGAAATTACCAGCTTTCATTAGATCTAGAGCTGAACCACCACCTAAATATTCCATAATAATCCATAATTTTGTACCCTGTAATAATAATAATAAAAAAATTCAACAAATAATTTGAATGAAACTGCACCTTTAATGATGTCATAAAATAACGTCACGTACCATATGTTCATTAATTACTATTATTATAACGATAATTTATCTTTAATTACCTTAAGATAGGAGCCGTAATATTTGGTAACATATGGACTGTCACATTGTGACAGTACCATAATCTCTTGTTGTATATCTTCGATTTCATCTTCAGCTTCTTCTAAATCGATAATTTTGATTGCTACTACTTGTGTTGTACGATTATCGATACCTTTAAATACTTCACCAAATGAACCTTTACCAATACGTTCCTGTTTTGTAAATATCAATTCTGGATCGACCTTCTGAAATTATAAAATAAAAGATTCGATTGAAAACATTATAAATATCTTATCTTTTTTTGTTGCGTGTGATTCATACAATAGGTATGGAATTATTAATAAGTTTTTGGACAAAAAAAACGTACGTGAATTAGGGTCTCTTATTCTTTTATATGGAAATTTTCTCATTAGTTTGTTTTTTCTGTTGAAAACATCAAGTATATTTATTTTGTCATAATAAACGAAATAATTTAATAATTGCTGGATAATTAACTCTAAATAGAAAATATGACAAATGGTTTACTTTTACTTGAAATATTTGAAAGAAAAATAGTAAAAAAGCATCGTTTTTGCTCTTCTTTGTCTAGTACCGCTATTAAAGAGTAACTTTCTCTTTTCACATTGAAATATTTGTTAATACTACTATTTTTATACTACTATGAAGTTGAAATTTAAATAATTTAATCATTTTATATAATCTTATTACATACATATAGGTATAGATATAGAATAATAAAAATAGAAACCGACAATTTCACACAATTTGTTGTAATCCAATAAAAAGAAAGACACAAGAAACCTTTCATTTAAATACAATCCATTTGTACTATACGATTTCCTCTTATTAAAATAATTTTATAAACAGTTACAATAATTCAACCGACTTACAGAAGCAAATGAATTTCTATTATTTTGATGTTGTTGGTGAAATAAATTAACATCATTAGGACCAGCCCATGAAGCTGGTCGTATGTTCCATTTTTTATTACCACCTAAGAAACCACCTTTCGTTTCAATCGATGGCTGTCTTAAAATATTGTTTTTATTTTGACCACCAACACTATTCCACATTGTTTTAATAAAGTTTTCCACCTTCTTCTACATTATCTACTTCACTTTTTACATTAAAAATAATACATCATCACTACAGTAAATTTGAATTAAATCAATTTATGTGTAAGTGAGGTGGATTCTGTCTAATTTCTATAATTGGAGAAAAAGAATTCAAAAATTTACGTTTTATCATAAATTCAACAATATAATCAGTAAAGATAACATTTATTACTATGATGATGATAGCGATGGTTATCACAATAACAGGAGGAACTTGATGTATTTAAACGTATCATAATTAGATAGATAGATATTAATAAGGGCATAGAAATAACAAAGGGAAAACAGACCTATTATAATAGCTGATAAACGTTTTTATCAGTTATCAAATTTAATGAATTTATTTGTATTAAAAATGATTTTACAATTTAATCAAAGAGTAAAATAATTGTTACGACGATGGTAATGATGATGACAATAATAATGCGGAACGGAAAAATATCCTTCATACTTTATTAATTGTCTACAACTAATATCCTTGGAATATGTAGGTAAGAAAGATTATATTTAACAGGAAACAACACCTAAATTTTATTATATTTAGCTAAAATAGATTCCTTAGCATATTATTTAGTGCTACTATAAAATTCTATAAATAAATGTCGTCATTATCAAACAATATTGTAAAATATGTGCGTATATTTGCACAATAACAACAAAACTGTGAATTTTTATATTTGTTTATCACCTATATGTGTCATTAATTTGGAATTCATCATCATAATTTAAATATTATCACTGTTAATTTAATGATAAAAGAATTTGGAGCATAATTAAACAAAGGATTTTTCGGTTAATTCATAATCAATTGCCTGACATTTTCAATGGCCTTTAACTTCAGCAATATTACAATTATTATGAAATCAACATTTGCACTTAGTTAGGTGTGCCAAAAAGTCATGGCTATTTTTTTTTCTTTCTATCAAATAATAAAACAAAAAGAGAAAAGAAATCCAATCACTTTCTTCACAAATTATACCAAATTAAGTACGATTTCACGTAGAAAAAGACACAATTAAAATTTCCATTAATTTTCTCTACAACAAAATTTTACACACCAATAACACACAACACACTAAAGGATGAAAAAAACACTGTTTAGGAAAAATTGTAGACGACAACTACAATAAACGACGACAAGCCCCCGCCAATTGAAAATCAAGCAACCAACACAAACACACCTTTCACTTTAATAACAAAATAATAATAATAATAATATAGAAGTTTACAAGTTTATTTTACAAATACGAAACCGCACTACCACTATTACAAATTGTAATCAATCTAAAGAAATAGCGTTAATTTACTAAATATACAAGAATCATTCATTCAATGGTTACACATCATCATGTTTAAATTGAGACATTCAGTATTATATTAATTAATATTCAATGATCGTTGGAAATATACCCCACCCATATCAGACGGTTTTACGGTATTATACGACACCTTTAAGTAAATGTTATTTTAATTCTATTTGAAACAATAGTGGGATAATTTGGAAATTATTTTTAAAAAATACATAAAAAAAAACATGTCAACGTACGCAGTAGAAAAACAAAAAATGATTCATACAAACATAGGAAACTATTATTGTAAATGAGGATTTCAAAAACCTACACACGATTTTTCTCTCCATTATACAAGTTTTATGATAATTTTCCATTGATTTAACCAATCATCCATCAAGATCACCAGAAAATATTCCATGGAAAAGAATCCTGAAATTGCTATCAATCAAGTTAATAACTATAAAATATAAACAGATCATTTTTCTGTTAAAACATATTCAGGTGGACTATTACCGTAAACTTGTAAATTTATACAAATTTCCATAATAAAACCTATTTGGTTATCAATAGTGAACATCAAACGAAAATAATCCGCTTTAAACAACTAAAATAAAATTACCATAATCTTTTGGATAATACAAATTTCCAAAAGGAAAATCAGATTTTCATCTATGTGTTGAAATAAATGGCATGAAGGGGAAAACAAAACGTTTTGTAAACAATGAGAAAAATTTAGACCAACCTAGTTTTGGGCGTGTTTGCATTGGAAACCCTTGAAAATTGTTACACATACTTTTTTTTCGCTGTTATTGTCGTTGTAAAGTAATTTTATTGTGTTGCGTGCTTGTTAAATATACAGCTTGGCTTCATATCACGTGTGTAAATCTAAAATAGTCGAAAATATAAAATAGAATGTTTAATTGAAGGTTAAATGATCTACCTATGTACCAATCTATAAATATGGCGAAAGAAATTCTATTTTCACGACTTATTAAGAAATATTGTTGAAGCTATAATGATTTTCTACAAATTTCACTATAAATATTAGAAGATTAATATAAATAGTTCTACCTACTAGAGATTTGTTTAAAATTGAAGACAATCGTTCTTTTTGCTTCCATACACGTGATTCTAAGAAAAATATGTAAGTAGGTAGTATTGTGTAACTACGAAGAAAATTTAAAGTTCAAATTCTTTTCTATCATAAATTAAATAATATTTAATTAATTATATTTTTTCTTGTTTGTTTTCAATAATTATACTAAATATCTATCATTTATTACGTTAAAATTACACCTGACTGTTTACATCAATTTATAAATAATTGGTGGAACTCATATAAACAACAGTAGGGCAAAAAATTTATAATCGATATTAAATTGAAATTTGCTTTTAAACACGAAAGATACCCAATAATTATATAAGACGACAGGTATAAGGAAATAGAATTCAATGTTTTTATTATTATAGCTACTACACAAATTAGTTGCCTTCAATTAATTATAAATTAATAGAAAAATTACTGTAGAGATTCTATACATTTAATAATTAGAGTAAGTATGATTACAGAGCAATTGTGAAATTGGAAAGGTTAAAATTATTACATAAATCAAATTCTCTTACTTCATTTCGACAATTATTAATAATAATTTTAAAGGTACATTTTTACAAATAAAAACCAAACTTTCTTGCCCTCTGTTGTTATTATTGTTATCATCATCACCATCATCATTAGAAAATAGCGGAACTAGTTTAAGAGGATCGATTGTATGGTAATCAGATAGGGATGAAAAAGTACTTCCGTTGTTGTTCTGTTCCAAAAGTAGGATGATTTAAATGAAAATACAATATTTCTTTTTTACTTTTTCAAAACTTGTAAATAAGGAATGTAATAAATTATTATTATTAGTTGATAAATAAATCAATAAAAGTCAACATTCTTACAATATTACATCTTTTTTCCTATCCTTTACATCTTGTAGTCTTAAATTGAACTTACAAAGAAGTGAAAGGTAGTTATTATTGTATTTGTAGTTTTAACTACATATTTAGATAGAAAATGACGACATCTTTATATTAAAAATATTGAACAATAAACAATGCTTAACCGAATCGCTTGATTAAATTCAAATTATCATACATACAACGAATTAGCATTAATAATTTATATTTGTTCTATTTTTTGATAAATCAACCGACAATTGATAAGAATCCCTCCTGTGAACCAATATAAAAATACGTTGGTTTAATAATAAAATATACCAGGAAGTCGTTGCGATAACGGCCTTATGGGAAACAAGGTTATCACCGTTCATTTCGTGCCGTTAGTCTTACCTTTCAGCTTTTATATAAACGAATATAGGTATGTGTATACCTATTATACCTCTATGTATGTACATAGAAATGGGTATATAAATATAACACCTGGAATAATTTATATACGAGAAAAATTGAAATATAACAACATAACATAGGAATCCTTATAAATATATGTCTTGTTATCGTCTATTTTTGTTGCGTTTAATCATCCGTCTACAAAACGAACGAAAAACATCAGTAATAAGATAATAACGATAATAATAACGTCGATGATGATGGTAATATTAGTTTAAATATGCACAAGTTGAAGTTAATTGGAAGAACAAGGCCAAAATAGACCACCAAGATGAATTCGTGACTAAATCGATATAAAAACTAATGGAAAATAAAACAATTCCTTTCGTTCTTATGGAAAATAATTTTAGTAAACTTATATAAGAATTGAAGAAATTCTATAAAAACTAAATACTAGACATTTAATTGTAAAAGATTATCACACAACTGACACTATCCCGTTACGGTTTTTATTTAATAGTTACACATCAAAATAATAATTAAAGAAATAATGACACACCAGATGTCACAGAAAATTTTCAATCAATAACAATTTTGTCAAATAATTAACGAAAATTTCTAAATTTATAAAAAAAGAAAACTACCACTTTTTGTTCTTATTGTTGTACATTATTTTATTAATTTTCGCTTGATTTGTCACAACAACAATGTGAAAGTTTCAAAATAGAGAATTCAATCAAATAATTTCTTGAAATTCGTTTATAACAAAACAGAAAAAAATATAAAACGATATAGTTCCGGTTGTTTTTACGGAAAACGGAAATTTAAATATCCGACAGGTATATATGTTTGTTTAAAAGGAAATAATTGCACTCCAATAATATAGCACTAACCGGAACATCTATTAATATTATCATGTAATAGGGCACACCTATTATTATAATTTACTACACTATTTTTCGAATATTTCTTCTACAGAAATTTTAATTGAGTACGTGCAGAGGGTGATTATAGTGAAACAACTTTCACAAGTTTTTTTTCGATTATGAAATAAAATAAATATTGTACTGTTATAAATCAATTATGAAAAATTGCAAAAATAAATCGATCTGAGGCAAATAGTAACCACAATTTATATGTTTAATATCATTGAAAAAACAACCAAAAATAATCCTTGACCTTGTGTCCTTTATCTAAAAGGATCAAATTTTGTTCTTATTGTTTCAATCAACCAAATTAGACTGAATAAACAAAATTATTATCAATCAAATAAATAAAGAAAGGCAATAAATAAAGATATTATAATATTAATTAGAGCATTAATTTTTAGTATCGATTTTTGAAAGAATGCGGAATAATAACTAAAGTAGGGGGCGACAATTAACCTAAATTAGGAATAATTATAGAATTTGTAATGGGGAAAACACCATTTTTTATAGATTCAATCATCAATATTATAATTGTTATATTTACCAAATAAACTGTGAATTCTAGGTGTGATTTTATATAAAAATAATTAACAAATTTTGTAAACATTGGGATAAATATGGCAATGATTATGGTTGTTTATGTTTGATTAAAAAGTCCTGTCAAAACTAAAAATAACCCTCTGACGATATTGAGATGATGCTCTTGATGTTTACATAACGATTTCTTTTCTAAATCAATGAAATATGTTGGAAAATCCTTATAGGTTTTTTTGTCTCATTTATAATACCGCTAGAAATATTTAAAAAATGATGAGTTTTCTTGAAACATACCTCATTGAAGGCCATATCTGAAGGTAGTTCGATAGCCTGTCGTCGTCGTCGTCTTCTTCGTCCACCTGTATATGTTGTTGCAAAGAGATGATGTTGATGTTGATATTGATGATAAAAAGACGTATGTCTTGTTATTATAGTTACAGTTAATATTCACCAAATAAACACTACACTTATTCGCTCTCTTTCTCTATCTATCTCTTCCACATTTGAATATTTTTCTTCTTTCTATCAAATTAAAATAAGAAAATCAATAGTTTACCAATAAAATCACCCACACACACACATATACATACATGCACACATACAAAAAAATACTCGACATTCCTCAGGTGGGCTACGTAATAATAATGTTAAATCAATCTCGTACGTGTGTACCTGTGTTTATCTGTACACAAATACGTGTATGTATGTGTTTTATGTATAATTGTATAGTCGAAGGTATACAATTTAAAAAATTAGTCAGAGAAATATGGACGGGGGAATCGACACAGACACACTCACACATACACACATATAAACAGTTAATCAATTGTTTAATGTCCAATATTTTTTCTCCAACTAGGAAAAACACGTAATAATTTTGGAATATAATTACCCGAATTTGTAATAAATCAAAAACGAACACAACACTATTATTTGTTCTGTTTATATATTGTTTAATTTCAAAAAAAATTTTAAGAATTCAATGCACGTAAAATACGATGCACCAGCAACGGGCCGGGCGCCATATTGCTTTTGTCAAATGTCAAAAATTTGTTGACACTAACCGATATAAAATATACACTGTTGCCAATGCTACAATTTTCAATAATTTAGTATCAAATTAATTTTGTGTTTGTAAAAAAAATCGAAATTGATAAAATTTCCTTATTATAACCTCCAATATAATCATAGGATAAACTATAAATACCGATAGTAGTTTATTTAGTATTTAAATTAATTGATATGGCAATGTTGAGTAACTACACGTACTTGTTAAGCCTGCGTGCGCATCTAAAATATACCACGGTTACTTGATCAAGTTTATTGCATAAAGGCGGCCATACACGTTGAATTTTGAATTGCTTACAATATTTTTCAATAATTAATGTAAAAGTATCAAAATTACTATCGATTGGAGTAAGAAAATGATAATATAGCTGTGACTGAGAACTTATGTTGCAATTATATGATAGAATCAACAAAATTATATTCTTCTATTTTTGTTTTTGAAAATTTTTGGTTTATCGATAATGCAGATTCCAGGCGCCTATTGCCGACTATTTGAATTCTCAAAGAAAATTGTCTGTTATTATTTTGTCTTGTATTTGTATGAAATCGACCTAATTACAGCCATACATTGCACAAATCTATGGTCAACAATGAGCTTAATTATCGCTGTATAATGGAATCCTCAAAAATGCCTAGATAATAAACGATTAGGTACGTAATTCTATGGAATTTTATCTATTTGAAGATATCTAAAAGGGGAAAATTTATAAATGTAGCCGAATTGGATATACAAAAAATTGAGTCACGATTATTCTTGATTTAATGAATCATTGTAATTTTTACAGCATGATAAACTCTTTGTAGTTTTTTATTATCGTTGAACACGTTCAAGATTAAAAATAGATTCCATTACATGCATATTGTTAATTAAAATTAGAATTATTGATTTTCTTGTCCCTGTTCTTTAATCTTTTTATAGCAAATTAATTTGAGTATTTTATAAATCATTCTCAATTGATGATAATTCAACTTTAGGAAAAAATGCAGTGGTTGTATTTCTTACATACAAGGTTTTTTGGCTCGGTATTCGCCAGTAACAGGCACTATGAACTCAATCTTTAAATGGGTTAATGTGAGTTCCTATCTATAAAATAGAGGAAATTGTTGCATTGGCAAAGGTGTTCGAATCGAAGTCGTTTGTAAAATCGGTGAATTGTATTTCTCTTAAATACGTAATGATAATGTGCAATTGTTTGAAAAGTTGTCTATGGTGATGTCAAAAAAATTAAAAAATGTAAAATCAGTACATGGCCAAACAATCACAAAAATTCCAATAACAAATATGACAACATCAACAACATCATTATCATCACCAACAACCAAAACACAATTACAGAAAAATAATGATGATACAACCAATCAAACGACGATTTTGATGAAACGTTCAAATAGTTGTATTGAGAACAAATATCAGTTTCAAATATCAGCAGAAAGATTATCGCAATTACGCAAAACCGTTGAACAAGCATTGAGGGAACATAAAGTATTCACAATTAAAGGTGGATGGGCAATTATACGACATGAACTATTGAAACGTAACTGGGTCGAAAAATTCGATCTCAACCCGCCGAATTCAAATAACAAAGCCCAACAGATGAGCGGTAGTAGTAGTGATGATGTGCTCACTGCAAATCTACCAAAGAAACAAGATTGGGAATCGCCGAATTCTTACAATGACAAATGCGAACGTACCATCATGTCGCGTATGTTGAAAAATTGCGATGTTGATTTGTATTGGCATACCCGTAAAGATGCAACTGATAATTTCCACCGTGCCAATGCTGATAAAATCATGAATCGCTTTTGTAAATCGCTGTTTGCATCAAAAGAAGGCCTGGCGTTGCTGTTACAACAAGCCTATTGGTACACAGAGCCGGGCGTATCTTCGATAAATTTCCCACGATGCTATGTTCTAGGTAGATGAATTTAAAATAAAATCGATACCCAATTAAAATTGTAATTGTAGGCTTTCCGGATCATTTCAACATGTTTATTGAAGATTTCCGCCATACAGCCTGTACGAATCTATTGAAATGGTTGATTGATAGCTACGAACGTACCCGTAATTGTATTCTAATCGAATCTATCGATGGTAATGTACCAATTAATGTTCTACAATTTGCTTATGAACGTTGTCGAGAAATACTCGAAATGAAGAAACATCAAGACATTGATAAGAATTATGAACGTATATGGGATCATGAATGGGAGTATTTCCTATCGAATTATTATAAAATCCTTCATGGAGGTTCAAAATTCGCTAAACAACCACAACAACAATCGACGATTGTAACGATTTATAAAAGGGCTAAAACTCTACTACAAGAATTACAAAAATTTTGTCCAGAATTGAATGCTGACGGTAATAAGAATATTTGGATTTTAAAACCTGGTAATAAATGTCGCGGTAGAGGTATACAGTTGATTAAATCGATTGAAGCTGTTGAAAAGATCATGCATTTAAAATTGAAGTATGTTGTACAGAAATACATCGAACGGCCTTTATTAATTTACCAAACAAAATTCGATATAAGACAATGGTTTCTAGTTACAAATACCCAACCTCTAGTAATTTGGATGTATCGGTAAAGTATCAAATTTTCCCATCCTTAAATTACAACAATTCGATTGTAGTGAATGCTATTTGAGATTCAGTAGTCAAATATTCAGTTTGAACAACTTCCACGAATCCTTACATCTAACAAATCACTCAATCCAATGTAAATATACAAACGAACATAGCCGTAATGAATTACTACCGAAAGACAACATGTGGGATTGTCACACATTCCGAACCTATTTGGGCCATTTGGGCTTTCCACAGAAATGGAACGAAGTCATCTATCCAGGTATGAAAGAAAGTATAGTTTGCGCGATGCTTTCCAGTCAAGAAGTCATGGACCGCCGGCCGAATACCTTCGAATTGTACGGTGCCGATTTTATGATATCTGAAGACTTTAAACCGTGGCTGATTGAAATCAATTGCTCACCGGATCTATCTTGGTCGACCAGTGTTACGAAACGAATGTGCCCCAAATGTTTGGAAGATTTAGTTAAAGGTTTGTTTCGAAAATACTAAATCGCCGTAATAATTAGGGAAATTGTAGTGATTGTGGATAGGAAACGTAATCCTCAAGCAGATACCGGTTTGTTTGATTGTATCTATCGTCAGAATTATCCAAGAACACCACCGTATTTGGGCATGAATTTATCGGTACGTGGTCGTAAAATGTTTCGAAGACGAGTTCGTATCCGTAGTGAGGATGAGAATAAACCACAATCGATGAATCATTCAGTACCACAATCAGTACCACAATCAGTACCACAATCGATACTACATCAACCAAAAAAACAAGATGATTTGAAAAAATTGAAATGCTTACCGGATATTAAAGCAAAAACACCCGCCTATACAGGACCTGTAATTGAGAATTTGATCGATAATATAAGGAAGAAATTTATTAATGATAAAACACCAGCAACAGTTAAGAATAAAACACAGAGTGCACCACCTGTTGTTGTAAAACAAGAAAGGGTAGATGTAATGACTTTCAACAATTACCAAACTAATTTCAATCATTTTGTCTCTAGAAAAAGAAATCTAAACGAAAACAGAACGCTTGAAGACGCTGGTAATAATAACGATTTGATCTGGCCGCAATTTATTAATGTTCTGAAAGGCAAAAATATCTTTAACAAACAATCAACTGGTGATGATAAAGTATGCAATAGGACCAATTGTTTTCAATCGATTTCACGAAAATAATCAGTGCAGAAATAAACTTAACTTTTCAAAAGACTAAATTTTATTCAACAATATCAACAATTCCACTATTGTCGATTATTGATCGCTTTATAATACCAATCAGTATCCAATTGATATAAAACATCGCAATAACGGAAATGTGTCGGCGGTTGATCCTCACCTTTATCAAATCGAAAATCTTTACTGAATTCAATCGCCAATTTTGAACGGACTAAACCAATACCACCGGCACGTTCCGGCGCCGGATGATAAACCCTACCAGTTTCCGGTAGCATAAAAATCTTCTCCGGTTCGAATTTCAATGTTAGCAGATCACCAGCGTGATTATAGGCTAAAAGATGATTTTGTTGGGGTACAATATGAGTAAAAACAAACGGATAATCGTCACAACGTACATAATTACGCTCTTTACCACAAATTGAAATATACGGAAAATCTCTGTAACGACTCAAATTGTTTGGACGTAATTGATTGAAGAAGAACCGTAAGAATTTCTTCTCTTTGAAACACGATGTGAAATTCTTCATTTTGGAATCATCTAAAAATAACTAAATTGAAAAGAAATCAATCGATTTAAACAAACTAGAAAATTTGAGGTTATGTTAACAACATAACCTCTATTTCTATTTATCATTAATTTATGATATTAACTTTATTTCATAAATAGAACATTTACCATTCCTTGATGATCGATATAATAGAAGTATTCCCGAATTTTCGGTTCCGGTTCCTGGCCTTGAATATAAGAGGCATTTCTAGCGAAATTTTGTAATTTTATAAAATCTATTCGGCTCCTATTGCACACAATTTTAAACATTTTTTATTAAATTATAACAAAAATTGGAAAAATAGAAAAATCGTCTAATTATTGTTTTTAATATTGAAACACGCAGTTTATAGAAGTCCTTGAAGCACTGAAGCACTATATTTATTGAGCATTCAATAGGATTTTTATTTTTATAAAGGTGGTTGTACCGTCATTTATTTCACGATCTAATATACAGTGACGGTATTTGATGTAGCTACATGTACTGATAATTGTAATTGATTAATAACTGATAAATTAGAAAATTAATTTCAGGTAATTCCACAGAATGGATAACTCAACTATTTTTAAGGATTATTACATTTTTATGGATCAATTATACGTTGGTTATCGTAAAATTAACAATATTGATGAATGGCAACACTGGATTGTAGTGCTTTTTTGTTTTGGTGTTGCCTGCACTGGTTCGTTCAGCTTTTGACAGATTGTTTACTAAAAATGATGTTTGTAAATTTTTAATTTCATTCGATTTATTTTGCTTTGGTGTTGCTTTCTTCGCGAAGGAAATTCATGAAAAACCGTAAAAATCTCCAGAAAGAAGAATGACTTATTTCCATTATCGTTGCGGTGAACGAATCACACTATTGAATGATAATTGTACGGCTGTTCGTGATCAAAGTGAATTCGATAATGGTTTAGTAATCACTGCTGAACCTCTACTAAATGATGTTTTATTTGAAATTAAAATTGATCGAAAGGTTAATAATTTATAAATCTAGCGTATTGTTTATTAATTTATTGTATTGTTAAGGTAAATTCCTGGTCGGGTAGTTTGGAAATTGGCGTTGTAGATTGTGATCCTTTACACTTCGATTTCCCACCATGTTCATCGAAAATACAGTCAGGATCTTGGGTAATTTCAACGTTAATAAAAGCTCAATTGGATAATTAATTTACTTATTAGATAATGGCAGCGTCTTCGTTTTTTAAAAATGGTAATTGTATGATTGAACAGTACGGTTCCGATTTGGATAAATTGAATCAAGATGATCGTGTCGGATTGATGCGAACATCTGAGGTTATTATCGTTGTTGTTTTTTATTAAACAATTTAAAAAATAATTGTAGGGAGATTTGATTTTTTATGTAAATGGGGAATCTCAAGGCGTCGCCGCTGAGAATCTACCATCTGTTGTTTACGCTATCGTCGATGTTTATGGTAAATGTGTCCAAGTCAGTATAACAAGTCCCACATTACGCGAACACAACAACGACGATTGTCTAAGTGGTAGTTCAGTATTAGCAATCGATAATGATGTTTTAAATGTAACATTAGGTGGTGATTTGAGCGAATTAAGTATGAGTAGTAGTAATAGTTTAGATATACGAATGGATATGAATGTCAGGTATTTGTATGCATTATTTTTGTAGTGAATTTGTTGATTTTTACGTTTTAAGTTTAAGTCTACCCGAAGAGGCTCCACCACGTCCCGATAAGCTACGTTTCCATGATCGTTGCGGTTCATTGGTGAAATTATCGAACAATAATCGTACAGCTGAACGTCGTCGACCTTTAGATGAATTCAATAATGGTGTTGTAATGACACACCGACCATTACGTGATGGTGAATTATTCGAAATACGTATTGATCGACTTGTTGCCAAATGGAGTGGCAGTATTGAAGTAATTTTTTAGAATTTCCTATAATTTATTGTTAATTTTATAATTTCTATAGATGGGTATAACAACACACAATCCTAGTACGTTGGTATTTCCAGCAACAATGACAAATATGCGTAGTGGTACAATAATGATGTCCGGTTGTGGTATTTTAACAAATGGTAAAGGTACAAAACGCGAATATGGTGATTTTAATTTAGATGAATTGAGTGAAGGTGATCGTGTTGGTATGATGCGTAAATCTGATGGTAATCTCCATTATTTCATCAACGGTTTAGATCAGGGAGTGGCCGCTCAAAGAGTACCATCAGTTGTATGGGGTGTTATCGATCTTTATGGGATGACAACTAAAGTTTGTTTAAATTATCAAACAATAACATCATTTAAAATTATGATTGTTTAGGTATCAATAGTTGAACGTGATGAACGTGAAGAACAGAATTTAATAACACGAAAGAATACACGTGATCAACAATTACATCAACAACACCAACAACAACAACAAATTTTCATTTCCGATCAATGTTCATCATCACAATTACCCGAATATTATGATCGTTTAACATTCCATCCGAATTGTGGCGCCCATGCTGAAGTTATCAATAATGGACGTACAGCACATCGTCCAAATGCAAAAGATGATTTCAATAATGGTGTTGTATTAACTGCACGTCCATTGAAATTAAACGAATTGTTTGAAGTACGTTTAGATCGTGTTGTAACAAAATGGGCTGGTTCAATTGAAATCGGTGTTACAACACATAATCCAATTGATTTAGAATTTCCATTTACAATGACTAATGTTCGTTCGGGTACTTGGATGATGACTGGTAGTGGAATTATGCATAATGGTACAATTGTATTGGAGAATTATGGTGTTAATTTGGATCGTTTACAAGTCGGTGATCGTGTTGGTGTTGTACGTAAAGATAATGGTGTTTTACGTTTTTTTGTTAATGGAATTGATCAAGGTATAGCTGCTATAAATCTCCCAGAGAAAGTCTACGGTGTTATTGGTAAATTCCACAATTTAATTCTAATTTTAAATTTAATTATAAATAATTTTAGATCTATATGGACAAGCTGTAGAAGCTTCTATTATTGATATGTACGATTGCGGCTCTCCTGATACACTAAATTCAAGTCTATCTAATACAACTTTATATAGGTTTAATTTTTTTAATTTTAATATAATTGAATTTATTGGGTTTATTTTAGTGATTTAAGATTCCATCATGTTCATGGGAAGAATGCCCGTATTGTAAATAGCGGTTTAACCGCCTTACGTCCACGTCCATTAGCCGAATTCAATGATGCTATCGTTTTTTCAAATCGTCCATTACGTGATGGTGAATTATTTGAAGTTATATTGGATACAATTGTTGATCGTTGGTCTGGTAGTATCGAATTGGGTGTAACAGCTGTACGTCCTGATGATATAATTTTACCAAGTACCGCAACCGATTTATCCCGAGATACATGGATGTTGAGTGGTACATCGATAATGGAGAATAGTCAAACAATTAAAAATAATTATCCGTTAGATTTAGACAGTTTACAAGCCGGTGTTAAATTGGGTGTATTGCGTACATCTGATAAGATTTTGGAATTTTATCGTGACGGTATACCACAAGGACCGGCATGTATTGTACCAAATAATAATATTTATGCTGTTGTTGATTTGTATGGACAATGTGCACGAGTTAGTATACCATGTGAGACGCCATTAGCACAATTACCTAGAGAAAATCTAACAACAATCCAAGAGAATTGTATAAGATCGGATATAACAACAACAACAACAACTAGTAATTTAATACAATCGACTGCTATACAAACAGATTTACATATTTTCTCCGAATATCATAGTAAGCATATAACGATAATTGATGGTGGTCGTTTAGCGAAACGTCAAAATAATGAAATAAAATCAACATTAATCTCGAGTGCTACACCTTTAATAATTGACGAATTATTTGAAGTTTCATTAATTTCATTCGTATCGCATTTAGCTGGTAGTTTAATCGTTGGATTAACGGAACAATCACCGACATTAAATAACGGTGAATTATCCAATGATTCGTGTTATTTAATCGGTAATGAATTACGATATAAAAATCGTATTTTACAATTATTTACACCGAGTTTGAATTGGTTGAATCCCGGCGATCGTATTGGAATTTTACGTACACAAGATGGTTATATAAAATTGTTTATAAATAGTGAAGAAATCAATTTAACATTTCCACAATTACCGGACACTTTGTATGTTGTCATTGATTTAAATGGCGCTTGTAATTCTATTGCTGTAACTAGTCATAAATTACCACAACAACAACAACCATTGAAACAATTACAAGATAATTTACAACAAGATGAATTATTACCATCGTCTTCTAAACAAATTCCAATTAAAAATCCAATCTATTACGAATTCCATGAGAATCACGGACGTAATATTGAATTAATTGATAATAAAACAATAGCCCGACGTGTTGCATCTTATAATCAAGGTGTTGTAATCGTACAACCACCATTAGAGATGAATATGAAAGTTTCAATAACTATCGAACAATTAGATTTCAAATGGCAATCATCGTTAATTATTGGTATTGTTAGTGGATTACCGGAACGTTTAAATTTACCAATAAACGCATTAGGATTTAAATCACCATGTTGTATTGTAGCAAACGATTGGATTTCAATTAATGGTATAAAACAACGTTCAAATTACGGACAAAAACTTGGTAATTTAACAATTGGCGATACGGTTGGTTTATTGTTAACAAATCAAGGATTAAAATTAATAATTAATGATTGTGAAAATGATTTATTACCATTTCTATTTCAAATAACAACAGGACAATCAATGTATGCAATATTTGATCTATATGGACAATGTCAACAGATAAAATTATTAAATAATTGTGAATTATTGGAGAATTCGAAACAATCATTGATTGAATGCGAGAAAGCGGATTTAGAGAGTTGTGAAAAGGAGCGTTGTAATAATAATAAATTAACATTACCGATACCAACAGCTAGTACAAGTATGACATCATCTGTGACAAATTTGCGTAATAATTCTACACCAAATAGTCCGATAAAATCACTGATGTGTACATTTAAAGAAGATTGTGTAAATCTCAAAAAACGTCTATTATTGCCTGATTATTTCTTCCTCCAAACGGAAGATCCAATTTGTTATTGTTGTAATTGTGTAAAAACTCGAAATCCAACAAGCGAGAAAGATAGTTCGTTACTAGGTAAATTTCAGGGTAATTTGAATGAATTTTTCTGTATAATTAAAATTCTAGGTTGGGTTAAATTCTCGTTGAAATCCTCAACGAATACCAGTACAGATAAATGGCATACGGCTTTCTATTCAACAAAACTCGGTAATATACGAGCAATTATTGATCGTGGCCAACCCTTAACTAAAGGTAATCAGAGTTTTTAATAAAAATCTAATAATTATCAGTTTTATTTGTTAGAACAAGCTAAATGGGGTAGTTTAGTTGTACAAAAAGAGGATGATGTTCAAGTTGTATTCTATCCAACTTTGCAATCGTGTAATAACAATGGCTTCAAATTGTTGAAGAAGAATAATCAGAAGGCTCATGTAGCTTTCCAACTGTTGGTAAAACCGGGAGCTTATTCGGTATCGTCGCGTGATCCTCCCGAATGGAGTACAAAAGAAACTGGGGCAATTGCACTACATTCTCTATTAATTCAAATATCTCAATGTTAACTTTCTGGGGAATCTTTTTGATCTCGTGTAGTGTATTTTCCTGTTTTTTTGTGTTATTATTTTCAACGAAACGTTGGTAAACTCGTCTATTTTTATAGTCATACTGTGATCTAGTCAAGGAATTTGTTTTTATAATTTTAATGTGTCAAAATTTGTGTGTGTTCATTATTTTAATTCTTAAATATTTCCACCAAAGTGTCGAAGACTTTATATTCTTTTAGCGAAATAAATCAAGCTTCTGTATGATAAAATATTTAAAGTGCAAGACAGTTTAGTTTTATTTAAATATTGCAATAATCACAAGAATACTAACTACAATTACACAAATTAAGAGAAGAATTCAACCCCAGACTCGAACAGTTTGGTCCCAGCTGCATGTCGCTACAGCAATGCCGTTTTGGGCTACTGATAACGACGTTATTCTATTCTCATGGCCTGATAACGTTCCTAAAATATCAGACAATTAACATTTGTTATTATCAAATAATATTATTACCGTTATGTTGATTCTTTAAAGTATCCCACATGTGGACGTTATTGTCATCTGAGCCGCACAATAGAATTCGTCCGCTGATCGATAAACCGCACGATGTGAAGCCACTGTTTGGCGTTGGCGGTTTGTATAGAGCGATCTGTTGATCGCTGCGTATATCGAACATACGGGCCGATTTATCTTCGGAACCGGTAGCGAAAGCGTAACCGCTTGGGTGGAACTAAAATCGTCAATTATTATCAGAGAAATTTGGTTGATTTTCTAAATTTACACAGACTGAATTCACGTCTGCCTCATGTCCGAAGAAGGTCTGTTTCGGTTTATCTTCGCGTATATCCCATAGACGGCAAGTCTTATCGACGCTACCTGTAACGAAACTGTTGCCATCCGAGGCGAGACTGATTGAAACGACGTCTCCGTTATGGGCGATGAAATCGGAAGTTTTACGACCAGTCTCTAAATCCCACTTGCAGCTAAATTTATAAAAAATTAGATGATTTGCATGATTAATCAGTTCCTTACATTTTCATATCGCCGGATCCTGTGATTATGGTTTTATCGTCGAGGAATCGACACGAACTCAAGAAGCCGTCATAGCCGGCCAATTCGCGCACCATTTTCGCTATACCGGACGAATCGCGATTGTTTAAATCGTAAACTGTACACATATTATCCATGCCGCCGCAGGCTAAATTTGAAGCTTTAATACGGATTGTGGTAAACAATTGGGGAGCTTACCGACAAAATTGCCGGACGCTGCGTACGTGACGCTCATCACCCAAGCCGATCTTAGTGGTATAATTTGCATTTTATTACCGGTATAAGTGTCCCAAATTATTAGTTTGCCATCCAACGAACCGGTAACACAATGACGGCTATCGCCGCTATAATGCACCGAATTGACTTTATTTAAATGGCCTTTCATGAGTTTCTTTGTTGATAGTTTAACCCGAGGCGCATCGGCTACATCATTACAAACGCTCTCTAATGTAGCATCGGCTTGTTTCTTTTGCTCTTCCTGAAAGAAATCAATTAAAAATTGAATCGTTTAGGTGTTAACGTTACCTTTAAATTGTTGTATAATTCCTCCAATTCTTTTCTCAAGGCTATCAATTCGGGATCGTTTTTCGGTGGCATTTCTAGCTTGTTTCGGTCTCTTCAAAATCACTGTCTCTGATAGAATGTACTGGAATCGAACAAAGACTTGCCAGTTAATCTATTTAGCACTAATTAAATAATACATTTTTATACAATCAAAGAAGCCGTACATGTCGTGTTGTTTACCCAGTCCTTTATCGATTGATAAATTTTCTAATTATAATGATAGAACAAATCATAGAAGAATTTACGGTCCAATTAAAAATCGCCGCTTTCTCTAAATATTGCAAATTTTGCCCACTGAACGCTTCATTAGAATCGAATTCTAAATCCAAAACAATCATCTAGACAAAAACGCTAATTTCGGCTAACTGTATTAATGAAATTGTTGCAAAATTCTAGAGAACGATGGGGAGGAAATAATTACCGTAAACACCATTATTTGTCCTGTTAAAGCGTCACAATTGTTGTAACAATTGTTTGGTTCGGTGGTTTCCTAAACGAAATTTGGTGTACCTTTTACGTTAGTTTATCTTTTATCTGTAACGAGAAAGAATCAAATCGAGAAATGTTAATTAGACTAAAATTTATTGTTGCATTTCAAATGCTTCTCGTGTTATCTGGAAACGGTAATAGAGCCCATAAATTTGTTAATTTTCTAATTTCCTTTGAATTTTATAGGAGAAGAGGAATGCTATGTTGATCAAGAGAGTTGTAAAATCGATACAAAGAGTTTATTTCAAACACCTGCTAATACAGGTAAGAACAGGTACTATTTAAAAGGGCTTTATCTAGTACAATTTTGAATTTCGCGCCGTTACAATTCCAGAAAAACAATCCCTAAATAGCCTAAATCTGTGAAGAAATATTAATAAAAAGATAACGTTAATAGAGTTTTATAAATTTATAATAATTTCTTTTAATAGTTAAAATTAATTATAATTTATGAGCTACATTTAGTTATACGTTTGTGACATTTATAGTAATATTAGTTTTAGTCGATTGGGAACACTGTTTCGTCAAGTTTTCTTGTCAACTTCAAATTTTCTTCAGTGCCATAGGAACTCGGTGGTGGGATGTATTTAATTTTGGGTTAATTTCAATCTTTTTTTAAATTATTTCAAATTCGAAGTATTTAATAATTTCGTTTTATATCCTTGACGATATAAAATGGCTCATTTTAGTGTATTTTTGTTAATTTTAAGTATATCGACTATTGTAATTTCGGAAAATCTAAAGGGTAGAGTTGTTTTTTTTTTAATTTGTTTGTTTTATAAATTAGCCGAAAGTGTTGAAATTTTATAGCAAGTTTATTTCTGAAACTATCGATTGCAGTTTAAATTGGCAAATTATCGTAAAATAATTGTAGCATGAAGCATTAACAAGTCACGTACGCACAGAAATTCTATTTGTTTACAGATTATGTCATTGTTCCAGTTTTGGAAGATGTTTCTATATTTGGCGACTGATTAAAATTCATTATCGCAGATGTTGTAACCTTAACGACTTCTTTAATATCCTGTTATATCCACACATGTTATTCTCTTCAAATAAATTAGGAATTTTATTGAATTACCACCATTTATAGGGCATTTATTTATAGAGAATTTGTAAATTGTCGGTTTGATTTATCTTACAAGCCGGAAATTGCAAAAGTTTTGATATCACAACTATTTCTGTTTTACATTGTCATCAAATTTGTCTCTTTTTTAATTGTAGATGATAAAATTCTAGTCTATACTGTTGCGACTGAAGAAACCGATGGTTTCAATCGCTATCTCTACACAACAAGGCAATATAAAATCAAACCGAACGTCTTAGGTGTCGGCCAACAATGGCAAGGTGGTGATATGCAACACCCCGGTGGTGGTTGGAAGATAAATTTATTGAAAAACGCAATTGAACCCTATAAAGATGATACAGATCGTATTATTTTATTCACTGATGGTTATGATGTGATGTTCCTAAATCCGTTAGATACAATTTTAAAGAAATTTGAGAAATTCAATGCCCGTATCTTGTTTAGTGCTGAATTGTATTGTTGGCCGGATGCAAATTTAGAAAATCAATATCCTGAGATTATTGAAGGGAAACGTTTCTTAAATAGCGGCATTTATATGGGCTATGCACCGGAACTTTGGCAACTACTCAACTATAATAAAATCAAAGATACAGAGGATGATCAATTGTATTTCACTAAAGCGTATTTAGATCGAGATTTCCGGGAGAAGACCAAATTCAAATTGGATCATAAGAGCGAGATTTTCCAGAATCTTCACGGTGTCTCCAGTACAACTCCAATATTTTATTATTTCAATAATTTTCAAACGAATTATTTCCAGATGAAGTTAAAGTAATTGAAGTAAAACAGAAGGAACAACCGGAAGTTTACACATTGAGAAACACAATTTATCAAACTGAACCGGCAATAATTCACGGAAATGGCCTATCGAAAATAACTCTAAATTATTTGGGTAATTATTTAGCAAATTCATGGAATTCTATCGATGGTTGTAAACCGTGCCGAGATGGTCAAATTGATTTAACAAATCGTTCAATTAACGAGCTACCTGTTGTTTTATTGGCTGTATTTATAGAAATGAATACACCGTTTCTTCAAGAACAATTAAAAAAAATCTATTTACAACAATACCCGAAACAACGTATCCATCTCTTTATTCACAATGCTGTAAGTTGTATCGATTAAATTTGATTAATTCTAATCGAATTAATTTTAGATGAAATACCATACGAGCCATGTTAAAGAATTCGTTGATAATTATAGTTCTGAATATTTGAGTGTTAAAGAAATTAAACCGGATGACGGTATCACTGAATGGGCTGCTCGAGATTTGTCATTGTAAATTTTAATTAATTTAAAATAGGTCAAAATTATAATTGTTTATATTTTTAGAGATCAGTGTTTGTTGAAGAATTGCGATGAATATTTCTCGGTCGATTCAATTGCCCAATTAGATAATCCACATACGTTACGTTTATTGATTGAACAGAATCGTACAGTGGTAGCTCCAATGTTGGTACGTCCGGGAAAAGCATGGAGTAATTTTTGGGGTGCTTTAACTAAAGACGGTTTCTATGCTCGTTCCAATGATTATATGGAAATTGTCCATAATGAAAAACGGTAAGTTATTTTGTATATTTATTGTTAATTTGAATATTTTCAATATTTATTGGGGTATAATTTAATCAAAGACTATACTGAAATCAGTTTTGAATGAACGCCGATCAATTGCATACATATTATCAGCTGTACATTCATAAACACCAGCATCCATTTGTGTTGCCGGATCAATTTCTAATTTACTCTTGATTTTATCTTCACCGACTCGCCATTCGTGGATCTTTAAGCGGATTATTTCAATTAAATTGCAATTAAACAAAATAACTTACATTCAGATAGAGATGTGTGAAGATTTCGCTTCCGTCTTTATACCAAGTGATATGCGGTCGGGGATGGCCGCGAGCAACACAAATAAACACGATTTTATGCCCCAAAACGTATTCATAATCGAAATGTGAGGCCAAAGTGATTTTGGCACCCTATTTAGAAATGAAAATCAAATCAAACATTATTCAAACTGATAAATAAAAGAAACTAACTGTTAACTAATACTCGAAATTTAACTTACATTATTGTTGTTGTAGTATTGATCGGATTCTGGGTCGCGGTATTTTCCAGTGATAGGCAATCCAATTCGGAACTGTTTCAATAGAATTATAACACTTTATTTGTTAAAAAAATTGCCTTACCTTTGATTTTGAACGCGATCTTGCCCGTCCTCGACGTCCATAACTATCATTTATTAATAATAACAACAATAGTAGCAGGATTAACCGAAACTTTGAGTGTTTCATCATTGTTGTATTGCGGTTTTATTATGTTTATGTTGTTAACATTATCATTGGCAAAGGGACAACTGGTTTGATTTTATTGTCCCCTATATTTTAATAAATAGTAGAGATTGATATTAATTCAGTTCAATTGTTGTATTACAACAAATTAATAAATTTAGCGAATAATAATAGTGTTAATAATAAACTAGGGGGATTGAAGAATTCAATTTGAATACAAGATTAGAAAAGTTTATTGTCTTTTTGTGCAAAATTAACAAATTCTGTTTAATAAGTGACCATTACATAATCTGTACGAAATCCTCTAATATCAATTGCATATTTATTATTAGCTTGACATTCATAATAACCGGCATCTTTTTGTGTAGTTGGATCAATCTCCATTTTACTCTTCATTGTATCATTGCCTAAAGGCCATTCGTGTACTTGAAAGAATTTATGTGCGTACAATTCAATACCATCTTTAAACCATGTGATTTCCGGCCGTGGATATCCTGGAAATCTCATCTGTTTTTTTAATAAAATTATTCAATAAATTCGTAACGAAAATTCACCTTGTGCCATACAGAAGAATGTGATCTTTCTACCTAACATGTATTCCTGTTCAAAATGACTAGCCTTGACAATTCTGGCCCCCTAATTCGTTTTTTTTTGCAAATAATATTAATAATAATGGCAGTAATAATAATAAATTTTGTATTTCTTACATCCTTATTTTCATAATAATTGGCAGCGGCAGGATTACGATGTTGTATTAAAACCGGCATACGCGAGTGATATAATCCACGACGTCCTGATTTTGCTGTATAATAGTCTTAAGTAAGATTTGTTTTTTTTAAAATTTGATTTTACCTCCACGTCCACGTCCACCGGCTCCACCGCCGCCACCACGCGCCATTTCACTTGGTACGAAAATTGTTGTTAAATATCCAACGATTATTAGAATTTTTGTTAATTTCATTGGTAATAAAATTCGCACTATTACAACTAGACAAATAAAAATCGTATGATTGAATGAATGGTAAAAAAATCTCGTCTCTTTTGTTGTTAGTTTAGTCTGCAAAAGGGGTCAAATAATTGCTCTATTATTTTTTTATTATTTTATTATTCGCGTCATTGTCTCCATTGTTATGTACACACGTTATTAATTGTTTATTTTTGTAATTCCAGTGGCTTATGGAATGTCCCATACATTGTGAATTGTTATTTGGTCAATGCAACATTATTAAAGAAATACGATCGTACAAAATTGAATTTCATTGAAGGCGATTTAGATGCCGATATGGCATTCTGTTTACATTTACGCAATTTCGATGTTTTTATGTATGTATCGAATCGTATCGATTATGGACATTTAATCAATCCGGAAACTTTCGATATTACACGAACTGAACCGGAAATGTATCAAATTTTCGATAATCCCATAGATTGGGAGGAACGTTTCATCCATCCAGATTATCCAGAGAATTTCAATCCGGATAAAAAACCATTACAACCATGCCCGGATGTCTATTGGTTCCCAATAGTAACACGTACCTTCTGTCAAAGTTTAATCGATATGATGGAAAAGTACGGTAAATGGTCGGATGGTACAAACACTGATCAGCGTCTAGAGAGCGGTTATGAAGCTGTACCAACTCGCGATATACACATGAATCAAGTTGGATGGGATAAACATTGGTTGGAGTTTTTAAGGAAATATGTCCGCCCGTTACAGGAGCATGTTTTTATCGGTTATTTCCACGACCCCCGAAATCATTAATGAATTTCGTTGTACGTTATAAACCAGATGAACAACCGCATCTACGGCCACACCATGATAGTTCTACATACACCATAAATCTGGCATTGAATCAACGTGGTGTTGATTATGAAGGTGGCGGTTGTCGATTTTTGCGTTACAATTGTAGTGTTGTCGATACAAAACCTGGATGGTTATTGATGCATCCAGGCCGGTTAACGCATTATCATGAAGGTTTATTGGTAACGAAGGGTATTCGATACATTATGATATCGTTTGTAGATCCTTAAATGTGTTCATTTTATTCATTTTCTCTCTATTAATATACTAATTCGAATTGATGTTGTCAGGCCAAAATTTGTATATAACTCTTTTGTAATAATTTAGGTCTAAATAAATTCGTATATTTTCACAATTTATATTTTAAATGAACACTAGTGTTGTTTATGCAACCAAATATACATAATTAGCGCCATCTGGAGGACGCATTAATTTCAGTAAATAATAATGTTGTCTCTTTTTAACTTACACAAATCGATTGACAGCTATCTCTATTTCTGTCATTGTGTCCGATTTGTTGTCAGTTGTCTTTCAGTAGGAAGGGTGGTTTGTTGTCGGTGTTTCAGAAATTCCAATAATTTGGTGTTGAAAAAAATCGTAAATTTTAGTGTTTTCCAATACAATAAAATAAACAATGAATGAATTAATTTATAAATTAATAATCAACAATTAGTCAGTAGTTTAATAGTAATGGTAATATTGTCAAATCGTTCATCTACGTAGGAGCCCCCAAAAAAGGTATGGCAATTGACAAATTCTATATGAAATTTAAGACACCGCAAATTTATTTATCTATTTTAATAACGATAACCACGAAAATGTTAATTAAATCTACTAATTATTCTACCATCAAAAATAAGCACATTTTCGTCAGTTTTCGGTGATTAGAAATACACTTTGCAATCTAGAATTTAATTCCCCAATATGGGGACTTTAAAAATCTAGTAAACAACAAATTTTGGGGTAGTTGCCTCCCGGACGACAATCCTACATTTGTTGAGATAATAACACTTGCGTGCATTATCACAATTCACCCCTATGTGCAAAAAATGGATTAAACATTAGTAAAATTACATTATATCAGCATGTAAATCAGATTGAAAGAAATATTTACCCTGCACGCATGCAAATATTCTTGTAACATCCATTATCACCACAATTTTATATTAATTAATTTAATTGATTTGTAGAATTCTCGTAATATTTATAATTAGACAAAGAATTTCTCATTATTGTTCAATTTCCAAGGTAAATCTATTCTAATTGTTGCTTTGTTTGCAGATTTAACTACCCGAAAAAATGGCCAATTTTTTTTGTGTGTTCGTCTTTCGTATTCTACTTCCAGCAATTCTCGCTATATGTAAGTATTGAAGATTAAGAAATCTCCAACAGAAAACTGTAATCTACGATATCATTGCCGTATCTATAAAAAAATCAACCGTTACTGTTAGAATCACTAAAAAAAAAACAGGTGTTTTAACCGGTCGAAATATCTATTTTTAGTTATGATGTACTCTAATTACCTGTTGTAAAATATAAAGCATTGTAACGATATTAATTTACATTTACAACAGAAAAATAATGGAAAACAAACTAATAATAGCGGAAGTGTCTCAATAACAAATTCTGCCCTATTTCTATTAATACAAAAATTCGGATTAAGTTGGAATTCAATTTCAACAATCCGAAAATAAATGGCGTTTTTTTTATCTATATTTTTGTTAGTTCTAAATAAAAGGGGCCGAATTATGTAATTTTTTCGGTATAAAATTCGCCTCCTTGTAATTAGATTTGATAAGAATTATGATTAATTCTTCACCCTGTCGTGATAACATTGACACAATGAGATCATCGTTGTATTTTAACTTGACTTGTTTATTAATTACGGAAAAAATCTTAATTTGATTATTATATACATAATTACAATAATTGGTTACATAAATCGGTTAATTTAATATTAAAAATGTTTAATTTTTTTTAGAAAGTATCAACTAACAAAGTGGCCTATTTCACTTGAATTAGCTCCGCTGAAATAAAGACTTGCAGCGAATTACATTAATTCTTTTTAGAATTTCCCCTAAATCACTACATAGAGTGATCTTTGAACTTTGTTGTAACATTCATTAGTTTCATTAGAATGGATGAATGAATGAATGAAGTCATAATCTTAATATTAGTAAGAAGTCGAGTCTTTTTTAATTTCTAAAATTTATAGGTATAAATATAGAAAATACTTTCAATTTGTTTGGATTAATTGATAATTTCTACCAAAATTAAATAATTGTTGACATTTAAAATTTTTTTTAGAAGAAGTCCACAAATAAATATGTCAGTCCAACTGATAAACTCTAGAATTTATAATAAATATATTCACCTCAATTCCAATATAAATAAGCAAAACAAAAGGTAATGAATAGACTTAATTAATACCTAATTTTTTGATAAACAAACAAAACTACCACTTTTTAGTGCTTTGATAAGAATAACGATTCGATAATTGTCAGTACTGTTATCGTGTCAGGGTTAATTCGAATTGAATTAGACCATTTCAATAAAATTCGTCAAATCATATAAAAATTTTTGTGAGTCATTTATATGATGATCATTCGTCTAAAAATCAGCGACAATACGTATTAACAAACAACTGATGACTGTAATTAAATCTTAGCTCCATTATCAATGTAGTAATTATAAAAATTGCTTTTTTATCAACGTATACAACTCAAAAAAGTTCTGCTCTAATTCTTATTTTAATATCCACTGTAATCTGTATGTGTGTGACCGAGTTTTCCTATTTACTATTCGTTAGAATAGTGACATTCTCTATTTGAGCACACATACAAAAGTTTAAAAGTATGAAATATAAGGGTGGGTTGATCCATTGTCGTTTTATAATTTGCGAAATATTATAAATGATATTAGGACGCACCCTTTTCACACTATTCCATATTATACACATGTAAAATTCTTGATATATCAAAATTTCTAGTTAACTGAATCCTGAACAAGGGTTGATCGATGACACAAAATCAAGGCCTTAGCTTAATAAAAATTGCTTTATATTTGCTGGAAAATTAAAAGAATTCTCCTTGAATTTGCTTGTTCGTCTGATTGAAATTAATATTTGTAACATAAACACGAATTTTCCGCTCCTTGTGAAAATGTTAGAAAAAATAAAGCCACACCACACCAATGAATTAAAAGTAAACGATCCACACCCCTATTTTTCGACGTTTCTATTAACCATTTATATAAATATAGATAAAAGGTTATTGACAATCTTTTTTCTGACCATATCAACGTATATTTTCATCGGGTAGATACCATTCATGAATGGGGCAGGAACTACCTCATTGATTTAACCTTATACTAAAGTTTTCCTTTATTATTCTTACTGTTAATATTTGACTTAATTTTTTATGATTTCAGCTTTTATATTTCGTCCATCAGGTCTATCATTTATTTATTTATTCTTCCTATTTTATTTACCATTCGCACCAGTACCAACGACGAATTCTATGAAAGGTCATACTGGTTACTATATGAAAATATTAATAGCAATCTCAACATTAACATTTTTATCGCAAATCGCCTTTCAAATTGTTCTATTCTCATTTCCACCTTATGGTAGTATTTTTAAGGTAATATTTAAATATTAATTGGGGCAAAATAAAAGATAATCTATAAGTGTTGTTTAGAATCAAGAATTTTTAGAACAACTCCTACGTCATATGGGCTATGTACGTTTAGATGAAGCAAATGGAGTAATAATAGTAACATGGATATCACCGGAGATTCTAGTTTTTGTGGCTTCAATTGTTGTTTTTATTGTTAGTAATAAAGCGGTATCAAATAAAGAAATTGGTTCAAATGAACAAATCTCATCCGACTCATTAAGACGGCCTAAACCAACCAAAAAACCATACAAATTCTTAGTATCAGTCGGTAAATATCAATTTTTCTAACTCGTTTTCGATTTTTACGATTTCAATTATAGGAAGATATGGTGTTTTATGTACGTTATGTTTAGCTGCAGTTTTACGACCATCAGTAATTGGTGGTTTGTATTTTTTAATATTTCTAAGTACAGCAACTTGGTGGGGTTGTAATAAACAATTAGGTAAAGGTTTTGCAATTTTGATGAGATGTTTAATGGTGGTTGTATTTGCACATTTTTCAACGTTATATTTATATCAATTTCCATTTCCACAAGAATTCCTGGCGAAAAATAGTACTTATGCTAGGTAAATTATTACAAATTTCTAATACCAAGTGTTTCATCTCCGACTATAAATTCTTATGGCGACTATTTGGCAAGCAATTCGGAAAGTGTTTTAAGGATTTATAGAAGGGTTGCTGAAGATTATTTGAGCAAAAGTGGCGTCTCGTAGCTCATTTGAAAGTTGGTCAAAAGACGCTCGTTTCTCAGAATGAGTTAGGGTTGCTTCTGAGCTTGATTTTTTCGTTTTTCTCCATTGTATGCTGGAATGCGATGGAGAAAGATGAAACAAATTATGAGAGATTTAACGTGCTTTTTTGGCTACCTTCCTGGTGAGCTACGAGGTCCAAATTTTCCTAAAATGATCTTCAAAGATCCTCCTATAAACACGCTAAATATTTTTTGAATTGCTAGTCTTTAAGAATTTGTCCGAGCTGAAACACTTGGTATAACTGTAATTTATTCATCGTTTTGTTTAGATATTTTGGTTTAAAACCGATTCTTTCGATTGATCCAACTGGAGATCCAAGGATTTTTAACTGGTCTTATGATGAATGGGCCACTTGTGTACATCCGATTGCTATATTTCTTCTCTATTATTGTTTAGCATTAGAATCGAAAGCTTTATTGAAACCACAGGTTTGTTAATTCGATTTTTATCTTTGGTAATTTAACATTAATTCATCTACATTCATGGTAGATTAATTAATCAATTCAAGAAAACAAATCGAATCATTAGATAGAGCTTTAAATACTTTTAATGCTTCAAAATTTTTGTAATCAATCTAATAATTTTCAATGTTGATTTCTAATCTTTAATTTTACAATGTTGATTGGAAACTAATTAAAATCAGAAACTACTAACAAATTTTCAGTCACAAAAGAAACAAGGGGCTTTCTCACGTTTGGAAGGTAGTTTTACAAAAGTTGGACAACGTTTATCACAACGTGTCCCTAGTACACGTTTAATGCGTTCTGCCACAACGAAACGTCGTTGGCAGAGTGCTACACGTAAAGTCCGTGTAAGATTTACATTAACAGAAATTCTAATTGTTTAATAGTTTTTTTATTATTTAATATTTCAATTTAATTTGCTGAAATTTTGATTTGTTATTCATTATTGGCTGATGCTTGTTTTTTTGTTTCTATTTTCACTTTTTTAGGGAGATAGAAATCGAAATCGCGACATTGTTGGCGAGACGACACCCGTATGTATATTTTTTTTAAATTTCTTTTGGCGCTTGGCTTGCTTCTTTTTCTTCTTTATTTTGTTTGTTTGATTGTTTGTTTGTTACTCATTTTATCACATTACTAATTGCTTTATTTGTCTCAATAATAATTAATTATCGATTAATTAAAAACGTTTTTATTGGGGGAATTCAGTTGATTCGTGGTGTCAGTCCATCGACAAGACGATATGGTTCAGGAAGACGGAGTGGATCAGTATTGCAGGATTCAACAGGGAGCGTTACAATAACCGGCGATAATCCTAATGATATTCCAATGGAAGAACTCGGTACGGGTAAGATTCCAGAGTAGTGTGTTCATTATTAGATTTAATCTCAAATTCTATGTAATTAAAATAAATATAACCGCATATCTTACACGATTTTCTATAAGGAATTACAGAAGACCAATACAAGCCTACGGTGTTTGAAAATATTATGTTCGCTCTGGAGACTCTACTGCACGTTATCAATCAATCATCATATATTGGCACTAATATTATAATGATGGTAATATTTATATTTGTTTTATTAATTAATAAATTAATTGGAATTGAATTAGGCTTGGAGTATCACATATTTGAGTTGGATCACATTTGTTTTATTATTATGGGCAAATTTATTATGGTTAATACCGAATCAACGTAAATCAATGTTACGTTCAAGTCCATTTCTAGTTTTCTATGCATGGTTTCTATTAATCTCAGCTTATATTTATTCAATGGACTTAACAGAAGATGAGCTACCATCGAATATAAAAGGCATTAATTTAGCACAAATTGGTTTCCAGAAGATTACAACATTACCATGTAATCCGTTATTAGTAAAATGTTTATTTACTGTAATGTTTTGGATAACATTACGACAATATATGCAAGAACGTCTAGCTGAACGACAAACTAGTGCTTTGGCTGATATGGTAGCACCGCTACAGATTACAGTAGGAACAGCTGCTGGTAATGATAAGGGATTCATTAAAATTGATTAGAATTGATTGAATTGGTTTATTTGTAGGTGTTAGTGATGAACACGAACAACACGGTAGTAAAATAATGCAAAAAATTGGTGTACGTTTGCGACGATTCTTAACAAAATCATGGATATGGGTTGTTGCTATTACACTATTCGCTGTTGCTATAACTGGCCAACAAATGACAGGATTTCGGATAATCTATATGGCGTTATTTTTAATATTTGTCCTATCGTTCCAGGTAGATTTCATTTAATAATTAGGAAAATTTAATCGATTTGGATTTGTAGTTATCGTTCCGGGCTTGGCGTCGAATGATGTTCGGTTTTTGGTTAACTGTAATTATTTATTCAATGATAATTCTAGTTATGGTCTATACTTATCAATTCGATAATTTCCCTGAATATTGGAATGATTATTTGCATGTGCCGCCGAAACAGTAAGTTGAAAATTAATTAAAATTTTCTTTATTATTTTAATTAAATTTAGACAAGCCGATATTGGTTTGGAACGTTTCGAAACGAAACAATTATTTGTCCGTCTTGTAACGCCAACATTCTTCGTTATAATTACTGTAATTCAATTACATTATTTCCATAAAGATTTTATGGAATTATCAGATCCGAAAAATACCGAAATTGTTCATCGCGATGCCGATGAAAGTTCACTACAAGGTGGTATTACGGCAACTAGTGATAAGGATGAAACCTTAAGTTCTTCATTAAAATTTAATCTATCAGAAATTGGGCGTAAGTTTCCTCTATTTATTTTTTAATACTTATTTATAATCTAATTTCTAGATATGACATCATTGCATGTACAAGAGATTGTAGAATTATGGATGAAACGTCTACATCGTGTAATGAATCTAACTTATTTATTCTTAGAGATTCATATGCCTAAAATTGTATTATTTTTCGCAATGCTAACGTGTGTTTATGATAAATGTGCTTTATATTTATTTATAATAATATTAATATCATTGGCATTTACAATTGGGCGACCTGTGCAAATATTTGCAATTTATTGTAGTTCTGTATTTATATCAATTCTATTATTAGCTAAAATGATCTATCAAATTCAATATATTAAGCCGAATAATTGGGATGTTAGCTGTGATGTAAGTTAACTTAAAATATCTGTTATCAAATATTGAAATTATTGATTTTTCTAGTATAATAATTCTGTAATTGAAAATAATGCCCGTTGGTTGGGCTTCTATAAAACCGAAGAGAAAGGATCTATGCTATATTTAGTCAAATGGAATATTATTTATATACTTATTGTATCATTATGGTCGGTTATTCTAGTCCGTCAAACAAACTATCGCATATCTCGAAATAAACCATTGAAACGGCCGTTCTTTATGTTTCCGAAAATAACACGAAGTGATGCTGATAAGGATGTTGTTCGTTGTTTAAAATATCTAGCAAATTATGGATTTTATAAATTTGGTGTAGAGGTAATTCGCTAAATTATTATATTACCTGTTTTATTTAAATGGTGCTAGCTCTTAAGTAAATGACTTGAAATAACTTAGATGATTTCTCAAATCGCTCATTAACGGATTGTTTTGTTTTCTAGATAAGCCTTATGGCAACTGTGGCCCTTATCGGTTTCCGTATGGACATGTATTCTGTCATTTACAGTATCTGGTTGTGTATTTTATTGAATTTGAAACGTGAAAATCTGGCAAAAATCTGGAATTTCTACATGATATTCATAGCAATTCTGTTACCAATTCAATACATAATGTCAGTCGGCATACCACCAACGTTATGTTTATGTAAATTATTCAAAAATATTAAGAGATTAGATTATTTTATTTATTCTTATAGTATATCCGTGGGATTCTTTGTATCCGGCTTCTAAAGAAACTATCGCTTTCTTTAAAAATCTACAAGATTGGGCGTATCTAATGGGGCGTGAACATTCACCATCTGCAAAGAAATTAATTTGTGATTTTATTCTATTAGTTTGTGTTTCAAGACAATCGGTAGTTTTCCGAATAGAGAAACGACATACAAACCAAGAATATCCAGGTGGTTCGAATGATAGTATCATCCATAATGCTGAACGAAAAGGTTTCGTTAATCCTGTACCCGACTTTATCTCTTTTGCTAGGTAATTTTAATATTATTTGATAAATATAGGTGTTAATAATTGGATTTTAGAACGTATTTGGATATTTTCAAACGTGCTATATTCATGAGTTTTCTTTGGTTTACATTGGCAGTTGTATTTTTAGCCGGTACGTATCGTGTTAATGTCTTTTCAATTGGTTATTTTTTGGGTGCTTTTGTATTCTTATGGCAAGGTACTGATTTATTTTTACGACCGATCCCTAAAATTATTAAATCGTAAGTTTTATTATATTTGTCTTGAGAAATTAATTTGTTTATTTGTCGTAAAAATCTAGATGGAATGTTTTAATGTCTTATAATGTTGCGGTAATTTTAATCAAAACAACCCTCCAAATAATTGGTTGTGTTTTTATCAATTATATTCCATCGTATTCATGTTGGCCGATACAATTATTCGCAATCGGTTGTGTACGTAAATTTGATTTTACACCGCCGGAAGAGACAATATCAACAACAGAATGCAAAGTACCAAAAGAATATGTCGGTCTAGTATGGGATGGTTTATGTTTTGGATGTTTAGTGATGCAACGACGTATCTTTGAAAGTTATAATTTCTTCCATATGATTAATGAAACGAAAGCGGCCACAATTCTAGCATCAAGAGGTGCTGAATTAATCGAAGAATTACGTTTGAAACGTATGAATGAACAAGTTGAAGTTGAGAAACACGTCTTGGAGAAAATTAAAACGAAAATGGAACGAATTAAAGCCAATCAACAGAAAATACAAGGAACGAGTTATAAAGATACAGCGAGTCATTTTGTTGGTAAGAATTTTCTTTTATATTATCACCTCTTTTTTAGGAATTCTTCAACAAATCTTTAATTATAAAAATATTAGACAAACCACAAATGGCGCGTACATCATCAATGTCATCGTGTACATCAGCATCACCAGCTGGTTATCACACACCTATTGATGATGATGATGATGGTGATGATAATAATGATGATCGTCCACCTTTAACACCACGTAGTAGTTCATTACAACCCCAAGCCCCACCGTCCCCATATTCAGCTGTAATGACAGTTTCATTAGAGGGTTATTTAGAACCACAACGTATGTCCTTTAGTTCACCACCAAATTCTGAAATAAATCCACGTCCACGTTCACCTGACGATAGTTTTCCTGTATTTTCACCACCTCCATATGATGCAGCCCCACCATATGCCGAAGTTGTTAACAATAATAATAACATTAATAATATTGATCAATCACAACGACAAATTGTTCAACGACAAACTAGTCTCGGGCCACCATGGATGCAAGGCAGTTTAATAACACCACGTCAGAGTATTATTTCGTATTCGTCAAGATCAGCATTGAGTCATCATGAATGTAATTTCCCAAAATTGTTACAGCAATTAGAAAATTTATATATACACTTGATGGGCCATAATTCTAATGAAAATAATGCTTCAACAATATACAATGTACAGTTTTTTTATTATTTTCAGCTGAATATTTGCTTTGTTTTCTTTTTCATAAGATTTTTTTCGTTTCTATTTTCTCTTTGTAGATACTATTTTAAAGGGTAGACCAAAATATAGGAAGAAACAACCCGAGACGTATAAACAGGGTAAAATATGTTTTTTTTTTAAGTAATTTTTAACGTAGGGTTGTTTGGTGATGGTTCTAAATTAAAAATTACAAAATACACATTTACATTAAAATATTTTAAAATTGCTTGTACATGTGCAGTGTTGTGCCTTATTTAGAGATGTTAGTTTCGCAATTTTGCTAAACCTTGAACCTTGCTACAAATCTCTAAAATAATTTTCAAATCCTTGATTAATAAAAACTAGGAATGTGTAAAAAACTCTTGTCAAATCCCTTAGAAATTTCACTTGAATTTTCCGCAAAATTGACGAAAAGTCGACAATTTTACTCCAGTTTTCTTCTACCAATTAATTCATTATTTCGCTTCTGTTTCTGATAAAATTAGCTAAAAAATTGTTTCTCTTATGGCATTTTCGTAACATCTCTAGTCTAATTGTTATAAATTGTGTGACTATTGGTTTTCTTAATTATTCTTTGATTATTTAGAACGCACTGACTGATGATTAATTTGCATGATTTAATCGAGAATAGTAGTAGCTTTATTCGTTTAGTTGGAGATATTCAATACGAATAAAGTTACGTTTTTTTATTTTTTATCATAGTAATAAATTTAATATAGTCTTTAGTTATAAGCTTTGCAACTAATTTTCAACTAATATTTGTATTTCATTCGCTAATAGCTATCCGCTCCGGTGACTACTACATGTTTGATGGTGTAGATGATGAAGATGTGGATTTGGTTGAAGAAGTTGACGAACGGAAAGCTGCCCAAGAGGAAGGAACTGATAAGAGAACAGTGGGCGAGGTATGATTGAAAATTCACCTTAATTTATTTGATTCTATTTTGTTTTGTGTATATAATTTTTATTTAACATTTGGGGAATTATAATTATTTTGGTGTTTGTTTATTTTATATTAATTTAATTGAAACGAAACAACAAAATAACAAAATTTGTTAGTTGTTAAGAACGGTAATGAAGAAAGATATCGATGCAGCTTTACGACGGCATTCAGAGACTGATATAACACGAAGAAGATTAAATAGACAAAAATCACTTACATCAGCACGTTCTGCTCCATTTTCCGCGCCTGCTACCGTGAGTTTACTAACAAAACCAACTAAAAACTTTGTAAATAAAGAAAACATGCACAACGTATTGTTTTCAATGCTTCAATTGCTTTATTTCTTGTTATTATTAACTATTCTAGCTTGTGTTTCAACAAAAATCGCTTTAGAAAAGTCTTTAATTTCCATTATTTATCGCTTTTCAACGGTTATTTAAACCAAACATTAAAAGTGCAATTAACTCAATTTTTTTTTGATGTAGATTGAAGAACATCCAATTAGAGGACACGATACAGATCAAGATATAAGTGAACCACAACCTGGAACTAGTAAAGATGACGATATTACTGATTTAACAGAAACAAGTATTATATTATTATTGTTATTTATTAAGTTTTTTCTAAATCAATAATTTTAATTATAGCAACGAATTGGAAAACGAAAATCATCACTTATATTATGTTTGTTTGGGTATTTATTGAAAGTGCTATGATCAGTTTAACGAAATCTTTAAATAGATACACATCCGATTACAGATATATTATAAAAGTACTAGGACGTGAAAAGAAACTCTTAAAGGTATTCAAAATTTATAAATTTAAAGAAATTTATTAAACTTCAATTTTCAGGAATATACAGATTATGATGTTGGATTACGTTTAGGAACGAATCAGATTTGGCAACCGGCCGCTTCCTACCACACTCTACTAAAAGATTCACGGTAATTTCTTGCAATATTTTTAATAATAATTACCGCGTGTTTCACTTAAATAGTGTTAAAAATAGTTTGAAGATTTACAGAAGGGTCCTCGGGCATGATTTTACTAGAATTTGGATCCCGTAGCTCATCGCGTTCGTTTTTAGAAAATACGCTGTTTGAAATTATCGACAAGTGGCTCAGGAATTCTCCTTGACATAATTTTTAACTTCCCCGATCAGAGGGTAGGGAAAATAGTGTAGACAATCAATTCAAATTTGCCGCCTATACTGTTGGCGCCCTCTATAAGGGATCGGTTGCCATAGTAATCGTTTACCATAGTAATCGGTTGCCATAGAAAAAAGTTGTTGTTATATAGAGAGATATAAGAAACTTGAACTGAAAAGGGTGTGTGTGTAATCACCGATCAGTGAACAGAGTTTTGGTTGACGAGGTGCTAGTTCCTCGTTGAATTTCTCGGTGGTTATGAGATAGCCACGGTTCTCGATTCCCGATCTTGATTTTTATAGTAAGTTAGTTTTTTTTTTTTTTTTTAATAGAGTATCTACAATAGAAAAAATAGTAAAAAAACTAGTACTCGTTTTTTAAACTTGGACTCGTGCATTAATTGTCGACTTCTGACACTTATTTTTAATAAACCATTCTAATTCATGATTAACTATCCGGACTGTGTCGGGGAAGTTATTAGATTGGGCCCCTTTCAAATTTTTTCTCCATTGCATTCCAGAATAAATGCGAACATTCATAACCAGAATAAAACGGAGAAAAACGAAAACAACAATATTTGGAGCATTTTTGGCCCACTTTATGGGTTTAAAGAAACGGGCTGGTACTCGTCAAAAAAGGATAATCTTTGGTTGATGATTCCTCCGTTCGTTGGATATCTAGTCCAACGCGTGATATCTCTTTGAAAAGGGCTTTTCTTGGTGTCCTTCTGAATTATAGAGGGAAATGTTAGAGCATTTTGTCTTATATCTTAACTTGTTTTTGAAAACCACTACATAGTCACCAGTGATCGTTTTTTTACCAACTTCTCGATGAGCTACATGGTTCAAATTTAGTTCCGGGTATAAGAATCTCTGGAAGATTTTTTAATCATTAGATATTTGAGTGAAACAGGCAATATAATTAGATTAGTAGTAGTAGGAGTAAGTTGAATATATTTTAAAAATTTAGCGATCAATCGTTAGCATCAACTGTATCAATTGGCGTCTTCACACCATCTGATTCTTATAGACAGGTTATTATGGTTGAAGAAAGGTGTGTCTTTCCTACAATTTGTTGTTTAACCAATCACAATTTGGTTCAAAAATCCTTGCAGCTATCAATTATTGTTTGTTTTACAGTTTTTAATGCTTCGGTTGATTTCTTTCCTTTTTTTATTCTTCTTGTCGTTATTATTATAAATAATCTACTAAATTATTAACTAATTTACTAATTTACTTACTTGAATAGGGTGCCTATTAGACAACACGATCTGAATCATATTCAAGATGTCGACAGTGATACTAAAGCTTTGGCTACAATTCCTGATAGTAGTGAAAAGGACAGGTATTAACTAAAATTAAAATCCTCTTTAATAGATTAATCAGTTCAATTAAAATTACTTTATTATTTTCTAATTACCCTCAAATATTGTTTTGTGTTTGTTGGAATGTTAGTAGTGTAGAATTTAGCTAATTTTATGTATTAGGCGCAAGGCGAGTATTCTCAGCGTTCCCGAAATACGTATTTTGGCTGCCAGTATGGAACGTGGATTAGATTCGCCTACCGAAAGGTAACCCTCCATATCTCCTATAATCCTTAAAATGCTTCAATCAACTTCTACTTTAATTTATTATCAATTAATTGTAATTTGATTTGATTATTTTTCTATATTTCAGCACTGTTGTTGTAAACGATACTTGGCTTAATCAATTTCAAATTAAATCATTTTTATTAATCGTCAATTAATTTTTATTTCTAGTGGTTCCGAAACGGGTCGTATAGAAGATGAAAGTACCGAAATGTCGTCGTATGACCAACCAGCTGTAGTACAATTATTATTAGCCATGTGGTATATAATAATGAGTCAATCGGAACTGTTGTGTTATTTTGTTATATTTTTAAATCAAATCAAAACAGCAACATTCCTATCATTACCATTACCATTAATGGTATTCTGTTGGGGTACATTAACAATACCAAGACCTTGTAAAACATTCTGGGTTACAATAATTGCATATACTGAAGTAAATTAAACAAGACAATTTTAAATACTTGTTAAAAATTGATAATTTTAGGTTATTGTTCTTCTCAAATGCATGTTCCAATTCGATATAATTCCATGGAATGCTAATCAGGACATAATAAAGGATCCATTCTATGCGCCTCGAATTATAGGTGTTGAACGGAAACATCATTATGGAATTTGGGATCTAATCTTATTATTAGTAGTATTCTTCCACAGGTATACATTAAAATAATTAATAATCAATTTATAACAAGATAATTGTTAAGATTTATGCTGAAATCATTGGGTTTATGGCAAACTTCCAATATACCAGCAGCTTTATTAGCTAGTGGGGAATATAAGATGGATTCACAAGGACAATTGGTACCAGTTGTATCGCAAGATACAAAAAGGTAAGATTTTAATGGAATTTAAACAATCCAATAATTATCGTTGTTGATATTTATAGAAGACATCCTATAAAATCCCTATATCCTGTTGAAGATCCTACTTCATCCCCTAGACATTCTATAACACAAAAATTGAAAGTTAGATTCTTTCAGAGGTATTTTAATATTTATTGTTTGTTTTTATAAGTATTAATGAAGAAATTGATGAGTTTTTGTCTAAATTATTTTCAGTGTCGGTAGTGTTAGTTCTAAATCAAAAAGTACCCCATTGAAATCAAATGATAATCAACCGAGTGATTTACAACGTTTAGTTGAAGAAACCGATGATGATGATGACCGAAAAGATGAACAATTGGATGTTTATGACAACAGAAAGATTGTTTGTGTTAGTGTTGAAGAAATTGAACCGTGTAGTGTACTACCGGAAGCAATACAAATGGCGTAACAAACTACTCGTAATTTTGTATTTTAAAATTAATTTTATTATTTTTCAGAACAACAAAATATACAGAACCGTTTAGACTATTCTTTAAACAACTAATAGATCCAACTTCTCGAGTGGCTGTTGACGTTTATTCCTATATGTTCCTTTGTGATTTCTTCAATTTCTTTGTGATTTTGATTGGATATTCATCATTTGGGGTGATTTTAATTTTAATTATAACAATTGTAATTGTAATTTGATCAATTTTAGACTCATCAAGGTGATGTTTCATCATACTTGGAAGATAACAGAGTGCCAGTTTTATTCTTATTAATGTTAATATTACAATTCATGTTGATTATCATTGATCGTGGTATATTTTTGAGGAAGAATATTTTAGCGAAAGTCATCTTCCAATTTATTCAAATTGTTATTCTTCATGTATGGTTGTTTATTATGTTCCCGATAATCACCGAACGGTTAGTCGAAATATTATTTCAAATTATAGATTTAATTGTTGTATTGTAGGAGTTTTAATTCGGTTGTACCACCACAAATGTACTATATGGTGAAGTGTTTCTATCTTTTATTATCAGCATATCAAATTCGATGTGGTTATCCGACTAGGATTCTCGGCAATTTCTTATGTAAAGGCTACAATTATATACACATGTTCTTGTTTAAAGGCTTCATGAATGTACCGTTTCTATTCGAATTGAGAACTATAATGGATTGGATGTGGACAGATACTTCAATGACTGTATTCGATTGGATTAAAATGGAGGATATATTTGCACACATTTATCTACTTAAAGTAACAATTGTGTTTGATTTTTCGAAATTATTTCAATTAATTGTCGGTATATTTGACAGTGTACACGTTATATTGAAGAAGAATACCCACAGAAACGTGGCGAACGTAAAAATCCAATTGTTAAATACGCAATGGGTGGTCTTATATTAGCGATAATAATTGGTATTATATGGTTCCCATTAGTATTCTTTTCGTTGGGTAGTGCAGTCGGTGAACCAAATCCACCAAGTGATGTATCATTAGAGATACGTATTGGTCCATACGAACCGGTTTATCAATTATCGGCACAAAGCAATTCGATATTTACGTAATTTATTATTTGAAATTTACAAAGAAAATGAGAAATTGTGAGTTGATTTTAGATTTTCCGAAGGCCAATTATGGGATCTACAACAAATCTATATTGATGATAAAACTGCAACATCGTTTGTATCAAATTATGATGCTGAGGATGTTGTTGCAATTAAATTGAGTTCATATTCGGCAAATATATGGAGTATATCGCCACCAGATCGGACAAGGATGGTTAATGAAGTTAATTCATGTAAGTTTCGGTTTAAATTAATTAAATTTCGACTAGACGTGTTTCTATTATGGCACTTTTCGATTTAATTTCAATCAAAAATTGCAGCTCAACCGTTAACTGTACGCCTCCAATACAAAATAACGCATAGAAGTATAAAAACTGAAGATTCAGCTATTGTTGCTGAAACAATACAAATTACAATACCTGGTGGTGAACAGTTGAATCCAACACGTCAAAATCTATTAGGAATGTTGGAAGGTGATCGTACTGTATCGCCAGTATTACTTGAATATATTCTACCGAAATTTATTAAAGTCACAAATAAAGGAACAGCAAAACCAATTACACAATTAATGAAAGCCGATCCGGTGCCTGAAGCCGATTCAAAACGCACGATAAGTTTAGTACTTAATAATAGTGTAGAACAAAATACCGAATGGTGGAGAATTAATGAATTGTGCGATGACGCCAATCAGAAGAATTATCTAAAAAAGATTGCCTTTTACGATTGCGAATCGATTATTTTATATACATTCAACGATAAGACTTTCCCGTCGAAATTGAATATAATCACAGAAGGAGGGTGAGTTGGTTTAGTTTAACCTTTTTTTTATCCAGCATATACTTTATGCTTATTATTATTGATGGAATTTCCAGTATTATCGGCCTCTATACAACTCTAGTCTTTGTAGCATCACGTATTTTGAAGGGCTTCTTTATCGATCAATATTCAAAGATAATGTTTGAGGATCTACCGAATGTTGATCGTATCTTACAATTGTGTCTCGATATTTATTTAGTACGCGAGGCACGTGAATTTATACTTGAAGAAGATCTCTTTGCCAAATTAGTGTTTCTATTTCGGTCGCCAGAGACGCTTATCAAGTGGAGTCGTCCTAGAGAAGAATTGGAAGAAGATGAGCAAGATGGTGATGATGATTAAATTTCAGATTTGTCTAGTACATGACAATTTATTCTCTATAAAAATGTTCGCTACTACACTCAGGAATATTAAGCAAACTTCTATACAGAGTGAGCCAAGTGGTTGGCCTATTAGACGTTTAAAAGAGTTCTAATTGATGAAAGTTTCTGAAATTTGGTAACACACCCATTTTTCTGCCTGAACTACATTTGGAAAATATTTTCGTTATTCTATCAACCCTTGGTGTACGGGGTAGTGCACCCTACTTTCTTATTTTAAATGGAATGGTATATTTTTTATTCCATTTTTAGATTCTATGATAAAAATGAAATGGACTTTGATAACATGACCTATGGTCTAGCGTTAATAGTTTTTTCAGGAATTTCGACTTTTTCTGAAAATTTTGATTTTATAGTGTTTGGTTAAAAAATTCATGTATTTGAAGATATCGTTGATAGATAATCCAAATTTAGAACTCGAATAGTTTAAACTATGTACTTTACGCTAGATTTTACAGAAATGAATTATCTTTCAGCATTTAGTCGAAATGAATTTTTCTTTCAGCCAATTTTTCAAAACGCAATATCTTTCTTATTTTAAATGGAATGGTATATTTTTCTTTACATGGTTAGAAAGAGAAAAAAAAATCTGCATCGAACTGTATTAGCATTCCCTATATCTATCGCTGACAGTTTTTCAGTTATTTAAGATTTTCGATTTTCAATAGTTTTCTCTCCAGTCTGAAACTGACTAGTATCTAGTTGTCTATGACTTAAAATTCGCCTATAAAGAAATGCATAGGAGGCTTAGCAAAATGACATTAACTGTCACATTTGAGGTTAACTATGATTATTTTCGATGTTTTTTTCAGCGATTTCAGCTAATTTTACATGAAAAGAAAATCCAATTAATTTTAATTTAATTATTTGTCAACATCTTCTATGATTTTTCAAATAAAAAATATAAAAATAATTAATTGTTTAGATGTTAATTGTAACAGAAGGTTGTTTCTCCAAGCCTACTATGTTTTAGTATTTCGTTTCAGGGGGTAAATTATTAGAAATCGAAAATCTTAAATAACTGAAAAATTATCAAGAATAGGTATAGGGAATGTTTATATGATTCGATGCAGAATTTTTTTCTCTATCCAACCGTGTGAAGGAAAATATACCGTTCTATTTAAAATAAGAAAGATATTGCGTTTTGAAAATTGGCTGAAAGAAAAATTCATTTCGGCTAAATGCTGAAATATAATTTATTTCTGAAAAATCTGGCGTAAAGTACATAGTTTAAACTATTCGAGTTCCAAATTTGAATTATCTATCAATGAGATCTTCAAATATATGAATTTTTTAACCAAACACTATAAAATCAAAATTTTCAGAAAAAGTCGAAATTCCTGAAAAACTATTAACGCTAGACCATATGTCATGTTATCAAAGTCCATTTCATTTTTATCGTAGAATCTAAATATGCAATAAAAAATATACCATTCCATTTAAAATAAGAAAGTAGGGTGCACTACCCCATACACCGGGGGTTGATAGAATAACGAAAATATTTTCCAGGTGTAGTTCAGGTGGAAAAACGGGTGCATACCAAATTTCAGAAACTTTCATCAATTAGAACTCTTTAAACGTCTAATAGGCCAACCACTTGGCTCACTCTGTATACTAAATTCAGGTTGCTATTATAAAATTTTGAATTGACATTTTAGAAGGTTAACCAATCATCATTGAAGGTATTCAATGATACCAACCGAGGATATTGCGCTCTCTCTTGCGCATTTCTATTCTTAACTTAGTAACTTTTAAAATATTACGTTGGATAAACTAAAATTTCAATTTAAAATTTTGTAATAGCAACTTGAATTAAGTATAGGCATATGTAGATATAATTTGTAGCTGTAGTTTTTTAGCTTTGCTTTCATTTTATATGCAATCAGTGAGAAAAGGAACTTTTCTATTCTACCATTATTTAAATGTGTTTTTGTTATTGTTTAGGATAATAGGATTGTACGCTTTATATTTTTTTGTGGTTTATCGAACTGTTCATGGTTTATTGACTGGTTTTATAAGTAAGATTTGGTATTTTGACCTACCAAATATTGACCGTATATGGGAATTAATTTTCGATATTTATACAGTCCGTGAATTTCAATATTTCGATTTAGAAGAGGATTTGTTTGCAAAATTGCTATTCCTATTTCGATCAACAGAATTGTTGATCAAATTTTCTAGACCATTCAAACGACTTGCTAAAATCGATATTGATAAGAAACATATAAGGACCGAAAGGAGAAGGTATCTTAAACGGATTAGTCAACGCTTTTTAAGAAAACCACCCAAATAAAAACAAAAAGGAATTTTATTAATGTTAATTAATTAAAAAGTGCTTTATGTAATGTTGTATCATATCACAAATTTTACTGGAGTAATTGTTTAATTTATTATGTAATTAGCATTTAAACAACAGTGTTTAATTATTATGTTTTATACCAAATTGTTTTATTTTTTAAATTCTTTATAAGATTTAAAATAAATATATATAGATAAAATTTTTGTTAAATAACAATTAATAAATAATTCTCAAAAAACGACCGGCACCACAACAATTATTGGAAAAAAATACTGATTGAATCCCGCAATTATTAATAACTTAATCTACAATTTACTCTTATTAACGATACCTTCTTCAGTTAAATCAGGCGAACTATTATTGCCGCTATACATAATTTCAAAGAAATGCCGTCTACCGTCAATATACATCATGGTTTCGTGATACGTTTTCGGTATAATTTCTAACGTAACATCGGGCACTTCATACGTAAAATGCAACGTATTTGTTGTATCAACTCGTCCAGTATTCGGATCAAATGTTTCAACATAAACAGCAATCTGGATGTATTGCATATGAGTAAAAACAACAGCCGCATGCATTTGTATCAACGAATTCACCGCTATCGGTTTGTTAAAATTAATATCACTAATACTCTTCAATTTCGGCCGATATTTACTAAAACGAAACCCTAAAGCCCACGTTAATTCTAAAGCTTGTCGCATAATAAACCCACCAAATACCGTATTGTGTAAATTGCGATTTTCCGGTTGCGAGAAAATAATATTCGACATTGAACAATCCTCCATCCATTCGCAACCGGACGGCAATTTTATACTTTTAACACTATTATCGTCGGTTGTGCGTAAATATAAATCGTGGATGATTCGTAATTCGGAATCATTGGGTATAACTTTCGATACGTGCTGTTTCTGGATAGCTATACGGTTGCGTTTGCGTTGTTCACCGCCCGAGAAAATTTCACGTTCACGATCATCCGCCGGTATTAACGGATTAACAACAGCAGCCGATTTATTGGTCGGATCACGGGCTGCTATCAAGAACAAGGCTCGAGTTATACGCTGCCAGGTTCCGTGGGATTGCTGTTCCAACCATACGACAACCTCTAAAGAAGACCGACCAACCCAACTAACATGACCGGAGATTTTTATATCTTCTTGAGGTTTCGGTACGTAATCACTGAAATCGATACGGTCGACTAGAGCGGTTACAAGAGTGTGCGGTAGTGGTACATCGTTCGGGAGATTCGGATTTAAAATATGCTTTCGTGCTACCATTACTATAAATATAAATTTAATTCAATAACGACATTCTAGAATGTCGTTATTGCACCAATATTGCAATGCAATATTGCATTGTCATGTAGAAATAAGGACATAGCAATATTGCGTGGAATATTTCTAGATTGCAATGCAATATTGTGCTGTAAGGGCTAAATTAAATAATTAAGCATACCAGCGAAGATATCCATGTCTTCTAATAATCTACCAAGTCTAACATGCCCTAGAAACGTAATGTATTTATCTTGAAGCTCTAAATCTGTTGATAACGGTATTAATGCTACAAGAAAACTGTCCTTCATCGATCTTGGAGGTAGATCCTTTTGTGATTTCGGCAAGTATTGTATCAAATAATTACGATTCGACAGTATCGGTTTATAGCCAACTTCTACGCCCATTGTTTTCGCTAGTTCTGCAGTCACTTAACAATTATTAAACATTATTGAAGAAGCAAGGACGATAAATTTTTTAAACTTACACTCTTGGATCGTACCAAATGCCTCCTTATTTATCCCAGTTGATACAGTCCGACTCATTATTTTAGGTCTAAACATTAGAGGAATGTGTTATTCATTAATTAACGTAACTGTTTTGTTGAACAAATCAAAGGTCAATGTTAGACACGTTTATTCAGTTATGAATAAATAATTAGTCAATACTCACTTAATATAGTTCGATTTCGATAATGCTGATAATCGTGTGACTACGTTCAAAGTACGACACATTCTAACCAACATATCTGCTATCAGTTTTTTTTAAATTGCAAGAAAACTACTGATATTTTTGAATTAACCGATAACAATTGACCCTAGAAAACAAGGTTAGACTCCTGTCAAAATGTGGAACTACACTTCTACGATATCTGAACTATTCTGAATTAGGAATTAGTTAAAAGAAAATTGTAATAGTCTTATCAAATACGTAAATAGCATAAACTTATCAACTTTTACGTACGTAATCGTGACTTATAAATTATAAGCTGTAATTTTTTATAAATAATTGAAGAATAATTTAAAGTAGTTTATTTGAACCAAGATTAAAGACTGCATGTTGCCGCTCCGGTCACTTAAATATTGCAACAATTACCGAAAGATAAATAGATAGATTGACATAAAATATTAATCAATATATTAATTTTTATATTATTCGATCAATTTTTATGATTCTAGTATTTCTTTATGAATTTTAGTTTGGTTTAGTAAGTTTGATGCTGGCCAATGTGGCACCGCTGTTGGCCGGTATTACAGGTGGCATTGTTGACAGTGGCAGCGAGAAAATGCAAAATGGCTACGTCGTCTAATTTTCCACACGAGAATTTTCCGAAAAATCTCGTCGAAAATGACAGAACTGATTGGGTACCATTATCATTAACATTAGTCGAATATCCAAGAGGTAATCTATACAATTGTCCCGTTACGAATTCGCTATTTATCGATGATTATTGCCCTTTATAAAGTAGTTTATCAATACGTAAACGTCAATAGAATAGCTGTTGTTGTGTTAATAATTGCGAAAAATTTTAAATAATTCTATTTTAGGTGATTTCCTTGGAAAATTATTAGCTTTTATTAGTTTAGCACCGTTTGGAATCGGTGCTGGTTTTGTTGCATTGATATTATTCCGGCGTGATTTGCATACGGTATCTATAGCCCACCTGTTATTGTTTTGATTTATTGATCGTTTCGTAATTTGTTCTAGATAACATTTTTCATTGGAACATTATGTTCGGAATTGTTGAATTATTGTTTAAAACATACAATTTGTGAGGAGAGACCAATGAGACGTACCGATTTGTATGGTGAATATGGCATGCCGTCATCACATGCCCAATTCGTTTGGTTCTTTGCCACTTACGTTATTTATTTCGTATTCATACGGTAAATTTATCAAAATTCAATGAAATAATTCTACAATATAATTGCCTTGTAGATTACACCATATGAACAACAATACAATCATAGAGAACGTCTCAAAAATCCTAATAATCTCCTCATCGTTGATTATGGCAATTCTAGTATCTATAAGTAGACTATATTTACAATATCACACGTTATCACAAGTGATTTGTGGTGCATTTGTTGGTATTCTATTTGCAACTTTTTGGTTTGCTCTAACTTATTTAGTATTAACACCGTTATTCCCACAAATTGTCTCATGGTATTTGTTTGAAATTATCAACAAATAATTCTATTAATTATTGTTAATTTTATAGGAAAATCTCCGAAATACTTCTTCTGCGAGACACGACATTAATACCGAACGTTTTATGGTTTGAATATACAAATACACGACAAGAAGTCCGTGCTAGAAGTCGTAAATTAGTTAGTATGAAGTCACAATGACATCTACTTGATAACAGTTTTAATTTTACTTTACCTTATCGTTTAATACGTTTTATAAAAACTTTATTACATTGGCCAAGGAAAGCGGTAATTGTTGGAAATAAATTTGATAAAAAATGGAGCGAAATAAAATTAAAACTGTACCTATACTATGGATAGATAGATAGGGTTTGTTCTTAACAATCAATAATTATTTTTATAAATATAGAGCGAAATGCAGCTTTATTAAAGAGATATACCGTAAAATTTTACCAGAATGTGAATTTTATTGTATATTATCGGATATTTATATACAGAAAACGTATAATTCTCAATAATTGATAAGAACAGTTGTCAATTTTATGTAAATTATCATTTTCTACACGTTCAATGAAACGTATATAGAGTAAATGTGTCCCTGACTATAACTATTCTTATCACTTGAAGATTATTTCAATTTTTGTTGATTATTTATTTTTAATTATATGTGGGCAACTTAGTGATATTATTTTAATAATTCTTCACTGTTATCATTTTAAAATAATTTGTGGATATTATCAGAAAGACGTGGGTGTTATTTGAGTTATTTTCTACTTCAAAAATCGACTGAGAATTTGTTTATTGTGACAAAAACAAACTATAGGGGCAGTTGATTTTCGGTAGCTTTTGTATATTTTGATATTCCAGTCGTTTTTAAACGATATTCCATAAATAGTGCAGCATTTTTTTTAATCTATTGTTATTTTTAATAAATAAAATAAGTCTCAACAGCAATCATAATGTACTTAAATGGTCGACTGATTTATTAACTAGAAATTTTTTTAATTAATCGGTAGAATAGTTGTGGATTATTGCAAGCAAATTATAAGAAAAGACGACAGGAGAAGCTTGCAATTAAGGGCGTAATTAGTTATAATTCCAACAAATAAAAGGTCCCTTAAAGTGCTTTAATTAGAATTATAAAATAAACTTTGTTTTCAATCGAGTTCGCAGAAATTTTTTGAATGGGGAATTCGATTGGTGAAGTTTTCCAGTGCAATATTCGAAGGATATTTGAATAATTGATGTTTTATTAGCTTTCTAAAATTTCGATTGATTTCAGTCTACCTTCAGGGTAATTTGAAAAGACGTTTTCTTATTGTTTTTGGGCGTATAGGAATCGTAAGATCGAGAATTTGTTGAGCAAAACGCACAATGTACAGAATTCTGTCTTTATCTCTGATGTGTATCAATAATTGTTTTGTTGTTTGTATGTTTATAAATATTAAGATGTAGATAAAACAAGAATAATACAAATAATTAATGTAATAAAATTTTATTATCAAATAAATACAGTTTTTATTACATGCTATATTCGAAAGAATTTGAATTTACCGCCAGTTTTTCAATTGACAAGCTACTAGATCCAAAGATAATCCATTTTTATTAAATTACTAAAATAATATCATGATATAGTTAAAAATCCAATTAATGAACTGTTTTTCAATAGAATTAAACGTAATTAAAGTTCGATTCTATTGTAATTTATTTGTTTTAGATCGCATATAAGGGAGGAAAATTTGAATTTGGCGCCTTCAGTTTATCCAATTTGTCATTTAAACGTCAAATTTGTCACCAAAGATCAATAGAAGACAATGCAGTAATTTTGTAAATTTTCGTGAATAAATCGATTAAAAACACACAACATACGATGGATTTCAACGTGAAAAAGATCGTAAAAGATGCAGGAGCCGCAATCAGTCGAGTTGTCCAGGTAATTTCCGATAAAAACCGTAAAATATCCGCATTTCTAGGTTATGTTCAATTTTTTCTAAACTCAAAAAAATTACTAGATGACCGAAGAGAAATTGGGCACATCCGAAAAGACTGAATTGGATGCACATTTCGAGAACTTATGGGAACGTGCAGAGAACACGAAAATTTGGACAGAGAAATTAGTTCGCGACACTGAAGCCGTATTGATACCGAATCCGGGTAATCGTATCGAAGATTTTATTTATGATAAGATTGAGAAGAAACGGCCGTCGCGTTTGAGTAATTTGGAATATTTGGGTATGGATATGATCGAGGCTGGTAATTCTTATGGGCCTGGTACTGGTTATGGACAGGCATTGATTAAAGTTGGACAATGGGAACAGAAATTGGGCCAGATCGAAAGGGATTTTATCGGTTCGGCAGCGATGTGCTTTACGCAACCATTACGGAAATTTCTAGATACCGAAATGAAGACGATCTTGAAAGAAAAAAGTCTCTTGGAAATAAAACGGTAATTATTTCAACAAATTAAATTTCCTTGAAAATCAATCGAATTATTACAGATTGGATTTGGATGCTTGCAAGAATCGTGTCCGTAAAGCTAGAAGTATGCTGGGCCAACCTACGGTAAATCTTTTTTAGCATATTTTCGACAAAATACACGAATATTAATAGAAATCTCTTTTCCAACACTAGCATGTTTTAAATCCTTTCAACCAGGTAGAGATTCTTATTTCTATAATTGTTGTTTTAATTTTTTTTAATTAAGCACACACTTTTTATATAATACTTGTGATATTCAAATTGAAATCTGGTTAAACTTTAACAATATTTTCATGCATCCCTTATACAAAATAGAAAGATGGAATTAATCCGGAAGAGGTATTGGATCAGGTAATATTAGCCACGATAAAAATTAGATGAAATTAGTTTAGATTTATTCGTCAAAATTTTATTCTAATTTTCTTTTTTTTTCAAAATTAGGCTGAACGTGATTTACGTATAGCTCAAGCCGAATTCGATCGCCAAACAGAAATCACAAAATTATTATTGGAAGGTGTTAATAGTTCACATGCTGCCCATTTACGTTGTTTACAAGAATTCGTTGAAACACAAGCTCGATATTATTCACAATGTACGACAATTATGACTGATTTACAACGAGAATTAGCCAGGTATCGTGTCTTAAATGTTAAACAGGGTGTACAGTGGTATTCCACCTTGCAGTTGGTTACCTAGCGTCGTAGCTTTATTCAGACAATTATTTTAAGGCCAATCACTTTGCTCCTATTTCCTGGGAACAGTTTTAGAGAATTGAAAAAGAATTCATTTCAATCTTGGCCAGTTTTCCAAAAACTTCAATTGTGGAAAATTTTCAATTATTCTCCCCTATTGTGTTGTAATTTTGCCACTTACTAGTTGAAATACCATTTTACACTCTATTTGCTTGTTTGTTAGTAGAAAATTAAGCTTAATTCTGTATTATTTGTTATTTTAATTACTAATACACTAAAATTTGGGGATAGCTTGGTGCATGTATGTGAATGTTTCAGCTCTGTGAAACCTGGACCTATTTTGAGATTAAACAGTGAAGATCTTGAACCACCTGTACCAAATAATACACGTGTCTCATCACCAGCCACATTTACTCCTGTTGCTATTACCTTAGATGAAGATTCAATTTTATCCATTAATTAATTTCTAATTTTATTTCATAGAAAACAAAAAAAAAACAGAACACCAAACTTTTTATTAAACTAACTTATTAATAAGTTGCAATTAAAGCTTTTAATAGACAGTGGATTTTGTCCACTTATTAGCGTTGTTGCTGCTAGTTAAAATATCAACTATTCCTAAATATTGTCTAAAAATTTTACAAATTTAAAAAATAATTGCACGTATTTATTTTGTTTATTTAATTTTTTGTTTGAACAGTTTGTCCTCGATGCCTGGTTGTGATCCTAATACTCCTCTAAATCCTAAACAAAATGAAGATAGTGGTATAAAACGTGCTCGAGTTTTGTACGATTATGATGCCAAAGATTCTACAGAATTAAGTCTAGTGGCGAATGAGGTAATTATTTGCCCTTTCTCTATACAATTTGAAATAAAAAATGTTTTAGATAATCACAGTACGGGAGCTTAGTGATAAGCCTAATGAAGACTACATGTTAGGTGAACGTGGCTATCAACAGAAGGGTAAAGTGCCTAAGGCCTTCCTGGAAATTTTGTCGTAACTATTATTGGGTTGTGATTTTCGAGTTTCATTCCTACACATGGCAATATTGAATGTGTTCCCTTTCTCTTTTTTAATTATTAATCATATTTATAAGTTTATGTACAAATTCAATAATTGATATTTAGGAATAATTGATGAGATCTTTCTCCATTTCCAATTTTTAATGTAAATGCAATAATTATAGTCAATTTTAATCGGTGCAATTATTCGAAAAACAATTGTTGAGCTTGTTTCAAAAAAAAATTAAATCTAATGTATGTAATAATCAATTAAAACTATAATCAATTCACCAATTGTATAAATATTGTTAACTGTTAAAAATATAATTACCTGATATGTTTATGGGTTTTTTCAAATTCAGGGTTATAATAAAGAGAAAAACAGAAATCCTCGAAAAATTAAATTGTATTTGTCTTAAATTAAAAAAGAGGATTACTTCTTCTTAGATACACCAACAGTACGTCCCCGACGGCCTGTTGTTTTGGTGTGTTGACCTCTAACACGAAGACCCCAATAATGACGCATACCTCTATGGGCACGGATCTTCTTCATACGTTCCAAATCTTCACGCAATTTGGAATCTAATGTGGCCGATGTTAGCTAAAACAATTACCAAAATTAATGTTACATACAAACATTTAGCTAAATAAATACAAGCGTGTAGATGCTTCTCAGATATCGCGTGTCTACAAAACACTCAACGACTGATCCACAAGTACAACAATTTATTTAAAAATGACACTTATATGCTTACTCTATTGCACATGCTACCAGCTCATGTTTTATTAAACAATCAAAAACATTGCCGTTTTAATTGTGCGTTATTCTCTTAAATTATAAAACAACCTACCTGACTGTATTTACCATCGATTATGTCTTTTTGTCTGTTGAGGAACCAGTCGGGAATTTTATATTGTCGTGGATTCGACATAATTGTAACGATCTTTTCGACTTCCTCCTCAGAACATTCACCGGCTCTTTTGTCCAAATCAACATCGGCCTTCTTCAAGACGATATTCGAATAACGACGACCAACACCCTTGATTGCGGTAAGGGCGAACATTACCTTCCTCTTACCGTCAATGTTCGTACCCAAGATACGAAGAATGTGTTGGAATTTCTCCGGAATTACGAGAGACTACAAAAATAACAAGAACATACAAAAGTTAGGTTATAAAATTAATATATTAAAAAAGAGAAAAATATAACAAATTTAATCAACAATAAGTGAAGATGATTGTTAAATCGATGATTTTAAAGCAAAATATCTGAGGATTGATGAATAATTTTAAGAAATTTGAAAGAAAATAAAACGACGTACCATCTTGCCTTCTAATCACTTCCAAAAAGGAGTAAGACGCCCTCTGTGATTCATAGGCTGAAATTGATGACATTTAAAAACAATCGGCCACTCGTACCAACAATAAAAGTACCCGTACACTATTACATCAAATTTAACCAACGTAAAGTGCAATATAAAATAACCACGTTAATAGAAAACTTATTATCAATGTATAATATTTAAAAATATAAATAAGTGTGAAAATTGAATTTTAATATTTATAGAGTAGCGGATATTGTTTGTAATGGTATAATAGTTTTAATTGTTGGTGCATGCGAGCCTTATGTCAAAATCTGACATTTGTGTTGTCATTTATTGTATGATTTACTTTACAATTTTTCTAATTTATTTAAATTATTGTTAAATTATTATTGTAATTGTAGAAAAATGGACAATAAAACTACAGATACTGGTGGTAGTAATCGTTCGCATACAGAAATCGATCATACATCACTGGACGATAAAGAAGTACAAGAGATTCTAAACACATTCACCGATCTACGTGAATATTCCAAAGAAATCGAAAAAGAATTGAAAGAAGCCGAAAATAAATCAATCGAAGATTATATTAAAGAAAGCGAAAATATTGCCAGTTTACACAATCAGATAACAGCATGCGATCAAATTTTGGAACGTATGGAATCGATGTTGATCGGTTTCCAGAACGATCTGGGCAATATAAGTAGTGAAATATTATCGTTACAACGTAAATCGATATCGATGAGTCAAGAATTGAGTAATCGTCAATCGATCCGGGGCCAACTAAGTCAATTCATCGATGACATAACAGTGACAGAGTCGTTAATTGTTGGTATAATGGATTGTCATGTAACTGATAAAGAATTCTTGGCACAATTGCAAATATTGAATCATAAAATTAGTTTTGTGAAAGAGCAAAGTTTTAAAGAATCCAAATCGTGTATGGACGTCAAAGAGATTTTGGAGAAGTTGAAAATTAAAGCAATGTCGAAGATACGAACGTATCTCTTAGAGCAGATTTATAAATTTCGTAAACCGATGACGAATTATCAAATACCGCAGAATAACATGCTAAAATACAAGTTTTTCTTCGAATTTATCCTGTCGAATGAACGGAATGTAGCGCAGGAGATCTGCCACGAATACGTTGATACAATGGGCAAAATTTATTTCTCCTATTTTAAATCGTATTCTGGCAAATTAATGAAATTACAATACGAGGAATGTATAACGAAAGACGATTTGATGGGTATTGAAGATACGGCGAATCGTAATCTGTTCAATAAATCGTTGAAAAATAAAGGAACAGTTTTTACGATTGGTAATCGAGGGGATGTTTTGGCCCAACAACTAGAAGCGCCAATTATTGTACCACATGCACAGAGCAAAAATCGAGTATTTCATCTTTAAATTTATTTTGATTTGATTTATTTTTTGTTAAATTCCAGTACCCGTTCGAGGCGTTATTTAGGAGCGAACAGTACGCTTTAGTTGATAACGCATGTCGAGAATATTTGTTTGTTAGCGAATTCTTTATGGTACGCAACCAACAAGCTTTAGATTTATTCAATCAAATAATGGGCAAAACTTTGGGATTATTGAAAGTAATTTGCCAAATTTTGTTTGATTACCGTTGATAATTGTGAAATTTTAGAAAAATTTAGAGACTTTCGTTCAAGATTGTTACGATACTATCGCTTTATTTTTGTGTTTCCATTTGATTTTGCGTTATAAAATCATGTGTCATAAACGTTGTGTACCGGCATTGGATGAATATTGGGATAATTTAGAGCGAATTATACTGGCAAGATTCGAATATGTTTTCCGTTTAAATATCGCCAGTATTCGTGATTGTGATCCGACGAAATTCAATTTAGAAATGGGACCACACTATGTAAATTATTGTTGGTTTTATTATCACGAATAATTGTAGAAAATTCTTGTAGATAACTCGACGTTATGCTGAATTCAGTGCCGCTCTTGTTGGTATTAGCGAGAATTTCCCTAATGAATTAGTAAATCAATTATTAGCGGAATTACAAGAAGAAGTTGAATTGTTTATATTGCGTATGGCTGGTATTTTCCAACAACGTAAAGAACAATTAATATTTCTAATTAACAATTACGATATGATCTTGCATATAATAATGGAACGTACACGTGATAATTCGAAGGAGGCTGAAACGTTCAAAGCACGTCTATCGACGAAAAGTGGTGAATATGTTGAAGAGATTCTAAGTCCACATTTCGGTGAATTGATGCAATACGTTAAAGAATGTGAATATTTAATTGAGAAGAATCGTAATGATGAATTAAAAAAATTGGAAACGAAGTCGTCAAGTATTGTACAGAATTTCTCGACGAATTGGAAGAAATCATTAGAAGAATTGAATCGCGAAGTATTATTATCGTTTCCTAATCTATTAACTGGTTCGAGTTTATTACAATTAGCCCTAACACAATTAGTCCAGTATTATCATCGATTTCATAAATTATTAGCACCGAATGTACGCAGCCAGTTGACCAATATACATTTGATTATGGTTGAAATGAAGAAATATAAGACTAATTATTAACATTGTATTGGAATTGTAACAATTTGGCGGTAGTTTTGTACGATAAGATTATGAAATGGGCGATATAAATGTACGTATGTCTTTTCTTAAATTTTAGCCTAATTCTAATTATAATTTTGTTGAATATATGGAAGATTTTATTGAAAAATGTCGGCTACAGTGGACTATTTATTTATCCATTACATTAACTCAATCCATTTTGTGACAAATACTAATATTTAATCAAAGATTTCTCACTTGTTTTCCATTTGTATGACTGAAAATTAGAAAATTTTCAAGGCGCTATTACCAAAACAAAAAACTTAGGTGCTTTTTAAAATTATATATTTTCAAGTGAAAAACCCTGTATGTGAAAATTGAAAGGTACTCCTCAGGATTAAACTTTAATCAGTGGTTTCACTTCTTAGGTATAGAAAAACACAATAAAGGAGGGACACTTGGGAATGTCTCAATATTAGATACAAATGTACTGACAAGGAAACATTTCCAGGTGTCCCCCTCCGATTTTAATGAAATTTGGATATGTTATTCTCCATCGAATTCTAAGAGATGCATGTTTTTTTTATCGGCGCAAAAACATATCTAGGGGGTGAAATCGCCACTCAAAGTTTAGGCTCAAACGGGGTACTTTTTAAGTTTCGCATACTTCCGCTTAAAATATTCAAACGGAACAAAGGGCATTACTCTCGTAATGAAAAATAATGTAGAAATCCATTGTTTGCATATAGAAATGTTAATTAGAGTAGAAGTTATAAGGGTTGAAAGTAAGAAAATTGCAATAAGTCAAAAACTATTCATCGGATTTTGACGAAACTAATGTCATTCGAAAGGAGACGAAAAAGTAGAAGAAACCTGTTTTTGGATTTTTTCGAAATATTGCGTTTGGGGGTAACCACCCGTCAAGCATATCTATACGTATCGGAAAAAAAATGCACTATTCTTATTATTTTGATGTTATAATTCATAAATAGTGCTTTCTATCAATTTTCAATAGTTGGGGTACAAAATAATATTATTTTCTTCTTTGTTGCCTACCCTTTTAATTTTCATGCTGAACGTTATTTTTTTATACGAGTATAGATACTACAATAATTATTATTGTATTATAACTTTCGAATATATTTTTAACTTCCCCGACCAGAGGGTAGGGAAGTTATTAGTTTCGGACCAAAATTTCGAATTCGAGATTTCATCAGATCTTTACGTTTTGAGGTCCCCTGAACACGTTTTTGAAGTTTTTAGCATGATGTCCGTGTGTGTGTGTGTGTGTGTGTGTGTGTGTGTGTGTGTGTATGTATGTGCGTCTGTCGGTTCTCCAACGATTACTCAAAAATGGTTTCACCGATTGAGTTCAAATTTGGTCAGCAGAAACTATTTGGTGGCCGTTCGAGTTGATTAGTTTTTGGTGCCAATCGGACCACGGGGGTGGAAGGGGGAGGGGGTTGATTGAAAAAAATTTAAGATAACATATTAATTTGATATCACCAATCGAAAGGGCATGTGCTTTTATGTCCGAAACAATACCCCTCATGTGCGATGTTCTTTTCTTTTTTTAAATAAGGGCACAAAATTGGCAACCAAATTAGTCAATCAATTCAAATTTGCCGCCTTCTATAAGGGATCGGTTGCCATAGAAAATTCAATTGCGAAATTTTGAAATGACAGTTCTGTGGTTCTGTCAAAATTTCGCAATTGAATCGTGTATCGAGTTTATAAGAAAGTTGAACTGAAAAGTGTGTGTGGAATCACCGATCAGTCAACAGAGTTTTGGTTGACGAGGTGCTGGTTTCTCATTGAATTTTTCAGTGGTGGTGAGATAGCCACGGCTCTTGATTCCCGCTTTTGATTTTTATAGTAAGTTATTTTTTTTTTTTAATTCGACTCTTGCATTAATTGTCGACTTCTGATACTTGTCTTTAATATATTTTTCTAATTCATGATTAACTATCCAGACTGTGTCGGGGAAGTTATTAGGCCGACTTTTAAATTCGGCCACTTTCAAATTTTTTCTAGAATTATTCTAAAACTTATTTGTTATCACTATCAAAGTTCAATTATTTAGGTATATTTGGAACATCAATTCACCCTCTACAGAGTTTTTCCATAAAAGTTGTAAAAGTTAAACTTTTCAACAATAATAGATTTCATGAAAGTACAATGGCTAGTATTTGTTTTATAAAAATTTAGCAAATTTCAACCCTTGTGTCTGTTGTACTATTTTTTTATTTATTATAAGTCCAAGGGCATTTTGCGCCATATTTTTCTCAATAACAAAATACTATCATCTAATAAATTTGACTAATATCAGTGTATTTCTTTCACATCGTATAAATTATTTGCTTATTGTAAGGTAATTTAATTAAACCTTATTAACATTTAAAATATGAATAATAGAATGTCGATAGAGGAAATAGATAAGTTTTAGAACAGATCTAGAAAAAATATATTGCAAAATAATAATAATTTTACTATCTATATTCATATCAACAAAAATGTCCAACATGAAAATTTAATAGGTATGCAACAGATAAAGAAAATACTATTGTTATGTGCCTCAACTGTTGAAAATTGATGGAAAAGCACTATTTATGAATTAAAACATCAAAATAATAAGAATAGTGCATTTTTTTTCCGATACGTATAGATATGCTTGACGGGTGATTACCCCCCAAACGTAATATTTCGAAAAAATCCAAAAACAGGTTTCTTCTACTTTTTCGTCTTCTTTCGAATGACATTAGTTTCGTCAAAATCCGATGAATAGTTATTGATTTATAGCAATTTTCTTACTTTCAACCCTTATAACTTCTACTCTAATTAACATTTCTATATGCAAACAATGGATTTCTACATTATTTTTCATTACGAGAATAATGCCCTTTGTTCCGTTTGAATATTTTAACCGGAAGTATGCGAAACTTAAAAAGTACCCCGTTTGAGTGTAAACTTTGAGTGGCAATTTCACCCCCTAGATATGTTTTTGCGCCGATAAAAAAAACATGCATCTCTTAGAATTCGATGGAGAATAACATATCCAAATTTCATTAAAATCGGAAGGGGACACCTGGAAATGTTTCCTTGTGAGGGTTCCCCGGCGCATCCACCATTTTTACACCAAAATATCTTGTATTTTCATCTCAAATGTTTATATTTTAAATCGAAAGATAACACCCAACCGATTGATAAACGCTTGACAAAAATAGACGTATAAAAATCGTTAAATATTTATTAAAAATACAATATTTTACACTTAACTAAAGATTAAATATTACACATCTCAGTATACAGAACACTTGGCAATTGATAAGATTAAACAATATTTATTTCAATGTATAATTTTGATAAGTATCAAAATATATTTCAACAATAACAAAACAGAAAAACTGCAATCAAAATTTCAATAGAACAAGATGAAAGTTGAATGGAACAATGGCTTAGAACTATATGAAAATGACTCGTGTGAATATTTTTTACCTCTTCTTCGTCTTCTTTACTTCTTAATCAACAGATAAATTAAATAACTTATTGTTTAATTATTCATTTTGTTTGTTTTATAAAAGTGTGTCGATCGCATGTATAACACCATTTGTTGCTGGTATATTTTGTGTCGCCAATAGGATATTATTCACTCTTACTTTACCTAAAATTTGAAAATACAAATAGAAATGAAAAATACCACCCTTTAATGCTTATTGGGTCGAAAATGAAAGGCATATGTATAGAAAAAAATTAAACAAACTCAAGAAGAAAACGAGACAATCGGTGAAAGGTTGAAAGAAAACACTGTTATTACTTTCATTAAACACACCGTCTCATCTTTGATGATCAAATAATTATCCTATATTAACCTAGATTTTTTTGTACAATTACACAATTTCCAAAAATTTCATCGATAGATCGCTAAAATTCCCAATTTCCATTACAATAACCGAAAGAGAAACGAATAATTTCCTCGAAAGTGTGAGAAAGTTATGGAGATGATGATGGGATGGTGATATACCACCAACAAAAGTGAAATCCTATTGACAGACCTACGGCTAATTTCCAATAACGACGTAATTTATGAATTAATTAACGAATTAGCGGCGTTTTTCGGTCGCATATCGTAAAATAATTCGATTATTTTCGTTAGAAAACGACGGAAATCTATCGTAGAAGATAAAAAAAGTGAAAGTCTATTTAATTTTCATTATACTTATGACAAAGGCCACAATTTAGATGCAGTCTAAGAGAAAATATCTGTGTCGTTATCTCGCTTATTAAATCTCGACTCGTTTGAAGCGTGGAGAAACTCATTCTTTATTTAACTAAATAATTGAAATCTCACCTGATTGTTTGCTTAAAGCCAATTGCCGGTCCTGTAATAGACTCTCTTTAATTTGATAATATCGCATACCATTCGTGTATAGAGTTGTCGGTATCAGATGGCGAAAAACTAATTCCCTCGCCAACACCTTATCAGTTACCATACGATTTAAATCTTCCGTCGATAGACTCATGAAGGCCCTATCAGTTGGGGCGAATAGCGTGAAAGTTTTCGTACCTAATTAACGGAGAATTAACAAAATTGTTAATTTGAATTTTAAATAATCGACTACCTTGTAACGTTTCAGCTAGATCGGACGCGAAAATCGCCCTTAACAAACTTGTAAATCTTCGTTCACGGTCCGATTGTAGGGTCTGAACGATATCACCGACAGGTAATGGGAACATAACCCGATCGACGGCATGTGCGATACCTTGTGGGATTTCTATATCCTTCTTATCGTCCAAAATTTTCGCCCCATTAATCGTTGTCACCTGCAATTTTAATCAATCAACAATTGTGTAATTTATTGATAAATAACCCACTTTAACATCATTCCATTCGAAATCGTGCATATTGTATTGATTGACTCTCAATTGGGTGCCGGCTAATGAAACACCAGTCATTTCATCTTGCAACGAACCGATGGTAAACGCTCCCGGAATAACGTGATGCAACAATAACTAGTAAATAATTACATTAATTCCCCATAATTGATGTAATGAATTCGACTTACTCCACTCAATAAGCGCGGATTCTCCTTAAACTTCTCTTCAGCTCGTTCGGGCCCTCCAAGTTGTACCAATAGAGTCCTGAAAGCTTTGTCGTTCGGTACGAAGATCGTATACGGTCCGGTTTCGTTCAAAATCGTATCCAGACCGGATTGTTTTAAGAATTTCGCCATAGCAAACAGGCCGTTCCTCTTCAAAACATCCGTCAATTCTAAATTCTTCCTATCGTTATCCTGTTGTGCTTGTTCTACTTCTTGTGCTTGTTCAAAATCAGGTATTGTCGGCAAAGTTGACGATATACTTCGTTGTATCGTTACGGTAGTTGAGGGTATACTTGGTGGACTTGTCGGTGGCGGATAATTGAAGATTGTGTTTTGATTCGCAGAGCTGGCCGATGATGCTTGCCGGATTAAATCGTTGTTCGAATAATTCAAGATGTGTTGTTCACGTGAACGTTTCGGCTGTATTGTTGTCGATACTTCCGGTGTTGGTGTTGTTGCTTTCACTGTATTTGGAAAGATTTTCGTATAGAGTGTCGATGATGGTGTGGACGTTGCAATGAAATGCGTCCCAATATTCGTTTTCAATATCGGCAAATTCGCATCGGCTTCGGAAGCGAACGAATTCGGCACAATATCAACACCTTCAGTTGTGGTAGTAGTCCGAATTGTCGTTGAAGTAACCGGTCTTGGTGTAGTTGTTGTAGTTTTAACTCTATTCGGTAGTTTAATTTCGCCCTCTTTGATCTTTTTCAAAATCGAATCGACATCAACATCCGGCTTTTCTTTACCGTTATCACTACCGCGAACGCCTTGTACTTTCAACGTACCGTCATCCTGTTCTTCCAACAACACGAAAGTCACCTTCTTTTTATTGGGTAAATTCTGGGGAATAGCACCGACTTGTTCTAAAGCACCGCTAGCATCCGTTTTCAACAATTCGAAATTCGCCCCTGGCGGTATTACGCTTTTCGTTAATTCATCCAAAAGAATCTTTGGCGGTTTCGGTGTTGTTGTTGTTCTCGACAACACAAGTTTCTCTAAATCACTACCAGGTTCCAGTGGTGTAGCACCTGGTACCAATTTCGGATCGTTTGTTTTGATAATTTCAACTTTCTCGCCGTTCGGTAGAGTGATTTCTTGTGTTTTTATCGACGATGTTGATGTTGAAGTTGAGGCACTAGCAATTAGATTTGGATTTGTTGTTTTAATCACTTGAACTTTCTGGCCATTAGGTAGAGTAATCTCCTCTGGTTCGCTATTAGTTGGTATCAATTTCGGATCTCGTGTTGTAATAACCTGGACTCGTTTACCATTAGCTAGTGATATTTCACGCGATGAGACATTTCTACTATTTGAATTTTCGTCTATTGGATTATTACCGATAGCCAATCGTAATTGGGCTAATAAATCGTCTTTAGCGATCTGTTGCGATTTGTATTGTTGGCGTAATTGATTCAAATCGTCTAGAGTTTGAATTGTTTTTATTTTTTGATCAACGATAGTACTTGGTAGAGCTGTCGGTAAGAACGATGATTTAACTTTAATTTTGAGACTCTTCTCTGTTGTGCTTGTAGGTTTTGGTGTTGTAGTCGTCGTTGTAGTCGTAGTCGTTGGATGTTCTTGATAATATTTATCAACGGCTAATTTAAATAGAGGCGCCTCTTCCGGATAGAGATAACGAGGTGGTGATTGTGTATAACGCAAAATTTGACCTTCATTCGGCTTATAGAGACGCTGATACAGTTTCTTTTTCTCTTCTTTTTGTTGTTCAATAAACTCCTGATGGTCGGCTTGGGCTTTCTTTAAAGCTTTCTCGTATTGTCGCTCAACGAATTGATTATGTTTATCGATGATTGCTTGTTTCTCACGCAATTCTTTGATGTGTTGTTTGTGTTTTTCCGGATCTAATAGTTGGATTTGTTGTTCGATTGCCAGAATCGGATCGACAGTTGGACGCGGCTGGAACGGATTCACCACCGGCGATATTGTTGGATTTGGTATTGATTGGGCGAAACTTTGTTGTTGTTGTTGCGCAAAATTTGGCGTAAAACTCGTCTGAGTATGGTGTTGAATTAAGCGGTTCTTTGGAGTTTCAACAGTTGTTAGAATCGGTTGATTTGTTGGTAGAATTATCGATGATTGTTGTAGAACTGGCGCCGGTAGAACGGTTTGTTGGGGCTGATTTTGTATCGGACTAGGAAATTGGATTTGATTGAAATTCTGTTGTTGTGGTTGATTATGAAAATTCGATGTCGTAAATTGTTGCGGATTAAATTGATTATTTGGATTCAAATTGAATCGGTGCTGATGTAATTGGATATCGCTTAAAATATGTCCCTGTTGTTGGGGTGATAATTGAGCGTTCGATTGAGCGTTGTTAAATTGCTGTAAAATAAGAAAATAAAAGTGGAATAAATACAAATTAGCATAAATTGCACAATCCGTTTCAAGTAAATAGTAAAATTATTGACTAACTAGCGTAACCTTCTCAAATCTTTTTATTTCTTTTGATTAATTCCAAATTATCATCAACGTTGAATTACACAATTTACATAATTTTCAACAACAGTTGACAATGATTACGGTTAATAAATACATGAAGTAGAAATAGAAATAGTCGACGTTATTACTCAATTTGTTCTGTGAGAATTTCTGAAATTAAATCATGTGAAAATTGTCGAAAGATTCCCACATCCGGCATTGATTCTCAAATTCAATAGAAAGTTTCCGGATGATTCTCGAAATTTTATTAATTTAATCAATTTACCTACAAAAAACCGAATAAAAAAATGAAAGTTGTACACACATACAGTTTCAAAGATGTTTGTTTTAATTATTACACGAGTATTTGATGTTGTTTAGAGATTTTTGCACCTAGATATGCAATCACATCGGCCAGTTCTCTTTTCAGAATAGTGAAAGTAAACGGTGAATTCACAAATACTCGCTGTTCTCCAGTTTACCGGTTTGTTTATGTGAAGCGAATGGGTATTTCAACAAAACAGATGGACGCATCAACTGAAAAAATCCCATTTAGAATAGTTGGAGATTACGTAAATATCGACAACAATCCAGAATAGATTGTTCAAATTACATAAACGAACTGAGAAAAATCGAAATTTTCCGATATTCACGATGAAATAATACGGAAACTTTCAAATTGGGGATTCACGCTTTTCCCAATTAATCGAAACAACAGTTTTCAGGATTTTGTTACAGTTCTTTCTCCAATCCGTAGATTAATCGATTTTCAAAATAACTTCCTGGAATTGTCTCAATTTATGTAACTGTAACCTCTTAACATTTCAGCGGATGGCTTCTGTTTTAAAAATAAATTCAATCACTTTAATATTGCCGGTTGCACAATTTCTAGTTTATTTTTATCGAATCTCAACTTTCAACTATCATAGGCCCAATAAAATGTTTTTGTTTTGGTTTGGGGGCAAGTGAAGGTTTTTAGAAAGGTGATGGGAAATATTTCCAAGTGTATCGATGAAAATTTCTATTAAAAAATCCAACTAGGGTCAAGTTCATCGATAAGTTATATCTATTCACACTTGACCCTAGAAACTTTCACCAAAACACCCATTGATGTTGACGATAATAAATATCATCACGATTTCTATATTTACAATATCAGCTTGATATTTTTCCATTGATAAAAGAAAGTGAAATTCTATCGATTCTTTTCAATTAGGAAATTTTCCAATTGTATAATCGATCAATTTTCAATTCTAATCACCAACATCGATAATAATTACTGAACAACTTGACATTATTTGAATCACGCTCTAGATAATTTCAGTTAACCGATGTAACAGTGCAATGCAAGATTTAGAAGTATGTGAAATAATTAAAAAGAGAAAATTACAGATTTTACGGATGATTGTCCAGAGGCGTCCGTTGTTTCATTAAAATTCGCATTAAACCAAACTTTTATCCCCCAAACTTGTACATTTTTAGCTTCATCAACAATTAAAAAACAAATTAATAATTGTACAACTTTCAAATTTGATTATTTCCGAGTATTTCATTAATTTACAATTACCGAAAACTACCCGTGTTGGTGGCTTGATTGCGCGTTAAAATCCCCAAATTTTAACGTTAATAACTACTTACCGTAGATTGTTGTCCGATAAATTGCCCGCAACTTTGCCCTAAACACACCACCAATACAAAATAACACGAAAATATAATTTTAGGCTTAATTGCAATCATTAGTGATCGATTAGTGATTATCGTTAACAGATTCATCTTCTTTGAGAAAAATCCGTAGAGGAGCCTACCGAGACAACTGAAGTGTTGATCAACTTGCGCTTTCTTTTTAGATGTCCTCCCTCTCGTTAGATGATGATGATGATGCGAAGAGATTCTTTATTATTTCCCTACTCTAGCTAGCTTTCATTCGGTTTTTATTTCTTGTATTTGCGGTCGGGCCGCTTAGATTCCGAGTGAGGGCGGATCTGGCAGTCGCCACAAATATTCAGGAAGAATCAAATTAAATTTGAAAATAAAATTTTATTGTTTAACTGTTATAGTTTAACTTTGTTTAGCGTTAACATGAATAGCTAAAACTCCGTCGTCTTCACTTGCATACAATGAAATAGTACCGTAACCATTACTATCAACGGTAACAGTTTTACCAGTACATTGTCCATTATCTAATTTACCAGAAATGACATCACAGTAAGTACCAGCCGGTAGACACGTGTACATACTTTGGTTGATATCACCACCATTAGTCAAAGCTATGAATCCTTGATTGCCCCGACAGAAGGCTATTTGTTGATCGCCATTCGACCACCAATTCTCTACGGAGGTACCGTAAACGGCGTTCCTAAAGCCGACCATATCGTAAATCTGGCGCCAACGATGCTCGCATACCCAACCATTAGAACAAGTATCATCAGAATTGATACCGGGTGAAATAATATTACCGTCACTATCAGCCGGTGGTGCTAAAATTGTTTTAAAAATTGTCAATTATTGATATTTAAATTGATTAAAATTATAATTACGTTGATCGCTGTAATCGAAATAGTAACTCGACATTACCCTTGTAGTACCATAGGGATGTGCCAACATGAAAGCAATAGCCATTTTGTATTGTTTCGAAGTTTTGTACGTTAAAATATTACTACTTCCAGTCCGTTGATTATCGTGATTATCAACAAAAGCCACCGCATTTAAACCGTCAACAAATCCCCAACCGGTACCCCAATTTGATAGGTACGTTAATTTATCCCAACCGTGGAAGACACGGCCAATATTCTCACTGTAGGAGAACTCAAGAACTGCAGCAAAATCGGTGTATTCGTTCTTGCTAATTGCTTCACCACCTAAATCGATGACTTCTTGGTAAATAAATGGACGCAAACCGGATGTGAAATTGTAATCAGTATTTAGATCATTCAATCTTGAATAGATGACTTGTAAATCTGCCGGCCACATATGCTTGGCTGCATCGATACGGAAACCGGCTACACCAAGTTCGATCATATGATTCATATAATCGACGATTTTACCGCGTACATATTCAGTACTCTAGAAATACAACTTTAGTACTAAAATTATATAATATCTAGCGCAATTATACCTGATTTAAATCGATAAGACCGGTTACTTTACAATTGCGAACATTTGTAGCGTCTTGGTAGTTGGTAACATCGCAATCTGGATGGAAATCAGCGGAATTGTACGGTACACTTGGGTAGTTCTTTCCGCTATAATCAGCGGTACTACCAGCTACACCAGTACCACTACCGCCGCTCATATGATTGATAACGGCGTCAACGTAAATTCTATAAAATCACCATTAATATCAAGCTAAAATGGATCTTAAAAGGGTTTACCTGACTCCGACAGCATTGCATCGGCGTGACATTTCTTTGAAAGCCGTCTCATCGCCTGATCTTGAACTGATAATGTAGCTCACCGGTTGATAGCGTTCCCACCATGGTCGATTGCTGACCACCAAGCACTCGTTCGGGGGTGATACTTGGACGCCACCGTAGCCTTTCGGGGCTAAGAAACGTTCACATTCGTCTGCAATATCGGACCATTTCCATTCAAATAGATGCACGATGGTATTGTGACCGTCCACAAAGTGTGCATCTTTTTGGCCATGTACGAAACTTGTACATGCTAATACAAGTACAATTAGGAAACAAACCTGCTTGTTGAACATGTTTGCTTGGTTTGATTCCTCTATCTGATCGATGTGGTTTTTATAGCGGTCAAGATTAGAAAAATCAGTTTTAAAAACACTTGAACCGATATTGATTTGTCGTAATCATTAAAATTTTTTCCTTCGGTCCCTAAATTGGGAAAATTTGGAGTGGGTATAAAGAACAACCGCACCTAGTTTTCAATCAACAACTTGGAATTTTTACAAGATCGTGTACTCAAATCTGGAAAAAAGAAACGATATAATTATAGTATTTCAGTTTGCGATAAAATTATATTTATCGCAAAAAATAGTGTGATAATTCAGCGGATATCCGTACAATGATGTCAATTCGGATTCATTATTAAGAAATCGAGGAATTTTTGAGGAATTCGGAGAAAGGATTACTGTCAAATTTAAATAATCATCTAATTAGACACCTGTTATTCGACAGATAAGCTCTCAAATTTTGTTCAAGACATTAGAATCTATAAGTCTAGACTTTTAAGAGATTGTTGGTTAAAAGATGAATTGTTCCGGTTAATTGTATGTTAAACAAATAATTCTTTTTGTTATTTGTTGTTACTGTTTCGATGGGATACTTCCGCAATTCGTTGTGAAACCATAATATTACAATAATATTCCTTATAATCATAATAATTGATCGAATTGAAAGTTGATTTATTAAACAATATTTATTTAGTAAATCGGGAACAATAAGGATATTACTGAGATGGTTATTATATAATCTTGTGATAATCTTTTTTTAGAAAGAAAAGAAACTAAAACTCATTCAAATCAAGATAGAACTAATCTTATTATCAGTTTTGAAAGTCGTTAGCGGACAAATCTAAGGAAAAAATCTTACAAGTACATCTGGATAAATAAAATCTGTAACTAATTAAAAACATACACAAAAATGTTTATTCCACCGTAAAAACACACCAACAATTAATTTTTTACGGCCTAATTGTTGGAAATTGAAAACATTTAGACTTTTCACTGATAAAATGACGAATAACGACCATGACGATGAATTAATCTACTTTTCTTGCTCTTCCAGTTCGTTGGATGAGTTTTCAAAGATTCGCTTTTCGATAGCGTTAAATCCGGTAAATTTGAATTTCCCGCGGCTATTTAACCTCACTTTACCGTTGACATCGATACATACTGGAATGCTGGTGACAATAAAAATAAATACACTTTCACTATTATTTTCTATAAAAATGTATAGATTTTAAACTATACAAATATAATATTCATATTGAGGCAAGTATATTTGTTATAAAATATGATTTTTTAATGATTTGTAATATTAGATATAGAGAGCTACAAATAGTGGTTGTTAACCTTTCATCGTACTTAAAATTGTGAATTATTAAAACTTTAATTTTTGCAATAATAAAATGAACTTGCTACCGAAGACTAAAACGGAATTCAGTCAGAAAGAATATTGGGATACGTTCTTCAAGAAACGTGGGCGTAAAACTTTCGAATGGTAAATTTTGAGGTTATGTTTTCTAAACTTGTATCAATTTTCTGTTTTCGTGAAAATTTCCAGGTATGGGGAATACCCGGAATTATCCAAACATTTGCATAAGTACATCAAACAACAGGATAATGTTTTAATAACCGGCTGTGGTAATTCAACACTAGGTCGTGATCTGTACGATTTAGGTTATAAGTAACTTTGTTTTATTTTCAATAATCGTAGTCTAATTGATTTAGTTTGTAGTAAAATTACAAATATTGATATTTCTCATGTTGTCATCAAACAAATGGCATCGCAGAACGATAAAGATCGACCGGGTTTAAAATATCTGCAAATGGATGCGTTGAAGACGTCGTTTGAGAATAACGAGTTTAGTGTGCTTTTAGATAAAGGCACACTTGACGCCTTAATGCCTGACGATTCTCAAGAAACTTGTGATAAAATCGGACAATATTTCAATGAAATTCAGCGTATTTTACGAGTTAACGGTCGATATATTTGTATATCGCTACTTCAAGAGCATATTTTAAAGATTATCGTGGATTATTTCCCGAAACATCACTGGATGTTGCGTATTGTTCGCTGTTTTGAAGCTGAGCATAAAGCCGAGGAAAACGGCGAAAATACAATGCCTGTTTTTATGGTAATTTGTACGAAATTTACACAATTACCGAGAAAAGTCCGTAGTATCGTTACAATTTTATTTTCGACTAATTCAACAATTTTTAGGTACTCGAATTGAATTGCAGTCACGATAGTAGAATGCAACGATTTGAAAACGAAGATCTAATTTCACAAATATCAAGCATACAGAAGGCTGCTTTTATTTGTTCGAGCCTAAAACGATCTACTATAAGCGATGAAGATGAAATATCAATCGATTTGTACCAACCTAACGATAATCGAATACGATACACAGTTTTTATTGTTGATTCGACTCCAAATCCGCGTAATTTACCGTATGCTGCCTTTATTGTGCCGCAGGGCAGGTATTCGATACACTTCCACAATTATTTGTACTGAAATTTTGTGTTAAAGGGAGCCGGAATGGTTATTTTCGACACCCACCGGACGCAAGAAACTAATCCAAATGACACAATCGACTCGATTAGCTGTAATAATAATGTATCGAGACCAAAATTATGGGACTTTAGAGGAAGTACAAGACGAATTATCGGATATTGTATTGAATTTAGCACCGAAGAGTTTAGATAATCGAAAAGTAAGTGATAAAATTAAAAATTCTACATCTCATTTAAAATTGTAGATACCGTTTCTATCGCTAGGCTCAGATGTTGGCCAACGTACGATTCGTGTACAGGGCCATTCGGAGATTTCCGGTGATTATATCGTTGAAGATGTACAAATCGACGATCACAAATATCGACGATTGTTCTATTTGAAATCACAAATGGTGATACAATCGGAAGCTAAATTGAAACAAATCAAAACCAAGAGTGGTGTTAAAGAGATTGTTGATTTCAATCATCTTACATGTAAACATCATGTTTACATGTGTATTGGTACATTTCTAGCTTGTAATTTAAAATCATCATCTGTTGTGATCATTGGTTTAGGTGGTGGTGGTTTGTGTTCATTCCTACATAAAATTCTACCAAAAACGCAAATTATCGGTGTCGATATCGATGAAGAAATGTTGAAAGTAGCAGTCAATTGGTTTGGTTTAGTTAAAGATAATAATTTAAAAACTGTAATTATGGATGGTGTGCAATTTTTACGTGATGAATGTGAAAAAAAATCGAAATTCAATGCAATCTTATTCGATGTTGACAGTAAAGATACAACAATAGGAATGAGTTGTCCTCCGAAACAGTTTCTAGAAGACGAAACGCTGGATAATGTTGCAAAATTGATTGGTAATGAAGGATATTTCATCGTTAATCTTGTATTAAGAGACGAGAATCTACGGCCGGAGATTATTAGGAGTTTATCGGAAAAATTCCAGACGATAGTTGCGTATAAATTGGAAGAAGATTTGAATGAAATATTTATTTGTTCTTCGATGAAAAATCAAATTAAAGATAAATTAACAAGTACAGTAAACGAAATTAATAAAATCTTCAAACGAACAAAAGTGGATATAGTCGATATAAATGGATATTTAAATAGATTGGAATTTTTAAAATAAAATCCCAATGAAGTTTTTTCAAATAATTATTTATCCGGCAAAGATCCATGCAATTAAAATTTTGTAAATATCAACATGATTCTTTTAAAACAGAAAAATATCACAGCGTCTCCAGAACAGGAATCCACCAGAAAATACTAAAACTACACAAAATATACATATTTATAAGCATAAATTAAACTACTAATTAAGCCTTATTAAAATCAACTTGATTTATAAATTTTAGAATCGAAACGTTCTGCAGCCTTAACCGTTAAAAAATAAGAGAAAATCAGTCTTCAATAAACGACTGCAAATCAAGTTGATTCCATTTATCTACCTATATTGTTATAAATAAATTAAAACACTTTCTTAAGAATCTTCTTCAAACTCTTCTTCTCCTTTTTCGGTGTTGTATTAACCACAACAATATTGCCATTAAAGCCCTGTTGATTATTAACACTCCCATCGAAACTTGCCGATTTTTTATAAATCTCACCATTCAAATATAATTCACCAGTCTTTATAGAATTTGATGATTTCTCATCATTATCATTATTTAAATTAATTGGTTCTAATGTTGAATGTTCACTATCTTCTAGAACAACAAATGGAATCTCATCGATACGTTTCGCTTCCGTTTCTATCCAATCTTTTTGTGGAGTCGCTGTTGTTTCTGTTTTAGTTAAATCACTTACTGTACAGATTGATGTTGATCGTTTCAATTTTTTCCGTTTCTTACGTTTGTTTGTATCGTTAGTTGATGAATGGACGATTTTTAAAGCTTGATCACTGGGACGTCGACGGCGTTTCTGCGGTATAAGATGTTGGATAACATCGATGGATTTTCGACGTTTTACATTTAATTTAACATCATTTCCTTCACTAATCTTATCAATATTATTAGTAGGGTTAGATTTTCGTCTAAATATGGTCGATATGAAGAAAATTAATAAGAATATAAATGCTAAATAAGCAATGAAAGACATCCAAGTATTCTTTTCCGCTATCAAATTCTCTACAGCTAATGTTAAAGTCGTTAGATTCTCTTCTAATTTACGATTATATTCGTCCTTCTTCTTCATTTCTTCAGTCATTGTTGATATAGTTTTATCTAAAGTTTTCTGCATTTCTTCCACCTGTTTCTTATATCGTTTACTCAATTCCTCCAAATATTGACTAGATAGCGACATATTCCGCTCAAGAGCCTACAATTATAAGATTAGAAAAATATCCAAATCTCAATAAATTAAAATTACTTTAATCCGATTGAGTAGCCGAAGAAATACCGACTCGTTTTGCGTTTGTGGTGTTGAAGTTGTTGCCGCAGTTTGTGTGTTAGTCGTGTTATTTTCACTCAATTCCGATATGAAATTTTCAAGATTTTCGTAATTTTCACCACTTTCAGTTACATTGTCTTTTTCATTGACGATTTCCTGTTTTTCCTGACTTAAATCATCGTTGATTCTATCAATTTCAAATGAATCATCGGTACGTGTTTCTACAACACTTTGGGTTGGAAATTCTTTCAAATTCAAATCTGGTGTTATTGTTTTTGTTGGTTTTATCTGTGATGTGTACGTTGTATCGGTTGAACAGGTAACTTTTGAACCGATCATATTCGTTTCTAAATTCAATGTATCAGTTGGTTGATTGTTATTTAACAGGATTTTTGGTTCGGATGTTTCAACAATATTAACGATTTCATCAGGATTTTTAGTTTTTGTATCATTCGTATATTGGTTACTTGTATTCAATACGACTTTATGTTCGGATATTGCCAGATAATTACACATAGCTCCCAAAAATCTTGGTGGGAAGAAGGTTTCGGTCAATTTCGATTTTGAATTATTCTCGATGATTTCTTGGAAATTGAAGCCGAATTTCCGGCAAATATTCGAATGAATTAATGATTCTTTAATCATCGGTATAGAGACTAGATTTTTGATTTGTAAATTGTTACAACTTAATAATTCGAAAATTTTACCAAATAATATATCGCTACAATTATCGCATACTACCAAATGACTAGGCGACGAACACGTATTTATTAACGGTACATACTCTTTAGTTTTTGTTGTTATTGTCGTTTCATTCTCGATTTGATTACTATTATTGCCTTTATTTCCCACTACAACTTCGGCAGCTTTTTTCACCATTGATAGAACAGCATCAGTTGCTGAACTAAATAAATTCTTGGATTCATCACCGAAATTACTATCCAACATTTCATCATCATTATCTTCATCGTCGTCATCATCACTATCTTCTAATAGATTCGTTTGTACATCTTCTTTACGCAATACTTCAAATTCCGATGTACCATAAACACGAAATAACGACATTGGACAATAATGTTCTGAACCATAATGCGATTTCACTTCAACTTTTATATATTTACTAAACAATTGTGGATTTAAATTGAAACTTTGTATATCGCGTTCATCTTTCGCTTGAAAATTACCAACATTAATCCAATCTCTTGTTGGAAAACGATCACTAACCGATACAACGAAATCTTTCGGTGACGATGAGAACAATTCGAAATTGGCAAAATCGATTTTTTTCGCTTGTATTGCTTCACACAATTCAACAATAAACCATATACGATTTGTACATTTATTTAATTTATATTCATCACGTGACGATGATAATATAGCACTTGGACTAACAGCTTCCGGATTGGATGCTACAACTTTTGCCCCACAATCCGGTGATGCGTAATTCTTCCAACGTAATTTACCACCGGAACTTTGTTTTGTATTAAAACCACCACTACCAGCACTACCATTAGATTGTTGTTGTTGTTCGTTATCATTGTTTTGTTGTTGGTGTTGATGTGCCGATGTATTTTGTGGTTCTTTTTGTTTCTCTGCTTCTTCTAAACGTTTCTGTGTCCATTCGGAAAACGATGGAATCTCTTCTTCTATTGTTTTATTCTCTTTTAATAATTGCTCATCAATTATGGATTCTTTCTCATTTAATTCTAATTGTGTTTGATTAATTTGTTGTGAATCGGTATAATTTGTTGTTATTGTTGTCGATATTGTATTCTCATTTTGACTAGGTAATATGGCCTTTTGTTGAAGTTCAGTTGTGGCTACATCCACTAAAGTTACAACCACCGGTGGTCCATTATTTGTTATCCTAGAAATTAAACGAAATTTTAATCTTTCTGATCTAATATTAAGCACCTCCTCGGTCTATTTATAATTCGATATTTAATTTGTTCTTTCAACGGAGCTCAATGATTCGAATTGAATTAGAAAGTGCATTTCAAGGAGAAGGGAATGGTTGTTTCCGTTTTAGGAAATTTCAAATAATTTTATATTTTCGCTTAGAACTTGGACAATTTTAACTATTCAGCAATGAAGTTACACATTTTGATAAATAAAACTTGAAAAACTAACAATTTCTTACAGATTCGAAAATCGCTTTCAGTTCTCTATCAAATTGTGTAATTTCATTGCAGAGTAAACAATATTGTCCAAATTATGAGGATAACTCAAAAATTATTCAAATTTTCCAAAACGGAAACGACTATTCACATGTTCCTTCTAATTTCCATTGAATCATAAAAATCCACTTAAAAAAAAAACAATTTTTCGGCCGCCGGATCGAAACAGATAGGGCCTCAAGTAATTATGATAATTGATAAATTAATGTGGCGCCTAGAAGATAACACAGATGTCATTGATTTACGATACTAGAGCAAAAAAATGCAATATAATGTTGAAATTTAGAATAAAAGATTAATAATATTGTACAAAATAAATAATTTCAGATTATATTCTTTAACATTGTAAGCCTCGAAAAGTATAAATAACTTACCAACAACAATTATAGACATTAAAAACGAATGATAAACAATACAATAATTGAAACGCAGTATTTAAAATCATTATCAATCAACAATAGTATTGCTTCCTAAATTTTATTGTAATTAAACATTTTTATTTGAAATTCTCGATAACATTGCAGATAAGTTGCAATAGAATTATTTAAAATGAACGTCTTATTTATAAACTACACTGATTGAGATTCAAACAAGCACATTGAAACGATTTTGTTTTGTGATTGTGCATTTTTTGCATTTCATTCCTGTATACCGTAAAAAAATTTGGCACCCGGTCTGTTATTTATCTATGGGGATATTTTTAATTTTCCCAATTAATTTACATTTTCATCAAACAAAAAAAGACAAAAATAAGTATAATTTATCGTATACTGTTTATACATGTATGCATGTGTGACATTGAGACCACATGTAATACAATATCAAATAAAAAAATATGCCTTATCATCAAGTAAAGTAATTATGGCAATTTTGGATAAATCCCTAATTTTCTTTTTTATCACAATAATTATGCACAATGTTTATTTATTTTATGCGTCTTATATTGTGTGAAATATTAATAAATTTTATTGTCGAATATTAAAATAAAATTAAGTAATAAAATTGATTTAATGTTAGTTGATACGATTGTTCGGAAACTGGATGAATTGTTTATTGGCAATATTCTGATAGAAATTTATTCTATGAGGTCAATTGCCGAGAGAGTTTATGTACTAAAAATAGAATCGATTAAATTTCCAAATCTCCAAATGTAAATCATTTTGACGTATTAGGAAATGTAAATTAACAATTATTCAACAATCAGCAATATTGAATGATTAAACAATTTTAAATCGAAAATGAATTGACAAGGTCTCGACATTGATTAAATTTCGAGGACTAACCGATTCTTTTCGGGGCATTTATACATTTGTGCATAAATTAACTACTTTTTTTCAAGAAATTGATAATAAACGGATATTTCAACAATTCTACATTGTTTTCTAATATCGAATTTAACGATTTCTTTCCTGCTGTGAAACTTACTCATTAACAATGCCGGAATTCTGTGATGTACCATCACTGTACATTTGTTTATTGAAAATCTCAGCATCCTCACTGATCTCTTCATCGAAACTAGCATGAACATCTACACTAGGCTCTAAATCATTAACAATTGGATTATTGTTCTTATCAACACCATCATTGATTATTTCACCATCATTGTCACTGTTTGAACTATTCTCTACATTATTATTGATTGAAGGAACTTGTGTATTATCGGCTAATATCGATAAACAACTAAAATAAATTATTTCTACTGTAATTTAATCGGAATTTTGAATTTTCAATGGGGGTGAAAATTTCCTCTCATACTCACCAATATAAACTGAAAATCATAACTATACAAACACATGTTATTATGTTCTTCATTTTATGTTATAAATGAAAATTGAACAAAATTCATGTTTTATTTGAATTGGGAAAGTTTCAAAAAAATCAAATAATTGCGATTGTTACAGGACCGAAAAATCAAAAAAACTGACGTGTATTAATCAAACGGTTGGTAATATAATTGACATTTAATTACGTTGGCTACATTGATTTTACAGCGACATCTAATAATCATTCAAGCAAGTTGAGAGATAATCATTTCCAGACTTGCCACATCTAACACTTTATCCGTAAATACAGTTTCAGGTTTAATCCTTGTAAAAAAAATCAATTTTATCCAATAAAAGACCATAAAAGTACGAAAAGTCTACTTTTCTGATTGATAGGGTATGTTTTTATTTTAACGAATGATGAATAATGAGTATGCAACACAACATACACATACGTAAAAGAGAGATGTGGCAACATGACTCTAGTGTCAATCCGGCTTATGCCAACGTCAAGTTTGTTTGGTTAGCTTTCAAAACTAATTCCATTTTCTATAAAAATAAACGGAAATAAATTAAAATTATAACATGGAATGTTTATTTACATTACCGTTTTCAATATTGGAGGTACCAAATATGAAAATTAAACGTCCATGGTGGCTACACCAACCATCCGCTATGACTATGTTTGCGGTAGTCTTAGCCTCTTATTTCTTAGTAACTGGAGGTATTTCTCTTATTTTTAATTAGATTTGTGATTAAAATAAATCTCATTTAGGGATAATTTATGATGTAATAGTAGAACCGCCTAGTGTGGGCTCTACAACAGACGAACACGGACACTCGAGACCGGTTGGTTGAATTTCTCGTTTTCTGTTATAATTTATTAATTTTTACGATTTCAGGTGGCTTTTATGCCATATCGAGTGAACGGTCAATATATTATGGAAGGTCTAGCTTCGAGTTTCTTATTCTCTTTGGGTGGTTTAGGTTTTATAATCTTGGATCATATTCATTCCCCATTAACACCGAAATTGAATCGTCTATTGATAACAGCCGTTGGATTCATTTGTGTCCTAGTCTCGTTCTTCACCACATGGATATTTATGAGGATGAAATTACCGGGATATTTACAATCGTAAAGTCGTACATAATTGTATAGTTTAATGGACAAAATGTCGGTTATTTTTTACAAATAAATAAATAAATTCGTATAAATTTGTGTCATGTTCCACGAGATCCAAAAGTATTGGCAGTAGGTTTATAAACGGATACGAAACGTGCTAAAAATTACGATTAATTATCGATTCTAAACGATTATAGAACTTACTTTAGAAAATCTGACGATCTGTCGATAATGTGCTCGAATTCGGCGAAAGATAACGCCCCATCGTCGTCCAAATCGGCTTCCTCGAAGATATTCTGAATCAAATGCTGCATTTCTTGCTCCGTCAATTTGTTATCTTTACCGATTAACCGTTCGATAACTTGACGCAGATCAGAAACACCCAACATATCGTCACCATCAAAATCTACAATTCAATTGATTTCAAATCGGTTGAATTGTTGGCAAATTCTTACCGAAAATTCGAAACGCGTGCTCTGCTTTGACAGATTTCGGTGCATTTTCACTGAAAACCGACATCATGTCCAGGAAATCCTCAAAAGTACAATCACCATCGCGACTAGAACTGAAGACTTTACAGATGCGATCACCGAACGGATTCACGTTCAATTCTGGATACATTAACAGTTTGGTCATTGGTAATTTGGCATTTTTATTATGGCCAACTTTCTCGGGGGCTAGACCTTTGAATTTCTGATGAGCCCTGCAAATTCATTCTAACTAAAATGTACAAAACAATCAAATTCTCACCGTAAGACTTCTTTTTTTGTGAAATAAGTAAGGTCCTGGTAGTCTTGTAGTTCTTCTTCAGTAAACTGGCTCCTACCTTGCCCCATTATTATAATTTCCTGCAATTTTCAGTCGAATTCATGATTCATTTTTGTAAATAAAACGTCAGTCTTTGATTACATGACATGCGTCAAAAATCGATTGATATTGGACCTACTTACAATTGACCTACTCAAATCAGTGGCGTCGTACAACTCAATTTTTTATTAAAATAATTTTAATATTGCACAATTTATTAATAAATATTCCACGATTGTCACTAGAGGACACAAAAATAAATCAGGTACATAAAATAGACGAAAATTAAATATTGCACAATTTTCACATTTTTTGATATGTTCTCCTAATATTAACAACATAACAATAAAATATATAAAAATAATAACAATTTTATTACAGTTCGATTTAAATTAAAAATCTTGGTTTAAAAAAATAATCTGATATTTGACGGACTTGGTATCTCTTTAGTATCAATAATTGGAAGTTTTCTCTTGGAGGATTTGCTGGTAACATGCCTACAAATTTACTGTTATTTTCAATAGATTACAATCAAATATTTACCTTTAATGTTGTGTACATGATACCCAATTCGCCACTTTCCAGACTGGGATCCATAAAATTGTCGATAAAATCCAATTCCGATCCCAAATCTGGTATTCTAGCCCGTACGACAACAAATAGGAATATCGGAAATAAATCGTCCATATTCCATACGTATTGCTTGCCTAATAATTCCTGTACTACTGGGGTCATTTTCTCAACAGTCTGTCTGATCACCAACAGTTTTTCCGTTGGCGAAAATATCGATTTTAAATGTTGTAATGTTTCAATTGCCTCTTCGAATAAGTGATTTTTTAGCGAATTTCCATACTGTTCATCCAATTTAATGAATTTCCTAAAACAATACTTTAAATTAAAAAAAAAAAAAAATTATAGAAAGACGTACTGATCGACTGAAAGAAACGACATTAGAGTATAATCCGATTGTTTATTCCAATCCATTAGAGTTCTTTTATATTGTCGCTCCTGTTGTTCGTTTTTTAATGTAAACAAACTGAATAATGGATGGTGGACTTTTGGTAGAATTAACGGATATAATAATGATTGATAATTAACAACATCATCTCTAAAATTATTGAATTAATTTTACAATTTTAATATAATTATAGATTACCCGTGTTCGCTTTCAACGAGACATTCTTTCTCGTAAGCAGGCAGTGCTGGGAATAGAAATGCAACAATTTCGTATAAACGTTTACAAATATAATGCAATTCACCAATTGCATGACTCAATAATAGGGGATGAACTCTTCCTTCGTATGTGGTCGCGTATGCTTGCGACACGTCATTTAATAATGACCCCAATGGGTGGTAATTACTCTCAAATGCTTTATTTAAATAATTCTTAATTTCATTGAATGTTTGTAGGTCCAATTTCTCCCGTCCGTACGGCGGTATTATATCTAATTGATTCAAAGTATTTTGGAATTTATGCTTTTCCGATTTACCGAATTTCGATGCACTAGCATTCGATAGATAGATGGCGACATTCTGCCAGATTTTTTGCGTATCTAATGGTTTAGTTGTGTTATTTTTATTGTTGATATCATACGGTATACCGAGAATTTGGTGGCATTGTCGGAATAAAGCCTTCCATTTCTGTTGTACGGGCGTACAGAATTCTTTGAATGATTTCGGTAATTTATTGTCTTGATTCCGATTGAATACGCCGTTAGAAATTTTGATACCTTCATTCCATGTACCGGTTAAGTTACCTTCAATCGTATGTCCGGATGGTAGAGTTAGAGTACCTTTACCGTAGAGTAGACCAATACCACGAAATTCACCTTCGTAATGGGTTCCATCTTCTAAAATCATCACACCTTGACCCTAACATTTAAGATTATTCAATAAAATATTAATAATTATAATAAAATTAATTACAGTAAGAGTGTCTTGATTGAAAATGCCTTCGTAATAGATACCATCGGAGGTGACAATCAAACCATTACCGTGTTTCTTACCATCTAACCAATTGCCGATGTATTTTTCGCCGGAAACAATATCGTCCATAACACCGTAACCATTTTTCATACCGCAAATCCAATCGCCGATATAGAACGACGCCGCATTTGCCATAAAATTACCTTTACGCAAAAAACCATGACCGTGCGGTTGTCCATCTTTAAAATGACCACGATAAATATCCGTATTTGTATAGGTGAAAATACCAAAACCATTCTGTTGGTTATCCTTCCATTGTCCCTCATATGTACCAACATTGGGTATTTCCATAATACCATAACCACAAAGTTGATTATTACTAAATTGGCCTGTATAAATTTTACCATCCGACCATACTAATTTACCATTACCGTGCATTTTACTGTTTAACCAACGGCCGGTATATGTGGCATCTTTATAGAAACCATTTTTGGTAAATTGATAGGTACCATTACGTACCGTTGGTGGTTGTAGAGCATCGCTTTTATTCAAAGCACTCTTGATTGCATTCTGCAGAATATGGAACCATTCAATCTTATCTTCAGCTTGATTTGTATACAGAATTAATGTATCCTCGGGCATTTTTAAACAAATTTGGTACTGTTGCGTTGATTCATCTTGTTGTGGTTCCAACCATATTGTCGTTAAATTGTGTAAATGCGGCGTTGATCCGTTCATATGAACGAACAAATCACAAAACAATACGAACCAATGCGACGTAAATCGACTGGCATTGTGTAAATAAATGGGGAATTTGTGACTGTCGCGTAATAATCGTCTTGTTGGTACTTTTAAAAAATCGATTGATTTGCCCGAATTTTGCCAAAATTCGCGCGTTCGCTCCGATTGTTGTTTCAATAGGTTTTGTTGTTCAACGAAATCCAACCATTTCGTTTTCAATTCGTATCGATCATCGATTAATTTCGTATAATTATTAATAGCAATAGTGTAATGGTCTAGACGTATTGCTGGTGATTGTAGTAGTGTTGATATAATTAATTCTTCATTGTTTCTATCTTTTTTTGTTGTGAAAATGTCCGGCCGTAATTTGTATAGGTTTTGGGAAATTTCGATCAATTTCGATATGTTATGGAAGCCGTCAATACTAACAATATCATAGACTATTTTGATATAATTTCTATAAATATAAATAAATTCTTCTAAATTTTTAAATATGATAATATCATTGACTGAGATTCTTCCATTATTATATTCCAATAATGATTGTATATTTGTTGCGTAAAAATACAATAAATTCGTATAATTCAAACACAAATCCTCGTACAATTCAGCATGACAACTGTTTATATTCTTCTTCTGTAACGGCTTAATAATATTCACTTGTACGGTCAACATTTCTTCTAAAAATGTCTGCTCTTCGTACAGAAAATCATCGATAAAATCGTGCGAAACCTTACAAATATTCAACAAAGTAAATTGTTGACTTGACAATAAATTATGACATACACCAATCTTATCACTATTATCACCATCATTATTATTGGAAATTTCCATATCTATTTGTAGATTATATAATTTTTTCGTCGTTCTTATAGATGTAGTTTCGTATTCTTTACCAAAATAAATTAAATTCAAATGATTCGTCAATAAAGCTGTATAATATTCACCACAGACTATATCTTTGATACGTTCATCTTTCAAATAATTGTACAATTTCGGCGAACTCTGATCGGTATTATTATCGATCGTTACTTGATTGTAATTATTCCTACCCCATATAAAAGCGCGTCCGTCTAATGTTAAAACTGATGCGTGATAATTCTGGACAGATACCCGGCGTACTCCGATATTTGATAGTTTCGTTATAATCATCGGACGTTCGCGTTTTATTATATCACCAATACCTAGAAAGAAAAACCGATTAGTAGAGTAAATTAGGTAATTTCCGGGGTTAAAATTGTGAATTTACAATTGATTTTTACTCTCAATTTTGTACGATATTAATTTTGAATTATCTGTGGAAACTTGTGAGAAATACAATATAGAATGAGCCAAGTGGTTGGCCTATTAGACGTTTAAAGAGTTCTAATCGATGAAAGTTTCTGAAATTTGGTATGCACCCATTTTTCCACCTGAACAACATCTGGAAAATATTTTCACTGTTCTATCAACCCCCGGTGTATGGGGTAGTGCAGCCTACTTTTTTATTTTAAATGGAATAGTATATTTTTTATTCCATATTTAGATTCTATGGTAAAAATGAAATGGACTTTGATAACATGACATATGGTCTAGCGTTAAGTTTTTCAGGAATATTGACTTTTTCTGAAAATTTTGATTTTGTAGTGTTTGATTGAAAAATTCATATCTCGGAAAGTGTTATTGCTAGACAATCCAAATTTGGAAATCAAATAGTTCAAACTATGCACTTTATGCTAAATTTTATGGAATTAAATTATCTTTTAGCGTTTAGCTGAAATCGGTTTTTTTTTAGCCAATTTTCAAAACGCCATAACTTTTTTATTTTAAATGGAATGGTATATTTTTCTTTCCACGGTTAGACGGAGAAAAAAATTCTGGATCGAATCATATTAGCATTCCCTATACCTATTCTTGATAATTTTTCAGTTATTCAAGATTTTCGATTTCTAATCATTTATCTCCTGAAACTAAATACTAAAACATAGTAGGCTTGGCGAAACAACCTTATGTCACAATTAACATCTAAATAATTAATAATTTTTATATTTTTTAATTAAAAAAATCATGGAAGAAATTGACAAATAATTAAATTAAAATTAATTGGATTTTCTTTTCATGTAAAATTGGCTGAAATCGTTGAAAAAACATAAAATAATCCTTGTTAACCTCAAATGCGACAGTTAATGTCATTTTGCTAAGCCTCCTATGCATTTCTTTATAGGCGAATTATTAAATCAAAGCCAACTAGACAGTAGTCAATTTCAGACTATTGAAAATTGAAAATGTTAAATAGCTGAAAAACTATCAGCGATAGGTATAGGAAATGTTAATACAGTTCGATGTAGAATTATTTTCTCTATCTAACCGTGTAAAGAAAAATATACCATTCCATTTAAAATAAGAAAGATATTGCGTTTTGAAAATTGGCTGAAAGAAAAATTTATTTCGGCTAAATGCTGAAATATAATTCATTTTTGAAAAATCTGACGTAAAGTATATAGTTTAAACTATTTGAATTCCAAATTTGGATTATCTATCAACAATATCTTCAAACATATGAATTTTTCAATCAAACACTACAAAATCAAAATTTTCAGAAAAAGTCAATATTCCTGAAAAACTATTAACGCTAGACCATATGTCATGTTATCAAAGTCCATTTCATTTTTACCATAGAATCTAAATATGGGATAAAAAATATACTATTCCATTTAAAATAAAAAAGTAGGGTGCACTACCCCATACACCGGGGGTTGATAGAACAACAAAAATATTTTCCAGGTGTAGTTCAGGTGGAAAAACGGCGGCATACCAAATTTCAGAAACTTTCATCGATTAGAACTCTTTAAACGTCTAATAGGCCAACCACTTGGCTCACTCTGTATAGGAAGCATATTTCGTTAATTAAGCAGATAAAAATGCAGTTTTCGTTTAGAAAAATACTAAAAAACAGGTCTAAATAGATTCTAGTTTAATTCGAAATCTGGACATGCAAAAATCGCAAGGAATTTCAGGAATTAAGAGCAAGAAAACGCAAATACCTTCATCTTTAGGTAGTTCATATTTACTGCCGATAAATCTATTAAGAAATCGTCGTATTTGATTAATATTTAACGAATCAGATGGTAAATAATCAATATCACTATCATCATTACCAACTATGAAAGGAAATTTGTAATAATTAAACGAAATATGTCAAATTAATTTACCTAATTGTCCGTGAATTATATTCCCCCAAGTCCACACTTCACAATTAATCAAATTCGAACCATTTTTCAATAGATGGTCAACCCGATCACGCAGTTCCGCTTCGGTTAGATCTCTATCGGAAGTGCATTGACTTAACGACAATAACGAATCATCTTTGGATATAATCCGCGGTATTGTTAGAAAATCATCATTCGGTTCTAGAATACCGTTACAATCCGAACTACCACTAACATGTCTTGATAATATAACAACTTTATCGCCGACAGTTTTAACACCTTCATACACCAAACTGGCAACATTCGTCATATTTTCCTTCAATATCCGTGTTGGTTTTTCCGTACATTCAACGAAATATTCCTCACCAGCCGACGACATTCTCGATATTTGTCTAGTTAGGAATTCTTTAGCTGCCTCTGTATTCCGGAAGATTATATTTTTTTCAATCTTTTGATTATCGTCGGATTTCTCCGAATTATCTTCATGATTCAAACGTCTATCCGAACTAATACTACTATCATTTTTGCTACTCGTCGATGTAGTTTCTATATCATAACTACCTTGAACCTGGAATTTTGAATTAATAAATTCAATGACTGGTTATTAAACAAATACCTTGACACCTAACGGATCTGTAATAGAATTTGGTGATATTGGTGATGTTAATTGCGACGCTGATAAACACTGTGGACAATTATTAATGAAAACATTCTCTTCGCCGGTATCTTCATCTTTGATCTGTTTACTAACAATAGCAATAGCAAAATCATTACCAACATTAGCACTGAAAACATTACGGCCGTTGAAGAAGTTGACTTTCTTCGGCAATTCGTTATTGATACCGATTTGTGGCATATAACCAGCTGCCCATAATTCACCCAGTTCCGTTATAAATAATTTCCCATAATCACCGACTGTGATCTTGTTGACTTTCTGCCTTGTTTTGGTCCCACTATGGCCTCGTACACACAGATAATTCTCGTTCAATACGATCTCATTTTGGATTTCTAAATTTTGATTGCATACAAATACATTACCATCGGTATCTATGAGGTATAAATTGTCTTGACAACTGTCCAAATCGATAATTCTCCACTGTTCTGCACATTTTAATTCGATGTACATCGAATCTTCACTGTTCGTTTGAATTTCGCCAAAATACAAACGATTGGAGAACGTTTGAAAATATAAATAATTCTCAATATTGCTTATTTTGATAATACTTTCGTTTAGATCACCTTTAATGCGGATTAATTTATTAAAATACCATAAACGTATATTGCTTGCCATATCTTTGTACGAATAAAAAAATTTCGTAATTTCCTTGAGTGATTAATGAGTGAATCAGCCAAAAATTGCAAAAATAAATTGAAACATTTCCCAATTACATCCGTTACCGATTAAATTAACACAAATTAATTCAACTAATTCCCCAACTATCATCGAATAACTTTAATTTAAAACAATTTAACTAAAATTTAATGGCCAATCTTGCAGCGCAGTAGTTCTAACGCCACTGACATTTATCTGGGTAGTTTATTTGTAGATAATTGTAAACAAATATTTGAACTAATCCAGTGGCGTGTTAAAGTGGGTGAAATTTTTCAAAATGCGCTTTTTGGGTATAAACGACAGGCTTTTATTTACAAATCAAGGCATACGCACTCACATGACAATAATTCTTTTTTTGTACAAATGTCTAATGTACAATGATTACCAGTTTAAAACAATGATATAACAGTACTATTTCGTTTTAACAAAGGAGAAAATAATGGATAATACACTTAAAAATACAGTAAGCTTAAATTATATAACCATAGTGTCTCCCATATTGTACTTGTTGCCATTTTCACCCCCGAAATCTATTTAAAAATTCAACAATTTGGTCATAACTTATAGACTACACTTAAAAAAAATCATATAATTCTAGCTATAGTAAAACAGAGGTTAGAAAACTAATAATTCATTAATGTGAGGCAGATTATAATGTTTTAAAAATTATATATTGCTTACTAAATTTGTTCCTAAATAAAATTTCACACAATACACAAATAAATCTGATATAATATACATTTATATATATTAATAAAATCTTAATTATTAATAATAAGAATACAATATATTACTAATAAACATATATACGACTGTACAATGATTAAATCATCTTTAAATTAAATATGAAATAAGTTCAATCTAAGCAAATAAATCGTTCAAAAATAAAATCTTTGTACTTCACTTATTTTACTATTCGCTTCCATTTTTAAAATAAATCAAAAAAACATAAAAAACCATCTTACAAAGTAACGATTAAGCTAAATCATAATGCTAAAAACCTGGCATTATTGTAGAAAACCTGTTAATTATGCAAAATTGATGTGTTTATAATCAGCCTACTTTCCCTTAATTCACCTAATTAAAAAACTGTAGATTACCGATTCTACAGTAAAACAGTTTTCCAATAATTAAACGTTCAAAAAAGACAAGATATTTCCGTATATAAGGCCACTGTTGACAATTTTTTTTGAATTTTCTTTTTTTTAGGTTTACATATTCGGAACAAATTGTTCCCACAGAGAAAACACTTCAAAATCATCGAGATATGATTGTTTGACAAGTCACATATAAGATAGTAGTTCTTTTTTAATCAATAAATTGATTTTGTAGAAATTTTAAAAATAATCGTAATAATAAAATGCAATGAGTATTTTTGAGTGATTGTAAAAGGATTCGTTAGAAAACAACAAAGAAATAAAAAATGCAGATATAACCACCACTTGATTCATAACTGCAAATTTTTATCAAACAAGTTTCTTTATCACAGTTATAAAACAAATGGACAATTTATGCTTTTTCACAATATATTTTCTGTAATACTAGAAAAGCTTTATCACGTGTAAAAATAGTTTTTTTTTCCATTTCTAAGTTTTAGGTAACTATTTTTTAATAAAGCACGGGATATATGAAGATATTGGGGAGTTGTTTTTAAATTACAATTGTTTCTATTTAAAATAATTAAAATAAAATTAAAACAAAATATAATCTATTTACCTACATATTTACACCTTCATCTTCTTTTATCGTATCGTTTGCTTGAGTGTTTTACGTTAACATTGGGTACAGTTTTCAGAAATTAAACTCTCCAAATAGAAATATTTTCAAAAATACAAGAACAACCCTGGCGATTTTTGTTTGTGATGAATTTGTTGATTGATCATTATTATTATTATTATTTTTAAAAATAATAGAAAGTCGAGGAACTTTTCGCTACGTTTTAGTCGGTGAATGATTATTTTGTATACTGGCTTGTAAATTATTTGTTGGACCATTTAATTGTGGTACACTACTATTATATGGATGATTGGAATTGCACAACACTGTATAAACATTGTCCATTTTGCTTAATTTCTCAAAAAATGGTATTAAATCCAATAATTCTGAATCGTTCATATCGTCGAACCACGATGCAACCGGCACCTATAGATTCAAATTATTATAAAAATTGTATCAGTACAGTGTTTCAACTAAACGTCCCTGTTTCTTATCGTAGCCTCTATTAATTGCCGGGCGATTTGAAATATATTTTGAAGATTTAGGGAAAATTTGGGAAAAATTAGAAATTTGTAGTCCACTGGGAAATTGGTGAAAAATCGCTTTAATCCGACCGAGCCGCGATGTTCCCTAGAGGCTATCTTTCAAATCGCCCGGCAATGGATAAGGGTTGCTATAAGAACTAGGATCGTGTATATAAATAAAAAAAAACTTACAGCATTATCTGGATGGAATATATAAGATGCTGGTGAATTATCAACGATAACAATTTGCTGCAAGTCTCTACCTAATTTATTTAAATCTTTCACATAATTGCCACGATAAAAGACACAACTTTCACGAAATAAACGTGATCGGAATACACCCCATTGATCCAATAGGTCAGCAACAGGATCAGCATATTTAGCTAATGATGCTGTAAATAGGACACATTCGTATAATTCACCCATACGACGTAGAAATTCATCAACATGCGGCCTTTTCAATACATACACCTGATGTACGGTACCGTCAATTTCAACAGGAACCACAAAATCTGCATTACTGATTGGCTGTGTGCAGAAAAAAAAACGAAATTACTATAATTTAACTTATCTAATGAGTTTATATAGAAAACAATACTAATAATAGTGAAAATTGGAAAAACCAATGTTTAATATAACCTTGACAAGTTAAGATTCCATTAATAATGGAACTTATTACGTGACTATAATGTTATAAACAAATTCTATTTGTCCATTATGCAACAAATTGTCGGCTTTGTTTTCCACATTGAATTATCCAGATTAAATTTGGAAAAAAGTAAAAAATTACCTTGAAACTACTATGCACTAGAGTCTCATCTAAATCTATCACCATACATTTTTTGTGCATATCCTGATGTCGTACTGGGGGCAATAAATATCCACCACTAGAACCAGCACTGTACACATTCCCATCAACGCACTGTTCTTGATTTGTATTTTTGTTACCCGTTCGCCCCAAACAACAAAACAATGATCGCAGAAATCCTCGATTACTTTTCTTCGTTCTTGTATTGCCATTATTGGCTTGTCGGATCTTCTCTTCTGATAAGTCATTTTCAGTCCGTGGTAATGTACCTGAATTAATTCCAGAAATAATATAGTTAGATAAACGTTAACAAATGTGTAATTAGATGAAATGTGAAAGCTACCTAAAGGAGGTCATACAGGTGTGGAATGTTTAACTTAATATGAAATTGTGAAATTTTAAAAAGGGTTAATGTTGTTGATGTTGTTACAAACGGCGTAAATTCGTTGTAGATTTCGAAAAATCACCGCCCAAACTCAGGGTCAGCCTCAAGGTTAGCTGGTAAGAGGCGCCCAGCATCTTGTTTACGATTGTGGATGGTGAACCCATACATACACGCCTACTTGATGTTGCCTTTTAATTTTTCCCCCATTGAATTTCCATTGATTTGTTAGTATTCCAATGATGATCCAATCGTAATTAATCGATTTATTGCATTTGATAATGGAAAAAATAACCAGCCGGATCTGTCATCCAGTTTATTTACCTTTTTCGGGAGGATAACTGTTCAACTGTTCGTCATCCCTTGACACTTGGGTGATGATGGACGATGCGTCCATTTAAACATTTGCTGAGTTCCCCGTTGTTTTACCGTTACGTTAAAAAAATCAATAAGTAAACATTAGGAAATACTAATTTTCTGGAGAAAAAGGTACGTCGTTTTAAAAAAAAAAACACTTTTGCAAAATGGCAGATGCTGTTTTTCACAGATAATAGTACGTGAATAGTTCACTTCGAGGCGCCACTGCTATTACCGACTGAGCTAACCGCAAAGCGGCAAATTCAAATATCTGTCAACTTTGATGGATGTACCGGATGTTCCAATGGAAACGTCCCAAATTATGTCCAAGTATACAATTTTTTTTTCCAAATTTGGATGCGATTTTTCAATGGTAATGCTACTGCTATTTGCGATCACAATTGGGATACTATAGGCAACCAATTATTACTGATAGAGGTTGGTTGCCTATATTACTGAAAAATTGCAACTTGGGGCATTCGTTTTTTAAATTTGGTCTCGTGTAGGAATTGGGAACTTCTGAACTTGTTTTTCAATATTTTATTGCCGCATCTTCTTGAACAAATTTGATGTTAGAGAAAGCGCAATTGCTTTTAAAATTATGAATTTTGACATCTTTCCTGTAAAAGGACATCAACTCAATTAAGAGACTTCATAATAGTAACCGTTATTTACTTAAAAATTCTAGGTACAAACATGTAAAAGCGCCCCATTAACGAATTAATAGTTTCCTAATTATTGATTGAAATCACCGGATGATTAGAGCACAATTTCACAACATATAGTTAAAATCTTGCGTATCCTCGTCAGTAAATAATTTACAAATAAAATATGACACACAAAAATGTGATGCAAAGATCCAATTTTTACAATGCTGTAATGACTAAACAAGAAAAAATTACATGATTCAACTTTTAAGAAAAAATATTCAGTTCAATTTGTTTTTGTTTTGTCATCAAAATCTTATCACAATATAAATTTCTCTATCAATGTGTAATAAAAACGGACCAACTAAAGACAACACAAAATGGGTTATTTGTTCTTTATGGCAATATGTCGTCGAAATGCCCGTCCAAATAAAATACCGACAACGAACAGTGTACTCGACATCATCAAAAACATTAAAAAGAAATAATATTTCGCTGGCGATGTGACGACTTGTCGGTACAATTGGTGGAAATCTTCCGGCACCGCTACCTGTAAACAAATCGGATGATTTTACTGAAACGAGAATAAGGAAAAGGCGTACCTGGGCGGCATTCTCGTACATTTTCAATCGTTTCGACAGCATATTCTTACAGTCGGACGTGAGTTGTTCTTTCTCCATACTAATCCGCAGACATTGGACATCTGAAATTTATTAAAAATTAATTCTTCTATTAACCCAATTATAGTACATACGTCGTCCGTTTCCTTGCGGTATATGATTACAAAATTTCAATATATCTAAAGCACAAGTCTGTTGTAATAATGGATCGACTTGTATATCGACTTCCGATTCTTCGATCATTGAAGCAACCTCAATTTGGCACGCTTTTGTCGGTATACGTTTCTCTAAAAATGCGTTTTTTAAACACTCCTCCGTTCGGCCGGTAGTATCGTCATCTGTATCATCAATACGACAGATTGTGTCCAATTCATTCTTACAAACAATTCGAATTAATGGATTTAAATTAACATCTAAAGCTTGTTCGCGTAGGATATTAACAATTTCCATTTCGCAACGGTGGGATAGATTCGATTTTCGAAAAGAATTCTTCAAACATTTTATTATAACATCGTTCAAATCGTGTTGTTTATTTGTTATTTTCAATTGTGTTAAACAGAATTTATTTATATCCATTTTGCAATTTTCCTGCAACGATGGATTCAATTGATAATTTGTATTTTGCTCAATCATCCGATGTATAACAATATTGCGACACTTCTTCTGGAAACCGCGTTCATCTTTATTGCGTTTCAAACAATCTAAAATCGTTGGACGTTCGTGATTCGAACAGAATTGCTCAATTGTATCCGCACACATTGTCATCAACGTATAATCAACTGAATTATCGAAACTTTCTTGTTTTTTAATTTTGAACACCTCCTTTGCACAACGATCCGTCAATTTCTCACGTATATTTTGTAAACATTCCAACACTTGTGCATTACCATGTTTAATATTATTACAATAATTTTTTATATCTGTCGAACAGGCTTGTTTCAAATTCGGATTCAAATCGATATTTTCACGTTGTTGAAACAATTGGGCTTTTAATTGTTGTCGACAATCTTTCGGTACATCACTTTTCACACCTTTCACCGTATCATTTGTGACTTTTTCACTTAAACAAGTGATCACGTCAGTTTTGGATTTTGCAGCCGTACAAAATCTCATTGCAACATGTTTACAAGCCAATTTAAATTTATAAGTGAATCGATAATCTTTCAACGATATGATTTGGAAATGTTCAATACTAGCCCGACATACTGGATTTGTTTTGATAACAACATCATTTTTATGCGCAATTAGACATTCCATTAAATCACCTTCATCATTCTTCAATTCGATATTGCATAAAGTTTCCATTTCTTTGCGACAATGGGCGTTTATATATGGATTTAATTCAGCATGTTCCGCTTCAGCTTCAGTAAATGTAATTACAGCTTTCTTACAATCGGAATTTAATTCTTCTAGATTTTTTTGTAAACACAACGTTTCTTCACCTTTTTTCGTTTTATCGAAACAAAACAATGCTAAATCATTTAGGCAAACTTCCTCAATTTCCGGTTGAAGATCAACACTAATAGCCCGTTGTCTCATTACACGTTGTATCTGTTGTAGGCAATTCTTTGTAATTTGCATCTTTTCATCCGGATTGTACGCATAGCTAAACGATTATAAATCAAATTATTATTACAACACAATAATAATAATTTACCGATAAAGACAGGATAAAACTTGCGGTCCATACGAGGGTTGTTGTTGTTGTTGTTCATTATCTTCCCATGAACGGGTAGCATGACAAAAATTCACAGCGTCATCTCGACATGAGCGGAATAATTGCGGATCTAATTTGAAATCTCTAGCGACAAAATATTGGATTTGGATCAAAGCATCTTCACATTCATCGGTCATATGATCGGCTCCGATATTGTCTAATAGACACGACATGACACGTGCATCACCGCCACGAATATCACGGCATGCCGCTTTAACGACAGGATAACAGGCTTGGTGTAAAACCGGATCTACACGCCAATCCTCGCCGACATCAGTCTCTTTAACTAGACTCTCCAACTGGAATTTACAATTGATATTATTATTGATAATAAGTAAATTATAATAAAATTACAGCTCTCTGGCAAACTTCACCGATACGTTTCTTAACGTTCTTCAATCGGGCATGATCCATTAAACAATGCAACGTTTTACCACCGGTATCAACACCCGAGCAATATTTTTCGATTTCTTCTTTACAATCTTCAGCCAATTCGGGCGACAGACGGAAATCTTGCATTAGAATTTTACGATGCTCGATAATTTCATTCTCACAATCCGGATCTAATTTCGTGCCATTCTTCACAACATTCTCTAAACACAACAAGATTTGCGCCAGCCGTATTGTTTTATCGTTAGAAGTTTGTCGCCGACAATGTGTCTTTTTGATATCATCTTTACAAGCCCGCATCAAACCTTTACTAACTCGATAATCTTGAGCAATTAATTTCTGTCGACGTAACAATTGATTTTGACATTGTGTCGTTAGACGTTCAATTTGTTCCAACAGACAAGTAAAGACGCGTGCACTACCACCTGGGAATTGTTGGCAATAACGCCGATGATCTTCAACACAAGCCAAATATAACTGTCGATCCAATTTGATATTGTCGGCTTGTATTTCGGATAATTTAAAAACTTCCGTTTTACATCTATCGTCAATGTTTAAAATGTTGTTTTGTAGACACGTTATTGTTTTGGATTGTCCTAAACTTAACGAATCGATACGGCCGCAATGTAAACGTTCGATATCTGGACTGCAATGTTGGAGAAAATTCGATATCCATCGGTAGTCTTGAAAGGCGACGTTCTCTAATCGGACCAATATGTTACTACAAGCCGAATTCTCCAATTGTTCCTTATTACTGACGATACATTTCAAATAATCACCTTCTGGCGAGTCAACGCGGCAATTGTAACGATCCAAATTGTCGGAACAATACCGTGTTAGAATCTCTTTAACACGGTTATTTTGTATTAATGCTCTTGTATGGTTCCATACAGTATGTTGACAATCAGTATTCAATATAGACAATCTGGATGGATTTAAAGATTGTAAACATTCCAATATCAATAAATCATCATTTTCACTTAAATTATTACAAACAGTTTTCAATTCACCACATCTTGGTTCATCCAATATTGTTTTTCTATTAATTTCACGTTTATTACGATCAGATATGTTCGAATCTATTAATTGATTTGAAAAAACTAAATTAATTAGACAGAAAAATTGTAGATTGTACAACGTAACCATTTTATTCTTGTTGCAATTTCCTTATATAGCCGATTAATAAATGTGACGATAAAAGTAACTATTGCGTAAACATAATTAAAGTCTAATCGTCAGAATAAACATAAACACCGGTGTTTTCACGTACCTGAAACTTATAAAAACTCGTATCAATATGCGCAAATTGACTTTCTGGATAACCTCACTTGTCAAAATAAACAGTGACGTTTCCACGATTGCCAACCTACTAAATCCATTATTACTAATTAAGCGAAAACTTTTAAATTAATTATAATTAACTGTAAAATAATAAATATAGTCATTAATTTTAGCTTTTATCGTCTATTATTGAAATTGAACAATTACAATTCGAATAATTACACTATTTTATAATTAAATGATTCCATCAAGTTTCGTGAAATTCTGATAGATGTCAGTCGTTAATAGCGGGAAATTCGAAATAATTATAGATTTGTAAATTTATAACGAAACGCGTGAACATTTCAAAATAGCTGTTTTGTTTTTATTGATTTCACAATACACAGAATTAATTCTTTGTAAAAACTGGATACCTTATAAAAATCGTTTAAACTAAAAATAAACAATCAACATCAATGTTTTGCTTGTTTTTTTACATTCAGGATACAGTCCTATATAATTACAAGTATGTAAAATGTACACAAATATCAGATCAGAAATTAACAAATAAATCAAAAAAGAAACATAATACTCGATTCTTGAATCATTTTTCTTTTTAAATTAATCGTAAACAATTCCATAGAAAACAAATCACTGTTCACTATCCGATAAACTTGCAGCAACATTGTTCTTTGACACTGGTGATTTCGTTGAGATCGTCACTGTATTATTATCATCATTATTATTATTAGTACTTGTTAACTCAACACTTGTTTCACTCGATGGAGCCGAAACCGTAATATTATTATTTTGTAATTTTTCTGTCATTAAAGTTGCAGCCAATATTTTACCGTTCACACTGACTGAACCATTACCAATCAATTCGAAATCGCCTGGTGTTGATTCAAGTAATGTCATGTGATTACTTGATGATTGTCCCTAGATTAAAATTCATCATTTACATTTGTGCTATTTATAATTCAATATTAATTACCTTTGACGGTACATTAGAACGTTTCACGTACACTTTCTGAGGTTTTGATAAAACATTCTGTAATTAACAAATTTAAAATAATCAAAACTAGATAGGTAATGTTGAAATTACCCGAAATCTCGATGTACCGGTGGTTTTTTGTTGATTTGTTGGACGGTTAGTAGAATTGATTGATTGATTCTGACTAGTTACTTGTGTACATTTACTCATATGTTTCAACCAATGTTTCTGTTGACATGGATAATCACAATAACTTGTATTCCAACAACAATAAAATTGAGCTTCTTTCGAACAATTGGCACACCTTTTATAAAACAAAATTCAAAATTAAATTCAATTTAATATAATAGAAATTTAAACTAACCATTGTTTAGATTTAGCTTCTTCAACACGTTTGGCCGCTTCAATTTCACAATTTGCTCGTGTTTCATTTATGACACGTTTCCGTTCTTCAATAATACTCTTCTGTATATCTTTCAACATTATTGCAACATTACGACGTATCTCAGCTAATTCAATCGAGTGTCGATAATTTAATTCTTCAATTTCTAATTTCAAACTAGTTATTGTTGCTTCATGATTATTCGATTTACCTAAATCGTTAACAACATCGACAATTAAACCACGAAAACAATCGTTCAACTAAAATCATTACAATTAGATTAAATTAAATTTAAATGATGACAAATACGAACTGTTTGTGTCATTGAATTAATTCTGGTTGAAACAGGACCAGCTGAACTCGGTAGACTTGAATCAAATGTTGAATTCAATATCGATGAGGGTTTCGGTTTTAATTTCGGTGGTGGTTGACACAAAATTTCATTGACACTCTTTGAAACATTCTCCGGTAGAATTTCTTTTAGAACACTCAATTCGTTATCTAGTTGATTTGAACTATCCAGATTTGTTGTTATTGTCGACGTATTTACTAATAAATTTGAACTATTATTGGTATTATTGTTGCATTCATTTTGTGTTTCGCTATTTGTACAATCTGTTGTTTTTATCGATGGTTGTAAAGGTGGACATGGTATATTTGAATGCAACACATTACTTAAATTGTCCATATCGGTTTTATTGTAATGTAATTTCGGTAATACCGTTAAACTTGTTGCACTATTCGATAATAATTTCCGTGTTGGATCTAACGGTTTTGGTAGAATTTTTACGTTTCTCTTATTATAATTCGGAGTAGGAAATGATTTTCTTGCTTTATGTTTCGGTGTTTGTATTTTAGTTATTGATTTTATATAAATCTCTTTTAAATGGCAATTTTCAAACGTTGATAATTTACGATTACTTTCAATATCACTAGAACTACTTTCTGATGTACATTTATCAATTTTATTCGTTTGATTTGGATAATTGTCATTACCGGTTTTCGTACGTTTCTCTTCAGTTTTCGAACGTGTACGAATTTCGTTCGATTTCGGTTTTGTTGGAATTTTTTGTTTTTCGGAAATATTTAAAGCTGACATATATTGTCGTTTTGCTTCCATATATTCGACATCTTCTTCAGATTCGGCCTCATTCTTTATCTCAACTGTTGGTATAATTACCGCATCATTATTGTTAGTTTCTTTACTTTTATCGCTATCGATTTCTTCACTATTTTTCGCCTCATCTTCAATCGGATTTTGTTGTGTTTCTTCAATTTTTTCCGTCTGATTCTTGGTTTCTTCAGTTGTTAATTTTATCACTTTTTCAGGTGGTGCATCAGCTTGATCATCGAGTCTCTTTCGTTTTTTACTTTTATCATCATCGTTTTCCTCAGGTTTCTCTTGAGCAATCACAGATTCAATCGGTTTAATTAGAGACGAATGGATTATATTTCTAATATTATTTTCATCTAAGATGATTTTTTCATTTTCATTCTCTTCAGATTTTTCCACATTCACAATAACATCATCCTTTGATTCCTTCTCTGTTAATTCTGAGTCTTTTACGGTAGTTTCTGTATCAATTTCTGTTAATTTTTCAATTTTCTCTTGCGTTTCTATTTCGTTTGCTTCAACAGTAACACCAATAGTATCATCGATTTCCATATCGCGAGTTTCATCATCATCATAAGTATCGTCACTACTCTTGTTATCAACGTTTTTATTTATTTGTTTGCTTAAATCGCCCAATTTTTGTATTAGTTGGTCTGATATTTTGAATTTGATTGGTGGTGATGGTGATTTTTGTTGTTCTTTTTCAATAATATCAGTTTCAGTTTTAATATCATTAGAATTTTTGTCATCGAGTTGTTTTTTCGATATATTTACAGTATCAGTATGTCTTTTTTTAATCTCGACGTTTTTTAAAGGTTTAACAGTCCATTTTGGTTTATTTCCTGTACTAAATCGACATTCAATTCGTGTTTTTGGTATTTGTTTCTTTTCTGTTGGATTTTCTATATTCTCTATACTTTTAATGGGTGATTCTTGATCACTAGTATTGGCTTCAATTGGTTCGTTTTGATCGGTTTCTTCTTTAATTTCCTCAATATTATCGTCGTCTTTTATAATATTATCTTTTTTATTTTTATTGACACTATCATAATAAGTTGGTAAGAATAATTTTAAATATTTATCTTCATTGCCAGCTTCAATTGGTGTTTTAAATGGTGCATAAACTACAGTACCATAAATTCGTTTTAAATTCTCGACATAAATCTCTAATTCTTTTACACATTCTATAATATCGTTACGTTTCTGTTTACCAGAATTTGGATCTTTTAATGAATATAAATAACAATCTTTTGTACTAACCCATGCTTTATCATGTGCACCAAAGAAACGTACATCTACCATACCGGTAGCATTAAATGACATCATTTTTGCTGGCCAATATGGGAAACCTTTCAATTTCGCCCAAACTAATAAATGCGGTTTGGGACAAACTTCAACAAACCATGTATGTTTTTTTGTATTGGCATTCAAATAACACGATGGACAATTCTCAATTTCGGCCATCTCTTGTTTACAAATTTTTAAAATCGTTTTGGCCGTTGATGTTAGTTTCGATTGATCTAAAACAAAGGGAATTATTAAATTTCGTATTTAGACAGAGGATTCGAGTTTTATTTTTTAAAATAAATGCCAAGTTTCTGTGTTGTAGAGGGTTTATTACACATAAACATACCCGAAATAATTCTTGATAAATTCTCTCTTTTGCCATTAAGTTTGGTTTTTCTGAAATTTCTATCGCACCCTAAATATCAGTAAAGCAGAGCAGCAGAAATAGAAAGAGTAAATAGAAAGCTTCAGCGTTATTTACGAAAACAAAACAATACAAAAATCATAATGATTATTATGATTAGCTTACATGAATTAAAAATAATGCTATTGTGTAGAATCCATTTGGCATCAGCTTCAAAAGCTTGAGTACTGCCGTATAGATTATTTTTAATGTTTTTCTCCAACATGGTCAAATCCATCGGTTGGATAATGCAACTTTTATATTCCGGAAATTGTTTCTCATCGACTGGATGAATAAACGGCTCCGACTAGAATTAAAACAATTATTTACAATTCAATAAACTAATTGATTGAATTACCCCATCACATTGTATCATCCGTTTTACAGCATATTTGAGTAGACTGCATAAATGATCAAGTGTCATACCTTTCATTGCCTTTGACCTAAATAATTTCGATTTAATAGAAATTAAAAATAATTAATTTAAATATACCGAGTTTGTGTATTTTCAGCTTTAAGAATCGATACGCATTCAGGACAAGGCCAATGTTCCGTATCGGTAATGATTTGTTTTAAACATTTATAATGATATGCTCGCGGACATGTTTCACAAACAACATTAACATTATCACGATGACAACGCCAACAGAAGACATCTTTATTCGGCTGAAATAATAAGAGAAATTTCAATTTTTATTAATTTAAAATGATGATAGATTGAATTTAAAAGACCTTTAAAGGTATTAAATTCAATAGGCCTGGATTCTTTCTCATTTCAGCAGCGCCCTCTATACCACTACTACAACTACTGACAACATCATCACTTTGTTTCCTTTTCCTACCAACTTTCTTCGGTATATTACGTTCATTATTATTCGTTTTCTCATTGTCATTATTTTCGTAATATTCCAATTCACTTTCGGCTGTAACAGGAAAATTTGTTGTTTTCATTAATTTTCTGGATGACATTATTGTTTGACCACCGTCTCTTTTAGTTGTAATATCAATTGTCTTACGTCTATGGGTTAGATTTGTATCCAATTTGGCTTCTTTCGATAGAGCTAATATCGATTTTAATTCGCGACTTTTAACCGGTGTTGCTATTACAGCAGTTTCTGCTAATTTCTGATTTTCATCGTCGACAATCAATGATTTATCATCGATTGAATCATCATCAGTTGATTCAATTTGTGTAGATTGTGTCTCATCATTAATACCACTATCGACAATTTGTTTATCTTTATCAATATCTGGTGTTATTGTTGTTGATATTGGCGTAACTGTAGTTACACTACACTCATCAACGATGTCTTTCTCATTAAATGTTTCGACAAAATCATTGATTAATTGGCTAATATTATCACTTTCTTCAATCGGTTTCTCGATTGTTTGCTCAATTCCAGACATTATGTAAACTTGTAGTAAACTAGAATATCAACAGTTGGTATTAATATAGTTGGTAATAATAGGAATTGTAATTATTAATACGACTGTACTTTAAACTTACGTTATTATAAATAAAATAAAAAAGAAATGAATTTAAACAATATAAACAATCCAAATACATTTGGATAGTTGGATTCTATAATAAAACCTCAATTTCAATGAGTTAATTAATTTGGAAAAATCAAATCTATGGCGTAGAATATTGCCGGCAATATGCCCGACACCACACACAACCACAACACTTTCAATTGTTCTTGACTTTGTTTTTTCTACATAACCTACAACAGATATTAATAAAGAATTAATTTTGATCAATTAATTAATAAATAATGGTAATAATTGGGACATATATATATAGGCAACATACCATTTGATATAGTTGATAAACAACTTAATAGGTACAAAAAGATAATTACAACACAATCACATAACGCCACCACTATATTTTTATAAACAGGCAAAATGATTGTTTCAGATGATTGGTACGAGATGGCGCTCGATTATAATGCCTCTGATTCGTTGTTTATTGAATTACAACGATTTTTCGTTTATATTCATTCATTTTGTATACCATAACTATTATTATCTATTAATTATTATAATATTATTGAAATATTTGTATTTTTTCAGGTAATTACAAGAAATAATTGTGGCGGTACTCTTTGTACAATGAAGAATTGGTTGATTTGGCATGAAAATAACACAAATAGATAAATTACTTAACGTTGTTTCATAATGGTATATAAAAGAATAGTTTTTACTTGGATCAATTTCTAATAATGATAGCTGTGTTGATTCTATTCAACATTTCGATATCCACCCGATAATTTTCAGTTAAAACCATTAATTTGGTTTTATATCAAGTAAAATTGAGATAATTGAGAAGAGAAGTTTCCAATTAAGAACTGTACAGATAAGATTATAGTTTACTATAATTATTGGGTACAATTATTAGTAATTATAGGATGTAAATTACGTTTAGTTATACAACCAATTATACACACAACCTTTAAATTTGAAACTACTATAAAACGATTTTTAGGTGGATAAAGATTCGGTTTTCCACATGGGATTTTTTTTTTAATTACCGAATTCTTGAATATTTATTCAACAGATAATTTTACGGGATTATATAATTATTGGTGCTCTATAAATGTAATTTTGAGGGTTATTTCGTTCAATTGATCAATTGAATAAGGAATGGAAATTGCTTTCTAAACATCTGGAAAATTAGGTATTGATGTTCAAACTTTTGACATAGTCCTAGGACGATATTTTTACTGAAACTGAATGGATTTCTCTGCATTAATTAGTTAAACATTATGACGAAATACGTTCTAGTTGAATGGCCAGATTTTGATATCACAATCGATTATTTATTGTTCAACTGAATTAATTTTTAAATACTATCTCTTGCCCCAAAATATAATATTTCTCTATAACATTTATCTTAAATTATAGCACATAATGATGAAAATTTTTATATAATGGAGTGAAAATTAGTGAACAAAACATTATTTAAAAGACTGGAATCTTTAATAAACGATTTCTCTTTAATTTTCGGTCAAAACTCAAGTTTCTGGACTGCCTGGAAAGAGCATTTCACGCCCTATCGCAGGCAGGTTACCGTTTTGGAAAATTTGTTGGAGATTTTTGTTATAGACGAAAATCTAGGAGCATGTGTTTTCCATATGATGGGCAAATCACTCAGCCAATATTACGCAATGATCGATTGTGAAATGAAAGAGCTTTCCAAATGTTTAAGAAATTTTCAGAACAGCTTAGTGGTTTCCGGATAAACAAGAAAAATGGTCTCTATTGAAGTTATTGTAAGTATTTTAAGCTTAATCGAACGATTTTAGTAGCATTTTAGCTACTAATTTTGGTTACAAATTGTCCAATAGCATGTTTAATTTATACTGCAGCAAGAATTAAAAAAAAAATTCTGTTTATAAGTTAATTCGATTTTATTCCCTAGTGTTTTTCCAATTTGCTAATTTTTAATGTTAAATTATAACACCCAATAATTTTCACAATCACCTCATCATGAACACCATATGCTAATTATATTGGACTAATTAAAATTCATTATTTCTCTAAATAATTCATAAATTTTAAAGGAATGTAGACCATATTTTCGGACAAAGTTAAACAAATAATCTCACACAAATATTTGTTCGAGCTGTAAGTTTATGGAAATTTTTACTTTATTGTATATTAGGTAATTTCCTTCAAGTACATTTTATAAAAAATATTGGAAATTGATCTTCAAATAAAGTCCACCTGCCATTACGGTACAATTAAATTAATCTCTCGCACATCCACTAATTATATCTGAATTAGTTGTGGGTAATTTCGATCTTCCGTTATTCTAGAAGATTTCTAATTTAGTACAAGTGCCTCTCAATTAAATTAATTGAGAATCGGTGTATTTAAAGTAGAGTTGTTTTTCTCTACTGTCGATTAATTGAGTAACTCTCATTCATATTGCGTAACAGTGTCGTTGTCGTTATTATTATAACGTGAGAGCTATCCAAATATGGGGATTGTTGCTTGATTTGTTACACACATCCGAGAAAGTTAATCGGTTTTCTTGTTTTATTTGTATTGTTAAAAATTGGAATATAAGTAAAACGGTCTAGAGACGTTGAAAGAGATTATCTGATTTTACACAATATTGTATCGATTTGATTAGACCATTATTGTATTGAAATCATTGAAATTCTGTGATGGCTATTGTTAGAACAGATGTTGTTTGTTATTCTTCATAGCTATTCAAGGGTATTTATATAAATACTTTTCATTGACCTGTATCGCTTTTACAAATCGAAATTGTAGAGAAAATTGTATAATTTGTAAATTTCCAAGTATAAAAAATTTTCAAAATACATCTCTACTAATTTTTGACGGTATTTCAATCGATTTCTTAACGTTTTATTAAAATTTGCGGTTTTATGAATCATTAACGAGAATTGAGGTTTGTGTTGTTACCGCCAGTTAAAGTCTCTATCGATAATTTTCGCGTCTTTTTATTTATTGTTTAATTAAGAATACCCCACCATTGATATCGGCATCAAAACTGTTTTCCTCTAATACACAATCGCCATACACAGGTATAGGTATACAATACAACTTTCTTAGTGGACCCCGCCTCAAAACAACACACAACTCGTACAGATTTCGTCCGGAACGTGTTGTTTTACAAAACAGTGCTCCAGTGCGTCTAACGAAACAACCAACGACAAATTAAATAATGTCGCGATTATTCTAAATATTTACCAATTGATTACAATTATTTGTGCGCGATTTCTATTGGAAAAATCGAAGAATGGAAGCGAAAATCTCCCATAGTGGCCTATTGGCGCGTAGTCCTGAAGGACATGCTGCCCATGGTATGCAAATTAAAGGCAATGAAGATGTGTGGGTGGAAATACAAGCGAATACATTCCGTAATTGGGTGAACGAATATTTACCGAAAAATTTACGTGTTAGTGATTTATCACAAGATTTGTGTACTGGGGTGAGATTGTGTGCTTTGGTGGAGGCGCTCCGGGGACGCCCTTTAAAACCCACGTACAATAAACGGCCAGTTAATCAACATCATTATTTGGAAAATGTTACAACCGCATTGAATGCAATCGAACAGGATGGCGTTAAACTCGTCAATATTGGTAAGTCTTTATTTTTAAATTGGAATTGTGGAAGACGCGTATTTACCCTGACCTTGTCTGGCTATAGATGACGCAACTAATTAGAATTACATAAATCCAACGTTTTAATCACAATTTCCTGTAATTATAATTCGCTACTTAAATATCAAACCGTACGTCTTGAAATCCAAACTAAACGAATTAAATTCAATTTTATCTACAACCACAAATTATAATCTCTAGAGTTTTCATTTAATTTCTCTCCAAATTTGTTTAATTACCGCATTATTCCAAATTCATAAAAATAGACTAATTGTAGGTAGTTACAAGGTAAAAACTTGAGATTGTGAAGCGAACTTTAACAGTTTTTTTACCATAAAAACGTATTTATTTAAAATCTCTTGTAAACCTTGACCAATCAATGACATCTTCAATAATCGATTCACACGATTTAATTAACAAAATTTACTCTTAGAAATTTTGTTAGATTCAGTACAAACCTAACTGTATTCAGTATTTCAACAAATAAGACGCTTTTATTTAAACTTGTTATTATTACAGGTCTCATAAGAGTATTTTAATATTTCACGGTTGTAAATCGTAACTGTACATCTACAAAATTGTAAAAAATATTTGCCCAAAAATGGAACCATTTTAGACTTATTTGGGACGAATAGTATTGTTTATTTCTAGTTTAAACAAATATAAATTGTTAAAATATCCGCCAAGGTGATGTCATTTCAACGACGTTTAAAAATTCAGCATTTCTAAGATGATTGTTTGGAAAAAATTCTTCTTAATATAGACCTGACATCATATAGAAACGGGTCTTTATACACCTTTTTTTAATCTATCGAGAAGAAAAACAGTTTCAATCGGCTTTCTCGACTGAAAAACCACCGATTTGTGTCCCAATCCTGATCTGGATTCTAGAAATTAATCCACTTTCTGTTCCAGACCTCTTTAGAAAACCAATCCATTATTTATAAAATTATAGTTTAAAAATATTTATTTTCTTAACAGCAACAATAATAACGGTTATTTTAATAAAATTGTATTGTTTTATTGTTGGGAATTTGATTAAGATCAATTAGAATTGAAAATCCAGGCCAATTAATCTTGTATATTATCAACGAATAATTGCGATATCAAGAAATTGTCTTCATTACGATCGATCGTGATTGTTTTATTACTTTTCCAACTTCATTTCATTTAATTTCAAGCTAATTAAGTAACGAATAGAAATCTTGGAGCTGATAAGAAGTGTCTTTAATTTGAATTCGCATATTTCAGCCGGCTTTCTATAAGTTCCCATTAAAGCCTGTAAATTTGTTCGAAATGAAGCGACGTCTTTGCGATTTAATGACTTTCTAAAGTCGTTAAATTTTGATTTTATCAGGTGTTTTCGAAAAAATTCATATAGTTGTTTTGCAAGGATACAAAACTCGACAATTTTCCCCAATAAAAACTATTTATTATTTTCACAATATTTTCAGGTAGCGTTGATATCGTCAACGGCAATTTGAAGTTAATCCTAGGCCTGATATGGTCGTTGATTGTGCGTTATCAAATCGGCCGTTCGAAATTCCCACCGAGAAAATTAATGTTAGCCTGGTTACAAGCTGTACTGCCAGAATGTCGCGTTACAAATCTAACAACCGATTGGAATTCTGGTGTTCTATTGTCGGCACTAGTTGATTATTGCCAGCCTGGTTTGTTTCCACATTGGAAAAAATTAGGTAATTCAAACAATATTATCTGAATGTTAACTAATCGATCGATTATTAGATAAGAATAATGGCATTGAAAACTGTCGACGCTCCATGGAGATCGCCCAGAAAGAACTCAACATACCGGCTGTATTAGAACCGGAATATTTAGCATCGCCCTGGCTGGACGAACTGTCCGGAATGACGTATTTATCGTACTTTATGAAACCCGGATCGCCGGGCTTTCACGCCACTTTACGTTGGGCTAATTCGCGTCTAGAGCGACAAATCAATAATTTTACAGTAAATAAATTCGATTTTGATTTGATGGAAATTAAACAAATAGATTTTTAGGGCGATTGGAATGATGGTAGAGTTATTAGTGAGATTATACGATCGTTGGGTGGTTCGGTAGCAAGTCCGGAGAAATTAAAAAGTGATCCCGTCTATTGGGAGAGTAATTGGAGCCAAGCGTTGGAAGCTGGCAAGAGATTAGGTGAGATTTGAACCGTTCTCATGTCGTTTAATTGACCTTCTCATCATTATCGTCGGTTATAATGAATCACTTTCGAAATTCGTCTGAAATTCTCTATCTATTGTTATATTCTTTACAATTCTATAAAAAAAACTATTTACAATTACCTGATACTTATTATTGGCTAATGTAAATTATTATGACTCAGGTGTACAGCCAGTATTATCAGCCAAGGACATGGCTGACGCTCATGTAGAACATTTAGGTGTTATGGCGTACGCTGCACATTTCCAATGGGTACCAGAAAGGCCACCATTACACGATCTTATCAACGTACAATTGAGTTCAACATCTGGACGAGTTGGAGAACCAGTAAGTTGACATTTCATAAGTTGATTATTGATTTAAATAGGAATTGTTAAACGTACAGATATACCATATTTATACGACAACGTCACCAATTCATTTACATTAACTAAAAAAACAAATTATTAATAATTTATTAGGTTCTTTAGTTTTTAACAATTATTGTTTATGATTAATTATCATAATTATAATGATTTTTTTAGCCTTGAGGCTTTAATTGGGGAATACACTAGAATGATGTCTCTATCGAATTATTCCGACCGTTTCCCGATATTGCACCGTCTTTGAAATCTAAAACGTTCCATTACATAACCATAGTAAATGTTCAATTCACTTGACATAGTTTATTAAATTAATCGCAACGAAAGTTTCAACAAACAAACAACAATTTGCATTGTTCAATTTAAAATTCTAGACACACTTCCAAATATCACTTCTGGACTCATCACTATCCTATTCCAATCTAATTGTTAAAATTCGCGGCCCTGATAATAAAGTGTACACAGTGAATAATCTACGACAAGGTAGAGGTTCATTTATACCGCAAAAAGTTGGTATGCACGAATTGGTCGTGTTCTATGAAGGACAAGAAGTTGTTAACAGTCATTATTTCCGAGTTTTACCGCAACTAGTTGAAGTAGCACCACCCGGAATGGCACCCTGTGCTTTAGGATCATTGGTACAAGTTTTAGTGAATGCTACCGGTATGATTATTTATTGAATTTTTGACAATTTTGTAATTGTTGTGGTGATCCAGGTGCGCCAAGACGGGAAGATATCCTAGTGACGGCGTACAGTCCGTCTGGACGGCCGTTAAATTGCCCGTTGACTGTAATCGATGGTACTAATAGTGCCACATTTAAACCTGACGAGCCTGGGGAATGGAGAATTGAAATAACCTACCAAGGGAAACAGATACAGGTATTTTATAGTTTTGTTGTGCGATTTTTTATAATGGAGATTTCGATTTAGGGTGGACCTTTTACGTGTTCAGTTTTCGACCCGAATGGCGTTCAAGTGTCCGGTTTAGAAGGAGCACTGCCGTTAGTTCCGCACAGTATCGATTTAGATTGTCGTGGTGTTGGCGTACCTGGTGAAGTCTTTGCTGATGTTGTCCACGATAAAAGATCGGTGCATTGTCGAATCGAGAAAGTCGACGCGAATGGTTTCCATTATCGTATCCATTTTACACCGAGAGATGCCGGTAAACACCGGGTATGTATTTGATTTTTGCAATTATCGTTGTATTACAAGTAAATTTTAGGTTTACGTTTATTTTAATGGCTATGACGTGAAAGGTTCACCGTTTATGATGCGTGTCGGTACACAGAAACGTTCGAAAACTTCAACTAGTCCCAGTCCGAATTCAGCATACCGACAAAGCCCAACTAGTCGTTATAACAATTCTAGTCCTATCAATCAAGTAAAATCATCGAATTATACGAATTATCGTCAAAATTCCAGTCCAATTGCAAATGAAACGCACAAATACGCCCAAGACTATCACCATAAAGTCACCGAGAAACGATTTACGTCGACTTCATCACCGAATTTAGAACGCAATGGAAGTCCGAGTTATCTTCACCGAACCAATAGTCCGAGTTATATCCAGACAACAATCACCAATCAAAGAACAAGCAGTCCAAGTTATCTTCAGCGTACACAAAGCCCTATTTATAACCGCTCTGACAGTCCGGATTATATTTCAAGTCGTAAATTGAACGAGAAACGTTACGATACTTCAAGTCCAAGTTTTGGCCAAAATTACGAATCGAATTACACCACAAAATTATCATCGTTACGTATATCCGATTCGCAAAGTCCAAATCTTTTGGAACGTTCTAGTCCGGAGGTTGCCGGTAGTAGTAGCGGTTATACGTCCACACGTTTCGAGAAACGCATCTCAGAAAATCGATACAGCACCAATTATAATCAGGATGATAGCGGTGTTGATACTAGTCCGATAATTAAAGTGTCATCAATGGCTGATCATAGCCGAGACTCATGGGATGCTATAGCCAAAACGCGCAATATTCTATCGCAACGCAGTCTAGAATCGGTGGCGAATTTGACTAATGCCCAATTGGACGCCGATTTGCGTAAACGTAAAATTGAAGAACACAATCGGGAATTCATGCAGGAACAAAACTATGCAACCACACAAAATTATTCCCAACGCTACACGAATAATGTCGAAACTTACAATGATAGATACGGACGACAATCACCGATTTATCGAAAGGGTGCAGGCGCTGTTGCTGTTAAAGTTCAACCAGTTCCCGATGGAATCCTGGGACAACCGGTAGAATTCGAGAGTAAGTCCTAAAAATTCAAATCCATTGACTTGCTTTTATAAAAGAAATTTTAAGTTGATGGCAGTGGAGCAGGTTCTGGTGATTTAGAAATTCTGGTTGAAGGTGGTCGTGTTACGTCCAGTGTACGTAGTTTGGGTGGACAAAAATTCAAAGCAGCATTCACACCCCATCAAGCATTACCGCATCGGGTTGATATCAAATTTAATGGGGAAACGGTACCAGGTAAGTACCAGTTTTGTAAATTTTCTCTAGAAATATTACGGATCTCTATTTCCTGTTTTGTAATTGCGGAATTTCTATACAATTTGGAAACGATTTCTGCTTCTATTTCCGCACCTTTTTGAAGCAGAAGCATCATTTTAGGAGCATCATTTTAGGAGCATCTGGAGACGTTTATTTGTTGAAAAAAACCGAAATACTGAGTTACAGAGGATATTTTCCTTTATAATTTAACCATCGATTTTTCAATTAGTAGAAATTAAAAGCGCTTTCCACATGTCATAAACCTGTTAGTATTCCGCAAAATTGATAAATGTAGCTAATTTTATTTTAAGATTGCACTTGCTAATTAATTTTTTCGTATCTGTTTCTGTTTTCGCTTCTGTTTCTGTTCGGTTTTCGTTAAAGTGAATTTAATCTGTTTCTGATTCCGTTTCCGTTATGATGCGATATGTATTGGAATTATTGTCAAAGGAAAACGTGGGAATTTCTTCGTTTGTGAAAGTTGTTAAATATTTTCATTATACAACATTGAAGAATTTGAAAATTAATTAACAATGTAACGGTTCATTCGGTATTTTATCGGATATTTGTACCAATTTTTCTCAATTTCCTTCTTATTTGATACAAATCAGATGTGTTATATAAGCATTACTCGAACGAATCTGATGAAAGACTTGAATAATAATTAGAATTTCTCCTCAATCACCCGATTACCTGGTTCATTTTCTTCAATTGATTTACCTATAAAACGGATCTTTATTGAATTTCTCTTAAATCAAATACAACACATACTTGAAACAATTGTAGATGGTTTAGTAATTTTCGAATTTTCCGCTTTCATCAATGAAGAACAACATGTAATAAAGGTAAGTAAGTAAAGAAGAGTTCAATGGCCCAAATTTCCATTCTAGTACTTGCAAAATTTTGCTGACATTTCTCTATTAACAACAATTTATATTCTTCAATGAAAATTCGTTTTTTTCTAAATTTTTTCACTTACCTAAAGTACATTGAAATTTATTGTTGAAAATTGTAAACTAGTGGAACGTTGCAATTGTGTTTCACGAAGCGTAATTTCAATGAGCGCAATTCACCAGAGGCGTAACAACTGTCATCCTGTGAAACCGACCAGCGCGAAATTACTCTAAAAAATCGTTACAAACTTTTCGAAAATGTGATAAAGTTAGCGCGAAATAACAAAAATTATCCTCGCCGAATTTAATAAAAGTAAAAGCTACCAAAATTTGGCCCAATTCTAAGGGTTTTGCGACGATTCTACTTCGGAACGATAGTTTTACTTGAATAAAGCGATTTTTGAGGTGTTTTTCGTTTAGTTTTCCGGCCCAATTGCGCCTTTGCGTTGGTTGGGGCTCCTGGTGCCCGGTTCGCACCTTTGTGACGCCGCTGTTCGCGGTTTACCTGTAGTGTAGGAATGTCGTTTCGCCTCTCACCCCGCCTACTAGTAAACTGCTCCTACCTCGTCGTCATTTTACATTTCTATAGTCCGTGTCCGACTTTTAAACTTTCAACTTGCTTTATTCGCTTTCATCTTTCATTCTTATAATTGCAATTTTCTTCTATTTGCTAAAAGAAGATTGTAATTTACCTTAAATTATAATAAAAATCAGTGTAATGTGAATACCTCTAATGTGGGTGCCTGATTATTTCGCCAACATTTTAACAAAGTGATGTTTGATTAGTGGAATTTTCTGGATACAGGCAGTCCCTGGCATGTCAACATCATGTCGAACTCAAATTTATCCGTTTTGGGTGAATCGACACGTTTAGTACCGGCGAATACATCGGCAATCTTTGAGATTATCACCAATACAAATATAGCACCTGATGATTTATTAGTACACGTTATATCGCCAACAAAACGTAGTGTACCAGCTAGGGTACTACCAGGAAATCGTACTGGTGTACAGAGTGTTGAATTTGTACCGACAGAAGTTGGTACGCATATTATTGAAGTTAATGTAAATGGTGAGAAATTACCATCCGGCCCATTAATTGCAAAAGTCTACGATGCTGGTCTAATTCAAGTGGCTGATGTTAGTGGTGGTGTTGTTGGACAACCTGTCCAATTCAGAGGTAAGTACTGATTTATTTACAAAACTATTGTGAAAGTACTTGAGGGGCTGGATATAATCTGGAACGAATAATTCATATAATCAGTGATGTGTAGAGGTTGTTTTTTTCGACTTTTCAACGGATTTTTCGGTTTAGTTGCACTCTAGCAACACCGGAAGAAACGTCTTAGATTCATTTACGGTAATTTTAATTGATTTTTGAGTTTACCTTGAAATTTCCGTAATTATAGAAAGTGGAGTATTGTTTTTAATATTAAAGTTTACAAAAGACTCAAGGTTTCTATACACATAATAGCTTTCTTTATATAAAACCAGTACTTTCACAATTAATATTAATTGAAAATTGATGATTTTATTTGAAATTATTATTTCCAGTTGATGCAAGTCAAGCTGGTGAAGGACAATTAGAAATTTCGATCAATGAAGGCGAAGTACCGAATCACGTTCAAGTTGTTGGCGGTGGCCGTTGTTTAGTCTCATTCACACCAGATCAAGCTAAACCACATTTGATTGATATTAAATTCAATGGTGAAACAGTCCGAGGATGCCCTTTTGTTTGTTCAGTCGCCGATACTAGTCGTGTAACATTGAGCTTATCACATTTAGAATTGATACCAGTCAATCAACCGAGCTCGTTTCATATGGGTGTAGCTGGGGGTGGTGCTGCTGAATTAGCAGTAGCCGTACGTGGACCAATCGGCGAATTACCTGTGAAGGTACCATTGAATAACTCCATCTTTTAACAGAAAAACATCTAGAACATATTTTATTATATTCAATAAAGGTAACTGGCGATATTCATTCGGGCTTTACCGCGGAATTCACACCGATACAAGTTGGCGCCCATCAAATCAATGTTGAATATAATGGACGTCCTGTTCAAGGAACACCATTTGTGGCGAAAGCTTTCGATTCGAATAAAGTCTCAGTTGGGGCTGTGGCACGTGGTAATGTTGGACGTCCGGTGACATTCTCGGTAGATGCCAGTGAGGCTGGTGAAGGGAATTTGGAGATAACGATTTCAGCCCGTGGTCTAAATATACCGACACAAGTCCATCCACAGGGCAATGCTCGGTTTGCTGTTAGTTTTGTACCAGCCGAGGCTTGCGATCATGTTGTCAATGTTGCATTCAATAAACGGCCAGTTGTTGGGTGCCCGTTGATTGTTAGTGTCGGTGGCGGTGGTAATGGGCCTAGTGTTACTTTACCAGGACCAGGACCGGTACATCGGCCTAGTACGTTATTGATCAACCATCCAGGGCGGCTTGAAGACATTGAAGTTAATGTCGAGGGTGAGAAGTTGTTTATTTTTTGTCTGTTTCTATGTAAATACACATACCTGAGTAGTTTTATCGAATTAAAGAAAATGTACTCATTTTGTAAATGTGAACGAAATATAAAAAGCATGCTCTCTTCTACAATTCTTTGTTGTTTATTTCCACTATCTTGCACTCTTTCGGTTTTTTTCAGGTCACCGACGACTGTTATATTAGACAGACTTATCACTAACTCATTTTTGTCATTTTTTAAACCGCCTAACATCCTTCCTCCTCACCTCAAACTCTCAATTATTTTTTAATTATTATTATTTAATTATAAATAAATATACATTTTATTCTTTCCATGGAATGTTTTAGTGTCTTGGTTCTATTTTTATTTATTTTTTATTATTATTAATTTTTTTGTGGTGTAGTGGTAAAAGGGTTAATTGGTAGTTAAATTTATGTACAGTTTTAAATTTTTGGGACCGTTATTGCAAATTAAGCCTCATCAATTATAGAAATTAAATTAAGTGCGACCTGGTTTATTTTATAGAGTTGAGAGAAAAAACTGTACATAATTTTATCGGTGTGGTTGTAGAAGAGAATTATTTTAATCATTAATTATGCTTTAATTTCGATTCATAAATACACTCGATTAATTTAATGTTCAAACAATTAACAATATTTCACCAAATTTTGATTTCTATTCTATACATAAAACTTTCTAACAACTATAATATTAACAATATCTTCGCTATCATCAATATTCAATTAATTTCCATACATAAAATGAGTACATTTCTCTAATTATAAGAGCAAAAATTAAACACAACTACCAACCGGTAAAACATTCCATGTTATGATAGTTTGTTAATATCTCCTCTAATCCAATTGTTCCTCAATTACAAATTCTAATAACCCGTCTCGGATAGGACCAGGTGGTCAAGCTGTACCAACTCAAGTCCAACCACTCGGCAATGCACAATTCCGTGCCGAATTTGTACCAAGAGTTGTTGGTGAACATCGCATTAACGTTAGTGTTAGTGGAATACCAACAGCTGGTAGTCCATATGCGGCGAAAGTCTACGATGTTCAAGCAATTAAAGTGAAAGAATCAGCTACAGGAGTTGTGGGAAAACCCGTCACCTTCCTTGGTTAGTTTTGGTTTCTTCGTTTTTTTGTAGAGAATTACTTCATTTTTATATTTGTTAGTTGAAACAAGCCAAGCGGGTCCTGGTAATTTAGAAGTGACAGTCAATGGGGGCCGAGTACCGACATCGGCTCAAGCTCAAGGGCCGCATACTTACGCTATATCGTTCACGCCAAGAGAAGCAACTGTCCACTCGGTTGATTTGCGTTTCAACGGGCAAGATGTTCCGGGTAGTCCTTTTAAATGCAGCGTTGTACCGGCTGCTCGAGTTTTAACACCAGATAGTCTTGATAAAGTTAGCGTAGCAAGACCGTGCTCGTTTGCTGTAGAAAGTCCAAATCCACCCATTGTTGAAGTCTTAGGGCCAGCTAGACGATCTCTACCAACTCAAGTATTTCGTCATTTTAATTCTTGAAACAAATTAGAAAATTCGTGATTGTAGATAACGCCACAAGTTGGTTCTTCTGGTAAATTTGACGTTTCATTTACACCAATCGATGTCGGTGATCATAGTGTAGAGGTGCGTTTACCAGGCGGTCATATTGAAGGCAGTCCATTCTTGGTGAAAGCTTACGATGCTAGTAAAGTAACAGTTACAGATATCACTGATGGTATTGTTGGTAAACCTGTATCCATTCAGCATAAACGCATCCGCAGGCTGGTGCCGGAAATCTTGAAATTATCGTAGCTGTTGGCGGCCGAAATGTCCCGAATTTTGTACAAAGCGAAGGGAATGCACGATTTAAAGTCAATTTTAAACCGACAGAAGCTGCCGTACATACTTTAAGCGTTCGGTAATTTAAAAAATTATATAAAATAATCGATAAATTATTTATAATTCGATAGATTTAACGGACAACCGGTTCCTGGTTCACCATTCAACTGTAAAGTAAGTCCAGGTAATACCCAGCCGAGAATTCCAGTTTCCGGTTCTGGAGTTGAATTGGCTGCTGTTGGACATCCGGCTGAAATTAAAATCGAAGGGGTAACAATTGGAGAACCACAAGTTATTGCAACAGCACCAACAGGGAAGATTTTACCAACAAAACTCTTATCGAGTGGTGATTCTTATATTGCCCGATTCGTACCGGAAATGGTCGGTAGACATTCTATTGCGATTCTTATCAATGATCAGCATGTTATCGGATCACCGTTCAGTTGTAATGTGTACGATGTTAATAAAGTTATAGTTTCTGGATTGCCTGGAAAGAAGAACGATATCAATCGGGTATTTAATGATCTTAGTTTGCATGAAATACCACCGGCGGAAGTTGGGAAACCGATAACTTTTAATGTTGATGCAGCCCAAGCCGGTGAAGGTACTTTAGAATTGGTTGTTTCCACACAACATACAACGATTAAAGCGGAAGTTGTTGCTTGCGCTAGAGGTCTTTATGATGTTACTTTTGTACCACAAACCGCTGAAGATCATTATGTTAATATAACATTCAACGATATGTCAGTAGTCGGAAGTCCCTTCCATTGCCCAGTTATCGAATCGACACAATTCGTACAAATCGATTCGCCTTGTTATATTGATCTACCTACAGATCAACACAAATTGGAAATTACCGATTCGAATAATCACCATATAAAATATGTTGTTAATAATTCAAAAGCCGAATTTAGCTTGATTCAAATTGGAACGTATCGCGTTCAAATCTATCGTGGTCATGAAATCATCGCTACTAGAACAATGCACGTATTTGACACTGCAAAAATTGACGTCATCAACGTACCAGAAGCTATCTGTCATCGTCCTGCTGCCATCGGTATAAATATGGCAAAAGTCGGTCCTGGTAAACTAACCGCTGCTGTTAAAGTCGGCCATAAAGATGTCCCACACAGTGTCCGCCAAACTTCTACGAATCCAAACATGTGGGAAGTTGTTTTCCATCCAACCAATGCCGCTCCTCATCGTATTACTCTGTTTTATAACAACGTACCTAAATTTGGTATTTTAGAAGTACCGGTTAAAGGTCCAGGTAGTGAACCATGGGCTGGTGGATTGGGCTTATATCAGGCTCGTGTCGGTAAAGTCACATCATTCCATATTGATACTTTGGGACGTTCGGCTAGGGAATTTGATGTGGTGGTTAGTGGACCAACAGGCTCAGCGGTACCTGTTCGATGTTATCAAACGAAAACTGGAAAATTACAAGCTGAATTTACCGCTAGGGAAACCGGACCGCATAAAATTGAAGTTTTACATCAAGCCAAATCGGTTAATGGTAGTCCGTTTACTTGTCAAGCTTACGATCCGGATAATGTCCGTGTTGTGGATATACCGCATATTCAAGGCAATGTCGGCGAAAGAGTCAGCTTTAATGGTAAACATTTTGATTCACTTTTTGGAGTTTTAATTTGTTTTTGGTATTTTTGTAGTATCTACCAAACATTCGGGTACTGCCGATTTGGAAGTCCAAGTTACGAATCCAATCGGACAAACTATGGCAATCCAGGAGACTATTCTCGATGATCATATGAAACAAATATCGTTCCTACCAACAATGCCCGGTTTATATCAAGTTATTATAACATACGGCGGTGTGGCGGTTAAGAATTCACCTTTAGCCCTCGGTGTTGGACCGATGGGACCAACTCCGCCACCTAGAGCCGTCGGGAAAGGCCTAGAAAGCGGCCAAGTCGGTGAACGAACTTCTTTCACCGTCAGTAGTGTCATACAGCCAAAAGTACAAATAGAAGCCGTTGAGGGCAACATTGAGGCTCATATACAAAGCCCAAAACCGGGCGAATACATCGTATCGTACACCCCGAAATGGGTGGGAACTTACGATATAATCGTCAGTATCGGACCTAATGATGTAAGATTTGATAAATAATTCAAGAAAGTTGATAATTTAAAGAATTTTAGTTACCAGGTTCACCGTTTAGACCTGTTATTGTGGACCCATCAGCGGTTCGATTGATCGGCGGATGGAATCAATATTTAGACGAACAAGGCCGATTGAAACTTCCAGCGAAATTAGCATTCGATTTAACCAACGCCGGTCCGGGAAATCTTGAAATCAAAATAGCCGGCCGAAAAGCTAATTATGAAAAAACCGGCAATCGTATCCGTTTCGACATATCTGGCGAAGGTCTAAATTCAGGCGAACATGAATTCGATGTTCGATTAGCAAACATCCCATTACCAAATGCACCGAAATCGTTGATTTGTCTCGGTGATCAAGTTGTTTTAACAGGTCGTGGATTAGCCCAAGCACAATGCGGCGAATCGGCCACCTTTACAATAGACGGTTCTAAAGCTACCTCTGGTAATCCAGAAGTCACTCTACATTCAGCCGATACGAATCTTCCTGTACCGGTCATGATTAGTTTGGCTGGGGAAAAAATCTGGCGTGCAACCTACACGATTAATGCACCTGGTAACTATTTGTTGTCAGTTTTATGGGCTGGCCGGCCGGTTAAAGGTTGTCCATTAATGGTGGAAGCGAAAGGCGGTGCAGATGCTTCAAAGGTCTTATGTTCTGGTGAAGGTCTACGACAAGGTGTTGTCGGTAGGGAGATACGTTCATGGATCGATACGCGTCGTGCCGGTCCTGGTGAACTAACAGCCCATTGTACTGGCCCAAGAAAAGTCGCCTATTGTGAATTATACGATCATGGTGATGCTACTTTTACATTGAATGTTAAACCACAAGAATCCGGTAAACATGCATTAACGATTAAATATGCAGGACAACATGTACCTGGATCACCTTTTACTTTAAGAGTTGCAGGAGCACCTGATGCCAGCAAAGTACACGAACCATTATCATTTAACAAACAAATCATGATTGTTTTTTCTATTCTTTTGAATGTAGGTTAGAGTTTACGGTCCTGGCATAGAACATGGTGTATTAGCAACATTCCAATCACGATTCATTTGTGATACTCGTGGAGCTGGTGCTGGACAATTAACGGTTAGAGTTCGTGGACCTAAAGGAGCATTTCGTGTTGAAATGCAACGAGAAAGTCAAAAAGACCGTACAATACTTTGCAAAGTAATTCAATTGATTTATTTCTTTCAATTATTGTTTATCGATTTTTTGTAATTATAGTACGACCCGACCGAACCCGGTGATTATCGAGTGGAAGTCAAATGGGCTGGAGAATTGGTACCCGGCTCACCGTTCCCTGTAATGATCTTCGACACACAAGAAGAATTGAGGCGATATCTGAGCTCGTTATAATTGTAAATTTCTTATATTTATATTTAAATTAATTAAAACAAAATAAGGGTAAAGGGATGGTCAAATTTTAATTCAACAAAATTGACATATATTTTTGTAATATTTACAGAATTTAATAAAATTAATTTAATTCAAATCGTTTGATTTCTTTTAAAAAACAGTGGCGGCTCGTTGCAAAAGGGAAAGTGTACATTATACGTCTATAAACTGTTGCAATAAAGAACGGAATCCGTTCACAAAAATATTTTACAAATAATTGTGCGTATTAAATCATGCTCTCTTTTTCCCTTCCATAATCTTTTCTCGTTTATAGATTAAATGCTAACGGCCTTGCCGTATGTATGCCTTCAAGTTTCTAGGTCAAGAAACAAGGCCAATAATTTCTCCTTGCTTCTATCTACAAACACACAATTTTGACGAACAAAAAAACGATACATCTATAAAACTAACACAGTAGTTGTCTATTTGTAGACAATATCAACGTCGTTAGCTGTAACGACTGTATTTTTATACTTTTTTTCTTTCTCTTAATCGACGACATCCATTTAAACTTTGGCAAGTGCGTTTTTTCTTCTCTCCGATATAAAAATTCAGGTCAACTATTGTCGAAGAAAGTTGGCTAGAGGTTGGATTTTTGGACATGTATTTATTATTAAATTGTAATCTTTTACGGCCTGATTGCTGAAATCACAGAAACCGGTACAAATTGGCGGCGTCCTATTACAGCGACAATAAAGTAAAATTTACATTGATTAAACGACATATTCGAATGATTAATAGACTTGTTTGCCATTATTAGAGGTGGAGTATTGTTAATTATTCTAGGATCTAAAGAGAGAAAGAAAGAAAAATTGAGATACCCACACTAGAGTTTCTGATTCATTGCCATTTCAATTCTGGCAATCATATTAACAATACATGACAATGTTGAAATTGATGCATTTTCTCTAGGGAACTGTAAATGGTTTTAATCTCACACAGCTACAGTAACTTTAACTATGGCAATAGGTATTGTGGATTTTCATCAATGATAATTAAAAGATTGCAACAAATTCTTCAAATAATGGAAGAATTTTTGATAAAATTAAGGTCATTATGGATGTTGTACAAGTTGGCATTAGTGATTCATCATGTATAGACGCAGTTTATGTGGGTATTGGGAAAAAATCGTGTCTTAGATTCAGAGATTTCAACCGGCAGTCAGGCTACAATGCAAATTTCTCTTCGAAATATTGAAGAACCATCCCATATACCTAGAGCAGTTCAAAGATCAATCCATCGATGTTCCACATATTGTGCTTAGATAATTCCATTAACACACAGTTGTTTTGCTTTCCTTATTCCATCATCTCGTTTATTCGTTTTTAATTTCAGAATATCATCGTCGTCATCAGGTCGCACGCCGCTGCTATTCAAATGTGGCCCGGTAAGTGGAACGCGACATACTTTCCGGTGGATAAGGGGGCCCAGCGGCGGGCCGGTATGCGGACATGCTTCCTACAATGATGGACGTGGTGCGCAAACGAGGACATCGCCATCATCATCATCATCATCTTGCTGGTTGTCTTAGAGAAGCAAATATAAAAATAGAACTCTACAATAACGATGAAGAGTTTGTTTTTTGGTTGGTTTTTGGTGAAAGTGAAGCGTCTTGAGCGTCGTCGAAATTCGATACGCTCATATGCGCCAGTAAATTGGCACGAAGAAATAAAATAGCGAGACTGTTTGTAAAAATTTTTTGATATTAAAAATTATGGTGTTCGTAAATACAACATACTTATTAACATAATCAACAATAAAATAATAACAATAATTAATTTAAGTATTTAGAAAGAGGCTACTTGGAATTATTTTGTTGTTTATGTACTTAAAATCTAGACAGAAAAATTACAAATACGTACAAATGTTCTCTAGAAGCTTACAATTTTTTTCATGTTTCTAATATATTTATATAAATTACAATATTTATAATTAACATTTCTGATTATCACATAATCAAATTTACATTACAACTACAATTTCGCCGTACGTTAAGAGGACAGGACGAAATTGTAAACAACATCGCATTAAACGCCATCGAAATAATAGACGACAACAACAACAACATCTGTAGAGAAACATAAAAAATAAATTACAACAATTATGGCTGAAGAAAATGCGATGTTTTCCCGAAAATTAATAAAACAAAAACTATAATCACATTTTGCAAGGTGCAAAACAACATTTTTCTAGATATTGAGATCTATACAATGCAGCAATAATGGTCCAAGAATGTACAAATTCAGATTGATAGAGAGATTTCATTTGGAAAATTTCGTTGTGAAATTCCTTATAATCGATAAAAGATTCTACTTACATTGTTTGTAAAAATACAAATACATGGAAATTACTTAAATATTAAGTATTTTTCAATCACAACAAATGGAGTGCGTTATTCCAATTAATAATTAATAAAACAAAAATTAAAACAAAACAAAAAAGAGAACCTGAGAAATATTGAATGAATTTTTCACACCAACTCTATCGAGTTTCAATTGTAAGTAAATCAACAACAATAAATCGAACGAGAGAACTGAAGATTAAAAATTACCATTCTAAAAGTTAGTAGTATTAAAAAATAATAAATAAATAGAAGGAGTCGTATAATACAAAAAATTATAAGAAATAAATAACGTATACAGTAACAATGCGCAAATTATAAATAAGTTCTAAAAATTAGAGAAAAGCCACCGAATATTTGTCTCTATTCGTGAAGATAAATGAATGGATTCGTTGTTGTTTGCACCGCGACTCACTAGACGAAATTGCACATTGTCCAACAATACAATAGGAATAAATATACAATTTTTAATGAGGTACCTTTTCTATAGCACGTCAAAATATCAAGCCGAAAACTCCGCCGACGTCCCAACTTATTCGCTTCAATCTACGCCGTCTACTCTACCATTATCCATGGTAAAAACAACAAAAGATCTTACCTTCATTTTTCTGGAATTCTTTCAAGTTTTTACCAATCAATCCCTACCGATTCTTTTGTGGATTTGTTGGTGTTTGAGTAGATGAGCCTTCTGTCGGAACGCCTTAGCACAAGTCTCGCAACGGAACGGTTTCTCGCCCGTATGCGTTCGTAAATGTACTTTTATATTCGATTTATTCAGGAACCCTCGATTACAAATACTACACCGATGTATCGGCTTCTCTTTGCCGAGCATACTCAAATTTTGATCGGCTTGAAACACTGTCGAACTCGCCTGTTGTTGTTGCTGTTGTTGTTGTTGTTGTTGTTGCTGCTGTTGTTGTTGTTGTTGGTGTTGCCGTTTCTGGGCACGACTTCGCGACTTTTTCGGCGCTGATGGTGTTGATGTTGTGGTTGTATGCGGATAATTCGAGCCCATCATATCCGGACTACGGATCCGATGGTCATCGATACCTTGTACACTATATTGGGACATAAATCGCCCGTTAACAGTCAATAGAAGATTATCGGTAGTTGAGACAACATTTGCTGGGGGACTTGACGTTGATATCAATTCATTGCTGAAATTCGTCGAACTTGGGGCTTCCTGTTTGACCGGCGGTCCGTTTTGGAGGCGGTTTTGCAACAAGGGCATATAACCGTGCGTTAGTAATGATTGTAGCGTTGATCCGCTTTGTTGGGACGCCGCTGCTGCAGGTGGTGGAGGTGGCGGTGGCGGTGGTGGTTGTTGTTGCTGTTGTTGTTGCATTTTTGTTGGATATCTTGTTTTATACCTGGATTAAATTCGGAATTACTTGACGGTATAACAAATTCCGATAGTCCCTCTTGGCTCATAATTAGATTCTTTTGTTGGTCGGTACAAGCGGTCCCGATGAGATCTTCAATTTCCATCCAACTATCCCGGGAGCCGGTTGGATCTTCACTTTCTGGATTTGTATTAGGTACAGTTGTATCTGCAATTGCTGATCCTATAATATTCGCGAAATCTATCGATATATCGTATTCACCAATTTCGGTTTTTATATGCGTTACAGAATCGGCTGTTTGATGGCTACAGTCCTCGTAAATTTTCGCACTTGACACTGAATCAGCATTACAATCGGCATAACCTAATTTAACAACTTCATCAACCGAATACATAGTTTTACCACAATCACCCGCCGAATCGGCACTCACATTACATGTAGAACTTGAAACTATATTTTGTTCGTTGTATGTGTTGGTGTAATTGTTATTGTTCTCTTCAGGAATCCGTTGCGATATCGTATGGTAATGGTGGCCTTGTATCCCGTTTATACTCAAATTGGCCGTATAGCCAGTAAACGGTGGTAATGGCTTCAATTCAGCTAAATTCGTATTAGTCGGCTGCGAACCTAAGAACAATTTATCTAAAGCGTCCGTTTCAATTTCATTCTCATCCTGACTAATTGGCGAATCCAATAGTATCTTATCAGCACCTAAACTACCCATTGTACTTTCTTGCGTCAACGAATGTATATCGATGAAATCGTTTTGTAAATTTATATTCGAATTTGGCCAACAATTCGATGTAAACAATGATTCGACATCGTCGTGCGACCCATTTCCACTGACTGCCATATTTGGTCCACTGGAGACGTTCGGATATTTCATTGTTGCCATCGGTCCAAATGGGGATGAATTTATCGATGGGAGCCTTGTTCAATGAACCAGGCTCAGATCGAGGCGAATCTCCTCCATACCAGGATCTCTGAAACAATACAACCAACATTCAACACGTGAAGATAAATAAATTTCAATTCATTTACAGGGCCATCAAAGTTTACGGTACATCTCTTTGTTATTTACCGAAATTACTAATTAAAAGTTTACGTGTTTATGTCCAATAAAAGCGCACCGTGACTGTATAACAAAGACGTGACTTAGTTTAGACAACATTTTTTATATTTTTTTAAAAGAAACGTTAATAACAAACGGTCTCCTCCTACGGATGGTTGTTTGACCCGGCGCATCCACCATTTATCGCGCCGTTTTTATAGGGTTACTGTATAGGCTGTCATTGTTCTCATCATCACTACGCATTCGATCAGTGGAAGTGAAATGGTACCGTTAACCGTTAGTTGGTTCGCTTTACAACGAATTGGTGGGGGAGGTGGTACTGCTAACACACTTCCTTCAGACCACGAGCTCAGACAGTACATATACAACCATTCCCACTCTATTCCCCATCTTTATCCCGCACTATCGCCACAAAATCATACTCTCTCTCCTTACAGTTGTTTTATTGTTTATAGCGGTACAACGTGCGTCATATTCGAAGCAATTTGTGCAAATCAATTTTGCAAACACGCAAAAAAACAACGATTGATGATGATGATGATGATGATGATAATACAGCAGATTGGATGTTGTCGGGTTGTTAAGAAACAACCGTTAATTGAAAGTGAAGTTGGTTGGACTGATTCACTGGCCTAGTTGATGGCGAACATATCGTTTATTAGCTGATTTTAACAGGACTTTGGATAAACCGACCGTGAATAATTCGCAAAAGAAGCCGGAACTGTAAATTTTATTTCTATTCGTTTTTTCGGTAGAACTTCCATACGATTCCGAATATCTGCTCAATATTTGCAGTTATTACAGCAAATTCTGTACATTTAAATATAAATTTTCAACTCATTATGTATTGTCCACATACGGATACTTAACCCAAAAAATTATTGTGTTGTAACACAATAAATAAATTAATAAATGCGGGCAACATTCAAATATTTGTAAGCCAGCAACAATAACCGTTCGTACGCTTATTTTCGAATTTATTTAGAATTGAATTTGAATGTTTTGTGGTGGCCCTTATGGAATATAACGGATCTTTTATAATTGCCAATTTGTATATTTATGAATTAAATCGGTATCAAACAGATAACAGAACTGGCACGAAATTTATGATAATTTAAAACGACCCGTTACGTTCATATTAATAGGTCTTTACGAATCGGTTTTTTTTCGGTTGTATTCAATTCCTCTATTATTATTTTTTTCGCTTTACTATCCATTGTTTGTAAATGAGTCTATTAGAGAAACAGAGAAGGAAAGCAGGAAAGAGAGATAATGCACATAGGTGGTGTCACAATCATAAATCGAACCAGTTTTAAGATCTTTGGGACAAATAATAAAATAATTCAATTAAAATAACAGTTACTGCCCATTGAACTACAGACGGCAGTCCACCGAATTTCCTTTAACAGATTTGTTGGGTAAGAAAAAAAATGTAAAACGAGTGAAAGTTGCGTAGTTCTACAGAAAATTCGGAAAACTTCGACGAAACGAAACCGAAAACGCTCAATTCTAACCAAATACTAACATCTGATTATTCGTCAATTATTGTTACTTTCTTTTTATTGTCGATTGTTGACTGGATAATATTTTAAAACAAATTTAATATCATTAATTGCGTTTCGCTCGCCAAGTGTTGGATTCATCTATTAATTTCCTAATAGAAGACATATTTGAAGCTGGTTTTCATGTTGTTGTTGTTGTTGTGTTGTTGCTGTTGTTGGAGAAAGTGCTCAAGACTTTTCGAGAATTTTATTAATCATTGAATGAAGCCATTGACTTCTCCTCTACGTATATTTCCTCATCAAAACAGTTCAAAGAAATTGATTCTTTACGTTTGCTATTGATCGTCGATTTGTTTGGAAGAACTCGAAAGTTATAGAAAAAAAAAACATGTCAAATATGTAATGATTACATGATCACAGGAATGACTAACAGGGAAATGAAATGATGATAAGAATTTTTGATTTGGATGTCGGAACTGTTTTCCCCTATTTGAATTGGGTAACAGTGGAAATCCCAAATGGGGCACGAATCAAAAGATGAAGACTTACACTCCAGCCATTCGAATCCAACCGACTCGACGTACAAGACGAACAAAGCTTTCACTACTTTCAAGTCAAGTCGTTTGACTTGTTACAGCTCGATTATAAGCTAGTGCAAATAGCTTAGTAACAGCTATATTGAGGCAATTCCGAGGATTTGTCTAAAATTTTCTGACAATTATGCACGACTTTTCGACCAAAAGAAAGAAAATGGAAAAGCACCAACGATTTTAGATTGCCTTGTGGGCATTGTTGTGGTCGATGGCGGCATACCAACCGGAAGAGTTGTTGGTGTCTGGGTACGGGCGGCGCGTTCCGGGGGCCAACAACGGTGGGGAGTTGGTACGGGGCAACACCCGGAGTCACCAATGACTCTCATACAGTGTATGTTGTATATATAGTGGGGGACTAGAATAAAACTAAGTAGTCCAATGACCTACTTTACGTTATATACTTTACTTGAATACTCGACTTGTATCTTGTCTTTTTTAATACAAAAGAGAAGAAGAGATTCCTCGGCCTCGATTCGTATCTTATTCACGACACAAATTGCCTTTATACATACAAAACATATATGAAAAGTTAGATATATACATACATGATGGAGATAAAGATGCGGATTGTTTTATTGTTGGAGTTGGAGATAAATGTAGCACAGAAGGTGGACAGACAGATGGTATAACTAGCAACTGAATAACACGAACAAAGACTTTGGATAAACATACAAGAAGTTTATTGTTGTTTTTTTCCTGTGGTCAAAAACATTAAAACACCACTTGTTACAATTTCATTTAAAACAAAATAGAAACGAAAGAATTGCCAAACGAATTACTGTAACTGTAAACACTTGATTGGTATAATTTTTTCTTTTAAATTCACAATAGAATTTCAACAATGAAAACTCTTGTAAAATTTGAGGAAAATACAAACATCCAACATGGAATAACTGCACCTAAATTGGGGACGTTTCTGGGTGATTACACCTACTTAAGTCAAACGATAATTACAACTAACCTATCCAACAGAGGTGTATTCAAATCTAGTGAATATTGAAGAACTCTCCTAGGAGTCGTCTAGCCGGGGTCCTCATGAATAATAGAGGATTAACTTTCGGAATTTTGCAAATTTTAAAGGCTTTCTCTGCGGGTAGAGCAATTGTTTGGGGATTATTAGTTTTATTGCTTTTTCCAAAAATTTTGATTTCGACGTTTCTACCGTTATTACGAGTCTTTGTTATGCGAAAAACCGTCTGCCAGATGATGTGGAAGAGTACAGTAAAAGCGTAAAATTTTTTTGAATATTCAATTCCGAAATTGCGATAGTTTCCAAAACTACAAAAATCGAATGTAAATAGGGAAATGCTATTATGAACAATAGTTTGAAATTAATTTATTGGTCGATGTTAGTGTCGTTGAGAGGTCAACAATTGACAAAAATTTAGATTTTGATTCATTTTTATCAGCAAATCACTATCTCGAAACGTTCAAATTGCGGTGTATCTGTCAAAATTGTCGTCTTATCGGTGGCGCAGTCAGGGCCAAGGTGGCAAATCGGCCGAAATCCCCCTATGCCCCAACTCGATTAAGTACTCCAAATATTACTTACGGAAAATCGTAATTCCACTAAATATAGGTCACTGATGTATATCCGTAATTGAACACTGTGCACATCCGTTTTAGACGATTCTATTGTTTTTATTTTTAGTTTTTTTTTTAAACAAGTGTCACTGTACCGTTCCAATTTTTCGTTTGATTCTGTCGGTTTTCACGCTAATAGTGGCAAGTTTTGATTACGATTCGTTTACTGTTTGTATTTAAAAGTGTGTGTTTATTTGAATTTTGTTGGCGAGCTCTTTGTCGGATCGGTCGAGTGTCACCGTTTCGGTTTATTCAAAATTTTCGTCTTCTTCTTAAAATACATCACAACAGATTTTCCAATAAAACTCACAAAATTATTACAATATCGATACGATTTAATGTAACACAAATAATTATTTTTGTAAAGTATGTTACGGTGTCATCGCTTCTTGGGTTTCCTTGCGGCAGTCCTCTCGCGTTCGCCAGCCCCCAATCCTCTTCCTACCACTCTTATCGCACTTTAATTCCACTACAACGAAAGTCACCCGATGTTTAACACAAAAATTACCAAAAATTCGTCCACAACAACAACATCCACATTAATATGTTCAAATATAATCAACACTCAAACACTAGAGACACTCATTCAGTTGGATTATATTGAGGGTAGTTGGCGATGCGGGGGTGGCAAATTATCACAATCTCGACAAATTAAACGAAAATTGTCTGGTATAACATACAGACATGCTCTATACGATAGTAAACCCACTACTGGACAGTGGAGAAGCCCTACCAACAACACTGGCCTCTGAATTCGCCCCTCTCTGCAAGAACATAACTGTACCTGTTGTAGATCCAATACTGAGTACACTGTTGAGGTAACCTACTTAAGCCTTAGTGGGGGTAATGCCGTCTAGATGATGACTACAGATTTTCGACGTCTTTTCTTCTTTGGCGCTGTAGTTGTTATTGTTGCTTTATTCTTTTATTGAAAGCTCTTCAATTTTATCCCAAAAAGGGTTGCGTCATTTGCTCTGTTAGAGTAAATGAAGCCCTATAATAGGAGCAGGATATGCGCCCAATTTTTGAAAATATAAAGTAGTTAGGATAAGAATCAATATATGCTAATTTATTTACTTTCTTTTAATTCCGCCAACTTGTCAGCTGTTTATAAATCAAACCGAAATTACAGTTAGATGATTTCGATATAAATGCCCAAAACGAAATTTATTATTAATGCTGATTGTTCCATCCTGTATACCTATAATTTACTATAATCTGGATAACTTCATCACTATTAGTGAAGAATTGAAATATCAATAGAGTTTCTATTCGGATCGCACATTGAAATCACTCTACAATTTTCTAATAATAGATAAAGTTGCACGGCCAAAAATGGAGATAAACTACAACAAAGTTGTCATAATTTTCCCATCAAACAAGAACAGTTATAAAGTGATTATAATAATAATAAATAAATAAATTGTTGCATTAACTAAATTTGCATTCTTATTCAATTGATACCTAACGGCTATATTCCGATTAAATGCTCATATGTCGAATTCTTTTACTACATTTATAAGTAATTAAAAATCGCCCTTCACAATTGTCGGAAATTCTATAAATATTCACACTTTCATCATTATTGAAGAGTTGGTTTTTCCATCAACATCTTCTTTACCGCAAGAAATTGGAGCAAGGCGGCCTCAGAATCGTACCACTCGGTAACAAGATGCCGATTTCATACAGTCGGATCTTCCTCATACAAGAAAAGGGACAACTTTGCCCGCAAGATTTACTCGAAATTTAAACGTTTTACTACCGTAATTCGGCAATATAACTGCTACCATTTTATCAAATTGATCGAGAGTTTATTGGTAATTCTGGGAATGACTTCTTTGTGTCGAATTCCCCAAAATACATTAAAAATTTTACTATTTCGGTAATTAACAATGAATTATTTTTAAATAAACCTACAATACAATGATGTTCAAGTTAGATTGCAACTGATAAAATTCCTAACAGGTAAGCTAGTTCTGTGTATTTATATGTACACTTTCCAAAAATATCGTTCCGCCAGCGTGTTGCTTATTTTTAAAGTAATATTTCTATTAACATTGAAATACAATAGGTATAAACAATGATTATAGGCTAATAATGAAAAAACTGAAACCACGACGACATTGTATTGTGGATTTATTATAAATTAATAGAATGACAAACAATAATTGAACACAAGACGTAATTGAAACTCAAACAATTTTAATGAAGCATAATTAAAAACTGAAACACGTCGTGTTATTTACATATGAATGGTCCTGAAATTCTTCTGTCCAAATCATTCTAACGAACACTGTAAATTGTGAATCATCCATGGAAATGTCGACAATTTTCAGGTCTTGTTCTTGCCTTTAAAGCACCAATTCTCTTCTATTCTTGCAATTATCTTTTATTAACAATAACAACAATAGTCTACGTGAGTTAACATTATTTTATTTGATGAAGTCTTCCAGAATTTGTCGATTAATTAGCCAACTTGGCGCGTTGTTGTGTTTGTTTTACACAAAGAGTCATGTAATAAATAATATTCTCTCTCTACAACTATGAGTGTGTGTTTTTTTATATCTTAGTTATTCAACAATTCATCTAAAGTCGCAATAACCGCCTCAACTTGAGTAATACATAATAAACTAAGGAAGAACTTTCGCAATACACAATATGTGTATAGTCACCGGTTCTTGGTGTTGCTTATTTTAGTGTTATACAGGTTTTTCATGTTGGTAGAATGTGTGTTGTTATTCCCTATATTTATTTAATAAAATTGGTATTTGTGTGTGTGTAACGAGTATACATGTGTTGAAATCTAGGAAGTCCCGCGGCCTTGCAAGGACGTCGCCCGTTCTTTCACCTCACTCTTATAAAACTCTCCTTATTTATTCATTACGGAATTATCAGTTGATGATAAACTGGAATTTAGTCGGAATAAAATCGACAATTCCGGCAGCACCCCCGCCAAGCACCTGCCACAATTCGTATCGATTCCAGACGGTTTCTCGAAACCGAACAGGTAGCACTGCTTGATTCTTCGGTAATTCTTCCGGTAGCCCAATAAACCACCTTGGCCACATTATAATAAAACATCTACCTGCCCCCCTGTTGCTTTATTACAATATCCGTATCGAATCCACCATAAAACTCAAGATTTTGATGGGTTTAAATTGGTGCATTGACAATATTTCGAATAGATCAAGTTTATTGCTTTATGCTTTAATAAGTTGACTATTGATTTTTCAGAGTGATTTATAGAATTTTTGTTGGGTTGGATGTGGCAATCGGTAAGGTTATCGAACTACAAAGAAAAAGGTAAATTTTTTGCTTAAAAACTAAATTGGTGTGACTGGTTTGTTTGGTAACACAGGTCGATCTTTTCGTTGGAACAATAAATTCAACCGAACAATTACAATTTAATCAACTTGACTCTATAATAAAGTTGATATACTTGATCGATTCGGAATTGTTCAACTTGGATTGCGTGATGCTTATCGTTTATCTAAATTTTATAAAAAATAGAAAAATTCATATAAACAAAGTGAAATCGGAGCTTCTGTTAATTATTTAATTGTTATAACAATTCAGAGCACAAGTAAAAGTAAAATCATCCTAGCGTATCAAAATATTCAATAGACATACAACAACACGATTTATGATTTATTAAAACTTAATTAAATTCAAATTGAAATAAATCATCAATTAACAATGGGTTCTGTAAATCGACAGGTCGGCTTTATTTGGCGAAATTCTGTGGTTCCACTTAGGCCACAGGTACACACAACAAACACATTGTCCATTTCTACGTACAGATACCTGAATTTTCTTATTTATTACCGGCTTAGGTAATTTAGAAATTCAATGGAACAAGAACCTTCTTGTTTTGAATTTTCTAAAATTAACCCCCAGAGTTGCGGCTATTTCAAAAACGAAAAAAGGAACTATTTAGACGAGTTTGAACCCGAATATTTCGCTTGTTATCCCGGTTTGGGGCCGACTTTTGGGTAATAAGAGAATTTTCAGTGTTAGTGGCTAGCGAAAGTAGAAAATGCGCAATTTTTTGTATATTGGAAGAGAGAATTTGACACCATTACTGTGTAGATTGCAATTCTCAATTAAACTCTTCTAAATTGTTGTTGTCGTCATTTTATTAATTAATTTCCATTAAATACCGGAAATAATGTAACCGACTATAATTGTGGTTATATTTCAATTAAAATTGTATATATTCGTCTGGTTTTTTTTTATTTTGAATACATATAGAATTACAGTTAAGAATTTTTTTTAAATACGCCTAATTTTGGGTGGGCAGCCTTGAAACAGTATTCATTATCAAGCTTTATTGTTGTTAGTAAATACCGTTGGTTCTAAACAACAATAACAACAACAACAACGCAAACTGCTTTATTTTCGATTATAGAACAATATTTGAATATAACATCATCTATCAATTACGCAATATTTCTTCGTTCTACCAACCATTAATTATTAAATATTTGTTATTGTTTAGCCCACTAACAAACACGAAATCTAATGATCGATGATAATTCATTTACAAATCATATGCGACGACAATCGTCGTCATTATGAATATGTTGTTGAGATGAGTACAGTTATGTTGGCAATACCGAGTGGGCAGATAATTGTTAAAGATCTTTAATAACTGTATTCGATTGTTGGACCTAGTAATGACAACAATACAGCAAAGTGTTGTCTTTAAGGGGCCACAATTTCGGGTTGAAATTCGCTTTCAGCGAGCAGCAAAACAGGGACAATTCGTCTGGTGGTTTTATTATCATCTAAATTTATTAGACTATAAGTCGGCCAAGTTGGATTCGTTCTACTATACAATAAAGATGTAGAACAGCGATTGTCTGTTGGACGATTGTACGTTATCAAAATTATAAAATCCAATTCTAAAACAATGAATAAACGTTATCAATAAATTCACTTTCATTGACTGATAGCCTTGAAATTTTCATGAATGAATCGCGGAATATATCGTGATAAATTCTTACAAATACCGATTACTATACGACTGCTATAACTGGACAACCTTGGCAGATTTTCATAAAGAATCTTACGTTATTTTAATAATTCACATAAAGAAATCGGTTCCGTGGTGGATTTTTCTGGAGTGAAATGGGCCGGAAATACGAAAAAAATCAATTATACAGAAAGTGAAATGTCTCACCAATCATAATAGAGAAATATATTGTCGTTTTTGTCGATTATCTGTACAATTTTCCCTTTTTCCATAATTTAAGGCTTTTTCACATTTTAGGAAATGGAGCTTGAATAATACTCGAATCGTTTCTTATTTTGTTCTTTTATTATTTCTTCAATTACTTATACACAGTTAACTGTTTTAACTGTTTCACCGCAAAAATTCAAATCGAAGAAATTTTTGCAGAACGGCATAAAATAACGAATCGTGCCCAGTTTACCGGAAATAATCGTACAAATTTTTTTTTGTACGACCGAAATAGATCCGTTAATGTGCCAGTATTGGGAAAAAAGATCGCCATCGATTGGCTTTGGGGCACTGACGCATTGTATTTATTATTGAATTTGTTTGAAGGAATTTTCGATTTAAACGTTATGTTGATGCTCAATCAAACGATCAGTTTTCTTCGAATCGTTGAACGGTACCAATTAGAGAGTGATTTACGGTGCGATTTTTTCGTACGTTGTAAAATGTAAAATTCGGTTGTATTAGATTGCAATTAACGGAATAATTTGGAAACAGGGTCGCGCCGGTTACGATTTACTGATAGAAAAGGGCCTCAATTTTAAACATAGATAATCAAACAAGTCTTATTTAAAAGCTTATACAAGAAGTATTCGGAAGAGCCAGTAAGATTTTCAATTTTGGAAATTTAATGGAAATTCAGCTGTTAAAATTATTTTATAATAAAAATGATAGTTTTATAGACAAAAACTAAAAATCGAGAAACTTCTACTTGAATAATTGCAGTAAAATAGTAAAGAGCAGATCGAAGGATCACTTTTAATTTTCCTGTGCTGTTGTTACTACGATTTTCAAAAATTTCAAATTTACAATAATTTTTAACAGAGTTGGTCGTGTTCATTCGATTTTACATTAGAGACTCTACTGGTTAAACAAGAAACTCTGCTATTTGATAAGGGATTAAAATTCCTGCCAACAGCTTTGTTTCGAGAAGCTATTCATAGAAACAACCACCCTTTATTATCAGGAACGGACCGTCAATTTTGTGGGCCCTGAGCTCGAATTACTGGTTTATTTGAATGGGCGAGACATTTGTGAAAAAATTATGATACAAGAAAAATATTGACAGAGAATTTTGATTATTTGAAAGGGGCCCTTTATTTGAACGAATTCTAGTCGGCAACCCATAAAAACTACGAATCCGCCACTGTCCTTTACAATCTTGACGTGTTTACTCGGAAATTCACAACAATTCACAGAACAAACAATTAAATCTCCAAAATTCCTTTTATAATTGCGACAGCTACTGTTAAATCATGTATGCAAGCTCTGTTAGACGTCCCTGATCGTGTAGGTACAGTTTTTTTGTTAGCGAATTAATCTCACCTTTAACATTTAGGCTAAATTTGAGGTTTTCTAAGTCTACCGACCATTAATCAAATGAATCAGCGCAAAAAATTCGCAAGGGATACAAAGCATAATTACATCCACCCCAGTAAATAACAAGCAATTACTTTATAATTTAGTACAATTCTTGACTTGAACGTATTGAATTGCAATGGCATCTTTGTTGTGTTACTTCAGTTTATGAAGTTTTAATTTAGCAGATAATTGATTTCCTCCTACATGTGTTCAAGTAAAATCAATAATAGTCAAACTGAATTGACTTGATGACCTTTAATGCCAAACATAAAAGATTACATCTACTTCAAAGCGTTTCAAATAATGCACTGACCTCTTTTCCTACTTAAAAAACACCTAAATTTGATCTAAAATTACACGACTTTTGGCCGATTCGCGGGTGCTTTTTCGTAGGGTTCTCCAGTTTACGGTGGATTAGCCAAATTCAATTGATCTACTTGCGAATTAGGCTAAAATTCTAAACAGTTATTATCGAATGTTCGTATAATTATTGTCAACTTTCTTCAAATTCTCTCTTTTTTAAGTATCTTGGCGTTTTGTATTAAAAATAAAAATCCAGTATTGTGTCGATTTGGTCGAATAAAAACGAAAGTTCAAACAACAGAGCAATGTGTTACGCATCGACTCCTTGTTTCAAGATTGACGAACACCGCTGGTTATTGTTGTTGTTGTTGATGATTAAGATGAAGATTAGGATTGATCTTCGTCACGTCCGTGTTCCAATTCCTCATTTCGTACACAATTTCGTTTCAATTCAATGTCAAAGGTCTGCAGACTTGAAAGGTCACAACAACACAGAAACGAACGAAGGAAAGAAGACACAACCGAGAAAAAATGTTTGGCAAAAAGAGGCCAACACATACAATTTGATATTCCATTGTGATAGAAAGAAGACTGTTTCAAGTGTTTGTGTGTATGTTGAAGAAAAAAACACGGCAAAAAACTGTATGAATGTCTTATTGTTTCAGTTGCTGAAAAAAATTAACGCCGATGATTATCGACGTTGGACAAAATTGCAAGAATTCCAAACAACTTTCAAATTCACACAATTATTAATGAATAATAAATAAGAAATTTGTACGAAAAAATCGTCAAAATCTCTACAATTCTTGGATTTCCTCCAATATTGCGCAACTGTTGTTAATAAATACGTCCGTATAAATTGACCTAGAAAACTCCGGGAAAATTCTTAAGACCGACAGCCTATCCTATCATTCTCTGTTATTATATTAACGCGTCTTCTATATTGAACATATGTCAAATATTGACGAATTGTTGGGTCGAAAACTGTAAACACAATAGGCGACTATTAGGATTGGAAAACGACTCTCGGCCATCATTTTAACAAATTGAACGGTAGATCCTCTTTGGTAACGTTTTAATAAAAGGGTTGTGTAACAGGGAGGGTCATCAATAAAATTGTACGTCTACAATCTGAAAATCTAGGCCAAACTCCACAGATGGTTTTATGGTTATTGCCCCAAATTCAAATAGAATTATTATCAATATCTGTAAAATTCTCCACGGTGGAAGAATTACACGAATTTTTTTACCAACAGCCAACCTGAATTTATTTCGCACGCACGGGCAAAGTTTAGCATCGACTATTGTCGTCGGTTTCAAGTCTGCAAGTAGGTCTCAAGGCGGACCTGGCCCAAACTTGATGCCCAAACAACCGGGTGCCCCCCACTAATTATAACACACATTTCAGCATATTCTTATCGAGAGCAAATTTGATTTTTTTTTGTTTTGTAGACAATCAAATCATACGGCTGCTGTTGTTGCGTAAGCTGCGACCTTTGCAATATCAATTTCAATGTTACACGGTTGCAAGATTGGATCAGAATTATTCGAAGAATAAAGAACTGTAATTATAGTTTTCGATAATAATAGAATATTGTTGAAATTGTCTGTTCTACTTATTTGGCGAAATATGGGAATTTTTATAAAAAAATCTGATATCAGAAAAATAGAAAGTTGATGGTTAATTAAAATAAACGATTGAATTGTTTAAATATTGTAATTTTCCGAAATTTATACCATCTCACTACACATCAAAATCTCCACTTTCAAATTTGTAATTTTTTACAAAATTTCCGAGCTAGAATGAATTGTTGTGTTCGCAAAAAGTCACGTTCGCACTCGAAAATATGGCCAAAATATTTTTATACGGGGGTAATTATTTGTTGAACATTTTCGCTTTCTAATGTCGGTATTAGTGGTGCGAATTTAGGTTAGTTATTTTTTTCTTTATATTCTCCATCTGTGTTATTGTTAATAAAAATTCAATTTCTTTAATGTCAAGGCCAGGACGATTTTCTAGATTTTTTCTCTCCCATCCTCGAGCTCTTTTCGATGAAGTTGTCGGCGGAAAGAGGCCAAACATCGGTCACACTTCAGGATAATTGATGCTGAACTCATGCTGGGCAGTTTTGTCAATATTTGCCTTAATATTGACAGGATGATTTGTCAATAATAGTCTTTCAACAGGCGGATTGATTGATGATCGCCTATTCGAAATAATTTTGAAGAAAAGTTGCAAATTTCTAGTACAATTGGAAGAAAGCAACACCCCACATGTTCGATTTTTTCCTAGATGATTACAATGTGGGTTAATTTTGATATTGCCATCATACTGGTATTATCCTATAAACAATAGTGAAGTTGACTACAATTAGCTATCAATGGAAATAGCGGCCTAATTTCCATGAAGAGCTCTTTATTCAAGAGAAACTTTACACCCTAACGTGTAATCGTTGATGAATTTTTGTCGTCTACAAATTAATTATAAGCGAACAAGTTTTATTATAAAACAACCAACCAAATATGGTATTAAAATGTTATTACAACAATCGGTAATACCGTCAATGATCTTCATAATGTCCGGTTGACATACTTCCGGAACCATTAATACCATTCAGTCGACACATCAGGTTGTTGGCGATAAAAACAACAACAACAAAACAACATTTTTCTAGATTGTCGCCTATTAAACAACTCACATTCGCTTAGGTACACTTCCTTGATAATTTAATAGACATAGCAAACAATACGAGATATTTTAGACGAAGAAATGAGAGCTCAAGTAAAAGTGTTGGGCAATTTGAACTTAATCGAAGCAAATATCGCGGGAGAATTTCACCAACTTCAAGGTAAACAAGATAAAAGCCCGACCTTTACCAAAAATTCCATAATTCATCGATTTTTGCTAATCGAAATATGATAATAGAAGAGAAACAACTCGAATTCGAATAATGGGAATTACAATTATCATCGTATCAAGTGGGTTAAACTTGCATTTTCTAAGCGCTCATTTACGTTGCTCCTAATTACGGTTCTTTTGACACGATTTAAACCGAAAAAAAAATTAACTAAATTCAACCGAAACAGGTTTCATGTCTAATCAAGCATTAAAATCTCCACGAACTTGTACAGAAATTTTAATCAATTTATCCATTTATACAGTTATTATTGATAATATTTATAATAATAATAATGATAGTAATAAAAAATTGTTAGGTGCAGTACAGAGCGTGAACAACACAAACAACAACAACCAACAGTATGGACTGGAGGCGTTTGGGAGTCAGTCAGGAACTGGGCGAGTGGGTCACTAGGTCGGGGCGCCTCGCAGATGTTTACTAGACAACCTTCCTTATGTTACAATCAAGACATATTCATACTTGTCTATTATCGAAATCAAGATTTAAATCGGCGGATTTCTGTCTTGTCCCCAAATTCTAACGATCAAGTCTTGAATTCGAGGCATATTTGTGTGTATTTACAAGAAAATCAACAGTTCGTGTAATAGGTCGATGTTGTTAGTATTGAATGGTGTAATTATAATAATTTTATTGATGAATTTGTCAACGATTTTCCTACAATATTTAGAAAGTGTTTGATAGAAAGAAAAAAGGAAATTAATGTTTTAATCAGGCAACGGTTTTTGAACGTATTTTAATTATTCTTAAAACTATAGACTAGTACGGTTAACTAGAGCACAAACATTCAATTGTCGGTCATTACAGATTCAAATTTGCGAAATAATCCATACACGATCGTTAAGACAAAATATTAAAATTTCAAACATTAATAAAGAACGAAAACCAACCAATCTTGTATTATTATATAATTTGAAAAATCGTAAACTTGCACGCGTTGATTGTGCAATTCTCGAGTTTTTCCAACAGAAAATTAATAATATTTTAGATTTATAGGGAGTAGAATAGGCCGAAATAAGCGCCATACATTGTAGACAATTGGCCATTTTAAAAACACCAAACATGAGTCTAACATGAGTACCTACAATAATAATGATTGCTTTCTCTTTTCATTGCACGCTCTACTAAATTACTAGCTGCTTGTGGTTGCCTGATGATGGCTAAATATGCCTTAATGTAGCTACCGTGTCAGTTGCCACAATTACACCGTCGTATACCTCATTCACCTGACACTATTTTTCCAATCTATCTTTATTCAATACAAATAAAATCAACATTCATTTTTTTTATCTTCAACAACAAAGTCATGTTATTTTTCACGGTTTGTGTGTATTTTACGAAATAATATTTAATACAAAAAACCACAAAGTATGTGCTAAATAGTAGCGTTTTTATCCTAAAGGCAATTTCAACATAAACAAACAGGAAAGATGATTTGAAAAAAATCGACAATTACTCAAAACGAATTTATATTATCACAATAATCGCCTCTTATAGGCGTACAAATCGTCATGTTCATAATAAGTGTGAATTAAATTATACATGTGCTTAAAAAAGAACAATAAATTATCGTATTGGCCGTTATAAGCCTCACTATTTCGTCGATACAAATCGTTGAATTCAACTACCGATTTTTCTGTAAAACAATTATAAATACCTTCATAGTCCGGATGTAGTCCCCATAGATTTAAATGGATTTCAATTAAGAATTGATGAATGGCCTCGATTGTTGCTAAATACCAGCGCGGACTGCCTTTCTGATGTCGCCAAAATTGTGATATCCGATTTTGGATAACAACGCACGGTATTTTATTTAAACGTCCATCCTTATAAATACCTTTACATTGATCCCATGTACTATCAATAAATACAACTTTAGTAATTGGTAAATTCTTTGAATTGCTATTAACAATTAATTTATCGTTAATATTTAAACTCATTTTCATTAATGTTGTCTTGTTATAGCCTTTTGGTAATTTCTGATAATAATCATTAATGTTTTGTATTTGTAAAATATTTTCGTAACTATTGGCATCAATTAGTTGACTAATTGTTATCGCTTTATGACTTGGAAATATTAAAATTGCATTTTCATTCTCATAATTCGGTATATTCGGGTATGTGTAGACGGTAACGTCATCCGGTGCTAACACTGCAGCATGTCCTGACGTACTTTTACCATCGATTTCACGTTTATGCTTAATTATATCGATCTTAATCGGCAGCTGAAACATCAAAAATTAATCGAATAATATTTATAAGTAAACACTATTATAAATACTTTTATATAAGGCAAACAACCGTCTAATTCTTTGATTGGAATGTAACAGGAATAGCAGTAGAATTTCCTCGATTTACCACATTTCGGACACGGATGTCGGCCTTCTAGACGATCCAAAACCGAAGTGTCGTCAATTTTGAAACCATCAAATGGATTTTTATCGATGAAAGCTTGGCGGGCTTCGGTATTCTTTGGATTTGCCATCGCTAAATCTTTTTTGAAATATTGACAACAAAAGTGAGGTTATGTTGCGCGTAATATAAATGTCAAACAGTTTTTGAATAAAAATTAACTTAAATACATCAATAACTTTATAAATATAAAGCTAATTGTATAAATAAATTAAAACAATAGAATTATTGATAACATAATTTGATTTAGCGTTTGTTAATAAAATAATTAATATCGAAAGGGCTACATTTAACTAAACTAGAATAATCGTATAGCCAACTTAATGAGAGTGTGGTTAATTTCACTATAAAATGGCTACCAACCTATGTACGTAAATACAGTGGTCGCTACCTAAGATGATTAACCTACTCAAAACGTTTTAATTGAAGAAATTCCATCTGTACTTAAAAAACGGGAATCCCGAAGTTTTATGTGCCATTGCTAAGAAGAAATTTATACAGTATTTATGGGATTTTGGTACAATTTCCGCGGCAAAGGAGAAAATAAAAACTGCCCATACAGAAAATTGTCTTATTTAAAGTACTGTTACTCTTATAATGTGTCGCCTATCGAAAATCTGTAAATATAGCGAAGAAAATTATCTACAACGATAAAGAAATGGTCAACGTAATAAAAATAATTAGCATCGAAAATGTCGAATTTTTTTAAAGTTTACGTAAATCTAAAACAAAAACACTACCATCGGAAGCACTAGCTCCAACTTTATCACCCCGTGAATTCCAACATACTTCAAATATACCACCTGTACCTTTATAACTATGAACTAATTGGCCAGTTTGTGTTGACCATATATGTACACATTTATCAAAACTACCACTAGCTAAAAATTTACCATCTGGACTAAAAGCAACCGAATAAACAGGTTCTGTATGTTTCGTTAACGTATGTATACAGGCGCCACGGTCGACATCCCATAAACGTACAGTTGAATCGAAACTGGCCGATGCTAAAATTAAATTCATATTTGGATTCTGTGTACCGGGACCAGTTGGTGACCATTTGATTGTATAAATTTCTTTCGAATGAGCTTGTAGGTCATGGACACATTCATCTTGTTTCATTGACCATATTTTTAATGTCATATCGTCCGAACAGGAGGCTAAAAAGTTACCTTGTGGATCCCATTTGATTGCATTAACTTCATTCTATAATTAAACAATAATTAAAATTGATTTCATTTGAAATAATTTGAATAAATACGGTATGTCCATGGAAGGATTTTATCGGTTTATCTAATGATAGTTTACAAACATGAATACATTGATCGGTCGAACAACTAGCAAAAGATGTATTCGTTTGCCAATCAACATCTAGAGCGGGGGCTTGATGGAAACTAAATTGCTGTGTACATTGACCACTTGCAGCATCCCAAATAATCGTAGTTTTATCCACCTACAGTACAATAATTTAAAATACAAATAATTAATTAGAAGAAATAAACATACACCAGCTGATAGAATATAATTTCCTCGTTTATTCCATTTTAGCGCAAATATTGGTCCTTTATGTTGTCCTAAAGTGCTAGCTAATCGACCGTCAGTCGTCCAAATTCTTGCATAACCATCGTAACTACCCGTTGCTAAAAGACTACCATCACACTACAATAGAAATGTTAATTTTTATAAACAATCATTGAAGTTTTCTAGAATACAAACATTCCAATCGAGTGATGTTACATCTTTATTGCTAGGTACTTCAGTTCCACCCTTCTGTATACAATGTCGCAAGACTAACTGATTTGGACTGGCTGTATTGTCGGACATATCCCATATTCTAGCTGTACTATCACCAGAACCGCTGGCCAACAGATCGGTTGTCGGATTCCATGCACAGATGAATACCTCCGATTCGTGCCCACGTAGAACTGTTGATTTAGATGTCGGTATTTCAATCGATTGATCAACTTCCATACTTTCATTTTGTGTCGATACAACAGCTAGAAATTTCAATTTTTATAACTGCTATTGAAATAAAAGTTAAAACGTTACTTTCTTCACCGTTGGTATCGGTGATTTCAGACTTGATTTGTTGTTTTTGAGCATTCTGTTGATTCTGTCTACTAGCTACCACATCAGGCATAACAGCGTCGATTAAACTTAAACTTTCAACTAATCTCTGTTCTAAACCATCTTCACCAATACTGATTTCAGCTTCTGTATACTGTAAGCCTTTTTGTAAAATACTCAATAATGCCGCTGGCGGTACAAGTGCCCCATCGATATTCGAGCGCGATATATGCGACTCAATACCGAACGTGTAAGCTGAATGCTGAAAACCTGAAACCAACAATTTTTTCAGCAACAATACACAAAAATAAATACAAATATGGTGGAACAATAACAAACACAGGTAATGAAAGAATGTGGTTATGTTAAATTTCATAGCCTACCTGATTCTTGTAAATATCTATAAACTAAAAAATTTACTTCATCACTAGAGAAACTCATTTTTCTGTAATATTGTTAAAGGCAATATTACAAATGAGATTTATTTAATATAAAAAGACACAAGAAAAAAAAATCAACACCAAACACACCATTAAAGCGTTTCAAAAATGGTTGTAAAGAATCGTGGCAACACTGTAGTTTCTAGACATGTATACGTCATCTGCGTCATTGACCTGAACAGGACCGTACTCAGTACATTTTCGCGACTACGTTTAATTATAGTAATTAGCCTTAATTAGAGTAATTTGAGTATTAATAATTTATGTTACAATAAAGATGACACAAAAATTGTTTGATTTTAAGTCTGATTAGAATTCATTACGTAAATTGGAGCATCGGTTAAGAAAATTGGAATTATAAATGATTTGCTTCTATTGTTTGAATTGCGCGCGCTTCACAAAGTAAGTTGGCAAGCTTGTATAATTAAATTCTCCTATTACACACATATTCTCAATTCAATTTTGATTAATGTGCTCTTTATTTGTGTGTTTTTATGTTTTATTCATAATATTTTGAATTTTTAAGGTGTTTAATAGTATATTATATACCAAGGGGCTAAAGCGCGTCATTTCGTCCCGAGAGTGGAAGTTTATTGCCCGAGGGACGTAAGTCCCGAGGGCAATAACCACTCGAGGGACGAAAGAAAGCACTTTAGTCCCGAGGTATATACGATATTTTTTGCACTTTCGGAAATGTTTAAAGCAATAAATTTAAAAAATTAAAGATTTGGAAATATCTATTACCATTTTTATTATGGGGTGCTATGCTAATTTACCATAGTTACTGCATTAATAAACAAGATTAATGAAATCGTCATTATAGAAAGGTAAGCAATGTCTGAATATTTCAATTTAAAAAAGGTATTTTGCCTTCAAAATCAAAAAAATTATACAAACACCAGTATAAAATATTCATAACTTGGTGTCACGAGAAAAAAGCAGAAGTTAATGAAGATTCTCTGTTAGTATTTTTTAATGGAAATCAACATCAAAATTTTTAATAAAATTTGACATTTCTTAGGCTTTTGTTGTCTTGGAAACATTTATTTATTTTTCATTATATCCCTAGGGATATAATGAAGTACTTTAGTCCCTGTTTTGAGGGACTAAAATCTCACTTTAGTCCCGAAAGTGCAAAAATTGTATTTATGTTGTTGATTTTAAGTTATAATTAGTTTTATTCGACGAATTCGACATTTTTGGGATGTTAATATAATTTTCAATTTTTATTTATGACTAAATAAATGCAGGTTTAAATTAGTGACGTTAATTTAAGCTTAACACTCATGGAGGAGAGTTCTCGACTTCGTTAAGACCAATTGAAGAGTGAAGATTTACTGTAAAGTAAGTCCACTTGAACTCTACCCGAACAATGAACGGTTGCACTTTCAAAAAGTCAAGTTTTAAGGGCTCTTATCAGGACGAGGGTATCGTATCCATTGTAGATTTGAAGCCTGGATTTTTTATTTCTATATCGTAGTTTTATATAACTGATAGATACGTCGAATGATGACCAAATTATAGATTAAATTAATTAAGTGCTCGGGCTACAACTGAAAAAATTAAATCTGACAGACGATTTTTGCTTTAGTTTTTACTCTAAAATCAAGTGCCGTATCTCGTTTTAAGAAGCTGCAAAATTTTTAATTTGAGACGAAAATTTAGAAGCATATTTTCCATCATAATTCAAACTACATTAATTTTTTTGTAATTAATGGCAAACTGAAAATTACTGAGCCAACAGATTTTCATCTATAACTCAAAAATTTCACAAAAGTCTCCAAAATGGTAGAATTTCTTTCCTGTAGTTCAAAGGACAAGCTTAGAAAGCGGTAAAACAGTGGAAACTTTGACGAAATATATGGAAATATATTTTATCCCCATGATAAACTCCCTGAAAACAATAGAGATTTGAGTTTTCCAAGTTCTTCGATACTAGCAGAGTTTTTATTGAATTTTCAAAGTTTAATGTCACAATTCGTCTAGTGGTTGCAATTTTTAAGCGTGTTAGATTGAATTGATGCCGCTTTTAAATTTTGATTGATGTGCCTTTGAACCCTAATGAATTCCTTCTATCAATCGACTAAATTTAGACAAGAATCCTTTTATAGATGTCGGAGAAGGATCATTTAATTGTTTAATGGACTGTACTGTATCGCTAATGGTGTTGCCCTTTATCGTCATCAACGTCTAGGCGCCTGTTCATTTCTATATACCCACATATCCAATAAATACACAATATCAAATATCGACATATGTATGTGTTAGTATGTACAAATAAATACAAATAAATATTTTATATGTAATGCGGCAGAATCGCCATCTAACGGGCGTCGCCCTGAACGTACCCGGCGTCGTGTTTATAAATAAAGAAGGAATAAAATGTCGGCATTGTAGTATGGCGTCGGGTGGTAAAAGTGTAAAGAATTTTGGGGATACGTCTCCGGGTGGTGGTGGTGGCGGTGGTAGTGGTGTAGGTGGTGATGCCAGTGGTTGTTGTGGTGATGATTCATCGGAAAGTGATGGTGAAACTGAACCGGCTAAATCGTTTCATCGTCGCTTATCAACTAATCGAGTGATTAACTGTTCGGTAGGTTTTATTATAATAATAATGATAATAATGGTAATAGTAGTAGTATTTTTTATGATACTATAAAAGTGGGGGGATATTCGTATATCCAAAAATATCTATGCCTGATAAAGTTAGATGTAGGGATTTTAATGCTGTTGTTTATATCAGCATTGTAAGGGTAAAAGTGGGGCGGGGTTATTTCGAATTAAATTATTTTTGAAAATTGGGATTTCACCGATGAATGTCTTGAAAGTTGCACAATTACAATAAAATTTTTAATTGTAATAAGTTATTTTACGATAATATAAACATAATAAAAATGTGTACATTAATTTAATGGTTATAAGGATGTAACAGGTGGCTATTCAAACTATGTGACACATTTTATACACACCTGTTAATATCCTCCTGCCAACTGAAATAGGTGTGTAACTAAAGAAATATTCCAAGATCAATACATGTTGATCTCAATCTACTAATAACATTGTTATATTCGACTCGAATACATTTAAACGGAACAGGTGTGTGTATATTGCTATGTATAACTAGGGGCTTGGTTATTTTATTGTTATCAAATACAAGGAAATTAGAATGAAGATAGAAAAAGGCAAATATTTTCCAGTTTCTGTTGACCTAGTTTCATATTGCACAGTTAACAAGCGCTAACAATGGAAACATTTCCACTTAATAATTTGTTATAATGAATATTTTTGAAAAATTCGAATTTTAATTAAGAAAATTAATTCGATATCTCGTTTGAAACTCGCTTCGTATTGATTTCAATTAATCACTTTTTCTTTTATCTCTCTACATCTAATGATCACGAGTTTTCTTTTTCCACCTCGGAAATATATTGTTTCATCAAAGATATGGCAAATTACAAAATTGTGGAAATAGGTCAAGGATGGTAGTCTTGATTCGGTTCAATAAATTCGAAATTTATTGTACTTTTATTCCACAATTCGAAGAAACAGAAGTAGAAGTAGAAACATTTAACCGGCGCATCCACCAAAATGCAATGCGTCAAGTTGGTTGCCTATATTGCAAGAATTATAATTTTTGATGGTGATTGGGTTTGTTTTGTGCAAGTTTGTGAATTGTTGTAAATCCCTAAAAGCTTTCTGTGCAGTTTCGAATAGCTCCAAATAAGCGTCACCTTTGACATTTTGATTTTATTTAATTTGAAAATATTGTATCGCCCTCGCTAGTGCCACTACAATTCTACTAATTTTAAATTCAATTTTATGGGAAAAAGTAATTAACAAGACGATTATTTAATTACGTTTTCAATGTACAATTCCTGGAATTTTCTACAGCAATTTTGAAGTATATTTATTAAAATAAACATCAATTTTAGTAATGTTTGAAGATATTGGATTTACATTCTGTTTGGTGATTTATGTTTTTGTAAATCTGAAAAATTTTCATATAATTTTACAGGCATCCATCAAAGAGGGTTATTTGTTGAAGCAGACAGGCTCATTCCAGAGATGGAGACGCAGATATTTCAAGTTGAAAGGACGCAAACTATACTACGCCAAAGATACAAAGGTAAATATTTTCTTTCCCTATTCCCACGCCATACTTTTTATTATATCGATAGAAATTTTTAATATGTTTCTCGTGAAAATTCCATGTTTATTATTATTTTAACAAGAAGGGTTTTGTGATCAACTAACAACAGAGGCTTATAATAAGATATCATGTTGACATGATATTTTCAATTAGAAAGCTTCGTTTAGATCGCGTCTTTCTTACAAATGACGTTGTAATGAAATTGGTTTCAATTTTAATTAAATGCGACCCAATTTAGTGGTTTTTCATACAGAGAAATGTGGTCCTCTATTAAATTATTTTGTCAAAATTGAAACATGTATGGGATTGGTTCAAAACCAGTCTCGAATTCATAATTTACTACATAATTTTTTAACAAAGTAACAAAAATATAGCAACGTTGCCTTAATCTAAACAGAATAGAATAAAACCAACGCCCAGAAATTTAATATTGAGAAGTTTCCATTAAATTTTCCGTTCTATTTGGAAAGGTGTAAAAACTTTCCTCCCTAAAAATTTTGCGCTTTAATTCAATTTGCCATCGACAGTATATTTTTAGATTCCGTGTCATTAATACAGAATCCGTTCAATTTCAATTGAAATAGAGCATGTCACCGGTTTTTACCCATGTTCTGCTAGAATTACGTTACACACATTCCGTTTTATCTCAAATGTTCGTCAGATATAATCAGTGTTGTTGGATTCTGAAAGGGCCAATTTAACTGTTGCAAACCGAATAAAACGGCTACATTCTCTATATTTAGATTTATATACAACCGTTAAAATATTAAATTTTTGGAGAATTTTCTAATTGTTCTCAGTTTAGAAATTGGAAATAATGTGGTTATTGATTAAAACAAAAAGCCAAGTGTGTTTCATCGATGTTAGACAATAAATTCAATTCTATATTTATACAAGTAATTATTTGTATATTTGAAGATTTGAAAATCGACGGATCAATCTAAAATTATAACAAATTTATAATTCATCCTATTTTCATTCAAATACGATATCGTCAAATTATATCTTACATAATTTCCTTTTAATACAAGATGGAAATCTAAATTTAGATAATAAGACTCATTAGAATAAGCTTTACAAATGATCTGAATTGTTATCAGTTTTCAAAAGAAAAATTCAAAGGTTCTTTCCACTTATATAACCGATCAAATTTCTCGATTTTTCACCAATTTGCTACTATAATTGGACCTAAATTTGAATGTAACAAAATTCGATTATATTCAATTCAATCTTAGTTATTTGATTAACAATCCACCATTGTGGTGCTCATCAGAAATTAGACAGGAATCAATTTGAAATACAACTGATTGTGAGACAGTTGTCCAGCTAATTTCCCAACTTATTTACAATAGTTCTAAATTGGTGACAATTCGACTATTATTAGAATATTTCGATTTAATATAATTTAAACTTTCAATTTATCGATTAGGATAAACGATACATTAGCGTTGTAGTAACTATCGTCTTATTTTTCTCTCTCTATTCACTCAAGTGTCCTTAGGGAACTGTTTAGTCTGCCTCATACATTTTATCATAAATTACATATCCATGTACACAGTAGGTAATTGACCTAATTGCAAGTCGTCAAGGCTTAATGGAAATCGTTTCGCATTTTCAAATTGAACTAGACACAAACGGATATAGCGACAGCATGTATCCATTAAGTGTACTCTGTCATTTAAAATTAACCCTGCTGTGAACAGGATTTCGGCGAATTGTTGATGATATAATTGACATTTTCGATCAATATCAACGTCGACAAGAAATACGATTAGAAAGGATTGTTGCAGCTTTTATTACTGTCTATTTGTTACATTGAATTATTAATTTTTACATCCGTTTATTTGACAATAATAACTATAAACTTTTTATTTAAAAACTGGGTCTTTAATAGAAGGGTGAAAGCTTGACAGGGATGGAAGAAAGAACAAACTCGGAGATTATTGTAGCACGAAATCTTGGGGTTCTTTTCATTCAGAAAACCACGCGCCACTCCTCCACGTGTCTGACCTTTGAGTGAGTCAGTATAGTGAGTAAGTCTGTCTTTCATCTAAGATTTTATTGTGTACCATTTGAATACGATAACGATAACGTAAAGTTTAATTGAGACAATTTTATAAGCAACAAAGTGCTTAATAATCGACGAAATATACAAATTTTTCGATATAGTTAGAAATTTTACTTGATTCGAAGATGATAAAACTGTAAATGGAATTTAGTAGTCCTTTGATATTTGTACACAATAAATGCGTCTCTGAATCTTTTTTTGTGAACTAAACCCACTTGATTGTCGGTAGCGTACAGTAATTGAAAAATGGTTGTTTGAAGAAAATTAATTTATCTTTGCCCTTGAATTATACGGTGAAATTTTCATATCTCGATGTTCAAATGGGTGATTTTTACAGCAACAATTTTGTAAACCCACTCAGCTTAGAGATTCGTTATTGTTGTTTTGAATGCAATTAATTAAAACTTTTAAAACACATCCAAACAATAATCAGTAAAGTTTAAATTAGTTATAATGTTACATTTAGTAAAGTCAACATTGTTGTTTATCTGCTTTATTTATAATAATTTATCCTAACAGAAATGTCTTAGTAATTGTCAGCTAATTACTCAACTTCTAGAATATAAATTCGGCAATAAATAAATTAAACATCAGGCGATAAACATGAAAATGATTAAATATTAAACTTTTATTGAGTTAGTCCCACTGGAGTCCTCGGGGAATTATTATTGAAAAGCTGGAAGTTATCTGGTTGTCTTAAAGGTCAATAGCCAAGAATCGTCGCTTTTTTGCCTCTCTCCAATTCAATAGACTTTATAAACGTGTGGCTAAATTCCCTATTATGCGATTTTATCCATCATTAGCACGATATATAAAATATAATAGTCGGTTATAGTTAAAACTATCGATTTAATGAAATTGTGTTAATTGAAACTCAAAGACCGTAACAGTGTTGTCATGCGATTAGTTGGTACCCTTTAATCGTGTCGTCAACTAACAAAAACAGATGATGTAATAAAGTTTGAGAAAGATACACCCATAAAAGCAACATGAGAAAACTTTCTGCTTCAACAATACGAAACAAGTTGAAATTTGTTTGAATTAAGTGAGTTTACGTCATTCACTTCAAGCAAGGCGCAAATTAGATTGCCTATCATAAATATACTAGACATTACACTACAAACATTGATTTTAATAAGTTTTGATTGGTGCTGTATCATATTCTGTTCCCTTTATAGCTTCGTCTTCAATGTCTTATTGATTTAAAGTTTTATTCAAAATAGAATAGTGCATTATTGAATCATTCTGCAATGATGAATTAAGCACATTGAACGAAATTACGACGACATTGTCTTTAATGTAAAATACCTCAATCAATATTCCATTAAGAACAGAAAGTAGGACTTGGTATACAAGGGGGATGGATACATTTTAAATGCCAATGTAATTATGAAGTGAATTTTTAATGGACAAAAATGGTGGATGCGCCCCGGTGAACTAATTAGAAAGATGGAAATATTTATAGAGAATTTGACATGTTTATATTTGAGAATTTCGTAAATTGTTCGTAAAATTTGTTAGATTTTGTAAGTATTCAGTGGAATTATGTCAAAAATTTGCCAAATTTCTACAAATTGCTACAAGCTGAATTGGATTTTAATGAAGAATTTTATATACACATAAACTCAGCGAGCACAGTATCCAAGACACCAATTAACAGGTATGTAAATTTGGCAACTTTTAATTACTTTAAAAGAGAGATTTTCAATACGAATTAAGTCTAAAATGGAAGTTGTTCAAAATTCTCAGCACCACTTAGATATTATTTAAAATCCATTGCATCAAATTGCACAAGATTCTAGAATTTTATACGAACTTTTCTACCTGGAATCTCACTGATTCTATGGAAAAGTCTTAAATCTTCCAAGCTATTTGTTAATAGCTTATAGAATGCACATTTTACTATTATTTTTCTTTTTCTGACACATTTGGCATTAATCCTTATCCCAACACGGAATTTTACGCTCTGATCGTTTCGATTATTGCTCAATTTTCTCGGGAAATTTGTAAAAATACGTGACACACTCACGTTATCGTTTCTTGAGGAGAATGTTTATTACCCATTTCTCTGGTGGGATTTTATCAACGTATTAGTAAAGTAGTTTTATCAAATTCAACAAACAAAAAATATCTTTATTGTGCGTGTTACTAAAGACAATTTTAAAATACGATCTGTTAAAATTATAAATAAGCTTTTTTAATTCGGTTAAGTTTATTAATACTTCAAATTGGCACAATTTAAAATAAATTGGTAGAAATGGTGGATGCGCCAGGCGAATGATATTCTCAACTCAAATCAGCAAATGATAAATACGAGCTTTCTCAATTCAATTGAAACATTTTAAATGTAATTAGAAGTTTCCTGTCGACAAAAGGACGACTTTAAAGTTGGAATTTTGACAGTAAGCTGACCTAGTTCACTTCAAAATCTAACAGTAATAATTTACCGTATTTAATTTCCTTTATTTTTGTAACGTTGCCAAAACATGAAACCTTTAAATTAACATTGAACTAGTGACGAAATCAAGACCAAACTCAATTCTATAGTGGGCAATAAATCTGAAACTGTTTTCCATTAAAATCCTCTCGGTGGAGATGAATTAAGATTAATAGTTCAAGTTTCCTAAAGAAATACGTCTGTATATGGATATTTTCAAGTTTAAACAACTAAATCATAATCCATCAAAATAATCAAGCAAAAATCAATAACAATTTATTGAAACAACGATAAGTATGAACAATGGCCGTATTTTCCGGCAAAATGAGATATGAGAATTTCCGTATAAACTTGCCCAGTTTCCTCTATGATTTTCTAGATGAAAAGTCAACAATATCGATCGGGTTTTTTCCTAGTTTCATTCAACCACCATCCAGAAATGGATTATTTCATTAATTTTTATAATTAAAGTAATTCGCTACAATAATAGAACCATCAATATTTGATTAATCGTTGTTTTGTTCAACATCTTTTCTTTAGTAATTCGATTAAACACGAAATTAATTGATGGGCGGCCGGTTTTGATCCTCTGTCGGGTTCTATTAAGGAGAATTTCTTTGAGGATTATTTCTTCAAAATTTATTAAATGGTAACTGTATACGTTGTATAGTGGGTGGAAGGTTCTTGTCTATTAAATTGAAGCATTTTGTGTCATTGAAAACGCATCTTTCGTTAGCTATCAGTTGAAGACTAGAGAAGTGTGTTTGTATTTCGTTAACAGGAAATGTAGCCTATTTTCTATTTCTGTTTTCGTTATTCAAATAAATGACGAACGTCTATTATATGGGTGGATTAAGTAAATAATCAAGATAATAACAACAATAAACTTTCTATTATTGGAAATAAATCAATGAATGGACGAAATTGTCGGTATGAGGAGAATGATTGAAATATGTGTGAATCTTGGGCTCTATTGTGATAGCAACAAAAAATTCGCTAAAATTTATTGAATTGTCAACAGAAGTACGTGTGGAATTTTAATATATTTATAGAAAATCAGGCGTTTTCTTTCAAAAAGTTATAAACCCATATTACGGAAACTTTCCTTTTTTTTTCAAACTTCTATTCTACATTCAGATTATTCGAGTCATGTTTCTATTATTTACTCGAACTAAAATGTATAAAAGGAAGCATGTTGCTACAATTTTAAAGCTACTACACAGCTAAAATTTGAATTTATGCTTTATTTAAACTCAAGAATGTCACTTTGTATGTTTTTTTTTTGTAGAAAACTCATTGTTACAGTTAAAAAATGGAAAATATGAAACAATCCGGACAACGCAACAATAGATATTGTTTTTGATTTGTCGTCTAACTTTCATTAGTATTGTTAGCGAAATATCAAGAATCGTTATATCTCAAAAGTCCAATTTCGTCGAAAACACGATGAAACTCCCATTGTTACAATCATTACGTGTATTATTAGCTGTATTAGTACAAACAGGCGACAAGGTCGTTTAACTGGAGAGTATCAGCGTAAGTTTTTTTTTTCTCTACTTCTCGATCGTAGTATATTGTGACGTCATAACCGACGCTACCGACGCCACCGACACCTCTACCCGTTTATGTGCGTGCGCCCCTTCGGTGGTGTATATACGACGGTGTAGTAAAAACTGGGTGGACGCTACGATACGCTCTCAGTACTAGCATCGTTAGCGTTTGGTGTGGGCACGAAGATTGCAATTGCGACGCTAAGATAGGCGGCGAATTCAAGACGATACACGTGTCCGATTCTAGCAAGAATCAACGTAAATAATACAATTTCGAACAATTATTAATTGACGGCGATTTTTGAGAAATCTTTCCAACAACCGGAATAGTACAGGTATGTTTATGATGAATGGTTGTGTTTAGATGTCTAGGCCCGGGGAATTATACGATTAGATCAATTTCTACCTACATTTAGAATTGTTTGATTCATTATTTACTGATATCAACCGATGCATTTGTGTTATCATAAAGCCAGCGAACGTATAAATTTTCCGGCTCACTCATCGTCACTATCTTGATGAATTCTACCTTGACAGTCTTGTTATTGTTGGTTGTTTTAGAATTTTAATAAATAAACTTGGAAATTGTACCGAATAAACAATAACTAGTATTTCTCGAATTATTTATTAATAAAGTAGTGTTGCTAATTGGCGAATAACTTCTCAATTATATTCATAGAAACCTCTTTACATATAAATTAATTTACATTCGTTCGTAACGTAATAATATTCCATTTACACAATAATATGTTCCAATGTTAATGTTAATTAACACACAATTTACAATACTTGTATTTAGAATAATGGCTATTGTTAAAAAAAAAGAAACAAAAAGTTTCGACCTGGGACCGGGTTGGCAAAATTATCGATCACCCTCTAATGAATCTGTTACATTGAGGCCGACTTTTTAGACATTTGTATTCAACGAAATATTTGAAATAACGAGCTGTAGCAGAAGAAATTCAACACCCTCCAGCTATATTCTTTCGAAATGTCTGTAATTTATATTTCTTCTCTCTCGTTTTTTTTTTTGGGTTTAATTTGTTGAAGAAAAACGGGGAGTCATTGAGAATTTGTCGTCTAGAGTTTTCTATAAACATAAATCCTTTTTGTTTTATGAAGCATATTTTGTGAAACTTGTAATTTTAGCTGTAATGTTGGAACATTTATTTAACAAGAAAAAAATCGCAAGAGAAACAATAGTTAAAATTGCTACAGAGTAATCAACAATATTGAGATGATACATTTCGTGTGTAGTTTTTTTAACCCTATTGAAACTACAAAGATTGATATTTACGTAGTTTTATTACAAAATTCCGTAAAAATTTCAATCTCTAACACCAATGGAAAGTTTAAAATTACTTTCCATTAAAAGTTCAAACACAAAATCTTAACACACGACAGATACGCTAGTTATTCGAAATTATAGAGAATTCAAACAATAACAATTTATCGCATGAAACCCATCTAGCTGGTAGTTATGCATGTGTAAAATTGGTCTATTGAGTTGTGCTAAGGATATTTCGAATTTATTGTCGATTCAAGGGCCGAATATAGGTCAATGCAGGTAACGAATCCATTAATATTCACCCTGTTTGATTATTATAAGAATTCTTCTTAAGCACGGTCACGTAACGCATACAAATCTGAAATTTGCTGGAGAAACAGGTGCTTTTTTGCAGAATACGGCTGTAGTTTGTGCCAAAGATAGCGCCAGATCTGTCACTAGCGCTCAGGAGACGCAGCTACTTGTTTTTGCTCATTTATTAGTAAAATGTTCGAAAAAATTTGCTAAATAATTAGTCTAAAATTGGCAGGTTTATCAATTTTTAATCAATTTTGAGGTAGTCTGCGTAAAATCATTGATTTCTAGCGAATGAATTCTCTTTAAAAATCAAATTGAAAACTTTCTTTAAAATCATGAAATTTCAGAAGAGCGCTATTGTTTACCAAATTTTGATTATAACCGTGTTGAGTTAAGGAATTGCAAATGGTCAGGATTCTTTTGAATGGTGCATAACAAAATATTTGCCTTAGGACGGCACATATGCTCGCGATGCAGTTTATCTTTTTATTGCGTTAATATTATAAATTTACATTATTTGTGGAATTATTGTAGAAATGAAATTTAATTTTGTTATAAAGACGATATTGTCAAATACAAATTGGAAAATTCAATTTTACAATTTTGATCAAATCTTTATGACTTTCTCAAATTTAAATTTCTTATACTTCATTTAATTAAAAATGTATTCAATTCGTTATTAAAGCATTTAATTAATTCTGGTAAACAGGTACGTAAATGGAATTGTTTTTGTTTCAATACTGTGGCATTTATAACAATGATGGAATATATCATGTTTTATTCAAAAGTTCAGCTGTTTAGTAAACATAGACAGATGTGTGAAATTTTTCATTTTCATGTAGAAATGTTTCAGTTGACATGTTAAAAATAAACACTGGAGATAATCTTTTATTTTATTTTTTCCACATTGCCAGAAAGTTGATGAATATTCAGTTTTACAATTGTTACCCTTTTATGGTGATTATTTCCATTGTTATTGATTAATTTTTTTTTAATAATTCAACCACCATTCCATTATTATTTAGTAACAATAATGAATGGAATATTCCAAAAGTTTACATTAGGTTTACTGAAACTCGTTGAAATTTCCCTATTGATTCAACAACAATAATTATAATTATAGTTTTGTCTTAATTGAGGTTTATCTCTGCAATTATTCAACAATAAGTGAACATTTTTGTCCGACTACAATCAGAGAGTGGGGTGCAACAAACTTTAGGGTAAATATGGAAAGTTTCGTTTGAAATTCTCAAATTAAATTTCAACATTAAACTTGTTCTAAAATTGAATAATTAGCTAAATAATCTACTAATTCGGTCGGTTATATTCGAAACTGTCCATTATCGATGCAAAATTATGAATTATCTAGCCAGATGACCTGTTTCATGTACCACAATTAAATTCAATTAAGTATATTGAATGATCTTAATGACAAAGAAATTTTTTACTTGATTCTCGTTTATTTTTAGATTATTGAATCGATTTTATTGAAGTTTTACAAGAGCTAGTTTCAGTACCTATAACTTAAATAAACAATTCTGTTTTGCCAAAAGAGACTCCTATAAATGAGAAACCGTAGAAACTAATTTGCATTGTATTCAATATAGAAACGTGTCTATCAATTTTTATAAATTTGCCAATATAGAACACAAACGGAAATTATAGTTCATCGCTAATTATAATTTCTAAAAATAAAACCAACTAGTAGATTAAGTGCAGTTAAAGTTAAATTACTTGATAGACATTGGCGTTGATTTGAACGCTAAAAACTAATTAAAAATATAAAACCAAAACAAAGAATTTGTAATTACAATTTGATGATTTTAAAATATCAAAGAACTGGGATTTTCAATTCAAAAAAGTGATAAGAATCATCTACAGCCACCACTGCCGTTTTAAAATTGGATTATCAATAGATCAGTGAACGGATAAGGCTTGTAATGGGGCTTAAAATCACAACTTCGATCTAATAACGATTAGATTAGCGTTACAATAAATTGAAATAATTTATAAACACTTCACAAAATAATAATGATTGATGATTTAATTCGTTCTTCTATCAACATTTGATTAAAGTTGTTTCAAAGGAAAATCATATTAACATATTCCATAATAATAATGTTGAAATTCCGTTTAAATTTCAGATTAAACAGACATGATAACGATGATGAGCCTTTGTTGATTGCAGAGATAAAAGGGGTGTACTATAACATTGAGTTTTTTTTGAAATTTGTTATGTGGGTGGCTAATAGACGTGAAAATTATAATAAATCAGATATATCTAACTTTTTACAGTAAAGACCAGCAAGAATACTTCTTTTTGCGTGATAAGAAAGCCATGAAAGAGTGGCTATTATGGAAAGTACGCTGAAAATCGTACAGTGGTTAATTCGAAACATTGTCCAATTTAAATTAACAAGTTAAAGCTGATTCATTTTACATCAACAAGTACAGAATACCATCCAGTGGGTAATCAACCTCTCCCCTTTGGAATTTTAGAAGTTATTCAAATTCGACGATTATAAAGGACCGAAATCATTCTGTGAAACTTCTAAACAATTAAAACGTACGAAATAAGTTAATTTACAACTTTTTAATTAATTTTTGAGGTAGTGTGAATTTAGAGAAAGTTGTAAAGCGAATTTTTGCAAATCTATTTGGAAACTCTTTTGATTGAATCAATAAAGAAATTTAATTTGACCGTTAAATTCTAATATTCTCATAAAAATCTTGAAATTTTGACTCAAATCCTCAAATTTTGGAATGAGTGTACTGTATTTTTCAAGGATTTTTATTAAAATCAAAAATTTTAGAATTCTAGAACATGTTTTATTTTTTTATTGATCAATTTCCAATTGATTATTATCAAAATAAAACAAAATTTCTCACCACTTTCCAAATTTCGGGACTAATTGTAAGAATATTGAACTTTTCACAAATATCCGTTAGAGCCGTACAAATCACTTCTCCACATAAGGCGCAATTTCTCATAAAAACCTTTAAGTTCTAGAATAAAAGCGCATTTTTTGCTTAGAAGAGCGAAATAAATAAAATGTTTGCCTTAGGACGGCACATATCCTCACGGAGCCTATGAACTCACCAAGACACAACAAAGAAACTTGGTAATTATTGAGAAATTATCCCCTGTAGAAATTAGAAGTTAGTTTTACCCTTAATACCGTTGAGAGAACTTGTGGATTCCAATTTTAAAATTCGGGTCCCGGGAGCTAGAAATATTTATTGTTGCAATTTTTTTGCCTTCTATCAATAGAAAATAATACAAAGCCATCCCCTAATTCTTTATTGATATTGTAAAGGTTCCACGTGCGATGGATAAGTTTATAGGAAAAAATTCGTCTTTCCTATGGAGCTTTAATATTTTTTTACGGTATCATTATTAAAATATAAATCATCCTCTATGTGTTTGAGCTTGCTTCAGGATCTTGTAATATATGCGCATTTATTAAATTATTACCCCTTGGGCTGTGAAATATGCCTTCGAACAAGAACAATAATTCTATTAAGCGATAATTGAATATGTTTTTAGTTTTTTTCTTGTTGTACTGTCCGAGCCCTTCCAAAGGGAAAGACTGAAAGAAGGAAATATTCAGTCGCTTTATTTCTACCGTTTTGTTTATATAAGAACCTATTAAAAACCCCACAAATCTCCAAAGAATTTCAATCTAACTTGGGGTTAAGAGAGGAAAAAGCTTGCGAGTGAATTTCAATAGGGGGATAACAAGAGTTATAACACTAAATCGCCACCAATAGTTCGATTTACGGTGTGCTTCTTTAACAAAATCATGGAATTTTACACCCCCTAACCGCACACATATTCGCTTACATAAATAATTTGGTTTGAATTGAGTTGTGGGCGATCATCAGAATTGAAATGTGTCATTCAATACTCGGAAACGACTCAATTTAAATTCGATAAAGTTTTAAGCGCTGATTGGGGAATTTGTGATTGTGATCGAAATGATTAAGGAACGATTATATTTCCTCCAATTTGTGATGTGCTCTTTCCTATAATTGACAATAATCATTCGTTTGGAATTTATTACGATGGAAAAGTATAAAAGTTTGTCTATATAAAACTCGTTAATTAATTGTTTGAAGATACTTCATACGTCCATACAGCCGTCTGAAACTTTTACAATATTCAAACTGTTGTTTTATTTATATTTATCTTGAAACTCACAGACGATAAATTGAACTTTGAATAGGCGGTGGTAGAAAATTAAATCTTGTAAGATTTGTATACAAATTTGTTTGAAGAGCCACAAACGATTTCAAATAAAAAATTCGACTGAACTACCTGTTAAATAATGGTGTTTTGCTTCGGTGATAGATATCAATTCGTACGCTGAATTCAAATCGAATTTCAAAAAACTTTAACCATCTTATAGAGGGTGAAAATTGGATTTTAATGTTCTTATTGTCACGGATTGGACATTGTTGAAACCGATAGAAAAACAGAAATCCTTATTTAATGGAAATTATCCTCGAAATCCCGTTGCTCTTTGCCATTCGTTATACAAGGAATGATTTTTTAACGATTTTCACGATATAGTCTCCCGGGATTGAACAGCTCTTGCCAGTTTTTCTGATCGATTCAAAATTGAAAGCTACCCCATTATCGCCGTCCCAACAGATTGTAAATCAATTCAAAATGCTTCAATATCGTGCATACTAATTTCGTTGAGTGTTATCCGTTTGAAAGATTGCACGAGTCAAGGTACGAAAATGAAATTTTGTTGGGAAAAATTGCAATGATCATCGGTACGGAAATAATATCCTTTCTATAGTTTAAAGGGGATGTTGTCGTTTGCATTCAATCAACTGAAGAGGCTCGAGGGTGAAGAGACCTGCAAGTTTGTTTAATCTGCCACATATCAGTATGATGTTAGGCTTTTAGACATGTTGGGTATGGAACAACAATAGTGTAGACCCTTCACAATAAATCACAGCCAGTTAATTAATTCACATCAAATCTATACGAAAATGAATTCTACCAATACACAATTCGTGCATTTAATCAACGAAAGAACAGTAGATTGTGTAGATTTTCGATGATTTATCATTCTACTAGCATTCAGTGTGTGTAAAACACGATAATTATTGTAATTAAAGTCATACATAATTTATTATTATGAAAAAGTACGAGTATGGATTTATTTTCAAGTGAGATCTGCATATTCATAGTATAATTTGGTTGACTTTATGATCTCTATTCTAGAAGATTTGTCATCGTATACGATATGTTGAACGTTAATTAATTATTCGTAAAGCTGTTGAAATTCGCCTATATAATTTCAAATAAGATGATGAATATGCCATTCATTTCGATGAAACGACACAAGAAAAAACCCGGTGATTCTAGTTTGAGTAGAAATTAAATTTTTAATGAAATTTTCACCATTATAACCGTCAATAAAAGGATTTTTTACATAAAGCATTTGATACATATTTGCATATTGTTCATTTAAAGGCTCTCTTAACAATCGAAATTGTATTCGATTGAATATTTTATTTTTAGATGATTTTGAAATATTAATTTATTAATATTTTAATAACAAAGGCTGAACGTACAAAATCTGATCAAAGAGAATCCCTTAAAGGGCCGGATTACAACTTTGAAACAATGGAATTTTTGATAAACGATTCCTCCTTTATTTTCTACTCTAAAACCGAGTGTATAGGTCGTTGAACAGAATTTCAAGCTACAGCACATGAACACTACCGCTTTAGAAGATTTTATGGAGATTTTAATCGCTAATAAATTGCAAGAGCTTTCCAAATAATCAAGAAATTTTCCAGTTAGCTTGATAGTTTTTCGATAGCCGTGAATTTAAGGGAGTAATAGTGGTAATAGAGGCAGAAAAATACCCGATGCAAAACAATTATTTTTAACAGATACAAATAGGAAATGAATTTCTCCTGATTTTTCCGGAATTTCCAAAGGTTTCACGGACTTCACATAGGAATAAGCTTTCAGAAAATATCCTCTGTGGAATTCCATCGTTAAAATTCTAAGAAATATTTTCCTCTTCTGATAATAGGTATATCGGAAATTTTCTTAGATTGGCACAAAGAGCGTTCAATTTATTATACGTACAGTACTAAAGGAATTTGAATCATTGATAACTTGAAAAATTATTGGGTAAATTATAGAGGAAAATATGTGTGTGTTATAGAACAAGAAATGCCCTTTTCAACGAGGACTAAAACATTGTTCCAAATATTAAACTAAGAGAGAAATAGTCAATTAAAGGTTCCCTTTTTTAGTTGTATACGGCCCCATGAAATTGACGAAGTATTTAAAATATTCCCGAAATGACTAACATTCTAAGCGAACAAAATGCGAGTTCAACTTTAAGTTTGTTAAGCAAAACCGAAAATTGTTGTAGCCAATTAAAGATACTTTGCGATTCAACGATTCAATTGGATTGTTTGGAAAATTGGAATAGTTTAATGGAAACGAACAACGAATTTTCCTACCGTAGTCTGCAGAAATAGAGCAAGAAAGTCTGTGATCGATAGTAAAACCTTTATCGAATTGATTTATTGGAAAGAAACCTTTCTGTATTGTATATGTTGATACAATTGTCTATCAACAGTTCGTTTTCTTACGTGTTCAATAAAATGATTTTCCATATTGATTCATGTCATTCACGTTAGCATGGAATTTCTACAAATAAAATTCTATAATGGAAATTGGTGATTGTAGTGAAACGAATATATCACAAACTGGGAAGTTTTCCGTAACAAATCTCTTCAATTTTGACCTACTTTCAGTCTAATGTAACACATGTACAGATGAAAATTCAATTTCCTAACCAGATTCATTTAACTTTACAGTTTTCTAGTTGAATATCGCAGAGATAAAAGGAGAATCGTTGATATTTTCTTTTCCATTCGGACGAACGGTTCAGTTGAAAAACATATAAACAATGAATATTTGATTATTAAATACCACCGGAAGGAAGCTTAATATCAAGATAACGGTAAAATAGATAAAAGACCAATATGTAGTCGTGTAGCTTTTTATCATCGAACCTTCTGATAATTTGAAAGCATCGAATCTGTAAAAAGGAGAACCTTTAATTCCACGCAGCTTTGATGTCTGTCCGTTTTTCGCCGTTTTGGGGGCGAATTTTTTTCGATTCGAAGAGCCTTTGAACGAGAGATTTAGATCAATTGATTTGAGGCTTAATCGGTACAAAAATGTGGTTTGCCAGAATTTGAAAAAAGTCAACTCTGTTTTCTGTTATCACTTAAAATTTAGGGAATTTTGTAGTGGTTGGTACAATTCAATTTATATTTCAAATTCTTTGTCATATGTATCAATCTACGATACTACCTAATCCAGACATAGCCAACAGCAGGGTGAAATACCGTTGTACACTTTGTATGCGTTAACAGATATTAAGGCACCGTTTTTGATGCGTTAAAAAGCTTATTTCAGACGAAAAATAGAAAACATTACAATTCCGAAAATCATTGTTTATTTACATGGGTGTAACATAAATTTTCGCCTCATTTTCGGACATCCAGTCCAATAAAACTAATGAATCAACTACACAGAAATGGATTAACTTTTCAAATTTAATTGTCCGAAACTATAGGTATAATACCCGATTACAACTCCATTATAATTAGATATTACAAAATGTATTGTTTGATAAAATCGAATATTACACAATTGCCTCGAGCTAAATCATTATTTTATTTTAAAGTAAAACAAAATAATGTTGAAATGTAGTAAATTTACTCAGAATATTCAGTTTTAAATTGACGTGAAATAGAAAATTTGTTTTTAATTAAAAATATTTCAGCCATTATTTCATATAATATAAACATTAAAGTTTCCGTGTCGGGTCATGTTATTTATTACAACATACTAAAAAAAAACTCATGAAACTTTATGTGACGATATTGTAAAGTTTATGATCCTGTTCCAATGTCGTATTATAAATTTACCAACACTAAAGTGTATTATTCTGCTGAAATCTGTGTTTTCCGGCTATCTATCTTGTAAACCATGGAAAGTTTGAGAAAATCATTACCTAAATGATCGAGGGTGGATAATTTTGAAATTCATTGTTTCATTAATTTGTTGGTTCTAGAATAGGATCAGAGAAATTCTACATTTATGTGGCGTTATTACACGTGACAGGATTTTTCTAGAAAAGCTGGAATTTCGATGTAACAGTTAGTTAATTAAACATTCCATTGAATTGTAATAATTTCTCTACTCGCATTAATTTTCGTTATAATTAATATTAATATTTACTCGTTTCTTATTTTGTCTATAATAGCGTTTTTAACGCAACAAAAAGTGCTTTAATAACCATTAACGCGCATTTTTAGTGTTAGTAGCTAATATAATTTATTTTCTTAAGTTGACAGTTGAATATGTGTCACTTAAATTAAATGACAGCTGTCAAATTGCGTCAAAGAAACTAGTAATTTTCAAATTAGTTTATTAAAAAATTATATTTTAGGGTTTTTTTTCGTAAATAAAAGCTGTAAGGAGTCTGCAAAATATAAAAAAGTGTTATAAGAAACACATTCCAAAAGTAATTTATTGCCTGTTTTATAAATTGATCTCTTATAATAAATCATGACTTTTCGTACTTGTTTCTCAATATACCATTGAAGTTTATTTATATTTCGGTAATACAGAATTACTAATTTTAGTAAAGTATGCGATTTCAGCAATCAAATATTCTTAAAATTGTTGTTTGGATAACCTACGACGTTATTTGGTAAAAACCAATCAGCATAGAGAAGAAATGGCCCAGAAGTTCTTTAAAAAAAATAAACAAATGTGCTGCATAATCGAGAATTTAAATTAAAATCCCACCGGAGAGTGATGAAATGTTACACCTTTTATTAAAATTTTGTCTATTTGAAAAAAATTCAGCCTGTATTAAAATATTTAATCGATCAGACAGTTCAACTATCGTTAAAAGCTCTTGAGAAAAGTTAATATTACTGAAAGTTTCGAAACAAATAACAAGTAAATTCGCATCTAACGAAAGGGTAGTTTGATTAAATTTGAAAAATTCGGATATTTTTTTAAAATTATCGATTTTTATTCTGTCGATAATTTCTAGTTTCAGGGGGAATTAAAATCGGTAACTGTACGCGCCGATAAAACAATTTGATGGTTTAGTTTTTGAACGAATTTAATCCCCAATAGAATAAAATCAAACTGATATGGGATAAAAAAAATTCACCGACAATGCATTGAAGAATTCACCAAATTGGAGCATTCGCGACGTGATAAAACCTTTATTTCCAACAACTATTCGATAATAATCGATTATAGTCTCTCAATAATTGCAGATATAGAAGGAATTTAGAAAAGTACGTTAAATATTATTGTACGTGGAGGAAAACCGGGCGGAAATCGATCGTTACTACAAGCTTTTATGAGCTCTTTCGTCCCAAATATTGCCGTTCAATAAAAATGCCAACTATCAATAAAAACCTGATGGAGAAATCAATAAGTAGGCGGTCGAAAACGATTATTTGGTGAAATTTAGAACAAAACCGTTTACTAGGCTAAAAATGGTGGATGCGCCGGCCGACTAACGCTATTCAACCAATAAAATCGTGAAATTCCCGTAAAATAGACCTGTAATTCCAGTGAAATTGTTCAAAAAAATAGCTTTGATATTTTATTACATTTTAAACAACATAGACGTAATGAAACTTTATAATAAAACGCTGTACAATTGAAAACATGGCAATTTATTTGAATAAACTGAGCTATAATTTTTTTAAAAAACTAATGATTTTTATCTGGGATCAACAAAAGGAGGAGAACTTTGTTACCGGCTAATGATGCACCTGTTGTCCGATATTGTTTCAAACTACAAGCAAAGCAGATTATTTGCGTCAATTCAATAATAGTCTCGTTTATTGAAATCAAGTTTGAACAGCTGATAAGTTATGGTTCAGTTAAAATTGACTTTCTCCACTATTCTATTATCTCGTAATTTTTTGCTCAGACGCTATTGTATTGCTCCACCAAAACAAAACCTCAAGAATACTTTGATCTGCCAGTGTTTCGACCCTGTTTATTTATTCAACGATTTTGCCTTCTTGGCAGACAGACAGCTTTGTGTTCTCCTACCTGTGGGAAGTCAATTTATAATTCCATGAATTTTAATGAGTTAACTTAACGATAAATCAATTTTTGTTGTATGTGAAACCTATTTTTTGCTAGATTGTGCTTATACGATCCATTTCAGTTCAATTATTTTTTAGGATTCGGTTTAATTGTGGTTATTTCTATCGTAAATCTGATGGTCTATTAAAATGTCACACGGTTCGAATTGTACATTTTCAATAAAACGATTGATTTTCGTGTTGTTTACCTGAAGTCTAATTGGAGGCTTTGTGATCAATTTTATGGTAGATGGAACAAGAACTAGGTCACGAATTTTTTGGTTTTTCTGTTTCATATAAACATTAAAATTGCTAATTAGATGAGATTTCGATTTTTATTGAACATGTTTTCTATTTGAAAACGAAATAAAATTGTAATAGTGGTGTAACTCAATCTATTTATCATCGTTAACTGGGAGATACTCGAATGTTGGCACCGGACCAAAACCGACAAAACCCTCAAGCCCAGAAGCAGATCGATTAAATATCCCTTAATATTGCACAATGTAGTGTTATCAGTTTTATTTCGATACGTTGGTTTTTTCCAGGCTGTGATTTTCGATGAGATCGATCTCACCGACCTGTGCCTAGCCGAGTGTTCAACCAAAAACGTCAATCACAGTTTTCAGGTAAACATAAAAGAATTTCCAATAATATTCCGGGAAGAATTTATTCATTATCGAAAAATAGGTGATCACCCCGTTCAGATCCCTGGTACTGTGCGCCGAGTCTAGACGCGAAATGGAAGATTGGCTCGGCGCCCTCACTGCCGCCTCACAGCGTCTTTTCCACGATACAGACCAGCCAGACTGCCTATCCGGGTACCATCATTGGTATGCCACATCGCATGCACGGCCCACATACTGCAACGTATGCCGGGAGGCGCTCGGTGGTGTTACCAGTCATGGTCTCTCCTGTGAAGTATGTAAATGTAAAGTGCACAAACGTTGTGCCGCTAAAGCCATCAACAATTGCAAATGGACCACATTGTCGTCAGTTGGGAAAGATATATTGGAGGACGCCGATGGGGTAAGTCTTTTATCATTCGCTCCATCCATTCATAATCCAATAAATATTTACTGCCGTACCTACTCAATTTACATGCAAATTGAATCGGAAAAAAATTGAAACGGCAAAAGAAGACAATGTAATATACGTCCCAGACTCAGCTGTTTCTTATAATTTTATTGTGAAACGAATCTCAGATGGAATTCACAAGCGAATCCGTCTGAAATATTTAGACCATTGATATTATCAGATATTCTTATTCATTATTTACGAAACATTAACCACCGATCAATATTCGCCTTTCTTTACAACTATCGATAGAATCAACCAAAGTTGGTATTGCAATGCAAATAACATTACCAACTTTACTAATAACTAACTACTAAATAAACTAATTGAAATTCAACCAATTTTAGAGAAGTAGAAAGATTGAAAAGTTCTCGACTCTCTAAACTTCCCCCATATATTCAAGTTTGAAATTTGAGTATCGAAAATAGACTAAACTTCTCCCCATGAGAAGGTATTAACTTCGCACAATAATACCGAAAATAGTTGGACATCCGGCTGTCGATTCTTAGAAGACTTAGTTCTCCTAGATATATATTGAAATATACGCTAGAGGGCACATTTTGAGCCGCAATGCTCTTTAACTAGACGAACTTTACCATACCTTTTCTTATCTATTTTTTCCCTTTTGTATAGAATATTACAATGCCGCATCAATGGATAGAAGGAAATCTTCCAGTTTCAGCGAAATGTGCTGTTTGTGATAAGACTTGTGGTTCTGTACTTAGGTAAGCACACAATAGAGTATTTGTTGAAATCTATTTTAAAATCAAGAAAAAAGTAAACAATGGATATTTCAAATACCGCAAAAACATTGGATAAAATACAGAGTAAAAAGAATAGCAATAAACAGAAAATAAAATGGAACAAAACCGTATAGCTTAAGGGTGTTTTTGTTTGTATTGTTCGACCATCTAATGAACTACTTTTTAATTGTAATGTTAATTTTTTACACGGTATTAAACAAAGGATTCGTATAATTACATTTGAACTAATTCTACACAATTTGGGAATTAATTTGGTTTTATTTAACTCATTGCTGAATTGTTAACTGTACAGACTTCAAGATTGGCGATGTTTATGGTGCCGTACGACAATCCATACTCAATGCCGACCGAATCTACCACCTGCTTGTCCATTAGGGCCGGCACGTGTCAGTGTTGTACCACCAACGGCCCTTCATTCCGTACAGGATGAAGCTTGGGAAGCTGTCCGGCCACAAGCTTCGTCACCTCTACTAGTTTTCGTTAATTCTAAATCCGGTAAATCGCTCGTTTATTGTTTGAGAAATATTTCTGATTGTCGTTGTACAGGTGATAATCAAGGGGTGAAGTTTTTGCGAAGATTTAAACAATTATTGAATCCAGCCCAAGTGTTCGATTTGATCTCAACAGGTCCCCGATTAGGTTTACGATTATTTAGACATTTCGACCCATTCCGAATTTTGGTGTGTAGCGGTGATGGTTCGGTTGGGTGGGTGTTATCAGAGATCGATAAGCTCGACATGCATGTAAGTTTTGTATTTAAAATCGCTGATTGAACAGTTTGGAAACTTGTGTTAAATTTTTAATTACTTGACAGTTTCGAGGTATTGTGGTTTGAATATTTATCCATCAAAATTTTGTTAATTAATAAAGAAGATAATTTCCATATTCAATCCATAAATACGCGCCTTGAAGCTATCGGATTTTAGTTTATAAATAAATTGGAAAAAATTCCATATTCTGTTCGACAGAAACAATGCCAGGTGGCTGTTCTACCGTTGGGTACGGGTAACGATCTGGCCCGGGTATTGGGTTGGGGCTCATCTTGCGATGACGACACACATTTGCCGCAACTGTTGGAGAAATACGAAAAGGCCGGTACGAAAATGCTCGATCGCTGGTCAATAATGGCGTTCGAACGTACAATTGCCATGCCGAAATTATCGTTAACACCCGGCCAACCTGATGGCCAATTGCACACACAAATATCACAATATGAAGATTCGTTAATAACTCATATACAGAATATTTTGCAATCAGATGAGACGTCGGTAATATTGAATTCGGCTAAACGTTTATGTGAAATTGTTAAAGATTTCGCTACACAGGTGGCGGAAAGTTCTTTGACTAGAGGCGATGAACAATTGGGTAAAAAATCCGAGATTCTACAACAGAAATTAGATTTGTTATTGGCTACATTGACTAGTGAACACATCGATGCAACTACTTTAGATACGGATAGTAAAGCGAAAGATGACACCGATAGTGAGATGTCATTTGATAAAGTGAAAATTGAAAAGTCTGAAAAGGATTTGAGTAATATCAATTTTAGGAAACATCGACGTACATCCAGATTTATGGAACGCGAAAAAGATGCTCTATTAATGCGAGCCAATAGTTTAAAGAGAGCAATAAGGAATTTAGTTGAGCACACCGAACAGGTGGTAGACGAACAAAACAGACAATCATCATCAACAGTACCTACCGTTAAAATATCATTAAGCACAGATTTAGATAAAGAAGAAACGAAAATGGACTCACTTAAAGTTCTACCAACTATAGATTCCGGTTCTAGTTCAGATGTCAGTTCTTGTCCATCACCAACTAGTTCGATTCTAACACAACGTTTAGCGAATATATCACCAATACCGGACATTAGAGAAGAGACAATTATTGATGATCCGGATTTGTTAACAACATTACCGGTACCACCGGACTTTGCAGATAGTCGCCGTTCAAGCCAAGTCCAGTCTACAACAATCATTGAGAACACAACCGAGAAAATCCTCTTAGAGACTTGTTCGACTTTAGAGAAAATCCAGGGCAACGAAACGAACCGACAACGACCAGACAAAAGTACAAAGCCGGACGATCAAGACAAAGAAGAAGAGAAAGAGTGCAGCAGCATCTTATCGGTAATTTCCAACGAAGAAGCCAGTATAACATCGGAGATTTTAGATCAGAAATCGTTCTGTCCAAGGAAGAATAGTGACGGTGAGGATCTTAACGGACATATTTATTATATTGATTCACCAGAAACTGATACGTATCCAAATTCAGATGCTTTACATGGTGAATCGCTAATGGACGATATCAGTTCAATGTTGGGCGAAGTATTTTATGGTTATGACCAAGACAGCATCGAAACTACTTATACAGATGATACAACTTTATTTACTAGTGATACAATTGAGCCGAAAATTGAACGACGGTTGAGTATGAAACGTGACTCGTCTGATAAGAAGCGCGATTCAATTGATAAGAAACGCGATTCAATTGACAAAAAACGCGATTCAATTGATAAGAAACGTACAGGTTCTAGGAGTAAGATTGATGAGGATACGCAATTTGGATTTGAGAATCGTGCCTTTATTTATTTAGATAATAAATTAGAATCAGAATCGACCAGATATTGTAGTTTGGCGCAATTTGTTGAAGGCAACGATATAGCAAGACGATCATTTAAACGACATAGAACTAGTAGTAAAATAAATAAAACCGAAACTAATGTTAATCGCCAAAGTATTCTTGTTGAAGAGAACGAAACTACACCGAAAGGTTCCTGTTTAAATCTCAATAAAATGGAGAAAGAACTATCGAACGTTTCTACATCAACACTAAAAGCTTTAGAAATCGATAAAAAAGAACCAGTAAAAGACGCCGAAAAAACTGAAACGGTAATATTCTATATAGACACTAAAATCTTGGAGATAATTTCGTTTTTTGTAGTGCATCTTCCCCCAAGTGAGCGTTATTGTCGAACCCCCATCGCCGGTAATAACGCAAGAAATTCGTGCGGAACGCGTTGGTAAATTAGAAACTGAAGGTGGTGATTCCGGTTCAGATTTAGATTTAAGGAATCTCGGTTCGAAATCAGATAAATTATCAACTAGTGATGTTACAACTAGCAATAACAGTTCAAATTCGAATCTTCTAGGCATTGATAGTGAGCAATTTTTGACTAGATCACCAGCGGCTACACGACGAATTTCCAGATGTAGTATGTTGAATCCGGCTGAGGCGGCGGCAATAGCTGCAGCCGCCGCTACGACGAGTTTCTTCACCGACATGGAAAAGAAGGATAAAGAGAAGAAAGATGATAAAGAGAATCGGAAATTGCCGATAATTAACCCGTTAGTTAGACTTCCAACATGGCCTCGTAAGTATAAATAGACCTGTTAGCTGATAGAGGCATGTTTTAATTATTAATCTTCGTATCTATAGATTTTAAAACCTTTCTAATGCCGAGATCCCTAGTGTTGATTAATGTAATAGATATTTTGATGAATTTTTTGTCTTTGCAAGTAGAAGTAATTGTTGAATGTCTTATGTCGGTGTGTATCGCATTTTAGATGTGAGCTCGGGAGGTGGTTTCATTAGCAAATGTCTTCTAGCTAATGCTGATACCCTCTGTGCAGCCGTTAGTCCGCTAATTGATCCAGATGAGACCCTACTAGAAGGCTTTTATGAGCGTTGCGTTATGAACAATTATTTCGGTATTGGAATCGATGCAAAGATCTCATTAGATTTCCATCACAAACGCGAAGAACATCCGGAAAAATGCCGATCTAGAGCTAAAAATTATATGTGGTATGGTGTATTGGGTAGTAAACAATGGTTACAGAAGACTTACAAGAATTTAGAACAAAGGGTTCAATTAGAGTGTGACGGTCAACGAATTCCGCTACCGAGCCTACAAGGCATTGTTATTTTAAATATTCCAAGGTATTTTTATCGATTTTAGGGGCCGGCAATACATCTTCGATCCGGAGTCCGGAAAATACCAATATTTAAGAATCAATATCTCATTTATTTTCCAAACGATTTGAATTATTTTCAAGAAACATGGAACTGCATTTTCTGTTTAGATCCAATTTTGAGTTGCAGAGGAAAATGTTGTAATTTCTTTCGTTAGTTTTCCTCATAATTTGCCCATTATTGTCTATGTTGCAATGAAATTGTAGACTGTGATAAGAAATTGAAAGCTCTTTGTGAATCGGTGAGAAATTTTCCAATAGACCTGTTAATTTTCCAGAAAATTGATACAAAAATCAATAAAATGCTTTAAAGAGGCGAATAACTAGTCACATTTCAATTTTTATACGATCGATGTCCGAGAACAACGTCTTCCATTTTTTTTCAGAATCCAAACTCTCATGCCTTCCTTTATACATATACGAATAAGTTTGAGATTTTAAATGAGATATTGTGCAACTGTTTGTTTTTCAAATTGTTGGAAACAGAGCGAATATAAATTTTCAACGTTTTTATCAGTTTTCTTGAAAATTAACAAGTATATGGAAAAATTCCTAGCAAATTAAAAAAGCGCTTCCAATTTGCTATCACAATTTGCAATTTAATTGCACCATAGTTAATATTGTCGAAGTTATGCGAGAAAATATAAAAAATTCTAAGAAATTACAACAATAAACATGCTTTGTAATCCGAAAGTGAATTGACGTATTTGAAAGCGGAAAATTCCATTTCCCGTTCCTTGAAATGCTGTTTGTTCTAATTTCGTTTGAATCATTATAAATATTAACAGTTTTCGGTCACCGCATCGAAAAAGACGTATTTCGGGCCTTTAATTTTAATGATCTAATATTGATATAATTCTAGTTTTATGGGGGGAATTAACTTTTGGGGCGGAACTAAAGAAGACCACATCTTCCTACCACCATCATTTGACGATAAAATCCTGGAAGTGGTGGCCGTTTTCGGGTCCGTTCAAATGGCAGCTTCACGACTGATTAATCTCCAACATCATCGTATCGCACAATGTCAAAGCATTCAAATCAACATTCTCGGTGACGAGGGTGTGCCGATTCAAGTGGATGGTGAAGCTTGGATCCAACCGCCAGGCATTATCCGTATCTTGCACAAAAATCGCATGCAAATGTTGTGCAGAAATCGCGCCTTGGAGAACTCTTTGAAATCCTGGGAAGAGAAGCAACGCCAAAGTATCGCCGCACAAGGTAAACGACATTCCTTATCGCACGATAAAGGTCGCCATAGTGCTACACGGCAAAGTATGCCCAGTCATGAGAAATCCTTCTTGGGTGTCCAATTCGAGAAGATCCGCCAACATTCGTTCAGTGGCGCTGTACCAACGCACCACGAAAGAGCTCCTCAAGTCACTTTCGTGGACAAACCACCGGCTCCAGCAGAACCGGAGATTTTATTCTCCGAAGAGGAGCATTATCTCCTACTCAATTTCATCGAGTGTGCCACAACGCTAACGAAATGGATTAAAATTTTGGCAATTAGTCATTCTTTAGAAGCTGATCTTTACACATTGGCGACAAAATCGGAGAGTTGTTTGGAAACGATTCATCCGAACGGGAAAATACTTGAAGGGCCAACTTTACGTGTTGAATTCACGAAATTAGTGAATTCTATTAAGCATTTATATGAAGATAGTTGTTGTTTGTTGCACGACAGAGGAGATAAATTGAAATTGAGGGAAGATCTAGAGAGTAAATTGAGCGCCAGTCTAGCCAATACGGAATTAGAATTGAGAAAATGCGTAATGTACGATACTAACGAAGGTAGTTTAGTCTATCTACAACCACTACAAGGCGAACAGGTAGAATTTTATTTATTTTTCAATTTGATAATTTTAAAACAATAATTGTAGTCTGAACATAAGCGTAAAGGTCTGTTCTGGTTGAAATTCCGCGGCAAGGCTGTGAATTCAACACAACAACAATCGGGTAAGAAAAGCGGGCGCGAGGTCGCCTCGTGGGGCACACAAGAAGTTGCTACATGGCTGGAAACTCTACAATTATCTGAATATATCGACAGTTTCGTTAAAAACGATATACGCGGACGGGAATTGTTAACGTTAGCTCGGCGCGATCTCAAAGATTTAAGTGTAACAAAAGTAGGGCACGTTAAACGAATACTGCAAGCCATTAAGGATTTGACTCAAGGTTTATAAAACAACACAAAAGTAAATTAAATGTTATATACACCCCACCCTATTATAGTCCCGGAGTTTATCATAATTGTTAAAATTATTATCGAAATTTAATCGATCGGTACCTATTTTCAATGTGAATGTACTGGTTGTTAATTATGAGAATTGCTGTGATTTCCTAGTGAAAAACCAAAAATTCAATGGGATTGATATTCGTATTGAGTCTCAGAACATTCTATTCTTCAATATTTTTATTAAATTTATGAAATTTTACGCTTATCGAAAATAACCGTACTTTAAAATATTGTTATCTCTCCAGTATTCATACATATTAAATTCGGTAATCCATTCAAAAAAAAGAAGAAAAACTAATATTCTAAATTGAAAGCAATTATCTTACCCCTAGCAATATATCTTTCTAGTTCTATTTGTAGAAATAATAACCTTTCCTTCTTTGGCTCTTCACTCATCTTTTATTCTTCGAAAAACTACTGTTTTATCACCTAACATTTGTTTAATTGATTTGATTTTGTGATATTTTGAGTTGTTCGGCTTTTTTAAATGTTGAAGAATAACGATACAACTAATCGTGGTAGTTTCGTAGTTAGACATTAGATTTATTTCGATTACCTTTCGGTTTTTAATCTAGAATCAAACGAAAATCTATTCAAATATAGTGGAACTAAGATAATCATAAATTATTGCCTTTTTGCATGTTGTAGCCTAATATGAGACGGTCTTTGTGTCAAAATTCAACTAAACTAAACAGTTTTCTAGATGTTGTTTGTTTTCACGCACACACATACACACGAACCATATCCAAATCGACAACAAATTTCATAGATCTCCATCATTCATTCGAATTTCGGCTGGTTTAACGACCCATCTAGAAGCGAACAAACCGTGCACTCTTTCAAATATCTGTGAAACATTTGTTTGATTCTTACAAATTAGAAGATAACTAGTTTTAGGAATATTTTAGTAAAAGAAAGTTTTAAAATAACAAGTTGATATTAAAACAACTTGTAAATGTCCCCATTGGAAAGTATTATTGTAAAATTAGCAATCATTCCCTTTAATTTAAAACCAATTTTAGAACTAAATAATCGACATTCCCAATTACTGTTGTTATATTGTCGTTTTTTCGTTCATTTCAAGAATTGAAACAATCATTAAAATTGTTAATTTTAAATTGAATTGATCCAAATCAAAAACAACATAAAGTGGACCAAATTACTTCCCCCTCAAAACAACACAAATTGATATTTTTAAAAATAATTAAAACGAACAAATTGATTTTAACCTGCAATTGTGTTCAATTATTCCAATTATTCTGATTATTGATTATATTTTAAGACTGCTAAATTCAACTTCTGTGATATAATGTTGCAGTCACTTGTAATAAGGCCAGCAATACTCTTTATTTTTTAGTATTATTCATTTTATTACCATTCTTATGATTTAATCAATCTATGATTGATAATACGAAATTTTAGATCTGATTTTAATATTCATGACCTAACGAAATCTCCAAATACAGACGTTTTCTTCCAAATAATAATTAGATTGGTTTTATTGTTTGGTTTTGTGATGATTTCTTATCAATTTTTCAAATTTTTGTGATTACTGTACTGTAAAATAGAGATTATTAAAATATATTTATCTCAATTTCTTCGTTCACATTAGTTATTAACTTAATACCTTCAAATTTCCTATACCTGAAGCAAACACTTAAAAATAAACAAATAAACAGTTTCTGATAAGCGCTACTCAGTTAACTAGATAAAATTTCAAATTATCTGGATAATACGATAACTACACGATAATTTACCTTGCAGTAGGCTATATCTTTGTTACTTTGTGTCGTAAATTGCTTCATATTTCATCAAAATTGTACTTTTCAAACATTCGAACAAAGCTACGACACTACTATAGAAAACACAGCTAACTGCGAGGTGTTTCCCGTTCAAAAATTGGAAGAGCATTCCACTTTTCCAAGCTAAATTCAAATTTCAAATGGAAGCAAATTTTCAGTCAATATTGCAAAATTGGTGGATGCGCCAATGAACAAATAGGGAGAAAATATTTCTTAATTCCTCTTTAATTAGCTTTATTTGTGAATTTTTAACCTTACCACTAATTATTTGTTGACATTCAACCATAAACGCCTCAGTGTTGTTTCTTTTCCGAGAATTTCCATCATTTCTGCTACACTAGGACCCTCCTGAAACAACCCAAGAATTATAAATTTCTTCAAAACGACACAATAATCTACGCCTACTTTCAAACCGCTCAAAATAGAACGTAAAGTCTTCATAAAATCCACAAATTTTATCCCCCGTTGGTTACAGAAACTTTTAAACAACGGATTTAAAGTATCTCGATTGAAATCTGCGCAATTTTCTAAAGTTTGGTGGAACTCTACAAGGTTCTTAACAGTTTTCTTATCTAAATTCGTAATTTTCGGACACATCCATATAAATTTCATATTATCAGAAATTAGATCTGATAATTTATTAATACGATTGGCCGACCAGTTCAAAATATACCGAATATGTTGTGGTGTAACTTCTAGATTGTTGTTGCTTAATTTGAGATGATCCTCAACCATAGTTCGAACATTATCGATTAATTCGGTTTCGTCGGTAGGATTTGCAAGTTTCCGTTTCAATTCTAATCGATTGAATTCTAACAGTCGTTCTGGCATTAATCTCGTCGAATGTGCGTTGATTCTAGAAATATCAAACTGTAAATTTATTTATTTTTAAACCATCGATTCGATTTCAAAATAAAATTACTTGATTTATCAATTCGGGTAGGGTGAATGATTGCGGTTTCATGAAACGTTCCGTGTCCTTTTCAAAACCACCCCCGCAACTCACAATATAATTGACTAGAGCCAACGGGAAAATACCATTATTACGATAATGTTGTACCGTAATATCACCTTGTCGTTTACTTAATTTCGTGCCGTCGCTATTTAACAATAAGGGTAAATGTCCGTAGAGGGGTGGTTTCCAATTGAATGCTCTATACATTAGGAGATGTTTTGTTGTTGAAATCTGCCATTCAACGCCGCGTAGAACATGCGAAATTTCCATACAATGATCGTCGACAACATTGGCGAAATGATAAGTCGGGAAACCGTCCGATTTAATAATAACAGGATCGCCTTCATTCGTTGTTACATCATACGATATCTCACCATAAATTAAATCATTGAATGTCTCTAAACCGGATTGTAATTTGAATCTTATACAGAAATTCTGTTGATTTTGAAGCCGATCCTGGATTTCTTCAGTCTTTAAATGACGACATCTATTATCATATTTGGGTACTTGACGATTTCTTATTGCTTCTTTCCTCAATAATTCCAATCTCCGATCAGTACAAAAACAATAATACGCTGTACCATTATCTAGCAATGTCTGTACGTGTTTCTTGTACAAATCTAATCGTTTCGATTGTATATAAGGCCCGTATTGAGTATCAACAGTTGGCCCTTCATCGATTTCGATACTTGCCCATTCTAGATCATTGTGTAATTGTTCGATAGCACCTGGTACTAATCGAGTTTGATCCGTGTCCTCTATACGCAGTATAAAACGCCCATTATTGGCACGTGCGAAGAAATAATTATAGAGAGCCGTTCTTAAACCACCCAAATGCAGATAACCTAAAAAATCCATTTGATTATTTTTATTATTTGCAATTTGAAGATAATTACCGGTAGGGCTAGGGGCAAATCGGACTCGAACTGTACTGTTGCTATAATATCGAAGATTTAATAATTTTATTAAGCGTTGCGTTTGAAACATTTTTAGGTTAAGTTCAACAATGGCACAATAAGACCAACAATTGGCTATATTAGTGTATTTATTCACTATTTTATTGAATAATTATCTTCAATATGTCCAAAATTTAACAATAAACTGATATAATTTCATTATAAATTCAACTTTATCTATAATTTAAATAAAAATAAATTGTGAGGTTAAGTAGGAAATAAGCAAGCTCTTTGGCAAATTAAAATTCAAGTGAAAATGAGATGTTGCCATATTCACTGATTTTTCAGCAGGCTTTTTCTCTAGTTATTTCTTTAACTGGATTTTAAGGAAATCTGATTGTTTTTCTTGTATTTTGAAGGCCTACAGTGAAAAAAGGAGCATGTTTCACCAAAATAAGAACATTTATTTTGATTTTACACGAACTTTGTGATAATTTTAATGAATTTAGCGTAATTCTTGACTTACGGAATTGCATATTTTAGGATTTATTTAATAGAGATCGAAAATATCACCGTATAATACTTATTTTAAATAGTAATTAAACAATCAATAATTGAAAAAACTCTACTTTAAGGGATGATTTCATAACCAATCATGTACTACAACAATTATATTTCAAATTATTTTAAATTTAACTACGGTTTTCTCAAAAACCGTAGTTAAATTCGGGATAATTTGAAATATTATTAATTTATCATTTGATAATTTTACATATCTTCTATTTAATCATTCTAAGTCACCCCCAATTTGACCACTGTTTTTAATTCAAATTACCTCGATGCTTTGTAGTTCTTTATTAAATTAACCCCCCTCATAATCGTCATAACTTGCATTCTAAGTTGTTATTATAAGGGTGAAGTCATTTGCTATAGAATAGTTACTCAAAAATTAAATTTGTTTAATATGAATAAATATTTTTTTTAATTTTCAACAAATACGAGATTAAAAAAATATAAAATTCAGTAATTTTTGAAACAAATTTAATCTAATTTGGTATAAATTGGAACAAGAAAGCATTAAAAAGGGTAGTAAAAGATCAACAATCGGTTAAAACTATTAAAATAGCCCTTGAAATTATAAAACAACGGATAAATTAGAAAATAAATAAAAATCTACGGATTTTTTGTATTTAGAGCCGGCAACGTCTCAAAAATAAATTATGTTTGGTGAAATTCTCGCAACTTTATATCCATCTCTTTTTAATATATTAAATTCATATGTTCTATCTTTATTGGTAAAATTTTGACAGTTTACAATTTTCGTAACCTCAAATTTTTACGTTTTTTCAGAAATAATTTTATTAAATTAGAATTGGATCAATTGAAAAGATGGGTGATGGTATTGATAAGTCGCAAATAGCGGCCGTATTGCAGGTGTTGAAAAAATATAACCTCAAGGTAAGTTCCCTGAACGGTCTGATAAATTAGCAGTTTTTAAAATGAACAATTTCTACAGGAAACTGAAGAATTGCTAAGAAAAGAAGCAAACATCGAACAATATTGAAGATAGTCAGTTACAGCAAAATTCCGATGTTAGTAGTGTGCTAACTGGTTATAAAAGTGATGATGATCCTGAAACATGAAGAATCTTATATGGTATTGAAAATTCTGTATTTAAGCATGAATTTGGATTGATTTTATATCCGCTACTTGTTCACATGTATTTAGAGTTAGTTTCTAATGGACATACAGAAAAAGCAATCAATTTAATGAAACAATTCGGTCCTGGACAAGACTCTTATTATAGAGAAGATTTGAAGAAGTTGACATTGGTAACGAAACGTGATCATATGAATGGGAATGAATTGGTCGATCGTTATTAAAACGTCATTTAAACAAGAAGAAGACTTCAGTTATATTAAATATAATACAAGAACATTTATATTTTGATATGTATGAAGGTGTGGCACGTAATAAAATTTATTTCATTTATTTACGCATTCACAATTGGAATGTAGAGTAATTTAAAATTTTAATAAATGAACTGCTACCACTTGCAAGTGGTCGGTCGGTCGGTTTCATTCTTAGTGGATATGCAGAAATTTTTAAATAAAAACTGTTTTTTTTTTTTAACAATCTATGTATATAAGAAATGATAAACATTTTACTCCATTTTCAATGCTTACGTTTTTCTTTCAAATTATTCAAATTTAATACCGTTGCGTTGGCAACGCTATATACAAAATATATCAATTTATGCAACACAAAATACACTTGCGTGTAACAGTTAAGTATAAATCATTTTTGTATTTTATCAAAATTATAAATAATTTCAAACATTAATAACAAAATCTACAAAACAAAGCACAGTTGTTGATATTGTTGACGATGTTGTCTATAACTGGAAATTTTTCTTATAAAATTTTAACGCTTGTACACAATTCCTCTTTACGATCAACCTGTATTTCTAAAATATTTGTAAAGCCTGAAAAATTATTACCTTTTATTATGATTTGTACAAGTTGCTGATGAGTTTCAAGTACCTTTAGAACTTTCTCTGTTGCAACTGGATCCTTGTGTACAACTCTACTTTTCAAACTAATTAATGCTGATGGATAATGACCAGCGAAATTCGTTATAATCTCACTATGTGTTTTAACATCAATTGTATTCTATTCATCATCTTCTATTTTTATCACTAATCTATATTCCTGTTCAGTCATTGTAATCTTTTCAGTGATTCCTTTGAATTTTGCTTTAATCTTAAATAGTCCCCGACTATTCTTATTCTCCAACAATTTTTTAATTGTAATCAAGTTGGATTTTCTTTTTTGTTTCTGTTGTTGTTGTTTATTATCATCATCGTTGTCAACGATTTTATCAACTTGATTTAAATGAGCATCAATATCGATATCATCAAAGAAATCATCATTTAATCCATTTGTTGTCATCGTTGTTACAACTTGAATACTAGCTGGATTCTCATTTAAATACTCCCGTTCAGCTTCAAGTAAATAATCAATTTCTTCCGCAATCATCCTCTCATCTTCCGTAATTAATTGTCGTTGATAGAAACCGTCTTGTGCATTTCAAGTCGGCTCAATTCATGCTTCTTCAACAATAGCAGTCTGTTCAATTAGTTGTCGATTTGGATTCGACAGTAGATTCAAATGTTTCGCTAAAACATTCTCGGCAGCATTTGTTACTAGCAATTCCTCAACATGACCATTCAATATTTTAACATTATGAGGTTCTAATAATAATCGACCACGACGTACAGTGATTGGTCCAATAAGACGTACTTTGACGCCTGGCATTCGATATTCAATAGCTTGTATCTCTTGTACACACCATCAGTTAAAGTCAATTGCAACATGCGTTTGCTGTCAATCTTCTCATCGATATGATCATTGTGTTTTTTCAATGGATCCTTCTTGTTGCGTATATTCTGGAATTGCCACAATTTCGGTTTTGATATATTGACAATTTCCATCAATTGTAAACAATAAATAACCGTTAATGTGAAATGAGTCTTTAATGATTGGTTTTTAGGTAAAATTTCCAATTCTACATCGCGTAAATCTAGCAATAACCATTGTTCGTAGACTTGAGATTGTAATTGATTTTGTGTATAATTACTTGTTAATACTTCATTTTTACACTATTTTATACAACTCTCCAACCATACATCAGACAATTTTATATTTTGCGATGTGAAAAACTGTTTTATTTGAATTATTTCATTATTATGCGACATTGTATTGCTATTTAAGGTTAGGTTGAGTCGATGTAAATTGAGAATTGAAAATTCAAGTCAAAATGCAATGTTGCCATATTCACTGATTTTTCAGCAGGCTTTTTCTCCAGTTATTATTTTAATTGGATTTTAACGAAATACGACTGTTTTTCTTCTATTTTGGAGTTGTAAAGTGGAAAAAAGAGCATATTTTACCAAAATAATAACATTTATTTTGATTTTACACAAACTTTGTGATAATTTTAATAAATTTAGCGTATTTTTTGACATATGCAATTGCTTATCTTAGAATTTATTTAATTGAGGTGGAAAGTATCACCGTATTTATTTTAAATAATAATTAAACAATAAAAAATGGAAAAAAATCCACTTTAGGGGATAATTTATTTATCAACCATGTACTAAGAGAATAAATAATATTCCATATTATCCCCAATTTAACTACTGTTTTCAACTCCAACGAGTTTCCTCAATTATCTTTTGATAATTTTAATCGTTCCAAGTCAGTCCTAAATCGACCACTGTTTTTATTTTAATTACCTCGATGTTTGTATAGTGCCTCATTAAATTTGCCCCTTCATAACCTTCTTATCTTGCATTCTAAGTTGTACTGTTTTGTTGTTATAAGGATTGTTCCTCGAATAAAATTATTATTAGAATTACTCAAAAATGTAGCGATCTTAAATTTGTTTAATAGGAATAAATAATGCTTTTAATTTTTAACAAGTTCTACTAAAAAAATGTATAAATTTTAGTAATTTTTTAAACAAATTTAATATTATTTGGTACAAATTGAAACAAGAAAGCATTAAAAAGGGTAGTAAAAGATCAACAATCGGTTAAAACTGTTAAAATGGCTCTTGAAATTATAAAACAACGGATAAATTAGAAAATAAATAAAAATCTACGGAATTTTGGCATTTAAAGCCGGCAACGTCTCAAAAATAAATTACGTTTGGTGAAATTCTGGCAACATTATATCTATCTCTTTTTAATATATATGACTCTAATTTTCTATCCTTGTTGGTAAAATTTTGACAGTTTACAATTTTCGTAACCTCAAATTTTTACGTTTCTCAGAAATAATTTTATTAAATTAGAATTGAATTAATTGAAAAGATGGGTGGTGTGTATTGATAAGTCGCAAATAGCGGCCGTATTGCAAGTGTTGAAAAAATATAACCTCAAGGTAAGTTTCCTAAATGGTCTGATAAATTAGCAGTTTTTAAATTGAACAATTTCTACAGGGAACTGAGGAATTGCAAAGAAAAGAAGCAAACATATCGAATAATATTGGAGGTAGCCAATTACAGCAAAATTCCGATGTTAGTAGTGTGCTAACTGGTTATAAAGTGATGGTGATCCTGAAACATATGGAGAATCATATGTGGAATTGAAAATTCTTTAGATGTATTTAAATATGGGAGTGATTTTATATCCGGTACTTGTTCATATGTATTTAGAATTCGTTTCTGATGGACAGACAGAAAAAGCAACCAATTTAATGAAACGATTCGGTCCTGAAGAAGACTCTTATTATAGAGAAGATTTAAAGAAGTTGACATTGGTAACGAAACGTGACCATATGAATGGGAATGAATTGGCCGATCGTTATTAAAACGCCATTTAAATGAGAAGAAGACTTCAGTTATATTAAATATAATACAAGAACATTTATATTTTGACATGTATGAAGGTGTGGCACGTAATAAAATTTATTTCATTTCTTTACGCATTAACAATTGGAATTTAGAGTAATTTAAAATTTTAATAAACGAACTGGTACCACTTGCAAGTGGTCGGTCGGTCGATCTCATTTTTAGTGGATATACTGAAATTTTTAAATGAAAACTGTTTTTTTTTTAACAATCTATGTATATAAGAAATGATAAACATTTTACTCTATTTCAATGTTTACGTTTTTCTTTTTCAAATTTCAAATTTGACACCGTTGCGTTGGCAACGCTATAAGCAAAATATACTAATTTATGCAACACAAAATACGCAAGCGAATAACAGGTATACATCATTTTTGTATTTTATCAAAACTATAAACAATTTCAAACAAAATCTACAAAACAAAACACAGTTGTTGATATTGTTGACGTTGTTGTGTATAACTGGAAATTTTTCTTACAAAATTTTAACGATTGTACACAATTCCTCTTTACGATCAACCTGTATTTCTAAAATATCAATTGCCTCTGTTTTATCTTTGATATTTTGTAAAGCCTGAAAGATTATTAGCTTTTATTATGATTTGTACAAGTTACTGATAGGTTTCAAGTACCTTTAGAACTTTCTCTGTAGTAACTGGATCCTTGTGTACAACACTACTTTTCAAACTCACCAAACGTTATAATCTCACTATGTATTTTAACATCAATTGTATTCTGTTCATCATCTTCAATTTTTATCACTAATCTATATTCCTATTCAATCATTGTAATCTTTTCAGTGATTCCTTTGAATTTTGCTTTAATCTTAAATAGTCCACGACTGATAAAATTCTTAGTCTCCAACAATTTTTTAATTGTAATCAAATTGGATTTTGTTTCTTGTTTCTGTTGTTGTTTCTTATCATCATCGTTGTCAACGATTTTATCAACTTGATTTAAATGAGCATCAATATCGATATCATCAAAGAAGTCATCATCTAATCCATTTGTTGTCATTGCTGTTACAACTTGATGACTAGCTGGATTCTCATTTAAATGCTCTCGTTCAGCTTCAAGTCAGACCTTATTTTAACGTGTAACTGGACACAAATGTGCAGTTGAAAAGCAGATTTGTACAGCGGAAAATATAAATCTATATTAATTCCCCGGTCTAAAGTATGCTCAAAAAAAAAAGGTGAAACCATAGTACTTATATAAGAAATGATCGCTTTGTGCAGTGGGAAAAAAATCTTAGAATAAGGACTGCTTCAAGTAAACAATCAATTTCTTCAGCAATCATCCTCTCATCTTCCGTAATTAATTGTCGTTGATTGAAACCGTCTTGTGCATTTCAAGTCGGCTCAATTCATGCTTCTTCAACAATAGCAGTCTGTTCAATTTGTTGTCGATTTGGATTCAACAGTAGATTCAAATGTTTAGCAAAAACATTCTCGGCAGCATTTGTTACTAGCAATTCCTCAACGTGACCATTCAATATTTTAATATTATAAGATTCTAATAATAATCGACCACGACGTACAGTAATTGGTCCAATAAGACGCACTTTGACGCCTGGCATTAAATTAACATTCAATATTGGTATTGTTCAATATTCCATAGCTTGTATCTCTTGTACACCATCAGTTAATGCCAATTGCAACATGCGCTTACTGTCAATCTTCTCATCGATATGACCATTTTGTTTTTTCAATGGATCGTTCTTCTTGCGTATATTCTGTAATTGTCACAATGTCGGTTTTGATATATCGATAATTTCCATCAATTGTAAACAATAAATATGCGCTAATGTAAAATGAGTCTTTAATTATAGGTTTTTAGGTAAAATTTCCAATTCTACATCACGTAAATCTAGCAATAACCATTGTTCGTAGATTTGAGATTGTAATTGATTTTGTGTATAATTATTTGTTAATACTTCATCTTTACACTATTTTATACAACTCTCCAACCATACATCAGACAATTTTATATTTTGTGACGTGAAAAACTGTTTTATATTTGAATTATTTCATTATTAAGCGACATTGTATTATTATTTGAGGTTAGGTTGAATCAATGTAAATCAGAAACTAAAAATTCAAGTCAAAATGCAACGTTGCCATATTCACTGATTTTTCAGCAGGTTTTTCCTCTAGTAATTCTTTTCACTAGATTTTAAGGAAATACGAGTGTTTTTCTTCTATTTTGGAGTTGTAAAGTGTACAAAAAAGCATATTTTACCATAATAAAAATATTTATTCTGATTTTACACAAACTTTTGAAAAATTTTAATAAATTTAGCGTAATTCTCGACATGTGAACAAACATATTCTAGTATTTATTTATTAGAGGTGTAAAATATCACCGTACTTATTTTAAATAATAACCACGATAAAATTGTTCCAAATTGTTAAGAATAATGTCGCTATCATTATTATTTATGCGTCTGCAACAACCATGAATAGAGAGATTACTGACTAACGTCTATAGGCTATACTATTATACTTGTTTGTTCTATTTTTATTTTGTATTCCTTGTTTTCGTTCAAGTTCAATTCAGTCTTTGTTTTGTGTTCAAACTAATAAGAGCGTTATTATTATTATAATATTGAGTTATATTACCGTCGTTTTATTTCCAACATTACAATTATTTAGCATCGTAAATATTAGATAAACCTCAAAATAATAATCAACACAAATTACCCCAAATGTAACTACTGTTTTCAACTCTAACGAGTTTTCTCAATTAATTTATCCTTTGATAATTTTTATATCTTGCATTTTCATCATTCTAATTTGACCACTGTTTTTAATTCTAATTACTTCGATGCCTTTGTAGTTCCTCATTAAATTTGCACCCTCATAATCTTCAAATCTTCCATTCTAAATTGTACTGTTTTGTTGTTATCAAGTCATTTGCTATAAAATAAGGATTGTTGTTCAAATACAATTGTTATTAATTACTCAATATTAAATTACGCAATATTAAATTTATTTAATAAGAATAAATAATTCTTTTAATTTCCAACAAATTCTACTTAAAAAATATAGATAATTTTAGTAATATTTGAAACAAATTTAATCATATTTGGCACAAATTGAAACAACAACGCATTAAAAGTGCTATTTTAAGATCAAGATTCAGTTAAACTAGTTAAAATAACCCTCGGAATTATAAAACAACGGATAAATTAGAAAATAAATAAAAATCTACTGATTTTTGGCATTTAGAGCCGGCAACGTCTCAAAAATAAATTACGTTTGGTGAAATTTGCGCAGTATTATAACCATCTCTTTTCAATATATTAGATTCGTATTTTCTATCTTTGTTGCTGAAATTTTGACAGTTTACAATTTCCGTAACCTCAAATTTTTACGTTTCTCGTAAACAATTTTATTAAATTAGAATTGAATTAATTGAAAAGATGGGTGATGGTATTGATAAGTCGCAAATAGCGGCCGTATTGCAGGTGTTGAAAAAATATAACCTCAAGGTAAGTTTCCTGAATGGTCTGATAAATTAGCAGTTTTTAAAATGAACAATTTCTATAAAGAATTGAAGAATTACTAATTGTAAGAAAAGAAGCAAACATATCGAATAATATTGAAGATAGACAATTACAGCAAAATTCCGATGTTAGTAGTGTGCTAACTGATTACAAAAGTGATGGTGATCCTGAAACATATGAAGAATCTTATATGGTATTGAAAATTCTGTATTTAAGCATGAATTAGGAATGATTTTATATCCGCTACTTGTTCACATCTATTTAGAATTAGTTTCTGATGGACAGACAGAAAAATCAATCAATTTAATGAAACGATTCGGTCCTGAACAGGACTCTTATTATAGAGAGGATTTAAAGAAGTTGACATTGGTAACGAAACGTGATCATATGAATGGGAATGAATTGGCCGATTGTTATTAAGACGCCGTTTAAACGAGAAGACTTCAGTTTTATTAAATTTAATACAAGAACATTTATATTTTGACATGTATGAAGGTGTGGCACGTAATAAAATTTATTTCATTTATTTACGCATTAACAATTGGAATTTAGACTAATTTAAAATTTCAATAAATGAACCATTTGCAAGTAGTCGGTCGGTCTCATTTTTAGTTGATATACTAAAATGTTTAAATCGGAACCGTTTTTTTTAACAATCGATGTATATAAGAATTGATAAACATTCTACTCTATTTTCAATGCTTACGTTTTTGTCTTTCAAATTATTCAAATTTAATACCGTTGCGTTGGCAACGCTATATACAAAATATACTAATTTATGCAACACAAAATACGCTTTTTGTATTTTACCAAATTATAAGGAAGCCGCAAATATAGCAGCGAAACTGTCGACGTAGTTGTGATATTTAATTCAATCCTTCCTATTACCTCAATACTATAACATACAATCATAATTGGAAAAAAAAATGGATGATAACCATGATATGGAAATTATAAATAATTTCAAACATCAATAACAAAATCTAAAAAACAAAGCATAGTTGTTGATATTGTTGACGATGTTGTGTATAACTGGACATTTTTCTTATAAAATTTTAACGATTGCACACAATTCCTCTTTACGATCAACTTGTATTTCTAAAATACTTGTAAAGCCTGAAAAATTATTAACTTTTATGATTATTTGTCCAAGTTACTGATAAGTTTCAAGTACCTTTAGAACTTTCTCTGTAGCAACTATATCCTTGTGTACAACACTACTTTTCAAACTAATTAATGCTGATGGATAATAGCCAGCGAAATTCGTTGTAATACCACTATTTGATGTATTTTAACATTAATTGTAGTCTGTTTATCATCGTCAATTTTTATCACGAATCTATATTCCTATTCAGTCGTTGTAATCTTTTCAGCGATCCCTTTGAATTTTGCTTTAATCTTAAATAGTCCAAGACTAATACAATTCTTATTCTTCAGCACTTTTTTTATTGTAATCAATTTGGATTTTATTTCTTGTTCCTGTTGTTGTTTCTTATCATCATCGTTTTCAACGATTTTATCAACTTAATTTAAATGAACATCAATATCGATATCATCAAAGAAATCATCATTTAATCCATTTGTTGTCATCGTTGTTACAACTTGATTACTAGCTGGATTCTCATTTAAATACTCTCGTTCAGCTTCAAGTAAACAATCAATTTCTTCCGCAATCATCCTCTCATCTTCCGTAATTAATTGTCGTTCATTGAAACCGTCTTGGGCATTCCTAGTCGGCTCAATTATTGTTTTTTCAACAATAGCACTCTGTTCAATTTGTTGTCGATTTGGATTCAACGGTAGATTCAAATGTTTAGCTAAAACATTCTCGGCAGCATTTGTTACTAGCAATTCCTCAACATGACCATTGAACATTTTAATATTATGAGATTCTAACAATAATCGACCACGACGTACAGTGATTGGTCCAATAAGACGTACTTTGACGCCAGGCATTAAATTAACATTCAACATTAATATTGTTCGATATTCAATAGCTTGTATCTCGTGTACACACCATCAGTTAAAGTCAATTACAGCATGCGTTTATTGTCAATCTTCTCATCGATATGATCATTGTGTTTTTTCAATGGATCGTTCTTGTTGCGTACATTCTGTAATTGCCACAATTTTGGTTTTGTTATATTGACAATTTCCATCAATTGTAAACAATAAATAACCGTTAATGTGAAATGAGTCTTTAATGATTGGTTTTTAGGTAAAATTTCCAATTCTACATCGCGTAAATCTAGCAATAACCATTGTTCGTAGACTTGAGATTGTAATTGATTTTGTGTATAATTACTTGTTAATACTTCATTTTTACACTATTTTATACAACTCTCCAACCATACATCAGACAATTTTATATTTTGCGATGTGAAAAACTGTTTTATGTGATTTATTTCATTATTATGCGACATTGTATCGCTATTTGAGGTTAGGTTGAGTCGGCGTAAATTGAGAATTGACAATTCAAGTCAAAATGCGATGTTGCCATATTCACTGATTTTTCAGCAGGTTTTTCCTCTAGTAATTCTTTTCACTAGATTTTAAGGAAATACGAGTGTTTTTCTTCTATTTTGGAGTTGTAAAGTGTACAAAAAAGCATATTTTACCATAATAAAAATATTTATTCTGATTTTACACAAACTTTTGAAAAATTTTAATAAATTTAGCGTAATTCTCGACATGTGAACAAACATATTCTAGTATTTATTTATTAGAGGTGTAAAATATCACCGTACTTATTTTAAATAATAACCACGATAAAATGGTTCCAAATTGTTAAGAATAATGTCGCTATCATTATTATTTATGCGTCTGCAACAACCATGAATAGAGAGACTACTGACTAACGTCTATAGGCTATACTATTATACTTGTTTGTTCTATTTTTGTTTTGTATTCCTTGTTTTCGTTCAAGTTCAATTCAGTCTTTGTTTTGTGTTCAAACTAATAAGAGCGTTATTATTATTATAATATTGAGTTATATTACCGTCGTTTAATTTCCAACATTACAATTATTTAGCATCGTAAATATTAGATAAACCTCAAAATAATAATCAACACAAATTACCCCAAATGTAACTACTGTTTTCAACTCTAACGAGTTTTCTCAATTAATTTATCCTTTGATAATTTTTATATCTTGCATTTTCATCATTCTAATTACCTCGATGCTTTTGTAGTTGCTCATTAAATTTGCACCCTCATAATTTTTATATCTTCCATTCTAAATTGTACTGTTGTTGTTGTTATCAAGTCATTTGCTATAAAATAAGGATTGTTGTTCAAATACAATTATTATTAATTACTCAATGTTAAATTACGCAATATTAAATTTATTTAATAAGAATAAATAATTCTTTTAATTTTCAACAAATTCTACTTAAAAAAATATAAATTTTAGTAATCTTTGAAACAAATTCAATCTTATTTGGATATAAATTGAAACAAGAAAGCATTAAAAAGGCTAGTAAAAGATCAACAATCGGTTAAAACTGTTAAAATGGCCCTTGAAATTATAAAACAACGGATAAATTAGAAAATAAATAAAAATCTACGGATTTTTGGCATTTAAAGCCGGCAACGTCCCAAAAATAAATTACGTTTGGTGAAATTCTCCCGGAATTGTATCTATCTCTTTTTAATATATTAGACTCGTATTTTCTATCTTTGTTGCTAGAATTTTGACAGTTTTCAATTCGATAACCTCAAATTTTTATGATTGTAAAATTTTATTGTTGAAAAATTCGCTATTGCTGAATGCTGCTTCACCAAAGATGGAAAAATTTGCGATTTCTATCATAGGAAAATGTATGGAAATGTGTCGTAAAGAAGAAATGAAAATATAAGATTGAGGTTATGTTTACTTGCCTCCAAAAATAATCTATTTTTAAGAATAGGCGATAAAATGAGAAACTATTGCATGTATTAGAAATGGTCCCAGGTGATGAAGATAATCATTTGATGCTGGGAAATCATTGAACAATGAAAATAACTTACGACCACCTGAAATTCTATCAAAAACAATCAGCTACTTATTATTTGAGTAATCTATAACAACCCTTCATAATAACATTTAATAGCACTGAATATTATTTTTTAGAGTAGTTGTTGCACAAAAAATGCGAATTTATTGCAGATAGATTACGTACAATCGGACAGGATATGATCATTCAGAATTTATCATTGTAAAATAAGAATTATTAAAATTAAACTTGTTTAAAGAGATTACAGTAAAATTCTACATCTTCTCATAGCTTTCCTCATATGAGCACGTTTTACATTTCCTACAATACGTATCGTCGTCTTCATTGTAAATTTCCGGCCCCAATTCGTGTTGATGGGAACTAGCCGATGTATGATCGAATAAACTATTCCACATACTTTTATTACATTTATTACAATTACATTCGTAATTCTTTTAAATGTTTTTGATATTTTTTCGCTTTGATTACTACCCGTTTCTCTTCGCGACGTTCGCGTTCTGCTTCCAATTCTTCTTCAGTACCCCAAACTTCTAGAGCTCGTTGTTCTACCTGAAAATCACCGACTATTCTAGAAATGTTCGATTGAATATTGTTGGATTTTACTTGTAATTGGAGGTAGAGTTTCATTTCATCCCAACGCATATTGTGGGGATTTTTTCGGGTGATGAATTTCAATGGTGGTTCTCTTTTATCTAAATCGCATTCTTTTAACAGATACGTGTTTAAAGCTTCAGTTTTGGTGATCAATTTATGCTCATCTGAATATCTATAGAGTCCGAATAATTTAGACTATTATCACCATCAGCAACGATAATTGAAATTATCAAAAAACCAGGGTACAATGAAAGTTTTTTCACATTTTGTACACTGTGGACGATCTGGCTCGAAAATTGGTGGTTCATCAACTACAATATTATCCTAAAAATCAATCAATTTTAGAATTTGAGCAATTTTTAATAAAAATAATTAAATACCGCTGCTTCTTTCTCTGGTTCTTCTTCCAGAAAAAAACCACCACCACTGTCCTTATATTTTGCTGTTCCTATTTTAATTGTTGTCTTACCTATAGAGATAACTGAACTGCAAATGAAATTAAATTATCAATGGTTTCCAATAGAAAACTGGTAAAAACGAACCTTTTTGCGTATGGATGTGATACTAAACGACTTTGTTTTATTGCTATGGCTTTTTGACGATTACGTTCAATACGAATTTGCATTGATTTCGTTAGTTCGGTACTCTTTCCATTGATTTCTGCCATTCTTTTATTGTTAATTTGTTCTATTTTTAAATAATTTATATTATGGATATCGAGAAAAACAGTGCAAAAAAATGTCAATTTTTGAGGTTATATTAGATTAATATTGGACACATCAGTGCATTTATTCGTTATTTTATTAAATAATTATCTTCAATATGTCCAAAATTTAACAATAAACTGATATAATTTCATTATAAATTCAACTTTATCTATAATTTAAATAAAAATAAATTGTGAGGTTAAGTGGAAAATAAGCAAGCTCTTTGGCAAATCGAAATTCAAGTGAAAATGAGATGTTGCCATATTCACTGATTTTTCAGCAGGCTTTTCCTCCAGTTATTTCTTTAACTGGATTTTAAGGAAATCTGATTGTTTTTCTTGTATTTTGAAGGCCTACAGTGGAAAAAGGAGCATGTTTCACCAAACTAAGAACATTTATTTTGATTTTACAAGAACTTTGTGATAATTTTAATGAATTTAGCGTAATTCTTGACTTACGGAATTGCATATTTTAGGATTTATTTAATAGAGATCGAAAATATCACCGTATAATACTTATTTTAAATAGTAATTAAACAATCAATCATTGAAAAAATTCTACTTTAGGGGATGATTTCGTAACCATGTACTACGACAATAATATTCTGAATTATCCCCAAATGTAACTACTGTTTTCAACTCTAACGCGATTTCTCAATTAATTTATCTTTTGATAATTTTTATATCTTGCATTTTCATCATTCTAATTTGGCCATTGTTTTTAATTGTAATTACCTCGATGCTTTTGTAGTTGCTCATTAAATTTGCACCCTCATAATTTTTATATCTTCCATTCTAAATTGTACTGTTGTTGTTGTTATCAAGTCATTTGCTATAAAATAAGGATTGTTGTTCAAATACAATTATTATTAATTACTCAATGTTAAATTACGCAATATTAAATTTATTTAATAATAAATAATTCTTTTAATTTTCAACAAATTCTACTTAAAAAATATATAAATTTCAGTAATCTTTGAAACAAATTTAATCTTATTTGGATATAAATTGAAACAAGAAAGCATTAAAAAGGCTAGTATAAGATTAAGATTCAGTTAAAATAGTTAAAATAACCCTCGAAATTATAAAACAACGAATAAATTCCAAAATAAATAAAAATCTACGGATTTTTGGCATTTAGAGCCGGCAACATTGCAAAAACAAATCTTGTTTGGTGAAATTCTAGCCGTAATAGACCTATCTCTTTTTAACATATTAGATTCGTATTTTCTATCTTTGTTGTTATAATTTTGACAGCTTTTAATTTCCATAACCTAAAATTTTTAGCTTCTAAAATCACAAACTTATAATAAGGGAATCTGATGATAATGTTGGGGTAGTTTTATTGTTCTTCTAGTAAATTGGGTTCTTATTGATAATTTTTATTATTGATTTATTTATCCAATGTCTATTTTGACAGTTTATGTTGGTATCACTGTAAGTTCATTGACTAATGGTCTTTCATTCATTTGATCATTGATCAAGTTCAGTCAAGTTTACGTTTTTTTTATTTTTTGTTATTGTTGAAGATTTAAGAATGTTTGTATAAAAATTAACGATTCTTATTAAAAATACCAATTATGGCTTATGTTAATGTGCGGGATTGGTCAGTTGATCAAGTCACTGATTGGCTGAAAGGTACAATTTATTACTCATCTGTAATCTTATTTCTATTTAAATAATTGTTGTCTAGGTCTTGATAGTATAATTTTGCAATACGCAACATCATTTTTGAATAATGGTGTAACCGGTCATCAATTGCTCAATTTACGTTCGGATGATTTGGAACATTTAGGTGTCCGAGTCCTGGGCCATCAAGAAATCATCTTGGAAGCGGTGGAACATTTAAGAAATTTCGTAAATCTCTAATTTATTTGTTAATATTGCAATTATTAACTATTTTATTATTTTGTAGCATTTCGAATTGGATAAAGAGAATCTACAAATGTTGGCATTGAAATTATCGTGTGTATCGAATTCTCTATACAGAGAATTAGTGTCAGTCGATGATGATTGTCGTGTTGTTTCCATACAGAATCTATCGGATGTTCACAATATTATAACAGCAATTAAACCGTTAGTTTGTTGGTTGGATCGAGCACCATTTGCCGGCGATAAAGATTATATCGATTGTAAAACGCAATTATTAGAATTAGGCTTTGAGATGGCGACTAGTGCCCATCGCGGAATATTCTCCGATAAACCTGTCTGTACAATCCGGAAGATATGCGAGAAGATCTCGAAAATTGCCGATCATATCATTCAAGTATAATCAACAATAATAATTAGAATAAAAATAGATATAATTAGATTGAATTGTAGGAAATATCCGATCCGATGATCTTACAACCGGCATCTTTAGATTTAGCCACATTGAGAAAGAAAGAACAAGAATTGGGTTTTTTCATATTGCCAAATAATCATGCAATACATCAAATAGCCGAAATTAAATACGGTTCACCAGCTCATGGTAGTTCAAAAATCGAAGAAGGTGATGAAATTGTCCAAGTAATTCTATTATTAATTATTATTTATAAAAATAAATTGATAAAATTTATCAATTTAGGTCAATTATCAAACGGTTGTCGGTTGGCAACGGAAAAACGTTATGATATTACTACAAGATTCACCACCAGAAATTGTATTAACATTAAAGAAACGTCCACGGCATACAAAAGTCTATGGACAAATCTATATGAAACCGTATCGATTACCAAGCAAGAAACGTGATAATCATCTATATTCACGTTGGAATGATAATATACCATCACCAAGATTATTACCAATTAATAATCTACCACCGATTAGAATTACAAAAACACCATCGATTATTGAAACTGTTGATGTTGAAACGGAAACTGAATTAAGTAATAGTGATAGTGAACCACCGGATAGCCCGGCTGATGGTAATGGACGAATGTACCAATTGAAACCCAGGCCGATTTTGCAGAGAAGGAATACGATAACTGGCGCCACTCCAACCAGTAAACGACCATTTCCATCCGTTGAACAGGTTTGTTTTTATTATTTATTGAAATTTGGCTAAATTAAAAGTTAATTTGAATTTATTCCTCGAATAACGGTAACGATTCTTGTGTCTATTTCTATGATTATTGTCGAATATCGTACGAGCAAATTTGGTAACGGTACGGTCAATTTACAGCTAAAATACAGATTTTTCCCCAACCTAGAAGTATTTTCCGATAAAACTCCACCAATATTGCCATTTTATCGCCTAATTGGTGTAAATTATCTAGAAAATTCTAAGATTTTAATTCTAAAAACGCTAAATCGTCTTATTTTGTCAAAAAAACATGCATATTGCATACTTTTATCAGACTTTAAATCTTATCAATTGTTGAATGTCCAGTCTCCATTCACATCCTCTATTGATAAAAACTGACCGTCTGCATTAAAGTCTGTTAAAGTTGTTTTCAAATTCCATCAATTCTAATTTAATTTGGTGATTTTAACAAAATTAAAGTATTGGGAAGTGTGGAAGAATCAAGCAACATCAACACATTCATCAACTTATAATATTGATCGTGCAAAATTCGATGGTGATTCGAATTTTCTACGCGATAAGAGTGCATCGTGTAATTTGGGTATTGAATTAAGTCCACGTCCAACAACAGTAATCGGTGGTTTAACACAGAATCGTAACAATTTAAAAACGCCATCATTCAATAAAGACGATTTTAAATCGAAGAAGAAAGTCAATTTTGAAGAAATACGAAAAGACGACGACAATAATAATGAAGATAATAATAAAATTGATCAATTAAAAGTTAATACAATTAGTAATTTAAATGAAGAGAAAAGTATCAGTGTTAATAGTCTGGCAAGTTTAAATGAAGATATTGCTTTTATTGATGAAGGCCGTGAATTGACTGATCGTACAAGTATGATCAATGATATTGATAATAAAGATATAAAAAATGAGAATCCGATTTTATGTGATTCGGTATTGGCTGATGTTAAAATTCATGATATTATTAAGAAATTCGATGAGAATACCAATATAAATAAACCGAAGATATTTCCACGGTCACAATTGAAAAAACCACCAGATGTACCACAAAAACCCGATTCGATAGTCAAGAAAATACCACCGGCTGTACCGCCTAGAAGTGCCACAACTAAGATTCGTGGTAAATTAGATAAAAGTCACAGTACACCAGCGTATGATTTAACAGGTGATGAGACTCCACTAATCGTTGAAAGTGTCGGTAAATTCATAAAAAATTAACACAATTTTCTATTTATTTATCAATTATTTTTAGATAAACCAAATCAAGAATCTTCGATTATTGAAACGAAATATGAATTAGGTATACCGGTTGTTGAAACAACTAAACCATCATTAATTCCGGTTACAACACCCGAAAAAAGTTTGGAAGATTATCAGGAAATTGATGAAGAAATTAAAGATGTACCACCGAAACCGCCACCGAGAAATTTCGGTGTTGGTGAAATTCCAAAACCGGCTTATCCGATCGATTCGCCAAAACCTCATTTAAATATTGATAAAACAATTCAACAGAAACAACAAATTTTCGAATTTCCCGAACCAAAACACGATTATCAAACTATACAAATAACGAAATCAAATAATAATGAATCAAAGACAAAACAATTCGAACCGAAATTATCATCAACACCGAAATTAAAATCGGACATTAATGACGAAAGTACGGTTTGTTATAAATCGAGTTTTGATGTACAGAAAAGTATGAGCGATAGTAAAATATCGCCGACAAATTCAATTGTACGTGCTATGATTTATTCGAATAAAAATAAATCGGGTAAAAAGAAGAATCATTCAATTATTGCAAGTAAGTTTCGTATTATTTATTCAATAATTTTATTAATTTTGAATATTGTCGGTTTCAGAAAGGCGTAAAGTAACAGTAGCCGATTTAAATCCAGCTGATATTGAAGGTTTTCTATATTTGAGGCTTCGTAAACATAATCAGAACGTCCATTGGGAGAAACGTTGGTTTGTATTGTATGGAAATTGTTTGTACGGTTTTAAAACCAAAGAAGATCCTCGAGCCGCTTTTCTTGTCTTTTTATCGGGTTTTACTGTAGCTGTAGCGAGTGAAGTAAGTTTTTTAATGGGGTAGATGTTTAAATTTTTGGTTTAAATTCGATTATTTCAACAGGTCAAATCACGTTCGAACGCCTTCAAAGTTTACCATACCGGTACAGTTTTCTATTTTTCTGCTGAAGACCAAGAAACTTCAAATTTATGGATTGAAATGATAACAGCAGCAACAATGCATTCAGATTCATCCAAATTTACCGATAATACACTCTATTCAGAAACTGATGATGACGATGATGATGACGATAATATTGATAATAAAAATAGAGTAATACAACCGGAAAAATCGAATAATGGTGATTCTTTACGGAAATTCGGTTCGTTAAAGAAGTTCACATCATCAAAAAAGATTGATTCAACAACAACTAATCATGGTAGTACCAGTTTAGATCGTAAATGGTTTTTTAATAAATCGAGTAATAATACAAAGAATTCATTGCCGGTGCCGACAGCCCAATTCCGTTCGTATCGTAAAATCAAATCAACAAATCATTCACCACCTAGAAGTGTAATAACAGGCAATTTTACATCGCATATTGCTTCATTTGCTCCGAAAACGGATGTTCCAAAAATACAACAGAATGTTAGTGTACCCAATTTAACCGTCGAAAATTTTAAAGATACAGAAACCCAAAATGATAATAATTCTGGTAATAATGGTAACAATAATAATAATAAAAATAAGTTACAAAAGACCAAACCTTTAAATTATATACATGCGAGTAATCCCAGTTTGTGTAATATTAGTGATTTTCATATTCCTAGTTCTAGTAGGAAACCATTGAAGCCATGTAATGATAATATGACTGGATTTGTGACATTAGAAGAATTGATGATTAAACAGAGTGAAGAAAGAAAATTAAACCCCTACAATATGGCGATCAATTTGAACCTAATTAAACCTGATGTTGTTTACGGTAAATCTAAAAATTATCACTAAATTGTTGTTGATTTTATTTATTTAGGTGAAGTACCAATTCGTCCGAAAGGAAAGACAGAAATCGAAACAAAATCTGAATCTACAACACCACCAACAAAGAAATCCCACACGCGCAACATTTCTGATACCCAAAAAGTGATTGTAGATAAACAAGAAACTAGCAGTTCTTGTTTTGGTAAACGTTTAGGCTCTTTAAAGAAACTACACTTGAAAGATAACGAATATGAAAATCGTACATCAACTTATCCGAAAGTTGCTAAAGGTTTCGAACAGAAATTGAACCGTTCTTTACCACGTACCCATAAAATACAAGATTCCCAATATTTATCTGATCGTAATTTGTCGAGTAATTATAAAGAGACATCCGATGAGATGATTTATTGTCCGGAAACAACCACAGATATTCAGGTATGTTTTATTATTTGTTATTTTGTTGGTTTTTTAGAAAATTTGTTTATTAGTTTGCCCAAAATCGTCATCTAGACGATCGAATGTTTAAAGATACACCGAAAAAGACAAATAAAATCAAGAAACAACACAGTTTTTCTACAAGCGATAAGAAATCGAATAAATCCCTCTTGGAATATTCGAAATATACAAATAAAGTAGCCGATTCGAGTAAATTTAAATTAAAATCAGCCACACAATATACACCGATGTCGTTGCCGTTAAATCAAGATGCTAAATCAAAACCGAAACTAGCATTCGAATTGAATTTAGACGATAAATCAACGAAAAATAATAGTGGTAGTAATAAATTGAAACAAATATTTAGTACAAAATCTGATAATAATCATCACAAGAAAGAGAAGACGTTTTTGGGCTCGCCGAAATTACACCGGGCGATTTTTCGACGGAATACTTCGAATAATGAAACGAACTGGCCGGCGAGTTCAACTCAACAACAACAACAAGTAATTTTTAATTTATTTCTAATATTTGGATTAATAATGAATTTTTGTAGTCGTTTCAAATGTCCCAAAGTGTATACTCGTTAGAATCAACAATTCAGAATGAACCATTATCGATAAATATAAGTCCACATACTGATTATCCAGGTTTAGAATATCCGCCAGTTTTCGAACCGGAAACCTACTCATTAGCCGATCCACAAAGTTGTACATTATTAAGGAAACAAGGTAAAAATTAATGATACTCTAATGTGCAATTCCATTGATTATTGCAATAATTCTATTGTTAAATTCAATACTTTTTTGATTAGTTGACATCAAATTATAGTTGTGGTGATCAAGATCGGTGTCAAAGTAACAATAATTGCGAATGACAGATCACGTTTAATCTTAAATTTAAGGCAATCAACGAAAATTGGCAATGTTTGTTCAAAAATTTCCCAGTTATTCTCCAATGGATTTGAATGATTAAAATGAAATTTGAAAGAGCATTTCAAGGCCTATTGCACAGTATTTTCTATTTTTGCAAATTCGGATTAAATTTTGAGTTACAGAGAGAAATGTTAGAGCATGATTTTTTCATATTTTCTACAACTTTATATTTCTGTTCATAACTTGGTTAATATTCCTGATTTTGTGATGATATTCATACGGTATACAGCAAATTGAAGGCGTTTTCCAAATCTCCAAGAAATTTTTCGATTGCAATGTTAGTTTTTTGGTAAATCGACGAAAATTTGGAAATTTTGCTCCCATTTCCGGGCAATAATATTACACTTACAATTAGTGATTGATATTGTTAAAATTTAATCTTTAGAAAATAGTTGAGGAATTTTGGAATACAAATTGCCAATTTTCGCGTACCGAATCATCGGTAACTGGTGATTAGATATTTGATAAATTATTGTAGAATGCTCAATTATTTGTATGAATAATTAAACGCGCACCGCCTGTTATTATTTTTGTTGTTGAATGCGCTATCATAATGACACTTTTAACAAAATTACTATAATTTGTTGTTTTACATTGTTTGTTATCATTATATTCCCAGTATTATTTAATTGGTGTACATATTAAGTTTTATTAGAAATATTTAAACTTTTAATAATTTAATAAGTGCCAAATTACTGTTATTATTACTATTATAGAAATTTTGTTCCTACAATATAATTGTCGAAATAAAATCGTTAATTATTGTAACTGTTACCTGTTTGAAAAGAATTTTGTGAATGCCGAAGTGCGACAAGAGATCGACGTCAGGTGAATGGAAATCGAGGCCAACATTCATGATTATAGAACATAATTGGATTTGATATGGACATTGTTGATTTTGTTTAGTGCTGTTTTATCTATCGACGAGTATAGAAGTTTCTCTTCATTCATATTTAATATTACGTATTTATAAATAAAAATCGACAATACTAACAAGATTAGAAATGGCACTCGATTTTGATAAATCAAAAATGAACAGTACGGCCGATTTGGATCGTTACAGGTGAGCGTTCGGTTTAATTTAAGTGAAATTACGAAGAACTTCAACAACTTATGGTATTGTTTTTGTGGATAAAGAGAAAGGTTAACGGTGTTTCTCGAATTATTACAGAGAGTGAATTTCAATAATGTTCGATTTCAAAATTTCTTGCAAATTCGAATAATTAAATCATCGAATTCATTTAAACTAATTATACCCTCGGAAAATTTTGCACGTGTCTATTATTCAAAAAACGCGAAATTTTTGCCAATTTCCTGTTATTATTTTTAAATAATTGTCTTATCTAACATTAAATTTACCATAATGGAATAATTGTAGTTGTACAATAGTAGTTGAGAATTTTGTGATTCCAGTCGACTTATTACTATTTTAACAAGTCACACATTCTGAATTAAGCTACATTATAATGATCTTATTAAGACAAATAAATATAAAACAAATAATTAGATAAATTCTAATGTGGAAATTTACAGTTTAGATTTAGTAACTTCTTCAATATCTTACAGATTATAAACTATGATATTTTCGGCCTTCCTTAAGCCTCTACTTAAGCTAGAATTTAGATAAAAAGTGCTGCATAAACATCAGAAACGTAAAGTTTTTGATAAGGGGATTTGTGCAACTGAGATTTTGTAATTGAGATTTTCTATTGTAATTAAAAAATGATACCCCACACTATTGCTACATGAATGTCACCATAAAGCCTTGAATATTTCTTTACATTTACAACGAACTACTTTCTAGTTCATTGTAATCTTGAATTTTTACACAAAGAGACTGCCCCTCGTTTTTATTTTTCCTGTTTTCTAACATAATCAAAGAAGTCCGCCTAAGTTGGTTTCCAAACGTTTCGCCAAACGATATTCAAATGTGTTAAATAGAATTATTTACCTTTTATTCTTTTGGTATCGAATTTTTGTAATTACGTTCTAATTTCCAATGTTGCGAGTATTTTAGTTATATATGATGATAATTAAAACACAAATAAGTAATTTTTCCATTATCATTAAATAGAATTTTTTATCGTGAGAGAAACAATAACCAAGGAAATTGGGCGGTACTATTTGTTTTCATGATTTTTTTCTTAGTCATTTAAAATCGTGCGTGACAGGAAATCGAATGTTTGATTGCACTAAAATTGCCTCTGAACCTATTCAAATTGTAGAAATCGGGAAGAATCAACATGGAAATTCTGGCACAAACGCCGATACGTCGTTGCGTTGTTAGCATTTTTTGGATTCTTTAACGTGTACGCATTGCGTGTGAATTTAAGTATTGCCATTGTTGCAATGACGGAGAATAAATCGATCGTCCTCGATAATGGAACCGAAATTTGGGTATTTTTCTTACAATTACAAAATTTCTTGATAAATAGTTGTAATAATTTAGGAGAGAGAATTCGATTGGGACTCGAAGATCCAAGGCTACATTTTAAGTTCCTTCTTCTACGGCTATATAACAACGCAACTTTTGGGCGGTTGGGTGGCGGCGAAAATCGGCGGTAAACGCGTTTTTGGCGCCGGTATAGCCGTAACAGCAGCCTTTACATTGATTACCCCATGGCTGGCCGTCACGAACGTTTGGTTGTTGATTGCCGTTCGAATTGTCGAGGGTGTCTTCGAGGTAATTCCCGATTTTTCGTTTTTCACCCCCAATTTCAATAATTCCAATTTAGGGGGTAACGTATCCGTGTATACATGCAGTATGGGCCCGGTGGGCGCCACCATTAGAACGCACAAGTCTCGCCACTTTGGCGTTTTCTGGTAGTTATGTGGGAACGGTGGTTTCAATGCCGGTTTGTGCGTTTTTAGCGCAAGCCCTAGGCTGGCAGAGTATCTTCTATTTCTTCGGTAGTATCGGCTTAATTTGGTTCGTATTGTGGTGGTTTATTGTCGCCGAAACACCAGCCCAAGATCGTTATATCAGTAAAGAAGAACGTGAATATATCGAGAATTCTCTAGGCAATGTCGACTATAATAAATCAATAAAACACCCGTGGAAGGCTATATTGACATCGTTACCAGTTTGGGCGATTGTCGTGTCGCATTTTAGCGAAAATTGGGGATTTTATACGCTCCTAACTCAACTACCCAAATTCATGAAAGGTTCAATTCTCGAAAAGAGAAATTAATTGAAGTCTTACAAATATTAATTTTAGATACCCTCGATTTCGATTTGGCTAAAACTGGCTACATGTCCGCCATACCCTATTTAGCAATGTCGATAACGATGCAATTCTCTGGACGATTCGCCGATTGGCTACGTCGAAATAATTATTTAACAACAACACAAGTCCGGCGAATTTTTAATTGCGGCGCTTTCTTAGGACAGACAGTTTTAATGTTCGGCGCCGCTTTCTGGCTATCGCCGACCGGTTCAATGATTTGTTTAACATTGGCGGTTGGAATTGGAGCGTTCGCTTGGGCCGGTTTCAGGTAAAAATCGCGATTTCCCACAACAGAAAAACTATTCACTTTGAACTACATCCAACTCGATTAATTTTAGCGTGAATTATTTGGATGTAGCACCGCAACATGCCAGTGTTTTAATGGGTTTTGGAAACACGTTTGGGACGTTACCGGGGATCCTAAGTCCGATTATTTCTGGATATATCGTAACGACACCTGTAATTTATTTATTTTAAATTGAAACAAGTCAGTTCAATATAAGGATTTTATAGGCGGTAGGCGAATGGCAGATTGTTTTCTACATCACCAGCGGTATTTATCTGTTTGGTTGTTTGTTCTATGGGATTTTCGTATCGGGTGATCTACAACCGTGGGCTGTTAGCGATCATTGCGATAATAACAATGAGACACCAATGGAAGAGAAAAAAGTAGGAGAAGAAAATAGATCGTTTGAACCTGACGTTTGATTTTAGTTCGGTAATAAATGACTGATTCAAATTGGATTTATTTATAGTTGCAAATAACCGGCGCCTCCACCAAAATTAACCGGCCATAGAAATTTCAACGGTGCATTTATTTTCAATTAAAATTCTGGCTGTTTATTATCACCAAACATAATCAAACTATTTGAGAAGTTATCTCAACAATAATTCTTGAATCAGTCACTAAACAGTATTGTTTTCTAGTGATTAGATTTTTATCGAAACGTTTAATTTTAGTTACTAAGAAGATGTGAAACTTCCAGTTCTCTAGATAGTTCAGAATAGAAGATTCAAGCAATAATTTCTAGAAAAATTGTGATATCTACAGAATTTTGTAATATTAGAAATAAATCAGATTCTACAATATGGTGTTGAGTTGAATTAACCGAATTGAAAGAGTAATGGGCTGAAATAAATGTACGATTGTTTATTAATTTACATAAATTTGGTCCCTTATTGTGAAATTAAACAACTAAATACAAAACAACATCAATATGATGTTTACAAATAAAAATCAATCAATTTCCAATTAATATCTCCCGTTTTGTTCCCGTCGTTTCTTGCTAAATTGATAAACCAACTGGTATTCCGCATCGTAAACATCCGGTATTTCCATCTGTACCATTTCATTGAACACCATTTTGACCGTATTACCACCGAAAAGGGTCTTCTCGTAATCGATTAATTGCTTGAAGAAACCACAATTCGGTTTAATTTTCGATCGGCGATTCTTAACGAAATTATACGCCTCCAATAAGGTTAATTGTTGTTGTTTCATCAAATAAGCTAAACAGATTGTTGTAGATCGGCTAACACCAGCCACACAATAAACTAGACAACGACCGCCGGTATTTGTGATCTGTAAAAGATTATAATTTGGGAGAATTCCATTAAATTCGGTATGAAAATAAATTGCGTTATTTGACAAAATGTCTTGTCGTGAGTTACGATTTAGTTTAACTGAAAGACGGGGATAATTGCAATCGAGGGCCAGGTGTAGTTGTGGCTAAATGCCAGATCATTAATCATAAAATCTACGTCCTTTCTTTTAGTAAATTAACTCAATTTTCGTACAGAGAAAGAATTGAGGAATTCTTCCATCTATCGTAGACATCAATTTGGGCTTTTATCCAAAACTAATAAAGATATTACTGCGTAGTTTGTTTATTTATTTACGAATTTTTTCGACATTAACAAATAATTCAACAATTTTATTGTTCTTGTTGCATTCTGTTCTCTTTGTCGCAGTCATCCGGTTGATAATTCGTCAATTTATTAGAGACAAAAGTGCACTTTATTTTGATTAGATTGATCGTATATCATGTGATTTTAAAGGAATGTTGTTGCAACTGTAAAAATAGCCAACATACACCTAGAGAGGAACTTTACCATACCTCTGAACTTATATGATTCATGTTGCAGGATCTATTTTTGGAACATTAGGAATTTTAACAGGCCTATTTGCATTCTTCTTTAATAACCGTTCGATTTTTATTAGAAAACAATCGGAATAAATTAGGGACCTATATGCGTTAGAAACATCAATGAACTTCTAAAGAGATCAAAAATTCGCTTACCTTCTGTATTAAATCAGCCGTCTCGCCGAAATAATCGTAAATCTTCGAACTGGCGTTATCATGGACTGCTACTTTATGATAAATTATATCAGAATTTAATGGTGGATCTGGTAATTCTGGTGCAACATTTATCACACATGTTATACTGAAGGCGTTCAAAAGATTTTGATTAACAACAGATGCTTGACATAGAATTAAGTTTTCAGTCAATTCAGCAACACAACCATAATATTGATTCAATGTTCTTGTTAATAGATCAGAACTGAAAATGAAAAATTTCCAAAATTTAATAACACTAATTTATCGGCCAATTTATAATCAATTAACCCATTAATGGGATATCCAAAAGGATCAGCAAATCAAGATTTTTTCAGTAGTTTTCGAAGATATATTTAATTATTAGGTATTTTAAATCGTTTTCTTTCAGTTGCAGAGTTGATTTCAATTAAATAAATTTGTGACAAGGATGAAATTTTCAGTCTCAAAGTCATCGGAAATTTAAAAATAAATCTCAAAATTTCAAGAACAAATACATACTTGTGGCAGATTTCTTCACCATTAACGCTCTCTTTGAAGATTTCTTGTACTGTGTTCTCTTTGGCGAAATCATCATCAATTAACTTATTAATTTCCATAATTCTCTCAAAAAACGCCGCAATTTTCCTAATTTCCCAATTAAAACAATTTCAAGGAGAGATTCCCTCTTCGTAGTGAAAGTGTTTAGTTGAGATTTCCAAACGAAACAAACCACTGAAACGTTGCCAAACAAACTGAGTCATTTGAACATACAGAATCCCGCTGGATTATTACCTGTCGTGTTTAAAAAGCTTTTCAGTAACGAATCAAAATAAAGCGAGACATGCGCCGTGAAAAATCCAGCATTCCATTGCCAAATTTTTAATATAAACATCGGATTCCACGCATAGTTTTCAGTATTTTTCAGCGGCTATAATGATGATGATGTCGAAACTTCAGAGATACGAAATATAATTGAATGTTGGCGCAACCGTTTGTTTCTTCGGTTTTAAAAATAGACGAAATACACACGAACTCATTCATAAATGAAATAGTATTGTATTTCAAAAATGTAATTGTTGAATGGGATTCAGTAAGCTGAATTCGTCTTGTAATCAAACAATTAATAACAAGAACCTAAATATTTGTTTCAGGACCTGTCACAAAGACTTTATTTTGCTGTTTTCAGAGATATAAATAGAAATAGGCATTCTAAATTTTTGAAAAAACATGTAAACAAAGCAATAATGACGCAGATTTTTTCACAATTTTATTATTACTGCTGAAATAGATGCCCTCAGTTCAAATGGGGTACAATCTGAAAAATACTTCTATTAATAACGGAGGAATGCTGTCAGATCCATACAGAAAAAAGCAACACATAAAAATTAGAAAAAATGTGACGTCTCCATATGGTCGATACTAAACGAAAAAATAATCATCGATGGCGTCATTGACGTGCTATTTTTCTTCAACTTGTTTCCTTTCGATGCGATGAGAAATAAACGTTGAACGAGAAGCAAAACGACTAATCAAAATTCGGAAAATTGCCAAAATTCCAAACAATCTTTGCAAATTTATTGTTTGCACATCATTAAGAAGGTTTTTAGAAAAATTGACACGGCACTTTTTCGGGTTTAAATATTGCGGTGACTACAAATTTTGGATTCTTTCAAGCCAGGTGAATCGCGTCACTCTTACGAAAGAATTTTAGATTCCATTTCAAACGAACAGTAGAAAATTTGGATTTTAGGAGCTGAAAATTTTTATAGATTATACTCACGAGACTATAAATCCACTACAATTAGATTTCTTGAAATAAAACTAGAACAAATTCTTGTCGTTCAACAATAAATCTATCGAGTTTTGGCTACAAGAGATTATTTTCTATTTTTTAAAGAATTAGAAATTTGCCAACCTTCTTTTAGAAATAATAAAAATGTGCCAAACTTTAACCGGATGACTCAACAGCACGTGTCACTTTCCGTTTTATTTTGTTTTCAGGTAGCGCAACATCAAACTTAAAATTTAAATATTAAATTAAAGTGTAGAGAACCTGAAACTGATGATTTATTTCGGTTGTTGCAATAAAGTTAAATTTAATACAAGTGCATAATGAACGGGAAATTATAGAGACGCGTAAATCAACAATAAGGAACTTCCGGAAGAATAAAATTAGCATTTCTTAGTTTAGCGTTTTGTTTCTATAAATTCTCGCTGACAACTCCGGACGTTTAGGAATAATTCATATTCTTTCTAAAGCTCTACAAATATGGGAATTCTAAGCGTAGAAATATGCTGTAACTGTTTGAAATTTGTGAAATTTCAAGAAATTCTGGCTATCATTAGAGAAACTTTTTGTTCCCAGTCGTAGTCGGATTTTAACTTAAATCGACCCAAGTGTGAACTTATAGACTTTAAAATATTTCACGAGCCCATCAACTCCATTTTTACAGAATCTAATTTTAATTTTATTACTCCAGCCAACCTCTTAGGTTGTAAAAAATATTATACACGTTCAAGGATCCGTTGAAACGTGAATCTAGCCCAACTTAAAATTTAATATAAGCAGAAGAACCGAGACTTAAGCAACTATTTAAAGATTTGACTCTTAAATTTATTCAGGCCACAAATAGAAGTCCAAAGAAAGTTTCTTGGAGTTTACTGTTTCAAAATTAAAGTTTATAGTCTTGTTATACCTACACTAATTCAACCACAATCTTTCCATACTCGTATCACAAATTACTTTACTTTCTAGGATTCTGGATGACTAAATATAGCAACCTAAACTTTCTCCTTTATACTTGAATAAACTATCTTTTTTTACAAAATAACACAAGATAGAATAAAATAAAATAAATAATATTATCTGCCGTTTTAATCGACTGTATGGTATATTTATAAAATTTAATACATTAACAATTTCAATAGAGCTACAATTAGTTCTAAATGGCACAATTGACATAAAAATAACCTCACTTTTCCAGATTTTTCCAACACGATTGAAAATTAAAATAATATCAATTTTCTTTTGAATGTAGTACGTAATTTGTGAAATTTAATAAATTGCCTATTTATCTTGCACGATAGAACTAAAATTAGTAGTAAATCTCACAATTGAAATCGAGTTAACCTCACTTTTTCATCACAAATTAAATAGAAATACGTTTTAATTATCGCATTAATACCGATGATCTTACCGATAAATTACAATTAGTAGTGATATTTACAATAATGGCATTGTCTTTGATGCGTATTTGTTTAAACAATCGAATTCTCCAACAAATACACAAAACACCAATCGTCATTCGTACATCGACGGTACTGGTGAAAAAAGCCGAAATTCCCGTCTATATCGAACGTACCGATGAATACAAATCTGGTAAAAAGAGGACGATTCAAACTTTACAAAATTTGTTCGGTATAAAGAAATTCGATGCTTACAATATAGTCGTCAGGTATCAGTGTCTACAAAGAGCCAGTAACGATTTAATAAAACGAAATTTTGCTAAATACACAAAAATTGGTGTTCCCAATGAGATTCTATTAAAATATCCCGCATTATTGGCCGAATTAGATTTAGATGGGAAGATTGCGTTATTGAAGACTTTACCGCACGATTTGAGAGATGTTATAATTTTAGTTTTGTTACCGATACGGGATTTAATTGAATTTGTTAGGAAGGAGAAAATTAATTCTCCAAATAGATCGAAACTGAATATAATCTCAGATCTTCTTCAAGTAAGTCCTTTAAACAATTTAATTACCAAAAATTAATCGCATAATTACAGTTGAATAAACCGGAAGTTTGTGGACATATAGTGGGCAAGAAATTCTTACGATCGATGTCCAGCGATAAACTTGAATCAACATTAAAAACCTTATTAGATCGCCATGTAACAATCGATGATATTTGTAATGATATGTGGGTATTAAACTATAGTAAAGAACAAATTAATAGCCGTCTCAATATAGCAAAAGAGCACAATATTGATAAGTTAAAAACGTGGATGGTACGGGCTACTCGCGATATTTTCCAACAGTAAGTCACAATAAGCGTTAAAATACCAATTAAAAATGAATTAATTACAGTTATATTCAACGAAAATCCGATAATAAATCGATATTAGGCGACAATTCATTAGCTGAATATCTATCGGAACGGCTAAATTGTAATGTTGATCTTGCTAATTACATCATCTATAAACAGCCAGTATTGAAGAATAAAAGCTTGAAGAAACTGAACGAATTGATCGATATTCTATACAATGAAGGTTTCAAATCGTACCAAATAATCCGTGTACCGAAGATTCTAATGCATAGTGTTGAAACAACAAAGGAACGTTTAAAACAATTGGAAGATAAAGGTATTAAAATTAACAGTTTGCATATGTTGACGAAAAGCAAGAAGCAATTCCAACAATACTATGAGGCTTTACTTAAGAATAAATTAAAGAATGAAGTCTAATTCGTTTTCGTTTGCATTTGATTTGATTGTGAATTGAAATAAACAAACAATACAACGGCTGATAGGCGTGCTTGAAGGTCTTGTTGGTCTAAATCGTGCGCCCATTCGACACGGCCCCAATGCCCTAACTGGTATTCTTCTTCTAAACGCGATAAAAGCACGGCTTTTTCCGGTGTTAAATACCTTTCGATGCAGGCTAACGTTAGAATTGCCGATTTTAAAGTATCGACACCGTATACAAAACCTGAAATACGAAATTTTAATAGTTTTATTGATATTTAATGGATATAAATACCGCAAATTACAGCAAAATTGTACGATAATAGATGTTTATTTATTTTCGTTTTGTCTTGTTCGCTAACACACGGAATATCCATTTGGTAGGATTTTTTAACGCTTACATCGAATCTTTTATTGAACCATTCAATAATCGGATCCCATTCTTTCTCTTGGAGTTTTAATAAATCTTCCTGCTCCTAATTTAGAACTCTTTCTACTTTAATAATTAGTCGCAAATTCAATACTCACATTGGCGTGGAATAAAATCGTGTCAGTGTTTAGATAATTGGTTATATAGTTGACCATATCGTATTTGGTCAAATTGTGCGGATTGTCGATTACAGTATTGCATAAAGTTGTCTAAAAACGGTAATTTAGAACGGAATTTTCTTGTTGATTCGTACAAAACTCACCAGATGCATCTTACTTTGTACAATGTTGGTTTTCTGTGAATTCCATTCTGTGGCCACAGCTAAGGCTAACGGTTCGCTGTCTACCGTGAACAGGTTACCTTTGGGTGTTTTCAATTTACGCTGGTCTAATGTTACCTCGAATTTACCGTCATTTTGTAGGATATTCGTGTTTTTATAGAAACGTTTACGAGTAGCTACAAGTACAATTTTACAAAAAATTATAGCAAACAACTAAACTTACCATAATTCCGGAATATTGTTTTTGAGGAAAAATTCGAATTTATTAACAGGAATTTTGAATTTTTAGTCAGGAAATTTAACAATTTATTTGACATTTTTTAAAGGTTAACTCCACATGTGTCAATTTGACAGATTTTGAATCTAGCCAATCACAAATCGGTTCTTGATGCGGGAAATTTAAAAACACAGATTAGAGATTCAAATACGTCCAACTAACTAAGAAAAAGCAGACTGATGGTCGAGTGGTGTTGATTTAGTTGAAAAATCTCAAGATTATTGTTGAATTGAAAAACATTCGTCATATTAAAAACATACTTTATTTTCACCGGGGATCATATTCGAAATTGATTATAGGCTATGAATTCCTGAAGTTGAAGTTGGAAATTATGTACATGTAGACGGGGAAAAACAGAAAAGATCGGCCTCGTTCAGCTGCGAAATAAATACTGAAATGTTAACAAAAATGAAGTGTCGTTTCGCAAAAACAGATAAGAAAAAACTATTCTAAAATTAGAAACTAAAATTTAAAAAAAAAACAAATTATAAAGTATGTTCAACATAAGTTCGTTTTCTCATTTTGGAATAATTTAATAATCTTATTTTAAAGTGAATATCATTTTTATTATTTTTAATAATGCATTTAATGGATCACTGCAATTTTTTTTAAAGAGCACAAAATTGTCTCATAATGCAATCCATACACAATATAGTCCACTCAAATAATGAATCGAAGAAAAAAATTATAATGGAAAATAATAAAATTGTAAGGAAAAATATAGAGAAATATTCAAGCAACATATGTATAAACTTTCCTATCTTCTGGTGTACGTGCCAAATATTCCCTTTCAATTAAACCTTCAATACGTTTTTTAATAATAACCGGTGATGGTAGAAATCGACTTTTTAATTGTTCAGTTACTTCAGTAACTAAAATATTATGTGCCATACGTTTACGTGATTTCATTATTCGCACTATTGCTGCTTCAATTTCATGTTTACGATCTTCGTCGACTTTATTACGTGTCTCACGACGTTCTGGTTCACTTTCACCTTTAGCTGCTACCGTTTGTATTTTAACTCTATGTAATTTTGATGAGAATGAATCATTAACATAAAATTCGTGATTCGATTCAATCTCTTTTGTACGGGGATTCTTTATTAATATACGTTGTGTTGCTTTACCCATTGCTAATGATTGTAATGCTCTAATGAGATCCCTTTCTGGTATATCGGTCTCATTTAATATTTCCTCATATGTTAATTTCTCGTGTATATTAAATAACATTAAAACTACCATTTGATAAGTTGATACTTGTATTATATGTTTCCTAGGACCGGAACGTGATGATACTGTACTAGTTGACGATGAACAGGCGCCATCTTTCTCCAAATCTTCCTTCTTTGGACCGAAAAAGATTGCATTGAGATCAGCATTACCTAATTGTGGTTGTAATGTCAATTGACGGCCACTATGTTTCGCTAAATAAAATCTAACAAAAATAAAATCCATTTAATATACCAATTCAATTACAATACACTGCGATCGATAAAAACGTATAATCACTCTACTCTATTTTCGACCTCATCATAGAGAATTAACAAATAAAAAGTTACCTGTCGGCGTTTTTCTAAACTTTAATAAATTATGCGTTTCTTTTCAATCACAGTATAGAATTGAAATAAACTAACCTACTGAAACATTCAAAGGCAGCTTGTGGAATTGCGGGAATGTGGCACTTAGGGGTAGCACTCTGTGTAGGCCAAAACCCTGTCGTTAATACACGCATAAATAGGTCCACACCGCATAAATTCAACTGAAATATACCAATTTCAAATTGTATAATTATTAAATTATTTACAGGAAATTACCTCGGTTTTTGCTATATGTTCTTTGAATTCCTCCATAATAGTATTTGAAACTGTCATGTCTTTGAACATACCTTCCAATTTTGAGGTAAACTGACAACCACATTCAGTCTAAAAATTATTTAAAAAATTAATAAATCAATACTTAAAGACAATCACCAATCATCGACGATTCGGTTTGCGAAAATGGACGGTTATTCCAGAATTTCTCGGTTGCAACTCAAAATTGTATTCGAATTTGAAGGAATAAATATAGGCACTTTAAAATTCCGTTTTAATTATTTCAATCCATTGGAGAATAACAGAAATTTTGGAATAAACACTGCCAAAATTACCTTTAATTTGGAAATCATGTTCTTTTCCCAATCATCACTAACTGATTTATTTAATAGTAATCGTTTAGCTAAATGTTGTTTATAATATCGTTCAAATACATCTTTCTCTTGTAGAAATCTAAACAATACCATTGATTTATCGAGAACTGTTTCAATTTCTTGTTCGGTCATCTGAAAAAATTGTTAATACCAAATACCATCATCATATAATTATATAAAATAATACCCCTTTGACGCCTTTCTTTAATTTATCATCAATAAATAAGGATAGATATTCTGGTGATTTTGGATTTAAATTAAGAAAATGTTCAAAATCCGAAGCAATCATCTGTTTAAAGATTTTATCATTATTAAACGAATTCTTCAAGAAATGATCGAACCGATCTTTTAAATCTAATAATGATTGAACAAATGTTATAGCATTTATATTAGCTTGATGTTCTTCTTCTTGTACTAAAGCACGGCCTTGTTCACGTAAATATTGACTAACACAATCCGACATTGTTTTTAAACCATCAGCAACACGACCAAATAATTTATACATGCATGCTAAATCTTCAGTTCGGTGCGTTTTTAACATATGGACAACGCCCGAATTTTCCATCTAAAACAACAAAAATTGAATTTACGACGATAGAAAGAAATACAACAAAAATTCGGTACCTCAACAACAGTTTTCATATGTTTTTTAATTAATTCCTCTTCAACAACCTCAACAATACGGGATTCAGTTGATTCATCTAAATAATGTTTGGCTCGTTCAGATTCTTCATTAATTCTAGCTTCTACTTTATTAATATATACAGATGCACTATTTTCGGCTAAGAATTTTTGACTTTCACCCTACCATACCAAAAAATTGTATCAAAAATAAATATAAATAAGAAATGTGTATCGTATGGGTTTTTTATTATTATAAAAACAAATAAAAATCCCATATGATGTAAGCATTGTTGAGGTTTTTACTCTATAAAATTCTGAAGATTGTTGTAAGAATGGACGTTCGAAATCTTCCTCATACACAGAACGACCATTTATACCAAGTACCATTAACATTTGACAAGCATTTTTAATCGAGATTCTATCAACTTTCTCACCGCGTCTCTCTCTCATCACCATATCAAGTAATGTTTCACGTAAATGATCACGAATACATCCATATCTAACAACCTAAAAATAATTATAACAGGATAATTGATTAATGATTCATTTTAATAATAATAACAACCTGATCTCTAAATATAATTAATCCCAAATTATACACATTATCTACGTCATTTTGTTGTACATAGACACGGTCCATATACATAAGAATATCACGGATCATCACCATTGATGTTTGATGATCATTCCATGCTTGATTTAATGTCATTAAGAAATTATTGTGGAGGGAACGCAGAACATCTTCACGTACCTAAAAATTCATCCCTTTTTGTTTATTATTCAAAAATTATAACAATAATAACAATAATAAATAGGATTGAATAAAACAATCTGTGTTTTTAAATAAACAACATCCTACAACTTGTTTCTATAAATAAAATCTCTACTTATAACAAAAATATTTTAAAATTAAACAATCGTAAATTTACAAATAATTAATAGAGAAAATACAAATATACCTTTGTTTCAAGATGGTGAGTTACAACTTCTTTTAAACCAGAATAAAGTTTCTCACCATGCTTATGTAATACCATTGTATAAGCATTTCTATATAATTCTTCAAAACTAAGTCCTGAATTATTTTTCTTCTGTATCTCTTGTATAGCATTCTTCAATAACGCCCATATACTTTCCACATATTTCTCATCCATTGTCATCTATAATAAAATACAAACTAATTAATAAATTATTATTAAAATAAAAAATAATTTGTAATCTTACTCTACGCATTTTTATAGAGTTCAATTAAATCAAATAACAGAAAATGACAAATAGAAAAGTGTCTGATTTTGATCGGTATTTAAATCAATCAAAGTCTAATTAACATGATTCTTTCCCTTTTGAGGAAATTCACTAATAATTTTTAGAGAATTTCTACTGAAAATTTGGTTCAATACCGTACTAATTGAAAAAACAAATTGAGAAAGAAAATAATAACAAATTGTCATTGTAATTGTCAATTTTTCATCATTTGCCCTTTATAGCCAACAATATTAAATTTTCTTATTATTTATTTTTAATAATGATAAAAAGGGGTTCATATCATCAACCACAACGGAAACAGGAAATTATTTCTTTTATTCGTTTTATAAAAGGATATTTCTTGTCTAGTGTATTATCAAAGAACGACTTTTATTACTAGAAAATTGAATTAATGGGGCTTTCTGGACAACAAAATTTTAAATAAAGGCTGGTCTTGCTCTTGTATAAATTATTTATACAAGAAATAATAGACATTATGCTACAAAAATTTTTTGAAATTTCAACGAAATATTCTCGGACGTTCATTCTATCGATAGGCATATAAATCATTTACAAATTATAGTTTAAATGATAACGACTGAATAAAGAAAACATAATTTTATAAATAGATAGCTTGGTTGGTTATTAATTAAAAAAATTATAACGAATATAAATTAATGATAATATTTGCATACATTATTGATTTAATGTGTATAGTATGCATCGATAATCTATCTATTCAAAATAAGTTGTCTTGTCTGCCAAAACATATTTCCAATGGCTCATTCATCTAAAAATGCTAACAAAGAGATGAGATCAATTCAAACAACATCACATACATATTAAGAGGTTCTCTAACACGATAGACAACTAACAAAAAGTGGAAAATAAGACGAACATTTATGTTTTTTTGTAGAGGAAGCAGATCTGCAGGTGGAGGAGCTTCATTAAACTTCTTCAATAATGATTAGTTTAATCAGCAATATTATTTGAGGTTAAAATAGTGGAAATCTAATTTTCTAGATGTTAAATCTAATAATTTTCGGTCTATAAAAACATCTTTACAAGTTATATTGCCACAGAATTGGATTTCTTAATGAAATTCAATAATGGATTTATAAGGAATTATAAAATTTCGAGAAAACAATAGAGGAAAACTTGAATGTATAATCGAATAACTCAGCGGATTTGCCAAAAAAAAATTGGAAATTCTGGTAGTGGTAGGGAGTAACAATACTAAATTTACTTTTTTATGATTGTAATATTCCAATAGATTCGATAATTATTTCGTTTAAATTTAGACAAATTTGGCAATTTCGCACAATAAAATATTGTAATTATTTATATAAAAATAAGATAAAAATAAGCGTAGATTATCGATAAAGGGGAAAAGATTACAAATCTTTTATCGAACAAAACAAATAGAAATGTACATGAAATCATTATAGTGAATAAGGTTAAGGTTCTCTTAACATGTATAACACTTTAAATTATATTTTTCAATGGCAAATTCGCTATATTTATTAAATACGCACACGTATAGTTGTACATTACATTTTCCTATACTTGACCTTAACGTTGGTCTATTTAAAATGTTGAAAATTTTATGAAATTAAACCCGAATCCCACTGTAATTGTTGCCAAAATTTGTCCCGTTCAAAATGACATTATCGCTGGTATTGTAGGGCAATAAAATAATTGCGAATACGAGAATTAATTAATTTTCGTTTGTTATTTCTAAATTATAAATTGTTGTTTTCCTGCATAATCAGGATGATTATGCGCAATGATTTGTGATAATTCAAGCGTAAAAATCTGAAGACAATCCGATATATGCCATTAATTAATTAATTAATTAATCGAATTGAATGGGAATTGTTGACTTACAGGAAAGGCTCGGATCCTCATCTTGATGTCCCTTTTCGTGTTGGTGGAATTCTTCATTGTTGGCCCTGACATTGTTCCGGATTTGATTCACTTTTACTCGGTTGTAAAAAAATTCAACTATTGGAGAATTTAGCGATGAAAATAATTAAAAAGTCCGTTTAATTCTGTCGTTCAAATGGTTTTTCTCATAACCAAATTCAGTCGTTTATGCCAACAACAATAACAACAACATTCGAGTTGAACAATTGAAAAACAACAGGATTACCACACATTTCAATCGCGGTCACACCAAAATCCTCCAAAAAGTACCCAATTTAATTACAACCATAATTTCTGTTAATTAACCGTAATTAACGATGAAATTCAATTTGATTGTACAGACAATAACGAAAATTAATGCAAATTAAGAATGACAGATGATGGACTGAGACGGGAAGGGAAGATGAAAAAAACAGGTCGCAGGGATAACTTTGCAAAACATGTAATAACACACATATACACGCACACATGCGAATAATTCACTCACACATAAGAATAGCACTAATATTTGATCGTTATATTAAACCGTTTTCGCTCAATTTATCCGTTTACGAAAATTTACGACAAACCAATTCTATACATCTATTTCGAAAATTTCAGTCCACTACATCCGAATTAATTAATTTATTGGTGTTCTTCTTATCTTAATTAGAAATTTTTTTGATAATCCATTGTCAACGTCAAGAGAAAGTCACTATATATACGAAAAAAAATCACACAAGGTTTACGTTCTGTCCTCTCCACCAAATTCAGCTGATCACACTCGTTTACGTTAACGTCCAATCGACGTAAATGGTAACGGATACGTAATCACGTAAAGCTATATTTACACCAAACTTCACACTCGTAAAACACCACAATAAAAAATAATAATCAGCTAATATTGGGGTATTTTATAACAAATAAAATTACTCACAATAAAATCGGACTATACAATTTTTAATTGTTATTCTTATCAGTTTACAATGCATACAAATTAACACCAGTGTAAACCAATCTTTATTTCAGCCGTTGGCGTAATCCTACACCAAATCACCACCTAACCAGAGAATCTAAAACTGCACCCTTTTGAAGGAACTAAAATAATGAAAATCACCCCCAATATTATATTCACCGCTATAAAATTATTTGTAGCGAAATAATTATTGTAAATTCAAATTTATTTATTTATTTTGTTTAATAAAAATGGAATAATTTATATTTTATGATAATTGTTGGAGAATCACTGTTCTAGCAAGTCAATCGATGCGATGCCAACTCTATAGAATGACATTTGGGGAAAATAAAATCCCCTAAATTTGTTTCTAATTCAAAAATTAATAAAACTAGAGGTAATAAAATATCAAATTATCAATAAAAGCTTTATTATAAGTTTTGATTTTCAAACTAAATTGATTTTAACACACAATACGGATTTTATAAAAATAACATCAAACTGATGTTTTCAACTTCTATAACCCATAATTTAGAGAAATTAGAATTGATAAAAACCACATACAATAAATAATAAACGTTTTGTTTCAATGGGGCTACCTTCTTCGTTCACCCTTCTGAGTTTTACGTTTCTCCTTCTTTTCTTCTCTTAATTGTTTCTGTTTCTCTCTACAATTACAATTGGTATTAATTGCATATTTAATAGATTAATATTTACCGATCCTCCTTGTCTTTCTCTTTTTTCCGTTGACTATCCAATTTGGCTTGTTCACGTTTCGCTTTATCGGCCAGTAGAACGGCCTGTACGTTCGTATTCTTCTCTAAATTGTTCTCTTTATGGTCGCCCGATTGATTAGTCTGTTCAGCACCATCATCTTCATCGTCAGTCATTTGGCTATACTGCGACAATATAGCTTCACGTATTTTCTTCTCTTCTTCGGTATATTTTTTCTGTTTGGTCGTCTGTAACGATTGCGACTCTAATAATTTGACTAATTGTCGATCAACATCATCACTAATCGTGCCTTTCGGGGGCGGCTCTTTCGGCCGATGAAACTGCCATTTCTCCAGGATTTCATCGCAAATCTTACCGATTTCATCCGCCTAAAAATCATTGTTCGAAATAAATTTCGTTTGAATTAAAATACCGACATTTCCGATGAATTCTGTTAGTATTCCTTGCAACGCTTCGGTTTTCTCATCGGTATTCTCATCACTGTCCAATATTCCTTGAATATAAGACCCGAAAACACTCTCATCGATATTTAATTCTTTTAATTTGCTACTGAGCCACATTGAGAAATCCTCGGATGAGGAAGCCATTTTTGTTTGAATCTAGTGATTTTTGCGCGGTTTTATTGGTAGTTGTTTTAGTTGGGGGTTTTGTTGTATTAGAGTTGGTAAGAACTTTTTCTTTTTTTATTTCGGATATGCTCAAATCTCATCATTTTTTAGTGACAATTTGTTTATAACAATAATTTATTGTAATTTATCAATAATCAATTGGGAGGGGGCACCTTTTATCTATCTATGATTCATATTTGACTATTTCTCGTAGATATTTCTAGGCTAAGTTGTAGATTTTGATTGTTTTTTTGTGTGTAATTCTGGTGGAATTGTTTGATAATAGTGATAATGTCGAATCTACACAGTGATATGGATCCATCTTTGGACCAATCGTATGTACAAAAGATGCAGTATTTATCATTGAATGGCCAAACTGATAGTGATAAGAGATATGGGCGTATTACGGTGAATAAAGCCGAATCTGGCGTTATTTCATCGACATCAACATCATCGCCGTATCACCAGAAACAGAAGTCAATTGGGGCCATTGAGAGTTTTACAACTGATGATTCAACACAACGAAAACCGAACGAATACGCAATGTATGAACGTAGCAACATTATAGCAAGTTCTAAATATGCAACACCGAAACATGTGGAAACTTTAATTAATAACAAATCAACTGATGAGAATGATATTTATGTACAATGTGCTAAACCACAAGTACCACCGAATACAACAAGTCCAACACAAAAAATCAACTATACAACGAATGCTGTTTATGAAAATATTGAATATTACCCAAATCGTGATCTACAAAAGAATTATTATCAACAACAACAACGTAATAATAGCATTAACGAACCGATTTATCGTAAAGCTCAACCACAAGTACCTTCCGGTAATAGAAACGTAACCAGAGATGGTGATAGATTACCGTTATATGAGAATTTACAAACGATACCGCAGAAATCGAGTGGAGCCCAACCGGGGCCGCAAGTACCATCAAATCCATCACTGCCACCACCACCACCGTACCCCACCCATGGCTATCAAACCTACCCACAACAACAATCGGTATATTCTGTAATGCAATCACCAAAATCATTCCAATACAATAAATCACCAACAAAATCATTAACTCAACAACAATTAGATGAAATAAATAGTAGTGATTATGTTTGTATGACTGGTAATATATCGCATGTACCATTTCAAACAACCACTGCAAAAAATTATGATCGTTCACCAGCAACTGGGGTAGCTTCAACACCGTCAGTTATACAGAAACCACCACCGCCACCGCCACCGAAAGACAAACATGAAATTGTCCGTCCACCACCGGTACCCAGTCCGACGCCGAGTACTTGCAGCAGTACTGGTAGTACAATGAGCAAATTAAAAATGACTGGAAAAACTCTATTGCCGTATAATGTAACACCGCCACGACCGCGCGGACCAACGGAAGCTGAACGGAAAATCGAAGAGATGACGCGGCAGATTGAAGAGGAGATGGAGAAACACGAAGAAGAAGGCGAATATTTCGGTAATCGACTATTTTAAAACTCCAATTAAAATTAATCGTTTTTGTTTTAAAGGAATTTGTCATACTTGCGGCGAGAAGGTAACAGGAGCCGGTCAAGCCTGCCAAGCTATGGGTAATTTATACCACACCAATTGTTTTATTTGTTGTTCGTGTGGTAGAGCTTTGCGTGGTAAAGCTTTCTATAACGTACACGGTCGTGTGTATTGCGAAGAGGATTATTTGGTATGAAAACCATTATTTCAATCAATAATCTTAATATTTGTGATTTTAGTATTCTGGTTTTCAGCAGACTGCCGAAAAGTGTGCCATTTGTGGTCATTTAATTATGGAAATGGTAATTATTAATTTTCAATTGGGTGCACTACAGTAATCCTTGCAGTGTTGTTTTTGAACGTAAGTCCACTTCTTGTTTCAGCCGCTTATCGATAATGCAGTCGCTTACCCACTCGTGAATTTCCTTAAACAAACCGGATAGTTTTTTTAGTATTTCAAGCAAATCGTGAAGGGGAATGCATTTTTTACTTGAAATATTAAATGAAAATTGATTTAATTTTTTCAAAATTTAATGTTCTACATTACCGACAAATGGTTGAAATAAGAAGCGGACCTACGCTCACAAACTCGGTTTACTGTGATGCACTCAATAGCGAGAGAGTCAAGGGTATAGAAGATAGAAGTTTCTGAAATTTGGTGAAATTTCCACCTGAACTGCCTCTAAAAAATTTTCGTTGTTCTATCAAGTCCCACAATTTCACCATTTAAAATAAGAAAGTAGACACTATTCTCTGTACAGGGGTTAGTAAAATAACGAAAATATGTTCTAAAGGTAGTTCAAGTGGCAAGCCATTTATAAACCAAATTTGAAAGTTCCTTCAGTTAGAACTTCTTATTTCTAACTGCCCATCGTCGCGACACCTGTATGAGTAACTAACTTTCTGAATAATAAAACAGATCCTGCAAGCCATGGGTAAATCTTACCACCCCGGTTGTTTCCGTTGTTGTGTTTGTAACGAATGTTTAGATGGTGTCCCGTTTACTGTTGATGTTGATAATAAAATTTATTGTGTTAACGATTATCATCGGATGTTTGCACCGAAATGTGCTGCTTGTGGCAAAGGTACAACTTTTTCTTTAATTTACAAAAATTCTATTGTTCCTTTTTTTAGGAATTACTCCAGTTGAAGGTACGGAAGAAACAGTACGTGTCGTATCAATGGATAAAGATTTCCATGTCGATTGTTATATTTGTGAAGAATGCGGTATGCAGCTAACTGATGAACCAGATAAACGTTGTTATCCCTTGGAGGGTCGTTTATTGTGCCGTAGTTGTCATATAGATCGTTTACAGCATACCCCAAGACAAATGCATCCAGTTGCTGCAACATATCAGTATACTGGTTGAAGAACAATTTTAAAAATTATTTGATACAATCCTATAACATCATTAAACCTAGTCATAATTTAAAAAAAAAATACAAAAAATCACACATGACTGCTAAAATGTTTATTTGAAATAATATTAATAACGGGATTATAATTTAGGATTGTTTCAAATAATTTTGTAGTATAGGTTACTATTACTGCTCATTTTATAGGTTTTTTTATATTCCATTTAATTTTATAGTAAATGACGGATTTAAAACTATTTGTGATTAGGTAATCATGCAATTGGTAAATTTTTATAGAAAACAAAACAGAATTCGTTCCTAAACTTTTCATAGCTTTGTTTTATTATTATTGTATTTGCTGTGATAATTATTTCTCTTTTTTAAATTAAAAAACCAGACAAGCTTACTGATATAATCATCCATTCCAATGTTACTTAATGTGCTTCAAATTGGTAATAAATTATTTAGGAAACGGTGGTGTATAGGAAATAACCCTTTATTCGGCGTTACATTAGAATTTTAACAAAAATTAGATACATTTTGATTGACTTATAATCTAATCGTCTTGTTTTTTGAATTTGTTCTTATAAAATGGTATCAATTCTACAGCCGGTTTCCAATCAGTTGCATAAAAGACAAGAACTCCGGTTGATGCTAGAAATGTTAATGCCGAACCAAACCATAATGTCGCAATTTCCGCGTGCTTTTTACCAAGAAATTTCAAAGGCCCAATAGGCATTTTTGTGTTTATTTGAAAATTTCCAATTTTGAAATTTGACTGTCGTTTACTACCAACCTATAAACATTAAAATTTTTAAGCGCAAGTTAAAATAATATTTACATCATTCGAGTGTACTTTAATTTGTTAATTTTGAAATTTATAAAGAAAATTTTCTAATTTGTTTATCAAAATGTAGTTTTAGAGAAATTTGTGTAATGCAAATGCACCAAAAAAACAAAATTCCCTAGATTGAGTTGTCAATTTGACGTTTACTGAGGTAGGGCTTTTGGAGTGCTTTAATGTTTATAAATTTGCTATTTATTTATTAAAAATAAATAAAAATTAGTCAGATTATGAATCAATAGTTATCTTCAAGATCTATTGAAAATTATAAATATTTCGCAAGTTTCTTGTTGTTGTTGAACGACTTAAACAAAGGTGAGTTGAACTGGTGGTTTCCCAATAGCCATCAATTATTGGTGTTAATTAGAGTATTTTTTTAATTGTTGTATTATTTGCAGATAGACTCCGTGTGGGGTTGGGCGTCTCCGCCCTTGCGCCTCCAACTGGCCTCCCACATTCGTGGCACTTGTAGAATGGGGGAGATGGCAGTTGGGGATAGGCCCCCATCGCCGGCCCGTCTATCGCACACATCGGATAAACACCCCAAAAATACATTAACCGAACTGAATTTATTGAGACGACATCGGGAATTGTGCGATGTCGTTTTGAATGTTGGCAATCGGAAGATATTCGCCCATCGGGTCATATTGAGTGCATGTAGTCCGTATTTTCGTGCAATGTTCACCGGTGAATTAGCCGAATCACGACAAACTGAAGTAACAATACGGGATATCGATGAATTAGCAATGGATTTATTGATTGATTTTTGCTATACATCGCATATTGTTGTCGAAGAATCGAATGTACAAATGTTATTACCGGCAGCATGTCTGTTGCAATTGACTGAAATTCAAGATATCTGTTGCGAATTCCTCAAACGCCAGTTGGACCCATCGAATTGTCTCGGCATACGGGCGTTCGCCGATACTCACTCTTGTCGGGAATTGTTACGAATCGCTGATAAATTTACGCAACACAATTTCCAAGAGGTGATGGAAAGCGAGGAATTCTTATTACTGCCAGTTGGCCAATTAGTTGATATTATATCGAGTGATGAATTGAATGTACGTACCGAAGAACAGGTATTTAACGCCGTTATGTCTTGGGTTAAATATAATGTAGCCGAACGTCGTCAACATCTCCCACAAGTCTTACAACATGTCCGTTTACCATTATTAAGTCCGAAATTTCTAGTTGGTACAGTTGGTTCCGATCTATTAGTACGTTCCGATGAATCATGTCGCGATCTAGTTGATGAAGCAAAAAATTACCTGTTATTACCACAAGAACGACCATTAATGCAAGGTCCTCGTACCAGACCAAGGAAACCAACACGACGTGGTGAAGTATTGTTTGCTGTTGGTGGTTGGTGCAGTGGTGATGCTATTGCATCTGTTGAGAAATTCGATCCACAGACAATGGAATGGAAAATGGTCGCACCAATGAGTAAAAGACGTTGTGGGGTTGGTGTGGCTGTTTTGAACGATTTATTGTACGCTGTCGGCGGACACGATGGCCAAAGTTATCTCAATAGCATTGAACGGTAAATTAGTCGTATTCTCTAACTTTTTCATAATTCGTTACTATGACAACAGGTTTGATTAACCTGTGTTATTCTTTCCAATATGATGGAATTCTAAATTTATTAAATAACTGTTACAGATATGATCCTCAAACTGATCAATGGTCGTGCGACGTAGCCCCAACAACTTCTTGTAGAACAAGCGTAGGTGTTGCCGTTCTAGACAACCTTCTCTACGCTGTCGGCGGTCAAGACGGTGTTCAATGTTTAAATCACGTTGAAAGGTATAATTAATCTATAAAAATTTACAGTAATCTAATTCTAAACTATTACAGATACGATCCAAAGGAGAATAAATGGACGAAAGTGGCACCGATGACAACACGACGTTTAGGTGTAGCTGTAGCCGTACTCGGTGGTTATTTGTATGCAATTGGTGGTTCCGATGGACAATCACCTTTAAATACAGTTGAACGTTACGATCCACGCCATAATAAATGGACATTAGTTAGTCCAATGTCTACACGTAGAAAACATTTAGGCTGTGCTGTTTTTAACAATTTAATTTACGCAGTCGGTGGACGAGACGATTGTATGGAATTATCAAGTGCGGAACGTTATAATCCACATACGAATACGTGGAGTCCTATTGTAGCAATGACATCGCGACGGAGTGGGGTAAAATTGTTTAAAAATCACTAAATTGAGGGTCTGCAATGTCAATATTTATTCGATATCTAATTTGTTCTTCAATTTTAATGCTTCAAACTGAATTAGAAAGGGCATTTGGAGAAATTTGTTTAATTTTTACTGCTTGTCTTTCTAATTCTGTTTGAATTACAATCTGTTGAAAATTAAATTAGATATCGAACTATAAATATCGGCTGCCAGATCGACAATAGTTACTGCATCCTTTGAATTGTTTATAACTAATTTTTGTGTGTTTTATAGGTAGGATTGGCTGTTGTGAACGGTCAATTGTATGCGGTTGGTGGTTTTGATGGTACAGCATATTTGAAAACCATTGAATTCTATGATACGGAACAGAATCAATGGAGATTATGCGGTTCGATGAATTATCGACGATTAGGTGGTGGTGTTGGTGTAATGAAAGCACCACAAACTGAAAATCGTATTTGGTAGTTGATTTAAAGTTATTTCTTAGTTTTTATCGAACAATTTATGACGTTTGTTTCTAATTATTTCGTTTAGTTTTAAGCGATCTCACACTTTTGGCAAGTTTTATTTTTATCATATAAGTTATTTTTGTGATACCCATCAGTTCAATCGTTATAATTTAAAATCAATCATTTGTGTATAGATTTTGATATTTATGTTCAACATAAAATTGCAAATTTCAAATAATTTATTTATGTTCATTAATATTTTCTATTGTGTATAAAAATGTAATTACCAATCGCTTCTCGTGATTTAATTTAAAGCAGAAACACTACAAGTACCTCATTTTTTAATGAGTCTTTTACAAAACAATTTTATTGAAAAAAATTATTTTCTATTTTTGATTCGATCGTTGTCCCAGATATTGTATTATATTGTTAAGATTATATAAAAATCTAATAAATGTCTGGCTTATAGCACAATCAACAATTTAAATTTCCCGCCATTTAAGTTGGAGTATTTTATTTTCTTAAATTACTCCTGTCATCAGTACCAACAGAATACAACGAAATAGTACCAAATTAATCCGGTACGAATCGACTAATTTGGAAATTACACGTGAATTCGTATAATTGATCATTGTAACAAATTCCCGGACAGTTTCAAGGTAATTTTCCACAAATTTACTTTTGTCTCTTTGAAGAATATAAGCTTGCTATAATTTGTGGCGTTGTTTAGGAAATTCAACGGTTGTCAATTAATTTTTTTCAATTTGTTGAAAGTCAGTTTGATTCGCTCCATTATATGAAAGTTGGATGAAAAAAAGCGTTAAATTCTAATTGAGTACCACTTTCTATTCATTTATAACGAAACGATTCGCGTTGTACGGGTTGTCATTTGATTACTCCGTATTGAATTTAGGTTACATTAATAATGCCGTCTGATGCGAAGAAACGTGAACAACAACGTAAAAAGGAGGCTGCCAAAGCCCGTCAAGGTGGCAAGAAAGCACCGAATAAGAACGATGAAAGTGCCCAACAGAATGGAACACAAAACGGAAGTACAGAGCTGAGTGTTGAAGGTTAATTTTCAATTAAAATTTCATCGTTTTCTTTAATTTGTCGAGTTGTTTTACAGAGGCATTGTGCGCGAAATTGGAGGCTGATGCTCGTTTGAATGCCGAAGCTCGTGCCTGTACCGGTTCGTTGGCGGTACACCCGAAATCCAGAGATATTAAAGTTGAGAATTTCTCGATAACTTTCCATGGTTGTGAAATGCTACAGGATGCTTTATTAGAATTGAATTGTGGCCGACGATATGGTCTATTAGGCTTAAATGGTAGTGGTAAATCGACAATATTAGCTGTATTAGGAAATCGTGAAGTCCCAATACCTGAACATATTGATATCTTTCATTTAACGAGAGAAATGCCAGCGTCGAACAAAACCGCATTAGAATGTGTGATGGAAGTCGACGAGGAGCGTGTCCGGTTGGAGAAATTGGTTGAAGAACTAGCTGCCTGTGAAGATGATGGTAAATTTTTTGATTTTCATTAAAAAAATCTAATATAATTTTCAATTATAGAATCACAGGAGCAATTAATGGATGTTTACGAGCGTCTAGATGATATTTCCGCTGATACCGCCGAGGCTCGTGCTGCAAATATTCTACACGGTTTAGGTTTTAGTAAAGAGATGCAGAAGAAGAAAACGAAAGATTTCAGTGGTGGTTGGCGGATGAGGATCGCCTTGGCTCGAGCTTTATATGTTAAACCGCATTTATTATTACTCGATGAACCAACAAATCATCTAGATCTGGACGCTTGTGTATGGCTTGAAGAAGAATTGAAACAGTAAATTATCAATTAATACTCCACTATTTGTATTTAACAATATTTGTTTTTTTAGTTATAAGCGAATTCTTGTGTTGATTTCCCATTCGCAAGATTTCCTAAACGGTGTTTGTACAAACATCATTCATGTAAATAAGAAACGTCTCAAATATTACACCGGAAACTACGACGCTTTCGTCCGGACTCGAATGGAATTGTTAGAGAATCAAATGAAGCAATACAATTGGGAACAGGATCAAATCAATCATATGAAAGTAATTATTTATTAGATAATTATAATTAATTCGATTAAATATTGATTTTTGTTTAGAATTACATTGCAAGATTCGGTCATGGTTCGGCTAAATTGGCACGTCAAGCTCAATCAAAAGAGAAAACTCTAGCAAAAATGGTTGCCGGCGGTTTGACCGAGAAAGTTGTCAATGATAAAATTGTAACATTCTATTTTCCAAGTTGTGGTACTATACCACCACCTGTGATTATGGTTCAAAATGTTAGTTTCCGATATAGTGATAATGGACCATGGATTTATAAAAATCTAGAATTTGGTATTGATCTTGATACAAGATTAGCCTTAGTTGGACCTAATGGTGCTGGAAAGAGTACTCTACTCAAACTACTTTATGGAGATGTAAGTATTGCCAACAAATAAAAGAAAAATCATTGAAATTCTCTCAAAATAGTTGGTGCCTACTGAAGGAATGATCCGTAAGAATTCCCATTTGCGTATAGCACGTTACCATCAACATTTACACGAATTATTGGATTTGGATATATCACCATTAGAGTATATGATGAAATCATTCCCTGAAGTTAAAGAAAAAGAAGAGATGCGGAAGATTATCGGACGGTATGGTTTAACCGGACGACAACAAGTGAGTTGTTTTATTTATTGTTGGTTGATTTTTAATTAATTCTCGTATAGGTGTGCCCAATTCGTCAATTATCGGACGGTCAACGGTGTCGGGTAGTTTTCGCTTGGTTAGCCTGGCAAGCACCCCATTTATTATTGTTGGACGAACCTACCAATCATTTGGATATGGAAACTATTGATGCTCTAGGTGAGGCTATTAACGATTTTGAAGGTGGTATGGTTTTAGTCAGTCACGATTTCAGATTGATCAATCAGGTATTTGATTTTTGTCAATTTGTGGTTGTTTTTGTTAATATTTCGTATGTAGGTGGCGAATGAAATTTGGGTGTGTGAGAATGGAGCTGTAACCAAATGGCAAGGCGATATTCTCGAATATAAGGCGCATTTGAAAAGTAAAGTTTTAAAAGATAATGCTAAACGAAAATAAATTTTACTTCTAGTAAATTTGTTTATAAATTTCGGAAATAGTAAATTATTTTTCATTAGAAGTGATGCATTCATGTATAATTCTAGTTAAAATTAATTTATTGCGGTTCAATATGATGTTAATTCTCAGTTTTATCAATTATTACTGCACATTTATTAAACAAATAAACTTTAGAATAAGCAACAGTTTAAAGATTTGTATTATTTATAATATTTTGGATTTTACTATTGGCTTCTTGTGTAATTGCAGCCTCCCTTAATACCTAAAATTTGACCTAAACGAAAATTCTGTTAAATCGTACAAACTTACCACCATGTGCCCATCCATTTCAGCCAACGATTTATCAATCCAAGTGGAATTTTTATCTCTTTGTCCACACTCATACTTAGCAATCAGTGCTAAATGACTCACCGATAGAGACAATGCTGCGGCTCTTGCCTCCAATAATCGCGGATCTAATGGAGGATACATACTACGCACCATATCATCAACTCTACTAGAAATCCTCCTAGCACTCTTCAAAGTAAGAAAATTAATTCATAATCAAAATTATCGTAATAAGAGGTACTTCGACGATCTGCGACAGGCCATGAGTGGTGGTTTGTGTTGTGCCCATCGCTAGAGCTGTTAAGCGTTCGGTAAGAAATCGGCAAGTCTTCAATATAGCAAGGCAATGCGGTATCAAACCGGTAGCATCATCGATCCACTGTTCATCGGCAAGAATTTCCTCTAAATTCGGATTCAACTGGACTTTATCCAGTTCTAATTCGGCCTTCTCTGGTGTTATCAACATCACTTCTGGCCTACACAAATTTGAGAAAAAATATTCTTAGGAATTAACAATGATTACCGTGATAATTCGTTGTGGTGGTCCAAATAGGTTGATTTGTAATAGAGCCGTTGTCGGCGACATATCAAAATCAAAACCAGAAAGGCACTAACGAATATCGCTGATAATACACCGAAAGCTATAGCCGTCACCATTTCCGTGTATTCTAGAGACATGTTAAGCTGGATCACCTGTAAATGATAAAAGTGTTAATCGAAAGAATCTACAATTTGTAGGGTCACCTGTAAGTCGTCCAAAATTTATCGCATTTTTGGTTTTTCTTTTTGAAAAAAGGCCCAATAACACATGAAAATAACGTCTTTATTATTGTTAAAATTGACCTGTTGCTGGCCAGTGATTTTAAATAAGAGGTGGTAGCGATAGTTAGTTTTGATTACAACTATTATAACTTTTACTATACAAATTTCAATGGCGAATCAAACTTTATTTCCACGGTGGGAGTATTCAACGGTACTGCTATTTATTTAATTATTTATTAATTGATAGGTGTCGTAATTAATTGAAATTATAAATAAACGTTGACCACAATTCCGTTAAGACTATAAACCTTCCGGACAACTTTGCTATCGTTTATTTTAATATCTTAATTTTTCATTTATGTAAAAATAACGCAAAAGAAAACGAATATTTCGACGAATGTTTCCATTGTAAATTGCCAAAACGATATAATAATGGAATTTCTGACTTACAGAGAACTTCTTTAAATTTTCTTCTATAGTTTCATATTACCACATTTTATATTCTTCCATCTTATTCAAAAAGCAAAATTTTACAAAATTCAAAATTACCGCAATTATTGTGCGCGACAAATAGGCGCTTCAAATTAACTTTACCGATTTATCCGATGACAATCCGGCAACACCGTTGTTTAAGTGTCATTTTTTGAAATAGTGGGGATAGATCTCCATGTGGAGAGGTTAAGGTTTTTTTTTTTCAAAAATTTCAAGATGATTGAAGAAAACGATAAGAATTCACCAGAAGCACCCCGACAAGAAGTTGAAGAAGAAGACAAGGAATTTTTACCGGGATTCGTTACAATGGATGATTTTAAAAAGGTGAAATATAAATTGAGGTTATGTAGTGGCGATTTAATTGATTTTTTAATTTATGAACAGGAGGCTTATAAGACCCTTACAGAAGCTATAAGGCATTCAAATGCCTTGCCGAGTAATCACGATTGGAATTTCTATAATACGTTTGAGGCATTTCCAAAAATTATGGCAACCGAAGGTGATAATGTATTGAGTTTGATGAATACAATAATGCGCAATAATGATATTGATAGTAATATAAAAAACAGAATCTTGGATGAAAAAACGGAATTAGTCATAGAGACAAACGATATGATATTAGAGAAAGTTGCCACAAATATTGACGAGTTGAATGGCATTAAGAAAAATGTACCACAAGCTGTTGAATTACAAACAGTCTGCGCACAATTACCAATAAATGGTTCATGGAATCGTGTTAATAATGCGAAATTTACTGTAAATCCATCAATTACAAATAAGGTAATTATCGAAAATTGTATTTATAATACTAAAATTATGAATATTTCAGGAACAATCAACAGATAATTGTATCAAATTGATAACTGGAAAGAATATTGTCCGGCCTCAATCGTTTTTCAAAGATAAAATCGATAACAGCGTACAGTTTCCTTGGCAGCCTCGTATTACCGAAAAGCCGAATTCTTTAAAACCTCTTGCTTTATATTTAGAAGAATACGAAAATCGACAAGAGTACGTGACTTATTATTTTATTGTCCCTGTTTAAAGTCGATTTAATTTAGATTTTGCCATCCTTATGAATGGGAATTGGAACGATTTACACCAATAGCTGAACAATTATTAGATGAGCCCGCAGATTATCCAAAACCTATCCAAGAAACACCATTAATCGAGATAACAGAACCCGAACAATTGGATGAATTAGTGGAAACTTTAAGGAATTGTAAACAGTTTGCTGTTGATTTAGAACATCATTCATACCGATCATTTATGGGTATTACTTGTTTATTACAAATTTCTACTGAATTTAATGATTATTTGATCGATACATTGCAATTACGTGATAAACTATCAATATTGAATGAAGTCTTTACAAAACCGAGTATCGTAAAGATCTTCCACGGTGCTGATTGTGATATTGAATGGTTACAAAGAGATTTATCAATTTACGTTGTTAATATGTTTGATACACATCAAGCTGCTAAAGTTTTAGAATATTCCGGTCTATCATTAGCCTATTTAATGAAGAGATTCTGTAATATAATCCCCAATAAAAAATTTCAATTGGCTGATTGGCGTATACGACCGTTACCGGATGAATTGAAGAATTACGCACGTGAAGATACGCATTATTTAATTTATATCTATCGGAAATTAAAGAAGGAATTGTTGAATAAAACAAACAATTCTGATAAATTAATAAAAGTTGTACTAGATCGCAGTACAGAGATTTGTAGGAAACGTTATTTTAAACCGATTTTAACTGATGATAGTCATTTGGATTTGTATCGTAGATCGAAGAAATTGTTCGATAATCGACAATTGTATGCTTTAAAAGAGATTTACGCTTGGCGGGATCATACAGCTAGAGAAGAAGATGAAAGTTTAGCGTATGTTTCTTCGATTATCAATTGAATAATAGTAATTTTTTTTATATTTATAGTTATGTTTTACCAAATCATATGTTGTTGCAAATATCGGAAATATTGCCGCGTGAAATGCAAGGTATTTTAGCTTGTTGTAATCCGATTCCACCGTTGGTACGTTCGAATTTGTTGGAATTGCACAAAATTATACTCAAAGCAAGGGAACAGCCTTTAGTGAAGGTAAATTTTCAGTTATTCGTTAAGAAGAAATTGTAATTTAATTTTTAGCCTATATTGAAAGAAAATTCTCAAAGTCGTGGTGTTTTAAAATTAATGTCAAAAATCAATATGGACAGTCCTCTGCATTGTCCACATGATTTGGATCGAAATCATGAATTCTCCGATAATCTACCAACGTTACTAAATAATCAATCATTACGAACTAAATATCAAGATATGGTTAAATTAAAATTAGAAATTGAACAACCTGTTTCAAATTATTCGATATTTAATAGAAACGATGATCTAGAGGATAAAGTTGTAAAAGAACGTTTCAAACAAGTCCGCGGCCTATCATATTTAAGTCCATATCAACGATATTTGCTTGTTAGGCCGTTTGTACAAGCTGAAGAAGAGAAAATTGAAGCTGCTCGTAAAGAAGAAGAAGAAGAACAAAGAACAACAAAACCAGGAAGTTGTAGATCAAATTGATAATCGAACTGATGAGGATCGTATCAATTCAGTACGTGAGCATTATATCAAATTAACAAAACAATTCGATGAAGATTTGAAAAAGAAACAACAAAACGAACAAAGTTTATTACAAATGGGTGGTTCAAGAAAACGTAAACGAGAAACTGATAGTAATGAGAATTATTGTAGAGAAGTGATCGTTGTTGAAGATAATCTACATACAACAGTGCCACAGATTCAAATGCCAACACCAAAAAGATCGAGACGGAAACGTAAATTCGATACGATTAATGATAATGAAGCTAGTCCATCTAAACAACAACAAAATAATCAAAATAAAAGGAAGAGGAATAGGGCAAACAGTAATTGGAAAAGACAACATCGGGAACTGAATAAAATACGACAACAACAACTACAACAGGAAAATAAACGGAAACAAGAGGCGTCTAATTTTACGCCTTATGATTATGCTGGTGTTGATTTTAGGCAATTTCAAGGTGGTGCAGGTAGTGTAGATACAGGTGTAAATATTAGGCATCAACATCAAGGCAAGGTAAAGCTCATTATTGGTGTTTATTGTGTTTTTTTTCTAAATGATCGCATTATTTCAGGGTAAGAAAAGAATGGGGAATAAGAATACAAAATCGTCGATCTTTACAAATACCAACAACAGTAAAAATAATCGCGGACGGCGTCGTTGATTTTCATTTAATTATGTTTTAAAATAAGAATTTTTTTGGTATTCAGGTTTTTATTGTTTACCTCTATTTAACAAATTTGATTAACTTATAAACCATTAACAGCAGCACGTAAAATATCGTACTTATCGGCTCCACATTGTCCTTTAAAATCATCTAAAGTTAAATCGAAAATAGCAAGACCGCCCAAATTTTTAGCCCTAGCATATGCTGCTTTATTCGCTACAGTTTGTTCATCATCATAACCGATCCACGTACCAACAACATTATTATCGTCGTTCGGCGGACGGAAAGCGAATGTACCTTTGCGTTTCGACGAATCCAAAACAATTCGGAAACGTTGTACTTCCGGTAAACGTGTATTGTATTGTGGACCGACTTTCAAACAAACCTCCGGATAACTCAAAAGACCAGCATCTTTGGTGAATGGGCCAGCTTCACCGGGTCCATCGATATGTAGCGGTGGGATTCCATTCTTATCGGAATCGTCGTCCATGGTCCAGGTGCGGCCGTACGTTGGGATACCGAGGATGATTCTATCGGCAGGACAGCCGTTCAACAACCTGCAAATAAGAGACGGTAAATTTTGTAATTTTTATCAATTTTACCACAGTACCAGTATTGAACTTGAGCGTGTACATTTTCATCGGAACGTCTATCTGTTAATTCGTACAGCGGTGAAGGGTAGTCGGCTTCTTTTGGATTTCTCGTAGGTGTGTAGAAATCGAATGCCAGTAAATTAACGAAATCTAAGTTCGGCGCTAGCGATCTTGGATCATAATACACTAAAATTATCGGGAATTACAGTTTGAAAAAACGAATTTTATAGAAACCTTACCCGTACTGTTGACGTTAGGCAAAACAGTTAGTGAAAGTAGTAAATTTTCGCCTTTTAGAGCGTTTTTCATCTCACGGACTAAACTCGTGAATTGTGCTCGATGTTCTTCTGCATTCTCGTCAATTACTGTGGTTCCTCCTACTGTCTTTTTCAATTTGTGCCAGAATTTACCCAAAGTCGAACGTATTTTCTTTGGTTTAGTTTCCGGGAATTCCCATCCTAAATCTAAGCCGTCAAAGCCATAAGCTTTTATCAATGTGTAAGCTGAATTAACGAAAGCTAATCGAGAAGTTGACGATTCCAACTATAGCAATAAAACAATGATAATTTAGATGTAATTGGGGGTATTTTCAAGAATTACCAAGGTGCGATATTTTAGATTCTTGTCGCTGTCTTCCCCGCTAACATCAGCATTACCGCCGACTGATAACAGGAATTTAACTCGAGGAAAGCGCCGTTTTAAATCGGTGATTCGTCCATAATTATTCTGAATAACATCAAAGTGTTCATTTAATGGAATTAGTTTTGATGTGCCCTCATTAATGGCTGCGTAGCCGTAGATTAGATGCGTACAATATTCGAGAGCTTTCTCTAAATCGTTGGGTTGAAATTTAGCTTCTCCTATTTGCAAATAAAAACAATCAACATTATCAATTTTTCCGGTAATCAATTATGGAAAATGGTCAATTATTCAATCAAAATCGCTAAACGTGATGATTGTTTAATTCTAGAAAATAAAGTCGTTTAGATTAGGTCATTTTGTTTATTGATAACGGCGATGACTAACGATAACCTTTAACAGCATTAATAACAATAAATTTCTTCGAAAATTCGTATAAAAAACTGATTCTACAACGTGACATAACACTAGAAACAAGATTGAATATAAATAAATGTTCGCAATCAATATTAATAATGAAAAAATTAAAATAAAACCCAAGGTTGTATGCGGTAAAAATCGAAATTGGCCGTTAAATTCTAGTGGGAAAATACAAAAAGCCTTACCTTGTCGAAAATGTGACTTGCTATCGTAATAACAGACGATCTTCTTGGGATTCAAACCGCCTCCGTGGCAATAAGCGGCGAAAATAGCCAGCAAAAGAAACAACTTTGACGAGATCATTTTCGTTTCTGTCGATTTTCATGGGAGACACTCCTTTATATAAATGTTTGGCAGTGTTTATCGCTAAACAAGACTTGTGTACTAATCGTTTTTGTCCGTCATATGATTTGTTTTAATTTGTTGATATCTAATATGGAAAAAAATAGTTTATCCCAATTCGGCGGTTATTAGAACGATCAACAACACTATCGCCTGATTATTTTAGCTCATTTTTTGTTGATTTCGAGCCTGAAGCTGTTAATTTTTGCCTAAGGCTGCCACCCACTCCCTTTTCACAATCAGCCATGTGGAGAAATTTTGTAGATGACCGGTATCACCTTGATTGCCGACTTGTTCCATTTACGATGACTTATAGTTGATTTAATTAGAATAAAAACAAGATATTGTATGTAAATAAGACTTTATTATGTAAAATATTCAGATTTATGTCATCATTTATTTATATTTCTCTCTTACAATTCAACAAAAAAAAGCCTAGTTTATTACAATCGGAATTTTGCCGCTCTCAAGATCGGGTATTTATCGCCGGTACAAAGTCCCCTAAAATCGTCCAGAGTTAAATCAACCAAAGATACGCCACCTAAACCTTTGGCTTTAGCATATGAGGCCTTATTGCCGGCTGTATCGGGGTCTTCATAGCCAACCCAAATGCCGTTGTTGCCATCTTTATCCGGTAGACGGAAAGCAAAAGTACCTGCAATTAAATAAAATACACCAAATTATCATCGAATATTTGCTAATTTGTTGTGTTAAAATTGTTAAAAATGTCGTACCGTATCGTTTGGTGACATCGTTAGTATTCCAAAAATCTGCAAAAAATCCCTTAAGCACACAATTGTCGGCTTGTATGGCCGAAATGACTAACCGTTCAAGTCCCTACCTTTACGTTTCGATGGATCGCCCATTTTTCTCAAATGCGTTCCCTGCGATGGGTGTAAATTGTGGGGATTTTGTAATTTAACACAGACTTCGGGGTAGCTCAACAGACCGGGTTCTTTGGTATATGGACCTGCCTCAGAGGGGCCATCCATCGATAACGGCGGTACACCGCTGATCGATGAGTCTTCGTCCATTTTCCAAGCACGACCGTAAGTCGGAATGCCCAAGATGACTTTATTGTTGGGGGCGCCCCTTTGGAGCCTTCAAATAAAACCAAATTAATCCACAATATAGAGAATTTCAAGAGAATTACCAATAACGGACTTGATAGTCGGCATTTTCATCGGTTTTACGGTCAATCAATTCGTATAAAGGTGCCGGATAATCGGCTTCTTTTGGATTACGTTCGGGTTTATAGAAATCGAACGCCATCAAATTGATAAAGTCGAGATTCGGTGATAGCGCTCTTGGGTCGTAATAAACTAGAAATCCAATTTTAATATTTCCGTAGAGATAAACTTAAGTCGGATAAATACCGGAACTGTTTACATTAGGGAGGACAGAAAGCGACAATAAAAGGCCATCATGACGGAAAGCGTTGCGTATCTCGCGGACTAGAGCCGTGAATTGTTCCTTATGTTCTTCGGCTTTCTCATCAATCACCGATTCGCCAACGATTTTGTGCTTCAATTTGGTGAAAAACGAAGCTAAAAGTGATTGATTTTAGCAAAAATATACTAGAATAGAAGCAATTCAACATACAAACTTTGCCTTGAATTTTCTTTGGTTTTGTCTCAGGGAACTCCCAAGCCAAATCCAAACCATCAAAACCGTAATTCTTCACTAGATTATGGGCAGAATTAACGAACGATAGACGATTTTCAACCGATTCAATCTGTAATTTTCCTCTATAAATATCAATATTGAAAATTTATTCGAAACTTACAAGATTTCGGTATTTGATATTCCTGTCTTCACCAACATCTTGACCACCACCGGCTGATAACAGGACTCTCAGGCCGGGATAACGGCGTTTCAAATCGGTAATTTGCCGGTAATTGTTCCTCGTTACGTCGTATTGTTCGTCGAGTGGTACCAATTTGAATGTTGTTTCGCTAACACCGGCATATCCGTAGATTAAATGCGTGCAAAACTGTAGGGCCGGTTCTAGGAACTGAAGATCGAATTTGCCTTGACCTTAAAGAGACGCCATAAAAAATAATCATTAGCTGATAATTTGTATGGATTTTTTTGGAGAAATCTCGAGAAATCATGCGATAACTCCACTGACCTCTTTGGAACAATTACGTAAAATTATTCTAAGAATAAACAATATTTATTTATTAACAAATTCAAGGGAACTGCTTTTTCTCTTAAATTATTCACCGTGTTATTCCAGATCAAGGTTAATTTTCCAACTCTCATAGTAATCAAGGTGAACAAAACTCGATAATTAGTCAATTGTAAGTTTTATTAAAGGAAAAACTGCTTACCTTCACGATAATGAGCTGTGCTGTTGTAGTAGCAGATGATTTTATCATCAGCCGCCGCATAGCCAGTGAAGCCCAAGAGGGCCAAAATCAAAATTCTCATATCTTTGCTTATTTTTTTCTCGGTTAAAACGATCTAAACAGCTCAAGACAGACTGGTCTAACTTGAAACTTCGACGACACAGATAAATCAACAGTGAAACGAATGGATTGGAGGGGAGCTTAGAATTTTAATTTTAAAACAAATTGTTGTTTTAGGGGGATTCATTGCAAAAAATTGAAAATTGTCGCCCTGATTTACCCGAATTCCGCGATTACACCATCCCTATGAAGCAGAATAGTCCAATTTTTGAAATAATTGATCGATTATTTTGATAATTAGGTAGAACTCAATAAGATTGTCTTTTTCTTTTAATTATTGCCGTTGTGCTCCATAATTGTCCTTCATTTAAACGAGTGAGTAATCAAATTATTGTCTTTAAAAAATATTCAATTTGATAATAAAACATAATGTACTATTGTCTTACAAGCATGTAATTCGAGCCTAATTGGTTAAATTTTACAGTTCTACTCGATTATTTCTCTGTATTCTTATATACATAAATTTCAGGCTAATCTGAAAAATATTCGAGTTAGGTGTGCGTGAGGAATCCACTTTAACAAATCTTTGTGTTTATCAGTTGTATTTCGATGGATTATCAATGCAGTAAACACGTCTTGTGATTGAAGCGAGGGGAGTTTTTGGAAGTCTCGCTCACTAATTGCGATAATTTCTTGAATTGTCATAAAAATTGTAAAAACCCAATGTAAATCCCGCTGCTCCCTGCTTTACGGTTCGTTGAAACTAAAGCCTGTAATTTTCAAAATTCTCTCGATACCAAAAAATTAAACAAAACTCCCCTGATAAGCATTCATAAAAATAAACAGCATTCGAGCTAGAAAAATACGGTTTGTTTGCAACCCGTTTGATAACCCAGTTCGTAATAAATTTTACTCGTCTGCGATAACAACAGTCTTAAATCTAAAATTAATTGATGAAAAACATCCATGTATTTATGTGTGTCAGCAAATATGTGTCAAAATTAATAATTATTTGTTCTCAATAATAAAATAATGTCAGAAATTAAATTACCATATTTCCCAAAATATGAACTTATGATTTTGGAAAAGAACAAATTCAATATCGTATGGTTCGATGTGAGTTTCTCACAGAGTGAATACAATTATCAAAATAGAACGAATCCGAGTAATGCTTGTACATTAATTGCTGTATTAATGGCATCGTTTTGTGAACACGAAAAGATCCTCGTAGGTATTTGAAAATAACACTCTAACTTAATTAATTTTCGAAATTATTCCAGATTAATCCGCCCGATAAGAATCTGAATAAACGGTTAATCTATCTGTTAGCTTGTAGTATTTTAGAAGGTAATCGAATTCATGACAATCTGAAATCAATAGGATCCTTAGACCATTACAATTTAACCGTACCTGAAGCTATACAATACGCTGAATCACCACTTATCGAATGGGTGAGTAATTCCCTTATCAAAAATTCATTAAAAATCCAATCGACTTAATAGAAAAGCCTAGTCTATATGGAACCGCTCCTAACGAGTCTATATAGCAATATTAAAACACATTGGCTTGAATGGAAGAAGAACGAAGCTAACGAATCGAAATCGGATCTGTTTGTGATTTTAATAGCGGAAGGCCGGAGTGTTTTATTTATTTTCCAATCGTACACGGTTACTTTAATTGATACACACCAGCATTCGGATGATAAAGGAGCATTCATGGCTATTGCTCTATTAGAAAAATTGAATGTCCTGTGTTTATGGTTTTCGCACATGATTCATCAATGTTACAAATCCGATACGACTCTGTACGAATTATCGTTTCTGTATTTTCAAAATTGACAACAATTGATGTTAATTAATTGATAAAAAAATAATAAATTTCGCCTAATTTAATAACATTAATTTTTTTTATTTAAAAACAATATATGTAATAATGAATTTAATTACAAGTAAATTGTTTTCTTGTTGATTTGAGAATCGTTATTTATTTACATCTTTATCTTAGTTTTAATTCTTGGAAAATTATCTATACGAATAAATAATACGTAAATTGATCGAATGACATGGATCCAATGTGTCTAATCTATAATAGAACTGGAATTTTCCCAAATTATCTCTTAAAAAATCAATGTTTTAATTGAGGATTATAGTTGTTCGAAATTTCTACAATATTCACACTAACGCTAATTGTTTAAAATTTAGAAATTCGGAACAACTATGTTTTAAATCGGCTACAATCGATACACCAATGTGTCTTCTAATTTAAGCGGCTACAATTATCAATTCTTTTAATTGTAATTTGAATTAATTTGGCTAGAGAGTCGTCAATTTTGATTATTTTCGAAAAAATTAAAAGGAAAAATGATTCTGTACAATGGTGAGAATGTAAAGGTTCATTGCCATTCGATTATATAAAAATCAAATAAATTAGTTTACTACTATTCAAATTGGCTGGTACTATGTGGTTGGTTTTCTTTAGCCTTTGTCGATGCCCATTCGACGAAATCGTCGATTAAAACAGGCCATGCACCCTCCTCATCGTAATTACTCATATCATCGGCTATTTGTTGAGCAAAGTCTAATAAAAGATTCCATGTATCTTTCGGTATTGATCGTTTATGATTCTCCTAAAATTCGAAATTAAAAACAACTATAATCGGATTGTGTTATTGGTGATTAATCGAGAATTACCTGTAAAAATTGACACCAAAGATCAAGGAATTTAAATTTACCTTTCAGTACAATATTCCAATAGGCAATGGCCATATCTAGATCCAGACCTTTCTGTCCTGGATTCTTTGCATAATTGAACGTAAATTGATAGAAATCTTTAAATTTGTAATTATCTTTAATTTCATTCTCTAATGTCGGTAGACGTGCTTTTAATTTATCGATATTATCACAACCTAATTCGGTCATACCATTGATGAATTCATCCCGTGTAAATTCACATTGTGTTGCCGCTTTAAATTTCCATGCTATTATTAATACTAATTTTGATTCCGGTGGTAAACCTAAATCGTCTAAGAATTTCATTATACCATCGACTGTAATTTTATCCGGCTCGTTTGGATCTTTGTAACGATTATACAACAATTCCAATTTCTTTTTATCGACATTTCGCGGTTCTTTGTAGTAAGCGTCCGGATTTTGAAAGTAATTATCACTGGCCAAATCCAATTTCCAATCGTTTTGTGTCAAACAATAGATTGCCGTATTTTCACCAGTCTGTGTAAATGATATAAACTTTTTCACTTTTTCCCGTTGTGACGATTTAAGTTTATGCTGAAATTCATAGAAATCCCACATTAATTCTATTTTAGAAAATTGTTAATTAATCGTTGAAATTCTGGATACTTTGAGGTTATGTTTATCAAAATATTTTGACAGCTTGTCTTTAAGTTTAGAAAATTGGAGATTTTCACAAGCGATTTCAATGGAATTGTAGTCAATTCACTTACCATTTTAATTCATAAAATCCAAACTATACTTTCATGGATATTGTTGAATCATTTAAGAAACATTTATCTATGATTTCACTAGAATCATGAGAAATAACCTTAAAAAGTCTTTTTGCAGTATATGCCAAGGTTGCCACTTTTACAATTGTTGCTCTAAAATCCATGACAAAGTTTTTTCTTTACCAAAAAATTAACAAAACTTTATTCTAATTATTAGAAAAATAGAAAAAACATAAATTTAATTTTCGTTGAATAAAATAATAAAATTACAACATATAATTATAAATTATTTTATAACAGAAAAGATGCTCCAAGTGTCCCTTTCCAATTTCGTCGAATACGAAAGCATCAATTGTCAAAGTTATTATTCGGTGTTACTGGACAGAAACTTTTCTCTGTATTTAAGAAAATATTTCGGTTAAGTTATTAAATTTTATACTTACAGCTTCATTTATCGTTGCTTTTTTCTCTCAATTTATTCTGATCTTAATAGTTGTATTCTTTAGCTTTTTAGCGATTCATTACGAAGACAATGGCGAAAAACCTGTTTGATTCTTGTCTATTATCAGACATTCTAAAGAGTTATCATAGTAACAATCGCTAAAAAATTAGAGAATACAACTGATAGTTTATCTCTACAGTAACTGGTTTTGCCTCCGTTAAATAGTATCAAAAATGTAATAGCAATTATCAAATTTAGTAAAATATGAATTAATCTGCGACACTACGTGGCAAAGGCACAGGCACCTACGAAATACTGTTGTACATCCTGTATTTTATTAATGAAATTTAAATATTTCCTCAAGAATAGCATTGGGATAATTTTCTAATTAAACTCAATAACTTGTTAGCTAACATAAAATCCTGATATTCAATAAAATTTTATTAACGTTAATTTATAGCTAATTAAATTTTATTTTCCAACAAATCGCGTACAAATTATCGATCGATTCTACAGCATCTAAATAAGGCGTCTCTCGATTGCCATAGCAACCAGTTTGTAGAGATAAAAGCAATTTTCCTTGCCATTTTTCCAACATTTTCTCAAATCTGCCTACCAAAAACGTGTGTTATTGCTTCCAATCAGTGTTAAACGCCCCAACTGAGAATCTCGACTGGTTCAAGTTTTCGAAAAAGAAATCAATCAATTTAAAAATAATTTACAATTTTGATTAGATTAAATTGTAAACGAAATCGAGGACAAGATAAATTTATCTAACACTATACGGCTATACGGCTATGCCGTATGTTAAAAGATTTGACTTGTTGACTTTTTGACTTTTGTCTATTTATATAAACACGTACAGTATTGAATGCAGTTCATCACAAATATTCTCTAGTAATTCGACTAAATGAAACAGCCAGAAAATCTTGAAATGGACAGCAAAATCAAGAAATTTTTGACGAATTTCGGCAATTACTGGCACAATCTCAGCTATACGAAACTGGTAAAACTCATGTACGCGCCCAGGGATCCGGCAAGTTTGGGAATAGTTCGATTCTTATTCGGTGAGTGGATTCAAATTTGTAGAATTTACGACTTTTTGTATCTTTTTAAGGGTTGTTGATGTTGGTGGATTTACCGGAAGAACGTGGCGGTGCCGATATTGATTTACGTTGGGGTGAACCTAGGGATTGTCATTTCCCGTTATTTCCAATACTCAAACCGTTACCATTTCCTTACATGGCGTTATTATACGGAATTATGTGGCTAGGTGGTTTAGTAATGAAGAAGAATAACCCCCGATTTATTTCGTATAATTTTAGGGGCGTTTGGTATAATGATCGGCTATAAATTTCGATTGAGTACCATTTTATTTGGAGTACCTTACTGGTATATTTTACTAATTGATAAATCATTCTGGAATAATCACAGTTATTTATACGGAATTATTACGGTTTTATTGATGGGTTCGTCAGCGAATCATTATTTGTAAGTTGATCAATTTTGAAAACTCGTTTAATTTAGTTTAAATAGTTCAGTTGATGGTTTATTCGATAAGAAGATAAGGAATTCTCATGTACCTTATTGGAATTATTTCCTATTGAAGTTCCAATTTTTTATGCTGTACTTTTTGGCCGGTTTAAAGAAAACCGACACGGAATGGTTGGAGGGTTATTCGATGACCAATCTGGGAACCCACTGGGTCTTCTATCCATTCAAGTACTAACAAATTTATCTGAAATAACCCGAAAAAATCGAATTATTTTAGGATAATCTTAACGACCGAACAAATCGATTATTTGGTGGTCCATTGGTTCGGATTCTTGTTAGATTTAACGATCGGTTTTTGGATGATTATCGAAATTACAAGACCTGTAGCAATGCTATTTTGTGCTTGTTTCCATTTAATGAATTCGCGTTTATTTAGTATCGGTGGCTATTTTCGAAGTATTTGTGTAATTTGAGAGTTATTCGAAAAATTTCAGGTATGTTTCCTTATGTGTGTTTGGCGACAATGCCGCTATTTTGCAGCGAAAATTGGCCAAGAAAACTACGAAATTTATTTATAAAAACCGATTTTAATGTAAATCCAAATAAGTCTTGTATCTATCGAGACGAACAAATCGATTGGAAACGGAAATTTGTAGTAGGTTTGTTAATAACGCATTCAGGTCTACAGGCGTTTCTACCTTATTCGCATTTTATAACAAAAGTAACCGGCTTAATGTTGTTATCATCAAATATTGGCGACGAATCTTCTAGGGTTACAACAACTGGACCAACGGTCTTTATGGTTATTCCTGGGACATGATGGTGCACTCTTGGGATACAGTTTTGGTTATTGTTAAAATCGTCGATAATAACTCCGGTGAGGAGCACTTTCTTGACCCGGACGCTTGGACTTTAAACGATCGTTGGAGTAAACATGCCGATATGTGCCTACAGTATGCTGAATGTTTGAAGCGTAACTTACTATACGATTTAGAAAGTAAAAATTTATGAAAAATAACGATTTGATATTCAAACGAATTCGTTTTCAGAGGCGAAATTTCAGAATTCAGGCAAATCAAAGGATTTAGCACCGAAACATATAACTTCTGAAAACATCTCAATCTACATCGACGTATGGTGTTCTTTAAATGGGCGTTTTCAACAACGAATGTACGATCCTAATTACGATTTATTGAAAGCGAATTGGTCGCCTTTTCGGCCGGTTGAATGGCTACTACCTCTACTAACCGAATACAATAATTTACGAATGCAAATCGATCAAATCAGTGACGAAGTTTATTCATGGTCGAACTATAGTGACGTTCTATTTGTGGCCGATTTTCCAGGTTAAACAATCATCAATCAATTATCACTATTATAAGGCTAAATTTTCAGGATTATATTTGGAAAATTACATCACTAAAGATTTAAGAAACGTTACACTAACTGTACTGGACGGTGAAGTTTTTTATGAAATAGAAGATGAGATATTGAATCAATCGTTCGGTGTAAAACTGCAGAAAGGTGAAAGTTTTCCCGTTGAAATCGGTGTTTTCCATAAAGTTCACACAATTAGTCCAACACCGTCATGTTTCATGTATGTTTATATAAATAAAACACGGGAATCTTTCGGTGAAGATTCGAATACTGTTGAAAACAAGAGAGAGATTATGTATTCACCGTTTCCTTTAATTGAAGACGTCCAGTACCGCATCGATGCCTTCTTGAGGATGTTGGGACACGTATCGAATGGATTTTTGAACGTTTTATACAATCGACCGATGATGCGGCGCAAACGAATCTTAAATTCACAATAAAATTAGTCTTAAAGTTGTATTTTATTTAGCTCTCTTGTTGAGAATTGTTGTCATTTTGTAGCGGTGCAACTCCTAAACTTTCCACGGTTATTCCGAAAGGTTTCAATTTTTCAGCAACAATAATTAGAATATCATTATGAGCTTTACAGACACTAGCCAATTCGTATTGTAGATCGTTAATTGTTGCATTTTTCCTCGAAAGAATCTCCTAAAATCAATCGAATTACACCCAAAATTTCAACCTACCAAATATACCTTCAATTTAGTGTTGAATTGTGATGCTTTAGTTGTCTGTGCGACTTCACTCAACATAATGTCTTTTAATTCAGCTTCTTGAGTCAATTGTTGAAGTTTTCTCTGTAATAAAACGTTTTTTTTGCCGCTTTTCTGTTGTATGTCCAAAATGGCAGCAACGAATCGTTTCTCGAATTTGTCTTTTTCAGCTTGTAACTACAAAAAAATTTCAATCACATAATTTTCGAATAATTAAAACAATACGTTATCGAAACGCAATTCAAGCGCTGAATATTTCAACATTAAATTATTCAATTCTTTTCGAGTCGATACCAATTTCAATTTTGTATTCTGTAAGGCGAGTTTGTCTCTTTCATAATTCTCCAATTTCTTTGTATAAGTAGCGACTTCAATTCGTGCATGTTTCAACGGTTCTGTTAATTTACGATTTTCAGCTGTAATGTCTGAAATTTGTTGCAACATTGACTCGTTTTGTTTCTTAAGCACTTCCAATTGCTCCTGAAACAAATCTACTTATTGTCTTGTATTTTTCAGCGAATTTAATTGATTACTTTGAGGCTACCAATAAGGGCTAAATTGTTTAAAATGAGATCGTTGTAGTAGTTTTTCAAATCGTTGTACGCCTGTTCATGGTGCGTTATCAAATCGTTGAGTTGATTATTTTTACGCTCTTCAGTTTCAGCCATCTCCATCCTGAATTTGTTGTTAATTAATTCAAGAAAATTAATTATAAAACTTACGTTAATTTGGTGTTGGTTTCCTGTTTGAGCGCTTCGAATTGTTTCTCATATTTCGCCTCAAGCTCTTTCGTTCTATTTTCAAATTCTTTCTGGGCATTACTAATACGTTCACTTTGTTCCGATTTTAGTTCTTTCATCTGTTCTTGATGTTGAAACTCCTGTTCGCGAAGCTTCTGCTTCAAATCCCTCCTATCTTTTATCAATTCTTTCTCTTGTTCGGCGTGATTATCTTGGGCTAATTTCAACGAAACCAAATACTCAGCTTTAGCATCTGTTAAATCATTTGAATGTTCATATTGTACGAATTTAATCTTTTGTCGTAGAAATTTCAATTCTTCCTCATTATTCTCGGTAGATTCTTCAATTTGGCGCTCTGTATTCCTGGAATTTTTCTTATTTGAATTGTTTAAATGTTAAATTTGTGCGTACCGAAGTTTGGCGCGACTTTCTTCAAGTTCAGATTTGGTAATTTCCCAAAATGTGCGAAGTTTGTCGCGGTCTAATTGAAAGAAATTGCGCTCTTCACGTTCACGTTCCAATTCCTCTTTCATACGCAAACAGAAGACTTCCAGTTGTTCCCTTGTCATCTCATTGGTGTCAACACCATCGATGACACCTAGAAATGTTTAAATCATCTTGGGGAAGGGTTTTTTGGATTTATCTTACCGATTGTGCCTTTTTGTTTCTTTTTTGGCGGCTAAAAGTACACATTATATGAATATTTCGGCTGTATTTCTCTTTAAAAAAACTTACCATTTTTGATGGAATATTAAAATTTGTCGGAAATGTTACTAATGTTAGGTAACTGTGGTAGTAACGGTTGTTTGGGTGATATTATTGATTAAAACTTCATTGCTCTTTAATTTTCTATTCCTATAATAAACTGAAAGACTTTCAGTTCGTTCGATATCAAGGTTTATCTCGCAGTTTTCCTGATTATTTGTTTAAAAGTTGCACGTTCGGTCTTGATTAGAATTAGTACGGTCCTGGTTGGAGACTGTTTTAAACTTTTATTGTACATAATCGGTTTAATTGTTTAATAAATGAATGGACACGTTAACAAGTCGACATTCATAAAGGTGAACGAGAAATCTAAATTGACTTTCGTGAGATGACCATGATTTCAATTATCAAATCGAAAAAAAATCTAACAAGATTCAATTTAGTTGGAAATTCAACAAATTATCGATGTATGGAGTCATATTTTCGTATTAATTTTGAAAATTTAACCGAAATAGAGGCGAACATGTGCCTCTCTATCTGAGCCCAGTTTGAATTTTTGCGCCAATTGAACAGGGCCACCATTTCCGACATTCCAAGAGCGTGCGTCCGCCATTATCGTTTGATACGCGTCGAAAATTGACACGGATTATTTGGAAAAATTGTAAGTGAAATTATTAAATATTTACTACAAATAAGTTAAATTTATAAAATTATTATATTATTTTGTTGATTATTGAATAAATATTATCAATTGAAATAATAATTATAAATTTATTGAAATTTTTAGAGATTTTTGGGGGAATTTTACCTTGGTGTAGGAATATAACACCTTGCAAAGAGTATTGGAGGTCTTTCCGTTTAACCAAAAGCAAGTGAATCATGTCAGTTAATGATAGGAGGTGAGTTTTTCTTATTTCGATCAATAATCAATTGTTGTTTTTAATTAAATTGTTCAATTAAACAATTTATTAGTTTTGCAGTTATTGATGGGATAATTTCAAAGCGAATAAATTGTGTACTTTTATTAGAAATTACAAACTATTTCGGCATGGCGAGATACAGCGAGATTTTTGTGCCAACATGGCGCATGAATGTGTTGTCTCGTTAGATTTTCTTAACAAATTTTCTATTAAAAAACGCCAGGAAATTTTCTATTTTTAATGAATAATTAACGCATTTATGACGTGTCGTATATTTGAAAATCTATATTGAGAAATTTCGGTTTTATAAGTCACATTTTCACCCACATTCACTCACACATACAATAGAGTGACGCCAATTTGACGTCCCGGCGCCGTCCAGTTTCAAGTGATCCACGTGAAAAAACCATGCCGATTTTAGAGTATTGAATTATTGCTTAATTCTTAATAATTCTAAAATTTTTCCTTTGTTCCCAATTATTAGAATTCTATATTTATTAAATTCTTTTATAATTGTTTGAATTCTTGAAAATTCGACCGTAATCGTTAAATTTTCTATTCTGTTAATTGTTTTATTCCATTTATTGTTTCTATTATTACATGTTCATTTCATATTTGTAAAGCAGAATTGTCGAATTTTACATTTCATAAATCCGTATTTTTAGAATCGTATCGAAAATTGTATAGGGATAAAATTTGGAATTCATTTTATCTCTGTTTATTTGTTAATGACTAAGATAATTTATAAATTAGCAATAGGACAATGAGTCACTATCTCTAACTATAATGCCCAAAAATTCAGCACATCGTTGTTTTAACCCCTAATTTGTTCCGCAAACGAATCATCATTTTTATGTATTTCTTATCGTTCAAAATAAATAAACGAATTGGACTCTGACTAATATAATTCATTGTAAATTCGTGTATGTAAATTTATATTTCCGATTGGTTGTAATCGATTATTTTTGTTGGTTTAAGTAGGGAAGACTGGGATAAAAATGGTCCCACTTCCGAAAAAGATACAGGCTATGATGGTCCACCGGGTATGGAACCGGATGGTGTTATTGAATCAAATTGGGAGGAGGTTGTTGATAATTTCGATGATATGAATTTAAAAGAAGAATTATTACGTGGTATATATGCTTATGGTTTTGAGAAACCATCAGCTATACAACAACGGGCAATTATACCATGTGTTAAGGGTCATGATGTTATTGCGCAGGCGCAATCTGGTACTGGTAAAACTGCAACATTTTCAATATCAATTCTACAACAAATAGATACATCAGTTAGAGAATGTCAAGCATTAATATTGGCACCAACAAGAGAATTGGCACAACAAATACAAAAAGTTGTTATAGCATTGGGTGATTTTATGAATGCTCAATGTCATGCCTGTATAGGTGGTACGAATGTTAGAGAAGATATGAGAAAATTAGAAACTGGTGTCCATGTTGTTGTTGGTACACCAGGTCGTGTTTATGATATGATTAATCGTCGATCGCTTAGAACAAATCACATTAAAATGTTCGTCTTGGATGAAGCTGATGAGATGTTATCGCGTGGTTTCAAAGATCAAATTCATGATGTCTTTAGAATGCTAAATTCGGACGTTCAAGTATAAATTAGTTAAATTTTTAATTAACCAATTCTATAAGTTGAAATTTTAGGTGATTTTATTATCGGCTACAATGCCTAATGATGTATTGGATGTGACAAAGCAATTTATGCGTAATCCTGTTCGTATATTGGTCAAGAAAGAAGAATTAACGTTGGAAGGTATTAAACAGTTCTTTGTTTATGTTGAAAGAGAAGATTGGAAATTGGAAACACTCTGTGATTTGTATGATACACTATCTATAACTCAGGCTGTTATATTTTGTAATACCCGACGCAAGGTTGATTGGCTCACCGAAAATATGCATAAAAGAGATTTTACCGTATCGGCTATGCATGGCGATATGGAACAACGAGAACGTGATGTTATTATGAGACAATTCCGTACTGGCTCATCTAGAGTTTTGATTACAACAGATCTATTAGCTAGAGGAATTGATGTTCAACAAGTTTCACTTGTTATAAACTATGATTTGCCTTCCAATAGGGAGAATTATATTCACAGGTACTTTACTAATATTTTAATAATGAGAAGGAAATTTTAATTATTTTGTTGGATGTCGTTAGGATTGGTCGTGGTGGTCGTTTTGGTCGTAAAGGTGTTGCAATTAATTTTGTAACAGAAGAAGACAAGCGTACGCTCAAAGATATTGAGCAATTTTATAATACAAAAATTGACGAAATGCCAATGAATGTGGCCGACCTGATATAAAAAAAAAATTATTATATGCAGTGTTGCTGTGATCCGACGTTGCCTAGGGTTTCCTTTGGTGTGAGTATTAGCTGTCCGTGCTCTATTATTGAACTGCGAATTAAATGCGAATATTGTGCGCCAAATCATCTCTTTGGGCTAGCGCCGTGTTCAACAAGCGCAGTGCTGCCTATAGCAACATAATATAATATTAAAATATTCAAAAATCATATAAAATTCTTTTGAGATAATAAACTCTTAAGTGTGTAAATTTTATATATTTGTCGTTTCTTCTCCATATATAGTATATATACATTACACTTTTTTTTAACTATTTTCCTTTCAATTTGGTTAATTTTGTAATTGTAATTGTTTAGTTTCTAGTTTTAAATAATAATAATAATAGCTATAAATTAGTAATTTATATTATTAATAAAAATTGTTGCGTTATTTGGCTATTCTGTATGGAGCTAAAATTGAATAACCAACAACTCCATTATGGGGGTTTTGTATTTATCGAAATTTGCCTAGCGTCCAAACAGTATTGCCATCTTTGCCGGGGTTTAGTTGGCTATTGGAAAGGTTTTTACAAATACCAGAGATTAAGGAGGAAACATCAACTTCAATATGTCAGTGTTTGAAATTTTGTATTATAATAAAATAAATCGGATAATTTAAACAAAAACAATTAAATCTAAACTCATTGAAATACACCTCTCCAACAACCACCAGAACCTCGGGTAATAATTTTATTTTGACAATCGATAACTGATGGTATTTTCTTTCTTTTGTGTTTTAGGCAGCAACTATACGTATGGGATTTTTTGGAAATAAAGATCTTTGTTCCACTTTAATAAGTTGAATAAGTGATTTTTGTTTTTATCCACCTAGTTGTTCCAACAAAACATCCTCTTTCTGTTCAATATTTTCAGTTTATATATCAATACAATAGAAGAATTAAACTTTATTTTTACATTTTTTTTAAAGACTGGTAGTTCAGCTATTATTAGTGATTTATAAGAGAAATGTAAAACCTTAATTGTAGAAAGTTCCACCGTTTGTAATTCTTTTTATAATTAATTATAAATATCTGTGTGTAGGTTGCATTATAATTTTCTTTTTTTGGTGAATATATAGAATTTGTTTATATGATTCGCTCTTGCAATAATAAACAAAAAATCTGTAATAAAGGGCTTTTTTTCATATCCATGGTTAATTTGGTGTTTGAATTCGTTCAAAATTCAAGTGTCATTTTCGAAATTGTCCCGCTTACATTTAGGGTGGAAATTTTCCGTGTATTGTCAGCAATTGTTCAGAGAGCGCATGCTCAACTGTCAATCGACATTTCCGTTGCCCCTGCTTCTGCTCAGTTGGAGTTATTCGGCTTCAGTTTGTTCTGCGGCTTTTACACACTTGTCTCATCTGGGGTAGATTTTTTCAGTAGTGTTTTGGCTCGTGTGTGAAGTGTTTTAATATTAATCCTTTTTTTGTATCTATAAATAAGTAAATTATCAAATTTAAACAAAATGAGCTGGCAGGATTATGTAGATAAACAACTTTTGGCTTCCCGATGTGTAACAAAAGCCGCCATTGCTGGACACGATGGGAATATCTGGGCCAAATCAGAAGGATTCGAGGTGAGTTCGAACGAAATAAATCGATAATTAATTGCCAATATTGGAAATTTTTGAATTTCGATGGAATTTTCCATTGACCCGTCATAATGATTAATCATATCGCTGCGATAAAACAAAAGACCGGGCTGGGCTTGGTCGAGATTTTCGCGTTTTCCTCAAAGAAACCCAACAAAATTCCCAAATCAATTGAAAATTTAAACTGGAATCTTTGTGAATTGTACGAAAATTGGTCAGATTTGGTTGTGGGACATGTGAAATTTGCCGAAAAAGTGCCGGCAGGATTACAAAATGGCCGCCACCAACGATATATGCGACGTGTAGAAATTTTAAGTTGCCCATTGTGTGTATGTTTGCGATCTTTTATCGTTAATTGAGCACAAGGTGTTTGATGGATTTTTCGTTGAACTATCAGTCGATAAAATCAACAATTTGATTTCTATGTCAATAGAATTCTTTGAATTTCAAATTGTTTCCAGTTGAGTATTGAGAAAATTTTAGGAATGCCGGTCGGTCGGTCTGTCTTCTCATTCCACACAGACACACCACACACAGATATAGGAGAGGAGACATACATAGTTGTTCTATAGGAGAGAACTCTCCGTCATCGTCATCTTTGTAAAAATAAATTACCTTCGCCTTTTTTGGATCGGATAGAAAATGCACCGTTTGACACACAACAGTATTCTACGACCTTTTTTCCCTCTCATTCTTCTCAAATTCTCATAATTATCGACACAGATTTCAAACCTGTTTCTCCTTCAAGTTAAACCAACTTGAAAGTTGTAGATTAAAATTCGTTTAATTACTAATTAAATAATTGAACGCTTTTTCGGTTTTTTCGATTTAATTACCAACTAGAATCGAATAATTTTTCCGTTCTGTTTATCAATTTTGATTGTGCTAATTGGCGAGACTGGCCATAGTACTCCCCTTGTTAATTATAACGTTATTACACAACAAATTGAAAAGTGGTTTGTTTGCAAAATTTTCTCATCGTGTTGATTGCAGTATGTGCAATTTACTTTGGTATTGATCGGTTTTATTATTCGACAACAACGGCCAATGAGCCCTCTCTTATATCCCACTGTTTCTCTCACTTTCATTAATTATAATAATACGTTTCATTATTTCGTTACAACGTACTTGATGATGGTGTAACCTTAACCTTCGACCGGCTGTTTATCAATGCTTCAGACTAAATTGGATTGTTGCACATTTGTTATAATTGGTCATTGGCCTTTCTATTATTGTTATTATTACTAGAAAAATAAACTTGCTAAGGTTATCCTATCCGAACTGTCTATTTGAAGGCCAAAATACAATAAAAAAATACGATATCTAAAATGATTCATATAAGCCCAAATAGTTTTAATTTAAGTGGTTTTATCAATTTTAGGTTGTCGTTTTAAAATGGAAAAATCCAACAAAATGGCAGTTAAAAGGAAATCGTTATCTTGAAAAGTGGTTGTGGTAAAATTGCATTTTTTTGATATTTCGACTTTTGTTCCACTTATAAAGGTTACAAGGGGGAATAGAGTGGTTTTTTTAAATGCCAACGAGTATAGAAAACTATATTCGTACTTTTTCCATTCAATAAATCTGTCCTTTGGATTAGACTTCGTATTTTATACACTTTGTTCAATAAATATTGATAATACTGGGTATAATTTTCTCTTGAGATCGGTACAAAAAGTCTTTATTGAAATGAACGTTTCAAGGAATAATAAAGGGCATTTTCTCAATTCTATCGTCCCTTACTGCAGCCGGGGTACTTAAAATAAACGATGCAAAGTAGATATAATGTTCTTTTTCTCAAATCTCACTTTGCAGTACGATTATATTTAATTCAGTTCAATCGAAAATTGTGCCTCTAAAACTAGGAATTTAATAGTTTTTTCTACATGTTTTCATAGACATCTGATTTAATTTGAAGCTATCGAATTTCAGGATTATTTACAAATTTACCACAACCAAAAGGTGTCTAATAGAAAACCATTAAATATCTGTCGACGGTGGTCTCCCTTTTCTATTAGTTAGAACCATTTATCAAACCTTCTAGTTGGGTAAATAGGATGGTATTGTATTCTTTACAAGAGGGTTTTATATGTTTTTATCTTCAAGTACAATTATTGATTTATTACAAGTATATCAAGCAAATTCTTTAAAATTGATAATATTAATATTGTTTTTAAAATGATTCAGTATTGTCATTAATTGGATGATGTCATTAGTATTTAGAATTCTAAATTTTTATTATAATGTTTTTCTATTGTTTCGTTTTATTTTTCTTAATAAGCATTTGTGTACAGCGTGTCTCACTCATAAATTTATAAACGATAAAATTTGTGAGTAATTCTAATGAGATTAAAATAATGCTGTAAAATTAACAATATTGAATGGAATATGTATCACGATAATTTCTCTAGATTTTTAAAAATTATTGTATTAAATTCCATAACATTTAATTTAAATAAATTTATCAAATAAATTTACATCCGTTTAACATTAAATATTAGAATTCTGTTATAATCATTTTATAGGATAAAATGGTTAGAATTGATGATGATATACCGAAAACAGGACGTAAGTTTGACAAGGGAGTAAAATGTGTATATGTCGTCTATCCATAATTGAACGGAAGCTTATTTAAAATAAGATAAACATCCCGCCAACCAAATATTTTTAAAACAATACAATATAATGATAACGTTTTAAATTGCTAAACAATTAATATAAAAACGCGACTTGCCTTTTATATTTCATTCTTTATCATTAGTCATAATTTAATTATTAATGTCGCCATTACATCGATAATTGAACAATAAGAATATGTAAATTTATTGTTGAACTAGACTTTGAAGCGTTCAATCAATATCTAAATAAAAATTACATGCAATAGTTTTACAGTAATTACTACAATAGAAAATGAAATTGAACTATTGATGTTTACTTTCATTCATAAATGTCCGACAAAAAAGTCAATAGATACTCACTTTTTCTTTGTTATTGATCGATTTTATTTAATAAAAAGAAATTGCTATTCTTTGATTAGTCCTTTATATGCAAACGTATTTTGTTGTCCATACAAATCGATGCTTATGTCAAGGCCTACAAATGTTAATAAAAGTGAAGATAGTCGCTCTCAGTAAATAGACGACATGCATTGTTTCCATTGTTTCGAATATTTAATGATTTTATTTATAAATATTTCTACATTCTTTATCTTCTAAAATGAAATAATGTGAATGACCGTATGTATACTGATATGTATGCTGGTAGGTCACGATATTCGACTTATTTTAGTTTTAATAAGTATTAAAATGTCTTGTAAATTTCTCAAGTAATCTAAATTTATAAATACAAGTTTTCCATTTATTTATTTTTTATAAAAATAAATTTTTACCCAAATACCGACAGTCTAAAATAAAAGTCTCAAAGTCTGCCAAAATATTTTGTCATTAATAGAATTATCGTTATTTCAAACTATGACCATTAAATATACATTGTAGTCAATTTATCAATTATTGATATTATAAAAATAAAATAGTATCTTTGTGTGGTTATCAGAGATCCATAAAGGTCATTAGAATAATGTGACCTTTTTGTGTGTATATGATGCAGTTTTTACCATGGAAAAAAGATGTCCTCCAGGGATTGTTTTTTTATCAACTTGTTTTCTAGACACCATTAAATTAGTTGTTATTATATACAAGGACAATAAACAGATTGGTGGTGTTATTTTCAGTTACCCTTATTAAGTTAGACACATTTATTCTTGTCCATACTGTCGTAATATTAGGAAGGATTTCAGTTGAAAGAAAAATTACAACGACAATCTAAAATAACCGTTGGTATATTTGTTTCAATTTTTTTGCATTTAATACTAATAGGGTGATCATTATCTGTTAACCAGATGTTTATATTTTATGTGTATTTATAACTTTATATGGAAAATACTTTAGAAATGAAGGCGAATTTAGTTGGTGTGTTAGTTTCATACGTAGAAAAAATTGAGCCAAGGGAATTATGATGCTTTTCTACTCATGACGATGACACAGGCGTCGATTCTATGACTCATTTAAAATTACACATATAGCATACCGAAGACGTAATTATATACATGTTGAAAATTTACATTTTTCATCTATAGAATTTTAATTATCAATATTAATCAATGCAAATTAAAGGAAAAGTGTATTTGATTAAAAACAATTATTTATAAATGCTTGAACATGAAAATAATTAAATTTACCGTTAAATTTAACATTAACAGTTAATATAACAGATGTCTTTTCCATTTTTAACCGTTGGAAAAAATTTTCGTTCTAGGTATCAAAAGAAGAATTAGCTAAATTGGTTCAAGGTTTTGAAAAACAAGATATCCTCACATCATCCGGTGTTACTTTAGCTGGTAATCGATACATATATTTATCAGGAACAGATCGTGTTATTAGGGCTAAATTGGGAAAAGTTGGAGTACATTGCATGAAAACGACACAAGGTAAATTTCAACTAATTTAAAAATAATCTTTTCTAATTGTTAAAAATTAGTGGCGAAAAAAAAACCGTTTCTGACGCAGCAGGAAAAATTTTGATTTTGGTTTCGCTGTCGGTTGCTTTAAATAATATTTTCGCTACCATATAATTAGAGATAAACTGTTGTTATACGGAACTGTTATTTTTTGTGTGGGTATATTTACTGTTAATGTCTTTTCTCTTTGTAAATTTATTAAAACGTGTTCATTAATTAACGTCTGGGTTGTTTACTAAATTTTTGTAACTAAGAATTATTCTACTTTAAGTTTAAGTATCACAATTTCAACTAAAAGAATTTGAATTATTTCCCTAATTGGAAGATTAGTTTATTTATTACGAAATTATTAAAATGTTTATCCTTATATTAGCACGAAATATTTCCAGTTTACAGTTTTAAAAATCATATAAGGCAAAAAGAAATTCTAAAATAACAATAATTTATCACACACACTGTAAATTTATTGTTGCATATGCCCTATATATATTTTTGTATATAAATTGGGTAATATTGATAATATTTTATCAATGTTATTGCTATATGCACTGAAAAAAATATTTATATCTACCTGGATTATTTCATACTTGCGGTTACTAAGCAAAATTATTGAGCCTTATCATTTTGTTGTATTTTTCCAAATTGTTCTTTTATCGTTCTTAACGATATATTTACTATTGATGATTTCAAGTAATTTTTGGTTTTCAAATAAATAAAACTGTATTTCAACAGAATTAACCAATTTCATGCAATATTTTGAAACGTAAATTCTTGATGAATTCATGAATTCATTGATGACTTTAACAGTTTACATAAAAATTTATTTTTAATTTTTCTAGGTTAGTAGTGTAATTACCTTCACATAAATTCGTTACAGTTATTGAACATTGCATGAAATTTTCAATTTAAGTGGTCCTTTTTTACTTTCTATAAATTTAATTGACTTTATACATTTTTAATGTTGTTTTAATTGATAGACTTGTCGAGTATGAATTGTCTTGAATAAACATGATTTTCATATAGTTTGTGAATATTACAATAACTAATTGTGGTTAAAATACAATTAAGATTAATTAATGTTTCTTTCTTTAATTTGCTATAGCTGTGGTAGTATCCCTTTACGAAGATCCAATCCAACCTCAGCAAGCAGCATCAGTTGTAGAAAAGTTAGGTGATTACTTAATTACCTGCGGATACTAGAGGTGAGTTAATGTTTAATTTATCAATAGAAATCTTCAATTATTCATATTTTTATTTGTAAAATTTAGGGTTGTTTTTTGTCTTCCTTTTCTCTGTTATTGTTTCAGATAGTGTGGGCCGCTGCAAGACAGCTACTGCCATGCGGCGACATAATATTATATTTAAAAAAAAGTTGTATTTTTTTCAATAATAACAGCGAACAGCAATGTTTATATCGAGTGCATCATCAGTATATAAAAGTTTTTTCAAATATAGGAACGATTGATTTTTTTTCTTTCTTTTTTTTTCGAATTGACAAAATTACTTGTAAAGCGGTCATTAATCAATTATTTAATTATTTTCTTTGAATTGTCAGTGTCTCCGCTGTAGGTTATTTTATAAGCATTTTTTAGGAGAGATAAAAAAATAAGAATGAAAAGAAGCACAGTACGTTCCTTCATCCATAAATATTTTTTAATTGTAAATGTTTTCAAATTTTTGTTTTGGCCTTTCAAAAAAACAAACTAGCTTTAAATTAAGTGCTTATAAGGTAGTCTACTTTGGGTTAATTTATGATTTTTCTAGACTGTGGTCTCAATATATTTACTATACCCAATTAATTGTTTTTTTAGGGATATAATTAGGATACCTTTTTAAGTTGATCATGCAATTTTTTCGATCGCAGTGTGATCCGTTTTTCGGATTATATTACGATTCAATATTTTTTTAAGAGTTTTAAAGTAAGCATTTCGTATTAAATAGCTCTTCTTATACCATTGCTATCTCTATAAAACAAAAACAAAAAACAAAAAAAAGTAAAATATCTATTTGATACTGAAAAATTACAGTTAGGGTTTTTTAATAAAAAAAATCTCTAGTCCTGCTGTTCTCTTCTTTTAAAAAAAAATGATTTCAAATCCTTATAAAGTCCTTTAATGCTTCGTTAATACCAGCTATTCCTTTCCTAATCGATAGTGTATGAAATTGATGTGGAAATTTTATCCATATGTGCTATATTTGGCCATTAAAAAGAAACCTTGTTTTTCGGAAAAGACGTTTTTACAAATGCACAAAACGGTGACTATGATGTGTCTTCATTAACAAACAAATAAAAAATGGTAAGGTTTTATATTTCATAACTTGATTTTTCTACGCAATAGTTTCACATTGTTCAGTTCTGTATTCTTGCTTGTTCATGTCAGTAATCTTGTGCTATATGATTGGTGTGAATTAGTCTAATATCTGTCTATTCTAGCTGTTTAAAAAAAAAGTAAGATCTATAAATTCAGCACTAGTTTCATTAGAACACTCGGTTCTTCAAGGCGATCGATTTGTTTCTTTCTTAATAAAACAATTTGTGATAATTTTAGGATTAGTAGATAGATTTTTCACCAATGTTTCTTCTTCCTTTTAGGACTATTACACCAATCAAAAATAAGAGATTTAAATAAAATTAAAAAAAATAAATTTTGGTATAATTGAAAAAAAATGCAACGAATCGTATCTGTAGGGCAGGTACGATTGTTGTAATGCTGCTGTAATATTGTTGTAATGCGGTTAAATGCTCATATTGTCCTTTTTATTGTAAGAAGAAAATTAAAAAAAAACGGTTATTTTTACCTCTTAATTGAATGAAAAATCGAGAGAAAAGTAGCTTTGTAAAGTTTTTCTGATATAATTCGCGAGGGATATTGTGTATTTAAAAGAAAATCATGAAAAAAGTAATAATTAAACATAATAAATTTGTATTATATAAAAAAAAAAACGAACAATAAGATTTTATTTCTATTTCCCAATCACGTACCTCCTCAGTGGTTTGTGTGGCATTTGAACGGATGTGGCCGACGACATTTCCGGATAACCCCCGTCTTAATCCGATAATAGTTTTTGCCTGTTTGTTTATTATCAAATTTAATTTATCTACGGTTTATCTTTAAATTTGGTTTGTTTCTAAATTAGTAGGGTGGATTTGTTGTCTATTTTAGTTTTATCAAATCCCTATATTCACGCTTGAAATTCTTGATATTCTAGGCACATTCAACTGGATTGAATCATCTGAATCATCAACTGACTTGTTTTAGGTAAGTGAATTCTTCGAACATTAGTTAAGGCGACGAGAGAGGATGTGGATGTTATTAACATTCTATTTGAAAAAGGTGAATTCTGTTGGATTAGAATAAAATGGGGAGTAAATGCATTCGTGTGAAATGTACACTGCTGACTACGCCCTGTACACACAGAGCGATATAATGTCTGGATCGATGCTACAGACGCGTCGCTAGTTACTATGAGGACTTACTCCCGGTTAGTGGCCGTTTGATCTGACTCGTCTCGTTTAATTAAACGGAAAAAATTGCTACAAACCGGGGAAATCCCATTAAATTAATTACAACAAACATGATTTGAGTCATTGTTGTCTACATTGATATCGAAATATTTCAAGGGCGAATTTTCGTAGGTGTTTATAGTGCTTGTTGATTTTCAAAGCGTTCCTTCAAGACGACTCGTTTTAAAATGGCATTTACAAAATAAATCGGAGAGTTGTCTAGAGGTTGTTTAAAACGGATCTTGATAGATTGAGTTATCTGAATTACTTTAATGAGAATTTCTGATACATGTAAATTAAACTATGTAGAAGATTTACTGTCCTCAACGGTGTTGTTATTTGCTAGATTACATTACAACTAGCCCATCATTGACGCTAATGAATTAACACCTCCAACTCGTGTGGGACGACAATTTCTCACTTCTAACCTTTATTGAAATATCCATTTCGATTTAGTTTTTGTTCTGGAATTTCGTTATCTGACTCTTAAAATCAATCGAATAGATGAAGCAAAAAAGTGGTAGCCTCCTACAGTTGTCAGTCTTGATTTTTTCTGTGTTATATAACTGGAAACCGAGATTTGAGAGGAGGACAACAGCAAAAAAACAAGAGTACAAACGAAGGACGTTGTTGCTATACGAATCACAATAGCAAAAGAGTCTGTTGGCTGGACCAAGTTCATAGACCTTCGCTCTTCTCTCCTCACACACACTCACACCGATAATATACAAACCTGATCTATACAAAATCAACAACGTGGTTGGATAAAATGAACAAAAAGCCCACCTTCAATATTTGTGTATCAATTACGAAGAGACAGGTACGAATTTTATCGTTAAATAAACTTTATTAGAATCAAAAAAAACACACATAAAACTAATAAATAATTAAAAAATAATCATAATATACAACTATACAAAATTTATTGTAATTGAAGAGAAAAGAAACTTGTAAAAGAACGATTGAAAATTCTTCATTCCACAATAATCACGTAAATAAATTAGCCTGAAAATATCTACAACTATTTAAACATTAGGATTGTTGTGCTTTTTTTGTTGTTAGCGATACAAATAGTAATACTAATCGGTTAGAAATTATTAATTATTATAAAAATGTACACAAAAACTAATTAAGGTATGTTTGTTGTTTATGCACTACTATTATACCAGATTGTGTTGTTCTTGTATGGGGGCTCAGAGGAACACAGGTTGATCGTGATGAATATGATGATGATATAGGCCCGGGTACAAATTTGTATACATTTGTTTTATTGCTGCTCGAGAGAATAGTGACGTGAACGTTTCCAAAAACTTTTAAAAAAACCCTTCTTCTTGTGCACTTCTTCACCTGCAAACCAAAAAAAAACAACACACATTTTAGTGATGAGTAATTGTATGAAACGGATCTTATCGGAACGTGTCAATTTCCAACACTTAAAGTGATTGATAGGGTAAACAATTCCTAGTATTCGATATTTTCGATTTTGTCTATATTTGTTCGAATCCATTAACATTATACCGGGTGTTTCATGGAAGACTTTAAGGATTTGTAGGCTAGTCCTTGAGCAAAATTGGAACTCTGTAGCTCATGGGAAATTGGTGAGAAATCGGTCTGATTTGATGATGTTTCCACCAATTTTTCCAAGAGTTACGAAGTTCTAATTTTGGTCAAATATTCCCTACAAATCGTTAAAATACCACTATAGATATTAGAAATATTTGCAGGTGTTTGCTAATGATTGAAACATCTAAATGGAATCAATTTTGTTGGGGAAAATTCACTAAAGTTGGATAGGACTCGGTTTATTTCCCATTAATGGCAACTTTTAACTTCTCGTTAACAATGGAAGGCTTCTATTTTTTGGTTTTGATTTGTAATACGGTGTAAAGGTCTCTAATTCACTGTTGAATTGAATATAAAGTAGGATAATTGATACAAATGTAGAATCTGAAATTTAAATCTAATTACGGGATGAATTAATCATTGCAGTAATAATAAGATTGCGTGCCGTTCAATGGAAATTACAACAATCAATGATAGAATTTCATTTGTTAAGTCGTACCACTCAGAGTACCACTAGCACTACCAAAGAATTTGCATACGAAATTTGCAGTAATGATAAATTAACGATGCACTCATATTTTAATCTCTTGCTTACACTGTAAAAATTACAAACTAAGTACTGATAAGATGCAACGTAAATTAGCAAATAGGCCTTATCAGATAAGCGGATATTCTACGAAAATGTTCAAGTTCCAGCAAAACAAAATCGAAAAACTTGCTAGGTTTTAAGTAGATCGTAATCCTATTCTTGTTCGACCTCCCCTACTTTGAAAATACATTAAGATTGAATTATTTATAAGTCGAACACACCCAAAATAGATGATTTACCCTGAGAATTGGCCCTGTTTAATCTTCTAAACGTAGAAAAACCATTGTCAAAATCTAGGCTTGTTTATCAAACAAAAATTCCAAATGAATTATAAATTAAACCAACCAACACACAAATAGAAAGTTTAATTAATTTAAAAAATATTTTTTTCTAAATTATTAATATTGTCATCATTCATATACGCCCTGTTGCTAACTACTCTCCCTTTCTATATTGATCCGCCAGCAATTTGTATGGAGGAATCAACGGTACAAGAACATGGGCGGTGGCATTACAATAATTTGAAAAGAAATTCGTATTAATAATAAATTTCAAATACAAGCGACATTTAGATGGGGAAATGGACAACGATTGTAGAATAGTGTTGGGAAATTTAGGCGCGGTGGCCTAAATTGGGTACAATCAAAATAACAACTATAGAATTTTGGACAATTTCAACATTTCCAATAGTAAATTCGATTTCGTATCAGATAAAAAACGATAGCATTTCATTTGAAATGACCATTTCAGGAAATCGATGTACGATAATGAAATCGACAATATGAATGGTCGACACTATCTTATTGTAGTTTAGAGTAAATTTAACAAAAGATTCTATTTCCGAATGGACAGATGTCTTTGTGAAATGATCTGCTTCATTGAACAATCATTTCTTGTTCACTAGAAAATCCATCAATGAATCGTAAACAATTTTCGCCTGGTTTTAATCGTCAAACCGTTTCTCTTCTTTATTTGATTCTTATTTTTATCAATAAAGAGTAGAAATGTTAAAAAGTGTAATAACAGAAACGCAATCGGAAATAGATTTTTTTTAATTTACTTCAACAAAGCTGAAAGGAAATGAATAAAATTTTTCGTTAATTTTCTCGAAAACTAACGGGTCTGCTAGAAAATCACTAGAAGATTTGGAAGATGCTTTCAATTTGTTATATGCTTTATGAAAAATTGGGAATTTTGGCTAAATTAGAGGGGAAAATATGACAAAATATAATAAAACATATGCTCCTAGAAGTGCTCTTTCTAATGCTACTAGAATCATTACAATATCTCATCAAACAAAGGAGAAATCGATTGTTAAAACTTAGCAATTCGGACCTGCAAATTTCAATAAATTCGTCTTTCTCGTATTTTAATAATGTCCGTTATATTAACGTTGAAAAGATGCGAAAACAGAAGCAGAAATAGTTGTCAAATTTCGCGGAAATTCCGCACTTACGGAACTAGAATTTCAGGCCAAATTCTTAATCGTTTCTAAAGCGTCAGTGAAAACTGAAAAGTCATCAATTAAAAACGAGGTCTAATTTATTTTTATCTTTTATCACGCGGCCAGATCTTGGACTTTTACGAAAATTTGTTAACGTGATCGTTTGATATTTCACGATTTCTCACTTGAAACGTTTTAAACAACTGGGGAAAATAATCTTGATTAATAATCTTTGACCATTATTGTAAAAATACGATAATTGTGAAGAAACAAACGTGATTACGTAAAAATTACACGCTTAACAATGTGTTTATCGAGCATAACGATTTTTATAGTCCACGACTAAACAAAGATGAAATCAATTTGAATTGTACGTTAATGATTATTCTTAAATTATTTCAGTTAAAAATTCAGGAAATCCAACTGAAACTCGAAGCAGAGCGGTCGAATCTAAAAATATCTTCAGGTTTTTCCAATGGGGAAAGCGACAAAATTATTTGCCCATTATTCATATTCCAATTGTAATTTTAAACATACACCGACTTACCATTGGCATTCTCAGGAATGGTCGGCGAGACGATTTCTTTATCCTTCCTTGGTTCCTTGCCATTATTTCCTGTAAACCGGTAAAAATAATTCTATTAATTCAATCATTGAAGGCTTTAAATCCGTCATTTCCGGAGAGTTTAATGATTTTCGTCTCTAATCTAAAAAAGCAGACATTTCCGTTCAATTTTAATGATTTTACATAGGGGTGACGGAATTTAATCAATTTGTGTGTATCCAAAATTTCCATGAATCTGTGACGGGAAGATTGACGATTTTTATATAAATAACTATGCGGTAATTTGGAAAATCTTTCGAGACGGTGATTAGTCACCTCATTGAAATGAAATCGGATTCTTCAAGGTGAAATCGTTCGATAATCAATTTCGATTCGATTTAATTCAATTAAAATAAACGTCGCGCCATCTAGTGACAGTTACGTTGACTTTATTACAAATACCTATAGTTCTCTATTTAGATTGTTTCAATTAAATCGACCTAGATGTCGTTGGGTGTTTTAATATTGGAAATTTGAATTACCTTTGCGTATCAACAGACTAGTGACCCTCCGTAACGCATCCCTGGGCGATCTCTGGAAGAATTTCGGCGTTAAATTCGGCGGTAACGTGAGCGGCTTCCTATTAGATTCCCATGGATTATGACCGGAAGCCATACGATCTAAATGTTCAATACTGGCCGGTCTTCTATGTCTCTGTTTCGGATACCAACCCCGGCCCGGTCCGCCAGCTAAACGCAACAATTCCGCACCGACAATGGCCTGTTCTAATCCCGTATTGGACATGCCCCGGCGATAACCGCCAGTTGACATATTACCGATCGTATTCAAACTGCTCATTGTATTACTTTGACGTGGTGCTGTTTGATTACCGCTCGGTATATCGGGGGCGCGCCGATGGGGCGTTCGCGGTATATCACAACCTCTAGCGAAGATCGGTGTTTCCGGTAAACTACAAGAAGTTTGTAAATGGTGTTGTTGTTCCTCTTGTGGACTATGCGATGAACGTTTCTGGTACGGTCGTCGTTTCGAATCTTGCAATTCTATCGGCAATGTACGCCGTTCAGATGGAATGTTTCTATTAGACGAACTATAAAAATGATTTCGTCTACCTCTACTATAATTCACGTCCATTGAACGTGTCTTTAAACTATTCGTTACAGTCTCACGATGTGGAGGCACTGCAGGTGGCTCATTATTACTAGCGGGCAATGTATCAGCCCTAGTCTTTTGTAATGGATGGACGATTTCCGAATATTCGTCTTCATCTTCTTCAACTGGTGACGGTGGTAATGGTGGGAAATCATGTTGTAAAACTTCCACACGTACTGGAAAATCAGCAGAAGTTGATGTTGGTAATGGACGATTGTCTCTATTGTCTCGTTCACGATCACGATCACGTTCACGATGTGCTATCAACATCTCTTTGGCACTTTCCGATTTTTGTATACCGTTTCGTTTGATTGGAAAATGTGCACCGCCTTCAATCAATAATTGACGGTAATATTCTTCTGAACGTTGAATCTCATTGTGACTACTCGATTTTTGTAGATCGTTTGGTTTATTTTTGGTTTCTCTTAACGGTTTCGATGGTGCTTTCTTTCGTTCTTTTTTTGTTAAACTTTCAACTCCATTCAAAATACATTTATCATCTTGTACAACTTCAATATCCCTTCTTTCTAGTAATTCGCTAATATTCTGTTCGATTTTTCTTAATGGTGAAATTTCAGCGCTCGGTTGGGAACTTTCAGCATCTTCTTCCTCTTCAACGGTCACATCCAATTCTCTTCTTGGTGTGAATTCTTCAGCATTCAAACTAGGTAGTGAGACTACTCTAACAATTGGCGGTATATGTGCATTTAAATCAGTAGTTGATTCAACAGGTGGTGCATTATAATCTTCTATAACACCTTCTTTGATTAATGATTTAATATTATCGAATGTTGTGCTATGTTTTTTGAATTCTGTACCGTGTTTACTAGGTGTGCTCGATCTAGAACTAGATAAATCAACACTAAGTCGCGACGGTGAACTGCTCAAATCTTGACTTAAACGTCGCGCATTGTTCAAATCCAAACTATAGCGTGATTTCGGTGAATTCAATTCTTGACTTAGTCTTGAATGTGGCGTACTCAAATCTACACTATATCTAGAATTCGGTGTGTTCAATTCTCTGCTTAATCTACAATTTAAATCTGTACTATATCTGGATGCCGGAATACTCAAATCTGAACTCAACCTTGAATTGAGTGAAGAATTGGAATTGACAGAACTACCCATATTTAATAAAGTTTTACGATCTTTCCTACCACGTCGGATAATATACGTACTTGTTCCTGATATATTATTCGTATTCAATTCCGGTGGCAAAATAACATGATCGTCTGAATCGGAGAATGGTGATGTTACTTCATCTTCAGTTGTACAAGGCGGCGGATCCGGCCAATCTTCCAATTCTTTCAAACGATTCGGAATTGAACTCGTACTAGAATGCGAACCGGATTTCCGACGTCGCCGTCCGATCACCTTCGTACTGCCAGGTGTTAGAAGGCCATCATCATCATCTAATGGCACCTCCCAGGCAATACTGGCGCGTTTATTGATAACCGTCGGTGGTGGCGGCGGCGGCAACATCTCTTCCAACGAATCATCAGAGAAATGTTCATCATCAGCCAATTCACTCAACGGACGTAGAATTGTATCATCTAAATCACTAGATAGATTGTCTTCGCTGTTGCGCCGCTTCACCTCCCGGTGACGTTCTAGAGCTGTGGCAATTGTACGCGGCGGTACTCGAGTTGGTGACGTTAACGGATAGATACCGGGCTGGAATGGTAGACTACCGAAACGGTAACCGGGCGGTGGTGGTGGTGGATTCAATGTGAAATCGTTATTCTCCCAACCGTAGGGACGTTGGTGGCGAGTTTTCGGCTAAAAAGAAATCTATCATTCAATTATTTAATTTATTATTTAAAAAGATACCAAAGTTGTTTGCGTTGCGGTATGTATCGGATCAGGTGGAAGACCATTAGAGGCTGGCGTATTTTGGAACTTTTGCGGTGGCGGTATTGTTTCAATTTGTTGTTGTTGTTGTTGTTGGAATTGTGTTAGAGGAAAACCTCGATTTCTACCGCTATTATTGCTAGTTTTCGGCCGATGAGCTGGTGAAACTCTGCAAAAAACAGGAGATTATTAATATTTGTTGGAAGTTTTCGATTAGAGATCGGGCGTAAGCGTTATTTATTATGCAGTATAGCCGCCGGTCAACTATCAAAACTAAACTTTTATTGTTTTATTTGAACAAGCTTGATGAAATTGACGGGACAATAACAGCAATGCTGTTTTGACAAAAGTTTGGTAAATGTTTGCATCCGATGTTTTATTCGAGTTTTATGTATTTGTCAGGAAAAGGAAATACACATGAGATTTATCGAATACATTATGATGTCTGGACAACAAACTGTCAAAAGAACATTGTAGCATGACATTTTATCAAACTATACCAGAAAAAAAGTATTACTTTGGTAATAGTGTAGCGATAAGTCTTTGTGCTTCTTCCGGTGGCGGTGGGAAATCGTCTGGATCGTGTGGATTAGTGATAGGTGGTTGTTGTGTAACATTTTCATGGTATACGGGCACTTCAGCTAACGGTTTGAAGGCCAAGTTGAATTTCGGTTTACGTCCATTCATACTCATATAACCATCATCCTCAGATTGATGTCCTAAGGAGGGACTTTCATCATCCGGAGTTGACGATACATTTCCCGTTGTTGTTGTTGAGGTGGATGTTGTTGGTGCCGTTACTGTTGTATTCGTGCTAGCTTGTCGTAATTGTGGTGTTGACGTTGATGTTGTAATTTGTTGTATCTAACATATAAAAATACAAGTTTTCTTGTATAGAATACAATTTTAAAGGCGATCGAAACTTACATTTTGTATTTGATTAGCATTCTCTACATCATCGAATTCGGATAGGACACGATCAAGCAGCTCGATCGAACGTTGAACATCATCACTACCACTGAAACAGAAACAACAATTTTAAATATTTCTATATTTCGGTATCGAATAAACATAAAAACAGCAGTGTCATCAACATTTTCTCATATTACTATACAAATCCTAAAATGATGTAGCGTGAAAATGAGAGAAACGTCGAGGAGAACACAATAGAAAATGTAAACTACATCCAGCTTTTACGAATCAAAAATCCCTGGGTGTTTTCTGGAAAGATACAGAAAAGACGAATGATAAATACAAGCGGTAATGTCATCTTTTGGTTGGGGTGTTATTGCACACTTTCACAATGGCTGAAAATAAAATACAATACAGAATCCGTGTGGACAATATTGAAAAAGATTACAAATTAGTATTTTGTTATTGTACAATTTTTACTACCGAATCGCTGGCAATACAAAACGGATCCCATTTATTATCAACCCATATGTTGTATAAATATAATCGGTTAAGCCGATTCTCCCATTGTATTACAACTTTGATATTTATCCGTAATTTTAGGTGAAGATTAGCGAAAATCTATCAATCAGAGCACGATTAAATTCATCAATGCGTTAAACTGGTTTTTCTCAAAAACAATACGTTCTATTAATTTCTATCTGAAATGGATTGTTGTCAAGATTTCGATAGTTTTTGGTAAATTGTAGGAAAAACCCAGGATATAAACAATGTAGCTAGTGAGAGGAACAATTAATTTAGTTGTTACAGTTTCTTTTTTACCCGAATCCGTTGTAATAAATAACTCTCTGTCAAGTCAAATGGATAACAACAACAACACACAGGAAGTATCGTTAATGATGTAAGTAGGTATGTGATGATGACGATTATTGATGTAGCGTATTGTAGAAAATTAAATAAAAAAATCAAACATTGAAATTATTTAATGTTAAACTTCCTGTTTGTTTTTTTCATCTATACATGAAGGACGTGATTGGAAGTCCGTAAAAAGTGGAGGATTTAATCAACGATTTCTCGCTCATTTTCCAATGAAAATTCAAAATTTTGGGCTTGTTGGCAAAAGCATTTCAAGCCGCATTAAAGGAATTTTATAGTTTTTGAAAACGTGGAAATTTTAAGTTATAGGTGAAAATCTAGAAGCAAGTTGTTTTTAAAATATTCCCCCATAACTCAGCTAATATCACTTTGTTCGCAGTAAATTTGAAGAGCTTTAAAGTATGCAAGACATATTCCAATCGACTCGGCTAAAATTGGGGGAGCAACGATTCTTAATAGAACATTATTAACAATCAAAGATAACAATAAAGTCAATAAATCTGGAATTATTGAAAAATTTTCTTGCAAGCAACTGATGAATCAGCACTTGAAATTCTTGTTGAAATCAATCGCAACCGAAGAGCTTTATTAAATTTCAACAGCACCCAGTAAGTCCAGATGATTGTGGGGTTGTAAAACTACCAATAAATATAAAGTATTGAACGTATATTTTGGATTTTTATGAAATTTTAGGAAACAACATTCAAGTCTTGTCAAAGGTGGGTTTTCTGAACTTTGAAATGCCACCGAAGTATACTCGAGTAAGTTGAGCATAATTGCGGTAATGTTTTTCCTTTACGAATTAATCCTCTCTTATTGCCAGTGCAGAAAAACTTCAATTTTATTAAAAATGTCAACTGTTTATAAAACGACTAGCAATTGAAACTAGAAACATTCAAAGAAATATGTTATTTTGCAACTTTAGCGAGGTAATTTCTAGTCAGTAGTCGTATTTATTTTGTAATTTAATTAAAATCGTTCGATGTCAAACTGTCGACCCTCATTCACTGTTTACAATTCAGTCACCCAAATCAGGCTAGATAAAACATAAATCCTATCCATAGACCCAACGTCTATTATTGTAGAAAATTTCACAATAGTATTATGAAACTTATGGATTTTTTTCTCATTTGTACAAAACATATGTAAAAAGAATCCAACAACGAATGCACAAGTTTAAAAAAGAGAACATGAAAAATTTACATTGACTCCCTAGTGAATTTCAAATATCTGACACATAGATTTTCTCTATTGTTGAACCGGCGAATAACACACGAAGAGGACGAAAAAAGTGTGTTATAGACGTACCGTGAATAGTTGAGGAGCTGAACAAGAACGAAAGGAAAACTATAATCAATCACCATGTGTGAAAGTCTCACTACAGTGGACAGGCTTCTTGTATCTAGCCATATGCGGCTTGCCTTCTTGTTCTTGTTATTATTGTTGTTACATAAAGAACTATCAAATTGTATTAAATATTGCATGACACGATGAAATATTATATCGAAAGTAATCCAAAACTATCGAGTTAACAAAAAATTCATCGATTTCCTACTAAATCCCCAGTAATATTCGATAAAAATGTAATCGAAACAACCAACCAAAGGGTAGAAGCGGGCAAAGCGACTCTAGGACAGCTGATAACCGGTGATGAATCTACCGGCCCTATTCCGCAGCTTTCACCCTTCTTTCTAAACGATTTTTAGTACACACACCATCCCCTCGTTGAGAAGAATTATTACTGAACATAGAAATAAATCCATTCTTTTTTGTATTTAGCGAATGGTGTTTTTTTCATATTTCAATCACACTTTTGTTTAATTGAATTCCCCATCTAGTATACTTTTTTTCATAGTAAATGATGCGGAAATGTTCATTATATTCGACATAATGTGGAAAATAACACAGGCGAAACGGTAGAAGAATCGGTCGATTTTTACTGTAACTGACACACGATCATTAGCTGGCGGTTCTTTTTCCACATTTAATTACTTGAGTTTTCTTTCGCTGGAAATGATCAAGTTTGATCGACCGTCTGTAAATAAATCGCCTGTCTGCTAAGCTTATTGATATTTGAGTAAATAAAAGGAACAATGAACTGTATAAATAAATAATTTTCGATCGAATTTCCCTTTCTGTAGAAAAACAGTCGTAAAATAATTCTTTACTGTTATAAAATTCAATGTTTATCGTTGTTTTCGTTTTTAACAATTTGCATATTGGTGAATTTCACAAATAAATGTCAAATATAATGAAAATGTAACGCTAAAACACGTGTATATCCTCTCAAGTTTTATACCTTTGAGTATTCGTTTCGGAATTAGTCTCTTAGGAGTCTAGTTGCTATTATAAAGAATATTGCCATTTCAACATTTCTAGTTCGGAAATAGACTGATTATTCTACACACGCTTTCACGTAAATCAAATAGCGTTGATATTTCGATTATACGAAATGGTTTTTGGTTGTGACTATCTTATTACGTCTCGTCAATGACAGAAACGATGCATCCGTTGATGGATTATCGATTTTTGATTCGATATCGTCAATAATAAAGCTGCTATCGGTTTCTGTAAAATTATAAAGTTTCGCTTCTGCCTCTATTTCCGCACCTTCTTAAGCGGCTATCTAAGGAAAATTACTGTTTCCGCACCTTTTTAAACTCGAGGACTCACACTAGAATTTTTGTTCCATTTTGTCCGATTCAATTGCCGATACCTCCCTTGTTTAATGAGATATTACAATGAATCTAACAGCTTTAGAGAGGGGTCTTTAGGGGCGTTTTTGTTTTGGAAAATGTCGACTGAATTCTGAGTTACAGAGAATAATCCTCAAATATATGTTTTGTTATATTTTTTTCGTATTTTTCACTATAATTTGACCAATATTATCGACTTTTAAAGGATTTTTCTAACAATGTATAGTAAATTGGAAGCGTTTTTTAAATCTCTCTGAAATTTTCCAATGAGCTTGATTGTTGATAGTTTCGAGATGTAACGGTCTAAAATTCGGTTAAAATCGTACATTTTATTTCTTTTAATTCCCTATTGATTGTTGAACCGGAAGAAATTCACCTTCAACTCGACGATTTTGCAAAATCTATAAACGAAAAGTAGGATTTACTTTATAAATCTTTCCTCATCATTTCAAATCACATCAAGCAAAACTTTGGAGGTAGTCAAAGCGAGAAGAGGGCATGTATAATTAAAAGTTCATGTGACTCTAAAATTTCAATCAGATTCTACTTATCTGCCGAGATAAACGTGGAAATTTTGCTGATTTTATTGCTACTAGAATCGATTCTGGATTTACCAGATCAAAACGTGAAAAATCTAAAATTACCGATGGTTTATTTTGTTTTATAGGTAAGAAAGAGCGGAGAATCAACTATCGTAAATGCGACCGGCTTAACAAACTGGATTTTAAAGCAACAGAAGTGCTAATAAAATGTTTGAAAATATATTTCTTCCTCTACTGTTGGCATTGAAATATCGCTAGAATTTGTATGAACTGGACAGATTTCGTTGTAACTTTGTAATACTTTCAGTATTAATCGAAATACAGATTCGTTGTGTTTATTTTCCATCAGCTTACAATCTTTAATTTCGTTAGATAACTCCAACTTTCAGTATTTAGAAAGTTTTCAAAGTCTTAACGCAAAAGATTTAATTGATCAAGTTTGTTTGATTATAGGAGGAAAATAGAATTAAATTAACGATAACCAACATCAGCAATATGTGGAAAAGTGAACCCAAACAATTTCAATCTGAAATCCAAATGTTTATTGTTTGAAATTCAATAAGAAAGTTGTGTAAATTTATCGTTGTCTCCGCTGTAAAACTTTGTCTTTTTTCTACATAAAAATTCCAAAAACAATCCGAAATTGTTCGATATTCATAAAATTATTGCTGATAACCTAAAATGAACTTTATCGAATTTGTTCGATTTTAATATTGTTAAAAGTTTCTCCACCGATGTTCAATTCTCGTATTTTTTGTCGACTCAAATAGATTTTTAATAGCACAGCCAGTAAGAAAAGTAATTTAGCAGTTTAATAAAATATCAACCGAACATTCCCTCGATATTAATTGAAATTGCGGTCGATATGGAATGATAATATGGGAAATTACCGGAACATTTGCAATATATACAATTATCATGTATGAGGTACATATCCGGCAGCTACAATAATGATTTCAGTTGGCAGTCTTGATGACATTGTAATGGTGTATATTTTGTTGTTACGACTATCTTTCGGTTTCTACGGTAATGCCCCCATTTCACTTTTATATTTTCTAATAGCAAAGCATTAGAGCGGCAAGATATACTACGGTGGTGGGAAATAAGTATGGGTATGAATATTAAATCTACATTGGAAATTATTAATGACGATCCTATGGAAATCCGACAATGGGCTTTTATTTATTGAAAAGGGATTTTATCGGATCGTCGTGGGGGTATTTCGTCGAATTGCATTAAAACAAAACCATATTGAAAGAAAATTTTGTTATACAGCCAGGATCACTTTAAAATTAACAGTTCCTATAGCTTTTGTAATTACCAGGCGATTTCAAAATAATTTCAAGGATCTATAGGGTAGTCCTTAGGGGACATTATAGCGATTTGAACAATATTTTCCAATTCGCTCGGTAATTCGAGGAGGTGTAAGAGCCAAAACCGGTAGACTCGGAGTACATCTTTGATTTGGTGTGTGGAAAATGTCAATGTTTATTCTAAGATTTCTCATTTGTTTTCCCCGAGGTTTTGAATGTCGAACGGGATTTGAAAATGCATTTAAAGGTGCATCTAAGGAGATTTATTATTCTTGAAAATTCGGATGTAAACTTGAGTTACAGAAGGAAATCTTTCTTCTATATCTTTGTCCGTATAATTTGATTAATATTGCTTACTTTTCAATGATTTTCCCATACTTTGTAGTAAATTTAAAACGCTTTCCAAATCTTCTTAAAATTGCTAGATAATTAGAATGTAGAAGTCAAGATTTCATCGAAAATTAAGTCAATTCTACGAGTTAATTAAAGCAACAAAGTACAATTTCTTATTTGAGAGAAGGTCTGCTTTTGAGATTAATAGTAATTCAGTGGCTCAAGACAATAGATATAAAGGAAAGACATCCGTATATTGCCAGATACACAATAGAACTAATTATTATTAAGTATAATCTGAGAATTTCATCTGAAGATCGATCAACAACAACAACAACAGACTCTAAGATGATGATTAAATGAAGATAATTCCTAAGGAAGCTACAAATTGAATTCCATCAAAATGGAAGATTCAATTTTATATTTATAATTCAAAATAGTTTCTATTATTCAACAACAACAGTACAGTCTACAATGTGCCCTGAGATTATTCTATAGAGGGCAATAATTTCCAAGAAATAACACCGTTCAACTATTTACCGAAAATTCCCAATAGGGCATTATTTACATTTAGCGTACAATTCCAACTACTACAATCATTCTATATTCGAACAATTAATTCGATATAATCGAAAGATCGAATCATACTGACATGAAGATGAATAAGACCACTAACGTTACTTGTAACGAACCCGGCGCATCCGCCAAATTTCAAATATAATCACCATAAACCTTTAATCTCAATTAATTATCATCAATTTCTAATTTAATCCACTCAGACAGATTCCACACTAATTAACGCATAACTTACTGAATTTAAGACGAAGAATTCTCGGCGAAGATGGAAAGGACATCGCCACTAGAGATTTGACTTTTGTTCAACTCAACTCAAGTTTAAGTTAATTTCGAAAGTTTCCTAAAATAACATTTACAACAACGAAAATGGATAGCAAGAACACTGTCTGTTTGTATAAGTGTGTAACGGTTTCTTTTCGAGATAAAATGATCGAAATTCTCATCATTTTTGACATTTATTAATGAGATTCGATCGGAATCTTTCTATTCAAAACGACTCACTTCTAGATCTTACCTAATACGGTTGGATAATTTTTAATTATTGAGCCGAAAGATAATAAAGAAGACGACGAAATAATGATATCGTTGTAGATTTAGAACCGGTTATTAGTGAACACATTAATAATCCACAAATAATAAGTTGGACCTTTACTCAAGATGAAATCATCATTGGATAGCCGTTCTTAATAGGAAATTATCCGATTGTTGCGACTCAGAATTTAGATCATCAAATATAATAATAAGTTAATCTTTTATTTGTATAAAACATTAATAACAACAACTTGATTGTGTCATTTTTCTTGGATATGTTAAAATTTCTTGTTTCTCTTTTGATTTATTACAGTCAGAAATACTTGATTTATCTAAAAGTTGTACTATGTATGGTTCTTAAAGGAAAAGTCTGGTTTATTGATTGCTTATCTGGCGCCAATCATCCAATTAAATTATATAAGAAATTGAATGTCAGTGATGATGTTAAAGAATCAAGTTTATGATTATCTCGACCATGAACTAGGAGAGAGTAGGTGGAATAAATCGAATTTCAGTCGTTTATCTACTTGATGAATTCCGCATTCTTTACACAAACGGATTTTAATGCAGTTGATACAGGGACGTATCAAGAGGTGAAGATTTTTAAAACTAGAGTTCAGGTTGAAAATTGCCCTAAAAACGCGACTAAAAACGTCCCCAATTCACGATTCTAAATCATTACAAGTTGCGACTCGGTTCCCGGATATTATTCCACAATTTATTCACGAATGGGTAGAAACATTTCGCATTTATTCTAGGATGCAATGGAGAAAAATTCGAAAAAATTATGTATGAGTATTCTTGAGTCATTTGTTTTCAAAAATCGCAGCACTACCGTAAGTGAGCGATGAGCTACAAGGCTCAAATTTTGGTAAAATGATCTCAAGGGATACTTCTATAAATCCTTGATCAGAAACACAATTTCTATTATTTTGATTCTTGAAGCGTTACAAAGGAAATTCGTTTTGCTCCAGACCGTAACAAAATGATAAATATTCATTAATTTATCTAGAATCCTAAATAATCCACGTAAGATATTCAAATGAAATATTGTCACTTTATAAACTTGCGTGCTTTTAATTATTCTTTCAAACATTATTTCATACAGAACAAGATAAAGTTTTTCCCAATATTTATTTTCTAATAAAAACGCTCAAATTGCACGCTATATTTCGATTTCAGATTGATTTTTAAACGAAAATTAAAATAAATTCTGTCGGGTGGATTTGAAACGCGTCTCTCGATTTCTTCGTACACTCGTCCCCCCATAAGTACAATCGAATAAATATTTTATTTTGGATAAAATGGATATGGCGATATTACGATTAAAGTTACGACAGGTTTTCATGCATTTTTCACTTGATTCAAATCAAGTGAAATTCGTCACGTATCATTCACAAGCCATTTCTCCAATTCGTTGTAAATGTGTAATATAAAATTTGAAATGGCACTGTCACGAAACGGATATAGATCGTCGTTTATTATACGATTTTTTCTGTTATTAGGTGTTAGTTTTATTGTTTGAAATAATGAAAAAACCTAATAATTTCGTTAATGTTGACTTGTCCAGGGCAAGTCTCTTAATTCATTTAGTCTAGATGGAAATGTAGTGGTGTTTTATCTTGACGCTTTCATAACAACAACAGCAGAAAATTGAGTCGGTGTGGACGCAGATGTTCACAATGGACTTGTTTAGTTGTTAAGCTTTTAGTGGAGGTCTTTATTAGAATAGGTGGCTGTATGTGGATATCATTACGTGTCATCATCCATTGAGAGTCGTAAGGTGGTATTACCCATTTTCACGAACACGTTATCTAGATCAAGAGACACATTAAAATTGCCATTTATTATCAACAATGTAGACATAACGAACAAGAATTTTATAGCATGTTGAAGGGAATAAATCAACTTTCTATACGAACGCATGAATTATATTTTTATAACGAAAAATACGTGTGTTTCTATATTGATAACTCGCACGAAACTCTCTATAATCGCGCTTTCTTCAACAAAAAACGATTTGTTATAGCAATAGGGTTATGTTCATAAAAAACAGCTTTAATGCCCGTAACATGCGTCCATTTCCAAACAACATCTGATGCAAATCATCCATCATGGCGATGACGGCAATGCCCAATCATTTTCGCATTGTACTCACAACAAACTAGAAACAAGAACTGAAAAGTTCTCGTATCGATTCGTTTTACCAACAATAAAGTTAGAAATTTAAACGATTTAAAATGTAAAAAGCAGACCTGATATATTGGAGGTAATTTCAAGTCGAGACACTGTGATGATTCTCGAACACCGACTACTTTTTCCGTTATAATCTCGTTATGGTTTATTTTTTCCTATCCACCCGTCTTGTGTCTGTACAATTTCCTTATTCCATTTTCCGATTTGGCTTCGGGTGGAAAAATGAATATTTCTATTACCATCAATTTTCGTGTTTTAGTTGTAAATTATTAAATAGCAATTCTCAAGTTAACGAATTAATTTCGAGAAATTTGTCGTCTAATTTCGAGTTTTAATAGAACACCAACATCATGTCGGAAATGGTTTTCATCTATTCACTATAGACGGATGTATACGTATCAGGCTCTATAAATAAAAGTTTCAAGTAACAAACAACTGTCTAATTAATTTATGCACCCTTCAGCCCAAAACTAGCTGAAATTTTGCTGTATTTTCATAATAAAATATGAAAATATTACGAGAAATAATTATGGAAATTCCTTGTAGTTTTGTTACGAATTTGTATAATAAACCTAACTCTATACACGGATGTATCCATTTAAAATTCCAACAAACATCCCGAATAAATTATTTGTTATGTTAACTAGTAGGTGGTAGTTTTAAATTTCTATCGATTCTTATTGTAAATGGAAAGGAGAGTTTGAAAAATCGACCAATTTTCGGATCTACAAACAGACTTTCTATTGCCGGAAAAATGGAAATCCCGCATTACCAATAACCATAATAACCAGCTGTCATCGATCCCTATAAACTTCTCACTGAGATCGTATTATGAAAATTTACCTGTCATAGATTTTGAATTATGGCTATAACATTTAAAATTGAAATTTACCTATAAGTAGTTGTTCTGAAAGTACGCCAAAGCGGTTTATTTTACAACAGTTTAGGGACTGAAACCCTAAAAATAATCAATCATTTGATTTTCTATTAAAACGTAATATGTGGAAAAACGTATTGTTTTTTCCCTTTAATGTTATTTATTTAGTAGCAGACCCTATTAAATATCATCACAGAAAGATTAATGAAGTCTTTCTCCCTTTGGCGTGTAACACCAACAACGGTTACAGGAGAAACCTGATGGCGCCAACTTAAAAATATTTACTTTAACAAGATTCTTACCGAAATGAAAGCACTCAATTCGCTGTAAACTGTATGGAAATTATTGAAAAATAAGCAATACAGGCTAAGTTTTGGGGCAAAAGACATGACTCAATAATTCTGTAATGTTTGATCGACGATTTCTTGCTTATTTTTCACTATAATATCATATTCCCTGAAGACTTACGTATGGAAAGACAATATATTGATGACTATGCTCTTTGCACAAAGTTTGAGAGGCTGACCAGTGATACCATCCAAAAATCTTGCTTTCTTTCTTGAGTTAATATCGATTGAGCTTTGGGAAAAACACAAGCTCTTATCTTATCGTCTACAACTCCGAATTTCCACAAAAAAAATTAAACGCTGAAATCCATGTAGTGTGGCTTGAAATACTCTTTCCAATGAGCCATAACACAGTTTTAGAGTGAAAAATAAGGGAAAAATCGAATATTCACAGTTTTTTTTGAAAGAGTTCTAATCCATCCTCTTTAGGACAACGAAATAAATTGGTGGATATGCCAGAACAAGGGTAAACTTTCCCCCAAATCCACCAAGTTGGTTCATCAATCAAGACTGGCTAATTCTCTCAATCTTGCATGTAAACTTTGTACTTTAATAGAGCCATAAATGCACTCTTGTTGAAACTTATAACAATTTGTTCCAGTTTTTGATAAAACCAGGGGTCAATTTTGACATTTCTGATTTCCAGTACAATTGAATTGAGCACAATTCTAGCGTGAATATAATCGTTAATCAACGTTTTTTAGATTCTTTATTTTAGTTGTGATTAATGATAACACAACTAGAATAGATTTTAATCAGATTATCTAAAATACAATAGAAATATACACGAAATGATGATATAATATCGAACTTTTAATAGACAATTTTCGTAATGTTTGTAATGGTGCAGGTGGCACTTTCATTCTGTTATCGCATAATTCAACACAATAAAAACCAGACGCAAACAGTAGGCTGCCTTTATTTATGCTTTCGAAAAAGTACCCGACGGCTTGCCTGCGTCTTTTATACTCGCTACATAAAGTTGAGATACAAACGCTTGAAAGAAACATCTAACAATATTTGACTAAACTTCCAGAGCAAAATAAAAGGGGAGAGATAGAAAATAAATAAGAGCCGTCAGGTGGTGTATATACACCGACATCAACCCTTTAGATGGAAAACACGCCCCTTATTAATAGGAGATTTTGTTAATTTCTATCAAAATGAGATCTTGAAAAATTACAGTGATTGTTGTTGAAGAAAACGTATTTCCGGCTGTTATCTTATCACAAAATACTGCCTCACTGTAATACCGTTTTCGGTGTAAAGATCACGTCACTTGTTTATAAATATTAATAATCTGTACACGTCTCGCATACAAAGCTTCTCACGAACAAAGACAACCAGTAAAAGCTCACCCTAGCAACTGAATAGGGGATCATTTCTTTTTTGGTAACCGATGGGAAACAAAATATAATCGGATTAAAATTATAAACGAAAATATCCCTTTCTATTTATTTTTTTAACGTTAAATTATTCAATTTAATCCTATTTTTAGTTATTCGATATCATCCCCTAATAATCTATCGGTTACTGTTCTTGCATAAATTAATTGATTGATTGTTGGTAAAAGTTTCAAATCAAATATTTGAGTCAAATGAAACTTTGGCCAAATTCTACACGAGACCTGTAATCAGGAAGGGCTGATAAATTATTCTGATCTTATCGTTACATTGATGTATAATTTGTCGCAATATAGAAGGGTGATTTGGTGGTTATTACAGGTAGAAAACAGGGGGATGAAGCCAACGTATCAATTTCAAATTGACTCGATATTTAAAATTGGAATTGACATGACTGAAACCAGTACTGTCATCATATGTTCGTTTTATTGTTGGTAAATGGATTCGTGCTCGTTCACCTGGTTTTTAATAGAAATTTGATCGATACGTGGCAGTTTTTCACGTTCAAATGAGTTTAATAAAAACAGGAATCCACCGATTTAATTTACATCAAATTAAGGGATGGATTCTTAATTATTTAACGTTCATTATAACATTCATTGAGGATTCCAATCTATATTGTGAATTAATTTTTTGACTTCAACAACAAAAAAGAATAGCCTGACATGTGCTCAACCCCTCCTGTATTGTGTAGTGTACACGTGCGTCCATAACGGGCGTTTTTATCCACCAAAAACTGTCGATTTCACATCAACCGAGGGTGATTTTTGAATTGAAAGGCCTCCCGTGACATTATTGACACACAAAGTAGAGGAAGAGGGTGAGAATCATGACCACAAATCGATAGAAATACAGGTGAAATAAAACAACCCTTGAGTTTATTTAAAATTTCGGGGTGAAAGTAGAATTTTATATTGCAACATTTCTACAATTTCTTCTCGTATTTTATCCCATCACGTCAACGTTTAATTTAATCCCGTTTATTTGCAACGATAAAATTTAGGGGTTGTATAAATAAAACGCTATCACTACTCGGAAAATTCTACTCAACCCTATCGAAATTAAGATTTTTTTAGTTGTGAGTCGGGTTTAATTAGAGTTGAAATTTAATGGAAAAATTCGATTCGAGGTGATGGAATATTTTTGAATAATGACAAGCGATATGGACGAATTTTTTGTAAATTTCCGACTTTATTCAACGGTAATGAACTACAGTCGATTTGAAGAGATGAATTGTTTCTACTGGAAATTCCCAAAGAAATTTCAACAGAAAAATGAAAGAATTGGATCAAGTTCTACAAACTGCTTTGACTTTAGACGGTAGAAAGTTATAAAGGGGTAAAAAATTAGAAACAGGAAAAGCTCGTATGGAACGTAATTTTCTGGCAGCAGCATCATTTGTTTTATTTGTTAATTTTTTCGTTTTTAAACGTTTCATTACAACTGTGCAGCATACAAAAATAACCGTACTATTTCCGTAATATCCAACATCTCTATTTAACAAGACTTATATCGCATATGTCGTACGACTACAATAACCCCTTCTTCATTTTTCCATTAATGTAAAGATGTAGAGAAAGCGTTTTTTTTTTGGCTTCGTTAAACAAGACAAAGACATAAGCTGTGTTATAATTCGAAATGAGAAATTCCTCCCGGCTAACAAACAACACACGCTGTTTCCGTTTGCGTCATTATTAAAATGTAGTGATGGAAAACGGGAAAAAAACCTTACGAATAGAGGGAAAAAACACCAAATTGGTAGTAACGTTTAGTTTTTAGTAGTGTAGATCTACACTTTTGTACAACAATGGTTTGGGACACCGAAATGTTCATACAACTAGCAAAATGCGAAATTAAGTCAAATGTATTCAATTAAACTCTCGACAACAGTAACAATGATGGAAAGTATTGAATAAAGGGAAGGATTCGTTTTAGAAACTTCTCTACGTTGTCATTTATCGATTCTTTAAAGTTTCTATGAATTCCAATTCTGAAAATTCACAATAAGGATCACACAACGTAAACATTATAGCAAAAAGTTGATTTTAAATGCTCAATTTTCATAAAATTTTCCGAAAAACCAAGAGGTGTATCCGGTAATTTCTTGGAAATTTGGGAGCGCATTCAATTTGTCATAATCCAAGAGAGTTATTTCAAAATTAGCCAAGTTGCTGCGGAAAATATAAAAAATTATAAAAAAACATGTTTCAAGATTTTTTGTGTAACACAGAACTTAATCGGAATTTTCGAAAAATAAAGATACCCACAGATAGGCCTTGAAGTGCCCTTTTCGAATGCCATTTTATTCGTTTCAATATTTCCAAAAAACAAGCGCGATATCAATCAATAAAGATAGATATTTTTCGGATGGTATATCGAAGAATAAGTAGTTGATACAAAATTTAAAAGACGCACTTTAAATGATAATAAAAGATAAACAGGACAGGAAAAAGTCATCAACCCGATCAATTTCATGTTTATTAACTATTCACGACAATTACACTGGGGAAATTACATGTTCACGTCTCAACTATTTCCCGAACGTTTCTCCCAGTTTTCACCCTTTATTTAAACTTACAAGCAAATATTTTACGAAATTTCCAAATTAGTCGCATTAATAAAACGAACGACAGAAGAATTCCGCCCGTTCCCCCTTATAGATCTCCTATCGTCTTCATAAAGTACATAAATCACTAGTTCGGCCCCCTATGTAGTAAATGTCAATTATTATTATTGTTCGAATTCAATTGAGAATCGATAATAAAACCAGCAGGCCCTCTACTATTGTTGTTATTCCTTATGATTCTAATTTATATGTGTATGGTTAATAAAGTTGGGATTATTTTAAATCTAGTCCTGAGAAGGATGAGTTTCGTAGGCTGAAATTTACACTTGTGTGTCAGAAACAGGCACCCTAACTGAAACAAATTATACCAAATAGAGGGAAGAAGCTTTAAAAGTGGAGAAGAAGTGGTATAGTTGTTTGGCATCCAGTTCAGCTCCTCGTATTACTAATTGTTGGGCATTTTGAATGTCGCATCGGTTATAAAGAAACCGTATTGGGTACGTTTATAGAATATCAAAATTGAATCTATCCTAGTTGTAGACAATTTTAAATTCCCCAGTTTTACATATGGATGATTCTTATGAAAGTTTGTATTAGTTGATAAGCTATTCGATGAAGATTTTAAGGATTTATAGGAGGATCTTCAGGGATTGTGTTAGAAAAATTGGAGGCTCGTAACTCAATTGGAAGTTTCATTATTGAAATTATTGAAATTTCGAGAAACGCGGGTTATTTGACCAATTTCCAAGTGAAATACAAGGGCCTTATTTCGATAAAATGATCTACAATGAAATATCGAATTAATAGGATTCGGTTAAAATCGATTATGTATAGGACAATTTCAAATGTAGAAGGAAAACGCAATGGCGCCGAATTTACGGATCATTTTCATAATATAGAGAATATTTCAGTTGTTATCATCACAATTGGAAAATATAACGCAAATTTTCCAGCATTCTGTTTGATTCGTGTTATTGTATATTTTCGGTGTGATGATGATGATGATGGCGGTGGTAACAGGAAAAGACAGCATAAAATATTCCCGTAATGGTAGCTTATGGTTGATGGTGGTGGTTGTGATGATGGAAATGCGCACGCTACCACTTCAGACGAATATTATTTCCTATTTTACAGGAGCATTTCCTGGGGATGTTGGTAAGAAAATTTTATTACGACAATTCTGGTGTGTATTATTTAATTTTTCTACATCCGCCAACGAATTTGGGGTGTTTATCAAGATTAATGTTAAATTCTATTAGATTAGAACAGAAATTTTAAATATAATTTTTTTTTTTAAAAACTACTCGTATTAGTATTAGTTTAGACTTGTTATGAGCATTACTTGTTGTTCTAAAAAGAGCTAAATATTGTTGAAAATTTTGTCGTAAGAAATAAGAAATCTGTAAATATCACGGAATAAAACCTTGTTGAGAATGATTAAAAAAAGGCAATATAATCAATGGAAATGTCGAGTGCTATTTGTTGGGAAAATGTTGAAGTTCTACTCATACACCACCTGTCAAATCAATTATTAAGAAATTATTTACAAAGAAGAATGTTCTCTTCTAATCGTTGTTCGTCTACAATATGGACAGAAAATCGATAAATCAACAAGAAGTTGATTTTTCTACCATATATTTCAATCATTTTTACTCAATTTTCGTAAAATTGACCCACTTTCGTTAAGTTGAAACGAAAGGTGAAATCTGGCAATTTTGTATCTCATATGTTGTTGAGAAATAAAATCAGAATAAATTTATGAAAAAGTAGCGAAAATCAAAATTGACTTGAACCATCTGCAATAGTAATTTATTCATTTGAAACAAATTAGATCGGTTTAGATTTTAATAATATCAGATTAGTCTTTGTATTAAAAGATAAATGAGATTGATTATTTTAATGAAACACATTAACAAATCCACATTTCAATAATATATTCAATTTGTGTTCATTAAATCTATCAATATTCGATTCAATAATAATCAAATCTAAATAATTAATTGATAAGCTTTTGTTTCCGCTTTATAACTTTAAAACTTTAACCATTTTATGGAAGCTACTTGTTGCAATTTGTACATTTATTCAAAAGACAACCTGTTCCACGTTTTAAAAAGATACATACGGTAGAATTCAGGAAGATTTCCGTATTTGCTGAAAAATTCTAAACTTTCCACCCTACAATCTTATTTATTACCAAGATTATAATAATAATATTACTGAAACTAATTAAATATGCATCGATGCCGACGCTTAGGCGTCGCCTTGCCGACGCCCGACATTCTAAATTTGTTCCTACACAACTTATACGAGACTCCTCTTCTGTCTCTATCATAGATTTTTCCATATTTGCCTATTTATACGAAAAATATTCACAAATTACACAGAAAAAAAATTCTAATATAAAAATCGTGACTAGTTGTATTAATTTCAGTTGTACCGTTTAAATCGAACTATTTACAACCCCCCAAGTATAGTGAAAGTTCCACAAGACGTTAGTATCGATTTGTCTTATTTCCAACCGTAATTAAACTTACTACTTGGTCTAATAATGAAATTCGCACACTCTAAATGTTAGAAGATACAAGTAACAATAGTTTTACTCAATTTATTCACGCCCCTATTTACTTGATTATTGTTGAACAGGGGTAGTTATTGCAAATTGTACGTTTTATATCAGGGAGAAAGTAACGACAAAAATGTTGTTATATTTTAATATCGTAAAGGGTTGAAATGTGTGCACTGTTGGGGGTTGTTTACGTCCAACATTCCATTCGGATTGGGTTCGAAAGAGAATTGTACGATATTTGATGGCTATACGGACCGACATAATACAACAAGTTCAATTTTTGACCGCAGTCAAGATGGCAATAATATTATTGTGTTAGATGATGTAACGAAAATAGGAATTCTTTGTTCGTGCTCTATTTTCTATCAGAATAGAAGAAGATTCATCTTATCTGAAACTAATAATTCGAGTGTCTTCAGAAAAATCTAATGAATTATAATTTGGGGTTGATTTTTTATGGACAATTTATTATTTAAATCAAAATCTACGCCACTATGTACCAAAGAAACAGCCAATTACGAGGTGCAATATCGTTGTACACCCTGCATACCTGAATAGCATAAAATAGGATAAACACCCCTTATCTGATATGATGAGACGTTTTGTATTGTAATAAAGTGTCATCGTGACGTGCTGCCATAATGTATTATCATATGTTGTATAGTAAAAAGCTAACACATTTTTGAATAGTTTTATTTAGTTTAAGTAACATTTTCTTGATAAGGCACGTCGTTGTCTGAGGAACACGTCCGTATTTTAATGTAAGTCCATAAAGAATTTCACTAAAATTTAGAATTGAGCAGAAATTTAAACAAAAATGACGACAATCTCTAAAATAGATTGCACCCCCTTGTACAATTTTTTTGAAAAAAATTAACCTTTTGATACTTGAGTGAAAATATCAATATTTTGATGTATGCCACATTACTAACACCAACTATTACCTAATACCCAACGATATGAAATATCAGATGATTGGGTAAGTATTAATATACCCCTATATTTTGGTATACAATTTCAGCATTAAATTGCCATCAATATTCCAATTTAGTTCAGGGGATTCTAGTCGGGTGGTTGGTCGACATTATAAAATATGCCTTGTTTCATACACACACACAGTTTTTTATGGCTTTATTGTTAACTGGCAATGAATCTTCATATAGGATGTCTGAAAATTTATTAGCAACCCTTAAAATTAAACTCGTTAGGGTTGTCGAATTATTAACTTCCATCGTCCATCTAATGGACTATACCAAAATCTACTTTCACACACATACATTATAACACTTCAATATAAACAAAACTAGTTAAATTTGAAACTTTTTCTATATTTGTTACTTCTATAATTTTATTATCAACCAAAAAACGATTAATCATTCTCCTAGAAAATGTCACTTTTCAGATTATCTGTACCGTGTTTAAAACATACACGTACTTATAAAGTTTCGCTTCATTAATTTCGAAGTTTATATTGTTTTTGTTTTAGTAAACCTTCACAACAACTACCCTTAAACTTATCTGTTTATCATATCAGTTGAGCATCACTGATTGATTGCGGAGAGTTTACAGAATTGCTAAATAGGGTGAGATTTTGTTTTATTAATGGATTTTGTGGGTAAGGCATTTATAGTGATCTCTTCTAATTGAAACCGGAAACTGACCACATTTACCATTGTTATCTCAATTCTATTCCTAAGAATTGACAAGACTAAATAAAATGTTTAATGACAATTCTATTAAAAATCTCGACTATATGGAAAATAGCAGTAACTTCGTTGTAACTATTTTATCGTTTAAAAGAATTTGCATGAGAACTTTAATAGGAATACTTAAACTATCTATTATATGTTAAAATTTCCTTCTACAATATTTGGAAATGGGAAAAATTGTCGTTAGTTCTTGAAAACTGTATAATATTGAATGAAAAATTACAATTTTCAAGCACTGAAGGCCGATTAAACACAAAAATTATATTCTTTGGAAAACTGATTGCTTTTTGCATCAAAAAACGAGAAATAAGAAGGAAAGAAGCAAAAGAAGAAAGAATGAAATCGGAGAAGCAAGAAAATGAACCAAAAAAATTAAAGAATGAAAGGATAAAATAGGACAAGATGGAAAGAAGAAAAAAGGTAAGTTGGAACGAGGGATTAATAGAAAAAAGAAAAGAGGAAAGAGCGAATAAAACCTTATTCTATCCCTTCGCTCTTTCCTCTTTTCTTTTCCTTCTAACCGAAGAAAAAGGCAAGAGAACGAGAAGGAGTGGAGAAAATAATAAGAAGGAAAAGTACACAAAATGAAACAAAGGAAAGAAATAAAGCAAAATAAGAGTTAATGAAAGAAAGGGTGATTTAATGCAATGGCAGGGACGAGAAAGAGAAAAATAGAAAGGAAGAAAAAATTATGTTGGAAGAGGCCAGGGAAATTTTTAGTCTGAAAACAACAAATTGAAATCAAAAGGAAAAGACCTAAAATCCGGATTTTCCCAAAAATTTACCTTCATTTTTCCTCCAGGCAAATATCTCAGAAGAGTAGTTTTACCCTCATTGGACAGTTTAAATGTCCCCTTTCAAGTTCTTATAAAAATATTTCTATTCTATTACCAAATAGGAGAGTTATAGCTAATTTACTCTTCATTTTTACAAGTTGTATTTGATGCAAACATAAATTTTCTCTTTGTCCAACAATTTTGACTGCCATTTTATTCGTGTTTGTAAATAAGAGAAAGAAGCAAAAAAACAGTTCAACTTACTCGGCATTTCCATGGTTCATTCCTCGTCTCAACGCCATACCAGCTCGTGCCATTCCACCTGGAACAATTCGAAAATTTCTTCAATAAATTTACAACAAACTTCCTGCATTATGAAAACGAACTAAGTGGATGAATAAAGAAATAACTAAAAAAGAGAGAGAAAGCGAGGAACAGTAAAAAACAGCCAACTATAGATTTTGTTATTTACTTTCAATCAACATGTATACAGTTTGTTTTCCATTACAAATGAACAATAAAGGTGAATCGATATTGCCGGCAATAAGTTTTCATTAAATGTAAATAGCTTAATTTGAATCCGTTAAAACAAAGTAGTAAATGCGGTCAATAGCCAGTTTTACAGACAGATACTTCTCTATATAACGATTTGAAGTTTAATTGAAATGTCCGCTTATTTACGCCCGGTTCAACGTTATTGTCACAATGATAACGGTGATGATAATAACGTTGCAAGATTCTATCTTCAAATTCATTAAATCTATTTAATTTCATCTAATTTAGAATGTCATTTAGAAAATGGCGTAATCTAATAGGATAGTTTCCAAGAATATTGTAAACGATTCGACCCGGCGCATCCACCAAATTTCGTTCGTTCGTTGAAACTCGATTGGAATATTTGATTGAACGAGAATTTATAGACTTGCGTTTATTCCCTATGAAATAATTATACGCTTCTTGGTTTTCATAGTTTAGAAACAGATAAATACAAATGTCGATAGTTGTAAGGCAAGTTGAAGAAATTAGAGTGATTTAAAAAGAAGAATAACAAGAAAATAAGATTACAGTCAAAGTTTATTATAAAACTTCCCCTAAAACTTTATAGTTTTTATGTCTCGACAAACTATCCATTCTTTTGTATATTCGAGTTGTTTAAACAGATTGTCGAGACGAGATTGAACAACAAAGTCAATTAGAATTTATTAAAATTATTCAAGACAAACAAATATCAAATTTGAAGAATCGATACGATCTAAAGTAGGAATTGAATTCTTTATGTTATTGTTGAACTTTAACTGTCTTCGTCTAGGCGAACATAAGCCGGGGTTTTACTCTAATACCGTTGAATTATTGAAGAAAATCGTCGGCATAAATATCGAAAAACATCGACCTGTTCAAGTTGATTTCTAATCAAAGTTTCGGTTAATTTATTAAAGGAAATTAGGTAGAATTTAATAGACACGACGGTAATTTGACGGAAAATTAATATTGCAATACGTGTACGTAAGATCTCTCTAAATTTGCCATACAAAACCGACTACATCTTCAATTCGATGGGAGAAAAATTATTTAATGCCGAAAAATATTTAATGCCCAATATCACTTATTTTTGGGTAGCTTTAGAAAGTGCATGTCTTCGTTTTGGAATTTTTTTTTGATCTGTTAATATCGCGATTTTCTAACGAGCAACGGCACTTGATTTTAGGGTGAAAAATAAGCATTTCTGACTCCTTGAGGCATTTTTTATCAAAAATCCGCTTAAAAATATCTAGAATTTCTGCAATAAAAGTTCCATAGTATTATCAAAAATGACATTAACAGCTTAAAATTTATAAAACTTAGCCTTCATTTTAGTAGAATACAATGAAATGAAAACCAATGCGGTTAATTACTTAACGATACGATCTTTAAGTTCTAACCCAACTTGACACTTCTAATTGTTTTTAAAACTTTTAACAATTATCATGAAAGTAAAATATCATGTAGTGTCTAGTCTAGGGAAACTTTCCAGACGATGTAATTTAATCTTTAAGATGTAAAAAAATATATATAACGATATAATAATGAGTTTCTACTATATTCATACATATTTACAATTAAATTCTAATGATTTTTTGTTGACATCTAGATCGAATGAAATATTACAGTGTAGATTAATACCGCACTTCTTCCAAAATATAATTACACTGTGGTGTAATGCAATTAAATTTAATTAAAAACCATCTCTACAGGGCATATTTGAGGATAATTAAAAAGTTTTACTTTTTAATACAGAAAACGAAGAAGACTGAAAAAATATAATCCATATAGAAGAATTAAATGTACTAAAACGATTATATTTTCATCGATAAAAAACTTACGAACACGCATAATCGACAACTTTCACTCCCCAATAAATATTTTGCTGAATATTCAAAATAGACGAAGAATTTAATATCAAATTCCTCTATATGATTCATTAATTTGTATTTCAACTATTGTCGAAGAAACATAAAATTTTCGATAATTACACATGTTGGAGACTGGTTGAGAAATGAGCAATTTCAAGGGGTTAGAAAATTATATTCAGTTGGATAAATATAATTACCTTAACTCGATGCGCCAGGAATGCGTTCAAATCATCCCTCTAAACTGTTATGGTTTACATTATAGTGTTTATAACTAAGCATTTTCATTGGAACAATTAGCTTATTCATGCTAAACTCGATAGTTGGTGTCTGTGTCTATGTGTATGTATCATTTACGTTGTTAAGTTTCTAGTTAAATAGCAGTTTAACCGTAAATGGTTTCGTATACTGTTTGAATATTAGTGAAAGGAACGTTTGAATTTACATTGAAAATTGAAGTAATTGAAATAATCTTGAAGGAAAAAAATCAAGTAAAACTCTACTGTGTAGCTGTGGAAGATTATCGTCTCTTAATGAAAATTTCCATTTGATAAAATCCGTACAAAGTTTGCATTTAACAAGAGACTCTCAAGCCCCTTTTTAAATAATGTATGTTGGATATGTACTTAGTGCCAGTTTTTTTGTTAATCTACGATATACAGCGATGTCGAATTAAAATTGAATAGTTTATATGAAAATCACTTTAAAATTAAAATGTGGCTAGTCATTCGCCTCCCAACTTGTAGCAGTACTTTTATCGTAATGGGTACGGTGTTGCTTTATTTGATTGCTTGAATTGCATGTAAAATAAGAAAACTTGTATCTGTCTGTCTTCTCTTTTATCCGCTCATTGATCACTACCACCACAGAAAAAATGAGCACACAATCAATTATACGATGCAATAACTCAGACGTCAAGACAAAATTCCAGTAATTCTGCTGATTATATCGGAAACTTTCCGATATCAAACAAACCAGCAGCAAGTTTTGGTACGTGATCTCGTTTTAGTACAAAAATTCTAGATGAATGTCAACAGACAAAAAGTAATTCTGCAACGAAAACGGACAGTCGCGACAATACTTACTCACACTCTTTAGAACGCAACACAACACCCCAACTACAATGGGTTCACTAACAGTCTACCCTCATCCCCTCTGATACAGTCTCGAATTGAATATAGAGACAGTTGGAGAATTAAAATCCCGACTTGTTTATATGTACAGAATACGAATTGGCCACTATCTCGATTAACAAACACAAAACGAAAACTTTGCGTTTTAATGGTGAATCATTAACAATGCAGGTGTGGCCTTACAGTATGCGCCAATTTAAAATGATTTATTTTAAGGGAGATTTTCGGGAAATTTTATGTTGTCGACGATTAAGGCGGCCAATTTCCCTTGATTTATCGCCAATCTTCCTCGACAATTACAATTTAAACTTATCGATTTGATTTCGTTGGATTTCCTTGACGGTCATTGCTTAATTTGGGGGGGTGGGTGTTGTTGATGCCTGTGGGTAGAGTAGGCTACATGTCTATGCTACATTTAACAGGTTGATGCTTTCCTAAGTGAAGCGAAATTGTGTATTATACGCCAGGTTGATTTCAGACCAATTCTACTTATGTATGTTAGATTGGAAGATGACACACGAACGAACCAACGAACGAACGAACAACGTGTCGATCTATATCTGAAACATGTTTGTATTCGAATTGGAAATGGGGTGAGTATACCAATATCAACATCACGCTATAGTGGCGTTACAGGCATCAATACATGTTCGGTTAATGTTGAATAATAAGTTATAACCAATAATTGCAGCACAAAATTGAAATATTTTATTAATTCAATGCTGGATGCTTTTAAATATTCTTGTAAAAGGCAAATAATGAAAGGACAAATGAGTGCTTCTTCCTTTTATCCTTCTAATCAACGTTAATAAATACAATAGAATTGTAAATTATACAGAGGCAGTCTAATTGCCTGAAACGCTGGTAGAAGAAAGTATTAACAATGACAAATGGTGGACGATCAGAGTAGAACTGTGTTGCTACACCACGTAGAAAATATAAAAGCGTCTTTCTCATTAATATCACCGTTTTATTTGCCTTTTAACCGATAAAACAATAGTCAGACAACTGATTTATTCACTTTCGATATTGACGCAAATCCAACAGTCATTTGAAGATAGCGATAGCAGCAAATCGACTATTGATATTTGGTGACAGAAGCGGATTAAAAGAAAATGATAGGCGACACCGATTGAAGTGGAAGATTTCTTGAATCGCGCCTTTAAAAAAATGAGTTGCCATACTTGTTTTTCTCCATTTTATTCTGGGACATTTTCTCTGGCGTGCAATGGTTGTATTTAACACATTTTGCAGATCATGTTATTGTCCCCAATGATCCTCCTTGAACAATTTCCAATTCGAAAAGTTGTTAGAGCAAGAATAAAGATAATCTAAATTGAAATTTTAAACAGTAGCATAGAAATCTGGTTATAGTTTTATCAACCCACAATTTCGGAAGGCGCGCAATTCAAAATTACCAATTATACATCTCAACAGCCTACAATATTTGTATAAATATGCGTATGTGCATTCACCTTGATAACTGCATGCCAAGGGCCGCCTCCGCTATTTGTCAATGCACTCTTTCATCGACAACAATGTCAGTTTCAGGGCCGAATACTTACAAGAAATTTATAAATTCACTAATTAGAATTATTCAAATATTTCCAATTAGTTAGCGAGCATAATTTCCATCTTGATTTTAATAAAAAGTCGTCCAGTTTGGAATTTATTAGACACATGTCCACCCTATATAAATATTTATCGTTCTCTACGTACGACGAAAAAACTGATTCGTTTTAATTAAAACGGCAAGTCTCAATGGATAATTTAATAGAAAAATCCACCACTTTATCTCTTATCAGCAATCGAATAAACAGCAATTTAATTGGTTGTATCGATTTTCCCCAACAATGAAAGCTAATATTGACAGCGTTTCCTAGAATAATTCACCGACAATTCGCGATTTAAAATATCCACATCTCATCTAGTAACCGATTGTGAAACAATAAATTCAAAATAATTGGAATGTCATAAAGTTTTGATAAAAATAAACCATGAATAAGCGGATGTATGACTCTATTTTTCTTAAATGAAAACACAAAAAAGCGACTGGCCATTGAATAGTGTGCACAATTTCGGTATATAAAAGCTTCTATATGTTGTCCTATCAACATCACCGGCTTTCAAATTCTTTACATCGTTGTTGCTACTACTGCAAAATTCCCCAGTTTATTTTGATAAACTCCTCCAACACATAGCTGTTACATCATACGTGTGCAATAACTCTTTCGCTTGTATCTCATACGTCCAATTACCTTGACATGATTTACTGTCATACTAACAATGACATTGAAGAAGAGATATTTTTGTTGTTGTTATTTGAAAATGTTTTATCTATTGTAGTTGTCGAGATATACAATTTTAATCTAGAATTGTGTTGGTCAGTTGCCTGGAAATGATCATACTAGACTAGAGGATTAATCCCTAAGGACAGTAGTGTAATTAAAACAGTAGGAACTAGGTTCTAGACGATTAATTAGGGCTTCTACGAAATGTAACACAATAATAAGACGTTGTTGGAATGAAATTTGAGACGCAACAGTCTAGAACAAAAACGCATAAACTTGTTGCCTCTTAGATTTGTTTGTTCCTTTATTGGTGTTACAGTTACTAAGATGAGCCATCTTATAGAAGATGGATGTGAATTAGTAGGGAATAAAATGTGTAGTCCGAACACGTCCAGCAATTCCTGAGTTACTCCCGATTTAAAAATGTAATTTCTGTCATATCGGTCTTAGAGAAATTATTACAACAGATGGAGGAATTAATTGTAGGGCAGAAAGAGGAAAAAAATAACAGTAATCTCTAAAAGTTGAACTACTGGATTGAATAGAAAGTGAGTTCAAAAATTTTCAAAAATTTACCAGAGATTAGTAATAGTTTAGACTTCGTGTATGTCAAATTTTAGAAAAATCTGGTGTTATTTTGGAAAAAAAGGAAAAATCTCAACATTTTTCCGATTGACTTTGAACTGCGGAACTTTTGCAAATTTTGGTAGCTCTATTTCTGCTTCTATTTTCGCAACTCTGAACGGATATATAACGGAAATTGTCAATATTAGAGAAATACGAATTTAATGAAATTGGGTTCACAAATTGCGAACATTTAATAATCGATATCTTCCTTGAAAGAAATTTAAAAATCTGTTTTAGTTCCGTAACATCTCTGCTTGTTATCGACACAATACTGTCAACGCCACTAATTGGAATTAAAATTCAAATTGATTTTTTATATCCAACAATAACAAGAAAACAAACCAATTTCTTTCTAATGCGATATTAATAATTAAATCTAAAATTCCAAGTTGACTTTACGCTATTTCATTATGGGCAATTTATATGAAATCTCCAACATTTATCTTCTCATCCGCCCTCTGCTTCATTACGAATATAACCTGAAAGATTTTTCCCTATAGACGAATTCCTGAAATTTCTGGCCATTTTCATATTAAAACGGAATTCTAATAATGGAAGTATTTTAATTGTTCGTAGATTTCACATATACCATATTCGATTTGTTTGTTTCAATATTTGATTGGAAATAGGATCCTTCTTCTTTTCTCTATTAAAAAATGTAAATATTGACGGCGATACATATGATTTGATATTTTTCTTACAAATCCAAATGTATGTTATTAAAATCGCTACATTTCGACTAGCTAATCGATATTTCAACCCCAAATTTCGGGTTGTTGTTATTATTGCGGCTTCTTGATACAAAACCGCCTAATTGTTATGCTATGAATTTCGATTCAAAAAGGACTACCACCACCACTTTCTATTATCTTAACTTATTCCACCCTTGAACGCACCACCTCGGATTCCAATCGATAAAGGATATTTTATTTCAAAGACTAGAGTCGGTCAATGAACACAAAAGATGATCAATCAAACGTTGGCAATTTCAAATAATGATTGTAATTCAAACCCTAAAAGGGCGAAATTCTAAAACTTTTCCAGTTTGGTCGATTTTCAACAATAATTCATAGCGAATGCAAAGTTTCAATATTAGAAATTCGATGTAATCCCACCGTATGCTTCTATTTTGCTTATTCAACAGTCTTGTTTTCCAATTTATTTTCAATTGATTTTTTTTGGGGGGACGTATTGCAAGTTGCTGATAAGACGTGAAAACGTCCAGTTAGGAAGCGTATCAGACTATTAAAACTACCCTTTATTATTGTAACACGGTAGTGTAACTATTCAAGCACAAAATGAAAAATACAATCATCTCAAGCAAGATGAATTTAATTAAAAAGTCTCTCGTTGAAAACGTCCAAGTTGTTTAATGGAAATTGCCGTCTCAAAAGATGCAACTATCCCCCCGTTCGCTGGGTCTGTTAACGGCGAATGTCAAAGAAACAAGGTTGAATACGTGGCGGTGTCTCTTCTACACACATTCTTCAACAACACCAATAACAACACGAACAACAACATCAACTCTTCTCCCGCTTTTCATCTTTGTCATTATGACAAGTTTGAGTGCCGCTAAGCACCATTTTCCTTTTAATTGGATTTAGTGCACTTGGCACTTAATTTATAAGAGATAGACGATGGAGTTCCACTTCGAATTGATAACAGAACTTTCTCTAAGATTTTCAATTGATTTTAATCTTCTTATCGTATTCATCTATTGAAAATAGTTGGACTTGGAGTTGTAAACTTTAATTGAATCAACTCGACACTGTTGCAATCTTAGAAATGTCAACTTCAGAGATAAGAAAAATTCAAACAAATCAATCAAAATACCAACAAGATTTTAATTTATTTAAATTGTAAATAAGCAGAATATTCGCATTGTTATTCCCAGTTAAATGAACCGGATTCGTTTTCTATATTTCTTAAGGATAATATGTTTCCATCATGGTGAATAGGAATATAAAGAATTCAGAACTCGAAGATAAACAAAAAACTTCCTATTTACTGACATGCATCTCATACGTTTCCATCCTTTTATCTTTTATAGTTGTTACAGTTTTTTTTGTTGTTTTCAAGGAATCTTTCAACAAATTGGATACAGAACCGAATTGCTCTGTCGTTAGAATATAAATTAAGCAGGATCTTTAATAGGCTTCGACCGGGACATGTTCTAATTGAACATAATAAAACTGTAAAAATTCTAGTCCAACAATACTTACAAAGAATAGAATGTTTGAAGAACATTTATAAAATATTCTCATACAAAAGATTTATATTGCGGATCTAGTCTGATAAGATTGAATAAATAGAATACAGCAAGAAAGTGGGGAATAATAATTTCACAACATCCTTTGTGAAACATTCGCCTCTATATGTAATGCAACCTGAGATGTTTAATTAAATATTTCATAAGACAAATTTAAATTGTAGCAACATAAGGTGTATGTGTATACAAACCCAACAAAACATCAAACCAAAGTCTATATAGGTTTAAGTTATTGTAGTCGATGATAGCACCGCACAAAAGACGATTTTAATATTACGCTTTCTCTCCCTGTTTGTACATAAGTACTTATAGAGAATCATTCAATGTGGCTAAAGCTTTACTTTTCTGTTATTTGAAATGGGTTCGTTGGCTGGCTCTGCTTTGTTTCGACCCCGAAAACTGCATAACCAAACGGAAATCTTCCACTTATCCAGATCAGTTTTAACTCTACAGAAATGTAAATTTTGAAAAAATCTGCTAGGTAGTTTTTGAAATGTCTATGTACACCAAGTTTGCTTCAAAAATTTGTATCAAACAGGAATTGTTGCTCAAATTTGAACAAAATAAAGCTTACCTATAGTTGGAAATAAAAAGAAAGCCTTCTTAAACAAGACTCTTCAAAAATAGAACACAAATTGATAAAATCTGACGTTATATTTTTGACATGTAGGTTAAACCTCCAATACTACCAATATAATGATGCAAATTTTACTATCCAAATTAGTATAAAAATGATTAGTTACGAAACTATAAGACTGGCACATAATTCCTAACTTTATACTACAATCGTTTTACGTCTAAAAAAATAAGTTGCGTGTACGATTTACAATGCCATCTAACGTTGACTAAACTTGATTTTCGCTAATAATTTTAAAGGAATATCGCGTCTTTTGGACTGGATTATTATTAGATTTGCTTAATTAAAACACAAAACGAAGCCATAAAATTTTGATCGTACTTTAACCGCCCTGTTGGCGAACAATTTACAAATTTAATGAACGAATGTCCACATAAACAACCCATACATGTCCGTGACTTTGCAGTACTCTTTAATCTTCAACTAGAATAAACCAAAACTTTTGCTTACAATTAGTTTAAATGATTTAATTAGTTAAAAAACTATTAAAAATCCAGTAAGTTTTGGCGGATATTCCGGTGAAAAGCTAGCCATGGAATTTTCGTCGTCAATAGAAACACAAATAATTTGAAAAAATTTTCAACGTTTCAACACAAACATCAACCTAAACTTTGCTCGTCTGTTGGAAAGAAAAAATGCGTGAAATCGTCCATATTCAAGCCGGCCAATGCGGCAATCAAATTGGTGCAAAATTTTGGGAAGTTATAAGCGATGAACATGGTATTGATCCAACGGGTACTTATCATGGTGATTCCGATTTACAATTAGAACGGATTAATGTTTATTATAATGAAGCAACTGGTGGTAAATATGTACCTCGAGCTATATTGGTAGATTTAGAACCCGGCACAATGGATTCGGTACGTTCTGGTCCATTTGGACAGATCTTTCGTCCCGATAATTTTGTTTTTGGTCAATCTGGTGCCGGTAATAATTGGGCAAAGGGTCACTATACTGAAGGTGCCGAGTTGGTAGATTCGGTTTTGGATGTTGTACGAAAAGAAGCTGAAGGTTGTGATTGTATGCAAGGTTTTCAATTAACACATTCATTAGGCGGTGGTACTGGATCTGGATTAGGTACTTTATTAATATCGAAAATTCGCGAAGAGTATCCAGATCGTATAATGAACACATTCTCAGTTGTACCATCACCGAAAGTTTCCGATACCGTTGTTGAACCGTACAATGCAACTTTATCCGTGCATCAATTAGTTGAAAATACAGACGAGACTTATTGTATTGATAATGAAGCCCTATATGACATCTGTTTTCGTACTTTAAAATTAACAACACCAACTTATGGTGATTTGAACCATTTAGTTTCGGCAACAATGTCCGGCGTTACAACATGTCTACGTTTTCCTGGTCAATTGAATTCCGATTTAAGAAAATTAGCTGTAAATATGGTGCCATTTCCACGATTACATTTCTTTATGCCTGGTTTTGCACCATTAACATCGCGCGGCAGTCAACAATATCGTGCACTAACTGTACCCGAATTGGTGATGCAAATGTTTGATGCCAAAAATATGATGGCAGCATGCGATCCACGGCACGGTCGCTATTTAACTGTGGCGGCAATCTTCCGCGGCCGTATGTCGATGAAAGAAGTCGACGAACAAATGTTGAACATACAAAATAAAAATAGCAGTTATTTCGTTGAATGGATACCGAATAATGTTAAAACGGCCGTTTGCGATATACCACCAAGGGGATTGAAAATGTCATCGACTTTTATTGGTAATTCAACATGTATCCAAGAATTATTTAAAAGAGTTTCCGAACAATTTACGGCAATGTTCCGGCGCAAAGCATTCTTGCATTGGTATACCGGCGAGGGCATGGATGAAATGGAATTTACAGAAGCTGAAAGTAATTTGAATGATTTAGTTTCCGAATATCAACAATACCAAGAGGCAACAGCCGAAGAAGATGAATACGATGAAGAAGAAGAAGGCGGTGATGAAGGTGGTGAGGCATAAATGATGGTGGCTGAATGTTTCAAATTGTCGAATTTCTGTATTGTAATTTCATCGTTTAATTGTTTAATAAATATTTTGTAAAAGAATACTGAATTAATAAAGAGAATAGACGAGAGGTCAAGGATATTATTATTATAGCTGAACAACGCCATTAAAATCAACTCGGTCTCTAGCTATTTAGACATGGATGTGTGGTCATGACGCTTTCACGATCTAAAACATACGTCCCAATGGGACAACAACGTATCCTACGCCACATTTCCTTATTTACCCTACAGGATTCGAGCTTAATGAACCAGGCGCTTGAATTAATACTGAGGCAAATCTCTACTCTACTAACACCACATTGCACTTTTATTTTTATACCGTTTGCCGCCAAATATACTGAAATAAGACATTTAAATGTACAACTCCTCTAGTTCACCTTTTTCCACCTTCAAACTCGATACTTACAGACAACTCAAGCTACCATAAACGTTCAATAACCGGTGAAATTCGTGCCCGTTTATGGAAACGTGGCCGCCTCTCTCTTAATGATCATTTTTTACGTTCGATTCCCCATTAAACTCCCTCTCTTTGTATCTTTGCATTGATGTATCTGTGACGTACAATTCTCAACGAAATCGTGCATATGAAAATAATAATAATTGTATAAAAAGGAAAAGAATTGCGATATAAAAGGTGGGAAGATGATGTTTAACAAGCAAGACACGAACTAGTATTATGCACGATTATATCGGGATCTTGTGACGCTCCTTAACGGGTCAGAGGTGAAATCTACCAAGAATGAAAGAGAAGAGGAATATGCGAAGGCGGATCTCCGTACACATACACAATACAAAACTCATACAGCATCGTTGTTAAGCAATTTATGAACCGTACAAATCCGTATATTAAACTTGAACACTCTTACCAACTGTTTAAATTAAATCCAGGTATCGATCTGGAAAGGATACAGATGGGAAATTCATATTTGTTTGACCGAAAAATAACGTTTCTGTGTTTACCCAATTTATAAATTCGGTTGTCTTTGTATAAAAAATGAGAAGAAATGTGTAGGTCTCCCAAATTAGAATGTGGCTTCGAGTGGGTGTGGCAGGCAGCCACAACAAAAGTAATTTCTACACTAAGCATTCATGTTTTACAATACACACTGAAATATTTCAAATATTCTCCTTATATTAAACCTTATAAATTACAATGTTAAGAGTGGGAAAAATCCACTATAAACCTCATTAGAATAAAACAACACGATGAGAACTGACGTTAAATAAACTTGAGAATCTTCAACAACAACAAAAAACAACAGTCCATATCTGAATAATTTCGTATTGATTGAATTTATTCCGGAATAAGTAAATTTATCCCCCATAGCAACACCCGAAATCGTCTCGACTTGAACGCCAGATGCTGCGTAAGGTGCACCTTTACGATGCTTCACCTCGTTCTCGTTATAACGAGAAATGTTAATTTTTCACGACAATGATAATTTTATTAAATTTGCATTAAAACTTTCAATGACCGAACACAACAAACGAAGTGAAATTAAATCGCACGTTAGGGAATTTAACTGGAGTTTGTCGAGAGCTAATTTAAAGTAACAGAATTTTAAAACAGCAACTTCTCAAGAGATGATATTTATATGTGTTTGTTGTTTTTATGTTGTACACAATAAGGTGATAAAAAGTTCCAACACAAAGGGGGAATTTTATTTGAAGTACATCCACTCTGGTCACTGGAGGCATAAAATTTTCAATTTTTACATAAAGCACTATCGAGACCAAAATAAACTCGAGAAAACTACTTAAAACTTCCCTTTCTAGATGCTGTATTATTTACTAGATCCTTTCGACTTTCTAATTTGATAGAATTCCCATTTATTATGATTAAATTGAACCAAATTGGGCGTTACTTTCACGAATTACCAACTGAATAAGGGAGTGTTTTACGATACTATCCATCGAGGTTGAAAAGTTCGAAGTTCAATCCGTTTAAAGAACAATCATTAAATCATCATTAGCAGTACGCTGTATCTGTATAAGATCTAATTTTAGATTTAATTGAATATTTAATAATTTCTAATGTATACAAAACAACATGTGGAAGTCTTATTAATTATACAGCCACAAAAATTTTAATATTCCCACTTCTTATAATTTCTCTAATTCGTGGTAAATTTGAAGAATATTTTAAGGATTTGTAAGGTATTCCTTTGTGAGAATTTTAGCAAAATTAGAACTTCGCAGCTCATGGGGAAATTGGTGAAAAAGCGGTTTAATGACGCAATGATTTCCACCAACTAGACGCATAAAACGATTAAAAATGATTGAAGCTTGGAAAAACCTGAAAATTTGCTCTCTTCATTTAATTAGATGCAACAATAATAAGAGTTAAATTCAAAAAATAAAATTCGTATAAAAATCGTATTGAATCAAGCGAAAAATTATCCCACTTTTCACGATCCTGTGATGAAAAAAGATCTACTCATTTTGTATTCAGCTACCGAAAATTAAAGCGGGGCTCTAATTTTGTTCAAATGTTCCCTACGAGTTTCAAATATTTTCCAAACCACCCCGAGGACGAGAGGATAAAAAGTGAGAACATTAAAGTGATCCTACTTAATTAGAAAAAGGAAAATCAACCGTAGATTCGATCATTAAGATGATCAAGCTTATGAAAATTCATTAACCATCCAATCGAACAATAAAAATTCAATGAAAGAGCGAGAATAACAACAAAGTTTCAATCATTAAAAACTTCTCCTGCTAGTTAATAAACAAACATGATTTTATTCATTATCTAACACAATTTTTTCAATGTCTACATTCATTAATAGTTCATTCACTGGTTTAATTAACTATGTATATAGACTACTGATTGGTATAGGAATGATGTTAAGAGCGAAACTGTCTGATTTCCATTCGAAATGAAGAGATAAATTAATACGATGCGTGTCGTATACAGAAATGGCTATTTAATAGTTTCTAGAGAATTGTAAGCTGATCAAAGACAAACCTGCAGTTAATTATCGTTGGAATATGGTTTTAATCAAATGCCACAAGTGATGACTGCTGTCGTTTAGTAAATAGAATCGAAAATCTTCCATTTAAAACTATACCAAGAAAGTTCTATTTTGAGACTTAAGCTGAGCACTCCAGCTTTTGCTAAAATGTTCTCTGGGGTTCTCCCTGAAATTTCTCAAAATATTTTTCAAATGGCCCATCATCTCTAAATTATAAACGTTAGAACAGTCCAGTCGGTATGCATATAGCGATTTATTTGAGAATTTTCAGGCGAAATTCCATTTTGGGATTTGCAATTAGTCTATAGTGGTGTTGACAATATTTACAAGATCTGTTTGAGAGACAATAAATGTTCATGTTTGTGTTTGATTATAAAACAAGTCTCTTATGTTAATTAAAATCAAGAAAATGAACAAATTTATAACGCTACAGACATATTTGCCATATTTTGTTTTAAAAGCGAGAAAATCGATACAAAAATAAAAGTTGATGTAGATTTTTAATAGACGCAACAACTATCGATTCAATTTACCCGAAATAGAACTGTTTTTCTCTCCTTCTCTTTGTGTTGTAAGCAAGATTACGTGTGCAAAATGTGAAACTTGTACGTTGAGGGAATCCATCTCGACAATTACAAATCAGAATGAAATTCAATTTTATTAAAACCATCATTTCTATCGAATTGAATACTTTGACGTATCGTGTGCTTTGATGGAGAACAGGTGAAAAAAAGTCTGGGAAATGGACGAATGTTCGATGTAAAAACACACCAAGTTTTACGTCTTGTTTTGTCTATCACGCCATCAAAAGTCGCTACTTCCAAACTCCTTAAAGTCGATGTATCTTTTAGAAATTTTAATATTTCAATAAAATCAAGTCAAATCGATTGACGTTCAAATCGACATCGTTGCATGTCTAATATTAGGCTAAAGTAGTCGTGAATATAAATTTCACACGATCTTCTAGAAGGTTTCAAATCCTATTAATAATTTATGTTTGAGAATTATTTACGAGGACATAATGTCAACGTTAACATGTTACATTTAAGTTGTTGTTAGTTTTTTAGCAGACAGGCGGATTGTGATGGAAATACCCATCGATCTAGACTGTTGAAATTTTCAAAAGGGTTTAAGGACAGATGAAAAAAAAATCGCAAAAATAAATCCACCATAATAAAGTATACAACACGACCATATACAGAAATAGCAATTCGTATGCTACTCGAATTTCAACTGAAATTGGAAACTGTGTATAAAGAATGGTCACACCCCAGAGCACATAACTATACAGTACACTTTAACTTTTTTTTAAAAAGCAATAAAAATATATAAAATGGAAAATGATTCATACCAACTGTTAAGATTTAGTTGATTCTTTGATAATTTTTCTTCATAATAGCCTTCAGCTACGTTAATGATATAATTACGTACGCTGATAATAAATTGACAAGTATCCTCCAGAGGTCACAGTGCCTATAATTAACATCACTTCAAAGCGAAACATGGAAGAAAAATTGCAGTGTCGACAACACTAGAAACCACCCTTTCGCCACACAACTCAAGTGTTACACAAAACACCGAAATACACAACCCCTTGTTGCCGGGTGGAAAAATTCGACGTTGAAATACAACCGGGAAAAAACTCGAAACGAATGAAAGGATGTTTTACAATTGACATAAAGTAACCAGTTTTACAGGATGAATACTAGTCGGGGAATATTATCGTCTCCGGTTGAAAATTTTGATTTGACTGACCTGTCGGAGTAGAACTCGTTGAAATGATTTCTCCTTTTATAACTAACGAATTTCAAAAAATTTCTATAACAGCAAACTCGATGTTCTGCACCTTGGGATGCACTTTCCAGCACGTTCTAGCGTTTTATTATAAACTGACAAATAAAGGAGAAATCGTCGATTGAAGACTCGTTTTGTTTTGGCGAGTTATAGCCGGGCTCTTTATCGTGGAATAGATAAAACTTTTGTGATGTTTATTCTGTGAATAATCGCCGGAATGATGTCAATTGCGTTACGTGAGCTTGTGTAAAACTACCTGTATATAAGCGGCGATAAGAGGGATAAGGGGTCGTTCACATTGTCAACAGACCACAAGTAAACTGCAGTAAAAATTGTCTGGTCGTCGACCAAGAAACGAGATTTTTTATTATTATTACCTTTGTAAAAAAAGAAAGTTATTACAACATTACTCATGGCATGAGTCATTGTTTAAAACGTGAGAAATTTCGAAAATATTCAAACAAAATAGAAGAAAATCGTTTTTTAAAAACAAATCAACGGAATAAAAAATATCGTTTTTCTGCAATCTTTCCTTTTGAGTGCATTTTGTCTGCATCATCACCATCATCATCAATCACTTTTTCGTCGATAAATATTTTTTAAAAAAATTGTAAAGAAAACACTTATCAATCTATATTTAAGACCAAACAAACATTGAAGAAATCCACTGCCCATCTATTCCAGAATCAATCACTGACAAATCTGTAGGTACAATCGTAATATTGACAACAATTCAATATTTCTTTAATCGCTATCTACATAAATAAAAATGTCAACAGATTTGAAATTTCCCAACGAATCAATCAGAGGAAATCTCTCAAACATCAGAAATAACGATGCGACAAGAAATATCAGGAATTATAACGAACCATTTATTATTCGCTGAAATGGCGCACGAAATACCGATAAATTTTACAGGCACCCTTCAATTTTAACACCGAAAAAGAATCTATATGTTTAAACGAAGATGTCGACAAGATTGAATTTTTAATGATAGGACAATGTATTCGTATTGTGTTTAATTATTTCATAGCAATTAAAATTTCTTTATACTATGCAGTTTGATGTGTTTTGTGAGCTCTTGATGGGCAATATTACGGTATTAAAATGGCCGTAAATTACAGGAGTGTTAACCGGGAAAACTTTCAACATTTCGTTGTGAGATATGTTGAAAGTTGTGTGTAGATTTTGCTTTTATAAATGTAATTAAATTTTGGATATTTGAATGTCTAAAATGGGAAGAAACACCACAAAATGTTCGTTTGTAATTCTTGAAACAAATTCTAAAGGAAGAAAATTCGACCGACTTATTTGACCATTTTAATACGGTTATCGGGAAAAAGTCGAGTAAATTTTCGAAATAGTTGACATTTTCTCGACTTCTTCAATGTGTATACGCAAACTCATTGACAAAGTTTTTATTAAGTCGACAGGAGGGTAAGTGGAATATCCGGCATTCCGTATTACAGGCGACCTTCTTCAACGACGACAACAAACAACAATTAGATCACATCTTGACGGAACAATAGAGCGGAATATTTGGTAATTTCCATCATTTCTTCCCTTCTAATCATTTTAAAAATATAAACAACAAATGTAGCAGGAGAATCGAGTGAGTCTAGTTTAACAGCCGACTGATTTTACAAGATTAACGACCAAAAGAGTACGAATAAGCTGGAAAAAAACGTAAACTACTTCAACTTGTTGTAACAGTTCTGGCACTAATAAAATTCCATCCAACAACACATCCACACAAAGATAACAATTTAACAAGAATAATAAAACAAATAAATCCCCAACGGTTTGAGAATTAACGGAAATACATTGTTCGACCGATTTTAAAGTACACCACCACTTCATTACAGGTTTAAACACTGCAAACTTTAGATTAGGGGAAATCTAAGACGTTAAAACAATCAAAATGGGGGCGCCGTTCGGAATCCTTTCGCTAAACTTTCAAAGATCTTAAACTGGCATTTGAATCGGAATTATATTGACACACACACATACATGCATCATATAAACGATGAAAACTCGAGCTTTACCGTCAATAAATTGCAAATACAGTGCAACAAACTGGAACGAATCTAACTGTGACCTATATTTTTTGACCTCAGCTAACGGTAATCAAAAATTCCCGGTTATCGCAAAGTATCCGAACAATTTGCACTGTTTTAAACCGACAGTACGATCGTTTTATTTACCGCCTCTTTGAATATAACGGCCCATCTTCTCGAGGGTCCGCACCAGTTCTCATCGATTCGGTGGGAGAAAAATGCCAATGTTTGATCAACGATTTCTCACTTCAAACAGTATCAGAAAGAGCGTTTGAAGGTGCATCTAATGGGGTTTTCCATTGTTTCAAAATTGGCAATTCTGAGATGGAAAACGAAATCGAAGAGTGTTTTAATAATAATATAGTAAAAACGCGAATTTTCTTGATTAATGCCACCTCGCATCCGCAAAACAAGAAGCTTTAAAGACTTCATAAATTTATATCAACGAAATCACACTGAAGTTATTATAACTGAAAAAGAAATCTTAATAAACTGTCGCTTAGAGTTCAAGTTTTCTTACGATACACACAAAAAAATAAAGGAAAAACACATCAGCAATTTCCATCAGTTATAAACAAAAATAGAACTGATTTCTTTGGCTGAAAATGGAAAAGATTGGAGTTTTTCGGCCATATCTCCGGCCTGTATTAATATTGCTTTATGATACAAATTGACTTTCAGAAATCTTTCGAGATTAATTCAACTTCTAAAGATATTCAATCCAATATCATTTATCACAGTCTCTCGACCCTCTAGAGATAAAAGAGGAATATCCTGTAAGGCTTCAGGGTGATTTTACCTACAGAAAAATTAACTGTGGCAATATTCAACATTATAATTTGATAAATTTTTCTATACTATAGGCAACAATAAATTTGTCTTTGTTGTTTAAATTTAAATTTAAATCGAAAACACAATCAATTCCCATTAAAAAGATTAATTCTTCTAGAGCCTCTATAACAATATTTTCAACGATTATAGCCGTTAAAGTATTTTATTTATACGAAATTGGATTCATGTAAATTTAATCTTTAAAGCTGTTTTCTTCATAAGCCTATAAATGAATTGGTTTGTGTGCGATGTGGCGTTAAATATTCTTGTTGTTGTTTAGAGAATTTGCGCATAATTAAATTTTCCAATTTGAAATTTTGAAATCGAAAGAATTTACGGCATAAACCTGAAAATAAATTGGAAATTCTCAAAAGATTCATCAATACCAACTGCCTTTATCTATTGTACGCGTAACCACAACTCCCCTTCAAAGAAAGTGGATTTTTGGCGAATGCGCCGGGCATAATATCGAACGTCTTATCAATTTCATCTGACCGATTTATGGAAAGATTTGTTTTTTTTATAAATTCATTATAAACAAGGTTAAAAAGGGTATCACGACTGTAAATATTCTCCACAAATCGACCCAAAATCGCAAATTTCAACGAGTTTTAATATATCACGATGTAATTTTTGTCGGTTATTAAATTGTAAACGATACACACCACACCCGTTTACCTTTCACATCAGTGAATATAAATCGTATATAAGTAGTAATGGGGGTAGCTACACCTTTTTAATACTGCTATAAAGCAACCCCAATAGGGCTGCGAATTAAGATAGTAACATTACAATATACAAAGGGGGAGATAGTGGTGAAATTGTCAAGTTGTAACCGCTGTGTGCTACAATTTCTTGTTGTAATTTTCTAACAATATAGCCAGTGGAAAATTATGGAAAATCACAATCTTAACACGATGTGTATGGGCGTATTATAGAGGAAATTTACGATATGGTTTCATTTATAAAAGAAAAACCTTGGAAATTTATGTTTGTGAAAAAGTGTAGTATATGGTTGAGAAATAAAAACAATAATAGGTAATAATCAGGGGCTACAATACTAACAGAGAAAATCTTGTACAAGTGGCCATTATTTACTGTTTTATATAGTTAAAGTAGAGGGAATGAATGAGTGTGAAGTTGTAATAAAAATGTCGGTAAAATAAAGTTATGTTGCTTCATTCCATTTTGCTTTTTTCCCATCGAGTACAGGTCATGGTTGATGTTATAGTCAAGATTTATTCCGGCATACTTTTACAACTTACAGAAAAAGCTAAAATATACATACCTAGAAAGATAACTGGATAATATACAATTGAGAAATGTAATATAGAGCAGCATTACATTGATTTGTTTTACAGGAATTATGCAACAAGATAACTGAATAAATCAATCTGACAGTACACTTTATCTTGATCCATTGTTTTCAATCTACCAACTTCAAATAGATTTGCCAATTATTCTAACGTGAAATTGACCCAGCTATCAAAACCGTCTTGTAATTAGAATCTCCAACAATAGGCACTGTGGTGACACTTGAATGGATTGAAACCATTATAAAACGTATGGAAACGAACTCGCCTTTCACTATCGAGTTGTAGTAGTAGTAGTAGTAGTAGTGCAAGAAGAAAAAACCAACAATAACAAAAAGACTAAAGCCCGTTTATGCTGGTAGTATAAAAGCAACAATAAATAGTTGGCAACCCCTTTAACTCGGGTTAAAGACCAGACGAAAGAGTCATGGCCCTTCATATATACGTATAACAACACTGCGTACGTTTCATAAGCTCCTAGGCTAAGATCAATACCGAAACCAGACCCTACACACATCTCTGACGACGAGTCGGCCAAAAGATAGGGGGAGAAGAAGTAGCAACACTAACGTCCGATAGAACCAAAAAATTTCGCTTCTCTCCCCCACCGTTCATTATCAGAAAGCAACATTTTTTAGAAAAATTCGATAAATATTTGCGTATTTTAAAGGCATCACCCGAACTTGAAGAAGAAACGACACAAATCCCGAGACGAAGATTTAAATGTAGTTTTGTCGCATTGCTGCACAACCGGCCGCCGTTACATTATGTAAATCGCAAAAGAGCTACGATTGTAATATTGTATGGTTGAAGCACAGATGGTAAACTTATTGTTTATTAGACAAGTTGAATAAAAATAAATAAATCATAGAACTCACTTTTAGCAGCTTTCCGAAATTGAAAATTCCATCCAAGAGAATCAGCTCTCTGCAAACAACAAGAACGAATTAATTTTTCCGGCCAGGTGTACCATCCCCCATCCGGATTAGGATTTAGTTCAGAAGTCTTTATTTATAGCTGAATACCCTTTATAAAGATATAATCAAAGCAAGGGAGGCTCGGGGTTTGGTGATAATAATAATAATTAGAAAACGGCTCGGTTATACGAATTTATTGCAAATTCCAGGAAGGAAATGTATGTAGAACTGAAAAAAGTAGGAGTATACATGTGGAAAAATGAAGTGTTAATGTAAATCTACTAGATAGAATTAAATTAGATGGTGTTAAGTTGGATTCCTGAGGGAGAATTTTCCCCCTTAATACCGTCTACAATCTTGATAAACATTGATTTATGTGTATCAGGAATGTGGAGATTATTAGGAGAATTACTGGATGTGATCGCATCATCAGTTTGTTGACTTATAGTGGTGGTGATGTAAAAAAATCGCATTGTAGGCATAATCTTTGAAAAGCACAAAAAATACACGATGCATCTGCATTATTCTAGTATTTCACCCTTAACATTTACCCATTGAATTCTCTTAACCAACCCCCCAGCATATATAACTGTTGTTGTCAGTTCAAACACCTATTCAAAACTAGCTTTTAACTGCAATATAGTCTACTACCACCACCTACACCCTAACGGTTGTCTGCTTTTAATAAGTCAGTAATCTCGAAATGAACTTTGAAGAGGACTATTGTTCCAACATATTACAGCTTGGTTTATTAGCGTTTCTATAGGTCTTAAAAAAATCATCCCTCTTGGAGAATGTCATTATTTTTTAATTGAAACAGGAGTTTTTACATTTCATTTGAAAATAACCAAGTCACGCCTGAATTGGATTGTGTTAAACGCACACACTTGTTTATATTTGAAAATAAAATACTAAAAATAATAAACAACTAATCTTCAATGAATTAAAAGGGCATTTTTAATGATTCCCTATTAAACTTAGAACTTCTTGTTGCTACACAGCTTGAGGAAATGTTTCCTACTCGGCTAATTTATCGCCAATTAAATAAGAACGTCCAATGTACGTAACTCAAAAACGGTAACAGATAACGAAATGTTAAATGCGGCTACAGATTGTAAAAATTACTGTCCACACTAGCCTGTTTTTTCGATGATCCCAAAAATAATGCAAGTATTGCAATGACTATTTTATAGGTTGCATTTTGCAGCCTTATTATTGCAGTTCTTCAAACTGCAATGCTATGTGCTCTTGTCTTTAGCCGCTAAAAATCATCAAACAATGCAATTTTATCAATCCATCAATGTCAACATTTCATCACAGTTTCCTGGCGATAAACTCGTCACTTATTAGTAGAATTAGAAAGCATCAAGGTGTGAATTGCAATTAGTACAATTACGACAATCATCAATAAACTGGATTCAAAGTAAACACAAGTTTTTAATATTATTAGCTGACAAAGTTGAAAGTTTAATTCTGTTATTTCACAATCCTACGCGAATGGGCGTTTTTTTTTTAGAGAGAAAGAATTTACAATTTCTAGAAAATATTGGATTCAATCCAATAACAACGATAAAAATCCAAATTAAACACAGCTCGAACTTTGTTAGTCTACGATTCTCCTGTTAGTTTCGCTTTATTACACCGAAACATGCATGAGTGACGATTTAAGCGACTAACAGGCGATATTTCCACGGCTACATCAGGGAAAACTAATCAACATATTGATTTATAAACGAATTATCATGCCAGCCAGTTATATTTGTTGATTCCCATTTTATACCGCCTGGTTCGCTTATTAGACAAGCCATTTGAAAAATATTTGAAGGCGATGATTTTAGCAAAATTTGAGCTTTGTAGATCATCTGTAGATCGACTTTAGAAAACGAGCTAACAGGTGTGTTTTTCTTCTTCATCGTATTCAGGCAAAAATGTGCAAAATTGAACCGTTGAAGAAAAAAATCAATTACGACAATCTTTGAGTCATTTTACGCGTGTAACTCGTTTTTCAAAATCGTGACACCGTCAATACTGATCGTTTTTTGAGCAACTTCCTAATTTTTTAAATATTCGAATCGTTCATCAAATATAAAACTTACTTACTTAAAAACACTTAGATGAGGTAGGTATATAAAAAATTATTCTATTTTAAACGTTGCCCTGTAATTATTACTTTATATCTTTTAACCATTTATATTAAACGTTAAATTAATGAGATATGCTTGAATAGCAACGGGGTTAACTCGTTCAATTATACAGTCTCGGGGATAAAGGCTTGAATACGGGGCGAATTTTGTATTTTTCTAAAAGCCATTAAGCCACCCGCAAAAGAAAGAAAAAACAGCTTTTTATATAAAACCAAATTCAATCAACTTGACTGAAGTAGTGATAACTACAATGAAATGAATCAAATTTAACAGAATTACTTCAACTTATACACTTGCACTTGAACTTTAGTTTAGTTAACTCACGAAATAGTAACATTTACGGAAATCATTGGGTTCTGTGAACGGATAAACTTGAAGAACTTTGTTGTATTATAATCACTGAATTGAGTTCGTTTTAGATTACAGACAGGGAAATATAATTAGGAAAATCTATGAAACACTAAAATAGTCATAAAAGCGGAAAATCTGTTTTATTTTCCATAATTACAACATGTTTGTTAGAGAATAACGGTTAGAATCATTGCGGAAATACTAAAATATACAAAAAAACACCTTCACTTTGTTGTAATATTACAGCTCAAACATCCGCTAATATTATCATTATTATTATTCTTATTACAAAGATGTTGTCTATTACATTTATTTATTCATGCGAAATCTGTTTTCTTTATGCAATTCTTAATTACAATTGCTAGTTTCACTTTTTTCATTTCATCTACTATTACTTTCCTGTTCTTTTTTTTCCAACAATACCACCACTTCATCGCCAAGGGCGACAGATTTATAGTCTGCACCCAATCATGGTTACCAAGGGAGAGCTATTGTTTCATGCCACCCTCTTCTATATCTCAAGATATATAAAAATGCTGCATTATTTTTTATTCAGCAGCTCTCTAATAGGAAGCACTGGTACAATCGTAGTTGAAATTAGCCATCAATATTACCGATCGAAAAGTTTGCATAGAAATCAAACAATTTCATTGATAACGAAATTTGTAAAATTGAAGAATACTGAATTATAATCGAATATATTTTTTTAAATATTTGCCTACAATTTTGTAGAGAAGATGGACTAGTGCAAGTTACTTTATTGATTTCCCTTTGGGGTGGTGGTGGTGTTATTTGAAAGCCGGTGCACGTTGTTCGGAAAGAAAGTCTCCGGCGATTTAAGCAAGTGGCGGTTTCTCTTCTATCGACGCACACACACAGGCGCCATTCAACTTCTGTCGTTTAAAGGGATCTATTTTTTTTATAGTCCCACTACTTATTGTATTGTCGTCTAGAACATGCGAAATTTAATGGTAATGTTTAAATAAATTAGACTATCAGCGATAAAGGGCGTTCTAATCTTGACGGTTATCTAGCTTGGCACGCAAATCGGGTGGTTTAATTTATAAAAATGTAGCGTAAACTGTCCGAGGATGTTGAATTTGTCACACTGTCGTTTCTCTACTGAATAAAAGAAATGAGGACAATTTTGAGAGTTGAAGAAAATTAATTTTATTGTAAAAAATTCATTGTCTGTACAAAGTGAGCCAAGAGGATAAGGCATTAAAAGTTCAAATTGATGGCAGTTTTTTAAATTTCTTGTTTCAGATGGAATTCTATACTGGATATAGTTTAAAGATAAGCCGCATGAGTTGGTGAGCGATATTTTGGGAATTCGTAGAGGAAATTCCATTAAATATTTTAGCAAATTTTGAATTTCGTAGCTCATCAAGAAGTCGTCAAAAAACGCTTTTTCTTAACAATATAGCGAATTGCATCAATAAATTACAAGCATAGAATGACCCAAATGCGAACAATTAGTTCTCATTAAGAATGAAAACTGCATCCACCTTCCACTAGCTTACTATTTTTAAATTACTATTTTTAAAGTGATAAGAGAAGATTACTATAATTACTACAATTTAGAGCTTATTATTCTTGTTTTGATGTCATTTAATTTAAAAACAATAAAGGTCACGTAGACCTAATTCATTTCTTATGCATCGGATGGTATTAAAGATATCTCTTTATATGAAGCAAACGCTAAACAATCTTCCCTTATCAAATTAAGGACAGTAAATAGCTATACAAAGGTCATTCATGACCGTTCTTGAAAGTGAATTTTTGCAATTTTTCAGGGCACAAAGCTAAAAAAGCAAAGAGAGCAGTTTTGCCAGGATCTTTGGATGATTTTATGTGATGAAAATCTTAAAATTGTCCAAAAATTGACCAACTTTGCGACCTACGACGTCCAACTTTTGGTAAGTTTTTCTAGAGGCCTCCTTACAGATAGCCAGAAAATTTTTCTACTCTCTCGTCACCGTCAAAGCCCCTACAATTTCAGCATAGAATATAAATGTGGAATAAGAAATAAACCATTCCATTTAAAAGAAAGTAGAGGGCTGATAGAAAAACGATAATGTTTTCTAGGGGTAGTCCAAGCTACAGACCAAATTTCTAAAAGTTGTATTATTGTTCCATGCTCTTGGCTCACCCTGTATACCTATAATTTTATAAAACGATCTACAATTTTATTTTCCACAAGAGAATTGAAATTAATTGGATAATTCAACAGTTAGTACACAATAATCACCGTATCACAACCCGCATTGTATTGAAATTAGGAAGTTAATAATACAATTTTATGATACTTTTTAAAAATAAGTTACAATGATTTATAGATCACTAATACTAGATTTAATCAACAATAAACGAAAATTAGAAACAATAATAACAAATTTTACAACTTGGAAATAACCGTTAAAGATTTCTAAAATAGAACAATTTCAACTTTTAATTAGCAAACACGGCTAATACAATAGAGTCTTAGGAATTATTCACGTGTAAATTCATCTTGTTTGGAACTTTATTATTGATTAACATAACAAGAATAAGCGAAACGACTTTTTTAAGCGCAAACTAATCGACAATTTGTGAACATACACGACAATATTTTGAACCGTCAACATTCGTGTAGTTCTTCCAAATAAACCACACCACGATATCACCCCTTGTGAGAAAATATACGTGTGTCTGTATATGAATTGGGGTAGTTTTAGATGGTATAAAATAGGGGAGCGCGATCCAAGAAAATCAATAAAGTAAGCCAAATTTTAGGACGTTTATTCTAATTAATGATTTAGACAATAGTTGAATTACACGAGACTTTCTTCTTTTGTATTCTAGAAATCTTATAAATTTTCATATAAATTGCAACTTTCTTTACTGTGTTATTATTTTAGATGATGTGAAATTGAATAATTGAACATCTTCACACGAAACTCGTTTCCCAAATAATAGAGTTGTACGATTTATAACAACAACTAGATAAAAAGTAATAAAAAAATAGATTTCAATTGCTGAGTTCGAAATGAAATCGTGTTGAAGGTGTTAATTGAAATGCGGTATCAAACATAAATTGGATGCCACCAATACAATTTCCAACATTATCCACTACACTCTTCTATCTTTATCCGACGGAAAAAAGAAAAGAAAAGTTGAAAACCGACTGTCTTGTCGTGACGTTAACTCTTTTAATTTTCTATTGGATCCAATACGATTCTATCGCTTGTGTTCTTTTTTATCAATTTCGAAAGAGACGAAGAAGTGAGAAGTCAGTAGACGAATAAAACGAAAATTGTTTGCCTTTTTTCCTGCCCTAGCTATAAAATATCTTGTGGGAATATTGTTAGAATTGAATCGTCGAAGAACAAGCAAAACGAATCGATCTAGCGATACTACTAAACTGATAAGCTCTCGATAGACAAACAAGTCTTGAATACTTCAACTATATGCAAAAATAAGAATAGAAAAATCGATAAATTCCAAATAATTATAGGCGTATAGAAGCATCAAAGGCGCATATACCTTAAATTTCCTTTACAAAACTAAGTAGGATCAAGGGAAGATTTGTGTGCTGGTATAGACTGTGTGTATCATCTTCTCTCACCGTTCCACCCCCTGAAAATACAGGGAAGACATAAATTTTCAGTTCTAATCTACTGTCTTTCATCCAACTCAACAGATATCTGCGTATATAGAATACCGACAAAGTTTCTATAAATTACTGTACGGTAGATGGGCGTATTTTGTCTTGTGTTTGATAATAATAATGATGAGGATGATTACATAATCAAGGATAGCATTGAAATGGAATATCATCATTGTAGACGACGCCTTATTTATGTGATTATCCATACTAGTATTGAATTAGATGGATTTGTAATTAACAATAAATGGATTGTAATTTGAAGACCACCTTAATGTTTCTAGTGCTTATAGCACTTCCAATTACTGGATGATTTCAAAATATTTTAAAGGATTTGTAGGGCAATCCCTAGAGAACATTTGAGTTAAATTTGAACTTCGTAGTTTATTGGGAAATTAGTGAAAAGTCGCTGTAATCTCAGTAGATCATAGTTCTCACCGATCGATTACAATCAATGGTGGCTAAAAGATCGTTATAAATATTTTTTTTAGTTTTCTATCACTGGATCTTCAAGATCCATCATTCTGTTTACAATTTTTACAAATCCCTTAAAATATTGAAGGTAACTGAAGCAGCTATAACAACATACAAGAACTCCTTCAAAAATGAGGAGTCTTTGATCAACGATTTCTCCTTTATTTTCACTATAGAACAATATTATAGCTCAGTGTAAAGAGGCATTTCAAGCTGCAAAACATAGATGCTACAGTTTCGGAAATTTGTGGAAATTTTGAGTTAAAAATTGTAATTTACAAGCATCTATATTCATATTTTCCCCATAATTCAGCCTAAATCAATTTATTTGTAACGAATACTTGCGGTAACTGATAAAACATTGGAAGAGCGTTCAAAATATCCAAGAAACATTCAGATCGAATTCGTAGTTTTCTGGAAAATTGAAAAATCTGAAACAAAGCAATCTTCTCCAATGAATGAAAATGGCAAGTTAATTTGCCCAGAATTTTCTTTGAAATTACAAAGCTTGGAGGTTTGTAACGATTTCCTGATATTTCATCATGTATCAACTGCCAAGAAAGGTGACATTTAATTCCCTAATATGAAATTTTCCCATTTTTCAATTTCCCGGTACTAACAATGAGTGCATTAAGGTGGTCTTGGTTGCAGTTTGAGCGCCTTTTTAAATGCAAATCTTTTCAAATTTCAAATAAATCATCACAGATTAGATTAATTTAAAAAAATCAGTTGTCAGTTCTAATAATCCAACTAATTAAAAGTTCTTTGACACTAACAGACGACCTATCGATAAACTTCCGATCATTCAAACTATTGCTCATTGTCTCTGAAATGGCTAGAATTTATTAGAAAATTTGCCCCGTTTCTCCCCAAAGATATCGATACTTTCCCCATTATCTGTAAGCTCGAATATCTCGTGCAAAGCCTGTTATGTTTACAATTTGATCTACCGTTGATACTGTTCAGTTTGCATAAAATTTACATTAGATAAGTGCTTATATTGCAACTTCAGTGACGGAATATAAAACCGTTGAAATAGAACGACACTTGCTAGATTAAAAACAATCTGACCTACTAGTACTTTTATAGTAAACTTTGAGTTTATTTTATAAACTTCAAAAAGTCAACCTTTCTAAATTTTAAACAATTCACAAAACCCCAACCTACACACTTTCTAACTGTATCAAATAAACGGACCGCCTGAACAAAAACGAAAAGAAAATACTGAAACAGATTGACGTAAAGTGCTATTTTTACTACTCCACCTAAATCAATGTCGGTGAAATTCCTAATTGTAGGATTACTTGCCTTTGAATAAATAATCGACAAGTATCGATATTTCCAACAATCCGTTATTAGTATTGACGGGGGTCATTTAGTGGTCCATCAGTATCATAGTTGATGGATTTAACCCTTCAAAAGCACGCCAGTTGGAGCTCAGAAATGAACTTTGTTAACTTAATTAAGTTAGTTTTGGATATCTAGAAGATTTAATCAACACACTGAATTAAATTAGGATACTATTAACGAACTAGTGTGCATTACGTTTTAGATGCAACTGAGGTTGGGGTGTATAATCATTTATAGTAAACGTAATTTCAATTTTGACCTAGTTGGAAACGATCAAAATTCAATGGTTAACGATATGCGATAGTCGAGTGATGTTTAACTTGCTGAATTGTTGGTATTTTAAAGTAAACAATCACAAATCTAAATTTATTCAATTGCCATTAACAATTCAAAATCGTTACAGTATCCTAAATTATAGAATGTCATTGTTTCAATATTTTAAAACTTTCTCCAAATTATGTTTGGATGTACGCCAAATGTACTACAAACTTGCATCCAATTCGCCACAATTTCTATAAAATTCAAGTTTTAATGTTGAAATTAATATGCGAACTGCACAGTTACAACAGACTACATTACGTGTCTGTAATTCGTGAAATTTCCAACCTGTAACACTGCAGTCGGTTTTCTAATATCAATACAATCGATAGAAAAATGTGGAAGGAAAGAGGAAATGAAATATTGGAAAACTTTCACGTTCAAATTATTTCTAAATTGGTCAAATCAACATCCCCTTATACATACAGATCGTATGCAATGCTATACAACAACTGTCATCGATAACATCAAATTCCGGAAAATACTCTTGTATCTTGCCTTGATGTTTTCCAATTTTCTCAAATATAAATGCTTGTTATTCGCGGCGGCAATTCTAAAGAATCGTGTCTAAATAGAAAAAACAAGTTGAAGTTATTTTAATTAAATTTCCGACACTATCAGCGTTACTCTTCAAATATTGAACGACTCTACGGGGAAAATAAAATTGATAAAATATCTAGAAGCGAGTTGTTTCAATTAAGCAACACAACTTCTAAGAGAAATCTCGAGACATTGCTGTGAATAAATGAATTTTTAAACCAATATCAAATGATCAATAAGTGGTGTTTAATTGATAGATAAACAAGGCGATTGTGGATGGAATTTATCACTATTGTTGGAAATTTTATTTCTTCTTTTGGTAGTTTTTTGGAACAATCTACAATTGAATAAAGAATCGGAAATGGTGAAAGTACCTCTTTTTATTTTTCAGAGAATTCAATTTTTCCTTTTCTTTATTCGAGAAGATACAATTTTACGCTCAATTAATCCAAATTTATTTAAACGAAACAATAAAATTAAAAACGCCGACATGTTGTTGCTGTTATTGTAACAAAGAACAACCCTTTTAAGAGGAGACACATTAAGAAAATTGCAATTTAATTATTTTTTGTTCAAATAAATTAACGCCAAAGGGTGCCAACTGGACGAGATTTCGTGACTTTAGATAACCGAATTGGCGATATTTTCAGTTAATAATAACGTACAAATATTTATAAATATAGCCAAGGCCTTTGAGGGTCGAACTACAATTTTGATTAGCGACTTCTCCTTAATTTTTCACTCTAAAATCAAACGCCATGGCTCGTTTTAAAGAATATTTCAAGTTGCAAATTGTATTGAATGTTAAGGGCTTAAAATTAACTAATTTAAAGAGTCTAAACAATCATACTACATACATGAATCAACTTTTCATTCTTGATCGAGCTCGAAGAGTAGTTCTCGTTTTTCTAGAATTTAGCGGTAAAAAAACGAGAAAAAAGTACTCTGCAAGGATCATTTAGTCATTTTTGATCGTAGTTGGTTAGTAAAAATTGCAATATTGTTAGGTCAAAGTGGTTTTTCATTAATTTCCCAATGAGATATGAATCTCTAATTATAAGATTCTCTACAGACTACCCTATAAACCTTTAGAATATTTTCCAAATCGTCCTATAATTAAAAGAATTCTAAGAACTAGCAACATTAAGACAGCCTAGGTTTTATACAAATTAGGATGAAGAATTTCAGCTATAATTGTAGTAAAATGATCCAAATTAACACAAGAATTGAAAGAATCATCCAACTCTTATTTAACTAGCAGATAGACGGTTAATTTTGCTGCATAATTAGTCCTTTTATGTATCAAATTACAAATCACGGTTGATATCGAACAAAGGCGAATGATGAAGTTCTGTTTAATTTATTTAAAGGCTGAGAATCCGGTAGTAAAAATAATAAGATAAAATGCACCACCACCATCATCACATGGGTATTATAACGAGAATTTATGTTGATACATGAAAAATAGGGAGGAAATTAATGGAGAATTTCCTCGTCTATAAACCACCAGAAAATATCGAATGAAATATTTTCTCCATGCATTAACATTTTACATAATAAATCTGTATTCACTTAGACGAAAAAAAACTGTTTGATGCAGAATTCAAAATAAACAGGATTTAGTGGGAATATAAAAGTAGAATATTTGAGATTGAGTTACATAATTCAAAAACAGTGAACTATGCGGAATTGTAGGCATAATAAAACATTTCAACATACACTACAGAATATGAAAAAATCGGCCGTTTCTCTTGAACATTTCCGCTTTATATTCTCGTTGGGAATCGTGTAAGAATCATAAATTTGAGTGTAAGAGGACGCGAAGAAGGAATCCGTCCAAGTGGATTCACTTGTCCTGCTGCTGCTATAAGAGAACTTGAATTTATCCTCTTGATAACAACAACAATAAAATCAAACAACTTATATCAAAACAAGACCGGACTTGGATAGCGCCTGTTTTGTTGTTAATCCACAATCAATTCGGTAAACTTCAACGAAAATATCGATCTAAAATTAGCCTTATTTTGGTTTCATATATCTCGAATACAGCTCCATTCTCTGTTGGAGTAGTAGAAAAAACCCTAACAATCTAATGTCATGTTTTGCCTTGTAAAACCCTTCATTGTTGTACCATGATACTGCACAAAACTAATTATAGAGTTGTAAAACGTAATTGGCCGGTGAATGTTTAGTGGGTTTTGTGGGTGTCTGAATAGAGTTAACGGTTTTTGCGGATGGAATTGAAATTCGCCAATCCACTTGAACAAGTAAGCAGACTTTTATATAAACTATTACAGCGCGTGTCGTTTCTAAATGTGGCAATTTTTGTTAGATGGACGATTGATGCAGAACTACTGAACGAAAACTAGAGTTCACATGGGAAATCCTATTATTTGTCTAGCGATTTGGTAAATATTTCAAGGATTTATAGGCGGATCCTCTGGGATTATTTTAGCAAAATTTGGAAGTAGGTCAAAAACGACTAAAAATGATTTTAAGACTGTTCTGTTGATTTTTTCATTTTTAACCTTGAAAAATTTGCCATACCTAATAAAGTGCAAAAAAACATAAAGACCAAGCAAGTTGGTTTTATGGATTCTGCGGATAAAGTTGAAATTTACCTCGAACAAATGACTTTTATACAAACCTTTCTACTGGTCTTCTCTAAATGGGGCAATTCTTATGAAACTCTAGTTGAGAATTTATAGAAAATTATTTTAGCAGAATTAGAACTTCGTGACTACCTGGAAGTTAATAAAAAAATACTCGTTTTGGAAACGAGTTCAGCACATAAAACAAGACGTCAAAATCCTTCTGACATTGATTTTTGCCATTCTTCTTCATTACTTTCTAAAAAAAGACTTTAATTTATTTCAGAATAAAATGAAAAAAATAAGAATAAAAAAATCAACGCCGGGAGGATCGTTAAGTCTTTTTGATTGACTTCCAAATGAACTATAAAGTTCCAATTGTGCTACAATGATCTCGAGAGACTCCTACAAATTCTAAAAATATTCAAATCATGACAATACTTACAGGAATTTGATAAAAATCATCCACATTTAAACGTTGACTAGAAAACTAACGACACTCACCTGAAACAAACAAATAATTGATTATCAAAATTAACGTTACTGAGATATTTACAAAATTATAAACAATAATTTTACCGAAATGTCTGCAAAATTTCAACACAAACTGAAACAAAACAGCAGGTCAGGGCCATAATATTGTTACTTTTACTTCCCAACAAGGTTATATTTAAAAATTAAAAAAAATACCAACCTTCATTTATAATTCATTCATTCATTACGTTTGCAATCTTCTAAAATGGCAAATCTGAGTGGCTCTTTTAGAGTATTGAAGATGAACAAATAACAAAAATAAGATCAACATCAACAGATTTAATTATTTAATGTTAATTATCAAATATTAAGTTCGTAGGAATGTATAAAAATCTATTAGCAGGCACCGAGATAGATTAGATGTGGTATTCTGTAACTGTCATTCTGAATAACCCTTTTTTTAGTCTCTTTTCAATTATACATCCAATGGAATTGTATAAAATAAAATAAAAGCTGTGCCCCAACATTGCCATAGTAATAAATCGGCAAAAACTTCGAGAATATGACTATGTGATACTTTAGAATAACACATTTGATAATGAATTGCCCTACACCGAGTTAAATTAGATGTGGTATTCTGTAACAATAAACCATTTACAATTAGAATAAGGCAAGTACTGAAATAATTAAAAAAAGAAAATCCTAATTAAATTCGAAAATTAATTGTTTTAAAACTAAAATTGTTTTTTGTTACTGATTGAATTCGAACAAATTGATGAATTGAAACTTGTCAAAAACATAGTAGAGTTGAAAAATATGGTTATTAAACGAAATTCAATTAGAACAAATTAATTTTAATTAGAAATAATTTGAATAATACCTAAATGCTGAATTTAAATTAATAACAATAACAACGATATTTATTTTTCATATTTCCAGAGAATTGTTCGTGTTTCTATACATTATTGTTTAAAATAATAGAAAATTCTATAGTAGATGTATGAGATCAAAAAAAAAGTAACAGGATATGAATATTTATTAAAGAAATTAATGTAATTAAAATGCATTTTTACAATAGGAAAACAACTGTATTGTTAAATATTAAAAATCAACTGTCAGTACAATTTTCTATATTTGAAAACTATACTATAATAGCGTTCATTACAGTACTGAAATTCATGAAATTTAGCCGAAAAATTAAAGGGAAAATTACAGATATTTGTAGTTAATAACAATAATTTAACATACAGTATCATCTAATACCAATTTCAAGTACTCTCTTGATAACAGTAGAATAGTAATTAAAAATTAATGTCGAAATAAAGACAGAAATGGATGCAAGACACGAAAATGGAATTTCGTTTTCTAGCGGTATATTTTCCGGTTAAATAAAAATTATTATTGTTTTAAATCAACTGTTAAAGACGAGTTTGTTGACTTTTTAACAAGCACCAACAACTTGTTATTTTTTTCGATGTGTTGGCGGCGGCGTTCACTAATAACAAATCATCTATCAAGGATATTCTTAATAGAATAAACGTCGGTTCTATTTTTAATACAATAGAATGGATTATTGAAGGAGAGAATTTCAAAATCCAATTGAGAGTTGGACAATCATTTACTATACCGGGCGGACCTTAAAGGAGAATCCTTGATCGATGATTTCTCCTTTATTTTTCACTCTAAAGTCCAGTATTGTCGCTCATTGGAAAGAGCTTTTTAAGGTGCAATACCTGGACTCTACCGTTTAGGAAAATTTCGTGGAAATTCCCACTTACAGACGATAATATAGAAGTTTGTGTTTTCGTAACTCAATAACTCAAGCTACCTAGTGTTCCACCACAGACTAACTCTTTAAATCTTTGAAATGATGTACTCTTACAAGGTCCACGTGGTATAGAATGTTTCACTAAACATGTATTCACACAATGACGTGACAGAATAAGTTGTGGTAGAATTGTACTTCTAGTGTTACTTCTACAATGTTGTACGAAATTAACATTATCCCATTTTATTACACAAGTTTAGAGCTTATTCGCATAGTGGCTTAATTAGATATATACCCTAATCATCCTAGGGTACATTAAATCTACATTTATTCCTGGTAATTTTATTATTTTCATTAGTTTTTACTGATTATTGCAATATTGGTGATAATCTGATAAAGGATAGAAGTACTGATAATTGTAATTAAACCAACATCTGGTACATTTTATAGAAACTGTTGTTCGAATGCGTATCTAGAGTACTTCTACGGTCAGTTTTATTGCTCAAAAACTCATTAAGGTGATCCTACAGAACAAGAGTTGTACAATTATTTCGACCCTTAACTTTGTCGGAGGAAGCACCACCACCATAGCGAAAGAAACTACAAACAAGACAAAGGATCAGTTTAAACGAAACACTCCCCTTATTTCGTTGATTAATGATGGACTTGAGTTGGATAGAGTCGACCTTAGATCAAACTCATAAAAAAATTTGTTTACAAGGAAATCTGTCCATCGGAATTGGACGGTTTGATGGACGAAACAAAATCGAACCGAACTGAAACTGTTTCTTTATATCAATGGAATCTTTCCAAGTCTAGAGAAACATCAGAGCCCGACTAACAAATAATCAAACCGAACTGTAGGGAATTTAACGCTATGTGTGTGGTTGACCGCTGAAACTGGTCGGACGTTATCTCTCAAATACGAATTTGATAGTCAATGGAAAGTATTCTTGGAATTTGTACGGTGGTAAAAATAGTAAATTTCGAAAAAAGCCCCAATACAATTTGTATATTAGAATAAAAATAACAATAATAGAGACAGTTGTGTTAATAAATTATTTAAATGAGAAACATGTGCCTCTTTTTTAGTTGAGAAGTCGAATATCAAAGCAAAATGTTGATGCGATAGGGGATTTTATTAAAATATAATTAGAGATTTAATTGTTACAAATACAGGGGTGTTGAGATAAAATTAGAGAGTTTGTCGAGAAAGCAACCCTCTAAATCATAATTCAACACCCCTGTTTTTAGTCTACAGATATGAAATTTGAACAAACAATCAAATAGCAACGTAAAAATTGTTAAGAGAAACGGGAACGAAAGTCGAGTGAAAATGATAAATTCGAACACACATTTGTTAATTATACTTTAAAATTTACGTTCATCCAGCTGTCATTTCCACTACACTGAAACCATCAGTGTATAACTGTCTGAAACAATCCTAGCACATGTATAAGTGCGTATTTACCATTATCCACAACCAACCCGGTAGGTACTTAATCCAACGAAATACGTTTACACATACACATGCGAAATTACCCACCCCTATTTTCGGCTTAAAATCTTTATATTTTATGGTGTAATAATATTAAATTTAACCTAACGCTCCCTTCGCTACCGTTTATTTTGCTCGTTTCATGTCGATGCTATCAAAGCGGACTTTATTTCGTATTTCGTTCATTCCTCTCCATCTACCTTGTATACCTGTGTAGGTATTCGCTTTTTTCCGGCCTGAAAATGACCAATTTCTATTTAATATAGTCTGGCGGTGTTTATTTTTATTATGTCTAATGAGATTTTCCCCCGTTTCTCTACCGTTCATGTCAACGAACCTAATCTTACTGCTGAATTTTTGATGGCAACATTAGCCCCTTTCAGCTGTTATTTTAACAGTAGTAACACTGTTGGTACCAGTTTAAAGTGCCAATTCTGTATGTATCGGATTCTCTTTGTGATACATTGTCTAGTTATGGGGTTACAATGTTGTGCATCCAGTAGAAGTGCCTTTGTAGTGGAAAATTTCGGTATAACATCATAAGACGAGCTGCTATCGTTATAGGATTAGTCACGATTGAGATAATTTCAACATCACTCACTACACTGCTAATACGACTTTGAAAGTTTGTTGAAAGAAGAAGTTTAAGAAACTTGACAGGGGAAAAAATCAGATTGGAAATTTTATAGCGAAAACGAGATATTTATCAGTCTTTTTAACTTTTGCTTCGTGATCCACTACTGACGGATTCCAAGTTTATCCATCATTCGTACTGAATTTCTGATTTAATCCGAAAGCTTTCGATTTTTTTTAATGTGTATAAATGAAAGTCGGAAAACGCCAGCCACAATTGTAAATGGACGGTCAGTGCAAGGGGAATTATCACAATTTACACCGGCAAAAATGTTTAAAAAAAGGGCGAAGTATAAGTCCCCAAGCACTTTCCTCGGTATTCATTCAAAAACAGGAAAAACGAGAAATACATTACGGTACGAATAATTCAATTAAACCGTCAATCTGTTGTTTGCTTACAACAATAATGAAGTCAATTGAATTTTAACGTTACTTTCACCAATTTAATTGCACTAATTTCATAAATTCGAGAACAAACACGTACTCCAATACATATAAATATCGTTGGATAGCAGATTCGGGTTGTTCTTTTTCCGACCGTATTGGACATTCGTTTAGCAACTTTTTTGTGTGTTGGAGAGTTGTCGGGACAATACCATCGATTTCGGATCCCCCAAATTTTATTTGTTTTATTTTCATGGATTGACTCGATAAATCTTTCGACACAAGAGTGTTTTGTGTGTATGTGTGTGGGATTTTTATAGCTTTTCCGTCTTTATTAGTTTTTATTATACCCCCTTGAAATCGACCAATCGATAGTTGGGATATTAAAGTGGAAATATTAGCAATTTATTGTACAATCGTGTATACATAATACAGAATAAACTAACACGAAACTGTCTTCATTTGTATATTAGAATAGTAATGAGGTTTTAATATCGATTCATGAAACTTTCGTCTTGAAGAAAATTACGATAAATGTTTTTCTTCTAGTTTGCGTCTATAATAGAGTCGTTCAGGCAACAAAAACGATGCTCTAATACCTGTTACCGCACAAAATGTTCTTTGATAGCTGTACTTTATTTTTAGACTATTGGGACAAGTTTACACAGCTCGAAAATAATGTCTAGAAGACATTCACTTCTAGAACTCAAACAAAAAGCATACAAACTGTGCTTTGAATCGATTAATTCAACTGTAAAGTCGCAAAGGCAGCAGAACAATCAATAATTTATTCATAAATATTGAAAATGTAGATTTCTTACCGTATACTTTCTCCTGATTAACAAAAGTTCAAGGATTCGATTTCATAATCTATAAAATTTCTATGATAGAAGAAAATAGAGTTGTCCCAGGACAAAGAATAACAAGAAATAAAAATAGAATTCATTAACCTGACTGAAATTATTTAATCTGATAGATTGAACGAATATAAAAACCGGATGAGATTCAAAAAACACAACGGAAAAAAACACAATTAATTTCCCAACAATAAATGATCCATTAAATGTGTGACACGTTTTTAATAACGTTACGGAATCCTTTTTTGTGTAATTTTAATCGTTCACAGTAGCGAGAGGATATACAATAATGATTGCCGTGTCCTGATAACAAATAAATTGTATTCTGATGACTTCGTTGTGCTCTGATTCTCGGTGATTTGACATTTTATATACCGGTATTCCTGCATATAAAAAGCCCGAAAAAATATCAAAGCAGTAAAAGAGCATGACCTTATCTGATTGGAAACACCCACTCTTCTATCTTTGTAATACATGTTGTGGATTATTTATTTTTAGAAAAAGAGCGCGTAAAAAAATCTGGAATGAATCGTAAACTTTCCAAATGGACTTATTGTAAATGTTGAAAGGATGAACGTTATCATGATCGCAACATTCACGATTCTCTTGAAAGTACAACAACTTGCCTGGAAAGATTCTAGTTCGGACTTTCATTGCCGTTATGCGTTTAAGAAGGAATTAACGTTTCGGTTGTCGATCATCGGTAACCGTTATCAAGTATTGGCTAAAAATCTACTTTAAATTGTCTTTTTGTGTCAATTCTTATAAAACTCCCACTAATTGAAGAGCTATTCAAATTTTAGGAAGATCTGTAGTATTCCAACAAAATTAGAAGCTCGCAGCTAGTGAAAAAATGATTTTGACCCACCTAAAAATCTTTACCCATCATCATAAATTGACTGTATACCAACTAATTTTATGATGCAGTCTGAGTTTCTCAAGCATGAAAAATGCGAAATTCGCCACAAAATTTGATAAATTTATTACAATAGACGGAACTACTATTAACAAATCAAGAATACGCCCCCTCTCTATTTATTTATCAAAATACGATAAAAATAATTACTAATAAATACAAATATTTTATTATTTTTCTCATTAATCTTATCTTGACCACATTTTTCGCTTGAAAAACAAACATTCATCTTCTAACATTAAAAATAAAATACTCTTTATCAAAGACTGATTGTTTAATTAAATCTTTTCAAGGCTGTAACTTTGAAAATTTTAATAAAAATCGCCATCATTTTGATGGTAATTGAAACTCATTATCTCTCTTACATCAAACTACTAACTCTCGAATTCGATTCCAATGAACTCTTTTAAGGCCAAACAAACCAAAGAGCTGACAATGAAACGAGGAAGAGAACGAAATCCAACTTGATTTTCGATTATGGCATTGGCAGTTCCCAAAATGGATAAAAAAATAATAAAACATCATCATCATCGTCAATATTATAGTCGAGTTGTGTTTAAATTGTTGAAAATTCGAAGGAGAAATAGGAGAGAAATTAATTAAATTCTTTTTAATAAACATAATTAACAATATCATAGAGTTCATTTAACGGTAGTGTGGTGTTATTATATCAACGTAAAGATTATTATAGAACAATGATGCTGCAAAAGATTCATCCATTATTCGTGTATTACAATAATACGGGATCATGCGAGATTAAATCTAAATCTACACACATAATGAGGCCATACGTGTAGATTACAGTGTACAAATTCTGTTTAATTGAAGATTTTATGCATAATGGAACAATACACACTACTTACAGTCAATACTCGTGAATTTCCTTAAATTATTGGCCTTTCCCACAAAGGAAAACTGTATTACTGCGCAGATTATGATGCTACAATATTCATCAATTATCTCAATTAGCCAATTGTAAATACCGAAAATAATCGTAATGATAAAACTGTTGTTTCAGAATTATAATACGACTTTTAAACGGCAAGTTTTTTGTTGCTATCGTTCGATCTTGCAATTTTTTCCTCTTCCAATTTTTATTTAATCTTCCTTTCGGAGAGAACCTCTAGAGACAACTACAACGGACAGAAAGACTTTCGTGACCTTTTTCTTTAATTTATTAACAAACACGAATTTTGAATTTTTCATCGTTACTTCGAAATTACAAGAAATTGAACAATTTTATAGTTGTGCAATGATTTTTTTCCATTATTTCAATATTAAAACTCGACCCTGATATATTAAAAAATCTAGTTTAAATTGTAAAATCAGTAATTATCCATCAAGGTGAGTTAAATTGTCCATAATAATAAAGATAGCTGGATTCGTTGATGTAGAACAACAACAGTATACACAAAAATAAAGGCTATAATTATTCTGGTCATTAATGTTCAAAAAAAAAGTATTTAGAAGTAAATTATAAATAATTCCGCCGATAAATTCCAACTTTAGGGTTATCTAAATTCGGTTAAAAGTGCTACTTGTTCTTTTATAATTTATAATCATGTTAAAGCTAGTTAGCAAACTGGAAAAAGTTGTAATTCATTTTGTATTTATGGGTCTGTTACTCGTTTTTTCAGTCCTTTTAATTCAATGAAAATGTGTGAAGGCTTCTTGTTTTTTCTCCTCGAAAATTCACTCCAAGTCTCCAAACTTTAATCAATTCAATCAACCATCAGATAAAGTATATGAAGTAGAAGAAAATTGAATACTGAACATTCGGGCATTGCTTAAAATGCACAATAATTTCAAATACGATAAATATATGAAACAGTTGTTATAAACTTGTTTGTCGTCTATTTTCGGATCATATCTCACGATAATTTCGAAAAATTTAGCTTCAATTTGGCTCGATTTTAACCATAAGTTTGGAATTCTCAATAGTCTGTCGTTATTTGACAAAGTTTTACTAAATTCCAAAATTATTCCAGCTAATTTGAGCAAAATTTTCAAGAATACTATTTTTAGTTTAATCATCTTCTTCGTTTAATTTTAAACTATAAATTCACTACAATGATAGGGCACTTTATATTATATTTATGTTGGCCTTAATTAACTCAACGCACAATATAATAAAATTCAATTTTTGCTTAAATCATACCTCGCTTGTTCTTCAAAATATGGAAAAAATATTTGAAAGAGCATTCCTTGCCGATTTTCCGGCCCTATAAGCATTTTTTTCTCAAAACAATTCTCTAATTGGAAAGTAGTTGAAATTGTTTATGAAACCATGTAAATTTTGCTACAAAATAATTAATTCCAATTGGTTACAATTGTAGTTACAAAAGATAATAAATTTCCGGTATAATTCATTAAATTTTCAAAAGTTGTATTTCGATAACACATCCTCAGGAATTCTCGAGTTTTCTAAAAATTAATCGAACAATTAATACATTTTAAAATCATGGAAAAATTCCCATTTCAGAAAAACTAACACATCTATCGAAAATTTTATTACAGATTTGAAAAACGCTTTCAATTCGCAAAATAGTGTCCAAAAACCATTGTAAAATAAAGAAAATTGGCTAGATAATGAAGGAAAATATAAAAAATTATCAAGAATCACCAAACAAAAGATGCTTTAAAATTTTCCTGTGTAACTCAGAATCTAAAGCGATTATTCTAAAGTCGAAAATGTTGTTAATTGGGTCTTGGAATGATTTTTCTAAGAAACTATAGCACTTGATCTGAGAATGGAAGATAAGGGAAAATGCGTCTATCAAGTTCTCTTTTAGGAGTTCTAGATCGGCCCCTTACTAAACGATATTTTGGAACATAAGGAGATATCGATTAATGATTGGTATATAGATGCAGACCCTAAATAGAACACCATTGCCAACTAGAAAAAAAGTTACTGAATTATTATATAAAAGATTCGATAGACACGCATTTTATAATGCAACTCTTCGTGTTGTGTGGTCCTCGAAAATCCATCGACAAGAATGATTAAATTTTCAAATCTAGAATTTGAACATGAACGTGAACTCTCGACAGATTCGTGATGGTTTACATCGATTTTAAAATAATCGCTTTGTGGATAGAAAATCTCGCATCTAATTCAATAAAAACAAACTGAAGTTGTAGCAATCGATTAGTAAATTTTGCAAATTTACTTAAATGAAGAGAAAAAGAGGCAACATTAAAAATAGATTTTCTTCTAATTTTCTACACAATAATCCTGAAATAACACGGTATTTGAACAGTAATGGTGCATTACACAAGACGAAATGCACAAAACCACACACAAAAAAGGATTATTAAATTTATTACAACGTATAATTTTATCTTTATTCTATAACGATAATGATTGCAGTTGATATGATCGATCGGTTATTTTATTGCCGTAAAAGCTTAAACATGAAATGGTCATATTTTCTAATGAGATTCGTCTCCAACAATAAATATACAACAACAACAATAACAACATGAACAACACCTACACAACAACTTCGTGACTTGCCCACAAAACAATACAACCTATAAAACAAAAATTCAACCGAATGAAAGAGAACTGAGAACACTAGAACGAACAGTACAACCACCATATGGTGCATGCAATTATTTTCATTATCCTTAATTAGCATCTCTATTTAGTCTAAAGGTGGGATTATAATATTATACGGTGGGAAATTTAAATTTGTTCAACATATTGGTATTAAACAATAACGTTAAATTGAATATTGGAGTTTTTATAATGTGATTTGTTAAATTTGTAAATATTGATTGAACAATATTATTGGATATTATAAATTTAGTTTCATATAATTAACAAATATTGACGACACTAATATTAACAATATAGATTAAAATTTGGACTATTGATACAAAAAATTCCTGATGAACTAGTGGAGACAGGATAGCAAACTTTCTGAAGCTATTAAAACAGATTTTATACAATTTTGAAGAACCAAAAACAGCAAATTTTGGGTGATTTATCGATTTTTTTAACAAATAAAACTGCTAGGGATTCATAAAACCACCCCAATTATATGGAATACAAAAGAAAATAAAGAATTGAATTGTTCTTATAGTTTCACAATACCTAGTTTGGAACCTATTGTTTTAAATCTAGATATAAAGTTTTTAATGAATAAAACTTTCAAATTTAATACAATTTTAAATTGTTTAATATCATAATTTTCCACTTATTCTATGGTAGATTTACAATTTATTATAATAAATCGAAAAGTATTGTTTGAAAAATGAGAACAAGCAGACGAAACATAATAAAACTTCTATTGTAATAAAAATTATAAAAAAACGTTACTGCCAATATATTATTTTTATTACTATTAAAACTTTAAAGCTGGCATTGAAAATTTTGATTATATAACAAATATAAATGTAATTTATAGAAAATCGTGCAAATTTTCCACTTCAACATTAAGAAGTCAGACTGGAACCCCGTAAAAAAGAATCTTTGGCGATTTCTCCCGTATTTTAACACTTGGAACGATATATGAGGAGTTTTCTTTAGAAAGGGTATTTCTGGATACACATCTGATTTGGAAAATTTTGAGGAAATTATGGATTTCAGAGTTTTATTTTAGTAACTGTATATTTTCCTTTACAACTCAGCCAATAATGTTTGTTTTTCAACGATTCAAACTGTTCTGTACTGTAAATTGAAAGCACTTTCCGAATATCTAAAGATTTTCTGATAAGATTGTTAGTTTACCAGAATACCGGAATATTAAAAAATTTGAAGTTCCTGGGCATAATTTTTCACCTCTTGAAAATAATTGTTTTGTTAGCTTGTAGACTTTCCAATTCAATTATTTTATGTGAAAAACCTCTTTACTTTTCTTGTGTGAAAACAACCCTACTAGTTCCTAATTTATTCCCATTTTTCGATGTTCCGGCGAAGTAGCAGACTTATCGGAAATTTTCTTAGATACTCGGAAATTGCTTTCAATTTACTATATCAAGCAGTTTGAATTACCTATAAATAAATATTGGCTAAATTATAGGGGAAAATATGAAAAAATTTAATGATTTCTCCAGTAATTCAGAATTTCCCAGATGGTTTAACCGGAAATTCTTTCCAACGATGACTCATACACTGTTTCAAATTGTAAAACAAGGTAGAAATCGTCGATCAAAAACAGCCCTTAATATTCTCAAATCCCACCACTATTACCAACAACCCAAACACTAAACAAATAGTACAGAACAATAACAGATGCGAAGTGTAAAAATAGGATGAGAAAATCTGTTTATTTACGGCAATCCACTTTTCTACATTCCCCAGCTATTTCCATTTGAAAACAAACCAAATTCTGAAAATCGGTAAACATACAACAACACACAGGCAGATTACTAAACAGAATTTTTCTATAAACGCCCCAAGTCCAATATTGTTTGTTTATTTACAAAAACCGACTTTTTTAATTCTCTCTATCCAGAAGGAGCGCAACTCACCCTCACATAGTTCTGTAGCTGAAAGCTGAAATTCGCGTGTATATGTGGTGAATATTCAAATTCTATCCCATACCAATGACGACGAACTAATTGCGAAAGTTATTCAAACAACCAAACATTGGGAAATGGGAGAAAAACGAGAAAAACGTAGGTAGAAATTCTAATATTGTGTGATTTTCTACAGTTAATAATGATGAGAGTAGGTGTTTGTTTTATTGTTTTTAAATAAACTAATCGATAGTATAAATATGGAAATAGCCTCAAACTTATAGATTGTAGTTCAAGTGAAACAAGTGCCCTTTTATACTACATTTACTATACGGAAATGGTAAATTTTGAAAAAAATCGAATTAAATATAGATCACAAAGCAAATAATCACAGAATCTAAACAAATAAAGCCTGAAAAACCTTATTAGCCTCTCGTAACAACAATAATAGTGTTTGAATATAAAATTACATAAAACCAATAAAATAATACTAATCAATCACATAAATTCCAATCTAAAGACCTAAAATTGAAATTTATTAACAGCGACAAAATTATTTCATTCATAAAAATGTATAATTTTGGATTTAATTTGGCGTTGACAGCAGGCATACAAAACTGGATTAAATTCAATTTTTTTTATGAATTCTACAATGATTCATCCACTTAACTCGTTTCAAATGTTGCAAAATAAAATTTTAAACGTTTTAAATAAAATCGGGCCATTTTTCAATCATAACTTTATTAAAACAGACAAATAATCTACCAAGTTTCGACAGATTGTTGGGAATTTAATAATTACGAATATGACTAACTCTTTTTTGCAGCAATTTCGACTTATTTTAAAATAAAAAAAAAAAATACAACACCAATAAAATTTTATTGGAGACATGTCGTGATATAACAAATAGATTGCATGTTTTAACGTCGGGTCGAATCAATATCACGACAATTAAAAGAACAGGTATTCTAATATTTAAATAAACACTTATAAAAACATGGAATTTTCCAATAATTGTCTAAATTCAATTAAATAGTTTTATTGTAGTAGGAATTGATCAAGTTACGACCTACGTTGACGTAACACCGCCTATAATTTAAAACAATTCTAACAGGGTTTGATAACAATCGATTATACGCAAAAATTAAGTAAATCCATTACGAAACTGATTAATTCATAAAGTAAGAGTAATTATAAATAATTGATAATAAAAGTGAATGTAGACGGACAACAAGCCTTGATGCTCCGTTTTTACGGCTAGATTGTGGATTGTTTTGAGTTTTTCTACATTAAAAAAAATCAATTTGTCGATTTATACTAAAATAAAGTAGGTTAAAATGATTAAAAACGAACGAGGTTAATTTTAAAATATACCAACTGCATAAACAATGTTGTATAAATGTGGGAAGACTCAAAGTTTATATGGAATTTGTTTTTTTAATTGTAAAATCCGTTCGAAAGTTGGTAAAAATCGACAAAAAACTTGCAATTTATTATAAGATGTACAATGTCCTTGTTATTGGGTGAGATCATCGTGTAGTAATCAATCTTGCAATCGTCATCGGCTTTATTAACACGAAATTTGCAATAATTATCCATAATAACAATAAACCATAAAATACATATTTTAATTGATCATTTAATTAGTAATTTTTTGGATTAAAATTGTGAAATCATTGAGTTAACAATCGTAATAATAGAATGAAATTTTACATCCCCCTGTTAAAACATCTGTTCTAATTTCGCTTTCATCTAACCGTCCTTGATGTAGACGCATACGCCACAATACAACACGCAATCGGGATAAACAATGTTGAAAATTATCGAATAATTGAGATATTTCTGCAATCTTACCTGTTTAAAAGTAGTCCATTTATGCACAAATTAATTAACAATGCCAAAATATTAAACAAAAATCACAAGATACGGACACGAATAATAAAAAAGGAAACACAAAAATCTGTGGAACTAACCAAAGAAACAGGTTAAAGTTATTCAAATTTAATACCACCGAAAACACTGATTATATTATTTTTTATTGTTGTTGTTGTGGTATAAAACGAGGGCGGCAGTTTTTAACACTATTATTTATAAAGATTGATCAACGATAGTCACTACAATTATCGATAAAAGAACACAAACACATGTTCTTGTTGAATTTTGAGGGGCGGAAATACTACGATAATATCGACGACAGGTATTAAAGGGGGAAAATTAGGAAAACGTGTAAACGGCTCTATCACATCACTCCTAACGAACGGACAACAACACACTGTTGGCCGATGGTGGGCTTTTGGAAACGCGCGCCACCGGCGATGATGGTGGAATTGAATCGAACACCGTTCGCCACTGTTCGGACGATTGTTGGCGAATTGCGCAAACGTACTCGCCCTACCCATTTTTCAACAATAACAACAATATAAACAATAACAAATACGTGGGAAATTATCGACTTATACGGCCAGAAAAACAACAAATATCCAGTGGAATTTGGAAATTCCTTCAATCGAATAGTGGAAAAATTCGACATTAAGCTAGGCAATCAGTTGGCGTGGTCCCTCAATTGTCTACCAAACCATAAACGTGTAGGGTGCACTCCGGCTCGCAGTTGGCCATGATTTTCATTACTTGAGGTTGTAGCTTGATTCATACATTTTTCGATATATTTGTGTAAAAATTCAGAACATGACAATTTTGACTAATTGAATCCCTTAACAATATAGGGTATACCGAATATAGTAACTTAATTGATGTTGTAATTAAATTATCGCGTGACCATAACAAAAATATGAATTATTTCTAAATCAGTGGTTCGTTTAAAATTTGGCGCCTTTATTGAAAACCCAGTGTTTTGTTTCATATACAATCGTTTATATAGGCAACCAATTATACACACAAGAAAGTGAAATTAATTACCCCAATTGTAACATTAATTATTGCTTTACATTGCGCAATCAATAAGTAATCGAATAAATAATGGAAGTATCCGATAAAAATATAATGTTAATTTGCTATTTTTAACACGAACACATTGAATTTTCATCAAATTAACAACATTTATTGGAGATCAATAGGTCAATTCTCACTAATTATGCAGGGTTGTTTAATTTTATATTTTTTCTTTCTAATAGCTCTAATAGTTGATTATTAATCCTTAATTATCATTAATAAAGAAAGAAAATTACCTTTTGTAACAATTTTAAAAGTGTACTTACTGTTTTTAGAAAAAATTCCGAACAATTTACACTATTGCATTTGTAGTTTGACTACTTAAATCGTTTTAATGACCATTCCTTGAATTTTATTGCCAATGTTGCATTCTCTATTTATAGTTTTTTCTGTACGATTCAAATAAAATTTCTCGTTAATTTAATTTTCTTTATTTAAACAGATTAATCAGTAACTTACATACAAAATTAATTAACTAGCTTACACTATAATAACAATGTTATATAATTTGTTGAATAGTTTATTATTAAAGTTGAGAATATATCAAACCACCTGTAAAATTAATTTTTGAATATACACAGATATTGTTCCAATTAGCAGAAGAAATGGGAGTAGAATTTTGTACAATGAAGCTGTAATTTAAACCAAAAATAATATTTAGGCCCCTGTGCTTTATTTTTGCAAACAGCAATAAAATTAACTGCGATTCATTCGATTGCCCCAACCGCGTCTATGATCGTCTTTAAACTCATCCATATTCCTCATTCTTTCCAAATATTCAGGATCATCCTCGTCGATTTTCTTCTCTTTCGCCTCCATTTCCTTCTCATCTTCATCATCAATATTCATACCGCGCAAAGCTTTCTGTTGTAAACTCAAATTACTCGTTGATGGTTGTTTATCAGGATCGGGGAAAACACCGTCTTTGACGCGTTTATCGTAGAATTCCTGTACGGTCATTGTTGGTATAGCCGGATAACCGGCGCCGTAAACAGCCTTCTGTACTTCATCTTTCGTTATAATAATCGGCTTCAATGGTGGCGCTGGACGGCGTTTTGGTTTCGGTTTCGGTTGCTCTGGATCGTTCTTCATTAGTTCATCTTTATGGTCTAATAACGGTTTTTCCATATCGATACTATTCAATTCATCGATTGCTTCATGGATGTATAATTGAATCATTGTTAGGAAATAATTCCGTTTAATTTCCTCATCAGCATGCTCGTTCTCCATGTTTTTCTTCAAATCGGCCAATTTCCCTTTTAATTCTTTCTGTTGATTGAAACGTTTTATTTTAAACGTTCGCACCGATATCATATAGGCAATACGTGCATATTCCGTTTCATTATGCGGATCTTCTTTCTTCTTGTGCTCATAATCACTCAAACTGTAATCTTTGCAGCGCGCCAAGAAGTCTTTAAAGTAAACTTCAGCAACTTCGACGATCTCGCGACGATCACCGGTCGTTAATTTCAATGTTAACGAACCTAAAAGGGCTGGCAATAGGAAATATTGTAAATCGTTTGTGGCGACTTCTTCGATGCCTTCATTACGGCTGAAAACGCCAGCTAGCGATACTAGACGTGTTGCTTTCTCGAATAGACGCATAGCATTCTTCACTTTTACCTAAATTCGAATTGTTGAGAATTGGATTTGATTAATGAGAAAATTACTCACTTGAGCTTCAAGGCTATTTGTGGCTTGTTCGTTATTTTTGCATAAATCATTGTACAAATCTAAAGCATCATTGAAAATTGTACTTAAACTTTGAATATCGTCCTCTGTTATTTCATCCGTGTGGTGTGTTTGGAAAATATTGTTGGGTAATACGGATGTCGCCATCTTTTCTAATCAAATCGAATCAACCAAATAAACACTAACGATTTAGACAAATTAATTATCAATTTATTTTTTTTTACCAACAAAAATTTTAGAGAAGACTCACAATCAGACTTATTTACATCACATACGAGATAAACAAGAATGACACAGAAACACTTGGGAAATACACAAGTGACGTATTGCAAATAAATGACGTTACATGGATGTGACTAAACGAACAACTTGACACGAATACAATCAATTTAAATTAATTTTTCATACAAATTCTAATTAAACGCACCAAAATCGCTATTATTATTATTACAGAAAATAAAACTGGACGTTTTCAATTTTTCTAAAAATCAAAAGGAAAATTACTAAACAGCAATTAAAAAAAATTGCTTAATCGAGCGCTTTGTGTAATACTATAATTGCATTTAATAAAACAATAAGATAATCTACTGATAACAAAGAATTTATCAATTTAAACAATACAAATAGAACGATAAACTAAAATTTCCAATAATTAGACTTTCCGTCTGTTGGCAACACTGATTATAATAATGACACAATTTAGAGCGCGAATTTCAAAAATCAACTCCGATTCATCCGATTACCCCAGCCTCGTCGATGTTCGTCTTTAAATTCGTCCATATCGCGCATTCTTTGCAACAATTCCGGATCATCATTCTCAATTTTCTCTTCCTTATCGGCTGTTTCTTTCTCTTCATCATTCAATGAGATCCCAGCTAAAGCGGCTTGTTGCATAGTCAACGATTGTTGTTGACTTGAATCGGGGAAAATTCCGTCTTTGACGCGTTTATCGTAGAATTCCTGTACGGTCATTGTCGGCAATGACGGATAACCAGCCCCATAGACAGCCTTCTGGACTTCATCTCGGGTTATTATAATCGGCTTGAGACGGGGTTGTACAGGGGGTTGTGCCGGTGGTGGATTGTCTTTTTTGATTTTTGCCATATGTTCTAGTATCGGTTTCTCCATTTCAATACTGTTCAATTCTTCAATAGCCTCGAAAATATACGATTTTATCATCGTGATGAAATAATCACGTTTGATATCCTCATCGACATGTTCGTTCGATACTGTCTTTTTTAATTCTTCCAATTTCGATTTCAATTCTTTCTGTTTTTTGAAACGTTGTATTTTATTCTCACGTGTATTTACAGACGCCAATACCGAATCAGCTGGTGTTTGATTTCTGGCTACAATCCCCGATTTGTTCTCATCAATTTGGTAATCCGTTAAATTATAATCGTGGCAACGCGTTAGGAAATCTTTAAAGTAAATCTCAGCAATTTCAACAATCTCTTTACGCTCTCCGGATGTTGTTTTCAACACAAGTGACCCCAATAAGAATGGCAGTAGGAAATATTGCAAATCGTTCGTTGCAACCTCTTGGATGCCTTCATTTTTACTGAAAACACCAGCGTAGGATACTAGACGGGTTGCTTGTTCGAGAAACTCGCGAGCTTTATGAATTTTGTGCTGAAAATCGTTTACTATTACTTCCTAAACAATATTCGAAAGAGATCTTACCTGTAATGTTCGACTATTTGTGGGTTCGTCACTGTTATTGATTTCATTATAAAGATCTAAGCCTCTATTGAATATTTCTGATAGACTCTCAACGTTTGTTTCATCGAAATCCGTCATTGTTGTTACGATTTAATTTCGATTGGAAAAGTTCACAATTTGTATGGAAAATTCAAGAAACCGTCAATGTTGCCAATCCTCTAAAACAAAAATTAAGGTTATGTTGCAATTCTTTCTCGATTATAAATAAATTATTGTGTATTAATATAAAAGTCACCTTGATTTTGATTATTAGAGAAAATTCAGCAAATTTAAACGTGTAATTTTAGAATTTATGCCGTTAATTAATTTCGAAAATAATTACGTTTTGACATTTTGGTAGTTTGACGTTTAACGTCAACTTCGAAATGGCAAGCACTTTAATGCGATTTACAAATGCTTCAAAGCATCATTTTGGTAATTAAAACAATTATTTTATCATTAATTAGTGTTATACAAATAAATTTTGTATTTTTATACATTTTAAATATTTGCGAAAATATAACCTATAACCATTACATAATTGCAGGCTTTATTGCTCCGATTAGTAACAGTCAGATTGCGTTCTTCTCAAATCCACCCCCAGGAACTCCACCGCCACAAACCAAAACCCAATTCGGCCCTTTGGCCGATGAAGATCGTATTTTTACCAATTTGTACGGTAGACACGATTGGCGCCTCAAAGGCGCTTTAAAACGCGGCGATTGGTACAAAACTAAGGAGATTCTACTAAAAGGCACCGATTGGATTATAAGTAAACGATTAATACTAATTAACAATCGGAAATAATCGTAATTAATGTTGCAGATGAGTTGAAAACTTCAGGTCTTCGGGGTAGAGGCGGTGCTGGCTTCCCTACCGGTATGAAATGGTCGTTTATGAATAAACCGGGTGATGGCCGGCCGAGATATTTAGTTGTGAATGCCGATGAAGGCGAACCGGGCACGTGTAAAGATCGCGAAATTATGCGTCACGATCCCCATAAATTAATCGAGGGTTGTTTAATTGCCGGCCGTGCTATGGGCGCTAAAGCTGCTTATATTTATATCCGCGGTGAATTCTATAACGAATCATCAAATATGCAAGTTGCTATAGCTGAAGCTTATCAAGCCGGTTTAATTGGCAAGAATGCCTGTTCGTCCGGTTATGATTTTGATGTTTTTATGCATCGCGGAGCTGGTGCTTATATTTGTGGCGAAGAGACGGCGCTAATTGAGTCGTTGGAAGGCAAACAAGGTAAACCAAGGTTGAAACCACCATTCCCTGCTGATGTTGGTGTGTTTGGTTGTCCAACTACTGTTAATAATGTTGAGACTATTGCAGTAGCTCCGGTATTTTCTCAATTTTTTTAATCGTGGATTTTATAAATTCTATTGGTTTTTTTTTAGACAATTTGTCGTAGAGGTGGCACTTGGTTTGCGTCATTCGGTAGAACTAGAAATTCGGGTACCAAACTTTTCAATATTTCCGGTCATGTGAATCGTCCATGTACCATTGAGGAAGAAATGAGTATACCGTTTAAAGAGCTGATCGAAAGGCACGCTGGTGGTGTTAAAGGCGGTTGGGATAGGTTACTAGCTGTAATTCCAGGCGGATCTTCGACTCCTTTAATTCCGAAAAAGTTGTTTTTACCATTTCAGTAATCAATATTTCTAATTTGATGATAATTTTAGGGTTTGTGAAGATGTCATAATGGATTTTGATGGTTTAATCCAAGCCCAAACAAGTTTAGGTACAGCTGCTATAATTGTAATGAATACAAATACCGATATTGTTAAAGCAATAGCCCGATTAGTAATGTTTTATAAACATGAATCATGCGGTCAATGTACACCATGCCGGGAAGGTATCGATTGGATGAATAAAATCATGTATCGTTTCGTTGATGGTAATGGTAAGCCTGAAGAGATCGACATGTTGTGGGAGTTGAGTAAACAAATCGAAGGCCATACGATTTGCGCTTTAGCCGATGGTGCAGCATGGCCTGTTCAAGGATTAATTCGACATTTCCGACCAGAACTTGAAGCACGTATGGCCAGATATGATCCACAAGAGTTAGAGAAAGAGCGAGCATGCAATACCATATAATCCGGTACAGAAATTGTAAATAAGTCTAGATGAATTCAATGTTAATAAACTGGATGATTTAAAAAAAATATGTTTGTATTAGCGATTTATATTGTTGATAACTGGAGGCAGAGAAATGTGTGTGCGGATATCGAAAGGACAGTTTGGCATTTGGTACGAAATAACTTTTACATATTTTTTTTTTTTAATTAATTATGTAGGTTTATTTGTTGCAAATACGTAATTTATTTTATTAGAAAAATATAATTGCAAATGTTAATATTACATAAATCAACAAAATTGTGTAATTGCGTCTTATAAAAGAAATTTAACATATTTTCAAGCCAGAAAACCATTCGAATTCGTTACAAACGGGTTGAGTGCCACGCATCTAGCAATCGCCCTTTTGCAAAAAGCATTTTTGCGTCCCCTTCCCTCCAATAAATTTAAATATTTCTAGGATAATATACCAGGTGATCCATTTATGTAACAAACTACAAAATCCAAACCAGGTGTCTGGCAGGAATTCTGAAACAGGTAGATTTAGAATCATTAGTCAAACCATCGGATATAATGCCGAGGAAGTATGATTTCGAAACTTCGTTTGAAGTGGTCATACATGACCATGGGATAAGAAATTCGAATGAACAACTGCATCACAGATTCTCCATGTGGTTTACTGATGGATCAAAAACTGCTGAAGGGACTGGTATAAGAGCAATTATAGGACATCCATGACTTTAGAGTTTACGAAGAAAAATCTAAGAGCCTTGAGCCAAAGACCGTCGATCCCTGAAACTGCTGGCAAGAGGCAATCATGTTACCTTAGCTTGGGTGCCAGGACATCAGGGAATTAGAGGAAATGAATTTGCTGAGGCTTCATTTGTAGGCTCTGAGCCGTTCTGTAGTTTAGCAAAAGCCCAGTGAGGAAAAATCTACAAATGGGAAAGGAGCAATAAAGTGGCAAACTCCAGGAATGAGATAGGCGAAGTTGTCCTAAGAATGTTAAGAAGCTTCTGGACCTTATCAGGAACGAATGAAGACCACTAGCGTTGCTCTGTTAGACCTCAAGAAACTGGGCTTAGCTGACAGTGAAAGGTGTAGGTTATGTAAATTAGAGGATGAAAACTCCGAAAACATATTATGTAAATGTGAAACGTTGGCGTGCAGTAGGCTTATTCACCTCGGTATCACAATTCTGTCGCCTGCTGAAGTACGGAGAATGCCTTCCAGAGCGATAATTAACTTAACTGGGATAGTAATAGGCAGAGGGTTATAGACAATAGATCATGCTGATCACAGTTCTGTAACGCTAAACGAAACTGTTAGTTGATAAGCGATTCGAGAATTTTATTAAAAATTGGAGTCTAACAAGAAATCAGGCAAAAAGCTCTTTTTAACGAAGTCACGATTTTCATCATCCAACTGTACAAACATAAAACGATTAAGAAATTTCGCTAAAATGACCCCCAGAGACCCTTCTATAAATCCTTAAAATATTTTACAAATTGCTCGCCAAATAAGGGCAAAATTACCCGGATTTTGCGCCCCTATGCCGTTGCCCAACCTTCTCTGGGCCCCCTTGTGTTTCGATTAATACCGGCAATTTTGCAACCCTTTTTTAATTTTGAAGAAAAAAGCAAGAAATTGACAAATGTTGGAATTAATAAAGAACAGGTTTCTAGCAATTATATTGCAAGCTAAGTAAATTACTTAAACGTGAATTTCATATAAATCCACCATAAACTAGCGATTTTAATAATGGTAATTTGAGATTATTGACGTTGAATGAAGAGGTGGGTTATACTGGTATACAACTACCACGCCTTCGTGTATATTTTACATATCGAAAAAGACTACTATGCTGCAACAGTCAATGGAAAAGACAAGAAGAAAATTAAAAAAATAATAAAACCGACTTGAAGGAGTGACAACTAACTGATTCTGTACATTGAACACACCTAATTTGGTAGACAATAATTGCAGATTTATAGTTTCGGCTTCAATTCTCAAATTGATTCGTTCGAGGTTCTTTTTTTATAATTCGTAATCCTTTTTATTGTCCTTCAATGTAATTCTTTCTATGGTTAGATACCTAACGGCGAGCTGGTAAAGGTTATCAAATTGTGCAATTGAAAAACACTTGCTATAGAAATATTTGTATCACACACACACTATTGCATTGTAATTATTATTTATTTTATTCTTATGAAATAGAGTGATTTATAAACGAATCGATGGATGCATAGGAGATTGCCCCTATATTTCGTAATTGTGATAGTTTATACTATTTGTAGTAATGATTCTTGAACCAATTTATAAACAATCAATTGGATTATATTGGGAAATATTTGTAAATCAATCGAATATGACGAAATAACGTATAAGCCTATAATAGTGACCTTTTTTACTGCAAGGTTGTCACCACCTTGCGGTAGGATAACCAGAATTGTGTCTGATACACGCTAATGATCATCGTGACTGCCGATTCTAAGGATAACAAATAATCTTCCAACGTAATTGGAGTGTGTTGTTTTGTTTTAATAATAGAGGCGTCGACGATAGCGGCGACGTCGACGTCGTCGTCGGTCAGGTTTATATTGAATATGGTCGGGGACACGTCAAGGTCTCCTTTAAATGATTTTCACAACACTAAAGATTGCATCAGAGTCTCGTTTTATTCGACAATTATACAAAATTGACCGATTCGCTTGTATTTAAATTAAAATTTACAACTAAATTTGGTTGTACCGATTATGGTTTATACTTATACGGTTTTAACTACAACACAATTTAATTGTAAAATAGTCGGGTTACATCATAAATCTGTGCTAATTGGTGTGTTGACAGTATAGAGTTGCGGTTGTAAAACGATACTTTACCACAACGAATTTCAACCGTAGATCCTTCGTATTGTGCAAATAGCCAGCCTTGAATCTCGCTGTTTTTCTTCTAAAATTGTTGAATTGGAGGAAACTAAATTGACCTTTGTCGATTTGGCTACCAACTCTATAGAGATTGCTACATTTTGGCACCAATTCAATGTTGTAATATGCGAGTTTCGAACTGTAATTGAGACGAAATCCAAATCCATCGATTATCTTGAATTTTATCCTAATCTATTTCTTTGTTTTTTTTGTTTTAATGTATAATTCATTGATGTTATCGATTAGAATACGAATATTAGCCTTTCAACACACTTTTCTATAGGACCAATTGTGTTGAAATCAACAATTAGGCAACTTATATTTAGTATACATCTGATTGACTGCAAGTTTTATAATTGGCCGATCCTATTCAAAAATTCGAAAATTACCCAAGTCTTACTGCTACGGCTAATTACGACACGTTTTTCGACATTAAACAAGAGAGGTGGCCAGTTTTGTAATTTCCCAATCGTTTACAACTGTCTTAAAAAGGAAGCAGTAACTCGAGGTGTACATTACAAAATAATTGCTCTTCATTTACTCGGGGGCTTTTAGACTCCACCACCCCAGTTGATAAAATTTGAGAAAAAGTGCTCTTCTAGAGAATTTTTAAGTTATTCGATTTTAATTGGAGTTTTTTACTAAACACTAAATACTCTTCAGGTATTGCCCGAATTGCATTATTATGACAGGTATTTGGCTCAAGAAATAGAGCTTTTTGTGCAAGTTCGATTGACGCAAGTTATAAATTTGTCAATTTTCATTTAATTATCACAGTGCGTTTATGTTGTGCTAGTTTTGGCACACGGTCGCTTAACAATCGAATTGATCTTGACATGTATTGGACAATTCGATTTGTAATTGGTAAAAAACGACCTTCCAATTGTCCATAACATTGGACATTACAACTGTTAATAATACCTAATAATAAGAAGAATTATAGAAACGGGGTCAGAATTTGTAATTCTTATCAAATCATTACCGATACAATTGTTAATTTTTCCAATAAACAAAACTCGTCACCGTGATCTTATTTGTGTCCCTTATTTTTTTCTAAATCACAATTCGTGTAAACAAATCTATCGACCCTCTGTCAACAAATCTGTTTGCAATTGCACAATGGAAACTATAATAATACACACAAGTATTGCGTCAAGTTGGCGTAATAAAAGTCTTCCATTCTACAATATTGAATACAGAAAAATGGGGTTTATTTATTTTTAAATATACGCGAATAAACAAAATTGATAGATATCCTGTTATTGGCGGCATTGCAAAGACCTTAGACTTTATCCGGTGTTACGCGGCGTTGCGATTATGATTCATCATCGACAACAAAATCATCACCAATGATTATAAGAAATCAATCTTTTGTCTATTTTATTGTAATTGTTGGTACCATTAGAGTTAAACGTTTACACACATTCAACATGTTTCACAATTTATTCGTCTTGCGTCAGGACTATGTAGATTGATATTATTACATTGATCATATTGAGCAATGGACACCTGACAAGGTCAAGACTTGCCTTTTATTATTTGTAATAAGATACTAAATTGCTTGTCTATCTATCTATTCTATCCACTCCCCTGTTTCGGTCATCTAACAATGATACAACAATAGCTGCACCTGTTTGATCTATTACTTAATTCCAATTAATTATGATTTCAGAAATTCACAATCTTTCAACTCATTACCACTCTTACATACAAGGTGTCGGTTCTATCTATGGAAAGTGGTCAGTTCTTTAGACGTGTTCTAAATCAGCATGGGTTGAAAATTACGGCAAGGTTTCTGAAGGTAGTAGCAAACTTTGGGCCTTGTAGCTCATTTGAAAGTCGCCCAAAGATCGCTCGTTTTAGGTAATGTTGCGATATTTTCGAAAAGTTGAGACAACTCAGATGCTCCAACATTGATTTTTTATTGTTTTTGTCCATTCTATTCTTGAATTTTGGCCCTTAGCAGTCAAAAATTTACAAATTTTACACATTTTTCCCGTATTTTAATTTGAATTTAGATAGATGGCTCTAGACGTAAATTCACTATTTTATTAGCAGATTTGTCGTGTAAATTCTGTCAGATTCTAACTTTTTGTCGTTCACTATTTCTTTTTTGCCACTCATGTTGTAATTAATAAATCATCGATATACGATAACGCCTTCCACCTTCGAATAATAAGACGTTGAGTCAGACAGGTACGGGCAAGATTCTTGTAGCCAAAACAAGCCAGGACACGATCGCCTAAAAATAACGATTCTTTGGGATTCTTTTTTTTATATTTTGGACGATTCAACACCTACAAAGTCAAATATTTCCCATATTATCCGTTGTTCGTTTCCTCTTTTTGTCCATTATGTTCGAAATAGAATAATTGTGGGATGGGAAACGTAAATAGTAAGCAGACCAGAAAATTTTGTTATAAATCTAGTTATAAATGTGGATATTTTCCCAAACAACTCGTATACTAACGAGTAGTTTTCATTAATTGTTGAGAAAATTCAATGTAAACAATTCGTGATATTTACCGAGAAAAGATGCGGAAATAAACGGGTTTTCATCAAGGATTACAGAAATTATAAATTCTGTTTATCGATTTCAGTTCAAAAAACGCGACAAGTCTATATTGTAAATAGTGAAGAAATCGCAATTTATTTGTGCCAGAATGATTAGCGGAAACTTGTGTCCATATTTATTTTAATTCTGTTTGTATTTTTACACAAACTTGAATTTTTGATCGCTTTGCAAAAAATCCGTTATTCTCTAATTTCTCTACAGTTCAGACGAAGCGTAAAATCTAAGAAGAACCACTAGAGATCGAGCTTTTGTCAGGAGGAAAAACGACACTAATCCATTCAATAGAGCAACTTTCGAGTCCATTCGGGTGTAGAGGTGTGAACGAGCGATAACGGGTTTAGTGGATTTTCTACAATAAGCAATTTTTCACATCATTTTCCGGATATTTAAACGAACGAAAAAATTCAAGTGTCCCGATGGTGAACGATTCTGTGGAAATTTACACGTTTGAATCGTATTAGTCATCAAATAAAAATACGCAAGTGCAGGAATTCTTCGCCAGTGAATGAACTATATTTGGTCATAAATTAAGAATTTGGCCGGTTATTCTATTGAATAATCAACATAAATCTTTCTATTTATTAAATAATTGTAACGTTATTTATTTATACCGGAAATTTACAACAATTTTGAATTATTATTAGATTTCAAAAATGATCTCTATGGATATTGTGAGAAATCAGTTGAATGAACAGGTAAGCCACGGAACGAACAAACGGATGTTACTAATTAATGTTTGTATTTTAATTACTAATTAAAGCACATAGAATTTCAAATTTTTCCAACAGACTATGAACCATTAAAGAAACTAAAGGAATATGGCATGATAGCCGTGGCAATGCACTTCCCATCATCAGCCTTGGACCAGGTTAAAAAATTGAGGTTTCTCCAATTTCAATTACCATAATAATTTTAGCATAGTAATAATTATAGTCAATTTACACGTGAAATTGTTTATTTATTTATTTAATTACGACGTTCGTCAGTTGGAATTGCCTTGAACTTGATTATTTCGTGAGAGTTGGCGATTTTCCTTTCGTTTTTTTCTCAATTTATGACGCATTTTCAATAAATTCTCTGAATAGTTTCTAATGGAAAGCCTGTTCGAATTCCGATACGTGAAAATCTCTTATCAGAACAATTTTAATGTGTTAACATGGAAACGAGAAATTCTGATTTTCAAGAAATCCACCAATATTAATAATTATTATGTAAATTGTGTAAATGCAGTCTCAACTGTGCGTTTTATTAATTCTAATTAAGATCTCTATTGAGATTACGATAATTAAGAACCGGTACTGTACGCAATAGATCGACTTGTTTTTAATTGATCATTTTACATTATGAGAATGTAATATTTGTCCATTACAACAACAGCCTAACAGAGGCGCTAATTTAGGCTTTTTTGTCAAAATTTTACCCTATGAAATTAAATTTCATAAACTTTAATACATCTTACAATAAAGCGCCTAACAAAGGAGGAATAAAACTAATATTTATAACAAATAGCGTTCTTCATGCGTTAGTTTTCATACCAATAAATCATTTGAGTTTATAGACTTGCTCTATTATCGTCATTTTTTAAAACGAACATAGGTCAGGCGAGTTAAAATAGATCGTTTACGTATTATACTTGAGAATAACAGGTGAAAGAATAGCCCTAGGGGTTAACTTATTTAAATGAAATTACGTTTTTGTACGATATTTATTGTATGGAATAAGTATGAAGTTGAGTGGAATTTGCGTAAAGACTATTATTAGAAGGGATGGAGCAGGTGAATTAAATTTGTAATTTACACGACTTTCTGTTAATATATTGGCCATTTTCAATAACGAACGATATTAACTATTATTTTAAAAGATGAATTTTTTGGAGTTAAATCGTCTGCAGTATCCTCTTATGTACGCTCTACTGGCGATTCTATCATTTAGATCCATCTAAATGATAATGTAAAGGCGTCGGATTTCCAAACACACAACTCATTAAAATCCAATCCCCACTGTAGACGAAATTTGAAGAGATGTAACGCTAAATTGAATCCGACCATTGGTTATCAATCAAATGTTTTGATAGATTTTCACATCTGACAATTAGGATTTTTGTATGATGCGTGAGGATAAAAACAGCTGTGATTTCTTGATAAATGATTAAATTAATTGTTGTTTTGTACACGATATAAAAATATTAAATACACACGACTTATGTAGACATTACGATATTATCAAATACACAATTTGAATACGCTATTGTGGCACGTTTGTTATATTAAATCGATAATTTATTCGCTCCTTTGTTTCTATGTTTGAGACAATTTCGTTAATCACTCAGACGAAGAGAATTTCGACTAGTCTATCGAGAAAAAATCTCCAACAATCGTGACTTAACCGAACTTAACAGGATCTGAAGCCGGAAGCTTGCAGATTATTAAGGACAACGACCACGGAAGCTTTCTCCATTTCCCGGTCAATTCTTATCAAATCGAACATTTATTATTAATTAACAGTTAGATTGATCTGATCTAGTTTCTTGCAATCAAAGATTTGATTGTTATCGCCTTTGAACCAGAACAATCGACCGAATTTCGTCGCTAATAAATGGAAAACCTATTGATTTTAGAACTCTCCACCAAAGTAGGTTAGTGTTTTAACGAAATCGTTCGAGTTTAAATTTAGACTACTGTGCTCGTTTCGACTTCCTGGCGAATTTCGAATATTCGCGAATTTATCGAAATTTCAATGAAAGCCGCTTATCGCATCCGTTTGGGAAACTTTGCTGTTTTTCGTTGGTGTTGCAACGGGAACTCATCGATTTTTCCGTCGAGATTGATATTAATGATTACGGCAAAATTTCAAGTGTTCCTTACAATAATGTTGCTTTTGTAGTATTATCAAGGCAGGTAACAGGAGAATAAATCACCCCGATCGTTGATTTATACGAAGGGGCCGATGGTATTGTTATAATGCGAAATAATAGCCCATGAACTTGTATCTATGGAGAGTTTACTGTAGTAACTTTCAAGTTCTTTTTCTTTTTAATTTTGTATCGCTGTTGTTGTTGCTATTTAGAAAATACAGCAGGGGGCTGGGAATATTCTCTCGTCTTTACGTTTTAATAATAATAAATTGTTTGATGCAAAAATTTCACAACAATTTCTCGAATAAACGGCCAGAAATTCCGTGGAAATATCGCGTCATTTGGGTTTAACGTCGAATAAATCCCAGAATATCGAGAACAATGTATGGATTGTTAACAAATTGAATAGGAGTCGACGATAATGACCCACAACGGGTTTCGGCGTGTTCTGCAGTTCAAGGATAGACGCAAATAGTCAAAACATTTAGCACTTTTCAACAAAAGACCGGCAATATCGATTTTTTTATCAGATAATAAACCTTCTGGTGTACACGTACAGTGTGCGACACAATAAAGTTGATTGTAGTTTTGCACCTGTTCCTCAATAACACATCCTCAATTGGATAAGTTGCAAATAAAACCAGTTGTTTAAATAATGATTTTTTTTTAATTTTATTTAATGAACAACAGCATAAGACCAACGATGATTTTTTCTTTCTCACAAAAAAATGCAAAGCTATGTACAAAATTTACACAGAATTACAATCTAGGACATTACATAAATGTAGGAATCGAAAAAATAATAAAACAAACAAATAAAATTATGTACACAGTCAGTTCGATAGGTTAATTAATTAATTAATTAATTAATAATTACAATTACAATAATAGTACATATGTCGTTGATTGAAATTTGTATGAAAATTTCAACCGAGATCACATAGTAATCATTACGTACTTAATTTTGCAGCATCACGATACTTAATAAATTACACTCCTAAAGCTCTGCTAAACGAGATAGAGAGATAGAGAGAGATTGAAAAATAATTGCAACCATTCTACATCATATAAATTGAATCACATGCAGTTTCTACAAATTACAATTTATTTCGGATACAATATACAATCACGATATTTTGCAATAATTGTTTTTTTTTTTGAGCAAAACTAACAATAAGCTAGGATTGCACACGATTAATTACAAAAATTAGCTTGATAACATCATATTTAAAATAATAATTAATTAAACCATTAGAAAAAACTGCTCAATCAGTCTTTATAATAATCACTAAAGAAACAGATCGTGATGCTTTGATAATTCAGTCCATACCACTCGCTATCTGAGATTTTAACAACTAATTTGTAATATCAAGAAATGTATTTGAACGAATGATTTGGTTAACGACAACGTTATATTGGAAACGTTTATTGTAAAGGAGTGAGGAAATTATTTGAATAAATTAAAAAAAGAACGATTCCAATACAATTTCGCGTTAAAATGGAAAAGAAACCCGTCTAATAGAACGACAATTTTTCAATAAAACAAATACCTAAATAACAACAAAAATATATACATCTCTACAATTAATAATAAGGAAACGAATGGCTTTTTTTTTGTTTTAAATAATCTAAAAGACACAGCACAAACTTGCACGTTTAAAATTTTGCTCCATTTCGGCCACTAACTCTTTTGCTCGCTTAATCATCATATAAACTGCATTCGGGTACTAACTGATCGCACGCTCTTGAAGTCCATTCTCGGTCCTCTCTTGATAACCACGGATGATACAAAATATCATCGGATGTAATCCGTTCGGATGGTTCTCGGCGCAATAACGAACGGATCAAACATCGTGCTCGCGATGACAGACAATCGGGTATAACGAAATGACCACGGGAAATTTTGGCGAATAGTGATGCATGTTCTGAATCATTAAAAGGATATCTGTAACAAAACAATTATAATTAATTAGGTGAAACGGTTAGAATTAGAAATAAAAAAGTACAGATATATATAAACTTGGGAATTTTATTTCAACACGTGCAATTGGACACCTGTGAGTTTAGATGATACACGTACAATAATAGGAAATAAGACAATTTTCTTGTTTCTGTTATTTTATAAACTATTTATTGCACAATTATAGTAATATCGTTGATGTCAACTGCAGTTGGTATTGTTGATGAAATATTGAAGGAGCAGATGCGGTTTTTCAAGAAATTCCATATAGAAATGCAATCCAATTTGATAACAAAGGCAAGTTTAACAATATCGTTCAATGATGAAAGGAAAGTTAAATAACAGGAAATGCATTTATATACAGACAGGATGTGTTGAAATTGGAACTTTTTGTCAATTCTAAAATTAAATTTGGAATGTCCGATTGCAAAATTTCCTGCTTTCCTTAAAAAAACTAAAAAAAAGTAAACTATAAGTTCATAGCATACAAGTTCAAGGTCTGATTGTACCAAATTGAATGCAATCTCCCGACCGTGACTAAGTGAAGAAAAAATCACAGCAATCATAACACGGACTAGTTGGAATAATCGAACCGTAACCGTTTAGGAAATTTTAAAATAAACCTGCAACTTTCTTGAAAATTTGTAGAAATTGAGCCCCCACCAACAAAAAAAAAGGAGAACAGGAACTGAATGTTGTTTCGTTCAAGAATAATTGTGGCTTGATGACAATTGAGGCGACATATGGTCAACGATAAGACATCAACCCCCTCACTATTAACAATAACAACGGTTAAGAAGAGAGGAGCATACTCATGCTCACCTGTATTTTCGTAATCGACATATGGTGGATCCGTTACGCATCATAGCATGGGAAATAAAGAAATAACATTTGTTTCTTGGCAATTTTTTTTTAAAATTTTATTAACTATTTAACGGAAAAATAATCTGCAAGATTATCAGCAATACGATAAGATCTATGAGAATTCGTTATAAATGCTTGTAGAAGAGAAATTGTCTTGAAATAAAATATTACAAACACCTGCCATAATTTTATCTCGTTTGGATTCTTATTTTATTTCTACCCTTATGTTGTAATGCTACTGTGATATAAAAAAAGAATAACGGCTGACAGGTGAGAATTATTATAACATTCTATAATCTCACAGCATACATCTCTTATGATATTTAAAAGGGTAGTATGCATTTTTATAAAGAGCAGGTGAATTTCACTCAACTACCTTGTCCTTTATCGAAGAAAAAGAAATAACAAACTTGCCTAAGGAGAAGCACATCATCACCCTCTTTATGCACTTCTACTACCTGGACCCTAAAATTTTCAAGACGGCAGGTGCGGATTTTTAAGGGGTTTATCGTGATATGGTGCTTTAATTAAAACTACACAACATTCGAACAGATGGTCAATATAAAATTGACTTTAACAAATTAATACTATCTAAATTTCCAAGATTTTTTTTCATTGTTTAGTTAATTGTATAATGATAAGAAAAAACATTCTTACCGGCCTACTAGCATCGTATACAGGATAACGCCTAATGACCACATATCGGCTGCTTTTCCTGAATAATGTGCGCCGGCTTTCAGAATTTCCGGGCTCACGTAAGCAGGACATCCTCTTTTATCATGCAACCAATCAGTTTCCGGTTCTTCTAATACTACAGCGTCTTCTAGTGATTCTAATTTTAATTCTGTCCTGTAAATAAAGGAAATTATCGTTTTAGATTAATCAAACCAAGGCAAAAGGATGAACAGCCAAGACAGATACAAAGATAGATAGATGTCGTAAGATGGAGATTAATTTAAATTAAATCTTTCAAAAAAGCAACGTGGGTTGGTATTTTTCTATTTTAGAGAATTTATTGCAATTTTTCTAATAAATTCGTTACACATATCGTTACACATATGTGTACCATCGGGTATAGAAAATTGTATACAAAAAGGTTCCGCAATTTTGAATGTCGAAAGCACCAAACACTATAACGTCATCGAAATGTTTTAACAAAAACGTTGGGCAAGTTCTTTTGCAATACCTTCTCAACACACATGTATACATTCTGTAGTTGGAAACATGGAGGTTTTTATCATGTTTTGAATTCCTCTGATTTTATTGACACTGTTTTCGTTCATAATAATTTGAAAATTATAATTAATAAGAGCCGTATCTCTAATTTTTTTTTCCTATTTGGAAGTGTTCCAAATGAAGACCTAAAATTGCACAATCCTTTCCGGGGCCTTTGGCACCAGTGCCCGTTCAACGAACCCACATGGCAGAGAAAGCGATGAAGAAGGTGGTCGGTCGGTGAGTGAGAGACTTCAGAATGAAAGTGTCATTTCTCCACATTGCCGCAATATCTCTCTATCGCAATACCTATTATATGAAATGTTGTTACCCTTTACCCAACAACAAACAAACAACAACAAAATCCAATTTAATCCAATATTGAAAGAAAGAAATAAAGAAAACAACGCCTCAATATTACAAAATCATTTACTCAAGAACTCAGAAGAATAACATCATAAAATATTATTTCACTTGAAAAATATGTAATCATGTTAACATATGAAATTTTGCAACGCTTTATGGGTGTTAAGAGTCAGTAAGGGCATAATAATTTCATGGGTGTGGCAAATTTCTTATATTTTTGTAACATCAGATATGCAATTTCGGAGATGTTTGCATTGAATATTTAACCCAATATAAGAAGTAATCATGTAGTAGTTGTTGTTGTTTGTTAGTGTCGAGGTCAATAAAACTCCATTTCGTTTTAGTGAAGCAAAAATAAAAGAACACAGCACGACGAGCTACTTCTTTCGTGGCAATAAACAATTTTGTTGTAAGACTAGTTTTTTTTTGCACCTGTGGGTCATGGTACGAACTTATTTATATTTAAAGGCCTTCTCCTCTTTGTTGCTAATACTTTAAACCCACCACAATACTTCTCCTTGTCTTTAGTATAACAACGCGACTTTTGCCAATCACGCCATCATCTTGTATTATGATTTTTGCTTCATGTCTGGTTTCTTGATGACGCTGATTAAATTCGATTGTGCAGCGAAAACTGGCAAAGTTAAAGATTAGGATGACTGACTTGTGTTTGTGCAGAAAACCGGTCCAACAACAAAATGGAATAAACAATTTCGGAGAACATTTTAAAACAAAGAATTTTAGCAATTGGCTTGATAATAGTAAAATCTAGAAAAATAATATATGATATTAATATACAAATATGTTAATTGATGTTGTTCGCTTCGCGGATACTCAATTAACATTCGCAAGTACGTGAGTTAATTGAAAATTCAAAATAAAAAACAAGATGACTAATGAGAGAAACGAGAAGAATCGATTCAAGTTTATACTACCTACAGTTTATTAAACGACGAAAAATACGCTTAGAACTTGAATTACTAATACTAATTTTGTATGAGAACTTGAAGGATTCTCTATTTTAACACAACTTCCGTCGTTTTAGATGATTTTCAACATCTAGTGTTTTAAATTAAACAACAATATTTATGAAATTCGTAATATTTTCATAAGTAATGGTGATGATGATGATAAGGTCGCTGGCCCGTTGGAATTTCGGAACGAATTATTAAATTGAGAAATCATAGTGTTAGGAAGAATCGTGGGTATTGGTATGATTGATCAATTTACGTTATATCTTATTTCCTGGAAAGCTTTTTCGTTAGGAAAAATTCAAGTACAAAAAATGATTGTTGCTTTTCGCATGAGGTGAACAAGGTTCATTCAAAATTAATTCTATTACTAGAGTAACGGGAATAAATGAAGTAATCCAATCATAGATTGTGTTAAATTGTTGTACATATAGCACATAACTTACTGTATGCATGTTTCTGTCTTTAACTAATACATTATTAGCTGTTGTGAGATACTAGCAAATAGCTAGAATATGTGTTACAAATATAACACTATTGCAATACAGACACACACGGGTTTAAGTCAACGAACCCAACCAACTTTCAGTCCATACAACATTTCACACATTTCTTTTTGCGTTGCGCCATCATCATCATCAACAACAACAACAACATAGTAGTCGGCGAACTTTCTTTGGCTTGTTTAGCGAATGTAGTCCATTCAGTAATACTCAACTCCGGTTTTACTGTTAGACGAACCAAAACAGTAAATATTTACCCGACAAAAAAAAGCACCGTGATCAGGTCATGACCCAAAAGAATTTACACATCCGGAAATTTGATTAATTACAAAGATCAATAATAAATAAAATGAGCACCTAAATTTTGCAAGACAATTGATTAAATAGTAATAATAGTAATAATAATAAAACTTTCAAAATATGTCGCCACTAATTGGTATTTTCCCGCATTGCTACATAGAAAGAATGTTTTATTTTGATCGCTCGATTGCATCGTGTGCACATTACGACAGCCAAAAGGGTTGGGCAACGAAACATATTGGCAAAAGACAAAGAAATACCGGTCAAAATTGCCTATACAACATTTATAATCCAGTATTTGCCTCTTTGCGAAACATCCCTTCTAGCTATAGTTACTTAAATCGGACAATTTGTAATATTGAGCCAGATTCGTATGGAATTTCCAAATTTTTCGAAATCGAAGATCTCTAATTGTAAAATAAATAAAAATCGAAATAACAGCAATAATAGAAAATATAATAGGTTTATATGGGAGAGTTTTACAATGTGGGTAAACTTTCCAGATTGTATTGCAGTAAATTGTTGAAGATAGGAGACTAGACGTCTCTGTTGGCTTAGATACGGATTCTAATGCCAGACTAGAAGTTATGCAGACTTAACTTAGGTCATTACCTGGCGCCCGGTCTAACATTATCTTATTGGCAAGTTAGAGAAGATGACAGACCAACAGATGAACACATCGGAAGGGCTCCATATGAATCATTATAAAAGCATTATTAATGGAGATTGTAGATAACAGCGAAACATCATTTGGATTTCTTAAAATACCTTAGTTTTCTCTTAGAAAGAAATACAATTTAATGGTGAATCATGGATAAAAATTAGTCTTATTTATTTACGATTGCGGCGACAAATTAATGTTTAATGAAACAGTGCAATAACCAACTACGTAACAGATTACATCGTTATTAAGATAAGGCAATTTCTCTATATATTAATTCATTGCAATCGTACACAATTACGGTACAAATTGCGAAGTATATACAGTTGGGTTACTTAAGATAAGCAACACCCAATTCGAAACTGAGGAACTTAATGCGATATTACTAAACTTTAATAAATGTGATGTTGAGCAATGGCACAGTTACGTTCGTTGTGTATTTTACCAAGCAAAATAGCGTTTGTATATGCAAGTGAACAAATTTTTCGTGTTTTTTTCCTCCTCTCTAATCCCTTCTCTATTTTATTTGCAAAATTTACAGGTGCAATAATCGTTTAAAATGAGAGTGCAATGCACGATTATAGCAACAAGGGTTTTTTTTCTATTCAATTGATTATGAAATATTGGTCAAATTAAATTTTATTATTATGATTATTACTATTAGAAACGTGAGTGGACGCGTGCTTCTGATAACATTGTTCCATTATACTTATTGCATCTATTTTTAATGTTATGTGCTTGATTTATGTGGGTGGGCAATTGCAATAATATCGTCGAAATTTTCAAATCGTCATTTTTATGATGCAAGGTCTTTAACCTTTTTTCCTCCTCATTCTACCTTTCAATTCATTATTTGTTGCTATGATCGAATATAAACATTTATCAAAAGAAAAATTACTTTTACATAAAACATTATTCATTAATTTTTCCGATTTCAAAGAAGTACCTTGATATTACGATTTTCTTTACTATTATTAATTTCTTTCTATTTTCGATTTGGTGACAGGGTCGGTAATTTGCTTGAAAAAACTAACTTTGACACAGATCCCGATTAGTTTTAATTTAAGAAGAAAATTGTAGAAAGACTGGCATATATAAACGCAAATAACCTTAATGTCTCTTTTGCTCTTCTAATTTTTCTCTTTCTCTCAATTTAGTAGGAAAGAAGGCCAAGAATACAAAATGCAAGTTAGTTCACACGCAACTAGGTTAAGGACCAGGCAAGGCTTCACATTGAAAGTTACAGCACGTCCAACATCCATCCATCCATCGCCGGAAACAATTTTACCATACACATAGAACAAAAAATGCTTTTTTATGTGTCAGAAAAAGACAATGGACAGCCGCAATTTCAATATCTTTCGGTAGATTGCAACAATAAAAAAACCATGTCCTAAATTTATTTTGAAAAAGATAAACATCAAAAAATCAATAGAATCTTGTAATAACAGATGATGTAAGGTAGGGATTTACTAATTTTTATCTCGATTAGTTCGATTATATCCTACAACAACAAGTTCAAGTACAGGATCAGAGCAATTCTGAATGGATGTCGCTTACACCTAACAGACACACAGAGATATAGTCGGTTGTCGATCGACCGGATAATAATTGCCACACCCTTATTGTGCACTCCTTAAATTCAATTACTACTGAAAAAAGGACAGATTACAAAACTAAAACTTTTATCTATAAGTAATTAATAGGAAATACTTGAGAAATTTGATTAGATAAAATTAACGAAAAAAAAAAAACATATATCTTTTGTGTATAGAAATTATAAATTGAATTAAAGTTTTGCAAAATTGCAAACCATCACATTGTGTTCGATACATATAAAAGACCTCAAATTACAGGGTTCCGGTTCATTTTGGAGCGTGCAGACGCGTGGCAGATGTTTAAATTCAACTTTCAATTCGAAAGCAAAAAAAACTCAATATTCGACATAAATTCTAAAAGACGAATATAAAGGCTACTTCATGCACACTACATACAATAAAGGATGATGGTATATACAATTTTTTTTTCAAGCAAAAAGCTCAGGTAAAAATCTAGAGCAGATGTTATATAGGAACAGGAAACATATGTGTAGATTATTAAGTTGATTAGATCTAGAACTTTAGACAAAAAAACAAAGAAATCTAAGAAATTTAAGGGTTGAATCTTAGGGGAAGTCATTAGAAACAATCTTAAATTTCCTTCTTTTCAATGTTGTTTTTGGGATACAAATTTCGAATTAAAAGTTTAATAGTAGTAGCAGATGCTTTAAAAGCTGTCGTTTTTCGTATTTCTCATATGGTAGACGACCTGTCGCTCATTATCTCCAGAAAGACATGATATCTACACAATCTACCATTGGTAGGATATTTTACCATCTGCACATATGTTATATAAAGAGACATCGATCCACAAAAGCTGAAGCAGGATCGAATCTTTTGTGCAATAAAGACCTTTGTAGGTGTACACAAATACGCCATCGAACACCTGGCGTTTTCAAATAAACAAGAAAAAAATAAATGTTGGACATAGATGATGATTTATAAAGCTTCAAATATATGGTGGTGGTGGTGTGAGGCACGCGTATCCTGGTTATACTTTTTGTTTTCTTGCATTTTCAATGAAAGACCCACGAACTGACTCCGAAAAAAACCGTAGGCAATTCATAAAATGACGACACAATAAATTGAATAATGACTGTAAAGCCAAGCAACATTTTGATGCAACACTATTTCAACATACCAAGTCTGACGCAAAACCCGGTTGTTTCATTCTGTCAAATCAATTGTGACTGACAACATATGCAAGCATAGGCGAGGAGTTTCAGATTTTGATTACCGAAACAAATTTCGATCGTATACCATGCATACAACCTCTATTTTAATGTATTTCATCAATTTATACAATTTTTACGATAATAATCTCAATGCAATTTGCATATTATTATTACAAATGTTTAAATTCGAAATTAATAAAATCCATCATCATAAAATCGGCTCAATAGCGCCACGTCTATTTTAAAATTGTAATTTTCGCAGACGACCTTCTCGAGCCAAGGCTTTCGTAATAATTTGCGTATTACAACATACGATACATATTTACCATCATTTAATAATCATTGTAAAATTAAACAGAATTACACGAAAAATATTTTCGGAATATTAATAGCATATAGATGTGAAATTTTATGTTTATTTTCAATATTGTTATTGTCCATAAAATTTCAATTGAAAAATTGCCAAAATTTTTACGAGATTCTTAAAAAAACCACAACTACTTTGCACGTCTACACAAAGGTTTTAATATAGTTAGAATTCGTCATATCCTGTTTCTAAAATTGACGATATAAACAGCCAAATATTCCGATAGTGGGACACATTTAGGCACGTTTTTGTCGTTATCATACTGTATTTTTAGTAATATTTCGAATTTCTATTAAAAAAATATAAATGCTTGACGCAATCCAGTTAATATTGCAGTAATACTGAATTGAAAGAAGACATCATTATCGTGTATATCTACATATATAGATTGGTCTGATTTTGTAAAAAGAACTGAAACCATGGCCCAAATTACGAAATTGCGTATAAATTTCGTCGACAATCCTTATGATAAATTACAAGATACACCTCGATTTTTATTTATTTTAAATCAAAGACCTTTATTTGCAAATTATATACTAGTATTAATAACAATGACAATATTACAAGGCTAGAATTCTTGCGTAAAAACTGGATGATTTCCTCTATTTAATTTTCGCAATTTTCCTAAATAAACATTTTATAGTTGTTGTTTTTTCCTACAAATTAAAAGGTCAATTATATTAAATACAGTTGAAATACTTTGAAAATTACAAATAAATTACGTAAATATTTCTTGACTCTAAACTAGAAATTAATTGATCATTGATATTTGTGTTATACATCCTTAAATAGAATTTATGTGCATTTGTGTAGAAATTGATTGAAAAATAACAAAATAATTAGATACAAAATAGAACAACCTGTCAATAATATAATAATCCACTTGTTTTAATACGATTTCATAACATTTACTGAATTGTGAAAACATACGAAATTTTTATCGTTACATTATACATTTATCCGATAACATTATTTACTTTTTAACGCTGGAAAACTAACACATACAAGTAGATGAATCGCAAAACTATGTTTGTAATGGGCTAAAATGTTAGTTAATATATCAACAGACTCATTTAACACACATAGAAATTGAGCAATTATGTTATATTTATCATTCAACATTACAACAACAATAACAAAATTTAATGATTTTACGAAATAATTAATAGTACTTCTAATAGGAACAGGATGTGAAATATTAACCTTTGTGTAGAACGTATGACGATAATGTTTCGGCCAAAAATTTAACACGCTTTTAAATCGTGACTTCTTCACAATCACAAAAAGAAAGAAATACAAAAAGAAATGCATGATAACCCTGTAAGATGTATTATTATACTGCATGTGTAAGTAATAAACGTTAACAAGGTTCCAAAATAGACGCTATTAAAGTCGTAGGTCAATTGTAAATTTGAAATTTTTATTGTTATTACACGAATCTTGAATATTAAACAAGTATAGATAAAAATCCCAAGTGGTTAGATATTCCTAGTTGTGTTTCCAGTTTAGGAAGAACTGAAAACGCAAAATACCGGAAGAATTACATATTGAATGACCTTGTTAGTCACATATAACATTGGACTCTACTATTTGAATTTGTTTTTCTTTTCGTAAATCTAACCGGATAGCACGCATCTAATTCCATATAAAGTTATTTCCGTTTTGAATTAAAAACCAACAAAATATCCATAATAGAAGTTTTTTTTAATTGTCAACGACAGAGTTACCCGGAGATTCTCACAATTAAGACACTCGTTGTGCTTTGACGTCAGTCAAGAGACGTTTCCGGTTGACATAGAAATTTCTTTGACCCAGCTTGAAACTTGTTATCAAATAAAATGATTGAAACTAAATCCGATCAATAATACAATTCGAGATATTTCAAGAAAAGATGTTTCTCAGGTAGGCAAAATGGAAAAAAATTGTGTGTATTTCCGGAATATCGACGCCAGGTTGAAGGCGGAGTTGTTATTAAATAATATGAAGAAACCGAACTGCGAATATAACAATAGATATACATCCGTTCTGTATCTAAACAGCTGTATATTTAAAACGAATCGTGCTTTTATTAGTGCGAAATAACTGGGGAAAAAAGGATCGATAGAATTTCCTGTTCAATCCCTTTCGTAATATTTATCGAAAACATTTCGGTATATTACAGTAAGATTGCCACACCCGTTATTAGTATTGCCACCTTTAATAAAAGCTCACCAAACTGTAGAGAGAATGCAATAGAAATGTATTATTGATAGATAACAGCGACATTCAAAGTTGAGTCTATTTCACTCTTTATAAATACGATGAAGTAATCGTGTATAAACGGGACACACAAACCGTAGTTCAAACTCGATAATTGCCCAATCCTTCTCTAAGTTCTTGGACTCTCTATCTTATTTCTTAATGTAACGAAAATAACAAGAAAACCGACACGTGTAAAGTGTGCCTTTCAAACGATTCATTACAAATTGCTAAACATACACACATAAGATAGACACAGTTACAATTATCATGTTACAAAGTAGCTTATTTCATTGAATATAAATAGGGTACACACGATTGTCTTTCAAAGACTGTGGGAAATTTCAGAAAAAAATTATCCAACAATGATTTCCTAATTCAAAATTATCGTTTTCCTATTACAACAGGATGTTGGAGAGTTACAAGTTTTATTGATTAAAATCTTCCAAGCAGGAAATAAGAAAAGTTTGCATTTCAAAATCTTTTAAAATATTGATTTATAAATGGGTGAAACTTACCTTTGCGGATCGGCAAATACAAACTTCCTCAATTTCAAATCCCTCAAAACGATACCATTCTGATGGCAAACTTGTACAGTTTCGGCAATTTGTTTAAATAATCTTTTAGCTTCTGTTTCACGTAAACGTTTCCTTGATCTAACATACGAATGTAAATCACCATGGGCCTTCGGATAAACTAAATATAGGTAACGATTACCGACAACGACCTCGTGCAACGAGGATACACGCGGATGGGAATCCAAACGGTAATGAGCCGAAACCAGCGAATGACTGTCCTTCGACACAATCTGGAAACAAAATCAACATTAATCAAAATTCTAATAAAAAGGTCGTTTCTAAGGCGAGAAAAAAAAGGATCAAATCTTAATCAATTAATAGAAAATTTTATACACCGTCCGTATCCAATTTATATTTTATGGAATTTCTGACACATTATTAACGACTATTGTCGAGACGATAAAAATTTCTAATAAATCACTCTTTCAATACAACATATTGTTAAATCAGTACAGGAAGCTAAACATTTGGCAATAAGACAATAACGATCAAAATATAAAGAAATAACAAGACATTGACTAAGAATTCATTGTTTTAACGACAAGAGTGAATAACAACATTCTAGCACGTCAATTTGATTTGTCGAACCGCTATTTTCAACTGAAAATAGTTAGAGGAGTGATTTGAATATTTCAAGGCGATCATTTGAGCAAAATTAGAACCTCGTAACTCATCGGAAGATTTGTCAAAAAACGAACTAAACAAGGGGAAACATCCCCTCGTTTTTATCGATCGCATTCTAGAATCAAAATGAAATATTTCTGCTTCATCCAAAATTAAATGTTGGAGCATTCTTGAGTAATTTTTTGACCAACTTCCAAAATAGCTACAAAGTTCTAATTTTCTCAACAAATCCATAAAATATCCTTGTAGGCATATGATTAGTAAAAAAGATGCAAACCTTAATCTTTAGAATTTCATCGATACTTGACGTTTTTTGCATATTAATTATTGATGCACTTGAATAACAGTGTGAATTTCAATTATCAATGCCAATTGAAGAGGACAAATACAGGAGTGGCATAAAATTTTTCAAATTAAAGCCGTTTCAAATATTTACAAATCTTATCTTGTACAATACAACAGCGCAACAACAGTAAAACCATCCCGTTATTCTCACAATATTTATGGTTCTCAGTTACAACAAGAATATTGCAGAATTTTTATTTGTAATTCATCAACCATCTATCGTAACTGCTATTTACAAATGTATTTAGTAATTGTATCTATGAACAAATCTGGCCAACCTTCTTGTTGTTGTTGGTATTAAAAGAAACTGGAAATTGATTGAAGAGACAAAAATTGAGACAACCATAAAAAAATAAGAATTCATAAAGATTCTTGTGTTGTTTTCTTGTTGGTTGGCTGGTTGGTTGGGGCATACAAAGACCTTTTAAAACGTCAACATAAAATTTATGCAATTTCGTTCTGGCCTTCGACCACTTTATTTTTTCTGTCTCACTCATTGTCAGTGTCTTTAATAATAATGATAATAAAAAGAAAAAACAATTGGTGTTTTATACGTAGGTAACTATATAAAAATACTGTAATTAGAAATATTCTTTTTGCTGTTAACTTTAATCGAACTACTCATATAAGTTTCTCATAACCATTTATAGCCATTTATTATTGTTACATTTGCTATCATAACAGACTGGGACATTATAAAATAATATTAAAATTCTAATTAGTCGTTTGTTGAGTTTTTTTTTTCGTTCTATACATGAACATATCACCTTGTAAGTTCTCTCTTACATCACAGTCCTATTGAGTAATTGACTTTATAAAAAACGATTTGCCATTATTAATGTGCATATTTAATAACGTTTCTATGTCAGGGCCCTTTTGTATTTATTCAAATACCAAAAAAAGCAAATCTAAATCAAACTCTTGCGCAGATTTTCCCACAAATCAATAATCGATTTATCAATTTCAATCTATCATCAATCATTCAACCCCTTTTCAAATATGCAAGGCAATAAAATACAGTAAAGACAACATACTGTAAAAATTTCTTGATTTCATGTTAATTTTTAATGTTGAATCGATCACGAATTTAACGATTTTTCTACGAATAAATAATTGTTAATTACTATGGAAGGTTTCGATTCATTTATGCCAAATATAAAACATGTTTAATTGATGTCAGTGCCGAATATTAGTAAAGAAAACATTGATTTTTTTTTAAATATGCATGCCATTAACAAATTTAAATAAACAATTTCTTCGATAAAGCTATTACGACATGATTAACAATAGTTTGAGCAATAAAAATGCCCTTTATTGTCGTCTAAGTTTGTTTGTTGATATTTATTGATGAATCATATCTAACCACATATGATTCTTCAAATATTAAACTAATATTTCATCAAAATGACTAAATATCTTTGTTCTAATTTCCTCACTGGTTTTTTTTTCTAATTTTTTGGTTCATTAACGCGAACAATAGCTATTAATAATTCGTAAATGTTTTTAATGATAACCTTGCGCGTTCATCGAAAAAAAAAGATAAAATTTGCACAAAGATCTCCCGATTATGACGCTCTAATCACGTCGTCTTTTGTTTCTCTAAATTGCCATCCATTAAAACATACTTTAATCTTTGAATAGAATAGTGTAGAAATAAATTACAAGTGCAACGTCGGAATCTATCGTCCAGGCATATCTAATTACGGAAGTGCAATTTCACAATTACACACCGACCACTTTATAAGACTTCAATTTTTCCTGATTATCATTAAAATAGTTTTGCCGGTAAACATCCGCGTTCTTTGTGTGTAGATTTCATGAACTTTTATACGTTATAAACGAATAATTTTCGAATTGAAAGAAAAAAATTGTGTAGAATTTATTAATAAAGGCAAGTTGGTCGACCTTCAGAAAAATTTCAACATTTGAAAGCTAATATGTTTAGTAGACACGTGTTGATTGTTTTTTATGCTATTCTAATCGAAATTATCAATTGGCGTAGTTGAAAAAACAACCCTTGTATGCGAACACATTCGCTATATGGGACTTAGTGTCAAGGTCGACTGTTTTTACAACCAGGTGCGTCAACAACACCCCATTATTATCGATAGAATCTGGGGTAGTTTTACCTGAACACTTTCAAATCTTTCTAATGTTTAAAATTCAAAGTTTTATCCTCTATTTCTCTATGCAAATATTTTCCAATTTTTCGATTCAATAATAGAAAGCCTTCACAACCCTTTTGCGTCTATAGAAATAGATTTAAATAGGGTGAGAATTTTTCCCTTATTTCCCACACAAATATATACACACACCAACCAATTAATCAACATCTGGTTTTATATAAAATAGTAAGCCCCGTTTTTGTTCTCTTACTATTTTTAAGAATAAAAGGGAGATGAATCTTCACGAATATTCTCACCATGATGGAAAAAAAATGACCAGCATTACATGTACCAGTTTTATAAAAACACAACATCTATTTCTAACCAAACGGGTTTCGATCAAAAGTGAATTAATTTTGCTACTAATGGGTTGATGTTGTTATCGTCGATTCGGAAGGGGTTGACCATGAGAATTTTTTGATTCTTTCAAGGCTTTTAAACTGGGAAAACATCCATGAAATGTTGACTGACTCAGATGATGAAACTGTCATCGGACTGTGTTAAATTGTTAACTGACGTCACTCATATGACGAATTTTCATATATTCAAATTTATTTTTGGGAAAATTCCTTTATTGTGCTAATAAAACAAAGATGTTATTTTAATGTTTGGTTAATTTTAATTATCGACCTTGTCTTTGTATCAACAACAATATTGCACAATTTTATCAATGGGTTTCCAGATAATGAAATTTTGGTTGTGGTATTTTAGTCATTGAATTGTTTGTTTCCACGCGAGCAACTCGTTATAGACGAAAATCGACATAATAAGAGGGTTGAATGAAATAAATGGCGATTTACAATAGGATCAAGTTAAAATTTTTGTGTGAAAAGCTTGATTACCTTACAAACCAATTCCTCTTGTGTATTGATGTTTAAACAACGATACAAAGAACTACCTTCAGCTTGTTCTAATAGTAAATATTTATCGGCTACTACAGACGTTTGGAATTGTTTATCATTTTGATTTGGAGTTGTTGGTGTTGTTTGATCACTGGACAATAACGGTTTCCGATATTCATTTTCGCGTTGTTGTGAAATCCGAAACTTTTTCACATCAACAACCGGCGATGGTGTTGTCGATGTTGTTCCGGCTGTTGTTGGGGTTTCAACAGATTTGTCCATACCGTTGTTTAAACGAACACTGGCCGGTAACACGTCTTGCACGTTTTGCATTTTAATCGAGCAAAAATCACAATTTTTTTTTTTGAAGAAACACAAAACACTTCTCAATCAACAACACACTTAGAATAAATAAAATTGGTTGAATGTCAATTCGTTATATCCTAATAAGGCGAACAGTCTGCACGTGACACGTTTCTGAAACAAAATAAACACATTTAATAGAAAGATAGACGATAATTAAACAGTTTTTCTTTTCTGCTTGTTTGTTTGATGGGATTTTATCATCCTCCCTTGTTGTCAAAGAGACCGATCTTTCGGTTTATTACCCGAGAGTCTGAACAAAGAATCTTGCGAAAAAATCAATGATCAAGGCGTGAAATACAATCTTGAATTTTCAACATTAAATATACAAAAATTTAAATAAATATCAATATATTACACGATTTTTCGGTAATATTTCACAAAATTTGGCGAATTAAATGTCCAATTTTGACTAATTATTCAACGAAAAAAATTAAACCAACCTTTTTTCTATAAAAATAATAATCACGATTAGAGTTTAATTAATAGAATACTAATTGTATATTAAACCAAAAAAATGATATGTAACACAATTTAAATTGAAAATAAAATAAAACTAAAACACTATTAAAATGCGAGCACGCTCAATAAAAGTCATCGCGCTACTGCCTGAAAATCTGAAATCCATTCTTCGCAAAGGCTCTCCGTAATATTTTACGAGTGGTGGGAGGCTTGTAAAATGCGTGTCTGTTATATTAGAATGTGAGTCTGCGCCGCTGCCAGTCCCGTATTCCGGGAGCTTTCGTTATTATCTCTCGTTTCGAAAGCATTCTGATGGATCCTACCTGAGATAAGGTGATGTGTTTGTTGCATGTATATCCAGCTTGCCACCCACTCCACACCAATATATGACTAACAATATGAACGAGAAAAAACACGAAAACATCCTTAACAATAGGGCAGATGTCTTATAAAATACCTACAAATTTTTTCTTTGAAATTTCTTCTATCAAAAATCCACCACCTGGTAGAGGGTAGTCGATGGGAAATTTTCGATATTTAAACATATGGTCATCGCTCTTATCACATAATACTTTATAAATAAATTCGTGGAAATTTGATAATAATTATTGCACAATTTATACAAAAATATCGTATTAATATAATGAATGGAATTTCCAATTACTCTAAATACTAGAAAAATTAAAATCAACGTAAACAAAAACATTTAAAATATTTAAATCATAATAACAATGTTGTTTATAATTAAAATATGGATAAATTTGTTAAAAGAAGACAAAACAAATTTTAATCAACCAAAAAAACTTAAAATCAGTTCTTTAGAACCTTTTTTTTTGTTGAAATATCTCAAACAACAGGGTAGATATTTATTTTGGACAACAGGAAATGAGTCTACCTGCTAATACAATCTTATGACACATCGTACGGTTAAAATAATAATAATAAGAGTCAATGATACAACAACAACAACAAAAATAGAAACAATATTTGGAAATAGTATGCAATACATCTTGAACAATAGGAAAATGTGGCACACTATCTAAAAGGTTTTATTGATAAATCACAATCTTTCGTAACATATATAGGACAATCATTCGTTGCTTCTTGCACATCAACCAATCAAAAAAACGACAAAAATAGTAATAATAATAATGATGGTGATGATGAAGATGCCTTGTACTCAATTAATTGACGATGATGACCTCCCATGTATTATGTATAAAGTATATGTCGCATCATCATCATCATCATCATCGATTGATAAGAAACGGAACAAATTCCAAATTGGAAATCATCGTTTAATATTAATATGACCTAATGTCCTGTTTCTTAATTCAGTTGAAGAAAAATCGAAAAATCCCCACTAATATTCTCGTCTATCATTATCATTCTACTTGTAATGTAATTCTTATCTATCGATTTTGGTCGGCGTCAATAGACGACTAGCTGTGTTGCAACAAACTCCAATAGATCATTTAGAAAGAACGAGAAACTCTATCACTTTTCTAATAATATTCAAACATTCACTTATCCAATGATGGATGTACAATTTTGATTGATAACATGATTCTATTTTAGAAAAATATTAAAACTCACAATTGTCAAATATTTGAACTATTGATAAAGACGAATATTCGAAAAAATGCAAATTGTTTACAATTTACATAAAATTGCAAAACTTTATCAACATTTTTAAAAATTTTTAGCCAGTAAAGTAAATTCAAGTTGGCGGACGTGACAAGTCCATTTTAATTCACTATAAGGAGAATCTGCTTGTTTATTGTTTATACATTTTTAAAGCCTTATCATAAATCTTTCCAATACGTAAAAATTAAGTAATATTTTCCTATATAGCATCGATAATTATTATCATTAGTCCCATCACCTGTTTTGATTTATTGAATCCGCTTTATATCAAATTACATCATAATAGAAATAAATTGGATTAGTTATGTCTCCTTTGTATTGTCAAACGAAAATAAATGTCAAATTTGCGAAATTTTCTCACATAGAAATATTGATTTAATAATTTCATCATTTTATCATGTAATTTAAACATTAATTATACATTTTATAAAAGGAATTTGTTAAGTTTTATCCATTTAATAGGTTGCAATATAATGTTTTGTTAAACGTTGCATAACAGAAAAATTGCTTAGCTGTACGAATATCACGCAGATTTCATTAAGAAATAATCCAAATAGTGTTTTTTTTTTCAACTCATTTACAACAATAGCACTTATTTTTATTAACAAAAATAAATAAATTTTCGCTTAGCAACAAATTTATTTGTTTTTATTATACATAATTATCTTTATACCTGAATTGTAATGTTTTTGTTTCATCAAATAATAATAGTAATTGGCGCCTAATATTACAAAATACTTTGTACTTCGATCTGTATTTTCCTTTAAAAAAAAAAACAGCAATACCAATAATTTATAATGAAAACAACAAAAAAATAATGTAATCATCTTTATAAACAATTAAAATCGTGAACGTATTATCTACGGATTTTTTCTCTCCGCGTTTGAGTCCCCCTTTTTTTGTCGATAAGGACGCGTGCTATTGCAAAATTCTTGTATAAAATGATAAGAGACATTTGAGCAATCCATTTAACCTTTGAATTTAATCATAAATGTTCCTAGAGCTGGACGTGCACATACACATAAACGTAAATAAATCCAACATATAAATATGTCAAAGGTTTCTCTTTATTTAACGATAATTATAAAGAAAAGGTCTCCCAACTTGGAATTAATTACAAAAAAAAATCAACCTTCTATCGAAGTCATAAAGTGCTAATTAATCGTAACAGTTCATATCTGTAATGATACGAATTTTAATGATTTAGAGATAATAACGCCAATATGGTGTGATATTGATTTGTAGAGTGATTTGACGCATAACTTGCGTGCCAAGACCAAACACATTTAAGAAGATTATCATTCATTCGTTCGACTTAAATGATACGATATATCAGTCGAATTAGCTAATAATTCATATTATTAATAGAATGTTGTACTTTTAAGGTAAATGTTCTTCTTTTACGTTGAAAGAAAAGCCGTATCATCGATAATATCAACTTACACATACTCTGTTCTGACGTGAATCGATTACAAATTATGGCGTTTATTTCTGGGCTGAAAAAGTCCCTAACTTAAAGAAACATTTAGCAAGAAATTGTGTAAATTTAGAATTATCATCAATTTTTGTTAACATATTTGCAAGAGTAAATTTTTGCAACCCATATACGTATTAACAAATACCTCTTTCAAAATATGAGTAGAAAAAATTAGCACGTATTGCGCAATACTGATATGTTTGAACAATTATTGGCAATTTAACAAATACCGTCCTAATCATAATGCATATCAAATAATGTGATTTGAAAATTGTTCTCAGGAAATTGGAGCAAAATTTCAAAATTTTCGTCCAACTTCCGGAAACTAACATTGCAATCGGAAAATTTCTTGGAGATTTGGAAAGCTCTTCTAATTTGTTATAATCCCAAGTGGATATTATTACGAAAGATGCAAAATTGATCAAGTTATGGAGGAAAATATAAAACATTCCCAAAAAAAGAGGAAAACATGATCTAATATTTCTTTTTGTAACACAAAATTCTATTCGAATTTGGAAGAATAAAACACGGCCTCAGCTGCCCTTTCAAAGCTCGTTTTATTCATTTAAATCCGTTGGAAAATAACAGAAAAATTACCAGTAACTGGGGAAATGTCCAGCTTAAAAATTAACAAAATTCTTCAATTTTTGACAACTCAATCCTCTATAAAGGATTATAATTTGAGTCATTTAAGTTTTAAAAAATCCTAGCTTAAAGTTTGGAAAAGAGTTTTCAAGTAGAACGACTAGTAACGGATCTGGTTATAATTTTTACATAAAGCACGATACATTTCATAGTATAAGTACTTTCGAAAAACTGAAGGAAATAAACACTTAAATTTCAATATGCTACTCTACAACTTTAAACGATCAAAATCAGTGTGAACGCAATTTTAACGCTTATCTTTAACTCAATGAATCATTATAATTGTTCGTTGAAAAACTTCTACAAAATGGAAAGATGAACTACTCATAATGACTTGAATATTGCGACATTTCAAGTAACAAATTTTAAATAAAATAAATCTATTTAGTAGAATTATCCTTTATAAAATACCGTATATTAAGCGTACTTGACATTGAATAGAGAATGGAACAATAAACATTTTTTTGTTTCATAAAAATTGCGAAATTATACATACATATAGATATAGAATAAAGCCAGATGAGATAACTATCAAAAAAATATGTCTAGAGATACTTGATTATATAGAATATCTCACAGAATTTGGTTCAATTAAACAGCAATAATTTGATGACGTAAAATAATCGTCCTTTTTATCCTTGTTATTACTGTTTTATTATCAGCGAATTTCATATAATAACCGGATATCATCCTAATATGATGCAAATGTAAATCGTATTAAAATCTTATTTAAAATTTGTTTTCATCCAGTAAATATACAAAGCTGCAAACAGTCACGTTTACCACACACAGTACCGTGCAGAATTGATCGTCCACGAATTCGAGGCAAATTTAGAAGGATTATTTTATTTTATTTTTAATAATACGCATTTATAACAACAACATTCAGTTTTATTTTTTCCAGTATTTTAATAATTTATTTGTCAAAATGCCGACTATTGTAATTTTTCCTGTTAAAAACCACAACAAATCAATAAAACGCTATATTTGACATGGAGAAAGATTTCCAATATTGCGCAATTATTTCACTGGCGTTTTATGGAAGTATACAAAGGAAAATTTGGAAATAACCAATTTTTACTCAATTAAAATAACTCAATCCCATAATTTGATTGTTTACAAATACGTCATTATATTGTTGTTGTAAAGTAGTTTTTCTATAATTAGCGACTAGTTCTAATATTTAATGAGGGCTATTATTTAATTCAACGTACATTTACAGGTATGTTACACAGGAGGAGAATTCCTTGCAAATACAAATGAATAACTTTTGAATGTAAGAATTGTAAACAGTTATACAAATTAATCTAGATTCGTTACAGTCGAAATTCGTGCTACTATTTTATGTATACGATCTAGACGTTATATTTGATTTTAACAAATATTTTGATCAATAAAAAATACGAATAGTGTTGACCTTCTTCCTGTTTAAGCATGTATTTATTCATCGTTGATTTCAAAATTCAGTGTCACAACTAATTTTGTTAAATTGTATGTAATTTCTTGGAAGACATGCTTAATAGTCAATTTCCTTTTTCTTTTCCGGTGTCATTTTGTATTAAATAATAATTTGTTGTTTTTTTTTTTAGTATCTCTAATGTATTGTACCTGACTTGTCAATTTTGAATTTATCGCATTAAAGTTGAATATGGTCGGTGTGGACACGATCATGAATGCAATTTAAACGGTAAACAGCATCAAGAGACACTGCGGTATGTCACCGATGCAATTCTGCAACAAACATTAATTACCATTTCGATAAGCTTGCGAGAACATTTTCTGCTTCAATTTCAGGTATCCTTGTTTTATTAAAATCGTTATCGTACCACATATGACTAATCAAGTTTGATGAATTGGATCTAGTGAAGCACAACGAAAAATATGTAACAGAATTCGTTGCGCTGCCTAAAAAATCATAATTAGAATACGATTTCCAAGAGTCCCTTCATTGATCACTATCAAAAGTCAATCACGTAATGTTTTGTAATTTTTTTAATCGTCGAAATTTTGTAATCGTGTGGTTTTATTTCAACACTCCTCCGTTATTGACCTTAAAAGAATTACAAGCATTTTTCGATAAAGGTCAATCATAATTATACACCAAGGTGAACTTCAGCGAAAAAAGCGCTTTCAATAATTGACTTCTTTTGGAGTTCTGACTGGCGCGAATTTTTGCGAATATTTCACGCATTTACCCACTTCTTTATGATCGTGATGAAGGATAGAAGAAATTAAACAAACCGAGAAATTTAGAGGGTTGAAATGTTTTGAAAAATAGCATTACTCCTCTATAAATAGTGTAACTTAATGAGATACCTACGTAAATATAAGGCTTTTACTTGTAAATGAGTATTACATTGTGTAGACTGGGGAAAAGTGCAATGTGTGAAATTTATATGGATTCAACCAAATGAGAGAAAAAAACTAACATAAAATAGTGGAAATGGGATATTTAAAAACGTAAAAATTCCAAGTTTTGTTATATAATTATTTCCCAAGTAAAAAACAAAATCTTTTCGACATTGTCACCTTTAATGGTAATGAAAGGGGGCAATAAAATTTAAATAAAAATATTGAAATTTTATCAAATCAACAACAATACGAATCCTTGAAATGTTTTGACATTGCCAACAATGATGACTTCGGAATATTGTTGAAGGTGTCTGACGTTTAATAAAAATAAAATTTATTTTATTTTATTTTTTTCAGAAAAAAAAAAGAATTATATTTTACGATCATCTCCAACTATTTCTTCTAGAAAATACTGTAATTATAACAAATTAGCAAATTATCTATCAATGATGCAATTGCATTTCTATACGTTGTTAATGTTATGAAAAAAAAATGGAAAATTTATTTCTAGATAAATGCCATAATAAAATATTTTACGCCAAATAGTTTTTAAATTTATGCCAGAGGCGGCTCATTTTCATCAAAATTAATATTAGTATTGTTCTAATTGTTTTTCTTTTGTTTCTTTAATGGTTGCAGTAAAGGTTATAAGAAAAAACTAGAAGAATGTGTAGATGGAACTGTAGATTACACAGATATTCATAGAAGTAAATTATTTAAATGACGAACCACCACTGATCTATAGAAGTATACAAATTACGGCTAGATATACGATGTATAGTACACATTTGGAATACACAAACATACAATATTTTGCAATAAATATATCTTATCCAGACGGAATAATAACAAAATAAACATTCCAAAATTCGTTATCAAATATTTTTCTACTATTTTTCAAATTATCTGAATTACATAAGTGAAGAAAATGTATATACGCAGTTAGTTATTTTCACTACAAAAAGGAATCATCAATACAGGCGTGCGGAACTAAAATTAAACCGCTTATACATATTAGAATTCGTACTATTTGATAAGCAATTTGAAAAATATTTCAAGAATTTATAGAGTTTAAAGACCCGATCTATAGACATCAGTTTGGCAAACTTTAGGACACGTAGCTCATATATTTTTTCTAAATTTACACTCGAATTTGAGCTACTCTTCGAATTTTTCCTTAATTTGACTGAAGAAGCCTAAATTTTAATTATCAATCTCATTTTAGTTTGTAAGAATATTAAAAAACCAGGTAATTCTAAAAAAAAAAGAATACAGTTGGTTCTTTTTTGAAAACTCAATCGTGTAGTAAATAATAAACAAATTACGAAAGTTTGTTTTCAAATAAGCTACAAACTTATATTTTAATCAATTAAAATTGAACAAAATCAACTTGTTTTCAATTTTCTAAAAAGAAAAGGTTATTTTTGTTGTTCGATTAGTTATTTTGAAATATTAGACGGTAAAATTAAAACGAAATAATTTAATATGAAGAAACGACTGCATTTTATATCAAAGAATGCATTCCACAGAATCACTTTCCAGTCGAACAGTTGAGTAATTTCGGTAAATATTCGGATTTAATTAATCAGAATGGTTTGATTAAAAGCCATTCAATTTTTTTACAATTATTTGTAACCTTGTTATCGTAGAAGATTTAATTAATTCCCATAAAACAAGGACGTTTCTGGTTCATTCTTCGAATAATACAAAGCAGTCGAATTTTATAGACGCATCATTATCATCATGATGATATAATAATAGTAGTCTGCATTGGGATATTAAAATTTAAAAAAAAAATCGTGTATACAATATGAATTTTTCAAAGACCTTGTATATTAACGGTCAAAGAATTAAACTTTATAATTTTTATTTTTTTTATTGAAAATTATAAGTCAGGTGATTTGTTTTATTTCGAAATAGTTAATTTAATTGATTTCTTTTGAAAATTCGATTTTTTTTCACAATTTATACTGATAACAGTAAAGTCAATGGTTTGATTATTTTCAGAGAAAACAATTTGTTAATCAAGAATAATGATGCATTTTTTTCGAATAATTAACCATTAATTGAGTTAACTGTTGTACAAACATACGATTCAGAAAAAAAATTCTATTGGAATTGATTGGAAAATAGCCTTATTGTTATTATTAATAATTGTTATTGCAACAGAACAATGCAATAGAAGATACTTTTTATCAAGAAATAGGTTGATAAATAGAAGACAAAGTCTGATTAAATATGTATTCTTTTTCTCATTAAATCAAGTGTTGACAAAATACTATTAGGTACAAGGATAATAATAATAATATTAATAAACAAAGGAATTGAATAAAGAAAATTGTTAATCAATCTAATTGTGCTTATAATTAGGAAAGCTCAACAATTATTATTGATAACATACATGCGCCTTAGTTTTAATCGTTTCATTTTTTTTGTGGTTAAATAATAGTGATAACAACAATAACAACAACATTAATAATAAAAAGTGGATATTGGAAAACAATGACGTACTTTTAAATTTATGTTATTGTCATTTATTAATTACCATACTTGTAATAATTTAAAAATTATTTTTCCATTAACATCAAAATACAAAATTAATATTTAAATTGTTTTTCTTCCAATTTGTTACGAAAACATTATCAATTTTGTAGCGTATCGAAAAAAATTAATTCATCAAAATGGCAATTTTAAAACAGATTTCGCCCACTTCCCTTTCAGAATTCTATTTTAAACAACCACCTACTATAACGAAATATAAATCGTACCTACACGTTCTAATAAATAAGGGTTCAAATAATTTACATTGGAAAAAAGCTTTCAACTCTATTAAATTTACGGTATAATAAACTAGAAGATAACAAAAAATATTCAGTTTTCTCAGGTATTTAATAATTTAAGAAACTAAGAATTTTTCGAATAAATAAAAAGATTAATGTTATAGTTTAATGAATCTTTCATTATTTAAAAAAAAAAACTGATAACTTAACAAAACAGAAGAAAAACGATTGCTTCTAGTAAACAAGAATTGTGGTTTCTATTTATAATTCCTGCTCTTATAACCCAAGTAGACATAACTGTTGCATTATGTTTTTACCAATTTAATCAAAAATCAACAAAATTGTGGTAATACAGATAGAATTTGATTCTTTTCAACAAAAAATACAGTAAATCATAGATAGGTATACCATTTCCCCCATAATTGGTATTCTATTCGGTAAAGTTGGTTGTGTAACTTTTCATAAGTTTGAAAGTTTCAAAGATATCAAGTTGGATAAAATATTCAACTTATAATATTCAGCATAAAAGTCAACAAGCGAGCGAAAATATCGATTGTTGATTTGTTAAATCTTTATAGAAACTACTTTTGATTTTATGTATTGAGAAATAAATTTGAACCCATGTTTAGTCTACAATTCAATTCGTCTGGGTCCGCTGCATGGCCATTAAATTATGCATTTATTATTAGTTATGACCTGTAGAAAAGTCAATTCTTTTTAATTTTGTTTGTATTAGATATACATTTAATTCGCAAGTGTTTGAGAATTAAATCTAGATCGTTCAAACAAATTTAATTAATTGGGAATTTCGTCGGCGTAAAGAATGAACCAATTATCAATGTAATATCAAAACTAATCCTAATATTTGCGGTTGGAATAGACAAGGAACGCGTTGGGAATTCGAGAAATCATGGAAAAGTCGGTTCCTCAGGGAATCCCGTTGTTTCCAGAAATGATAATCCTGGATAAATTCTTGCATCAGATTTTTAAAGAATATTACCATCAGGACCGTGCTTAGACGACCCTGGTAGTGTACAAGGGCCGTGAACTTTCGACACAATATTTTCAAAATAAAGTAAAAAATTTAAAACTTGAAAGTTTAGACTAAAAGCAGAGATGTAAATTATTTATAACAAAATCATCCTTCTAGTGCAAATTCAGGTATTAGTTTAATTATTATTAATATCCGAAATTTTTAGTCAGAGAAATAGCCAATTCCAAATATACAATATGTATCACATATAGGGTGTTCCATGCTGAATTAAAAGTTCTAATGCTGCCATTATTTGGCGAATAATTTGGAAAATATTTCAGGATCTATAGAAGGGCCCTTGGAGATCATTTTAGCAAAATGTGAGTCTCGAAGTTCATTGGGAAATTGGTGAAAAACTGCTTTAATCGGAAAATGACGTGATCTCGGCCAATCTAAAATTTATCTAAAATACTACAATATTTATAAAAATAAGGTAATATTACTCGTTACAATTACCCTTAATTATTAATGGCAATAATGGAAATTTATACAATTCAATAACAAACAAGTTGTTTAAAGATAATGGATCTATGATTAAGGGTCGTTATCAAACATTATCAATGTTACTTTAGAGCTATTTTATTACTATTTACCCATAAAAATCTATGTTGTGATTGTTGATTTATGTCCGGCTTCTAGAATTTTCTTAATGAGCCGTAATTAATTTAAAATCTGATGATAAGATTTTTTCTTCTACGGGTCATATTTATAAATACAGCCGAAAGTATGTATTCAATAAAAATACCACCAAGTATAGAAAATTACTGGCAACAACAACAAAAAATATACAAGGAAAGCATTTCTAGTTTGCAGTTATTATTCTATCCACGTTAATTAACGTAATTGCGTTAGTTTTTTCTTAAATAGCACCCATATATTAGAAATAATTAGGTTTTCTAATTAAGCTTGTAATGTGCCTCTATATCATTGGGTAAATGAATAATAAAACTATAAACACTTTATTATAGAGTACCAATATTCATAAAAAAAAATAATGAAAGAAAGCATCGAATTGTGAGGTGTTAAGATGATTGGAAATTTTAATTACACCTAAACATGTGAGGCAATTCAGACAGTTACAATTACATAAATAATAAATTATCAGTAATTCTCATTTAAATTATAATCAATTTAGTTTTATTGGTAGTTAAAGATGAAAATGATTTCTAACGAAACTTAATCAATAACGGAAATAAATATTGTCGAACGTTAATCATAAACTTCAGTTCTACGTATTATCAATTACCACATATAAAAAAAATAATAATTTCGAAAAACTGATAGAAGAAATATTCTAACTAATTCTTTCTCCCTTATCTTACTTTGTATGTCTCTTCATTAAATTGATTTTTATTTTTAGATGACATCTCATTAATTTCTAATAAAAATTATTAGCCAATATTGTTTATTTATCCCCGTCTATAATTATTTTATACGAGTATGTTTATATCATAAACCTATTATAAAACATATTTAGAAGTGTTGCATCTTGCCATGTCTACAGAATTATCTTCTATAGAAAGGATAGTTGAGAAAGACCTCGAAAATTTCATATCGAGAACTTTCTCCAGGTTCATTCACCGGTTACAGAAATGGTTGACCTACGACAAGGAACAAACGTGTATACGTACTACATGTACTACATTTTTTTTGTATAAGTTTTCTATTGATTAATTATAAATTAAAATAATTTTATATAAAAGAATATGTAATTTTGAACAATTCTTAATTAATTGTATTTATAATTAAAATAATAGAAAATGTGATATTATTCGCGAGGACAATGATCTCTTTCGATTTTTCCTTTTACTCTCTAGATAAACGTTATATAAAAGTTCATTGTGAGGGTTATTATATTGAAGAGAAAGAGTGAAATGTTGTAATTTATTGGAAAAAAGACAACAACTATAAGTGAGAGTAATCTAAAGCAGAAACGGTTTATTGTACGTTTTTAATTGTTCTGTTATGCCATCGATATTTCTAAATATAAAGATATCTTATGTAAAAACACGATGATTTTTTTAAATGAACGAATAAATATCAATTTATTCTCGTTAGATTTAAGTGAATACTGCAGTGTAAAGAATTTACATTCTGTAAGGTTTAGATTTAATACAAGGTTAGGCAGAACGAGCTAGGCAAGTGTGAATGCCCTTATAATGCAAAGAAATTTGCCTCTACAACAAGCAACATTAAAACTGGTAAATCAAAGCGAAGCAAAACGAATTTCATATTGAGCTTGTGCAAAATGACATTCTGGTGAATAATTTTCGTCTATAAGCTCGAATTTCAACAAAACCATTCAATTTGTAAGCTTTTTAGAGAAAAACATGAATTAATTTTATTTCTACGCCAAAATAATCGATTTAAACCGCAAAATGGATTTCCAATTTACAAAAATTTTGAACTAACATCCAGCAAAATTTAGAAATATTAAAATATTCCATTATAATAATTTAAAATTTATTCATCATTTGTCACGGTTATTTCAACTAAAATGGACGAATATTATTAAATAGTTATTATCAGAAGAATTTGTACAATGAACTTGCTTTATATTTATGAAACAAAAGACAAAATTGTTTTGTTCTATCAAAAACAGACAAAACAAAATAAAACGTCCAACTAATGATAACAATTTAGTTGTTATTGTTGTTATTATTGGACAAACGTTGAGATCATCCCTAATTTGATGACGTCCAGTTTGAAGAATTTCTCAAGTTATCATCATCCATTTATAACGTTTCTAGTTAAAGGGATGACATTAACATTTATCAAATTTACATTACGAATTCTAAATATACCAAATTGAGATATGCTCAATTTCGTCATTTGTTCTTTTGATAACAATTCTCATTAATAATTTATTTGAACCATTAACTTAATCAAACAATAGTAATTATTTTGTAATTTGTATACATTTACTCTTACCCTCTTTTTTAATCGATTTATAGAGATTTAATATATTAATGAAAATTTATTCGTTGCAATTTTGTAATGTTTGTGTAAATTTCCATACTATTTGTTAAGATCGTAACTAATAATTTTTCAAGCATAACAATTTCATTGTTGGTGAAAATAGAAAGAAATTGTTGTGTCAAATTATTTTGTGGAGAAAGCAATCACGATCTAGGTTGAATCATTTTCGAAAATTTCAATATAATGTTTTGTTAAGCTTTCTAACGATTACATTATTTTATAAAATAGAAAATAGACAGAAACTGACAATTTTTTCAAAACAATTTAGAAAGCAATCAATGGGAACTTATTAGACAGATTGTAAAAATTAAAAATTGTATTGATTTTCATCAATCACAATAATATTGCGCAAAATTTTAACAAAACATTTGTAAATAACATTTAGGAAGAAAATATAGGTCTCAAAAGTATTCTTGTATTATTCAATAGTATTTACAATACAATAAATTATAAATTTTCTAAAAGGAAATATACAACAACAAAAAATTGATAAATATTAAGCAACTATTGTTAGATAACTAATCAATGAAATAATCAGTGAATTCTTTGCAAATTTATCACGATGATTGTTTATTAAGAAAATATCCTACTTCAGATTTCCACCGATAAAATGCAAAAGACGTTGCGCAAAATTTAAACAACACGTGTACGATTCTTTTTACTATTTCAGTTCTATACGTTCAAATTTCCAAAAATAGACAATTTAAGAAAAGATATACGATAAGACTATCGAAACAGCAAACTCAATATCGTAAGATCTGCATAGAAATAGACTCTCGAAAATCGACAATCATATTTTAAAATCTTGGAAAATCTATACAATGTTCACATTTGAGTAGGTCCAATTTACCATTGGGGGTGCCATCGATAGAATAAAGGAATTAGACTATCGCGACTTTTCTAGACCAATTTTTACATAAAAAAACAACGTGCACTATAAACGAGACGAATTATTGCATTTTGGGAACGGATATCCCGTACAGATTAAGGTTTTTTTTTCAATATGTAATAATATTAACAAAAAAAAACAAATTTTAAAATAAATGGTTCAAATGTTGCAACCATGTTTTGATTGTTGTTAGTATCATTAATATTATTTATCTTAATTTAATGTTATGTCTCATATTAATATCAAGATGTATAGGGGTCAATTGACCACCATTCAAGACAAATCACTCCTTATTTGTTACAAAATTGATCGATGAATCAGTAAAATACATAAAACCAATTGAATATCCCAGTTTATTGTTGCATGTAAAAGAAATAAGGTCAATGATATTACAAATTCTTCTATGGAATAAGTGGCAAATTGTAAAATTTGTTGAATTTCCAAAAATTATCCAAGGATTCTATTTTACTATCTAATGATTATTTTGATAAAATTTAGGAACCATAAAATTTGATTAAATAATCTCGATTTGTTTACTAATAGATTGGGTTAGGTCAAGTATAACTGGGCTAATGGTGTGTTGAAGTTGACTTCATCATCAATAACAAGGTCTTTAGTCCGTTTTAATCAGGTCGGGGCCACTGACATAAGACTATGAAGATCTATGTTATAAACCAACTTTAAACAAGACAAAATTACAATAAATCACCCAAGTAATTAATTGGTAATATTCGTTATCAAACAATTAAAAAAAAAGAGTTTCTTGTAAAGGATTTTGTTGTGAATAATGTCAAAGCTTAAAACGGATTACCTACACAGTAAATTTCATTAACAATTCCAACCTTTTTCTTTACATTTAGGCGTGATTAAATGTTAAATATTACAAATTAACAAACAGGTAGACTAATAAAGAGAGGAAAAAAAACAGTAATAGAATGGTCAAGGCTATGGTCATTTCAACCATATTTACAATATTTATTATTACATATGGATGTCATGATTTATAGGTCGTAACTAAGGTGTCGTTCCTATTTCTTCTTAAAATAATTTTAATAAAGATTGGGTAATTCGCATTTTGGTGATCAATTAAAATGTTGAGAATGAGTAATGGTATTCCATGAGTAATTCATGAGAATAAGAGTAGAGACAAAAAAAGAGAGGAGATATGGTGTTGATGATGATGAAAATTTTGTAACAAGGACAATTCGCTCATACGATTCAATCCTGATAAAATTGTGCAATTTAACGATAGGATCGTATCAATTGTGGATTTTCGTGAAAATTTTATTACAATTTGAATTTTATCATGAATGAAAGTAAATAAAAGGAACGTTGATCCTTTTATACTCGATTTTATTATCTATACTTTTTGAGTAATTTGATACTGCAGGGTAGAGCTTTTAAATTTGGACGATAAAATAGAAAAATGTGGACATAACGATAAATTAGAAAAAGATTAGTAGAAAATTTCAGTCTAGACACATCTAGTAATAATAATTCTTATGTTAGTTGAAATAAATGTGAATTAAATTAATTATACAATTTTTTTCTAGTTAACAACATTGTTTACAGGAAATTGATACGAGTTCGAACGAATTCAATAATAAACAAATCCATTATTCAGAAAAAAGTGCAAGCAATTCAAATGAAGGATAAGACATCAGGGCCGGCATAAGGGTAAAAAAAAAAATTGTATAGCTTGTAAAACCGGCTACGAACAACAGATAAAACCATACAAGGTATTAAACAAATCAATAAGACTGCGAGGCGAAAAAGTATATTCGCTACATTTGTATAGAAAATAATGAAATTCGTTTATAATTGTGTGAATAATAGAATATAATTGAATACAAAAATGTTATGGTTACTTTAAATTGAAAAGTAATGGAAATTGATGAAATTCTGGGTCGTATTATAGAAAAAAAAGCGACATATTTATGTCATGATTATAAATAAACTGTTTTATAAGATTATTGAAATCAGGGCAAAGTATCCACAAAATATTTACTGTATGTAGGATTATAGTCACAATTAGAGATTTGTACGAATCATAAATATATCGTAATAGTTTCTAATCACCTCTAAGATTACTGATGATTAAGAAAAAGTGTCCTCAAATTTCGTGAATCAAAAATTTGTCGAGTATTCGATATCAACTGATAATTACAAATTTTAGAATCTAAGCTTGAAACTATACCCCAAAAGCCCCTCAAATTATTTAAATGGTCTCTTTTTAACAGCCATTATTATTATCATTGAAACATTATCATTTGGAGACCCGATGAATACTGGTGCCTGTTTTAAAATGCTTATGTCTTACCCTCTCAATAATGGGGAAAACTCAAACAATAAAGTTTAAAATCCTGCTTTTCCTGTGGAACAGGTAGATCTTTTGTAATTATTTTTTTACACTAGATTTCCTCTCTAAAACAACGTAAGTCACCCTTTTAATTATTGTAATATTATTCGTTTTTTCTTATTTTTATTTTAAACGGCCTTTAAATATTTAAAGAATATTCTATTGCAAACTGAATGAATGAAATTATCGTATGCATTCATTTTATCGAAATGATTTACATTCAAAGTCCCCTATAATGGTTATTCTTATCAATATTATTATCGGAACATTTACTAATTTCCGTATAAATTTACATATTTTACTATTGCATCACGGCGACAATGACTGAAATAGAAGAAAAAGTCACCATTTTTATACTTGAATTTATACAGAGTGTACCTCAAATTGGTCAGTGTTGGTTACTTAGGGCACCGTTACAGCTTAAAATTTAATCTTGGCTTAATGACAAAATTTTTTTGCATCACAACTTAATCGCCACTTAAACGTCACAAGACTAGGCCTATTTTAATCTCAACCTGATCTATAGATTATCGAATAATCTGAGCTTGAACTATCAATGAACTCTCAGTTAAATAATAACAACTTTACAAAATAACCGAAAAAATTAAAAACCTAAACTAAAAAAGTAAATTAAAAGGAAAAAGAAATACAAATTTCGCTGTAGTTGAAAAAAGCTTCTTCGGACAATCAGTTTGAACAATAAACCGTTGGAAAAAAAAGCAACTTTTTAGGGCCAAACTACAATATTTAATAGCCAAATCAATGGCTCGTTCCGACAATTTTATTGGTTAAAGAATCTATGTATGTCGTAGCTTAATTTTTTGATTGACAAACGTCAAATCTAGTAGATTATGAAGCAAGTTACGACTTGATTCATTAAATTCATAGCCAACTGCAATGTGAAAAAGTATTGCACACCCTGTAACTTTTTTGTTCTTCCATCGAAAATTGATATAATCAGAATTTTAGAGGAAGTGAAAGTTTACGTAAATATAACAAGTTTTTGTCGACAAATTATAGCAATTTGAATAATAATCGACTAATTTTAACGATTAATTATTAGAACAAGTATCTTAAAAAAAGAATAATTTCGAAATGCTTCTAGTATTCGTTGATTACCTAATTTCTAGGAAAACTTAAATGACAATGTTCGAAATATTGACTTACCTTGAACGTTTTCGACAGCTTATTTCTGATTTCTTCAAATTTATTTAATTTTTTTCCAAAACCTATTTTTTATACACGAGTTTTTTAAATTTTGTTTACACACCAAACCACGTTGCTAAAATGGAGCACGTTTTTCAACAACTAACGACACCTAACTGCCACCATCGAAAGTTATTGTTCCATTATATTGGATGTGGCTAAAATCACAACATAAATCAATTAATGAAATCACTAATTTTTCAAATATAATGCAAGATTTATAACAATAAAAGATAAATTTGAATTACTTACAGATAAATGGATGATTTGTTTGATATTTATAGTAGTTGGTTTCGTAAAAAAAATTGATTTTTAATTTGAACGGTTGGCGACACTGGTGTTATAATGTGGCTGGAGCGACGTTCCATATGTTGTCCAGGAATTTTCAAAAATGGATAACCTGGATTTCAGGAACAATAATCCAGGAGCGGTACAATTTGGCAATTTCATTAATTATTATCAATTTCACTCTGTTGAAGAACGGATAAATCAATTACCGGTGATATCTGGAAACAATGGTTGAATCGCGACTTTTTTGGTCTAGATTTAGGTTGTAATAGTGGAGTAAGACACTCTTCTGCTAAATTATAAATTAATACAATTTTCAATTAATTTTAGAATCTTACAATAGCGATTTATGATTACCTCCGAGATAAAGTGAAAAATTGTAATGTTATCGGTGTCGATATCGATCCAGTTCTTATCCAAAGAGCCAATGAACAGAACCCAAATCATGGAAAAATTCAGTTTTATTGCCAAGACTTTATGAATGAAACTACTAACACCGATTTAATTAAAGATTATATGTGTAGAAATAATATAGAGAAGTTTAGTGTGGTTTTTTGTTTCTCTATAACAATGTGGATACATCTAAATCACGGTGATCAAGGTTTGGAACGATTCTTGAAGACAATCTCGTCGTTAAGTGATTTAATAATAATCGAGCCCCAACCGTGGAAATGCTACCGGACCGCTGTTAAACGTTTAAAATCATCAAACGACGAATTCCCATATTTTAAACAATTAAAAATCCGTAACAATGTCGAAGAATTCATAGAGACATTTCTTATAAATTGTAATTTAATTAAAATTTACGATAGTCCAAGGACTAAATGGGGGCGAAAGTTGATAGTCTTCTCTAAAGATGTAAAGTAATTTATTTACAATTTAAAAAACTATTGTCTATTATTATGAGGATACTTCTTCATTGGCCCCATCAAATTCCAATTTAACTTCCTCATGCAATCCCTCAACATCGACTTCAGATTCAGCTGCATTCAGCATGTTTAAAGTGACTTCGGATTTAATCATCGGTTGTTGGATATTTTGTTGGGTTTGTGATGTAATTTGCCTTACTGGCAAACCGGCATCTTCGAATGCTTTCTTTTTCAACGCCGTCCGTATCTGTGATCTACAAATTGTTTTTTTTTTAAATCTTGTTGTTAAAATCGTTCAATTTGAAGAAATTGGGATGACTTACACAGTCCGTCGTTTTATATGTTCACTAATTTCATTCAAGCCTTCCGCGAATTGTTTAACTACTTGTCTGAGCATCTCAATTTCTTCATCGGTCCATTTTCTATTGAAAGTTTCATTAAAAAATGAACAAATTTAGAATTTAGTCGCGATTATATTGGTTTGTTCGGAACTCACCCTGATTGTGATTCAACGTTCGGATGGAGTTGCATTGTTAGATCGCCAAGACGGTTAAAAGCCTGGCCAGCGGCTGTGAATATCTCACCTACCTATACAATCACGAAAAAATACGAAATTTTATAATTTTTCGATTTTGAAAAATTTCGAAACATAACCTAACTTTTTTCACAATTACAAATCAACAATTTTCGGGTATTGTAATAAACTTACCTTACTGGCAGAGCTCATTCTGTATTGTAGCCGGTTTAATTTAAAGGAATCTCGTTAAATTAGGGCTTTTTTGAGTGAAATTCAGCAATAAAACAGGTGTTAAAATCTATCGTCTCGAGAATGTTTGACAACAATCGGTTGATGCTTGATTTCGATACGAGATGGCGCTGTTACGATGTTTAAAATAAAATATACAGTAAAGGCATTTCGAGTAGATACCAAAATTACCGATTATAGTGTTTATGAGAGGTTTTTAAGCAGCATATGCGAAATTTGATGAGTAATAAGTAATAAATAAACTAATAAAGTATAAAAACTGTTGGGAAATTTACGATTTTATTTATAAGTCTACAAAAATAGGTATACATGAATTTAACAGCAAAAGGATTAACAATAAAGGCTCTCATTCGTACATATCAACATTGACTATAATTAAATGAATCTACAAACATATCAAATCCTTGAGGGCAAAGTTGTGAGTATATATAAATACATTCTGTCTAACAATAAAACATTAAATTCTAACGATAGGACTACAAGAACATGAATTGATTGGTTTTTTCTTATTGCAGTAATATCGGACGGTTGCCTCGTTGTTCACTATAAAATCCTTGAGCAAAACAAACATTAACTACAATTGTGTTATTTGATTCGATAATTAGAAAAGAAATAAAATTCCCTGCACAGATCTCAGTCAGCAATGGAAGAACGATTCAAAAGTTGTGCACAAAACATCGATTTTGGTATTTTTGTTCTCAATTCAAAAAAAACAGTGCAATTCTTAATTGATTTACTTACATTAATTGTATATTTGTGTAAAAGGCTCTATAATTCGGGTGTCGGTGAGGCGAAAGGTATAATTGGTATAATGGTCCCACAGTTACACGTAAATCTACAAAATGATCAGTGGCGTAGAACACCCCCGTTAGACTCCGCATTGGTACAGGGGATGCAGTGCAAAAAACTTAAGAGGGGGTATATTATACGTATTAACTATTAACTCATTGGCCATTGGTCAATCAAATAGATTGATAGGGGCCCGGTTGACAAAACTTGCGGGGCCCCAGATTTACAGTTAGCCCACTGAAAATGATTGCAACTAGACGCTTTAATTTTATTACAATAAGTGCATTAGTGTTTTTCTACTATTACTACTAATGATTATCACAAATTTCTAATTGTAACTAATTCAAATTGACATTTCGATGTATCGGAGTAATTGATTTCCACGAAGTGTCGCCGGTCTAGAAGCACCGCAAGCAATCGAATACTCTTTTAGAAGATTGCAAGCAATTAAATGTTTGTATTGAAGGAAACTACAAGGTATACCGAAAACGTAAGGATTATGGTTTTTAACACCAGCCATTTCGCGATATTCAACAATCAATTGTAGACATTTCAATATATCGCGATCGATGCGCTTTAATAATTCGCCTCGAATGAAGATTTTCGTGATTTCTTTTTTAGAAATCTCGTCGTTGTCAATTGTGTTGTAATGCAAGTCGGATAGACGTAAACGTTCCACTTCACCAGCTCGTTTGAAACAGAATACAATAATCGAGATTAATGTGAAACGTGCTAGTTGTTTCCAAGCTTCAAATGTGTATTGTTGTTCTAATTGGTGGCGATAATGTTTACGATTTGTCTCAACATAATTCCGTAAATATTCAATATCGTCTAGACTCGGTAGAGATGTATCTTTCTTCGGTTTGTTTTCAAATTGATTATTCGAAATGTAATGATTTATCATAACGCAGAAGCGTTTCTGGAATGAATTTAGGAAATCCTCAACATCACACCGGTCTTCGTTCTTCATACATTCACACATGTAAATATTGACGATTTTCTTGATTGACGAACAAAGATCCGCTACTAAAGTTAATGATTTATAACGTTTATTAACGTAATCGTATTGTGCTACCGCATTAATAGCGCAAACGACGTTCGTTAGATGTTTCGGTGTGAAAATCTGCGATAATGTTTGAAGTTGTGGATCTAATTTTTGCATTTCGATAAAGAACCGACCGATGATTCGTAATTTAGCTCGTATCATTTGATGATGGTGTGGATCACGAAATTTCTGTACCAATCGATTACCAAACAATATGCACAATTCGTCTAATTTAATAATTGCCGATACTTTATCATCACGTAAAACAGGCAAGACTTCATTCCGCAATACTGGTAGAGCTTTACAATGAATTTGACTATAGAGTTGTTTAACTAAAGTTAACGTACAACGTTCACCTTTAACAACATTCGATACACATTTCTTATAATGTCGGCGCAAAGCGAATTTCGAATAGAATCCTTTACAATTCGGACAACAAACGTAATGGGAGATATTCCGGATTTTGCCACGTTGCGGCCGACGGCAAACAATTATTTTACCTTTATTGTAATTTTGATTACTGTTAAATTCAAAACTGCCCATATTGCGTATATTTGCAATGATCTCTTTACGTTTCGGACAGCCTTTCGGTAAAGCGGCTAATTGTTTAACTTGTTCCTCGTCTTTATGGACACTCTCTAGATGTACGGGAAATTTCGCCATTAATTTCTTACAAAATATACAAAAATATTTCTTTCTTGATGATTGAGATGCGATGAAATTCTCCGGTGAGGCTAGTGTTTTGTTGTAGTGGAAAATTCGAAGACTTTCATTATCGCTTTCGTCTTTCGTTGCGTTTTTATCGATGTCGCTCATGCAGTCGTCCGTGCCTGAGAAAATCGATAATGATCGTACTCTAAAGTAGTAGATGAAAATGGGAGGAAATAAAATGAAAAAGCATCTTTTACCCTGCTGAATTCTTTTCAAAAACTCGGAATAATCGGGTATAATTCGAAATAAAGTCATACTTTCTCTGACAAATTTCCAGAAACTTTGAAAAAGTGATAAAATATTAATAAGATTCTTCTAGAAGAATTATTAAGACTTTTGGCAATTTGCTGATTTTTTCAATAATTGAAGATTTTTTTACAAATTGGGAATCTTTTAGAACTATCAAGACTTTAAAATTCCCTTTTCGAATTAATTTCGAGTGTCTGAAGAGAAATTTCCACCAGGGTGCTATTCTTTTTGATTCTTTGAAGCTTTGAAGCGTCAATTGAAAGAACAGAAAGAGGCAGTGAAGTGGAGAACCACTGCTATTATTTAATTGTACAGGATTACAAATTGTAGTTATTAAACAAGACAATACCTGCTATTTCGAATGAACTGGCGTAACTGTTCTTCGCACAGTTCTCGTTTATATCAAAAACCACCGGAACCTCATCACTATCCGTAGCGTTAATTTCGGAAACTGAATTCAAAATTTTGCATTAAACCTAAACTTATAAAATTATCAAGACTTACTTAATTTTTCCCAGTCGGAGAAATAGTCCATTGAAGTTTGCACTTCATTCTCTTCAATTGAAATCGTTTTGCCGAAAATATCATCATTGCCGTTATCTATGAGAGGCATGGTTGTATGAACTGCAACAAAACTTTAATTAAAAATTTCCCTCAAAAGAAAATTTAATGGTAAATACCATCGAGTAGATCATGGCATGATGTTAATGTAGGAACTGATTCTTTACTATCGAAAACAACATCATCCACCACAGACATAACGAATAATGATTGGCTCATTGTTTTCTATCGCTGGTAATTTTCGTCGTTGTAATAAAATAAACGCTGTTCTTTAACATTAGTCGATGTTATCGTGACTAAAATAGCTATACACATACAAACACATAGACACAATTAATTAATTATTCTCTTTTCCCCATTTAATAATCGATCAATATTCTTTACAACAGACTCCACTAAAATATCCAACGAAACAGCGTTATTCGTCCATTATTCAATCGATTTTTAATAGGCGATCGTGGAGATCTTTACGTTTTTTCAATGAATAAACAACCATAATGACCACAATCCTATAATTTTTAGTTAATATCGGTAGATAAGTATAATAAACTCCTACAATTATCAAATACAACAATAAACTTATCAATTGTAACGATAAGATTAGCCACCCTCGTTATAAAACCGACATATTTAGGGTAATTGAGTCTTAATTTATTATATCGTAAATAAAGTCACTGTAATTAAACAATTCCATCGATTTATAAAGGAATAATTCGATATGTTTTATTATCCAATCTAATCTATAAAAATAATACTCACAGTACTGTAAGTTACAATAAAATCACCTTGTTTTATTTTTAATTGCGCTAACAACTTTGACGAATGTGTCTGTTCGGTTTCGGCTTTCTTTTCATTTCTCAATTTTAAGAAAGTCGGAAAATACCGAAAAAACACATGCGATCCGGATAGAATTATCGTTCACGCAACGTGTGCGGACTTGACGATGAATAAGTCATTATTGAAATTACATTTACCGTACAACTACTTTTTCAGGGGAAAGAAATAACAAAACAAAAAAAAAAACAGGATAGTTAATGAAATATTCAGTTTTTATATGTTGTGTGGGTTTTAATTTAGTTCGATTCAAAATAAAAAAAAATAGAAAGGCAAAGTACACGACAATAGAATTTATTTAACGACTAGAACTATTATTCTTGTAGTATTAACATTTGTATTCGTTGACATTTTTATTATTGCTCGATTGTAATCGATTTTTAGTGAGAATATTTTATTCTCAACTTTATATTTTAAAAGGTTGTATTGAGAAAAATTGATTTAAGGGTAGTTTAATCTGGGAAAATACCACTTTTTATTGTGGATAAATAAGGATATGATTGGAAGCTGTTATTTCCAAGGTAATCTTGGTAATTGTTTGCAATTCGAATTCAAAAATGTTTGAAGCCTTTCAAATTGCTTGCGCAATTAATTAATTTTTTTAATTGCGGAAGAACAGTCGTAAAGGTAGTAAAAGTTGAATTTATCTAGAATTTGTTTCTACTTCTTGTTACAAATTACTTTAAAATGCCCCTTTCGGTGGCTTATTAAACTTTAATTTTTGAAAGAAAATGCAAATTAGCTTCAAATCAATCTAGGCAATGTTGGATTTGTATCGAACGCCAATAAAGCTTCAACGAACTTTCGCAGTAGGGCCTCTAAATGATATTTCAATAGTCACAATGATATTGAATTATAGAAGTAAATGTACACGTAACTCTTAAATAATGGATACATCAATTTTATTAAAGAAAATAGAAGAATATCAATTTCAATGGTTCATCTGGATGGATCCTGAATCTTACTCAGGAAAATCAAGCAAAACTCAGATTCCATTCGGTCAAAATCTACGAATCAGTATTGATGTTATCGAGAAAACGACAAACTGGAGACTATTAATCTAAAACTGGATTAAAGCTAGATTAATAACGAGAAATTTCAAAATTGCTTGACAAAAAATACAAAAACATCGATAACGTTTGTTGTATCGTTGATTTAAAAATAAAAACTACTCACCACAAATTGATTTTTTAAAGTTTACAATTTCCAATCGCTAGTTTCAATTCCATTATTGCGACAATCACTACTTCGCTGTCCAATATTCGAAACAGCATTCTAATCACTTGCTACAAAGTACAACGGTTTAAATTTAATACGAATATCCGAAACATAATCAATATCGTTTTTATAGTACAAACTTAACATCATTTCTTCGTGAATAATTAACTTGCTCTAATTATCCTACTATTACAGTCTTTTTAACATTTTTCATATCGTTTTCTATTTAAAAACATTGTTCTTGGTCAATAACATAACCTGAAATATTAAACTATAGTTATCCTTCGTCTATATACGAGTTTCTCCCATTTATTATCCTTATCGGAAAACCAATACTATAACGTCGATAATTTTGAAATTTCCCGCTTCCGGACAATACTATGGTAGAAGGAGTATTTTGAAGAGAATCGTGGATTTTGCATTAAAAATGGGAAAAATAAGATTTATTATAGAACTGAAATTAACATTAAATTCCTGATATTATAAATAAATAGAATATTAACAATAATCAAGTTTATCCAACTAAATATCAAAATCTTAAATGATAATTATTTTACTACTATTGGTAACACTGATCAGGTAGATTCAGTAGTTACATCTTTTTTTTGTTTATTAAATAAAAGCTATAAAATGTCCATTATAGGGCGAATACGAATCGTACGAGAATTTAAGAACTGGTCGACGTATCTACAGTCTTTGTTTTCTTTGCATCTGGTCCATCACTTTGATTATTTTTATGTCTAACAATACGTTTAGCCTTTAAATACGATAATGTCTCTTTATTACTTTGTCTCGGTAATTCAGCAATATTTGCTAACATTGTGGAGTGTTCAATAAATTCATTTTTATCTTTAGCACTAACAATTGATTTTTCATCACTTTCACTAGTGTGTTGTTGTAGTTGATTTTCTTCTTGTGTTTTTGATGTTTTCTCATCTTCTTCTTCATCATCTTGATCAAATTCGTCAGGATCATAGAATTTATCTTCAATATCAGATGGTCGATCCATTAACTCACCTAAATTTCAAACAATTCATTATTTAAATCATTCAATATTAAATATAAACAAAGATACCATTAAGTGTTGGGAATGATACATCTGGAATTAATGACAAATCCTTGTTATATTCCTTCATTAGAGATTTTATCAGCAATGAGATATCTTCACGTTTCTTCGTTACAGTTAATTCATCAAACCACGTTTTTAAATGTTTTATAGGTATGAAATAATCTTTAATAGGTTCCTAGAAACATTCTTGCATATAAAACTATAAACATTCAATTTATAAAAATATACCTTAAAAAAGTGTTCAACATATTGCAAAAGATATAAACCACAGTCAGTAAAATTGGTTTGTTGAGGAACTTTCGGACAAGCACCTTTGATAACGTCCTTTGTAAAATTCTTATCAATGTTCAATTTTGCCTTATATTCACAAGTTAAATAATCGCGTAATGTTGCAACAACTCGGCTACGACTTGCTCCAGCCAAAGAGTCAAATATTAAAATACATGGCCTAAAAAGAAAAATAACTTTTATACTATTGGCAATATTTAAATTTTTAAGTTCTAGCAAGTTGGCAATAGGGAAAATATAGTAATTAGACTATTGGCAACACTTAAGGTTTTAACTTTTAGACAGTTGGGAACACTGAATAAAAATAAATTTAATTAAAAAAAAAACACAAAATAATTAAAACAATAATTGTAATTTTCAAAGGCATCTTGACGAAATTATATATAAAAAAAACTTTTATAAGTTTTAGTTTTAAACTGATGGCAACAATGAAATTGAATGTGGAATAAAAATAAATAAATAAATATATAAAAATCAGAAAAACTAGCGACTTAAACATCGTTATTGTTGGTACCAATGATTTTTCAGTTCTAGTTGATTGGCAACACTGAATTCAAAAGTCAAATTTAAAAGTAACCTTTTATAATAGTACAAAATATGTATCAACTATTCAAAGGTACTTTTGGGACATTTCAGAGAATTTATCACTATCAAGATAAATATTCATATAAAGATGAATTTATCATATGATTGGCAACAATGACATTTTCAGTTGGATACATCTGGCAACACTGAATTGTACGTTGATAATAATGTTAACATCTACCTCTATGGTGATTTTTTTCCATTGAAACCATTAATACTGTATAGTAATTTAATCTTATCGTTAGAATTGGCTTCTATTATTTTATTTTTATCCAATTGGCAAGACTGAATTAAAAAAAAAAAAATTAAAAAAAAATGACAGGCATTATAATCTGTTTTAGGGGAATTATAAAGGAACTAAATTTTTTGAATCTATTGGCAACACTGAAGTTAAAAAATGTTAAATGCTAAATTCATACTCCTCTCCATATTCATACAATGAACTATATTATGAACGCTTTTCCAAGAACTCGAACTAAAATATACTATAACTATAGTACGGATGATTCCTTTCTTAATTTTTATTTAGTTGGCAACAATGAATTTTTAGTTCTAATCAATTGGGAACACTGAATTCGAAAAAAGGATTAAATAAAAATACTGGGTATCAAAAAAGAATAAAATATTAATTGTATATTCTTACAATTAACATTTTAAACATTTTTGATACCCCTGTATCATTATTAATATAATAAATAAATTCAAAGATATGATGCATAAAATTCGTTTGGCAACACTTATTTCTAACATTTGCACACTTGACAACATTGCTAAAAATTTAGTTAAAAACTAATATAACGAATTTATAATTTCGAGAACAATTTTTTTGACAAAAAAAGTGCAATTAAACGAAAATATGACTTATCAAAACAATAGCACTGCATAAAAATCCAATTTAAAGCCACTTGACAACAATGGATTTTAGTTTCTTTCAATTGGTCATATTGGATGAATAAATAATCGTATTGGAGACTTCATTTTTAGACTATTGGTAACATTGAATTAACAAATAATTGTGTTGGAGACTTCATTTTGAGACTGTTGGTGACATTGCTTGTTTTAATTCTATACAATTGGCAATATTTTTTTAAAACAAAAATCGAACACTAGATAACATTGAGTTAATCATTCATGTTTCGATAAAAATCAAATAAAGTAAAATATACTTGATCGAATTTTCCAAAGCATTGACTCAAATAGGCGATTCATATAAATAAAACTTTATAATTGTAGTAAATATTTGAAATAGACAAGTCAAAATTTCAGAGTTTATGAATTAAGTCAATATATTGGAAATTTCCATGACTTTCAATATTTAAGCCATAATTTTTTTTAAGTGTAGTGGTAGTAGTAATACTATATAAATATGATAAAAAAATAACTTACTGCTTAATTGGTGGTCTCTTACTACTCTCTACAGTAGTCACTGGCGGTAATGATTCTTCTGAATCATCCGATTCTAATTCACTATCATCCCCTTCAGCCTCATCTTTATCACTCAAATCACCTTCTTCACACATTATTGAAGTTTCTAATTTTTCTTTCGGCAAAGTTATTCTTGTAGTTATTTTCCCTGAAAATCCATTGTTAATGTTATTATAATTTACGTAAATGTTTTAAACATAAACTACATACTATTTTTAGGATTTTGTTCAATTTTAATCGGTAGTCCATCCATAGTATGTGTACCATCCATACCTGGGAAACAGATTATAGCCAAAAACCAATGACAATTCTCATTTATCGGTATAATAATGTAATCTTTCTCAAAAAGATTAACATTCTTCGTCCAGGTTTTAACACGAGCGTGTCGTTTTTGTGCTGGTGTTAAATTTGGATCCAATTCAGACGGTTGACTTTTCTTTGTTGCTTTAACCGGTTTTGTTGTCAATCGTTTATAGAAAAATGTTGAAAATATATGAACTTTTTCTTGTTGTTCTTTTGGTAGATTTTGTTCTAAATATTTCAAATAGAAATCAATAATTACATCATTTAAAAATTGATCAGTTCCTAAACACATATAATCTTCGGTATTTATTGATATTCTACCACGTCCCTCTTGTGGATACATCATTAGTTGTTTCACATCAGATGACATTGTACTAGAACTTTATTTAAAATATCTCAAATTATTGAAATTTTATAACGAAATCTTACCTATAAGCAGAGAGAGTTTTTGAGATGTCTTTTGGGCACGTTTTCATTAAAATATCATTAGCTTCTTTATAAGTTAATTCATCGTAAATATTCGAATTATTACGTGTATAAATTTTAACTAATGCTTCTTTACTATCTTCAGTTATTAATTCAGGTAGTAGCGTTATACGTCTATGTGATTCATCAGTTTCTGATAATGGATCAAAATAATATTCAGACTCTATAGTCATATCTAATGCATTTCGTATAATATCGCCTTCTGATGGCAATAAATAATAAAATATAACTGGTAGTAATTTTTGAAAACTAATTAAAACCTTTACAATATCATAACTTTCAATTTTGATTGTTTTTATAACTGAATCTAATTTAGGGTGAGGAATTTGTAATATAAGACCAGTCGAATCAATTTTTATCTAGAAGAGAAAAATCAGATTTAACCATTGGTAACACTGCTATAACAACATAAATATTAAGACTATTGGAAACACTGATTTTAACCTAAATTCGTTTGTAATAATCACATAGAAATAAACGAAAATTACACAAAAATACCATTAAAAAATTAATTTAAAATCAATACCAAAACTTCTTATTATAAATACACAATTTAACATGTGGAAATAGTCGATTATATTCGACCGGATCACGTAACAATTTCTACAGTGTTGCCAACTTAACTAAAGATTTTTCACGAAATTTATACTTACAGGTTCAGGTGGAATAAACTTATAAGATCCAATACGTACTGTACGACATATTAGGATTGTATTCAAAGTTTTATCAGGAACAATTTTATCAATACCTGTATAAGATAACAGTAGTAATAAAAATATATGTACAAAAGGACCTAGAGGTTGGCCCATCGAAAGTATAAGAAGCTCTAATTGATGGAAGTGTTTGAAATTTGAACTACCTCTAGAATCCTGAATGATACATCATTGAAGTCCCCTTCAATTTCCCCATAATATTTAAATACGCAATGAAAAATATACCATTCCAATTAAAATTAGAAACAACCTCATCTACCGGAGGTTGATAGAACAATGTTTATTCCCCGAATTTCAGAGACTTCTTATACTTTTAAAAAGCCACCCTATATAATATGTACCTTTGGTAGTAATAGCTGAACTAAATTTCAAAATATCCCGAATAGATGGTTCTTTAGAAATTGGTCGTATTGTAACCGAAGAACCCAATTTTACCAACAACTGTTCATTCATCTACAATATCGAAATAAATAATAACAACAATAAAAAAAAAATCGATTTAAACGTACATTTTTTACCGGTGATTTATCAGTATCATCTTCTTCTTCATCAGAACTAACAACAACAGTTTCACATTCTAATAGTTTCGGTCTAGTTGGTCGTTTCTTTTGTAATAAATTCAATTTCGGTGTACCATTTGGTTTTGGTAATATTAAACGTTTATCTAAACTTCTTGGATCTAATTTTTTACCAGAATTATTCGGTGATATAATCGCTTTAACATTATCTGGTAATTTACGTTTACAACGCATACATTTATTAAAATCTTCCGATAAATAACCACAATATGAACATACAGCCAATTTGCCTGGTATTATTTTCGGTGGTATATCTTTTGGTGGTTCTGGTGATGTGGATTTTAGTTGTTCTTGAAGATTTTGTTCTTGTGTTGTTGTTGTTGTAGTTGTAGTTGTTGTTTTTGTTGTTGTAGTAGTTGTTACTGGTGATAAAGATGATGATATTTCATTATTTTGTTGTTGTAACGTTTCATCAGTCTGTTGTTGTTGTTGTTCATGTTGATCAAAACCTGGTACATTTCCAACAGTAACAACATAATTTAAACCATTCACATTCACTTCAATTAATTTAATCGGTGTATCTTGTTGAAACGATACACCGACTTGTTCTAAAATCTCATGTATGGTACAAGCCTCTTTCGGTAAAGTAAAAGTAATTAAACGTTGTTCTCCATTATCTAATAAAACTAACATTCGTATCGAATCTGAATATTTCTCATGTGATGACATATTTTCTATAATATAACAGAAAACAAAAAATAAAAAAATACAAATACAGTAGAACTTCGATTATCCGCCAGGGGTTAGGAACTACATACACTGTAGACTAGGTAGGCTTATATTGCAAAAAATGCCGGATAATCGGGGTTGTAATTGAGTTTAATCAACTGACGCAATTTACCTATAACTGATAAGATTTGAGACGATTGTAGAAATGCCGGTAGTGGCCTTTGTGGCCTATTCTGCTGATATTTCGGTGGTTGAATTATGTACTGATCTTGGTTTTGTGTTGTTACTGTTCGATTCTTTGTTTGAACTTGTTGTTGTGACTGCTGCGATAAAACAGAAAGTGGTGGCGGTGGTAGTTGAGTTGGTGATGCTTGTTGTAATGGTAACGATAGACGTGCCGGTGGTGTTCTTATTTTTCTTGGTACTTGATTTATTGGATTTGATGCTCTATTTATAAATAAAATATTAAAATTAAAATTCAGAAATTTTTAATATTAATCAAATTGTACCTTTCAGTATTTCGTCTTTGTAATAATATCTTTTTATATTCTGTAAGTTCCATTGAATCTTGCCTCTAGAATAGAATTAATAAATTCAATAATGTAAAAATAACTTTGTTTTGAAATAATTACGTTCATATTTATTGGTTTTTTGGGCATATTTTGAAGTACTCCAGCGGTACGTTTTTGAAGTTGATCAGAAATATTTAGCTGCTTCTGAAAAAATACAAAATCACAAAAAATTCAAATCAATCAAAAACCAATAAAATGAAAATATAAATATAACTGCACAGTCCAAACAAAGTGGTTTCAATTATTATTATTATTTCGATAACCTTATAGATTTAAAATAATCAAAATAAATGATAGAAGAAGTAGGGCATACCAAGATGAAAAAGATAGACTTTAATAAAATAAAATAATTAACGGTGCTATTTACACGTATTCATATAAATTTCGCACACAATCATGCAAACAGAGGTTCACGCCTTTTTGGTGAAAGGTTCAAAAATTCGAGAATATTTAGTAAAATTAGAACCTCGCAACTCATTTGGAAGTTACTCAGTGTTCGTTTCGGACAATATCGGGCTTGTCTAAAACGAACTAAACTAATCTGATTAAGAATTAATCAAAGATAGTCCCAATATTGATCATTTTATTTTAGAATAAATTTCTACCAATTTCTGATGAAAATTAGCCAGAAAAAAACAATATAGGGAATTTGATAAAATCTCGCCGATATTTAAATAGTAATTTGATAAGAAAAACAATAGAAAATACGGAAATGGAATAAAATTGAAATAATTTACGAAATTTCGGCTATATAACTTTTTGAAGTATTAAAATAGACGAAAAATAATCAAATTAGACAACTATTTTGTAATTACTACTGTTTCTATGAAGTTTGGATTTCGAAATTGTTACTTATCCAATTATTTAACGAAAACCAAAAATTAACATAACTAATGATAAAACCATTTCAATAATTCGATTAAATACAAAAATATCGCTAAAAGTTTTCAACAAATATTGAGACAATTATTAAAATAAACCCTTAAAACCTATAAAAATAGTCGAAGAGAATTTCGTTTGAGATTTTGTCGTACAAATAAAAATAAGAAGAGAATCTGTAAAATTTCCACACCTAAATCGATTTCTACAAAATTCCAGTCGTATTTCTACGAAAAAATAACAAAAACCATCCTATAAGAATTTCCTCTAAAAATCAACAAATCTAATAATTTAAATTGATGATCTTTAAATTATCATAAATTTAATAGACCTTTAAAATTGTGTTATTCAATGTTAAACTAAGAGGCAAGAAATATATAATACATTATTGCAACCAAGGACTTTCTGTAATTAGGATAAACGTTCAAATGTTGAAGTTTGTTAGGGAATAATGATGAAAATTTAATTACTTGTTGGTTGTGAGTGACACTAACAACAGCCTGTTGGTGTTGTTGGATTTTTTGCGCTCTAATATGTTGAATTGGCGCTGTTGTAGCTGCTATGATTTGATTATTACCAGAACAATTCTGTATTAATCCACTAGTTTTATTCAATACGCCTGTTGTTATAGTTTGTGTTGTTTGATTATTATCAATCATATGTTGATTTAAAACAACTTGTGGTGTTTGTTCAACAACAATTTGATTTCTCGTTGGCGTATTGGTCATATAATAAATTTGATGATTATTTTGAAAATCTATAGTATTTGATTCTTGTATAATATACGACGATGTTGGATATGTTACACCACTTTGATCTAAGATTACCGGTTGTGCTGTTTGTCCATCGACTACCATTAATTGATCAGATGATACAACAACTTGTTGGGTTGCCGTTTGGAATTGTTGATCTGGTGTTATTACGTATTGTACGGTTGGTGGTGTTGTTACAGCTGTTGTTGTTGTTGTCGCTATTGTTTCATTAATATTTGTTGAATAATATTGTGTTAGATCATCGTTATTTATTTTAGTTGTATCGTCTTGATTTAATACTTGATAAAATTGTGCCATTTCCATTTACCATTGATGCAGTTTTTTAGTTCGCTTGTCGATCGACAATATTCAAACAATAATCAACTGAAAAATTATCAATTTATTAACAATTTCAGAATGGAGATTGATGAGAAATATGTCGATAATAATCCAGATAAGACACTTCAACTTTCCCCACAAATTCGTATCTAAAAATACTCACCCAAGCCCCCTTATCTAATTCCAAAAACTCCACAATTACACTATAAAATCAATAATATTTTTGATAAAAATAATAAAAATTACATAAAACAACTAAATAACAATCGAAATATTCTAAGCCTGTTGCAAATAAAATGGCGTTCAAAGAATGGACGATAATCAAACGTGCACACACCGATCGCAGCGCCTTAATACCCCCAAAAAAACACCCGAAAAACAACCCAAAATTGAATATTTCTAATAAATCACCAAAAACACCATATTTTTATCGATAATTACCGTCTATATCACAGAAAATCATCGAGATAATTACTAAATGAACACGCCGCAACATTAATAATTACGCTGTTGTCACGTTTACCATCCACGAGTCATGACCTGTCTAATTTTAAGCGGCAAATTCAAACCAACGTTTTCAACCAATCATAATCCACCTGTAAATCACATGATTTATTCCGCAAATTTGACTGGCTGAATACTTGTTTATATGTTTCCATGGTGATTTATTTAGCAATATTCGATTGGTTGTTGTATTGTTATTACAACAAAGCGGGATTCGTTCAAAATTCTAACCTAAAATAAATACGTTTATAGGTTATGTAATCATTGTTGTTTGAGGTTATGTTACTAATTAATTAATTAAACAATAAATAAAGTACTTCAATTTAATCACCTGTAGCTCAATTAAAGATATACAAGCTTATTTTGGTTATTATGAATCTTATTTAATTACAATAATCATAGTAATTATAATACTAATAAAGCACTTTTAATTATAAAATAATGTGTATGGAAATAAAATAAGAATATCACATATAGAAATTTGTACAAATTTATTCAGCTTGTCGGAGTCGTGCAAGTCGTTGAGTTAATTCATCTTGTTCTTGTGAGACTTCAGTGCCGGCGATAGATGTAGTTTCTCCAGCTTGTGGTAATTCCATATTCAATTCCAAACTATAAAAAATTGTGTTAATTAATGGATTAATTGAATTAATTTGTGGTAATTACCCAGCTTCATCGGCGACTTCATGCAAAAGACTATCGACTTCATTTTGTGGTATCATTGTTGTAGTTGTTTGTGACATTGTATTCTCTAAAACATCGGTTTGTACGCCTAAATCTTCAAATTGTTGTTCGAATTTATCCATTACCGATGAAATTTTCTCTAAATTCATGCTCTTCATAGCAGCATCCATAGCTTTAACGACACCTATGGTTGAATGTTTAGATTTAGTTGGAAATTTTTGGGGGAAATACCGAATACCGACCTGCCATATTGTTGGTAACTTTGCGTGTCATAACGGCACTCTGGATTTTACTAGCAACAGCATCAACACGAGCTGACATTTTTAGATAATTAATCGATTGATTCTTCTGTCTGATTGCATTTTCGGCGTGTATACGTGCCACTTCCATATTGCCCTTCTGTATCGCTTGTTTCGTTTTGGCTTTCTCCTGTTTCTCCTCTTTTTCACAACGTTTCGAGCTTCGTTGTAATTCTTTTGCGGCGAATTTCAAATTAAATAAATGCTCTATTATCGTAATATTAAGGAACTGTACACAGTTTTAAAATGAAGACGCAAATAAATACAAAAGAAAAATATAATAACCTAAAAATTATAACAACTACAAAAAGGATACTTTCCATTGCTGTTGATGACATTTCGTTACCCATTTTTGAGTTGATAACAGAAACACAAAAAGATTTTGCCCAATTTGCAACAATCACAAATAATAATAATTAATAAAATATTAGTAAACCTTGACGTAATTTTAGAGATGACTAATCGACAGTGTTGCCAACAGTAGAATATGAAATTCCGTAAACGTCTCAAATATTTCACAATTTAACTGGAAATTAATGATTATTTTCACCATAAAAATTGATAAATTCAATAATTTGAAGAGAATATGCAAAAATTTGCCCTAAAATAATTATTAAAAAAATATTAAAAAATTATATATTTGGGGAAATTTCATAGGTTGGTATTCAAAACAGAACCACCAACTAGACGCGATAAAAAATTTTAAAAACCTAACAATGGCGTCTGTTGTACGTTTAAAACGTTATTTATCCGAAGAACCCTCCGAAACGTTAGTTATTAATTGTAAACGACAGAAAATCGATGATAAATCGGGGGATAATCCAGCGGAATTAACGACATTATTCACATTCGCTGGTACTATTGAAAATCAGGTAAAAATCCAACATAACCTCAAATTTCCACAACGTAATTGCGACTTTTCCACAGGATGAAGATATATTTGATCACATAAAAAATAAAGCTACAACAACAACAACAAGAACGGATTTAGAAGAACAATTTAAAAAGCGTAACTTTAACATTACGTCGAAATTACGTGCACAGAAACAAGAGGACTCGAAACAGAACCGTTACAAAATCATCAATTATTATCGTTCACAAGATTTAAATAATAGCAAATCTATAGACGAACAAATAGCCGAATTTACAGTGTACGATATTGAATCGGAAAATTTCAACAAAGACACCAATAAGCTTGAAAATAAAAATTACGTTTACGATTTGTACTACACAACATCTGATGATTTCGGTGAAGCTCAACTATCCGAATACGTCGATATATATCCATTAAGTGATGATTTAGTGTTTGGATCGGCTCGTGATAACGGTTATAATGATGATGATGATTATGATAGTGAAGATTCCAATGCTGAAAATAATTGGCGTAATGATTATCCTGATGAAGATGAAGATGTTGATAGTATAACTGAAGATGATATGATTCAAGCGATGGAACGTTGCGATTTGAGTGATTTATCAAGCGATGATAATGAAGAAAGTTTCGTTTATGGTACAGATGATGAAATTGATGAACGGCTTAGATATGGTGATAGATTTGCTAAATTTATGTCAAAACATCATAAAGTAGAAAAAGCGAATAGTGGTGGTTTATATTTTGGAGATATCGATGACAATGATGATGATGAAGATAATGATGATTATTATAAAGCTTATTTTTAGTCCAATCTAGTGTAAATAAATATTAATTTTTTATTTATCCTTGTATAACGATTGATTTGATTTCAGTATGTATCCTGCGCTCTTTTCCATTGTTCCTATCAAGTGTTCCAATCTCCTGTCGATTGGTTAATCTACAAAAAGCGGAAAAACCAGGTGAGTGTTTATTTAGAACAATATGTGACTGCATTTACTGTATCAAAACTAATCTAAACTCAACCAAACATATATTCCATGCGCCCAGATAACTTCGTTTATTTATTATAGCCTTATGCAAATGATTCTCATATCTCAGTAAAAATGCACGAGTTGGTTAAGCGATAGTGAACGATACTATAGCTAATATTTTGCAATGGCACGATAAAGCAAATACAACTAAAACCCACACATATTACAAATAATAACAACAACAGAGATATAGGAAAACAAGCCGGTTGTATTTGTTGACTGTGAAATAATTTTCAGATAAAATTCATTCAAAATGTCTTGTCCAGTTGACAACGCTATTTCAATTCTTAAAAGTTGTAAAATTGCTTTTTTCTTCTACTATTATTAAATTTTACGCACGTCTTTATGTTTGGACTTGATTAGAATTCTATGTGACCTGAAACGTTCGTTGCATGAACGATAGAAATTATGGATTTTTTTACGTATTTTGCATAAAAATTTGTTTAGAAAAAACAACCTATATTGCCTCTTGAACCGTTTTAAAAATAATCTTTTCGATCGATTTCGTGATATTTAACGCACATTAAGTCGACTATATTTTATAGTAAATGTATGCAAAATACCTTAAATTATATTAAATACCGGTATACAGTACAGAATTCAGTGTACAACAGTTTCTGCTAAGGGAGCAAATCAACAAAGAATTGAATTTTCCAGCCAAATTTTGGATGTACATCTGGACAGAATAGGATTCTTTCAAGAACAACTTCATTGAATGCTTGCGAAACTAATAGGGGCATTACGGTGGTGTCTCATTGAAAACCAAGTATTTCATCTCGAATTATTAGTTCTGAGGGAAATTTGGCGAGCAATTTGAAGAGTATCTTAAGGATTTATAGGAGGATTCTTCGAGATTAGTTTATCAAAAATTAAAGCTAGTGTCGGTTGGATTTTTGAAAACTCTGGGAAACTACATTTTGCAAAACGAAAGCATGGTTTTAATGGAACGGAAATTAAATGAAACTGGTCTAAGTGGCCAGATAAAAATTAACTCTACAGGAGCTTATCATATTTTGAACTTTTCATTGCGTTTTTTTTTTTGAAAAACAGCAATAAAAATAACCTATATTCCGGAATATACTATTCAATATAGTCGACCATATTAACAAGAGCTTGTGCTCGTTTGTATGAGTAAATTAAATAGCATCATAATTCTAGGTGGTCTACTATGAAGAAATCAGATGAAAAGTTGTGGCAAATTAAAAGTGTAAAAGGTGGAGTGATTCTCGACGTTTTACAAATAAATAATTTATTGTCTCCAAGAAGGGTAATCACTGTATATAATAATCTTGGGATGGTGTTTTGAACACCATACAACTATAATAATAATTAATAATAATAATAATAATAACATGGATTTACTTGTTGTACATTAACTATTTTTCTTTTCAAATTTGAATTGCAGCTCATTTTATTTATTAATGATATGAATAATAGTGGCTTACTGTCTATAAAATAAAAACTGATAAGAGAAGAAAAAAAAAGAAAATTTTACACTTGATGCTTTGGCATAACATTGTGTTATTTTATACATAAACTTAAACTTATAAAAAAATATTCATAAATCTTTATTTTATACAAAACAAATCCTAAAAACTTATATTTATACATACAATTTTATAATATATGTAACATATTGCGCGATTAATTATTATAAATCGCTTAGCGATGTGAATCTACAAGATACATTAGAATAACAACAGTATACGCGTATACAATAAGGACTGGCCCAGATTTTATAACACTTACAAAAAAAAATGAAACAAATCATTTGTTCTATATGTTGTTCGTTTTTAATTTGAATCATCACTAATAATCACTAAATCTTATCGAAATTTCTTTTTATAACACTGAAGCTTCAGCAGCTCTAGCTGCATTAGTATTATTATTATTATTGTTATTACTATTATTATTATTGTTAGCTGAAGCCGCTGTCATTTCACCAGCATGACTTGAACAATAAAATTTCTTATGTGCAATAAACGTTGAATAATAGTTGAATGATATATCACATGATTTACAATATTTTGGACCAGGTTTTGCCGCTTCTTGTAATATTTCCTCTTCACGTTCTAAACGTTTTTTTACATCATTCTCTATAATTTTCTCTTTTAATGGTTCATCAATTGGTGCTATAATTACTTCCGGTTCAATTGCCTCTTTTTTAACAATAATTTCATCATCTTCATCTAATGTTGGCATTGATCGTGATTTATCATTATTATTATTGTTATTATTATTATTATTATTACCATTAATTGATGTCGTTATAGTTTGTGCTACTGTTGATATGCCACTATTATCATCAGCAAGTTCTCGTGGACTGTGAGCAATTTTTGCATGACGGATCACATTGGCTTTATAAACTGAACTGTAAAGACATTGGGTGCAATGATGAAGGGGTTCAACACGGCCTTCAGAACTTGGTGAGATTGCTCGATCATCATTCGATACATTCGGAGTTGTTCCTAGACTTGGTGTCGAAGTGACCTCGATCGGATTCGAACTGTCATCTTCTAGAATGTACGTGATGTATTTCTCCTCCTGTAAAAATAATTTAATTTTATTAAAAATTAGTTTTTAATTAGTGGCGTAAATTGTAAATCTTGAGCCTCGTACAAGTTTTATCAACAGAGATCCTATCAATCTATTAAGTGTGATTTGAGTGACTAACATTGGTCCATCAGGCAAATTTTACCTTTTGGACCCACTTCTAGGTAAAGGTTTTAAACGAAACTGTAAATATAAATTAGATAAGAAAATGGAACAAATATCTCGAAAACGATAACAAATGATTCTTATCTCATTCGATTTTAAATAAAATTCTACACCTAAGTTGGCCTTTGACGAAATCCGCCGTATTGCGGGGTCTAGCGAGGATTACGCCATTGTTTTTAGCAATATTTTTAAATTTTATAAATACCTGTAGATCTGGAGATCGTTTATCAAAGTGCATCCGAATATGTGTCCGCATGCCTCTCAATGTATTGCCTTTATATCTACAAATTGTGCATCTGTATGCTTTAACGCCAGTATGCGATTCCATATGCCTTTGGGCAGCACTTGCTGTTGGACTTATAACATCACAGCACGGACATTTCCATCCCGAAACTGAAGAATTTGAAGGTACACACTGATGTCCAGCCTCAGCAATACTCCGACATTTACCACACCTTCTAACATCTAATTCACCACGTTTCAAACAATAATAAGCTTGATGTGCATTTAAATTATCCAGTGATGTAAATTTAATACCACAAGCTAAACAAATCAATTGTTGATATTGTCCAGCTGGACTAGTTGTACCACCACTACGGGGACTAACAGGTGGACTACCGGATGTTTTTGATGTATCATCATCTTGTGCCCGGGCTGAACAATAATGTTTTTTATGTATAACATAATTTTCATGTTTACAAAAAACTATATTACATTCTTTACATTTCGATACACCTTGTTTAACTAGTACTTGTGGTGCTGGTACTGGTGGTAATGTTGGTAGTTCAGCTAGACGCATTTGAACTTCAGGTGTAAATAATGATAGAGAACCGGCCCGCATTAATAACGGGTGAATTGTTGGCAATTCGAATGGATTATTGTTCGTTTCTGGACTAGTCCTTGAACGTTCTACAACCATTGATTTTGGCGTTGATCGAGACAATCTGGGACTATTACTTCTTGAAGTTTCATCATGTTTACGTTTCGGTGATATACTCAATGATGGTGAAATACCAGAATGTGATGCTGGAGTTGATGGTGGTGAACCATGAATGGATGGTACACATTCGATTTTCTCAGGTGTTGGAGAACGATGCTTTACATTCTCTTTTTCTTGTTCATCACCCAAATCTATAACAAGATTTCGGACCTCTGGAGATTTTCGTACACTTAAATCTAATGGAGCCGATAAGGTCTCTCTAGTAATATTCGATTCTTTAGTTTTGTTCATTGCTTTTAATACCTCTGGAACTGGTGTTGATGAATTACTGTTTAGATTTATTGCTTGTGTCATTGGTTGTAAAGTGCCATTTGGTAAAAGGAAGCATGGTGTATCTGGATTTGGTAATCCAGTAGTTGATGGCAGAAGACCGGGAACAATACTGGCACTACGAAATAACGAATATGGCACTATTATAATTGGATTTGTTGGTAATGCTAAAAATGGTTGTTGTTGCTGCTGTTGTTGTTGTTGTGAAGTTTGATTGATTTGTGTTGTTGTAGTAGTTGTTGTTGTGGCTGTAGGCGATGGTGGTGTTTGGCATGTTTCCGTCGGTGATGTAGGTGATGATCCAGAAGTGCAACTTGATGTGGTTTTTGATGCTAAATTATTCGGTTTTACAACATGCCTCGAATTACAATAATGCAATTTATGAGCTCTATAAGTCTTTTGTGAACTAAATCGAATATCGCATTCAGCACAATAACGATCTTGATTCTCTGTTGACGTTTCACCATTAGATATAGAAGTATTCGATACATTCGTAGGACTAGGAGATACCGTATGCATTCTCATATGACGATTAAGACTTACTTTTTTATCAGCACTATAAGTACAATGAGTACAAGTGTACTGCTTACCAGTACGAATATTTTTCGTTGACGGTTCAGTCGGATCTTGATCTGATTGACTACCACTAGGTTCATTTCCACTAGCCGATTTTGCATCATCTTCAGTAGTTGTTTTATTGGTTCTATGCGAACAATAATAGGTTTGATGAGCTTCTAAGGTACTTAAAGATGAGAATCGTATACCACAAGGTGGACAAACAAATATAGGAACATTAGGTTGTCTAGCGGTAATTTCTGTAGTTTCGGTAGGTCTAACTGGAACATCTGGAAGTGCTGATAGGAAGAAATTTCTTGATGCTAATGCTGATTGTAATGCTGTCGGTAATGTTGTTATATATTCGTTAGGCGATTGGCTAGGCTCAGCTTCCGATTTCAAATTAGGTAAAGGAATTGGTTGTGGTTGCAGAGCTGGATCTGTCGCTAAGCTTGTTTTTAAACGTATTCTAGGAGGCGATGAATCCGTTTCAGTTTTAATTGTGGTTTGTTTATTGTCGTCGTCATCAGATCGATCTGGACTTGTACATTTTGCCGGTGGTGTTGTTCTAGAGGAAAGCTTTTCTGTTGCTATCGTTGTTGTTGTTGTTGTTGTCGTAGCTGTTGTACTTGTTATATTTGTTGTAGTTGATGATGTAATAGTCGCAGTAGTGGTGGTGGTAGTTGTAGTGGTTGTTATGTTTTCTTCACCATCGTTCACCCATTCTTCTTCCTCCCCTACAAACAAAATGCAAATGTTAAAAGTCGTCGTTTTACTAGGAAACATGAGGTAAGATAGCATCAGGAGCGAGTACTTGATACTTGAAGGTGATAAGTAATAAAATACGGCACCGTCGGCGTAAGTTATAGCTGGTCTCCAATAGATGGGAACGGGAGAACAGGTTGGTACAAATGCATCAGTGATAAGAGTGAGCAAGTACACGGGTCGGGCATGTCGTAGCCCTCTTCTAATGAAGCAGTTCGTCAGACCTACCCACGCAGTATGCTGCGAGACCGTATATCACATCGCCACTTTTGATACAAGACAATCAACGAAAGTAAATCTTTTACAACTGTACATGGATAACTTGCTATTTTTGTTTTTTATTTAATTTTTTTTAATTGTTGATATACCTATTATAAAAGTAGGTAAATATTTATTAATCAGTATATAAATTTCAATGAGTTGTTATCGTTTAAAACGGTAATTGTCAATTTTGGAACAATAGTAATAACAGAAAACAAAAATGCCGATAGCATGGAAGATTAAAAGATATTAGGAATTAATAAGACGCTGGATGGGAATTCTCGCGAATGATAACAATCTTTAATTAGAGTTCGGAATGTGTAGTTGTAAAGATTGAGATCAGCAGAGGTAGGGAACAGGGCCGGCTCAAGGCATTCGTGGAACCGTGTATTAGGTATACATACATGCACATAGGTAGGTATAAACATCTTATAAAAAAATCGATTATATCAATAGTTGTTGTTAATTATATGGCTCTTTTTACAATATTACGTTCATCATATAGAGAATTTATTCTAAATCGCTATCCAATGATTAATTGTTTTCTTACGCTTAATTATAGAAATTAACAATTATACTTTAAGATAGTCGTTTTGTTAGATTTATCGATTTCGAAAGTTTTTCCATTTGTCGCTTCCGCGTACTTACATACATACCTACCATATATCGATTTAACAAACTATCCCACGCTTTACCGGTTTAAGATCGAGGAACATGTAAAAAAAGAGTAGAATTTCTTTGTGCATCTCCATTGTACATTTTCAAGCCATTCTAAACAGAGACTATTATCACGTCTAGTATATGATTGTGTCCCAATCACCTATTCAAGTCTCCAAATGCCTTTGTAACAAAATCGAATTTTTGTTTTGTTTTACCCTTCAAATATTTTATATATTATACCGATTATTGAGAGGAAATCGGAAGTTGTATTTAAAATACGAATAGGGGTGGCGTCTAGAATAGGGCCACGCGACGTCCTCGCCATCAACCGCCGGTGGTAGTAGTTGGCGATATGCAAATATTGAAGATCGTGACGCACGACATACAGGTAGTTATAGACTGTTCCGCCATTCTAATTAAGTCAATAGATTCATTCCACAGCACAATCATTTACTCGACTACTTATTACATTTTCATGAGATTGGCCAGTTTGTGAAAATAAAGTAATTTAGATTGATATGTGACATAAAAATTATAAGATAACAATATGCAGTGGCGCCATTGAATTAATTTGAAAAAGATTACGTTAAACTATTATTTAATGGCATACAATTTTTTAACTTCCCCGACCGGAGGGTAGGGAAGTTATTAGTTTCGGACCAAAATTTCGAATTCGAGATTTCACCAGATCTTTACGTTTTGAGGTCCCCTGAACACGTTTTTGAAGTTTTTAGCTTGATGTCCGTGTGTGTGTGTGTGTGTGTGTGTGTGTGTGTGTGTGTGTGTGTGTGTGTGTGTGAGTCTGTCGGTTCTCCAACGATTACTCAAAAACTGTTTAACCGATTGAGTTCAAATTTGGCCAGCACAAACTATTTGGTGGCCGTTCGAGTTGATTAGTTTTTGGTGCCAATCGGATCACGGGGGTGGAAGGGGGAGGGGGTTGATTAAAAAAAATTCAAGATAACATATTAATTTGATATCACCAATCGAAAGGGCATGTGCTTTTATGTCCGAAACAATACCCATCATGTGCAATGTTCTTTTTTTAAATAAGGGCACAAAATTGGCAAAATGGTGTAGTCCACAAATTCAAATTTGCCGCTTTTGTATAAGGGATCGGTTGCCATAGAAAAGAGTTGTTGTTAGATAGAGAGAGAGATATATATCCTTTTCACGATTCAATTGCGAAATTTTGAAATGACAGTTTAGAAGGTTATCCAACATAATTTTAAAGCGTAGTAAAATTTATAACGGTAGTTTATAAAGACAGAATGATATGTACTGTTGGTATCACTGAAGGCATAAAATCCTATGCGTGTGTTTACATTCTTTTGTCATTTTTGAAACATAACCTCAGAATATTTGTTTTCAAGCGGTTTTTGTGTTTCGGTAAGTGCTTTTTCAATATATAAATGTTTTAAAATAATATAAATTTTAATTTTTCCCTCAACAATTCAATAGATATGATTTGATTTTTTCCATGTTTTTGTTGGGACAACCGTACTACTTTTTACTCTGCGCTAAAATTACAGTTCTGTTGTTTTGTCAAAATTTCGCAATTGAATCGTGAATCGAGTTTATAAGAAAGTTGAATTGAAAAGGGTGTGTGGAACTAACGATCAGTGAACAGAGTTCTGGTTGACGAGGTGCAGGTTCCTCATTGAATTTTTCGGAGGTTGTGAGATAGCCACGGTTCTCGAACCCGATTTTGATTTTTATAGTAAGTCAGATAAAGTATCTAGAATAGAAAAAATAGTATAAAAAACTCGTGCTACGGTACTCGTTTTTTTTTTTAAACTTGGACTCGTGCATTAATTGCCGACTTTTGACACTTGTTTTTAATAACTATTCTAATTCATGATTAACTATCCGGAGTGTGTCGGAGTTATTAATTTTTTTGGGTTAGATGTGATACGGTTTAAATGAATTCAATTCTTCTAAATCCGTCTTTTATGGGTCATTAGTATCTTTGGCCGATACAAATTGAGGTGGTGCCGCATTTTATCGAATTTATCGTCAGTTTTTTCCATGTTTATCTCGAGACTAATTATCGACTTGTGCTGCTACTATTGCTTTGAGGCTATTTTTAAATCGAACTCTAGACTTACATTAGCTCGAATCAATCAAATTGTAACATTTCCCTTCACTAATATTCAATAAATAACAAATAAAAGGTTCTTACAAATATATTGGATGATCAATTCAAGTGTCGTCCTAAGGCAATGGGCGTCGAACGGTAGCCACTATTAGTAGGCAGTGTCGCGCCGCTTTATTATTAAAGTCTAAACTTCGTCGTTAACACATGTAGATTTCCATTTGATCAGGTGAAATTAATTATAACAAAAATACGATTAGGTGTAAATTATGAATCGTTTATTTGTGTATTTTGTAATTTAATCATCTTTGATTTGGACTAAAAATAAAGTAATCATTTGTTTTAGAAATTATCAAATTAGTAGGAATGTTGATGGGTAATGGCTTTGACTTCTATCTCGGCGCCGATGGCTATTGAAAACATTAAACCGTTAATATTAAGAAACACTTGATCGTAATCAATTGATCTTGCAGCTCTTACAAGTGTTTATAAATTTACACGAGGTCAATATATTTGCTAGAACTGTTATCAGAAAATTTAGGCATCTCAAAATGTACGGCTGTAATATTATCTGAAGTTAGACAGAATTTCGGTAGGCGTCGATTTTTCAAAAAATTGAAACGGTACGTCGACCGGAAGATGAAAAACGACGTCCATTAGACGAGATATGAAGTATGAATGCATTTCCAGTGAGGATTAATTCAACAAAAAACGTTATCATTATCGAAGCTGCGGGGTCCATTATATAAGGATAGAAATCCGCAGAGGCGACGTTGGTGGCAGTAGTACTGATGGTGGTGGTGGCGGCGGCGGCGGGCCAGGTGATTAGTAGCTTTAGTCGGAGAGAGAGAGTGATTGAGTCCCGTCGAGATACGTGCGACGGAATAAACCATACCCGGCGGTGTTATCTGCGCCGGCAGCGTCGCTCCAGCCTTTTAATCATCCCTTAACACATTTCTCACCTTATCTCCCTAAACCTTTAAAAAAGTTTCGTTGGTGAGCTCGATAGCGCATAAAATGTCTACAGATGACAGAGGTGTGCCCGCCGATTTAATGCGGATAGAATTCACAGATCAATTTTAGATTTGAAACGATTTATAACTTCCTCTTATATAGCAACGGTAGTCGATACCATCTATCGATCACGCTACATTAGCATAAGACATTGATTTATAATTATACCGACGACTGGGTTCCATTCTACATCGATGTCGACGACGACGGCGACGACGCCATCGCGTCTCAATTCCCTCTTATTAAGTTTTTCCATGAATTGGAGGAAATACTCGTTTTTCCGATGCATATTACTCAAAGATACTCCCACGCGCCAACAAGTACGACATAAAAAACTATCTAGACTAGGGCAAATCTCACTAAATAATCTACTCAAAATTATAAATGATTTCTTTCGATTAAAGTTGGTATTGTTTTTCCGATTTGTAGAAAGTTAAATTCCATTGCCAATATAGGCTAGAGTTGTTTCCAATCGATCGTTAGGTGCGATATTGGTTGACACGACATAAAATAGACGTGTTAGGTGTAGCACACTATAAATAATTCATAAAAGTCAGAAACGAGCTAAAATTAAACAACAACGAGAACAACCACTTTCCTCTCTGTCTATCCCTTCATTGGATACAGAAAATGTCAAAGAAGACGGATCGAGTGGTAGTATCTCGAAATCGCAGATGTTATTCGCAGCCATCCAGTCAAAGTTGTGTTATTTTAGATTTATTAACTCGCCATGTCTAGATAATATTTGAGTGTAAATAATTGGAAAAACGACGATATTGAAAATCTATTTAATTTTAATAAGATTGCTATCTTGTTTTTCTAAAAATTTTATTTTTGTGGAGGCGGTGGTAGTGTGGTGGTAATCAAAAATGCAAATTATTGGATACCAATCGATATTCAGACGATCAATATCACTAAATAACAAAGTGGCACAGTGACAACGATAGTAAATTTTATTAATTTAATTTATCGAATGTATTGGTGGTGTATGTACATAGTAAACTTGTGACAATGGTAATTTATGATCACTGATCTTATAAAGACAACAAATCAGCAGGTGTGGACAGGCTCGTTAGTCGTTAGTCTCTCTTTTTGCCCTTCTTTTGCTTTCTGATTTATCAGTTATTGTTGGTTTATTGAAAAATAGCCAACTGATTTTCTCTATTTTTTTGCCTTGAATATTGAAGTCATATATCTAATGAATCTTTAGAAATTAATTAAGCAACTTTCTGGAAGCAATTGATTAACCTTCGCTTCTAGGTGTAATAACTCATAACTTAGAAGAATTCCAGCCTCTCATCAAACGTTCACGTAGACGTGTAACTAATTGAATATTGCTGGAGGCTCTTGATAATTAACTTTATTCTTCCTATGTGGTCTTTCTACATCTCGCCAACTTATCACTTATCGATGAAATTCTGCACTCAACTATCTTCAATTCTTGTATATTTAAATTTCTTTTTTTTTGGTATTGTAAAGCGACAAAACTGGCGAAGAAACCGCCACAATTTGCTCTGTCCACCAATAAATATTTAAAGACAGAATAAATACGACCACCGCGTTTAATCGACAACAACACCATAATTCAACAAGCGACCATTACTTTGAGTATACAATTACGCAGTCTGGGAAACCAGGCTCAATCTAAGATCAAAAACAGTGCATAGTTACAATAGCTATTTGTAAATAGCAGACTGGACCAAGATGGTAGCGCTGATAGCTAATCTCGCCGCTGTAGGCAACATTAAAAAATCAATGCCGATATATGGAGGTGGTCCAGCTATTGTATGTTAAGCGAGAAGGACAATTAGGATTGTTGGTAGAGACGATTGCGCGCCGCCGTTGCCTGCCAACATTTGCTACGCTAATATGTTACTTTGGCAAGTTGGGTGATGTTAATATCACCTTTTGTTATAAACAAATCACAAATTAAAGTATATAAAAAAAAAGTTTAGACCAAATAAGAGTATTAATTTTGCATTCGATGGGCAATTAAATGGGAGTGGCGGGAATTGTGACCATTCACCCACTCAAGTTTCAATTCTATCTTGATAGAGGTCTCCTGTAATGAGCTCCGTCTGGAAGCTGTCAGTCGCCCTGTTCGTAGTCACTGGCTTTCTTATCTTACACTGATAGTCTCCGGCTATCTATTCCCATTGCATCTACTTTAATTAGGCCACCTTGACCATTTCCAGTTTATGTTTTATCGGTCTAGCATTTTTTTCCTTCTCTCTTTCATTATTCTTATTATAATTTTTATTAAAATTCTCTACAATGAATTCGTAATTTCCATTTTATTTTGTCTAAATTGCCTGTCATTTGATAAAAGATGATTCCGTTCTCTGTACAAATTGATTAAGACATCCCACAGGATTATTCCAACTGACATGACTGGTTATGGTTGATTTCTTATTGATATTACTGCGAGAATAAGTAGCTACTGTTTTAATTTGAGTTGAAGCGATCAATGATAAAACCGAAGAGAAACGTATACGTCATTTAAGAGAAGAGCAAGAGGAGAATGTTGTTGTTCTATGGTTCGATGAGAAATTGTTATCAGTTAATAAGCTTGTTGTCCAAGCGGCCGGACCATCTAATCCATCATTGGAATTTACATGTTTGATTTAGCTGATTCCCACTCCTATATTGTTACATTATGTATGTATACAATGAGACTGGCAGTCATAGTTCAAGCAAATATAATTTCTTTAAATTTTTATATTGTAAATTGTCATCTATAATTTGATATAGTAATGATCGCATTCATAACAAAATCTGTCGAAATGGTACTGAAAAGTTGGCTTTAGGCGAGACACATACACGCATACACAACGTTAAAGTATGATAACAAACTCATTTTTTATCGTTACTATGCTTAAAGCACGGTATACATGATTTATAGTTGTTTATATTCTCCCCTTTGCCCCTTTGCTGTTGTCGGTGGTTGTGCTGTATATTATATGTAACGAATTTGATATATCGATTGAGCCACAACAGTTCCTGGCTGTAATCACAACCTGCACAGATCTGATAACAGAAAATGTGCATTTACTAAATGGAAGGACTTATCGATACGATATTATCTTTAGAGTGAATGTTTGAGTCAATAACTGATAGCTATATTGGAATATAAGAATGCCAAATATATTTCAAAACGTAAAATAATTTAATTGAAATTCCGGATTTACTGATTTTGTTAATTGGTAGATAAGCAAGTTGATGTTTGATAAGATAACGAATATTGATTGGAACAAATTGAGTCCACCACCGTGTACAGGTAGAAGAAAACCATACCATATGTGAAATAATAATGATAATAATGTAACATGATTCAGTCTTATCGGCGGCGATGTATGATCAGAAAAAGTTGTATAAATATGTTCTTTGTGCCCTACCTAATAGGATGAGATAACGACTAGTTAATTCTGTTTGGAAATTAATGATAGTACGTCACCGAAAAATTAATGAATGACTCCGTTGAAACCAGATGGTAGATTGAGACCGGCACAAAAACGATTCAATGATTTTTGATTCCTCAAACGTATATAAAAAGACAAAAGAGACTGTGATATGAACAACTCAAATAGGTCTGACTGATAGTATGGTCTATATATTCAAAAACTAATCTTTCGACAAATCAAAAGAATAAAAAATTATTATACAAGGAATTGTATTTGTGTGTCTAGATGTGTGTGCGGCATTTTTCTTTTATACCCTTTCGTTTGTTTTGCGCTTTTATCTTAACTTTGATATATTTGAATTTTTAAACGCGAGATGACTAAAACGGGAAAGAGATATTGTAAAAATTGTTGAAATAATTCCCAAGTTGTGATGCTTATCGAACAAAGAATGATCCAGAAATGGAATTCTCATATACATAGAAACGGCACGCAAAAACACAAGGAACGCTTTATCAAATCCTAATCTGATCGCGGCTATTTTAATTGAACAGCCCGAGGATAAAACCAGATCCTTTTTTTATACTTCTCTTATTCTTCTTTATTTTGAGTGCCACTGGTAGGGCAGTTTTTAATTGGCGATCGATCAACAAAACAGACAACAACAAACAGATGGACGTACAAACACATTCTGATCTCTACTATATGCATGCGATATGGAAGAAGAGATTTTGTGTATCTGGAAAAACTGCCAGACCGCCCCTGTCGTCTGGTGCGATATACAATAGATAAAATAGCTGAAACGATGGCCGATAAAGAACGTTATTATTGTACGCTTACAACAGTGCAATGCATACAAACAAACTGACATCCTGTGCCGGTTGGTTGTCACTACTGCTAAATATTCATAGGTGATAGTTGGCCTCTACAAGCAGATCAACAAAATGCTATAATCGTTGAAAAATTTCAACACAACGAAAAGAAGAAAAACTGCAATCAATTAACAATCAATAAGTATTGAAAATGCCGTTATTTAGAGGAAATACCTAAATAAAAGCAGTCAAAGATTTTTTGCCGATGGCGTCATATTAATCAGTCCATTGTTATCAAACGTCACATAAACACACACGTATGGTGTATATGGAGCGATGTTGGAAACGATTGTTGATTATTCGTGTGAGGGTGGAATTGTTGGGGGTATATACGGGTCTGTTCACCGTCCGATAGCGCGAAAGATACGACCTGGAAGTAGGAAACGAGACAGCAAGATAAGAAAGTAATATGGCGGCTGCTGCAAAGAGATAACACCCGATACGACCTGCACCGTTGCCAACCTGCAGCTCTTTCTCTACATTCTATTTTCTTCCTATCTATTTACAAAAAATAATAATAAAAATAAAGGTTCTAATGTGTGCTTTTGAGAGAAATGTGTAATCTAATAAAACAAATCATAATCGGTGGTAATTTTTTCTATGGGAGTGTAGAAATGCAATCTGAACAATAATGAAAAGAAACGTCTGAAAAACGTTTGATAGTAGGATTGCATGCTGCTATCATAATAATCAAAAATTGCATATGGTTGCACTCAGACAATTATTCTGGTAGCGGTGATGGATTTGTACCACCCACTAGCTACTTCCACCAAAATAATAAAAATATTGGGTCTTTATCAATAAATTGGATTACACCAGGTGGACAATATAAGGCAATATAAGATTGATAGAGAAGACTCAGGGGATCATTTTAGCAAAATTTGAGCTCTGTTACTCATTTGGAAGTCAAAAACGCTCATATCTGACATGTAGCAGTTCTCAAAAATTAGACACGACGCAAAATATTTCAGAATGGCTCGAGAATTCTACAATTTTAATTTAACTTTTCTTCGTTTTATTCAGATGATCCTTGAGTGATTCTAAAAGGCTACTTGTGTAGCCCTTTCTGATGAGCGGTAAATCCTTAGAGGACTCATTTCTAAAGATTCTTGACTGGATCATCCGGTGTGTATACGAAATTTGTCTTTGAATAAAATAATTAAAATAGCACAATTTAAGAAAATGTTGATTTTCCCGTCTAATACTCATTCTTTAATCCATTAATCATCTCGAGCAACGTTCATATAGCAACTTTCAATAAAGTAACGAATTTGTGTTGTTTCAAGCGCTTGTCATTGTGAATCAAGACAAACCAATTCGTCAGTGCACACGGAACGGCCACATTTATTCCAACTGCCTTATTATTTCTACAACGGGGCCGATATCTGCCGTTATCGTACTAGAGAAACAGAACAGCGACGCAGAGCGTCTTTATCAGTAGCAGACCTCTCCGTCGCGGCGCTTATCGCACCAGACCAGCACTACCATACATGTTATCAGCAAGCGCCGCCACTATTAGAATATCTAAATATCCTTAGCTCGAGTCCGCTTGGGAACAACGCCGTCACCACCACCACCACCACCCACAATACAATCTTTCTCTCGGTCTTTCGCTGGCCGCCCCTAAAAACCACCCCCAATGCACTGTTGCGATAACGTTTACCGCCACCGTCTTATTTATATTCATCAATGGTGCGTTATCAGTTATGAGCAGGAATGTTTATTAGAATGCGTTAAAGCGAATGGACAATGCTTTAGGGTTCGGCTACTCGATTACTCGATTCTATTGAAATACAACCGATATTAGGGTTGGTTATGATCTGTGATGTATGTTTTGTATTAAATTATAATAATTGTATCCGATTATGTTACATAATTTTACTAGTCGATGTCGTGACCGATATAATTAGATTGTTTATCAACGAAAAAAAACACCATTGCAACTTGCTAGACGCGAATTAATATCGTAATTTCAATAGATCTATGAATAGAGCACGTACAGTTGATGTATCAGGTAAAATGAACAAGAAGCATGTGACAATGGATGGTTTCTTATCAGAATATTATTAAGGGGACGTCTCGTCGCCGGAGACATTCAGTTCAAGACGTTAACCGAATGCACCATATAATGCAGTATTATCAGCTTTATACATCATCTAATCTAAGCAATATAGCGTACATACTGGATGACATAACAATCCCCACATAATACCTCTAGCTATACAAAACTAATATTATCTTACAGAAAGCTCCTTGTCGTTTATGGGAAATTCGAAAATATCACAACAAACTGTTCTCGAAATAAAAGTTTCTCGTTAAAAATGACTCTAATAGCAGCAACCAACTTGTAGTTTGAATATTTGATACGATTTATAAAGCGCTATTTGCCGAGGTCTTTTTTTAAGAATAGACGAGTCGCGGTTTATATCTCAAGACCATCAGGTATAGAATAAAAAGTCTGGTCCGAGGAGAGTGTCGGTTTACTCGATGTTGCGCAAACATCACAACTAGCAATCTCCTAGTACACTTCCTAATCTTTGACCCAAATCTGAACATAATTTATCTCATTCTTATATCAATTCTAAAACAGTTTTAAAAAAGATGAATAAGCCGAAGAGTTTGTCAGTCGGTCAGCGTTTTATTCAAAAGTTTGACAACAAACAACACGAGTAATCGTTTTTTTCTTGTCTATTTGACAAAACACACAAGGCCGCTAGATAAAAGTTGGTATTTTTATCGGAACACAACAAACATTACTTTTTAACTATAAGTTTTCATATATGAGTTGTTATCAAGACCCAACGGTGATGGCAGCCAAGTTTCAAGGGAAACTGGGAGGCGTTTCGGAGGCGGCAGTATATAATCTTATCAGGAAACTGTTGAATAATATTATGGACAATATTCTCATTGCTGTTCATCTATACATCTCTCTTTCTCTAACTATTCTTGCTATATGTCTGAAGACATGCATATCTTACAATCGTATCCTTGTTTCGAGTATGTTTCCTTGACAAACATACCTTTATATTGAAAAGACGATGGTGCCGGATGGGGCAACCCACTCTTGACCAAAATACTATAATTGAATTCAAACTAGAAACCATATTATAGTCTCGAATATTTGTTGATAAAATTTCAACAATTTCCACAAAAACAACTCGTATTAACGGAAACAAAACGAGCGGTTTATCGAATGGATTTCTCAATGCCTTTTATCAGGACGTGGAAAAATCGCCGTATTCATAATTCATAAATAAACATGGTTGCGATAGAGGATGTTCAGGCCATCTACTTATTCAATGGTGGAGGTAGAAGAAGAAGAAGAAGAAGAAGAACAATATAGCATATAACTACTATACATATATAAGAACCGATATAGTGGTAGCTTATCGCAGACCGTGTATATAAACGTGTTTGGAATCACTTAGTTCCGACACATAAAGAACAATACCCAGAATACATCATTAAAGATTCGGGTCGTGTCTAAAGCGAAGCGATCGCTATGCTCGTAACTAACTCTACCACTATGATGCCACTGCACTTGCCTTCTTCACAGACCAGGCGACGACTGCCGCTAGTTCTTGTGTCTTGCATTACATTAACTTTGTCTTTATTGAAGTGCAGTTAAATTGATCCAAAGATACTGGAAATTTACATAAAATAAAGGATTTCTTTCTACGAATTTTTTAATAAAATCATCTCGTCCTTCTTGACATGTAATTATTGCAGAATTGTTGGTGGATGTGCGATAAATCTCGTCTTCGGTTTTTCCGGAATTGACTTCAAACAACAAGGCGCATGTCGAATCTACCATTTTCAGCTCTTCAAGAGGTTAACGCTTTCATTTTTTTGATTATGTCATTAAAGACCGATGACAGATAGATCACATTTTCACTCTTATTCCGAAAGCTTTCCAACGACAGCATTTTTATTAACGATATCCTTACTGTATATCCGCCTGACGCTCGATGATTAGAATATTTACGATCCAGGTTATTGCTTGTGCCAGTTCTTAATATTGTTTACTTCCGTTTCTTTTTTCGTTCCCTTTTTTATCTCTCGTGGTTTCTTACCTGTCTTTGTCTTTGATCGTTATACAGATGTTAAACGACACACCATATTGCCTGCTGGCGCTTTTCACGCCACTTTTAGTTAACAAGAAGCACCTGGTTGTCTAACAAGTATATGTTTAACAGTTACGATCTGTTATAAACAACAAAGAAGATAATTGATATTCACAACATGACATAATTACCATACGAATTCTTTATTTTCGGCAGAAATTCATTTGCAAAAAATCAAGAATCCAAACTTCCTCATTATTAGTGAGCCTAATTAAAATATACAGATTGACATTGATAATAATTCTCCTCTATGTGTATAGTTTCTACTACATAAATGATTGTTGGAATGTTGCCTGTTTATCTATAAGCATTTGTAGAAAGAGACAAACACACATACAGGGGTGCGGCAGTTTAACCGAGTGGCTCATGTAAATACATTGACTTATCGCCTGTCAGATTTATAAAAGTTCCACGAGTTGAGTACATTGTTATCTGTGGATCGCATTAACGGTGGCTGGTGTTGGTGCTATCTGGTTGTTTGGCTGGAGATAGACACACAAACATTGACGCCGTTGCCTATAACAATCACCTCTAACTGAAAGCTTTGTCCGGCAATATCGAATCATGGGATTTTAAACCGACAAATTATCCTTATTCTAGTTCTATAATTAAAGTATTTTTATTGTTGTATTGTATAGCTAATGTACGATTATACAGTAAAATCTATCTACCATCTATTCCAATATTCCTAGTTATTAGAGCAACTCCTATTAATTGCCGGGTGATTTGAAAAATGTTTTAAGGGTTTGCAAGGTAGTTCCTACAAAATTACACTTTCCTAATTGATTAGGAAATAAGGCAATCAAACATCACTAGAAGCATAAAACGATCAGGCATGACTAGAAGATTCTTCGATTTTTTCTATTTTTCATCTCCACTATTTGCTCTGAATGAATGCTTGCGTCACTAAAATATTAATTTCTTTAAATTTAATTTCAATAACTTCTACCAGAAATCAAACAGAAAGAATAGGAAATTGAGTAATGACCATTAAAATAGGATATCCAAGAGGATCTTCTGGTTATTCTGGATTGTTACCCGTGCTTGATGAAAAACGCGACTTACTGAAATAAAAGCGGTTTTTCAATAATTTCCCAATGAGCTACGAAGTTCTGATTTCGCTAAAATATTTCCTAAGGACTACTCTATAAATCCCTAAAATATTTTTCAAATCACCGGACGATTAATATGAGTTGCTATAAGAACAAAGAACATTTACGTATAAGAGGCGGTATAAACAAGATTTAAGTCGTAGAAACTATTATCTAACGTCAATACAAGTTCTATGTACGTTGACTATCTTAATGCAATAAAATAATCGATAAATCGATGAAAAACTAACATTTAAACGATATTTTCGTATAAAAAAATCATAAACTATGTATTTACATGGCAAATAATGCAAAGATAGATTCTTACATTGGTTATATGTAAAAAGATAACAAACTCTGCATGGGTGGTTTTCGTAGTCTCTACGCGATCTAAAGTTTTGATAAGAATTTGCGTACACCATGACAAGGTATTGTGTCTGTTTTGTATATGTGCATAACGAACAATCTATAGAATTTATGTGAAACAAATGTTAGATTTGTTAAAACACCAATCATTGTATATACCTACAACAATTCTTATCAATTCAATCAACAATTTTAACAATTTACGAAACGCCAATTAAAAATGAATATTGATCACACATTTGGTAAAACAACAATACCTTAATTGGTTTGAAATTTTTCATAATTACAAACTTGATTAACTAGATTTTTTCTTCAACACACTCGCTATAAGTTGTTGTTGTATCGCTTTTAGTTATCTTAATTGAATAAATCGATAATGAGGATGTGTGGAAAATTGAGAATGAGCAGGTAAAGCTTGGTTAGTAACATATGTTGGGCGCCGTGGTCCCGGCGAATTTGATGGAATATCTGATAATAAGGGTGCGACCTGGTATGTATCACGTCTAGTCGCCAACAGGTGGCCCACACCAAAATGACACCAAAAATATTCCCAAATCTACAATTGTTAATCGAATTTTCGACAATGAAACGAAACGGAAAAAACACAAATTTCCAGACAAGGATAAATTACAACTAACAAATTTATAACTTGGGGAAAAACGGCGACAAAAAAGAAACATCACACTAGAGAGTACCACCACATAATAATCGTCATCTCTACCAAATTTCCATCTTTCTTCTACATACAGCCCTTGTATATTTAAGGGTTGTATACACGTATCTAATATGTGTTTGTATGTGTTAGCGAATGTGTGTTAGGTGCGGTAATAACACCCTGCAGACAATGATAAGCACAATCAGATAGACCGGGGGTATATATATCATATCACAATGGCATAGCAAAAATGATTACGAGAGACGACGTTCCTTCCTATATCACGCCAACTCGGTAATGTGAATCACGCTCTGCCGGTTCTTATATTCACTCCTTTACCAACTGATTTATAATATTCTAGCAGCAAATAGCTCACAAGTCTATAAATCTTTAGAAATTCAACCGACATATCACTAGTAATTTATCAAAAGTTTAGAGAAATAAAACAAAAAAAATTATTTACAAAATATTGATATACAACAAACGATAAAACGTTAATTACGACATGATTAGTTTAATAATCGATTGCAATTATCATCGATTTGAAAACAGAAAAAAGCGATACTCCAACGGACAAGTATCACGTTTAGATTATCTTTACGATAATTTCAAATGATTATGATTGCAATAACTGGACTTTATTCTAATTTGATGATTAGAAACGTTGAAAAAAAACAATAATAACAGAGATTGATTATTTTCAAGGGGAATGATTATTAACAATCACATATAAATATAGGGTTGTAGATATCTTTCATATATTGGGATAAATATGGGTGGTTTTTGAACACACATTCGAGCGAGAGAGATGCTTCTCCTAATGGCAGATCATTAGGAGAGCCAGGTAATCTGCACCGCTTTTTTCTCCAAATGTTAGATAAAAATAATAAATCATTGTGGTCTCCATGCACGGTCTCTTCATGTAATTCTGATTACATTGCTGCCGATAGATAACACGTAACGTTTACTTTTCCCACTCTACTCATACGATTCCTTTTATGATTACTTTGAAAATTACAGCGAATTATCTACTATATATATGAATTAGAAATTTACGCAAATTCTCGATTTTTCCAGTGATTTAATCGCCACTTCACCACCCCAAAACAAACAGATAAAACAGATAAACAGGCCTGTTTGAAAACAGAAACGCAATTTACAAAGTCAATATAGTTCGAAAATTATCGTAAAAACATGAGGGCAGATTAAATTGTTTGTGTATTAAAGTAACAAAATAATAAAATATTGGACTTACCGTAATTAAATTTCGGTAATTGATAGGCGATGGATTTCAAATATCGCTTCATTAAGAATTTGGTAGGTGGTGGTGCCGAATAATTGGCATGTCTACTCATACAAACAATGTCTGACACCATAATTACAATTATTAAGTCTATTTTCAAATCGCAATAATCCACTTTAAAATTAAATGTTCTGGATGATATGGTACGTAAAATACCTTTAAACTGATTTCCATACAAAATTTTATACGCATAGCCGCAATTTATCACGTATACGTCTGTGATGGATTCACAAAAAATCAAACTAGATCAGTCTCGAATACTGTACGCCGTTTATATAACTTTATTATCGTCCGATAAGAACGATAAAGAGATTGTGATTAAGGAGAATTTTTGACTGAATTCAATGTTGTGGCTGTTGATATTTATCATCAAAAGCGGCTTCAATACTCTAGTTTTACGATGAGTAATTTGCAAATAATATAATAGAATTTTCCATTACACTAATAGGATGACTGTTTTCCGGTTCGACATATATTTTGTGTAATTAGAGAAAAAAATCAGTTGTATCAACAAATTTGAATTTTTTTAAAAATATTGCAATTTGGCGGATGCGCCGGGTATATTTTCAATACAATTTTTATCGCGAATCTTGGTGGTGTTTATCTGGTTCGAATTAAAAGTTATTAATGCCTTTTATTTGGATTTTCCATACATTTCCCAACCATTATCGAGTTTTTAATCAGCTCATTCCGTGAACATAACGAGGACTTATATATGGAAGGCAGGGGTGGTGTAAATAGGGTTGGCCAGTTTGATAAACTGATAGGAATGTTATTTCCAACGATAACAACAACCTTGGGAACGACAACACAACAGTGTTGACTGTGTATTATAGAGGCGAATGATATTTATTAAAAGAAAAAAAACCGGCAAAAATGGGGATAAATTTTTACAATTTGTTCCAATATCAGAAAAATACTTGAATTTTTTCGTATCTTCAACATCAAAATATACGATAAATCTCATAATTTGGAAAAATAAAACCGAAAAATTCCATCTGATAAGATAACGATGATTAACTATAAGATGCGATATTTGAAATTACGATAATAAACAAGGTCGATATTTACTGATAAAAATGTACAAAAATAAATTTTGGGAGCGATAGGATCGGTCTAAACGACACAACAAAATTTATCTGGTTTCCAATCGCGACAAACAAAAACTGCCTATATCTAGTTCATCTCTAACCGTAGATTATTTGAAGCGTTTATCAGTTGTGTATACTCTTTACCATAATCTTAATCCACATCGTGCTTTCTATTTTCGTTTTTCTTGGATTTATTTCTATATGGGAAATTATCAAGATTGTTCGTTGGCATCTAAAACCAGTCATAAATCGTCCTTACAATCAAATTCTCTATACTTTTTTAACTCTATTAACATTGTTTTTAGGGCGTTAACAATTTATCACTGAAAATCATCGTTATTATCACGAAAATCCCTCGCCCTAAACATGTTTAATTTTATTATTATTATTTTTTATGAACGTATATTTATTTTAATAGTGGTAAGATATTCTAGCCTTGTTTATTTTAATGTTTACGGGTTCATAATTTGGTCGAACCAGTTTTCTGATGGTAAGGGAGATGCTTATCAAAATACCCATGTAGGTGGCTTGTATTTCAGAGGTCTGTGTATGTTATACTTCCATTCGATATTGTTGCTTTAATGTTTTAACAAATTGAAAATGACTCTTTTAAGAATAATAAATTTATAAAGTTGTGGCACGCCAACGTACAAATAGACGACCTCCATGGTGAGAATTTCCACCTAGTATTGACATAGAAAAATTGATCTTTTGTTGGCGAGCCAGAAAAATGTGAAATACTGCAAACTTTTTTGCAATTAAAACAATGATCTATAAATAATGTTGAAATTGTAGGTTGATTATTAAGTTCTCTGCGATTCACTGTGCGAAAAATGCCAATGTTTGATAAACAATATCTAGCTTGTTTCTCAACGGATTGAAATGATTGAATCGGGGTCAAAAAAAGCCTTTCAGAGTGCATCATTTCATTTTTAAAATTTCCAATGTAATCCTGACTTACATGCTGAATAACTTGGCTAATTTTGCCTATTTTGCAACGATATTCACTAGTATACAGTAAATTATAAGCGCTTTTCAAGCCTAAGAAATTTTCTGATAGTATTGTTAGCTTTCAATAATATTTTATAGTGTTTTTTGCGCAATTTTAAACTTATAATTAGTCTGTAATTTACCCAGCCATAATTGAATTTATCAAGAATAACTGTAAACAAAGTCTATATAGAAAAAGTCCGAGTGCATTTTGATCTGGTATTAAACACGTCTGGAATATTTTCCCATCTTTTTACAATCAAAACATATACTGACTCTCTCACGAATAACACAGATAAGAAAAAACCGTTTTCGAATTCGCATATTGATGGTATATATTAAAAGACGATCTTGGCTAAATAATCTCGATGGGCGGAAACAGGTCCATAACATACCATCGGTAGTTTTTATTTATTTCTCATATCAACTGTACAGCAAAATTCAATGATATCAATCTAATTCTATTCGTTCTCCAAGTCTAACAATTATATTCGAGACCTATAATATCGTCTAAAGTGATTAAAATTCCATAACTTTGCTCGTTTTATTATTGCCGTGGCTATTGTTGGTAGCGTTTTTGTCAAGTTGCATTGTGTAGTTTTTGGGGTAGAATTTCATATTTCCGCCATTTGACCCTCGATGGCATTATTCAATCCTAGTCAAGAGCAATGACTGATGGTAGAAAGACAATGGTTAATTCCCTCATGGATGGTGCATTCACATGGCCACCCGCGCGCGATTCTTGCGCGCACGTGCTCAATGTGTTCAATAAAATGTGTCTAAGATGATACGCGCGATAAGAACATCCGGAGTCAAAGTCATAAAGTGCGTTTTCTATTCGTGTATTTTTCCCCATGTTCGTATTTCTGATTCTATACAGTGACTGGAAATCTTCACATTGTTGAAACACCTGTCAACGACATGCCCAACGATATTTACACACATACAAATCGAAATTGTAATTAGTTTTCAATGAGGTTTTACCGTGCGTTTGTTTATTGGTATAGTAGAGTGTTTAAGTGAGCAACTAAAAGGTGCAATCATCCTAGCGTGTTTCAATGGATTAAGTTGTTTGACATAGTAATGCCGGGTTACGTTAAACAAGGTGTGGTTCTACCTTTGATGCAATTAATTATACTCAGGAACTAGTTTACTCTTGGCTGCTTCTCGCGCTTCGTGCCTTCGAACATCACATATAAAACGATAGAAACGACGATAGGACAATAATTATTGATTGAAACTCAAGTACTCTGAGAAAGATTTCATTGACGATAAGACATCTATAGTTACATACTATAATCGTATAGCTATTGTATTGAAAAGCAATTAAGATTAATTCCAACAAAAAGGAGGAATAATAAAAAAACAACACAATTGCCAATAATACAGCTGAAGGTGAAGAAGATTCGATCGTTTTTAAATTGTAAATTCTGAAAATGGGGAATGGATGGCCGGCCGTCTGATGTGTGTCCAGTTTTTATTGAACCATAGTGATCAGTATTGCACGATCAGACAATATAATAAGAGCGCGATATGCCAATAATCTGATTAACGTTGATAAATTACCCGGGCCGTTGTTAATAGATATCTTTGCAGACTCACGACGTCGAAACCACCGCCCACATTCACTATTAAACGCCTCAAGCCACTATACTCCTTCGACGTTTATCTCGACATCTTTAAAAATTCACTCAATTTATTTTTCGGATAACATTGTTTAAAGTTCAGAGGTGATGTTGTGTGCTTGATACGCGCAAGCCTTACTTTGCAGTTTTCTATTTTTTAACGTCCTCTTTCTATTCGCTATTCATTGAATAATATTGTAATTATCAATCAATCCTTTCCTACCGGGAAGATGTTTTTTTTTCAATTATTAGAAACAACAAAAAGAGAAGCTCGTCAAGATTTTTACCGTTTCAAGAACCTATTCAAGTGTAACGTTTCATATTTGATATTGAGCTACATAAAATCAATGTATGTACCTCTCTACGTATAGAATACTTGTACATTGGTGTCATCGGAGAGCTTGAACATTGTAAAAGCTTCAACTATATAAGTATTATTATCCGAGAGTTTGAACAAAAGGCAATAATGCTGGTAAGCTTTTTGCGGTGCAGATTTCGAAAGCGGCTAGGGCTGAATCCTACAGATGAACGACTACAGATTACATTATATTCCCGATTTATCTATTATTTCCAGCACCAGTGCATTCTCAGCCCGAGGTATTGTTAGTCTTTCTCACCCGCCCATTGTTTCAGCGTAAATCATATTTTAATTTACTGATATACATATATAAAACACCTGTTACCTTCATTTTGCTGTCGGTTATTATTCAATTTCACCAAAGTGAATTTTACAGATTCGAAATCCAATGAATCTAGAAATAAAATGCATCTAAACATATCGATAAAGGAAAACTAGGAACTATTTCGAATAGCGGAAAATAAATGAGTCTCATCATAATATTGCCAACTAGTAAACAACTGAATCAATATTTGATTGATAAAGTGATAAGACTGGCAATTATTGCTCAAGAGGAATATCAAGGTGATGAATTCTACGTAGAACTCGTTGTGTTTATTTTTGGAATTGCGAATAGGAAATTCCAGAGTCCTTGCAAACGTATCCAAACAACAACGCAAATTGTCCCCGTTACCCATCCCTAATGGCAAACCGTCACCTCTACCGTCTTCTTATAGAATTCATCATTCCCCTCACGATTGGGAGAAGACAAGAAGAAGTCCTTTCTGTTGAAGACGATCCTAACAGATCGACACTTTTGTCTCTAATAAAGTCGGTCACGTGTGATCGAATGAATGACATATCTCCCTTTAGCAGCCATTCTGCATTCGTTGAGTGAGACCGGTGTGGGCTAAATGGGGTGGGTTTTGTGACAGTTAGTTTAGGCGACATTTCCCCCGTGCGCACACGTTGGACCGCTTATCTACAGGACGCAAGGCGACCACGGGACTGAGCTATCACAGTTCGGCAGGCGGTGGTGGTTGCGAACTGCCCCCAGTCGGTCACCATTCGTGTGGAAAAACGATAGTGGCAATGTTGTTGGTAACACTGATGATGATGATGGTGATGATGATGATGATGATGATGATGATGGTGGTGGTGGTGGTGGTGGTGATGGTGGCGGAATATTGCCAATTCTCACCGTAGAGATGAACGAGCGGTATTCAACACGCACCGTTCGGAAAAAAGAACAAAAAAAGAGCTGATCACTCGAGAAAATCAATATGCCCACATAGAAAAGAAGAAAAATGAAAGATGATGATCTAAGATGTTAAATATTCTTAAATCAGGCTTGATTTATGATTTTTTTTTAGTTTGTAAAGTTCGTCATCCTTGAAATTGAAACTCTACCTAGAAAACCGATAAAATCAATGTTATATCGTATGTAGGTATACAAAAATATATCCCACTATCAAATGATCGTTACTATGACCTCCACATTAACCAAATTGGAGTTTCTCAAATATGTTGTTATGTTATAGTCGTGAAACTTCACAATTTACCACTTTCAATAATCATTTGTCCGGATCGTTTAACTGTTCTGTTTATTGTAAGAAAATCAAATTTCAGTTCAATTGGATTGTTTTTGATATATTCCAATTAAACAGATCGTATCTGGGCAATGTTTCGAATATAGTTGGATAATTAGTTCTTGTGCAATTATTGATAATTATCTTTCGAAAAAAAACTAAATTAATAAAAGAACCAGTTGATATTTTTCCGTTTATTTCCCATGGTAATTCATCAATTCAAATCAAATCGATACTAGTCGAATTAGCTGACAGGAGCTGTTCTTTCGATTTCTTTTTCAACTTCAATTCAACATTGAAAACTGACGAGACATCATTAGACCAATTCGGTAGGAGACGACGATCTATCCAGATATGTCTGTCTTGATATGAAAGTCAACCGATCTGATGGAATATCAATTGAATTTACATAATATTAAAATGAGTGTTATGTTAATTTGTTTTATTGCTAGATAATCAATATTAGAAATACTAATAAGGCAAAAATGGACTGAAACCGGCTTTTTTCTATTAATAAAAAAAATATAACGCATTTTATTTTTCGACGAGATTTCCGATAACAATACCACATCGAATTGTTTCCTATTGTTAATCGTTTATCACCAGTAAATTTGATTTGTTCCCCGATAAGCATAGCGATCATATCAGATTAGAAATAACAATTGATTTGTAGTAAGGCGAAAAAAATTTGTCAACGAATTTTTTTGTGTTTATAGCGATTTTTCTACACGAACAGGAGGCATTGTTCGGGTTGGCCAGCCACGAACAACATGTCCCTCTTTCTGTGATTTATGCAACCGATAATTGAACGTTGTTTTATCGCCTGCCATTTCAGCCATTAAAATAATTATTCTTCCATTTATAACAAAATAAAGTGCCGTTTCGCAACACCAACAACTTGTACACAAAAGGGTCATTAAACGTCGTAATTCCTACCAATAAAGCCGCGTTCACTTTCACTATGATTCCCCCTAAATTATTTATTGAATATTAAATTATTCTATTGAATATTTTTAATTAAATCCAACATTTGTCATTTTTGTTTTGTATGCTACGATTCTAGTTTAGTGATTAGTATCTAGAACCTGTTAATGGCTAGTATCTCCTATTCTGACACGTTTAAAATCACTGTTGGTCATCTTGAAACCTATGTCGATAACATGGGACGGTACGTCCGAGTCTATTTATACGTTAGATCAACAGATAAGTCATCGGCATTCAAGGTTTTGCTGCCTCTTGTTCTGTGGAATTCCAAGTGTCACCTTAATGAATAATTATATCACTGTTGTTTATATTCTTATAGATAAGACGTATTGATAATGTCCAAACAACCATAAAAAATGACTTTAGATGACGACAACATTGACAATGTTACCGATTAAATTATCATTATCACTATTATTTTAAAACAGACGAAATTGTTTTTTTCAATCCGACTTCATTAAATTGAAATCAATAAAACTACAGATTCTAAATTGGAAAAAATTAGAGAAAACGATGAAAATAAAACGTTTGGTTTATAATAATAAAGTAGTGATTTCCAGTGAGATACAGGTCGGTAATATCGGATCTTATCTATGATTGAAATCTCATACTTTTTCTCCAGTAACCTGATATTGAAGACATCCATCCAACAACGAACCATCACCGTCACGTTATAAGAATCAGCTTTTAGTCGTTACAGCATCTGATAACGATCGCTACAGATGTGATTAATAATTCAAAACGAGTGAGAGAGAGAGAGAGAGAGAGGCACAAAAAACTTACTGTTGACAAGTTTTCAAGAGATTTTCTTCTACATCAACAACAACAGGAATAACAATTAGCCAGGCCTTATTTTGCCCATATTCAATTCGGCTCACACCTCTAATCCCATTCGATAATGGATTATTCTATTAGGTGCTAGTATGATTTATGTGTTGTTGTGTTTTATGAAAAATTCAAGTTCTCTTTTCATAAAAACCGATACGATCGAGAAACTAGGTTGGCCGAGCTAGTTAAAATGATAAGATCGGTTCTATAGAGGCCATACAGCCTGATTCGTTGATAGATAAGCGCGTCAGCGGTGGTAGTGGTGCCGGGGTTCTCTATATTACTATACATATAATATAGCAGTGAGGGTAGAATAGGTGAGGGGAGGCGACGCGTTGGGGTTTTGTTAGCGATGCATGCCGTTGATAAGGGCCAGCCCGAGCGTTATCACTGCTCATCAATCAGCCAGTAACTGATAAACAAACTCTGCTTGAACGCTGGGGGACCGCTTATCGGGCTCGACGGTTTCAATCTATAAAGTCTGCAGGCAGGCCAGACATAGACGCACACACATATACACATTCACAAACATATACCACCCCTTGTGGCTCTATCTGCGCCCACATTCGATTTTAATTAAAAATAAAAATTCACGACCATGACAATGCTATAAACGAACATTCTAAGGGCTTGTAATGGAAGTTTATCGCGTTCTGATATCGATCTGTAATTTTCGTACAGTCATCTTATATCAGGCTCCTAAGTTGAAGTGATCGAGGATTGTTTAAAATTCGTAATTTTTAGATGCCAACAATTTATCGCCTTCAACTACAAACATTTGTGACTTATTCGTGTGTAAATGCTCTTCCTTGAAATCAACTAATTATCTCGTGGAATACGAACTGGCACTTTACATGGCAAACGAAAACTGATCCAAGATACACACACAGGTATAGCTACATACATACATACAATATAACAACAGACAATACATTGGTAGAGTTGGAGATGTTTGAAAAGATACGGCACCATTGCACCGGTACCGGCTGTTCGGGCCATGTTGGAAGAAGATCGTTCCGATAAGATGACAGAAAGGTGATAAGAACGCGGTACGATTCGAGATATCGCGAAATGGGATGAGATTTTATCAGATGATGACTAGGACTGGTCTTGGTCGTTGTGGATAACGAAAGAAAACGTTTTATTTTTATAGTTTTAATGTTAGAAAAACAAATTATCACAATTTGATTCAATAACAATCAAAGCCGGAGCAATAAATTTGCATATTCTGCTTGTCAAATTGCCAATTTCTATCAAATTTTGTTATTTAACTATCGAAAACCATTGCATTTTTAGATATTTTGATCGAGTAGAATTTTGGAGTTTTTGGGTTGAAATTTTGAAACATCCTAATGAGGCAATCTCATCAGCTTTTCAAACAAATGTTAAGTAATTGTTAAAAAAAAAACAGAAAAGTTTTAGTCAAATTTGGGGATAAATCTTGATTTTTATTTACTTTTTTAGGCAAATTTCCAAATTTTTTCAATTTGGCTAATTTGAAGGGGGAATTTTGAGGCTTTTAAGACTTCGAATTTTTGCTTGTGGCGATGGCCTTGCCGCCTCACCCCTCGAGCCGGCCATGATAATAATTAATCAATTTCGTTACCTAATTTCCAATTATCATAGTTAATTAGCCTCAAGGCAGCCATAAATTTCGACAATTTACATTCGTTATTATCGTTATTATTATAAAATAATAACCGTTTATTTATTTAATCGTACATATCGAATTTTCCATTGGCCAGTTCCTTGCTTGTCAAGTTTTCCACATATCACACATAAATCCATGTCTTATCTTGTATTTTGTAACAACACGTCTAGGCATTGCACCACGATCGGTGCATTTATTACTAAATTTAATCATAAACTCTAAAATTCACGTTTATCTTTTTAGTCGAATGCATTCTCTCCACTATACTATACGATCTCTGGTTTAATATTTTGTTAAACACATACAGAAGAAGGGACACGAATAGAACAATCCAACGATTTAAATTAGGATAAACTACAACACTATAATAGGTCCAACAATATACAGAAACCTTCAGAAACTTAATCGTCTCCCTTGATACGTCTCAACTGGTTCGAATTTTGTCAACTAACACGATCAAATGACGTGTAAGTTACCCGACATGAATTCTAATCAGTTTATAGACTACTATTGAGGAAATGTGAAAACTTACTCGACATTATCGTGGAAAAAATGACCATAACTGGTTGATAAACGGATACACTCCAACTATTGCACGACTGCACTATAATAAACTCGGACGCAACTCGGTGTCTGTTACTCGAAAAAAAGCAGCATAGGGTGTGTATCAAAAGGGACCCGATTACGACCCTCTGTTATACAAAGTTATATACTCGAGAAGTGGGGAGAGGGTGCTGAAACGGTGCGAAATCACCTGTTGCGCCCCTATTACGACGGCGACACTTCAAGATAGAAAAAGAGAGACATAACCGGGAGGGTTGTGCTAATAAAACAATCAATTTCTATCGGTTGTCAACACAATATTTTCATTTATTCTCGTCCTCAAATAATGACGATACCTCCCAGGTAGTTTTGATGGACAGATAAAGAATTTTAATTAGAAGTAAACGTGTAGATTGTTAACATTTAATGTTATAATAATAAAATCGAATTGTCGATATAAAAACGAGTAATTACAAAATAAAAATTGTTTATAATAACAAAAAAAAATCGCTAATTTAGGATAATTGAAATTCGTTGATAACGGATCTACGAGTAGACAAAACAAGATAAAATCAAGTAGTTACTATGTGTACAAGATAATTGTGAATATCTTTGAAAAAAAATAGATGTAATTACGCTGATAATCAAAGGCTTTATAATCAAGATAATTGAAATTTAATTACTTTAATAGACAATAAAACGGCTTGGCAACTAAAAAATCGTTGAGCCTTCAATTTCATAAATCGCCTCACAAATTAAGCCATTTTTAATCAATAATCTTATCGATCAATTGTTGTAAAGGACTGGTGAACTTGTGCGATAAAATATTGAGTTTTTCCTAGAAATTTGCACAAATTCAGTACAATTGTTGAAAAGAGAAATGTTTAAAGTTTTATTTAAAAAAATAAACGTATTGTCGGTGCAATTGTTCCGGATAATTACACAGCAACCGCGGAAATTGTTAAAACTTAACGAATGAATAAGGAAAACTACAACTGAATAACGACCAAGGTCCGTTGTTATAAGAATTTCTGTACGTCTTCGCCGAGTTGTTTTCGCTACCGTAACAACACTTTTTATAATTAAACAAGATACAAGATTTCGTCGTAAGATAAGACTACTTCATAGAAGAATTGTAGATAACAGCCGTGACCGTAAATTACACGATCATATCAACAACCAGTCGGAAAAAATGGGAAATTTTCAAGAGGATTTCAAAAAAAAAAATGTAATTTTTCGAGCGATTTCAATCGAAATTCGACAACATTTTCCAATTAAACTTTATCGAAGCTCAATTTCTCTCCTGTGTGCGTTAATTAGAACAATTAATCAGAGGTTGCATTTAATGTTGTTGATACAGTTTTTCGAGGTTTAATAAATTAGCTCAGGGTTGGTTCTAAAAATTCTACGACAAGTTCGTTGAACTGGATCGAAACGGTTGGAATCGATTGAATAATTGGTGATATTGTTGGAAATAACGATAATTCTTGGAATATTTCGGACTACGGCCCTGTGCTAGTGTGCGACTATCGTTGTTACCATTATTTTACTTTTATGTTTGTGTAATTCATTATAATCGGGCAAGGATCTGAGTGTTTGTGATGATAACGGGTCAGGTCGGGTCGACATACCGGATACTGATACAGATAAGCAAAATTAAAGATCGTTCGATAACAATAGAACAACACATTTAGGTATATATGGTTGCATTTTTGCGTTATAATAATAGTAAATAATAAAATTTGTCAATTTTGTAATCGGTTCGATCGACAAATTGGAAATGGAATTTCCGCACATTTCACAATTAATTATTGTAACAAAACGAATATTTCTCTTCCCCACACAGAAAAAAACTGTTCATATCTATTATCATTTATGATGATGTTATCATTTTAAATAAAATATTTATTCCGTATGTATATTATCGTTGATATTTAAACTTTGAAACGGCATACAATTTTGAAAAATATTCCAAGACTATTTTTAGAATCTTATCATGATTGTTCTCTGATCTCGATGTCTTCCACTTTTAGGTCTGTCGATACTATCAATAATTCAAGAAAACAAGATCCCATCTATCGATTATTTCATTTAAAACAAATTCTTTTATAATTTGAAGTTTTATAGCCAACAATACCAATTACTTAATTACCGCTAATAAAAGCCGGTGAATTATTGAAATGACATGTAAATTATCCCATTTAAAGAAACAATAAACAAATATTTTAAGCGGTTTTTCCTTTTGTTTAAATATAAATAAATAAATACATAAATAAGCAAATTATTGCGCCCATTAACGGTGCACAAGCTGCAAACCGGGCGTATTATTGCCGTGTGTTTTTTTGTTGTTGTCATTAATCGCTGAATGTTATCGGGCATTTCAGATGATAAGGTTCCCGAACATTCTGTCATTGGGGCGCGGGCGATATCATTCGATAAGACAACATACGAATAGCACGAATATTCCATTTTGAAACGGTTATCGCAACACGACCGTTCGCCTCTTATCAACGCAGATTCGTTATCAATACGAACACAACAAAGCCATTGTGCTGATATGCAGTCGCCTTGAGCTCCTACGAATAATGGCTGTTTTTATTACTGCTACTACTACTACTACGATGACTATAACTAACACTACCACCACCGCAATCGAAAAGGAAAAATCGAAAACTATAGAGAAATGTTGGTTTATTTTGTGGATAAATCGGCGGATAGTTGTGTGTGTATTTGTGGATTTAACGATTTAAAAATGGCGGTGCGTTTGCGATGATAGCGTTTATAATGGACGCCAATGGTGGTGAATGATAGCGCGCCGATGGCCAGAGTTAGAGTTCAATGAAAACATATGAAATATATTCAATCTGGAAGTCGGCGATAAGCTAGCCCGAGTCTCCACCACCCATATTCTCTCCACTACAAGAAATCAATCGAGACTACATCACCAAATCACAACTGACTTTATTTTACTGTCGACATGAAAAAAAACTAGACTTGAGGACAAATAGACGAAGAAAAAAACTATTTCGCATCCGACGAATCGTCAATCGAGCATAGAATTTTGACCTCTCTCTCCAGGACTCTCCAAGTCTTATCTTTCTGCAACGGCACACAATTTCAGATTCCTTGTTAGTTTCGATTTCAACGGGAATTAATCGGGTTGAGATTAGGTGGCGATGATGAAATGCGACCATCACAGTTGATGCACTTGAAGAGAAGACCAAATAATATCGAATGGAGGAAATGATCAGTCAACTCATGTGCATCAATTTTATCCTTCACTTTTATGAATAATTAAAAGAATTATAATAACAATAACGCGTAGGTACTTATACAAATGATTATTCTTATCAGTTGTATTGTTTGATGTTTTATATCTTGATAGGTAATGTTGGAAATTAAAGTATAACGAACGTGCTGATTTCAATCAATTCATTAATTCCAATTAAAATGAATTACTTTGTCGTTTGAAAACTACCAATTGTTTTTTTTTTCAACGAATTACACTTAATCAAATTTAAATTGGTTACGCTTTAATTGGAGGTGTTATGGAAGTGCCTTAATAGAAATGATTTTTTTTAATTTATTTAAAAGGCTTCGAAAGTAATCGAAAATTGGATAAAAACGCAAAAAAGTATGGGTGTAGCTTGTGTTTAAAAATTGCAATATTGTCTTTCCGATGAGCTACGCGGCTCTAATTTTTCCCAAATCTTCTCTGGAGACCAATCAGGATATTGTTCAAATCTCTCGCCAACGAATGGGCCTTATCTTCAAAATATATCGCTATATCCATTTATAAAGGCGCAGAAACAGAGCAGATTTTGTGGAATTCCGTAATTACGGAACCAGAAATAAAAATTCGTAATCTATTATTTCATATGCATTATAGTGAAATGGCTAGGATCTTTCTGTCGTCTAAAATATTTCCAGTTATCTCTAATAGTATACAGGAATATAGAAAAGCGTGATAATGTGCTTTGGCCTGTGATGGTACCAGCATCTGATAATTCTTGGTTTTCCTATCGTTCGACTATCTGGCAGTTCGGCGATGCCCGGCCCTTGGATAGTCCATATCAGATTATCCCTGCCGCCAGATTATAGAGATAATTTCGAGGCGAAAACCAAGGGTCAGACAGTGTAGATGAAGTGGGAAAAGCTCAATTGACCACCAGCTATATAAATCATCCAACAAGCGGATTTTTTTAAATAGAATTTCCATAAATTTTCCAATATCTACTGCATCACAGCTACAAAAGACGGTCCATAATGTAAAACAGATACGTGATGACGCACTGTTTACATCTTCTATGCTAATATACCCTTTCAGTATAATATCTCTCAACACTGCGGCCATATCGCACATTTGCACACCATTACCTATGATGATATGAGACTTATGTGATAACAGCAACTGATCCTGGCCGTATACCTACGAGTTGAATCTGTTAAATCTTTCCACAGAAAAAAAAAACTGAATCAAAAAGGAAACAGAATCGTGGCTGGATATTTCGAAATACGCCCACAAGCAAGAAAAATTATACAAGAGGACGGTTCATTTTCACATCGACTGTTATGGGTAGGAATTGATGAAAAAGTGTGTCGGATTCATCGATTATGATCACATCATGTGTACGGTTTCGTGTCCATTTAAGGTAGCGAAATTGTACAACACGAGTCGATTTATTCAATTAAATTTCGCTCCCATAAATTTTCATATTTTTATTAATTTTAGCACGGTTATGAAAATTTCTTTATAATATTATGCGGGAATTATTAGAAAATCGATAATATTGGGCGAGTTATTGGGGAAAATACAGAAAATTGTGAAAAATTACAAAATTTACGGGATTTGCTTTGGGAACTCAGAATTGAAGCAAGAACAAGAACTGTTTGTAGATACACCTTGAAATGCTTTTTCCAATATTGCTTTATTTTTTACAATATTCCCAAAAATAAGCGAGATAGACTATTAAAGATTAACATTTTCTAAACACTGAATCGAAGTTTTATTCGATTTCTTATTTAGCTCGACCTAAAATGAGTAGCAATATGACGGAATTTTTAAATGAAGACCTTAAATTATGCCTTTTAGGACAAATAATTCGTTTTAAGTCTAAATGAACACGATTTTGTATTTTGTTGAATAAAAATTGTAAGTTTAAAGCCAACCAAAGAGGAGCAAAACTTCAATGCGATACAAACAATTAAAGCAAAAATGGTGATTTCAGGTATTTCACCTTTTTGAAAGAAACTGCATTAGATTTTCTCAAAATTTCCTCTACATGGAGTCTAGACTCGTACTAGACTGGTAATTTTTTGAAAATTTTCGAATTTACAGTTTTTCTAGAGTTGAATGATGATGGCGCTGTGCCAACAACGGTCCAAATTCGTCATTAAAATATCTGGAAATACACATGGTCTGGCACATTAAAATTAATCTCAATCGATAAACGTCCAACAAACACGATCAAAACAACTGTTTGTGTAGTGGTTAGGATCAAATTCTAATATGATACATGGTTCATGTCGATATCATTTACTAGTTACACACACATCTCGTCTAACATTAATGGATGCTGCCTGTTGTTGGTTGGTCTATTTCTGGACGACAAGAGTAGCAGCAATATACGATGGATACGATGATGAGATTACCGATTACATTCAAAACATACAAACACTGATGGACATTATAATGCCGATATGTTGTTTGTACTTCAATGATAAAGCACTAGATTACAATTTATGATGATACACAAACAAATAGTCTATTTACAAATTTACCAAATTGAAAAAAATCGCTTTTATAAGACTGTATAAGATAGTGGAAATTATGCGCGAGCAACAAGTGGCGAAATTAATAGCCGCCGAATCACCACCAATTGAAGCATTTATAGAGAGAAATCGCCCTTAATCAACCCTTGTACGGACGATACAAGGGCTTATATAGGTAGAATAGTTAAATATTTATCTAGATAGATGAATCTAAATGTTTAAACAACGAGTCATCATCATCATCATTAAGTTGTTGTCAGAATTGACATGTTCTATCGTATTAATAATGCAACAATATCAACTGATAACCTTCTATAAAGATAAAGGGTTGGAAATGCATATATAGTCGGATAGGTCAGGGATCGATGCTTGTTTATTTTCTCAATAACGTCTTCTTTTTCTTCACCATCATCCGATGATAATTCATTTATTTTATCCTGAATCTGTCATTATAACTGGTATTGCAGGAAATATAATAACGATCGATAAAATTCCAGCGAACTTGATAATATTCGTTCATTATTTTATTAGTATTATTATTATCATATAGAGGATGGTAATAAATGAGATTAGAGATGGAATTCATCAATATTTATACATCAGAGATGAATAAATCGTTTGATATGATTTGTTTTTCAAAAGGATAGATTGATTTTCCACATTTTACGTATAAATTTTTATCGAAAACACCACAAATTCTCCTATAAAAGGGCTTGAATGTCCCTATTCTATTCTATTGTAGATTAGACCGACATTTATTTAAATGTAAGAGTTTTGCTTTGATGTAAGTAACATGAAACAAATCTGAATCTGATTGTTGAATTATACCATTAACATTATCTAAACATATTACATCAACAAAATGGGTGATATATCAACAAACACATGGGTTTTTAATAAAAAAAATCCACACACACATGAACAGCAGACAATAGGAATAGAAAAGGCAACAGATATTCAATAGTGATAGTTCAACAACGACCATATGCTTTCGACAAGTTATCGTTTACTACTTTTACCTGTTAGTAACGCATTTTCGTCTACAATCTCATACATTCAATCCGGAATCTCATTAATAAGCAATCGCATTGTCGGCTATGCGTGACATTGTATGGATATTACCTGGGCTCTAGGCTAAGATTGATAACAATTGATAAAAGTCTCTTTACCGTAGTAGCTGTAGTAGGTGACATAATACATTTACAATATAGGAAAAGTAAGGCCTCCAAATGGTCATATTTTAATCATAATAATAGAATTACATCGTAAAAGTTGAAGCTTTTGTGCTATAAAATCGCAACTGGCACTTTTGGCCATTTTTTTAGAGGCAATTGTGGATAGAATTTGCAAATTTTGGAATTTTACAGCCAATTCAGCGGATTTTTTGATAGGCAAATAGCTTAAATGAGAGATTTCGAGGTATTTCCGATTGATGACTCTTCAATATTAAGTTTGATCAATTTTGAAGACGTCATTTGGGCTTATAACTCGCAAATTTTAACACAAATTGGTTCTATTAGATTCTATCTAGTTAGAAAATTTGTCACTTTTGAAGGCGTGATTTTTACATTTTAGAATAAATAAATAAATTGGCTTACAATTTGTAAATTTTAAAAGCCCAATTCATTAACTTTCTGATTGTTAAATAGCGAGAGATCTTGATGGATTCTTTAAACGTAAATTGCGTCTACTAGTTTTAATTTTTAGCACTTTTGGTCAATTTTGTGCTTACTACCTGTAAATTTTGAAATTTTATCAGATTTTCTGATTCTCAAATAATTGAAATAGATCTTGATACATTCCCGATCCATGTTTTTTCCAGCGTTTCCCTACCACAAATTGACTCCACTGGATTTTATCTAATTGGAAAATTCTATTAATTCGTTAAGATAACATTCGGTACATACACAAACATAAAACTGTTTACTAGCGAACAGTTACACCTGTTTCTTTTTTATCCTCCTCTAAGATACCGGAAAGACAACCTATAAGCAGGTATTAGATAAGGGTTAATTTTCTCTATTATATCTCCTCTATTTACGGTTATTAAAAACTAATAAACATCATTAAAGGCTAGTTAAAATTTGTTATTATTCGGATAGATTGTGCTGGTACCTGTGTCTCTCTACTTTATAATAGTCCTTTATTTTTCTTGCAATAATGAAAGGATTATAGAGAAATCTTCAACATCTGTTAATAGAAAATTTACATCATTCGTGTATTTGACGGAAGGTGAAAAAAATTGTAAAAACAATAGGATAATAACAATATTCATTCGAACAATCGTAATTCTTATATTCAATTTCCATAAGCTTCACACGATTTGCATAGTTTGCAATGTTATAATATGGAAAAATAGAAAAAAATAAATAATGATGTATATGTTTTAATAATGCAGTTAATCTGAATATTATCAACAAGATCAAGACATTCTCTCGTATGTTTCCAATTTATTTCCAAATTAATTAATTATAATTTGTTTTTCTATTCCATTTTTGTATAAATTAAATTTTCCAACAAATTAAGGTTACAAAATATTAATTATATCCTAGAAAAGGCCATAAAATTGACATTATTTTGATAACAGTAGCGGTCTGTTTGATTGATTCTGCCACTAATAATCCGTCAATTAACACAATTTTTCGTAGAATTTGAGCGAATGGGGCTTGATTAAAGCAAATTGTTGCGGTTAATTCTCTATTGTTATATTTAAAATCGTATTTTAGTGTATAATTTCGATACAAGGCGTAATTTAGATTAGTCTCTTCATGTAGATAATCGTAGTCGTAAAGTCAAAGATTACATTTTCAAGGTAAAATATTTTTCTACCATCAATCAGTAATAGCACTATAATACATTTTTAATTGTGATAAACAAATTGTTATCAACGTTTTATAATGGATATTGTCTATTATTTATCGGCAACCGTTTATTGTTATTATGTAGCGAATTTGGTTAGTCTTGGGGGTAAAAACTCGAGATCCGATTGGAATTATTGGGGGAAAAGTAAAGGAAATGAGATAATCCAATGGAGAGAATATCGTGTGTGTATATACAGTGTATTACTTCTTTTTGTTGTGTTCTTTTATTTTTCCATTCGACGAATAAATTAGAATTTATTATTTTCGATACGGTTTTATCATGGCACCTTCTGTTAAATTATACATGCAATTACCGGACTTATTAGGGTCTGATTATATTCATGCCCGACCTTGGTACGATAAAAAGATCTCACTCCTCATGTTCATTTGCATTTATAAATATTCCGCGATAGATTGTATCTGTGTTTGTTTGATTAGCGGATTGTTTTACTTTTTTTTTCCTTTCATTTACTTTTATCGTTTTAATTTATCACCCGAAAGAACTTTTTCTTGTTCTTTATTCTAAAGGAACGGTTTAATTGAAAAATAAAGATGCAAACTCTTTTACCTTTACGATGTTCGACGGTATCGTTACGGAAATCCAGCGGCAGTTTCTCGTGTGGATCACCTGAAAGTATACAACGAAAAAAATAATGAATTACCAACGTTTTTCACAGACAATAAGGGCATTTTGCCGGAAACCAGGATCGTAATGGATCCGTAATGGCTCTGGCACTAGATTTTCTTCGATACCAATGTTTAATGGACGATTTTTCATTTATTTTTGAACCGATTGAAATGATATTTGGAAAATTTAAAGCCCTGGCTGAAATCTGCGCGTATTCGTCCTGCTCTGCCCGGGTTTGCCGGAAACCACGTGGATTTGGTTGAAATTATGCAACTTCCAGGCCGTCATCTCCACCTACACAGTTTCTGTTTGAAAATTTATTTAGATTTTTCAATAATTTGTTGGCTGTTATTTGTAAATCCGGCTTCGCCCACACGCTGTTTCTAAAAGTTGATCGTTTATTGATAATCGATTCAATCGTCCGTCGATAACGTTAAGCTTAATAGGTATTATTTTACATATAAATTGTGTTGTAACAGGCCATTATCGGGCATGAAGTAGATGTAAGTGGTATTGTAAACTATGTGACAAATGGTATATGTATTTATACCCATACAGGAAAGAGAAGACTGATTGAATATGTAAGTAACGTTAATCAAGATGGAACAGATCGCAACAGAACTTGAACTGTTGTTGTTTTATGAATTGAAGATTGTCTGAATTGATAAAAACGAACCAGATTTTCTTACCTCAGGGCCTTATAATCATGCACAAAGATATGTTTTATTTATTATAAATATATTTATTCTATGCTAGAATATCTAATCTTTAATCGCATGGAACTTTTTAACAATAAGATCTTTGTGTGTTTGGCCATTTTCAAAAAAACTGCAAATGAATTCAAAATTAAAAATCAATAAGAAGTCTTTAAAGAACTGTGACACACTTTAATTAACAAGAAAAATGAAAAGCATTACCGATAAGCTATCAGTTTTATGTAGTTTCACGGGAAATATGATGAATCAAGCGAGTGGAAAACCCAACTTGACAATATTGACTAAAATTACAAAATTAATCAACATTTACGATACAGATTAGCTTTATATACGTTCTTTTATTTCCCCCAACGTTCGCTATGAGGTGTTGTACAATTTTCGTTCGATTGTCGCCGCCGCCGCCGTTACCGCTACTACTTTATCGCATTTTGCTCGGATTGGCTGATGTGCTGATGTATTTCACCAGATTTATTAAAATAAATTGAAAGCAACGGCACGGTTATATTCTATGTAGATAAGTAGAACTGATCGTGGTGGCTACCGTCTCATTTCCTGCTTGGGAACCGATGCTGCATCGGTTCGCTCCTGGTCCTCTCCAGTCCCGTCGACTTTATCTAACTCTACACTACCCACCATTACTCACCGGCATATTCCGCATAAATCAACCCCATGAAAACGTGCATACATCCATATATATGTGTGTTTGAGCATGTGTGGGTGGATGTTTATGATGTCTGCACCCTATTAGATAGTGTCACATAGTCGCAACATCCGCCCCTCAAAGATCCCCTTCGATATTTACATAAATGCCACAAATCTCAAACTACAGGTGGCTGATTCCTAGATTTACTAACTTCAATATTTTTCTATAAATTTCTTTAATACAAGAGTAGAATTCCGATGCTTTGTTTTCCATTTCGAATTCGGCTTCGTTTCCTGATCAAGCACTGTGCCGTGGTGGCGGTTAAAGACAGGCCCCTCGACCGCCAGGAAATGAATTTTAGTTCGACCGTGCGTATGGAATGCGTTATGACTTTTGTTATTTTAGCCGAATTCGCAGCCCATACAATCCAAATAAATCTCTACAACTCATAGAAGAAGTAGAGAGGCGCTAGAATCGCCAAAAAAGGCATGCAATTTGCAGAATTATATCTCAATTTTCTAGTAGAAGAAAATTTGTTGATTGTTTAAATATTGACACAATCTAACACGATCGTTTATTTGAAAAGAACATTGAATGATTTGATTGTTCATCGTTGATATTAGTTGAAATTTTTACAAATAATCCCGTATCGGCCGAATGATATTGATAGGTAATTGGTAAGAGGTAATCGTGATTGGATCACAGCAGTAGTCCTTTTGTTAAGATCGATTTTAAATTGAATTTCTGTCGACGCTGTGTGTGTGCAATGCCACATCATCATCATAGCCCTGTTCTGATACCTTTTAAGTGTCCTTATCCGTTCATCTCTCTATAAACACGTATTAGAAACACCAACCTGACTGGAGAATATTTACAACGAACAAGACAAATTATAGAAAAGTTTATAAAAATCTTCCGATTGGCCTTGAAATAATAATTTGTAAATCAAGATAAACAGTTTGATTCTCATTCTATGGAAACAATGCGGTAATCAAGGTTTTAAACGAGAGAGATGCCTATCGAGAAACCAGTGGACCATTGAGTTGGTTGCTTGGAAAAGAGGTCAAAACATAATTTACATTGATAGATTTTTCGTTATTTTTTTACATAAATAACTACAAACATATAAACAAATCAAGTTTGGAAGACGAGGGGTTGCGGTGGTTGTGATACGATCTGAAGAAGCTTTTTTTAAAAAACTCCACCACCAACTTTAGACTAAAGAATCATTAAGATAAAGCCAAGCAGATTAATGGAAAACTGTAGCGGAAAATTTCATTGTAAAAATTACACTACTTTATATCATTTTATGATAAGTCTAAAATATCACTTGCTCCAAGGTATACTAACGACGATGGAAAAAATTACAAAAATAATTATATTCTTGAAAAATGCCGCATTACAGGCCATATTTTTATTGTTTCGCTTTTCCCGTTCGAGATGGCTTTAATGCGACTTTAAGTTTCCATTTAAACGTTATTATAATTACATTGTTGTTGATGATGATCATTATAAAGAATAAGAGAAGAAAAAGGGATGATTCTCTATAATTGTTGCCTTTTTTCGGTGTATAATTCAGCTTTCTATTATGCGAAACGATTAGAAACTTTTATTTGTTGATAATTTTACGGCCTTGTCGTCGCCATTTGCCGGAAATATAACAAATTTATTATATTAAATATAACCATAAATTAAATTTTAAACGTGCTAATTAGGGCTGCTGCAGGAATAATATAATTTTTCTTTATAATACAAAAAACCTTTGCGTTCATTTTGATGTCAACAGTGACCCTGTTTACATCAAACGATAATCAAGTTCATAACTTAATTAGGGAACTATTGTTAGAAATTGTATTCAAGAAAATTTGCAGTTTGTTATTTAAATACCCACCAACAGTTGGTAGTTTCAGATGATTGAATTTTCTACAAACCGCGTGTTTTCCTATCAAAAATTTCTGAGAGCAAGAAGCACAACGCACCAGAAGAGTAATTAAAGTCGTTTGTTTTAGTAACTTTTTCTTATGTTGGCACTGATGCTGTTAACTACGAATATTGCCGTTTACAACACGTTTACATCGTTAAGTAACAATAAGTGACCAGTTTAGTTATCACTAGATGTAAACGGGTTCAGTATCCAATCGGTGTACAATTTGTACCGTCGCCATAAATCCCTTGAGTTAGTACAGGTGTCTTAGAGCATGAAATATGCCTTTTGAATGCATATAGTAAGGTTTGAAATGCATAAATTATAAACGTTTTCTTTTCTTTAAAAAAATAGAAACGAATATAATGTAAACTTGCGTGTCTCTCACATTTATTAACATAAATTTGATAAGCGATATTCGATAAATCCTGAAGAGTATCTACAATCTAAATAAATATCTTTACACTTTTTTATTCTGTTTTGTTTTAAAAATTGTATAAAATGTTTAAAGATATGGTAGATGGTCGCAACTGGTCTCTCACTTGAAGACATGAAACGATATGATTTGATAGTGGCAAGAGAGCAAGGACACATTGGAATTTAATCTTTTGCTTTAATGGTATAAATTATTCAGTTTTTCGATAAAGTAAATAGGTAAAACTCATTTTATATAATCTTCAGTTTGGTTTTGATAAAGGCGCTATTTTCTAAATTGTTTTCGTCTATCTCGGGATATCAGCGTTAATTCACACCCATAACACCTCAATAATTATGAATATTTATAATTAATTAGAATTATTGTTTAATTATGGTCGTTAATTATTCCACTATTGGCTGAAGGAACCTGTTTTTACACTTTGATTAATTGAGTAATTATCGATATACAAGTGGTGATGGAGCAACAAAAAGCGCTTTAGAAGCGTTGTAATTTACAAGAATTGAATTCGTTGTCGATTGTTTTTAGAAAACATACGAAATTCATACAATTTCCTTTTAAAATAAATAACATTGGCGGAAATCGACATGTTATAATCCAAGTCTCGTGCTCTAAACATAATCAAAGTCGATTTATTTGCTCGGGGCGGTGGTGGGTCCCGTCACCGAATCACCACCTTTCTCAGCACTCAGTCTGTCATTATAAATCTGTCAACGTGTCTAATAGTAGAGGAATCATTGCAATTCTGCCGTCATGTCTTGCTCAAAAATGGTGGATGTTTCACCACCACCACCCCCATTATTATCAGTTGCTTTATGATTTTGTATAAATATGCAGATTCGTTCCCATTTCGTTTACGATCTGTTGGCGGAAGTTGCCGGCATCTACAAGAGATGTAATATCCCGCTGTCTCTCCTCAAACTGATTAATGATGGAAACGATGACAAGATTTTACAAAATCAACATTCTACACTCGCCGCCAACCAAACGACAGGAAATTATTGCCGAACGAGAACCGTTCTCTGGGTAACATTTCGTAATTTATTATATTGTACGAGTACGTTACAACTAATTATGATATTTAGTGGAATTGTTTAGAATTTTGGAAATATTGAAAATTTCAGGTGTTTGATATAAATATGGATCAGGTCCCGGACATTATTTACCGAACTACTCTTGGAACTACGTTAAAGATTCAAGATATCATGTTTGGAACAATGCCGGATACTCGAAAGTTCAGTATTTGATAAATTTTCAAGTGATTAGAACTTCCTTTACAGATATAGATAAGACCGACCATTATAAAGACTTTGTATATCCGCATTTCAAATCATCTTGATAACAACAAAAAAATTATACAGAACGAAATGGTGGAATTAAAATTAAAAATTAAACAATAATGCAACTAAACAACAGATGCATCAATTCTCTTAAATGGACTTTCAAGGTTTTCAAATTGTACGAATAGTGTTGATGGATTATCCGTTATCAGTCAGATACATCTGTCTATGTCATCGCATATTGTCTGGAACTGCAACTTTTATCATTTCATAATTATAAATATAGACCGTTATCGGAACGCTGAAGGAATATTTTAACAATTTTTGATTAGTATGGAAAGATAAACAAGAAATTTGTTGTAATAAATTCGTATATCTCGGGAGATGTTTTCTTATGAATTATTACGTTTCAGGTTGCATTGGTGGCGGCTTTGTATGTGCGTATTTGTCGGTATCTTGTCGCCGGTTTGGTCCGTTTGTTATCATCCCAGGATCGTTGTGGGTGTGTTAACGATACTGGTTTTTGCCTTTTGCGATCCTTTGGTGTTAAGGTGTGACTTGACTTTCACGTATGCATTAAAAACAAATACCTTACAGTTGGAATTATAATAAAAATAAATTTGTTTTCAGGAAAAATTATTAGAATCTAACAACAATAAAAATAAAACCGTTCGAATTTGTGTACGTTTCTGGTTTTATTACGGCTTGTTATCGTGTCGGCAATCGTTATGAAATAAAAATGTTATCTTAACAAAATTTAAAATAGTTATACTTTTTATCGTTTTATTACAAACTTGAGGCATTTCTTTCTTCTGCTATCAAAGAACAGATCTATCGCTATATTTTAATTTTGTTTCTTTCTACTTATCAACAAATCTGTCCCCCATATGTATTTGTTCGAGTTCTTTTTCCTAACTGTTAGTGATAGTTTCAGTCACGAATATTCGCAGTCGATATGGTTTGATTTACTCAAAACTCGGACACTTCCACCGTTACGCTCAGGGCTGTCACTAGCGCGCAGGCACCGGAGCAGACTGCTAACTTAGGTGCCGTGGGCTAATAGCATTCCGGGGGTTGATGCAATTAGCCCAAGTTTGATTCGTTAAACAACAAAGCACTTCTTTATTTTGGTTCGTTTGAGGACGATGGAGATCCTGTAATTGAAGCCTGCTTAAATCGGCTCTTGCTCAGGCAAAATTAAATTTTACCAGTGGGTAGTGTATAAAAAAGTTCACCCTGGGGCAGCAATATCCCGTGACGGCTCTGTTTCCATTAGTTTTCATTGGAATTAACCGAAACCGCTAATAACAATATTGACATGACTAATTTAAATATATTTTGACATCTAAATTTGCTACACATTCGAATCTAATTACCGCATGGCAGTAGTAGAAGCGCACCACATTACCGCCTGTCGTTAGTCCGGACAGCCAGTCATCAATTATCTCGAATTTCAAAGACTTTATTTCCAGTGGATACTTTCGGAAAAAATTTAAACTTACAACTTGACACAACATCTCAAAGTTATTGATGATTCTAGCTGGTTGAATGTCAAGTTAATGGCTGTTTTACGCCACCCATTCGTATATATACTCTAGCTACTGAAAAAAGTGCCTAATCGTCGGTCGACAAACCGTCCTAAAACTAGACACTCCATTCTTTGCGGTTGGTTTTTGGGTGAGCTTTTGAATCTCGTTCGGAGTGTGGCCAGTTTTTGTTGGACGAGACTCATTAGAGGATCGACGATGGGACACAACTACGGTTAACAAATGTCGTGCTGACAGAGCACGGGAAACGTCATAAAGCTTACTTGTGTGTGTGTTAGTTGTATCAAAAGCTTGCTATTAATCTTGTCAACACTAGCGCCCGGTTTAGACACGGTAGGGGTGCGTTAGAGTAGTCGTGCGGACTGCATATTGAGTACGATTTACTCGTCTTTAAACGGAACAAATCCGATTGTGAACTATCGTGCCGTAATTACAAAAAATTGACGACGATTCGCTTGTTATTAGGAAATAAAAATGCGATATAATAAATATAAATACCAATATTGTTGTTATATATCATTGAAAGTAGTCGTTGTTATAGTCCCAATGTACAGCCTGCGGACCCCGTGTTATATATCAGTACCCAGGATCGCCCATAAAACATGTCGATCCTGCTTTGTACAATATTAGCGATGATATTGCTACACTACACTAACCACCTGCTAACTGATTCAGTTGCGTCTCGATTTGTAGTACTGGCCTGTTGTCGACTGGTAGTATTTATCGTCGCATCCTTGCTGAAGAGATTTACTGCCGTATGGACCTCCAGACTAGAGCGACGCCAGTTGATTCATATTTTTTCCACTCTTTCAATTTTAATCTTTCAACACGATACGATATGATTTTACAACAAAATCGTATTCATTCCTATACTAACAGAACAGGTCAAATCGGTACGTCGTCACTTGATTTCCTCAATCTGTTATCAATAATGGAAACTTTCTAATTTCGAGACAACTTGACTTAGAAAGCTCAATTTTACAATAGAACATTTTCTATTATCATCTATCTTATATCTTTATCATCTTGCACGACATTGGAAATGTCACCTAGCACATTTATACATTTTGTTGTTGTTGTTAATTAAGTGTACAAGCAAAAAAAAAAACGACGTGTTGTTCCAAGAATCCAATTTGAAGCTGATCGAAATTCCGTAAAGACTTGTCGTGATCAATCAATCATTTATGTAGGCTGATTGTGCAGGTGTTTGGCCTTTACAATTTCTCCAATCTATCGAAACGATTGGTGAAGATGCTAACATACCGACAACACGAAAGAAAAAAAATTCGGGGGCGTCATCGCGATGGTATTGTTTGTTATATCAGACAACACAGCGTGTCTGGCGCACCTCATTCTCTCTCACTAATCAATTGCAATCTCGGGCAAACAGCCGATGGGGCGACTATACTACAACATAGAGGGTTAACGCGCACACACACACACAAAAACCAAACAGAGAGAAAGAAGATGAACTAGCTGTGTATTCAATATTTTTATCAGATTTGCGTATTCTCACGTTCTCCTAGTTCGAGGATGAGTGCGAGATAACTGTATGGTTACAGTTTATCTATTGCTGTTTGTTTGCTGAAATTAATTTCAGACACAGTCGGGAGATTGCTCATTAATCAGAGAAAAACAACAAGAGAGACAGAGAGAGGGATTTTGATGAGTTCTACTATTATTAGATAGATGTAGTTTGTCGGAAAAAAGGAGTGTATACAACAAAAAATTGATTAACCCAGGACAAGAATATAGAGGGGTTGTTGATAGCATGTATGTTGTTTGTAAAACTAACATTTATCAAACAAGGTTTTGTAGTAAAGACAGAAAAAAAACAATAATGGAAAATATGAGCAAAAACTTTACACTACTAATTACCAGTCATTATTGTAAATAGCAAGAAATTCTTTACAATGATAACGACATGGTTTTCATAAAGCTCTATTTTAATTGTAACAAATTACAATAGCAGATAACAGGATGCTTATTATTAGTATCGCCAGACATCAAAAAGTTATGATGATTTATATCTTGTTGTAGTGATCTATTCAAGGATCACACTGTTGATTATAAATATTTATAACCGTACAGGATGCGATTAGATGAACGTGTAATTAGCAAAATATCAAATTGTATGTGTATAAAACTAGAGAGTTTATATAGCGAGCAGTTAAAATATTTTACGATCACTCTAGCCAAATTTGGACCTCGTAGCTCATTGGGAAGTTAGTCAAAAATGCTCGTTTTAGATAATGTTGCGATTTTCGAAAACGAGCTCAACACTTCAAATGACAGAATGATTTGAGAATGCTCCTACTTTTTTCGTCTTTTTCTAATGAAATATTTCCAAAATTAAACATAACTTATGAAAATTTGACCCAAATGCTACTTTCTTCTAAAATTTTGATTATGACTATCTAAAACGATGGAATGTTTTCAAAATAAAACAAATTTTCGATTAAAATTCTCAAATTTGGGCTAAAAGTGCTAGATTTTCCAAAATTCCTACCAAAATGAATCATATCAAAACTTTTTGATTAAGTCGAAGTTTCTCATTTAAAAATCTTAAAATTCTAGAGCAAAAGCGCTATTTTTTCGAATTTTGACTGATCGTCTAGAGCCAAGAAATATTTTCTAAATAGAGTAAATGCCCCCAGACTGACACCCCTGAAAGGGTGCTTTTCTAAGGTCCTGCAATATTTCTCAAAGTGGCCATCAAATAATAGGAGTTCGCCAAGAACGCTCTAGTTTTAGTTCATCACCTCTGTATTACAACAAAGCGAAAAAGACAATAAGATTTTTTTCAGGTTTATCCACACCTACAGTGATTGTCGTTGTCACTTTAGAAAAGAAGTTGTGGTAATAATCAGAGGTAATCTTGAAGCCAAAGTCGCCCACTATACCCAACTGGCGAACAGAACGTACAAGTTAAAGTAACACGACTGGCAACAAACAGCTGTAGATGTTGTGCAAAAGAACAATACGAAACAATCTTGTCTATATATTGTTACAAGATACAAAGTGCAAATAATTTGTAGCCACAACCAGTGATGTATGAATTCGAGCTTATAAAGTAATCACAGCCTTTGCGACACTCCTAGAATTTACTGGACACGTTGGAAATACATTGAAACAAAATAGTTATTATTATTCTTCCACTGTTACATCGTAGATTAGTTGAAATCAAAGGCAATGTGAATAGACAACAACGATTTGCTTGCCCCTATTATCGAGTTTTGTGTAAAATAGACATTTTACAATTTTCCCAGTAATTAGCCATTTGAATGGAACTTATCAGAAAAGATAGTTATATATAGGGCAGGCTATTTAAACCATTAACGTTACTATCAACTTGAAAGTTTTATTACATTAAAAACCATAGCCAATCTTTTAACTGACTTTACACACTTATCGCTCGATTATCAACAACAACCAAGACCTATAATACCATTTTCCTTATCAACGATTCAACTTGATTTCTTACATTTATAAACTACTCCAACTTACATATAATTACACAATGTCTTGCGATACGCAACAATTCAATTAACTTTATAATTATGTTTTTATAGATACAAAAATAAAAGGAATAACTACAATAATTTATCGTTTAACAATTTCCCACCGAGGACCTCGATTCAATTGAAGTCATCATCAAGTTCGACCGGAAGATTGTACCAGTTTTTCCCCTCTCTTTATTTATTCTTCTTTCAAACACGATTTCCATAACATGCATCCACTAATTGATTCAAAATTCACAAAGTAGTGGTGTAATTTAAATGAGATATCAGATTGGATGTAGTCTTTAAATAGTTTTCGGTAATAGAATTCACACGAAATTTGTTTAGTTTCTAGTATACTGTTAGAATTGTTGCAGTTGAATTAGAAAGACAGCAGGAAAATTTCCAATGCATACAGGAATTAAAAAATTGCTGGAAGCTGGAAATAAACATAGTGTAAGAATAGTTTTAAAGACTAAGAAGCTAAGAGCGTGGTAAATGGGAAGAAATAAGAAGTCTCTGGAGTTATTCTATAATTTCTCACATTTGAGTCTATTTTCCACCGTATCTCAGCTTCTAAAGCTTTTTGTAAACTTATCAGAGTTTCTAATTTGGGTTAAACATTGTTCCTCTGAGGTACTTTTGATACAATTTAAGAAGATGTAAGAGAGTCTTAAATCTTCAGCATTGTTCTGTGAAAAGTGGCCTTAAATTTTAAACTCTCAAGAACAGCAGGAAGGTGAATCACTTCTGAGGGCATAAAAGATGGAATCTTTGAAGTTTTTAGCGAGTAGAACTAAAAAATTACTGGAAATAAATAGGACTTTTTATTGTATCCGAAAGAGTTGAAAACTTAGAGCCAAATATGAATGACTTTTGGAAAAGTAAGAAATAGTACCTTGGGCAAAATCCGAGTTTCTTATTATAGTAAAATTCTTTATGATTCTGCTATTTTGGACTAAGCTTTTTCTCTCAGAGGCCTTGCATTTTTGATAAAATCCAGGAGACTAATTATTAACGGGATTTTAACTTTATGATTTAAAGAAGTTGAGCCCAAATAAGAGGTGTAATTTTTGAAGAAATAGTCCTTGGTTAGAATCCTGGACTTTATTATGAGGCAGATATTCTTATTGTTCCATTTTATACTCTCTTAGGGCTTCAAATTTGGGCAGCAATTCAGTATTTTTTATAAAATTCGGGATGTTATTTAAGGGAGTATTTCTTATTTCTTCGGGAGTGATATGTGTGAGAAAGATAACCAATTCAACTACATTTATATAAAAAAAATCAATCAAATAATGTGATTCTTATTGTTAGTAAAATTTTTACTGTGAAATCGGTTTTTTCCTGTTTTTATTTTGTAGTACCTATATAGTAAATAAACAATCATTATCTATTATGTATTCAATTCTTTTGTTTAAAATTAAATTTTAATAATACGCACAAAAATGAATTAATTATAAAAAATGATAACAATAGAAACTGATTACTAATTAGTAATCAGATAGATAACAGTAGAAATTTCTACTGTTATCTATCAATAAAGGCATGGAAACAACAAAAAATAACTATGTTTTAAAGATTTTTTCTGTTGTTATTGAAAGTTAAAAATAGCAAAAATTGACCTAAGAATTGAACGAAATCACGCAATCTCAATATTCAAGATAAGAATCGAAAGAAATCTTTTGCAATTATTGTTATTAAATAGATGTAGGTGTATGTGTGTGTGGATAAAAATAGCGATATAATTTTTGATTTTCAAATTGTATCAAGCATTGCTAATCTGTTTCGAAATATCGACCAACCTCCCCCTCTTATCTCTCTCCTCTCCTCTCCTACAATTTTAAAATTATATCCATAATTATAAAACGCCTGGTATATTATAACCTATAGAGAGAGAACAGACAAGAAATAAAATACAAAATAAACATATATCTAATCAACATCACAATAAGTAATCTAAAATAGGCGTGGGTGTATCCACCCACTGAGTCTCGTAAACTAAGAGATAAAAACCGAAAAATAATCATGATGAATTAATGTTACAATGATAGAAATCTAAATGAATATTGCGAACGGAACGAAATGTACCAAATAACAACATGAGAGAATATTTAGAGATATTTTACAACAATTTATTCTTTTGAAATTCGAATATAACGGGCCAAACCTACTCTACTACAAATCCATGTCGATAGCCAAATAAAGAAATGACCATACTGGTTTTATCTAAATTATTTAAAGTGAAATTTCTGATACATTGATAACAATAGAAATATAGAAATTGATTATCATCCATCTAAAGAGAATTCAACGGAAATACCAAAAACGAACAAAAAAATATATCTAATCAATTGTCAGTTGGTGTAATATAGGGCAAAACCCAAACACTGATAACAATGCCTTTTTTGACATAAAACATTGATAACAAACCATATATCCCCCTAGTTTATTTCCAGCTTATTGAACACTTGGATTCTTCTCTAAATCGGTTAGAAATTCAAAAAAAAAAAAAACTGAACAAACCTCAGATGGCATCGACTTTTACAAAACTCACCCCTTTTGCGAGCCAATGGACATTATAGAAATATATCGATGATATATGTTCTGATAACAACAGGGACGAACGGATGTTAACCCTATCGAACGTGAGATACATGCCGATAATACTAGCAAACTAAAGGGGATGGAGAGCGATCCGAAAGGGTTGGAAAAAGTGATCGTATCGGAATCGAGACTTAAATATAATTACGTTTAATTTTATTCGAATTCAATGTTTGATGCGACATTTAAATCGCTTGTCCGTTGACAGTTTACCAATGGTCCGATTAGTAATACAACTAATGAAATGTCCACGACGATGGTTGCGATATATCGTCAATGTTGTTGATGTCGTGTTTTCTTCCTCTATTTTATTACGTTTACATTTTCTATACTGTATCGCAAATCTTCTTGTTGTTCAATTAGTAATTGAAGAAGACGATAGTTTATTGCCGTTTTCAACAAAGTCTCACGATATATCCACTCGTCGACTTTCCTCCGTTTTGATTGCCGAACTAATGGTCATTTGAAAAGAACAACAAAAAGTAAAACTTCAATAATGTAGTTAGTATATGACAAGCATTTACCAAGAAATAGTTAAGATGACAATCTAACGTTTATTTCAACTTCATAGAACTGGTTTTTCCTTTTAGTTTCAGTTGGAGAAGAGCTCAGGTTCGTTAGTGGAGAAAGAGCAAATTACAAATTACACTTTCCATTCGTCGTGTTTTTGCTCATTTAGAAAAATCTAACAATATTCCTCGGATATGCACAATATTATCATCTTGTCTTTCTCTAATAATTGCTGTGTAAATATTTTTATTGTTTCAATACATCATTATCTAGTTAGAATCGAGTCGAGTGAGAGTACAACGATCATCCCATATGATGCGGGAGGCGGGTAACCTACAGGTCGTGCTCAACGGGCGGAGCTCTCACTTCATGAAGCCAGATTGAACGTGCGTCTTGTTAACTTTCTGATTTATTACCAGATTCGTACCCTGTTACGTCTAATTTAGTAATAGCCCGATTCATAAAGTGTGTATTCCAACTAAAAGCAACAAGTCTTAATTGGTCCTCGTCAAATTTTAATAAACCAAAAACAAATTGTTCAACGATATAATTATTAAATATGGTGTGATTTATTTATTTAATTTCGGTATAAATAAGTGTCATCAGCAGGTGTAACTCTGTGTTCATGGCATGTAACAGGCAATGTAAACACGCATGTCGGGGATACCTGCAGCGTGTGTCGTGCAAGTCCTCACAGAGGACAACTTGTTGCCTGCCCCACACACGTACACACACACAAACCCCAGTTTAACACCAAAATCTACACGTTTATTACTGAATTATTATTGACGATTTTAAATGAAAAATTCATGAATAATCTCGCTCATAAGAGCCAAAATTTTCGAACAAAACTTAGCTTTGTTGTATCAAATAAACAACTCGGATTTTATCGGAACAAATCAAACATTCCAAACGTCTACCAAAATATTTCCTTTGTATATAAAAATAGTCTGGTATCTGTTACTTATCAACGGTCAAGATGTTAATCAGAAAGGGTGGAATAAATCTTGGCTCCGATAACAAATCTACAATCCACAATGAAGCCTCAAATTATCAGCAATACACCAAGAATTTAGCTCGAATAGAGGCCGAAAACAAGAAAATTAGAATTTTGGACAAATCTCGATAATACTATAAGGAACCAAAAAAATTTAAAAGAGCAACTTTAAGTGGAGATATTTGTTTTATGTCTTCTGGCTTTAAAATTTAAACTTTCAAGAACAAAGTGAATCATTTTTGAAGACATTTGAGGAAATAGTTCGTTAGATAGAATCCTAGAAGTTTTCAATGAGACCACCTAAAAAATTACTGGAAGTAAACTAGACTTTTTTGTTTCAAACTTCAAATACCAAAGAGCGTAGCAATTGGGAAGTAACTCACTATTAAAAAAATAAGAAGAAATAGTCCCTTGTACAAATTTCTTATTTTCTATGAAGTTCTATGATTCCTTACGTCTATTCTCCACTGTAACTCGGCCTTCAAAAAGACCCGTCGGGGCTCCTAATTAAGACTAAGTATCTTCCTCCAGTAGTCGTATATTTTTGATAAAATACAGGACAATATTTAATTATTCGGCATTGTACTCCGAAAATGGTTTAAGTTTGAAAGTTTAAAGGAGCAATTGGTAGGTGTCATTATTGAAGAAATAAGAATATCCCCTTGGGCGGATTGAATTTATCGGAACAAATCAAACATTCCAAACGTCTGCCAAAATATTTCCTTTGTATATAAAAATAGCCGGGTATCTGTTACTTATCAACGGCCAAGATGTTAATCAGAAAGAGTGGAATAAATCTTGGCTCCGATAACAAATCTACAATCCACAATGAAGCCGCAGATTATCAGCAATGTACACCAAAAATTTAGCTTCTTTCCAGCTCGAATAAAGGTTGAAAACAAGAAAATTTGAATTGCTGAACGAATTTCGATAAGCCAAAAAAATCCAAAACAACAACGTCCACACTTCAAGTAGAGACATATGCGTGGCCTAGAATTGCTCACATTAGGGAAGTTTTACTGTATTTAAAGTAAGGAAGAATAATTTACCATAGTTGTAAACGTAAAATGGTCTATACACGGTTTCATATCGTTAATATCTCATTTTCCGTACAGATAAAGTAAGCAGCTTCATGAAAATACAATCAACAAAACAATGCACATAATAACTGTAATGTAACATAAAATGCAATGTCATTTACGACTGATACATTTATTATTTCGAACACTTTAACGTTTGTATTACAGATAGAAGAGACAATGGATTTTAATGAAAAGCTCCCTTTTATTTTCTTCATATGTACGTTTGTCTATGATGAAAATAGGAATGTTTTTTTTGTTGAAAATGGGAAAAAATAAAATGAAAGGATGACAAGTAGTATAAAAGCAACACACATATGAATAAAAAGCTTGTTATAGATCGACATATAATGAGAAATCTTAATGGAAGATTTAAATCTGTTAAATTATCTTAACAGAGTAAAAGCGGTGGCAGTTCGAGGCCAAGAAAATAATAATAATTATTATCATTTATAATCGTTCATATCACATGGCATTACAGTGATCTTAATTTAATATTTTTTAGATAGATCAGTGAGTACATTACAGGTCATCGAACCAACAATAATTAATAAAAATATTTTAAAAAATAATAATAAAACACAAATTTTTGATAAATTAGAGATATCGAGTATTGATAACCCGTCGGAATCGATCAATTGTAAATTATTTATAAAACAATTCATGTCTTCTTCTATTATAAATAATTTAATTGTTATATGAAATTACAAAAAATAAACAAATTAATAATATATAATCAAAGATTTTATGTTAAGATTGCAATTTATTGATTCAATTAAAATTCAACGCTGTTCCGCTACTATTTTAGAAATTAAATTTATTATAATAAAATATATAAAACTGTTAAACAACAACACCTGCTCTAAACTATGTTGTTGATACTTTATTATACCCCCATCATCATCATCATTATGATCTCCATTATCACCATTTTTTCGATGATTAAATTATCATTTTATTATTATTATTATTATTACTATTATGCAAAATAGACATTAACTGTAAATAACTACGATCTGATAACCGATTGACTCTTATATAGCACGTGTCTTTATAATTGTGGACAATATTAAGAGATTTGAGATTTTTAAATTATATTATTGTGAAAATTATGATTTTCAAATTGCGCGCCGATAAATTAAATAGTAGGTAACCTCATACAAGCAAATTCCCCTACTATTGTTTAGTCTAATTTCTAACCTTACAATTTCAAACTTGAACACTACTCTTAATGGTGTATTTTCGCCCAATTTACTATTTTGAATGTTTCTACGTTTTGGTTACTAACTTGTAAGTGTTAGAAAAGTTGAGTTTATTAATTGTTAGAGATTTTTCAAACATAAAGTTGGATAATTTTTATAATATAAATGTGAGTTTAGTTCATAACGCATTTATTGTATCTTCGTTATTATAAGTGCATAAATTTATCGAAATAATTTCTGAAATCTTCGAAAAATGCATAAAATCTCAAAACGAATAAAAATAATTCAAATTTTTGAAATTCCAATGAAAATTAGTAGGGGAATTTGTTCGTATAAATTTGGCAACTTGTTTGAAAGGCGCGCAATTCGGAAATTACAACTTGGCCAATAGAGAACTGAACCAAAAACATCGAATTCTAACAATTAAAGATTGGTAAAGTGCATGATAATCGAAATTTTTATCGATATAAATTGCAAATAACTTCACTAAGAAGGTTGCCAATTGAAATTTGTGACAGAAAAAGAGAAAAGTTGATACTAACAGCCGTACCAATAGAAAATATCACTCTCTCTTTTGTCTGTTAAAATTATCAAATTAGTGATTTTTGAAACATTTCAGGATGACCTGAAATGTCATTTTGAAATTTTCTAATAGAAACGTGAATTCAGTTTACCACGCATTCAATCTTGCCCAATATTTGCATTTTATTGCACCAATTCACAATGCAATATAGCCAAAAGGAAAAAAATCTATCTTATTGTTTATAAATGCAATTTTCCAGTAACACCTCGAATAATTAATTTATTTATATCCCATTGTTTATTTGTCCGTATTTACAAATCGAATTGAAAAGAAATATTTTCAAATTATTATATTAACAATTTTAAAAATTATATAATATTTAATTGGATAGGACAAACATTTTAGTAAACTAGATATTCAACTTGTCAAATTAACATAAAACAATTAACAATTACTTTGAATCAACTAATAAAGATTACTATAATAATACTACAATGATTCCAACAATTTTTTAAACAAATATTTGATATTCTTTCAAGCCTAGTAGATTCCTTTAATTAAAAGAATTACATAAATAAAAACAATTAAATGTTAGTTTAGTAATTTGAAAGTATAATGAAACATGAATTTGATGTTCGAGTTAGCCGGAAATTTCATCTCGTTTTTCTAACAAACAAATGGGAGGCAAAAATTGATAATTTGATATAATAATTATAGAGTTAAATATCAAAAAAACGATAAAATTCCCGATGGCAGTGGATGTTTTTATCATTGAATGCAAGGTGGTAGATAATAATTAAGGCCCACATTTCGATATGCTGGTAGTTGGCTAAATTACAATCGACGAACTATAAATTTTTATTGTATTATAACTATATCCTGACTCATTGTGGCTATATTTACTGATTCATATTATTATCAGCAATTTCAACAATATTTCTTCATTATCTTAACAATTTTCCTTTTTTTTTCCAACAATTTATAATCAATATTACAATCATTGTCTATCAGAACCTTCCATTTGAACCTTATTGGTCAAAGTACATTAAAAAGCTCTCTCCATCAATAAAGATAGTGTACAGAAATCATCAATTCTATAGGAAAACAACCGAATTGATAATTTTTAATGATAATTATACAGATATTCTTTATTATTATTATTGATTCTGTTTACATCTTGTCGTAATTGAGCCAACAGTATAGTAAAGACACTAAACGTGTATCTATTGTTAAGAACTGTAGCTTCTTTTCAAAATACCCTCCAATGCTTGGTTGCAATTTCATATGATAAACGACAGGGTATTTTCTTCTTAAAAATTTTACTATTTGTATTAAAAAATTGGATCCAGATCTCAATATAAAACACTTTTTACACTTTTTTCATATGTTGGCACTATAAATCGACTGAGATGTAAACGGGGTCCTTGTTATTAGCAATAATTAGGAATTAATCACGTTGAAATCAACAACACCTTTAGAATTTGGGTGTTTTTTTACAACGAAACTAATTAAGAAATAATCCCAATTAAAATTTCGATATTAAAAATTCAAATGCGACAATTTTAGAAAGTTCAATTTATGCAAACCACCATCAATAGCAAAATTCATAGCTTAATATTTTAATTTAAAAACAATTCGCATAAATATTAATAGCGATAGAAATGATAGGGGGAATTAATAGAGATTCTATATAAGGGAGTTGTATATCCCCAGGGTATAGTTTTTTTTTTTAATCCTCTAATTTGATTCAAAAAAGAATTAACACGACCCGGCCTACGCTTCCACCATTTGTTCCTTTGTCGCAGGTGTTTCAATGTGTATAAGTTTACATTTTATTAAACAATAGAATGGATGTGAAACTATTTAATAGGTGCTGAACACCGTTTAACACTTTACAATACAAATTATATGAAGATAACGGTGTCCTTATCCAACAGGACCGGCTTAAGCCATCTTTATTTAATTTATACATCTCTACGTTTGTGTGGATTTTTAACAATATTTGTGATAAAAAAGACCCAACAACTTTCACTCTATTGTCCATTGCAATTAGGTAAACGAGGTCAAAAGTGCAGATAATAATCAGTGATAGTTATTTTAATAAATAAACCAACATCATCATCATCAACAACAACATCAACATGGTGAGTATCTCTTTGTGATTTATCTCGACATTAAAAAACAATAACGAGACATGTAGAAATTCTGTCTATATGTAATCATCGTATTATCAATTTTGACACTTGATCTTTATAAAAATCCAATAATTTTAGGTATAGAAAATAACCTTTTGTAATTAATTAATATTGGAACTTCCTGGATTCGTTCTATTATCGATGATTTATCGAAATCTTGTCGTGATAAAACTTATTATCGTATGCAGACAAAGTCAAAAACACCATAAATATAGAAGAATTGAAAACATTGTTATTTATTGAAAGCAAAAGACAAAAATATGCCGTTATCAAGTCTACGAATAAGATTAGATTTAATAGCTCCGTAGTCCAATTTAAATATTAATTATTGTAATAATAATGGACTTTACCGCCATTCAAGAATCGTTGTAATTAAATCGATCAAGATTTTGTATTATTGGTAAAGTATTTATAAAAATTGACCAAATTTCCTATGAATTTCAAAAATTAAAACTAGATTAGCAATTAATCATTTCCTAAGAATAAATCTAATTAAAGAATACTTTGAATTTTGAGCGATAACTTATCTTGGTGTTATATTTTTCAATCGATGAAAAAACCGGGTCCATTAGGGACATTTTTTCGGAATTATTTTCCAATTCTATAAATAATTTTCTTCGTAAAGCTTGAACAATAATTAAAAATGGATTCAACAACAAATAATACAAACATTGACACAATTACAGACTAATTAAAAAAAACTTTAATAAAGCACCTACTTTTCAACGGTTTGGGGTTGCTCTGTTTGCGTCTGGACATTGTCGTTCCCTCCACGAAAGCTCCCCTGTCTTAAAGCTGAAAGTCACATGGCACGAATATTGTGAATTATGTGTGTATATCTCAAAAAAAGCACAACTTTTCTCTGTGACTATCGAAATAAATCGACAACAATAAAGAGGAGAAATAAAGAACGAAACACAAAAGCACTGGACACCAACAAATAAAAGCGAATTTGAAAACAACAACAAATCAAAATTATAACAATAATAATAAATTATAAAATAAAGTTTACAATTGGACCGTTCAATAACGATAATTCATTGTAATTGTAGTTTTAATTTCGTCCAGGGGTGAATTTTTGACAGTTCACGTGCGCTTTCCTGGCCTAGCAGGATTACGAAAATCTCGGGCTAATGCACAACACCCTCACAACGTTACGGAACCAACTGGCGTTTTCAGTCACTGTGTGACTCACTAAAGTTTCTTATTTGATTGTTGCGCTTGGCGCGCGCACACTCAGTCAAATCTCGTTGAAATTTTTCCAATGATTTCAATGTGAAATTATGGACAATAACGGTGGAAATTTTGATTTTCTTTCCAAGCGACTTTCCAGTAATCCTCCCCCAATTCGCACCGTTATTTGTATCGTTCTTTCTGTACGTTATTGTACGTTCTTCCTTTTCGACAAGTTTTCGTCTCACAGTTGCTTTATCAACTGCAGTGTCTGTGCGACAACAAATAAAGTTCTTATCAAATTTGAAAGTTTTACAGGCATTTGTTCTTTTATCCTGTTTGTTCTTTTTACGCTCCTTCCTTTCTCAACTGACTGGAGGAGTTTATCGTTTTAATAGTCTAATAGAAATTTATTGATCCTTGTTGTTGTTGTTATTGTTGTCATCGGAAGGATTATAAAAATTTCAAATATTGGAATAAGAATTGATTATAAATTTATTTTGTGTCTGTTAGGTCGGTTCGGGGTCGATGCGAATTTCTATAGATGAGTGATTTTATGGAATTTTATCTCAACGAACTATTGTGAATTGGAGAGAAAGCTCGTAATAGATATCGAAATGATGGGAAATTCAGGAAAGAGCGATGTTCTTCCGATTATCAATGCTCTAAATATTGAACAAGAACCGACAAGGAATCTTCCGAACTTGAGTGAACGTTAATTTATTTAGTAGTCTTTCTTTGCTAATTAAAAATATTTTTAAACATTAAACATTGCAATTTTGGAACGTGTTTTTTTCGTATTTGTTGACCATTTGTTTACATATTTTTCCTCATATTTATTTTAAAATGATTCTCACAATCTATTTCGCGAAAGCGCTTTTCAAATTTTTAAGATTGTGGAAGCAAATTTGAAGTTTTCACATTTTTATTTTCCGGAAAATGTCTTAAAGATTTAGAAAGCGCCGTCATTTCGCTATATATTGTGTGGAAATCGTTGCAAAATAAACAATATTGGCCAAGAAAATTGTTAAAAATTACAAAAAACACTCGAAGATTTTCCTCTGTAATTCGGAATTTAATTGCAATTTTCTAAAAAGAAAAACACTCTCAGATACACCCAGAAATGCTCGTTCTAATCATGTTTTATTCATTTAAATCTATCAGAAAGCCAGCGAAAAATCGTGGATCAAACATTGGTATTTTTCGGGCCCTTAATGTGATAATACGTAAGCTACGTGTTTAATCATTGTTTATATAAATTATACTTTTTCTTAAACTTTTAATTAGTCATTCTATAATTCGTTGTTTGATTTGATAAAGAAACAACAGTGGTGCCCAACTGTGATAATAGCTGTATGAATCATTATTTCTAGTAAAATAAATGATATTACACCACATTATTATCGATATCGAAGTAAAATTAATTGGAACAATATCGTACAATGTTTGTTTTTATAAAATCGGCAATATTAAAGGTTCGTAATTAAGAAATTTCAACGTATTTGTCGAGACCAATGGTTAATTGATTGTTGATTGTTAAACAAAATTTATACAAACTACGTACAATAGTACAATTTTTTTTATTTAAACAAAGAAGGAGCGAATTATTATAGAAATACTACTGTGTGTACAACGGTATTTCATCTCACAATCGGCTGTGGTTTGGTTTGGAAGTGTCGTTGATTGCTTCATGTTTTGCTTGACATTAAGTGTCCGAACTAAGCTACAACGCTACGTAATCAACTGCGGAATGTACGCCCTGTAGGTGTTACTAATTGTTAGAATATTTTCATCGTCTAACGTTATTAAAAACAGCTTTATAGGGAAAATTACAAGGAGTGTAATCAAAATAGAAGACAGTCTTTGTAGAGGCGATTAACTCGAATTTTGTTGTTCTGCTCTCTCATCAATAATTTTCAAACGAGTTCAAATCTAAATTTCCAGATACTATTTTAATTACGATAGAAAAAAACTATGATAAAATCTATGATTAATTATTTAGACTAAACAAAATTGGATTAATAATTTATCGTAGTCCTTGTATGTCAAATCAAGTATACGCGTTTAATTAATTAACATTAGTTTTTTGGTCGGTTATGCGGACTTTTCCCCATTGTTAACCTTTAATCAAATGACATAGAAAATTGAAAATTATGAATTTTATGAAATTGAATGAAATATACAAATTATAGACATGTTGTAATAATCAATTATTTATCAAATTAAAGGAAATATCTATGCAATTTGCACAATTTTACCTACTTTACCTATCATTTCACCATTTATTTCAAGTATATGTATGATATTTACATGTCTAATAAAAACATAATTGATTTCCTATGTTTGTCCTTTATAAAACGAACATTATTATCGCAATAATAATAATAAGAAGAATAGTGATAATAGGTAATTGAATATTCATCATCTTCAACAATTATTACGATCTGATGTTATTTAAATACCAACGAAATTTAATTCGCAACATTTCCCCATACAAGTCAGATGCGATTACAACACAAAACCGATTATAATATCGAATAATTAACAATTTCTAATCAATTTTAACGACTACAATTCACATTTAACCCGTTTCGAACAGTAATTCAGTAATTTGGTGACAAAATCATTCAGATAATATAAAGTTTGAATTATCTGCCAACCTAACAGTTTAAAGACTAGTAACTTTTATATAGAAATGGATAGTAAAATTTGAATCCTTTTATTGGTACCACTGTTTAAATGACTACTCTTTTGTTTATATGTCCAAAATTAACCTCAAATTTATGTATTTGAGCATGTTGTGTTCTTTAAAGGCCGGCAGTGACGGACTGGGCCGCCGGGCAACCGGGCAAGTGCCCGGTGGGCCGGTGCAGCTTGCAAATCTAAAAGAATTCTTTTTATTTATTTTAAAAAAATCAATTAATTTTTTTCGCCCATATGTCTCAATGACGAATAATGCAATATTTATTTTATTACCCTGATTGCTCCTTTGTAATCGCATCACAATTTATTGTTCGTTTAGACATCTAGACTATGTCGATAACTGATAAAATTTGCTTAGATGTCTTGATGTATTTATGTTACCGACTAAAATCGACTAATTTTTGTTTTCTTTTCATTTCTTTATCTTAAGTGTCTCGCTCGAAGCAAGCTAGCCTGTCCTCAATTACATTGAAATCCCATAAGAAAAGTATTTCCAAAATCATTTGAAAACGACAAAAGATATCGCGGTGGAAAATATCTCACTCGATTCGAAATTTAAGCCTGTATCGCTAGAAGTGTGTTACATTTGAAAAATTCGATTGGTTTTTCGGAAAATTCCAAAAAGCAGCGTTTTTCAGGCAAAAAAAGGGTGTTATTTGTTCCAAAATCACTCTTTTAACAATCAATAAAATGAAACGAATCTTACATAGAGAAAAACTAGAAAGTTGGGGCTACCGGTCCAGGTAATTAACGTTCTGATTTTCTTTTATGTTTTACGGAAAACAGCGTCTAAATGAAGCAACTTTTTCGAAATAGCACATTCTAAGTAATTCAGCAGATGATGCGATGTGTATGATTTGTGACTGGCTTAAAAAGGGGAAGGGGACGATTTGGGCAGTTTTAGTATATAATTACATATTGTAACAAGCAGTTGATTATTCTATTACTTTTTTGTTTGTATGTTTTAATTAAAAACTATAGTGTTGTTGCCTAACTACATTTGAATATGGAAAAAGTATTAAAAGTTTCAAAACATAAAGGTGGTGCCGAAAAACTGAGAGAGAAGAAAAGATTGAAACGATTGTTAGAAGCTTCCAAATCTAGAAATATCAGCACAATGTTTAATACAATTCAACAAACACCCGCTAGTTGTGCAGTTGGTTCTATTGCTTCTTCTTCTTCTTCAATCAATGAACGAGTTGAAAATTCAGCAATTGATCTACCAATTGATTCTTTTTCTGTTGATAGACAATTAAAAACTTCTCTAGAGGTGAAAGAAAATGAGGATAATTCACCAAATTTTAAAAATTATTTTAGTAAGCCCAATATCCATAATCAGTATGATTTAGAAGATTTTTTCAAATATCATCCTATCCAAACAGCAAATGAAATGTTACCTTTCAACGGCAAGAAGGTATTTTTTAGAAAAAATGGTTCTTATAGAAAATGGGTAACCTTTTCAACTGAACTATCCCGATTGTTTTGTTCTTTTTGCATAGCATTTAGTAATTCGAACAGCGTTTTTGCTGTTAATGGTTTGAACGATTGGCGGCATGTCATTCAACGAGTTGAAGAGCATGAAGCAAGTGCTGATCATTGTAAATGTGTTGACATATATTTTCAAAATGTGGCAAAAACGGACACGTACGGTTTATTATTTACTGCCGAAAACAATTTAAGAAAAAAAAAAGCGCAAGAGTTTCGGGAAATACTAGAAAGAATCGTTGAAGTCATTAGATTTATTGGAAAGCAAGGCTTAGCCTACAGAGGTCATTCTAGTGAAGCTGCTTATACATTAAATGACGAAACTATAAATCACGGCAATTTTTTAGAATTGTTACTGTTATTAGCGAAATTTGATCCAGTTATTAAAGGACACATAGAGAAGTGCATAGAAACAAGCGAAAAATTCAAAAATAGCACAGGACGTGGTTCTCTTTTTACAATGATGTCGAAAAATATAATTAATCTTATTATTAAAATCATTGGAGATTTAATTAAAAAAAGGATTTGTGAAGAACTTCGTCAGGCCATTATGTTTTCAATAGAATTAGATACAACGCAAGACATTGATACTGAAGATCAGTGTGCTGTAGTTGTACGTTATATTCATGAAACTTGTATTAAAGAACGATTAATTGCTGTGGTAAAGTGTTGCTCTACGACAGGTCAACATTTGTTCCAATTAGTTGCAAATACTTTAAAAGAAAACAATATTGATATAAGTAAGTGCGTTGGAAGTGCAACTGATGGAGCGGCAAATATGAATGGCGAATATAATGGTTTTAAGACACACCTTGCTGCAATTTCTCCCAACATTGTACATACTTGGTGTTACACTCATGTGCTAAACTTAGTTGTAATAGACGCTACTAGTTCCATTATCGAAAGTAATTCATTATTTGAAACATTAAATAATTTAGGTACATTTTTTAAAGAGTCCTACAAAAGAATGGATGTTTGGAAAAGTTATGAAACAACAAAAAAGTTAAACATAATTTCTGAAACTAGGTGGGATTCTAAAGAAAATTTCCTAAAAAAAGTTTTTGGTATATATGAAGACCATAGTGGAAGTTTGTACATAGAAATTTTAATGGTGCTCAATAAAATAACATTAACTCCCGAGAAATTCAATTCCACAACAATTTACACTGCAAAAAATTTAATTGAGAAGCTAATCAAATTAGAAACTATAACTACAGCAATAATTTTTTTGAGGATATTTAGCGTAATAGGTCCCGTTTCTAGATATCTGCAGACAAAAAATATCGATTTAATACAGGCATATAAAATGATATCAGCTTCTATTTTGAGTATCGAAAAGATACAAAGAGATTTTGAGGTTGTTTACTCAAAAGCAAAAGATTTTGCATTATGGGCAAACAGATATTTAGAAAACGAGGACTTTGAATATATTGTAGAAGAAGAATTTCCGCAAAAAAGAATTAAAAAACCGAAAATAAGATCAGGCGATTCGTTCACACATCATATCTTCGAAAGCGAAATAAAAAAATTCGAAATTAATGTTTTTAATAAGATTTTAGACAGAACGTTAGTATCGCTGAAGAATCGCTTTACGATGCATGGTCAACTATATGCAGAAATTTCATATTTACATCCTCGAAATTTTTTTCAACCTTTGTCTGATAATACATTTAATTGTATAGTCAAATTAGTCAACAACTTTACTGAATGTACTGCCACAGAATTGCGAGAAGAATTCATTGATTTTAGAAATAAATGGTCGTCACTAATTTCCGATAAGGTTACAACAAACAAAAGTAATGATGAAAATTTGGTTGTAGATGAAGATGATGATGATCTACATGTCGATAAGAATTCGAGGTGTAATAATTGTATACTGTGTTGTCTTTTTATATTAACAAATTACAATTTATATTGTGCAGCTTACTATAATTTGTATATCTTATACAAAATAGTGGTTACACTGCCAGTTACGCAAGTATCTTGCGAAAGAGCTTTCTCCAAGCTCAAAATTATTAAAAATCGACTTCGAAGTACTTTGCTTCAAGAAAAATTGGAAGCGTTTATGATAATGAATATCGAAAAAGACAAATTAGTTGAACTCGACATAAATGACATTATAAGTGAACTTAAAGATGTGTCACCATCCATTAGAAAAGAGCTTGGGTTCTTATAAAATATTTTTTATAGTTATTATAATTTATGTTTCGTGGATTTGAGATTTATTTTTTGTTAGTATTTTCTATATTATAATATATTATAATTTATTATTATTATTATTATTATTATTATTATTATTATCATCATCATCATCATCATCATCATTATCATTATTATTATTATTATCATTATGTATTACTTTTTCTGGTTTTACCACGGGCCGGTTTTCGTAGTAATTGCCCGGGCCGAAAAGATTTGCCAGTCCGCCACTGAAGGCCGGACTAGGGCTCGATAAAAAGTGGAAACTTTGATGAACGATTGCTCGTTCACTTTTTATTGAGCATTGATGTTTTTGGGCTTGTTCCAAAAAGCTTTTCAAATCTGTAAAATCTCTCTTTTGAATTAATCCCAAAATTTGAACAATCGTTAAAAATGAGGGAAGTCGTTCATCGAAATTTCCATTTTTTTACCCACTTCTAATCCTGTTCCGTAATAGACTTTCTTATTATATTTAGTAATAGACTTTATTTTTTGCAATTTTACTATTTGTATCACTGTTTATCTTAATTTTTCCGATTTATTTCAGTAGATATATCTGTCACTTCAGCACTTTCATTATGTCACTAGATTCTTTATAACTTGGGCTGAAACCCAAGCCTGCTAGATTTTTTAGAACTTTGCTTATTACAGACCTGCCCATTTGGCTAAAACTCCATAAGAAGAACATTCTTGATGAAACGCCAACTTTCGCCACTGTGGCGCTAATACCCGAACGAATCTTGAATTATGATTGATTTCCCGCCAAAAACGAACAAACAAAGCAACCAAAGATGGCGCATCTAAATAAAAATAGAGAAATATAATTATGGCGTTTTATATTCCGGTAACTAGCGCCAATGCGGCCAAAATTCGCATTTCTCTCGGAATAGTGAATAAAAACAAATGGGCAGGTCTGTAATAAACAAAGCGCTAAAAAATCTAGCAGGCCTTGGCTGAAACTAATGATTCAATATAGTTACAGAATACGAGCATTGGCTATTGTATAGTAGGTAGCGTCATCTGTTGAAAAGTATACGAGACATTTGAGTAGTTAATAACTACGAGCTATTGAATACTAGATGTCGCTTTAATTGTAGATTTCATCTTTAATTTTGCTTGTATCACCAATAGATGTCAATCAATTATAAAATTTGTAGGTGTTTTTGTTTATATTGAGCTTTTAAAAAATTTTCAACTTTTCTCTCGATACTTATTGAATTTATTACAAGCCTGTTCATGTGTGTATAATAAATACAAATAATATAGGCGATATTTCCTGTATTTGAGGATGTTTATCGTTGATTTAAATTATAAATAATTTAAACACACAAAAAAAATTGAAGAAAAATCTTTGACTAACGGTTGAGGTTTACATGTATCATTTTATCTATTTATCATCTATTATTTCTATTATAACAATATAAATGAAGTATACACATCATATTTATATGCAAATAGCATAACATTGCCTTGAAATCAACTGTATACGCATGTTTTATGTACATTTGAAATTGTTAATATGCCTAATCCTGTTTATCGTTAGTCATTTTGAATTGTAAATAGTATGCTTATGTTGTTATTGTTGTTTTTAATGCGTGTACTTTTGATATTCAATCACCATTACCGTACAAATATTTATAGAATTATTGTGAATTTTGACCTGAGATTCCAAGGCGATCACAACAATACGTCAAACTTTCATTGAGGAAAAACGATGAAAATTACAATTATCATGATGGCTTAATTAATTTTCTGTTTAATTATGTTATCGTAAAAGATTTTAAATATGTATCCAAATAAGACTATTAATTTAAAAAAAGTTTATCTTCGTCATTGTCATTCGTAAATGAGGTTTTTTCTTTTATTTTTCCCATGAAAATAATTATTCCATCAACATAAATAGAGAAGTTTATTTACAAAACTTATAAAATACGACATTATCAGAGGATAAATTCAAGTTTTATTAAATTGTCTATAAATAGAGCATTTCTATAAACAGTAACTTTATTTTTGGGACAAAGAATACTACCTATAAATCTAGTCAACATTTTACTCTTACTACTCCACCATCAAGGGTTAATAAAATAACGAATTGTGATACAAGCACCAAAAGACTGCGTTAGCAGGTATTCGAACATTACGTTTTGGCGCCTTAGCAAGGCGCAAAATAAAGAAATTCAACAGGATTACGCACAGAAGCGTTCTGATTATATTTTAATGATAATAATTGCAATAAATTTTGAGATACAGGCGATTTTACTCGTGGTCCAAATTGTTATACGTATTAGAAATTAGAACCTTGACATACCGTTGACCAAAATCAATATCGATTGTGTATTGTTTTTCGGGTATAGAAATAATAAAAAATGTAATTTAATACCTATTGTGGGTAAATATAATGAATAATTGTCTAGAATTTTCGAATTTATTTCGGAATCACCTTCCCTGCTAAAAATTCAATCGTCCAAAGGCCCAATTCAAAGTACATTTGGCATACAATCAACTTGGAATTTTTTTAAATTCTAAATTCGAAATTTTTATCATAAATTATCATGTCGATACGGAATATTTTCCGAACTAAAATTTCAATAGAGACAATCGTAGAATTTCGAAAAATCCAACAAAATTGTTGATTTTACAGTTCAGAGAGGATAGCGCGTAGATTTTCCTAACAATGACCCCGACAATCTGTCGTTGGGGTATCTTCGCGTTTAGCGAAATTAGTGATACAGGTATGCGTCGAGTCTACTTGACCTCTTTTCAACGAATTTATCAATTTTTATCTTTGAAGAAAACATGTTAATAAATTGGGTGAACGGAATAACCTTTGACAATATTCTGATCGATTCTCTGTTTTCACGAGATCACTGAATGCGCGTATTGTGCGTAATCTTTGTTGTACTTTCGCAACAGATTTCCGTCTTTGTTTCTTTCTTCTAAATATTTATTTTATAATTTCCACAATTTCCCTCTATTTCCTGATTAGTTTAGCGATTTTCTCTTATTATTGTGTGTATGTGCGTTTTTTTTATGACAAGGATCCGTATAGGGGCTTGCCATGACGTAGTCGCATTGGAACCACGCTTGAGTGACGTCAACGTCACGGCCGTGGCCCCCGATATCAGCCGTGTAGCACGTGAACGTCATGCACAGGATCACGCTTTTCGTGCATGATCACAACGATTCGGATTGGTTAAAGGAGACGAGCCCCCAATTCCTATTGGTTTGTTCAATGTTTCGCCGCCAAACACACCCCAAAAGCTCATGCCAGAGCAATAACATCACAGAAACACAGCAATACAGAATCATTTCGTTTGCTGGTTTCGCCCTTGTTAGTTGGGCAATTATAAAAATTACCCAATTCGTATTGTTATTATTTTTTTTAATCAGTGAAAATTGTGAGAAAATGATTTGTAACGAATTAGCAAATCTATTATCGCCCCCTAGTACACCACCTTTAAAGAACGTAAGTTTTAAACAATCAATTTTTTTCGATTTTTTTTAAATTTTTATATTTTTTCTACAATAGATAAACGATGAAGAATCCACATTGAATCAAATCCGTGCTTTATTAGAAAGAAAACGAGTGTCACCTATACCGAATTTACCAACACCACAACCTTCAGATTCAGAAAGTGAAGAATTAGAATATCCACCAAAGAAGCGTTTATGTAACCGTAATGCAACTCCAATTGAAACAACACGTCAATTCTCCGTAATTATGCACGCTAACAAAGATGGTACTTGTAGTCCAACACCATTACCACAAGTGCCACAAGAAGAACCGAATATTTTAAAGAGTCTCAAATTCAAAATGGGCCACCGTAAAGAGCAGATTTACACTAGTTGTAAAGATACTTGTAAAGAAATAAAAAAGACTGCTGTTATTACAACGAATCTACCGCCGATAGCGCCGAAATTCATAACAACAACAACGCAAACAGCCCCACAAGCTCTAATAGTGGCAGCAGATGGACGAACTTTAATTCCAGCCCAATTCGTATTGGTGACACCAACACAACCACCAATAATGGCAACGACAACAACAACAACAGCTGAGCCGCCGGTCCGTCGACGTGTTTACGAGTGCACTTTCAAAGGATGCAACAAGAATTATTTCAAATCGTCACATTTGAAGGCGCACAACAGGAAACATACAGGTGAAAAACCGTACGAATGCGAATGGCCGGATTGTGGCCGGCGTTTCTCACGCTCTGATGAATTGTCGCGCCATAAACGGACACACACAGGTGAAAAGAAATTTAAATGTCGCGTGTGCGAACGTGGCTTTATGCGTTCCGATCATTTGGCCAAACATGTAAAACGACATACAAAAGACCGGTCGACTAGTAATGGACAAAATCAGAAAATCAATATTGTACCTGCCGTACTTAGGCCGTTGCAACCGGCTCCAGTTTAAAGAAAAAGCGCCTCATACTCATGATTTATGTTATTGATTTGAAATCATGGAAATTTCTCTCATTATATAACGGACTCTTTTTTAAGTTTATAATAAGCTTGTATAGAGTTTTGACTGATTTTTTTTTGTTTTTGTTTAAGAAAGTTCGACGTTAATTTTCAAGCATTCCATTTCATTAATTAAGAGTTTCTTTTCTGTTTAGATTATTGTATATATCACTATGGCATACATAACAATCTTATCTGTGATTTTTTATATTATTTATTTAATTTTTCAATCACTAATGTATTAAAAAATATCATGTATTATGTGTAAACATTTGTATAAAGAAGAAAATATACTTTTTTAATTATCCAACAATAATTTGGTTATTAATTCGAATAAATAAACCGTTCAAAACAAAAAATGGTATTCTGTAACTTTTCAGCGACTGGTTACCATGACGAAGCTGGATGGTGACAGTCAATTGAGTAATTTGTATTTTTGTCCCTTTAATCACACATATGACGGAATGCTAGTGAGATAGATAGAAGATATGTTCAAAGTGTCCAGCTTTGCCTTAGTAACCAACCGCCATAAATTTAGAGAATACCATTGATAGACAAATTGAAAAATTCCATTGTGACTCATGAGCCATTTCAAGAGATTGAGCAATCTCCCGGAAACCTGACATTTAAGTGGATTTTTTTTTGAATCTCCTTAAAGATTCAAAATCGAACAATTATTACGAAAATTTCGAGTATTTATGTCCACAAGCCTCTCAATTTTTAGCAATTTCCCGATAAACTAGCAAGCCGATTGGAAAATTTCTTGAAGATTTAGAAGCGTTTTGCATTTTTTTATACCGTGCATTCGTAAATTTGTAATTTTAGATAAATTATCAGCGAACATATATAAAAATTGCCAAAAAAATATAGAAAAAATCATGCTCCTAGAAAAGTTCTTTATATATCGCTTACTAAGTGGTGTTTAATTATTCCTCATATTTAAAAATTAATAATTCAAAAAGCAATTTTAATGACGATTGACCCCGGCAAAAATCCCCGCCTATCCGTCCGGGCCTGTTTATGCCCAATTTTGATAAAATCAAGGACATAAACAAGTCTCTAAATCGCACTCCGACCTAATTGACGATCCAGATCTCGATTACTACTTGTTCAGAATATAAACCGGCGATTTCTTCTATTTTTCTTTGAAAAACCAAATTTCCAAGCCTCTTCGACACGGTATCCGTGTTGACTCGTCTTTACCTTAATTATTTCTCTATTGGTTTTAAAATCACTCAATTTACGTCAATATGATTATAAATATTTGAAAAAGTAATTATAAAAAATACATAATTTACGTAAAGACATCAATTATATGACTTCATTCTTTACAATTAATTATAAAACTTTTATAAATCAGGAAGTATTTCTTTTAATAATTCCATAGTAGTAGTACACAATCGGAAATTGTCGATATCTGTTTATTAAAATCTGACTGCAATGTTGTTGTTGTTGTGATTATTGTTGATGATTTCCTGTCAATAATCATTCAATACCCGATTTATTCCCAATAACTCCATTTCATAAAACATAACTTTTATCAATTTTTTTGCGTTCTTTCATCTTATAGAACTATAGAAGATTGACGTCAATATCGATCGGGATCGATAAAAATTGACCTCCAACGCTCGAAAAGTTACTTAATTATGATCGAATTAAATAATGATTGTGTAAAGGAGAGACTAATGAGATTCAAAATAATAATGGACTTTACTATCATCCAATTGTGCCTAATACAATAATTCCTATTTATTTATTAACATATCCTCAATATCGTCCATAATCTATAAGCTGTACAATAATAGCAATAAATACAAAAACAATGAATTATCAGCAAATGGAGGAATTATTATCCTGTTAGTTCAAGCAATTTAGACACCTGTAGTTAAGTTACACGTGTCATTTTTATTATACGAAAAAACTTTTTTTCTTATCTAAAAAATATTTAAAAACTGAATAATCGAAAATGAACTAGCCTAATTGAGGATCGAATACAATATAACAATAGTCTCGTTTCGGTATTGTTCAATTATAAAGAAACTGAATGGTTTTATTTCAACTCTATACAAATTGATAAATAATTGAACCATTCTAATGATTAATTTTATTGAAAAAGTACCCTCAAGATTCATGTTAACAGTATTTTCAGTTATTACCATTAAATAGATAACAATATCAATAATATTTCGGTTACTACTCGATAAAATTAGATTAAAACCTAAAAACACAGTCGTGTATCCATAATTACAAATTAAATGACTTATTGAGTGGGTGGAAGTATTCATTTAAATTGATTAATTATGATAAAGCAACCTCCTATTGTACTAAATTTTTATTTGTCAATCGCATTTTTGTCCTTTGATAACAACTATTTTATTGTCTTTTTTTGTAGTAGAGTACGTGATTTGAAGCAAGCAAACTTTTGTTTTGTGATAAAATAAAAACAAATTTTTAATGAGATTGTGCACAGTTGGAATTGATAACAGTGTTATTAAAGCTTCCAATACTTATTTTGGGATTTATCTACTCTCCAATACAATAAAATTAATAAGATTTACCTGTTTCAATTCGTATGGAACTGTAAATAAGTCCTTGTCTGTTATCATCATACTTTGATATTGCTATAAACATCTTCCACTGAATGTGATTGTTTTGTGAAATTATAGGCTGATAAAGATAAGAATTTCCCAAGAAATAACTTGACGAAACCGTTGCAGAATCTCTAAAAGGATGTCGAAACTTTAGACGGAAGACGCAAAAATCAAGTCTCGGAAAACATTTCGGTTCATTGGAATGAATTAAACTAAAAGACCGATTTTTGAGCCACCTTTACTGAATTTTGAACGCCTAATTTAGCGAACCATAAGGAAAAATAACAAGCACGGCCGTCACTAGTGCTCAAATATTTCAACCAATGCTTGAGGTCAGCACTTTTTGATCAAAAATTGGGCCGTGCAAAACGGTTAAAATTAAAAGATTGCAATAGAATTTTGGAATATTTTCATAATGAAACAAAATTTTTCACTAAAACCTTCAAATTTTTCAACTAAATATGGTAAATTTTCGAAAAAAATTCTATTAAGATCAAATCAGTCAAAACCTTGCGATATGAGGCGAAGTTTTTTGGATCAAAAACTTGAAATTCTAGAACAAGAACGCTACTGCTTTCAAATTTTGATTAAAAACAGGAATATTTTCTAAATAGAGCAAAATAAAATAGCAAGTGTCAGTATTTTATGATATCCTCTTGATAAAAAGAGCCAGATTTGCAGCTAACACATAGCCAGTCGTTATCGGTGTCAATGATTTTAACAATAACCTTGTCTTTGTACCAATAGTGACTTCTTAATTTTTAACGGAAACGGTTTGAAAGCAACAATAGGAACAATAAATAGAATATACAAACAAAAAATTAGCATTTGCCAAAAACAATTTTAGAACAACTTTTATTGGACAATAACAGACAAACTATCGGCAGACCGAATGTAATTTTGGCTCTGTTATCCATTATTTTCTTCTTTTCAATCCTGCCGGATTATTTTTAGACCAATATTTGGATGATATTTTAGAATTGTTGCCTTTATTATTTTTTAATTATTCGATAGTATGAGATAAATGATGTTTTTCGTACAAAATATAGAAGACTTTAGTCTCATTAATCTGACAATTCCGGAAATAATACAAAAATTAGATTGAAGAAAAAAAACCTGGTAATACTGTTGCAATTATTTTAATTGACATGGAAGAGGTCAAAACAATATCATCATTATTTATTATAAATTTTATGTGAGAACAAACTTATTATAAAGAAAAGGAAGGAAATACAATTTTCTTTTATAACAAAACAATAAATACTTTCACTATTATGCCTACAAGATTAAATGCAATTAGTGGAAAAACAATAAAAATCCAGCTCAATAATACTATAAATAACTGTAATTAAATTATAATTTTATGAGATTTGAATCCGTTTTCTCCACGAATAATCGGAATAATCTCATATCTAAATTTGATTTGGTCGAATCGAAGCACTCGACTAAAACGTGAGAGTGTAAGACGTCAATCGTTATAGTTTTAGTTACTGTAAACTTTGTAAAGTTTATAATTAAAATGATGTTGAAGAAGCCGAAGATAATATTGAAACTCTACGCAAAATATCAATAATCTAAAATTAGTCAACAGGCCATAAAACACGCAAATAGATGTGTATTAAATTCAAATATACAACGGAATTAAATTGGATAGTTTCACGTGGACAAAACGTGATATTTATTTATTTTTATTATCCATCTATCTATATTTTTCTGTTATAATTCAGTTTATATTAGATTTGAGTATGTGTTATCAACGAAATTACCTACTGTTGATATTATTGAGGCTTATAGGATACTGAGGACACACCTCTATTATTAAATCAAATAGATAAAATCTGATAAAAATTCTATAACAAGATCAATTCTACGCACAAGAGGCGCCGTTTTTCATTTCAATAAGGACGTCGACGTCGTGGCGGCAGCGTCACATTCTTCAAGCTCCTAGTCAACATCAACAACAACCGCATGATGTCACGATTTATTTGAATCGATACTAGAATTTATTTAATCCTATGATTTTACAGATCCGTAATAGAATTATTGTTAGCAATAAAAAAGTGTCTTTGTTGAATTCTGCGTAATTGAAATGCGGAAAATTCTTTTAAATCGTAGGTGAATTGTTCAAAATCTGGATAATTCCAGATGGCTATTAGATGAAAATGCAAGAATTTCGAATTATTACATCAGATGATTATTTTAAATAAATAGTAGGTGTGTTCTTGATTGGTATTTACAAACAAATAGAAAAACAGGTGTGGTTTTGGATGAGGCTTTTTTCGAATTAAAGAAAATTAAAGTTACGAAAATTCATTAAAATCTCAAAACTTTTCCTTCAAGAATCCGATCACACTACGAAATATCGATACTTTCTAAATAGATGTTATTATCTTCGAATTATTGTGTAAATCGTTCAATAATTAACAATTTTGGGCCTAAATTATTATAAAAAAACTATAAGCAATAAGAAAAATAATTGCATCAGATATGATTGGATTGAAATTAACTTACCTGTCCTAATCTGATGTAAAAATTCCACCAATTAGGTCAGATTAAAGGTTTTTTTTGACACCGGTAGAAATTATCATAATTATAATAAAATTTATAAACGAGTTTAATATTGAATTTGAATCGATGTATTATTGAGGTAGGTCAAAGTCGTCCATTTCAATTCATTGAAAAAGAAATTGGAAGCTTTATAAATCTCGTTATAATTGCACTTCTAAGGATTATAATTATAGTTGAATTGAAAATAGAATTATACGTTATAAAATAATAATAATAATAATAATATATCAACGATCTAGATACATAGAGTTGCTAATATAATAAATAATCAATTAATTATCGATAACAAGCCATTTTTCTTGAAGTTGTTCGATTTGTTGGGAAACAATCGGATGTCGTAGCCTGATTCGAATTTCCAATTTACCACCAACTTTTTTCCTACCCTCCAACAACTATATTGAAGCCAACCCAATAGAATAATAGAGAATTTAATCAAAATTAAAATAATACGAAACTAATTAACTTACATCGAAACTATCATGTAATTCACATTGTGTCTCCAATGGTTGTAATTTAACATTAACAGTCCCAATTAAAGTATCACCACGGAACCAACCACTGAAACAAGAACTCAAATCGCTAGCGCACCAGCAGCTAGCACACCACCCTTACATAGCACCCTCAACTAATTAGCGCAACAAACAAAAAATCCACCACCCTAATTATTTGAAAATTATCGAACATTCACAATTTTTAATTAAGCTTAAAGTAAATAAGACATAGATGAGGGTGTATTGAATGAGAGAAAAACGCAACAAAAGTGAGTATTGGTGTGTGATAGTTCGGGTGGGGTTTATTTTAATCATAAAATTTGACTCACCCTTTAGAATATACTTCGAATTTTACCGATTGTCGTTTGAAGATCCTTTGGCAAGCTCTAGCTGTTCGTTGAATTGGAATAATAAAAGTTTGATTATATTCTGGACTATTTGTATCTTTTACTGTAGGAGTTCTATCTTTAAACGGTTCATCCTGGAATTTTTCTTTTAAATTAATTAATTCGATACTATTAGAATTAAATACAAACTTGAGGATATGGAAATTCGAATTTAACATAAGTATCGATTTCTTTTGCATTCGTACATGTGTACGAAATACCTCGTAAAATTGCCAATTCTAATTCATTATCACCTAATTCAGTGAAACTTTTAACAATTGCAAAATCTTTAATTTCATAATGGAATTTTGGTACACCAACACCAGGTGTACGGTGTGCTAAACGTATTAAATCTAAATCTTTTGTAACATTCAATGCTAAACGTTCAAAACGATTTGTACCGGCAACATCACCTAATGCTTTGTGATGATCACGTGTACTTAAACATATTTTTAATTGTTTAGTTAATTGGGCTTCTAAACGTGATAGAACATCTAAATTTGTATCATCTTTGTCTGTACATTCATCAGTCATCACGACATCATACCTAAAAATAATTAAATTAAGAAAAAATAGCGGTGTGTTAAACTAAAAGTATACCAAATATTTAATCTCGGACTATAAATTCGAAGAGTAATTCGAGAAATATATCAAAGATTTATGGGAGAGTCCCTGGAGATCATTTTAGCAAAATTTGGACCTCGTAGCTCATTTGAAAGACTTAAGGATGCTTCCAAAATTTTTGAAAATCGCGAATTTTTGGAAATGAGTTTTTTGATCGATGTCGCAGTGAGCGACAAGGTTCAAAATTTGCAACAACGATCTTTAGACTTTTCTATAAATCGTTTAAATATCTTTTTAATTGCCCACCAAAGAATAAAAGAATAATTTATAGACCGAGATGAAACACCAATATAGAGAGTGAGCCAAGCGGATAGGCTATTAAAACTAAATTAAAATTAATCGAAGTTTCTAAAATAAGAAAGTAGGGTGCACTACCCCAAATACCGGGGGTGGATAGAACGAAACCAAATTTCTTCATCAGATAGAACTTCCTATACTTTTAATAAACTAAGCTCTTGACTCATCCTCTATAAACGCTCTATTTTTAGTTCAATAATCCCATAAAACAAAAATTAGAAATTTACTCATTATCAAGTTGAACTTTTGCATTTGGAGAAATGGGCAATGTTGACAAATCAACCGGTAGACCACAAGTTGCAGCCTCAATCAACGGATCAAAACCTTTAGCTGTACGTAAATACTCTTTAGCCTGTTCAATTTCACCTTTACGTTTAGCCCTCAATGCGGCTTCTTTAAATTCTTTCTGCTTTGCTAACAACAGTACTAACTGTTTTTCAGCTCTTGAATTCGGCATTTGATTACCTAATAACAATTATTATTATTAAAATTTCGATTATGATTCACCTGAATGAAATCACCTGATATTCGTGTACTTTGTGAAGTTGACGGTTGTTGTGGAGGTTTCGATTTGGGTTTTTCCGGACTGATATTAACCGGTGGTGGTTCCGGTTTATTTGTTGTTGTTGTTACAGCTCCTGGTACCGGTATTGGTCCATAACCGGGTGGTGTTGGTAATTCATCAACAGGTATCGGTTTGCCGGCTTTATGTAATTTCATTGCTTGTTCGAATTGTTTAACAATTCTACCCATACGACGCGCCTTACTAGAATTACCTTGTTCTTTTGCTGTTTCTTCTTGTTTTTTATAAACTTCTAAACGTTGTTGTAATGCTTCCTCAATTGATGATGCCATAATTAATGTTTCTTCCGGTATTTCACCTTCGGGTACTGTAATTTGTGGAATACTATCCTCGTGTTGTTGGACTTTATTCTCTTCTATTTTCTCATGTTGTTGTTGTTGAGGATCTAATGGTGGATCTGGCATTCGACTTAAATCAACCGGTTGGCCGTCTTCAGCGGCTTTTATTACAATATCGAATTGTTTTGCTATTTTTATATAATTTATGGCAGTTGTTGAATCTCCAGATTTTTTCGCTTTCAATGCAGCTATTTTGTATTGATTTTTCCGTTCAGTCAACATATTTATCAACTCAGTATCGATTTGTGGAGTTGAATCAGCGGCACTTTCTTTAGGTTCTGTACTTTCGGGTGATTCTTCTTGAGGTTCTGGCACTGGTTCCGGTTCCGGTTCAGTTGGTGTAGGAATCGAGGGAGCAGGACGAGTCGGTTTCGATTGATCTCCATTTTCCGTTTCATCTGTAGGCTTACGAACACTTGTACTGACAACAGGTGGAATATCATCATTATTGATACTTTTACCGGCATTTACTTGTTTAATTAGATCTTTAATAGTTTTAATACCACGATTAAAACGCCTCGCACGGCTCGTTTCGCCGGCTTCTTTAGCATTCTTCTCAGCTTCCTCGTACATTTTTAAACGTTCCGATAGAAGATTACCAACATCATTTGTTGCATCTGTTTGTACAAATTCCGGTTGAGATTCCGATTCTGGTTCAGTATGATCACCGCCTAAATATTTAAACAAACTAGATAATAACATTGTTTACGTAGGCTTAACAAAATTACCAGTAATTTCATTTAATTCATTCAACAAATCCGGATCGTCATCATCACCGGATAATTCAGCATCTGACGGTATATCCTTTAGACTTTCAGCGACCATAACATCTAGATCGGAATCTGGAATCGGTTTCTTAACAGGACGTTTCGGTTTGGCGCCACCGCCACCGGTTAAAGCGGCCAATTCGGCCTCCAAATCGCTGTCGTGTTCGTCGTCCATACTGCCTCCAGTAGCATCGAAATTTAGATCAGTTGGGATATCAAACAGACCATACTGTAGACAATTAGGGGTGATTAAAACTAAATGAAAATATTTGGAAATTTAGTAATACCTGTGATAAGTCACCACCCTTAGAGCGGTTGCCTCTTGGAGCTTTCGACATATTTTATCAACTGAACGAAGAATTTCGATTTTCTTGTTAAAATTACAAATTTTTAATTGTGAAAGTAAACATTTAACATAAAGACACGAATTATTAAAATAATGTTAAAAATATGAATGAGTCACTAACTGTCAAAGTTCAAATTGTGATTGGTTAGAATCAGTTGGAAAGTATACCGTGTTGCCACATCTATTTCCGTAAAATAAACAAAAATATAAAGCAAATCTCTGCATAAATATTAAAATAGTACTTAATATTCGCGATAATATTATGAATATTAACTAAATTTGTCATAAATATAATCAATGAAGCGAATTAAATTGATAAATATTAAAAAAACACTAGTTTGCCGACAAACCGGCACCATTGAATTTAAAGTGTAACAAATACTACCAATACAACACTGTAACTCCCCAAATTAAACGCGGTAAAATTGAAATATAATTACCACAATATTTAATACGATAAACAATTGATTATACAGATTTAAAAGTTATAAATACAATACAAATTACACAGTGAAATAAAATTTGGTTATAAATAGAGATTAAAGTCCCATTAAAATAGTTGTAGGAAAAACAGGAACATTCGTTGGAGCTGATGCTTGTCTAACACTCATCTCCCATGTATCTAATAATTGCGATACAGAAAAATATTTCGGCAATTTCTTAATTCTTGTTAATAATGCTGTTTGTACAGCTGATAAGAATTTTGTTGCATTATATTCATGTGATGCCATATGACAACTTGGTGATGATTTTGGATAATCTTCTGGTATTGTTAATGAAATTGGTGGTACGCATGGTAATTGTTTATCATCTAACCAACAGGTTAATTGTATTGATTTCGAACCGGATTGTTGATTTGGATCCAATGAGACTTTAAATCGTTGGTCTAAACGTGCGATTTCACCTTGCAGAACGTCAGGTATATCGCTTGTAGGTTCTTCGATTTTTTGTTTCTTCAATGGGGGTACCAACCTACAATTTGTTTAAAAAAAAATTAACATATTAAAGGCAATTGCCGATGATTTGGTGTACGAAAATTGCTAATATTTATTTCGAAATTTCCCACGAATTGGAACGATTAAAATGGAATTTGAAAGAGCATTTCCAAGTGCATACAATGGTGTTTTTAATTTTTCTAAATTCCAATGCAATTTTGCGTTATAGAGAGAAATATTCAAGCATAGTTTTTTCGTTTTAATCACTTTCAATCAATTGGAAAATAACTGGGAAATTTTGAAATAAACATTGGTAATTTTCGCGCATCGAATCGAGGATGATTGGTGATTGAGAGTTTTCAGGTAGAGAGAATTTACTTTAATTCAGGCCCAAATAGAGCTTCAAGAGTCGGCCCAAATGTCCGATGGAGTGTATGATTGATTACTGGACTTTGTAGATTATTACTGACGGCTTCAAGTAGTGGATTAAAAACGTGGTGCTCTTTAATTGGCATATGAGTTGTTGTAGAAGCTGGTACGCTACCATCACTCCGTTTAAAATCTAACTTTTCCAAAACAACCTCACATTTAATTAGTGTCTCTAACGGCATTCTCTGTTGTGGATTCGATAGAATCTCCAATAATTTCTTCATTTTACTTAATTTTTCAACATCTACAATTTTTAAATAACATTTAACTATACAATAACGAATTAATTCAAATTGATATCCACCATCATTTCCCATTCTAGCAATCATCTTCCTCAACGGCTCAATATATTTACTCAATTGTCGCACTTTCTCTCTATACGCTTGTTCATCTTGCATCCCCATTGGACTTTGATTCGGTTGACCGGGTGTGTTTAACGAACTACCCGGACTAGGTGCCATACCGACAGATCTGGGTGGACCGCCGGCACCCAACATACTCATCTGTGAACTGGGCGATGGTGCTAAAGCTGGTGATGCTACCATTTGATTACTTGGTGGTGCACCACCTAAACCAGCCGGTGATTGTACGGATGGTGATGGACTTTGTCTTAAGAATTGATTTGTTGTCGTATTCCGTCCGAATGCAGTATTCGGTGCATTCATCATCATTGTTTGTTGTATTGGTTTATTTTGTTGCATCTGTTGCATTTGTTGCATATTACTTAATAATTGATTTTGCATTTGATTAGTCATCGGACCAGCCATAGCACCTTGTATTGGTCCACCCATTTGTAATTGTCCAGTTAATTGATTTGGTATTTGATTGGCCATTTGATTTTGTACATTATTTTGCATTTGATTTGCTAATTGATTTTGTAATTGTGTTGGTAATTGATTCATTGCATTATTTTGCATTTGACCAGCTAATTGATTTGCTATTTGATTTGGGATTTGATTGTTCATTTGATTAATTTGATTAGCCATTTGACTGGCTAATGGACCACCATTTGGACCCATACCCATTGGACGTTGTTGCATATTTGCTTGCATATTATTCATCTGTTGACCAGGTCCACGATTTAACGTTTGTAATAAATTTGTTGCTGTAATTTGTTGAGGTCCACCCATTGGTCCTTGTTGGGGTCCTGGCATATTCATTATCTGATTACGTGTACCTTGACTCGCTAAATTTTGTAGAGCATTTATTGGATCCGGCATACCGGGACCACCTTGATTTGCTCCCGGTACACCCATTCCTGCACCTTTTTTTGTATCTAAACAACAAATTGAAACACACAAATAACCCAAAATACCAAAAATAAATAGTGACTCACTCATTTCTCGTACGTGTAAAATCAATCTTGCTACATAACCTAAATAGTCTTCTCTGGTTTTTGCTTTGAGGAAAACATGATTTTCCATATCGATACTATTACGCGATGGATTCATGCCAGATTGGCGGATAGCTTCCTCTCTATAATCGAAATTCATTGAAAAAAACTTGTGAGAAATTAACGAAATTGCTACTTACATCTTAGAGACAACACTTTGGCGAAAAGTTGGCGTTCGCCACGATCCGTCTTCTGCCATTCTGTCCCAATTGAAATATTGCGTCTAATTTAATATTAAAACAAGATTTTCACAGGGAAAATTAAAATAGGAAATGAAAAATTAAGTAAAATGTTTCAAGTTCGAAGAGTATACATGAACTGTCAAAAATTACTTGACACTTTATGTTGGCAGCACTGTTTCCCTAAACGTCAAAACAATGTTGCCAACATATATACAATATTCACTGGATCCAAATAAATTTGAAAATGATTTAAAATTATGTATTTTATTTGAGGTGGATCATACTAAATATTTACGGGACGATTCAAATTTTAAGTTCGTATTGACTATTCCCTGTTAGAACATATCGCGATAAATATATATGGAATTTACATAGGTTAGAACTATTGCTATCTCTTTGAAAAATTGGTTTCAATAAGCAATATAGGAGCATTATAAATATGGTTGCCAAAAACATCAAATAACATAAAAAATATTAATAAATTCATAAACATACATAAGATTAAATATAAATTTATATAAATCATATATTTGCTTGCATATTATTCATGTTGACCAGGTCGTCGGCTTAGAATTTGTAATTTCTTGCTGTAATTTGTTAAAGTCCACCCGTTGGTTCTTGTTGCGGTCCTGGGATATTCATTATCTGATTACGTGTACCTTGACTCACTCATTTCCCGTACGTGTAAAATCAATCTTGCTACATAAGCTAAATACTCTTCTTTGGTTCTCGCTTTGAGGAAAACATGTTTTTCCATCTCGATACTATTACGCGATGGATTCATACCAGATTGGCGGATAGCTTCCTCTCTATAATCGAAATTAATGGAGAAAAACTTGATAGAAATCAACAGAAATTTAAATTTCTACTTACATCTTGGAGGTAACACTTTGGCGAAAACTCGGCGTTCGCCACGACTCGTCTTGCACCATTCTGTTCCAATTGAGATATTACGTCTAATTTAATATTAAAACGAGATTTTCACAGGGAAAATTAAAACAAAATTCAAAATTAATTAAAATGTTTTAAGTTCGAAGAGTATACGTATACATGAACTGTCAAAATCACATGACACTTTATGTTGGGTGCATTGTTTCCCTAAACGTTAAAACAACGTTGTCAAAAACATCAAATAAAAAAATAATAATCAATTTATACACATATATAAGATTAAATATAAATTCATATAAATCATATATTTGTATTTATGAATTGATATATGAGTTTTATATGTTTTTATATCGAGTTTTGATTTGTAGATTGTAGTAGAAATAGGTAAACTTGGCAACATTGATCATTGTCATTATTCTAGGGGTGCGTTCAGAAATCGGTATCCATAGTACACTTTAGCGCGTTATTTGAAAATATGAACGAAATTTTAACATTTATTCAGTTAAAATACTCTCCGGTGGTACCCGTTCATGTGAGAAGACAATCTTCAAATTGCAGTTCTTCTTATACCATCTAGTCCATAAATTCGTATATTTATCAAGAGTTATTACCAACCATGAAATGTATGTAAAAGTAATTGTTGCAATTCCTATTAATTTTAAGCATTCTTCAAAACAATATTTAATTTTAAATTGTTGTTTGGAACTTACCAAAAACTGTAGCAAATATTGTCATATGTACCATGTATGATTGAGGATAATCAGTTAGATTATCACACAATATCATTAACATATAAGTTGATGCCATTGTTGTCGGTGTATAAACGATTAATGTGATAAGATCGACAAAGAAATATTTCCAATTATGACCAGGATCACATAGGAACATTATAATCGACCAAAACCGATTATATTTTGGTTCCCTGATAATACAATAGTGATAATTGCATAATTCACAATAGTTTCGATTTGATTCAATCAACCAATGTTGTAGACATTTTAAATGTATTAAAGCTAACGTACCTTTACAATTGCACGGTCTTAGAAGATTACCAACACTAGTACCACTATGGCAAATCCGGCATATAGCATCAAAATCCTTTAAGAAAATATTATTAAAAAAATAAATGCATCTATCTAACATAAGATGGAATTAAATCAACTTACAGTAGTTATAATAGTTTGACTACTGAGTTTGGTTTTTTTCGGTAAATTACAACGATTTATCGCTGAAGGGGATGCGAAAATATCCGAGAGACCTGTTATCTGCCTATTTATAGAATTTGTAAGATTTCCTGTAGATTCTGATGGATTCATTACCGAGGATTTTGGAAATGATTAATCGACAAACAAAACGAAAACTGTCATTGTTAGCAGTGTTAACATTGATTTTTAAACGCAAATTTTAATTGTCAAACAATTTAATCGGCTTTTTAGAAAGATTTTTATTTGAAGATTAGATATTTTTTAATCTTCAGCTTTTGTGCAATCGAACGATTATTTATATTATGAACGAACATTTTGGATAAATTTGCAACTAGCAGAACTGTTTCTTCACGCAATTCTCACAGGAAAGCCAGCAAGTATTTCATACAACAATAGTACATTGGGAAACTTGATAAAATCGCTTAAAAACTGAAAAAACCTGCATGATTTTCTTCGAATTTTCAAAAATTGTCGACGTTATTGCAGAATGTAGGTATGACTTAGTCAATTTTGCTTACTTTACCATAAATTTTCATACAATGAAGTAAATCGAAGCGTTTTCAAAAACTCAGTAATTGATTTACATTTTATCTTTATAAACATATTTATTATTAAACGCAAACTAAGCCTCAACAAATATAATATTAGTACAGTTCAAGTGGTCATAAAAAAATAATAATTGTCTTCTTATCATTCAACAAATCTATTAAACGGAAAAAAAACACAAATATTATTCTACGAACACTGATAATTTCCCGAATTTTCTGATATTGGCTCATAAACATATACATGAATTCTTAATTCGTGTTGTTTGAAAGCAGTAAATTTCGAACATTTGATTATAGAGGATGGTGGTATCAAGATTCGAGAATAATTTACACAAATCAATAAGATACGTTTTAATTATTGCCCAATTATTCGGGATATTTCCCGTACAAAACGTATTAACCATTGATATTTCATTATTAAGCTTCTCATGGTGGTCATTGAGGGTTATATCGTCGATTTTAACAGCTTTTGGAGCTTATTTTATAGTAGTAATACACTTTATTTATATGGTTTTAAAACAAGGACATGATCAAGATTGTATAGGTAATTAAAATTTGTTTCAATTAAAATTATTGTTAATTTATAAAAATTGTTTAGACCAAATATTCTTCTACTTATTGAATGCAACTTCTTGTGTTTTATTGATAAGAACAGCAAAAGAATGGCCGATAATTATGGGGAAAATCAAAGCAGTAGATGATGATTTATCATTCTATGGTTGGCCTAAGAATTTAGATCGACATTTGAAAATTCTATCAATTACTTTATTATCATTACAATTAATTGAATATTTTACAATTCAATTGAATCGATTTTTGATATCTTTAAATAGTCAAAATTCATTCTCTGACGGTTTAGATTACTACTTTGCTAATATGTCATTCCCTTATGTTTTCTCTGTTATTAATTATTCAACGAAATGGGAAGGATTTATTATTCAAGTATTTGATTTCTCTCCATATAGAATTTTATTGTTAAATTGTAAATTTTGTAGATTATTTCAACGAGAATGGCTTTCACTTGGACATTCTTGGATTTGTTTATTGTAATCTTGAGTTGTAAGCTAGCATCAAGATTTCGACAAATTAACAGTAGAATACAGTTCTTAAACAATAGAAAAGTAATAAACTCACCAAATTATAGAATTAATTAATTCATTACGAATTTTGTTAGCTCGCATCTGAAGTGCTGTGGAAATTTGTCCGTAACGATTACAATCGATTATGTAATTTATGCTATTTTCTTGACGATAAAATTTCATTATTAATCTTGATTTCGTTTATGAACAATTTCTATTTTCTTGTATTTCAAAGTTTAAATCTTACAGAAATTGAAAATTTAACAAATTCGGAAATAATCCATTATATTTCATCGACAATTCTAATCGGTTTAAGATTAATTTTGGTGTGTTTATATGGTGGTTGGTTGCATGAAGAAAGCAAAAAACCATTATTTCTACTATCGATAGTACCATCTTATGTTTATAATAGAGAGGTAATATTTGTATTTTGATTATTGTCGGGTTAATTAAAATTTTCAGATTGATCGATTTTTGGAAAGAGTTAGATACGATACGGTAGGTTTTACAGGTAAACAATTATTTATGATTAGTAAACATTTATTGTTAACGGTAAGTTAAATATTGTTGTTTTTCGGTTAAATTTATTTATTTAAAATTGTAGATAACGAGCTCTATTGTGATTTATGAAGTGGTGGCAATTCAATTCATCGAAATTAAATCCAAAATTACCAATACTGCTGAAGAGTTATAAAATTATGAGTTGTAGGTATAAATTTGAAATAAATTATTAGATTGGTGTGTATGAAATGTCCGATTTCCTTCACTTCCCTGTTTTAGTTATGATTTCATTTAGGGATAGCTTCTTTTAAGGGCAGTTTGAAGTATTGAATTATAGGAGAAAATATACAAAAACATAAAATTTTCCAAAACAGATTATTTTATATTGTGTATCAAGAAATGATCTTCCCAACACATTGTTTCAAAACTTAAAGATTTCTCTTTTCCTTAAAAAAGCCGATTGCAATTCAAACTGGGGAGATAGTTCGTAAGTTAACTATAAAATTTCTGATGTACAACACAAAAATTTAACAAAGCCAAATCGATGAAGCAGTCTCGTTTACAGACGATGAACTATCTGCATTCACTTTGTTCTGCAACAAAGGCCCATTAAATTGTATCAAAACAAGCAAATAAGTCACAATAGCCCCAGCAATCTGCAATAATTACGAAATCCATCAATAAAGAATTTGAAAATAAATCGCAATTTACTCACATTTAGAATCACACCCTTTGTAATTTTAAAAAATCCACGCCCCGATAAAACAATAACAATATGATTCGCTTGATCAATAAATCTTTTTACCTTTAATACAAACAATTAGTTAAATTAATTCAATTGAAGTTAAACTTACTTCGAAATTGTAATGAGTGGATTTTACTGTTGAGAGTAGTGGTAGAATTTTCCGATTTTCTTCATGGACTGATGCACCAAACAAACAGACACAAACTAGACGGGTTATTAACAGGGAAAATGAGACAAGAAAGTAGACTTTCTCTAATCCGACTCTTCGTGAACCTAAAGTACTGAATAACTGTAAGAGGGTAAAGTAGAGGTTTGAGAAATACGATAATAGGATAAGATTTGAGATTTTTCGGTTGATCAATGAGCACAATTTGTATAAACGGTAATGTTCTTCACGTAGAGTTTTCCAAACGAAAACATCAACCACCTGAAATTTTCTGAATAAATTCCTATGAATCAAAATCGGTGAAACTGAGCCAAAAGGAAGGAGTATTAAGAGTATAGCTAGCTAAACATTGAAAGATTGTTAATGTCCGATCCTCTTGGCTCACCTGCATATTTACATACTTTCGCCTTAATTGCAGCTTTAATTTTATTGTTTAACTGTTGTAGTCTCATCGCAACACATCGGCTGATTAAAATAATGAAAATATCAATAAAATTCCACGAAAAAGTCAATAATAACAAAACGAATTGGAATAAACAACCAATCCATAGGGAGTAATCAATGATGGAAAATATAACCGGTAGTGTGATATTAACAAAAAAATATTCTAAACCATCTGTTATAGTTCTCGTACATTTAAAAACCGTAAATAAACGTGTGATTTGTACCAATAAATGTTCAATTATTGCAACCGACAGAAATGAAAACGTTATCAATTTAAGTTCTAATTTTAAATTCATCTGAATACCGTGGTGTTTCATTTGAATTTCAACATTACGCCAATTGTGCATCAATTGCGGCCAATCTCGAGCTAATTGCACGAAAAAAACATAATCCAAGGCTCCACTAGTTGTAAAAACCAACAAACCTAAACAAATTATTATTAATTAATAATTAACAATTCGATTTACAACTTACTGAATTCAAGTAGATGCGAATTGTCGACGATTAATTTCCGGATAACAGCCAAAATTAGAATGAATACTAATGAAAGAATCGTCAAACAATAGAGCATTTGTACAGAATACCAGGAGAATTTCAATGATTGATAGGTGTCGCCGTGTAAACCTTGAACGGGGAAGAAACCGCAATATTGAGCGAAAATCAACGGAAATTTCATCGATGAGAATACGGAGATTTTCTCATCGGTTAGACTTTTAGTTTTCTGTAAATGTTGCGACATTTATTTGGTCGTTTCAGTACACATCAATGGATAAATACTGTTTCTATTACTGTAAATAACGTAAAATCAAAGTGGAATAAGACATAATGTGTGTGTAAATATTCTGAAAATTGTAAACATATCGTTCGTTACATATTTACGTGTTTGTCAAATAAATCGGATAAGATATAATCGTATTGATTGTTTTGCTGCTATTTTAATGAAAAATGAAGCGGCTACTTTAGATTATTAGGGAAAATATTCATTTATTACTCTTATAAGTCGTTTCTAGAGTTGTTACGGAAGTACAATAACAGATTTTTACAATTTTTTTTAACGGCGACAGAATAGAGACAAATAAAAAAGGTACAAGAGAACTTGCCCCTATATTTCCATGTAGAACTCAAAAAGTAATCAAAATTTTCCAAAATTGAAAACACAATAGACCCCCTTGAAATACTCTTTTATTGTATTTCTTACGAGATCTCAGCAATCGAGCGGCCACTTAAACAAAATTGGTGGAGGCGCCTGGATAGTAACCACAAATAATTTCACACACGCAAATTTATTATAATCAGTAAATTCTAATTAAATAACACAATTATAGGAAACATCTAATTTAGCATAACCATACTGAATTATTGCTCTGCAATGATGTTAAACTATGGAATCTATTATCACCCCAACCGATTCGAAATTGAATCAGAACCAATTCATAGGTAACGATAGAACCAGCAATCTAAAATATTAACAAAAATTATCAATATTATCAATAATAAACATACAACAAACATTCAAAATTATCCCTTTAGTGATTGTAAAGAATTTCTTTCCAGAAATGGCCAAATTTGTATGCGATATTTGCTCGATGAATCGGTGAATTTCAACATTATAAATATCAGAGGGTGTTGCGAACAAGATTGGTAGAATACTATTACTTTCATTATTAACAGTAGCTGCACACAAACAAACGCAAACAGTACGCCCTATTACTAATGAAAATGATGAATAATAGTAGATTTTACGCAATAGATTCCTATTATTGCCTTCAACACTACCGTAAAGTTGTGTTAATGTGAAATAGAGATTCGTCCAGAAACACAACAAGACAATCAATGAGATATTTTCGTTTAATTTCGCACAGAGACGTTCCAAATAAATGTGCTCTTCGCGTAAATTCTGCCATGCATTCAACGATTTTATCTGGAACACAATTTTTGTTTATTTATCGATAGAAATATTGATATTTCCTACTTTATGGCTGAGTGTATTCTTAATTTTTCGTCGAAGTTGTACGATTCTTACGGTAAAAGCCAAACTGACAATTATAATGAATATATCGATGTACGTCCAAATGAAAGTCATTTGAATATTTGAAAGCTACAAGAATTAATTAGATTTGGTAATTAGGCATTTTAATACTACCTGAATTAAGATTGCCCTCCATAAAGAATAGTCGATTACAGCGAATACATGTGGCCAATTAATGTAAGCGAAATATTGGTGGAATCCCTCGGAAACTGTCCGTGTACAATTAATACACAGTGTTAAATTGTATAACTGTACCAATAAATGTTCAACTGAAATTATGACATTATTAAACAAATTAAAAATAAATTTTGCTAATTTACTGGCAGCAAATATTAGAAAGAATATTGTTATCATTTTAATTCTCCATTTAAGATTTGTTGTAATGCCTTTATTGCCTTGATAAGTTTCAATAACGTGCCACAACCTAACTAATTCCGGCCATTGACTTGCTAATTTTATAAATAAACAACTTGATATTATTCCACAAATTGTAAATACCAATTGGTCTAAAATTTGCTAAATTGAAAACAAGATTAATTCTATAAAATTGTAATCTTACTAATTTCTCTCAAACTATTATCGTTAATTGCAACCCAAAGAAGACGTAAAATTCCAAGTAGTATAAATAATAGTAATGAACATAACGAATAGACGGTTTTTAGTGAACACCAAGAGAATTTCAATGCCCTATAATCGTAATTTGTAACCCCAAAAACCGGGAAAAATCCAAAAATTTGCGCCATCACTAAAGGGAATTGCATTGCCGAATGAAATGATACTTTATCGGTTTCTTTCATCATCACAATTGCTTTTAATTTATTCAATTTACTGTCTGAAACTGTTTTTTATTTCTTTATAATGAACTCGATTATACTGCCTTACCTTTCATGTTTGTTGGTGTATTTGAAATAAGTTATTTTCGTGGTGTTACAAGTATTTACAATCTTAGAATTCGATCGATAATTTTAAAATATTCAAAGTTTAACTTGTTTACATTACGATTTGAAAGGGTATTTTGATTTGATAATAACAAGAAATATGTGTTTTGATTAATGAAAAGAATAATAAAATTTATCAGAAAGTAGAAAACACAATTAAATATTCATGCAAGTTTCGATTTTCCTCCGAAATAAACAACAAGATAAAACCCTCTTTCTATATTGAATTGTTCAGTGATATGTCTAGGATAACGTAAGGAAAACATGGTTTGGAAACATGCAATATTATCATTTATTTATAATTTGACAATATCTCCATTGAATCAGTTTACATGCAAAATAATTTATTTTCAACATCAACGAAATTAAGGCCAAATTCTTTTATCTCTCAATTATTGATCGAAATTGAAGCAACTTAAGAAATATTTCAGCAATCTTCTTCCTATCAAAATCTAAAATTTAATTGCTAAATAAACAGGGTAAATATAGAAACTTATAAACATTTCAACACAAAATATGCCTTCCTCTGTAATTTAGAAGTTAATGGAAATTTTCCAAAATGCGCTAAACTGTTTAAATCCATTGGGAGACAAGTGAGAAAGAAATTCTTAAAGTTAAAATTTAAAATTTGAAAATTTAACAAATCCACGTGGAGATATTTTCCTTCGCCAGATTCATATCTATTTCCGAATTGTGCAAAACATTATGAAACTGTATTAAGACCAATTCGTAAGTCACCAACGATCCGGCGATCTAAAAAATTAGAAAAAAATCAAATGAATTGATGGAAAGTTAAACTTTACACACATTCAAAATAATCCCTTTGTTGATAACGAAGAAATTCTTCCCGGAAATTGCCAGATTTGTAAGTGAACTTTGCTCGATAAAACGTTGAATTTCAACATTATAAATATCCGAGGGTGCTGTTAAGAGGAGTGGTAGAATTTTTCGATTCTCATTGTCCACAGTTGCTGCATATAAACAAACGCAAATTGTACGTACAATTATAAAAGAGAACGATACAAAATAGTAGATTTTCTGCCATAAAAATCGATTTGCAAGCTCTACACTCCCATATAATTGTACTAAAGTAAAGTAGAGATTCACCGAAAAACATTGAACCACCATTAGAGATATCGTGTTGTTTAGTTTCAAGCAGAGTAGATTTAAATAATTGTGTTCTTCGCGTAAATTCTTCCATGAAAGCAACGATTCTACTCTGTTATTTATGAGAAATTCGAGTTTTTTTAACAATACTTGAAGTCTTGCTGTATACGCTAGACTGATCACAATTATAAACACATCAACAAAACTCCAAATGAATGTCATTTGGGTATTTACAAACTATAAAAATACAAATTTAATTATTGTTAATCGTTTAGAAAAATAGTAAAGATTACCAAAAGTAAAAGCCCTTTCCATAATGAGTAATCGATGAAGCGAAATACGTGTGTATAGTTGATAAAAACGAAATATTGTTGAAATGCGTCCGATAAAGTCCGTGTACATATTACACAATAATAAAGATTGTGTGTTTGCAACAATAGATGCTCAACTGAAATTTACTATTTCAAAATTTCCACAAAATCAACAATGAAACTTACAGGTAGCGTACATTAGAAAAATCGATACAATTATTTTAAGATTCGATTGAAGATTAGTGTTGATATTGCCATAATTGTTGCCTTGATACATTTCAAAATTGTGCCAAAATTTCACAAATTCCGGCCATTCTCTTGCCAGTTTTATAAATAAAATACTTGACAATATGCAAGATCCTCTAAAGACTACATCATCTAAAAATTTATTAGATATTATGAATTTTTATTGTTTAAATGTTCAACTAATAACTCAACTAAATACAGTTAAATTGATCTTATCGAAAAAGACACTGTAAATTCTTGTAATTAGCAAAAATAGAGAAAATATTAAAGTGATGATTGCGTAGATTGTAACGGATGAAGACCAGGAAAATTTCAAATTTTTACTATTATTGTTCGTAATGCCATTAACAGGAAAATAGCCGAAAATTTGTAGAATCAACAATGAGAATTTCATTGATCGATGCAGGGTACCGTTAGTTTGATCTTCAACTAATTTTAAAACTTTAATTCTATTGCCGCCTTTCATGTTAAATTACGGTAATGCAACTGAATTGTTTCACAATACCGTTCAATAATTTTAAAACCTGATAGTTGACGTTATTAGAACATTTTTTTATTTTAATCAAGGTTAAATTCAAGCTTTTGATAAAACATTGTCAACGGAAAAGATAATTTGTTTACGTTTTCTTATGTCGGTTATACAAACAATAATAAAATAAGCTGCTCTACTTCAAAACAACAATACGTGATTATTTATATGTAATTTATAAAAGATTTTGTTGTTTTTTGTAGGTAGCAATTCAAGACATTCAGTAAATTTTGCCCGGCGCATCCACCATTTTTGCCCCGACAAATATTGTCATTTTTCTCAATTTTCCGCAAAACTGATTGGAGAATTTCTTACATCCTTTCAATTTTCTGTTGACTAAAGGCCATCAAATTGATTCACCTAATTTTGGGGGAAAACAAAAAAAAAGATGCTTCTGGATAACTCAAAATTTCCATAACTTTTAGCAAAACAATAAAATCGTTATTGTGGAGCTTGAAATGCCCTTTCAAACAAGCATGAAAACTTAAATTCTGATTGAAAAACGAACGAGAAATCAGTTGTCAAAGTTTCCACTTTATTTTGTCGAGTTCTAGTCCGTTTCCTCAAGTTGATAACTATTTTAAATTTCTGACAAACTACCAAGCCGATTGAAAAACTTCTTGAATATTTTGACATTTGGGGGAAAATACAAAAAACACATACTTCTATATTTTATTCGGTAATTCAAAAATTTAACTAAATATCTAACAAACGTTCTTATCTTGTACTACATCCTTCGATAAAGTCTCATTGAATTGGATTAAAACTAATTCATAAGTAACAATAGCCCCTGCAATCTAATCAAAATTAATCCAAATTAATTAATAATTTAAAATAATCAAATTTACATACACTAGGAATTAATCCTCTATTAATACTAAAGAAATTCCTCCCAGTAAAACCAACATCACTACATCCAACTTGTCGTATAAATTTCTCTATCTAGTAAATTAAATTAAGTAATTAAAATCGAAACTAATCGATTAAATTACTCTACCTCATCATTATAAATATAATTGGGTAGATTATTCAAAATCCGTAACGCCTTTTTGTGTTCTTCATTAATCCTGGCACCATACAGACATAAACATACAACTCTCAAGATAATGAAACTGAACGCAATGAAGAAATAGAAACGTTCGAATGTGTGTTTAACAGGATATAAACTACGAAATAAACCTAATAGAATGAAGAACAAATCATTAACGAATGCAAATAGAACAAAATTTGTTAGTTTCTTATTAAAAAATCGGCATAAATTCTCAAGAAGATTATGGTGTTCACGTAGAATTCCCCACGATTTTACTTGTTCCACCATCAAATTCGATTCAATTCTGCTATTAATTTGCACGAATTGTTCAGTTAATATTACACTGAAAATCATTATTAATACATCGATGAAAGTCCACGAGAAGGCGATATTTAAACCTACAAACTTTAGAGAAAGTTTGAATTTATGGAGAGATTTTAATTAAATTTCGATTATCGATTACCTGCAGGAGAATCCCGTAAAATGGGTTATATTCAATTAATGTGTAATCATTAATTATAGTTAAATTCCTGAGGAAATACGTCAAGACTCCTGTATCTTTACCACAATCTAGTGCTGTAATTATTGCAGAAATTTTAAACATTGTGAATTCAACTAAAATCGTTTTTATATAGAAATTTATAATGAAAATTGTTGGATTATACTCAAAGTGAGCAGCATAAAAGTGACAAATATTCGAGTTATTCTCTTATTTAAACTGTAATTCCATTGAAAATTCACTGATTTCTCAAAACCGTACCAATGCTTCAATAATTGTGGCCAATTTCTTGCAAATTCCAAATATAACAAACCCAAAACAATACCGGATAGGCATAGAAATAAACGATTAATTTCAACAATATCGGCCGTTTTATTTACCAAACTAAACATCTGAACTGTTGTCAACAATAAACCACTGATTATGAATGAAATCGTGTAGAAAACTCGTAAAGATCTCCATTTGAACCGTATCGATTTCCAATCAGATCCTGCCACATCTTCTACTGATAGTCCACCAAAGATTTGCGCAACGATAAAAACTTTTCTTAGACTTTTCTGTAAGTTGTTCCCGTTATTGTTGCGTTGAGAACCGTAATAAGGAACCACTTGATGAGTCTTAATAATTGTCATTTTGTGGCTACTATCGTGAATTTTACAAGAATCACGAATATCGATAAAATTTGGTGTTTATATTGTTGTTGGAGGAAGGAGCGGACTGTTAACTTTTGGGGTCCTGGGTTAATACCGTATGAGGGCCCTTGCTATTAGCCCAATTTTATTCCATATTATGATTATGGCAGAAAAATGTTTTAGCTCTTATTAAATAAGAAAAATTGCAGACAAAAATAAAGAACTTCTTTATCTTTACGCAATGATCTCTTTTGAGTGCACAAGCCTCTGCTGGGCAGCCCATAAAAATCATGCCTCAATTCGCCTCTGAAGGGGTAAACTCGAAAAATGTTCAGATTTTGTTCGACAATAAAATTGAATCAATTATTCAGTAATTAGAGTAATAGTTTATCTTTGATAGCGATCATAGGAAAATAGAGTAAATATTGTATTAGTAAAATCAATAATTTAATTGCCCATTTTCTGTTATTTGGGCGAAAATTACCATCAAATAGTTGTTGAAAAAAAGATTACTATGCAAATTTAATGTGTTGCCTAATTTTTAGCAATCAAGGCGCTATAGTTACAAAATCTAACATAGAACCATCTAGTATCGATTAAATGAACCTTTAACAATAGTGATTTAGACAGTTGGTAACACTGTTTTTAACCTATTTTTTCCAAGTCAATCAAAACAATTTTTGAGGTTAGATCACACAAATTCGAACAAATAGTTTTAATTGATTATTTAATTAATTAAATTGATTAATAATGGCAAAAGTGGATGAAAATACCGCTGATAAACCGAATCTAATCCGTGCATTAAGTGAAAGTGAAACGAATCAATTTTTAGATTATTGTAAAGACTTATTCTTAAATTCGATTGACGATAAACGTAAAAACGATCCAAACAGCGAGGAATTATACGAGAAAATCAAGAAATTATCGTATGTACACAATAAAATCGATCCAAAATGTATATTGCGTATAAATAAACGTTTAGTACATATCGAATATCCGGGGGAAGTGAAAAATATCGAGAAAGCGATACAAACATTGGGCGGTATCGAGAATATTGAAGCTGTAATATTATTAGATTTTTTTTTAATATAAACTCATTATTGTATCTTGTAGGCTGTTGCGGATCAAAAAAAGAAGCTCGAATTGAGATTCCATCCGAAGAATCGCTTTAATAAGCCCTGTTTAGCTGAAAAGGATTTCAGACCTGGGATTTTAATTAAAGTTAAACCGAATCATCCACAACCTGGATCGTCGAAGGATGTTGATTCGGTACAAGAAGAATTTAGTTATACAGTCGAAGGCATTTCTGTAATGAATTTCGTCTTTAATAGTAATCGAATTATTGATAATTTCCAATAATTATTGATTTAAATCAACAAAATTATAGGATTGTGTGATTTTCAATATCTACCGTTAATAGCCAAACAACCGGAGAGTAAATCATCGAAAACTGAATGTATTTACAATAAATTAATGCCAGATAAAATCCCCGATATGGAGTGGTTCAAGTATAATTTTATTTTAATTGTTTAAATTAAAATATTAATTATTTTGTGCCATAGTAAAGAAGAGTTGAAGAATATGGAACCTTTTTTGTTGCCAGTTCGTTTTTCACGTTATGATAATTCGAATGTGAAACTAAATTTGGATAATATCGACAAAGATGATGTTAATGAGGGTAATATTCAGTCGAAAAGTGTAGCGAAAAAACGGAAATTGTGTAAAATCTTTGGTAAAAAACAACAAATCTCGATATTTGTAACGTTTAAAGATAAAGAAATACCGAAAAAACCGCTCGATTCGACTGTGAAATTAGCAAAAAATCGATCTCTAGACGAACAAATAGCCAAAGTCAAGCAGGTTGATATACAATTGTATTCTCTAACTTTTTGACCATTCGTTACTATCACAACTAAGATCGAGAGTCTCTTAATAGCAGAACGTCCAGTGTATGTATAATTGAAAAGAGACAAATATAAAACGGTCCTTAGCGTTGTTATGGTAGCGAATCGCTCAAAAGTTACAGAATACGATTGATAATTTTTCAGTTGTTCGAGCAACGACCAATTTGGACGAAATCAGCAGTTATCTACAACACCGGTATAACAATCGAACATTCGAAAATTATTCTACCAATGGTCGCTTATTATTTCACCAACGGCCCATGGAGGATTTCCTGGGTAAAATACGGATACGATCCTAGATCAGACCCAGAAGCTCGAATCTATCAAACTTTAGACTACAGAATTAGAACCGCAGGTTAATCATTTGATTAATTATCAATTAATATTAACTGATAATTATTTGTAGATAGTACAAAATTGAAAGTGAACGCCAAACGGGCGTATTCGAGTAAAACTACGTTAAGTTTAGGTCCGAATCATGTCAAGAAGATTTCATTAAAAGACGATATAACGACAAAACAACGTTTAGAAATCGATGAACGATGTTATGTTTTACGTCCATTAACGATACCACCGGCTAGGCAGATGTTTTATCAATTATGCGATTTAATATTGCCGGAAATTCAAGATAAAATCTCACGTCTACCGTACAATTCGTCGGCTATTTGTGATCCGAAAATTGGTTGGTTACCGAAAAGGTTCATTGAAGAATGTCGCGAGATTGTTAATCGTTACGTTTTGGAGGCTGTCCAGAAGGAATTGTTTAAAGACAAGAAAATAATGCAAGAAAAAGTAACGAAACAACAACAACAAAATAAGAGTGTTAAAGATAAAACGTCATCTATCGATTATTGTAATCAAATGTTGAGCAATATTAAGAAGGGAATTTATAAAAATGTTGATATACGATTATCCGGACCAAGTTTTAAGGATAAAGATTTGGATAAATTGGGCGATGATATAGAAATGATTGATTTAAGCGATGATGATGAAGATTATGATGATGACGATGATGAATTTACAGTCGGCGAAATTATACAAAATTCCATACCGGAAACAATGGAAAATGTCCGAGAAGACGATGAGGATGAGGATGATGACGAGGACGATGATCAAATTTTAGAAGATGACGAGATTGATATGGAGGCGGTTGAGGAGATTAATAAAATGATAATGGGAGAAAAATAATTTGAAATCGCCGAAACGTGTATGGAATTTTCCAAATATAACAATTTTGGTAAGCTTTATAACATTAGCGGTGAAATTGCGGGATTTCTGTTGATTTATCGTGATGAAATCGCATACACGTGTCAAGTTTTTATTATTTTTATATACGTCTAAATAAAACAATTGTAAATACTAATCGGTGATTGATCACAAGCAACAATTGAAACTATTTTTCCCTAATTTACTATAATTGTGCACTTAATCTTTGACTAATATTTTGTATTCGAATTTTAAGATTATCGATAACATCCTGTGCTAAATCGTCGACGTTCGTATACCGACATTTTTGGAAATTGAAAATATCGACCAAGAAGCCCATAATTTGTTCTTTGAAATGTAAACATGTATCGCGCAACATTTGATCGGGCCCTAAGAAACCCCATGCTAATAACGGTGATAATTGTTCGGAGATTGTATAGAAATGTGCCATAAATCCTGATGGGAATTTCAACATACGTCGTTTAGCTTTCAACACGGACCATACAGCTGTCGTTAAGGCTGTCTCTTTGAAACCATTCGATAGCCAACGATTCTGTACAACGGCTGTGACCGATGCGGGTGGTGCATCCAAATCTTCGAATGCATCCATTAGAATATAATCCATAACAACATCGTAGAATGTTAGAGCTTTAACGCCTTTCATGCTCAATTCTTCTTCTAATTCACGCCAATTATTTGGATCTTGGATGTATTTCAACATCTCTTCATAGCCTATTAGGAAGTCTTTAGGGTCTCTATAATTGAAAGAATTATAAAAATTTACTAGAGAATGTTCCCTTTCCGATTTTAATGAAATTTAGACAGTGCGGAGGTCCTATGCGGAGCGTAGATTAACCCCCTCAATTCTATATTCATTTGTAAAATTTATACCCGAATTTCTTTAAAATCAGATAGGGGCTTTTTGTTAGAATTAAATTAACTTCACCTATCGGCATACAAAAGAAGATCTGCAAGAATCTGCCGTCCAGCATCGGCAAACCAAATATAATTCGAACGATCCCTTAATACTTGTTGGAAAGCTAATCGAAGACAATGAAGTTTCGCTATATACTCCCCATCCGATCCACATTTGACTAACTCCGTCCGTAAAGTTCGATACGGTATCCCACCATTTTCCAGCTGCCTTAACGCATTTTGATATAAAGGAAATGCGTCTAAATTTGGAAAATAATCAGAGAATTCTTCAAATTCTCTCAAATCGGCCACCTAAAATCACTCAATCAATACAAAAACAAAATCCAATAATTGATTCGTTGAATTTACCACATCTTGAGCCGAAGCAAAACTTTCGCCACCGGACAAATCGGCATCATGGCCATTATCTAAAAGACGAGTACCACTTTGACGACGGAATAAAACCGATCTTTGATCGAGAAATAACATTTCTGAGCGATCTTGTAATTCGATAGCTGCCTCTAATAATTGTTGTAAATCACGACAGAAGTTCGTCTCTTCAGGCCCTAATACAGTCAATGTTCCACTAGAATCACCAGTTGATGTATATAGGGCTAGTGCATCTTCAAAATAACTGATACAAGTATCTAAGGCTTCCATTGCTGTAAAAAATAAAGCGAACGAGTATTATTGTAATGGAAGCGTCCTTTGGTTAGATGTTAGATCAAAGAGAATGGTTAGATTGTATAGAGAGAGGGATTATTGAACAAAAACAAAGCGGATATTGTATTAGTAGTAGACTGAATACAAGTCAACAATAATAGAATTCTCGATGAGTAGACCAAAGTAATTAACCGTTACAGCGAAAAATAAATAGAATCGTTCGGAATATATGAGGAAACTGAAAATAATAAATAACTAATAAAAATCAAATTTGATGCTATTATTACGGTCTATTTGCGTTGAAATATAAAATTAATCAAATTTATACAGTCGACAAAGTTTAGTAGATGATTATAATCAATTCAATTTCAAGGTATTTATTTATTAGAAATCAATCGGTTGGATAATTTTACTGGTTGAAAAGCTCACTCTAACGAGGTTGAGAATTAATAATTAATTTCATTTAAGCACAAAATTATGGTTTTGTTAACGTTTCGCGGTTTTTCTACCGGAATTTAATGATTGAAATTTGATTCTAAACAATCTCGAATTTTCATTATTCGGCCAATTACAGATTGCTCTTTCTTATTGATTCACGAAATTAGATTATTACACGACAGTTTTCTTATTGATTTCAAAGCACAAAGACAATAACTAATCGGATTTATTAGAAATCGAGGACCCACAAAATTACCAGCTTATTTTTTCATTTACACCAGCTATAAGTACTTCTTAATATTAAAGTTATACACAAATATTGATCTTTGAAAGTTCAAAATGATTAAATATGTAATAACTGCGGCTGTAATCAAACATCAAGTTTCATATTGAAGTCGGAGTTCTATTTGAAGAAAAATCAGCAAATACTGTGCTAAATTTAGATTTTTATTGAATATTTCATTTGTATACTTACTTCTACCTATATGTCAGGATGTTTAGATAATTATCCAGACATTAATTGATAATTTCGTGGTTTACTACAATTGTAAACAATCAAAAATTTTAAAGCAACATCAAATCTAAATTGTTTTAATGAGAAACAATCAAACTTGTTACAGATTTAGGCCAAAAATTCGTCTTTACAATTTAATTATCGAACTTTTTCTCATTCCAATTAAGCTCAATAAATTCAATATTTTTATCATCGATTCGGCAATCATGGTATTTTGAGACAATTTAGCGAAAAATGTGTTCTTTTCTAAAATTTTAAGATTCTTATCTCAGAGATTTCACCTCATTATTGCTTGAGTTAGTAACGGCCCTGTCTGGAATGTAATTTTAATAAATTATGCAACAGATGAGATTAAATCAATATTAATTTAAGCGCCATTGCCATTGCACTTTATCAACTAATAGTCAACAATAATTTGAAAATCTCCCAAACGATGGAAAACATCAAAATTCCAGTCAAATTTCCCTTAGGTAAAATAACTTTTTCTAATTTTTTTTTTTTAATTAAACAAGCAATTCGAATGAGAAGCCAATTTCATTCTTTCTGCAATTCTGCCCGTGACTTTTCGACTAGAATACTTAATTGATAACAAGATTAACAAATTTTCGTGGATCTTATGGAAATGTCGAAAGTTGAATTCACTCAATTAGTATTTAGATTCTCAGAAAAATTAGTGATTGATAACTATAGCTATAAATCGAAAGTTTATTGAATTTATTTAGGTCAACATAACATAATAATAAGAAAACAAACAAAGAATGAAGTAATCCTTTAAATGACTTCATATGTGGCGATTTTATCCACTCGTAAATCTATTTACAAGCAAATTTTTTCGGTTACTCAAATGTCAAGGTATTCGGTACTAGATAGACATCAACATCGTAGTAAAATATTTAATATTGTAGTGAAATTTCCATTATGACTCATCTAGGGGAATCCAGTTTAAATTTAGTGAAATGACGCCGAGAAAGACTCATAATTCAAGTGATTCTTCTAAAAAAATTCGATAAAATCTAACCGTTATTGTTAATTAACTTACAGTATTTTATTAAAATTTCGTTATCAATATAACGTGATTCGTGGTGACCTTTCGAACTTTCTCTACTCTAAATTTTTGGACGATTACAAACAACAATTACGAAATCTGTTTTGTCTTTAATTATTATAGAAGAAAGATAACGAAATTTTATTTTCGTGAATAAATTCATGTGTACAATTGGAACAAATTAAAAAAATTCTTCTTGATTAGATCAATTGACGTGGAATATTCCTTTTGTTACTGCCTTCTACACTCAAGTCATGAAGACAAAATGACCCTCATCTCTACTTTTATCAATGATGAGATGTGTAACTATCAAAATGAATCATCTATCTCTGTTTATTGTTATTTATTGAAAGGAAACAAGCAATTGCACACGTAAAATCTGAGTAATATGTGTTGTCATCATCATGATTACCTTTGATAAGCTCCTACTATAAGTTTGAGGATGTCTAAGAGAACACTTTGACAAAAATCCAACCAACAAGTTGAAGCAATTCGATCAATTTGATCCAAATCGACAGATTCTACCCTCCTAAACAGCACCGTACCGTCTGTCCGTTTTGTCCCCCAAATAGACACCAGGTGTATAAAGATGAAACCTTTTGGCATACAATAGAAAGGTGAATGTATAGAGAAGAGAATGGATACAATTTTAAAGTTAGGAAGTAGAAAAGCCGAGGGAAAAAATTGTATAACGGCCGGACGGCCGGACGAACATCAACGTGAACAATCGACCCGGACTATGAGTTTTGTGTTTATACATGACGTGGTTCCGGGGCCAATCGAAGCTCTCGCACCGGGCCCCACTTCTTCGTCATCATCATTCTCATCGTCGTCGTCGTCGTCGTATGCAACGTAAAACCGGCAAATACAGCGGGGACGCACCATTCGCCATATAAACGTCGAAGGAGATTATCGTGTGAGCTTTCCTTATCAATTTCTAATCAACGATTTGTTTTTGGATTGTTCTCACGTTCGATTGTGCGTACGATATTTGTGTTAAAGTGTCTATTAACAGTGTGAATTGATCAATCAGGATAATTGTGTTGAATTAACGTGAAGGTAAGCGAATTTTCGGCGTTGTGGCGGCTAACAAACGTGATAAAAATGCGATTGTTTGGGAAGATTCTAATCTACCTACACAAATAGTTTATTGAATTGTATTTTTCTTAAATCCATTTTGTATCGTCAAGGCTAACGAATTAAAGGTAAATAGAAGGGAATTTATTGTTCCATTTAAGTCGATTTTAATTATTCCTCGGCAAAGGGATATTTTAGTCTGTTTTTGTCGAAGAGATTCCACCATTATTGATTTCAATTATATTTAAAAAAATCATTGATAAAAGGAGGAAATTATAAAGAATCCTTCTCCGGGATAATAGCGCAAAAGTCTTAAAACTAATCAATAATTAGATCCTATTGGAATGATTTTACACACCTCAAATTGAGTTGATTTTGCAGATTTTCCTTCCGAATCCACCAACGCCCCTTTTTACCGTTAAATTAAATTAATTTTTTTTTTAATTAACCACAAAATTACTAAAACGAATCTTTGTTGTCATTTTTTCCTCTGCGACCAAAATAATCACAATGAAATGACTCAAAACGGGTATGAAACATCGTACATGGATTGGCGCCGATTTTCCTAGATTCAATAGGAAATCGAAAGATGTTTTTTAAACCTTTATATGGCTTTGCATTCATTGTACACATTTATAATCAAAATTAAATTATAACTGTATTATTATTTATATGTTAATATATTATTTATTATTATTATTATCCCCCGATTAATAACCGGAAACAGTATACAATTCTTCCGGAATTCAACTCTATGTACATTGAGAAATTCCTAACAGTTTTCCAACTGGAAAATATTAATAACCGGTGTTTGTGGGTATTGATCGTTTAGATTCTTTAAACTGATGCGGTAACGGTCGATTTTTATTTCTTTGTTTTCTCGGTTTGTTGGATGATTTTTGGCACGCGATTTACAGGTACCACCACCGGCTGACCTTCGTTGGAATGGCCGCCAAAAAGCCGTTGTTGTTAAATACAAAATTAGTTCAAAACTATTAATTAATAAGTGCAGATATGGAGACACTTTTATGGTTTTGTGGATTGTAAATCAATCATTAATTACAGATTAAAAAAAAATAGAACAAATTTATTAATGTTCTTATCGAAGATCTATGAGTTGGAGATAACTTCAACGAAAGATATATTGGTGGAAAAAGCGAAAATAAAACCGTTTTTTCTCCAAGTTTAAAAATGTACAATGAGTGGCATAGTAGAGCTTAACTAACATAGGGAGTCTATTAATTTGTGTGGATGTTCAACCAAATATGGCAGAAATGAGGGATGGGAAAAAATCGAAAGCAATAATTCTTCAACAATCACTACGAATAAAAATAAACCGAGAATCATCCCACACTTGTACGAGTTTTTATAATTAAAACTACAACCATTTTTGGTTGGTTTGATAGTTATAAAAATACGACTATTTGAATTTTAATTATCGACTTTTTGTGTTGTTTTGTTGTTGTTATATTGAATGAATTGGAAAATGTGTAAAAGCGAGAACTAGTGGGAAATTATGTAAAACCGGAGACCTACACATTTATGTAAATTTCTACTATTTCTACTTGAATTGTAGAATTTTTTTCAAACTATCTAGTTTAGAAATGGAACGAACATAGAAAAGTGTTATAAATCATAATTTTTACTGTTACAACTCGTTTTTTCTTTCGTTCGGCTTTTATAATTAAAGTTAGAATTCCAACGGAAATACGTTATAATGAGATTATGACTGCAAGCATCACTAATATCGAACGTAAAAATCTAAAAAGTACACTTATAATAATGCAAAATATTAACACATTTCATGGTAACAAGATCAAAGAACTGAATTAATTAATTAATCATCAAACCTGTTTGGTTTCGAATCAAACCCACGCCGATTCACTAATTCGAAAATTCTCCTATTCTAACTGAAACAATAATGCTAGTCTTTATTTGTTGTATCATGGATAAAACTATTTATTCATCTTATCAAATCTGCCGCATCAGATTTTGCTATTTTCTCATCCAATCAACGACTTATCACAGAACAATGACTCGGATGAGTCTTTAGATTTATTCTTGTTTATAATTTGCGTAATTTCTCATTAACTCATCGTTTTTTAATTTTTATTTTTAAAGTTGATTGTTAAAATTAGACCGCATTGCAGTGTTTTGTAAACCTTGCCAAAATTCCAATCGTAAGAAATCGATTGACTTGTGTCAAGTTCACGAACACACAACAATAAAGCCTGTCTCTCTTTTAACTTGAATTTACTATAAATAAAATATAAAACATCACTATGTACAATAGAAGATTTATAAAATGATTTGGACGATGAACTTTATATAAACTAGCGGTCTATCTATGCCAGTTTATTTATAAAGAGAGGCTTTCTTGAATATTTCGCGTGACTAACTGTTATCCGTTACGGTCCTGGATTTATAAAGAATGATAACAAAAAATTCGAAAAAAGCCGGAAGATGCAAGTACTTTTTTGGACAATATAGAAATATACGAGTTTTTTCGATCAATAGACTCGGCCTAATAAACGATTTGATCGTCTGTAAACAGTCAGGTGGTATTTGGTTATTTAGTCATTTAGGTCTCTTTTTCACATCAGATATCAAGTTTATAAAGGACACATGTTGTCTATATATTTATCGATTTTTATACCAACCCTCAAATTTAAGTATATAACCTTTCTCCATTCGGTTTTATATCCGGCTAGGGGATTGCTCCCGGTTACCATTACCGATATTATACAGTCAACAGACGCAGGTATTTAAAATGAATTCCTACAAATTTTTCTTCTAGAATAAGGTTACCTGTTCAACATAATAAAAAGCTAACATTTCTTTGATGAAATCGTAGATAAATCATTGTCAAAACATGTACGAGGTGCAATTAAAACGGGAATGTAGCAGGTTATGAAATTGTTTATAAAATAACACAAGAAAAACTTGTTGAAATATTCTCTCCAATAGTCTACCTGTAGTTGTATAGAAGTGAAGAGGGTGAAATTTCATCAACCTCTTCGAACTTTGAGGGTTGTCTCATGAGACAGAGAGCAAACGAGGGTGCAATCTACTTACTCTACTACACTATACATGGTAAAGAAAACCCTTGTAGCGGTTGTTAATAAATAAATAAATCGGTTCAGTTTGAAAGGTCAAATGCTATGTAAAAATAAATGCACGTAAACTTGAAGAAATATGAAATTGTTGGGTTTCATTTCTTTGAATCTGTCACCACGAGTATTATAGCTTTCAAAACAATACCAGTTCATTAACATTTGTTTTAATAAAACCGAGCACTTCGAATTCTTTTCTATTCTTTTGAAAATTTTGTTATTTCATCTGGAAATTTCTATATATTTTGATAAAATTGATGGAGTCGCGACCGATATTTTAATGATATCATCGTTATAACAACGAATTTTATCGATTGGTGGCCTTTAAACTTGACCTTGTTTTTCAATAATTTTTGCCTTCACAGCACAATCGAATGCGATAATTAAACGAAATACCTGTAGGATTTTTTTAACACGTTTCTATAATTTAATAACTTTCAAGTTATTGTTAAAAGCACGTACAAATCTATTGTTCTTGCAGTCAACAATATATTTATCGTTTTATTTCAATAAGATCTCATCTAACTGGGTTATATTGAAAAGACAGCGACATAATAGATGAGTATTCCTGTTGAAAACGAGAGATAAAATCGGGGATGTTTCCTGTTGTTAAAAATATCAATATGTTTATAATCTTATGATTAAAATTTCACCCTTATAACAAATTAGAAAGCGATATGAATAAGCCGCTTGAGGGTTTAATTCTAATATACTTGTCGTTTTACACACTCACAAAACTACAACATTCTTATGTATATTTACCCGTTTTGGATTACGCAATTCTAGAAATGTTGAATAATAACAGAAATATTACAAAATGACATCATCCAAGACGACATCTCGTACATATTTCTTCATTAATTTTATAAATTTAGATAATACAGCAACGTATCTGGTTGAAGTTTCTCATCTCGATAATGCAAATATCAACAAAAAATTTACATTATCTGTCAACAGTTTAAATAAAATTGGTGGTAGTCGGAAGGAATTATAAAAAAATAATCGATTTAGGGCGTCTTATTCGAAAGAGATTCTAAAACAGGTAGCTTTTATAATTTAAATGCCAATCAGATAAATTCTCACATCTTAATGTCATTTAAATTCTATCCAGTTGATTTTTTCTGTCTATTACTATTCTTGGATTAGTTAGATAACCGTTTATGGGATCTTACACGTGGATATAAGTCGGCTTTCTTTTTTTAGATCGGAAATAAATGCGTATTTAATTCAATTGGAACATATCAATCATCTTCAATATTGATGATATAATTCAATTAAGTTTTGATTGAATTGGAAAATTGTATAAAATAGAACAAATACAATTCGAAATACGAAATTGAAAAGGATTCCTGTTGTTGAAAAAATCTTCGTTCTAAATTCGTAACAATAAATTAAATATTAGAAATTTTAATAATACCATCACAAGAAAGATGCCGTTATTGAATCAGAAAAACATCAGATTTAATAAAGCATTTCATTACACCTACTTGGATTTTTTCCCTATCGTTCATCTTTCAATTCAATTCAATTCAATTCGATTCAATTATTTATTGCTGTACCGTGTGTTCCATCTAAACGTTCCTAGTGATTAAGTTTGGAAAAACGGGAAATATTACTTTTCAAGATCAATTATCAATAACGATTTCATCCACCACAATTTTCCCCTTAAATTGAGGACGATTGATTATACTGTTTGAGTGTTTTTATTTGGTTGTAGTAAGATTTTATTCGTGATTGATCTCGGAGAATAAGTTTGTTTTTCAGGGTTCATAGATGCAAATCTTCTAGTCGTTCACCTCACTTTCTAGTCGTTCTCGATTCTTTATGCGCACATTCGATTGGTGAAAATCGCGACATTGTCAGACTAAAGCTAAGAAGTTCTACTTTTGCTAAATTGTTTCCTCCGGATTTTTGAGATATTTTTGAAATCATTCGGCAATTAATTGTTTTAGATGAAACACCCGGTATGATTTCACCAAAATGGAAGTTTTAATTTTTAAAATAAATTCCATTCTGTATACTACAATCAGTTAAATTTAAATTGCTAATTTTCTAAAAACAACTCATTTATTATACGTATAGAATGTCTGTAAGGGGTCATTTTTTTGATCGTTAGATTTTTTAACAGAGAAAAATGATGTAATCAGTAGAACGATTTCTAAACTAATCGTCAATCATAAAAAAATCAACTGGCAGGAAACTAGTTATTGTCGTGTTTTTTTTTCTGTTCAAATATTAAGATCTCGTCTTGGGTGTTACCCACCACCATTTCAGTTAATTATATCGTCATTATTAAGCGTCTGTTGTCCCCATTTGTTGGACTTTCAAGCAAGATACACAAATGCTAATTGTACTTCCTAAAATTTGGATTAAGTTAAGTGTTAATTTACAATTCGATTTCGTTGAGAGACAATTATTTTGTATTTTTTCTGTTATCGGTCCTTTTCTAATAATTATTTATACATTCACACCAACACACCCACATTCTCTTGTGTGCTGTAATCTTGTAATTGTTGTACGCGACTAGAATTCTTCGTTTAATCCAGACACAAGACAATGATAACAATAAATCATAGAGACGCCATCAGGATTATTATACTTCCATAAATATAAAGACAACTAATTTTATAAATAGAATTACATATAAAAGTCAAGCGATAAAACCTATTTTATTGACGACTACAATTACTACTATTACGGTGGCTATTTTATAAAATCTTCCAGATACAAATCAGGTTATTTCCACAATCTGCCGCACTTATGCAGTTGAATTTCGGCCTGGTTGCTATGCCAACACCCCCGCATTTGCCACCATTGCAACTATATCGTAAATATACACGTGGAACCCTGCAGGCAACTTTATCGGGGTGTGTAATAGTGGTAGTTGTATAGAAATTCAACCCTCTTTCTATTTCAACTTTTATCTGATTGCTTCTTTAATTATTCCTTTAGAAAAGAACGAACACAACCTAATATAAAAAGATAGAATTCGTCAAGGTAATCTAATGGAAATTGTATGGAAAATTCTTCTATAATGAGAAATTTTGATGATTCTTCCACTTGAACGCATCGTTAGTAGAGAATTGATAATATTATTCTAATTGAGAAAAAATTCGGGTTTTTCGAGATGTTAAAATTGTTAAAAGAACGAGACAAATCTCATTATTTTTATGGTAGCAATAACAAATACAAACAGAGAAAATTCCATTTGATTTTCAAACTTGTTATGCTTCTCATTAATTACGTTACTGTTGATTCTTTGACGGAAGACACTAACAAAACTCATCGGAAAAGCGGATATTCGACTCAATTAAAACAGTTTACACACACTCCACCCTTGTTTGACTAAAGTTTGAAATGAAACTGAATTTCACTAGTTACGAATTGAAAAATTTAATTAAACTGTATCGTGAAATATAGCCGATTCCACCTAAATACTCCCAGTTTTTATCCCAACCAATTTGAAACCGCTTTGATCTGGTAATGTGGCGATTTTCATCGCAAGATCCTAGAAAAATGAAAAATTTGCTCTCCAATAGTAGCCGATAGTGATCATCCAGTTATGATCGATTGGGAAGAGCAAAATGCTAACATGCATATTTAGTTGGTGAAAATCAGGTCAACGTAGTTTTTCACCGATTTCCCAACGAGCTGTGAAGTTGTAATTTTGATAAAATGTCCCAAAGGATTGCTCTAAAAACTCTTAAAATATTATTCAAATCCCTTGCCAGTTACTATAAGAGCTAGCAATATTTAAATGAAACACGTTGTATTTTACAAGTGAATTTTTGTTAAAATTGTTTTATGAGAAAAGATCAAGAATAGAGTCATTATTTTGAGATAAACAAATTGTAGTAATTAATAAGAAATTCCAGTATCAATTATTGTAAAAAAAAGATCAAAAGTACGTTATTATAACGGATATATATGCTCATTATAAAATAACTATCGTATCTTATCGTAACGAGAAAAATCCAAAGAAATACGGTTTCCTTTCGGGAAATCGTTTCAATCTATTTGATATTTCAATCATGTTTTTCCATAATTACAAAAGCTTGTTCTATTTAAAACAATCATTTTCCAATACATCAATAATAACATTTCCAATAAGTCCCATTAAGGTTCATTTATTGTTCGTTAAGTTAATTGTATGACCTACTAAAGAATATTTCCCAGCAAACAATATTAAATATTTCTAGAGTAATAAACGTATAAATAATAGGATCACGTTTTCTCCATTTTTATACACTAATATTGATCCTAGTGGTGTTTTGAAAAAATCAATGAAATATCATTTATGTAAATTGATGATAATTACCATGCATGACTGATCTTCTAACATGACAACACGTAATAATTTTATTAAGATCTCGGTGTTAACTATTCAATTATTATTAATGATTTTCAAGTAATAAAACCAAAGTTATTGTTAGATTTGAAAATCTAGTTTGAGACGTGGACATTTTAAAGAAATTAGGCCATAAGAATTCTTACTAAAATTACTTTATATGGGCATGGTATTGTTCGATATTGCATAAAAATTGCATAACTGCAATTTATTGCAACAGTAACAACACAAGTGTGTTTATTGCATGTCTTGGAGATGTCTCTTAGGCTTTGAGTAACTAACAAAACTGTAATACTAATCAAATTATAGGGGAAAAAGCTATTAAAAGTTGAGATGTACATTTTTTGTTGCACTGGAACTCGTGTAATAACTTATGAAACTTGTTATTTTCGATATTACTAACAAACAAACAATAACGTAATCTGATACTATACATTACAGGTAGAAACATCTGGTTTGAGAGTTATATAACAATTGAAAGTCTATTATAACAGTGATTTTTAAAAGTTTTCCTATTCTAAAATACAATTTTTTATGTATTGACCCAAAATTCCTCTACAGTAATTTAACAATTAGAATTTCAAACTCAAATGACTCGATCATTATTATAATAACACGACTTTACTGCATCAAATTAGCACTACAACGACAGTTATTGTGGTTTTGTATTCATTTTACTCACGATTATTTTATTATTTTATAGCCGAGCTTTCGTTTTTTTGATCATACAAATAGTTGTTTAGAGATCTACCCTCGTGAGTCGAATCGTTCGTGTTATTGTATTGGAATTCTAGTGGAAAATTTCTCAACATTTCCAATCTGATTGTAGGTAGAAATTACGTATTTTATATTCGTACAGATTTTTAATTTATTTTAATCGTTTCAAGCACATAAAATTAATGAGTCTTTTTAAAACTATCATTATTGAAATGCCTACAGCTGTGTTTGTTGTATCAAAACAACTTATTCTTTCTGTATATTTCATAATAAATTACCAAATACTAGTAGAAGTGTTCTATTATAGATATTAAATTAATTCAAATTGTCTAATTAAGTATTCTATTTCGATTTCAGTGAACATGACGAGGATATATCCTTTAATGTACCTATTGGGTATAAGCCTATTAATTACAGCAGTATACAGCGATACTTCTGTATATATTCTAGCAGAAAATCAAGAACAAGTAATAACATCATCAACACTTCAATGGGTTTCATCACAAGGCTTGAACGATACAATGCTCGAATATGCGGTTGTTGCAGCTTATCAAACTGTAATAGGTATACAACTTTACAATTTTTCTTATTGTAAACGTGTAATTACTGTTGTTTTTTTTGTTGTTGTTCTGTATTTATAGAAGCTAAAGATTCCCAGGATACTACAAATAGTGTATCAAGCCAACCTGTGTATGTTTGCCGTGCAAAAACCAACGGTATTTGGGTATCAGGTCAACTACGTCCCCGGAAACGTGTCTGTATTGTTTCAATGTACAAAACAGTGAAAGAGCATAATGTTTTTGAAGTGTTAATTAATATTGAACATAGTGCACGTTTAAGTTGGGTATTCCGTAATAAATACAATTTAAATCCACAAGGTGCTGTAACAAGTAGTGAAGAAACATTGCGTACATTTGTTGCACGTAAACCAACAAAGAATCACGGTTTACACGGTTCATTAACACATTTCGTTGGTAAATTTAATCCATCGGAGAATCTCGGTGTATTCGATGTTGTCGATCAAAATAATATCGAAATACGTTATGAAGAAGGTGAGATTTTAGTTGAAACCGAACCGTTACGTTATGAAATGAAATCGATTAAATATGATCGTTTAAAAGGTAGACATAATAAAAAACCGATTGTTTTGGGTAGTGCAATTTTAAAAAATACAGAAACCGGTCTACAACGTGTCGATACTGTTATCACTTATAATTATACGTATAGTGTATTTTGGGGTAAAGGTCATGGCTTATTGACTGGTCTACCATTTAAAGTTTATTTAACAAATGGCAGTACAATGGAAACTGAATGGGCTATACCGGCTAGTGAAGAACGGATCGTTACGAATCCCATTGAGAAATATCTTGAAGAAGGTACAGCCGTTAATGTTACTTTATATGGTAATGATACAGAATCTGATGTACCATATAATGGAATTGTTTCGGCAATTTATAATGATAACGAACGTAAAGAACGTATATTATCTGATAGTAAACGAGAACACTTAATTACCGATATTGTTGTTGATTTTGGGCCGGTTTATTTTATTCATAATAATAGTTTTGTACCGACAACAACTACTACAACAACCACAACTACAACAACCACCACTACAACAACAAGAACAACATCAACAACACAAGAAGCTACACCACTTGTACCACCAGAAATCGATGGTAATGATGATGAGAATCAAATAATAAAAAAGAAGAAAAACCAGCTAACATCATCGAATAAAAAACACGAAAATAGCAGTATGATGTCCGATTCTAGTGATACAGATGATGATGGTGATGCTCTATCATTGAGAAAGAATCAGAAAGATTCGAATGCTTCAACGCTACATTTAATCGATTCATTTCTATTCTTATTTGTGATTTTGGTGATAGTGAGACATGTTACGTAAATTTGCAAATTTTTGGATAAAGTCCGAGATTTGAAAGCAAAATAATCATCCAAAACAACAAAAAAGCTTGCTTTAGAGAGTGTGCGCGTTTTATTCTCAAAGTCCTGTAAATTATTTCTAAACGGATTCATTTCAAAATTCTAGTTGTGGACCTGCTTTTCTATTCATCGTCCATTCTTCTATCGTTTGATTCGGATGTAAATAGGACAGTTTGTAAATAATTGATTCTAGGATATGCAAATATGGTACGGCACCTCTAAAATACTACAAATAATAACAAAAAAAAAAAATTATAATAATAATGGTGATATATTGTAAAACATACAAAATAAAGTAGCAACGTCCATGTATTTGTTTAGGAGGGCGATATTGAGACGGCATAATATATTTTTGCTATCATCAACTTCGTAGTACGTATTTTTAAGTATTGTTGACTATTGTACAAAAATTAATTAATTAATTAACAATTTCAAAAAACAACAGTGAATGTGTTAAATTTCTTTCGATCATACTTTAAATTCATTCCATTATTCTCGGTACAAACTATCAAAATTAATCAGTTTCTTTCAAAATCTTCGCTTCAATTCAAAAATTATATTCATAATTATAATAATCAGGTACATGTGATAATATTTAAACGTATTTATATGCTAAATGGCTTTCTTCAAGCTTCTTCCCAAAAAAAAGAAAGTATTCAAATCAAATATCAAAAACATATTATAACGTAGAAAAAAATAACTTGTGTTCCTATCATTATATCTTTAAATATTAGAAATATTTAAAAAAATTGTGCACAATTTGATGTAAAGATGGGTGAATTTCGCGAATTTGATTGAATACTACCGATTCGAGGTGAGATTAGCATTGGACTGACACATGTATAGATGAAAATATGAATTATTTGTTCTAAATGTACATTTCATTGTAATTGTAGATATTTAAAAATATATATAAATATATAATATAACTTGAAGACCGTATTAACAATTTGTTTGTTCAATCCTATTTCAATTTAGCAATGTTTAACATAAAATCAATAGACTTAAAGATAATAAAGTAGTTTATAGTGCAGGTACACAAAGTTTAAACGCTTGTTTAATAACATTGCAGTCCTCTCCCTCTCTTTATATTTACTATAATTGAAAAAAGGATATTATCCATTAAAACTGATGGCGTTATGCTTCATAAACATAAATTTGAAAATTGATGATTGATGATAAAATGTTTGTGTATTTAACAAATAGAATTGGAGTGTGTCAAGGACACATCAATCAAGGCCTCAATAACTAACAATTTTGGTCAATATACTAGTCGTTTTTAACCACACAGTCAGACTACTATTGTATATCAAAAATAAACTGGCTCTTTATTGATAATAATTGATAATTTTTAGTTGTAAATATTACGAAACAAACTGATGTTTATGTGAATCAAGTGGGGAAATCCAAAATTGCATAAAAGTTAAATCAATAAACTACTCCATTATCAAACATCTGTAATAAATAGATGCAAGGTTTTATAAATAAATGGAAACCCCTGATTAAATCAGGGCCGGCTCTAGACGAACAGACTTCAAAGATGTTTGTTCGCGTTCGTTTGAATGCGATTGACTGCTACCTCGTTCATTATGCTAACGAACGAGCACGAATGAGCAATCACAAACAAAATATTTTAACTTCCAAAACTATTAAATCTAAATTCAACAGTCATTTTTACGAAAATTTATTATGAAACTTCTGAATACCATCTATCTACGGCATGCTCTACTTATTCATTTCAATAGAACTGTAGAGGGAAAACCACCCTATCTCATCTACATCCCCTTATATTCCGGCTTTCTTAATATGGACCTTACAGAAAGTAAAATTATTGGTTCAAGTAAATTCACGAAAATTCCCGTCCTTTCGACTTTATCAAATCAAATGAATCGATAATTTTGGGTGTATCCAGGAATTTCCTCGGCTTTTATTTGAATTAAATGCCGATGTATCCTTTTATTAAATTTGAATTTTTGAAATATCATCGCATGATGATGAAAACGTCAAACTAGTTAAAACTCATCATTTCTGATAAAAGCTAGTTTGAATATTTGATAAATTTAATAAATAATCTATCTCTAAGCAAGAAACGGTCATTATCAATTGAATCTGCAATATTTTGGACAATTAATCAATAAGGTATTCGTATAAAATGAGCCAAATTGTTGGAGAAGACAACCGAGCAGGTTATCTTCCAGAAATTGCACAGTTTTGGGTACAAATTTGGTGAAATTTCGAATAGAATCGTAATATTGCACCTGTTCCCTTTAATTTTCAATAAATTCGACGCAGAATTATCGGTAAAAAGTAAAATTTCTCAAGTTATCCCAAAACTAGAAGTTATTTTTATACATCTTTTATCTAAAATGTTGATCTCTAATCCAAATAAAGAACATCTAATTTTGACCACTTATAAAATATTTCTGGTGATGATTCACTTTTAGATACTCATTAGATGGATGAGAGTGTTTATTGATTTGCCAAAGGGGATAATCGCAGGAAATTGGAAATTACTAGAGTCGGATAAAAGAAGGAAAAAAAAAGACAAATTCAACACATTGTACAAATATGAAAACCTTCAAAAGAGGGAACAAGAAATATACGAGTTGACAAAGAACTTCTCAAAGCTCTCTCTACAGTGACTGTAAAATATTTACCAAACAAATGTCACAAAGAATTGTAGGCGTTATACTTCTAACAAGGTATTTTTATGTTTTTGTATTTTAAATTGAACGAACAAAAATACTAGAATTTATTCAATATTGATTAGAACACGTGTGATTCGAAATCGAAATGATTTCAAAATTCTACCAGACGTTTGTGTTTACAAACAATTTAATTATAAACAAATATTTAAAATTTTCATCGATAAACCTCTATTCTCGCCATCATCATCATCACCATTATTATTATTATTGAGAATGTGCAAATAAGGGTTATAATTGGTTAAACAAGAGGGTCATCATCAAGAATTTATGTGTACATTTATAACAACTAATTAGCTAATAAACGGTTTTATACTAACATAGTAATAGGCCTTTAATCAATCAATTTACAATAAACATAAGAAGTATCCGTAACAGTTTTAAATGAGGCTGTTCTACTTTGGAGCACTATAAATCTTTATTTAATAAACACGTAGTTATGCAAAAATAAAATTCCGGAATATCCGGCATTATAGACTATAATTTTACAATTAAGAGACTAATTTAAACTACGATTTATCTATTTTAAAAAACAACAATCAAGTGTTTGATTTTGTTATTCACGTTTGACGATTACAATAAATTCGTAGGTATAATAATAGTTTGCTGCTACAAGTACTATAATGACGACCATTATGGTTCTAGTCGTGAATTTATCAGTTAAAAGAATATTTTTGTGTCTAGATTGACATTTCTAAAATACCAAACAATAAAAAAACTCCGCTTTCTTCCCATTTCCATGGTTTGTTTGTTTTTCGACTTGATTTTAATGAAATTCATTATTATTCGAAATCCCATAAAGTAAATCATTACAGACCTCAAATCGTACGTAAATAGCATTGGTGATTGAATATAACTGACAATTAACTATAATAATTCATTTGATTCAGTTTACTTATCGTTAGTTTAGCTCTCCGTTAGGTGTGTTGTGTAATAAAATTAAACGATCTATAATTTTCACCCATATATTTTACTCCAAACAAATATTCATCTTATTTATAATCATAATATTCTAGAAGTTATTAGTAAACATTATTGAAAAATATTTATACTACAATTTATTCATAATTATGTATTTCAATCGATAAAGATTCAAATCAACTAATTGAAAATACTCGACTTGTTTTCAAGAAGACTACACGGAAGAGTATGTGCAACAAATGAAAAATCGCCACTACCCCCAATGAAATTATCCTATAAATTATGTAACACTACCCTATAAAGGTGTCATTAACCACGATTAAATAGCGTTTATATCAATGATTCTTGTATTATATTTTTTAATTGTAATTCTGTCAACGCCCTCTGCATATCAGTAGACGCCATCGAAATCATACCGTGTTTCCAACAAAAATTAAAATATTTCCCCCTTTTATTGTCTATAATTAAAAATGAATACCATTAATACAATTTACGATTAATTAATTTTTTTTATTTTAAATAAACTATAGTTGAAAGAGATGTTTTCAATGCCCCTGTGGTCGACATTTCAACATTCCCAGTATCGATCGAAAACTGGAGCTATGTCGGAAAATACGCACACACAGACAGGAAAAGAGGCCATAGGGGTTGTAGTGTAGAAAGAGAGAACAATCGAGTGTGGACGGCGACGTCGAGGCGGCGGCGGCGGCTACCCGTCTACTACTAGTAGAAATAATAGAAACGACACAATTTCTTGATCAATTGAACGAATTTTTTGTCTTTCTAAAATTAGAGTAAGCGAATAAATTCCGGTTTCATAACTCTTTTCCTGTCTGTTTTGTAATTTAAAGGGTAGGTGTTTTCGTTTGAATAATTCGTTAGGAATAACACCGATTATCAATAGATCTAAATCTTGAGTATTTGGATTATTAAGAGTCGAGTAATTTTCACACTTCTATTGATTTGCTTTTATGTTTTAGTAGAAGTTGTAAAATCTCGCCCGAAAACAATCAGGTCCGGACTGAATAAGGGCGGATAGGTGGAGATTTCCGCTACTGATAATTACTTTTAGGGGCGGCATACAATTGGGCTTTGAATTTTAATATTTGAAAAATACGAAAGATAACTAAGGGATCACATATGCACCTACTTATTTATCTTCTTATTTTTCCACATAACCAATGTTGTTTATTGTCAAATAATTATTAGAAAAAATTAAGAAAACGGTAATCTAACTGTTTAAGAAATTTTCCAATTGCTATGATAATTTTCCTAGAGATCGATAAAAAGTTAAAGGCCTGCAACCGAATCAAAAATAAAATGCGGGCCCTCAAATCTCCATTGGGGCCAAAACTGGCGCAATCTGGTCCTGACAATGTTGCACGGTAGATTCTTTAGTCACGTTTTTGTATATTTCCAAAGATAAAATGTTTTTTGTAATAATAATAATACTAATAACACGCCTATATTGTAGTTTACAAATATCTATAATAGATGGAATTAGCTCTTTTGTTCTATCGATTAGAACATCCGTTATTCAATTTTTTGTTTCCATCAGTTAAACAACAGACATACTAATTGAAGATACTTGAACTTGGACCTCAATTGAAGAAGGTGCAGATGTCGCTAACACTTTTCGGTATGCAACAGTTAAACGCCCCTTATTTCTTTGTGTAATTCGATATTAGTCATAGAGCTAAACCATGAGGCATTTAATGAGAAGAATTAAAGCTACCCCTGATTGTGAATAGAGAACATTAGCCAAAAATAATAATAATAATAATAATAAACGCTTTGTTGGAAGTGTAGCTTTATCACAACACCAACTGTGCTATAATTTATAGCTCGTGTCAAATTACTTAAGCCAGTGAACGTACTATAACATATAGGTAGTCTAGATGGGGAAATGATCCCAACCTACAATATGCTTTCATTTGTGTATGTGTGTATTTTGATTATTATTATCATTATTATTATTATTTTCAACCATTCCCTCATTGAATAGACGACCACTTGAAATGTCTGAAAAGAATCTCCTGGTGTGTGTAGGTGGGTTCATCATTGTTTTCTAGTTGTTGGAGAGATATTGTCGTGCCTTTTAGATGACTCGTTCAACAAACTTCCTCTATATTCATTTCTCTCCACTCTCTTTAAACATTTTTGTTTATATTTGTCCAATGATGACGATCTTAGTGAATGATTTACGGTAAATATCCAAATAAATCTTTCATACGACAATTTCTATAATCGATAATAAATGAATTAATCGTGCTTTTATGTTTGTATAAATTAGAATTTAGTCGTATTCGTAATAAATTTATTAAAGAAACAATCTAAGCAAATGGAATTAGACAATTTCAACTATCGTATTTGTTAGATTGTAATAGAAATATATTGAATGGATCATCAATTTTATGATTGTTATAAAATTTATATTACACATGTTGAATTTATATTCAATTATAATGTGTTAACATTTTCATATCAAGATGTGTTAATGAATTTCGCCAACATTTGAAATAATATGCAAATAAAATTAATTTGAAATGTATGTAGATCATGTTCTTGTAATAATCAACTGTTAACGCACGGTATAATATAAGCATTACAACATTGCAAAAGTGGATATGTAACGCATCAGAGGCCCCTCTCTCCACTACACATTACGTGACAAGAATAAGACTAAAAGCATTAACTACAGTAGTAGAATTTCAAATAAATTTCTACGTATAGGTATTTTTTTTAGGCACTCTAAACTAAATCAATATCGGTGAAAGGTTGTACGATTTAATAAAATTAGAAGCAAAAATTGATGAAGAAAAAGACGACTTTTTGTCGTGCAAATCGACTTCTAATTATCGAATTCATCAAAGGTATTAAAATTAACCTATTTTACAATACTATAAAACGATAATATTGTTGTAATGTGGATTTATTTAAAATGTTGAACAATAACCGTTCACTTTTCCTGTTAGAATAAAATTCTAAAAGTATTCTGTGGGGATTACTCAATTTGTTGTGTGATATATGAAACGCTAAAAAGACTTGGTCGGGATTTTTTTTTTTATAAAATACACAAAGAGAATTGTAAACGGGTAAAATCCACCAGCACTATATTTACATATGTACAATTCAGGAGAAATTGTATTAACTTTGACGATACAAGAATCTATTTGATATCAAAATCAATTCAAACATTTGCCAATATGTATGAATAGCGGATCATAAAATAGAAGGATCTAGATTTAGGAATAGATAAATTATAAATGCGATTTCCTATTTGAATATCTTTCAATTTCCTTGGAAAGAATACTAAAATAACACAAAATCAATAGATGAGTATTCAACTAGATGGAAATAACAAATTGCATACTAGAATTGAAATTAACTGAATTTTCTAACAGAAAAATTCGTTACGTAGATCAACGAATTTTATATAAAAAATCTTATTTCTAATTTTCATTTCCGTGTAAACTGGGAAATTTCAATTTATTCTCAAGTGTAACACTAGAAAATTCAACAACACTGAACTTAAAAAAAAATTAATTTACATTTACAAACAAAAATAACTCGAATTTAAAACGTTTTTCTTGTAACGATAGATTCTCAATTATAAAAAAAAACAACACATTTATTGAAATATTGTTAATGAAAGAGCCAAAGTCTTGGTAATTTCCTAGACATTATCCTTCAATTGCTATATCTAGTTTTTTCCTAGTTTTCCACATAGTCAAGTGGAAAAAAATCCATTTTTCTACATCTGTAAATTTCTTAACATATTAATTAATTTCAACTAATGATCAAAGTACATCGATGGAATTAATTAATAAATGAATTGCAACTTTTATAATCCTACTTTTTATTAAAATCTGTAGGCGTTTTGTTTTTTTATTCTTTCTCATCATAAAATCAATTGTGTCAACGAGAATTAAAATAACTGGCCAATTTAAAATTGCTATTTTTATATACATGACCTTACTTAATTTTATTATTATTATTATTATTATCGTTATTATTTTTGAAAGGTACGCATTTGGTAATTCTTCAATTTTGCATTGAACTTGACACTCTTAAGTCATTTTGTAAAAAAATTTGAATTAAACTTGATTGAATACCAGACGAATTACTAATTGCAATGGTGCAATCTTTCAATTAGAATTACACATATTTAGGGTGTTAAAAAGACAAAAAATATTGTCTATGTTTTTGTATGAGGGAGTATTAAGGAAAAAATTATCTGGCAAGTAATATTTCAAGAATTTATGAAAGGCTCGTTGGAGATCATTTGACTCAAATTTGGCTCTCGTAGTTTTTTTGGAAGTTGATTAAGAAATAGTCGTTTAGAAAGATGCTCTAAACATTGATTTTTCTCGTTTTTTTCTAGGATAGAAATATTTTGCAATTATCTTAGAATATGTACAAAAAAACCTTGAGTCATTTGACACACTTACATTCTTTTCAAAAATCGCAACTTTATCTAAAATTAGCATTTTTTGACCAGCTTCGAAATGAACTAAAATTGAAATTTCGTTAAAATTTTTCATATAGAAGCAAAAAGCATGATAAAATTGTTTTAATATATCGAAAAAAATTATTGACTTAGGTCAAGATCATCGTATTGTTATCATAACAACATATTTGTAATTGTTAATATTTATAAATTGAATTGACAGTTATAACACGCTATAAGTAGATTATGAATTAATTTGAACAGATTTCATCAATGTTTCTTTATTAAAAAACAACATTATGAAATTGCCGGAGAATAACACTGATTCTTTTCAAAAAATATAGCGTGTTCCATCTAAATATTCCTACTTCTTATAAGATCTCCTATTAATTACCGAACAACTTGAAAAATATTTTGAGTATATATTTGTAAGATATTTAGATAGAATAATGTTGATGTTGTAATAATCCCTGTTCTTCCCCTAATACCATCAGAGAAATCCTTGTTGTTTACATGGTAAATAAATTCATAAAAGACAGGAGTAATTTCCACATAGTAGAGAATATTCACAAATACGTAAGGTTATACATAAAGGAATCGTGTTCCCTCTATTTTAAGGTAATGAATAGGTATGTGGAATAATTTGTAGGAAATTGTACGTGATATAACCCGAGGCCTAGCGTTATGTTTAAATCAAATTGTAACAATAATAATAATAGTGATAATGCAAAATATCAGTTTTTAAAGTTTGCTATTTAAATGGGATCCAATCACCCTCTTAGAAATAATCGCAATAATTCTTATTTTATACCATTCATATCTTGAAAGGTTCACGTCATATACATAAATAAATCATCATTCTTTTATAGTCATCTTCGCGATATCATTACGCCCTGTAATGTCTTGTATTATTGATAAATAATAATAATTTATTGTAAATAAAATGGTATTAAATTGTCGGCAAATTAATTGCTATTTGTTGATATTGGAGTAATAAAAAATCAATAAAACACAATAATAATAATAATAGATTTATCATTACTACTATTAAAAAAAATACCAGAGTTAAATTAAGGTAAATTTAGAAATTAGTTAAAAACAGATTAACAGAAGCTCTGAATTTACAATTCATTCATAGAATTGATGATTTGTAAATTAAAATACCACAAAAATACACGGTAATGAATAATAATTGTCGTATATTTGCGGTATAATTTATTGCGTCATTTAACTGGTATAAAAGCAATCGTATATTAAATCGATGTTTTCATGTAATAAATGTGATTGTTGTATTTTCTTTATTTCTATTTTCCGTAAATACGATTCACAATTGTTTCTTTTCTAGTATTGTAAATAAAACAATAGCGATTCGTATAGCTCTACAAACGATAGTGATATTTCAAAAGATTCACAATTACTGATATGGATACCTAGTTTTTAATTAAAATTACCTCAAAAATCGATTAGAAATTCGTAAATTAACTCAATTGGTATAGTTTTATTGTTGAGACATATTTTTTAAATATTTTAATTGTCTTGTAGGTTGTTTCAACTATCGCATTTCTCAATATACCCACTGAACATACAGAATCGTTACAATATTAACTAAACAATAGTCTCATATTTCTCCTTTAAACGACAAGACATTATTTCTTGTTGAGAAATGTGTCAAAGTATTGAACAGACGATTTGAATTTTGTCGATAGATAAAATGCTTAATAGAAAATAAATCTATAATAATTCATAATTCTTAGATAAGTAGGTGTTTTATAAATGTATAATTTATAGAGTGCTATCTTTACTGAAGTTGGTAGATAGAAAAAACCGAATTAACTGAAGATTATCGCCTACAAAACCAAAATTTTTAGAACACAACATCCTGTCATTAGTGTTACGACTCAATGTGACTTCTTTCTACAGGTTTTTTCTCCTTATTCAAATAAAATACACATCACCTTGACATTTTCGAAGACACAAGAAAATTCTACGAAAACACTACGGTTGATTAAAAAAAATCTAAAGTAGACAGAGACTAGAATTGATTTTGGGAAAATAATAAGAGAAATGCTTTTCATCAGAAATTCAACCGACCATTGCATGTTTTTTGATTTCTATCAAATTAAATGAAATTTTCTCAACCATCTTAACACGCCAATATTATTTTATTTCTACACTTAATTATAAGGTTCCTTTTCGTTTGAATTACTGACACGAAATGTAACTTTCTGAGTTTGTAACAAAAATAAAAAAATTATAAATTGTACGAAAAAGTGCGATATTTAAATGTTTTTACACTTTTATAACCAAAAAATTCGCCAATTCCTTAGACTTTCCGAGACGTTAACGGTCAATAAATTTAACAAAATTTATTACACAATATTTGTAAATAAATTAATATTGTACGGCATTAAATCACCGAAAATTATAACATATGATGTAATCAAAATAAATAAACCTTATTTTTATAAACTACAAAATTGTAAATTATCAAATTATTCCTTTAGTGTTATTACTATTAGTAAATGCGGCTCATTTGATATAATACTAGCGCTGTTCTCATTATATAAAAATCCTCAAAAACATATTTCCTGTTGTTTTGTGTGTAGTTTATAAATTAACAAACAACATTATATAGAGTTGATATAAATCAAAAGAACTGATAAGCAACTTACCCATCATGCCAATTTGTTGCGGTGTTAACTGTGCTGTATTCGTCCCTTCAGGAATTATACCAACACCACTATTTAAACCACCACCACTCGCTAAACTACCTGAAGCTACAGAACCACGTTCACTATTTATTATTGAACCTTGTCTTATTAAACGATCACCGTAAATATTACTAAAGGCATTACTTCTTCGACCACTGCTTGCTAAACTTATTACATCTACAAACAGAAAGAACAATACAATTAAAAACGGAAATTTGTATCAAAGAATATCATATTTTTATATTTTCTGTTATAAAACCAATGTTGTTTATTTTTCAATTTTTCAAATTGCCAAGAAGTTAAACGCCTGCATAACACCTGTATTCGATTTGGCGTCCAAACAATATCAATATTTAATAATCGATAATTTGCTTATTTTCGTAAATATAGCAATAAATGAAATAGCATTCGAAAGAGCATTTCAAAGAGCATCAGAGAAAGTTTTTCGTTTTGCAAAAATCTAAGAACATAATTTTTGGAATACAATGCAGCCTGAAATGCTCTTTCGAACAAGTCTAAAAACTTGAATTTTCCACCTTTTCCGACTCGATCCCTTAATGATTCGAATATTTCAATTCATTATATAGTCCATTAATTGGATTAATGTAATAATAAATACAGAACAACAAATAGTGCAGAATTCTGTCAAGGTTAATTATGTAGCAAGGGCAATTTATAACAATAATTAAGGCCACACAATGCGCCATTAGAATTATTATGTAATTACAACCCTTTGATTATCGTTGAGTTATTATCGGACACATCAAACAAAATCTGTGGACTTTTTTTCAAGGAAATTCCGATAACGATCAATATTAATGAAGAATACAACCTTGGCAATTATATCGAGAGAATCGATTTTTTGAGAAACCAAGTAAATTATTAGAATGTGATTTGATTATAACCAAATAATAATTAAAGTGTTGCAACATTTGAATATTTTCGTTAATTAAATAAACCAATTTAAAATAAACATTCCATTTATAAATTCGACTACAATCAACTATATTGTTGTTATTAATTATTGTTATTATCAATTTATTATTTGAACTATTTTAATTTGCGAATTATTATTAGTTATTACGTTATTATCGGTGTATTCAATCGAAAAAATCATTTCAAATTATACATGACTAGGCTGAAATTATGTCAATAAACTGTTTAATTTATTCTATCAGTTTTAATTCAATTTTGGTTAAAGTAAATACGGAAATTTTAACAATTTCTCGTGTAATTTTCCACATTTCCCGGTAATATATGCAACCAGTTATACACCGATACTTGCTTTATCTATTTAACGTGGAGAAAAAGCGGTAATTTTAATTAATTTGTAGGAATTTATAAAAACATTTGATTTGTTACCGTCAATTAAAGCATTATTTATGTTTCTCTTTAAATTACCGATATTTTCTTCATTTAATTTCATTGTAATTCTCTAAATTTGGTTTAATTTTTATAATTATTGTAATTCCTTAATAACAAACTAATGTACCTCCATTGGGGCTTCGCATGCCTGAAATTCTGTTTCTTCTACTATAGAATCGTCGTATCGTAGCCGGATCTATTATTGTTTTCTTCCGTCTTAAATAACGTGCCAAAATACCAACAAGTGCAATACCGGCACTTACAGATACAACAAATACCTGTCGAAAATTAGAAAAAGAATCAACAATCAGATTAGAATCAAATTAGATTATGATGAAATCATAATTTTTATATTGAATAATTCACCTTTTGACCCGTCGTCAATGTGATTCGTTTAGGTAAAAGTTGGCGTAATTTGTCCAAATGATCACTTGCCGGTACTAAATGTCTTAATAAAGACATATTTTAAGGACGAATTATTTTTTTTTAATGTATAATTGTTTATAAATTTTTATAGGTTATTATTAAAATCACGAAACACAAAATTTTAGGTTAGGATAAACGATAGTTTGTTTAATTAATTTGAACGAATTCTTACAGTTTTATTAATTAGACAATACAATTACTGTAAAATTACTAAATATAAGGACAACATTATCGTAATTATTACGGAAAGTTAATTTTTTAAAATATGACAACAAATTAAAAATCCCGGTATAAATTCAAGACAAACGACAGCCGATCAACTGTCATAATCTAGGGACTTTCAGTTTATCACTAGTTTAATTAAAATCTGATTTATTAAATATTATTATAAGAATTAAAATTGCATAAAATTATTCCATATCCATCAGTTCTAATTGATTTATTCTTATTGTAGGTTTATTTTTACATTTATCAATTTTTCAAAATCATTCTTTTTTGTTGTAAGATTGGTATTTATACATAACCTTAGATAGCGGACTGATCCAAAATTGTGTGGTAGGCAACCAAATTTACTTCTACGAATATGTTCTTACGAAAGAAAACCAAGCATTGGTCTTTTTAAAGAAAAATTGTATCAATTACTATTATTAATAGATCTATTACTCGATCATATATACTTCCAAATCTCTACGACTATATTTCCATCAAAAAATCATGAAATCTCTAACACTTTAAATATAATTATTGATCCATAAAAATAATGTGTGGTTCTTTCCACATCACCTTTGAGTCTAACAAAAATTCTGCAAAGTTTCTATACTTAATTTGTCTTCTACCGGACGTTCGTCTATTGAAACAACTATTTTCTTATCAATTACACATTTCTTAATAAAATAAACACAATTACCATCAACGTTAATTCAGTAATGTTTCAATTCTTTAACAATTTGTTCCTGTGAACCATAAATTCGAATATTTTCTAAGTCTTCTAATGAACACATTATCAGTAAAGCTTTCCTAAATTAAAATACACTAATTCAATGTTATAAATACTTAAAAATGGTTACCTTCTTATTATAGGTAGATATAATGAAACAATTGCTGCTAATAATGTCGGCAATTTCGGTACAATTCTAACAATTTTTCTACCAATCGTTTCAGCTTTTTGATAATAAATGTTATACTTGTAGATTACCAATATTGAAGATTAAATATAAAGCTTCAGCTCCTAGTCTATCTTCAATTAGTTTCTCGTTTCAGAAATTACAATATTGTTATTCAATAGTTGATCGTAACAATCACAGCAGCTTAATAATTTCTTTAAGCGCTCCTACTGTAAGTGATTTCTGTTAAGTACTGGATCGAGATTATTGATTTCTACTACACTCAATTTATAGGCTGCATATGCATCGGTTGGAGTAAATTTATGGAATCGCCTTACGATAAATTCTGAATGATCATATCCTATCCGATTGCGTGATCTATCTGGAATAAATTCGTATTTTATGGGCCATAATAATAGGACAACAACTACTCTAAAAAATAATATTCAGTGTTATTAAATGTTATTATTAAGGGTTGTTATAGATTACTCGAATAATAATAAGTGATCGTTTTTGATAGAATTTCAGGTGGTCGTAAGTTATTTTCATTAGTCAATGATTTCAAAGCAGCAGACGATTACCTTCAGCACCTGATACGATTTCTACTATATGCAATAATTTCTCATTTTAACGGCTATTCTTGAAAATAAATGTGATTATTTTTGGAGGCAAGTAAACATAACCTCAATCTTATATTTTCATTTCTTCTTTACGACACATTTCCATACATTTTCCTTTGATAGAAATCGCAAATTTTTCCATTTTTGGTGAATCTGCATTCAGCAATAGCGAATTTTTCGACAATAAAATTTTACAATCATAAAAATTTGAGGTTATCGAATTGAAAACTGTCGAAATTCTAGCAACAAAGATAGAAAATGCGAGTCTAATATATTAAAAAGAGATAGATACAATTCTGCGAGAATTTCACCAAACGTAATTTATTTTTGAGACGTTGCCGGCTTTAAATGCCAAAAATCCGTAGATTTTTATTTATTTTGGGATTTATCCGTTGTTTTATAATTTCAAGGGCCATTTTAACAGTTTTAACCGATTGTTGATCTTTTACTAGCCTTTTTAATGCTTTCTTGTTTCAATTTATATCCAAATAAGATTGAATTTGTTTCAAAGATTACTAAAATTTATATTTTTTTAAGTAGAATTTGTCGAAAATTAAAAGAATTATTTATTCTTATTAAATAAATTTAATATTGCGCAATTTAACATTGAGTAATTAATAATAATTGTATTTGAATAACAATCCTTATTTTATAGCAAATGACTTGATAACAACAAAACAGTACAATTTAGAATGGAAGATTTGAAGATTATGGGGGTGCAAATTTAATGAGGAACTACAAAGGCATCGAGGTAATTAGAATTAAAAACAGTGGTCAAATTAGAATGATGAAAATGCAAGATATAAGAATTATCAAAGGATAAATTAATTGAGAAAACTCGTTAGAGTTGAAAACAGTAGTTACATTTGGGGTAATTTGTATTGATTATTATTTTGAGGTTTATCTAATATTTACGATGCTAAATAATTGTAATTTTGGAAATAAAACGATCGTAATATAACTCAATATTATAATAATAATAACGCTCTTATTCGTTTGAACACAAAACAAAGACTGAATTGAACTTGAAGTAACGAAAACAAGGAATACAAAATTAAAATAGAACAAACAAGTATAACAGTATAGCCTATAGACATTAGTCAGCAGTCTCTCTATTCATGGTTGTTGTAGACTCATAAATAATAATGATAGCGACATTATTCTTAACAATTTGGAACAATTTTATCGTGGTTATTATTTAAAATAAGTACGGTGATATTTTCCACCTCCAATAAATAAATCCTAGAATATGTTTGTTCACAAGTCGAGAATTACGCTAAATTTATTAAAATTTTCCAAAAGTTTGTGTAAAATCAGAATAAATATTATTATTATCGTAAAATATGCTCTTTTTTCCACTTTACAACTCCAAAATAGAAGAAAAACACTCGTATTTCCTTAAAATCTACTCAAAAGAAATACTAGAGGAAAAACCTGATGAAAAATCAGTGAATATGGCAACATTGCATTTTGACTTGAATTGTCAATTCTCAATTTACGTCGACTCAACCTAACCTCAAATAACAATACAATGTCGCATAATAATGAAATAATTCAAACAAAACAGTTTTTCACGTCGCAAAATATAAAATTGTCTGATGTATGGTTGGAGAGTTGTATAAAATGGTGAAAAGATGAAGTATTAACAAATAATTATACACAAAATCAATTATAATCTCAAGTCTACGAACAATGGCTATTGCTAGATTTACGTGATGTAGAATTGGATTTTTTACCTAAAAACCTATCATTAAAGACTCATTTTACATTAGCGCATATTTATTGTTTACAATTGATGGAAATTATCGATATATCAAAACTGATATTGTGACAATTACAGAATATACGCAACAAGAACGATCCATTGAAAAAACAATGATCATATCGATGAGAAGATTGACAGTAAACGCATGCTGCAATTGACTTTAACAGATGGTGTACAAGAGATACAAGCTATTGAGTATCGAACAATACCGATGTTGAATGTTAATTTAATGCCAGGCGTGAAAGTACGTCTTATTTGGACCTATCACTGTACGTCGTAGTCGATTATTATTAGAATCTCATAATATTAAAATATTGAATGGTCATGTTCAGGAATTGCTAGTAACAAATGCTGCCGAGAATGTCTTAGCTAAACATTTGAATCTACCGTTGAATCCAAATCGACAACAAATTGAACAGACTGCTATTGTTGAAGAAGCAAGAATTGAGCCGACTAGGAATGCACAAGACGGTTTCTATCAACGACAATTAATTACGGAAGATGAGAGGATGATTGCGGAAGAAATTGATTGTTTACTTGAAGCTGAACGAGAGCATTTAAATGAGAATCCAGCTAGTAATCAAGTTGTAACAACAATGTCAACAAATGGACTAGATAATGATTTCTTTGATGATATCGATATTGATGCTCATTTAAATCAAGTTGATAAAATCGTTGACAACGCTGATGATAATAAACAACAACAGAAAAAAAAACAAAATCCACCTTGATTACAGTTAAAAAAATGTTGAAGAATAGTCGTGGACTATTTAAGATTAAAGCAAAATTCAAACGAATCGCTGAAAAGATTACAATGACTGACCAGAAATATAGATTAGTGATAAAAATTGAAGATGATGAATAGAATACAATTGATGTTAAAATACATAGTGATATTATAACGAATTTCGCTGGTCATTATCCATCAGCATTAGTTAGTTTGAAAAGTAGTGTTGTACAGAAGGCTCCAGTTGCTACAGAGAAGTTCTAAAGGTACTTGAAACTTATCAGCAGCTTGTACAAATAATAAAAGCTAATAATTTTTCAGGCTTTACAAATATTTTAGAAATACAGGTTGATCGTAAAGAGGAATTGTGTATAAGCGTTAAAATTTTATAAGAAAAATTTCCGGTTATAGACAATATCGTTAACAATATCAACAACTGTGCTTTGTTTTGTAGATTTTGTTATTAATGTTTGAAATTATTTTTATTTTTGATAAAATACAAAAATGATGTATACCTAACTGTTATACGCAAGCGTATTTTGTGTTGCATAAATTAGTATATTTTGTATATAGCGTTGCCAACGCAACGGTATTAAATTTGAATTTGAAAAAGAAAAATGTAAGCATTGAAAATAGAGTAAAATGTTTATCAATTCTTATATACATAGATTGTTTAAAAAAAAAACGGTTTTGATTTAAAAATTTCAGCATATCCACTAAAAATGAGACCGACCGATCGACCACTTGCAATTGGTACCAGTTCATTTATTAAAATTTTAAATTACTCTAAATTCCAATTGTGAATGCGTAAATAAATGAAATAAATTTTATTATGTGCCACACCTTCATACATATCAAAATATAAATGTTTTTGTATTAAATTTAATAAAACTGAAGTCTTCTTCTCGTTTAAATGGCGTCTTAATAACAATCAGCCAATTCATTCCCATTCATATGATCACGTTTCGTTACCAATGTCAACTTCTTCAAATCTCTATAAGAGTCTTGTTCAGGACCGAATCGTTTCATTAAATTGATTGATTTTTCTGTCTGTCCATCAGAAACTAATTCTAAATAGATGTGAACAAGTAGCGGATATAAAATCATTCCTAATTCATGCTTAAATACAGAATTTTCAATACCATATAAGATTCTTCATATGTTTCAGGATCACCATCACTTTTGTAATCAGTTAGCACACTACTAACATCGGAATTTTGCTGTAATTGGCTATCTCCAATATTATTCGATATGTTTGCTTCTTTTCTTAGCAATTCTTCAGTTCCCTGTTGAAATTGTTCAATTTAAAAACTGCTAATTTATCAGACCGTTCAGGGAACTTACCTTGAGGTTATATTTTTTCAACACCTGCAATACGGCCGCTATTTGCGACTTATCAATACCATCACCCATCTTTTCAATTGATTTAATTCTAATTTAATAAAATTATTGTCGAGAAACGTAAAAATTTGAGGTTACGAAAATTGTAAACTGTCAAAATTTTTACCAACAAGGATAGAAAATACGAATCTAATATATTGAAAAGAGATGGATATAATACTGCGCAAATTTCACCAAACGTAATTTATTTTTGAGACGTTGCCGGCTCTAAATGCCAAAAATCAGTAGATTTTTATTTATTTTCGAATTTATTTGTTGTTTTATAATTCCGAGGGTTATTTTAACTATTTTAACTGAATCTTGATCTTAAAATAGCACTTTTAATGCGTTGTTGTTTCAATTTGTGCCAAATATGATTAAATTTGTTTCGAAAATTACTAAAATTTGTATATTTTTGAAGTAGAATTTGTTGAAAATTAAAAGATTTATTTATTCCTATTAAATAAATTTGATATTGCGTAATTTAACATTGAGTAATTAACAATAATTGTATTTGAATAACAATCCTTATTTTATAGCAAATGACTTGATAACAACAAAACAGTACAATTTAGAATGGAATATTTGAAGACTATGAGGGTGCAAATTTAGTGAGCAACTACGAAAGCATCGAGGTAATTAGAATTAAAAACAGTGGTCAAATTAGAATGATGAAAATGCAAGATATAAACATTATCAAAGGATAAATTAATTGAGAAAACTCGTTAGAGTTGAAAACAGTAGTTACATTTGGGGTAATTTGTGTTGATTATTATTTTGAGGTTTCTCTTATATTTACGATGCTAAATAATTGTAATTTTGGAAATAAAACGACCGTAATTATTATTATTATTATAATAATAATTATTATTATATTATTATTATAATATTATTATTATAATAATAATAACGCTCTTATTAGTTTGAACACAAAACAAAGACTGAATTGAACTTGAACTAACGAAAACAAGGAATACACAACAAAAATAGAACAAACAAGTATAACAGTATAGCCTGTAGACGTTAGTCAGTAGTCTCTCTATTCATGGTTGTTGCAGACGCATAAATAATAATGATAGCGACATTATTCTTAACAATTTGGAACAATTTTATCGTGGTTATTATTTAAAATAAGTACGGTGATATTTTCCACCTCCAATAAATAAATCCTAGAATATGTTTGTTCGCAAGTCGAAAATTACGCTAAATTTATTAAAATTTTCCAAAAGTTTGTGTAAAATCAGAATAAATATTATTATTATGGTAAAATATGCTCTTTTGTACACTTTACAACTCCAAAATAGAAGAAAAACACTCGTATTTCCTTAAAATCTAGTGAAAAGAAATACTAGAGGAAAAACCTGCTGAAAAATCAGTGAATATGGCAACATTGCATTTTGACTTGAATTTTCAATTCCTAATTTACATCGACTCAACCTAACCTCAAATAGCAATACAATGTCGCATAATAATGAAATAAATCAAATAAAACAGTTTTTCACATCGCAAAATATAAAATTGTCTGATGTATGGTTGGAGAGTTGTATAAAATAGTGTAAAAATGAAGTATTAACAAATAATTACACACAAAATCAATTACAATCTCAAGTCTACGAACAATGGTTATTGCTAGATTTACGCGATGTAGAATTGGAAATTTTACCTAAAAACCTATCATTAAAGACTCATTTCACATTAACGGTTATTTATTGTTTACAATTGATGGAAATTGTCAATATATCAAAACCGAAATTGTGGCAATTACAGAATGTACGCAACAAGAACGATCCATTGAAAAAACACAATGATGAGAATGATGAGAAGATTGACAATAAACGCATGCTGTAATTGACTTTAACTGATGGTGTGTACACGAGATACAAGCTATTGAATATCGAACAATACTAATGTTGAATGTTAATTTAATGCCTGGCGTCAAAGTACGTCTTATTGGACCAATCACTGTACGTCGCAGTCGATTATTATTAGAATCTCATAATATTAAAATGTTGAATGGTCATGTTGAGGAATTGCTAGTAACAAATGCTGACGAGAATGTTTCAGCTAAACATTTGAATCTACCGTTGAATCCAAATTGACAACAAATTGAACAGAGTGCTATTGTTGAAAAAACAATAATTGAGCCGACTAGGAATGCCCAAGACGGTTTCTATCAACGACAATTAATTACGGAAGATGAGAGGATGATTGCGGAAGAAATTGATTGTTTACTTCAAGCTGAACGAGAGTATTTAAATGAGAATCCAGCTAGAAATCAAGTTGTAACAACGATGACAACAAATGGATTAAATGATGATTTCTTTGATGATATCGATATTGATGTTCATTTAAATTAAGTTGATAAAATCGTTGAAAACGATGATGATAAGAAACAACAACAGGAACAAGAAACAAAATCCAAATTGATTACAATTAAAAAATTGCTGGAGAATAAGAATTGTATTAGTTGTGGACTATTTAAGATTAAAGCAAAATTCAAAGGGATCGCTGAAAAGATTACAACGACTGAATAGGAATATAGATTCGTGATAAAAATTGAAGATGATAAACAGAATACAATTGATGTTAAAATACATTAAATAGTGGTATTATAACGAATTTCGCTGGCTATTATCCATCAGCATTAATTAGTTTGAAAAGTAGTGTTGTACACTAGGATCCAGTTGCTACAGAGAAAGTTCTAAAGGTACTTGAAACTTATCAGTAACTTGGACAAATAATCATAAAAGCTAATAATTTTTCAGGCTTTACAAGTATTTTAGAAATACAAGTTGATCGTAAAGAGGAATTGTGTGCAATCGTTAAAATTTTATAAGAAAAATGTCCAGTTATACACAACATCGTCAACAATATCAACAACTATGCTTTGTTTTTTTAGATTTTGTTATTAATGTTTGAAATTATTTATAATTTCCATATCATGGTTATCATCCTTTTTTTTTTCCAATTATGATTGTATGTTATAGTATTGAGGTAATAGGAAGGATTGAATTAAATATCACAACTACGCCGACAGTTTCGCTGCTATATTTGCGGCTTCCTTATAATTTGGTAAAATATTATAATTTTGGTAAAATACAAAAAAGCGTATTTTGTGTTGCATAAATTAGTATATTTTGTATATAGCGTTGCCAACGCAACGGTATTAAATTTGAATAATTTGAAAGACAAAAACGTAAGCATTGAAAATAGAGTAGAATGTTTATCAGTTCTTATATACATCGATTGTTAAAAAAAAACGGTTCCGATTTAAACATTTCAGTATATCAACTAAAAATGAGACCGACCGACTACTTGCAAATGGTTCATTTATTGAAATTTTAAATTACTCTAAATTCCAATTGTTAATGCGTAAAGAAATGAAATAAATTTTATTACGTGCCACACCTTCATACATATCAAAATATAAATGTTCTTGTATTAAATTTAATAAAACTGAAGACTTCTCGTTTAAATGGCGTTTTAATAACGATCGGCCTATTCATTCCCATTCATATGATCACGTTCCGTTACCAATGTCAACTGCTTCAAATCTCTATAAGAGTCTTGTTCAGGACCGAATCGTTAAATTAAATTGATTGATTTTTCTGTATGTCCATTAGAAACTAATTCTAAATACATGTGAACAAGTAGCGGATATAAAATCATTCCCAATTCATGCTTAAATACAGAATTTTCAATACCATATAAGATTCTTTATATGTTTCAGGATCACCATCACTTTTATAATCAGATAGCACACTACTAACATCGGAATTTTGCTGTAATTGTCTATCTTCAATATTATTAGATATGTTTGCTTCTTTTCTTAGCAATTCTTCAGTTTCCTGTTGAAATTGTTCAATTTAAAAACTGCTAATTTATCAGACCATTCAGGAAACTTACCTTGAGGTTATATTTCTACAACACCTGCAATACGGCCGCTATTTGCGACTTATCAATACCATCACCCATCTTTTCAATTAATTCAATTCTAATTTAATAAAATTATTTCTGAGAAACGTAAAAATTTGAGGTTACAAAAATTGTAAACTGTCAAAATTTTACCAACAAGGATAGAAAATACGAGTCTAAAATATTAAAAAGAGATAGATATAATGTTGCGAGAATTTCACCAAACGTAATTTATTTTTGAGACGTTGCCGGCTCTAAATGGCAAAAATCCGTAGATTTTTATTTATTTTGGAATTTATCCGTTGTTTTATAATTTCAAGGGCCATTTTAACAGTTTTAACCGATTGTTGATCTTTTACTAGCCTTTATAATGCTTTCTTGTTCCAATTTGTACCAAGTAAGATTAAATTTGTTTCAAAGATTACTAAAATTTATATATTTTTCAAGTAGAACTTGTTAAAAATTAAAAGCATTATTTATTCCTATTAAACAAATTTAAGATCGCTACATTTTTGAGTAATTCTAATAATAATTGTATTCGAGGAACAATCCTTATAACAACCAAACAGTACAACTTAGAATGCAAGATAAGAAGGTTATGAAGGGGCAAATTTAATGAGGCACTATACAAACATCAAGGTAATTAAAATTGAAAACAGTGGTCGAATTAGGACTGACTTGGAACGATTAAAATTATCCAAAGATAATTGAAGAAACTCGTTGAAGTTGGAAACAGTAGTTAAATTGGGGATAATACGGAATATTATTCTCTTAGTACATGGTTGATAAATAAATTATCCCCTAAAGTGGATTTTTTTCCATTTTGTATTGTTTAATTATTATTTAAAATAAATACGGTGATACTTTCCATCTCAATTAAATAAATTCTAAGATAAGCAATTGCATATATCAAAAATTACGCTAAATTTATTAAAATTATCACAATGTTTGTGTAAAATCAAACTAAATATTACTATTTTGGTAAAATATGCTCTTTTTTCCACTTTACAACTCCAAAATAGAAGAAAAACAGTCGTATTTCGTTAAAATCCAATTAAAATAATAACCGGAGAAAAGGCCTGCTGAAAAATCAGTGAATATGGCAACATTGCATTTTGACTTGAATTTGTGATTGTCAAAAGAGCTTGCTTATTTTTTAGTTAACCTCACAATTTATTGTTATTCAAATTATACATAAAATTGAATTTACTATGAAGATTTATTAGTTTATTGCTAAATTTTACCAATTTTGGAATTATTGAAGATAATTAGATAATAAAATAACGAATAAATACAGTGATATATCCAATATTAATCTAATGTAACCTCAAAAGTTGACATTTGCTCGCGCGGTTTTTATCGATATCCATTATACGTATAATTTATAAGTATAACAAATTTACGGTAACAGAATGGCAGAAATCAATGAAAATAGTACCGAACTAACGAAATCAGTGCAAATTCGTATTGAACGTAATCGTCAAAAAGCCATAGCAATAAAACAAAGTCGTTTAGTATCACATCCATACGCAAAAAGGTTCGTTTTTACCAGTTTCCTATTGGAAACCATTGATAATTTAATTTCATTTACAGTTCAGTTATCTCTATAGATAAGACAACAATTAAAATAGGAACAGCAAGATATAAGGACACTGGTGGTGGTTTTTTGCTGGAAGAGGAACCAGAGAAAGAAACGGCGGTATTTAATTATTTTTATTAAAAATTGATCAAATTTTAAAATTGATTGATTTTTAGGATAATATTGTAGTTGATGAACCACCAATTTTCGAGCCTGATCGTCCCCAGTGTATAAAATGTGAAAAAACTTTCGGTGTATCCTGGCTTTTTGATAATTTCAATTATCGTTGCTGTGACGAATGCAAGTATGTCTATACTTAATAATTCAGGTGATAATATTCTAAATTATTCGTACTCTTTATAGAGATTCAGATGAGCATAAATTGATCACCAAAACTGAAGCTTTAAACACGTACCTGTTAAAAGAATGCGATTTAGATAAAAGAGAACCACCATTAAAATTCATCACCCGAAAAAATCCCCACAATACGCGTTGGGGTGAAATGAAACTCTACCTCCAATTACAAGTAAAACCCAACAATATTCAATCGAATATTCCTAGAATAGACGGTGATTTTCAGGTAGAACAACGAGCTCTAGAAGTTTGGGGAACTGAAGAAGAACTGGAAGCAGAACGTGAACGTCGCGAAGAGAAACGGGTAGTAACCAAAGCGAAGAAATATCAAAAACATTTAAAAGAATTACGGATGAGTATGCGGAGTAGTTTATTCGATCGTACATCGGCCAGTTCCCATCAACACGAATTCGGGCCGGAAATTTACAATGAAGACGACGATACGTATTGTAGGAAATGTAAAACGTGCTCATATGAGGAAAGCTATGAGAAGATGTAGAATTTTAGTGTAATTTCTTTAAACAAGTTTAATTTTAATAATTCTAATTTTTACAATATTTTATCTGTTTGCATTTTCTATTCCTTTATTTCTAGTTTCGGGTTCTTCAAAATAAGGACATTTGAGCTCTTTAAAGTATTAATTTTGCTTTAATTGTCTATCTTTACGGTCTATAATAAAAGAAAACAGTGCAGTTTAATGCATACTTAAGGTTACCTTCACGCGATACAATCAATTTTGAAATTAGAGCTTTTATTTAGGCCTAGAAGTTGGTGAAAGACTTGAATTTTCATTAAAAATGAACGTCAAAATGTACGCCTTTTACCGATTTCTAGTTCTGTCTTGTTCCTCAATTCATTAGATTGATAAACAGAATTTTTGGCTACACCAGCGAGAAACACGCACAATAAAATTTATTATTGTCCTTATAAAGATCAATAAAGGATTGATTCAAATTTAATGGGGAAATTCAACAGATAGACGGGTCAAGTAACTAATTACGAGTTTTATTGATTAAACAATAACGCTATAATTCTAATCAAATATTGTTCTTTTTTTATTAACATATCGTTTTGTTCTTTTTTATTATTTAGAAACAATTCAGCGAAATTCAAACCTTTTGTCACCTACAACTTTCACTTTAATCATACGAAGCCACCATCAAACTGTAAATTGTTGTCATAGAGACGTTTATAACGAGCTACCCCTTAAAAAATGATGATAACGTGAATTTGTTTTGTTTATATTTTAAAATTCCGATTTAATAAAAAAAACCATGCGATATAAAAAATGAATGGATAGAAAATGAATCAAGTGTGGTGTTTACAAAACTATGGCATTTATTTATTTATTATTAAATATCTTCAGTGCTTGTTTATATGAAGTTTATTTCGACGAAAAGATGACGGTACAAGAACGATTCCTAAATCCGAAGAGTTACGTTACAAGCCATGGCAGTATTGGTGTTAGGAGTTGCGGAACGAAAATTACCATGCACGATATTTATACGTTTTCGAGTTCACCAAGAGCACTGTACACAAACCGGAAATTAACGGTTGGAAAGTAAGTTGTCATTCATGTTCTAACTTTCCAACTTTGTTGGTAATTTTGGTGGATGCGCCCGGTTCAATTCTCCCTTTAAAACATCAATTCCGCCGGAAGAAAGCGAAACACTTTCTTGAGAAATATGTAAACGATTATGTGGAAATCGATGATGTTATGGGACATCGGGGTAAATGTACTTTGAAGGTTTTAATAATAAGTATCGTGTCGGGGAGACACGCGAATTTATTCGATATACTACTTGTATGTCTAATTAATCGCTAAATTATAGCAATAAGTGAAAAATTATTATTGTTTTAGATGTAATAAGATTTCACATACTCGAATTCTTTTGCAATAATTGTATGTAAAAGTGAAAGGGACTCGAAAATATAAATTAGAATGGTTATAACAACAATTAAGGTATCATTACGGTACTATTAGACAATTTAATGGTAATTGACGGTATCAAAATGTGATTGATTGGTAGATTTGTAATTAATATTCAATAATGCCCGTTTTGTAGAATTGAATACTACAATGTTTCTAGTTCCGAAATTGCGGATTTCCGCGAAAATTGCAAGTTCTGTTTCTGTCTTTACACTTGCAGATTTTTTAGAAATTTCGTCGATTGTTTAGTGTTACTATAGGATAGAAATGTATTCAAATTGGGAAATTGCATGTAAATCTGGTGCATTATCCAATTACAAGTCGATTTGTTCCAGAAATCGATAATTTTTCTACCACTACGAGCTAGAATTTTGAACAATTCGTGTCGATAGGCGGTAGAATAAAAAAAACTCCATTTACAATACAGGTCATCTATCTTGCCACTTTTCTTTCGACAGACAGTCATGGAACTTACACGATATTTTAAGTAAACGGTATTTAGAAAATTATTTGACCTTCGTCTTAGGGGAAAATTGTAGTACATTCACCCTCTTATTTGAATCTATATCGATCATAAATGATTATAAAAAGTAATTTCATAAATAACACGAATTAATTATTAATTCCGTCGAAATTGAGAAGGATTTTACAGCCAAATAAATGAGTTGGAAGTAATAATTATTGTTAATAAAATCCATCATTTCTTGAGAAAATAAAGTTGTCTTGTATCGAATCAAAATTTCTAATTTTATTGTTATTGTTTTATAAAGTGGTTAAAGAGGTGGGAAAAGAATTGATCAACGATTAGAATTGTAGGGTGGGTATTATTACAATTCGTTTAGTAAACAGGTCAACCGGAAAATTCCAACTAACATCACAGTTTCTGACGTAAATTATCATTAACAATTGACCATAGTATGAATAATGCACAAAGTGACTCGTTGAAACACGGAATTCTATTTATGAGTAGATTAATTTTATAAGCAATATTGTTATTTTGTCGTTTCCTTTTCCCTTAACAAGCTCTTAATCGATATTAATTATTATTTTTCTTGTTATTGTAGGGGAAGAATCTTGTCTATATTATAATTAAATAATTATTATATTCACAACATTTTTCTATTGATCGTCTACATTATTAATAGTCTAGTTTTTATTTAAATACTGGCTTATCCTATCCTTGACCTTCACGATTCTAATAAGGGTTGGTATAATGTTAACACCGATGACCGATAGATATGCAAATCTTGTGGTTATATTGCGGACTTTTCTACGTCACGCCAAAGTCTAGATTTTCTTAAAAAAAACGAGATTTATTATTAAAAATTTGCCAATATCTCTATATTAAATTAACACTTAATCGATAAAATTAGATAACTTTAATTCTTTATGTTTTAAAATAGATCACCTATTGTTTTTAATATTACTAATAGGTTTTCTAGTTTCTTTATTTGTACAATACTCATGCGCTATCGTCCGGCACGGCGTCGTCGAATCTAGATGGACAACGGTCAGTTCGTAGACGGTGGTCGAAGAAATATTCTCGCCGGCGTCGCGACGCTTCCTATAAAACAACTACAAAAGTCAAGTGATTGAAATTGAATCGTGTATTCTATTCCTATCCAATAACAATCTGTTTTTAGTGGAAATATTGGAAAATTGATTTCCATTATCACGTCCTCAATTATTTATAGAAAAGTAATAATAACTTTTTAAAAATGAAATAAAGACAACGATGACAGATATCGCTATGCCACCGGTAATTTCAATGTCATCGGATGAGATCGATGATGATGTAGCCTTTCAAATTATCAATCAAGATAATTTACCGATTAATTTGATCAATGAGACAATTGTTAAACCATTCGGACGCGAGAATCAGAAACAAAAACCGAATGGTATTGTCTATCCAACACGACGTATTGATACAAATTTGGAAGACAACAAATATAAGCCGTTCACAAAATCGAATGGTTATATCAACAATTTAAATCAAGAGAATAAGAATAATTTGAATTTAAAAAAGAATTACAGTGCTTCTTATAATAATTTATACCATACGAATAGTGCAACAAAAGTTAAAATTTATGATCAAAATGTCGATGCGAAATTCACAAAGACGTTAGATGCAAAATTGAGAAAACTACAAAAAGAAGAACGATTACAACCGAATAATAATAAAAGAATCGATAAGGAAATTGGTAAGAAACCGTTTGTAACAACTGTGAAGAAGGGTGAATTCTTGGAGCCACCACCCGAAATTGCTTCACTCATCGGTATAAAAATTGATGAGGCAAAACGCGACGAGAAGAAATTGTATGCTTATTCAAGCCAACCGAGAGTTTTGAATCGAATTGTAGCAAAGAATGTGCATAAGACAAAATGTGAAGCTGCAGCGAAGGCTGCAGCTTCTCTAATTGGATCTGTTGCCGGATTGAAGACTGATGATATTAATAATAATATTAACAATAATAGTAAAAAGTGAGTCGTTTGATAAACACTTAGATTAGAGATCTGGGTTACGATAAATTTTATTGAAATATTGATAATTTTAACCTATTTTAAAAATTCACTATTATTTTATTAAAATACAAGGCGATTCTTGTTATTTGTCACGCTTTTAATCGTGGACAATAAAAGCGATTTAGATAGAAATCAACAAGGGGTAACTACAGGGCTTCGAACCGAAACTGAATTGCGTTTTTTTTTAAGTAAACCAAAACGAAAAAATTATGAAGCTTTATTAATTATTTTGATCTAGACCAAAAATTGAAAAAATTGAAATTTCTGCGGACTTATTGTAAGGGCGGAACTGAATAGAAAGCGTTTCTAGCGATTTCTAGCTTGTTCTCGGGGGTTGTGAAGGCCCAAAACACATTTTTGAAAAGGACCATTTCTGGCATTTTCTGTCTAATTTTTAACAAATTTCTCAACTGAATCATTTTGAGGCTTTTAAGATTCTTCGAGTACAAATTCTCAGACATTTTTATTCTTAAAATACCGCCCTAGTAATCGTCGCGTTGCTTCACCACACTAACAATAAAAATTAAATTATGCCCATGGGGGAATTTTTATCTTTTTAATCATGAATATCTTTGATTGAGTTTAAAGTGACACACTAAATTGGAACAATTTGGCCTTACTTTGATTATTAGATTTACTTATTTTCAAAATAGAAATTTTCATAATTTCCATCGTCTGAAACTATTTCAAAATGAGGACAAAACAATCGAATAAATATCGATTAACGATAATCAACGGTAACTTCTCAGCTCGCCAACAATAAATAATAACGCTATCATAAGCTTGTGAAATTATTATAACCATGAAAGGGGTATTTATAATCGTTGTTTTTGTGCGAATTCCTGAAATTTTCAACAGATTTCAGGAATTGTAAGCAGTCGTGGCCGAGCGGTTAAGGCGTCTGACTAGAAATCAGATTCCCTCTGGGAGCGTAGGTTCGAATCCTACCGACTGCGACGCAAATCAAAGCTAAATTATTTTTAAATCAATGCAGAATAGTCACGCAATTTTCGATTTTTTTTATTGTTCAAATCTAATGATTCTATGAATAATCTAGCTGTTGACTAGTCTTCTATATTAGAATTTTATAAGGTTTAACAAGGTTGAAAATTCACTAAAATAAAACAGTTGCGTGTACGAAATTCATTCAGCCTTGACAATGGAAATATCTTCTTTGATAAAAAATACTTTATATTTTATATCAAAACAAATATTTAGATGGTAATTTTCTTTTATTTCAATTTTAATAGGGAATCACAAGCAACATCCTATACGAATTTAATGTACGACAAACGAGTCCATAGAGGCAGTAATTTTGCAGCTTCAGGACATTTAGTAAGTGTTTTATTGAAAATTTCTTTATATTTATCGGTAGAAAATTTAAGGATTCTTCAAATAAATTTCAATAAAATACAGGATCGGTTTGTTATTAGCTAAATTCAAGCCGATCCTGTACAAATCAGCATCTTTATATCTCTTTGTTTGTCGCTTAAATCTTCTCACTTGAAATAATTACTATAATGCAGCCCAAATGGAACCCAAATTTCGCTTACGCTAAACTACTGTCTCAAAATGCGGTATGTATTATTTGATAGTTAAAAAAATCAGCCTCCTGCACAGTTTCTTTGGTTAATTATTTATCTTAATAGTTAATCAATTATTAGTTTTCTCCTTCGAAAATTAGTTTCAATTGTAAGTTTTGTGTTACGTTTCCGTTTAGGGCGATGGAGAGTCTGCAGCCGCCCGTGCGGCTGAAGCCCGTCGCCGGGCTATGGCTCGTCGAAAAGCCAAAAGTCAACACGTTAAAGCAGCAGAATTACGTATACGATCACCACCACCACTACCAGGACGTAAACATGAACCAGTACAAACGGATTTATATTTAGAAGAAATATGGGAACATCCACCAGTTGAGAATATTTGTACACAAACTGATCTATTCGTTGAACGGCCATATTCACCAATTTATATCCCACCAAAAGCCGGCATCGATATCGAAACACAAATCTATCCAGGCGATGTAAGTGTAGAATTCGAAATTTCATCAACAACAATTCTAACAATACTGGATTTAGTTGTTCGATTTCGATATGGAAGTCCAACCGATTTTGGAAGTTCTTGTTGGCAAGACTATCGAACAAGCATTGATTGAAGTATTAGAAGAAGAAGAATTGGCAACATTACGTGAACAACAAAGGAAATTCTTAGAGATACGTGCAGCCGAAACGGCCGAAGTTCAACGATTAGAAGAACGCGAGAGACGTTTACATGAAGAGAAAGAACGTCGATTACTCGACTTTGAAGAAGGTGCATCGAAACAGAAAGAATTAGAAGATCGAATATCGGCAGCTGTTCTAATGCAAGGCTATATGGCTGAATTATTACCATCCGTACTTGAAGGTTTGGAAGGTGAAGGTTTCTTAAGCGACAACGTTAAAGAAGGTCGGTTGATGAAGACGTTGATAAAATTGGAATTATGTTTATTTTATTGTTTATTTTAGATATTGATGATGCATTTATGCCATGGTTGATGAAAGAAGTCACGCATGAACTTTGTGAAATGGTTAGTAGTCGGGATGTACTTACAGGTAATTTCATGATCATTGATAAGACCAAATTATTTACTATTACTATTATTATTATTATTTTCAGATATTGTCAAAGAGATATTAGAGAATCGAGCTGAAATTTATCGTGCCCTAAATGCAACACCACGAATCTATGAAGAAATTGAAGAAGAACAACCAACTCAAGAGAATTTAGCATTACCAGAAGATGACCATGAAGAAGCCTAGTAAGTTATTTTTAATAAATCTACCCTCAACAATATTCGAAACACATTAAACCACAATCACGATATCGGGGATAATCAATTTTTGCCGCCGATCCACCGTGACAATTTGCTTATGAGCAAGTGTTGTAATAATTCAACCAGCAGTTGCTTGAATTCTAGCCAAATTTTGTACAGACTTGCTTGATGATTGTTATTTTTAAAGATCGGAGGGATGGAAATCAACACCTGTGGTAGGCGCATCTAATCGCCTCCCCTTTTAATATCAAATCAAAACCAACCCCAATTGTTGTCCGCCACCACTATCCATCCGAGCAATGTGTGGTTCTCGTGTATGTGGTGATCCGTACAATCCACCCTCTCTATCTACATGCTGATCTGATTTGAAAACATTCATGCCCTGTTTGATGGTTGAGGGTTTTATTAAATTCTTCAGATTGGGTTGGTTTTTGATTGGGACTGGCGTTTGATAACATTGAAATTAACTCAACCTGGTATTGTTATTTAAATTGATTTTATTATTTACAGATACAAAAAATAGGGGAGAAGAAAACTGTTTGTGTGTGTTTGTGTGCAGTTGAGTTGTTTATTCAATTAGAAAAAATTTCGATTTATTTCAGGCACTTCTATACCACACAAAATCGTTTCTACGTTACATTATTACATATTTATAATAAATATTATTATTGTACATGTTGGAGTCAATAAATTTATTGTTTATCTATATCCATTTAGACTGTTGCTTGTTATCAAAATAACATTAAGATATTATCGGGAGGAATCCGGGATATTTTTGTAATAATAGTTCGATGAACCTCCTCCATCAAAAATGAGATAGTTCATCGGTAATTGACTAGATATAAATAACCCATTTATCATCATACAGGTTATCATAAAATCATCAATAAAGACTCAATAAAACGTTTCCAATACGATAGAAACTCACAAACTAAGCTCAAAATTTCAGAGCAATTCTCTACCATTTTGAGCGTTGTTAGCGTATTTTCAGTCGAAACTATTTTAGAATTCAGCAGTATTTTACAGTAATTTGCCACAATTTCCTCGAATTCTTCCGGATATGAATTGCTGTAAATAATTGATGCAAATTTTCTTTCCTCGCTGTAATAACAAACGAAAAGAAACGCTTTTAAATTGAACGAAATTCCCGATTTGTTCACATACAATAAAGAACCGTCATCTAATTTGTGTTCTACAATGAATTTATATTGGAAATTATTCAAATTTAATTCTAAACTACCAAGAATTTCGTCTTTTGTAAAATTGATAGAATCGTAACGATTTCCGGGTATGAAAAAACCGTATTCTATTAACAATTTACAATTATCGTGATGACCGTACGATATGAAAATTTGTCGATATTTTCGATTTTTCTCTAAACTAATCAGTCGATAGAACCATTGTTGATCTGTTTGAATAAATTCAGCATTGGTACTAGTTTCGTGACTATGATTGAACATATCTAAATAGGGACAAAGCGCCATACTCGGTTCATCAGATAGCACACTATCAATAGTTTTAACAATACATAATTTGCGGACTATACACGGGTCGACATATACAGCCCTCGTATTGACCATAGAATAAGCCCATAAAAATAAATCCATGTCCAGTAGACACGCTATACTTCCTTTCTGTATTGATCCTCGGACACGGTTCCAACTTTCTTCAAATAATCTTCGTGCTTTCAACGTATTCAACCCTAATTCAACAGGAAGTTGTTTAATTTGTTCTAAAGGTAGATGCCATAACAACGGTGGCGGTCTCGATGGTAAACTTTCGATATAAAACCACCATTTCGAGTTGGATTTCTTCTGTTTTTCGACGATTAAAAACAACGATAAAAAATCGTGAATTGTTAATTTTGCACTAGATTTTAAAAAATCAATAATCCCCAACGATTGTATTGTTGTAAATGTTACCATCAAATCGTAAGGAATTGTAATAAGGGTGGAATTAGCTGGGAGAGATTTCGTTGAAGCCACCCCACGATTAGTTTTAACAAAATTATAAAGTTTCAAATTTGTATCATTAACCCAACCGTTACCGTACATAAATTTCCGTAAATTAATCACAATTTCCTCATTATCTAGACATTGGTTACTTCTAATTTTCTCTCTTTTACGTCGTTTTCTTCTAGTACGTCCCATTTCATTGAAGAAATTTTAAATTAGGCGCCTGAATTTGCGCGACATTTAACGATAATAATGACACGTGCCCTAACCTCACTTTTACTCCACAATATTTCCACAACTCCAATTTAACACAATTATTACCGTAAGTAGGTTAAAATATATTTAAAATCATTAATAACAGTGTTTAGATTTGTCTTCTAAATAGTTTTAGATTAATTTGCCGGTTTTTAATAAAAATCGTCGTTCTTAACTTAACCTAACTTTACGTTGTCAAAAATTTAAAACGCCAACTATGGGTAATCAAGAACCGGACCTAACAATTGGAATCGAATTCACCAAACAATATCGAAATTTAAAAATTCTGGATTGCAACAATCAAATAAAAGAATTACAAACGATTTTAAGGGATCGTGAGACGTCACGTAGTGACTTTAAATTCTCAGCCGATCGTTTAATTCGTCTAGTAATCGAGGAGAGTTTAAATCAATTACCATTCACCGATTGTAAAGTCGTCACACCTACCAATACGACCTATGATGGTTTAAAATACAAATCTGGTAATTGTGGGGTATCGATTGTGCGTTCTGGTGAGGCAATGGAGCAGGGTTTACGCGATTGTTGTCGCAGTATACGTATCGGTAAAATTTTAATAGAATCCGATGCTGATACCCATGAAGCTAGAGTTGTGTACGCTCGATTCCCTGAAGATATCTCGCAAAGACACGTAACTTTAATTGTCCTCGATTTTCAACGGAATTTTCCAATAAATAAACTTGTAGGTGTTGTTGATGTATCCGATTATGTCGACTGGTAATACGGTCAGTAAAGCTGTAGCTGTGTTAAAAGAACATAAAGTTAAAGAAGATAATATTATTGTGAGTAATTTGTTTTGTACGCCAGCAGCTGTACAGACAGTTTTAGAGTCGTTTCCAAAGGTAAAATTTTGGAATATTCACATTTTCATTAAAAAAATTTGGTAATTACAGCTTAAAATGTTGACATCCGAAGTCCATCCGGTCGCGCCCAATCATTTCGGCCAGAAATATTTCGGAACTGATTGAATTTATTTAATTTTGATTGTTTTAATTTATTTGATTTAATTTAATTGTACTTATAGTTGATTTCATTATTATTATACGTACGGGATCCTATACTTGGTTACCAAATATGATTTTGTGTTCATGGTTTATTTAAAATAAATTTCTTTAATCTTGCACTTGTCGTATAAATATTGTACTACCATCTACCACCTTGCTGTATTGCCAGCACGTGTTAGATTTCCCTGGCACGTGCCAAATTCACAGACCACTTTTGAGGCCAACAAAACTCGCCTACCCCTAAACAATATTGTCCAGCAATAGGGTGAGATATTAACTGATATTACCATTAGTCTTGTTTGTGTTTGGTGTATTGTTGACAGATGCCAGATGTAAGTTGCACCCTCTACGATATAGCCCAACTAGGATAGGAAACTACAGGTGTAAGCTATCATTTTAATGACATCTTTATGCCTTACTGGCTTTCAAGAGACTCGTTTAATTGAATAATCAACTATACTGACATCGATCTATCATAATTGATAAAAATCTAACAAATATTTGAATATTTGATTCTTAATTCCACTAGCATTTCTTTTTATTAATTCAGATTGATGAAGTTGTAATGTTAATAAATGCGATCAAGTAAAAATCACAAAGATAAACATAGAATTTAATCCATACGTGCAAGCTGTCCGGTCGCTCTCTTCTATTATAAATCGTATTAAAGATTAAAATTAGAAATCAATCGAGCTTGAACTAGTTACTACCACAATTATACTTGTACAAGAGAGCGGAAAAGGGATGATATTTTTAGAGAGGGAGGGATGGAAATACTTTAGTTAGCACGGCATGAAGTGTAGCTAAATGAACATTTAATATGGGGGTGAATTACAAAGGCAAGTGTGATCTGTACAATAGAATAATATTCTATTATTAATACCACATGATATTATTGTTATATTATAATTGTAATAAAAAAATGTTAAAAATTAATATTGAATTGGAATTAAAAAGCTTCCTCTTGCACCCTTCAAGTCACCTTAAAGACAAGGACAAAATTTCTTTAATTTAGCCCTAATTCGGGGTAGTTTTTGCTTTAATTTTTCTAACGATGAACGAAACTTTAGTATTGCGAAATTCCACCCCTCTGTACCAGAAAGTATGACAAGTGCACATAAACTAAACATTAAAGTTACATTAACACTGAAATGAGAGGGAGATGTGTGTAACTTGATAAAACACAAACATTAACAGCTGCATTTTTTCATTGCCGAAATTGACAAAATTGCAACAATTCCATTAACTTTTCTACAATTATTTCAACTTTTGAATAAAGAATGTGGTGCTGAAAAAGTGGTCGTAAAAATAATGGCTCATACTTTAAACTTTGACAATTTATAACGGAATTTGCTAAAAAACTAACGATTTAGAAGAAGAACCCTTTAGGACTAGAAATGATGGAGTAGCTCCCTCTCAAACAGCAAAATCTACCAAACTAACGCCCAAAAGCTTAAGATATCCTACTTTTTGTCTTCCGATAAAACTGCTGTAAGAATTAAGAATTATTTCAGTTTCTGAATAAAGAACGTAGCGCTGAAGTGGGATATTTCGTCACAAAAATACTTTAAATTTTGATAATTTCCAACATAATTTGCTAAAAACAAACGATTTAGAAGAATTTTTTGGGACATAAAAATGTGTAGGTAGCTTCCTTCAACCAGCAAAATCTGCCAAACCAACGCCCAAAGTTTGAGATAAAGTTGCTAAAAGTGCCCAAATCTCCTCCTTTTTCGATTTGGTAACAAAACTGCTGTAAATATCGAGGATTAGTAGAGAGAATGTCTCAAAATTTTCGACAATCGCGATCATCTTGCAAATATTTGATATAAACGGTCTTCAATTTCGCTATGAAAGAGGGTCGACTCCACCCCTAAACCATCTCGCCCTATACAAGGGATGCTGTAGATCGAGGGGTGTTACCACAATGACCAGTCCCCGAAACCAAAAACCAAAACAATTACATCGATCATACCATTTTTAACATTTAGTTTAATTTCAACTATCAAACAAATTACCAGTAAACTTTAATTACTAACCAGTTATTCTATCAATAATTAAATCATATAAGCTCTGTATGTCATTGATACGAAATTAATTTTAAAAAAATCACATCGGTGATAATGTTTCCGATAATTCCACCAAATCTAACAATAAAAACTTACAACAATTGTACGGAAACGATCAGTAGTTTTGTTACTGGGTCCTCGAAACTTTTAGTGCCTGGAAAAGTGATTGCTGCCGGTGATATTCCAGAAGGTGCCTCAACCGAACATATCGGAGCTGAAAAATTATTGGGACAACCGGATGTAGTGCAAGTAAGTCGAAATTTTAACAGCTACTGAAAGTGTATTTGTAGCGCATAGAATTTGAAAGATTTCAGCCCAGATTAATGCTTACGGAATGCTTGAATTGGAGAGCAAATCGAAGGAAATTTGGTGTGAAGATACGCATTGGATTAGGGCTTTACGATTATCTGACGATTGTCACAGTTATAACGTACAATTAAAATTACAATCTAGTACAACTACACAAGTAGAACCATCAGGATTGATTTTACAAGCCGTAAAACCGATTGAAACTGGTCAAGAATTATTGTTGTGGTTCTCTGAAGAAATTTTGGTTGTTTTACAGATAGCTTTTTTGACTCCTGCTAATATTCAAGGTAGATTTGTTAATTTTACTTTTTATTAATCTAGTTGGAGTGCATTTTATCAGCAGTCGTGGCCGAGTGGTTAAGGCGTCTGACTCGAAATCAGATTCCCTTTGGGAGCGTAGGTTCGAATCCTACCGGCTGCGATATTCGTTTTTTATACAACAATTTACAATTTTCTTATAATTTCAGGACAAAAGAAATATGTTTGTACGAAATGTTCGGCTCTATATGAATCACCAAATCCTTTAAAATTACACATTTCGTTAGCCTGTGGACGTTATAATATCGTCTCGTTATGGGAGAAATTATCATCGTCAATACGCGATAATTGTTTAAATTCGTTAACAAGAAAGATGGATTTTAATTTTAAATTATCACCAGAGCCTCAACTGAATCGCCAACGGAACGCTATCGATCTTTCAGTTACAACAAATACGGAAACTTCCAAAGACTTATATCGGCCTTATTCTAGCGAATTATCAGCATTTAAGCCGTTTAGAAAAGCGGAGAGTGCTGAAAATTCGCAATTGTGGCCGAATTTTAGTTTTGTATCAAATTATCAATTACCGCATCAACAACAACAACAGAATTTTGGCGAGAATGAAGCCCACATTGAAACACTAGTGAGCAGTTTAGGCAAATCGAAACAGGGACATATCTGTTTGTATTGTGGTAAGTGTTATTCTCGAAAATACGGCTTGAAGATCCATATCAGGACACATACCGGCTATAAGCCGTTGAAATGTAAATATTGTCTACGGCCATTCGGGGATCCTAGTAATTTGAATAAACATGTCCGATTACATGCTGAAGGGAATACACCGTATAGGTAACGATACATATGTTTGTTGACTGATAAATTGAAATTTTGTTGCATTTTCAGGTGCGATCTTTGTGGAAAAGTCCTAGTGCGACGTAGAGATTTAGATAGGCACTTAAAATCGAGACATTTGATCGATATACATCCGGGTATGAATTTGATACAAGAGACTTCAAATCTTGACGATAACCGAATAGAAGACAATACGAAAGATTGAAATCTTAGAGACCTGAAAAAAGTTGTAAATTTTAATGATTTATTTTTATAAAAACAAATTTATAATCTATTGTTTTTGCTTCATTCTAAGTAGATTAATCGATAATCTATTACAACTTGAACTTTTAAGACTTTGTTCAAATTGTCTCTTATCGGTTGTGTGTATCGAAATATAATTCATCAGACCTTCACATCAGTAAATCTGTTTTTGTGTTTCTAAAAACAGAAAATTGAAACATTTTTGGTCAAATTTAGAGCCGCATTTTCGAATTTTCCACTCCAATGGCCAGTTTTAATTATTGATGCTCCCCTGGTCAAGGCCTCCACTAACCTCAGGCAATATTTTTTTAAGTCATTTAATTCTTAATTATTCAAAAAATAAGCTTAAAAATTAAACTGTGACAGAATAGGGCGATACACAAATTTGTCATTGATTTTTAAGGCAAGGGGTTAAAAATTTCCGTTAATGATTTGCCACTTGAAAACTTTGTTTTTGTAGTTGGATTTTAGAATCTTTTCACAATTTTTAACAAATTTTATTACTGCAATGGAATCTTAGAATTGAACTCTTTAGTTTCCTGCTCAAATTTTATTCTTTTAAGTTTGAGTTTTGGGGCTAAAATTGTTCCGTTTTGACATCAAAACCGCGAATTTTTGGCAAATTTGCTGCATTCAATCAATACACAAGTCTTTGCTTCAGTACTTGATTTATTCAAATAGTGCCTTATCAGTTGTGTATATCGGAATCAAGTTTAATTAATGACGCCTCCTTAGTAACAATCCTTCTGTTTTAAAGTGTGCAATCAGGCTATGAGTCACAAATTTGAGGTTTTTTCCTCTAGATTAAGGAGTCCTGATTTCTTTTTTAACATCGTTAACTTTACTATTGTTTTTTCGAAAAAAAAACCGATAATGTAATTATGTAGGAGAATAAAATGTGCAATGGGTTGTTGAACTGCGGTATGTGGTTGAATATATGACGACAATATTTTGTGTCAAATAAAGGACTGCAATTTGTTTTTACTTTGTAGGTAAACTCTTCAGAATATCTCTTGTCGGTATTTTCGCTGAAATTACTGTATACTGTCTCTGTTAACTTAAAATATCAAATTACAATACAATTTAATGGAGACGACGATAAAGAAACGAGTTGTGAAAAATATTTGCAGCTTTTAGCTTTTAACTCCGATAGAAATCTTGACGATAATCACCCGTGGATAATTCAGTCATGACTTGACAATAATCTTAATAACCCGATCTGTCTGCAGTAATCTATTTGTTTTGACAATGCCTCCAATTATCATCGAAGATTTATGTAGCTTTTTGCAATCGAACAAATCAACGAAAACTTAATGGATCGGCTAGATGAAAAATTAACAGAAATTTCAGATGTATCCTTGTCGAAATAATCGGTCGATAAAATTTCCAATAACCTAAGGTAAACTAGATCAAAATTGAAGAATATCAAAAACAAACACCGAAATGCCAACAGGAAAAAGTTATGTCTAGACAATAAAAGCAAATTCATATTGACTGAATATTAATAGACTATTATGATGACAAACAATTCCGTACACCGAATATTGAAAATAATTTGAACTATTGTTGTTAAAAATCAACAAAATATGTTGGAAATTTTGGCAAAAATTGGAGATTTCAACGGTAGATCAAGACGGAAATTCGCCTGAAAAACTATTAGCAAACTATTTCGTGAAGTAATTTGACTTAAATTGAATTGATCGGCTATAAAAACTCAATACGATAAAAAATATAGAATTGTCTTTGTTCTTATAAAGCTATTCCAAATTGTCGCGAATCAATCAAAGTAATTGAACCAATGTCTAATGGTACAATTGACCGTTATCAAATTCTTGACCTAGAAGACAATTCGTGGAAATAACTTTATTTAGAATTATTGTAAAATTCACAAAAAGAAAATACACGAAAATCAACATGAAGTGTATTACTTCTTTTTTCGGCCTCTAGTTTCGGTGGATTATCGAGTGGGGTGTGGGTTAGCTTGGATATCTGCTAGTCCCTCCGTCTATAAATCCACAGAAATGGAAACACGAATTCTCAGTTCTGGTCAGTTAATTGAAGAAGTGTCGAGTGGTCGTCTTGTTTACAATAAAAACTCAATTACAGTAGATCAGCATGAAGTATCATGTAAGTGATTTTTCAAACAATGATTTTAAAATAAAATCGAATATTAATTAGAAATTAATTGTTTTTAAATTGTTCTACTGTCTGTAAATCAATAATAAGAACACCAAATTCGATAATATTATTCTTGGAATTTCCAATGCACGATTAAGGCCAATATTCATCATTTATACACGTACCGTTTATTGTCAAACAATATGAAGCCAAGTTAAAAAATAGCAGTAATTTTCTGTTATGAATACTAACATTACTCCTATTGCCTGATTCATTTTCGATTTATTTTTACCAACTCTCGTTCTTGCCACTATAATTTGAAAACGAGCCCTGAAAAATACAACCGCATTCTTTACAATTCGTACACGAACACTATAAAAATGATATATTCAACTCCGAATCTATTAAAGTTAATAGAGCAATTTGTTTTGTCCTGTTTTTTTTTGTTATTTAAATCGTATTTACTGGTCAACAACCTGCAATAATCGATTATAGAAAGAACCTTGATTGATTCTTTAACAAAACAAAAAAAAGTTTTAATTTATTAAAATCAATATCAAATTAGTTGATCAAAAAAGAGGAAGAAACAAAAAAAATTAATCACCGATTACATCACAAAATCCACTTCGGCTGGACCGTTAAGAACTCGCCCACGAAAGCGCCCACTTTCACTAAACACTAAACAATATTCCGTATACAAACTCATAAAGAAATCATTAAATATTTTACAAATAAATAGATGCATATGAAACAAGAGAAAATTGCCAGGTTCATGGTTAGCCGCCAATGTCAGTGCCGACCAACAACCTTTTCCTACCGTTTTTTTCCTTTTATTTTATTTCAGTTCTAACACTGCTTTAAAAATATATGGACGATTTTTACTATTATGATTGTTATTATCGTCATTATAATTAATAGGAGTGAAGAACTCGTCAGATAAGATTGCTTGTAATTGGCTTTACGACTGAAGATTTTCTACTTTTTGAGCGCCCCAAGCTTACTCAAAATAACCGAAATATAAAAAAACTCGCTGTAAGGATGCCTTTAATTAAAAGACACTCCTTATAGGGGAAGAAAATAGAGTCGAATTTCTTCTCTAAAAACGGGTAAATTGCCCAAATTGTCCTCTTCAGGATATTACCATCTGAGGTCTATTGAAGCGTCCCTGACCCCAAGATCGATTGGATTGTTTGTTAAAATGATTGATTATCTCGTTAAAACCAGCGAAAGACTCCGATAAGTTGTTTTATTTTCAATTCATTGGGATTTTGGAAGATTTATAAATCAAAATTTCACAACACGCCGTTAGTCTGTAGTAAATAAAAGAGCGCAACAATAAATTAAAAAAATAACTTAAGGTTTTCCCATTTTAAAGGCAGTACAGTTATTTTTAAAACTTGCAGACTCAGAAGTTGGTGAATCTTTATTTTAAAACGAATTTTATAGTTAAAACTCGAAATATTCCTCCATTAACTGGTTTTATTCGTATTTGTTTTTCGTGTTTTATTAATCAACTATAAAAGTACAAGATTTTTGAAAAATTCTCCAACATTTTTCCATTATTAATTGCACGATTCCAACAAGAAATACGGCCTTGTTATTTCAGGAAATCCAGTCTGTTCTCTTACAATTTCTACAGATTGATGTCCTTGTTCTTTATGTCGAAAAATAAAAAAAATGTCGTCAAAAATATATTAAAATAAAGATGTATTGGTATTTTTTTTGTTCTTGGACATTGACCGATCGTTATCTTTGAATAAAATAATTAGCCTGAAATCAATCAAGTTTTTTTCTATTGTTGTTTTTACTGTTCTTAATGATAGGTAAACATTTATTTAGTTTAAACGAATTACCGTTATAGAGAATCATTTATGTAAATTGATTTGTATTGTTAAGGTACATAATCAGATATTTTAATCGTTTTTTAATTTCATTTTTAGATTGTGGCCTCATTGGTGGTTCTATCGCTATCAACAATAACAACACACCCGAATCCTTACAATCCTTATTACAAACTATTCCAATACAATCAACCGCATATAAATTATGCAAATAATCCATTTCTAACGCCATACTCTAATAGTTATATCGATGATCCTGTAATAACTTCATATTTATCAACACCGGATACCTTGCCAACACTTAATATCCTTGCTGAAGTTCCCTATTCGATCACAAATCGATTCACAGTTGTACCAATGTTGGTCGTTTCGCGAGATAACATGAATATGGTAAAAGACGCCCAAATTGTCAGCGTATCAAAACAACAACCGACAATGATAGTGAAAACGAATCAAGATAATCAAATTCAATGTACACCGGCTGTAAAAATTGTCCTAGACCGTCCTATAACCGTTTACACTTTGAAGAGCAACGTTTTCTTCCCATCACAAATCAAAATCTTGCACCGCGGCGTCCGGCTACCAATCAATGTCGGTGCTGTTATTGCACCAGTAACTGGTCATACTTATGTCTCTGCAGAAACACCAGTTGCTATAAAAATCGTCTATGCTGTACCTACAAAACCGATATCTTTCGATTATGTTAATTATAATAACGATATAATTGATGTACCGGATACACAAGCGGTTATTGTTGAGAGTGAACCGAATTTGTCACCACCAAATGTTACAATTATTGAATTTCCTGATAAAGAAGCCACACCTGAATTGATAGTCGATGAAAATGATGACGAATTAGGTAATTACAATCATTAATTATCAATGGTTTAATTAATTAATGTGTGATTTTAGTGAATCGTAATCCACCAACATTTTTGGCACCTGCTGGTATCGTTCAATCAACACAACCTTTAACGCACGTTGAGCCGTTTACAAATTCGAAAGAATCACCGGTCTTGATTGCATTGAGAGAGGAGGCAAAGAAACGTTTATGATTTTTCAAGCAACATTCGAGTGACTCGTCGATCAAAATTTACAAATCAAACAGTTAATAATGTAGGTACTAAGTATCAATACTTAATAATAATCAAGCAATGCAATTTTAATTTAATCCAGTGCCATGGAATTGATTATTGTAGAATTTTTGTAAAATTTTTCGAATAAAATCACTGAATTTACATCAATTACCATTTATCGCCCTCAATTTGAATAAAACACACAGACTACACGTTGAAATTGAGAGTCAGCGAACCACTTTTCTTGCTAATGGTTGAAACTTTGCATATTATTCTTGAGAAACGTTTGAAAAACTTGTTATCTGTGGATAATTAAACGATGATTTTCGTTAATATTTGCGATATCATGCACATCAAAAAAATCGGCGAATATTGAAATTAATGCCAATTCCACGAGCGTTAACCGTAACGAATCAATTTTCTGTAAAAATTGCAAGTAATTTTCAAGGTTTTAGAGGAAATTAAACTCTTTTAAAATAAAACCAAATCAATAAAATTCTACATGACTTATTTTTCGAATAAAGTCCGGCCCTGATATGTCGATCGTGATCCATCTATTATCATCAATCCAAACTAATTGAACAATTATTATAAACTAGATGGCGCCACACATTTATATTGATTTAGATTAATGCAGTTATTGTGCGTATAATAATAATAATAAGAGAATATTGTAATAATGTTTTTATATTGTTGAATTTGTGTTATAATAAAAACTATGTGATTAATTACACGAATTTATTATAATTTTAACAATTACAATCGATTTATAGTAGGCTGTGGAAAATTGACGGGTTCAATCTAACCTAACATGTTTCGAAAATTTGACAGATCTGATTTGAAATTCTCATCAAATTGATACGAATAATTATGGATTTAACGTAGTTAATTAATTAGTAATTAACAAGTAAGTATGACGGTATTATTTCCGATTAATTTGGAGTAATTGTGGTTCGATTTAGGCTTAAAACGGTTGACGAATATGTCGTGTTATTGTTGATTTTACAACAATTTTTGTTCATTTTCGTTTTTGTAAAGTTTCCATATAGGCGAAATATGGGCGGTTCGGTGAGTCAAGTATTCCAATCTGGTAGTGCCCTGTTGTCGAACGGACATGGCCATAAAGTATCGGATTCAACACGGCAAAAAGTACAAACGATATTTGATGCATTGCGTGCCAATCCGAAAATTGGTGTGCAAAGACTGGAAGGGCTACTCCAACAAATACCAAAAGTATTAAAATTTAGCGAATTTTCTACAATTATATTGACAATTTTATAGAATGAGAATATTCTGGTGGTGCACGATGAGGCCGGTTATAATCTATTACAGAAATGCGTCGGTGCCAATAATGTTGAATTAGTACGTTGGTTATTAGCTAGACATTCCGCTGCGGATGTTAATCGGTTCCCATGTAGTCTGCCTCTTCATATAGCCTGTCTGAAAGGGTAAAATTAAACTGTCTAAATCTATAAATTAATTAAATCTATTAATTGTTAGACATGATGAATGTGTGGAATTATTGTTGAAACATGGTGCCAAAGTTGATGTTGAAGCTAGAATGTGTTGGCCAGGTGCACATAGTAGCAATTGTGAAGAACGTGGGAAATATTGTAAAATCTATCAAAAAAAATTGATTACTCTATCATTAATTTAGAAATATTACAGCTTCGGCTATACAACAAGAAGAGAATTGTATGGAACGGGATAGTCGAGATCGACCATCAAGTAAATTACAATCAGCTATTTATTATGCTTTAGACGGTGACCAAGTCAATATATTAACAATGTTGGCACAACGAAGCGAAGATCCATGGGTAATATTCCTATAAATTATTATTAGAGATGTTACGGAATTTCCGCAACGTTTGGAAGCTCTAATTCAATAGGAATTTATTGCAAGAACTAAGTAGCTTATTGGGGCGATTGACTTAGCTTTACAGAACTGCTGTAGATTATTCATAACTTTACCTTTTATTATCACAGAAAGGATATCTTTGTGAAGTTAATTATTTATCTCTTCAGGATATTTTCTCGGTACCTCAGTAGGTAACAGAGTCGTGTTGAGAATTTTACAATTACCTTATACTTGCTAATTAATTTTTTATCGTTTCTGTTACGACATTTCCGTAACATCAATAATAATTATCAAACAATAATTAATCGAATTCCCATTTGTAGAATGGTATATTTCGGGCAAGAAAGCCATTATTACATGCAGCTTGTGAACGTGGAGCTTGGCGTTGTACACAATTTTTGGTTACAGAACGTTCGGATGAAATTCACATTATTAAAGATGAATATTATCCGATACATTATGCTGTATTGCATGATAGTAAATTTTTAGAACTTTTAATAAATGCCGGTGCCGATACAACAGTACGAACATGTACCCAACAAATGACTCTACTTCATGTTGGTATGTTTCTATAAATTAATTTTCTATATGGAATTAAATCAAATAATTTTCATTATTTTCTAGTATTATTAGTTGCTCATAAATCAGCAGAAGATACAATTTCAACAATACGTTTATTATTAGATCACGGTTGTAAAGAATTAATAAATACACCAGATAGTTTAGGTAATACACCATTACATGCATTAATTGTACGTTATGCATTAGAAGAGGCTCAATACGGTTATGATAAATGGAACAAATGGGATGTTCTACATTTGGTACGTTATTTGATACAATCCGGTGCTAGACAGTCGATTAATCAAATGGGTAATTCAGCGGTAGCTTGTGTTTTACGACATGTACGCGATTGGGATGTTTGTTACGAATTACTTAATATGCTACTTTATGAAGGCGGTTTGTTATTTTATTTATTTATTTATTTATTTATTTTAATAATCAAAATTATTCAAATTGAGAAATTATAGGTGATCCTAATATGGTGGGTCGTGATGGTTCAGTACCTTTAATGGTATGTTTAGTGCCGTTAATTAATAAAGACCCATTGCATCATTTCACGCATAATATGAAGGTAAATTTTGATCAAATCACCGATAAGCTACGAGGTTCAACTTTCCTAAAATGATCTCCAAGGACCGTTGTCTAAATTTTTGGAATATTTTTCGAATTGCTCGCCAAATGATGACAGTTGTAAGAATTGAGCCCAAATTGTTTAACGTGAAATAATTTATTTATATTATAGGATGTTTTTTAGAGAATTTGAACCTTGTAGCTCATCAAGAAGTTGGTCAAAAATGCAAAACATCAATATTGTTACGATTCTTGACTCATTCTGAGTTGTTTTATGTCCGTATTTTATTTTTGAAAATTGTAACGAGCATTTTTGACAAACTTCCAAATATGTTGCGGAGTTCTTATTTCTATAAGTCCTTGAAATATTTTTCTAATCGCCTACAAATGTGTTTTTCATTCGGTATATTGTTTTCAGGTATGCTATTTGAATTGCATTCGGTTATTGTTGAAAGAAGGCGCCAATCCGAATTGTAGTTATCGTGCAAATTTGACACCATTACACGTTTTAGTATTTACAGTATCTGAAAATATAACATTGAATTGTAATCTACAAAAAGAATTGAATTTTGAATTCATAAAAAATCTATTAATATTATTATTAACGCACGGTTTAGATCCGAATGTACGTGTAAGTAACCGTACCCAGCATATATTACAATCATGTATGGATATGATACAGAATGTGCGCGATTGTAAAGATATCCATTATGTTTATGATCTTACGCTTACATTAATACAATACGGTGCAAATCCTGATCTAAGTTTAAGTATGTCTGAAGCAATAAAAAATCATCCATTACATTTACAATCAATATGGAAGACACGTAATTATATTTTATATTATTATGTTATGTTAATATCACGTAAAGAGAATCTAATTATGGATCCCCATATGAGTTTCTCTAGAATTATAATGTTATTCTATTATGTGATGCAACATCGGCAATTATTCGAATGTTTAAAAATCCTCCATACCCAACAATTAAGTTTAGTGCCCGGCAAAATGACAGAACCATTAACTTGTATTATTCGCGATTTATATAAAAGACCAAGAAGTTTGAAACAAATCTGTCGTGTTAAAATACACAATTGTCTAGGTAGACGGCCGGGTTTATTTATCAATAAATTGAATCTACCCAATCAACTTAAAGATTATCTGTTGAACTTTGAACCGTAGATTTTCCACCTACAATCGAGCCGTTATCAGTTGAAATTACGCAACTATCCAGGGATATGTGCAATTACCAAAAATTTATTCAAATCCTGATTCCATTCCAGTTTATTTTTGTCAATAGTGCAAATTGAAACGTGCTCGATTGTAGTTTTATTTTATTTGTTTGAAATTAACTGAACAAACGTTGTAATTGTGATTCTTGTTAAAATTTCTAAATTTTAGTAATTGTAAGAACGGTGGATGTACAATTTAAGACAACTAACTAAAAATAATCGATAAGGATGATGATAAGAATAATGTAGAATACGACTTATGATATCTCAATACGCTTTTGAGCTGTGTTCGTGTTGAACAGGGTTTTGTGCAGATTTTCAAGACTTTCCATTTTTATTATAAACCGTTATTGTTTTGTAATCGTGTAATTTTATAATTATATAAGTGCCTCATTAAGTTTTTCAATATTCTATATTTTTGTAATTGATTTCGATTTTTTAGATTTTCTATCGGTTTCCGTTCAAGATCTGACAAACTCCTTAGACTATACAAAATCAGCTCTATAAATTTTAATATACACGTATATGCCAAATATTAATAATAAGGGCTATATATTGATAAATTCTATTAGTATATTTTATGTTAAAATAAGATTATGTGATTCTATTGTTGAGGCATATTGGTATCATATTTGGATAAAAACAATATTTAATAAAGAAGATTAAAGAAATGAAACTCGCCGGTTAATAGTGTCCCTTTAGTTTTCATTTTTTATTAAACCTTATCAATAGATTTTCAACACAAATTCTCGAATATTCACAAAACGACTCATTCATTTAACAATTGGTAAAAACAAAATTGGTGACAATTTGAAAAATAAATAATACAAACTTAAATCTTAAGTGTTCCTCTCGTTCTGGACCAAGCGTCGATTGAAAATAAATTTAACAAAATTTGCAACTACAATAGAATTTCAATAGACAAAATACCAATTCAATGAGAAATATTTTTGTGAATTTGTTGTAATTGTTTGTCGCGTGTTCTACCATCTAAACTTGAATTATTTACAAATGTTTTTACGCCCAATAAAGTCCGCTAGAGAAAAAAAGTAAAGCTTCCTAATAATTCGTCACAGTATTTGATTCTCACAGTTCAACTAATATTTACATATCCATATCGATAAATGATTAATAATAAATGACTTAAATTCTAAACTAACAACTATTCTTAGTTAAAAACAACACGTTAACATACAAAAACAACAAATAGATCCCTGGAATAAATTTAAATAAATAACAACATTGAAATTAGTTTTTTAGCAAAATTATTAAAAACATATTGACTAGAACTTGCCTGTTTTAATCTTCAAATTTCTCATTAAATTGATATTTTCATACCGCGATCATATCGTGACTTATCATTTAAATTGACAAATTTCATGTAGACTTACAAGCTAGAAAAATCTGGTAATCAGCACTTAAACATAAACGTAATTAAACAAAAAATACCATCACAAATATGGCAAAATGTAGAAATTCATTAACTTATATCCTAAATTCTCTCATGAACACTCAAATTCATACAAAAACGTCCATAATCCTACATATAAATGTAAATTAACTAATAAGGAAAAAGAAACAGATTTTTTGCGTTAGATAAGGCATTTTTGATGAGTTCTCATCGATTAAAATCGAACCAAAATCGTAATTATTTTTATTTGAATTGAATTAACGTGTAATTTTACAGAGTTGGCATCTTGAAATCATTAAATATTAACCAAAACAGCCTCAATACTCGTCCGTAAATCGATTGCTTTTTTTTAAAAGTACTTTTCTGATTATTTATATAGTACTTTATAAATATATACAGACAATATTATCAATTCCAATAATACAGATGATACATGTTGCTTTTTTAATACAATCAGCATATATATACACACAGTATGACCGAAAATAATAATAATATAGTATAAAAAAGAAATGCCGGCAAGGAGGGCGGGCTATGTTCTAAGGCATCCTGCAGAATGAGAACTTTATTGTATAATGATGTATAAGTAATTCTTCATTAATATAAATAATAGTTAACGACTGTTTAGTGGCTAGTTTTCTTTTCTTTTATTAAATTATTTGACACATTTTGGTGTATATTAATAGTGCCATTTTTACGATAAATCTACAATTAAAAATAATTAATTTCAAATGGACTAATTTATAAAAAACAAAATACTCACAACTAGGAGTAGCTTCATTATAATTTTTATGTATTTGATCATATGTAAATTTCACAAAGGCATCATATTGTTCTGCTAATTTGCCTGCCAATACATTATCGTATTCTTCTCTAATTTCAGACTCTAGTTCCCTAACCATACGTTCACAAATAAGACCAACCTAAAATCACAGAAAATTAACACTTAATTATTTTTAATACAAATCAATTACCTGTTTAAATGTAAATAATGGTCTCTCTAAACGCGAAGAAGATTCACCATTTCCATTATTATTCTCTGTATTATTTTCATTATTGTATTGTAATTGTTTACGTCGGTGTAATTTTCTCAGTTCGGCTCTGATATTTTCTGCCATATATTCTAGAAAATAAATAAAATTGTGAAATTTACTAACAATAAATGAAACGATATTGTTTGAAATTGTAGATAAGTCTTTAGATATTAAAATTCCAGTTATTAATAAACAAATAAAATGTAGAGAATTTTGATAAAGTTTTAAAACAGATTAATCAATTTAAAGATTATAATGTAAAAGTAAATATAACGAGATTCTATTTTATCTCATTTAAAAGCTTTATAAAGTGAATTAAAATAGGTTTTAGGAAGTTAGAATATTGTATATTAGTAAACTACTCTAATTACTTTAATGTTGCATCGTAATTTTCTGAAAACTTTACTTCGATTGCTCCTACACATAAGGCACAATTAGTTATTTTATATACTCGGTATACGGAGATAATTAAATCAAGGCACAAATGTAACAACAATAAATTCCCTAAAGGTATCGATCAAAATTTGGTGATTTTAGAGGCGTTAGGCTGGTATACTCGATTATAGGTAGAAATAGTGCCCGTGACCTTAGTATAAACTTTGAAATTTACTAAATTCATCGACAATAGATTATTATCATTTTGATTGTTGTTAGTATGTGAAAACGATGATCTACAGATAGATATACTTTATATGGTACAACCGTTCTTTCTAACCTTGACAATATAATGTGCAAAAAAATCACGTTCAAATCTCTGATTGTCAACATTTTTTTTTTCATGAATAACAGATGTCCCACACAAATAAAATTAAAAATAATACGTTGTGGGGTATTGTGAAAAATAAAACTGACAAATTTATCGAAATCTATACATATAGTTGGATATACTTTTTTTGGTTTTGCCCAATTATTTGTCATAAGAACAAATCCCCTAGATTAAAATTAGTTTGCTATAAATAATCAAATGTGTAGGTATATGTGGTTATAAATAATTTCGCCCATGTACTTATATTTTGGAATGATTTTTAGTTTCCCACAATTTTTTATTTATTTAAATACTAAAATTAATAAATTCTTTACTTGCTTTTTAGTTTATAAGTTTCATAAATTTCAAAATTTGTCACTTTAATACAGGATATTTATACAAGGTGTTTGTTGTAAATGTGGATATTTCTTATGAAACTCCAATTGGTTGGGGAAGGATTTGAACAGAAAAAATCAAGAGCCCGTAGGAAACTTCACGAATGATTTCCGCAAAATTTGAAAGCAGTAATTCAAATCGAGGATTCTCTCGTATGAAATTGAGGAAAACAAAAAAATCAATACTGTCCAAAATAAGTGTTTTTTAACCAACTTCCAAATGAACTACACCTTGGCATAAGTGTACGAATCAATCTACGACACTACTCAACTAAAGCATAACCAACTGCATGGTAAAATACGGTTGTACACTCTGTATTTTATAAATATTGTTAAAATTGATTCATCAATAAGTTTTCTTAAAAAAAAAACCTATAATACAAAACAACTAACATAAAAATATTGAATAATAATGTTTTCAATTGTTGTTAACAAAGACTTATTAAAATTTATATTTTTATTTAAATAACGCTCATTATTATTATTATTTTAATAATGGTAATATAGATTTCTACGCCGTAAATATAACACAATATTATAAAAAATAACCTCTTAACTGTAAATAAAAAAATGATCACTTTTTGATAATTCCAACAGTTTAAAACTGATAAATATTCGGGTTAAAAAGTCTTGAACCCCGCCTTCAAACTGTATGAAAATCGATAAATTGTGGAGATTTTAAATAAATTTAAATGTGGAAAAGAGAAGAATTGAAAAATATACAGCAACACTTTTATATTCTTTTCAAATTTAATTATTCCTTTTATTAAATATTAAAATTTAATTTCAATGTGCTAATACAGGTGTTGTATTATTTATAATTTTAAATATACAAAACGATTTAATTAAAAAAAATATATATTAGAATTTCTGGAGTATTTCTAAATTCCAATCAAATAAACGTACAATTTTTTGCGATAGTAATCTGGATTACCAGTAAGTAGATGAATCAATTTACGACATGGCCAACTGCCAATAGAATATGAATGTACACTGCTAAGTCACCCTGTATATTTTGGAGCGAGAAAAAACCGTTGAATAACCTCAAAGATCTAATCAATCTTGATTACTGAAATTGCAAACAATACAATTGATAAGCAGAGTAAAGTTTTGTAATATAAAAAAATCGAATTACTTTTTTATAATGGAGACAAACTATTGTATTCTCGATATTTTATTACAAAGAAATAATTCATTATAATACAAATAAAACCACACACGCGCACACATACACACAAAACCAAATATGCATACATGTGTCGTCAATCAGCTGATATGGATGTATGAGAATGTCAACATATCGTTACTGATAACAAGAGGGCGTTTTATATTACTATTATTATTTGTTCTTCTGTTTCTACTCTAGTGGGTGACTCCTATAGGGTGTATATACCTATTGAATTTGATTATCATAAAAAAATACATTAACAAATGTCAAATATGGATCAAGTTACGACATTCCACTCATAAAAGCAAGTACAAATACAACACCCAGTTGGCTATGCTTTTTGTTCGTTAACAAATGTCAAATTTGATAAAGCATGGCCAACTACAATTTTTAGTTATGATAAAAGTAAACTTACCGGGTGTCAGTTTTTTGCTGACCACATCGGGAAAGATCGACGTCGGTTTGTTTGGTGGTACAGTTGATGTCGATGACGACGATGAAGATGATGGTGGTGTTGTTTTTGTTGACGATGATGATGATGATGATGATGATTGTGATGATGTTAGTGATGATGATAATGAAGATAAAGTAGTTGGTGTTGATAATAATGCGGCTAATGTTGTTTTACTGGATGTTGTTGTTGTTGGACTATTCAGACAGAGTGGTGGTGATGCCCTTTCACGGGGACTTTCACAAAATGGTAAACAACGTCGTCTTTTAGCCGGCCTACCACCTAATACCGGTTCCCAATCTAATGAACGTTTTAATGTAGCGCACGCCATTTTTTCTCGTCAGTCTAAAGTTTTTCTATTGATGGTTCACTCTGTATACACGCCACTTGCACACATAAAAAAATTGTAGACAACTAAACAAAAACTAATTATTTTAAAAGTTTAATAATTTCTTCTATCAAATTGTTGTTTTCCCGTTGTTGTGGTTTAGTTATTTATTTCCACTGACAAATAAGAAAAGAAACTAAAATTAAAACAAAAAAAACTAATAGAAGTAAAATAAAACACTAAAATTTACCAAGGTTACTACACTATATTACAACTATTTATTTGATTTTTATTGTCTATTGGAGTATTGTTGAAATTGTTGGAATTTTGATTAAAATACATCGGGTTCTTTTCGATTATATATTGTAATTTTGTGCACATTAAACGTCCAATATGGCGAACAGAAGTGAACAATGTGACATTTTTGTTCGAATGATTCGTAAAACGGCCGCTAGATACAATTATCAAAATGACTAATCGAAACGCATGCGCGCTACTTTTGCCATCTATCCGTCAAATTATAGCAACACAAATCAATAACACACCGTCATCTATTAAACGATAGCAACAACAATCAATATACAGGGCGAGCAATATTGACGCCAATACACTAATTGTACAATATTTATTCACAATAAAACAATTATAAGACTATAAAAATACAATAATTCGCCTATATTTTCATTAAATAATAATAAATATTAAATTATAAACGATTTTTAGAACTCGTTTCAGATTCGCGTCTTTTAACAATTCGAATACATTTCAAACATGGTCTCTGTTGCGGATTCCAACAATTTATATGATAACAAATACCACAATTATCACATCGACGGACTTTACTTAACTGCCATGGAAAAATAATTTGATCAACTTTACAAATTTCACAAATAAATCCTCTAGCTAGACACAACTGTAATGAAAATCAATTAATAAAAACGAATAATTAAAGACTAAAATAACATACACTACAATCAGATGTGTGTTTACAACAAATCTCAATTAAATTCTGTAAACGATTCTTCAATTCGCCATCTCGAATATTGATTAAATCCTCCATTGAATAAATACCGGGATCGTTTAATAAGTACGGTTTTTGTTGCTCTAATTTCTCTTTAATTCTACCAACAATAAAATTAATATTAAAATAATATTTAATCTTTAAAACAACTTACGTTTCAGCAAATCTACAAGTGTATACGAAATCTTTCAAATAGAACAATCCTAAACGGTATTTACGACAACATTCCAAATTTCTTGAACGTCTCCCTATTGTTTTATTCAAATCAAACACACGGAATAATGGATCGGTGTACATTTGTTCTAATAAACGATAAGAGAACGTCGATACTGGATATCTAAAACCAATTTATTTAAAAATTGATTATACCGAGTGTTCCACGGTAATTCTCCTCGGGGTAGTAAGTCTGCGTCTTGTTGTTAATGCAGATTATTGTGAGAATTACCGTGGTATATCTGATAGAAATATACCTTGTAAAATCCCATTTTTGTAGTACACGTCCTGGTATTATCGCCAATTGATTCGTATGACAACCCGTACAAAAATAACGCCCTAAATAATCACAATAACGAAATCGGGATGCATATTGTGGGGCAACTTTCATACTACAACCGGCACAACGATAATTTTGTTTCAACATTAATATTTTTCGTCTAAAATTCGCAATAATTAACAATTAATTTTAAATACAGGGCGAACCAAGAGGATGGCCTATTAGAAATTAATTAATTTTTTTCTCTATCGAATTGTATCTAGAAAAAGTCAAACTATCGGAACAACTAACTCATATTAACCAACTAGTCTTCAATGTCACCATATTCTAAAAATGTAATAAACAATATACCATTCCATTTGAAATTAGGATTAGAACTTCTACTTTTAATATACAATCCTTTTTGTTCACCCTGTATAAATTAATATAAAATTTACGTTGGCGGTGGATGGATTGTGAATATAATTTGTGGCCGTGGTGGTGCCCATTCTTGTGTCCCACGTAATGGTGTTGTGGTCGATTGTTGTTCCGAATCATCTGGACTAATTGGCCAACTTTTCGGCATCGGTAATAGAGCCTGTGGTGCTTCCTCTTCAGATACTAACCATTGTAAATCGGATGCTCTTGGTAATTGTTTCTCACTAAATTTACTAATTAATGATAAGGCAACACCTTCAGCTGAAAATATATCACTAGCACCATCCGGTGTGCCACGTGGACGTTTCATTAAATCCGCTTCAGAATATAAAGATGCCATCGACATTGACATACCACGTTTATCGGATAGATTCGATATTTCATCAATATCTAAATCATCAACATCATCACTACTTGAACTGTCCGACAGCGTATCTGGGGTTGTAGAACATGGACTTACACTAGTTGCAGCTATACAAACAACAAAAAAAGTAAATAAAACAATAATTACAACAATTTTAAAGGAATTACTGTCAGTTTTGCCATCGCTTAATAATAGAGATTCATCCCAAACTCTCCGTTGTTTCTCGACTAATTTCGCACGTCTCCTCAAACGAATCCGTTGTTTTAAATCCATAATTTCCGGATCACTATCATCGCATTGTTCTTCATTCAATTTCAAATCTCGACGACATCGAATCTGCTCCATTGCTGAAATTATCGCCTCCGATATACTAAAATGGGCATTTTCACGATCCAATTCAGCATTAGCTCGACCAAATTGACTGGACGTTAGAAATGATAATAAACTTTGTCCTTTAGTCGGCCGTGGAAAATAACTAAACAAAAAAAAAAAATCAATAATTGAAATAACTACCAATCAAAGCAAGCGTGAAATCCGAAATCAGCATCAAGTTGCGACACACTTTCTTCTTTCACAAATCATTAAATCAATTGTTTACCCTGTGGCCATTGGTAGGACACTCATGCCCCCATCTTCAATGAACGATTTTTTCGGTTTTTTTAGAAAATCTTTTTCGCCAGCTAACGGTAGAAAACTTTCAACTAATTTCGGTGAACGTGATAGTTTCGCATCACATGGTAATGATTTCGTTGACCAATTCGTATCGTCATTATGATAAGTTCCACTACTTTGTGAACTACTTAATGGTGGTGTATGTTCGATTATATCACAATTATTGATAATAACATGACGGATTTCTTTCTTCTTAATTAACGATTTTTTCAAATTCGATTTACGCAATTTCAACGATTTTAATTTGTTGTAATCGAATTTTAGTGTATTCGATATGGATTTCTTTGTATGTATCGGTGTCGATGGTGTTGTTTTACATTGATTTACTGTTTTTGTTGGTTTATTCTTAAAATTGTCGTATTGTAAATCGGGCATACTATTCCACAGTTTTAATTTACCATGTATCGGCTTTGATGTTGGATTATTTACATTAATTTCGTCTAAATTCTCCATTATTTCATCTCGTTTCTTATCAGTTTCATCAAAATTCCTAATTTTCAAGTGATTATCAGGATACGAGGAACATCTACGATGCAAACGATGCGATTCTTTGGTATTATTTTGTAAAAACAAACACGGATTTATTTCCGATATTAAACTAGCTTGATTTCGTTCAACTGCCCTTAAACATATCAATGTAGCTTCTGCGAATTTCTCTTGGCATAAAAAGGCAGTCTCTTGGTAACAATTCAACAAATGGTTCTTATCGGAGAGTAGCCACGATAATTTCTGTGATAATGAATGGTTTTCAAGGCTACGATATAGCCATATGGAAGCCTTATCATCTTTCAAATATTGCGGAATATGCGATTTATATTCACAATCAATAGAAAAATATGATTTTGATGTTTCCGGTTGTAACCATTCTAAACCTTGTATAAAACCATAATAACCAGGTTTTTCCTACGAATGATTACGTTAATTGTCGTAATTATCAATGAATGATTCACTTACAAAATCGACGGATTTACAACCGTGCCGGAAGATCTTATCAACTGAACAATGTAGGCGATTTAAACCACCATAAATTGACCAAACGTTTGCCACTTGGGACACTAGAAGGCCCTCAACTGTTGTTTTCAAATCTCTTAAAAGTTGTTGATATTTTACCATATAATGATCAGACATGTTGCAATACTATTCGAATTTCGACTAATTAAAGCATATTTACAATATTATCACTGAAACTTAACCCAAATAATTGATAATTTATCATTTTTTTCCCAATTGTTATCAAAACATTTAACAAACGTTTTTGACATTCGATCTGACGTTTGATGGTTGCGACATCTATCGATTTTGTCGTAAAATACGATTGTGTCCTGGATTTATCGAATTACTATCACTAAATCAGTGATTCTAAAAATGTTTTTATTTATTTTTAGAAATCTAGAGAATGAATCATGAATAAAAACCACAGGCATAGAATTTGAGGTTATATTTTTTGACACATCATTGAGACCGTCAAGGGTACCAACGTAAGGATGCTAATCTTACTACATTTCTACATGAAAGTTATTAGCCCTTGAGTTATAAAGTTGGCAGATAATTCAAAATTGTCTACTACATGATTTACTGTATAATTATTATTTTATTATTACATTGTAATTTTGTACAAAATAAATTATAATGTAAATTGATAATGTGACGGTGTTGTAGTTCGATTGCATTCTGAATGTTCTAAAATATTGCCGCAACAGGACCAATGCCGCCGTCCTGGATGCCCTTCATGCCCATGCCCACAGCCGCGATAACCACCTGGCATTCTACCACCACAACCACAAGTTGCCTCCTTACTACCACCACTAGAACAAAAACTACAACAATGGAACGTACCATGGTGGGGCCTTAAGGATCGCACCAATATCGGGAATGGATTATCCTAAAAACAAGGACGATTAAGTGAGATTATCATCATCATTAGAATTATTACCTTAATTGGTTGTCCTTTAATGTTAATACTGAGTATGAGTTTGCCGGATACATCCGGTATGAATGAGATACAGTAAGTTCCATCACGACGATCCTCCACATCAATTGGTAAGATTTTTGCTATGCCGGCATCCCGGTAACGGATTTCAGCTGAAATTTCCTCGCCACCGCGCTCAACTCGGGTACAACTGCGATCGCGTGTCTCCAACATTATTTCAGCTTTTCTACCCACACGCAGATTATTCAGAACTAGTGGAAATTTACAGAAATAGCAATTAGAAGTGAAAGTTTCAGGATAAATTTCATCGAATCTTCAATATCCACGATAATAGCTCAAATTAGCTTTAAATTGATTTAAATAACGATACATATAAATTGAAAAATAACAACTTTAACACCGTACACCTTTCGTGTTTAGAAAAAAAAGAGCAACTAATTAGTCTCACCACCCAACTATTTCAAACTAGGCGTATGTTTTTAATTTTCCTCAAATATATGTTTAGTCTCTACTGAAATTCAACCGTACTCTATCTATCTAAATTAGGTTTTTTTCTCCCCATAGTTTCTCCAGTATAATGATGTGATTTATATTGGAAACGTTTATTTATTTTTTTTGAAAAAATAGTCGAAAATAATTTTAGAAATCGTATCATGTTTTGACAATCCGACTAATTTCCAACGACATTCATTGATGATGAACGCTAAAGTTGAAGATAAATCTCTACTTCCTTCCTGTTTACCTTCTTTTCAGACAAAATATTTCAATAATATTCCAATAATTAATTTCAAATGATAGTAAATTAGAAAATTGCTGATTATTTTGAATTTTTATTAAAAAATAAACGAGAAACCGTTCGTTAAAGTTACTTTTTTTTACTCTTCAATTTAGTCTTACCTTCAGTGTTGATAACACAATGTGTCGGCGATACCGTCTGTGTTGTTATCACACCATATAAAGGGCATGTATCTTGATTATATTGTACCGTTTCATCTGGTAGGAATTGTAAACAATCAAAGGAATTCAATTCAACAGTCTTATCGAGATTTGTACAAGTTTCCAGTTTTTGCATGATCGGTTTGAAGAAGCTCATCACTTCTACATCGGTACCTTCCGTTAATAATTCTTCTAGAAAACAAGCAACATCGCGGGCTTCCCGAACACGCCGATGTAAATAATTTTTATATTTATTGATCTCTTGTAATTGTTCCGATTTTACATTGTTTATCTGTTCTAAAAGATTCTTCCGATGGTCTTCAATAGATCTAAATTCGAATTAAAATTAAAATTTATAAATAAAATACTTTTATTGGTACCTTAAGTAGTTCTCGATGAATTTCTCAACGTCTGTTTGGATTTGATTCGTATGGATTTCCAGTTTTTTCGATTTGGCATGCAATCGATTCGCCGTCAATGCCGATTGTTCAGCGATTGATTTGGCTTTTTCAGCAGCCAATCTTAGATTAGTTATATGGGTTTTAATGGCACGTGAAACTGGTTCACATCTGTGATTCTTATGAGCAACGGAAATACATTCTTTACATATAACCTGGAAATTGTGGATTAGAAAAGAACAAGTCCCCAAAACAGCTTACAGGATGTTTATTCGAGATTGTTTAATCGCATCAATTTCAATGCCGTGTATACCTAAACTTGACTCAATTTTATTAATAAACCCCCAGAATTGTGTGTTTAATAAAAGAGAATTGCAAAATTTCGGATTGATTATAGCAATTTAAAGTGTGCATCTTGTTATGATTAATTAATTTCTAAGTAGTTTGAAACATGTGGCACCAATCAAAATATTATACAGTCAACATATGGCCTGTCATACAGCACAAAATTTCAACATTATTCGAATAAATAAAGTCTACCTGATAACAATTCGAACAGAATATCGACAATTCGACATCCGGATGTTGGACGCACATAATCTGTCGACGAACTCGCGTAATTCCCCTGCGTCTCGCTTCAACCAAATCCAACACTTCATGATGGGCTGTTGATTTCTGTTTCAAATGGATCTCTTCGCATTGATGACAGAAACTAAGAGCACACTCCATACACCGCGATACAGCCTATTTTGTTGTTTTTAAAAATAAAAATTAACAAAATAACAAAGAACAATTTGTGGAAAACGAACTGTAATCTCTGACGTGCACAAATCACAGAGTAGATGTGTCTGTTGAGCATTCAACGTAGCCAAGATCATTCGGTGCTGCAGCAGATAGTTGGGGGGAAATAATTTAACACTACCCTCGTTTGGTATTTCAATACAAGATCGACAAATAGGACATTGAAATTCGGGTTTTTGTGATTTGTGATCGATGATTCTTGTTTGTTTTTGATCGCTCATATAGCCGGAATTTGCCGAATCCGAACCATTCATTGTTGAATCTGCCAAAATTGAACGATTTATTTAGAAAAATTTCTATTATGAATTTTTATTATGGTCTTGTACAAATGTAAATTAGGCTATTTTTGATGATTTTTCTATAAAAAAGCCAAATTTATAAGAATACCTATACTTATAATAGAAATCGTTCCTTCTATTAGGGGAGAAGTTTGATGTTCAAATCTAATTACAGGGAAACCCTTGTTGGGATATCCATCCAATACGGACGTTTCACGTAATCAGTTCGATAAGAACTCATAGAGGATCTTCCAGCTAAATGTTCCTATTTTTATGGCAACAATTTGAAAATTAAATTCCCTGTTTTCTACAATTTGAAAAATATAAATCTCATCTCAATGTCTCATTTAAGGAGATAGCTGCTTTGTGAAATGAGGCTTGATAACAGATAAAAGTCTACAAAAATAGCTTTAAACCGAGCAAGAAGAGGCTGAATTTTGGAATTTTCAACACCAAATCATCTCAAATAGTCGATAAATTTAGCCGCTTATGTGTCTCAAATGTTCCATTATTAGGCGCTGTCATTTTTATTGTGTTAGAAGCTTTCATGAAGCCTTTCAGTAACCTAATTCTTTACGAAACCATACACATGAATTGAAGTATTACGACATTGCAAAGAGACGAGGAAAAAGCAAGAAATACCTTCAGAATCATCATCGAAGCAATTAACGAGCCCATTAGCCATCAATTCTTGTATACATTTTAGACAGAACGTATGCAGACAGGGCAACACTCTAGGTTCAATGAAATGTCTCCGGCACATAGGACACTTAAATTTACTTTCATCAAAGCTCACATTACAAACACTTTTAGAACGTGTTGTTGACGGTGACAGTGAGACGTGCTTCAACAATGGTGTTGTTGTTGATGATGGCGTGTTTGTTGTTGTTGTTGATGACGATGATGATGAATGCGGTGTTGATTTCGAACGATCGTGGCTAATTTTGATCGATTTCTTATTGACTTCTTGGCTTTGTCGGCGACGTGCAAAACTACCGAAAATATACGACATACGATCAATCTCCATCATATCTAGAAAATTAACAAAAACCAAACGGTATTTTTAACTGGATTTTTACCCTCTAATTTGGGGCGGGTTTATTTTTAAAACCCCTTCTAAATAGGGTCAAGTTCATCTGTCTTGGGTTGTCAACTCGAAAATATTCGGTTGAAATGTCGATTGCAGATGTTTCGAAATTTTCGCATTACTTCTAAATGAAGTGTAAAAGAAAAAAATCGCAGACATAAGAACAGAAAATAGAAAAATAACACAAACAATAATTTAATGTTGGAGGATTTTTGTTTTCGTGTCATTCCTTGGAGCGATGTTAATAAACTCAACTTACTTATACTATCAATAATTTGATGTTATTTTTAGTTTATTGCTAAAGCTCTTTAATTTTCTTGATTTTGAAATTGTGTACGAACTAAAATAAGATTCGCTATCGAATACAAAAATTCACTCAAAACATACGTTCAAGTTTAACGGAAGTAATCAATTTCTTAATTACCGATCACCGAACAAAACAACTGGGTCAAGATATTGGGGATACATACAATTTTTATCCATTTCTTTATCCAACAGGTTTATTTAAAATGAACGTGTCATTCGAATATTTTTAGACTACTAAACATTCGCTGAACAAAAAAATAAAAGTAAAATAAATTTCGAAACCTGACATTTATCCAGCTTGTCGAATCTCGTGTTGACTCTTTAAACAATTATTACTCCATCTGTCACATTTATCTCTTCTAGTACAGTTACGGTTCTGTGTATATCTGAAGAATTTATGTATACGGCGATGATACAGCTACAATTACGACTGCTATACAACGAAAATATTTGAAAGACGTCGAGCGTCGCGACGCTACTACACCACCACCACTACAACTACTAAACTACAACAAACACTGAAATGATGTTGGGTTTCTATTTTATTTTATCGTTCCGTACAGTCGACAGGCGATATAAATTCAATGTGGTAGTGGCCTATATAGGGGGTTATAGATACGAATAAAGAAAATAATTAACATGGAAAAAATAAATAAATACGTACACAGATCCCTATACATAAATATATACTGAGAAGTGACAAGAGACATGTTTTGAGTAGTTGCAACAAATGTTGGTTAAAGAATGCTTTTGAAATCTTATTAGATGTGGGGATTTTTTTTGGATTTGTTGGATGAAAGAAGAAGATTCAGAAATTTGTTGTATTTGTCGCCAAGATTTGTAAACGATAAGAGACGCTCATGATTTATTGAAGAAATCGTAACAAAACGCCTCTCTGAGGGCTTTATAGAAATGATAAATTTTTCAAAAATACGCTTTTATCAATTGTAACTTATTATAATTCATGCCTAGAGAACCAAGAATTTCGTGTTGTAATCTAAGTTGTCTATAATGAAACTTAAATTTTTATAATTGTTGTAATCCAGGCAGTACCGTAACGTGCTTTTTAATGCTTTCTCCGAAATTAATAAAAATGAAAATTTACAAAAAACCAAACAAATTTTGAGGATTTTATAACAAAAAATTGGATTAAAAGTCGAGAAAATTGAAAATTTTGCCAAATTTAAAGCATTTGACAATCCATTAATAGAATTTACCCAAAACGTAATGATTTTTAAAATTTAAACTGAAAGTAAAAATTTTCTATAAAAAATAATCAATTTTAATAAGTGAAAATGTCTTTTAAATTTCCCAAATTTCAATCGGCCTAATCTCAAAATAATCTCCTATTTATAAGCTTTCAAATGAGCCCTCATTTAAGTTTAATACTTTAAAATTAATTCGGACTTCTAAACTTTTCGTCGATTTTCCGAAAAACCAGCAATCCTGCCGATTTGGAAAGCGCTTTTAAGTGATAAACTAAACTAAAGAATTGTGATCGAAATTGATAAATCGCCTTTCTGGCAGTTATAGCTAGCTTTTAGGGCAAAAAATGAGCAAAATGCTGCATTTAGACACAAATTTTTATCTATTTTTTCCGCTAGAATACTTGTTATAGGATATTATTTCTTCTAGGAAATCTCCTAATTGTTTACATTTATTTTATTACCTAATAATAATTGATATTTAGAGATTATTGATTTGCGGTTTGTGTTTTTTTTACCACCCAGATTATGGTTAGTATTTATAGAAACGTCTCAAGTGCATTCTACAATTTTTTTCGTTATTAAAATAAAATGGAATTGTGTAAATATTGATATCCTTGGCGATATTTGTTTAGGTGTAGGTATATTTATGACAATAGATGTTTAATGTAAAAATCTACAAAATAAACGACTTCTTAGAATCACTTTTAATTTTATTATTTGAGAAATTGCGCAAAGTTAATTGAATGTTATTCGTTTACAAATGAATTAGAAGCAGGTTCAAACAAACCGATAGATAATTATTGAAGAAATTCAAATTTGAAACAAGAAAAATTCTATACAATCGTACAATTCCAAATTAAATTTATCATAATTAATGTTATCACAATTATGTAAGATTATTTTAAAAAGCTTTTAAATGGTGCTATTATTTTGAGAAAAATCCCTTATCATAAGTATTGAAATATATCAAATTTATCGTCCTATAAATTAGACTCTTTATCATAATAAAATGACAAATTTCCAACTATATCCCGATGACAACTACACTAGATTCACTAAAACAAGACAGTTACGATTGCGCATGATTAGCTGAATTAAATCCAAGTTTAGTGCGATAATTTAAAGTCGTATTATTTATTAATTTGACTGCATTTGGAATCTGTTCAATACTAAATTTATCAATGCAAATTGGAGATTACCATTTATAAAATATTAATTGTTTATAATAACAAAACAACGACTTATAAACATTTCCTGCATGTCAATGTTTCTGTAAACGTAAACAGAGAAACATTTTTGCGGTTTCTCTTGGCGCTAATTTTACAAATTGCGATGCAGATTGTTGTATTTACGTTATTGTAATGTGACGTTCAAAGAGTTTACCATTTGTATAAAAGAAAATTCAATATAAGAATGATGATTTTATTAATTAATAATTGGCTAATCTTATCGTATCAAATAGTTTGATTCTTGATAAGCGAATTTTGAGTGTTTTTTCCGATATATTTTTGTTGATTTTTTAGTTTAAATAAAACGCCAACAAAAATGCGTATTATCTAATTTAATATTTTAGAAAATTAGTGATAATTATTTAAATAATTTGTATGAAATTACGAACAAAAAATAATACATAAAGTGAACGGTTGTTATTATTGGATGATAGTTTTCTTATCTTGTTGCATTCGGACAGATATTCGATTTTCCGTTCCGTGTTCCAATCGTCAACCGAAAACTTTTAGTTTATGTCAAGTAATCATTTGTGATAAATCAAATAATCGATACGACAATTATGTATCATGGTAGAGATGTTAAAAAGAAAATCAACCCGAAAGAGAACGCTAATCTGCTGTCGACAATTACGTTCTTGTAAGTATTGATCGATTTTATAATTATTAGTATAATTATTATAAAAATTTCAGTTATACGCGCGATATATTCAAAAAAGGCATAAAACGCGACATTGAAGAAGACGATATTTATGAAGTAATGCCCGAATATAAAGCGCACGTTTTAGGTAACGAACTAGAACGACAATACAAAATTGATAAGACCAACCACGATAAATTGTCAATCTTTCGCCTATTATGGGCTTGTTATGGGCGATATTATCTATTTTTAGGTCTATTACAGCTCATTATGAACATGACATTTGTGTATGTTAATTTTCAAATGGTATTTAATAATTTAATTGACAAAATTATCGAATTTTAGGATGTTACAACCGAAAGTCTTAAGTAAACTCATATCGTATTTCACACCGAACAGTCAATTAACTTACAGTGATGCGGTTTATTATGCATCAATTTATATAGTCTTATCAATAGTTCGTTGTGTTTATTCGCATAATTATATGTTGGCAATTATACAGTTATCGATAAGGATTCGTACAGCTTTATGTTCGTTAATTTATCGAAAATCGTTGAAGTTAAATAGTGCAACATTATCGAATATAACAATTGGTCGAATTGTTACACTGATAACCAAAGATGTCCATAGTTTAGATAGTTTTGTTATGTTCGCTAACGATATATGGATCAGTTTAGTACAATTAACTGTAATAACGGTGATGATTTATATCCAAATTGGCTTCAGTACATTGACTGGAATTGGATTTTTTCTTATTATTGTACCATTACAACGTAAGTATCTGATAGTGTTTTATAAGGGTCTTACAACCAAACGTTCCTAGTTCTTATTACATTAATTACCGAACGATTTATAGGGTAGTCCCTACCTGTATCTTAACCCTTTTGGGCGCGATGCAGCCCTTTCTTTGAACAAAATCCATAAAAACCACGTCTAAATCCTCCCCTGCATTTGATACAACTTAATGCTTAAATTAAAGTTAAGAACCTAGATTGGACGATTTAAAATATCTGAACGTAGACTGGTTTTCTGTATAATTTTTGTAAATTTCCAATTTCTTAAAGTTGTTGTAATTTTATTTGCCAGTTGTACAATCGATTGTAGACTTTCACGGGAAATCCCCGTATAATTCGTGGATCTAAGAGAATACCTGGCAAATTTTTATATAATTTGTTACCTTCTATGGAAGGCTTTCTTACAATTAGTTTCCATGACATATAGAAGTAGGCCATAATTTGCATTTACGTAAATGCCTAGTGCAGGACATAAAATGTTATTTTAATTATGCCAATAAAAAGATTAATTGCAGTAAATTTCTAAAGATTTTGGTTATAAAAGAAATTGGATTAAAAAAAATGATGAATTTTTTAAGGGTTGAAAATTGGATAAATAGGATTATATAATCTGTATACCTATACTTTTATTTCAGCGAGATTAACTTAAATGTCGTTATGAGAGTTTTTGTTATTTGGCAAACAATTCAAAGATTTCAATGAATTATAAAAGCCTCGTTGAAGATGATTTTTCGAAAAACTAGCACCTTCTACCACATTTAGAAGTTGCTCAATTATTTGGCGAGTACCTAATTTGAAAAATATTCCCAGGTTTCATAGGAGGGTCCCAGGAGATCGTTTTAGCAAAATTTGGGCCTTGCAGCTCATTTGAAAGTTGCTCAAACTTGCCGGTGAGCTACGAGGCTCAAATTGCAAAAATGATCCCCAGACACCCTCTTATAAATACTCATAATATTCAAATTATTCGTCCTATGAAGATTAATTTTTGTTGTTTGATTTTTCAGTTATTGTTGGTAATTATACATCAACGACACGTATTAAAGCAAGTAAATTGACAGATGAACGTTTACAATTAACACAAGAAGCCCTATCGGCAATAAAAATTATCAAAATGTATACATGGGAGAATTTCTTCAATGAAAAAATATCAAAATATCGTCAAAATGAAATAAACGGTATACGTAAGATTTATTATTCAAAAGCTTTGTCATTAGTAGTCGGTTCATTAGTTATAAAAATAACATTCTTCTTAATTATCATCACGTACACATCAATGGACTATCACCTAACAGCTGAATTATTATTTTATCTATTGACCTGTCTAAATAGTTTACGTTCAGTATTCACAATTTCATTACCGATGGGCATTTTACAAACGGCCGAATTTCTAGCGTCGATGAAACGCATCAATAAATTCTTACGGGCGCCGGAATTGAAGAAACCGAAACGCACCAACAGTGTAAATACAGTACAAAGATTAAAAAATCCATTAATTTGGTTGGCGAATATTCAAGTATCGATAAATGAGAAACAAATCCTCCATAATATCGATCTGAAATTGGAGAAAAACGGTTTGAATCTACTGACAGGACGTGTTGGTTTCGGTAAAAGTTCATTGTTTAAAACCATCCTAGAAGATTATCAAATTGATAAGGGTTTAATAAAAGTACAAGGTACAATATCGTATGCTAGTGAAGAACCGTGGGTGTTTCCATCATCGATACAACAAAATATTCTATTCGGTGAACGATATGAACGTGAACGTTATCAAACTGTATTGGAGATATGTGCATTGAAGTACGACATGAAGACTTTCGATCACGGTGATCAGACAATCATTGGTGATCGTGGTTTGAATTTGAGTAAAGGCCAACAAGCTCGCATCAATTTAGCTCGGGCAATTTATAAAAACAGCGATATTTATCTACTTGATGATTGTCTATCGTCGTTAGATGCAACCGTGCAAGATTTCGTTTTCAAAGAATGTATAAAGAAATTCTTGAAGAATAAATTAATAATTCTCGTATCGCACAATCCGAATCATATCAAACAAGCTGATAATGTTATAATAATGGAAAACGGTACAATATTATCGGTAGCACGACCATCCGAATTACCCGAAGACGAAATCGATCGTATTGTTGATCAAAATATTGATGAAGATATTATCGATAATATACCGATCGAACAATTACAAGATGACGACGATAAAGATAATAACGATAAAGAGGATAAAGACGAAACGAAATTGTTGAAAACTAACCCAAAATCTAAAAATATTTACCATGAAATCAACAAAATCGGCAGTGTAGATTTTAAAATTTACCAACAATATTACCGTTTCGGTGGCGGTATACTGCTTGCATTATTAATATTTTTAATATTTGCCGGTTCCCAAGCAGCGATCAGTTATACAGAGAAATTGGTAACAGTATGGGCGAATATTGAACAAAATATCTCCGATTATAAAGCTTTCAATATGACAAACACTTTAGAATATGAAGCGACATATAAGCGCCATTTAAAAATAATGAAAATCTATACGACTATGATAATAGGATCAACGTTTCTTGTAATAATCCGATCGATAGCACATTTTAATTTTTCAACACGTGCTTCAGTTAATTTGCACAAATCGATGATTTGGTCAATGTTCAATGCAACGATGGTGTTCTTCGATCAACATTATATTGGGAATATTTTGAATCGATTCTCCAAAGATTTAGGAACAATCGATGAATATTTACCGTTTGTTACCTACGAATTTACAAGAGTAAGTTCTATTTTAGATTACTTGAAAAGAGAATTTTGATCGGCGATTTTTCGCTTATATTTCAATTTGTAAGAAAGTGCAAGAGCATTGGAAAGAGCATTTCAAGAAGTATCCGATGAGGTCCTCTGTTTTAGCAAATTTTATGAAAAATTAGGGGTTTTTTAAATGTTTTCGCACATATTCCACCATAACTCAGCTTATCAGTCGTATTCTCTATCTTTTTGGAGATTCGTTATTACGACAACGCAGGAGACAGTCTCTTTGAATAGAGCTTCTATCTCACTCTTTACGATTCAATTATATGTGCAATCGAAAAGAGGCAAGTATAAAATCAGTTACTCAAAAGAGACTGTCAATTTCCAACATTGTTATGGTAATGAAACACAAAAAGGGCACAGAATACGACTGGATAGCGTTTACTCGAATTTTCCAATCACCTTGGTAGTTTTCCGGAAAATTCAGAAGAATTGGAAAATTTTAAAACTCTTTGAGCAAGGTTAAAAATCGATAATTAAATATTGCGTTTTCGGAAAACCTATAAATGGGAAAGAGTGTACTGAAAAATCCAGCTTTAGAAAGTACCCTAACAATTTCCTTTGTAATTCAGAATTTCTTAAAAATTTTCTAGAACAAAGATGTCGGTATTTTGAACCGAAAAATGGTCTTTCCAACGAGCTAGAACAATTGCTTCTAAAGTAAAAGATAAGCGAGAAATTGTCTGTCAAACATTCCCTTTTTTCTAACAAGTTCTAATTCAATCATTTATTTTAATCGTCCAATTTAATCAGTAATATAAAAAATTATTCAAATTATTTTTATTGCAGTTGATTTGTTTCTTAACTGGTGTAATTATCTTGATTGCAAGTGTTGATTATTATTACCTTATATTTGCTGTCGTTCTCTTTATAATTCTTGGAATAATTCGGAAATATTATATCCGAACTGGGAGGAGTTTAAAACGATTGGATTCGGCTAGTAAGTTCGACTTTCAACTCCGCTACAAAATGGAAAATTTTGAATTACGCGCCCTTTTAAAAAGTGGTTTGGTCAGCCTAGATTTCCATAAGATTCTGACCTTAAGTGTTTCAATGGTGATAAAATAGAAATTTCGAGGTTACAATTCAAATGGAAGATCAGTAGTATTCTCTTATTTTATGTGATTATGTGATTGTCATAGTGATGAATCGTCAAAAAGTTAGAGAATACCGATGAATGGCCAACGATTATAAATTATTATACAAGTTCAGCAACCGAACCCTTTATTTTAAAAGGCGCACAGTTCAAAATTTTCAATTAGTGAATTTTATTAGTTTATACGAAATTTTTGGATTGTTTTTAGCACGTAGTCCAGTTATCGGCCATTTGAATGCTTCTTTAGAAGGCCTGACAACAATTAGAGCTTATAACACTCAAGATATTCTCGAATATGAATTTGATAAGCATCAAGACTTATACACATCAACATTTCATATGTTGCAATGCTCAGCTAGATCATTCGGTTTCGTTCTAGATTTATTGTGTTGCCTATTTATAACGCTAATAATTTTAAAATTTCTAATTGACGATAAATGTAATTATCTTTTTATTATCCTGATTGTTTCTTCAAATTAAATTAAAAAAAATTCTAGATAAAGAAGCCGGAAATGTTGGTTTAGCTATAACTCAAGCCTCATTATTGACCGGAATGTTACAATGGGCTATTCGACAATGGGCCGATCTTGAGAGCCAAATGACATCAGTCGAACGTACTGTCGAGTACACCAACATTGACGTTGAAATCAAATCGGATAGAACATTACCGAATTGGCCGCAAATTGGCCGTATCGAATATCAAAATGTTAACTTGACTTATTCAAAATCGAAAGAGTACGTCTTGAAGAATATCAATTTTATGGTGGAACCGTGCGAAAAAATTGGCATAGTCGGCCGTACCGGTGCCGGGAAATCGTCAATAATCGCCACATTATTCCGATTGTACGATTATGAAGGTACAATATTGATTGATAGTGTTGATATAGCGACATTATCGTTAGATTTTCTGCGTTCTAATATAGCAATAATACCGCAAGATCCGATTTTATTTACCGGCACGTTACGTTCGAATATCGATCCGTTGAATAAATTCAATGATGATCGTATATGGCATGCTATAGAAGCTGTAAAATTACGAGACACTTTCCATAGTCTTGATTTTCATATAAGTGAAAGTGGATCGAATTTTAGTTCAGGCCAACGGCAGTTAATCTGTTTGGCACGAGCTATAATTAGTAATAATAAAATTATCGTGCTGGATGAGGCAACAGCTAATATGGATCCAGAAACCGAATTTCTCATACATTCAACGATACGTGGATATTTTTCAAAGAGTACAGTAATCACAATAGCCCATCGATTACATTCTGTATTGCAATCAGATCGTGTCATGGTTGTGGATAATGGTAGAATTATAGAATTCGACCAACCGGATGTATTATTGAATAAAAAAGATGGCCTATTTTATAAGATGGTTAAACAGGCGAATTTGTTGAAATAATTTGACAATTTTATTCATAATAAAGTTTGTTTCTTTTTGCATAAAGTAGTCTCAATTTGCCATACCGGGTTTTATTCATCGATAAACAAGGCAATCTAAGAACGTATAATTTAATTTTAGTGGGTCATTTTTGATGAAATTGTTCATCAGGATCAATGGACCATTTTGGCATTAGTGGAGATTTAGAAATCCGCACTAGCTCTTCATCATTGTAGCATGCGATAAATCCTCATATTTGATCAACAGATTCTCGCTTATTTTACAACAGATTTCAAGCTGAAATTTTCCAAAATAAAACTTTCCTGGAATCTCCTTCAAATTCTTCTTCTAATGCTATTTTATTTATATTAACATTGTTTCGACACTAAATCGAAAAAGGTGTAATTTAGGCGCCTCCATTTTGGCGTTTGCCGGAAAAACTAGCAAGCTGATGGCGAAATTTCTGGGAAATTTGGAAAGAGCTTCTCAGTTTCTATGTACTGTGTAAAGATCATTTGAAGGTTTGTAATATTGGCTAAATTATCAGCGAAAATATAGAACAAAGTGTAAAAATCATGTTTCTAGATTTTCGTCTATAAATTCAAATTTAAGTAGAATTTTCCAAAACGAAACAATTTCTCTAATGCTCCTTGAAATGCTCTTCCTAATGCTGTTTTAGTTATTTTAATATTTACAAAAATAAACCAGTTATCGATTATTAAATAATGGCATTGTTCGGACACCAAATCGAAAAGAAGGGAAATTCCCCATCTGATGGGAAATTTCTACAATCCTTTGTTAATTATTGTTAATTTTGATCTTGAGAATTTCCTTTATTTAATTTTGTGATATAGGCGCTCTTTTGTAATGCAAACTGTTAAAGAGCCGGACTCAACTTCCACGAAAATAAGCAAGAATTGGAAAGACCACAGGATCTATAAATTGAAAAAATATTTTACTAAACAATCAAATTAATAAATAAAAATGACCTCTAAATTTCCCAGAATTCTTTAATTTGCTAAATGTGGACTTTTTTAACACTACTACGTTCTTTTCCAATGTATGTATTCAGAAAGTGCGATATTTAATCCTGTGTCTTTATAAAAATGTTCAAGAAAACTTTAAAATTCTCCCTTTTCTTTAAGTTTCTTATTTTTACTGCAAAGTTTTTCAGAATTTCCTCAAAGTTTTCCAAAACAAAGGACGTCATTGAATCCGCCTTAAAATGCCCTTTCCAACAAGTTGTTACATAACAAATTGAAAAACAAGTGAGAAATCGGCGATCGAAATCCCCTTTTTAACAAGTCCTACCTAAAAGTGATAGTAAAAGTAAAATTCAGTGAAAGTACGACAGATAATACAGAATTATTATTGTATTTTGAAGTACCTAAATTTACTGTCTTCAAATATTTCAAATTGTCGGATTTTGGATTATTTTAGCCTTAATTGAGCACATTTGCGAACTTTAATCGGGCTTAATTCACCCAAAAATAAACCGGATCAGTGTTGGACGCCCGTATTGGCCTGTTTTAATGCAACGTCAAGTAAAAGTAAGATTTTTACAACATTTTCCATAATAATTAAAAAATCTGCTAGCAGTATTAAACCTGATTTTAAATTGTAAAAAAGAGTAGAATTATTAAATGACAACAACAACAACACCAGCAATAATAAAACGTCATCAATTAATGATAGCAGAAAAAAGCTCATTATTATTTGTATTACGTTCACAACAGTACTTAGTGTTCCGCCTCTGTGACTATATTAAATATATATTGGTGTTTCCGCTAAATAAATTTATTTATCTCGTCTTAACTTCAGTTTGGCTGTGAGAAAACGTTCAGTCCGTCCGTAAACGAGAGAAAAAAATACACGCGAAAACTGAGCCAAATCATGAACGATTTGAATCAAATTAAACGCCAACCCCATCCTAAAGACACAGCAAATATAATTTCATCGCTAACATTCTAGTGAGTATCAATTTGGAATTGATTAGAATTAATTAATTTTTGAAATTTTAGCTATACGTTGGATTTGTTTAAAAAAGGTTACCGTAATGATTTAACCCAAAACGATTTGTATGAAGTTCTAAACAGTTGCAATTCGAAGAATTTGGGTAATTTATTAGAGAACGAATGGAAGATGGAGAGAATTCGCAACAAAACACCATCATTATATCGTGTATTGTGGCGTTGTTTCGGTAGAACTTACATAATTTTAGGTATTGTAAAATTAATCATGAGCTCAATTATGATGTAAGTTATTATTATTTATTTAGTTTATTATATTAAAAATAGTGGAAATTCAAGGTAAAAAGTTGCACATTATGTAATTATTTTGCAGATTATTACTACCGGAAGCTTTAGGTAAGCTTATATCGTATTTTGTGCCAGGCCAAACGAAAATGACTCAGAATGATGCCTGTTTGTATGCTTCGATTTTCATTTTAACGATCTTCCTACAGTTTATTTTCATCCAAAATTATATGCTGGCCGTTAGCGAATTAGGTATCCGTATCCGGACCGCTGTTTGTTCGTTAATTTATCGGAAATGTTTAAAACTCACCAACGAGGCACTGAATAAAATCACAATCGGACGGATTATCACAATGATAACTAAAGATGTTGCCTGTTTCGAGATGATCATCTATTTTGGCAACGAAATTTGGATCGGTCTACTCCATATGATTCTCGTCTCGTATTTAGCTTATAACAAAACAGGAAAGGCTGCTTTCGTCAGTATTGGATTTTTTCTAACACTTCTACCGATGCAAAGTAAATATTGTTGATTTTAACTGGTGATAATTGAGTCAAAAAGGGGGATTTTTTAGTAATCATCGGCAGATTATCTACGAAATTCCGTTTACAAACCAACAAAAAAACCGATGAACGTTTACAACGGACGCAGGAGGCTTTCTCGACGATCAAAATCATAAAAATGTACACGTGGGAGAAGTTCTTTTTGAACAAGATTACCGATGCGAGAAAGTAGAAATTTTCGAAAATTCCATCAATTTGAGCTAAAATTTTTAAATTTTATTCCAGGAAAGAAGTGAACGCTATACACAAATTGATCTGGATGGAGATTATAAGTCTATTAATCGGCAGTTTATCGACGAAATTAGCATTTTTTCTACTAATTTTAACCTACGTTTGGCTCGGTAATTTCCTAACAGCCGAATTAGTTTACTTCATAATGGGTTGTTTTGGTAAATTACGAAATTTATTCTCAATTATAATCCCATTAGGTGTTATCCATTTGGCCGAATTAGTTGCAATAAATGTACGATTATCAACGCTATTAAACAGTGAGGAAATTGTAAAAATACAAAACAATCCGGAAATGAAAACAACAACACCGATGATAATTTTCAAAAATGCCACAATTAAAATCGACAAAAACGAAATCTTCAACAATTTCTCGCTAACAATTCCACAAGGTTTGAACATAATCACCGGCCATATCGGTTGTGGGAAAACAACTCTAATCAAAACAATCCTAAAAGAGTATCAAATAGTGGGCAATTTAGAGATTCTAGGACGAATTTCCTATGCGCCCCAAGAACCGTGGCTGTATCCGTCGACGATCCGGCAGAACATTCTGTTCGGCGAGGAATACGTGGAGAAGCGCTACCAGAAAATCTTGGACATTTGTGATTTGAATTACGATTTGAATTTGTTCAATTGTGGTGATAACACGGTGATTAGTGATAGAGGTGTGAATCTGAGTCGGGGCCAACAGGCTCGAATTAATTTGGCACGTGCCATCTATAAAGATGCCGATATTTATCTATTAGACGATTGTTTGGCGGCTTTAAACGGACAAGTTGCTGATCGAATTTTCAATAATTGTATTTGTGAATTTTTGAAAGATAAACTGTGTGTCTTCATTACCAACAATCAGAAATATCTGCGTAAAGCCGATAAAATTATACGAATTAATAACAACTCGATTAAATTAGAAGACAATCATTTGAAGAACATTGAAGATGAAGTGAGAGCTACTGAAAAGGCGCTTATAATTTCCGATTATAAAGAAAATACAAACAGTGATGATAGTAAATTGTATTACGAAGGCAAAAAATCGGGTCAAGTTGAATTTGGCGTTTACAGGAAATTCCTCCAATTTGGTGGCGGTCTCTTCGCATTCTCCTTAGTAATTCTCGTTTATTTAATCCTACAAATTAGTGGTAGTTTCAGTGAGAAACTTCTAAGTAATTGGGTGACTGTTGAACAGAATATTTCCGATTTATTTATGAAAAACCAAACGAATTCGACCACCTATGAAGAAACTTTACACGAACGATCGAAATTATTCCAATTCTTTACGGCATCAATTCTAACAATATCAACGTTAGTTTTGATTAAATCATTGGTATTTTTTTCGTTTATGCGACGAGCTTCGATTCGTCTACATAAAGTCATGATCACAACGATATTCAGTGCGAGAATGCAGTTTTTCGACACGTATTTCATTGGGAATATTCTGAATCGTTTTTCGAAGGATTTATCAACGATTGATGAATTTCTACCGTTTACTGTCGACAGTTGTTTTGAAGTAAGTCCAACTCGAAATTTATTTGAATTTATTTAAATTAAATTCTAATTATAGTTGTGGTTGCATTTAATTGGTGTTATTGTTCTTGTCTCAATCGTTAATCCAATTTCTTTAGTACCATTCGCTATACTTTTCGCTATTGCTTACTGTATTCGGTATATTTACCAGAGAACTGGACGGAGTTTACAACGATTGGATTCAATAAGTAATTTTGAATCAAACCAGGTTCACTAAAATGTTCCGCGTTCTTGTGTTATTTAGCAAAATTTGGCCCTCGTAGCTTGTCTAGAAATGGACAAAATCGAAAGCAATAATGTTGGCATATTTGAGGCATTTTAGGCTCTAATTTTGCTCAAATGAGTTGCCACAAGAACGGAGAACATTTAAATAAACCTCGCTGAATACGCATAAATTTGGTTGTTTTCGGATTGATTACAGCCCGTAGCCCTTGGATCGGTCATTTAAATGCCAGCTTGGAGGGTTTAACAACAATTCGAGCCTTCAACGCCCAAGAAATCGTCTTGGATGAATTCGATAAACATCAAAATCTATTCACATCAGCCAATTACACATCACAATGCAGTATTAGAGCTTTAGGCTTCATTCTAGACGGGATGTGTTCGTTGTTTTTAGCTCTAGTAATAGCACGACTCCTTTTTTTTCCAATTGGTAAGAACGAATATAGCGCATGCACTATTTTAACTAATCGATTTTGTCCAGATACAACTGTGGGCAATGTGGGCATGGCCATTTCGCAAGCTTTCGGTCTAACCGGTCTGCTGCAATATGGCATTCGACAATGGGCCGAATTCGAAAATCAGATGACATCAGTGGAACGTGCATTAGAATATACGGAAATCGAACAGGAACAGAAACAAGGTCGTAATGCTGTTTGTTGGCCGAAAGATGGTAAAATTCGTTTTAATAACGTTTCGATGTATTATAACGAAAAAGCGGCGCCAATTTTGAAAAATATCAATTTTGAAGTGAGTGGCAAACAGAAAATCGGTATAGTCGGTCGTACTGGTGCTGGGAAATCGTCGATAATTTCGGCATTGTTTCGTTTGTACGATGTTAAAGGGTCTATAGTGATTGATAAAGAGGATATTCAACAATTATCGTTAGAATGTTTACGGTCGAATCTTGGTATTATACCGCAAGAGCCGATATTGTTTGCGGGGACAATACGAGAGAATTTAGATCCTTTACAACAATATCAAGATGACGAATTATGGCAAGTTATTAAGAAAACACAGTTAAATCATATTATAAATAATTTAAGTACAAGCATTGATAATAGTAATTTGAGTGCTGGACAGAAACAATTAATCTGTTTAGCACGCATCATGTTACGTAATAATAAAATTATCGTATTGGATGAGGCAACAGCCAATTTAGATGATGCAACTGATAAAATTATTCATAATGTTATTGATGAGAATTTCTCACAATGTACTTTATTAATAATTGCACACCGTTTAAAATCCGTTCTACAATCAGATCTAATTGCTGTTATTAATGACGGTTCTGTTGTTGAAACTGATCAACCTAGGAATTTATTAGCGAATAAAAATAGTTTGTTTTATAAAATGATTAAGAGGACATAGATAAAAAATCTCTCTATTTCTCTAAAATAGTACTTAATTCTACTTCTCGTTTGATTCACAATAGTCCTTTAATTATTACAAATTCTTTTCAATCACTTAATTTTTCTTATAGCTGTTTGTTTATAAAGGAGAAATGGATGTAATAAAGATTGAAATATAAATAAATTCGACTTTTTGAAAATTCAAATCCCCCAAAATATGTACAAAAGAACTAAATTTAAAATTTACTACCTCAAAATAGATTAAAACTTTGTACATCACCGCTTTCTTGTAGCTCAATTATTGTGTTGTTTTCCAAGATCTAGTAACGGCCCTAGATTCTAATTATCTTTCTCTACCTATAATTATTGGAAAATAAGCATAGAAAGTCTTCTAGGAAAGTCCCGTCAGAAGACGTCGTTCTTACCATGTGACAGATAAGCCACTCAGCCACTAAGCCACTGATTGTCACTTAAAGTGGCCACTTGAAAATCATGATAAATTAATATCACATGTACGATGAGGTTGTCTCGATTCGATTACTCACAATAATAATAATAATGAAAAATTGAGTACTTGTCTAGTCTTTATTCCCAAATTATGGCTGGTATAATTTGGGATTCTGATTGACGTTAAATTGTTAAATTTTCCAAAATTTTTAACAATTATCTTCATGTTTATTTCAAATGACAAAACTTATGATTTATTCATGTCTCTTGTCCGATAAATAAATAGTACAATTATAATAATTACACATAAATTACATTTAGTTGTAGGAAATGATAAGATAATAATGTAATAAAGACAAATGATAAATTCTACAATAATAAAAAATAATAAAAACTAATTAACTAATTGAGACGAATTTATGCGAAAAAGATTTTAATTCGATTCTATGAAAATTTCACTTCCTGTTCGCTAATAACAATCACACACACGCATATTTAATACAATTACAGCCAATTTATTGTTCATCTAACATACCCACTTGTTTATTTTACAATTCATAAACTCTTCTAATCTAGAGCGAAGATTTAATCAGATCGTTTTATTGCATGATACTCAAATTCAGTATCTTAACGCAATAGAGACGAATTTATTCGCTCCAAACTACCGTCCTAGTTCATTCAAAATGTTGTAGATTGATTCATTTTATAGCAATTCATTATACGGTAGATGGCGAAGTTTGTGCTATTACAGAATACTACCGGTGGAGATTAATTGAGCTTCCATTCGTTAATTGCGGCGTAAGTAATTGAGCTAAGCGATAACCAAATTCGTCTTGTTATAGAATACTACCGGCTATATTTTGTTTAATTTGAGTTGACACGTTTATTAATTATCATTGTTTACAAATTTTTTTTCAATAATAATAACTAATGACCGATACTCGGGGCGGTTTTGTTTATTGATAATTAATTAATCGCACAAGTTAGATAAATATGAACGACTTATTGATTTTAATTGAATTATTATTATTGTTTTGAGTTGAGATTAGGACAGTAAAAACAATTTTTCGGATAGATTCTACGAATTTAAAAAACGTCAAACAAACAGAAAGTTTGCTATTTTTATTGAGACAAGAAATTTCGAACGGCCTATCTAGAGTGTTTTAAAATTAAATTTTGATGATAAAATAATCTAATTTTGGAAAATTCCACTTTATTTTTTCATCTATTGTTCAATTTGATTAGATAATAATAAAAACAATAGCGATTTTTTTGATTTACTTTAGTTTAGTGATGACAGTGATACAATAGTGGTTGTTTATTCTACTCGAAAAAAAAACCCAAAAAATCCAAATATGGACCACTTACGAGCTGGACGACGTAAGATTAATCCCAGAGAAAAGGCAAATATTGTCTCAATCCTATCATTTTTGTAAGCATTTTTATAATTCCGCACTATTTAAATACAACAATAAAAATTCCAGTTATACGCTCGAATTATTCAAAAAAGGCTACAAGAACGATATTGAAGAGAACGATCTGTATGAAGTCGTAAAATGTTTAGAATCGAAGAAATTGGGCAACCGTTTAGAAGAAGAATGGGAGCAACAGAAATGTACCCGTAAAAAATTATCAGTAACCCGATTATTTTGGAAATGTTACGGTTGGGAATATTTAGCCATTGGATGTATACAATTATTGGTTAAATCTACAATAATGTAACGATTATTGATTCAATTCTACCCCAATTATAGTGTTGAAATCTTTCAGAGTCCTCCAACCGAAAGCTTTAGGGAAACTTGTAGCTTATTTCGATCCGAATCGTAACGATATCACAGAATTCGATGCTTATTTCTATGCTTTCCTTCTCATCGGCTTAAATCTAGCCCATTGTGTTTACGTTCATAACTACCACTTTCTTTTAATGAGTTTAGGTTTACGGGTACGTACAGCTTTCTGTTCGTTTTTGTATCGGAAAGCTTTAAAATTAGATCCGGCAAAATTGGGCGATATTTCTATCGGTAAAATCGTCACGTTAATAACCAAAGATGTGGCAGCTTTTGAAGTTTTCATACAATTCGCCAACGATGTTTGGGTCGGTATTGCTAAAACGATTGTTGTTTGTTACTTTATTTATAATAAAATCGGAATAGCAGCTTTAGCCGGTATCGGTTTCTATTTCATCGCTTTCCCGATACAAAGTAAGTCTGATTTATCAATAATTTGAGCTGATTTCAATTTAATTTTTGTAGTTCTATTGGGTAGATGGTGTGCAAAATTAAGAACGAAGATGTGCAAACGAACCGATGAACGTTTGCAAATTACACAGGAGACTTTATCGGCAATTCGGATTATAAAAATGTACACATGGGAGAGATTCTTCGAAAAGAAAATTCTCAACGCTAGACAGTCAGTATTTCCTATTCATACTGTTTACGTGTAATGATAACCAAGCTGTTAACTCAAGAAACTAAACTACTAGTTTAGTTTATCGATTGTAGTCAGTTTATTTTTCAAATGGGTCATTTTCGCATATCTTTTGGAAGATAAAGTTTATCTTCAAACAAGATGATGAGATGAAACAGATAAATTCTTGAGGACACTCAAGAATCTATCTCATCTAAGAATGACTCAAAGAGGCTCCTAACATTAGTTTCTTTCAATTTTTCTCCTGAAGAGCTAAAACCATTTTTTCCATTATTTTTATCAAATGTTGGCACTATTGATCGAGTTTACATCGACAATAGTTGTGGTAATTTTGAGCTAACAATGAGTACCAGCTTGGTTATCGTTAGATGCAAACCGAGCCATTGATTACGAAAATTATACAATTCAACTCGTAAATTTATTGTTGCAGAAAGGAAATTTCCAGTATGCACATGATATTCTATTTAAAATTTTTTGTCATCTCATTTATCGGTACAATGAACTCCGAATTCGCTTTTTATCTAGTAATTGTCACTTATATATGGCTGGGTAATACAATTAACGCCGAAATCGTCTATTATATACAGAATTGTTTCGGTATTTTAACATTCACATTAACCGTATTGTTGCCAGTAGGCATAACAAATACAGCCGAATTATTTGCATCATTGAAACGTATTGGAGCTGTTATGAAAGCTGACGAAATCCGTAAAAAACCACAAAATGAACATATTACAATCAAACCAAAAATATTATTAACGAATCTTTGTGTAACGTTTAAAAATACACAAATATTGAACGATATCAATATCGATCTTAATGGTGGATTAACGTTGATTATCGGACCTGTGGGTAGTGGTAAAAGTTTCTTATTAAAGACAATAATTCAAGAGTATCAACCAAATAAAGGTAATCTATTGACACATGGACGTATATCGTACGCGTCACAAGAGCCGTGGCTATTTCCATCATCAATCCGGCAAAATATCGTATTTGGAGAGTATTTCGATGAGAAACGTTATCAGCACGTGTTGAATATCTGCGCATTAAGATACGATTTCGATCTGTTAGAGAATGGTGATCAGACTATTGTTGAAGATCGTGGGATTAATTTAAGTAAAGGCCAACAAGCTCGAATTAATTTAGCACGTTGTATCTATAAAGATGCCGATATTTATCTATTAGACGATTGTTTATCAGCTTTAGACACTCAAGTTTGTGATTTTATATTTAGAGAGTGCATAAAGAAATTCTTGAATAATAAACTAGTTCTATTTGTAACGCACAATAGAAATTATTTGTATGATGTTGATAACGTTATTGTAATGGAAAAAGGTTGTATTGTAGAGACAACAAAGCCGACTCAATTAGATGAGAAAATAATTTCAAATAGTATCGATAATATTGACAACAGCATCAATAATAATGAAGGGAATTGCGATGAAAATGAATTTAATGAAGAAACGAAATTATTGAAACAGACAACGAAGAAAACTTACCAAGAAAACAAACAATCCGGTAGTGTACCTTGGAACGTTTACTACAAATACACGCAATTTGGGGGTGGAATTTCAATTCTAATCATAATTATTGGACTCTTTGGAGCCGCTCAATTCGTCTTAAGTTACACGCAAAAGCTAATCTCTGAATGGTAACGTTTTATAAATTATGCAGTTTTGAAGTGACCGAAAAGTCTACTTTTAGGGTAAATGTCGAGACGATCCTAACGAACCAGACACTACAGAATACCACCGATTATGAAAATTTGGTCGATAAGCGATCTTCAATGATGAATATGTATACGTTGATGGTGCTAATTTCGGCATGTTTATGTGTAATACGATCGATAGCTATCTTTGTATTCTCGAGGAAAGTTTCAATAAACCTCCATCGATTAATGATTGGCGATATAATCAATGCAAAAATGTATTTCTTCGATACGAGTTTCATTGGGAATATTTTGAATCGTTTCTCGAAAGATTTAACAGCAATTGATGAGAATCTACCATTGGCATTCTTTCATTTCTTTCGTGTATTTTTCGTCTTGATTGGGATTATTATATTAACAGCAACCGTAGATGCAATCTTTCTTATACCCACGGGTATTATTTTTATAACTTTAGTTGTAATCCGTGAGGCTTATATACGTACTGGACGAAGTTTGAAGCGTTTAGATGCAATCAGTGAGTTTTGTTTCTCGTTGGTATCGTGCCAAATTTAAAGCAATTTTTTCGAATTCAGCTAGAAGTCCGGTTGTTGGTCATTTGAATGCAACCCTAGAAGGCTTAACACCGATTCGAGCATTTAAAAAACAACAAATTCTAAAAGACGAATTCGATCGACATCAAGACCTGTACACATCCGCCACTTATGTCATGCAGACTTGTATTCGAGCTTTCGGCTTCCTGTTAGATACGATTTGTTCCTGTTTTCTCGGCGTGATAATTGCAAGATTTCTGATTTTTAAAGACAGTTAGTCTCGTTATTGACAATTACTCAAAAAACACACATCAATAATTACTGATTTTATAGATACTCTAGCCGGAAGTGTCGGTTTGGCATTATCGCAAGCTTTCATGATGGTCGGCACTTTACAGTGGGGTGTACGCCAATGGGCCGAAATCGAGAACCAAATGACATCCGTTGAGCGTGCCTTAGAATATACAGAAATCCAACAAGAAAACAAACAAGGGAGTAACTTAGAAAATTGGCCACAATCCGGTGTAATTCAATATAACGACGTCTCTTTAATTTATCCGAATTCAACCGAAAAAGTCTTGAAGAATATCAATTTTACAGTCGGATCTCGAGAGAAAATTGGAATAATCGGCCGTACCGGTGCTGGGAAATCATCAATAATTTCCACATTATTTCGATTGTACGATATCGATGGAGTGATACGAATTGATGAAGTTGATATAAGGACTCTATCTTTGGATTATTTACGGTCGAAAATTTCGATAATACCACAAGATCCGGTGGTGTTTTCCGGTACAATTCGCGACAATATCGATCCAATCGGTAGATACACAGATAAAGAAATCTGGCATGGTATAGAAATAGCAAATTTGAAACATTTAATACCGAATTTAGACTATGAGATAGCCGAGAACGGCTTCAGTATTGGCCAACGACAATTGATTTGTCTAGCACGTGCTATAGTCCGTGATAATAAAATTATCGTATTGGATGAAGCAACGGCTAGTATGGATAAAGAAACGGATCATTTATTTAATGAAACTATAAAGAAGAATCTATCCGATTGTACGATTTTGATAATTGCGCATAAGCTGCATTCGATTTTGAACTGTGATAAAATTTTGGTATTGGACAAGGGGGAGATTGTTGAATTCGATGAACCGAAGAATTTATTAAACAATAAAAGTAGTAATTTTTATAAAATTGTACAGAAAGCGAAATTAGTTGATTAAAAATATAGAAAATCTCCACTACCATCGGGTATTACTGTTAAAAACTTCATTTTATATAGCGTGTTTTATTTAAAATATCCCTAGTTCTATCATAGCTTTTATTAGTTACTGGGCGATTTTAGAGATAGTGTAATCCTTCGGCAACATTTTAGCGAAATTAGGACTTCGTAACTATTCTCTAGAATTCATGCAATGCAATGAGTGACAAATCGTTAAACCTTCTTTGAAGACTTCTATTCCGACCCCTTAAGTTGGACTCTCCAGTAGAAGTGATTATTTTTCGTTAGAAAATGTATTTATCTTTATACTGTAACAATTAACGATGATAAATCTACAGATTAAATGAATGAATTTGTGTTACAAGTCAATATTTAATTTTACTATCGTAAATTCAACGGCTGATTGCTTTGAACTCGTTAGAATTTTTCCTGGGTTATTTCAAATTTCAAACAAAATGACTGGTGTTTCTCTTATCAGTTTGGAAGATTGAGGGAGAAAAATTGGAAATCCCACTGGCGCCGTTGTGGGCACATCTACTTTTATTTATTTGCCGGTTGATTGGGAGCTATTTTAGTGCAAATTTGGCGGATGCGCCGGGTCGTTGCTATTTTGCACATCTCAAATTTACTTTGGCAAAGAAACTAACAGGAATATTTGCAAAATTATAAATAACTCTTATTATTATCATTCAAAACTACTTTTATTTATAATGGATTGTTTCTAGTTTTTATAATTGTTATTTATACCTAAATACCTCGAAAATAAACCATTAGTAAATATGGAGTTTATGATAAGTTTTTTAGAAAAAAAAAACGGAAAAAAATCGAAAATTCTGTTGATTCATTATATTTAAATTATTTAGAACAATTACATGTCATATCAAAACAAATAAATTCATTGATAAGCTCATTAAATTATTTATATATATTTACTTATTGTTGTTGACATTAAAGAAGAATTATATTTTAAGTTTGAACCTTGATTACGGATTTTTAATGAAAATTTCAATAAAAGAGGGACAAAATTCCCACTAGACGTCTCTATTTAAATATCAAAATAAATAAAAATTCTTATTTGGCTTAATTATTTTTGTTTTAAATGATTTTTAAACAATAGCTACAGACTCTTCTCAACCGTATATTTATTATTTGTTCAGATTAGATAGCAGTTTCTCTTCATGTAGAATTTTAAATTAAAAACCAATACAATTAGTAGTACAGTAGCAATGCAGAATGGAAGTTGGTCAGAATGGATCACATTAAAAAAGAGAAACGTCAACTTCATCCCGAAGAAACAGCAAATCCACTCTCCGTTATATTTTTCTTGTAAGTGACAATAAAAAATTTCCATTAAACAACAAATTAATTGGAACTTAATCGCTTTAGATACACATTGAAATTGTTCAAGAAAGGCTTTAAAAAAGATCTAGAAGAACACGATTTATACGAAGTTTTATCGTCGTTAAAATCGGAAAAACTAGGCAATCAACTAGAAAATCAATGGGAAAAACAGAAAAAAGAACGCGACCGACCGTCTGTCTTCCGACTCATTTGGGGATGTTACGGGAAGAAATATTTACTTATCGGTTGCCTCCAACTAACCGTTAACGCTATAACAATGTAAGTCTAATCGAATTTTATTTAATTATCTCTTTACAAATTGAAAAATACATACAGAATCGCCCAGCCGCGGGCCCAAGGCAAATTGGTCCAATATTTCGCACCGGGCCAAACCGAATTAACCAAATACGATGCCTATTTCTATGCTGCCCTTCTAATCGGCTTGAACGTCATCACAACAATCTACAGTCACAATTATTATTTGATTATAACAACATTAGGGATACGAATGCGTACAGCTTTCTCGTCGTTCATCTATCGCAAAGCTTTAAAATTAAGTCCGACTCATTTGAGCGATATCTCTGTTGGTAAAGTCGTTACATTGATAACGAAAGATGTTCAAGTTTTCGAAATGTTCGTCACGTTTGCTAACCATATCTGGATTGGTTTGATTAAAACGACAATTATCTGTGGTCTAATTTATTATAAAGTCGGTTTTGCTGCTGTTATCGGTATTGGTTTTCTTCTATTATTGATGCCAATACAAAGTAACGAATCAATCTTTTAGTATTTTTTTCTTTAATAATTGATTGAATTTTAGTTTACTTTGGCGTATGGGCAGCGAAATTGCGATTAAAAATGTGTAAACGTTCCGATGAGCGTTTACAAATCACCCAAGAAGTATTATCAGCGATTAAAATCATTAAAATGTACACATGGGAGAGGTTCTTTGAGAATAAAATCTCGAAAGCCCGCAGCCGTGAAATCGCCAGCATGCACAATATTTATTATTTACGTTTTATCGTCTTAACAATCGGGCAAATTAACGCGAAAATTTCGTTCTATCTGTTGATGATGACCTACATTTGGCTTGGTAATCAAATAACGGCCGAAACTGTCTATTTCGTACAGAGTTGTTTCCAAATTTTATCGTTCACAATCAGTACCCTCTTTCCAATGGGTATCGGTCAAATTGGTGAGTTGTTCGCATCAACGAAACGTATCGGTAATGTGTTGAAAGCCATGGAAATACAATCATCAACGGATCAACCATTGTTAAATCCGACAATTAAACCGAAAATCATCTTGAAGAATGTCTGTGTGGATTTTAAAGAGAAACGCGTGTTAGAACACATCGATTTGAATCTAGAAATGGGTGTAACTTTAATCGGTGGTTCCGTGGGTGGTGGGAAAACTTTCCTATTGAAAACAATATTGCAAGATTACGAACCGGTATCGGGACATGTAAAAATCCAAGGTAGAATATCGTATGCATCGCAGGAACCGTGGTTATTCCCATCGTCAATTCGGCAAAATATTCTATTTGGTGAGAAATACGATGAGGAACGCTACGAACAAGTACTGGACGTTTGCGCGTTACGATACGATTTTGATCTTTTAGAGAATGGCGATCAGACTATTGTTGAAGATCGTGGTATGAATTTGAGTAAAGGCCAACAATCTCGCATCAATCTAGCTCGTGCTGTATATAAAGACGCTGATATTTATCTATTAGACGATTGTCTATCGGCTCTAGACGCGCAAGTTAGCGATTTTATCTTCAAAGAATGCATAACGAAATTTCTACAAAACAAACTAGTAATTCTAGTTACCCACAATACGAAATATGTTAAAGAAGTTGATAATGTTATCATCATCAGTCATGGTACTGTTAAATCGTTCTACAAAAAATCCGATTTGATTTCAAACGAATTGAATCGCCTCGATAGCCGTGACGGGGATCAAATCCTCGATGATACAATCGATGATGATGATAATGATGGTAATATTGATAACAATGAAACAACTAAATTGATAACAGAAACAACACAACAACGGATTGTTTATCATGAACATAAACAAGAGGGAGCTGTTGATTGGACAGTACATCGGAAATATATGAAATTTGGCGGTGGTCTTTTTCTATTCTTTCTAGTTTTCTTAGTCTACGTTGGAGCGCAATTCTTTCTAAGTTCTATTGAGAAATTGGTCAGTAGATGGGTGAATATTGAACAAAAAATTTCTAATTTTACTATAAATAATGCAACAAACACAACGGAATATGTGGAGATTGTAAATGAGAAGAATTACACGTTGAAATTGTATGCTGCAGCTTTAGCGAGTGCTGCTCTATTTTCATTCGGCCGGTCTTTTTCATTATTTTTATTCGCTCGACGGGCTTCTATAAATCTACACAAATATATGATAAGGAATGTTATCCATGCTACAATGCATTTCTTCGATACGAATTTCATTGGAAATATTTTGAATCGTTTCTCCAAGGATTTATCGACGATTGATGAACAAATACCGTTCGTTTTCTTCCATTTATTTGTGGTAAGTTTGAAGGACTGGACTGGAACTCGTTAAAAAGGGATCTTTCCAACGCGCCACAGTATTCGACTTTAGAGTGGAAAATAAGCGAGAAATCCTCGATTACCTTTCTACGAGTTCCATTCTAGTCTCTTAACGATAAAATTTTAATTCAATCTACTTTCCAGTCAATATTGCATCAAGTTGGAATTATTATTTTGATTGCAACAGTTAATACAATATTTCTAATACCAGTAACGATATTCTTTATTGTTCTGGTGATAATGCGGCGGCTCTATTTACCAACCGGTAGAAGTTTGAAACGTATGGATGCTATCAGTAAGTTGACAATTAGCCAATATTAGTTTTATCAATGACTGATAACATTTAGCGGTTATTGATTTATTTTTATTGTTGCAGCGCGAAGTCCGGTAATCGGGCATTTGAATGCAACCCTTGAAGGTTTAACAACCATAAGAGCCTTCAAAGCTGAAAATATCGTCCAAAAGGAATACGACCGTCATCAAGACTTGTACACATCGGCAACTTACGCTATGCAATGTGCGATGAGAGCTTTCGGTTTCTTCTTAGATTTATCTTGTTCGGCTTTTATTGCGACGATTGTGATTCGATTTTTGTTAACCGATAAAGATACAGAGGCTGGTAATGTTGGTTTGGCAATATCGCAAGCTTTCATGATGGTCGGCAGTTTACAATGGGCAATCCGCCAATGGGCCGAAGTTGAGAATCAATTAACATCAGTTGAACGTGTTTTGGAATACACCAACGTTAAACAAGAAACTAATCAGGGTCAAGTCGTTGATGATTGGCCTATATTGGGCGAGATCCGTTACGACAATGTTTCTTTGATTTACACAAATTCAACCGAGAAGGTCTTGAAAAATATCACTTTTACGGTAAAACCCTGCGAGAAAATTGGCGTAATCGGCCGTACCGGTGCTGGGAAATCATCAATAATTTCCACATTATTCCGATTGTATGAAGTTGAAGGTAAAATAATGATCGATGGTGTTGATACACGAACGTTAGCATTGAACTATTTGCGTTCGAAAATTTCGATAATACCCCAAGACCCGGTACTGTTCACCGGTACGGTGCGCGATAATGTCGATCCGACTGGTGAATATGAAGATAGCGATATATGGCAAGCAATCGAATTGGCGAATTTGGTCAAACTCGTACCTAGTTTAGATTTTCAAATAACTGAAAATGGAGCGAATTTCAGTGTTGGCCAACGGCAATTAATCTGTCTAGCCCGGGCCATAATTCGTAATAATAAAATTGTTGTATTGGATGAAGCAACAGCGAATATGGACCAAGAAACGGATAATTTAATCCACGAAACGATACGCAAAAACTTATCGAATTGTACCGTTTTTACAGTCGCCCATAAATTACATTCAATTTTAAATTGTGATCGCGTAATGGTAATGGATAAAGGCGAAATCGTCCAATTCGATCAACCGAACAATTTACTGAAAGATAAAAATGGAATCTTTTATAGAATGGTGGAAAAAGCTGGTTTGCTCGAACGTCAACAACTATGATTTCTTCAAAACTTCTTGCGTCATTGTTCTCGATTAAATCGATAAATTCTTGTCTTGTGTTACTTTAATTCTTAATAAAATGGCTATTTTATTGGTAAATTTGAATACGTAAGGAAAGAGTTCCAAAATTGGACAGGTGATAACAGGTTGTTCACCTTGAACTTCACAAAATTCCGAGACTGATTATTAAAAAAAAATTCGGTTTTAAAATATATTCTAAATTGAACAACAATTTAAAATAGTCGAATTATCAAAGAAATTTAGCGTGGATCGAGATTATAAATAGAAAGCTTGAATGAATTTACGAGAGGATATCGCATCAAATTATTGTTAAAAATGATTGATTACAATTTAATTAACAATAATAATATTTATGTTTGTATTAATGACCTTTATTTGTAAACTTTCCTTTTAGAGCAGTTGTAGAACGTCGAAAACTATTAAAGTCATTTGAAATGATTAGAGATAAATGAACTTTTTTTGTTGTTAATTGTTTCTATTTTAGTTCAACACAAACGTAGTTTCGTCTAATTTTTTAATAATAATAATTGAACAAACTTCAGGTGAGTTATTGTCATTTTCCCATAAAAACCGAAATATTCCACATCAACAATTTCTGTAATTATAATTTAAATAATTATAATGCAATAAAAATTCAAAATAATAAGAATTGATGGGTGTGTAGACTGGAAATAAAACAATAAATCGAACAATATTGCCGATTAACGCCAAGTTTTCCTATAAAACAGGGAATTACCCTCCCTAGAATCAAAAACTATTTCCCAATCGTTTAACTGGGTAACAATAATAATCGTAATGACTAATGACTTCTCAATCACTGCGAAAATAAATTAAATAACGTATCCACATGTACGTCAATGGCTAATAAAACATCAACAACAACAAATGTTGCTATTAAATTACAGAACTACCTTGAGGAATTCTCAATTTCGCAAAACTGGTATAGATAGGAATTTAAAAATATTTTAAAAGCTACACAAATACATACATATAAGTATGTTATTCCCGTGTATACGAAAATTGACGTTTATTTTATCAATTAGCAATGCAAAATAAATGCACTCAAATAAATTCGTCATTTTTTTATTATTATTTATTATTTATTTTTGGTTAGCATTATAACATCGAGTTAAGAATTCTTGATAAGAATACTAATTGGTTTTTTGTAGAAACAAAACAGGAGTGACTGTATTGATGTAAATACCCGAACAAATGTACGTGAATATTTTTGATTTTTTACATAAGATCGTTGCAAATTTCACTAGAAACGACAACTTTACCCAAAACAACAACTTAATATGAACAGAGATAGATTCAGTGGAAATTGAGCCCTTTCAGAAATCATTAATATTCAAATGAACACTTAAAATCTATGCATTATCAAGAGACCCTTGTAAATTGTGCCACTGATTTTGCATTTTCTATATAATTGGGCCCTAGACTAAACTGTATTGTCGTAGCTTTACTCATACTTTACCCCATTTGACACAGGAGCAATCTAGGAGGCTAATACTGTTTTGGGAGCTTACATAATCAAAGTGTGAGTCAATTCGTCATCTTCTCCAAAAAAAACTACTTCAGGCTTCATTAAGCAGGAAAAATTGTAGGCAAAGAACTACTTCTTTATTTTTGTTTGTCTGGGGCGATTAAACGGAGCCCTAGGGCTAAATCCGCCCTTGCTTTGACTTTTATTGCTATAACACGTGTTCAAATAAAATTTGAATTACGTTGATTATGACAGTTCTAACGTTACCTTTAGACAATTGGCTGTATTTTTAGTTACGTAAGGTTATACTACTTCAAGAAATGTGAAATTCAGTAAAGTGTGGAACAAGCTACGACGCTGCGAAACCAAAGCACAGCCAACTGCTAGTTGTACCTGCCCCAGGTGAATTCTTCAACTTTTCGACTAGAGATTATCACTTCGGAATAAGCTACTCTATACTTGTTTTGTTTTTTTTTTTCATATATATGATGGAACTAGAGTTCTAACCAGTTGCTAAAAAGTTAGACAATACCATTGTGTATTTATATCGAACGTAGCATGGTGATTTAGCAAACATTTGGCCATGCCTTCGGTACATTGTATCGTAGCTTTGTTCGTGACATTTCTCAATGTGTGTTTCAAATGGCCGAACAAAGCTACGACGCTACGTAAAAAGCATGGCCAACTGCGCGATAAAACACCGTGGCGCCAAAATTTGCACTACTCGGCAAATAATTGAAATGACAATGGAGTATCACCACTTACCTGTAAGATCTCCTGAAAGGTGTTGTAAATGTAATTCTTGTTGTTATTAGATCTGTCTATTCTTTTATTGCAAATAGCAGAAATTTCTAAAATTTAGGTGATCCGTCTCTGCGTCTGAAAATTAGATAAATAATAAATAAAATAAACAATTCAAATTAATGAATAAATAAAAGTTCTAAGTCTAACGTTTTTTTTAAATTTTTACAATGAAGAAACTGGTTTATCATTGTTAATAAATTAAAATCTAAAGAGTATTTCCATTTTCTCACATAAATAATCTTTTAATTTATTAAAAATCATAAACCAGTTTTTTCATTGTAAAAATTTTAAGAAAATGTTAATTTAATTTTGACTGGATATCGAAAAATAGAAGAATTTTCAATTCATTGGTTTATTTTTTCGGTCTGAAGATGGGTTTAAACTGTAACCAACTTTAATTTGTTTTTCTTTTATTAAATAATTTAGGAGTGACACTTGGAGTTTTTCATTTATTTATCGATTTGAATCGAACAATACTCCAAATCTGAGTTAAAACAATGGAACATAATTTTATTAATTTTAAATAAACAATAATTTCAAATGATAAAAATACAATTGTATCTTATCATTTCAGTTGAATTTAAGAGGTAAATCCCCAATTATTCCAAGAACCAATACGAAACTTTTTCAATCAATTTTAATTATTTGTTGAAAATTCAATTACATACAAATGTTTTATTTTATGTATTTGTATTCTTCAAGTAGATAAATTTCCGGAATTTCCCACTATATTTTTTTATTTTTGCCATTTGGATTTGTGTTGTTTTTTTATAGTTGCTATTATTATTATTACTATTATTTTATTTTGGTTTATTTTTAGAATTGCCCTCTATTTTATCTTGATTGGTTCTTATGTTACTCGAAGTGGTGGTGTCAAATATAAAGATCCGCTGGCGGGTCTTTTGCATTCCAGTTTTTTATCAATTTTGAAAGACGATGCCAACAAATTAGTGCCAATGCAAATGCGATTTTGTTGTGATTAACATAATTCAACGATTTAGTTAGATTTTTTTTTGAAAACCACTCAATCGAATTTCGCAAATTCCATACATTAATGCATGGATTTTAATTTTTAAATAAATTTGAAAATTCTGCCAGTGTCGTTGTGTACTGTTTGAATATTAGACGATTTCTAAATCTAGAAGCTTACTCTCGACTAGTGGCCGTGTTCTAGTGGGTCATTTACGCCCGTTTAATAATTGTTCGAGGGTGAATCGCGTTAATTCTCGCTAACTCCCACTCTAAAATCCAGTGCGCATTCAAGGCGCGATTTGAATTTTCCTATAAATAATTTTTCGTATTGTTAGATTAGAGTGTTATCAAAAAAGTTCTTGTGTGAGCATTGAAGTCTCTGAAGAGTGAGTAACAAAATCAATGAAACTTCAAAGGATAGCAACCAGATAAAGGTACATTCGAATTTATTCTAACAATTAACAACACACGATTAGACTAATTGTTTGTTTGTTCTCTTTACAGACAATTATCTACCATTAGAATAGTTTAGTAATTAATTTAGTTCAACTACCTCTGAATCGATTAATTTAACGATGGATTATCAATCGGGAAATTTCAGGCGTAAAGAATTCCCAAAAAATAAAGCAAACATCTTTTCACAAATCTTATTCATGTAAGATTTGCACAATTCGAATTTTATTTCGACTATTCAATAAATAATTTCAATTACAGTTATATTTTACCGACTTTTAAAAACGGCTTCTGTAACGATCTAACCGAGAAGGATTTGTGCAAAGTACCCAATGAGTTCTCGTCGAAGATACTCGGTGATCATTTACAGAAAGAATGGAACCAACAGAAACGCAACGGCAGTTCATCGTTAATCCATTTATTATTGACCACCTATGGGATTAAATATTTTTGTTATGGTTTTCTTCAATTATTCGTCAGTTTGGTTGTTTTGTAAGTGGTTTTGATGTTTAAATTGATCAAATTCGAACCTTAATTGTTTTATTTTTGTAGGATCATTCAACCGATAGCAATATCACGATTCGTTGCTTATTTTATCCAAAATCAAGACCAATTCACAATCATTGATGCCTATTATTATGGTAGTATTATAATTGGCTTGAATGTTTTAACGACAATTTTCAATAATAACTACTATCTGAAATTGAATGAGATTGGTATACAAGCTAGAACGGCTGTTTGTTCGTTAATCTATCGAAAATCATTGAAATTGCACTCGAATAATGTCAATAAAGTATTGATTGGTAACGTTATTACTTTAACAACGAAAGATGTGCAATCTTTTGGGAATTTCGCTGAAACAACGAATGATTGTTGGACTGGCATTATACGAACTTTCGTTGCCATGTATTTAATTTACACGGCTTTAGGTTTTATTGCTTTTGTACCAGTTGGTGTTTTTCTATTCTTTATGCCAATACAAGGTAGTTTTGCATATTTTTAGAGATTTATTCAAATTAAATTAATGATTGAAATTCTAGTTTATTTGGGTAAATTTACAACAAAATTAAGAATTAAAGTATCGAAACATACCGATGAACGATTGCAAGTAATGAAGGAAACATTAGCAGCAATTCGGATTATAAAAATGTACGTTTGGGAGAGATTCTTCCTTCAGAAAATCGCCGACCGCCGAAGGTAAGTCATCTGTTTTTTAAAATTGAAAATTTCTCGAAATTCGCCTAAAGATACGAAGAATATTCAAAGTAATCGTACGATAAAAAATAGAAAGTGCCGATAAAAATAATTAAATCGATATTTATGCATTTGGTATACTAATGCATTGAGGCGATAGAAATGTTGCAAACTTCAAACAGTTTCTTATGTAACCCCCCATAATCCAAAATAGGGGTTGTTATTTAAAAAGGACGATAATCTTGTTTCTTCTCAATGCTAAATGATAGCGCTGATTTATCTTGGTCACATCAAATAATTAAAAAAAAACAACAAGTAACCTGCCTCAGCGTTGTTCAAAATGTTCATACATAAAAAGTTACTTTTTATTTACACTAATATATTTATGGATTAATTTATTTAGTCATCATTAACAAGGACGCCATACAAAATACAAATCAAATTCTTCTTCTCCTTTAAATTAATTATAAATTATAAACAATATTTTAATATCAATAAGACGGAAACTTTCTAGCATCTTCAAATATGGAAATTTACAAAATTCGCCTCTACAAAATACCTATCCAAAAATAAATTAAAATTATTGATCATTAATTAGTGGAAGGTTGTCTGGTAAAACAAATTTATACAATTTCGTCTTATTTTTATATAAATAAACTATCAATTCATGAGTTCTCGTCTTTAAATTTGATAAAAAACGCCTTTACTTTATGGCAAAAACAAAATAGCTCAAGTGTTATCGGCACCAGATATATTTGGATAGCCGGAGCTAAAATTCAAAGTGGAAACAGATAAAATCTTGCCCAGGTAGAATCTGTAGACATCTCAACAACATCATCGAATCTTATTTTTTATAATAATTTCTGTCGACTAAAAATAGATCTTGTCTTCTTGATAAAATCAATGATGAAACAATTACTGATTGTCTCGAATTTATCGTTTTTCCTGTTGAATCGATGAGGAAATCAATGTTATTGATAAATCAATACACTGATTTTCAACGGTCAACATTCGGTTTTTTCAATGGGAAAACCATGATTATCTCGTATTTTTCCTGCGCAATTTAATTTAGCGAAATTAACAATTCCAAACGTAAGTGTTTTGTATAAAACAACCTATTTTAGCATAAAATTATTAGAGGAGAGCAAGAAATTCCGATCAAAATATTTAAAACAGTAGCACAAAATCAAACAAATAAAGGTAATATTAATTAAATTTAGATTTTTAAGGTTACAATTTTAAATAGACAATAATAGGGCAGTTTGGTTATACAAGTTCATCAACCAATTTGGAAGCGCGCAATTCAAAATTGAAAATATACTCGATATTTATCTTATGTTAATTGCTTTCTTTTATGTATTTTCAGAAAAGAAATCGAATCAACCTTTCATTTATTTCTAACACGTCTAGCGATCATGCTAATTGGCCTAACAACCCGTCTATTATGTTTCTATGCAATGATTATAACATATTTCTTGAATGGCAATACAGTATCGGCGGATTTATTCGTTTTTGTGATTCGCTGTTATCAACATTTAGCTTATACATTAAGCGATTTATTCCCCAGTGGTATCACACAAATTTCCGAATTCTACGCCACCATTGTTCGCATTGAAACATATTTAAATCAAGATGATAAACATGTGGATAGAACAAAGGATCGTACATTATCACCGAAAATTATCATGGAAGATGTTACAATAAAAACCAACAACAATATAGAAATCTTAAAAAATATCAATTTAAATCTAAATACAGGTTTGAATATCATTACTGGACCTGTAGGTAGTGGTAAATCAACATTATTAAAGACGATAATTAACGATAACAAGATAACGAATGGTAATTTAAAGGTAATTGGACGTATTTCGTATGCACCACAAACACCATGGTTGTTTCCATCGACTCTTAGACAAAATATTCTATTCGGACAGAAATTCAATGAGAAACGCTACAAAAAAGTGATTGATATCTGTTCGTTAACGTACGATTTAGAGAATTTACCATTAGGCGATGAGACAATCATTGAAGATAATGGTGTTAATTTAAGTATAGGACAACAAGCACGTGTCAATTTGGCACGTGCCATCTATAAAGATGCAGATATTTATGTATTAGACGATTGTTTATCAGCTCTAGATCCAGAAGTCAGTTATTTTATATTTACACAATGCATACAACGATTTTTACAGAAGAAATTGGTTGTATTAGTTAATCACAATTATATACATTTAGCTGAGAATTTAATTCTATTGAATGGTGGTGAAATAGTTACAGAGAAATCTATTGAAAATATTAAAAATTATATAAATAATAACAATGACCAAAATATTGATGAAGAAAAAATCTGTAAAGATTCAATGATAGAAAAAATTATTGTTGACGATGTTGATGTTGATGATAAAAGTACGGAATTAGTTGAATTGATTGGCGATAAACAACCAGAGAAACAAGAACAACAACAAATTTATAGTGAAACTCAAAAATTGGGAAGTGTGGATCGTTCAGTTTATAAAAAATATATACAATTAGGTGGTGGTTATTGTATATTTATTGCAATAATTTTGACCTTTATTTTTACACAATTCGTCGATACAGCACTCGATAAAGTTGTAACTGTATGGTAAGTGTTTATTGTTTTCAATAATTTTAAGTAGAGAATCTTGATCTTTATCTTCAGCACTTAAGGCTAGACATCAAAATCTAGGGCAAGCTTCTTTTAGGAAAATTTTCAACTTTGAGTTCAAATTCTGAGACATACTTACCCAAAATCATATAGTAATTTTAAATAATTATTTTAAAACACTGCATTAGATTCAAATAAAATGGCCAGAACTTGATAGAAATTCAAAAGGCTTATGTTTTCAAGATAAAGCTACACTTTGTAATTTTATAATTTTATACAAAAACACTAAATTTTTCGCAATTTCGTATCGAGAAAATGCTTAAAATGAAACAAATTCCCATGAAAATTCTAAACTCTATAATTTTCTAACTGAAAAAAGAACTATAGAAAATTTGTCTGATTTTTTACAGGATCAATAACGAGGAAGTATTGGCAAACTTTACGAAACACAATGACACTTCAACGGAATACGAAGAGAGTGTATCAGTACGAAATACACTACTTCTAATCAATGTAATATTTGTATTCTTGAGTGTCTTCTGTGGATTAGCAAGAACAACAATTCTATTGATGTTTACGAAAAAAGTCGCTATCAATTTACATAAAATCATGATAACACCAATAATTAACACATCAGTAACGTTTTTCGATCAGAATTTCATCGGGAATATTCTGAATCGATTCTCAAAAGATTTAGTTACAGTCGATGAATATGCACCGTTTGTTCTCCTCTATATTATCATTGTAAGTAAATTTAATTATTGATAACACTGAAATTAAAAAAAAATTAACTTTTAGGCATTTCTATTGCTATTAGGGGCGATTATTTTGATAGCAACAGTTAATGCAATGTTTCTCATACCGACATTTATATTTTTTGCTATTCTTACAACTATCCGGTATTGTTATCTGCCAACAGCGAGAAGTTTAAAACGACTTGATGCTAAAAGTAATCAATTTTGTTGCTTTTAAAATTGCAAATATTTACGATTAATTTGAAATTTCCAGCAAGAAGTCCCGTTATTGGTTATTTGAATTCAACATTAGAAGGTTTGGCTGTTATTAAAACATCGAATATTGATAAGATTTTAATTGGGGAATTCGATCGGCATCATGATGTTTACACATCAGCTAATTACACATTGTGTATTAGTATCAGAAGCTTTACATTCTGGTTGGATAGTCTTTGTACGTTATTTATATCGATCGTGGTGTCGAAATTTCTACTATTTGAAGACGGTTCGTATTAATTTATCGAATTATGCAATTCGCACTTAAATGCTCCTAACTCTTATATTTGACGATCGATTTAAAAGATATTTCAAGCATTTATAGGAAACTCCTTGGAGATTATTTGAGCAAAATTTAAACCATGTAGCTCATCGGGAAGTTCATTAAAAAACGATTGGGAACGTCCCCGGATCATTCCCAGTTGTTTTACGTGTTTAGCTCATTTTAGACCATTCTTTGAATCAAATCAAATAAACTACGAGGCTCTAATTTTACTAAAATAATCTACATTCCATTTGCTAAATTATTTTTAAGTGAACCTTGCACCACTTACCTGCGGAAATGATTATCTTTAATATTGTTATGTCGTTATTTAATATGATCGATAATTTTAAACCTTTGTATTACATAAATTACGAGTGGTTATACGTTCAATAATAATAAGTGTTGGCATAAGAGCTATATGCGAATTACAATTTATACTTTAGCAGGCTCAAAAATGTACAAAATTCTAACATTATCGACCTTTACAGATACACTAGCTGGTAATGTTGGTCTGGCCTTAACGCAAGCTTTTATGTTAACTGATAAATTATTGTTTGGTATCCGACAATGGGCCGAAATGGAGAACGTAATGACATCGGTTGAGCGGACTTTAGAATACGCCGATATCAAAATCGAATCACAGAAAGGTTGTATACTAGAGGATTGGCCCAAAAATGGCGAAATCACTTACGAGAATGTCTCACTGTGGTATAAAAATCGCCCGGAGCCGATTTTAAACAAATTGAATTTTACAATAAAATCCGGCGAGAAAATCGGAATAGTCGGCCGGACTGGTGCTGGGAAATCATCATTATTATCCACATTATTCCGTCTATACGATATAGACGGTAGAATATTAATTGATAATGTTGATATAAGAACGTTATCATTGCAATTTTTACGGTCGAATATAGCAATAATACCACAATCACCGATATTGTTCAATGGTACAATACGCGATAATCTCGATCCGGAACGTAATTATACTGATGATGAAATTTGGCGGGCTATCAATATTGTGCATATTAAACATTTAATTAACAATTTAGATACGAATATTGGTGAATTCGGGGATTATTTCAGTTCAGGACAACGGCAATTAATTTGTATAGCACGCGCTGTTTTACGTCAAAGTAAAATTGTTGTATTGGACGAGGCGACAGCTAATATGGATTTAATTACCGATAATCTAATACAGGAAACAATCAGGAAGAATTTCCAATCGTGTACAGTATTAATAATAGCACATAGATTACGTACAATTTTAGATTGTGATAGGATTATGGTATTTAATAAAGGCGAAATTATGGAATTCGACACGCCAGATCGACTAATTAAAAATGAGAAGGGCATCTTTGCCAATATGCTAAATAAAAATCAACAATTAACACATTGAAGAGTATGTACAAAAAACAGACCACTGTATGTTCATTAGTTTTACTGTTATTTTATTTAAGTATTTAATTTTTAAACTGCTGTGAGATTTAATAAAGAAAATTGTAAATGTTTGGAGTGATTTCTCAAAAATTGTCGTTAATGGATATTAATTGTAAATTTCGATTGAATAAACCCACTTTAAGACTGAACTCTACTGGATAAAAGACCTTTAAATTTGACTTCATCACAAAAAGATCTTTTCCTTAAAAATACATACCAGATTTTTGTCAAATTTGCCACTTATAAAGCCTAAGCTCTGGTAATTTTTTGAAAATTTTCCAACTTCCATTTCGTCAAAGTTCAACCATGCACGAAATGAAGCAATCTGTCTGAGTCTCTATCAATTTTATCAAGTTCATTTTTTTAAGATCAAGGGATTAACTCTTTAAATTTGCCAATCCTCTATCGAATATAAACGTCTGCAATTCAATATGCACTACAGAATTCAATAGCTGTAATTCCATACAAATTATAAAAAAATAACAGATGAAGTATCGTTCTTTTAAACAATTTTATTGAAAATTCACACAGGTAAGTACGTTGAATTAATTTATAAAATTCATATTATCTTTCACAACCATACACAGCGCCGTAACGAGGGTGGGTCGAATGGGGCACTTGCCACAGGCGCAAAATTTCCAAATCTTAATCTGCATTATAGTTATTTCGATTCTTTATTCAACAAAAAATTAATTTAAAGTAAAAAAAATGTAGGTTATTGGATACATATAAATTATAAAAAAATGATTACTTACATACAAATACATACTTTCCTACTTAATTATATGGCGAAGGGGGAGGGGGCGCAGGAATATATATTTGCCCCAGACCTAAAAAAGCAAAAGTTACGGCGCTGAACATACAAATAATAATGTTTTTATCATTCCTTTATATTTTTATTAGATAATATTTTTTAGATTCTACACCAAACAGAACATTTAATGTCATAAATAATTATTTTGTTATTGTCATTTTCTGTATATAAACCTATACAGAAGGACTATTAACGATTAAGTATCGATATTGTCCTGTAAGTATAATTTTTGTATTGTCAACAAGAACCGGATGGATTTCCATCGGAGTAGACGACCCGAACATCCCGTTGATAAGGCGAATTTTCTTTCAAAAATTCTCTTCTTGTAGTGACTAGTCCGTAATAAAAAAACTAGAATTGATGTTAACATCAATTTCAGGTACGTTACACCTTTATTTATGAAAGGCTATAAGAAAGACCTAGACGATGATGATTTATATCGTGCCCCAACCGAACACCAATCGCAATTTCTAGGCGATTTCATTGAGGATCAGTGGCAATTATTGAAAAATACCCGAAAAAACTCTACCGTACTCGATTTATTATGGAAATGTTTCGGCTTAAAATACTTAACAATCGGCGTGTTAAGTCTTGCTATTAAATCAATAATAATGTAAGATTTTTACAATCGTACTAATTTTTTATAATTCAAATTTGTTGTAGTATTACCCAACCGTACGCTCTAGCGAAATTTATCGCCTATTTCAGCCCCAGCCAAACACTAATCACAGCAAATGAAGCTGCCAATTATGCTACATTAACAATATTTCTAACAATCATCGATAATTTATCGTTCAATAATCTGCATTTATTAGAATTGGAGATTGGAATTAAAGCACGTACGGCTATTTGTTCATTGATCTATCGGAAGATCCTAAAATTACCAGCCATCCATCAAGATTATCGAAATGGGTACATTCTAACATCGATAACGAAAGATGTGGAAACTTTCAATGATTTCGTGACGTATATTAATCAAATGTGGACTGGTGTGATAAAATCGTTGATAGCAACTGTTGTTCTCTATAATGGAATAGGAATTTTCGCATTATTGCCGATAGTTATTTTCGTTTTAATTCTACCAATTCAGACGATTCTTCTTGTTTGTTGTACAAAGATGCGATTGGAAGCTTGCCAACAGACTGATAATAGATTACAGATAACGAAAGAAGCAATAACAGCGATTAAAATAATTAAAATGTATGGAATTGAGACGTTTTATCAGCGTAAAATCGACCAAGCTAGACGGTAAATTGAATGATTAAACCACAATTAAATTTGAATTAAATTAATTGCTTTCAGTCGTGAATTAGAGAAGACTTTGATAGTATTTGTAACGAAAACTGTAATTTTGTTGGTAGGCGAGATAACACGTCATATTGGGTTCTTTTCAATGCTCCTAACTTATTTGTATTTCGGTAATAATGTTACTGCTGAAATCTTCTTTTTTATGTTGCGTCTCTACCAACATATCGCTCTAACTTTCAGTAGTTCCTTACCGAAAGGTTTGAATGCTTTTGCTGAATTCCATGCGGCCGTCAAACGGATTAATTCGATTTTAAATTGGAACGAATTCGATTATAGAACGAATTTAAATGGAAAACCTCAAATTCAATTCGATAATGTATCGATTGAAATATCCGATAAGCTGATTCTTAACAATATAAATTTCAATATGAAATCTGGATTGACGATTTTAACAGGACCTACAGCTAGTGGTAAAAGTATACTGTTGAAGACTATAGCTGGAATCCATCCTATAAATAGTGGCGATTTTAAAATAACAGGATTTGTATCGTATGCTTGTCAGGAGATTTGGTTATTTCCATCGACGATTCGTCAAAATATTTTATTCGGTGAAAAATTCGATCCTGTGCGTTATAACGAAGTGATTCGAGTTTGTGCCTTAGACCACGATTTACAAAGATTACCACACGGTGATCAAACAATTGTTGAAGACGATGGAAGGAATTTCAGTGGTGGCCAACAAGTTCGTATCAATCTAGCTAGAGCAATCTATCGTAAAGCCGATATTTACCTATTAGATAGTTGTTTGTCAGCATTAGATGTACAAGTCGCTGATTCCATCTTCAAACAATGTATTTTGCGATTTTTAAACGGAAAACTGGTAATTTTAGTCGATTATAACAATCGAACAAATAACGAATTTAATTCATTTCAAATGCGAGATGGTAAGATGATTAAAAACGAAACATTTATCCCATCTTCTATCACGAATACAATTGACGATGATTATCAAGATGGAGATCAATTTGAAACATTGTTGAAACCACCAAATTCGAATAGAATCTATAAAGAGAAACACAAATCTGGACAAGTCAACTATTGGGTTTATTATCAATTCATGAAATTTGGTGGAGGCGCCGGATTTTTCTTCATTGTCTTCTCTGTGTTCCTGGGTGCTCAAATTTTAGAAAGTTACGAAGACGTATCGGTGAGCCAATGGATTGATTTGTTGGAGACTAGTTTCGAAATTATCAAACAAAACAATACGAACCATAATTACAATCAGATTATCGACAAAGCTAATCGAAAATTCACAATTAATATCATTTTGGAAATTTGTGTTACTAGTAGTTCTCTATTGAGAGCTTTAGTTTTATTCTTATTCACCGTACAAGTATCGAAATGTATCCATAAAACTATGATTAGAAATGTTCTAAATGCTACAATTGAGTTTTTCGATCAGAATTTCAACGGCACTATTCTAAATCGATTCTCTAAAGATATCAACGTAATCGATGATATTGTACCGATGATGTGGTACAATTTTTTTATGGTAAATCAACTCTAATGATTCTCAAATTTATTCTAATCTTCTCTTGTAAATTTTAGACAATTTTACTGTTAACATCAACAGTTTTAGTGATTGTAATTCTTGATTGGATACTCTTTATCGTTGTGATCATATTTCTTATAATTTTGGCAATAATTAGATGGGTTTTTCTGAAAACAGCCAGACATCTGAAACGACTCGATGCCTCAAGTAAGTACAAATATCGAATAACCCTTTTCGAACAAATAATTTAATGATATGTTCCATTTGTTGGAAGATTTGTAGGGGAACATTTTGCAAAAATGGGCCCCGTAGCTCACCTAAAAGTTGGTTAAAAATTTCTAACGACCTCCTAATAATCAACAAAGTACTTTTCGAATCACTCACTTATTTTTGAACTAAAGGTACACTTTTCAATGAAGCACGTGAATTTATTCATTTTTCTTGTACTTCTAGCACGAAGTCCTGTAGTTGGTTACCTTCAAGCAACAATAAAAGGCCTGCCGATTATCCAAACTTCACAAAAGAATGGAATTTTAATTAAAGAATTTGACCAACACCAAAACCTTTACACTTCAACAACATTTACATTACAGGCGACAATTCGAGCTTTCTCATTCCTCATCCAAATCATCTGCATTATATTCATCGTTATAGTCATATCAAGCCTTCTAATATTCGAAACAAGTACATTCAATTTCATTTAATCGAATCAATCTAATTATCGTTAAAATTACAGACATGATGGCCGGCAGAGTTGGTTTGATTATCTCCCAATGTTTCCTACTAACCGAAAAATTAGAGAGCGGTATACGTTCATGGATCGAAATCGAGAATCAAATGACTTCTGTTGAACGAGCCATCGAATTTACAACAATCAAACAAGAGAGAAATACCGGCGTATATTTAGAAAAAATCGGCAATACTGGCCGTATCGATTATCGTAAAGTTTCATTAAACTACAACAATCAACAAATATTGACTGATATTTCGTTCGAGATAAGAGCAAATGAGAAGATTGCAATAGTCGGTCGTACAGGTGCTGGAAAATCGTCATTAATTTCAACAATTTTCCGGTTATATCGCATCGATGGGGCGATATTTATTGATAATATCGACATCAAAACAATATCTATAGAATTATTGCGCTCGAAAATTTCAATAATTCCACAACTACCGTTTATTTTCACTGGAACATTACGCGAGAATATCGATCCGTTACAACAGTTTACCGATGATGAAATAAAAAATACCTTAACAACAATTCATCTAGATTCGTTTGTATCGAATTTAGACATGGATATCGATGGTAATCAACGGAATTATTTCAGTATTGGACAGAGACAATTGATTTGTATAGCACGTGCTTTAATAAGGAAGAATAAAATTGTTATTTTGGATGAACCGACTTCTAATATCGATCATGAAATGGCTGAAATTATCCAGAACGTATTAAATAAGAATTTTATTGATTGCACAATGTTGATAGTAACACATGATTTAGAAACAGCACTACAATCGGATAGAATAATTGTGATTGATTCTGGTGAAATTGTTCAGTTTGATACGCCAAAGAATCTGTTAAACAATACAAATGGATTATTTTTCAAGATGTTAGCTCAATCCAGTCGATAATTATTGTAACAATATTGCTGCAATATTCCTGCAATATTATGTGCTCTAGGGGTTAATATCAAAATATTTATTTCGTTTTTTTTTTATAATTTAAATGTAAAATTAATCGAAAGCTGATGATTCGAATGTCTTTGATGATTGATTTGATTTGCTCAAAGCTAACAACATAGAAGAAAAATCCAGTAAAACCTGTCTATGTTGAATTGATAAATTATTGTAACTGTCGAAAATAGTTTATACATTGCAAAAGATCTAAAACAATCTGAATGAGCCGGTAATTTTTGTTGGAATTTCCACAAAAAGTTCCCGGTTTGTCGGTTTATAACATCAAGCGAATAAAACCTTGATTTTTTTTCTCATTGTGTACATTTATTTTTAATTATAATCAACTTATTTAGTATTTCAGATAATTATGACAAGGAAATTGTGATCTGGTCTTTGTTCGCTAATAATTACACAATATTACACAAAATTACCATTTACTCATGGAACAATATTGACAATAATAACAATTAACAGGCAATTATTAACAGATTATTTTCAAATAGTTGACAACAAAAATAAAACACCATACTTTTTGTGTTTATTAAAACAAACGTGATCGATTAACTATAGTTTTCAATGAAAATAATTTGAATAATTTATACGTTGTGTATACGAGATTTAACTGTTGTTATAATCTTTCATAAATAAAACAAATATAACTGTGATAAAAACAACCACGATAGATATATGTATTTGCGTAAATGAAAATTGTTCATAGACTTATCCATCCAGATGTTTGTACGATAAAGACGTGTGTAATGGTTAAAAAAATTGCAGTACACGTTCTACGAGCGAGTTGATGTTGTCATCGGTGATTCTTTTATAATAAAAAAGTACCGTAACGAATATTGGTACACGTGTGATGTTCTCTCTTAATTAATTCAATTGTTGGATTGTTAATTTTATTGATTGAACGATCAAATTTTAGTTTAACTGGTAAGTTTATCGTTCTTTTATCAAATTGTTATAGATAATAAAATGAATTGTGCAACGTGCAATAAAATACGGAAATCGTTCGATACAGTTTGTAAAAGTTCTTGACATGTTTTTAATTGTTATCATTTTCTAATAGGCAATTCATTATTTGTTTTTTATACAGTTCTAATCAATTGGCCTTGTTATTCCTAGAACATTAGAAATTCTATTTTGAATTGTATTTTCCGGTGTGGATTAGGATTTTTATTCGTATGAATTGAAAAAAGTGACTATTCTTGGTTTTTGTTTGTGTCAATTATGTGTCAATTTAATCATATTTTAAGTAAAATTTCAAAAATCAACAAATTATATTGTCTAATATTTGGAAATTCACTTGAACAATTCTAGTAAATTTTACACAATTAAAAACAATAGAATAGCTATAGAAACTTTGTAAAAATGCAAGGTAACAAATTGTTTACAAATATTTGTACCTGTTATCTCTCTTCTTGTATTAAATGATAAAAATGTTTAAACAATTCATATTTATTATTATCATAATTGTTTAATTTTACAGCAAAAAGAATGGAAGATAAAGAGAGAACTGCACAAAAACCGGCAGCATCCATCCATCGGCACCCCAAAGAGAACGCGAACTTCTTCACAACTCTATTCTTCTGGTATGTATCGATTATTTAACAAAAAAAAAAATTATCAAATTATACACACACAGTTGGACTATCCCATTATTTCGTCAAGGCTTCAAGAAAGATCTAACCGAAGACGATCTATTTGGCCCTTTAAAACAACACGAATCCCAACGATTGGGCGATCAACTCGAACAGGCATGGTTCCATGAGTGTAATCGCAGTCGAAATCCGTCGTTATGGCGGGCCATAATTCGTGTTTTTGGTAAAGATATCGCTTTCTATGGTATTGTATTTGTAATTAATGAACTAATCAAGTATATAAAAGTATATCAAATTATCAATTTTAACCAATAATGTTTTCTAATTGTTTTTTTAGATTAGCTAATCCAATTCTATTAGGACGTTTAATGGATTATTGTAGACCACATCAAACTGATATAACAAAGAATCAAGCTTATATTTATGCTGGTTTATTAGTGATGGTTGTATTTATTGCAGTTTTAATAACGCATAATTATGTGTTTGGTTTGATGCATATTGGAATGCGTGTACGTGTCGCTTGTTGTTCATTAATTTACCGCAAAGCATTAAGATTGAGTAAAAGTGCATTGGCTGAAACAACAGTCGGACAAATGGTCAATTTACTGTCGAATGATGTGAGTCGATTCGATTATACATTCATACATTTCCATAACTTATGGTTAGCACCGCTAGAAACTTTCATTATAATCTATTTATTGTATGGAAATGTTGGCCCATCCGCTATTGCTGGTATTGGAATTTTAGTCTTATTTATACCGTTACAATGTAAGTTGAATTTCTAATTAAATTAACTTGAAATAATGCAATTATTTGTAGTATATTTGGGGAAACGTTCGTCAGTTTATCGAATGCGAACGGCTTTAAAAACCGACAATCGTGTACGTTTAATGAACGAAATCATCACAGGTATTCAAGTTATAAAAATGTACACATGGGAGAAACCGTTCACTAAATTAGTGGAATTGGCTCGAAAGTAAATTTAAATGATCTTACCTTGTTTGGAAATATTTTAAACATTTATTATTGTTTTCTAGGGCTGAAATCCATCAAATTCGGTACGCTTCGTACTTACGCGCAATTAACTTCTCTTTCGTTCTATTTCTAAATCGTACTTCCATCTTTTTATGTGTTTTAACGCATATTCTAACCGGTAATCAATTAAACGCTGCTTATGTGTATATTGTAACAGCATTTTATGGTAATTTACGGCAAGCTTTAACAATGTTCGTACCACAGGGTTTAACAGCATTAGCGGAAACGAATATTTCCGTACGACGTATACAGAAAGTGTTAATGTACGAAGAATTATATCAAGATGATCTTCAAGCGTTACAAATCAGTGAGAAACAATCAAGAATTGGTGTTTATATGGAGAATGTTACAGTAAAATGGGTACAATCATCTAACGATTATACATTGCACGACATTAATTTTAATGCGAATTCTAAACAATTGGTAGCAATCGTCGGTAGTGTTGGTAGTGGTAAAACTACATTACTTCATGTTATTTTGAAGGAGTTGAAATTGTTGAAAGGCCGCTTAGAGGTAGATGGACGGATTTCGTATGCTTCCCAAGAACCGTGGCTGTTTGCCGGGAGTATCAAACAGAATATCCTCTTCGGCGAACCGATGGATGTGAAGAAATATCAAAGAATTATAAAAGTATGCGCTTTAGAACGCGACTTATCACTATTTCCGTACGGTGATCGTACGATAATTGGTGAACGTGGAGTGATGTTGAGTGGTGGTCAGAAAGCACGCATCAATCTAGCTCGAGCTGTTTATAAAGACGCCGATATTTATCTGTTAGATGATCCTCTATCTGCTGTTGATACGCACGTTGGTAAACAGTTATTCGATGATTGTATTGTTGATTATTTGAAAGATAAATGTACAGTCTTAGTTACACATCAATTACAATATTTAAAGACTGTCGATCAGATTTATTTATTACAAAATGGACGAATTACAGCATCTGGTAATTATCAAGAATTACAAAAATCCAATGAGAATTATTTGAAATTAATCGAACAAGAAACCGATGATATTGCCGATGATGATAATAATGAGAATAAAACATTAAAAAGAGAATTAAGTAAACAAAAAAGTATCAATGATAATCTACCTGTTGAAATTAAGGAAATCTCGAAAACTGGTTCAATTTCAAAGAAAGTCTATTTAAAATACGCCCAAGCTGGCGGCCGTTGGTATATTCAATTATTGTTAATAATCCTCTTTCTTACGTCACAAATTTTGGGTAGCGTTACCGATTATTTTCTAACATTTTGGGTAAATTTGGAACAACGCAAAGAAGAATTCAATTATCAGAATATAACAACGAAACCAACTAATGACGATTATATTGAATTATTTTTCACATCACAAAATTGCCTCTATATCTATACATGTTTGATATTATTCGTTATTGTAATGACAATAACAAGATCGTTGGGCTTCTTCAAATTTTGCATGTCAGCATCAAAAAATCTACACAATTCAATGTTTGTCCATGTAGTTCATGCTACAATGAGATTCTTCAATACCAATCCATCCGGACGGATTTTGAATCGTTTTTCTAAAGATATGGGCTCAATTGATGAAATCCTACCGCAAACAATCATCGATACGATTCAAATAAGTTTAACTGTATTGGCAATTGTGATTGTTATAGCTTCGATAAATCCATGGATTTTAATACCGACTGTTATCATTTTTGCTCTATTCTATGGCTATCGTATTGTTTACTTGGCAACTAGTCGAGATTTGAAACGCATCGAAGGAGTTAGTAAGTTTTAATGGCCCTCAATGCATCTTTTTCGAAACGGCGACCGAAAAATACCAATTTGTTTTTTAATGGGTCAAATTCGAATGAACATTTCATGACCATTTCTATGTTGGAAAATTTTAATTAATTTTTGAGTTACAGTGAATTTTTTTTATAATTTTCTACATTTTGCCTCAATTTGGACAATATTGTTTACTCTGCAATGAAATTACAAATTTTGATAGAAAATTTAAAGCGTTTTTGAATCTGTTAGAAATTTTTCAACAGGTCTGTTAGTTTTCCAGAATAAACAACATTGTCCAAGTCATATGGGAAATTACAACAAAAAAGTGCTCTTACATTTTCCATTGCAATTCAAAAATTATTCAGCATTTTCCAAAACGGAAACAACCCTTCTTTGGTCCTTGAAATGCTCTTTCTAATCCCGTTTAAACCAATAAAATTCGTTGAAAATCAAATTAGACATCGAATTATAAATGTTGGAAATTTCTCGGCTGACGGAGCTTTAAGTTTTAATGTTGCTTTTAAAATTCTATTTGGAAAATTTTCAGCAAGAAGTCCGGTATTTTCCCACATTAGCGCATCGTTACAGGGTTTAACAACCATTCGAGCTTTCGGTGCACAGAAGATTCTAATGTTAGAATTCGACCGTCATCAAGACGTTCATAGTTCAGCTTTCTATTTTTTTATCGGTTGTAGTAGAGCTTTCGGTTTTTGTTTGGACTTAAACTGTGTTATTTACATCGCTTTGGTAACTTTAAGTTTTCTGTTTATTGGAAATGGTAAATTTTAGATTTATTTTCCGAACTATTTCGAATATTTGTGTATTTTTTTAGAAATCTATGGTGGTAATGTTGGTTTAGCGATAACTCAAGCATTGACATTAACCGGAATGCTGCAATGGGGCATGCGACAATGGAGTGAAATGGAGAACCAAATGACATCAGTGGAACGTGTCTTGGAATACACCAAATTACCCCAAGAGATTGTCGATGTAAGGAAAACACCACCGAAAGATTGGCCGCAATATGGCAATATTATTTTCGATAATTTATCGATGCGTTATTCACAAGACGAACCATTCATTTTGAAGAACTTAAATTTCTCAATAAAATCGAATGAAAAAGTCGGTATAGTCGGTCGTACAGGCGCTGGAAAATCGTCATTAATATCGGCAATTTTCCGATTAGCTGCCGATAATGAAGGACGAATTATCATTGATGATGTTGATATAAATGAGATTTCGTTGAATAGTCTGCGTTCGAAAATTTCGATAATACCACAAGAACCGGTTCTATTCTCTGGTACTTTACGTAAAAATCTCGACCCATTCGATGAATATCCAGACGATACAATCTGGAAAGCATTGGAGGAAGTTGAATTGAAACATCACATCAATGATTTACCATACAATTTGAACAGTTTAGTATCGGAGGGTGGTGCAAATTTTAGTGTAGGCCAACGACAATTATTGTGTTTAGCACGGGCTGTGATTCGTAGTAATAAAATTTTAATTTTGGATGAGGCTACAGCTAATATCGATCCACAAACCGATGAATTGATTCAAAAGACGATAAGGAGGAAATTTCAAGATTGTACAGTTTTAACGATAGCTCATCGATTACACACCGTTATGGATTCGGATAAGATTCTCGTAATGGACGCTGGACGCGTCGCCCAATTTGGACATCCTTACGAATTATTACAAGATAAAAGTGGAATGTTTTATGGTTTAGTTAAACAAACTGGCCGCGGAATGGCTGAAAATTTAATACAAATTGCAACTGATGTAAGTAGTTTCTCTTTATTATTGAAAATCAATTAATTTAATTTAATATTTTTACAGAACTATAAATCTCTGTGATGAAATAGCCAATTTATAAGATAAATAATTATTTCTTTTGTAAATAAATCAATCATTTACAATAATCAGTGTTTTATTAATAAAACTACAATGAATTAAATCTTTTGCCATACAAGCACAGCAAATACCCAATAAATTGGGATTCCTTTTTTGAATCGATTTTAAGTTAAAACTGGGAAAAAGGGTTAGATTTTTAAAAGATAAAACTATAAAACCACTTCCGTTCAAAGGTATCTCGTCCGTAATCATTAAATTGTATTCATCATGTTTGAAAATTGTGCAATACGAGGTGTATCACAGTATTTCACTTTGGCCATGCTTTGGTTAGGTAGTGTCGTAGATTAATTCATAAGTTACTAAGTGCGACATTGTTCAGACGAATAAAAATAAAGTAATGGTTATTTATTCAATAAAAAGTTCACCAATTTTTCGATAATTAACTAAAACTTAAGCTAATTGCATATAAGCCCAGAACCCCTAAAATTTACGGTCCATGCCTGTATATCTTGTGTAACTACTTTATTTTATTAATAACAAATTACCTGTCCATCAGGTGTAACAATTATGCAGAATTTCGTATTAGAAATCTATTCTATGTAATCAAGGCTGAATAACTTTGTCATAAAAGATAAAAATTTGAAAGGGGCCGAATCTAAGAACCGGCCTAATAACTTCCCCGACACATTCCGGATAGTTAATCATGAATTAGATTAGAATATTAAAAACAAGTGTCAGAAGTCGACAATTAAAGCACGAGTCCAAGTTTAAAAAAAACTAACTTACTATAAAAATCAAAATCGGTGATTCCACACACACTTTTCAGTTGAACTTTCTTATAAACTCGATACACGATTCAATTGCGAAATTTTGACAGAACCACAGAACTGCCATTTCAAAATTTCGCAATTGAATTTTCTGTGGCAACCGATCCCTTATAGAAGGCGGCAAATTTGAATTGGTTGACTACACTATTTTGCCAATTTTGTGCCCTAATTAAAAACAAGAAAAGAACATCGCACATGAGGGATATTGTTTCGGACATAAAAGCACATGCCCTTTCGATTGGTGATATCAAATTAATATGTTATCTTGAATTTTTTTCAATCAATTCCCTCGCCCTTCTACTCCCGTGGTCCGATTGGCACCAAAAACTAATCAACTCGAACGGCCACCAAATAGTTTGTGCTGACCAAATTTGAACTCAATCAGTTAAACCGTTTTTAAGTAATCGTTGGAGAAACGACAGACGCACACACACACACACACACGCGCGCACACACACACACACGCGCGCGCGCGCGCACACATACACACACACACACACACATATCATGTTAAAAACTTCAAAAAAGTGTTCAGGGGACCTCAAAACGTGAAGATCTGGTGAAATCTCGAATTCGAAATTTTGGTCCGAAACTAATAACTTCCCTAGCCTCTGGTCGGGGAAGTTAAAAATAACAGATGAAGTATCGTTCTTTTAAACAATTTTATTGAAAATTCATCTTCTATTACAAATACAATTAACGATGATTATAAAGATGGAGATCAATTTGAAACATTGTTAAAACCACCAAATTCGAATAGAATCTATAAAGAGAAACACAAATCTGGACAAGTCATCTCTTGAATTTATTATCAATTCGTGAAATTTGGTGGATGCGCCGGATTTTTCTTCATTGTCTTCTCTGTGTTCCTAGGTGCTCAAATTTTAGAAAGTTACGAAGACGTAACGGTGAGCCAATGGATTGATTTGATGGAGATTAGTTTCGAAATTATCAAACAAAACAATACGAACCATAATTACAATCAGATTATCGACAAAGCTAATCGAAAATTTACAATTAATATCATTTTAAAAATTTGTGTTACTAGTAGTTCTCTATTGAGAGCTTTAGTTTTATTCTTATTCACGGTACAAGTATCGAAATGTATCCATAAAACTATGATTAGAAATATTCTAAATGCTACAATTGAGTTTTTCGATCAGAATTTCAACGGCACTATTCTAAATCGATTCTCTAAAGATATCAACATAATCGATGATATTGTACCGATGATGTGGTACAATTTTTTTATGGTAAATCAACTCTAATGATTCTCAAATTTATTCTAATCTTCTCTTGTAAATTTTAGACAATTTTACTGTTAACATCAACAGTTTTAGTGATTGTAATTCTTGATTGGATACTCTTTATCGCTGTGATCATATTTTTTATAATTTTGGCAATAATTAGATGGGTTTTTCTGAAAACAGCCAGACATCTGAAACGACTCGATGCCTCAAGTAAGTACAAATATCGAATAACCTTTTCGAACAAATAATTTAATGATATGTTCCATTTGTTGGAAGATTTGTAGGGGACATTTTGCAAAAATGGGCCCCGTAGCTCACCTAAAAGTTGGTTAAAAATTTCTAACGACCTCCTAATAATCAACAAAGTACTTTTCGAATCACTCACTTATTTTTGAACTAAAAGTACACTTTTCAATGAAGCACGTGAATTTATTCATTTTTCTTGTACTTCTAGCACGAAGTCCTGTAGTTGGTTACCTTCAAGCAACAATAAAAGGCCTGCCGATAATCCAAACTTCACAAAAGAATGGAATTTTAATTAAAGAATTCGACCAACACCAAAACCTTTACACTTCAACAACATTTACATTACAGGCGACAATTCGAGCTTTCTCATTCCTCATCCAAATCATCTGCATTATATTCATCGGTATTGTCATATCAAGCGGAATTATTTCAGTATTGGACAGAGACACTTAATTTGTATAGCGCGTGCTTTAATAAGGAAGAATAAAATTGTTATTTTGGATGAACCGATTTCTAATATCGATCATGAAATGGCTGGAATTATCCAGAACGCATTAAAGTAGAATTTTATTGATTGCACAATGTTGATAGTAACACATGATTTAGAAACAGCACTAGGTGAAATTGTTCAGTTTGATTATTTTTCAAGATGTTAGCTCAATCCAGTCTATCATTAATTATTGTAGCAATATTAGCAATATTGTGCAAGATTACAATATTGCGGCAATATCCGCAATATTGAGCAAGATTGCAATATTATGTGCTCTAGGGGTTAATATCAAAATATTTATTTCGTTTTCTTTTTATAATTTAAATGTAAAATTAATCGAAAGCTGACGATTCGAATGTCTTTGATGATTGATTTGATTTGCTCAAAGCTAACAACATAGAAGAAAAATCCAATAAAATCTGTCTATGTTGAATTGATAAATTATTGTAACTGTCGAAAATAGTTTATAAATTACAAAGGATCCCCAATGATCTGAATGAGCTGGTAATTTTTATTGGAATTTCCACAAAAAGTTCCCGGTTTGTCGGTTTATAACATCCAGCGAATAAAAACTAGATTTTTTTTCTCATTGTGTACATTTATTTTTAGTTATAATCAATTGATTTAATATTTCAGATAATTGTGACAAGGAAATTATGATCTGGTCTGTGTTCGCTAACAATTACACAATATTACACAAAATTACCATTTACTCATGGAACAATATTAACAATAATAACAATTAACAGGCAATTATTAACAGATTATTTTCAAACAGTCGACAACAAAAATAAAACACCATACTTTTTGTATTTATTAAAACCAAACGTGATTGATTAACGATAGTTTTTTCAATGAAAATAATACGAATAAGAATAATTTATTCGTTGTGTACTCTAGATTTAACTGAAAAGTAAATGAAATTTTTCACAATTAGACTGATCAGACTTATCCATACCCCACATGTTTGAACGATAAAGACGTGTGTATAGTTAAAAAAATTTGCAGTACTCGTTCTACGGGCGAGTTGATGTTGTCATCGGTGATTCTTTTATAATAAAAAAGTACCGTAACGAATATTGGTACACGTGTGATGTTCTCTCTTAATTAATTCAATTGTTGGATTGTTAATTTTATTGATTGAACGATCAAATTTTAGTTTAACTGGTAAGTTTATCGTTCTTTTATCAAATTGTTATAGATAATAAAATGAATTGTGCAACGTGCAATAATATACGGAAATCGTTCGATACAGTTTGTAAAAGTTCTTGACATGTTTTTAATTGTTCTCATTTTCTAATAGGCAATTCATTATTTGTTTTTTATACAGCTCTAATCAATTGGCCTTGTTATTCCTAGAATATTAGAATAGTATATTAAAAAAAAAGTGTCATAAGTCGACGATTATTGCACGAGTCCAAATTTAGAAAACGAGTGCTACCGCACGCGTTTTCTAAATTTGGACTCGTACAATATACGACTTATGACTAGAGTTAGGATGTACAGTCGCACAATAAAAATTTCAACTGTCAAAACGTACCAGTGACGTAACTGATTTAAAATACAAATAATCGGCAATTTACTTGTCACATATTAAATATAAAAATAATTTCTATGATTGGTATTCAACAGAATTAGTAAATGAATTCAGAGTTATAAATAATTTATAAATTAGTGAGTAATATTTTATTTATTTTTCGGTGTAAATCATTTGTTCATTAACCTAAACGAACTACAATGAGAGAATAATGGAGGGGAAGCTAAATCTGTCAAAATTTCGCTAAAATCAAACACCTGCGTTTTAGCGATGACGTTGCTAAGTTAAACAAATCTTTATAATTGGTCGACTGTTTTTCTAAATTCTGTTGCTATCGATATAGAGCGCCTTGCCTTGTTGTTGTTTGTTAACGGATAAAATAACTGATTCAAAATTGAAACTTATGTGCCGCTCTTGTCAAATTTTTCAAAAATTAGATCCCCTACTGCTCCTTCTAGGGAGCGAAATCCTAACTCTACTTATGACCAATGAGATACCTAGAGTGCGCATTCCCTATACTTGTATAAGACTAATTTGGTCATCATATAAGGAAATTTTGACAGTTAGCTCTCACTCTCTCTCGCTTATGAGTGTGTCGTTCAACAGGGTCCTCCTTTTCTCAAGCCTTGATCGATCATGGCTTGAGAAAAGGAAGGCGATATATTTCAACAGAAACGACACCAGCATATCGACAAGATGTCTGCCACCATAAGTGGACATTTTTTTTGACCGGATGCGCACTCTAGATAACTCATTGCTTATGACACGAGTTTGTTTTGCCTATTTTATGCCCTTTTTAACTTCCCCGACCAGAGGGTAGGGAAGTTATTAGTTTCGGACCAAAATTTCGAATTCGAGATTTCACCAGATCTTTACGTTTTGAGGTCCCCTGAACACGTTTTTGAAGTTTTTAGCATGATGTCCGTGCGTGTGTTTAACCGATTGAGTTCAAATTTGGACAGCACAAACTATTTGGTGGCCGTTCGAGTTAATTAGTTTTTGGTGCCAATCGGACCATGGGATTGGAAGGGGGAGGGGGTTGATTGAAAAAAAGTTAAGATAAGATATTAATTTGATATCACCAATCGAAAGGGCATGTGCTTTTATGTCCGAAACGATACCCATCATGTGTGACGTTCTTTTCTTTTCTTAAATAAGGGCACAAAATAGGCAAAATTGTGTAGTCAATTAATTCAAATTTGCCGCCCTCTATATTGCGAAATTTTGAAATGACAGTTTGGAAGGTTATCCAACATAATTTTTAAAGTGTAGCAAAATTTATAACGGTAGTTTATAAAGACAGAATGATATCTACTGTTGGTATCACTGAAAGCATAAAATTCTATGCGTTTGTTTACATTCTTCTGTCATTTTTGAAACATAACCTCAGAATATTTGTTTTCAAGCGGTTTTTTTGAGCGGGTATTGTGTTTCGGTTAGTGCTTTTGTAATATATAAATGTTTTAAAATAATATAAATTTTGATTTTTCTACAAAAAAGAAATGTATATTCCCTCGACAATTCAATCCATATGATTTGAATTTTTCCATATTTTTGTTGGGACTACCGTACTCCCTTTTATTCCGCGCTCAAATGACAGTTCTGTCGTTCTGTCAAAATTTCGCAATTGAATCGTGAATCGAGTTTATAAGAAGGTTGAACAGAAAAGGGTGTGTGGAATCACCGATCAGTGAACAGACTTTTGGTTGACGAGGTGCTGGTTCCTCATTGAATTTTTCGGTGGTTGTAATAGCCACGGTTCTCGATTCCCGATTTTGATTTTTATAGTAAGTTAGTTTTTTTTTTATATAAAATATCTGCAATAGAAAAAATAGTATACAAAACTCGTGCTACGGTACTCATTTTTTTTTAAAAACTCGGATTCGTGTCGGGGAAGTTATTAGGCCGGTTCTTAGATTCGGCCCCTTTCAAATTTTTTACAAAGAAAGTTTGAGTTATGAAATTTAGGGAATTTGGTGGGAGTTGGTATTACTGATATAACAGTTGAACATTTGAAAATTAATGGTCGTATTCACAGAATTGTTAAAGAGAATCTTCAATAATGAAGATATTTTCTATCTCTTTTTTTACAATGTATCACTATCCTCTATTCAATTTGATTTGTATTGTTAAGAAAGATAGTGGTCAGAATACGAATGAGAATCATAATGCCGACAATAGTGAAATAGAGAAGCTGCGTAGTTGTTAATGCGTTGGTTGTCTCTCTTATCTGTTTGCAAGAAATTTTCAAGTATCAGTTGGTCCGGCACATTTTTAACTTCCCCGACCAGAGGGTAGGGAAGTTATTTTAACTTCGACAAACTTCGAGAATGGTCGTCCTAGATTATTCATGTGAGCATGTACCTTATAGGCGGACTTCTTAAAAATCAAATATAAGTATATATAAGTAAAAAATTGAAATTTTTTATTAAAATGCATATTCATTTCTTCAGGAACACTAATTGTAAGTGAAATTTTAAATTTACGAAACTGTTTATTTAAATCCTAAAGGGTATGGATATAACCGATTCCTAGCGAAGTTTGTTGAAAGTTGCCGCTGAAACTTGACATTTGTTTGACAGTATTGTCATTTAACCATTTATTTAATGTGCATTTATAATTTATTGTTAATTGAAATTGGTTAAATTTCTATTCCTGCTTTGATATTAGATGGTATTATTATCTCTGAAAGCATTATTAAATGAAATGAGTTCGATTATGTATTGTGTATGTTGTGTTGCCTATACCTAGGTTAATGCATTGCTCGAGTGGCAATACTAGCAAACAAATGTCTCGAGTGTGTGGCAACACTGTCAAATTTGAGCGGCAACTCTGTCAGATAAACGTCAAATTGTGAATCTAGTTGCTGTAATACACTGTGCTGTAACTGGCCAGAACAAAAGGTCCTTTTGAGGATTTTAGGGCCAAAATTTCGACAAGGCGCAGTCAGAATTGAATTCCATGAGTGATTTTAATGCTACATGTGAAATTTTATAACGATCGGATAAATATTACTACAAGCCCGTAAACTACATATTTACCGCATATTGCCAAATATTTGGAAATTCACTTGAATAATTCTAGTGAATTTTACACAATTAAAAACAATAGAGAATAGCTATAGAAACTTTGTAAAGATGCAAGGAAACAATACGCAAATTGTTTACAAATATTACTACCTGTTATCACTTCATGTATTAAATGATGAAAATGTTTAAACAATTCATATTTATTATCAATAATTGTTTAATTTTACAGCAAAAAGAATGGAAGATAAAGAGAGAACTGCACAAAAACCGGCAGCATCCATCCATCGGCACCCTAAAGAGAACGCGAACTTCTTCACAACTCTATTCTTCTGGTTTGTATCGATTATTTAACAAAAAAAAAAAAAAAATTATCAAATTATACACACACAGTTGGACTATCCCATTATTTCGTCAAGGCTTCAAGAAGGATCTAACCGAAGACGATCTATTTGGCCCTTTAAAACAACACGAATCCCAACGATTGGGCGATCAACTCGAACAGGCATGGTTCCATGAGTGTAATCGCAGTCGAAATCCGTCGTTATGGCGGGCCATAATTCGTGTTTTTGGTAAAGATATCGCTTTCTATGGTATCGTATTTATAATTAATGAACTAATCAAGTATATAAAAGTATATCAAATTATCAATTTTAACCAATAATGTTTTCTAATTGTTTTTTTAGATTAGCTAATCCAATTCTATTAGGACGTTTAATGGATTATTATAGACCACATCAAACTGATATAACAAAGAATCAAGCTTATATTTATGCTGGTTTATTAGTGATGGTTGTATTTATTGCAGTTTTAATAACGCATAATTATGTGTTTGGTTTGATGCATATTGGGATGCGTGTACGTGTCGCTTGTTGTTCATTAATTTACCGCAAAGCATTAAGATTGAGTAAAAGTGCATTGGCTGAAACAACAGTCGGACAAATGGTCAATTTACTGTCGAATGATGTGAGTCGATTCGATTATACATTCATACATTTCCATAACTTATGGTTAGCACCGTTAGAAACTTTCATTATAATCTATTTATTGTATGGAAATGTTGGCCCATCCGCTATTGCTGGTATTGGAATTTTAGTCTTATTTATACCGTTACAATGTAAGTTGAATTTCTAATTAAATTAACTTGAAATAATGCAATTATTTGTAGTATATTTGGGGAAACGTTCGTCAGTTTATCGAATGCGAACGGCTTTAAAAACTGACAATCGTGTACGTTTAATGAACGAAATCATCACAGGTATTCAAGTTATAAAAATGTACACATGGGAGAAACCGTTCACTAAATTAGTGGAATTGGCTCGAAAGTAAGTTTAAATGATCTTACCTTGTTTGGAAATATTTTAAACATTTATTATTGTTTTCTAGGGCTGAAATCCATCAAATCCGGTACGCTTCGTACTTACGCGCAATTAACTTCTCTTTCGTTCTATTTCTAAATCGTACTTCCATATTTTTATGTGTTTTAACGCATATTCTAACCAGTAATCAATTAAACGCTGCTTATGTGTATATTGTAACAGCATTCTATGGTAATTTACGGCAAGCTTTAACAATGTTCGTACCACAGGGTTTAACAGCATTAGCGGAAACGAATATTTCCGTACGACGTATACAGAAAGTGTTAATGTACGAAGAATTATATCAAGATGATCTTCAAGCGTTACAAATCAGTGAGAAACAATCAAGAATTGGTGTTTATATGGAGAATGTTACAGTAAAATGGGTACAATCATCTAACGATTATACATTGCACGACATTAATTTTAATGCGAATTCTAAACAATTGGTAGCAATCATCGGTAGTGTCGGTAGTGGTAAAACTACATTACTTCATGTTATTTTGAAGGAGTTGAAATTGTTGAAAGGCCGCTTAGAGGTAGTTGGACGGGTTTCGTATGCTTCCCAAGAACCGTGGCTGTTTGCCGGGAGTATCAAACAGAATATCCTCTTCGGCGAACCGATGGATGTGAAGAAATATCAAAGAATTATAAAAGTGTGCGCTTTAGAACGCGACTTGTCTTTATTTCCGTACGGTGATCGTACAATGATTGGTGAACGTGGAGTGATGTTGAGTGGTGGTCAGAAAGCACGCATCAATCTAGCTCGAGCTATTTATAAAGACGCCGATATTTATCTGTTAGATGATCCTCTATCAGCTGTTGATACGCACGTTGGTAAACAGTTATTCGATGATTGTATTGTTGATTATTTGAAAGATAAATGTACAGTCTTAGTTACACATCAATTACAATATTTAAAGACTGTCGATCGGATTTATTTTTTACAAAATGGACGAATTACAGCATCTGGTAATTATCAAGAATTACAAAAATCCAATGAGAATTATTTGAAATTAATCGAACAAGAAACCGATGATATTGCCGATGATGATAATAATGAGAATAAAACATTAAAAAGAGAATTAAGTAAACAAAAAAGTATTAATGATAATCTACCAGTCGAAATTAAGGAAATCTCGAAAACTGGTTCAATTTCAAAGAAAGTGTATTTAAAATACGCCCAAGCTGGCGGCCGTTGGTATATTCAATTATTGTTAATAATCCTCTTTCTTACGTCACAAATTTTGGGTAGCGTTACCGATTATTTTCTAACATTTTGGGTAAATTTGGAACAACGCAAAGAAGAATTCAATTATCAAAATATAACAACGAAACCAACTAATGACGATTATATTGAATTATTTTTCACATCACAAAATTGCCTCTATATCTATACATGTTTGATATTATTCGTAATTGTAATGACAATAACAAGATCGTTGGGTTTCTTCAAATTTTGCATGTCAGCATCAAAAAATTTACACAATTCAATGTTTGTTCATGTAGTTCATGCTACAATGAGATTCTTCAATACCAATCCATCCGGACGGATTTTGAATCGTTTTTCTAAAGATATGGGCTCAATTGATGAAATCCTACCGCAAGCTATCATTGAGACGATTCAAATTAGTTTAAACGTATTGGCAATTGTGATTGTTATAGCTTCGATAAATCCATGGATTTTAATACCGACTGTTATCATTTTTGCTCTATTCTATGGCTATCGTATTGTTTACTTGGCAACTAGTCGTGATTTAAAACGCATCGAAGGAGTTAGTAAGTTTTAATGGCCCTCAATGCATCTTTTTCGACACGGCGACCGAAAAATACCAATCTGTTTTTTAATGATTCAAATTCGAATGAACATTTCATGACCATTTCTATGTTGGAAAATTTTAATTAATTTTTGAGTTACAGTGAATTTTTTTATAATTTTCTACATTTTGCCTCAATTTGGACAATATTGTTTACTCTGCAATGAAATTACAAATTTTGATAGAAAATTTAAAGCGTTTTTCGAATCTGTTAGAAATTTTTCAACAGGTCTGTTAGTTTTCCAGAATAAACAACATTGTCCAAGTCATGTGGGAAATTACAACAAAAAAGTGCTCTTACATTTTCCATTGCAATTCAAAAAATATTCAGCATTTTTCAAAACGGAAACAAACCTTCTTTGGTCCTTGAAATGCTCTTTCTAATCCCGTTTAAACCAATAAAATTCGTTGAAAATCAAATTAGACATCGAATTATAAATGTTGGAAATTTTTCGGCTGACGGATGTTAATGTTATTTTTAAAATTCTTCTATTTGGAAAATTTCCAGCAAGAAGTCCGGTATTTTCCCACATTAGCGCATCATTACAGGGTTTAACAACCATTCGTGCTTTCGGTGCACAGAAGATTCTAATGTTAGAATTCGACCGTCATCAAGACGTTCATAGTTCAGCTTTCTATTTTTTTGTCGGTTGTAGTAGAGCTTTCGGTTTCTGTTTGGACTTAAACTGTGTTATTTACATGGCTTTGGTAACTTTAAGTTTTCTGTTTATTGGAAATGGTAAATTTTAGATTTATTTTCCGAAATATTTCGAATATTTGTGTATTTTTTTTAGAATTCTATGGTGGTAATGTTGGTTTAGCGATAACTCAAGCATTGACATTAACCGGAATGCTGCAATGGGGCATGCGACAATGGAGTGAAATGGAGAACCAAATGACATCAGTGGAACGTGTCTTGGAATACACCAAATTACCCCAAGAGATTGTCGATGTAAGGAAAACACCACCGAAAGATTGGCCGCAATATGGCAATATTATTTTCGATAATTTATCGATGCGTTATTCACAAGAGGAACCATTCATTTTGAAGAACTTAAATTTCTCAATAAAATCGAATGAAAAAGTCGGTATAGTCGGTCGTACAGGCGCTGGAAAATCGTCATTAATATCGGCAATTTTCCGATTAGCTGCCGATAATGAAGGACGAATTATCATTGATGATGTTGATATAAATGAGATTTCGTTGAATAGTCTGCGTTCGAAAATTTCGATAATACCACAAGAACCGGTTCTATTCTCTGGTACTTTACGTAAAAATCTCGACCCGTTCGATGAATATCCTGACGATACAATCTGGAAAGCATTGGAGGAAGTTGAATTGAAACATCACATCAATGATTTACCATACAATTTGAACAGTTTAGTATCGGAGGGTGGTGCAAATTTTAGTGTAGGCCAACGACAATTATTGTGTTTAGCACGGGCTGTGATTCGTAGTAATAAAATTTTAATTTTGGATGAGGCTACAGCTAATATCGATCCACAAACCGATGAATTGATTCAAAAGACGATAAGGAGGAAATTTCAAGATTGTACAGTTTTAACGATAGCTCATCGATTACACACCGTTATGGATTCGGATAAGATTCTCGTAATGGACGCTGGACGCGTCGCCCAATTTGGACATCCTTACGAATTATTACAAGATAAAAGTGGAATGTTTTATGGTTTAGTTAAACAAACTGGCCGCGGAATGGCTGAAAATTTAATACAAATTGCAACTGATGTAAGTAGTTTCTCTTTATTATTGAAAATCAATTAATTTAATTTAATATTTTTACAGAACTATAAATCTCTGTGATGAAATAGCCAATTTATAAGATAAATAATTATTTCTTTTGTAAATAAATCAATCATTTACAATAATCAGTGTTTTATTAATAAAACTACAATGAATTGAATCTTTTGCCATACAAGCACAGCAAATACCCAATAAGTTGGGATTTTTTGAATCGATTTTAAGTTAAAACTGGGAAAAAGGGTTAGATTTTTAATAGATAAAACTATAAAACCACTTCCGTTCAAAGGTATCTCGTCCGTAATCATTAAATTGTATTAATCATGTTTGAAAATTGTGCAATACGAGGTGTATCACAGTATTTCACTTTGGCCATGCTTTGGTTAGGTAGTGTCGTAGATTAATTCATAATTTACTAAGTGCGACATTGTTCAGACGAATAAAAATAAAGTAATGGTTATTTATTCAATAAAAAGTTCACCAATTTTTCAATAATTAACTAAAACTTAAGCTAATTGCATATAAGCCCAGAACCCCTAAAATTTACGGTCCATGCCTGTACATCCTGTGTAATTACTTTATTTAATTAATAACAAATTACCTGTCCATCAGGTGTAACAATTATGCAGAATTTCGTGTTGGAAATCTATTCTATGTAATCAAGGTTGAATAATTTTGTCATAAAAGATAAAAATCATGAGTAGTGAACGAGAAAATCCCTATACAAGCATAAACATGTATGGAGAGTTAACCACTTTCATATCAGATTTTGTATGGGTTAGTCTTGTTTTCTGTTAATAAATTTAAAGTTGAAATAATTATAAATAAATGACTCAATAATTATATAATAGATTATCATTGATTAGTAATCAATGATTAGAAGCAAAATTAGTTGCAACAGTTCTAATTTTCTCAGTATATAAAGGAATTATGGAGGATCTACAACGAAAAAAAAATCAAAATTCTACCAAAAAAATTAACCCACAAGAAAAAGCCAATTTTATTGGAAAAGTCTTCTTTTGGTGAGTATTACTAATAAACAGATCATTTATTTAAATTATGATTGTGATAATTAAAAAATAGTTGGACTCTACCAATTTTCTACAAAGGATTAAAAAAGAAAGATATCACTGAAGATGATATTTATCAAACATTAACACAACATTCATCAAAACGGTTAGGTGATTGTTTAGAATCTGCATGGCAATGTGAATCGAAACACTCCAAAAATCCATCGTTATGGTGGATTTTATTGAGAATTTTCGGCAAAGATTTCATCATTTATGGTACAGTTTTCTTGTTTCAAGAATTGATTATTAAGTATTTAAAACAGTATAATTTTCATGTTATAATTAAGTTAAATGTAATGAAATTTTTAGCCTGGCACAACCTATTCTTATTGGCAAATTTCTCAATTATTTCAACAAAAATGAAACAACTGTACCGACAATCCAACAAACCTACATTTATGGACTTTTATTGATTGCAACAACATTCATTAGTGCTTTAATCAATCATCAGAATACATTGGCGATGCGCTGTTTAGGGATGCGAATCCAAATTGCCCTTTCTTCGTTGATTTATCGTAAAATTCTACGTTTAAACGTTCTTGTTTTACACCAAATAACAATTGGACAGATGGTTAATTTATTAGCGAATGATGTTCGACGTTTCGATTGGTTCATATCACGAACTCTACGTATATGTTTAGCCCCAATTGAAACCATAATTATTGCTTATTTGTTGTATACAACTGTCCATCCGGCTGCTATGACCGGAATGGTGATTCTTGCAGCTTTCATACCGTTACAGAGTAATTTTGTCGAGTAGAATTTCCAAATATAAATCTATAAATTTTTCAGTGTTTATTGGCAAGAAGGCGTCGAAATTTCGTATGAAAACAGCCGTAAGGACCGATAGTAGAGTACGTTTAATTAACGAAATCATCACAGGTATTCAAGTCATAAAAATGTACACATGGGAGAAATCTTTTGGATTATTGATAAAACAAACAAGAAAGTATGTGAGGAGACAATTTCTGTTGATCAAATTGAAGATTTTGAGTTGATAAACTTACCTTTTTAACGAATTGCAGATCGCCCTTTAAAATTCTAACCTTAAAATGTCAGTAGTTACGCGCGCAATTTAAAATTCCTAATTTGATCAGTTGTAGAATTTTATCAATTCTCTACAATTGTTCATTTAATTTCTGTTGTAGACGAGAGATGAAAGAAATCAAAGGTGCCTCATATCTGCGTGCTATCAATTTATCGTTCACGAATTTCCTAAATCGTTCAGCTATTTATTTATGTATTTTAACTTACGTTCTATTTGGTAATCGTTTAAATGCCTCAATATGTTTATGTATTATCAGCATTTTATAATTTGTTACGAGTAACGATAACATTGTGGGTGCCACATGGGATTACTACATTAGCAGAAACTAGAGTTTCGATAAAACGAATTGGGAAATTTCTACAAAACGATGAAACCCAATTTGACGAAAATCCAACAAAATTGAACAACACCTCAAATATTGGTGTTTCTTTAGAAGATGCATCAATCAAATGGATACCAACAAATCCAGATTATACATTAGATGAAATCAATTTTAACGCCACCAAAAACCAATTGGTGGCAATCATCGGTAGGGTCGGTAGTGGTAAAACTACATTACTTCATGTTATTTTGAAGGAGTTGAAATTGTTGAAAGGCCGCTTAGAGGTAGATGGACGGATTTCGTATGCTTCGCAAGAACCGTGGCTGTTTGCCGGGAGTATTAAACAGAATATCCTCTTCGGCGAACCGATGGATGTGAAGAAATATCAAAGAATTATAAAAGTATGCGCTTTAGAACGCGACCTATCTCTATTTCCGTACGGTGATCGTACAATGATTGGTGAACGTGGAGTGATGTTGAGTGGTGGCCAGAAAGCACGCATCAATCTAGCTAGAGCTGTTTATAAAGACGCCGATATTTATCTGTTAGATGATCCCCTATCTGCTGTTGATACACACGTTGGTAAACAGTTATTCGATGATTGTATTGTTGATTATTTGAAAGATAAATGTACAGTCTTAGTTACACATCAATTGCAATATTTAAAGACTGTCGATCGGATTTATTTGTTGGAAAATGGTCGAATTAAGTTGTACGATGATGGTGATTTTGTGGGATTGTTGCGAAATAAATTCGGTGAAAATAACAACAATGAGGATAATTGCAAGTTAGAGATATTGAAAAAATCTGAAGAACCGAATGAAATTAAAGAACATAAAAGTAAAGGCACAGTTTCTAGAGCTGTTTATAAAAAATACATAAAAGCCGGTGGTGGTCGTCTATTATCGTTATTGATTTTAATTTTATTCATTCTAACACAAATTATAGCCAGTACAACCGATTATTTTCTAACAATTTGGATTAATCTGGAGCAGAAAACGATGAATTTCACACAAAATAATTCAACAATAAGTGTAATAAACCAACAATTGACGCAACAAAACTGCATCATCATCTATACAATTCTATTATTTGGTGTCATTTTATTGACTCTAACAAGATCTTTAAGTATTTTTAAATTTTGTTTAAAGGCGTCTCAACAATTACACAATTTGATATTTACAAGAATTGTGAATGCGCCGATGAGATTTTTCAATACGAATCCATCCGGACGGATTTTGAATCGCTTCTCGAAAGATATCGGCGGTATCGATGAAACCCTACCAATGACAATTGCCGATACTTTATTTGTATGTGAGTATTCCTGTTTTAATCAAATTTTAACAAATTATTTCCAGATCGGATTGACTGTAATTTCGGTCACTATTCTTGTCGCAATAATCAATCCATGGTTTATTATACCTACAATTATATTGTCTGGTATTTTCTATATTTATAAAATTGTATTTTTGGCAACTAGCAGAAATTTGAAGAGACTCGAAGGGATCAGTAAGTTGATTATTTTAATTTTACTTCTTTTTATTTGCGATTACAAGTTTTTAATATGCAATAAAAATACACCAGAGGTTGATAGAACAATGTAAATCTTTTCTAGGGGTAGCTTAGTTGAGACACCTCTGTAAATCAAATTTTATTAGATAGGACTATTTATAGTTTTAATAGGCCTCATTTTGCCCCATTGCTATATTTTGATGAAAAATTGTTTGATTATCGTAGATTTTTTACGATTTTATTGTTGTTATTCCAGCAAAAAGTCCAATTTTTACACATCTATCGGCTTCAGTACAGGGCCTAACGACGATTCGAGCCCTTAGAGCGCAGGATATTCTAAAGAATGAATTTGACCAACACCAAGACGGACATACGTCAGTTTTTTACATGTTCGCCGCATGTACTCAATCCTTTGGTTTCTGGTTAGATTTCAATTGCGTCATCTATATTGGTTTAGTCATTTTTAGTTTTTTATTAATTGGAAATGAAACATACGCTGGTAATGTTGGTTTAGCAATAACACAAGCAATAACATTAACGGGAATGCTACAATGGGGCATGCGACAATGGAGCGAATTAGAAAATCAAATGACATCAGTGGAACGTGTTATTGAATATACGGAAATACCACAAGAAATCGACAACACAACAATTAAACCGTCATTATTATGGCCTGAATATGGCAATATAGAATTCAGGAAAGTTTCATTGCGATATTCATTAGAAGATACGTTCGTTCTAAAGAATCTATCATTCAAAATGAACGATTCGGAAAAAATTGGTATAGTCGGCCGAACTGGTGCTGGTAAATCATCAATAATCTCGGCATTATTCCGTTTAACATCGCACATTAGTGGGGAAATCATCATCGACAATATCAATACGGCTAAAATTCCATTGAACGATTTGCGTTCGAAAATTTCGATAATACCGCAAGAACCATTTCTATTCTCGGGGACATTACGCGAAAATCTCGATCCGTTCAACGAATATCCAGATGATGTTCTGTGGAGTGCTCTTGACGATGTTAAATTGAAACAATACATCGCCGATATGACGACGGGTTTAAATTCTATCGTTTCAGAAGGTGGTTCGAATTTCAGTGTAGGCCAACGACAATTATTGTGTTTAGCACGGGCTGTGATTCGTTGTAATAAAATTTTGATTTTGGATGAGGCTACAGCTAATATCGATCCACAAACCGATGAGTTGATTCAAAAGACGATAAGGAAGAAATTTCAAGATTGTACCGTTTTAACGATAGCTCACCGATTACACACCGTTATGGATTCGGATAAGATTCTGGTACTTGATGCTGGCGAAATTATCGAATTTGATTCTCCATATAGTTTATTACAAAATCAAAATGGTTTATTTTATAATTTAGTTAGCCAAACTGGTAGACAAATGGCTGGAAATTTAACTAAAATAACAGAGGAAGTAAGTCTTATTTATTAATCTCGAGTATTCTCTACAAATAGTTTATCACTGTTGACATGTCTGAATTAAATTCATTATAAGGACAAGATAAACAAAGTACAAGGTACAAAATTTGTAAAATTCAGCGATTTTCGATGGTATATTTGCAAAATTATAGCACATAGTGGAATATTGTATTTAATTACAAACGAATCAGCCTAAATAAACAAAGATAAGAGTCACAAGTTGGAAAATTTTTATGTGGAGAAAAACTCAAAAACCAATCGATAAAATCTTTATTACAGAGTTTCAAAGGAAAGTCGCCATCGAGCGAGTCGAATCAACTATAGTTTGTTCCAATCTTATCATTTTCATTTTTACGGTTACACTAGAGTCAATTACCTTTTTGGCCTCGATTAATTCAATAAAAATGACCTCGCGACACGCCGACGATCTCTGATGTCTCACAATGATTCCATATACAAGGACTTGGTTGTTTGCCGAGAAAATTTATTGAAACAGATGTAAAAATTATTTGTTATCAAATAAAATATTTAGGGAATATTAAAAATATTGTATTCACAATGGAGAATATAAAGTGTTGCTATTTTATACAAACTATAGTTAAAATTGTGCTTTTTAGATTATTGTTAAGGTAAATTATTGTTTAATTTTATAAATTCTATTTGATAATAAATCCTTAAATAAAACACTTATCTTTATTTAAATTTTATTAAGTTTGATATCACTACCACACCAGAATCCATCAAGACGAGTTTGTTTTTTTTCTGTCTCTATTATAAGATAACAATTATAAATTTAAATACAATTTATCAACTACTTACTATACCACACGATACACGAAATAAAATCGTAAATAAATATCGAACTGAAATTAGTTAAGATGGCAATACTGGTGAGTGTTCGGTAAATCCCCCAGTTTTATCGACGAATATGAACCACTCCAAATAAACAAAACCCCTATTTTATCTGGATAAGATAATCGAATTATATTATTACCAAAGGTACTACAATTAGCACGTAAGTAACTAATTATTAATTAATTTAATTCTCATTAATAATATTGGTAGTTTAATGACAAAATCAATATGGAAGAAGACAGTTTAGTGACGGAGAACATCAGAAAGACCTACCCAATGAACGATTATCCGAGAATTTTGAATATTTTCTTCTATTGGGCGTTACCGTTGTTCTATCAACGCTACAAGAAAGAAATCACCGATGAAGAATACTTTGAAGTTTGCCAACAACACGAATCCCAATTGTTGGGGGATCGTTTAGAGAAATCCTGGAATCAAGAGATACAATTCAATCGAAAACCATCACTATTGAAGGCTTTATGGCGAACGTTCCGTTGTGAATTCATCGTCTATTTATTGCTATTTCTATTCATTGAATTTGTTTTAAAGTCGGTAGTATTGTTGTTTGTAATTTGGTTTAATTGTTGTCGATTTTAGGATGAGTCAGCCGTTATTGATTGGAAAATTGATGGATTTATTCGAGAATAATCAGAGTGAAACTATCGAGATTTATATTTGTGGGTTTTTGATTTTTGTAACGAGTTTCTTGAATGTCATCATTGGCCATAATACATTTTACGGTTTACAACAGTTCGGAATGAAGATGCGTATCGCTTGTTGTTCTCTAATCTATCGTAAATCATTGAAATTAAACTGCCTAGCCCTTATCGATAATAATGTTGGTAAAATTGTTAATTTGTTATCGAATGATGTTAGACGTTTAGATATGGCCATATCGTTTTTGATACAATTAACAATTGCACCAATTGAAACGATTGTTATCATTTTTGCCCTCTATAAATCGGTTGGATGGTATTCAACTGCTGGTATTTTATTCTTAATTGCCTTCGTACCGATACAAAGTATATGAATGATTTTTCAATTTTTCTTGGATTATTTCAAAGAGATTTTCCAGTGTATATGGGCAGATTAGCGGCGAAATATCGGCGAAAAGCAGCACCGAAAACCGACGAACGTGTCCAATTAATGGAGCAAATCATCAATGGTATTCGAATTATTAAAATCTACACGTGGGAGAAACCATTCGCCAAAATCATCAAGCAAACTAGAAAGTATAAAATTATTCTTTTTGTAATTTTATAGCAAGTGTTTCATCTCGAACTACAAATTTTATGAAAACTGCCACTATTAGTAATTCGCCAAATATTTCAAGGGTTCCTTGAGATCATTTCACCAAAACTTGTACCTTGTAGCTCATCATTTTTGGCAATTTCCTGGAAACAAGTAAGCCGATTGGATACGTGGAAAGCGCTTTCTATTTTCCGTTAGATCCACCTTGAATCTGTTTTATGATATTTCCAAAATTATTTTTCATATTTCATTTTTAATTCAAAAGGGCCTCTTAATGGCGGTTGTCACAGAGAAAATCCCTGATCCGGATTCTAATGTAAGTCATTGTGTAACTCATTGTCTAGTGTAACTCAGTGAAAATTGTTACATGGCTAAAAATAAGTATTTTTGAGCAACTTTCAAATGAACTAGGAGGCCCAAATTCTGCTGAAATGATCTCCAGATACCTTTCAAATAATGGCAGTTGTCATAAGAATTGATAATCCGAGTGAAACACTTGGACAAAAAAATAATACAACTAAATTTTAGATTAGAGATGAAACACATACGATTATCGGCATATTTGAAAGCCATTAATGTCTCCTTTATGATATTCTTAAACCGTACTGGTATATTTCTATGTGTATTCGTCTATGTTCTATTCCAACATCAGATAGATGCCCGATATGTGTTTATTGTGTCTGCTTTCTATGCTAATTTACGACAAACGTTAACGGTTTATATACCATTAGGGATCAATAATGTTTCCGAAACGAAAGTTTCCATCGATCGAATTCGAAAATATTTACTTAGTAGTGAAATAATACCGTTACAAATCAATTCAACAGAAGGAAACAATCATGTAAAGACCACAATCAGGATACAAATGCGAGACGTTTCAACGAAATGGAACGATACGAAATTCGTTTTAAAGAATGTCAATTTTGTAGCAAAATCTAACGAACATGTTGCTATTATTGGCAAAGTTGGTAGTGGTAAATCTACATTATTTCAAACGATATTGAATGAAGTACCTTATATTAACGGTAATATCGAAATTAACGGTACTATATCGTACTCATCGCAAGAACCGTGGTTGTTCTCCGGGACGATCCGTCAAAATATTCTATTCGGACAGAAGAGGGACCTAAATAAATACCAAAAAATCCTGAAATTATGTTGTCTAGAATACGATTTAAATATGTTAAAATATCGCGACAATACTAGAGTTGGTGATAATGGGATTCTGTTAAGTGGTGGCCAAAAAGCCCGGATTAATCTAGCCCGTGCTTTATATAAAGACGCCGATATTTATCTGTTCGATGATCCTCTATCATCGGTCGACGTCCAAGTGGGGCGTGAAATTTTCCAAAATTGTTTCTGTGATTATCTTAAAGATAAATGTGTGATTTTAATCACGAATCAATTACAATATCTGACATTCACTGATCATATCTATTTAATTGAGAATAATATTTTGAATTTAATTGAAACCGAAAAATTTGATTCGCTTTTAAAAACCATCAAAGATGACGAAGATGATGATGATGGCTTGATTTCAACAATATTTGAAAAGAAACAGGAGGTTATTAAAGAACAACGCAATACCGGTAAAATATCGAATAATGTTTACCGGAAATATTTGAGAGCTTTCGGTGGTCCAATCGTTCTTCTATTATTGATAATAATGTTTATTTTAACGCAACTTGGTGCCAGTGGTGCTGAATATTTTGTCGGATTTTGGGTTGATATTGAACAAACCGGTTATCCTGATTTTTTGGATTATAAAATTTGCAATTATTTCTATGCGGCAATCATTTTGTTTACAATCACTATTTGTATATTAAGATCGTTGTTATTTTTTAAATCTTGCACAACAGCCGCAATCAATTTACATGATGATATGCTCCAACATATATTGAAAGCGCCAATGAGATTCTTCCATGATAATCCATCTGGACGGATTTTGAATCGATTCTCTAAAGATATGGGCTCAATTGATGAAACTATAGCAGGGACAGCGATGGATGTCTTTCAAGTAAGTATAACGCTAAATTTGTTGTTTTTTTTTAAATCAAAATTTCGTTAAATTAACAGATTATTTTTGTGGTAATTGGATATATTTTAGTCATTACACTAGTAAATCCATGGATGTTATTACCGGCAATTATCATCTTTATTGTTTTCTATTATTTTCGATTATTATTTCTGGCAAGTAGTCGAAATTTTAAACGAATGGAGGCTATAAGTATGACAATAATTATACATGGGCGTTAAACTAAAAGTACTGTAGTTTATATGGAAAACCCGATTAATTGGCGAATAATATGAAAAATACTCTGGAGATAATTTTAAGAAAACAGTTTTTTCCGTTTTCCTGGATCTTGGAAGAACGAGAAAACTTACGAGATAAATGAATAATCTGTTTAGTACGTCTACTATTTACTCTTTTAGTGTGATAAGCTAGCAGCGGGATTTTGCCCCAAGTTTGGGGCAAACACGTGACTTCTCCAAACTCTATTGCAAGTTAGCGATCGACAATAACAACTCGATACCGTACTCTACTCGTTACTGTTGGATCGCTTGATAAGCATTTGGAAAAATAAACAATAACAAGCCATAAAGAATCTTACACTATTTGAGAATAAAATAGTAAACAACTGATAGTGATTAAAGATCATTCATGTATCTCGTAAATTTTCCCGCTTCCCAATTTTTTCAAGATAATTCCTACAAATCCTCCAAATATTTTTCAAAAAACTCGTACTATTTAAGTGAAATGGACAGTACTTTTAGTTTAGCAGTCCTGTAATTCAAATGATTTTATGAATTTTATAAATTTCAGCTTCTAGTCCAGTATTTTCACACGCTACAGCCACATTACAAGCATTGACAACAATACGTGTTTGTGGCAACCAGAAAATTCTAAAATCAGAATTTGATCACCATCAAAACGTTAACACATCGGCCTCTTTTATGTTCCTATCGTGTAATCGTGCTTTTGGTTTTTGGTTGGATATGATTTGCGTTACTTTCAGTGGCGTTGTGATAAGCACAGTGATACTGCAAGGTAAACAAACAGTGGTATTCTCTAAATTTTGGCGATTTATTACCATGACAATGCTGGAGAGCCTATTTTATTCTTGTTTCTTTTCAATTGAAATATAACGGAATTGTGAAGATCTGTTTAAATAGATTGTTCTGGAGAACAATCTGACAACACTGGAGTGTTGTCATAGTAACGAATCGCCAAAAAGTTAAAGAATACGACTGGAAATCGAATTGTATTTGTTTTGAAGAAACAAGAGCCGGTAGTGTCGGTTTGGCCATCACGCAAGCAATTGGTATGACTGGAATTTTACAATGGGGCATGCGACAATGGAGCGAATTGGAAAATCAAATGACATCAGTCGAACGTATCGTTGAATATACGGAAATACCCCATGAATACGACGACGTACAAAATAAACCACCGAAAGATTGGCCAACGAACGGTATAATCGAATATGAATCGGTGAATTTCCGTTATAATCCAAAACAGAAATTCATTTTAACGAATATCACATTTAAAATTGATGCAAATATGAAAATTGGTATAGTTGGACGTACTGGTGCTGGTAAAACTTCATTAATATCATCATTGATCCGACTTGGTGAAATCGATGGTAGAATTCTTATTGATAATGTTAATATTAAAGATATTTCTTTACACGATCTACGTTCGAAAATTTCAATAATACCACAAGACCCGGTATTGTTTGCTGGAACATTACGGGATAATCTTGATCCGTTTAATGTTTACAACGATGATGAGATTTTAAGCGTTTTAGATAAAGTAAAATTGAAAGATTCGTTGAATAATGATGGAATTTATCAAATAATCCAATCAAATGGTAGAAATTTTAGTATAGGCCAGAGACAATTAATTTGTTTAGCACGTGCAATTTTACGTAAAAATAAAATTCTAATATTAGACGAAGCTACAGCTAATGTTGATCAATATACAGATCAAGTGATACAATCAACGATACGGAAACAATTTGAAAATTGTACAGTATTAACAATAGCACATAGAATTAATACAATTATTGATTGTGATAAGATTATGGTTATTGATAACGGATGTTTAATAGAATTTGACCATCCATATCAATTAGTGTTGAATGAAGATAGTGTTTTTAATGAATTGGTTAATAATACTGGACCAGAAATGGCCAAAAATCTCATCAATATTGCAGAAAATAATTTTAAATCCCGTAATTTAATAAGATGAGAAGCGATTCAAAATTAGAAAATCAATTCACACTTAATATTCTACATTTATTAAAAAATAAATTCCATAAATATCATAAGGTAAATCAGTTATTTTCATTCAATACCAATATAGGAGTAAACATTTAAATATTCTTAAGTCTTATGCGAGGATTTGTAGGGCAACATTTTAGCCAAATTAGAGCCTTATAGTTCGTTTTAAAACAATCGTTTCTAACTCGAAATTTTCCAAAACTATGGAATTCCCCTTAAGCAGTTTGAAATGCCCTTTCCAATGAGCTTTTAGCGAAAAATAAAAAAGAAATTGTTTATCAAAGACTACACTTCCGACCCCGTAAGAAAAAGAAATTTAGTACATTTTCTATTATCACATACTGTATCGGAATTAGCTCATTTCGAAACAGCACTATTATAGACGCAAAATAGAAGAAACTCATTACCGAAACTCGCAATTTCGCCCGAAACGAGCTTTGACCAATTTCCATTATTTGGCTAAAATAATTTCTTTGAAATAGTTTTCGAATTGCCTCAAGAACTAAGAATATTTAAGTGAATTTTGTAGATACCTCAAGTTTTCGGTCGAATCTTCTCATAAATCACTTTTTGTAATTTATCTTTCAATGTATGCTTCTTTATAAAATGAAATTGTTCCAATGCAAATTCGTATAATTCATTCTCCATTTGCCATATAGGACTCGCTTGGATTTTTCCAATTGTCTTCTCTGATGGTACATCCTTTTGTACAGTTTGTCTTAGATGTGATTTATTACTATTTAAATAATGTTCAACGGAACCTTTAAAGATTCTCGGTAATGTCTGTTCTAAAATTGCTATAAAATCTGGTATTTCGTCAGTAACACCAACTAATAGATAATTATTAACTAGATTCTTTTTCGCTTCATTCAGCGCCCATTTATTACCAGGTTTCCTGTAATAATTCATTAATTAATTTGGAAATAATCGTGTTAAAATGACTGCTAGTACCAGCAATTTGCTGCATGACCACATAAGAAAGGAATTTGTAACCACATATGGATAGGATCACAGTCGGGTAAACTCTTTTCAACACACTCATCGAACGTCTATACGGAAGAAACAAACCAAATTTTAATTATTTAACAAAAATAGCAAAATTACCATAGTATTTCCGTGTTTTCTTCTAACTAAGTACGGCCGATAATTATCACCATAACGTACAAAATAATAATACGATATAAAACGATCTAATGGTTTACGTAATATATTAATAAATAATGGTTTCGGTGCATTAAATTTCGTAAAATCAATGAATGCAAAATGTCCATGATATATACTCGGTTTCATTCGATACCAGTTTGTTATATTTTGTACAAAACTATATTGATTATTCATTGATAATACATGATTATTTGCTGTTATATTAACATGTAATACATGGAATTTATTACGTTTACACAAATCATAAGCGATACCAATAAAACTAGTTGAACCAGTTTTTGGGACACGATTATAAACAACAACTAAATCATCATCTGTTGTTGTTAAATGATTCCAATTGGCAGTCTGTTCCACATCTTTACGTTTATGACTCAATTCTGTAACAGAAACACAAGAAATTAACTAGAAAACAGCCCCAAATCAGTTCATGTAACCATAAATTATTTCAAAAATTAAACTTCTGTAAGCTTTCTATTGCAATTAACGACACTTAAAAATAATTATAGTCTTTTTTTATTCAATATTACCCCAAACTTACCTAGATTATCGAGTTTCTCTTGTAATTTTGTCAGTTGCAATTGGTAAAAAATACCAATTGAGGTTAGGACACACAATAATAATAAATATAGAAATTTCGAATTTACCATAATTAACATCATCTTAAATCGTCAAATTTACAAGAATACATTTTGTTGATTAAACTATTTTAAAATTATTAAATTATAAAATAACCAAAATACCACAAAATACTGTTGACACTTATAATTGAGGTTAATTGCAATGTTGCCACTTGTAATATTCTAACAAAGTTGAAAAATTTAACAAACAGTAATTACCGATATTTCTCTGATTTTAAATTGATAAATTTTTAGTTTGTTTAGAAATTAATTAAAGTTTTATTGTATTTTTATTAATACATCAGCAAATTTGTGAGAAAATTGTGAAATGTGGCATATAAGCACAATATCCCTTGTTCGTATGCTATCAATTTGGCGGTTTATTCAAAAATAACATTTTAATTTTCCGAAGCAATATTATCATATTTCTTATAATTGCCATTTGTTTTGAGAAAATCGAATCTATCATTAAAAAAAAACAATTTCAATCAATAAAGTATTGATGTCCAATATTCCGACTTTGATAAATGATCAAATTATTTGGAATGCTCAATTTTTTATTTTAATTACAAACTGTTCCTAATTATAGTTTTCCATGTCTCAAATTTGTTCTTATTTCTTTTCTCCGTTTAAAAAGCGTAATTATATGATTGATTATCAAGAGTTTTCAATAATTCAGTCCTCCTGACCTGTCGGATTATCAATAATTGACAACAAGTCGTACAGAAATTGAGGACTTATTAATTGTTAGCTTCGGTATTTTGTGTTAATAATTCAATAGTGACAACTTTTCAAAAAGAAGAACTAGCTGTTATAGACAATTAAAGATTGATTGTATTCTAAAATGTACAAACTTTTATTGATACTAACGGGATCAATATTGATTGATTATAAATCCTTTCTATCTACATATAAATACGTTCATTTCCCAATCGAATCAATACAGGAATTGAATGAGTCATCATTAATAAAGGTAAGTCTCTATAATAATCTGTTTCCCAATATTCCACCGTAATATCCATCTCTTTATTGTTATTACTGCGTCTATTAAACTAAAAGGAAAAAAAACATGCATACCATATACGTTTATGCGCAATAAAATGGACAATGGTCAAGTTGAATAAATGCGTCGTCGCATTTCCATAGAAACATTACATAGAACCCTATACGGAGCCGATCACTAGCCGATGTTTAAGCATTAATTATTCAAATTTCCGAACAATTTCACTACAGTTTTGCCTGTATGAAAAAGCCAAAAATCAACTAGTTCTTATCGAAGACGTGTCTCGATTACTACAACAATAACAACAAATAATCAAAGAGTAATTTTAGAAAATTTCCAGTGATTGTGAGAGTTTATTTCAATTTATTTTAACTATTTCTTTTTATTGATAATGTAGGCGACAGATGCCTTAATTTATTTCTTTATAATTTGTTTTGTTTTGTTGATTTTTCTTGGTAAATTACAGTGAAGAACTATTTCGGTATTGTGTGTTAAATCTCGATGTATACATTGAAAACATTGACGCGGCATCCGCGTTATTGCTATTATTGTGTTTCGATTAATTCGATTGATTCAATATAAAAAATCAGCTGGCATGGGAATCTGTCTAGATACAGGTACGATTTCTTTGTAGAATTATCGAAATTTTAATGGAATTTGTATTATAAAAATGCACCTCTAGTTAAATTCTCCCGTTTGTAATAAAATTTTCTAATTCGAGAGAAATGCATCAATATTTCCAAGAGTTGTGAAATTTGTTGTAAAATTGGTGGATGCGCCACTTATAAATCTCTTCATTTACAATAATTAGAATAGTTTTGCAACAATTTAATGGAAAAAAGCTACAATTAATCCAACTACTCAATAATTAACGTTCATGTTTAAAGCAGTTATGAACAAAAAGGTTTAACAACGGACTCTTTTACATAAATTTGACACGCAAACCTTAAATTAATAATTGCATATAACACTCAATGTGCGTACTATTAAAAATTAACATAATTACCTGCAAATAAAGTCTAAATTTAGTCGTCTATCAATAGTGTTGATTAATTGATTGTTTATATGATAATTCTTTATTTTTTCCGTCCATAACTCTATAACCTTGTAAGATAAGAATCGGTTCCGTTTTTGATTCACAAAACGATTTCCAGAACAAAGTGATGGTTCTCAAACTTTCGAAGAAAGCCGCGGGACATGGGTCCGAAATACACCGAAAGATCCCCGGAATACGGTCACACCACTGGATGGTAAATTTCCAATGCTCAACAAGGCTAAAGTGCAATTCGAATCACCCAAAGTGCCTGTTATTTTCGTTCTTGGTAAACAATTAGTCGATTTAAAACTGGAGATTATTTTACTCAAAAATTTGTGGATTTTAGGCGGCCCAGGTAGCGGTAAGGTGACACATTGTGATAGCTTAATGGAGGAGAAACGCGGCATTACACATATCAATATGACTGATTTGTTACAACAATACGCTATTGGAAATGGTAAGTAGATTTACCCATTTATTTATATAATTACAACATTACAAATAAGATGTGTAAATGTTGATAAAATTATTGAATTTTCGTATGTTGGATCTCTCTATAGATGGATATACAAGCTTAATCAATATTGGTAGCAATCATCAAGGTAATTTTGAGAAAGCGTATCGGATTGCTTCCCTTCTTCTATCTTTATAGCTACCTTTTTATATTTATTTTCCTTCCATCGATCGATGGAAAGCGAAATTTTGGCTATACATACACGCATAGTAGTTTGGAGGTTTCGTAGAAAAGTTGGCGCTTTTGAAGTTGTAGTTTTGAAAATTTGACAAAATCCAATAATTATCTTTTTATTAATTGGCGATAATTTCATAAACTATTACAGATATTGAAGATTTCGGACAATTATCGAGTAAAACAGTCACCGAGGTATTAATGTTGGAGATGAAGATGGCTCCAAATGCAAAAACTTTTCTCGTTTCCGGTTATCCGAGGAACATGAGAGACGTCGTTGAATATTCGGATAAGGTAAGAATTTTACTGTAGAATAACTGTCCTGCTTGCTATGTAAATTAAATTGGACTACGTTAAGTTAGCTACCAATAAACAAGCAATTCTAACATAATGAATCGATAGTAATGGTGATTTGTTACAATCGTTGTTTTCCTCTATTTTACATAATTTTCCTGTTTCTTTATTGTGCGTTGTTTACTGAAAAGTCTGTTCCATTCACAATTTGAATGGAAATTTACTTAATTCGATTTATCGATCGATTCTGTAAGACTGAAACAAACATATCTCAAAAATTGTAAGACATAATGAAATGGTTAATGTCTCATTAAATTTCAAATGCGATTTTGAATCTACCTTACCACATGGATTCCTAAAAAATCGGCTGAAATTCATGTAAAACTGTCTTTTTAAAGTAAAATTACGGTTTTATTAGAACTCATTTTTCGCTTAATAAAAGCTAACAAAACCAAATGTAATTCATATAAATAGATCGACGAAAGTTAGATCTACACTTGAGGCTTCTTGTATTTTGAATTGTTTTTCCGTTTTTCTGAAAACCACATCCAAAGTATGGAATTCAAATTTTCTGACGCATTCAACATTTATATTTATAAGACAATTATGTTGTTTACTTGTACGTATAAAAATGCAATTTTTCTACAATCCAACGGCAAGATTAAAAACAGTAACTGTACAATTTATTAACTGATAGGAAAATTATAATACTGTACAACAACTACCTAACCGGCTATTAATTAAATAGGAATTAAAACAAAAATTCTAAAATAGTATACAGTTTTAGATGTGCTTGTCACGCTAATACAAGTTTCTGGTTTTAAAATGTTTTCCTGCACTTAAATTAGAAGGAAAAAACATTATACGAAAAATATGACAAATGTCGGTGTTTTTTTACCGTATTTACATCGATTATTAATCAAATATAATTTCTAGAAATTGTTCAACAACTATACGTTTATGAATAAGTTCCACAAGTGTTTCCTTTAATTCCCAATTCAATAGTTTAGAAAATTCTTGACCTTAATATCGGGGTAGACAATCAAACTCATATACGGTGGGTACTTTAAAAAAATTACAATTAGATATAAGTCATATTGGTTTGCGAGCTATTCTTTTGAGGATTTGTAGAGGGGTCTCTAGGAAACATTTTAGCAAAAGTTGGACTTCGTAACCAATTGGCAAATTGGTCAAAATAAGCTTTTTAGACAATGCCGGGATTTTCATCAGCCAACTATACACGTAAAACGGTTAGAATAACCCAAAGATACCCGTAAAGTTGTGGGCAAGTTAACTTATTCTGAGTAATGAGTCAGAAAGACTTAAAAAGGCCCTGTTGGTCATTTTTCAAATTGACGAAAAATTGATGATTTTGCTACAAGTTTTGTTTGCACAGATCAATTCATTTCCTTCATCTGTTTCTGCTTCCGCTTACGTTTCTGTTCTGTTTCCGTAGAAATAAATTGAGAAATGAAATTTCGGTAATATTTCGGTAATATTAAAAATTTAGTCTAATAAGTAGACTTGTAGTGTACATTAAAAAAAATGTTGTCCACGCTAGAGCGTTTCATGTCAGCGAAACGATTCCAATAAATCCGTCAATATTTCTTTATTTAACGATTTCTAACTCTCAATTATATAGCGGTGTCTATAGAAGATTATCGATTGAAATTTTCCATTCGATTTCATTATTTATTTAATGAATTTCGTTCAATATATCCCCTATTCTTTACGTTTCATACAACGGGATTATAATGTAAAGAATATCAGTGACAATGATAATAATTGATAAGAGAAATGAGGCGTATTGTTAGAATTCCAACTATGATTATTATTCAGTGTCATTATCAAAACCATTTAGATTTAGAATCAAGTTCATTCCGTATTTTCCGATATATTAAACAACATACTAAATACAATACAACGGAAAGTTGCGTGCAGCTAAATGATAAAACTGATAAAATACATTGACAAGAAGCGTATTTACATTATCCACATATAAACATAAAGAGAGTAATGTAGTAATTCACGAAAATCACCCATTGAAGATGGAATTATTGCTAGAGTTTTATGGAATTTCTATATACAGGATGAGCCAAGAGGATGGTCTATTAAGGGGACTTTGACAGTATGGTCTAGTTAGACTAAAAAAATAGTCAACGATGAGGTGAAATAGAATTCTACTTCCTGTATATTCTATTAGTAGTCAAATCGGGCAGTTAAGGGAGACCTTTTAGAGGAAATGTGTTTCAATTATTTATTTAAAAGTATATTTTTAAATTTCAGATACAGATCATTAATGGGGTAATTATCATCTCATGGCGTCAAAATGTCCTGGAGCGGCAAATCGATTATGGTGCCAAATTAGGTCAAGTTGTCTTATCATTGGCCAGAATCGAACTGAATAATTTTTATAAAAATGTGATACCAGTAGCTGATTATTTCGACCAAAGCAACATGTTAATAACGGTAAGTTGTATCGCATTGTAGAAATTAATAGCGCAAAGGACTCACTGGTAATCTTTAGAAGTGATGTGTTCAAAAAAAAAAACAATACACAATAAAATTTCTCGTTAGGATTTTTTAAATTTTGATTTAAAAGCGCTAAATCGCTAGAAATAAGCCATCAATTTTCAAATTTCTAAGTTTTTAATTAAACAAATTACTTTAGAATTAAATAAAGTAGTGAAAAACGCTTCGATATTAGAAGCAAAACTGCGTATACGAATCTTAAAACTCTGAATCTAAAGGGTCATTTGATCTGAATTATGAATATTTTATAGAGTTTAGTTTAATAGCAGTTTAGGCGGCACTAGTAACAATTTCCATTAACTATAATTTAGTAATTTTTCCTTTCACTATTTCTTCGATATGATTATTATATTTCCACATACTTATATCGGGTGATTTAAACCCATTAAAAGCAAAAGAACTTCTCCAATTGATACAATTTTGTCAAACTTATTGTTAGTTTGTAGTCGTTTTACTTCGTGAACCATTTCTAGGCGGTACTACTTTTAATGAGCTATAATGATGATTCTGTATGTACACAAACACATTTGTAATAATGATAATGATAATGATTAAAGGGAAAGATTTTTATATAATTCCCCTTGTTTCGACAACTGTCAATAAAACATTTGTTGAATAATTAATTTATTACTACTATGCCTACTTTTCAACTATTTTTTTATTCCTGGTCTAACTATCTATCTTTCTATCTTGTAATGAAATATGAAACGAGTCTATCAACTAGATTTCGATGTATTAACATCGAACATTAGTTCGATATTGATTTATTTTATTATTATTGTTCTTCGATTCACAATAAATAAAGTGGATTGTCGATTTAAACTAACAATTACTTTCCTGTTATGAGTGTCAACCTTGACGTCTATCTCGTCTTTAGTATTGATTTACACTTATTGTCCAATTTCTTTTCTCTAAATTATTATTAAAAAATAATTTGTTATAATTACTTATAATACCGAGAACGTTCTAATCTAAAATTTATAGTTATTTACAATTTGGGCCAATATATTCATACGAGTTTGGACACCAAATCGGGCAAAGTTGTAATACTTTTTGGTAATTTCCTCGAAAACTATCAAAACGATCGGGAAATTTCTCGAATATTTGGAAAGCGCTTTCCATTTTCTATGAACTCTGTCAGAATCATTGAAGTATAAACAACGTCGATCGATAAATATTAAAATATTCTAAAATATTGATTGATAGAACAAGATATTTCATACTCTCAGTTTGCGATTCTTTTAACTCATTCTGTAAACAATCTATTGAATTTAGAGAATTTTATTAATACATTTTAACCCTTTTTAAAAATTGTCTCAGTCAATTTTTAGTCATACTTGAGACACCCCATCTAATATGTACATACATATTTGTAAATATCAAAGTTAATATAATTACTTGATAAAAAAAAATCAATAAAAGGTTATTCAACTTTATTTACCACAATTTCGATTTGTTTATTTACTTTTTTTTCAAATAGATAAACGGTGAACGCCACCCATCTGATGTCTACAAAGATTTCCGTACCGCCGTGTTTCATATCTTAGGTCAACAAGATAATCCACCAATTTTTGCTAATGGTAAAGTTGGAACTATCCCATCGGATGTAACAACTGAACTTCCAAATAAGGTATTCTTGTACTACCTTATTATCAATTAATCATAAGTCGTATTCTATAATTTAGACAATTCGTTACTATAACAACGCTGGAGATTAGCAGTCTATTTGAATAGTTCTCCTATCTCACAAAAGCGTTGTCATAGTAATGAATCATCAAAAAATAATTAAAGTTGAAGAATACAACTGTGTTTCTATTTCAGTCACAACAAATAACAGCTTCAACAACATTACGACATACACCAAGAAACACTTCAGCAACATCGCAACAATCAACAGCTGAATTAGAACGTCCTAAGACACAAGTGATTTCAGTCAATGCAAACCATCATAGTCAAAATAATTATCAAACACCAATGAAAAATGGTTATCCACCAGTTGTATGGATATTGGGTGGTCCTGGTAGTAATAAAGCTGTATTATGTTCACAAGTAGCTCGGGAAACTGGTTGGACACATATTAGTTTAGGGAAATTATTGAGAGCAGCAGCTGAACCACCAATTGTTGGTGGTAAATTGACTAATGAACAGCAGCGTATTAAAGAATCTATAAGCAACGGAGAATTAGTACCATTGGATATTGTAATGAAATTCATTGAATCTCATATGGCGGCGAATATGTCGGCTAATGGAATTATCTTAGATGGTTTCCCGAGGGATATGACACAGGCTACTGAATTTGAAGCGAAGGTAAGTGTGGAAATTTCGGCTGGAATTGTTGAGGTAAATCCGTTTCTTATTCCCATGTAAAACCTTAATTTTGAGTTAAAGGGCTGGACTAGAGGCCGGTGAAAAAAGTTGGGACTTTGACGGAGGATTTCTCGTTTATTTTTTGATGAAAATTCAAATTTCTAGATTTGTTCGAAAGAACATTTGAAGGGATTTTATAGTTTTGGAAAATGTTGGGGAAATTTTGAGTTATAGATGAAAATCTAGAAGCAGCTTATATCAAACTTCAAAAAATAATTCAATCCTATAAAATTTGACAAAAAGTACATAGTTCCAAATATGGATTGTCTAGCAAAAATATTAATCAATATATGGATTTTTTGATAAAATAATAGAAAATCAAAATTTTCAGAAAAGTCAAAATTCTTGAAAATCTATTAATGCTGGAGCATAGGTCATGTTATCAAAGTCCCTTTCATTTTCACTACAAAATCGAAATATGCTATAAAAAATATACCATTCCATTTAAAATAAGAAAGTAGGGTACGCTACCCCATACACCGGGGGTTGATCGAACAACGAAATTATTTTCTAGAGGTAGTTTAGGTGGAAAACCGGGCGTATACTAAATTTCAGAAATATCCATCCAATTAGAATTTCTTATACTTTTAATAAGCCATCTTACGTTGACTAATTCGAGTAAAATTGGTGGATGCGCCGGGCAATTTCTCAATAATCCACATTATTCTTAAAATATTTAAATATTCTCTTGAAGGACAAAATTCTAATTTTACATTACAGTTTCATTTAATAACTCTTGTAACCTAAAAAAAAATGTTATTACATTTTTAATTGAATTTCTCGAACGTATAATTCTAGAATTTTTAACGAAACATACAGAATCGATCAAGTTACTCAAATATTGATCAAGGTGATATCGATTAATAATTACAGTCATTATTATGATTATTTCACAGTTTAAACACCGGCCCTCTATTATTTTATTGGATTGTTCGAAATTGCAATTGGGTAGAGGACGAATAGACGATAGCGTGACAGCTTTTCGAAGACGTTTAGAAATCTTCCGGCACTCCTCATTACCAATGCTGAAAACTATGGACAATATCGACCGGCTTACTATTGTTAGTACTCCATTAACAGCTTGCAATAAGTACATATTTTCGATCAAACGGCCGAAAATGATAATATTTATGAAAATGTAGATCGAAAATGATGTACTCAGGCCCTTAATATTAGATTTGAATAAACAATTTCTTTAATGACTTTTAGGTGGATGGTGATACTGACGAACCTCCAGTTCAAGAAGATTTCAAACGCTGTGTCCGTGATAATATCCAACAAATAATCAATCAAAATATCACAACAAATCAGATGAATAACAGCAATAATAATAATAATAATGAGACAACTTTACAAGATTTGGAAACTGAACCGATTGATACAATAAGTAAAAATGTGAGTAATGGTCATACAATGATGGCCAATGGTGTTAATCATCTAGCCAATGGTCATGTTAGCAATAAATCGAAGCAATTAAATGGACATGTCAATGGTACAAATCATCAACAATATACGGTACTAAATGGTGATCGAAATTTGAGACAAATGTACAATGAAGTCAACTATATGGATGGACATATTTAATGATTCAAATCAAAGAAAATCAATGTGATTAAAATATAGATAGAGTGCCTTAAAATTGATTGAGTGTGCTAATTTTATTGTTGTTTCTTTTATAAATAAATACATAAAGAATGAGTATTCAAATCGGGTCCAATACAACAAATTTATTTTATATAGTCTATTCACCAAGAAGAGTAATTATTAAAGATATAAATATACATATAAGTAAATAACAAAGTAAGAAATAAAAACAACCGCAGGTCGGTAATATAACAGTGAATAAGTGGCAAATTATTGACTAGAGTGTAAATTTGATAATTAATAAAAATGCAAATAAAAAAGAAGATATTACGACACAAATTGAGAACACGGCACTTTTATTTAACACAATTTGCAATTTTAATAATAAATGAAAAATAAATAAAAAAATAATAAAAGTACCTGGTCTTTTGGAGTATTTTTGGAATCAACCAATCAATCGTTTAAAAATAATTATTATAAACAAATTGTTACAGTTCATTATTATCATAAAAATTGTTGATTTTACTTTATTGTGATAAGAAAATAGATAATTTACATTTTATTTGCAATATTCAACGCATAACCCTTAGTTAATTTAAGTTATTCCTTCTGTTGTTGTTACCATTTAGGTTGTAAAATTGTACAAGTATTTAAATAAAAAATGCAGTTTGATTGTTTGTTTTATTCATGAAAATTTGGCGAAATTGTAATATTTAATTTATAAAGAAGCCATCGGGACGTTAAAATCAGAACTTCAACAATTCGTTCTATAATCTCCTAAAATTTGATGATTAAATGATTAAATTCTCCCTCTAAACTCCTCGAAAGTTTATTTTTTCAATTTTTCTAGAGTTAATAAATTAATCTGATTCTATGTCGAAATTGTTGTTTAATCTAATTTATTTTGTCTTTCCCTTTGATTAATTGTTTACTATCGTTTCTATTAAATAACCCATTTATTATACAATAATTTGATTTGAATAAATTTTTGCAAAGTCTAGGTGGTATTAAGTAATCGAAATAGCTGTCCGTCAAGAGGGACCCACCTTAACCCAGACCTTCGCCAATCTAAGAACGAAAGAAGCGAAAGTAGATCACACACAAAATTCGTCAAATTCAACTCTTGTGCAATCTTAAAACAGTCGGTATAAAAGACAATGGAACACGAATCTAAAACATCAGTTTCTAGTTAAGCTAAATCCACTAAACAACTACAACAATTAGTAAAAAAATGGCATTCAAAGTAAGTCTTCTAGAATAAATATCAATAGAATTATGGATTTGTAATTGTTTGAATTTTATCTATTTTCTTGTACAGTTTGTAGTCTTTGCTGCCGTATTAGCTTACGCTAATGCTGGTTTTATCGCCGGTCCAGCCACCTACTCTGCGGCTCCAGCTGTTAGCAATGCTTATCTCCATCAAGCAACCGCCCCAGCAGTCGCTGTAGCTGCCCATGCTAGTCCCGTCGCCATCCACGATCCAGCTTACGGTAGTTCCCACCAAAGCGTCCTTCGTTCACTTGGCGGCAGTCATGCAGTGTCGCATTACACAAAAGCCTTCGACAGTGCCTTCTCTACTGTTCGCAAATACGATACACGTATCACAAATGATGCCGTTACTGTTGCCCATGCTCCAGTCGTTTCAACTTATGCCGCTCATGCCCCAGTTGCTGTAGCCCACCACGCTGGTCCAATTGTGTCAACTTATGCCGCTCAAGCTCCAGTTGCTGTAGCCCACCATGCTGCTCCAGTCGTATCCAGTTATGCTGCTCATGCTCCACTCGTTTCTGCACCAGTTGTTGCTAAAACTGCCGCTGTTGCCTACTCACCAGCTGCTGTAGCTTCTCATGTTACATTCAGCGGACTTGGTACTAGCTACGCCTGGTAAAAAAATATTGAAGACTTATTGTAACTATAGTTGTAATTTCTTATTTATGTAATAAAAGAATGTTAATTGAAACTGTTTTTTCTTTCGTTAAATCTACAGAAAGTGATTAAAAATAAATATTATTCGCTAATTGTAAGTTACAGATATAAATATTAAAGATGCTTTAAGATTTTTCTTTATTTAGAGCTCCTCTTGCACATGTTAAATTTTATCAAAATTGGAGAGGGACACTTGTACCGCAGACCTTGCGAGAAAGCTGTATACATGATTGCCTAACTACCAGGTGAAGATATTTTAAAATTTTATCCAAAGTAAATTCTATCCACTACTTCTATAAAAATTGGATAATTATAACTGTAATAATTAGAAAATGATTTGTTGGATAAATAAATATGTAAATAAAATTGATTTAACGCTAAATAGAGCGAAACCTTGAACTTTGACGGGAATCAACACCTGTCCACCCCATCGTCCTACTGTTTGAAGGACGATTGCCCCCAAAAATATTGATTATCCTGGAAAAGCGAACAGAAATCAACCCTTATACAGTTTCTTCAACGGCACACTGACACAGTTTTCCGTTTGAACAAACAACCCTCTCAACGAATCAAAAGGATTAAACAATGTCATCTGAAGCAAACGATGAGGTAAGTTCGATTTTTTGTTGTTTAATTAACCCCTAAAAAATTTTACTTTTTATAAAATCTTATATTAGAATACAATAATTGAAATTGAATAACACCCACGCAATTTGGCATCGAATTTTTCTTGTATTTTTAGATATCTGTCCCAGTTTTCCAATGACTATTCTTATAAATTTTAAATGTTTAAATATCAACTTTTATCAGTAATTATCATATTATCAATTTTAAAGAAAATCAAGGTATTTATCACTACGGACACTTGAACTTGACCTATTTTCACGACTAAACAACGGAACAATTAATGTTGACAATATAAGTGACCTTTATTTGATTTAACTACAATATAAAAATAGGATGATTAACGTTAGAATACAACAAAAAAAAACAAGCTAACAACGCTATTTTGTTGTTATTTCTTATTAAAACATTAATTTATTGGCAACGTTTCACCAATTTTCGCTTCTGTCCTTAGTAACGTTTTAGTTATTCTCGTCGACACCTCGCCGTAATAATCTAGTGATATTGAAAATTTTTGTTAAAAAAAATGGTGAGTTTTACCCTTTCAATCAATCCAATAAACGTCAAACAATTATGTGATGAGTTATCAAAATTGTATTTGAAAAAATTCGATTATTTTCAATCTACTTATTACGTAATCTGTTGCGAAATTGGCCGTTCTAGGCGTCTACACCCGAAATCAAAGTACCCATAATCTGGGTATTGGGCGGTCCTGGTTCTGGTAAAGGCACCCAATGCGAGAAAATCGTCGCCAAATACGGCTTCACCCATTTATCATCCGGTGATCTTCTACGCAACGAAGTCTCAAGTGGATCACCGCGCGGCAAAGAATTATCCGAAATTATGGAACGCGGAGAATTGGTACCGTTAGACGTTGTTTTGGATTTGCTGAAGGAGGCAATGTTGGCTAAATTATCCGAATCGACGGGTTATTTGATCGATGGTTATCCGAGGGAGAAGGAACAAGGGATACGTTTCGAAGAGAAGATACGGCCGGTTGATGTGGTTCTATATTTTGAAGCCAGTGAAAATACGTTAGTTGAACGATTATTGGGACGGGCGAAGACTTCCGGACGTGTCGATGATAACGAGGAGACGATCAAGAAACGTTTAAACACGTTCAATACGCACAATGATCAAGTAATTGAAGCCTATGCCGATAAATTGAAACGGGTAAATCACATTTTTATAATCTAAATTTGTTGTTTTTATCTCGGAAAAATTCCAGATTAATGCTGAACGACCAGTCGACGAGATTTTTGAAGAAGTACAAACTTATTTGAATCCTTTAGTAGTTTGTTCGTGCGTTCAATAAATTGAATTATTTAAAATGGGCTTGGTTTAATACTCAAAATTCGACAATGAAATGGATAAGCTCCATTTAAATGGAGAAAGTTATTAAAAATTCGCGATCTTAATAGAAATTTGTCGCAAAACAATCGAGAATTTAACTCCAAATTCATTTAAATGTTTCAGAATTGTAGCTATTTCTTAAATCAATCACTTAAAGTAAATTTTGTTGAATTTTCAAGAAATTTCAGGTAAATGGCACTTTAATTCATAAATTTCCCCTACAAACAAATTAAAAACGTGTCAATTTGTAATTTTTGGACGATTCTAAGCGTCGTTAAGAACAAAGACTGTTACAAGTGATAGTTCAGAAATTAAACATGAAATTTGACTCAAATAGTAGAATTTATTTAATATGGATTTAAGAAGAAAACATCTACATCTACTAAAACGTCGAAATTTACAATTTTTCACTATTTTCTTAGTAAAATTGGTCAAAATTCACCCTAGAGTAAATTATTTAGAATCGTCTTGATTCAATAAAGCACACTGGTCAATTCTCGACGACGAATTGTACAAATCATAGAATTCCTTTTGTTTCAAACACTGTCTTTTCTTTAATTTACCACGAATATTCTCACAATCAACATTTAGAATTTCTATCGTTAAATTCGTCGGTGATTCGGGAAATAATTCACAAATTGACGGTAAACGAATTCTACAATTAACCGTTCGCCAATATTTATCAACATCTAGAGTAACACATCGACCACTATGTTGGTGATAACGTGGATGTCCAGGACACCAGGAGCGATATTTTCGACAATCCAACAAATCACCAAGTGGTGTTTTAAATTTACCAACATCATCCAAATCATCTAAACCGATATAAGCTGATTTATACCAACCATCTAACGAATTTACTAAATTACTTATAGCTGAATTGCGTTGTTCTGTTGTAATATCAGCCAAATCACCACCGAGATTTTGACAATTCCATATAGCTTCAGTATAGTTCAATTTCGAATTGTAGGTAGTGAAAATGCCAATAGAACGGATACAAGTCGCATTTGTGGTAGCTAACATTAAAATTAATATAATAAAATTATAATAATTAACAATAACTTACAATTAAAATTGCCATAGGCGCTGTAATAATCGAATAGAGGATCCGGAATTAGAGTGCTACTATTCTTTTGTAGTTCCGGGCAATCGATTATTTGGCAATTCTTGATGAAACCGCGTATATTTCTCGCTTCTTTCGGGCTGTAATTAAAAGCGAATGCTCGTCTATCTCGGGCAAATTTCATACAATCTTTAACAGAATTTGTATCCTTGATTACCACCACTGGTAGTGTGGATTTGTAACAATTGCGGATTTTAAAATAAATTAAATTTGGTGTGTATTGATTACAATATTGTCGCGTTAAAATATTATTAATTAACAAATTAATTAAGTAGAAAATTAACATTTTTATTATTGCTAAAGAAACGTTCACTATAAGTGCTGATCAGATACGGATAGAATTCGAATTTTTTCGACCAATCCGGATGTTAATTAAAGTTAATTTTACGGTAGAGTTCTCTTCGTGATTAGAATTAATCACCGACTAGAACTATTTTAAATTGATTTTTTGACAATTTTTTAATGGAAGATCTTATAGTAAAATCCATTCATGTATAAAGTTTTAAATTTGCCAATTTTATAGTTATTAAGGGTGTATTTTGTGTTGCATAACTATGGTTTCAACTATAAATTTGTAAGAGGAAATTTTCAAATTTGGCGCCTAATAGAGACAACATAACATAGATCTATACATGGCGCTAAATTCCAAAATTGTGAGGCATGAATTAGCAGGCAACCAAAATTACTTCTACAGGCGAGTATATTTTTAGAAAAGAAAACCAAAGCATTGGATTTTTTTAAGAAAATTGTGTCATAGGTTGGTAAAACTTTCAAATCAACATGACCTAGAAAATGACGCACAATTATAATCAAAATATTAATTAAAATAATGGTCATAATACTGAAAATAATGGTGAAAGTGGTTTGTTCAACTTAGAAATGAAGGGTGGGTGACCCAAACCCCCATCTTTTATGATATTTACCCACCTATTTTGTATCTATCTCTAGCTAACTTGCATCTACTATCTCACTCTGTATTTCTCAAATGATCCCAGTAGAGTGTCCAAACCTGTATATTGGTTACTATTCTAGTTGATTTTGGTTTATAAGGTTGCCAGACCTGCAGATAACCTTAAAATAAGAAAAACATTATGCTTATTTGTTGGATTCTTGTTGCTTTTAAAAATATGTGAAATTTAACAATAATTGTAGAAAAATTATAATTTTGCTCTACTACAAGAAAAATTGTAACGTATACCTAATTTTTCTAGTGAATTTTGATTGATTAAGTTGTTCAAACAACAATTCCACAAGTTTGACAAGTTGTTTTTCAGCATAATTGTTTCTAATTATTAATGAATTTAGAATGGATATTGGCGAATTATTAGATTATAAGGTAGTTGTATTTATTTATTTTCTTAAATTTTTGTTATAAATTAAAGTATTTTTAGCCGTCGCAAGCTGTAAAACGTCCATTAGAAACAGGTTCAACAACAACAAATGCAGAATTAGACGATTCAGAACGACAGAAAAAACTACGTCGGATCGTCCAAGATAAAGCAAATAAATTATCACAACAATCACATAAAACAACACCAGCCGTTCAAACATTAGACGACGAGTTAACAGAGGAGGAACGTCAGGAGATTTTAAAATTTGTTGAAACCGAACAGACGCAAGTATGTAGAACGAACTAGAAATTTGTTCATTTATTTGTAAGGAATTGAACTAATAATTATTTATTTTTAGGGTGAAGTAATTGATGAGGCGACAATAAAACGAATCGTTTTAAATTTCGAAAAACGCACATTAAAAAATCGCGAGATGCGCATAAAGTTCCCCGATTCACCAGAAAAATTCATGGAAAGTGAATTGGAATTACATGAAATCTTACAAGAAATGCGAATCTTATCAACAGTGCCCGATTATTATCCATTATTAATTAAATTACAAATAATACCGAGTATTTTAGAATTATTATCGCATGATAATACTGATATAGCTGTTGCTACAATTGAATTACTACAAGAATTAACAGATGTCGATATATTGCATGAATCTGAAGAAGGTGCTGAAGCATTGATAGACGCATTGTTAAATGAACAAATTATTGCATTATTAGTACAAAATTTAGAACGTTTAGATGAGAATATTAAGGAAGAATCAGATGGTGTACACAATACATTATCAATTATCGAGAATTTAACCGAATTACGCAGTGATATATGCAATGAAGCATCAAAACAAGGTCTATTACAATGGCTATTGAAACGCTTAAAAGTTAAATCACCATTTGATCCAAATAAATTATATGCAAGTGAATTATTATCAATTCTATTACAAGATAATGAACGTAACCGTACTGTATTAGGTGAATTAGATGGTATCGATATTCTACTACAACAATTGGCATTTTATAAGAAACACGACCCGAATAGCGCCGAAGAACATGAATTAATGGAGAATCTATTCAATTGTTTATGTAGTTCATTGATGGTAGTATCGAATCGTGATCGTTTCTTAAAAGGTGAAGGTCTACAATTGATGAATTTAATGTTGCGCGAAAAGAAAACCTCCCGTAACGGATCATTAAAAGTCTTAGATTATGCAATGTCCGGCCATTACGGCAAAGACAATTGTAATAAATTCGTCGATATTTTGGGTTTACGTACAATATTTCCATTATTTATGAAAACACCGAAGAAGAATCGTCGTAAAGTCTTATCGGCGGAGGAACATGAAGAACATGTCACCTCGATTATTGCATCGATGTTGCGCAATTGTCGCGGTACACAACGGCAACGTTTAATTAGTAAATTCATTGAAAATGATTATGAGAAAGTTGATCGTTTATTGGAGTTGCATTTTAAATATTTGGAAAAAGTTGAAGCTTTAGATGCACAATTAGATGATGATGATAATGAAGATGATGATGATGTTGTTTATATGAAACGTCTAGAGGGTGGTTTATTTACATTACAATTGGTTGATTATATTATTTTAGAGGTGTGTGCAGCCGGTCCGGCTAGTATTAAACAACGTGTCTTGGAGATTTTGAATTTGCGTGGAGCTTCATTGAAAACAATCAGGCATATTATGCGTGAATATGCCGGCAATTTGGGTGATGAGGGTGGTGATAAAGAGTGGCGTGATCAGGAACAACAACACATTCTACATTTAGTCGATAAGTTTTAATTTATTTGATTCTAATGGAAATCTTTGGAAAATTTGGCATTTTTAACACAAAGTCTTAAAATCTTAATCAATTTCGTTTCATTTTGAAAATATTCCAACATTCTAAATGGTCGAAATCCAAATTCTACTTACTACTTTATCGAGAGTACGACTGGGTATTGAATTGGAAGTTTACAATTTTTGATTACCACAAATTTAATTGTAATAGCTTTATTTTTAAGTTACATTTAGAACAATATTAATCCAACGTAAAGATTGATTAGAATACATTTTTTTGTACATTTTAATATTATTTGGCCTCTCGTTTAGAAAGTCATCTCGACATTTTTGACAACGTTAGTAAAATCCACCTTTGATGGTATCAAATAGAACGCCGGTGCAACTTTCTTACCACAAAGACACTGACAGCCCATCACCCAACTATAAGAACCTAATTTCGAGTTACATTTAGGACAATACAATTTACCATCAACCGTTGATTGAACATTATTCATCCAACTCAACGGTTCAGTAAAATACATCTGTTTACACACTATTTTATGATTACTATTGTATTGTTTATGCGTCAATAGATTTGATTCGGTGGCAACAATCCGGCGGCATTTCTTACAACGGTAAACATTCGGCTCTGGTTGGGTTTGTATCAATGCCGGATCCGATTTGATCAAATCCATAAATTTTTGCGGCAGAATCTTGACTTGTTTCACATGATTTGCTGCTATTACTAAACGGAATTTCTTATAATTCGGCTCGTTTATATCTAACTGATAATTCATTTTATTATAAAGATGCAATTGGGCAACAAATCCGCTATTTGGGTGTACAATTGAGCGTTTCTTACGGACCCGTTCGTACGCTTCTTTATAGTCCAATTGGTATTTTCTCATTAGATAAGCGATTATAACTGTTGCACTACGCGATACACCGAAATAACAATGTACTAAAACTACCCCATTGTTCTGCAGTATTCTATCGATAAATTCGTACGTTTCAGGTAGATAACTCAAGATATCTTCGCTTGTTTGGTCCGATAATTGTATGAATTTTATTGTTAAATGTTTCAATTCGGTGATTTTTCTCGGTAATGGGCATGTATCTAATGTTAGAATATGGGTGATTTTATATTGATTTAGAACATCGACATTTTTTGCTGCTGATAACGAGCCCAAATATAGATTTTGCTCAATTTCATCAATACTAATTGGACCATAAACGAAATCATCTCTATGTAGAATATCCATCATTAATATCGATAAATATTTTAGAACAAAAATACCACTATTTATGTCATTTATTGACTTGTCGGTGATAAGCTATACCAACTGTTGATATAAGAATCCACTAGAGAAATAATTCGAGCTACGATTAGCTGACTGTAGAGTTGATTGTCTATACAGGATGTGTCACGATGATAGGCCGTTAGAGAGAAGAAATTTCAATTAGGAAGCTTCTCAAATTTGCTTCGATTCAATCAATTTTTCTCAAATTATTCTGGCACTAATATTACAATCGACGATTTGGTGCCGACCAACATACAAAAAAGCAACAAAATGATTTTTTCAACAGTACCAAATTATGATAAATAATAGAAATTATGTTATTTATTTATAATTTATATCGTATTTTAGGCTCTGAAAAATATTATGAATTGAATGATACTCCTATTAAAGATCATCTGTGGAATTGTGGACTATTTGCCAAGTCAATAATGTAGTTTACAATTAATTTTTAATTATAGCCTTAACCTGTAGACTAGATGACATACAAAATTATTAAATAATTGATATTCTTATTGTCTTTCTCTTCATTTAAATGCTTTTATGGAAACAAGTTGAAATCGTTAATTTTCTAGCTTTCAATTATAATTTCTGTCGTGTAATTAACAATAATTAACCTTGTTCGGTTTCTTGAGAAAATTATAAAATCGTGGGAAATTCTCAATATGTTCCTCCTTCTAATTAATTCTAACTGAATTAAAATCGGTTCAGTTTAACGCAAATCGTCGAGATGGTCACAAGCGATATCAAATCGCATGTAAAAATCATCTTATTCTATCTAAAAATGGTTGGCTTATGGCCTAATTCTGACAGATATCGCCCGTATAGTTTCTCCAAATTTTGGATCATTTTCTGTTCAATTGCAGTCGGCTTTCTATTCGTCCTACCACAAGTGATCTCTTTAACGTTATCCTCAAATAACTTGGAAATATTTATCTCTACCATGTATGTAATCACGTCAGAATTGAACGGAACACTTAAGGTGTGCTTTTTTATCGCAAATTTACCATTAATCAAATCGATTATGGGCCGTTTCGATCAAGAAATGTATCAACCGAGAAACGAGCATCAGAAGATGGTGATGATGAAATTGTTTAGACCGTGGACGATTATGCGGATAACTCTATTGGCTTTTGGATATATATCGGTGTTCTCATATGTTATTATTGGATTTATCAATCGTGAATTACTCTTCAAGGTCTGGTTACCATTTGATCAACACAGAGTCTATTGGGTATTGTTCGTACATCAATCTTTCAGTCTTTATTATTTGGTAATGGTTAATGTTAATATTGATGGATTTTTCCCTGCTTTGATGGTCTATATTGCCAGTGATGTGAATTTGTATGCGATAATCTACGGAATATTCACGATTTTACACGGGAACGTTTAGAGAAAGATTCCAATAATCGTGTATTCAAAGATGACGTGGTAATTAATGAATATAATAACAGTTTAAAAGTGATCGTTAAACACCATCGTGCTATTTTAAAGTAATTTGAATTAATTAAAAGCATTAATTTATTAATTAAAACAATTCAATTATAGATTAGCTGATGATGCCAATGTAATCTTCACATATATTGTCGCTATCCAACTTTTTACGAGTATTTTAACGATTTGTATGACAATGTTTCAGTTATCTGTGGTAAAAATTCTTTATCTCATCATTTATTACCCAAAAATTAAATTGTTTGTCGTAGTTGGAACCGTTATCTGGTGATTTTTGCAATTTAGTCATCTATCAGTGGTGTATGTTTCTCGAAATTCTATTGTACTGTTGGTGCGGAAACGAAGCTATGCTCTCTGTAAATTTTTACAACAATTATTCTGAAAATTTAATTGGATTTCTTGTTTGTATAGAGTTGTAAGATACCACTGGCTGCATACGAATCTAATTGGGTTCCGACAACCTTAGAATTCAAGAAGAATTTGTTGTTTTTTATTGTTAGAACACAAACACCGATTAAATTATATGCAATTCGATTTTTTGAATTATCATTGGTAACGTTTAGTAATGTATTGACTCAATTTTGTTTTAATTGGCTAATTTGCTAATTAATTTCGATTCTTTGTAGATTTTACAGATGTCTTGGTCATATTTCACTTTACTACGTCAAGTTTGCGACAGAAATGAGTGAAGAAGAATTTTTCTTGCAATTTAAAAGAACGAAAAAATTGTTACATGCAATAAGTACAATTAGTAGTCGTTGTAGAAGAATTAATTACACTTTCTATATTCGTTATCAGTTATCACCAGTATTTTGTCACATTTAGTAGTAAACCAATAAATGAATTCACGAGCAAGAATGTTTTATTGTTCTCCAATAAAAATTTAGCAAATTATTGAAGTGATGGATTAAGTTGCGATTTTTCAGTAGCAATGATCGCTACTACTGCTACATTTGGTGTACTATAGGCAACCAACTATTAGTGTATAATACAAAAAAAATATTTCGCAAACAATATACCAAATAAATGTGTATAAATAAATAAATAAAATACGTAAATACGGATTTTATTGTTTTATAATCATTTTTAATCAATTAATAAGGGTTTGTTGTAAATGGTAAATTTCTTCCGGTAGATTTTCACGGAAATATTTCTTGGATATTTCCGAATAATTTGTATACGTATCGATAAAATTTAATACCCAACCAATTTCTGGCGGCAATTCAGTTGTTTTATTACTAAAAATATAACCATTGATAACGAAATGTTTAAATAATCGATTATACAGGGTGAGCCAAGAGGATGCCCACCTCTTGGATCACGCTGTAAACATACCTTAGAGTGGATCTTGTAAGTTGTGTAATATAATTTGTTAATAATTTAAGAAAATTTTCATTGAAATCACAATGAAATTGTTTAATCAATGTATGAACAGCCACAGCAAATGCTGTACCATCTATCTGTTCCGAAATTTTCTTCTGCAGATTCGCTAGAATTAAATAAATGTTCGAAATTAATTTAAATAATTCAACTCAAGTGTCATGGACAAGATATAAACGTAAGTTTTTTTATTAAAACAGCGGGAATTCACCTCAAATTTGGCCATAGCTTCAGTGAATAGAGTCGTAACTTGCTTTATAATTTATATAAACATATATTGAAAAAAACGGTGTAGTAATAGCGTAGCTTTCTTCGGACACATTAATAAAATGTGAAGTAAGCACGATACTACATAATCAATGGCGCAACTGTGAGATGGAATACCACTTGTACATACCAGGATTTTTCAAAATGAATAATCGATGTAGATGAGCAATCACAAAAACAAAAATCGTTATAGAATGTTCTAGATTGAATCGTGTCGTAATATAAATTTTATTAAATGGATTATTTAAACCAGCATAATCGAAATATGGTGATAATGTTGAAAATAATTCTTCACTAGGTGTATATTGGCCATGTGTAACATCCAAAATTAGTGCCCTAAAAATCGAAAAATAAATAAAATAAATATTTTATTTCACAATTGGCGATACTTTTATTTTTAATCATAACTTGCTTTAGACTTTATTAATTTTCATATTTTTAATGGAAAATAGCGGCCGAACCAAGCTACGACTCATCAAAAGTATGAAATACAGTTGTAAGTTATTACTTTAGATCATAAATAATTAACTGAATTAAGTTACGACCTATGAAAAGCATGGCCAATTCTGAGTTGAAATGTTGTACAAATAAATAAAACAATCAAACTCACTTATTTAAAGATCGCAATGATGCTTCTAGATTTTTCGCATTAAATCGACATGATTTATTCAAATGATAACCAATTAAATTCCGTAAAAGTTGCAACTGTCCAATAGTTAGCATACAATCTAAGAATTCATTCCATATTTTATTTGTACGATTTATGCAATTTTGATAGAATTTCATTAAATTTTGTTGTTGTTGTTGATTATCATCAATATTTATTTGTTGAATTTCTTTTCTTATATTTGTTAAAACATTATACCAAGTCTCAATATTTTTATTCTTGTGATTACTATTCTCTAAATAATTATTATAGATTTTTTGTAAATTTGATACAATCATAAATGAAAATAAACGATCCAAACCAACCAATCCGGATATTTCTAAAGCTGACGCTATTAAATTCATTGTTTCCTTATTTATTATTGTTTTATGTGTTTTAATATCGTACCATGAAGCGAACTGTTCAATATAAACGGATTGTCTGCAAAAATATTTGAACTATAAGGATGGCGATTCATTCAACACTTTATGACTTGATTTACTAATGTAATTCAGCTTAAATAAATCAATCAATTACCTTGGATCACTCAATCGAATAATTTCCCTAGCTAAACGCCCAATAAAATTAACACTAACACTATCAATGGATTGATACGTTGGTATTGGTACATAACGATTTTGGTAAATACTCTCCCACGTATTGATTTTAATACGTAAAAACCGATTACACTCCTGTTCAACATGAAAATTAATCAAACGCTTAATCTCGTCTTGCCATAATTTCCAACCATTTATATTCATATAATCTTGAATTGATTCAAACGATTGTTTATAACCGACCATCAATTGACTTAATTGTTGTAATTTCAATTCAAAATCATTCATGCTTTTCGTATTATTGAAAACTAATTGTGTGTGTAATGATTTTGTTATAAATTTTACTAATTCTTGTCGTATACCATCTTCAAGTAATTGTTTTGGATCTAAACAGATTACACCAACTAAAGTTTGTTTCATTAATAAAATACCTTGACTTAAATTCGATATTGAATTGATTAATTCCGAATATTGATAACGTTCGTTCAATTGGGCGTAATCTTTTAATTTATGTTTGTCTAAACGTGTCGGTAGGTCCTTTAAAATATTCGTTTGTAAATCGATAATTTTCGATAATTTCATAAATATCATTATTGGTATAATTTGTAAAACTCGACGTATATAAATCTCTAATTCACCACTATAATATTGCGATACTGAGATTAAATCATCGTGATTTTGTGATTGATTCAAACGTAATAATGGTATTTCTAAAGCTGATGATAATTTCACGAAAACTGCGCGTAATTTTTTGATTAAAATCGAATCTTTCTCGATGCCTTGCTGCATGATTTCTGTAAAATTCTCAATAATCAACCAGGCATAACTTAAATCAGCGATTATTTGGAGATTAATTAAGAAATCTTCTTTTATATTTTTCATTATTAACAACATTAAATTTAAACTTTTTCGAGTATCGTATAATAATTGTAAAATTTGTAAATTATGATTTAACTGATGGAATTCTTCGACTTCTTCTAAAGCTTGTAATAATAGCACAATTTTACGATTATCAAAAATTTCAACATTATTAATTTGTTTAGCTATTTCAATAAACCATTCCTTCAGTTTTTTGTTATTATCAATTAAACCAATCTGTGATAATTCCAACAAATTTTTATAACTTTGGTCCTTTAAACTGTGCCATTTCTCATCTTTATTGTGCAATAATTCTTTATAGATTTCTTTTATAATCAACTCCAATTGGGCTGTATTTAATAACAATTTAAATACGTAGATTTTCTCATATTTTAATTCGTTTATTATAAAATCCCGCAATTGTTTACAACGTTTATTCTTTTCTTGTTTTAATTGTGTCGTATGCAACATTAACCAACGGATAGTTAAATTACAATCGCGTAATAAATTCAACAAATTTTGTATATCTTTCAATACACTTTCATCGGTTAATATACCTTCTTTTAATTTCATATTTGTTGATTTGATTAATTTAACTAAATCCTCTTGGAAATTTTTCGATAATTGTTTAATATTTTGTATTTCTATTGTATTATTTAGAGCTAAACGTGCCGCTTTAAAATTGTCCCAACGTTCAATTAAATTCACCGTATAGCCCATATAGATTGATAAAATCCAATTATCTGGGAAATATTTATCGACAATTTCACGCATTATTGCCGATTGTGTGTGAAGAATTGTTGTATTAAAATATAGACATATATACAACATTGATGATTGTGTTGATAAGGCTATTGTACGATATTTTGGTAATTGATAAATGTTTAATTGTTGATAAATGTCATCAGAACGTAGATGACTGATTACCATTTCAATAAATGTTGATTTGATTGGTATACGTCTATAAATAAACAAAACAAAAGTTTTAGAATAATTAAAGCTATATTGTCGTAGATTAGTTCATACTCTACAAGCATTAAAATTTAAAAACATTCAACTAGATGGTGCAAATTATCAATGATACTCACTTGAAATAATCTTCCGGATAATTATTTGGTCGTTTTGTTGAATTGTAACCAGTATCACGTAACAATTTACAAATGTCATCGATTCGACTTTGTGTATCACTACGTTGTGGCGTATAACGATAATATGAGACTAGTAAACGTTCACGTATTGGTCCATCGATGTATTCATCAATCATTAACAACATTAATCCATATAAATGCAACGATTCACACTAGAAAAATGAAGTTTAAACAAAGAAAATCACGATCGCTTAAACAATTAAAAAACAAATTCGAAATTCAAGTGTGAACCAATCCAAGACTACATGTTCAAATGTACGACCAACTAACATTGTATAAATCAAGACTAGACTTACCAATAATTGTTTACCCTCTAAATCAATAAATATTGTTTCCAATGTTTGTTGAATATAAATACCATCATCTAAATCGTCTAAAAATTGATTTAAATCAATCACATATATATGAATACTTTCAAATAATAAATAGAAACGATTGATTATTTCTAAATGATTATCACGAAATTCATCATCTAAATCGTGTAGCAATTGTGAATTTTCAATTTTCATATTCTGTTGTTCTTCAATTTTAAAATAATTAAAATCCATTACAATATCACTATATCTTTGTATATCGTCTTTTGTTGATAATCTAAAAATATTTATAAATAAATCCAATTATTATTGTTCGGATAATTATTACCTGTATTTTGTTGGAATGTAGTCTTTCAGGCGTAATATTTCAGCAATAATTGCATTGCCGCGTGCAACTAGATGTAAGATTGTTTGACCACATAAATTATTTTCAGCAAGAAAATCCGGCATTTTGATAAATTAATGGAATTTTCTACGTCAAAACAATTGGAAAAAAACTGAGGTTATGTTGATATGTCAAAATACTCAAAATAGAAGGAAGTTATTATTGTCGGTATCAATAGATGCACTAAAATGCATCCATCTATGCAATTAATTTAATAAATAAATATTTCAATGAAGGTTAACACAAAATTGACAACACAGATAAGTTACTGTAACGTATACTGTAGTCCTGTAGTGATGCATTGAGATTTCTGTTAACAGGGATAGCAGTTATGAGTAGCTGCTATCGCAACTTTACGATCCCAAATATTTCCAAATTTATACGACCATAGTTCCATCAAAAATCGTGAAATCTATCAATTTACCGACAATTATTAATTCGTAAAAATTATGTGCTTCTTTCCCCACCACCCATGAGGTAAAGCACTAGGTGCGTTTTTTTATAGTGGTATCCCTGTAGGCCTAATCCACTATAGTAGTGTTACTTGATAATTACCTGAAACAAATTAAAAATACCTATAAACTAACAGATAAACACAAAACAACACAACATTAACTCGCTCAATTGTGTTAGTAAGTTTCATGTAATAGGAATGGCCATTCCCCGGGGAAGGATAATGGGAAGTTTCAAGGGATTGAAGCTGATGACGCTGGCAGACAATCTGAAACACAAGAAACATATCGTTATAAATACAGTGCATGAAAATACATGCATAAATGTTCTTAAAAAGAAACGTTCAAATTTGATAAATACATACAAAAAAATTACCTGAAACAAAAATAAAAAATTATTACGTGTACACTTACCTAAATTTTACACAAACACACATACACTTTAACACATTTTTTTTCGAAACCGCGAATAACTCAACTCCAACAATAAAAAATGTGAAGGAGTTGCTGAAAAAATTCGCAATCGGTGGACGCTGTCACTCAAAGCATCAACACCTTTTAAAGTTTGAAATGTCCACCATTTTGTTGAAGATTTAAAAGAAAACCTGTATCTAGGATACCAATGACAATATTTAGAGAAAAAAGACGATGAAGATTCCTTTTATAATCACAGAAAATTGTCGTTCGTTGAGTTGATAAGGCCTACAAAATCCAGCGATGATAATGAGGAGATTTAAAGGAGAAAAATGTGGGGTTCCTAATTCATAATCAAGTACCTAACAAGTTCCCTATATGCCTATTGAGTACCTACAATAGCGTATTATTGATTACCGAATCAAAGTTTCCTATTTTATATACCGTTTTTAAATGTAAAAATGTAATTTGAGATATCCCGACTTCGAATTTAAGTTTGAGATTTCGATGTAAATCAAAACAGTACTTACCCCACCGCTACAACGCCTCCTGTCCCTCGCTGTTCGGACCTACTGTAATAAGACAGAAAAAAAATCCGTTAGTAATTGAAAAATAACTCAACTTAAGAGATAATTTTTATTATGATTGTTCAAGTATTTCAACTTACCCTTTCGTTGACTTCTTATCGCCCAAATCCAAGGGATGCCTTACTGCTCCTCCGTCCAAGTTGGCACCAACACTAGCACTAACACTTTAGTTTAAAAACGCCCGTAAATTTATTGTTAAATTTAACAAACGGAAGCACCAACACTTTGTTTTAAAAATCGCGATACTTTTTTATTAAATTTTATAAACGATAACACTTCAACGTTGACAAAAGACGAGGCACTTTGTTTTAAAAAATAGGTGAATTTATTATTAAATTTCAGCAACGATAACACTTAAACAATAAACGAAATTCGCGATTTTCAGAAACGGTCTTAACAACTCGACGGTCAAAATTCAACGATTCAACGGACTAAAAGACAGGCACTGACAAGATTCGAAAAGAACGTTAAGTAATCATTCCTTTGTTGTATTCTTATCAAAAATTCGAAAAAAAAACTTGCCTGGACATACGTACGTGTTATCTTGTCGTTTTTACCTCCAAAAAACAAGATAACTATAAAATTACTGTCTAGAATCTAATAAATTTTGTAAATAAGAAATTTAAAATGTTTAAATATTTTGCTTTTGCGGTGAATTCTACCAAAGTTACAACTATTTTAAAGTCTAAATAATTTGAAAATTGGATAAAACTGAATGAATTCTCTTCCTCGACAATTCAGCTTCAAAATTATATGAAAAAATTCAATTAAACTTTATCAACAGATTTTACTAAAATTTGTAAAAATTTGCTCATCTTGCTTGAAAGTTGTTTCTTCCATAAAAGTACTGGTAGTTTGAATAAACAACAATTACAAAATTCATAAATTTATTTTATAAAAAATTCAGTCTAACAATAAATTCTGTACAGTTTCTATCCTTGTTCTTCCACCACATATTCGTGTATTGGAGGAACTGTTTTCTTATCAATTACACATTTCTTATTGAAATAAATTACCATCAATCAACAGTAATATTTCAATTCTTTAACATTTGTTCATGTGAACCATAAATTTGAATATTTTCCAAGTCTTCTAATGGAAAATCTAAATGTTGACTACAATAAGCTTGACACATCATCAGTAAAGTTTTCCTAAATTCAATTAAATTAATTCAGTATTATAATTGCTTAAAAAATGGTTACCTTCTCATTTCAGATGTAATCAAGCAACTGCTGCTAATAATGTCGGCAATTTCGGTATAATTCTAACATTTTTTCTACCAATCGTTTCAGATATTAGCTAACGATAATTTCAATATAGGATTACTAAAATATCAATATTATTTTTGACAACCAAAGCGTAATAAAGCGTTATACTTATAGAGGGCTTGTTCGTTATCAGTATTGAAGATTAAATATAAAGCTTCAACTTCTACTCTATCTTCAATTAGTTTCTCGTTATGTATATTCATTTCAGGAATTACAATATAGTTATTCAATAGTTGATCGTAACAATCATAGTAGCTTAATAATTTCTTTAAACGCTCCTGCTGTAAATGATTCCTGTCAAGAACTGAATCGAAATTATTGATTTCTACTATACTGCATGTGCATCAGTTGGAGTAAACTTATCTATCTAACGATAAATTCTGAATAATCATATCCTATCCGATTGAGCGTAATCTATCTGCAATAAATTCGTATTTTATGGGCCATAATAATAGGGCAACAACTACTCTAAAAAATAATATTCAGTGTTATTAAATGTTGTTATTAAGGGTTGTTGTAGATTACTCGAATAATAAGTAGGTGATTGTTTTTGATAGAATTTCAGGTAGTTGTAAGTTATTTTCATTGTCTAATGATTTCAGAGCAACAGACGATTATCTTCAGCACCTGCTCCCATTTCCAATATATGCAATAATTTCTCATTTTAACGGCTATTCTTAAAAATAAATTATTTTTGGAGGCAAGTAAACATAACCTCAATCTTATATTTTCATTTCTTCTTTACGACACATTTCCATACATTTTCCTATGATTAAAGTCCCAAATTTTTCCATTTTTGGTAAATCAGCATTCAGCAATAGCGAATTTTTCGAAAATAAAATTTTCAAATCGTAAAAATTTGAGGTTATCGAATTGCAAACTATCAAAATTTTAGCAACAAAGATAGAAAATACGAGTCTAATATATTAAAAAGAGATAGATATAATACTGCGAGAATTTCACCAAACAAGATTTGTGTTTGAGACGTTGCCGGCTCTAAATGCCAAAAATCCGTAGATTTTTATTTATTTTAGAATTTATTCGTTGTTTTATAATTCCGAGGGTTATTTTAACTATTTTAACTGAATCTTGATCTTAAAAGAGCACTTTTAATGCGTTGTTGTTTCAATTTGTACCAAATAAGATTAAATTTGTTTCAAAATTACTAAAATTTGTATATTTTGTAAATAGAATTTGTTGAAAATTAAAAGACAAAAAGAAGAGTAATTAATAATAATTTTATTCGAACAATCCTTATTTTATAGCAAATGACTTCATAACAACAAAACAGTACAATTTAGACTAGAAGTTTTGAAGATTATGAGGGTGCAAATTTAATGAGGAACTACAAAAGCATCGAGGTAATTAGAAATAAAAACAGTGGTTAAATTATAGGATAAATTAATTCAGTAAACGCGTTAGAGTTGAAAACAGTAGTTACATTTGGGATAATTTGTGTTGATCATTGAGGTTTATCTAATATTTACGATGCTAAATAATTGTAAAGTTGGAAATAAAACGACCGTAATATAACTCAATATTATAATAATAATAATAACGCTCTTATTCGTTTGAACACAAAATAAAGACTGAACTTGAACTAACGAAAACAAGGAATACAAAATAAAAATAGAACAAACAACTAGTGTAGGTTGAAGACGCTTAGTTAGCAGTCTCTGTTCATGGTTGTTACGGACGCATAAATAATAATGGTGGCGACATTATTCTTTACAATTTAGAATAATATTATCGTGGTTCGTAATCAAATCATCCCTTAATGTTGTTTAATTATTATTTAAAACAAGTACGGTGATATTTTACACCTCTAATAAATAAATCCTAGAATATGTTTGTCCACAAGTTGAGAATTACTCTAAATTTATTAAAATTATCCAAAAGTTTGTATAAAATCAGAGTAAATGTTTTTGTTATGGTAAAATATGCTCTTTTTTTCACTTCACAACTCCAAAATTGAAGAAAAACAGTCGTATTTCCTTAAAATCTATTGAAAAGAATTACTAGAGGAAAAACCTGATGAAAAATCAGTGAATATGGCAACATTGCATTTTGACTCGAATTGTCAATTCTTAATTTACGTCGACTCAACCTAACCTCAAATAACAATACAATGTTGCATAATAATGAAATAATTCAAATAAAACAGTTTTTCACATCGCAAAATATAAAATTGTCTGATGTATGGTTGGAGAGTTGTATAAAATGGTGTAAAAATGAAGTATTAACAAATAATTATACACAATCTCAAGTCTACGAACAATGGTTATTGCTAGATTTACGCGATGTAGAATTGGAAATTTTACCTAAAAACCAATCGTTAAAGACTCATTTCACATTAACGGATATTTATTGTTTACAATTGACGGAAATTATCGATATATCAAAACTGACATTGTGACAATTACAGAATGTACGCAACAAGAATGATCCATTGAAAAAACAATGATCATATCGATGAGAAGATTGACAGTAAAAGTATGTTGCAATTGGCATTAACTGATGGTGTGTACACGAGATACAACCTTTTGAATATCGAACAATACCAATGTTGAATGTTAATTTAATGCCAGGCGTGAAAGTACGTCTTATTGGACCAATCACTGTACGTCGTAGTCGATTATTATTAGAATCTCATAATATTAAAATGTTGAATGGTCATGTTGAGGAATTGCTAGTAACAAATGCTGCCGAGAATGTTTTAGCGAAACATTTGAATCTAACGTTGAATCCAAATTGACAACAAATTGAACAGACTGCTATTGTTGAAGAAGCAAGAATTGAGCCGACTAGAAATGCACAAGACGGTTTCAATCAACGACAATCAATTACGGAAGATGACTTACGGATGACTGCGGAAGAAATTGATTGTTTACTTCAAGCTGAACGAGATTATTTAAATAAGAATCCCGCTAGTATTCAAGTTGTAACAACAGTGACAACAAATGCATTAGATGATGATTTCTTTGATGATATCGATATTGATACTCATGTAAATCAAGTTGATAAAATCGTTGACAACGATGATCATAAGAAACAACAACAGAAACAAGAAACAACATCCAATTTGATTACAATTAAAAAATTGTTGGAGAATAAGAATTGTATTAGTCGTAGACTATTTAAGATTATAGCAAAATTCAAAGGGATCGCTGAAAAGATTACAACGACTGAATAGGAATATAGATTAGTGATAAAAATTGAAGATGATAAACAGAATACAATTGATGTTAAAATACATTAAATAGTGGTATTATAACGAATTTCGCTGGCTATTGTCCATCAGCATTAGTTAGTTTGAAAAGTAGTGTTGTACACAAGGATCCAGTTGCCACAGAGAAAGTTTTAAAGGTACTTGAAACTTATCAGTAACTTGTACAAATCATAATAATAGCTAGCAATTTTTCAGGCTTTACAAAATATCAAAGATAAAACAGTGGCAATTGATATTTTAGAAATACACAACATCGTCAACGATATCAACTGTGCGTTGTTTTGTAAATTTTGTTTGAAATTGTTTATAATTTTGATAAAATACAAAAATGATGTATACCTAACGGTTATACACAAGCATATTTTGTGTTGCATAAATTAGTATATTTTGTATATAGCGTTGCCAACGCAACGGTATCAAATTTGAATAATTTGAAAAAGAAAAACGTAAACATTGAAATAGAGTAAAATATTTATCAATTCTTATATACATAGATTGTTTAAAAAAAAACGGTTCCGATTTAAAAATTTCAGTATATCAACTAAAAATGAGACCGACCGATCGACCACTTGCAAGTGGTACCAGTTCATTTATTAAAATTTTAAATTACTCTAAATTCCAATTGTTAATGCGTAAATAAATGAAATAAATTTCATTACGTGCCACACCTTCATAAATATCAAAATATAAATGTTCTTGTATTATATTTAATAAAACCTTGTCGTTTATAAGGGCGTTTTAATAACGATCGGCCAATTCATTCCCATTCATATAATCACGTTTCGTTACCAATGTCATCTTTAAATCTTTTCTATAATAAGAGTCCTGTTCAGGACCGAATCGTTTCATTAAATTGATTGCTTTGTCTGTATGTCCATTATAAACTAACTCTAAATACATGTGAACAAGTACCGGATATAAAATCATTCCCAATTCATGCTTAAATACAAAATTCTCAATACCATATAAGATTCTTCATATGTTTCAGGATCACCATCACTTTTGTAATCAGTTAGCACACTACTAACATCGGAATTTTGCTGTAATTGTCTATCTTCAATATTATTCGATATGTTTGCTTCTTTTCTTACAATTAGTAATTCTTCAATTCTTTATAGAAATTGTTCATTTTAAAAACTGCTAATTGATCAGACCATTCAGGAAACTTACCTTGAGGTTATATTTTTTCAACACCTGCAATACGGCCGCTATTTGCGACTTATCAATACCATCACCCATCTTTTCAATTGATTTAATTCTAATTTAATAAAATTATTGCCGAGAAACGTAAAAATTTGAGGTTACGAAAATTGTAAACTGTCAAAATTCTAGTAACAAAGATAGAAAATACGAATCTAATATATTAAAAAGAGATAGATATAATGTTGCGAGAATTTCACCAAACGTAATTTATTTTTGAGACGTTGCCGGCTCTAAATGCCAAAAATCCGTAGATTTTTATTTACTTTAGGATTTATTGTTTGTTTTATAATTCCGAGGGTTATTTTAACTATTTTAACTGAATCTTGATCTTAAAATAGCACTTTTAATGCGTTGTTGTTTCAATTTGTGCCAAATATGATTAAATTTGTTTCGAAAATTACTAAAATTTGTATATTTTTGAAGTAGAATTTGTTGAAAATTAAAAGATTTATTTATTCCTATTAAATAAATTTGATATTGCGTAATTTAACATTGAGTAATTAACAATAATTGTATTTGAATAACAATCCTTATTTTATAGCAAATGACTTGATAACAACAAAACAGTACAATTTAGAATGGAATATTTGAAGACTATGAGGGTGCAAATTTAGTGAGCAACTACGAAAGCATCGAGGTAATTAGAATTAAAAACAGTGGTCAAATTAGAATGATGAAAATGCAAGATATAAACATTATCAAAGGATAAATTAATTGAGAAAACGCGTTAGAGTTGAAAACAGTAGTTAAATTGGGGATTATTCGGAATATTATTCTCGTAGTACATGATTGATAATGAAATCACCCCCTAAAGTAGATTTTTTTTAATTTTTCATTGTTTAATTATTATTTAACATAAGTACGGTGATATTTTACACCTCTAATAAATAAATCCTACAATATATTTGTCCACAAGTTGAGAATTACGATAAATTTATTAAAATTATCCAAAAGTTTGTGTAAAATCAGAGTAAATGTTATTGTTATGGTAAAATATGCTCTTGTTTCCACTTTAGAGCACCAAAATACAAGAAAAACAGTCGTATTTCCTTAAAATCTAGTGAAAAAGAATATAGAGGAAAAATCTGATGAAAAATCAGTGAATATGGCAACATTGCATTTTGACTCGAATTGTCAATTCTTAATTTACGTCGACTCAACCTAACCTCAAATAACAATACAATGTCGCATAATAATGAAATAATTCAAATAAAACAGTTTTTCACATCGCAAAATATAAAATTGTCTGATGTATGGTTGGAGAGTTGTATAAAATGGTGTAAAAATGAAGTATTAACAAATAATTATACACAATCTCAAGTCTACGAACAATGGTTATTGCTAGATTTACGCGATGTAGAATTGGAAATTTTACCTAAAAACCAATCGTTAAAGACTCATTTCACATTAACGGATATTTATTGTTTACAATTGATGGAAATTATCGATATATCAAAACTGACTTTGTGACAATTACAGAATGTACGCAACAAGAACGATCCATTGAAAAAGCACAATGATGAGAATGATGAGAAGATTGACAATAAACGCATGTTGCAATTGACTTTAACTGATGGTGTACAAGGGATACAAGCTATTGAATATCGAACAATACCAATGTTGAATGTTAATTTAATGCCAGGCGTGAAAGTACGTCTTATTGGACCAATCACTGTACGTCGTAGTCGATTATTATTAGAATCTCATAATATTAAAATGTTGAATGGTCATGTTGAGGAATTGCTAGTAACAAATGCTGCCGAGAATGTTTTAGCTGAACATTTGAATCTACCGTTGAATCCAAATTGACAACAAATTGAACGGAGTGCTATTGTTGAAAAAACAATAATTGAGCCGATTAGGAATGCCCAAGACGGTTTCAATCAACGACAATTAATTACGGAAGATGAGAGGATGACTGCGGAAGAAATTGATTGTTTACTTGAAGCTGAACGAGAGTATTTAAATAAGACTCCAGCTAGTATTCAAGTTGTAACAATAGTGACAACAAATGCATTAGATGATGATTTCTTTGATGATATCGATATTGATACTCATGTAAATCAAGTTGATAAAATCGTGGACAACGATGATCATAATAACTTGAAAAAGAAAAACGTAAACATTGAAATAGAGTAAAATATTTATCAATTCTTATATACAGATTGTTTAAAAAAAAAAACGGTTCCGATTTAAAAATTTCAGTATATCAACTAAAAATGAGACCGATCGATCGACCACTTGCAAGTGGTACCAGTTCATTTATTAAAATTTTAAATTACTCTAAATTCCAATTGTTAATGCGTAAATAAATGAAATAAATTTTATTATGTGCCACACCTTCATACATATCAAAATATAAATGTTCTTGTATTAAATTTAATAAAACTGAAGTCTTCTTCTCGTTTAAATGGCGTCTTAATAACAATCGGCCAATTCATTCCCATTCATATGATCACGTTTCGTTACCAATGTCAACTTCTTCAAATCTCTATAAGAGTCTTGTTCAGGACCGAATCGTTTCATTAAATTGATTGATTTTTCTGTCTGTCCATCAGAAACTAATTCTAAATACATGTGAACAAGTAGCGGATATAAAATCATTCCTAATTCATGCTTAAATACAGAATTTTCAATACCATATAAGATTCTTCATATGTTTCAGGATCACCATCACTTTTGTAATCAGTTAGCACACTACTAACATCGGAATTTTGCTGTAATTGACTGTCTTCAATATTATTCGATATGTTTGCTTCTTTTCTTAGCAATTCTTCAGTTCCCTGTAGAAATTGTTCAATTTAAAAACCGCTGATTATCAGACCAGTCAGGAAACTTACCTTGAGGTTATATTTTTTCAACACCTGCAATACGGCCGCTATTTGCGACTTATCAATACCATCACCCATCTTTTCAATTGATTTAATTCTAATTTAATAAAATTATTGCCGAGAAACGTAAAAATTTGAGGTTACGGAAATTGTAAACTGTCAAAATTTTAGCAACAGAGATAGAAAATACGAATATAATATATTGAAAAGAGATGGATATAATACTGCGCAAATTTCACCAAACGTAATTTATTTTTGAGACGTTGCCGGCTCTAAATGCCAAAAATCCGTAGATTTTTATTTATTTTCGAATTTATTCGTTGTTTTATAATTCCGAGGGTTATTTTAACTATTTTAACTGAATCTTGATCTTAAAATAGCACTTTTAATGCGTTGTTGTTTCAATTTGTACCAAATAAGATTAAATTTGTTTCAAAAATTACTGAAATTGATATTTTTTATGAATAGAATGTGTTAAACTACAAGAATTATTTATTCCTATTGAACAGATTTAACATTGCTACATTTTTCAGTAATTCTAATAATAATTGTACTCGAACAACAATCCTTATTTTATCACAAATCACTTATAACAACAAAATTTAGAAAGCAAGTTTAATCAGGCACTATAGAAACATCGAGGTAATCAGACTTAAAAATAGTGGTTAAATTGGGGGTGACTTGGAATGATTAAAATGCAAGATATAAAAATTATCAAAGGATAAATTAATTGACAAAACTCGTTAGAGTTGAAACACTAGTTAAATTTGGGATAATTTGAAATATTATCGTGATTCGTAATCAAATCATCCCATGAAATAGACTTTGTTTCGATTTTTCATTGTTTAATTATTATTTAGAATAAGTACGGTGATATTTTCCACCTCTAATAAATAAATCCTAAAATATGTGTCTACAAGTCAAGAATTACGCTAAATTTATTAAAATTATTGCAAAGTTTGTGTAAAATCAAAATAAATGTCATTGTTTTGATAGAATATGCTCTTTTTTCCACTTTAGAACCCCAAAATACAAGAAAAACAGTCGTATTTCCTTAAAATCTACTGAAAAGGAATACTAGAGGAAAAACCTGATGAAAAATCAGTGAATATGGCAACATTGCATTTTGACTTGAATTGTCAATTCTCAATTTACGTCGACTCAACATAACCTCAAATAACAATACAATGTCGCATAATAATGAAATAATTCAAATAAAACAGTTTTTCACGTCGCAAAATATAAAATTGTCTGATGTATAGTTGGAGAGTTGTATAAAATGGTGTAAAGATGAAGTATTAACAAATAATTACACACAAACTCAAGTACAATCTCAAGTCTACGAACAATGGTTATTGCTAGATTTACGTGATGTAGAATTGCAAATTTTACCTAAAAACCAATCGTTAAAGACTCATTTCACATTAACGGATATTTATTGTTTACAATAAACAACAACATCGCGTTTTGACTTGAATTTGTGCTTGTTTATATCCTAATTAATCTCACAATTTATTTTTATTTAGATTGTACATAAAATTGAGATTATAATGAAGATTTACTACTTTATTGGTAAATTTTGTACTTATTGAAGATCATTATTCAATAAAATATTGAATAAATACACTGATATATCCTAAATCACAAACAAGTGTTGGGTCAGACAGAATCTCAGGTGGTCATAAGTTGTTTGCATTGTTGGGTCCCTTGTAATCCACTAGTATTCGAAACGAGACCGGCGTTCTAATTCCAATTTAAAAATACCAATAATAATGCCAAAAATTTGATGTACCTACATGGCTACCTGATTCTTTAATAAATCAATGCTTGTCATGCCTACTCAATGCTATTGTATTTAGTTAAGATAGTTAAGGAAATAGAAGAGGATAGACATTGAGTTCAAGGTAAAAAGATAGAAATAGTTAGACAAGTTTACTTATAACTATTGTTCCAGTTTCAGTTTTTCTTCGATAAAATAGGGACTAAAATTGACAAAATTTACAACATATTCACGCCAAAATTTTTAATTTCTCCATTTAAAAATCAAAACCCAATCCAAATTTATTGTTTGTCATTTTCATCTTGTTCTTCAACTTCAAAAATTACTGAAGACTTTAAAGTTTCAACCACCGGCCGTATTCTATCCGTACTTGCATCTTTACCAATACCAAAAGCATCATTTCGATCCAATAAATAATCCAAATCATGACTGATTTGATCCAGCATTTTATCGAGATTATGCTGATCATTAATCGGCATCGATTTTGGTTCAATTTCTTCAGTTTTGACGCTCTGACGTTCCGATTGATTCAAATCACCGACAACTTGTCCAAATTTTTGATTTTTAATCGTCAGTAATGCGGAATTTGTTGCTTCATCATCGTGTTGTTGAACGAGATTTGAAGCATGCGATGCTACCAAATCCAAATTTTTACAATTACTTGTCGAAATTATATCCGGCGAGGGACATCTTATTGACATTGTTGGTACTGTTACAACTGATTTTTGTTGAATTTTTACAATCTTATCATCATTTTCATCATTATCATCATTAGATTGAAGTGTTTTTGGATTGTTTTCAACGATCTGCAAATGTGAAAAATCACATTCAATTGTGAACGTTTTCATCTTATTTGTTACACATTCCGGTAAATCTGTACGTAAATTTGACATTTGATAGCATTCTGTTGTTTTAATTTTTACATTGTCTTGTTCAAATGCACATTGTTGTATTGCTTCATTATCAGTTTCTGTATTTTTTCCTGTCGCATCTGTAAAAATTATGTCACAATTGTGGGGGATTATTTCTCATTTTTGCTACATACTCATTGAATTTCCAATTGATGCAATACCAGAAAAACTACAATCTGGTTGTGATTTGAATTTGCCATGGAATAGATAAAGTTTCGATTCGGATTTGATAATATAGCAAACAATCAAAGTTAGACCCTTTAAAAAAAGCGAGAATTTATCAATGAATCAATAAGAAATATAATCATTATAAAAACCTACCTGTAATACTGTAACGAAACCAAACTCATACTGCCACCAGATAATTTCATGAAAATTCACATAAAGGATGCTGCTTACAGCGACTGCAACTAACGTTGTGAAAATAAATGCCAACTTTTTCAACAAGACAAGCCTGGAAATTATGGAAAGTCCCTTCATTCGATGCAAATTACACAAATAGAAATGTAACATTTACCGCCTCTTTGACACTATTCCATCTTGATTTTGTACATTAATAAATTTCATTAATTTTCTATAAACTGTAATGTATAAAAAAATAAATAAAATCGTTAGAATTGTTACAACAATTAGAAAAACATGAAAAACGGATGTACCAGCCATTAACCACCATGATTTCAATTTTATATCCATTGTACGGTGTACTAAATGGTTACCAAAAATTGTTATAATCGGTACACCAATATTAATACCAGTTATTGTTTGTTTTGATGTTGTTAAATTCGGCAAATCAATTGTTTCCGTGTAAATCGTAAGCAAAATACTGATATGTGTCGATAAACCAGTCAAAAAGAAGACTTCAATTAACGCCAAAACAATAACGAGCATCTCCTTGAAATGACACAATTTTACACAAATCACACAAGCATCATAAAACTTACATCGGAGAGACTGTCTATTGTTGTTAGAATCAAACCCAACATAACGCCTGCTATTGATATTGACGATAGAAATTGCAAAAAATCGATATATGTACGTATTAGAATCCATTGTAAAAATTGTACAAATGTGCATATTAAACTTGCAAAAAAACTCAACGTGCAACATATTAAAATAATGTAACATTTCGAATGGATCTCATTTCGATCGATATGCTTCAACATGACTTGCACATGATTTAATCGTGTTGATAACAGTGCAAATGTACCAAATTTCGGACATGTACATTTTACGAATGTGTCATTAATTATTTGTGTTGTACAAATTGTTGTATTCCATGAGAATGCAAATAAAACTGTGTCACTAATTGCACATCGCAGAAACCAACCGTTGTTGTTTCGTGTAAGATTTGCAAAATTCTCTTGTGTCCATTCAAAATTTATCGATGGACTTTTATCAAAATGTTGTTTTAATGTGACACGGACAATTTGTGACACAATTTCGTATTCAATTTCATTACCATCACTAAGAAATTGATAAAATTTTGAATAAAATCTTGTATTTTTATATATTCCGAACTCACCGTAATCTTAATACAGATCTTGTTGGTAGGAATGTGTTTAAATTACGATAATTTACAATACCAATTGACTGTTCTATTGTTTTATCAATTATTAATCGAAATGGACGCCATTTATTGGTTGTTGTTTTAACATAATCAAAGAGGATTATCGGTTTTTGTTGTATTAATAGTTCAATTGTTGATTTTGTTATATTGAGTTGAAATTGGAATTTTATTATTGATTCAATTTGATGGTCAATAATTTCTTGGAGTAATTCAATTTGCTATAGCAAAAAACAATATAATTAATAATAATAATCGGGTAATCATTTTATTTAGGGGTAGTTTTTGAAGATTTGAATAAATAAATCCAGATTATATGACTCATTTGAAAGTCCGTGAAGAAAAAAGGGTACCATGCGCTTGTTTTGAAAGAAAAGTAAGAAAAGCAAACTGCACAAACCTCTTGTTGGATGAGTGAGTGTCGATCAGATAGTATCAAATCGATAATATCAAACATAACAATGGTCATATTGTGAAATTTTGATCCAACATCGATCTCTTTATTGTACAAAATAACATCCTTGAGAAAATGTAAAAAACGGGTACCTTCGCCCGGATATAAGCCGCGATTTGATCTCATTTCCAAATATTTCCAACAATTTTCCAACGTTTGCATCGTTGTCGATGTTTGATAACCTAATTTAAATCGATTAAACTGCAAAAAAAGTTACAGTAAGAGGAAAAAATGTACAAAATCCATTTACATCTTTCCAAATTTTATCCAATTCATTGGACGTACAATGCGAATAATCCGGTAATAACCAAACCGGTTTAATGCCATCGTTTAATGTGCACGATCTTTGTACACAACCCGGGAAGGTGTAACTTTTTGGGCACATCTTCAATGTAACTGTATCCGGTGCGCTTTGGCTCCATTCAAGTCCCCAATCGTTTTGTTCAGGACATGTACGGATTGAATCACGATCAATGACATAAACATTGATTGCAACTTCTGTTGAAATTGTTCCATCTTGTACTAAACATGAATAAATTACATTTCTCTGAAAAATGTACATTTTGATTGTTTTAAACAGGAATATATCGGGAAAGTCTTACGTCAATGTTGAAGACTTGTAAAATACTACCACCCGGATAGAGAATTTCATATTTCTCACTATCGCTACGTATTGGTATTAATTCTTTGTTTTTTGTCCAACTGTAGGTGAATTTTTGTATCGGTGTACCAATTGTGACACAATTGATTGTGAAATTGTCACCCTAGAAAAAAGAACGTACGTTGTATTTCCATTGCAGCTCCCGCCAACTATGGAGAAAAGTCAAAATTCTTTACCTTTTTGACAGTCTTACTCATTGGCTGTACTTTGATGGTAGGTGGTCCTTTAACGATAACTCGACGCGACAGACACTGCTGTAGACCAGAATTTTCCACTTGACACGTAAATAAACCACCATCAAGAATATCAGCCTGTTCAATACCCAATAAGGCTGTATATTGATCATTAACATGGGGATCTCTTATTAGTCGGGTCCATTTACGACTAGAAACTTGTCAAAATGTACAAAAGATACACAAACAAATCACGTTTTGTCACCTTTTCGTTTCTGTGACGTTAACAAAAACACCATCTTTATACCAACGAAATGTCATTGTTGGTGAGCCACGTGATACACACGATAGAATAAATTCGTCATGTTCCAGAATAACATCTTGATGATTAATTGAAATGCTCTAAAAATGGAAAGTATTCGAATTTTTGAAATTTCTTTGATAACATCAAACCTGAAGGTCGATTAGAGGCCGAAAATTGAAGTCTTTATCAATAATTGTCAGGTTAACTATATAGCCACGATCTGCCCATTTACTGAAAATTGATCGAATATTCTTTTCATCTTTTTTTGAAGCAAACAGATGAAAAGTCACTTCAGCACTTGATTGAAAATACCTGAAAATTAAGAAAAGTAATTTGCTGCTGATATTTCAATTAAGAAAAAATCAACTTACTGATTATTTTCCACATTTATTGAGTCGATTTTCAAGTAGTTTATTTTTAAAGCACGATATATCTGTAATTTAAAATAATATACAGGGTGAGTCAAGTTTTAGGGGTGTCATTGTGTTATTCTTCGTCATTTTACATTTTAGCTAGTTCTTGAAAATCGCACCATTGTTGGCTGACTTATAAATAATCTACGAGACTCTAATTTTATTAGACTACCTTTTAAATTTTTAAAATATAACGAACCGATTTATTATTTATTGCATGGTCAAATTTTACGCTTCACGATCCACTGTAATGGATAATTTCTAATATTTTATAGAGAATTAAATAATATCCGAGTAATTTACTTGAAATTACAACAACCTTAGATTCATTGTAAATCATAAATCAGAATCAAGCAGCATACACGGATGCAATTTATTAAGGGTTCAACACTCGTATTTCATACATTTTATACACAATTTCTACTAGCTAAGCAGTAATCATAAATTTTCCTTTCTGTTTGCGACTATTATACGGAACACTTGAAATTATTACAAGTTCAAGCAGACGTACCCAACGATCCATGCAAAAACGTTTTATTGTTATTGTGTGCAGTTAATCTTATTCACCCCTGTTGTCTGTTATTTAATGGAATTTTTGAAGCAAATAAATAAAGAACAACAGAATTTAACTCACCTGATTTTGTATGAAACTCTTCAATGTTTTATCACTAGCATCAGGTAAATTTCCTAGATGCATCGTGCAAGTATAACCAATTCGATCTGAATAATCAAAAAAGAATAATTATTCCTTTTTTGCAACAGATATCGAGAAAATAGGTAGTAATATTATTTTATCTCATTCTTAGTAGCATTCTAGCTCATGTATTCAGAAAAAACAATGTTGAGATCAAAGAGTAAGAAAAAAAAACAATAGTACAGGTGAGAAACAGAGAAATAAAAAAAGCAATGAAAAAACAAGAAAATAATAGAAAGAAAAAGGCAACAAAGAAAGACTGGTAATAGTAGGGGAAAAGATAAAAGGAACGGCAAGGAAGAATGAAGGAAAGAAAGAAGCAAAAAACTTGATTGGAAACATGGATTACTTATACACGAAAAGAAAAAACAAACAACGCAAAAAACAAAAAAGAAACAGAATAATCGAATAGAATGAAAAAGAAGCCTTGCTTACGCTTACCATGCGATGAATTCGAAGTCTGGTTGTCACATTTGCAAGCATTTTGCAGATTTCCATCGTACTGACAAGATGTTACACAATTATCGCAAACTGTAACAAACAGATGGGAGAAGTGTGTAATCTTTCTATTTGATCTCTGAGATTTGAGATTAATGTTACCATCTTGTGTGTGCAGTCGAATTTGGCAAGTATCACCTGTGTAACCTGGTCGGCATCGGCATTTCACTGCTGTTGTACCAACATGTCTAAGTTTAAAGAAAACCTATTGATTCTGATTGAAAATTAATAATTTATTCCCAGTATATTAGATGTTGCAGTTCATTTTACAAATTAACAGACGTATTCTCTAACTTTTTGGAGATCCGTTACCATGACAACACTATAGATCAACAGTCTCTTTTGAACAATCTGTTTTATTATTATAGAATTCTACAGAGTGGTATAGATGCTCTGTTCAAATAGTGTTGTTATAGTAACCCCAATAGAGTACCTTAATATTAGTAGTAGTACTAATACTCTAATTTTAGTAATTTCCGTTATATATCTGTTTAAAAAAGCGTGGAAATAGAAGCAGAAACAGAATGTAATTCCGTTATAAAATTCAGCTTATTTGGAGGTTTGTTTAATCATTTAAGAATAATCTAATAGGCATAAATTTATTATTTATACTTACATACAGGTACCACCATTTTTACAAATAGATTCATTAGCAATGTTGCATAATGATTTTGGTCCTAATGAACAATTGGCTCCACTATAACCATCAAAACAATCACAACTGAATCGGCTAAAACAACAACAAATCCAAATATAAATAACTTCAAAATGGGCAAAATGACACAAATCTATTGAATTGTACTTCATAAAGAGAAAAATTAACAGGCTAAGTTAATCTCATAACATAAACAAATAGAACAGCTGAGGAGGCGAATAACTAGTCACATTTCAAGATACACGGCCAGGAAAAAAACAGAAAGAAAATTTTGCGCGGATCTTCAATTCATTCTGGGTGAATTTATGTAAAAAATTAATCGATAAAATTGTTTTACTGGCTTCCTACTTCTTGTTCTTTGGCTACCCGATGAGTTACTGGAGCTTTTGTTTTAATGCGAATCTCCCTACAAATCTTCAAAATTTTGGTAGAATTACTTTCCAATTTATAGGAGTTCAGTAATTCGGGTAGTTGAGTTGTAGGAACAACTAGTAGTAATGCTAATGATCAATTAACTCACGTATAATGGTCGTAACAAACACCAGTAAATCCACAATCCATCATACTGCAAGCATCCATACGTACATTGCCGTTTATTGTTATTTCATAAGTTATATTAAAGCCATAAACATCAAGAAATTGGTCTAAAACTCTCAAATGTACACTATCATTGCTATCCAATTTTAATGTGATAACAAGGAAATTTTGAAATGATTGTATCCAACGTACTTGTACGATATTTGTTTCATTAACGCTGTGTATAAGACGACCATCTAACTGATAAGTCTTATCATAAATTTGATATTCAGTGAATTTTAAGCCTTCATTAACGAATAATTGAGTGAAATACACAATAATTGATGTATTTGTTTGTTGAGTTGTAGCAAAATTTTGTTGTGCATCAATTATCCATTCGCAATTTATAGGAACTGAAAGTTGATGTGGAAAACCGGGTGTTTGAATTATACCACGTTGATTTGTGTAAATACCACCACAATTTGGCTGACGATTTGCTAATGTTACCGTTACCAGTAACATTAATTGTTGGATAGTTGGTAGCATTTTGTTGGTTTTAGAATTGCTGAAACGAACAGACAAAATTAGAGCTAATTTAAATCAAGTTTGGTACAGAAACGAATGATTTTGGGAGGAAATATTACACTTTTTTTAAAGTCGAAAATTTAGCTCTGCATTTATTCGAGAATACGATGAAAAAAATGGCAAAAAACATGTAGGAAGCATCCTTGAGTCATTCTGAATCATATGATGTGCTTAGCTCGTTTTAAAAAATTGCGTTATGGTTTGAACGAGCGTTTTTTGACCAACTATTCAATGAGCAGCATGGCTCAAATGATCTTCTCTTATAAATTCTTAGAGTATTTTTCAAATCGCTTATCAGCTCCCATTAAGAAGGTGCCCTATAAACTTTATACTTTTAAGTAAAAAGCCCTGTATAAATAATGGTTAGTAAGGTCAAAAATGTGCATTTTCTGAGTTATTTAGCAGTAAAAATTGTTAAAATTCAATGATTTAAAACAAAAAATGAACTACAATTCTGTACATTTATGGTAAAAACTTGAGCAATCTCTAATTTTTGATAGGTTTACTGTAACAGAAAAGGTTTTAAAATGAACTGCCCCATTATCTTTACCAAAAGTCTAAAATTTAGTTGCAAAATTCCGATTAAAACTGTAAATGTGGAAAATTAATGATCTAAGGCAAAGGATAAACTAAAATTGGGCTCCCTTCAAGAGTCTAAATTTTTTAATGAAGTTGCTTCATAAAATGCTCAGAGTCGAATTCTAACTCCAGAATTGATTATAGCTAAAATTTACTTCAAATAAGTTTCAATAAAGTTATAAGTTTGTGTTTTCCACAGGAATCAGTACTCAATTCAATTCTTTAAAAAAATTATTTGCTCCTTCCTTAAGATTAAAAAAGTTCGAAAAGTGAACAAAACTGGCTTTACTGCAATTTTTGTTAATGAAATTACTTCAAAAATGCCAAATTTATCATTTAACTGTCCCCAAGTTTGAATGATTGGAGTGCAGCTCCATTATTACGACTCAATTTATTTTATTTTAATAAACTTTTATTGTATTAGAACTAAAATCGATACTGAAATAAATCAAATTTTCGTAATTATTTCAACTTACTCAAGAGTTTTTTGTTAGAAAACTTCACGGATAATCCATTTATTTGAAGCACAAATCAAAATATAATCAGAAACGACAATCAATTATTTTATAATGAAGAGTTAGTTCTTTTTATTTTAAAAGAATAGCATCACCAATTACACGATAAAATCTTTTAATTAACACCGTACTAGTCGAGGGATAACGCCATATTGGACGATTTGGCAAATAACGAAATTGTCTTGTTGCAGAATAGGTAGCAGGAACGGAGTCTGCGAAGTAAAACAGATCTATATCGAGGGATGAAACAGCTGACTAGCGTTTTTTCTGTTGTTTTTACTGATGCCGCGATTTGAATTCCGTATCATAAAACAGATTATAGAAAATTTACAACTTTGTTTCACCTCATAGTTGTATGTGTAACGTAGCGTTGTAGCTTGGTTCGGCCGCTTGTTTTTCTTTTTAAACAAGCTACGATCAAAAGCAAATAAAGGCGTGGCCACCTTTGAAGTAAATAAAGTTGTACACTCTGTATAAATAAAAGATCAACAAGGGTGATGTAACGTAATAGCTTGATTCAAGTAATTATTTTTTTCATTTGATTTTTAAATGAAGTGTACTCTAACAATAAGTTACAATCTTATAAAAAAATAGCACACTTTGCTGCACAATTTGTCATGATTTTGTGACATAAATTAGTAATTTAGTTCGATCAATTAAGTTTCTAATTGATTTACCTCCAGCGTTGTCATGGTCACGAATCGCCTATAAAGTTGTAGAATACCAATACTTATCCATAACTTTTCCTATTCAATAAAGTTAAAATATTATTAAGAGGATTGTGTGTCGCCACAGTTGATCCAAATTTGGGGCCCCCAATAAAACGCCAAAAGTTAACAGTCCGCTCCTGTCTGTTATCTTGTTCTTTTTATAAACACCCCTTGGTCTGTACGCTTTATTACAACAAAATATCCAGCCCTCCTATTTATTTTATGATGATAGAAAGTAACAATGTTGAAGCGTCATTCTTCTTTTCGAAGAGATTATTAATGATTATCTCCTTCCGACATTTCTTAACCAAAACATAACGCTTGATTGTTATGAAAAGTAGCGATTGTATACCGCATAATCTCCAACATAAAGGGCACACACATAAAAGTTGCTCGTTGTTTGATTGATATTATCGTTCAAGTTTATATAAAAGAGATTGTATTTTAAGAAACAATTATTTTAAACATAATCCATTATAGTTGTTTACTTCTAGTTTCGGAAATTCATCCTTGAAGACAGAGCGGTATTAAGTTTATTATACAGAATTCGGTTATTACGTATTTTCGGTTATAACGTATTATTTGTTACCATGACAACGATCTCCTTAGAGCAGTCTCTTCAATTCCATCATTTCTATTAATTTGGACAACTACATTACGGATTTTCTAAGTGTTTGAAAAAAATTGTGAACAATCGGTACCGATGAAATTAATTACGTTTTTATCAATTATTTTATTTGATTACTGAACAATTTGTTTAATATAGCAACTGTTGCTATAGCCACCTACTTGTTGCTATTTAATCTGCCAAATTGTTCTTTTTTTAGTTCGGTTTGATACATACGACAAATTGTGTTACAAGATAATTTGATACTTATCCATTGTTAATTATTTTCAGGTAATTTATTTTATTATTTTTTATAACGACCTCGGTTCTTACATATTTTCGGTTATAACGTATAATGTGTATATACAGAGTGTACAGCTATTTAAGCTCTCAGTAGCCTATGACTTAATGAGCGTAGTTCAGTTCTTATTTCAGCTCTGTATTCTGCATTACCGACAATCTGTTGAAACGAGAGGAAATCGGTAATGCAGATTATTTAGTTGAAACAAGAAACTGACATACGTTCCCAAAATCATAGGCTACTGCCAGCTTAAATAGCGTTGTACACCCTGTATAGTTCTTTGTTTATCTGATTTGATAACTAAAATTTCAGTTGTCATTTGTTCTTTCTGCTAATATAGTAACGATAATACCTTGTTAATTACCTTACAGTTGGCCATGCTCTTATTACATATTGTAGTTTATTAAATATACCATTTGTTCATAATTTCGGTTATAGCGTATTTCTTGTAAATTGTCAAAAAATTCATTCTTTTTCTTATTTTTTCCTTTTAGCCACCATGGGTAATTGTTGGGCATTAAGTCATAACAGAAGGACAGTACCAGTTGTTGTTAGTAGTTATTTGTTGCTATCGGAAGAAGAACGAAGAATAATGTTACGACAGATAAGAAGAAGAAGAATGCGAGAATTTTGGGCGGAAATGTTTCGTTTTATAAGGAAAAAATTGTGTGATCAAGCTTCTAGACCTATCGATGATAATATTTCAGTTGAACCGAATGATAGTAGCGATTATCATTCGATTGTCTTTGTCTCGAATGATTTCGATTCTTCTTCTTCTTCTTCTTCATCTAATTCTTCAATTTTTGATTTTGATATTAGTAGCGGAGAAGAGAAAATCGTTTTGTCATTCGATGATTTCTTTGCTATTCGATCTTTAATTAGTGAGATCGATGATCATTTCGATTCAATGAAAAATATTATCAGCGCTAGAAATGAGCTTGTAGATTTAGCTAGTATACGTTCTCATATTTATTCCAGTTGTATCTTAATAGATTTATTAAAAGATGTAATTAGTAAGATTGAACAAATGGATTGCTAATTCTAGTTTGTTCAATTTTATTACAATTGAATTTGTATTATTTAATTTATTGTTTGTCTATATATTTTATTTTGAATGAAGAGAAAAAATACAAATTTTCGTTATTTACTTTATACAAAAATTGAGGAAAATTATTAGAATTTTTTACTTGTTTTTCAAGATTGAGAAACATGCGATACAGCATCGGAAAAAGAGTTTCATTGTGTGTGGCATGATGTTTTTTGTTTTTGAAAGACTTCTGGAAATTCTAAACCATAGAGGAAAATTTTGAAGAATGCTTTTTATAACATTTTCCATATTTTTTCATAATTTATGCACAGTAGCTGGCAAATCGAAGGCCTATCCGTATACATAGGAATTGTTATAATGACTATAGGGCTTAATCGATGAAAGATTGAAAGCGTTTTCCAAATATGCAAGAAATTTTCCGGTCAACTTGGTAGTTTTCTAGAAAATTTAGAAAAAAGCAAAAGTTTTCAGACAATTTTGAACACCGCGCAATAAATTCAAAAATAAAGTCACTATATGTATAAAGTACCGCAATTCAATGTTCAAATGTGTTAGAGAGAGAAGTACATTTTCTAGACACAACATGGCTGCCTGACAGAAGGTGACCTTTATTTAACTGAAAACAATAGATGACAACCAATAAATGAGGCTAGTCATCAAAATTTTTAGCGCGCCAAATTTAAAAAATTAAATTTTAAGTATTTAATATTGCCTACTCCCACCAATATGACTGGCAGGAGCCTGACTTGTTTCATTCTGTTTGAAGTTGGCCTCAAATTTCAGACACAAAATGTATGCTAATTGCGGTACTTTATACATATAGTGACTTTATTCAAAAAGAGATATCAGAGACATCTATTTGTAAACTCGATAACTAGTTGTCAGTGTCGCCAACCTGATGGTTGTCAAACTAACGTCAAAACAATTAGCAAATGAGTCATACGATTATTTATAACTTTTTATTTAGTTAATAAGTGAAATCACCAGTTTCCGTATTGTTTGTAATTTTATTTATTGCATTAAAGTTAAGTTGAACAGAAAAAACAATGTTTTCAAGCGGCCCAAATTATTCCAAATTAAAAACAAATCTCCGTTTAGCCATATCGCGATTGAAATTGTTGGGCAAGAAAAAGGCTGAATTAACCGAAAAATCGCGTCGGGAAATCGCTGATTTTCTCGCAAATAATAAAGTGGAGCGGGCCCGAATTCGCGTTGAACAAATCATTAGGTATAACGAATTTATTCGATTCTAATTTGATTGGGTTGTTATTGGTACGATTTTAGGGAGGATTATCTAGTGGAGGCGATGGAAATTGTCGAGATGTACTGCGATTTATTGTTGGCACGTTTCGGTTTGATTACAAATATGAAGGAGTTGGATGAGGGTTTGGCTGAAGCAGTAGCTAGTTTGATTTGGGTGGCGCCTAGGCTCCAATCCGATTGTCAAGTATGCTGTTATTTATTTCTTTTATAGTTTAAATAATGTTGTTTTCTGGTAGGAAATTCGAGTTATTGCCGATTTATTGACAGCGAAATACGGCCCGAATTTCGCTGAAGCCTGTCGTGTTGAATCTGTAGAATCGATTAGTCCCAAATTAAGACATAAACTATCAATACAAAGTCCAGCAAAGGTTCTAGTTGAGAAATATCTAATTGAAATTGCTAAATGTTTTAATATACCATTCGAACCGGATCCACAAATTATGGACACTGATAAAGGTATTATTGTTAAAATCGTTAAATAAAATCAATGAACGGATTGTTGAAATTGTAGGTAAAGATGCCCTGTTGATTGATCTATCCGATCGTAATAATTTAGGCGGTCCTGGTGGTGGTATGCCTGCACCACCTGGATTTTTCGGCTTTCCACAACCACCACCGTTGCCTGCAATGGTAGATCCAGCAACTCCACCATTTGCTTATCCGGTAATTCAATTTTCATCAAATAACGAATTGTTTATCAATTTTGTTTTAAAATTTTAGCAATTGAAAGAGCCGAATTTAGATGGACCATCAGCACCACCGCCAGCATTCTCCTATAACATCCCACCAGATGATAAGAAATCCAATACAGATTATTTGGTAAATATCTTAAATTATAGTCGCTTGATTTTATCTCAAAATTAGTGTTTTTTTTTGTTATGTAGATTTAGTTTTGCTTCAAATTCCATTATTTTGTTGTTTTTTTTTCTTTATGCTTTTAGGATAATTTACCCACTTATAGCATGGTTTTTCCTGATCATAACAAACAGGTAATGGTTTTATTTTTCTTTCTTTGCTTCTGTTTTTCTTTCATTTAAACAAAAATAAAATCTATAAGGAATCGTGTTAATTTTTAGGACAACAATGTAACACCTGATTATAATCTTCAGGTAATTGTTTTATAAAAGACACAAATTAAAACAGCTTATCACTGCTGATTTCCATCAAACAATAATCACATGTACATTTACTAACAATTATACAGGGTGTTCAATCTTTACTATTTAAACTAGAAATATTATTCCATTATTTTTCTAACTGAAAAAAAATGGCTATTGATAACCACCTGGAGATGGAACACTTTGTTTAAGGGGCCGGGTTATTATTAGGGCTCGTTAAAAAAAGGAATCATTGGTCTTTTCTCTCTCAATTTGATACTTAAGACACGTAAGATCTCGTTAAAAAGGGCATTTTTGGTCTATTAAATTTTTCTGACAACAATAACGTAATTTTAAAGTCTATAGAACCATCTACAAACTGGAGAAAAGATTCCCTTTTTTGAAGAGTTGTAGCCCCTTGACAGCTAAATCAGCTTCGCTTTCTGCAACGTCCATCGCAATTCCGTTAATTTCTTTGTTTAATTAAAATTTTTAGGATAACGAGCATGGTAAACCATCAATGAAGAAATTTGATGATTTACCAGATCTACCATCAGTACCATCGAATCGTCCACCGTCACCAACAGCTTCTGATGATATCGATTTCGATGATCTAACTAGACGTTTTAATGAATTGAAAAAAAAACATTGAGGCTTCGTAGCTTTGAATTCGAGCATAAAATAGCCGCCAAGATGATTATTTTTATAGTATTTAAGTGATAAATATAGCAATTATTCAATTAAATTACAATTTGTTAACCAAATGTGATTATTTCATAAATTTCGATATTAAAATAAAGTGTTTAAAGATGATGTAATTGTGGTATAGGTGCTGGTAACACAACAGTAAAATGTGCCTTAACACCGCTTTCTACATCTGATTCTGTATTAATCATTCGAATATTATCGTTAATGAATTGTTCGGTGACAATTTCCGTTTCTATAGTTTCAATATTTTTACCTAATTCGTTCTCGATTTCAATCAAATTCTCTTCATCGACAATATCTTTTAATTGTCGATTACACCGCTGTCGTCTCTTTTTCGTGTTGTTTTTATGCGTGCGATAGTGCGTCTTCAACGTACTACTCTGATTGAATGCTTTACCGCAAATATCACAAACATACGGCCGTTCACCGGTATGTATCCGCTCATGTTTCACCAACATCGCCCGTGTTGTAAACGCTTTCGAACATTTCGAACAACTGTACGGTTTCTCACCGGTATGCGTACGTAAATGTATCGTTAACTGTCCAGTTGTTGATAAGCGTTTACCGCAAATCGTGCACAATACGGGCTTATCACCAGAATGGGTGCGTTGGTGACTTTTCAAATCGGCCGACTGGCGAAAACCGACACCACAAATATGGCAAATATAGGGGCGTTCGTTTGTGTGTTTGCGCATATGTACTCGCAGAACACCTGTAATGTCGATTATTAACGGAAATATCGAAATTTTTAGGGGAATTATACTTTGCGACATGAAACTACTCTTGCATATTTCACAGGTGAACGGTTTGTAGCCAGTGTGGACGCGTTGGTGGTAATGTAGAGCGCCAGTTTGTCGGAAACCTTTACCGCAAATCGAACAGAGATACGGTTTCTCTCCGGTGTGATTCTTCATGTGTTCAGCCAGCGAACTTCGATACGGAAATTCTTTCGAACAAATATTACAAGTGTGTTTCTTTTTCGTATAATTTTCATCGTGGATAGTCATATGACGGCGCAAACTCTCCGCCGTTAAACACCCTAAAATTGTTACAATTTACAACTTAATTCAACCAAAAATTCTACGGTTACCTTTCGAACACACGGTACACGGATACGGTTTATTGTCGCAATGTTTAAATTCGTGCTGTTTCAACAAATATTCGTAACTAAATTGTTTATCGCACGTCTTACAAACGAATTTTTTATTATCATCTTTTGTATGTGAACGTAAATGAATATTTAATTGTGATTTCCGAGAGAAAGTCTCTAAACATTCTTCACATCTATACGTGCTATTCTCGTGTGTTTTTAAGTGTTTTAAATACTTTATTTTATTACTAAAAGTTGACGAGCAATCGTTACAGTGATATTTGTTTGATTTCTCTTCAATTGCAGTTAAATTCTCCACAGAATCCGCTTTTATAGTCTCGTCCAATGGATTCGAGTTGTCACCGTTGTTTCTTAATTGTGAATCCGATGAAATACACAATTGGATTAATTCGAAGAAATCGACCAATTTTTGGTAGCATTTCCCGCAGATTGTGTCAGGTAAACCGTCATTTTCTACAATCTAAAAGAGAATTCGTATACAAATTGTTCGGATAATCAACGATCCTAACCTCTAAATTTGTAATTTGTTGTAAAAAGTTTACTAAAGTAGCACTAGTGTTCGGTAGTGTTGTTGTAAATAGTTCAACTATATCATTAGATTCATTCATACAAATTCTGCATGTTTTCATCATTGTAATTACTTTTAAATGAAAATTTATGAAAATTTCACATAACCTCAAATGCAAATAAATAATTCAAATTTGACAGCTGTCAAATAGTGTTTATTGCCGGATGTAAGAATTTATCGCCAAGTTTATGAATTTTTAAATAATGCAATATTATTTGAATCACTTTAGTCGTATATTTTTCTATTTGAGTGCTTTAAATGTTAATTTTTGTAATAATTTTTACTGTTACAAAATCTTATGTTCAATCTTCTGGCAAAAATTAATAAAAATTGCTGAATAAAGAAAAGATTTGGCAACAATGCAGCATTTGTCAATTGTTTTGCTTTTAAAAAGTATAATCGTACAATAAAGATTGATACCAATATCTGTTATAATTGCAAGAATTAAAGTATTTAATCATTAAAAATGGCTTCAGAAACATACAATTATTTAAAATTAACTGGTAATCCAGATCAAAATTGTGTATTTAATATATTTCTAGATATGTACAGAACGAAAGAATTAACTGATGTGACGATTTTTTGTCAAGGGTGTAAATTGGAAGCTCACAGACTTATATTAAGTGCTGTCAGTCCGTATTTAAGACAAATATTCAGCAATGTGCCTTCTGATCAACGTCCTGTAATAATTTTGAACGATGTCGATTATTCAATACTAACATACATTATGAGTTTCATCTATGAAGGCGAGATTTCTGTGGAAATATCTAAACTTGAGGAACTATTAAAGTGTGCTGATTCTCTACAGATTGACAGTTTAGTTGAGATGATTACAAATAATTCGTACGAGCCGTATCAAATTGTAGCAACCAGTGTAGAGAATTGCCGAGAAACTCAAGAAAATACAGAAATTGAAGGAAATCGTAGCGAAGCAAATAGATGCAGTGACGGTTGTAATGACAGAAAAAGACGGAAATTATCGAAACAACGGCAGGCTATCACTGAAGATGTTTCTATTAAAACTGAGGAAATAACCACAGAAGATATAGAGGAAGATACAGTTCAAACGGAATCTCTTCCTCTGGAAAATTCTGATAATACTACACAAAATTTTGCAACAATCAAGAATGGTTTTTATTTTATTTAATTGTTCTTCAATTATCTGAAATTTTTGTTTTTTAGGTGATAGCCAACTTGCAGAATCGATCGACGTTAAAGGTATGTATCTAAATACGACTCAAGTTTCATATATCGATATGGTACATATACTTGAGTAATTGACCATTTTCGATGGTATTTGTGGCTCATGTGCTTTATCTTTGGCTTGTATTGTTTAAAATTTTCAGTTTTATGGAATTTTTACCAATTTGTAGAACTAATAGCTTCACATTTTAAGCTTTCTAATTGGTAAAATGTTAATGCTGAGTGAATGTTTAAATTAAATCGAAGTCTACAAAATATCATCGAAAATTCACGGCTATATTAATTGCGCATTGTGTGTCATAGCTTTGTTCATACTGCACTGAATTTGACAAGTATCCGAACAAAGCTACGACACCAGGTGTCAAAGACTTGGCCAATTTCGAGGCAAATTACCGTGACATTTATAGAAAGAGAAATAGTAAAGAATACAATTATTTATTGATTAAATAAACTCAATTTGTTTGCAGAAGAGGATGATGTCGAAAACGAATCTCGACTCGATATTCCACAAACTAGCAGATTCCCACGGGAGAATCTTCAATGTAACGTATGTGGGAAAATTTTCGTACATCCGTACAGTCTCAACCATCACAGAGCTGTTCATTCTGGTCGTACACAGTGTCACATCTGTCATGCTGTATTAGCAAGAAAATACAATTTAAAAATGCATTTGAAAGCTCGGCATGGAATGTAAAATTACCATTTTGTTAATATTTATACTTGTTATTATATTTTTTTTTTATTATTATTTTTTTATAGTTTATAGAATAAACGAATTGCCAACAAAAAATATAAAGCTTCGCCGTTTTGTAAATCTTCAAGTTTACGACATTTCACTTGCAAATCGATATTTTTCTTACGATTGTAATTATCACACATTTCATCTAAACAATTATCGTTAGTTGGTCGTAAATTTCGTTTACATTGATATTTATATTCGCCTACATTTCGAATAATATCACAAATCTCGTGATAATTACCCAATAATAATTTAATCAATTCCAAAGCTGGATTATCTTTGGCTATAATCTTACTTCCACCGAAATAATCACTCGTTAATAAGCTGCAAAATGAATCTTAAATAAAAAATCAGTACAGAGAAATCAAACTTACGTAGCTGAAGTACGAAAATTGATACGGAACGATCGACAAACTCGACAACATTCCGATTTCATTACAATACTATCACAATCAAGACATTGATTTTTGATCGATAAACCCAAGAGAAAGACGTTGAAGATTGTCGCTGCAATAATCACGCCGATCGGTAATTTTAATCCAAGATAACACAACCGACTCCAATCTGGACTACTAGCCCTTTGGTAAAAACATCAATCAGTCGTATTCTTTCACTTTTTGGTGATTCGTTACCTTGACAACGCTAGAGATCAAGAGTCTCTTCCAAATAGCCTATTTTATTACCTATGGAATGGTAAAGAGTGTTTAATAAATCTGTCGTGCTTCGGCGTTGTCATAGTAACGAATTATCAAAAAGTTAAAGAATACGACTTCAAAAAACCAACTTACAAACAAGCCGTTTCGAAATCGATATCCGGTCGATAATCGACAATTTCAAATGTTGTAAACGGTGTCGATTTATAATATTTACCATTATGACCGATTACATTACGCACAATTAAACACATATTCGGTATTAAACCGTGCGGTCGTAATAGATTTTCGAAATTATTCAAATACACAGTTAAACGTTGTTTATTATCGCATTGGAATTCGAGTAGATGTGTTTTATTACCTGATTATAAACGAGTGATTATTATTATTGGGATAATATTGAAATTTTACCGGGCGTTCCTAGATGATCACCGGATCCGTATTGTATCGTCCGTGACCATAACGGTTCAACGAATTTCTTCAATGTGAGACGTCCACGGAAACTGATTGGGTTCTTTGAAGCTATCTGTGATAAGGCTTCGGTCTCTGTTACCGTTTCAATTGAATTTTCGTTGATTTCGTATCGCGTACAATCTATAATTCCATTATCTTTCTCTAGGAAATATTGAGAAAATCGTGGAAACAACGAGTGGATATTCTGGTAAAAAATCTTGGTCCTATTCAAATCAATACGTTAAAATAAATTTAAATAAATGTACAATTCTTACAGGTTCTTCTTGTAGAAAATCGTATAAACACCACCTGTTTGTAGATTTAGGAAATTTTCACTGTAGCAACTATCTAAAAGTAACAAAATTTTATCACATTTATCACCGATATTTTTAACAAACAACCACAATTTTATCGATCGATCTGCCATCATCATTGGCTGTAAATAGAGTTGAATTAAACAAATATAATGCGAATAATGAACAATTACCGATGATTTTGATAAAATTACAAATTTAAAACTGCACGGAAATCGATTTCGATCAATAATCTGTTTTTTATCAAATTGTAAATCGACAACATCGATATCGTTACGATCAACTAAACAATACTGAATTGTAGCGAATTTTTCACAATTATAAATCTCTGTAATAATTCGACAATTCCAAATTACCACAATTCTATTTATACAATCGATATTATTAAAGTTTGTTATAATTACAGGTATTCTGGTATTAAAATTCGATAATAGGCTACAATAATTCGAATCAAATTCCAAGTAAGCAATTAGAGGCTCTTTAATTTTGTGCACACCATAAGTCCAATATGAAAATTTCTTGTACAAATCTCGGCTATTTTCGATGAATTTCAATTGATTTACTGTCTTAAGATCGCAATTTAACATTTTTCGTCTACACACCGATAATATTCCCGTTATTAAATCTACAACCGCTACATTTGCTATTGGAAAATTCTCCTCGATTATCTTCAAGTGATTGTCGATCGTTAATAAATCTTGCGGTGTAAATTTGTTCGTTTCTACCATTTTTTGGAAATTTGCAGATTTAGTAGACGGTTTATTAGTAAAATTTCCTTCAATTCTACAATCTGTACTTAGAATTATCGTTCGAAAATGCGTTGATGTTGAAGAAAAATGTTGGTGGAACAATTCGATTTCAATTTCGCTAGCGATTTTTGGTAATTTGTTGAACTTTCCAGAAATAAACAACAATACCATATAGACGTTTATACTACCGTTTAATTTAAAATAAAGCAAATCTTCGTTGATGTCGGTTACGATACCCTGAAAATTGATAGACGTATAGTTTGAATTTTCCGCCTTTTTTAAGTTTAAAAATTTGAGGTTAGTTTATTGTAATTTGTGATTTCATAGAATTAATTAATGGTATAGTAATTACCTTAATATGCCACATTTTTATGAATGTTTTGTTGCAGGAAAATCAATAATTATTATTATTAATATGTTTTTGTATAGATAAACTTATCATAAAAAAGGCGCGAACTTGTCAGATTAGCCAACTGTAACTAAAATCCCTAAAAATTGCATCAATGCATCAGATTAAATGACCTAGACTAGAAATATTTCTAGGTCATTGCTTAACTTGCATTTTTTATATTTCTGTTTTTTGATTAAAAACGATTCACCTATTGAAATATCTCGTACGAATCACTTTTTAATTTCTACAAATTTGTTAAATTTAATTCTTTTTAGATGGCTGTAACCGAGGTGTCTTCATGGAAAAGTTTCAACGGTTGTCAAAAAATCTATTCGTTCGAATCGAAATTGCTGAAATGTACAACACGATTCGGTGCGTACATCCCAGCGGCTGCTGAAGATCGTAAATTGCCTGTGATTTACTGGCTGTCCGGTTTAACATGTTCCGAGATGAATTTCGTTGAGAAAGCCGGTGCACAACGGTATGCCGCCGAAAATAACGTGATTATTATCAATCCGGACACTTCACCGCGGAATTTGAATCTACCTGGTGATTCGGATTCGTGGGATTTTGGGGTTGGTGCCGGTTTCTATGTAGACGCCACCGAAGAGCCCTGGCGAACCAACTATCGCATGTTCTCCTACGTTACAGACGAATTAATTCGAATTGTTAACGAGAATCTCCCGGTAATTGAGGGTAAACAATCAATAATGGGACACAGTATGGGCGGTCATGGTGCTTTGATTTGTGCACTGAAAAATCCGGGTTTGTACAAATCGGTGTCGGCATTCGCGCCGATTTGTAATCCGACTCAATGTCCGTGGGGCGTCAAAGCGTTCACCGGTTATTTAGGCTCGAATGAGGCTAGTAATTGGTCCGAATGGGATGCTACCGAGTTGGTTAAGAAATATAACGGACCGCCGATTGAATTATTGCTAGATCAAGGCACCAACGACCAATTTTTAACGCAATTATTACCCGAAAATCTAGTCGAAGCGTGTAAAACTGCCCGAGTTCCGGCTGTTTTAAAAAAACGCGACGGTTACGATCATAGTTACTATTATATTGCTTCGTTTATCGGCGAACATATTAAATATCACGCTGAACATTTAAATAAATAGAATAAATTGGTTTTTCATTTAATAAAATTTGTTAATAAATATACAAAATGATCAACTATTTTATTGAACCTCGAAATTCGTGCCAATAATACAAGATTGTTTCGCGTTTCGTCCATATGTGTGACACACCATACGATGCCCAGAAAATTCCAGTTAAGGCACCACCTAGATGAGCGGCATGATCGAAGAATTTCCACCCCAATAGAACACCGGCCGTGTCCAAACCCAATATAACTTTAATCGCCTAAAATTCAACAATTAATTTCAATGAACTAGAATGAAAATAAAAAACGTACAGCTCCAGCCGAGAATGTAAACACAGGTAGTAGAATTATACCCAATTGGGTATCCGGAAATTGCGTACAAACATACCCTAATATCGCCATTATAGCACCCGACTAGGATAAAATTGATTAAAATCACCGAAAAATTACAAAATTTCAACTTACTGCCCCCAACGATAAACCGGTTGTTTTGTTATCACTTTATAAACATAACTGGTGAAACTCGAAATGACTCCACCGCTCAAATAGAGGGCTAAAAATTGTTCTTTACCTAAACTATGGACCGCTCCTGTAATTTTCCAAATTAATACAAAAACTAATCGACATTAATTCAATTACCGGTACTGAAACTATGAAGAACGTACATATTGGCTAATAAATGAAACCCTGAGTAGTGACTGAAAGTTGATAGTAGCATTGGTAGAGAAACATTACGACTACCGGGATTTGAGCAGAAATATCGCAGCATGAACGGTTGAAATCTCGGTACACGCCATGCGCCGAAAACAAGAATATTCAAGACACAAATGGGTACGAAAACTTTCTCGCCGGGCGTTAACGCTTTCCAACGCTTCCTCAATTCGTCTGTAATACTATTCTAAAAACAATAAAAACCAATTAGAAACTCTTTTATAATTCGTAACCACTTACAGATCTTGAATGAAACTCATCGAGGGGGTGTTTAAATAGTTTTAACGGTGTTTTCAACATTTTTTTTAGCATGTTCACGCATCGATTCGTATTCCCAAATGGTGGCCCCTACAAAACATGTTGCACTAAACTAAAAACAATCATAAATAATTTAAACCGATAATAACTTGGATATTTACCCCGACTGTGAAACAGAACGGTTTCCACAGGTTCTTCAAACCCAAACGTGATGTTTCAGCATTATGGAACGGCGTCTCTAGACTGTTCGTATTCAATTTGGTGTCGTTTTGATGGCGAGGACGGCGGAAATTTCTCGAAATTCTCAGAGGATTGTACGACTTCTGGAGAATTCGACAAGATTTTGTACAACTGAAACTTACAATATTAATTTTTCATCTTTTTGGATATTTTAGAAGAAAAACCATAATTCGTTTAGATGAAACATGCGACTAAGGGCCATTTTCTTGTTAATTTAGCTGAAATCATCAAACTTTTGAATCGAAAAGACAACCTATAAACGTCAAAATTTGTAAATTTGAGGTTATGTTGTTCAGTATTGCCAACAGTGGTAAATTAATCTTCAGCAAACTAAATGGTAGTTTAATATTTTAAATTAAAATTCTTTAAATAGATGTGCAAATTTGCAAGCCAATAAACCTATACAAGTAACTGAAGCTATAATAAAAATAATTCTGAATTTGGTGAGTTTCACCATCTAAAGTTGCCTATATTGTAACCTTGACACGACCCTAGATACGGCTAAATTATGCAACCAGTAATACACACTGTGATTTGAATTCCTTCAATTTTTTAAATATTGAAATAACTACATTTTTAAAAATTTATTCGTGTTTCTATATATAAATTATTGACAATTTCAATGTGGTCAAATTGATATAATGACTAGGTGCCTAATTGTTTCCTCGTTTCCATTTTAAATGTTTGAGCAACTGAAATCTACGCTCCCTGATCATTAATTAACACAGATACACAATAAATAGTTTAAACTATAATTAACAACAAAAAAATAAAACAACAAAACAACAAAATTGTACTATGACAGTTAACTTTCTTTCTGATAAATAAATAAATATCACAAACATCGTTGCCTAAAAATAGTCTAAATCAGGCCTAAAACATTTTAACAGCTATTATAATAACAATAATAATCATTGTAATAATACTGCGTTGTGAAAATTATAAACGACTCCACTATTCCATTTCCAATACATTTTTTTTTGTGTAATAATTCAGATCTATTGTCGATTTGAGACAGCGATACAACAAAAATTAAAAACACACAAACGAATGGAGTATTCCAGATTATAAACAAAATTGTGTATGTGTGTTTTTTATGTGATAGAATCAATAGTAAATTCGTTCAACTATTACCATCACTTTTACTACAATCTTCACCATCGTTGCTACTTTTAGTACTATTTTTACTTGTAGAGGAATCTGTAGTTGTTAATTTTTGTAAACGCCCAGGTAGATCTGAACTTGTAAAAACTGCATGTTCACTTAAAATATCAGCCAATGCATTCCGACGGCCTGTACGACCTGATTGTAGGAAATCTTGCGGACTTGCTGTTGCATCTTGTTCATTACCCATCTTAACATCTGTTGTATTATTAGTATTATCATTATTATTACTATTACTACTATTATTTGTACTACTAGTACTTGGGCCAGTTTCATAATTTTGTGACGCTGCCATCACTGCCAACATTTTCAATACTGTAACATAAATTTTAATTAAATTCCCTTAATTAATAACGAAAACAAAAAAGAAAATACAGATAAAACGTCATTATTGATTCATTTTATCTGATAAGAATACATTGTCATCACATAATTAATATTTTAATATGCATCATATGTTTAATTTGAACGTTTTTATTATTTCGACAAACACATCCGACTAATGATAATTTGCCCCGTAAATTACAAAATTTAAATCAACACCTTTGAATTAATTAAAAATTCACATTTCGAAAAAAAATGAAGCATTTTATATACAAGACGATTCATTATCATTGCTAGAACAATAATTCAAATTGAAGATAGACTTGATATTTAAACTTTCTTCAGAGAATATTTTAGAAAATCATTTAAACTTAGTAATTTTACCAAAAATACACAGTTTAAATACTTGGATGCGATATTTACAGGTCTTAAATGCAGTAATTTTTGAGATATGAATTGTTAAGGCATGCAAAATTTCACCAAAAGTCGAAATATCTCAAAAATTATTAAGTCACATTAGCAAAATCCTTTTCAATTTCAATACAGAATCTATTATATTGCAGCTAATAAGAATCCTTTGAGATAACAATAAATCATCCTGTATATGTGTGTTAATTATAGCAACAAAACAAAGCAAACTATGTATTAGGTTGTTAATTCTTATCCTATTTTCAAAAACTTGATTAATTTCCATCCAGAAATCAGGTCAATAACATGCAAGACGTGCTCAAGGTTGTACAAATGGTGATCTGCCCAATTGGTTAGTCTTCATTACAATTAAAAAACAAACTAATTGATTAAAAAATGATAAAATAAAATCAAAGAGCACCCTTATTGCATGCTACCTACCTGATTTTCGTGTAAATTTCGTTTTTCTCTTACGGGACAGTGTACAACGTTTCGTACCTAAATCCTGTGATGGTTGGTATTTTTTTTGATAAGGCATTATAGGCTTTTATTGTTACTATTTTTTGTGTGTGGAATATTAAACAATTACAATTTTGCTTGTTTTAAAAAAACACAAAATACATTAATTAAAAAATAAATAAAAAGACGATACAATAACACTGACACCTACCATCTAGATAATTGAATTTTAATCCGACTGTAATCAATACAATTATTTTCCACAACAATTTCCCAATTTGAACGGTTTTCCTTGCGAAAATCTGTTGAAAGTACAACAAAATCAAAAAATTTATACTGAAAATTTGTCAAAATGACAACCGTGACGTATTCGATGAACAACTATCTATTGCCAACCTACAAAAACAAAAACACTAATTTGGGATGAGATACAATTATTTTATCCTCTTTGCGAAATAATTGTGCTATTATCGTACATATTGCAGCATTTTTCAGTCTAAATATTTACTATTATTTCCGATATATTGTGAATAGTTTTAAATTATTTCTTCTAATTTGTCTGCCAACTGTAGATAAATAAAATCAAAGTCCTTGTCCAATGAGGTACCTAGAGTACGCATCCCCTATACTTGTATAAGACCAATTTGGTCCTCATATGGGGAAATTTTGACAGTTAGTCCTCACTCTTTCTAACTTATGAGTGTGTTGTTCAATAGGGACCTCCTTTTCTCAAGCCTTGATCGATCATGGCTTGAGAAAAGGAAGGCGATATGTTGGTATCGTTTCTGTTGAAACGAGACCAACATATCGACATATCCAAGATGTCTGCCACAATACGTGGACACGTTTTTTGACCAGATGCGCACTCTAGGTACCTCATTGTCCTTGTCGTTTTTCTAACCTCAAATTCGGGTGATTTCTGGTGGTTGGATCGAATAAACCAACCACTAGACTCGGAGAAAAATTAATTAAAATGGAAACAGATCACCAATTAAGTGAAGATGATGTAATCAAAAAACATAAACAAGAACGTAAAAATCTCCAATCGAAGATACAATCGTTGAAAAAGAGTATAACGAAGGGTGATAAGAAGAAAAAAAAGGAAATTGCTGAAGAGATTGCAAAACTTGAACAAGAATTAGATGAGAAACACCAAAAAGAATTGGAAAATTTCCATCAAACAATCCCAACAAATACGGAAATAATTGAGAATACTCTGGGAATTGATGAAGAGAAATTGAATGAAGAACAAGTCACGAATGATGGGGTGCTAGTATCGGCGTCGTCGTCGTCGCCACCGCCTGGACAGCGGATAACACGCGCCTCACGACGCCGCCAAAAGAAGTTGCAAGAGGAGCGCGAACGTGAGAAACGCATCAATGAACAAGTAGAGAAATCCAACCGTAATAATCCTCGTATAGAAGAAATGACAATCATCGAGAACATATTGAAACAATTAAAACTGAAATTGTACAATATACCAGCCGATGGCAACTGTTTATATTGTGCAATAATCCATCAATTAGACATTCACAATTTAGAGAAATTAACAATAACAAAACTGCGTAAATTAACATCGGAATTTATACGTCTCAATAAAGACGATTTCCTACCATTTATGTACAACGAATTGGATAATAACGAACAATTGGACGAAATGTATTTCGATAATTATTGTAAAGAAATTGCAACAACTAAATTATGGGGTGGACAATTGGAATTGCGTGCCATCTCAAATCTATTAAAATTACCAATTAAAATCATCCAAGCTAATGGGCCACCGACAATACAAGGTGAACAGTTTAATGGACCAGAATTGGTTATAACTTATCATCGATATTTGTATCGGTTAGGTGAACATTACAATTCGACTGTACCGGAAACTGATGTGATGATTGATCAGGAGAATGATTCGATTAATTAACTGCCGTAATTTTTATTGTACAAACTATAAAAAACGATGTGAATTGCCCAGTTCTGTTGACTCTAGTTTGATTTATTGAACAGTGAAGTCATTTTTGTAAGTTGTAAAGAAGTAATGCAATTTAAATTATAATTGAAAATAAATGGATACTTGCCGTGATTTTTTCAACAATTTCTAGTAATTTTGAAAAGTCCAACTTTAAATTTACAGACAACACAAAAACTTGCTGTACCTACAAAGTATTACAACGACTCCAACTTGCATATGCCACCGTTTTTCCACTATTGTGTAAAACCATCACCACCAACCTGTGAAGATGTGATTAACAAACAATAAAAATCGTCCAAATAGCACCATATACGGAACCAATACTTGACAATACTCGAAAAATGTAGCCATTACTTCAGACTATAACGATTTAGAATACTGCATTTTGTTGGTTTACTTGTGATGCAACAATAATATGAACTTCTTGGCTAATAATCAATAAATTTTATAAACCAACTAGTTTATTAAACAAACTATTATCGTTGGTCTCGATAATTTCCATTTCCATTTGTGACGGCAACAATTTCTACACTTGCATTGTAGCACACTGCAAAAATAAACCATTAAAATGAACCACAACATTTATGATTGTATAAATTTCCGAATCAAGTTTAATTCGCCGATAACAATTCTTCCGACACCGGGGAAGAAAGTGAAGATTACATTTTGGAAAATAAAGAAAATGCAAGGATTTTACTTGACCGGGTGCTAAGCAGAAAATTAATGGAGTAATTGATTACATTTTGCACATAAACATGGTTCAAACAAATAAACATTTTCATCAAGTTTTTACAGAGAAAAACGAAAATATTGAAGGTTATGTCAACATAACCTCCAATGAGGTAGTAGAGTGATCATCCTGTCAAAAAACGTGTCCACCTATGGTGGCAGACATCTTGGATAGTGGAGACGCAAACGAATTGAAATAGTTGATCGACAACTGGTGAACTGGTGGTTTGCATCTAAACTAATGTAAATACGTATTGCTGGTTGTATAAAATTAGGTGTATAATATTGGCACAAATAATCTCGGTTTCAAGAATCGCAACCTTGTCTAAAACTTTGACCAACTTCCAAATGAGCTACGGGGTTCAAATTTTGATAAAATGATCTCCAAGGAACCTCTTCTAAAAACCCCCTTGAATTTTTTAAATCGTTCATGCTTAGAGATAGCAACATTTAATTGAAACACGCGGTATGTTCGTATGTTTCTCAATTTGCATCATTTTATAGAATATGATGCTAATTTAGACCCTATTACTACTACTACTTTGGGACTTAATTGTTAGTTAATCATTCTGTGTTTTACAATACTATAATTTTTGCGATTATTCTTTATTTAATTTTGCAACAAAAGTCTCAGGAAAAAATTTTTAAACAATCTAAACTTATTTTCAAACTATTTAGACCTAGAAATTTGGTAGAAATCACCGTAAATACAAAATATTTGAATATTATATTTAAATTTATTATTTACAAAATCTACAATATTCTAGAATTTTATAATTTTAGCGTTACATAAACTAACGCTTTCAAGTTATCTTGTTTTTTGCGGTTTAAAAACGACACGATTACAAGTTACGTACTCCTGTACGTACGGCCAAACAACTTTTTTCCAATTTTTGATAAGAATACAACAAAGGAATGATTACTTGACGTTATTTTCGAATCTTGTCAGTGCCTGCCTTTTGTTCATTCGAATTTTCGTCGTCGAGATGTTAACACCGTTTCGAAAATCGGTCGTGAAATCAGTTTTGTTTAATTTAATAATAAATTCTCGCGATTTTTAAAAGAAAGTGACGGTATTTTGATGCCCCCGTTAAAGTGCTACCGTTTCTAAAATTCAATAATTCACGTATTTTTTAAAACAAAGTGCCTCATATTTTGTTAAACGTTGAAGTGTTGTCGTTTACAAAATTTAATAATAAATTAATGCGATTTCTAAAACAAAGTGTTGGTGTTACCGTTTTGAAAATTTAAAAATAACTTTACGTACGTGTTTAAAACAAAGTGTTGGTGTTAGTGCTTCTGTTGGTGCCAATCTGGACGAAGGAGTGAGCAGTAAGTCATCCCTTGGATTTGGGCGATAAGAAGTCAACGAAAGGGTAAGTTGAAATATTTGAAAAATCGTTATTAATAATGAAATTGAACAAAAAACTCTAATCAAAAATGAGTTTTCTGTTCTATTTCGTTAATAATTTAATCCCATATTTGTGTAATGGATTCTTGGTTTATAAATTTAATCATAATTAAAATAATTTTTCAAGTTAAATAATTTTTCAATTACTAACGGTTTTTTTTCTGTTCTATTACAGTAGGTCCGAACAGCGAGGGACAGGAGGCGTTGTAGCAGAGGGGTAAGTACTTTTTTGATTTACTTCGCGATCGTTTCAAGTCGGGATATCCCAAGATGAAAACGGGATATAAAATAACATCGGTTCGGTTCGGTTCGGTTCGGTAAATGAACAAACGCGATTGTAGGTATAGGAGGGAACGCGCATTAGGAACTTGTTAGGCACTTGTTAGGCCCTTGTTAGGTACTTGTTAGGTACATCAACGTACACAACCCCCCATCATTCTTTCCCTTGAAATCTCATAATATGTAATAATTTTTTTTCAGGTAATTTTTTAAATGTATGTTTCTAATTAAACTTTTTTTTTCAGAACATTTATGCATGTATTTACATGCATTTTATTTTTAACGAAAAAATGTTTCTTATGTTTCAGATTGTCTGCCAGCGTCATCAGCTTCAATCCCTTGAAATTTCCCATTATCCTTCCCCGGGGAATGGCCATTCCTATTGCATGAAATCCTACTAACATAGAATTAGCTGGGTTAATGTTGTAGTGTTTTGTGTTGGTCTGTTAGTTTATAGGTATTGGTATTGATGGTATTGGATAGATCCACCGCTACTACTAGGTTCAGTTGTCGCGATTATCCAAGCATTGACTCCGTCGTATGACTGTGCAGTTTGTGGTGTGGTCTTTTGGCTAGTCGCTATAATAATGCTCAAATATTTTCACGGGTTGTGCGGTTTTCGGAGCGAGAGATTGCGATAGGTAATTCGCATATCGTGAGGATGTCTAACGCATATATCTTTGCTGATTGTTTGAGGTTATTATTGTGACAATAATGCATTGACTTCATCACTTATTGTGCAATGATAAGACTGTGACAATAGCTTCGTAAGTAATCAATTTTTCCTTTATTTCAGATAGCTATCACTTTGCAATTTTCCAAGCATTGACTCCGTCATATGACTGTGCAGTTTGTGGTGTGGTCTTTTGGCTAGTCGCTCTAATAATGCTCAAATATTTTCACGGATTGTGCGGTTTTCGGAGCGAGAGATTGCGATAGGTAATTCGCATATCGTGAGGATGTCTAACGCATATATCTTCGCTGATTGTTTGAGGTTATTATTGTGACAATGATGCATTGACTACATCACTTCCTGTGCAATGATATGATGGTGACAATAGCTTCATAAGTAATCAATTTCTACTTTATTTCAGAGAACTATCACTTCGCGATTTTCCAAGCATTGACTCAGTCGTATGACTGTGCAGTTTGTGGTGTGGTTTTCTTGCTAGTCGCTATAATAATGCTCAAATATTTTCACGGATTGTGCGGTATTCGGAGCGAGAGATTGCGATAGGTAATTCGCATATCGTGAGGATGTCTAACGCATATATCTTTGCTGATTGTTTGAGGTTATTATTGTGACAATAATGCATTGACTTCATCACTTATTGTGCAATGATAAGACTGTGACAATAGTTTCGTAAGTAATCAATTTTTCCTTTATTTCAGATAGCTATCACTTTGCAATTTTCCAAGCATTGACTCCGTCATATGACTGTGCAGTTTGTGGTGTGGTCTTTTGGCTAGTCGCTCTAATAATGCTCAAATATTTTCACGGATTGTGCGGTTTTCGGAGCGAGAGATTGCGATAGGTAATTCGCATATCGTGAGGATGTCTAACGCATATATCTTCGCTGATTGTTTGAGGTTATTATTGTGACAATGATGCATTGACTACATCACTTCCTGTGCAATGATATGATTGTGACAATAGCTTTGTAACTAATTAATTTTTACTTTGTTGCAAATAATTATTATGTAGCATGGATATATCCAATACCATAGTGGATTAGGCCTACAGGGGATACCACTATAAAAAAAAACGCACCATGTGCTTTACCTCACAGGTGGTGTGGAAAGAAGCACATTTATTACTTTTCTATTCAACAATTGGAAATTTACAGAAAAGTCATGGAGATTTGAAACGATGATTTTGCATTATAGACTTTAAAAATAGGTCTTTATCAAATTTCAGGCGATTTCCAGCTTAGATTAATTTTCAATAAGCAACCACAAAAACTTGAAAGTTTTCGGTCTTTTGCAACTATAAAGGTGACATCTACTGATTTTTCCATTGAACTACAATGTTAAAACGACACCAACATATCGCCTTCCTTTTCTCAAGCTTTGGTCGACCAAAGCTTGAAAAAAGGAGGTCCCTATTGAACAACACACTCATAAGTTAGAGAGAGTGAGGAACAACTGTCAAAATTTCCCCATATGATGACCAAATTGGTCTTATACAAGTATAGGGGATGCGCACTCTATATACCTCATTGATAACCTCCAATCTGGATAATTGTCAAAATAAACAGTGTTGCCAAATTTACGTTTTTCAGCAATTGATGGGATTTTTAAATTAAAATTTCAATATTTGTAAAAAATGATAAAAATATGCTTATAGCAAAATTTGCCAAGTATAATAAATTAATTCGTCCACATGTCCCAACTCTCAGCATCATTTTAATACATGGACCGTAATTGAAAATTTCATGCCGATTTTCTTTTGTTTTCACATTCGCCATTGCATCCGAATCGACTGCATTCAAATTTTTCTGGTAGTTTTCGATTTAAATTTGTTGGTTTCTATTTAAATTTATTTATTGTAAACCTTCTTTGCATTATTTTACAAAAACTGTGTATTGTTTGTGGTTAGTTTCAGCGAGTTTCAGCGAGTTGCAGCGATAATGCCCTGTTGATTTGTACCGCAAAGTCGTTATTTGGCTCCATTTATGATTTCAAATATCTTGATCGTTGAAGTACATAGATTTATTTCCATATTTGAGGATTGGGGGAGTTAATAAAACAATGTGTAATAAAAGTCAATATGACCAAAAAAGGGAAGAATCTAATCAAGCCCTTTTTCTTGGCTTCCTCTCTTTATTTTTATTATTGTTATTATTATTATTATTATCATTAAAATTTTGAAAATATAAAGATCGATAGATACAATATGGATTTTATACAACAATAATAATAATAACAACAACGATATTCGCTTATACAGTAAATATAATTATGTATATGTAGATAATTTAAATATATAATATTATGTATAGATATATATAAATCTAGAAATCTTATATTTATTTCAATGGGTCGTACAAATCTCCATAATTTTTCTCCATTTTTTAAAATTAATCAAGTTTTTATTCTTATTTTTATATATAACAAGGCACGCACAAAACAAAAATAAATAAATAAATAAACAAATGGAAAAAGAGAAAACGAATTGAAATAAAACAAGAAACCGTTTTTCGTGTAAAAATCTTTTCTTTCAAAAATCTCCTGCCAGCAAGAGAATTCTTCCCCTTATGTTCTTTAGATTTTTAAATTTTCAAATTGAGGTACTGTGAAATTATAAAGCAAGCCATAGGGGAGGGTAAATTAATTTCGTTCGGGACAATAATAACAAAACAATTATCGTAATGATAATAATAATAATATTCAACAAATTTCAATCTATTCCATCTTCAATACTAATAATGATTCATTATTTCCAATGAATTATGAAGGTGGAATAGATGCAACAATTTTAATGCTTCTCTTTTTTTTGATTATTTTTAGAATCAAATGATATGAAAATATTTGAAACGAAAAACTCCAACAATAGCGAGTAATGCTCCCAAATATAGCATAAAAATTTCTGCATCAACTGGGTATCTTATTATTTGTCATCATATCTACAACAGTATTTACGGATTTATATATCAATAAAAAACGATATTTCTTCTTTTAAATACAAGTACTATATATGTATAGAAATAAAACTAACGAGATAAAAGCGAGAAGTTTTGTAGTAGAATTTTTCAGAAGACTCCTATTGTTGTTGTAATTGTCGGTGCGCCGTAAATTTTGATAGTATTTTAAACGACGCCAAAATCAAATACTATGTTAATAGTTTGAAGAACATAATGGCCAATGTGATATTTATAAAAAGCACAATAATTACCAGCTGTTGGCGTGAGAACCAATCCTGAAAAAAATCAAATGTAATTATCATTTTCAATAATCTAAATCTTTGTATAAAAAGAACTGTTGATTTTCTTGTCGAATAAACAATAAGATTAATGCAAATAACAACAAGAAAAGAAAAAGCATTCTCATAACAATAATTAAAATTTAAGGACGTGTCGAAGAAACTAATTTCGCGGCGTATTTTTAAATTTAAATAACAATTGATAATCGAGCTACGATTAGTTGACAGTTCGCCTGCCATATCAAACAATCGATGCCACCAACGGTAATAAATTAAATTACTAGTTTCGCGGCAATGAAACCAGTTTCAAAATAGTGATACACTAAATTAACATTTCTGTCATAGAAATTTGGAATGACCTTTTAAAAGACTGTCCGATTCAATAGTTAAATTTCAACATTATTGATACAAATTTGTGCGAAAAAAACAATTAAGTTAGTATGGACAGTTGTACCAACAGACAATATCACCCCATCTCTCTTTTTCGTACAAGTTAAGATGATCAGCTGTTAGTGACTTTTGAAAAATAATGTTGGATAACCTTCTAAAATGTCACTTTAAAATTTCCTAAAAGAATTTATTATAAACGCGAATTTGTTCGATTCCGCCTCTCATACATCCTTAAATTGTAGAATTTATACTCTAAAATTCTACAAAAATTGTGAAAATAACACATAAAAGCATGTTGTACAACAATTGGCATATTTCCAAACAATTTTCATTATAGCAACAAGTATCAAAAGTAATTTTTCTGTTAGTATTTAGACATTTATACTTTCGTTCGTTTACTTTTAACCTTCTTTCAGGAACTTATCAATTAAATGAAAAAGTAGCTTTTAATACCTGTCCGAAGCATGCTTATTGCAAACACGTATTTATTTCATCAATTAGTGATAAAACAATCTAATTAGCGTTAGTGCATTGGCATTTGAAACGTTAGACTCAACCTAGGTACGATAATTTTTCGAATAATATAGAGATTTATAGATTTTTTTCTAGTTTTATAGGTGCAAACGAAGAAAATGGGAAATCTCCATATTACCCAACATAAAAGAAATAAACATAGAACAACAACTGGGCATCCCAAAGAATTTTCCTCCACTTTGTTATTTCGTTGACAACTTTTAAGAAGCGAGGGTGTAATTCGAAGGGACACCATGTAAGTACGTTTCCTTAAATCATTGATCGTGTAATCAACACAGATATACAAACAAGACACAGAGCGTTTATTAAACAATTAAAAACTAGAATAATTATAATAAAATTGAGAATAACATCATCTATTTTAGCAGCTAACATACCTATCGGATCTCTGTAATGCGATAGCAAGGAAAACAAACATATTTAAAGAGGTCCCATTACAATATTAATCCAATCTACAAACAACATTTTCAAGGAAATAGTTTTCATTTAATCGTTTAGTATCCAATAAGGAAATTGTTGATAGATTGGATTTTTCTTTAATAATTTTCGCGTTTGGTTAATTCATCAATAAACCTAGGTAAAGTCGAACTTTGATAGGAGACAGATTTAGATAGAAAAAATTCGAAACACTAGTGCCAAGTGATAGATTTTCGTTTAGTTTCTATTTTGCAAACCAAACCAAAATCAACGATATAATTTAATTTGATTAATTCAATTAGTTTGTGTTGTTTGTATTGAATTACCTTGACTTGTGGACTGACTAGATAAAGTAATGGATTGGCACGTAATCGTTCCCGTTCATCAGCTTGCCGACGCAGTTCCTCACGACGTGCTGAACCCAAATAGGACACCTCCTCCCTGGACATGGCACCAATTGTTCTCGGTAATTCCTGAAAATCGGGCAGTGATTTCTTCCGTTGTAATGTTGTCTGTTGTTGTTGTGTCACCAGATTCTGTCAAAACACACCGATATCATCTCGTATTGTTGCTGTATTTCATCAATTTTTTTTTTTATTTTTTTTGATAAAAATATGCACCTCGACAGGTGGGGTATCAATCCAGCTTTCGGAGGCGCGCCGTGCCAACAGTGCAGGTGAACACATTATAGCCTCCTCCTCCTCCTCCTCATCATCGTTATTGTACCACAACATTTCGTTATTACGATCTATAGGAAAAATGGATGAAAGATGGAAATCACTAAAATCACTCGATTTTACAGTTGTTGTTGTTGTTTGGCAGAAATGAGAAAATAGAGAACGTTATTTAAAATTATTCTACGAGGACGTTTCAGCGACGCTTTTAGATACTCTCTCTCCTCGGCTGAATTGTATACCCCCACCTTGGTGTTTTTAGTTTGGAATTTCAGCTACAGTCCGACGTTTATTACGACACACACAACAACATCATCATTATTATTATTGTTATAAAAATTTTAAAGTACTCACTTTTTGTACTTGTGGCGCTGGTACGCCTGGCGTATACAGACTTTCGGTTCTCTTCGGTTGATTCGGTGATGGAATGATATCCTGACCTAGGCCGCGTTTCCGCAATATAATCTCCTCAAATGGTGCTTGTTGGATTGTATTAGTACTACCTGGATTATTACCACTTATAACACTACCATTTTTCGTATTCGTTGTTGGATTTATTGTTGTTGGTACTGGTGTAGTACCGCGTGCAGTTGATGGGGCACGTAATGTACGATCCGGTGTTTCGGACGGTTGACGTACTCCCCCACCGATACTATTTGGTAAACCACTGGATCGTTCAACTGATGGTTGTCGAGAATTTGTACCACTATTAATATAAGGATTTGTAGTAGTACCACTACTGTTTAATAAACGTCCTGTTGCGCGAGTATAACGATCAACACTAGAATCACGACTTGGTGGCCGTTTATAATGATCGAAATGATCAATTGATGATTGTTGGCCTAAATTTGATAGATACGGACGATCACCGGATACACGTCTCGATGTCCTACGTATTGTATTTAAATCATCATTTGGTAATGAATTACGCGGCTTGTTCCCTGGTATTTCGTTGCTCATTTTATTACCACTATCTGTATTGTTCTCAAACTGACTACTATTAACATTACTATTAATATTATTTGTATAATTTTGATTGGTACCACTCAGATGATTCGGTTGATTACCATAGAAATTTTGATTATAATTCGCCGTTGTTGTTGTTGTTGTTGCTGTATTTGTTGTAGTAGCTATTGTTGTAATTGGTGTATTCGTCGGCGATACAGCCGTCATTGGAGATGGTTTATTCACCGGCACCTGATTCGGAATTTGATTACCCATCATCTCTTTTTGATTAATCTCCAAATTATGTTGTTGTAGTTGTTGCTGGTACTGCTGCTGTTGTTGTTGTAATTGCTCCTGGTAGAAGCGCTGTCGTTGTTTCAGTCGTTCCAAGCCGGGTTGTTTAAAATCGGGCGCATACCGTTTCGCTACTTCAGTTGCAACATTCGAATCTTCACGTGCTTGCATCGCACATAAATCAGCTTGTTCAGCTTTACTTCGTGCCGTTGCCGAACGTGTTATAGCAATATCGGCTTTTTGGATAGCAATTTTTGATGCACGTTGGGCTGCATTAACAGCAGCATCGATACGTTCACGAAATTTCACCGAACGCATTAGAAATAGTTTTTTCTTTGTTTGACTAGTTATCAATATATTATTTTTATATTTGCCTTCTTCTTTTTCGCCGTTTATAAACGTGGTGACACCATAACCGTATTTTTTATTATTGTACCATTCACCTTCGTATTTTAAACCATCGGAACGTTCACTAATACCAAAACCGCAACGTTTATCGTTCTTCCATTCACCCATATAAGTTTCCGTTACATTCGGATCCATTTGGTCATCCTATTGGTAGAATAAGAAACAGATTCGTTATGAAAACAGGAAAAGAATCGTGAACATCTGTACTTTGTTAGTTTGAATAATTGCCAAATAATAGCAAATTCTTCTACTGTTAGCAAAAATAACAAACCAAGACGTCAATTATTTGTAAAATTAGCAAGAAAAAAAAATGCAGCACACTATATCCTACCTCTACAACAAAACTAGCATTCGAATCGGACGGTATTGATGTATTTGTCATTCCGGATTGTGCGGAATCCGTACTAACCCACGACGCTGTCGATCCAGTCGAACGGATACTACCTGAACCACCAGTACCACCTCTCTTCTCTAAATCACCAGTACTTCTTTGTTTCTTTAATTTCAACCCCTAATTTAAACAATTACAATTAAATTTTAAAATATTCCGCGAATTCTCACCATTAATAAGCCTTTTTTGATATTGCCAGAACCTAATGATCGTCGTCTCGCCGTTGGTTCTGATGAATTCATCTTCAATACAAACCCACCTCTTGAATCATCAACACGTCGATCACGTTTATCGGTCAAATCGGCATTGTTTGTATTTAGATTTGAATGATGATTTACACCACCACCGCCACCACCACCACCTCCACCACCTTCATTACTGCGTAATGATGTTAATGATGCACGTAATGTTTTATTTGTACGATATTTTGAGGCTTTACCGAATGGTGCACTAGTACGTACACCATAACCGTGGCGCATACCCCTCAACCATTGGCCCTGATATGTACCTACAAATAAATATCAATCAAATACACCCTTAAATAAAACAATAAAGGACAAAGATTATGAGATTTAATAATTCTTGTTTAGAGGGTATTTGAAATATTTCCGGTTTTTATTAGTAGATTTATTTTTAGTTATATTCGATGTGCAAATATCTATTTTGTATTGTTGTATCATCATTAATCATTTGATAAAAATAATTATAAATGCTATTAGTTTTAGGTTTCATTCAGAAGGGATAAAAAAATGTACTCTTAATAGTAATAATCGACGTCAAATCCACAATAATTACATTAATCTAATTGTTCTATAGATAAAAATAAACATATCGAACGATTCAAATTCTAGTCTTTATACAGGGCCGTGACTGCGTCACGCTTTGTCGGAGATTGATTCATATACTTGAAAAATGCATTTAAAATATATCTAGTGAAGTAGTAAAAAGCGATGAAAAGTAGTACAAAGCAGGAAAACTTAAATAAATATTAATAAAACTTTAGAGTACACACAAAAAAAACACGATATTCAGTCTCCCAATAGGATGTAAATTTCACTATCCGTTTCTAAATAAAAATTATTAGTCCTTGGACTATAAGGTTGGCAGATAATTTAAAAACCTATACCTTATTAATATTAAATTTACTAAAATATTGAGTAATCTACGACACTATATAATCAAGACACAGGCAACTGCGAGGAGAGAGAGATACGGATTTACATCCTGTATAGAGGAAATCTCGAAGGAAATTGGGGCAAAATTACTTATTTAAATATCTTCATTTTGTTGCTCATATTTGGAAAAATCGAAGGCCTTTTAAGAAGGGAGTGATTCAATTGAGGCTATAAAAAAATCTTGTCTGCGACATTAATTTGTGGAATTATAGATCGAAAAATCACCCTAGCATAAAAACTGATAAGAGGCGGTTTTAGTTAATTGAGTTTTCAATAATTCTGATCCAATAAATAATAAGAGAGGGGCGTAATAATGTCAGTTTTCATTTATTTCATCAAATTTGGCCCATTTCCAACAATTTTATAATACACATCACACACAACTTTACGGACAGTGGAGAACGTTAAATTTGACTACAAACGAGATTAAAAGGTTTCTTGTTTTTTCCACTAATAATAAAATTCATTATTATTAGAACAGATTTTTGATCTAAACGTTTCATAGTAATATTTTTTAATCGAATATTTCAAAACTACAATAAATTCTTATAAGAGATGAAAAATCGAACGTTTTTTTCCCCTTTGCGTTCTATTTTTGAAAATCTGCCAAATTCTTTGCATATTTTTTCCAATTTTCGTCATCGTTTCGAATTTATCAATCACAAATCTATTATCTACTACAAATTAGAATCAATAATTAGCCAATATTGGTATTTGAATTTCGTCGGTCGATTTATCGACTCTACCACTGTAATTTACCTTACAATTGGCCCTATTTTATTCAGGTAGTGTCGTAGATTGCTTCATTCATATTCTACTAAATTTAACATTTGTTAATGTATTTTTTAAGTGCCCGAAGAAAGCTGCGACAGTGAAAAGTATAATAAATACACCCCATATACTTGCATGTTATCATTAATAATTGATAATGATTAGGTAGACATAAATTGTGTTTTTTAATTAATTAAACTCTGATGAATTAATGTGATATTGCTGTTATTATTGAATAATAAAAAACACGTTACTCAAATTAATCGAACAATCGATGTTAGTTTAATCCCTCGAATTTTTTTCGATAATCAGCCTAATTGTTATAATTAAAGAACTAATTAATTACTTTATATTATAAACGATAAGATTTATAACAGTAATTAATTTTATTGTTATTTTTTTGTTCCCCGCAATTAGCGAATTAAAATACAAAGATAAATTTCCTGTTGTAATAAAATTTGTTTTATGGCGTTTCTCAAGAAACTTCGTATACCTACTATCCTGCATTAAACGAGTGGTCACCCCCTATCATTCTCTCTATATGGATTTGCCCTACATTGATTTATCACCACCACATTAGTAGCACCGTTTAAAGAAGGGTGCGCAGAATTCTTTCACACAAAAAACAAACAAACACACAAACAAACAACAAATAACAATCACAATGGGGTGCAAAAAACAAGAATTTTCGTCTAAGTTTTCCATCAAATATTGGAAAATTTATGGAGGGCGACGGTCGAGGGGGTGTACGTGTGTCCTTCAATACGGGTGTACGGTCGATGTCAAGGTTAACACCTGATCGGCGGCGCCTCCACCAAATCGACCCTTAACAGGCAAATGGTACAATTGATTGATTTCAATTGAATTTACGTAAATTTAACAGACAAATCAATGGAATTGTTTAAATAAATAATCATTTTATTTTACAATTATTTAACTATTCACGTATATGTATATAAGTTGAAAATGATTCAATATGGTGACGCAAATTCAGTTATTTTTGTTACGGATGTTTTAGGTGTGTGTACAGACCGGGATTAAGAGTGCGGTACTTCGAATTTTTTACAATCTACAATACTTTAAATGAGTATATTAGTAGTTTATTTGCCATCCCCAAGAGAAATAACCCCAAACTATGATTTTCGACAAATTATGTTGGTATTACTGTTGGAATTCTAACCTTCATTAAGACTTTTTTTTTTTAATTTGAATAAAAAAAAAGCTTTAAATAATGCAGAAAGCAGGCTGTGATTTTCATTTTGGCAAAATCAAGACCAGAAAGTAGGCTATGTTTTTAGAGATGGGAATATATAAAAGTGGACGTACCATCATCGGCGTACGTTTCCGACCCATAACCATCTTGAAGCCCATTCGCCCATGTACCCTCATATTTGGCTGTTGACGTATTCGATTGTCTAACCCCATAACGTCCTTTAAAACCTTGCGTCCATTCACCGCGATAAATCCATCTACCCCTAGTCTCTACGCCTAAACCATGTCTTTTACCATTCTGCCATTGGCCTTCGAAACAACTGCCACTGATAAGAGATAACAGGAATAAAGGATATGATTAGATTGACAGAATAATACCTATGATTTGATTAGATTTTATTTTATTATGTATCTCTCTCTCTCTCTTTCTTATTTATTATAAATTAAATTCTAAAAAAACTTATAGGGATAAATTTGAGGAACTTTATTGTAGTACTGTTTAAATATGTCTATTTCGAAATATCTAAATTTGTAACTTCTCTAAGAGCTTTAAATAGGAATTTTTTTAGTTGCTCAACGGACAAACAGGAACATTTATTTATTTTAAATACTGGTATGAAGTATGGTACTATTTCCGGTTCACAGGTACACTTCCTTGTCGTTGCACACGCTTTTTTCGTTGATTTAGGTGGTATTGTTGTTGGCATTAGAACACCTTCTAATCCGATATTACCTCCACCTCGAGATGGACCTTTATTTTCATTGGTAATTCCGAACATGCATCCAGACATTGAGAGACCCGATTCTATAAAGATCGGAGGAGTACTGATACTATTAGAATCGATAGTAGTGCAATCATATACCTCTGTTGAAGTTTCAGGTCCAGGAGTTGTGATACAATTAGCATCTGGGGTTAACTCTGGGGGTTTTAACGTTATCGGATTGATAGTCATACAATCTGTAGTACCGGAATAGATTTTTGAAGTTGTTTCAATTGGCGAAAGTGTTATACAATCAACTTCTGGGGTTGTTGTTGGGATAATACTCGAACTTTTACACGGATTTGGTTTGATAGTTTCAGTAATTGGTTTTTCAGACTCTGTAGTTTCTGGTAGTTCTGTTGTAGTGCTTTCAAGTGTAGTACTTTCACTATTTACTATAGTTGAGAGTATTGTCGTAGGGTTAGTGCTGGTTAAACTTTCGCTACTTGTACTGGACATTTCCGGCGTTCTAGTTTCAAATGTATTGGCTGTAGTACTTTCTTCTGTTTCTGCTGCTGTACTTGTCGTACATTCAGTAGTTGTTGTTGTTTCTAAATCAGGACTTTGTGTAATTGTTGTAAGACCTGTGTCAAATGTAGTTGTTTCCAATGTTGTACTTGTAATAATTTGAGTTGTTGTTTCTGTTTCTAGATTAGTAGATGACGTTGTTTCAGGGCTTGTTGAAGTTACTGTAATACCTAATGTTGGTGTTGTAAATGCACTGCTTCCATAAATTTCAGTCGTAGCACTTTCAGTAGTTATTTCTGCTGTTGTACTTGTAGTATTTTCAGTAGTAGTTGTAGTTTTCTTTATTGTCGTCTCTGAAACTGTACTGGTTTCACACATTTCAGATGTGGTGCTTTCAGTAGCTACTTCTGTTGTTGTACTTGTATCTCCTTCAGTAGATATTTGAGATGATGTTGTTTCTATTGATGTAGGGTTTGTAGTTTTTGTAGTCGTACTTTCAGTGAATGTTTGTGTTGTTGTTTCTATTGTAGTGGGTGATGTAGCTGTTGTAGTACTTTCAGTAGAAGTTTGTGTAGTTTCTATTGTTATAGGGTTTGTATTTTGTGTGGTTGTACTTTCAGTTGTTGTACTTTCAGCTACTGTAACTGTAGTACTTTTAGATTTTGTTGATGCACAATTTTCAGTAGATGTTTGTGTTGTTGTACTTTCTGTAATTGTACTTTCAGCCGCCGTAGCCGTGCTTTTTTCAGACGTAGAACTTTCTGTACAGACTAGCGTAGTTTCTTGAGTGTTTGTAGAAGTTGTTGCTGCTGTTTCTGTTACTGGACTTGAAGTACTCTCTACAGTTGTGATCCTTCCAGAAGTTGATGTGGTACTTTCAGTTGGTGTCTCTGTTAATACAAATGTTGTTGTTTCTGTTGCTGTGCTTGTAGTGCTCTCCGTTACTGTACTTTCACCAGTGGTGGTCGTTGTAGATGGTTCGACATGTTGTGTTGTAGTTTTTTCTGTTGTTGTACTTTCAAACGTTGTTGCTGTTGTTGTTTCAGTTACTGGGCTTGAAGTACTCTCTACAGTTGTAATCTTTTCAGGAGTTGATGTGGCACTTTCAGTGGTAGTCTCTGTTAATACAAATGTTGTTGTTGTTTCTTGTTGTGTTGTTGTTTCTGTTGCTGTGTTTGTGGTACTCTCCGTTACTGTACTTTCGGCGGTGGTGGTTGTTGTAGATGGTTCAACATGTTGTGTTGTAGTTTTTTCTGTTGTTGTACTTTCAGAAGTTGGTGCTGTTGTTTCTGTTACTGGACTTGAAGTACTCTCTACAGTTGTGATCCTTTCAGAAGTTGATGTGGTACTTTCAGTTGGTGTCTCTGTTAATACAAATGTTGTTGTTTCTGTTGCTGTGCTTGTAGTGCTCTCCGTTACTGTACTTTCACCAGTGGTGGTCGTTGTAGATGGTTCGACATGTTGTGTCGTTGTTTTTTCTGTTGTTGTACTTTCAGAAGTTGTTGCTGCTGTTGTTTCTGTTACTGGGCTTGAAGTACTCTCTACAGTTGTGATCCTTTCAGAAGTTGATGTGGTACTTTCAGTTGGTGTCTCTGTTAATACAAATGTTGTTGTTTCTGTTGCTGTGCTTGTAGTGCTCTCCGTTACTGTACTTTCACCAGTGGTGGTCGTTGTAGATGGTTCGACATGTTGTGTCGTTGTTTTTTCTGTTGTTGTACTTTCAGAAGTTGTTGCTGCTGTTGTTTCTGTTACTGGGCTTGAAGTACTCTCTACAGTTGTAATCCTTTCAGGAGTTGATGTGACACTTTCAGTGGTAGTCTCTGTTAATACAAATGTTGTTGTTGTTTCTTGTTGTGTTGATGTTTCTTGTTGTGTTGTTGTTTCTGTTGCTGTGTTTGTGGTACTCTCAGTTACGGTACTTACGCCAGTGGAGGTCGTTGTAGATGGTTCGATACGTTGTGTTGTAGTTTTTTCTGTTGTTGTACTTTCAAACGTTGTTGCTGTTGTTGTTTCTGTTACTGGGCTTGAAGTACTCTCTACAGTTGTAATCCTTTCAGGAGTTGATGTGGCACTTTCAGTTGTAGTCTCCGTTAATACAAATGTTGTTGTTGTTCCTTGTTGTGTTGTTGTTTCTGTTGCTGTGTTTGTGGTTCTCTCAGTTACTGTACTTTCGCCAGTGGTGGTTGTTGTAGATGGTTCGATATGTTGTGTTGTAGTTTTTTCTGTTGTTGTACTTTCAGAAGTTATTGCTGCTGTCGTTTCTGTTACTGGGCTTGAGGTACTCTCTACAGTCGTAATCCTTTCAGGAGTTGATGTGGTACTTTCAGTGGTAGTCTCTGTTAATACAAATGTTGTTGTTGTTTCTTGTTGTGTTGATGTTTCTTGTTGTGTTGTTGTTTCTGTTGCTGCGTTTGTGGTACTCTCCGTTACTGTACTTTCGGCGGTGGTGGTCGTTGTAGATGGTTCGATACGTTGTGTTGTAGTTTTTTCTGTTGTTGTACTTTCAGAAGTTGATGCTGCTGTCGTTTCTGTTACTGGGCTTGAAGTACTCTCTACAGTTGTAATCCTTTCAGGAGTTGATGTGGCACTTTCAGTAGTAGTCTCTGTTAATACAAATGTTGTTGTTGTTTCTTGTTGTGTTGTTGTTTCTGTTGCTGCGTTTGTGGTACTCTCCGTTACTGTACTTTCGGCGGTGGTGGTCGTTGTAGATGGTTCGATATGTTGTGTTGTAGTTTTCTCTGTTGTTGTACTTTCAGAAGTTGATGCTGCTGTCGTTTCTGTTACTGGGCTTGAAGTACTCTCTACAGTTGTAATCCTTTCAGGAGTTGATGTGGCACTTTCAGTGGTGGTCTCCGTTAATACAAATGTTGTTGTTGTTTCTTGTTGTGTTGTTGTTTCTGTTGCTGCGTTTGTGGTACTCTCCGTTACTGTACTTTCGGCGGTAGTGGTCGTTGTAGATGGTTCGATACGTTGTGTTGTAGTTTTTTCTGTTGTTGTACTTTCAGAAGTTGATGCTGCTGTCGTTTCTGTTACTGGGCTTGAAGTACTCTCTACAGTTGTAATCCTTTCAGGAGTTGATGTGGCACTTTCAGTAGTAGTCTCTGTTAATACAAATGTTGTTGTTGTTTCTTGTTGTGTTGTTGTTTCTGTTGCTGCGTTTGTGGTACTCTCCGTTACTGTACTTTCGGCGGTAGTGGTCGTTGTAGATGGTTCGATATGTTGTGTTGTAGTTTTTTCTGTTGTTGTACTTTCAGAAGTTGATGCTGCTGTCGTTTCTGTTACTGGGCTTGAAGTACTCTCTACAGTTGTAATCCTTTCAGGAGTTGATGTGGCACTTTCAGTGGTGGTCTCCGTTAATACAAATGTTGTTGTTGTTCCTTGTTGTGTTGTTGTTTCTGTTGCTGCGCTTGTGGTACTCTCCGTTACTGTACTTTCGGCGGTGGTGGTTGTTGTAGATGGTTCGACATGTTGTGTTGTTGTTTTTTCTGTTGTTGTACTTTCAAACGTTGTTGCTGTTGTTGTTTCTGTTACTGGGCTTGAAGTACTCTCTACAGTTGTAATCCTTTCAGGAGTTGATGTGGCACTTTCAGTGGTGGTCTCCGTTAATACAAATGTTGTTGTTGTTCCTTGTTGTGTTGTTGTTTCTGTTGCTGCGCTTGTGGTACTCTCCGTTACTGTACTTTCGGCGGTGGTGGTTGTTGTAGATGGTTCGACATGTTGTGTTGTTGTTTTTTCTGTTGTTGTACTTTCAAACGTTGTTGCTGTTGTTGTTTCTGTTACTGGGCTTGAAGTACTCTCTACAGTTGTAATCCTTTCAGGAGTTGATGTGGCACTTTCAGTGGTGGTCTCCGTTAATACAAATGTTGTTGTTGTTCCTTGTTGTGTTGTTGTTTCTGTTGCTGTGTTTGTGGTTCTCTCAGTTACTGTACTTTCGCCAGTGGTGGTTGTTGTAGATGGTTCGATATGTTGTGTTGTAGTTTTTTCTGTTGTTGTACTTTCAGAAGTTGTTGCTGCTGTCGTTTCTGTTACTGGGCTTGAGGTACTCTCTACAGTGGTAATCCTTTCAGGAGTTGATGTGGCACTTTCAGTGGTAGTCTCTGTTAATACAAATGTTGTTGTTGTTTCTTGTTGTGTTGTTGTTTCTTGTTGTGTTGTTGTTTCTGTTGCTGTGTTTGTGGTACTCTCAGTTACGGTACTTTCGCCAGTGGAGGTCGTTGTAGATGGTTCGATACGTTGTGTTGTAGTTTTCTCTGTTGTTGTACTTTCAGAAGTTGATGCTGCTGTCGTTTCTGTTACTGTGCTTGAAGTACTCTCTACAGTTGTAATCCTTTCAGGAGTTGATGTGGCACTTTCAGTAGTAGTCTCTGTTAATACAAATGTTGTTGTTGTTTCTTGTTGTGTTGTTGTTTCTGTTGCTGCGTTTGTGGTACTCTCAGTTACTGTACTTTCGCCAGTGGAGGTTGTTGTAGATGGTTCGATATGTTGTGTTGTAGTTTTTTCTGTTGTTGTACTTTCAGAAGTTATTGCTGCTGTCGTTTCTGTTACTGGGCTTGAGGTACTCTCTACAGTGGTAATCCTTTCAGGAGTTGATGTGGCACTTTCAGTAGTAGTCTCTGTTAATACAAATGTTGTTGTTGTTTCTTGTTGTGTTGTTGTTTCTGTTGCTGCGTTTGTGGTACTCTCAGTTACTGTACTTTCGCCAGTGGAGGTTGTTGTAGATGGTTCGATATGTTGTGTTGTAGTTTTTTCTGTTGTTGTACTTTCAGAAGTTATTGCTGCTGTCGTTTCTGTTACTGGGCTTGAGGTACTCTCTACAGTGGTAATCCTTTCAGGAGTTGATGTGGCACTTTTAGTGGTAGTCTCTGTTAATACAAATGTTGTTGTTGTTTCTTGTTGTGTTGTTGTTTCTGTTGCTGTGTTTGTGGTACTCTCAGTTACTGTACTTTCACCAGTGGTGATCGTTGTAGATGGTTCGATATGTTGTGTTGTAGTTTTTTCTGTTGTTGTACTTTCAGAAGTTGTTGCTGCTGTCGTTTCTGTTACTGGGCTTGAGGTACTCTCTACAGTGGTAATCCTTTCAGGAGTTGATGTGGCACTTTCGGTGGTAGTCTCTGTTAATACAAATGTTGTTGTTGTTTCTTGTTGTGTTGTTGTTCCTGTTGCAGTGTTTGTGGTACTCTCCGTTACTGTACTCTCGGCGGTGGTGATTGTTGTAGAAGGTTCGACATGTTGTGTTGTAGTTTTTTCTGTTGTTATACTTTCAGAAGTTGGTGCTGTTGTTGTTTCTGTTACTGGGCTTGAAGTACTCTCCACAGTCGTAATCGTTTCAGGAGTTGACGTAGTACTTTCGGTGGGTGTTTCTGTTGCTGTGTTTGTGGTATTTTCCGGTATTGTACTTGCGATGGTGGTGGTCGTTGTAGATGTTTCGACATATTGTGTTGTGGTTTTTTCTGTTGTTGTTGTTCTTCTAGTACAATTTTTTGGTTTTACTGTTGTAGTACCATTATGACAGTCACAGTTACAATTCGACGATCCATCATCACAGCACAACGTAACTTTAACCGGCTTATTCTCCGATTGATAGTGTATTAATTTTGTTATAAGTTGTATTAAATGACCCAATAAACACGATTGTTCTGATATTTCAATATTTTTACAATGACACGACGATGGTGCAGCATACACAAAACTACTACTAATCGAAATGATACAACAAAATAGGAACAAAAATGTTCCTAATCGTATCAAATCCATCATCAATTGAACAACATTTGATTAGTACCATTTATATTATAATAGAGTTTTCCTTTAAAGCACGTAATTAGAAAATATTTATTATTAATAGTCATTTTGTTTTTTCTTCGATGGTAATAAATACTATAAACAAAGGTCATGGAAATTTGCTGACATCAGCGATTTTTCAATTTGTCCGAATCAATAACCTTGCCAACGGTGGATTTTTAATCGGTCTGCTGATGGAAAACAGGAACGTGATAATTACAACAATTCGTTCTGTTTTGCAAATAATTTTTTTCTGTTTTTTTTTACACGTTTAGGAAACATGTAACAATATTGTGAATATTACACGTATTCAATTTAGTTGAACAGTTTGAAATTTTCAATTAGAACAAAACCTGGATCTGGCGGCGTCTTGACGTTATTAGCACCGTCGATTCTATTAAATAGTAAGACTTATATTTGTATTATATGTGTAGAAAGAGATAGATGGTTATATATACACTCACACATACAGATAGAGGCTCTATTTATAATTAGAAACTGCACTAATATTCTAAACAGAGGAGCAAGCGGAAAACAGGCAACAAGCTATTTTGACCAATCATGTGTTTTGTTGTTGGACAATCCATTTTTTTCGGGTGCTTCTCTTAAAAAATCCCCCCATTCGTCTTCATTAAAACGAAAATTACAAATTATTCTAGAATAAATAATGAGTAATATATTTAATATGAGCCGATGTTAATTTTAGACTATTTTCGTTCCAAATTTGACTCAAAAATTCTTAATAGTAGCGAGAATTGAGGACAAGAATCGGAATCACCACGTCGACCCATATGTCTACAACATAACCAACTATAGATCACGGTTATTTCCGTCAGAATGAGGGAAGACGAAAATAGGAAGAAGTACCACAATTCGAGTACCACCAATGCGCTATTAGATTGATGGAATGTAGAAGAAAAATCAAAGGAAGATAGAGAATTATAACGAGAAAAAGAGAGAGAGAGAGAGATACAATTAGGTAGCGTAATAGTGGGTTTGTTGTATAAAGTTACCTCGGCCAAGTATAGACTCCGGACACTTCAAAACCATAATGCCATGAACCGGAATAGGCACCTTGTCCTTTTGGTCCTGTACAGATACCATGGCCGTGTGCTTTGCCTTCCTCCCAACCACCACAATATGTACCACCATCGTCGAAATCAAAACGGCCACCATTCACGTGACTTCTAGTAGTCGCAGTACCCGTTGCTCCTGTTGCCGCGGGGGAGGTAGCTGTATTTCCATCTCCACTAATATTTGTCGCCTGTTGCATATCTTCACACTATTTATCACTAATCACTACAATAACGATGGTGTTGGTGATAAGAATAACAACAACAATAATAATATATGATGATCACTCGCGTTTCTAATGGACGACAACGACGACGACGATAATATCACCGTCATCACTATTGGGGTGTTTTTCATAAATCTCCTCTATTAATTGAATTAATTAAAAAAGTAATGAGAGAGAGAGAGCGAGAGAGTGTATTTGTGAGTTGTAGTAGTACACGAAATCGCTCAATTTGAACGATATTATCAATATTATTATTATTATTATTATTATTAAACATCAGCTCGGCATTTCGATCGGTCGTACAGTATAGTCGGCACGGCACTAGTTGTAGTTATAGCCCAGTTAATATCCCGGGCACACCGTCCCGACGCCAAAATCTGGACGCAAGCGCATTCCAACAGGATAAGACAGCGACGCCGTCATTAACCAACATGAATTCCAAACAATCACTTGTTATTTTAAATAATTAAATTTTATTACACCTTAATAATATAAAAAATACGAAATCTAAACAATTATGAAAGTGAACAAGTTTAGGCACATTATTGATTCGGATAGAATTTCTTTTTATTATCTTTAGCCATATCAGCTAGTGTTTGTGCTGGTTTGAATGGTAAACCGTAATGCTGTTGGAATTCTTCCATTTTCTTAACTAAACGTCCAGCACCGTAGGTGTCCACCCAACGGAATGGACCACCAGTGAATGGTGGAAAACCTAAACCGAATACAGCGCCGATATCACCCTCCAATGGACTCGATAGAATCTTCTCTTCTAAACACAAAACAGCCTCGTTAACAAATCTCGACACCATACGTAATTGTTTATCTTCATCGCTATTAAATGAACCTTTCGGCTCTACCGAATATCTCTTAATTATATCCATAGTTTCCATATTGACGTCACGATTCTTTGAATTCTTCTCATAGATGAAGATACCTTTACCCGATTTACGGCCTAAGAAACCGGCCTGGACAATATCGCGTAATATGTTCAAATCGCCACCACCGAAACGTTCACCAAATACCTAGAAATTATCAAAGTTATCACTAAAAATCGTCTATTATCGTGACATTTACTTTAAATAGATCTGGACCGATGTGTGAGGCGACATCTAAGCCGACTTCGTCGGCTAGAGTAGCTGCACCGACAGGAAAACCGAAATTCGTTGTTAATTTGTCCATATCTTTCGGTTCGACACCTTCTTGTAGTAAACGAATACATTCAGCCATCATTGCCGATACAATACGAGTTGTATAGAAACCGGGACCGTCACCGACAATAATAACGACTTTATTCTGTTTTAAACCCAAATCAATCGCCGTTTTAATTGTTTCATTACTAGTCTGATCCGTTTTGATAATTTCCAATAATTGCATCTTTTCCACCGGCGAGAAATAGTGCATTCCAATCATGTTCTCTGGACGTTTCGAAGCTTGCGCTATTTTTTTAATCGGTATTGCACTCGTATTTGTCGCAAATATGCATTTATCGCTGATTATTTGTTCCACATCCTTAATAACCTGATGTTTAATATTAATATCTTCGAAAACTGCCTCAATTATTACATCCAATTTTTCAAAATCTTTCTTATTGTATTCTAATGTTGGTATAAGATTCGATAAAAACCGATCCTTTTCAAGATTCGAAATACGTTTCCTTTTAACACCATTACTAAGATGTTGTTGTATTTGTCCTAAACCACGCGATAAACCATTCTGATTTGTATCTTTTAATACAACTTGATAGCCCTTATCTAAAGTTACATTAACGATACCGGAACCCATCAAACCGGCACCCAATACACCAACAGCTTTAATTTGCCGATCGGATTTACCGTAACGATTCTTCTTACATTCAGTTTGACCACGGAATAGACTGATTAGACCTTTAGATTGTGGTGTCATTGCTAATTCTCCAAAACTTTTCGCTTCTAGTTCATAACCAACTTCAGAACCTTTATCAAGACCTGTACGTAATACTTCTAAGATTTTTAACGGTGCCGGGTAGAGACCATTGGTTTGTTTCATTACTTGTTGTTTGGCTTTATTGAAAATTTGATCTTTTACCCAACTGTATTGTAGTGCAAAATTTAAAACTTTATCCATTAGACTCTTTTTGGAGCGATCAACTTTTAATTGTCCTGAAGCAATCTGCTTGGCAATATCGATAGCAGTCTTTTCTAAATATTGTCGAGTTACAGTTTCCGGTTCAGCTATACCCGGACCTAAGGGGTCCACTAATAGATCAACAATGCCCAATTTCTTTGCTTTATCAGCTTTTAAACTTTTTCCAGTTAACATTAAATCTAGACAATTCGGTAATGATACCAATTTGGGTAGACGTTGTGTACCGCCAGCTCCTGGTAATAGGCCCAACATAACTTCAGGCAATCCAAAAGCAGTTTTACGGTCTTTAACACCAAGACGATAATGACAGGCTAAGGCAACTTCTAAACCACCACCCAAACATGAACCTTGTACGGCCGCAACGATCGGTTTTTTTGATTTTTCAATTTTCGCTAAAATCTCCTGACCTTCACGTGATATTTGTGTTGTTTCTTCAAACGATTTACATTTCTCCAACATTGTTATATCGGCACCGGCGATAAAACAGTTCGGTTTACCAGAAATTAAAACAGCCGCTTGGATTTGCGAGTTGTTTTGTATTTCGTTGAGAATCGATGCGACTTCTCCCATTACCTCTTGATTTAAAGAATTCACCTGTGGAAAATCGTACAAATTTTAACTACAACAAACGATGGATTAAAGTTGGTACTACTGGACGGTTATTTGTTTTTTTAACCGCAGCCTACTATGGCTCCCGGAATACTTACTTTAACTCCTGCAGAATCCAGGGTAACTATCGCTACATTATCGACAATTTTCAGCTTAGCATGTTTTCCTCCTTCGGTTGTGGCCAACAGACGGCAATGAACTGCATAGTTGAGAAAGTAAAATTAATTAAAATAAAAAAATGATTGAATAACAAACGTACGGTTCAAAGTACAAGAAACGTTGGAAAATTATCTAAATTTACAAAGATTTTGTTCTACTTACCCAATTTACTCGATAATTTGATGTTAGTTTGAGAAATTCTGGATAAAGTACCGAACAGTCTTAATGCCGAAGACATTTTTATTGGTTTGTTAATGTAACTTTTATCCACCAAAACAACCAATTGATTTCAATTCCGATTACAACTAGCCGCTTCTATAGGAGAAGTGTGCTTTTTATTATTAAAAATTGTGAACTTTGGCCGAGTGGGCGACCACCGTGACTGTTTTTGAGGTTAACGCCTGACGTTTCAAACACCGCGTTCAGCAACACCTACGATAATCAGTCGTTAAAATAAAATGAATTAAATTAATAAACAAATAAATATCGACAATAAATATCGTATTTGGGTATATACTCTCGTATTTGTAAATAAAATTATTTTATTATGTTTTTTACGATTAGTTAGAATAAAATAATACTAGATCTATTTACGAACGCATCTTTATTTCATGTCGCCAATAAAAAAACCGGCTAATTGTCGCCCTCATTCAAATCTTAAATTTACATTTTATAAAATTAAATTTATTGTTTATAATAATTAAAAAGAATCAATTTCTTCTCCTAAATCCCACATTAATTCGATTTTGTTAATAGCTAAAGCCTTGGTCACCTTTCTTTCCGAGTATTATACTACTAGAATATTGCAGAAATTTAAATTTGTTAATATAGAATTTTTCGCGATACTTCCTTTAAATTAAGGAAAACAATTACATATTGTACGGCGGCGGTTGGTGTTGGTAATGGTTCGAGTTCATCTGCCGTTGCAGATGTGCCACAAGCGCCGGTGACGGTTGCGGCCCACCCTGTGCCCCACCTTGCGGCCCTTGTTGCTGTTGTTGTTGTTGCTGTTGCTGCTGTTGTTGCTGTTGCTGTTGCATAGCCAACATCTGTTGACGCATTCTCTGTTGTTGCTGTTGTTGTTGGAATTGATTTTGTTGTTGTTGCTGTTGTTGTAAATTCTGTGGTGGTTGTCGTGTATATGGTGGTGCTGGATTATTACCAGCTTGACCACCACCGGGTACACCACCGATATTCATTGTAACATTTGGTGCTTGTTGTAAGTATTGTCCGCGTGGATTTTGAGCCACTGCTGCTGCTGCCATCATTCCACGATAATCTGGCTGTGGGGGACCTTGTGATGGTAATTGTGGACGTGGTGGAGGCGGTTGTGGCGGTGCTTGTCCGAAACCTTGTTGTTGACTTGCTCCAAACATATTACCTTGACCGCCTTGTAATAATTGTTGATTGGCTAGATTCGGATTACCACCATAATTACCATATTGTTGATTCATAGTATTTTGTAAATTGTTGTACTGTTGTGGGAATAGATTCTAATAAAATTTAAACAAATGAGTAAATAAATTTACAAAACATAGGGTGTACCACGATAATTTTACAGTTAGCCAAGCTTTTAGTTAATGAACATTAACGCATATCAAAATTGTTGTACTGAAAGCATGGCCAACTGGTACATCCCAATAATTGAAAATACTTGATTTTGTTGCATGGTCGGTCGTAGATTTTGTCTCGGGAATGGTCGCATCGGAGGCCCATAATTACCACCCGGAGGTCCTTGTGGCGGCGGTTGTTGTTGCCCAGCACCACCGCCAGGTCCCATAAATTGATTCAAAGGATGTCGGGCACGTAACATTTGTGATAACGCTTGTTTCGATGTGTGTTGTTGTTGTGGACGTTCAAATCGATTCACTACAATTTAAAAAAAAAAACACCATCATTATAATAATTTCAACTTATCAATTAATTATTACTATTAGCCATTTGTTGTGGATAATATGCTTGTTGCGGTTGTTGTTGTTGCTGCTGTTGTTGTTGGTACCACTGTTGTCCAGCATTTCCATACTGTTGTTGTTGCTGTTGTGGCGGTTGTAAACCCATCGGTCCTTGTCCATAGTTGGGTAAATTATGTGCCATTTGTTGTGGATTTGGTCCAGTTTGTAATTGTAATTGTTGTTGATTAGCTAATTGTTGTTGATTCATTGGATTCATACCAGCTAATGGTCCAGCATTATTACCACCAGCACCAGCATTACCACCGGTTACTACCTGTTTTTTCATTCTAGGTTTACGCTGTCCTTTACCACGACCTTTACCATTACCAGTTATCGGACTTTGATCAATTGATGATGGTGTATTAGCATTCGATTTAATATCAGATATTGGTTCGAAATCTTCCGGTGGTAAAGGTGGCGGTTCTAGATAATATTCGATCGGTTTCTCTAAATTATGCGTATGATATTTTAATAAACGATGCGTATCCTCACATAATAACGGTTTACGTTCTAAACGTACAGCACCAAACCATGCCCATGAAATCGGTGCTGGATTCTTCATACCCTCCAAAATATCCCACGTGTTGATTTTTTGCTTGTCGTTTGTAAATTGTAAACAATGCTTCTTATCCAAACTATCAAAACTGATCTTATTACCTTTACTATCAGTTAAACAACCAATCGGTTCACAGGTTATTATCTCAACTGATGTTCTTTGTAACGGTAATAATTGTTTTATATTTAATATTGATGGTGTTATACGTTCACCAATTTCTTTCTTCAATTTCTTCATCAAATTCTGATATAATTTCTTATTATCTTGATTACTACTATCCTGATGATTATCATTTATTGATAATAATAAATGAATTAAAGTTGTTAACATATCTATAATTATCGTAAATAATTCATTATTTATATTTATATCAATTAAATTGTTTGTTATTAATTGTACTAATAATAATGACCAATCGATTATTATCGATTGGTTGTATTGAAAGACATCGAATAGACCACCGATTAACGAAAAACGTAATTTTAAACCATCCAATATCCGTTCATTATTTAAGAAATCTTGTAAATTATTATTATCTCTAGACAATTGTATTAATTGTGTTAATTGTTGATGTAATGATGATAATAAATATTCACGTTGACCATCTTCTTGGTTTTTTAAACATGTCAAAACTAATGTTAAAAATGGTTGATGATTCAATAAACTATTATTACTATTATTGTTACAATTTAAATTATGTTGATATAATTGTTGTAACTGTAATTGTTGCTGTTGTTGTTGTTGTAATAATAGTTGTTGTTGTTGTTGCTGTTGTGATTGCTGTTGTAATTGTTGATCGTTATTATTTAAACAATTATTATTTGTTGTATTACTATTACACCAACCACCATTCTCTAAGACTTGTCCAGCAATTTTTAATATACGACCTTGTATTGGACTTGGTAATTTTGATACTAATGGTGCTATCAACCATATGGAATTTTGTTGTTTTAATTTCAATTCTTGCATCTTTTTACAATCGTCATTTTTATTATATGGCGATGATGATGATGACGATATAGATGGAGATGATGAAGGATTGTTTAATTGGAATAAATCGATTGCTGCCTTTGCTACAATATCCAACCATTGTGATAATTCCGGTGAATTTGGTTGGAATTGTTTGTACATTAATTGTAAATCCAACCATGACATCCTCAAAGTCCACTGTTCTAAATTCTAACAACAAAATAATGAAATATAGCCCCTTTAGATTGATAATTATATTACCTCTAAAATTCGTGTGATCATACTTTTCTGATCCAATTCATCGATACTATTACAACTATCCGGATAACAGATCATATGTAATAAACGTTGTGCTTGTTGGTGTGATAATAATGGATCTAATAAGGTGTCCATATCGCATAATTCTTCAGGATTCGATAAACAACGCTCTAATACCCATTGTTGTGAACAAATTTCCCGTAATACATGACTAGCAAATGCTGATAAGGATGCTGTACTTTCTGCATTACCATTACTTGATTGCCTATAGAAAATAAATTAAATAAGCTTTCAACAAAGCAATGAATCCGCAAATAAAGCATACATTTATACGAAACACTACAAAAATAATAAAGGATTTAGCCTACTGTACAAGAATCAATCCAGTCATCGTGACGTATGTCTTAGCAATTATAGTAAAAATTGAATCTATTGAAAATCATGCTTGTGTACAGATTTAAGGGGGAAATAAACAAATCGTGTCAGCACATATGACAAATAAAGCAATTGATAATCGACTTTGAGTAGGTTAGAAGAAAATCAACAAACCTATGATTGGTTCTGGTACCACCACATATCTCCAAATCAACCCTGATATCGTTAAAATTAACGAAAGAAACACCGAAAAATTAAAATAAAAATAATAAAAAATAATAATGTTTTAACGATTCTAATCGATAGATGGCATTATTAATATCACCACTATCGATTAACGCAGGTGAGCCAAGAATAGATCACCCTCTTGATTCACCTTGTATATTAAAATAAAAACAATTACCCCAAATCTAGAGATGGTCCATCATTGTTACTCATCAAATCACTAGTACCTAATATATGCGATATACTCAATTCATTATTATTACTACCATTACCACAATTATCATTATTAACGGAAGCTGCAGCCGCCGCAGCCGCTGCTGCTGTTGTATCACCAACAATCAATACAGCTTTCAATACAGCCAATATCGGAGCAACATGAATATTATGATGAGCAGCTGATAAAAGATGACGATCACAACTTAAACGTATACTCAATTGTATTGATTGTGGTGATGACGATGATGACGATGATGTTGGTGTTGATGTTAATTGTGGTGAACCGATTGTATATAAATTCGGTTGTGGACCATCACATGTACGAAATAATCTCAATAATAGATGGCATGTTAAACGGATACCGCCTTCTGCCATACCGTTACAACTATCCAGAGATTTCACCTATAAAAAATTGTAATTAATTCGCTATTAATTCTATTAAAACTACTTACTTTTAATAGACTCGGTAAAGCAACACGTTCGGCGAAATCTTCCAAAGAGAAACAATGTCTAGCTATTAGAATACACGTAAATATCGCTAAAGAATTATGAATATTACAATCTTGAATGTCTAATTGTTGGAGAATATCGGTATAATAACCCGGATGTAATATAGGACAACATAAAGTTAATAAAACACCCAACCATTCGGTTTGTAATAGATTACAATACGCTGTTAATTCAGCACACATTATCGATAAATCATTTAAACGTTCATTATCCTTCTCATTACACACATTTATTACAGCATTACAAACAAACGAATACCGATTATTTATATTATCATTCAATTGTTTAATCAATTGTTGTTGTTCGATATTATTACGATTATTATTGTTGTTATTAATACGAGCTTTCGGATTCTGGAAGATTTCCAACATATATTGCGAATTATAAATCAGATTACTATTCGGTATAATCGGTTGTATCGTTGTATATAATACTTGACGTATTTTCGGATATGCATTATTAAATAATTCGTATTGTTTCGTCTTTAATAGATTACAAGACGTATAAAGATCGTGTAAATAAGCCAAAATACACCGTTCAGATGAGCTACAATCGCTAGGATTCGTTACATGTTTAACGATTTTACATAAACCATCAAATACAGCACAGGTTTGTTCTGGTGATACTGTAATAAATCAACAATAGATGGCGTTATTACTATAACTGAACACTTACATAAAAGACAACAGTGATATCGGCGCAATACTCCAATAATATACAAACTTAACGATGTTGTATATGTGCGATACAAATTCGAATTCTTATTCAATAATTGTTGCTCGATATCCGGTAATTCCTTTAATATCATTATACATAAATCCAATAATCCATAGATATTCAACGATAATTCCATTAAATCAAAGATATACGATATATGTTCTTGTATTGGTAAATAATTTGAATTACCTAAACTGAAGATATTCAACAATTCTATAATACTATTAACGCATTGATTTAATATCACATATTTATCGAAATAATTCAAATTGATGAATTTCTGTGTTATAACATCGTAATTATTTGTATCAATTATCCGTGATGTGTACTTCTTTATTTTATTGTTGATATTATTAATATTTGTACCATCATATAAGAGGACATCAATACAGAATTTCTTTGAGAATAACTTGTTGATATCTTTCGATAATTTTTTAGTTGTATGTCGTTGTTCATCGCGAACTTTACCAAAACCGTACAACAAAATATGCCGTTGATTACAATCATGTTGTGATATTTGATCATCTTGTACCGATAATGGGAAATGTGTTGTATACAATAAATGTCTACTCGGTTGTTTTATTCTATTATTAACCCCATTATTACCATTATTATCTTTATTACCGCCATGTTGTTGTTGTTGTTGGTGATGGTGGTGTTGTTGTTGATGACTATGATGATGATTGTGATGATAATGATCTAAATCACTATCAATATAAGCATGATGATCGTTATCTTTGGGACTATCCGGAATGTCCATCGAATTCTGTTGTTCATCTTTAATATTTTGTAAAATTTTATCTAAATCATGATCAATATTCGAATCATCATAATCCATTAGATGATCACTATATCTTTGGTGATGGTGTTGCTGGTGGTGGTGTTGTTGTTGGTGATGATGTTGTTGATGATGGTGTTGTTGTGGATGATGTTGATGTTGTGGTTGATGATGGTGTTGTTGTTGTTGTGATTGTTGATTTTGTTGTTGTTCAAAACTATCATCATTTGTATTTAATAAATCACCACGTGATATTAACGTACACATATAAGCATCATGTGAGAATACATCACGTCTTATTAATTCACTAAATAAATGGACCAAATTTGAGAATGCTTGTTTACGTTTTGGACAATCATCAGATGGATTCAATACCGGTGCATCATTATCTAAGAATTTCATTAATAACGATTGAAATAGTGGCGGCCCACTTGATATAGAACAATTCGATTCTTTATCATCATTATTATCTTTATCTTGATCATTATTGTTATTATTATTACTCGTATTTACACTATTATTATTGTTGTTATTATTCGAATTATTTTGATGATTAATTTCAGATTGTCGACGATCTAATAGAGCTGCTACAGCTAATGCACGATATTCACCAGTACGTTCCGGTGATACCGCCCATTCGCACAACAATTTAATAATTGCAGTCTCCTCATTACTTATATTATTACCATTATTATCTTTATTATTATTGTTATTATTTGTATTATTACTATTACTACTAGTATTACCGAAGATTTTCGTATATAACGTATCTAACGAATTATTCGAATCGACTTTATCAAAACGATGGCGATCTAAGATATCCAACACTGATAAGACACGATTTGTTACATTTCCTACAAGAAGAATATAAAAACTTAAAAATATAATACTCCGAATTGATAATTACCAGCGGATGATTCTTGCCATTTTTCCGTACACCAACGGCCCTCTGATCTTTTACTACGCTCCCTTATACAATATTCAGCGTATTGTAATTGTTTTCGATATGTTATCATATTGTTGCGTTTCGGCATTGGTAGCATTGATGGTGGAATTGGTAATAAATCTAAAGGTGAACCGTACCATACACTACCAAGCCCGGTACTACACCAAACTAAAGCTGTAGGACACTCCAAAACAATCGTCTGGATTATTGTACTAGTTTGTAGGACTACAATAAATTATTATTATTATTAAACGACAATTTTTGATAATAATTACCGATATCTCGATGGTGTGGACAATTTAGGTACTCCAATAAAGTACTCTGTATAGGATTCATGGGTGGTATATCTTTCTTATTATCATCTTTTTGATCGTTCTTATTATTACTATTATTGGTAATAGTAGACGTAGTTGTAGTGTCACTTTGTGGTGTTGATGTTAAATTACTTTCCGCGATATTATTCAACATGTACCCCAATTTTTTACAACAAAAATGCGCTAAACGCCGTGATAATAATTCAGATTGTACAAATTCATCTAAATATTGTAAAGATAATGGTAAATATAATCGTAATATATTATCATCTGCATTTTGTTGTTGTTGTGATGACGACGATGATGATTGTTGTATCCGTAATTTTTCTAATAATTCCAAAATCCAATTCAATACCTCCCAACGATCCATTAAGCCTTCCTCGTACATATATTTCAATAATTGTGTACAATATTGCCAATGTTTCAAAGCTAATTTCTGTTCAGTTTCTGTACTTGTTGCCGTTAACGGTGGTGGTGTAGTCTGACTTGTCGGTACCGCATTTTGCGTATAATGTTCTTGTATTTTAGGTATTTGTTCTTTTAAAAATTTCAATAAAGTACCCGTCCATTCGGTGGTAGGATCGGGCATTTGTCGTTTCTTGATTTTCGCTTCGGATACAGCAACCGTGTAGGCGGAACTCAATTTGATGAACCAAGCAGCTCGAATCATTGGTACTTGATATTCACACAACATCATAAAGATTTCTTCTTTCTTATTGAAATTCGGCGCTTTTTTCGATAATTGCATCAACGGTTTATTACCACTCAAATCTTTAAACCACTGTTCAATGGCATTCTTTGTTCGAATAGTTGCCGGCCAGAAATTATCTTTCGGGTTGATTTGTTGGCGTTTACGTCCACTATCCGGCAGCATGCTCATCTCTTCTTTGCGTTGAATAATTCCATTGAAATATGCCCCCACCTAGAATTATAACAATAAATACTTGAATTATAATTGTTGTATGATCATTCACTTTACTAGCGGACACATTACAATTACGAGCCGTGCCAAATTCATCACTCAAATGAGTCATTGTCGGAAATCCATGTTTAACATTAATGCTGGTCAATTCGTCTTCTTTCTGTTTGGGTTCTTGGGGGTAAACATCAGGCGGCCCAATTCGGGGCTTTTTCAACGGCCGTTTCTCGTACAATAAACTTGTCGTAAACATTGTGAACAGTTACAGATTCACTAAAATACCAGATTAAATACGAGCAATACAGATATTCTTGGTTTTACACACGCTCTAATTTACATTGAGAACCACTGTAATTTTCAAGAAAAATTAAAATAAATCTAATATAATTTTTGCACAACTCACCCGTAATTGGTTTGTTGATTAGTTTTATCAACATTTTATTAATTATTATTATTTAATTTGTTAGAAATAAACTAAAAAGTTTAGAAGAACAACTGGCCTTGACCTAAGAATAATCATCAATAATTCTGGGGAATTTTGTTTCTATTGTACAACCAATACGGAATAAAACACCCTAGATCAGCGCTATCTATAGATTTGTCTATAAACTATAGCAAATCGATCTATGGGTAATCATTAATACCAACATAACAACAATAATACTACTTACTAGATTTGAATTTATTTTGAAACTCAAATAAATTACAACTTTTATGCTTGAAAAATGCTTGAAACATGATCCGTTAATCCACAGCCAATTCGTAATTAATTTATATTTTATTTTTCTATTAAGTTATTGTATTTGATGACCGATATTATCTTCTAACGGATTTTTATGATCAGACATATTCGGGCGTAATTCATAATTGCAAATCGTCACACCATGTCGATGGGCTTCACTGTATTCACCTCTTAGACCGATATAATAAATACGTGTGGTATCCGAGCCGAAATTCGATGGAAAATGTAATGTTAGATAATTCACGCTATTAAACGTGACAACCCTAGAAAAATACAATAATTACTTTTAAAGATTATTGAAAGATGAATAAAATATGAACTTTGTTGAATATTCTATAGTACCAGCTGTATCGATATGTAGATCGAATTCTTGATCGGCAAGTACACCGACATCATCAAAAGTCATCGATGGTCGATTCTTGAAACTATTAAAATATAAATTTATATTAAAGTATGGCAAATTATCGAAATTCTTACACTCTAAGTTTTGATGGATGAGAATCTGTATCATCCCCAACCACAACAATACCCTTTAATTTGATATTCCCGGTAAACGGTATATTGAATATCAATTCTTCGTCTGCATCGGATTCAACGTACTGTGGAAAATTTAAAAAACTGTAAAAATTATAATTGAACCAAAAAAACAACATAACCTCTTACTTTGCTTAAGTCTAAACGTTCCTCCCATGGTTTGAATATTGTTTTCCCGGAACCTTCAGCAGTCTCATTCAAACATTCCAAATTTTCTTTATCGATTTTCGTGTATAAACTGTATTCAATACCCAAATCCGGATTATTTTGGATGTTATGATGATGATCTCCGCCACAACAACGACCATGCGGCGCCATTTTCTTGAACGAAACTGGAAATATTTGTGTTGGTTATGTTGGCTATACTGTGCCAGAAAGCCACCAAATTTAAATCTGATATTTGGACAGCGTAAAATTGAGTTTCCACAATTTTTAAGCAATTTTAGCTATCCGCCTAGTTTAAATTCGATTATTATTATTATTATTACCAATTTTGAATGATTATTGTTTTATTAATAGTTGAGTTTTTTATTAATTTAAAAAAATGCAAATTTGCGTTTTGTTTTTACGAAATAAGCGCTAAATTCAAATTTAACAACTTGCAATTTTTATCAATATCAAATATTATTCTTATTCAAATATCAATCGTCATCGTTTTTAGTTATGTACATAAAGGACGTGTGTCATTATTATAATCGTATAATTGGGATATTATTAAAAGAGGTCATTGACAAGCTGGATTACATCTCGAAAACAACCCCCTTTTCAATACGGTTGTATATTAATAATCGACCCTTCTATTAAAATGATTTAGGGTGGAGGGTGTACGTATGTGTATAAAGTATAGTAATTCGCGCAGATATCAGATGGTTACGTCACATATCGACGCACCCCCCGAATTGAACGTCGCGACGACGACAACGGCGACGACTACTCCATCGGCAACAATTTTAGCGCAGTAGTCAGTGTTTTTTCAACAAAAACGTTCAAACAATAATTATTAATTGTAATAAAATTTATTTTGGGGTACAATTATAAAGAAATGGCAAGTATAAGAGCATCAAAGAAAAATATAGAACGGCCCCAATTTCGTATTAGAAGGTAGGTGTTCTATCTGGAAATTTTTATTATCTTCTGTTATCTTATCAATAAGGGTGATAGTTTAGAAAATCAATATACTTGTAGGTAATAATTAAAAAAAAAACAGCATTTAAGGGTAATTTTCCATTTTTAGTCAAGTGTGCATTATCGATCTGTTATGAGTCATAGTTGCTAGGGGTGAAAATTCTTTTAATTTACACATCGAATAGTTTTAAAATTCGCCAATTCTGATTTAGTTTCGTCAATCAAGTCTTATCGCCGCCTACCAGCGAAGATGAGGATGAGGAAGCGACAATATAGCTACCAAGGAGTTCCGTTCCCAAGATGGAAACGGAATCTTCATTACCATCAACATCAGCCCCAAGACCCAGACCGATAAGCCACCAACAAGAAGACGAACAATTAGCCGAAGACGTCTTCCCATTACGGCACGGTTGCGATGATTCATGGACCTGGAATCGGTACGAACGCAGTCCCGAGGTGCGTTTGTTTGGCAATAATGTTCGCATAGCGCATTTCCATCCGAATTGGAGCAGCGGTACGGCGGCAGTACGCGGTACTCGTATCCTGAACAATGGTCGGTATTTTTGGGAATTACAACTATCCCGGCGGATTTTCGGTACCAGTATGATGTTCGGTATTGGTACGAAACATGCACGTTTGCATGCTGATTCTTTCATTAATTTGATTGGGGAGAATAATCAAAGTTGGGGCTTATCGCATAAAGGTCTATTATGGCATAATGGTAAATATACGTACTATACGAAACCATTCCGTGAGAATCTATCAACGAAAATTGGTATTCTATTCGATGGTATTGATGGTACTTTAACTTATTTTAAGGATAATAAAAATTTAGGGGTAGCCTTTAGGAATTTGAATAACATTAAGGAACCATTGTATCCGATGGTATGTTCAACAGCAGCCAAAACAGAAATGTTACTATTAGATACAATGAAGCGGGATTTTGTTAATTTACAAGACCGTTGTCGGGCTGTTATTATTAAACATATTAAATATAAATGTGATTTAACGAAATTATTAATACCGACGAAAATTAGGAGTTATCTAGCCGATGGTTACGGTGATCGAGATTGGCTCGAACCGTTCAAACCAGTCAATCAAAATTGTATATAAATTCAAACCATAATATTCACTATATCACGACTATCTCCAAATAACATTTGAAGATGACGATGATATAGAGAATACAACAATTTTCATTTCCATTACAATTTCAATAAAGAAAACACATTCTAGTACCCACCGGGTCATCATTAACTGTAAATAGTTTTACAACAAACCTTTCAATTATTCAATGTTAGGATGACCCGTTATTTCGTGAAAACCCGTGAATTGAAGGAAATTGTGCCATTTTCAATGTAAATAAACCAAATTTTAGCCACAGTAAAACCAACGGATGTGGTGAATGTTAACCAATGGATGTAAATATGATTTTTCTAAAAAATTAACAAAAATTAATTAACTAGAATGTGACTATTTGAACTTTTCACTCTCTACTATACTAATTATCGGTATTATTATAATGTAGTCGAATTTTTGTTTGTTCCTTTTGAATTAATATTCAATTTTATGGCCATTTAGTGCAATTTTTCGTTACTTATGTACATAATTTAATTAATTAATCGATGTATTTATTTATTTATTTATTGTATCTAGTGCAATTTTCCTACAATAAATACAAGTATTTTTTAATCAATATGTGTAGTTTGATTTCTAAAAATTGTTGAATTTTCCAGAAATATCCTCAATAACAGCGGATTATCAGTCTGACCTTCAAGATAAGAGTCAAAGTGACTTTTATAGTTTTCCAGGTGATACGAAAAATCCTGATACAACGCACGTCTTTGCTTTATTCGCATAAAACCTACAAGATTATTAACTTGAAATTCTTATAAAACAAGAATAATTATCAAAAATTATTACTTTAATAAATTCAAATTATTAATTCGTATTGGTATATTTTTTAATATATTTAAATTCGAGCTACGTTTAGATGATTATTTTAATGGAAAGCTACGACTTATAGTTAATTGTTTTGATCACACATTATATGCATTTTTTGCAACTATTAGAAAGAGTTAGATATATATTCGTATGAATGACGAGAGAATGATTTTGTATTTATTAGAAATGAACAATTATTGATTACAAAAGCAAAAAAATTAACGTAATAATTATCGTATCGTATACTTTCATTTTGATAAAAACTAGCGGTTCAGCTACGTTATAAACCAGTCACCAGTTCAGATTAAATTGGGCAACAAGTGGTTATTGTACTGTAAAATCCAAAAATATGGCACAAAGGTATTTAACTTTTTATTTTCAAAATTTTTATCATAATTACCGCCTTTTTCTAAAAATAACAAAAGAAAAACTATCATAACCTCACAATGATATTAATAAGTGGAAAATTAGAATTCTGCTAAATCATCATCGATAGAATATCGCATTTTTCTTGAGATGAATATGAATTTGGGTAATTTCGAGGAAAATTCGTTCAAATGATCGATATATCTCTAAATGGAGTAATTTAGAATTATATCGAAAGTAGGCCGTGTTAAATTTGACCTTATGTCTTTCCAATTTTCGTCCATGACTAACTCTGATTATTTGCGAAAATTTCAGCAAGGGCGATATCGGCCTTATCGGTTTGGCTGTAATGGGCCAAAATTTGATTTTGAATATGGCTGATCATGGATACACAGTGGTCGCCTATAATCGTTCAATAGAGAAAGTCCACCAGTTTGTAAAATCGAAAGAAGCGAAAGATAAGCCAATATTGGGCGCTGAATCCATCCAGGATTTGGTCCAGAAGTTGAAGAAACCGCGTCGTGTTATGTTGTTGGTAAAAGCCGGCGAAGCTGTCGATAATTTCATCCAACAACTATTACCGCATTTAGAGAAAGACGACATAATTATCGATGGTGGTAATTCTGAATATGTCGACACGCAACGGCGTTGTCGTGAATTAGGCCCTAAAGGTATCCGTTTTGTTGGTTGTGGGGTATCTGGCGGGGAAGACGGTGCCCGTTATGGTCCAAGTCTAATGCCCGGCGGCCACAAAGACGCCTGGCCGTTCTTGAAAGAAATCTTCCAGAGTATTGCAGCGAAAGTCAACGATGAGGCCTGTTGTCAATGGGTGGGCGATGATGGTGCTGGACATTTCGTTAAAATGGTCCATAATGGTATCGAATACGGCGATATGCAATTGATTTGCGAAATCTATCATATCATGCAAAGAATCGGTTTAGATCACGATCAAATGTCGAAAATATTCGAAGATTGGAATAAAACCGAACTGGATAGTTTCCTGATTGAAATCACCAAAGATATTTTGAAATATAAAGATTCGGATGGTAAACATTTGGTGACGAAAATTCGTGATGCTGCAGGACAGAAAGGTACCGGAAAATGGACCGCAATCGCCGGCCTTAATTACGGAATCCCGGTAACTCTAATCGGTGAAGCTGTCTACAGTCGGTGTCTATCTAGTTTGAAAGATGAACGAGTTGAAGCTAGTAAAATCCTACCAGGACCTGATAATAAAATAAAATTCACCGGTGATTTAAAAGCTTTCGTCAACGATTTAAAACAAGCTTTATACGCCAGTAAAATTGTATCGTACGCTCAAGGTTTCATGTTATTACGAGAAGCCGCCAAGAAGTACAACTGGAAATTAGATTACGGTTCAATTGCGTTAATGTGGCGTGGTGGTTGTATTATCCGCTCAGTTTTCCTGGGCCAAATCAAGAAAGCCTTCAATGAAAATCCCGAATTAAAATCGCTACTATTAGCTCCGTTCTTTTTGAACGAGTTGAAAAAAGCCCAAGACAGTTGGCGTAATGTTATTACGCAAGCTGTAAAATTAGGCATACCGACACCTGCTTTAAGTACAGCTTTAGCTTTCTATGATGGTTATCGTTGTGATTATTTACCGGCGAATTTATTACAAGCACAACGTGATTATTTCGGTGCCCACACATACGAGTTGTTGGATAAGGAGGGTGTTTTCGTGCACACCAACTGGACAGGACATGGTGGTAATGTTTCAGCATCTACATATTCGGCTTGAATTTGAATAAATCCAGTATTTTCTTTAACCAAATAATGCAGTTATGTTTTTATTCAATCAACATTGAACCCTACACAAAACAATCGTATAAAATTATTGATAAAACAAAGATTTAAGGGTTGGTTTAACCCTTATATTGCTAGATATATAACCGTTATCCCGTTTTTTTAGCCAAGAATTTTACGTATCATATAATTCAAAATACCACCGTGTTTATAGAATAACAAGTCAACTTCTGTATCGAATCGTAAAATAGCGTTAAAATCTTTACCGGTATTTGTTGTAATTTTGATTAACTGTCCGGGTTTTAGATCATTGGTCAATTCAATATTAAAAACTTCTTTACCCGTTAAACCCAAACTTTCAGCACTTTGATCGGGTAGGAATTGTAACGGAATTATACCCATACCAACCAAATTTGAACGGTGTATACGCTCGAAAGATTCCGCTAAAACTGCTCTAATACCCTACAATAAAAACAAATGTATCAACCAGATTTTAAATTAAAATTAAGAAAATTACTAAAAGGAATGGTCCTTTGGCGGCCCAATCACGACTAGATCCACTTCCATAATCTTTACCAGCAATCACAATTAATGGTGTATTTGAATTTTGATAACGTTCAGCACAATCGAAAATATCCATTTCGTCATTTGTCGGTAAATAGATGGTCCTCGGTCCGGCTTTATTTAAAAATTTATTAACTAAACGTATATTAGCAAATGTACCGCGCACCATTATTGCATCATTACCACGTCGACTACCATACGAATTGAAATCTTTCGGCTGTAAACCTTTCTGTGATAAATAACGAGCAGCTGGGCTATTACGTCCAATTGAACCAGCTGGACTTATATGATCGGTTGTTACACTATCACCCAAATATAATAAACAATAAGCGTTTTTAATTGTTTTAATTCCCGGCATTTCTTTAGACATTCCATTAAAGAATGGTGGTTTTTTAATGTAAGTTGACTCATCCGACCATGGATACAGTTTAGTGATTGGTACATCCAATGATTGCCATGTTTGTGAACCTAATTGTATTTTCGAGTAGACTTGTTGGAACATTGCCGGTATCACGTATTCTTGTTCAACTTTCTGGATTTCTTTACGTGTCGGCCAGATGTCACGCAAATAAACCGGTTTACCATCATCACTTTTACCTAACGGCTCTTTTTCAAAATCAATATCAACAGTACCAGCTAACGCATAGGCGATAACCAATAAGGGACTAGCTAGATAATTAGCTCGTGTATTTGGATGGATACGTCCTTCGAAATTACGATTACCACTCAATACACCACAACAAATCAAATCATTCGTTTCGATTGCATTACTGATATTCTCATCTAAATTACCACTATTACCGATACATGTCATACAACCATAACCGACAATATCGAAACCTAATTGTTGTAGTGGATCTAATACTTTCGATTCGCGTAAATAATAGGTAACAACACCACTACCAGGTGATAGACTTGTTTTAATATATGGGGCAACTTTTAAACCATATTTACAGGCATTCTTTGCTAATAAACCTGCACCCAACATTACACTCGGATTGCTCGTATTAGTACATGATGTTATTGCAGCTATTACCACACTACCATGACGGATTGTGTATTGTTCTCCATTAAATAAAAATTTACCTTCTGTACTCAATTTATCGTTGGTTAAACCGAATCCTTTGAAACTAATCTGCAATAAAAATCGATGCGTTTAATCAATATCAAGAAATTTTCAACAAACTGGTTGTATTGGCCCCAAACCAACTACCTGCAACGTTTCCTTTTATATTTCGGTAGACAAATCGGATTTGTAATCTTTTAATTTGCAAATTTGAACTATTACAGGTAATGTTGGCCTTGTATACAACCAAAGTTGAAAACGTTAGCTATTAGAAAACTACATTTCTAACGACAACTATCGAGAAAATTCCTTGTTTACAATATAGAAACGTTATAAAAGGATTTAAAATTCCTGGAAATTTACGATCAGGTTCTTATTTTAAACGGTCGTTCAGGAACGTGAGGATTACAGAACAATGTCCGAAATTGTCTGTTAGAAGACAGTTAGCAACAATCATACCGGTTTTATGACTATGTTACTATGATTCATACATGTAAAGATTGGAAAATTTTCAATTTTATCAACAGAGATAAATATGAAGTATGAACTGAAATAGCTTAGATTTTGATAAATACAATCATTTCTTATTATATCCAAATCTAATATTAATTATTGTAAACAATTTGGGGACTCCAATGAGTTTAGTACTATTTGTAAACCATTTACGATTACCACAATTTAGAAAAATTTACAATTTGAACAATTTAGATGGATGTACGATATAAAAATTAACATTCAGTGCAAATAAACAATCAATTGTATATAATGTACCACGGTAGTTCTTCTCGTAATAAGCCTTGTGAACGTAGGTCTATTTATTGTTTCAACTGCATTCAAGATTTATTTAAAATGCTAGAAAGTTTTGATCACGATTCAATTGTTTAAAGAAAAATCACGACATTAATCTGCATTGCCGATAAACGGTTGAAATAAGAAGTGGACCTACGTTCACAGTCACAACTTATTGCGAGGAGAATTATCGTGGTACATCTAATATTTTGTACAATCAACCCTTGCATTCTTTCTCGTAAAATTCCAAAAATCTTAATTTTAGAAAGTTTCTTTTCTTATACAAAACTAATTGATTTTTAATAGCAAACCAAATATTTGAAAATTTACTATCAATTTGAGCAAACTGATTACTATTGCCATCTTTATCCTTCCAGAATTTTGCACTAAAATTATAAACAAATTAAAGAAGAAAAGGTTTATCATTTAAATAAATAGTATTTTGTACTACAATTTTCAACGATAACGATCATAGTAGGGGGAATTACCGAAATATAAAGGCAATTTTTTGAAACAAAACTCCAATTCAATGAACTTGCTGTTATTATAATCATAAATAGGTTGATATTTTCAATTTTCTATATCGTTAAATTAGTAAAATTTACGTTTCGAAAATTGCAAATTTTAACGAACTTTCTACCTGACCATCCCTTTTTCAATCCACGTGACTAGTAATCGTGGGGGTAGGGGGTGAGGATATAAATTGAGAAATTTTTGGAAAATTCAACAAATCGTGAACCACCACTGCTGCAACAATAACCGGTAAACTTTAGATTTTTTTTAACAAACAAAAATAAATTTGAACTATTTATTTAACGTACTTTGTTTAATAATTTTCCAATTCATAGTACGTTTAAATAAACAGCTTTGATTTATTTCTATAACAGCACAATAAGGCAGTTTGAATTGAAACAAATCATTAATGTGTGTAGTTTTGTTAACTATTGTGTCGATTTCTCTTAATTAATTAGCTTTTGTGGTTTTTTTAAGACAAACCATAAAGCTGATATATTAAGGCAGATTTGCATCAATCCAGTCATCGACAATTAATAAAATGTAACCATCTCCAATTTCTTCTGTACTCTTGTTAAATTAGTTGCATAGTACACAAGAAAATAGGAATTGTTGCATTCTTAAAAATCAACGCCAATGACCAACAAACGACTGTGTAATATTTGGTGATAACGGCCCAGTTTCGATGTTTTGTATTGGAATAACATCACTGGGCGATTACTCACTTGATATTATCAGTTCAAAAACATCATCATTAAAAATTAGAATGACTCCATTTGGTTACCGTATTAGTGTTTGAATTACAATCATACGGTACGGTAATCATTGGTGTTATTTTAATTTAATACCTACTTTATTCGTTAAACAAGTGTTGAAATCATCCTTCATATCACAAACAGAGACGCGATCATTGGGCCGTTTTGGACCGCTAACCGACGATACCACCGTATTTAAATCCAAACTAATAGTTTCACTGTAAATCGGTACGTTTGTTTCATCTGAATAATCGCGTAATTGTTCTGTTGCTTTCAAATATGCTTCAATTACTTTGATTTGAGCCTCTGGGCGATCTATAAAATAAAATGTTGTAATTTTTCAATTGTAATTTTCATCGCAATTGTTACTAGTTTGTCGTAAATAATTCAAAGATTGTTGATCGACTGAAAAGAAACCGACTGTAGCTCCGTATTCTGGACACATATTTGATATTGTGGCCCGATCGGCGATTGATAATTCTTCAACACCAGGACCGTAGAATTCAACGAATTTCCCAACACAACCCAATTGTCGTAGGTGTTTAGTTATTGTTAAAACTAAATCAGTTGATGTAACGTATTGTCCTAATTTACCATATAAACGATAACCGATTACTTTCGGTAATAACATAATTATCGACTGGCCCAACATTACAGCTTCAGCTTCTATACCACCAACACCCCAACCAACTATACCTAAACCATTTATCATTGTTGTATGTGAATCGGTACCAACCTAAATTTTTAGGAAAAATAACAATTTTAATGATTGTCTGTGTAAATTGAGCTTTAAGATTAATTTGAATTCATAAAGCTCGATTAACATGACAATTATTGATTGTACATACTACAGTATCAGGATATAAGACTTGATCATCACCGGTGAAAACAACGCGAGCTAGATATTCCAAATTAACTTGATGTACAATTCCGCTACCAGGTGGTATGATTAACATGTTATTGAAAGCTTTCGAGCCCCATTTCAGGAATTCGAAACGTTCACGATTACGATGAAATTCCAATTCTTCGTTCTTGTGCAATGCCGATTCTCTACAATTTCGAAAATTCAATAATAATTCGAATGATGTCAATAAAAATTACGATCTAACGAAATCAACTTGTATCGAGTGATCGATGACTAAATCGGCCGGACATCGGGGATTGATGTTGTCTGGATTACCGCCGAGATCTTTAACAGCATCACGCATCGCAGCAAAATCCACAACGGCTGGCACTCCGGTTAAATCTTGTAGAATAACACGAGCTGGTTTGAATGGGATTTCAATATTTGCATCATGCTGTTGAGTTTCGTTCCAATTCAAAACGTTTTCGACGTCCTTTTGCCTGATGTGGAAATTGTCGCAGTTTCTGATGGCCGATTCCAGTAGGACCCTAATCGAATAGGGTAGTTTTTCTGTAAATTAAAGCGATCAAAGTTAGCTATGACGATTGTGTATTATTTTTATAAACTATTGTAAGTTAACTGTTATTAATATAAATTAATAAAATAATTACTGTATTTTTCTCCACCATACGCTGCTAAATCATAATATTTATATTCCTTATTGTCGACGGTTATGGTTTTTAAGTAACTGTTGAACGGATTTGGACCTAAAATCATAATTATTAAGAAATTAGTTTTCAAATTAACATAATGAAAAAAAAACAACAAAAACATACCAGCCATTCCTAATGAGTAGTCAGTCACGTAGCCACAATCCTATATATGTACGTAATTTTTTGGAAAAACTTGAAAACAATACTGATAAAGAGAAAGGAGGTCAATTTGTGGTTAGATGTACATTAATGCACAAATTGATAAAATATTGTAATTCAAGTCGAATTTTTCACCTTTGTCCTGCGTTGTTTCTACTTCGTCAAACTTGTTTTCCGATTTGAATTGTAAATAATCAATTAATTAACTATGCAATTTGATAACGCATTCGGATCAAAATTCAAGGTCTTTGAGGCTACAATTAAGCAAACTGACTGTCGCAATCCTTGCGGTGAAAAACTAAAACTAACCAAAGTTGGCAACATTGCTACGATTTTCCACCAAAAAATTATAAAATCTATGGAAAATTAACCGTACGGATAGTCTTCTATATGAAAATAAATCAATATGAGAAGCTTTCCAACAGTGTAATTAACTGAAATTTACAAAATACTTGTGAAAATTCAATTATTATTGACAGTAATTGTTGCCAACTGTAAACATTGAAAAGCACTGAAACATCAAAAATTATAAAATTACGAAAAATTGCAAAATTTCCATTATTTATTGATTATTCTGCTAATAAATTGATTAAAAACTTATAAAGTATTTCACTGTGACCTATTTTTGGGAGAATTTTATAATTTTTTCACTCCAACAATTGAGGTTATGTTGGTTTATATTCAGATTAATAAACAATAATAAACCCAAATTTGTAACAAATAGTTGATGATATCATTTTCAATCAAAATAAGCTAAAATATTGAGAAGTTAAAGCTTGATTGGATTTATTTGATTTATATTGAAGTAAGGTTCCTAGCTATAAACATAAGTTTATCATAAATACTAATTTTATTCAGTTGTCTGCACAATAATCCACCAACCAGAGTGGCAAAAATCACAAAAGTGATCAATAATAAATTAGACAAGTCGTCGAGATTGTTCACTTGTGTTCTTGGTCTTGCTCGCGATTCTTATTGGCATCATCCGGTTTCATAGCTGGGAACAGCAACACTTCCTTGATATTGCAATTATCAGTTAAAAACATCGTTAATCGATCAATACCCAATCCCCAGCCGCCAGTCGGTGGCAAACCATATTCTAAAGCCGTACAAAAGTTCTCATCAATCAACTGTATCTCATCATCACCGGCCGCTTTATCTTTAGCTTGATCTTCGAAGCATTGCCGCTGTACAAATGGATCATTCAATTCCGTATAAGCATTGCAGACTTCTTTGCGCATTATAAACAATTCGAAACGTTCAGTCAAACCGGGTATCTTACGATGATATTTAGCCAACGGACTCATAATTTGTGGATATTCGGTAATGAACGTTGGATTAATGCAATCCTCTTCGATGAATTCACCGACGAGTTTATCGACAAGACGAGCGGTGGTGTGAGGTGGTGGACATTCGATTTTGTGCGAACTACACAAATCGATTAAGAATTTATTGGTTTTCTCCGATGAAAATTCGTGAGGTGGTGGAAATTTAATCTTCAATTTCTCCTCTAATGTTGGTATCATTGGAACACGTTTGAATGGTGGCGTAAAGTCGATTTCATACTCTTCATTATCACCATCATTGTCGATACCGTTGGGATGGTATTTGATTTTATAAGAACCGTAAATGTTGTAGACCATTTGTGATACTAAATTTTCAGTGATTAGGATTAAATCGTTGTAATCGGCGTACGCCATATAGAATTCGCATGTTGTAAATTCCGGATTGTGGGTTAAATCGATGCCTTCGTTACGGAATTGTCGTCCAATCTCATAGACACGATCAATACCGCCAATCACCAACATTTTGTGATACAATTCCGGTGCGATACGCATATACAGATTCATATTTAATTCATTATGATGAGTAATAAACGGTTTCGCAGTCGCACCGCCTGCAATCATGTTCATCATCGGCGTTTCAACTTCCAAAAATCCCAATTCATCGAAATATTTGCGAATGTACGAAATCATCTTGGTGCGTGTTTCAAAGATTTTACGCACCCGACTATTTATAATCAAATCTAAATAACGCTGACGATATCTGGTTTCTTTATCCTTTAAACCGTAATGTAAATGCGGCAATTGATGTAAACACGGCGATAATAACTGAATCTTCTTCGGTATTATCGATAATTCGCCTTTCTTCGTTTTCGTTGGTACACCGTCAATACCGACAATATCACCACGTCGGACTTTTCCAGTGTCATCCAAGAATTTCTCTACATCACCGTTGTATTGTTGAGCAGTTGCCATGATTTGGATCTTTTTACCTTCGCCATGTAAATCGTAAAAGATCAATTTCGAACTGGATTCACGGACTGAAAACACCCGACCTGCTACACTCAACTGATCCGATTCAATCACTTCACCATTTTGTAAATGTTGGTATTTCTCAATGAATTCCCCTATAGACGTCGATACGTGGAATTTATGTGGATATGGGTGTTGATCGCCGCCTAATTTCTTCAAATTTAAAACAGCCTGACTGCGTAACTTAAAATACTCATTCGGACTGATTTCCTCCTCATTTACAGTCTTCTTTGACGATTGTTGTGGTGGTTGTTGAGCCACCTTCTCGGCTTTCTCTTTAGCTTTCTGTTCGGCTTTTAAACGACGCTTTAATTCACTGCAATTAATTAACACAAATCATTAATTCTTTTGTATTCCAAAATAATATCATACCTATTTTTGAATAATTGTGTACATGTTGAAAATAAACGGGGTCTATTTAACGTTTTCAACATGTTTACTTACTTTTTTGATAATTTCTCACTTGTATCAGCCATAATTTTGTGAAAATATGGAAAAATAATCGAATCTGACAAGAGAACCGGGATAACCTATAAAAATAACACGTGTCAAAAAGTGACAAGTAGAGCAGGCAACCCCTGCGTAAAAATCCCCAACTTACACCAATTTATATGTATTCTTACTTATAAATACGCCGAATAATCCAAATAATCGACTTAAATTGATAAATTATCATCAAAAATCTTTCACGAATAGAAATTATAGGCGATAAATATAAATATATTCGATTCTAGGGTCTTGTGAGATAGCAAGTTGTCGACACTGATTGTCACTGACATCCCTCCTAACCTCAAATCTCAAAAAAATCATCAAATTTATTGAATATTATGGAATAACAACCAATCTACAATTGAAAATAGACGACAATATCCATTAAAGATGACTATCGTGAATACATTTGGTCGATTTTTGATGCCTACGAGTCTAACCTCAAATTGGTCTCTGGTTCGACATTATGCTTTTAAAAGCGACTTAAAAATCAAATGGGTACGTCCAGAGAAGATTCCCTGTTACAAACCGGAGAAAACCGGTGATCTACAATCGTACACCGGTGTTGATAAATCACAACCATGTTTACAATTCCGCGAATCAAAAGAATTACAAACGGCCGATGATTCGGTAAAGAAACTGTTCTCGTTGGAATTTGCACCGCGTAAAGAACAAACAAAGGTGTATTTCAACGATATTGTTAAACGTGTCCAACGACACCCGTACGATTTTCATTCAGTTGAAGCGACAATAGCGAAATGGACTGGAGTGATACGAACATATCAAGAATTGATGGAGCGTTTTCCGCGCAACAAACGTTTGAAAGTTGTCTTGAAAGAGTTGATTGATCGCCGTAAGAAGCGTTTGAAATATCTGCGCCGTTGGGATTATAAGAAATTCGAATGGTTATTAGAGGCGTTGGATATCGTCTATAAACCGCCGCCAAACGAATTCCGTTGGGTTGTACGGAAAGAATCTTTGGTTAAATTAACCGATAAATATTGTAACGAATTGAAAGACAAACGGTTGCAAGAATATAAAGAATTGTTACAACAACAACAACCGGAATTTCTACAGGAGAAGATCCGGGCGTTGGAATTCATTCGCGATGAAGAGAAGAAGTGCGGCACTGAAGTTACAGTAGCACAGGAAGAGATCGATAATACGCGAAAACAATTGGAAGAATTGTTGAAAAAACAAGAGAGTCAATAAATATTTTACGACATTTATTAATTACAATACAACAATTAATTTCTAAAAAATATTGCCATGAATTCTACTATTATCCATTAATTATGCCGAATCGAAAGAGCAATTCGACCAACACTGATTCTATTATAATTGTTGTCGAGTATTGAGGAATTGATTTAAAAAAATCAGTCATTTATAACTATTTCTGTTTTTGTAAAGTTTAGGAACAAATTTCGAGTTTTCCGTCGTCTTTCCTCCCATTGATTTCCACCGAAAATTAAAAAGAAAAACTCCAATTCGTCAAAACAATCACCAATTTATGTCTTTTTGAAGAACGAACTAATACTTTTACTACCAGCCGCGGCTTTAGCTCTAGCTTTATCTTTAGTCGTTTGTGTTTTATTCGCTTTCGGTTCCTGGTTTACTTAAATCTAAAACGTTGTTTTTATCAGTCGGGCCGCTATTGTGCTCGTCATCATCGATTTTCAACCGTTTCGCCTCTAGTGTTGCACTATTCGAGCTAGATTTACGTTTATTCTGCGTTAAACTCTCCTCGGGTAAATTGAGGAATTTCAATAATTTTTGGCACAGATCATCGGTTAAATATTCGGAAACTATACCGTGAGCGTAACGTAAATAATCGCTTTCAGTCGCGGTATTGTTTGTTTTGAAAGTTGCCGAAACTGCCCCACTGCCCACATGGATGTTTTTCTGTTTTAAAATCTCGGCAACACGTTCGGTTTTCTTTTTCAACCAAATCAACGTTTTCTCTTCATTGTATTTGAAGGCGTTCAATTCTTCATCGCCTTTACGATCGGCTATAACGCTTAAATATTTAATCAAATCGGTCGTTTTCAATAAACGTTCGGTTTCTGGATATTCATCATCTTTCAACAATTGTTCGATTGGTATAGCCTGATTTATACAAGAATTCTTCAAGTACGGTAAAATCAAAAATAACGGATCTACTGGCGTTGATAGCAACATTTTACCATCACTCTTCACTTTATTATCGATAAACCATGAACGTTTCTTATCGTTATACGTTAATATCTCTTGTACGGAGTTATTCATTGCTGAGAATAGAAAAATTGCTGAATCGTTGGTTTTTGGATGTCGTAAATTCACAATATCCGGTGTACCACTGCCTGTATATTGATCAGATAATTCGAAAGCTTCATCTAAAAAACGAGTTATTAAACCAAAAAAAAAGTCGATAATTCTCCAATTCACCTTTAATTATAAACACCCAAGAATTCGTCGATTGTTCAATATTCGACTTTATACATTTCTTAGGTGATGATTTTATTCGTGGCATTATTACTTTTAATTCAATAATTTTATATTTCTATACAATCAACAATAAAACATCATAGACGCACAAAACCAATTGTTTTTTTTTTCTCGTATAGTTGGCTATTATATAAACTACACAAACAACCATATCAATATTGGATATTTTTTATATTACATCGAGATATTGAAGAATTATACGTTTGATTAGAATCTAGGTATTTTTATTCAATATTACCAACCGGTGGTAGTTTGACAGGATGTGGCGCCAAAATTAGTAAGGTTATGTTTTTATTTGATTTTATTTAAAAATGATTTAAACAATACGTTGAAATAAAAATAAAACACTACAATAGACATCAATAATTACCAAATATAAAGCCTCTAAATTACAACATTTACTCTAAAAATTCCAACTATTAATTATCGTTTAAAATGCGATTCTATTATCATTATTAAACTACATAATTTACGATAATTCAGTCGTTTCTCCTAAAATATATACATTGATAATATTGTACATGATCTAGACGCCTAACAGATATACCGGGGAAAAGGGGGTGTATGTGATCAGGTTGAACTATGCACATCGATTGAGGAGTGTTTAATTTTTGTTATCATTCAATATTGTGGTAGCATTAGCAGCGAACAGATAATCAGTTAGTGTTTCATTACTTAATGTTAACTCGTCTGGTAGTGTTTCACTATCAATATCTGTTGCAAATATTGTTGTATTGGTTGTATTCTTGTTGATTATGTTATCAGTTGGTAATATATCGTTGGTAACAAATAGGACTTTATCAATGTAAAACATTGTTCCCAGATTGTAAACAAATACTTCGCTTTCGACGATAGTGGCGTTATTAATCCAAATTTTATCTGAAATTGATATTTTAATTTGGTTTAATCGGCAGAAATACACAATACAGACCTTTAGTGCGTTTCACCGTAATCGTCCTATTACCTAATGTTGTTAATTCTACGCCATCTAATAGATCTTTATTATATAAACGTCCTTTAATGAAATGATTCAATAATAAATTAATTCCATTTGTATTTGTTAGATAATTATCGGGCATTTTATTCAAACCGATCTTATCAAACGCTTGATCAATTGGTACAAACAATGTATAATTTGTACCACTTATATATTTCGATAGATTCGATAGATTCAAAAATCTCGTTATATGTTGAAAACGATGATTATTATCACGTTCCAATTTGAGAAAAGCGTGCGATAGGAATTGTGCACCGAACCATGGAAATGCTAATAACGGTGGCGTTTCTTTATCGCGATTCTCTTGGTGCAGTTTCGTTACAATCGATTCGCTAACAAACAAAACCTCATTGATGAAAATAATATTGCCGTTCTTCACCGGAATATCGCCTTTGACGATCATTGCGCCATTCACCAATAGATTCGCTAGAATTTAAACAATTTTACAATTTTTATAAAATCACAAGACTCGACTTACGGTTCTTCTGGAAGCGAATCTCTCGTCCGCCCACCGTTTTAACAACTTGTCCATCTTTAATTTCGCCCTGTTTCAAATTACCTTCAACGAAATGATTGATAATTACGTTTTCGGTAAATTCCGGTACACTGAACGGATAGAAGCCCCAATCGATTGGATGCCAGCGTTGGAAAGCATAATCGATCGGTATAAAAACCGTGTACTCTTTATTGTTTTTTCAATAATTTGGTAACATTCGATTTGGTTAAGAAGTGTTGAAAGACACGTACACCATTCTTCAAATATGACAAAACGTCCATAACATTATCGATAAAATTGCTAGTTGTATTCTTATCACGATCGTTGAGGATCTCTTTCAAATCATCAACGAATAGATAATTATCGATTATAATTAAATTACCGTTCGGTACAGTTATTTTACGTTCAATTATATTAACACCATTAGCATTCAATTCGTTAATGGTGATATTACGATGTCTTAACGTCTGTAAAGTTGTCGATTTTGTTAAATTCGTTAAATCTAAACGTTCACCCAATACGACATGGTCTAATAGAAGGTTTTTTATTAATTCTGATTTCTTCCCGTCTTGTTGCTGTTGTTGTAATAATAAAGTTGTAGTTCTTGAATTCTGCGGTACAAATATCGTAAACGGTCCATCTACAAAATAGCGGAAATTATTAATTAAATTCAATTAATTCGATTAATTGACAATAATAACAGACCTGTTATTTTAACATTATTGGATTGTTGTTGATTGAAGATTTGCCATAATTGGAAGAATTGATCAATATTTAGATTTGTTATCAATTCTTCGTTAATACCAGATAGATTCGGTAATTCAACAAGTTGTCGATTATCTGTTGTATTATTATTGATAATATTATTATTATTATTACAAAAAATACCGCTGATAATAGCAGTGATTATCAATAGAATTGTTCGAAACATATCACTATTGTTTTAATTTGATTTAAACAAAAAAAATTTTTAAATTAAAACTATTTAAATAGATTCACATAACTTCTATTGTAATAATCGATGCATTTATATTATTGTCTACTCTCTTTCTATAGGAGGAGAATATTAAAATCCGGTTTTAAAGTGTGTTAAAAGAGAGAGAACCTGTTCTCAAGTATGGATAACTTTACTGTAGCATTAACACAGTAATAATAACAACATTGACGGCGGTAGCGGCGGCGGTGGTGGCTGTGACAACGACGACGTCGACGCTGGTGACGGCGACAACTCAAAACGCAACAACGCACAACAATCGATCCGACTGACTAATAATAAGAATTAATAATAATAATGATGATATAATAAAGAATATTGGTGACGTTAAAGAATTGTCAAGGGCATAAATTACAGTTCAAATATACAGTAATCTATACTATTTAAATGGGACATACTGTATATTTTAATAACACTCGATTACTATTATTATTATTATTATTATTGGAAGAAGCAGACGTTTTGTAATTTCCTGTGAATTTCCTGCGAATCCTCGAGCGTATTAATTTATCTCGGCGACTGAACAGGAAAAAAACAACGTTGATAATAATGAAGGAAACGTCGCTGGGAAAGAAAATCGGATTATATTGGAAATTGTTCGTTTGCCTCCGATTTTTCTAATAATTCGAATTAGGTAATAATTTTCAAGAGAAAGTCTAAAATACATTTCCTGATATATCCCATTATCTGGGGAAACTAACAGTCATTAACCCCTCATTTAACCATCGATTTTTCAACAGATTTTCGCCTCGATACGACACTAAAATATTCCAATATTAAACCAAACGTTGGATTTTATAATTGAAAATTCTTGAAAATTAGTGACTACTCTCTTTTTAAATTTCCGCAAAATTATGTAAATCTCATTTCCGTTCAACAAAATTAAAATACCATAAACTTAGAAAAAAAAAACCGAGGGAAATCCGTTGGTTTAACTTACCACTGTTATCTTTCTAGATTTGCTTTTGATTGGTTTACAAAGTACCTGCTTGTATTTAGTTTGATTTATTTATCACCCAAGCGAGATATCACATTATTGTTATAATTAGAATTTCGATAACAATCCATATTTAATTGTTTTAACAAATAACAGAATAAATAGATGACTAATTGTTGAATAATTAGGCATGTGTTCCATGTACAGTCTTGAATTTCCGTTTTAATAAATGTCGATTACGTTGTGCTCTCTACAATGAAATAACATTAAAAAATATGAATTCTTTAAAATCGAATGCGGTCATACTTCGAATTTGAGTGCTTGTTTTGATTCATAATTCCTTTTAGCTAATTGTACACGCACCCATTCTGGTTTATCAGAGATAGCAATATGCAAAATATAACGTATTGATAATAATAAATGTTCTAATAATACAAATAATAATATCCAAGCGATTTCGTTGATGTAATTTTGTTGATAATTTTGCCGTAATTGCGGACATAAACATAACAAACCACAATTTGTTATAATCGAGATTGTATTTAAAATTTCAAACCATTTCTGCCATGCACCAATATCTTTACAACGTCTTTTTATTGGCCGTTGATAGATTTTACATAATTTAAATGCATCACAACGTATCTCTATTAAATTATTAATAATCGCCCATATTGTCGAGATTGGATAAATCGATGAGAATAGAAATACGTAACCGAATTGTATAAATAATTCTAAATAATCATCATATGTACCCTCATAAATTATCATATCGTTTTGTTTATTTACATCTTTTAAACGAGTATCGTTTTTGGGTATTTTCGGTAATTTCCTATAAAATTTCGATAATATATCCGAATCATCATCACTATCCGTTGGAAAATGTTCATATTTTGATAATTTCTTTGTATTCTTCCACTGTTTCATTTTAATTTCGAAATAATTAATAACCAACGGTAATATAGTTTCTTGTAAATTATTAACTGTTTGTTGAATAATTAACATCACTTTTAATTGACTCTTCAACATCTCCATGTCTTGGATTATAAAAGCTATATAGAATAATGCCATAAAATTATTAACAAATTCGAATAATACTAATTTCGTGACGCGATGTCGATCATATTGGGATTGAGTTCGATGATTTTCTAACAAAATCAATTAATTATTTATAACAATAGAAAAACAATTAGAAAAATTACCCCATTCGGTTAAATAAGTAGCCAATTGTCTATAATACAAATTAACAATACAAACAAGAATCGAATAGACAATACTCGGTATATTAATTAAAATTTCATCACCTGGATAGTTCAATTTAACGTAATCTTCGGCCCAAAATGAGGCCAACATCATTATAAAAGCACCAACCATACATAATAAAACTATCGGCGTTGATACTAAATACATCTAAATTTTTATAATTATTAATCAGTCGATTAGAAATAATCGAATTACTTTTAATGTTGTCCGATAACGGGGACTTTGTGGTTGTAATTTGCCGGTAACAGCATCGTAACCCATTGGGCCGTGGAAATTTGGACGAGGTTCATCTAGACTCGTCATACCTATAGTGCCCCATTTGAACGCCAATTCGTTGCTTTTACGTTTCCACATCTATCGAATACAACGATAAGAATATTGAAGTAAATTTGTTTATTGAAAATAGGGCTTACTTCCAGGAATAGAGTGACCCAGACTACGTTGAACAAACAGAAGAACGGTAAAGTTTCAATATTGCTAAATAGTAGTTGTAAAAGGCCCAAAACTACCGGTATTATCAGCGAACTGGTGTAATAATCGAGGAATACAAAATATAAGGCGATAGATTCGCCGAAATACGATCGTATTTCCTCTAAAATAAAATAAAAAATGACTCTTTTTAATCGTTTTGATAATTCGAAAAACACCCTCATTCGTGGATTAATTTCTAAAAAACCGCGATATACATTCATTTTAATGATGCTCTTATTGTTAGAGGGTGTGTTCTTTTTTAATGATGATAACAAGAGGGTTGTTATTAGTATTATAATAGACATCAAACAAACAAACAGACAAAAAAAGAAAAATAATTACCAAATGGCTGTTGAATGAATAATGAACTGTACCATTTTTTGCTTAATTTTTTTATATATTCCTCATCGTGTAATGGGTAGATTTTTGTAATTAAATTCGCTTGTATACAGGCTTGTATAATTGATTGTCCCTCATATAATTTCTCTTGTATATAACCGGGTATATGTTTCTCTTCAGTTAATGCACGTATATTTTCTAATTCATGTAAAACAATACTTTGTTTCTCACCATCCATTAAGAAATTATCAATATTTATTTGTTTATCAATATCATCACCATCACTATTATTATTAATATATAAGAAATCATCTAATTGACTAACTGTAAATTCACGCATTACACCAAATTTATCCTGTTTGATTATTTCCATTTCTTCGGCAATTTCTAAGAATTTAATTTTCGTCGCCGAAATATGCAAAATATAAGCCTTCAATTTAATAAATAATCAGAAAATTAATAATTCAATTAATTAGAAATTTACGTACACCTTTGGGGTTGTTCGGTTGTCGCATTACTATCAATTCACCACCACCATTACAACGTTTCCCTGTTATCTTCTCAATCAACCAGTTCAACGTATTCTCTTTAATATTTGATACAATTTCGATAATTAAATAAGTCGGTGGTAAATTATTCAGATTCTCCTCCATATTATCATTCAATAAATCGTCGGCATTTAGGTCTACTGTGTTGATGTGATGGCGGCTCATCTTACCTTTTGACAGTTTCACAAAAAAATGATAAGAGAATCGTTAGAACAAGCTATTAAGTGTTAGTTAATTAGTTTGATTAGCCCGATCTGACCTAGCCCTAACGTTTTTTTATCGAGTTCTAAATTATTCAGCCTTGTATTTGATCCCAATTTGCACCTATTTTATAACAGTGTAAAGGTCATTTTATGTGCTGTAATTAAGCAAACATCTGTCTTATCGGCTTTAAAAGATCACATCTGTGACATGATTTATTTTGGGCTTATTGTTAATCCAGCAGACTAAAAGGACCCATACTGTGTCTATAAAAGAGCCCCTTTCTTGTAGATAACCTTTGTTTTAGGTGCTTTCTCCACTTATGAGAAGGCGACCTACCGCGAAGCTGGGCGAGTTTCCGGTGTATCTCCCATAGATTACTAATGTAAGGATCTTCTTCTTTATCGTTATCAGAATCATTATTTATCGATGTTAGATCGTTAGTACTGTCAGTATTTTTAGTAGGAGTATAGGTCATAGTTGTTGCTGGCAAAAAATAAAACAGGAAATCTAAAAATAGAACAAAAGTTTCGTGTATAATACATTTTTAAAAATAGCAAAACATTTACATAAAAAAAACGATTAGCAATTTATTATCTGTCAAGTGAAATTTTCACTTACCCTATTTTTGAAAATGATCCAAATAACAACCGAAACAAAAAAAATTAGGTTAGGTTACAACTACTACAACCAAAATTGATCATAAATTTAAACTTTAATAAATTTTGTGACGGTTATTCAGTAAGAATGGGTTTAAATAGAAATTTTCAAGCGTAAAATTGGAAAATTAGGAAATCTCAAAAAAATTATAGCGGAAAATTTCAAATTTTTTCATAATGGACGCAAGATGTCGCCACTAGAGACGTACTTTATTGTTGCCACATTTGTCAATTCTCTAATCAATTTCCGTGGATTCGGTGCACATTCTAATAATGTAGAAAAATTTACTTTCAATACGTGTCAACTACAGATCAATAGTTTTTATTATTTTTGATTGTATGAACTTATATATGACATTTCTGTAAATTAAATCAATTAAAAATTCTTCAAATGCGGTAAATTGCCGCAAATCTGACAACATTAATGATTATTAAAGCGCCGTTCACACCATCTTTGTCAGCTGCAATTGTACTTACAAATGTCGCTAGTAGATGTCGTTTCAACTATTTATGGGGAAATATATTCATTAATTAATTAATTATAAACAATAATTGCAAATAATACAACTTCTCGATTCTTACAGCTCAAGAAAAGTGAGTGATGTTCTATTGTTATTTTTTTAAAACAGAATTATACTTAGTATTGTTAGTTGTTAAGAGATGGCGCAATTTCGCGAGCCATTTGAAGGTTATTTTATCATCTATGTTTACTGTCCGAATTTAATCGCTGTATTGTTCAACGAATACAGAAAAAACTCATAATAGTAAAAAGAAATAAAATATTCTGGTTTAAAATAAAAATTCCAATAATAAATATAGCACCGTTTCAGTTGACAGAATTCTATTTTTAAAATGTGTCTTGTTTAAAGTTCTACCGTTCTACTATTATTGTTGCAAATTAGTGTTGGGTCAAACTTCAAGTCTTAAAATTATTTTTTAAAGAATTTTAACAATTAGACACGTCAATTTTTTATGTAAATATCGAATTCAAATTAGTGTCTTCAAGTTATGACCATTTTCTATAACACACCGAACGCTGAATCTAATCAAAACTTAATTAGTGTTTGATTAGTGTTTCTCGTATTTATTTATTGTATAGAAGTTTAAAATTTGATCAACAAATGGATCCAGGCAGTGACAGGTTTCTAAAAATTGCATTTTTATTAATTTACAATTATATTAAATGTTTTTTTTTAATAATTGTAGAGAACAATCTTTGGATGTGGCTGTGATTAAAGAAGTCTACGATAATGAGTATTCACAACATTGTTTCTCAATGGAATTAGAAAAGGCATTGGCGAAACGTTGCCGTATTATTGTTCTACAACCGATACAATTAGGCGATGAAACAGCCACGTGGATTCTTGTAGGGAATTATATTCATAAAGCAGCTATAGGTTTAGGTGTATGTTCCATAATTTCAGGTATTACCTCCGTTTAAACTGCGATTACAATGCTAATTTGCCTCGTAATTAAGAGTCGAAACTTGTTTCATACTGTTATCGTTAATATTTACCAAACGAATCAAGTTACAATCGCAATTGTAGAGATTACCAATTGCGGTCGTAACTTGATTCGTACTCTACTATATTTAATATTTATCAATATAAAACGAATCAAGCTACGACTTTGATTATAGAAATTGCCAATTTCGGGGCGAAATAGCTTTATATTTGCGGTATATGTTAATTTAGGGTTATATTTTAGGATATTTTTGGCCTGAACGATTTATTCCACTTCCATTAAGTATAGCATCAGCTTTATGTACAACTTTATACACAGTTTCATGGCAATTTGATCATTGCGTTAATTATCAAGTAACTAGCATAAATTGAAACCGTTCCGCTTTATACTTCTAGCGTCAATTTTACTAAACGATTGAATTACAATTCGTTGCAGTAAATTAGCATCGAAATTGACGTTAAAAGTGGAGTGATTTTGAACGGTGTTTTAGTTTTGTTGAATTTTCCAGATAGAGAAAGATCCAAAGAAGATTGCACAATTACCAGTAGATGCTGTAATGGGTGTATCACCCGTTGTTCTCGTCCGTAAAGAATTAACATATCGTGTTTTCATACAATGGACGATATCGTTCACTGCTGCTGCTTTATGTGTTTATCGATTGTATCGTAAATGAATTTAGATAGAAATTCAAATAGACAAGAATTGTTGAAATTTCGTAATTAGTATTTTAATTATTATTTTTTTTAAACAATATTTCATGTAGTTTTTATTTGAATAATTGCGGCTAATTTCAGGGATATTTCAGATTTTACGAATCGTGCATCGCCTTTCAAGCAATTGTTGATTGTAAATAAAACAAATTGAAATTAGAATTATAGATTAGAATATGAAATTATTTATTCAATTGAATTTGATTTTTTTTCGCCCGTTTTACCATAACATAAAAATATAAAGTTGGTAGAAATTTCCGTAAAATTATCGCAAATCTTGGTAGCATTGTTGCAATAATTAATTCCTTCTTTTTCTGGACGATAGCTTTACAGATTTCACTAGCAACAAATTCTGCACTATATCCGGTTTCTGTATTCTTATCCATTTCACCGTATTGGTCACCAGTACCGGTTAATGCGTTTATCGATAATTGTGTTTTAACATAACCCGGACTGATTGTTGATACGTGAATTTTGTACGAAGCAATTTCAGCTCGTAGACTATCACTGAAAGCTTGCAGGGCGTGTTTCGATGCTGAATAAGCCGAGCGTTCCGGTAATGCAATCAAACCTTGTACTGAACTAACGAAAACAATATGGCCGGATTTATTCTTCATCATACTCGGTAGAACAGCTAAAATTATAAATTTATCCTCTTATTTCTACTATAAAACAAACCAAAATACCTTTAGTTAAAGCAACAGTACCAAAGTAATTAACGTTCATGATTTTAATATCGACTTCAGGTTTGGTTGTAGCAGCATTACCACGATAAGATATTCCACCGTTATTGATCAAAATATCAATTCTTCCGGTAATACTCAAGATTTTATTAACATGATTCGGTAATGTTTCAATTTCATTCAAATCTAACGGACAAATGACCGGCGGTATTGTCGGTACAGTTGACGAAATTTGGAGCAAATCATTCCGGACACGATCCAATTCTTGTCGACGTCTGGCACACAATACAACCTGACAGCCTTGTTTGTAAAATTCATGGGCGAGGGCCTCACCTAGACCGGAACTGGCTCCAGTTATTACCACAACCTAAATTGATTATTTATTGATGGAAATTTAAAAAATGTAGCTTTACCTTTCCAATAAGATCATTGTAGCCGCGTTTTAAACAAACAGCTCGAAATACTTTGAAAATAATCCATGGAATTGTGAACGCTAAACTAACAGAACCGATTAGATTTAAATATTGGTACATTTTCCTTGCATCGAACATTTATTTTTACTGGTTTTGAAGTGATTGACGCCCAATCAAAGTACAAATTAATAATTATGCGTTGTAATTATCAATTTGTTTATTTTCGACAACATAACCCAACTTTTATTTGTCAAAATTTAGTTGTAAAAATGTCAAATTCAAATTTCCCTAAATTTTGTCTATTTTAGACAGTGGCGTAACAAAAGGCAAGATTTTTTTAAACGTTTTATTTATACGAATTTGCTTTATGTTTTGGTAAAAACTGGAAATTCTCCGGTACCGGCCCTAACAACATTTCGCTAATTTTTATCCAATCAGAGGCCGAACCTGACGCCATCAGAGTTTCCAAATCATCTCTCCCTTTATAAAATGGTGGCCGTTCGTTGATTTTCTGTGGTGTATTTTCTAATAATCCCACCGGTACATATCGATACAAAAACGATAACCATTCCAATAGGAATCTTCGCGTATTCTCCACACCTTTATTATCAGAACCCCAATGTTCTAAGCCATAATTCACGTACTTTTTCAACAAATCAAACCGTTCTCTACTACTAATATCCCACAGTTTTTGTTCTTTAATTTCGGTGAATATCCACGGTTTAATTAAAGCACCACGTCCGATCATACAACCCACTAATTCCGGACAAGTTTCGCGAGCTTTTTGATAATCGTCGTAACTTAAAATATCGCCGTTGCCTAAAACTGGTAATGGAGCAGCCGCTTGGGCTACTTGCCGAATATAATTCCAATCCGCTGATTTCGTATATCGTTGTTCGCGTGATCGTCCATGGGTTGTTAACAAACTAGCACCCCAATCCCGAAATTTCGGTGCTAAATTATGCGCAATCGGTTGGTCATTATAGATTCCAGTGCGTGTCTTTACAGTCAATGGAATCGTTAAAATTTGACTTAAATTCTTGATACAACTCTCCAGGACACGTTGTCGGCGTAATAAACCACAACCACCGCCTTGTTTATAGACTAATTCGATCGGACAGCCGAGATTTAAATCGATGAAATCGATTTCGGCTTCTTGCTCCAACAATTGACCACATTTTATTAATAAATGTGGATTATTGGCACATAATTGCACACCGAATATATCCTCAGTGTGGTGACGTTTAACAAGGGCCCATTCTTGGGGTTGGCCCTGCAGAATCGACGAACACATGGCCATTTCGCCGCACGTTATATCAGCACCGAATTCTTTACAAATGCGGCGAAACGGTAAATTTCCGACTGTTGTCAATGGACTTAAAACTAATTTATCGCTCCAGTTGATCGTTTTCTTTTCTCGTTGTAATAATTTGATTAAATCTTCATCTGTAATAGTACCGCTAGTTTGGATTTGGTTTTTAGTTGCATCGTTGTGTTTAATTAAACTTTCGGATAAATCGAAATTATATGTCCGTTTACGTAACGAGACTTGCACGTCGTATTTCAACTGGTTTCTTGTTCGTAAATTCTCATCTAGATTACTTTCGATTTTAGTTGAATCGATACGATTTCGCCCCTCTGGTGTTATGTGCGCATTACCGAATCTACAAGCCAGACCCCGACTGCATTTACCGAATGTTTCAAAATTGTAACAAACATCCCCTACAACAACAAATTTTAGAAATTCTAGCTAAATTATTGTACAAAAATCTACCGATATCTTTGGGTTTTATCTTCAAATACTCCTGGATATCGTGCAAGAATTGGCAATTTTTCCGTCCACATTTCCCAACATCATCACCAATATTCAAATTAATCAAACTATTGCACAATTCAATTTCGGTATTGCGTCGAAATGTCGGTCCTCTAGATTTATTCTGGCCGCGTAACTTTTTCCTGTCTTTTTTCGATAATTTCGGTTTCTTCTCGTCTGGCTGTTGGACGGTCTCATCAACGGATTCCGATAATTTTCGTTTATCCCGATCGGAGACACATTCCAGGACGATTTCACGTTGTTGTTCGGGCAGGATAAATCTACAAATTTTGAAAAATTTTAGGTTAGGTCACATGTTTTATTTGTTAAGGAGAAACAGAACTTACTCTGGTTTAATTCGACAAATACCCGATTCAGACATTGTTAAATAAGCGATATTTAATTAAAATTATTATTTTTTTAATCTAAAAAGTATTTTATAAGAAAATATAAACATAACCCCGCTTTTTCTAAAAATCAAGTCCTGTAGATAGCTAATCAAGCTTAGTAAAGGCTTGTTCACACTTGTTTTTAGCAATAAGGCCACCGAACACAAACTTTATTTGAAATTTAAAGCTTTCCAATTAATTATACAACAATTAAAGGCTACAATATCAAGAAATTGTTGTTTTAATTATTATTTTTAAAGTTGTCCGTTAAATTGAAGAATAACAATTATGTAAGTGGATGCAACACTCAAGACACTCAAAAATGTGGACCGATTAATGCAAAAATAACCACCAGCCGTGAATTTCGGTTGTTTCAATTCAACCACTCTGATAAAATTCAACAATTCCAACCGTTCAGTGGAGAAATGTCGAAAGTTTTGTTGTAATTTTAAACAAGAATCGATTATTATCTCTGATTCGGCCGTAACAGAATCGCAATGAATCGTCAAAAGAGCTAAAGAACACTACAATAAAACATTAGTTTAATTAATTACAATTAATTTAATTCAATTACCAAAACCAGAAACGTTAAACAGGCGTGAAAGATGACGACGACAATGGGTTCTTCATCGTTAGTTGAATATTTTAAGTTCAAACAGAAATTTAAAGCATGCAAAACTCGAACTAGAGAATCTGCTATTAGAAATAATAAAACTAAACCGAAGAGTTGGTTGAATAAATCGACAACACTGCTAAGAGTACGGTAAATATCCTCAATTTTGCCCAATTTCTGTATAAAATTCGCATCAATCTTCAAATTAACCAACTGTTTATTTAAAACTGTATAATAATATCTCAACATCAACAAGAAACCGTGCATTAGAATCGATGAATAATAAATAAAATAGAAACTGCATAAATAATAAATGTGTCCGATTATCATAGTTTCATTGTGAATGAAAAATACGTAAAGTGTAATTCTTGATAGTATGCAAATGAAGAAAAATATATGCCTTACAATCATTTGCAGTTTAATTAAATTATAATTGTGTTGTAATAATTCTTTGTCGTAAAGTATTCCATCTAAATCAAGTAAAACTCTTATGAATTGTTTCCAGTTTGTTAAATTCCAAAAATAGCCACCTGTCGTTAGTAAAATGTAGATAATTAATACAATTAATTGACCCAAACAATTCAAAAATCGCTCCGTTTGAACTTGCAAGTAACTATCATAGAGGTGGAATTTTATCGTACAACCGGTGCCAATTAACGAAATTGTCGTTATGAACAACGTAAAATATCTGAAGAATATTGGTCGAATTAATTGTTCTTTCTTGAAATTATAGAACGGTACTATTAATAATAACGAAGCAAAGAAATAGAGTTTTTGTAATGCTCTCATCTTGGTTTACCTCTCTATTTCGACCGCACATCAACGAATAATTATTAAATTGTTGAATTAACGTTATCGATTCAATATTTTTGTTAATATTGTAAATTGATCGTGCATTATTTATACAGGATCAACAATTTCCTTAATTAGTTTAGCTGAATTTAATTTTATTGTATTTTTCCTTGAATGCATGAACAATCGATAAATAATTAATACCTACAATGTTGATTGACAAATAAATATTTCAATCGAGATAAGAGAAACAAGAAGACACGAATTATATTTATCAATGTAGTTTTCCATTTAATTATCATGGAGATATTTCAATAGATAATTTGAAATAACTAACGTTAATTATACACGTATATTGTTAAAAAATAGGGCGTCCAACGATATTTAATTTCAAAGTTGGCTCTATTTTGGTCTCATAGAGTCCTAACTTAGTTCACACCGTTACGTAATGATAGGCACAGCTATAACTGTGTAGTGAAAAACAGTGGGCCCCTGTACAAGGAAAATATGGCAAATAGAAGCTTGAAATTATTTAATTATTGTAGATTCTCCTGAATTATTATTAATTTGATATTTATTGCTGTCAATGTTTATTTATAGTCTTTAAAATTATAATATTGTTTTTACCTCGCAGTTGACTATTCGAATTATCTAAAATATGACACAATGTGAATGCGTCTTTAGTTAGTATTGTTTAATTATAGTACACAATCGTATATACTCGAATATTTAAAAAAAATTAAAAAACAATATTTCAGTACTGAAAAATCGAGTAAAACTGTAAAAATCATCCGAATTTACCTTAAATAAATGTAAATTCATAAACATTGATCATGTAAGATCACGTACTGTAATTAACCAAGTGGCGCAAATTTACAAATTTGAATAATCCGAATCAAGTAGTCGTAATACTGTCAAAAAAGCAACAATTGTGTAAATTTTCACCTGTAATTTTTTAATAATCGATAATTAATTTGATTTTAAAATTAAAATAATTAAGATGGAATCTTTGGATTGTACATCATCGACACCGTTGGAAATCTCATCAAAGAGTCTCCAACAGATTGTTGAGAATTTCGATAAATTATCGGAATTGTTTCAAGATCAGGAACGTATTAAAATATTTCTGAGACGATTTCCGTTTGAACAATTATTAAAATTCAGTATCACCGATTTGGTTACATTAAAGTAGTTGTAAATATTGAAAAAAATCAAATTTAATAATTTTTTCTTCTAGATACTGTATTGGTTTCATTCAATTTATTAGTAAATATGAAGAATTTTATTTTAATGAAAACTGCATCTATCATTGTATCGATTTCATGTTAATTACACTATCGTCGTTACAACACAATAATAAAGAACTCTTAGAAATTCTCGATTTGTTGATTGCAATAATTATAAAGTCAGTAATTAAACCGTGATTGCGAAAAATTAAATGTAAATGTAAAATTTGTTGTAGATTAGCTGATTACAAGTTGTTCGTCGATAGTAATCGTTTAGTAGAGATTCTATTCGAATTAACAACAATCGAGTCATTTGATTTGCTGATGGCTGAACGTTGCTGCAATTTATTGAATTATATTATTGTCATATCTGATTTAATTCCAGAGAGGATTAACGAATTAATTCCACAAGTATTTGCGAAATTCAAAGAGATCGATGCTGTTGGACAGATTTGTTTAGTCTGTAAACATTTATTGCAGCAGTGAGTTGAAAATTCAATTCAAACAAATAACACCAAAGGGCCAAAATACCCCCATAAACGCTTACAATGAGAAAACACCTCAACGAAAATTTCACAAATTTCTTGGTCACATAGTGTCGTAGATTTTTCATTTAACAATTGTCGATGCATTTTTCAAACGATACTTAAATAAAGTAAATTACCATCATTCCTCCAAATTGTCTTTCAAGAGTTATATTTTGGCCCTCTGTTGTTATCAATGTTGTATCACAATTTAATTTCTGTGCATTCTTAGCAAAGAGTTTCGCATTCTGAACTTTGAGCCAATCTTGAGATGGTTAACTGAAGATTCTCTGAAAATTCTTCGTGAAAATGTAAGTTTACATTATGTAATCATAAAATATAATAAAACATCAAAATTTTAGACTCACGATCAACTTACAAATATTCAAATAATTGAATGTTTGGCAATATTCGAAAGAGAGAACGAATTGGTTAATTTAATTGAAAATAACGATAAACAATTGGAGAGATTCGAAAAAATCAATTTCTTACCGAATTTAATCAAAATTTCGAGTAATTTATGTGTACTATCAACCGAACTAAAAGTACGTTATTATTGTTGTAAATTATTGGAGTTAATTTTGAAATATTTCTTCAAACAACAAAATCTACCAATCGATAACATCGAAATATTCGATAAATTAAACGAATTGTCTTACAATATAAACGACTGGCCGAAATACGATAATTTATGTTTTTTACCAATGTGTCATGCAATCAAATTACATAGCCAGTAATTATTTAAATAATTAAGCAAAATTGATTTTTATATCGCTAAATTTTAGTTTTCTATGGAGAAATATCGACGTTATCAATTCAATTTCGCGCTGTTTTTACGAAAAACGTAATCTATTGAGTATACACGTGTTGAAAGCGATATATTTCTTATATCCGGTGTTGAATCAGGAATTAAACGATACAGACGCAATGATACTTGGTCTAGATCTATTACAATATTTGGAAAATTATTCGGAAATATCACAAATCTATTCATATAATCGAGAACAATTAGAATGGTTCTTATTAAGAGGTACAAAACTATTAAAATTGTCGATTTTACGTAAATGGTTAACATCAAATTTCGACCAACATCTATTGATTCGAACAATTCGAAAATGCCGGGCTCAAGATATTTTATTACAAGTATTTTATAATAATTTCGAAGAACCACCAGGAATCGCGTAATTTCATTATACAACTACATAATAAAACTTAAAATAATTGTTTTTTTGTACAAATAGGGCAGCAAATCTGATGGCAAAAATGAAAGATTCGCGACTATCGAATCGGATAACTTTAACACTACCGTTAACGATAAACAAACCGAAAATTATGAACGTTTTACTGCTATCAGGACCGGGAATTTCGCTCGATTCTAAATATCTATTGATGATCTGTGCACTAATGGGTGCTGTTATTGTAAGTTTAGACGATCAACAAGTATTAAAGGGTGCTTGTTTGTTTACTGTGAAATTACTGCTGCAATTACGCCACCAACCGGAATCGGTGAAGGAATTCTGCAGAAATTTAACAAACATTCAATACTTGTTTGGATTGTGTAGTAAAGTTGACGATGACGTTGCTGTACAAATAATCAAATTGATACAAACTGTAATAGCGATACAGGTAAATTTGTTATTATCGTTGATTGAAGTTGTTAAATTTGTTAAATTACAGAAACAAAACGAATTAGAATTCCAGAAATGTTTGTTTGAAGATTTCGAACGATTATTCGATAAATCTCCATCAATTTTCAAGACAATTCGCGTCATTAAATTCATTTACTCCACAATAATTTATAAGCATTCGCTAATACGAATGAAAGAATCGTGTATATTTCCGGTTTATCAACGATTATTGGATTTAACATTCAATGCGAAATTGACGAAAATCTCCTATAATTGCCTATCGTTGTTTCTACAAAGAGAACATTGGTTAGCTTTATCTCTCTATACAAATCTACATATCGACAATCGTTGTATGGGACATGCAAATTTCGAAAATGTCGAATATTTCGTCCAATTATTATATTGGTGGTTATTAATTTTACAAAAAGAATCTCTTCATAATTATTTACAAATATCAATACAAACTATACGTAGTTTTGTTTCAAGAACGCCACAATCGTCAATTTTTAAGGTAATTTTCTATTTACAATTAAACCTTATAATCATCAATTTTTTCCAGGCTAAAAACATCTATTTGTTATTAAGCTTAATCACCGAAAAACGTTCAACTCTTGTGTAGTTTCATATGGTTTTTTAAATGATGGCTACGTTTAAAGCTCTTACCGCATATAATACATAAAAACGAACGTATATCCGTGTGTATTAAATTGTGTAATTTTAAACTTTTCGGATCAGAGAAACTTTTATGGCAAATTTGGCATTCATGCGGTTTCTCGCCAGTATGTAAACGTTTATGTATTTTTAACCAATAATAAGTTGTAAAACTCTTCGCACATAAATCACAACTATACGGTTTAATACCACTGTGTGATTTTATATGTCTGGAAATTACCGAAGAATGGGCGAAATTTTTACCGCATATATTACAGGTGAATGGTCGTTCGCCTGTATGGACTCTCATATGGGTAGTTAAACGACTTCGTAATACAAAACTATAACAAAAATTTTGTAAATAATCGAGAATTTCTTAGAATTAAACCAATATTTACCCAATTTTACAAATATGACACACGTATGGTTTCTCGCCGATATGTCGCCGAGTATGGACTGTTAAACTAGATGAATCTTTAAACGATTTACCACAAATCGAACACAGATGTATTTTCTCATGTTCGCTAGTTTTCTCTTTTTGATAATTTAAATTGTGTAATCGACGTAAATGTTGAACTAAACTGCCAGATTGATTGAACTCTTTCTTGCACAAGAAACAATTGTACGGTTTTTCACCAGTATGGACGTGCAAATGGCGTTTAACATCGAATTTCCTCGAAAATTTCTTTCCACACACGTGACACTCCAATTCGGTTCCATTCAAATGGTTTTTATGGTGACGATTCATTGAATATTTATTCAAGAATTCTTTGCCACAAATTGGACATTTAATTGTTGGTTTTTTAACAGAATCATCAATAATTTCATCATCATCATCATCTTCATCATTATTATTATCAGTTCCATTATCTTCAACGGGTATTTGTCTTTCGTTATCATAGATTTGTGTGAATTTCTCTTGATTTTTATGGCATAATTGACGAAATATATAAATTTCTTTTAATTTATCTAAACAAGAATTGCATATATTTTTTGAATATTCATCATTTTCATCCACCTAAAATAATTAATTATAATGACGTTAATTTTAAATTTTATTAATTACATGAATCGCAACACATTCGGAGAGAATTGACGATATTTTTAGAGTTTCTGTACAAATTTCAACGATACTAAATAACGATATTAGCTCTTCTGTTGTATTGAAACAAGTTCTGCACAATTTCTCGACATTTGTCATTATTATTTCGAATTAATTAATAATTAAAAAAGTATAAACAATTTTAAACTACAGCATAAGAGCATAACCTAGAAATATGCAGTAATTTGGCGGCACTGCCTTGACAGGTGTCACTTTAGAACTACTAATTGTACAATACTAATTGTAGCTAACACATAACTTTGGAATTATTCTACCACAGAAAATAACGCAATAATTTAAATATTTGTAATTTCCCCAAATTACATTCTAATGATTTAATAATTGTTGTGTGAAAAAATTGTATAAAACGGTACTGATTGAATGTTTCTATAGTGGGCTACAATTAGCTGGATTACAGACTGACATAACCGTTCAATTGCATTATTTTGAATCGAATTGAATCGAAAAAATTATCGTAATTCTAACGATTTTCATGCGTGATTATCACCTTTGAACCAAAATTGTACAAAAATGAAGAATTTTTCAAATTATTTTGCCCTATTTTTACTGTTAATTAATTTAAATCAATCCTGTGGTGATTGGAGTGATTATATGAAGAAAATTGGTAATTTTTTCAACTGGCAGCAACCTACCGTTAATACTCACTTAATTGGCGAAGATTACACCCCTCGAGTACCCTACGAAGTCTCAATAAAAGACGAAGAATTCATATCTGAAGCTCAAAAATTAACAGGAGCCGCTCTATCCGAATTGGACTCATGTCAACAGAGAGTTGTGTTGAAATTACAGAGTGATTGTGATAAAATGAACGATGAACAGGTGGCAAAAATGGCTGTACATTTATTGAATTGTCAATCGTTTGTTGAAGGCAGACCTATGTTTCCTTGCACCGACGATATGTCAATTAAAGATTGTACAACCAATATGGACTCGGATACCTGGACCAGTTACCATTTGATGAGCAATCGAGCCCGGGCTGTTTGTTATTCGATACGACAAATACAATTCCGCGGTCTAGCTGAGCATACAGTTAACCGCTTAATGAATGCAGCAACCGATCAGCTGAAAACGTTGAAAACTATTGCTGACAATCAAGAAGATTTACAAGACATGACGGAATTGACGTTAAACACATTGACGAGAGGACAGAACGATTTAGCGCAACAACAGAAAGAGATGCAACAGGCCCAGTTACACAATCAATTAACTTTAGAGGATAATATTAATCGGTTGATTCAAGAGAAACAGTTGATTTTAGAGACGCACAATCATCTAGTAGAGATGACTAGAAATATACAGAAGAAACTTGAAGATTCTGCTAAGGAATTGGATAAACAAGTCGGCGAGAATCGGGAGAATCACCAAGAACTACTCGACGATATCATCGCAATTCAGAATAAAGCCCAAATTATCTTCGATCGAATCGGTAATAATTTATCCAAAATTTTCACTAATTTTATTGGCTTTTATTGTAGATGAATCTTCCCAATTGTTGTTGTTACAAAACGAAAACTTCAAAAAACAATACGATGCAACTTTAAAGAATCTAGCCGAAGTCAATCGAACTGTACACAATCTTGTTCAACTAGTCGGCGGTACCAGACAAGCATTAGAAGAACGTATTGAATGGTTGACGCGCGCTTTGGGTGGTACCGATTTAACAGTTGAACGATTATCGTTAATTTTGTGGCATTCGGCATTTATGTTGATATCAATGTTGAGTTGTGCCTTTCTATCGGCACGTTTCAGTACGAGAGTTATTGTAACAATAATACCACCATTAAATCTAGCTGTTGCTCTGATGGATAATCAAAAGCAATTAAGCCCGCTAGAATTAACATTGGTGATTTTAGGTTTTATTCTATGTGAGTTTCTCGTGGTTTTATTTATAGAATTTTGAGTAATTTTCATCAATTTCCAGTACAATCGCTCTTTTTAATGGTACAAAAATACCGTTCCCATCCGAAAATTTACGGTTATTTACAATGGCAAGAACCTTCTAGTACAACAGATCTACAAAAAGCAAATCCAGAATCAAACGATTTACAATCAGACTATTCAATTTATAAAACAAACAACAGCGATAAAAGTTCAAATCTTGAATTAGACGATGAATTTCCCGATAAAGATTTCCCGATTACCAACACCACCATCATCTAGAAGTGATCTCTATTGGCCGCGTTCACGTAGCCGGACTCCGTTGCATCTAAATCGCAGTTTTCGCAGTAATTGTCAGGCGAAAACACGCGCCGGAACACCGTGTAAACTAACAAGTCTACCAGGACGGGATTATTGCCATCGACATCAAAGTGGAGACTCTGTGATGGGTTAGAATGTTGGAATTTATCGAAATTTATTTATTTTTAAGTCGGCGATTGTAAATTTTAAATAAATCGGACTGTTTTAATTTGAGGTTATGTGGTGTTGTTTTATTTAGTTGCCATGGATATTAACAACCAATCACGGCGGGTTTCTGGCGCGGGTGACTTAAAATCTGCAATGTTTAATTCGATTAAATTTAAATCGATTAAAAGTTACGAAACTTTTTTGTGTAACGTGATTTTTTTGTTTGTTAAATTTACACTTCGCCCTTTAAGCTGGAGACTATAATTATTATTGTTTGAACAATTATATATTAGGATTTGGGATCTGGGCAATTGTTGGCTTTATTTCAAATGAAAATTCTAAATCACGCCATAATCGCATGTTGATTAATTTTAAAATGAAACTGTAAAGATTTGAACGATCGCGAGGACGATTACAAAGACGATAATTGAAGACAATAAGTCTAGACATGCACTGATAATATCATGTGAGTATTCGTAATAATTCACGCAATAATTGATTATTTAAAAAAAATATTGATAAAAATTGAAATATAAGGCGCCAATTCGGGACATTTACGACAAAATTAGAACGGGTTCGAGCTATAGTGTTGTTCAATATAAAAAAAGCTAGCGATATAGGATGATGTCGTAACTTGATTAGATTTACATAAGAGTGGAATTTTTTAAAAAACAGACAGCCGTGCATTTAAAAATCAGCACGCGACAGTCATTTATCAGGTGATTCATTTGTTTTTTTTTCTAAAAAATCCGGAATTCCTGCTAATTTGATTTCGGTTGTTCAAATAAGAAATTCATTAATTTTTAGTTAAAATTGCACAATTCTATTGTTTAGAATTTAGTAATTTGCACATTGATTATTACATAATGTTGAAATTTGTCGTCGTTATTATACGCGATATATAATAACGTCGAAATTTCCGCGAACAAAAGTGATCTAACCTATAATAACCTTGGAATAGGCTTAAATTTTTATCTATCTTTGATAAAATTTTGGCGGAAAAAACCTAATGTCATTTTAAACATTAAAACGATTTAGTTCTTAGGTGATGTAATTAATGAGATTATTAAATTTGCTAAAATTTTAAGTGAATTTACAATAATAACAACAGGTAATTGGTGTGTTTTAATCACGTGTAATTTCTGGAAATCGACCAAATTATCGTTAACCTTTTCTATTTCTATCAAATTTCAGTGCAAATGAATTGAGAGAGAATGTCGTCAATATTGGGCAAATTAATAATCGGTGGTTTGACCACCACAATCGGTGCTGGTTTCGCTACATATATCCTTCTGACCGACGATACAGATCGACGAGTAATACCGAAAATCCTATCAAATCACAAATCGACTAATTACTTATAATTGTTACAGTGGGGCGTAGTCAAGGCCCAACAGGCCCAACCGGCCCAACGTCGGGCTAAACGCCACTTACCCTCACGTGACGATCAAATAAAATCGCTACAAACCGATTGTTTCGATGTTGTTATAATTGGTGGCGGTGCTACTGGAGCCGGATGCGCCCTAGACGCCTGCACCAGAGGCTTAAAAACCGCCCTAATCGAAGCCGATGATTTCGCCAGTGGTACTTCCAGTCGTAGTACAAAATTGATACATGGGGGTGTTCGTTATTTACAAAAAGCGATAATGCAATTGGATTACGAACAGTATAAAATGGTGAAGGAGGCGTTACATGAACGGGCAAGTATGTTGCATGCAGCACCACATCTAGCCCATCCACTACCGATAATGCTACCAGTTTATAAGTAAATAGTTTTAATTACCATAATTTGAAGATTAATAGTTGTGATTTTATAGATGGTGGCAGGTTCCGTATTATTGGTTCGGTATTAAAATGTACGATTTAGTCGCTGGTAGTAAAACCGTAAAAAGTTCATATCTTTTATCGAAGAAGAATGCATTAGAATTGTTCCCAATGTTGCGTGGCGATCGTTTATGTGGCGCTATCGTTTATTATGACGGTCAACAAGACGATGCCCGCATGAATCTAGCGATAGCTTTAACAGCAGCACGTCATGGTGCTACAGTTACTAATCACGTTTCCGTAACTGAATTAGTCAAATCGAAGAATAGTGATGGTGATTTGGTTATAAGTGGTGTTAAAGTTCAAGATGAAATGACTGGTAAAGCATGGACTATACCAACGAAATGTGTAATCAATGCTACCGGTCCATTTACTGATTCAATTCGTCAAATGGATGATCCAACAGTTCGAACGATTTGTAGTCCAAGTAGCGGTGTTCATATAACATTACCTGGTTATTATAGTCCGGAACAGATGGGTTTATTAGATCCATCGACTAGTGATGGACGGGTGATTTTCTTTTTACCATGGCAGAAACAGACAATTGCCGGTACTACAGATCTACCATGTGAAGTTACCCATAATCCCAAACCGACCGAAGATGAGATTTTATTTATTTTACAAGAAATTAAAAACTATCTCAATACGGATGTTGAAGGTTGCTTTATCATTTTTTATTACCAAATTATTTAATTGTTTGATTGATTGATTACAGTACGTCGTGGTGATGTCTTATCAGCTTGGAGCGGCATTCGTCCTTTAGTTTCTGATCCAAATAAACCCGATACTCAATCATTAGCCCGTAATCATATCGTTCATGTTAGTAAAAGTAATTTAGTAACAATAGCCGGTGGTAAATGGACAACTTATCGTGCAATGGCCGAGGAGACAATCGATGCAGCTATAGAAGCATGCTGTTTAAAACCACTTTATCAAAAATCACAAACTGATGGTCTATTATTGGAGGGTGCCCACGATTGGACCCCAACAATGTACATACGTCTAGTACAAGATTTCGGTTTAGAATTCGAAGTTGCTAAACATCTAGCTGAATCGTACGGTGATCGTGCTTTTGCTGTAGCCAAAATGGCATCATTAACTGGTAAACGTTGGCCGATTATTGGTAAAAAAATCCATCCCGAATTCCCGTATATTGATGCTGAAATCCGTTATGGTGTACGCGAATATGCAATGACAGCTGTCGATATGATTGCCAGACGTTTACGTTTAGCCTTCTTAAATGTACAAGCAACACAAGAAGCATTACCGGAAATTGTTGATATAATGGCAGCCGAATTAAAATGGTCGGATAAAGAGAAAGAGAAACAAATTAGAGATGCAACGGAATTTCTACAACTCGAAATGGGACAGAATGTTAATCGTGCTTGTCGGGATAAGATATCGGTGAATCTTACAAAAGAAGAAATACAAATGTACATTAAACGATTCCAAATCATCGATAAAGATCGTAAAGGATACGTATCGATTAATGATATTAGAAGAAGCCTCAAGGTAATCTTGTTAACTAATCCCCAATTAGATCCAGTCTATTTTATGATTGCAAAATTATTCATGCTTATCTAATCTATAGATACTCGGTATGAAATTGTCCGAAGATGAAATTCATGTTTTACTATCAGAAGTTAATGTTTTATATAATGGACAAATGGATCTATCTGATTATTTACAAGTAAGTTTTTTAGTCAAATACGATTATTAATATTTGATTATCTTTACAGCAAGAGGATGGTCGGGAAGTTCCCCGGGAGGAACTTCATGGAATTTTGAAAGAAATCGATACAAATATGAACGGACAAGTCGAACTCGATGAATATTTAGAGGTTTGACGAGTTTGTCTGTGTCTAATTTCCTTCTTTTTCCACTAATTTTTTCGTTATCGTCACTAGCTTTCTCTAATTTTTACGTTAAATTTTTGTTGTTTTATTTTTTATTTCGCATGAATTGCTAATTGTAGTTTTGTTTCTATTCGATTAGATTATGTAATAATTTATTTATTTTAATAGATGATGTCGGCTATCAAGTCGGGTCATGTGGCCTATTCGAGATTCGCCCGTATGGCGGAATTAGAGGAAGCGAAACACGAAAAAGAGATGTTGAAGAAGAAGATTTCGGTTGAACGTAGTGGTGGCGGTTTATAAATTATCTTCATGTGGAAGATCATAAATATGCATGTGTAAAAATTGTATTACTCAGGTGATTCGTTCTATTTAATTTATTTTATTTATTGTCAATTTATTTGTAAATTAATTGTTATTGATTTAGAAAACAAAAACAAAGTAGAATGAAGATTTCGCCCAATTAAACAACTCAAATTTTGAATAAATAAATAATTTATTTTAGCATTAATTAAATTTCAATGAGCTTAAATAACAATAACAAGTTAATAAATACGCAAATAATGCAGATTAGAATTAATAGGATTCCTGTAGAATTTGGGCGAATATTTGTGAATTTTGCAATCTCATTTCGATTGATGCGATTCTTGTGTTTGGAACCTTTCACCAAACAAAAAAAAGAGTAGAAAAATCACTTATAAATTCCTAATAATCCAATTACTTACTATTAAAGTGGATATTTAGTTGCAATTCACTATTAGCAACAATATCACACAATTCACAAATAAATGTTTTACCATTTCGTTCAATTTTCATTCGATGCTTTCTACCATCTCGATGGCGTTGTAGAACTTGATGGCTGGTTACTTTAACATCACATACTTCACAATACAATGGCTGTAATTGTTTTTTTTTTAATTTTAATTTTGTCAAATTAAAACAATAACTTACGTCCGATTCGTTTAATCGTTCAGTTTGGTTGTTGATTTCTTTTTCTTTAGTCAAATCATCGACACTTTCAACAGCTCTATGTAATAAATCCGACATATTTCTACAATTATCAACAGTTCTTAATCGAGTTCTCAACGCGAAAACATGATAAACCTCAAGGCTTTTCGGCGCTATCAGTCCCTCCACATCCATCGTTAACAAAAATTTCGCGCTATTTTTCAAATTCAAAATTGCCGCTTTGATATCTATACGTCTATGATTCGTAATTCGTGTACTTTCGTACTAGATGTCGCTTTCTAAAATTTATTTGATAGAGGGTAGACTTTAAAAAAATTGTAATTTAATTAGAGTAATTCAAGTGTCTTTTATCAATAAGTAATGTAGTTTATTATAAAATGAATAATATATTTATTATTTAATAAAAGAGAGCGGCAATTAGCAGAAATGTCAATCAGAATCATTGGTACCAACGTAACGTGACAATACTCAAATTAACGTCAAACAGACGTCAAATTTGCTATCTATTTCGAAAAAATAATTACAATTAAATTGAACTGAATTAAATTGATAATAATATTAAATTCGATAAATGGCTCATTATTTTAACGACCAACCTCAATGATAGATCAAGGTAATTAATTTTTCCTTATAATTAAATATAGCACAACAACTTGTTGATTCTATTGTTTTCTTGTATCAATTGATGGATTTCAGGTTGTAACAATGCAGAAATCATCGAATTATGTCCAGAAATGGGTTGATACAATATCGCCGCCGTCACCGCCGCCTCCGCCGACGCCGCCAACAAACAACCCCATGTATTCGTCACCGATTCGCCGGTTCCTAACAAGAGATCAATCGTTGCAGTCGGACGATGGTAGCAGTCATTGTTCGAGTGTTGAGTCGGTGTTGGAATTGCGTAAGCCAGACCCGGAGGCTGTGCTGTTAGGCTTAGGCTTCGGACCATCGAAAAGTACGACCATTATATCAAGGATACCGAGTCGATTCTTACAACCATCCAAAGTATAAAGTTCATTATTTCGTTGAACGTTTTTGTTTAGAAATTTTTATTTTTAGTTGTTAACGCAGATTGATTTGAATAAATTCCTGGAACAATACGGTGAAAGTACGTCAAATATTCCCGAACAACAGTATGAATAATTTCTTATTGTTTCCGACAATTTTGATTAAATGTTGTATTGCAGTTCCGTTCCGAGTTCTCCTGCCAGACAACGATCGAAAACGCATTCGAATTGATTTACGAAACTCTACATTCCCATATTAGTGATTTTTAGAAAAAATTACAACGTCAATTCTTTTATAAATTGTTTAATCTTGCGTATTTTATTATAAGACTTTAAGTGTAGCGGCTTTCGAAAAGGACCAAAAAGCAACCAATTTGTATAATAGAAAAAAGTATTTATTTAAACAAATTAATCATTGGAGTTACTCTTTAATAACACTGGAATTGTGTAGTAACAATAACAAAAAAGGAAATAAAAGGATTTTTTTATTATTATTTTAATAAGGTAGAATAGCAAAAAAAACAACTTACTCTCGAACAAAAATTAAACAAGTTAGAAAAACCTACAAAACTACGAATACATTTCAAATACAAGTATGAATTATTCAAGTGGTTTTGGCTTATCACAACCATTGGAATCACTAGTTTTGTCAGTATTTTCATTCGTTTCTTTGTTATTATGATCAGCTCCTTTATTTTCAACTTTTTCATTGAGTTCAACTGTATTATCGACATTTTTTTCACCTGTTTCAAGCGAATTTTTTGTATTTTCTGTATTTTTTATAAGCCCGTTTTGTTCTACTGATTGAGCAGTTTCAGTCCTAATGTCTTTAATGTCAGTTTCAGTAATCTCGGTAGTTGTTGATTCTAATTTTTCAGTATTGATTTTTTCACTAGTATTGTTAATATCTGCATCTAGAGATTTTTTATCTTCAATTTGCGGAACTTTTTCAGAGTTTTCTACAATTTCTTGACTGTTATCAATATTTGATTCGATTTTGGTTTCTTTTTCTACCCTTTCTTCGACGATTTCCTGAGTGTTATCGACATTCGATTCGATTTTGCTTTCTTTTTCAACATTCTCTTCTACGATTTCTTCAGTATTATCGATATTGGATTCGATTTTGGTTTCTTTTTCAACGATTTCTTCAATGTTGTCGACATTGGATCCGATTTTGCTTTCTTTTTCGACATCCTCTTCTACGATTTCTTCAGTGTTATCGATTTTGCTTTCTTTTTCAACATTCCTCTTCTACGATTTCTTCAGTGTTATCGACATTGGATTCGATTTTGGTCCCTTTTTCAACGCTCTCTTCTACAATTTCCTGAATTTTATCGATATTGGTTTCAATTTCAATGTTCTCTACTGAAATTTCCTGATTGTTATCGGTATTCGATTTGATTTCAGTTTCATTTTCAGATTTTTCTTGACAGTTTCCAGATGTTTCATTTTCTAAATTAATTTCATGATCCTCTTCTTGTTCAATCCGCATTTTCATTGGACTAGACACTGTCGATTTTCCTTACACCATTCAAATCAACCCGAATATCATTTAAATCAAGATAAAGTATCACGAAATCATCATCTTCAAAGAATTCCGCTTGGAATACAGTCGTACCATTATTCAAGATATTCTTAAATTTCTCAATAGATTCATCATTCCATTCGACGTCAGGTAGTGGTTTCAATTTAAATTTCTTATCAACTTCAATATTATCGTTACATTTAACCAATTGTAAATCATCGAAATTTGTAAAATTCTTAACAAGAACCGGTTCAGTTTTCGGTAATAACATTTTTGTAACATCTTCATCATTTAATAATAATTCAACCAATGAAGTTTCACCAGTACTGATTTTTTTCACAGTAAACATAGCCTGTCCATCGGCTGATATATCATAGAAACGATTACACATTTCCGGTGACCAATTTAATAAACTATCCGGTTTACGTAGACAACATTTTTGGGCTTGTGGTGGTAACATTAATAGATCTTCGGGTAATTCACGTAAACTATCCGTTGTTATACTACACGAATTACCATAATCGATGAATAATACTTCAATACCGGCTATTGTATTCGATAGAATACGTGCACGATACCACATTTGATCATCAGGGAATAAAGCAGCACATAGAATACCTGGAGACAGGTCTTGTAATTCATTGAATTGTTCAGCTGTTGATAATTGTTCAGCTATCCATTCTAATTCATCAATACAATTCTCTAATTGTATCCAAAATTCTGATGGTGAATTAAAATGACTAACAAAACCGATATTGTTATTATTCACTGTTTTCTCCGATAGAAATTCGTGCGGTTTTGCTAAATTTTCCTTGATTAACAATTCGGTTATATTCCGTTGTTCATCATCGTACAATTCAACGTAATTAATTTTCTCGTCTTGTTGTAGAAATTTACAAATCAAATGATTTTGTGTTGTTGTTAAATCTTCAAAGTACTTTATATTTTCCGTATTCCATTCATTTTCGTTAATTGGTTGAATATTTAAACAACACCTAGTTGCATAGACGGCTAATTGTAATAAATTAGTTGGTAATTGTTTGATTTTATTCGTCTGATTATTGATAACGTCTGTATTACCATAATCAATAAAACGTACCGTTGTTATATCACTATCAGCATCTAGAACTTGTGCACGATACCACTGTTGGTCTAATGAATATGGAGCGGCACACAATACACCAATTGTTGGATTCTCTAAATCCGGCATCTTTTCAATTTCATCCTGTAATTGTTGTTGTAACTTATCAATATCGTCACAAGATTTTTGTAATTGTATATAGAAATCATTCGGACTATCTATATGGCTTATCAAAACAAATATACTATCGTTATTCTCTTCTTTTATAACCTCATTTATCGGTTGTTCGTTTTGCTGTAAAACTTCCGGTTCTACAACTTCATTTTCTGTTAAAATTACAGCGTTGTAGTAATCACAAGTTTCGGTCGGTTTTAATTTTAAGTTCAAATTTTGCTCCCAAAGATCATCGGTAGAAATACTCATACGTACCTATAGAAATATAAATGAGAAATTATTCAATTTATTCAAAAAATATATACAAGTAGTGACATTATAGGAGGGCCACTAGAGATCATTTTAGCAAAACTTGAACCACGTAGTTCATTTAAAAATGGAGTAATTCTTGAAAACCGCGACACTGTTAGAAACGAGTGTTCTTTGATCTACTTCATAAGCTACAAGGTTCAAATTCTGATAAAACTGGTCCACAAAGACCGCCTATAAGTCTTTAAAATATTTTGTATATTTTCTAGTGAATAACATGATATAATACTTACAGGAATACAGAAAGTGTGAGGTTCGATAAATTCCATAATCAATTCCCTTAAATTTACCATTGGTACAATTTCACTATTACCATAATCGATGTAATTAACCAAAACTGTATTATCATTGTTAATTTGTATTAAACGCCCCCGATACCAATTTGTATCCTGCGATAATACAGCATAAATTTTATTCAATACTGGCTCTATTTCAATTGTATTATCGATTGTATTTTGATAATATTCATAGAGATTCTGGAGTAATTCTTTAATATGATCGTCGCTCTCATATAACTGAATATAGTTTAAATTCATATCAGGATCAATATGGACAATATAACCGTTTATTTTCGTTTGTGTTAAGAAATATGGCAGAATTGTATCGATTTGTCCATCATCAGTCGGTGATAATTTCAATTTATTACCATCATTACTGTAGAGAGTCACTTCAAGTCTGAAATAATCACAATTAAAACGACTTTATTTTATTTCTACTATAACTCACCTATTATTATTGACTTGATTCACTATAAAAATACACGTTTTTCCGAAATTATTATACAAAATATTTGGATCGATATTTGTATCGGAATTATGATGAAGATAACAATTTAAAACTTTCTCAAATTGTTGTGTAATTATCGTGAAATCATTCAAATTATTGATTTTAATGATTTTAGCACGGAAACGTTGATTTGTCAATAGATTCAAATCGGTTGGTGTTGATCGAATTTTGGCTATACCATCGCTAATCAATGATTGTGCAATATTTTCATTCTCATAAAATAATTCAATCACATTTCTACAATAATTAGTAATTAATTCATTGATTAATTGATTAATTTGAGTTACAAACTTGTTAGTTTTTTTGAAGAGATTCTTACAACGGAACTGTTTACGATTAAAATAGGGAGCATATTGATTTGTATCCGACCAATTCTCATTAATTGAATCGATATTAAATAACGAACATTGTATTGCTTGTGCTGGTAATTCCATAAAACGTTTCTCAATTGGCCAGATTTGTTCAATAATTGATACATTACCAAAATCAACATAATAAATTTTATATTGATTAAAACCGGGTTTATCAATAATTCTACCACGATATAAAACACCATCTTCGGGGAATAAGCCAATAATTGGTGTACCAATGTCTTGTGGTTCAATTTTCGAATTTTTTAAATCTTTATAGGTTTCTTGTATATCTTCCATTAATTTTTTAAATTCTTGTTGCTTATTTAATAATTGACAATAGAAATTATTTGGATTATGGAACCAACTTATTATAATATCGGAGTCTTCCTGTTCAAATTTTTGTATTTTAAATTGATCATTTTCCGTTGCTATATCTTTCAATACTGATTTTGGTGATAATACACTATTATTATTGGCGTTATAATTATTATTGTGATAATTTGTATTGATTGGTGATGGGGACTTATCGAATTTTTTAAAATTCGAACCACCACTACGATGATTCCGTTGGTTCTTTGTATTATCGTAACGGTTCTTATTATTATTCGACATATTTTTACGGAAACTTTTCTCTGAACCACTTGAGCTCATTATTTCCGAATTGTCCCTAAAATTCAACAATTTCTCACCATTTGATAACGAAAATAAATTAACTCTACCTTCTAGGAGTGAAATTATCACGATTCTTACGAAAATCTCTACCTCTATTCGAATCTTTAACAGATGAAGATGACGAGAAACTATTCTTCTTCTCTCTATAACTATTATCACTATTCCAATTGTCGTTGCTCTTATTGGGTTTATTTTCGAATTTGTCGCGGTTTCTGGATCAGACAAAATTAATCAATTTATTAATGAATTTTAAATTTTTGAATATTAATTTTTCGCCATCTTAAGGTTCAAAATCATAGATAGATTAGTGGAAATATTCCCTGGAAAGTAACAAGAGTTGAAATTTAATGATGCTTACCTCAACCGACTTTGTACACTTGAATCTGAGTCGTTCGAATTGTTTGAATTGCGTTTATTTGCTCGATTATTACTATAAAAATTTTAATTAATAATCAATTAAAGAATAAAATAAATAATTACGTTCTATTATTAGGCCGCCAATTTTCATCGTTCGATTGTTGATCATCGTTTCGTTCATTATTATTATTACTATTGAAACGATCGCGTTTCATCCGTCGATTCATATCATTCGTTTTCGTTTTATTATCATTAATTGGTGTCCGCCAATTACCGGAAGTTCGATTATCGTTGAAATTATCACGTTTCCCACTATTCTCCCACGAAGATTGTTCATTACTTGAGGATAAATTGAAACATCAACAAATTTTATGAACATCTACAATTACAATAATTACCTATCGTCAGTAGTTTTATGTTGTAGACGATGTTGTTGACTTTGATTCTGTTGTTGTTGTTGTTGGGATTTTCTATGTTCAATTTTATAATCAGCATGCACTAATAATGGACTAATTTTCGATTTAGATTGGGCTATACGTTCCAATAACAACGATGCAACATTATAATTGGAACTATCGATTAATTCAATTAATGCTCGATTATTGTACATATCGACAACTTTCATTGTAAATTCTTTTTCCAAAATTAACTGTTCTAATAGATGATCACGTTCAATATCAATATCCATTTTTTGATAACCATTCAAACAACATTCTATGGCTTGTGGATATAAACGTACCAATTGTTTACCATCAATAGGTTTCAATAAACTTCTCATAATTGTTTCATCATTACCATAATCAACATAATGTACAATAACACGATCATTATCGATAATATTAATGATTTGACTACGATACCATTGTTGATCATTTTCATATAAAGCATAGCAAGGTAGACCGATTTTAATTTGATCATCCGTTAATTGGGTATTGTTGTTCTGACAAACTGTTTGTATATCGTTCATTAAATTATTCAATTCGTGCTCTTTACTTTTTAGTTGGACATATAAACGATTACAACTATAAACATAACAGACTTTAACCAATTGTGTATAGCCACGATTCAATTGTATTTGTTCCGGATAGGAAACTGCAGCAGCTTCATTGATTACATCTAAAGCATTAATTTTCGTTACAGGATCCCATAATTCGCATTTTGGTAACGATGTACGTGTTGTCATCGGTAAAACTTTCATATAAATCAAACGATTATCGACGAATTCCTTAAATGCACATTGCATTTCTAGCGTTACTGATTGTTTCTCAATACCAGCTAACGAGAAACGTATCGCCATTACTTTGGGTATAACACATTTGAATGGTATTTCGTATAATGCATCTAATGATACTATTTCGAAATTACCGAAATCAACATAGAATACTTTAAAATTGCCATCAACTTCATTTGTAACAACAGCACGACAAATATGTCCGTCTTCTGTACAACGTGCCAAACAGACAGTACCAGGTATTGGGATACCATCCAAAGGTGTTAAAGTCATTGAATTTATCTCTTTCATCAATTTACATAAAGCTTCTTCGCTTTGTTGTAGCTGTACGGAAAAATTACACGGTCCATCTTGAACGTACGATACATAAACGGGATACTGTTGGCCTGGTTCTAATGTAAACGCTTTATACGTTACGATATTTTGCGTTGTTGTCGGTGATGTTGTCACCGATTGTACTGCTGCAGTTGTTGGAGTTGCCACTGTAGCAATCGGTGTTTGATACGATTTCCTTCGATTTGGTAACATGCTTAATAGGACAGCTTCTTGTGTTTGTAACGACGTATGTCGCATTAAACCGCGTGTTATCAGCGATACGGTTAAATCGAGTTGTCCATGGAAGAATCTTGCTAGATAATAATCGGCAATTTGGGCGACTATATTACAATTGACTTCAGTGAACCGGATCTCCTGTAATAAACAAAAATTAATTGTTGTATGGGTGGGTTTTGTGGACGATTACTTCAGCTATTTGGGTAAGTATCATATCGTTCCATTCGCCACGTGTACAAACAGCTTCCGCTAATAGATAACTGATAGCTTGTGGTGGTATTGATGTGAACGAATTCTCAAATTTCTCCAACGATCGTAAATGATTCAATGGTACTAAATCATAGAACCCATAATCAATGAAATTTACTTCAACATAATGGTTTTTTAGATAATTTAAATTCATTATACAACAACGATAATATTTATTATCGCGATATTTAACACTGCACAACATTCCCGATTGTAATGTTTCCGGTGATGGTACAAATAAGCCATTATTGAATTGTTGTTGGGCGTTTAATAGAACCTGTTCGATGAAGGTTGATGTTTTACGATCGAATTGTGCCGAAATTCTCAAAAATGGCCCTTCCTTATCCACATGCGTTATAAACAATGCATGCCGATTTTGTTGTTGATGTGCTTGTTGTTGTTGTTGTTGTTGTTGTGATAATTGATTATTCATCTTGAATATTAATCGATATACAACATTTCAATCAAACAACACGCAATTTTTGAATTATAACGAAACGGAATGGAATTTTTCACGGGGATTACTTTTTCTGTTGGTTTTAACGATAATTTCAACCGAAAAGAATTCAATCAAGCGGCACTTTCGTTAGCCAGATTTGACAGACAACAGCACACGCGCGGGAGATTTGAATAACACTGAAAATTATAGCGCTTTCGAATTGTCAAGCTACTAAAACATTCATTTATACCGTTGAAATTTAATTCAGAACTTTGAGCTTTTCATAAATTTATTTACTATTTAAAAAATGTAAAAATTGCTTCATTTTTGCAAGTAAGACAATTTTTTTATAAAGAATATAACCAAGATTTTCTACAACTCCATCAAGGCGAAAACGCTATAGAAATATTGCGCATGACAGAATTTTAACAAAAAAGAGGATCAAACAAATTAAGGCGCGATATTTAAAACAATAATTAGCAAAAGCTGTTTTATAATTTGCCACAAATAATCGAAAATGTTGCAAAATTTAAATGGAAATAAACAATAACCATTAAATTTGTCGATAAAATTTAAGAATTGCGAAACAAAAGCCCCAAATAGCTAAATTTTCGTAACAAATTTCCAATATGTTTTATCAATTTTGCAATTATTAGTGACGTACTTACCGTAGATTATGTAACAGTATTCCTATTGATAAGATGTTGCAAAAATTCACCGTGTCTAGTTGAATTTGGCGAAATTCCTCGAATGTATTTGAAAATTAGAAACAATAAATTAACGAGGACATGATTTATCGTACAACAATCGCTCGATAGGTGTTCGTACGTATCCAGTTCGGAGGGACACTGAACATGACTCAACTTTCAACAGTTTTCAAAAGAGTTCATCCAAGTTCATGGCCAATCTACCGTAAACGCGATTAAATGCGATTGGCGATTGATAGAGGAGAAATAAAACGATCTGTAGCAAATATTACAAAGTTTTATTATCAATAAGTGGCAGTATATTTGATTTTATCAATTATTCATATAGTTAGCTATAACAATAATTGGAGAATTAACTAGTTGGACTAAAACTAGGTAAGACGATTCTTATTTTGTGAATTTGGTTTATAATAAAATCAAGAAAAGAAATTGCACAAATTGTTTGAGAGAAGATATAGCCAAAAAACAAAAATTGTTCTATTTTATTTACAAGAGATTTGCGAAAAAATTAGAATATAATATAAATAATATTTACATTTCTAACTAAATATTTAATAATTCTTAACATTGTATTAAGAAAAAATCTATAACATTTCTATACGTTAATTGATACAAAATAATTAAAAAAAATCACACAACAGTCTCATTAATTGAATTAATTACAAATACCGAATTCTTTCACAATTAATTCTGTTTCGGCGGCTCTTTATCGACGCGCATATCGTCAATTTTCGCGACAATCTTCAAAGCCGGCCCCAACTTCATTGCCATCGCCGTCATCAGATGATCCTCCTTCAACAACATCAACGCCTGTCCGTCGATTTCTTGTATCAAGAAATCTTCAGCATAATCCGAACAACCTGGCAGATTCTTGATGAAATCGCACACGTCTTGTACCTATCCATTTCCAAATAAATTAATAATTATCACTGAATTATAACCGAATACTTACACTCCATTTCAACGGATCAACTTTCGGTGTAGCCGTAGCGGTTTCATCGTTATTCTCGATACTATTCGTAGCGGTACCGGTAGGGCTTAGACTGCTTTCAGCGCCGGATGTACCGGAATCAACATCCACATCCATACTGTCATCTTTGCTCCATTTGTGCCGTTTATCGCCTTTATCTTTCGCACTAAATTAGAGATTTAATTAATTTTGTGTTGTGATTATTTAACGATTGTTACCTTTTAGCACAGGTGACTGAACAGAAGCGACGGTTTTTCTTGAATTTCGAACGTAAATCAACAGTACCACAATGTTCACATTTAGCTAGATCGCCTTTTGGTGTTGTCATATTGTTTAAATTACAACTACTAGGCGAAATTGCTCGTTTTTTACCTATAAAATCATTAAAATCAATAATTATTAATTATTCAATATCAACTATTTTTATATAGAATGTATTACGTGGTGGTTCATCCATGATTGTATCCTTTTCTGTTTGTATCGGTTTCATATCGGATGTTAATAAAGCACTTCTCGTTACCGGAAACGGTTCTGAGGATTCTTGTATAACGAAATCTTCAATTACATGAGTTAAAACTTGCGGTTTGACCATTGCTTTCGGCGGACAACGTTCTTTAACCTCTTCAGCTGTCGTAGCAATCGGCAAACCATTCTCTGTTGTATTACCATTGATTGATGGTTGTTGTGTTGGCACAGTACCCGGTATTGGTACCGGTTGTACACCATTATTTTCAATATTTTGTTGTTGTTGTTTTATATCAACACTAGTAACTTCAATTTGTTGTTGTGGTTGTTGTTGAGGCTGTTGTAACTGTAATTGTTGTTGTTGTAAAATCTCCCCGTTATCTTTGATAGGTTCTGTGCCAGTCGTATTGTTAATTATCGGTAAAATATTGGCTTGACTCGTTTCATTATCGTTAGTTTGATCGATTTTCAACGGTGGCACTGTTGGTGGTAATGGTACTTGTTGTGGTGGTACTGTTTGTGGTTGTTGTGGTTGTGTTTGTGGCGGTGGTGGTGGTGGTTGTGGTGCTGGTGGTGGTAATGTTAATGTTTGTTGTTGTGGTGTACCATTTGTTGGTTGTAAATGTTGTACTTGTGATGGACTTGCTGTTACTTGCATTGTCGTCGGTTGAGCTGATGTTTGAATTTGTCCAATTATTGTACCCGGTGGTGCTGTCATTTGTGTTAATTGCTGCAATATTCAAATAAATTATAACAATTTTAATAAAAATTATAATGATAATACTACCGAATGTAACATGCCCATTGGCATGGGTTGATGTGTAACAGCCAAATTCGGTTGTAACGGTAGGCCTTGTTGTAATGTTCCAGGTATTGTTTGTTGGATGGCTTGTTGGACTTGTTGAGCATTCGACATTGAAACAACAGGCATAATTGGACGATCACCAGCCATTTGAATCTGTTGTTGCGGTATCCCTTGAATTGTTTGCACTGAAATTCAACGAATAGCAATATTTAATTGACAATTATTTCTATATCAACGACAACTAGACGTACTCATCATTTTCGGTTGAATATGTTGCGGCTGTCCTTGTTGGAATTGCAACTGTTGCATAGCTGCATGTTGTTGTATAGCTTGTTGTTGCATTAAAACAGCCTGTTGTTGATTCTGTTGCTGCTGCTGTTGTTGTTGCTGTTGTTGTTGACTTTGTTGTGTTTGTGTTTGTTGTTGTTGTTGAGTTTGCTGCTGTGCTTGCACCTGTTGTTGTTGGGCTTGTTGTTGTTGTTGTTGCGCCTGTTGTTGAGCAACTTGCGACTTATTCTGATTCGCTATCTGTTGTTGTTGCTGTTGTTGTTGTGTCTTATCAACATTCATCGGTGATCCAGGTGTAACAGTCGTTGTCATGCCTGAAGCATTCATTACTACCATCTTATTTCCAACTAGATGATGTTGTTGTATATTCGTTGTATATGGTTTGATTTGTGTTTGATTGGATGCATCGGCTTTCGGGGCTGGTGATGTACGTATTTGTGGTACTTTTGTACGTATTTTCGTACCTAATTTACCACCCATTGATGCCGATGTTTGTGCACCAATTGTTTGTGTTGATACAGAACTAGCTGGACGTATATTTGCCGGATTCGATGGTAGAATATTTAATGGGCGATTTCCTGTTGATTGTTTTGGTTGAATATTGTCATTGGATGGACGTGGTTTACTAATTTGTTGAACTGTACCTTGGGTAGCGATGGTTGCTAAAAATTTCAATTAACAATTATTATTATTTTAAAATAATAATAGCAATAAATTTACGATTTTGTTGTGTTTGTATTGTGGTAGCTTGTGGACTTTGTTGGATGAACATTCCAGGTCCTGGTGAACCATCCGGTTGTGTACCACGAATAAAAATCGGATTTGGTGCTGCTAATAATTGCGATTGTATACCGTTTGTTGTCCATACTTGTGGTAAACCGTTGGTAAATTGCCAAGGTGCAAATTGCATTGGTTGCCCACCGGGCTGTAAACACACAAAAAGCAACAAAAAATTAACACAAAATCTAAACCAAATCATGATTCATTCTCATCATCTACAATCAAGCAAGAAAACAAAAACAGTGCCAATTTTTGCTCAATTTCCAAAATAATTAAAAGAATAGAAATAGGAAATAGTAATCATGCACAGTTTCGAGTCAATAATGAATAAAATCAATCTACTATCGATTTTTGGCTAATTTTTGAGAATTTCATTGTTTCTTAATTTGTAAATCTTACTTGTAATGGACTAATTATTTGTGCTGTCGGCTGTGAGCCGATCATTGCTTGAGATACTTGAACACATTGACCATTTTGTTGTTGTTGTTGTTGTTGCTGTTGTTGTTGTTGTGTTTGTTGTTGTACACTATTTGTATTATTATTTCCAACTTTTTGCATTACCTTTTGTCCGGCCATTACCTAATTGTAGAAGAAATCAGTTCCGAAATTGACACAAACAATCTTTTTTGCTATCATTATTTTCATTTGAATTAATTTTCTTAATCAACAATCAAAACAATAAAGGAAAACCAAAAATTGGCTTTATTGCATTCATGAAACAACACTCGTAATCGAATTAAAAAAAACAACAATTCTCACCTTATGCATTTCTTGTTGTTTCTGTTGATTAACTTGTCCATTGCCATTAGCACCCGAATGATTTGGTAGAATATTCGGTTGAGAACTAATAACACCTAATTGACTTAATACTAGTGTTTGTTGGTTTTGGGTTGTTGGTATTGTTGGAATTGTTGCATAACCTGGGAATGTTGCTGTAAATAACCGGTGAACAATTGTAATTTTTGCAAAAATTTCCACGAAAACAACTCACCAGCTTGGCTTCCTTGCAGTACATGTTTACCTTGGGCTGTTGTTAACATTTGCGGACCTAATTGGTTCCCTTGAAACGGCTTCGTAATGACCTAAAAACAATACAAAAACAACCAAAAGAATTGAAGAGAAAAACGATCAGTTTTAAATTATTGTAGTATTAAAATTAATCACCTGTATTTGCTGTGGATTTATACTTGGATGCAATGCAATATTACTGGGCATCAATAATTGTCCTTGTGCATTATAAACTTGTTGTAAATACGTTGGATTATGTAATGGTTGTTGTATTACTTGTACTCTACCATGACTCCAATCGGCACTAATTTGTTGTGGATGGGCTGCTGGTGATTGTGTTTGTTGTAATGGTGACATTGTTGTTATTGTTGTACCACCATTGCCACCACCAGCTGTAGCAGCATTATTTGTCGCACCATTATTCGCTTGTGCTGTTGCTGTTGTCAATACTTGCCCATTTTGGGTTTGAATCACTTGACCTTGTTGTTGGGCGGCAGCTGCTGCTGCTGCCACTTGCTGATGCATCGATACTGTATGCTGTGGCGGGCCCATCGATGTTGTTACTATTAAACAACATTAAAATGTCGTTCGATTTTCATTCCTTTTACGAAAACATATCGAGAATTACCTGAAACTTGCTGCATATGCGGACTTTGCGCTGGTGCTAATTGTTGCTCCTGTTGCTGCTGTTGTTGTGTTTGTGATTGTTGTTGTTGATTCTGTTGTTGTTGTTGTTGCTGCTGTTGTTGTTGTTGTTGCTGCTGTTGTAAAGCAACTTGCTGCAATTGTTGCTGTTGTTGTTGCTGCTGCTGCTGTTGTTGTTGTTGTTGTGCAGCAACATTGACTTCATTCATTTGTTGCTGTGTCTTTATCTCGCTCATATTACTCGAATTTGTTTGTTCTTGACGAATTAAATTCTCATGTCCCCTATCTAAATTCAATAGAGTATTTGCAATATCATATTTGCAATCATCTGGTGTTATATCGTGTATCCCAGCTTTCTGTGCTAAAGTTTCTAAACACTGTAAAGATCTACTAGCTGGTTGATTTGTAGTTGTTGTTGTTGTAGATGATGTTGTATTATCACTCGATTCGTTTCGTTGATTTGTTGTTGTTGTTGATTCGGCTTCTTGTACATTTGTTGTCGTATCTTCGTCGTTAAATTTCTGCAATTTCTTCGACGGACTTGTATTTGTCGAATCCTTTAAGGGTTGTTTCTGTTGTTGTTGTTGTTGCTGACTATCAGCTTGTTGTAATCTATCGTAATGTTGAGATCTGTAAAAACCCATAACGGGGAAAAACTTTGGTAAAACTACCATTGCAAAATTATACTAGCGGGAGTAATAAAAACAACAACAAAAAAGTATTTCCCCCTCATCGACATTTTCTCGATAAAATTACCGAAAACTAAAATACACCAAATCCAATTCGAAACATCTGTTGTACGAGATATTAAAACTATAATAATAACGAACACCAATAAATTAATTTTACGATTGGTCATAATTCGAAATGGCAACAATAATGATAATAATAATAAGGGAGACTATTAAAAAGACACACCCTTTTATTTTAATATTCGGTATCCGTAGGCTGAATACTGAAGATCTTCTTTTCGTAAGAAAATGCAATTACGGGACACTTTGCCTCGCGGGAATCAACAATCCCCCACACATACATTTTTTCCCGAGTTTCTTCCCTATTTTTCCATCTACATTTTTCTTTATTGAATCATGTCCCTACTTATCATACATCAAATGTTATTTATTTTAAATTAGATTGGTGGTCAACAGTGGATTTCTTTGTTATTACCACAAACTTATCGTGATTTGAATAAATTTCGTGGTTAATTCTTTTCTACAATCAATTTTTGCACCCATATTCAACAATAAAACTTCAAGAAAAAGTAATAAATCACAAAAATTGACACTGAATAGAAAGTCAAGGTAATAACAATAATAATACAACTTTCTGTCGACCAATTCGTTTTATTACCACCCAGAAAAATACCCGTCCGTCCTCTATACCTGGTTAAAAATATTTCTTTTAAAAATTTTCACATTTTCACAAATATCTTGTCATTTCTATAAAGCTGACAGACAACCCTCCTCCCAGTATTTCTACTGTGTTGCTGTTCTTATTATTATTCTAGCGTGTCAGTAATGCCAGATATCCCGGACTAAACCCCTAAAATTCCATCTTTATTCCGCATACAACGCTTGACTATAAATTCTAAAATTATTCTATCCCTTTCTGTATTTCGAATCGGGAGAGAATCTCGTATAATTTTCCTGTCGGTCGCATCCGGTGATAGTACAGTAGTTTTAGTGATAGTGGAAATCATCCCTCGGCAACTAGCAAGAATGTTTGTAGTTTGTTGGTTGAAATTATGAAGAATTTTGCAAGTAATTTAACTTTGTTAATTAGAAATCTCGATTTAAATTCGGTCTCTTTATATATTCCATACTGCTATTGTTATATTGTTGGTGAATATTTTGAATCGAGGGCTATAAGTGGGACATCCAGATGGTATTACAGGGACCCGCACTATCTCGCTGACACCCCACACAATGGAAATTTGATCCCATTTCCTTGAATAAAAGCGTATTTAGACCACCTATAGAGATGGTTCAAGTAGGCACTATACCCAATATACTGTTACCATCATAAATTATTTATAAAAACAAAATTTCCTCATCGTTAAGTAGATCAGTCACATTCCTAACGAACAAAAAAAAAACACCAGGATTTTCTATCAACTTTTCTCTAAAAGAGCGAATACAACAAAAACCTACAACGGACCATTTAATTCCACCCCTATTCTCTTTTTTTTCCATTTTTTGTTTCAATACAACTATAGTACACCCCGGTTTTTTTGTCTGTCGTAGTAGTAGTATTGGTAGCTTAAATAATAAACAACCGATTTTTTATGTGTTAGTTTTGCTAAAGAAAAAAATCCACCGTTTCCGGTTTGTGGGGGACCAGGCGGGGGCCGCCTGCCTCCCGGAATTACTCCATAATAAACGTACAGTTAATCAAGCAAGCGCCGGCTAGTCCCCTGATACAAACCAAACAGTTCTCAAACGGTGAGCGAGAATAACGTTGTTTTAAAGGGGAACAACACACACGACGAACATTAAAGTGGGATATACCTCAGTAGAAAGGATCGCGTGCAATATAGCCGTATCCCTTTCTATTTACGATATCTCGATTTCACTCCGACCCATTAATTTTGCATGTATGCAGATGCATGACTTACTGCGATAATAATGAAAAAAAAACAAAAAAAAAGTAAGTAAGCGAGAGAAAATTGCTCTAAAATCTGCATTTGTAATTAGTTGAATCTGGTATAATTGTAGCAAAATTACACGAATGTAAAAAAACTTGATTACCACTGGTGTAAAATATAAAAACCGCGATTTTTGAAAATTGTTAACCTAAAACAATACAATCAACAATTCGTTAACAGAGATAGACTTATATCGCCATTTGATAATGCAACAAAGATGGATAGTTGGGTAGAATACAAAAAAGTAGCCGCCATTTTGAATGCAAAATTCAATATGAAGGCCAATCTAGACTATAAAACATACCATTTCACATGTAAATGGGGCTGTATTGTACTCGTTTTCCCATTAAATGTACACTAATTTTTAAGAAAATTCGTATAAAATTGTATAGGTAGTGGTATAGAAAAAGTTAGGTTAGGTTGAAAATAAAATTTGGCTAAAATAAAACTGACCTTTTCGTGTAAAAACCAAAACCTCTACGTTCCATGTCACAAAATTAAACAAAATAATAATAATGATAATAAATAAAAGGTGATAATATTGGAATTGAAACGAAATTCGTGCAAATTAAACAAAATTTTGAATCGTAATTGTCATGTGAATTTGTCGTTTGTTTCGTGCTAACGATGGTGAATTTTTGTCCCTCTCAATGCACACACACAAGTCTCACTTAAAACACCGTACAGAACAACAACAATCTCTTGGAAAACAACACGCACACTTGCTGTTTTACAACTTCACATTCCATCTCCTCTAACGGACAACATGCGACTGCGCCGCCAACATTTACACAGAAAGGACCAAACTGGTTGTCCTTCATTCCTCCAATGAGGGTAAACATCTCCCTACCTGTTATCCGATTGGTCGGACACATTTCGAAAATGACGCTCCAACTAAACCGTATAAGCGAGACAAGAGAATCTAAACCCAACAAAAGGGGAGTAGAGAAATATGTAGAGAATAGAAAGAAGGGGCGATTTGGGGAAAATACGGGGTAGAAACAAACGAATACCCTGCAGGAATGAAACGAAGAAGGATAGATACTAGCATAGCAGATTGGAGTTTATACTACTATCCTTGTCCAAGTTGTTTTTGGTAAATTCAAGATATGCTACCTTGATTCTTTTCGATATTAATGCTGGGCGAAGAAATGTCGACCATTTTTTTTTCTCTGAATACAAGACGTACGCAACAATTAAAATAGAGGTAAATTGTACGGTTGGAAGAGAGATAGAGAAAGTCTATCATGGCGTTCATTATAAACATCTATCAGGATAACATGAAAACGAAGAGACGGCGACCAAAGGGATATTTGATGGGATTGTCGGAAAACAAAATTGAACACCTGCTACAAACCATGGATAACTGGATTATTAATAATTTTTAACGGATTATAAATCAAATGGATGAATTAATATAGAAAAATTCTAGTGAATGATTGATTGTCGGCCTTTTCAGGTGACTTCAATTCTACATTAAAGCAACATTTTAACTAATCGTCAATTTGGTAAAAACGCTCGCTTGCAATAATAAATCATCGCCTAGTGTGCTTACTGATGGTTGGAAATTACAGGGGAAATACTACCGAAAATGAATAGAATTTGATTTGATGAAGAAAATCGCAAATTGTGCTGAAACCGCCGTGATTTCTTCGCTGAAAATGTAAATTTTCTCGTGTAATTTACATTCATATATTCGTGCTGATCTCACTAATTATACGTTGGATTTTACCAACGAAAAGTGCTTTGATGATGATGACGATCGTCAAGATTTTTGTGTGAAAAGGATGATTTATAAAACTCGCCAATGATGATGATGATGATGTATTCGTGTATACAGTTGGGTGTTCTTTAATGGACCGCGCAGCATCATTAACAGAAGCATCAATCACCGCCTCCTGTGTGATAGTATGCCGCCACCACTACCACTCGTATTACCACCACTGTGCTAAGATTACCACCATATATCTGTCTTCCACAAGAGCGCTTCTAGGAAAATACCTTCGTTTATTTCATCATCTATCTCATTTCCACCTACAAATCTAGACCTATCTCTTTTTAACGAACCTAACTATCTTTGTTTGGCTTATTTATAGATGTTGTGAATACGAGATAGAAGAATGGACGGTTTCTAGTTTCGTCACCATCATCATCATCGTCGTCGTTACTTTGATGTCATGCCCGTTTGTTATTTCAGCTGATTAAGACAAATTACACAGGCCCGTACAGTTGAAAATAAAAAATTGGAGGAATTCTTCCAAGAATTTGTATAAAATAAGGCTCCTCGATGACAGGGCTTAAAATTGCTCGAATTCTCTCCTGGGTTTTTTGAAACAAGACGCATTGTCGCGCGAACCGCCGCCATTACTTAACCCTTACTGGAGCCCTTCTTCAAAACTATCATCCCCTTGTCGCTACGTATCCAGTATAAATCAAAACGTACGCGTTATGTCTCTGTTATTGTGCGTAGGTACCTACTTAAAATAAGGGACGATGTTTTCACAATGTCCAATACATCCCCCAATAGTATAAAGAACAATCTATCCTTGTTTATTTTCTATATTACAAATGATTATTGGTCCTTTTCTATGTTGTATTGAGAGCTAAAAAGAGGATAATATTGCATTCCTAGAGGATCGACGTCGTAGTCGTAGTCGTTGTCGTGATGCGTGCGTTATCGATCGACGCTGTAGGCGGCACATCATCCAATCAACGTTCAATGTTGAGGGAGACCGGGATATTCCACCACTACACTACCACCACTGGAACAAGCACCAACCGACGTAATTACAGTGACGTAATCCGAGACGGGATGTGTAACAGATCGGACGTTATTACTCCAAATCTGATAACGACAGAGACTACTATCTATTGAATATCGGTAATATTTCGAAAATATTACACATCTATACCACCCTTGTATTGCATGACATTCACATTCATCCCCTTGACAAAAGTTTTGCAATACAGACGAATACACAACACATGGCGTATTTCCCAAGGGCAGGCTTACCCTTCTAATCATTCCATCTTTTTTTCTCTACAGCATTTTCAATATTTCTATCTTAATTTGAACAGTCTTTGTTGTCGTTTTGTTTGATTTCCTGTTGCTTTATCTCCGAAATTTCGAAATTTAATTAAATTTCAACAAAAAAATCCACCACCACCAAGACGACTGTCGGCTTTGATCTTTGATAATGACGTCTTGTTATCACTAAAGACATGCTTCTCACTGGTGAATTCAAGCATAAATCCTTACAGTTGATGATGATAAGTCTCCAAGGGAATAATAAAGTCATCTTAGCCCGTCACTGGACCACATGGTAAGGCAAACAAAAGACGACAACTGTTCCAGGTAGTTTTTCGAATGATCATGATAATGGTGACTTGACATGTGTTTCGAAAATTCTCGTCTCTCTCAACTACAACTATCCTTGTCTAGACGTCTATTCTTTATTATTATTGTAGTTGGCTAGGGGTGGAAACCAAGGGTAAGAAAATAACAACTAAGAGTGGACTGAAAGTCGAACATATACGCTACTACCCCCATTATAATCATGATGGCTGTGGCACATATTATTGTGAGTAGGTATTGTAGTTGAAGGGAGAGAAAAAAATAGGGGAGAGAATCCATCCGTCATGCCCTCACCCCATATCTCTTTCTCTCAATACATACAACAACAAACGAATCGATCATTAAAAATGGCCGCTGTATAAATGGGGGGCTTCATTTTGTCTCAACTGAAGAACCTCCCTTCGATCCTTGAAATAACTCGAGTTACTGTAATAATTAAATGGGGGCAAAAATAAAAATAATAAGATCCTTACGTGAGAGCCGGATTTGAATTCAATTGCCTAATGAGTTCTTCGAGGAAAAATCGGCGAAAAATAAAACAAAAATACTCCCTCGATGTTGCTTTGAAATAAAAAGTAACGAACCGTTTTAAGGGTGAATTATACGACAACATCAAAAAAGAATACAGAAGGAAAAACAACCACGTTTTAATTACTCGCAGGGTGTACCGATAGAGAAATTTATGTAAATAAAAATTGCGGTGGTGAAGATAAATGGGGATGTGACATACATTAAACCCTTTCTAATTCCGTCTAACAATTCAACCACCTGGTCGTTGTAGGTAGTTGAAGGGAACAATCATCGATCATCGTATGTCTCGAAAAAGGGGATGATTTGGTTGTCAATAGAAATTGGTTATTGATTTTCCCACCCCGACTTTAATATACAATTAATTTTTTAAAGTTGGCAATACGTTGGCGCTTCTCGTTTAATTTCCCCCGAAACACCCCATCTTTTCGATTTACATAAAAAAATCGAGCTTGTGGTAGAAATTAACGACAAAGATAATTACCCTTAACACTAAGACTAAAAGCTGGGGGTGTATTCGTGTGTATATCTTTTAAAAGTTCTCCATGCCTGTAAAACATCCCTTTAACGATTCTTAAAACACACCAGGAGTTAGTTAATCTCGTGGAGTGCTGTTTTGCATATTCTCCCGCCATTATTAACCACCACCACCACCACCACCACCATCACTACTACCACTTTTTATTTGTCAAATCCACAATTAGAATTTGCGTGAAAATATCGTGGATGCGGTACAAACGAGGGTGAGAGAGATAGAAGCGATGGCACAACAGTAGGTCAGTGGCCTGGAAAAGAGAGTCAGCTGATCGATTACGTCGCCTTTATTCCGATATCTTCTTCTTCTTTATCATTTTATTTATTTTTCTTTCTTCTTTTTATCGGCAATGGTTTCAGGGGGTAGAAATGTCAGTTGTACCAAGTTTCGACAAGTTCAAAGGGATAGATAGAGGGCGACAGAGGGTCAAAAAGGGCCTTTCATTGTTCGTTTGAAATTCCGCAAAGAATGTTATCGATTCGTGTATGCGTTTTTACCCTGGATTTTTGCCATTGTAAGGGTGGTTTTGATTTAATAAGCTTTTTGTTTTTACATGTTCGTAGAGATAAGAAAATTTGTCGCTTCATTAACCCTCTACTATTATAAGGAAGAAAAATGATTTACGATCATTGGAGCGATTTTTCTGCAATTTTTTAGGGGGTTGAATCTCTCTCTCTCTCTCTCTCTAATATTATTTCTATCTCAATATTGGATATAATAACGAAAATCTAGTAAGCCATCACGTTTCTCTTACTAATCACGAACAGCAGCAGATGTTCAACTGTTTTCCTGTGTTAACTATGTTTATGTATATCCCAAAATTTACATCCATCTCTGTCGCACCCGTAATAAGTGAATTTGCCCAAATTTGTTTATCTCGTATTTTATCAACAACAGTGTGAATTTAACAAAGACGGCTAGATTTAGTTGCTTGGCAACAGAAAAACAACAAATGATAATCGGCCGGCTAGATTTTATACTTTTCGGTGCCACTTATGGTACCGTCGGTTTGTGATTTAATCTCCGTTGAACCACCCCACCATGTGTTGTATTTCTGTGAATGTTAATAATGCAGAGCTCCCATACATGGTGATTATTTTTGAAATTTTCATCAATTCCTACAACGGGAAAAAATCAAAGAAACTCTCCCCATTTGTAGAGTCTTAGGACGTATTAAATCGACGTTTAAATATCTTATTGAATGGTGGAAAAGGAGACAGTGAGTAAATAAAGAGTGAGTCGGGTTTTCGAAATAGTGATAATGTCTTTGTGGGGGACTTACATACAAACACACACGTTGGAGAAAAATTGTATGCCATTAGAATGATTACGTCAAGAAGAGGGTAGGTTTCTGTGACGATAAGGGTGGCATTTTATTATTGCCGAACTTACGTTTTTACCACAACAAAAAGGCGTAATTACAAGATTTCCTTTATAAATAATTAGATGCAAAATCTTGCAGTTAATTAATTCAAATTAATTCCATTGAATCATGTGTTGCTTTAATAACAATCAGTTTAGAATGCAATAAGGATTATTCTTGATCAAAGTGGACTATGGCCGGAAAACGTATGTCGTTGCTTGGGACATAAAAGTGATTTTAAATTCATTTGTTTCAAATGACTCACTTTGATCGACTATAATCTCATCAAATTTCCCTAAATTACAGCAGCCAACTTAATAAAATTTGTATAATTCTTGTACAGTCGCTGCTTAGATAATCGCGACATAACATAATAATAACAAATAAAGATTATTGTTGTTATTGTTATTATTATTATTATTGCATCACACATTATCCTGTTGTAAAACAATAGGAATGGAATTTTCGTTTTGATAAAAATTCGAGACAATCACAATAACAACAGACTGTTGATAATAATCGATGATATTTTTCAAACGTTGTGTGTGTATGGAAATTTCTCACGGGACGCATTTAATTAAATAACAACATTGAAGATGTAGCGAAAAATTCGATGAAAAGGGGCGAAAACAGGTCCTATAACCTATAATCTAGTAAGTAGGTAATAAAGACAAGATGACAAGTATAAGAAGATGGAGACATACCGGAAACTAAACAAATAGATAGACAATAACAATACAAGTCAAGTCGAATTGAAATTCTGTATGTGCATACAAGGTGCAATATAGAATGAAATATGTTGCTAAACTTTACAATGTTGGCAATACTAGTGGTGGTGGTAGTGATAGGTGGTGGTGAGAAAGGAGAAATAACCGACACGTTTTAGCACTTCACTAGTGTTATTCGGGATGAATTTCGTGAGAAATGGGGTGATGCAGAATTTGCTGAAATTTGAACAGAAAAAACAAACATTGCAAATAGCAAGATAGAGATCGAGATTGTTGAAAGACAAGAATACGCTACTAATTAACAACATAACGTTATTAACGAGAGGAAATTCGTGTGAAGAAAACAAACAATGAAAAATAAAAATTTAGTAACAAGAATGGAAACAAACAGTTGATATAATAAATCTTTGTATGGATGGATGAGTCTTCAATAAAGTTGAAAAGAGATAGAATGATAATAATAATAGAGGAATGGATAGAGTCAGTTCTCGTTATACGGTGTCTGATTTTCACCCTCTCTCTAGATTTTGTTAGTTTCACGCTAAGTTCAAGTTACTCCAATGGTGGTGGTGGTTGTAGATAGTGACAAAACAAGCTCGTTAGTGTTTGATAACAAATCCTTCATCTATAACTATATCGTAATTGATAGATACCAACTTTAGATAGTTGGAAATATTAACAGAGAAATAACAATAAACATACCTACTACAGTAAAACACAGTTGACCAAGCTTTTGTTATGTAGAGTCGTAGCTTAGTTCAGCAGCTTTGAAAAACAACCGGACGATAAAAGACAGCCAACTGAGAGATAAATAGCGTTGCATACCCTGTGTATTCAACGCTTTCATAATTTGGTATAATTTTCTAGATCAAAGTTGCTACTGTTTTTGTTATTTTGCTCTTCTGCAGTTTAATAAACTTAGGGAAAATAGAATAAGTAATTAGATAGGTTATAATCTTTAACGAGCAAACAACTTTATTATCACATGGTTATAAAACACCACCAGAAAGTCCCTAAATTTCGACTAAACATTGATTTCTATTGATTGAATTATAATTTTTTGAATTGCGCGCCCTTTAAAACCGGTTGGTAAACTCGTATAACCCAACTCTTCTGTTGCTAAACGAAATTTCTAACTTTATAATTCCAAAATAACTGCAATTCAAAACCACGAAGTCTCCTAAATTTTTTATTCTGTAAAATTGCGAGATATAGAGAAATGCCTAAATTATTGAAACAAGGGCTGTTTCTATAAATTAAACGATATTCGACGTATCTTTATAAGTGTAGACGCACCCTAAATTGTAGAGATTCGTCATTTCACTTCTCTCAATTAAACCAAGCACCGGGGTATTTGATAGGAATACACCCAAATACACATAGATAGTATAGAAATTCGTAATTTCAAGCAATTATAATTGCGTTTTAGTAATATCTTCGAATCAAATCAAATGTGTATCCACCTATACCAATACAAAATGATATAAAATCGGTAATAGAGCAACAGGGGTGGAATATTTATTTAATTGACAATTATCTCGAAACGAAAACAAACCAGCATTGTCGATTAATTCAACATTTCTATTGGTTTTTTACTATTTTCAATAAATTTATTGTATAATTTGTGAACGATCACCATTATGCGTATTATTCGAGGAAGTATACAAGAAGAGAACTTTTACTCAAATATAAATGGGGAAAGTTTCACCATTAACTCGATGTGTTCGTGTATGTGTGTAAGTAGAGAGAGGAATAAAGGAAAAAAATAAAAGAGAAAGGACCAAAGACAGGTACTATTGGGTGGTAAGAGGAAAAAAGAATTGTAGTAATGTTCTATTGAATTAATGGCCGTGTCTAATTCGTTGTTCAGTTCTATATACAGGAATAAAAAAGGGACAAGAAATTGACCTTAGTGGACATTTTTATTTATTGTTATTGTTGTTTTTATACAAATCACAAGGTAGATATAAATATGTAAACAGAAAGTAAAGATGAAAAAGTGTAGATAACGGGTCGTCTAAATCATAAATTCAGAACTGTAACTATAAGACGATTGCTTTATAAATAAAATTTGTACAATAAATTTGAAACTTTCTTGTTTTGTACGTTGAAAAGGAATCTTTCTACGTTATTTATAGTGCTTCTACTTACACTCGCCGGATTTGTATATCAAAGCTATCTTCTCCAGTTTGGAATCAAAGTATCATTGTAAATATACAAAATAAACAAATAAAAGATAAAATTATTCATATTGGCAACAGTGCCACAGTAATTTAGTTTGCAGTTTTATATGTTGTGTCGTAGCTTTATTCATACTGCGCCAAATTTGACGATTGTTACCGTATTTTTCAAACGACCAACTGACGGTATATTCTGTATAGTTTACCCCAAAGTTGGCAATTAAAACTTGGTGTCGGAGCTTTGTTCGGCTACTTGTAAAATGTTAAATTTACGATAATATGTAACTGCGAGATAAATTACTGTGGTACAGTCGATATATGCCGCAATATTCTCAAGTAAGTATGTTGTATTATTTTTGTTTTGATGGAAATTTGTGGATAATTGGCGAATTTTCGTGCAATAGAGGTAGTTGAACAAATAAACGATCAGATTGTATTATTACCGGTGAGGTAATTTAAACTTTTTGGGGGAATTAAAATAAGAAAATTATAATAAAGCAACGATTTAATATAAATTTTAACGGATACCCCTTTATTATAAACTAAGCTTTTATACACACACACAGATCATGTCGTCCTCATCGCCATCTCTAACTACCACCTTTGATTATAATTATTAATCCGAAACCCAACCAGGTACACAATAACACATCAATAGATGAGAGAAGATTGCAGAGATGAAATTGCTATATACAAGCGTACATTATATTTATGAATTAATTATAATAATCGGAATTATTGAAATTAAAATTAGAAAATTTGCAAACCAACAAAATCGCTCAATAAGTATCGATTTTTCAGAACTGGAGGCAAATACACCAGTAGGTACTTTGATAGGGGTGCAACTTCATAAATATACAGTAGATGTATATACACGGTATTTCCTTATGCCCTAAAGGCCAATTCATTTGATATGATAAATTGATGTGTATGTGTATACACTACTATACCGTCAGATCATTTACATAAATACGATGGATGAATATAAATTTTTTGAATTTTTTACAACCCTGTAGAAAAATCAAAATCATTATCGAATTTTGTATGAAAGAACCACAATCATTATGGAAAATCTTATATAGAGAATCACTGAACTGTGGAAAGTCACTCGATTTTCTCTCAATAGAAGAAAAGTGAACCGTATACGACAATAATAATAATAATAATAATAATGGTGGTAGTGATGATAATAATCCTTGCAGTATAAACGGTGGGGTGGTTTCAGATTGCTCGACTCTGACTGATTCAGAATAAATGGAAAGTATTTTCCATACAAAAAGCAGTTCCCGTTCGGTTTTTTCTTCGTTTTAATAATGCCAATCTTAAATCTTTCTTCTACTACTACTACAGCCACCAAGAATACCTTCTACCAGTTCTTAGATTTATAAACAATGCAGTCTGTTGTGATTGTTCGGTTTTTTCAGTTGAATTTCTATCAAATCGTTGCAATGTTTCTTTTTCAACTATAACAATAAAACTATTTAAAGCATCGAGTCAATATAGGAACAATTTAGTCAACAATATTGGCAATACTGAGTTGTAAAGTCCCCTAGAATCGCCAGAGTTCCTAGAAATTATTAATGATTTAAGAATAATTGGTAATCCTGTGAACTGCATGTATTCCACTTTAAAGCAATACCAACATTATCAAATTAAGACAAAGGAAATATTTGATTATAATTTAGATTGTGAGTGGAATATTTTAAAGCATGAATAGCAATGTGGTTAATTAGGAAAGTTGTAAAACTTTGTGAATTTTTCATTTTTTAATATTAGTCACACCGCATTGAATTTATACCGCATTTGGCCACTTTTTCATTATATAATGAAGTATCTTATTAAATTTCAAGTAGCTGAACAAAGCTACGACACTACGTAAGAAATCATAGCCAGCTATTAGGTTGTAATACACCACGAATATCGGTCATTTACCTAGCAGTTGACTGTGGTGTCGTAGCTTTATTGAGACTCTTGTAAAATATACTGCCAAGTATCAAATTGAACAAAATATGAAGCAATCTACGATACTACATAACCAACTTCAATATAAATTACCGCGATATATTTGGTATTATCGTAACTTTATTCATATTGTACTAAAGTAAACATTTCTTATTGTTAATACATTTAATCAACTGGCTGGACAAAGCTACGACACTACGTTAAAAAAGCATGGCCAACTGCAAAATAAATGCACTCTGTATAAAAAAGGGACAAAAATCGATATTATTGTAATTATTGAAACTACCAACTTTATAAAACTTAATTATTAGCTGTAAATGGAATTGTTTAGTAATAATTGATGCTCTTCGACTGGTAGCACAGTGGATTGAGTTCAATTTATTTTTAAACAGTTTACCGAATTGAAACAAAAAAAAAACAGTAATTGTAATTCAGATTGTGATTGGAATATGTTTAAAAATTGAATACTAATTGAGGAAGTTGTAAAATTTTAGGGATTGTTTATTTTTCAATATTAGTCACACTGTTGTTTCAATTTATTTGTCTTATTTCATTTGAATGTTTTAAAAGAAAATAGAGATACGTATTCTTATCGCAGACTCGTCTTATTAACTTTACAAAAGTTGATTATAATTAAGTTTGTGATTGGAATATTTTTAGAAAAATTGATAAAAACTTGCAGAGCTTGAGGTGCTGCTAAAATTAGAGATTGTATAAATGCCACCCTTTGTTCGTCTCGCGAGAGAGGGTTGTCTATAATCTTTAAGGTTCATTGTATAAATCTCTTACCCCAATACAGATTTGCATTATCTAAGAAAATCCAACAGAAGCATAATCTCCATTATTAGAAAGTTTGTACAAATTCAGCATTTCCGATTTATGAAAATTTCGGAGACATTTCTCGATAGATAACAAACTAACCAACCCCATAACGATAATGCGCATTATTAATATTTAACAAAGTTCACTATCTGAACTGAGAGATAGGAAAAAAGTTGGCATTTTTCCCCAATATTTTCTACCCTCTTTTCCAGCATTACTCACAAAATCCGTCCTAGTGGTTGTTGAATTTTGTATGCTACCAAACAACCGTATTAGAAGCTTTCTCTTCTAGGTGGAGAACATTAAAAATTCCAGCATCTCTCACACTTGAAAGCTTTTTCGAACGACGGCCCCAGAAATCGACGAATTGAACAGAAAGGAAAAGCTTAGCAAACGGGAAAAAATCAACAACACCACCAAAGTGACTATACTTACTACATCTTGTCAGCCGTACAAACATCAGATAGGATAAAGATTACATTATTCGAAGATGATAAAGTAGAAAAGAATAGGGAAATACGGGAAAACGGCTGAAAGTCTCTCGTATACAGGGTGATTCACTACATTTTATTAATTTTTACTGACTAAATATACAATGTCGTAGATTGGTTCGCCTACATTTGTTGATGAATTTTTCAAATATTGGAAGAAAGCTACGACACTACGTCCTAAAAGTACAGCCAACTGCGATATGAAAAAAGCTCTGTAGAATAATTACTAAGTTTAGAAAATTGGCTATGAATTTTGTTTACACACGCACTCCTTTTGGCAATGGCTACTGGATTAGTTTTTTAATTGGGGAATTTTTTAATAAAACTGACAACGAGAATTAAAAATAACAGCGAAACTTAAAAAAATGTGCGAAATATTCCATATTGAAGAGTTGGCTATGCCTTGATCGCGTTTGGGTCTTAGATTGATTCATATTTTACTAAATTTGTCACGTAAGCCACAGCCAACTGCGATATAAAATACCGTAATTCACCCTGTATTTGTATGAGATAAAACATTGATGAAGTGTTTTTGGTGTTTGAAAGGTAGGCGGATCAACTACCCTCTCAAGAAAAAAGTCTGTATTTTATTAATATTGAAGATTTTGGAGTATAGCGACAATTTGGATCTAGTCGGCATAGTCCTTTGTTTTAATCTCATTTGTTTTTATTAATATTAATTAGAATTGGTGTGAAAAGTATAAACAAATTAAAAGGAAGATAGAGATTGACCCCGAAATTTCACTGGAAAATCGTCAACGAGAGTAGAGAGAGCAATGAAAGAAGAACAAGAAGAGAGGGAGTTTGTATTGATCGTAGTAGGCGACGATCTACACTCTCTCCCTGCACACCGTTTACCCCCACCCACCACTCATTCACTAACAATTCTTCCTATACACACACACACACATACACAAATAATTCCCGACACTAAACATATTACAACCACCATATTATAAGTGCGTGTTTTTTAATATGTGCGTGTTGTGAATTAAACAAATTTAATTAAATTATTTATAAAAATAAAAAAATCAAACTGGGAAACAATCGAGCATCATATCAGTATAACCGTTATTCATTTGTCATTCAAAAATATAGGTTATGTTGTTATTGTTGTTGTTTGTTATTCGTTTGTCTGCTTATAAAATCAACATATCTGTGATTTGTGTGTAATAGTGTATCAAGTTCAAGGTTAAGTGTATATTTTATCAAGTGTCAGTTATATAATAATAATATTTAAGTGATAGTGAAACTGAAGAAGAGAGAGGCGTAAGAGGTGTACGTATACATTCACAAAAGGTCATTATCCTGCTCCATTTTTATTATTATTATTATTATTATTATTATTATTAAACAAACTCAAGGTCATTATATGTCTACAGCCCTGACCTAAAATCCTCCCCCGTTTTCCTTAGTCGGCTAGATTACATTTTTTTTCTTTCGTTGGATATGTTATTCTAATAAAATTCAGTGTTTCGAGACGAAATTTATCAAAGTCGTCGTTTGTTACACCACCAAGTTGTAGTGGTTGTTGTTGTTATTGTTGGTCATCTATCTACCAACATGGATGCACCACCTATACCTGCATATTATCATCAAGAGACCAGTTCAGGTAGAATTTTTTTAAAAAGGAATTTCTCCGCTCCAATGATTTGTGTGTGCGTGTATGTTGTGTTGGGAATTTCTACGATACAACCACCACCAACGGTTAAAAATAAACGAGAACAGAACCGAACTAAAAAAAAAACTTTATATACAATTTTTTTTAATTCATTTTTGCCTGTTTTTCTGCTCCCCTGAATCGAGAATTAGTAAAAGCAACAAGAAATCACGAACACAATTTTCTCTCTTGTAAAAAAAAAATTACATCGAAAATCGATTTCGATATTAAACGAATTTCCTTTTTGATGTTGTCACCCCTTAGTAAAAAAATCGCAATTTAATATTTTGCACGCAAATAAAACAAGAGATTGTCTTTAGATACAGTTGGCGAGGCATATCCGGTGTCGTTTATTATGCACCGGAGGATTTCCTGTGATTTTCTTGATAAACCATGTAGATGTGTTTTTTACATTTGTAGATAATTATAAAGGTGAGACAAAAGAAAAAACTACAAGTTTGTTTTAATTCGACTCGATTCTAACAATTTTGCTCGCTTGAAAGCTGAAAATATTCCGGTTTTTGTTTAAACAATTTAAATTTCGCGCTATAAATAATCAGAAAATAAATTTCCGTCAACACAATCATATTATTTGTCGTACATGTTCCTAATTCAGTTCTGATTGGATTAAAATGGAGATTGTTTAAAATTAGCGCTAAATTTCGACCAGTCACAACAACTAATTGTTTTATGTTTTGATCAGATCGGATTAATTACCAATCAAAATAAACTGTCGTTTTTAAATTTTTTTATTGGCTTAAAATAAAATAGACAACTAGATGTTTTATTGTAAATCGAATCCTAATCTCGTTTAATTGGTAAATTAGATGGCATCAAGTTACGCAGTACGTTCTCAGTTCATGGTTTCTCGTGATAAATGTAATTCCGATCAGGTGTTATTTAGTAATTTTCTATAAATACAAATAATTGGTAAACCATTTCTACATATAATTATCTCTATCCTCCTCCTACTCCTTCAATTTACTCCTCCTTCTCATTTAATCACCGTCGCCATATCATATTATCTCTATTGATATGCGTGAAAAAGGATTAAATCTGATTTGTGAACGAAATCTATCTATCTATACACACATACACTATACAGATGGATTTGTTAAATATATGTATACAATGATTATGCGCAAATCTAGCGAATACGTGGCCAGTATTTAATATTATCACAGTCTATATAAAAGTTACATAGGCGGCGGATATAACAAATCAAACGAGACGGTGACTGAACGATTGTGGGGGAAGTGGAGTGAAAGAGAAGATGTCTCGGCGACAACCCAATACTCAGTCGGCCATATCATTTATTCACGCTATATTCATATAAATCAACAGGATTGTTAGAGATGGTTAGATAGATCAGTATCTTTAGAGATAATCATCATAATAGAAATCGCTTTCTTTTGTTTTGCTTTTTTGTTTTTTAAAGAAATTAAAAAGAGAGTTTTATAGAAATTTCGACTTTATGTACTTGTGTTATTTGTGTTATAGGAACAGTTAAATAAATCCCCACCCACTACGACTACTACTACTTTTTCTTCGCCTATTTAAACTAATTAAAAAAACAAAATGGATTCTGCGCATAAATTCTAATTAATTTTCGCAATCACGTTCTAAACTAAAGAAATATTCAATTGTGAATTTATGCCTTTGAGAAAAATTTCTTCATTCATTCATTTAAATTAAGAAAAATTACAACCGCCGCCGTCTATTCGCTTTAATAACAATTAGACTGTATAGTACATATATGAGAATCATGCTGTATCGTCACAGTCTAAGTTGGTAATATACGACCATACCCATCCGACCGGTTCGTAACAAAATGGACTCGTCCACAAAACCAAAACACTGCCCCTTTTCGTTTATATCTCTCTACACACCGACCCGATCCAACAATATTATAGATGGCCGTATGTTGTATTTTCCAATGCCTACTATGATCATTTAAACATACAACTTACCTCTCTCTCTCGCACTTCTACCAGCTGTCAATCAAATTATTTCTATCTTTATCTATACGTATGAATAGTTTTTGTAAATTCACTTGTTTATAATTATTCACCAACAATTAAAAAACATCACTAATCACTCTATCAGTATTATTTTGGTAATTGTTGAATTTTCTTTTTTGAAAAAAAGTTTTGTTACAGTTTCGTATGTATAGAGGTGGTTAGCACGACTGATTCCTGTTCGTTGCCCCCCTGTTAAGAGGGAGAGAGTTTCATATTTGTCTATGTGTACGTATTATGTGTGTGTATAGACTGCATTTATCTATTGAGAGAGAGTAGATTGTTGTGGGTTTTGATTGGAGGGATGTGTCGACCAGTAAACTGTGTGTTAGGTTGAGATAGAATGATAGTAGGCGGGGACTTTGCTAGAATGGTAGTGGGATGTTTAGTTGTTGTAATAGTAGTAGAAGTAGGGATTAGATTTTGTAGGGGAGATACTTCTTGAATGTGTAGGTGAGACATCAGTGGCGTACATTACGCCACTAAAATAATTAAAAATATTATTTATTTTATTATCTGAGTTTAATATACAATAATTATTTATAAATAATACAATAATTAATTGTTATTGATGAATATTTATGAAATTTGTTAATGTAGAATTGTTGGATAATTTTTATTTATTCGATGATAAATGACGAGTCACTATTGTTTTTGATAGTGGGGCGTCACGACCAATAGTTTTATTTGTAAATGGACAGATGTTCCCTTTATTTCCCCACTCATCTATACACATACATGCATCCATATAATTGACACAATATTCCCTTTCCCCTCTATTTCCTCAATATCCCCTCTAATAAATAAAGATCCAAATTAAAGTTTGGAGCATGGCTGTTTCAATATTAACGCATGCGTTCTAATAACGATTACTTTCGTAAATGATTGGCGAATTTAGGTCCCATTGCAGTAGGCTTAGATATATGTTTTTGATATTAAATAATCGACAAGAAAAAAAAACGTTATTTTATTGATAAACGAGAATCTTCGCCATTATAGTTATTCATTGATAAACACAAACATAGTCTATTTGATGCAGTTAGTAATCGATTGTTGAAACAATAGAATGAGAAACAATTGGTAGTTGAACAAATGGGATTCTTTCAGTGGTTTACTTTGTTTTAATTGTTTTAGAATTGGCAGAATTTAACGAATAGCATCGAAATATTAAATTTTATATTATTATATTAATTTAATTTAATTTTTGTTGATTTCAATGCAATAGTTTTCAACTTTTATAGTTTTATTGGGTTGAAATTTCGATACTTGCTTGGAGAAGTCGGCTAAATATTGAGGAGCACCTTAATGTCGGCAACCAGAGAAGCGTATTTGATTTTGTTCAAATTTTTTGGAAATTTCGAAAATTTTTGTTAAATAATGTAAATTCAATTATTGCTCAATTGTTTGTTGTATTTGTAATATGTTAGATTGAAATACGATAAATTTACAACTATTGGTTTCTATTCGGTTGTTTAAAAGACGAATTGGGGTTATTTACCCCCTCGAAGTTACCCTAATCGTTGCAGTTATTAAACCTATGTGTGTGTATGTATGTGTGTGTGTTTGAGATTTTGTTGGAATATCGTTTTGTCTTTCAGCTGGCTGGTGGTGGTGAACGAAGCCAATGCTCGACGCTGCTGAGGGTGCGCAAGCGTATTGATGCATAGCCCCCCCGCGGCGCTGTCATTGGCCTCCGTCAATGACTATGCGCCGCCAAAGTGTTCTCCATCGGTGGTTGTCTAGTGGATGGACGATACGAACGACGGTCACGACGACGGCGATGCTGCCGTTGATGATGACTACGATCTTGGTGGTGGTGGTGGTGGTGGTGGAGATCCCCACATTGTAGGGGAAATTTGGATTAGAAGCACCACCCTTATCAAATTTAACAAACTCTATAAACAGAGACGACACGATCCAATTAGTTAAAATATAATTAACAACCCTTCCGGTGATTTGAGTAGATGTTAACCATCTCAAGATGTTTTTATCCGACAATAAAGTTTTTCAAATAAATGCAAATCTGAACAGTATAAAAATCCAATTTAATCCCCCAATACAACAAAGGGTGCAATTCTACTACTACTAGGGTTCTGATTGATTTTTCTTCTCGCACCCTCAATTGCATTTCGTATATTGTCGCTGTCCGTTTTAACCCCTCTCTATTTTGACCTAATGAGAATGTAGGTTAGCAGGGTTATTTTTGATTAGTTTGTTGTCTTTCTCTTTTCATAAATATTTTCTTTTTGAAACACGTATGCATAACATCCCTTAATTATATTGTATAAGGGTTAGTGTAAAATATAATAGGGGTGTGGATTATTTTCAAGGGAGGTACTCTCTCACAAACACACATTCTTATACAGATTGTGTTATTGTACTGTAGGGTAGAACGGTAGGGGAATATAAAATATGGTGGTGATTTACCAAGAGCGTGACCACTTCCTTTCGCTTTCTAACTATTGGGGTAGATGTTCCAATTGTATTTTTCTTAAAAAAATAGGAAATTCAGACATTTTTTTGCCCCTCCTCTTGGAATATTTACAGGGGATGCAAATATTTTATTCATTATTAAATAACGATAATTGACTCAAAATGGCGATCATTTATTATTTATGTACGATTATATATTTATATACGAAATTATAAAACAGAATCGGCTTAAAAAAAATAAATAAATTGTTTCGATAATTAGTTTCATGAGAAAAGTGATCAAATTTGCGATTAATATGAGAAGTTAGGTTCCTTGTAGAGTGGCAATTTGCAGATTGTATAGCAACAGGTGGTCAATATACACAAGTTGTATTCCAGATACCTACGAGCTTTATTTAATGAGATGCATAACCTACAAGTTACACGTGATTTGAGACTTCTACTTTCGCATTATACAGGATATAAAGCACAGTTGGCCATGCTTTTGGTGAACAAAGTCGTAACTTACTTCATATTTTACCATATTTGTCATTTTTCAATGAAAAAACAATCATTTCAATCAAGTTACGACATAGATAGCTCACATATGCCCAATTACGAGGTGAAATACATCAAAACGTTCAACAAACCTACTTCTCATTGGACTTCATTTTTGTTTTCTATTTAATATTTGGACACTCTTCGAAGGGACATCCGTTATAAATTATAAATTCCATTTAGTGGTAATTAGTATAAAATAATAGATACGGAAGGATTTCTAATTCTTTAAAAATCCACCCCTTAAACCAATTATAAAAGCCATAAAATCGCTTGATACACGATATTAAGATTAAACCAAAATCCCTTTAAACACATCTTAACTACCCCTATATTTCTCAATTTTTTTTCGAGCATTTCCCGATAATACACTTATCATTAGTTACAGTTGACTTATATCCGTAAATTCTCTACCCCTAGAGAGAATTCCCCTCTTGATTGTATTTTTTCGTTCATATTTCAACCCTCCATGAAAATATCAATCATTCCATTAAAATGTTATGATAACAATAATTGTAAGTTTTTTAATAAGAGACGATAAGTTTCTGTTAATTAGAATAAAACAATAAACATGTTGATAAGGCTTGTATTTAGATAAATAGGGAAATTATCGGGCTTTTGTATGTATGGGTTTGTATGTGTGTGTGTGGGCGGAGTCTTGTAAGGGGTGCGCCGTGTTGTATAAAACGAAAACTTGTCACAAACCTGTTGATATCATCGAATCACACCACCACCACCACCATTACAACCCTGAATAACAACAGTGACGAATAATAGAAGAAGAAAGAGCATTAACGGAAGAGGGTGGGTGGTGGCTGTTATTATGACGATGGTGGCGGCAGCGGCGGCGGCGGTGGTATAAATAAACAAAACAAAGTCGAATTACTGATAAGACATTTTTATCTCTCTCGCTTTACTGTAATTCAATGATAACAACATCTTATCTAGAATTTGTCGTCATTCGATCTGTTTTTCTAATTATGTTTTGACATGTGATTGTTTCCAGGATCAATGTTGTCGGTAACTAGATTGTGTCGTTTTGGGAATTTCCCAGCCCTTATCAGAGGCTTATCAGGGGGTGCTCTACCCGAATTAACCAAGGTATAGATTTACAATTAGGAAGAATCGAAATCACTCGCTAATTTTTAGGACCGTTACCCTAATGTTAAACGTGGCAATTTCAACGAGCTAAATCAGAAACATTTAGACTTCTTTTGTAATTTATTGGATGAGAATCGGGTAATTACCGATGCTGAGGATTGTCAACCATTCAATGTTGATTGGAATAAAAACGTACGAGGTATTCTGTTATAAAATCCACCCTTGAAATCATCGTAATTGAACAATTCAGGTTACAGTCAATGTGTTTTAAAGCCGAAAACTAGCCAAGAAGTCGCTCAAATCTTGAAATTCTGCAATGATAACAATCTAGCGATTGTACCGCAAGGTGGTAATACCGGCCTAGTTGGTGGATCTGTACCAGTATTTGATGAAATCGTCTTATCGTTATCATTAATGAATAAAATCACCAATATTGATAAATATTCGGGGATTTTAGTGTGCGAGAGTGGTTGTATTTTAGAGAAATTAGACGAAGAATTAGCCAAATGCGATTTGATGATGCCGCTAGATTTGGGCGCTAAAGGTAGTTGCCACATTGGTGGTAATATATCGACGAATGCCGGTGGTTTACGGTTGTTACGCTATGGGAATCTTCAAGGCAACGTATTGGGCGTTGAAGCTGTAATTATTATAACCTAATTCTAAATTCGTCATCACCGTTAAAATACACGACAAATCAACTGGACGATTGTATAGTGGTTCTGTTGATTAATCGATGATGACGACTTTGAAATTGTTGTATTCTTGTAATTTTTTTAACAGGTGAAAGCCGATGGTACGATTCTAGATTGTTTGAGTACGCTGAAGAAGGATAATACCGGGTATCATTTGAAACATTTATTTATCGGTTCTGAGGGTAGTTTGGGGGTTGTAACAAAAGTCGCTATCCAATGTCCATCGAAACCGAAATCGATAAATTTAGCCTTTTTAGGTTTGGAGTCTTTTGAGAAAATTTTAGAAACTTTCCAACGTGCCAAACAAGAATTGGGCGAAATTCTGTCATCATTCGAATTAATCGACGATCTATCAATGGACGTTGTTGTTAATAATATGAGATTAAAATCGCCATTAAACGGCAATTATCCATTTTTCGTACTCATAGAAACCCAAGGTAGCAATGAGAAACACGATCAAGAGAAAGTCGAGCAATTCTTAGAGAATATCATGAACGATGGTACAGTTCTCGATGGGACTGTTACAAATGAACCGACAAAAATGAAGAATATTTGGGAGGTGCGTGAGAGTATCACCCAAGGTTTATTACACGACGGTTATTGTTTCAAATACGACCTATCGTTACCTTTGGATAAATTCTATTCGATTGTCCCGGTGATGAGGGAGAGATTAGGGGATGAAGCGGTACGGATTTGCGGCTATGGACATATCGGTACTAACAACCACCAATCTTCCGTTATTATTGTTAATTGTTTTAAGATTCTAGGTGACGGTAATATTCATTTTAATGTAACTGTACGGGAATTTACTCAGGAGATTCTAAAGAAAATTGAACCGTTCGTTTACGAGTACACATCGAAATTGAATGGTAGCGTCAGTGCGGAGCATGGAATCGGTTTTAGGAAACCGAAATATGTGCAATATTCGAAAAGTGATAGTGCTATCGAATTGATGAAAGATCTAAAGAAACTCATGGACCCAAAGGGAATACTCAACCCGTACAAAGTACTACCCTGATCGTTATTTTTTATTGTTAATAAAGGCTTAATTGACAAATCGAACGTATTCTGCACTCGACCTTGATCCTCATTTTCACCAATTTCCAATCGTTTTTATACAAATAGATGAAGATGTGACTAGTGAACGGTAAGTAATTCTGACAATTAGTTTCGAATTAGTTACAATCTGTAAATGTGCCGACAATCGTGTAGATTTGGCAATATCGTGCAACCTTGCCGGCCACCATATTTGATCAAAAGGCGGCAAATTCAATTGTAATTGTTGTATATTTTTTAATATTTATGTTCATTTTTATTATTGTTATCTTTACCATTTTGAAGCAAAGGTCACTGATAAATTATTATTGTTTTTTGATTAACTGTAGAAGTTTTGCCATTGAAATGGTGAAGTATTTGCCGAAAATTCTCCAACGAAGACACCTCCACTTAAAACCCGATTTTATAAAGGTGTAATTATAATTTTTTAAACTCTAATTAATTATTTTTTTTTTATTAGAATAAATATAATGTGACTCGTGGTAATTTTAATTATGCAACCGCCGAGCATTTGCAATATTTTCGGAATTTGTTGGGCCATAATGGCGTAATTACCGATACTGTCGATTTAGAGAAGTACAACGTTGATTGGTTCAGAAATCTGCGAGGTCAGTTGAACGATAAATAGAAATTTATAAAAATTGCAAAAATCGCTAATTTCCAGGCGCTAGTGGTGTTGTTTTAAAGCCAAAAACCACCGAGCACGTATCGAACATCCTGTCGTTCTGTAATCGGAATAACCTTGCCGTTTGTGTACAGGGTGGTAATACAGGGGTGGCCGGTGGTGCGACCCCTATTTTCGACGAAATCCTTCTATCAATCGAATCGATGAACCGCATTATCGAAATTGACGAAATTTCCGGTTGGTTTTCACTTATAAAAAAAGAATAAAAGTGATAGTTTTGAATGTAAGGGGTTTTACAGTGTGAATCTGGCTGTATTCTGCAGAATTTACAAGAGACGGTAGAGGCGAAAAATTTAGCATTTCCGCTAGATTTAGGAGCGAAGGGCAGTTGTCAGATCGGTGGTAATATCTCAACGAATGCTGGCGGTTTACGATTGTTAAAATTTGGCAATTTACACGCTAATATTCTCGGATTAGAAATTGTAAATTCGAATTAATTAAAAATAATCTAAAATAATCGAAAAATTGAAGGTTTTAGCAAATGGTGATATTCTAAATTGTATGAATCCGATGAAGAAAGACAACACCGGCTATCATTTGAAACACCTCTTTATTGGCGCCGAGGGTAGTTTGGGGTGTATAACAAAACTCGCTATACAATGCCACCCTCTAACAAAATCAACTAATTTGGCATTTTTGGGCTTACAAAATTTCGATAAAGTCTTAGAAACGTTCCAAAGGGCTCGGAACGAATTGCACGGGATTTTATCGGCGTTCGAAGTTATCGATTATCAATCGATCGATCTATTGAAACACATCAATCTGTCGTCGCCGATCGGCGATTATCCGTTCTTTATTCTGTTAGAAACTCTCGGCTACGATAAAGACAATGACCGCAAACGTGTCGAGCATTTCCTGGAGGTGTGTTTGATCAAACACAACATTTTGAATGGTGTAGCGACAGATGAACCGGCGAAAATTAAGAATCTGTGGTCGTTACGCGAGCGTTTACCCGAAACATTCAGTTATGACGGCTTTGTTTATATGTACGATGTTTCATTACCATTACAACATTATTATAGGATTGTTGATTTGCTGCGGGATTATTTAAAGGGTCGTGCACACCGAATTTTTGGTTTTGGTCACTTGGGCGATAACAATTTACATTTGCAGATTACTTGTAAAGAATTCGATGAGGATTTCAAGAAGATTATTGATGAATTTATTTATAGTAAAGTACAAGATTTCGGTGGCAGTATTAGTGCTGAACATGGGGTTGGTTTTTTGAAGGCTGGTTATTTAGCGAAATGTAAAACACCAATTGAATTACAATTGATGAAGAATTTTAAACAATTGTTGGATCCTAAAGGGATTTTAAATCCGTACAAAACCGTAATTTAGTTGTTTTGTACACAAAACTTGGAGTGACATTTAGAAAAAATCAAGGCATCAATTTTTAATACGATCATGATTATTATATAGAGTTTCCAATTTTCTAGTGTTATGACCTAAATTCTTTAGTAAAAAAGCCTCAAATATAAATTGAGGATTTATAATTTCGGTCAACATATGGGAAATTTCGAATGACTATAAAGTACGCAAAAATTATGTACAATAATTGTACAAATTGTCCAAAAGCTCTAATCTTTTGACAAAATTTAATAGAAAATAATTGTATATTGAGCACATTTCAAATTGCCTTTACATTAATGCTCCATTGATCAATAATTGCACACGATTATAAGATTTATTGCAACTGATTTGGAACGATATTTAGCCAAATATACCAGAAACCTTTAGTCGTATTCTGTACCATGACAACGTAATGGTTCCTTGAATTGGTTAGCCGCCTTAATTCCATCATTTCTATTACTTTGATCAACTAAAATTTTGTATCGTTGCTGTTACTAGGGACCGAAGTTCTCTAGTTTACCAAATTAATAGAAATGATGGAATGAAGGAGTCTTTTCAACTACAACGTCGTCGTGGTAACGAATCTACAAAGAGTTATAGAATATGACTTATTTAGTATTTCTCTAACTTTTTAGTGATTCGCTGGAGATCAATAGTCCTGTATTATTCTTGTCTCTTTTCAATTATACATCTAACCGAATTGTAAAGAATGAGATAGAATTTCTCGTTGTTATGGCAACGAATCGCTAAAGTTAGAGAATACGACTGTATAAAAATGTACTCCTACCTTAACGTCAATAATTTAGCTACAATTTACTTTTTTGGACGATGATATATAGAATAAAAAGTACTTCACACTTAATATTTTTATTTTTACTCTATTATACAAAATTATTAAAAATTTAATAAATAATAATTGAAAACAGATATGGTGGTGTTCATTTAGGCGACTCGTGTCCCAACGACAATTTTCTTCGGTTTATACACATTCAAATAGAACAACATCGCTGTCAGGCTAACAATTGAAGACATTACAATAATACAAAAAACATAACGAAACCAAAAATCGTTGTCTAACAGCTCGATATCACTAAACCACCATATTAGACACATGATAAAATTCTCCAAATAAACTAATGTAAAGAAACCATAATAAATAAATTTAGTCTTTTTGAATTTAATTTTAAACTCGATCATAACAAATAAATAGATTAGACCTAAAAATAGGAAAAATACAGCTTTGGCACGTTGAACATGATCGGTTTTGGCATCGTAAATCAAACACAATTCAACCAATACGAAATGCACCACCAAAAACCATAAGACTTGTTTGTGGTAAAAGTATGCAAAAGAGGAAATTGCAAGGATTCGTGTTAGGATAAAACAGGACCACCAGAGAAACGCCACCAATTTCCCAGCAAGATCATCTTCGGGTAAGGCGCGTATATAAATTAAACGTTGTATGTTAAAATCGGGTTGGACCGAATCGTTTAATGGTGTTTGTGGACTATTGATGGATGTTAGACGATCGATTTGTGCCGGTTCTAAATAAAAATCGCTACTCCGTCGACGTTCCGTTATTAAATTCCGTTGTAATCGTGGATCATGCCTCAATACGACATTATCTACAGTTGGACTTTTTTGTTGTTTATATGATTTGTACCATGGATATTGTTTACCGGCTAATTTCTGCGTTTTAAATCGTTGATAGAATGTCGTAATCGCTGATAATTTCGATAAATTAAAGACAATACTCAAAACTTGAGCATCTGCAGTTTGTTTCTCTATTATTGTCGACGTTAACATCAACAAATGGATTTGGAAAAGAATTTGCGGTAACGACTGCAGGAAAGCTTGAAGAAATAAATACAATTCAACACTTCGTGGCGCCGTTATAATCCTTACAGCTTCTGAAATCTCGTCATCATCATCAGTACGCAGAGCCTCAATCGACCAAAACAACCGTTCGGCATACCTACAAATCAACACCAAGAATAACACAATTTCAGTTTTTAAACAAACAAATTACCTCCAAACACTCCACAATGGAAAACACAAATGTTGTACGAATTTAATGATGAACCATTTGATATTGTCGAAACCGTAACCGTCCGGTTTTGGCCACAATTCTAGCGTTGAAATCGTTACAATAAAACTTCCCAAAACTGGCGCGTACAGTAGGGAAATCGTTAGAGACGCCCATATCGGATTGTCGTCTTTATAATGACGATAAACCACAACTAAATCACTAGCTAACAGAAAACTATACAGAAAAAATGAACAAATACTCGGAATTAGGTGGTTTATCAAGATGTTTTGATGCGGTGTTAATTGATAACCGAATAAAGTGCCACCTAATAATTTCTCGTTTTCGTTCATTATTCACAAAGGAATAACAATAATAAACATTGTTATCTTATCGATTTATCATTGTGTGTAATTCCGAGAAATCAGTGCAATTGCACTTGAAATTCGGCACGAACATAACCTCAATTTATATCACTTATACACAATTTATCCAATTTAACAATAGAGAGCTAAACAATATAACAATTAAATTGATGAATTTTATTGAAATTAATAAATAAGAGCATTATTTTGAATAATTTTGTAAAACATAACCTCCAAAAATCCTAACCTCACAGTTGTCAAATTTGACAATTATACTCACTCTGGATTGTTGTCATTGCGTTACTAGAAAACAAATTTGTCTCTTTTTAATACATTAATATTTGCATTTTCTGTTTCTATTTCCATCAATATTCGAGTCAACAATCCAGTAGATAACTTACATCTAAACTACTGTCATCTAGTGTTGATTTTTTAAACTAATAGAAAAAGCGGTAAATTTAAATTTATTACATAAGGAACTAGAGCTACAATTCTACAATTTCAGTAATTTTTCTATTTTATTCGATGAATATAATATTTATTAGCTTTCAATTTTCTATATAAAGAGATATATTTCCCGGCGGCTGTTGTACGAGGTACGATGAATTTTTCACAGAATTTCGTTCGATTCGTGGCCGCTTTGCTCAATTGATTATAATTTAAATTCGTTAGAAATGTTAATACGAACGTATAACAATTATGTTTATGTTCACTATAGGTTTTGGAGGTCCAACATTTCTGTTTACAAATCTGCAACAGTGTATTATCCCAATGTTCAGTCCACGATGTTGGCATTTGGTCCAATAGTAAGCATTGATTCCATTGTTGCTCGTTGCGATGTCGTCTCAGACCGTTCCGATCGAATTCGACGATCGTACCGGTCGATGTGGTTACGCCAATATGCAGATCCATCGAATTATAATAATCACTAAAATGAATTAATTCGTTTAAGTTTCAATGGATAATTAATTGAATAAATTTCATACTTTAGAAAATCACCGGATGTTGGTTTTATTACAACAGCGCAAGGATATTGTGAAGCTCTGATGAACGGATAAGGAACTCTGTTTAAAAAAAATGACGGAAATTTAATTAAAACAATAACTACAAAAAATGGATTGTTTGAGACTTACCGGAACGGTAACAAGGAGAAGTCGGCTTGTGAAAGATCTGTCCGACAAACTGGACATGTTTCCGGTAATGTAAAACAGAACACCTTCGGTCCACAATGTTGGAAACACACGATACCCGGATCCATTCCGTTTTCTGCCTCACTCCACTGTTATTATCGTTATTATTGTTATTATCTGATAATAGAGTAATTAAGTACGATTGTTGGATTGGTTCGAATTGCCTTGAACCGGTTCCGTGGGCATTCGTTGGCTGGAAGTTGAAGAAAAATTGGAAATCTTTCCAGTTCTACTATTCGACAATTAACTGTAATTTATTTATATCTAAATAAATATTTATTATTGTTATTATTTAATTCTATTTAGAGCAAGTTTTATAACAGTTTTTCTTTGAATTTTAATCGGTTTATTTACAGGCGAAAACCGTAACTTTTATTATTTATTCATCTCTATTTGATTTTTGTATTCTAAATATATTATCGCTATTAAAACGGTTCAATATTGAGAAAAGAAATTCACAGATCACCGACTATTTAAGTCAACAATTTCGTCATTTCCATCAGATGATCTCACAGACGAATTTTCACATGATTATTAAAATTTTTCTTAGATCCAGTTATGTTAATATTTGAATTGCGTGTACTAAAAATATGTAGAAAACAATTGAAATTGTTGTTTTTCTTTTTCAGAATAATCAAATTGATAGCAATATTGAGAAAAGTGATTGTATTGTTATTAGTTGGGAAATTTTTGTGCCAATTTCCCAACAATATCGTGTGCCCAAATTGTAAATTGCGGAGAGAGTAGGAAATGAACTTTTCCACTAACAAACCACAATTTGTAATGGAATACAATAACAAAAAGTCTAATTTTATTGCATATTATTCGCATTTATTGTCGATGGCCCAAATTTTGAGAAAGCCGGACCTGGTAAAATTTGCCTACAATATACAGGGTGAATAAATATCGTTGTAACTCTATTCATAATTAATGAGAATAATAACTGCTAAATATAGATTTACAGGGATTTTTTCTCTATTTAACTATTTTAATTCTAGTTTGTTTAATTTCTAATCATCTAATCATAAATCACCCTGTATAGAGAAAAAAGAAGCAATGAACATGGGGTTGATAATAGATCTTAATCCAACCCTGAAGATATCAAAATTCGCTTATTACGAATTTTTCCCTTATACAAAAACATTCTAAATTAGGGAAAAATTCATATAATTTTACATTGCACCTAAAATTACCATTGCAATTATGAGAAATCGTGACTATTTTGAGTTGTTGTCTTTCACAATTCGTTTAAGGTTAAGAAATCATAACCTTTTCAAGAATTTGCAAAAATTACACGAAATCAATTTAAAAAACAATAAAAATTACGCGATTTTAATCCAATTTTTTATCGAGTACAATAGGGGAAAAACAATCAATGTAAATAGAACAGTTACCAACCTTATAACAATTACCGAAATTTTAAGAATTCACAATGTCCGATGTCCTCAATTTTAAAGAATTCTATTGTTAAAAAAATCAAGCAACAACGTTAATAACAATAACAAAAGAAAAAACAACAGAACCAGCTCGCGGACAGTCGACAACTGACAAACACCTGAGTCACCGCTCGCTTCATTATTAATTTCGTTTTTTTTTTACACAAAAAAAAAAACACAAAAAGAGAGATAACGCAAAGAAACAGTCATGTTCTTTTATTCTATACTAAACTAAATATTTCTGTTCTTGTCTTATTGTAATTGCTTTTGGAGAGTGGAAGGGAGAAGCCATGTGGTCTGCGGTCAATTACTTTTACCTGCGTGTATATAATATGTAAACGTATGTCATTGATTGGCCCATACGAATCATGTTTGTTTATTCGTTTCTATAGCGACCACCACAAATGGACTACTTCCAAAAATTTTCATCGTGAAGAAATTTAAACAAAAATAAAGAAATTAAAAAAAATTGTTTAAATAAAAATTAACAAAAACCGCTTTGTAAGTGATAATTAATTGTTAAATTAATAAATTAGAAAATTATTATATTTGATAAAATTTGTGTCAATAGACCGTAAGTAATCAATATTGTTGTGATTTAGAGATGTTGATAATTAATCCAGTTATCACGGTAAACTTCCGTTTAATTAATTAATTATTATTAACAATTTGTTCTGTAAATTGATGATTGGTGGAAAAGGCGGAATTGCCGGCAGATCCGCCAATCATCGCTGTTCTTATATTTTGTTCTATAAATTTCGAATTTATAATCGATGTACGTTTATGAATGTTTGAAAATTAACCGGAAATTTAACACGAATAAGACAATTTTATAAGAGAAATTCGTATTGTTTCTAATACGGACAGGGAAAAGATAATCTGATTATAGGATTTCCGACCTAGAACAGTATCTACATGTGTGATTTTATTTTAATAACTTCCTTTCATGTTTGTTTGTTAATTGTAATCCACAATTGTTTCCTAACAACAATGTTGATTGTTGTAAACTTTTCCTAATGATAATTTACATATTGCATCGTGTAAGAGAGATTTAGGAAAAAGGGACTTCTCAAGGCTTACACGATTTTGGTTTTCAACTATACAGGGTGAACAACAGTATTCAACTTTAACTGGCCATGATTACATATAATGTCGTAGATTAGTTCATATTTCTCAACACTTTACTTACAATTGTTACTAATAAGCAAAATGTTGAGAAATCTAGCAGGCCTTGGTTCATATTTCACGGAATCTGACATTTGTTCATTTATTTTTGAAGGGCTACTAGATTTTCCAGCATAATTTATTATATTTTTAATACTACAAGAAACAAATTTTTGATGCAACACTAATCTGGCAGGCCTAGATTTAAATTTAGAGAGAAATCTAGCAAGCCTTGGTATTTTTCAAATGGCCGAAGAAAACTACGACACTACGTTCCAAATTGATTGCCATACACCCGTACGATACACTAATTGGTAACAGTTTTTCTAGATGATAATGCGTTATGGTGTTCTTCGGTAGTAATAGTGGTAATGGTGATGAAACAACTTTATTTCTCTATTTATTCCTGTTGTTATCACCATTTATAACCAACGAAATTTGGTGTGGTATAGCATGTTTGAGCAACCCATGTGTTCATGGTGTCTGTTTGGACGATTGGAATTCAACTTATTTCTGTTATTGTATTGATGGCTATACAGGTGTACAATGCCAAACGAATTGGAATGAATGTTGGTCATCACCATGCCAACACGGTGGTGTCTGTATCGACGGTATTGCCACATTTAATTGCTCCTGCCCGCCTGGATTCACCGGTAATTTACGCAAAATTTTTTACAAAACTTCATCAACACAAATGTTAATTTAAAATTTAGGTGATTTATGCGAAGAGGACATCAATGAGTGCGATAGCAACCCATGTATGAACAATGGAACTTGTTCGGATATAACAAACGGTTATATTTGTAATTGTCCAGCGGGTTATTCGGGTGTACTTTGTGAAATCGATATAGCTGTATGTAATGCAACAAATGAAACACGTTGTGCTAATGGTGGTATTTGTGTAGATGGTCCTGGTGAAAGTTTCACATGCATCTGTCCACCTGGTTATCAAGATTCACTTTGTACGATTGAAATTGATGAATGCCAATCATCACCATGTCAAAATGGTGGTGTTTGTATTGATTTAATTGCCGAATATTCGTGTGCTTGTTCATTTGGTTATAGTGGACGGAATTGTGACGATATTGTTCGATTATGTGAAAAGAATCCGTGTAGAAATGGTGCTTTATGTTTAATTGAAAATGGACAAGCTGTATGTTATTGTGTACCAGATTTTCATGGTGATTTATGTCAATACCAATATGATGAATGCCAAATTGGTCCGAAATGTTTGAATGGTGGTACTTGTATTGATGGTATTGATAATTCGACGTGTTCGTGTCCACCGAAATTGACCGGATTGAGATGCGAGTGCCTTATTTTAGATGATAACGAACTTGATTGTAACTATATTAGTCCTAAACCTACAGCTACAACAACAAAATTCGTACTCTCTAGTAGTACCGAACAAGATACATCTACCACCATTACTAGAACTACAGAAATTGAAACTACAACTAGCACTGAAAATTTAACAACAACTGAAATAAGTACAACAGTATTAACAACGACTGAAATAACAACAGTACCATCTACACAAACAAGTACTGAAGAAATTGAAACTTATACACCATCTTCATCATTTTCTACATCTTCTACATCTTCTATATCTTCTACATCTTCCACTTCAACAATTTCATCTTTTGAAACTACAGAAACTTCTACTAACTCTTTTACTACTACTGAAACAGCCACCGAAACAACTTCATTTTCAACAGTACCTATAAGTACCACAGAAACAGAATATTCAACAACTACATCAACAACAATCGAAACTACAACCCAATTTTTAACCCCACAAGAAGAAACAACTTCTACTACAACAACAACAACACTCCTAACTGAACAACCAACAGAAAGTACTACTGACACAACAGAAATTTCCACAACAACGACTGAAACTTCATCCGATATGCCCTTCGATTGTACTCAACCTTCTAGTTATTGTCTAAACGGCGGTAGTTGTGTTTTTACTCAAGAAATTGGCTATTCATGCCTATGCCCGTTCGACACTGAAGGTCAATTGTGTGAAGTTCATATGGGTATAAGAAGACCGGCATTTACTGGTAAATCCTACTTAAGTCATTATCTACCGGAAAGATCGAATCTCTCAATAGAATTCGAAGCGAAAACTTTAGCCCCGAACGGTTTATGGTACTATTCGAATTTGGATAAGGCCTACATGGTACTCTACACAGAAGAAGGTTTCTTGAAATTTCGGTTTAGTTGTGGGTATCAAACGATGTTATTGAGCGAATTAAAGATACCTGTAAATACTGGGTATTTACAGAAAATTGAAGCAAAGTATATATGGAAATATTTAGTTTTCAAATTGTTTAAAACTAGTTTTTCAGGTTGGAATTCAGTCAAGATTGGCGCTATTGTGACGCTTCAATTAAAGTGAATGATAGTCTAGCAATGGCCGGTGATCAAATTGCTGTTTTGAATCATTTCACTTTAACGAGACCATCTTCATGGTTGCATCTTGGTAATGTACCAGATGAGTTTTTTGTTGAAAATCTACCGAAAGATGGTTTTATTGGGTGTATGGAAAATTTAAAGATTTCCCATAAAGTTGTTAATATTTTTAAAGATGCTGAGAGTGGTTTTGGTGTTATTGAATGTTCATCATTAGCATGCTTATCAAATCCTTGTCTAAATGGAGCTACATGTTTATCAAAGGGTGATCAATGGAGTTGTAGTTGTAAGAATGGTTTTCTTGGTACTTTATGCCACTTATCAGTTTGTGATGATAATCCGTGTCTTTATGGTGGTACTTGTATACCGTTTTCTGGCAGTGGCTATATTTGTCTATGTCCTTATGGTAAACATGGACATTTTTGCGAAAATGGTAAATATTTATAAAATTCACTACTGTTCCTAAAGTATAGTTTGTAGATATCAAAATTAACGAGCCATATTTCACATCATCCATCCACGGTTTATCATCCTATGTCGCCTATCCTATACCTGGTGCTATCTCGCAAACAATGGAGTTACGTTTCCGTTTCGTACCATCAATGACGGACCAAATCTCGATATTAATGTTCATCGGCCAAAAAGGTTATCACGATTTCTATTCAGACCATATGGCTGTTAGTTTTGTTAAAGGCTTCATAATGCTTACTTGGAACTTAGGCTCGGGACCAAGACGTATTTTCACATCACAACCCATCCAAGAGACTGACAAAAGTTATTTGGTACGTTTAGGCCGAACCGGTCGTCGGGCTTGGTTGTACGTCGAAAATATTGGAAATGTCACCGGTAGAAGTCCAGGAAATTTGGTACATTTGGACGTTCTACCGGTGATTTATCTCGGTGGACATGATTCAACGAATTTTTCGACTTTACCGCATGATTTACCTTTACACACCGGTTTCTTTGGGTGTATTTTCGATGTCCAATTAGTTTCCGATAGTGTTCTAATACCGTTACAGATTTCGCAACAGACTCAAGGTAGAGCTGTTGGGCAATGTGGTACTAATGAGTGTTACGAGCAAAGTTGCCAGAATAAAGGCGCTTGTTTACACCACGGTAGTACTTTTATGTGTTTATGTCAAGATGGTTGGTTTGGACCTATGTGTACATCTAAATTTAACCCGTGCGATTTCGCAAAGAATCAATGCAGTTCTGGATCGACTTGTGTACCGTTGATTAGCGGTTATGAATGCGATTGTCCATTGGGTAAAACTGGAAAATTCTGTCAACACGATGAAGATATCACTGATGTTGGATTTACAGGAAAACGCTCGTATTTATCACTGAAATTAGAAGAGATTAAAAACAACCAATTTACCATCGAATTCGAGATACGACCGCTCAGTGATAACGGTGTAATTGTATTTTTTGGAAAATCCGGAATAAGTTTCCTCTCTTTAACGTTAATTAACAGTTTATTAGAGTTAAAAATTTTAACAAGTGACACTAAAAGTAACACAAACGATCCGGTAACTATCACCACAACCAAGATTCTAGTCAAAGGTATTTGGTATAAAATCCAAATTAGCATTTTCGGTAAAAACTCTTACATATCCATTGATAATGTGATAAAATCGAAAACACTACCATCAGATCGTGGCATTTACCTAATAGATAACGATAAAATCTATCTTGGTGGCCTTCCAGATTTATCCAAATTACCAATTTTAGCTACCAGTAATCCACCGGTACCATTTCATGGGTGTATCCGACATTTCTTCGTAAATTCCCAACAAATTCCACTGGTACCATCAAATATCTACCGTGCTAGAAATATAAACGACTGTGATGGTACAGCATGCGGTAGAGATGCTTGTTTGAACGGTGGTACCTGTTGGTTGGATTCATTTATGAAAGCACATTGCTCCTGTTTAACGCCGTATTACGGTGATCGATGCGAATTAGTACCGGAATGTGAAGAGAAATTGTGTAACAATGTTGGAACGTGTGATGTGAATGGTAGGTGTTTATGCAAGATCGGTTACAGCGGTAATTTCTGCCAGAATCGGATCAATTTAACAATGCCAGAATTTAACGGTGAGAGTTATCTCATCATGAGGCGCAACTATGAGAAGAAACGCAATATTGAAGATTATAATTTGAGGAATTTGTATTTGAATTTTACAACAGTTAAAAAGAATGCTCTACTATTGTGGAGTCGGAAAGTATATGTTGACGAGTTTGTTTTAAATAAACTCTAATTCCATTAAATTGTAGGGTGATAATTTTATTGGCGTGGGCATTGATGGAGGTTTCCTGAAAATTGTTGAAAAACTCGATAAGAATTTCGTCGATTTACCTACATCAAGATTCATTTCGGACGGTCTATGGCACAGTTTAGAAATCAAATTTCTACCATTAAAAATCAAATTAGACCAAAATAGGATTAGTTACAATAATTCGGCGTTTAATTCAACGTTAGCGTTTAGTTCGATTTTTATTGGTGGTATTGATACAACAACTACAATCACTAAAGAGACTTATGGACAATTTAGTGAAAATTTTGCCGGTTGTATCGAAGGTTTCAGCGTGAATTCGCACGAAATTATTCGAGATTTTACAAAATTTCAAGGTGTTAACGTTGAAACTTGCCGTATTTCTTAAAAAAGACACTGCCGTACGATAATTCTAGTCATTTTAGCAGTTTTTTCTGTGTGTATAAATTATCACTGCCGTACTTTTGTGAATTTAGAGAAAACTGCACGTTTTCTAGCTGTTTTTAATCGTTTATAATTTTCTTTTGTTGGATATTTGTTATAAAACAATGTTGTGGCGTAATAAAACACCATCTTAGGAAAGCATAAAAATGATGGTTTTAATTGGATTAAATTAAAAATCAACCTTTGCACCGTAAATTAACCTACAAATAAAACAATAAAAATATAAAATGCATTTAGATCGCCTTCATTTTCGCCATTAATTCTTCTAAACTGATATCACTGCCGACTTTCTCGCCAACTTCCAGATCACTTTGTCTTGTTGCCGTTGATGATGACGATGGAATGGTATATGCCAAATCAATACCTTGAGCTATATTTATCTTCTCCGATTCAAGATCGGTACTTTCATCGACCAATGAAATGCCCCATTCGTTGTCTTCATGCAACGGTTTATCATCTTCGAACACCTCCTGCGCTGTCTCATCGATTTTCGGCCGTTCATTGTACTCTTTCTGGCGTTGGCGACAGTTCGTATCGTCACAAATCGGATTCGGTTTCAACGACATTGTCGGGAAATAATCGTTGAGTGCATTGTAACCTAAATAATTGGTTACAGTGCCGAATTTTAATAAATACTTCAATGTATTCTGTACGAGAAAACCGGCGACAATTCCCATTGTTGTCGGTAAACTTGCAGCACAGACACCGTCACGTTTCAGTGTCTTCTCGTCGATATTCGAGGCGACTATCAATGGAGGAGCACACTGGAATTGTGGATTATTTTCAAATAAACATCGATAAGAATTGTTATAATTACAGCAAAACAGGCGGTTTCTCCAGGGACTATAAATTGGATATGACCGGAAACTGCATTCTCTGCAACTCCGGATTCAAACCATGTTAAACTGTGTTCGTTACAGATTGCATTGATGGTGAATCGCGCTTCGAAATTATCCACACAACTTAATACCAAATCCACAGGACCGCTTGTAAGGCTTCCAGTTCTATAAATATTAAATTTATCGATTTTCAGTCTATGATAAACGTATTAATTACTTTAAAATATTTGCAAATTTATCGAAATTCTCTACAGTTGTTATATTGTAATTATGCGTCAATATATCAACATCCGGATTGATTTTCGTCAACGTTTCAGCAGCCGCTTCTACTTTACTCAATCCAGATTGGTGTGGTTGGAAAAATAAACGATTCATATTCGCCAATTCGACTTTATCGTAATCGAATAAAATTAAACGACCGATACCGCATCTGGTCAACATTTCAGCGGTCACACTGCCGACACCACCAACACCCACAACGGCTACAGTAAATTTACGGATATTCTCGTAATTATTAACAATGCCCATACGTTTCAAAGCCATCAATCGACTAGAATACAACAAGATGAAATAATGTTCCATTTAGAAAACGTAATAAAATTGAATTGGTGGCAGTAAACCTGTATGGATTCGAATCCACCACTTCCGACGACATTGTCTCGATCTTCTTCCGTACATGTCCTTCTTGTTGCTCTAATTTACGTTTCAGTTCAGCAATTTCCGCCTGTAATTCACTAATTGTTGCCATGTCTTCTAATTAATTTCAAATACAAAACATATGGGTCGGTAGTACAGTGATACTTTGGAAACGTCAAAGTGACAACTAATTGACAAATGTAGACATGTGAATTATTTAATTGCGAAATCAACCAATAGATGTCACCCCCAAAAACCAGTGTAACCATGGTATGCTATAACTGTATACATTATTAATTTTACAGTAAAGTATATGCTTATTTATTTATCCTATAATTGATTCTGATGAAACTGAAATTATTTACAATTTTTGTTGATTTCGAAGGCTCAAATTTACTTTTTGTAATTAGATTAACAATGTGGCAACATTGTATGGTTACCGTAACTTACCATAGTTCTGAAGTTTGACAGCTGGAAGTGAGGTTAAGTTCCCCAAAACAAACGTTTTCTCAGAATTTATATAATTCAGCGATGAAACCGGCAATTGTGGCGGATGAGATGTTTCCAGAAGGCGCCGGTCCTTATATGGATCTGGAGGAGGTAATCGGTTTTGATAAATTCTCATCACTTCTTTGAAAAAAGTTGATTTGCAGGCTGGCGGCTCTAGTGGTCTTCTGATGGACTTGGCAGCCAACGAGAAGGCCGTCCACGCCGATTTCTTCAACGGTAAGGCCTGGAATTTAAAATTGCTTGTCAAATAATTAAAATTTGTAGATTTTGAAGATTTGTACGATGATGAAGATTTGGATTGATTGGTGAAATTACAATCGAAATCTTGTTAAAAAATTTAATTTTTGCGTTATATGAAATTTAAAACAGGAGGCAAATGTATTGTGAGATACAACAAACTGAATAAACATTATTACATTGAAAATATCAATTTTATAAATGAAAAAAAAAACACTAATAGTAATGATAAGAATAATAATAATCAGGTTCCACTTCGAATTCTTCAACTACCAACTACTAAGCGAATATTTTTCTGAACAAAACCAACATAACTAAATCATCCCCTTTACAGTATTCTGCCAAAGATTCTCCACAAATTCTAATCGAAAAATACGGTATTCTCTTCGTTTGGTCCACACTACAGCAAACAAGACCATTTCTACACACACTTGAACTGTTTAAAGTTGTATCCAAGCACTTGTTTCTATCACAGGTGCAATTTACAGAATAAAAAAACTAAGAACAGAATAAAAGCTCAATCTTATAAAGTTATCGATTCATTCATTGATTCATTAATAGAAAAAGACCGTACATTACTAAAAACTTACACACGATATATATACAAGAGTTTTAATGTGTGTCAAGTAGAGGAAAAACATTCAAATTTCTTAATAATATATAGATAGTGTTCAATTAACTGTTTCAAATTTAAAAATTATAAAATAAATACCAAATCTAACGGTTAAAATAAAATCTTGCGTTAATTCTACCAATTTGTTTTGTAAAATAAAAAAGAAACGACTAAACTAAAATTAACGAACATCTAGTTGAACTTGTTATCATCAACTGCTTTGAAAATATCCGACTTATAACTAAAATTTAATACTTAACAATAATATACATCAGTGTTTTTTTTGTGTTTTGATAATTAACAAAGTCCCAAAAAACAGTTCAATACTAGTTCATTTCAATATCACTGGACATATCTGAATCACCATCATCATCACTAAAATCTTGACCGCTTGGTGATAATGGATCACTGGACGATTGATGTGAATTCTCTTCATCTAATGTTGTTTCAACGAAATCTTCGGTCATTGAACTAGTACCGGCTGTTTCCGTTTCTAAAGTACTATCACTTTCGTCCGTTACACCGAAAGCTAATTCTATAAATAATTCTATTAGAAATAGATATTTAGAGAAAATAAACGACTTACGCATAACATCTTCAGCTAGAGATTTCGGTACTAAATTGCGTATCTTTTCCAAATTCTCCGGTGTACATTTACCTGTATCGATATCCATTAACATACCGATTGATTTTAGAATGTCCAAATCGTCGTTGATTTCAAATTTATCATTGAAACGCAGTAAATATTCTCGCCTGAAAATCAATAATTACTATCGTTAATTCGATTTTTTTTAATAAAAATTACTTATTATCTGAGATTCTACAATCAATCTCAGTCTTTTTATTTGTACTAATAATAACAAAAGGCAATTGTATGTAAGAATTGGGTGGTGGTGGTCCATATTTCTCTTCGGCTTCTTTATTCCGTTGTGCCAAATTTTTGAACGATATTTGATTTTTAATTAATTGTTGTAATTGTTTCTTTTTCTCTTTAATGATATTCATTTTTTTAATTTTCTCCCGTTCTAATTGTATACATTCTTGTAACGAATTCGTTGGAAGACCAATCCATCTTATTTCTTTCTTTTCTTTCGAAATTATATTCATTGCCATTAGAACATTCAACGCATCATAGACACGTCTTCTAATATTCTTTTGATCATACTATTTTAAAAACAATAGTTAATTATTATTAACAAAAATTAAAGAAAATAATTACTTGATCTGCTAACGAATTATTACTACTAGCATGTGCAAATTCACCAACTAATTCATCGGCAACTTCATTGTACGTAGTTTTGCCTTTTCTGCGGACTTTCTCGCAGACTTTCATCGAGAAATGACGTAGACCTTTACCGACTTTCTCGGTTTTACGTCCACGTTTCCTACAATAAATCATTAAATTCAACAAATAAATCTACAATTTTATTAATTTACGTATCCGGAACATATTCGACATCTAGAGGATCGTTGCGTTTCCTTGTTAAAATCGGCGGTGAGATCACTTTTAAATTGGATGTTGTCTGAATTATTGGTAGATTTGTACTTTGATTTATTGGTAGTTTTTGTGGTGTACTCTGTGGGACTAATTTTATATTTTGCTAGAAATAAACAGATTTATTAATAATTAAATTGTATAAAAAATTAAATATTACCATTTGTGATGGAGTTAAACGGATTGTTTTTGTACCTTTTGGTAGTTCGTTTAATGGTATCCCACCTTTAAATTATCAACAATTATTAATAATTTTTATTGATTAATTTTTAAAACTTACTTGTCGTAACAAATTTCGGTGTTGTTGCTATTGTTCGTAATAATTGTGTTGACGTACCTGTTGTATTAAATATCTGAAATTAGATAAACGAATAGTTTTAAAATTGCTTCTATTACCGCTATCTATGTATGTTGATATTAGTTGTTATGTATGTTCAATAATGACGTAATTTACACAAATTAGACAAACTGATAATTATTTGAGAATTGACAACGCTGTCATAAATTATTAGATTGGAATAAACAAACTATGGCCAATTTATGATACAAAAAAAAAATTAAAATTAAAATCGAATAATCGCAATATTTAAAATTAAAATACAGAAAATCTTAATGTTCAATATTACTCTATATTTAAATTAATTCAAACTTTTCCAATAATCAATTCAAACGATTATTAAGAATATTTCGCAACTCATATTGACGGTTTGAAGACAGAGATATTCATCAAGTTGGTTTTAAACAATTTTGTCTGAAAATTAACAATTTCCTGTCTTCATAAACTGTTGAACTCATCATCACTTCATAAAAAATGTCCTAATGAAATGCCTCAAGTACAACACTAAAATTTTTTTATCGAATTCACGATTTCAGGTCATGAATTTGCGGAAATTTAGATCCAAATCAGCAGTTTTTAAAGAATTTTTAGTACGACACCGATAATTTTTTCAGATATTTCTTTCTATATTTCTTGAAAATAACTAGATTGAAGTGAGTAATTTTTGAGTTTTGTTCAAATTATTGTTTTGAATATTATCAAATATTTGCGATATTTACTCTTCTACTATTTCGTGTATTTTGCATTTTAATTTAAAACAAACGATTCGATTTGTTTATCTCTGCTTCTTCAATTTTATAAAATCTCATAAAGAATCTCAACAGAATTAACAACCGTTTTTTCTAATAAATTTCCTCTAAAACAATAACAACAATAAAAAATTCAATCATCTAATAAACATATCCCAATTGTTGATCTTTCTAAAACAAAATTTTAGATAAGATTAAAATAAAATTGTCGCTATAAAAATAAACGTATTACAATTCATTTTATCGTAATAGAGCAAGAAATCAATCAATAAAAGCAATTTTAATTAAAAATAAATCAGAAATTTCATCTACAAATATACCAGACACGCTAGAAAAAACGACACTCTCAAATCTTGGTTCTTTTAAATCGAGAAAGTTGGCAATTATAACTGTCAAAATTGTCAAATTCAAATAAATCCGTTATATCTATTTTTGTAAGAGAATTAAAAAAAAAAAACGGACACGTTGTTGAATTTTGATTGATTTGAAATCACTCAACACTACCCGGAAATGAATAAATGAATAATAATTAAAAATGTGGGTACTAATTGTTATTTAAACAGTGGTACCACACGTTCCTTCGGTCTGGTTAAGGAAATCCACCGCCTACTTGTTTTGCAATTATTTTGTTGTTGTTGCTTAATTGATAAGATATGAATATTTATATAGGGAAAATTTCCTTGAACGTCTTCGTTGATTTTGCTGGAACTTTACCTGGACACCGTCGGCATTCGTGGTGGATTTCAGGATTTTCAGCGGTTGTCCTGAGACAGATGACGTCATGATACTGCCGATTGTTTTGCCAGCCGGTTGGACCACTTTGATCATCTGTGGTTGTCCTGGAAATTTAATCAAATTGATAAAGTTTGATTGTTGAATTTCTCGATTGTTAATCAATTAAAATTGAAAATAATCCGAAACGTGTTTGGTATTCAATTAAAATTCTTTGGAATATTAATAAATATAATGGCAAAAAAATCGAATTACCATTGGTGCCTTGGATAACCCAATTCGTTGTATTATTTTGTTGTGTCATATTGCCTCGATTATTTATCTTGTTCGACTGTCTTGCAATTATTTAATCGTTGGATAATCGTTTCATCATCCAAAAAAAATCATTGAAAAACAACAGGACAACACTAAACACACACACATTTACACATACATTACACAAATAAAAAAATCTCTTTTTCAGATGTGTGTAATAGAGTAGATATACAAAAATGGCGACTATTACAATACAATATTTCAAATACAAAATTAACAAACAATTATTGAAATGAATTTCAAATAAATTTCATCAAATTATCATTGATAGAATCAAATTTTTAATTTTAATAAATCTATAAAATTTTAACGAATTTAAAACACTTTTATACGTCTTTAAATAAATACGTTTTCATGCTGAATCTGGTTAGTATGAGCTTGGCGGCGGGCACAAAGGCTTGTATCTGATTGGTTAATAATACTACCACGTGGGATACGCTCCCCGGATTGACGGCGCCTATTTAATACCAAATTCTGCCACTTCATTTAAAAACAACATAAATTCTCCCGCCCAGCCAAATTAATCATACCAACACCATACAATGTCAACAAATTTATAATTTTTATGTAAAATAAACGATAATTAAACAATTTATCAGTAACAAGAACTTTTAGAATTGCAACAATTTGTTAATTTACTAGGAATTCGCCGGATCTTGGATTTGACAGGTATAGATAGCGCCACAATCACGCGAAAATCAGCAGCGGTTCGTGTTCAAGCAAAACAAAGAAAAAATTAGATAAGAATTATTATTTATGTTCGAACTGTAATACTAGAATATTACCAATTAATGATGATAATCTATTGTTTCAAAAATTAATAATTACTTCGATTTTTATAGATTAGTAGTTTTATTCGTGATAGCGTCCTCTGTTGGATATTATTTAAACTAATCGATATTAAGTTCGCTGTCAAATTGTCCTAATGCATGATGCCAACTTGTGCAAAACTTCTATAATTTAAATCAATACAGTGACTACTTAATTTTTTAAGCGTAAAATTCCGTATAAATATAATTACGCATTAAAGTATAATTGTAGATCTTCTATATTTTGTCTTTTTTATGATAATCCCTCGTGGTCGATTTGGGGAATTTGCTGTGATAAGTTTGGCAATGTTTTTTTTGACAGCTGTCAAAATTGGCTCATTGGAGCTGCCCAAATTTTGTTATTTTTACAATTTTATTAAAATTTACCAGTTTTTATCACTAAAACAATGATTATTTTCAATTTTAGTTGATTATCAATGAAGAATAATGAATTCATTTGGTAAATTAATGTGATTTTTATTGTTGTCTTTTTGGTTGCAAAATTTGAGGTTAGAAGATCGTGTAAACAAAATCGACTGATAAAATTAGAATAATTTTCCACAAAAATGTTGTTAGAAATGACTGAATCTATAAAAGAGATATGCCAACGTTTAGTCAAGATCCGTTTAAGTCGTATAGTTGTTATGGTATTTATTATATTAATATTGACACCATTATTTACACATTTCTATTTATCGAATATTGAACGGAATAATGCGAATCAGATAACACACAATGCACATTCGCATGTCGAACTATCGGAAGATTTAAACACAATAAAAGAAGCCGATTTGAGAGTTGGTGTAGAAGAATTATTCCGCATTAAAGGTTCTGTATTGAGTGAGTTGCGTGATATGGAACGAAAACGGCAGAAATTATTAACAGAAATCCAGTTATACACGAAGAATATTGATGAACTTAAACAAGAATTGGTGCATCAACAGACGAACTTGAATCGTTTGAAAATCAGTGTAGAACAAGCACAAGTGGCGCAACAAGAAGCATTACAACAAAATACACCAGATTTAGCATTACCGAAACGTTTAATAATCAACGAATTACCAGCAATACAAACACCATTACCGTTAACACAAATCCAAAATTGTCGCATGTTTAATTGTTTCGATCATACAAGATGTTCGTTAACTTCCGGCTTTCCGGTTTATCTCTACGATCCCGATCAATATCCTGTTATGAATAATGGTTGGGATGTTGATGGGTTTTTGAAGACAACATTAAAACAAACTTTAGGCTACAATCCGCATTTAACGAATAATCCAAAAGAAGCTTGTATTTATCTAGTTTTAGTTGGAGAAGTCCTCAAAGACGACAATAATGATGATATTGATAGTTTTAATAATCAAAGAAATCTACCACCGTTAGATTCGGACGCTTTGAAACGTCTACCGTATTGGGGCGGTGATGGTCGGAATCATATTTTATTGAATTTGAATCGGCGAGATTTAACATCAGCATCGGGTGATGTTTTTGCATCAATAGATACAGGTTTATTTCTCTAATTTAGCGTATTTTTTAATTAAATATTGTTTTATAGGTAAAGCAGTAGTGGTGCAATCGACGTTTACACACGCCAAATTCCGCCCAGGTTTCGATTTGATCGTATCGCCGGTTTTAGGACCGCCAGGCGGTGATGTTTGGCAGGAATGTTCAACTATGTTGCCAGCTCGACGGAAATATTTACTCTCATTTCAAGGCGAAATTAAAACGAATCATAAATCGTTATCAACAATATCACCACCGGTTACAATCGATGATTCCGATAATGTTGATAAAGAACACGCTGAATTAGAACGGTTTATTATCGATTATTTGAAAGATTTGGAAAAAACGAGTAAATCTGATCGATTCTTGTTCGAATTCGAATGTATTCCAGCTAGTGATGATAACGTGAATAGAGGCACACAAGATTGGTCTTTATGCGGTACGGATAGTTCTCGGCGATCGATATTGAAAGAATCGACATATATTTTGATTTTTGCACCGAAATCCTTCGATTTCGTATCGACAACTTTATTACAAGCTCGAGTTTATGAGGCGTTACGTTCCGGTGCAATTCCGGTGATTTTAGGCGGTGATCAAATCCGTTTAGCTTACGATGAAGTGATTCAATGGAAACGAGTTGTTGTATTTTTACCACGTCCAAGAATCACTGAACTACATTTCTTATTACGAGCAATACCGGATGAAGATGTTTTATTGATGCGCCGACAAGGCCGTTTAGTTTGGGAACGCTATTTAGCCTCAGTTCAGAGTACTTTAGATACGATTGTTGCCGTATTAAGAGATCGTTTGAATATACCGCCGATACCAGTAGAAACAGTCACGGCTTTATCGGTTTTTAATGAGACTTTCCAACCGATTCAGGTGACTGTAGCTGTGGATACAGAACAAGAAGAGAGTTTAGGGCCATTAGAGCCGCCCTATAATAGTCCATCGTTCCGTCGAAATTATAGTTTGAGTTTAACACAAGGCCACGAATTGTGGAACGATTGGGGCGATCCTTTCCATTTATATCCAGCTTTACCGACTGATCCAATCTTGCCATCGGATGCAAAATTTCTCGGGTCTGGGCGAGGATTTCGGCCGATCGGCCAAGGACAAGGAGGTAATTATTGTGTTATCATTTGATAATTTATTGAGAATTGTTGAAATTACAGGTGCAGGTAAAGAATTTTCGGAGGCTCTCGGCGGTAATAATCCCCGTGAACAATTCACTGTTCTTCTACTAACCTACGAACGTGAACAAGTCTTATTAGATTCAATAGCACGTCTTCGGGGTTTACCATATTTGAATTCCGTTGTCGTTATATGGAATTCTCCACGTCCACCTAGTGCTGAATTGCGTTGGCCCGATATCGGTTCACCTGTACATATCGTTAAAGCTGCCCGTAATTCGCTGAATAATCGTTTTCTACCATTGGATAATTTACAAACCGAGGCTATTTTATCGGTGGATGATGATGCACATTTACGTCACGATGAAATCTTGTTTGGGTTTCGTGTATGGCGTGAACACCGCGAACGTATCGTTGGTTTTCCTGGACGTTATCATGCGTGGGATATAAACACGCAAAATAGTTGGTTGTACAATTCGAATTATAGTTGTGAATTGAGTATGGTATTGACTGGTGCTGCTTTTTTGCATCGGCATTATTTGCATTTGTATTGGAAATGGCTGCCGCAAGCTATTCGTGATAAAGTCGACGAATATATGAATTGTGAGGATATTGCGATGAATTTTCTAGTGAGTCACATAACACGTCTACCGCCGGTTAAAGTAACATCGAGATGGACGTTTCGATGTCCGGGTTGTCCGCAGAGTTTATCCGAAGATGATACTCATTTTCAAGAACGCCACAAATGCATCAATTTCTTCTCGCAAGTGTTCGGTTATACGCCGTTGTTGAACACACAATATCGTGCCGATTCGATTCTATTTAAAACACGGATACCGCACGATAAACAGAAATGTTTCAAATTTATATAAATTTACAATTCGATTCCGTTTAAATTGTCGTATCGTGTTGATTTAACTTCGATTATATTTGTTGTAAATATTCGTTTTATCTGTACATACCTCTAATTAAATTATTTTATTTTTTAATTTGTACAAATTTAATTTTAATCGACAAAATAATAAAAACCAACAGCAATTAACGGGTGTGTCTTTTTGGTTTACAACAATTATTCAATTCTTCTTTACTCGACGTACTCGTACTACCTAAAGTTTGGAATTGGACATGATCAATGTCTGGTATCGAACTTAATTCAGGCTCACCGAAAAATATATTGCCGTCGGTTTGATTGCCTAAAATCGGCGTTGATGTGGCTTGTTGATTATCGGTTGATTCATTCGTACTGCTACTGGCTTGAATTAATTGTTTCATCAGAAAATTCTTTAAGCTCTCTTGCCGTTTACTTTTCGACAACGACGATGATGATGTCGATGATGCTGAAGTCGATGCTAAAGCTAGGGCTTCGCGTGTTTTACGCAACGTTGGTATAGCCCAAGCCATACCAATACTTGTCAACATCTCCTCCATTGCTTCTTCGATTTCTGAACGATCACTATTATCGCTCGGTATTCCTAAATCGATAGTTTTAAAAAAATCAGCTCGATTAAGTGTCGTTGAATGTTGACTATCGGCTTCTAATATTGTCGATAATTCATGTGGTAAACCAAGATCTTGTGAACCTCTAAATAGAGCCGTCGATGGTGGTGGTTTTTGATTTATCAACATTTAATCCGAATGATTCCAATTTCGATAAAGTTGGGCTTTTTAAAACGGCCGGTATAGTCATCGTTTCGCTTTCTTTTTGATTTTCATTCTGTCTAGGTGGTGGGAATTCAAATAAACGTTTATATCTGGCTAGTAATTCTTCATCGGTAATTAATCGGTCTTGTTTCGATGGTTTCGGTAGTTTACCAGGCGGGCATTTTTTCAATTCTCTAGCGAAACTCATATCTATGTGTAATAATTTCCTTAAAGCCTCCTCGTGTTCTGGATTGTCCTCCGAATCGTGTACGGAATTTCTCAAATAACCGCAAACTGAATCGAGTATTGAATTGGATATTGAAATGTTGTTTAATGGGTCACCCGGACACGGGCACTTTACTGGTTCTTCGACCAGTTGTGGCTGTAATGGTTCTTGTGGCTGTTGCGGTGCTTCTTGCAAAATTTTAATTTTTTCCGCCCGTACTTTATCGATCATATTGGAAAGATCTGAAATTTTCTGCGAGCAAGCATCCACAATTTCCGTATATTTATCCTTATTCGGTTCTTGTCTAATATTCTCAATTTGAGGTTTTATTTCTACACTTGATTCGCTCGTATTGTAATGTATCGAGTGGCTAGCATTAGAATCTAGAGCATCTTTAATTTCTGCCGCTGTTAAATTAAAATATTTCATCACATTTGTCAATTGTGTTGTTGGATTATTTGAGGGTATTTCGATTGTACTTCCCGAAGGTGTTGAAGAATCACTCGGTGAAGTTGTCGATAGATCATCGACATTTTGTCGAGATGCATTCAATAATTTCCGTATATATTTCAATAATCGAGGATCTAAAGTACCGTCAATTCTAGCTTCGAAACGTTTCGAATATTTGAAAACATTCTTTCGCTTTTTATCACTACCACCACCATCACTACTTTTAATCGAAGAACTTTTATCCGGCAAACTAAGATACGAAGTACCTGATGACATATTCCGATTTAATTGCTCCCGCCACAGTAAATTTCTATTACCCTTAAACTTTCTCGTATCGATTGGTGGAGCTGAACATGGTACTACTAGAGGTTGATAATCCTGTTGGACTTTTATTATAATTTCATACGGTTCAACTGGTCTTCTAATTATTGGAATATTGCAATTACACGGTACATGATTACAAGTACACGGTGGATTTGGAATATCACAATTACACTGTACATGAGTACTTGTAAATTGTTTTTTTTGTGTATAATCGGTTCCTTTCATTATTATTGGTGACGTTGCTTTGTCTGTTTCAATTTTCGGTGACGTTTGTGTACTTGAATTTTGTCGAATTAAAATACCACGATCATTCTTCTGTCGTGTTTTAATTTTTTTTCGCGCCAATTGAGTTTGCGTTGTTTTATTCTCTACATTGACATCATTATCACTAGAATTTGGCGATGTGACAGTTCGTTTACGTTTCTTATCATCCGCTTTGATTTCTTCATTATTTTCCCGTAATAATTCGTCTTTTTGTTGTTGTAAATTCTTCAATAAACGTTTCAATTCATCTTGCAGATTCGTATTGGTTATTGGTTGATTTGTATCAGTATCCCAATTTGGTAAATCTTGTTTTTTCGGTAACGTTACAATTGTTGTTTTCGGTTCATTTGCAAATAATTTCTCGTAAGCATTATCCATTTGGTTCTGTTTGCGACGTTCTTGTTCCTTTAACCGTTCTTCGCTCATATGGATTTTCACGTTGTTTTTCTTATTTAAATCGAGTAGATTTTCTTGTTTTTGTAATACCGGCAATGCATTTAATAATTGTTGATAATCACGATTGATACGGTCGCGTTCTAATGCTTTCTTACCGCGCAATTTTGCCTGTTTTTCATTCTGTTGTTGTTTCAATGTCTCATCAAATTCACGATGATCATCGCTCAATACCGATTCTGAAATATCATCGGCTCCAATCCGGTGTACAATAGTTGGTGATTTATTCGACAAACGTTTCGTCGGCGAAACATCAATTTGCTGTGCTGATTTCAATTTAATTTTCGATTTTATTGGAATCTCGTCATTTTTGCATTTACAATGGTGACAACATTCAATTTTCGGTTTTATAGACGATTTTACAGTTTCTATATCGATATCATCATCGAATTTAGCGGATTTATAAATTTCAGCATAATCTCTTACCGAATCGGGTAATTGTCGTTGTTTCATTCGATCCGAAATTCTGGTATCTTTACAAAATTCTTGTTCTTCGGATGTTTCAATTATCGCTGAAGTCTGTACGAATTTATCGTTGCTATCATCTAAAAATCAAAATTAAATTATTCCAAATTGAATTCATTAAAATATGATAATACCTTCAGAGACTTTAGGGCTTGTTTGGCTTTCTTTACTCTCAACTTGTCTAGTTTCCCAACACGAACACTTCTCATGTTCTTGGAAATTTAACCCTTTCACGGTTCGATTTTCTTTGTTTTTATCTTGCACGGTCCCTTTACACGGAGTCTTCTTCTGTTTCGTTTTGCCAGATTTATTCTGTTGGACTTTTTGTAAATTAGCAGCCCGTTCATTCTCCATATCTCTAACAATCTTTTTACGTTGTACCGGTGTTGCTTGTTTAATATTTTGTTCATTTTTCTCAACCTGTACTTTATCGAGAGCATTACGTCCACGTTCTTCGGCTATAATTTCATTAATTTGTTGTTGTCGATTAAATTTGTCTTCCTCTAAAGTCACACTATCGACTTGTCGATGTCCTAAACCGATATCACTTAAAGCATCCTGATATTGATTCTGCAATTCTAATAAACGTTTCGCTTGCCAACACTGCAATTGTTCTTCGCTCTTCTGTTCCAAATCGGATTGTTGTGTTGTTGCAGTTGTTGGTATTATTTTATTTGTATTCTGAACTTTTTTACGAAGTTTCTCTGCAATCGCCTTTGACTGCTGTCGAACCTGTTGTAAACGCATCAAACGACGCCTATCAAATTCACCTTTATCGTAACCATTTACCATTTTACCATTTTTAATTAAAATTGGATTAGCCGATACGTTTACATTAATTGACATATTTTCAAAAAGAAAATAACGGTTAGAATAAACAGGTGACAGGAGTGACAGTTACAACGCTGCCATCTAGCCACAATTGCCAAATCTCAAAGCATCACAAAATATAATTAACACGAAAATTATCACTAAAATATTCATAATTTAGTATCTAAATCCACAAATCAGCAATAAATTTATCATATTTCATAAATAATTACAAATAACGTTATTTTATTGCAATAATAAGTGAATATATAGTAACGTGACGCCACTGATTGGAGTAAAGTAACCTACATTATAGACACTGCTTTTGTAGAAGTTATATCTAATATTTTTACATATTTCATTAATATTCCGGAATAATTAGCATTATTTTTGACTAGCGATAGCTTAAATTTTGCTAAAAATTATAATATTTAATCTTGAAATAACAATCAGCTAGTTGAAGTAGAGTTTATTTATCAAATACTAGATGGCGCTAAATCGTTTTCCTTGATAATTTAGTGGCGCGTCATTTGAATTTACCACCCCATTTGTTTGATGCTTTCCTCTAATTAATTTTCCAGTTAAAATAAAATAAAATGCAGGCGTACTAGATAATATATAGGTACTTTATTTAATAAATTTGACAATTTGAATCTGTTTTCACAAACGTTCGTTCTAAATATGTATAATTAATCGCAACTAATTTAAATATAATGTAGGTATATGTATTTTCTTAGATTTATTTGTGTATATATGTATGTATATGATTTTTTTTAATGGTTTATACGCACCTTAAATCTATGTATGCATGTGTATTTAATTTAAAAGAAAAAACGACGAAAATGTACAACATAACATGATCAACTTACAAAATTAATTGTATATGAATACTCTTTGAAAAATATATAATGTTCCTTTTATTGTAAATATATAATAATATATAATATAAATACTCTATAGTCTTAAAACTGATAATAACAAAAAACACAATAATGATAATAATTAATGCAATAATAATAATAATAATAATAATGAAAGACTTAGAGGTAATGAAATGAGTAAATATGCGATTTTGTTATTTAAAAATTAAGTGCACGATTGCGTTCCTTATTGTAGTATAAATATTTTTTTTGTTATTATTTTCTTTTTTATTTGTATATAGATATATGTATTTATGTATAATTGTAGATACGACAATAATACAATAATAAGCAGACGAAAAATTGTTTAATTGCAAAAAATAATTAATAATCGTAATAAACTTTGTAACAAGAACATTTATCGGGCAGTGATTTTAGCGCCGTATTGGTGATTTTTCATTTTTGAATACGCGCAAGAACACACCTACAATCAGCCCTTTTCATCAATAAAAACACTATGGCAGATGAATATTATCCGTATTATTATCAATATTATCAACAATATTATTAACAACGATATTGACAATAATGATAACAATCTCACTTACAATCTCCTCAATCTAAATGTGAACTATCATACTATTTAATATTTCTCATAAAATACAACAAGAGTCGTACTGTTATTATTATTACTATTATAATGTGGAAATGGCGCAAAATAGGGTAGTTTCCCTTAATTGTAATAGTAGTAATAATAATAATTGCAAAGAAATATAAGGTAAGGTAGCGCGACGTAGTGTTTTCATTTTACGCACTTTGGCTTTGAGATCTTTTTCATTTCAAAAACTACAATTCCCTGGTCTTTTTTTCTAAATTTGTGTATCAATTTGTAAATGGTGGCATTTTCTTCGTCAATAAAACTTGTACTTTATCAGCAGTTAATATCTGAGATCGTTTATTTATTTTTTAACGAAAGAAGTAGAACACTTTGTTGCTTCGTTCATAAATTGAGGTCACTGTGGATAATTTAAGTGTCCTTTAGCACTCTTTATTTTATTTTGTTTTTATTTAAATTTCTTTTATTTGTGGATTATTTGGTTGTGGATCAGTCACCAAATCGTGAACATGCCTTCTTCCATTTACATTGTGTACACCATTGTTCCCTATGTTCCATACCATAAACTTTACGGCATTTCTTATTTTCACCACGGACACGACGCGGTGACACTGGTGTTTTTGGACTGTGTGGACGTGGTGATAATTTCAATAATTTATGCGGTGATTGTGGTACGATGATCGGTTGTGGTTGTGTTAATAAATTCTGACGTATTGTACCGACTAGTTGCCGTTGATAATCTGGATCTTCGTGGGGTGGCCGGGCCATATCGCGATGTGACAATGTCGGTGGTGGACTAGTTAGACCCATTTCAATTTCTGTATAATAGAATTCCTCTTCACCAGCACATGATGTATGAGTCCTGCAATAATAATAATAATGATAAATAAATTCGTTTTTTCTGGGGAGAAAGATTACAAAATGAACCTTGAAATTTGCGCAAATTGGACCCGTTACAAAAACCCAGCTGATTCGGCACTAAGAATAAAACGTAAATTTCTAAAATTCCCCCCAAAACACAAGAAACACGTGCGGCCTTGTACAATAAATTTTCTATTAGATATTTACAAATACTTCAGTTATTTTCTTCTATCTTCTTTGTAAACAATAAATTCCACTAAAAAATATTGAATTCTAATTAACTATTTTGTTATCTGCAATAAATTATATTACGGTAGGATTTCTACATCGGTCAAGGTTAATTGTAAATTACACAAAAAGTCAATTTCAAAATAATTATTGGCACTTTTTTGTGTGTTTCTGGAATAATTTACGTCTTTGGTAAATGAATATTTTTGATTAGATAATAAACAATGAATACGCAGTTGTATCATTAGAATATCAAAAATTTATCCTTATAATAAGAAAACGAATGAATTTTATCATAGATATAAGCTAACAATAGTTGCCCTTGATAATAATTCTATTATAAAAATGACTAGATAAAGGTCCTGTTGAACCTGAACTAGATAACGAAGATAACAACTATTATCTGTTAATTAATTTTAATTGTCACGATTTTTTGGGATGAATTGTGCAAGAATTGAGTAGGTTTTGTTCTTGTAATTATATTAAAAATTAAAGCCGGTCCTATAGATTTGCCAAAAATATATATGACAGAATTTGTCTATTATAAAATTTTTGCATAAATTTCGATTGTTTTAAATGAATCCAATTGAAACTTTTGCCAAGGATCAAGGAAATTATTGCGGTAGGAGAGTTAGTGGTACACTCCTATATTATATTGTAATTTACAAGGTCTCGTCAATAAACAGCTTATTACGTAAATATATACACGCAATACACGTGCGTATTTTTCAATTCAAGAACAGTAGCGACAACAATGACAAAGTATTAAGGGGGAAAAACAAATATTTGTTTTAATTACGATCCGTTTTTGCCTTGATCAAGAGACAAATCGATTAAATAACAATTTTTTGACGTTTCAAAATTGAAATTGGCACCGTTCTTCCTGTAGTGTTTTTAATTGCCAAGGTTAATGTCGGCCACGAAAATTGTTAAAAAAGTTTCGGTGTTGTTGTTGTCGTCAAAACCCACACACAAACACACCTTTAATTATTATAAAAATACAGGTTGAAATCAGTGAAATTTCTAATCGCTCGTGTGTGTTCGTATTTTTGCTTATTGCAGTAAGGCGAAACTGACGCAATATCCTTGGCCCCCGTCGTATCGGCACACACTAACACACCGTTAAAGGTTCCGTTTTTGGCAACAACAATTCGTGCAAAACACACACCGTTATAGCAGGATTTTTTCAAACTTGCCTCGTGTCTATATAATGTTAATGACACTAATCGATGATAATCATTGGAAATTCATCTAAAAATAGATAACGAAGGGTGGCTACAAACACAAGAAAAAATTGTGGGGTTGATGATGCGGCATAAAAAACAAATCCAACATGTGTTTGTTCTAATCATAGCCCACCACGAGTTTCTTTTTTTGTTGATTCTTTGAAATCGGAAAAAGGGTGAACGTACCTTACGTGAGCCTCGATAGCCTCGCAGGTGTTGGTAATTTTCAAACAGCTAGGCCATGTGCACTGGAATACAATACGTGTAAGATTCTGTAACAGACAAGAAAAAAATTTAGGGGTTGTAGACATTGTAAATATAGTAGGCGGCAGGTGTTATTCTGTTTATTTTTTCTCCTTCAAGTCTATGGTCATTGACACAAGACGGGAACGAACTGGTCCCCCTTTTCGAAAATTCTTTACAATACCAACAGGTAGTTTAAGGGGTGGTCTTTTATATTATCTAGATTAACATGTATCGGAATTATTAACTAGTTATTCTTGATAAAGAATAACGAAATAGGGGTGGTTAATCATTGTTGTGATACGTCATTTCGTTGCAAATTTCCAAACAAAGAACGTCATTATCATTAACATCAGTGTTCCAATGGTGGAGGCGGTGGAGGAGGATGTGGTAGGCCAGGAGTTTGTGTTGGTGTTATCCTTGTCTGTAGCTAAAAAAACAGGATCGAACCAGCAGCACCAGCAGTTGTTCGTATGATGACGTCGTTACTAAACATGTCCGTAGAAAAGGTGGTGGATCGATATTGTTTACCAGAATAGTACAAGTTAGATAAAGATAGGGAATCGCTGCCACGTGCATGCCGCCCCTGAACGCAGCAGCAAAGGACAAGGCTTTAAGGATCAAAGTTGATCGAATCCTTTGTCCTTGGCCTGCTGGAGTAACACTACGTTATATCGCCCAAAAAAATATTTAAAAAATCCAACCCACCCTCAACGGATTAACATCGATGATAATTTAAGGGGAAAATTATCAAAGAGCCGTAAAAACATTGTTTATCAAATTTTTATTTCAATACTTATCGATTTTGTGGTTCAAGTAGGGTACACAATTACAACAAAATAAGGATTTCCTGTAAACAAAATTACCTAGAAAACAAGTTGTTTTTCTTTGTTATTAATATTTTTTCTAGATAAACCCACAATCGGTCTAAACAGGCTGATTCACAATTATAACCGGATATTATTGTGCAATAATCTCCAATTTATTCAATTTTTCCACAAAAAACCGCTGTCGTATAAAAAAAAGTGGAATCCATCGAAAATTGGCTTTAAATTGATGATTTCCTAAATTCTTGAAAAAGCTCCTTTCCCTAGACAGACTGTATAACAGTATTCCACCTCGCAGTTGGTCATGCTTTTGTTAGGTAGTGTCGTAGCTTTGTTCGGCTACTTAAAAATAGCATCCAATGGTATTCTTTAACTTTCGGCGTCTTTTATATGATGGAATCGTGGAGTGTAACAGGAAATCTGTTCAAGTTAGAGAATACCAGTGGTTAAAAAACTTTAATTGTAGTGAAGAATGAAGTAATCTACGACTATACGCAACCAAATCATGGCCAATCTGTATTTAAATAAAGAATTTTAAGTTTAACATTGGAAATCTTGAAATTTGATTACAGTTCAAAACAATATCGAAAATCAACGATGTTAGAGCATAGGTCAGATTATCAAAGCCCTTTCAATTTTACGATAATCAACAATTGCAATAAAAATCTACTCATTGATTTAAAATTAAAATCGAGTAGTTAAAATAATTTTTTTGGGGAAAAGCCTCAATTGTGGATCACCTGTAGATCAAGGGTGTACAGACTTTTTAAGATCAAGGGCCAAATAGATCTACGGTAACATGTCGGCGCCGCCAAAAAACCTGTTTTATTTTTACAAATTAATATCGTTACAAATAATGAAGAATAACTGCAAATAATACATAATGAGACGGGCCGTTATCAATTGAACGGAGGGCCGCATGCGGCCCGCGGCCCGTGGTCTGTGCATCCATGCTGTAGATGAACATATTCTACAATACAGTTAATGGAATTGATAGAAATGGCGTCGTCTGAATGGGGGGCATTAGCGCCGTATAATTAACCGAAAACCTCTTCCGGCTACAATTGGAAAATGCAAAAGAAACTCGTCTGGTTTTTCCGATAAAAGCAGTTTCTCAAATTGTACCATCTGTTAAACAACACGGATTATTGTAATTTGATACGATTAATTCTATAATTTTTTCTCCATTTGACAAGTTTAATGTCAGGGTTGCTTTTCGGTCGACAATTCAACAACCCGGCCTGACAATGACCCGATTTTTTCCAACCGATAATTTATTAAAAGCAATTCTTATTGTTGTTATTGTTGTTTAAATCAACACAACGTTGAATGATTTTGCAATTCCTGTTTGTGAGACTGATGAATTGCCAATTTCCTCGATAAATGGTTTGATGATAAATATGAAATTATTTTGCTGAGGACGACGACAATATGCAAATCTACGACCTAGGTCATCATCGGCATCATCATCAATAAAATTTCGATAAAATTTTGCAAACGGAATTTCTCAAAATTCAATTGATAAAAGTTTAAACTTTAGAGGGTAATAAATAATGAACGATTGGAATTTTCCGACAATTAGCTCAACAATCACCGATATAGATTTTAGATAATAATACCAAGTTAGATTTGGCAGCCTTATTGGGCTGTTGAAATAACAATCTCGATTCCAGCCGGCTCCAGGTGTATGACCGGCGACTACCATCCGATCTTCTAACTTCTTTTCTATGTATGAAAGTGTACATCGTCTCCTTGTTGTTGTTGTTGTCGTCGTCGTCGTCGTCGTCGTTATTAGAGACATACACGTGGGGTGTTGCACTGCATTCAACCAGTGTCGGAGCCCTATTGCGATGTAAACATTGCGAGTTCAATGACCCTCCATCTTTTATATACACACACATACACCAAGTCCCCACCGAACTATCTAAATAACAGCCCCCCATACCCTTCAACATACAGACAGTAGTATACTACATCGTAGAGACAAAGATATCTTCTTTGTGATTCTGTATGTTTTATTTTTTTATAAAATCCTATTAAATGGGCAATTATTGGAAAAATATTAGGAGAAATTGGTATAACTGTATTGTAGAAAAAGATAACGAGGCACGTGTCCTTGACCTCTTATCATTGATTCTCCAATAAATTACGTCTCTCTTTACAAATTCTGCTACTGATTCCGTTATGATCATGTTGTTATTGATGATGACGATGATGTTTATTTCATTTTTTCGGATAAAACGTGACAGACGACGACATCATGAATCGCACATTATTTCCATCTCCTTCTGTTTTCTTTTGTTTACTCATAAACGTACTATATCTAAATAGTAGTAGGTGTGAGTAAAATGTACGAAAGGGAAATGAACTTGAATTTCGATTGTTATTCGTCATTTCAAAAAAAAAATCGCTAATAATTTTCGAAAAATCAACAACAAAACCAGTAGCCTGTGGTTTTTCCTTTGTTTACGCGCATACAGGTAGTTTAAATGATACATAGACGGCGTATAAAAGACAAAGTAAACAAACAAAAGACAAATCATTGGACACTTTGATTTGAATCATTTGTTTGGAATTTGTCTCGATTAGTATACAAAGAACTAAAAGGAAAATAATGAAAATTACTAAGAAACAATGACGAATTCTTATCAATTTCCTTATGATGACGATAATGATCGACATATCCGTTTCGTAATTTATCTTTATCTCTATTTGTCTCTATCTCTATTAGTCTTTGTTTTATTGTTTTATAGATACCTACGATTAGAGTTGACAGATCCAGTTGTCATTGACCTTTGGATTTTCTGTAATTTTCATTGGAAAATTGAGGGTTTTGCACGATGATGATGTTAATGTTGTTGGTTGGTGGTGGCGCGCCAGCTTTTATAATATTGAAGGTCGCTGACTTTGTGGATTCTGATGAATCCACGCACACACACACTCAGTAGATTGGGTTGTTGACCTGAAGCCGTTCTGGCCAAGGGTAAATCAGGTCTTTTTTTTGGCGCTTTGACAATGCTGTTGTTGTTGTTGTTATTGTATGGGATTTTCTAAGATTTCTTCTCTATCAAACAACAACAACAACAACTAAAGATGACCTTGTTTCATTCTATCTAAATGTAATAAGTATAATATTGGGGGAGTGATAAATAAACGACACAACTGAAATGGAATTAAAATTGAAAGTACACATAATCGAATGATAGTAGAACAATAATAAACGACCTTTGATAATCGGTTTCACTGATCGAGATCACTTTCACTGGTCGTAAAGTAACGACGACTAGGAAAAAAAATACAAGAAAACTTCAACCAAATATCAAAACTAGAAAGTGACGAATTTGTCAATCGAAATCCGCAAAAAAGCAAATAAAGCAGAACAGATATTTAATTAAACAATTAATTAAAATTGTTGATTTAAAGCTTGAGTAAATTCTGATTAAATAGAGCAAATCTTTTTGTAAGTATGCAATTAAATCATGAGAATTTTTGTGAAAGTCTATGGATTTTCACTGAATTCTTCCACAATTATAAAACGTGTAAACCGACATAAAAAACATAAAATAAAATAATACCGAGGATACGAGACGTAGAATTTCGTTTGATTATCCTTGAAACCGGCACGTGCCACTTGTCATTCAATACAACCATCGTTTAAAAAATTCAAGAAAAAAATAAATGTTCTATTATCATCTATTACAGCAATTAAACGAAATAATAATATTTGAAAATTTTATATAAATTTTTATCGACAACACGCACACATCGATGGATGGACACGAATCCGAAATGGGATCAGCGCGAATCATGTGCACACGTGCCAACGAAACTTGCGTCGTATAAACTTTGGAAACTGCATTCATCATGTTTCGTATTTGAATGATGATGATGATACTACACGACCTTCATCAATAATTGTTGTTTATTGTTCCAATAGCCTTGTAGATGTTTTAATTTTAATTTATTAAAAAAAACGGTAGTATTTCAAATCAATCCGGCCGGTATTTACGACTGCGCCTAAGTCTACACCCGTCACTTTGCAATTACGTAATCATTACTATTATTATCACTATCATTATTATTGTTGCCAATTGTTTTGCCAGATGACGTTATTATTATTTTGTAAAAATATTTCTCTTACACATCTCCGTATGTAGAAGCGATTGGAAAATTGAAAATCTAATATAGCGAATGGTAAATTATTCAAAATTTAACCGAAAAAAACCATTATGTGAATGAAACCAAAATTGTTACTTTCACCGCACACAATCGGACACACATAAAATTCGTTATAAATAATTTAATTGGTGGATTTTTGCGTTATTATAGAAATCTAATTCTAGGCGATGATCCAACCACTTAGACGTAGATAAGAGAATCAAAATCGAAATTTTACGCTTTCTAATTATTATCGAGTTATAAATTTCCTATTATTTAAATAAATAAACACTCATAAAGTTAGCGCTGACGATTTCCTCATTCCAAACGCTAACTCTAACGTTGAAATTTATATTAGAAAATTATCAGCCCTTTTGGTTGGGTCAAAATTAAAATTAAATTATAAATTGATATTATCTTGTTTCGATTATTATTATAATTAATAAAAGTTGAATTATTTACGGTAAAATTTTGAGAAACTAATAGACTGGCAAGATAATTACCGGTTACTATAGCAACCGTTTAGATAGAGCGGTCATTATGGATTCGCAGAATTGCGGCAATTTCGAAAAATTTCAGTTTCCTTGAAATTTTTCCAATTTGTTTGGAACAATGCAAAAAAAGGTCGTTAATTAATAAATAATGGCTGAATTCTTTGCTTTTAATTATTCAACAAGAATAATTATAATCAACATTAAAAAAAAAAACAAAAACAAACAACACTATTCATATTAAATACTAATAAATCGATATTGGAGATTTTCAAGTGTAATTTACATGTTTATAACAAAGGCCAGAGAAGGTCATTGAAAATTGAAAGTCACCTCCTTTGCTTGTTAAAAGTTGAAATTTCATTAATTTGATTGCTAAATGTTTAATAAATTTCGTTTCTCTTTGAATTCTCGATTGGAATAATTGGCAATTTTTCTCGCTTTGTTTAAGTAAATTTACCCTTGTTTCAATGATTTTTTGCACAATACCAAACCGCCTACGCTTTAATAGATTTAGAAAGAACCATCGAAATAAAAATTGACACTTATTGTTTCGTAAATTGTAATATTTACACATTCACCTACATGCAGTAAATATCACATGAAGGTTAATAGAAATACTTCAATTCTACACCGGTTTTATTTATTTACTTATTTATTTATGAATTTTATAAATAAATAAATGAATAAATTAGCAATTTTCGGTATTTTCTCTGCTTTGGTAAATTCGTGTGGTCAACAATCACCGTTACATTTTTACGTCTTGTGTTTTAGTTTATGACAATTACCTTTTTCTTTCTTGGCAGTTCATCTAGATAATCCATAACAATACCCTCATCTGATACCGAACTGGACGATAATTGTATGGTTGATTGTAATGGTGAATATTCACGTGGTGGTGGTGATGGTGTCGAACGATAAGACGCCGAACTGCTACCTATACTGCTATCAGGGGATGTACTCAACCATTTTAAACCTACACACATACAAATTACATATTTATTACATTGAAAAAAAGAGGAGAAAACAAGATTTTTAAACTGTTTCAAATCAATTATTGATAATTTCCATAAATTAACACGTGTTTACTTTACAAAACCATAGCAATTAACATAACGTGTTTTAGTTAGCCACACGTGCATTATCTGTGCAGCCATATCAACAAACATATGTTTGATTTTCTTTTGTTTTCAATCTATACTAATTAATTCTAATGTTGTTGTTTTTTTGACTGAATTTTGGGCGTATTACAATTAAGAATACAATCGCGTGACCAGACTCGACTATTACCTTGGCCAAGAATCCAATTCAAGTCCAAGGAGGAAAATTCAATAATTGCCCTTAACAACATTAACAACAAAAATCTAAATATTGTAATTAAGCAAAACTGAAGATTCATTCAAGTTTCGCAACAATGATGACGTCGCCGCATTTCGCCATTCACCTAGTCCTCTATACAAAAGTTGGCAAGTTGTCTGAAGGTAACTGGGTTACTTGTCTCTACTGCTCTAATAGTAGCAGTACTAGTAGTAGGATTTTGGCTACTTTCAATTCGTTATATTGAGAATTGAGTAGAAGAAAGTCTGGATATAGTCGGATTAGTTGTCATTGGTTAACTTGTCTGATTATGGGAATAAATAAATAATATTGTCGGTTTGGTTGTGATTGATCAACTTTGCTTACCGTTGAAATTCGGCGAATGCGGCGAACATGATAGACTCATCAATACTAAAGCGGCACTACACTCGTCCATTTGTGTATCTTTGAGATCATCTTGACTGTTACTGGGTCGACGTTTACGTGATCTATAACAAATAAGACAAATAGGTCATTAATGATAATAGACAACAAATATAGACAGATGTTTGAATAGAGATTAGAGAAAATGGATATTTAATGAGAATTTCGACTAGTTTGTAATGACGTGAAATTGAGAGGAAAACCCACCTTCTTGTGTGGAATTAAAATTGCGTAAACCATTTCCGGTTTAATATCTATCGACGTCTCCGAAAATTCTCTAAAGCCTCCTGATAAGATAGAAAAAAAGTCGAAAACTCTACCAAACAACAAACAATAAAAAAAAGTGAATGTGGTCTATATGAGGGGAAAATATTCGATTAAAATGTCACTAAATGGCCTCAATTTGCTGCTTTAGACAAGGTCAGTGACGACGACAACGACAGTAAATGGTTCGTTTTCATAAATTCTAAATTAAAGGAAATAGAAAAAATTTGTAATTTTTATAGAGAACGTACCCAAGGTGGACGGAAGGCGCCGGTACATCGATCGTATGCGATGCTGTACGTTTTCTATCGTTTGCCATATCGGCTAAACGGGCGAAATCCGTATCTTGATCGGCTAAACGTGCCGATTTCCTCGATTCCAACAAACGGACCTCATCCAAACGCTTTTGTACCTCGAAAGGTGCCTGAAATTAAAAAAAAGATGGTCAATAATTGAACAATACCGAGAAATGTCATTATCACACAAACATACACTCACATAAATAATAAAACAAAAATTGCATTCTATTTTTAGATTGCAAAACATAATCGAAATGCAATAAAAGTGCAATACACTTTTGATGGTTATTGTTCGAATAATCAATTTAGAAGGATTGTTTGATTGCATCATTGGAGAGTGTTTTTCTCGTTCGTTCTTATCCGAACGAAATTTTTCAAAACAGATTCTCTTGGGAAAATTTATTTTATAAATAAAGAAGTGCTCTGACCTACATTTCTAATCCCATCGCTATATCAACAACATCATCTGTTGCTTCTCTATTATAAAACATCTCTGATTTGGTCGTAATTACAATACTTTAAGAAATTTGGAAAGGGGTAGATTTTCGTTGGACGCTCGTTGATTTCTAAAAAATAATCAACCCAATGTATGTCATAACAAAGACGGTTACAAGAGCGGAGGTGGATGAGTCAAAAATTTTTGACATCACCCAAAAATTGGCTCATGATCAAAATAACAGAGACGAGATTTCACTGTCGATTAATGTTGTTGTTTTGATTCGTTTTTATCAATCGCGATCGTCGCCGTATTTGGTCTTAATTAGTATTTACGATTGCAATTTTTTGTTTGCAAAATTTACAGTAAACTAACTGTATTACAGGGGATAGGTCACGGTTTATTTCCAACGATTTATTATACAATATCGATGTTTTTTATCGATTTTATTGTTAGAAATCTGGGTTAATCGCAATTATCGATCAATTGTTCGCTTGCCGTTTTGATTATATTGCTCGTTCTCTCTCTTTTTGTTTATTGACAAGTTTTCGGATCGAAGGGAGAAACGTTCAGCTCATTCTACCACTACTAGCTCGTGCAGCAGTAGCGCACACCGCCGCCTCCAATCTAAAATGGGCCACGAACTGGCCCAGAAAACCAGGGCAAAGCTTCCAATACAAACGCAAAGGGAACGACAAACTTGCATGTGTGTGTACACATTTATATCCATAGATATAGTAGAGAGAGGAGATCCGACCTTATTCTAGCGTCATCATCGACCTGCGACCTAGTTTCGTTTTTGGGTAAATGTGACTAGCACTATCATCATTATTATTATTACAACCACTACCATAAAGTATTGATGCCGTAATTGCAACTGTCCCATTTTTAGTAGAAATATTTATTTAATCAAGTCATGATGGCATACTGACACGGTTTAAAATTAGCATCAGTTGTTTTTGTTGTTTGTTGTTGTTATTATTGTTGTAATACACGCCGTGTTGGCGTTTATCTTAACGACGATAATAATAACAAGAATAATAATAGAATGAGATAGATAGATTTGGGTAATTTCAAATTACACAATAATATAATGGAGGCCGATTTATTGGAGGGAGATGGCGATAATTATTGTAGGAGTAGGATGATGGTTTCTAGTGAGATTTTTTGCAATACAAATCCCACTTGTTGTTGTTGTATGGAAACTATTTTGAGATCAATTAACAAACCACCCTGTTTTCGAATGGATTTGTCAGATTTCAGTAGCGATCGATGCGTTGTTGGTTAGACGAAATCCCGGTCATGGTTCGAATTGTTCGATCCTGGCAAGCACAACCTGACCTTGCCTAGGCCGTCCTTAATTACGTCCATTTTCCTATTTCAACAATTGAATTATAATTAATTGAATCTGCCACACCTAAGCACGATTTAAATGAATAAAATAAACATGAAGATTCTAAAACAAATCTTGTTCAACTATTACAGGTTGATTGAGGATCAGGTTACATCGTATTATAACAACAACAAGTGGAGGACTTTCACAACTTTCCCTCTTACTTTCACAAAAATATTGCCAATCATTGTTATTAGTGAAAAGTCTCCAATGTTGTTGATAAAATATTCAAGAAAAACATTGATTTTTCCTTTCTAAAATCCGAAATTGTACGCAAAAATTCGAATCCAGTGCAAATAAAATCGTATTCAAAATTCATTACAACTTTCTTAACTGTAAATTTCACGCATTCTTGCACACACGGTATTGTTAGTAGAATTGTAGAGGGGTAAGAAAAATCGTCTATAACTGTTACGAAATTCCGAAACTATACCACATATCCCATCCAAATTGGTACAGGTCTACGATTTTGTATTATAACAAAAATTGATGTTTTTATTGGGACACAGTGTAGATTAGTCGAGAGAGAAAGGTATCATGATCGACCTCAAGACAGGTTGATTCCTTGTGCCGTTTTTTCGTCTTCTATTTCTCTCTATTTCATTCGTGTTTAATTGCGAAATATTTCCCAACCGTTCTAACAGTAACAGTTGAAGAAATATTTATGATGGCGACGATTATCGCGGCACGTTCACCAGTGAAGACCTGGCCTAATTATGGAAAGTGTGTTGGACCGTTAAATGTTGCACCAACAACAACAGCAACATTAAAAAAAATACTTACATTTTCACCTTTTATTTATTTATTTTATGTGTTAAATGTAAAAAGTAAATAACTGCATTGAATAGGAAAAAAATCAAGTTTATACGCGCTTTAACGGATCGAAAAGTAGGACTCGCAACCAAACACGGACACCAAGAAGGAAATCATGATAACTGTAAAATAGCAAGGACCGCCTTCTGGCTGGCCGTTGTTGTTGTTGTTGTTTGTTGTTAATATTACCGATTCGGCATTTAAACATTCATAAGTCATAATTACAGACAAGTAGGCCTTGGTGTTGGACGAAAATTCAATTAGTTCTCTATGAAAAACAAATTTCTCTCATCATCATAGCCGCCTAATCCTGTTTTCTTCTAATAATTTTGCAAAATTTTTAGAAATTCAATTAGTAATCGTCTATACTAAAGAATTTTGCGTGTGTGTGTTGACTATAATTGGCAAATTTATGCTTGTTTAACCTCGTTATTATAGCGAAGGAAATTTATGGAAAACCCCCAAAATCGGTGTCACAACTTGACCTAAATACCTTCAATACGCACATTTTCCTTGTTTAAACAAAAAAAAAAACTATTGACTCAAACGATGACGACATGACTTTGACGATTTTACAATCGTATTTTAGATAACAATAACGTCAGTTATTTTCGGGGAAATACCGGAATTTTTCCAAATACAACCCGATATAAATTTGTTTATATGAGTGACGTCACACGGATGCAATTATTACAAATACATGTTAACATCGTTGCATACTATACAAGCTAGACAAAGATAGATTGTTACGAATTTCCGTACATGCGCACTTATTCATAAATTTTCTTTCTTCAATTATACCTATATCGTCCATATTAATATCTCTATATTAACTACAAGATAATTGTTAATAAATTGTATTGACCTACTAGATTTTTGTGGGTACACTCTTCTTAGACAAACATAAACACACGCGCGCGTTTTGTTTTATTGGGATGCGACGCAGTTGAACAAAGTATGCCATGAAAAACAAAAACAGAATTGATATATAGCGAAATAATAATTGCTATGGTCTGAGGACGATTATCTACGTAGTCGATGACGTAAATTTCGTTGTTTTTTCGCTGTTGTTATTTCTGAGAATCTTTGATTTATACAACAAATAAAATAGAATGAAAAACAATAAAATCAACTCACCTCAGTTCCTGGTGGATGTATTCTGATGATGACTTCATCTCGATCAAGATGGTGTTTGCAAACCTCACCGCAAACTTCACGTCCATTATAAGTAACATAACATTTCTGTTCAGCGACTAATTCTAAATCTAGAACCGATTGAAAACCGGGCCCAATTAAGTCCATTTCGAAGAATTCAGCTGTTGTGCGGCCCAAATTGCCTTGACGTGAATCAAAACGTACTGTATACCGTGTATTTGGTGTTAAATTTATACAATTATTATTCTCAATATAATTAGCTGGCGTTTTAACAGCTTGTATAACACCGGAATAATATTTACCACCTTCACCAGGAGCACAAACTCGTGTACCGATTATTGAACGTTTCGCTAAACGCTTCCCCGTCGACATTATTTTGAATTTTCTACGTTAATTGAAATCTATTGGTAGTAAAATGTGCGAATATCGCAAAGTTTAATTGTCTTTGGAAAACTGTAGGAAATTTCGCGCAAATTTCAAATGTTCATCAATAAAACTATACACATTTAAAATAAAATCAATGTAATTCAAACACATAATTTTGCAATTAATTATCGAAAGACTACAAATTCAACGATATAATAGAGCCGTATAGTAAGCTTTGTACTGTGCCACTATAAACAGTTGAATGCCGACTGGCTGAGCCTTTGCCGGCCGGCTAGCGTAACAACAGCTGATCGCTGACACACCACTCTAATCTATCCATCTCTTATTTTCTACATGTACAAAACAAAGACAATTGTATATGCCGTAGATTTCGATTGGGTACAGACAAACATAGCGGCCCGGCCACAGCTGATGATAACAACAAAACCATGTGACTTCTATAGAAGACATTGATTGGTTGAATGATTTGACCTACATAGAACTATTGGCCAATATGATGATGGAGTAGGGAAAGGTCACAAAGCTGAATATTTTGTATATATCTATCTTGTTCTAACACAAGTGAAAATTCCCTTTTCTTATACACGTGTACAAATGGGTGGTTGATGTATATACAGGGGTGGAATTGCAATAAATTTCACCTGCTAGATTCCTTCTTCTTTGAATGTATAATTGTTTAGTTACAGTTAAACGCATTAGAATGAAACGTAACGATTGTGGAGAATGTGTTGTGGAGGAGGAACGGAGAGGAAAATTGGCATAATTATTCGGTTACGTAATACACAGGACCTTGTTCAACCCTCAAGGACAATGTGGACGATCAATGTTTGAAATTTGAAGATCAACAAAACCAATAAAAAAAAACAATCGCAACCGATTTATTTTTAATCACGGTCATGAATGAAAACGAAGAAAATCGCTTATCATCTAGGAGAATGACGTCAACTGTATTAGTGAACGGGAATTTCTTTTCACATATTGGGAATTTTCGATTTTACTGAAATTATTTGGAGAGTAAGGGAATTTTCCTGGTGGTTTCCCCTACGTAATTATTGTTTGCGCTTGAAAAATTACAGATTGGGAAAAATCGATTTTAATTATTGTTAGTTTGGAGAGATACAGAGGAAACCTTGGACTAACATACTAGTTTTGTAATATTGCCAACCTTGATATTACAAATTTGTATGTGCGTGTGAATACAGGATGATCCAGTATTGTAGACCATTTAAAATATAGGAAGTTGGCGAAACTCTTTTATTGCAGGGTGTTAAAGCTATTTGAGCTCAAAGTTGGCTATGTTTTTATTTTGAAGTGTCGTAGATTGGTTGATACTTGATTAAATTTGACATTTGCCAAACGGCCGGATAGAGCTACGACTTTCCGTTATGACAGACACAACCAGATTAGCTGAAATACCCTCGTACGATCAATTCAAGATATTTTAAAGATATCTCGAATTTTTAGTAAAATTTGCAATTTGTATTAAAAAAATTCATATCTCAAGGGCTATTGTTACTAAAACATTGATAGTTTAATATTATTTAGATATCTAGCTAAAACAACGCACTTTCTATTGTTATTACAAGTCATTCGTCAAAACGAAAATTAACGTTTTATTTTGACGTAATTTTCAATCTGATTTATTTTAAAATTGGCCAAAAAATTATAATTTCAATTGACTGTATTAATAAAAATTGTAGCAAGCTGTTTTAGCTAGTTAAATTGCAAATTTTGAACTTTTGACTGATCTAATTTGCTTTTTTATTGGGTGCTGTAGAGGTCAGAAATTCGAAATATCTCAAAATGTTCCAATTTCAACTATCGTTACTTCACAAAGTCTTCAAATGTAATAAAATTTTCCTCAACTGCGACTTTGTGAGCGTAGGTCCGTTTCTTATTTCAGCCGCTTGTCGGCAAGTTAGATTACTGTTTGAGTTACCTGCCAAGGTATATTATGGTAGTTAAATATTGTCGTAGATTGATTCATATTTTATTTGACATTTCTCCAAAGCCTACTAGAATTGTCAGCAATTTACTGCGTTATAGACGATCCTAGCCGATCATCCTGTATATGTGTAACAGAAAGAGACAGATATAAATTGAAACTTCCGGACTTACTTATCAAGAAGCAAAAACTAATAATAGCAGTAATAAATCAGAGTTTCACTATTTTTCAACGTTTATAATTAAAATTACCAACATAATATACTGTTAGTTATTCTAAATTAATAACGTTTTTGTCTTTATCTTATGATATTATGGGTAGTCTTCGAAAATTGGGTAACGGGTCGAACGGTACCCAAAGTGTGTATTCAATCATAGATAAGAATTACAATAATTATTATAGAAAAACTATCAAGAAAAAATCGAAATTATTGATATTACTGCATTTATTATTAACAAAAAAATCTACACGTGTTGTCATTGAAATGATGTTGACGTTGATTATTATTATTATTATTTTTAAATAAAACTACGAAAACTGTTGGCAGACTGGCCGGCAGCACGATATGTCCATGATATCTACACTGTCATGTGGGTAAAGCAAACGTGTTGTTTATATCAGTTTTTTTCCAATTGCATTTCACTTATAATTTTTCAATTTGGCAATTGACGTCATACTACTATCATTGTTGTCGTCGTCATTGTCCAAAAAAAAACAACAACAACAACAACAACAATTCTATGACATTGAAACACCGATTATTGCAAACAACACCTACGTACGTATGTGCAAACTTATAACAGCAATAAAAACAAAACAAAAAAACGCGTACACATTGTAACAGTTTATCATAACAATTATTATTTGTATGTGCATAAAGTGCAATACACGTGCCCGTAAACATTAATTGTTTTCGTTTTGTTTCTGTTTCATTGACGATTTGTTTAAATACGAAACGTGCGTTGTTATAATTGTTGTTGTTGTATAGACATTGAATTAATTGGCTTGATATCCGGTACGATCCGATCCGATCGAATCGAATCGAGTTCAAACACCACAAGGTGTATAAGGCACTGTGTGTTGGTCACCTATGTCGTAGTTTGATTCACACTTTACTAAATTTGACAATTTTTATATGTCCGAACAAAGCTGCAACACTACGCAATCATAGCCTACTGCCAAATTCCGCTGTACACTCTGTACAATTCAATACAGGAAGTTCACAATTTAATTATGATTATTATCCTTGATATTTTTTAATGACCCTTAAAGTTTTTGTCTGTCTGTCTACCTCATTTTAATTGATTTATTTATTTGTTTGTTTATGAATTTTAGCGTAGAAACTACCGAATAGAGCCGGTGGCGGAAAGAGTTCCTGTATTTATTAACTTCCCCGACCAGAGGGTAGGGAAGTTATTAGTTTCGGACCAAAATTTCGAATTCGAGATTTCACCAGATCTTTACGTTTTGAGGTCCCCTGAACACGTTTTTGAAGTTTTTAGCATGATGTCCGTGTGTGTGTGTGTGTGTGTGTGTGTGTGTGTGTGTGTGTGTGTGTGTGTGGTGTGTGTGTGTGTGTGTGTGTGTGTGTGTGAGTCTGTCGGTTCTCCAACGATTACTCAAAAACGGTTTAACCGATTGAGTTCAAATTTGATCAGCACAAACTATTTGGTGGCCGTTCGAGTTGATTAGTTTTTGGTGCCAATCGGACCACGGGGGTGGAAGGGGGAGGGGGTTGATTAAAAAAAATTCAAGATAACATATTAATTTGATATCACCAATCGAAAGGGCATGTGCTTTTATGTCTAAAACGATACCCGTCATGTGCGATGTTCTTTTCTTTTTTTAAATAGGGGCACAAAATTGGCAAAATAGTCTAGTCAACCAATTCAAATATGCCGCCTTCTATCAGGGATCGGTTGCCATAGAAAAGAGTTGTTGTTCACGATTCAATTGCGAAATTTTGAAATGACAGTTTAGAAGGTTATCCAACATAATTTTTAAAGCGTAGCAAAATTTATAACGGTAGTTTATAAAGACAGAATGATATCTACTGTTGGTATCACTGGAGGCATAAAATCCTATGCGTTTGTTTACATTCTTCTGTCATTTTTGAAACAACCTCAGAATATTTGTTTTCAAGCGGGTTTTGTGTTTCGGTTAGCGCGTTTTTAAATATGTTTTAAAATAATATAAATTTTGATTTCTCCTAAAAAAGAAATGTATATTCCCTCGACAATTCAATCTATATGATTTGAATTTTTCCATGTTTTTGTTGGGACTACCGTACTACTTTTTATTCCGCGCTCAAATGACAGTTCTGTCGTTCTGTCAAAATTTCGCAATTGAATTGTGAATCGAATTGTAAGAAAGTCGAACTGAAAAGTCTGTGTGTGGAATCACCGATTAGTGAACAGAGTTTTTGTTGACGAGATGCTGGTTCCTCATTGAATTTTTCGGTGGTTGTGAGATAGCCACGGTTCTCGATTCCCGATTTTGATTTTTATAGTAAGTTAGTTTTTTTTTTTTAATAAAGTATCTCCAATAGAAAAAATAGTATACAAAACTCGTGCTACGGTACTCGTTTTTTTTAAAAAACTCGGACTCGTGTCGGGAAGTTATTAGGCCGGTTCATAGATTCGGCCCCTTTCAAATTTTTTTTTTTAATAATAACATTAATCGTTACGAAATATTTGAAACTATCTCTTTATCGAGCTAATAATTTTACAATACTATTACTATAGGTGAAAGCTATTATGAATATTCATTCGAGACAATTATCAACATCTCTATCTGCATTCCTGCATCCGCAAATTTAGCGTTTTGATCTGTTTGGCAATGGTGCAAAATTGGCTTCCATTATTGTTTTAGTTGAGGTTAGAATCCAATCTATAATAAGACCAAGGCCTGCTAGATTTCTCAACATTTTGCTGTATTACAGACTGATCATTTCACTAAATTGAAACTTTGAAAAAGTGCAAATTGCGCACAAAGAGAAATAGCGACACGATTTGGTATTCCTATTGAAAAAACGGCCATCTTTTTGCTAGAGTTATTGGTGGAAAATCTCTTGCCAACTGACCAAATAATTCCAGATTTGTGTTAGTAAACAGTGCTATTACGGTAAAATTTGGAATTTAATCAAAACTTTGGTTTTTGTGACATTTTATCAAAATTAGAGGTTTATTTCTAGCGAAATGGTGGAAAATCTAGTCGGCCTTGATAAATAACGGTAACAAATTTGTTTCTCCAGAGTATACTAGTGATTTTAGTACCATCAGTACTGCTATTATCATAAAATAACGATCAAGATCCAGATATAAGTAATAGAAAATAACGAAACAATACATTCGCAGAATATTAAAATAATTAATGTAAGTAGATCAGAATTGTTGATTTTAATAAGCAGAAATTTCGAAGGTTAATTAAATTAAATTCACCATCCAAAAAATAATACAAACAAACAAATAGTGGTTGCTCAACGATTGTCATTTTTCGAAATTTACCCATAAACATTCTAAATCAAATAATATAAAAAAATTGGGTGGAAAAAGGCAAAATAACAAATAGATAGGTCTATAAGTGAAAGTGAAAGTTAACTAAATACCAATCCGACTGTTTTTACATGAAGTATTATAAATGATCACACAATCATTTTGCGATAATAATTTACCTTTTGGTAATTAATGGAATCGAAGAAAAAACCAGAAATCGTACATGGATCTGTATGTTTTTTTAATGGTCATTTTTATTTTGATTAAAACAACCACAATGATAAAAGGGACGAAACGATAAGAGCTAAATACGTTAATGACAGAAAGCCACAATCTCGATGGATCTTAATGATTATTGATAATGACGATTTATTTTTATTTTTATGGATAAATAAGTAGAAATGTTGTTATTTATACATAAATTTGCCATGTTGATAATTTGCAACAAAATAACAACATGTTTACAACAAAATAACAATTCGTTATTAAAATCGTTGGGTACAATACGAAATTTTAATGTTTATTGTTGTTTACGCTATAATTTTAATTGTAATGTTTATCAATTATTTATTTATTTAGTTTTGTTGCTTATTTAATCAGTAATGATGAGGAAATAGTCGAGTTAAAATAATACTTAAAAAAACGAACAAATCGAAATAAAAATTACAGTTAAATTTAAAGTTACTGACCTTTTAGTATTGTTGTTATTATTATTATTCCAATCGACCATTATTATTACAGTTCTTATCAATGGATTTATTGAAAATTGTTTGAAAATCATTGGAAATTCAGAAGCTATTTTCTTATCAAAACAAATACCGGTAACAACAATAAAACACGAGTTAATAGACTAATATTAGATTACATCTCCAATAAATTCAACAACTTGACTGTTCGAGTCAAGTTTCACGATTTCCACTTGACTTGGTGTAGATCAGTAAAGGTTAAATTTTATGTTGTTTACAAATAGTCGTCAGCCAACTGACATTTCCCTAAACTGTCTGTTGGAAAAGAAAATCATTAATTATTCCTGTTTTTGTGTGTGTGTGAAAATTATTCAAATTACATCATCGCCAAGTGTGTTTATAATTTACGTTATTTTTTTAAATTAATAATTAAATGAATATTTTGAGAGAAACTGAAGAATTTCCCCACTCGCTTCACTCTAGCCATCAACAATTCTCTTTCTTTCATTATTCAAATCAACGACACACTTACGAAATTCCAGACATAATTGGCAAGGTAACGGATAAGTGGCGGCGGTGGTGGTGGTGTGGCATTGTAATCAAATGCATTCACTCCTATGCTATTACAATAATAACGTAAAACTTTCATTTTTTTTTCGGCGTCTATTTCAAATGAAATTAGCCGAAGAGATTGTCGAAATTGCAATCGATTATTCGCAATATCTCTCGATTTATTTATGCAAATTGCACAATCCGTTGGTCTATTTTCTGATATTTTGTTAGGAAATAGAGTAGCGCACGTGTCTAGTAGATATGTGCGTGTTTTTTATACGGCAGCGGCAGTTCAACTAGAAACACTGGAAATTCCGTACAATCCATTGTTCCATTTCCTGTTATTTTCCTATGGGGTGAACTATTGTACGTGGGTATTGGCCATTGCAATTAGAAACACTGAAGGTTACAAATAATCCTTTATTTTGTAGTAGTTAGTTGAGACAGCCTGTATTAATGATCCTAAATACGAATCGGGAAGGGGAAATAATTGCAGAATCTCAAAAAAGAAAAAGTAATTTTTGCTTATTACAAACAAATTAATAGGCAAATTAATTAATAAATGTATAATGAGCAATTTATCTTTCAAAATTGTGTTGATTCTGATAAAATAATTATAGCTGATTCAAATCTATGTCGTTATACATACAGGATGAACCAAAAAGTTGGAACATTAACTTGATTGAAGTTTTTGAAATTTGGATTACAACGGTTTTTTATCTGGACTACCTTATTTTATCAACCCCCGATATGTGAAGTAATCTACCCTATTTTGTTATTTTAAAGAGAATGGTATATTTTTATTGCACATTTAGATTCTACGATAAAACTGAAGGTGACTTTGATAACATGACATGTTTCAGTGTTAATTTTTCAGTAATTTGTGCTATTTGAGTTGCAAATTTAGATTGTCTAGTAGCAATAGTGTCAGAGTTATGGATTAAATACTGTAAAATAATAAAACAACAATATTTTCTAGAGGTAGTTCAGGCGGAAAAACAGTCGTAAGCCAAATTTCAGCAATTTCTACGAAATGGAACTTGTTATACTCGAATCATTCTGTTTTTATTTTTTTGTTACAATTATTTTTTGATTGTATGTTATTTTTTCCATTCGTCTCTCTTCTGTTTCTACGTAAATAATTAGTATTGAACAGGTGTTTAGTGATTCTGTTATACTTTCTTTGTTTGGAATTCCGATCAATTACACATATCGACGAGAAAAAAGAAACAATTTCGTCATCACGTTCACGTGAAGCTATTCCGAACCGGAAAACAAACCGAAGAAACAAAGGATACCATAATTAGACAAAATCCTTTATAATACCCCCTCTGTAGCCTTGTATAATTCATCACAGATAAGGCTTTGTTTCCGTAATTATCTCGCTGATAAATCGACTCTGACTCATTTATTCCCGGATCAGGATTTTATTACGAATTAATAAAAACAGGAACAGGATAGATCATTCATTTATTGTCTTGCCCATGGGCTTGGATAAATTGGATACATCAGTCAAAAGTGAACATATTTGAATATTAAAAGACGGACATATACAAGTGGACATTTCTTACACTTCCAAATTAAATTCAAATAAAGCCAAATCCAAATTAATTGAAATTAACCAAGTTAAAGTAAATGATATGCACAGTTGTCGGTATTATAAACATGACCTGTATACAGTTCTTCTATACAGGGTGTACAACGATATTTTCCCTCGAAATTGGCTGTTTTCGTTACGTAACGTGTAGCTTGGTTCGGACACTTTACAATTAAATCAACAAAAGTCAAATTTAGTAGAATATGAACTAAACTACAAAGTCGAAGCATGGCCAACTGTGAGGTGGAATACACCCTGTATAATTATCGAGTTTTTGTCAAATTGAACAAAGGATGTTATCAGACAATGAAATAATTAAAATCAGTTATCGTTCCTTTTAAAAAATTAATAATCTAAACTGTATACACGATTCATTACAATAGGGACGAACTGATTGCGATAGATTTCGATAAATTATAAAAAATTCGTATGATTATGATGGAAATTTACAAATAGGGCATTATCTTTCAATTTCTCCAATATTATTAGTATTCTTTAGTAATTATTAGTAATTATTAATTAATATTCGTAATTATTATTCTCAATAATTATACTGGTGGTTCACTTTTCATTAAAAAGCGATTTTAAAGCTTCACTATACCTATATGCGAAATTTCTCCCATCTGTATTTAATCCTCCCCCATCTACAATTACAGGAAGTTTATCGAATAATTTCCAAAAAACCGCCACTTTATTGGCGGCAATTTCGAAAATACACCGATAAATCCCGGTCAATTTCAGTATAAATCGTTATACAAAAATTAGTCTACAAAAATATCCAATAACGAAATTAGAATCAACTGAAATTTCGGAGAAATTAAAAATAATTGGTGGCGACATCTGTGCTACACGTGGAGAATTACAATTGGTTTTCTGTTCGTTTTTTTGAAGTTATGTAAAAGCGGGAAATTTAAACAGCCAAAAACATAAAATCTCTCCAAAGTCCAAATTATCACATGCAAGTCAACAATTAATTTTTTTGTTATTGTTGTTTTATACAATTAAACGTTCATATACAGTTCTAATAGTAATGTCATTATTTAATTAATTTACAATATAAGTATATTAATATGATTCCTAAAATTTCTTTGTTTTTATTTCAATTTCAAGGGTTTTTCAAGTAAAAAAGCAATTTATCAATTCCAATGAAGCATTATTTTTGGTTTAATAAATATAGAACGTCCCAGACAGATCCACTATCGGTGATGGTTATTTTGTGTTTATCGGGTGATTTGAATCGTTGTAATTTAGGAGTTTTTGTTATTGATTTTTGGATTTTTACGAGCGATCTCTGGGCCGTTCTGTATATCGTACGATACACATGACTCGTTAATTATTTAGATATGATTCTTATGTGACACTATGTATTTGTGTGCGCGATATCTACACTTATCCATCTGTCTTCATTTCCACTTCTTTTACACTATAGATGATTTCTATTAATTTTCGTTTAATAATAAATCAGCTACATTAGTTAGTGTCTTTATTCCATTTTCTCAGCACTTTCTCAGTCCAGAATTGTTGTCAAAACGGAAAAGAATATAACGTGAATCAGTCGATACAATTTTTTTATTAATGAAAATATTGGATATAGTCTCAAGTATATTTTCCAATGATTCTCGGCGAATTTTCCATAACTATCAGTAGAGTAAATTTCACTGGAAATTATAGAAAACACACATTAATTAAGCGACGTATTGTTTATGTTTTTGTAGAATTCATGCAAAATTTGTGCAAATCTATACGAGAGAAATGGGTGATTTGTCGAGACTGATAGAAAAACAGTTAGAAAGAGAATAGCGAGATGGAAACCTACCCCTAAATTTACGTGACTGCCAATTATTATGGTTGTGTCTGAAACCAGAAGTTGGAATTTGTAAATGAATCTCAATAGAAATTCGAGGGATGATTGTAGGGAATGACGGGTGACAATGCTACAATCATACCTAATATGGAAGTTAAGGTGCCATACAATCGTTTATAGGCGCAGATCTAGAAATGTCTGTTTTATGTCTTAATTCGTTTTTTTTTTTGCGAAATGAAAGAGTTAGTTTCTACGTGTAATAGGTGATGATAATGTGTTTTGATTCGACTAGATGATGTAAAATGTGGATGTGTTACAATTTAAGGGATTCTAAGCTAGCCATTGAATTGCGCCGTGATAGACCAAGCGATGGTAATCCACTAACCAGTGATGTAGTCCCAAATAATTTGTACCATCCTATGACGATATTACTCAAATTGAGATCGTCGAGCATAATTTGGGCAACACCCATGAACACTTTTTTGCCTTCAATGCGACCATAATCACCCCATACGGTTACCTGAAAACCAACCAAAATTGAAAACAATCCCTTTCTAAATCAACGTCAAGATTACTTGAAGAATACAGCCTTGGAAGTTTTCCCGAAAAGCCAACTGTTGCTGGTACAGAGGATCTAACGTACGTCTTGCTGTTGACGTTTTAGCTTTCGCTATACACTTCTTCCCGTTAACTAAATAGACTTTAACGTAAGGCGCTACAAAAACACGTAATTATTATCAATTTCATTTTATTAATAATTGATTTACCTGGTAGGACTTTGGAGCCGGGTCTGGCTTGTAAACCCCGAGCTCTTATCACTTCAACTTCCAAGAAACCTTTCTGATAACACAGTGACAATTGGATATCACCGAGAGCTGGGGCGCCGAGTACTTGCCGCCCAACTAATTGTCCCGGACCTAGACCATCGATGAAATCGGCTAATTGGCCACTTTCACCGGCTAATCTCAACGATGGTGACCACCTAATTAGTAAATTCACATTTATTCCTCCAATTGTAACACCAAATTAAAAATAAATTAACGCGACACAAATAATCAAAATTACTGTCTAAAACACAGCAACATCAACCCTCAACTCTATTTTCATTAATTTCATTATTTTGAAATTTCTTAAATTAAAAAATAAATAAAAGAGCAGACACAAAGATGTACATAGAGAGAGAAATAGATTAATAGATAGATAGATAGATAAACAGTTAAATAGAGAATCGGGCTAGTTTAACTAAAATACAATAAAATAATAATTAAGTCAAGGCTACGTGTCGATTTGGAGTGATTTTATTTTATTCGGTGGAGAATATTTCTGTTAATAACCGTGCTTTATAACGGTGATTCGGTGCTAAATTCTCGACCACATGCTAAATTTCATGCTAGTGTTGAATATTTAAAGAATAATGCAATACATACCAGACCAGTAGGGCAAATAACGACCATCAAAAATCAACAAAAAATCTAATATGGAGAAAAAAGCAACTAGTACCATGCAGAAATGTTATTACACCGAGAAAAAATTGTAAAGGGAGCAGCCAAGATTTGTTGATTGATATAGACCAAGATTCCATTGTGTTTTTTTTTCTCGAAATACACTCTACTTACGATGATCCTTCAGAGCTTGAGATCGAGTTGAGACTAGATGCCCTTTGGCTGCTGTCTGAAGAGCGCGCCGGTATAGCAGGGACGACTTCTTGTGAACGTTGAATACTGCTACTGGTGGATACACGTTTTCTATTGTATCCGCTGTCTGTGCCATTAAAAACATTTAAAAATTTAGACAACACCATTGGGCTTATTGGTTTTTTTTTTGATTTATTTTATTTTATTGGCAATGTAATTGATCGATTGAGTCGCCAGACAACAGAAGACAACATAGACGCCATAGAGGCTGGAAAGTTATACGGAAACAAGCATAGCTCTTTTACTAAAGTCTACATAGAAGTATCAAGCAGAACATCATAAAACAGAATAGTATAGAGACTATTGTTTGTTAATAGAACCAAACTATTACTACATAATGCAGATCTATTTACTAATTCTTTTTGTAATACTATGTGACAGCCTTTCGGTTAGTTGATTTTCAATTTTAATTTACAAAGAAAAACAAAATTGCAGTGATAGAAGCATTTCTCTAATCTATACTTCCTTCATAATCCTCTCGATATTCAATTCCGACCACAATTCGAGTTTGAAATAAAACAACAACAAAAATCTACAAGAATTTGACGATAAATCTCTCTATGTACCCCTTTTTGACGTGTTTGCTCTTTAAGGATCAGACTAGAGGGTCAATTTTTAATAGAAATGGGTGAATAACCTGTCACCATCAGCGGAACCTTCACCATCACTAGACGCCGACGAGCCCTGTTTCGATAATCGCACATCACCGGGTAGAACTTCCTCGGATCGGTGGACAGTAAACGAGGTCTTGCCACGACGACCAAAACCCATCCGACGTTTTCGACCTTTCGATAGAAATACCCAAATTTGAGGATTGGGGGGAAATTTTAGGATTAGAGCGTACACGTATCTTTTGAGGGTTCTCCTCAATCAATAAGAAGAATAAAAAGAAACTAATCTAAACGTTAAACTATGTAAATTGAGAAAGTTGTTCTACAATTCGATTTTAGATTCGATGATTTTGGAAAATTGTATTAAATGGCTTACCTGTCGCCGATAATTGGCTAGTAGAGTTGCTCTTCTTGCTAAGACCGACGAATTGAGCCTGCCGGTCACGTTCCCGTTCCCGTTGGTTTTCCTTCCGTGTCATCTCCTTCTGTGGCACCTCCAAACCTTGAAGTTGACCAACGGCTGTATCACTCAGACTACCATCTAATCAACGACTTAATTATTTTTAAATACAATTACAAACAAAATCATCAGATCAAATTACCGGTTTTCTCGTCAGTTGGCGGTTCAGTATTCGATAAACTCCTAGTGAATTGGCCACGTTTTATGCTATTCTCTCGATGGTGGTGGTGGTGATGGTGATGATGGTGGTGGTGGTTGTGATGTTGGTCGATATTCTCCAAATCCCGATCTCTGATTTCGGGATTTCGTAAATTTCTCGGTACGCCGCGATGGTGTTGCGTTGTCGCCGCTACCGTTGGAACTGTTGTTGATGTTGTGTAACCATATCGGTCGCTGCCGCCTCCACCACCATACTCGGTATTACTAACAGGATAACAATCATCGTTAAGGGTACTAGCATCATCAATGAAAAATGATACAGATTTGCAAGATTTCAAATCGCAATTTTGATAGTTTGCCAACAATTTACCCGGCCATGTATCATTCATCATCCCGTTCCTGACCTCGTCGATTATCGATTTTACAATGGAAATATCATCCAGTTCGGGTAATTGTAATTTACCACTATCATTTCTATTCAATAGTCGAATTCTATTAAAATTAAATTTTAACCAAACATCTAAAGGATTCGGTACTAAGCGTTTTAACGGTTTAATAAAAGCATTTGTATTATCATCTACACAATCATGGATCAAAATTTTAGTACTAGTGGTGCGTTTTGTCAATTTATAGTGCTTAAAGGATGGACAATTTTGAATAAAACTATTAGTCTCCAATTCTTTAGCACTGAAAATTCCACGAGAAATATTCCTCTATTCAATATTCAATCGAAATATGGAATTAATTTTGGAAATTATTTGAAAATTACCTGATAGTCCTAGTGCCTCTCGGCCGTTCCGATTGCGTTGAAAACGCACTACTCGTTACAGACGCAACAGATTCCATATCACTATCGAAATCGACTAATCCCAACGGATCCCGATCACGATCCGGTGATGTTGTCACTCTCCTTGTACTTCTTGTATGATTAGCTAGATCACTATCACTTAATCCACTATACTTTCGTTCCCATCCGGTGCCTGTACTGCGATACGTGTGCACGTAACGCATCCGATGTCTATTACTACCACCACCGATACGTTCTTGATCGAAATCTTGACTGATGCGTTCTTGTAATGCTCGAGTTAATGCTTGTGGTACTTGTGGTAATTGGCGTTTCTTCGGTGAGCCAGTCGGTGTTGCTGTTGCCGAACGTGATTGGAAACGTGTTGTTGCCACATTATAAGTGATCGGTTGTTGATAATCGGATATTCGAACATCCGGTGGTGATAGTGATCGGTGATCGGTAGCGGCACGACGTGGTGATTTTGAACGCGATCTCGACATGTGCATACTGGGTGATTCGCAAGGGGCCGCTGAATGCGACCGTTGACCCACCATTCCGCTCTATAATTTTTTTTTTAATTAGGCAAATTTTTTTCAGAAAATAAAGAAATTTACCCTTCGATATTGATTGTTGTTGTAAGGGTGCATATTTTCGAAATCACGCCGTGATTTTCGTTCAGTATCCCTAGGTGGGCTAGCAGAACTACCAACACTACTAACACTAGCACCATCGGCACCACGACGTTCCCGTCCACCATCAATTTCACATTCTGACGGTGTATCCGAATCGGAGAATCTCGAACCGGTACTAGGCGGTGATAAATGCTCACTTGGTGTTAATGCAACTTCCTCATGTGGCCCCAATGTACGCCAAGTCGGTTGTTCATCCAATGGCCATAATTCAACAATAGTCTCACCTAAAAAATCGTTGGCACCATAACGTACATAGTCCCAAACGGTGATTTCTAGAGCACGCAAACGTAAATCGGCCCGACGTAGACCGGAATAGACGAACGTCTGATTCCACATCGGCTCCGTTGTGTCTAAACAAAACCAAAAGAAAAGAATTAAACGAAGAGGGAAGAGAAATGATGATTTGGTGCCGACTTACTGGCGAGTGTTCGTGTCCTTCGTTTCGACTTCTCCGACCTATCTGGCAACAGAAATAATTTACAATATGGATTTCTAGGTTGGTGCGGTGAACGAGGCGTTAATCCAGTAGCACAAACAATTGTAACGAGCAATTGTAATGTTGTTGGATCGAAACCCAAACGTATTTGTATCCGTCCACCGACACTCGGTGCCAAAGCTGGATTCGGACGGGGCCGTTCCGGACTGCCTGGCGACGTTACAAGGACATGCGGACGTTCATAACCTTCCACATCTTGTTGATGCCATTGGCTGCCAGTTTGGCCTAATATCACCAAGACAAAAGAACAAACAAGTAGAATATGATTCGATAAATTTCATCCAATTTAAACCATATTTCAACACCATTGCTCTTTATATTTCAGTTTTGATTATTGTTTAAGAAAAAACACACAGTTGTTGCTCCCATTATACAGAAAAATTACAATTTACGACTAAAATTAGCATTTAAATGAAGGACCAAAAACATACACACGCCACAATAGAAGTAGAACAAACAGGAGGGCTCGAAATAAAATAATATTAAAAAAAAATTGTGTTTTCTCTTGTATTTTAGTGTTATTGTTGATTTTGTAGCAGGAAGGTAGTGCTATAGTGTTAAATATGGTTTGAAAAGTGTGTGTTTTGTGCAATTTTTCAGGAATTAAGCTCACATGATGACTTACTGAAAACTGTCTATTTTTTTTGGATTTGTTGAACCGTTCGAGAATTCAAAAAAGATCAAATTTCACACAAAAAAATGATCTTTTCTGATTTTGAAAGTTTCCAATGAATGTTTCATACCTCTGTGTGCCATTGATTGTCGCCAGGTAGCCTGTGCCGCCCTTCTATTACCCATACTTCTCGACACAATCAATTCAACATTCACCTCGTGTTTACTCTCAGCTATAATATCGGCGACTTCTTGATATGTTTTACCCTGTAATAATCGGCCATTCCACTCGATCACCTCATCTCCTACAAGAGAAATGAACGGATTTTTCGTGAATTTTAATTAAATTAAAATCAATACCTGGTCGTAATTGGCCTTCGACATCGGCGATACTGCCGCGTTTCACTTTCTCGATGATGGCTACACGTTGGCCGCTATTGTCGATGATTTTCCCACCGACAATTTTCAAACCTAAGATTGTGGCACTGGAGCCGGTATTCGTGTCTCTTGAGCCACGTCGCAGGATCATATGGCCGATCATTCGGGTACCATCCGATGATACTTGCCATGATAATGGATGCTAGTAGTGAAATCATTCAATTACCATTCCGAATTTTTTGCTATTATCAATCGAGTTTTTATGTGTTATCAATTTTGAACTAGAGCCAAATTGATGTATTCGTGGATATGTTTGTGTATTTTGTTTATTTAAATAATAACCAACGATTTTTTGGATTGTAGCCAAAATACAAATAAAGAGAAACAGACAGGAGTAGATCCACACAGGCATAGATTTATTACGAGAAAAACTCGGTTATTTGATAGAGATAGAATGAAGCCATGCTTGCATTAGAGGTTTTATAACAAACATCGTGCAACTATCAAGCAGGATATTGCTGAATCTACTTACAAATCAAGGATCTAAATCAACAAGGAGCAAAATTAGACAAAAGGTAAACTAGTTTGTTTTTTTTTTATGAGACAAAGGAGCTATGATGAGTTATTTTCGTTTTCTATTTGTTTTATGATTTTAGGCACCTTTGGTAGATCACCACGAGTCGAATCTTCACTCGATGTGAACGTTGACGATGTATCAATGCCGGAATCACGGTGTGAATCCTGCGAGCCTTGTCTATCCCATGCTGTTGATGTTGTTATTGTTGCTTCGTGTTGATCGAAACGTACCGTTTTCTTTCTTCGTTCAGTAAAACAACGATTATCAGCCGTCACATCTTGCAGTGGACGGTGTTGGGATGATGGTGCGACGATATAATGACTCAATAATGGCCAATCACCGTTACCCCCTGATAAACATTCAGTTGTTCTGTCTGTTCTTGTTTGTATTTTCGACAAAAGCAGATAAATATCAAAAATAATCATAATAATTATAATAATTAAAAATAATCTATTCCTCCCACACCATTTAAATTGTTGACATGTCTTATCCCCTATATTTACTATTGAATTAATCATTTAGTAATGGTATTCAATTACATGAAGAAGAAAATAAGTGCGCAAGCTGCGTGAACACGACCATAACATGCAGAAGATATTTTAATTTACAAAAATATCAAATAAATAAATCAAACATTAGAACAAATATGATAAAGAGAACAACAACACTGATCACGTCTGAAAAGTTTCTCATATGTAAAATCGTTAAAATCTTGATGTCTCACCGCTAGGAATTTTTTGATTTTCTCATCAAGTATGGCCTGTCGACTTAACCTGTCCGATATTTTATCACTGTCACGACTTCCTGTAAATCGCAAAGCAAATCAAAACTGATCCCCCAGAAACAAACAGAAAACAACAAAACAGAGAAGTTAAAACCGAACGATTTAAATTCTCCTTTATTTATTAGAAAAAAATTCCAAAAAAAAATTACTTACGCGCCAATTTCGTTATTATTTTATAATTAGAGAAACAATCAAATTAATTGTAAGAGATATGGGAGCAACAACCTTAGATTTTACCGGAAAACAACAAGAAGAAAGTCCGTATTGTAGAATTTTACCTTTTTCACTATCACGATCATCACTACCATATTCGGGTGTCGATTTTAAATCGTCTTCTGAACTGGAGAATGAGCGTTGTAATTGCGGCTGTGGCGGATTGTGTTGGTGTTTCTTCGTAGAGCCACTACGTTTATGTTTCTTATTGGCACTGGCAGTTGGTGGTAGTCTTTGTTGTGGAATATCCATCGGTAGTTGTTCCGGTTCCGGATCCGGGTATCTACAACAAGAATCGTCAAAATTTCATTCACTAAAAAAAATCTAAAAAAAATTACCGTTTCGGTACTAGATGCGGATGTGTACGCATCAATCCTTCCAATTCGCCCTGATAATAGCGCGGATCATCTTCATTATATTGTTGATTGTAACGTTCACATGCCGGTGGTTGTGGTTCTTGTTCGGAATATTGTCGTCGTAATACACTACCGGATCGTTGTAATGGTTGATTCTCTTTTTCAGCAGCTGAATGGGCACGTTCCAATTTTGGTCGTTTATCACTTGGTGCTTGTTGGATTGTTGGTAGTTCGGTATCCGTTTGTGGTGTACCGAACATCCATTGGCCAGTCTTACTCAGTAATTCCTGCTTCTTTCTACACAATATACACACCCATATCACCTGCAATTTCAGTAAAAATTAAAGAAACTGAAACCATTTTTACACAAGTTTATGTATTTTTCTTATTAATAAATGACCGAAACTTTAAAAATATCCAAGTAAATTGATTTTATTCCAGTACCGTTGAGAATAATTGCAAACAACTTATATCCGGCGCCTCCACCATTTTTACATTTTAATTTAATAACTCTGGAAATATGTAAATTTAACATTTTATTTTCAGCACTAACATCTTGGTGTTAAAAAATAACCAACTAGTTTGATTTTATTGCAATCCGAGTAGGATAATGCGGATAGCCCGGCGCCTCCACCATTTTTACACGATATTACCCAAAAAATAGTCAATCTACTTAAAATTTATGTACACACAACTTTTAAAATATTCAAGTGGATTGATCTTATTCCAATTTTGCTGAGAAAAATTGTAAACAACTTGAGTAATTCGACGCCTCCACCGCTTTTAACATCTCTATAAATGAACGAATTGTAAAGATGTTTATGGAAAAATGGACGAATTTTCTGTGAAATTTGCCAACTGAATCCATTTTATTTCGATATAATTAAAAATAATGGTCGAATTACCCGGCGCCTTCACCATATTTACACTCCAGTCGATATTTAATGGTTGGAAAACGATAAAATTTTACAAAAAATAGTTTGTAATATTACAAAAAATAGAGACAGTTTGCAGTTAAAGTTGAGGTTGTTTTCTATTTTGTTGTAATCTAATAAGAGATAGAGTTAATAATTTCGTCAATTACCCATATAGGGTTTCCCCCCACATTCTACATTACGTCCGCAAATAATCGGCTTAATAATATTGATAAAGTTCTTGAATTGATCATAAAATTGTTTAAATCTATTTACACACCATTGACATGGATAAATTTACAAAAATGACTCATTTCATGTATAATTAATGGCATGATGAGTGAACGTGATAGTTGACGTCGATTTTTTTCCGTATTGGATCTCCCCTTATTTTTCGTTCTTATCAGATAGTGGAGAGGTTAATTATGTATTGTTTATCTTGTAAATTTATTAACTTTTATAGATTTATCAGGTGGAAATAAAGAAAAATATAAACAACAATAGATAGAAGTATCCTATCATTAAACTCTGACATTTACATAAATATCAACAATATAAAAGCGTTTTGTATCAATGGAAACATGAGGTGTAATTTTATCGAATGTAGTGGGAGATTATGTTGGATTACCGCCCCTACAATCGCCATCAAAATCGTAGTGATTCTGTTTTATAATACGTTTTAATTTTCTATGATTTCATCGGTTTTTTCTCCTATTAAGTACGTTTTATTTATTAGTCGATTATTATCTAATATTAGTGTTAGAAAATAGATAGAGTTGTTAGTGTATGGATGGTGTGGAATCAATACGGATACGTCACATCCGGTTAGTGTGACGTAAACAACCCCCACGCTTTACTGGGACAAATTTGAACACAATGGGCTACCCACGCGTTTTCTGGGCCCAACTCTCCGCCAATAGATGATGTATGAGTGCAATTAAAATGTACATTAAAAGTAAACAATTGCGACAATTCAGCGGTATAAAATCGTTGGAGACGCTTCAAAATTGAGCAATACTAACCTTATTTGAACGCAATGTGACTTTGCCCCCACACCGGGCACAACAACGTATCGAACAATAATTACAAAGGTGGCCAACACCATCAGCGAATTTCGTTTTCAAGCAAATATGACAAGTGGCGTCCAATTCGATGCCAGCTTTCTTATGTTGTTCGCTACGGGCCCGTATCGTCTCCTCCAAAATCTGGACCTCGTCGGCCTTCCGTCTGGAAAATCACCAAATTAAATTTTCAACAAACCAAACCAAAGTAACTTACGCAACGCGCGGTAAAATTCCCGACATTTCCACAAACTAATAGAAGTCAAATGGAAAAATCGGTCTTTTATATGGGGAAAAATTGAAACTAATACAATTATAACAACAAGGGGGAGGGTGGCGAGACCAATAAGATTATAGTGATTCTATGCGAAACATCTATTTGCGTTATAATTAAATCAAAAAGTTGAGTAAAGTCACCCCTGTTAGTCTTCCAAAGGAATTTATTAGAATTTTTTGCATGTGTACGGACGGGTTATTTTTAGATCGGGTCATTTCATCCACTTTCAACGTGTATTCGTGTATGTGTCTGTTTTTATGTGTTTGTGTATGTAGACATATGTAGTTGTCGGTAACACTGAATTTGATGTAAATAACGTGTCGGTAATTATTTTTTTACCTCATAATCTCCTGTTCGCGTTCTTCCTCTTGTTTCTGACGGACCATCACCGATTCGATGATGGCCCGTTCTTCGGGTGTAAGATGCGACAGATCCGGCCCTTCCTCCATTCTAGCCGTTTTCAGACATACTACTCACTGATCCACCGCCACAATTCACACGAAATAATCAAACAATTACAAAATAATTCAATAAAAAAGAAAACACGAACTATTGGAGATTAATCCGTTCTTTTGGGATGAGTCAAGTCACTTTTGAGTATCGACACAATAGTCATTTTCACGTGAATATCCTCTTGTTTTATATCAAAAATCAACACTGATATCTCTCTTTGTACGTATGTAGTTGCGTGAGTGTGTATGTGTGTGTAGATATTAAATCAGCCAGGCGTTGTCCTGTTCAATTGCTGCTCTTATTTTTATTACATTCCACAATATACAACCATTAATCCCCAATTTTAACAATTCTCAAAATTTATAAATTATCACCAAATCAAAGTTGTAATCTTTCACGTTTATCAATCGCCTTTAGCTTACAGACATCTCCCGAACGTGTAGAACACGAACCACTCGACACATTGTTTCCAATTTGAATTGTCGCTTCTATTTTCCCTTATTTCTCGTTTATTTCTTAACGTATTTCTGCAAAATCCTACAGGATATCTACGTACACATTCACACACATCTACACTCTGATCAGATGTTAAATATCAATTGGTAAAGTAACGTAATTTTCATCAGATTGTCTTAAGCCGTTGTCCGGCCAAATATCACAGTTTGCAATTACCCATTCATGCACCTTCAATAAATAATAGGATGAGTTAAATGTACACCAATAGTAGCGTCTTGACGGCATGACGTCACCATAGATATGTATTGATTTGTAACGGTGGGCAGGCGCCGCGACGGCCAAATCTCTAAAAAAAGATCTGCACCAATCCTTAACTGTAATCCTACCAACACACCGAAATTGGCGTGGGACTTTCGAATTCTAATCGAAAACTACCCTGCGATATTCGTTGATGGGAAATAATGAAAAAGAATAAGAAAAAACGGAAATTTTGAGTTTCGGAAAGGATACAAATTGGTGAATACGCCGGGCCAATACTCATGTACTCTAACCTATAATTTAATATTTCCAACTTTTACTCTAATGTTGAAATACTTAAAAGATTTAAACAAATACTCGAAATAGTATTTGTGCACTTATATACTTTAAATAATATTAAAAAAAAATGTATAAATATTTAAATTTGTCGCGCCTCTGTGACGCATCTGTCATTATTTTAGGTTATGTGCGACTAACCTCAATTTTTCCAACAAAAATGTTTCGATTAACTCAAAATTTACAAAATCTGAAATTGGTACAACCGTTAACGCAAAACTACCAAAGCGTACGTAATTTCCCACGTAAACCGCGCAAACCTTTTTGGATGCCAACGGCAAAATCCAAGCTATTCCGTATACCACCACGTCCGGTACTACCACCCGAAGAAGTCGAAGAATTGAAGCGTCTCAGCAATAATTATCGGACACAAATTAAAACAATACGTCGTTATCTAACTTACAAGTACAATGTACAATTATTGGAACGTTCCGATACTGAACAAATTGAGCGACAATTTGTTGAAGATTTTAAACGGTGTAACGAAATTAATAATGAATGGAATGAACAGATACGGATAGAGCGTGATCGTCGGTTACAGCAACAATTAGAAGAGGACCTCAAATTGGCTGAATTGACATTACAGAAGAAATTGGAGAAGCAAGAACAGTGGTTGATGGAAGCTGAAGAGATGGTGAGACGGGAGAAAGAGGCATCGAAATCGTTTATAACGCCGGAGAATTTAGATGAGGCTATCGAGTACGCTATGAGGAATCCGGTCGATTATAATTTCGCGATTGATTTAGATGGAAATCGTATAGACGGCCGCGATACCGGCCCAACACAACAAGAAGTAATAAAACAATAGTTATATTTCTTTCTCAATTAATATAATAGATATTTACAATCAAATAAATCACCATAGACTTTCAATTAATTCCCGTTGGGTTTCAACGTTTTTGTCGACACCCTCAACAGTCTCCATTTCTTCGTTCAAATTCTCAAATTCTCGATTCGTTTCGGTGGTTTTTCGTTTACCAACCATTCCAGTGAATTTCGCCGAGCCTCGTTTAGCTCTCTCCAATTCTTTGCGCAATTTCTGTCGTCTAGCAATCTTTTCGTAGATTAAACGTTCATTCAAGTGCACCCATTTGAAACTTGGTAAATATTTTAAATTCCAAATAGAGTCGTAATGCTTCGATTTCTTACGTGTATCCACCTGTTTATTGTTCAACAATAAGGCGACTTTTTTCGCAACCGATTTTCGCTCAAATTCCACCCAACCTTCGACGTATTTCACTTGGCCTTTCTTCTTTGACTTCTTTTTTTTGTTCAGCGGTGTCCGCCAATCTAAAATTTCCAATCAATTATAAAATAGAATTCGTTAATTATTGTAATTTTAAATACAAACCAAGACTTTCCGGTTTTTGTAAATAAACTCGATCAACTTTACCAAATTGACCGAAATATTCTTTAATTTGTGTCACATTCATGTATGGTGGAACTGTTGCCAAATAGATAATACCTCTTTTTGGGGGTTTCTTAATTTTTGTTGTAGTTTCAAGGGGATTTTCTGCAATTTCTTCGTTATTTTCTCCGTTTTCATTCATTTTCCAGTTTGTTTACACTGCACGTGCTTTTTGAGGTTAACAACTCGGCTCAATTCTAGTAACTTGACCACATGTAACTAGTAAATCAACGTTGACATATTCACTATCCGAATTGTGAGAAAATAGTGCCAAAGTCGAATTGAACTGGTAAAAATTAATTCTGGCATAATAGTGAATTAAAGGAAAATATATTCAATGTGTTTATATTTCCAATGAATCTATATTCAAATTGTTTATTTTTAGTTTTGTTGAGATCTCAACCTGAGTCGTCAACAGTCTACCGGAAAACGGTTGATTTGACATCACTGCTAAAATCATAAAACTAATAAATATCCCTAAAATCAGTTCTACCAACCGTACTGTTTGTCATTTGTTTTATTAATCTGTCAATTGGTTTCCGGGAGTCATAATTAACTCTCAAGACTTATCAAAGAAAAAAAATATAGTATTTTAACCAAGAACGGTTTGATAACAGTTTGTATTATCAATTATGGCTAACATTAGTCCAACAGGTAATTTTCCAAATTCCTATATCACTAATTTATTGTTACTGTTGCAAAAAAAATTAAAGAAAAACGAAAAAATACAGCCTACTATGTTGTAACGAATTGCTGATTATTCAAATCTAATTAATTTTTGTTATCAAATTTATTGTTGTAAATTAATTGATTGCAAACAGGTGATTTTTTGTTTATCAATTAATGGTGGACATCTTTTTTGTTGTTAAATGACGTGTCAGTCAGGTTCCGTTAATAAATTCTTTCAATATGTTACATTGTAATATTCACAAAATATTTCGTTTCTTATCGTTTTTAATGATTACACGTAATTGTTAATTAATGATAAATTATTGAAGATTAATTGAAAACAAATATTTGTTAGTTATGTGGATTGCCTATGTTATTATTGTTGCTATTGCGAATGGCCCCAGGGTGAAAGTCTTCAGTTCAAGAAACAGCTTTGCTGTTAACAGACGCAATTCGAAAATGTTGTAAAATATTCGGCAAACACATGTGATTCATTTATAATTTATTTATTTATTTATCTATTTATTGGTTAATTATTGTTTAAAATGAGTACACCAGAAGACGATCATCCTAGTTTAGATTATATCGAAGATCCATATTTTAATCCGCATAGTGTAACAACAACACCAAGTTTAGACGATGATAATTATTGCAGTGGCAGTGGTGATGATTATTTAAACGATTTCGATATATTAGAGAATGATATTGAATTGTTTGATTTAAGACAATTAGATTTCGACGATATTCATTCAATAAAAGATGACGAATCTGTGAATGTTGAAGCCGAATTCTTTAACGTTAAACGAGCTAACGCTATCATACGGGCATTCTTTAAAAAAGATTTCAAAAAACAAGTACGCGTAACGTATTGTGATTTAACAAAACCATATTTAGCTAAACTACCAAAAGATAGTAATTTTCGTAAATATCTCGATATAAGCATCAATAACGGTGAGATATTTCTCTTAAAAGAAAACCTTTACAGTCTATTTAATGGCATTTCAATTAAATTTTTTGTCTTTCCACAATTTAATTCGTTCCACTCTGTTTTTCTATGTTGTAGAAGAAGCAATAGTTGCCGGTAATCATGAAGTTACCGACATTTCGAGTTTATCAATTGAAGAAAAAGAACGCCAACATCAATTATGGAATGAAGAATTAGCCCAAATCGAGGATGAAATTGCAACTTTACGTACGGTATTAGCATCGAAAATGCGCCGCAGTGCTGAATTGAAACGTAATCTCGGCATTACAGTATGGAAAGAAGTATCCGATGATATCAATCAAGGCATCAAGAATGTTAAAGAGAGTAACGTGTAAGAATTCTTTCTAATTAAAATTTATTTAGATTACAGCTATTTAATGTAGAGATTGCATGTTAGTCTTTTTCTTTCAATTTTTGTTCTATTATTAGATATCAAACTGTGGAAAATAAGGTTGGTCAAGTCACTAAGGCTGTAACAGATGCCCCATTGTAAGTACGAAATTTTAATTCTAAATCAACTAATTTTTAAGTTAGATAATTAATAAATTATCCGTTTGTTTAGATATCAAAAGACTACGAGTATAATCGGTGGTATTACTGGTAATATTACCAATAAAATCGGTCAAATGCGGCATTCCGAATCGTTTAAATCGATTGAAGAGAAAGTCGGTAGTGCTTATGAGAATGTAAAGGTATTTTTATTATTTTGGTATATAATAAAAATATAATATTTACAATTATTTATAGACGAAAGTTGTATCGCGTTCATCATCACAACAAAGCCTAGATGAGGCAGGTCGTTCACGTTCTGGTTCTGTTGTAGCAAGTCCAACAATTCCTGAAGATAAACCATTGGCATAGTTTCAATAAATTGTTTTTCGGCGATGGTAATTTATAAAACAATAAAATAATTTATTGAGGAATTATGGCCACTAATGCCTTCAATTTTTGCTTACGAATCAATTAAATCTGTTACTTATTTTATATAGAATTAGTTCCGTTCTAATTATTCAGTTAGAATTAATTTTATTCTATATGAAAATATTTTATTTAGTAATAAAAATCAATATTTAATAGTTATAAACAAAACTAAAAACATAATTGAAGACTTAAGATTTTTGTACAGATTTAGTTTAGAGATTTTGATGAGATATGGAGAATGCTATTTTGCATACGTTGCTCTAAATTTAGGTTCCCTATACTAAACATTAAATAACATTAATCTCATTCAATATGATTTTTATTTCGAAAAAATCCTGTAATAAATATCCTAATTACATTTAATCTTCATTTGATTTGGTTCTCTTTTAACGATCAAATTCCGTAAATTCTGAAACGGTAATTCGAACAATAGAGTCAAAATAGATGACAAAACAATAATCCAAACCAATTCTTTTAGATTCAACATCATTCGAAAGAAACCGTAATGTTCAGCTGTACGCAACGTGCCTAAATTGTAGAAAAATACTGGGAATTGTGTCAAATAGACCGTATATGAAATCTTCGTCCAAACCAGGAAACCTGGTCGGGAAAAGAACCGCCCGACCACACCTTTATAGCCGATATGTGTCGTAAAAATGATCCAAGCAAAAGAGAAACACCACAAAATTGGAGCGAATGCTGCATACCAAGCGGCATCAGTTGGGTGGTATTGGTAGTTCAAAGTACCCATAAATGATGGACCCAAGAATGAGGCAATGAAACTAAACAAAGCGATAGCGTCGCCGATATGGATTTGTGTCTGGAATTAAACGAATTAGTGTCGATAATTTTAGGAATATTCGATATTTCTACTTTGGATAGAGTCATGGTTTTGTATTTCCTTAAAATGTAACCGAGGAATATTCCCATAATGTAGACGGTAATTCTGTGGGCTGGCAGGATGTACATGTTATCAGCAGTGTCGAATAATTGTTGAATTCTACAATAATTGTCGATAAATATTTATGAATTTTATGGATAATACAACACTTACGATGTCCCAAAATGGATATAATTCGATAATTTCAAAGTATATGTAACATAATATCGCATTATTGTCGATATTATTGCTAGACTAGCTAAGAACATGCCGCCTTTCTTCGGCCATTTCCACAATATTAAAATCAATATTGGTGAAATGAAGAATAATTGTGTATCAATTCCAACATGGTGTGTATGTGTTAAACACTGCAATTTTAAAATGGTATTATTATATTGTTATTGTTAGATTTGTGCAAATACTTGCGATATTCTTAAAGCCGAAATAATTATGAATGAATAATAGATTTCTCCACCAATAATCTTTACAGATATGCGAATGTTCCAATACAACTAGATTCCATAATGGGCCTTGATTTAGCCATGGTAGTATCAATGTACAGAAGGCAATCAAAGCAGCAAATGTTGGTACAATTCTCAATAAACGCGAACAATATTCTTCGAGTATATCGATTCGTTTATTGCGTTGTAATTTACTAAATAGTGAATATGCAGTTAATGTGCCCGATATCATAATAAATGGGTCTGTATAGAGGCTAGCAGCCCGGCCTATTACCGTCCATGGTTTTGAAATGTACTGAAAAATTTAAAATTAATGTTTCATTTCGGTACTAACAGATGGTGTGGTTGTCGTCTATATTGATTGCGTGCAAGTGTTTACAATTCATGTGCTCCTGATGCGAAATTGAGGAAATTTCCCTCAAATTCAATCAAAATTCGTCATCATTAATCATCATTATAATTTCGAATTGTTTCAATTTCTGTTCTCCTGTTGGGAAAATCAAGAAAATCGCATCTGAAGCGCAAATATCACCAAAGAGGTGATAGAGAGAAATCACCGAAACTCACCTCAACCATTTCTGTACGATTCGTATAAGGTACAAAGAATAGTGCCATTGATTTATGTGCACCTAATAGCATGATTGAGTTTAAAAATCGTACACCATGGATCGCTTCAATATCATCAGATGATCGTGCCTTTGATAGCATCGAATTTAGATTTCTCCTCAATGAGAATGCCATTAACCATTTATCTAAATTTCAAATAGAGAAAAACGCAAATAATTAAATTATTAGACATCTACCTGCATAGTATTAACAATAATAATTTCAACATGTTTTGTTTTTAAAAATAATTACAGAATTGCACATTTTTTTAAGTGACACGATTTCTTAATATTTAAACGTTTGATTCTTACTTTTATCCCCAACAGCTGTATAATCGTAGATTGCTGCAGCTATAACAATAATGGACATTGCTGTGAAAACACCACTGGAAAAGTTATTTAACATTTATTTAAATTCAACAAATAAAAAGATGTTCAAATCAAGCAACTTACATTGCAATAATTGTCGACACTGGCATGTCTGAAGTGTCACCAGTTTGACACATTTGTGGCTCTACACGTACATCAAATTGTACATCTGTATTCTTGAAGAATTGCTGCAATTTCTTGATGATTGCCAATTGGACATCTGCAGGTGTACAAGCGTCTGGTATGCAAAGAGCCCAATTGATGCTCGAGAATCTCGGAACTCGGTGTCCCGGCTGTTATTTCAATATTTAGATTAATTGTACAGTGGTATTCTGCAACGTTTTGGCGACAACTCTGGAGATCAACAATAATCTCCAGCGTTGTCATGGTAACGAATCGCCAAAAAGTTAGAGAATATGGCTGATTTTTCAAATAAGACTCACATCATCCAGACGGCTTTTGAAATGAAAGTGCGATTGGACTAGACGCTGTAATGCCGCCAAATACGGGCTTGAGAAGCTATCAATTTGCACTGTAGTCAAACAGTATTGTCCCTTAATACCGTTTTCAGGACTATTCGCCGCTAGGCACATGTCGAAATCGCCAAACTGGTTGATATTACCGCTTAGAATACCTGAACTAATCTTGGCCGATGAATCATACACTGGAAATTCATTAAAATTACTAAATTTCCGTTGAAAATTATTGCAAATTTACTCTTTAATGCCCATAATTTGAATTTGTGTAAATCTTCAACGTATCGCTGGCTTTGCTGTTTGCATTGTTGACTGACACCGGGGATTTCCTTGAAATCGAACGGTATTGAAGATGATTTAAACAGTAATTTTAATAATCGATTGGCGATTATTTCGTAATCATGATCTGTAACAATAATAAGAGGAGAAAAAGGAAAGTTTTTAATGAACTTGGCCCGATTAATATTGCCGAATTATTCAAATAAAATCGAAAGTTGATTAATTTTTTTTGCAAGAATTACTATGATCTTTTGACAGTTATTTTGGAATTTATGTCACCATCAATTAACATCTAATTATAATCAAATTTTCACATTAAATCGTCGCCTTGGTTTCTGTGTTGTCGAAAATACAATACACTCGAATTCAATAAAATAATTAACAGCAACAGGTGTGATTCTATTGTTGTGTAGGTATTCCTCGATTGTGCAATCTAACATTGAGGATTCAAAATTGTAATTTATTGGGAAATTAGACACATCCAAGGATTTCCAGTGGTTTCTTCCTTGTTCATACAACAATACTGCACTGGCGTGAAAATAGACATTGAATTTGAATTGGATTTCAGTCGAGGTGTCCTGTTGGAATAGACGACGTATATTCGAAAATTTTGGATTTGTACAGGTTGAAATCCTGTTGTGCTGACTTTGTAGAATTGTAAACAACAATAAAAGCAAGTTCATTGTCCATAAATCACCGAAATTTACCATTGATTAATAAGAACGAATTATATAAAATATTGGAAAAATCTAACAATTCTGTCCCAATTTCAACAGAATCGCTTTCAGTTCGTCGTCGTAATCATCGTACAGATTCTTATGATGCGAATTGTCGACAACAGGTTTGCTAGCATTCAGTCGATTGTCTTTTATTTGTTCTTCCAACAACTCGTTTAGCATTTTTCACTCTACGATTTTTTATTTTGGACTTCTCTCAGATCCTGTTCGTTGCTACTCTACTGAATAATGTATGTGGTAGAATTTTTCACCAACTGGTAGACTTACAGATTTATTTTCTGTCTGCTAAAATCATTGAACTTCGTTGGAATTTCCAATAGCCGTCCAAACAACTTTAATAATAACAACAATTTTTTGTGTAATTATCTAACTATGCTTATTATTGCGAAGTTCAGCAACGGATTTCGACAAAACAAAATGTAAATTTGACAAAAACGTGATTGTTTTTGTTAAGATCAAAATAAATCCAGTACGTGTACTGCATTTAATCGAAATGCGGAAATTGTTAAAACGAATTACACGCTAATTTATTGATTAATATTGCAAATGATGCAAATTATCATAAATCTCCGATTTCCTTCTTGGTTTCTTTGTAAATAACAACTAGACGGTAAGAATTCTTACCTTCATCGTAACATTGATCTACATGGTCCAGACATAATCTACCACGTTCCTCATTATTTATCAATGGATTCATATACAAATGATCAATATCGGTCCCATTGATTAATTGATTAAATTTGAAAATGTCGGTATTGTTTGATGGTGATTTCAACGATCGTTCCTGGATATCACCATTGATATGGATCGTTAGAAAGAACACTAACACTAAGAATACAAACGAAAGTGATTTCATTTTTATTCGATTTGATTTGTTAATCTTCACTTATTTAACATAGAACACATCACGAATTACAAATTAATTAGAAAATTGATTATTTGATAGTCTCAATTCTCAGAATTTTGTAAAATCGAACATGTCACCATTCTATCTCTTGCAACTTCGACATCGATATGATTGTCGTATAGTATTTAATCGGAGTTTTTCTTTCAGTGGAGTTACACCGATAGTAGGGGGTAGAATATTGTGTTTTTTCGATGTACCTGTACGGTATATAGCGGTGCAATAATGAAGCCCCCACTTCTGTTACCTGTTGGATTTTTTGTACACAGATAGAGAGGTAGGGTGTGATATTCTAAGCGATTTTTTTCGTTTCATCTCACCTTTATACACGTTCAAATTAATGCTTATTAAAGTCAATAAATGGATTACACAATTATTTTAAGACTGTTCAAAGGTGGCAAATTTTTTTAGATAATTACCGGGATTTTTTGTAAATTGGTCTAGTAAGGGCAAGGCTATCATTAGAGGTGTTTCACCTTGGTCTCCACATGCCGCAAAATCAAGACAAAAAAATTGCCGCGATAAGCGTTAATTAATTTGGTAGCCCCCGGTAATAGACTTCAATGATTTTGTGCAAACTATGAGGAAAGAATGGCAACATGTAAGGCTTGCAAAATTACATTCGAACTTCATTGAGAATTTGTAAATACCGGAACATTCCTACTACAATTCAGCTGTGTGGGATTACTGGAAGTCGAATATTAATTAAGAAAGTAAATATTAACCGTATATACGGTAATAGGTCAAACGTTTATAGACATTTAGCGTCTTCAAAAATGCAAAATTTTCAAATGAAAGACCTTGATTAGACATGCATTATTCATAATCGTATTTCCTCCAAGGAACGAGTACCTAAAACAGTCTGAAGTTCGACTTTCGCAGATTACGAAATATGACACAAATTTGTATTTCTGGTTCATAATCTAAACGAGTCTCCAATGATTTTTGGTCATTGACTTAATCTTAATAACTAATGCTAATTTTTTATATTTCTAAAATAGGTAAATGACGCAAAGCAACGGTTTAGGCACATAAGCCACACGGAATTTCCATTCTTAGTGTGTTTTTTTTTCTCCTCGTATCTTCCTGTCAACGGTGTGTTAAATTCTTTATCATTCATTAGCAATTCTAATTGGAAAGACAAGAAAAAACCGATGGAGGAATTTAGCAAAAATAATACAATAAAGTTCGATCATTAGGGAAGGTCGAAATTTATCAACCGTTGCACTATTATTATAGACAAATATAGACGCAATTCTTTTCCTGGAATTTCGAATATAAACAAAAATAATTGCAGTAATAATAACAAATTTGAGTTGTTTTTCTCGAAATAATGATTTATATTGAATTCATTGCTTAATTACTCTTTAATTCAATAATAATCGAACAATGATAACAGGTGGATCTCTATTTGCTTTATAGGCAAGATTATAAAAACTATAATTTGTGAAACTGGTTTGGAACTATTAAATATAAATCGCATTTAGATGTTTTCTGACCTTAGCATCACCGGTGAAGAACCTTCGTTTATTTGTAGGCAAACATGTGAATAGCTTCTACGCTATTTAATTTTTTGTGGCTTCTTTTGTTTGCTTAATTATCTCAGCCGAGTAAAGATTTTTTGATTAGTAATGATGATTTTTATATTTTTTCTATCCGCCAATGATTTTGAATTTTGTCCCAGCAGACAACCTTTGTACCCTTAATTCTCTTTTATTCTCTAGGCAAATCATTAAAGAGCGATCAAGGTAACGTATTGGCATAAAGCACGTGCTTTGTTGTTGTCGTACTGCATTTTTGGTTTACAATATAATGGAACTGTCTTGAAATAGAAACAAATCAAGGTTGACAATATTTCTAATAAAAACTTAATAAATTCTTGTATCGTATTAGAGAACATCCAAGGTAAAATCAACACAACCGATTTATAATAAATTATTATTAGATTCTAATTGTAAGTAAAGTACAATATTGTTTGTTTATTCAAAACGACAAGTATCAATCATGTAATTGATATTTACTTTCAAAACGCTTCCAAATTGCTTAAATTGTAAAATAATTAACCAATAAAAAACACTAAAATTCGCTGAATAATAGGTGATTGTGTCATTGATCAAATTGAGGAAATTAATTTCGCCTACAAGCACACTTTCGACGATTCGGAAAAACCATAGTCGTTGAAAATTCAAATTTACCGCCACTATTCTCAATCGAAAATCAACTGCCTAGTGATGAACATCTGAATTAATCAAAGCGCCATCTATTGTCAGTTGTCATGGATAAATAAAAATTTCTATCGAGTGGTACTACCAAGATTGTCGGATTTAACCTCAAAAACTACCACATGTCTTATTATTGTTATTAATGAATTTCTTTTGTTTATATTAAATGGACGTCAGAGGCTTCTTCGATTATAATATTCCGGAGGAAATTTTCCTTAACGGTGGTTACAATGCGACAATTAAGCTTTTACACAATTGTAAGATTTATACGTTAATCGGGAATTTCTGTAATTTTCAATGAATTTCAGATGGATATCGAACTATTGCAATCAATCAAACTGTAAACACATCGGAGAGTATACCGAAACCATATCCAATAACACCAATTGAAGTAATTCCGTTAAATTATCAAACTGAATTGTTTTAAAGATTGTCTTTTGTAGGATTGCGAAGATATGAAGATTTTGAGTCGATTAACGATAAATGTGACCAATACAGAACAAGTATCGCGATTGGTAAGATATCGACACGAGAATTGCCCAATAAGTTTCAAAATTTTCAAAATTCTAGATGAAATCGCCAAATTACCGCAAATTCGATATTATAGCTGTAAATCCGGAAAATACAACAGCAATTTCATTCATCTCCAGCAATATAGATGCGGATATTTTCTGTATAAATCCGGCAAATAGACAAAATTATTCTTGCGGCAGGAAATTGTACAATCAATTAGTTGAGAAAGGATACCATTTGGAGGTCTGCTATGGGCCGATAATTAACGATTCAACATTACGTCGTAACACAATCAAGCTAACTCACGTTCTTCATTCGTTTCGAAAATCGAAAAGTATTATAATCTCAAGTGGTGCATCGAATCCGTACCTGCTACGTGGACCCTACGATGTCATCAATTTGTATCCTTATTGTTATATTTATTGGTTTTTTATTAAATCCTTAATATTCTGATTAGGGCGTTGATTTTCGGTTTGAGTGAACAACAAGCGAAGGATTCTATCAAGCATTGTGGCCGTAAAGTTTACATAAATTCCGGTATTGTTTTATTTCTATAACATTAAAATAACTAATTGACAGAATAAATTGTAGTTGGACGCCGGCACGGTAAAACTTTGCTGTTAATTGATAAAATTGAAGAAAAACCGACTGAAAACAATAAGGATAACGATGATGAAGAAGATGATGATATTATCTGTCTGGATGATGATCCGATGATTGTTGAAGCCGACGGACCTGCACCTAAGAAAATCAAACAATAATTGAATTTATTAAAATAAATAATAAAAATTATCTTTAAGTTTTCATAATTTCCCTCCAATTCTAGAAGATTCGAATTTGGCGCTTTTTCTACACATGCGCAATAGTAACACGTTCAGTCATTTCGTGCACCCGAACGTAACTGTCAATTGTAAGTATACTCGATCGCAATTATCAGCGTATTGACCAATATGATTTATCTGCAATTTATAGAAAGATTTAGAAGAATTTGAAAATTGTTATCATTGAAGCCGTATTTTTGTAATTATTTGGTATAGATTTGATTGGTTTGAACAATTTTTTTTGTCTAAAGAAGAGATCAATACATGGAAATTGTGGATCGACTGTACTCTTGGAGATGGCAGTTGTGCGTTCGGGTGTTCTAGAAGGTAGACGAACGTGCTGTGCATGTAAATAATAATAATAGTAGTAATAATAATAATATTGTTATAGGTGGCGTTGGTATCGATCACAAGCGTAATGATAAAATGGAGTACTCATTTATACGTGCAGTTTATACACAAAATTTAATTAAGTGAATTTTTGTATATAATAATTGAATAAGTGTAAAAATTTATGTTAAATTCATTTAATCCAAATGTGATTTATAAAATATAATAGTTTTTTATATAAAATCTACAAAGTGAATTGTATAATTTTTTTTGGTAATATTTATTGAAAAAAAAGAGTTTGGTGGTCTCCTCTCAATACATACATACATACACACATACACATAGGTATACACACACACACAGATATATACAACAGAGAAAAGAGTGTAGATGTGTGTGTATGTGTAAAAGACGACGACGACGACGACGGCGGACGGGACAGGAACAGACCGACGGTGTCCATGGTGAGTTTCCGCAATTTCCTCCATATCCAATTGAGAAAAAAAAGACAAAATAAACCCCCTTGAAAAAAAAAACCGATAGCCCTATAACAGAAAAATAAAACAATTGAAAGATATTTGGATCATAGTAATCGTTGAATTTTATATCTATATGCCGACCCCGATGGATGTATTGTTGTTAGACAGAGAACTAATTAATTAATTGGGAAGGAGAGAAAAAATAGATGTATGATGGACAGAAGAAACCAGGTCGCCATTGGTTGATTTTTTAACAAATCAAATTAACATTTCCACCTGATTGGTGATTATTTAAGTATATTGCCAACTATTAAAATAATAAATTTTTATAGGTTTATCGTAAATAAATAAAAATAAATGGCAATAATAGAGAAAAACAAGAAACGTAAAGACATGAGTGGAAGTATTATAACTATCACCGGTAGAGTTCATTGTTCCCTCTCTTCTATAGATATGTATAGTAAACGTTTGAGGTTCTCTAAAGTCGGTTCGATTGATAAAATTGAAAAGATGACGACTACGACAACATTAAAGATTAGCAACAACAACAAATGACAAACAACATTGTTGTGTTGTTGTTTTGTTGATTATGACGATTTGAGATGTTGATGGCCGGTGTATAAGCAATCGATGTGTCGACGGTGGCGGTGGTGGGCATCCGGACGCCTGTCCACCCCCGCACACCACCCAATATATATATATATATATTTCCACTCTTTCTATAGATATATTTCGCTTGTATGCCGCACCGCGCCGCTCGCTAATCAATTTCGTAATTACCTCTCGCACACATCTTCTGTTTCTGTTTTGTCTGTATATGTAACTTTAATGGTGGTAGTTGAGGGTGGTGGTGGTGGTGGTGGTGTGTGATTGCGATTTCGGATTAAACAGTGCTTCTAAAACTGTTCGATTTCAAATGGTGGTAGTGGTGGTGGTGGTGTAGGAAGGACTACACCCTTTACCACCACAATTACAGTAATAACAAGGAGCAAAAAAAGGGGAGGATTATTGTTTAAAAATAGATCGGAATATTAGAAATAGAACAAATCGAACTATGAAGAGAAAGAGAAAAACAATTTTTTTTCGTGCAAATATTTTAGGGACAAAATCTACTTTTAGAATCCACATAAACAATCAACAAACACACGAAATTTTCGACTTTCTAATAAAATGAAATAATAAACCATATTCAACAATAACAATTACGAAACTTAAATAATTGTGGCCTCATTTCCAACATTTATAATTTGCCACCCTTTAGAAATTTTTCTATAAGAGAATCGTTTGAATACGACTCATCCAACAGATGGTTGTTATGATTATTATACCTAATATTAGGGGTGGTATTACTACCACCACCACCAATATTACCATTACAATTATCATTTTTGACTCGTTTTTATCCAAATACAACTACAAATATACCACCTATCACCTATGAACTGTATCGATTTTAATTGTCCTGTTTTATTTGGATTCGGTGCGGATGTTTCCCCCGATGTGATGATAATGATAATGATTATTGTTGATGTTAATTAGTGAAGGCGTAGTGTTGTTGGAAATTGGGGGTTGGATTGATGATGATGATGATAGCAACAACAGTAGTGAAATTGTTACGGTGGGGGTAAAATATTAAAGAGCTGACTACAATCTGATTGGGCCCTGGGGTGGAAAGTTGTACCGCTCATGGTTACATTTTTCTTTACACATAAGCGTATAGCTTTTCCCCTTTGGTTCTAATCATGAGGATCTACCAGGTATGTTCTCTATTTGTTTATTTCGCTGTTATTTATCGTTTCACCCCCTCGAAAATTGTTGTTGTAAGAATTGATAAGTTTTATTGAATTGTCCATATATTCGCGTAAGCTGTCATACAATAGGAACTTCTCCTCTTTTGCTGACAACTACAACGTTGACGGCGGCGACGACGACGACGACGACGGGTCGATCGAATGAATTTACAGCGTCATCCCCTGTTTTTGTGTGTGTGTGTGTATGTGTTTGTCTAAAATTACGTAGGCTGCCTGCATCGATTTTAACCTCAATTCGAGATTTGCTACTGCTGAAATCTAAATGAGCGCCCCTTTCGTATTCTTGATCTGATTATAACATTATAGGGAGGATTTGGTTTTATTCTTTTTATGCACACAAGGCACAATGATGATGTTAAAAAGCGCGAATTTCATCACGATCGTATAGTTATGTCCGAAAATGTTTCAATTTTTTGTGCATAAAATATTAACGAAAAATATTTTAACGATTGTTTATGCATTAATGTATTACCCCATACTAACACGACTACTTTCATATGGTAATTAACGACAATAATTTGACCTTAATCGATTGAGACGTATTTATTGTATTCATTTTTGTTTTATTGTTGTTATTATTATTGTTGTTTGTGGAATGTATAAAGTTTTCCATTTTGTTAAGCTTAGAACTTTTTTACCATTTATATATATTAATTATAAATGGTTGTTATTTAAAAAATTGTTCATTCCTGTCTGATATAGGAGATAACACGTCATAAGTGTTGGCATATATTAACTTTAAATAAAAAATAAATAAAAGTAAGATAATTATATTATATTTCAAGTTGAAATGTTTAAATAGTTGATTCGTTGTTTTGATATTTTTTATAAAATAATTTTGTATCTATCTATTATTGATTATTTAAGTAATTAATTAATTAATTAAATTCGTTTGGGGTTGTAGAATTAATGTTTTTAAAAAATGTGTGTTACAGCGATGCTGTGGTGACATGAGAATTAAAGAAACGCTATGTGCCGCTTAAAGCGATGGACTCTTACGACTTGTTCGGGGAAGATGGATCTGGAATGTTGGAAGGTCTGCCCGAATTGGGCACTGATCATTTCGACCCTGCGGTGACGGGAGCACGAAATGCACAATCGGCCTATAGTCAGCCCACCTACTCGCAAGAGACACCTCTGCAAAAATTGGCTTCCTTTGGTGGTACAGATTTTAATCATATGGATCCAAATGCACAAAGTATGTACGCTCAGGGTTATGGCACCGATAGACCAATGGGGCCACCTGGTAGCGCTTATTCTTCCCACCAGAGACAAATGGCACGACCACCTGGTCCACCACAAAATACAACAGGATCACAATATCCTTATCAAACTGATAGCATGTATTCAATGCCTGATCATCAAACATTAAGTAATATGGCAGATACAAATAATATGCAAACAGCAACAGGATGGGGACAACATGCTGCAGCAGCTGGTTATACAGCAATGCATAGGTATGGTCAAATGAGTGGTTATAGACAACAACCAATGCCAACATATGGTCATCAGCAAGAACCAAAACAACAATTTCCACCATCACAACATCCAATGATGCAACAACCACATCAAACTAGTTATCAAATGCAACAAAGACATGCACCACATTATCCACAAGGTACTGCTGGTTATCCAGCAGCACCTACTGGACAAAGTTATGGTAGTTATATGCATCAGCGTTTACCACACCATCATCAATATCCACATCAATTAGATATGGAAGTACCAACACCACCACAATATGGACAAATGGGACATACACAAAATTTAGGTGGTCATCCTAGTTCACATAATGTACCGGCATCTGTACATATGGGACAAGGACCACATCCAGGTCATGGACCATCACAAGGACATCCCAATACTCAACAATTAAATACCCAAAATTCTATGGTACATCCAACATCATTGAATTATAATCAAACACATCAATCAATGCAATCAATGCAAAGACCAATTGATGTTCAACCACCATCACAACAATTCTCAAATAAACATTCATCGAATCCATTAGGGAATGCAAGTCCACAATATCGAGCACCATTCCCACAATTATCACCACAAATGTCCCCAAGACCACAAATGTCACCACGACCACCTGCTCCACAAATGTCACCTAGACCTGTTATGTCTCCTGCTAAACCGAATATGTCACCACATCCACAAATGCAACAATCAACATTAAGTCCCCGTCCAGCTACTAGTTTAACACCAAAAACAACAACGGCTTCTCCAGCCCCACCAATGCCACCTTATTCACAACAGAGTACATTACAAGCATTAGAACAAATGGTAATGCCACCAGCTAGTACGAATACAACGGAATATCCAAATTATCAACAAAGAAATACGTTAGGACCACCGCCTGGTCCACAGAATCCATTATCGCCTGCTATGAATATGAGAAATCAAATGACAACAGATCAACAATGGTCCTCGCATCCATCGTCTAGACAACAACAGCAACAGCAACAACAACAACAACAACAACAACAACAACAACAGCAGCAGCAGCAGCAACAACAACAACAACAACAACAATCATCTACATCCTCCTCACATGTTTCAAATATGAATGGTTCTTCGATAAGTGTAATGGATCAAAACCAGATACCCACAAGTCAAAGTATACCGCCGACATCGCAGATTATACCTGCTACACAATCAACGACAATACCGAATTCAAATGTATCAAGTGATCCAAATAGTTTAACTAATGTTGGTTATGGCAGTAAAGAACTACATACTGATATTAACAATAAACCTTCTCCAATGTCATCAACATTACCACCAGATATGTCGACAAATCAAATCCATGAAACAAATCAACGTCAACAACAACAACAGCAGCAGCAGCAGCAACAACAACAGCAACAACAAGAACAGCAGCAACAACAACAACAACAGACACAACAATCAAATGTTCCAACAACAGTATCAGTACAACAAAGTGATTTTACTTCTGTACAGTCGCCAACAACGAGTATTCCTGATAAATTTCCAAGTAGTACTACAAATACTGATATGAATACACCACAAAATAGTGGTATATCATCACATCCACCTACACCAACTCCATCATCAACAACTGATGATAATATAACAAATACACAAGATATTAGTCTTCCTTCAAATACTGATTCAAATAAGACTAATGATGATGTTAGCAATACTAGTTCAACTACATCACAACAGCCTACTCAAAGTCAAAATAATACAACGAATAATTTTACTGATTTTAATTGTGTATCAAGTATGAGTGGTTATCCAACACAACCGACACCACCTAAAACAAATAAAATGGATGATTTAGTTCAATCGGCACCAAGTATATTTAGTTCAGAAAATTCCGTTTCTCAAGATTCCTTATCGGATAGTAGTAGTAAACATGAATTCACTTCATCTGTACAGAATTCTCAAACGAATCAATCTCAAAATGTACCAACAAGTTTACCTACGACGACTACATCGGGTAGTATAAACCAACAGACACAACAACAACCGTCTCAACAACAACAACAACATTTACAACCGATAGTCTCGACAAATCAACTACAGTCGAATCAACAACAGCAGCAACATTCAGGAATGTCAATGATGCCAAATCCTCCGACAAACTCGCCACAATTGTCGATGCAGAATGTCGTCCCACCTAGCACAACACCTCAAAGTTTACCATCATCAAATACACCAAATCAAACGAATTTACAAAATGTTAATCAAATGACAATTCCTCCAGGACAAAATACAATGCCACCAACACATCCTAATATGACACCAACAAATCAAGCACCAGTTATGTACGATCAGAATACAGCAATGATGGCACCTAATGGAATGCCACCAATGGGTACACCGCGTAATATGACACCAGGAATGCCACCACCGCCACCACCACCACATGGTATGTCACCAATGGGCCATCCAGGTATGACAATGAATATGGGTCATCCAGGTATGATGTCGAATATGAATATGATGCCAAATAGTGATATAATTGGTGGTTATCAACCACCAATTAGTCATCATCAAGAACGTGCAGCGTTACAACAACAATTACAAGAATTGTATTGTATGCCACCAGCACCCGAACATCAAGAGAAAATCGCCCATTTACAAGAACGTTTAAATATTTTAAGTCAACATGAAGCAACTGAACAATGTAATGGTGGACCACAATGTGTATTACAAAGTCCATTATTTACATCACCAATGATTGATAGTCCACAAGTGACTAGTACGACTGGTAGAGGTCGTGGTAAAGGTGCACCACGTACAAAGAAACCACGACAGAAGAAAGGTGAAAAGTCACTATCACCGATACATATGTCATCACAAAATATAAATATGATGACAACAATGCCCTCACAACAGTTACCTGTATCTGAAGATTGTGTAACACCAGGTGCTGGTTTAAATCTACCATCTAGTGATATGTCGGAAATGGCTGAATTTAATGTTGATCCAATAACTGGTGAATTTGATGATAAAAAGAAAATTAAAGGATCTAGAAAACCACGTGAACGTAAACGTTCTAAAGAAGATAAATTGCCAAAAGAACCAAAACAACCAAAATCACCAAAAGAACGTATTTATAAAGAACGGAAAAAACGTGAACCGAAAGATCCAAAAGTTAAACGTAAATATGTACGTAGGAAAAAATTAGAAGGTTCTGAAGAGAGTGCAACAGATGAATCGTTTAATAAATCTTATGATAATGATCATCATATTGCATCATCTGAAGTAACAAATGAAGATGCTGTTAGTGCAGTAGCTGATGAATCAAAATCACCAGATTCGAATGAAACAATTTGTGGTGAAGTTACTAGTGCTCCAATAAATGATGAAATACAACAAGCTGATTCATCACAAACACCAAATGAAAATCTTGGTAATAATAATGGTAGTGGTAGTGGTGGTAGTAATAGTGGACCGGAAAATATTGAAATTGATACGAAAAAAGATGAATATACATTTGAAGATCAACCAGCAAGTCCACAAGATTTAGGTGAAATACCAAGAAAACGACGTAGTAAAAAATCGAAAGTTATCTCGACTAAAGGAAGACGTAGTGGTAGTGGTAAAACAAGAAAACGTAAAGGTACCGTTCAAGATTCAGATGGTGAAGGTGAAGATTTAGTAAGTACACCACCACCATCACCACCGGAAGATCCAGAGAATGCAACACATAAACGACGTTCAGCGCGTAATACACAACGTAAAAAATATATCGATGATGTTATGTTGAGATTCTCAGATGATGATTCACCGATTGTTACAAGTAAAAATAAGAAAAATACCGTACAATCAACACCACCAATTCCAGTACCTGTACCTACTACACAACCAAGTGAAGAGAATTCAATTGATGGTAATAATAAAATGAATTTCGTTTATGTAAATACGAATGATGAAGATTCAATGGTTGTTCAACATATTTTAACTTCGAGAACTATAAAACGAGCCAAGAAAAAACTTGAAAATCTCGAAGAAAAGAATGAAGATAAAAAGAAAGCAGAAGAAGGAGGTGATGAAGGGAAACACCCGAAAGATGAAGATAAAACAGAATCAAATATTGATGTTGATATTGAAAGTAAAGATGATGATAAAGAAACAAAAAAAGAAATCGAAGAAGTTAAAAAAGAAGAAAATTCTGAAAGTAAAGATGATAATGTTAATGATGTTGATGGTGGTGAGAATGAAATTGAAGATGATAGCGAAATGGAAGAAGTTGAAGAATATTATGTGAAATATCGCAATTTCTCCTATTTACATTGCGAATGGAAAACTGAAGAAGAATTATTTAAAGGTGATAAAAGAATATCGAATAAAATCAAACGTTTTCGACAACGACAGGCACAACATTTGAATATTTTCGAGAATTTAGAAGATGAACCGTTCAATCCGGATTATGTTGAAGTTGATCGTGTATTAGATTTTGCTGAACATACAGAACCAACAACTGGTGAAGTTGTTAAACATTATTTAGTAAAATGGCGTGCATTACAATATGAAGATTGTACATGGGAATTAGAGGAGGATGTTGATCCATTGAAAATTGAACAATTTCAAAAGTTTCGACAAATACCATCGAAAGATAAATGGAAACCACGTAAACGTCCATCACCAGAGCAATGGGTGAAATTAGATAAATCACCAATTTATAAAAGTGGCAATAGTTTACGTGAATATCAATTAGAAGGTTTAAATTGGTTATTATTCTCGTGGTATAATGGTAGGAATTGTATATTAGCCGATGAGATGGGTTTAGGTAAAACTATACAAAGTTTGACATTTTTACATGCTGTATGGGAATATGGGATACGTGGTCCATTCTTAGTTATCGCACCATTATCAACAATACCGAATTGGCAACGTGAAATCGAAAGTTGGACTGATATGAATGTTATTGTTTATCATGGTTCAGCAGCCAGTCGAAATATGATTCAAGAATATGAAATGTTCTTTAAAAATGATAAAGGGCAACATATTAAAGATATAACGAAATTCAACATATTGATAACAACATTTGAAATTATTGTTACAGATTTTGCCGATTTGAAAGGTTTTAATTGGCGGATATGTGTAATTGATGAGGCGCATCGTTTAAAGAATCGCAATTGTAAATTATTAGAAGGTCTACGACAATTAACATTAGAACATCGTGTACTATTATCAGGAACACCATTACAAAATAATGTTAATGAATTGTTCTCATTGTTGAATTTCTTAGAACCACAACAATTTCCAAGTTCGGATGCATTTCTACAAGAATTCGGTGCATTAAAATCTGAACAAGAAGTACAAAAATTACAAGTTATATTAAAACCGATGATGTTGCGTCGTTTAAAAGAAGATGTTGAAAAATCGTTAGCACCAAAAGAAGAAACTGTTGTTGAAGTTGAATTAACTAATATACAAAAGAAATATTATCGTGGTATATTAGAACGGAATTTCTCGTTTTTATCAAAAGGTACAACACATGCTAATCTACCGAATTTAATGAATACCATGATGGAATTAAGAAAATGTTGTATACATCCATATCTTTTAAATGGTGCAGAAGATCAAATTCAATACGATTATAAATTGGCACACGGTGAAGATCCTGATGCTTATTATAAAGCATTAATCAATTCTAGTGGTAAAATGGTATTAATTGATAAATTATTACCGAAATTAAAATCAAATGGTCATCGTGTATTAATCTTCAGTCAAATGGTACGTTGTTTGGATATTTTAGAAGATTATTTAATGTATCGTAAATATCCATTTGAACGTATCGATGGTAGAATTCGTGGTAATTTAAGACAAGCAGCAATTGATCGTTTTTCACGACCGGATAGTGATCGTTTTGTATTTCTATTATGTACAAAAGCTGGTGGTTTAGGTATAAATTTAACAGCTGCTGATACTGTAATTATTTATGATAGTGATTGGAATCCACAAAACGATTTACAAGCCCAAGCTAGATGCCATCGCATTGGACAACAGAAAATGGTGAAAATCTATCGTTTATTATGTCGTAATACTTACGAACGTGAAATGTTCGATAAAGCTTCATTAAAATTAGGTTTAGATAAAGCTATATTACAAAGTATGAATACATCACAAGGTGGTAAAGATAGTGGTAATCGTCAATTGAGCAAAAAAGAAATTGAAGATCTATTAAAGAAAGGTGCTTATGGTGCTCTATTAGATGAAGAGAATGATGGTGATAAATTTTGTGAAGAAGATATTGATGTTATATTAGCTAGACGTACACAAGTTATAACAATGGAATCAGAAAAAGGTTCAACATTCTCAAAAGCATCATTTGCTAGTAGTGCAAATCGTTCCGATATTAATATTGATGATCCAGATTTTTGGAATAAATGGGCGAAGAAAGCTGAAATTGATACAACTGAAAAAGATGAAACTGAAGATTTAGTTATATCAGAACCAAGACGACGTACACAAATTAAACGTTATGGACATGATGAGAGTGCTATTGATATGTCTGAATTAGAAAGTTCATCTGATAGTGATTTAGATAATGATGGTCTATCATTAGGTATACGTAGTAGACGGAATAAATTGAAAAAGAAACGTTTAAGAGGTGATGATTATATACCAAGGGAAGGTGAACGTAGTGAAATTGTTTATGGTAGTTGGGCTAGACGTGAATGTTTCATGATTGAACGTGGCTTATTAACATTCGGTTGGGGTAGATGGTCGGAGATTATACAACATTCACAATTAAGGAAAGGATGGACGAATCAAGATGTCGAAGATTGTGCTAGAGTTATCGTAAGTATTCTAATTTATTGATAAAACAAATATAGAAAAAAATCAATTTTATTTCAGTTATTGTACTGTTTGAGATTCTATCGTGGCGATGAGAAAATTCGTAGTTTTATTTGGGATTTAATTACACCGAATGAGAATGGTGAACAGAAGATTTCACGAAATCATCATGGATTAAAAGATCCAGTACCTAGAGGTATACGGAATAAAAATAAGAAAAAAGGTGGCAGTAAAGATAATCGACATGCTGCTTTAACCGATCCGAATCATTGGAGTAAAAATGAAAAATACGATGGTGATATCTTTTTAGAGAGTAATTATAAGAAGCATTTAGGAAGACATGCTAACAAGTAAGTTTTCTATAATTTTGAAAACATTCTATTATATAATTGATGACTACCATGCTAATTTAGAGAATACTCTAAGGTATTCGATGAGAACAACTCAATTCTCAAACTATTACTGATCTTATCAATCTATAAATCAATGATTATTGTATTATAGCAGATTATAAAATTATTTTTTTGTAATTTTTTAGGGTTCTTTTGCGTGTTAGAATGTTATATTACATTAAACACGAAATAATTGGTGATCTTGTCCAACATATAGCCGATGGTGTACATGCAAGGTAAGTTTACATTAAAAATCCATTTGAAAGAAAAAAATTGCAAAAAAAAGATTGCCAGGATACAATTTAAGCGAATTTTGTGTGATCTCTCTCTCAACATACAGGTAAGGTTGGTGCAACACTTGCTCAAACTGTATCTTGGTCCGTTCACATTTTCTAATTTAAATTTATTTTAGAATTTTTAATTTCTTTATTAATTTTATTATTAAATATTGTTGGGAATCAGCCTTGCTTTATTATTTTAACATGTATGCATGGTCCCTGCTTGAGGTCATGCTAGTGCTTTAGCCCGACAAAAATCGATAATATAAATTTTGATTTTGTTGAATTTTTATTATTTCGGAATTTTAATTGAAATTTGTAAGAGAATAATCACAGCTTCATTGCTTACTTTTAACATTTTCATACATATTTGTTATTAACACTAATTTTCCAAGTGTATTTGGTTCCCAACCCCTCGTAATTATATTTTTATAGAAAACGATTGTTATTATACCTTAATGTGAATATTTTGGTGAACATTGTATAGACGGTACGGCACTCGTTACCAAATTTTTGTTTATATTATAAAATTTTCATTTCTAATTTACAAAATCGTTCGTTCTTCGAGCATTAGGTTCAAGTTTCAATCTTCTTGATCCTTTTGCTCTCGGTTATTTTCCTTATTTTTGTTTTTTAATGTTTTGTTCTTTATTATTGATTATATTTACTTTTTTTTTATTTTGTTGATTGATTTTCAAAATTTATTTTTTTGACAATTGGCAACGTGTTGATTACAATTTCACAGTGCCTTGCCGATAAATCCTCCCATAACGGAACAAATGCCTAGTGATTGGTGGGATACGGATTGTGACAAATCACTACTTGTTGGCACTTGGAAGCACGGCTATGAAAATTATACAGCGATGCGTGCCGATCCTACCCTAAGTTTCCTGTCCCGTTGTGGTCCACCTACAGAACGAGAACTACAGATGGCAAACTCTAATACACAACCTAGTACGCCTGCACTGTAAGTAAATCCCTTTACAACAAAGCAAACAAAAAATTAGACGACAGAAATATTGTAAAAAATACTACAACAACAACAACCACAACAACAACAGAAGAAGAAGGACGGCACAATTATTATTTAAATTATTCTTCCTATAAACTCCTTTTTATTTCTATTATTTGTATTTGGTACTAACATTGGAGATAAGGGCAAAACAACGCCCGTTATCATTTTTGTCTCATTTGCAAAATGTTTTGCTTATCCCGTTAAGCTTAATTTAATTTTTATTTTAATGCATGTTTACACTTCTAATTGCTAAGGTAAGATATTTGTTTATAGTCTCATTATAAGAAATATTGCCATTTTTGCAACACTATAATAAAAATCACCCAATAAATGGCAAAATTTTTGGATTATTATTCGTTAATTTCTATAATTTTAACCTATCAAAACTATAATTATATTCCATTTTTATTTGATTTAATTTAGTAATGATGACGATTTGGATGATGACGATACAAATGAAGAATCCAGTATGAAATCAAAGAATCGTGATCTAATTAGTGAAGGTAATTCAGAAATTGCTGAACCATCACCAGGACCATCAGCATCATCTGAAACCCAACAACAAGATGGTGATGAACGTGATGATCAATTATCAACTGATGATAAACAATTATGGCCATCAGCGACTGACTTAAATACACGTTTGAGGCGTGTTATTACATCATATCAAAGGAATTATCGTAAAGAAGAACAGAAAATGGTTACAACTAAGAGTAAGGTAAGATTTTTGTCTTTGATTTCGTTTTTGTTTCTTCTTGTCTTTATTAGAAATAATTTTATATTTCGTTCGTTCATAATTCAATGAATATCTTAAATTAATTGAGTATTAATTCAAATGAATTCTAAATAGAGAAAAAAAACAAATACTTGATCAAAATAATATGAAAGGTCAAGTTTATGTTTTTCGTTATTTCCTCGACATATTTTCAGTTTAATTTTTAATATTATTAAATGTGCTTTGCGCTTGTATATAAATGTAGAGTTTTTCAAGTTTTCCCATTTTTTTTTTTGTAATGTTTAGTGTTAGTTTCTTTTTTTTTCAATGAAATTATCTGAGAAGAACGAGGAAATTCTATGATACATACGAATTATTGTTTATTACAAATTTCATTACATTTTCATGTAGATATGATTCGTATTTATCATAAAACTTGATTATTATTGTTATTATTATGCACACACGCATGAGACCAAAAAAAATTGCGTATATTGGCTGTGTGTGTATGTATTTCTCGTTCGGGTAGTATGTAGTATGCACTGTGCAGCCCTCGATAGAGCCTGCCCTGTCCTCCCCTTTGGCTGCCCTGGCTCAAGTGTCACAACAATTCGATGCGAGGGATGCTGCCGCCCTAGGCTTACAAGGATGGGATCTACAACAACTAGCCCTATATCTACTGGTTAGTATATTTCACAATTATTATTAAAAAATATTAAAATTTAGTTTATAATCAATGTTTAATTAAATAACAAATTTTTGGAATTTTTAACAATTACAATAATAACAAAAATATAAATAAATAAAATTTAAATATTATAAAATTATATCAACAATTATGTTCAGGTAAGATCCGGATTTTTAAATGTTTCTATTGTATTTGTTTATAATTGTGGATTTTATTCTGTTTGTTATTTCTCTAAAATATTATTAATTTATATTAACTTTGAAAACATATAAACGAATCAGATAAAATAGATATTTTAAATTTAAGAAAAGCAAAGAAATTGATACTCATACTTTCAGAAGATGGAGCGACAAGGTAAACAAGCAATGGAACAAGTATTACGGGAACAACAGCAACAACAACAACGTACATCTTCAACAACAACATCAGCTAATACAACCAATACAACACCAACAATATCAAAACGTTGGACGAAACGTGAAGAAGCCGATTTCTTCCGTATTGTATCATCTTATGGTGTTATCTATTATCGTAAAAAGAAATCATACGATTGGACGAAATTTAAACAGTTAGCTAAATTAGAAAAGAAAACTGATGATGAGTTAACTGAATATTATAAACATTTTGTTATGATGTGTAAAAAACAAACTGGTTGTCAAACAGTAGATGATACTTATGATATAACAATTGAACATATTACTGAAGAGAAAGCTAGACGTACGTTAGAACGTTTAGAACTATTATCGAGGATTCGAGAAGAAATTATAACACACTCGAAATTGGATGAACGTTTGAAAGTTTGTGTAACTTCAGCTGATATGCCTGATTGGTGGATTGCTGGCAAACATGATAAAGATCTACTATTAGGCGTTGCAAAGTAAGTATAAATTATTCATTTTTTTGTGAATAATTCTTAAATTTTCAAAATTTTAGACATGGTCTAGGACGTACTGATTATTATTTATTAAATGATCCTGAATTATCATTTCAAGAAGTATTACGAAAGAAAGTCCATTCTGAGGCTGTTGTTGAAACAAAAGAAGCTATCAAATTAGAAAGTCATGAAGATATACTTAAATTTGATAAAGATGAGATTCTTGTCAAGCTTGAAAAAGGTGAAGGTACATTGAAAATTGAAAAAGTTGCCGTTAAGAAAGAAGCCCAAGATGATAAAGACAAAGATAAAGAAAAGAAGAATGATGATAATAGTAAAGTTGAATTAACTATTGTTAAAAGTGAGAAAACTACTGTTGAAACGGAAAATAGTGAAACACCCAAACTCGAAGATACAAATGATACAAAAACTACAACAGTTGAGGAAGAAGAACAAGAAAATATTAAAGAGAAATGTGAAAATAGTGATAAATCTGAGGAGATTTCAGAGAAAGATGAAGTTACAGATAATAAACCTGAAAATAATGAAGTAGTTAATGATGATAAAGAAGAGAAAACAGCTGAATCTGTACCAGAACAATCGTCTGAAGTTAAGATGGAAGAAGTAACTGAAACCACAGAAACTGAAGAGAAACCTGAAGAAACAAAGAATGAAGATGATGACCCAAAAACATCAACTACTCTTATAACAACAACAACAACAACTGCTGCTACTACTACTACTACTACTGCAACTACAACTACGACAATAGCAGTTACTACAACAACGACTACTGTAACTAGTAATACTAGTACTAGTACGATTTCTAACAGCAGTAATACTAAAACACAATGTGAAGATGAATCCGATTTATGTTCAAAACAAGCAGCCGAATTGAAAGCAATGTTCCCTGATTTAGAAGTAATCCAACCGCTATCACGTCTCTCACAAGTTGATACATTTGTATTGCGTGATAAACAAGGTACTGGTGCATTAGATTTTAGTGAAACAACAGTTGCACAATTATTTAATAATGCAGTAAAATGGCCTAAAGAATATGCAATACAAGTACGTTTACAACATATAATTTATGCAGTTGAAACAAAAGAATGGCCAGCTACCAAGAATTTCTCAGCGTATGCAACTGGTATTGGTAATGAATTTGATATACCAATACATGAATTACCAAATGATCCACCATCATCATCAACATTAACAAATACAACATTATCAACATCAACAACAACACGCCGTGAAACGTCAACACCAATGTCATCAATGAATGATGATTTAATTGAACGCAATAAAAAACGTAAACGACATATTGCTATTGATGTTGAAACAGAACGTGCAAAATTACATGCATTATTAAATAGTAGTCATATGGCAACACCTAAACATGGTTTAGGTGGTGGTACATGGGATGATGATTCGGAAGATTCACGTCGGTCAACACCTGTACAGACAACATTACAACCACCACCAGCCCATCAACAAACAACCTCAAGATTATTAAGTATGCCATATGAACATAAATATCATACAGCTAAAATTGGACAAACTACTGTTATACCTGGTACTAGTAGTACATTAACACCGATTGATTTAAGTTCAAATATTCAGAAATCTAGTGATAAGAATAATGATCTACAGAATGAAGTACAAGATTTCTCGATGCCATCGAAGAAACAACAAAACTCATCTAGTGTAACGTTCAAATCTAGCAATAAACTTGACGATACATTATCAAAATTGATGAAAAGAAAGAATTGCGTAAGTTTCTTTTAATTTCTTTACTTATTATTGTAGAGATTAATTTAATTTTATTTTAATAGCCTGTAGAGGAGCCGGTGATCGGTAAAGAGAAGAAACGTAAGAAACTCGATGAAATTGTCCTGGGCTTATCGGCAGCAAAAGAACAATCTTTATATCCTGAAACATCAAAGAAAACACCAGTAACACCAAGTGTAACAGTTACACCAACCTCAGCACCGATTACAACATCGCATAATTTAACACAAAAACCATTTACAATAACTGTAACATCAGTACCATCATCATCAGCTTCAGCGAGTCGTAATAATTCCTTATCAAATCTATTACCATCAAGTTTATCGGCTGCAGTTGCTAGTACATCAAAGACTAGTAATAAAGATAGTTTTTCAACATTTTTACAACAAGCCGAACAACAGAATTTATTATTAAAGAAACAACAACAAGAACAACAACGTAAAAGTTATGAAGCTATGATTGCTGATATGGGAAAAGTTTCAGATTTTAGTTCGAAAATTAATTCATATTCACATGAAGCTAAAGTTAATAAATGGTTAGCTGAACAGAATGCTGCATTAGCCGAACAACCATTAGGTGCTGATTATTTATCAACTAGACGTCGACGTCCACGTATCGATCCAACATTATTAGATTGGAAAAAATTAACTGGTGATGAGAATGTATCAGTTATACATCGTGTATCTGGTAAAAAATTAACCGGACCTAAAGCACCAACATTGAAACGTTTAGGACAATGGTTAGTTGAGAATCCAATGTATGATATTGATCCAAAATGGGCGGAATTAGTTAAAGAACGTGGTAATTTAAGTCATGATTTACAAAAACGTCTACCTGGTACACCATCATCATCATCACCATCACCAGCACCAGTTAGTGGAACTGGTGCATCAACATCAACAACATCCTCATCATCGAATAATGCATCAAAGAAAACAGTCCCAGGACGACCACCATTATTATCCAGTCCAACAGGTTCAACATCTAGTGTAAGTTCAGCGAATATTAATACATCAATACCATCAAGTTTATCATTTCCAACATTGAGTGCAAGTGGTTTAAGTGGTTTAAATTCAAATCTATTATCCGGTTTATCTGGTTTAGGACAATTTGATCCAAAAACAAATCCATTATTAATGCCATTTGCTGGCTTACCAAATATGAGTGCATTAAGTTCAATGGGTGGATTAGGTAATTTAACAAATATGAATCTGTTTGCAAATTTAGCTGGTCTAGGCTTACCTGGATTAGGAATGGATCCAGCTAGTTTAACTGGTGAAAGTAGTAGTGGTGGTAATAATAAAAGTTCATCATCGAATAGTAAAAGTGGTGGTAATAATAGTAATAATAATAATAATAACAGCAGTAATAATAATAATAGCAGTAGTAGTAAAACACAGAAACCACAAGAGGCTCATAGTAATAGTAAAGCTCAAACATCATCTAGCAGTAATTCAATACCAACAACAAATCCATTCCCATTCTTCTTTCCAAATCCAAGTTTATTATATACACCATTGGGTTTGGGTGGTTTAAATCCATTCACATTACAACCGGGCATGTCAGCTGCTTATGATACATTAGCACAACAATGTGGCCTACTAAATGGTAGCTTAAATCCATCAGCATCGCCAAATTCAAATCTAAAATCATCAAGTAAATCATCATCATCATCATCAAGGGCGGCATCATCAACTGTTACAACATCATCAACTACAACTAATTCAAAATCATTACGTACTTCTAGTACAAGTAGTACTGCTAGCAGTAGTAGTAGTGGTGGTACTGGTGGTGGTACAACTCGTGAAGCTCAATTACAACAATTATTATTACCACCTGATACACAAATATTAGAAAGTATATCGAAAGCTGCCAGTTCATTAGATACAACATTAAAACAAGGTAAATTAGATAAAAAAGAAGATAAACGTAAAGCTTTAGAAAGTTTAAGAGGAATGTTACCAACTGATTTTACAACAACATTTAAAGATAAACGTAATCCAACACCTGGATTAGTTGATTTTAATAAATTATTAGAAGCACAAGTGGGTGTTGCTACTAGTGGTAGTAGTAGTAGTAGTAGTAGTTCGGCACATAAAAAATTACAAGAACAACAAATGAAAGAAGCATTTGAACAATTGAGTAAAAACAGTCAAGAATTAATGGCAAAAGCTTTAGGTGAAGAAGCGGCAGCTGTTGCTGCAATGCAACATGCTGCAGCTGTTGCTGCTGCTGCTACAATCAATAAACGACCTAGAGAATCGATTGATAGTCTATCAGAGGCTGGATCTTATGAAGAGAATCCTAATAAACGTTTAAAAGAATCTACACCACAACCTCAAGACAAAACAATGAGTACTCCATCATTAACTGCCAGTAATAATAATCATCATAATCAAGTGATTAACAGTGAAGAAGGTGTTGATATTGAAACATTACTGCCACCTAGTACTGTTGTTAAATCAATTAATTTAGAAAGAAATGAAACAAAAGAAGAGAATAATCAAACAACAGCAGCGTCTACGACAGCACCATCAGAAGACGACCAAACGAAAAATACAAAAACACCACCACCACAATCACCGGGTAAAGATTCAACAAATGAAACGAAAAAAATTGAAAATGACGATAATAAAGATGATAAAAATAATGATAATAAATCATCAAATAATGGTGGTGTTAATAAAGATGAAGCACCAGAAAGTCCACCAAAGAAAAGTACAAAACGTCGTGGTAAACGAAAATCAGGTGATTTACCACCAATTGATCCAGAATCAGTGATTGAGAAAAAGAATTTACGTTCAAGTGCTAGTCGAAGTGCTGCTGCTGCTGCTGCACGTGCTGCAGCCGCTGAACATGCTGCCAAACAAGCAGAAGCTGAAAATGCACAAAAACTCCAACAAGACAACAGTGAAAGTGCATCATAAATTAATTAATTAATTAAATTCAAATTAATAAACCAAATTGTGTGTTATCGTTTGTATAAAAAAAAACAAAAACAATAATAGTGTTATGATTAGTGACAATTTTGTGGGTATTTGGTGAACTGTGATAATTTGAACTTGACTCTAGTTTAGCTTATTCTATACAGAAATAAATAAGAATAATTGGACTTGAGGTAATCAAGCAAAACGACGAAGAGTATTTCAAGTATTGCTTAATTATTGTCAGTTAATGTTTTGTTTCTTTATAACAATAACTGAACAATTCTACGCTTGAATGAAAAATAATTATTCCAATTTTAGAATAATAAATTAATTAACTAATAATAAGCTTAAAACTTCGTTCTTTTCCCTTTGGTATTAACCCAAAGGGAAATACTTGTAATCAAATACTGTAAATGGTAGTTAGGAAGGAGGATGGCTGAAATGTGTGTCAAAAACTATTACTACTTTACTATAATTATACATAGTTATACAATACTGATAAAAAGACTCGAATTTATGATAAATTTCAAGAAACATTGTGTTATAGTTGAACGGCTAGATAATAGACCTGACAAATTTCCCAATCAATTGAAATAATGAAATTTCACTTAAAATCCAAAGATTTGCTTTCTTTCGGTTTTGGATATTGTTGTACGAATGACGTGTGTCTGTATTGTTTTAAATTAAATTAAAATTTAACGATTGGGATGTTTGTTGAACATTTGGAGGCATTTTATGTAATTGATATTTTATTTCTTTCATTTTTATTTTTGATTTTTTACAGTTTGTACATAAAAAACATAAAAAAACAAGTAAAATGTATGAGTTTCTTGTAAGCAGACAATTTGATTTTTCTTTACTTTCATCGAATTTTCTCCTTAGAGTTTTCACAACACGACAATTTAAGAGGGGAAACTGATACAAGTTTGAAGTGTGTAAATAAAATTTCTAGTGTTTTTCCGATTATTATCATTATCATTTTTATTATTATTATTATTAATATTATTTAATCAATATATGTATGTTAAATATGATATAAGTCTGAACGATATTTATTATTACGATTTTTAATTGGTCATCTTTTTGATTTACGTATTTATTTTTGTGTGTTTTTTTTCTTTAACACCGTCTATTGAGAAAGTATAGTTTTATTTTTTGAATCTGCATTTACATGAAGAGAATATCCAGCAATTAATTATTTGTCTGGAACAATTTTTTTTAGATCTGTTGTCATTTCAATATACAACGTGTACAAGTATCATAGCATGGTAGCTCTCTCATTTATTGTTACAATGTTCATAATAGAAGATAATTAAATAATACAAAATGATTTCGATATTTTATTTCCTGTTTAGAACCAGAGAAACCAAGAGTTGAAGGATTGAAAAATTGAATTACGCGCCAATCTACTGCCAACCTAACAAATTGTGGTTAAAATTGAATTATTTTCCAAAAAAACAAACAAACTTGAATTATCAACAGAAAAATAGTAGAATTCAATTAAAACTTTGCGTTAATTGGTAAATAATTCGAAAAATTCGGTTGTTATTAACATAACCTCAATAAATTCGAACATAACCTTATTTTTGCAGCACAATGTGCCCCCGAGGTAGCCAAGAAATTCTACCCGGCGCCGAAATGTCGGACGATTCTGATGACTCTTCCGATGTTAGCATGTCTGAAGCTGAAAGTTCTGATAGCGATACAAGTGGTAGTGATAGCGATAGTGATAATCAGCAACAACAACCAGAAGCGAGTGGGAATAATGAAGAGGACGAGGAAGAAGAAGATGAGGTAATCAAAGCGATTCGTCGTGAATGCGAGAAGAAGCGCGACCACCCGCCACCAATCACCTGCGATGATGCAATCACAGATATCTGTTTCCATCCATTCGAAAACTATTTAGTTGTCGCTAATATCGTTGGAGATGTTATCATTTATAAGTACACAAATGATGAGAATACGGTTGTAAATACGTTGGAATTACACACGAAGTCATGTCGCGATATAGAATTCAACCACGACGGGCGAATTTTATTGTCAGTCTCTAAAGACCGTTCGATAATGTTGAGCAATTTCGATGATGGTAAATTGGTACGTTTCTACGATAACGCCCATGATGTTCCCGTAAATCGTCTAACGGTGATCGATGAGAATTGTTTCGCAACGGGTGACGACGATGGTTGTGTGAAATTGTGGGATCTACGGCAGGATTCCAGCCAGCCGATTTATCGGACGAGAAAGAACGAGGATTATATCAGCGATATGGTGACGGATGAGGCGAAGAAATATCTGTTGTGTTCCAGTGGGGATGGTTCTTTGACAACGATAGATTTGCACAATCGGAAAATTCATATGCAATCGGAGGAGTACGAGGAAGAATTAACGTGTCTTGGTTTAGTTCGGTACTGAAACCAAACTTTTGGCTGGTTCTTCGAATGGTAAATTATTCACGTTTAATTGGAATGAATTCGGTTTGCACTGCGACGAATTTCCGGTCGTTAACAAAATTTCGATCAATGACCTAATTCCGGTTACCGAGAATATTGTTGTTGTTGGTTGTGAAGACGGGAATTTACGAGCCTGTCATCTGTTCCCGAATAAACATTTGGGAGTTGTTGGACAACATGATTTGTCCATTGAAAATCTCGATATTTGTAACGATGGTACATTGATAGCGTCCAGTAGTCACAATAACGATATTAAATTTTGGAATATCAAATATTTTGAAAATTTCGAGAAGATTAGCAGTAATAAAAAAACGAATAAACGGAAGGATTTTCGAAATAATCTACCGTCTTCGAAACTGTCTAATGCCGCCGACTTTTTCAGCGGTTTATGCTCGTAAATCCAATAAAATTATAATTATAGCTCAGTTGTTTCTCTGATTTCCCATTCGTTAGATCAAGTTCATGTCTATTCTTATGTAATAAAACAATAAGATTCCTCAATTTCCACGTGATCTATATTGATTTTCAGCTTGGGGACTTTTCATAATTCAATTTAAGATTTTTAATCAACATAATTGAATTACGAAACCTTTTCTGTAAATTCTTATAAATATTACCCGAATATGATTACAACGATCACAACTGTACAGCAACTACAACACCAAAGATGGTCTTCAATTTCCGCGTTTTTAAAAAACAAAGCCCCAATGGCAAACTTACAATGTACCTAGGCAAACGCGATTTCGTCGACCACATCTCCGGTGTTGAACCCATTGGTAAGTTCGAAAAAATTATCGAAATTTTCAATCTAATAGACGCCTTTAGATGGTGTCGTTGTCATCGATAAGGACTACACCGACCGTAAAGTCTTCGGCCAAGTCGTTTGCAGTTTCCGATATGGACGCGAAGAAGACGAAGTGATGGGTCTAAATTTCCAGAAAGACCTCCATCTAGTATCGCAACAGATCTACCCAACGACCGACGATAATAAGATCCCAACGAAATTACAGGAGCGATTAATGAAGAAATTGGGCGACAATTGTTATCCGTTCACGTTTATTCTGCCGCCGAATGCTCCAGCTTCGGTGACTCTACAGCCGGGCCCGGAGGATGAGGGACAACCTTGTGGCGTTCATTATTACGTTAAAGTATTCGTTGGTGATAACGAGACGGATCGGTCGCATAAACGGAGCACTATAGCGATGGCTATACGGAAAGTGCAATATGCTCCGACGAAACAAGGGCGACAGCCGTGCACGGTTGTTAAGAAGGATTTCATGCTAAGTCCGGGCGATTTAGAATTGGAAGTTACTTTGGATAAACAACTCTACCATCACGGAGAACAAATTGCAACGAATATTTGTATACGGAACAACAGCAATAAAGTTGTAAAGAAGATTAAAGTTATGGTACAACAAGGCGTAGATGTTGTCTTATTCCAGAACGGACAATACCGTACGACTGTCGCCAATATTGAAACTCAGTAATCTTCAAATAAATCCACCGATTCAACAATTTTAAAGTTGTGATTTCAGGGAAGGATGCCCGATACAACCCGGTTCATGTCTACAAAAAATCGTCTATCTCCAACCGTTGCTATCTTCAAATAAAGACCGTCGCGGTATCGCTTTAGACGGGCAATTGAAACGACAAGGCATCAATCTCGCTTCGACGACACTGTAAATTTATTAAACACACCAAAATTCGTAGAATTTGACAGTTTAATTTATAGATTAGCATCGCCGGATCAACGCGACGCTTTCGGTATCATCGTCTCCTATGCGGTTAAAGTAAAATTATATTTGGGCGCTTTAGGCGGTGAATTATGTGCCGAATTACCGTTTATATTGATGCACCCGAAACCTGGCAGTAAACCGAAAATGATCTATCAAGACAGCCAAGCTGACGTCGAATTATTCCATCAAGATTCGATTGATCCTGATATCGATGAATAAACTAACTAACATTAATTATTGTTGAAAATTATAAAATAACTGTTAATGTATATTTAATGGAATTTATGTGCAAATATACCCGTTATTAGATTAAAAATTTATTCGATTTTCTTTAAGAATACGATTGAATCTCTCCAATAGTTTATCAGCGATTTGAAAACGTGTCCAATTCGGATGCGATACAACGCACGAATCAATCAAATCGAATAAATCTCGGCTATTGAACGGCGGTGAGTGTAGCAGGCCGCCTACCATCATCGGCCAAGGTGCATTTTCCGATAAAATCAACTAAAACACCACAAATTAATGGAATTTCTCTCTTAAAAAAAAGACTCACCTGACAAATTGCGTAAATATTATGATCGCTTTTGGGAGCCGAACAGATTTCTTCTTGATTAAAAACAAAACCAATTTCATCATCGAAATATCGACTAATATGAATCCAATTATCGGAATTATCAATTACTTTACTTGTAAGTACCGCATTTTCTAAATCAATAAAGTACACATTAAAATTATTAGAATCAACAACAATATTGTCGGGCGAGATATCGGTTAAATATAAACGAAAATTTGGATGTTTATCAGTAAAATTGATAGCCGCTTCCAATAATTGTTTAGCTAAATGTAAACGTTGATACCAATTATAATCGACGAAATCATTCAAATTATTACCACAATATTGTTCAACAATTAAACGCCCACAAGAGCCGTACAATTTCGGTACAGGCCAATTATTATTGGCAATTTTCAACAATATTGGTTCAATATTTATCTGTAATATTGTCCACAATTCGTAATTATTATAAAAATTCTCAATATAATTCAAAAATACGGTTCTATCGTACAAATTACACAATTTAAAATTGTTTAAATTATCAAATAAACGATACAAATCGGTTTCTTTAATAATTTTTGATGTTCGATTAAATTGATCGAAAGTCATTAATTCGTTCGTATGAGCTAATTTCTTTAATACAACCCGATTATTTGAATATTTCCCCATGTAAACGTTCTTTATACTTAAAAAATTATAAATAAAATCTAAACTATTCTCGTAAATTAAAATAATTTTGTTATTTTCGAAATCTCCACATAGATCTCTACCGTAACAAAACGGACAAGTCTCTAAATCACACAAATCAATTGATTGTTTTTTAAAAAATATCACAATCACGACGATAATCACGAGAAGATGATACAATTTCATTGTCGTTTATGTAGTCCTTGTTGTAATGCTTTCTGTCGATAACAATACAATTCTTTTACCCATTTCTCGATACGCGCCTCTTCATTCATAAATAACTACAATTTATAAAAAATTAAATCTAAAAATAGAAATTTCTAAAGAATTGATTTACATTATGATGGAAGATACTGTCCGGTTCTACTGGTTCAACTTCAGGTACTTTTATTGTTTGTTTATTCAAATCAATCACGATATTTTCAGGGACTTTTTTGGTTTTATTCAAATTACTTGTGAATTGTTTCGGTGCGAAACTATCATCGTTGATTTCATTCAACGTTTTATTATCAATCCGTAATAATTCCGGTGATTGTTGTTGTTGTTGTGTTGCAATCACTAAATTTGTACCACTATTAGATTTCCGCGATTTCGAACTGTTTGATGATTTCGATATTGTTGTCGATGATGTTGATGATGCTGTTGTTGATGTTGATGATGATGTACTGGAATGCCGTTTCGATTTACTAACATACTCTCGAATATACGATCGAGATCGTGATCGGCGTGATCTTCGTGTTTTTGAATGTGATCGCCGATGGTGATCTCTCGATTGTGATCGTTTATATTTTGTGGTATAATGATGGGATTTCGTACGGCTACGTGATCTTCTACAATTCAGTTATAATTAATTGTAATTATATTCAATGATGAGAAGGCAATTACCGTAATTTTGTGTATTTATCACGGCTACGACTCCTGTGTCGGTCGTGTTTACGTCGTCTTCTTCGACTTGACGAATCACTAGAACTAGAAGTAGATCTGGAATTATTTTAGAATATTTAACGGAAATATTTGGTTCATTTTCACAAAATTCAAACGATTAATTTTCGATTAGACATGACAAAAAGCGATAAGAGTAAGGCTTTTAGTTTTACTGATTTCTATCTCTTTTATGTTAACACTAATTATAAATGTTCACCTTTTCAACTCCAATTAGGGGTTGAAAGGTAATTGGCGGCAAAAATAGTCTTGATTAGAACGTGCTAAACATGGGTCTGAAATGTTTGCAATTTTTATCAGATTAATTACGTTGTAGATTAATAATTAATTAGCACCCCATTTCTAATTTCGTCCTTATTAGCCACGTAGAAATTCAAAAACTCGCAGCCTTACTCTTATCGAGATTACGCCGGGCTTACCTCCGCCGACTTCTATTTTTGTACGAATGTTTGCTGGCGCGTTTTTCATTATCAGAATCACTCGAATACTTACCCATTTAATATAAATTGCTAAAATTACCAAAAATTAATCAATTTCCAACTAATAATTGAATAAATTCTACCTGTTAGATCGCTTGTTTGTGAAATTTTTGACAGTTGTCTGTCAAATAATCTGTCAAAATTTAACCAATTTGACAGAATATTTGCAACTGTGCAACATCATTGTTGTATTGCGATTGGCTATTCGAATTAACCTTGAACGAGATCGGCCAATCGAAAAACTGCAATAATGATTGGGTAGTAGGCGCAGTAGACGATTTGTCATTTGTTTTGGTAAAGACTTCGAGCTAAAGTCGTCAAGTGTTATTGATCAATTGCGTTGTATTACAATAATAGTAATAATAATAATAATAATAACAATATTATTATTCTTATCGATTGCATTGTTTTCGTAATATTGGCATAAGAGTAGAGAGGAGAAAATATTTTGTCAGTGATAATGACAATCATAACAAAACCTGTATCTGGGGAGAAGAAAGGTGATAAACTTGTGGTACCGTTGGTGAAAGATGACCAACTCGCATCAGCGGTAAGACGAATTTTATTGTTTTTATTGTTCATTAATATTGTCATCAATTGATTTATAACGTTTCGGATTTTCCATTTATTAGTCAATAAAATCGGAAAAAAACATCTGAATTTTCACTATTCAAATGTTTGATTTTGTTTAGTGAAGAATCTGTCAAAGGAGGCCATGTATGTTTCTAGAAATAGGTCGAATCATGGTTTGTTTGTAAATACGCCCGTATCAATACCGACCGCCCGACCACCCTCCAACAACCCCTTAGATTGTGCAATTCTTGAATATTCTAATGATTACGAAATTGTTATTTATTAGTTTATTAATAATAATAAAAAATAATTAAACAATAGAAACAATAACAAAACCGGACGCAAGTGGGGCAGATTTAGCCTCTTTACGATTGAACAATCATTTGCCGTTTAAAGAAAATTAAATTGTCGGTAACGATATACCTCATGTCCTTTTAAAGAGACACCCTTTTAAACTTGTAGATTGGTTCATTAATTATTAAATTTGTTACATTTTTTAAGTGGCAGAACCAATCTACGACATTACATGCTAAAGAATGGCCAACTGTAAATTTAATATCGAACTTTATTTCTTCTGCGTAGAAGAAATTGGTCGTAATTGGTAAAAAATGACGGTTCTTCCCCAGTTTTCCTATAAAACAAAAATTATTGCAAATAAAACAGTAAATATATAGAAATGTGTAGCTATTATTCTATGATTTATATAGCATAGTTTGCTTGTTCGAATTGTCGTTATGAGTTTAAAATGAGAAAAAAGTCGATTTTTATAATCTTTCAACCTCTTTCTGTGACCCATTTGAAGGTAATAGTAGAAGAATATTATAAGCAGAAAACAAACAATAATGGTCTACAATAAGCACGTACAAATGTTTTTTTTTTATTCTTTTGTAAAACAAAAAGGTTTCTCTTTTGTCGACAAGAATGTAAAGCTTTTATTATGACCCATAGAAAAACAGGATTAACAAAGAATTCTTAAAAGTACACCATTGCAGAAACATGAAATTAGCATTATTTCTTTCTAGACTCTTCTGTATTAAATATTATGATTATTATGAATTATTGTTTGAAGAGAAAAATTAGTAAATAAAACTAACAGTTTAGAAATTTTTAAATAAACAATTTTTATATAAAGAAAGAATATATTGTTTATATTTTTAGTTTCGTGATAATAGAATGATTAATGATGCTTGGAAATTCTAGATTTAACTGCGGTTTCTAATTAAAAATCCATATGAGCTTATTTTAAATATCAACCATATAATTATAATGAAATAATGTAAAAAGATCCAATCGAAATAGAAATTATTTAAAAGTTAATTTTATTACTTAAGATATTTTATAAAAATATTTATGGCATGGTAATAAATTTATAGGGGCCCCTGTTGGTAATAATTTCTATTTTTAATTTCTTGTCTACATACAGTTGAGTTGAAGTAAATGAAACACAATTACTTGAAAATTACCAATACAATCAATCATAACGAGCAGTTTGTTAAGTTAATGGGGTTGATTTAATTAACTATTGAGCCTTTCAAAACTACCACCTATTGTTCATAAGCTATTGATGCCCTAGAAAAAAATATTTCTAAGGTCTCTGGGAGACTTCTCACGCCTTGTCCAAATAGTAGAGCATATTGGGTCAGTGTCCACTTATTGTTAGAAATTTTTGCTTAAATCGAAAAACTTTGCTATTCCTAATCGAGTTAATAAGCAATTTTGCCAATAGCATTGCTGAATAATGTTTCCATTGGAGCATTTTTATTGCTTTTCTACTATGGGTGGTTGTAGCTAACGTACAAAATGAAACGTACATGTTTAGTTTAGTTATTTATACACGATAATCAATAGAAATTGCAATAGAATCGATAAATTTATAGTTTCTTGTTAGAATAAAATATAAATGAGTACATATGAAATCAAATTATGTTTAATTTACGAGAAAATATAAATAAAAGTAAGTTTATAATGGGTAGTTAAGGCAATTTGTATTGTTCGACAGTTTTATTGTGGTAATTTGATCGGGACATAGAGGAGTGTTGAATTAAAAGTAGAGTTTATATGGGAAGTCTTATAATTTCATGAGTGATTCAAAAAAATATTTGGAGATGCGTTCTTAGAGATCATTTTAGCAAAATTGGAACCTCGTAGAGTTTACCGAAAATCGCTCGTTTTAGATAATGCCTTTTGGCCAACTTCGGAATGAGCTACGAGTTAAAATGATCTCTAGACTTGCCTTAAAATTGTTTTGTAAATAATAGGACTTCCCATATAAACTCGCTACTTTTGGTTGTTTATTCGTTATTTTTCAATAAACAAATTTTATTTCATAAAAATAGATAATTTTGTGGTTCTAAACCGCATCAGCTGATTGGATTACGCATACTTTAATCTAGACTTCTTTCTTATCAATTAATTAAAATATTATTAGTATAATTATTATGATAATTTATAATAAAATTGTTGAATTATTTATTGTTCCAGCCTCCACTGCAAGATGTGGAAGGTCAAAATCCGGATTATGTCATCTTAAGAGCCCGTGCCCGTCGTATTTCAGCATCAACATTTCTATGTTTATTATTAGCATCATTCATGGTAGTTGGTATTGGTATATTTGGTGGTAGATATTTGTATCGTCAGTATATTAGTGCACAAATGAATCGTATACATGCTTATACACAAAAATCAGATTTTGATTATGATAATACAAATAATATACGTCGTCTACATACACAAATACCATTATTAAATGATAATGATTACCAACAAGGCAGATTTATCGGCAATATATTTAATGATTCGTTGAATGATATGTTCCGTATGTATTCTGATATCGATAATGGTAACAATGATAATAATGAAGATAATAATAATAAGAAATCCAAAGATAATTTTGATGATATAATACAGAATTATTTCCATGAAGATTTCGAGATTGATGTAGAGAATGGTAATTATGAGAAAATTGAAGTTCCTGATTTCCGTGATGGTCGCAGTGGTCGTTTTATACATGATTTCAATACAAACATAACTGGTATTATTGATATAACTGGACATCGTTGTTTTGTTATGCCATTAAATCGTGGCAATGTACTACCACCACGATCATTATTCGATTTGATCAGTAAAATGTGGCAAGGCTATTATAAAGTTGATACAAGAATTGTAAGGCAAACAATGCGTGTTATAACACCACCATTAAAAGATCTAAAAGGTATTGGTAATTATATTGCAAAAGAATGCGAAGGACATCCTATATACAAATTAGAGAACTACGTCGGTGGAGGTAATCGAATTTAATTCGATTAATTAAAAATTATTTACTAAAATATGTTTACAGTGGTTAAACGTTCAACCGACCAACATACAGTGGCCAAATTCGCTCAGTTCTCCGGTAATAAGATCACCGAATTCAGCATTGTTAATTTCGATGAGCTTGATGAATTTGAAAAAGATAAGCATTAATTTATTGAAGCAAAATAAACAAACTAAGGGATGGGTTTGTTGTGTAAGTATATAAATATATACATACATGAATATTAAACAAGAACCTAGTGGCAAAATTATTTGCTTTAATTACAATTTATTTAGAAATATTTTGAAAAATATATATACATAACTATATACTATATCTGTACTTCGTCTTTGTCATAAATTAGTAGTTAACAATAAAGGGCAAAAAAAGTAAATTGTATGTAAAACAATCTCAATACAACCGTTATTGTGCATGTTGTTGTACATTTTATAATTACATTTAAACAAATCTAGATTTACAACAGTTGGATAGATTCATTTATCAAATTAGAATTTTACTAAACACCTAACCAAATGTCCAACTGTTTCAAGTTTATTTTACAATATAACATATCTACAAATAATTTGTTTTAAATGATAATTTAAAATAAATTTTAAACACCTTAAAAACAATCATAATTGATTTAATTTGAACTACCTTTTCTCGTTTTAGATGAATGTACAAAGTCTAATTTTTAATTAATAGTGTACAATCATCATTCAATTTATTATCAATAATTTTATTATTATCATCTTCATCACTAACACACATTCTAGTTAAATCAGATGCAATAGATGCAGTCTCACACATACTATTACGTTCATTATCATCATTAATATTATTATTAGTATTGTTATTATGATGAGGATTATGATTGATTGGTGAATAATCCATTTGATTATTGTGCGTTGATAATTGAACCAAACTTAATTCCGGCGGTTGCATTAAGTTGCATAATGTCGATGGTGATGTTGTTGAGTATTGTAGAAGATCGTAATTTGGTATATTTATCGATAATTGACTTGTACTGTAAATTAGAAAATCGAATTAATCAACTAGTAATGCAGTTTAAAATTGATAAAACAACATTGAAAACAAATTCGTCAGCTACAATTATAGGTTTACCTAGAAATTTGTAGCTCAAAATCCAGTATTGGCAAAATTGTTGTTTTTGCATACCATTGTGGGCTAGAATCAACAATTTAATTAAACAAATTGGACAACAATAACATAGAGTACCAACGAATTTTCTTTTATTTCACTTAAAAATTTCAGTAAACTCAAAATACTTACATTGGAGTTGGTCGGTACATTGTTGGTGTATGTTTAGTTTCGTTCATTGAAAATTTGCTAGATTCAAACGAATTTGTAATATTCACGATTTCTTTTGATAGCGATTTCATTTTGTAGATTCGTTTGAAGATATTGACGTCAAATTTCAAGACTTCTAAAACTCAATAATTTAGCAAAACCGACACAATTTAGCACAAACTAGGCAACCTGCATCAATCGGTCCTAATTGTTGGGCAACATTAAACAAATGCTCAATACTCCAATAATTGGGTACTGTAATGAAGATTTTACCGGTATCGATGGGTAAATATAAACCTAATTTGTGTAATAATAAAATGAACGGTTGATGTTTCAAAATCGTGTTCTGTTCTATCGTCCACGCTACTAGCGGTACTGGAAGATTCAACACTACAAACGAATTTTATTAATTATAATCAATAATCATTAATATAGTCGTCATAATTACAAGTATAATAGTAGATGATCGGTTGTAGCTTTACGTTATGATTGCTGAATTCTTCGATATTGGTTAAAATCAATTTAACATAACAGATATTGATTAGAATCTCTTGTAACCATTGGATGAATTTGCCCTTATTCTCTTTGTATAAATGTTCTTTAAACGCTTTAATGTCACCGTCAATTAATTCATTATTACTATCATTAAGTCGTTCTTGATTATAATTCGTTTTATCGATCGTATTATCAGGCTGACGTATTCTTATAAATTCATTATACTGTGTCTCATTTATTATATTCTGATCTAATAATTGTTGTATTATTGATAATTGTGTTTTCTGTTTTATACCATTATTCTCGTATTTTTTACGAATATTCTCCACCACTGTATCTTGAGTATCTTTACTCTGTTTATAATAATTCAAGAGATTATCTTTATCTTCTTTCGTCCACCTTAAAATATGATTGTTAATATTGAATTAAATCAATTGTGAAATAATTTATACTCCAAGTCGCTGTTTTCTGATAGAATCGTATTGGTGTCGGTGTTAGAATGTGACGAATTTATAAATTTATGTATGATGTATTCGATTAAATCAGACCAATCCTTTTAAAAGATTCGCAAAATTTAAAATAAATCACAATAAAATCATCGACTTACGTCACAAATCTCGTAATCGGTCTCCCAAATTTGTGAAAATGTTTTGATGATAATCGGTTGAAATAGCGTGTCTAAATGATCTAAATCACCACCAATATGATGCATCATTGTAAATATACAATTATTAACGTATTCGCCATTATTTTTAAAATCTTCCAGCAATAATCCGTATTGATACATGATTTTATTCGTTGCAAATCTGAAAATTCAACAATTTTTCAATATCACTACGATCGGAATTGATTCTAACACAACTACTACTATTATACAAATTATCCCAATGAAATCTACCGTTTTTTTTATTATTATTAATAATACTGAGGAAATTAAGTAGATTTCTGTGGGCTATTAGATTAGTATAATCGTGATTATTATTTATTACAAAAAAATGGTTTAATTCAGGCGGCTAGTTGACTGTTAAATGAATGGGGTAAGCTTGTACTTACTCTAATTGTCGTTTATTAATTAACCCTACCTTATATTTTATAAAAGCTGGAATAAAGTCAAAAGCCCTTTTTGGTTAAAACAGAAATAAACATTAAATTTTCAATAATTGAACCAGAAAATAAAAAAAAAACAATACTAATAATAAGTAATTTTCCAATAATAGTAATTTTTGTTAGTTGTTGTTACTAAATAATCATTAATTAGATGGTATTCTTACTGTTTTAGATGTTCCATTATATTAAAAGCACGTTGGCCATTTCTCTCATTTGTTATAGTTGTTGTAGCGTTATCCAAAAATAACAAATAATTATGATTTGTTATAATTAAATCTTTTAAATATTGTTTACTCTGTATATTCGGATTGTATTGTCTTAATAATAATAAAAATAATAATCGTAAGTCGTCAATATCGACAATTTCATGTTGTAATTTCGTCATAATTGAACGATCATCATCATTCAAATGCAACATTTTCTGATAAGCTTCAACCGCTTGGAGGAATTCATGAATAGCCGTCACCACCTAATTAAAAAAAAAACAATAATTTCTAATCAAATTTTGATCAAATCTACAAACCAAATGGAGACGCCTCAAACACGGTTTAATATTCACGTCATTAATTCGATCCATGATCTCCAATTCCTCGTAAATCCATATACTTTGGAATATTAGAAATGTTAGAATATCGATTGATAATACGCGATTAACGTGTTCTAAATCTAATTCTAATTGAGTGGCAAATTTTAAGAAATAGGTGACCAACCAGAAAAAATGGGATGTATCAATTTGTACGTGACTGATATTCGATAATAGTTGTTTGTGTAGATCATTGACTAGAATATTGTAGCCTTTCAACAGAAAATCAACAGTGAATTCTTTCAAAATATTCGAAATATCATCGTCTGTGGGTAAATGGTGCATCAAACCCTTCATATTAATCCTAAAATTTGATTTTCAGACTACAAAATTGATTAATTTTGGTCATTTACATGTTAGCTTTGCTGCGTTTCACCAATTTCTTCCGTCGTAACTCCTTTTTTTCTAACGCTGTTGTTGTGGTAGTTGTCCGGATTTTCCCCGAACGTATCTTTTGAAGAGTGTGCAATTTTTGGTGATGAACGGGTTTTTGTTGTGGCTGATAGTCTTCGTTACTCGACGTCGATATCGATTCTTGAGTCTCCACTTGTGTCCCGTAACCGAAATCTTCACTCTGTGATGATTCACGTTTCTTATTATTATTACTGTTACAATTATTTGTATCCGGTGAACTAGTAGAGACTTGATTTTTATCAGAATTATTCTACAATTAACAATAATTAGTGATTATTACAAAATTTTAATAATCTTACAGAATCGTTGGTCATAGATGTGACGCCGCTAGTACTACTACTTTCAGTTTCAACCGATTTCCCCCTAATTCCGCTTTTGTTACGGTTTGAATTATTTGTGATCTTCGTGATTGGGGTTTTATTGTTTAGACGGTTCTTACCGGAACCGCCGTTATCACTAGAATCGGAAGTTGTAGGGTCTGATGTGATTATCGGTGATGATGAATCGTCACCACTACCCTGTTCTGGTGGTGACGTATTGCTCTCATTATCATCCGAACTTTCACTCAATGTACTTTCCAGCCATAGATTCAATAATTTCTCTAATTTACCAATATGTTGATCTTTATACAATAACGCAATTAATTGTACAATTGTTACATTCCAATACATCTAAAAATTGAGCAAATTTAATTGATTGTTTGTCTAATTCTAGGATAATTGGGCTAACTTTTTGCGGACACGATATTAAATAGATTAGAATTTTATCGATACTTTGCGTGAATAGATTCCATATGATTTGATTCTGCATTGTACCACAATTATTACAATTAATATTCGAATTATTTGTGGTTTTTGTTGTTGCAATTTCCGGTATATGTAGAATATTTCTAATTAACAACAAACAATTATTAATGCTGTCACAGTAATTAAGGTGTCTTTCTAGATTATTGTTATCGATTAGAAATTTTATATGATCAATTATCAGTTTAATATGACGATTATCTGTAAAGCATTCTTTACTTTTGATCAACAGATGATTCAATTCATTTATTGTATGTTGGCCATAATCGGTTTTCAGCATTAAATCAATCGATAACAAATATTCAATCGGTATTGTTAAATTCACCAAAATCTTTACAATTAAATCGATTAATTTCGTCGAATCTTCATTGTCGTCTTTCAAATTTGTTAATAACGGTAACAGATCTTTACGTATATTTTGGCCAAAACCGATAGTCCGCCGATACGGCCGTAATGTTCGATCTTCCGCCAATAATTTCTTCCAAATCTCCTCTAAATTAGCTGAAATAATCCAATTATTATAATATTGGGAAGTTGATTGGTTGATTTACCGAGACAATCATCGTCATCTTTACTGCTTAATGATGTGAAAATATTGTAAATTCGTGCCATATTCTTGGGACAATCATCTAAGAGAGAAACGCTGAAAACAGAAAATTATATAAGCGATTACTGTAAAGGACAATATTACAATTAATATCCATTTGTATCTTCAATCTTGAAGACTGATGGACTTAATGAAATATAATTTTACCTTTATTTTCGATAAATTTGAGCGTACGTTTTAAACAAACCACCGTTTAACTAACAGAATACTGGCACGTGAAAGATTAATTGTACAATTACGAAATGTGCAACTGTTGGTGATTGCGCCCTTGATCCTTGCATTTTTCCTTTCAAAATCTACCGTTAGAAAATTGCAATAATTACAGTTAACTAACGGTAATAACTCCACCTCTTTTTAATTATTCAATTATTCGATTTATTTGTTTGTTTACAGCAAATCACCGTTTTAATAATCGTCGAAATCTGTAAAATGATCCCAATTCACTTCTCAGCACGTATTCGCATTCGTTTCAAATTTCTAATTTAATTTCGGATCACGAGCCCTGCCACGAGATTGATAAAAATCCTGCGTATTTTCCGCTCAAATAACATATCTTTGAAATAATAAATTTGGGGTTTTTATTGATTGAATCCGTGGAGAATCCACGAATTGGACGTTTACAACAACGCAAAACTTACAAAAAAATCCATACATTCTTATTGATTGTTTAATATAAAAGTACAAAATAGCCTTCAAATGTATTTTTCAATATTTGCTAATATAACTGTAATGATTATAATGAATAAATAAGGCCAAGTACTCGAATAAATTAGAATTGTGCAATAAACTTGTTTATCTTTTTTTTAACGGCTAAACCCGCTAAACAACGGATTTTTCTTATTATGATTATTATTAATGTAGGCCAGTTCTACAATTTATAAAATACGTACCAGAATTGATGATAAAATTCATAACTTTAAGATAAAAATAATTGGCACTTTTAAAACACAAAACTTGATCAAGTTCGAGTTTATTATACGAACAAACAAGTATTGACGCACACACGGGATTCACCTGTTGTGTGCATCAATAGAATTTCAATTCGACTAAAAAACAGGCAATTCACGTGAAGCAACAACGTGACCTAGTCTATGTATTGACGGAAGATGATGACGAACACGATTATTGGTTGATAACGTGGAAAAACGAAACGGGAAGTTTAAGGGATTTGAGAAAAACTGCCAAATCTCTTAAAATATTTCATTGAATCCTTCAATAACATTCAGTGTTTTTTTGATTCTTTTTTGTAAATATTTAAATATATTTCTATAATTATTTTTAAAACACAAATATAACAGGGGAGGCTTCTTATACAGACATCAATTGAAAATAGCCCAATCAATATTGGTAAAGCTCGAACAAATCAGTTGATGTCAAGATTGAAATCCTTCCGCTATTATTGCTGTTGTCGTCTATCCATAGAGAATTTTAAATATAGAAAAATTCGACATAAATGTCGTCGTCTATTGGGCAAACATTAAATCTCTCCAAGAAAAAATCTATATACATTATACAGCTGAAATGTACCTTAACCGAACAATAAATCTAATGAATAACAATTATAACAATACTTTCGAATTGGAAGATTGTTTCCATTTGTTATTATAGTCCAAATTTTAACACAAACACTCCAAATTTCTACTCACACTTATGCTTAACTGTCGCTATAATCATGTTTGTTTGATGGATGAGGTAGAGAGCACTAACGAATACTGCATTAGCACTAAATCATGAAGAAATTAATTAGTTCGATACACTTCAACAATAATCCCGATACTTACTGGCCTTCTTTGAAATACTCTTTCAATGTGTTACTAAACCGTTTCGAATATTTAACAAATTCCCGTTTCCTCTGTTCTAGCGATTGTTTCCCGGTTGTTCCCGGTATAAAAGCGTTAACTTCATTGACAGCATCTAATAATTTTTTAATGGCACTTGCAATCTCCCTAAAAGCCAAAAAAATTGAACAATTAAACCTAATTCTATCAATATTGTATACTTTATTGTCTCTAGGAAAGTTTTCCTGTCGGTGATTTCATCCGGGATGCGACTCAATATACGTTTTAAAGCGGCCGATTTGCGATTCAACTCCTGGAAAGCGTCCTCGGAGCGGTTTAGACGATATTCGACAACTAGAATTTGTTAATTTTTATAAATTCATATTCAATTAATCAAAATTACTGTCTGTATCGGAAGTGGCGCCTTGTAAACGTAATATACTCTCGTTTAAATTAACATTTAAATCGCCTTTTCGCATCAAACCGACAACAAAATCGTATGTTAGACCAGGATGGGAGGCTTCAGCTTTCGTTAATGCTGAACGTAACGTTTGAGAGGCTGATACGTCCTGTTTCTCCAACTAAAAATTCCATCAATTACCCCCTTTGTTAGCGATATTTTGTTGATTGTATTCAAATACCTGTGATAAAATTGGGCGTATTAGAACAGGAAGTATCAATGATGTTACCGGAGTTTCATCGCCCATTGTCATATTTAAGCAATATTGTTGAAATCGTCAATTAACAGTAAATTTATTTCGTTAATTTTACCAAAATTATTCCAATCAGTTATCGAAAATTTAATAAAATTAGCAATTTTTTAATAGAGCTATCAAATTGACAGGTTTCTGTTGACATTTGTGTGATATGAACGCAACAAACGTGGAGCGGTCATTCAACGAACTACGCCAAACACCACTGCCATATCGGGCAAAATTTTCTTAAAAACACACTAGAATTTAACTCAAACATAATAATTCTAACAAAAATAGCAATATACAACCAAATTTCTTGTATTTTAATTAAAATTTTTCAAATTTATAGTGATAATTAATAAATTTTATATATATAAGATTTTAAGAAATTTGGCAACGCAACGAATCAAAAAGCGGAAAATTTGAATTACAACATCCGATTGTACGAACTAATTTGTAGAATTTCAGCCTGTAATTTAGTGTCATCGTGAAATTACAGATTTATTATAATCAACAATGGTATCAGGACTGTTTTGTGCTATTTATGCGTAAAAGATTCGTTCGAAATCGGTTTATTTGGAAATTAAGTATAGCAGTGCAACTACTCTATTTACAAATACAAAGCTGCTGTATAAAAAATTGTCAACACAAACACCTGACAGCATACTACGGCATTTACTGGTTATCTAATCGGAAATCGAGTACCGGGTAATTCAAATAAGAGTAATTGAGATAATTATATTGAGAAATATCCAATTATCTTTCTGACATACAATTTCTTTTAAATATTTATATATACATAATACACAGTATTTAATTTCGATAAAGTTATCTGCAAGAAAGCTGAAGCTATCCTCTAAGTAGTATTTACTAATTTTTATTTTTTTGAAAACTTATTGGCAGTAATTTGTTGTAAACGAAAATTTTCATATAAACATCATTAAGTGATGCCCAAAAACAATTAAATATTTCTAAATACATTCATTATATTATCAATTATTATGATGTAAACATAAGGTACAATATAATACGGCACTAATTAAACTTAAAAAAGATAGTAAAAAGAACACAGTCCACACTATTCATTAAAGAAAAAAAATCAATTAAATTAATTAAAAGAAACACTATTGTACAAATATTTTGTAGTAGTTCAGCATTTATTATAAATATTTCAAAGCTTAATGTAATTTATGTGATATGATCCTTAATTGTTGTCGTCTATAAAAAGTAGAAAACTTTCTAAAAATCCTCTCGTTATGTTAACCAACTGGCTCAAATTTCGTCAATTCACAACTACCGGAGAATAGAGAGAATTCAGAGGGTAGTAGATGAGGATTCAAACGAATATTTTGGCCACGAATCATTATTAAAAATAGAATTTTTGCACTGGTTTATCCCCAATAATCCTCCTCTCTCTCTTATCTACACACAATTTAATCTGTTTTCCGAAATTAAAATTAAATATTGTTCTGTTCTCACAAAATTACATCACATCTTACATCTAGTTTTTAATCAATTTAAACGAGTATTGACAATATTAAAGCAGTATTTTGAATCTTCTTTACAAATGCTTAATTATTAGAATCGGACACTACACTAAAAACTAGTTGTGCTTCTCGTATAGGGTTGTTATATTAAATTGAAACGAATTGTTTAAATTTCCTAAAAATTAATTATAAACAAATAATAAAAATAATGACCAGATTCATGATGCGATGATTTAGCGTCGTTACGACTCTTTTTCTTTCATTATATAAGATTATGTTAAAATAATTTTTATAAAAAAATTTGAAAAAATTAAAGTATTACTAAATTGTTTTGCTGTTTATCAATTGGTCGGTTTAGGCAATGGACGTACGAGGTATAGTTTTTCACCTTGCTTATTCGTATAAATCGGTGCTCTTTGATAATGATCAACTAATTGATCTAATGTATGGAATTTTCGTTGTCCTATACAATACAATGCGCCTTCTACATGTACACGGAAATGTTTATTACGTCCGGGAGCTTTCAGTGATACCGAATAATCACCAACCTATAAAATTATAAATGATTGAAATATAGAAAATTTTAAAATGTTTGTATAAATTACATTAGTTTCACTATCTCTAATCAAGAAATCGCCATCGTGTCCCCTTTGATTCAATAAATTATCACACATCGATCGAGTAATATTACCATAATACCAGGGCTTATCAATCAAATGCGGCTTATCAGGCATCATAACTTGTGATCGATCCATAACACCAACACCACCACCGCCACCACTACCACTATTATTACTATTTTCATGTTTATTACGATCTTGATAGGGTTGTGTTAGATATTCGGATAATTCTTGTAGATAGTTTCGTGGTACTAAACCGACTTGTCCTTGAGCATTACGCGCTTTATACCATTCTGGATCACTAGGTGGACGATCTAAAATTTCTAAACGATCACCTTTCTCAAATGACAATTCCTGATCGTTTGTCGATGAGAATGAATAGAGAGCAACAACAATATCCAATACATTTTCCGCCATTGCGTATGTGTGTAATGTATCATCAGCATCGCCTTCTTCATGGGTGTAATTCGAGGGGAACCAGCCGACCATACTACCGCTCTGGCCGCGCCACCACCCTACAAATTGATTCATTACAAAAACAATTTGATTGATTATTTATTAAATCTACCATCATTGCTTTTTTCTAAAATCAAAATCCTAGAGCCTTTAACTAGTGACAATTCATCGGGTTGTTGAGCTTGATAATTGTATTTAACAACAGCTGTACCGATAGCTTCGGATGGATCAGCAGTTTGTCGGGGTGATTCTACAGTTCTTGATGGGGAATTATTCGATGGTAGAGTCTTCGAACCGGAGCCCTTCTTTACCTACAATTACTCAAAAATTATTCAAATTTCTTGTTGATTTAATCAAATAATTGATAGAGATTAGAGAAAAATGACAACCTTCTTTTTGATACTATCGAAAAGAGACGGTTTCTCTTTCTTAACATAATTACTAGGTACATAACCAGATTGATTACGGGAATTCTGTACTTTCCACCAATGTTTCGAATCGTCCAACAATAAATAACGTTCGTTCTTTCTTAAATCTAATTCTTGTCGGCCTTGGGCAGCATAATCGTATTTAGCTACCACATGACAAATGTCGTCTTGGCCAGTTTTGCCTGGATTGTTTAAACAAAATTTCATTAAAAATACAGCAATAAAACATTAAAAAAAAGTAATTTTTTTGTTAAAAAAGAATCGTACCATGTCGAATATTTGGTACAGCCATTTGTGGAGATGATGGTTTGTAACTATTCTGATTGTGCCAAGAAGGCTCTGGCATACCACCACGTACAGATCTGGTCTCCAACATGACCACCAATCTCACAACAAGCACAACTATCTAGTGCTAGTTGTAACAACATTCATGCTTCTAAAACTACAACAATAGAAAGAGAATCAACAACAAAACAACAAACAAACAAAAAATGCAAATCAATTCGAAATTGATACATGCCCTCAATAAATACATTAACAACAATAACAACAGAAAAATCGAATAGATAACGAAAAGAAAGAGAAATTACTCTACAAATCTAAAAAACAACAACTCGACTTGAATATTTAAAATAAAACGTTCGAATTTATCAACTATAAAATCACTGATGATAATAATAATGATAATTTTAACCGATTGGCGATAATTCAACGAAAACCACCCCCTTTTCTCAATTTATGTATAAACATACACACAGAAACAGAATAACAATAACACCAGCTTGTACAATTGATAAAGTGGGGGGTGTGGGATCAAAACAAATTCGATCCGATTGATCATATACCCTTTCTTCTTCATATTTATACTCTTCTTAAATAATTCTTCGGTAAATCAAATAAACTTACCAATTTTCAAACTAGACATATTCTAAATTCAACCATCAGTATAATATTCACTAATTTACATTTAATTAGAAATAATCAATCAATTGCAATTGTATAGAATTCCCACCCTCTTTGAAATATCCCTATTTATCGGGAGACATCACAAAATCTAAGGGAGAGTTTCTAGTTTGTGTAATTGTCGACGTGTTGGCGCCACTGCACTAGCGGCCAATTCAAATCCAACATTTACCAAACCCTATATTTACCAGATTTCAATGAATTTCTACTATAATTAGAAAATAAACATAATATTTATTTATAATATTGGTATAAATAATAGAAATTTTGTACATATCGTTGAATTAAGTTGTCAAATAATTGTTGTGCAACCCGATTGAGCAACTTCAATTACTGTGCAATGTTGGTGGAATTGAATTTTTGACAGCTGGAAGCGCTAGATTTAAATTTCCGGATATTTATTCAAAATTTGGTATTAATTATGGTTGTAAATATAAATAATTAGATTATATTTGGTTTATTGCGTAAAATTTGTTGTAAATTTGTAGTATTTTGGAATATGTGGATGTTTATTTGTTTGTATTTAGGGATTTGAGTGGCGATGGGTTGGCGGCAATGTTTTGAAATTTCCCGACAATTTCTCGTGTTAGAATTGTTTGTTCTTAATTGTTCCTATTTATTTTTTAATTATTTAAATAAAAATCGCGTAATTAATTTATTGATAATTTCATTTTTAATTTAAATTTAGTGTTTTTTTGCTGTTTTCTGTTCGTTAAAATATAAAAAATCAGAGCGAGAGAAATTGTGTGACCCGGCTTGCCCTCGTGTTGTTATCACCACCATTCGCATTTGTCAAAATTGAATGAAAATGGCGGATCCACTGTACAAGAGTCGTATCCAGAATTTCAAAAATAAAGGCAAAGATCAAGATGTAAGTTGATTCTTTATTTCGATTTGAATTAAATCGAACCAAATTAATTTTATTCAAATTAGTTTTCTTATAAAATTCGTCTAGTTGGTTTGTTTATGGGTGTGTTATAAGGGTCATGGTTATATGAACACATGTCTAGAATTCCAATTAGAATGCAATTGATGAAAAATTGTAGTGTTGTTAATAAATTTTTATATGCTTGTGTGTTTCAGGAGATGCGAAGACGGCGTAATGAAGTCACAGTCGAATTACGTAAAAATAAACGTGAAGAAACCTTACAGAAACGCCGTAACGTACCAATGATCGATTCAACCGATGAGGACGATGTGGAGAAATCAATTTTGAATACGAATTTAGAAGAATTAGTCGCACAGGCAGCCTGTGTTGATAATCCATCATTACAATTGGCCGCTATACAATCAGCAAGAAAATTATTATCATCAGATCGTAATCCACCGATAGATGCGTTAATATCGAGTGGTATTTTACCAATCTTAGTACAGTGTTTAGAACGTTACGATGCACCATCACTACAATTCGAAGCTGCATGGGCATTAACAAATATAGCTAGTGGTACATCGGCACAAACAAATCGTGTTGTACAAGCTGGTGCTGTACCATTATTTTTAAAATTGTTACATTCACCACAACAGAATGTTTGTGAACAAGCTGTATGGGCATTGGGTAATATTATAGGTGATGGACCACAATTAAGGGACTATGTTATTGAATTAGGTGTTGTTGCTCCATTATTAACATTTATTAAACCTGATATACCAATAACATTTTTAAGAAATGTTACATGGGTTATTGTTAATTTATGTAGAAATAAAGATCCAGCACCACCAATGCAAACAATTAGAGAACTATTACCGGCATTAAATATATTGATACATCATTCTGATATTAATATACTTGTTGATACTGTATGGGCATTAAGTTATCTAACTGATGGTGGTAATGAACAAATACAAATGGTTATTGATAGTGGTGTTGTACCAAAATTAATACCGTTACTTAGCCATAAAGAAGTCAAAGTCCAAACGGCCGCTCTACGGGCTGTTGGCAATATCGTCACCGGAACCGACGAACAGACACAAGTAAGTAAACTATTAAATCATTCATTTAATTCGTTCATTTCATAACATTTTGCGGTATTATTCACTTTAAAAAAGTACATAAAAGCGCTTGGAATCATTTACGATATGGTCTCGAAGTAGCTAATTACGTGAATCCCCCATATCTCATTGAGAGATTGTTTTCTTAAAAAAACTGAATTTCCGGAAAGTTGGAAAATTATAATTATGAGTTGAAGAAGAGGTGTCGGTATTACTTTTTCTACAGTAAATAAAATGAAATGAAATTTTATACGATTAGATAGAGGAAAGTTAACTCTATACTTGGGCGGGAGTAGATTTTCAATTTTATTTTTAGTTTTTCCGAAAATTGCAACCAAAGTTCCTGCTTATAAATCGAAATAACCAATCAGAAACGAGTATTGTGTTCAATACAGTCGCACAAATTGATAAGTGCACAACTGGGTCAATTTAATACAATTATTCATTAGCCATCATTCTAAATGGTTTATTACGGAAAAGTCGTAAAAAAGACGAGACAGCTGATTCAGTTTGAAATTAGTTGCAAAGACAAGTCCCTTAATCATTTAATTGTATTCAAAAGTCATCCACTGGTATAATGCTATTAATAAAAACAATTTTTCAATGAGTTAATTGTTACATATAAGAAATCGAAAACTTGTATGATCTACTATTTTTTATCTTTATTTTTGATAGGTGGTGTTGAATTGCGACGCCCTGTCCCATTTCCCAGCATTGTTGACACATCCAAAGGAGAAGATCTGCAAAGAAGCGGTATGGTTCTTATCAAATATAACAGCTGGTAATCAATCACAAGTACAAGCTGTAATAAATGCTGGTCTATTACCAAAAATTATCCAAAATTTAAGTAAAGGCGATTTTCAAACACAAAAAGAAGCAGCATGGGCAATAAGTAATTTGACAATTGGTGGTAATAAAGATCAAGTAGCTGCATTAATACGTGAAGGTGTTATACCACCATTTTGTGATTTATTAACATGTAAAGATTCACAAGTCGTTCAAGTTGTATTAGATGGTATTAATAATATGTTGAAAATGGCCGGACCTGAAGTTGAACAGTTATGTACAATGATTGAAGAATGTAATGGTTTAGATAAAATTGAACAATTACAAAATCATGACAATATTGAAATTTATCGACTTGCTTACGATATCATTGAACAATATTTCAGCGGTGATGTACGTTGATCTTCGAATATTCCGATTTATCGATTGTACCACAGTAATTTACCTGGCAGTTGGAACGTATCGTATGTTAACAAATCAAAATAGAGTATGAACTTATCTACGACACTGCTATAAATTATTGTGGTACACCTGATATGATACATTTTTTTTACTGATGTTTTAATTGTAGACGGAGGACGATCCAAATCTGGTGCCAGCGGCCGGCGATACAGGTTTCCAATTTGGTCCAAATACGAATGTGCCGAATGACGGTTTCAAATTTTGATTTATTCAACATCAGTTAATGCTCAGTGTAAATTTTTTTTCGTTGGAAAGAAAATCTATTTTTGCGTCTATTATTATAATTATTACAATTATTACTACTATTATTATTATGATCATCGTCATTTTAGCTCGTTTGTTGGCTTCCTTTATCGCAATCAATTGGAAAACCAGAAACTATGTACGTTCATTTTAAACGAAAAAGACATACATGTTGTACATACATATATATAAATATTATTATTATTTTGTTCGTTGAGTATAAATGGTGGAAATTTAATTGTAATTTTACAACATGGCTGTATTTATTTATTCTCGAATTAATGCAATTTGTTTCGTTTTTATTTTAAATAATAAATTTATAGGATTATTAAAATGACCGTACATATGTATATAAATATTTCAAAATATATAGAAATAAACAAAGAAAATCTGTGCATGATCGATTTATTGTTATTTATATAATTTAGAAACTGAAAAATCGTAAATAAAATTGTGTACGAATAAAATCATGCATGGATTTTTATTTAAAAAAGTAACGTATTTTTATTGATATTAACATTGGATTTATTCTTAAGTTTTATATTTTCATTTCTCTGTAATTATCAAAATTGTTTCCAGAATTCTAATTTCTGGAAATAACAAAATTCTTTTGACAATTTCTATATTTTGTGTATGATTTATGGAAAGGACAAATAATCGCTTACCATCCGAATTCTCTTCAAACTAAAGAAAACACCTAAACTTTGAAATCTAAATAGTTTTAATGGTTAGAGGAAAGATAAATTTCAATCGTATATTTATTTGCATAGAATGAAAGTCTTATTAACGACGAACAATTTAATCAAACGTTTAAACGAAACAACCGATTTCGAGTCGATTTTAGCGAGATGAATAATAAAAAAAAAAAAACAGCAGCTCAGTCATGTTCTTTTATAACAAGACTAATAAATTTATGCAAATTTTCTATGATTTTTCCTACCTACACCGAAATTCCATGATTTTTGCAGTTGCATAAACCACGCATTAGAATTCTCTCTTGGTGGCCGCGTTGGAATTTCACCATAGTATCGGCAGGAAAATTAACGAGTAACTTCAAACAGCCTCGCGTCAATAGAATATTCTGCGTGGATTTAGGTGGTAGTTCTTTTCGTTTTTGCTGCTCGTTAAAGTTCACTTTAGGCAGCGATTTTTGTTTGGGTTTCGTTGTTTGAGCCAACGGAGCGGAATGGCTGGTTTCCCGGGTTGATACCGGTTTTTGTAACGGCGGCACTGATCTACTACGAATTTTACGCGAAATTGGTAATTTCTCAGGCTCCCAAGGTACCCGTTCTTCTGGAATCTATCACTACAAATGTGATAATTTTAATTATTGATAAAAGAAGGAAAATTACGTTCGTTTCCGGTAATTCTTGTGGAGTGCAAGCATAACATTTTTCTCGACGACTCTGCTGCTGTTTTTCAACGGATTTCATCGTGTCTAACTCGGATTTATCGATTATTTTATCTCGAATATCATAAATAGCTACTCTGTTTAGAAAACTACAACAAAATCGATAAATTAGCTGAAATATTGATGAATTTCGATTATTACTTCGGTAGCGGTGTACTCCAATAATTGTCTACACGACTTGTTTTCGAGATATCGTTAATTTTCCTCAATAAAAGAAAATTATTCTTCTCGATCTCCTGACAACGTTCGATTTCCTTTTGCTGTTTCTTTAATTTTAACAAAACATGTTGTCTAGTAACTGGCGGTTTATTATCGATAACCGGTCCGGCTGATTGTACCTAAAATAAACGAAAATACAGTAAATTTCGCATTTTTTATTGGAAAATGTTCAACTTTTCGTCTATGATTATCGAAGCGTTTCTGCTGCCACGGGCGAATTAATAGATTTTCTCTACGGGAAATCATTTTGATATACCCGGAAAATACCGGAAAACCTGTATTATTGGTTGCCTAGTAAACATTCAAGTTTCAATACAAAACTTAACAGGTGGCGCTGAAATAATTCGCGTCATCAAATGCCAAATTGCCAGTTCCACCAATTATTCTATTTAATACAACTTATACTTTTTTTAATTATCAACTTGATTAGAAATTTAATTATTGTTATGAAAACCATCAATTGTTATAGTTTTATGTGAAATAATCTATAAATTGTTGACGAAATATTATTATATTATAAATTTTTGACTCAATCTCAGGGAATTCAGTACTAGTGCGGCAACAGAGCTTGTCGATAACATTTGAATTTGACATTTCTACATAACCAACAATTTTCAACTAAAATCCAAATATTTCTTCCAGACATTAGAAACAATTAATCATGAATGCATCCACTGATGCAACAAGTCAACCGGAATTAATCCTGAAATTGTGCAATCATTTTGCTAAAAATAATCCAGGTAAGTTGCAATAATTATCTGTTAAACGTTAGTGTATGAATCGAGAAATTTTACAGAAATTTCAGCAAATTTATGCAAAATCGCCTTCAGTTTTCTATCAACATCATCGGAAACTATCGACAATAACGTGAGCGATGAAGTGCATTTGTGTTTTCAAATCAGAGAGACTTTAAACAAACGTTCAAAAGACGATGGGGAACGTTTCGATTTGTTGTATTCGAACTTATGCAAATCGGTAAATAATTGTGTTATCATTAAAATAAAACGTTTTAAACTTGTATTTTTAGAATACGTTAAGGAATCGGTGTGCAATTTTGAAATTATTGTACAAATTGAGCAGTACTTCCTTGATTTCAAAAGAAGTTCGTTGGGGTACTTTTGAGAGTCTCGATCGATTCTCTAGCGGCAATAAAATAAAATCGTTAAGAAATAGTGCGTCTCAAGACTCGATTAAGAGCGTTTTTCGTGGTAGTGCTACAGTTAAGTCAGCACGATCGAATACAACTTCAACTACAACAACAAACTCTCAGGTTTACTACTTAATCAATTTTTAAACAATTTCTAACGATTTTAAACGGTTATAGTCATCAAGAATGGCGTCTGATTGGGTGAAACGTTCCTCAACTGAAACACCATCAAATTCAAGTAATTTTCAAACTATCAAATTTATAATTGATGTTCATTTTTGATATTTTAGATGTGAATTTCGTTAACGAGAAAGATATTCTACAAGACATCATCTATTCGTTTCAAGGAATCGAAGGGGATTATTTGAAAAAAGAAACAGCCGGTCTTGGTTTTGTTATCGATCAAAAAACAAATCTAAATCCAACCCAAAAAGGTTTAATTGAACGTCTATTAGGAACGAGTTTTTTACACAATCAATTGAAACAATATTGCGACAATAACGACAAACAAAACGGTATAATTTGTCAGGCGTTAATTGCGAATTTACGCGAAGAATTGTCGAGTTATTATAAAACCATCGCTATCCTACAAACTGCAGTAAAATAATTTATTATTCGGGATTTGTAGTGGAATTTAATGATTTTTTTTGTAGTTGTCTCAACAGGATGGGTCGGATACAGCTCAGTTAACATTGCGCAAAACTTTGGTTTATATCCATGATCACCATATAAGATTTGAATGGTTGGCCTATATCGCTGAACAATGTAATGATAAGCGTGGTGGCGCTCTGATAACATCAATACACGGTTTTCTACAACACGGTTCTAAATGTACCCAAGAAATTTCACAAAAAGTTCTAACTTCAGTATGTAAACCGTTGTACATAATGTTATCACGCTGGTTATTAGATGGGGATATTAATGATCCCTATAATGAATTCTTCATTGAATTGCGCAACATTAACACGAATAAAGTTGAACGTTTATGGTACGATAAGTATCATGTCAGGAAGACAATGATACCATCGTTTATAACACTAGAACAAGCTAAAAAGATACTAGCGACTGGTAAAAGTATAAATTTCTTACGGCAAATTTGTAAAGATGACGGCCAATTACCGGGACGGGATTCTTTACAAAAATTGTTTAAATTCACACAACCCGATGCATTATTTCAACCGGAACAAAGTATCGAGTTCCATTCAACTTTAGAGAAAGTCTACCGTGAAACATCATTACGTGTTTTGGATTTATTGAAGGATAAATATCGTTTATTTGAACATCTACAATCGTTACGACGCTATCTATTATTAGGACAAGGCGATTTTATTCGACATCTACTCGAGCTTTTAGTGTATTTTTTTTAATTAGTTATTTTAAAATTATTCGATTTATCTCCCAAATTTTTAGGCCAGAATTAAATAAACCAGCCAATGAGATTTATATTCACACATTATCGGCAATTTTAGAATCAGCAATACGTGTAACGAATGCTCAATATGAAGATGAGGATACATTGCAACGTTTAAATGTAAGTTTTATGGGCTTTTCGAAAGGCGATACTGGTTGGGATGTTTTTAGTTTGATTTATATCGTCGATGGTCCGGTTGGTACAATTTTCCAACCGACTATACCAACATATCAATGTTTATTTGGTGCATTATGGAAGGCTAAACGTATGGAATTTGTTTTAGCGAATATGCGTAAACAACAGATTAGTTTAGCGAAGATTTTTCGTAAAATTAAAGGTAATTATTTAAACAGCCGCACTACAATTCGTCTTTTAAAAAGGGAATCTTTGATTGATGATTTCTCCTTTAATTGAATATTTAAACTGATGCGCAAAATCTCATTTGTTGGGCTACAGTTTTTTGAAAATTTTCCGGAAATTCTGAGTAAGAGCGCTTTCAAAATTGAAAAAGAAGGATATATTTTCTCGTCAATCAAAAATTCCATTTTTTGAGTTCTGGCCTTTAATACTGAACACTAACGAATGATTGTTTTTGTTGTTAGAATTAAAACCGATAATGCACTCGATTCATATATTGACGAGCGAAATGATCCATTTCCTCCACCAAACCCAATATTACTTCTTGTTCGAAGTATTAGAATGCTCATGGGCTGAAATGATACGGAAAGTTAACCATGCTGAATGTTTAGACGACGTTATCAACGCACATACAACATTCCTGCATTCTGTTGAAACTGGTGTTTTGTTAGATGAGAATTCTCGATCGTTATTTTCACTATTACGTCTAATTTATAATGTAGTTTTAACATTAGAGAATCATCAGAATATGTTGGATAATGCTGCAAGAAAAGAGTTTGAAGCCTACATGAAATATCGTCAAAAATGCGAATCAAATAGTGGTTTTGGTACAACACATAAAGATAGAATTGAGGCGCAAACACGCATAACAGCCTTCCATCAATTCTTAAACAACATGAAAACTCAAGTAAAGAATCTAGCACAGACATATCAACAATTCGTTAAAGAATATTTAAAATTGTTATCCTCCAGTTCGAATATGAATCTACAATTGTTGAGTGTACGTTTGAATTTCAACGATTATTATAAAATTATTTGACCAGAAGATTTAATTATAATCAATCAAGTTGGTAATGTAAATAATAATCCATCGGTTTGTACATCAGTTAATTCAAGTAAATACGGCAGTATTGATTCATTATTGCATACGAAAAAGAAACGCAAAAAGATTTGATGTTGTGTCGGGTGAGAAATGTTGAAATCGTTCAATAAACGTTTCTCACCCGATTATCTCATTCCGCTAAGCTCTCTTGTACAAAAAATGTTTAATCGTATTTGTAGTTTTGATTGTATAACGAGACTGTTGGCTACTTGTAGTTTTACAATCATTATTATTTAATTAATATATATATATATATAACTTAAAAATAATTGTAATTTATCTGGAGAAACCGCCGCCTTCATTGACGCCCAACTTCTGCTGTATTATTTTACCGTAACCACCCCGGCCTGAATCGTAATCTGTTCTGTATTCATCTCGCACCTAGAATTCCACCGAAATTAGAATTGCAATCGAGTTTTAAATGGGTCACAAACCTGTCCACCAGTTTTACCGCGCCCATACTGTCGTCCTTCGATAAAGCCCGCATCCCAATCCGTCCGGACTATCCTATCATCTAATCGGGTTCCGTTGATGTATCGCAAACAGTTCTCGGCATCTTCGCGATTGTAATATTCAACGAAACAGAAGCCGCAAGGTGTTTTCTTATATTTATCTAAACCCATTACAACTCGCCGTATATCGCCGCATTTTGAAAACAATTCATAGATCTGCTCTTCGGTGGTGTAGAACGATAAATTACCGACGTATAAAGTGGAGGATAAGCGCAATAAACGGTCTTGTTCTGCGCGACTTCCCTGCAAATCAAACGACTATAATTACGAATTATTAACTAATTAATTAATTAATTACTTTAAAATGCTGGTCGCGATACGAGCTTAACTCGACTGATGGTGATGAAATCGTTGACATTATTTATAGCAATTTTAACGAAAATAATAGAACATAAATCGAACGTAAACAAATAACCTCAAATTTTGGTAACTAAAAAAACCCTAATCGCTTAAATTGCAAATAATCCGCTAGTTGGCATTTCGATCGGAGCGGGAGATTCAAAATAAAAAACTGATCAATAATTTAATAATTGCATCAATATTACTTAATAAAATCATAAGAAAGCGTGTATATTAAATTAAAAAGCATTTATCATCCGTCTACTTCAGTTTCTGTAGTTTCATCTACCACTTCTTCTTTATCTTCAGCTTCAATATGCAGTAAACCATTGATATTGACCCTCTACAATTTCAAAATATAAACACTTGAAACTGTAATTTTCAAAAATACATACCACTGTTGAGATTTCTTTATGATAAGATTTGATAAGATCGAAAACATTTCTTTGTAGTTTTACAGGCGTATCACCGGCATGAACTTTATAAATAACTTCATTTTCTGTTAAATGTTTGAAAGATTCTCGTACGTGATATAATTCACTGATTGTTGATTCTTTAAAATTCAGGTAAATATCCCGAACTGCCTCCGAATGTTTATTAATTACATCGAAATTGTTTGTTATTTCTTGTATGAAATTATCTTGCTAAAATTCAAATGATTTATAAAAAAAATCATTAATTAATTTGAAGGAATACCAATTTAATAAGATCTGTTCGACAGATTTCCAGATTTTTACTGTATTCGTCTTTAGATGTTTGGATTTTATTGTGTAGATCGTACATTTTCATAATTAAATCCATAACGTAAACAATTTGTGATGAATTACCTTCACAAGCTTCTTCGATTTGTCGAATTTTCAAATCCAACATTGATGTCGGCTGTAATTTGTTGTTTAATTCTTCTAAAACGTATTGAATTTTCGGTCGGATCGTCTCAATCTCTTGTAAAATTTCCGCTGTTGTTTCATTCAATATCTTTTCGGCTTCTTGTCGTCTAGTATTCTGTAAAAACAATCCAATAAAATAATATAAATCAATCTATAGATGTTGTAAATTTGACTTACAATCGCTTCAAATTTCTGTTGATAAGTTTTAAAGATATCGTGTTTAATATAACCGTTACTTGTATATTTCGAAAGATTATTAAAATGTGTATCAACTAATGTACAAGTTTCTTCGACTTTATGTTGTAATTTTTCCGAAAACGTTAAAAATCCCATATACAAACGTTTAGCGGTTTCAGCATTAGCTAATGAAACATTACATTGTTCATTATATTTACGAGTAATAACATTATTTGTTTGTTCACTATAATTCAAAGCTTCAAAGAATTTCGTTGTAACATAATCAATTTCTTTCAATCGACTCGGTATACATTTAATATTGTTGATATACGTAGCATTAATTGTTTTTAATTTCTCATTATATTCAGCCGTTTCTTTGAATGATTTCGATAAATTTTCATGTAATTTCTTCTCTAATAATTCACGTTCTTTAACATTCTCCAACTCTTTTTGTAATTCATTAAATTTCTGTTTCATTTCACCAACTTTCTGTTTATTTTGATCTAAATCATCGATAATTTTCTCATAATGTTCAGTTGTTATATAGAAACCTTCACCATGACGTGCTGCTAATAATTCTCTTTCTAATTTTGTTACTTGTTCTTGATAATGTTTTAATAAACATGCTTGTTCAACAATTTCATTTGCTTGTGGTACATTCGATACACAACGTGCCACTTTGGCATATTCTAACGTATTTAATGTTTCATCTAAATATTTCGGTGATGGTGAGAATGTTGCTATCATACATGTTCGAGATTTACCACCGAAGGAATCGCGCAAGATACGCGTCAATTTCGACTCGCTACAAACAACAAATTAAACACTGAAGTACACAATTTATAGAAAACATAAGTTGATCAAAGAAGCAATTTTTGTGGAAAAAGATCTCTAGTGATTATACTTACCGATACGGTATATGTCCTCGATTATAGGCAAGCGATTGTATAACTTTCGTTAACGTCAACAACGATTTATTAATATTGGATGCTTCGAATTGTTGTATGCCTTGTGCACCAGATTTTAGAATATTCTCGCTACCAGCCAAATCAACAATATACAATTTACCAGTTTTAATTAAATGATTACCGTTAAGTGTTGGTTGTCTTGTATGTACCGAAACAATAAAAACAGTATGTGAGCGTGAACTAGAACGATTTAATTTCGTCGATGCTGTAATACGTGTCTTTTGTCCACATTCAAACCAATTATACAATTCACGTGCATTACATACAGTTTTTTCGGTTGCATCACGTATTATTGTTGAACGATTACCATCAGGATCATCGAAAATTCTATGAATTAATCGATTAATACTCAATTAAATAATTAGGGGGATTGTTATTTACCGAAGTGGCGTTGCATTTTCTTCTAATCCGATTAAATCACGCACCTCTTCATTATAGATTTCAATAAATGATATTGTAACTGTATATTCATCAATATGTAAACTGTTGAGTTCGTTAAATAGATGGATTGCCGCTCTTGGAATTATACCCATATGAGGATTCTACAATTATATGCATTAATAATAATCATTGCTTGGTTAAAAATAATGAAATATACTTCAGTAAAATCGACATTATCTAAGGCCAAGCCAGATATCGTGTGTGTCTTCCCAGTGCCAGTCTGGCCATAGGCCAAAACAGTACAAGTATAACCATTTATTACATATTTAATAAACGGATGGACTACTTTCTGATAGATTGTCTCTTGTAATGCTAATTCGGAAAATACCCAATCGAATGCGAATTTTTTATCAGTTGTACCATGTTTGATATGTAAGTGTCCACCATTTATGCTACTAATTATATTGTAATCTGTCTCAGTTTTCTCCAAGGGCCTTAAAATTCACAACAAATTGAAAGTTTTAACGCACAATTAACAAAACCAACACAAAAAACGACACCAATACAAAACAATGAGAGCAGAGAAAGTCGTTTGATTAAAGACAAATAATTAGGTTCTTATTGTAATTATTAATAATTAATACACACCTGGGTCTAATAAATACTTTAACTTTCTGTATATTCTTCTTTGTGGCCATTATTTAACGTTTTCTTCTTTTAACAATAAAAAAGTTTCACAGATACCAAAACTTCAAGATAACGTTCACCACATTCAAATGTTTCAAATCCTACGTTCTGATTGGTGCAAAATTGGGCAATTCGGCAGTGTTTCCAACATAAAAACGTAAGTTACTAAATTTGACAGTGTGGTCAATCTAACTTCATTGAAATCCTCCAACGAAATTTTATTATAATTTTAAGTATATTTAAAATACGGATATTGATTGTGATTTTTAAATTACAATAAAATCATACAAATTAATGAACTTTCTAATTTCTATCGTGATAATTTCTCGAGATTTTGTTGAGGCGCTCTATTGTTTTCTAGAATGTTACCAAATTGGCAGAATGAAAGTTACTATATTGTTGACATTACGACATTGTTAAATTTTTAGGTTATGTTGTTTTCGTTGATGTTTTCGTATGAATTAGCCGCGCAATTTCGTTGATTATTTCCCAAATAATTAATTGTAAATATAATTTTGATTATTTTTTAGTTTACAGGTGGCATTAATGGGAAAGTAGGTATCCTTTTTCTGTCCTTTAGACCTGTAAAAAAACAGTAAAATGCCAACAATTGGCCGTTTAAAAATTTTCTTTAATTATCCATCTAGACACACAGAATGGAGAAAACTAGCAAAAAAATTTAGACGGAAACGCTTACGACAAACGATCGCCAAATCTAGATATGAAGCCGAAGAAACAGGTAAAGTACTTGAGAGATTGTCAATTAACAATTAAAAATGTACAATTTAAAGAACGAAGACGCTGTGAACAATCGCCAACCTACCAAGAATTTCTCAAAAAACAGGAAGACGAGGAACGATTCGAAGCAGAAGAGGAGGCTCGATTAGCAGCAGAAGCTGAAGAACGTTGGCGACAAATCGAAGAAGAAGCGCAACGACAATGGCAAGAATTACAAAAGAAATTAGCAGCAGTACGCGAGGAGAAAGCCAAACAGATAGCACGAATCAAATTGGAATGGGAGAAGGAACAGCAACGTTTAAAAGAGTTACAAGAATTAAAAGAGAAGGAGCGTGAAGAAAAAGAACGCCAACAGCGATTGATTCGCGAACAAATCGAGAATTTCATCGAGAATGGTGGAGCGACACCCGAATATTTAAAAAACGATATCGAAATGAATCCGGGCAAGCCGGTATGTCCATTCTTTCAAAAGACCGGAGCTTGTCGTTTTCGTGATAGTTGTTCACGTAATCATATCAAACCCGGTATAAGTCGGTGTTTGTTGATAACGAATTTCTATCAGCATTACAGTTTAAAACTGTTGGAAAATGAGCACGGTAGTGATGCATCTTTAGAATTTGAAAACGATGAAACTTATCGACATTTTAAAGAGTTTTTCTTCGATGTATTGCCCGAAATGGAACGTTTCGGGAGAGTACGACAATTTAAAGTCTGTTGTAATCACGAGCCGCATCTTCGTGGCAATGTTTATATCGAATATAGTACAACTAGGGAAGCTATTAAGAGTTATCAAGTTTTTAATGGCCGTTGGTACGGCGGTAAACAATTAAATGTCGAATTTTGCAATATAAGATCTTGGAAATCGGCTATTTGTGGTAAAATTCCAAATAAATAAACCAAAATAATTTAACGAATTTCGAATTACAGGATTACACTTTAGGAAAACCTGCCCAAAGGGGAGCTCCTGCAATTTTCTTCACGTCTTCAAAAATCCGCAGAATTTATTCTCCAAGGCTGACAGAGATGAGCATCGCACACCTGAAAGGTTGTTTTGTACAAAAAATTATCAAAATTATTAAAATAATTCGTTTAAAATTTATAGGAATGTTGAACAAGAAGAGAGGAATTGGAGATGGTCGGAATCACCGGAGAGATTCCCGTTTAAAAATTTGGAACGTATCGAGAATGGATCGAGACGATCACGACAACGTAGTCGATCGAAACATCGGAAACATCATCGAAAGAGTCGGTCAAAAAGTCGAAAATCATCACATAAACATCGCCGTCATTGAGATATATTTGTGTATCTTGAAAATAAATCAAATCAAAACAAAAAGCGCATGATTTGATAAATTCGACGACCCCCCAGTAGACTTGATGATAACATTAATTGAATTAATTACAAAATATTATTTTTCCAGTGATTATTGATAAGACGCCTACGTCATGGTAATTTTTCGAATTTTTTTTCTTCTTATTTGGCAATACTGATTTGCGTAATTCAGATTGTATACTATATTTAGTCACGCTCACATGTCGTCAATACAATGTTGACAAATTTCACCCAACTGGCATTTTATATATTTAAAAATTATTATTAATATTAAATGTTATAACAATCATAATTGATTTATCCTATAACGTTATTGTATTAATTTTATTACCAAAATCAGTAACGTACGAGGTGACGTAGTTTGTTTGATTGAAAATTCGATAAATGGTAATCGTAGATTTGGCAAGCTGGCATTTGGTAGAGTTAGCCAACATGACACAATAAAAATCACTCACTCTTTTCGATTCGTTTGTCGACAGTGTTCGGTGGTGGTGATTTTTTTAAAGACCAACATTTCTCTAAAAAATAGTAAAAAACCGTTTTCTTTGAATTAATTAAGAAATAAAAAATTCAATGGTTAGCAGTGGTAGTGGTATGGGCAAAGGAGATTGGCGACCATTCGTGTACGGAGGCCTAGCATCGTGTGTTGCCGAATTTGGTAAAATTTCCAAAAATTCTTTTCAAATTCTTCAAATTTTAATTTTTTATTTTGTTAATTAATATAGGAACATTTCCAATAGACGTGTCGAAGACCCGGTTACAAGTACAAGGGCAGAAATGCGATAAAAATCACGCCACATTAAAGTATCGGGGCATGGTTGATTGTCTTCTGAAAATTGCCAAAAATGAGGGTTTTCCAGCTTTGTACGCAGGGTAAGTTGGCAGAAAATCACTCATCACTTAAAACCAAAAAAAAAAAAAAAAAACCAAAAGAATTACGCTACAACCTTCTGAAAAGCCTCGTAGATTTCATTGAAAACTACTGATTACCTAATTCTCTTATTATTGAAAATAATCAAAATTATTGGTAAAAATAGATCAAATCCTGCAAGTACTAATTAAAAAATGAATATTTCCAACATTATTAATGAATGTTGATTGATGATAATTGCGATACTGCATAATTTCTATGCTATTACGCATAGAATTGCAGCAATGCCAAGGTCAAGGCTGCAACAATCGCAACTGTATCGATTTCGTCTGCCGTAAATGCCCCTGAAAAATCATCCGAAAATTGAAAATTTCCCATTTTCAGGTTCAATTAACTTAAACATCCACGATTTTATCTTATCAACTTAACGCTATTTAATTATTATTTAAATTAATGATTAGTTTAAATTAAATTTTTATCAGAAAATTTGATGATTAATCGGAGAATCACGAGACTTAATCGAAACTGGCACGAGTTCAAACTTTTATTTTTTCTTCGAATCACAAATAAACACGAAATTGTGCCAACAAATTTGTAATTGAATTGTTTTTGTTTTTTCTTTCATTAGGAAGGTTGTGGCAATTGATTTGTTCTAATTAATTATTTGTAATGACACGCAGCTATTATGATAATCCCCGTCATCATCATCATCATCTAATTTCTTTAAAAAATAAGATACAATAAAGTGCAGAATCATTCTTGTTTGTTTCCTCCAGCATATGGCCGGCTGTTTTAAGACAGGCAACTTATGGTACAATAAAGTTTGGTACATATTATTCACTTAAACGAATCATTGTAGAAAGTAATTGTGGTAAAGAGACTGTAACAATAAATCTATGTTGTGCTGTAATAGCTGGTGCTTTTTCAAGTGCTATTGCTAATCCAACTGATGTGTTAAAAGTTCGTATGCAAATACAAGGTACACATGGTAATTTAACATTAGTTGATTGTTTCAAAGATGTCTATACACAAGAAGGAATCTCAGGATTGTGGAGAGTATGTATCTTTTTTAATATAATTTGTATTATTTATTTATTTGTTTGTTGTAATTGTTAGGGTGTTAGTCCGACTGCTCAACGAGCCGCTGTAATCGCTGCTGTTGAATTGCCAGTTTACGATTTTTGTAAAAGTCGTCTAGTTAATACATTTGGTGATAATATAACCAATCATTTTATCTCTAGTCTTTTTGCTAGTATTGGAAGCGCTATAGCTTCAACACCGATCGATGTAGTTAGAGTAAGAATTTTTCTACCAAGTGTTTCACTTAAGTGGTCTTTGCTTTAGATTATTCTGCCATTTTATGCGTATAACTTGTTTTTTAACCGCGATATCGTCAGAAATGATCGTTTGACCAGTTTCTAGATAAGGTACATGGTCCAAATTTTGCTCAATGTTCTCCAGTATCCTATAAATCGTTGAAATATTTTTTAATCACTTGTCAAATACTGTAGGGCTAGATCATTTAAGTGAAACAAGTGGCGTTTGTTAAAATAATTATATTAATTTGTTTTTATTGTAGACCAGATTGATGAACCAAAGGAAATTGAAAAAAACCGGTAGTCTAATACAGGGTAAAATTTATACGAGTACTGCTGATTGTTTTGTACAAACATTTAAGAACGAAGGTTTTTGGGCATTTTATAAAGGCTTTATACCGACATTATTCCGTATGGGACCTTGGAATATAATTTTTCTTTATAACTTACGAACAATTAAAACAATTCTATTGAACAAAAATTGTATCAACAGAGCTGATAAGGTTGCATTTTTTTATTGTTTGTGTCGTATTCATCTCACATAATTTCAATACTCTGCACCTTACAGTATTCTTATTTTTAACTATAATTTAAGCTATTTATTTTGTAAATTTATACACAATGTATATGTCACTAACGTACACAGAAAGTATTATAAATAAATTTATTGAACGAAATCAATCATTGTATCGGCTCTGTTGTGAGGCTCGATAATAACTAGTGAATGCTTTACCTCGATGGTTGAATGTGTAGAACGAGGGAATATTACGGAAAGTCTCCCAAGAACGATTCTCTAATTCAGCAGATGCTTTAATTTCTTTGAAATCACCAGCCACGTGTAGAACTCCGTACATTATAATAAACAAACTAATTAACGCTTGGATAATTATCTAAAATTTCAATTAAATCAAGCTTTAGCTAATTTAGTTGGAAAGTAGCTTACATCGAATGGTAAATGTGTAAAATCCAATTCATTTAAACGTAAATACGATCGATCTAAAAATAAGAAGATTGAGGTTATGTTTTGGTTTTGATAGGAAACTTACGTTGTGCTGCTGAATAAGCTGCATGGAATAGCGATAAGAAACCAATAATTAAAACTAAACGATGAAGAAAAGTTGCTGGCATTTTTGTTTTTAATTATTTGGAAAATTCGTAAATTTTGATTAACCTGAATTGTCAATTTGCGATCAATTCTACCAACTAACGTCATTTTTAGTGACTTTATTTATATCATATTGTAACACTGCCATGATTCATTTGTCAATACCAAATTATCAACAATAGTGTTATAATTAGACGCAATTTCTCAGTAATTTTCCAAACAAATAATTTCGATTTCATTTGATTTGTGATAATGGGGGCGGTTTTGGGCCTATGTTCAGCTGCTCAGGTGATTAAAATTTTAATCTAATATAGAAAAATCAAAATTCTAATAAATCTCTGTTACAGCTGGCTTGTTGCTGCGGCAGTGCTGCATGCTCATTATGCTGTTCAGCATGTCCATCATGCCGAAATTCAACATCTACACGCGTAATGTACGCTGTAATGTTGTTAGTTGGAACGATAGCAGCCTGTATTATGCTGGCACCAGGTCTACAAGACGTCTTGAAGAAGGTACAAAACCCCGCAATTCTCCACGATAATTAGTGATTTATTTGAATATTTCTTTAGGTGCCGTTTTGTAGTAATAGTTCGAGTTATCTGCCAAGTAGTGTCGCAATAAATTGCGATAATGCAGTTGGTTATTTGGCTGTTTATCGTATCTGTTTCGTATTGACCTGTTTCTTTGTTTTGATGGCATTGTTAATGATCGGTGTGAAATCATCACGTGATCCTAGAAGCGGTATACAAAACGGGTATGACCAATGAATCGTTCAATTATTTTGTTTGTTAATTACACATTCAAATTTCTATTATTTGCAGTTTCTGGGGCTTAAAATATTTGTTAGTTGTCGGAGGCATAATAGGCGCCTTCTTCATACCTGAAGTATCCTTCGGTACGACTTGGATGTATTTCGGAATGATCGGTGGTTTCCTTTTCATTATAATCCAATTGATTTTGATTGTGGATTTTGCACATTCATGGGCAGAAGCTTGGGTTGGAAATTATGAAGAGACTGAATCTAAAGGATGGTATTTTGCATTAATCGGTTCAACACTCTTATGTTACGCATTAACAATCACTGGAACTGTTCTATTGTACGTGTTCTTTACAAAGGTGACGGTTCTATTTTGATAATCGTAAATTATTAATTTTATTTGAATTAATTAAGGCGCATGGTTGTGATCTACACAAATTCTTCATCTCGATCAATTTAATTCTTTGCGTAATCGTCAGTATATTGTCGATTCTACCGGCTGTTCAAGACAAATTACCGAGATCTGGATTGTTACAATCATCAGTCGTTTCTTTGTATGTAACTTATTTAACATGGTCATCAGTCTCAAATTCACCAAGTATTTCTGATAATCATCCCCGTATTTAATTTGTAATTTATTAAAATTTTAGATGAAGAATGTAATCCTGGTCTATTGGGTATTGTTGGGGCTTCTACTAAAAACCACCATATGGGTTTCGATAGTGAAGGTATTATTGGTTTAATTGTCTGGATGTGTTGTGTATTATATTCATCATTACGTTCGGCTAGTAAATCGTCTAAAATTACAATGTCTGAGAATATGTTAGTTCAAGATAATGGAGCTGGTAAGTTTTTTATCACTAATCCTATTTCTATTGTATCTGTTTTATTTGCCATAGCATTATGTAGTAGTTTTTGTTTTTTTGTTATCAATTTTAATAATTTGCTTACTAATTATTGTTTATTTTGTGTACAGTAAGGGGCAGTGGAAGCGACAACCTTGTTGAAAATGAAGGTTTGTATCATTTTTTTTTTTTTTTTAATTTCCTATCCAAAAATGCCATAATGCTGTGGGTTACAAATAAAACTGCTTTTTTATATTAATTTATTGAATGTATAAAAATTTTTATTTATAATTAGACGGTTATATCCCTATCGCAGGTAATGATGGTGGTGAAAGTGGTGGTGGTAATAACGGTAAAAAAGTTTGGGATAATGAAGAGGAAACTATTGCCTATTCCTGGAGTTTCTTCCATGTTATGTTCGCATTAGCTACACTCTATGTAATGATGACACTAACAAATTGGTATAAGTAAGTATAACTAAATTATGATTGACAATTTTGTATTATTGATTTATTAATTGTAGGCCGAATTCGAGTTTGGATACTTTAAACGCTAATGCGGCTTCAATGTGGGTGAAAATGATCTCGAGTTGGTTATGTTTATTGTTATATGCATGGACATTGATGGCACCAATTGCTCTACCAGATCGTGAATTTAATTAACTCCTTTATGTGATATATGTTGTTGCTAAATACTTATTTGCGTAATGTTTAGATTTATTAATTGTAGTCTATCGTATAATCGATTTTTTATGTAATTTTTGCCTGTTTTAGCGTGATAATCCCCCCTTTCAAATAAATATTTAAGTTGTAGACACATTGAAAAGTGTCACTTATCCAAGAAAATTAGAAACTACCCAATTAATAAAATAATAATCTGGATAGAATCGTTTATTGGAAAGTACTCTCCAAATCGAGGTATTTGTTAAAGGCGCACCAATCGATTAATTCTATAGGTTTGTACATGCTTCTTATCTGCTCACAAACATCGTGCTGGAAATTTTTTTATTAATTAACGCGATATTTCGATTTGTTCAAATTACCTTAAAATCAATAGGTTCAACATCCGGGGGTGGGCAAATCTTCCTATTTAGAAATTCCAAAATATCATCGTAATACAATTTACATTGGGCATCTTTTTTGATTCTACAAATTAAAAATTATTAATTTTAATCATCAACAAGACAAACAAAACGTACACTCTTAATATATGATTAATCAATTGTTTATCTAAAGGTAATCTACAAGCCCTCAATACTGTATAACAATCATCCCTTGTTAATGCTCCACATTTATTCTTATCAGCATGCAAAAAGTATTCACGTAAACGCTCCAAATCGTCCCATAGGTGCCGTTTCAATTCAGTTAAAGTAATCGCCCTGGAAATCGAAATTTTCAATTATAGAGCCTAATTTTTTCGAATTTTTTTACCGGAGTGTTGCCCAATCGTGTTGTCCAGGTGCGGGTGGAATTCCCGGAAATCGCCGGGCGATTGTTAGCATCTCGTGTTCAGTCAAATCGTCACCCAATAGATTCTTTAATTTTTCCCTTAAATTGCCAATTTTAATTTTCAAAGAATTTTAGAAAATTTAACATTACTGTAATTTGGTGTAGGGGATTGTTGAATCTTCAGTTGGAATATTTTCCGCAACGAAATCCTTGTAAATTGGTCGTAGTTTTTCACGAATTCTCTCCATAATTAATTTGATGTTGGATTGAGGGAACTGTAACAGATTTTCATGTGAGAATTTGTTGGTTTTGATTGAAAATTCTCACTTGTTCTGGATGTAACTCCATGTATCGTAGAGCGTACTCGTCAGCGCTGATTAAACGAAATTTAAAACTATTAATCACTACTGTGCCTCCAATATAGAAATGTTGTGGTAGATAGTGCTGTGGTGGTTTACTAAACTTGTACGCATCTTGTCCTGGTAAATACACAATATTTCGGGCTAAAAAGATTTTAGTACTTGTATTGAAACCGGAATTTCTAACTGCATACTCAATAATTTGTATAGTTTCATCGCCTAGAAAATAATTAATAACAAATACACGAGTACGATTCTCCGGTATTTTCGAAATCATTCTTGCTGCAAATCTCAAGTCATGACTATTCAAACCGTCTTTATCGAGCTCTAAGAATTTCCGTAAGTCTCGCAATAACGGCTTCAATTCGACTGTTCTACAATTCTGGGCGGAATCCTCGAACGATCCGTAACCGTTCCATGGTGGTAGCGTGCGATCTTTAAGTTTTGTACTAACCCCCGGTTTCTCTTCTTTAGGCACTGGTATTTTTTCGAAATTATCAATACCATACTTGACTCGATAATACTCTTTTGTGAAATTATCGATATCGGTTAGGACAATTTTCCGACCGTAACAATTCAAAATTCCGCCAATAACTAAATCGTTTTCTTTATAATAATCTTGGGTATTTGTACCGCATTTTAATGTATCGTAAATATATCGAGCCCCTTTCAATTTCGATGTGAGTACATTTAAAATCGGCTTCTTAGAAGATTCGCCCAGTTTTGATGAAACGTCTTGGAAAGTTTTCGCCAGTTTTTCCCGGCGTAGAAACATGAAAGTTTCCGCTTTATCACAACCATCACTGAAATGTTCTAGAATTTGAACTGTATCGTCTGCTAAATAGAAGAGGATTTCTAAATTGTGAATGTAGCCGTATTCTGTTTGACGATCATCCCAATATCCGTAGAATCGTAAAATTTTCTTGTCGTTCTTTAGGAATTTCGCCAAGGCATCTTCGCCTTTGCTACAACTTTTTCTTTCGGCGTGTTTACTTTTACAGCGATATTCTAAATAGGGGTCGAGCGGTGTGTCGATTGAATCCGGTACTGGTATACCTAGACGACTCAGAAAATTCCTAGTGAATTTATCACAATTAGTAATCTTGAAGGTTTTCCCGTAGAATTCGACGTCTTTCCCGATGTTCAAGTCAAGCATCTCATAGAAATTATCATCCATCGGTGAAGGCAATCGGATTCGATGTCGAGTAATTAGCGTACCTGCCGATACGCCACTATTATGAACACTCGGTTCGACCACCATAATCGTCCCGTCTTCCAAATAGAAATAAATCTTCACCTTACGTATAGCATACGGCGCATTAGGGAATTCTTGCAGGGTTTCCTGAAAATACGCCTCGAAAGTTAAGATGTGTTTATCGTAAACGATCCATGCCGGTAACTCCAAGACTTCACCGCGCGGATAAACTGACGGATATTTTTCCGATACAGCCGGTCCGAAGAGATTCGGTTTGACGCGGTCGACTAAAGCGCGTACGCCGGGGGCGATGAAATCGAATTTGGGGTCCATGGGGAATCTAGTTCGACCGATCTACAAAATTACAAAGTTATTTATCTTGTTTGATAGTTGGTGGTACTCACGTTTTGATTGAAGCTGAGACCGGGTAGTAGAGGAAGATTGCAGGGGGGCGTCATTTTTGATAGTTTGTAGAAGAATTGATAGACGAGAAATAAGATGTAGAAGTAATTGATGGGTATATTTGTTGGTTTCTATGGATTTTTGAAAAGTAGTAAAACTGGCTCCGGTTATCTTGTATAATATGTTGCATACCCAATATTATAAGTTGTATTGAATCGTATTATGCAATCAGTTATACACACATAGTTCTAAGAATAGTTTCTAATTAATAAAGTTCCATGCGTAATTCTTTATTTATAAATTACTCTATGACATCATGCAAAATGTGTTGATATTGTTGTTATTTAAATTTCAATTAGGGTGTTGTTCTATAATCGGCAGTCAGAGATTCTTTTAGTCTTCCGTTTAGATTTCTACAATTACCTCGACCTAAATAGGTTACAAACAAGTAAGATATAAAAATATAATCAATTTTTTTCGTATCTATTCACTCTACATTGGTTTCTGTTAGGATTCACCAGCTGAAAATGAGTGTGAGCAAAGAGAATCCAACGAATCTACATGAACGAAAGTCGGACAATTCCAGCATTTTTAGTGTCTTATTTAGTGCAATTAAAAAGGTAAATTATCGTTATTTTTATGGGTTATCGCTTATTATCGAATATTGAAATCTAGGCTACAGCAGTTGGGATTATCTATTTCGTTGGATATATGCAATGGTCGATTGCCTGGTTTATCGGGCCGGTAGTACTGCTCGTTATCAGAGATCAATGGAAGAAGAATAGCGATAGGAAACGGAATATAGCGAAAGCGGCGGCTTTAACTAACGAAAAAGATGTTGTTTTGGCCCGTTTGGATGATCTACCAGCTTGGGTGAGATTTAAAATTTTCCTTCATCAAATTGAATTTACCAACGATAGCCTTGTGTTTATCGTAGGAAACAATTTGTTGATAAAATTTCCATAAACTAATTTAAATGATGATTCAGTAATTATTTGTATTTCAATGTTATCTTTATTTGAGTTATTTGAGTCATAAAAACAAAAAAATCTATTAAAAGTTGTTTTGTATTAATTTAAAATTCTACAACAACCAATCAAAATCATCATTTAAGATTTTTGTTTATAATTCCGAAGTATTATTGGTTTAAACGATCTAAATTAGCGGGAATTTTAAATTTGAATTGTATATATTTTAATAAAAATGGGTGATTGTTGTGGAAATTTTATTGTTACTTAGTTTATTGTCCGCAAACTTCGCTAAACAATCAAATATTTATATCCTCTATTTATTCAAGGTTGTATAATCGGAAATTTGAATTTTTATAGGTATTCTTTCCGGATGTAGAACGAGCTGAATGGATTAATCGCGTAAATTTCTCCATAAATGTAATAAACAACGAAATAATTATATTTTTTCTAGATAATTAAACAAGTTTGGCCGAATGTCAATCATTACGCTCGGGATTTAATTCGGGACACAATTCAACCGAATTTGCGTAAAAGTTTAGAGGCTTACAAACTGCATGGATTCAAATTTGAACGGATTATCTTAGGCAATGTGGTAGGAACATCACAAATTTATCAAGAATTTAGTTTTTAATTCGAATAATTCCAGCCGTTCCGTATTGGTGGTGTTAAAGTCTACGATAAGAATATCGCACGCAATGAAATCGTTATGGATTTGGATATTTTGTAAGTTTATAAAACAATATAGATTATTATCAGTTATTTTTTCGATTATAGTTATGCTGGGGATTGCGATATAACGTTCCATCTAGCTGGGATGAAAGGCGGAATTCGGGATTTCCAAGTAATTATTTCTTAAAATAATAAGACTGTTGTATTATTTATTTGAGTTTAGCTACATGGAATGTTGCGCGTAATTATGAAGCCCTTAATTAGTACGATTCCGCTAGTCGGTGGTCTTCAAGTCTTCTTCCTGAACAACCCCGATATCGATTTCGATTTGATTGGGATCGCTGATGTGCTCGATATGCCCGGCTTAAGGTAACTCCAAATTAAATCCCATAAATCACTTAATTATCGAAAAATTTAGCGATATTTTGAGGAGGATCGTTGTGGAAACTGTTGCCTCAATGATGGTCCTACCAAATAAATTCCCAATCAAATTGAGCGAAGAGATCGAAGTGATGGAATTGAAGGCGCCAGAACCTGAAGTAATATCAATCAATTAATTGACCAATTCTATATAGTGATTTTAGGGTGTATTGCGGGTACATGTGGTGGAGGCTAAGCATTTGATGAAGAAAGATATCGGAATGTTGGGTAAAGGTAAATCAGATCCGTACGCTGTTATCACACTAGGTGCCCAAGAATTTCGTACGAAAGTCATCGATAACACTGTCGACCCTAAATGGGATTATTGGTGTGAGGTATATGAGTTTTTCTAAAGATTAATCTTGAATCTTTGTTGCATGTTTTAATTTATTTAAAGTATTTTAAAATTAACAAATTTACACACACACACACACACCAACACAACAGCAAATCCTGCAATAGTTTTATTTAACAATTGTTTAGTTAGCGTTTTGTTCTTTTTTTGTTTGTAATTGATAAATTTCATTGATTTATTAGTTTATTGTGTCGGAATCCAACGTCCAACAACTTTATTTACACATTTGGGATCGTGACGATACATCAGATGATGAGAAACTCGGCAGGTGAGGCTCAATTTAACCAAGAATCTCCTACAAATATTGTAAATAAAGGATTCCGTATTGGTGTAATAACAAAAAAACAAACTCTTCTAGACTGCTTTAATGCTTTTGGCTTATACCGTTCGTTTTGCATGATCCTCAATTTCTAATTGTTAGTTTCTCAATTAACTACAGGCGGAGATAAGTTCATGTGAAGGTCAATTATTGACTGTAACTTTATGGGATTGGGATCCTGGTCTTGTTGGGGTCCAAAATGATGACTTTTTGGGAAGGTTAGGTTTATTATTATTAAAAAAAAAAAAACAGTAGTAGGGCGAGTTTACTGAGCACACTCAAGCTTTATTTTTGCTAGAGTTTCTTGTGGAGTTTTGTCTTTTTTGTGTAATTGTTTTGATTGAATATTTGTTACATAGTCTATCTTGGACAATACTAAGGGTTGCAAGCTGCATCTGCATTTATATGATAAAGACAAGGGCCATCGTGATGACGATCTTGGAAGGTACCTATCATTATCATTTCTTTAATCCTAGTCTATTATATTTCAATACTTTTATACTTCAATACTATAAACAGATCGAAAATTTGCAACAAATAAAACTGTAAGGTGTTCTTTTAGCATGTTCTATATCTAGTTTATCTGTTACCAGTTTTTTGTAAATTAGTTTTCTTGTTTGAAATTTAATATTAACACGTGTTAGCTTGCTGCTAATAACCCTCGAATTCTTCATTTAAACCAGCACTGATTAATTGTTTCGAATTCAGGGCTACAATAGAAGTCGCAAATATTGTCAAGAAAGGTGAAGACGATATGGTGAATACTTTATTATCAATTAATTTGAAATAAATCTAATACTATTCTATTAACAGTGGATTACCTTAGAACAAGCAAAACATGGAATGATCCATCTACGTTTAACTTGGTTGACATTAAGTAATGATTATGTCGACTTAAAAACCGTAATGAATCACTTAAATTTAAATTGTTCTTTTAATAATATCGGATTTTAGGCACTTATTGAAACTCAATTATTACGCGTAACTTCAATGAGTACCGCTATTCTATCAGTTTTTATCGATTCTGCCAAAAATCTACCTGTAAGTTCGTTATTTTACTAAAAATTAAATGTTAATTATGTTTTTATAGCAAGCTAGATCTGCAACAAAACCGGATCCTTACGCGGTACTTAAAGTGGGTAAATCTAGCCAACAAACCAATGTTATAATGCGTACAATTCATCCAGTTTGGGAGGAAGGTTTTACATTTTTAGTAGCCAACCCTGAATCGGATACTCTCTATTTAACGATAATCGATCAGAAAACATCAAACGAATTAGGACAGATTGTTTACAACATTAATAAACTAGCAAACAAAACGAATTTGGAAATTTATAAAGAACCATTCTCGTTGGTAAAATCGGGACCGGAGAGTAAAATCATCTGGTCAATGCATTTACGAGTAATAATTCCCTATTATTATATCGAAAAATATTGAACTTTTCTAATAGATTCTAGTAAAATCTACACCACCGAAAGATGAAGAGGATAACAGATCGGCTGAATTACAACGCACCGATTCCACTACTTCAGCTCAATCACAGAAAGAAATCCCGGTAATTTCCGAAATTAAACAAGAACCTCAACCGGTACAGAGTGATGAGCCTGTTGAAGAATTGATTGAAGATTCTTCTGTGCCGGTTTTATCGAGTGCTCCTCCATTATCAACCGAAGCCGGTGGAGATACTTTAATACACCGAAGTCCCGCACAATCTTCGTAATTCTAAAACATTCTTTTAAAGTATAGATTTTAATTGAAAATTTCAGGTCGGCTGGTGCGTTCGAATTGGGTCGAATTCAGTTAACTTTACGTTACAGTGTACAGCGCCAACGTTTAATTGTTGTGGTCCATAAAATTGCTAATATTCCATTGAAAGATCCAGCGAATATACCCGATCCTTATGTGAAATTGTATTTACTACCCGAACGTGCCAAAGATACGAAACGTAAAACACAAGTAATTAAAGATAATTGTAATCCAGTATTTGATGAGAGTTTCGAATATGTTCTATCACAAGGTGAATTGAATACGAAACAATTAGAAGTTACTGTTGGTACGCAGAAACAATTATTTTATAGTAAAAGCAACGTTTTAGGAATGGTAATTGCGATTTATTCAATTAAATCGTAAATTTATGAATTTTTGTTTTATTCTTTAGGTTGTCATCGATTTCTCAACGTTGAATTTAAATCAACCGTATACATCATGGTTCGATTTAAGTCCAGAATCCGAATATGACGATTAAATCGATGTTTTATAATCAGTGTGGCTTAAAATTTTCCAATCTCAACGCTTTTAATTAACAACACGGAATTGGAGCACAGTGTTACTTAATTATGTTTAATAATTACAGAATTTTATAAATGTTTATTAATAATTATTATTCAATATATATTTTATGCAGCTATTCGACCAAGATTTGAACCAAAACTACACAAATCTACCCTTCTTTTATTCAATTGTATTAGAGAAACGAATCAGTTATTTATACTCGCTACATATAACATGAACGGCTTGACTTTAATCGAGCAAAATTACCGATAGATACAACTAATATCTGTTCAATATGTTAACACAATCGTTATCGCAATAATGCCCACCTAAGACTCGATTGTGTTTAATGAAAATATTCGAAATATAAATATAAAGTTTTTATTCATTTTTGATAAGAGATACCCATAATACAAGTAATTATAGTGAAAGGAAATATTAATTAAAATTGCCGTTTTTAATACTTGCTAGTTTTTAAAAAATTGTTCAAAATAGAGTGTTACACTACAGAATTATCGATAAATACATCTTAATTACTGATAAGATAAACCTTATAACTTCAATAGCAAATCAATTTTTTAATTAGTATTGAACAAAATCGTCGATTAATTTTTCTCTAATAAAAATTCCAATAAATGTCGAGTAACGAAACCGAATCCAATTCTCAGAATGCTCAAAATCACAAACACAACGATGAGTCGATAATCACAATCGTTTTCAATATTTTAAAACAGGTAAATTTTCTATTTCTTATTATTTGTGGGATAAAAATTATACCCAAGTTAGTTGATATCGTTAGATCCAATTTAATCGACCAATGTCAGTTGTTGAAACAACAATAACTACAAACTAAATTAGCTATGTAATTTTCCAATTTTCTAAATTTTTATTTGTATTTTTAATTAAAACAATGATAATTGCACTAAAATTGATTTTACAGTTCGTGATTATAACAATAATTTATTTGATCGGCTATACCGGTTGGTCAATAGCCTGGATTTATTGTTTAACAATCATATTTACAATAGCTGATCATTTAACGACCGATAAGAAACAACAATGGAAAGTGGCAAGAGCTATGGCACTAGGCCTAGAAAAGGAGCTAATTTTAACAAAACTCCAATATTTACCATCATGGGTGAGTTTAATCGCAATTTCTTCATCTTTATTTTTACTAAATCCCGATTAAAGGTGAATTTCCCGGATGTCGAACGAGTCGAGTGGTTGAATCGCGTAAGTTCCACTAATAATTTACAGAACTCTTGTATTTTCGTATTTTTTTTAACAGATAATTAAACAAACATGGACACGTGTTAACCATTACACCCATGATCTAGTGCCTAAATTGGTTGAACCAGTTGTCCAGACTTATATTAAAAGTTTCAAATTTGATGAGGTCGTCCTTGGCCACGTGGTAAGTGGCTTTAATCGAAATTAATCTAAATCGTATTAACATAATTCCAATTACTATCCTACAGCCATTCAGAATTGATGGCATTAAAGTCTATGATGAGGATGCTACAACGCGGAATAAAATCGTTTTGGATATGGATATATCGTAAGTTAGGGCTATAAACTCACTAGAAAGTCTTATCGATCGATTTCTATTGAAGATATGCAGGCGATTGTCGGCTAACGTTTCAAATTGCTGGAATGACCGGTGGTATTGAAGATTTCCAAATGCGCGGCCGTTTACGTGTTGTAATGAAACCGTTAATTTCATCAATACCGATAATTGGAGGTTTGCAAGTTTATTTTATGGACGAACCAGAGATTGATTTCGATTTAGTCGGTGTGGCTCAAGTTTTGGCTATACCAGGCTTAAGGAACATCCTACAAAAATCCGTATTAGAAGTCATCAATTCGATGTTATTGTTCCCAAATACGTTTCCAATAAAATTGAGTGATATTGTTGAAATCGAACAACTCAAATGTTTCGAACCTGAAGTATTTGTTGTAAAATTAAAATTTTCAAAATTAAAGCGCCGTTTTTAGGGAATTTTACGTGTACATTGTGTGGAAGCTAAACATTTAATGAAAAAAGATTTCGGCCTTATTGGCAATGGTAAATCTGATCCGTATACGATCCTAACTGTAGGACCAAAGAAATTCAAAACGCCCACTATCGATAATACTGTCAATCCCAAATGGGACTATTGGTGTGAGGTAATTATCAAACTATACAATTTCTCTAAAATCTCAAGTTTTTCGGGAAAAATTCTAGTTTGAAGCCGATTCAAATTCAGAACTGAGACTTCACGTTTGGGATAAAGACGAAGCGTCAAAAGATGAAACTTTGGGGAGGTAAATTATTTTATAAAAATCCAATAAATCCATAAATATTGAATGATTTACAGCGCCGTTATTAGTATTGAGAAAATTGCCCAAAAAGGCCACGATGATTTGGTAAATTTTCTTTGGTTTTTATTGAAAATAATCAAAAATTATCTCAATTACAGTGGGTACCTTTAGAGGATGTAATGCACGGTATGATCCACCTAAGGCTCGCTTGGCTATCGTTAACTTCCGAAATTTCCAATTTAGATTCAGTAATCGATTCTATTTAGACTAATTTACAATTCTAGTGGTAAATTTTTAGGTATTGGAAGAGACTCAGCTATTTGGCGCCAATCTACATTCAGCCTTACTATTCGTCTATATTGATTCGGCGAAAAAACTTAAAGTATCTAAACAAATTCTCTATTTTAGTTTCTATAAATAAATAATTTTCAGAGGGTCAAAGCATCATCCGAACCAGAGCCTTACGTTACTTTACAAGTTGAGAAGAATTTAGATCAAACACCAGCTGTACCACAAACTAGTAATCCAATTTGGGAGAAGAATTTTATTTTTATGTTAATAAATCCAAAAAGTGCCAATTTAATATTAACAATAGTCGATAAAAAGAGTGATACTGAAATTGGTAATTTCCATTATCGGATTAGTGATATTTTCGACCAGCCAAATTTAGAAATTAAACGACAAACGTTTGTTTTAATGAAATCAAGACCAGAATCGACCATCACTTGTTCTCTAAAATTACGAGTAACTGCCATTTTTCACCGCCAAACTAACTATAAAACTAGCAATATTTTTAGATATTTAAGAGATCTGAAGTTGATGAAATAGTAAATAATATTACAGAAAATATTTCTGATGATTCCAATATAGAGAAACCGAATGAAGTAGCGGTAATACCATTGAAAAAACAAGACTCGACAATATCGCAAAAATCTAACAAATCTATTATTAGCAAGCAAAGTTCTATTGGTGGTGTATCGATAAATTCGGTTGATAAGAGGAATAATAATTCGATAATTACATCGAGAAATTCATCATCTTCTTTGTAATTGATACAAATTTAATCGATTTTTACCATAGATTTTGTAATTTTGATCTTACAGAAACCCAAATTTATTCGATTCAGACAACAGTAGCATCAAATTGACATTAAAATACAGCGTCCACCGTCAACGACTTGTAGTTGTTGTACATGAAATCATGTAAAATCTATCATAAAACACGTAATTTGAATAATTTTAGTTAATTTTTATATTTTATAGAAATATACCAACGAAAAATGGGCATTTACCCGATCCATACGTGAAACTCTATCTACTTCCAGGTAAACATAAAGAAACAAAACGGAAAACACAGGTAAATCTATTGTTAAAATTGAAATGTTTAATTAACGTAAACTTGGAAATAGGTAATCAAAGATAATTGTGATCCAGTTTTTGATGAAACCTTCGAATATTTGATGTCAACGTATGATTTAAATCGAACAAAATTAGAAATTACTGTTGCAACAGCTAAGAAAGTTTTCGATATTGGTAGCAATTTACTAGCGCAGGTAAATTTCACAATATTAAACATAAACATTAACAAACAATTAATAATTAATTAATATAGGCAATAATCGATCTGTCGCAATACAATTTAACACAACCGTTCAGTGGATGGTTTGAATTAGGAACAAAACTTGAGAAAGATTAATAATTTGATGTAAATAACGATTATTTAAAATTATTATTTAATACTATTAATATAGTAAAATTAACGAATAAATAATCAACGGTGGCATCTTATAATTATTTCGTAATATCCGGTTTTCCTTCAACTAAATGCTTGATCGTAAATTTAAACAAGAACATAAAATTCCATACACCTTCAAATAAATGATTGCCGAAGTTCAATTACTAAATAAACAAGATATTAAATAATTAAACTCTATAGATTTTGTTCAAAATATCTTCTAGGGTTTCTAATTGGCAATTTAAATTTCGGTAAGCTGGAAGTAATTTAATAAAGATGTTTATGGAATGTCAAGGGCATATTTAACTCTATAAATAACACATTTTTTCATATAATTTTGTATAAAACATATGTTGTACGATTAGAATTAGAGGCGGGTAACAATTTGTCTTTTAAAGACCGTTTGCTATTTACAATTGCAATAAAATTAGATCGATTATTTTTAGTAACAATAATAAATAAACACCATTGTACATCATAAATTCGTCACAGACATTATGTAATTGTAACAATTATAAATTACCATCATCCTATAATAATAGTTGATTTTTTTTTAACGTAAATTTATAAAAAGGTGGAATAACCTTGCCGTTGCATTGCCTCAAAGTTGTTGTTTCCGACTAGATTTTAGTTGTAAACAGCGTCCAGTGTCGGCGTCTATTATTGAAAAACAATAAATAATGACAAAGTAGTAATTTGTGAATGATTTTATCGCCAAAAATTGAAGGTAATATGAACGAATTGAATATTATTAAATACGTATTGAATTTTTAATTATCATCGCAAATGTAAATAATTTAATATTTAATTACCCGCAGGATAATTAGCACCAATCAAATAAAAGAGGAACTATTTTTTTCGGGGCAATTATATTACAACAAAGATAAACAACAAATTTGTTGTTTTACAAAATTATTAATAATTGATACTCCTAGGTCAACGCTGTCGTTATTTTAAACTTTATCTTATCGTTAAATTAAATAAATACGAATTTTTGATTGATATGTAGTGTTAAATTTTCAATCGAACGTAATGCGAATTTCAAAAAAACCAAGCTTTGAACATGTTCGAAGACATCGTTTTTCGAATGGTAATTTATTTACTTTGTTATTGGATAGATTCTATAGGGGTGGTTTTATTTGTATTTAACTAGAAATACACCCTTCCAGTTATATATAAAAATCAATAGAATCTCGTTAAATAATGGTGATATCATTTGGGTTATTGGGAGACGTAATCGTTATTTTTATCGAAATTAATGAATAGATGTACTTTAATAAAAATAACCTTTGAAGGTTAATTAAGCAAATTTTAATTTGTTATAAGGTATGGCAAATTTTGATCATTATCAACAACAATCACAACAAATCCATATGGACGAGATAAAAGTCTCCAAAGTCCCCAACAAAAACAAAACGAAAAAAATCCTATTCTTGAAGCAGGATGTATTCTATAAGATTCTATCGAAGGTAAATTTAATTAAACAATTTTTTATTATTATTGATATTGTTATCATGTATAGATAAGTTTGGTTTTTCTCGGTTACATCATTTGCTATATGTCATGGTCTATATGGTTGCCAATGATAACAATAGCGAGTTTAATATGGTTGAAAGATCACGATAATAGTAAAAATGAACGCATACAATTAAAAGCTGCAGCTTGTTCTAGTACACAACAGGAAGTTTATCAGAAAATTGATGAAGTCCCCTCGTGGGTACACAATTTTCCATACTCGTTATACATTATCTTATCGGCATATATGTTATAGGTGATGTTTCCCGATCGAGAACGTGCCGAATGGTTGAATCAAGTAAATCCATAAATATTACAATCAAATCGTATATTTATTGTTATTATTTCAAGATCATCACACAATTATGGCCAACAATCAATACGTATGTTGTGAAGAAATTCAAAGCATCAATTGAACCGAAAATCAGGCGGAAATATGACGGTTTTCGATTTGAAGATGTCGATTTCGGATCTACGGTAATTTTAAATTTACTATCGAATTTTTAAGGTAATTTATTGAGTATTTTAGCCCCCAAAATTGATGGAATCAAAGTGTACGATTGTACCAAAACCAAAGACTCGATTATTATCGATTTTGATGTATTGTAAGTTTACAAAGTTTGAGTACAACAAACGATTAAAATTTAATAAAAATTCCAGTTATGATGGTAATTGTGATATAAATTTCTCATTATCCGGGGCTCAGATTGGTGGTATTCGGGATTTCCAATTAAGCGTTGAAGTACGTGTTGTTTTAAAACCATTATTAGCTAAAATGCCATTAATTGGTGGCGTACAAATATTCTTTTTAAATACACCCGATATCAATTTCATCTTGGAAGGTATTTCTAGTATACCCGGTTTTAGTACATTTATACGAACGAAAATTGAAGAGAAATTGATGAAGAAAATTGTCTTCCCCAATAAAATCACTAAACGATTCTCAAAATCCGTTGAAGCATCCGAACTGAAAGCATTAGAACCTGCTGTAAATCGTTAAATATAAAAAAAATCAAAGCTATTAATTTTAATAAAATTTTAGGGTGTTCTAAGAGTTCATGTATCGGAAGCTAAGAATTTAATCGGTAAAGATATTACAGGAAAATCAGATCCTTATGTAATCCTCTATATGGGAGCACAACAAGAACGAACACCGACCGTTAATCAAAATTTAAATCCACAGTGGGATTATTGGTGTGAAGTGAGTTGTAATTTTCGACTCTAAAGATTTCAAATATCTTTGAAATAGTTTGTAATTTTAGATCCAATGTCTCAACATATCAGTTTTAAAGTTTTTGACCACGACAACGTCAATGAAGACGATTTCTTAGGAAGGTATGTCTTAATAACAAAAATTCAAAATTAAGAATTACAAATGAAAATTATAGCGGCGATGTTGATATTGCTACCGTTATTAACGGCCAAACTGATCAATGGATAGATTTACAAAATACAAAACATGGCAAGATTCATTTACGTTTCACATGGCTCTCATTATCCGCCGATTATGACAATTTCGAACGAGTAAATATTAAAACTATTTAAATTGAAATAATTGAAGAATTCTTTCATTTTTTAGGCAATTGAACAGGCCAAATTGTTGAAAGTTAATCGGATTTCTACAGCTGTATTGATTGTATACGTTGATTCCGCTCTAAATCTTCCAGTATTTTTCCATAATTTCTAATTTTGTTAAACTAAAAATAATTAATTTGTAGACAGCGAAACCGTTCAAAAAACCACACGTCTTCTTTAACGCCAGTGTTAATAATTATAAACAGAAAAGTCGCGTTAAACGATTCACAACTGATCCAGTTTGGGAACAAGGCTTTGTATTTCTTGTTAATAATCCAGAAAATGATGTTTTTTATATAAACTTCGAAGATAAAGAAACCGGTACAACACTAGAACAGTTTAATTATCGTATTAGAGATTTAAAAACCCATCTAGATTTAGAATTTAGCAAACAAGAATTCACAATAAACAATACACAATTAATTTTATCGTTACAATTACGTGTAAGCTTTACAAATTATAATCAATTATTCAAAAAAAACTAATTAAATTTTATAGATTTTAACAAATCAACGTTTCCAACAAGATGAAGATAGTGAATCGGATTCGGAAACAACATTTTCACGGCAAAATTCAACGCAATCAAATCGATCCGAATTTTTAGAAAAAAGCAACAGTATTGAAATTAACGAGGAGAAACTGATAAAAACCAATCTAACAACGGTACAACAGAAACCTCGTCAATCTTTAACCACAACGTAATCAATATTCGAGCGAAAATAATCCACAATTAATGGAAATATTGTTATAGATTACCACAAGGAGAGCATCGATTGGGTCGTATCGAAGTCACATTGGAATACAGTGAGATGCGCCAGAAATTCCTCGTTACAATTCACCGGATAACGTTAGCCCATAATAATTGTATTTTTATTAGTTGATCAATTTTTTTTTGCAGCAATTTACCATTAAAGGATCCATCCGATATTCCCGATCCGTACGTGAAAATCAAACTGATTCCAGCTGGCCATCATTTGAAATACAAGACGAAAGTTAAAATGGATAACTGCGATCCAATCTATGAAGAAACGTTTGAGTATCTGTTATCAAAGCCGGAAATTTACGAACAAAAGTTGGAATTGACGATTAAAACATTTAAGAAGTTGTTCTTCAATAGAAACGTTATCGGACAGGTATTTTCAACGGTTTAAAACAGGTTTAACGATTCTGATAATGCAAATTTCAGGTGTTTCTAAATCTTCAATATATCGATATAAACGAGCCACATAGGGCTTGGTACGACATCTGCCACGAACAAACTACTAATTAAAATTAAATTAGTTTTATAACAGCTTAATTACTCGCGATTTTAATCAACTTGATCAAGTATAATTCATTTCACAACAGGAAGAATGAGGCTATCGAAAGTTGCAAATCTTTTGCAAAAACAACATGGAATTCGATCATATTTGAATTTAAATTGATAAAAACAAGATAAATTACCAATAATTACCTCGAATTTGATAATAAAGCGGTTATTTTTCTTCAAAATTAGCCGAGGATACAGTATTTTGTAAACTATCAATTGAGGTTATGTTGATGACATTTGAACCAATCTAGTTGGCGCGATGCAAAATCATAATTTACAGTGTTGCCAATGTCAGCAAATAGTTTCATATATTTTTATTTCTTCAATAAAGTTAATTCTGCTAAAACTATTTAGTTTGTCTGTATAAATTGCAATTCCTATTATTTCTGTTGATTACAACGGTTAAAGTGAATATACACAAGCTGTTTGTAACAACTGAAATACACATCTCTAAACAAGTTTGTGTTGACAGGAAGAAACGGCGCCAAATTTGAATATTATAGGAGGAAATAAAAGACCCAATAGTACATAAAATATAATGAATTTATTTATAATTTTTTGTTTAATATATATATTTATGTATATATAATTACTTACAATATATTAATATATATATCTCTGTTCGGATAGTGCTCAAGCACAATTATATACTCCCATTACGTTCCAATAGATTTTAGACATTTTTTTTTATTTAATCGATTAGGTATTTTCCTTAATAGATGCAACATTATGTATAATATATAATATACTCTATATATACTCCATACATAACATAATATTTTCAATATATATAATATGTATATATAATTTTTTTATATATATTTTTTATAATATAATAGGTACAACTGACGTTCCAGCCACATAACAAAATTAATTAATATAATTTAATTATAATACCTTTAACCATTTGATAAATACAAGAATTTACGTGGATGTGTATATGTATGTGTGCATATAATCGTTTCAAATAACTGTACATAGACCGGATTTGATAAATACCAACATACACACGAGAATTTTGAATAAATGTGGAATTTCGAAAAGAACAAAAATTAAATGAATATAATTACAACAGGCCATATATGCATCATCACATTTAATTAATTATTAATTCATTTAATTATAAATGTATAGCACCACCGCCAAGTACGGAAAATTATTTATTTAAAAGATATAGATAAGAAATTGTACCGAATCGCTTACGTTTCGGTTGTTGATATTTTTTTGTAAGTTTTTTATTTAATAATCAGTAGTAATAAAAGCCCTGTGTTCAATTATAATACTTGAAATCCTAATTATAAGACGACTGAACCGGTCAGACGTATTGAATTTTAATAATTATTATTAATTATAGTGAGCAAAGCAACCGTAGAAAATTGCACTTATATCCCCCAATTATTCCGAAAGATTCCGTTTTAGAACAATGAAATGATACCGATTGCAATGCATATACCTACAATCACTATCAAAAAGGCATAAAAGACTGGCTGATCGGATAAAGTCCTAAATCGTATCGTTTGTTGTAATAATTGTAGTAAGTTTCGATTTCTATGATGATGATGGTGTTGTTGATGATGATGTACTGAAGAATTTGCAATTTTCGCTACTGTTGTTGTTTCCGGTATTGTTGTAAAATTGACTACTATCGAATACGGACCTTGTAATTCACCATTTGTTGTTAAACGTATCGGACAGACACGTACACTATAATCGGTACCTGGATCCAAATGATCAATCAAACATCGAGTTTCGCTACCTTTATACACCTAAAATTCACCAAATTATTCACTATTATCACGGCAAATTTAAATGATTACCTGTTTGAAATTCTGTTCTCTAATTTTAGTTAATTGTACCTGATAGATGACGGGGTCATGGAACGTGTTCCTACTAGGCAACCATTCGATATTACACGATCTTTGTTCAATATCGCCAATTTTCAACGATTTTACTAAATTAGGTGGCGCTATACTTGTTTGGAATTGATAAACGTCACTATAATCACCGATACCAGCATCATTAATTGCATTTATACGGAATTTATAAACTGTAGATTCGTTTAATTTGTTCAATTTGTGGACAAATGATGTCCCTTTATAGATACATTGGAATTCATGTGTACGTATATTCTCCAATTCTAATTGATATTGAGTATAATCGATATTCTTACCATCGCCCCATTTCAATTTCAGATAATTATGCCCATAAGAAATACATTCCAATTTCGGTGGTACCGGTGGTAGACGTAATGTTGACACTTTTACAGTTGACGAATACGAACCGGAACCTATCGCGTTAATCGCTTGGATTTTAATTTTATATAAACTATCCGGCTGTAGATTAGTTAGTAGATATTCAGTTGAATTATTATCGGTTTTAATTAATCCTTCACTAATCTCAATATTGTAATATAATATTGGTGAGCCATTATTGTTGGGTTCTTGCCACATTAATTTAATTGTCATCGGTGTCGATTCGCTACGTATCGTTGTAATTTGAGCTGGTGGTGCTGCCGGTGTTATCGTCACTGATGGCATCGAGAACGCGCTAAAACCTACAAATTAATCGATCAATTTACGTTTATTATCGGTGTAATTTATCAAATACCTGCCGAATTACTAGCTTGCACTCGGAAATAATAGGCAGTGAACGGTGTTAATCCTTTAACATCATAGAATAATTCAGATCCTTGATAAATAAATTGGAAATTATCGTCATTATCGTTAGATACGCTCATTTCTAGGCGATATTCTTGAATTGGTGCACCATTACAGTTGGGTTGTTGCCATTCAATGAATAGATGGAATGGTGATTTACACGAAATAATCGGCGATTGTGGTTGTTCAGGTGGTGCTGGACCACTGGTAACTTGTAACGGTTCCGACCAAACACCAGGACCTATACGATTAACCGCCCGAACAGTAAATATATAATCCTGTCCTGGTTTAATTAAATTATTATTATTAATTATACATTCTTGTTGTTTATTTTTATAGACAATTTGTCGACTAGAATTCATACATGTAAACATTTCAACTTCATATTCTAATATTGGTGCACCACCATTATAATCCGGTTCATACCATTTAATTGCAATTGAATTTGCTTTCGGCTTACCGATCAATTTCAATATAGAACATTGTCCTGGATTTATAGCTTCTGTTGTTACCGTACATGGATCAGAATAATTACTTGCACCACCTGTACTAATGCAACTAACGCGTAATTGATAAGTTGTGCCAGGTGTTAATTTATCACAGATAGCTTCAGTATCTATACCATTATAAATACGTTCATAGCCACTACCTGAATTAATTTCCAAAATATATTCGTCGATTTGAGCACCGCCGGTATATTGTGGTGGTTCCCATTTCAATTTAAACGAATAGGCGTGTATACGTCCTTTCACTATCGGTTTGGATGGTCTGCCCGGACGATCCGGTAGGGTCTTATATTCAACTTCATCCGACCACGGTGAGATGCCACCATCGTTCTCACAACGCAATCGAAATTTATAATTGGTACAACAATCTAAATCTTTACACATATATTCAGTATCTTTACCATTATAAACAGCCATATAATAATCGGTTTTTGAATCGGCCATTTGTAATGTGAATTCATCATCGTTTAAACGACAATTCCATTTCAAATATAAACTATTTATTGTTGATTCTAATAAATTAGGTGCTTGTGGTTTTAATGGTGGATTGTTCAATGTATTGTAAACAACAATATCGGAATATTTACTTTTACCAACATCATTAATTGCAGCTAAACGAAATCGATATGGTGTTGATGGTTGTAATTTGACAACAGCGTGTTGTTTAACTTTACCACGATACAATTCAATAAATTCCCCATTATTCCCATTATCGTACTCTAATAAATAATATTTAATTGGCGAACCGTTATCATTACAATGATTCCAACGTAGATGTAACGAATTCTTTTGGCGTTGTTGTAATTTCGGTGGTAAAGGTTGGTCCGGTTCACATGGTGGCGTTTGAAATTTCACCGGATCGGTAGCTGTACCTTGCATCTCTTCATAATGGACTTGTAAACATACAGAATACTCTTGGCCTGGTTTTAAATCTTGTATACGACACGATAATGAACAACCACTATAAATCGATTTGAATTTCATCTCTTTACTTTTATCACTCAATAAAACTTCATAACGTAAATCGGATAAATCAATATCACTACTAGTACTAGTATTATCATTATCATTGCCAGTTTCGGAGAGACGTGTGGGTGGGGCCCACTGTAATAAGGCACTACGGGAACTCAATTCAGACACCTACAACCAATCTTGTTTTAATTTCAACAATTAATTGCCTAGATTAGAATTACCTTAGGCGCCTGGACGGATGATAGAATATCGGCGATAATCTGTACAGAATCCTCCTCGTCGGCTATACTACTCTCTTCACCATCCTCAGACGTACCAACGCTATTCATCTCTTTATTATTATTATCTTTACCTAAACTAGTCCGTTTGAAACCGTTCACCAATTCTTTCTTCATATTATCCAATTTCTTATCGTGAATCTTCTTTTTCAATTTGATGTATTGTTTCTGCGTACGTTCATCTTTATTATAATAATTCGCCGATGCATTTGTCGATTGTTGTTGTTGTGGTGGTGGAGGTGGTGGTGAATGTCCCAGATGTGTTGTCGGACTTGGCCCAGCGCCCGGATGGCCTGCTGGTATATTCGAATGATAATGTGGAGGTGGTGGGAAACCGGCTAGACTCTGGTAGTATTGTTGACTTGTACCATTACCTGCACCCTATTAAAATACAAAAAATTAATAAATTCCACAAAAAAATCACACAATCTACAATTTTTATCGACTTTCCAATTTCACTCATTTTATTGAAACGTATAAAAGAAATCTATCAAAGGGAACACGTCGACATTCACCAGCTGTTTCCAATTGGAAACGTGGAATATTCTGCTGCGATAATATAACTTATGTATGTTTGTTTTTTTTTTGCAACGATAACCAAATTGTAGAAATATTTAAATCACTCTTATCAATATCTTATCTACAATTATAACATTTTTATTTTTAATATACGATACTCAATAATGGCCGACGTTTAGGGGTTGTTTTCTACTGTATAAAAGATTGCCTATTTCGCCCCTCGATCAATTTTCACTACATCAAACTAATAAAATTCGCCTCTGCAATTCCAATTATAACATTCTGTTATTGTTATTCTTCATGATTCATGTTAATTTAATATTCTATTACTCATCATTAAAATCATTGACATTCTTACATTTAACTGTAAATAAAATTAGATTTTTAATTATAAAAGTCACCCCAAATTAGCGCAAAAATAGCATCATTGTTATCAACCATCTGTACAACGATTATGTTTTAATGATAACAATTTCCGTACAATTCTCTAATTATAATAGAAATAATCTTTTAGAATTAAGTAATGAAATCGGAAAATCGTCTAATGTATAAAAACAATTATGGGATTTTCTTGTTTATTCGACATTATCATCTTTATATACGATAGATAAAATTTTCCTCAATGAATTTATTTACGTGTATTCATTTATTAGTCGTTGTCTCTTTCTTAGACAACTATACATTCATTCATAAAATAATACAATTGATAAGGACTTGCACCGTGTTTATTATACTATAGATATGATAAAGTATACAATTTTTCCTGGATAATGAAAGAACCTTTCGAATTTCGTTAGTTTAGTTCCTCTTCCTATCAATGATTATTATTGAAAGGTCGAATGTAAAAGTATTTGATATTTTTATTTAATAAGAGGACTCTTTATGTAGAGATTTTCTATATGTTAGTTGTATATAATAACACATATACACTTACACAAACATATTACAATCAACTTCCATATCTTTATCGTGGGGCTGCTGGTCAATCACCTCGCGCCTTCGTCTGGTCTTTTACTTGACTTTCTCAAACCCATTACTTTATATACCAGCAAACAATAATAATGCAATAAAAATATTTAAAATACCACAGATTTCTATTTAAATTATGGAACGTATAGATAAATAGACAATAGAGGCAGGTCGAGGGAAAATTGCATTATTTATCAAGCTTTATTGTAAATATTTCGTACAAATCAAATTCGAATCAGTTTAAAAAACGGTACTTGAAACGCACTATCCAACGAACAACGACAACATTTGAGATATCCGGAGGCCTATTATGGGAGAGACAAAGATAGATAAAATCGAAGAATCTAATCAGTATTAATCGAATTTTCAATAATCAATATTTCTTTCGAAATACACGTGATTTATTACGAAGCGACCCCCTTGACTATACTATTTAGTTTATGAAATTGATAATTATTAGAAAATCGAGCCAAGTTGACTACAACATTTAGTTTGAGTATATTAGAAATTATGAAAATTTATCAACTGAGTCATTTTTTTTTATTAATTATAAGCCATGAATCATTGGACAACGTTAACAATTCTTCTAAAAGTATCGGTTTCAGAGTTTATCAAAAATATATCACGTGTCGATACGTGTATTTTTAACACATTCAAAATCGAGGAGACAGGATATAATTCTCTATCATGGTTGCAAGACAGTCAATTTGAATGTAAAAATCCGGAAACGTTGGCAATTTGAGATAATTCCTCCGACTAGTTTAATGTTGATAAGCAAATTGTTGATTTTTGAAACTATTGAACTGACTTTTTAATTAACGAAGCAATATATAAATTTACAAAAAGATTTAATGTCCCAATATAAAAACCCACTTCTGTTATATATTAACAGCAATTTTTCAAACGATTAAAATTTATTTTATTTTAATTGTTGTTAATAATAAAGATGAGTCTTGTGTGGCGCTGAAGCTTTCTTCTTATTCTTCCTTCAACGTCAGCAATTAACCTTATTAAAACAACGTATTGACGTCAAATTATTCATAAATTTTCACAATACTTTTCCCTCTACTTCGACTAGAGCCTACACTTATATAAATCGAAAATTCTCAATAAAAGATCCGGGTTTCTGTTCCCACTTTTTTCAACAGCAACAATAAACAAAAACAATGACGCGTAAATATCTTTATTTATTATAAATTTTTACGATATTCTATTGTAAATTGCTGGTATATCCTGTATTGTACACGTTTCCCCTTGGTTTCATTTCTATTTCTATTATTTTTTCTACTTCAAATACTTACATAATGTTGAGTATTGTGTGATGGTAGATGTACAAGACCAGCCGGATGTTGTGTTGAGAGTATTACATGTCTTAAAGTGCCGCTTTCGTCGACGATTTGTTGTACAACATGACCTGGTGGTACTTGAACAGGCATAGCCATTGGTGGTGAAGAATTCGTTGATACCATTGGAACTGTCACCGGACCTAACATATAAAAATTCATTAGTAACTTATTGGAAAAAATCAACTTTCTACAAGTATTTATCAGTGTTATTACCTAACACAAAACAATTATTTACGATTATTACCATTATTATTACTATTAACAATTATTACTGTAATGGTAACGAGGAGGCATTTGGAAATTGAGGTTGACATTAATGGCAGGACGATAGGCAAACACAAAGTGAATGACCTGTTTATTTTGATCAAAAATTTCGCATGTAGCCGATTATAAAAATTATCAATCGCTAATTATTCTCAAATTATCATTATTTACAAATGTTCGTTTTATCAACCCAAAAAATTACGAGAATTTATCGAAAATTAGACTAGACATCGTTAGATTCGTCGATTTTTTTTTTTAAATTGTTATTATCTCCGAACAATAACAACAGCACAACAAATTAATGCGCCACTCTTCATTAAATTACCATCAGAAAACGTTTAATTTATCGTAATTGAGCAATTCCCAGAACGACAAAAAATCGTTCCAGAAAACGTATACTACGTCAATTTGAATTTAGTCTGGTCGATTGAAAAGGTCGAGTTGTTTCGATTCAATTTGATAGAGTATAAATGTTGATATTACAGGTTTTTTCGAATTTCTATCGTTGTGTATAATTGTAGAGAACTGGTTTTCTATTTCTAGAAATAAAAATAATCAAAAACCACGTCTGAAACGTTTATTTTTATAGATTTTTCCTGAAATTTTAATCAAATCCACTCAATATTTATAAACAACATACCTATGCATGTAATATAAAGATTGTTATCCTTAATTTGCAAAATACTTAAGAAATAATGTCTAATTTAAATAAATTCCTCTAGTGAAACTTATTAGATTTCAAAATTTAAGATAATTAGATTTGAATGTTAATTTTCAAATCTTTTCTCTCAATTTTCGATACGTTTTTCTAATAATCCAATGAGTAATTTCTAAATTTAATTGAATTTTTAATCCCCACAAAACTGATGGACTTTAGATTGTTTTTATTATTGTGTTCCAGATTTCTCTTTAAAACCAATCTAATGAAATATTTCTAGATAACATTCTTTTCTACATTGTAGTAGATTTTATAACACGCACAAATTTATAGAAGAAAGGAAGAAAATAGAAAAACCACACACAATTTTAGAATGAAACCAAAACGAAGCAAAATTTAAAGAATGCTGTACACGGTGGTTTAGCAGGTGTCTCGATACTTGGAAGCGTTTCAAAAATACGCGATATTAAAAATTCTGCGGGTTTCGGTGACGAATCATCAACCAAGATTTTTTTGTAAAGTTCAGAGAAAGTTTTCGATTTTTTCCCGTCTCTCCTGGATTTTACCGAATGGTAACAGGAGGACCCGTCGCCAATTTCTGACGTCTTGTATCCAACTCAACCATCGAAAAAACCGACATCAGTCGAGGGGACCGAAAGACGTCCTTGATGGTGCCATTGTCCTTTCAATGTTATTGGAACGATTAAAATCGGTATAATGTAGCGAAGAGAACAAAATCAATTAGAATACAAGAAAATATGTTGTTGTTTTACTGTTAACTTCCAACAAGTCTTATTCATTTATATAAAATACCAAGAAATAATTCTACAAGATTGGGGAAAACCACGATATCGCGTTGTTGTTCATAGTTTTTATCGTTATTATTTAATTTTTTTTTCGGATTATTCATTGTGTAATATGGATGAAAATCTTAAGAATTAAAAAAAGGAAAAGGTTGGAGAGATGGAAAAAAACGGTAATTGTAAGAAATTTAAAACGAACTTGTTGGCTGATCTACTTTCTATGTTTAATTTTGGATCATGTTGAATTAAAATAGAAACCGATTTGTTTTTGTTATAAATTTAAAATATACAAAACATAAACGAATAAACATACAATAGAACTGTGAAAAATCGATTAATAGTTTGGAATTTTCGCAAATTTATTTGGAAAAATTGTACAGTTAGAGAAAAGTAGTCATTACTGATTCTATATTCAATGGAATGTCGCAGTCCCACCTATTTTTTTTGTTGTTATTTTAATTTATTGAGAATTCCTTTTAAATTACCACACATACAATTAAATGATTCGAGTATATCGATAGCTTCTGTATTCGTTAAGAAAACCGCAATTTCCTTAAAATAACTAGTTAAGTCGACCAAATTCTAAACGATTTGCTGTATTTAAACGATCGTAAAAAAATAAAGATTCAAACATCATCTTTACACCAGCATATGATAATATGTCATTGTGACAAATTACACAATATGACTCATACACAAACGCCCCTTTATTTCCTTTCCGTATTTATATCCGTTTTTAGTTGTGATTTAAAGCAGTTTTTGTTAGGCAATTAGTATTGAAATTCTGGTTAGTTGAATTAGTTTAGATGATTTTTCTGAAATTTTAATCCTCACCGAATTCGCCTTGAACGGCACAGACATGGGCATGGCATAATTCTGGCGTTGGTCCATGCATATAATACTGACTATTATCTGGATAATATTCACCGTAATGGGTACAATACATATCAGCATTCTGTTGTTGAGATTCCACGTTCTGACTAGCGACCATACCTAAACCACAACCACCTCCTTCTGTTGTTTCTTCGCTTTTAGATCGATCGTTTGCAACTCCAACAACAACAACACTGTCACCACCGCCGCCACCACCACCACCTTCGTCTTCACTAACACTAATCTTTTTATGATAATTACAACAACCACCACAATAATGTTGACGATGATGACAATGATGATGATGGTGATAACGCGACACTTTTGCACACTTTATAAGACACTTTATTGAAACACTAATTCGACACTAATTCAATCCACCTATTAGATTTAAATATGAAAAGGAGCTAAAACCAAAAGAAAAAAATTATAAAAATAATTATCCAAAATTAAAAACGGTTCTAGCGAGTGCAATTATATCTTCCTTCGGTTATAATTATTTATTTTTAGCAAAAATAATCAATCAACAGAGGAAATTACGAAAGAATCAAGCTATTTTCGTCCAAATTGACTCTTATCAAAGGCTAGGAGAAAAAAGGCAGAAACCGATGTCCTCGCTGGACACGATAAACTAATTCCTCATTTTTCGATTATATAATTAACAATAATGTTGAATAGAAATAGCAATAATATTAATAGTGATAAAGATGAGAGTTTATCATCATTTCTAACATTGTAACGTTCCATCCCACGTGCTTTAAACAAATAATACGAACAGCAACAACAATTGACCTTATGACTAGTTTGTTGTTTCATTTCTAGAAGAGAAAACAGGACATACTAAATCGACTTAATTTACACAGTATCATTAGAGATAAAGCCGAAATTATAGGAGTTAAGTCATCTTTTGTTAGGCCATTTTACTTTTCTAGTATAAATCGAATAAAATTTTTGAAAGTAAATTCAATATTGACATTTTTTAATAGTGATGTAGCAATAATTGGACAAACGTTCAACGACCCGACTTTTAGATATCCGATTTTCCACATTTTATTCTAGCGTTAGTGGAAAAAATTAGCTGAATTTCCGTTAAGTTGATCTATTTGTTTCTAAATTATAATGGAAATATTTAAAGAATTCGTTATCAAATAATAACAGTAAAATTGTGAGTCATTTCAATTGTCCTGTAAATTTTTTTCGTACGAATAACAACAGGACTAAGCGTTGAAGAATTTTCGACCATTTCCGGCCACTCTCTTTCAACATACGAAAAATTCTAACAAAAAGCCCATTAGGAAAGATGTTTGAGTTGCATCACTACTATCACTACCATCTATTGAATAGAATAACCTGATTATCTGTTTTTTTTTCGTTTTATTCAAGTAGAGAAATATTCTAGCTAGGTAATGGTGTGACATTCAAAAAAATAACAAATTGAATTCCTAACTTTCACTCTTCACAATAACATTTTAAAAATTTCAAACTGGTTAACAACAACAAAACAGACTCCATGCAAAATCAACAAGCATACTTCCTGTTGCCTTTTTGTGAAAGACCAACACACGGATTCATTCAATTTTTCCTGTGTAACGAATCTATTTGGTGAAATTGGGGAATAATACCCAATGTCCCCGAGAAAATACGAAATTAATATGACAATAACCAGATAGTTAGGGTATTTTCCCGTTATTTGCCACATCTAATCCTATTGTAAACCTTTCACAACCCCAATTATAGTTCGACCCTGTTTAATCTTCTTAGAACATAATCGCCAGTTGTAAACCTTGGATCTTGGTAATTATAAATTTAATGTTGTCTTAAAATCGGCTGATTTTTCTCTTCGCTTTAACAAGCCGTAAAAGCGATATTTTTAGTTGTCATGTTATAGCAAATAACTTCCAAGTTTGTTAACGAAATAACAACAACAACCTTGATATGCACGCAAGGACTTTTCCTTTTATTTCTCCACACACCACAACTGTAAAAATTCGATACGATCAATTTAAATGGATTTTTTGTGGTTAATTGTGGATCGTTTATCAAATGAAGTTGTAAAGATGAGAAGGCTGGTTGACTGGCAAATTGCCACGTTTTCAGTCATTTTGTTCCTTTCTTCCGTGATTATTGTTGTAATTCAGTGTCATCATCGAAAACATCTGTCAACACTTGAGAGAATCACAAATAGAAATAATTCAGTTTGAAAGGGTCAATTTATATTGGGACGTACTGTAGATTTTATGAAAAAAAGCAGAAACGAGATCAGTACACAGTAGATTCATTTCAACAGCCGATATTTTATTGAAAGGTCAACTGATTGTTGAAGGCAGCATTTGTGAATTCCATTTAGTTTAAACTGAAAGTTATTGCAACTAGCTGTAATAATACTTGGATACTTGTAGTGAAGACAGTTAAAGTCTTATAAGAGTTTATATTATAAAAGAGAATCTGGTTGGTTTTATAACATAAACTTTTGTGGTTGTTGCCAAGAGAAACTCGGACGATGGACGGCGGGTGGTCATTCTCTTTTAAGACTAAAAAATTTTGCTACAAATTCAAAGTTGCATTTTTCTTGAAGATTATAGAATGAAGAAACGTTGTAATTTCGTTGTGCAAGACAAATATTGTGGAAGTAGGGAAAAAAAGTTGTAGAGAGAGGAATTGCGCGATTTCTCCAAGCCAATCTCTCACGTCGCTTACCCGTTCTTTACTGTCTGTTTGGCCAGTTTCTAGGGCAGTTCAATTATAAAATAATTACCAGAAAAAAATTGAATCGATCACCCTATTCATTTATCTATTTACTTATTTAATTGACAATTAAACTATTAGCCAGATACCGATAGAACTAAACACATATGTTGCATATTTAAATGCAAATTAATTATGAAAAGAGACGAATCATTAACAATTCTCTAATATTTTTTTGTGTACGAATTAAATGTGTTGTTTCTCTTTTAATATTTTTAATATTAGAGAGAAGGTCGAATGACATCATTCGAAAATGTGTCTGGATTTCGAGTTTTCGACCACCATTTTACCGTTATTTCCATATTTACTGGAAATTAAACGAGAAATAAAAGAACACAAATCACGCCATGATGGAAAACTTTGTGAAGTATTTTTTTTTTTGAAATAATTCTTTCGTTTTCTTCAATATTACAAATACTTGTCACGTACGCCACACAATGTTTGAGTCACTGATTTCTAACAAAAAGCAGATGCTCTTTCCAATAGAAATTGCACGATTATTATTTAATTAATGCAAATTGTAAAGCTTTCCGGAAATTGTATGAAGACTGTAATTTAAACTGTACCGAGCAACGGAAAAATTACAGGGACTTGATGGCAACAAGTAGTCGATTAAAAGCGTTTGATAATCCGAGAAAATCCACTTTACTGCTCTACCCTTAAATATCACCCCACTTTGAAGTTTCATTTCTACAAGTCTTTGAAGTTTGATCTACTCGCGTTCAAAATTTACACTTTCACTTGTGTTCTTTTACAATATTGAAGATCTTTTGTTGGTATTTCCAAAAAAATTACTAGAGTTTGTTACTTGAAAAAATTTGTTACGTATTTTTTATAAAATCTACATCAGAATTGATCGAAATTTTGCTATCACATTTGAATTGGTTCTGTCTAGTTCCTGGATTTTTTTGGTTGAATTTGTGTGTAGTTTTCACAAAAAAAATAGTAATAAGAAAGTCGGAAAAAACGAAATTCAAATTTCTCAAAAAGGACCTCAGTACAAATCCTTGAAAAATAAGATGAAACACTTTGTATTTTATGAAATTTACCGTCCTATGAGTGTGATTAAAAAACGGATAAGATTAAAATGGATACTGTAATAGCTGATGATATTAATTACGAACAATTTGCATAATGTTTAATAATTGTTTATAACTTCAAAGAAAAATTTAATAATAACAACTGTTGTTGTTTTTATGATATGTTAATTATTAGAACTTATCAAACTTTTTGTCGGATAATAAAACGAAAAAATCCTACAACAATGTGAATAATTGCGAATGCATTATGCACTTTTGCATGTTTCATCACCATATTTATCAACCACTGTTCCGTATATGATTAATTGAAAATTTATTAAATACAAATTTTATACGAAAACACACTAGTCTCGACGTTATTTCCCTTTAGAATATCGGAAATTTTCAAGAAATATTCAACAACAACCACAAGAGAATTTTTAAATAGCAAGAAATGGTTGGGAAAAAAATAAATAAAACAACCAATAATACCAAAGAGAGGTGAAGTGAATGTGTCTCTTCAAGGTGAAATAAGTTCTATACGTGTAGAGTTGTTGGTGCAAAAACTACTATCTCTTTGTTCTTGTTGATAATTTTATTTTCCCCTGAATTTCTACAACAAATCTTAAAAAATAATCGTTTATTTCTAATTCGAGGGTGAAACATTAAAAAAAAAAATTACAAACAAACAAACAATCAATTTTCTTTTATTAAAACCGTACGAAACAATTAAAAAATATAATTTTTAATCACTCACGGTGTATTGTTCTACTAGTAATTTATTGTAACGAAACAAAACAAAACAACGAATTACGTAAAAAGAAATGAGAATTTCATAAAATTCCAAACACCCACTACTCTATTTTAATTCTTTTGATTTGAAACAAAAAACAAACAAAAAAACTATAATAAGCGTTGTATAAGTGAAACAAGAAAAACCAACAGTTTGACCTAAATTTAGTTCGTAAAAAATTTGATTACTGGGTAATTCTCGAATCAAACGTGAAGCTTTCAGATTCGACCTAATTGAAAACTTCCGTTATTAACGAACCCGGTAGAACACAAACGGATGATTACTGGGCAATTTTTGGGTCAAATATACCAAAAGGCTAAGATTATAAATTATTTTATTCGAAAAATTGCATAAAAATGAATTAATACAAATAAAGATAGTCCAAATTGAAGCTTTAAGGTTAGAAATTTTAGTAAAAAAGTGGAAAAATCATCAAAATCTTCCCAATTTTATTCTATTACTCAAGTAAGAACAAAACTACGACTCTATAAAGCCAAGCAAGCGAAATACCGTTGGACACCCTGTATTTATAATGATAACAAGAATTCAATAATTAGGCTCAATATTCACAATCAATAAATCTGATAACAATAACAAACAAAACACATCTGCGATGGAAAACAAACAATATACTACCTCAATTACAAATTGAACAACTTGACCTGTTAGATCCAAAACTATTATTGATAAAATCGAAACTTAGCCAAATTTAGATCACCCGTTAATATAGAACTACATTACGGATATCCTGTTAGTTTTAATTTTGCTTTGTTCAATTGTACAAACAATATGCAATTTTTTTTGGGCGATAACACAATTTCATGTGAACAATTGATGATCATATCATTATTATTATTACTCTTAAAATACGAAATTATCTAATAATAGTAGTAGTATTAGTAATAAACATAATATTTACTTTTTATCAGTAATAATAACAGAGAATTAATGGAATTTGTTTGAATCCTAAGTGCCAGTTTTTCCTCATAAGAATGTTGTTGTTGTTATAATCTTCGACATACTTTCTTTTGAAGACGATCCTCAACTTATACGAACGCATCGAGAATGTCATCAACTTTGGTGGCTTTGGTCGTCGTCCCGTTAATCGTACTGGTTCAATGATAATAATGATCATTATCATTATCATTATTATGATAATATCGTTGGAATTCTTTTAAAATCGATCATTGAAAATATAACCGAAAAAGAAACAAGAACAGATCATTTTTTCCTCTTTTAAGTATAATTTTTTCCGGTATGAAATTACATGCATTCTAACCTAAATAATTACAACCGACGAAATGTCAATTTTAATAACAACGTATGAATCAAGTTACGATCTTATAACAACAACAACAACCGATGATTTGGGTACGTCACCAAGATTCAATTTAGATCACTCATTATTTAAATACAAACACACCTTATTTATAATAATTGTTCTAATTAAAGATCAATCTTGTGATCTGATAATTGCCAAAATAAATTCATTTAATTATTATTAGATGATAAAGATTTAATAAACATAATCCGATACTTATTTATAAGGAATAGTTGATGGAAGATAACAAGTGTGCAACAGGTTGTCGCCAACAACACGTAAAATTCACAAACAACAAACCTGGACTACCATTTATTATAAATAGAAAATTACAAAAAAAAAAATAGCTATTTATAGACGATCTCTAATAATACCAATTCTAATTAAACACCTGTTGTTTTTTCAATTTATTTATTTTTAATGTTCGTACAACATAATTAGAGATTGCACTGGTTATCGTTTAATGATTGTTACAAGTTAATTAGTATTTTTTCAAAATAATTTGTAAACAATCAAGAGTTCGTAGAATTAATTTGGTCGTATCAGAATTTTGTTTGTAAACTGGAAAAATTCCGTGCCTTATTGATAACCGATTGTTTAAAAATAATAATTTTCGATTATAACAAAAAAAAACGGAAATCATACCGGAAGTATAAATCACGATGATGATGATGGGAGCTTTCTCCTTTTGATTGAAGGCCGTCGGCTCAGATTTTACAAGAAAGTCGGAAAAATCATCTCAATTAACCCCGAAAATATTCCGTATTAATTCCAAGAAAATCGTTTTAAATACAGAAAAAATCTTCTAATTGACAACGTGGCACAAAATGGACACGTCAATATTGTTGTTGTTGTTGAACATCAACAACAAATTATTGAGAAAAAAATTACAGCAAGAGTGTGAGAGAGATGTGCGATGTGTAAGAATTTTGTGGTGGGGTCGATTTAGAAAAAAAGAAAAAAAAGAATAAGAGGGGGAATTACCCAGATCCGGATTCGGGAAATTTACTGGAAATAGAAAACTTTTATTTCGATACGAAGACAACGACCCCGAATAATAATGATAATAATAATAAACATACAAAAAGCTACTTTCACCACCTATATCTATCGTTAATTCTACAACATTTCAAATTCTAATTGCACTTGCGAAAACCGATTCGAATAAGAATCAAGTTATCTCTTTTCTTGTGCTTCTTTTGTCTATTTTTATTCGATTTAATCTACCTTCTAATATTGTTAATTAATTAAATAAGAACAAGAAGAGAGATATTTTAAGTGAAACGATTTCAGCCTTTCATAATATCCGAAAAATTACACCATAATTTGGACCTTTAAATTTTTAAATAACACCCGAAAAAATAACAGAGATGAAAATATTTTTTTGTAGAATGTTAGAATAAGATGAAATTGATGTCGGAACTTTCTTCACACACTCACACAGCCATACATAAATAATGTACACGTATGTATGCATTTTAAATACACACGGAATTTTCTCATGAGAAATACGGGAAAATTACAATCGACTTACTTGTGGAAATTGTTTTGTTCTCAATTGTTATTTTTTTCGAAATTGCGGTAAATTATCACATTGGCACAACTGTTTTGTTGCTATTTCTAATTATGATTAAAAAAAAAAAATTTGAACGCCGGCGGTTATTGAACAAAACACAATCGTTTAATTTTGTTTTTAAAAACAACAGACACAAAACAACGCCAACATTACACTGGCAACTGACTAGATTTTTGGGTGGACGACCAGTCATCAAGTCAAACAGCAATATAGTTGAAAAGAGATAGATTATGGTGATTTCACAACAGTTACTACAGTTACATTTGTGTTCTTTTTCTATTACATTAATTTCTTCGTATGAAGAGGAAATGAAATGGAAGGCGAATCCAACCGAATTTAAACGAACGCTAAGTTACTAGATAACCAATAATATAAATTGTGATGGAATGTGTTTATTCTACTTAAACAAAAGAAGAAAACAGTAATACCAACAATAATATGATAACAATTAAAATAAATAATAATAATAACAGTAGTGTAATACTAGATAGGGATAAATAGATAAATAGATTTGTTGGAATTTTATCAAATTTGTAAAAATTTAACAAATTTGCTGTTGATAACCTTTATTGACTTTTCATCAGAATTCTCTTCATTCATTAGAATTGTTTACAAGAATTATAAATGTATTAAAAACAATATTTTGCAGATAAATTATCAAATTAACGTAGTATTTTACAGATAAAAAATTGAAGTGATCGTTTTCAAAGGGACATTCGGTAAGTGTATGCGTATTTATCAAATTTTGCACCAGTGGCGGCGTCAATCTCCGTAAAACATCAATAAGGAACGGATATTTTCCCATAATGTTTCAATTATTAATCAAAATCAGTTTGCCGATGTGTTTGTTTTACAACTTGAAAATTTTATTGTGACGACCCGTATAGTTTTATAATTTTTTCTACTCGGAATTATGTCGAGGATTGATACGCTTATTGTAATTCCTAATCATATAACCTTTGTAATTATTTATTATTTAGTATATTAGAGACGTCATTAGAATATTAGTTATTAGAACAGATAAAAAAAAACAGGATTTATTAATAAAATTCGAAGAATTTGTCATTCTATTAAAACAAACAATTTTTTACAAACAATAATAAACAAAGAGCGGAAATTTGAAGATCACGTAACAAAACTAATGGACAGGTGTTCTAATATAATGGATTTAGGTACGTAGGGCCTAGACTATTTCTTTAAAAGATAAATAAAATGGTATTTTACGTAATCAAGGCAGTTGGTCGTGTTTTAGTTATGTAATGTCGTAACTTGGTTCGTTTGCTTGTTTTTAAAAAATGTCAAATGCCATAAGGTATGAAGCAAGCTGCGATTCTGTTCATGAAAGACATGGGCTACTTTAATTGCAGATTACTACAGTGGCGGTAAATTTAAATAGTTTAATAAATTAACAATTTCTTGTTGATTGATTGTTTCGAAATAGACAATCAAATTATGTACAATTAAAAAACAATAATAATGATTTTTAATTGCCACATTTTATGTATTTATAATCGTTTTTATGGATTATTACTTTAGTTTAAATTTTATTTATTTTTCTCGAATACCATTACTATTTCTATAAAAAAAATTTGTTAATAATAATAAAAAAATAATTAATTTTTTTTCGAATTTTAATGTAGTGTACGTGTTTTTATTTCATAGTTGGCTGTTTTTAGTTGTAGCTTAGTTCGGACATTTGAAATCGACAATAACAAGTATCAAATTTTGTAAATCTACGACATACGTAAACTAGACTAACTATAAGATGAAAAATCATTGTACATCCTGTATATTAACAGATGTAATAATAATCGAATCAACCTACAATCGTGGTTTGCACATAAAAATTACTATTATTATTATCATTATTATTACTTCATCGTTTTTAAAATTTTATTTGAAAAGTTTTATTTCTTTTCGTTGTTGGACAATTTGTTGTTACTACTCCGATAAGAAATTTATGTCTAAATTATTGTTCAATACAAGTAAATTTATTCTATTTGTTTTGATATCACTATAAAAAAAATGTACAATTTCATATTACAACATCCGACACCTACACGAAATAATCAACGACAATAATAACAACAACAACAATAAAAATGAATGGGGGAAAAATAGTGGATGTTGAAAAAAATTATTGAAGTTGCGTTACCAATGATGAAAATAAGGAGAGAATTGAACGATTCTCAATTTCAATTGATCGTCGTATAGAATTAATAGACGAAATAGATCGCTAGATTCACACGTTCTTATCTATTTTTATTGTTGTTTTTTTCTTAATTAGAAAGTTGTTGTTTTTTTTATAGATTTGCAACATTTATTTTGTATAGAGATTGGTTCAATAATAGTCAAGGATATCGTTTGATTTTATCAATAAATCAAATCCCAAATTCACTTTCAAAATTTATTAATAGATAAATAATTTTTCTAGTTAATTCATTAATTAATCAAATCATTAATAGAAAGGTATAGAAAAATTGCAAAAAAGCGAATCGAAATTAATTACCGGAAACGGAAGTGTTATAAAATCCTCCATATTGTGATAAAATTATCTATTTTTTCCCTACAATATAATAACTATCGTGATTATTATTATTATTTTTATTATTATTTGCTATAATAATAAAGATTTAGATGGATTTGATTTGTTTGATAGTTTTGTTCAATTAAAATCCCATTTTCTATTCTATTTCAATAGATTAGAGACAATTGGAAATAATGCCCTTTAATTATTATCTTTATTATTGTTATTATTAGTATATTACCCAGATTTTATTCGTTATACAATTATGAAATATAAATTTTTGATTGACAGACAAGGAGATCCGCGAAACTTAACGACAACATTAACGTTAACGTAAAATTGGCTATACTTTGCGTACATAGTGTCGAAGATTGGTTGAGATTTCATTAATAGTTGTATTCTCTAACTTTTCGACTTGTCTGTTTTATTCTTGTCTCTTTTCAATTATACATACGAAGAAATTCTAGAGTGAGAGAGAGAAGTTCTCGTCAAAGAAACTATCGATCTCTCCAACATTGTTATAGTAACGGAGTTGGAGAATACGAATGTAAATTCGAAATTTATTAATGTATTGTCAAGTGTCTGAATAAAGCTAAGACATGACTAATCGCGACGTAAAATGCAGTTTTGGCAAGTGTAAGTAGAAACATTAGGTTTTATTTTTTAACAATACGATTCTTTATCTACTACAAATTTTATAGTTTTATGTTTTTAATTCGCCTTGCCAGTAGCGTATTTTTCTGTTCTTTATTTTAATAGTATACCATATTATCGTATAATTATAATCGATTATTGATTATCAATTAAAATTTATTTATAAATTGCTATTAAGAATAAGTTTATCTATTTAAATTCCTTGAAAATTTATGAAAATAAAAGTAAACGAGATGGTGGAAGTTGCAAAATAAACTAATTTAATAATAATTGATACTAGAAAAAGATGAAGAAGTTAAAATATGAAGAAAAAGACCAGTGAAAGGATATTATAATTATTATTGCGTATTTTAACTAGACTAAACAACTACAAGTTGATGTAGTCTAGCTGGGCTAGTAAATGATTATAAATATACGTATAAATAAATAAATTAATAAATAAACATATAACAAAATAAAGAGAGATATTCAAACATTACTTTCCACTTTAAACACGTATTTTAATCAAGCAAACTTTTACTAAAATCTAATTTTAAACTGGTTTACCTCTTTCAAATATTACTGAAATATACAGAGTGTACAATATTATTTCATCTCTCAGTTGGCCATGCTTTTATTATGCAGCATTGTAAGTGTACGTTAACAACTGTCAAATTTAGTGAAGTATGAACAAAGCTACGACTTTATGAAACTATAAATCACAGCTAAGTCTCAAGTGAAATACTATTAGACACTCTGTATAAAATCTTAATTATTAATTAAAATAAATCAGTAAACTATTCAAAACGAACATTTTTACCCACAACAATCGTAACATACAAGAAATAATGTGAGAGAAATCCAATTGTTCCACTAATTACAGTATTATTATTGTTATTAATCATTAACGGGAAAGAATTGTTAATTACTTGGAGAATAGAAAGAATATTGAAAGGGAAAGGTTTTTTTAATGTTTATTTGATTATTATTATTTTTATATAAATAAATAATAAAAAATTAAAGTAAATGTCAAGGATTTGTGTGGTATCAGTGTGCGCTGTGCTTTAGATCACATCGAAATATACTCTGGCGCTTCAGATTTGGTCGACTTAACTTTACCACAATTATAACGTTTAATATCGAATCGGAAAGGTCCTATCAAATACCAAGGTAGTTTGAATTAAGGCAAGTATAGAATGTACAACGATATTTCACTTTGCAGTTGGCTATGCCTTGGTATAGCGTCGCAACTTTGTTCGGACGCTTGCAATATCTAGTAGTCCTTGACGTTTGAACATATTCCAAATTGAGTATAGTATAAATTAAGTTAGGACAATATAGCCAACTTCTGGCTGAAATATTGCTGTATCCAGTGCCATTTTGTTATGAATAAAATTTAATAAAAGACAAACTCACCTCTTAGCACTTCCATGTTATCACCAATTTGGAAACTGATGGTCACACCGGGATTCACATGGAACAGTACAACGTATTCGGAATTGTTTTGTAATTGACTAGGTCCAGGATTATAATTATTGTTATTATTGCAACAACTAGTAGTGCCACCACTTAATAAATGTGTTTGCGGCTCAAAACCGGGCCCGAAATAGAATTTCGCTGGTGATGTTGTTGTGTTATTTGTCGTTGTTGTCGTTGCTGTTGTTGTTGTTATAGTTGTAGTAGCGGTTGTTGTTGCTGTAATTGTCGATGATGTCTTCTTATTATTGTTGCTATTATTTTGTGTTGTAGGTGTTTCCATATTTTCCAATGGATAACTGCAATGATGATGATGGTGATGATGATAGTAGGTATAATGATGGAATGTTTGGTGTGAATGATGATTATAATTGGGATTGTTGCGTGGTTTACGTATGTATAAATGTGCATTGTTTGTTTGTTGTTGTTGTTGCGTTGTTGATGGTGTTGTTAATGCGGCTGTTGGCTTCGTTTCCGCCATGGCCGCGTCGTCTTTCACCTTCACCATGTGTTCAATTCCAACAAATTTCCCCTGAAATCATCACCAATAAAAATGGAAAAAATCAATCGAAACGGATTTTCTTATATTTATTATAATGTTGAATAAATATTCGCCGTGTTTTAATCTTGAGTAGAAACCAGTTTTATTATAAGTTTTAGCACAACAAGTCAAACTGCTCTTCTACTGCCGCTACCAACATATTTTCGTTTTTGTCGTTTTAGTCCTTTTGGATATAGCAAAAATATCGCATTTTTACTATCGTCTTGTCTATATAGAAAACTATAGAATTAAATGGTTATACATATAGTGGGATGGTAGATGGAGGAATTCTTGTTGGGTTGAAGGCCATTTTCGGACGAGATTATCTCGCTAGAAGTCTATGGCGCCAGTATTAGCACTCACGCAAACATTCAATTTTTCACCATAATTTCAACAACACACAACATTCTCTCACTATGTTTGTTTTAACAAATTTAATAGAAATTACAAGAATCAACAATTTATCCGCACCATATGGCAGTTTCTATTTTAATATAGAATTGAAATTATGAAAATTTCTGTATTCCACACCAAAACCAAACCGAATCGCACCTATAACACCCGAGAATTTTTGAAGTTGTTCCAACTGAAACATACCAATTTCCATCAATTTCGTACAATTTTACCAAATTGAAAATCGTAAAATTTCTGCAGCGAAAATGATTGAATTAATTGAAAACAATTTGGAAAACGTTTGGAATTTTTGACAGATTTACGCCCACATGTCCTATCTATCTGTCAATATTGGATTTGTGGCAATCTACCGGAATATGTTACGGAATTTTTCATATATTATGAAACAACAACATTTAATTTATCAATAAATACATTCAACTATCGTTAATTGATTAATAATTTCGCTAATTAACATTAATTAATACTTACAGAACATTCAAAAAAATGGGGAAATATTAGAATGTCGGCTGTGTTGGTTTTACACGTTTTACCACCATGATTCTATTGATTTTTGTGTAAACAGTCTAGAATGGAGTGAGATTATGTGTTGTACGGTGTATATAGGGCGATTTTCTAAGAGGGATGCGCAATATCTCAAACACACGGGCGTATCTAATTAACAAATAATTCACCACTAATAATTAACAATAACTAAAACAATCATCAGTGGGTATTGAAATGTTTATAAAAATCACCAATTTTTCAGATTTATCAAAGAAAAATAAACCAACGGAGAATAAGCGGGGTAGTTTCCATATAAGACTAACTACGGCTATGTTTTCATTCGAAATGCGGGCGTTTTATGTGGGTTGAAAATTGTCCATTGAAGAAAAACAATTTTACTTCTAATAAATAGAGGAAATTCTAGATTTCTACGCTTATTTCCAACGAATAGGAAAGAGATGGCGTTCGTTATGTTAAACTGGATTTTTTCTAAAATCCAGTTGATAAAAGGTGGCAAATTTATTGAGAGGGTTGCTTAAATAGATTACATTTTCAACACTTTTTCAGTCTTGTTGTGCTATATGTGGTGATTTTTTCCAGAATACTGCAATGGATTATAGTTTTTACAGTAACAGGTCTGAACTGAATAAACTGGGGCCTTTAGAAGGACCAGTCGCTCGTTAATTTTTAAAGAATTTTAAAAATATGAAAGGTAAGCGTTTAATTTGATCTTCGATTTAGTGGCGAAATGTACTACAGAAGAATTCGACAGTTTTTCTTTTGGAAAATTTCATTTGGATTTGAATTTATGGAGGAAAACTTAGAAGCATAATTTTCTTTTATATCGTTGTACAGTTTTCCATATTTTAGTTATTAATTTACGAATCTTTTCCAAATATGCATAAAATGGAAAGCGCTCGTCAAATATTTAAGGAATTTTCCGACCGACTTGTTTTCCGACAAATTAAAAAATCTAAAAATGGCAAAAATCACGAAAAAAATGATTATTTTCGCAAGTTTCCCCTCGGTAATTCTACATCTATTCGAATTTTAAAAAATTAAACCTGTTAGAGACACTGAAATCTCTAACTGGAGTTTAATCGTTTTAATCGATTGGAAAACAAGCGAGTGATTGTTGATCAAATATTACCACATCGATGAAGATCTAGTGGATGTACGATCGTTAAGCAAATTTCCTGAAATTTCTAAATTGTCAATAATTCTATTTAAATTTTAATTGTTTCCTGTTTTTGTTGTTACGAATTTGTAGAACTGGGTTTACGACTATTGGCGACAAATTGCGGAATTGCTGTTTTATTGTAAATTTAAAAATTTCAGTTAATTTCTAGAGCGAATAAAATTAAATATAGAATTTTAATTGTTTTATTCAAGTTATGTACAAAATCATTGTTAGTTGAGTTTCGATTAAGAATAAAATTAACATTAATAAAATCGAGTATACAATAGTACACATAGTCCCGTTTGTTTTGATGATTATTTTTTGATATACGCATAGAGTTTCGTTCAATATTACAGTAGGAGAATTAAACAACAAATAGTCGTTCGGTGGAAATACCATTAATATTGATAATGGCACCGTAGAAAATATATCATCAAATATAACAATAAATATTTATTGAACTAGATTATCCTAGAGATAGTTAAAGAATTATAACTAGAATTGATGTAATTTTTTATTAGAATTGAGCTATTATCGATATTTCCCCGACAAATCGGTCCAAATTTGGAATGAAAAACACATTTTGATTGTTGAAAATTTACACATTCCTTAAAGTTATTTTGATATAAAGTTAACACTGACTCTTATATTTCTAATTAGATTCAATGAAAACTAACACACAATCACATTCGTGTTATAATTGAACTGAAACAAGATCGCATTGGTCGAATGCTTCATGTTCTGGCGTAACATCCGGCTTGTTCATTAATTTCGCTGTTGTTGTTGTTGTTTGTGGTGTTGTTGTCGAAGAGGCGCTAACGTTCACCGCCTCTTTCTCTTTGTGCTATACGGAAATCTCTTGTATTTGGACACGTTTCTTGATTGTACCACTATTATTACCACCAGTTAAATTACTACTAGTCCTTAATGGTGGCGGTGGTTTCTCCTTCTTTAATGTATCCTGTTGTTGGCTGGATATCGGTAGATTTATCGGCGGCGATGGGCTGCGTTGTTGTTGTAATATCGAATAAGACGGCGGTAATTCGTGGTGGTGGTGATGGTGGTGTTCTTTATTGTTAATACAACAACGATTGAACGATGTGGGTGATTGACGGGCTGAACTACCCGGCGTTGATGGCCGTTGTGACATTGGTATAGTCTCAGTTGATGGGGATGAGTTTGTTGAACGTGACGAACGGTATTGATGATTATCGTTGTTATGTTGTTGTTGTTGTTGATGGTGATGATGATGGTGGTGATGGTGATGATTGTTTTGTCGACGCCGGCTGCGATCACGTTGATAATAAATACCGGCGAATATCAACATGTTGAGAACTAAGAGTAGACAGCCGACACCTACTGTCACACCTAATGCAGCTGTATAGCTGTAATAATGCCGGGTTGCTAAATGTTGTAATAATTCTTCACCGTTCTCATCATCTGCTACTACAACACAATAACAAATCAAATTTGTATTGTAAATTCAATTAGAAATTCACCTAAATTCAAATCATCGATTGCTTCCTCATCGGTTGTTGTATTCGGTACACATTCAGTACCATCGGCTGCTGTTACGATATGTGAATCACTCATCGAAGCTGGATGTAACGGTGGCGGTAATCGTGTAAAAGATTCCGCACGTACTGACCCTGCAACACGCGGTAGAAAAAAATAAATTCCTTCAACATACAAAGCTAGCAACCAGCTAGACTGAATCAAATTTAGGAGAAAAACTTGTCAGGTGGAAAGATGGATCACCCCTCAACAGTTCTCTACGCATAGAAGATAGAGGAATGGCGTTGGATTGGGGAAGTACGCCCATATAAATTATCAAAGTTAGATGTCTAAATGTGTATGTGTTGGTTTATATATAGCTTTAACGTTGAAGAAAGTGGAAAGATATATTTACCGACATAAAACCGTACAACTTTGATGGAAAAATCCTTGAAAAATCCGGTAAATTGGCGATTTCTTCTAGTTTCTTTAATAATTGAATTCCCTCGAATAAAGCGTTGCAGTTGTAATTCAGATTAAAAAATTCGGTTTGTTTGCATTCGGATGGAATTAATTAGCCAAGTTGGTGTAGAGTTGAACAAATAGAATTTCAACTTGCATAGTTGAAACAGTAACAATTTAGAAATAAATAGTTACTTTTTACGTTTAAATAGAGAGTTGTTGAAAATTTTGATGGAAGACTAAATGTAAGTTAATTGCTGCCATTACTAGTTAAACTTCTAAATCTGTTGAATATTTAATTGATATAATAGCTCGAGGCTAATTACCGATTTAATTATAATCTCCACTTATTTATTTTCAATTATCCGATCAGAAGCAACCACTACACTTGAGACTGTTTGAAGTTTCTTTGGCCATGTCCAACAGACAGTTCGCTTTGATTACATCATTGTCAAGCTTGATTAACGCAATCTCGATCAACCTTGTATTGAATGTTGGCTAGATCAAAGCCATTTTCCGCTCGAACATTCAAATTCCTCACCAAAGATACTTCAACTGTCTATCTATCTATCTATCCATCTATTTTCGAACATAATCCAACACTTACCTGCATAATAATGAGGTTCTCTTTCATGGAAATGATGATGTCTCATGCTGACATCATCATCGCCCGGTTGGTGTAATTGCGGTATGAGATTCAACCAAACGGCCATCTTGTGGCCCCTGTAGTGGCTCTTCATCTTTGGCTTTAATGCTGTAATAGAATTTCAGCATGAATTGTGCGTGTGTTTTAGACTTTCAATATACAATATCGTTGGGAAACAAGGGTTAGTAGAAGTTGAAAAAGAGGAAATTCTAAGTAAATAGAGGGATGTCGAGTTGACATTGTTTAACAGCTGGAAGTTTCGGCAACTTATTTTTGATGGATTCGGGAAATATTGGACGTTCTCATTAGCGTATAAGCCAATTTAATTATCATAATGGGTTGTTGTTGGGTCGCTACTAAACGAAGACGTGTATTTCAAAAAGGGCAAAAATAACTAAATGGTTCATATCTCATTCGATTTTAAAAGCGATTCCACATCTATGTAGCTTCGTGGAAGCTCAAGAAATCTGCTAGATTTAATAGAAATTCTGGAAAATTACATTTTCAGGATGATATGGTTTAAGTAGAACACACATTTCGAAAAGATAGACAAAAGCTAACTCCACAATTGCGGCAAATTAAAATTTGGGCCTTCCTTCCCACGTTTGTGATCTATTTTTTCCAAAATTATAACCAATAGAATACTGTAAAACGTAGTAAAATTGGTTTTGTTTGCAAAAATTGGGTACTTTCCATTGGTCTCTTAATTGATTCATGTTGACAGAAATCAAGAAAAACTGTCGTTGTTGTTGGCACCCCGTCCGAGCACCCCTAACATGTGAGTCAATTCGATTCTCTACGCGTAATCGACGAAAACGCCTTAACTCAAAATTGAAATTGACAGAAATTGACACACGATACTTCTCTACGTTGAAATATTTTATCGACAGGATGTGACTGGAAGGCGTAAATTTCTCTTATTTTCCGATTCAAACCACCTACAATTTTCGTTACCGCACACACAAAAAAATCTAAAAGATTCGTATTGAAGTCGGTTTGAAAAATGGTGGAGGCGCCGGTTCCAGTTTCACTGCCAATGAATATTTTATTAACCTCATGGGTAATATAAACCGATATTATTTTCCATGTAACTAACGCTATTACGACGAATTTCTCTCGGAAAATTCTATAAAGAAATTCCAATATTTGGTATATCAAGTGGAGAGTTTTTTTCCGCCGGTGACATAAACAAAATTCGCCTTATTGAATTTTTAATTAGAAATTCCTTTTGTACGGCATCCGATTTTATATTGAAATTTCGATATTTTAAAAATCGGTAATTGTTGCAACACTAACGGGTTTTCAATATTTGTAGTTGGTGAATTAATTTGTAAAGTTGTATAGGGGGTGACTTTGTTTCAGACTTTATTTGGCGGATCTTTTAGTGATTTTAAAAATGAAACTGTAGAAGGTGGAATGGGGCTCGATAGAGGGGCGTAAATGTTGTTTGATAAATGGACAATTTTAGAAAATAAAAATAATTCAAACCGCTGTAGCTACATCAAATTAAGACACTGTCTCTGAAATTTAGTTTCATTCTTTTATTTCGCACTTCTTATTGTTCTCCCCCTTTTAATTTATTTCCACGTTTGACGCCGTTATCAAGCTTTAATGTGAACCCCTATCATTTAGATTTCTTGACCGCTTTTGACGCTAATTGCTCTAAATTTTAATCAAAATTTGCCGGTTATGGCTGTCGTATTTTTGTACAATTTGCATGGATTTATGGATTACTTTCCGGTCAACTTTTCAGGCCGTTTTGCTGTATTTTCTATAGGTTGAAGTGGCCGCTTTTGTGTTCAATTCGGTCGTAACAATGATTGCTATTTTTACAATCATTGGATGGTAGTTGACCTGAAAACTTGATCGATGTTGTATTGGAGCCAGTCTATAGCCGGATCTATTCAGCGTCAAACTTGACGACATTATTTATTGAAGACTACAACAAATATCAATTGTAGCGGAATTGTGGAAACGAATAATCTGAAAATAGACTATACAATATCGGATTTTCTGTTGTAATGATGATTGTAATAGTTGTAAGAGAGTTACAAAATCATAATTCATTCAAATTTGTGTACGTTTCGTGTGTTGTTCTGTAGCAAAGACAAATGGCACGTAAATATCCACAAAAAAGCCCACTGAAAAGTTTTCACATTCAAATTAGACGCTTGGTATAACAACAGAGCGCCTATTTTTCTATTTCTATCATGATTCATTTCAATTTCCCCGCTTATTTTTTTCTCCTTCTCGTTTTAAAGTAAACAAGCAGACTTAAATTTCGTTAAAAAGCACGATTAAGATTTCCCCTCAACTGTATGTGAAAAATGTTTGAATGTTGTAAATTTATTCCACCGGCCTCTTTCTTCGAGTTTATTGTCTCGAGGGTGATAGAGATGGAATAAAGGGAGAATGTGAAAGCAAAAAAAAAACTCGGAGAAATTACGACTGGGCGTTGTACACACTCTGATTATAAAACAGGTAAGAATTAAAACCGTTCCGGGTATTATTCGTTAAACAGAAAAAAAACTTGAGTTGCTGCCGTGCACTTAGAACCGTTAATACACAGTTTATTATCGCACAGCTTGATTGAAAATTATAATTAAAGGCTTTAATCTAATTTCCAACGCGTGAAACTTTATTTAAAGTGTTAATTATTGCAACTTTGATGTTCTTCAGCGTTCGAAAAAATCTTGGATGAATTTCGGCGAAATTTATCGAATCTTTTTAGACAGGACTTTGTTTCGAACAGTGAACCTTCACTGTAATGAAAAGTGTAATGATTAATTAATAAAACGACCCAGTTCTACTAAAAACTCAACAACAACTTTGAGTAAATCAAAGAGTCGGTCTAACTTTACAACTCTGCCAACAATCCATCAGTTATTATTATCCAAAATGAGAATTTAAATTGTTACTTACTAATACTGAGATAGTATTGTGTGCCGATCTCGTAGGGTTCCCATGTTAATCCACGGTATCTGGTCTTTTCACGGATCGTCCCATAATCCGGTATATCCTTATGGATGGTGCCGGGTGCATTTGGGTCGCCGGTTTTAGCGAAATTACTGAAGAAATTCAGTACAGCCTCGGCGACACCCATATCTTGACGGCTGAAATTCTGTGCGAAATACGGTAAACCACCAACCAATGGTAGACCAAGGATATAGGTTACATCTTCGCCACGAACACTACCCAGTCTCTGTTGATATATACATAATATTTAGACTATTTATTTAAAAATATTTCCCATGTATATTCGGGATAATCCCAGTTTATATTCAATTCAAGAACACAATGAATTATAAGCGAAATTTCAATTGTAAGTCTATCTCCAATTTCAATTGTAAGTCTATCACATACGGTTGTGTAGGCTTTGCCTCTAGGAATCTACGAATATTATCGATTTTTATAAAATTCGAACGTTTTCTTATAAACAGAAGCGTGGCAGTTTATGTCGGATAAAGTTCGAGCTTTTCTACCGACTGAATCTAATAAAGTACTTTATGTGAATTGTTCTCTAACAAGTTTCATGTTTACTAATCCTAGAATGCCTGGATGTTATTTGAAATAAATGACAGTAATATACTGGGTGTCCCGGGGGAAAGTTAAACTCTATTATAAAAGAAGTCCAGATAAATTGATAGCCTCGCACTTGCCTGTGGATATTCACTGTCCTTTGTCTGGTAGCCGAAATGGAAGAAATACGTCTTCGCTCCGCGTCTAGCGTGCAGATAAGCGACTCGAATTAACGGCGATACTGTATGTCCGTCACTTAACGCTTCCATTGTTGAATCGCGTATGTTGATTGGATGTTGTATTGGTTTATCCCAATCGGTGTATTCGTTGCGTATAGCTGAGAAGATCTCGTTCAAATGGTAAACGTAAGCGTTACGCACATAAGTTCTTAAAACGCGATTCCTTTGGTCTTCTTCAAAACCGTATTGTATATCGTTTGCACTGAAATCACTATAACTCTCTGTTGTTGTCGTTCCCAACATAACTTCGCATGTTATAAAATTCTCACTAGTGTGCTCCATTGCATATGTTGGATCTGCCGTATCCGGATCGATCGGCAATGACGGTGCTATCCTTGGCATAAATCGTACACTTTCCAAATGGACGTCCAACAACGCCTGCAATGGCCTATAAACATATCAAATACACACCCACAAATTCAAGCATAATTCACCGTTATTTGATAATGTTTTGAATATTGATAGGTACCTTGATCGTAGACATTGTGCAATATCCTCGGTATTGTTGCCGTTATTGTTATCATGATCAGTTTCGGATGTATCGGTCGGGAGACAACCGGTCTGTTTGCCAACGCTAACACGTAAGCTATCTGGATTATGGATGAGTGCCCAAGGGCTGAGTGCTGTGCCGCTCAGAAGGACCACTCGTCTGAACAATCCTACAAGCATGAACAAACTTCAATTAGTGGCAAGAAAGAATAAGGGAGGATTCTTCCAGTTTTATTGTTAATTCAATACTGTTCGACTTTAAACGAGTATTAGTTGACATTGTGTGCACTCTACTAGGATCTGTTAAAATAGCAAATGTTACTTTGAGTGCATTTGGCTATATACATAAGCCATTTTGCGATTGACAGTAACATTTTCTTGCCGACTCTTCTATATCCGCAAGTTTTTGCCGCCGTTCTTGGTGATTTATCCTGGAGATTATCCGAAAAAAACACATCTTCGGCGGTAATATTGGCAAAAAAGCAAATGAAAAATTTAATGTTTATGAGACAAAAAGACGCTATAGTTAAGGTGTTATTGTTGTTCGCTCTTGTAGCAATATATTGTCGGAATTGTTTCTATTATTCTTGGCGGAGTTGCCGGTAATATACCGGTGTACATATATTTTTATTACATTATATCCTACAGACAACAAAAGTTTAATGTTTATTTTTTTGTGTGTTTCGCTCGTAGATTCTCCAAAGCAAAAACTTTCCTGTAATTGTGCGTTATCGATTCAACTTACCTTTAGAGTTCGACGAGACAAAGAGCAAATTAACTAAAGCGGCACCGGTGTCGTGACCTAGCAAAGTTACCCGACTGGGGTCGCCGCCGAATGCTCCAATGTTAATCTTAATCCAACGCAGAGCCTCAGCGATGTCTTTAATCCCTAAGTTTTCCGATGAGGATTCGCTTTTAACAAAACTGGGCCTAGTCCGCAGGAAACCTGGAACAGAAACATGATTACAGTACTCAGAGATGGAGAGAAATTTATAACCTTTAAAAAAGCACAAGAGATTCTAGTGTTGTTGTTTTTTGTGTTGTTTATTGGACTGTCTAGACACGGCTGTGACTGTTTGGAAAACGAAAAAAGACGAAATTCCCAATGGAAAACGAACTTGATCGATTTCGTGTTCCTCTCAACAGTATTGAAAATGCTTTTTTGATTATTTTTTGTGCGAAATCCGATGTTCATGTTAATTGTATATCAACATGGCCGCTTTATTTTGCTCCACCATCTCTAGAGTGGATAACGTTTGAAACAATGTGTAAATATGAGTCGCTATGTCATAAAAAAACATGAAACAAATAAAGAATTCGAAATAGATTTTAGGTGGGATGTAGAGCAAATCAAAAGGAATCTATGTTCAATTCACACGTTCCAGTCGACTGTCTGGAGGATAAGCTCCATTTTGATACTCGTAAAACATCGATATACCGTTTTGTTTCGACTTAATGTTGTTATAAATCTCCTTATTGTTAGTTGGAATTGGTGGTGGAAGGAATCGAAATTATTTACGAATTTTTTTTGATAGACTCGACCTTATCGCTGGATTAACGACAAACTTCAATTTCAAAGACTTATCGACGCTTCTATGGCCGTTGTTGTTGTTTTTTTCTCTCTGTCTTCCTCTCTTCAACGACGGAAAGTTCTAAATTGATGTGTTTTAACTGCGATAACTGTCGACGTTTCGTGTAAAGTTCAAACACACCATGTTGTCTCTATTGTTTCACGAGTATACACAGTTGACGAGAACTTTAAAAGCCTAACGAGGGAACAATGTGCACTGGTACAACATTAAGACGATAAACTAATAAGCTTATAACTCCATTTTATCAATATTATTGTTATAATGAAACATGTGCTCACGTATGATGGAAGCAATTATAAGTTTGTACAACATTTGAACTGACTATAATCACCACATTCACCAAAGATTGAGACACATCGATATAGTTTGTTAAAGTTATAACAACCAGTCTTATTATTGGACCTAAAACGGATTTCTACCACCATGTTACGCTCCAAAAGTGTGATTAACCTCGTTTACATCTTTATTTTTTCATATTCTAGCACTATATACCGACAAATGTCTTAGTTTTAAGCTACAGCACGGTTCTTGACTATGGTAGCATTTACATCGTTGTTACTAACTAAGCTAACACTCGATGTAAACGGGGTCATTATAACAAATTCAGTAGCAAACTAATTTAGTTTTACGGCGAATATCATCAATGACGTTAATTTCGCCATTAAATTGATCATTTTAACAGCCAATATTAGAAAATTTCTATTTTTTTAAGAATGGAATTATAATTCAAATATAATTTGAAAGTGTAATTGACTTGACGGTAAGCAGAATTTTGGTTAATTCATGAACAAATAACGCTGTGGCTAATGTTAATCTAACCTGCGTAAATTGTTTCAAATCAATTCCAAACATGGGTTTGTTTTTATTTCAGTTTTCCATTATTATTAGAAAAGTTCATCATTTTTGCCGCAATTGTCCGTTCGAATTCTGTCGTATTTTAACAAACTTGATGTTTTATTCAATAGAGTAGAACTAGTTTTGTTGTAGACTCTATTAATCCTATCTGATTAGAGTTGGTCTTGATTTAATCAAAAAAATTGATGTGTATAGGAGAAACGAAACAGAATTAACAACAATTCCATTTTTAACAAAATAAATTCGTTGGGTAAATATCCGGATTTCTGTTTTGTTATTGTTGTTTTATTATGATTTCATTCTGGGATATAGTTCTGGATTGGACAGGAATACCTGCAATTTCCACCACGATCAGAAACACTCGTCCATTTCCACGAGACCATGAATCGAATTTCTAAAATCCAGTCACGGAGTACATACAAAAGTTGACTGGGGAATTATTCATATTTCCCATCTTTCGATTTTCTCTTTCGCTTATTGTTTCTATTGAATCCAACAAGATAAATTCGTACACGAATTGGCTCAAGTACATCCAGTTAAAATCCGGACTACCGCGATTATTTTGCTTTATTTTCAATTGCAATTAAATGAGAACTATTCGGGTGAAAAGTTCATCAATCAGGGGTAGTTTAATAGTTGAAACATCCACACAAATACACAATTTGTACAATTTAATATTGGCAATATGAAACAGTAAAGGCAACTCCCAGTAGACGGTGTATTATTGTTATTTACAAGTGGAATCGTATAAACTTGCGCTGAAATCGGTAATTTCACTGGAGCTTGTTCAACACGATTCCATATTAAAATCATAAACAATTAAACTGACTGAAAAACCGCTTAGATTATAACCGAATTTAGTTCAAGCGATTTCAAAAGAAGCTCAAACATCTCGAAAATGGCAACAGATAACGGAATTTTCAATATCTCTATAAGATTTTTGAAAAACTACAGTTTTAATGGAACAGACATTTCGTCTAGGAAAGTTATCAAAACCAAATGAATATTTACAAATAGATAGACGAAAGTTAGGTCTACAATTGGGGCTTATCATATTGTGAATTACCTCGTCTGTTTTTCAGAAAAACGCATCTAAAGTAACGTATTTTGTTCGCCATAATTTGATATTTTTCAATAGACACTTAACTTTTCGCCACTTTTAGTCTTACCGTCTTCAACCGCTTTTAATGAAAATCAATTTTTCGTCGACATACCCCCCCAACCCGGCTTCAGTTAGACCCTGACTCGTTTAAATTACGCACATATACACGTCAATTTAAAAAGGCATTTCCATTACAGCCGAGCGTGTTCCTTTTTAAAGATTTGCACACACAAATAAGATTAGTTTGTTGTATGTGTGTTGTGTGCGATTGGAACGTTAGAATAATGATGTGAAAAGAGGGATTTCGAATAATCCGCCCTTCACGTCTACTTTTAGTAAGTGTAATCTTGATTTTGCAATAAGACATTTCAAGTAGGTTTTAAGTAGTTGATTCACTTGTAAATTTTATTAAAAACTATTGTCATTATCGTTGTATTCTCGGATAGAATGTAGGCTGGTGTTATTGTACAACAAAATTAATAATCCCCCGTTCTCTCTAACAATAAGTACAAGCCTTTGTTCTTTGATTCTGTCAAGAGACATTCTACTCCACTTCTTATTACACTGTCTCTTGTAATTTCAGCAATTGATGGCAAATTCAAAGGTTTCATATTGTTGTATTTTGCAATTTACAAAAATTCAATTTCTTCTCAATCATTCTCATTAATTAACTCGCTAGATAGAATGAGATAGATGGTAAGTTTTTAGTTAATTATAAAGCTTTGATTGGTAATACACCCCTTCACATATTCGCAACTTGAAAGGCTTCAACATTGTATAAAAGACGATAGATTGGAGATTTCCCTTTGAGAGAGCCCCGGCTCTTCTCTCGTCATAACAATTTGGGGTTTTCTATGAAACATAATGAATACGAAATTACAAATTTTATCATCCCCTTTAAACTGCATAATTATTTACCTTACTGTTACAACTCCCAAATGGGAATATAAACCGAACTTGGGGGGTTTTATTTAAAAATAAATCGTTCCTTTTGAAGAAATTTACAATCAATCAAAATCGTATCTATACAAACACGGTTGGGTAGAATAAATAAATGAAGAAAAACCGATAAAATTGATCGTGACTGTACAATTCTCAGGTGGGTATGCTTGAATCTCGATAGAGATGCGTGGCGGATGATCGAACACAATAACATACGGATATTTCATATTGTTGTTGCCATTCCCTTGATTATAAAATCTTATATTGGTCGATAAATAATGTTTGACTAGACTGGCAGTCGATTTGGAGTCTAGTCGATCAATAAATACCGAGAAAATTACGAATAGATGCAATTTTAAAAGTTGTGTAATGTGTTAAACTAGTATTGGAAATGTCTGCAGTGCAGTAGAGAAACTCTTGTTATTTCCAGTAGAAGATTCTCTATATTACGCGATGATTTTCCAACTTTCTTACAATATAAATTCGATAATTAACGCCAATGTTGGAAACTTTGAATTTTACAATAAACAACCTAAAAAATTAGAGGATGCGCTAGATTTATCTACAATTAAATTAACTAGAAACACTGTGAAATTTTCAAAGAAAACTCGCTCTCTAATCAACGTTGCATGAACGAAATGATGCTGGTTAAAGTTTTGCCGTCAATAAAGGTAAGTCTCCATAAAGCCCAGTTTAAGTACATTTATAGTGGAATAACGTAATAAAACGCGTCTACCCATCCCCAAATGAAACGTTCTGATATTTTGTTGTAATTGTTGTATTCCGGCCAGTTCTAATTGGACATGTTCTGTGTTTGTAACCTTTGTTTGTTGTGCTATTTTAGGCTTAGTTGAAGCTCTTGTGTGTTGTCATAAGCTCGAATTTCTTGCCGTTGGCGGCCGGTTCTCGGTATTTTACTCCTACAAGATTAAGGTTTTTAGTTGGGGAAAAAAATATAAATTCTATTTTAATATCGAGACGATTCCATTAAAGAGCACAGACGTATGTTCCATATATTCATGAAAATCGAAAAGAACGTCTGGTGGAGAGCAGCCGTACACACAAAAGAAACGTAATTTTTTCCTTCTCTAGATTCCATCAAATGTGTGTAATATAGTGTCAGTTATTTGCTTGTTTGTTGTGTATAAAAGGAGGAAAAAGTATGAGAAAAGACGGTAAACATTATTGTAAAGAGGCGTCGTTTGTCTTCCACTTTATATAGAATCGATGCGAAAGTTTGCCAGTTTTATAACTCGACTTGCTTAAATTTTCAAATAACCGAAAAACGATTAATTGTCATTACTTTAACAATAACAGAGTGATTGATTAATTTTGGATTTGATTAAATTGGGATTCTTCTACGATAAAAAAGACGACAAAAACGGCTTAAACAACATGTTTTCGTAATTAAATCACAAAACTAAACGATTTAAGAACTGAAAGGAATTAATTAGAACGAATGAATGAAATTTGCGAAAGAAAAGCAGAAAGAGAGAAAAACTTTAAACTTATTGTTATTTGAAAAGTTTTATAAAGAAAACTCGTGAAACCCTCTCTTAGTGTCGTACATATTTTAAAATTTACGCGATGCAGATCTTGATGTAAATTTATGTGGAGAAATAGAAGATGTTGGAATTTTTTCCTTCGAAGAAAATTTCAACTTTTATTATCTACAACGATGATGTTTTAAATATCGTTGTTGTTATAGTTTTTTCTTGATATTTCCCACACAATGTCGAATCTTTGTGGCAACGATCCAAATACAATTTGCATACGAATAATTAGAATAAAAGTCTCATTAGCAGATGTGGAAATATTTGTAAATTAAAACAGTAACCTTCACCAATCTTCCACTCCCATTTTAGCCAAAATAATGAATTTTTAATTGCGGATGTTTTACATGGAACAACAAAAAATGGAAATTCGCCTCTACATCGCCGGATGGATCAATTAATTTGAAGATGTTGTTGGAAAGAAGAACGGTAATTGTAGGATGTCTAATGAAATTTTCATGTGTAAAAATGGTGGATGCGCCGGGCCGGATTTACATTTCTGACGTTTTAAGCCCATTTATCTATCCTACGAATGAAATTTGGCCTGGCGAACGACACGACCAAGCTTATCGTTGTTCAAATTCAAGCGCTACTTGAGTCCAACTTAAATCGCAACTTGACAACGCTTCAAAAATCACAATCAATAATTGGGAACCATACAGGGTGATCAATTAAAAGTATACAAATCATATAGAAAATTTTATCAATTGACGAGTAATTTCAAAGATATTTGACCGATTTATGAAAGTGCCCCTGAAGATTCTCTTAGCAAGAGTAGAACACTCTAAGAATTACATAGATGATATTGAATCTAATTTTTCATTAAGCAGCAATTTTAACAAGGATTTCTCGTAAAAGTGTTAAAATTATATAATATTTCCATAAAATTTAGATTTTTTTCCATGTAAATTGTATACTTTTAATTCAGAACCCCTGCTAATGTTAATGTAGGGGAGTTTCAATTCGTCTGTTAACTATAGGCTCGGTATCGATTCAATTTTAAAACTTTCTTATTGTGAATCTTTGTGAAAAAGATCATATTTGTTCTGTGCATTGTTCATTTCCATTGTTCAATTTTTCGATATTTATATTGTGAACTGTCTACTTATGGAGACGGTAGAAGACGGTGGTGGTTCTATAAAGAAAAAAACAAAAAAAAATCATTCCACAGAACGTGCTCTAGAAAGAAATCCATACATTCATGCTCTGTATGTGTGTTGGCTTTTTGCTCTCGTCTTCGTTTATATTTTTTCCCCCCCATCTTTGTATTTTTGTGTTTGTGTGTGTGTGTTGGCTATATTGACGATGGGAGTGAACATAAGGCACCGTCCTGCAGCATACAAATTTAGAATTTACATTTTGAGATGATGGTTATTATTAAATTTTTACTAGATGTAGTTTTTCTTTTGAAATAATTTGTAAGCTTTCAAAAGCAATATAGGGGCTGTGATAATAATAATAATAATCTATATATAAATGCGCCTTTGTGTAGATGTGTCACTTTATACGTGTTGGGGGTGTTTCAATTCAACGAAACAATTGTTGCCGAAATAAAAGCACCCCCACAGAATTCTAGTTTTGATTTATTATCGGCCACTCATGTCACTTGTACGTCTGATTATTTACGACCTAATAACACACAAAAAAGGCTGTATATTACTAGATTTTTTCCACTTTGAATAGTGCGGAATTCTCTCAATATTCTAATGTTGCACAAGCGAAATATCGTGTAATATAAGTATATTGAAGCCGGTAAACGGAATGGTTTCCTTTAGAATAGCTTTTGAAGTTTTCACCCCTAAACTCTTTATATACATACCTACATATAGGGTTGAACTTGTCGGATCAATGCCAACAGAGAATGGGGGAGAGAAGGAGAGCGAGAGATAATCGTGGCGTCGTTGACGACGACAACGACGACGAGTAGCGACGCCCTGACAGACGCTCTGACAAGTGGCGTCGACAGGTCTACTAACGCTTCGAAAATCCCTTATGTGTCTCGTAATTCAACTGGAAATTTACTGCGCAATTCATCCATCCACTCTATACATGGATGCGAGCATATCTGGGGGCATGTACGCGTAATGCTTTCATAACCATGTAGCAATTTGTACGCATATAAAACGGAAATATGGGGGCATTTTTATAATACAGCTGGGCACTAATTAGTGATGGCATCGTTTAATTGAATAACCGTGAGGCAAATCGGCGCCGACTTGCCGTTGAAAAGGTAGAAAAAGGTTGTACTGGTGTGTCACCCTCTTCTAAAATCGTATTTAATTTAGAGTAAGGCAATTGAATGAGGAGAGACAGGGCTTTAAATTTGCAGTTTCACTGTTTAAACAATTTCGAGGATTCATTTTGAAGTTTCCAACTATTCTAACAAATATAGTAATCGAAATCGGAAATGATGAAGATTTAATTATCCTGTCTTTGTCTATCTTTATCAAGTATCCAATATTGTTCAATTACTAGCTTTGTCTCTTCATAAAGCAGACATATTAGGACATGTCTGAATATTTGGGAATTATCCATAACGGTATTGACGATTATAATGGGAAATACAACAATTCAGCTTACATTGAAGGGGGAATTTGTACGTATCTTCAAGAATTCTATTAGTTGGTGAACGATCTGAAAAATAGTTTGACAATTTGAAGCAAACTTTGAATATCGTAGCTTATCGTAAAGTGTTTTTTATTTGAAGACTTCTATGTAAATCCCCGAAATCACTCACCAACTAATACGATTAGATAATTTTGAATGGTCCCGGTATTGCATATCTAGTAAACAACTAATCAATCAATCCACCCAATTTCGGTGTTACAAATGCCGGCCCTCCGGATATGCCCGTCTTGTATTAAACACCCGAACATCTCCCTACTTGTAAACGTTCGATTAAATTCGAATCATTATACCTACATATAATAAACTAGCTGAATAATCGTTTCAATAGAACATTTAGATTTGCGGTAATAGTCGATCGTTGTAGTTTACAACTCATCGACGACGATGATGATGATTGTGTCTATGAACGTTAACTAATTACAGGTCGGAGTCATAGAAAATGCCGCTTAAGGCAAAAATTCTGCATATTCTGCATGATATTGAATCTCACCACTTACTACCGAACGTAGTTTCAATTTAAGCAATTTAGGCTGCTTTCGAGGAGAATTTTTGTGCTTTGGGTCCAGATTTTGGAACATTTCCAAAACAGAAAATTTTGGCAGTTTTAGTCACAGTTAAGAATACAATCCAATTTTTGAGGGAGATTTTCCAATTCATCAATTTCAACAAATTGGTGAAAAAAATATTCTCTGGGGGCTCTGCTATCAATTTTCAAGATATTTCGCGAATCGCTCACAAACTAATACGACTTTTCGATGGTCTACCAAAAATGCCGCTCTGACTAATTATGGATAATAATAAATTGCAATTTCATCAACTTCCCATTTTTTTTTTGTGGTGTCGACGAAGAATAGCAAATAGTTAATTAAACGCATCTGTGTCTTTACGCAGCAATGTTCAACGATGAAAGTAAATGTTCCAAAAGGGATAAGGCATTAAGAGACCTCTTCAAACTGAATAGAATTATAAATTAGTTTCTAGTTTACAAGAACATGTTGGATAAGTTGCACAAATCCGGCTATACACACAACTTGCATTAATAACTAGTTGTTATGTGTTACAATCTTAATATACGTACCTACATACATACACATAGTTGATTTATTCAAAAGATTTTCCGAGTAAACAAGGGGAGATTCTAGCACTTTTACATTAATATTGTTATGAATAAATATGCAAAACATGGGGTGGAATTTACAAAGAAAAAAATCAAACATTTAATTTGTCTTCTAAATTGAAACCTATCCCTATTTGCTCTATTCATTTGAATATCTGGCACGCTCTCATCCAATTAAGGCTGGCATAAATCACATTAAAGAACTTAATTCGCGGAAGTGTTCTAATATTTTAAGCACACAGAAACAAAGATGTTGAGTGTGGCCTATGAAAGTTTACCGTTAGATTGTATTTTAATTTACACAAGTTTTAATAATAAATTATTCGACTTACCGAGTACTCCCAAACGGAAATTGAGTGTAACAACAATGATGTGACCGTAGGAGGCCAGAACGCTGCCATCGTACGGATGACCGGCGCCCCATTCGAAGCTTTCACCGTGGACGAAAACCAAAACGGCGTACGGCGCCTCTAAGCCACGATTCCCTAAAAAATCACAGTTTAATTTCGATTAATTAGAGTACCGTTTTGTTGAACAGAATAGAGATCAATTTGACCCTAAAACAGTAACAACCGGTGTATTGTTGTTATTGTTGTGGATTATTGTCGTTAACTCGATCCCATAAAATTTCAACAATAGATTTCAGTTTAAATATCACTGCAAATCCAATTATACACGAATTGTTTTACAATGAAAAACGCATTATTGTTTCGTTAGGGAATAAAAACAGATAATCGACAGATTTATAAATCAAATCATACTGACCCCCTAACTCGAATTGCCACATTTTTCCGTCTATTCTATAATTCCAAATAGCAACAACAATAATCAAATTATTCACGTTTTGTTGGGACGTTTCCGACTCCACTCTGGCTCGCATAATAAACAACAGGAAAAAAACCAACAAGATTAATTTATTTAAAATCGCTGTACTGATACAGATAGAATCCGGTTGAGTTAATTAAAGTCACCAGTGGTTTATCGGTGATCCAAACAAGACCACCATTGATCATTCTAAATGATAAGTAGTGGTATATTAGAAATTTTAGGGGATGGGTACTTTATACTGTAGCATTATACCATAAATCATCATCTTTCATACAACTCTGCACAGTTTAATATTGCAATACATCAAATTTTATGGTTAGTGATCGTTCTCATATTGGTGATAAAAATATATGGAAATTTCTAGTCGGCTCTCCATCATCAAGTTGATGATACAATCCAGTGAATTTCAGAAGAAATTCTAAAGTTAATTAATACTTCGATCTTTCTTTTTTTGGTTAATTGAATTGGAAATTTCTAGTTAAGTTTGTTATATTTGCAAGAAGAAGTTGATGTAGATTCAATTCTAAATGCAAATGTTTAATAGCACCGGAGAACTATCACCTCAAGGAAGGTTGGTATAGTCAACAAGATACCGATGTAGGTAGGATTTCGGCTCGGTACAACCCAACAATGCTAACTTTGTTCGTTCTCTTTTGGGACCGAAGGATTAGAAAAACAACATAGCGAGAATTGTATTGTAATATTAAGCCAATATTGAGCGTTGTAATGATCGAAATTGGAGACATTCTCTAATCAAAGGACTTCCAGTGAATTTTAAACAAATGTCAAAAGATCACGCTCTGTACACTTTTATCTTCGACTGTTACATTGCAACTTTATCCTTTACAAGTGGCGAGAGTCTTTGTTGTCATAAAGCGCTCTTTCATTATTTACAATAAGACTCGAAATGGATATCTTCTAATATACCGCGTGTTTCATCTAAATACTCCTCAAGGATTTCTAGAGTAATCTATAGGGAATTTCTTATCGAAATTCGAACGTACCTCATTGCAAAATCGAAGTTGGTTTTTCAACTAAAAAATTGCTTTTTGAAATGAGTTAAAAATCATTTATCAGCTTTCATGTCTCTGAACGCGTCATTCATTCATTAAAGTAGGCAAATTTTCCGTTTTTGATTGCTTTATGTATATATTCTATTGGAGAAGATTGCGATATCATCAGATTAAATTCCACCAGTTTCCCAATCAGCTACGAAGTTCTAATTTCTCTAATTTATTCCCTAGGGACTACCCCACAAATTTCGCCGCCAGATACGTGAATATTTCAGCTCGAAACTGGCCCCCAATTACTGTCCCTCTTTTGAATATTTAAAAAGCATCGAAACTATGCGGAAAAATGCGATAGCGGCTCTCCCACTGGAAATAAATTGGAAAATCTCAAAGGATTTGATAGCGTGTAATATTTTCAATCGATTAGAATTTTGATCGGCATGCATGCAGCAAATGTGTCATTCAAATTTGTAAAACTTCGACAATACAAATGACTGATTTGATGTCATTCCGAAGAATCTGGACTGGAGAAATATTAGGAGACAAGTCGTGCATGAATGTGAGGAAAATCCTTTACAGATAATTCAATGGAGGAGAATAATTCACTATCTAGTTTTCTACCAACCACAATAACAACAACAGACGAACGAATGACGAAAAAGAGAGAATCTGGAACAGAACGAAGGGCGAAAATCACATGAAATGATATAATACGATTTAAACCATAAAGATAAGAACGTTAAACAGGTCACTAGATTTCAATGTTTGCTCATCTTTCACTTTTTTTCCAGCTCCCGGATAACCCCCGAAAAAAAAAACAAATAAATTTCACAAATGACAAATTGCAATTAGTAGATTTCGTTTAGTTTTTCCGGTTTTATTACAATTTTTTCTAGCGCCCTTGTCGTTGAATCGACTGGATCGATAATTGTGGGAATCGGTGTGAAATTCGGCCAGACTCTTCAATTTAACAAATCACAACGGCCCCTTCAAGTATCCCTTTAATCATCCGACTATTCCCAGAAATCGGCTTTCAAACTTACCGTTCAATTCATAATCAAATATTTATTATGAATTCGAAATAACTACGAAAATGGCCAACTAATTAAGCTCATATAGTGCACAACAATCAAATCGTAATTGTCTCTATGATTGTTTATTGAAGGATGAAATATTTAAACTTGATTAGATCCAGTGTGCTGATGGACTGTTGAATTAAACATTTCTCCCTTATACACACATAGACAATTTCTATCTTCGTCCTTAGAATTAATTAGTTTGATATTAAAGGATAGTAATAGGGGCGTAAATTCGATTAGATTCCATCTAAATTAACAATATCAAAATCAATAGTTGAATCTACTAATCAGTAGTTTTTAATTCATCAATTAGCTTAAAATTCGTCCGTAAAGTTTTAATTATAGGAACTTTATTATAGTTGTAACGTTCTCAACCAGTTTTCCGAATTGATTGAGATGGAAATCTTTATGGAATTAAAATTTAATGGATATCCGTTACATAAATCTTCAACTTCTCAATTTCTCCTACATGTAAATAATTACAGTATTGATATTTTAAGGAGCAGGGCTAGAATTTAGAAGATTTCTCCCTTGTTCAATTTACTATATAGAGCAGTTTGAATAATTGAAAAATAAATATTATTAGTAGAGTTATTAGGGAAAATATACAAAAATGTTCGGAATTGCCTCAAAATTCTCCAAAACGGGAACTCGTACATCGCTTCAAGTATTGAAATAAGGGAAAAATCGTCGATCAAAAATCCCCTCTTGTTAAGTTTTCCCAACTCGTTTTGGAAATTCATCAAATACGTTGTGTCTGGGTGTTGGGACTTCTTCTTACTATTCCAACTATTTTCTCAACTCTGGTAATTTAGATTCTACAAATTTCCCTGCAAACTATGCATTCTACATATAGAGGAAGTGGAACATTGAAAATCACTTTGGGGTATATTTCATGATTGTAAATCTTCCTGTTTCTCTAACATTTAATCAATGATAGATTGTACAGTTTACTATTATTCTAAACTCAACCATTCTCGGAGAAGTTGAAGGAAACTAACAGGAGCGAGACTCGATGGCGAAGCGAAAAAAACCACAAACCAATAAATTTACTAATAAATTCAGTTCTTCTACACGTATTTCCAACGATAAAAACAAGATATAAGCTGGTGTGTATAATTTGTGACACTTGTATATTCCCACTAATAATTGTTGTTATCCACGACTGTACACTGAATATTAATTTGGAAATCTCGAATGGGAAATGGGGGAAAAATTACGCTTGTATTTTTTCCTATTTGTTGCTTTTTCATATAATTTATTTTAAAACGGATTTATTAAAATTACCTTGCATTTGGAAGAGAGAAAAAACACAACAAACAATACCATCATTAATTCAATCAGGGCAATTTACCGGAAAAAATACAAAACAATTGGTTGTTTTCCCGGTAAATTATTTAGAAATTTTCCTCTCACATTCCCTGCAGATCTATCAGTTTGACCACAACATTAATTCATGTCTGATTTTAGTTTTAATTCGAGATTCCCCCGATAAAAATGTGAATTTAATTACAAACTTGCCAACGATACATCTTCATTATCTTCCATGTATTTATCAAAAATCATTATTCGATGTGAAATAAACGTAAAAATTTGTATTTCAACCCTAATTGATCGTCATTTTCGAGTGAATTTGTGGCGAATTTAAATTCAGTTGTACTTTCCTTATCGTCAAGGTTGTGTTAATTAACAAACTTCTCTAAACTGTGTACACATTTAAATAAAATTCCAACTGATATTCGGCAAAAGGGACGACGACGGTGGTGGTAGTAGCGGGTCGTTGATGACGACTCTCAAATGGATTCCGTTAAATTACATCCGCAAACTTTACGGCATTAGTGAGAGCAACAGCAGACAGTTTGAGAGTAGTTGCCTAGGTGGATTGGGGCTGTGTGGTAGGCGAATAAAGGAACGGGTGTTAAATACGAATTAATTCAAATTGCTTACTTATGTAAAACAATCAAAGATTACTGGTAATCAAGAAGGTAGCAATAGGGAAACTGGAGATACGGTTAGCGAACTATCGAATTTATACTTTTCCATTTATTGTTTTATATTTAATGGTATTCTTGTACGTTTTATTGTTGGTAAATTGCAAGAAGCTTAAATGTTCGAGCACTTCTTGTCTAAGGAAAATGACATTTCGGCGATGCTTCAATATATTTATTTTTTTCTCATATCAAATATTCGAGCTTTTTCAAGTTTGATTCGAATTAAACGAGACAACAATACAGCAAAGAGGCGGCTTGACAAAACGAATTTTTTCTCTTATCCAGTTGCCGTTCTTTCTCTGATTTAGTTGAATTTTTCATTTAAATTCGTGTAATTGAATCAACGCTTATTTAATTTCCTTCAGAAAATACGTAGGTACTTTTTTCGTCTCTTGTCATCGTCCATTCTCTATGTACAGGAGAAAGAATATTATGGAAATAAGCTTTTATAATTTCGTTATATTGTGTAGTTCGTTTTTGCCCCTCTAGTCTCTCGCCTTCATCCGAAAATAAAACCTCCGACTACTAGTAACAAGAAAGCACTCTCATATAACTTTTATAACAGAACTTTATCGAAAATCAACCGGGGTTTGATTTTCCTCTTGTCTTTCACAATCCAATACTGTTGGAAGACTTCTTTCAATCAATACGGAAACAATAATCCGACGTAGGACACCTCCGGTCTTACTAAAGGAATTCATTGGCGGGTGAAGGTGTCGCAATCGTTACTTCAACCGCATTCCAACTGAATAGACACAAGGGTGGTGACGGTGGAAACATTGAAGTTTGGTTATTGCCACCCCAGGCCACAAATACGTTGCTAAACTTACATACTACCGGCTGGTTTTATTACATTGAATCGAAAATAGAAAAATCGGCCAGAGCTTGTACTGTTTACAATATGGATTCTGATGGTGATTCAACTAGAATGTTACTCGCTTTGAAATATTCACAGATTTTATTGATCATGATTGGAATTAAAAAGCTTTTAATGTTCCCCATGAATGCCCCCTTTCGGAAAAATGTAATTCCTCTCGACTGGATCACAGGGATAAACGACAAGAGTTTTAATGTTTTATTTCCAATTACAAATGCGTGAAATTTACAAGGCGCGCACACTCCGAACACAAATTTGATTATTAATTGAAGCATGAAACAATAAAAAAATACGAAAATAAAATCAATCTGTTCATGAGAGATTCGAGGGCGGCAAATTAATTTCACCAAAGCAACATTTCCAGATGGAGATAATTAAACTTCGGTTAAGATAACGGCGGATTTTTTAAAGAAAGACAGTTACGATCCAGTATCCATTAGAGATGGAGGCGATTTTATTTTTATTAGGAAATTTCGGTCTTTTATTTAATTCTAAAAGGAGCCATTTAAGCGACCATTTCCGATGTGAATCTGTTTTCTATTACGCTAGTTTCGGAAACCATGTAAGTAACTGAGAGATTCGAGCATATAAACTGCCACGTTTATGTCTACAGTCCGTTAAATAGAAGATGATAATATGTAAATGGAGACTTAACGGAATCGTTATTACTGCTGCACTAGAACGTTTATAATTACTTAGAAAAACACCTGAAAACTACTCGCCCTATTTGAATGTTAATTAAAAATGTTGTCGAAACAGATTTTTGTTTTATTTAACGAAAACAGAACAGAACCAGAAGCGCAAACTAAATAGAAACAAAAAAAAAAGGAATTTTATTGGAAAATTTGCCATAAAATATGAGAAAAATATCAAATTATAGGGAGAAATATGAGCAAATGAAGAGAAAACACGTGATCCTAAGATTTCTTTCTGTAACTTGAAGTTCAATTAGAATTTTCCAAGACAAACAACACGCTTAGATACTCCTCGAAATGCTCTTTCTAATGATCCTTTATTCATTGCAATATCTTCAGAAACAAGCGAGTTATCGATTATTAAAAATTAGCATTTTTAGGACGCTAAATCGAAAAAGATGTACTTTGAACCTTCATATATCAATACATTCGTCTTTGCCTAATGTTACTAATTTTCGTTATCTATCTGTTTAAAAAGATGCAGAAACAGAAATAGAAGTTGAATTCCGCAATTACTGAAGCACACCTGCAGCATCTCTAATGTTAATTTTTGTAATTGCGTGCAAAAATGGTGGATGCGCCGCAATTCTGTCGTCAATTAGCTGGCAATTTGGAGCAACAGAAGAACAACTGCGTCTATTGAGTTGATTAGTTGGAATTTGTATTGAGTGTACGGGAACATTGTGTAGAACTCGGTTGATTTGTGTGCCTGTGTGTGTTTTAATAGAACTCCTCTTGCCTTTGATGCACCGACTTGAAGTGGGTCTTTGTTGAAACAAACTTATTCTGGCTCGTACATGGAGTATTTGTGTTGCTTTGTTCTGTCTCAACATCGGGCGTGCTCAAGTACAACGTACATCGTACGAATAATGTAAATATAAACTTGAAGAAATGCCCCTATTTCTTAATACGTGCATAAATAAAATATCGCTTACCACTGCCAGGTACGTAAATATTCAAAAACAGACAATCTTCCGATTGGTTCACCAATAACGGTATGAATTTCTTTAAATATTGATAACGTCCTTTTGGCATTGTTTCTAAAGCAGCTGTATGATTCGTTATATCCGGATATTTCTGCGGACACACCGAACCGAACGTGTCCGCTAAACGGGTACCGGGCCACGTTAATGGTGGTTGTGGCGGTTGGAAACGTAACGGTCCAATTGGCGGTGCTGCATACGGTACACCACGGAACACTTCCACCGGTTCTAAATGTCTTGAATTCAATTCAACGATAACACCACGTATAGCGCCCGATTGTATGTCGACGATCCGTGAACTGTAACGCGGCCCACTTTCAGTATTATCAACTAACAATAGTAACAGTAACGGTGCGAGCAATGATCGGATTATTGAATTTATTCGACAATGACTCGTTGATAAGCATCTGGCAAGCATGATCTGGAGGCGGCGGTGTTTTCCCCGGAAGATTCAAGCATTACTTGGTGGTTGCTGTGGTCTCCACCTGAAAATTGGAAAAACTCAAGCTTAAGGTTGAACTCCATTGGAAATTGCTACGTTATCAAGACTAGATGTTTACAAACAATCTTAACAAATTTCTTACTTGCTTTGATATAAAAATGGCAGGATTTTTAAATTTAAAAGTCTCCGTTTCTTCGCAAATTCAGAAACCTGTCGAGAGATAGTCAAATCTTTCAGTGTTCGTCCGCCTTATTCTGACCATTCAATATGTTATTTAAATGTGAAATTCAGCTACTTTTGACGTTGTTTTACATCAAATGGAAGAGGAAATTAAAACGGGTATAGCCGGCAAGTGTAGCTTTAATTTCCCTGTATCTATCTATCGATATTTCATTTCATTTTAATGATTGTACAACATGTAACTGTAGCTCCTCTAACAAACGTTTTTAATGAAAAATTTTCAGAAAATCTAGTCGAACTATAAAGTTACATTTGTAGAGATTCGTTTTTAAAATCGAATACCTTTAGTTGTTTTCGACAATTTTTGTTCGGGTATCTTAAGAAATTTCCATATAATCATTTGCTACGAGCGAGACTTTTAAATTGCGTTTTTTTAGGAAATAAAGTAATGCTCATGTCAAATAATTTGGTTTATATGAATTCTTATAGCTGATTCTACGCCGTAAAATTGATTTCAAACTTATATTACTCTCAAGTTTGTTATTTCGTCTTGCTTTTTTAATAAGAACTGCAAATCCAATGGTAAACAAAAAATACAAGAACTAAATAGAACGTGATAAAAAAATTGAAGCACATTTGGGGGACAGTATTTGGTTTTTCAGGTTTTTGTTACTTTTTTTTTCAAAAACTATACACCAGAATTTCTTGAAATTTGGTATAGATCGATAGTGAAAATTTTTGTATTTACAGAGTTTGCAACCTTAATTAACAATAACAGGGTAAATTCCGGTTTTTATCACCGACTCTACAACAATAATAGAATTATTACCACTTTTTCAGACAATGTTTGGTAAAATAATCGTTGTTGTTTATTGTTCCACATTCCGCTTTAATTATTATTAATCATATAACAATGTAATTATCAAAATGGATATAAATTCAACAATTATAATGTTCCGGTGTTCCGGTGCAAGACAACAATTGCTGTAGAAAACTGGCATGATTCCATTTATAAATAGCACAAACACATGTCAGTTTCTCGACTCATAATTTTTTTATAATCAATTCAATCTACCATTATTTTACTATTAGAAAATTCGTTAATTAACCCTGTGAATTTTCACTGAAACAAAGCAAAGTTGTTCATTTAATTGTGCTTTTGTTGATTTATAAAGACAGAAACTTGCACTGCCATCCGTACAAACAACAACAAAACCGTTTCGTATAATACTCATAAAGTTTTAAACACTGCAGTTTGAACAATAGAGACGATTTTCTTTCGAGGGTTGAATTTGCTGAATTTCGCCAACATTCTATACTTACTGTTGGAATGGACGTCGACGATTTGAGCTTTCTACCAGTCGATTCCTCGTTTAGTATTCACATTGGTCTGTAGTTTTGTTGTTGGGGAATTGCCACCTTACGCTCACCGGCTTCTTGTTGTTGTTGTCGGTTTTGCGGTTGTATAGGAGCGTTACACATTCCACAATGTAAAGTTGGAAGTTCTCGTAAAGACGACGGAATCAGGGCTGCTCTCCAAGGATCTGAACTTGCCATTTCACTCCCAAATTCACTCGGTTGTAATCTAGAAAAACCTGACAGAAAGACCCTTTTAGACACAACAACAGCAACAGAAAAACTCGGATAAGTTTATTGTTGGAAAATAGCACGGACAAAAAGCACATTTATTACGTTTGATAAATGTACACTTTACGTACAAGTTGTACAAACTACGAGATTGTCTTGAATAGAGGTCGCCGTATAAATCCTCTAGTGTGCTTACTTTACGATTCCCTCTCTTACAATAAATCGAAATAAAAAATTGAAGTTTGATATTTACAAACCAACACTAGTGAATGATTTAATAAAAATTCCAATATTGATTTAATGAAATTTCAATTAAATTATTCGTTAATTTCTAAATTAGTCCAACACTTCAACATAAACAACTAATTCAATCAAGCCAGTGTGTATGTATGGTTGGTTTTATTGTGCTCTACACCCCGATTCTTGTTACTTTTTTGCGCTATGGCGCTGATTATCGGGGTGGTAAAGGGAGGGGTGGGAATCTTTCAACCCCCTGGTCAACATCGTTCCATTAATAAAGCAGTAGCAAACGATGTGGGTAGAGAAATTTACGAAAATTACCGCTAATCAATAAAGCCGGTGCAGGTATCGTACTAATAAATCTGGATAAATGTGTTGTTCAACGGAGCTGAAATAGAAAATATCGTCGGTTTTTACATGGCAAATGTTTAGGATAAGTGAATATGTTTTATGCATTGATGTGATAAATATTTTATATCCCCCTCGGTGTCCTGTAGAAGCGCACCTAAATATCCACCGTGTATTGATGCAGTTTACAATGATTACAATCTTGAGAATCTTGCAATATGAAATATTGCACAATATTTGTATGGGTGAAATTTTAATTAATTTCAGCGCAATTTTCTACGGTTTCATGTTGATTCTTTCAATTAGCTAGAAAAGTCTAATTGTACTGAAAGCTATTCCGTTACGGAAACTTTGAAATAGACCAATTTCACATTTGATACGTTCGGTCTAATTTAGCACATCAACAACGACAATAAACAATAGATGGAACGTGCATTATTAAATTTAACAATAACCACAACCGTTGATTCTTTTGTTAGCGGTTTGAATGGGAGATGTACGATTTTCGGGATAGAGAAATCAACAAATTACACTTAATTAGATTGGAGCTTTGATTAAATTTTATATTACACACTCGAATTGGATTCTTTTTGGTTTTCTATTAACCCGAAAAGAATTCCACATCAGTTGGAGCGTGTAGTTTTTTCACTCGGTTATATCAGCCAATGGAATCGATACCAAACTAAGATTACTACCCATCCACACATAAAAACCATTCAGAATTGTCACCGACTGTGGAAAAGGATTTAATCAACTAGACGTTCTTCTATCAGATTTGTACTATTTGATAATACATCTGACGTTTATCAATCCAATACTGGTAATAATTGATTAAAAGCGCGTCTCTCGAGCAATTCAACTAGCGTTATCTTAAAATAAAGTGACACTCTACGTATTTATCCTTAGATCGTAATTAGTCTAGGAAGCAATTAGAGAAATGCAAAGTTTCCCTCGCTATATATGTTGTATAGTTTAAGACAGTCGGGCTTGAGAGACTCGGTAAGGATATCGTTTAATTAAAGTGTCACTAACTGCGTTAAGACACGGTCAAAATGACGTCAGTTTATCTTATATGTGTGCGTAATACCGGCTCTACAATCCAATCACGATATACTCTAAAGATAGCAGAACAAATTCGTCTCGGTATTCTACAATATCAACATTTAAAATAATTGTAAACAGGCCCGGGCTGAAAACGAGATTTCAGAGTCAATCGCGGCACATAAAATACTAATCTTCAATAAACCATATCTCCATTGTTTGATAAGATATTGGAACGTCTGCAATGGTAATAGAAAGAGCATTTAATGGTGTTATCTGTTTTGGAGAATTCTAATTGAAATCTGAGTTACAGATGGAAATCTTGGAGCATGTCTTTGTCGTAGCTATCAGTCGTTTCAATTAAAATTATAACATTTATATCGATGAAGATCTAGTGCTGGTTCTAAAAATGGTCCAGTCCGGCCCTGATCGCAAATTAGTGTCTTTTCCATTTCGTATAAATCGCTTGGTACAGGTACGCGAGTATGGATTTTCGATGTAATTGTAGTAAACAGCATCCGGGGAAATTACAATTTTCAGTTAAAACCACCACTGCCACCAATTCTGTCGCAATATTATTCTAGCTAGTTTGATTCTTTGAAATGAATGTAAATGTAAACAGGTAGTAGTTGATTGAAATAGGAAAAGTTTACACGAAATTTCTACCGAGTTCCCGGTAGAAACACCATTAAAAGAAACCGATTTTACTTTGTTTGAAAATTACTAAGTATTTACAATTTATATGGTAATTTTGTCGTTGTTAGCTTTATTAATTTGCCCCATTCTCTACGGTTATTAGTCTATTGATTACGGAATTCTTTTGATTTTTGTATGCACTAGAAACGAGGGGAAATTATAGTAATTTTCTTTAATAAATGTTGGAAAAATTGGCTGGGGGTTGTGGGTAATTTTTCTTTGTTGGTTACAATGTCGCGTCCTATTTACGACGAATTAATCGTTTCCCGTTTTTATTAAAAACCAACCCCTTTTCGTATAATTTAATAGACGTTATTTAACGGAACAATGGCGTAAAGCGAAAGGGTGAATAAAATCAAGGGACAAAGGAAGAAATTACAGTCTATTTGCTACGGTTATTTCTTTTTTCAGGAATTACACCTTGGATTTTCCACTCGAATTGGCCCACCAATCTCGGATGTTTTCTGATGGTGGAAATTAGCGGTTGTCGACAAACTTGAAGCTTGACTACAGCCACCATTCAACATCATTTCATTTGCCAAAACTAGACACAACTTCTGCCATCAACTGCCACCACTAACTGGTAGGACAGCCACTGCCACCACCAGCCGACAGCACTCCATTCCAAATCCCACTGGCTGCCATCACTGACTCGTATCTAATCCGGATATTATCCATCCAACTTGGATATTGCCAGCAATCAGTTTCTAAATTTATTCGAATATTGTATGTTCGAATCCGAATTGTTCGAGAACCACGAACGATTAGGATTAATATTCTAATTGGGAACGTGCTGGATAAGGTCCACTAGAATTGGGAATCGTTTAATTTAATCATTCCAACTAGACGATTTTGGGGGTGAGTTGTTTTTATTTCCTCCAATTTATCAAAAAATAAAAACCAAAAAATAGAGTCATTTCGTGTATTACTTTAGGGATTATCAGTCGACACTCTAATTTACTGTAACAAAAAATCTGTGTACAAACAACATCAAATTAGTCATCACGTCCTGTAATTTTGTCGAGATAATAAACATATTTAGAATACAATGATAATTACAGGTAGATATAATTAATCTACCACCAACGCATGGAATGTCATGTTTCTCGGTAAATAATTGAAAGATACACCAGTTTTGGGTATTTCCAGTTGAAATATAACGGAAATTCAGACAGTAAAGTTGGAAAACAACCGGATATTATCACGTTAACATAAATATAACGGTTGATAACAGTCTTATCAGCGATGAAAGTTTCATCGTTAATTTGTTGACTTCTTTTGAGTATCGCCCTCAAAACCGACCTACTGCTGTTCTATTGTTAATAAATCATAAACGAGATACCGTTTAGTTGGTAAAGAAATGGTTGCTAGAGGGTGTGTTTCGACAATTTCAACCAGCAGGTGAAATTGTGCAATGACTCCTTTTCACTGCTTGTACCCTTAACAATTCACAGACTAATAAATTCCAGTGGAAAGTCTGCAATGTCGTCGTTGATGTCGTTCTACTATTGTATATTCGACTGTATTTCAGTGTAGATTTATTGGCGATAGTGGAAAAGAGAAAGGCGTACATGTTATAGATATACGAATACAAAGGTTCCAACTGGCGACGCTTTTCATCTCGTTAGTCTTACATCACATTCAAATTTCCTTCTGGCCTCCACTCAACCATGCCCATCAGATGTGATTATATAGATGGAAAAGTAGACGACTATATCGTATCGTCTTCTTTAACTTTATTTTTCGAATATATTAAAGAAAATAACCGGTAAAAGAGAATCTAGCACAGGTGGGATGCTATATAAAAGCGGAAATATTGGACGTTTAACCAGTGTGCTAAATCGAGGTGAAATTATTAAACGATTGATAATTTCAACATACCGCCTGTTCCACTTAAACATTACCTATTTAATTTGAAGAGCATTTGTGAGGGAATATTTCACCAAAATTAGAACTTTGTAGCTCTTTAGACAGCTGGCTGTTTTAATCGGACAATGTCACAATTTTCACCAATCCTAGAGTACAAGACGTTATGTAAATTTCGTCTATTCCAAAGGATTGAACAAGTATTCGTGAAATATTAACGAAATTTGTTGATTAAACTAGAGGAAATTGCAAGTCTGCTTAATTATATTCCACTGAAATACAATTAATTTCTATTTAGAATAGATGGTGTATGTGTCGTTTAATTTCCAATTAGAATCTTGAAATCCGGTCGACAACGGTCCTGTATCAATTATACGAAATTAAATAATACACAGCCTGTGTAGTTTTGTACAAAAGACGAGATGAAAGAGAGAATTGAAGGACTAGCAATCGATAATCACCCCTTCAACATTGAAAATATCAAATTGTGGCCGAGTTTAATCGAAAACAAGAACATGCGGACGTTCTGGCGTGTATGTCTCTAGAGGAAATTGCAATATCCGTCGAATTTGCATCGTTTCAACAACGAATCGAACCAACTTTATATCAAACAATAGAATACGGTTTATGTAAGATATAATCTATGATAATTCGTTAATAAACTGTTGTTAATAGAGATTATTTTTCCTTGTATGGGGTATTGTTTATGTTGTTAACAGGATTCACGCGCGTTCTCACACTATGTTTACATATAATCTGGTGCATTAAAATAGAACGTGATAGTCCAACAAATAAGGCTACTTTCATTAATCCTATTTACTTTACTATATCCCCTTATATGTACTTATGAACGAATATAGATAATCGCAATATTTATACATTTATTAAAGCGTGAATTCCCCTGGGTATTCCACCATTTTAGAAAAATTACTACAGAAATATGGGGCGTTATTAAGATAAATTCGCCAGTTATCAATTCCTGTCAAAACGAAACAAATAAAAGATTCCTAAACAGCGAAATTCTATTACAACCGAAATGGCACAACAACAATAATAATAATAATGATAAATCGAATCGGTTTGAAATTGAAACTTTTGTAAAAAACGCCCGTAATCCCTTGAATTTTCCAATAGAAATTCTCGAAAATCTGATGGGAAAATAAAATTTTCATCGAATGAAAGAAACAAATCCGGAAACAGTAACCTATTTCCGTTCTGCTACTTTTGCACCCCAATCAATTCCTTCTAATCAATAAAGAGTGGTATTCATCAATTATTCATTAAGGTATTATATGGTCTTACACCTATACTGGTTCCTGGAGTGATCCTGAATATTGAATTACATATCTGGCCCCCTACTTGTATCCATTTGTCTACGAACAGGAGATGGTTTTTATAATTTAACAAGAAACAATTAGGATTGACGTGAAATTGAAAGTTTTGACAAACTCGTATAAAAATGTCAGTTAATTCGCTCACGGTAGAAAATTGGTGGAGGCGCCGGGTAAACATTATTAACAAATTTTCCCCTATAACTTGGCAAATATTATCGATTTTTTAATGATTTTCTCTCGGTATATAGCAAATTAAACGAACTTTTCAAATTTTCGATAATTGTGGTAATTTTCTGGAGGATTAACCTTTTTTTCAGTACGGTTTCCGAAATTGCCAATTTTTAATAATCGATATCTCCCTTATTTGATGAGATATTGTAATGGATATGGTAGCAACAGAAAGAAATTTTAAGAAATATTAAAACCACTTTTTGTTTTGAAAAATGTCGATTGAATTCTGAGTTACTGAAAGTAATCGTTGAGCATATGTTTTGTTTAGTTTTTTCGTATTTTCCCGTATAATTCAGCCAATAATCTCAATTTTCAATAATTCTCTTGTAATATTTAACAAATTAGAAGTGTTCGACATATCACTAAGAAGTTCTCCAGCAAATTTGTTAGTTTCCCAGAAAATTGACAAAAAGTTGATAATTTTGCTAGTATTTTCATGTTTATATTTCCGTTTCCGCTTCCGCTTTCGTTGTTGTTTTGTTTTCGTTAATAGAATTTAAAAAAGTATGTGCTGGATTGTGTTTCTACTATGCCACTCCCATAACATCTCGAAAATTGATGATATTCACCTGGCGCCGCCACCAATTTTCCAACAATAGGCGAGATTTCAATCTTCCTTTGAATTTTTTTCAAAAGACGAATATATGGATTGATGATTTGAAAATCGTTCAAATCGCTATGGATTTAAGATAGGGAAGGAAACCGCCATAAAACAAACATTGGAATTCAAGATATTCGATATTAAAATGGCAAATGTTCGAAATTTCCACCCCATTATTATTCAACTTGACACCTAAACTAGTGACGATTATCACTCTGTTTCAGAAAAAGGCGTATTTCGCCCATCCTACTGCTACTTCGTGATGGTGGTCTATTTCCAACGATTGACATTTAGATATCGCCAGTTTGACTGCTTTGAAAGTTTCCCGTTTTTCCAAAGTCTGATAAAAATCTGTATTGGAGTTCCCTCGGGGCAGTTTTGGAGTAATTGTGGCAATTATCGTGTATTGTTTAAAAAGAACAGAACAGAGAAAAAAACATTAACACGTGAAATCCGTTGGGAAATTTGCTAACTCTACAACTATAAACCGGATGGAAATACAAACTGTCGTTAGTTCTAATACGATTGATTCGCTATTCTTTGATTATCCCTCGATTGGGGAAATCTTTGACGAAGTTAATATTTAATAACGATAACAACACAACAATGAATGGCCCTGCGATTGCTTTTGTTTACATTTTATCGGACAATATTTACGGACAATATGTACTTACCCTCCAGCAATAGAACGTTAATTAAAACTTAACGAGTTAATTAGGAATTTTCGGGGGTGATTTTAATTAATATATAGATGTTTATGACAATTTCATTGATATCACACCGAAATTCTTGATTTTCTCGTATAAAGTATTGAATTTAAAGGGGATTTTGTTGCTATTTTTACAGCGGTATTTGATCATTTTCGCAACAAAAATCCGGAATATTACAACGTATTTCAACCGATCGTAATCGGTATTTTTATACGAGAACTGTTTGTTTTTTGGATAAAATACACAATTAATTGGTGTATTTCTATTGTCGCCAATACGTCTCGATTCTGACCAATCCAACTGGTTGATTTATAATGAAACAATCGTTCACCTTAGAAACAAACAGGCACCTTGTCAAAAATTTATAAACCATTATAGTCGACGAAGTTGCTCTCTCTCTATCTGTGCTTTTTAATATCAAAATGTAGAGAAAGATGGTGAACTACAAAAAGAAGGAAAAACACAAGACGAGAAACTCGTTTGATTGTTTTGAATTGAAATACGATTTTGATGGATGTTGGAACATTGTTGTATGGAGAAACGACCGTATTCTGAGACGGAATAGGGGGTGGAAAGCCGTGGAAAAAATCGAACCGACGAGTGTACGTCTGTTTTGATGATAACGAAATTCGAGACAGTAAAGAATTGTTGGATTCGGGCCATGCGTATATATGTTTGAGTATTTAGAAAACGTGATATAGAATTTTCCTGTATGGAAGACAAATTTAACGTGGGGTGTAGTGATCATTTGTCATTTGATAATATATATGTACAGGGCATATCACTTGTCTAACTGGCATATTCAGTTCGTATGCATGTATAGGGATGTTAAATTTGGTAAATGTTAAACATACCAGTTCACTATCAGTAAATATAAATGTCAACATCTGTTGCTGTATATATGAATGAGAAACCAACAAAAATCAGGCACGGAAAAAACCGTAAATTTCGTTTAATATTAATTTTGTACGAGTCTTTCATTTTCTGTACGATTTTAATTTCACATGACAAAACAGACTGTATAAATCATTACATACGCTATAAGAATGGTACTCACGTTTTAAATTAAACAACAACAGCATTACTCTCTCAACGTTGAGTCTAATAATAATAACAACAACAACCATAACACAAATGAAATTACTTTGTTAAAACAACTAGAAAATCAATGGACGCCAAAAATACTAGCGTTTCCTATTTGGAAACACAATTCAAACTGAATTTATGTGCCTTGTTATCAAAATCCAAATATTTGCCGAAAAAATAAACAATCCGTTTTCTGTTTAAACAGGACTATACACTTCATCTTTCGCCCTTCTACTGGGATTATTTTCGATCTAATTGTACACTATGCAAAAATAGTTTCGTTGACAATTTTAATCGAACGACAGGTACAATATTGGAATTGTTACAATAAATCAATTGCTGTAATTCAATAGATTTGTCCAATTAATAATCTCGTATCAATCCACTACCGTTCAGTTGTTGATTGTTTTTAGTATACAATTACAGTTGCATTGTTCTATTACAATAATTCTCTCGATAACTGCTTTTCAATGGTAATCAGTTGGATTGATTTACAGCTATGACGATATTTTTTGAGATAAAATTTACGGCAAATCGCGCGAATTTCTTAATTCAACTTTCCATAATTGAGAAGACGCGAAATTTGTTATCCATTAAACGAATTATTTACAGTGGAGTATGCTAGAAAATTGGACTAGAACTATTTAAAAAGATAGAAGTTTTGATTGACGATTTCGCCTCTATTTTTCACTCTAAAAGCAACTGCTGCGGCTCGTTGAAAAGAGCGTTTCAACGTACAAGATATCGATTTTGCCGTTTTGAAAAATTTTGTAGAAATTTTGAGTTATAGATGATAATCTTGAAGCTTCTGTTTTTATATTTTCTGTGATAACTCGGCCTATATTAGTCTGTAATGAAACAATCGATAGCAAATTGAAAAAGCTTCCCAAATGTCCAAACGACTCGGTATTTTTCCGAAAAGCTAGGAAAAATTGTAAGATTTTAAAGAATTAATTAAACAAAGGATTAAAGGTCGCCTTTTCTGGGAAATATCAGAAAGCTTTGAAACATCCATACTGGAAATTTTTCACCCAATTGTTTTGTTAGTGTAGACAATTCTGTAGATTTTCCAATAATACTATTGTTATGTAAAAACGTCCATTTTCTTTAGAAAATTGCGTGGAAACAAGTTAACAGTAGATTTACATACATTTAGGAACGCATTTATCCATGTAAATGTTTGTAAATGGACATTTGGGTCAATTTAAGGCAAAATCTTGCTGAAGACTAAATATGAGAAGATTCAGGCGCTTCTAGTCGATTTTTTGTCTGCTTTTAAGTAAATTCACCAATAAATTGTGTTCGGGGCACAATTTTCGGATATCTGGTAGTTCTTGAGAAAGTTTGTAAAGTTGAGTTTAAGTTTTCAACAAATCTCAATTGTTAAAATTTAACTTAAAGTTCACGGGATTTTCTCCTCAAATCATCATTTTGTACCAAATTTTGCAACTTTTAACCAACCCATTGAGGCGCATTCATACTAAATCATCAGAATTTAGTCAATTTTCAATACTAGAATTATTCAACAACGTTCTGATATTTTCTCGTACATAGATTTTCGGAAAATGCGACATTCAATTGCTTGTTTTCCAAATTTTTGGAAAACTACTAGACCGATCGTGAAATTTGTTGCAAATTTGGAGAACTCGTTCAATTTGCTGTTGATTAAACTCTGAGCTCATTGCAAACGATCTAGAGCGGTGCTTTTAGATTTTTTCTAAATATTCATGGATTAAGATTCCACTTTTTTAAATAGGTGTGGTCTGGCCCCTTAATTATAGACAGAAAATCGTAATTGTGACAATCGGCGTCTTCAAGATAGGACTTATATCAAATCTAACCCGCCTGTCAAAGACATACAATTTCCAATTTTTCAGTTTTCTTGACGTCTGTGCAAACAAATCGACCGGTTATCCAAAAATTCAGCTGAATTCCATCAGAAAACCCAAATAAAATTCGTTATGTATTTGCGTATAATAAAGGAATACGTGTAATTATACGAAATTCAAAGTTATTCACAATGAAATATTTTAATTACAGCCACACCAACAAGAAACATACGGTAAACCGGAACTACAACAAAAGTAAAATTCTAATTACTCTCAATTCCGTTCCTCATATTCAGCATTTCAGTAACCGGAATATTACAATTATTTAAAAGTCTAATTACGAACCATATATGTACCCTTTTCCGTATGTAGGTATATAGATAGGGGCAATGGGAGTATCTCCATTAAAATATTCCGAAAATTATCTGACAAATCCTTGGGCGATTAAAACAATTACTTTTAAATTCACCGAATGTTAAGATAAGCGAAAATGTTGTCTAATAAATTCAGTGGAACGTTCTAAAATATTAATCCATTCTATCTCTCCTGTTCTTCTCGACAATTTCACTATAGAAATTCTGGTTGTGTGTAAGTTTAGAAACCACGGTGCAGATTAGCAAGACCAGCATTCCGGGCGGACCAACCGTCATTTGCTATCGCGGTCCATATAAATCCCACTAAAAGGGATGATGAAGAGGGATGTTACACCGGCCAACTATACGATGGTTGTTATAGTGGATTTCTATCCAGGCAACTTGGTATGGATTGTAAGACGAACTTGTGAAATACACCGACACTTTGAGGAGAGATTATTTACAAGTAGCGCTGGGAATTTATATGAAACTGTCTCAACTCGACACTATACTCATCTATCTAGTTGCAATTATGTTGATTTAATAGAATTATTTGTTAATTTGTAAATAGTTGTCGATTCGTTGATTTTCTTGGGTTTGTATCGAACGATACAAGCATTACCAACTTATATAAATTTCTTTTAGAACCGCATATTTAGACGGTGGTTATCGCTGGGGCGATGTTGATGGCTTACAAATCACCACCAACATCTGCGAAATGTTTTAGAAGAATATCACGATAACAATTCCCTTACTGAAAATTCTGCACGATCGATATCAACTTGCCTAATAACAAACGTTCACCATTAAACTAAATTAACTTTCAACTTAATCATAAAGTTTACAAATTAATCTTGAATAAATATGTTAAACATACATAGTTTATTGCGTGTTAATGGCAGGAAATGAACAAGTTTGTTGAAGAAAATCAGATTGTAGGTATCTGTAATTGACTAGATAATGGAAAATTAACAGATAGAACACAATTCTATTATATTTATCGATTAGTCAGCAATTAAACCGAGATAATTTCAAAAAATGTTCACTACCATAAAATGGAAAGATACAAGTTTATGAAGTATGTAGTCTTGCATGAGATGCTGTCCACCACGCCCGTTGGGGTGACAGTTACGTCTCGAATACAAGTGGTGAAAAAGAAAAACGACAGGGTGGATGATGTTGACTGAGCGTACATCGTGTTCTTTATACAAAATTGTATACGTATAGAATAAAGATAGTTGCAGTTTCTCTATCATACTTTACTTTATTATACCCTTTGGAGTTAGAATCTGATTTTCCGTTCTGCTTCGTCCACATTATTCCCTCGGTCCGCTAGTTATGATATGTTGCTTTGATATCAAGCGTACATCCTTAGATAGATATTGTTATAATATCGTTTCGGTATAGTTTTCGACTCGGTTTTCCAATCTATCTATCTGCCAATTTATCAACGATAATTTATGAGTCGGTTAGGCTAAAAGAAGAAAACAAATTAAAATTTTGTGATTTATGCATTTCCGCCTACAAACAATTGGTCGTGCTCGTTTGAGAATTCACACAATCTTGCCAAGACAAATTGGAAATTTCGAACTGCGCACCTATTTGGCGCACGCCCCGAAAGGCATGCTGGTAATTTGTACGAAATTCCCCCGTTTGTTTACTTATTAGATTTCAAATTTCTATTTTGATTATACAATTTTATCATTCTTTCGTGCAATTTTTCCAAGTATTTTTCTATTTTGTTGATTTTCGATTAAATTCGCTGTTTTATTTAGAAAAAGACCATCGAAATTTCGAGGTTATAAACTTACTAAATACAGAATTAAAGGCGCCAATTCGAAATTTTCAACTAATCGGTAAATATTTGATAGACTGGTTTTTCAAGTGGACATTTTCGCAAAAAACAATCAAGCGACACAAAATGAAACGATCTCGCTGCTGGTAGACACAAATAAATTGTGTTAATCTTGGAGTTTTCGTAAATTCCATTTTCGTTACTTAAATATGCACAAACTCGAGTACTTGTACAAAAGTTCCGTCTTAATATAAAGCCTCTTTGGATAACGACGATGACGACAATAACAAAGACGTGTATGGTGGGTATAGTGAAGAATTTAAATAAATCTATCTTGAAGCATATCCAAACAATGCCTGTTTACATTACATTATGCCCTTTTCCCGTTCCTATTCCACATTACCATTGTATTCAGATAACTTTTGCACCCTTATCGGGGAATTGTCGTAATAGAAAGACAAATTGGAAACTTGATAGTCTTGTAATCATTCAAAAAATTCTTGTAATTCAAACTTATACTTGTTATTTTAATGAATCGATGGATCTGTGTCGAAAAATATTAATTCGGATTTATCACCCAAATCCCCCAAATTTTGGCAGTACTCATTTAATTTAATAAAAAGATTTGTGTGTCACTAAATGATTTATTCAACTCTAATAGGATTTCATCCAGTTTCGCGGAATATTATAGGGTCGAGTTGGTGTTATTGAATCCACAGATGGTCTGAAAACTGGATAAATACCAGCCGAATTTGCGTATTTAATAGAGGCGATGGGAGCGAATCTGGGAATTTCGTTCCATAAAATGGAAGGCCATGCACACCGACTTGGAAGAAATCGAATTATCTTCAAATATAATCATATACTTTTAGAAAAAGGAGTCGTTTCATCGCCTCAATTTTTACTGTTACTGGGGCATAAAATGGTCGTTTTGCTTAAAATACAGCCGGTTTAAACTGACTCTCTTCTTAACTAAATTCGGGATTATTTTCGGTATGTATGTGTCGATATATTTAAGACGAGAATCGGTGTAATAAATCGTTAAAAGTGTCTTAACCGTTTTCTGACACTGGATGAATTATTGTTTTTCAGATGGCGTGAGGATGATGGAGAAAAAATGGTTGCTCATAGACGTCCCATTGGACCGTGATTGGAAAGTATTATTCTTGCCAATTTTCTAGCCGACAACAAAAACGATGAAGCGCAAACGAAACTCAATAGTCACGCTTTTTGCTTGGTGTGTAAAAGCAAGACACAAGCAACAGAGAAATCTACTGACAAGCAAAAACTAATCATTATCTGACGCCAGATTTCGTGATTTTTTCCCCGTGGAATTTCTATAAATTCTCACGATTTTTTCCCACGGGTTTTTTGCCGATTTCAAATTGTACCAAGGATTGTTGTTGGTATCTATTTAATACGAACATAGAGTAATCTCAATTATCTGGGATATTGCAATGTGCAATAGTTTGCAATTATCCAGCTGGCTGGAGATTTAATACAACAAATTTCACCTCTTGTACACCAATACAGCGATTATTATCGCGCACACACCCCAGAACGGATTATCCATTTTGTTGCTATTGTTCTTAGTCGTTGGTACGAACGGTGATATTTATGGCATTATCACGGAATGATGGCGATTTTTGTGTCTAGTAGACGAAACATCGAATCGTTATCATCGAAACGAACGACATAGTAAAAACGGTGCAATTTTCTTTAACTTAATCTAAAGTCGATAGTTTGTATAACGACGGGTGATTCGTTACCGAACTGTGCACACACATCGAAGAATAAGCATTGATGAAGATTTAGAATAAATGGTCTTTAATAAAACGGCTTAAAAGCGGAATTCAATACAGGCGACATCAAGTGAACTGAACGTGACAAAACTGTCAATAGCTTCATTGTAGTTGTGTTATATTCAACATCACAACACTACAACGGTTCGATCGAATCTACTGTTTTTGATAAATTTTCAAAAAGACAGTTAGTTCGGGTCGGGATAAGAGAGAAAAAAAAATGTAAAATAGTTTATCATTTCTCGATAGAAACGAATCCAATTTTTGCTCGTATAATTTTTCCATGCATATTTTATAGAAAATGATTCGACTGTTTGTGATATATTTGTATCGTATATTGTTGCGATTTTTTGTTATCAATCGGATCAAACTAAATGTAAATGTAAATCGGAATGGACCAATCATTTCTTAATTGAGACTTGTTTTTGATCGTCTGAACCTTAATCGAAATAGGTGGACAACTAATTAAACAAATCCACTTCAAAGGCACTGCGGTTTACGGCTATCAAAAGGCCTTAAATTGTATAAGTTCGTTGGCAATGCAATATTGTATGATATTATCAAAATCAACGACAGTATATCGAATTTAATTTACTAGTTGTGTAGTGAAATTGGCGAATGCGCCGTTCAAAAAATTCAATTCTACTCCTATTTGTATTAGGATCGATTATGCAGATTCGACCGCATCAATGGTAATGTTCAAGTTCTCAAATATTGTGCAATATCACTAAAATTAATCAAGTCTCCTGATTTTAGTACGATTTCATTTATTGAAATAATCACGTTTTAGTTGTGTGGTAAATTTGGTGGATGCGCCAGGGGCTTCTGTATAATAAAAAAATTCAATTCTACTTTTTTATGACCCAGTTTTATGGACGATTCGGATCGATTATGTAGAGTAGATAGTGTGAATGTTAATGTAAAAGTTCTCAATCATTTCAACTATGTTTCTTTAGTATTTCAATAAATTTCTAGTTGTTTCATTTGCAAAAATCGCCGTGCAATTTGGAAAGTTTTACCGTCTATTAAACGAAATACGTTCAATATACGTCGCTTTTGTTATTTTAAAAAGATTGTAAAATAGGAAGACGGAATAAGATTTTCATCTTCTATAAATCCAACATAACGATAAAAAATGTTTGATTATAGCCGGCTAAATTGCTACGCCCCTAAAACGATACCATAATTCTTAAACTCTTTTCCCTCACGTATAAAATCTTTGTCGACTGACAAGAAAGAAACATAACGAATACATTTGCAACGTATTGTCGAATAATGAGCACTATTACTGGGAATAATAACAATTGTGCGGTCAATTCGTAGATTGTATCCCACTTCAGAGCCAATTTCCGACTGTTGGGCTGATGTCGTCGTTGCCATCACTTGGGAGGGAATAAATAGTCGCAAGACGGTTTCTCTATATGTGCTAGCACACGACGATAAAGCAATATGGGGAATTCACTTGATAACAACAACGAAACCCACTATCAACTCAAACCCATCTCGGCTTTGTTCACTAGTAATATTACAACAGCGACAACGGCTATCTTGAACTTTTGTAATCGTATACGTTGTAGATTTTGTTTGGGGAAAAATACAAACAAATCGTCGATGCAGTCAGTCGTATGGGTGGAGAAAATAGAAATAAAATCAACAACAGAATCACGCTAGTAATACCGCCAAGTTCTTAATGGATTGGGCTAGGTCTCCGGCTCCATTTTCTACAGTTATTTAATATTATAACAGCTCTAAATTGCCAGCACTCTAGTCTTACATTGGACTGTTGCAGTATTTAGAAAACTACATCATTACCATAAATATGGATAAGTATTGTTTGGAATTATTCATTACAAAGCGTGTGTCTGTTTTATTCTCAGAAATTGACTTGTTCCTGATGCTACAAAAAAAAAACGAAGCTAACACTCAGCCTGGTAGTAATCTATAAAATATTTGCGACAAGACGCTTTCCTTCCAAAAAAAAAAAAGAAAAATTCCACCCAGTCCAACCTTTAAATTTAATAGATCGTAAATAATAAGCAGTTTAAGCAGTTTTCTTTCCGGTAGAACTGCGTTTCTCTCTCTATTTTTTATTATAAAGATCCTCTTATATCTTGAATCGTAAAAAAAGAACGAAAAACATCCAGATCTATATTGTTTATATCCACGCACACAATCGCAAAAAACCGGATCAAATAAAACAACAAGAAACAGAACCATTTTTGAGTAAATGTACAATTTCCGTTCGTTTCTCCACTATACTTATACGTTCAAATGTTCGTCCATTTAGACTGCCGGATTGTTTTATTTATTGTCAAGGTGGGAGAAAATGTTGTTTATTCGAATTCTTGTGTTTATCGATAAATGATGTCGCCCGATTTCTTGCCATTTATCCACAACTTTTCAACAAATTATTTGAAAGCTTTCACGCCCGTAAATCGCATGAATCAAAGATGGATTTTTCGGTTGAAAATATCGAATCGTTTGGATCTTAATTGGAACATGAATATGGAAATCGCGATATTTACGAGATTGTCAGAAAGGGTAAATAATGTAAATGTTACAAATCTCTATTGCTGGAATTTACTACTCTGCTTCTATTTTGAAAGCGTTTTTCAGAAAATTTCCGGTCAACTTGTTCGTTTTTTGTAAAGTCGATCATTTTATTTGAGACTTTTGTATCTGCTAATTCAATGATTTCGTTTCCGCTTCAGTTTTTTTGCCTTTAAAATAAATTTAGATAGCCTGTTATGGCACTTCCGTAGCATCTCTAATAAATAATCCTGATTTCTGTGAAAATTTATGGCCGATTTCTGTCCACTGGATTCCATGAAATGTGTGTTAGACAAACTTCTTGACCTAAGTGTTTTCTCGTGTGGTTGTTTTTTTGCCGGCAATTCTTTTATCAAATAGAGCAACATTGGACGAGAGTCTTTCAATTAGTTTCGAGCGAATAATAGAAAATAAGAAGTAAAAAAAGCCGTCAAACAACAGAGAGAAATGAGATGAAATAAAGATGGTGCTTTTGAACGTTTTACAACGAATTAAACTGACAATATTTCATTATTATGTGTTCGTCTACTTTTCTTAATGTGGAAAACGTTACAAATGAATAACAGTATATGTATATAAATTATTTATTATTGTGCCATTTAATATGAATTATGTTGAACGATATTCGAGCCAGCTGTACTATCGGTTCATATGTTAACATTATAACAGAACAAAACATCATCAATTCTTCGAATATTGAAAAATTACTAGAGTCGAAATTCTACAACGTTCCTCATTTATTAGAAGAAAAATCCATAAGAATGTAGAGTCGACATATTACAAATCGCTGATAATATTGAAAATATCCAATTTGCCAATTCAATTCAATAAATACAAAACGTTTAGAAAATAGAGGAGTTTAACTAAAGTAAATGAGTAATAATCACGTACTGGACATTGATCCAATGATATTTTATATCGCAAACAACATTTTGAATTAGATTTGGGAATTGGGAGGATTACTATAACATCGATCCCATCAACATCATCTACAACAACTAAAGGCAATATTCTGTCAATTTTCGTTGGTTTTATGACTGGATTGCTTTGAAATTTCCCAATTTTATACAAATTTCTAGTCTTCGTTATAGCCGACAATTTTAATTTCAAATTCTACTAGACAGTCTTGTTTGTATGTAGTTAACTATTTGTGTTATCCGACCTCCATTGCACTTGAATTATTCAAAACATGTTCATATGTATGTTGCAGTAGATATTTCAATTTTGTTCCCAGTTGACGATCGTTTTTTTTTTTTTTGTTATTGTTTGTGCAGAAAAAATCGAATAATAAAACAACAAAAATCACGGTATTGATAATAATGGAATACTTGATGATTAATCTTTTATAACGGAAATTCTATTGAGCATTTTGCTTCATTGAAATTTATAAAACAATGAATTTTAATACAGGAAATGGAATTGTGCAAGATGTCAATATTAGAATACAATAGGAAATTTAATAAAATTTCAACCCTATTTCCAATTAGTTGAAATATTGCAACAAAACAACACGTCTTACATCATAATCTTCGCTATTACCATCCGATTATAAACATAGCAGTTTTTATCGCGTTATGTTAAACCCATTTCGATTTTCGTCCGTTAGTAAAAAATCCGGTCAAACATATACATTTCCAACCAATTCACACGTCTGATAAATGTCCTGTCCGAAAGGTAGACTTTTTGCAGACAATCCAAGCTTATACGGAAATTTTTCGGAAAAAATCCAATACTCTTTAAACATGCCCAAAAACCGACAATCATTGGCGATAATTTATAATCGTCGTATATAATCAATCAAACGTGATCGTGTATCAGTTTCGGACAGGTATTCGAATTAATCAATCACAATATTGGTCAGACTGTAATAATTCTTATTACCTATCCTTGTTCCATTAGAGTGGAGAAGAAATAACAAGCTGCTTCAGGATAATAAGGATTTCTCGCCTAACTTTATCTATATTTGATTATCACTGAGTAGTACTTTAGTTTCGTGTAAGGTTATAAATTTGAGATTTTCACATGCCGTCAGAATGCCCCGAGAGATGGGAATAAAGAAGAGTAGATGGAATATACACAGTGCGTGACTTTTCAGTTGATAAATGTGCATGAGTGTGTGTGTGTGTACAATTTGATGCGTCCTTTCTTCTATATCACGTTCTCAACTTAGAGTTCATCATACTACGAATAGACAATACCCAACTCCAATAAACTATAACGCATCCTGCATATTTGATAAAGTTAACATAACTCGAATTTACCACTACCTGTATTGATTTAGTATTTCCACTAGACAATACATGATAGAATTCGATTGGGAAATTACTTATTTGTTGGCTTTCTATGTATAAATCGTTTGATTGATGATTTGACTATCGAAAAGTTGATTAAATATTGATAAGATTAAGGGTTAGAATCCGCTTACAACAGATGATTGATTGATTGATTAACGGGGTGGAGGAGCCGTATAATAACACATTTTTCATGAAATTCTATTTATATTCTTGTAAAATATAGCAACAACTTCAAAAAATGCTAATTTCTATGTTTGTATTTACATACATCAAGAGACGAACGAATTTTTTATTCCAGGAGGAGACTACAATATTTACAGCTACCTAAAGAATTGAATTAAATTAAAATCTGACATGTAAATAAAAAAGACGATAAAGCAAAAGCCCGTTGTTGTTGTTCGACTTCAGTTCAAGATAATTAAGCAACTTGACTGTATCAAAGTTGAGGGTGGATTTTTGGCAGCTGCAGGGCAATAGGCACAAATCAAACGAGATTACGAAAATTCAAATAAGTCGAGTGGGAAACTGGAAAAATCTACCGATTTGAAACGTTTGATAAAAGCCAGTCGACTTTATTCAATCGGCAAAGTTTCGCTAAAGAAAACTTATTGAATCGTTAATTAGTTACACGATTCATGTTTATTGTGAATGAAATTCACAATCCAACCTGTTCTATAGAAATTGTCTTGATTTTTGTTCGAATCTTGATGTTGCTTTTTTTGTAAATCAAACTGGACGTTCAATTTTACAGCTCTGAAATAGAACGGAAAAAAGTATAAAGTTTCCCGTCAGATGTAATATCAAATCTGGACGACATTTAATCTAGAATCGGGAAGTAACATTTACTTTTATCAAATCTAGATAAATACCCCAATTCAAATCTGACTGACAACATATCATTCAACAGGAAAAAGGTGAAACTTTTCCCCTAGTTTTTCTATTCTAGCCTCGTTTTTTATGTATAAAGCAGCCGAGTTGTTGGTTGAACGGAAAATTAAAACTATTCGTGTGATTTTTCACCGATCCGGCATTAAAAGTTGCCGCTTTTTGAGAAAGTTTTAATTGCCCTATAAGCTGTTCTATGTCGTCAAATTAACTTTTCATTGTCGGTGGCAAGTAATCAGTAAACTATATAAAGTAATTTCTAGACGGGTAGTGTGCTTCAGACAGTTTGGTTATCTTATGTGTTATCTTTTATTATAAAATAGATCGATTATAGAAGGTCTCGGGTGTGGTAATGGCAGTGTTTAAAATACACTCGAATCTTGATCGGGAAATATCAATTTTTCATGAAACAATTTAGCCGATACAACTTATTAAAACGTCTATTTTTTTATAGTTATAGGGTAGAAAGAAGATTGATTTTGGCTGGAAGTAATCACCACTAGAGTAGTTGACTGCAGACGTTCTCGAGGACTTGGAAAAACGACTACAGCTTGATTGGTGTTATAATGTTGAAAATTTCGTTGTGAAAATGTAATTTGATCGTCTTAGCGTTCAATTTTAAAACCAAAACCACGATACCAGCATCATTTTTGATAAAAGCCTTGTAAACTAGACAGTCTATCGGCGACCAATTTGCAATAAATCAAAAAAAGACTCGCATTAAATTCAGTCGGTCCAAGAATCCGGCTTCAATATCAAACAAAAACACAGACATACAACTAACTTTATGTAAACCATCCGGAAAACAATGTAGAGACTCCTAGAATTTCTACTATTTGCATTCAACCATACACACACACATAACTAATCCTGGTTGATAATAATAAAGCTGACTCTTGCATGTACACAGATCTGTATTAGTTAGAATTAGGAAGAACAACAAACTTTGAGATTATATCTAAATATGTATAGTCGAGTTGGGTTGTAAATAGAAAAGAAATTTGAATAAAATGGAATTTATTTGATGGAAAAAAAGCAAACAGTTGTCATCTTTTTCGAAGGGGAACAAGAGAAATGCAAATTGATGACCCTAAAGCGTACAGAAAAAAAACGATCCAAACACAAGGAGGATTGTCAAAACTGAGGTAAATCATCAGATTTTAGAGCTGTCGTAAACTCGAAAATGGCCCTGTTTATTATAATACCACCATCTGCCATAAAGAAGAGGATTCAATTAAATTTAACAATATTTCATAATCTAAACGGGGGTAATTAGACAAACGATTTGATCGCGAGTAATATTTAGATTAAATACAAATCAATTAGATAATGAAGTATTTGGATAAATCAATCGGCTAAATGAAAAGCCTTATACGATGCAATCAATGGAGTGTAACGGTTTAGAAATCGAGATTAATCACGAGTTCAATTTGTCGGATATGTTGCCAATATTTATTTATTTATTACACTGTGTCAATTAACGCAAAAACCATCATAAAAACAGAGAAAATGCTGAATTAGTTGATTATACAATGATTAATTCACGGCGATTTATAATGACAAACAGTTAAATATGTTGATTTTGAGGGATATTAAATTTTCAGCCGGCGCCTCCACCAAAAACACAACCACAATCAATATCGACATGTTTTTTCTCATATCGAAAACCCGAATTAAAATTGCCAGTAGAAATACCGAAAATATTCAACAAGTCGAATAAAATTTTATGATTTTGTTAGACAACTGTTGTAGTTTTTAATTTGCCCAGTCGTCGTGGTAACACAATAAAATTGCCACCAGTTTCCCTCGTAATGATCGCAGTTCGATGGTTATAAAAACATCAATTTGTGAGTGTGCCGGAGGAAAAAAAACTGAAATAACCCCCGTTAGATTATTTTTATTTCAATTAATCTCGAGGCGTATTTACAGAGATAAATGGGGTAGTTTAGACGCGGCTCTAAAAATTCTAACTCTCTCAAGAAAAACTCGATTATTGTTAAATTCAACTTACATGATTCAATTGAAAATTCCACACAATCAATGCACAATTATCGCGATTTTTCGTCGGGGACAATCGAAGAAATCGTTTGTTTTTCTACGATAATCATTGACGATTGTGTACCGGCTTTGTTTGCTAGCTAAAGTCTGTAACATTACTGGTGGAAGCTGTACAGTGGAAACTCTACCGCGCACCGAGAATCGATGATATTTTCCCCACTTCAACCCTCAACGGCTCTATACATGTGTGCGTCTACTATATGGGAGAGAAAACGGTTGCAACCCCTTAATTTTGGACATATTTGCGGCCACTGTTTAATTCTTTATATACCGAAATTTATATCGAAATATTGTTGTTGTTTTCGGAAAAATAGAAAGGGTATAATTGAAGCAGATGGTAATTGAATTGGTAGGGTTAAAATTGATTTATAAGAATAAAAGTCCATTATATTCCGTTCCTATTCAATGACCAAACAGGATTGTACAGCTAAAATCTCGACTCTAATCTCTTGAACAGATGAAGCTCTCCCAGCCAGTCTGTTGTGCAGATTCATGGTTGTGACTTTTCAAATAGAAAATCCGACCGTTTTATTCCGTTTTGTCGTTGTATTACGATTGAAAATGAACGTTGAGCCTCTTTGAACTGAATTAGAACAAATTTTTGAAAACTACAACGCATTCCTGTCCAAAAATAAACAAATTCTTCAAGTTTATTGAATCTCAATAAGTCAAGGCAGTTGTTAGGCTTGTTTAGAAGTAATCGATGATTGTTAGAATAATCCGGGTCTTTTTAGAAGAAGCTGAAGACGGTGAAGTGTGATTGATATCCGCCTAGATAACAGGTGTCGATAAACATGGCAATTTTTCATCAGTAAAACCGTTTCCGGTTTATCTATTAAGGCTAATAAATCATTTTTAAAAGCCTACATACCGCCATCTCTTCACAATATCGTCTCCATTTCAATTATAACAATAATAATAACAACATAACGATGATGATAATAAACTGTTGTAATCAAAGTTGGTTTATTTCAACAACTATGAAATAGAATTATCACATTTCGTGTAAATAAAATAGTAGGTTTCCAAACTTGCTAAATCCACACAACTGAAATTATTCCAGTTTAATGTACAAGTTAACAGTATCAAAACTAAACTTGTTTAGGTACGAAAATTGGAATATTCCCCTTAAACTGTTGAGATGATGAAAGACAAATACCTCGGACACTATCATAGACGATTTTATAGGCGTCTGACGCTTGTTTAGACCGAATTTCAGGTACAAATTAAACGAGGCATTGTGGCCACTTTATAGCCGGCCAACGGCGATGATCTTCTCCATTACAGTTATGGTTCGAGTTACATTGTTACACACCCTAGGGCTACATACGGTCGGGATCCGGTCCTGTACACAATTCAAGACTGATGATATAGTTATTGTGAGAAAATTGGGGGTTTTCTTTGTGGGAGTTTTTGGCGAATTTACCGATTTATTTCGATAATAATGCGATTATTCATCGGCCCGAAATCTGTTATTCTATATTTATTGAAAATTAATATTTACGGATTATTAACGGTTGAATTAATTTCGAAATTTGTTTTATTGTCTACCTTGTTAACCAAACATGATCAATTGGATCACAGAATAAATTTATAAAATAAGCAAATTACCATATGTAAAACTGGAAAAAATGCAATAAATTTGATTAAAATCAATAAAACGATTTGTTTAGAAATTTAGCCTTGGACGACATCTCGATTACAACAACAATCGAAAAGTGTGTATAACTCCAGGTTGTTTCGGCAAAAATTTCCCATTTAAATGGAGATTTTCGATGACGAAAGCAAAAACAAAGTTGTACAGGGAACTTATGGAGCTTTATGAAGCGGCCGTATTGTCTGAACTTACACATACATCCACCGAAAACAATACTAAAGCTTTCAGTAAGTAAAAGTTGTTTAAAAGTTTAAAGAGACTGTCTTTAATCAGTTTAGAGAGGACAACGTCGAGAGAATTACAGGTAAAAGTCCACGAATCAATCGGTTTTTTTTATCTCCACTCTTATTTTTCCAATCAGACGAGTTTTTCAAACTCAATCGGCTTCAACTTAGAATATCAAAAGAAAGAAACGTCTTGATGTGTTAACTAAAAATTGAAGAAATCGTTTTTATTCTAGGATATTTTTCAATAAATTTCCAGCCTGTCGGATCGAATCGTACATAAAGCAATTAGAGAAAGTTTCCTTTTGGCCGAAAGAACAAACACCTGAGTTTTGTGTTTCAATATTTCGATCACGTCCACTGTAATATCAAACGTTGTTTGCCATTCTCTCCTATCGCATGCACGCACACAAGTCGAAAGAAACAGCAAAACTTTCTCCCCATTATACCGCACTGTAGATTAACTGAAAACAAAGGAAAATGGACCTTTCAATGTGACATTTTAGAAGTATTTTTCGTTGTAAATAGGGGATTATAGTGTAAAAATTGGGTGAATCTCGCTCTACAATATCGCCGATATATTTCAAGTGGAATATTGAAGGATTCAATACCACTATTGACGAGTGGAAAATAGTTCAAATCTTATAAAAACAGATGATACGCTATCAAATCTTTTTTTTAATAATTGTAGTTTGATGAATTGTTCATCGGTAAAAAATCGACAATATTAAATAATTTTCCAAGCCGATTTTCCACCTGTCAGCCGTTTGAAAACTAGAAACGTTAACCATATCTGATGTTATCAACATCGAATCGACATGTTAACAACAAATATTATTGATCGTGGGTTTTATTGACGCTCGAATCGAATTTTGATGTATGAAAAGTCGTTGATTCTCTCGCCACATTTGATACGCAATGACAGTTAAATTCGTTTTCGTTTCTTTTTGACGACGACTGAGCGCGGAATTGTGATTGAATAAGGTATTAAAAAGGGACACACGTCCACATAAAGGGAATTTATAAATAAAAGCAACCACCTCGATATGACAACACATATTAGAGGATCCGCATTGACCCTTACCTAATTCTATTATTTACACAATAACTGGGAAAACAGCCCATTTTCGGAACACTCCTAATTAAAACAATAAAAAAAGCAACGCTACATTTCCCACAGTTTTTGAAAAATGCACACATGTTGACATTGTGTTTGTGTTGGAGGCTTATCAGTCCTCTACACTCGACCAATTAAAGCAAATTCAAATATTAAATTTGGACAATATTCAATGGTTAAATCGATAATTTAGCGATTTCTTCGACTTTTTGCTGGCGAAATTCTATCTCAAACTAATCCGTGAATATTAATGACTTAGCTGACAAAACCACCCAAAATCATCCCTTAAATATAAATTTCTATCAGGCGTAATCATGGCTAAAATGACTTAGGTAGGTGGTGATGAATGTTGGGTAGGGGTTAAGAGATGTCTACTGATAATTCATATAAACTATTGAGCTGTCGATAACACTCCTCCTCCTATTCTATATACATAACCGATCTACTGAAAGATTCTCTTTTAAACACGATTTTTATCTCGAATCTAGTGGCAGAATAAAGAACGAAAAAATCGTGTGTAAGAATTAATAAAGTTAATAAATGGTGGGCAATAAATTCTAACAATGTTGAGATTTTAAAGCAGAAAAACTCGCTCCGGTTTTGTCTAATTGCCGATTAAAAATCGTACTTGCAAACATTTTCTTGTATAAATTATTTCGTCGGCGCGACTATCTTTCATCTACAAAACTAACAATCAACCCCCGCTATACCAGTACACTATAGTATTTGCTTTATCTCACTGATTACAACCTCTCTATTTGTGTTGTTTTTTCATTCTTCTGCCCCCTTTTCAAGCTTTTATTTCGGTGCACATTTCTTCTTTCCGTTCGTTTCGTTTCTCACCAACCAGCCAACCAACCAGTGACAAATGTCTGGCCATTTCTCAATGCAATGAAAAGAACTAAGGGTTGCTTTTTATCTCACAAACAACCACCACCATCGTTTCTTTTTCTCCTGTCCGTATTTCGAGTAACACTAAAGTCAAATCTTTCATTTACACATGAAATACCCGGCCGATTTTCATTCTTGTTGTTATTATAAACCGGCAACCTTTCGTCTGTTTTTTTTTCGGTGTTATATCGGAAGTAATGTTGGTATTCTAAACCGAGTACCTCTTCAATGTTTGCACTGGCCGGTGATAAATGAGCAAAATTGTGTCATGAACGTTATGGACACTTCAAAGTGACTAGACGAAAGGACTGTCTGTCTTTAGTTTGGTCGAGATTAATCGAACAATTTATCATAAAATAATAGAAGATAGAAAAAAGGCGTGAGAATAGTTTCAGTTCAACAACAACTTATTGTGTATGGATTTTTTGCGATTTTGAGATTAAGCCATCATCTATATGTGTGTGTCACATGTTGGCAATTACTTAGGGAGCAACCCTCAGAATTGTCAACATTACTGCGGACCTATTACACGCATGAGAAATTCACCGTCTGTCATTCGAAGCCACTACTGCTACCCTTAACGTTAGTGGAAATGAGTAGTTGAAACTTTTCCACCTTCAGCAATTGCTGTGGAAATCAACGACAGTATGACCGCAATTCAGCCTTTACACTACATTTACCCAAAATAACATTTTGTATTATTAATAAACACCCCCAAAGAGACAAAACGGGCTGCGATAGAGATAGAATATCGTATTGTTTTAGTTTGGTGTTAATTTCTCATTTGTGTTGCCAGTTGGCCAACAGATGGAAAATATCTTGTGCAGCTACAGTCCAGACTCGTTATCCATTCACCGTTAAACTTCAACTTGCAGATACACTCACACACTCACATTTAAACAGGAACAAACACGGAGAGATGGAGTGTTTTGCATATACGCTGTTGGAGAATCACTCAACAATAAATGAATTTCACGCATTCGGTATTGTTGCCACTAATTATAACGCGAAACAATGTTTGCTTCGGGAACTATGCAAACAACAACAACAACAAAAAATTCGTCTTGTTAACAGTGAAATATTCGCGAATAGAGGAAAAAATAGACGGAATTCCAATCATTATAAACACTCGAGTGTAATTTATGAGGCGTCGCTAAAAATTTAAAAATTAAATTGCAAAATTCGCACTGAAAAAGACCGGCTCGATCGACGATGATGGCGAAAAATTCCATACTCAATCAAGTGTAGAATGAGTTTAATTAGAAGAACTGAGGCCTCAAACCTCGGTCTCATTAAATCTTGTTTTTAATTACCATATCGATTAAAATCGACAATTTTCAATAAAATTTTGCGTTTCTTTTTTAAAGGAAACGAAATTTTCCGTCCACTATCTTGACTAGAATTTAAATTCCAAGTAAATAATTTTAATCGGGACTTATCGTAATTAGTTTCCAAAGTTTTAATCTGGTTTGTTCAAGATCTCTTTTGGTAGAGATATAGTGTGCAACAAACAATTTTATCACAACGATGGAATTATTGAAAGTTTCAAGTTTTTAATTAAGTCAACGATAACAGCCCCAACGATAATAATCAATACGAACAAGTTTGGTAATAAATTTTGCAATTGTTGAAGCACTGAGAAATATTGTCGGCGAACCTGCGAATATCATCAATCAGATATCGTCTTATTTTACATTATTTTTTTAAAGCTTTCCACTGTCAGCTTAGGTTGGTGCTTTATAACAGCAGGTATGTGAAAGTGGCATTGTGAATTGTTGGAAAATATGAGAGTTAATAGCGTTCATGGGGGTATTTTCACCGGGAAAGTGGAGCAGAAGAATCGTAATTCAATTTTAAAGGAAATTATTTAACTTTTCAACAAACGATTATACAGTGAACGATAGTTGAATAGATTATTTAATTGATTCGAATAAAAATATCGTGATTTATACCATCTACAGTCGGTTGTAATTTGTAAATAACAACGATTATCAACCTGCCCAATTCGTGTATCGATTTTTCTATTTACACACAAATAGACAAATAGATAAATAGACAGGTAGATAGGCAGCATTTACAGGAAAATCGACCAACATACATATAGCTTTGTTGTTGTATTAACAAACAAATAAAAGAAATTACAGATAGTTGAGTCAATTGAATTGTATCATCTACAATGAGATACAATCAATTTGATTAGAATGGTTAGAATCAACAAATCCTCCACATCGTGTTGACTCTATACATAGTCAATTGATTTCTCTGTTGTGTGGTCAGTTCCAGGTCTGCACAGTTGACGTTTACATCAATCAATCGAACCGTACAAGACTCCGTTCGGTGTGCAATTTGACATTTATTACTTAATCGATCAATAATTCTACAGATGTTACAGCAAAAGAAGCGGAAATCGATCTTTTAGATTTGCCTTGATGGAACGGAAATAGAAACGAAAATGAATTAACAAATATAAAAAATCGTGGAGTAGGAACATAATTTATTCCTACATTTTTTGGGAAACTGGAAGTCTTCTGGGAGATTCTAAAAGCACTTTCAATTTGCGATATTCTGTTCAGAGCTGTATCAATTTTCCGAAAAACTAACAAACGTATTGGAAAATTTCTTATATATCTGAATCTACTATAAACTGTGGAAAATCCATTAGAATCGATATTTGCTAAGTTATAGAGAAAAATATGAAAAAATTTGGAAAAAGCATGTAATGGATTTTCGCCTATAAATTAAAATTTAAAAGAATTGTTCAGAACAAAAGCACGGACATATTCCTTAAAAAGCTCTTTCTAAGGCTACTTTACTCTCCACAATGTCTTCGAAAACAAGCGAATTATCGGCTTTTTTCTAAAAAAAAACATATATCCCGAATCTTCAAGTTTTAACTAATTCGTATGTCTCTGATATTAGTAATAAAGAAACAGAAATAGCTTTCAAATTTTGCGAATAGAGAAACATTTTTAAATAATTCTTTTAATAGTGCAGAATGGCGGAGGCGCCGGGTGGAAACTAGAATCTTACAACAAATTTGTTTTTCGGTTTTCGTAACTTTTAACGACTGTAGAGAAAATCGATAGAATCATGATATACAGATGGGGAAACGTACAAGACAACATTATTGGATATTTTTGTATGCATAAAGTTTTAGCAAACTAATAATACACAATATGACAGGCCTTTGATTACAACACAGATTGTATAACCGGAATACACCAATAGTAGAAGGAAATTTTCAAGCTTCTGGCTATATCGAGGATATATTAGCTCTATTTAAAATAGAAATAACAAAGGTGGTATTTGTGGAGGACTTTCTAGATTTATAATTCATTCGAATTAAGTTGAAACCTTCAGGGCTTGTAAATTTCAATTCTGGAAAGATTGTAAAGGCGTCGGATTTTTCTCGCCGAGATACTTCTAGACAGTGTAGGAGGCGAATGAAATAATAAGAAAGAAAACAAGACAACATTATTTAATTGATATTGAAAGTCAATGTTTATTCAAGACTGATTCAACTCGATAATTTAATGAAAATCTCAATAACCGAATGAAAAACAGACCAATTTAAAACTATATTGTATTAATAATCGAAATGAATTGTAAATGATGCTGATTAACAAAATCAATCAAACAATAACCTAGGGCGAATTAACAATTCCAGTTAATCTCCGAGTATATTTTACTATTCTCATTAAATTATAAATATCACATATAGGGAAATACAAATTGAAAGGGAATTCGTGTTTGTGTATAGGTGCTACATTTTAATCTTGGAATTTATGTTAAAATTGAAACATGATTCTGTACGACACGATAAAAGCAGATGTAAACCATAGTCACAACCACAACGCCTTGAATATGTATGAGAAATTAACGGCTTAAAAGCTACCTACCCTCATCTATCCAGTATATGAATCTGTAAGTTTTATTTTTAAATTTAAAACTTTATACGAGATTCAAGTAATTCGTATCGTATTGAACCACCAACAAATCACCCCTAATCTTCCCACACAAAACTGATCTATAGTAGAGAATCAAACAGCTATACAAAACTCAGCACGTATAGAAGCGATATTTATATCTGTACGAGCCGAATACATACAAAAAAAAAAACGAAAGAAGAATAAGGTCTAAGCGCAAACTTTAGAGTTTTATCGTTTCATACCAAAACCAGGAACAAATCTCTAGAGATGCGTAACCGACATACAAAAAACACACAAAATACTTGAATTTAAACATGTTTTCGAAAAATAACAACATACCATAAATCTAAATCATCTAGTCTAATATGAGCCGGTTTAAGTAGAAAGAAATGAGCAATTCACTTCAACTATTCACATCTTGTTTAGAGACTTGTAACTTTCAAGTTTCATTTACTTGAAAGTAATCGTTGCAATGTTTACGTGTTATTGTCCGACATTGATAAATATCCCAACGAGAAAAATCACAGTTTTTAAAAACACCGGAAATATTGAATGAACCTCTACCGTTCAACAATTAAGTCGCCGATCAATTATACAACGGGTGTGCTAAATTAACACGAAAACAACCCTTGAATTAAGCAAAACTATTCTAGATCACCGTGTAGAATTTAGAAAAAATACCACAACTAAACAGGAATTGTAGCAGGAAACCGAAGGATGGTATTGCTGCGTCCTGTCTTGTAGAGTGCCGTACATCCTGTTACTTCCAAACTTCCTGGTTGCCATTCAACAAAAATGATGTTTAAATTTTTTGCCGCAGTCATCAACAATTAAATGAGAGAAGAAACAGGAAATGGCGGACTAAATTTCGCTAAGTTTAGCGTCAAAACTAGACTGGAGAATTTGCAGTATAGAAATCTTTCAATACAATTCGATTAGATTTATTCGAATTAAATCGAATGGAAAATATTTGATAGATATAGGGGGAAACGCTTTCAGTTCGATCGTTAAACTGAAAATAATCCGCATATTTTTATCATAAATCATACAAATTTAATGTCTATTGTTGTTAATAATTGAAAATATAAACACGTTATTGTTAAATATTGTGTGACAAATGGAATGATGATGGTGGAAAACGGGAGGAAAAGCGAATATAACTTGTCCTTCTGTTCGAACTGAATTGTTAACACAAAAGGCCTCGGGTGTAAATGGAGATAAGAAGAAAATATACAAGCAAATAGAAGAGTAATATGGCTATACTGTACAATACAAGGAGATAGAAGAAAATGGGAATTGATCCTAGGAGGGTGCAAATAAAGGAATTTCTTTCTCAACAGACAGAAAAATTTCACCGATCAAAACGTCTTTGTCTAATCTAACATGAAAATATTTAAGGAATTCCTTTTAGAATAAACAGATAATGAGATCTGGAAGTCAGTTAATTAAGTTTTAATGTGAAAAGAAAATGTCTGAGAATTCCACCTTTTTTCTATCCTAATTCTCTTCACAAAGGAATTCCAATGTTTAGTTGAATTGAACGAAACTGATGGCAGTAGTGAACAAACAATAAATACAGCAAACTTCCATAAGGGTAGTTTCCAATTAAACACAGATGGCGCCCCAAAATCAGAAAAATTACCCCACTGTAAGAATTGTGGGGTGAAACGATAAATTCAACGTAAATCGATGCTCGTTACCATTATTACTACTATAATTACACATATTAATTCCAATATTAAACTAGTTTAATAGCAGCAAATTTGTATTTTATCATGGATTTTATATGGGATTAAATTGGGTAAATCCAGAAGTAATAATATCGAAATTTAACGATAATTACCGCATACAAAAATATCGACTAGCATTAGTTAATCAGTTGCTTAACAACTTAATTTGAAGTTTTATTTGTGGCTTCAATCATGCAGACGATTTATGGCTTAAAGTTAAATCTTATCAGCTGAATTTGATAGCTTTTCCACGATTATTCGTTGAATCCTTTACGTTTTATTGTGTCATTCTAGTTGGAGTTTCCATAAACCTAAAACAACAAAAATTAGATTGTTAGAAGTATCGAAATATCGTTATTTTCAAATCTAAATCTTGGAAGATATTCGTTAAGTTGTAGACAGTATTTTAATGAAGATATTATCAGTAATTTCCAATAAATTCGCAATTTTTACTCCATCTTATTACTTCAAGATTTTGCAAATAAAGCCCGAAAAAGTCAAAATTAATATGAATATCACAAAATTTTGTATTTTTATACTCGTCAATTGTATTTGTGAATTATTTTTGCGAATTTTCAAGTTGAAAAACTAAGATAAACGACACTTAAATTGGGTTAGAAAACTATGGTTATGTTATTTTGACAATTTTGACAGAACAAATCAAAATCACTAATTGTAGCTCTTAAATCACAATCAGTTGTGGGGGCTGAAAATTTTAATAAAAAATTCAAAATTGTTCCATTTTCTTTATCTGATGGACAATCAAATAAAATATCTGTTTAGCTAGAATAATAAAGCCCAATTTAGCCGAATTTAGCGGAAATGTATTTTGTAATAACAGCATATTAATATAACGTTACAAAAATATTAATATAAACCATATAGCGTATATAGAATATTATTGGCAATTTTTATTAATTAGCTAGACTAAAATGACGATTGCGGAAGTTATATAATTTTTAAAATTCAAATTAGTAATTCAGTAGATTTAATGACAAGGTTATAGATGTGACATAGACAATTTGCAAATACTACACGATAAAAACGATAAAATTCTCACATTTCAACTAATTAGACAACAATTTGGATAATAAACAACATTTGTGGATGGTTATTAATTAATTTTGTGAATATTAATGATATTTTTTTTTACTTGAAATAAATGTGGCAACGATGGAATAAACTGTCAACCTCAAAAATTTTCTGACAAAAAGTATTTAAAAATGACGTCACGTTTTGTTGTATAGGTGAAAGCCGTGTGTATGTGCATATTATTGAAAAACCGTGAATTTCTCTTATCGATCAACCTTGATAAGAGGCGTTTGTCTTCTTGTCAATTATTTAAAATCTTATCAATAATAAAACGCGACTTTTATGTAAATATATCGACAAAAACCGTTTATCAACAAATCAAGTTACATGTGTAACACGATTTTTGACAGATGTTTATTGTTTTTTCACCTCATTTCATCACAGTTTAATTTAATTTAAAGATTTTGTATTAATTAGTAATCGATAAATGGACGTGTAATGAGTTTATGGTGTGATAAGAATTGCTGAGATAAGGGTAGATTTCGATTCCACTGGAGGCTTCCGGAGCCACAATGCCGAGGAAAAAATGAACGATGCTGAAAGCTTGGTCAGTATTTTTTAATTAAAATTCAATTCTATTAATTAGAAAAATCGATTGTATTGGAATTTTCTAATTTTATCAGTCTTGTAGAAAGTTCGGTGTTGATTTTTAGGTGATTGGCTTGTTTTTTTATTAGAAAAATTGAATACGATCTCCGTTAAATTATGGGAACCGATTGTGGGATATTCTCAAAACATATTGGATTAAAAAAAAGGAAATTGAGATAATAAATCATATCAAGAAAGTTTGTCGATTGTAATAGTAATGAATAATTGTGGTTTTCACGTCTTATTATAACGTTAATTATAACCATAGAACGATAGACAAGGCGTAATATATTGCGGTTTAGATTTTACGAGTATAAATTTTAGACAATTGTTATCGTTATTTCTTGGAATTCTTTCGACAATCCTCGTTTACAATTACAATTCTCTATAGATATTTCGGTGTTAGGAAATAGTTGGTACTATCATAACAATATTTATGCTTATTTATCCGATAAATATGTCTGCATTAGAACGGAACTATGTCTAGTCAAATTGAGTATTGAATTTCTATTTAATTATAATATCCTGGCGTCAATTTATCTTTATTATCATCAATATTACGGATAAATTCGACACGTGTTGAAAACTCGTTTAATTGTGTATTTGTACGAATTTTTTAGAAATTTATATTGGAATTTGTAGGAGGATCAATTTTAATTGTGCAATACATTTAGGAGAAAGTTTCGATGCGCACGAATTAAACGTCCCTATCGAATACAATTTCGAATCGCTATCAATATCGAATATAATAATAATTAAATGCTTATTGTTAAAATATCAAGAATTTTCAATGCTTTTTATTATTGATATTTGATGACTAAAGAACGGAAGAAGGAAATATAAAGATTCACAATAGGATTAGTGGCTACTAATCCAATTCTTTTATCCTCGAATTTGCCAAAATTTTATAGAAATTGATATTGGATTTTGGAAATGTACAAATTAATTGATGAGATTCAATCGAAAAATTGTATCAAAAAAGGAGTAATTTATCTCAAACAAAACAAGACATTTTAATTATGGTTTTGTTTTATAAAAATACAACTAGAGGTGTAGTTATTAGCAGCAAGTTCAGTCTTTAATTGTTTGAAAACCAATAGAATTCCATTGAAATGCTGCTGTAAAAGGTAAATCGTTTAAAGCAACAATTGAAGATAAAGTTTAAACTTCTTGATAAACCAAGAAATTAACACCTCGGTATCTATAGTGGGAATAATATCGAAGATGAGTCGTTTTTAAATCGTTTAAATTATAAAAAATAGTGTAATTTAGATAAGTTGTTTTTGAATTCTTATTTGGGACAAAATTATCAATAAGATTACTTAATTATCGTTTATATTGCGGCATCGTTTTTTTATTATTTGTGGAAAGTCCAAATTGATATGCGTTTATTGAATTGTATTTCTAATTGTTTTCTATTAATTGTTGTTTATATTAATTTATAATAATTTTTCCTATATAATTTATGTTTGTTGAAAATTGAACGAATATAATTCCGGTATTGTCGTCATTTATCATCAATACCAACGATATACGTTGTCGTCATGGACATTCTATTTATCGAGCGCTTGCGTTGAAAATCTTCAATTAAATTTTCGTAGATAGACGGCAAAGTTACAACAAACACATTTTCTGTACATTGCTCCTTTATAATATCCATAATAATAATAAAAATAACTAAAAAATAAACAAAAATTATTAATATTTAATATCCAGTGTATATGTGTTGATAGATTTATACATTGTCGATAAAATACAATGTTATTACCATCGAATTCAATTAATTTCCAACAAGAGCTTTTCGGTAATGCAAATGAAAAACCAAGTTTGTATCCATCAAGATATGATAAACAGGGCAAAACCATTAACAACCCTAATGATAATGATAATAATAGTAATAAGGAAACGATAAAAAGGGGGCGATTTCGTTTCTGTGTTTGTACAGGGCCGAAAAAATCCAATAAAAGTACTACAAAATGGTATATTAAGGTAAGTTCCCCGTTTAAATTACAACAAAATTAAAAATAAAATTTAGGGAAAAAAACAAGAAACATCCGGGTACAGATAAACAATTATCATTATTACTAATGCGTTAGTGAGAATGTAAATATTTGTTGAAAAATAGGCGAATTTCAACTAAATTAAATCAAACATTGATTCGTTTTTCTCTGGGACATGCTGTATAATTTCGTAATTATTTCCACTGTAATAGAAAACAAGTTTTATACTATTTCCTGTGTATATTGTAACAAACATTACATTTAGAAGAATTAAAATACAAAACAATGAAAAAAAATCGTATTTAATGACCTTGTACACACATGTTTTATGTTATAGTTCGTATGGTTGTTTCAAAATTAGATTCTCCATCTAATTTAATAATAATAGAGAGCTTTTATTAATTTCGTTAAGGACTAATTGTATTAAATTGTTGTATAATAGAGACTACCAAAATCTGTTTACAATAACCCAATAGAAAACTTTGGTTCTGTTTTTATAATCAACACATGTATTAATTATTTCAAAGAAAATAAGAGAATTGTTACCCGTGTTCTAGAAACGTGAATGCATCTATAATTCCCTACAGATTTTAATTATAAAGGACGTAATTTGTAATATAATAGAAAGAGAGAGATTATTGGAATTTTTTATTTTAGTCGGGAATAACTACGGTACTACGCCTTTGTCGAGAATTTTTCAAGCATGAAAAGAAGACTGTCTACACCGATAATGACAAAATTTTTTTATCAATAATTACTCAACAATTTTCTATTATTGATGCTTATATTATTGTTTATTTGTTTAATTAAAGGTCGCTTTAATTAAAAAGAGAGACGTGTCATCTCTTATGTTAATTGATCATTAATTACGTTAATAGTTTTCTCACGAAAAACTCCATTAGTGGTTTTTTTACAATGATTCATTTAGTTATCAATTGTATTTATATGAATGTTTGTTATATTTTTTCCAGCAGCCCACATGGCGATTGTGGGGCGAGGAAAAAGCTGATGGTGCTCTGTATACGGTGTATCTAAAAAAAGTCCGTTATCATCGGCCGAATAGAAGTTTATCTTCATTACATTCCGTAAAATTATCCTTTTATTATATTAACATAGTTGTTAATTATTATTTTATAGGATTCAGATGATGAAATTTCACATTTAGAATGGGAAACTGTACGTGTACGTTTCGTTAAAGCTGGTACTTTAAAGAAATTAGTTGAAGCTCTATCTACCGATGATGGTGAATTGGAAACAACTTATATTAATGTATTTCTAGCGACTTATCGGAGTTTCTCAACACCCAAAGAAGTTTTAAAATTGTTACTACAACGTTATGAGGAATTATTAGAAATACCTAAGAATGGGAAGGTTGATTTACACGAACAACACCGAAAGTAGATTCTTCTATTTTGTTATAATATTAGTTTAATTGTAAAATTTTAGGACTTTAATTTCGGCATTACATGTATGGTTAGATAGTTATCCGGAGGATTTTCGTGATCCACCAAATCATTCAACATTGAAACAATTATTGGATTTTTGTGAAGAATTCCTACCGGCTACTGAATTACATGCAAAAGTACAACATCGTTTGGAGCGTTATAATCGTGAACAACAATGTGATGGTTTATTAACAACAGCAACAACAAGTGGATTTGCTTATCGTTTAACAACACCAGGTTGGCAAATTTATAAACTACCAGATGTACCTGTACGGCATTTTGCTGAACAACTTACACGAATGGATGTTGTTAGTTTTATTGAATAATGAAGAAGATGAGTAATTAATTGTTGTTTTTTAGGATCTTTTTAAGAAATTGATACCACATCAATGTCTGGGTGCTGTATGGTCGCGCCGCGATAAATCTCGCAGTCATGAAGCAGCAACAGTATTAGCGACAATAAATCAATTTAATGCTGTATCATTTCGTGTAATATCAACAATTCTAGTCGATTTACAAATGAAACCAATTGAACGTGCACAAATTATTAATTGTTGGATTGATATAGCCCAAGAATTACGTTTAATTAAGAATTTTTCAAGTTTAAAAGCAATAATTAGTGGTCTACAATCGAATCCAATTTATCGTCTACAAAAGATCTGGTCATTATTAATTAAAGAGAAATTCGAATTATTTATGGAATTATCGAAAATTTTTAGTGAAGATAATAATCAATCAATACAACGTGAATTATTGATGAAAGAAGGTACAGCCAAATATGCAAATCAATATGGTGAAAATGATAAACAATTACAAAAAATTATACAAAAACAAAACCACCATATAGCTAATATATCATTCGGTACAATACCATATTTGGGTACATTTCTAACCGATTTAACAATGATCGATACAGCTATATCAGATTATATCAATCACGATAATGAGAATTTAATAAATTTCGATAAACGTCGTAAAGAATTCGAAGTTTTAGCACAAATTAAATTATTACAAGGCGCTGCTAATGCCTACAATTTCAATATTGATCCGAATTTCGATCGTTGGTTCGATTCAATTTTAGTATTAGATGATCGTGAGGCATATCAATTGAGTTGTCAAATTGAACCACCACCAATACAAACAACAATAATGAAAGAGAAAAAATCAACTAGTGGTCATCATAAAAACGATTCAATTGCCAGTACATCAAGTAGTAATAGTTCGCAATTTTATTATGATATTGATAGTATAACAAATTCACCAAATAATAGTTATGAACGTAATCATAAACGTTTAAATAGTCCATCACAATTATCAAATAGTAGTAGTAATTCGTCATTACCATCATTAGATATATCATTGAATAGTTCAAATAGTGGTAGTAATAATAAATTATTACAAATACCTGGACAGTATTTACAAACAAGTCCGTCACAATCATCGTCGTCTACATCACAGAAGAATAGTCCGGATTTTTATATAATTAAAGTAATTTATGAAACTGATAATGTTGAAACTGATGGTATTGTTCTTTATAAAAGTATAATGTTGAGTAATAACGAACGTACACCGCAAGTTATACGAAATGCAATGTATAAATTGGGCCTAGAAGGTAATCCGGATCGGTATACGTTAGCTCAAGTATTGCCCGATAAAGGTGAGTGTTTCTTCTAAATTTATTTGTTTTTTAAAATTGTTTTGATTGTAGAAATGGTTTTGCCACCAAATGCTAATGTTTATTATGCTGTAAATACTGCGTATAATTTAAATTTTATTCTAAGACCAAAAAAAGACAACGTTGAGAATAGCAAATCGACGAAAACAAAGTAATTGGTGCAATTTTAGAATGAAACATCTGTGATAACAACGGAAACAATAATCACAAATACTCTGCCTCTCTATTTTCGTTTAAATCGGTTGCTGAATCGCTTAGTTTCGAACAATTTTCTAATACTCTCGCTTGTTTTTAATATTGAAATTAATCAAAAATTGTGACCAATTAATGTGATTGTGTAGATTTTGTAAATTTTAATAGTCGTACTTAATACCAATTTTACTCATTTTGATTATTTTATTAGTCGTATACTTAGGTGAATTTATTTTTGTAACATCACACAATAATAGATAGTTTTATTACCGAAATTTGTATTATTATAACCGGATGCGTGTTTGTATAAAAGCGTGTGTACGCTTGTTTAGTTTAATGAGATTAGGAAAGTGTACACTCATCTCGAGCGTTCTTCTTGACGCCTCTTTTCGTCGACGAGGCCTCTCATCACCTGAAGGATCAAACACGTTCCGTGCATGAACAATAAGCAATTTACAACAGATTGCAATACAAAAGATAAACCGCATCGTTTGTTAAAACCAACCGATCGATATTCTGAATGGGCGCAATAATAATAATATTCGACCGTCTGGCTTCTATAATTCCATTTACTTCGAATACGACACAGTAATAATAATAACAAACAGGAAGAGTGGTAGGAAAAAAAATCGAAAGGTCAACTCCTATACGTTCCCTATCTGTCTCTCTCTCGATCCAGTCATTGAGAACGGTGTCCTGTTACTATATTGATTGTGACGTAACGGCGTCACGACGCAAGAACAGTATGGCGCCGCCGCCACCACCGCTACTATCAACCACCATCCGGACAATATTTATAGGAAACGTTCCGTAGTACATGGATTACACTCCGATAGAAAACATGCGCGTTTTTATAACCGCCCCCGGCGGACTTTATAAATAACCAACCCCCATATAGAAAATAAATAATTGTACAACCCCGAAAGCGCCGATGGTCGAAATATAAATAATTGTAAATAGAATTTGGGGAAATATTTGATAATTAGCGTGCTTGTTGTGTTTATACTGATGTGTTTGTGTGTGTCTGTTTGGATGAAATGTGGGTTTGGCCAGGATACTACTAACAGGACATTACAAGATTATTGAAATCGAGAAACACAATTTTAGTGATGGTGGAATCGTCGATTATCGGTTAGAAATGCAACCGTTCCTCGATTATTTCAACATATTCCCGATGGATACAAGATAACATGAAACGTTCCACTCGAATTGTACGTATGTCGACTAAATTAATAAAAATTAAACAATAATAATAATAATTTAACAACTAATAGAACACCCCCATTTAAACTACTGATAAGTCGTAAACTTTACTCGAGATTGATTGTTGATAAAGCGTCTATTTTTAATTTTCTCTATTTTTTACTCACTCTATGTACGATGAAAAAAAAAACCGAATTCTACGCATTGCGTGTTTCTATGAATCCACCTGCTTTACAAACATCACCCCATTTGTGTAAATCATTTATTGTTAATTTACGAAATTTTCACTATAAATACTTGATTGTTGGTAGTTTTTCAAATTGACACAAGGCCACGTTACAAATTGGCCGAAGGATAATTGCCGATGAAGCCTTACTGTAGTAGCCGTATTTTTATTCATTTTTTTAAGACTGATAGAGAACAACAAATAAATATTCGTGTGTTTGTGGTTGGAATAATTATGCCGCATAATACTTGCATTAATTCATCTGTGGAACATGTTTTGCATGTAATAAGCAAAACACACTGGGGGTGAGTCAGAGAGGGAGAGAGAGAGAGAAGCGAAAAAAAGCCGAGTTAATTAACATAAATCGCCAATAAAGCTCAACACTGTTGTTAGTTAGACGAGGGTGGTAATAATAGAATTGAATTTATAATTGTCATAGGGGTTGTAAGAGAGACTAGTGGAGAAAAAGAAACGGAAACATTAATAACTGGGAGATTTCTGTGTATTAACAGCTGATTATTGTTGTTATCTCAATCACGGTTTCAATATATTTTTGTGAGTATATCGGAAAACGGGGTTGTTTTTTACCGATCGATTGTAATCTCGAATAATTGAAGAATTGCTTAAAATAGCGCAACTACAATTGATTGGTTTCCCGATTTTTTCTCGTTGTTGAATTCGAAAATTTCCCGACTGGTTTTTGTTTGTTTTTCGTTTATTCCACTATTAGAATGGGGGCGAATTGATAAATCTTGCTACTGTTTCTCATTCTGATCGATTTAAGTCAGTATAGTCGCGACGCCGCCGCCGGTCAGGCGACTCTATCATTCTCATTATCAAACTTTTCCCATCAAAAACTCCAAGCCTTCTACACTGTCTGCATTTTGGTTAATTTTTCGTTTTTTTGTCTTTTTTTGGGGATTTAATTAATTATAGTTGTTGATGTGTTCGTGACGATTGCGCGCTGGCTAGAAGTAGCCCAAAAATTTTTGAAAAGGCGATGCGCAGCACCGGTGAGGAATATTCCGAATTAGCTGATTTTGGTGGTTCATATTTGGGTGGTCGTTATGGTGGCGGTTGGAGTCGTACACCAGCCCGTGGTGGTGGCAATAGATCGACTATACCAGCAGAAGCTGAAGACGTACTGGACCCGAACAGTAGTCCACGTGCCGGTGGTGGAGCACGTGGCCGTTCTGGTCTCTATTATTCACCACCGGGTACGTCCTACACAATTGTCGAACGGCCATCATCAGCGATGCACCACCATCCATCATCCAGAGATTATCAGCATTATAACGCTTCATTAACTAGTCCTAGAGGGACTTATTTGGGTTCAACTCCGAATTTCGGTACGAAAAGCGGCAGTAATAGAGAGAGTAACAATAAGAAACGACCAATATCACCAGAACAAGTACTACGATTGTTTGGTAGTAGTAGCAGTAGTGGCGGCGGTGCTGGTAGTACCGGTGCTAGCCAAACCAACCCAAAAGTGAATCCAGAACGTCCTAGAAGATCACCTGCTAGTAGCCCACCATCAACCACCCACCAAGTCACTTATCGTTCACCCACAACTTACGCACCGAGCATCCATGAATTAACTACTAGAACTGTAACGATGGTCCGTGACCCACAAGATGGTACACACGGTTTTGGTATCTGCGTTAAAGGCGGTAAAGAAGCCGGTAATTATCCTAAATCACCCCTAATTAATACAATTACAAAATTATTAAACTATAGGTGTTGGTGTTTATATTTCACGTGTAGAAGAGGGTAGTGTTGCTGAAAGGGCCGGTTTAAGACCTGGGGATTCAATATTGGAAGTTAATGGTACACCATTTACAGGCATTTCGCATGAGGAGGCGTTAAAGGTAAGACTTTCGTAAATAAGTCTCATTTGATATTCATGAGATATGTGATAGTATTCTACTATTAGAACACTAGGCGAATTTATATTCACTTGATAATAATGTTGTTTTTTTCTTGACTAATCCTGTTACTTTTTCCACTGTTGTTCACATCTGAAATGTGTTGTTTTTGCTGTCTGTATAATTAATTTATTGGAAAACGTACACAAAAAGCTACATGTGACACAATCATTTATTATTCGGTACGTTTGAAAAATTACGTTTTCATTATTTTCAACTGTGCCACATTGATTTTTGATTATTGCCCCATTTTACATAAACTACCACACGTTATTTCAACTAGACTCGATAAACAACGGAAGAAACCAAGTCAAGTCGGTTCGAGTTGAATAAATTTAGCTTCAACTGCCAGGGCCGGAGCGATAGAAAATGCCATCAAAAGTTTAAAGATAAGTTCTATTAGTTAGTAAGCCATTCGAGAGAAGATTTTACCAAGAGTTGGACCCCGTAGCTCACCACAAGGTGGTTAAAAATATTTTTTTCTACGACAGTGCGGAATGTCTTACTTTCGATGAGCCAAACCAGTGTTGAAAGTGGCACTTTACCGCACTAGTGCGGAAAATCGAACTTTCCGCACTAGTGCGGCAAAGTAACTTTTCCGCACTCTACTTTCCACACTACTTGTTCCTTACCGACAATAATTGTTTTCAAGTACAATTTTGGATTTTTCCATAAATTGTACTTGACTTGGGATTCGAACCCAAGACTAACCGTTTCGAATGTCGACTTGCTTACCACTGCGCCACTCGCGGGTCAAATTTAAATATATTAAATTGTCTTTATAACATAATTTTGACATAGACACTTGTTTATACTGTAGTCATAGTAACTCTCCTTACATTTAAAGTCAATGGTAGGTTGATAATTATTAAAAATTTTATTAGTTAGTTTTTATTTAATTTTTTTAATTATTTTCCGCGATTTTGGACTGTCGTAGAAAAAATAGTATACAATACACGGTCAGAAAGTTTCGTTGCAGAACTCGTGTGAACGTTGCAGCACTCGCTTCGCTCGTGCCGCAACGTGTTCACACTCGTTCTGCAACGATTAACTTTCTGACCTTATATTGTAATATACTATTTTTTTACAATACCGCAGCATTTTCCAATTGAACGTTTTTTGATCAACTTCTCGATGCGCTAGGGGATTCATTTTTTGCTAGAATGTTCACTGAGAAATTCTTTACCAACTAATACGAGCCGGTCCTGTAGTCTGCTATAAATCCAGCTTTATATTAGTGTACGTTTTAATTTAAGGCCTAGGCTCTATATGATCGCGTGACCGATCGCTATAATTTCCGTACGTTTATATTTGTATTAAGAAATTCGCGTTGGTCAATAGTGTCGTCGTATAAACAAATGTTCTTTGTTAATAGAAAATTTCCAGTCAAAAAATGAATATTCCAATAGAAATTGAATATTAAAAGCTAGGGTTAATGTGATTCGTGATACCTAGTTTTAGATTATTTGCTATGATTTTTTCTTGTTCTTTGAGTTGATTCTATTTTGATGATTGCGTGATAATACCGATTTTCCGATGGGTTTTTTTTTTTGTTAATAATTCACGACATTAATTTTAAATCGTTACAGTTGTAATCGGCTTAGATCTTAAAATGTAAGAAACAAAGTCGGCTGTATCGTGGTTAATGACGACAGTTGTGTTTTCGATGGCTTCAAAGATTCAGCGATCGTTAAATAGTCCTAGTTCAAGTGTGTTTTATTGCACGTACAAATTCGTTTTAAGTATAGCAACTTTACAGATAATATCAGTTTTGAGTTTAAGCGTTCACTTCCTATAATGTGTGCATGTTAAACTGTTCATTTCCCAGCGAATATGAATAATTTTTCGGATTAGCATGCAATATTGTACTGTATTACAATACATAAATACGCAGTACAAACATCAATTAACAATTCTAACGACCCTCTTGTCATTACAGATGTTGAAATCGTGCCGAAAATTAAGCATGACAGTCCGTTCGCCGAATCTACCATCATTAAACAGTTCTAATCCGTGGCAAATGCGCCAAACTTGCTCCTGGATGGATAGACACGGCCGGCCGGTATCCCCGCCACTGGAATACACCAGAGCTGGGCAAGTACCGCCACAGCGGTACGGATATGGGCGACCATCAAGCAAAGACCGAAGCATCCGGAGGGTAAATCTACAACCACCACTAAAACTCGTTTAATTCGTTTAATTGCAGGTGGATCTCTGTATCGAACCCGGCCAAAGTTTAGGGTTGATGATACGCGGCGGTGTTGAATACAATTTGGGCATTTTTATAACCGGCGTCGATAAGGATTCAGTAGCGGATCGTGCTGGATTGATGGTGAGTTTTAAACATATTCCCACTATAAATTCTACGATTCATTAAATAGTCCTGAATACAACCAGAATCAGGTCAGGATCGATTTTATTATCGGGTATCTCTATAAATATGTGCATAGGTACAAATTATGGGGCTTCTAATTCTATCCAATGATCGAGCCGGATAAGGGTGTGTTTAATTGATAGCGTACGCAAAATTAATTTGCAGGTGGGTGATCAAATTCTGGAAGTAAATGGACAATCGTTCATGGATGTGACACATGATCAAGCTGTTGCTCAATTGAAATACCATAAACGTATGTCGTTGCTTGTTCGTGATGTTGGTAAAGTTCCACATTCATGTACAGCGTATGACCGTGATTGGGACTTATGCAGTCCTGGGTAATAAGTAAACTTTGATTATTTACAATTGTTAATTGGTTGATTGGTGTAGGAGTCGTGCAGCTCAGACGACGCGAAAATGGGCGGCCGCCCATCAGATGGTCGAAGAAAAAGCTAGATGTTTATTGACACGACCCGAATTCACAACATTGTGTTATTATACGGACGAATACGCGTCAAGACATATGACCATAGATGCCTTTGTACAAGTCATGACTGAACTACTTAACACTCCTGATAAAGTATAATTGATTTGTTTCAACAATGAAAATTCTGAATTTGTTTTAATTTCAGTACACATTAATGACTGAATTAAGAGAAATTGTAGCCATCGAAGATCGTATGAGATTCGATGAATTAGTCTATAGAAGAGATCTCGAGACGGCTAGACTCAGAGACCCTAGAGATTACGATTATCGCCATTCTAGAGTAAGTCTGTAATTCATTGATTTTCAGTAATAATCGATTTTTCTATTGGATTTTAATAGAGAAAAGGCGTACCGATACCGGATGCGAACCACTCAACTCCATTCCCACCTTATCACGATGTAAGTCGATTATTTGATTATAAAAAAAAACCGTTACTTTTAATAATAACGATAGAAATTGTATGGTGCTTGTTGCTGAAATTTATCCAAAATCAAATTCTGTATGAGAGTGGTAGAGATTAACAATCGAAAGCGAAAAGACACGAGCACTCGCCAAATTGGCATCATAACTCTTTTTATATTAACACTTGTTGGAAACAATCTGGTAGAGATTATGGTGCCAGTTTCATAACAGAAATTGCCCGATTTTTATTTGAGATTTTCACCAAATTTATGGAAATACTCCAACTTTTTTTTGTTGATATTATTGAATGATCCTTACAGGAGTACGCGACTGGTTATTGTGTCGTTGAGCCTCCTCCTATTGTAAGTATTACCGATAACAATAGTAATGTTAACGAGGAGGATTATCGTTCGCCGAGCGAAGATTCGGGTTTAGGAATGGCTATTTCGGATAAAGTTCAAAGGTAAAATCGCGCTACTAAACCCTCTCATTTGAGATTTTGGTCTTTTTTGATAACTAACGGTAATTGAGTCGCGATTTTGTAGAATTCGCCCATCGAGCGCCGCTGGAAAAACGGCTTTAAACGATGAAGATCACCAAAATCAGGTGATTTGAATTTTCAATTGTCTGTTTTTTACTATTACTCTTATCATTATTATTATTATTTTGAATTGTTCTTCTCTTCTATCTTCGTAGGCTTGTAGAAACACGAAACGAAACTCGCTAATTAGTTAATTAAACGACAAATTAATAGAGATTCGTTTCTTGTTAGTGTCATTTTCTTATTTTTTAAATCTTTTTAGAGCACTGGCACCAAACATATCTCTATCATTATTGTTCTTTGATTCACTTGCACACTATCTTTGGTACCTCTCTCATACTCGATTAGATTCTTATAAATAGACAATTAGAAGCTTCTTTAACCAAAAATAAGAATTCTCACCCTATTTTTATGTTGTATTGTTGTTTCTTCCTCTAGCGATAATCGAAAAATCGGCAATTTTATAAAATTCTTGTATTATTGCAGGAGTATATGAGCGGCGAAGAGGAGAATCCACCAGGTACAAGAAGTCGGCGACATTCAAGTCCTGGCGAATCTCGAGCCGGTAGTACTACAGCTCTCCATCAACAAGACTACACAGATTCGGTAATTGGAAATTAAACACAAATTTAACTAAATTACTATCATTATATTGAATAAGACCCAATTTATCACAGTTCTATGTACAAGATTTACAAAAATTAGAGTTTTTCTTGGAAAGCTCGCCGCAATTCTTCTGTAGCTTTCATCAATTGATTACCGGTACCGCTCCTCAATTTCAAATCGTCTTGTCGGGCTGCCTCATCGAAGATGTGGTAATCTTTCGGCGGTTCTATCGGATATGAGTACCGTGAATTATTGTTGGTGTTGTTGTTGGCGAATTTCGGCCGCGGTATACGGACACGTTTAACGTCAACCAACCACGATTCCATACCTTTAAAATAAAATTGAAAAAAATCAACTTTAAAGCAGAAAAATCGTTGATAACACACAGCCAAAAGGTCAATAACGGTATTTCCTATATAACAACATCAAAACTAACAAGAAGCCAGTTTCAGAAAGGTTAATAATTTCCGGTAAACGTGACAACATCTCGGCGTGTACAATATCCAATGTATAATGATTATTATTAATTGTTAGATGGATATCTATACGGATTTTAACCCGGAAAATCGGTCAGAAGGAAACACGAAAAAACCAGTTCTAAAACACGACTAGTTAATTGAAAAATCGGTCCTTTTCCTTCTGTTCTTTTTAAACCATTCGAGATTCGAATGTGGTTCCGGGTCATGGTCAAGTCTCTTTTTTCTGGTTTTTAAAACGGCTGAAAACAATTAATCAAACAGTACTCGATGTTTTATTATTGATTCTCGTCTATCTCGCGACTGGATAAACAAGTCGAGATAAACTTGCCAATAGGTCATGCAGGTGTTTTAATTTATTATCGTTATTATCATCATGGTTAGATGCGAGAGGCGCACAAAACAAGACAAAAGTTGAATCGATTAAATTATAAGATTGTTGCGATTTATATCGAGGTGTGCGCGTCTATGTTTATTACCGACGATGATAATACAATTTCTAACAATCATAGATTGTAATTGTGATAAAGGCGGTGCGATTTTTATTTATTTATTAAAATCCGATAAAAAATGCACAATTGTGTGTATTGAAGAAAGTTGGTAATTTCCAACTTTTACTCAGCCACTTTACAACTTTCACAGACCTTGTTGTTGTTTATTTGCTGTTATTATCATCGAATTTCACCACGATTTCTGTTTAAAAACCAAAGAATCTACGAATTTTCGCAAAAATCGTGGAGACTTCAACGGCACGTCAGGCAAGAAACTCGCCTGAAAATTTAATGAAATTAAAATAACTCACTTGTTTATTGTTGTTTTGTTTCAAATCGACCAAAAAATGAATTATTGTCAATTATTGTTTGTTTATTTATCGATTCTTTTATTTCATGCTTGCTTTACAACTTACTATCATCAACTACAATGACGTACTACCGATCGCAGGACCAGGTAAACACCTTTTATTTTATGAAACATGGTTGCCACATTTGGTGGGATTTTATGTAGTTTTATAGTGAATTTGAATAGATGAAATAGTAGAATTTACAACGTTTAGTCCCCTCTTCATCCTCACTTTGTATCGTAGAATTAATAAGTACAGAAGAATTACTCACTTTTTGTGTGTTAAGTTTTAGTTAATTAGTCGACTTTTAGAGGAAGTTGTTATGAATGAGATTTAGTCACAGGACATTTATTTATAACGGTATTGTTACGATTTTAATGAATCGAATTCCCATCATTAAAATATTCGACGAAATTTTCCAATTTTTATTACGACTAGATCGAATTTTTCCATCGGTAGTCATTCATTTGCAATTTGTAATAATACAAGTGAAAGTACAAATTTCAATTTCCGCTAATCGTTTGATTTATTTATTTGTTTTATTGTACGTAAGAAAGAAGTGGTACCATTCGGTGGTACGGTTTAGTGGGCGCAATGGTACTCAACTATCAGGCAACTATGAGTTTAAAGCGGTCGTGATTCTTCGCGTGTTAAAGTACCGTCAACGAATATCTACACTTTTACACACTTATAAAGAACGCACGCTTCTTCTACTTTCATTCATGTTTTTGGTTGTCTTTTTGTTTTGTTGAGCGGTATTTAAAGGGAAAAATCATGAAAAATATTTTCCAGAGCGGTTACCTTGGCGGTCTACGTTCAAGCTTGGGCGGGTGGACGCAGAAAGTCAAGTCTTGGTATTGGGGCAGACCTCTTGTAAGTGTGTTTATAGGGCCCTTTTGACAAGCACTTATTATTCTATTAATTCCACCCCAGCATGCGGCCTTTCTCCTATCTCATTCATAAATTTTTAGCAAACGAGGCACTAATTCAACTGACACACATACCTACTATGTTAATACTGATTACTTACTCCCATTTCCGCACAATCACCCGAACGACAATAACTCAAACTTCTCACTTTAATTCGATTGTAAATAGACGAATTAACCAAATTGTCCGGTTATGGGAGGTTGATAGAATTAGAAAATGTGTGTGCCATTATTGTTGGTTTGTTTTGGGAGATTTTCAACAGACTATTGTGACTAATTGGCAATAATTAGAATCGTTTTTTCTTGATTTTTGTGAGTGTCTTGTAGTATTGTTTGAATTTGATAAATTTAAACCGTAACGGGACAAGACGAAAGGGCGTTCCTTGCAAAGGTCCGTCATTACAGTATCAAGAATTTAACTTTCATCGTCCACACAGCATGGGGCATGTTTTTCAACAAATTCTTAGGGGTTTAGGAACAATACACAAACTACACCAAATTTAGAGCTTCACTATACTCTCCAACTTCTACATCGTAGCAAATGCATGGCCCTTTGTAGTAGTTCTTTATTTTTATTTATCTAAACTTATAGATATGTGTACATATTTTATAGCAAGGTTAACAATTGCAGAATTTCTTTGAATTTACCCAACGGTATCTACTTATTTAACAGGAATTGGCCCATAAACTCTCCCGAAGTTTTGATATGAAAGATGAGCAAGCTCTTTTGGAAGGCGAAGGCGGAATGAGGCGGCACCAATCAATGCAACGCTTAGCCCGTGACGGTACCGGTACTGAAACACACCGGGAAGCCCCACGTGTCGTCCAAGACGAAGAAGGCAATTTGAGAGTTACCGTAAAGAAGACAAAACCCATCTTAGGGATCGCTATAGAGGGTGGCGCTAATACTAAACATCCCCTGCCGCGAATCATCAACATCAATGTTAGAATTTGTGATTATGCTTGATTCGTTTGATCATTTGAGGAATTTGCAGGAGAACGGTGCGGCGTACTGTGCTGGTGGTTTGGAAGTCGGCCAATTGATCCTCCAAGTGGATGGTACTAGTGTTGAAGGCCTACAACATCAAGACGTGGCTCGATTGATCGCTGAATCGTTTGCGCGTCGCGATCGGGAGGACATCGAATTCTTGGTGGTTGAAGCGAAGAAGAGCAATATGGAGCCGAAACCGACAGCTTTGATATTCTTGGAAGCTTAACATTTGCTTAGCCTCCCCCCTAGCGACCCGCCAGGGCCGAGCCAAGTCACCGACTGAATTCCTCCAACAACAACAACAATAATAAACTAGTCGAAAAAAAAATGACAAAAAGACTACTACACATATCATAAATTAATTGTATCATCATTAGCTTGGTTTTATATAGAATTAATCACGGGAACCATGCTGTAGTAGCTGGGGTGAAATCATCATTTCAATGATTTGCCTAATATTTGTTAAAATGATGATTTTACTTGTAGATAAGCGCGCAACCATTGTCAAAACTATAGGAAAACACTTTGAAAAATCACATTAATTGTTAATTGTTGTGTACAGCTTTAGTGATAATCACAAGAAACATGCTTTATGCAAAATTAAAAAAATAATAATAATAATGGTTGTGTAATGTTCGGTGACACCAAAAATTTAGCAAATTCTAGCGGGTGAGGCACTTAAATCTTATCAAACCGACCCCTAAACAGAGCTACAAATAAATGTAAATAAATACAAAAATGCAGTATTAAGAAATCAACCGAGAAAATTGGTGAGCATAGAGATATGTGCCAAAATTAGCAGCGATGGTGATTTTATAGGAATTAATAATTAAAATAACCCAAATAAACTATATATGAAAGAATCAATGTTTGCCTTCACTGCATTTTGCAAGCACTTTGTTGATTTTAAGCGCTATTGTAAATAACTAAATTATTGATAATAATAAAGTTAAATAATCCAATTCTCACACAAATATCACCAACAAACACTACCGATGCGGCTAATTTTAAAATTAGTCGACCAGTAAAATCGCTGATAGCATTTGGAGATGATGTGAATGTGCGGAATTGGGTTTGTTTATTTTTCAGTAAAACTAACGTGATCCACTTGTTTTCTATAAATCATTTTAATAAAATGAGAATTGTAGGTTGCTGATAGTTAGTGCTAAACGTAGAGCTTAAAATTGATAAATAAATAACAATAAATAAATAAATAAAAGCGTCACCGTTTATAAATAAATAGAATAAATCAACTAAAATAAATGATAATAATGAATTAACGGTAGATTTGCAACTGTTATATCTGGAAAGATGTGAAAAGCAATAATGAAAATTTCGAAAATAAAAACGGAAAGCTCGGTGTCTTTTTCGGGATATAATCGATGGAAATCTGTGTCGTTATTGTTGTTAAACAGTATTTCCATTTCCGTTTATCTTCTGTTAACTGTTATTATCATAATTATCGATTAATTGCTAAAAATTGTATGTAAATAGAACAATTAGGTGCTACATTCTCTTTATCTTTCAATTCTAAATTTTTTGATTACAATCGAAACACAGAACGTCTTGCTGAAATCGAACATTCAACGCCGATATTTTACAAGAAAATTTAATGATTTGCCTTATAAATTTCCGTTCCTGTTTTCCCTATAGAAACACAGACCGAAGCTCATCTTGTTCGATTTTATTGAGACGGTTTGTTGTTGATCTGTTAATATTGTTGTTGATGATGTGTGATTAACAAGATGAAGAAGAAAACAACACAAAAATAATGAGAATTATATCAGGGAATTATTGATGAATTTTCAAATTTAAACAATTCTAATTTACAAGAAATTAGCAGCTAATAATCCAAGACTGTAGCCATTCGATTCCATTTCTTTTATTTCAATAATAATTATCGCTGAAAACTATAATCGATAAATATCGACCAATCCAGTAGCGTGCCAATATTTACATATATTGAATAAACAAATTAACAAATAAATAAATAATTAAGAACGATTTTTGTAAAACTTTCTGATTTTCATAGCTTACCACACCGTTACACACAAAATCGAACAAAATTAATGGAAACACAGGCTTTAAAACTAAATTTTTTCGAAAAAAAATTTAAAACACTAACCCTGCATTTTTGTAACGTTTGCAATTCATTAATTCTAACAAAAATAGTAATAATAATAATAATAATAAAAATATAAACAAAACGCAAACTATGTAAATAAATTCAATTTGTTATTCTTTATTGTTGATATCTTGTTGATTTTTGTTAATTATCAGAAATGATTGATAAAATGGACGACGAGGGGATTTAAAAATAATTAAAACAAAAAATCACAATCACTATTTAATTAATTGATTAATTGATGAATTAATTCAAAAATAAATTGTTTTACACTGTTCATACGCAATTTTAATAAAGATATGAAATTTAACGCGCTTTTATTGATATTAACAATTCAAACCAGTGAGCCACTCCGGCCCTGTCTGTCGACAGCGCTACATCTAAGACACTGCGCCAACTTCACTATTAGCGACTTTGTTGCCAATATTTGTCATCTATTTAACTATTTTACAATTTAGTTGTATAGAAACTCAATTTTAGAATTTAAATATTAGATTATTAATAATGCAACAGAATTTATAAATTTAGAGCCGTGTAATTTTATAGCTTTTTTTTAGTTTAGATAATCAAGTTATAATTGTAGACTTGGCAATGTTGCGAGATTACACGCGTCAAACTGTTTTTAATATAACCTCAAAAAATTCCAGTTTATCAACGATATGCGCTCATTTTTGAATTTCTACACAAAACTTCTACTCGGTGTCGTTTTTCTCCTATTCTACAATGAATTTCTAATATATTATATTGTATTAAAAGACGTAAATATTATCGTTATAAAATCTAAAACTATTATTAATTCGTTGCTTTGTAGTGTGATTGGCCAGTATTAGATCCAAACAAAGAGGACCAAACTGTTAGTAAAACAGATAATGAACCGGTGAAAATCATGGTATTAGCTGATACCCATTTGTTGGGCTCCCGGCACGGTCACTGGTTTGATAAATTACGCCGTGAATGGCAAATGTATCGTGCGTTTCAAACAGCAATCAATCTACACCAGCCCGAATTGGTGTTCGTTTTAGGTGATTTAACCGATGAAGGTCTATATTGTAGTAGTACAGAATTCGATTATTATGTTCAAAGATTCTATAGTTTATTCGCAGTACCTGAAACGACACAATTGTATGTCGTTGTGGGCAACCACGATATCGGCTTCCATTACGGGTAAATGGAGAATTACCGATTTATCGCGTTATAATAGCGAAATTTTACAGGATAAGTCCGTATTTGAATCAACGTTTCGTTACAGCATTCAAATCGCCAGGTGTTCAGTTGATTTCACTCCGAGGCAATCATTTCGTGCTGATTAACAGCATGGCTTTAGAGGGTGATGGGTGTTTTCTGTGTAAACCAGCCGAACAACAGCTAACAAAAATCGAAAGTACTCTTATAAATCTTTCTAATAAAACTAAAAACCACTAATTTGATCTTATTAAAGATATCTTGCGGTGTTCTCGGGGTAATACCGGCGAAATTTGCGACCCAAGACGCAAATTAGGAGTTTACAGCCGCCCGATTTTGATGCAACATTTTCCTTTATATCGACAATCCGATATGGAATGTAACGATTTCGATGCGGCCCCATTGCCGATCAAACAGGAACGTTTCCGGGAACGTTGGGAATGTTTAAGTCAAGAGGCTACGAATCAATTATTGCAACAAATTAAGCCACGATTGGTTCTAAGTGGGCATACTCATCATGGTTGTACAAGACAACTACCAACTGGGGACGGTATCGAGATTACATTACCCAGTTTTAGTTGGCGCAATAAAAGGAACCCTAATTATGGTCTTGTAAATTGTTTTGAACTCGTTTATTGAGTGGTTTTTATTGATTTGCGTTGATTGTAGGGTGTCATCACGCCGAATAATTACGCTTTTCGTAAATGCGAGATGCCAAATGAAAATACAGTAATTAGTTTGTATATTTTCGGTGTTTGTTTATTATTAATTTGGATAATTTATGGATTATTAACGAGACGGAATAAATACAAGTGGCGTTGACGTAAGTGCGTTTCTTTTAACTTTGCATGTGCCAAATAAAATTTTATACAAGACATAATCTTGTTATTTTTATAGATTTTCAATCGATAGGTTTCGTGTGGTTTGGATTTCTAAACTGAATATCGTATTCTCGCTTTCAATTTCAAGGTGTTATGGTGGTTTTTTCGAATTGTTTGACGTAATTATTGACGGTTTTTTCGTTATCAGATTGCTTAATTTCACATGCGAATCGAGCTTTATCGCAGCAAACAATTACAATAACAATTGTCGAAAATAAAAATTTTGCAGAACGATAATTGTTACTACCTTAATGTATTATCAAAAAATTTCTTTATTTATTTTTTTATTAATGTTGTGTCACTGTAAATTGTTGATTCTTTTAACATTGGAATAATTGGGCGGAATCTTACAGTAATCAAACTTTTATTATCGCATGTCCAAAACTATGCTATGGAGATATGGGCGTCCAAAAATGTTTATCCTACAATCAAAATACAACTGTAGGACAAAGATTTTTGGACGCTCGTGTCTCCATGGCAAAGTTTTTTTTGATATGTGATAAAAGTTTGTTTACTTTATCAATTTTGTCGTTATCTATCTATTAATTGGCGGTTATTATCACTGGTTATGGTATTTAATTCGACCTAATTTGCTTTAGGGAAAGAAACCTTTCCAAGTCTATTGGAAATATGATATAATTTTCAATGTAATATTTCCTGGTGGGATTCGTTTTTCTTGTAATTCTATTAGGATTTTTACAAAATTCCAAAACTAATCCATTAATTAATTATTTAATTAAAAAAAATGAGTTTTCAACATGTTTGTTATCAAATAACTTTGGTTTATTTATAAAAAAAGGAGAACAACTACGATTTTTTTTAATTAATCATGATTTATTTATTTAGGATAAATTAAATACTGATTCTACACTATTAGATAAATAAATTGAATTAAAATAAATTAATAGAAATACTGAACTCTTATCGGATAGAAACAAAAAGCAGTTGATCTTTCCAAATTGACTCCTGCAAAAGCTATTCGGGAATCTCGCTCAAACGGTAACCGCCCGGTTTACGGAAAATACGCTCTTGCAACGGCAATTCACCGATTAAGAACCGCTCCAAGGCCCTAATGGCTTGTTTACTGTGGCCCGTTCCGCGGAATGCCACACTAGCGTCCCGTCCAGCATACTCCAGAAGGATGTCGCCACCGCCTGGATGCTGCAATTCCACAATTATTAAAATTTTCACTCTTTTTGAAGGATCGATCTTACCTCGTCGAGGAAGTCGGTGATGTCGTAGACGCGATCGTAGATGATTATCCAGCAGTCCTTTTCGCTGTCATGCCAGGAGACTTCATCTAGCGTGATGATGCGCTCGGTGGGGTTGGTGCAGGTTGCGAAAACCTCTTGGCCACTTAACACTTGAGTAACTTGAGTCATTTTTCGGTTTTTTTTATCGATTTGCGTTCGGATAGACACTGATAACGCTGTTAGAACTGAACGAATGGAGTCTCCGGCTTGCAGCCGCAATTTAAATAGTACGCCGACCTATACAACTTACTATCTAGCGTCATGATGAAAGAGTTTCATTGCGTTACACATATGGTGAATGAAGCAATTTTTTGTGTTAATTACAACTAAAATTTGCAATAATTTCGATCGTGTTGTATTGACAAACAAAATATTATTAACGATTATAAAAACAAAGATATCTATTTCTATTTTTATGATCTGCGTTACTAAGAATACGATTGGAATTTGAGTAAGGTTGGCAATTTTGTAATGCAAATTACGCGTGCAGTATTTCACAATTATAGATACTGCGACGTACAAAATTGAATCTACTAAGAAAATCTGTGTAACAACCTTGAATTTAGACAAAACTTTATTCAAACTAAATCATATATTTGATAATTTTAAGTACATAAATTACAATAATACTTTAACCGTGATAGAAAACGTATCATCATCGATATTGATTACAATATTAAAACTCTCACTACTCCTCGGCATCTTCCTCAATTTCAAACCGATAAAGACATTCTGATTGGCTGCAATTCGTCCAGATTTCGGCTCAATATCCAACTCATTAAATGTTGAAACAATCTCGAAATCAATCGATTTATTAATTGAAGCAATCACGATAATATCGGAGATTTTCTGTCGTGTTAAAATAATAATATTCGGTTCAATTTTCCAAGATTTTCGATCAACATCAAAGAATTGCGTATTATTATCTGTATCAATACCAGCAAATGAATGGAATGTTATAGTGTGATCATTTAAATCGCTAATAATCGTCGAATCACAATCATTCTCTAAAATAATCGTAATCTCTTGTCGATTCAAATTCGTTAATAATCTCTCCAAATATTGTACAGATTCTTTTAATTGTTTTACATCGTTTGGTATTGATTCGTTTGGGAATTGTTCGTGTAATTGTTGACATAACGAATCTAATTGTTGATTATTCTCTAATAATTTACGGCATAATCGTCGAATTCGACCACGATTCACTTCAGTGCCTGTAATTAATGTAATTACACCTAAATCGATAACGAATTGTTGACAATTTTTAATGAATCGTACATCTTGTTTTGTTAATTGGAAGACAATTTCAATGATTTGTTCTTGTTGTGGCAATAATACCAATTTCTTCGGTTTTATATCGATTTTTGTAAATTTATAAATTGTTTTCAATTGGAAATTACATAAGGCGAAACAGGCGAGATTTCCGTTATTTTTCAACAAGAAATTCTGCTTGAATTCCTGTCGATTATCGTCAATATCGCCGATATTACCTAACGATATTAGAAATTTCCCTGATGCATCTTTAAACGTATTAGCAATCGATACAAATCCACAACCACCATAGCCGTACAATTTAATCGATTGTTTAGAGGTTTGTTCATGTGCTAAATCGATTGATTGGAAATTGATTTCATCGAAACAAGCGCCGATATTTAACGGTGTAAATCGTACCGATATTGTTCTTGCTTCATACGAATGTAAATATAATTTAATTATTGAACGATATTCAAAATCTGAAGTTTCTTTGATTTTAAATACTGGTCCCGATAGGGATAATTGTATCCGCAATTTACTTCCAGATTTGTTGCGTATAGTGAATTGTTGTGAAAAATCTTTACCGATTTTAACACAATCCCAAATTAATTCACGATTTGTTGTCTCTATCGGTAATTTACCATTCGGTAATTGACTTAAACTACTCGAACTACGTAGAGTTTCCGAATTCGGTGATTCTATCCGTACATTTCTATTATTATCGGCTATTTCAATCATATTATTATCAATATTCTCTTTCTCTTCAACTTCACTAAAATTCTTCGATTTAATTTTCGGTTTATTCAACATATCCAACGCTTTACTTGGTGTTGTTTGGGTTTCAGTTAGGATTTGTTTAATTTTCGAAATACTCCAACTATCATTATTATCATCATCATTTTTTGTTGTTGTTAGATCGATTAGCGGTACAGGTTTGTGTTGTTTTGTTGGACTTTTCGCTAGAATTTCGCCTAAATTGTCGGATTTCTTTTGAAAGAACACCCCCATCGATACTTTACTATTAATTGAAAAATCAGTTGTTATATCTTTATGTTCTAATATCGGTAATGAATTCTGATTATTCCATTCGATTTCATCGTTTTGCAGTTGTGACATCATCTCTTCAGCTGGTTTAAAATAATCCAACGACATTGTCTTTTGGAATTCTTTAGCGAAATCATCGAGACTTAAACGTCTATCTTCTGTTGATAATAAATTTGATAATCTAGCCATTGCTTCGCCTAAATTCCCACTTCTACCAACTGAACTCGCTCGATTTGTTGTTGTTGTTGAACTAAAACGTTCATCTTGTTTTGCTAATAAAGTTGATAATCTGGTCAATGCTTCGTCTAAATTTTTAGACGCACAACTCTTTCGATTTGTTGTTGTTGTTATTGAATTGTAACGATTGTCTTGTTTGGCTAATAAAGCTGATAATTTGGTCAATGCTTCGTCCAAACTGCCGCTATTAGCCACTGAACCTTCCCCATTTGTTGTTATATTGGAACATTTCGGTGTTGATGTCGATTTGATTGATTGTTTAGAGAACACCAAATCGCTCTCATTGATTGTACTGGCAGACCTCTCAACTGTATCACCATTCGGATCGATTGTTGTAAAATTCGTTGTAGGTCTTAAATATTTCGACGGCAGACCCATATCTGATAATAAATTACGAGTTTTCTCAGTAGTTTGATAACTTAAACGATCCGGGATTAAATCTAGATCATCACTTTTTATCGATATTATGCCAAATGAACTATCTAAACATAGATCGGCCGATTTCTTCTTTGTTGTAGTCGATGAAGAGATGGGTTTTGGGGTTGATAACAGTGTTAACTCGTTGATACTCTTATCAGTCTTCTTAGCCATGCTTGCCTATAAAAATCCATCAAATTTTAATAAAATTATTAATTTTGTTTGAATTAACTTACAATACGGACGGAATGTTGGTTGTTGTTGATTTTCTCTTGGAAAATTCACGTTTTAAAATTAAAATTCACGAAAATTAGAAAACAAACATCGATACATAAATGACAGTTACAATTTTTGAATTCATAAATGTCAACAATGTCAAATTACTACCAACAGGTGAAAACAAAAATTCTCAAATTTGTGGTATGGACGCATGCTTTACGTTTCTAGAAAGTAACGATAACTGTTGGGAAAAACACATCAGATTGAAATTGTTTCAATAACTTTATTTCTTAATGTATACGACTAAAATAAAATTAGATAGAAAATAATTTTTTGTTTCGTAGAATTTCCAGGTATTTGTTTAATTTGGTTTCATCTGCGCGCTCCAAATATGTATTTTGTGTTGTATACTCTACCGCAAATCCAATTTCACAAAACCAACTTAGCAATTGATATTTTGAAAGCCGACAAATTTAACTAATATTTTATTCAGTACAATCAAAGCGATTTAAATTTAATTTTTGTCAAATAAGACTTGATATTGTCATTAATTTTCTGTAATGTCATCTTAAAAGTTCCACCACCGTTGATAAAATCAACACCCGGATTCACCATGTTTCGATAAGCAGTGATTATACTGAAAAAAAAGCAAATTATTATTACAATTCTTTAAACAAATACTAGAATTACTTATTCCGGAAAGTTTCGGAAGCCTTCAATAATTCCTCTTGTGTTGTGCTCGATGTCCGTCTTGACAATCGGCTTAGTCTTATTGGTTCTTCAACATGCAAAAATATAACACGATCGGGTTTCAAAAGATCACCAGGCCATTCATAGAACTGGTCACCTTTCGGTGGTAATTGTATTTGATTGGGATAATCGTTGACTTTTTGGGCAATCTCAAAGGCACACGTTGAATGCCAATAACGATCCATTACAACTGGTGATTTGTTTAGAATCACTGCCACTTCCAAGGCTGCAATATAATTGCCCAAGGCATAATAGGCTTGTCGTAATAGTGGGTGATCATCGAATAATGAACGTATTGGCTTTATTGATGCTGGCGGTGTTGACCAACATTGGGCATTTATTTTGTTTGCCAATTTTTTACCATTTGTTGATTTACCGCAACCATCTAAACCTTCCAGAACAATCAACGGGAAATTACGTTCGATTGTGGTTGTTTTATACACATTTAAAGCGTCATTGTAGGTTTGTATCAGCTGATTAACACCATCCGGACTTGCATCCTAATTTACGAATAATTAAAGTTGATTTATTTTACATTAGAAACAATAACTCACTTTATTTTTGTTGAGAAAATCTAAAACAGATTCTACACTGCGGTAAACAATTGGGCGTGCCATTGTACTATAAAATCGCAACTTGTCAATCATGAGTCATCAATAGAGGATTAATCAAGGACTTCCCCTAAACACCAGTGCTGTACAATCATTCCTACAAAAGCACCAAATGCACACCATAGACTATACATTCAAGTTGAAAACATAACGAATAATTTCACATGCTCGACTTATAGTTGTAATTATTAAGTAATAATTTAAATGATTTAAAATTAGTAAAAAATAATAATAAAAAGGCGATAATGCAGATACCTGTAACGCCGCTTAAAATTTTGATAAAAATTCTAATACGATAAATAAAAATAGAAAATTCGTAACAAATTAAAAACATCAATTAAAACCGTAAACTTACACAATTTTGTAATTTTAAAACACCAGAATTACCGTTTCTTCTGATAATAAATGCAATGAAGTCAACATAACCTCAATCAACTCGATGAAGGGGTACGAATACGTCGGTGGTACGAATAGAAATCAAAAATATCGAAACGGTTCGTTTAGAAAATATTATCATTATTAGACAATATAATCGCTAAATAAACATATTCAATATTAATCATCATTGTTTTATGTATAAATTTACGTTAATTATTAAAATTTTTGAATAAAATCGGCCTGTTTTGTTGGGACACCCAATATTTTATGACATGTCACACGTTTACCGGCAAGAGTTCATAATACGTATCTAGAGTAACCACTACTTACCATAACATTGTCTTGTTGTCAAGTTGAGCAAGATGGCGCAGCTTCTACCAGTTGCTTGTAAATTTTTATTTTGATTAGATTGAAAATCATTACAACTATTGTATATTTGAGCTCATTATTGAATTTGTATCATTTCTGATGGTTTTTAAAAATATTTTGTAAAGATTTAAAAAATACAAGTAGACATGTTGGCAACAAGGCTCGGTCAAATTGGATACCACAACGTGATTATGGTTATGTAGGTGAAATGTGTGTGCTATATTTTTATATTGGTTTGTATATCTATATATATAAACGCCGATACGTCAAATTTGAAAATTGTCAAAAATTGAGGTTGTGTTGTTTTTAACCTCAAAAACACAATTGTTTTGTACAATATAACTTTGGTTTCTATTTAAAAACTCACGAGTTTTCAAATAAATGGAAGAAAATCTCGATAATATTATTTATATAAAAAATCTAATTGGGAAACGTGTTTGTATTGAAACTGTCGATGGAATCAAACATGAAGGTATTGTCTACGTTGTGGATCCGATTTATAAGACGGTTGTTTTAGTTGATGCAATTGAAGATGTCATCGAGATTATCATGAAGAAATCTGTAAAGAGTCTAGATGTCGTTTCACAACTTGTCAAGGAAGAATTTGCAACGAGCCAACAACGTTTAGATGCTGGGACAGAGGCAGCGAAAGAACGTTTAGTAAAGTGGTTGAAACACATGTTTATTAACGTGGAAATTGGCGAGAATCGGTTAAAAGTCGACCAACATGTAATAATTGAATCGCCGTATACTGCCAACGATTGTTGCTGTGAAAACACCATCGTTTTGGACAGGATTAGGAATATAATTGACCAAATGCCGGTGCATTTCCAATAAAAATCTTTATTTATAATAATAGAATCCAAGCAATAGATTTTTGTATATGTGTATAGCGCATTTTCTCCATTTTACCAAGCAGCAAAACTAATGCTCGTCTCGCTAATCTTCCCAACTGGTTGATTGCCCTTGGTTGCGATATCAATTTGGTCGAATGTGTCCAAAAAATATTCGATTTTCTCCAATAAATTCGTCGCAACCACCGCAAATTCCTCCCAAATCAGATACTCTTGAGTCATATAAATATCGTTATCGTTACTACTACAATCATCAGTTATACCGAATAATTTCTCCTCATCCAAACAATCGGCTAGGATTATCAACAATTGTTGTATCTCACTGTCGGGTATCAATTCGTATAAATCAACGGTATCAATCGAGTAATTCCAAATGGCCTGACATATCAACATGGCTAATGTCCAGTCTTGATTGCTGTGTTGTTTTAATGTACGGACGAGTTTCTTTATGCCGTTGGTGCGTTTGAATTGTTTGCGTGATTCATTCTCCGACATTAGATTTATAAATACACCGATTGTTGTTTTCAGTAAGGTTATATCGTTTCGATCTAAATTATTCAATAATAATTGGAAAATTTCTGTATCGTTTATATAAGCACGTGTTAGATTTGATCGTGATAGATTACCGAGAATACGCATTGTTTCAATTATTAATTCGTTGTTGTTGTTGGTATTATCGATTTTCAAAAATTCTACAATACCGTCGCAGATTTCAATCTGTTTTATATGGAAAATATCATTCTCATTCATATTAATTGTGTAATAATAAGTCAAATTGTTTAACGTACTCAGTATTGATAGCACTAGTTCGTTATTCTTTTTAAATGGATTACTAATCAATACTTTTAGAAATTCATCAATTAATTGCCGACCGTAAATATCGTTCACTAATTTACCAATTTCCGGATTTATTACAATATTGGCGATGATGCGAATAATTTTTATCATTACATCCTCCGGATTATTACTATTGTTATTGTTGTTATTATTTGTAATTACACCATCATCCGATTTCAACGAGCATAATTTCAGCGTGCGCTCCAGATAGATTTTCCACAAGTCGATTAGGCTGTTCATTGAATTCTTTTCCTGGTAGAACTGAAATGAAAGCCAGAATTTCGTTGTTCGTTTTAAATAAATGCAGTTTTTAATGAAATATCCCGGCGCATCCACCATTTTACACTTTGACTATTTTAATAATAAATACTTACCTTAACTCGTGTATTATCAATTTTCGCAACAATATTCCCCAACGTGTACGCTAATCGTACAATAATCTCTTCATTACCTGGATAACGCGTAAATAATCCAATGAAAATCTTATAAACGTTCTTGTATTCGATTAGAATATCACAACAACAATCGTTCGTTGATATTATACTGGAAAATATTTGAAATTAATTAATTTAAACGATTAGTAGAATTAATTACCTGAATATCCTCGAAATGTTCCCAACAATATCCAAATCCGTTATGAATAATTCCAACGATTGACACAATTGTTGAATTGCCCCCGAATTAATGAAACTCTCATAAATTTCATTATCGGCAACGATATTCCTTAAAGCTCCCGTTAATTGGTACAAGGCATGATTTGTATTATCGGACATTTGCGGCATTTTATCCAATTTCTTAAAATTAACCAAATTACCACAATTATTAATTGTCCAATAAAACTTACAGCATTATTTATGAGTTTAATGTGAAGAATCATCAATTGTAAAACGCCCAATGATAGGAATTTCTCTAATAATTTCGTATTCATGGTTAGGAATTTGATAGCACCATAGCCGTAAATACAGGCTTCGGTATCATCGAATGGACTCGATCTACCTAAAGCGTCCAAGAATAATTCCAAAATATTCTTGCGGAAGAACAGGTGGTCGTTTCGTTCGTTTTTTGCAACTTTGAAGATTAGTTTACAAACTCCATTTAGATTATTACCAGTCACTTTCAACTAGAATAGGCAATCTAATCAATGCTAATAAAAGCGATGAAAACAACCTACCCCTAAAATAATGCGGGCTATATTCAATAGAAGATTCTCATTTTGCGACTCGACGAATTTGTATAGAGTCTTCAATACGAAAATCTTCGTTTTCGAGTTGATTTTCGCCGATAATAAATTCTCTTTTTCCATAAACTCGTACAATTCTTCCAGTAATTTAACAACACTCTCTTCAATCACTTTATTCTGTTCGTTATTATTGTAGTTGATTTGATTGAGATCGTTTAGAATTTGATCGAGATTTCGATCGATACGTTCGTTATTGGCTAAAATTGATTTGTTTTGTACAATATTATGCTCAAATTCTTGATTAAAATAACCTGTTTTTGTAAATAAAGTTTGTGAATTTTCTATAATCAATTTATTATCGAAGATCTTGTTTAAATTTTGCGGCCCTAACAGTAAACATTTCGATAGATTTTGGTGTTTCGTTGATGGATATCCGAACGGTGATCGATTATTATTATTATTATTATTATTAAAATCGTCGTTATCGTAGAAATCGGTTCGTTCTTGTGGTGAACTGAAAGCCTTGCGCGGCTCAAATTCCGCCGGTTCTCGCTCTTCCGGCACTACAATCAATTAATTCATTAATTAAATAATTGATGCAAAGGTGTGGCGGTATCTTACAATTATCTAACGATGTTGCGGTATTTTTGAGTAATTTCCGCTTTTGTTGTACCGATTTTATGTGATCAATGGATGGTAATTTGATTCTTTGTGGTAGCTCCTTGAGGCCGATGTTGAAGATTTTCGAATTCGTTTGTAGTCCACCTAGGGAATTTGAACGTTGTTTTTTGATTTCGACATTCGTGGGGGTTGATTCCGTTTCCGCTTGTAAATAGCGTAAACTGAAAATGTTCCGTTATTGTTGAATATTGGGGCAATTATCGGTGCTTCACCTTTGATTCTTCGATAAAATCTTAGGTGAATGACTCGTATATTTCTACATATTTACATACATGCAAGTAGAAAATTATAAAACATTCATCTATTGTGTAGCTATATTCATTATTTTTTTGTCATAAATTCATTGTACTAGTATTGATTTTTTTCATAGATCAGTGCCTCTCAAATTGTCTTTTCAGTTTCAATTTCAGCATAGGAATTCTTTTTCTTGGTAAAAATAAGAACAAAAAGCTTAGAATTGCTCCTTGGTATTATTTTGGCAACAATTTAAACGAAATCTATGTAATCTTTGCGGATTTGTAAGGGGATCTCTGAAAATGCTAAACTGACAATGAGACAAGTCAATATCACTTTCAACTTTACGAGTATCTTTGAGTCATTCTTAGTTGCTTTATGCCTGTGACTAATTGATATAAATCGCGATATTGCCCAAAACAAGGGTCAAATTCTTGATCAAATGTTCGCTGAGAATCCACTTACAAATGCTCAAAATATTTTTTGAAAAGCTCACTAATATCCTTAAACTTCTTAAAGATTCACGTGTGTTATTAAAAAACTCTGATATTGATATTGAGATCAAATAAAACCCTCAACTGTGGCGGTATTTGGCAAAAATTTTGACTTCAATCACATCAAAGATAATCGAAAACCCTTCATCAAAACAGTTATTGTGGGACAATATCCATAAAACTTCAGTTTTAAATAATGAAAAATGTTAAAATTTCGATGGTCTGCCTCTAGTTACGCCGGCAAAATCGAACTAGATGCAGTATGAATTCAAAATAATCAAACATGTTTCTTTGAAGTCTATTTACTATAAATTCACCTGCACGATTCTATTATTTGAGAAACACTGCTCTAACTACATTGAAATTGTTAATAGATCAAAGGATTTTCATGGAAATTCAGTCGATTTTCCTGAAGATCCGTTTGCGTGTTCGTTAATTCAACGTTTTATTTATTTAGCTTGTCAAACAACTAAAGCTTTCTTTGGAAATTTCCAATTAAAATTCGTGGAAATTTCCTCGAATCGAAACTATTTATTACCTGAACGAGCTCGGCGGTCGATTCGCTTTATTTTTACTTTTGCCAAACAGGAGACGTTCTTTGTTTCTTGGCGTAAACGGCCGATGCGTTTGTAGCGGTTTTATCGAATTAGCAATAAACGGATTCTCGCCCATTTGCGATTCTTTAAACGAAAAAATTGGCAATAATTTTTGTATAATGGTAATGAAATAATTAAAATCGTACCTCGGATAGCTAGGCGAGCTTCGTTGATAATTTCTGCACTAGTTTTTCTCGGAGGCGGTTCGTAGAAGGGTTGGTTTGTTGGTTTATTTTTGGATTTTTCCATGACTTTAAAGTTCGAACATTTTTATTTTTTGAAAGGGGTTGATGTAGCGGTGGTAGTTCAACAATAACTGACTCTACTGGATAATACGCACCATTATAACAGTAGAAAATTATTGATTATTTCAGGTAGAATGCTGAGTTAATAGGGTCGAAATAAGCGAGAATATATTGTATTGTTTGTTATAAAATCAATATTTGCCATATAATCGAATTATTTCTTCAATATCGGGGAAAATAAGTGTCAGTGACACGAGACTTAGTAGACAAACAAACAGGGAAATTGTTTGACATACATTCAGCCCTCGGATTGTTTGTATTTATAAAAACACGGAAAATTTACTAATGTATATTTTCCTTTAGAATCGAATGGTTACAATTAGAAAGCTATTAGCACAACAGAGGAAAAAATTAACGATTTAGGGGAGTTTTTTTGGGCAAATTCTATTAACCTACATGCTTATTCTACGCTTCTTTTATAAGGGTAATGTGAAAAATGAAATGAAATTAAAAATAAACAATTTATTAAAAAACGTAATACATTATCGTTTCTCAAAATTGGTAACCACCTCGAACCACTGCCGTAAAGCATCACTTAAAACATTCGGTAAACTGTTAATATCCCTTAAAATTATATAAAAATTAAACGGAAACACATCCATATAATTCTCAATATTCAACAATTTTCCGTCCTTAAATACTGGCATACGAATATCTAGAATTGAATGCTTATTACTCGGATTATCGATAATTACAAATATCATAAAAATATTGGCTAGTTTCGCCCGACGTACAGCTTCCCGTACGTACAATTCACCCTCGGAGAAAACACCCCGTCCATCACTAACAATAATCAACAATTTCGCTATCAACAGATTCGATTGTATCGACGATGGTGTTTGTTGAAACATCTCCGTTACGAAATCAATCAAACGACCAATACAAGTCTTATTTTGATTGAATTGGAATTTTTGCAACAATCGACAACCGGATTTTTCGACAAATTGTTCGTTTAATTTATGCAAAATCTCGATAGTCTCCCCAAAACTAATTATCGACAACTGTCCCGATTCTAGAATTGTCAAAGCTTTCGATATTAATGCACAACTTTCAAACGTTAATTCTTTCGAATGATTATCGCACATACTTGAGGAATCATCGATTGCTAAAACAATTTGATAGTCGCGTTTCGATGGTTTCGTCCGTCTCAACCAGATTTTATCTTTACGGAATTGCGATGCAATGTACGGGATGATTTTACGTAAATTTATACGACGTCCTGTACGATAATCACCACGTAAACGACTCGATTGTGTCGGTTCTAAAATTAAACGTAATTGTTCGGCTAGATCTTGGGCTAATTGTGATGTTAACGATGTGATCTTCTGCCAAGTTGTATCAGCTTGATTATCATCCGGTGTTGTATTTCGACCATGTTGATAACTGTTGGGCCACTTCTTCACGTAGTAAATTAATCTGTTCTAATGTTAATTGTGGTCTAGTTACTGGTGTTAAATCATTGTAATTTGTGTGATGACTACTGGAATTTTCACGCGGAACATTAACAGTATCAATAATATCACCATCGATATCAATACGATCGAGATTATCGAGAATTTCACCATCTGGATGTTGTTTAGATTTCTGGCGATTCTTCTCTTTTTTATCTTTCAAATCTTCATCGATCATCTCCGGTTCTTGTGTTGGAGTCTCTACAATATCTTCATCTTCATCTTTATTATCAACAATAACATCATCTTCGTCTTTATCGTCATCATCTAAGCCGATATTTTGATTTTCGGCTTGTTCTTTTGTTGCAACATCCAATACTTGAGTTGTATCTTGTTCTTTATTAGCGTCTCGAATGTGTTGATAAATCTCCGCTTCACCTCCATCCCCATCTTCATCGTGATCTATATTTTCTTCCGATAATTCCTCGATTTTCTGATCGATAGTTTTCAATTTCTTCTTTACAGCTTCATTAATATCACCAAGACTGCGTTGCGAATCGGATTCACCAGGTTTCCGATGTTCTTTAATATCATCTTTATCATCGTATTGTCGTTTCAAATTTCGCATTTCTTGCGGTTGTGTCGTTTGTGCTTGATGGCCGTTTGTTGTATCTTCACTTTGTGCCTGACCTACGCCCTCTTGTTGTTGATTCTCTTTATCATCTTGACGTAATTCGTCGATAGGTTGATGGGATTTTTGATTTTGATTCTGATTCGATTGTGCATTATCACTCGATTCATTATTATCAACGTCCATTGCTTCTACATTATCTTCATTTGATTGTGTTTGGTCTAAACCTTCAGACATTTCCTCACGCTTATTCTCTTCGTCTTCATTCTTATCTGCAATATCTTCTTCAATTCGTTCTTCTGTATCGTTCTTATTACCATTTTCCTCATTATTCTCACTATTATCATCAGTTTCGTCAGGTTTATTTGTAATTTCTTCATCTTCACTACTATAATCTCGTTGATCGTCACGATTTTCTTCATTTTTATTATCATCTTGTTCTTCATTTTGTTCGAACGGATTATCTTCTTTCATTTTATCGATATCAAGTGGATTCTCTTCAATTTCTTCATTATTCTCTTGATTCTCAACACCATCATCCAATTGTAAATCATCGGGTAATTCCATCGGTTCCGGTTCGGGTAATTCCGGTTGATTACCATGATAAGGATCAGTTTGTTCCTCATCATATTCTGGTTCTTCTAATTCATTGATTTCTTTACGATTTTCTTCTTTTTCATTTGAAGAATTCTCATCATTCTTCTTATTATCGTCTTTATTGGTAGTTTCTTTATTTTTAGCACCCAATTGTGCTTCACCACCATCATCTTCACCACGATCACCTGTCTCTTCATCTTTATCATCATCATTTTCATCGTTATCTTCCTCTTCATCCGACCCCCAAATTTGTTGATCTAATTTCTCGGCGTCTTTTCCAGTTTCGCCCATTTGTTCATCAGCATCTTCATCTTTATCATCACTATCGTCATTATCTTCATCATCATTATCATTCTTCTCAACATCTTGTAGTTTACTATCGAAATCTGTACTCATTTCGATACCTTTATCTTCTTCTTTACAATCAGGATCATCCTGTTCTTGTTTCTCTTGACCGGCCGGTTGGGCATCGTCTAGTTGATCTTCCGATTCGATCTTATCGGAGATATCTTTCTCGCCTTGTCCATCACTTAAACCGACACCACTACCCGATTGTTGGGACTGACCACCTTCTTCGTTATCTTCGATTAAATCGCGTGGTATACAGAAACCTTTTGAAGCTAATTCGATGAAAATATTCAACAAAATTGAAGTCATCTTATTCGTGATTCGGTACGTTAAGACTTGTTGTGTTAAGAAATATTGGTAGAATAGTAAGATTTGTTCTAATAATGGTAGAATTTGTTTTATGATTTGTTTAGAATTGGAATCGGGGGTTTTATAGAATAATCTAACGATATCTTCAACTAAATCTAAAAGTTTCTTCATTTCTGTTTGTTTTAAATCGTTGTTGAGATTCGCTAAAATTTCGGTTTTTAAATGGTTTTCTTCCAACTTACAATCGGCTTCTTCCTCATCGATATTCTCAACAGTTTCTTGATCGTTTGTAGAATTTTTCACGAAATTCTGGATAATTATTAAGATTTTCTCCGATAGTCTCTCGACAAGTTTCAAGAGTTTATCTTGATTCTCTTCAACTGGAATTTCGGTAAACAATTCGGATTTTGTGTCGTTTATTTCGCATTTCAATCGACGGAGATTTTCAACGAAAGCAACTTGTTCGAATTCTACCAAAACCGCCTCAAGATTATTGGAAATATTGTTGAATTCTCTCAATAAGTTCTCCGGATCGTGTATCGGAATATAAACAAATTCTAATAAATTATGATTGAAACTCGGTATTCTATTCCGATATTTTTCTAAATAATTCAAAAGTTTCGTGGAATTATTTTGAATTTCTGTTAGACAACTATCGATACGTTTCCAATTCTCATCGGTTTTATAATCGATGAATTTCAATTCGGGTTTCAAAATTATAATTTCCGTCAATTCGACTAATTCATGTTCGGGACAAGTTTGCATTATTATTTTCAATTGTTGCACGTTTGTTATTAGATTTTTCATCGAATTTTCAATACGAATAAATTGTGCTGACTTTAAAAATTGTCGAGTTTCACACAATTCCATCATTTGGGTTGTATAATGTCGTAAATAATAGAAAATACGACTGGTTTTAATTAGATCCGATTTCTGACAATACGACAAATCCTGAAAATTGATTAGGTTAGTAAACGGTTTGATTAATAAACAGTATGTTGATAGAATAATAACGTTTTCGATGTTATCTCGTTTACCAACAAACCGCACAAACACCACAACATTACCAATAAATGTGATGAGAATCCTTGACAACGATCGATATTGTGCAATCCAAGATCGGGCGATGGTGTCTTCAAGGCTGTTGCTAGAACATCAGCTCTCATCAACGATTTCACATAATAATCCTCGCATTTCTCCCAAATCGTCAAAATTTTCTCCACTTTTTGGCTATAATCAAAGCAATTAAACCCCGAAAGCACACGAATAAAATCAACAATTACCTGTAATTTAAATGATGGAAACTTGCAGCCAGATCCAGCGGTTTTAAGAAATAATCATCAATAGTTATCCGTGTTTTATTCAAAACTAATCCGGTACGATATGACAGACCCAATTTCGATAGTTGTTTAAACAAATCGGCGAGACTTCTTTGTTTCTGTTGCAAATAATTTTTCGCCAATTTCTTCTGTTTCTCCTTACTTAATTTCGTATCAATTTCTAAATTGCGCAAATATTGGCTTGTTTCGATTATTCTCACGATAAATAAATCCAAATTTCGAATTAATTGCGGGTATTTTAATTGTGTTAAAATCTCCTTACAATACTTTCTCGATTTGTTAAAATAACGATCTAATTTCGATAAAATCGTGCGATTTTTAAACAATTCGGGTTGTAGTTTATTTTTTAACGAATCTTTAACAATATAGCTCGTTATATCCGGAATATAATGGTAGATTTTCACCGATTTCCGTTGCGGACGATCCCATATACCGTAATCGTTATTTGTAGTAAATTCGTTTAAATTTTGGAAATTCGTTAAATATTGTTGGACAGGTTGTTGTAAAATCTCTCGGTATTCACGAACGAATTTATGTAAAGTTTTGTGCGATTTATCAATAGTTTGTTTAATCGCCCAATAATTTATGTCTTTCCAACGGACGATTTTTACATAATCTTTCAATTTCTTCTCGATTGGTGTTCGTAACTCTTTGATTCTATTGGAAATATTTGTTAGAAATTGTTGGAAATAACAGTAAATATTCCATAAAATATTAACAAAAGTCTCCAATTTATCGTTGTTGAACTGTTGTTGTAAACAAACACAATGACAATGGAAGCAATAAATTAACTCTAAACGTTTCTCAAATTGGCCTAAATTCGATTGTATTATGAATTTTTGTAGACTATCAATCAATTCATTAATTTCCAATTGATTATTCTTGATTAAATAATCATCAATTAAATTGTATAAAAATAACCACCATTTTTTATAAATTGGTATATTAACCCGTTCGTACGTTAGATTTAATAGATTTTTCCATTGATTCAATTCAATTTTACGCCATTCGATTATTTGTTGTGTTAGATTGTTTGAATACTCGAATAGACTGACTTTCGAATGGGCTACTTCTTCCCACTCATTGCATTGATTCAACAAAATCTCGAAACCTGTTAAAAATCTTGATAATGGACTTGTTATTTCGAAACTGTAGATGCGTTCGATTACGGTGGAAATCTGGAAAATCACAAGAAAAATCATCAATTTGATTAGTCGTATATTATTTTGGTAAGAAGCAGCACATATAAAAGATCTATTGAGATTTCTTCGATTTTACTCGTAAAAATCGAATTTATTGGAGGCAATCTAGAGTTGTTTTCGGCCAATATAATTCAAGTAGTTGCGCCTTTTGGGATTCATAAAAAATCAAATATCCCACTTAAAAGTGCTCTGTCACCCCGTTTAAAAACCACTCGACATTTTACGAGTAAACCAACCTCTTAATTGACGGTTTGTAAGGGAGCAGCACCTGAAAAGTCCTTTGAATATGTCTAAATTGAGTCACTGAAAAATAATATGCGGACTATTTACAGCCTAACTATTTCAATACTGAAAACGCTGGACGGGGAACAATTTCCGCTCAATTTGAAAAATTCAAACTTACCGAATTCAAGGTAGGATGGTCCGGCCATTCCTTCAACAATTCCGAATTTCTCAACTTCAATTCTTCGAGGATATGGAACGACGATTTCACTTCATCAACATTGGGGTCTTTATAATAATCGTAATGTGGCGAATGTCGATTTGGGGATGAGTTTATTGCTACAATTGCAAATAATTCGAGTTATTGTTTCGATAAATTAATAGGACAACTTACCGAAACAGTTTGTATTGCTGTAATTCTCGACGAATTTCAATAAAACGTTTAAACTACCAAATAATTCTTTATCGAACGTATAATCGAGATATGGTAGAATTTTATTGGAGATCTGCCTGAAAAATCGCAATTTCTCTATGAGACTATTAACGAAATCCGGGTGGATTTTTTTATCGAATTCCGAATTCAACCATTCGGTTTTAACGAAATTTTGTATCAATAATACGTGCGTATTAACAACAAATTTCAAATCATCATCAGTGATTAAATTCGAAATTTCCAAATCGTTATCAATTTCTATATCATTGTCATCACCAACTGTTGTATCAACGAAATCTTTAAAATCTAGATCGTGATAATTCGGGAACAAATCTTTCAATTCATCTTCAATTTGCTCCTCCTCCGACTTGTCCTGACACTTTATCCTGTAAAATAATTCATAGCGGATTACAATTAAATCGGGGGCAAAATAAATAAATCTTACTTGGTTTTATACAGAGATTCGGCCTCTTGTTGTTGAATTTCACGTTCTTTCTCCTGTTGATTCCAAGCATTCACGAAGATCTTCAACAAATTATTGTAATTCCTAAACAAATCGTCATTGAAACCATCGCAGAATTTACGATGAATCAAACAATCGTTGTAGAAATCTAAAAGGCCGCATTTTAACAAACGCAAACGTTCAAATTTCGCCATTTTCCCATCGTCAGTTCTCAATAAATCATCGAGAAAATTATAGAAACGTTGACTGTTAAAACATTGGTTAATAATGAGGGTATTACCGGTTGGAAACTGTAATAAATTGGTGAATTCTTGCTGTAGACGTACACCGGAACGTTCGAAATTTCGTTGTTGGATTGTCTTCTTCAAAACGAACAAATTCAATTTTAAACCGTAGAAAAACTCACCAATATTCCCCAACAGAATTTCAATAATATCCGGATATGTTGGCGAAAATTTCAACCAATCATTCATAAGATTCTCGTAACTTTTTAAATAATTCTCATAGCGATTTCGATAATTTTCGGCCATTTCAATAGCCGAATTTTGATTCGATCCCAACAAATTCTCAAATGATTCGTTTAATCTTGTTAGCATTTCCGTAATGAAGTTTTCCGATAGAATTGTCGATAATCCGTGATTAATTACTTTGATTAGATCGTCGTACAGGATAGTTTTCGGTCGTATTGCTATGAATTTTTGTAAATTATTTAGTTTTTCTTGTAGATTTCTAATCAATAATTTCAAATATTGCAGATGTGGATGGTTTATTGTACGATCGCAATAGATTTGACTCAATAATAGTAGAGTCTGTTCGAATTCCTCGAATTCTTTTATATTCTCACTACAATATTGTTGTTTTAACGAATTTTTAACGGCCGGATCGATTATCGGCAAATATGAATTTATTATCAGTTTCACATAAGCCATTTCGATGTAAATATTACTGATAGTCCACAATTTCAAATCGTTATCGTTTAAATTCGTGTAATTATCGTAATGATTCTTACAATTGATTAAATGTTGGTTTAAATCGGTAGTTTCGAAGAATTCCCAATCGATTGATTTATTAACAGTTTCTATAAAATTCCGATAATTACCGTCAATTAATTGCCATTCATTCGTTAGATAATCGTTGGAATTCCACGTGGAGATTTGTTTGAAATTCTGCCATAATAACAAATTGATTTTTCTATGTTGTTGTTGTAATTTCTGATAATTACCGTATTTAACGACACTAGTCGAATTCAACGGAATCAATAAATTATTCAAGTGATAACACAATAACGGATTATAATCGGTTAAGACGGAATCTTCATTAAAACCGTAATAACAACCGGATTTAACGCTAGCCGAATTCGTTATATAGTTCCAATAATAATAAAACAAACGATATTGTAGTTTCTTATCGCTAGATTGACGATAATTATTAATTGTTGTAATCAAATTTAGGGGGATTGTCATAAAATCGTCAATTTCGCACAAATTTTGTCCGCTATAAAACGATTTTATGGCATTCCGTAATTTAGATTGAATAAAATAATTCATGAACGGTAACATTTCGAGTTTGTGCCGATCTATTGGTATAACTGTCGAATCGACGTCTAAATCCCCGGCGATTAGTTTCTGTCGATTATTCTCCAAAATTGCCACAATTTCAACTGGATTATTATTTCGGTGGCAGATATCGAAATTTGTGTAAATTTTTTGGTTTTTCTCGGTTTTTTCCCATAATTTCCACACTAATTTGTGGTTCAGGTAGACTGGCAAATTTTTGGAAATTCTTGTGGATTTTATTGAAGATTGTTAATTGTTTCTCTAAGATTTCCTCGCAATTTTTACGAATTTCAGCAAATTTTCCACGAATTTGTTTCGGTTTCAAAATTTCGAAAGTTCGATTAATTGAATTTTTTAAAAACCATTTACAATAAACTCGTAAATTCATTTTAATCAAATATTGTTGTTGTTTGGTTGATTTCTTTAAATCAATCGTCGTTAAATACCGTTTAAGAATAAATCTCCAATTCAATAGGTACAACAATTCGATAAATCGATCATCGTTAATTTGTTGTAAATTTTCTAGAAGAAACCGGTCGAATTGTTCGATTAAATCCAAAATTACGTTAATTAAATCGTCGGTGAAATAGTCTTGAATTTTTCCACTCCGCACCTGTATCATATAATTCCACAACGAATTCTTATTGTAATCTTCAAAAGTCTGTTTCGAAGTGAAATGCAAACGTAATAAAATTCGATTAATTTCCCCCGTCCTTGTATCGTTGGAAAACCACCGATATTCCAACGGAAAATCATTGAAATTTTCCATTTTCATTAACTCAACTATCGCTGTGGAAAGTTTCAGTAATTCACCTGAAATTTGCTGATTTACGTACAAATATCTCAGATGTAAATCATAGGAGTTTATCGCCAATGTGTAGTAATGGATTAAAAAATAACGGGAAATATTTTGTTGTTGTTGGAAAATCGGTATGAAAACACTCTGTTGTTTGATTTGCTCTAAATCGGAGAATTTCTGTAAATCGCTCGTTCTCAACGTGAAATTTCTATTGAAATTTTCCCCATTATCCCCATCGAATATTTCACGAATTTTATTCAAGAGAATCAACGGGAAATCGTTACAATTAAACTCGATTATTAGCCGTTTCTTGTAGTAGACTTCTAAAATGCATTTGTGGAATATTTGAATTTCTCGCTCTCGATTCCGTTGATTGTTCATAATTTTTAATTCTTGGCTAATTAGAGTACTAGTTCGGATAAGATCATTGATTGTCGGTTTATCGCTCAATATTAAACTCGCAATAAAATCGTGCAATTTTAATAAATTATTAATATGTTTTGCGCTATTTAAACCGGAATAGTTGATTAAACTCTTCCAATCTAAATCGTTACGATTATCGTTAGATTCAAATTCGTTGATATTATTGAGGATGAAAATTTCGACGCCACGGTTACGCATAGCGCGCGATATTTCACCATTTTTCGGATCTAAAGTGAAGAACAACCGGAAATCTCGATGCGGATAGATTTCAATCATTTTCCCGTCCTGATCAACACCACGTTCGTTTATTATCAATCGACCATTCGGTTCTAATAGTGCATTTAAACGATCTAAAACAGCAGCACTACACAAATTCACATTATCGATCAATAACCAGGAACCATCTTTTAAACACTGCAAATATCGAAAAATATTACAATTAAATTGAATAAATCGTTTTGTTTTAATTACTTTAATTAAAATTGAATCGATCCATTCAAATTTACCACCGGCATTTAATGAGCCTTCCCGTTTTATATTATCTTTCAGTATTCTAATTCGATTTCTTAAATGCGTAATTAAATTCGTTTCTTGTGATTTATCCATTGTTGTTGATAATAGAAATTGCCAAATTCGGTCTAAATTCTCTAATTTATCTAGAAAACCGTCCATCTCTTTTTGCATTGTCGTTGTCATACCATTTAATTCAACTGTAAATAAATTAACCGCTATTATACAAATTTGTTTAGGAATTGTAAACTCTACAACGACTCAACGATTCTAAATATTACGACAATACAAAATTAAATCAATATTTATAGATAATGATGAATTATGAATATTTCGAATTTAATTTATTTGTATTATTGTAATCTACACCCCTTCCATTTCCATCAATAATCAAATTTTCCAATTACAATCAACATATCTGCACAGATTAATTGTAAAATTGCACTCGCGTTTAATACAAGTGTAATCCATTAAAACACGAAATTAATTTCCACCATATTGTATACATGTACAGATAACATTCAGTAAACCGACGGTAAAGGGGTATCGTTAGGGTTGATAAGAATGATAGGATAATGATTTCGCATTGTAGGCAATTTGTGAATGTTAAGGTCTATAATTCGGTTGATTAACTGAAATTAAGTTGCACCTTTTAAACTGACAATGCCGAAATTGTCTCCCTTAAGAAGGGTTGAAACATTGATAGCAAGCATAGATCAAGTTTAGAATACGACTAGGATATAATCTCAATCACTTTAACAAACTATAGTCGTGTATTTGTAGAGTGTGGTTTCTATAAGGGTGCTTCAAAGTTTGATGCACGATTTCTCGATCATTTTTGATCAATTCAAATAATTAAGCCGTGAGTAAAAAGGGCATTTCAAGGTGCATCTAACAATGCTATAGCAAAATTTCTTAGAGATTTGTAAGGAGTTTCCAATTTGCTACACACTTTATAAATAATAATTTAAAAGAAAAAAGGAAAATAATTTATAAGGAAAAATCTAAAGTATTGTGAGAATAGTATAAGCACTAAAATTTCCTTCTGTAACTCAAAATTTCATGTGACCGTCCAAAAATAAAAACACTGCCCTTTCTATTGCCGTTTAAATTATCATCATTGATCCGTAATGAGCATTTTCCGCACGACTGCTCGTGCGGGTCCTTAAATTTATCCATTTTGTTTTCGCTATCGATTTACAGTTTACTGTTTATTTATTTATGTAGATTTGCCATTAGATTGTGTTGAAATTTTAATCGTTGATTAGTACAACGTCTATCAATAATTGACTAATTGATTTAAAAATCAATATTTTAATTTGTTTATAAATGATTTAAGAGCAAATCGGATTTGGTTCGTTGACAATATTGAAATTCTCGACATCAAATACTGACTTGATTTATATCAATCTACTATTACAGGGAAATTTTCAGTTTGTTCCGTGTTATGAATATTGAACTAACCACCAGAATCCAATCAATATTTATCAGAATTACAATAAAAAATTCCTTACCATTCGTTTCGTGTAAATCAACAGAGAATTCATGCCATTTTCTTAACAAGTTCGAAGCTGTTTCAGCATTATCTTTAACTAACTGTCTTTGAACCGTATCAAGTAGATGGTGTTCAGTTTCTTTCAGGATCTCCTCCAAATGGCGACTGTAATCAGTCTGCAACAAGAATGATGTTGATAAAAAACTGTACGACTTGTAATTAAAAAATTTTCTCACTTTCACAACTAAATACTAAAAGACATCTCCATTACAACTCCAACAAAAAACAGAATAAATTACATCGGGCTTGATTAATTAGCACAATTCGAATGGGTTCGGCTAATTGAAACTCGCCGATTGCTATCACAATTTCCATATAGAAAACGCCGACTTTTATTGCCGTAATTCCATTACCGATTTGGTAATGCGATCGTAATAAGAGCCCTAATAACTCTTATACCATTCTGTACAATTTTACCCCTATTTATATCACCTCTAATTTTATCTGCTATAACAAAAGCCAATGATAAATTAATTACGTACATTTCCCGCAAATACCGCCAATAGATTTATTCGATATGGAATTAAAATTGGTATTATTTCAATTGAATTGTTGATGGTTTTCGAAAAAATATATCTACATGAAATTTAATAAATTATCGAATCGTAAAACGACCATCCAAACGAAATGATCCATCAACTAGCAGAGGATATTATTTCTCAAGAAATAAAACCCGAATGTTATATTGCTGCGAGATAAGAGGGTGGAAAAAATTGTACCGAAATTTATCATAAAATTTACATGAGGGTTGCTGTATAAAAACCTTAATTGCCAAATAAAATCTAATTAATTAGCGACAAACTTAATTATTATAGAAAAAAATCTGTTTTTTAATCTTATAAAAGACCATCGATTAATCATCAATCTAGTTTTTGCTTCAAGTCTTCGAGTTTAGTTGGTAGTGCACAAAAAATCCTAATCCTCCCCGATTTGGGAACTTTTAAGTTTTCCTAATTGTGTAGAAAAATCGATTATTCTGGAAATTTAGAATTATTCAACATCAAAGCTGAATTAATTAACCGACCAACTAATTAATATTCAACTTTGTTGATGGAAGTTTGGGATTTTTAAACAACCACTAATTGTCTACTGAAAAAATATGCGTCTATTTTCAGGCTTCTACAGCGAATTCTTTCAGGCGTTTTATTAAGAAATCTCATTAAGAAAACGGCTCAATAATTGTTCTAAATTGATTATAAATTTGTTGGTTGAATTTTAATTGCGGTAGAGCAGAAACAGACGAGTTTTGTTGGAGATTGGCACGTCTTTATTGATTAAAACTAGCCACCAATTCACTCGATTATTGTGCATTATTGCTATTGTTCGTGTGTTGGACATCGATCATTGTACACTAGAGAAATGTTGCAGTAATAGTGATAGGTGGGTTGGTTTGTAACAGTGCTGGCCATCAATCACACAAGAATAGGGCTTGAATTCTTCCACCTACACTCGATGATTCCCATCTTATTGTCTAACTAGAGTGTGTATTTGTTCAAAATATAATCCACTATAGAGTGTGTGTACAAAAACTCGAGCGGGCTCTAATCAATTTTAAGGGTAGATTTTTTATTGTAGGTAGGTACTCCATATTGACTGTCTCTACCATATATTCTGATAATCACCAACAGTATTCGAACGTAATCTCGACCTTCTGTTGGGTGTTGAACTGTGATTAAACTTGTTATCAATTTGATTTAATAACAGAAAATTCCAGCAAGTTTATTAACGTTAATGTCCGTTTTTTTCCCTGTTGTTCGGTGGAAATGAGTTCGAACTTGTTTCGAGTTAAATCGAGGCCAGAAACTTTCAGTTCTCGTATAAAATGGCAAAACTACCGTTAAATCTATCCCCGTCTGTCTTTATTTTTAATGCTCGCCATCTATTTGCACGTATGGATTTGTATGGCGGAATCTAAAGGGATGAATTTGATAAATTTGTTTTGGTCTAGTATTTTTTGTCAAACTTATAACTTGAACAATAGTTGGAATCATAAGAAAGATAGATGAAAGAAAAGGAAAAATCTCAACTGAGTTCTACTTTATTATTACTAATGCTACTATTATGAACGAGACGGCAATTTTTCCGGATTTGCTTTTATCATTGCCTTTATTCATAATTGAATCGCTAGAACGGATCAAATTTTCTCTCTCAAAGAGCGTAGAAATTGCAGTTTAAACTAATCATTTACTAGCCGATGGAATATCATCCACCCCTCATCTTGTAACCGTCCATTTATCATTAACCAGTACACAATTCGCTTTTTCCGTATTTTGCCACCTTCATCATGTTTATATTGCGTTGTTTTCTTACTCAGTAACAGACAAAATTACATGTGTCATTTTATAAACTAGAAAGCTTGTATTCTACTTGACAACAATAAATTTTTATCACGTTCCTGGCCGATGCTTCTCTAAACGTAATAATTTTTTATTCTCGCATCGTCGTCGGCGTTATCATCGCCGTCATCTTACTGTTTCTAAGAAAAGATCCACTTCTTTATTTAATACATCTGTTGTTATCGTCGCTACAACCATTCAAGATTGCCTCTTATTTCCGGTTTTATTATAAAATTTAATTGTAACACAACTGGATAATTTAATTCCGGAAATAAAGAATTTATACAGTAGAACGCCAAACTAACATTATATAATAGCTACAGATTCTCCAAAACTAATCCTAACTGATAAACTAAGTGGAAAAACAATGAATTTGTATTAATCGCCACAGGATAGGAACGTTTCCTGAAACTTTCTCTAATCAGAAAGCTGTCGATTAATTTCCTGCAACTTTGCGCGTATAAAAAACAAATCGATTTTCTCATCTTTCGAAAACTTTATGCCCGTTTTCAGCCATAAAATTGCACAACTTTTAATCGTTATAGGAATTGTGGACGAATTTATTCAATCTCCTCCAAGTTTAAGCGGTTGACGAAAACGGTAACAAGCAATCAAAATCGTTTGAAAGTTTCGGCTTTAATCTGTATTTTGACTCGACTAATAATAGAAAAGGTGGATGTGCCTGATTGATATTAATTTCAACAAGATTCGATGAATTGACTAAAACTTCCGCTAATCAGAAGTCTATTCATCAATAATCTGTTATGGCACAATATTCATTTCAAACTTTATGATTCTATATTTTCGCTTATAGTGGAAAATTTCAGCGATCGATTTTGTAGATTTACTCTTCTTGAACACTCATTTTACTCATTTACATTTGATTCTATTACAGATAAGGATGGAGATTATCTAAAATTGGGTGCGCCTGAGTTTACGTTGACTAATTGTAGAATTATGCAAGTATCTAGACGATATGTAATCAACAACTTCGTATTTCAAAGTGAGAAAGCTGAGTTTGATTTTCTGTAGAAACTTTACAAGGTCTAGATTGACTCTAGGTTTTTCAGTGAGATCTTTCTCAAACCAATATCCAATTTCCATTCAATGTTACACAACGATTCCACCACCTATGATTGTAATTGAAACTGATCGAACTAAACAAGTGTCACGTAATTTTGTTAAAAATCAAGCCCTATCGACACACAATAAATTCGTTTCGTTTTTGGCTTAGAATTCTTCGATTTTGAAACAACACTAACAGACTCAATTAATTGAGAAAAATCAAATGGAATCGAACGGAAATCTTGGTTTAATTAAAGATTCGTTCGTAGACTTTATCAATTTGCAAATTAGCGATTTGAAGATGAGGAAAAACCAGGGATGTAAGGTTACAGTTTGAAGTCTACAGCGCGAATCGAGGACAGCCTGGAACACATTTCAGACTAACATCCAGCATCCCTGCAGTATTCTCGCGATCGCCGCCACTACAACACACGCATAGTTGCGCTGTTGTTGTGTTCAATCAGTTCAACCCGTTTAGTAAATTAGAAAAAAAATCGTCAATTGATCTCAATTAGAGTGAACTTGAAGAATCGGCAATCTCGCTTGTTGCCCGTTTCGAACCCTTTAAAGTGCAGAATATTTTTGTTTTGAGTTTGTTTATAAATTTGATCGGTATTTTGGGTAATTGTAGCGAAAATTTAATGTAAATTTTGTAAAGATTCGGATCGATTTGGGCGGTTTTGTTTCGGTCTATGTAAATTTTCTTTAAAATAATCGATTCTGTGTTGTGAAAATGTGAATTTTCAGGAAATCATCCTGGCAATAATCCAGAAAACTTCCCAAAATTCAGCTATATAACAACCCCTTGTTCCTTGAAGAAAATTCTAATCATCTAAAATATTGTTTATTTAATTATCAGATTATAAAATGAATTGTTACGAAACATTTTAATCCGACTAGATGGAATAACATTAATCTTAATCTAGGACAGAGTGAATTTATCTTGTGTTTTTCAAATTCACAATAAATTGGGGAATTTTCAGAGAAAAACAAACACTGCTACCGTCATTCAAAGTTCAACCACAATTACCACAGCAAAAAACGCTATTTGTTTCGTTATTGCAACGTTTAAATGCAAATGCAGCTTTCCAACCACTTAATCATCAAAAAGTAACTCGCTGGAAATACGGATTTTACAATTTTTCACGATTGAAACGACCTATCGTATCTTTTTCACGTTAACGTTCGCCGCTAGTAATAAATAAAGATGACACGATTCTCATTTAAGTGGTGACAACAGTATAAATTTTGAAAAGATTTTCGATTCACGGCTGACAGATCTTTCACAATTTCCCCAAACGACACCTGTGAAATTTCTTTATTAACCTTTTTCACAACGACAACAATCGTAAATTTCTAATATGTGGATGTTTAGGGGATGATCAAAGCGGCTTTAAAGTTTCGAATCTAATTAAGCACCTTGATTAGGTTTTGTGTGCTAGAAAACAGGGTTGTAAGTTTAATATCAGTCGCTTTAACGATTGTTAGTGTGTGTAGTTTAATATTCCCTTTCATACGGTTGTTGGGTTGTTTGAATTAATGAAACCCAACAAATAGAAATAAGAATTGGTGATTACTAATGGGGATGAAATAGAATTGAAATTTTCTCAACAAATACACAACGAAAATGGCAGCCGGTAAGTAAGCTCAAACATTACGAAAATTTCAAGTTTCTTAACGTAATAGAGATACAGTAAAGTAATAAAAGTCAAATTTTATAAAATAGTGGGAAACTTCCAAGTCTGTTCTTAATTTAAGTTAATTTCTAAATGACCTTTCGACGTTCCGTGAACGCCTACAGTCCACTAAATCTTAGTTTTATTTTTTTATTGTTGTAGATCGATTCTGTAGGAAAACCTCGTCCGGAACCGATAAATCCAAGAAAAAATTCTATTTTAAAATTATAAATCTCGTCAGTTTTTCTCTCTAGCCGCCTTTCCACATTCTTCCATGTAACAAATTGCCTCGAATGAAACTTTCTGTAATTATAAAGCGTCAGGACGAACACTTCCACTTGTTTGTCATTGCCATACTTGCCTCTTAACGATTTACGATTATTATCGTCCTTTTTTCCCCGTCTATTCAGTCTGTATCTTATCATTTTCACAACAGAGGAATTTCGTCGGGTTTCTTAGAGTACATGAATGTAATTATGGTGGATGCGCCAGGAATACTCCCCAAACAATTCGGCTATAAACTGAGTAAATTGAGGAAAAATCCGGGAAATCTCTACTAGAATACTAGAGAAACGATTAAGTTTATATAAAAGTGTGGTAACGAAATACACACAGGGAAGGACAATCTTATTTTTCTTCCCCTACAAAAAATATAAACCAATCTGGTGAAATATATTTATTCTCGCACAATATTTACCGATTTTTATGTGCATATAAACAACATTTTAAAACTTTTATTCCGATTCCGGTTGTTTGAAAAAATCCAATGACAGCTTCTATAATTGGAAAATTTTGTATAACAAATCGATGGAATTTATCAACAAACAATCCTAACATGTTATTAATTAATTCCAGTCCAAATCTAATGTTGTTTTACTGTCAATTTCATTATAACTGTAGGATTTCAAGTTGTCGAAAGTTCCAGTGGAATAAGCACCTGGGTACTAGTTTTATCCCAATTTCTCTCACTAACTAAACATATAAATAATAATCCGGAAAGAGACGATGATATCTAAGAGAATTTGCATGTGAAACACGAAATAGAACGGAATATGTGTGTTTGTTATTTACACGTGTGCTGGAGAGGAATCGAGGGTTGAATCTAATAAATCTCCAAACAATTGTTAGTTTAAAAAAGGGTTTGATGGCAGTAAAGGCACCACTTTTAGAGAAATACAACAAAAGAATTATTAAAGCTAATCTAATTAACGATAAAAACGATTCATGTTTCCGGTTTTTGATAGTTACGCGGTTGGAGATCTATTGTTTTGATATAAGAAAGGCACGACACGAATTCGGTTTTATCTTTCAACAAGGATTTTGATGGCGAAAATCAACAATAATCCATCTTTCATCTAGACTAATGTTTTCTTTATTTAAAGAGACTTCCAACAATTTCCTAACGAAACAATAAAGTCTGTATATGCATTATACACTACTTGACATTTCTAGTTTATCCTTTTTTTGCCCTCTCTCCATATGTTGTAGTTCAAACAAACTAGAAGTTATGTTTTGTAGAAAATTTCAGTGTTTTATTCCACTTCAAACAGCATTAAATTAAATCATTTCTCTATTTTATCGATTCGCTTTTGTACTAAAGTCAACATTTGGTGTATTTTCGTTTAAAATTTCCCGTTTTTTCCCGTTAGAAACTGTTAAAACAAACTTTGAGAATTCTGTTGGAAATGAATGAAATAACAGAAGTTAAACTATCAACTTTTCGTTACTGAATAATTCAAATGAAACACTCCAAAGATTCTTGTTTCTTGCTCTATTTTCTTTTCATTGCGCACAATACTTGAATTGCGACTGAAAATTATTAAATTTTTCCCGAATAATTAAATCAACTGATTCTATCAGAATCACTGAACCGTAAGCACTATCTTTATCCGTTCCGGTTCTACCCTGTCGATCTGATAACAGTCGTCGCCTGAAGTGATAGTATGACAACAAAAAAAACGAAACCTAAACGACTTCCGCTTTTATGATGGTGGATTTGAACAGATGTCTTTTACAGGTTCAGCGGTAGCGATGATTGGTGCCAATCTACGATTTGGTAGTAGTGCCGCCAATGCCAGTTTAAATGCCACTAGGGTGTTTCAATGTCACCCTGGTGGTACAGCCGAGGCCGCTTTGATATTCGCTCTAGGTACGATGGGGATGGCAGCTAATATCGCTCTCATGGGGGTTATTCTAGCCAACAAGCAACTACGTAGGTGAGTTGTTGTTTTTGTTGTTGTCGTCTTCAAGATAAAATAAAATACGAATTATGTACACTTCAGTAAACTTTGTGTTGTTAATGAAAGCTTTGTTCATTTAATTTTAATCTCGTGTCCATATAGAATTATATCAAGTTTGAAATTCATAATGTATAAATATATGGGGATTTACTAAATGGAAATCTCCCCCTGTGTTGATTTTCCATCTTCTATTCAACACAATGTCGTCCTTCTTTTACATTAGGGCAAACGTCTAGACTTGTGTATGTGTGTTTGTAGGAATTTAAATTGATTACCACCATCATCACTGAAACTTTCACAAACTCAATACAACAATTTTCCAGTTGAAATAACGTCAAATATTCGCAGAATAATAAAGCCTAACGTTTCATATTTAATACCAATAATACAGGACACACCAGCAAAAAAATAAGGAATTTCCTTTTGAATAGTGCATTACCGATAAAACCTCCACAAGGGTAGAAGTTGTTCAATTATTAAGAAAAGCAGGTGTAGTTATTCGATAGCCACTCACAATTCAAATATATATTTACCCCGACGACATACAATTCGATGGGAGTGAATGAGAGAGAGCGAAAGACCGGAAAAAAAACAACCACAATATAATGGGTATGAATGGTCAAAAGGCAACCATCCGGAATTTAGATAGCGGGGGCGGCTTTACTCGCCACCCTTAGTCCGTTTAACAGCATCATACAGAATTCAACGGTTGATCCCACACTCTCTCGTTCTCCTTTTAAAAACTGTAATAAAATAAAAGCTTTCGGTTCCAGTGAACATCTGTACTATTTGATCTTATATTTTCAGTGTGCTCATTCTTAAATAATCCAGGATTTATATTATACAAACCCGAAAAATAACTGTTTTTTCCTCATACAAAATTCACATTAATTCGCATAAAACCAACACCGATTTAAATAGCCACATTAAAATCTGACAGTTAACATACGGACAGTGTGGGGTAATTAAAGCAGCAATGGTGTTGATATGGATTTGCTGGGACAAATTGTAACAAGCGTAATTACCACGCGTCATTAACAACCTGTGAAATTATACTTTTAACGCATTTTTATTGCTAAATCGCAAATTAAATGAAATTTTCGACAGGAAACAGAATGAAATTTTACCATATAACCCCGTAACTTAAAAGATTAAAGTGTAATTATAAAACTGAAAGTTTAGCTCAAAAATTCCAGTGAACTTTACAATAATTTTCCAATTTTCATAATCTAGAATTGAAATTTCTAAATTTTTTTAAATAGGTGATTGTAAACTAAATGACTGCAAAAATGATTTTGCTGTCTTTGTAAAAGAGACGCTCTCATCCCTGTCGATAGGGAAACTCAAATGACCACCACCCTCTCTATTACATTCTATTTACTGTTACTTCAGTTGTGATTGATAACAATATTGATCTGTTATGATGTCAGATGATAGCGACAAGAAAATCCCTTTTGAAATTATTTGAGATAAAAACAACCAATTCTACGTCGATCAATCGAGAACTCAACTCTTTACTAGCGAAATTTACAGAAACTTTACACGGATTATGAAATATTATAAATTAATGTCTCGATGATTAATGACACCGACCAATATGACCTAGAAAAATTTGATGAAAGTGGTTGAATTATTTATAGTAGAATCCAAGTGAAAAAATTACAAGTTAAAGTAATTGAAATATTAGGAAAATGTACACGCTCTAGGATATCCGTGATGGAAACTTTACCATGAATATTGTTACATTGTTAAACATTATCCCAAGAGGATACAGCCGGTAATAATGATTTTATGTTAACTAACAAAGTGCGAGTAAATTTAGATTTTTGTTTGTGAATAATTAAAATTGTCGTTAGTAGAAAATAGTATATTACAATATAAGGTCAGAAAGTTAATCGTTGCAGAACGAGTGTGAACACGTTGCGGCACGAGCGAAGCGAGTGCTGCAACGTTCACACGAGTTCTGCAACGAAACTTTCTGACCGTGTATTGTATACTATTTTTTCTACGACAGTCCAAAATCGCGGAAAATAATTAAAAAAATTAAATAAAAACTAACTAATAAAAATTTTTAATAATTATCAACCTACCATTGACTTTAAATGTAAGGAGAGTTACTATGACTACAGTATAAACAAGTGTCTATGTCAAAATTATGTTATAAAGACAATTTAATATATTTAAATTTGAACCGCGAGTGGCGCAGTGGTAAGCAAGTCGACATTCGAAACGGTTAGTCTTGGGTTCGAATCCCAAGTCAAGTACAATTTATGGAAAAATCCAAAATTGTATTTGAAAAACAATTATTGTCGGTAAGGAACAAGTAGTGTGGAAAGTAGAGTGCGGAAAAGTTACTTTGCCGCACTAGTGCAGAAAGTTGGATTTTCCGCACTAGTGCGGTAAAGTGCCACTTTCAACACCGGTTTGGCTCATCGAAAGTAAGACATTCCGCACTGTCGTAGAAAAAATAATAACAAACACTCTTATTATGGACAAATAATACGACATCGTTGCAACAACTAATCGGCAATTTAGATGCAATATAGTAAATGGAACGTGCACTGGCAACGCTCCAAATACTTATAAGTTTGTGTACTGATTTTCCCTTATTTTAGTGGTAGAATTTTTCATCGCGCACATATGTGTACATAAATTAATTTAAAGGGGGAATAGACGCGAACAAAACACAAAATAAGAGGGTAAGTTATCGATAGGATGTCAGTTACGTCTATAATAAATGTTGACATAAATCTATATGGGTAGTTTTAAGCCTTCAATTTATGAACGCTACGAATTTTTGAGTGTTTATACAACGACAATAATCATAAAAATAGAATCGAGATAAATCTGTTTATACCGTATATCGATTAACCCATTTTCTGGTTATTTTAAGAGAATATCAGGCTTATCATTGACGAAATTCGGGATACAAATCAATTTGTTATTGTGTTATTGTGCCGACAACCAGTCTAGACTTGTTTTGAATTAATTTTTAAATTGTTTTATAGATGGTCGCAAGGTTTATTATTCCATCAAGGAGCTGTAGATTGTGCCCGTGCTGCCTTATTATTACCGTTAGGTGTTTCAATACTCCATTGTCAGCCGGTACAAAAATGTTCATTAGTCGAGACAGCTTTCTTATTGTTAGTAACAGTAGCCACAGTAAATATGTTAACAACAGTATTGAATGATTCACCAATCTTCCCAGAGGATGAGAACGATTCATTAACAGATGTACCATTATTAATGGATTCACCACAATGTGTTCTATTTGGTACATTTATGATATGGTTTGCATCGATTACAATAAATTTAGGACCAACATTCCTATCTGGTGCATTGGCTGCACAAGGTGAAGCCGGCCATAAAGCACCATCATGTCCATTAATACACGGCCCATTAAGACATTACATATTGAATGCATTATGGATTGCTGTTAATTTAGTTTGTGTCTTTCTAACGTTATTCCATTTACGAAAATTACATCGGGATTTAACTAAAGCGAATGTTGAAGCTGTACGTGTAGCTGGACTGGTTACGACACTTGTTAATGTGACTGGAGCTAGTGGAAATTTACCACCAACAATGAATAATGTTGGCGAAAGTGGTGGTGATGTGAATGTCGTCAATGGTGAACGGGTCAGTGGATAAATAAAAGTTTTGATAAGAAAATTTTGTAATTTCCTATGGAATTTTAGGCATCTGGTGCTTTAGAAGAACATCGACGTATGCGAGAATATTTACGACGTATGGAACGTGATGGTGTACAACGTGTTAAAATGTTCCTTGTTATAACCGGTGCTTATGTTTTATTTTGGGGACCATTATTCTTCGTTACTTTGGTTAATCATCCGATTGTTGGTAATCAATTAGGACATGAGGTAATTAAGATCAATTCAATAATTATTGTTGTTTTTTGTAAATAAAAATGGAATTATGAAAATAATCGCAGATAACGTTGCACATATCTTACGTTCATGCCATTGTTAATCCAACATTATTTCTGGTATTACATAGAGGCTTAAGACGTGCAACATTAGATTTATGTTGTGGCTGGATACCAGTGTGGTTGAATAATTCAAATGTACCACCACCACCAGATCCGCCACGAACAGACATATCGCTATTAAAATCACCATTACCGGCACCAGCCCATCCTGATAGCTCTATGGTAATTAAATATTATATGTAAGTGGTGTACACGCATGTATTTACAATTTTCTAAACAATAGTGTTAATGCTTTCATTGTTACACCATAATACAATTAAAAAAAAATCACTTATTATCATTTCTATCTATTATAGGGAGACTCCGATTTGAGACCATGGACTACTAATACTAATACAATCGAATTCAATAACGGTAATATTAATGAATATTTACCAATATCACCATGTGGAAGTGATTAGCAACAAATTGATTGGGATCGATCGACTAAGATTTAAAAACGACAACAACAAACCATTGGAATTGATAATTTAAACTTTGCTCAAATCCTGCCAATTCAACATTTCTACAATTCAAAACGATTTCAACAACTAAATAATGTGTAATCAATTAATCATCAATGTTATAAATGCATGATCAACTATCCTATTTCGAAGACATCTACAATGGGCACAAGCTTTATTTGTCGTGTTGTACAGGATGAGCCAAAATGATGGCATATTGAAAGCATAACAAGTTCTAGAGATTCCTAAAATGTCAATTTATCAAACAGACTACAATACGAAACAACATAATAATACGAAATTTCAGGAACTTCAACCAATTAGAACTTCCTATACTTTTAATAGGCCATCATATCGGCTCACCCTGTATAAGAACATATCTTAACACAAATAAACCCACAATTGTTAGCACTGAGAATGTAGATTTTAGATTAGATAAAAAATCAAAATTATTATAGCGATTAGTTGGTTTAAATAACGACATACGCTATAATTCGAATACAAATCAATTATTAGTATAGAGAAATCGAGCAATAATTGTCCAATTCAGGTTTTAAAAACTAAACTATTATGTATTTTAAACGAGAAAACGATGTGCCTAAATGTATAAGTAATAAATTAAAATTAAATTAAATTAAAATGATTTTATATTATTAATTGAATCTATATTAAAATAGAGCAATTAAATTCGAATTCTAATCGATAGATATAAAAGACGACGAATCTAATTATTAGATGTAATTTTTTGGGAGAATTGATGTATTTCAGTTAAATAAATAAATGTGACTCACCTGTTCGAATCCACCTAGAATATCCGTAGTGTCCATTGCTGAAGTTACTGAAAGTATCCGTAAATTCGTCCCTGTTAAATTCGCTAAAGTTTTCACAATCGATGTCTTTCCAGTAGCCGACCCACCAACCTAACAATATCGCTTTAAAATTAATAATTCCAATTAATTAACGAATTTAATTACCAATAGAGTCATCCAATTGAGTCGTACACAATAGGCCAGATGTCGCAGAATCGGCAATTGTGTTCTTAATATCAAATTATTCTCGTTATTATTCAATCCATTATTGTTACATCTCGGCAAGCTGATATCATTTAAATAGATTTGTTCGGGATTCACGTGTAGAGTTGTTGGAAATTTCCGGTATATTCATATTGAAAATCTCCTCAAAAATCTGTTGGATTCGTTCGCGATCTTTACAAGTTCGCATACGTCCACAATAAATTAATTCAACAAATTTGTCCGGTTGATATTTCCCGGTATTGCCATAATTGAAATTTGTTATTTCACACCAACGGGTTAGATCACGCAGATTAAATTCCCACGGACCACCTTTACTACCAAAATTGTAATTTTCTAAATCCTCGACGATTTTCCAATTGAAATCCAACATTTTTTGTAAAATCTCCTCGGGTATTGTGTCGAATTTCTTAATTAAAATCAAATACAAATCGGTTTTTGTTAACGAATTGATGAAAACTTGAATGAAACGATTGAGGAAAGATTGCGGTAGCCCACGGCGGGAACCACCTTGTTTTAACGGATTCTGGCATGCGAAAAATCTCGTACCAATTGTAATATGGAATGTTTTATTTAATTCCGGTATGAAAATCTCACCACGATGGTCTAAACATGCATTCAACCCCTCTAATACCGACTGGGATGCTAGGTTTAATTCGTCTAAAAGAATCCAATCGCCACGTTTTAAAGCTTGCAGTAACGGGCCGTCACGCCAAGCGAATTGACCACCAACACCGCCTTCTACCGGTAGATCAGCTCCGAATAAATCGGAAATATCCGTCTGATCCGATAGATTGATGCGGTGAATTCGGTGCCTTGTAACCTGAGCTAGCGCTTGAACTAAGCTTGTTTTGCCAACCCCCGGACTACCTTCCAGTAAAATCGCTTTATTCAATTGCATTCCGCGCAATAAACGCATCGTATTGTAGACTGTTGTGGGTGTCTGGAAACAAAACGGCTCTTTAACTATCTCTCCATCGCCGTATTCGATGAAAAACGGTCGAATTCCAAACGAATTCTCTTCAAAGTTTACAGATAACGTCGACCAATTCATATTAAATTCGATTTTTGTGAAATTTTCGAGTTGTTTTAACAAGAAATTGTGGCAGTTTTCTGAGAATTTCTCGAGATTTCTCCGGCTGTAATCAGAAAATCGTTTAAAATTACACAATTAGAATAACAACAGAAATTACCTTTCCATTCCGGTGGCTCCGGTACCCAAACCATCGATAAACGTTAAATACGCTCCGTGTACATACGAATTATAAACGTCAACTTTACCATCACAACTATTGATAAAATTAACCCATGTTAGAATGTCACGAACACTGATTGTGATTCGTTTACCAATTTCCGTCCCTTCTAGCCATTCTATAAAATCCATAATCGCGCCACTTATACCACCACGGTGATTATCACAATCAAATCGTATATTTTCCTTTAAATTATTGTCAATTATGGCAATTAAATCGTCTCGATTATGGATTGTTTCACACCAGATTTCAGTGAAACGGTTACGTAGAGCCGGTGATAGTTCTTTCTTACCGAAATCACCACCAGGATTCATTGTTCCAATAAAATGGAAACGATCATTTGCCACAATCAATTCCGAATTGTTTGAATTGTTAAGATCTACACCTTTTTCGGCTAATAAAAGTGTCCGTTCGGGTTCTAATAGCGAGTTTAGACGTTCCAAAACACTATCATCAGCTAAAGAGATTTCATCGGCTAAGAAAACATCACCGTTTAGCATTGCTTGAATTAAGGGGCCGTCTATCCATTCGAATAATCGATTGATACCGTCGTCTTCTTGATGGTCGCGAACTGGCCGTAAACCACCGATAAAATCACTACTTTCCGTGTGCATATGACAATTTACAGTTACCAAATTTTGTTGATTTTGTTCGGCTATTATTTGACAAATTGTAGTTTTACCACCGCCAGTTTCGCCGACTAACAGTACCGGCTCTTTAAACTCGAAAGCTTTCAATACTAATACAGCCAATTGTCGCATATTATAAGTCCAAACGATATTTGGGAATTTCCGTTTAGAATCCTCGATTTTTTCCAAAATTCCCCGGGTTACTTTTGATGTTTTCGTTGATAAAGTAAAGAGATTATGCGGATCGACTTCTCGTTTTAGATGTTTCTGTAAAACTTGACGAATTTCGTGTTTTTCATCGATTTTCCGCACCCGTCCTGCCAATACTAAAAAGCCTTCATCAGCTAAATGTTGATCCCAATCGTATAATTTCTCCGTAATTTTCGCCCGATGATATCGTTCGCCCCAACGAAACAAATCCCGTAAAGTAATAAAACCTTGTTTCCCAGCTAGTACAGCTGAACCACGTCGTCTTAATTGTAAATCGGTCATAACAGCAATCATTTTCTTCGTATAACTCTCCGGTATTGAACAGCGTTTGTGTAAAATAAACGATAATTCATTCGATGGAATTTCGTTGAAATGTAACTCAACGAAACGATTACGGAAGGCTCGACTTAACATTTTTCGACCACCGTACAAACCCGGCGGGTTCTGTGTTGCAAACAACATGAAATTCTTATCGGCTTTTATCGTTTCTTGTGTTTCCGGTATGAAAAGCTCTCGATTATCATCCAATACACGATTTAAAGCTTCTAAAACATCAGTAGGTGCTAGATTTAATTCATCTAAAATGATCCAATAGCCTTTACGCATTGCTTCAACTAATAAACCTTCACGAAATATTAATTTGCCATTGATATCAGCGCTATAAGAGCCGATATATTCTTGTAAATCTGTATGTTCATGATTATTGATACGTACACACTTATTACCACTCGATTTGGCTAAATATTGAATTAAACTGGTTTTACCAACGGATGTATCGCCTTGTAATAAAACGGGAAGTTTACCGATCGATACAATTCGGACGAGATCTTTCAAATTCTTCCGCACGCAATCGGTGAGAATATAATCTTGAGGAATATGACAATCGAGACAGCCTTTCTTCACCCAATATCCTTCGAATTGTATAAATTCCGATTTATTTTCCATTGGTTGAGGGATCGGTTGATTTAGAATAGTCTTAACGTTTTTTATCGTCACCTAACAGATATTTAGCGATTGTATTTTCGACGATTCTATACGAATTGGCATCTAGTTGAGTTAAGAAACTTAAACAGAAAGCTTCGTAGAGACTTTTCTTGAAATTACCACAAGGATTACGCGAAGCTATTATTAAAGCTCGACATAATGAACGTAGCGAGTAATGTGGCTTGTGCCCCAGACCATCTATTAGAATATTATCAGTTAATTCGCGTACTTTTAAATAAAAATCGACAATTTTCGATAATTCATTTGATTTTAACGATTGCGCTTTCAAATAATTACTGACAAGTAATAATAAATCGGTTTTATCGGTTAATTCGTGTATGTAGAATTCGGTGAAACGGTTCCTCAAACCGAACGGTAAATCTTTCTTACCAACATCCGTTGATGGATTCATACAGGCGAACAAAAGGAAATCTTTATGCCGTTTTATCGGTGTTTTATCACCTTTTTCTAGTAAACAAATCGAACTATTGATACTTTCTAAAAGTCCAGATAAGCATTCTAAAGTTTCCGCATTTGCTAGATTTATTTCATCCAATAAAACCCAAAAACCGTTTTCGATAGCTTTAACAAGACTACCTTCAATAAAACTAAACGCTAGAGTTGTCTTCTGCCTTAATTGTAAATCGAGTTTCTCCAATTTCACGCTTAAATCTTGCCATTTGTAGAGAAATTTTTGGTTTTTTCGATCGTTTAAATCGTTGGTTTTTAAACGTTTCAATGCCGCTTGACTTGTCTTCAACATCAATTTAATTAAATCATGCCAACGTTGTTGATTATAACAACAAGTGATATGATTCAAGAATTTCTTATTAGGCCCAATTTGGTAGAATTGGCCGAATAAATGTTCGAATTCACGCCGTATTGGTGTCGTTAAAAATTTCACATCAACAGGTTTATAACCACCCAATAAATCTGATGAATCTGATTGTTGATTCATATTGATAACAATCAATTTTTGGCCGATTGTATCGGCTAAATATTGAATTGTTGAAGTTTTACCGGTACCAGTTTCACCAACTAACAATACCGGTTCTTTTAAATTAACACAACACATTATACGTTCTAATAAAACACCAGATGGTCGGGTAAAATAATAGTTGGATCTTTTTACTAAAGTCTCATGGTTGCGATCGATGAAAGCCCGACCGACTTGTAGACGATTTTCGGTTAATTTCATTGTTGGTTTGTAGGTTTTATAAAAATAATCAGCTTTCTCGTTGATTATACCGAGAATACTGCAAATTTCCCGCGATAAATTCAATGATTGGTCGTGATTTGATAGTGAACAGCAAAAAACATCAATTGCGTCTTGTAAGATTTTTAAAGCGTTAGTTGGTGAACTTATATCGAAATCGATACAGACTCTTGTTAACCATTTGAAGAAGTCTCGAGTTGATATTAAACGATTCGATTTGTACTGCTTCTCTTCGTATTTGGAAAATAATTGGAATACTCTAATCATACGGTCGGCTAAATGTACAAATTGCGGATATAACGTAACGGTAATCGTCTTCAATTCATCCGTACTTAACGGATCTATATTAACGTAAATCAGATTCTTTTCCAATAGACTCATACAATTGGAATGTTGTCGATGATTTCCTGTACTTGTCGTTATAAATCTCTGCGTGAAGAATAATTGAAATCCCGATTTAATCGGTATTGAGTCCCGATATCCCGGTACTGATAAACTCGTATTTTCCAATAGACTCGATAAAACTGACGCTACATCTGTGGATACTGAATCGATATCCTCTAATAATAGCCAATGTCCTTCTAGGACGGCTTGTGTTAATATACCGGCCTGCCAAACAAATTCACCTGGTATATCCGTACAACGATACGTGCCTAATAGCATTTTAACGTCAGTTTGATCGCCTAATTGGATTTTAATGAAATTTTTGCCTAATTTTCTACCAGTTTTCGATGCTAAATATTCAATAAATGTTGTTTTACCACAACCGATTGGGCCTTGTAAACAGATAGCTTTTGTTGTATTTAATGATGTTGCAATTTTATGTAGATTCTCATAAGTTGATTGTACTAGAATTAAATTAGTTGAGCTATCTTCTATTTTATCGATTTTAGGTAAATAAATTCCGGCAATTTCCACAGTTTTATCCTCGATTTCGGATTTATCGAATATACAAATTTCTTGATCGAAACTTTCACATTTTCTTTCATCACCAGTTAAACTTCTTGTTTTATTATATTTACAGATCAATTTTTCATTAATATCACGTGGAATTTTACTCTCAATTAAAGTTTTTAATTGTTTCTCCGACATTCCACAAACTATCGCTAAACACTGACAACTGATCCTAAAATCACAATTTTAAAAAGGAAATTTCGCCTAAATTTATCGAATAAATATACCATTGTACTTCCACAGAATCGTGATTGAAATATTTATCGACAAATTCAGACCAATTCCATTTATTTCGATAGAAAACCGGATTGTTTTGTAGCAACGATAAACAAGCTTCTATCAATTCCAAATCATCTATAACCAAATTTTCTGTAATTTTAACCCTTTTTATCGATTCTAATGGTTGAATAAACAGTGATGGAGACCGCTCAAAGTACTCAATAGCGAATCTACAACATTAAAAAGTTTTAACAACTGTTTAAATTTGATTTAAAATTAACTACCCTGCCAAATCTGGACGCCCCTCCACTAATTTCCCCAATAATGTACATCTAGATAAATGTCGATAGTAATTAAATTTTGCGTCCTTATCATAATTTCAAATTAATCTGGATTAATTTCGGTAGAATTTGCCCAAAATTGACCACAATATCTCGAAAATATTTCGAAGGTAGTAGCTTAAAAGCGATATATTGCAGATACAATGGAATTTTCTCCTTTTTCGTCTTCAAATTATACGAATCAATCACCTATAATCAAGTATTTAATTAAAATAAATTCAAATATTATAGCGACACTTACTTTAACCGCTCTCAAAGCCGGTTCGTTGATTTTAGCAAAATCTTGAACCAAATTGTAAATTAAATCGTCTTCCTCCATTTTCCAGTGTTTTAACGTTAATTATTGATAAATAATTAAATAAAATTAAATATTTTCTAAATAAATTCACATGCTTTTCATGTGATAGTTATCGATTTTTAGGTTAGAAAATTTTAACACATGCCAACATTTGACATGCGCACTAAACCGCTACCAATCTGAAATCTAAAAAAACTACCACCTGATTGGTTAATATTAGTGATTTTATCACCATCAGATTGCTTAAACTTCTACAACCAAAACCAACTTTTTAGGTTATCTAACAAAAGTCAAAACACGTGTTTATTGGTATTACAATGAAGTAGAATGTCTCACGAAAATAAACAAGAAACTCACCGCCCTGGTGCTTTAAAACAGAGCAATAAACTCCACAAGACTGGCCGACACCGTTCTAAAGGCTCTATCAGTGTTTCCAATAAAGGTAATCTTTATTTCATACAATATATCTTACTACTATAGTTGATTTTATTTAGGTAAAATTGCTGTGAAAAAGATAACGAAACGTAATAAACATGAATTGAGTCGTGAACAACGTCGTCATCAGGCTAATCAAATTAGAAAAAATAAACGTGATGAGGTGTTGTTGAAGAAACGTTCAATTGGCGGCATTGATTCTGCTCCATTTCTCGTTACTTTAGTCCCGTTAAATCTCGAAACTACCATCGATAAAGTAGTGGAATTGTTGAAAAAATGCGATGAGGAGAGTGATGTTAATGAAAGCTCCAATGGAATTACGCATATTTGGTAGTTTATTCAAATTTTCAACGTAAAATTCTCTAATTGTTGTATTGTAGTGTTCCGAGATTTAAGCAGCGTTTCTCGTTTATTGTCCCACGAATAGACGATCAATTCGGTGTTTTAGATTGTTTGAAAGTTTCCGATTTTGTTGTATTCTTGATATCGTCAAATTCAAGCGGGGAAGATGAAATTATTGATGATTTCGGACAGAATCTTTTAATGGCATCATTCGCACAAGTATTCCATTTAAATTCTAATAATTTCCATTAATAAGTTGAGTTTTTAAGGGTTTACCGACTCCGATTGTTGCAATAACTGAAATTGAGAATATTCCACAGAAAAAACGAAACGATTATAAGAATCTTGTACAGAAATCCATATCGAAATGGTTTCCCGAATTGAAGCTTATAACTTTAGATAATAATGGCGATTATATTAATTTATTGCGTAAAGTTGGTAGTTCTAAGAAGAAACCGGTGATTTATCGTGATCGACGTCCACATTTAATTGCAGAAGAATTCGAATTTTCTTCAGATAATACAATAAATCCGGGCATTCTAAAAGTTTCCGGTTATCTGCGCGGTTCACTGTTATCAGTGAATAATCTAATTCACATACCTGGTCTTGGTGATTTTCAAATGAAACAAATCGAATCACCTAGAGACCCGTATAGTTTTGATAAGAAACGTAAGAATAATATGGAATTAGATCAGGAACAAATTGAAATTTTACAAATTGCCAATGAAACAAAACAAGAATCGTTAGATGCTGAAAATATTCCCGATCCGATGGATGCTGAACAAACATGGCCAACAGAAGAAGAACTGCAAGAAGCTACAAATAATGAGAAATTGAAGAAGCGGAAGAAAGCACCAGCTGGATGGTCGGAATACCAAGCAGCTTGGATACCGGATGATGATAGCGAATTTTATGATGATGATGATGATAAAAGTAGTGATGCAAGTGAATATATGGATGCACAATCGGAGGAGAAATCTAACGATGGTGATTATAATTTCGAAGATGCAACAACTCAATCCGAGCTAGCTATAAACGATGATAGATACGATGAAGAATTCGATTTGAATAAAGAACAGGATGAATTAGAGAAGATTCGGGCGGCACGTGTTGATAAAATGTTCCCCGATGAAATTGATACACCGTTAGACCAGCCGGCTAGAATCCGTTTCCAGAAGTACCGCGGCATGGAGAGTTTTCGTACATCACCGTGGGATGTTAACGAGAATTTACCGCAAGATTACGCTCGAATTTTCCGATTTGAAAACTTCGATCGAGCCCGTAAGAAGATCGTACACGATCTAGATAATCTCCCAGAAGAAGAAAGTGTTAAAGTTGGAAAATATATAACGATTTATGTTAAAAATGTACCGCAATCTAGTTGGGCGAATTTCGTTGAATTAAAACAACCATTGATTGTTTTCGGTTTGTATCCATTCGAGCATAAAATGTCTGTTGTTAATGTTGTTTTAAAACGTACACCGAATTATTCGGCGCCAATTAAATCGAAAGAACGTTTGGTATTCCAATGTGGTTATAGACGATTCGAAACGAGTCCACTATTTAGTCAACACACAACCGGGACAAGGCATAAAGTAATTTGAAATTTACACAAATTACAGTTTAAATCAATGTTTGTTTTATAGTTTGAAAGATACTTCCAACCGGAAACTACAGCGGTAGCGACGTTTTTCGGGCGTATTCAATTCCCACCAGCTCCGCTACTTTGTTATAAACAGGAAAACGATAAATTCACCCTGGTAGCTACCGGTAGTTTATTATCCTGTAATCCTGATCGAATTATTCTAAAAAGGGTTGTATTATCCGGTATGTTTCTTACTATTTGGAAAATCGTCGATTTATGTATGATTTTAATTGATTTTTCAGGACATCCATTCAAGATTTATAAACATTCAGCTGTTATACGGTTCATGTTCTTCAATCGTGATGATATCATTTATTTCAAATCGATTAAATTGAAAACGAAAATGGGTCGTATCGGGCATATAAAAGAGGCATTAGGTACACACGGGCATATTAAATGCGTCTTTGACGGGCAATTAAAATCACAGGATACGGTCTTAATGAATTTGTATAAAAGAGTATTTCCGAAATGGACCTATGAAGATTACATTCGAGTATCGACGCGGGATACTGATATGGAAATGTGAATATTTATTATGAATAAATTTCAATTGAGTCTTGAATTTAATAGAATTTTGCTTTTGTTAAACGATTAATGCGTCGTGTGTTAATTAGAAATGCACCACACATGTACGACCAAGGTTCGAATTCCTTGATCTGCCACAAAGATAGAATTTCTGAATAAAAGGCAACCATTTCCTGTCCACAATTCATTTAGAATTTATCATATTCCGTATCAAGTTTATCAATTTTTATAATAAAGTGACCGGTACGAAGTAATACCAAAAGATACGAATAAAAATAAAAGTAGTGAAAGTAAAAGGGGCACCTAACGATTTCTATTTTATTATTTCGGACCCCAATTAGTCCTCTTGTTTTTTAATTAATTTAAATAGATGACAATTTACCAAAATCTGATGGTTTTTTGCATAGAGGCCAGATTTAACGATAAATTCGTCATCCAACAAAGGTCAAACTTATTACAACAATAGCATCATCACTAGAAATAAATTAATTAACCGAGAAGATTTATGTAACATTAATTCTGTTTGAGATACGGAAAATATAACAGATGGGCCAAATTTTTTTCGATGATAAATCATGAAATTATTGAATTTTTAACATTCAAGGTTCACGAAATTGTTGTAAATATGTTCTAATACGTTTATAATTTTTTTAATCAAATCTGTAATAATTAACGTAATGATTTATAAACAACGGGAGAAAAATGCGGAAAGCCTTCGATTCGATTTGAAAACACCTTCCTGTTGGATTAATCGAAACAATTGTTATAATAATTTATTGAAAAAGCTGATTTTACGAAAATTTGGTTGTCCATTTAGGATAAATTACAATTTCTTTTTAACAATAGAAACCACAAATTTCTTACGTGTAAATTTCTCTGTATAATTATCGATAGTTTTATAATTCAATGGCTAATTTTAATAACAATAATAAAAACCGGTTCGACTTCGATTCAAATACTTACATAATTTCTGTTTGGTTAATTATTCAATGTATAAATTTGCCTAATTATAATTTGAAAAAAAACCCGAATTTCTCTCGATTTCAACCACGAAAATTCCATTTTATTGTCTTTTGTTGAAATTATTGTAAACAATTTTCTTACAAAACAAGTAAACTCGCTATTTTCCTCTTTAATTATCGTCATTATAGCCGTACAGAATTCGGAAGGAAAAAATCAACTTTCTTAAGTGCCAGTTCCGTTCTCTTGTTCCCTAATCTACAAACAATACGGTTCTAAACTACTCATTAATAAACTCGACTGTTATATTTTCACTTTCATTAAAGCTTTTACTTCTTATTTGTTGCAGTTGTAATAAAATTCCAGTTTTATAAAATTATAATCAGTTCAATTTCCGTTTTTTTTTTGCACTATTGTAGAATTTGGTCGGTTTGAATTGCGACAACTTTCTCTAATTTCCCCCCGCTCTTTCAACATCTTCGATTTGAAATAATTGAAAAATTATTCATTTCGACAATTATTATAATTCAGATTAATGGTAGGGCAAACTGTTTTTGTTTGTTTTTTTTCGGCGGCAATTCATCCACAAATAACGCACCATGAAATAAAAGAAAATTTACGCTCGGGGGAGAAATGGTAGAAAACCTATAAAAGCACGGTTTACATTGTTTATTTCGTATTTAACAATTGTGATAGTAACAGACAAGTGTTTAAATTAGTTCGTAATATTGGTGCTCGATATTGAAATGGCTTTCTTGAATCTATTGGTGAGTGGTAAGATTGTAATTACAATTCGATTTTTTTATCCAACAAAAAACGCAAATTTTGATTGAATTGCGCCTGATATTCGACAACGCCAAGGATTTGTGGATGTTTAACAATAATTGCGCATCTTTTAATTTTCTCCAACAATCAAAACAAGTCACGATTTATATATTTACTATCACGATAAAGTGAAATCTAAACAATATAATTATGACCGATTTTCCTCAATTATCTTCGAAAACACACGAAATTTTCAGCGAAATTTGTATCTTGACCGTGCGTTAAAATCACCGATCCGAATCTGTTAATTATCGAAAAAACACCAGAGAAAGTTGTCTGTCTAATAAATATCGAGATCATTATTTTGCCTATATTCCAATTTTTTGTTGTAAATTAAAAAATTAAGTGAAAGTAATTGATTTTAAACGAATTTTCAGTTGTTCCTGACGGTGATTAGTTGTGGAATAGCAAAACCGACAACCGAAAGTCCAGAAAACAGCACACCCGACTCTTATAAGCCGTTACAACAACCACAAGAACAAGAAGAGTTTGAAGTACCGTCAACAGATTTAGAATTACCGAAAATTGAGTCAAATGTACCGTTTTACACCCCCGATTTGGCAACGGTCTTGAAACCGCCCCAATACAACCCAGCACCCGATTATTATCAAGTCCCAATACCGGCGCAAGATTTAGTAGCACCCATTGAAACCGTATGGAATCCAAATAACGACCCTAAATATTATTACACCCTACCATCGACCCATTATCAACAACCAACTAAGGAATATCCGAAGAAATTCAGCCAAAATTTCCATTTAAAAGATAAACCGTTGGCGAATAAACCGAAAATTGAAATCGAATTGGAGGAGATTAGCGAAGATCAATACGAACGAAAACAGAAGGAATTAACGAAAAATTATGAGAAATTAGCAAAGGAAGCGAATCAAAATGAATTGAAGGTACAAGAAGAACCGAAAGCTGAAGCTAGTTTTTATAACGACAATTTCAATAGGGGCTTAAATACTGAAGTGTTAACCCCATTAGGCTTATCATCACCTAAATCTGATAATAAAGAACGTCTTTCATTTCATATGGTCGGGCACGACGGGCCGCACAGTTATAAATGGGGCTATGATACTGGCAAAGGGTAACTCTCGGCTTTTGCATGCCTTTTTATCAAACTTTAATCTAATTCTATTACTTATTACCATTCATTATTTTATTACACGGAAACGGAAGTCATCAAGGACTATTGTTGACAATTCTAATTATTAAATTTTAATTAATTTAATTGTTTATATTACAGACACAACCGACAATTTCGATATGAGGAAAGAGATAAGAGTGGCATTGTAAAAGGCCATTTTGGTTATTATGATAAGAAGGGTAAATTACAAATGGTCCATTATGATGCTGAACCATACGAAGGCTTCCATGCAGAGGGCAATTTTGGCAAATATTAACCCCCTATTATTATTTTAAACTGTATATATCAATGTTTTATATTGATTTGTTAGTTTTATTTGATTAATTTAATTGTTGCTCTCTGTTCTTTTATGTTTTTTTACAACCAAAAAAAAAATAGATTTTATAATTACTTGTTATTTACAATAATCAATGACAACTTTCCCCCGTAGATGTCCTTTAGTCACCTCTTCAAAAGCCTCCGGAAGATTACAAAAAGAGAATTCTTTATGAATTACTGGATGAATCTAGAGAATTGTTTTATTTTTAAAATCTCCCGTTAAAAGATCTACCACTTACTTTGCCTTCATTGATTAAATTGTGTATAAATCGGAAACCATTACTTAAGGGTAGAAAATACCCCCATCTTACTGTACTATTACGAGAAGTCAAATTCTTCAAATTCGTTTGTAATAAATCATTAAGACTTGTAATTAAACCACCAACTATACCGTATTTATCGGTATTTTTAAGTAATGGGGAATTTAACATGATAAATGTTGTATATTTTAAATTATTAGGGATGTTTTCCGGGCCGAATTTGGCACAATCCAGAATTATATCGTAACTGGAATAATTCGACATCAATAATTTTAATTAATTTTTATATAATTACCTTGACTCTTTCGCGATTTGGTTCAAATAATTGCAGTCGTTATAATCGAACACACAATCGGCCCCTAACGATTGTACCAACGGTATGGCATCGGTTGAACAAGTCGCAAAGACCTACAATTCCAATTTGAATTTTAGAAATTCGTTAATTATGAAATTTTACGTGACAGCCTTGTGATTTCAATAATTGTACGGCAATAGTTCCGACACCGCCAGACGCGCCTAGTATTAGAATTCGTTTATTTTTTAAATTGGAAAATATCAAATTGCCAGTTACGAAAAGCGCCGACCATGCTGTTTGGCTTGCATAAGGCAACGAGGCGCTTTCTACGGCGTTTAAATGCGCTGGTTTCTTATTAATCTACAATAACAACACTGTAATAAATCAATGGAAATTTGGCAAAATTAACAATTACATAATCAGCGTGAGTAACGATAATTTCGGAAAAACTCCCAGATTTATGGATAGGTACAAAACCATAAACTTCATCGCCTATGTTATAATCATCCCCAACTTCTACCCCTTTATATAGAACAGTACCACTGAAATCTCGCCCCAAAATCAACGGTAATTCCAGCTCATAATTGCGAGGGATTTGCAGTAAATTGTGACCGTATCCACCTTAAAATAACTGTTTTAAACAAACAATTTAACAATTATAGATAATAAGTGATACGTACCCATCATTAATAGATCAATGGGGTTTACAGAGGCTGAATTAACTTGAATTATCAATTCTTTAGGGCTTTCTATACGCGGAATTCGTACACTACCGTATTGTAATTCGTTAATATCGCCATATGAATGAATTTGCCAAGCATTCGTTTTTAAATCATATTGGAAATTCTCTTGTAACTGTCTAGTGCTGAATTTTCGGTATTTTTGCCAAAATTTTAGCAAATTTCGTGTCAACATTGTTATTGGTGAAAAAGTTGGGTTATATTTATGTCATGATATTTTGACATTTGATACTAAATGTAGCTCCAAATAAATTTAACTTTAAGATTTTTTTTTATAAAATTATATTTTATTGTTATTCAATATATATTTGTTTTATTGTTATATTTAACAGTATTTGAAATTAAATATATGTAGGTATTTATATAGCATTTTTATTAATATATTTAGTAGTATTTCGAGCTACAAATAGATTAGACAGTATTTCTGTCAATTTTTAAACAGGCCAGGACTCGTAAAATTACACCCCATTTTTGTTACGATTTTATTTATAAATTTCTACATAAAATTACAAAATTTCTTAGGTTAATTAACTTAAATTCAATTTGGCACACCATAAACCTTATGTGGCTTAACTACAGGAGGCACGATTGGTATTACCGGCTGTGGAACTCCATAAACCGGTACCGGTGGCGGCTCAGGGGCGCGTATGGCTGGAATGCGAATCTCAGGTGCTGGTAAAGGTAAACCGTAAACTTCGTGTGGTACAACAACCACAGGCGGTGGTGGAATTTTGTATTCGTAGGAAAATTCAACCGGTTTTGGTGGTTCTGTTTTAACTTCCACTGGTGGTGGGCCATAGACTGGAGCTGGAATTTTTAATTCTGGTACTACTGGAGGGTATGGCGCGTTTGGTACTCCGTAAACTTCGTGTGGTTTCGGTACAACGACTACAGGCGGTGGTGGAATTTTGTATTCGTAAGAAAATTCAACTGGTTTCGGTGGTTCTGTTTTAACTTCTACTGGTGGTCCGTAGACTACGGCTGGTACTTCTGGTACTGCTGGTGGATACGGGGCGATATGTTCTACTGGTGGTCCATATACTTCATGTGGTACTGGTACTGGCGGCGGTGCAGGAATTTTATATTCGTAAGAAAATTCAACCGGTTTTGGTGGTTCAGTTTCAACTTCTACAGGTGGGCCGTAGACTGGAGCTGGTACTGCTGGTGGATACGGGGCGATATGTTCTACTGGTGGTCCATATACTTCATGTGGTACTGGTACTGGCGGAGGTGCAGGAATTTTATATTCGTAGGAAAATTCAACCGGTTTTGGTGGTTCAGTTTTAACTTCTACAGGTGGACCGTAGACTGGGGCTGGAACTTTTACTTCTGGTTCTGCTGGTGGGTATGGCGCACTTGGTACACCGTAAACTTCATGTGGTTCCGGTACAACGACTACAGGTGGTGGTGGAATTTTATACTCGTAGGAAAATTCAACTGGTTTTGGTGGTTCTGTTTTAACTTCTACAGGTGGCCCGTAGACATCAGCTGGTACAGCTGGTGGATATGGTGCTAGATTTTCTATTGGTGGCCCGTAAACTTCTTGTGGCTTTGGGGGTTCAGTTTTTAATTCAACTACAGCTGGTGGATATGGGCCTTCTTCAATTTTTGGTGGCTCAACAGGTGGTACACCGTAAACTTCGTGTGGTGGAGATGGTATAGTTTTCACTTCAACTATCGGATCTTCACTTGGAACTGGTGGTGGATAAGGGGCTAGATTTTCAACAGGTATTGCTGGCGGATAAGGGGCTAGATTTTCAACAGGTATTGCTAGCGGATAAGGATATGCATCAGCTGTAGAAAGAGCCAATAGGCTCAATATAATCGGAACTATCTGCAATTAATTTCGGTTATTATAATTTTTTATGATTGATAAACTTACCATTTTTATTGTGTTATCAGTTCCGTTGTTGTTTCTATTTTGAAAAAATTGATAATAAAAAATCGGTTTTATAGCCGGCTACAATTTCGCCGGAAGCTAGACACCTTTCTAAAAATTCTTGGTCTATATCGTTTTCCAAAATTTTCTACAAATTTCCATATAAGCTTCAAATATTTAAAAAACTAATCAATGACTCTTAAACAATAATTGTAAAATTTCTTCGTTCAGAGTTAAAATTTATGCAAAAAAGGATTGGATGGAATTTATTAATACAATCTACACCTATAATTCTTATTATTATTAATATCATCACCAACAACATCGTCATTTAATTGCCTTACAACCAATTTTCTATTGTTTGAATAATATTTGCAATTTTTCAATTTTTTTCCTCTTCTATTCTCATCTTTCCTTTTGCGAAACTAGAAGAGGAATCACTTTCAAACCGTATTATTCGTTTATTGTTTATAGAATTCGTCACCTTGACCGAAAGATTATCTTAAGAACAATCCTCTCTTAAATTCTACAATGTTACAGGTCGATAATTATACGCGCATACAATTGGGACGAGATCTTGCAACAGATTCCGGTGCCGGACGGCGGCCGAAATTCTGAAACGCACCGCCCCCAATACGCAAATTTAACTTACAAATAAGAACGATTTCTACAGGGTGTACAATGCTGTTTTCATTGGGTTGTAGATTCGTCCATATTTACGGTGCTATGTAGCTAAATACATACTCAAGTACGCCCTGTATATGGACTCTTGGACTTGATTTATTTGTCTTCGTTCTATTCGAAATAGAATTAGATTTGTATGGGAAACTAATCTGCTTATAAATATTTATCTAATTTGCAACAATATAAATAAAATTAACTAGAGATTATCGGTGATAATTCAACTAAAAAAGACAGCCCATTGTTCACATCTCAATTATTTATTACGTGATAATTATGCTACCATTACAATTACTATACAATTTCAAGATGATATGTGAAAGGTATTCATTAGGAATTTTCTTCAAACTTCATAGAAACAGACTAATTGTTTAATAACTTTTGTATTACTCAACTTATAAAGTAATGATCGTCAATTAAAAACCTACAGAACATCCCTTGGAAACACCCAAAGATTCCACAACTAAAACCGAAATTCATTGAACAAATCCGATAGATTCGCCGATTTTCATTGAGAATTCTAAACGGTTATAGTCGATTGATTATAATTTTTTCTAATTGGGAGATCAAGACGTGCAGCTCAGTTTATGACGTCCTGTATATTATCGAAGCTTCTATATTTATTTAAATTGATATGACTTATAAATTACGGAATCGTGTCTTGATGTAATCGTTTAAAATATGCTTAAAGTTTACGAGAAAAATATGGGGATGTGTAAATTTTAAATGTTATAAGAGTTTGGACGAAGATCTAAAAATTTAGACGAAAAAATTGAATATTACTAAAATATTGGAGAAATCGTGAAAGTTCGATTTTGTATGGTATATGAAAATTCCACAATTTAGCCTCCCGTCCGTAATCCTAATAGATTTTTGATTATTTTTTCGAAACATTTCTACTAACAATAAACAATAAAACTGGTTTTTTTCGTGAAAATATTGAAATTTATGGAGAATTACGCATATGTACCGTCTGTTTTTAACTGAATTCATTTTAAAAATTATCAAGTCAAGGTGTGTTGTGCAAAATTCAAACAACACACTATTTACTGCGTAACTCCCGAATTAAACGCTTTATTAAACGTTTGTATTAAAACTGATTTAATTGACGACCTTAAAGGATGAGAAAAATTTGAAATAATGTTGATTTAATTAAGAATAGTGGTAATAAAACCGTTAATTAGTTCATCTAATAGTTTCGACCCTGAACAGAACCGGAAAATGTACAGCAAAAAGTCGACGAAATGTCATTGTAAACGATTTAGTTTAATTATACCTAATCTACATTGAATAATCATCATTTCACTTTTTTATTGATAACAATTCCTTGGATGATTGCATACTTTAATACACATTCAATCGAAGAAATAACGGAATTGAATACCGTTTAAATCTGATTCGAAAATTACTTTGTTGGCGGCTTTGCAAGTTTGGCAATATCCAAAATTGGTCGAATCGAAATTGTGAACGTTACCGAAACGATGAATCATTCATTCCAATTGAGAAAAATTTTGTAATTTTGAATATTCTACTGTTGGTATTTTTAATGATCACTAATTTCCAACATCTCTATAATTTACGTATCGATGTTCTATCTACAACTAGATTTCCGGTTCTATTTACGAAACAATGGGATATTTGGAACTGTTATTTTAGCCTATTGTTATTGCTAAGAGCCTAAGGATAACCGTAGAGAAATTCAATTTTTTTCCAACAAAAGTTCGTTATAAATGGGAAAGGCCAAATATTCCCTCATCGACTTCCAAGAATGCGCAATGTATGTGATTCTTATTTTAAAAATTTCGTATTAAATCATATTTTTTAGACGACAGTAAAATATACAAGGACGTGCTTCAATTTACAAGGATTTTGAATTCTGTTGACGAAATCACAGTAACGCCCAAATTTAGAGATGTCACAATTAAGAAAATTCGTATCCTTCAGCGCACCGCCCATATTCAAATCGTTAATTGTTATTCGATTTTCAATAATTTTTCCTTCTACAGATTACACTATTTCATCATACTGTTGTGTGGTTATTTGGAATAGATTTTATTAAATATTACAGTACAACCAGTCAGGAATTTGCCATTTGAAATAGGAGTAATAATAACGTTTAGGGGCGTCGTCTGCTTCAATAACTCTACAAACAATTAAAAATCGAATAGATTTTATTGAAATTGAATGACAAATTTACATCTGCCTACTAATAGGATGACATTTACAATTTATTAAAGAGAAGACGAGGCAACGAAACAATAAATAAAATAATTAATTGAAAATTAAATTATTTAACACTCAACAGGTTGAACATCCGCGATTGCAAACCGAAATGATTCATCTTCAACGAATGTATATTCTCTTGATCATTAATTTCAGCAGTTTCACAAATATTAAATCATATTTTAGACAAAAACTCTCAGGTGCACGAAAATTGGCGATTTTTACCTAAAATCGGGCAAAATCTATTGCAAAATTTTTGCGGTCGTTTCTTTCGATATTTGTAGCTTCATCATCAACGACGACGACAACAAATCAAAGGAAACAATGGTGAAATTTCGACGATCTTCATCTCTTTGTCGGCTGTAGCTTCGGTTTTTTTCTCGATTCGTACGATTGTGGGACGATTGCGAAAAATTTTTGCAAAAGAAATCACTTGGCGAGGTAAATAAGTGAGAATTTATGTTCGTCGATATGATAATCCAATAAAAATGTTAAAACTGACATTACTAAGTCGTAGGTAGTTACCATTAATAATATTTACTTGAAATGTCTTATAAATATTAAAATATACAACAACATTTCCTTCAAGGTAATGTAGAACATCCTCGTTATTCATTTATATGGATTTTTTTCCACATTTTTATGTATTTCGAGCGATTAGTTTTTTATATAACCGAAATCCGGTATGGAAGGAACGTAGACATTAATGTGTCTGGAGGATGTGTTGCAATTTGGGCTAGTTCCATTCGAATTTGAAGTTTCCCAAGGGAAATTCTGGAGAAAACTTCAACTTTAAAATTGAACTCACCACAGATGGGTACAAATTTTCGTATGGAATTCACAATCTTGGCCTTCTATTTAGAAAATACTGCTTTATAATAGGATGCATAGTTTGGGGTAGGGTGTGACTAAGATGAACCAGAATTATAGAAAACAGGTGGGGATCTTTATATAAATTATAAAGATTACAAGAAGATTCACCACTTTACTAGCAAAGTGTCTTCTAATCTCATCCAATTTCAAGCAAATCACAATCATGATGTACCTTGTAAGTATCGATAATCATCAAATATTGACAATTTACTAACAATATCGAGTAGTTTATCGTTGGGTGTTTAATAATCGGCGCCACAGCAGCCCCTCAAACCTATTACCAACAACCCCAATACCAATACAGCGGGAAATTCGTGCCAATTCTGCAAGAAAGCAACGAAATCAACCCCGATGGTTCTTTCCGTTACAGGTACGTACATCCCAATTTGCTCTATTTAAACTAATTAACCAATCTTTAGTTATACAACTGGTGATGGTCAACAAGCTCAAGCACAGGGCTATCTGAAAAACGCCGGAATTAAAGACCAAGAAGCCGAAGTGATCCAAGGATCGTACTCTTATACAGCACCAGATGGTACTCCAATCTCCATCACTTATATAGCCGATGAGAATGGTTTCCGTGCTGATGGTGCCCATTTACCAACACCACCGCCGGTACCAGAAGCCATCCAGAAAGCTTTAAATTTGATCGCAACACAACAAAGAATCCAGCCGCAACAACCGTATCAGCCACAATTTCCGAGACCTTTCCGCTATTAAATCCGCTATTCAGTTTAATTAATTAGTTAATTAATAATTAACATCAAGGAGATTTGATTGTATTACATCGGAAGATTTATACAAATGGCCAGTGATTCGTGGTTTTGTATTTTATTGTAAATAAACCTTGGCAATTTTAATAAATAGAGTATCATTGAAATTTTGTTATTGTAAAAAAGACGACTTCATTTTTGGGTTTTCTTGAACAGCGTTCAATAGAGGAAATTCGGATTTATTTGTGATGCATTTCAGAATTATCTGGGCTTTAAAATTTTGATTGTGGATTGAATTGCAACTTTATATAAAGTAGAGGGTGGTTTTCTTTATTCTTTTACAATAAGACAGTTTCGGTTATTCTGTTTATTTTCAAAATTTCTTACAATTACATGATAATAATAATAGAAATTTATATAAAAATATATTTACATGGACTCTGCCGTCACCTTTACTTACTCATCTCTTATCATTTATTGGCACAACAACGCGTGACTAGCGAATATATAAAAGAAAAATAATAGAAATTTCAATACAGAAAACAAAGAGGACGGATTTTTTACAAATTTTCATATTAATAAACCAAGTAAAGGTAAAAATTACACAACATCAAATAGAATCAATCAATCAATGCAAAAATAACTATAAACTATACAATATTTACAAGTATACCATCGTATTATTAGTAAATTTCCACCAAAATTTCTTGACTAAATAACTTAAATGTGATGATGACGATGATAATGATGATGATAATCATATTATCTACGAATTAATTGAGCTAATTTCTAGTTAATTTTAAGTATTTTTAATATTTCGAAATAGTGGCGATATTATCACGCTCGTTTCATTGGATTCTGTCCGATTGTATTAACAATCCATTCTTTAACGTTTCGCTTGATTGTCGTATAGATAGCTGGATGATTACCACTGCCGCAATTGTTGTGATAACTCAAAACGCCTTGTAATTCCCAATTATTTGTATTGTCAGAGAAACACATCAATGGTGCTCCCTCATCGTTCTACAACAACAAAATTATCACAATCCGATAAGTCAATAGATTTTCATTTAAACTTACATAACATGGAGTCTTTGTCGTGTCCGTAAAACCCGCACATATTTTATCATCGGTTATCAATCCGTTATAATATTTAGTCGAATTACATTCATCATTATCGATAACCGGTACCGGTAAGTAGTGCAAATATTGATTGTTTAATTCTGTAATTTACAATAATAGTTAAATTATTTTTTGGAATTTTCCAAGAATTTACCTCCAGGTTGGCTGATTCCCCATCCAGCAATCACGCACAATTGCCGACTTTCGATATCGTTCTCCGGTAAACAAACCGTACTTACATTTCTCGTTAGAATCAACGGTTTCTTCAGCTTGACCAAAACCGCATCGTTTATGTACTCGAATTGAGCGAATTTCGCCTAAAATTCAACCAAATTAACTCGTATTAATTCAAAAAAAATTGCGGTTTACTTGTGGGTGCTCGATGATTCGTTCAACTGCCACCAATTGTGTTGTAGAATTGTCCGGATTGTTGAAGAAATTCGTATTGCCAGCATACAAGACCCAATTGTCGCCGTTATTAACACACGAATAACTCGCAATAACCCATAGCGGTGTTAAAATAGTCGCTGTACATTGGATATTCAATTTTCTGCTATATAGGAGACTTAAACTCGGCCATTGGGTTTCTATACTGCGACTACCGCCGATTATTCGCGCTTGTTGATCGTCTACAGTCTGGTGATTACGACCACAATCTGGAAAATTTCTTCTAATTACTCAAATTAACAATAAAATTATAACTTACTGAATTCTTGACAAGTTATTCCAACAATATTGCCGCAATCACTACTAATTTCTAATTGTTTTAAAATCGATACATTATAGATTTGTTCCGATTTTAATTTCAGATAGTTACTGAAATTACCACTGTTTAGATTTTCAGTAATTAAAGCACCACTATAACCGAAATTGTTGCAAATTTGATCGGAATATGATTGATTCCAATTATCGGAACACACAGGCGTCCATGTATTATTCTCGACTTCGATCTGAAATAATTCGATTAATTCCTGGAAATTCCTGAAATCTCTCCACGATTACCTCAACGATTTTGTCTTGTAATCGAATACAATTCCATTCATCTGATCGATCCGGACAGTCTTCTACACCGTCGCATCTTTGTTTCAGATCGACACAACCACCGCCGAGTTTACAACGGAATTGATTTGAATCGCAGTTACAAGATTGTTCGTCTTCAGCGTTGGTACAATCAGATCGACCATCGCATCGCCAACTGTTAGGTACACAAATATCTTCATCTTTACAATGGAATTCGGTTGGTAGGCATGTTTTGTTGCAATTATGCTCATCGGTACCGTTCAGACATTGTTTACGACCATCACACCGCCATTGCGACGGTATACAACGTTGCGATTCGCCACAAGACAATTCATCCGATGTACAATTCCATTGATTGCAAGCCATCTCGTCGCTACCATCGCTACAATGTTGAATACCATCACAAACTAGATAACGTTGCAGACATTGCCCATTGGTACACTGAAATTTTCAAAAAATTAAACAAAACATTTCAAAAAATGTCCACAATTTACCTGGAAATTTTCATGACAATTCCCGTAACATTCCGACTCATCTGAACCATCGCTACAATCTTGAATCGAATCGCAACGATTCTTCATCGAAATACAATAACTGCCATATTTAGCTGTACCATTAACACACAAGAATTGGTCGTTTGGACATTTGGCTGAAATTTCAGTAATTGCCTCCATTGTTGTTGTCATAAAATCGAATTGTTTTGAGAATTTATCCAAAACACTGTGTTCCTCTAACGAGATATCATTTTCAGCATCCTCTAACGGTATCACCGATAAATCTTCATTAGAATTTGTAATCAATGGAATTTCAGTCGTCGTCTGTAATAATTTCGTTAAAAATATCATTTCTGTTGTCGTAATATCGTTTAAAGTCTCTTTAACTTCGTAACTTTTCGTTGTTAATTCTTCACTTTCAATATTTTCAGGAATTACATGAACTGTTTCAGTTGCTGTTTGTAATATTTCAGCATTAATTATTGTAGCATTATTGGCTTCAGTTGAATTCCCGTGACTCGTAGTTGTTTCCAATGCTAATAAGTCTTCAGTACTTGAATCAACGCCTGAGTGATTTTTCAGCTCTTCGATACTTTTAATCTCTTTCAGATTCTCGAAAAATTGGTTACTATGAACATTATTGATAATTTCAGGCGGTAACGTTGACTTTTCCAATTTTTCATGTAATTTCATTGTTGTTATTTCAATTTTCTCTAAATTTTCAAGACTTTCAGTATTATTGATAACATTATCAGTTTCATTGATCTTGTGTGTAACATCCAACGGATTTGTTTCGTTCTTCTCGTCGTTATCTAGACGTGGCGGTGGTGTTTCTTCAGTGTGAAGTTCAAAGAAATGCTCGCCCAAATGTAATTTATTCACAAACGTATCGTTATCAATTTCAGGTAAAAATGGCGACATATTATCACTGGCACTGTTATTTTCAGTACTTTCTTGGATAATGTTCAGATGGCTCATATTCGAATTTTGATGGTCGAATTCATTGGAACTATCAATAATTGTATGGATTTCATTGAGATTCTTAGCCCTGTCTGAAATCGGTGTTGTAATTTCATAAATTTTCGGAACATTTAGCGTTTCAGTTGTATTATTAACTGAAATTGTTAATATTTGGGCTGTTTCTGTTTTTAACTCATTCAAATTTTCATTGACTGAAATTACAATTGAATTGACTTCATGTTGGGGTTCCTCTGAAGTGGTTGTCTTAACTTCTACAATTTTTTCAGAGATATTCGAATTACGATTGGTTAAAGTTGTAGTTTCTATTTCTTCAGGGTCCATATCGGATAATTTACTTTGCCTTGGCGATTGTTCAGATGTTGTTATCGTTTCTGTTAATGGTATTACTGATAGGTTTGGAGATTCAGTTTCAGGACTCAGAACCAATTCAGGTTGTATTATTGTTTCAGTTTGTGTTTCATGTTTCATTGTAGTTTCAGGTTTTGTTTGCTCTGTTACAGAAACATGTTCTCGTATAGTTGTTGTTTCAATGTTTTGAGTTGTTTCAGGATTAGGTTCATTTGTTGTTTGTTCTAAAATTACAGGAATGTGATTTTCTGAATTTGCTTGTAATTCTGTCACTGTTTCCATTGGAGTTTCAGTTTTAATATTCTCTTCTAATAGATTTGTTTTGAAGGATCGTGAAGCTTCTTGTTCGTCTTCTTTTTCTTTTATGCTTGAATTTTGAGTTGTTTCGATAATTGTAACAACTTCAGGCACCTTTCCATTAACATTCATATGCTCAGTTGTTGATTCAACGACAGTTTCAATTGAATTTTCAGAGAGTTTCACTGGAATTGCAGTTGTGGGCACGATATTTTCTTCAGTAGTAAGATTTTCAAAATGCACCTCGTTTTCTGATAATTGACTTATATTTTCAGCTATATTTACATTTAAAGACGGTAACGTTGAGTCACTAACTAAAATAGTAGTCGATTCAACTGAAGATTCACTTGGTACACTTGTGATATTTACAGATTTTTCAGTATTTACAACAGCAGGTTCAGAAATTGGTATTATGGTAGTTTCATCTACGATTTTAGTTGTAAGCTCAACTGTAGATTCACTAGAAATATTCATAGCACTATCATTTTCAGTTGTTTTAACTATATTTACAGCAACTGATTCAGCGGAAGGTGTTACAGTAGTTTCAGCTACAGGTTCAGCAACAGGTTCAGCAACAGGTTCAACTGTTGGTTCTGCGGCAGGTTCAGTTACCCGCTCAACTGGTAACTCAGTTATTGATTTTGCTGAAGTTTCAGGAATGCTTGTAATAAAAACATTGTGTTCTGTTGATTTAGTTATGTTGTTATCAGCTGATTCAGTTGTTGCAGGTTCAGCAGCAGGAACCACTGCAGATGTATGCTCAACTACAGCTTCTGTGATGGGTTTTACTGTAGGTTCTGCAGTTGGTTCTGCTGCTGGCTCGGTTGCTGGTCCGGCTGGTGGCTCTGCTGTTGGTTCTACAGTAGGTTCAGCTGCTGGTTCGGCCGCTGGCTCTGTTGATGGTTTTGTTGCAAGCTCAACTGCAGGTTCTGCTGTAGGCTCGGCTGCTGGTTTTGCTGCAGGCTCAGCTGCTGGTTCTGCTGTAGGCTCGACTGCAGGTTCTGCTGTAGGCTCGGCTGCTGGTTCTGCTGCAGGCTCAGCTGCTGGTTCTGCTGTAGGCTCGGCTGCAGGTTCTGCTGTAGGCTCGACTGCAGGTTCTGCTGTAGGCTCGGCTGCAGGTTTTGCTGTAGGCTCGGCTGCAGGTTCTGACGTTGGTTCTGCTGTAGGCTCAGCTGCAGGTTCAGGCGTTGGAGTAGACGTCGTGACATCATCAGGTAGTACGAGATATTTTACAGATTTTGATGGTTTTTCAGCAATCGATTCAGTCGAAACTTCTGCGACAGTGTGCTCAGGTGTTGGTTTAGAAGTGGGTTCAGGTACTGGCTCAGAAGTAGGCTCAGTTACTGGTTCTGGTTGAGGTTCAGCCGAAGGTTCCGGTGTAGAGCTAGTCACATCCTGCATGTGTATATAATTTTCATGTGAAACACTAATCGTTTGAGTATTGACTTCAACATCTGTTTGAACCGTTGGTTCTGGTGCTGGTTCCGGCTTAGATGTCGGTTCCGGTTTAAATGTTGGTTCAGGCTCTGGCTGATTAAAATGTTCATTATTTTCATGTTTAAATTCATGTGATGGTTCTGAAGTTGGTTCAGTCGTTGGTTGCAAAATAGTTTCATGATAAACTTGATGCACACCAAACATTTCTTCAGGTGGATTAGTGACTTCCGGTTCTGGTTGCGGATTTGCGGTATGTTCAAATTGAAAATCTGGCAAATTATTGTCATCATAATCAACACATGTTTTTCGATCGTTGGCTAAAATCTTATGTTCCGGACAAATACAAACAAAATCGGCTAATTGATAATCGAATGAACAATTAAATTCACAGCCGTAATTATCGATTCGACATGAATCTAATACAGGACCTGTAATAACTGATTTTTCACTAACACTATAATCACCAAGCAGACCATCAGTTTTGGCTAACAGACTGCGTAATTTACGCTTAGCCATATCTGCAGTGATTGGATCTTGAGTGTTGTGTATACCATCTTTGAATGTCCAAACGATCCGATAGCGTACGATTACGCTTCCTGGTCTATAAAGAAATAAATTTATTGGTGATGAATTGTTGGAAATTTGAAGGAACTCACGCAAAATCGATTACTTTAACTTCAATATCAGCCGCTCCGTATTTTAGAAGGTTGTTATCGAATAGGGAATTCTTCAATTCAGTCTCTAGACTTGTAGCTAATTTTTTAAATTCGGGGCTGTTTGTATCGTTTAATTCCGGGGTAAATTGGAGATTATCTATCACTAATTGCGATTCCAAAGCTCGAGGAACTTTGGACGGACTAAAATTAGTTTCGTTTATCGTGGACATGGAAAAAATCTACCTTGTATCATCGACGTTTCAGTCATTGGCAATAGACTGGAAACGGTGCTAATAGGGGGTCCTGGTGTCGGTCTCAGTGTCGTCCCAACATCCTCATTATCGAAATCCCGAGGTAAACCGAAAATCCCGCCGGCTGCCTTGACTGGGGGCTCAGTAATACCATTACTGAAATGCCGTGCACTGACTTCCTGAACTGGATGGGCGCCTTGGTTGCCAATTACACCAACTATCAACGAAAAAATTCCATTTTTAGAAAGTGTTATTGTTTCAAAACACAATAACAGAAAAGCGAAAAAAGAACTTTCAAGAACGAATATTAAACAACAGGGTCAGTGGAGTGGGCGTTGGTCAATATTTCAAAGATTTTACTACAAACGAATTAGAATAGAAATTGTCAAGGATTTTACGGAAATTTCACTCAATCGCTTTATAATTACAATGATTATAATTACCTGCTGCTAATATTCCAATAATGACAGCAGCTGCAACGATGCATAAACATACGGCCCAGCATAAACATTTATTTCGTGTCTTTTTACTCCTTTTATCCATCGTTACGTATAATTTTTCACCTCTGAAATTGATACAGAACAAAAAAATGGAAAGTTTAATAGTTGTATAAGATGGAATTGTAAAATTACAAGCTTAAATAGCGATTCAATAGCAAAATAGCGGTTAAGTACCCAACACCCATTCATGACCACCGCACACCAAAATTTATAGCTCATCTAGGTCTTCCAATGATTCACCAAATAAAATCTCTACGTGTGCAATAATTGAAATGAAAATCGATTTTATTTGTGAGAATTTTATGGAAGAACTGTAATGGAGAAGCTCGTTTGATTAAAAATCAATGGTAATTTTTATAACGTGATCGAATTTGTAATGGTGTTCGTGGTATGAGTGAATGTCGTTATGGTACCGTTTATGTTCTAATGTTGTCAACCATTTGGGGTATTCCATGACGCCTTGTTCGGGACTAGTTAACGATAAGCCAGTTGCATTATCAACACCACTGGTTGCTATCAGCTCAGCGAAGGTAACACTATTGCGACCTTTACGGGTTTTACTAAATAATCAAAAAAAAAAAAACAGAAAAAAATCAAGACTATTAATTACTAACTAGTTGTAGATAGAGAAAAAGTGAAAGGAGACTAATTTTAACAAATAATTCAGATTAACTTTGTTGTTATTATTGGAAGAATTGGTTGGTTTTACTGAAAATTTGGTGTGGTAAAATCAGGTCGACAGCATTTCATTAGTCATCTCGCCTACATAAATCACACAATCTTTGAATATTTAAAGCGGATTCTTTCACCGATTCGGAATTCTATTATGTCTTCAAATCAAATGTCAAATACCAAATGAAAGCGAAATCGTCACGACTTACACCGCTTGAATTTTGAACGATCCTCAGAGCCGATATCTGGGAATCTTCCCCGTCTATAATTTGAATAGTTTCGTTAGCTTACCTCATGTATTTCCGGTGTTCGTTTACAGGAACAAAATACTCATCATACGGGTTTCCAATTTCGTTATCATTCTCCTTTTTTATCGGTATTGTCGACATACCATTCTCGTACATACCGGTAACATCCTTCCCATTCGTCGGCTTCAAATTGATCAATTCTAAATTAACAGCTTCATTTAATTGTTCGTTATTGTTGTCTTTATTGTTCAAAATCGGCGATGATAAACCTAGGGCTGCTGTTGTGTTCATATCGCCGCTATACGGACGGTTATTATCGAACGTCGATTTGATTCCCGATTTGTGATTATCATCCTCATCGATTTTAAACGCCGGATTATCCACGCCATTCGTTGGAGTATCATCGACGATATTCAAACGACTTGTACTCTTGAAATTCTTGCTCATCTCTTCTAGATTACTCGACGGATTCTCATCGTTAATATTCAAATTGGCTGTTGTTAGATAATGCGGCTGTTGATGGTCGTTTTCATCGTAATTAATCGGCAATGTAATCTCGTTCTTGTGGTAAAAATTGTTCGATTCCGTTGCCGGTGTTGTTGTTACTGTTATTGTTGTTGATGGCGTATCGTGTTGGGTGTGTGCCGCCGTTGTTGTTGTATCGTTGAACGAATTATTGTCGTGATTCGAATGGAGGTCTTGAGCCGTATCACTGCCTCCATAACTGCTATCAGCGTCCATTTTCTCTGTAACAATTATTGAATATCAACCTATATGTCTAGATTTTTATTGAGATCGGCTGAAAACATCTGCATTTTTTTCGATATGGAAAAGAATTGACCGCCGGCTAGTAGCATGTCAGACGGTAGTAGAAGAATTGAAGAATGGTCCACTCTCTCATGGCAACCCCAAAACACACATTTTGTTAAAAGATAAACTTTTACAATGCCCTCCAACGTTACGTTGACATCGTTCTAGAGGCGTTTTATTTTAAAAGAAACCATTGATAAAGGCTACGTTACAATTTCATCTATTTACTCAGTAGAATAAATAGAATCAACTGTAATTATGTGAATCGTCTCTATTTGTTAACGTTTTTACGTAATAAGCGGCGATTAAAGTCAAGAAACTCGTGTGAATTACGAACGTTGCATAGTTGATGACGGAAGTCCCACAACCTAACAATACCACCGACTTGGCTTCTATGGAAATTAATTGTACGATGATAAAATCACGCTCATCTTTAACGGGTTTTCAGCTATCCCACTATTATCGCATAATTTCCGGAATATTCAGTTTTAATGGATGTAAATATAGAAAAATTATTGTTCGAGTTGAATAACTATGAATATTGAAAATTATTGTTATAAACCACCAACAGACATTCATCTTAAACGTTTATGTACATGTGTGTTGTGTGTACGTGTACGAGAGAGTGGTTGGCCTTGGTTGGAAATATCTTATAATATAAAGAACAGCAAATCGACCCACCGTGTTTGGGCTTTCTTCAATGTTTCGTTGTTTCGTTTTGTTTGTAAAGAGATCGCCATACTTTTACCATTATGGCCAACAAACACAATTCCTCAAATCCACACCGTGTACGACGAAAAAGCAGGATATCAACTATAACAACAACAGTAAGGCTTCTTGTGGTTTCAATACCAACACTATGGGAATTTGAATTGAAAATTAGTCAAGTTTCCATGGCGGATTGTAGAAAATACAAGAATTCTACAATTTCTAAATCACAACAACTACAACCAGAGAAGAAAAAGCAACCATATGGTGACACACAACTCTCAATAGGCAATTATAAGATTTTACAACTCTTATCTAAATCAAAACGACCACGCTTATTAAAAATGTATTATGGGAATTTCTACCTAAATTCAACAACAAATCCCACTTTTCTAATTAAAACAATTTCATAAGAGACGTTGACAAGAACGGATCTTTTGTTGTGATAACTCGAAACAAAACAACAAAAGATTAAGCAATTCATTAACAATTAGGAGCAATTAATAAATCTCGACCGGTTTGCATAACGAAACCCACCCGGCTTGACTAACAAAAATGGAACTTTGAGGCCGACAGTCAGGCCGATTTCGGTCCAGCGTGTAGAAATTCGGGAAAAGTGAAAGGTTTCGGTGCGTGTGTTTTCTCAATGTAGGTCGGATAGGTCAAGTTTGAGCAATTCCACGGAAAAATTCCGGTTGAAATCCAAGAGTGGATGTCAAAGTGCAACAACTTGGTTGTTTTCTGTCTGGACACGATCCTGCAACGGTTCATTGTTCAAGCCCTCTTTCGTCTTCTACAAGCGTTTTTATGATTCTCTCTAGTACACATAGCCGAGCTATTGTTAGACTTGGCCTACAGCAGACTAGCTTGTTTGCAAGCTAATTCAATTTTATAGCATTTTGAATGATTTCGTTGAAAACTAATCAAAAACCATCGACGGATATTAAAATAAATTACCAACAAACCAAGCAGAATGTCGAGTTTCACTTTTAAATGTGCCTGCATTTTGTCCAATTCAGAGAACATCTTCGTTTATTTGAATGAACACGAAAAACGAATTTTTCTACGACACGAACATTTCGAAAGCGACCTTTCAACGGCAAAGAAATCGACCTTTTAATCAGAGGACGAAATTATTCTAGAAAAATTAATTGAATTTTAATAATTAGAAAAGTACAATTGATTGATCGGTGATGTAATTTCGATTATCGAAAAAACCAGTTGTTCTTCGATTAATTTTAGAGTTTGTAACAAAATTAGCTTAACAAATTAAAAATTAACTTGTAAATGGAAAATCGTTTGAAAATATCATAGAATCAAGGTGACATTCGACTAATTCTAAGTACGTACACGTTCGAGAATCCGTCGAAGGATTCGTTTAAAATCCTGTTACGATTTGTTAATTTTCGGGTAATTAAAGCGAATTTAACTTGCACGCACGATTGTGGCGTTCTAAATCGAAATATTTGAAAGTTCCTTTTGAATAAAAACAAAATTCAACATCAATTATAACTAAAAGAATTATTACATAATTCGGCTATTACAAATATGATTTTCTGTAACAAGAACTAGATTTACCTTCCGGTTACTGGCATATAATCGATTGGTTTCGATAATTTCGATGCATTCGGGGAATTTAGACGTGTAATTTTCAAGAGTTTTGTTCAACGTTACTGTATACGAATACGAATACAAAAATGTAGTCGTGAATTTTCCCAAAGGTCACCAGTGTTATTCATACACGATGACTCGACCTTATGGTCTTAAAGTTGCTGGCTACACAATAAATATGCCTGTAATTCGATATTTTCCGTGTTGTATTAGCGGTTTTCCCCTAGATTCTTCTACTCTTAGTCAAAATAATGATAGACATTGAGAATCTTCGGGATTCTTGTAGAATTTTTCGTATCATGCAGATTTAGGAAAGAATCGTGTAACTGGCCGCGCCTGGGGCTGTTGTTTAGAATTCTTTTGGAGTGATTCTGTGTTTAGTTCCCGCAATGTTATCCTTGAAAACTGGGAAATTTCCAAGCCAGATGTCTTCATCAAACTGTTCCAAATATTTATGTAATATTAAACCGGCTTTCGATTAAACTATCAACAAATCTGTGTCGGCGTTATCTAAACAATCCGGATTAGAAAAATCAACAGACGTTTAGATTAATTATAATTTCCAAAAATTTTAATAACTTTCAAAAATGCAGCTGTCGTTTAGAAGATAGAAAACAATAGGTAATTGTGGTAATCATTGGGTAATTATCCAGTAATTGTAAATGCATTATTTAAATATGTTTGTAATGTAATTGAAGGAAGTTAAGAATCATCGATCTAGCTATTATCGAATCATTATTCTAAAATATCGGAAAACTTTCACAATTAGAAAAGTCCTCTAGTTATTTGATACAGTAACAACAACAGAAAAAAATCGATGTAAAAGTAATCAGGAATTAAAACATAAACGAACACATGATACAAAACAGGTATATTTATACTAGTTCGTTGTGTTTTTTTCCTCTCTATTTAACTCCAAAGACATTGTGAAAGTGAATTTTATATACGTTAGAATTACAAATATTTATTTAATAATAATCAACAATGATTTCTAAAGAATTTTGTGAAGAAAAATACGAAAGAAAAAAACACAAGTATTGAGTACAAAGAAATAGTGAAAATTGCATAAAAACCTAATAGAAACGTGTTTGATTTACGTTCATTTCATAAATAACAAAACAAATATTTTCTTTTGAAAATATTCGAAAGTAATTGTTGAGATTTTCCATTATTTAAATTTTTTTAAAAAAATAATCGAATCTTGTGCATCAGATTGCAACAATACTAAATCAACTGTAACGGTATCGATTTTTTCGCTTGATTTATTAATTGAAACTTTTCAATAGCCTTGAATTGTTACAATTTTATTCTAAATGAAAATCGAACGATATCTAAGAATACTTAAAATTCATCCATCCTATAAATGCAATTATCGTTAATGTTCAAGGCTTCTTGTAAAATTTCGCAATTTTTAATTCAATCGTTTTAGTCTCATGAATCTATTAAATTGTGGTTCGGGATTAATTCCAAGTAGATTTCTGTTATTATTACTCATATTACTGTTGGAAAATCAGAACTATACACGAACACTGTTCAAAATCCATTACTATTATGTTGTATTGTTGTAAAAATCTAATAAAACTTGTTGTTATTGCAAGAACAACATTACAATGACGTGTTGAAATATATGAATGGATAAAGAACAGTGCGATTCGAAGGACAACGTCTTTGTAGAGAATTCTTTACGGTTCCTGTTACATATTCGTTACAGAAAATAAGAGATGAAATTAGAGAAAACAATGTGAATCTGTACGAATTACGAAAATCTCAATAGTTGAGTTAGTGTATTGAGGAAAAAGCCGACCAGACTGCTATTTTCAGATCGGTCCTGTATCGTGACTGAACATTGAACTCTACAGGTTCAATTGAAGCCTCTTTGTGCCGTGTTGTTACAGCAGCAGTAACAACAACAACAACAACAACAACGGCCGTATATTTGCAATTTAGAAACGTAATAATTCTCGTAGATTTTTCTAATGTTACCCGATGAGATTCGTTAAATTACAGGAAGTTCCATTGAGATTAAGTCGGAGAGAAATAGGAAAATCTAACCGCCTACCTAATCGAGTGTCGGTTGACATTTCTGGCATTCTTCAGGCACTCCCTTGACATCAAAAAGTGAAAATCTAAACCTACTACTGCCAGTAATAGAAGAGGTTTTTTATTGTTGTAAATTTTGCAAAATATAAACAAATGTCACGTTGTTGATTCGAATTATAACAAGGTTCTTTCTGTGGAATATTCCACTTTCCATGCCAAATCGAAACTGGAAGATTTACTGGAAATTTCTGCTGGAAAAAGTGAAATTACCGACACATTCTTTCTAATATTACAACGTCCTTGCAATACAAATTGTAACAATTCCAATCAACCGTATCTGTTTTTATAATTTCTAGCAATTATTACAACTAATAACGGTAATCGAAAACAACATTTTGTAGGATTTCCGAAATTTCAGCATTTTTCAGGCCACTAACAACACCACCGTAATTACCGAGAAATTCAAATTTAAATTAATATTAGACTATCTTGATCGTACAGCTACTGATGTGGAAAAATTGGCAATTTTATCATCAACCAATTGTTAATAACAATAACAAAAAGCCATTCATGAGAACAATAGGAAATGAATTCGTAATTACCTGATAAAGACGTTCAACAAAAAAATCGGTTGAATGAACTTTCGCTTCGGTAAAAATCCGACAACAGGTGATAATATTGCAGTGAAATATTTGCGAATTTCTAGTGATAATTGAGAAAGTTTCACGGGGATTTCAGGCGAGTTTCTATCTTGATCGCCTATTGAAATCACCAATACGGACAAGATGGATGGTTTACTGAATGATTGTCTGGATTAGTCATCAGTCAGGTTTATTTCTAGTATCCGATTCTAAGAAGTATTGTTAATAATTTTCCCAATACGTTGCTAATTACTGTAGAATCGTGCTAATCAACTCACCTGATTATCGGTATTTTCGTTGATTCCAGTCGTTAAAACTATATCATTATACTTTTAGAATTAACAATCTGCAATTAATAAAAATAAAAAGAATAAATTAATAAAGTGAAGGTAGCGTTAAAAGTAAAAGTTCGATTTGAATGGGAGTTATTGTAAGAAATACAAATCGAATATTTCCAATTGGAAATCTTCCTATTTAAATATTAAAATAAGTAATTTTCAGGCTGGTTTATTAGTCAGTGACGTCAATTATTATAATTACCTGTTAACAAAACAAAACCAAAGGAAAAGTCCGAATTCTTGTACAAATCCTTCCACAATCACTGATCACACAATTCCGAAAAGAATCACAAAATCAACGTCACTAAATTAAGACAAATACGCATCCACTATTAATAATTTTCAACTAAAGATTAGTAATGATCTGACCTGATGTAACTGTAGCCGATCACGTACTGGACTGGAGGGTACCTTCAGGTATATCTGCCGGTTCACCTGTTTGTTCAGCTACGGCAAGGTGGGGCGCAATTCAACAATAATACCAATAACACAATAACGGCGCTGAAATTTTCAAAAATTTCACCACCATTTGGCCAAATTAACAAACGATTAGAAGGGTGCCACAAAGGGCCGGAAATCTGGCGCCGTCTTCACAATAATTTTTCGGAAAACCTTGAAATTTTGTCCGTTATAACGAATTTTTTCTCCGTTGAGACACAAGTGTGTTTGGCGTGAATAATGCATGTTTCCGGTGGGTTTTCTCGAGTGGCCAGTGGTGGATCTTTGCCGATAAAACCCAGAATTGCCGCGTGAATTTTGACCAAAATTACCAACTTTTGTGGGTATTTAATTGGAAATTTGCCGCTCTTAAGGGGTGAAAGTGTTCGCTGCTGGCTTTCGGTTGGGAAATCGTGGGGAAAGCCACGAGTCGCTACTGGTGGCAGGTAGTTTCAAGTCGGTTTTCTCCCCTTTATTTTAATCCAAACAAAGAACAATACGAATGCACTCATTTAAAAAAAATTCTAATTAAAATAGGACAACAATGGGAATTATTCAGGAAAGTCGTAATTAACTTTATTGTTATTGATGAGTGGTTTCAATCCAGTCTCTTTCTTTCTAATATTTTGCTACTATGCATTCGATTTCGTTCTACTACTACCGACTATGGCTAATTTTTTTCAAAATTAATTAAAATTTCTAAAAAATTATATAATTAAATTACTGTATAGCAATTGGTAAATATTTTTAAGGCTGGTTGAATTTCTGGAATTCGCTTAGGTGAGAGTATTTGAATAGTTTGGAAAGAACAAGAAAAATTCGCAAATAAACAATTTTATATCAAAATTTGAACTTTAAAACTATTTATAACAAAATTGGACGATTGATAATAATCTTAATTTGTTTATTATGATTTCCCGAAAAATTACAATCGGACCACAAATTAAATTTCTAGTAATTTCGATATAACTGAACATATTGTATAGGGTCATTGAATAGGATGACCGGAAATCATCCGGAAATCGACAACAATAACGAAAACACAACAAATCACCGTTGATGTACATAAAAATGGGAATTTTCGCAAAAAATAGACCACAAGAAGCAGATTACAATGAGCGAGTAATGTTGAATATTGAACTTTTTGTAATTCGATTCAATTGTTGTAATTAATTAGTCAAATAATTAGCGATAATTGTTTAATTGTGAATAGTCAACAATTCGGTTGTAGCTCGAGTATAATTGGTGGTCTATCTATTTGTGGTCGATAAATGTTATCAATTTGTAAAAATAGAAATTTTATTGTAAAACAACAAATTTACGCTTTGATTATAATTAATAAATATAAATAATTATAATAGTGATAATTGATGATTATTTACAACTACAATCTTAATTGTTATTAGATAAAAATTAAAAAAAAACAGTTTTTTTGTTAATTTTTCAGTTTATTTTTAATACAAGTCTTATTAGAAAATTTCGAACAATAATAGTAAATAATTATAAACTTCAAGCAACTCCTAACAGATACGATGTTGTAGCTCTGTTATTGTTAATACCGCTGCCACCAACAACATCACCACCGCCGCCGCCACCATCACCACTAACACTAATGCCACGGTTGGCCACAGTACCATAACTGTAACTGTACGGTCCCAATGTTAAACTGGAGGCATCCCTTTGGGGCCATGCTTGACTCTTATAACTATTACATGCTATTAAACTGTTCATGGCCGGTGGGCGGCTCTTTTCAATTGATATCCCATTGCCCACCGATCGGATACTAAAATTATTATTGTGTTTAATTTGTTAATTAATTTGTTAATCAAAACAATCAAAATTTACCTTCGTGTATTTTCAGAGATACTGATATGTTGAGATTTAGTAGCGCTGGCATCAAAATCACCATTCGGTACTAATTTCTCATCTTTTAATTCAACATAAGCGGTACGTTTCTTGCTCATTATCATAAATATCGTTAGCAGAACACCGACTAATATGTGTATACCAACTATAAACATTGTTGCATTACGAAAACCGATACTGTCGTATAGAATACCACTAAATGAAGGTCCTATGAATGCGCCAAATGCGAACGTACTAGTCCACAAACCGGATACCAAACCGAAAGTTTCCAAATTGTTCGGAAACCCGTGCGCTCTATCCGCAAATAAAACCACAAATTATCAAATTTAAACAAGAGTAAAGGAGCTTACATGCAGGTCCTAAGGGCGTCGGTGAAAGTCGACACCAATTGGGCCGCCATGCCTAAACCGTGTAGAACTAATCCGGTGATTACCAGCCATAATAATCTACAAAATTTAGAATTTGTTTGATGTTTGATTAGAAATTGTAGACTTACGTTGAGGCGGGTATGAAAGGAGCGGGTCCAACGCAACAAAATCCTAATGCTACCAATAAAGTCCCAAAAATCGTAATGATTTTCGGCGGTAAATATTTATCGCACAACATCCCAAAGCCGGGCGCTGTTATAGCATAAGTACCACCGTTTATAACAAACATTAAACCTAAGACGACCGGCTGTAGATAGAATTGTCGTAAATGTGGCTCTAATGTAGCTTGTAACCAACCGATCGACATACTTGTTACAATTATACTACTACATGCTAATAATACTCCTGGAATCTTCAAAGCTTTCCATACTGAAGCTGAAAATTCTACAAAAATTACTCAATAATATTGTTTTTTTTTTATGGAAAAATTACCCCCTTTAGCCCTATCGGTACCATCATCGTGTTTCGGTAGAACTATCGCTGTTAAAATAGCTGATAAGAATAGGCATGAACCTAATACAGCGAAGGGTAAGGTGTAACCACCGGCTTGGTAAAGGGCGCCACCTACAGTTGGCCCTACAATTAAACCCAAACCGAAGAAAGTCTCCAAAGATGCCTGAAATTTACTAAAATTCATCGAATATTCATTGATTATAAATGAGGAAGACTCACGAAAGTCGTTGCAACATTATCGGGGAATTCTTTGGCGATTATAGCGAAACTCGCTGTAAGAAAAGCGGCATTACCTAGCGCTTCAACGATACGAATTATAAAACTTAGAATGATAAAAGGGTAATGGCCCTCGATTTTATCGAGTAGACTGAAATTATTTGAATTAGTTTTAATATTTGTTTAAAAATTATCGTATTTACCCGAATAAAATAGCACAAACTCCAGTCGTATAGATGCCACCGTTGAACGTATATTTGGGCCCCATTTTGTTCAAATGTTGGCCATAAATCGGGCTGATTAGAAAGACGATCAGTTCGAAAATACCAAAAACCAGGCCGTATTCGGTAGCAGAACAGCCTTTACGTTCAGCCTATTCAACGATAATTTAATTTTAAATTGGAATTATTGGAATTACTTACTTCTTGGGGGTAGAAGGGTGCTTGTAGGGATACACAGATAGCATTGCAGAAATCAGCAATACTGATCACAATCAACGTTAACCATTGTCTTTTCGTAAATTGAGCCATCTTCTATTTATTTTGATTGTTCTTTACTAAATGAATTAAACAAGTTTCTTTATCACTGAATTCTTTCGTTCAATTTCCACTACTAAAAATTCAAAATCACTACAGAGATTAAATAAAAATACGACAATTCTTTTAAGATTAAATAATTGTTGTAGAAAAATTTACGTTTTACCATAATTTTCGATACAACATAATCGAACTAACAATTCTTGTACAATCCCGACAACTTTAAATGATATCAACGGTGGCGACAATGATGATGTTGATGGTGATTGATGATAATGAGATTTTCTAGAAATTAAATTTCCCACAAACAGACAAACACATATCAATAACGTTGGAGAACAAGCGCAAATTTTTTAATTTAGTTACAATTATTCGTTTATTGATTCGAAATATAGGCGGAGTTTAACGGGGCCTATAAACGGTCAAAGTTTAGAAAGTTTATCAGTATTGGCATATGATAAGAAGAATAATAATAATGTTAATAACGATAATTGGTCGGGATATGTCGTATAAGAAAAAAATCGAGATCGACATCAATTTCAACTGGAAACTCTCACAATAACCGGCGATTCTAGACGTATAAATAGCGATTTTTTTTAAGGAAACCGGAACAATACCGTTACAATTATCCAGTTTTCGTTCAATAATTAGTCTTTGTTTTAATAACTATCAAATGAATTAATATTGACTCTATTATGTTAGATTAAAGGTCGGTTTCGGTTTAGTTTTTGGAACAATTTTCTATCATTCTATGATTAGGTTTTAGAACGAGGCCAATATTCGGTCGAAATACCCAATGTTGGTTGTTTTAACTCCGAAAAATTCTTCGTCGAATCAGAAAATCGGCCTTAAATTTGATAAATACATTTAGAAGGTCCAATTTGTTAAGAATCTTAACGGAAAATTCCTCCAATCAATAAAAATTATTGAATTTTGTCCTCTGGACCCAATCAACCGTCTTGACTCCAATATTCTCTCAAATTGTGGGCAAATTCGTGGCTTTAAATAGACAGATTGTATTTGAATTTGAATCTAACAGGTCCATATTTTAACAAACATTTGAAAAAAATTGGTTTTTAATTTTATAAGTACACGAGTATCTCTAAGAAGATCTAGTTTTTAATCAATGATGCAATTTTAAGAATGTTAACGAACGGAAAATTTCGACAAGAATTATCAAAAATTATTGATTTTTTTATACTCCGTCTACTGCCAATCGATCGTCTTGACTCCAATAATCGCTTAGTGTCGCCAATAATTTTGTTGTTAAATTGATAGTTTAAAGTGCTTGTTTTTGGATCTGTGAAGACTTCCTGTCGGCATCTGGACGGATAGAAGACAGTCAATCCTATTCAGGCCGACTATAATCAGTTTGCGTTACGGTATAATTGAGTGACGATAACAACGAAATTCTTTAAAATTATCAACGAATTATTTTTCGTGTTGAGTTTATTCAGAAAAATAATAATTGTCTCCGTTTGTTTGGTCTGGTGATTTCAAAATAAGTACAACAACTCGACATTGACAAAATCCTGTATCCGATACGTAATAATAATTTTCAAATAATTTCATTTGAATTGATCCGATTCAACCTAAATGTGATTACAAATTTTTATGTGCGCAATGGCAAAGGTTGTTCTCTTAATCAACAATTTATCATATTCGTAATACTCGAAATTTTCAGGATTAAAAAAAATTGAATTAGAAAAAACCTTTATTTTAAAACAGATCAGCCCTTGTTGTCGTTTTACTGAAAAAACAGACCGGGCCTTCTTTAAGCACTTAATCTAATTAATCAACAATCAGTCTAATTTGTTGCATTTCAGGCATCTGGTAGCCAAATTTTCAGCGGCAATTTCAGAAAAGCGCTGTTCAGGAAAGCTTTAAAATGTCGCGAAATTGCCACATTTGCAGCCGGTTTCATTTCTTTGATAATCTCATCTGCGTTATTATTCAAGAATTGATTCATCGCTTCACCTGTAAAATCAACTTCAGAGAAACAATTTCAATTAAATATTCCAAATTACCGATGATTTTACTGTGATTGATGTTGTCGCGAATCCGGAATCGGCTCTTTTGCAGCTTGAAGTCGGATAATAATTTTTCAATTCTCATAAAACGTACATTGGAGTCATCTCTGAATTCTTTACCGTAGATTTTCGCTATTGCATCAACGTCCACTGGAATTTTACACAAATGCGGTCAGATTTAAGTGCATATTTGTCAAGTTGAACTTACGAAAAATGGCCCAGAAATCGCCCTTCGAACGGACTGGGAATAAGAGGACGTTACCATTAACTTCATATTTGCCTTTGATCTCGATACGGGGCAGATGGATTCCCAACTCGATCGTATAGTTATCGACATTGGCTCTGTTTAAATAGGACAAAATTTTATAATTCTATTATTAATTTGGGCTTACTTAAGTTTGAAACTAGACAAGGCTACAATCTACAATCGATCAAATTAACAATCAAATCACCGATTCGATTCCAACCTGCATACAAATAACAACATAGAATAACAACCTTGACACGTTAAACAATTAACAAACAAAAGAATTGCTAAATCGCCGGTCAAATAAGGAAAACATCATTCAATACGATTTCGAATACCTGATTTTTGTTACGTTGAAATTACTAGCACCAGATGCTGTAACGTTTTGGAATAGGGCACGAATCCGGAAAGCACCCTGACCATTCTCCATCAACAATCGATCGATCCTCAACGGATCGATACTGGGCACATCGATATCATCAATACCGCTTATCAAATACGGCCTTAAATGGTTAAAAGTTTTCAATAAACATTTATTGATTTCAGGATCCGATTTGTAACACGGTAGGATATATTCAGCTGAAAATAAGCAATATTATTATTATTATTAAGACGCCCTTGTCGTTTATTTGTTGTTAAAAAATCGTCAAAACTAGCATTGAGGATGTTTATGAAAATGTCACGTAACTCTAGTCTAGTCTGTCTTTCTTTACACAAATATTACAGAATAATTATGTAATTCTATCGGAGATGGTGAAAGTAGTCACTTTTGCTTTCTCTGAAGGTAACCAGGCTATCCGAACGACAACAATAAAGCACACAATTTGATCTTAATTAAGGAAATTATGCAACGATAATTATTCAAATCGATGATACTTTCTTTATTCCAGCAATTAATTTTTAATTAATTACAATAATAAAATTAACAAATCGTGTAATTTATGGTTTTTAAGGACCGGAAATATTAATATAGATTGGCAAAAATTCGTTGAATCTGTGTGTGTGGAATAAATAAAAATCTTACGTGTTGTAAAAGTCTGGTTGTTGTCGAGCGCATCCACCAATTTTAACAAAACCACACCAATTATTAAAATATTCATAGTTTCAAATTGAAAATCTATCAAATAGTGTACAAAAAGACGACTGGCACTTGATAATTTGCAGAGAAAGCATTAAATAACATTTGTATCGGGTGCTTTTGTACCTACCGTGTTAAAATAAATATGGGTAGGGATCAATGGGTGTGTGTGCGCGCTTGTTGGTTACATTATCCAACTCAATTCTTCTATTTCATTTTATTATCATTATTATCGATAATAATTTCAATAATAATGTTTAAATTTGGGAGAAGAATGTCGTTTGTATTCATTACAGTCGGATGATGAATTGACAAAAAATTTTAGCTTCAAAAGGTCATAATGGGCCATTTAATTGTCACTAAAAATAGACCAACAAACAAATCGTTAGATAAATATTTATTTACCACTAATTTTTTAGATATTCTACAATTATAATTGTGGTCTTATTAATTTTACAGGAAGTCGCTCGGTTTTTAGCCGTTTCTGGCACAAATTTATTGCTTTATTATTGTCGTCATTGCGTGAAAAAGCCTTGATTACAACTGGTATTTCATAAATTTTCTTTTATTCTACTCCGTAGCTGATTATGTTCATTAATCACGAATCTATACGGTGATTGCTGTTGCATTTTTATTGTTTTATTGTTGCATTTATTGTTAGTGTGTGGACAATGGAGTTATTACAAAATTCAATTAATTTTTCGAATAAAGAAAATTCGACACATTTTTACAAGATTTGCCAATTTTATCATCATTTAGAAATAATCCTAATTGTGTGAATTGAAAGAGAAAACTCAAATTGGGCCCGATTTCAATTAAATACAAGGAAGCGATTTTAGTGTAATTGAATTAATTGCAATAGTGCGTACTTTCAAAATTGTGTGATTATCGAGTTTGCGGAAAAATCGCCAGCAATTGATGATTTTCTTTGGCAAATTAGAGAGTTGTCGGAATTGGCGAATTTCATAAGATCGCGTAAATTTCCGATCGGATACAAGCGCTGCAAGAATTACGTAAAATTCGTCTAGTTTACAATCGCAAACTAGCGGCGCATCCACCATTTTTCGCCACTTTCAACACATCGCTTTGTTGGAGTTTTCGGTGATTTTTTCAATAAAACTGGAACAAAATTGAGAAAATTTCGATAAAAATAAATCAAGAAGGGTTATTTGAATAATAATTGTAGACTTTTCTTCTTGTTTTGTTTTAAAACACTTTATAAAGGTCAAGTTTGTGTCGATCAAGCCGGATTTCACAATCCTGTCGAATTTATTCGAGTTTTAATACCATGAGGTTATAAGAATTGCCTATATTTTTATATATTTCAACAAATAAAACAATAATTCATAATATTTTATTCAACAAAATAGTGAAAAATACATAAAAGTGCAGTAACTACAAGTTACAAATCAGAAATTTTGTGAAATACAAAATTAAAACTTTAACTATTAATAGTTTTTAAATAATCTTGATATTGTTCATCCGACAACAACCACAAATCAGTCGGCATTTTCGTGTAGACATTATTAACAATATCCGTAAAAGTCTTCGCTAGACTCTCGCCAATACTCTCAGATAATTCTGTAACGATTTCCAAACCGTTCTGATTGATGAAATTGTTTACAGTTTGGCCTGTAATTCAATAAATTAACAACAAAATTTTGATTGTAATTCAAGAAATTACCCAAAATTTTATTGCCATTGAACAGATTATAAAAATTGACTTTCAACTGTTCTAATGTAAAATCAACATGCATCTTATCAATGTAGATAATCTCGCGATTATCCCGCGTCAAAAACTGGAAATCCGTCTTGACATTAGTCTGTACTTTACCCAATTTTAAATCGCAGAGACCATGCCCCACTAGCGGCAACACCAATATTTTACCTTTCAGATTATAATTCGATTTGATAGTCAACAACGGGATATTCAAACCGAAATTCCACTTCTTATCCACCAAATCGAGTCTATCGGACAGAAATGAAACCAACACAAAACAAGAATCGAGTCGGAACTTACTCGGCATAGGGTGGTGTAGCATTCGACGATCCTGTTACGGTCAAATTAAACAAACCACCGGTTAAAGTGATAGCGCCGCTGCCTTTACTCACACCGACACTATCCAGAAAGAGCGGCTCAAATGGATCGACGTTCATCTCGGGTATTCCCCGAGCCAATTGCGGGAACATTTCTTGGAATAAGTCTGTTAGACAGGCATTCAAATTTGGGTCGTTTCGTCGGCATACTTTCAGCCAAGATGCTGGAAATTCGAAACAAAAATGAGGCTTTGTTGCGATAGTTTTTGTTGGGGTTCAAAATACAAAGTGCTAGCACAACTGGTTATTGTTAAGCAATTAATTTGTTGTATAAATCGTTCAATACTTACGTCTTTTTGTTAATAATGGGGCATCTTTGACTTGGTAACCACAACTATAATTTCCTAATAAAAATATTGTTAAAACACTAAAAACGAACTTGATCATTTCGTTCTGTTAGTTTTGTTGAAGAATCGGTTGGAATTGTTTTCTTCAAGTTCGTCTTTGCTTGTAGTTCCTCCACTAACGGCCCAATTATACTTTTACCGAACGAAAATATTTCTAATCTAACATTAATAACACATTTATCTACAAGCAATTTTCAGTCGTTTCGTATTATCATATTAAGATGATAATTGCATTGCATTCGACGTTTTAAACAAAGTGAAAGTGGAAGCATTTCCCCCTTTCTTACAACATTCCACCATTTATATTTCCCAATATGTGTGAAGTATTACGTTATAATCGAATATTTTGCATGTAATGAGACGATAGAACATAGAAAAGTGCATTTGAAGAGTACAATCGTCAATGATAATGATAATAATAACGATAATTGTTATTATAATAACACGAATAGAAACATTTATTTTATTTCTATTGTGGTTGTTTAAAATTAAATTTATTTTGTCAATAATCAACTTTCTACAGCTCTCGACGATCGTTACATAACGAACACATCAATTCTGCAAGTTGTTAATAAAATCGTAACTGCAAATCTTATTATAATAATAGAGTATGATCCAAGGGTCTAAGAATCGGCTTCGGAAAGGTCACTGGTTCGAAACAATATTGAATATTCTGAATTTTTAATAAACCTTGTAAACTTTGAATTGCAGAAAATCGCCGATACTGCAATATTATTTAATTGCTTTTTAATTTTATAAGAAAATCTAAGACCCAGATCACAATTAGAGATGCTAAACGGATGTGTTTGCTCTGTTTACTTCGGTGATTGTAGGCCTAAATATCTGAACTTTCTATACATTAAAGATAGAAACGAATAAAATTACAATAAAATTTCAATATTTATTGATTATAAAAGAAATTAATTCTATCTTGGTAATAAAACAACTAATGGATATTTGTGGAAGATCTTGTTAGCGAATTTCTTGAAAATGCCAGCAATTGTGTCCTCTAAAACTGGTTTAATTTCATAAGCAACATTCTTCCAATTATCGTTCAGAAAGAGGTTCATAGCGTCACCTAAAAATTGTTTATAACGATTGTTGATTTAAAGGTAAAAAGAATGGAAATACCCAATTCCTTGTCGCCATTGAACAGATTATCCAACTGAATTGTAGCATGTCCAATATTGAAATCAACAAAAAAATCTTTAATATTCAGATAAATCTCGTCGTCCTTTCGTATCCGTTGCCCTTGCATTGTTATCGTTGCATCGATCTCGGCTGAAATTCATTAAAAATTTCCATGATTAGAGAAACTGTCGGAGAAGGAACGTCATTGAAATATTTCCACCAGGAAACCGTAATGTACACAAACAAATAAAAAGTGAAAAAAGTTAATAAGTACGTCCAAATAACAAGTTAATTATTAATGGTTTTTTGATGAAACAACCACCTCTTCAAATCTAATTGTTTTAAAATTACATTGGAAATTTCGCTATGGTTCTTACAATAATTGCCGTGACTGGTACCACTGCCCGATATCGGCATCATCAATATTCGACCCTCCATCGTATATTCGCTATGCAGTTCTAATCGTGGCAGCCACAATTTCAATCGGATTCGATCGCGATCCAAATCAATCCTTGAACGATACACATCAAATAAACAATTCTCAAAAAAAAACAAATTAACTACTTAATTAATCTGTTTGTATAATTAAAATGCTAATCTATTCATGTTTACCTAACGTGACGCAAAACAAACCTAGAGGGTCCATATACGTGTACGTTCCGATAAGTCGATCGTACAGCCACCGGTCCGGAGCCCTGATCGATCACCACTTCCGGTATGTATAAAGGCTCACAACTTGGTATCTCGAATTCCGGTATACCTTTAACCATTAAAGGTCGCAACAATTCCACTGATTGTTTGATACAAGCGTTCAGATGCGGATCGGAGCGGTTGCAGATTTTTATGAAATTCGCTGAAAATCCTAATTTTCCACACAATTTTTTTGATTGTTTACAAACAACTTACGTAATTTCAATATCCCATTAGTTGATTTAATTGTAATCATGACTACAATTAGGAGAATTCTGAACACAAACATGATTGAATTAGTCTTACACTCTAATTAAGTTCAATTAGACGAATTTATTTGGTTGTTAATTAGAGTGAATTGTCAGCAAATTTTCAGTGACATACTTTAATTGTGGCGTAATTGTTTTCGTATAATTATTACAGAGCCGGAATTAGAGGCGATTATTGAAAGAAACAGGTTTTATGCGAGAAATTATGAAATTATTTAGACTGATAGGTTGTGAGTCATGCTTGTCCAACAAGCTGGAGGGCCTAAATTTTTACACAAATATTGATACTTTTTTCTATTCAAAATTAATTTCCGTGTTGTATAAGAGATCCACACAGAATTGCTAATTTACGCCAACAAGTTAGTCAAATTAGTGGAAAATCCAGTTTTTTGATATTGTTATTTTCTCAAAACAAATAATTCGATGTTTTTGCGATTAAAATTGAGAAATTATAATATTCGAGAAACTTGAAAATCGTTTTAATTTACACAATCTAGAAATAAAAATCGGGAATGCGATCGAAATTCGTTATGAACGTCATAAGTTTGTACTAATTACCGAAAATGAACTCGAACTTCCTATTGTTTCAAGTCACTAACAACTTCCGTAATTTCCACGGAATCGTTACAATTTCTGGCTATTTCAATACAACTTTCGAAATGAATAATTGATAATTTCCAAGTATACTACATGGAAAACAAATATAGGGTCATAGTTTGGTATCTATAATGATCAGACACAAGGTTTTAATTCAATTGGAATAAAATATAGAAGCCAACAATACAGGCTGTCCCGTCTAAACCACCACCGCCAGTTTATTTCAAGTTTAATTTAATGTAAAAGACCTGTATCAATGTCGAAATAACGTCAACGCTTTCTCGAAATGTGGCCTTGTCAGCAGTTGAGAGAATTGTTTTCCAATTCGGCTAGCGATTTGAAAATTGAATTAACGAATTTTTTCATCAGTTTTCTGTCAATGTTTTTGTTACAATAATTATTTCGAGCTCATGAATCAACTTATTTTGATGAATAATAGAAGACGATGGGGCGAAAAACAACGTCGACAATAAATACGTAAACATAACTCGTCGACCAAGGTTATTCTTAATTATCTGTCGACGATTTTTAGATTTAAAGAAACGAAACATTACATAAAGCTGTAGAGTCTGTTACTGGACACGATTGGGGTACTTTCAATTAAACGAAAATGTATTCTCGGTGCATCCTAGCGATTTTTGTACTGTGTTTCGGATGTGCAATCTCGAAGAAGATCCGTAAGTTTGCAATTAACAAAAATTATTGTTTTAATAAACCCAAAAATTACAGCACCTTTCGTCGAATTATGTAAACGTAACGATCCACAATTGAATGATTGTATTAAACGTTCAGTAGAAACAATACGGCCGCATTTAAAAGAAGGCATACCGGAATTTGGAATACCATCAACCGATCCTTTAATCCTACCGGAAGCCTCTCTGGATACTGGCGAAAATTTCAAGGCATCATTTAAAAACATCCGCATCTTCTATGCAGATGAATTTCAATTAGAAAATCTCGCATTAGATTTGGATCGGAATCATTTAGAAATTGAAATGAAATTTCCACGTTTACGGATCAAAAGTGAATATAGTATCGATGGTAAAATATTAATTCTGACGTTGAAAGGCAACGGAGAATCGGATGGAAATTTCAGTAAGTTTCAATACAAAATTGTTGAAATTTAATTAATTTTTGTAATTTTAGCCGATGTTACAGCCCGTGTAATTTACGATGCTACTCGTACGATTAAAAATGGCAAAGAATACCTCGTTATTGGTAATGATACTCTTATATTGAATGTTGGTAAGCCGCATTTCCAATTCGACAACATCTTCAAAGATAATCCGGAACTGAATGAACAAACCAACAAGATTATCAACGAGAATGTTGAGGATTTCATTCAAGAATTACAACCAGTCGTCCAGCAAGTCATATCGCGATTCGTTCACGGTATTGTTAATCGCGTCTTCACTAAATACTCATTCGATGAATTGCTCCCATTGTAAGTGATATAAATTGTTATAATTTTGTTGAACTGTACTGTGAATCATGTGATAATAAATCAACTTTTATCGATTTATTTAATTCAAGCTAAATATCTATAATAACATATACTTCATAACGATTCTTATCCGGTTCGTTAATAATCTGCATTGCTGAATATGTAATCGCTTTGACTTCCGTCCCTTGTGGATGTTTACCTAATTGGAATTCTTCACCGTAACATTTACATTTAATCCGGTATTCTTCCTCATTTTCCATAACAAATTCCGTTATTACTAATTTACTACAAATTAGGAAAGGTTCACAGCTGAATAAAAACAATAATTCGTCCAAAAAATGAAACAACAGACTGTCCAAATCGTGCCCGGTAGCTTCGATTTCTGAACATTGCTTAATTTCCACCGTTTCTAATTCGGTCATATAACCGAACATAGCAAGGCCGCATTGTTCGTAAGCCTCCTTTAAACTGTCGCCCCATGCGTGTAGTCTACAATCGTTAAAAGTTTAGTTTAAATCGAGGAAAATATATAAAAACATACTGTACATCAGCCGTGTGGTCTAAATCTACACATTTTACAATAATTATTAACAATTACAACAAATTTCAATTAACTTACATACATTCGTATTTACACGGGGGTGATTCTAGTTCTTCAGCGCTGAAATTTTCCATTTTCCACAATTGGGGTGAAACTAACCTCAAATTTAGATGTCAATTTCGCGCACGTTCGATACTGTTCGACCCAGGTTCGACCGCGAGTTTAGTTCAAATTTGGCAACGTTGTTACAGTTGTGCAACATTTAGAGAGAAAAATTACTAGTTTTGAGGTTATGTTGTTTTGAAAATCGAATTTTCGAAAATGGAAAATTTTAAAAATTTCGAGAATCTCTCCATAACGGAAATTTGCCGGATTTGTTTTACGAAAAAAGAAAAAATGTCACCATTATCGGAAAATGGTATTTGTAATTTAATCATGGAATGTGCTTCGATCAAAGTACATATCAATTAAAAAATATCAATTAATTCTATAAAATAATAAAGATTTCAGATAATGAAATTGATCATCTATTATGTTGTGATTGTATTAATGAATTGAATCGTTGGTATGGTTTCAAACGACGGATACAGAAATCTTTTGAAATCGGTCTGAATTTATTGAACGAAAAAACGAAGGAAATCTCACGAATAGATGTAGAGAAACGTCTCGAAATTGATAAATTTATCTGCGAACATTGCGGCAAACAATTCTTATCGAATCTATCGTTAAGAAAACACCTAAAAATCCACAAAAATCTAAAATTATACAAATGTTTAAAATGCGACAAACCATTCAAAGATCAACAATCATTAACCGATCATATGAGACGGCATTACAATGTGCGCAATTATCGTTGTGCAGTTTGCAGCAAATCGTTTTATAGACAATTCAATGCAGTTGAACATATGAGGATTCATACCGGTGAAAGACCATTCAAATGTGAACAATGCAATAGAACCTTCACAAGAAAGATTCTATTGAGAAATCATACATTAAAGGTGTTTTGTTTTCTTTGTTGATTTCTATTTTACTTATACGTCTTTATTGTAGGATCATTTAGGTCGGAAACCGTGTCCTTGTACCGTCTGTTCGAAATCATTTCTCGATAATTACCAATTACGAATCCATATGCGTACCCATACCGGTGAGAAGCCGTTCAAATGCCGAGATTGTCCGATGGCGTTCGCTTTGAAAGGCCAATTAGACTCTCACATAAAATACAAACATACAAAAGTGAAAGATTACGTTTGTAACTTTTGTGCTCGTGCATTTACAGCCAAACATACGTTAGAAGAACACATACGTACCCATACAGGTGAACGTAGAGAATCCAAACATATTTGTAATATTTGTAATAAGAGATGCAGTACAACTACACATTTGAAAATCCATATAAAATCACAACATACTGGTGAACGGCCGTATGTCTGTGATTATTGTCAGAAAGCGTTTGTAACGAAACGTAATCTAGAGAATCACCTAAGAACACATACGGGTGAGAAGAGTTTTATTTGTGAGATTTGTGGGAAATCATTTGGTGCTAAATCGAGTTTGAAAATTCATCTACGTGTACATACTGGCGAACGGCCGTACCAGTGCGGGGTCTGTGGCAGGAGTTTTTCGCAGAGTAGTACGCTGAAAACGCATATGAAAATCCATTGAATTGTAATAAATTTAAGAACATTTCAAGATGTATTTGGATGCTCCTCTAATTCTCTACCAGGTTCACATTTAGAAGATTTAAACGCAATTTTAACAGGTTTGAAAACATTTAAATATTTCGAATTTACACTTTTATAAATTCTGCAACAAATCCTCTCTATTTACCATACCGATATATGAATAAAACAAGGGAACTCCAGCTAAACCGAATAAAGTGACGCCAAATATCGGTTGATACAACGTCCAAGTGATCGCCATTACCAATAATCCAATCGAGAATGATATCGAAATATTCAACGATAAAGTAGCGCTATTAACGTAATCTTTTAAAATCGGTATTCTGTGATCTAAAAACAAAATTAGAATCAATTTTAAATAGTCGGAAAATTAATAGAATTTACGTAAAATTCTACCGAGCCGGTTTAAACAAATCGAAGCCGCGTACAATATGAAAACACCAGCAAACCGTAATTTCCACGTCTCGAAATGCAGATCCGAATGTTCGACACGGAACATTTGTGCCACATTTAAAGCACCGTGCCGTAACAAAGCGATATTGTGGCCTTTCGACGTACGGTACGGTACTAATATGCCGTTTTGTTGTAACGCAACTACCGTAACCTGTAAAATCAACAAATCAACGAGTAATTAAAACAATAGAGGATTTGTTACGATTTCCTGTTGAAGTCCAGCATAGTAGAATTGTATACGAATATCGCCAACTTCCGGATTCCAAACATCATCGCAATGATAATAAATACCCATGTGTAGTTTGATATCTTTACGTTCGGGACGTTCATCGCTTGTAACTTCAATAAAATCGTTGAATTTCTGTTTGATATCGTCGTTGAGCGTTAATTCCCCAATACGGACAGATGGGGCGATTTGAATTGTCGAATTCAACGGCATTTCACTGTAATTTAAAAATGTAACAAGTCACTAATTCGAAAATATCACAATTACGTTGGATTATGATGACCGGTACGGATATAAAACGTACTACTATCGACTAATTTATCCCTCCATTCGGTAACGTAATAATAACTACCGCCATCGTAATCTTGATCAGCGACATTATCAGCATGATCTCTAGAACTATTGACGATAATAAAATTATAATTTAATTAAAATAAATGTAGAATACGATCTTTCTTCCACCCATTGATACATTTGTACTCTCCTCTTCAATTTAACAGCCTGTATACTTATACCATAATCCGGCTCTGTTAACGGTTCATCAACAATTAAAGGACCACTAACATGAACTAAACTACCATCGTATTCTTGTTGTAACCGATCGCATCGAAGTAATGATTTGATATTCTGGTAGACTTCTTGTAGAGAATCAGCGTGATCGGCGGCACGTCCCTAAAACTTCCAACATCTTGTAAATTACAATTATTTATGGATTATAGAAAATTACCTCATTCCATATTAATAGCCAGATGCCGAAACTAAACAATAATACACCGATCAATGATGTTAGCCAAGTTCTTTTAAATTCATCGATAAATGATTCGTTCATTTTTCCAATAAGTACACTGTCAGTAGAGCATGCGTGTATGGTTAATTGCCTACATTCCAGGCGCGCGATTAACCAATTTCATCTAATCTAATTAGACTTAAAAACAGTTAAAATACACAACTAAAGTAAGTTTATTGATTAATTATTATTAATTGTTTTATTAAAATTACCTGTTTTTGAGTTAATTTTGTTGCGCAATTGTCAAACATAACCTGTATTAATTTTCAGGTATTTTGATTTGTTACCAAATATTGGTAGATTGGTAGCGCCAAATTTGAACGATGCGTCTTTTTATCGTTTCAATTTGGTTATTTATTAATTTGATATTCTTCAGTATTTGTGGTTATATATCGTTAATATGGTCACAATCATGGATATTCCCGGATAATGGTAATAAATCAATTAGTTACAATTTGTTGAATATCTCTAATATTGGTTTAAATACAACAAAAATACGTATAGAACGTAGTTTAAAGGACAACACAACTGTAACGTTTATCAAAAATAGTAAACCACGCTTCCCTAATGTACAACATCAAAATATTGAATTAGATTCGAAAAAGTATATTTGTTGGGATAATGATAGTCTTACGGAGTGTTTACAAAAAAGTCTATATTTCAAAGAGAAAATCCTGAAGGAATTCCAGCGAATTCTAGAGGATGAGAGTAATATTTTAAAAATCGGTAAAGAGAACCGTTACAACGTCGATTATAATGGTAATAGAGGTGATTTTATGGAGAAAACTCCCAATGAATTACTGTGCGAGTTGAAAAATTACCGATTATCGACTCTAAAACGTCGAGATATCCACAGTAATCATTCCCTGGTTGGTTATTTAGCGAAACGTAATTTGTACGAGAATCGACGTTTTAATAATTGTGCAATTGTTGCAAGTTCAGGGGCTTTGAAAAATTCGAATCTAGGTAAACAGATCGATTTACACGATCTAGTTTTACGTTTCAATAACGCTCCGGTGAAGAATTACGAATCGGATGTTGGCAATAAGACGACAATACGTCTGTTAAATTCACAAGTTGTGACTAAGAAACAGTACAGCTTCCTGCAGTCGGATTTATATAAAAATGTAACGATAATAATGTGGGATCCGAGTAATTATAATGCAAGTCTGAATGATTGGTTGAATAGTCCCGAATTTAATCTATTCCCTAATTATATTGAATATAAGAGACGTAATAGGAGATCAAAAGTGTTCATAATTAATCCGAAAACCATCTGGAATTTGTGGGATTTTTTACAGGGTAATACATTGAATCGTCTACGACGTAATCCACCATCTTCTGGATTTCTAGGTAAAATTTTAATGAAAATTTAGATTAAATCGGATATTATTATCGCACACACATTCACATAACTTCCGATTACTTCACCATGGAAATCCGATTGGATGATTAACGATTATATGGTCGAAAATTCAAAAGTGACGTCTCCGACCATAATTGGATAAATTTAATTATCAAATCTGATGATTCTCATACAGTCTAGCTTTTTATCTATTGACTTGTCATTATTTTTATTAAGAATAGTGTGGGTGACTAATTACGTGGTTTTAGTCGGTTTTATTTTACCAATTATTATTATTATCGTGTTACAATATTAACCGATATAGGGGAGGAGAAAAATAGATTTTAGTTGATGAGACACGCCGATAGGAAACAGGAAATTATATGTATACGTTGTGAAATTGTTTGATTTTTTATCTTTTTTCTGTTGTATTTACAGTTTTATTTTTAATGATCGATGAGAAAAATTACCTAACAATTGCTACATTTATTGCTCTCGTAGAATTAATTTGTTCGATTATGATTTGGGAGAATTTTCAAGTTGGCTTCAAATTCCAAATTTTCTCAACTGAATTTTGACGATTTCAGATAAGAATCGCTTGTAAGTATTCGGTACAATTCTTGAATAGTCGACAATTGAAGTATAAAGTCGGCTCCAATTAGACAAACAAGGGGAACAATAAATGACTCACAACCATAGACAATAACAACAAAAACTTCCAGCAACAATGAACTTGCAATTTCTATTGAATTCCATATCAAAATTCGCCCCGAAATCCAACAATTATCATCAAAAACACCGATTTTTTTCCAGGTTTAAATCTACTACTACCAATCTGCACAACTATCGATATGTTTGAATACATACCATCGGTACGTGCAACGAAACGTTGTCATTATTACGAAACCGAAGAGAATCCCGCTTGTACATTCGGCGTTTGGCATCCTTTATCGGCTGAAAAATTACTAACATACCATTTGAATCGTGCCAATTTAACGACAGTTTTCCAAAATGGTTATATACGAATTTCCGGATATGGGAAACTCGATTGTTAAACAATACACGTCAATATTGTGTGTTTGATAAGAGGAATAACGATGGAAACCCCCAATTTCAGGTGTGTTATTACACCGAAATCTAAATTGTATAAGGGTGTGGTGTAAGAATTATTCGAGTTTTTTGGTTTGGCTATTTTACTGAAATAATCAACGAAGTATACAAAAATTTCATCATCTATGCTGTACTTTTGTTTGAAAACTGTAACTAAAACTGTGTTTGTAATACAAATTGGGAAATTATTTGCTTTTACGTAATTGAATTGTTATCAAATATACAGGTTGAAGGTTGTTGTTGTTTAAGTGAAAATTAATAAAAATTGTGATAATAAGTTCCTTCCGAAATCGCTGAGAGAACGCGTAAAAAACTGGAATGATTCATTTGAATTATCTCGGATTTAAGTAAACCGCAATATTAGTATGAAATCTCGTGTCTTTTATTGAAAACATTCGATTATCAAAATAGAATGAATCGTTTCAATTAGTAACAATACAGAACGGCTGGGTTGGGCACGGCCGTGCCATCAAACAACGACAAACTCTTTGTTGTGTAGAGTTTTTGATTTTATAAAAGCTACACAACGATTATGGTTTTGCATACTAAAAACAACACATTATCATTTCAATTTTTATTCGATTTTTACCACCACGATACCGATCTTAACAACAAAGACGATGATCCCTGTATTGTACAATACAATGGGTGATTTCATTTAAATTTATACGTTTCGGACTAGAGAATATTAGTGGAATTTTGTTGACGGATTGACGGGGTTAAAAATCAATTCAAGGATAAACAATAGGGTGAGGCTGTACGAAAAATTATAACGACAGATCAACGTTTGTTGAATTTGTAATAAATCGGCTTTCGTTGATCCAATTTGATGATTCTTTAAATGAGATAGGAAATTGTGAATCATACAAATACGGTTTTGGAGGAGTTGTTTTTTTTTGCATAATTCCAGCGGTTTCAATCCAATAATGATTCACACAATCTTCAATAATTTCTCATTTTACAATAGTTAATAGAAATTAAGTAAACCAGTCACTAACTGAATTTCCATTAATCTTGAAGGTTGTTGTTTTAAATATAAACTCTATAAAGAATTCAAGAATTGTGTGAAAATTTTCGATTCTATTTCCTCGTTTAACTTCCGATTTATTTTATTTTTCAAGGAATCTATTTTTATAGCCATAGTAAATGAAAAAATACACCTTGATGTGGCCAAAATAATAAAATCTTCGAGTCTATTGAACTTTTTCTAAAACCAAAGCGATGTAAAAGAAATTGTTTATTTGGTTTTGTATGCGAATCACGCTAAAATTGCAGATGCATCTTTCCCTTTCGTCTCACTTATTTGTAATAAACATACACAGATTGAACGGAACAATGTAAATAAATTTACTGAAATTCATTTCCGGTGATTACAATATTCATTTTTATTATTTATCAACAATTATTGGAGGGATTCATCTGAAACACGAATGATTATTAGGCGAAAGATCCTGCTTGTTTTCTTCGATATACCATTGAATGAATAATTAATCGTATAGCTGCAAGGTTTAAAAATTACTACTTTCAAATCCATAAACACAATCGATTATTACAATTGTTAATTCTTGTAAAAGATGATGGAAGTAGTTACGATAATAATAATGTAAGAAAATTACTAATAATCGCGATTCATAGAAATTATAAATTAGTGAAAAATTCCTAAACATGTGATTTTAATTTAGATTTCCATCGTAGATTTCGTTAATTCTACTACAAAATGAATAAACCAGAAACTAATTTTCCAAACATCTGGTAAATCAATTGTGTTATTATCGTTATAAACAGAAATTTCCCTTTACGTACAACTTCTTGAATTTTAATCAACAATAGTAGATGAGCTACATCGGCTACTGGGTTATTCTCGAACCACATCCTTCGTTGATAACAACCTTAAAATTTAGGTCGATTACTGGACCATTTCCGAACTATACGCTTCAAGCACAAATTGTAAACTAAATTCGATAAACGTAGCATTGATTTTCTGTTTCTATCATTATCACTGAAGTTTTCTATCCAGGGACAGTATGAGTCCTTGAGTAGGGGCAGTTTTTTTGAACCATACGCTTTATGCCCACCTAAATTGTAAACTAAAGGGTTGCATTAATTTTCTTTTTCTAACGATCAATATCGTCGAAGGTTTTTTAGTGGTAATATGAGCGCTTAAAATTGGGGCAGTTTTTAACCAAAAGATCTTGGGGTGGTATTGACTTACCCCAAACGGAAGGTTTTCTATGGTGCTATAGTCTATTTCGACTCAATCAATCGTAGAATGGGAATCATTCTACGTTAGTTTTTATAGATTAGACAGATTCTGTACGAACAGATGAGTTTTCAAGAGACATCTTCTCAGAAATTACTCAGTAATGGATTTAATTAATGATAGTTATAGCGCCCAATTTGCTTCAATTTCAGTTAATTTTCTGTTGAATTAAATCAAATTCAGCGGCAGCCTTTGTTGGAAATTCGTTTGAATTTTCTGAAGGCTCCTTTTGAATTTCCACCGTTCTGAATGTTGCTATTTCCGGAAATGTCCTCGTCGTTGATGAAAATCTGATAACAACGAAAAACCACATTTATCTCCCAATCTATAATCAACAAAACACAACAATAATAATAATAATAACAGTACACATATATTATTATTGTCATGTTTATTGGATGATGAAAAATCAGTGAGGTATCAAATGTATAAAATCGTGTAGTAGACAGTATTTGTCTCAGTTGCGTTTTAGTAATCGCGCATTGCGCGCTTCGTCAACAACACACACTTCAATTTTAATTTTATTTAATTTTTATTTGCCAACAACAACAATAAATTGATCATTTCTATATTCGAACGAATTAGATGATTTAGTTACTTGTGATTGATCGAAATTTGGCTCGATTAAGCCTTGATTGGAACGAAGTCGAAAGCAGTGCGCGAATTTCTACGCTAATTAAAAAATCTAAAGAATTTTTTCGAGATAAAATAGTGTGTGATTTGGAAGATAACACCAAGATAAGGGAATTTATTTGGGAAAATCATCAAATTATTAACAATAACGAGACATCATGTATTATAATAGAATCGTATTTCTTTTCGTTTATATTTTGTCGGAGAATTGGTACGTTTTGGAGAGCGCACCTACTGGTAATTCGGCTTTGGTAAGTCCAACAATTTAATTAATTAATCGATAATTGGTAATAATAATTGTATGGAATATCCGGTAATTAATTGTTTGCAATTATTAGAAAAAATTGTATATAGGGGTCAGTAGTAAGGTCCAAACAATTACGATAAAAATCCTTGTCACCGAGTGAATCATTTTCCACAGTATTGATAAATTCCGTTTTATTACAATAACATTAACAATAATCACATTAATATTAATAGAAATCGATCGCTAACCTTACTACAGATTCTCCACAATTTCCGATTATTCATTCATAAAATCTCTAACCGGTTCGGTTGTGTTAATCAGAATCCGATGATTAATCCTAATATGAATAATTAATTCATTAACTATCCGAATGAGAGGAAAGCAGGTGGAATTTCTTAGCTAAGGTCAAGATCGTATGAATCATTACTCGTTACTGTAAGAAATTCATCGATCAGTCGCCGAATTAGATCAATGGTTGGATAATAATTAGAAATTCGGTTACCACAATTATATAATAACAATCAATGATTTCGTTTAATTTGCGGCTTTATCATTTAGAAATCGAAAATTATGTGATCATTCCAATATATACGGTCAGTTATTGTCAAGGTTTATTGTAAAAATCACGGAAGTGTACGGATTCACCTTGATTTTGGACAATAATTTCAATATAGAATAATGACCATTAACCCTGCTGATTGAGGAAGTTCATCGGGTGGAAATGGACAGGAATTCAACTCGGAAATATTTGACAATGAATCACTAAATTTGTGAATAATCCGGTCTTATCAGTGAGTATTTTGATAACGAGTCATCGATATTTTGGCTAGTCTCTCCTTTGTAAGGAAGAAGGAAAAGGTCATTGGCAATTTTGTATAATAATGAGCATCTTTGCGGTATTATCGATTAGAATTCAACACGGTTCGCAGCCTTGAAAGAGCTCGTCTACGTTGTCCGACGTGGAGATTTGAAAAATTTCGAAAACTACACGTTGCTCATCTTAATTACAAATGAAAATTTAACAATGAAGAAAATCAGGATAAGAATCGTTTCAAATATGATTCATTTCTTCTATTTGTTGTTTGTTATTGTACTTTCAATTTTGTGAATTTTAAATTTGGAAGTTCAATGCCATTGCCAATATTTTCCTGACAAATTATTATGACAATAACAATATAATAATAATAATTTCCGGTTAATTTTCGTTTATTCAATGAGAATTAAGCTCATGGTTAAACTAAATTAGAAATTAATTGCAATTATTATATGGACGTTGGTTTATTGTTAGATTGATGCAGATTTTCGTTTTGACACAAAATAAAAATCATCTCTAATTTATTATTAAATTAAGAAAATTGGTTTTTATTAAACACAAACACATCCAACTAGCACATTTATTCATAATTCACAACAGTAACACATGTGCTATTCGTTTTAAACGTGACTCATGATCAAGATGAAGAAGACGCGACAATACTCGAACAAAAAATATTAAAATGTGTACGTTGTAGCGAAAAAAAAAACAGAAAAACATCTGTAATGTTTTTTCAATTTATCATCAATTATTTAGCGTTTTCCGCTGTAAAAAGATGGATTCATTGTTCTTTTTTTGCGGTAAACTTACATCAAATTTGCCGCGAGTCGGCCAACTTTACTCTAAAAAACACTCAGTTACCGGCTTGAAATTGTGAATGAGAGGATAAATGATTCATTTTAGAGTGACTCACGTTATTAGAGCCTTACTGCGATATTTTGAGTGATTTGGTAGAATTATTGTAGAGAAATTAACACAGGAGATAATGGAAAAATTTAGAATATTTGCAAGGTTTTCTAATTTTAAACCGTGGCGTTTATTCTGGAATATTCGTTATTATCGGCTAGATAATCAAAATGAGAGGCTTTGGAAGGATAAATTACTCGATGTAAATTTGGAACCGAAAATTAATTCTTTTAGTGCTCCTTATTGAGATTTGTGTGCTGAAGATTCCAATAAAACTTGAAAACTCTCTCAAATATTAGAACGAAAACATCTGCATTCATTTAGCTGAAACTTGGCGTTCTAGTAGTCACGAAAGTTTGGTTGGATTTTCTTTACATATTTCTAAAAATTACCGTTTAAAGTCAAGTTCAAGCAAAAATAAATCACCTCGAAATGCTACTGATTTTTTATTCTTTCAGTAAAAGGCTTGATTTGAATACGTTGACTTTTACAATCGATTTTTCTCATATACAAATCGCATTTTATGCCATTTTTGATCTAATAATTCAACACAACGACAACAAAACTACAGTTTAAAGGTCATTTAATTAATAAGAAACATACACAACAAACGCGCACGATATCTTCAAAGGTGTAGTATAAATAACAGAATTATCATATCTGGAGACTTGATAGATTTAAAATATTGCAAAATTACTGCATTGATAAAAAATTTGTAGTAAATCAACAAAAAAAAATACACCCACATTACCTTGTGCAGTATATTTTTTCGATCAATTCCAGCTAGAAATGATCGTTCCTAAGAATTGGAATGAGTAACTGAATACCTGTTGTTGTTTATTGTTATTAATAATTAATGGCATGACTCACAAATTAGTTGTCAACGTTTTTTCGTTGAGAAAATGGGTGCACGCACGTTTAACTCCATTATCAAGCGTTATCAAATTTGTAACGCCCCAATCCCTACATGGAAACGATTTCAAAATAATGTTACAAAACATGTGTGAAGGATACGCGAAAATGATTCATTTTCTTTCATAATTTTTTCTCAAAGTTCCCCAAGTTGAGTCACGAGTTCCTTTCAAAATTTAACTCAATTGAAACTGTACTTAAGTCGGATATTTCGAGTCTGTTTTGTTGTTGAATTAAGATCAATTGATAAACGTCATTATCGCTGCGATGATGACGTCCGTTTCGTTATTGTTGTATCGATTACAAATTAAACACGTTGGATTACTTATTCATTATTTCCGCATATATTCGACTATCATTTTTACCTTCATCTGACGGCCATATGCTGACAAGGTCCCCCTCAATATGGCAACGCATTATAATAACGATAATATTAATAGAAGACAATAGCAATTATCTCTTCTTCTAGTCGGTTGACAACAAGGTTAAATAAATCTCGAATAATAGGGGAGAATTGTGTCATTTTTAATCGACTAAATGAAGAAGAAATGTGTTCGAAATACATACAAAGGTATATTTAGTTACGGTTTTTTGACCGCAAATTATATAATCGTAAAAATTCGAAAATATTGTACAACAAATTACAATTAGATTGAAATTTCGCACTGAAATCATCCAGAAACCGAACGAAATCAATTTTGTGGTTTCTCGATTAAATTCCAACTGTTTTGCGTACAAATCGACAACTTTCACTTCTTATAATTTTTTGAAAAATTCGTTTTATTAATAAATTACCCCAATTTACAGCTCTATCTATCCCAATATGGCTATTTAGGCGGTTCATTGACGCGCAGCTCTGGTGCCTTATTGGACGAAAGTGCCTTCAAGAAAGCTGTGGAAGACTTTCAGAGCTTCGCCGGCTTGGATGTCACAGGTACAATTTTTGTTTTCTAACTTTAATATTGGGGTTAAGCGGTTAAGGGTTTGATTGTAGTTTTGGGGTTAAGCGGTTAAGGCTAGCGTTTATCTAACAATTATTTGTTTATAGGTGAAATCAATAATGACACCTTGGAAATGATGCAGCTACCACGTTGTGGTGTTAAAGATAAAGTTGGTACCGGTGATAACCGTTCAAAGCGGTACGCTCTACAAGGTGAGTCATTTTATCTGTTATTAATTCAATAATACACGTATTATTTACTATTTTTAACTATTGATTATTGATAATATCGGGCAAGATTTTAAAATTAGATATACGGTGAGAGATACGGTGGATAATCCAAGAGTTCAACGCGCCTTTTAGCACTTGTGCAGACAATATTTACAATTTGCATTCAAATAAAGCCTGTTTTTATTGACTTACAATATACAATAAGTCCGTTTATTGTACGGCCGTATACTGGTTTTATTGTATTTAAAAATGATAATAACATATTGAAACGTTTCATAATCAAATCGCTATATAAAAGACCTTCTTTTATGTCAGGTCAACATCAACGGCATCCAGGAGATTTGGTCGATTGATCATGAAACACAGTTCAAGGAATTTTCGTTTATTTATTGTTACATTAAAAAAAATTAAACCATCATTTGTATATTTTAGGTAGTCGATGGAAGGTAAAGAATTTAACTTATCGCATCTCGAAATATCCAAGAAATCTGTCTAAAGAGAAAGTCGATAAAGAGATAGCCCGTGCGTTTGCTGTATGGTCGCAATATACCGACTTAACATTCACCCCATCCACCGGTCATGTACACATCGAGATACGTTTCGAAACCGGCGAGCACGGTGATGGGGATCCGTTCGATGGTCCTGGTGGTACTTTAGCGCACGCTTATTTCCCCGTATTTGGTGGAGATGCCCATTTTGATGCTAGTGAAAAATGGACGGCTGGTGAATATCGCGGTACGAATCTATTCCAAGTTGCCGCCCATGAATTTGGACATTCGTTAGGTTTAAGCCATTCGGATGTACGGGAAGCTTTAATGGCACCATTTTATCGAGGCTATGATCCTTTGTTTCAATTAGACGAGGATGATGTTCAAGGCATACAAGCGTTGTATGGTAAAAAGACACGTCCGAATAAAAGCGGAAACGGTTTTGATTTTGATGATAACGATGGTGATTATGATGAGAGTAAAACGAATGGTAAAAAACAACCACCACCGGCACAACCAGCAACACCAACGAACGATAATAGTTTGTGTAAAGATCCGAAAATCGACACAATCTTCAATTCAGCGGAAGGACATACGTACATTTTCAAAGGGAATAAATATTGGCGTTTGACTGAAGATAGTGTTGCGCCCGGTTATCCAAAATTGATCTCAAACGGTTGGCCTGGCCTAACCGGCAATATCGATGCAGCTTTCACTTATAAAAACGGCAAAACGTACTTCTTTAAAGGGTCGAAATATTGGCGATACAAGGGAAGGAGAATGGACGGCGACTACCCTAAAGAGATCTCAGACGGTTAGTTTTTATTTGCATTTGTATTGTTGGATGTGTTATTGTTGTTTTGTAGGTTTTACTGGAATTCCAGACGATTTAGATGCAGCTATGGTATGGAGCGGTAATGGTAAAATATACTTCTTTAAAGGTGCCAAATTTTGGCGTTTCGATCCATCTCAACGGCCACCAGTGAAATCGATGTACCCAAAACCGATATCAAATTGGTTGGGTTTACCAAATAATCTAGATGCAGCTTTCCAATGGACGAACGGCTATACATATTTCTATAAAGATGGAGCTTATTATCGTTTTAACGATCGTGCCTTTTCTGTAGACCAAGCAAATCCATCATTTCCACGATCGACAGCCTTCTGGTGGTATGGCTGTAAGGATGCACCACGTGGAACAATCGGAACTAGTGAGTCCAGAGGATGGTTAGTTGATGGGGAGAGCGATATTGCTGGGGATGAAAACATGGACGCAGGTAATAATCAATAATTAACGCCTAATCAAAGCGAGATAATCTAAGTAAAGAAGACTCATAAAGCTTGTTATGAGATTGAATTAATTCCATTAGAGTGCCAAATTCGATATAATAACGCTCTCTTCATCAAGTATGTATTTGGAGCTTCAATTTTGGCACGAGTATCTCAACTAACTTTAGATGATAAGTCAAATTTGAGCACGTTCTATTTATTTATTTATTTATTTTTGAAATTCCCATGTAAATTAACCACTTTTATCATAAATACTAACAAGATATCGAGCACGGCTAATTAGAGGAATGTTAGCTGCACGCAAATTGCACGTTTTGTTGTGTTATACATTGAAACACAAAAGTCCAGATTTCTTTTATTTAGTAGTTATTGAGCATCTGGACGTTGCATCTGGTTTCGGTTTAATTTAATTTATTTGATTTTGATATAGTTTTACGAATATTTTGGCCATATATTAATGGAGTCGGCTACATTCCAGAAAACTACCGCCGTCCTCCCAGCCACTGATCCAATTATAAAAAACCGTTAAAAATCAGGGCGAACCATCACACAATATTATCATTGTATAAGTATGTTTATCTCTATCATCATCGTTAAGAATTTAAAAAAATCCTGTACGGTTCTGTTCATTTCTAATATCGATTCTGATTGGTTTTTGTTAGTTTTTGTTTTGTAAAACAAAATCACTATTGTGTTTTATTTTCGTTTCGTTGAACAGCACTGTATTAACAACAGTTTACAAAATAATCAATTATTAATTAATTTTTCCATTTTTAATGTTAATTAAGGTGACCACCATGAGCATCCAGCTGGTTTACAACCACCAACATCCAATGAAACCCCATTGTCTAAGAATAACGATAATAACAGTAGCAACACTTTATCAACAACAATCGTGATGAACATCCTTGCACTAGTGATAATTAAATTAGTTAATAATTAATTGTTGGATTAATTAATTGACTAATTAATTGGAAATTTATCAAATTGTAGAACATTGTCTCGTTTTGTGAATGAGACAATGTTGACTGAGATATATATGCATAAATACGTAGCAGAATTCTTCAAATTTTCGTTAATTATGCGTGTGTTTTACGTAAAATGGAGTGTAAATAATGAATGAATGTTAATTAGTTTGTAATAATTAAATATTTTTAATTCAATTTAAATTTAAGTTCTTCTTAATATTTATTTTTATATTCTTATAGTTGTCTCTACAATATTCTTGTTTAATTCGTTGTTTTTTTGTAATTTTTAACAAATTAATTGTAAGAATTACGTGCAATTTCGCAGAATTTTCGTTGTAAAATTCTATTTTCTCCCATATGCGGTTAATAAATTAAATTTTATACAAGCTTCAGTCATTTTTCTTTATACAGATTATTCCACTTAAATGCTCCTAGTGCTCCTATTAATTGCCGACAATTGGAAAAATATCTGAAAAAAGATAGTCCCTTGGAAACATTTGAGTAAAATTGAAACTTTGTAACTCATTGGAAAATTGGTGAAAAACCGCGGTTTTCACGAACTGGCAACTCACGGATAACAATCAAGAATAACTAGAAGCTCCTTGCAGAACAGTTTTGTTCGTTTTTCATCACGAGCTACAAAGTTCTAATTTTGCTCAAACGTTCTCTACGGACTACCCTACAAATCCTTAAAATGTTTTCTAAATCGCCATAAAAACGGAATATTAAGCTGAAACGCGCTGTATAATCGCTTCGGTTGTTATCTACGTAAGATTCCAATTTCCTGTGAAAATCCACTAACCAACACGCCAAATTGATAAAATTAATTTATAAAACAACGATTTCAAAGAGTTACTAGTTGCAAGATGGATAACTTGCGTATTTTTCTGCTCTTAATTCTCGTCCAACTATCTCATCAAAAACCAGTAGAGGTAAATTTTCAACAATTTCACTATTTCTCTTTATAAAATTTCTTAATTTAGCAACAACCAATGCCGATAAAACATGCCGTTGAGGCTTATGAGAACTTCTTCAATACCCACCTTCCGACCACATTAACCAGCGAAATGGTAACGAAAATTATACGTCCCCGCTGTGGCAAACTGGGACCAGTCAAAGAATCTCACCGGAATTGTAATTAATCAATTTTATTCGAATGCATTTGTAAAAATTTCTAAAATATTCCAGCGAGATGGCTTAAAAAGAACCTAACTTTCCAATTAGTCGACAATATACCGGGATTTACAAGGAACGACTCAATAATGGTCGTAAAAAATGCCATCGATGCCTGGTTGAAGAACGTTAACCTCGTAATTGAAGAGGTAAAAAATCCCAACGAAACGGCCGATATTAAAGTGTATGCGGAGCGTATTGACGGGCCAGGTTTTCGTTTAGGTTACGCTTATTATCCTGTAAGTCGTCAATTATAAATTTTCGGTTTTTATCAATAGTTTATAACAAACAGGAAAACGGTGGGATATACTTAGATAAAGAGGAGATGTGGTCGTTGTCGCCGGCAGTGGATAATTACAACAGTTTAGACGCAAATTGGGTGGTTATACACGAATTGGGGCATTCTTTAGGCTTGAGACATACCGATGATGAGGAATCTGTAATGTACCCTTACTATAATCCCATGGTAATTAGTCAAATAACACAAGAAAATGTGAACCATTTGGTTGATTTTTATGGTGAAAAACAAATGAGTAATAATCTATTGTGTGGTAATAATGATAGTAGAAAAATCGATGCGATATTTCTGTCGCCTTCAAATGAGCGAGTCATCTTGAAAAATCATTCATTTTGGATATTCTCAACTGACGGTCTCCAATTTGGCCCATTCAAAATTCAGTCGTATTTAAACAACCAATATCAGATCCCTGACAGTATTGATGCGGCTTTGACAATCGGCAAATCCACTTATTTCTTCAAAAATGATATCTATTATAGATATACACCAACAAATAGACGATTATCGAAGAAATCCATACGTTCATTCGATGGATTAAATGTTAAAAATATGAATGCTGCCTTTTATTATCGAAAGGAGAGAATTTTGTACTTTTTCAAAGGTAAATTTTTGAAATATCTAAAGATTACTGTTTAATTGTGTAGCTTCGGATAGGGTCAAAGTATTATATGCTGGATTCCAAGAGGGCAATAGGCCATCGATTGGAGATTGATGGTGATTTGATCAAGAAAGATTGGGATGGTATCCCTGATGATTTAGATGCTGCTGATATGTTGACAGATGATCGAGTTATTTTCGTTAAGAAGCAAGATTATTATATTTACGATATGGTTAGTAGAAAATTAGAATTGGGACCGATGGATTTTATAAAAGATTTCTTAAAATGTTCTTAAATTGTAATAGTTTCATCTTTTTGCGTATGTTATTTGAATAAATGATAGATTTAAATGTGCCCGGCGCATCCACCATTTTTATATTAGAAAGTATTGTCTCGTGTTAAGTGTCCTTTTCGATTCACAATAGGTATACAATAGAGTTTACTATATGAAGGTAACGTTGAGTAATAAAAGTCTTATACTTCTGAGCATAAGGGGTCGCTATTGTTGTTGAGGGTGAATCCACTATGGGTAGTCGTTGTTTGTTGTTGTTGCTGCAGTTGTTGGAATGGATTGTTTGAGGGCGCAATTAAATATCGAAGGGTAGTAAAAGTGTCATTAGAATCGGTCAAGATCGTCATAGTGTTCGGCTAGTGGTGGCGCTGTTGTTGGTGTTGGTGGCGGTGGTGCTGGTGGTGGTGCTGCTGGCGGCAGTAATGGATCGATGTCTATTTTGTTGATTATATGTGTATGTATAGTGAGGAGCGCGTGCGCTTGTGTTGCGCCGCCGCCACCATGCCAGTGTCGAGCGAGAGACGGCCGGCACAGCTCGCGCCCGGGCGGGGAGGACTGTGAGCAACGTACCTTCTCAAGATGGCGGCCCACCGTGACCTCGGAGTAGTGTATGAACAGTGCGCCTAGTGTGTGTGTTAATAAAAAAGTGCAGTGATGTGATGTGGTCCGGGCCCTCCGACAAGCATGCAGCATGAGCGAGGGCTGCGGGGGGCCCGTGTCCGGTTGGCCTAGCGGGCCCCGGTACACGGCCCCCGGAGGGGTCAGTCGGAGCCGCGAGGGGGGGCACTCCGGCCGCCCGCAGCGATGCTCCCGGCTTCCGTAGCTGCAGACGACCGAGCCGCCGCCGTCGCTGCCGCCGCCGTCGCGCCCTGCCCCGCAGAATGCCCCGGGCCCCGTCGGGCCTGTCGCTGCTCCTGATGGCCGGCCTGGCGTTTGCCGCCACATCGCCACCGTCGTCGCAGCAGCAGCAGCTCGGGTTCGTCGTCACTTCAACTTCTACATCAGCTCTAACTTCCAAAACATCATCATCATCATCAACAGCTTTATCGTCATCATTATTATCATCATCATCATCATTAGCATCATCTATCACCAGGTTAACCTCTAATACAACAACAACAAAAACAAAAATTCAAAACAATAGCAGCAGCAGCAGCAGCTGGCCGTCAACGACGACGAGCGACCTGCAGTCGGTGGCCGGATTCTGGGCCGTCTGTAGTAACACAGCAGCAGCCGGCGACGGGCCCCTCTGTCCGCCGCCCTGCCTCGCCAACAGTAACAAGTCTACTCAGTGCCTTTATTATTTGAAAGAATCGCACAAAGAGGAGGTGTGCGGCCCCAATTTGGGCCCCGAGCGCAGGCGTATCGTGCTGCACGGACTCCGGATGCGCCACTGCTGCGAGCACGCGGTCGACGCGGCCCTACCCCACGAAGCTTTCCGGGGCGGCAACGACTGCCGACGCCTGATTGACGACTTGCTCGCCGTTGACGAACTGGCCAGAAGAATATCATGTTCACATCACGAGGTCCTCACCCGATACGACTGCGGCCAGACTTACTCCATCGCACACCACTGCTCTGATTGCAAGGTATCATCCCCAATATTTACAAATTACTCACTCACATAGATAATCGTAATTAAATCCATAATTATCAATCGAGAAATAACACAACAAAGAAAACCCGAGGCACCAAGTAATCGTGTAATATTAATTTGTAACTCTTCTGGCAACAATATTAATTAGACTTATGTATAATCAACAAGACAACCTCTCCACCATATCTCAATTACACCATAAAATACTTTCTCAACGAACCAAAACATCTTCCATCAAATTGCATTTGAAAAAGACGACGAACAGGTACCTCACTAATTATGATTACATTAGTAATTCAAGAGTGGCAATAGTGGACAGGGGGAAATATAAGGTATGACAAGCTGACGGTGCTGTAACGCGTGCTGACAGGATATAATTTTACACTAGAGCCATATTCTGCCATATTCTCCGAATTTCACACACAAAAAAATCATGTAATCCTCTCTTTTGTCGACCTACAAGTGTATAATTATAAAAAGAAAAAAACAGAGTAATAGGTGAATTAAATGTGGAAATATTGGAAAATTACAGAATGTTTATGCACATTTTGTGTAAATCACCTGCCAGTTACCATTGGAGTATTCTAGCACGTGTCCAAGGCACGTGTCGTTTATTGAAATATGCTCAGTTCGAGGAGAAAAATAGGGAAAAACAAGAACATGTAAATATAACGTAATTAGTGTAGGAATAAATTCTAATTTTAGTTACAACAATTGCTCGAAATTATGGTCAATAAGTGTAACTATGAACAATCCTATTTTGTGTTGTTTATTCAAGTAATATTCTCTATAAACAAACAGCCAGTATAATGGAAAATTGTAAATGAAATTTTCCTATCATTATCATCGTCCTTGTCGGCGACAGTGTCATTATTGTCTCTAGCGCAATTAAAAGAAAGACACCAACAACAACAACAACAACGAAATCACGGTGTTGTTCGTTTATTTGATTTCATAACCCAACTCGCCACATCAAAGCTTCAAATGAGTCAATATGAATAGCTTTGTAACTCGATTTTTCGCAACATCAGTACAAATTCCCACCGAAAAAACATAAACTCCATTAAAAACAGTAATTTACTGAATTATGCTCTAAATCATTCAAACCTGAACAAGATTTCCTGGTTATAACAGCCATGATTCAAGTGTTTAAGCGTTTTTTCGGTCTCTAACAGAAAAATAAAGTTTACCAACGATTTATAACGAAAGTTTTGCCAACATCATCAACCGTGTAATCTTTCTTATATTTTACTTAACCGACAAAAAAAAAATCAAAGCCCAAACGTCCATCGTTGAGAGAAACTCATCATGTTAGGCTATATAAGCGCAGATATTGCCTGTCAAAATCTCATCTCTAGACCCTTAGCCGTGGAAAATCTAGTCAAATATTCGACTCGAAGATTTCCCCACTACGAATATGAGAGAGTATAAGGTGATACGTTCCAAATCATCTGGTATCGATCGCTGTTCGGATAACAACAACGATGGCTTTATAACGGTGGAAGAGAGTAGAATTTTGTTGATCTTTCCGGTTTGTTTGAACCGTAAAAAATTAATTAGAAATTCTATATCTGCCCGGTATAAGTTTAATATAAATGCAATTAGGAGGAAATGTGCTATAAAGTGCACAATATCATTGCTATCTTAAACAACGAAGCTCCTGTACAAACAATTCCGGATATTACCTGACAATCCTTTATGTTAACATACAAGTTCATTATGTTATCGATATTTCTAGTAATTTTAATAAAATCCCAACGAAATTACCATAGACAGAATGGGGACGGATAATTTATTAGAAACTGATTTCCGACATTGCAATGTAATTATAGTTTTAGTTCTAAATGGTAGCAGTCCCCCGTGTAACTATAACTCGATTGAAACTTTCTAAAATTATCTCTTTACCATTCCATTTCGCTACAAAATCGATCTATATACGGTGACAATTTCGTTAAAATTGATAATACGTTGAATAATTTGATTGTGACGAGGATTCGGAAATTTGTACGAATAATTGCAGAAATGGTGGAGGCGCCGGGTACAACTTGTACAATTTTATAACAGAACACAACGAATCCGTCTTGGGTGTCCTGAAAAGATGAAAAATGATGGTGCGTGACCGGCGATACGACAGAAAAAAAGCCCACCACTATTGCCAATCAATACGCTTTTTTATTTGGCTTAATTTAGATTGTAACCAACGAGAAATAAATCAAGGATCGGGTGAATTTATTCTATTGGGATTACTTACAACAATTAGTCGTTTAATATAAACTACAACCCTCTCATTGACTAGAATAATAAAGCGTTAATACCGGATGCATTTTTGATGAAACTCAACCATCCCCTTGATCCATTCAAATGGCTTTACGTGTGTGTGTATGTATGTGGAATACCTTTGTTAAGCTTTAAACACCTTAACAAGGTCAATATTGGCATAGTAAACATGTGCGTGATCTTTTACTGCTACTACCACCACCACTATTATCATGTCAACCCTTGACTAGAAGGTAGTTGCTGTTGTTAATTACAGGAAATAAACGTGAATGTTTATGATTAGCGAATTTTTTCTAGTTTTTGAATAATTAAAGTTGAAAGACGACTGTATTTCGGTGTGTGTGTGGTCGATAAATTACCAGGAAGTGTGTCAATAGCTTGTTCACGTTAAATACTTTATATATAGAGCTTGTTCCTCTTTCGTATGCAACAAAAGAGTAGAAGTACAGGGATTTTGTTCCGTTGTCGACGTTGTTACAATATAAAACTTTGTAATTTTATGAGCCCTTACTGGCAAATCCTGTTAGGTACTCTTTCCAGTTTGAATACAATACGAACATCAAACTTTCCCCGTAACTAAATCCAATGTGTTGTAGTAGATGCGTTTAAATAAATACAAAAGCCTTTTCTATGCACTACAACTAGTAAGTACTCCATCGTCTATCTGTCGATTGTTATGTCGATGATGATGATGATCATGATAAGGATGATCATGACGACGATGACACAATGTCGTGATTGTGGTAGTGGTAGTGAGAGAGGTGAGGGGTAGCTATACAGATTGCGAGCTTGCATATTCGGGTCACAAAGATCGATCAGCCGCCCTCTCTCTACACAACACTACCACACCAGAGCAGAGTGAAAACGTTGAGAGCGCTGTATGTTGTGCTCACCACCACTACCACCGTTAGCACTACAACCAGTCCGCATCTGTGTGACCTCGTCGACACACAAACACCTCTATCTTTCCTCTATATGTGTGCGTGTGTGTGTGTGTGTATTTCAAACGAGGTGTACAACCCTTGATGGAACCGTTGGGGCCTTCAATTCTTGTCTGACTCCACTCGACCCAATCACATTAATATACAACACAACAACAAATGAACGACGATTCCTGCTGGAAACGTAGTCCGTCTTCATTGTAAAATTCCAAAAAACACTTAACGCCGTTAATACTAAATCATCTACATATAAGTCACCCCTTGTTATATAATTTTTATAATCCCCGATTGGGGTTTTCAAATCATCAACGACAAGGGGTAGTAGTAGTAGTAGTGCACACATATCATTGTCAAATTAGTGATTCACTATAGGGGCTGTAGAGAGGGTTGGATTACAAGAGCTCCAATACTCCAACCTGCGGCTCGATGGAATTAATGTGACGTCGTGTCCGTGTCGCCACCAGGTGATTAATGTCGATCTGATTTTCGAGAAATAGAAGGCGAAATTTGACCCATCATAATAATTGTTTCTTTATAAAAAGAATAGATTCGATTACAATTAGAAAAGAATAATTAATACAACAATTAAAATCTTGTATTCTTTATTTGTAAACGAATTTAACGATGATAACGATTTTACAATTAGCAATTACGGTAACCCAGACTGGTCATTGTTGTGTTATTATTTCGAAATTTAACAACCAACAAAGAGGCCAATTCGACTGTTAATTTTTCTTTTGTTGCGTTCTTATCGGAGATTATCAGTTAAATTAATAACCGGATGTTTGTTATAAAAACGCTTAAAGGATCCGTAGTTCTGAAAGGGTAAAGTTCATAGGGCCCCATGAATGAACACAGATAATGAATGGGAAATTGTATGATCGCGCAAATATTCAATAAATTTGATGATTTGATGAGCCGGAAAAATTTCGGTAGAAAATTTCATGTATAGACACATGCTTATATCCGATCTTGATTTAACAAAATTCCGGTTATTATTGTTAATATTATTATTATTATTATTAGCTCAATGTTACCGTGACAGATAATGAGGAATGATCCAGACAGTGTCAAGAACCTCGAGATAGTTTAATCTTTCGTCAAACTGACATTGATTACATTAATAGACTTCATACACAAATCTATCTTCAACAAGTTGCCATTAGCGGAAAATTTAGGGGATAATTTAAGAGTTAGATCGACTACGATTCAATATTATTCCACCCTAATTGATAATTTTAAACTGCTATACTTCTAGTTTAATCTATTCATTGGCTTTCTCTTTCAACCCGGTGTGATTGACGTAATTTTTAAACATTTTAAAAGACGGAGAAATTTTATGATTTTCTACGAAAGTGACATGTGTGATTCTCACATCTTCTTTTCTTCATCATCATCGACATTGTTGTTGTTGTTATTGTCGTCGTTCAGGGGTAAGAATCAGGTTTCGTCGTCGTAGCATGTTTGCGGGGGTGCACACGCCGGGGGCACCGCCCTAGCGCCAGCTGTGCTCAGGGATCGATCCCGAGATTCGAAACTGGGTTCTCTCATTGCTGCCTGCTAGCTGGGAGAGAGAACACACATACACACACAATCTAGCTGCTTGCTCTCTACATTCACTCACACACATATACAAACAAACACATATAAATATAGATATAGAGAGACAACCCCGTTCGCCCACTACTCAACAACCATCTTCGTTTTATCCTCGATGTAAAGGGATTTTATATATCGCTATCTTCGTCTATTTCGTCTAGTTCATTCATGTACGATCTCCTACTATAAATATCTAAAAGTCTAGAAACTACCCCTTGATATAAAAATAAAAAACAAAAATAAACAACTAATCGTATCAATTGTGGGCAAAAATTTAATTTAATTAATCATCGCATGTCGATTAAGGGTTAAATAGATGGATGGATGGATGGATCAGTTCCTTTTCTTGATAAGAACACGGAAACCAACTTAATCGAATAGTAGATATTCAGTTTGAATTAGGATGTTGTTCGGCTGAATGAGTTTGATAGGTTTATAGAAAAGATGAGTTTAAGGCGGCAGCATAAGGGTGGGCTGCTCTCAGGGGGCGGTTGTGACAAAGTTGAACTTGATCAAAACCGATAATCAGAGGGATGTGGTTGTAATTTGTTTCGAATTATTGTTTTGTTAAAGATTATTTCAATTTCAATAAAATAAAATTGATCGAAAACTAATGGAAAACAACAGGGATGACAACTCGTGCCGTCCACCAACTTGAGAACTCTAGTTTCGAAATTTTCTCATTAAATATTTCCCTAGTTCTTAACTGTCTTTTTCTCCCATCTTCGACTTCTTCTCCATCTCAGTCTCCCAGTCTCACCCCATTTTCTCCACCCTCTATTCTACTTTAATTGTTGCGAATTTTTAAATACGAATTCTATTACACTAAATCTCCATCAAGTGAATCTTATGAAAATGTTGAGATTCAATGATAGAGACAAGTTTTGATCCACTCCAGGCTAGAAATCAAATGGAATTGTTTTTATTTAGAATTGGCAATTAATTGGCATATTTGATTCACAAATAATCAACAAATAGGAAAATCGGAGTGAATCATTATTCCTGTTTGTTGTTGAGATCGTGCGATATCATCGTTAAGGATGGGGGTGTCACCGGCATCGCCACCATGAAATTATTGTCGAATTTGCATTTTATTAATCAGAAAACTCTTTTTTTTATCAACAACAGACGTAAATTGATTGTTCAATTCTGATTCTAATTAATTCGGTGTCTTTTCGATTCGAAATTTTGTTGTTTGTATTACCTAATTGTGAATGAAGCTTTGAAAGTCTGGACAAGGGGAAGATGGATAAGAAACTTTATAGCTCAGATCATCTTCAGGCCTGAGAATCTGTTTATCAACCTGATGAAATCGTATTTTCAACTCCATGGAAACTTGAAAGAGTTCCAGTTTTATTAGAGTTTGTCGAGGGGAAAAAATGGAGGTTGCATTTGTGTTAAACTTTTCAAACAACCAATGTAATAATGGAAACTAACTAACAAATTCTGTTAAAATCAACAAAAACGTATTTACAAATTAATTATGCGCTTATGAGAACAGGAGAGCCAACCAGCTTAAACGACACTTTTCAACTGAACTAATTAACTTTGTTGCCTGTTGGTTGCGTAATTCTAGTTTGGCTTTTTTTGTATTTTCATAAAAGTTCCGGTTAAATATTTGCATTAATCTCTATAAATTTTATAGGAAAAGTAATAGATGGCGATTATAGTCAAAAGAATAGAAATAAAATATTTGTAAAGAACTTGAAAGATAAAATTCTACCAATTGTACGGGATGGAGTGGAAAAAAAGAGAGCATAAAACGCCGACAGGCTCGTAAAGCTATTAATTATTGATTCGAAAATGCTGTAGAGTCTGGAGGCTAAAAGCGGAATCGCCTCATATATTTTTCAAACGACAAGATAAGGAGCGTGTCATTTCACAGTTTCCAAACTAAGTAGAGTGAAGAATACTTTGTATTTTTGTTGTGTTGTGTTGTTGTTTCAGAATTTTTAAAATTTATTATTTTTTGCAGCAAGCATACCGACGGTGGGTGTGCAGTTCTCTGGTGCCTCATTTTTCACGTGCAGGTGAACGCATACGGCCGTGCCTCAGTGTGTGCCAGGACGTGGAACAACAGTGTCCATATCTACTACCGGGTGATTGGACAAACCAAACAATTCCACCGGGGGAGGCGGCCCATCCAACACCCCAATACGCCGGGGAGCCCACCTTCCTCTGTCTTGGTACGGTAACAATATTAGCAACAATAATCGAATAAGTATTCGTCCGGCGCATCCACCATTTTTCTACTATTCTCGCCTTAATCTCCAGTTTCAATAATATCAAAGATATTGATCAGAATTTCAACCGTTTTCCGCTCCTATCATCAATAACTAAAGGTGAAATATATACACGAAAAATTCAAATTATTTCCACTAGAAGGGGTGAGAATTTCTTTTAAAGAAACCAGCCGGAGGGTGAGTTTATATAAATTGAAAGTTGAATATATTGTGGTAATAGTAAAACATCAAGATTAGATACTATTACACTCTCGCCCTTGTAAATACAAAGAGATACATTTACACAATCGACAGTTTCTTCATTTTAAGCTCTCAAATAACAACACACACAAAAGAACCACCTAATTACACCACTTGACTCTTTCCTCTTGGTTGACTGTTGTAATTTGATGATGATAATTGCAATAATAGTGGTTATAATAGTAATACTTGTGATTTCTTGTTGCTGAACGATACGTTCGGCCTGTTAAAATCCTCACGGGGACACTACAAATAAACACTCACATTCACACACACACACACATTGATATAAATGTACAGATAAGAGTATCGATTGATCTTGAAGCTGTTAAAGTCCCAGTGGAATGATGGACGTGACCTGCAGTCTTGGCCACTACCCATCGTTAACAATATAGCCTCTGATATCTTGTGCCAATCTCAATTACTGTTCTAATCGTATTAAATTACAGTTTAACTAAAATTACAGAGAAAAATCCGTTTTTCTTTCGATATTCTTCAGATTCTATCAAACGAATCGTATGTCATCAAAAAATAATTAATAAAGTTTCGACGTGAATATTTGTCTGAATCTGTCCAATAGAATTGATGATATTTACAAAGTCAACAATACGGGCAGTGGAGACGACCCCATCATTCATTCCGTACTAGTTTCTTTTCAACAATGATAACAGAAATATTTCTATGTTTGCACATGTCTGTTCTGGATATGATGTCAAATTTGCATTTTGTTCAAATAGTAATTATGAAAACAACAATTCACGGGGATGGGGAGAGGAAGAGTAGAAAAAATACAATAATGTTAGTTGGAATGGTGGTGGAATTCATTATAGAGATCCTCCCGTTTCACTCCCATGGCAATATATTTAATTGTTGCCGTTATCATAACGTCTACTATTCAAGCCATCAATCACATTGCTAAAACAGATTATATACCGCCACCATTACCGATTAATTGTGCCGGAGAGGAAACAAAATACAATTGAACAAAGAGAAATAGAACGTGTACCTTTCCTGATGATTCTATAAGCTAGAAAATCATGGATAGGAATACATTGACTAATAACTAGCGCGGGCTATTTGGGACGATTCTTGTTAATTATTTATTTTTCGGTTTTTGTTTTTGTTTTTGTCTGTTTTTTTTTCTATGAATAGAGGATTGTTTTTGATGTATTGTGGTTGTAGATCCCAACATCCCGGAGACCGGTGAACAGAAGCTTAAATCGTTGCGCGGAGACGAAGACTGTTGTTATACGCACTGCGGTACGCCAGGTCGAGGAGGAGGACGAGCAGGTAGCGACGACGACGTGCTCAGCGTATGTGAACATTGTCCAGGTCGGCCTGCCATTACAAACGAAACATCGTCGTCTTTCTTAACAACAACAATAATAGGAACAACCAGCACAACAACAACAAGTATTTCGACGATACCAACAACAACAAGCGCCGCCGCCGCCACTACTGCTGCCGAAATTGTCCCTTTATTATATTGGAGGGCAGGAGGCAGGACTTTAAATAATAAAGTGTCTCTATTGTGGACCGCATGGATTATTTATTATAATATAGAACTAACAAGAACAATTTTAAACACATCATTACAATGTTTGTTAGTTTTGTGCGCGTCATGTGTGCGGACGACGCTGCTGATGATGTGGACGATATTGATGAAGATAATAATTGGTATAAAATTGAAGAAAATCAAGCTATTAAAGACGATACAGTGCGGAACGTGCTCATAGAATTAGGACTGTTTAGGCGATATGTGTTCTTCCAGACGTTCTGGAATAGTGGTCTGTCCATGACGCAAACATTACAACAATAATTTTCGCCCACCCACTCTAATATTAATCGGCTCTTTTATAAAAATCTATCGGATCAAATGTGTTCACATTCAGATTTATTAAATTAAAAAAAGAAAAAGAAAACAATAATTGTATCCGGGACTAATACAGGGTGTTGAAATTTCGAAATAATTTTTAAATTCAACCAAATACAGCTTGAAATTTCCGATAGAGAAAAGACTGATTTTGCCCAAAATTCACCAACATATCTCTGTTCGATAACAACAAACAAAACACCCGAAAATTGTCTCATTTATAATTAAAAGCGCCCAAACATATCTCGAATCGTTGTTTTCCTCACAGCTCTCTCGCACTTACAAACCAGTTTGTACCCGGATACGTGCCATAAGTTACACGTCTTTCAAAAAAAAATTAAATAAATAAAAATAAATAAATTCCACTAGCTATAACGTTCAACTAATGCAGCTGGATGACTGCCTTTATCGTGAGGAATTGATGGGAATTTTCAAAGAGAATTATAATTTTCTTGTCGCCAATCGTTTGATGTCTATTTTAATTGAGAACATTTCAAATTTCAGTTCGATTTAAACGGAATTGCACCATGGACAGACCATCATCTAGAAGCGATGGATTTTTATTAGAAGAATTATATCTTCATGCACATAGAATTTGTCTAGGACTGCAAAATGTGAATGCGGAGTCAAATTAATATTGCAACAAATCGAAAATTTTCGTACGGCAAGTCGTCAATTATTTTGTCTTCATTGAAAGTTTTGGAAATTGAACGAATAGGATCGTGTTCAATATTAATTCCGACTCCCATTTGTATAATGGCTGTTGCGAAGTATATAAGACTATATTTAAAAAGAGAAAAAATAATGGAAATATTGTTGATGTTGAAGATATATTTACTAATTTTGATTGATTTATTTTGATACTACAGGAACAACTTTGTTGCAATACGTATATTACGTTTTTCAAAGTGAAAATTTTTAAAAACGATCGAAGAAATTTTATTATTAACGATCTCTATATGTAATTAACCAGAAATATAGAGATCAACATGTTATTTTCCATATAATATTCCGGCCAAATTAACTAATTAATTAACAAATTAATAAACGTACATATATACAATTACATTTAAAACAAAAAAAAAGAATTAAATAATTGTTCAACGATTCATTTCAAATCTTTCACCGATAAACCAGCCCCTTTTAAACCGAAACCACCCCGATTTTTACGTTCAATATTGATCGATATACTTGCGAATCAGCCAAAAAAAGCAGTCACCTAGTTGCGATTGTTAATTTCGTGTTGTTTTTCTGTTGTTGTAAAAGAATTATTATTATTACTACTACTACTACTACTACTTCTACTCAAAAATAAGAGGATTTGATTAGTTGACCGACGTTGTTTGGCAAAATTTGACAACAAATTATATATATACGTATATAGTATTATTTAAAAAAGAGGGTTAATAATAAATTAATAAACAGATTAAATAAATAACGCAAAATAATAATAATTAATTAATTAAAGTTATTAAAGAAATTGTTAAATGTGAGATCCTGTAGTTGACGAAAAAATAATAATAATAAGAGAACAAAATTATAATTGGAACGTAGACAGTTCTCTCGAACGGATCATGAAACGTAGCCACAATTTGTTTCTTTTCTATGTTTTGATGACAAAAAAAAAAACAGCAAAAATTAGAACAGGAATAGAACGAACACCATTTAGTTGATTATCGTTGAATTTCTGTTGAATTTTCTTGATTTAACTGCCCAACTGCCAGAATTTAAATAAACTTACAAACCAACGACTTTGTTCATATCATTGATTTAATTCACTGAAATTTCAACAAATAATTATCGCTGAAATAAAACAGTCACTCGTTAATCTTGTATTAATAATTTTAAGCAGGGTAAAATTAAAAAAAAAGAAACAAATTAATTAGTTTGTTGTATCACAAGATCTTTAACTAAAATATAAAACAAAAATCCGATGGCCGATTTATTCGCAATAATTATTTGTTTAATTAGACAAGAATCCTGACGAATTTCAGGAATTGTGTTGTCTTTAGTTGATAGATTCGTTTGAAATAACAACAACAACATAAAGAAGAGCAACAACAATAACAACAAGAATTACAACAGCAACAACAAAGAAAACGTCAGGTCCACGCTGTATTTTTTGGATGGAAAACCTCAAAATTTGTGAACAATATTTGTGTGCGTTATTGTTTTTAGTACAGGAATCAAAATATTTTAATGAACGATTCAGTAGGTCTTTTAAATTAAACAAAAAAATAATTAATTAATAAAAAAATTAAAGAAAATTGGTCTAGATTCGTCCGCAATTGATGCGAAAGTGTTGCTAGTGGTCTCATGTTACTAGCTGTGTTCGTTAGAGATCTCTACAAATTTTATTTAAAAATAATAATAAATTTAAAATTATACTAATAATAATAATATTAATAAGATTAATAATAATAATAATGATAATATACGATATTATAAGCGGATTAATGGGGGCATATTTGTTTGAATCTTTCAAATTCTTGTTTCTTCACTGAGAAAAATTGTTAATTGTAGCTTAATTTAAATGTAATCTGTTTGGCCAGAATTGTATACAAGAGCCAAAGCCTTACGATTGCAATACGAGAAAAATCTTGAAAAAATATTTTTGTAGCGTTTTATTCTTGGCCAATTCCACAAATATGCCTTCGTTTATTCACCCACATACACACACAATTCACACACAAACAACACACGCAATTTTGTAAACGTTTCCTGCAAAAATCACAATTCCCTTTGAGTTTTTGTTGAACGATAAAAGCGCCTAGGTTTGTTGGTCTAAAATCACGCAAATATCTGACTCGCTTCCCTTATTTCAATTGTGATCAGTTGAGAATAATGTGAAAGAAATATGGCTCAATGTGTAATTATTGCCTTCAACAATGCAAAATGGATTATTTTCTGTTGTTGTTGTATAGGATGTAAGACACCAATTTTCTTAAGAAATTCTCAATGTTTGTTTTATGAATTTTCCAAAAAAACTAAATTGTAATGATGGTGGGATGAAAATGGGCAGAAATTTAACGACCACATTTGCAATAATTCGAAATAATACTGCTCTGCTTTGCATTGTTGTAATTGTTGTTGACGTTTGTAAGAAAAAATAATTAATTAAACTTGGATAAAACAAACCAAAAAAATACAATATATTATAAAGTATATAAAAAATTATATAATTATTGTTGCTAGTGCTAGAATTGTTGTTGTTATTAATTCAGAATAGTTGAAATATATTTTTATTTATAATTTACAGTATGAATGGGAATTCTCTTGTGGAAAACCAATAATAATAACAATAATAATATGCATACATTGTATGACTGAGGATTGATATGTCTCTGGTTTTTTCTGTTGTAATCTAGATTTAAAATGTTGTTATTAGTGTATATAATCTATTTAAGAATAATTAAGAATAAAGAACGACTGGTGCGATATTAGCCAGGATTTTTTAAAACCCAAAAAAGCCACTTTGTCTTGTAATAATAATTAAAAAACTAGAGAATAGTGAATTGAATGTCTAATTAATTTACAAACTGATTTCATATAAACCGATTACAATAAAAATTCAGTCAGATATTTGCAAATAATTCTCCCACAATTACAGTAAATCACCCAACATACAAATTTATAATTTACAGTATTTTTGTGGAAACGTTCTATGATTGTTTGTTTTGAACAACACAATGAAGTGAATTACAGGAACTACAAGAATAGAGGATGAACACATTCTAACACAACAACAACAACAACAACAACAAAGAACAAACAACAGAACAACATATAATGATAAACTTTATCAAAGTCCCAGACAAAATGACAAAAAAGTATGAAATTATTAAGTTAAGGTTGAAAGTTTTTTTATTAGTGAAACAAAAAAGTATTATAAATATTAAAAAAAAAAACACAAAAACGATCAAATAAAAAATTCAAACTACTATTGTTTAATGTTGTTGAATTGGATAATTAAAGAATAATAACACTAACAATATATTAAACTAGAAAATTGACAATAAAATGCATTTCGGGAGAGTTCTTTTTGAAATGCTGTAACACTCGATTGAAACTAAAAGAAATTCTTCTATTCTACCAACCTCACACTCGTTTCTTTAATTCAATTACAACAAAATAATCAATTCCTCACATGTTATTTAAAAAAAGTCACATAAACTCTCTAGAAATGTTTATTCAAATAACCAATACTCAACGAAATAAAATTTAAATTTCCCACCTTAATCTCGACAGTGCTCTCAACGTATACCGCAAAAAACCACCAAGCCTTTTAACAATTATCGATCATACAACTATAATTAATGCAAATTATAACAATTTCTACAAATTTTACTGATAGAATTACCAGAATTACTCGATTATTCTAATTGTTAAGCGAATCTAGTGAAATCAATTAGGGTGAGTAAACCAGATAACTCGACGCCGCTGGTTTTCACGGCCAACTCCATATAGATCGAATTGTCAAAAATTGCCAAACATAACCTCAATAAACAATGTTAAGTTTGTATCGATTTTTCTTATTTTTATCAATTTTCCTAAAAGAAACTCGCTCAGAAACGTGCAATATTAACGATAATACTCAATGTTTGTCACAGAAACATAGTCTCTACACTAGAGGTATTATTTTGTTGTTAATTAATTAAACTATAATTGAGGTTGGGTTTTTTCCAGAAAACAACAGGAATTTTCGGAAATATATCGACTTGTATGAGGATGCGGTTAAAAATTACTCACCTTGCAATCAGACAAGGTGCGACTGTTATTTGGATGTGATCAAAAACGATTTAAAACTATTTAAAAAGAATGGAATTACGAAACAAATGTTGGATAACGTCAAGATGAAGTGAGATTTTTATAAAAAGATCTAATAAAATTCGATTTTATTCGCTATTTCAGGGGTACAAAGTATCAAATCATCGATAACCGTTTATATCGAGAGGAAAATTGCATGTTTCCAGCACGATGTAACGGTATTGAATATTTTTTATTGAAACTACTACCGAAATTGCCAAATTTAGAACTGATTATAAACACAAGAGATTGGCCACAATTACCGAAACACTACAATCTAGTCGGCCCGGTATTTTCATTTAGTAAAACTCTAGATTATCTTGATATAATGTACCCAGCTTGGGCTTTTTGGGAGGGCGGTCCAGCAATCTCCCTATATCCACGTGGAATTGGTCGTTGGGATCAACACCGAAAGATTCTAAGCAATATCGGCAATACAACCGAATGGGATCAGAAGATTCCTAAAGGATTCTTTCGAGGTTCGCGTACGAGTTCTGAAAGGGATCCTTTAATTTTGTTGTCGAGAAAGAAACCGGAATTAGTTGATGCCCAATACACTAAGAATCAAGCCTGGAAATCTGATGCGGTATTTGTTGATTTTTTCCTTAATTATAATAATTGAATTTTTTTTCTAGGATACTTTACATCAACCACCAGCTAAAGAAGTGCCGTTCGAGGAGCACTGTAGTTATAAGTATTTGTTTAATTTCCGTGGTGTTGCTGCAAGTTTTCGTTTTAAACACATTCTACTTTGTAAATCGTTAGTTTTTCATGTTGGTAACGAATGGTTAGAATTTTTCTATCCGTTATTAAAACCATGGATTCATTATATTCCGATTAATTCGAATTCTAATGAGGATAACTATGAGGAATTGTTAGAATTTGCTCGAAATAACGACGATATAACCCGTCAAATCGCAGAGAATGGTTACAATCTCATTTGGAATCATTTAAAAATGAAAGATATCGAATGTTATTGGCGAAAATTACTGAAACAATATGCGAAATTGTTGAAATTTCAACCGGAATTAGATTCAAATCTTATTGAGATTAAGAAGATCTAATTTAGTATTAATGGATAAATGACAATAATTCGACAATAATTAGTTAAAGGTGTAGAAAATAGATGGCGTTATTACTATAATTAAACACCATCTATCGGTAAGAATTAAAATCGATGTTATTATAAAGTTATTTATTTATAAAAATGATCAAATTTCGGCAACAGAATCGTCCGATCGTTTCCTTTGCCGAAATTCAATTTTCTATTAATTTATTGTAAAAAAAATTAACCAAAATCACACCACCTTGACAATAAATATGAGCTTTAAATGAGAGCATCGATTTCAATATTACTATCAGTCCCATATAAAAATTCAAACATCGATGTAGCTAATTCATCAATGTCCCCATCGGCTTTTCGTATATTTGTCGATTTACCTTGACGTCTCAATTCAATTTCACCATCTAATTCATCATCAGAAACACCCGAATATTTCTCGCGGATATCCTTCATAATACACGCTTCTAATTTCTTGTGTTTGTAGCATTTGAAGAAGAACATTGGACGGATCAATTCACGCGATAATGGGGAACGATCGCGTTTCACTTCCGGAACGCATTGCTAAAATTTATCATAATGGAATTGTAAGTTTTAGTAGAATATTGAAGAATTACCGAGAATTGTTGACAGAAAGTAACACCGTCCTGCATATCGCGCCGTAATTCTTCACCGACTGGTAAATTACTGATACGTTCGGTTATTCGTTGATAATTTGGCTCTAAATTATTGTCTAAATAGCCTAATTCTTGCATAACGCAGGTTATATTACGGACGCGGCCGTTTAATCGTGACGTTAACACATCCAGTTGCGCTTTAATATCCATATCGCGCTGAAATTGAAGATTTTAATAATTGATAAAATGATAATTGGACGGACATACCGATACTCGATTACCGTAGAATGAGGGCGCAATCAATGGGAAACCGTATGGTGAATATTGTGCTTGTTGTGGGAAATTCGGGTAGAATAAAGGCCCCTGATAGGCAGGATTGGCGAATTGTTGGTTGTAGAACGGCGCCGGATATGGCCGTAATAACGGATTCTACAAAAAAAACAAAACAATGTTATCATTGATCATTTGTAGATTAGAAAATTACCGTTGGCCGATACGCTAAGATAGCTTGGTGTAGCTTTTCGGCATCGAAATTCGGTTGTTGCGACGCTGAATTCGGATATAACGGATGTTGGTGTGTTGGATCTTCAGCCGGTTTCGATGCTACCGGCGGTGGTGGTGGTGATGGATTTTCAAAGGCTGCACATTTCGCACAGGCCGCCTTCATTTCTTTGCGGATCAATTTTATTACTTCCGGCCCAAAACAGCTCTCATAAATCTACAATTATAATTTAATAATTCGGATTTTTATAACAAATTAACTAAAAATCTCACCTTCATCATTGCGTATTTCTTCAAAAATTTATCTTCACTGCCACTGAAGCCGGACACGTTTAACAATAGGGCTGACAAAATTGATAAGACGTAAAGATTCATTTTGTATCTGCAAGAATGAATGAATTCGTACAACCAATACGGCTATTTATACTGGATTTTATGTTTATTTTAATTAGAATTGTTGACAAATTAATATAAGTGGGTTAAATAATTGTGCTAAATTAAAAATAGAACAAGTATTTGTAGTTTTTTTGAATTTTTCAATTCCGCAAGTTTAGAAAAACTGGAAACTGTATGATTTGAAGCATCAGTGACTCATAATTTTTTCTCCATTATTTATTTTAGAATATTTATTTAGACAGGTCATTGGTCTTTTACAACAATAGAAAATTTACTTGATTCATAAAAAAATCTACCATCTAAGAATTGTTTTTAATTAATTTTATTGTAATTGAACGAAATTCATTCATAAAATTATTTCATAATTGTTTATATGAAAGCCGAACGTTATTATAAACATCCCAATTAATGAATGAATTGCACAAGTTGTTATTATTGGAATTATTCAATACCAAACAATAACGAAGAAATTGAAGTGTCTAAGAGGTAATTTCAAAGATTGGAGCCGTTGAAGCGGTTCTAAATAAAATTTTCGTTAAGAATTTAGAAGATGCGGAAAATTCGAAAATTTGATCCGTTAACTAGTTAATTTCTCAGAATTAATTAAAACCACGCACCTATCTTGAATCAATCACGTATAACACGTACATCCACCGTTAGTTATTGTTATTGACATCAATTTTATGACACAATTGAATTTTTGCACATTTGCCCAGTGGATGATTTAAAATATCAAGAAGAATAACAAGCAAACAGGTTCTCTTATGACCATGTATGTAAAGATTGCGCAATTACCATAGAAAAGGACCATTTATCTCAAGACACGGAATTTCATCTGATTACCGTTATCTTCCAATGACCCTCCTGTTAATTGATTTCAATAATAAGAAATTATAATAAACGACTCACCTATTGTGGATGTCTATCGATTGATTACTTCTTAATTAAAATCTCCACAATACACTAATGAAATCTCAGTGCTGATAAGTCTCTTTCAAGGTTACAGCGAGTAATGAGAACACCTGTTTTAACTAGCACTTATATATCCTACCACCACTTCTTGGTCTTTTTTTGTGGGTTCTACAGCTCTTAGAGTAACAAGAAGAGGTGAAGAAGCACTTGAATTGTAGAAGATAATTGCGAAATTCCCTCCACATACATATTTATATCTGATTCTTTCTAATTTCTGTATAATTACAACGATAATAATGATGATGATGATGATGATAATGATAGGTTCAAGAGCACTGAAACTGTTTAAACTTGAAAAACGAGAGCTCTTATTATTCCAAAAAATTAACAGGAAATAGGGATTTCTAGTTTTGTTTTCTGCTAGAACGGTACTATTCAATCAGGTTTCATTTATCGGATATTACGAGACAAATACAGTTTGTCTATTTTATTTCTATCAACTTAATCTAACTCGTTATAAGTGATTAGTCGAGTTGGATGAATTCTAATACAGTTGATTGTTTGTTTCAATTTGTTCTCTTCCGGTTGCAGCGAGCCGTACAATTCATCAAGATTTATAAAGTTAATTAACATAATTTTAAATTAACATATTTCAAGCTGATGCTTTTTAATTGTTTAATTAGTTAGAAGCGAAATAAACGGCATTTTTCAATTGTAAATGGCTAATTTAAGTTAAAATTTCCCAACGAAACTGTCTATTGTGTTTCGAATATTGGATTTTTTCCCAATCATCACTTGCATTATTACTGGTGTTTATTATAAAAATTTTGAAATCCTAATATTTATCCCGTTATAACTGTGTGGTCGTCCGGTTAAATTCCTATAGAGATCCCACAATAATCTACAAATAATTTATGGTTTCTTTATGTAATTTTTGTCTATATCATCATTTCCATCATCATTATTATTACGCTTTTTAAACGAAAAAAAAAAACGGAGTAGTTTAATTGAATTTTTCGCCTTTCCATCCAACCGCATTAATTTAAATGTTTGTTTTCATATTAATTTAATAGGAATTCTTACGAAAACAAATATTCCTGTTGTTATTCAATAAATCAGTTTACAGTTAAGTCAATTTCGGTCGATTTTTGACTGATTATTGATTAATTATCAACTATTAAAATGTTCAATATTTGTTGAAGAATTGTTCGTTGTTTTGCCAGAATTTCTGGAAAAATAAACGAGTTAAACGGCGAGTTTCTGACCGCTAGTTAAATCCACTGACCACAAAATTTCATTATATTCAAGCGGTCGATTATGACAAGATTCCATCCACTGTACAATATTACAGTTTAATTGTCGGCTTACCCATTTGTACACTTCAGCAGCTCTTTTATCTTCAATTATTGTATTTTAATAGTTTTCTACCCTCTTATATTTCTACACACAGTCATTTTTATGTTTTTTAATGAAATGAGATGTGCTTCCTCGTTATAAAATTCAAATAAACTGTAATAAAGCGCATTAAAATACATAATTTGTAATAAAAATCAAGAAAATAACATTCATTAATAATTAAAAAATAATAATAAAAAAGCAACTTAAAATAATTTTCATTAATAACAATATTTACAAAATTTGAGGTTATATTTGTGACATATAAACAAACGAGCAATCATTTACAAGGGTACCAATATAAGGATGCTAATTTTACTATCCATTTCTATATAGAACTAATTGAATTATAAGGTTGGCAGATAATTCAAAATCTACTAGCTGACCAGATTCAAGAATTAATCATTTAGATCAATTTATTTTGCAAATCTGGAGTAAAATTTTTAAAAATGCTAAAAACCAATGGTTGAGCGCAACATTGTTTCAAAGCTCGTAAAAAACTATTTGAATTGCCTTTAGTATCATAACAAAGGCAATTCAATAATTGATAATTGATCAATATTATTCGTACTGGACGCTGTAAACGTATCTTTACAATTCGCGCAAATGTGAGCGAATCCTTAATCCAACGTTGTAGGTAGGCAACTTTATATACACATCGTTCTTTTTAAAGTATAACAAGTTGCATACTTTAAATTGAAATTTTGAATTTTAGAAATAGTTTTATCGTTTTAATCTTGGTTTTCTAATTGTGTAATAATTGGGAAAACCTGATTAGAAAGAATCAATTGTTAATCAATTATGTTCGAATTATCCTAATTTCAACAAGACAAATTTCTTTGTATATGTTTTTTCTGGACGAATTTAAATTAAATTCGTTATCGTAGAAAAAATAAATTTTTCTAATACCCAGATAATAATTAAAATTATATGTATAGTTGTGATAAAATTAGGTGCTCATCACTAAAATTAACAACTAATAAGTCCGCCGATTTTCGGTTAAAAATAAAAACAACCATCGCAATATTTTTTTGAAGGAATCTAATAATCGATAATTGCATATTTTATGGAAAATTTCTTTGCGATACATCGAATTGATTCGATCGCTTCTTTTGTTTATTATTATAATTATTTACGAAATTGTTATTTTATTTTGTAACCAATTCGAATGTATTAAGTTTGGCAGATCTCCCAGAATTTAATAACCGGCGATATAGATGTTTATTGTCCTGGAGGGGAAAAACACGCAACCCTTCTCCTCTATCGTTTGAGAAATTCTCTTTAATCATTGAACTAAATACAGAAAAAAAAACTAATATTGCCAAATATTTGTAGACTTTTAAAGCAAAATTTCTAGGATTCATCTAGCCCAAAAAGTCATAAATCTTTTTGTTGAAAAAGACAAACAACAAAACGACTACTCTCGTTGGCTACCGTTGCTACAACATCTGGATAGATTTTTTTCAAAAGAATAAGTTAAAACATTACGCAAAAGATTCCAATTTTTCTGTAGTTGTCTCCTCTTGGATCTAGGTTGTTAGAATATTGTGTGAAATAAAAAGACTTGGGTGTTATATAAAAGAAATAGCCACAAAGAGAGAGACTGTAGTGTTGGACGAGAGGGAAAAAAACTGGGTTAATATCCTAGTGTTGTATAAATAGTCCATCTAAAACAAATAAAAAGAAAAAAGGTAGGAAAACTAGAAGGAATTGGAAATAGATGATGAAATAGTTTTCCACCAGATTTTTAATTATAAAATTCGTAAAATTCGGGCGATATTCCGCCAAGTGTGTCGTTTCCTTCGTCCGAATAAATCAAAGTCAATGGAGATTTCGCGGTTGGACATACCAACAAATCCTCAACCGTAACCATTGACACTCTGTTTTTTTTTAACGAGCTCCTGTGGATTCTTCAGAGGAAACAGCCTCGAAATTGATGAACAATTAAGGTAATTCTGGCTGTATAAGCGGCTTGTCCCTTAACGGATCAAATTACGACAACCTTGCAGAAACAAGCAAAAAAATCGAATGGTCCTTTGGGCACATCCTCTTCCTTCTTCTTAACATGTGCACAGCAAGTCTTCGAGTTTTTTTTGTACATGTCCAAACATCGGTGGTGAGTGTGTATCGTTTTCACGCCAGATGCACGAATTCTATTGATATTTCCTAATTATTCACTTTGTTGAGTTGACCGTAAAAAATATCGCCAATAATTACAAAAGTCGATTCAAAGACGTTCGTGCAGTAGAGGGGTGGTCACTTTTCACAATTTATTACTTTACGTTTTTTGTGACGGCAAGAATAATAGAGACAGAGACCGTTTTCACTTTTTCATCTCTTTAGAAAACCGGAGATTTTTGGGTAATAATGTGCAATGACCGATGTCTGACTCGTTTCGCTTTTTTGTGTGTGTATTTTACAACAATAAGGGATGTTTTGCGTAAATCTAGACCGAAGAAAAAATGGAAAGCTATTTCTCAGAAAACGAACATTTCTAGAGGGCAATTTCTTCTCTTAATAGTATTGTACAATTAGTTAAATGAGTTTTTAGAAAGTTTTCGATTTAGCAATTTTAAACATTAGTATTTATATCGAAATGTTTGTTATTTTTTTTGATTTATTTTGAAAATTATTCGATCGTCTTGTCTGTTTTCTTTTAGGCTGTTTTTTTATAGATGCCGTCTAGTTTTATGGGGAAACTTAAAAAGATTTAAACGATACAAAGTAAATATATAAACAATAAAAAAACGAAACGACAAAAATATCACCGGACGATTGATACAAGCGAGCCGTGGAAAATTCTACAAATAGTCCAGAAAACTATCGAAACAACGTAGAAATCAGCGAAACCAGCGGCTCTCAAACAATCCAACAATAATTAGAATAAAAAATGAGCTTTGTATGATTAAAGAATGTGCGGTCTCTGAAATCGTTGAAATAATTCAAGTTTCGCTTAATTGTTTTGACTTAAATTGCACCAGAAACTCGATAATTCAGATAACAGACAGTCTTTATCTAATGAGACACACATTTTTGCCCCTGTTTATCTTGAAAAGACGTTTATATACCTTTATGTAGGTATATAGAGTGAGTGTTGAACCCACTACATATGACGTGAGTCCATCAAATCAAAGCTTTCACTGTCACAAGCTGTAAGCTTTCAATAGCACGTGCTTCAAATGTAACAACAACCCCCGAATAATAGTAATAATAACGAAAATATTTGAGGAATATTCAAAGATTGTAATGTTTTTCGATAAATTGAAATTTCATGTTTTGTTAATTAATAGGGGAAATATAAGTCGGAAATCGGGCAGTTTTATTGGTTGTTTTGGTAAAAACCATGTCGTCTAATTTGTCCACTAAAAACACAGGAAATCTCACCACCGAACACCATCAATTTTTTTTTGTTGAAGTCTCGTTAAAGAATCAGGAACTTGAAAGTTGTCGGAAATTCGGATATTCGAAATTATTGGGTTTTAGAAAACTATTCGCAGAATGTTATTTTAATGATGTCCATAAGCACCCCGGAAAAATACACGCTTATAATTGGAAATAGTTATAAATCTTAATCAGTTATAGAAAACGAACAAAAGCGCAATTATTCGCTAGATAAGGGTAGTTGGTTGCAAAAATTCTAAAACCGACCCCTGGTGTTCAAATATTTTTATCGAATAATCTTGTTGTGATGGATTATTGTTGGGAAATGATCGAAACTACCCCTATCTTTGTTATGGTAGCAACGCTTCAAGTTCTTGTAGATTTCAATTGATGGTGATAATTACGGCCGGATATGGTGGACTCGGGTATCGTATGTCAATTTTTAAATTGGAGAATTTACGAAATTTTCTATAGAAAAATTCAACAACAATTCGACATATGGGTGATACTGTAATCGTTCGAAAAATAAATTGAACGTATTTATATAGAAAAGAGCCCGTCTACACCCCCTAGTTCTTTCAAGTATTAATCTGAAATAATGACCTTGAATGTAACCAACACCCCCGTTCGCTACCCTCTCGCTTTTATGTGAGATAATAGAAAACGTACGGACGTTGGTCAGTTTTATTGTAATTCGATAGTTTCCGATTCGATTTATTTTATTCTGGAAAATTCAGGTTTCGATTTTTTTCTTCGGCGTCTTCAAATTGAAGGTGGCCTCTCTATTGGAATTTTCAACACTCAATAGTGGCTCATTATTTTAATTGCTAGCCAAATAGAGAAGTGTGGATCGATATTTTTCAAATCGGAAGTTTTCGTAGAATTTTGTCACCCCTTAAGCGCTGTTGATATTCGTTTTTTCTGTTATTTTTGGATTTTTCGACATGGTGTAGCTGTCACAATGATTGAAACATGGCAGATGTATTATTTTAAGAACATGTGCCTATAAACGTTTCGTTTTCCTTGCACTATAACAACTATAGTTTGAATTATTCGATATTTCCGAAAATCTTCGACAAAAAGCTGAAAGAAAATAGAGATAAGTCACATAAAATCACCCTAAGACCTTTGTCATTATTGATATCTGGGTGAAAAATTGTCGAAATATTTATATGTGTAAATGTTACAATTATAATTTTGTGAAAGGTCAAAAAATTTAACCCCCAGTCGGTTCTAAAACTATTGTTTAATATAAGGGGTGAATTTCGACAATTTTACATGATAATATAAATTTGACCATAGGTCAGTTTCAACAATACACAACTTGTCAATAAATCAACTATCGACTTTTGTTAATTGTGACCTATGTGGTTGACTTTTGGCCTACATCTGTTCTTGTGCCCTTTTTACTCAAACTATCTCGCAAATTTTCATTCGTTCTAATCCCAGTTTAAATTATCTATTGTTGGAATTTTCGTTAAATTCTCACACTTTTAAATGAAAAAAATCTCTCATTATTATCTTCTCTCCCTCTATCATCCGTATCGAACGGTAATAAAATCTAAAATGGCGGCGGACAGCGTACATCCCCTTTTAGAAAAACAGCATCCGCGCGCATACACACAAACACTATCAACATCCACCCCCGCAATCCACAATGACTCATACAAGAGGGTAACTACTGATAAAGCCAGATGCATACGCACTTAATACAGGTATTTTTTCCATTTCTAATTTATATAAAATTTCTGCAAAAATATCCCCTTTACAATACACAAGCATACATAAAATATACAAAAACTGTAAAGGGTAGGTAAACAGTGGATTTTTACCTGGCGATGACGACAATGTCCATCATAATTCGATATTTTTACGAAAAGTGCAAAAAGGGTTGTTTTCTCTTTACAAAGCCAGGTAGACGATTCGTTTTTATGAAATATCGTGATAGTTTCAAATTTTCCTCCCTTTTCTTTATTTCATCTGCTAGTTTCGTACAAAAATAGAGTTTTATCGTTTGAACAATATTTAAATTTGATATTGTTTATTATCTCGTTTTTTCCCGTCTCTTGTTATTTTTAGAGAATTTCCATAGAATTTTAATGGGAGATAGGGATGCTATCATGTCCTATCCCAACAAACCAAAATCTACAGTCGACGACGCCAAATATTAAAAATTCGTCTTATCTATTGTTTGTAAATAACAAAAAAATATTCCATAGAAAACCGATATTCGATAATTCGACTCTAGTTGTTTGCCACAGAACAGGGGTGGCTTCAACAGGATTAATGCGCTTATTAAACGAAAACACTCTATCCTATTTGAACCACAATTAAAGCTATAATTACCGCACAAAAGACACAAAATTTCGCACAGATAACCAGGGACGTCGAAAGGATATGTGCCGCCCTAATATTTTTTATTCGTTACCAGCAATCATCATCAAAATTCTGTGCCACTATGCATAAATTAACCCATTTGTACCGCTTAATTGTTGACCAAATTTAAGTGACTTTGTGAAATAATTTAGTATCATGATTTTGCTGCCCCTCTAAACTACCGCCCTCGGCATTACCTGAATTGGCTAAGCACTAGTGACAGCGCTGTAGATAGCCGACTATCTGGCTTCTCCGTTCCTCTAATTGACTCCGGCGACGTCCATTGATTTTACAAATGAGTGAAACAAAGACAACTAAAATACTCTAGCAGTAGTTATGTAAAATCTAACTCTATTTGTTGTTTTCTGTCTCAAATTACTGACTATATCTTTGTGATGCTTGCAGTTTGTCGGATACGTGAGACAGAAAGGGTTGATATCCCATAGAATTAGTAAAAATCGATCGTTCTGCTGTTGTAAGAGGGATGAAAACCGCAAGGGTGATAAAAGGTCGATATTAATCGTTTTATCAATTGAAAACGAAAACTTGACACTAACTAGGTTTCGTTTCATGTTATTTTTACGTCAAACTTATAAAAGTGAAAAGGTTGAAGTCAATCAAACTAATAACGAACCAGACGTGATATTAAACGATCGGTACTCTTATAATTTATTAAATAATCCCGTTTTATAACTAAAATTAACTTGGTAATATAACTAGAAAAAAAGAATGAAAAAAGCAATTTGAAGAATTTTTAAAATTTAATTAATAACCCTAAAATTGCTGTTCAAACAATTAAAAAACTATTACTTTCGGATATACGTTATTGTTAAAAATTGCCAAAAATGAATCACTAATCACCATTGAATTTGTGCAAAGAATTCCAAGACGATAATCACCAACTTCCTGACTTTTTCTAAAATCTAAAAAAAACCATCCACCATCGAAAAAACACGTGTTAATTCGTCAAAATCCAACAAAAACAAGATGACGGAATTTAAAAGAGGGAGAGACTATACAACAAAAAACACCCCTATTCAACGACAATGATTCCATCTCTTTTTCGAATTTTTTGCGGTGTGTAAAACGTTTAGTAGTCTACTTATTGGGGTGTTCTTCAAGTTTTTTTATGGACAAAACGATCCCCTCGCATATACCACGAATAGTTTACAGTGCATCCTCCCTTATGTTAAAAAACTGGTGTTTTTTTTGTATCTGTATGTGATACCTGTTCTGTTTAGATGAATAGGGGTGCAAAAAGTGTCAGGTGAATTATTGATGTTTTTTCATTATTGAATTAATATCGAAAAAAAAAGTGAATATTTCGATCTACCCTTATGTTGGTGGTGTTGTTGGGTTTTTGCATAGAAAACGGACATCTGTCCGGTTGAGAAAGAGGTTTAATGTTACTTTTACCTTGGGGAAGGGGTCATCTACCCTTTGGTTGTTTGAAAATTGAGCGTTTTCGGAACAATTCTGGGTTATTCTAAAATAACTAAAAGTATTTTTTGTTGGTGGTGGATTGTTATATTTATTTGTACAAGTTTATCGACATCCGCACCCCCCTAGATAGTAAAAGATTACCATATCTTTGCTATTTACTCCGACATACAGGATACAAAGTGCATTTTTCTTACAATAAAATTAAGGAAAAATAGTTTATTGTTATTTTTGGATGGTAAAATATTTATTTTTGGTGATTATTTGTTTGTTTAAAAATTATTTGTTTTTGTATGAAATTTTTGATAAAAACTCGACCGGAATTCGATTTTTCGTTGGAACTTTTACGATGACATTGCCAGATTTTTTCCAACTACCGCCACCCTCGGTTTGCTCTTAATTCTCATCTCTTTTTCGGGAAAAAACAACAAAACAGCAAAGGGTAAAAGGAACCAAAGAGGGTCGATCTATATATTAACCAATAGAAAACTAGTAGAGGGTGAGTTTTACTGGATATATACGCACGTATATGTAAGGGGTTGCAAAAAATCTAACAAAGAAACTTGAAATATGTATTTCGGATGAAATAAACAGCATATTGGATATCGTCGAACAACAACAACTGGCGAGGGACAGAATGGGTAAGGGGGTTGTAATGGTCAGCAGAGGAGATTGATTGGAAATTAGAAGAAACATTAAAAAATATCGATATTTTATTATTCAATAGCGATATTGTTCATTGTTATTATTTGTTTTTTGGGACATTAGCGATAAGAATTTAGAAAATGACCATGACCTTTTCACGCACATTTCATCCCAATTTTTCTATATAAAAATTCTATTTTTTTGTTTACGATTTTAGACGAAAATATCGATCAAAGTATTAAAAATTTTGTTGATTCTAATTGAATTTTTACGCTGTTCCTTTAGACTTTCGGTTATCGATTGTGAAATATCGCAGAAAAAAAATTAGTAATAATAATAATAATTAAGAATTTAGGGGCCACATAGAGGATAATCTTAAAAATTCTAAATTTTGTTTTTCTATAAAATTTTTAATCAAACTCTATTAAGATAGACGTCAATCTTATTGTAATTGATTTATGTTTGTTGAAAAATCTAACGTTTCGTTTTTTCTATTTTTTTGACTATTTTTTTTTTGAAAAAAAAGCCTTTATCAAAAGTTGAACTTTTGTGATAATCTTTCATCGATTTTTTTCCCTTTCGAATCTAACAAAGAACATACATAGTCGCTACAATTTTAAAAATTAAATTGGAGTTTTTTAGAATCGTAGATCATTTTAAGTGCTGATTATAAAGAACGCCCATCCCTGATATCGGGGAATTCTCCCATTTCTCCCTATATATTTCCAATGTATATATATTTTATATATTTGTTGTATATAGAAGTAATAGTGGGGAGAAGGCAACAGGATAGAGGGTGGGAGATAACTGGACAACACACGCACATTCACACACACACGTACACCACATACAGCCTATCTCTCCTCACTGATTTTCGTTTTGGTCAGTTACAGAAAGCTCTTTTCAGCTGTCAGTGCGACTGAAATTCAGAATAGTTGTAGTGGTGGTGGTGAAAGTGGCAGTTTTTCTCGTTTCAATTTTAAATTTGTTATCGTGAATGTGCATCATCAATAATAAACATTGTTTGTTTTTGTGACATGTTAGAAGACAAAATGAGTGCAAGTTATCTAGCCAAAGGTCCAATCCTGCATCCATCCCCAACAAACTACCAATCGAATAATCTACAATTACGTACACCGCAAATTTTCCAATTTACAAATGTGGTAAGTTTTTTTTCTGTTGTTGTATTATTTTTATGTTATTCTTCGGTAATTGAGAAATTTCATTGATAAGGATTTCGAGATAACTCAAGGACGTATCAATTTCCGTATTTCTTAATTTCGTTGTTTTATTTACAGAAACAAGAGCCTCTAGTTGATGATGAAAAGATCGATTCAGGCATTAATTCGGGTGGTAGTGATTTCCAATCATCATCACCGGGCAGTGATCAGAGTATTAGTGGGGATTATGGAAATACACAGCCACAATATTTCTCAACGCCAAAAATCGTACAAATTCCCGCATTTCCACAATTACTCCAGCAGCAGCAGCAGCACCAGCAACCACAACAACAGCTTTTAACGCCGCCAAATTCTGAGCCGTTAATATCACCAAAGAGCGGTGATTGTGATGAAACAACACTAACACCCTGCTCATCGCCTGGTACAATTTCTAATCACGATGATAGTGAAATTGGTAATAATTCCGATAATAACGATATTAAAGTGCCTAAAATTAGTAGTAGTAGTAGTAAGACGAAATTTATGAAATGTAAACAATGTAAATTCGTTTGTACAACAAAAGAAGTCTTTTGGGATCACATGAAGATCCATATACGGGAAGATAAACGCCTATCATGTACACAATGTAATTTTGTAACCGAATATAAGCATCATTTAGAGTATCATCTAAGGAATCATGCCGGCTCAAAACCATTTAAATGTCCAAATTGCAACTATACGTGTGTTAATAAATCGATGTTAAATTCACATATGAAATCACACTCGAACATCTACCAATATCACTGTGCCGATTGTAATTATGCAACGAAATATTGCCATTCGTTAAAGTTACATTTACGCAAACACCGCCACCAACCCGGTCTAGTATTGGACCAAGACGGTAAACCGAATCCGTTACCGATAATTGATGTTTACGGTACTAGACGGGGACCTAAAATGAAATCCAAACCTGAAACGACAGACAAATCGAAACAAACACAACAAGAAACAACAAATTTCCCAACGCCTTTCATACCGCCACAATTAAGTTTGGCGTTTTCGCTATTGAACCAATTCCCAAATCCGGACGTGGCAGCGCATTTGAATCAATTGATAATCGAACGCCAATTGCCGAATGGTAATGAAACAGAGTCTGAAAATGATTTGGAATCGGAATCAAGTCAAGGTGTGTTGGATTTGAGTCAACCAAGCACTTCTACAACTGGTGTACAACAATCGAGGAATCGGCGTAAAGGGCCGGCTTTTAAATTGGTTAAAACCGAACAAGGTAGCGATACGGAAAATGAGACGAATTCGGAGATTTCTTTGAAAGAAGAGATTCATAGTGATGTGAAAATTGTTGATGATGTTGTTGAAAATAATAATGAGAATCGTTGTAAACACTGCGATATGGCGTTCGGTGATCAAGTCTTGTACACGCTCCATATGAGTTTGCATGGTAAAAATGATCCGTTTACTTGTAACGCATGTGGGATTAAATGCGAAAATCGGATCGCCTTCTACGTACACATCACACGTTATGCACACTAATTCTATTCTAGTTTTATCAAAATTAATTTTAAGTCGACTGTGTTCTTAAATAGGATCCAAACGAAATATTGTTGTAAACTAGTCATGTTTCACAAGTGTTTATTTTATAAATCATCAGTTTGTGCAATTAGCGTAATTCTATTTATTTTCTTAATTATAATTACAGTACAATTTCAACCAGGTAGACGCAAACAATCCAGACAACGCTAAATCTTGATTGTTGGCCTATTTTTTAGATTTTAGTTTGAAAACCGATGGGTCCATTGATAATAAGACTGATTAGATTCCGTTTAATTTGAGTTTTGTTTCTTCTTGTAAATAATTAGTCTTTGAGCATTTAATCAAAATAAATAAAAACTTGAAAAAATTACAAAAAAATCCATGTATCGTGTAAATAGATTTTTTTGTGTATTTGTGTGTTGTACGGGTATTATAATCATTTAATCTTCAAATAAAAATTTCAAAAGACTCGACTTGTTTGAATGTCTCCCTGTTTGAAAGACCGGCGTCGACAGGATTGGAAAAAATTAAAGAAAGGGTGGTAAAAGTGTCGAGACTATTTATCAAAATAAACTCTCTAAAAAATTTGCATTCCGAAATTGTAAAATTCTATTGTTGTTGACTTACAGCCGTGACGAAAGGGTTTTCTTGGAAATTCCCGGTCGAGTCTATATTCAAATTTTTCCAAAGAACAACAACAAAGGGTAAATTTGGAAATTTCCCAAGCTACCTGGTTTTATTCCATCTTTAGAAAACTTGAAATCGTCTTGTTGGCGTATTTGCGATAAGGTGTTTTTTTTTGTGTTAAAAAAATCGTAAATATTTTTGATGAACCAAAATAAATAAATCAGCTTAATTAGCAATTGAAGATTTGGTCTTGCGAACAAAAAAAATTAATGTTGAGCCGCTTTTTTGTGGTGTAGCAATTCTTAAAAAAATTGCATCATTCCGTTTTTCTATAAATAATTATTAAAAAAATAATAGTGGTCGTTGCCAAGTGATTTTTGTCTTTTCAAATTTATTTTTCTTCTAGAAAATCAATTAGAGTAGAATATTGTAATCGTTATATAAACGCGCCTCTACACACAACACGCACACATCGACCGAAACGTCTAAATTTAAAGTTCTAAAAAAACTTAATTATCACCTATATTATTATTGTTGATTGGTATAGAATACCGGAATTCCCTCCGCCGCTTAATCATCAAAGATCCGACCAGCCCCCACCTACATGACCCCTGTTATCGAACGTTTCACGTGTCGCTATCACACTGATAAACCCGAAAAACCTCCAAGACAAGTGTTTTTTAATGTCTTTTAGATTAAAAAATGCCTAAAAAGCCCCCTCGTGTGCACAATCAAATAGGCGTGTCGTCGTCGATTTTTTCCTCACCCTCTTCAAACGTCCCCTTAAATATCCACGTGCTTCTTGGGTTAAATGTCATCAGTTTTGTTACGCGGAAAACGGAAGACAGGCACCATTTCAATAGTTGAAAGCTAAATATACAGAGGGGTAACGAGGTAGTGGAGCAAAAAAAACTGTAACATCACCCTCTTCTTATTCGTTCAATGAAACATTCTTTTGGTTGATTTCGGTTGAAGGCGGGGTGATGTTATGTTACATTTTTAGGTTTTTACATGTGCCATATCTTGAGGAAGTCGATAGATTTAGACATATGGTAATGCTTAAGACGAATTGTGAGGGGTGAAAATAGCTAAAAAAAAATAAACGTATAGTAGTATTAGTAGAAATAGATACAGGGGTTGGAGGTTAATCTTAATATAAGTAAGGACGTGTGTTTAAAGACGCTTTTTTGTGAAATTCCACCCCTAAGGACTACCTGAATTTCGATTAATTCTTTTAATTATACAGAAAAATAACACGCGTCATTCGGTAATTCACCCTATAATTATAGATTTTCGGTTTCATCAGCGTCGAACATCTGGTATTGTTTTAAAAACGATTATAGTTCGACTGTCAAATAAAATAATTAACAGAAAAATCCATCGATTAATAATCCGAATGTCAACAATACGACAATTTCTATTGTTCGATATTTGTAATTATTCATTTGACAACAACCCCCTTTAATTTTCGAACTGACCAATGGCCAGTATGACTCACCCCTTGCAATAACAATTGTTGTAGTATAAAAATAGGAGCAGCATTCGTATTGCAAAACCGATTTCATGATTTATTATCGGAAGAAACAACAAATAAAACTCAAGAAAAGTAAAGAGGGTGAATTATATAGAGGGGTTGTTAATGTTATCATCTATATTTTCAGATAAATTGATAAAAAAAACACAATTCACACGAAAACAAACAGTATGAGAACGTGAACGCGCCACCATTTTATTATCGTTGATAGAGGCGTGGTTTGTTGTTAAAAAATGTTGGGCAATCTAAAAAACCCCAATCCCTTTGTAGACTTTTAACCCTTATTGGTTCTCTACCAATGTGAGGGGAGACTATAAAAAATCATCGACAGGTATATGTACTTTGCCCCTAATAAAAAAATTGTTTTTTTTTTAGTTAGAGAACGAGGGGAAGTCTCGTGCCTGTTTTTTTTCCTCTTCTTGATCTCTCCCTTCATTTCAGCGGAAAAAATTCAGGTTTCGTTTGAAATTAATGGTGTAAGTAACCTCCGTAGGGTCGTATTTCGTTGTTGGTGGTAAAAAAGAAATGGGATGTTTTTTGGCGCCGCTACCACAGGTGTATATTTTTTATACTTTAGAGGGATGTTACCAAATTTTGTAATTTCTCACGTTCTTGATAATGGTCGATTGTTTGTGTTGTTAGAGGGTTGATTTTGGTCACTCAAAACGTTACACATATGTTTGAATTTTTCAATTGAAGATTTCAGGGGTGGATATTCATCAGAATCGGCCACCCCCACCCTCCTGCTGACAATTAAAGCCATTAAATTGGTTCTATGTTGAGGATTATCGTCGTCTATTTCTTTAAATGTCCATAACAATACGAACATTTTCAATTGTCGTTGATAAATGTAACAAAAACGGAAATAATGCCCAATGTCCACCCTACGCTTCTCTATTGTTCGATTTGCCAATTTTCAACTCTCAAAGAGATTTATTTGAAAAATCCAGGAAAATATCCAAATGCCCCCTTTATACAGAAAACGCAACATTTTTACCACCCTCCATCGATTCTGTAAGAAATTTTAATTAAATACGTTCGTATTAAATCTTGACAGTACGTGTGAAAAAGTGCAATTTTATACCGCCTCCTCTCTTCCAACGAGAAAATTTTGTCAATTATTGTGATTGTCAAGGGGTGCGTTTCGACGCATATTCAACCCCCGCACAAGAGATTCCATCGTATAGAGCGACGACGCTATACAGCCACCGCGTCACTAGCGTCTTCCTTCTGTCTTTCTTTATTTAGAAAAACGAATCAATACATTCGATACATCTCGTTTGCACTTTTTCGAGGGGTAGTTTCTCGTTCCAGAAAAATTTCTTCAGGATTTTAACGGTCGTAGACACAGCTGTCTGTGTGTTGTGGATACGAACGAAACAGAACAACAGGGAGGAAAAAAATTAGACGTCTGCGGTCAATAAAACTAAATCTCTCAACAATCCTATGGGAATAGTTTCGAAAATTTCCGACAAAAAAAATTAAAATAAAATTCAACTTTATTGCAGGGGTGCAATTTGTATTACAACCCTTTTAAGGTTTGGAATAACTGTAATTTGGAGCGAGATTCCGTTATTCAACCCTTTTTATTGATAATTCTACGAAGTTTTACTACCCTTGAACGGTACAAAAAACTGTCACCGACCCATCAAAACATCCATCACGTGTCTCATTATTCGGTTTTGTTACAGAATTTCTTCCGTTTTTTTCCCTTTTGGTATCAATTTGAAGTTGCATCGGTTTGTGGGTATTTTTGATAATTCTGGCAACTTTTCAATACAGACATTTTATATTGAAACTATTCGAGTGAATCAATCCATCAAAGAACTGTCAGTCAAAAAATAGAACGTTAAAAAAATCGAACAATCCAAATCCTGTACAATCACAGTCTAAACACCAATCTTTTAGCTCTGTTGTCGTATTCATTATTTTGTTCTCGTTGAGATGTCGTTAGATTGGCGTATTTTTTGGTAGTTTTCAACATGTGGTGGATATGTGGAGAGCTTTTCCTGAATTTTGCGGCACATAAAGACCTACTTCCTCCATTTCTTTTCACTTTTTACCTTTTTCTATCGAGTACAATAGACGAAAAAATATAATTCTGGGTCGGTGGGTTCTTCTACAACTACATCTAGCATATCTGAGTAGGTAGTAGGAGTAAATAATATAGACATTTCACGGTACTTAGACGTTCAAGATTATATGGGGCACCCGATTTCGGTAGGGCCTTTATTTAAGGTGATTATAGAGAATTAAGGGTATACTTCATTATTTCTATTGTTGGTGGTTGTAACGTTTTTATTTGTTGAAAAAAGTTGAAGAAAATACCAAAAACAAACAACACTATGTTTTTTTAACACACCAAAACGATCAATTGAGGAAATACACAGTATTACGATAACGTAGTTTGATAAAATACTTAAAAATAGCCAAATCGGAAGTACTTTGGAGTCTCTAGATAGAAAGTAACGAGAATAGATTTAAAATAGAGAAAATCGTAATTATTTTTTAAACTATAAGTAGCCAATACTCGACCACCTGCCCTTTTTTGACCACTATACGAATTTTTTTCGGTAATCCTTAGATTTAACTTATAATCTTCAATGTCGGAGTATTGGTGGTAAATTTGTTGGTCTTTTGATAGATCTTTTCTTTTTTTTTTCGATGTCGATATAAAGAAGTCGATCAAAGATCTTTTAGAATTGTAGAAAAAAACCGAACGTCCGCTCGTGTTGTCCTAGAGGCCAATAAATAAAATATCAATGACAATCGTTGGCCTGTCACGATTCACGTCCCTAGCGGTCTTTGTATGGCACATGTGCACACACATATAGCGGTGCAAAAGGGCCAGGTGGTAGTGGACTCTATTCCGGTGATCGTCTAATATGTGGACACGGTCCTCGTGCGCAAATAAACCAATTTTTCGACAAAAAAATATTGAATTACCGAATTTTTTGATTGGAACTACAAACTACAAAAATTGACTAGTTTAAAAAAAAAACGGAAACTATTCCCATTCATTGTAAATTTCGGTGGATCAATGGCGAGTCGGTTCAAGTAGCCGATGCACATTTCTGTAACCATCTGAGAGTTTAAAAAATACAAAAATCTCGGTATTGAAAGGAAAAGGATCTATTCAAGAATAAACACAAAACCCCAAATTTGACCGAGACTATTGTTGTTAATACAACACGAGAAAATGTGGAAATTACACGAATTTTACAGTTTTATAAACTTAAATTTTATCAAATCTAACAATTCAATACTGATCTGTATTTGTATGCCTCATAAATTTTTTATTTGCACAATAAACAGATCGAAGATTCTCTCATCAATACAATCGTTATCTGATCAAAATTTCCAACAAAACACGACAGCTGAAACCTGAATTTTTTCAGAAAAAAACTGTAAATAACCACAAAATTCAAACAAATCACTTGATTTACTAAACCACTTGACTCATATACAACCTGCTTTTTTACCCAAATTACATAAAAAAATCTCAAAAAAAACAATTTCACACGTGCCTTAGAGTATTCCCTCCAAATTGTCCCCTAGTCGTTACAGCATCAACATATACAAAAAAATCCCCATCTTTTTGTAAGAAACACCCTTATGTAAACTGTAAAGTATATAACACACCCCGATTTTTTTGCCATCTTCATCACCATTCAAATTTCCCCACTGGATATTTTTATATGCGTTTATACATAAAAAGGGAACGTGCTATGCACACTTTTTTCCCTTCTCCTGCCCTCGATTACAGCAAAAATGGTCGAACACGCGACTATATTGAAAAAAACAGCTGCATAATTTTACAATAATGGCAAAAATCGGGTACATCATCAGTCATTTTAAGTCACGACAATACGTTTAAAGATGGAATAAAATTGTGTTTTAATACGGCCGAATCCTCATTTTTAAACTCGAATCTTAAGGGTAGTTTTGGGGTTTTATTGAATACGAAAAAAATAATCGTAGGTGTTTTTTCTATCGTCTACAAATAGAATGACTTTGCAGAAAAACCGTGCAAATTCTCAAGAGATCCTCCAAAATAGAGTAAATAAATAGGAAACCTGTCAGTTTCGATGATTTATTTTTAAGGTGAACAATTAAAAAAAAAAACTCACCTTCATCGTCCCCGACAGGATTATATAAGGGTGGATTTTTCAATAAAAAAGCCACTGGCTCTAATTCCGATTGATATTATCGCTACTACAACATTGACTAGGTGGTAATTGCCAATCGTACAAATAAGGATCGCGCTTAACAACTTCTTCATCGCACAATTGGTCAGTTTTTACGATATTCCGATAGAATCGCCTCATTTGATCCAGTGATACATTGTGGGTGATTAAATACGAATTCTGACAGCCTCTAGTTGTCCATTCTGTATCGAAACGTGTATCATGAACTCGAACAATGTTAGTAATCGGTGCTAGATAGAAGCCAATACTTGCATCTTCAGAATTGAATCGTCTACAATACAAATGATTATTTAAAAAATTTGGTAGGATTCGCATAAAAACCTGTAATTGAATGCGTTATTCGCAATGATCGAGACTAGATTTCTTGATAAAACATAACCGCCGCCTAGAGCGTAGGGTAAATAACGATCGCAAGCAATCCATTCGGTTTCTTTCCATTTGCCTGTTTTTTTAATTCGCGCATTCCCATTAAAATAGCCCCAATACAACTCTAGGTCGCTATTTTCATCTCTATTCTTTTGTATATTGACCGATATAAATTCAGAATTAATTTTGAATTGTTTGTATTTTTGTAAATAGAAATTTTCAATCGTTTTTAACTCTTCTAAAATCCTATCGACACGGGCGAAACTATCATCGTCGCATTTTAAGAGGTATTTATAATCGAAACCGAGATCGTGTTGTTCGTTTAACCAATGGAAACTCCTCAAGACCTTCTCCGTTAAATTTTGATAACTATCGAACATTGGCAATATCACCATATCATTATTAATAGACTGTTCGGTACTTAGATGTAAAATATCGTCTTTCATCAAACCAAAACTACCAATAACAAAATAATATTTGACGGGTAAATGGTGCAATTCATTCACAAATTGCAGCCAAGTGTCCCTTATCACATTACGTCTATCAAAATTTGTCGGCGATGATAATATTAGTACAATCAAGTCGGGATTTGGTAATTTCGAATTCGACATTATATTATAACCATCGTGGTCTTGATTGTCTATCCGGCATGTCTTATCAATTGGTGTTAAACTGATAGTTAAGGCACAACCTAAAAGAAATGATAATATTGATAAGGTTAATGTTTTTAAATGACGAAAACGGTTCAATTTTCGCATATCGTCAGACATTTGACCGGCCGTCGATTTAGGTTATGTTCAATCAAAACTTACCGAAGTAGGGAAGTTTGGCGCCGGTTGGCAATGCTGATAATTTTGCATAGCTTGATCAAAAAGTAAAAAATTGATGTACTTCCAAAATATTAAAAATAATTTCACTTAATTGCGTACCTATAATGATTAATGTAATTTTATAATTATTTCAAAGTTTTTGTCGATTTTTATTGTCATTTAAATAATATAAGCCAGCGTTCCAGTATTTAGAGTCTCTCCAATCAGAAAGCAGAGAATTTGCGCGAAATTCAAAATGAACTTTATTATCATGAAACGGTACAATTTACAAAAAACAATTAAATTAAATTAAATTAAGGTAAAAAAGACTAAACTAATGGACTATTAGATGATAAGAGTGGCCTCCTTGTCCCATTTGGACTTTTGTACTTTCGTATCACCGTTTAGAATTGTTGGCGGTGTATTTTCACATTGTACACCTTTTTTATTATGGATATCTTTAAAAACTGGAATTCTGCTATTTTTCGGCTTATCGCTAACTTTTAATTTTTGCGTCTTCTTATCCTGTTCGGTATTTGCACAACGTACACCCAACGGTGTACGATTATTCTCACGTAGTTTCGGTAATTTTTCAATTCTCTCCTCATTATCATCGCTAGTAGTCTTATCTTCATAGATTAAAGTCGTTAATTTTTTACTAAAATCACGAACATGATCTGTGATATTAAAACTATGCGATTCTTCACTAGTATTATCAGTCTCTTGATCTTTATTTGAAGCGTCCTCTTGATTCAATTTCTCTTGTATAACTTCATCAAGATTGGTCTCTGTAAAATCAATATTCGTCTCCAATACACCGGCTATCGATTTCCGTTTATTCTCCTCCAATTTCGGGTTGTTTTCATTATTTTGTTGTACTTTCACCTCGTGCCCATCATCAATCAACAATCTACGTACATTTTCCAGATTTTTATTAACCAATTTTCCCGATTTCTCATCCATAGTACCATCAACAATGACGATGGGGGTACGTTGAAATTCGGTAGTCGGTGATCGTGGATCCACACCAACAACCACCCGATTCTTTCCAATTGGCGTCTCTTTTAAATGCAATTTTTGGTACAAAATCAACTAGAATTCACTGTAACTGATTAAAATTGTAATTTTATTACAATAAAAGGTACCTCTAGTGGTGTTCTAGCGATATTCGAGCTCGGTGATCGGGGATCTAGACGATTTGGAGTTGAAATTGGGGCTGATTTTGTCGTCTCTTCATACTCGATTTTCGGTAAATTTTCAACTAGTTCATTATCAGATTCTGTATATTTGCTGAATAACAAACCCATTTATGTTAAATTGATTTTTACTAAAGAAACTGTAAATTTTTATCGTTAACGAACAATGACAGGTTCAAATTTAAAATGAAACGTCAAATAGAACCGTTGAGAACAAATGGCAATTGTCAACAATAATGTAGAGCCCATGTATAATAATCTGACGCCAAATTTTCTACAAATAAATTAACGCTATAATAATTTTGGGCAATTATTACATTATTATTGTAATTACAAAACTGTAAATTATTTTGTTTAAATTATTATTTATTATTTAAATTATTAATTTTATTTTAGTTGCCTCAAGTTTAGAGTCATAAACTCTATACAAATGTATTAATAAATATTGCCAACAATTTGTGAATAAAATTACTATTATTGGTTCTGTATTGTTCCGCTAGATAGCGTAAAAGTTGACAATTTCAAAATCGCTGAAATTAAACTTTTTTATTGCGTAAAATTGTGTTTTTCAATAAATTAATTAACTAATTCCAACTTTTAAATTATAAATAATTAAATTGGTGAATATTACAAGTAGTGTAAAGGAAACTGCATTTTTTAATTCAGCATTTTGTCGGTAGATGTATAAACGTTGAACATTTCAGGCTTACTGAAAACATTCATGAACTTCGTGTTTTATATTGGAAAAAGCGTAGGTTTCTGTTAATTATTGATGGTAAATTGGAGCTTTTCAAATTTACTGAAAAATTTAAATTCTTCGAATATTTCCTTTTATAAAATTCGTAAAATGCAATTTATGAATAAAACTGATAGAAGAACTTATATTTAATAAAATCGCTGCAACAAGAATATATAAAAATTACGATTGAAGTATTTTCAATAGTAGCATTACAGATAAATTTCAAGCACGATTCATATTGAACAATACAATTTTCCATGTATGTAGGCGTCTAATTTAGCGAATAGATGAATAGTTGCTCGAGATTTTCTCCACTGGCAATTTTCCACTTAAACTAAAGTTTCTATTTAATATTTTTTCCTTTTGGAAATTTACTTTAAATGATGAAAATATTTATAAATGTTTACAACTCTTAGCGAGCTTTCAAACAATGTTAAGCATACAGGAAATGGAAGTACGTTTTCTTTGTATGGTTTATTAGAGTTGAAGGAAAACGAACAAACAGATAAAGTGAAATACCACTTGTGCTTAACAGTCAAAAGAGCTTTCATGGGGAAAATTCCATTGAAGTCTTATTACAAATAAATGTATGAAATATGAACATTTGTAATTTTGGTTTCAAATTGATAGTAACATGTAATTTGAAAGTTACTGAATAAGTCTCTCAATAGAAAGTAATAAAGTGGAGTGTAAATTATTGATGGAGATTTTTTTTTTGTAAAATTTCCGCCAAGTATTTAATGAGTTTCCTTTTTAGTTGTTGTTAATCAAATCATTCCATAGAGATTAAAGAAAAATGATTGGAAAATTACTGGAAGTTTATATACAAACACAAGGAAAGAAAACGTTTCCTTTTTAAATAATTTTCAAATAAATTTTTCGAATTTACCGATAAACGGTCACGATTTATTATAGAATGTTGTAACAACAATAATACCATATGGTAATTTTATTATTGTTAAAGGCCAAATAATTCATTGCTCTTTGAATATAATGAAATAATATTAATGAACTGTCATTTTATCATTATTATTATTGTTATTTTCTCCTTTTCCAATCGTTTTTCTCGAGACTTGTTCGAGGCAAAAAAATTTTAAAATGAATTCGATTCAAACGTAAATCCGTCGATTGTGAACTTGTTTACCTGATTTTATCTTTTACGATTCTTTATCCTCTGGTGCATTCGAGAACACACAAGCCAGATAAAATAATCAATATCGGTTTTCTACTGGATTTAAAACGATTTATTCGCCCCCAAATCGGCTTTTGATTAGTATTTGTTTTTTATTATCTTAAATGTTATCTCAGTCTAACCCTTAAATGGAGAAAAGATTGATAAAATACCTCATCATCCCTAATTTATTTTTTTCTTAGGTCTGCCTATTTAAAAATAAATTTACCCTAGAAACCTGCCACTGACGTCTTTAATTTCAATTACAATATAGGAAAGTTAATCAATAAAAACAATAATTTCCTAGTTCTATAAATATTTGAAATTATCGACCGTTTTTGATTATTTTATTATCAATATCAACTTTAACCCTGACTTTTCTCGATTTTACGACAGAAATTCATGATGAAGAAGCTATTCAAATTATCTCATCTAGAATTCTGAACTGGTCGTCTACATTAGGGATAGTTTACACCAAGGGCCAGTAGTGGCCCTTGTACTCTTAATTTGCTAATTTAGGTCTAAAGTCATCAAATCAGCAGTTTTTACTGCAGTTTGCTACTGAATCCTGCATTACGACAGACACTTCTGATTGAGGAGCTATTTGAGTTATTCATTAAGGATAATTAATAGTAGTAGAAGTCATCCTAATTATAATACTTAGGTAGTTAATTTAGGTTTGAATTTGAATTTTTGACTAAATATAAGTTAAAAGAACAATTTTAAAGCCTAAATTGTATCGTGAATCAGCCGTTTTTAACAAAATCGTACAAACGAGAGGATTTTGACGCTTTCAAGATGTTTTTAAAAAAGATTTGAATCCATTTTTTTGCAGAATTCTTGCAATATTTATTCTAAATCATTAATTACAAAGATCTTTATTCTCTTCTGGAAAACTAACGACTCTATCGATGCTAGTTGCAAGAGTTGGTGGTAAGACTTGAAGATTTCAGTTACAAAATTTATACCTCTATTTGTTGTCTTTCCACATTACACAACAGTATCCCTAACAGCCCGTATAAATAAAAACAAATTAACATGAAATTGTTTCGGTTTGTTCTCCATTCTTTCTTACCTAAATAACTAAATGTGGATCCAACTGTGTTATTGTTGAAATTTGAATCAGTACAAGGGGTCGACGGTGAAGTAGCGACATGTGTAAAGTGTCCTGAATACGTTCTTCTCATACTGTCGCCATTCCAACTAGTTTGTCTATGCGAACGATCGAAATAGGAAGAGGGAATGACTGAAATCAAAACAAGGGAAGAGTGAACAAATCAAAACATTAAAAACCAACCAAATGGTTAATGTTCGGTTTGCGGACAGAAAGAAAATAGACGGTGAAGTAGGTGAGTTTCTATTGGGAGGAAAATTGAGCGAATTATAGTTCGTTCCAAGCCACAATTCAGTTGTGATAGTCAAGACGACTGGTTTTCAGTCGTCTGACTATAAGGTGAATTGTGTTATTTTCGAAGCATTAGGTGAATCTGTAATAAAACTAATTGGAAGTGTTTGTAAGTTGCGTTACCCATTTTTCTTTTATTTGATTTGCTTTAAAGGCGTATTAAAAAGAAATATTTCTATTGTTGTAATCTTGTTTACCTTGTAGTCCTTTTATAGTTCATGTAAATTTATTGTTAATTACTTTTTTATTGCTAATAATATTTCTATTCTTTTATTTCAACAAGAAGAAAGCAATATGTAAATAATATCGGAGAACAAATATATTTAACAACAAAATTGAAATCTTATCGACAATTTCCAAACAAATAATCTTTTCTAATACTAATGAACTTTGAAATTGTATGTCATAGACAATTAAAATATTATTTATTATTATTACTATCGATTTTTATTTATTGACTACAAATTTCTAAACAACAATACGGCTATTGTTGAATATTGTTGGAAATTCGGCAAGCCGGTGGTCATCTTGTAAATTCCCAAATTGAAATTCGAAATGAATCCACAGTTGACATCCATAAATATTCTCAGTTGTCGTCATTAATAATACCAGTTTTTTTCCTGTTGCCAAAAATGGAAAAATATACCGATATTATTGTAAAATACAGGAATTTCTTGATGTTTCAACGACAACAATAACGATCTCCCCCGTTTAACTCGGTAGACTTTTCAATCAAACAAACTGCACATTCCTTGTTGTTATTATTAGATGTTCTCTTGAACAATTTAAATTAAATCTCTTCTGCTGATAACCAGACCTTTTCTCTTCTGCAATATGTGTGTGTAATTGAAAAATAAAAAGGATTTCTCTTATACACACACACACACACACACATATAGATGCGGATAACATTAACAACAGTCGTGACTTCTCTCTTATTCTCTCCATTTGGTTTTCTCTTCGAACTCTGTCTCTCGTTCCGAGATTTTTTCCTTCTGATTTACAATCCAGTCAAGATAAGAAAGTAAATGGTCGAATTGAAAACTTGTTGCTACTCTTTGAACTTCTTTGATTGTTATTCTAGATATGCTTGAAATTTACAATCAATGGCGAATTTCTCAAATAACCCTTTAATTTCACATTTGAGATGGTAATTGTAGAATCAAATGACTCAGCTTTTATTGTCGTTGGGATAGTAGAGAAGAAGCCAAAGAAATCATCCCTTTTATGAAGGATAGTGGATCAATATTCTTGCATTTGTTCGGTCTATTCGCAATTCTCTCGATTTTAAACTCTCGCTTTCGGTATTTTTATAAATCGTAAGTGAACTTTTGCAATGACCCGTAGATAAATCATTTTGCGTCATAGAATTTTATCTTACAAATAGAATAATTCTATCCATAATCATTGTGTTATTTAATCAGTTTTTAATTCGAAGAAAATTTCAAATGAAACAAGAAAAATGTGTCCCCCAATAGTGTAATCCGCTATTTGTGATAATTGGTGGGGACGAAACAGATCTATCATAATGTTTCTTCTCACCAGTCCTAACAACATCAACAACAACAACAAAACATCAACAACAGCGATCATTCTTTCAATATTGTGACAGACGTTGATATTGTGGCGTGTCGTCGCTGTTACCACCACCGCCGCCGCCGCCGTCATCACCAGAGGGTTGTTGTTGATATCAGCAGTTGTTCCTGCTTCAGTAGCTTTCAGCGACGCATACTGAAAAGCTCGCAGTAGCGCCGGCGCTATTACAGTTCAAGAGCGCCAATTCTACAAACAAACAAAAATTAAGGAACTTTCATCACGTGCTATACTAATGATTTGTGCTTGTGTTTATCGTGTACAAAAAATGGGGGTAGTTTCGGTGAAATTTTAAATAGAATGAGACGTCAACGTGGCTCGAAACACATCGACAAAATGGATGGTAAGTTGAAAAACAATTTTTTTTATCTGTTATTATCAAGTTGGGGGAAAATTACGCTCCAAGGGTTCTACTAAATTTATTATTTTTGCAAATATTCCAAGAGCTGTACCAGCGAACGTTGAAAAAGTTTCAGTGTTCGTTTGTAATTTTTCACTAGTCGAGATCTAATCGGTCGTTTATCGTCAATATTTCCTGTCTCAATCGATTTTATCGGTGATTTTTTTAGCCTAAACTATCGCATTTTACGGAATCTCCAATTGTTCTCGTTGCGTTACAATGATGTAACTGTCGTTCAAAAAATAAAAATAAATTGATAATTTCAACAAGTCGATAGATATAGACTTTTTTAATTACAACAAAAAATTAATCTACATTCAAGTGATTTTTGATTTTAATCAAAACCGCGTTTTGACGGATTTGAAATTGAACTTTAGAAACTATCCCCCGTTAAATCTACTCTGTACAAATGATTAATTGGAAATCGTTTTTTCCAACGACTTTTAGCTTTTGATGTTTACGTAATAAACAATTAGTATTTGCATAATTAACATCATAAACAACAACAACAATAAATTGTTTGAAAGGTGTAAATTGAAATGTATTTAAATAAGAGCGATTATTATTGTTTGAATCCACTTGAACAGGTTTGATTAACTCTAATGAATTGTAAATCTATTAATTTATCCACGTGTTTATATTAGATTTGTTTTAAATTATCCATAAAAAACTCAAATTAATAAGAAAGTCTAAATTGATCGATATAGTTTTGAAATTATGTGTCACCCGTTGATAATAGATGCAAGAAACAAGACTTTAAAAAGAACAAATTCGATTTATCTTTCTATTGAAATTTGTTTTTGTTTGTTAAATGAATCGACTTCTCTTATATTCTATCTATCATTAATTTTTATTACTAACGGATCATTTAATACAGGAAATTGCGCTATTCAACTACATGTTTCTTTTCATTTCTTCAATTCCGTTGAAATTACAAGAATTATTTGATATCACCAACCATATTCTCTGCTAATGTACATATTGCAAATTAGAGACTAGGGCGAATTTAAATATTTGTTGATCTACCACGTGTCAAACCATAATAATGTTGTGATTAGAGCGTACAGCAGCATTTTAATTATGCTGACTATATTATACTGCAACTATTTCGACGCGACTACGAGATTTTGACATATCGGAAATCCAGTCAAGTTGACATTTTATAGCACCTAGAATCATAGCTAGAGTAAATAGACCGAAAGATGTCGGTTAAGTTTGAACTTTACAACTTTGATGCTGGCTTAAAGTTTCACTAAGCAAATAGAGTCTTGGATTCGGTTGTTTTCTTTGATCTTATTCACACATAACTTTTTGATTATATTGCCGTTCCTTGGCTGTACACTGCGGACCGGAAGGGCTACAAATTGTGCCGTTTTTTGAGAAAATTTCCAAGTATACAGTTTAATGGATTTTCTCATTAGTTTTGATAGCAAATTTATTAGCCATTTGGAATAAAATTGAGGCGTTTTTAGGCAATTTTATTCTTAAATCATCATTTTCTGGTGAGTTTTGCGTTTAAGTTGTACAAAGGAATTTTGAAAAATATTTCCATTCAAAACCAATTTTGCTTTAAAGTTTTGATCAATTTTGGCTTTAAGTGGCAAAAAAGGTCAAAACGTACAATTGTTAAAAATATTTTTAGGCAAAATTGAATTTTTAGAATGAATTTTGCTATTAAGTTTCAAGAAGACAATTTTGGAAATTTTCGATTTAAATTACCGACATTTGTAAACATTTTCTTTTCGAAGTCTTATTTTCTGATACGTGTTCCTATTGATTCACGAAAATAATGAGATCTAATTGATGTTAATTGAGCTGAATGCTCCAGTTTTAGTCAATGTTTCAAAACATTTCCACCCCAAATTTTTAGCTTTTCTAGTAAATTTAAAGTTGAAGTATGTAGGAAGAATTTCAAGTCGATTTTTAAACCAAATCTTAAGCTAAATTTCAAGAATTTTTCTTCTAAAATCGTCAATTGTTCTCCAAGATTTGCTCTCAAGTTCTAGGCACGTCTTCAGAACTAAAGTTATCAGTTTCAACAAAATTTTGATACTGAATGGCAACCTAATTTACACAAATTTAAACTTTGGTAATATTTCAACTCGTCGTTGTGAAGCGAATACATTTTATTTTAATGCTCCCTAGTTCAACTAAACGTTAATTAACAGTTTGTAAGACTTGAGTATAAAAGTTTACGAGTCTTATGCAATAATAACAATAACAACATCAGGGGTTTTATTTGGACGTTTTCTTCAAATTTATAGATGTAAATTGGCGAAAACAAAAACAGAATTTAATAAAATTTTAATATAATTAGTCAGTCATTTTTACCGGTGCTCAAATACTCCAAATGAAAAGCCCAACAGAGATTAAAAAATATTTTCATCATATTCAACATACCTACAAGTAAAGCAGCATTTATTGCTTGTCAATTAAATGTTAAAATTGTTGACAATTTCTCTGAATGCAGCAATGATTAAATTCCGATTCTGGAATTATTTTTCAAACATTTCGAATATGGGACAGCTGTAGTATAACCCTTCTTTGTAAACTTATAAGAATATTCAACCAAATCCTATTTCATATTGTATAATATACATACAATACATAATGACACTATACATATTTATAGGAAATTTTTATAATGATCATTTGGAAAATTTTCAGAATACATCAAGTTGTTGAAATAACATTAGTAGTAATAATAGGGAGTGGGTGTCGGTTGGAATGGACAACAATTCACACTTAAACTTATTGAAATTGCGTCAAATAAAACGAGAATAAAATCTAAGATTAGTAACAATAATTGACGATCCACTACAAATAAAACAAACTATCCCGAACACAAAGCTTGCTCACGGAATCTAAATATAATCAATTTACAATATTTCTAAACGGTTTCAAATTAAACCAACGAAATCTTGTTGTTTCGTTGAATGTGTGTATCTGAAATAATCACAACACCATTAATGACAATAATTAGGCATAAGAAAGGTTTATCGGATTGTAGAAGGGGGCGGCCACCCATTCGTATCGATTAGTTCCATCACTATATCAAGCACCTGAAAGTTTCAATTATAGATATATCGACCGGTTTCTGATAATAAAATACCACCTCCTGACTGTAATTAATGACAAAATAAATCTATTATTCAAAAATAATAAATTATCATCTATAGAATACAATACGAAATTTAACAGTTGAATTATTCGTGGCGGCCGTACTGGTGGAGTATTGAATTGAATAAGAATCTTACAATAAATCATGTGATACGGTTAGATTGTTATCGATAATTTATAATTTCTTACGATAATTTTCTTGTAATCGAACAATTTATAAACAGCTCGATTGACCCAAATTTGCAGTTTTGAAATTCGAATCCCTTTATTTTCCGTAAACTATTCAATAATTTCTGTTTAAATTCGTAAAAAAACTACATTCAGAATCGTTTCGAACCATTACGCTCCAACATTAAAGAAAATCTGCACTTGACGGTTGCTGTATCACAAATTACAATTATCACGAATCTAGCGCAGCTTTATTTTTGTTTTCATCCTGTCATGTAGTCAAGTTGATTGTATTTCCATAAAATATTACCACAGAGATAGATGTAGAATTTGCCACACGAGTGGATCTTGATATGACGTTTCATTATGTTTCCTTATTTTACCAAAAAAATTGTGATGTGGAAAATATCCCACAATGAGGGTGACATTTTCATCAAAATTTCCAGGTAGTTTTAATTATCGTCCCATCAACGAAACAATTAGAATATCGGTGGGATTGTTGTAATTAACGTTAAATCCGTAGACAGATAACCTGGCCTAAAACTTTACCACATCATCACCATTATGGCCATAGTGTATTGTTTGTGTGGTTGTAGAGATAACAGAATTCTGAAATTTCATTAAAAGCATGAAACATTTTAATGGAATCAGTCTATTGCAGGGCCTAGCGTTCAGACGACGCAGACATATGATAATGAAATATTCCAATGAAGCAGTTTACAAAATTTTAACTAATTTTTGATGTAGTTTGAGTTAAAAAAAGTTATATGAGGCTACTGAAGGATAGCGAATTGTCGCCAATTAAATTGTCAGAAATCAATTTGAAAACTCTTTGATGTTTTTGGAATTGGAATTTGCAATTTTAAACTATTTTGATTGATTCTATCATCTAAATTATAAATTTTAACTAACCTTACTATTGATTTATCAAAAATGCAAAAAGATTGTAAATTTTACTGGAATTCTTGAGCCGGTCCTAGTCTAATATAAAATATTGAAATTTCCTTTAAAAAAACGTTTATCCAATGTTCTATAAGAAGATACGATGATTAAACTGATAGCTTTTACATTGTGAGAAGCCGTAGAAACTTGGGAAAGCAATTTAGAAATTTCATGAAAAGTCATCGAATCGTTGAATTGTTTTTTGTAGGCTAAAAACTAACTAATTTATATTACAATTGTTGATTTAATTCAACTGAAATACAACGCACAAAAGAACAATAGCAATTGGGATTAATACAACTGAAGTTTTTGAGTTTATTACGGATTTTTTACAAATCCCCACTTTGTATTCGTGATATTTACCCTTCATCGTTTTGTAATCAAAACTGGAAGAAAAAAGGATAAAAAAGAAAATATCGCTACAGCTTTACTCGTTCGTCCTGAAATTCACCTAAAAACTAGCCTGAAATATCGTTAAAACTAAATTTTCATATCGGAAAGTTTGCCGATATCCAAGTCATTTTTGAATGACACGTGTTTTCTTATTTATTATTTACTCCACCTAGGGACAAAAACAAATCGCTAAATTCTACACTAATTGCGGTTGAAATGCGTGCAATTGGACCCTCGAACAAGTTTTCTTGGTCGTTTCACAAAATTTCCCTGCAACCGATCAAAATTACAAACTGAAAACAAAATAGGGCAAAAACAAGTTTGTTTTAAAGTAATTTCAATATTGTCATCTACTGCATTGTACCAATTAAAAGTTTCAATGAAATGGAAAATTAATATGGAAAAATAAGACCAGGGAAAAATTTTCTTTTCAACTAGATAGGTGTATGAATAAATTATAAAACGTATTGCTATAATAACGATAATAATGATAACAAAATCAACAAAATAAATATTATAGTGTTCATTTATGACACAACAAAAAGATCAATACATCATCTATTGTTCTTATCAGGTGGGATGAATGATAGACTATTTTACGTGATGGATTATTATGTTGTATTTACAATGGGATCAGTAGGAACGTTTTCAAAATAGAAAAAAAATACAATCCACTTCCTAGAAATTACAATACAAAAAGAAAACTCCATTTGTTAAAATACAGGTCTATATTTGGACGTATTAAAATATACCAAATTTGTTAGAATTTAGATCGACAATCGATGATTTTTGGTTAAATTCACCAGTGGGTGGTTGAATTAACATCAACGAAAATTTGACATGTCTTTAGCCTTAAACTATAATAAAACTATAATCTTCTTCACTAATTATTCTTGTGTTAAAGTAGCTTATTTGGTTTTTACATCGATAAATGTGGGTGGTTAATTTCACCTTAATATTATTAATTTCAATTTAGTTTGAATACCAATTCAAAAGTAGCTGGATGTAGACTTATAGCAAGAATCGTGGGTGGATCAATCGTACACAAAACCGTGTTATCCAGATCAATCTCATTTATAATTCATCATTTAAAACGGGATGAATGTTGTTTATAAATAGTACTATTATAAGTACAGAATGCTGTACAAATTAGGGTTGAATATCGAATAGAGAAGCGTTACAGTTTTATTCAATTATTAGGTAACTAATTTTGTATGATTGAACCGTCCGGCCTGTATTTTACGATTATAACCTTCACTATATAGATGATTTATTATTGATATATGTATTTATCTTACTATTTACGAAACTCTCATTGATAATCTTTCAACTTGAAATAGACAGACTGTGGTTAATTAGTGGCGGTTCCAATTGAAAATACAAATAAAAATACAAATGTAATTATTGATTATTTTAGAAGAATATTCACTAAATAAAGAGAATTAATTATCCGGTTTCGTACAGGATTCACATTGTAAAATTGACAGGATTTTAGCTCTCCATTGCATTGCCCGATCAGATAAAGCAACAAGTATACACGAACATATTCGCTTCAAATTAAAAACTGATAATAGAATAGAAATGAAGAGTATAGTGAATTTAATTAAATTCCAATAGGCGAGATAGGGATTGTATTTAATTTTAATTGATTTCCACCCAACCTCTATTGGGGCCTAATCATGTAATCAATTTATCTCATCGATATTCATACAGACGATAGAATCTAATCCAAAAACCGGATTTAGTCTGTGTGTCAAAATAAATCTCGCAGATGATCGATTAATAATAGAATGAGACATGTGTAGTCATGGATACAAATAACCACATCATCATCAACATTATTATCATCATCATCATCAATCGGACATAGAAAAAATAGAGACTTAGATCTTATCATTTGTGTGTCTTATTACGATAATCAAATCACTTAATTTCAGTGTTGCTGTTTCGTTGTTTGCAATTTCCTTTTTTTTCTTGTTTGTTGATTGTCTGTCTATGGAATTAATGGAATAAACAAAATAATCAAAAAATAATAATGGATTCTTCAATATTGAAGCATACGAACACACGCAATATGGATTACCTTATCACCCAAATATAAATTAAGTGTGACAAAATATTGATACGTTATCAGTATGTTTATATAGTGAAAGCTTTATTATTAATTTGCAATCGAATTAATTTATGGCAATGTAAACTTTGGAGCACACCTGAAACTCGGGGCAGTCACAGTGCTAAACTTTTTTCCCACGACTCGAGGAGTAAGTTCGCTTAGAATTGACGATTCTGTGAATGCTGAAATGTTTCAGCTAAAAATCTTTATAGAACCATCAAACAGTGTGAAAATGGAAATCTGAAAGACTGAAATTTCAAACGTAAAAATTGATGCTATAAGCGGTTTAATGCTAGACAAAATCGTATATGGTTCTAATGAGAATTGAGCTATTCATGTTAAAATTATAAGTTAATATTCGAAATAAATACCATACAATTTCAGTCATGAATAGTGCTTTCAGTTGAGTGTTCTTTCATGCAAAACAAGTTTCATACGTTTTTCAGATTTGGTTTTGTCGTATTTTTTGTTTCCTTCTACTCAACGTGTTTGCGAGTGTCGTTTCTTTTATTTTTTTATGTTTTAAAGAAAAATTTACAAAAATCTCTTTTAACTGTTAAAATTTAAAAAAAAGAAGGATTTTAAATGGAATGTTTGGATTATTTTCAATTCAGTACACGGAAACCAAATGTTCTTTATTACGTTTCCATTAAATATAAATCTTTTGCAGGGAAGAAGTTTGTAATAGAATTGTAACAATGATATGTTAATAATTGTTTATGTCTATATTTAAACGAAAAAAAAACGCTTTCACTTCATGATAAAGTACAAATGGTGCTGTTATATTGTAAAAATAAATACTCGCAATCTAAATATTTTCATACATATTCAAATCAAGACACACGAGATATTCTACTTCCTGCAACAGAATTTAACAAAGCTTTTGAACGTTTTCCTTTAAGTGCCAAAACAACAATAACGATAATAACCGCAAAGTTATTGAATTGTGCCATAGACCGCTGCACAGAGCACAGAGCCCGGAAAAAATTCAATTACATAACAACAATCTCGTCTACTGTGATGCTGACGAATTTCAGTCACAAAACTGATAGATAACCATACAATTGATAGATAGTTTGACTAGAATAGTTGAAAATGTTTTCTGTCGACTTGTTCAACGATGATGACAGCGGTGGTGATGCGAAAAACACATAAAAAGTGGGATAAAGTCTCAAATAGAATAAATAAATGCCCAAATTATCCAGGAAGATTGATTTTAACCGACCATCTAAAATATCGTGCAATTTAAACATGAGCTTTTTGTTTAGAATGGATTGTTTTTAACGCCCAAAACTGAGATAAACTCGTATAAATTCTTGTTTTTTTCCTTCTCGTATTAAATTTTACAATGTATTAAAATTGGAGATTTATGTGTGTTTAACCTTGAATGAAATGTTGGAATTATATTAAAATTATGAAATTTTCAAGCAGTGGCCAGCTTATACGGGCGAACTAGAACTCGTTAAAAAAGTGGCATCTTTAAGGATTTATCCCTTAGTTTTTATTCGAAATTCAAGTATTAGATCTTGCTGAACAGAGCATTTCAATTTGTTATCGATTACAAACAAATTAATGTAGTTGTGAGGGAAAATTTCGAAAAATACATACTACTAAATCTTCAACTATAACTCAAAATTTCTACAACATTTTTCAAGGCGGTAAGATTTATGTTATTTAGCTTGAAAAGCTCTTCCCAATAAGCTGTAATACTTGACTTTTGTGTAAACAAATTAACAAGAAATCCTTACAGGCGTTACAGTTTTTAAAGAGTTTTAATCCAACCTGTTAAAAAATTTATTGCTGGTTAGTCTCCAAAACTACTATTTCAGTACGATTTCAACTTCTAATTGATACAAAAACAAGGAAAAGATAGACACTTATGTGCTAATAAAGCTCTTAGTTCAACTCACATTATTAGAACGTAACTGTAACCTTGTTAAGCTTTATCCTCTTTCAATATAATTCTTTAAATGCGTTTCTTTATTTCTCTTGATTCAATGATATAAATTTGGAAAGAATCTATTTTCTAATAATATTGTCTCCATCTACATATATTTACGATTATAATTGTCAAAAATAACAAAACCCATGGGACCGTAGATTGTAATTGAACTTGAACGTTAATATTACAAAACAAATCAACTTCTTTTATTGATCTTGTTGTTATCGTCGAACTTATAAGAGAATATTAAAATATGATTTCATGGAAAAGACAATTTTCTATTAATTAACGACAATCTTGTTCTTTGTTAAACAGTGATTTGTTTTGCATTTAAACATTAATTTCGTCTCCTGTACATTATTTTGTATTTGAAACGAAAATGCATGAATTTATTAAAAATAAATAGAGACGACAAGTCTGTTTGATAATTGGAAAAATAGCCGAGATAGTGGCCTTTAATCCCGAATGATGTGGCCTTTAATCCCGAAATTGAAAGTAAATAAATCTATTATCAATATTATAGAAAGCTATGAAGCCACCGTATGGTTAATTAAATTAATGGTTAATTAAATTATTTTGATATAACACAATACAGGCGGTTGTTTGGGTTTTTTTCCAAAAGATTCGTCTAAGAGTAGCAGTAGTAGCAGCAATAACAATATCTTTTCTTAGAAACAAATAAACAAAGGCAATTTTTTCCTATTTATAATTCTAAAATAACCAAGTGTTTATCATAAATCAAATATGTGTCTCAGACTTTTATTGAAATTATTTATCATACAATAATGGTGACGATGATGATGTTTAGAAACTGGAATTCTACAATATTGTATTGTTTGTGATTAAAAAAAGAGCACGAGGGAATCACCAAATGAGATGATGGTGATGATAATGACGATGATGATGATGATGATGAAATTGTAAGGACATAGAAAAAAACAATGACAGTCTTTCAACAGACTCGTTCGTTACTAATTTGTAGCTCAATCAAAAAGCTTCTATAGCCGACCGACACAGACGACGACTATACACACACTATGTGTGCAGCATTATTTTTATTTGTTTCAAGAGATTTTTTCGGTTGTTGTTTTTGTTAATACTGATGTTATTTGATTTGTGATGTCTCCTAAAAGATTATTTAATTTGTTAATGGAGAAATCTGGCGATTAAGTTTATCTTTAATGTTCAACAGTAGCATGTGGGATATTAAATTCAATCTTAAAATGACAAATAAACATTGAATTCAACAATTCTATTATCGTGTATCAATGATAAATTAACAATTAAACTATTAGTCTGTGAGATTTTTCAGTTTTCAGACACGGTTAATACTCCTTCGGGTTTTTTTTCTCGAAAGACAGACATTTAGAAATTCCACCAACTGTGACTACCTATTAATCAAGTTTTATCTCTACAAGTATCTCGAATTTATTTCTCAAGTCACTTGTTTCTAATCACTCTATTTAATAAGACACGATCTTCATCATTATTTCCACCAGTTGATATTAGCATTTACCCAAAAGATCCCAGATAATTGTTAATTGTGATTTATAATTGGCTGATATTATAACAATGATTGTCTGTATATTTTTATTATAACAAAATTCAGTAATTTCCTTAATTTAAAATATAGGAAGAAGTCGAAATATTTAAATCAATTCAAATGGAAGTAATTATTTGAAATTGTAAAGAGAAGTCAAATACACAAAAATATTCGAAAAATTCAATTTCCTCTTTTCGAATTAATGCCATGAAGATTTTCATATAAATTTGCAGATATTACAATTGTAAAGAATCTAAAAACTTATGATACATCACAATAAAGACGAATATTGTCAACAAATTAGTGCCTTTCAGGAATTCTGTATAATTTTGTACTTAATTGCTAATGAAAAATGTATAAGCTATATTTCTGGAAAATTATTAACTCCCCTCTCACCCTCTCTGTGTATTTCAGAGCAACGAGAATTCATCATTAGGGATGGCTCATGTATAATTGGTGTATGTGGTGAAGAGGCCGCCTGTAAAGATCTTGAAAATAATACTTACACTTGTGTATGTCCACATGATTCACGACCACCCACATCTAAAGGTACCTGCCCAAGAAAAATCGGTATGTATACAATTGTTTTATTCGAAAGAATACAAAAAAAAATTAAAAATAGGACTGGAAACTTAAAAAACAAACGACAACACTAAGTACACTTTCTGGTTCTTGTATTGTTGTTTTTTATTTCGATGTATTTTTTTCGTGTGATTGCATTATTGAAAAGAAGACACACCACCTACATGAAAAATATCAAACGTGAAGACAAAAAAACATGAAAACGAATCGTACAAACAATAACGGGAAACACGAAGTTACAGAAACACTTCGTTTTCGCTATATTTGTTTATCTTGATCTTGTTTCTGTATTCTCTTGATACTGAATCACTATTATAATAATAATAAAAAGGAAAATATATGGATTTTTGTTCAGGTCACTATAAAAATCGGAATATTGAACTGTTTTGTGATAAGAGATAAACAACGTTATAAATAAGTAAAATATATTTACTCGCATCTTTCCAATATTTAAGGTGAAGAATTTCAAAATGATTTCATAATAGCTTACATAGTTTCATGAACGTTCTATATGACAAAAATATTTCCTCAGGTAAAGATGATCTTCAATATACAGAATGTCTTTGAGACTCATCATTTCTCTGTTATTTATAAGTAATATGATAAAGTTGAGTAATTTTAACAATTGTAAATATCCTTATTCGTGTTAATTCACTTTTGGGTAATTTATCAAATATTTTAACAACAATAATTTGAGTTTAAAATTACCAAAACAGAACAAGAAATACTTACTTCAACCAATAATTCACAAATTCTTCAAGCACAACAACTTTTTAGAACTGTCAGGTTAGAAATAGTTGGAGAATTTGATTAAATAATGCAAATTTTTTAAGAACACGCAATTCAACAGCTTCAACTTGGACAATAGGAACTGATAATTGTAAATCGCGAATTATTTATTTAGTAATTTTGGTTAAAATATGATGTTTTATACAAAGATAAGACCATCCTTCATACGTACATCAGACACCCTACAGGGTGCCTGAAAGATGTCGATATCCATTCAACTTCAATGTAGCAAGCAAAATTGGAAAACTAAATGGGATTTTGGTCAGCATAAATCTCACAATCGATTGCTTTCAAATTTAGTATAAAGCTTGAATAAATATTTCTCAACTGCCCTATGAAAAATTCAAAACTATTGGGTTTCAATTTAAACAAATCAGAAATTGTAGAACAGCGAATTGTGGAAATAATTTTCGATTTATTTCCGTATTTAGTCTGATAAAACGGCCAAAACTTCTCGACAAGTAGTACATGAACTGTTGAAGAATACGGTTCAAAATTTATTTGGAAGAAATTGTTACCCGAATTTTGATTTGTATACAAGCACGGCACCTGCAATTCGATGGGAATGAAAGATAATTTTTCGTTCTAAAGAGAAACCCTGTTATTTAATAGAAGAAAACGCCCACAATTTTCAAACTCACATTCGATTTTTTCTACTTATTTTTTTCCATACCCACCACAGATCAAGATAATTATGGAAATTTTTCTCGTGTCACTTAAATCAAAATTATAGAAATCCAATGACTCACACCCAACAAAGACGGATCAAATTTCTATCTATTTTCTTACATAATTTTTGAATAGAATTTCAAATTAACATGAAAAATTAAAAATTTGAAACCATAAAATCGATGATAATAATAATAAAGTTAGTGGCTTATGTGTTTATTTAAATTTTGAAAATGCGAAACAAAAAGAACAAGTTAATTGCACTCGTATAGTCGTGTACATTTCGAACGTTCCTTTCCAAATACTTATCTGACACTTAATAATAATGAAATGCAACAGGTAATTGCATTTCGCGTTTCTCTACCGGTGTGTTAGTAATTTTATCTTATTTCCTTTTAATATATTGCATTAAATTGACTTGGTAGTCTACAAAAAATATGTTCAAATACAACATTCAACTTAATTGCTAGACGGTATAAGAAAAGAACGAATTAAAATAGGTGTCGGTTGGAGTTTTTTTATTTCCCTAGTTGTGACTATAATGACAAGAGAACCATTAAAAATCTTAACAACATTAGAATAATAAGTCGATGTTATGCCAGATGTTTGCAAGCCTTCTTCTCTATATAACACACAAACACTCACATATACACTTAACACCCACAAATATACACACATAGATAAAAACAGGAAGAATAATGAAATCAGATTATTGATTGGAATTTTATTAAAAGACTGATTCGAAAATAATCAAATTGTTTGCAGTACCGGTTGATCCCGGCCGAATACCAAATGTGCAACCACCATCAAACAAACAAATAATCCTACAAAATTCCACAATAGCCAGGGTAATACATTAGGTCCAAATCATCGACTTTTCCCTAAATTACACAAATTCCAGGTGCACCAATCAACAGTGGAAAATTTCAAGCACCCCAATTACTTCCTAATGATGACCCTCATATTTGCAGGATTCTCTCTATTTATACTATTAGGCATCTATGTAAGAAGAAAATTACGATCTAGACATTTAAATAATGCAGGGGTGAGTTATTTGCAATTATAATACAAATAAAGATTTATTCTTTTGGAATATTACTTTGTTATGCAACCTTTAAAACAGTAAATTGTATTGAAAGTTATCGAGTTTGTTAAATAAAAAAAATCTAATTTCAGGCGTCGCCTATTAATTTGAAACACAGTCTATTGCTGGCTGAACGATACGCTCCAAATCCGCAATATTCCGCCTGTTCTGGTACCGGTGTACCAGTTCTACGGAAGGAAACATTGAAATTCCTGAATGAGATCGGCGAGGGTTGTTTTGGTAAAGTGTACAAAGGTGGGTAGTAATTTTGGTATTAATAATCTTAAGCCAAACGTGAATTTAATCAACAGACTGAAAGAGGATCTATTATTATAATGTAAAAGTTTTGTTTGATATTTGAACCTGTAAATTTTCAGTTACCGGAACTAGTGTATTATCTACAATTATTCGTATTTTATAATAAATGCAACTTTGTAAGCTGCAAAATCGATAAAGGAATCCACCCTATTTCTATACAATTTTCCAACGTTAACTTTCCGATAAACGATAAGAGGGTAAACGGGCAAATATAATTTGGCGATAAAAGTAGATGGAATTCGATTGAAAAATCTCCAGTTTACAAACAACTTGTGTATATTTTTTTAACTGTTTCAAATTCCGCAAATTTTGACGATTCCATTGTACATCTAGGCAGTAATTTGGCTCAAAAGTAAATAACACGAACACGTGGAAATTGGTAGCAATTTTCCCCTTTTTGCACATTCAGATATCAACTTCGTTAACTAACAATATTCTAAATTTAGACAATTTCGTTTGAAACGATTTAATGGAAAATGATCCTTGTCTGGCTCGTCTATATGAGATGAATTTAAAAAAAATGCGAGAATACAAGTACGTGACAAAACTGCCATATAAAATACACAAAATATAATAGAAAAATTCACTATAATCCCCTCCTGTATTACAACTTTACAAGCCAATTAATTCAAATGTAAGTCAAGATAAAAATTGTTTATTCAGTTATTTATAAATATGATAAATAATTGTCGAATCAAATTGTGTGTGTTTTATTAATGAGAAATTCGGTCGTGGTTGCCCAATCGGTCGTTTTTTTTCCTTCCTCCGATTTTTTTCGTTTTATTTATTCGAAAAATATTAATGGTTCTAATCAATAAATTTGAATTGATCATGACAGAAGAATTGATAAGAGAATAGTGTACAGACAAGTTTTAAACGACTTGCCAATGAACTTTGTTGAATGTGTTGATGTTGTTGTATAGTTGAGTGTGTCTCAACAACACAGCCATTGACACTGTATAGTAAAAATCCGTAGTTTGTACTGTGTCGGAATAGAAGAAGAAATAATAATAACAACAACAATACGGTCTCCTTTACTACCATCTATTGTGTAACAAGATTAAAAAACACTTGAAGAAATGCCGTTATTTGTTTAATACAAGCATTATTCAACCAAGAAGTTTAGTTGGGTAGATAAAGATGTTACTGTTAAAACGATACTATTCGAGTATTAAATCATTCACGACAATACCAGGCCCTAGAGGTTTACCACTAATTGGTACAACATTAGATTTGTTGATAGCTGGTGGAGCCCCAAAACTACACAGGTATGTCGATAAAAGACACAAACAATTCGGTCGAATTTATCGTGAAATGATGGGCAATACTGATTGTATATTCATAGCAGATCCAAACGAATATCAACATATATTCAATATTGAAGGTAAATATCCAAAACATATATTACCAGAACCGTGGCTTGTCTATAATCAATTGTATGGTTGTTCAAGAGGATTATTTTTCATGAATGATGAACGTTGGAAATATCATCGTACAATCATGAACAATTTCTTATTGAAGGGCAATTTACAATGGATTGAAAATGTCTGTGAATTCATCAATGAGAAAACAATTAGAAAATTGCCAATCAATCAAGAAATTGATAATTTAGAAACGTTCTTATATAAATGGTCATTAGATACAATAACTGGTATACTTGTCGGTGTTGACTGTTATCAGAAAAATTACCAACAATTCGATAATGATGTTGAACATTTGTCATCAATCATACATTTAATATTCAAAACAAGTTCTAAATTGTATGTAATACCATCGGCGATTGCATCGAAATTAAATATACGCCGTTGGCGAGATTTTGTTGGGTCTGTTAATCAAGCTTTAATAAAATCGAATGAATTCGTCGAACAACTTTTTAAACAACACCAACACAATGGATTATTATCGAAATTACAACAAACATCTATTACCGACGATGATATTAAGGCGATCGTAATTGATTTAATACTAGCCGCAGGTGATACAACTGCTTACGCAATGGAATGGATCTTGTATAATTTAGCTAAACACCCGGATATACAAGACGAATTGAGAAAAACGCCGGATTTCTCTAAGAATGTCCTACGTGAAACATTACGTCTATATCCAGTAGCACCGTTCTTAACACGAATCCTACCCGAAACATCAGTCGTCTGTAATTATCAATTACCGAAAAATTCAATTACAATCTTATCGATCTATACAACCGGTCGTGATGAGAAATATTTCAAGAATGCACAAATATTCAATCCGAACCGCTGGTATTTCAATGATATTAACAATCAAGAGAGAAGTTTAATGTTGAAGGCTACTATACCGTTTGCAATCGGCGCTCGATCTTGTATCGGCCGGAAAATTGCCGAAACCCAATTGCAAACAATCCTAATAAAAATCGTCAATAATTATCGAATCAAATTAATTGATAACGGTAATATCGAGACGGTTTTTAAGTTAGTTTCTACACCTTCCCGACCGATTCGATTGAAATTCGAACCGTTACTATAAAAACTATGAATAATATCAAAAAAGGAATGTTACCAAATTTATATATAAATAAATATCTAATAAATTATTTGGAGTTTTTTCTATTCCTCAGTTAAACCAAGGTTACCAAATAACAAACATTTCTTCGGTTAATCATTCGAACATTTTTTCTTTCTTAGGTGAACTTTTAGTGGATGGTAGCGACCAACCCCAAATTGTAGCTATAAAAGTTCTGAAAGAGAACGCTTCCAGGGAGGCTGAAGAGGATTTTATACGCGAAGTTGAGATAATGAGCGCTTTCAAACATCCGAATATCTTATCATTGCTTGGTATGGTCATCCAAGGTGATTATTACAACTTAATTTTATGCTATTAATATTTTGATTAATAACAAACTATAATTAATTACATTATTGTAGAAAGCACGGCTAATCCAATGATGGTTTTCGAGCACATGCCGCATGGTGATTTGGCTGAATTGTTACGAGCACAAAAAAATTTATCATACAAAGTTAATAATAATGACGATGATGATGGTGGTGATGACGATGATGCTGACAATCATATACCGAAATTAACACGGAAAGATTTATTATCGATAGCACTACAGATTGCCAATGGTATGAAATATTTAGCTGCACAACGATTTGTACATCGTGATTTAGCATGTCGGAATTGTTTAGTAGCCGATGGACCAATTGTTAAAATTGCCGATTTCGGAATGAGCCGAGACGTCTACACCTGTGACTATTACAAGGTAAAAACATGTTGATTTAATAATACCACGTGTAATTCAATATCCACCTACAAAGAGTAAAAATGAACGAGACAAAAGCAATCGATTTAGTATAAAATCAGTTTGATTCAATATTTTTATATTATAGATAACAAGAAATTTTTATAAAATTCATCAATCAAATATTGAAGAAACAAGTTTTATGATTTAATGTCGCCAAAGCAAATATTAGTTTTTAATTAAAAGGAAATTAAATAACTTAATTAGCTTTCAATATTAATTTGAAATAAAGGCAAGGATTTATAAAAAATTAAATAATTTTTTATATTAACCAAGTTGCTACTTTTAAAATCATTGGATTTATGCACGTGCACGACTTTTCTATAGGAGGCTTGACAAAAAACGACTTTCTATGTATTTAACTGATCATTTCATTGCATTCGAGTTTTCCACGGTATTAATCGGCTTATCAATATTTTTAACAATTTTTTTCTAAATATAGATCGGTGGTAGTCGTCTATTGCCTGTACGCTGGATGTCTCCAGAGAGTGTCCTATATGGTCGTTTTACATTAGAATCAGATATTTGGTCATTTGGTGTTTTATTATGGGAGATTTACAGTTATGGTAAACAACCATATTATGGACATACAAACGAGGAGGCTGTTAAATTAATATTAGACGGGATTATGTTGATACCACCAGAAGATTGTCCATCGTTAATATGCGAATTGATGAAGAATTGTTGGAAAACTGAACCGCGCGACCGTATTAAATTCCAAAATGTCTGCGACAAATTAGAATTAGCCTACGAGAATTACGATTGTGAAAGTATTGTTAATTATGAAGACGAAAAAAAGAATTCAACAATGTTGAGGAATTGTAAAAGTTTACCAAGACCACCACCATTATCATCAATCACGAAAACAACAATTACAACAAGCCACAATATTGTTGTTGATGATGATGATGTTCTACTCGATGACGAAGGTTATTTATTAGCGAAAGAAATTAAAGAACCTGTACAGTATTTAGAAACACTACCAGACTGACCTTTAATTGAAAACGACCAAAGTAAACAAGATTTAATTGTATGGGGCAACCCCAAAATTATCGGTGTCGATGTTTAAATGTTCCCTTTTAATCGTCTATTTGTAAAATTGGAAAGAAAACAGGGTATATAAAAGTGTAAAATTGAACAAATCATATCAAGACTGATTTTTTCGATGTTCCGTCAATGTATCCACTTAAAATCTCTGCTTTATTTGTATTCAAGTCCAATGTGCTGAATGGAATAAATATTAATGAATCCTGTGAATTATTCGACAATACTATACCATTATAAACTAGATGTATAAATATGTAACATAAAATACAGGGTAATAGAGGAGAATCAGTGCCTTGAATTGTTGTAAATAATAGTAATAATAATTATGTTAATGTATATAATTTAATGTTCCACTCGCAATCAAGTATTTTTAAATGTTAAACCAAATAATGGATGTTGTTTTAATAGTTTGCACTTCCAACACACAAACATAAATGTATTAATGTGCCAAAATTTCAATAAATGTTACGATATATTCGTCTATAATTCATCATTTATTACTCACATTGTCTTTCTCTTCATTTTCTGAGGCATACAACGAACAATCCGGTTTATAACGTAACTGTACCGGAGGTGCAATTGTCTTCGGTGCAAAGAAATGTTTAAATCTGCAATTTAATCAATTAAATTTATTAAAGAACTAACCCACAACTTACTGTTTCAATTGTATTATCGGTAACGGTTTGTCTTGTACGGTTTTATAATTCATTTGGCGATTAACATATCGACGTTTACACGACTGATCGACCACATTTAGCGATTGATTTTTGACGTTCTTCTTGAAGTAGAGATCGCGTTCATTAAACCATTTTCTCATATATTCATTCGACATTATAAAAGTCATACTATATGCTTTCTCCTATACACACAAACAAATCAATCAAATTAATTAAAATAGGGTGAAATACAAACATTTTCGTAAGTTGGAATGAATCCATGGTCGTTTTTAAGGCGAGCTTTCGACGAAATTATATTGTCGGGTTTTATGATAGGAACAGCACGACACCATTTCAATTTTTTTCTCTGCATTTTTCTTTTAAATAATGACAGTACGAAATTTGGCAAAAACGCCAGGCTAAATTGATATGAAGGGAACAATTAAAATTCTCGATAAATCATCAAATCTATTCTAGAAAGATTAAAGATCTACACATTTATTATTGTAATAATTTAACTTTACAGTTATTTAAGTCGAAAGAATTGTTGCATTATGATCAACACAAATTAATATAAGTCAATATTTTCTGTATTTAATATTTATAAATATTTGCTTGTATAAGGGATGGAAAAAGGGTAGATTTAATGATCAAGATAACGAATGGAATGTGAGTGGTGTGGTTTAAATATGATAAAGAGAGGGTTGTATTTGGTTTTGTTAGTGTATTAATTCGTAATTAATTGAATTGGAAGGCGAAACTACCAGGGAAGCCGCCACCTAAATTGAATTCTGCACAACCGGGTCCTTGGCTGAAGAAGGTTTGGAACACTTGAGTGGGATCAATATCTGTAATTGTTCCATTATTAAAACTACAATAATTATAATAATAATTAAACTAACCAGACATGCCGCCTTCGAATTCGTCTAAATCTTGTCCACTATCATAGCGCGCCTTCTTTTTAGCATCCGATAGCACACCGTAAGCCTCACCTAATTCTTTAAATTTCTTCTCTTGATCTCTTCTTACATCCTCAGTAGCGTTAGCATGTCGATCTGGATGTAATAGTAACGCTTTCTTTCTGTATGCTTTTTTAATATCATTCTCTGTGGCATTCTTATCAACACCTAATATTTTATAATAATCTTTACGTTTAGATTTTTTCAATGCAAATTTAGCATCTTGCAATAATTTACGATTTTCACGACTCTTATTCAATTTACAAATTTTTTCATAATCTTTAACAGCATCTTCATATTCACCTGAATCCATATAACAACTGGCACGTCTTAATAGAGCTTTCAAATAGTTTTCATCTAAATTTAAAGCTGATGTACAATCATCGATGGCTTCTCTTGTTTTAGCTAAACGATGCGATACAGTGGCACGATTGAAATATAATTTGGCATTGGTTTTTTTATTTAATGGATCAATATTTAATGCTTCAGTATATAAATTGTAAGCATCTTGAAAACGACAACTTTTATAAGCTTCATTACCGGCTTCTTTCTTCTTTTTCAATTCTTTTGCACGTTTATAAATATCCATAGCTTTCTTATGTTCCGGTGCAAAACGTAAAACTTGTTGGAAATGATTGAATGCTGAATCTAAATTATCTTCATAATATAAACAAAGACCACGTACATAGATAGCATCAGCATTTGTTTTATCTATATGTAAAATATTATTGGCAATCTCTTGAGATTCTTGATATCTACCCAAAAATGCTAAATTCTCAGCTTTTGTTAATTTATAACGTGTACAAGTTGGTGCTTCATCTAAACAACGATCCATACAATAAACGATTTTGCGATAATCATGTTTTTCTTGTGCTTTAATTGCTTCATTTTCGAATTGTTTCAATTTCTCCAATGATTTAATTTCATTATTAATATTTGTTTGATTTAAATTATTCGATTGTTGTTCTAATAATTTAATTTGTTTCATTGCATTCTCTGCTGTTAATAAATTACCAAGTGCTATGGCACATTTTAATACGCGTATATAACCTTTTATAAAAGTTGGGTCTAATTGTATTGATCTATTTGCATCCTCTAATGCCTCTTGAAAATGATTCAACATCATATAACACGCTGAACGATTACTGTAATATGCTGCTGTATCTGGACATAATTCAATTGCTTCACTATAGAGATTTAATGCTGTACGGTACTGTTTAATTTTATATAGTTGATTGCCACTCTCCTTCTTCTGTTCCGCTAATCTATCAAACAATACAAACATTAGTTGATGCAATTATCAATAACAGAAAATAGAATAACCCCAATGATAAGCATAATAGACAATTATCTAGAAAATTGTTATTGTTAGGAATATCCTGTATAATCTATCTGAATCTATGAATATTTAAAAGATGACGTATATAAATAGTTTTATTGATAAACAATATTTTCATTCGTTATCACAGTTTTTTATCAAATTTGATTTGATTTAAACAATTTGTACTGAAAACATCTACGTTTCAGGTTTCTATAGTAATGATAATTTGATTTAAAGGTTTATTATTTAAAAAAAAGTTCTAAATTACTCGCAAAGCAATGCAATTTATACAGGTGTCGTAGCTTTGTTCGAATACTTAAAACACATTAACAACTGTCAAATCTGATAATATATGAACCAACCTACGACAATCAGAAATGAAAGCCTAGCCAACTGCATTTTAAAGCTTGTGTGTTTATAATTTAAATTAATAAATTCAGGAAATATCAGTTATCGATACTTGATTCTAAAATAAAAATTAACATTCAAGTTTTGATGTAATACAAAAATTTCTAAAATAATTTAAATTTCTTTGGGCAAGCTTTCAAATTTCCTTGATTTTGTTAGAATTTATCTGGCAAATTATCAATTCTACCGATTTTTATAATCGTTAATCGTTTTAAAATACAAATCGGTGTCATTGACAACCGGACATAAACAAAGACCTGTACCGATTCCGGACAAAATCGAGGTAATTGGCCTTTAAAATAGAGGAAAAACACATGAAATCAACCAGAAGAATCGGTTTCAATCATATGTACAGAAATTCTAGAAATTTCACGATATTTTGAAATTAAAGACCCCCACCCTTTTCAACAGCCTACAAGTTTTTACAACTGAAAGGCAACCGATTTTAGTATAATGACATTCAATAATTAGAATTTAATTAATTAATTAAACATTACAATTAACTTACTCTTCAGGATTTTTTGGTATTATCGGTTCTGAATCCATAACATCATCAACAATAATGTCAGCCATTTTCTACAACCCCTTTCTTTTTTAATAAAGTTGAAAAAAACAAATGACAACCATCCACTCACTCGATCAAACGATTGAAAAGAACGATTTTTCTCAATTTCTCAAACATGTTGGCAGTATTGATTAAAAACAGTGCCATCTACCAATGCCAATCATAACTATTAACAACAAATATGCGCCAATTTTAAAACAATTTTCAGGTATATACAAATCGAGAAAAATTTAAAATTTATTTATTTTATAATATTTCATCTACTTGTCTTAACAATTTTATTTTTCCTCCTTTAGTTGTTCAATTCTTTGACCCAACTGTGAAACCAGCTGGTTCTGATGCGAATTTAATTGTGACGCCAGAACGGCCCCAGCACTATTCAGTGTTTGCACCAAATTAGCTTGAGCAGCTGCCAGATTTGGTATCGAACTGTATTTATCGATTTCTGCGCGATTGATGAGACTGCCCTCGAAGATCGCGGCCAACAACACCAATTGCGGTATTCGTTTGGAGATTTTCAATAATTTCTTCAATTCCGGCTCAATACTAAATACCATTATATTTCTCGATACATAGAAGTCTAAAATCGGTTGGAATCTCGTATTATTTACAGCAATTTCGATAGTTTTCCGACCGTAATTCTTAAAAAACATCTGTTCTTTCTCAAATGCAATCTTTGCACTTAATTGTTCTTCACTTGTCATCGGATTGTGGTGGAAGAATGCCACTAATCGTGATGATTTTAGGCGATATAATAATTCCTCGGCTATGAATTTCTGGAAAGGATTGTCGATATTTTTCTGTTGTTGGCGTAATTCGATCAATTGTGTCTTCTTGCATAATTCAGCTGGTATTTTACCATAGTTTGGATTTAGAAAACGGGGTTTTGTCAATTCGTTATAGACAGCACGTTCGAAATGTGGTGGTTTCGGGCGTTTTAAATGAATTTTACCACGGAACCGTTTTATCTGGAGTAGCGGAGACACGTGCTCCAATAACACTAAAATTATTAATCTATTAACGGCGGTTTGATTAGAAAATGTTGAAATTTACCTGATCGTGCTACTAAAGCCATAATCTTTTCTAAAATATAAATTTATTGAAGCATTTGTAATAAAAATTGAGGTTATGATGCAACGTCAAAATTTGAGGTTAAATTGGTGTATTGTTGGTTATATAACAGCTAGGAAACAATCAATAATTGCGGCGGCAATTTATCTAAATTAAAAATTACAATTTTTTTAAAGAAAAATCGTTAATTTTTTTTAAAGACAGATTAAAACGATAATTAATTTAAGTGGATAGAGACAGAAGATTCTACCATTGGTGACTGAGAGTTGAACGCCGCCGTCGCCACCACCATTCTCAACGTCGCCGCCAACCAGTACCTTTGGCGTCGTCAAATTCAACATACGATGCCACAAAATCGCTATCAAACTCTTCAATACTGGTCGAACCAAAGAATATGAATGAAGTCGAATTATTTCAATACTCAAGTAAGTCTCAATATTTAAAAATTACAAATAACGGGGGAAAAAATAGCACAAATCAATAAATCAATACTGATACAAGTTGATTGAGAACTCTTGTAGATTATCATTTTGTTCATGTTATCGTTGATACCATGGCCGGGACCAACAGTTTTCAAAATCTCATGCCCCAGAGATAATGCCAGAATTGTACGAAAAGTTATAGAAAATAAATGGTTGCCGATATTGGATAAATTTAAAGTAAAATTGCCGATAGAATGTCCGTTCCATCCATTGCGGGATATATTCGGGCCACAACAATTAGCTAAACAACAACATAGACCATCGCAATGGACTTGTGGTATATGCGGGAAATCGTTTTTCGAAGAGAAATATCTGGATATGCATTTCGATAATCGCCACAAAAACCACATAAATACGGTAGTAGCATAGTTTTAAAATCGATAAATTTGATTATTATAGGAGAAATTATAGGCTGAAGATGCTGTTTGTTTGGCTGACTATTGCGATATAATGCGTTGTGATGTGCTGATGACCCAGGATCCAAAAATCGTTCACGCCGATACAATCAACACGGATATCGAGATATGGCGTGAAGCATCTTCTTATACACAAGCTCTAACAACATCGGGCCCTAGAGAGATTGCTAAATACACGTTAAAAGACGGCATTTATTCGCATTTGCAGCACAATCAAAAGAATCAAATTAAAGAAGGTAGACACTGTCAGAAAAATGAAACACCAATGACTAACGGTATTGTTAAAATAACCCTCAGTATTACCACTTACAATGATTGTTGTAGAAGAACAAAACGATGATAAGTCACAAAATATCTCGAATATTTGCCAGAACGATTTGGTAGATTCGGCTCTACCGCCAAGCGATAATCGCCAACAACGCATATTGGAATTACAGAAATTGAAAGCCAATTGTAAGCCGGAAGAATTACAGAAAATCAAAACGAAATGCGAGATTTTAGTGCGCGATTGTATCGCTAGTTTGTTAATTCAATTATCTGTTAAAGACTTTAAAGAAGTCGAAGGTATTCGAATTAACTATCCACAGAGAAATCGATTAAAATCAAAAATTGTAGATGATTTAAACAGGGCTGTTTGTTGGTATTTAACATGTGATCGTTATTGGGAAGATACACAAAGCGATATACGCAGTTTCCCATGGGGATTATTATGTATGATTATCATGGTATTATCGTTAGGTATCTGCATGTGTTATTACATAATCTGGGTGTTATTCGAGTAAGTTAATAATACAATTGAATCAATGAATATTGATTTCTTTCGTATCCAGTACGGATGATGTTAGCGTTACTAGTGCAAGTGTAACAGATCGTTCAACACCAAGTCCAGCACATTTATTGCGCAAACAACATTTATCACAACAACAGGAATTGGCACAAGATGGTCCACAAATCTATACAGAAGATTACTATACAACACCAGATAAAGATAACGAATATATTTACGTAACTTATCCGCCTGATTTGAAACGACGTTTATTAGAAAGGTTTGTGTCTATATGTCGTAATTAGATTCTTTTCTCATTTCTTTAGATGTCCATTTAAGAGGTAATTAGTTGCTAATTTTTGTGTTTTTTTGTCTCTTCTTACTTATCCAAATTAACGCCTACCAAAATTTAGCTGTTACAATCGGACCACTCGCTTATGATGATGAGAAACCAAACGAAGATTAGTCACTTAGAATAATTTTCTTTAAAATTTCTTAGAAATAATTATAGAAATATCTCCATACACAACATTCCAGACAAATTTAGTAGTAGAATTATTTTTCTTTAAAATTTTCGAAATTAAAACCGTTTTTTTCTCAATCAATTCTGCGGTAGATTAGAAGCTTGTATGTAGTTCTCATAATTGTGTAAAACTGTGCCTAACTTTCGCTTCTTTTCTTTTTAAACGATTTGTTCTAAATTATCTTCAATGTAAATAAATTTAATAGTAATTTTGTACTAATTTAAAAAAAAGTCCGCACGTATTCACATACATAAATGAAATCTATTGTAATTTAATTGGAAAACTGTATAACATTAGGATTCATTAAAGTAATAAAGATTTATTATTGAGTAGACCTCGTTTTTTGTTATTACTATTTTTACACAATTCTCATTCAAACGTATCGAATGAAAATGATAATATTTTTTACACAAGTCCAAAATAAAGTCAATATTTCAATTAATTAATGTGCTACTGTTTTTTATGATTTTTAAATGTTTATCTAAATATCTATGTTTAAATCCATTAAAGTAACTCCCTCCAAGAGACGATGACACCTATCGAAAATCCTACAAAAAATAGGATTATACACATTCACACACTCAACATACGCAACACTTCAACAAATGAGAGGTAAATGACTGGAAAAATGGAAAATAAGACGTATCAGAGGGTAGAAAAGGGTGTAAAAATCAAAAAAAAAGTAATCAGACCAATTGCACCACCGATCTTTTAGAAGAAAACGAATATTTCTGGCGACTTTTCGGTTTTACTCAATCGTATCGACGACGAAAATTACCACGTCCATCTCTTGATCGAAAACGTGAACTCTCTTCTAAACGTCGCTTATGTTCTTCCATACGAATTAAACGTTGTTGTTGTTTAGTTGCAATCTATTATCGAGAAAATTATTCAACAAATATTGAAAAAATAAAATTAAATACCTCTTCAGGGGAGAGTGGTTGCCAATAAATACTAGGTGTAGCTTTAGTTTTTAAGAATAAATCATCCATTAACTTTTGCGGAGCGGCTTCTTCCAACCTTTTCTGCTTCTTACTAATAAAATCTACGATTTTTTGAATGATATTTTACAATACGATTTTTTATAATAATATTAATTTACCATCAACTGGAGTAGGTGATCGACGATGTTTACGATTTCTATCACGACTTCTCGATCTATCCCGACGTACATCTCTCTTACCAATATCCCATTCTCGAATCGGTCCATCTGACTTCCTCTTTTCTACATCCTTAGTTTTTCGATCATCACCTTTCAAATCTGCATCGACAGGTTCCTATTTATTACAAAAAAAAAAACATTAAAATTGAAATGTAATAGAATAGTAAAAATATTACAAGATTCTCTTTAGAAGCAATCGGTTCTGGAACTGTAACTGTAGGTGTGCTTGGTATTGGCGGATTCTTAGCATTTTCCAAATCTTCAACCGTAGCATAATCGATGATTAATTTCTTTCCATTTCCGATAGGCCATTGGACACCATGTAGAGCATTCCTTGTAGTTTCAGCTTCCCTAAATTGAATTATTTTTGAAATTTTCTAAATTGAATTGAAGAAATCCAACTTACTCTACAGTTTCATATTGGACATAACATTTAGATTTGATACGATCAGTCCAGAAACCATCCTCAATAATTTTCCCTGTTCTTTCTAATAGTTCTTTCAATTGTTTTATAGTAAATGGACGTACTAAATTTGTTATAAATAAAACTTGTGATAATGGATTTTTAGCTGGACTTGGTGGTGGTTTTAATTTACTTGCTGTATCATCAACTATACTGATTTTACGATTATATGCAATAATATTCGATTTATTTTCATCAATAGTATCGTTTTGTTCCGATTTTTCTTGACTTTCTTCGGTTATATTATCGCCTTTTTGTTGTTCGATTGATATTTTACGTTCATATTTCTTCTCGATTGTTTGCGATGAACGACGACGTTCTTTTATCGATTCTGGTACAACTGTATCAATATTTAAATCGGGTTCTTCTGGAAATTCAATCGTTGTTGGAGATATTGCTTGTACTGCATCTAAATCGATTTTAATTAATGTTGATAATCGTTCTATATTTATACACCATTTTGACTGTCTTTTATGTTGTGCTGTTTCGATTTCTTTAACAAGTTCACGATCGCGTATCAATCTTTTTCGTTTTGTTGATACCACAGTAGAAGTAGTAGCTGTAGTTGTTGAATTGTCTGTAAAAACAACGTTACTAAAAATACGATAATTTTCATCAAAACATACCTGTTTTCATCACTTCTGTTGTTTCCTGTTCAGGGACTTTTTCAGGTTTATTAGGTTCTTCAGATTTATTACATTCTGCAGAAGTGTCGACAATTTCACTATCTACATTTGTAGATTTTTCAACTTCACTGTCTTCAACTGTAGTCTTTTCGGTTTCTTTCTGAATTTCACTATCTTTTACAACATTATCTTCTTGTTGATCTTGTTTTATTTCAACTTTATCCTCTTGTTGAATATTTTCTTGTTTTTCTTGTTCTTGTTCAATAATTTTCTCATTTTCCTCGTCTTTCTTTTCGATTGTTTCTTCAACGATTTTACTTAAAGGTTTATCATCATCATCGTCGTCATCAATTTTTTTATCATTATCATCCTTAACGTTTTTGTTATCATCAATTTTATCAATTTTTTCTTCAGGTATTGCAGTTTCAATCGATTTTTCTTTAGTTTTATCATCACAATCATCTACATGATCAGCTTTATTTTCATTAACATTAGAACTGCTTTCACCATTATCAACGTCAACATCATCATGATCATTCTCAACAGTATCAACTGGCTTATCGATAGTGGGTGACTGTTGTGTCACCTGTACATTTTCAGAAATTTCAATATTCATCGTTTGATTTTCATTCATTTCATTTAATTTCGGTGACTGTTCAATTTTTGTTTTATGTTTACCTTTAGACTTACCTTTACCTTTTTTTTGTTCATCTCCTTCATCGACGAATGGTGATCCGCGTGTTGTTGTTGTTGTACGTGTACTACGTCTTGTTGATGTCGTTGATGATTTGTCTTCACTACTTGTTGTAGTTTCATCTTCTGTTTGACTATTTGATTTACTTCGACGTTGTGGTGTTTGTTGTTTAGTTTTTTCAGGTGAATCAGGTGTCGGTCGTGTTAAACAAATCTTTAATTTTTGTATTTCGCCATGATGTTCATCTGATGATGTTGTAACTTTCCACATTGGTTCTTGTGATGATGATGTCTCATCATTATTACCATCACCATTATTGCCATCATCGTCATCATCAGTTGGTGTATGACTTTTTGTTGTTGTATCTGGTGTTTCCTCAACTGTTGTATTACATTTATTTTGTTTTCGTGTAATCTCATCATCTTCAGTATCACTCGATTTCGACGATGGTGTATGCTTACGGCGACGTGAACGACGCGTTTTCACAGCTGTTGGTGGTGGTGTTTCGATCTCTTTTAACGCCTTCTCTGGCGATTTATTCGCATTCCTTGCACTTTTTCGACGCATCTAAAACAATTCAAAACAATTAGGTTATGTTTAATTAAAAAAACAAAAGAGAAGAAAATACCGCCATATTGAATTCCCTACCCAAGCACATTCTTAAATTGAACAAAAATCTTTAAAAACTTACAATTACCTTTCAATTATTAACACAAAGTCTATCCAGATTTGTAGTTAACTGAAGAAAACATAATTTTATTTCAATAATTGCAACAAAATTCGGAATAAAACTTTTTCTATGTTGATATGACGCCACTTGCACTGCGGACAACAAATGAATGAAACAGTGTGACCAACCAAACAAAAAACCACCAGAAGAATTCGCAAATCAATAATATAACTGCTAATAAATTAAAATTTTATCCAAATTTTAACAAAGATTGTCAATATAAGGTAGAAAAACTAATGAAATGTTTAAATTTATTTGAAATCAATTTAAAATACAAAAAAGACCGGTACCAATAGCATAAAACTAAAACCACTAAATATGGAGATTAATAAAATATAACTAAATTACTTACAATTTGAATTTATCGCAAATTAAACGTTAGTAATTAGAAATATCGAAAAAAATCAACTATATATTTAAGCCGCGATCAGTTATTAGCTGAATAAATATAAGTCTTGAATGTATAAAATTGGAGATTTAGGGGTTAGATTTGTTAGGTTGGTACGAAAAATAGTGATTTCTGTGTTTTCGTGTCTTAATTTGGTTTGTCAAGTTAAAAATGACTTTGTGTAGACTTTTAAAGAATTTTCGTTGCTGAAAATAGCAAAATTTGCAAGAAATTCGTTTAATTTCCATTTATTTAATTATTATCAATTAACTACAACGAATTTTAATCAATTTCAGTTGTTCGTCTAATTGAAAAGTTGATTTGTTGAAACATTGGTGACGTTTCATAGATTTTACCTCAAAAAAAGAATTCATACCAAATTTGTATACTTTTTAATGGTTTAAATGACAAAATTTCTGTAGAATGGAATTAATGAGGCAGTTTTTCATTCTATTATCAATCATTTACTTGGCTGAATGTTTTTATTTACCCGGCTTGGCTCCGGTCAATTACTGTAAGAAAGAAGATGAATCGGAGACGTGTAAAGTATGAATTTGTGTTTATTGTCGATTCTTTTAGAGTTTTTATTATATTTTCTATAATTTTAGTCCCAAGTTTTGTTGTATGTGAACCGATTAAATACAGACCAATTTGTACTCCCCTACGAGTACAATCATTTCGATTTCTGCGAATCGAAATCAAGTCAAAAATCACCAGTTGAAAATTTGGGTCAAGTTGTATTCGGTGAACGTATCCGACCATCACCGTACACTTTAGAATTCATGAAAAATATGACTTGTGAATTTGTTTGTAAAAAGACTTATAATGGTAATGATGTTAAATCAAATCGTTTATTGAGTACATTACGTAAAGGTATTAGTTATAATTATCAACACCATTGGATTGTTGATAATATGCCAGTAACGAGTTGTTATAATACTGAAGATGGACGTGTACATTGTCCACCGAATTTCCCAATGGGTTGTTACGCCAAAGACGGTCGCGATACATGCTTACATACACCCCCAAAACAGAATGCCTACTATATTTATAATCATGTCGATTTGACAATAAGATATCATTCAGGTGGCACCGAAGAATGGGGTAGTCAATTTAAAGATAACGGTGGACGGATTATTAAAGTTAAAGCTGTCCCGAGAAGTATCAATCATAAAGGGTAGACTATTTTTTTTTTATAATTCTACTACAATCATTCTAATTATCGAGAATTTTAGACATTTAAATTGTTCCTTAGCGAATACTGAATGGTTGGAATTTCCGTCTAAACCGTTAGCCCCTGGTGAAACTTTTGAAATTACTTACACGTATTCAATTAGATTCGTACCAGATAATTCAATAAAATGGTCATCAAGGTGGGATTATATACTCGAATCGATGCCCCATACAAATATACAATGGTTCAGTATATTAAATTCTCTAGTTATTGTTTTATTCTTATCAGGGATGGTTGCAATGATTATGTTACGAACTTTACATAAAGATATAGCACGATACAATCAAATTGATAGTGGTGAAGATGCTCAGGTTATTTTCAAATAATTTTGTCGATTATTATTGCAAAATCGTTTTATTATAGGAGGAATTTGGTTGGAAATTGGTACATGGTGATGTATTTCGTCCGCCACGTAAAGGAATGTTATTATCAGTATTGTTAGGTTCAGGTGTACAAGTTTTTTGTATGTCATTGGTAACATTAGCCTTTGCTTGTTTGGGTTTTCTAAGTCCGGCAAATCGTGGTGCACTAATGACATGTGCAATGATATTATATGTATTATTAGGTTCACCAGCTGGTTATATTAGTGCTAGAATTTATAAAAGTTTCGGTGGTGAAAAATGGAAATCTAATGTTTTATTAACATCAATGCTAGCACCTGGTATTGTATTTAGTTTGTTTTTTATAATGAATCTAGTATTGTGGAGTAAAGGTAGTTCAGCTGCTGTGCCTTTTAGTACATTGATCGGTTTATTAGCATTATGGTGGTTAGTTTCTGTACCATTAACGTTTGTTGGAGCATTCTTCGGGTTCAGAAAACGAGTAAGTTTACAACTTATCCAATAGATTTTGTTATTAATTATTAATTTTAGGCTTTGGAACATCCGGTGAGAACGAATCAAATCCCACGTTTGATACCTGAACAATCAGTCTACACACAACCATTACCTGGTATAATAATGGGTGGTGTATTACCATTCGGTTGTATATTTATCCAATTATTCTTCATATTGAATTCAATATGGTCATCACAAATGTATTATATGTTCGGTTTCTTATTTTTAGTATTTATAATATTAGTGATAACATGTGCTGAAACAACAATATTATTATGTTATTTCCATTTATGTGCAGAAGATTATCATTGGTGGTGGCGTTCTTATTTAACATCCGGTTTTACAGCAGTCTATCTATTTTTATATTGTTGTCATTATTTCTTTACAAAATTACAAATTGAAGATGCCGCTTCGGCATTTCTATATTTCGGTTATACATTAATTATGGTATTTTTATTTAATTTATTAACCGGTACAATCGGTTTCTTTGCTTGTTTCTGGTTTATTAGAAAAATCTACAGTGTGGTAAAAGTAGATTAAACATTATAAGATTTTACAATTTTCATTTATTTCTGTAATTGCACTATAATAAAATTTAACAAAAACACAATAACAACTTGTCTAAAAATCTTGTGATGTTAAATGATAATTTTTAAATTTACGTTAACAATTTGTAAAATATTAGATAGTTATCGATTTGATGAAATTGAGAGAATACGAAATTGTGTTTGTATTTTATGTATTATTAAGAATTATAGTCCTTGAGTAAATAAGGGGCGCACAATTATTTTTTCTTTCATTATCGTTATCCGTAAAAAAGTTATCAAAATCCTCATACAATTACAAAACCAAAAACAAAGTAGGTCAAAGGTCAAACACGCAATGTCTTGGTCAACATTTATCGATAAACGTTTATTATCAACACAGTATCTGCTATAATTGCCATTAAAATTAAATTGAACTTGGTTAAATTCGACCATGTGGATTCTAAATAGGTGAGTTTATTTTTAGAATTCTAATTACCTGTTATCGTAAAATTAATTACTTGTGTATTTCCATCGGTGATTTGTTGAAATTTAGGCAAAATCCGCTTTTAAAGACCATCAAAACCATTAAAACTTCAAGTTTTTGGTATAGTACGAATGAAACGAATCGATTTCGTCATATCAAGAAAATCCTAATAGCAAATCGCGGTGAAATAGCATGCCGTGTAATGAGGACAGCTCGCCGTTTAGGCGTTAAAACCGTCGCTATCTACAGTGATGCGGATGCTGAATCTATGCACGTATCTCTGGTAAAACCATCCACTTTACTTGAAAATCGATTAATTTTATTACCAAATAGGCAGATGAAGCCTACCGAATTGGACCACCACCAGCCACTCAGAGTTATCTGCGTGGCGATAAAATCCTGCAAATCGCACAGAAATCCAACAGTCAAGCCATCCATCCTGGCTACGGTTTCCTGTCGGAGAATGTAGAATTTGCTGAAAATTGTCAAAAGTTCGGGGTTGTTTTCATAGGACCCCCTAGTTCGGCGATTCGCGATATGGGAATTAAATCGAAATCGAAAGAGATCATGTCGGAGGCTGGTGTACCAATAATCGCCGGGTATCACGGTCAAGAACAGTCAGTCGAGAAATTGAAAGAAGAAGCCAACAAAATCGGCTATCCTATAATGATAAAAGCCGTACGTGGCGGTGGCGGTAAAGGGATGCGTATCGTTAATCATGAAAATGATTTCGAAGAAGCTCTAGAATCGGCCAAGTCTGAATCTCGGAAAGCTTTCAACGATGATGTGGTTCTTTTGGAGAAATTCGTAGGGGAACCAAGGCATGTTGAGGTGCAAATTTTCGCTGATCATCACGGTAATGTGGTGCATCTTTTCGAACGGGATTGTTCGGTACAAAGGCGACACCAGAAGATTATCGAAGAAGCTCCTGCTGTAATACAAAATTTGCTTTGATTTTGATTAATTAAACTGATTTTCGTACGAATTTCAGCCGGAATTATCGCCAGAAGTGAGGCGGAAATTGGGCGTAGCTGCTGTACAAGCGGCAAAAGCTGTAAATTATGTTGGTGCTGGTACTGTTGAATTTATTTTAGATAGGAAAACGCATGATTTCCATTTTATGGAAATGAATACTCGGCTACAAGTAGAACATCCGGTTACAGAAATGATAACAGGTACGATTAAATATTTGGCAATTAGTTAAAACGATTACCGCATTGTTTGTTTTAACATAAATTAAATAAACCTTATTGTCTATTCATCTTACGATATTTACATTCGATTTTCTAATAACCGTGACATGAAATTTCTACAGCTACGGATTTGGTGGAGTGGCAAATTCGGGTAGCAAACGGTGAAGAATTGCCGTTAAAACAGGACGAAATCAAAATGAACGGACATGCTTTTGAAGCTAGAATCTATGCAGAATCTCCCGATGATAGTTTCCTGCCAGGAGCTGGACATTTGGCCTATTTATCAACGCCACAGCCTCGCGACGATGTCCGAATTGAAACCAGTGTCCGACAAGACGACGAAGTTTCGATTTATTACGATCCGATGATTGCGAAATTGGTCGTTTGGGGCCAAAATCGACAACAGGCTCTATCGAAACTAGAAGCGAATCTTCTACAATACAACGTGGATTTCCATTTTCTAAATTATTTGTTTCTAAATTTTTTAAATTGTAGATTGCCGGTTTAGAAACAAATGTGAATTTCTTGTTGGATTTATGCCGACATCCGGAATTTCAACAGGGGCGCGTTCATACGAATTTCATTAAAGATAACCATGAAACTTTATTTAAGAAACAACAAGAACCCGACCATTTACAGTTGTGCCAAGCTGGTTTGGGTTTAGTACTTTACGAGGAATTACAACAAATTCGGGATGCTATAAATTGTAAAAATCAATTCAATCCGTTTTTAGTAGAATCAGGATTTCGGCCAAATTATCATCTAGAACAGAAGATCAAATTAAAATCGAAACAAAGAGGTTTACAATTTTCGCAATCATACAGTTCAAATATTTGAATAAAGTAAATTTGTAGAGATTCCGTTGCGAATTAAACACACAAATAGTGATGCTTTCCACATATCAGCGGATGATGGTGAAACGTGGAGTACAATTCAAGGTGAATTCATTCAAAATAACAGCAACAATAAACGACTGGGATTAAAAATTACAATTGATGGTGTTAAAAAAACCGTCAACGCTTTTATCGACAACAACAAGATTTCGATATTTGATGACGTGAGTATATTTTTTATTAGCCTTATCATTAACAAAGTCACTTTTATTTACAGAAGGGTAGGAGTGATTTCGAAATTGATCAGCCACAATTTAACGAAGAAGAGACTTCATCTGGGGATTCGACGGATAAAGCCACCGCACCGATGCCGGGCGTTTTGGATAAAATACATGTTAAAGTTGGGGATCGTGTTAAAACCGGTGATAATCTATTCGTATTGATTGCAATGAAAATGGAGTATGTTGTTAAAGCGAATCATGATGCAATAATTACCAATGTCAACCATAATGTTGGTGATAATGTACAGAAAGACGAACTAATTGTACAGTTTGCTGATAATGATAATTGTTTAGCTTAATGATAATAATAATGACTATTATTTTGAAGAACAAATGATTTATTTTAAATTCTTGTAGGGTAAATTGATTGCGAACGATAATTGAGTTTTGTTATCGGTTTTTCTATGTGGGTGATTTATGAAAATTACAATTTTTGTAATAAAAAGCTGGAAAATTGTGCAATAATTTTCAAATCAAAATCAACTATACAATACGATAAGGATTTGTAATTCTAGATAAAAGAATTAATTCATTTCATCACGTGAGATTATTTGTAATTTGATGTATAAACATCATTGTTCCGGGTAAATCTGGGGGTTCCCTATTTTTCTAATTGTTTCGAGATTTTCAATGATATTTAATTGACTTTGGATTAGTTTTAATGCTTTTTACAGCTCAAAAACTGATAGTCAAAACATATTTCAAGCTAAATTAAAAACGGAGAATTCAAAGAGGAGGCTCAAAATCCGAATTCGGCTCAATGAAAACGACCAAAAGCCTCTAATTCACCTCGATTCGTTATTGTTATCATTATTAATACCTCCATTTGGGGAACATGACATGGCCTTCGCTCGTGCCTTGAACTGTCCCTGTGAACCGGTAGAGACCAATTTTTTGTCTAGTACAATATCAAAAAGTGTACTTTTCGTTTATTCGTAGCAGTTGTTCAACAATAATATGGATCGAATGTCTACCTGTTATCCGCCAAAAACTGGGATTTCCATAACTTGAACAATCTAGGAAAAATCTACAATTTATTTATTTTAATTTCTATTTATGCGTATGAAAATTTTATTGTCTTACACAACATTCTCATTAATTTCCACTTGATGGCGTTTTGGATTAATCGTTTTTCTAAAAGTGATAAACAATAATTAACTTTTCTTGATATCGAGAGTATCGATAATCGAATGATTCAAAAATTCTTAAGACTATAAGTATAACAAAGAAATAGTTGTGGTTTAATTAATTTATTATTTAAAGACTATCATGATTGTTGTTATTCTTGTTATTGTTGTTGTAGTTCAAGTTTAGTAGAGAATTGGGCCAATTGCTACTTTATTTCGCACAATACAACAATTTATTTAAATTGCCGTATTGAATACACTTCCGCACCAATTACTCCGATCAAATCAAACTAAATTAATAGAAACTTTGTATAGTTGTATTAATCATAGATCAAATATAGAATAGTTCTTAGTGCTTATCGTCCAATTAAAATTCCAAATACATTACAGTTTGTTTTAGTTGTTGTTAATTTAGAATTAAAAAATCTTATTTGTTGTTCGGAAAAATAGAAAACTTTTGTGAAAAGTGGGGGGCCACGAGTCCTTCTCTTCAGTGGGTGGTGGAGTCGCTCTCACATCCCCCCAAAAAGCTTAAGTTGGTAGCGGGCGTATGATATTCTGCAATCGTTCCTCCACGATACGGGCGATCCTTCGAGGAAGAAAATAGTCAAGCTAGTGTTGTTGTGTTGAACGATGATCATCTCGATAAGGGGCCAGATTTCTTATCAAATCGCCAATAAGACTCTACCGATTCTAGGTTTTCTTTGTTAAATTTGTGCGTGTTTAAAATTGATTATAATGGACGTTAATAATAGTGTAGTGACAATTTCACAGACTGTTACCGCTAATCAAGAGGATGATAAGAAGAAGCACGGTGATGCTGACAAGAAGAGTGAAGAAACGTAAGGAATTTGTGGAATAGGACAATTGTCACAAATCAATGAACTGTTTTGATATATTTCCGATAAAACGTGATCTTTCAACTATTCGATCGTATAGTCGATCGAATCGATTTACAATACGATCGTTCAATTTCAATCAACTGTTCTGTTGTTTACCGAATTTCTTTAATTAAAAATTGACACAATTCAACAACCTACAAGGTCTCTAAATTGAAACGTTAATTAATTAAAAACAAATCAATTCAAATAAACAACAATTGGCTCGAATTAATACACAAAAGGCTATAATATCACCAATTCTTTCATTGTTATTTTCACGATTACCATTACAATCATTTTAGATTTATAAGAAATCGAATAAAATTATTATCAATGTTTTGTGATAGCAGGCAATCGAAACGATTCACATGCAAACAGAAGGTGTCGTTAACAATGCTGGCCGCTGTGGAATTTATGAGTTTCTGTTCGATGTCAATATTGGCACCGTTCTACCCCCAAGAGGCCGCCAATAAAGGGATGACTGAAGCAATGGCCGGTTTCGTTTTCGGATTTTACGCTTTGGTCATTTTTATATCATCGCCGATTTTCGGCAAAATCGTAAGCCTTATCAAATATTGATTACAATTACAATTAACGAAAAATTCCAGCTCCCAAAATTGGGCATACGATTCTTGTTCGTCGGCGGTATCTTCTTATGTGGCACGTGCAATATACTCTTCGGGTAAATTTCTTGAAATTCTCGAGTTCTATTCGATTGTTGTTGAAGTCTTTTAGATTACCTGGATGATTACACGTTGTTTACAACGTTTTCGTTCGTGATCCGCGGCTTGGAAGCTCTGGGTGCTAGTGCGTATTCAACAGCCGGTTATGTGATAGTTGTCAAGATTTTCCCGGAAAATGCCGGCGCTGTGCGGGTAATAATTACCATCAAATTCGTTTTGTTTGTTAAATTTGTTTGTTCTAAGGGTTTGTTGGAGACGTTCGTCGGTTTGGGGATGAGCGTAGGCCCGGCCGTTGGTGGATTTCTATTTGCAGTGAGTATTAAAATTGTCAAAAAAATTACTGTTGTATAATTGGAAATTTTCCTCTAGGAAGTTAGGAGGTTACGGATTACCATTCTATGTGATCGGCTCAAGTGTTGTCATTTTAGCGCCAATCAACATCCTATTATTACCAACAAATGAACGTCAGTATTTATTTTATTCAACGTAATTTCTCTTTATAATTAAACAAATTTCCGGAAGTCAATTGAATAATACCCTACCGTAGGCGTTGTTGAATTGAAACAAATTCTTTGTACAGTTTCAGATGTTGGCTTTGAAACGAAACCTAGTTCGTTGACGAAATTATTAAAACTACCAGCAGCAATGGCCACTTGTGGCATTATCGTTGCCACATCCATGTCGTGGAGTTTTCTCGACCCGACACTAGAACCGCACTTGCGAAAAGTACGTCAATTTCCGATCCAAATCAATAAATAAATTACCCAAATTTTAGTTCTACTTGAATCCGGGTAGTATCGGATTGATTTTCTTGTTAATATCGGCCACTTATGGTATTTTTAGCCCGATTTGGGGATGGGTTACCGATAAATTCCACATACATTGGTGGTTGATGTCTATGGGTTTCTACCTGACCGGATTCAGTCTCCTATTTTTAGGACCATCAGCATTTATCTACTTTATTGACGAGTAAAATTTCGAATTTATCGATGAATAATCGTAGTAATAAGCTGATTTTAGTGCCCTTTGGCTCGATATCCTGTCGTTGTCGCTCATTGGGATATTCGTGGCGATGATTTTAATGCCCACATACCAAGCATTGCTCGATATTGCTTTGTAATTATTGTTAGATTTATTAAAAATTTGTTAATTATCGTTTTTTAATTTGTAGAAATTCTGGTTTTGAAGACAATCTGAGCACACAGAGTTTAATTGCTGGTTTGTGGTCTTCAGCGTATAGTTTAGGTGAAGTATTAGGACCAATTCTAGGTGGGATGTTTATACAACATTTCGGTTTTAAAGTAACGACATCAATCTTTTCAATATTCACGTTAATTTTTGGTTTATTTACAACAATATTCTATTTATTATTTATACAACATTCAGCAATGTTCCAAGTAAAGGGAGTGAAAAATTGCAAAATAATGAACGGTAATTTGCACCAACAACATGAAGAAAAACAAATTGATACTAAATGGTTAACTAAATTAGATGCAGAGAAATTAGCTTAATTGTAACATTATTCCTTGTGATTACTGTAGTGATTATCAATAATAAAATAATTATAGATCAGTAATTTGTTTAATTTTCGAAAATAATTAAGGCTAGAATTAAAGGTCCGTACCAGTTCTTTCCGATTTTTGATCCTCGATTATTCACTTCTTTTCTAACCGATTGAAATAAGCTGAGATTGATAAAGCATTTCAAGAAATCCACGGAATCGACGAGAACTATTCCAAAAATTAACTGATAAAGATTCCGCAACTCTTTATGCTTAATGCTCATATTTTCTACCTTTTAATAGATGCTCTCTATCATTTATTGTGCGTGAAATTAGATACTTTAGAGACAATAAAACTCTCTTTTTCAAAAAATTAATTTAGGAATATTCTGCTCGTATTCTTTAACTTTTTCCAAACTTCCTTTATCTACGATGAGTCTCTGCAATTAGATAGTTAATAGACAATTTAGAGACAATAAAACTGAACCCTTTTCAAGGAAAGTAATGCATACAATCTTAAAGTTTCTACTTGAAGGGCGGCAATAGAAGGAAATTTGATGACCTTGACGAATTTCGACAAAGGTTTCCACATTGACCATTGAAAAACGCAAGCTTTATTGATCAAAACTATTCAATTTCCAAGGCTGAGATTTCGTATAAATTGGTTAATTATGAAAAAATCCTGTTCAACTGTACGTATCTAACGACTAGCTATTACATTGCAAAAAAATTGATTAAAAAATAGATATACAGACAGGTATATCACTGTACCTTTAAATAATTATTAGTTACAATCCACAAAACATAATAGAAAATTAAAAAAAAGTTGTATCTATTATAAATCATTTGAACGTTGATGATTTATACGACGAGTACAACAGTGTAGTTGCTAAATTTATTGATAACAGAAACACTAATGTTAACAACAGCGGCTATAATAATTGTAATTATTGAAACAATTAAGCGATTATAAATAATGTATGTACTTACTTATTTCAAATTATTTACAACCAGTAATTTAATTACAATTTGCAAAAATTTGAAGGTTCTTGGATGAATATCGACAATTTACATGTAAAGAAAAATACACGCTAATTGCAATAACAATCATCGATCTAATGAGTTTCTGTTCATCGTCATTATTATCGCTCTTTTTACCGAAAGAAGTTGCTGTAAAAGGTGAGAATTTGCTAATTTTCGGCATTTCAGTACGTCTCTCCAGCATCCTAACCCTGCTATCGTCGCTACTATGGGGCGTTATTGTGAGTATTTCGAATCAATTTCTAAACGTAGAATTAGAAATTATCGATTATAGATACCGAAATTCGGCGCTAAAAGAGCCTTCCTTCTCGCTATCACCATATCGAGAATGTGTACGACTTTATACGGGTAAATTCTAGCTCACTAGTAGCGTAAACGTTTAAATTTTGACGATTTTAGCACCATGCATTATATAGAAAATTCGAAATTCTACACGACTTTCGCTTATACGTTGAAAAGCATCGAGGCTTTGGGTAGTTGTGCGTATTTCATCGCCGGTTATGCGATACTTTTCAGTATTTTCCCCGAAGAAATGGGCGCAATTCGGGTAATTATCCAAAATATCATCAAAATCTTGTTAATTGAACGAATTTCAGGGCTTGTTGGAGACTGTTGCTGGAATTGGGACCAATTTAGGACCCGTCGTTGGTGAACTTTTAATAACTGTAAGTATTCCAGTTTTTGTTAAAATTTTGTAATTTTTTTAAAATTTTCTACAGATAGGTGATCCCAGCCTACCGTTCTATATAGTCGGCGGTTTCTTCCTCTTGTTCGGCCTATTTAGTTCACCATTTGTAGAAAATATCAATAATGGTATTTTTGGGTTAATTTCAATTACGCAAACCTCGAAACCGTTCAATTATCAATGAAATCATTGTAGATTGTAAAAAACGCAAGACGTTTGGTGATTTTTTGAAAATTCCGTCAATTTGGATGACGTTCTCTGTAATTCTAGTAGTTAGTTTTACCAGTAATTTGATCCAATCGAGAGCTAGTGATTATTTTACAAAAGTAAGATAATATTTCTACCAAATTAACCATAAATTTTTACATCGTGTTTATTTCCAGTTGAACTATTTCAGTCATACTTCATTCGTCTATTTGATCGTTGCTATAGCCTTCGTTATGACCAGTCCAATATGGGGCTACATCGCCGAGAAGGAGATCAATTTCGTTTGGATGATGCCCAGCGGATTGTATTTAACTGGTTTATCTCTAATCTTATTAGAACCAATTAGTATTTTCCAAAGTTTTAAAGAGTAAGAATTTTATTTGTAACTAATTCGATTTTTGATTTGTCGACAAATTCCAGTTCGAAGATCTACAAATTGTTAGATTTGTGCGTTTTGGGTGTATCTTTAGCTATGGCTCTAGTACCAACTTACCGATCGTTAACCCAAGGTGCTATGTAAGTTGGCTTATCAGTTAGTTCTTGCTATTAAATTTGGAATAATTACAGAAATAGAGGTTTCGAGAGCACTTTATCAACGCACAGCTACGTGTGTTCAACCTGGTCTTTCATTTACGCATTAGGCGAAACTTTAAGTGCTATTAGCCTCTGTGCATTGAAGAATTACGATTTTACAACAATTACGATAATTTTCGCAATTATCAATATATTAATTGCGTCAATTTGTGCGTTATTCCTGTATAATTCATCGAGGAATCGAACGATTTGTTGTTCGTATAATTCTGGAATTGATCTACACAAAAAATAGTTATCGAAGGAAAATGTTTTATCAAAAACAACAAAAAAACTGTGATTAATATGTTTATTAACCTAATTCTACGTTATAACCGGATTCGATTGATTCATATTCATTATAATCAAATATTAATGTAAATTTGCCTGTAAATAAACGACAATTGAGGAAGTTGTTAGACGCATTTTTTTTCATTATCATTAAATAATTCTATATTTTCAAATTGATCTCAATCTCTATCATTGTTGAAATGCTTTAATTCGAAAATTGTTGATTGGGATCGAGATCAAATTATTGTGGAATATCGTGTCGGTTCTCAATGGGATATTCGATATGTTTTGATTCATTATCGATTTTCCTTGAAATTCCTGTCTCAATTGGTTATACAATTGATTAGTGTAATTTTTCTTTAATTAATTAATTATATCATTAATTCGAAGATATGGGGAATTTTCGGGCAAATTCCATAGTGATATTTTAGTTATTACAACATTTAATAGCTGTAAAAATCGTTAATTTTATTGAATTATTTCTGTTGATCGGTCTGTTTACATTCAATAATATAAACTTTTACAGATAAAGAATACTCATTTTTAGATTAGATGTTTATTCTTGAATTGATATCATTATCGTCTGTCGTTAATATTTTTTGAAACACAATATTAATAAACACTTAGATATACACACGTGTTAAATTATTTCCGTTCTATTGTCTTTAAGCAACAAGAATTTGTGGTAAAGTTAGAAAATTAGCGTGAAAATGGTGGTGAAAGATTCGACAACAAGCCTAAAAACGGTCCGCAATTCCAGTCGTGGTAGTTTTGAAATTTCACTATCAACAACATCAACATCAACATTAGACGATTTTGGTTTTAATAATTTCCGTCGTACCAAATCCTTATCGCACATTGATAATTATACATCTGGTGATATTCGTCGGATACGTGAACGACTATTACGGTATGTATTCAATCGAATAAAATTCCAATTGATAAAATTTGGTTTATTCTAAAGGACCAATTCCCATGTTGAACCGTCAACTATACGGAATTTCACCAAGAAGCAAAAAATGACGCTAGCTTCTTTGGCTCTAGTTGATTTTATCAGTTTCTGTTCCATGTCGATAATGGCACCGTTCTTTCCGAAAGAGGCGACAGAGAAAGGCCTCAGTGATACACTATCCGGTTTTATTTTCAGTTTCTACGCATTGATTATGTTTATATCGTCGCCGATTTTTGGCAAAATTGTAACAATTCAAATTAATTAATCGTCGTTTATGTGCGTTTTTTATTTATTGTGTTGTAGATACCGAAATTCGGTGCTAAATTCTTGTTTTTGACCGGCATGTTTATGGCAGGAATTTGCAACATTTTCTTCGGGTATTCATAGAGAAATCGCCAAATTCAATTAAATTTAATCAATTTTCCAGGATTTTAGAGTACGTTGAAGACTACACGTTGTTCACAACCTTATGTATAACAATCCGTGGCTTTGAAGCGCTAGGTGCTAGCGCTTTCTCCACTGCCAGTTATGTGTTTGTTGTTAATACGTTTCCAAATAATATTGGATCAGTTCTGGTAAATTTTTACAATTTTCTAAATGAATATAAAAATTAATAAAAGAAATCGTAGGGGATTTTGGAGACTTTTGTGGGTTTAGGGATGAGTACCGGACCAGCCCTTGGTGGTATCCTTTATTCGGTATTTAAAACAAATTTGTCGATATCTAAAGATGGAAATTTCGCATTTTCAGACAGCTAGGTGGATTCGATCTACCATTCTTTGTTCTTGGTATTGTTATGATCGTTTTTGTGCCAATTAACGTTTATTTATTACCGAAAGTTGATGGTATTGTGCAAACTACAATTATTACAATTATCTAAAATTTTAATGTAATTAACGGTACATTTTTAGATTGTAACATAACAAACAGACCAACGTCCATCTGGAAATTGATAAAAATTCCCGATGTAGTCGTGACTAGTCTTGTTGTTGTGATTGTATCCAGTATTTGGGCTTTTTTAGATCCAACATTAGAGCCGCATTTGCGACAAGTATTCCGTTATTATTCCAACAAATCTATATTTAATTATTAATTTTTCAGTTTAATTTAACACCGGAAAAAATCGGTTTAATTTTCTTGTTATTTTCCGGTATTTACGGTATTTCGAGCCCAATATGGGGTTGGTTGGCTGATAAAATCAACAACCATTGGTCTATGATGGTAATCGGCTTATTCTCATGTACCATTGGTTTATTATTATTAGGACCAACACCATTTTTACCATTTCTCGATAAGTACTAATTAAAGACCAAATAAAACCCAATTATTTAATTCAAATTTTAGTACTTTATGGTTGAATTTGGTAGCACTGTCTGTATTAGGAATCTCAGTAGCGCTAGCACTGTTACCAACATTTCAAAGTGTTCTATCTAGTGCTATGTAAGGATTTTTTAGATTGTTTTAATGCAAATTTTTAAATTTTCTTCCCTGAAACTTTCAGTAATCGTGGATGTGGAAATAGTCTATCAACTTACAGTATTGTAGCCGGCATATGGGCATGTACATATTCACTTGGTGAAGTAATTGGACCATCATTGGGGGGATTTCTGATGGGAATGTACGGTTTCCCATGGACGGCAACTATAATGGCATCGATGACGCTATTTCTTGTAATTAACAGTTAAATTTGAGGAAAATTCGTCGTTATATAATTTGAATTTTAGGCAATTTTTACAATGATATTCTTCCTAACAAAAAACATCTGTTATCAAAGCGATTTTCAATGTAATAGTGGCCTTAGTGAATCGTGGGAAACTTCAAGTACCAGCATCAGTAATGGTGATTATGACGAGACTAGTCCATTATTGTTAACAACAATCGATTCGAATTATCGATCATATACCGAAGATAAAGTACAATTGTATGAGAAAAGTCGGAAATTAGATTACGAGGTATTATGGCTAATTAAAAATCAATCAGTCTTTAATTTTATATGAAATACAGGTAGGAGAGAAAGACGACAATCAAGTCACTGATATTAGAGGAACCGTAGCGATTACAGCGAAAGGCTCATGTGAAGTTTAAAACAATGTAACATAAAATAGTATTATTTTAAGTAAATTTAAATTATTGAACTCTATTCAAATTAGGCGCCAATTCTTACTTCGTACAATTGTCATTAATTGCGAATTTTGACTGGGCCTCACTACCAGCCTCAACTATGATGATTTGTTTATAATTATTTTAAATAAAAACAAAATTATTCAATTGTTGTAATTTCTATTTACCAAATTATTAATTGAATATAATCACTTCAGATAAAGTTGATTTTTAGTTGAAAATGATCTGTATGGTTGCCGATCCTGCACCGGGTGGCCAATTTTGATTGGTTCCCCACTATTTCACTGCTTCAATTGTCACCTGAAATGATAATTATGAATTAGATATAATTTGTGATTTTTTAAAATTAAAATTACTAAATTAATTAACTTCTAACTATTATCTAGTGATTATTCGTTAATTTGTATAGAAAAGTTCTAATTTCTGTTTATTGAAAGATTTGTAGTCAATTTTTAAAAAGTGAGGTTATATTACTGTCATTTTTTTTTGAAATTTTCGCTTTATCAATTGAATTTAATTAAAAATCATTTTTTCTTAACTGCAGAATGCGGTGGACTAATCTTGAAGTTTTCTTGTTAATATTATTAAGTTTCAAACAGATTATTGGTCATCGTTTGAAGAAAGCGAAATCTGTAACGACTCTATTGGAGGCGAAATGGGAGGCTACGCCGCTAGTTTTAGAAGTACTCGAGTATTTAGGCGACGAAAATACGGATTATTATTGGAATTATGTCGATATGATTGCGAATTTGGATCCTGCATTAGTTGAGATAGGTTTGTATAAGGTTTCAATGAAACATTCAAACTTTAATCGTAATCTTTCTGTAGATAATGATAAGAAACGGTATGATCTACTAATGGAATCGGCATCAAAACTGTTAACATCACAACAGCTGTCTGTATTAAAACTAGGATTATCGTTGCATATTTATTCACCAAAAGTACAAATGTTCCGGCAGATCGCTATAGAACGAAAATTACCAAATTGTAAAATAGTTGCCGATGTTGGTGGTACTCTAACTTGTGATATTCAAAAGATGAAACGATTAATCGATACTGTAATCAACTATTATCCACAAAAATTGCTTAAAAACTAATTTTATCAATGTTTCAGTACGATGATAGAGATCGCAGTAAAATCGAAATCTTCAACGCTGACACTCACTATCCTGGATCAGAGAATCGTACAAAACTTGTCGTATTATATGGCGAATTAGGCACGAAAGAATTCACAAAATTCCACAACACTTTAAAGAATCTCGCCCAGGATGGGAGTATCGATTATGTCCTCCGTCACTATCTTCAAGTACTCGACCAATTAAACCATTAGATTTGATTATAATTGTTGATTTTTAGACGGTGAAAGATCGAAAATTGAGACTGTCCGGTTATGGTGTTGAATTACAGATGAAATCAACCGAATATAAAGTCCAAGACGACACACAAGTTCAAAGTGAGGGGGAATCAGATGAAGCATCTCCAGAAGATGAGGATGTCGAAATTGAGGGCTTCGATTTTAAAAAACTAAAGTATTAACGATGCAAATTAATCGACAAATTTCTAATAATCACCTTTTAGATCTCTATTTCCTGACCATAAAAAAGATTTCGATAATTTCAAACAGCATTTAGAGGAGAGTTCAAATGAGATGGCACCGTTAAAAGTGTGGCAATTTCAAGAGTTAAGTCTACAAGCAGCTGAACGTATCATGAATGCCCCCAAAGAAGAATCGTTGAAAGTTTTCACAAATATCGCCCAGAATTTCCCAATGCAAGCTAAAGGTTTAGTTAAAACGATTGTTAATAGTGAATTAAAAAAAGAAATGAAACGTAATCAAGAAATTTTCCAAACAACATTAAATCTACAACCATCCGATACTGCCTTGTTTATAAATGGAATGTTTTACGATGTTGATATTGTTGATATTTACGGTATTCTAGACGTACTACGCCAAGATTTACGTATAATGGAAGGTTTATTTAAGATCGGTATTAATAATAAACGCTTAAATCAATTATTATCATTGGATTTCGATGGTTTGAACGGTTTACAAGAATTCGCTATCGATATTCGTGATTCTGCTATTAATTGGATTAATGATATTGAAAATGATGATAAATATAATCGTTGGTCTAATAGTGTTATGGAATTATTACGGCCAACTTTCCCAGGAATGATTCGACAAATTCGTAAAAATCTATTTAATTTAGTCTTGATTATCGACCCAATTGAGCCGAAATCGCGTGATTTAGTTAAATTATTGGAATCATTTGTTGTACATACGGCACCTTTACGTGTTGGTATTGTCTTTGCTGTGAATCCATCAACGGAATTGACCGGTTTAAAAGACGCCGGTGTTGCTATGTTGTGTGCTTTCAATTATATTTCACAAAAGAAAAGTCCACAGGAAGCTTTAAGTTTTATAAAAACTGTAAATTTTGTTAAAATTGTAATTTCGATTATTTTATTTGGGTAATTTTCAGGTAATGGGTGTAGCTGATAAAGAGGTGACTGTTGATAATGTTAAAAACGAATTGACGCGATCTTATGGTAGTGATAGTTTGGAGATATTAGGTGAAGATTCAGATTATGATTTCGGTAGACAATTATCTTTAGATTTTATCGAACGTACTGGACAACGTGTATTACCACAAGCTCTACTAAACGGTATACCATTACAGAGTTCCCAATTGAATTTAGATGATTTTGAAGAGAGTGTACTACAAGAAGTGATGTCACAAACGACGAATTTACAAAAAGCCGTCTATCGTGGTAAATTGAACGATAATGATGATATTTTAGAATATTTAATGAAACAACCGAATGTTATGCCACGTTTAAATCAACGTATTTTAAATAAAGAACAATCACTCTATTTAGATATGACCGGTACTGCTAGTAGTGTAATGGAACCGGAGAGCTTAAACAAATTATCCCCACGCGATATGACCGCTACAGCTATTGATAATCTACATTATTTCCATACGGTACCTAAAAAGGGGAAAATTCGCCATACTATGACCTATTGGATTGTCGGCGATTTGAAGCATTTGGAATCGAGACAGTTACTATTAGCCGCCCTACAACATGCGGTAATCAACAAAAAAACCATAATTTCTATTGATATTTAACATTGTTATTAATTTTAGAAAGCTGAGAGTCATGTGCGCGTATCCTTCCTCCCTAATGTCGACGGTACTTTCCGTAATATGTTGAGTAAATTAGTAATGACAGCATTGAGTGAATATTCACCAGAAAAAGCGTTAGATTTTGTTATATCGTTGTTAGAAGACGATAAAGCCGGATTACAATTGCAACCTGGTGGTCGATTACAATATCCAATGGAATTTGCAAAGAAAATCAATTCACACGAATTAGATTTGAAATTGTCGCGTGTCTATTGTCGACGTGTATTAAATTTAAATGAAGCTGAACGTGCTATTGTTGCAAACGGCCGGGTTCTAGGACCTTTAGATTATGATGAAACTTTTACAATTGATGATTTCTCGTTATTGGAACGTTATAGTTCTATTACATATTTAGAAAAAATTAATAATATTCTAAATAATAATGATGATGATTATGATGATGGGGAGATTTCGAGTAATTCACTATTGAAAACTGTCTCATTATTGGTAGCACGTCCACAAAGTCGGACACGTTTCGAAATTAATTACAGTGGTGATGAATTTAGTGTTGTTAAAATACCGGCAAAGAATTCCGAATTGGTTGCCTTCGATTTGGTTGCAATTGTGGATCCGGTGTCACGAGGCGCGCAAAAATTGGGACCAATACTCCAAGTCTTACACGATGTTCTTAATGTTAATATTCGAATTTTTTTGAATAGTGTCGAAAAAAATAGCGATATGCCAGTTAAAAGGTTTGTTTTTAAATTTAATTTAAAGTTTAATTAATGTATGGATTGTAGTTTTTATCGTTTCGTTCTGGAGCCGGAAATTCAATTCAATCAAGATGATAAACAAGCACCAGGTCCGATTGCACGTTTCAATAATATGCCAACATCACCACTATTAACACAAAATTATCACGTACCAGAAAATTGGCTAGTTGAAGTTGTACGTTCAGTTTACGATTTAGATAATATTCGTTTAGAATATGTTGATAGCAACGTACATAGTGAATATGAATTGGAATATTTACTATTGGAAGGACATTGTTTTGAAGCAACAACAGGTAGTCCACCACGTGGCCTGCAAATAACATTAGGTACAGAAGATCAACCAGTTATTGTTGATACAATTGTTATGGCAAATTTGGGCTATTTTCAATTGAAAGCCAATCCTGGTGCATGGTTGTTACGTTTACGACAAGGACGCAGTGCTGATATTTACGATATTGTCAGTCATGATAATACCGATACACCGGTTAATTCAAGTGATATTAAAGTACTTATTAGTTCGTTACGATCGCATATTGTTAAATTGCGTGTACAAAAGAAATCCGGTAAATATAACATGGATTTATTATCAGACGATGATACAGGTTCCGGAATTTGGAATTCTATAACAAGGTAAATTTGTATAGTTTTAATTGTGTTATTACTAAAAAAAAATCGATAGTTCTTTTAGTCGAAACGATGAAGAAGTTGAAGAGAAATTGAATATTTTCTCGTTAGCTTCCGGGCATTTATACGAACGTTTCTTGCGCATTATGATGTTATCGGTGTTGAAACACACAAAAACACCTGTAAAATTCTGGTTTTTAAAGAACTACCTCTCACCACAAATCAAAGATTTCCTACCATATATGGCGAAAGAATACGGTTTTGAATATGAATTAGTCCAATATAAATGGCCACGTTGGTTGCATCAACAAACTGAAAAACAACGCATCATTTGGGGCTATAAAATCTTATTCTTAGATGTTCTATTTCCATTAGATGTGAAAAAAATCATCTTTGTTGATGCCGATCAGGTTGTACGTGCTGATTTAAAAGAATTACAAGAATTCGATTTAGGTGGTGCACCATATGGTTATACACCATTCTGTGAATCGCGTAAAGAAATGGATGGTTTCCGTTTTTGGAAACACGGCTATTGGCGCAATCATTTACAAGGACGCAAATATCATATAAGTGCATTATATGTGGTTGATTTGAAACGTTTCCGTCGCATCGCAGCCGGTGATCGTTTACGTGGACAATATCAAGCTCTATCACAAGATCCAAATAGTTTATCGAATTTAGATCAAGATTTACCAAATAATATGATACATCAAGTTGCTATCAAATCGTTACCACAAGAATGGTTATGGTGTGAAACATGGTGTGATGATCAATCTAAAACGAAAGCGAAAACTATCGATTTGTGTAATAATCCGATGACGAAAGAAGCGAAATTAACAGCAGCTATGAGGATATTACCAGAATGGAAAGGTTATGATGATGAGATACGGGAATTACAAAAACGTGTCGATTCCGGTTTATTGGATTCAGATCCTAGTGAAACTGTATTGACTGATTTACATACAGAATTATAGCGAATTTATTAACCATTTCGGGTAAATATGTACAGTTCAGTTTCTTAATTAATTAATTTAAACTTAAAACAATAAATAGGTTGTAAACTATTTACAGAAATTTAAAAAAGAAGTTTAACTACACTCGTAGATTTGTGTCATTGATCGACAAATACTGCATTTAACATAACAACAGTTATAATATTTACAACGACAACGCTCAATCTTCTCTTCGACTACTGTCCGATAGCCGCGTCCACAACACAATTGCCGGCAACTATTTGTACCAATTGTTGTAACGTTACATCGCCTATAATTCACCAAAAAAAAAAAATGAGAATTTTCGAAAGAATTGAAAATTTTGAGATTGATTTTACCTGCCCACAGTTCCAAAACTGCCCAATTTCAAATCTCTTGTACAATAATCCGGTGATTTAGCGATGTACACTAATTGTTGTTGTGGTTTCTTTTTATTCGTCCATTCATTATCGATCTTCTTCATTTCGATTGCATTCGTATAGCGTTGTAATAAACGTTTTCCGATTTCAATCATCGGCGGTAGACCTTTCCAGCATGTTCGTATACTGCATGATCCGGAAACACCATGGCATTTACATTGTGTTTGTAAACTTTCAATAATTATCCGTCTACCAACACGATTATTATGTAAATTCACCATAGCTATATTGTTGTGTAATAGTTTGTTGTCTTGTCGTTGATGGTTGTGATTATCACGACGTAATTTCTGTATTGTTTTATTCACATTGAATTTTTCAACATTATCAATGAAACGTTTTGTAAAATAAATACCCCAATTGATATTATCACTACAACCGCCCCATTGGAAATTATCAGTCGGCTCATTTGGATGATTTGCACATGTACAATGGTATAATGAACCACTAGAACAGGCACGTGCCATTTGGTATGTCAATGCAGCCGAACTGATTGCGTAAACATAGGCCTGTTCTCGAGTTGCTACAAAGAAAAACACAAATTCGTATTCAATACACGGTTGTATTTGATCGAATTTCGCTAAATTAGGGGATGTCCCCGTATCAATTGGAACGTGTTCGGAAATAAATTCCAATTTTACCTCTCGTTAGATCCGGCGTTAGATACGGTGCTGTTACAATCGATGAACAATTCCAACGACGATATTGGAAGATATTCTGGCATGTTTGTACGGCTAAATTGGCGGCTTTTTGTACATGCGGCATTGCCTCCATCCAATTCCTACATAATTTCGCTTGCAATTTAACGAAACCATAACGGCGCCGTGCTAGACCGCACGGCGAACGGATACCGGAACGAATACCACGGCCGACATTCGATGTTAGATTCCAATGCAATGTGGAATGTTGTAAAGATCTAGAAATGGACAAAAATCAAATAGTTTTTGTCGGAAATTTTCATGTATTGTTTCCTGTTGTTGGCGTGTCAATAAGGGTATGTCGTCCAAGATAAAGTAATAATCGTAAAAAATCTATATACAATTAACACCTCCATATCAAGGTGTTTTCTATATCGACAATGTGCCGGCACAATACAAAGTTTAAACGTATAATAAACATTCCACCGACATGCATATAGACACAATATAGGATTTATTAATAATACAAACGCCCCGGAAAAACGAAAAAAAAGAAAACAATAAACATAAACGAACATTTGATGACGAAAAAAATAACATTAATAACACATTTAGTCCTTACATTCCCACTTATTCATTGTCTGTTTGTTTGGGGGATTGATTCTTTCGCCTTTCACACATTCACATCTATGCTTTATTAGATTTCAACGAAGAACAATTCAACAAAATAGAAGGGGGACACCTGGGAATGTCTCCTTATTGATAAACTTCAAATAGCGGACTGGCAATTCGAATTAGAAACATCACAAAATATTTATAGGAATCCCCTGGAGATCATTTGAACCGTGTAGCTCAATAAACCATCGATTCTGACGATGACGTGAGTGTTTCTAGCTCGCATTGCCAATCTAGTATATGAAAAATTACTTTAATAAGACGTCTAAATATTCATTAATTTCCAAGCTTTGCCGACCAATAGAGCAATTAACGAAAATCTCTTTAAAGCCTCATCATAACATCACTGAACACTTGTTATAAGAGACTCAAACTTTAGGACAGTCTCATTAGTTTCGGTAGTAAAGCCAAAATATAAAAGGGTGTTTTTTTGTGTTTGTTTAAAGGTTTCTCAAGAGGGTTGTACTAATTTTTCGTCGATTTAATTACACTGCTGTCTTCCCTTTCAGAAAACGACCTTTAAGAACAACGCTAATTGCATAGCTGTTCAATATAAATTTAGGTACGATCGCGTGAACTTCACCCATAATTACCGTATCGTTTCAGGTAAGTCAAAAGGGCGCCTACTCCCGGCTAATTACAGGTGTGGTTCAAGCTATACATCGCCAAACGGACAGCCCTTCTCGTCCTAAACCAACACCAGGCTATTTATTATTAATGAACTGTTGAATATGCCAAGAATTCAAAATTGAGCCTCCTTTAAAACGGCAGTTATAAATGATTTATTATAAAAACAATAACTAGAATGGAGAAAAAATGAAAATATCAACGTGATAGTGTGGAAGAAAAAGTAATGTTGCCGTATCTGATTGGGCACAAAACTTTACACCCTTCATTCAACAACACGAAGCAATTATTTCGGTTCGTGGTCGTTAATAATTTTCCCTATACAAGCTTGTAATAAAATAAAAAAAAGAGAAGCAAGCAAAAAATCATTAAGTTTACAATTGAGAATTAGTTAAAATTCCGCTCGTGTTCTTCTCTTCTTCACGATAAATTATCTCCTGAAAAAACGATTCTTTACAGCGAATACAATAGAACTTAGTGTCGGTGCTAATCTATCAAGTGCTTTAATAAAAATTGATTTTCTTAAAGCATCTATCGTGTCTACTCACTGTTATTATTATCGATGAATATTTGACAGAAAGACACACGTGATTTATTTGATTCCGTTTTGGTAGATTTAATAATACCAACAATAGTGAACGAACACGCAAAACATCCATTAATCGAAGAATTTGTAGATCTTTTCGGGATCGGGGTAAAAATATAAAGGGTGTTTTAACTAAAAAAAACAATACTTACAACCACCGTATAGGTAGAACATAATCTAAAGCTATCACGAACAGAATAATCGACCACAATATTCTCATTTTTCTCATCACTAATAACAATCAATCACATAACTATCGTGTTGTTTCTTCTTTATGGGTGTCTGTATGATGGGCAGATTTATCCTCGACTATGGCTGGGAATAGACTGGCACTGGAAATGTTCTAGGATTCCTGATATTTGTTTGTGTCGGTGGATGTGTGTATGTGTTTGTGTCTGTGTGAAGTTTATAAGAATTTCAGGAGCTTTCAGGTAAGATTTGTGAACCTGTTCTGAAACCGGCGTGGTATGAGACTATTCCCGAAGGATGCAGGGATTAAATTTGGAATTATTTCAAAAGCTGGCAGCTTAGCCCCCTCAAAAACTTTTATAGATAAAGGGTTGTTTTTAGAAGTTTTTCAATGTTAGAGGCTAAAAGTCCACTGTTTAAGGTATCAACAAATTTGCTTTATTTACAAAAAAATCTTATTAACTTAACAACGATTATTATTGAGGGTAAAGTTTGTCGTAGGGCACTTTATAAACGCTCTTCAACATTATATCAACGATAATTCGTGTTATCACTTCTTCAACAGCAGGTTTCAATTCTTCAATTAGAGCATCATTATTATCATTTATAGCCTTTACGAAAGCCTTCCCCAATTCTTCGTTATTCTCCCCAAATAGTCCTGAGATTTGTTTCGTTTCAGTTCGTCCAATATTGATCTTCACTACTGTTTCAACCGGTTCGAAATACTTTAAGCCCTTCTTCTCAATGAATTTAACAATTTGTTTTAACGTACCATTAGAATTGACTGGAATACAAGCGATTTTATTGAGTTTAGATTTCTGTTGGACAAATCTTACAGATTGTGGCCTCAAATTTGCCTTTGCCTTGTATCGGTATCGCTAGGATTCTGCCTTTTACAATATAATCGCTGCTTAGGTCGATATTGCCCATGTCCAAAGCCGCATCGAATTGCATAGTTTTAGGATCATAACTGTAATTTTAAAATTGTTTAAATTTAATTGGGAAAAGTTCGATTAAACTCACCTGAATTTGTGGAATTTGTACGTGTCCATGCCAGTTAAAACGACATTCTTCAACGTCGAATTGTATTGCAAAGATTGCGTACCTAGGTGTAGATTGACTTCAGGGATTGTGAACGGTGAAATTGGCGGTATATTCAATTCGGGTATCCCTTTTTTCAAGTACGGGCGCATAGTTTCTGTCGCTTTCAATATACACTCGTTCAATTGCGGCTCATTACGTTTACATTTGGGGAAATAAGAAGCTAATTACAGGATTAAATAGTTAATTAAAATAAGTTGGAGTTAATTAATTTACTTACGTAGATCTTTGATTGTTACGGCACAATATCCCAAAGTTATGAGTAAAAGAAAAATTAAATTCAACTGTATTTCGTTGGCCATGTTGTTCCGAAATCGTTTTTTTTAATGCACTTTTTTCAGATTGTTAAATGGTATTTATTTATTTTTGTAAACAATACGTCATTCAGATTTATTGGTGATGTTGTTAATGTAAGGTAAACTGCTTTTACGTTGAGAAAATTACACCGTAAGCTCTCATTAATTACTAAAAGAAAGTTTTTTGTAACGATAATAAACAGACCTTAGTCGCGTCTGTTGCCCTTCATATAAATTTCCATCGACGATAATGGGACAAAATTAGAAAAAAGCTATAAATACAATAGTAATTTTTGCAAAAAGCCTTCAATTCAAGGCATCCGCATCAGTATTTAAAATTATTGTAATCTAATATTTAATATTCCTGAGGTGTTTGAAAATAATTGATATATGAAGAGTAACGAAAGTTATGGTTTAAAAAAATGTATAATAAGTTAATTTGAAAATTATTAGAAAATTTAACACATTTTAACAGCCATGAGTTTAACTACCAACCTTAAGGAAATAGGTTATACTAGCTGTTAAAGCACACTACAGTGCATTAATAGATATTAAAGCACTGCCTTAACAACACTATTACAGGCGCAAAACAGCCATTAGTTTATTATTAATATTCATTTGTGTAAGTAGACTTTGTGACCGTGTTCACCTTGACTTCTAATTATTATTTAGTGATTTATTTTTATACTAAGATCTTGATTAAAATTCGAATAAGAATCAATATTTATTTATTTATTTATAGAACGTTGTGTAGGCATAATTACAAAAAATCGTCACTGATTTTCCTGTTCGATGAATTCTATTGTTTTTTTTTTAACTGATAGTTTACTCTAAATAAATTCCTAATTTTGCCCAATGCGGGAAGTGCGGTAGTTTAATAACAAAGAATTGTTATTTTCGTGAAAATCAGATTTGAAACTGAAATGTCTACGATTTCACAACTGGTTGAATTTTGGTGGATGCGCCTCGATTTCGAAGCACTTTATCCACAATATATCCTTCAATTTTGAGGGTCACTTTACTAAATTTAGCTAATTGCTATGAAAATACACAAGCTAAATAAATTGTTTATTTAAAAATCTCAACAACACCAAACAATTTGTTAAATAAAAATAAAAAATAAAAAAATGAAATAAAACACTAAAGCGTTGGATAAAGTGTGTGGAATGGAATTCTATCTTCTAATGCTTTAATTAGAGCCTTCTCGAAGATTTCAACAATAACCGTCTCCAAAACCGGCCGAAAATCTTCAAATAACTGATCGATATTATCGTTAATTACTCGATTGGTTACATTATCTAAAACAATAACAATTCAGTAAATTAACACAATAATTAATCAATTGATCGATGAATTACTTAGTTCGGCATTATCACCGAAAAGGCCTTCAAATACCAATTTAGGATGCTCAACATTAATCGTTGTATTCGTTATAATCGGCGATGCATACTCCTGACCATCATCCTCATGTTTAACTAATTCAACCTTCTGATAACCGCTGATGGTAGCCTCGGTGATGTTCGTGTAGAACTTACCCCGACCCTCTATCGGCGCCAACAGAATCCGCCCGGTCACTTTATAATTCCCATTTATTTCCAAGGGGGCAATTCTAGCTTTTATAAACCATTGCAAATTTGGAACATCGAAACTAAAATCCCAATTCGTAATTTTACTGTGTAAATATTTCGTAAACTTACTCGAATTGTGAGAATTTATAATTGCTCAATCCTTTGATAATGACGTTCTGCAATTGGGCTTGGAAATTAAGCGCTCGTGTGCCCTGTTTTAACGTGATTTGTGGTATGGTAAAGGGCTCGATTGCAGGTACATTTAGTTCAGGCACTCCACGTATCAAATAGGGTTTCACTAATTCGGTGGCTTTTAATAGGCAGTCGTTGATATTGGGGTCGTTTAAGTGGCACTTTTTCACACCAGCAGCTGAAATTGTCGAAATCGTACACTTATAATTTATCGTTTTTATTGTTAAAATCACTTACGTAAATCGCGAGCTAGTGCTAATATTGTTGGGGTGATTGTAAATATTGTTATTAGTTTTAAGAGCATCGTTTGTTTTTGTTGATAATGTCTAGAACTAGTCGATTTTAAAACTGTGCCGATTCTGAGGATAGAACGTTCATTTTATATTGGTTCTTTCTTTATTTTCTAAAAGTAAACACATCAAGGTCTTTTATGTGAAATAATCTTAAAATGTGTAAAAATTACCGCACGTGGAATTCAATATTAATTTATTAATTAAGGTTAAATCTGATAAAAATTGATTAAAATTATAACTTTCATTGTTCAGTGATCGCTTAATAGAAATTTCAAAATTTGTTCTTATAATAGAAGGAAGAGTTAAAATTCAAGGTTTTATACTCGTTGCACTTGACTCCAACTGCATTCTATACCCTGTTGGAACTTATTTAAATATCCGGCAATATTTTTGCCTGGCAATAAAGCACAATTTTAAGTTGACATTTAACTTGTCAGTGAAGGTCTTTGGAGAGAATTTTCGGAATTGAAAATGAAAAAGTTCAGACACCTATAATGAGGACACAATTATAGACTAAAAATTACAATGTCACCGATTTAATCGAATTTAAAATGATTTTAACACGGGAAAAGATGAATTTATTGGAATTTTCGGTGATAGTTATTCGATCGGTGGGCATAGTTTATCGTATGGAACATTCACTTCCAACGATTTCAACAGATTTTGCTCCATCAAATCGGTAATCACTCTCTCTACAACTGGCCGAATTTCTTTAAACAAATCATCGATATTATCGTTGATCAATTTATTGGTGAAACGACCCAATTCCTCATTTCCACCAAATAATCCTTTAATTTCGACTTTCATCCCTCCAGCATCGATTCGGGTTTTCGTTTTGACCGCATGTAAATACTCCTCGCCGTTCCGCTCAACTACCACCGTCTTCTGCCATACTGTCACATTCAGTTTGCCTGAAAATTTGCTATAAATAATCCCACAATTTCGCAATCTTGGAGTATTTACCGATATTACAATGGAAACTTCCGTGACCCTCTACCGGAACTATCAAAACTTTACCAGTAATCAAATAATTGCCATCCAGTTCGACCGCTTCTACCGTACCTTCGATATTCCACTCCAATTTCGGTACATCGAAACTATTGCAAAATTGTATCAATTAATTTATGATCACAATCTAATAAAACTCACTCGAATCGTGTAAATTTGTAATTCGTTAAACCTCGGACAACAATTTCGCTCAAATTTGATCTGAAATTCAGCGATGGGGTGCCTTGTTGTAGGATAATTTCAGGAATATCGTACGGCTCCAATGGGGGTACACTCAGTTCCGGTATTCCTCGTTGTAAGTAGGGACGGACAGTTTCAGTGGCTTTCAGGAGACATTCGTTGATTTTCGGATCGTAACGGTGGCATTTTTCAATATAAGCCGCTGAAATTCCTATTTAGTACCAATTTAAACACAAAATTTCTCACTTACGTAAATCGTGTAGGGTTGCTACTATTATTGTTAGGAAAATTGCCAAAATTATCGAGGAAATGAGGAATTTTTCCATTTTAACTCTAAGGAAACTTGTGGATAATTAAACGAATTTATAGAGAAGGTTTCTGATTTTATTGACGACAATTTGTAATTTTTTCCAAAAAGTCGAGATAATTATTAATATTTCCGGACTCTAATTGTTAGATTCGATAGAATCTATTTCCAAAATTTAGTGGAAATAATGAATGGTTTGTGGCCATTCAAGTAGTTCCTTTCAAACGATTCCCAATCACGACTTGTTTTAATTTTTATAGAACATTCCGTTTAGGCGTACAAATTGGAAATTTATCACAAAATTCTATCCATTTTTCAAAGATTTTAACGTAATTGGTATTATTTTGGAAAGTACCAAAAATTGATCTCTTCTACGCCGAATGTGCAGGCAACCAGTTATACTCATCAACCGAAAATATGCTTATAGTTATGTTTTGATCTTCGTCCATATCTTTATTTGCACAGTTCTTTAAACTGATGTGTATAGAAATTGAGGCTGAAATTTTTATTTTTAAAATTACGGAATTGAAGATCAATTATGACAGTATAAATTGCAATATTTCACTGTAAATTACAGTTTTACAGTAAAACTCTTCTAAAATACACCTGAAAGATCGTTGAATACTACAGTATTCACTCAACTTGAAAGATGTAGTATCGCATCGTATTTCATAATATTTAATTATAATTTCCATTAACAAATACAAAATTATATAACTTATAAACAACAATGGAAAAATCGTTGTTGTAATGTTTATTTATCAAATTTCCAACAATATAATTACATTATTTTTTTAATTTTAAGCAATTAATTCGGTGGATACAAACTATCATACGGCACCTGATATTCCAGCGTATCCAGTATCGTCTTCTCCAACAATTGTGTGATAATCGTCTCTATAACCGGTCGTAGATCTTGGAATAACTCATTAATATTATCGTTAATTACTTTATTGGTAATTTGACCTGGAAATCCATCGTTAATTGTTTATAATTTACAAATTCTAGTGAAGAAATTACTCAAATTCTCATTGCCATCAAATAATCCGTCAAGTTTCACCTGCGGCCCACCAACATCGATACTACTATTCGTCACAACAGCACTCAAATATTCGCGACCCTTCTTTGTCACCAATTTGGCCTTCTGGTAACCGGTCACATTGCAAGCCACTGAAATATCGCCCGATAATCAGCGAATTTTTAATAAAATTTGTTTTAAAATCTCACCAATTTCCGCTTCAAAATTCCCATTACCCTGAATTGGTGCTATCAGTATCCTTCCAGTAACGTTGTATTTACCTTTCAGTTTCACCGGTTGGACTGTAGCATCGATGAACCATTGCAAATTGGGCACGTCAAAGCTGAAATTGGTCTATTTTCGAAAATAATCGAAGAAATTCAAGCGACTTACTCAAATTTCGAACATTTATAGTTCGATAAGCCGTGCACATAAACGTCGTGGAGGAGGGCTTTGAAATTTAAGGCACTCGTACCTTGTTCTAGTTTGATTTCAGGAACAAACAGTGGTTCAATCGGCGGTATATTCAATTCTGGTATGCCTTTGATTAAATACGGCCGTATTTGATCGGTGGCTTTCAATAAACATTCACTCACTTTGGGGTCGTTCCGGTGGCATTTCTGGATATAATCGGCTACAATATAGTAATTATTAAGATTTGTTTTGTTTAAATCAATTAGATGAGGTAATAGTTGTCGAAAGGTAAATAACTAACAAAAAAGAAATTGAAAACAAAGTAAAACTAGATACGTTTACATAAGTGTTATTTATAGAAATATATACAAATATAAATTAGAAATCGTTCTACTATCGCTTCATTATAACAAAAATTACCGTGTTTTTCTTATATTGAGGAAGCGACTAAAACAAGGACACTTACGTAGATCTTTAGCACCTTCAACGATAACGTTGGTAATCAGCAAAACGAACAACAAATGCGTAATTGTTTTCATCGCCATCACAAACACTTACTGAATGGAATAAAAATTCTGCAATATGTCGCTTAAATATCAACCGGTTGATGATTTGGTTAAAACTATTGCAGTTTCAAATTGTCTACGAAAATTGCTAAATTCACCAAAGGCGAATGGAAAAAAACAAAACCTGAAGCGATAGCTACACAAATTTTTGATTGTCTTTAATCGAAGTGTAATTAGAACTGCGATACATTTTATTAGATCACGGTTTATTATTTTCCGGACTTCTATCCCTCCCAGTTTCGTGATGCTTTTGAATATTTTTACACTTTATGTTTATAAATTAATTTTAACTGAATCCGCTGGAAATACTAAAAAAGAGCAAAAATTTGTAGAATATATCCAAATATTGCAGTAGTTTTAGAATTCGGGAGCTTCTTCAAGTTGAATTTTCTAAAATTTCGGGATTTTTGCTGTAAGCGAGCTAAACCGGACTGAACTGCTGAAATGGCCCAGATAAGTTTATCTTTATCTCTAAAGTTGTCGGCCTTCACACGTTTCACATTGACAGTCAAACTTTGCCTTAACTCTAAGAGCGTTGATTTAAAGTCAAGCTCAAATCTCTGAATCTCTTTCTAATAGCTCCTGCTTTATTAATATTTTCTATTATAAAATTCGCAAATTGTGCAATTTTAGTAGACTAGTACCAACCTACTGTGCTAGAAATTTTTACGAAAAGAAGGCCGTCCACAAATGATGCCGATTACCTTGATTAAATGTAGCTGTTTTCCATCAGTAATTTAAGAAAAACCGCACAGGAAAGTAATAACAATAAAAAATTGTAATTTATGGTAATTTTATTTAATTATTGCCAGTCTATCAACAAAAAATTAATGACAATTCGAAAATTAAAAGTGCCAAAGTTACAATTTCAGTGACAATTCTTGATAATTAAAATTGCATTGTGGAAAATTACGATTTCGGTGGAAAAGCGTCTTTGTACGGAATCTTATTCTCAATCGATTCCAAGATGATTTTCTCCATAATTTGATTGATAACAGTCTGGACAACTGGTCGGAGTTCTTCGAACAAAATATCGGCATTATCGTTGATTATTTTATTAGTTTGCGAGTCTAAAAATCAACGATTATAACACCAATTAAACAACACGAAAAGCGACTTACTCAAATTGGAATCGTTACCGAAAAGACCGTCTAATTTGACTTTAGGCCCGCCGACACGGATTGTGGTCTGGGTTGTTACCGGCCTGACATAAATATCGTTCTTTTTCGTGTATTTTTCAACTTTATGATAAGAAGTAACGTTGGAAGTTTCTAAAAATTGGCAACAATTACTAATTTTACTAATTTCTAATGGATTTAATTACCGATGCTGGCGACGAAATTGCCGTTGCCTTCAATCGGAGCGCCGAGAATACGGCCGGTTACCTCATATTTACCCTCAACGGTGATCGGTTGTACTGTTCCCTGAATATTCCATTCTAAAGTCGGCACGTTGAATCTGCAAATTTCCGGAATTGATTCTTCAATTTTCTCAATCAATCAAAGTAAAGAAACTTACTCGAATCGCGAGAATTTGTAGTTGCTCAAGCCTTTGAGTACGACTTGTGTTAATTTCGCTTTAATATTCAGAGCATTTGTGTTTTGTTGTAAATTAACTTCTGGAATTGTGAACGGGTCAATTGATGGTACGTTCAATTCGGGCACGCCTTTGATTAAATACGGGCGCATAAATTCGGTAGCTTTCAATAAACAATCGTGTAAAGCTGGATCGTCGACATTGCACGGTGTAATGAAACTGGCTAAATTTCGAAAAAAACAATAATTATAAAGAATTACAATTGATAATAATAACTTACGAAGCTTGCTTTTTGCTGCAAACACCGTTGCAACTGTTGCAATTAATAAAATTTCTAATTTCATTTTTTTAGTAATTATTCGAAAGGTAGACTAGCTACTGCTTTGTCGTGGTGGAAGAGGCTCGTTTATATACACGAAAATACAACATGGTCCTATAGAAAACACGTAAGAATACCTTGACAGACGTTTAGAATAACAAAAATTACAAAAAAAATAATTATTTATGCATCTAATGATTTAATTGTGTGTAGTTTTTGGGTAATTTTAGCCTACAATTATTGGTTTTTCTGAGTAATTGACGTATCCAAAACATCAATAAGCAAATTAACCGGTTTCCTGACAACCTATCACTGAAAAAAAACAAGTTTTTCTATACCTGTAGAACATATGGGAAAGAAATCGAAAATTCTCCATTATAAATAGGTTAATTAAATTGTCTTTTAATGTTACGTTATATAATTAATAAAAAGTTATTAAACAAAACCTTGTGCACATTGTAATTAAGCTTGTTTACAATCTATGATAACATCTTTTGTTATGTATTAGCCTAAATTTCTAATCGACAAAAAATTCAATTGGTGGAAAGGAAATTATAGCTAGAATTGGGGTCGCAATAGAGCCCTAAATTTTGTCAAAATTCTCCTTTTAAAATTGAAGACGCAATAGAGTTCAAAATTCTTAAGCTACTCCTTTTATCGTGTAGATTTACAATTCCCAGAGTTCTCGAAGACAATCGAAATTTCATAACGATTACAATAATTTTCCATGTTTTACTCGCCTCTCGTCCCTCTCTTTGTCGCATCGTTTCTCTTCATATTCACATATGAGTTTGTTAAAAGTAATCCGAAGGCAAGTCATATTTGTTTCTGTTCTTTTTTTGGAGGGGAATTTTCCATTCAGTTGTATTGTTAATATTTGCTTATTTTAATGAGTTTATATGTCAAAGTCGTCGTGATTATTCGGCCAAAAATTACAATATCCTCTGCGATTCAGAATAAATTAACATCACTCTAAGCTGGTGAAACTGGAAACTGGAACCGCTTTTAGTAGACATTTTTAACAGAGCCGCAGAGACAATCGGAGGGACCCTGCCAATGCGGGCCCCTTAGAAGAACCGGCTCCACCTCCTCTCTGTGGCGCTAATTTTTAAGAGATTTTGAGCTAGATGCTCAATAGGAAAACTAAAATCAGAGCTTCTATAAGAAATTACTGGAAAAATTTGGGAGAATTGAGCCACACTGCTTTACGACAAGAACCGAAATTGGTGCCTTACAAAGGAACTTTAGGCAAAATTTTGAGTCCATTAATCCAATCATGAGTTGCACTTGGAGGATTTTTCAAGAAATTTGGGAGCCTACGTTGGAGAGGATTGACACTAGGGCAGAAATTTAGGAGTTCTTGTGTTGAAGAAAAAGTTGAAATTAGACTAGCATTAGGACAGAAATTTGAGCATTTTTACATTCTAAGAAACTCAGTAAATGATATAATGTGACTGCCCTAAAAAAAGGAAGGGGACGATTTGATAGCCTTTCGGACAGGTCTCTTTGCAAAACTATCGACATGTAGTGAAACCGTTCAAGCGAGACCCTTGATCTGAAATTAGATCGCTTCGAGATATCATTTGGGAAAGAATTTGGGCGTCTTTGTGTTGAAGGTAAAGCCGAAATTAGACTGCCTTAGTCGAGTTATAAAGACAAAAGTTGCTGATTGTTTATTATTGTTGTGTTAACTGAAACTGTAACAAACTAATTGCTTTATTAGTCACTTAATGACGCTTGATAGAACGGAATTATGTGGGTTTTTCCGATTTTTTTTCAAATTTAATTTAATTCTATTTAAGTGTTAATGGGATTCACAGAGGCGGTTTAATGTTTTAACTCCAAAACTATCGGACCAAAACAATTAAATTTTAATATAAAATAAAAAAAAATCTACAATATTTCAATAACAATCGAAATTAGTCTCTACTCGGGTATCCATTGTTTAGCTGGTAAACTCGATAGAATTTGATCGATTATAACTCTAAATAATTCACTCGAAGTTTCGGTAAAGATCGGTTGGACAGCATCCATAACTCGGCGTGGATTCTCGTTGAAGAAGTTTGCAATCAAATCAGCTGAAATATACAAGAATCGCCTTAAAAATCATATCATATTTATTTAGTTTGATAAATTTACCTCCAAATTGTAAATTGGGATTAGCAGCAATCAATTGGATACGTCCATCTCCTACAATTCCTTTGAAATACAATTTATCGACTCTCAAATATTCCTCTCCATCGCGGTCAACCGGTTTTAGATTGCCTTTGACATAGATCTGCGTATTCGCTATTAGAAAAAGCGAATTAATAGTCGCTTAAATTATTATTAAAACTTACTGAAATTTCCATTAAAGTAGCCTTTGCTCTTCAAGGGTACCACTAATAATTGCCCATCAACATCGTAATCCATTTCCAGATGTATCGACGGGAAAGTCACGCGTAATTCACCACTCAAATTGTCTAAATTATTCCTATAATAACAACGAGAATTAACAATTTCCTGGCCGATTGTGAAAGTGAAATTTCAAAGTTTATTGACATTTGTTGTATTATGTAATTGGTGAGAATTTCACAAGAATATCAACGAAATTCTTAGAAAGCTTACTTGAATGAATCAACGATTGCTTCTTTGCCACCGGTCATTTTAATATTCCTCAAAACAGCCTTGATACTAATCAAATCGTTAATCGTGCGATCTACGGTCATTACGGGCATTTCGAACGGGTCCAATGGGGGCAAATTCAACTCGGGTATGCCTTTCAAGAGGTACGGCATGGATCTTTGGAGGTTTTCTTGTAGACATTTATTGTAATTGGGACTCGAACGACTGCAGAAGAGATTTGACAGATGGTCGGCTATTTTGAATAGAGAATTAATTAAAGATTAATTTCAGTGATTAATTTACGACTTACGTAAGTTTTTCGCTTGATTTGTTGTAAAAATTACAAATAATGCACAAATTATAAGTTTCATTTTCGATGATTATTTCAACTGGACTTTTGCTGATTTTTACCTTGGTTTTATAAAAACACTACCACCACTACGCTGGAGAAACTTTTACCTACCACCACTAAACTGTTAGCTAATAAAAATTGTAGTAATAATAAATAATAATAATAATCTATCAATAATTAGTCAATTTTTAATTCAACTATTACTATTTATATTCAAATATTCAGAAACTACGCTGTAGATCATCGTGATATAATAGAGAATGTTAGGAAGTATTCTTCCATCAGGCTTGAGGCAAATTAAAGGAAAGTCAATGTTTTCAATAATTTTATTGTAATGAAAATTAGAGGAAATTGCCTAAATTGCTCGCCGTGATCTCTCCAAAAAGCTTTCTCAATAGAGGCCAGTTCGTAATCTTCTAGCTGTTAATAGAAATGATTTATTCAAGATGATGTATTGTTTCCACAACGTTGTTGTTTACTGGAGTTAGGTGATAAAGTTCAAGATTATATTGTTTAATTGCAAGGCGAACCGGTTTTAAAATAGTCCACCGTCTGCGCGGATACTCCGGATTTATTCCAGTTCCAATACACCAAAAAAACAAACAAACAAATACATCAACAACTTTATTAACTTTATTAACCAACAAGAACAAATTAGAACAAGTTAAACTATAATCTACTCATGGGAATAGCTCTTTATAGGTGAATTTCAACGTGATTTTATTGGCAATATCTGTGAATTTCTCCTCCAAAGCTTCCTCCAATGTCGGTTGGATCTCTTTAATAAACAGTTCAGAGTTATCGTTGATTACATCGACAGTAGCCCGTGCAATAGTCGGATCGTCTTTGAATAACTCTTCAAGGAAAAGTTGCGACTGACCGATATTTAAACGCATATGCATCTTATCGAACTTCAAATATTCCTCACCATTCTGTTTGACGCGTCTGCCTTTCAGGATACAATCCATGTGATAATTTGCTATCGGAGGATTAAAATTAATCGATTGAATATCAATAACCGTTAAGACTTACTGAAATTGCCATGAAGTGGTCCGGTTCCTTTATATTCCAACACCAGCAATTTCATATCGATGTCGTATTCTCCCTTGAAGTACAATTCGGGAATGTTGACTTTAAATGCGAATTTTGCTTTAGGAATATTCGGCCTGTTCGAAAAAAATACTCAATAATCAATTACAACAACAATAAATATTACTTTAATTCCAAAATTTCGAACGCTGACGGTCCCCATACTTGAAGATTGGTGAAATTGGCGTTGATTTTCGCACTACTCGGTCCACTTTGTAGTTTGATTTCGTCTAAATGTAGCGGTTCGAGCGGTGGTACGTCCAATTCCGGTATGCCTTTCTGCAGTTGTGGTTTCAATTGATTGATGGAATTGATGATACAATCGACGATTTTTGGATCATCGGAACGGCAGACGTGGATATAATCGGCTGGAAAAGATTGGCGCATCCACCATTTTTAAAAGATTATCGTTAAATTAAATCGTTGATTTTTGTATTTTTCAACAAATTAAAGTTGTGTAATTGCTTGAAAATCAAACCTAATTATATTACGACAAAAAATGACGATTTTGTTCGATACTGATGTCGTTTCAATTTCGAAATTTCAGCGAAAATTCGATATCAATTGAATACCAATTAGACAAGTCCTTGTTATTAGTGTTATCGTTAAGAAATACTCCAATAGCAACGCAATTATAATGAAAATTGTGTTGAAAATAATTGGAGATTTTGGAAATTTTGTCAAAATTTAATTAAAAATTGAACTCACGTATTGTAGCCGATGTGCAATGCAATATTGAGAAGATTAAGGCGACACAGAATCGTTGCATTTTTGTTGATTGTTGCAATTTCGTCAAGACCTCGACAACAAATCCACTGTTTAACCGATACACAATACAGTTTTATACTGATTCTTCGGCAATGATCCTTGAACTCGAAAAAACAACTAAAAAAACAAAGAGGCGTACGAAAATTACAACGCAATTATACAAAACAAACTGGAAGTAATGGACTTCTGTACAGTTCCATCTGTTTTGTTAACCAATCAAAACAGATTGGTCTAATATATTTATTCCAGTGAAGTATTGAAGATTATAGAAAAATACATCTCTGTTCATTGTTTATCAGCTATAAATATTAATAAGACGTCCCAGACAATGACAAAACAGAACAATAGTTAATCATTTTTTAATGATAATTTGAATACATTTCAAGTAAACATTCGGACTCTCTATAGAGGACAATTCTTTATTACTCCCTTATCATCATCATCATCGTTGTTATTCTCGATGGGAAACACGGAAGCCGGAAAACTTTAATGTAATTCTACTTGCTAATCGTTCTAAGTATTAAAAAAAATGACAAGAAGACAGTAGCCTTAAGGGAAATTAACAATCAAATTTTTAGATAAACAAACAAGTTTAACAATGATTACAATCGCGTGATAGGTTCCAAAAATTGCGTAGAAATCATTAATTATAAACGCTTATATAATGAAAAATGAAGTCCACAATCGGAACCAAACAAATAAGTTGTAATGTTGCAATATCCGAAATAAATTGCATTTAAAATGTATTAATAATCAACGATGGAAATATTGGTTTTCAATAGAAATGTATTGGAAGCGCTAGGAAAAAAAACTTACTAGTCAAACAGGTTTAATTATTAATAAAATTTTATAATCAGATCTAAAATTGGATGCAAATCTTCAAAATGACTTTACAAGGTGTACAATCTGTCGGAAATTAGTTCATATTTCATTGAATTTAACGTTGGTATTTTTAAAGGTCCGAACAAAGCTACAACGCAACGTATGTCCTGTATCCGATCTGACAATAAGTCACTTGAAGATTCACAATATCGATTATAATAAGAATAAAACTCTAAATTTTCGTACATTTTCCAGAAAACTAACAATTGTATATGAAAATTTCTTAAAGATTTAGAAGGCGCCTGAAATCCGCTATAAATTGAGTAAAAGTCATTGCAACATAATCAAAATGGGCCAAATTGTAAGGCGAATTGGAAAAATATAGAAAAAATATTTCCTACTCTAACTCAGAATTACATCTGAACTTTTAAGAATAAAACACTTCATTATAAGCAACTAGTGTTCTTTCTAAGAGTGTTTTAGTCATTAAAATCTGTTGAAAAACGAGTGAGAAATCGTTAATTAAACATTTTTCGCACGCCGAATCGAAAAAGGTGTACTCCAGTGGAATTATAAAACTTCCTTATATCCGATAAATTTAATTATAAGTGCAGTCTAGAGATAATAAATGTTGAACGATTATTAAAATTATTGGTTTTCGATAAAAATTTGTCAATAATATTCGTTCAACGCTCTGTTTTGTAACAAAAAGAATATGCGCATCCACCATTTTTACACAATACTTTGTTAACTTCTACGTGCTCACAGATAAATCGAAATTTACACAAAATTACAGGAAATAATTGGAAAATTGACCTAAACGATGATAGATTTGAGACTATTCAATCTGATATAAAATACAAAATTTCTAATCCACGACATCCGAGTCTGGAATAACTGAAATCTATAGATGATAATTATTTAAAAAATCTCTAAAATTGCATTTGCCACTATAATTTCAGTGATAAAATTCGGTATAATCGAGGCAGATTGGTTTGGCGCATCCACCATTTTACACAATATTTTGTTAGTTGACACAAGATCAAAGAAGAATCATAAATTTAATAACAATTAGTTGGAAAATTGCTGGAAAATCGATAGATAGATTTAAGTTTGCTTAATCAAATATAAAAATATAAAATTTAAATTGTTGTTTATTAATTTGATGTATAGATAAATTTGCTGATTTACTTCATTAAACGAATCAAACAAGCTGTACTTAATTAACAATAATTTATATTAAATTATGTATATTGATGCTAATAAATCATTACGAACACCGGTTCTCATTCATACAAACCGCCATAAAAAATCCAAATTGACGTAAACAAATCGCGAAAATAAGCATTAAATGTGCCAAACTTGTTGTAATTAATATCGAATTAAGACTCAGAAATTACACAGAAAGAAAAGCATCAAATACAAGGTGAACAGGCAGAAATTTAATTAACAAGAGGAACAAAAATCAAGGTCCTACCGGTACTAGATTTGTCCGAAATTGAGGCAAACGTTCAAAACTTGTAAAAAATATCAACAAAATACGCAAAGTATGAATCAGTTTGATTACATTTCGTTCAGTTTGCTTTGGTGACTCAAAGTCGAATCGAACATTGCTCGAGTTGTCAGCCTTTTATACAAGATTTTTTTTTATTAACCCTATAATTATGTTAAAGCGCTAATTACAATTAAATTTATAAGGAGGAAAAACAAACTTGTACTAGGATTTTCAATACAGAAATAAATAAATTAAAAGGTCAACTGTGTTCGTTTACAGAAGACTATTATATTGTTTCTTCATTTATTCTGAATTCACTCATTATTGCTATGACGTCACTGATTTATTAATATATAATTGGTAATTTAACCCTGAAACTCGGCATTCTGTCACAATACAGCTAACACTCTAAACCTCAAACAAAAACGATGAATTACAAGAATTGGTTGATTCCGATTTGTTTCTTATTAGTGACTGTGTATCCAGCGCTAGCAACTAGGAAAATTCGTAAGTTTTTTCAACATTTAAGCTTGAACGATTGTAGAAAATTCGCAATTTCAGCCGATTACATCCACATCTGTAAACGTAACGATCCTGAAGTGGACAAATGTATCACACAATCAGTGGAAGTATTGAAGCCTCGCTTAAAGTCCGGTATACCGGAATTGGAGGTACCTCCATTGGAGCCGTTAAAAATCGGCGACATTGAAATCCTACGCGGTGATCCCAGCAAGACTCATTTTACAGCCGGTATAAAGAACGTCCAGGTGACCGGTGCTAGCGATTTTACTATCACTAAATTGAAGTAATCGACTCGATTAAATTGTAAATTATTTATTAATGTTGTTGTTTTAAAGATCGAACGTTGATAAAGGAACGTACCGTGTCGGTGTTAAATTCCCATTATTGCATCTGAGCGGTGACTACGACGTCGACGCTCAAATTCTAGTTGTACCGATCAAAGGACACGGGAAATTTATTGCCAATATCAGTAATTGAATTTAATTCTGCGTAATTTCAGATAAATGAAATGAAATTTTAGGTGATTGTGACGGACAGGGCGTACTCCATTCGGAGGTCATCGAGAAGAACGGCCATCGGGAGTTCCGTTTCAAATCGATGACATTCAAGATTAAAATCGGTGAATTCAAAATCTACCTCGATAATCTATTCAACGGGGACCCCAATTTAAGTAATTCAGTTTGTTTAATTGATAATTCTTTTTAATAACCGATTGTTGTAGGTAAAGCAGCCAATGACATGTTGAACAATCGGGAATTTATAGAATATGCGCTACCGTTCGTCGAACGTAAAGCTAGTGAAATTTTGTTGGATGCGGCAAATAAAATTTGTGATGATAACGATTATGATGAAATCTTTCCTGCTGTGTGACAGAATTGGGTTTCTTTTGTAAATAAAAGTTTTCCTTGAATTGACTCGATTACTGTAATTTCCTTGATTCCAATCAATTAAAATCATACGGGAAAAATTATAAATTGTTAATTGCAGTTTTTGTGGGAATGACACGATATCAGTCTAAGGTCGAAAAGAGAAACTACTTGTTGATAATAACGCTCCTTGGCCGCTTTATGTGTGAAAAATTCTCTCAATTAACTTGTCTAATTGTCTATTTATTAAAGAAAATTCGCTACAATCAAACCTTTAAAATCAACAAATCAATGCGGGAATAACTGATCATAAGTGAAAGTTTCAACGATTTTGTTGCCAATATCGAGGAATTCGCCTGATAAAGCCTGTTCAATCGGCGGTGTCAATTCCTTAATGAACGCATCCAGATTTTTATTAACAACATCGGTAATTAAACCCACTAGAATAAAACTAGCATCAATTCGAAATTGTCACAAAATTCGAAACTTACACAAGATTTTATCACCGTTGAACAAATTCTCCAAACGTACATTACCGCCACCGACTTTTACATGAAGATCACAGCTTGTAAAACGCATATATTCATCACCATCAGACTCGAATAGTTCACCTTTCAAAACGGCTCTAGCGGAACAATCGGCTAAAAACCAAACAAATTATCGAAAAATCTAATTGGAATTGTTGAAATTAACTGATGTTCAATTCGAGATTCCCATTGCCTTTGATAACAACCAAGAGGATTTTGCCATCGACTCGATAATCGGCTTCTATGCGCAATTTGGGTAGGTCTATATCGATGATGAACGTATGCGTATCCATATCAGCCCTTAAATTATTATCGGGGTCGTTTTAGTTGATTAATTTTAATTTATTTGAACAAATACTCAATGTTTCGGACGAAGAAATCGCTGCAACCGTAGGCGCTGACGTTGTACGTTGTCAATTTCATCCCTTGTACATCCTCCGAGATTAGGTCTTTTAAAATCAACGGCTCCAGACTGGGGATTTTATATTCAGGAACACCTGAAAATTGGTTAATTGATTGGTTGTTGTTTGATTAAATTAATTTTGGTACCTGAAACGAGATAGGGGCGCACATCCTCGACGGCCGCTACAATACACTGATTCATATTGGGGTCGTCACGGTGGCAAACATGAATAAAAGACGCTGTAATTGTGTATTCTTATAATTAAATGATTTAATTGAGGAAATCTTACGTAATTCTTCGGCAAGGTTCCATGCGATCAAATTGAGAAATACTAAAGTCCAACAGAGATTCGTCATCGTGGAAAATGTTTTCCAACCCATTCATTGCGATGATTTTATACGTTTTGCAATCGTTGGGAAATTGCAGTTATTAGAAATTTCCGGAAAAACTATCAAATTATCCCCCTGTACAAAACCGATAATCTTATTTAATTTATTAGATCCTGTATTATAAACAAAACAATTAATAAAAATCAGTTTATTGCATCTTTGTGTGTGATAATAATAACAAAATTGTAAAATAAATAAATTAATCCTAATATTGTTGAATTTTAAACAATCCAAGCGTCGTAAGGTATATTGGCGAAGAGATTCTCAACGAAATTTCGCATCAATACAATCAATTTTTTCTTGAGATCCGGTTTCATTTCTTTCAATAACTCCTGAGCGTTCGTGTTAATGAACAGATTTAATGCTGCAACTGTAAGGAAATTGATTAAAAATTATCGAAAATTAATTGATTTATACTAACGTATAACACTATTGCCGTTGTGAATATTATCCACCCCCATTTTGATGTTTTTCACACTGAAATCCATTTTGATCTGTTGCAGGGATAAATAAGCACGACCCCCAATATTCCGCGGAACCGCCTGGATGTACACCTTACATTTAACACCCTCTAAAATCGCACTTATTTACAATTTTTATTAGTATAAATCGACATGAATTACCGTATTCGCCCCAATAGTCGCCACCGCCTGAAGCTGGCACCAAAATCAGCACCCCTGTCGATTCATATTTGGCCCTAGCAGAAATTCTGGGTATGTACATGGTGAATTGGAACTGATTCGTACCGACATCGGATCTAGAATTGATTGTTATTTGGTCTTATCATTCTTCGGGGGTGGTTTCTTACCGGACGGCGGTGACGGTGACGTTACTGACGCCATACGCTTGGATGTTGCGGAACGACGCCCGATATCCATCCGGACCGGTTCCCAAACTGATCCCAATTTCGTCGATTATAATTGGCTCAGGTTCCGTTAGACCAATCTCTGGTATACCGTGGCGCATATGGGCCACTAAATAATTTGCTGATTGTTGTAGACAACGATTGATATTCGGGTCGGCACGGTGGCATTGCTTCAAGAAATAGGCCGCTGTTTGTACAAAAACAATAAAAATCAATGGAGTGTTGACAATAGAAATTCGGTCGAGTTGAAAGTGTTACAATTAACAGTAAATTCGATGGAATTTCCGTTGTTAATTTTGTTAAAATCTTGAAATATTAAAGAATAAAAATTGTACTATTTGCAAATAACTTACAATGCTGTGTATGGATGCATCGGAGAAATATTAGAATAGAAACTAGGAGGATTAGAGTTCGATCCATTGTTGTTGTCTTGATGAAGAGATGGTCATCCACTTCTAGACGTCTTCTTCCACCGACTGACCGCGTATTACCTTGCCAGTGACTTTGAACTTCTTCAAACTGACAACACTACACCAAAGAGGGGGATTTTTATATAAAATTCTTCTAAACGACATTAATAATTCAATTTTCAAAATCAAAAACAATAATCAAAGAGAAGAGAGGAGAATTTTAAACCATTAACGTCATCATATTTTCTTTAGAAATGCTAATGTCAACAACTGGACTGATTCAAACAATCGACCGGTGTTGATTTTTAGAAAGATATGTGAAAGTCTAATGTAATTAAAAAAATTTAATTATTAGCGGCGTTTCTCCTTTCTTTTAAATGGAATTTCTTGGAAAAAGTGCCAAATTTAAATTCGTAATACGGATGAATGATAAAATGACGAAAGATCGAAGTGAATGCTTCGAATTTTAATCGAAATCGGAGGAAATTCCGGCTTGAAAACAAACCAAAGCCTGAGTTTTTGCACGTCAGTAGAACTCAAGAGAATTGATTAAAACCACTACACGTTTAGATTCTTTTAACAGCAAATTCAGAAACTACTTAACTCTTAGAAGCTGCTACGACGATAATGTGCTAGAAACCATTACTGAGTAATTCATAAACTAGACATCTTTTTTGGGGGCACAAAATTTGCTCTGTATCTCATTTGAAACACGTGCACCGAAATTGCTGAAATTATTTGCCTTAGTGTAGATTTTCAGCACAATACCGTTAACTTTCCGTTACTGAGCAATTTATGAATCACTCATCAATATGCGAAATTTACAGCTACAATTTCGAGCTTGTATTTTTTTTAATAAATTATTAAAAATAAAGAGGGACAAATTTGAAAGACTTCCGTTTCTGTTTCTGAAGAATCTGTTTTCGATTCTATTTCTGTAACATTTCTCATTATTATCACAATACAAAACTTTCCTATTAAGATTTATTTAACAAAAAGAAGCCTCAACAAAAATTGTACATTGAAAATGAAAAATAACAGCAACATTATAATAAATATAGAAAATTACGAATTAAATTCCTTTAATAAATAGAATAAGCGATTAATTATCGCTAATTTTTATCCATTAATAACACACAATTTGTTGCTGTTTTATTCTATTATTGTATTTTCTGTTTCCGTAATGGTACATAGAACAATTCTAATGGAACGTGTGTTAACAATTTGTTCGAAATACTCATAAATAACGTTGATAGTTTCTTCCTTAATTGCGGTTTCATTATTTTAAACACTTCTTGGCCGTTTTCGCGTAGAAACAAATTAATCGCTTCAGCTACAAAATCATTCTTGTTTATAATAAGAAAACCAAGAATATAGACTTACTCAAAATTCTATTATTCCTGTAGACATTCTTAACAGACATTCGTATATTTTTCACGTTCAAATCAACATTTAAATTGTCAACATGCAAGAATTCATAATTCTCCCGACGATTGATGCTGACCATACCACGGACAATCGCCTTAAGGTCCTCTACCCCGACAAAACAATAACAATAAATATTCTAAACGATAAAATGGCAATTTACCAAATTGGGCGTTAAACGTGCCATTACCACTGGCCGGTAAAATAATCAAAACCCCACTACTTGTATACCTCGAATTTATCCGCAATTCCGGTATATTAATGACCGTTTCGAACGGTTTACCATCCTCACTCAATCTACAAGAATTTCATCGATTAATAAAGGGGCCATTGGGAGGATTGGAGATTACTTCAAATGCGACATTGTGAAATTACTGGCACCGAAAACGTCGATATTCTTCAACGATACCCGGTAACCGTTCGGGCCTGAAGTTAGCGATAATGTTAATTCCTCCATGAAGAACGGCTCGACTGATGGTAGTTCGATTTCTTCGATACCTGCGGCTAAATAAGGTTGTAGATAATGGGCGGCATCTTGGAAACATTGTATGATTTTTGGATCGCCTTCGAAGCATTGTTTTACGTACGGAGCTAGAAAAAAATCGATGATAAAGAAAGCCACTTTCCATTCGTAGTGAAAGTAAAATAATTAATTCTATTTGAATAATTTTGTAATAAAAAATAATAACAACAACGATAATTTCGGTGATTATTGCCAACAATTTCTATTAAATTTTTTTAAAGAAAATCGTAAAACTTACGGACGGTATTGGCGTCAATCATTGTAGAATCGCTGATCTCGATGATGATTAGAAGAATTTTCAATAATTGTAATTTCCACATGATTTACATAAAATTAATAAACACTCCAACTACCAAACGATGTGGTGTATTTTCGATAAATGAACCGAGAAGAATTAATGCAACACGTACATTCGAGTTTTCACTTTCTCTTCCCTAGATCCGCTCTTATATATCGGCTTTTTTCCTCTTCATTTAATAAAATTAACAAAAGAATCTTTGTCATAAAATCGAAAATTTATTGTCACAGAAATAGTTATTATTGCTATTATTACTGTTATTATTAATCTATAATTATTGATGTTAGATTGGATTTACTATGGATTTTGAAATATCAAAAACTTGCGCAATCTGATTGTTTCTCTATTTAGGTAAAGGTGAGATTCGCCTTTTATATGCATATGATGGTATATTGAACTCAAAAGAAAGAAAAAAAAACACGGACAAGGTACAAATAAAAAAACCGCAATTTCTCTACGACTAGTTTTCACTTTTACTCAACAACAGGTTCATTGCATATAGACAAGATCAAGTTAAATTGCATAAAATTAACAACAATCGATTACATTCATATTTTATATCGATAATAAAATAGAAATGTTATTGTTTAAAGCTAAAAATTTGGAGAATTGTCTTTGAAATACATCAGAGAGAATCCACCAAATTTAAAGGTTGCAAATTGTTGGTTGCCTATATTTAGGCGAATTATTCGTATTTAAACATTTTGTAGGTCAATAATACTATTTATGGTGCACTAATTGCTCTAATAGAGATTTAAGCAATAGTTCCTTTTATTACTGAGTAATTTCAGGTTCTAATTCTGTCATAATAGATGTTATTTGCTTTTCTTGCGAATTCTGCAATCAAACTATAAAATTTCCATCTTTACTGAAAGTTTTCCCTTATTTCCTCATTAATTGTAATTTTGCAATTAAATTCTAAAAAGTAGACAATTTCGCCACTTCAACTGTTCCAAATCAACCAAACTAGAACTCCTTAAAAAGGCTACCTTTGATTAACGATTGCTCCCTTATTTTTCACTCTAAAACAAAGCATTATACCTGGTTGAAAAGAGCATTTCAAGCTGTACAAAACAGATTTTTACCGTTTTGAAAAATATAATGGAAATTTGGAGTTATAGATGATAATCTGGAAGCATGTATTTTTTATATTGTGTTATATTTTCATCTATAAGTTAGCCTATATTAACTAATTTCCAGTGAATATCGGACGTAACTGATAGTAAATCGGATGAGCTTTCCAAATATTCAAGAAATTTTCCGATCGACCTGATAGTTTTACGGAAAATTAAAAAAAACTTAATGTTGTTTAAGTTGTGAAAATTAGCTTGTTCTGTTTTATGTCAGTTTTTTCCAGTTTGTAGATTTTTGGGCTTCCAGTAACACAAAATTCGTGCAACTACTGGCTTATAATTAGCAAAACATGCAAAAGCTATTGAAAATGAATCGAAATGCGTGTTACTCAAACAAAAATTAGATGGTACGGTTTGACAACGATGCAGTAATCAATTTTTGTTCCACTATCATTATTAAAGAACAACCGATTTTCGTCATTTTTTTCTACTTCGTTCTGTTAATTTGCAGGAAGTCTAATAACTAATCTGTAGAAATGCAAGAATTGTGAGCGAAAGTAAATGGGTTTTATATCGCAAAACATTTGATTTTTAGTCATACGCCTAGTGGTTGTTCTGCACAGATCATCACTAAACTCTCTCCCGACTTTTCGTATTGTAAATCAACCAGTGATTGTAGATTTAAACCAAAAGAATGCAAACACAGTCAACATTATCTATACTATTAGTGCTACTATTGTTCGTTGAAATCAAATGCCAAATAGATCTGGGTAAGTGACTGGAAATGTAACAATTTTCCACGATTTTTTCTCGCAACTTTCACATATTATATAAGACTTTCCTACAACACAAAACAAACATGACTATGACGAGGCGGATACACAAAAAAGATTATGAAATTTTCTATCAACATGACTTGAATTTTAAACCAACTCCAACAAAATAGTGAAACTCGATTAAACACAAATTTCAGCTGATTTCTTCTCGAATTGTAAGATCAATGTCGACGGCTTCGACGACTGTCTTCGCGATGGCGTCAACAATTTACGACCCTACTACAAGACAGGTTATTAATTTTAATCTTTGGAAATTAATCCATCTAATAAGACCGAATTTGCGGATAGGTCTGCCGGCTTATAATATAACACCGTTCGATCCGTTCTTCGCCAAAGAAGTGGCCCAAAAACGGAGCACACCGTTCTTCAATTATAAATTAGTCCTGAGGAACGTTACCGAATCTGGATGGACCGCCTCTCACATCAATTCACTAAGGTATCCAATTTTTCGACGATAATTCTCAGCAAATTAGATGTTAATAATAGAAATTTACAGGTGTGATTTTGACAAACATCAAATCCAATATACGCAATTCTTTCCCGATAAAAAATTAAACGGTTGGTATGAAATTGATGGTACATTCTTTGGTAATAAAATGTCCAATTCGGGTACTTGGAATCTATCACTTTACGGCTACACACAAACAACAACACTAACAAGAAAACCGTTACGCGATCAAACCGGTCAGCTAATCAACAATCCTCCGATTAAGGCTAAAATGAATATTCAAACTTGTAAACGATTACAACTACATATCGGTAATTTGGCTCGCGGACGGACCGTCATTGGTGAGTATTTAAAAGAGGGCCGCGAAATCTAGAGCCGGTCCTGTTAGTTTTAATATTGCGATTAATTTTTCCAATATTTTCTACAAAGATATTAGGGAAGTGTCATTGAAGAAATAGAGTTTTTATTGATTTTGACAGAAACAGAATAGAAACGGAAACGAAAAATGAATTAACAAAAAAGAACTACTTTTCGTCAATTTTCCGGAAAATTAACAAGCCTATCTAAAATTAACAAGCCTATCGAAAATTGTCTAAACGATTTAAAAAGTGCTTTCAATTTGTCATATTCTATGAGAAAACCATTGAAAAATTGAGAATACTGGCTAAATGAGAGGAATGTGGAAAAAATTAAGTAAAACACATGCATCAAGATTGTCCTCTATAGCTCTATATCGGGTTTTAACAAAATAAGAAGTGTTCTTAGATACTTCTTGAAATTCGCTTTCGATTGCTACTGTATTCCTTGCAAAATGCCATCAAAAAAAACAAATAACGATTATTAAAAATTTATAGTTCTCGGATATTAGTAATTTCCATTATATATCTTTCAAAAAGGTGCAGAAACAGAAGTAAAGAGCTTTCAAATTTTGCAGAACCCGAAACAAAGATCTGTAACTTCTGTAATTCTTGAAATATGATTGTGGGGGTGTTGTGTATAATTGGTTGTCTATGTAACAGGTGTAATTTTGTATTTTCTTCTATTTTTTCAGAAAATTTCTTAGATTGGGTAATAAACACAGCCTGGCAGCCTGGATTTGTTGTTTTACGTCCGCTTATTAATGATCTTGTCAGTACAGCATTCACAGAAATATTTAATAATAACTTTCAAAATTTCCCATTCGACTCAATATTTCCTAATTAATATTATTAATATTTTCATCATTTATACATCCACAAATATAAAACTGACTCATCTTGATGACCAACAACAGAACTAATACTTAATAATAATTAAAATATTATAATTGTGTATAGATAAATACCGGAAATCGTATAGATAAGGAGTGGAGGAGTAATAAATATAGATACATAATAAAAATTTTGTTAATTATTCGATAATAATGTACAGTACAACGTTGTAAATAAATTTATCGAAGATTTCGTAATTGTTGTTATTGTCATTTCCGTTGTAATACTGTAAAATTTTAGGAAAATCTACGGATTTTTCCACAATTTCTGCTATAATTCTTCAAACACGATTAAAACCATAATCGTATCCGTTTCCGCTTAGATTATATCTGCATTAATATTCTTTGAAGTCTGAATAAACAATAAAGATTGGTAGTTTCTCATAAAGAACTCCACCTCTTTACGATTACTCACAAATTAAAAGTCGAAAAAATCGAGACAAAAGAAATGGTGTAATTGCCGACGTAAAACTCGTACGATACTTGACCTTTTCCTTAATCACCCGATGAAAAATCGTCTGAAAATAACGCACAATTGATTTGAGTCATTTAGATGAGAGAGGGTGGTGGAAAGTCAAGGGAAATAGCGGGTATGGCGTGAAAATCAACATCCGGACCCTGCCTACAATAATAGTTATTTTTTGTTTGCGTTGATTATCGTACACATTTTCATTATTTATTGTTGATATTGATAGGAATAGTCTCGCCATTTTTATAGTTGTCGAGATATTTTCGAGAGATCCAACGAGTTATCATACGACCATGCCCTATGTCATTTCATTGAACACACATACGCAAACACATCGACAAATACAAAACACAGGAAGTGACGAACTGGTACTAAAATAACGGAAATGTAACAAGAGAATTCGTCTAATTTTTTTCTCTCTCTCTTGTGTCGTTTCTAATACAACTCCTCCACATTTTGATGATTTATCTCTTCTATATCCGTATTTATTTTTCCGTTTGTTTGTACAACACCGAAAAAATTCACATATTTCATAACACACCGTTTACAAACGTTATCAGTATTGAACTACAATTTTTTCTGTATTGGAGTCGTTCAAATATCGAGTTTTTCCCATGGAAATCTACCGCGATTTCTCATCGTTAGTACTAATGGCCCATTATGTTCACAAAATTTCAAGATATCTTGAATCGAAAATGTAGATTTTGGCGATTATTGTCGAAGTTTGGAAATTTCATAATTTATAGTTTCATACGGGGTGAGTCAAGATGGGATGTTGGAAGTATAAATCCCACCTTCCTTCCTTCTATCAACGTATATGGGGTAGTGCACCCCCACAGAAGGACATAATTTTCCTCTCAACCACTTAAAAACGACATTAACTAATGCCAAATGAAGTAAACTATGAACAAAGCTACGATCTACGGGTTAAGTTAACGTGGTACATCCGAAATAGGACAGCCTGTATTTTCGTAAATTAGAACCAAAATAAATCGACAACTTATTTGTCGATTTGAAACAAAACAACATTCATTTATTTTAAATAGTAACAAATAATTTATTATAATGGATACTGTGTGGGTTTTAATTGGAAAAAAAGCCGTAGATTTTCTACAAAAAAACTCGAAAAAATAAGGAAACAATAACAATAACAATGACAAAAATAGGTGTAATACAACTTGAATGAAAGTCCAGCTGTTTGTATTCGTTTCTTTTCTGATTATCTTTTTATAACAGACGAACAATAAAACCAGATAAATAATAATAATGATAATAAGTTAATTATTGTGGTATTATTTAAATGTGACGATTTCGAGCGCCCATAAATGGTCGACGAAGGTGAAACAGTAGTAATTTATAAGAAAATGGGTGAATGTTCACCACTGTTCAGTGATGAAATTCGTCATAAATGGATTATGTAATTTTCAAAAAAAAAACAACAATCGAGTCTTTTTTATAAATGATTGTAGTCAGAAGATTTCACGCGAACATCAACGGTGTGTGTTCATCGAACGCAATCTCCCATAACGCTTTGCCGAAAATCTGTCTTATAATCGTGAGATAACGACCAAACTCATTCATAATTGCACACTGTCCGCCCATAATTTTCCATTGTTCAAAATTTCGAGATCATTTGAGAATCAGGACTACAACAAACTGATCAAAATTGTTGCCAAATTGTCCATCGTAACAACAAGAATTTTCTAAAATAACACCAATCGTTTCTTATAAACGTTAATCGACTTGACAGGCGGTACAGGCGACATATTTAACTTGGCTCGATTTACACAACAACCAACAATAATAATAAAACACAATCCAGGTGATGCCATTTGTGCGTTTTATTTACCGAAGGATGGAAAAAAATAAAAACGCCCACAATAATCGTGCGGGCTTCAAAAAGAAAACAAGTCCACTCCTGTGCATTGTTCTTGTAATCGTAGTAGTACGAACAAATACTTCTACAATTTCAAAGCCTACTCGATTTTTGTTATTTTATTTCGAAAACTAATCAAAATGTAATTCATCAATATTAGCAAATTATAATTGATGTGTAAGTGATTTTAATTAGACATAATCGCGTATTAATTACAATTAAAATTGAATGTCTATTTTTATAAATCTATTTACCTAAAAATATTCCAATTTCATTCATGTAAAAGTCGGAGAGTGCGTAGTAGAAAACTGGCCGAACACAACGACAAGGATCCATACACAGATACACATTCATTCATAAATTGTAGGGGGCACACCGGACATACACCAACACATTCAGATACACATGTATACTTCACCACGTGTATTACACCCTTAAAAAAAATAGAAAACCATCACCGATTAAATAATCGTTCATTTATTACTGTTATTATCGCCGATATTAATCCAATTAGGAAATAAACAAAGTGAACTGTGTACGATAAACAAATGACAAAGAAACAGTGTATTAATTGTGACAAAAGACTAATAAAACGAAAATATAACAGGCGATGTGATTAGTTTGTGTGTTTTGTTTTATTATATTCACTCATGTCAAGCCGCCTTTGTACGTCCATTCATTTTTTCAACAACAGTGGAACATGGTGTAGTGAGAAAGATGGCGGACGAGAATTATGCAGTTCGAGTTGAGGAACGTTTAAAAATTAAAATTGGTATGTAGAGAATTCAACAAATACGAAAATTCCAATTAATCCAAAATTAATTAATTGTATATTTAACGGATTTATCGTTTAATGTTGGCAATATTTTGACATTTATATCGATATTCGATTGTTTTTTTTTTCTCGTGTGTTAGCTACGATAGTGTGATTGTGTCGGGGGGATTTTAAAATGTCAAGTTGTTGACATTTTGAGGTTAATTTTGGGCTTTATTATGTTAATATTTCGGTAATTGATAACGAATTGTGGTGGTTTTAGGTGAAGCGAAACACTTGCTACCCCGCTCGAATTTATCGTCAGCGGCCCGGGATGTTTACTGTACGTTGTCGTTGGACCAAGAGGAGATCTACAGGACGAAGACCGTTGAAAAAACGTTAAAGTATGTTGGTTTAGTGATTGTTTTATTGATTAATTGATTTTAATTGTTTTGTAGTCCGTTCTTTGGTGAGGAATACCAATTCGATGTGCCCCGTCATTTTCGTTTCTTTTCAGTCTACGTTTTCGATCGGGATAAACATTTGAAACAGAATAAAGTCTTAGGTAAAGTGGCAATAAAACGTGAAGACCTATCATCGTACAACAATAAAGACCATTGGTTTGCTATACGTCCAGTAGATGCTGATAGTGAAGTACAAGGCAAAATTAATATTGAATTAGAATTGAATTATTCGACAACAAATAATAATTATCGTTTATCGGTACAAGTTGTTAAATGTTTAGATTTAACATTAAAGAATGGTTGTTGTGATCCGTATGCTGTTGCCTGTGTTGCCTATACAAATGGTAAACGTATCTCGAAAAGGACTAAAGTACGTAAAAAGACAACATGTCCACAATTTGATGAAGTGTTAATATTTGATAGTTGTGAAGGACGTGATAAAGATAATAGTTTGTTATGGTCAAAAGATAATTGTAATATTAATCATAGTGATATTGAAATTTGTGAATTGAATGTATCAATATGGCATGATGCACCCGGTATGAGTGGTGATGTTTTTTTAGGTGAAGTACGTGTACAATTAAGTGGTATGCAACAACAGAATGCAGCACCAAGGAATGCTTGGTAAGACAAAACAATTTCTAATATTAAACAAAACTAAAAATAATTTTAAAAAACAGTAATGAATGAATTCATTCATCACTATTGTTATCAATCGAATATTCTTTTATCATTTATGAATTAATCAAACCGTTAATCAATTCCCCACTATTCATCCAAATACTTGTATCTATTCATTTCAAATCAATAGTGTAATTAAAACAACAAATCGAAATGGGAGGAAAAAAATTGATGATTCATTGGTTTAATTTCATTTTTTTTTACACAATCATTTCAACATCCTGATTGTAGCAACAAAATTAAACAATCATCAGATAAATTAGCGACAAATCGCGATAAAAATCTACATGATAAGACCAACTTTGGGCTAGGCTACTCATTTAGCTCCTCTAGAAGAATTAAAATGTAAAAAAAACCCTATCAAATACGATAATCGAGACGAATTTATGCCTTCTATTCAGTATCTTTTTGGCTAAAAATCTTCTCTTAGATTAGAAATTTAAAAAAATTGTTGCTGTTACTGGTCTAATTAAAAGTAAAGTAGATTTATAGAAATTTGAAAATTGTGACAAAAGTGAGATTTTTCTTTAATATCTCTTTATCTCGATATTTCTTCTATTGTATTTTTGTTGTATTCATTTTTGTTCTCTTCATTGTTCTTAATTAACATATTGGCAGTAGAAAATTGTTTTTATTGTCTATTTGTTTGTGTAGTTTTTTTCTTAAACACATTAAGGGGAATCGTGGGAAATTATGAAAATTATAGAAAATTAGCAAAGGAAATTTTCTATTGAAATAAGAATAAAGACTTTTTCAAATATTAATTAATACTTAATTGTCATACGTTCTGTACTTTAAGAATTTATTCAACAATTGAGTTAAAATTTCTAAATTCAATTTTAGACGAGTTCAAGATTCCTAAGGTCTATCATATTATCGAGAAACTTTTCTCTACTTTGTTGAAATTATTAAAATATACCCGTTATTCTACCCTATTGACAAAATTAATGTCACTTAAGTAGGGTTTTAAATTTTGCCTTAATCATGTAATTAAAGAAACCATTATTGGTTTGAGACTACTTTTATAATATTGAAGATTTTCAAAATAGCACATTTCATTGCTCATTAAAATTCTTGAAAATTTTATTACCAACTTGATTACTTTTATTATTATATGTACATAGTGAAAAATTACACGAGTACCAAATTACTAAACAGGACTACCAAATTACCAACCACTTCCTCTCTATGTAATTTAACTTGTTTTCAAAAATAATAAAACAAATTTTCCCACACGAATTCGTCTTTATTTGCAACGACAGAAATTCGATTCTTTTATTGATCAGTTCTCCTAAAACCAAAAAAGAAAATAAACAGGCTTTATTTGTAAAACAAGTCTAAAGTGGTTAGTTTTGCGTAGGTTTTAATAAAAATTGTAGGTGGATAGCGAGGAAAATCTCCCACGATCTATATAAATAACAGGAGAAAGACACGAAAGGGAAGTGAATGAAAATGCTTAAAATTTGATAATTTAACTCGCTATAAATTCATTAAAGTTTCGTCTAAATGACTCACTTTTTTAATGAAATTCAAGTTTTATTATTGTGGTTGTACATTTTTATTCAACTTCCCTAATTTTCATAAATAGACGAGCTAATTATGAACCATTCTAATTGATAAAATTTCCAAATTTTCTAACGTATTTTTTTGTACTTTATACCAGGTATTATCTACAGCCGCGTTCAGCTAGGAATCATTCATCATTTTCACATTCAACACCACCAGGTACAAGATTATCCAAAGACAATTCATTAGGTTCATTACGTCTTCAAGTACAATATAATGAAGATAGAGTATTTCCACCACATATTTATGCATCATTGAAATCATTATTATTGAAAAGTTTAGATGTGGTTCGTTGATAATTAAAAAAATCAATAATTTTAGAATTAATTTATAAATCTAATTCTAGCCTATTACTGCAAGTTCTGTTTATTTATTAGGTGAAATTATATCAAGTAAAATGGAAATTGCTCAACCATTAGTTAGAATATTTATGCATAATGATAAAATTGTACCAATTATTAAGAATTTGGCAGATGCTGAAATTTCAATGTTAACGTAAGTATTATTATTTATTTGCAATAACGTGTAGGTTTGATTTTTTTGCAACTATTTGATTTAGTTCTAAATAATATGTGTAGGTTTCAATCTATTACAATATCTCTATTAAATTTAGAAAAAAAATGATGAAGTATTTATGAATGGAAATTGAAAAGTGTAGGCGTTATTTGAATTTCCATAATTTTCTTAAAAAAAAAAACCGAATTAATTGATAGGTACAAAAATAAGCTATTTGAACATTGATTTGTAATTAAATTCAAGTTTACAATGTTTTAATGAGTTTTTGTTGTGTTTTTATAGGGATCCAACGACGATCTTCCGCGGCAATACGTTAGTATCAAAAATGATGGATGAAGCGATGCGTTTAATTGGTTTACAATATTTACATAAAACATTACGTCCAACATTAGAATTAATAATTAATGAAAAGAAATCATGTGAAATTGATCCAACACGTTGTCGTGATATAAATACAATACAAACAAATTTAAATAATTTAAAAACTTATATAACGAAAGTATTTAATGCAATTACACAAAGTGCCGTCCATTGTCCAGCATTAATGTGTCAAATTTTCCATAATTTAAAAGAAATTGCCGTACGTCGTTTCCCAGACAATCGTGAAGTACGTTTCTCTGTTATATCGGGTTTTATATTTTTACGGTTTTTTGCACCGGCTATTTTGGGTCCAAGATTATTCGATTTGACTACAGAACAAATTGTAATACATCTATAATTATTAATTATTAGAATTAATTGATAATTTTAATAATTTACAGGATTGTCAAACAAATCGAACGTTAACGTTAATATCGAAAACGATACAATCATTAGGTAATTTAGTTAGTTGTCGATCAACCCAACAAGTATGTAAAGAAGAATATATGGAGTGTTTATATAAAGAATTCTATACAGATGCACATGTGAAAGCTGTCCGGGAATTTTTACAAATCATTTCGGCAACATCAAATCCTGAAACTATCGACAATGATACGCCTGTCATTCTCAAAGAAGGGTAAGTTTAATCTTTAATTTATGATATTAATTTGTATTTATAACAAACGTCTAATAAAAACGCTTACAAAGGATTATAAAGAGGTATTTACAATAATCTAAAATAATCGTGAATCTAATATTTAATTTTCTTTATATTAGAGTGATGATAAAACGGGCACAAGGACGGAAACGATTTGGTAGAAAGAATTTCAAACAACGTTATTTCAAATTGACAACGCACAGTCTTAGTTATTCAAAAAGTAGAGGTATTTATTTATTTGTTTATTTTTTGTATCAATTTTGATTAAATTATGTTATATTTGTATAGGTCGTGATGCTTTATGTATAATTCCATTATCAAATATATTAGCTGTTGAACGTTTAACTGAAAAATCGTTTAAAATGAAGAATATGTTCCAAATTGTCCAACCAGAACGTACATTGTATGTACAGGCGGCTAATTGTGTTGAAGAGAAAGAATGGGTGGATTTATTGACGAAAATTTGTCAAACGAATCGAAATCGATTGAAGAAATACCATCCGAGTGCTTTCATCAACGGACAATGGTCATGGTAATTTTTATATTATTCTATTAGTTATTAATTTGTTAATAATGAGGTGATTTTTAGTTGTAAATCACAGAATGAACTAGCAGCTGGTTGTAGTGAAGTCTCTATATCCGATAGTAGTAATTTACATATGACTTTAGATCCTGAAAGGGATCTACAACGTATCCATTCCTTAATCTATTCGCATATGAACCAATTAGAGATGTTAATGTGTAAACAAAAAGCAATATTAGAAGGTACAATACAATGGCAATCAAATGGTATCCATATAATTGCACAAAGCTATCTTGTATTAGATGAATTAAAACAAATAGCTATAGAAATTGGCACTAAACATAATAGTTATATGTGTACATTAGCTCGAGATACAAAATATGGTAGTTTGTAAGTGTTTTATTTGGTTAAAATTAAAATTTAAAGCTTGTTAATCATTAATTTTTTAGAGCTGCGCCAATCGGTGATGACAATTATTTATTAGCATCTAGGATGAATTTAAATTCGTCACTTTTACGACGATAAATCTAATTTTCCGATAATGTACAATAAATACAATTTTAGAGAATAATGAATTTAGGAAATCTCAACTTTAAGACTGTTTTATTGATAAGCAATTCTTCGAAAAGTAATGATAAAAAACAAACAAACGTAACACCAGTGTAGATTTACGTTTTTACAATTAGTTTATAAGATTTTTGAGACAATCAATTTTCCACTTTTTTCTTTTTCTTTAAAAAGTTAGTACAAATTTTAATTGGAATTTGTGAGAGAACATCTCTAATAATTGAAAAAAATGCAGGGTTGTTTTATTATTAATAATAATATTAGTTTTTTATTGTATTTATTTTTGGGTATTTTGTGCTTTTATTGAATAATTGTACAGTGTAAATATGATAAATTATAAATATGAAACAAGAATAATGAAGAATAGTAACAGGGCATTTGTATAAGTGTTTTATCAGTTGATTTTAAATCATGTAAATCTTGCTTTTTTATTCGTGTTGTTCTTTTTTAATGACGATTATTGTAAGAATTTTATTATTTAATTACTGATTTTTTTGGAAATATTTTTGCTTAGGTTAAGCTTCTTTTATTAAAATTTGATATTCTTCCGCTCTTCCTGTATATTAATTTCTTTAATTATTATTTGTAATTGAGTTTTTTGCATTTAATGTAATGTAACTCTTTGTTCTTAATTTATTAACTTTGTAAATTTTTGTTTGAATGACGTTAACAATTTTCAGAACTCATGTCAATAAAAATTACCTTATTTTTAAGGTTCTCTTTGCAAGAAAGTCAGTCTTATCCTGAATGTTGCATCCAAGAATCCTAAAATGAAACCTCCAAGAAACAGAAAATTATAATTGGGATTATATTAATTTTACCCGCAATAATGAAAATTGGGCAAAAATAATGTGTTTCAATTTTAAATGGAATCGATAGTAAGAAGGGTTAATTCTGAACAAAAAAAGAATCAAATTTAAATTTGAAGATAAGTTTACGCGATTCTGAGACCCGAATCAGATATCTACGTCAAATTTTGCGCGAGTGCAAACACCTGGTAGAATTGTACGCAGTTTTCCCCAAAGATAAATCGCGTTTATCGGAATTTTTAAAAAGAATACAAACCATTAACCGCTATCGATACGGTGGAGATAAAATTTCTCGAAGGAAGTTGAAAATTCCCAACCGAACGGATAAACTGATGGTTTCCTCTTGTGAAACAGATTTTACAACGCAAATCCTCCCGATTTCAACAATTCATAAATAAACAATAATTGAAAAAATGGCCAAAGATAAGAATTTGAATAAGCAACAGTAGCCCGATAAATTCCCCTATCGTCCAGGATCGATATTGGGAAAAGTTACGAGCGCCGTCTCTATGCCAACCGGCTTTAAGCACACATACGGATTTTTCACTGAAAGAAAACCCACTTGTATTACTCCATTTTGTTGATTTCGTGTACGTTTAATTTAAGGGGCATGTTCGTATATTGAGTGCCCATCTGGATGACACGCAACGCGCATTAATAATCCGAAATGGAAAACATTTACCGATTCAAAAAGGTAAGCAATACCTTAATCGGTGCAAACACACACGACTTGAAAACAAAACAACGAAATTAATAATAAAATTTAATTTTAAATTGATTTGATTTGTCGGAATAGACGGGGTAAAGGGGGCGATTCAATTATTATAATTAGAAGTTGCCAAATGTGATTGTTATCCTGTGTGAAACGCTGTGTTTCAGAGAATGGTCTATCCGGAGATGCTTAATCTGGACCAGGTGACTGCCAATAACAAACAAACAACAGGTAATCGTTTATCATCTTGGTGTAGTTCACCGTTGGACAAACAAGCCGAAGATCGCGTCACATCCGCCAAGTATTCGGATTTATTATTGTTATGATTTAGAAATTGATTGATTGATTGTAGTTATGCTAATCGCCAGTTTATCCAAGACCGTATCCGACATTTGGTGGAAGCATTCTCGACGAGAACCCAAGCGGCTAGGGAGCGCATCGAAGCCCCGGCTACACCCTCGTCGATCAGTAGCCACGAGACAATCGACCAAAATACGACAATTTCGGCGAAACAACGGCTGAATTCGAACGACTCAACCGACGATACTGGCGATAAACACGAAGATTCAGATGGGATTTTAAATAAGCACACAATAAAAAGATCGCGAAATAAATGTCTACAGAGTGTTAAATATCTATGGAATAATCATGTGATCGATCCGAATGGTAAATTTTATATTATATGGATGTCAATAGCCGCTCTAACTGTCTTGTATAACGTATGGGTGATACCGTTACGTAGTACATTTCCATATCAAACATTAGAAAATCGCGCGATCTGGATGTTGTTTGATTATATCGTCGATTTTGTTTATTTTGTTGATGTATTATGTGTACAGCCGCGTGTCAAATATCTAAGTGAAGGCTTCTGGGTAACCGATATGGCGGCATTGCGTTACAATTATATTAAAAAGAAACAATTCAAACTCGATATAATTTCGTTAATCCCATTGGATTTTCTCTATGTAATTTTCGGACCGGAATTTGTTATCCTAAGACTGCCGCGATTCTTCAAATTGCACACATTCTTCAAATTCTTCAATTTCATCGACAAACTACTAGCAAATCCGTATATTATCCGTCTAACTCGCACTTTAATGTACATGATGTATTTAATCCATTTAAATGCGTGTGCATATTATGCGTTTTCCGCATGGCAAGGTATCGGTAGTAATAATTTCGTTTATAATGGTAGAGGTAATGCGTACATTAAATGTTTCTATTTTGCTACGAAAACGGCAACATCTATCGGTAAAAATCCACGACCAACTCAAGAATCCGAATATATGTTTATGACACTCTCCTGGTTGATGGGTGTATTCGTTTTTGCGCTATTAATCGGCCAAATACGCGACATTATATCGACAGCGACACGTTCGAAGACCGAATATCGGAAATTAGTCGATGAAACGTTGGAGTATATGCGACGGCTCAATCTACCGCAAGATATGCAACGGAGGGTGCAATTGTGGTTTAATTATACCTGGGAAACTCAACACACTCTAGGTAATTATCTATAATCAACCTAATTTTTAAATAATTAACAATTGTTTCAGATGAAAATACGATAATGGATTGTTTACCGCATAAAATGAAGACGGATATCGCGATTAACGTCCACATACAGACTTTGAGTAAAGTCAAATTGTTTGCCGATTGTGATGAGGCTCTACTTCGTGAACTTGTCTTACAATTAAAATCGGTGATTTATTTACCCGGTGATATTATTTGTAAAAAGGGCGATGTAGGTAAAGAGATGTACATTTTACAATCGGGTAAAGTTCAAGTGATTGGCGGGCACGTCGACCACGAACAAGTCTTGGCGACATTATCGGAAGGTTCAGTATTCGGCGAAATTAGCCTTCTAGGCATACCCGGAATGAATCGGCGTACAGCCGATGTTCGTTCTAAAGGCTACTCGAATTTGTTTGTTTTAAGTAAAGCTGATTTAAATGCGGCCCTATCGCACTATCCAGAAGCTCAAGAGTTGCTCAATAAAAAAGCAAAGATTCTGATGAAGAAGAATGCAGCATTGGAGCGACAACACAATAAAAACAATAACAACAACGATAATAAAAGTGATGGTGAAGATGGTGGTGAGAGTGATAAGAAAGCGATTATTATCATCGATAATCCGACACCGCCGCCAAAACAAGCGAAATTATTAGATACAGTTCTGCAGGTATTACCGCCTGATTCGAAAACGAATCGTTTGTTGCGGTACGGCAGTCGAGGAAAACCGCCCGAAAAAAACTGCCAATGATCGATTCAAATATCGTAATAGTCTACCAGGGAAATTCGATTATGACTGTATGGACGGTACTTTTGAAACTAAAGCGACCGTCCACCGAACTATGAGTTAACTGGAACGAAAAGAAAATCTATTTTTCTAAAAATAACAAATTAAAATCAGTATTAATGAAAGATTTAGTTAGAACTTGAATGTTTACAACTAATTTTCTGTTGTTTACAATAAATTTTAAACCGAGAAGAAATGTTGAATTTAATTCGTGTTGATAAGCCGGTTTTAACAGGGAAATTTAAACGCAATCGGGTAAAAAACTTTCTATTGTTCAATCTAATTCCATCCATATTTTAAATACAATAAAAATAAATTTCAAAGATAAATTGCGTGTTTCTGATAGAATCCATTTAGAACACGCGACATCAAAATTATAAATTAACCCGATGTTTATATCAATTCCTTTTTAAAAAATGGATTCTAATGCGCTTTTCCCCGAAATTTTCTCTTTCTTTTATCGAAATTTGTGAATTTGATAGATTACAATCTTGCGGGCTAATTGCCGGAATTTCGCTTGTATCGATTTGCGTTTTTAAAAAACCGCATGAAAGCGAAATTTCGCATTATTTCTGGCGAAATTCCAGCCGAATCCCGGCAATTTTTATTATTTGATGATGGGACGGTTCGAACGAAAAACACTGCAAAACGTGAGGAAATCGGCTGAATTTTATTAAAATTGTTGGAATATTTACGAGGTTTTCCATGATGAAACACTCAATTCCAGTTTTCATCAATTATTTATCCTGAAAGCAGTTCCCAAATGTTGATCCAAAATATTTCGGATATTAATAATGTGATTGAATTGTTATTGGTTCGTTTAAGTTTTATTGTACAGCAATACCGATCGATGACTTTCCGAAAAAACTTCATCAATAAATTAACTAAAAGACATACATTTCTATTCTATTCCTTCTAGCATGCAAATATTCATAAGATTTATGAATTCAAGTATAGTTGTTCACTGTTAAAGACTTGACAGTACAACAATGGGGATGTAAAATAATTAATTTCCGCTAACTTATCCCATTATTTTCTCTTTTTAAACGGGGAAATAAAAAGTTGTATTACTGAAGGTCGAGGCTTAGAGGTAATTGTTTTAAATTTTCAATTAGACAGGCGAACGGGGCGCTATTAACCCCTTTCCGCCCTTTCTGTGGTTATCGATTATTACCGTATTTATACAACACACACACACACACACACGATAGTGAAATGTAATCATCGATGAGAAATTATAGAGACAATCATCTACCTGTACCACCCTAACAAGCTACTATACAACCACCACTATTTCTGCTACCACCACTACCATAAAGATGAATTTCTGTAGGTATAAAACGTGGGTTGCTATTAGACTCTCTTGTTTGTTTTGTTCGTGATCGGCCCCCGGGAGTGTGTCAACTTTTTCATTCTCTCAATAATAATCGAAATTAAATTCGATATTTCGTAAAAGTCACCCGAATCTCGACAGTTTCCGTGTCCGTTATTCCAACTTCATTCACTATAAAATATTAAGAGGAAATTGAATTGGTTCGAATTCTTGATTTCAGTGCATGCAACAGTAGCAGGAGGAGTATTTTATAATCACGATATTCGTGGATTTGTTTTGTGTTTTTTTTTTTCTAACCACCACCACCACTCGTGCAATTTTCCTTTTTCGTTGTCCTGATTGCAGTTGGTTTTTTATTGTTGTTGTTTCTACAATTCATCCTCCAGCATGGCAACAGCAACAACAGATCAAAGACAGAAACAACGCAGGGATTCAATGGTGAAATTAACAAGCCAGAAGAAAGAATCGAAATTATGGTACGAACAGGCAAATAGCCATATTAAAGCTGGCAATATAACAAAAGCCATCTACTCGTACAATAAGGTAAATGTAGAAATAGTCGTAGTTAATAGTAGTAGGAGTTGCAAATAATACTCGAGATTTGTGGTAATTGTGAAACAAAAACAGCCATTGTCAAAGCCGAACAATAAAACTCATACAATATAAATCATTTTTATAATTGTATTTAATGGAAATAAATTGTTATGTGTGACTAATTTAACAAAATCACTTGTAAATTCCGAAATACCACCCAATAAAAAAACGTTCAAATTGAGAGAAATTGCGGTAATTCTCTTTAACCTCCGTCAGTTGTGATGGTCATTTGGAAATTTACAACTTAATCCGGAGAAAATCCGACAGTTTGTTGTAAATTTTCTAGCTGACGGAGGACTTATCCTGAAATTCAACAAACCGAAAGAATTTCCGGCTCTGTTCTCAACAATTTTCCAACTAGTTTAAAGAAATTCTTGCAAAAGTTCAATTACAGCTTCGGAATCCAATAAAATTTAGACTCCAAGACCCAATCTTGAGAATTTCCTCTAGTACAATTTTCAATTGAAACGATCTAAGAGAACAGTTTGTCTCCCGGCGCATCCACCATTTTTGCAATTTTCTCCAAATTTTGCAATAATTATTAAAAATTATCAAAAATCAGTTTCAAAACATTCGGAATTTTGTCTCAATCGCTTATTTGAATCTTTTTCAATTGGAAATACTAAAATTGAATTATAGCGAACTCATTTATAGAGCGAGTTGTTTAACAGAGTAGTTTAAAGGTGAGTCTCGTTAGTTGGTGAGCATTTTCAAAATATTATAGGCGGACCTGATACATCAGAAAAGAATAAGGAATCCGTGGAAACGATAACAAATAACTTGAGCTTTGGAACATTTCTAGTCGTTCCATGTGTGTAGTTGGTTGGTGAAAATCGCGATATTTCACAATGATCCGTGGGCTTCATCTTTAGCTAAAATGTTCTCTAGAAATCCGCCTACAAATCCTCAAAATATTTCTCGAATCGATCACCAACTAATAAGACTTATCTTTAAATTGTGTATCCATTTCTCGTCAAAATTACTAATCCAATTTATCAACAGCCTCCTATTGATATAACCAACGAAGTATCGCTGGAAAAAACTTGTTTGTAGTTTTGTCTTTCCAGCGATAAACGGTTCGCTTTCCAGCCGTTTATTTCTTTCATATGAACTCGAACGAAATTTTCACCGCACGCTTAATTCGATCAGATATCGTCAGTTTTATAATTCATCTAGAAAATTGTCTTGTTTCAACTTTATTGGTAGTTTCTGAATTATTCATTGGATCTTGAATTTCAACCGATACTGTTACGGCTTTATCTCTTTAGAGATTGTATTTTTCGGTTGCTAGAATCAGAATACTATTGAATTATCTCGAATAATAGTTTGTAAATTTGTTATAAAAGCATGAATTTATTAGTGGATGGTAGTGACTGCATTAAAACCGCCCACCTTGCATTTTAACTAGATTGAAACTGGAATGCATTAACCACTGATAAACTATTTAAACCAACCCAATACGCTTTTAGTCAGTCTATCTACAAACAACATTGCATGTAATTACAGTATTCATCCCTTTATGTAACGCTAAATGGATTCACTGCCCCCAACCAATACATGGAAGTCAATAACTTTTAGAAAAATTTGTATAAGTCGATTATTTCAACGATAAAATCGTTGATTAATTGGAACGATTTGAAGAAAGAGCGGCAATAAAGGTGAGGAAAGTGACGGCATTGATCACACCTGAGTCGTCATAGAAACGCTAAAATAGAGTGCTACTTTCGACAACTTTCTATCCAATCAATTCGACCATTATCAGTTAAATTTTCTAATAATCAGTGGTAGTAAATTAATTAAATATTATTGGAATAAAATGGCAGAATTCTCACAAATCCACCATACGTTCACCGATAAACGGTTAAGTACAACACGGGATACTGAATTGTTACAAAGCTATGTACGAACTACCGTTAATGAAGAATCAATCAATAACGATGATGATGATAATAACACGAATACCGTTCAATTAAATTCTGTACCTAAACAAGAAATTAACGATAATGTTGTTAATGATCAAGTGAATAATATTGAGAAGAAGAAGAGTATAGATGAGGTTCGTGCAGCGGAAGAAGTTAAAAAGAAAGTGATAAAACGGCGTAGTCGTCGCCGTAGAAATGGCCGTGAAGAATTGTATTGTGATAAAGATCGTGCTGCTGCTGTTAATTTAGGCTCGAAAGATATCAAACATTCGTTGAGATTGAAGCGTAAACAAGACCGTTCGAAAGCATTACAAATACCCGAAGAGGCTGAACCGGGCACATTTCTGGCATTAGGCAGTTACGAGATGAATCGTGGTGATTTAAATATTGCACTCAATTTTATAACAAAGGTCTCTCACTACCGCTATAATCCTAGTAGATTGATTATACGACACGTACAATTTTTCCCCTCTATTTTATCGTTTAATTCTAGATAATCGTATTGATTTGGTAAATATTTACAGGCATTAGAATTGAATCCGACTGAGAAGTGTGCTCTTGTTGCCCGAAGTAAGTGTTACATTCTATTGGGACAGCCGGAGAAAGCGCTACAAGATGCCGAATTGTCGTTAAAAATTGATAAGAATTTCTTGAAGGCAATCTATCAGAAAGCCGAAGCCCTGTATCATTTAGGCAATTTCGAATACAGTCTAGTTTATTATTATCGTGGACTACATAAACGTTACGATTCGAATCAATTCAAATTGGGTATTGATAAGGCGAGGAAAGCTATAGAGAATGCAATCGGCGATAAATTCACATTTCGTAAATTCTTAAATGGAACAAAAACAACAACAACAAGATCGAAGAGTGCTTCAATTACGACGAAATCCAGCCAAAGAACAACATCATTATCAACAACAAGCCGTTCTACAAGACCGAAGACAACACGGCCGAGTCGGTTATTGCGCGAATTAGCACCGGATAAAGAATATCTCGACAAGTTAATGAAGAATCCGAATATTAAATGCAAACATAAAACCGACGATGACGGCGATAACAACAACATTATCGAACGGATAGAGGAGACTATCGAGTATTTGAATTCGAGACAAGAGTTTTGGAGGCAGCAATTACCAACGCATTTAAAATAAATCGCAATACAGATTAAGATTCATATCGGTTTGGAATTGTTAGGTTGAGGAATTTCGGTAAACACTCATCAAGAGTTGGTTGTACTCTTTTTTCCTGATTATCAAGATAAGTTTGGCGCCATTACAATTAGCGATAACGTATCAATTTCGGATAATTATAGGCTTATATTTAGGCGCTTCTGATAGCTGGATGACTTTCTCGATTTCTAAACTACAATAATTAAATTTTTAATTATTTTGCGTCGAATTTTTAAGTAAAAGTCCATTACTTTTACTTAAAAAAAAAATAGAAGTAATAATAGTAATAATTCAAATGGAAACTAGTTTAAAGGAATTTTGTAATTAAATATCCATGTAGTTTAAAGTTATGGTATAATTATTTTTAATGTTTAAATATATAATATTTATTAAGAATTTATAAACAAATTCTTGTAATAATTGAACAACAATTAGGAGTGTTGTAATAAAAATTATTCCATTTAATGATCGTTTATCGATAATTCCTGGCTATAATTCGACAAATTTCCCATCCAATTCGTCAATTGTAACGAAAAGACTATCGAGTGGGACGAACAACATTCAACATTTCCCCATTCACGGGTCCTCTAGGTGTTTGTAGACGTCCACCGTCGTTGTCGTCGCCGTCGTCGCCGCTATATCAGTTCAGTTGAAGTCTAGCACTCATCGTCGCCGCACCAACTCGAATAACGTCCATGATCGCAACCAGTGCAGTTTTACTGATTATTTTTTAATTAAAATAATGTTAGTACAAAATGAAACCGGTGGTAATTTGCCACGGCAATTACAACAACAGCAACAACAACGGCCATCGGCCATTCGGGATTCTCCAATACTGGCAAGAGTTGAGCGGGTTTTGTTGAGACACGAGACAAGTTTGAACCGGGATGGGGTGAACTTCCAAAGGGCCGCTTACACGCAGGTAAGATTACCAATTGTAACAAAGCAATTTAATCAAGGCTATTAATGAATATTGATGGAAATTATCGCAAATACAACAAGAATTGTGATTGTTGAAAGTTCGGAAAAAGGTCAGATTTCTATCAACAATTCCAGTTAATAATAAATCGTAAATTATAACAGATGTTTAATATTTGTAAATATAACAAGAAAAATTAAGTGAAATTGTTGAATAGTACAAGTAATAATAACGGAACCTCCTCAGTCTTCCGTGAATAACAACAACGAGTTCATCGAGTGAAACTACACCGTTTACTTCTCCATGTCTTTCATTTTTCGAAATACAAAATAAAACAAGAATTAAATTATAGAAAGGCAAATATACGCACATACGCATCCTTGGGGAACTCTTCAAATTTGAATTATTAATAACAAACTTCACCCCAACTTTCTTGCTATTCCCTTATAAATAAATAAATAAATAAATAAATAGAAGAAAACCAACAAAAATTTTAGAGCACGCTAATCTCGTTGATCCTATCTGTTTTATCAGAGCATAAAACCAGGTGGAGAAATCGTGTAAATATTACCACATTATAAATAATAACAAGCCATAAATCTCACAGAAGTGACCAAAATCTCACTTTAAACAATTCGAAAACTAGACGATTTACTGCAAGTGTATGAAAATTTGCGTGTTTCTATTCTAATAAAATAATACAAGTAGAAATTGGTGTTCTTGATAATCAACGGACGGTATAATTGGATTATTGTAAAAGAAACTGGCCTAGTTTCGATGAATTTCCATCGAAAAATTCGTTTAGTTGAGCCAGGGCTAAAAACCTGATACGATTCCAATCAGTGATGGAAATAGAGGCGTAATTGTGTATGCCGACTATTGTCTACCTGTTCGAAAACCAGCTGCTACATAATCAATATCAGGTGTATGTGTACGTAGATTTGACCCATATTGTTGTACACACACACAATTTGAATTTATCATAGAATTTTTCCTATTCGTTATTCTCTAAATTGCCACCGTATGGCATCATTGGATGACATAAGCGAGTGTGTGTATTATTAAATGAATCATCGTTGAAATTCTTAAACACTCAATCAACTCGTTTAACATTTATGAACTGTACAAAGTTGGAGAGGATATTTAAAAAATATTAACGAACATTGAATGAACACGTTGGCCGAAGATCTCTGGATTGATCCAAGACAAAGAACGGCGGAAATTCCACGACAATCCCCCGGGATGATCGTAGATTTTCTCGGGTAAATACTACGGAAATTGCACAAAATTCTCGTATGAATAATTGTTAATAAAAATCGTATAAAAGAGAAATTCTTATTATAATCTAATGATTCATGCGGCTTTATTACAATGCAAGAGAATGTGTGTAAGAATGACAATATTTACACAACGCTTGATTCACGAATCCAGGTCATAAAACATTTGGAAAATCGTTGGAGAACCGAGATTTCTAGACAATTAATAATTCAATAGGTACGTCCCCGTCAATGATTTGAAATTATACGTTCAGGTCAAGATCGATATTGGCCCAACGTCGTCACCACCACCGGCAATCTCCCGATTACGATTCAGATTGTTGATGCGGAAGATGCACCACTTCCATCATATTCCCAGACAGATTAAGTTTTGTCAACAATAACGGCAACAGCGAACAAATAAAACCACAACAAACAAAACCGGGAGAGATTTAGAAAAAAACGATATTAAAGATATCTTTAAAATTTCCATCACGATAACAACACAGACGTCCTGTCATTGTCCTTACACATAAATTCTTCGTTTAAAAATGCAAATTTTGCAATATTACGTGTTGCCAGTGGATTTTATTTATAAAACAATTAATTACCCAACAGTTATAATGAATGATGTTAAATAAAGTTGCATGTTTAATTAGTCGGTGGGTGTCCTTTAACTAATTATAGATTGTGTAATTTTCGTATATTAAAGGTTAAAATCCTTGCCACTTTTAGGAACTACACCAAAATATGATCAGGAACACAAATAAGTTGAGTAATTGGTGAGCAATTGTGGATAAATCCTGCGATTGTACGTTGGCTCGATTCTCCATAATCTCCATCTCTATCTCCAATTTTATATTAGAGATAAACAAGCATTGTAAGAATCAGGGCCGTTACTAGCGTTCAGGCCACTCAGGCATACATTTTTTTTTGAATCTCTTAATTTGTTTTTAAAATTGAATTTTCGGATTTCATTGTTGAATTATCAAAAATAGAAAAATTTCGTAAATTCTACTGGATTTTCAATTTTTAATAATTTGTTTAAAGTAGGTTCGATTTCGATCGGCTATAGCGAAGGGGTCCTTTGAAACAATTAAAATTCCAGTAATGTTTCCGTTATCGTGCAAAACGGGATCTCATTACACCCGAATTTTGTGCAATTCTCTTATCGATGACTCTAAATTGCGCAATAATCAAGATCTAGCTAATTTTAGCTTAGAAAGTGCTTTAATATAAAATTTCCGTCTACGTAGGTGTCGGATATTATACAAATGTTTAATAATTTTCCCCTACGATTACTCTTTCTCTCTATTTATGGCAAAAAAGAATGCCACCGGAAATTGCAATTGTCGTCAATGATCAGTTAGCAATAGCCAATAGGAGTCGTTTTTTTTTGTTCTTTCATTATTAGCCAATTAGTATGCGAAAGAGTTGTTTGGCTTTCCGGCCATCGAAAAGCAAACAAACATTGTAGTTTGCCAAATAAACTAAACAATAAGTTTCGATTCATTTTGTTGTATTTTTGTCTAAATAGTGTACTGTTATCAGAAGGGGAATTTTCGGTAATCAGGCGAAACATGAAAAAAGTAATTTGGGAAATTCCGGTTTCTTTATCATTAATTACCGGAAACGCTACTGTACGATTAGAGACAAATTCTACGAAATCGTTCGATTTCTACTTGTGTCCAATCGATTCGAGTAAAACGAAACGGAAGCTGATAGGACATCGACCACAATAATTCTTATCGACACACACACAAGAAAAAAACCAATAAATCTTATTGTTGAACGAGTAAATGCATCTATTGTTCTAATTTGAATTTCAGTCTCTCCTTTCGTCGAATTTCGGAAAGGAATCAGCACCTGCAATCAAACGCGGCCTGCTATGGCAGCAACGTGATAAACTATTTAGCCGTTGGAAGGAGCGCTATTTCATCTTGACAAAAGATTATCTCTATTGTTTTCGGCGCGCTAGTGGTAATGATCGTATCACAGAAATGGGACAATTCCTATTTAAAATCAAATTAATCGATATTGAACGTATCGAATGGGAGAATAAGAAGACATACAGTACGATCGGTTTAATCATCGGACATGATGGTAAAATCTATTTGCGATCAACTGACGGCCTAGAAGATTGGTACGAATTGATTGAAGAATGCATGATTACTAGTAAGGAGCGTCGACGAACTTTACGCCATTCCCATGATGGTAAAGTTAATAAAGATAACAATAACGGGAAGGAAGTGTTGAGTGATTGGTTAGCTGCACATCACAAATTATGTAAGACACCAACTCAATTATTAATTAATTATTGATTTTTTAATTGTTTCTTAAAACAGCGATGAAGCAAACACCGAATAGTACAGTGAGTACTCGACAGGAGTGTGTAAAACGGCGCGAATGGACCTCAAGGGAACAGGATTGGGAGAATCCAACTTTAGATAACAGATTATCACGTAAGTTTGATAATGGGAAAATATCTAAATCAGTGATTAATAAAATTTCCTATTTCGCTTCTAATATGCACGCTGCACTTTTATTTAATCTTTTATTTTTATTTTTCTTTTCTTTTTTCTGTTTGTTTTCTGTTAGGCGAAAAATTTACCACAAAAACATTGAAACGGTGGCGGCATCGTCCGTTCTCATTTAAAAAGCAAAGAAGTAAGTAATTTTGAAAATACAATTAGGATAAGTTTTATTGACGGATATATATCCGACAAGAAAAAATACGAAACTTATATGTCGAGTTATTTTGTGGGTACAACGACATCTTGCTTAGATGTCGTAGTTTTGTTCAGCCACTTAAAATACATTAACAAATATTAAATTTACTAAAATATGAAACAACAACAACACTACAAATTCGAGGTAAAATACCGTTGTACACCCTGTAATTAAGAATCCATAATCGTTAGTAGCTCAAATTGGTCTGAAAACTGACAGTAGAGAATTTGCAAACTCGCTCTGAAAATAATCGATGAAACTCATCCTGAAAGTGTGGGATTTTCCGGAATATTTCCCCGAACGGAATTAGGAATTACGTGAATCTCTCGAAATAAAATTAGAGAATTGTAAGCAAAAACTAACAACATAATGGGCGATATGTGAAAGTGTTTTAAAAATAACAACACGAAAGGAGAGAACAAAATGGAAACTTTCAGTTAATTCCTTATAAAATACACAGCTTGTCGGTCAATCAACTTCGCAATTCTTGTCATTTTATTATTATTTTGAAAAAATTATAATTGATCTTATTAAAGTAGCGTTGACATTTTTCGAACAACAACTTTCTTTATCAAACAAGTTGTTATTATCAATTCAATTTCTGAAATAATTGATAAGAAAAGACGCAAACTTGTTATTAATTAGTTTTAAAGTTTTTTGATTTTGTTCGATGTGCATTTTTATAATTTAATAGCAATTGCCAACTTTCTAAAATGATCAATAGCTTGAAATTATTTGAAGTTTTCTATTTTATTAAATGAAATAATACTGGAGTATACAGGCTAAGTTAATTTCCATCGTACACTTTTAATATTCCATCGTCTTGGCTCCCCCTGTATAACTGTAAATTTTGCAATTATTTAATAATCAAGCTCGACAAAATTATTGCAAATTAAGCGAAACAGTTAATTATGTTGTGTAATTCGAGTACAAACTTGGAAAAATTGCTGTTGGAGAGAAAGCAAATTTGTACGAGTACAGTGCACTCGACTCAACTCGCGAATCAACTCTGAATCTGATAGTTCTTCTAACGCTTAGTTAACACTTTTTTTTGTGTACTTACAACAGATTAGATTTCCAACAAATTCGACATTGATTTGAATTTCTGTCTCTTCCAGTCCTCACCGACATTGATATCAACACATACGATGATAGCACGTTGGAAACACAACCATCAATAACATCGTACCGTCTAAATCAGGATGTATTGTGTATACAGCCATCCTCGTTACGTGGTTCGTTTCGATCAACTAGAGACACATCTAGTCCAACAAGAAGAATAACCACAACTGCGAACACGAATGATATGCAATTTATACGTTTTCGAGGTAGTTTCAATTTAAATTTGATTAATTAAAATCGAAATTAATATTTGTATATGTTGTAGAACGTTCATATAGTGATATCCAACGTGATGATCGTCGACCATGGCGTAATAATGGTGTATTATTATCGTTAATGAATCCAAGGAAGTTCAATTGAAGATGTCTGAATGGATTCGATTTTGAATGCTAGTCATGATAATTGTTTTAAATAATTAATTAATCAACTAAAATTAACCCTTCTTACATATATTTATTGATTATTAATAGAATTATCTTATCAAATAGCCGGAACGAGATAATTGTGGTACCAAAGATACACGTTAACAGCAATAATTGGCGTCACAATATTGATAATAAAATAGAAGAAAAATCGACAATCTTAGTGATATAAGTTGATTGATATTGTATGAGCCCTTTTTAATTATTTACAATTAAAATTAGAAAAAAGCAATTTCGTATTATTCTATACTCAATCCAAACGAATTTAATCAACTTGACTCTATTCGATTCGTTTAAATACAACGAATAATCGACCGACTGTATATCGTCGGTCTATTGAAGGAATGACGCGTTCCTTCGTCGCCTAGCAACATTGTTGTCAAGCAATCGAGCGCATGGAGATTTAAGGCCTTTGCGTTTTCGTAAAGGGCCTCAATACGATCCTTATTAAGGATTTCCCACAAAATCAAGAACACACACATAGATCATACGCACGACAAGCGGGACGAAACGAAAAAAACGCTATAAGAAACCGGTAAAAACAACAAATCAACCTGTCTATCAATCAAATCGTTTTAGTTTACAAACAATAAAATATGATTTTAATCGAAATAGTTGGTGACAATATCGAAATCGAGTGATTTTTAAATATTTTTGTTATTAATAAACGATATGATTGGGGTGTTCGTTATGGTGGTTTGAATTTAAAACAAACATTAATGGAATCGTTCAACTCGCATTATCTATTTTTTATGGACAATGAGAATATTTCAAGCGAACAAAGGTATGTTATTAACAATAATCGATAATTAATTGATAATAGATGAAGTTTTCCACAAAAATAACGTGTGGGTGCACAGGCCACGATTCAAATTTGGCGCCATTCAACCACCTCTATCCAAAACAACTGCAACTAAGTAGTTCATATACTCGCTACTAGATGCCCGGAGTTTGATTTAAATTATATTTATTTTAATTTGCGAATATTTCGAATTACGGCGGTATAATTTGATTTAGTGTCATATTTTGTGGTATATTTCGGTTAGAATTGTCGATTTATTTGGTTAATTTTGGAAATTTTAGCGTTTATCGATGTGGTAATCCGTTGTGTTGGCGCTAGATGGCGTATACTGGCCTATTGGATTCGTTGAATTTATCAATTGGGAAGATGGTGGATCATGTACAATCGCTCATCGTTGGTTTCTGTTATTTTGTAGATTGTCGGATGAATGTGGTTGTTTTATTTCGAAATTGTTTGATTATATTTTGGAAATTATGATTTTTTGGTGTAGTTCTGGTAGATGACGGTGATGATGATGAAGGGATGCTGACAGGTGCATGTCAATGTTTTGTCCCTAACCTTGAATTGGACCAATCAGATTCAAGTAAAATACGACATACAACCAATCAGATTAGTTTATAATACGCCAGGGTCAACAAATCCTTGTGGTGAAATAGCCGAGTTTTGTGTATGGCGGCCATGTTGAAAACACAACCTTTTTCTTTGCGACGACGTGTGCTATTTTTCTCTCGTTGATTGAATTTTTCACGTGTTAGTTTTGTTGTTTTCTCAATTATTGAAAATTGAATTCGTTTCAATTGATTTCAATTATACAACGAACTGTATTGATTGATTTTTCAAACGTTTAATAATCGTACGGATTTTGAGTTGATTTATATACACGAAAAATTAAGAAAATAGATTTTTTTCTTATATAGTGAGTGTGTTGTGTTTGTTGTTTAGTATATATGGATGTGTTTGTGTTTGTGTAAATGTTTTCAATGTGAGACAAGAGGACCTTGAATAATTTCGTATATTTCTGGCCTTTATTGAAACAAACTTTTCATTTGTTTCCACGGATACCCATCAATATGATCCACATCAATGCAGGTAAGCTCTAAATCACGTTAACATTAATATTGAACAATTGAAATTCGCCCAATGGTGACTATGTTTATCGTTTGCTATGCCGTCGATGTGATGATGAGGTTAGGTTTATAATTCTATAATCTATCCATCTTCTTCTAACTCATATGGATTATAATAAGAAAAAAGTATAAACTATAAACAATTAGATTGTGAGAATTTCTACAGACGCCTAAATTATCGATTTATAATGCGTTTATAATCAAACTCAACAAACATTCCTCTTAAAAAAAACTACAAATACAATTATTAATCCGCACTCATAGCCAGTTTATGTTTTCCACTGGTGACGTAACCGTTTCTATTGAATGAACTAACCTCGAAAATTTAAACACATGATTCTTATCGATAATAGTTTCTTGTCCGCATCTCACACCCCCCGGTACTTTGTATGTATACAAATCTGAAATATAATCCAAACACCTACTGACCGACTGAATTTAAATTATTAAATGAGTCTCATTTTCCTGTATTTTCAATTTAAATTCGATTGTTATTCAAAAGAAAAATTGTCAAGAATTTACGAATATAAGGGTAGGCTCAATTTGATAAATTTTTATTACTATTTTTCAAGTGATAATTGATATCAATTTCACCAACAACAAGTTGAATCTAACTGTATTTTTTTCTGATAAATTTGAAATTTATTATAAAATCGACCTTTGATTTGAATTTATTGTCAAAAATTCTCGTTAATTTTTTTCTGATAATAATTCATACAGTATGTCCGTTCAAAAGTGTACCCTCTCGTATAATTGATTTTCTAAAAAATATATTTATGGTACAAATAACGCAATCATGGGTCAAGTCAAGTTGTCTAGCTGTTTTAGATTTAGTATAAATAATCATTAGTTGGAAAATTCTGGAAATTGGTAGGTTGGTTATAATAACAATAAACATGCAAGATAGGAAAGATCTAAATATTGATTGGTAATTATTTTCATAAAAGCAACACTGATTCTCGCGTTATCTTTTTTATATCAAAAAATTGTACAAAATTTCACAATTAATACATAATATTTGGTAATTTTCAATTAAACGTAGACATGTAGTCCAAATCGATAATTATAGGCAGTCATGGATACGTGTTTACGATACAATTGTGTCAAAATTAGTGTAAAAGCTTTCGAGATAAAAATTTAGTATCGTATTTTGAATTGTTATAAAAATTCTGGATCTATTCCGAAAAGAAAAAAAAAGTTAATACTACCAAGAATTTTATTTAGATCACAAAAAGTTGCCTGGACAACGTCTTACTTTTTTTTTGAAACCGTTGTGTCTTAAAAAATGTATTTGTTTAGAAAAGAATAAAAACAAATCATTGAAATTCCATCCAGTCCTTGTCGTTTCGATTACGCAATGTTTTGTCTTCGATTTGGCCGCTTCTGTATGTTAGTGGTCCAGGCACTTAGAACCTGGATCTGCATTTTATGAAAAAAAAATGTAGAAATATAACCTGAGACTTTGAATAAAAGTTTGCTGTTAAATCTTATTGTCATTGAGAATTATTACGTTTCAAAAACTTTTGGTGGTACTGTAGGTACGTCAAAAACTACGTACCAGGTTTTTCTAAAATTGGCATAAGTACGTATACCTACATAGTTTTTTCTATCCAGTCAGTCTGTAGACAAGCTGAATAATTTCATATAGATGGCTATAAAATCTGATTGATTTCAGAAAATTACGTAAAATTTTCTTTCTGCTAACAGTCTGTATTAAATTTGTTAGCTTGGTTTGAATTCTTAGGAGTAGTTTTCATTTTGTTTACTGTTTACACACGTTATAAATGATGTAAAAGTTATGCAGCGAATTGCATTTGCCAAATTAGTATAGAATTGTGCGTTATTTAACTATTTTATGAAACTATATTGCCTCGATTAGTAATTTATTTTATGTTAATTTTAATAAAATAAAGATGACATCTGTTTAGTGAGTTTAATAACAATAACAGCAATAAGGATAAATCAGAGCGAATGAAGGGTGTAAAATGGAGTGACATTTTTAATTTTCTTATCTTCTGCAAATGGCACATAAGTAATTTAGGCCTTTTATTGGATAAAATTAAGTTGTTGTTGTTGATGTTGATATGAAGGTTTGAATAAATTTTTTTTATGTTAGTTGTTTGGTATTATTTTCATCTCTTTCTCTCCAATTTATATTTCGATTTTTCTATTATTCTGATAAAGGAAATGATGAAACCACACAATTTTAAAATACGGAGAGAGGAAATAACGAATTGAAGTGATGAGGAAAAGAACCACAGATTTCAATTTTCAATAAATTCATACCAAGTTAAACAACAAACAAATTGATTAACACTATAAGATTTTTGCAATAAATGAAATTAGAATAAAAACAAAATAGAAATGTTGGTTAGTGAATAACGACAATAAAAAACGAAAACAACAATAGCAAATTGGAATATTACGAGTATTTCACATACTCGTATAGTTGAAACTAATGAAACATTGCAATTAAAATTATTTTTGTTGTTGTACATTCTATTTGTTGTTGTTGTTGTTGTTGTCGTTCATCATTGTTATAGCTTATTATAAAACAAAGAGTAGGAGAGAGAAACAGTGAGAGTATGTCATTGAATGAGTGATGGTGTAGCGAAAAGCAATAAATTTTGGGTGTGATGGCCTCATGAAATATCCACGTTAGTTGTACTTATAAAAGACACAATGGACCATAGGGTAGGTTAAGGTTTTTTCTTTTGCCATAAAGGAAGTTGTGATTCGTTACACATACACACATGTTGCCAATATTATTATTTTTTTCTGTTTTCTCCTCTATTGAATTTTATTTTTACCAGCACCACCATCTGTACTATGTTGTTTTTAAAAACAAAACAAATATTCTATTTTTAAAAATCTTCGTAAATAAGGGGCACAATTTAAATGGGACATTGTGTATTAATTTTATGCGTGTATGAATAATGATTTCAGTTGGAAAGGTGGTCTTTTTTTCGGTTAATTATGTCATTATTTATCATAGTATTTGTAATGAAAAAAATTGGATATAAACGATAGAAAGATAGAAAAAGATAGATATAGATAAATATTTTATTATTGTCTTGGTAGAATGGTAAAGAAAACAGTTTTAAGATTTGTTCATCCGTAGCGAATTTCACCTGTTACGGACGATATATTAAGATTAAGATATGAAAATGTTGGTTACTGTTATGTTTGTGTATATCTGTGACATCTACACAAATAGAGACATTTCGTTTACTTTTATTTTTTTTTGTCGATAAAATCATAACAAAGTTCAACACTATTCAAACAAAATTTTTAAGTTTAATAAATTTTAAATCGTTCCATTTATTGGATCTATATAAGGTAGAAATTCTTGAACAATCTAACTTTGTCTATCGTCTACTTCTATAAAAGTTTGCATATTTCATGGGCGTCGTCTTCAACATTATTGTTTGTCTTGTTGTATTGGTGCGCGTGCCATGTCGCGTGCTTTTACTCTTAAACTCGCCCATAAAGAATCGTAGTTGATGCTAATTTTTTACCTCTAAGGTATATACTTAAATAGTTGTACACCTTCATTTTTATATATTGTATTTTGTTATTGTTGTTATCATTGTTATTGTGTAATGATTTGGTAGACGCTAGACGTTTTATCTATTTACCTAATTCATCTATTGTTATTATTTTTTATTTTTTCTCAATATTATTACAAAAGAGACAAATATCTATCCATCTATAAGAGAGTATTGTTAATTCTTGACCTTGTGCGGTCTTTCACCGACACTGTTGTTATCCTGCATGTTGTTGATTTTTTTTTATAATTTTATTTAGCTCTTGATAAAATGTATGTATATGTATAGAAAAATTTAATGTTGCAGAATAATAAGTAAGAAAAAGATAGATTATTATCAAAATAACGACACCATTACTAATGTTGTCTTTTTTCGCTCGTAAAATAAATAATTAAAATGGAGGAAAAAATTTCTACTATTAGATAATAAGGATAGATCTGAAATAAAAATAGATGTAATCAAAGTATATCTACTTCAGTTACAGATTACAGATTAAAAAAATCGTTATAGAGATATATTTACGCAGATCCACGATATCTATAAATACAGGAATCAAGTTTACTTTTTCCACACAAATATACCAAGTGTTTCATCTAAATGTTTCTAGTTACTATCGCCATTTGGAAAATGTTTTAAGGATTTATAGGGGAATCCCTAAGAAATTGATCAATTGCTCAATTTTTGTATTGTATTGAGAACTTATTCATTTATCTTGAAGAGCAAATTTTCACATTTTCTATGGTGCAGTGATGAAAAAAAAAACTAATTCGAAAGATCGTTCTTGATAATTTTACGTGCATATTTGACTAATTTCCCAATAAGCTAATTAGTTGTAATTTTGCTAACTGAAATATCCCATAAATTAATAGGATCGCTTATAAAAACTAGGAATTTTTAGAAGGAATAGGCGAGATGTATGGTTTGTCTATCTTCAATTCAGTAAACTTGTCTTTATTTATAAAACTAACAGCTTTTGAAACGAATAATTTAATTTTTAATTAATTATATTTATAATTAATGGAAAAACTAACTGTTCTAGTTTTTATCTATTCATTTTTTTTTTGTTTGTTTAGAATGGAATCGTTTTAAAGTACACTTTAGGTATTCTTTTCTAGAATTTATATGGTTTTAATCTTTAAATACTGTAATACTGACAATAAGTTGGTAGTTATTATAAGGTTTTCTGTAGCTGCTTTTTCTCTTTTTGTTTTTGTAGTAATTGTACGTATTTTGTACATATTTACTAACTTGTCTATATTATTATGCGGTTCTTCTATAAAATTACTCAGAAAAGATGGGGTCGACAATTGAGACAAGTGGGATAATTAACTTTGTCTTCTTCAATTCTTAGTTTAATATAAATTATTTAATTAAGTCAAATTTTCTTTCAACTTTATATATAATTTTGTGTATCGCCGAAAGCAATACCAAATATTGAAGATGGTATTTTTTCAGAATTTATTCAATATCATTGATTTATGAATAAAACAGTAATACATCCCTAAAGCAATCATTTATATAAATTTCAATAACCTTTATGTTTTCTCGATTTTTTTTCCGGTTTGATCAAAAAATCTCTTCAATTTTATCCTCTTTTTATTTTATTCTAAGGATTAAATTTAATTTGTATGGTTTCGCAGCTCTCCAGTCCTAGTTGGTCGTAATTGCATTACCTATTCTATAGGATAAAATTGTTGCCATGAATGACACTGATTATAAATTAAAGTTCATTTAAAGACCACTCGTATATACAGTATGTTTCATTTAAATTGATATTATTTATAGTTATGGTAAATTTGGATCTAACACGTTTAGGATGCTATCTGTTAATCATTGGGAAATTAAAATATTTCTAATAAATATGCAGTATTACATTTAGTAATAAGAGGATAATTTTATATAAATTAGAAAAATTGTAGATTGAGGTTAATTTTTCTTTTAAAACTGAACATAAACGATTTATTTTCTTTTGATGTTTATGCCAAATAGTACCTGTGGGCGATGCAGTTGAATGCACTCACTAAAATGATGTTTCTATAAAAAAAATTATGCTTAGATCGGCGAAAATTTCGGACTTTCATCTATTCTAAATTAAATGAAAATGTCGGTTTAAATAATAGAAAAGAAATTGAATCGATTTTTCATTAACAACAATCTTACAATTGTATATTATTTTATACGTTCATTGACTTTCAATTTTATTTGAATATTTTCCTATTGTTATTCTATTATTATTATTATTATTATGAATTTTATGTTTATGACCTATAATAAATAATAATTAGTTTGAAAAATCGTAAATTTGTAGCAAATTTTAAGGTAAATTTCCTTAGATTATTTTATCAATTTCCTAAATGTTGCTTTCTTGTTTTTCATGTTTTTCCTCTCAATGTTATAACGAAACAATTTTCTTCTCTATTGAGGTCATTGTTGATGACATTTCCACTAAAGGATATCCTATTGAGAAAATTGCAATATTAAGTTGTTTTATCCCCTACAGAGTATGAACAGGATTTTATACATTTTGTTATACATGATGAAGGGCGAGATTATTATTTTTATACCACAAATTTTCATTTAAGTTTTCCTTGAATTTCTCTTATCAAGGATAAATTTGTTTTAATCAATTATTGATGATAATTTAACAATATTTAAAAAAAAACAATAATTTTGCAATTTTCCTCGTATTGTTTATAATTTTTAGGTTAATAGGACAAGTATAGGTGGATTTTAAAATTAACTGTATCGACTAAAAATTACTTGATAACCTGTATTTGACAAAAAATAAAGATAAATAAATAACTAAAATAAATAAAAATAGTATGTACCATTGGAATAAAGCCAATTCTAGGGGATTATATACAAAAAAATTCAACTTTTGATTTCTAAATAAAACATAAGATTGTTAAACGTTACGCCACTGTGTTGGATTAAATAAAGTAAGTTTTTTTCTTTTTTAATATTAATAAATCTTAATTAAAATATCACTTTTTTCTGCGATAATTTTTCCTTTCTTTACGGTCATTGCCTTTATGTTTTTAACACAGAAAGAAATAAAACACTGTTGATAAAGTCTTACATTATTTTTTTAATAATTCGTCAATTTTTTTTTCGTCTTTTAATAAATCCTCTGAAGGATCGTAGCTTATTATAAGAAGTGTCATGCTGTAAACATATTTTCTACAGATATTCAATATTTGGGCTTTCGATTACATGTTTATAGTTGTTTTTCATTATAGTGGCGGTTGTTGTGTGTTGATCATATTGTTTCATCCTCCAATATTCGTTGTAAATCCCAGAAGATGGGGTATAATTTTGATTTATTGGAGGCGTTATTGGATTGTAATTAGATTTATAAAGTTTTTCTATGTATTGTTATTTATTGGGAAATATTCGATATTTACATTATTCTATTGAACAAGACCGATTGAAGTTTAATCGTATTGATAATTGGAAATCAGATCCCTTGACCTAACTTGATTAACTTGCCAGTAACTGCGTTGTTTTTTTTTTTGCAAATTTCAATTTTATAAATTAGAATTGCTAATGGGGTGATAGAAAGCGAAATTTTGGCAGCATCAAGTTCAAGTGTATTTTTCCAACATAAAAATAATATGGAAAATTGTATTGCATATAAAACTGGAGCAATATCATTAAAGCAGGTCATGTGAAAAGAGTGAAAGTCATTGTCATCTTGTTCATATACTCTCTACCACAGCTATTATTGCGCAGTACTATCAAAAGCTCTCACTCTTACTAATAATTTTACCATTGATGATTACATAATAACCTGTATGCTTTATTTAGTGAATAAATTTTCACTTTTTAGTAAATATTTCCCTATTACTCTGTATCCAACAAAATTCCTATTCAAGTCGGATTCTTTGCAATAAAATATTCATTAAAATCGTTAAAAATTTAATCGAAAATTTTGACGTAGGTTAATTGGAAATAATACAATTAGTATACAAATATAGAGAAAGATAGAAAGTAGTGTATAGTTGAAAGTAAGAGTGTTGAAAATAGATTTTCTATGTGGTGATGTCGCTTGAAATAATTTGGCAAACAGCCATTATTGTGAAATGATCACCATAATAATAATTTTCTGTTGTGTATTTTTTTGCTAACTAATCACAAATTTTCTATTGTTTTACCTATATTGAAATACATAAAAAATAAATGACATCAGTCACAATTTATTTATTTATTTATTTATAATTTTATCTACGTATATAAATAATAAATAGAAGTTGATGCTTGTCTCTATTTGTGTCCGGTCTGATGCAAAATTTCCAGGGAATCGTTGTAAATACATTTAAAAAAAAAGCTAAAAAGCAAAAATTGTAAGTATTTGTATTTTAATCAAATACACCGAGAGTAATTTAATTTTATTAAAATTTTAATTTACGGATGTTTATTGCAAATTCAGTTTTTTCAACGATGTTTTTGAATAATTTTTTAAAAATACATGTAGGAAAATTGTAAATAAATGGTGATTAGATTTTATCATTGTCGTTACAGTACAAGAACCTATAAAAGGTCAATAGAACACACAGGTATACGTGGAAAAACAAAATAAAATAATAATAATAATCATAATGTAAAAAAAACAATTTACAATAACAAATTTCCTTGAATTACTTTTTGCAAATCAAATTAGAAGGTAGCAGAAGGTGCGTTTTGGTCATTTATTTACAATAAATAGAGGAGAATAATCAACTATTTAAGTATCTAATTGCTGTTTTTAGAAATTATAAAATCATAATTTTAACTATTTCAAATCAAATAGTTGGAAGAGTATCATTTAGAAAAATTACTTGCAATTTATTTGCCACAATTTTTTGCACAGCCGCCATTATTTTTCTAATTTAATTATTTTCAATGATTATAAATCAAGATTTAAATGAAGATATAGTATAATATTAGCTATGATTAGAACAGATCTTTATTAAGGAAGTTTTTATTTAATAAAAGCTTTCCATTAGTTTTATTGAGCGTCTTATATAAAATTTTAGGGGTTTTTAAAATTTATTTTATTTGTAATGTCAAAACGATCAATTCGAATTTCTTGACGTATAAAATTTCGAATTTCTCCTGCCACAACTATTTCACTCAAGTAGAGTCTTGATGGTTTATTATACTCAAGATTGAACTATACACTCTAATTGGAGCCTAAGGTTACGAAGAACAATCGGTTTATGCGACATTCATAAAGGGAAAAAACAATTCCTCTGAACTTTTTATATCGATAGCCTCTCTAGCTCTCAGCGTGGTTTATTGTGGGGAGAAAAATGAAAATCGTCATCGAATACGCCACGTAATCCAAATCTTAAATTTCAAACTATCAAATTTCCTAAATTCGAAATATTTTGTTCATTGAAATTGCCTGTAATTTGTACAAAATTGTTCAATAATTAATAATTTTCTAACCAAACAGAGCCCAAATTAGTTGTGCTAAAATTAATAAGAATGAATGTTTATAATTTATTAAGCCGCTATAGTTAGTGTGGTTGATTTAACAAAAACTGATTTTAATAGAAGTTTATTACAAAATTATTACATTCATTCAAATATATTGAAAATTTCATCTTTTGTGTGGTGAAAGCAAATTTAATTACTAGCAGTCCACCACCTTCCTCTTTTCTTTCTCTCTTAATTTTATATTGTTATGAAAGCCTTTAAACAATAATCCTTAATGAACTTGAAAATATTTGAAATTCTATATAGAATTTGGAATATGGAAATTATGATTTAAAATGAGTAACAACAATTCAACATCGAACAACAATAATAACTAATAATATTGACCAAAAAACATAACAGAAACCTTATACGATGATAACAATGACAATATTTTTGATATGTTCAAAACAATGTCATTTTAAATATACCATGTCCAACTAAATAACATCTTCCGCTACACGTTATGAATTCGTATTTACTTCAATAAAAATATTTGTTCTATGTATGTTTTTAGGCAATGATTTTAATCAATTTCTGATTTTAACAGTTCGATTTTTTTTTGTTTTTTGACAGGTTGGTTAATGTGTCTGGTATTAAATTTTAATAAATCATCATAAGATTCTGTTGTTGTTTTTTAATGTTTAATCATCTTAATCGTCATCATTACTATGATTATTTGCAATTCTACAGTTTGAACGATCGGTGGAGAATGAGATGAAGATCACGTCAGTTACAAATTTAGCTACACACACAAATACACAGATTTAAAAAATAAAAAAACACAATACAAAAGAAATTTATTCGAATTGAACTGTATTTGGAAATAGTTATTTAAACGTTGCCAACCTTCACCTGATTTTCCCCCCTGTTGCTGTAGTAGTAGTAGTAGGTATACTAAACATTTATTTTATTTTTATGAAAGAACAAAAAATGGTAAAAATCTGTGCAATATTGCGGTATTTATTCAATATAATCAAGATAATGTCATTTATTTTTAAGGTTATAATTTTGTAACCTTTTTTCGGATGTATAGCAAAAGTTTTGAAATATATACGTATATAGTTGTTCAATTCTAATTAACTCAACTGACAGGTGTGAATTATTTTAGTCTTGTAATGATCATCATTTTGTATTTTTCTAGAGCATCATAATTTGTTTTTTCGCTAGTGCTGTTGTTGTTGTTGTTTGGTGCTTGCGCGCAAACGATACGGGGCCCTCTACCGGTGCGCTATCAATCCTAACAGAAATTCTACAGCAGTTTACTTGAGACTGTCGTCCTAGTATTTTTGGTATCCGAAGTGTTCGTGTGTGGATTTCTTATAAAAAAATCTATTTTAAATTTTGCATCATTTCTTAATTAATTAAATAATTAAATCAAACAAATATTATAAAAAGTGCGATAATTAGCAAATTATAGTGTTTTAAATAGTGTTTTTTTCTAATAGTAATTGTTTAAAAAATGCAGTTTATTTTAAAATAATTCTCTAAAATCCATAAAATGGTAATTGAATCACGTTTCATCTAAAATCTATATATGTAAATGTATTGTTTGCACCTGTATGCAGTTTAGAATTAAATTCACCCCCTGATTCCATTGGAAACACGTGTTATCCCTATTTGTTCAACAATAAATTACCTTTTTTAATTTCAAAAATCACGAAAATAATCAAATTAAGGCACCATTATTACGTCAGATTTGCCCACAGATACGAGAGAAAAAAATCAATGATTTAGAATCTTGATAGTTTTACGCATTTCTATCTCACTAATATACCTTTTTGTGTGTTTGTTGTCATTGCGAAATTTTGGCACTAATGATATTGACGACAACAATAATAATAATGACGACAGTTGGTTTTTCTGAATCAATAATAATATTGAATATCCTTTAAAAAAATACACATTTTTGAATATTAATAAGTACGTGTTTTTTTTTTGTGTTTAAATTACTAGTAATGGTTAGGTCAGTTTTATTTTTGTTTTCTTCACTTGTGATATTTTTTTAATTATTATCAATGATTTGAAAAAAAAAACTTTATATTTTCACGAAATGCTCCACTTTCGTTGTCGTCTGTTAACTTTTATTTTTATATTAATTCACACATCCTTGAACTAATAAACTTAATATTGAACCAAATTATTATAAATATTTGCTTTTTTATGTTGCTGAAACGAGAAGGTGTTAAACAATACATTGCGTGTAGTTCTTATCATCACTACCATCACCATCATCATTGTGATCGTGATCACCACACTATCATCAAGGTTTTCCAATTTTAGTGTTTCTAACATACATCATTACAACCTGCTAGTTAAAGGGTTCCACCAAGCAGAAATTTGTCGTGTGGACGTGTGTTATTTCTATATTATACCACATAGAGTAGAATATGTGTTCTATATGTTTATTGTGTATTTGTGTTCTCTCTATATTCTCCACCGGATGTATATAAATCAAATAAAATTGATAAACAAGCACTGAACAAGTGAAAAAAATAATAATGTGACTATGTTCTGTCGTTAATTTTTTGCTGTTGTAAATTACTTATAATTGATTAGGAATTAACAATTAAACTAATGTAGAAAACTCCAATTTAAATTAATATAGTAAAGCTTCAATAATAAATTGGTGTCTATGTGTGATAAATTTATAAATATTCAAGCTGTTTTACACGCAAAGTAAAGAAGGGCCCGGGGACGGCCCACGGGCCCCTATAGAATTATTCAATCAAGATTACCATAGTATAGAAACGGCAGCGGCGGCGGCGGCGGCAGCAGCAGCAGCAAATGGTGGTCCAGGCTTATTTCTTGGCTCATTAGATCGTGCTGATTATTTGCCGCCGCCACAAGCTGCCTCATCACCACCTGCCGATGTTGCACATATGTCAATTGGATTTGTTGAAAATGCCGGGTGAGTCTCATCATCAACACCATCTATAGTATTTCCACTTTAAATGCCCACCCCAAATCCTTTATGGAGACTCATCAACTGTGGGATTCTCTAACTTTTTGACGATTGGTTACTATGACAACACTTCTATTATTCCCTCTCTACAATTCCGTCATATGTATTTAAAAGAGTCTTATCAGTATCTAGCGTTTACAAAAAGTTAGAGAATACTTTTTTTAAGATTTATAGGCTAGTCTTTGGAGAATATTTTTACAAATTTTCATCACCTTTAATCAAAAACACTTAATTTCCTGCTTCTAAATAAGAGCAATAATCATGTTTTTGAAAAATTTTACTCTTGAGACTACTCTTAAAAGTTCTTTCGGGGTCTAGTAAGGTTAAAATATTTTACAATTGATAATAAATAACAATAAGTAATAAAGGATTTGTTGATTAAATTATTAATGTCGAATCATTAATTTTCTTGTATGCTTTTATTCATATATAACAATAATAATAATGATGATTATATGCAATTCATCAATCTATTCTTTAGTTTGTTTTTAGTTGGTAGGTTGTGTAAAACGACATGAGCATGCATTTTAATTTTGATTTTAATCGATTCCATTACTTGTTTAATTGATTTTTTCCTCGGGTCTTCTTTTTCTTTATTACTTGTTGTATTGAAACGTTTTGAATAGGTGTTAAACTATTACTCCATTCTATACTATAATAATTAGGTTTACAAATCGTTTTTTTACTCTACTTTTAGTCATTAACTTTTAACACTGTTAAAAGCTACCCCATTATTATTGTGCCAGTAATTTAATAAAGGTTTAGGTCAGTTTAAACAATACACAGGTCAAGTTGGAGATTAAAAATTCGATGATATCTATTTTTTTTTTTGTTGAGAAAAGTGAAAGAAGGAGGGTTCTGTAGCTAAATTTCAAGCCTTTCAGGTTTTAAATTATTGAATTCTAAACTAGATAGTTGTTATGACGATTCATGAGATTTAAGTATTTGTAGGACAATCTGTGGAGAATATTTTGACAAAAGGAGCTCATTTAGGAACTATTCAGCTCAACGTGAAACAGCCTGTATAATCTATTATCGATATAACCTCATATAAGTAACAATCGAAGGAAAATCATTCAACCATAAATCGTGTTTATTAACTTCATTTACTTTTAATATAATTTAAATGATGTATGTGGTAATATCCTTACTCCATCAGATATTTTCGATAAATTAAAAAGGTTTTTTTCCTATTGGTTTTCGCGATTAACTATACAACACCTATCTGATATTATCATGTTGTCTTAATTTGTCAAACATACTTGTTAATTATTGAAGTGGAACAAGAAAAATGTTGATTATTTTCATCAAATTTTCTATAACAATTCAAGCATGAACATGATTTGAATATGTTGTTGTATCTGTGTCTTACATACATGTCAACTGCATGTTGAAAATGTTGTAAAACAACGATAATAAATCAACAATTACCATGAAAAGGATAAAATTTCAATGGAAATTTTAATTGTTATTCTCTTAGATATTTTTAATGAATTTGTCGTTTTTTTTTTATTGTTGGAAAAAGTCTAATTGTTCAACAGAGAAATGGTTGTAGTATGGTTAACATGCAAGAATTGACCATGCAAAATTGAAGGAGATTGGTTGGAAATGTTGAATTTCCAAGGCTATCTATCTTATTACACCCAAAAAACATTCTATTGTTAAAAGTTTAGAAGCAAAAGACGAAGAAGAAGATTACAACAAAACCACTTTAGATTCGACTATATTTAAGATTATAACAAATTGAAAAACGTACTAGAAACAGGAAAGAATCAATCACTAATATTGCAATAAACTTCTGTATGATTAAAATATCTTGAAATCTGTCATCAATTTTTGCCATTTCAAATATAACAACCAATTAAGTGATAATGAGGTTTAATAATCCAACTGACAGCATAATACTCTTATCAATAGTGCAAAAAACGATACTTATGATAATAATTATTATAGAGATTTTATTGTCACGATACGAATTTTGAAAATATCTTTTCTTTAAAGTCAATTTGACCAATTTCGGTTAGATCGACTAAAATTTGCAAAAATACCAACATTTGTTATTGATTAGAGGAAAGAAAGAATAATTGGTTAGATTCGTTTGATTCGAAAAATTTATTCCATGTAATGCTCTGCTGATTTTTATTGTATAATGAAGAATATTACCAAGGTTGTGATTCTATACAGTTTAATGATTTATTAGATTCGTCTTCTTCTTTTATATCTGCATTTTTTGTCCATTAACGTCAATTCAATGCAATTCGTTTGGTTATTTTCACAAGACTGAATCAAATTCAAAAACGTAAAAAAATACGAATTATCATCTCATAAAATGGCTGCTAGAGTAGACTTATGGCTTTTGTTGCCATGTGAAAAGTCTTGATCAATTATTATTATTTATGCGATTATTGTTATTTTTGTACGAACAATTAAAATATGTCATTTATTTCTTGTTGAATATTGTGTCGAGTTTTTGTTAGGAAAAAATCGTTTAGACTGCATTTTTGCAACTTACTACTTACCTGGTTCGGTGGGTTATTGTCCCATAAAAAATGCGACCTTCTAACTATTAGAAAAAAGAACTTTATACTTTCTTAAAAGATTTCTGAATCACACTGGCAATGTGCCTCTCATACACAGACTAATTTTATCTTTTTCGAATTTACTTTCTTTAAAAATTCAAATATTGAAAATCATTATTATTTATAACAAATAATAATTGCACTTTTTGTGTCCAATTGATTTATTCAAAAGTATAATTTTATTTTGCATTGTAAATCATACATAAAAGTGGCAATAATAGCTGTTAAAACAACAGTAATAGTAGCTAAACTTTTAATCTAAAAATAAATATTTCATTGTATAGGTCAGGGCATATTCTCGCTTTCTATAATATTGAATATTTGTAATGCATAAGAAAAAAAGAAAGAGATTAATTGTAAATGGTTCTTTTTATTAGATTTATATCCCCATTATTGTTACATTTTTGTGTGGTGTTTGTGTTTTTAAAAGCTCTAAAGATTTATCTATTTTGAGGTCATTCAAAGGATTGATAAGAATTTTGCTGCTTTTAACTGGAAAACAGGCGACAATATCTGGCTACTGTATGTGTAGTTTAATCTTTAAATAAATAAAATTTATTATCAAAAAAAAATACCGTACATCCCAATAATGATGTTTTCTTCATTTCCAGATTAATTTTCTTGTTATTGTCGTTAAATAAATCAAATTATTAATGAATCTACTCTACTATAGCAGATGAATAATCTGCAATCACCACTATGAATGGTCTAATTTAACTCAACTTATTAGGGTAGTTGATTTGTTGTTGTTGTTATTAAATTTTTTACAGCAGGGGTCTTGGATTACAATTTCGTGTGTGGTAAATTTTGAAAGACGGTAACAGCTGCTTGAGATTTTTATAAAAGTTAAGGTATCTAATGCAAGATGATGATGATGGTGGTGATGACGACAACAACAACACAACGTTTGTTGTTTACTGCAACACACATATACATACAGCCTTGGCCTTGACGCGGTGACTGCTCCCTGTTAGTGTGTAGCTCCCTCCACTGAGCCCCCCAAGATGCCCCAGTGGCCCCCAATCCTTACTTTTAGAATCGACACACAACTACTTGTCTAACAACACTAGATACACAGAACCCCACACATATATTCATACGGAAAGACAAAAACAACGACGAATTATTCGACTTTGGATGATTTAAAGAAACGACTCTAGAGATATAGAAATAACTTAAATTTATTTGAAATAGTAACAAAATCGCTACAATTTTGTAAAAATATTTTCGTGAACATTGAACGAAAACAACGTGATGTTTGAATTTAGAAAATTAGACATCTCATAGGTGCACAATCATAATCTATTTTTATTACACTTCTCTATAATTGAATCAAACTATCCACTCAGTTTACTTTATCTCTACCTGGATTAAATATTGAGAGAGAAACGTAGAAAGATAGAATGAGATCTAATTACATTTGTGGTTTCAGTAATCTGAACTTCGTGTAAACTCTTTTGTATCAGTTAGAGAAGGATAGGGGGAAAAAGAAACGTGATTAAATCTGGCATCACCATACATGACACTTTAATTTAATTTTTTTTTTTTTTAGTAAATGGTTTGCAAAATTAGAAATGTTTGCAAAATTTCAACCACAAGGTTTTATTACACGACAAAATTATATGTGTGTACAGATGATTCGACAATATTCGGAGTGTAATTGGATTTTTCAACATAATTTACTATTATTTACTAGAGTATTATCGATAATGCTACGACAAGAGTCTGATTTAAGATATTCATCGGTTAATTTCGCCATTTTAATGGCGAATTTCAGGAGTCTTCAAAAATATCGTTTTTCTTTGTCGGATTTCTATCGATACGCACAATTGTTATAAAAGTTGAAATAATTACGACATATTGACAAATTTGTTGAAAAATGATTGTCCTATTTTTTTTTTGGTTATTATTTTAAGTAAAGTCGGCCGATTTAAAATAGAGGAAGTATATTGAAATTGGGTCATTACACGTGATCTACATATATATTTAAAACAAAAAAAAAAACTAGTAGGTCAAATTGAAAATAAAACTAATTGTAAGTAGTGATAGTGAATTTTCTAACACCGTCACATTTTATTGAAAAATTGTTTTTCGTGGAGAAATTTTGACTATATGTGGGTGGTTTTGTATGTGTTCGGTATAACAAATGAGTTTAAAATTAAGAAACCTGATATAGAAAATTGCTTAATAATAAGACACGAGCTTATACATAAAGAGATACGTAGAAAACATATATTCATGCAAATGTAAAAGCTAATTTTCAATTTTATAATAGTGTTCATATATCAATCCAACACTTTATAAATTTTGTCGCCAGCCAACCATATTTCCTACATTTATTTGCTTATCATTATTCGATTGTTCATTGATTTATTATGATGTAAAGTTTGATGGTTGGTTGAAACAAAAGTTATTATCATTGGTTTCTATTTTTTTCTCATTTTTCGTGTTTATTTCATTTTAATTAGCGTTAAAAATTTTATACTAATTATTATTCATCCATTAAATGAGTACTTACTGTAGATTAAGACATTCTTTTAAAACGACCATTTCGGCTGTAATTAATTAGTTGTTGAAATTTAATTTTAAGGAAACATTGCTACTGGGCTCTCTAATTTTCAAATCAATCGACAAAAATTCGCCTAGAATTAGCTAAATGAGACAGCAACCTAGAAGCTAGTCGGTTTTTAAAGTAATTTCCTTATAACAGTTATACAATTTTTTTTCTTTTCAACGATTACGATTATTAAGTGAAAAAATGATGATTAAAAGTAAAAACAGTTTATTAGTGTGAAGATAATTGTGATGATAATAATAATGATGATTATCATCCTCTGGTTTGTCCCCGATAGAGTGTACTTATCAACAAAATAGAGGAGAGATTCAAGGTTGGCGACGGGCATAAATTGTTGTTGCCTCTTTTGCCACTTGAAGTTTTCATCTCGTCCTCCTGGCTTGATGAAATAAAACAGCTTCAGTCACACATGGCTGCATTAGATGAAATATCTAGGCAATAGAGAGACCGAGGATTTTTTTTTTCATATAAATCTACCTTAATGGTTTTATAATTGATAATAAAAATAATCAACATAGGTGTATTTTTTATTTTATTTTTTCATAGTTATTGTTGATGACAAACGAATTTAGGTTGATTACTCTATATCTGAACAATAATGACAATTTTGAGAAAAATATGTACCATTATGACGGAACACGAGAAGGGAAAATTGTATTTCTACGTGTATGTATGTGTGTAGAATTCCATCACTGTATTAACAGCGTCGGGATGGCGCCTGGCATCATTTATTGTTGCTGTTGTTTTGTTGTCGAACTCTACTATCAAACTGTATCATCTTCTGCATTATCAAAAGATGAAAATTCAAAGTTTTATTTCCATTTCATTTCAATATGGGTGGGTGGTTATTCATTAAAATAAAACAAAAAAATAGTAACAGAAACGGAAATTCTAAGATAAAAGTGGGCATCCTTATTTCCGATTGATAAATTCGCCATTTATCTTGGGAAGAATTTAAAATGTTTCCTATTTTACTTAATTTTCAACATTAAAAATAGCAGTTAATTTTCACATTAATTAAGCATTGTTGGTAAAATTGTTGCAATTTACACAATAACAAAAAAGAAGATAGGTAGTTAGACAAAGAAAAACTTGGCCACTTTTCAAATTATTTTAAGTGAGTCAATTTATTTGCTTTGTTATTTAGTAATGGAATGAGCGCTGTGAAAACTCCTTTTATTTTTCAAACCGAAATGAGAGGGAATTGTTTTCGATTTCATTAATTAAGAAAATAAGAAGCATAAAAAAATAAAATTACCAACAATTTCCAATATACTGCAAATTTTCTTTTATTTGTTCAGTTAATTTCTGTACTCAATATTGACGGTTATTATGTTGATTGAAACTAAATTATACGTTTAGAATTTTAATTTTCTACATTTGATAATTGAAATGTAGATTTTAAGACAGTTACAGAACCGTAATTTAAAATTAGAAAAACAGAACTGCTAAATAGAAGCAACTTACGAATTTTAAGCTAAATTTAGAGTTTCTCGTTTAAAATTTTGCATTCGACAATTCGTAACGATAGAATAATTGTTTTAATATGTTTCCGTTACTGGGTAATTTCGAAAACAAATGTATTATTATTCGTAATTTTGTTATTAAAGATTTGAGATTTAATCTAAGTTTGAATCTATTCCTAATTAGCATTCAGAAAAACATCTGATTTAAGAATTACGAAGCAAACAACCGCTCAAATTAAGCGAAAGCATGTCTTTACACTCAATTAGTCATACTTTTATAAAAAAATACACGGCTGGTTTGAAAATTACTTTGTTATTTTTTCAAATAAAACAATAAAAATTCAGTTAATAGAACCCTATTATGAAAGTATCTATTAACTATGTATAGGTATTCCCACGTTTATATATTTGGGTGTGTACTCACTCTACATATTATTATTGCCTTAAGTAATAATTTTAAGTACAGTTATGCGACAAAATGAATAATGATTTACAGAAGAAAAAAACAATATAGAGGATAATATGTACGTGCTTATGATTGGATAGATAACAATATTGTTAAATATTGTTAGCTGTGTGGTTATCTTCAGGCATATTGTTGTTAGTGATAATGATAATAATATATAGGTGTAGCTAAGGTTATTATTACTATTATAATGGGAGAAAAAACTATATTACAATAAAATAATGCAATTTTTCATTCGTGTTCATTCACACACTTTCTCATTCATCAATTCATTCATTGATTAATTTACTAAAAATATTAAAAAAAATTAATCACTAATTAATTTACTGTTGTTGTCTTGACATAATTTAGATGATGATGTTTGATATTAAAGGAACATGTTGAAGAAACAGATAAGTCGTTAAAATTTGTTCAGTTGTACAACTATAAAAAAAGTGTAGGAGTAACTCTTTAATTATCCAACAACTTTGTGTTTTTGATCTTGCAATACTTTAAAAACAAGTATAACACTCTAGAGAATAAAAATTCTACAAAATTGAAATAACACCTACACAATATAGCGTGTATGAAATTTATATTTTCAATGAACCTTTTTAAAGGTAGAGCGAAACGTAAAAAATTCTAGTCGGTATAGATTCTATTGTAGAAATAATTGAGAATCAAGATGAGATAAATTGACCAGTTCCCTCGGTTACGTCACCATCGTCTTGCCTCTTGACCATGGCCAAATCTTTTAACAACAACTCAACATAGTGGAAGCGTGAACAAAGGAAGTTATATGCGCAATATTGAGTCGATGTTAATTATCGAAATTAATAAATCGTGTAAGAAAATGTACTTATCGACGAAAAACTGAATGAACTGTGAAACTGGTTATTATTATTATTATTATTATTAGTATTGCGGTAGAGTCTGTATTTGTTAAATAGGTATATGGATTAACATCTTTTCACAGACAAACAATAATACTGCCTCCCACGCATCCATCATTACAAGTGCATAATTGCACAAGGTTAGTAGCGACCTTGCACTGTTGACCAAATAAGCCGGCATATACAGGCTGTCTACTTCTTCAACTACCACACATTTATTTAATTTCACCAATTCGTCAATATTTCATATAAATTTTACGGTGTATTAAATCAAAATATGTCACGCCCAATCTCGTTTTGGCCCAGCAACAAGATTGATTGTCCATTCATGGAAATATAAAGATATTGACTGTGACATAAACGCCACTTTTATATTGTACGATTTTGATTTCTGTAAGTATTGAAAGGAATTTAATGATTTTATTGTTTTGTTGTTGTTTCTTATTTGAGGAAGAATTTTTCGCAAGAAAATGATGATGATGATGACGATGGCGGGTTGGTCGGTTGGTTTGTTCGACTTTTTGGGTCTTTGACCGCGATACGTTCCTCTGATGCCGATCATCGAACCTGTATTGTCAACGATACTATTGTACACTTGGTAGTTTTATTTATCAATAATATTCTTTTATAATGTTTGATGAGCAAGAATTAATTAGAAGAGTATAAACTATAAACGATGGGAATTGATTTTTTACGACTACTAAAAGTGTTTTCGTAGAAACTTTTAAATAACATTGGTAACACTATATGTATAAAGTGACCATTTTATAATTAAACGAAATTAATTGCGACAACTTGGCTGTATTTGTGTAATATTGAAGATTACGTGATTCTAATCGGAATGGGTTGATTGTAAATTAAATTTCATCCGGCTAAACTTGTTCTCTAAAAGATCCTAATGTTAAAAGGTTTTGTCGTTCATCAAACTAATTATTATTTATAATAAATTTGGACAAATATACAGGATGTTCAGTATAGTTTCAGGCGGATTTTTATCTACTTTTTTTATAATTACTAATCGATAGTAGTAGTAATAATAATCCAAGTTAAGGTCATAAGGTTTTGCACATTTCGTTACGCTCGTGCACCCGGCCGTTTGCATCTTTCCTTTTTACAATTCACATTATAAGTGTACATAATCATTTAAAACAACTAACAGTTATAATTAACAAGAAATACTTAAAGAATTCACTAGTGTATTGGTCAGTAATTGTATTAATTTTACAACAATTAATATTGAATTTAGACAGATTTATGGGTGTGTTATTATTATATATCAACATACATTGTTAATGTCACTTTTTTATTGACCTCACCCCATGTAGATTACTATACGACTCACTTCCATCTTATTAAGTCGATATGCTGTAATAAAATAAATCTTCAACTGTACGGATTAAAGTGTATTTTAGATTTTCTATGCTGTTTAGATAGGATTTAACAAGAACAACAACAACAACAACATTGAAATCTTGGGGATTCTTCTTGAGACGATCAAGATCTCATTTAGATTAAGAGATTTACTTTCTTAATTTCCAATTAATTGAATGTGAAATCATAAATTGTGATGTTGATATATACCTAAAGGAAACATTTTAAAAATTGGGACCATTCTTTTCGTTCATTCCAATACTGTTTTATTTTGTTGTAAAATGCTCCGCTTCTGTCACTTTCAAAATTAATTTATTCATAAATCAATAAAGGAATATTAGTATTTTATGAGGCTGTATTCTGAAAAACGTCACCATACTCTGTGTCCTATTCTGTTGGTGGTTACGTGATAATTTGATTAGAACACCAACTAAATATACCTACATAAAATTACTAAAATAGTAAATTAGGGACTTTTATTTCGTCATCTGGCGTTGGGTTACTGAACTTCCTATAAGTATTGAACTAGAATATTTGAAAAAGATTCAAGTTCTAAAACGAGTTGAAGAATTTGTAGGAAAATGTCAAGAGCAGGTGAGAATTATGTAAAAAAACTGAGTGTTTTCCAGAATACAACGCACAATGTAGATACGTTTCGTTGATTTCTCTTTCTTTTCTGTTTGTTTTCTTACCAGCCAGTTGAAAGTGAGAGTTTTTTCTCTTCTTTTCCATCTTTTGTAGGTACCGAAATCGAATAACAAACGTTCCATATTTTTTTTGTATGTGGGTTTGGTTGGTGTGTTGCTGTTGTTGGTGTAAATTAGGGTGGTAACTTAATAAGTCTTGACTGAATTTCATTGGAAACGCCTAAATTATCCTTTTACTGTTCTCGTGTAACTACATAACTTTCAACTTTATACTGCTAAATTATCTGTTAAAATAAATATACATACATGGGAGAAAGTTATATCGTTATCATTATTGTAACAATTAACAGTTTTTTTTTCGACTTCTTCTTCGATTCTTTTGATGTAAATTCAATCGAAACATGTTTCATCAAAGAAAAATTGGAAAGAAACATTATTGTACCATCAATGTCAACGATTTTTCGTTATTTTCCAAATAAGGCTTCCCTATTGTATGTCAAATATAGTTTTTTTTTCTTATTTCTTCAAATAACAGATAGATTTTTATAAGATTTCATCAATATATTGTCGTGTTTTTTTTTTTTTTTTTTGTAATAAGTATAAGAACCTCTTACCTTGGGTAGTTCGATAAGTATTGGATTAAAATTGACGAATCTCCCAGCGAGAAAATCAATTTTGATTTCTACCCTCCACTTCATTATAAAAAATTCAAACGAAATCGGTGAAAAAGACGTATTTCAATCCCAAACATACATCGTTGGTATTTAATTTATTTGAAAAGGGAATTGTACGTGTGGTAGTATTGATGGAAAAATTCGAGACGAAAGTCACGTATACTCAAACAAAATTAACCTGACTTAATGAACTTGTAAGATACGTAAATGACGTCAAACGGTTGAAAAAGAAGGGGAGGAAAAATCGTTTCGTTGTTTACGGTCGAATTTTGGAGATGATTAAAAAAAAAACAAAACTCGACTCCCAACACTGACCATTCTCCATATGTTCGATTTAAATATCGTCAACGGTTGTCACTTTTATAGTTGATTTATTTCTTAATTAAATTTCATAGGGTCGATTCAACAGGGTGGTCTCTATTCAATTTTAAACATTTATCTGTTATTGATTCTATTCGAGATGAATGGGAACAAGTTAAATTTGGTTTTTATTACAAACAATTGCTATTTTTCAACAATTTTATGCATTCAATTGTTATAAACCGCCATTATTTGAAAAAAAAAGTTAATTAACATCGACCATATGGTGTTTTGATATCTATACATATGTATGTACCGTATTCATTCTCTTAATATTTATCATACATTGATGATATCAAATAATATGCTTGTCCGTAATAGTTATAGCTGGTAGTAGAGAATAGTGGTAGAGGAAATTAAGAATATCATTATCAGTATTATTATTACAGAAAATTATCCTATGCATGACGTTTGCAATTCAAAATTTATTATTTTCTTTATAACAATTATTAAATACATTTGTTGTTGTTATATTATGTGGTATAATAAATACTATCTTTGTATTAATATTACATCATAGCAATTCAATGAATTAAACAATAATAATAATAATAATAATAAGAATAACACGATTAGTTCGCAGTAGTAAAAGAGGGTTACGTTAATTAAATTAAAAGTGAATTAAAATTTCTATTTAAAAAATGTGCCCGTCCACAGTACCAGTTACCTTCTCAATAATAGTCAGTCTTTGTGTCGTTCAATAGTTGGGCTCATCTAAATTCTGCATGTTTTTTCGGAACAGACAGGAAATCACAAATGGAAAAGTGAAAGTAAAACACGTCAAGGTCCTGACAGAACGTTTCAATTTATTATAAATGATTATATTTTATTGATTGTTAAATACAGAATAATACTAAAATCTACAGGGATACTTGGCTAAAACTAAAGAAAGAAAAATATTTAAATGACTTATAGGAAGAACTCTGAAGATCCTTTTATTAAAATTCAAAACTTGTAGGTCATCGGATACTATTAGGAGTCATTTGATTTCATTTCCAAATGAGTTACGATGTTCAAATTTTGCTAAAATAATCTCCAGAGGCACACTTACAAATCCGCAAAATATTTTTGCTTGTAGGAGTTTCCATATAAACGCTCTAGCTTTAGCTGGGCACTCCTGTATAAAGTTCTAATTTATAAATCAAAAAAACGCCAACATCAACAACAGAAAAAACTGTCGAAAATCATAAATTTACACATTTTGAAATTGCCTAATGTTACTGAAAGATTTTATTACATTTCTTTCAAGTTGAAGATCAATTTGTTTTGTTTATACAAACATAATTTCGAAAAATTTGATGTGAAAGTTTCATTATAACATCATCAGGGGTATTGATCATAGAATTTAATCAGTTCCTTCTTATTTTTACTTACGATTTCAACAACCACAAATGATGATAAATAGAAAACTTTCTCGACTACCCATCATCAAAATTATCCCGTTTTTTTTTTTGACAATTACTAACGGAAATTACATCAGATAATGTAGTTCTAAATTGAGATACTGGACTGACAATTAGAGCCAGAAATGCTTGTTTCACTCTTATTACTTCTCAAATAAGTGAGGAAACTCAATTTTTATAAATATCCTACTTGAAATTAACTCCAAATTGCTAGTTTGTTGTTAAATCAATAGAGATTTTTTACTGAAATACTAACAGAATCCCACCTTGGTTTATTTTTCTTGTCTGTAATTTGTAAGAGGACACTACTCGAATCCGATACGCAATTCCCTCTTCTTACATACCTAAATACAATCATTAATTAGTATGGATTTTGAAACGTACGGATTATAAATAGACAACTAAAGATAAATCAAATATATTTAATGATTACTGTTGCCACTACTACTACTGGTAGTTTCTGTAGTAATGCATAAGGAAGGATAGAGGGCAAAATTTCTCCATGATAGAAGCCCTCAAGTTAAAATTTACGACTTTTATGTTGTATATCTATAATTTTCACTATATCACGTATAAAACTAACCAACCAGTGGGAAATCATATTGTACAATACCTATCATTATCGGTATGGAGATTTACAATTATCTTCTATTGTATTTAAATATAGTTGACGTCATTATTTTTCGTTAATAATCTTTGAAATTAAAATTTCAACAAAAACAAAATTGATGAGGAGAAGGGAAGGGAAAAAATGAAAGTGATGGTCAGTTCTACGATTGTAATCTCTTATCTTTGTTTAATGTATTATTTATTTAAAAAAATCAAAATATACAAGTCTGAAGGTTGGCCTGTTTATAATGCATAAAATTTAATCTTTTTTTTTTAATATTTCGAAAATTTTCAATGAAATACAATTTATGAATATATTCTATTTATATTCCATCTATATCAACTTGACTTCGTTATTGTTATCTTTCTAATTGTACCAGTCGAGTTGTTATAGACAGAGTGTAAATCTGGATAGGGCGAAAAATGTGTGGTGTTAAATTATAAGTCGTGCTGAAATTGATTGCCTACGGTGTCAAACCATGGACATCTCAATTTTGTTAATTATTAGATTTACAATTAGATAGATAATAATAATATATGATTAATTGAAAAAAAATGTAGTCAGATTACAGGTATGTTTGGTTGTTTCCAGTGGAAATCGGTTTGCAAAAATCTCCAACTATAATTACATTAAATACAAGCCTTAGAATTCAGTTAACTAATATTGTTTAAAATAATCGGATTATTATATTGCTTGTATTATACAAGGCGAAATTTAAAAATAAAAATACACCTGTGTCCTAACGTGACCAATCAATAATAACACCATAGCTGTGTGTGGATCTAAAATATTGTTTAAATTAAACATCTGTAGAAGTTATAAATTTTATTATATTTTCGTTGTTGTTTCCATTTATTTATTGTTTTATTAGTACATTAAAATAGCGAACAATTATTATTTTTTTTTAAATACATCCGTTAATGGTAAATTCTTCTAAACAAATTATAAAAATAAAAAAATCGACAGTTATAAATTGTATTTTATATCGTAAAGAATCAAATAAATATTTAATAAGAGATTTTATCAATTCTGCAAATTTACCATTCGTTTCGCTTTTATATCATTATAATCAATCAAATTCAACTTGACTAATTTTCAATTTTAATCCAATGTAACATTACTGTCAACTTATTATTTACTTTAGTGTACAATTTGCTGGTTGTTTTCCTTTTTAGGGAAGTTAAGCCAATAAGAAAATTAATTGGCTCTTATCTTCCAACCCCTTTAACGTATCATAATGATGAATCGGATTTGTTGATAGAGAGGGTAACCAAGGAAGACATGGAACTCATCTATTGATATTTTTTACAAAACAATTAAACAATTATGTAGTTGAATAATTAGTAATTTTGAATTTAGTTTATAATTGTAATTTGAAACTGAAAGTGAACTCGTCGATATAGACAATTGGTTAACAACGAGAGATAGAAACAGAGACTGGATCAATAATTTATTTCCCTGTGTTGTACACAGTAAGGCTGTCTCTGACAATCAACCCTTATCTATAAGGGCGCTGAACTAAAACTAGAAAGTTCAGATTAGAATCCTGTCGAATTAAAAGCAATTAGAATTTTTTTTAACTTATTTTTAGACATTCGGAGATCATTTTAGCGAAAACTTAACCTCATCTCTTATTTTAAAGTGACCCAGTATTGTTTTTCTCTCTGCTGCCATCTGAATTTTTCTCAATTCGGCCAAGTCAAAATAGATCGACTATACGTCCATATTATGCATTGATTACTGATCCAATTTATGATAAAACAAACCATAGCTCAATGTGGATCTTATTAGCTGGCATTGAGGTTTGTTGACACCTTATTGTTCAATTTGATGATAACAGACAACAATAGACTAGTTGCGAAATCACTTATTTTATTCTGTTATAAGAAATTGTGATGAAATTTTCGAATTTATTAATAATCATCAATATTATTGAACGTATTTAAATTTCATTTGATTTGAGATAAACATTTGGAAGGACATTTATAATTATTGAGGCATATCTTAATTTTGTCTAGTTTTAGTTGACTTTTCCTCTATAAAAAATTACGTAACCGAAAGATATTCTCGTTATTTATTGTTATGCCTTGCAAAAATATTTGCAACACTATCTTCGAATGGGAATTATCAAGAGAGATTGCAAACAAACAATAAATACCACGCCTGTTGTATAGATTGAAGAAGATACACGCACATACAAATAGAATAGAGAAAAAACTCAAACAACAACAACAAAAATAGACGTCAGTAAAAAATAACAACAAAACACTCGCTTCGCCGTTTATAGCAATAAATTTACATTGCCCATTACTATAATTACAAATGCGGTTGTACAAAGTATATAACGTTGTTTTTGAAAAAATTTAGAAATATTAATATGTATGCAGAGTTGACTATTACAATTCAAAAATTATTTGCCTTATTCTTTATTTATTCCACCAATAAATTTGGTCGATTGATCAATTATTTTGACTTCAAAGGCGAACCAAAATAAAATCCAAAAAAAATGATGTCAAATAGGGTCAGCCTGTATATTTTACTTTGATTATCAACAATTGTATAACGTTACAAAATAAAATATGGACAACGTCGACAACAATGTGACGAACAACGACGGGAAGGCGAAAAAAAAACATTAATGTAACGTGCCCGGCACTCAAACTGTGTCAACTTTACCTTGAATAACAATTACCTGTATTTCCTTTTCGATTTTTTCGTATGAATCATATTACGACAGATTTTTGCAATACAACAATAATACCGTTTTTCCCCTTTATACTATTAATTTTAATAATAAAGGGGTTATGTGAAAAAATTGTAATAAATTTGACTGGATTTTGAAAAATGACTAGCCCCGTGTGTATTTCGAGGGTTAAAAAATCGTATTAACAAGTCAAAAATAAAAGGCGAAAGGGTGAATTCTAATTACTTTATTTCACACAAATATTGTTCGAACTTGATTTTACCCAATAATTGTTGATTTTATGTAAGAATTAATTTAAATTTTCCATATTTTATGAGTATTTTTATACTGTTGTTTGGTTTTCTAATTTGAAATGTTAAATACAATTTTTTATTTATTTTTATTTTTTGTTTCAGGTAAGTTTCAACGACAACAACAAAGTTTCGATACTGTCGTCAAACTAGACAAACGGTTTGTTTGAATTTCTTTCTTATTACACAATCTATAATCGGTCTAACGGAATTCAGTGTACTCGACTCTAAACTAGTACCGCTTTGTAAATGATTTACGTTGCTATTCATTTAGAGTTAAGTTAACTGATTGAAAATAGACCAAGTATGGTTTTGATAAAATGTAAATTATTTCTAATCTATACGGTTTCAATTACAATAAATGATTTATATGTTTGGAATATGTAGATTTTTTGTGTCGATTAGGACTTGTTGATTATTGCAAAATGTCACTTGTTCAAATTTACAAACTGAAATCAATCTATGAGTGACATTTAATTAATTTTAATTATTATCATTTGATTTCTATTCCAGAACCTTAAATCAACTCGAACGTATTTTATTGTGTAGATTTAATAATGAGACATTAATTGCCTTTTTTATTGTGTTTTCCTGGTAAAAATAGTAGCTCCGTCTTCTATATAATTTAAATGGGTTTTTGTTATTACTTTTAATTAATTTATTCTTAATTTTATAACTTTGAAGGATATTTTGTTTGGTTTAATCGTTGCTTTATGAATCAGAAATTTGCAATTTTTTTCTACTTACTACACGTACACACAATTGTGTCTAGTCTTTCCTTAGATCAAAATCTTCTATTGTGAAAACAGGATGCAATTATATCAAAACTGTTGAAATAATTGCTCTTAGATAGGCATAGTCGTTAATTAAACTCATGTAAGCTTCTTAATTAATTTTTTTCTTATTTGAATTAAAAATCATCAACCAAAACTAGTTAAAACTATTAAAATTAGCAATTGGTAGTTAGAAAGAAGAATTTCAAATGTACCGGCACCACTAGTATGTTTATTGTAATATTTTCTAGTATAGACGTTTATAACGTCAAATACAATACAACATTAGGTGTGAGAGTGTTTTGGGCGGCGGCCAGGTTTCTCTATAACTATCTATCTTTTTCTATCATCTTTTGCTTTATTTGTGCCCTTGACCCTCGTCGACTAACCTGCCCCACGGCCACAGCTCGATATCAATATTTCCAACATTATATACACATACACATACACCACCGCCAACAGCATGCTGACTGGCTGGATAAATTATCGATCGGTTTTTGTGTGTGCGCTACTGCTGATGCCTGCCTTCCTACCATTATAACCGTCGACGGCGGCGGTGGCGGCGACGACGACGACGACGACTACGACGTCTGAACAGACGCCGCCCCTTTCTCTATCTGAAAACACTATCACTGCACGCACATAGACTGCGTCGCCATCGACATTGTTGTTGCCGTTCCTTTTTTCTGTCTATTCCATCTGAAATCGAATAACTTTTGGAAATGTTGAAGCAACTTCCAACGAATTACAAAACAAAATATTCTAACAGTGTGTAGACCGTTGAATTCTCCCCAAATCTCACATACAAACAAATATACATGTACCTATATAGACAATAAATCATTAAAATGCTCCCAAAGCACGTATATAGATAGGGCGCTGTTTCCTTCCCTTCTCTTCTCTTTTGAACCAAAACAGAGGGGAAAAACCCTCGATACCCCCAAACAAACCAGACATATACCCGTCCATATATCGAATTTTCTGTCTTTGTGTGTGTTGTTTGTTTTAATAATTTAACAATACGCACACAGTGTAAATGAAATTTAGAAATTGAAAATTGTTGAAAACACACCATCGTCATCATCATCACCATCAGCATCCACCCACACAAATTTATCTTTTATTTTTATTAAAAACCAACAACATATAGCAGAACAGAAAAAGATTGAGATAAATTTTGTTTAATATACCGGAAAGTAAATTTCCTCATGGCTGTTAAACAGATGTCACCAGTTAATAGCAAAACAACAACAACTAAAAAACAAAATTAAGAAATACCCGAAAAGAAACAAAAACTTATGTGTCCTGTATTAGTATTATGTGTGAATAAATTTCGCTCATAAATATTTCCTTCCGAAATAAAATAATCGTAGAAAGTTTTTTCGAAATTTTATAAATTAGAAGCGAAATTGTTTAACTTGTTTTCGGTATAATAACTGTCAGCCTTAGGGGTGTATCGATTTTTCAAATACTACGTCAAAATTTATTATTTGTGAGAAAAAATGAGTCTGAAAAGTTGTCGTTTCCTTCACGAATCCAAGCTTTAAAAATGAGGCAGCCTAATGCGAATTTTTTGAAGGCCGGGTGCAGGAAATCGCTACTGAAACAAGTTTTTATACTCTTCTTTTTTCTAGATTATAGCGAAATTTAGGGTGTTTCATATTAGTATTGCTAATATGATAATTAAATTATACGTGTTCTTTATATTTTTCAAAATTTATTGCCCAATTAAAAATAAAAATAGACTTAATTCTTATGCATCTCTCCTATAATTGCAAGTGGAAACACAGTAAAAATTATTTATGATTAATTCAGTGTACATTAATCAATGCATATGTAAATACAATGCCGAAACAGGCATTTTGAAACTGTTTTTGGTATCGAAATTTACCCTGTTAGACGTTAAATTAAGGAATTTATATGAAACATCAACGATTATCCTCTAAACCGTGTCTGTTTTTTGTCCATCATTTTCCGGTGGGGTGTTTTTTTTCTACAAATTAACAAAACATTTTGCAACAAGTGCACTCTTCTGGAACCAATAGATGATTAAAATTGACAATAATAGAGGCTTTAAATCATTTTTTAGTTTAATTTTTTCCATTATTAATGTTTCATATACAATTTTAATTGAATATTAACAATATGTGCTTTAATTAGAATAAATTAAATAAAACTGTGGGAACATTGATGATTGTAATTTGAATTGAGATTAGGATTAAACAAATTTATCGGTTTTATTTAAATAAATCCACGGATCAGTTTAGTTTGATATTCAAGGTTTTCGTTTCGTAGATTTCATTTAAATTGATTTAAAAATTATACCAGTTGATTTGAAAAATATTTTAAGAATTTGTAGATTAATCTCTAGGGAATATTTTAGCAAAATTTGAACTTTGTAGCTCAATGGGAAACTGATTTACTGATTTTATCACGATTCTTAACAGTCAACTTCGCGTTTTTCCAGGATCTAGAGATAACAAATAAAAAATTGTTTTACAAGGCCCTTCTAATCATTCTTGGTCGTTATACGTGTATAGTTGATTGGTGAAAATTGCGACATTGTTCGATTAAAGCGGTTTTTCATAAATTTTCCATAGATTGACGACGTTCTAATTTTGTTAATTCTAACATGTTATCTGAGAGCCATCCTACAAATCCTGTAATTGTACAGTTATTAGAAGAACATTAAATCTACTTCTATAAATAAATAAAAGTAATCGTAGAAATATTTAACCAGTGATACCAGTTTTGATTGTTACACCATGTACCGTTAACAATACTAATATAACGTAATAATAAAACCGCAACTATTCGTATGTTAATCAATGAAGATTTTCTACACCTCTATACATAAAATTAAAACAAATCAAATTGAATCTCGCTGTTCAGATTTTGTTGTTTCATAGTTAGATTATACGTCAATCTAAAATATGAACTTGATTATATCACCTGATGGAATCAACCAATAGCTGGCCACACCAATGTATTTTTGAGGAAAATATCGAAAAGTATCAAAATTTCACTTTTACTACAACCACAGATCGATAACTAACCAACAACCATAGAGTCGAAATAGGTAGAATTGAATTTAGTTTAAAATAAAATAAAATAAAAAACGATAAAGATGACGATGACGGCGACGAAAAAATGGTGACTTTCTAGTGAAGAATTTCGTAGACTGGATACTATAAAAAGTTTAATAATAAAATGGTTGAAAATATTGAAGAATTCGAGAGAAATACACAGCAAACCCTGGCTAATATGAATATTTATACGTAGAAACAGAAAGAATCAATGCGGTCCTGTTAGTATTGTTGTTAATTATTTGTAGGTAACTGAATTATTTGCACGTTATCTTGAAACTACTCTTATTTTTATCGTAAATCTTTAATTAAAAATAAAGAGATAAAGATGTCGACAATTTAATGAAAAGTTTAATAAGGTTTTTTTATTGTTTTCATTTCGATAGATGTATTGTACAATTAAATTAAAAATGAACAATAATTTATTGTTGATTAATTATAATTTGTACGAGTTAATTATTCTATCATTGATTTGTTTCTGTAGTTGATGAGTTAATAGTAAGAGTAGGGGAAATCAAGATAGATTAATGATAAGTAAATAGATAGAATAGACAACACAAGGTATAAATACAGTAAATAAACAGTTAACTCTTACTTTATATAGTTCTGACATTGATAACGACAGCTTTCGCGAACGTACAATAATATTGAACGAAAGCAGACTTGTGACGTCATTATGACGTACGATATTAATTTAAAGCTGTCGTGTAGATGGCGTTTAAACCATTTTTTTTGCTCTATAATACTATATATAGTAGGTAGTTTTAAATGCAATCTACAACATCAAATACGTGTATTTTATTATTAATTTTTTTAATACAATTTGTATTGGATCTGATGCAATCGTCGTGTAATTCCCCAAAAAATATTCAAATGATCCAGTAGATTTCCATCTAAACGAAACACACCTCTATCAATCTTTATCAACCTACATTTTATTGCACAAATCGGTTACAGGAAAATTATTATTTATGGTTTGAATTGTTGGTTTTAGTTGTCATGCGAAATTGTTTCTCTTTCGATTGGTTTCTACAATGTTTTCCATACCGATTCGTACAGAAAAACAGATTTTAGACTCAAATCAATCGATGATAAAGTGTATTGTTGCAATTTTATCAAATTTTCAATTATATTGATTGATTTATTATCGTTGTTATTATTATTTTATTTAATGAAATGTTGAGGAAAACGAGTTGTGTATGGTTGAAAATGGCCTTTTATAGTAGATATTTTATTTCGAAAACATTGTGGTGGGATATTGTGTGTTCTTGGATTTTTAATCAGAAATATGGTCAATGATAAAATCCAATGTTAGTGTGTCAATGTCGCTTTTATATATGTAAAAGTTATAATTTCATATGTAAAATACTTGAATCCTGATGCGTCATTTATTTTTGTAGTAAAAAATTACAATGCTAATGATGATAATAATGATTATAGGAATTTCCAGTTTTAGATTTCAACGATATTGCGAAATAATGGTGAATTTATTATTAATATTGTTTTTTTCGCTAGTTGTTTTAATACAAATCACGCAATAACCCATTGACCATTTACAAATACAACTCTTAATAATTTTGTTTGTTATAATCTTCACGTATTTCTAATGTATTTACATAGTGGAAACGTGGATTGTTTCAAGATTTCCTTGGTTTTATAATTTATCGAAAAAAAAGTATAAATAAATCAATTTATTAATAATAATTAACCAGTTTATCAAAATTTTATTCTATTATTAATATAGTAGTCGGTTTGAATAATCGTTTTTCATCAAGATAATCGTTTATTAGTAACAGATTTCATAATATTCTCTTATAATTTATTGCAATATTGTGAAATTAAAATAGTCGGGCCAGTTATTTGAAGCATTGACTGTCTTGTAAAATTATCTTCCAGTTTCTTACAGAAACTGTAAATTCAATGTTGTATGATAGAAATTGAAGCACAGTTTTCGAGGTAATTGTTTTCTACCTATTTTTTAAATTACTCGAATTTTTTTTTAAATTTCGCATCCATGAACTAGCCTAATGGTAGGCTGTAATAATTTTTTGAATTTGTAGTTTATATTTTCGTCTACTAGCGTTTATATTTGAAAACATCTTATGGTGTTTCAATCAAGATTAGAAATTTCATTATTAAAATGCATATTTTCATCTATAATAAAGTGAAATGGGCTGTATAGCTAGCTATTCATAGGGAAATTAAATTGTTCTGATAGAGTCGTTTGAATTGTTTTAACCTAAACCTGGCTGTATAGTTCAAGTTAAAGACGAAATTATAATTTTCAATAGAAAGTTTCAATTTCAAGGTTTGGTGTTGAAAAACTATTATGGTATTTCTCTTTACAGGTGTATTGTATTGTTGTTATAATATTCAACAACTATTAATTTATAATTTTACTTTTGGATCGAATAACAATCGAAATTCTTTAATTGAATTATAAGGTTTTTTTTAAAAATCGATGAACTAATCGTACGGATGAAGGCGAAAAGAAGACACGGGCATACTTTTATTCACAGATTAATTAATAATTTGTCAAGTTTTTAATTGGATTATTTCTTATAATAATGGACGAAATCGAATAGCTTCTCTCCTGATTTGGTAGTTGTATAGTAGTAGTGATCATCAACAAATCATGCTTTCAACGAGGTCATCTTTCCAATAATAATAACGACAATAGTAAATCTTACGTTGGTTTTTATTAGAATATAAAGTTGTTCATACACGTCAATTCCAACTACTGGTATTACCAATTTTCTTGAAAATATCGTTGTAATCTTTCCATAGCCTTGTTATAAACTGATTATCATTTAATATAGTAGTGAATCGTATTTGGCCGTTATCATAGTTTGGTTATATCTTGTGTATATGTTATATAGCAGTATATCTGACTGCGTCACGACGACCTACTAACCTCATTTGAAAATCCTCGCGGTGCGGCGCGCGGACACCCAACAACGGTGTACGTGTGTGGTTATTATAGTGTGTGGAGACGGACGAGAGAGAGACGTTGACGACGACGACGACGACGACGGCGATGTTTGTTGTATGTTGTCGACGGCGGCGGCCACCACAACAGCAACTTCGACGGTGACTATTTTACAAACACATAGACACAGACATACAAGGGGACTAGTTTTGTATGCCATTGAGTTAGTTGCCGGTTTCAACGATAATACAACACAACGTTTATTAGTTGAAAGTGTATAGTGATGTTGTAGTAGTATAAATGTGCGCTGCGTGTGTTTCAAAGAAGAATAATAATTAATCAGAAAAGTTTGTGTTGTTTCCAACGAAAATTATGAACGTTGTTTTCTGTTTTGTTAGAAATTAGAAAGAGAAAAAATTTGGAAAATCGTGAGTGCGAAAAAAGTGGCAATTTTTGTAATAAACAAGTTTTGCATGAATACGTTTCGATTTCAAACGATTTCTCAACATGGAGATTTTTTTAATATTCCGCTTATAATTAATCAAATCACGAACAATTTCTTATGTTAGTTTCATTGTTTTATTCCAAAAAACGTGTAATTAAATCGAATCTAGTCATTAGATTAGTTCATAAACAGCCAAAAAACAGACTGTGATACTTTTAAATAAAATGTTGGAACATAGTGCTATGTATTTAAACGTGCCACCACAATACGAGGATGATACCTCGCTTTTTCCCGATTTTTACACAACACGGTACGTTTTGCAACACACACACACACACGCACAACCAAATAATTTCAATATTTAAACTAATCATTAGAAGAAGAAAAAAAGAAAACTGTCAACTGTTTTGAAGAACAAGAAGTAGCAGAAAAAACGCCCATTACGTAATAATTCAATCATACTTGAACGAAATTTGAAAATAAAATCTCTAACCTTGTATTGCCAACTGAAAAGAGTCAAGAATAAAACACCATTCCTCCTCGTGGTCTCTCGAAATTATTGCTCACCTTCAATTAGTTTTCAATGATTTATACTCAATATTGTGGATTTTTGTTGTAAATAACGTACTTAAAAAACAACTTTCGTCTGACTATACTTGAAATAAATTTAAGTCCAATTGTTGGGGAAATTATAGTTTTTTGAGTGCATAAAATCGTTTTACTAGCCATTGAAAATTGAAAATTAGTTGCATTTTATTGGTTTTTCACAAAATTTTCAATTTGTTGAAAAGTAATTGATTTATTTCTACTTCATTACAACACCATTAAACGTTCCAAAGTATTTTATTACGGCTTTTTGCTGTGTTTTTTTCTTCTGAATAACTAATAATTGTTCTTCCTCAATTATCAGTCAGAATATTTCTATAATTACAACATTATCTAAGTAGAATTGCTACTTGATAAAAGTGTTGTAATGTTTATTTTATCTTTAAACAATAATGTAAAGTTGTAATATTTATTCCATTATTATTTTGTATTGTAGTTTTTCTCTTTAATAGATTACCACGAACAATGAAATATATTTTTGACTTTTAAAATACTTGATAAATTGTGACATTGTTGTTTTAAAATATAGAACGTTCCACTTTTGTTGATACCTTTTACAATTAACCAAAAATGCATTTTCATCGTTATTAAATTCGAGATAAAACTACGTCATATTCCAGAAAATCTATAAGTTAACGTTTATGATATTTACGATACGGAAACTGGCTTCTAAATATTCGAAATTATCAAATATTCGTAATGACCTTGTTTATACTTAATAACAAATAATTTAACCATAAAAATAATAGTTTGTAAATAAATTATAATAAGCGCCAAATTATTGTTGCTATTTATTAGAATATTTACCCAAAACAAATGGAAAAATATTAACGAATTTTTAAATGTAATTGTTTTACAGTTCGAATTTTGCATATTTGATTGTGAACTTTGATCCCTTTGAAGCCAATTTCCCAGTTATAATAGTCACGTGAAGTGAATTCAAATAACAAAAAGGAATAATTAATAATGAACAATTACACATTAAAACGATAATTCATCATTACAAAATCATCATTTTTCTTTCGTACTATTAACCCAAATTAAAATGAAGAAGAAAACTTGTTATAGAACAATCGAAATGTTACAAAATTTTGTGTTTTCTACATAAATCTTATTGAATTTTGCCACGTATTTTTATAAAAAATATCTTACTCCAACTAATCATCTTTTAGTTATATGCCCGTTATTATTATAATAATAATCTTTCGATAATTATAATTTCCAACAGAATAACTTTCTGCATATTCATGGCCATAGAAACATTATAACTCGTATAACAAGTTTTGTGGGCAACTTTATTTCATAGCTGTTGTTGTTGTTGTTGTTGTTGTTATTGTGGTAGTAGTTGTTAGGATTTTTGTTTAAACAAATAGGAATTTCAAAAAATCTTTCTAAAAATCGCACAAAAACACCAGAAGTCGGGATTTTTTCGCTTTTTTGTTGTTGGAATTGAACAACTTTACATTATTACAGTTGTCATAAATAAATAAAAATTCCATAAGAGGTTTTTGAATCGCGGATTCTATACAGCGAGTTCCATTGTATTTGGTTTCTTTTTTCGTATGTTTTCTTGATTTTCAATTTTTCATCAGAGGAGATTATTATAATACTTTGATTGTTTATGTTGTTCGTGATTTTTCCAACAACAACTATTGTTTTAGTGCACGTTTTTTTAAATTGTAATACTTTATCGAAAGGTATTTACAGGAACGAGATCCAATTAATAATTTTAAACATTTGTAGCTACGTTTTATAATTAGAACTCGTTGCTATACTTTGCTCTCTCTATGTTATTATTTTATGCCGTGTGCAAAGCATCCATTAACAACTTGAATATTTTGTTTTTGAGAAATAATCCTCTTTATAATCAATGAGAAATATGTATCCCCTACTATTAAAATAGTTGAAATACAAAAAGAAATGGATTTTATAATAATAGAAACTTTTAATGTGTGGGATATTAATAGTGTTTAATCCATAGAATTTCTCTCTCTCTCTTTCTCTCTCTTGCCATATCGCGACCTACCTCAAGTCTCATCGCCTGGAGAACATAAAACGAATTGACTTTGACTATCCTCTGCTATCCCATTGATAGAAGAGGTGTCTACTATATCCCTTTATGGTTGCATCTTCCTGTATGTTGTTGTTGTTTTCGGGAATAATTGTTGAAATGCGCAAGCGTATTCTTTGAAAATTCCCCTAATGCTGACGTACGTCGACGTCGGGACGCCTGTTTCCCTAATCTCTCTTTCTCAAATTCTCCACAACACTATCGATTATCACACTTCAACGTCGTCGTTGTCGTTGTCGTCGTCGTCGTCGACGTCTATGAAATTCCTAATTGAATCACTTACATTTCAAAGAAGTTGTAAAATTTCCATTTACTTTTGCAAATTCAGTTTCTCACACAATATTATAAAATTGTAAAACGGAACGTTTTCCAATTAACCTCAATATAGAAAACTTAACTGTATAAGTTGTCTATTTATCTCTGTCTTTCCATTGCGAATAAATTCGTTAAAAATTCTTTCACTTTTCTCTCTTTTTCTCTCTCATCTATACACTTGTTATAAAATATAAAATTTCTTTTATTTATCTTCAATAAGATAATCTTTTATGATTTCAGACTCGGTCCATGTGAATTACAGGACCCGGTGTGGGCCAAGATGAGTGCCTTGGCCGCCGGTGTCAATAAGAAAAGGAAAAAGTCCGAAACTAAACCTCAGGCGCAAATGTAAGTTCTCTACTTTATATTTTTTAATTATATCAACTGATTAGAAATAATGAAATATGAAAAAACTTGATTATTTTGCTGACGAATTGTAAGTAAAAAAAAATAGCTGAATAGATTTTTCCACAAGAATAGATAGAAGAGATGGGATATTATGAACTATAAGTTCTAAGAATGTCAAGTTTTTTTCTATGATAGGAAATGCTTAACTGCAACAAAAGCGAAGAGATGATGCACTTTGTATTGAAGCAAAAAAGATTAAATCAAGAGCTTTGATCAGCATTTTTCATCGAGATTTACCGTATACCTTCACATATTGATGGAGAATAATTAGCAAATATTCTACTCATTCATTTCAATTTCGTAACTATTGTCTTTAATTCTAAAATTCTAAACAACAACAATAAAATATGTAGAATCATATCTGGATTTCCCATGCATAGATGAAATTTAGGTCATATATTACATTGCATGTTGTGTTGTTTGGTGTTGTTGTTTTTTTTCGCTTTGATCCATTCTTATTGACTTGTTGATATTTTAAATTGCAATCTAGACCGATTTTTGCCTTTCGATTAATTAAAAAAAAAATCCTGAATATTAACTAATAACTATATTTGGAAGATTTATGGTAGCGCAAAAGCATGAAAAATAAAATGGAAAAAGAGCATATTTGCAGGTGTTATTTCGTTGAAGGTTATCTTGTTGTTGGCACATTTCGTGTGTATGTTTGTGTTTCTATATAACAACATATTTTTCTGTAGAATTAAAAGAATAGGAGAAATTCCTAAGATCATGATGATGTTGATTATTGTTATCATACAGAGATGAATAATCCTATTTTCAAACGTAATTTTCAATTGGTTGTATTTAGGTGAGAAAAATATGATAAAAGTCTACTTTTATTGTTGGTGAATTTTATCAATAAAAACATTGCCTCATTCGTGACGTTTACAATAAAATGTACCTAGTGTATTGAAGTAAGTTGATATTTTTTTCAAGTTGTAATAATAATAATAATAACCCCCACCTGTATTATTTGTTTGTTAATGTTGAAACATGCTGATGCTGCTGTTTTATATTTCCATATCCACATATAGGTAGATGATTATAATAATAATTATTATTTTTATGACACGTGCATTATTTGCGAGACTTATTGTAGGAATTGTAATAATCAAGTTTTTTCCAATTTTATTTTATTGATAATAATAATTATAATGTTAATTAGTGCAAATAATGATAGTTGTAGTGATCATGATGGTGTTAATTTGGCAATTTGTTGTTTTAGTAATAAGTGTAACAATGAGAAACGGCGCCGTGAACAAGAGAATATTTATATAGAGGAACTGGCCGAGCTAATATCCGCTAATTTTGCGGACATGAGCTCGTTGTCGGTAAAACCGGATAAATCAGCTATCCTCCAAGAGACCGTCAATCAAATACGTAGTATTAGACAAAGAGAATTAGCAACACAATCACAAGATCCAGTACAACAAGGTGAAGTATCATCATCACGTCCAACGATTTTATCAAATGAAGTATATGGTCCATTATTATTGGAGGCATTAGAAGGTTTCTTATTTGTTATAAATTCAGAAGGGCGTGTTGAATATGTAACAGACAATGTTATAAAATATACGAAATATAGTCGTGAAGAAATTCATGGTAAAAGTATTTATAATATAATACATCCGGGTGATCATGCCCGTTTTAGTCATATATTAATGCCAATGAGTGTTGGTTGTTGGGGTAGTAGCAATAATGAAGAAGATTCAACTACAACTACAACAACAACGACAACAACGACGACAATAACACCAACAACACAAACGACAACAACAACAACAACAGTAACAAAAGGCAATTTCTCTGTACGTTTTTTAATTAAATTACCAGAAACACCTAGCGGTATACCACAACCAAAAGAACCAGATGTACAATTAATGTACATATCTAGTACACAATTAAAAGATCAAGTTGCCCTTAATCCAGAAGATGATAATAATAGTGATAGTGGTCCATATGTTTTATGTGTTGCTAGTAGAGTGAATACAAGAGATAAAGGTTTAAATGGTGTTGAACAATTTACAACAAAATTAGATATTTCAGGGAATGTTACATGTGTTGATACATCTGGTGTATCAGAGAAATACGGTAAATTTATTAATAAAGATTTTATGGATAGACCACTCAGGGATTTAGTTCAACAAGATGAAGTACATAAATTAACAGCACATTTAAGGGATGCATTAACAGCGGGCCAAGCAACTAGTGGTATATATAAATTACAAATTGGCGAAGATAAATTCGTTGAAGTTCAAACCAAATCGAAATTATTCAAATCAAATCCAAATACAAACGATCCAAACGAAGTTGATTTCATTATGGCAACGCATACAATTATTTGGTAAGTACTAACAACAATATCATATTTTTTTTATTTCTATATTTGTGTCATTGTTTGTTAATTGTTTAACAATAATCAATGATTATTCACAACAAAGTCTGCATGACGCATATCTTTTTAAATGTCAAAATAATTACAGACTATCTTTTGTCAATATTAACAATCCCATGATAAGTCTTGGAAAAACGATTTAAATTTGATTGAAATGTATTATTTTATTATTTTTCTCTTTCTTTGTCTTTCTCTACTATGATTTTTTAGTGCTGATCCGGATAAAGAGTCAGGTGATGATCCAGGTGGTGGTGGTGGTGGTGGCGGTGGCGGCGGAGGCGGAGGTGGCAGTATCACGAATAGTCTCAACGATACAATTACTACGAACAATGATAATAACAATAATAATAGTAATAATAATAATAGTGGTGGTGTCGTTGGTGGTCCTTTAATGACAAGTGTAGTGAATGGTACAACCACAAATCGTAATAATGGCAGTGGTACTAATGTTAGTAGTGTTAGTAGTGATAGTTCAACAGCATCATCAACAAATAATACATTATTAAATAGTGTTGTTAATGCGAATGCTGTTACATCATTTACAACATTAACAATTGATAGTGATTATGCATTTGAATTTCTACCATCATCATCGACTGGTATGGGTTGGGATTTTGAACCAACTAGTTGGATTGATACAACAACATCAACACCACCAACATCAGCAACACCAACAATATCAACAACAATTGGTGCAATACAACAACAACAACAACAACAACGTCCAGAATCACGACAAAGTAATACAACAACAACACCTGTATCAACGCCAACACCACGACCACCGAGTAATCCATCATATAGTCCAAATATTGCACAAAGTCCATTTAGCGGTGGTAGTAATAATAGTGGTACACAAGCCAGTCCATCAACACCATCTGGTGGTACAACATCATCAACAACAACAAACAATCCATACACATTTCCTTTTAGTCCATTAACTGAACAAAATTACCACCCTACAAACATTGTAGGTAGTGCTACTAGTAATGATAATAATGATAGAGATACCAAAGCAAATTTATTAGATGATCCATCAACTAATATGATGGTGGATTCTGGTAAATTAAGGGATTTATTAACCAAACCACCAGCCGATTCATCTGGAAACACTGGTGCCAATAGTAATAACAATAATAATGATCCAGATGGTAGGAATAAGAATCGAATATTGAAAAGTCTATTAAAACAACAAGATGAAGATGATAATAGGACAAGTCCAAGGGGTGGTAGTAGTGTTAGTTTAATTAGGAATAGTGGTAATAATACAACCACTGGTGGCGAGTTACCAAAAACCTCCACATCTGGAGGCAACAATATGTTACTACAGGTAAATAAATTTTGCAAAATTTCTAAATTTCTATACGTTTTATAGTTTCTCTTCGATTTTCACTCTCGACTCGTTCATTTTGTTTATCATTCCTTCACTATAACTATGTCTAGAGAGAGAATCTTTTTACCTGCTCTTTTGTGAGGTGTGTTGGCAGTTGGTATTGTAAAAATCCCCCCCTTGTCCTTCATTCATTTTAAACTACCCATATCTGTCTATCCTACCCTATTTTCTCTTCATCCCTTATCGACCATGAAGAAATACAATTATGAACAACATGTAGATATTTTTCAAGAAGGAAAAAAAATTATTTTAGTTTAGTTGTTCGTCATTTGCCGATCTTGTTCGGTTTTTCTTATATCTCTCTATTTATGTGTGTTTATATTTGTGTACTCAAATAATAATTTATCAGATACACATACTTTTCCTTCTCAGTTAGCATAAAGTTCCTCAAATGTTTTTGTTTGATGATAACGAAATAATCATCATCACTTAATAATTTTTTTCGTATAAATCACGATGATGATTTAAAAACGTGCCTCGTGTTTTTCTCGTTGCCAATAATATTTGTATTTATATTTTGTTGTTGAAATTTAAATGTTCTTATTTGAAAATTATGTGGCATCAATCAACAGTGTTGACTTTAAGTAGTGTAAGATTTTATTCTTTATTTTATTTTTCTAAAAAATTTATCTTAACAATTCAATTATTTTCATATTGTGCAATCATTATTTTTTTACAAAAATCTCGACTTTTCTGTATTTGTATTTATGTTTACTTATTTATTTATTTATTTATTGTTGTTTTATTTAGTTGCTAAATGAGAAGAGCGACGATGATGATCTCGAAGCCAAAGCTGGTGTAAAAAAGAAAAATGAATTGTTCCATCAATTAATAAAAACAGCAGAGAATCGTAATAGTGATGATGATAAGAAGAGTGATTTACAAACATCACATGATGACTCATTATTGAGAAGTTTAGGTTTTACTAGTTCACCATCACCACCTGCTGATGAACCAGGGAAAGCACGTAAAAGGCCTAGTGATGATCGTGATGATAATCCTAATAAACGGACAGCTGATGGTTCACAGGTAGATTGTTTATTAGACAATTCTTGTCATTAATTTCATTGGATTATATAATATTTTTAGGTATCTTCAAGTGGAGGTTCTAGTAAATTATGTGAACGTAATAAGATGCTGGCATCATTATTAGCAAAACAACCAAATAATCATCAACCAATACCACCAGTTCCTGCTAGTGTTATATCAGCAACACCACACGAGAAATTACCGAGGGTTGCATTAGATCCGAATTCGAATAAAACGATGCCAAATCGATTAATTAACCAAAATATACCACATCAAAATATTGGCAGTAATCGTGTTAATAATACAAGGCTTGGTGGTGTAAGACAGCAACAACAGCAGCAGCAGCAGCAACATCAACAACAACCACAACAAAATACAAGCTACCTCACATCAATTCTAACACCGAATAACCTCCAACAACAACAACAACAACAACAAAGAACAACAGATAATAGACAACAGATGGTTAATTCAACATGTTTTAATACGACAACAACAACAACAACACCACCAACATCAAGTACAACAACAGATAATTTAACATGGAATAGTGTTAATGATAATAATAATATGCATATGAATGATCCATTTTTATCAGAACTATTAGATCAAGTTATCGATATTGTACCAGAAGATATGATGCATATATTAGATGGTAATGATGGACAACAACAAAATAATTTCCAAGGTGGTTTAAGTGAAAAAATGGCCATTAATATTATACAAAAATCATTAATGCAATGTGAAACAGCTGTTAAAAGTCCATCCTCACCTACAATCTCATTACCAGGAACTCCACCAGCATATTCATCAGCTACAGTAAGTTATTTTATTATTTTTATTTTTATTATAATTAATTTAATTTGTTTTTAATAGATGACAACGCAGAATAATAATAATAATCAGATTCGGCCATTTCAACCACCACCAAATTACCATCAAGCGAATTTTATTCAAAAACAACGTATGTCAATTCGAGCTGGTTTAGTTGGTGCAGTAGGTACAGTAGCTGGTGCAGCTGTAACAGCATCACAATATGCTGTAGCTGCTGCAGCTGCTGGTAACAATTTACCAGCTCAATTATTAATACAACAACGTAAACAATCAATATTACAACAACAACAAGAACAAAAACGTCGTTTATTACAACAACAACAACAACAAGAATTATTAATTCCGTCCAATGCAACAGCAGCCGAAATTAATTCGAGTTTACAAAATTTGGATTATAATACAGTTGCACCAAATGTAACATTGACACGTTCAAGTAGTTTACCTGAATCGCAATTATCACCGGGTTTTGGTAATGGTAATGGAGGTAATAGTAGTGGACAACAGTCACAACAACAAACACAGCAACAACAACAAGCGCCATCATCGCAGCAGCAGCAGCAACAGCAACAACAACAACAGCAAACACCAAACCAAAGGATAAATCAACAACAGCAACCGTATTCACCACATTCACAATTAGTATCACCATTGAGTAATCAACAGCCAAATTTTCAACAAACTAGTAATTATCAACAGGCTAGATTATCACCACAGACAGCATTTAATCAACAATTATCACCACGACAAACGTATCCACAAGGTGGTGTTGCTGGTGGACAAAATCAGAATTGGCAACAAGCCCAAGCTAGACTGAGTTTACAAAATCCAATGCTGAATGCCCAATTGACTGTAAGTATATTTAAAATTTGTTATTATTTTATAATTTTCATTTACAAATCATCCATCAGTACACCAACAATTCCACAATATTTCATCATCATCATCATCATTATTATCAGTACACATAGAAAACACTAACACGATTTTTGTTTTTTTGTTTTTTCTTTTAAATCTCTTTAATAGGGCAACTATATAACAGGAGGGCCTAATGGTCGAAATTTTCAGAGAACTGCAACAAGTCAACAACAACAGCAACAACAACAACCACCTCAACAACAACCAACATCTCAGCCACAACAACAGCAACAACGATCAATTAATAGTCCTGGTGCTGTAACAACAAGACATTCACCATATCCAGCTGATTCATTTCCACCACCAACATCCCCAAATTCTAATGTTTTTAACCAGAATCAGTACCTGAGGTTGCAGCGTGCTAATAGTGCACCTACAGCCACCACACAATTGCCAGGTAGGTTTTGTTTTTTCTTTTTTTTAAATCTCCATCTTTAATACACTGAATTTAATAATTTTCTATTACTATTATTTTATTAATGATAACGTGCGTGTGGAATAAGTTCTTATTATTAGAAATTTTGGTCGTGGTTTTACACGTTTGTTTTTTTATTATTTTTCAATAAAATTTCGTATTTGAGCATGGTTTGAAAGATTTGCTACCCATGCATTTGTAGAGGTTTTCTAGATCATGCAGTGGTTATAATGCATGGTAGATTTCTAGCTACTAGCCTTTTTTATCGAGAGAAAGGGCATTTTTTGAACAAACACAAAAATCAAACTCCCAAAATTTGTAAGTATTTCTCAACAATCATGGGAGTTTACTTTTTTTTTATTATTAATTAATTAATAACTTTTAACCTTCTTGATTATTTTATCTCTATTTCTCTTTATTTCCCCAATTACTTTTTTTTTTAATTTCTCATTTATTTTAATTAAAACAATCTTTCTCTGGTTGTTACTGGATTGGAGTGGAATGGAGGTGAAATAATTAGGAAGATTTAATAAAAAAAATGTCGCGTTTTTATTTTAATTTTTATATCGTACAAGATCTGAGAGGGTGGCGTGTGTTACAGGTGGCCTGGGCTCCCCCCGGCCATATGGCAGGGAACACCATCCGCATCCTCCTTATCACCCTCCACCACCACCACCACCACCGCAATCCCAAATTCCAAATCAACATCATCCCCATCAACAGCATCCAATGATGTATCAACCACAACCGCCACCACAAGATACCTCCCAGTACTGTTACGATCAGGCGGGTATACAATTAGCAACCGCCTACAATGGCGCAGATCGAGGGGGTCGTATACCACCACCCCCACATCTTCAAGCCGGTAAGTTGTCGGCATAAAAAAGGGGCACTCTTCAAGAACAAATAGAGACTTTTTTTTTTTTTGTTTGGATCTCTCAAAAGAGAAATTGAAAACATTTCAAAACACACAACTGTAAATCTTCAGAAATATGACTGTTGTTGAAATTAAACTCTTTTTTTTTTAATTACAATAGAGCGATTTCTGGAGATTTTTCGGTCATATATATTTTTTTTTTAATTTCACTCAAAGCACTCATCGGCACATCGCGCCCTGTGTCTAACAATTTATTCATTTATTTACATCTACATGTGCTCCCTTCATGGCTGTGCTAAAATGAAAATCTGGGGTAAATTCCTTACCATCACCACAACCCCCACCAATTACAACAGCCCTTCAATTACCTCAAATTTCCTTAGATTAAAATAATAATAATAAATTTGTGTAATTCGTCATTTTATCATCATTGTTGCTGTCTTTTTGTTTATTGCTTTTGATTTTCAATGTTTGCTTTTATGTGTTTTATGTGCTTTTTTTAAAACATTTTTTTGTTGTGATTATTTTTATTTTGCTAAAAACTACCGAAAATTGCTTCTGTGTTTTAATTATTTTGTCATTAACTTGGTTTATTTGTTCTTTTGTTCGTTTGACTGTTTGTTTGTTTGAATGTAAAATTATATAGAAATTTGAGAAAATTTTGGGATAATTTACATGATTTTTTTGCTAAACAAAAAACTAAATAATGATTGTCATTAAATATGTAAATTATCTCGAAGAATCGATTACAACCAACATGATTTTTCCGCGATTCCATATTAGCTCATATGATTTCATTTACAATCAATGATATCATTACTAACCTTCACTGTTTAAATGAACAGAAAATCGTATTTATAAGAAAAGTCATGTTAGTTTATTATCATCATAACTGCATCCTTTGATTATTTGTCAATCATGAATCATTACAAAAATTCTCTAATTGAAATTTAATTTGTATAATTACTATTGTTATTATTATGATAAGTAGGTGTAACTGGTAGTGGGCCTACATCAGAATTCGTACGACAAGAATTACGTGCTGTTGTCGGTGCACGTACTGGACAACAATCACAAGCAACACCACCAAATCCACAACAACAACAACCCGTACCACCACCACCACCTCCACCACCATTACAACCAAATCGACCACCATCATCACAATTAATCAATCAACAAGTTGATTTGGAAGCTTTAGGGCTTACATTCGAAATGCCGACTTCAGGTAAAAATCAACCATCAAATTATAAAATTGTCCAAAAGTAGTAGGTTTATTTAATTACATACCTCATTACTAATATTTTTTCAACTTTTTTGTAATGTAACACCGCTTCTCTATTCGATTTCTGTTGATTTAATTCTTCGAGAATTTCTGAAATTGTTGCTTATTTTATAATATTGAAACTAACAAATTCGCTTATTAAGGGTGGCTTTATCGTTGGAACATTCCATTTTCTAACCACTACTGGACTAAATTATAAAATTTGTACATTTGTATATATTGATTGATTAACTAATACCGGGTTATAATTAGTAATATTAACCATCTGTATTACAATATCTCCACCCTTTCCATGTGTGTTTTTGTTTTGTTTTTTTATATTTATTATTTTCTACTAAAACATATACAAAAAGGGGCAGAAAACACCCAAGACACTCCAATAATATTAATTTAGAATTGATAGATTTTTTATTTTGCGATAAAATTGATTTTTGGAGAGTCTTATTGGTGTTTCTGCAGGGAGTGCGTACAAATGACGTCATTGTTGCGTGCAGGTGCGAGTGATAGTCCGAAACTTTGGGGTGCAATGGGTACAGATATGGGCTCAATGTCTCCTCCGCAGCCAGCGACCTCCAGGGTAAGCCATACCACCACACTCACACATACACATTATTCACTTAAAATTAGACACTCAAACAGAACGTCAATTTATTTGTTACAATTCAAACGAAAATTAAGAGAACAAATAAATTATATAAAAATAATAATAATAAAGGCTTGAAGTGCTTCTGTGTTTCACTAATATGCTTGCATGTCGATACGTCCATATATAAAGATTTATTTATTTTACATAAATGTATTATACGTATAAATAAGGAAAACTTAAAACTACTAACATCTCTTAATGATTCTTTCGGTTTTTTTTTCTTCTTCTATATTGAATTGAATTGAATTTTAATTATTGTTATATTTACAGACTACTATGGAGGAGGGTCGGGGAGGTGATCATACCAATAAATCATCATTATTACAAAAGCTATTATCGGAATAATTGCTTATACAAATACAACGTATTTTGTAAATAATCATCATCAACAAAAAAAAAAGAATAATAATCGAAATATTCACTAATATAAACAACAAATACTAGGTACCTCATCATCGGTTCTTGTACCGCAGGCTGTAATTTTAGACAGGTTAGCTGTGTATCTGAAACAAATAAAAAAGAAACAAATATTTTTCTCTGTTGAAAGAAAGTAAAGTGCATTACTACTACTATACTACTACTACCATTACTATTACTACTTCTACTACTACTACTACTCTACTACATTTTTATGCTTAGAATTATTTCACAATTGGAAGTGAGATAGATTAGTGAGATATGTTAGAAGAGCAATGATTTATGAAAGGTAGTGCGGAGCATATTAGTTGTTGTTTTCTTTTAAATGAAAAATTCAAGAATAAGAAGATTGGAAGGCACAGAGGGCTTCAGTGCAATTGTAAATAGTTTTTTTGTTTAAAGATAAACCTTTATAATAAAAATAGACTTTTTGTTGTTTATATTTATATAAACGAATATTATGTATAAATATTAATGCAAGATTGTATAATGTATAGTATGAGACAGTTGGAACGATTTATAATTAAAAAATAATTATATTTTATTATTATTAATAATAATAACAATTAACAATATTGGACTTGTTTTGATGAATTTCATAAGAATAAAATGAAAATGATTGTGACATTGTTTCGTTGTTGAGGATACAAAAAGGAGAAATTGAAATTTGTACCATCGACATATTTCCTTCTAAATAACATGTATACCAATACGTATATAATTATTCAATTTTAATTAATTATTGATTAATTAATTTTGGATGTGTTTAGTGTTGTTGTCTTCCTTTTCAGTGAGTGTTCAGGCTACGCATTACCAAAACATAATTATAACTAATAGGCAGAAACGAAACGAAAACACCTTAACACACCCACACAAAAAAAATAGAATATTATGTAAAAGTGAAGATATAGGTATATAAATATAAATAGAAAGAGACAGAGAGGGCGAATTGTATAAATTGATGAGATAACTGTTAAATATTTTATACATAATTTAAAATACGTTAAATTGAAAGGCAAAAAAACTCGTTTTTTGTTAGATATTGTGATAGGCAACCGCGCCATGTTATATATTATATATATATATTATTATTAATTATTATTATACTGTTACTAGGAAGTGTTTCCTAGACCTTATTAGTAATAGCATTCATACTACATTGATTATTGTCAATTACACTCAGCCACTAAAAGAAAAAAAATATTTAAGAGAAAAGAAACCTTAAAAATAATAATAATGATGATAATATAACGGAAAAATGAACAAATTGACAGACAAAATGAAAAACATTATTTAATTACACAGATATTTTTTGTACATTATTGGAGTTTTGAAATATATCTATATATTAAAAATAAAAGTATAATTTCTATGCGTTTCTAATTCATTCTATCATCATTTCGGTAATTTCAAAAAATGCGCGCTTATACAATACCGCCATCTAGTAGCATTCTAATCAACTAGTTTTATTGACATTTGAGGTTATGTCAGAAAATCTCGAAAATGCTGATAACATTGACAAGCGAACATCGGAAACATTTAAATTTGTTAACAACTCAACCACCACAAGGTATTTGTTGATTATTATTAAGAATCTAATTAAAATCCATTTATTTTCAGTTGTGATAGATTTTTGTAAGTTAGCCATCGATTTCCTCCAAAATGGTCCGAATTTGAAACTGTACACAACAGCTGCAGATAAACTAAACATCAAATCGGAAGACGTCCAAAATTGTATTTACGGCCTTGTTAATTTATTGTTATTGAGTTGTAAACACCAATTGAGCGATGTTGATTTTCGGGACTCAATACTGGCGTTGAATTTCAATCAAGAACAACAACAGATTTTGAGCAAATTCTACGAATCGAAGAAACGAGAAATTCTACAAATTTTAACGAAATTAAACGTTAACGAACTACATTACGATAATTTGGAATGGCGATTTGAAATCCTGGCAGCTTCAAGATCTCTACTACATCAAGTTACGCCATTAATAACGTTCGATTTGAGTTTGAAAACTTTAAAAGATGACGGTAGTGGATATGAGAGACAACATAAATTTCTACAAACGGATATAACGAATTTGTTGCACATTACTGAGGAATTGGAGAGGGCTTTGAGCGAGTCTAAAAGTCGACATTCTAGGAAAATTCAACGAGCATTGCTCAATAATTAAACCCAATTTTATTAAAAAATTATAAAATAATACCAAAACCAAAACAGTTTAAATAATTTGTAATTGAACTCAGTCTTTCTTTGCGCGAGTATTACCACCTTTACCTCCACCCAAAACTCGGGCTCTTTGATCGAACATGTGTATATATAAACGGGGGAATACTACAAAAAAATCGTTATAAATTGCGTTGTTTTCTAGTAAAATCAAACATACTGGGTATATACGATAGCATTATGGCCCATAAGAAGTACTGATAGTTGAAGATGAAATTCAAAGAATTCGGCATATCAAATCTGAATAATTTCGTACTAATCACTTCATTTTGTGCAACGAATAGACAAATTAATTCTCCAGTAATACCAATCGGATACAAAACAATAAACATTGTGTACCTACAAAAATTCAACCTTTAACCCGATTGTTTGTTAATTATTGTTAAATTTACCTCAGCCAGGTTAGAAAATACGGCTTCATCTGTAATAAATCGAACGTATAATTTGCATATCGTACAACTTCCGTTAAAGACCAAGCTAGAAGGGCCAAAGGCAAACCGATAGTTTCTCGAGCTGCTTGTGTTACCAATAACACCCCACAAACTACCATCACTCGTGAGGCTACTTGGACGGCGGTTATCAGCGGATTTGAGGGGACTATGCGGATAGCAGCATGGACTATTTCCAGAACGGCGGCATTTTGGAAGATTATCAATGAACATTTGACGGTATCATAAAGCGATTTTTGTGTTGGCATTAAATAATAATTAATCAATTGTAATAATAGGTACGACCACCTGGAAAATTCCACAATTGATAAATTTAGGACTTTGATATTTCCATGATAAAGTACAATTACCCTAAAGTTTCGATAAAATTGTAAGCGATTAGGTAGGCTTTTGTAGGCCCTGATAATGTTTCACGGTTCTTTTTATTATCTTTCGTTTGTGCCATTATTATTATCAAATTATTATTAAATTTACAATCAATTCAATACACAATTACAAACAACATTCGATTCACAACGCGCACTGATAATTAATTAGATGACCCAGCAAGTATGGAAGATTTGCCTACAATGCCGGTTCTCCCTCTACCTCATTCTTGCTATCGTAAAATGTATTCGCTTCGTTCAAATTTCAATAAAATTAGAATTAATAGTTAATCTTCATAAACAATACCATAATAATTAATTATCAAAAATATTTATACGGGAATTAACACAGAATTGGTACGCCCTCTAGTAGTGGAACTTCAAAACAATAAAATTGCTCTTTATGATCAGTGGCAACTCGTAATTTAATTAGTAGAATTTTGGATTAGAAATTTTGTAAATTGATTACTACTGATCCATATAAACACCATTGATTTATTTAATTTTTTTTACTCAAAATAACTTGAAATATATTTATCTATTATTAATAAATTTCAAGTATTATACACGAACCGTTCTTGATCATGACAGTTTCTATAATCAAAGCTTCATTGCCATATTTACTCTTATTCGGTAGAAAAAGTAATTTAAAATCATTTCAAATGGATATTAATTTTTTATAAATTTTGGAATTTTCTAGAAATTCCAACAATTCACACATTATTCACAATCGGACACCATGACTATAATTATTAATTAAAATATTAGTTATAATTGTGACTTTTGTTTTTATGGAATAGATATGTGGCACCACTGTATGTCAATTCGACGTTTTGATTTGAGGTTAGGTTCCGATACGTTTTACGACAATAACAATGTCTTTATTTCGAAAGCCGAAGAAAAATATCCAAAGACGTGTACTAGCCGAGCATACTGACGATGATGATGACGGTGGTGTTGCGGATAAGTCGTTGGAAATGCAAGAATCAGTGTCAGTGCAGAAGAACGAATCAAAAAAGAAATCGAAACATCAGAAAGCCAAACAAACTTTATTGAGTTTCGAAACGGAAGAAGACGATGAAGGTGAGGTGTTTCAAATCAAGAAATCATCGCATAGTAAAAAAGTGATGAAGATGTACGAACGTGAACGACAGAAAAAGAAGGAATTACAGCACCAACAACAGCAGCAACAAAAAGTAGAGAAAGAGGAGAAGATTGTTAAAAGTAGTGACAATAGAGAGAAGAAAACTGAAATCATAACCGATGATTTGGTGTTGGTTGTGAATTCGAATCACAAAACACCTCAACAAGAACAACAACAACAAGAGCAACAACAACCGTTAATTCTAAGTGGTCGTGATGCTTTATGCGCCGGCAAGAACGATCTATCATCGGAAGAAGAAGATGAAGATTCCGCCGGTATTCATAAATTTTCTAAACCGGACAATTTTAAACGAGTTCTAGAATCGGGTTATATACCGGATGCGGCAATGATACATGCAGCACGTAAACGACGACAACGTGCCCGTGAAATGGGCGATTATGTGCCGATTGAAGAACAAGAAGAACCGGAGGATAAGGGACGATTAATGCGCGATGATGATAATGATGGTAGCGATGATGAACGTATCGATATGGATGTGAATTTAGCGGTATTGCGTGATCAGGAACGACGCCGGGAACAATTCTTGGCCGCTCAAGATTCCGATCAGGAGATCGATGACGAATGGGAACACCAACAGATAAGAAAAGGCGTTACCGGTGCTAGTAGTTTAGCTCCATCTGAATTGATTTATTCGGAAATTATACAACAATCGGAGATAAACCAAATGAATGTACAACAACCGCCGGTCCAAGCGATCGATCCAGGTATTCCGCGTACACCTGAAATGATTGCTAGTAAATTACGCGAACACTACCAAAACGTGTGTAATTCGCGTGAAACTAACTATAAGAAATTGGAGAAAATCCAAGAGGAAATCCAGCAAATTACCAAAGATTTAGAAGAGTTAAAAACTAAAGCTCCAATAGCAGCGGAACGTTTTAAATTCTATCAAGAATTACGCGGTTACGTTACCGATCTAGTTGAATGTTTGGATGAGAAAATCGGCATTATAGAAAATTTGGAACAACGTGCTTTGGAACAATTGGCGAAACGTTCGGAATGGTTGATTGAACGGCGCCGGCAAGATGTACGCGATCAAGCCGAAGAGGCGACGAATCCAAAACAGGCGTCAGCCATTAAAAATCCAGAAGATGAAGATAAAGTACGCCGTGCTGCTGAACGTGAAGGTAGACGGACACGTCGGCGACGCGCTCGGGAATTGTGCGGCCAACCCAAACATGTTGAAGGCATGTCCAGCGATGATGAGATCTCGCAACAAGACTTATTAAATTTCGATAAAGACCGCGAACAAATCGATTTAGAAATACAGCAAGTCTTCAACGATGTAGTCGAAGATTATTCAACAATTGAGAATATTTTGATCAAATTTGAAGAATGGCGCGATACAGATCTGACATCGTATAACGAAGCGTACGCTACTTTATGTTTACCGAAAGTTATAAGTCCACTAATACGTTTAGATTTGATATTTTGGGACCCTTTAAACAATAGTGTCGATATAGAAAAATTAGATTGGTATCGTACTTTGGCCCTATACGGTTTGCATAATAACGAAACGGAAATTAGTCTGGCCCAAGATCCTGATTTAAATCTATTACCGACAATTATCGAGAAAGTAATCGTACCGAAATTGACACAATTAGTCGATAAATGTTGGGATCCATTATCGAACTCGCAAACGTTACGTTTAATCGGAATTATTCAAAGGTATATTCGAAAATTTCCCACATTAAATCCTGGTAGTAAAACATTAAATAATCTCTTTAATGCTGTACTGCATAAGATGAAATTGTCGCTAGAACACGATGTGTTTATTCCATTGACGCCGAAATTGATCGAGAGTCGTTCGATGTTCTTCCAACGGCAATTTGCAAGCGGCTTAAAATTATTGAAGAATATCACCAGTTGGCAAGGCATTTTAAACGATAAAATTTTAAAAGAATTAGCGTTAAAGTCGTTGTTGAATCGTTATCTATTGAGTGCTGTTAAATTCTGCATATTAACAGACGCTGTATCGAAAGTTAGTTTAATTAGTTTAATATTACCGAGAGTATGGCTACAAAATAGCACGCCAGAATTAGATATGTTCACTAATAGCGTTATGAATTTGTCACAACAATTAGATAAGAATAATCCATTGCATTTAGAATCGATTGAAATTATTAATAATATTTTGAAAACTTTGCGAAACTAATTGTCGCTTTGTAAATTACGAAAATCTAATAAAAAATTTAATTGTTCATTGTTTTATTAACTGTGTAGGACTTGATTTTTTTGTGATAACAAAAACAAATGAAATTGTTATATTGGTGGCGTCTGTTCCTGTGCTCTATTGCATTCGTTTTAATTCAGGTAAATCCATATAGTGCTATTTTTTAATTAGTAATTAATTCGATTGTAGACGCCTTTTAATCCGAATAAAATTACCGAAAATGAATCTGTAGAGGCTCGACTTTTACAAATCGGACAGAGTTTCAAAATTTGGATGAATAATTGGCTAATCTTCCATTGTCTATTATTAAAATTCTATATGAACGTTGTCATCTTCGATAATGGTATTGTAAGTTACGACAATTTCAACATGCTGTACGAAATTCTATTTTACAGTTTTGAAGTGAAGGAGAATTTTAGGAAATTCTATTATTTACTTGGTTATTCGAATTAACTTTCAATACAGATTACGAAAAACTGTATTTCTTCTTTTTCTTATAATAGATCAGAATACAAATAAACGTTTTTTTAATGTGCAGCAGCTACTGCAGTTTTCTCTTTTTTCGTCTTCTTTCCACCGACTTTCTTACCGATCTTCTTCGGTGCCTCTGGTGTACTTTCAGCTTCCGTCAACCACAATTCAACATGACACGGTGACGACATGTACGGATTGATTCTACCGTGTGCCCGATACGTGCGTCTTCGTAAACAGGCAGCGCGATTTACTTGAATATGTTGAACAACTAAACGATCAACATCTAAACCACTATAATCGGCATTACTTTCAGCATTGCGTAGGAGTTGTAGGAGAAATTCAGCGGATTTTTTCGGCCATCTACCCTGTGTTGTTCCCCATTGTTTAGCTTGTGCACAACGACCTACACCACCATTAAAACGACGGAACGGTACGCATTCTTTGTGTGCTAGAACGTTCTTCAAATAGGCAACAGCACGTTTCAGTGCCATCTTTTTGATGGCATTTGCTGTTTCGCAGGTATTTTTGAAATGGACTCTTAGGTTAGAGCCACGTGCTTTACAAGATTTCGCCGCATTGTCCGGTTCACGAGCGTAACGACCCATTTTGTACTAAAATACATGAAATGACTAATTAATTAAACGAAATCGTTAGGTTTTATTGGAATTTTCGTAATTTCTAATAGACAACTCACCAAATAAAATTATTTTCAGCTGTCAAACTCGACAGATTTCACGGAAAAGAACAAGCGAGTTTAACGTCGTGAAGTTGGCACCGATAGAGAATTGTCATTTTTCCATAATCACCAACTGTTACAAAAATCCCTAGATTTTTAGAATATAATTTAAACAATTTTTCATTTTCATGAACATCTAAAAGTAATTTTGTGCCATTATAGTGAAAAACATCATCAATAGATGATGTTCTAATAGATAATTGTACATGATTCTATTATTTGTAAAATATGATTATCAAACTTCACGTTGTAACGAAACGCGGGAAATTTGAACATACATTGCAGGTATTTAAACAATCAATAATTGTATAACAAATTAGATATATAATAACTCTTATTTTAACATATATTTTGTTTACTATTGTTGAAGTTATAGATATCAAACATTTATTTACAGGTATAATTATAGTACTGGTCTAATTTATGAGGCAGGTTCTAGATCTCTTAGATACAACGAATGTTTCTCCAACATTTCAACAACGGGATCTTTTTTATTAAATTCAGGATCGTATTGTGAACCAACTGACCATAATGTGTCTAAATCGTACATAATTCTACCATCTTTTGAGAAAATATGTAGAGCTATATTGCCTAAATCGATAGCCATCCAATCTTTAGATTTTTCGCCTTCTAATCGCGGTATAAAATCATTTTTATACATTTTCTTCTTATAGACACGTCGTACGAATTGTCCAATAGCTTGCATATGTTTAAATGATTTACCATTAACGATACAGATATAATCAACATAATCGATGTGTTTTGGTACAGAAATAACGCAAATATCTTCAGCGTTCTCGCGTTTTAACACCTCGACTAGATCCTCAATATCATAAACACCAGTTAGACCATCTAAAAAACAACATTTTAAATAATTTTTTAAGATTTTCTAATTATCGATTACGTTCAAGACTGATGCCTTTGAATGGATCTTCAACAATCTCATTACTGTCGGCTTCTTCGAGTAATCCTCGATATTTGTTGCGTTCCTCGTAAACATCAAGAATTACTTCGGCGTCTTGATCACGAAACACTTGGTATTTTCTATTAAAATCGCCCAAATTTGATTGTTCTTCAACTTTATCGTGAGGCCCATCTTGATGTGGGATTCTTGAAGAGTTCGATTTGTTTTTTACGTGACTTAATGTCGGATAAAAATATCGATTCAACGGACGTACTCTACTAAAAATTTTCATTGACAACATCGTTGTATATAACCTCAAACAACGAGAGGGAGTGAGGTACAGTGATACAGATAAAGAAATATTGCTGGTTGTATAAAATCAGATGTATAATGTTACCGTAAATAAGACTGTTCACTGTTGGTGTGCAATATTTACTACAATATTGGATCTTTGTAAGATCTAATTTTATTCTATTATATGTTAAAATACACGTGTACTAGTAGTAGGAACACAGGAGATTACAAGCGACCCCCATGAACCCAACGAGGCAAACAACTTTCGACCACCTGAGATTCTATCTGACCCAACAATTGTTGGCGATTTACGATATATCAGTATATTTATTCAATCTTTTATTGAATAATTATCTTCAATAAGTCCAAAATTTAGCAATAAACTGAAAAATCTCCACAATAAAGGCAATTTTATTTATAATTTAAATAAAAATAAATTGTGAGGTTAAGTTGAAAATAAGCAAGCTCTTTTGACAAGTATAAAATCAAGTCAAAATGCGATGTTGCCATATTCACTGATTTTTCAGTAGGTTTTTCCTCTAGTAATTCTTTTCACTAGATTTTAAGGAAATACGGCTGTTTTTCTTGTATTTTAGAGTTCCAAAGTGGAAAAAAGAATCTATTTCACCAAAATAATAACATTTATTTTGATTTTACACAAACTTTGCGATAATTTTAATAAATTTAACGTAATTCTTGACTTATGTAATTGCATATTTTAGAATTTATTTAATAGAGGTGGAAAATATCACCGTACTTATTTTAAATAATAATTAAACAATGAAAAATTGAAAAAAAATCTACTTTAGGGGATGATTTCATTACCAACCATTCATTACGAGAAAAATATTCCGAATTATCCCCAATTTAACTACTGTTTTCAACTCTAACGAATTTTTTCAATTATCTTTTGATAATTTGCTCATTTGATAATTTTCAGTCAGTCCTAATTCGACCATTGTTTTTAATTTTATTATAATTACCTTGATGTTTTTATAGTGCCTCATTAAATTTGCCCCTTCATAATCTTATCTTGCATTCTATGATGTACTGTTTTGTTGTTGTAAGGATCAAGTCATTTGCTATAAAATAATGATTGCTCCAAAGTTTAGCAATGTTCAATTTGTTTAATAGGGGTAAATAATGCTTTTAATTTTCAACAAGTTTTATTTTTTTAAATTTTAGTAATTTTTGAGGCAAATTTAATCATATTTGATATAGATTGAAACAACAACGCATTAAAAGTGCTATTATAAGATCAAGATTCAGTTTAAAATAGTTAAAATAACCCTCGGAATTATAAAACAACGAATAAATTCCAAAATAAATAAAAATCTACCGATTTTTGGCATTTAGAGCCGGCAACGTCTCAAAAATAAATTACGTTTGGTGAAATTCTCGCAGTATTATATCTATCTCTTTTTAATATATTAAATTCATATGTTCTATCTTTGTTGCTAAAATTTTGACAGTTTACAATTTCCGTAACCTCTAATTTTTACGTTTTTTCAGAAATAATTTTATTAAATTAGAATTGAATCAATTGAAAAGATGGGTGGATGGTATTGATAAGTCGCAAATAGCGGCCGTATTGCAGGTGTTGAAAAAATATAACCTCAAGGTAAGTTTCCTGAATGGTCTGACAAATTAGCGGTTTTTAAATTTAACAATTTCTACAGGGAAATGAAGAATCGCTAAGAAAAGAAACAAACATATCGAATAATATTGAAGACAGTCAATTACAGCAAAATGCCGATATTAGTAGTGTACTAACTGGTTATAAAAGTGATGGTGATCCTGAAACATACGAATGATCTAATATGGAATTGAAAAAGTTCGTTGAGATTTGAGCACGACTTGGGAATGATTTTATATCCGGTACTTGTTCGCATGTATTTAGAGTTAGTTTCTAATGGACATACAGAAAAAGCAATCAATTTAATGAAACGATTCGATTCTGAACAGGACTCTTTTTATAGAGAAGATTTAAAGAAGTTTGCATTGGTAACGAAACGTGATCATATTAATGGGAATGAATTGGCCGATCGTTATTAAAACGCCCTTATAAACGAGAAGAAGGCTTCAGTTTTATTAAATATAATACAAGAACATTTATATTTTGATTTGTATGAAGGTGTGGCACGTAATAAAATTTATTTCATTTATTTACGCATTAACAATTGGAATTCAGAATAATTAAAAATTTTAATAAATGAACTGTTACCACTTGCAAGTGGTCGGTCGGCCGGTCTCATTTTTAGTGGATATGCTGAAATTTTTAAATAAAAACCGTTTTTTTAAAACAATCGATGTATATAAGAATTGATATACATTTTACTCTATTTTCAATGTTTACGTTTTTATTTTTCAAATTATTTACATTTAATACCGTTGCGTCGGCAATGCTATATACAAAACATATACTAATTTATGCAACACAAAATACGCTTGCGTATAACATATATTTTTATTTTACCAAAATTGCTTATTATAAATATCAAACATTAATAACAAAATCTACAAAACAAAGCACAGTTATTGATATTGTATCCAATCAAATTGGATTTTGTTTCTTGTTTTTGGTGTTGTTGTTTATTATCATCAACGATCTTATCAACTTGATTTAAATGAGCATCAATACCGATATCATCAAAGAAATCATCATCTAATCCATTTGTTGTCATTGTTGTTACAACTTGATTACTAGCTGGATTCTCATTCAAATGCTCTCGTTCAGCTTCAAGTAAACAATCAATTTCTTCCGCAATCATTCTCTCATCTTCCGTAATTAATTGTCGTTGATTGGAACCGTCTTGTGCATTCCTAGTCGGCTCAATTCTTGTTCCTTCAACAATAGGCGTCTGTTCAATTTGTTGTGGATTTGCATTCAAAGGTAGATTCAAATGTTTCGCTAAAACATTCTCGGCAGCATTTGTTACTAGCAATTCCTCAACATGACCGTTCAATATTTTAATATTATGAGGTTCTAATAATAATCGACCACGACGTACAGTGATTGGTCGAATAAGACGCACTTTGACGCCTGGCATTAAATTAACATTCAACATTGGTATTGTTCGATATTCCATAGCTTGTATCTCTTGTACACCATCAGTTAAAGTCAATTGCAGCATGCGTTTATTGTCAATCCTCTCATCGATATGATCATTGTGTTTTTTCAATGGATCGTTCTTGTTGCGTATATTCTGTAATTGCCACAATTTCGGTTTTGATATATCGACAATTTCCATCAATTGTAAACAATAAATATCCGTTAATGTGAAATGAGTCTTCAATGATAGGTTTTTAGGTAAAATTTCCAGTTCTACATCACGTAAATCTAACAATAAACATTGTTCGTAGACTTGAGATTGTAATTGATTTTGTGTATAATTACTTGTTAATACTTCATCTTTACACCATTTTATACAACTCTTCAACCATACATCAGACAATTTTATATTTTGTGACGTGAAAAACTGTTTTATTTGAATTATTTCATTATTATATATTGTTATTTGAGGTTAGGTTGAGTCGACGTAAATTGAGAATTGAAAATTCAAGTCAAAATGCAATGTTGCCATATTCACTGATTTTTCAGCAGATTTTTCCTCTAATATTTCTTTTCACTAGATTTTCAGGAAATACGATTGTTTTTCTTGAAATTTGAGGTTCCAAAGTGGAAAAAAGAGCATATTTTACCAAAACAATAACATTTATTTTGATTTTACACAAACTTTGCAATAATTTTAATAAATTTATCGTAATGTTTGACTTGTGGACAAACATATTTTAGGATTTATTTAATAGAGGTGTAAAATATCACCGTACTTATTTTAAATAATAATTAAACAATGAAAAACCGAAAAAAAAGTCTACTTCAGGGGATGATTTGATTACGAACCAAATTCTACGATTATATTATCAAAAATTATCCCAAATTTAACTACTGTTTTCAACTCTAACGAGTTTCTCACTTAATTTATCCTTTGATAATTTTTATGTCTTGCATTTTAATAATTCCAAGTCACCCCTAATTTGACCACTGTTTTTAATTATAAGTACCTGAATGTTTTTATAGTGCCTAATTCAACTTGCCCCTTCATAATCTTCATGTCTTGCTTTCTAAGTTTTGTTGTTATAAGTGATTTGTTATAAAATGATTATTGTTTGAATAAAATTATTGGAGTTACTGGAATATGTAGCAATATTAAATTTGTTCAATAGGAATAAATAATTCTTTTAGTTTAACCACATTCTATTTATAGAAAATATCAATTTCTGTAATTTTTGAAACAAATTTAATCTTATTTGGTACAAATTGAAACAACAACGCATTAAAAGTGCTATTATAAGATCAAGATTCAGTTAAAATAGTTAAAATAACCCTCGGAATTATAAAACAACGAATAAATTCCAAAATAAATAAAAATCTACGGATTTTTGGCATTTAGAGCCGGCAACGTCTCAAAAATAAATTACGTTTGGTGAAATTCTCGCAGTATTATATCTATCTCTTTTTAATATATTAAATTCATATGTTCTATCTTTGTTGCTAAAATTTTGACAGTTTACAATTTCCGTAACCTCTAATTTTTACGTTTTTTCAGAAATAATTTTATTAAATTAGAATTGAATCAATTGAAAAGATGGGTGGATGGTATCGATAAGTCGCAAATAACGGCTGTATTGCAGGTGTTGAAATAAATATAACCTCAAGGTAAGTTTCCTGAATGGTCTGACAAATTAGCGGTTTTTAAATTTAACAATTTCTACAGGGAAATGAAGAATCGCTAAGAAAAGAAGCAAACATATCGAATAATATTGAAGACAGTCAATTACAGCAAAATGCCGATATTAGTAGTGTACTAACTGGTTATAAAAGTGATGGTGATCCTGAAACATACGAATGATCTAATATGGAATTGAAAAAGTTCGTTGAGATTTGAGCACGACTTGGGAATGATTTTATATCCGGTACTTGTTCACATGTATTTAGAGTTAGTTTCTAATGGACATACAGAAAAAGCAATCAATTTAATGAAACGATTCGATTCTGAATAGAACTCTTATTATAGAGAAGATTTAAAGAAGTTGGCATTGGTAACGAAACGTGATCATATTAATGGGAATGAATTGGCCGATCGTTATTAAAACGCCCTTATAAACGAGAAGAAGGCTTCAGTTTTATTAAATATAATACAAGAACATTTATATTTTGATTTGTATGAAGGTGTGGCACGTAATAAAATTTATTTCATTTATTTACGCATTAACAGTTGTAATTCAGAGTAATTTAAAATTTTAAAAAATGAACTGGTACCACTTGCAAGTGGTCGATCGGCCGGTCTCATTTTTAGTGGATATGCTGAAATTTTTAAATAAAAACCGTTTTTTTAACAATTTATGTATATGAGAATTGATAAACATTTTACTCTATATTATTTCAATGCTTACGTTTATATTTTTCAAATTATTCAAATTTGATCCAGTTGCATTGGCAAGGTTATATACAAAATATATTATGCAACACAAAATACGCTTGCGTATAACAGTTAGGTATACATCATTTGTTTATTCTAGCAAAATTATAAATTATTACAAACATTAATAACAATATCTACAAAACAAACCACAGTTGTTGATATTGTTGAAGTTGTTGTGCATAACTGGAAATTTTTCTTATAAAATTTTAACGATTATACAGAATTCCTCTTTACGATCAACCTGTATTTCTAAAATATTATCAATTGCAACTGTTTTATCTTTGATATTTTGTAGAGCCTGAAAAATTATTAGCTTTGATTATGATTTGTACAAGTTGCTGATAAGTTTCAAGTACCTTTAGAACTTTCTCTGTAGCAACTGGATCCTTCTGTACAACACTACTTTTCAAACTAACTAATGCTGATGGATAATGACCTGCAAAATTCGTTATAATTTCACTATGTATTCTAACATCAATTGTATTCTGTTCATCATCTTCAATTTTTATCACTAATCTATACTCCTGTTCAGTCATTGTAATCTTTTCAGTGATTCCTTTGAATTTTGCTTTAATCTTAAATCGTCCCCGACTGATACAATTCTTATTCTCCAACAACTTTTTAATTGTAATCAAATTGGATTTTGTTTCTTGTTTCTGTTGTTGTTGTTTATTATCATCATCGTTGTCAACGATTTTATCAACTTGATTTAAATGAGCATCAATATCGATATCATCAAAGAAATCATCATCTAATCCATTTGTTGTCATTGTTGTTACAATTTGATTACTAGCTGGATTCTCATTTAAATGCTCTCGTTCTGCTTCAAGTAAACAATCAATTTCTTTCGCAATCATCCTCTCATCTTCCGTAATTAATTGTCGTTGATTGAAACCGTCTTGTGCATTTCTATTCGGCTCAATTCTTGCTTCTTCAACAATAGCAGTCTGTTCAATTTGTTGTGGATTTGGATTCAACGGTAGATTCAAATGTTTCGCTAAAACATTCTCGGCAGCATTTGTTACAAGCAATTCCTCAACATGACCATTCAATATTTTGACATTATGAGGTTCTAATAATAATCGACCACGACGTACAGTGATTGGTCCAATAAGACGTACTTTGACGCCTGGCATTAAATTAACATTCAATATTGGTATTGTTCGATATTCCATAGCTTGTATCTCTTGTACACCATAAGTTAAAGTCAATTGCAGCATGCGTTTATTGTCAATCTTCTCATCGATATGATCATTGTGTTTTTTCAATGGATCGTTCTTGTTGCGTATATTCTGTAATTGCCACAATTTCGGCTTTGATATATCGACAATTTCCATCAATTGTAAACAATAAATATCCGTTAATGTGAAATGAGTCTTTAATGATAGGTTTTTAGGTAAAATTTCCAGTTCTACATCACGTAAATCTAGCAATAACCATTGTTCGTAGACTTGAGATTGTAATTGATTTTGTGTATAATTACTTGTTAATACTTCATCTTTACACCATTTTATACAACTCTCCAACCATACATCAGACAATTTTATATTTTGCGACGTGAAAAACTGTTTTATATTTGAATTATTTCATTATTATGCGACATTATTGTATTGTTATTTGAGGTTAGGTTGAGTCGACGTAAATTGAGAATTGAAAATTCAAGTCAAAATGCAATGTTGCCATATTCACTGTTTTTTCAGCAGATTTTTCCTCTAGTATTTCTTTTCACTAGATTTTAAGGAAATACGATTGTTTTTCTTGTAATTGTGGGGTTCTAAAGTGGAAAAAAGAGCATATTTTACCAAAACAATAACATTTATTTTGATTTTACACAAACTTTGTAATAATTTTAATAAATTTAGCGTAATTCTTGACTTGTGGGCACATATTTTAGAATTTATTTAATTGAGGTGGAAAATATCACCGTACTTATTTGAAATAATAATTAAATAATGAAAAATAGAAAAAAAATCCACTTTAGGGGATGATTTCATTACCAACCACGTACTACAAGAATAATATTCCGAATTATTTCCAATTTAATTACTGTTTTCAACTCTAACGAGTTTTCTCAATTATCTTTTGATAATTTTAATCATTCCAAATCACCCCCAATTTAACCACTATTTTTAATTCTGATTACCTCGATGTTTTATAGTGCCTAATTAAACTTGCTTTCTAAATTTTGTTGTTATAAGTGATTTGTGATAAAATAAGGATTGTTGTTCGAATAAAATTATTATTAGAATTACTGAAAAATGTAAATAGCAATGTTCAATTTGTTTAATAGGAATAAATAATGCTTTTAATTTTCAACCAATTCTTTTTACAAAAATATATAAATTTTAGTAATCTTTGAAACAAATTTAATCTTATTTGGTACAAATTGAAACAAGGAAGCATTAAAAAGGCTAGTAAAAGATCAAGAATCGGTTAAAACTGTTAAAATGGCCCTTGAAATTATAAAACAACGAATAAATTCCAAAATAAATAAAAATCTACGGATTTTTGCCATTTAGAGCCGGCAACATTGCAAAAACAAATCTTGTTTGTTGAAATTCTCGCAGCTTTATATCTATCTCTTTTTAATATATAAGACTCGCATTTTCTATCTTTGTTGCCGAAATTTTGACAGTTTACAATTTCCATAACCTCAAATTTTTATGATCTAAAATTTGATTTTCGAAAAAATTCGCTGCTGCTGAATTCTGATTTACCAAAAATGGAAATATTTGGGACTTTTGTCAAAGGAAAATGTATGGAAATGTGTCGTAAAGAAGAAATGAAAATATAAGATGAGCTTATGTTTACTTGCCTTCCAATGAGGTAGTAGAGTGATCATCCTGTAAAAAACATATCCGCGTATGGTGGCAGACATCTTGGATAGTGGAGACGCAAATGAATTGAAGTAGTTCGACAATTGGTGAACAGGTGGTTTCCATCTACACTATTGCACGTATTGCTGGTTGTATAAAATTAGGTGTATAATATTGGCACAAATAATCTCGGTTTCAAGAACCGTAGCCTTGTCTAAAACTAGCATTTTTTTGACCGACTTCCAAATGAGCTATGGGGTTCAAATTTTGATAAAATAATCTCCAAGGAGCCTCTTATAAATCCTTGTATTTTTCAAATCGTTCATCAAATAATGTGTGTTTCCTTAGAGATTGCAACATTTAATTGAAACACACGATATGTTCGTATGTTGATAAATTAGAATCATTTTATAGAAATGATACTAATTTAGACCCTATTAATCTACTTTGGGATTTGATTCTTGGTTAATAATTCTGTGTTTTACAATATTATAATTTTTGCGATTATTTTTTATATATAATTTTGCAATTAAAGTATCAAGGAAAAATATTTAAACAATCTTATCCAATTTTCAAACTATTTAGACCTAGAAATTTAGTAGAAATCACCGTAAATACAAAATATTTGAATATTGCATTTAAATTTATCATTTACAAAATCTACAATATTCTAAAATTTTATAATTTCAGCGTTACGCAAACGAACACTTTCAAGTTATCTTATTTTTTGCGGGTTAAAAACGACACGATTACAAGTTACGTACTCCTCTACGTACGGCCAAACAACTTTTTTTCCAATTTTTGATAAGAATACAACAAAGGAATGATTACTTAACGTTATTTTCGAATCTTGTCAGTGCCTGTCTTTTGTTCATTCGAATTTTCGTCGTCGATATGTTAACACCGTTTCGAAAATCGGTCGTGAAATCGGTTTTGTTTAATTTAATAATAAATTCTCGCGACTTTTAAAACAAAGTGGCGCGTATTTTGATGCCCCGTTGAAGTGCTACCGTTTCTAAAATTCAATAATTCACGTATTTTTTAAAACAAAGTGCCTCGTATTTTGTTGAACGTTGAAGTGTTTCGTTTACAAAATTTAATAATAAATTAACGCGATTTCTAAAACAAAGTGTTGGTGTTACCGTTTTGAAAATTTAAAAATAAATTTACGTACGTGTTTAAAACAAAGTGTTGGTGTTAGTGCTTCTGTTGGTGCCAACCAGGACGAAGGAGTGGGCAGTAAGTCATCCCTTGGAGTTGGGCGATAAGAAGTCAACGAAAGGGTAAGTTGAAATATTTGAACAATCGTAATTAATAATGAAATTGAACAAAAAACTCTAATCAAAAATGAGTTTTCTATTCTATTTCGTTAATAATTTAATCCCAGATTTGTGTAATGGATTCTTGGTTTATAAATTTAATCATAATTAAAATAATTTTTCAAGTTAAATAATTTTTCAATTACTAACGGTTTTTTTTTCTGTTCTATTACAGTAGGTTCGAACAGCGAGGGACAGGAGGCGTTGTAGCAGAGGGGTAAGTACTTTTTTGATTTACATCGCGATCGTTTCAAGTCCGGGATATCCCAAGATAAAAACGGGATACAAAATAACTTCGGTTCGGTTCGGTTCGGTTCGGTTCGGTAAATGAACAATATGCGATTGTAGGTATAGGAAACGCGCATTAGGAACTTGTTAGGTACTTGTTAGGGCACTTGTTAGGCACCTGTTAGGCACTTGTTAGGTACTTTGTAGGTACATTAACGTACAACCCCCTCATCATTACTGCTGGATTTTGTAGGCTTTATGAACAACGATTTCACTGGTTATAAAAGGAAGATTCATCGTCTCCCTCTTTTGGATACTGGTCTACTTTTGGTTCTTCAACAAAATGGTAAATATGTAATATTTTTTCAGGTAATTTTTTGAATGTATTAAATATTTTTTTCAGAACGTTTATGCATTGTATTTTGTATGCATTGTATTTATAACAAAAATTTGTTTCTTATGTTTCAGAGTTTCAGATTAACTTCGAAGGTTCAAGCTTCAATCCCTTGAAATTTCCCATTATCCTTCCCCGGGGAATGGCCATTCCTATTGCATGAAATGCTACTAACATAGAATTACGTTAATGTTGTATTGTTTTGTGTTTGTCTGTTAGTTTATAAGTGTTGGTATTGATAGTATTGGATAGATCCACCGCTACAACTAGGTTCAGTTGTCGCGATTATCCAAGCATTGACTCCGTCGTATGACTGTGCAGTTTGTAGTGTGGTTTTTTTTGCTAGTCGCTCTAATAATGCTCAAATATTTTCACGGATTGTGCGGTTTTCGGAGCGAGAGATTGCGATAGGTAATTCGCATATCGTGAGGATGTCTACCGCATATATCTTTGCTGATTGTTTGAGGTTATTATTGTGACAATGATGCATTGACTACATCACTTCCTGTGCAATGATATGACTGTGACAATAGCTTCGTAAGTAATCAATTTTTGCTTTATTTCAGATAATCACTTAGCGATTATCCAAGCATTGACTCCGTCGTATGACTGTGCAGTTTGTGGTGTGGTCTTCTTGCTAGTCGCTCTAATAATGCTCAAATATTTTCACGGGTTGTGCGGTATTCGGAGCGAGAGATTGCGATAGGTAATTCGCATATCGTGAGGATGTCTAACGCATATATCTTTGCTGATTGTTTGAGGTTATTATTGCGACAATGATGCATTGACTACATCACTTCCTGTGCAATGATATGATGGTGACAATAGCTTCGTAAGTAATCAATTTTTACTTTATTTCAGATAACTATCACTTCGCGATTTTCCAAGCATTGACTCCGTCGTATGACTGTGCAGTTTGTAGTGTGGTTTTTTTGCTAGTCGCTCTAATAATGCTCAAATATTTTCACGGATTGTGCGGTTTTCGGAGCGAGAGATTGCGATAGGTAATTCGCATATCGTGAGGATGTCTAACGCATATATCTTTGCTGATTGTTTGAGGTTATTATTGTGACAATGATGCATAGACTACATCACTTCCTGTGCAATGATATGACTGTGACAATAGCTTCGTAAGTAATCAATTTTTGCTTTATTTCAGATAATCACTTAGCGATTATCCAAGCATTGACTCCATCGTATGATTGTGCAGTTTGTGGTGTGGTCTTTTTGCTAGTCGCTCTAATAATGCTCAAATATTTTCACGGGTTGTGCGGTTTTCGGAGCGAGAGATTGCGATAGGTAATTCGCATATCGTGAGGATGTCTACCGCATATATCTTTGCTGATTGTTTGAGGTTATTATTGTGACAATGATGCATAGACTACATCACTAACTGTGCAATGGTATGACGGTGACAATAGCTTTGTAACTAATTAATTTTTACTTTGTTGCAAATAATTATTATGTAGCATGGATATATCCAATACTATAGTGGATTAGGCCTACAGGGGATACCACTATAAAAAAACGCACCGTGTGCTTTACCTCACAGGTGGTGTGGAAAGAAGCACATTTATTACTTTCCTATTCAACAATTGTAAATTTACAGAAAAATCATGGAGATTTGAAAAGATGATTTTGCATTTATAGACTTTAAAAATAGGTCTTTATTATATTTCAAGTGATTTTTAACTTGGATTAATTTTCTATAAGCAACCACAAAAACTGTTGAAAATTTTCGGTCTATTTTAACGATAAAGGTGACATCTATTGATTTCTCCATTGAACTACAATGTTGAAACGACACCAACATATTGCCTTCCTCTTCTCAAGCGATGATCGATCATGACTTGAGAAAAGGAGATCCCAATTGAACGACACTCATAAGTTAGAAAGAGTGTGGACCAACTGCCAAAATTTCTCCATATGAGGACCAAATTGGTATTATACAAGTAAGGGGGATACGCACTCTACCAACTCATTGTTGCCTCCAAAAATAATCAAAATTATTTTCAAGAATAGGCGTTAAAATGAGAAATTATTGCGTGTATTAGAAATGGTCCCAGGTGATGAAGATAATCGTCTGCTGCTGGGAAATCATTGAACAATGAAAATAACTTACGACCACCTGAAATTCTATCAAGAACAATCAGCTGCTTATTATTCGAGTAATCTACAACAACCCTTAATAACAAAATTTGATAACACTGAATATTATTTTTTAGAGTAGTTGTCCTAATATTATCGCCCATAAAATACGAATTTATTGCAGATAGATTACGTACAATTGGACAAGATATGATCATTCAGAATTTATTATTGTAAAAATAAGAATTATTAAAATTGTTTAAAGAGATTACAGTAAAATTCTACATCTTCTCATAGCTTTCCTCATATGAGCACGTTTTACATTTCCTACAATACGTATCGTCTCCTTCATTGTAAATTTCCGGCCCGAATTCGTGTTGATGGGAACTAGCCGATGTACGATCGAATAAACTACTCGGCATACTCATCCGTAATTCTTTTAAATGTTTTTGATGTTTCTTCGCTTTGGTTACTACCCGTTTCTCTTCGCAACGTTCGCGTTCTGCTTCCAGTTCTTCTTCAGTACTCCAAACTTCTAGAGCTCGTTGTTCTACCTGAAAATCACCGACTATTCTAGAAATATTCGACTGAATATTGTTGGATTTTACTTGTAATTGGAGGTAGTATTTCATTTCACCGCAACACATATTGTGGGGATTTTTTCGGGTGATGAATTTTAATGGTGGTTCTCTTTTATCTAAATCGCATTCTTTTAACAGATTCGTGTTTAAAGCTCAAGTTTTGGTATCAATTTATGCTCATCTGAATATCTATAGAGAGTATGAATTATTTAGAATATTATCACCATCAGCAACGATAATTCACATTATCAAAAAGCCAGAATACACCGAGTTTTTTTATATTTTATACACTGTGGACGATCAGGCTCGAAAATTGGTGGTTCATCAACTACAATATTATCCTAAAAATCAATCAATTTTAGAATTTACTCAATTTTCAATAAAAATAACTAAATACCGCTGTTTCTTTGTCCGGTTCTTCTTCCAACAAAAAACAACCACCGGTGTCCTTATATTTTGCTGTTCCTGTTTTAATTGTTGTCTTATCTATCGAGACAGCTGAACTGAAAATAAAATTGAATCATCAATGATTTCCAATAGGAAATTGGTACAAACGAACCTTTTTGCGTATGGATGATACTAAACGGCTCTGTTTTATTGCTATGGCTTTTTGACGATTACGTACAATACGAATTTGCATTGATTTCGTTAATTCGGTACTATTTCCATTGATTTCTGCCATTCTTTTATTGTTAATTTGTTATATTTTTAAATTATATGTATAATGGATATCGATAACAACTGCGCGACCAAATGTCAATTTTTGAGGTTACATTAGATTAATATTGAATATATCACTGTATTTATTCGTTATTTTATTAAATAATTATCTTCAATAAGTCCAAAATTTAGTAATAAACTGCAAAAACTCCGCAATAAAGACAGTTTTATTTATAATTTAAATAAAAATAAATTGTGAGGTTAAGTTGAAAATAAACAAGCTCTTTTGACAAGTATAAAATCAAGTCAAAATGCTGTGTTGCCATATTCACTGATTTTTCAGCAGGTTTTTCCTCTAGTAATTCTTTTCACTAGATTTTAAGGAAATACGGCTGTTTTTCTTGTATTTTAGAGTTCCAAAGTGGAAAAAAGAATCTATTTCACCAAAATAATAAAATTTATTTTGATTTTACACAAACTTTGCGATAATTTTAATAAATTTAACGTAATTCTTGACTTATGTAATTGCATATTTCAGAATTTATTTAATAGAGGTAGAAAATATCACCGTATTTATTTTAAATAATAATTAAACAATGATATATTGAACAAAAATCTACTTTAGGGGATAATTTCATTACCAACCATGTATATATGAGAATAATATTCCGAATTATCCCCAATTTAACTACTGTTTTCAACTCTAACGCGTTTTCTCAATTAATTTATCCTTTGATGATTTTTATATCTTGCATTTTCATCATTCTAATAATGACCACTGTTTTTAATTCTAATTATTTCGATGATTATTGTAGTTGCTCATTCAATTTGCACCCTCATAATCTTCATATGTTCCATTCTAAATTGTACTGTTTTGTTGTTATCAAGTAATTTCCTATAAAATAAGGATTGTTGTTCGAATAAAATTGTTATTAATTACTCAATGTTAAATTTATTTAATAGAAATAAATAATTCTTTTAATTTTCAACCACATTCTATTTACAAAAATATATAAATTTTAGTAATCTTTGAAACAAATTTAATCTTATTTGGTACAAATTAAAACAAGAAAGCGTTTAAAAGGCTAGTAAAAGATCAAGAATCGGTTAAAATTGTTAAAATGGCACTTGAAATTATAAAACAACGAATAAATTCCAAAATAAATAAAAATCTACGGATTTTTGGCATTTAGAGCCGGCAACGTCGCAAAAATAAATTTCGTTTGGTGAAATTCTCGCAACATTATATCTATCTCTTTTTAATATATTAGACTCGTATTTTCTATCTTTGTTGCCGAAATTTTGACAGTTTACAATTTCCATAACCTCAAATTTTTACGTTTCTCGGAAATAATTTTATTAAATTAGAATTGAATCAATTGAAAAGATGGATAATGGTATTGATAAGTCGCAAATAGCGACCGTATTGCAGGAGTTGAAAAAATATAACCTCAAGGTAAGTTTCCTGAATGGTCTGACAAATTCGCGGTTTTTAAATTTAACAATTTCCACAGGGAAGAGAAGAATTGCTAAGAAAAGAAGCAAACATATCGAATAATATTGAAGACAGTCAATTATAGCAAAATTCCGATGTTAGTAGTGTACTAACTAGTTATAAAAGCGATAGCGACCCTGAAACATATGAAGAATCTTATATGAAATTGAAAAAGTTCGTTGAAATTTGAGCACAAGTTGGGAATAATTTTACATCCGGTACTTGTTCACATGTATTTAGAATTTATTTCTAATGGACATACAGAAAAAGTAATCAATTTAATGAAACGATTCCGGCCCTGAGAGAGGATTGAAAGAAGTTGGCGTTGGTAACGAAACGTGATCATATTAATGGGAATGAATTGGCCGATCATTATTAAAACGCCCTTATAAACGAGAAGAAGGCTTCAGTTTTATTAAATATAATACAAGAACATTTATATTTTGATATGTATGAAGGTGTGGCACGTAATAAAATTTATTTCATTTATTTACGCATTAACAATTGGAATTTAGAGTAATTTAAAATTTTAATAAATGAACTGGTACCACTTGCAAGTGTTCGGTCGGTCTCATTTTTAGTGCATATGCTGCAATTTTTAAATAAAAACCGTTTTTTTTTTTAAACAATTTATGTATATAAGAATTGATAAACATTTTATTCTATTTCAATGCTTACGTTTTCCTTTTTCAAATTATTTAAATAATATTTTAATTTAATTTAATTTAATAATATTTTAATTGATACCGTTGCGTTAACAACGCTATATACAAAATATAGTAATTTATGCAACACAAAATACGCTCGTGTATAACAGTTAGGTATAAATCATTTTTATATTTTAGCAAAATTATAAATAATTTCAAACATTAGTAACAGTATCTACAAAAAAAGCACAATTGTTGATATTGTTGAAGATGTCGTGTATAACTGGAAATTTTTCTTATAAAATTTTAACGATTATACAGAATTCCTCTTTACGATCAACCTGTATTTCTAAAATATTATCAATTGCAACTGTTTTATCTTTGATATTTTGTAGAGTCTGAAAAATTATTAGCTTTTATTATGATTTGTACAAGTTGCTGATAAGTTTCAAGTACCTTTAGAACTTTCTCTGTAGCAACTGGATCCTTATGTACAACACTACTTTTCAAACTAACTAATGCTGATGGATAATGACCAGCAAAATTCGTGATAATATCACTATGTATTCTAACATCAATTGTATTCTGTTCATCATCTTCAATTTTTATCACTAATCTATACTCCTGTTCAGTCATTGTAATCTTTTCAGTGATTCCTTTGAATTTTGCTTTAATCTTAAATCGTCCCCGACTGATACAATTCTTATTCTCCAACAACTTTTTAATTGTAATCAAATTGGATTTTGTTTCTTGTTTCTGTTGTTGTTGTTTATTATCATCATCGTTGTCAACGATTTTATCAACTTGATTTAAATGAGCATCAATATCGATATCATCAAAGAAATCATCATCTAATCCATTTGTTGTCATTGTTGTTACAATTTGATTACTAGCTGGATTCTCATTCAAATGCTCTCGTTCTGCTTCAAGTAAACAATCAATTTCTTCCGCAATCATCCTCTCATCTTCCGTAATTAATTGTCGTTGATTGGAATCGTCTTGTGCATTCCTAGTCGGCTCAATTCTTGTTCCTTCAACAATAGCAGTCTGTTCAATTTGTTGTGGATTTGAATTCAACGGTAGATTCAAATGTTTCGCTAAAACATTCTCGGCAGCATTTGTTACTAGCAATTCCTCAACATGGCCATTCAATATTTTGACATTATGAGGTTCTAATAATAATCGACCACGACGTACAGTGATTGGTCCAATAAGACGCACTTTGACGCCTGGCATTAAATTAACATTCAATATTGGTATTGTTCGATATTCCATAGCTTGTATCTCTTGTACACCGTCAGTTAAAGTCAATTGCAGCATGCGTTTATTGTCAATCTTCTCATCGATATGATCATTGTGTTTTTTCAATGGATCGTTCTTGTTGCGCATATTCTGTAATTGCCACAATTTCGGCTTTGATATATCGACAATTTCAATCAATTGTAAACAGTAAATATCGGTTAATGTGAAATGAGTCTTCAATGATAGGTTTTTAGGTAAAATTTCCAGTTCTACATCACGTAAATCTAGCAATAACCATTGTTCGTAGACTTGAGATTGTAATTGATTTTGTGTATAATTACTTGTTAATACTTCATCTTTACACCATTTTACACAACTATCCAACCATACATCAGACAATTTTATATTTTGCGACGTGAAAAACTGTTTTATTTGAATTATTTCATTATTATGCGACATTATTGTATTGTTATTTGAGGTTAGGTTGAGTCGACGTAAATTGAGAATTGAAAATTCAAGTCGAAATGCAATGTTGCCATATTCACTGTTTTTTCAGCAGATTTTTCCTCTAGTATTTCTTTTCACTAGATTTTAAGGAAATACGATTGTTTTTCTTGTAATTGTGGGGTTCTAAAGTGGAAAAAAGAGTATATTTTACCAAAACAATAACATTTATTTTGATTTTACACAAACTTTGCAATAATTTTAATAAACTTAGCGTAATTCTTGACTTGTGGGCACATATTTTAAAATTTATTTAATTGAGGTGGAAAATATCACCGTACTTATTTGAAATAATAATTAAGCAATGAAAAATAGAAAAAAAATCCACTTTAGGGGATGATTTCATTACCAACCACGTACTACAAGAATAATATTCCGAATTATTTCCAATTTAATTACTGTTTTCAACCCTAACGAGTTTTCTCAATTATCTTTTGATAATTTTAATCATTCCAAGTCACCCCCAATTTAACCACTATTTTTAATTCTGATTACCTCGATGTTTTATAGTGCCTAATTAAACTTGCTTTCTAAATTTTGTTGTTATAAGTGATTTGTGGTAAAATAAGGATTGTTGTTCGAATAAAATTATTATTAGAATTACTGAAAAATGTAAATAGCAATGTTCAATTTGTTTAATAGGAATAAATAATTCTTTTAATTTCCAACAAATTCTACTTAAAAAAATATAAATTTTAGTAATCTTTGAAACAAATTCAATCTTATTTGGTACAAATTGAAACAAGAAAGCATTGAAAAGGCTAGTAAAAGATCAAGAATCGGTTAAAACTGTTAAAATGGCGCTTGAAATTATAAAACAACGAATAAATTCCAAAATGAATAAAAATCTACGGATTTTTGCCATTTAGAGCCGGCAACGTCTAAAAAACAAATCTAGTTTGGTGAAATTCTCGCAGTATTATATCTATCTCTTTTTAATATATTAGATTCGTAGTTTCTATCTTTGTTGCTGAAATCCTAATACTGACAGTTTACCAATGAGGTACTAGAGTGCGCATCCGCTATACTTGTATAAGTCCAATATGGTCCTCATATGGGGAAATTTTGACAGTTAGTTCCCACTCTCTCTAACTTATGAGTGTGTTGTTCAATAGCGACCTCCTTTTCTCAATTCTTGATCGATTATGGCTTGAGAAAAAGACAGAAACGACAACAACATATCGACATATCCAAGATGTCTGCCACCATACGTGGACATGTTTTTTGATCGGATGTCCACTCTAGTACCTCATTGATTGACATATCATCATAACCTCAATTTTATTCGTCGATTTTTATGAATTATTTAAATTGATAAGATTAGAAGACTGTGAAAAATGTCAGGACGACAACAGAATAAACGTTCGAAATGGAGTTTGGATTCTGCCCGGTATTTATTTGTGAATTTTAATAATTTTTTTTAAATTGATATCGATTTATAGTTCGAATCGTTTAACGAACGACATTCTCCCATCACCACCAGCTTACAATCTGTCACACGTTAATGTAACTACAGAAGTTTCCAAAAAGACGGACATCAGTCGTTTGATCACCAAGAAATCATGGGACTTAGCATTGGCACCCATCAAACAAGTACCTATGAATTTATTCATAATGTATATGGCTGGTAATTCAATCTCGATATTTCCGATAATGATGGTTGGTATGTTGTTGATGCGTCCAATACAAGCAATTTGGTCAACGAAATCAACGTTTCGTATGATTGAAAGTACACAGAATACAATCGGGCAAATTATCGTTTATATCCTTGGTAATTTAATTAATGTTGGATTAGCCTTGTACAAATGCCAAAGTATGGGCCTTCTGCCGACTCATAGTAGTGATTGGTTGGCGTTTGTAATTCCGCCAACCAGACAGGAATATTTAGGTGGCGGTGTTGTTTTGAATTAATCAATTTAAATTGAATACGCATTTTTTACATCTATTTAAAAATTTTCAAGAAATTCTGCAACATTTCTTTATTACTAACTTACAATTAGATAAAATATAATACGAGTAAAATCTTAATTCTTTATCTATTTATCCTTCCGATGGGAGTCTGCAAAAGCTCGAATCTTTTCGTATAGAGCTTGAGGATCATCGACTCGGGGTATCTAAAAATAGGATGCACAATGAATGTTTTTATGCTAAAAAATAAATACTAAAAGTACAACTTACATCGTAATTTTGGCTTAAATAAACACCAGCATAAAGACCCACAAGGAACGAAAACTAAAATATCAATTAGAGTCGATTGTTAATTAATTAGGAATACTTACAAAACCTCTGAACATGATTGTTTTTAATTATTAATGCAAAAATATAATCTTATCTATTGTCATTAATTGTCAAGTTTGAGGTTAAACAATGGTTGCACTGTTGCCACGTGAATTACACAAATTCCTTAAAAATTACCAAACTCATTTAATATCAGAAATTTTAGTAACAATATATAAAGAATAGTTTTTAGCATTCAATTTTAAGTGTATTAAAATTATAATTCATTTTCCAGTAGAACAATACGTCATTATGTTGTAATTATTTCCCAAAAATAGCGATAATTGTGTTGGTTAAATTAATTTTTGAAACTACACAAATATTAAATTTACGGAAATTCTATTAAACTTGGCATTGATGGAAATTTGGGGATAAATTAATTTACCTAATAATATCAATAAATTGATTACGACGAACTTTATTGAAAATAAAATACGTTAAAATAGAAATATTCGCGCAAATATTAATCATAAAATTATTAAAATTGTTAATTATACCTATAAATTAACAAGTATTAGTGGAAAAATTGAAACTACTACCAACGTTATAAAGTAGTTGGTTACTACAAGTGACAGCACAGCTGTTCCATTTTTTTTCTAATTAATTTTGTTACCTATAATTAATTGTCAAGATGGATAATTCGCTATCAAATTTTGGTAATTTTCCATATTAATTAATAATTACTAATAAATTAATTCTAAAATTAAATAGAAATTGGAGAAAGTTTTAAAAATGGGTCAGAGGATGGTTCAGAGAATTTAGATGTTTTAAGTTTAGGCGATAATGGTGATAATTCAGACCAGTCATCAGCATTGAATAATGACGACTTCGATAGTAATCTACCAGAGACTGTTACTTTATTACAACATCAACCAACGGGTGCTAAAGTCTATTTAGTTGGTACAGCCCATTTTAGTACAGAATCCATTGATGATGTTATCAAAGTATAATAGATTGTTCATTGATTTATCTTTTTTTAATTAACAATTTTTAATTGATTAGGTGATACATAATGTTCTTCCAAATGCTGTAGTTTTAGAATTGTGTTCATCCAGAACGAATATGTTATCATTAGATGAGAAAACTGTATTAGAAGAAGCGAAGAATATCGATTTACAAAAAATCATAAACAATATAAAGCAGAGTGGCTTATATAATGGTCTAATGTATATATTATTGTTAAATATGAGTGCCAAATTGACAAAACAATTAGGAATGGCACCGGGTGGTGAATTTCGTGCCGCCTATAATGAAGCCCAGAAATTGAAGAATTGTGAAATATTATTAGGTGATCGTCCATTACAAATTACATTGCAACGTGCTATAGCACGTCTAACATGGTTACAAACAATAAATTTCGTTTGGCATCTATTAACATCAAAAGATACAATCAGTGCTGAAGAGATCGAGAAATGCAAGAAACGTGATATGTTGGAACAATTATTAGAAGAATTAGCTGGGAAATATCCGGCATTTCGGGAGGTTTTCTTAAATGAACGCGATATTTATTTAACGCATTCATTACAAACGGCCGCTTATTATCAAGTGAAGAAGAACAAGATTGGTGAAGATGGTGGGTCATTTTATACGATAAAACTGTAAATTATTAATTTTGTTGTTGTTGTAGAGGCGAAAAAAGAGCCGGTGAAGATTGTTGGTGTTGTCGGAATCGGTCATGTTCCAGGTATAGTCAAATTGTGGCCTTTCGAACAGAAAGACTACATAAAACAGATAATGAAAATACCACCGCCTTCGATTACATTGAAAATTATAAGGATATCGTTTCGGGTTTCATTGTTGAGTTTAGGTGGTTTTCTTGTCTATAAATTTATTCCAATACCGAGATTCTTCCGACAAAATATCCAAATATTCGCCCATAAAATGTTGACGAATATCCAAACTAGTACTGGTTTAAAATACACAATAAACTAGATTTTCGTTAAAAAGAAAGACGAATTTTACTATCAGTAGTTATAATTAATGACAATATAAATTGTTGAAATATCTTAAAGTAATGGAAGACTTGTTGATAGAATTTTTCACAATAGTTTAAGTACAAAAATTCTACCAATTATTGTAAATTTTTCCACATTGGGGACGGGTTATTATTTCTTCGTTTAATTTAAATATAAATCTTGTTAACGTGGCGCATCTTTAGCACACCTAAAACCTAAATTACTAGCCGAACTATCTTTTGTATTGTATGATCTGGCAGCACATCGGTATCTCCAACAATAGGATTGATGGCATAAATACGAACCGCCTTTTTTCACTTTTGCATCCTGTGTAAATATTGGGGGAGAAATTTATTTTTGTTACTTATTATTGTAATAAAATCTAAAAAAAATTAATACTTACAGGTATATCTAACCAATCGTCTTGTGTCCATTCCCATACATTTCCTGCCATGTTATGTAAACCGAAATTATTCGCTTGGAAACTATCAACAGGTGCTGTAAATTTGTAACCATCATCTCCTGTATTGATTGTGGGAAATTCACCCTGCCATATGTTCATGTAGTGTTGATTATGTGGCATTAATTTGTTGCCCCAGGGGTATAATTTTCGTTTTAAACCACCTCGACAAGCCATCTCCCATTCAGCTTCAGTTGGTAAACGTTTATTGTGATAATCGCAATATTTCGACGCATCATTCCACGATACGTGCACCACTGGATGATTTAAACGATCTATTTTTACAATAATTGATTAATTTGTTAATTTTGATTGAATTACCAAGTACCGTTGATGGTAGAACCCGGTCCTTCTGGTTGTTTCCAATTGACATCTTTCATTTTAATCCACCATGGCGCTTGTACGGCACGAAAATCTGCATATTGTTCACGTTCTTGTTCCGGTATTAACATTTTAAAAATAAACGAATCACCAAATTGCTCGGCTTCCGTTCTATACCCTGTTTCCGTAATGAATTCTTGGAAATCTCGATTACTTACCTCGTATTTGTCTAAATAGAAAGCTTCAACACTAACGTTTCTTATTGGACTTTCATGATCACTCTCAAATACTGGTTGATTAGTGCCCATTTCAAATAAACCACCTTCTATTAAGACCATATCGTCGAAATTATTGTCGTTTTTCGTATATTTATTGTCGATTGAATTATCCTCAATGCTACATTGTTGGTTGCGATTTAACGAATTACAACCACAATCACTGCGCGTTTCATTCGAGTTAAGTAACAGAATTAAGTACAAAAACAAATTTAAGTACATTTTTAATTAAATTAAAGTAACAATAATAAAATACATTGTAAATTTGAGGTTATGGTAAATGTCAAAATGACATTTAAGATTATCACGTGATTTTTTTTAAAACTTCACCGTAATTAATCATCGTCGTGATCGATTCGATAAGGGCCAGGACAACTATTGTTTAAATCTTCAAAATCATCAGCAATAAAACCACAATAAATACAATAAAAATAACGATCTCTAAGATAATCGATTAGATTCTTCAGGTTTTCATCAGTGGAGTATTTTTCAAAATTTTCTTCAAATTCGGCAATTTCCTCGTCGTTTTCTTCATCGATTCCGCGCTTCTTTCGTATCGTTAACTTCGTCCAATAGTAATCTTCGATCGGTTCTTCAATATTCTAAAATAATTCTTATTAGGATTTGTTTTGTTTTGTTTCGAAAATTTGTTACGTTTCGTGTATCTAATTCCTCGCAAACTTTCTGCGCTTTGATGACATCTTTAATCAGGAATCGCATTAGATTCTTCTCTTTTGTCGTATTCTTAAATTCGTTGATATAATTTGTAAAATTCTGTTCTTTAAATTGTTGTTTCTTTACAGTTCTCTGTTTAATCTCATTCTCACGCCCAATACCAGATTTATTAGCTTTCAATTCGATTTTAATCGGCTCTTTTATCCCTGTATCGCCACTTTTACCGAGACTTTGTCCCGGTTTAAATCCCATCTTTTCCAATAGTTTATAGCCTTTATTGTCTGTTGTTATGGCTGTATTTAAACCTTTCTCACGCAATTCATCTTCAATCTCACGATGAGTTTTCGGTTTCTTTAGTTTTAATTCTGCTTGTTTCTTGTGGATTTCGTGTTGTCGTTTTGTTGTACGATTAAATAATAAACCAGGTCGTACATCATCTTTAATGGGGTCTAAACTGAGAATTGTTGTAAATTATGTACGATTATTGATTATTAGGGGATTTACCTGTTTAGGAACTTGTCAGACATATAATCATCGTCTGAATCGGACATTCTGTAGAAAATTATAATTGTTTATAGTTTGTAAAAATGTTAACCAAAAAGTGAGGTTAAATTGTTTTTGACAAATTGTCAAACATTTGAGTTTAGGCAACCAGCAATACACATAATTAGGCGGGAAGTTTGAATTTAAAATTGTTTGTTTTGTAGTAATTTATTGGGTAGTTGCATTTGTTTTCTGTTTAAAAATATATAAATTATAATAAAAACCACAAAAATAAGATAAGTCTAAAAATATGTTTGTTTCGTCAATATAAATAATAATTGAATAATAATAAAAACATTCAAGTGATATCATATCACAACAATTACAATAATTGTCTAATTACTAGATTTACCAAACTTTACATTTATGTTTAGGATTCATTCTGGAACCGACTGGGCAATTGAAATCTTTGGCAAAGTATTCTAAATTGCTTAATGGTCCAATAACACGAAAATAACCAGGTGAATGATAACCAGTCAATACACGTAATTTCAATGTTTCCGGACGATATTTGGCACACCATGTATTCGCTGCCGACATCCAAAATAATTGTTCTTGTGTATAATGTTGTAAACCGGGTAATAATTGTTCCCGTCCATATTTCGTTGACCATTTCTGATATGCTAAATACGATTCTTTTATACCACCATTATCGGCAATATTTTCACCTTGTGTATTGATACCGTTGAGCTAGAAATGGTGTTACAAAAGAAAAAATCTTCTTGTTTAATAATTTTGTTTTTTGTTTTTCAAATAAATAGAGATTAGCCTACAACAGCAAACTTGCCACAACACGTACTATTTACATTTCTGATTTTTTGTGTTAGTAATAATCCCATATTGCCAGTACAAAAATTTTTGTGATAAGGAAAAAGGGAGGGAGATTCGTGCATTTGTTCTGTTGGTGTGTTTGTTATTGTCAATTCTACTAAATCTACCATACTTTACATTTATGTTTTGGGTTCATTTTACTACCAAGGGGACATTTGAAATCGTTCGCGAAATATTCCATATTAGTTAGCGGTACAAGTACACGATATTTATCAGGTGAATGTTCATCAGCAACGACTAATTGTTGTAATTCTTCGTCACGTGTTTTCGAACACCATATGCTAGATGCGGATATCCAAAATAATTGCCGTCCTGTATAGTTTAAACCAGGCAATAATGGCTCTTCACCATTTCTATTTACCCAACGATTGTATGCTAAATATGCTTCTTTAATACCACCATTATCGGCAATATTTTCCCCTTGTGTATTAATACCATTCAACTGTAAAGCGTTAGTATTCAGTTTTCTTACAATACCCTACAATACATCAACCATGCTCATGCTAACTAACATAAACTCACCCTCTAATCTAACACGAAAGCTACTACTACTTACCAACCTAGCCTTTACCGCCTTTATATAAAGAAAAATAAAAATAACTTACATTAATACCAATCTCTGGTACAGTGTAATTTCCGTATTGGTCAATAATACACTGCGCTTTCTCCAGATAGGCTTTCTTTGTTTCTGGTGCCCACCATTCGACTAAATTACCGTCTTTATCGAATTGTCGTCCTTGATCATCGAAACCGTGGGTGATTTCGTGACCGATTACGAAACCGATTGCACCGTAATTCATGTAACGAGGACGGTCAGCGTCGAAGAACACACCTTGAAGAATACCGGCAGGGAATTCTACAATCATCAACAATTCTAAATAATTCTATACGAGACGTTATAATGAATAACGTACGGATACTGTTCTCGATTGATGAATAGAAAGCGTTCACAACAGCCGGTCGTCCGTGGGTGATCCAGTCGGTTTTATTCACCGATTGCCGTAAGCGTTTAAATGAGAAATCTGTACCAAATAATGTTAGATTTAATATCGATTTTAAATAGTAATTCTCATCGATTTCCAACTGGAAAATTAATTAACATTAGAATTAAGAGAAATTTTATAAATTATTACAAACATTTTGGTAGAATTCTTCCAATTTTCGATCGTCTAATAACTCATCTGGATAACCGATATGAGTAGACATTGCTTTGGCTTTATCTAGAGCGTTACGGCGTGTCTTTTCGTCCATCCAATCGACACGCTGGAGGATATCTTCGAATTCGGCTCGGATCTGTGCTACCATTTCTTTAGCATTTTGACGGGCTTCTTCATTGAAATATTTACGAACATACAAAGATCCAGCCGCTAGAGATAAACTAGAAGTCTCAATTAGTACAAATTGTAGCTTGATTTCTGTTAAAATTCACCTTCCAGCAGCAATATCGATGCATTCTTTCCATCTAGGTTCGCGTTCTGTACGTCCTGTAACTACAGTACTATATTCTAATTGTCGCCTTCGTAATTCTTCAGTTAGATAAGAAACAGTAGTGGCAGCGGCTCGCCACATAACGTAATTAGCTTGAACTCGAGTAGGTGTTTGACTGATTAAAGCTTCGAAATCTTTAAGGTATTTTGGTACGTTAACAATTACGACTTCCTCTTCACCAACTTGTATATGGGGTGATAATAGAGTGTTTATGTATTCACGCCAGGGTACACTCGGGAATTGTCGTTGCAATTCAGCAACAGTCATCAGATTGTAAAGAGCTGTAGCATTACGTCGTTTTTCGCTCGGTAAAGAAATCTAAAAATTGGAGAAATTTTCATAAATTTCCAACACAATAAAATTCTAATACATTAGCTAATCGCATTTCGAATTCTAAAGATTCGCGCAATTCTTTCTGGGCACGTTCACGATCCGCACCGAAAAGTACAGCAATATCCACCATATATTCATAATAACCATTAACAATCTTATCTTTGATGCCTTTGATTAGGAATTCACGGCGTAGACCTAGCGACGCTTGATCCAACTAGAATTCATTGTTAAATTTCGACTCAAATCCAAATTATTTCAACTTACATCAATCACACGTTTTGTTGAGTTTTTCAAATCGATACCGACCGAAAAATCGATGAAATAATCAACGCTATAGCCCATTTTGCGAAATTTATACACCGATTCTTTCCAATTGAATTCATAATCTAGCCATTCATCGCCTTCTAGTACAGGCCAACCGCCTAAATCTTTCAAAATTTGTTTAATTGTATCCAAACCGGCGTCTTCAATTAATGTTTTTATTCATACAAGCGCGATATAATTTCTTTGTTAATTGTATCGGTTTGATTTCATTCGCTTGAATCGGTTCTTCGATCATTGTTCGTAATTGTTCTTGTAATAGATCACCAATCATACTGAACGAAGTTATTGATGATTTATCGTCCGGTATGTTGGTGATTTTTAAGAAATTACCGCAGGTGAATTTGTAGAAATCATCGCACGGATCTACTGATGGGTCCATGAATTTTAATACTGTCGCTGCTGTTTGTACACAACCGGGGGTTAAACAAATATTACCAGTTGATTTCCCATTATTGATATCGTTACGGTGATCATAGTCGTCGATTTCAACAGTGTACGGTTCATTTAGACTAGTCAAAGCTTCAGCATTGATGGATGATGCTAGATTTTAACGATAAATAAATTAATTTAATTTTTTGGATGTATCTAATTGTTTTTCTCATTAATATACAACACATTCCACTTTAGATTACCGTTATCTGTACTCTTATTCCAAACAAATACGTAACGGGCAAAGTTTACTATTTTGTTTAGAGTTCAGATTAAATCGACTTGACTCAGAGTCGAGTTTTGTGAGGCATGCTGTATGTGAAATTTGTTTTTTTTAATTTTCTCTAATTTATAATTTTGAAGCCGTCTATCTGTGACGAATTTTCCTAATAAAATTTTAATAGCGAGTCAAAGAACTGTTAAATTATATCTAATCGTACTTAATTCAACCGGTTAAAAGCTTTAATTGTTAATTTATTAAAGGAAAATTTAAGTTTTGTTGAAATTCAATGTTTAAAATTTGGAATGGATTTCCTGCTAATAAAAACAAAAAAAACGATTCGATTTACAAACAAGTCACTGACCGACTTTCTAAAATGTCACACCAATTACTTTGATTAGTTTCATTAAATTTTACAATAATTTCTTTATGTTTTGACTGTCTGCAAAACGGGTACAAATTTTGCAATTTAGAAAAAATTCAACAAATACTAACTGTTGACTTCTTGATTATTACGATTGTATAGCACTGTAACAAGGGCTACAATTAATGAGATACCAATAAGGGTGGTGATGGTTGTGGTTAATGTTAAACATCTTTCCATACTCGTCCGCCTCTTCCACCATGTCGGATTTCTGTAAAATTAACAAAACAACAATAATTAGCAATAGAGAACCGGAAAAACACTAATATCCCGGTGATTTATAAAATAATTACAATTTGTTTTTACAGGAAATGTAACCGATCATTACCTACATACACGTTTGCTAGTAAATTACACATTAAATAATGATTAAGCCGGCAATCTTGGGGTTTACACTAAAAATTTACAATTTTAGTCAATACACTATAAAAATCGAAGCACTGTATATTATTTATAATTAGGTTGCGGCTATTGATTTGTAATTCGATGTTTTAATAATTAAGCAGTTTTTTGTCTTTTGCTTTTCTTCAGACTAATGATTAGTGTGTCTACTTACTTTAATTTCGGCCACAGCCATGGTTCGGGAGAAATTACAGGTGTTTCGGGTGTTAATTCACTATAGATAGTTTCCTGTTGTGTAGCGAGCCACATGATATTTACAATGATAAAAAGGGAGAAACTAATAAAACGAACCTGGGAAATTACTTGATTACCGATAATCTAGAAAATGATAAAATTTCCACCGTATTGTTTTTGCAACATATGAATAAAATAATTATAATCAGGATAGGAACAATAATAAATAAAATCAGTGCTTCAGATTGACTAGATAGATAGTTTTAAAGATTAGATTAAAAAGTATTTCAAAAAATAATTAAATAATTAATTTAATTAATTGTACATTGATAAGAATAACATTTAAAATAATAAATATTTTCTTTAAACGGATTATAAATTTCGATAAATTTCTATTTTTGGATGGAATTTGTAAAGTTTATCAATTGAATGTTAAGAGAAATTTTCACGCATTTTTCACCGAAAAATCGCACGTATCTGTGTCGAGGTTAAAAATAAATTCAACAACAATTGACTGTATTTTTTTTATTTTCGTTAATTTTACGGAAATAATTCGGTAACATATACCACGTACCGGACGACCCATAACATCTAACCCAGTTTAACGTTAACGTTGACATCAATTGCGAGATTACCATTAAGAGGAAAATTGACTGAAGACTGAAGACTTTCAAGCATTTTTCTCCTAAATTAGGTAACCATGCCGAGGTCATAAAGTCAAATAATTACCGTTATTGTATTTATTCTTCTATACGTTAATAGTTTCCGTTCTGTTGGTAAAATCGCGCGAAGATCCGCTCATTCTCTCGTTAATTTAGCGAAGATAAATCAAGGCTAGAAAATACGGCAGATAGACGATTTGCCCCTTTGGATTTGGCAAGCACTACTGGCGTTAGCGTAAATTGGCGGAAGAGCCGCTCGCTTAGGAGGAAAACCGATAATTGTCGGTTTCGTGAAGACTTTCAAGCATTTTTCCGTCTAAATTAGGTAAATGTGTCGAGGTTATGAAGTCGAATTGTTGTTATTCTTCTATGGAAAATAATTTTCTTTGTATTTTTTGTTTGTCTGTGGCGATAAAATAAAGTTGTAAAATACACCACTTATACTCGATATCCCATAGAAACCCTTCGCATACGTTACAACAATAAACACCTAGAGGATTGGCCACTATACTTTTCTTTTTGCACGTTGGGAAACGGTTTGATTTCCATATAACATGCAACTTCACTTTACTAGAAACGATAAATTTGAATTTAAAATTATTTCAATTCTTTTTCGAGTATAATCTCTCTTTCTCTCAGGTTTTCTATAAAGTGCCACCGGAATTTCAACAATCTTATTTTTAAAAATAATAAACAAAAAAGGTGATAAATTGATGAATTATAGGTAAAAATCTCTACATCATGGAATATTACACGATTTTCTCTCATATTGGTGAAACTAAACAAATATTAACATTATGAATTAGTGATAATTTAAGGCGCTATAATTATCATCGTTGATGAATTATTACATAGACTTTGGATAATTCTCAATAATTCAACAAATAGGAAATGGCCAGTTCGTGAACTTGAACAATTAAACTCACCAATAATCAAACATTGATAAAACACCCAATATCCCACCGAAATCGGCCACAATCTCCTATTTACTACCAATCCATTCTATTTCAATCAAACCTTCACAAAATAGCTAATATCCCACTAAACTCGGATATAATCTCGTATTTATTCCTAATTTATTTCATTTTGGCGATACCGCTATCGTTGTTTTGAACCTTCACAAATTCCACTGTCCATTCTTGAAATTTATTGATAAAATTTTCATAAATAATCAACGATACTGTCCTAATAGTGCGTGTTAGCAATTCACATGGCAATGTTAAAATTTTTATGTAAATAATTATGAATTGTTTAGTTTTGCCTGTCTCTTATTTACTGTTATTATATTATCATTGTTACACAACTGAAACAAAGGCGAATGATAAGGGCTAGTAAAACTGAATCTGTATTATAAAAATACTTCTGAATATATAATTAAAACAAAACAAAACAAAAATAATATTTGATAAGGCTTTTTTATTCGAAAGAGAAAGAGCGGCGATAATTTTAGAAATCTAGTGAAATTTAATTTATATTAAATAATCTTTACAATAACAACAACAATAAATAATCTATAAACAAATCGAAATTAGTATCGTGGAAGTAGAACGTGATGTTATAAATTCCATATAAACAATTATTTCTTTTTTAATTACTCAATTTAAATAATTGATTACGTTTTGTTTTTTTTTTCTACAAAATAAATTTAGGGAATTCCAAAATACCGCCGAAGCTTCTCAGTTGGGGGAAAAAATCTGGTAATTTCGGTGGCATTAATCAAAATTTGTACCCATAATTCCATTAGATAATAATTCAATAATAAAACGTTATTAGTAATACATGATTGATAAGAGGTTTTGCGGTAATTTTCTTCTATTGTTGTAATAAACGAAACATCAAGGTAATTTATGATGGATTCCATAAAAAATAATTGGAAAAAAACCGATTGTTTTGCTAATTGTTTATCTATTTCGTACAAAAAAAGAAGAAAATCCACTTTTAGCGCTTGATTAACCGATTTCTAACTAAAATTTATCATTGGGCAATATTTTTTTTACAATTACTTACTTGATTACTGTCTGTTTAACGCTCGATGTCATTTTTCTTCAATATCGAAAAAAATTAAAAATCAACGAAAAAGTCCCAGTCACTAATTAGAAGAAAATTTGTTTCTAGTTCAATTACTATTTAAAATTCACTACAAATATCTCAATATTTCGGCCATATTCTCTATGTATACACCATTATTAGAAATAATTTATCGAAATTTTAACTATTTGGGGGGAAAAAAATTGAAGAATTGTATCTACCGAGGACTGTTTTGGAAATCAGTAGATGCTCAGCTTTATATGTTGGTATCAAACGGTCCCCTCCACTATGTGTATGTGTTAGTGCACATATTTGTAGTGTAAGTGTGGCTTCACACGGCAACGACACGAAGAAGTTCACAATGTACCGTTAACGTAACGATTGCTAGTCCAATAAGATAGCAAATCAAGAACTAGAAATGGCGATGATATAAATTTAAGCGAGATTGTTTAATTCGTTTATTTTGAGACCTTACGCATTCTAAACCGTTAGCGATAATTATCACAATGTCCCTATAGTAAAAGCACGAACGTTAACGTTGACTTTTACGTTACTAGGCAGAAGATCCGTAACGTCACTGATGATTGAGTGGAAACTGTCGAAATATGATTTATTGATGACACCTTGTAGTTTTTATTGTACAATTAAAATAATTATATTCATACAAAATAATTGTTTATAAAGCATCAAAACAATTATTTTAATGGAAAATTTCTTAATCGCAACAATAATAAGCATATAGAGAATTGATTTGGTTAGGGTACGATTTCGTTGTGACATCAGATAGATTCCATATCAATGCGAAATAGATTTCGAATTTGATTTATTTGTAGTAGAAATTGCGTAGATTATTCTCTTGTCATCATCGAAGTCATCAACAATTTAGTTTCATATTAATTATTGTTTTTCATGAATTCATAATTAAGCAGAACTGAAATGTGACACGTAGAAATTTGGACATTGCTCATAATTTTCCAACGAATAATCAAACAACACGCAAGTTTTATAAACATTTATCAATCAAAATTTGCGGTTTATTTCCAACTAAACGAGATATAAGATAGTTATGTAATTGTACCAAAATTATAAGTGAAAATTACTGGAATTAAGTGAAGGTGGATCGAAAACATTTGATCCGAAAGGAAGGAATAATGAGTCAAAATGCAGCCTTGAATTTGGCTTGTGTGAATCCTTTTCCTCTGTCTCTCATCTTTGCACTTTTATTATTTGTTTTTCGATTCGATTTTCACCTTGTTCAACTCGTTAAGACACCTTGACCATGACGGTTGTGGCGATTTGGGAAAATTAGCATTTTCAAGTAAAAAAAACGACGAATATTGCCAGTCAGTAGGTCGAAACGAATCAAAAATAACGTATCGGTTTATGTTTGAATTAGGTCTAAATCGACTTTTGGTACTGAATTTTTTTGTCTTATCTCTAAGAAAATGGAGATTTATCTTATTATAGGATGGTGGATTAAGATAACGGCACAGACCGGTTCCCAAGTTCAATGTTTCTTCATCTATAGAATTCTAATAGTTAGATTCACGAGTAATAAATGTTACTTTTTTACATCCAACAATTTGCGGATGCATATTCATAATTTACGGCGATGTAAACAGTTTTATAGCTGATTTTTATCGAAATACCTGCACTGGCTTTCCTATAGCAATGTGAGAGTTGGACTTGTTTGCAAGACAACAACCTCATGTTTTCGTTCTAATCTGGTTTTATTTCGTTTTGAAAAATTGACGCATATTCAAATTAGTCGAGGTAAGTGGCCCGATCGTCTCAAAAACTACTTTATCCAAATTCCAACGATCAGTTTACTTTAACTCACAATACCCTCCCATCTATTTTTTTTGTACCATAGGGGACAAAATTTGCATTGAATTATGGCACGAGTTTCGGTTGTCTTTTTACGATCTTCTGATGTGTGCTTTAACCTGAATATCAATCGAGTGCCTTGACCTGGTCACAAACATGTTCTATCTTCGATTTGTTCGATAATCGGAAGAATTGAATGGAGTATGATTTAAATGACTTGTTCTTCGATCGAAACCCTGGCTTTATTTTCCGATAGAGGACGAGAATTGGGGACAAATTACAGTCGATTTAGGAAAATCTGCAGTGGAGATGGGGCAACTTTCCGACCGGACTGTAGATAAACGTTTATGTATATAATAAATAATAAGAACAGAAAGAAATATTGAAATATCTGAAATTTAGGCGTGTTCTTGGATTACCTTTCGAATAAATAAAATCGAATGAATATAAAATGTAAATTCTACAAAAATAACAAGGCGAGCCCCGTATAATATAATGCCCCAAAAAAATGAAATCGTTTTATTTTTTTATAAATTTATTAAAAGTCGATAATCAAATTCATTTTCGCCAATAGTTAATAATAAACGTAATTGTTGTAAAACACATCAAAGATGGCCTACAGCCAAACAATTGAATAAACAGCATAAAAACAATGTTGGCAGTATTGATTTTTTGACATTTGACATTCAATTTTAAACGATCGTTTGTTCGTATACTTTTTTGTGGTTTTTCCATAATTTTATAATTATAAACCTATTTTTGTCGAACCGAACATGGAAAAATATTTTAATGGACTTCAAAATAAGGTAATTTAACACTAATTATAATTAATATTACCATAACCAAATAGATTGATATTGTTTTTCATCGCATACCTTGATTTGAAATTACAAAATTTTGTTCTCCATAGCTTTCTTCAATAACAATGAAAACTTTCATCATGTTGATATTTAATTAGATAATAATTAAAATTAATTACAACCCCTTACCGTTTATATCAGCTGAAAGTCTATCAGTAATACAGATATCCCAGGGGAGATTATAAGATCAAAAGCAGTTTCAAGGTGTTCTATTTCCTAATTAGGAGGCAATCTTATGAACGCTTTATAATAACAATCGGATTTTCAATAAGATTTTGGCATTTTATCATCTACCCCAATCATCTTACGGGATGTTTCCCAATTTGTGGGTTGATTTTCTCGTTGTACCCCTAAAATTTTATTACAAACCTCTTAGATGGTAATACTAAAAAAACACTCGAAATTTAGGCTTAAAATTAGGCTGTAAGGTGATTAAACTCTACAATACATAAATAAATAATTTAGAAATAATACGTAGTCTATTTACTGTCAACACGTGTCTTATTATCTATTATTAATTAGGATATTTAAATGTAAATTTCTTCAGTCCCTACAACGACAACAACAAAATAGCATCGGTAAACGTGTGTATAATTTTTTTATATAAAAAATACACATAAATCTACATTAATATGGCCATTATTGTTATAAAAAACAAATTTGATTGCCTACAATTTAAAATTTAATTAATTCTGATGGATTTAAGCGAGAATTTGTATCGAAATTGTATTCTGCAACATTAATGGGGGCCCTTCTATGCACGACTGCTTCCAAGATAGAAATTTTAGAAAATCTATAAACGTTAATGTTATGAAATCTAAAATTACGTACGATATGAAATTGTAATAAAAAAGAAACCGCAGAATATTAATTTTTATCGGGCATATAATTCAATTTAGAGTCCTCACCGTAATTAAAACGATTTATTTAATTATTCTATTTAATTGGTAGACTTTCACTATTGGAAAATGATTGGAAACTTTCTCTATTATTGGGCGGAAAATCAAACAATACAATTTTATTGTTACGTATTTTATTGATAACGATTGTTTTAATTTTTAATTGTTAACATTATTTTTTTTGTTTAAGATTTAATACAATAATTGATAAATAATAAATTAATTAATATTCCACAAAACCTTTGGTCCCTTATAATGTTTGAAAAATTGTATGTTTACATATAAAATTATTAGCATAATCATTAAACCATTAAAATAATAATGATAATACTAAAAAATAATTTCTAAATACATTGAGCTTGGATTTTTTGACTATTAATAATGATAAAATATTGAATATATACAATTATTACAATAATTAAGCTTTTACGGTTCTTAATCCTTTTTTACCACCAAAATCACGAATTGCTTGTAATAGTTGTTCTTTTGGATCAACCCCATTATTTGAATTCTTAACAAATTTCATGGATTTTGTTGGCTGTAATGGTGGTGGTGGTGGTGTTACAATTTTCTTATCAAGATCATTAATTTTCGTTGATTCGGTTCGTCGTAAATTCACTCGAAATGTCGAAGAAATCGTGTCCAATTTTGATGGTCTATCTAATGTTGTTGTTGATGATGATTTCTCTTTATTTTTTAATGCCAATGTTGATGATGAATAACTGTGTGGTTGATGATTCCAGGAGAATCGATGATTGTTATTGTCTTGGTTTGTTCGAAAACCACGTACAACAGGTGCTGAATTTTGTACGAAACTATTTAAACGGAATTTCGGTTCGATTTGTTGTTTCTGTTGTAATGTTTCACTATTACGATATGTATTTGGTTTATCATTGATTTGTGTTATTGTAGTATTGTTGTTGTTGTTTTGTAAATCTTTATAGGGTTTCTTCAATTCAACAGAACGTACAACCGGCAAACGAGACGTATCAAAATCACTATCGAATGCTGTTGAATGGGGCCGTTGTTGTTTATCAATTTTATTAACGCTACCTAACGGTTTACGATTCGGTTGTTGTTGTTCGCCAATTTTGATAACAACATTACCACTATTCTCAGCTGATATCGGTTCAGAACCGTTAACTTTAATACTAACATTTTTATATTCTGAATTTATACGTAAATTAACACCATTATTATTATTTATCTTAAAAACCGGTGAAATTCTTCGATTATTATTATTATTATCATTGTGATTATTGCTAATTTTATAATCTGGATCTTCTTTAACATTAACTGGAATTTTCGGACGTTCTGACCATGTTCCCATATTAATTGATGGTGTTGTTGTTATGTATTGATAAGATTTCTCTGTTTTATTATTAATATTATTATTACTATTATTACTAATATTATCAGTATTTTGTACTTCTATTTTATTATCAGATTGCTTCTGGTAATTTTTATGATTCTTATTGCTATTGATAAGGCTATGATCAATATTTAAATTTTCACCAACTGAATTTCTAGGTGTATTCAATTTACTCTGAATCAGCCTCATTACCTAAAGGAATAAATAAAAATTAATACATTATGAAGATGAAGAAATACAGGGCTGCTGAACTTACACCCCAGGTTTTACTAAAATGGAAGGATTAATAGATCATTTATTCTATAATTCGTTAAAAAAATTTTCAAATTGCTTGATCATAAACGATAAACTTTAAGTTCAGCAGCCCTATATAAACATGGACTTACCCCAAGACTTTGTAGACCAGAAACATCAAATAAACTATTACTTTTTGTTAAATTCTCATCATTCTTATTATGTTTATCAATATTATCATTACTATTATTATCAATATTACCATAATTATTACTATTATTGTTGTTATTGTATTTATTTAATGCAACTGATGATTTGGATCTTGTCACTAGTTTAATTGGTGACCAATAATTCTGTTGGAATGATTCTGTTCTAAATAAATTTCGATGATTTTCCATTACCGTTATTATTATTGTTATTATCATTTGAATTTTGACGTAATTGTGTTGTATTATTATCAGCTTTACGATTACTACGTACTGTATCATCTTCGAAGATATTCAATTTTTGTTTTGGATTATCGTATGTGGTTATTTTAAAATTTGGCAATGTACTCTTTGTTATCGTTTCTTTCTTTTGTTGTGGTCGTTGTTGTTGTTGACTAGATGTGGTCTTTTGTTGTAATTCATCTAAAGTTTTCTCAAATTTCATTAACGTCTCTACATAATCTTCATCAGTTTTCGTATGTGTTTCAATTTTGCCATCTTGTTCTTGTTCTTTAAGACTAGTAGTTAATTCACGATTATAAACTAAGGATTTACGTTTCTCCAAATTCTCCAATGATAATTTATTTAAAATTGATGATCGATCATCAATATCACTAAAATTACTAAATTTATCATCTTGTCGATTATCACTAATCGTTTGTAATTTTTCAAATAATTCCGGTGATGTAACAACAGAATCGATTATTGTTAAATTATCATTTGAATTTAATGGTAATGTTGGACTGGAATCACGGAAAGCTTTCGGTGGTGATGGTAATTGATATTGCCAATCTGTTTCAAAATCATTACCGTCATTATTACTATTATTAGTATTATTAATCTCTTCTTTATTGGGATTATTATCAAATTCAGTCTTTTCGCAAGATGATTCTATAACAGAAATTGGTTTGTTGTCGATTTTCTCATCCAGCTTCTGTATAGAGATTGCATCTGAAAATTTATCGAAAGTTAATTAAATCACTCCTTATATTTGATAATAAAAAAATCCTCTATATAATCCAACCCTACTAGTATGTATTATTATGAAAATAGATGAAATAGATAAACATAAAAAGCAACTAATTATACATATAAATTCAACTACTAAAAGGGGATGGTTATATAGGATTAAAAATAAATAAATAAAAAGGAAATTGTTAAAAATATGTATAATAAAAAAGTAATAACATGCCTGTTTTTTTATCATCACCAATCACCCATTGAACTGATTGCATAGAAATATCATCTAATTCTTCAATATTATTCCATTTTTTCATATTTGTATTACCCATAAAACCCGGTATACTTGTTACACTTCTTAAACTAGTAACTGATAAATTTTTTTGTAATGGTTTCAATTTATTATCGTAATCATGAATACCATGCAATTGATTTAAAACATTATTTTGTGTATTTGTATCCAATGAACCATTAAATAATTCATCATCTGTTATTAAATCATCATCAGTATCATTATTGGTCGATTGTATTTCATCACTATTATTATTGTTATCATTGAGTAATGATGAACCAATTTGAAAGCCACGTTTTCTTGTTAACGAATCGAACATTGTTTGTGTATTTTGTTTCGGTATAGCTTCAATAACTTCGGGTAATTTCTTGGCTTCTACTTCTATTTCTTTATTGTCATTATTATTAATTAAAATTGTTAAATTTCTAGTATCGGTTACAAGATTTTCATTGATAGCTTCGTTGGTTTCCTTGCAATTTTCTGGTTTTAATTCAGTGTCTCTGTTAAGATTCAATTCAATCTTGTTTTCAATTGATGATTTAATAGTAGAAGCAGAAGAAGAAATAGTAGAATTATTATCAATAGGAGTATTTGAGATTTTATTACGAGGTGCTGGTTTGGGGGCATTATGCAACAATCTAATTGGTGGATTAGGGTTAGTAATAACAACTGGCCCATCACCATCTACACATGCAAAAAAAAAGAAAATAATCAAAGCTAATTATTAAAAAATTATCTATTTATACGAATTATAAAGCTTCTTTAGCTTTAAATGAAATAATTTGATTTAATTTACATAAAAATTGTTTCCAATTCTCATCATTAGTGTTGTTTTTATTGAAATTTTCATCGATTTCAAACTTATCACTATAGATTTGTCCTAACATAACAATAGGACCGGTTTTTCTTTTATCGGATTTTCTATCATTAAATGTAAGATTATCGCAACTAGCTGACTTACCTTTAATTGTTCGATTTTCAGTGTCTTTTGTAGTGGTATTGGTGGTGGTGGTGGTGGTGGTGGTTTGACTAGCAACTACAGGACTAGGGGGTTGTTGTTGTTGTGGTTGTTGTTTATCAATATTGTTTGATTCTGTTTGTTTTACTACTACAGGGGGCGGTGGAGGTGGAGCAGTTTTCTTTTTACGACCTAAAAATTTCCTCTTATCATTTTAATTAATAAATAATTGAATTATCTACCGGCTATAATAAGACTGGTCGTTGATTTCGATTGTATTGACATTTTTGTTAGATTACTCGTACTTTGACTAAACTTTCCAATTATTCTTCGATTTTTATTATTGTTGTTGTTACAATCATCAGTTTCGATTGTTGTTGATTTTGGCCGACGTGGTAATGACATATTACCACAATTATCACTCAAAACTGAAGCTTCATGATAACCAGAACTATCACTACTATTCCTTGAATGGCAAATAGTCAAACCTGTTTCAAGCTTCTTCGTTGTTTCCACTTCTTTTGTTGCAGTTGCTGGTGTATCCTTATTGTCGATAATTTGTGGGGGTTTAGGTGCTGGTCGTCGTTTCCTTTGTGGCGCTTTCGGTTTTTCTTCTTTTTGTTGTGTTACTACTACTGTTGTTGTTGTTGTTGTTGGTATTGGCGATGATACAACTCCTGGTGGTGTAACAGAACAAGAATCATCACTATGTGTTGGGGAAATTGAACGATTTTCACTGGATACAGATCCAGAAGTCTAAACAAAATAGTCGATAAATAATTTGAATAATATTATTGAGTTTTTATTACCGTTTTGCCTCGACGAAATATCAAATTAAATACACCACCACCAGTTTTATTATGCAACATTTGTTTACGTTCTTCTTCTTTGCGTAATGCCATCAGATCACTAGATGGAAATGTGTGTTGTTGTAAACCGATTGTACCTTTTGATACTAAATGGATTTCAGTTATTTGATAATCGCTAAGTGTTAGTTTCGGATCAAGAATTTCATCTAAATTGCCTGTAAAAATAACACAAACACGTACAACAAAGTAATAAATAGTATTGTAATTTAAATTTTATCACAATACAAATACATTACGAAACAATCAACACCATAAAATATAAAACAATGAAAATTATCTTAAGATAATATAAAACGATATCAGAAAACACATTATTTGAATTTTAATATAAATTTATAAAATGTACATAGTATTTCATCGAAATCTATAATATAAAGTAGATTTCCGTTATGTGGGTACTTTAGATAATAATATTTGAACGGATTACTAACCTGGATGTCTAAATTCATATTTTTGTGGATCTAAATGTTTCTCATCGCAAACTTTCTTCAAAATTTCCTCCAAATAAACATTCTGACTAATCCGTATAACATACAATTGATTTCTTGGTAAATAAATTTTAAGACGAAATGTACTTTCAAATGGTTGATGATTATTATTATTAATATTGTTATTATTATTTAAATTATTACTATTATTATTATAATGATTAGTTAAAATTGATGGATTCTTTTGTATAGTTTTTGGTATTGTTTTAATTTTTGGTACAACACGTATATGTTGTGTATCTAATACACCAATTGGGGTATTTGGTTTAAATGGCAATATCTTATCATTACAATATCCTGTTGATGATGATGCCATTTCTAATGGTTGTAACGTGTATCCTGATAATTGTAAATGATGATTTGTTGTTATCTGCACCAATAAATCCATCATTGGTGTACTAAAAATCAATTTTATAGTTGTTTTGAAATAAATTGAAATATAAAAAAAGCATTAAAATACCTTCGTTCTACCGACATTTTAACGGAATTTCCATTTGGTAAATGTACAATTAAATCCATAGCACCAGCTAACATATCTGGTGGTGTATCTTCTGTAATTTGAAGCATTGTTGTTGTCGTTTTTGTATTGTTATTGTTGTTGTTGCTACTACGATGCTCACTAGACCTGAATACAGATGAAAATAAAGAAAAAATCAGTTTGATCAAAGATTGATACCGGTTTTTCAATTGCACGGTTGATAATCATCATCATCATCATCATCTCGACGATGATAAGAAATGTTGCCAATTCAAGATCTTGTTTTTGCATTTCATTATAGAGAAAAACTTAGACGAAGACTTTTATTTATTTCAATTTGATTACCTAGCAAACCGAGCATTGCAATGCAAAAAATATAGGATAGGTCTTTTGTATTTTATTATCATTATTATTATTACTGCTATTAATAAGATATGAGAGAAAAGATTTAGAAATGTATTTAAAACAAATGTAAACAATTGAAAATAGAAAGTTCCATAGAGAGGAGAAAGAAGTTTTCCTTAAAAAACTGTACATCTATTGTTTTTTTTTCTCATTTTGTTTATCTTGAAAAAATTCTCAATTATCACAATTTGCTCCTTAATTTGAAGAAAATAAAGAAATAAATGTTTCCCAGCAGGTGTGTGTTACAACACTAACAATTTCCTCGTATTATACAACAACCATAACTAACAAGAACGAGAACAGCAACAACAACATAAACAGTAACATTAATCGATTATTAGCCTCAAACTAAACTTATTAACAATTTTAACAAATTTCCTGTTGATTTTTAAAAAATTATAATTCGTATGTCAAGCTTTTCAATTCCTGATTTTCTCTTAGATTGTATAGACGGAAATTGTAAGAAAATCGAATCTCTCTACAAGAATTCTTTTGAATTTCTATATTCTATACAAATATTTAATTAAATTGTTATCGGTTGGTTGTTTATTCGATTTTTTCCATTGATAATGTGTACTAGTTTCGTTTACAATCACAAATTTTCGAATAAATTGTAGAAGAAAAACAGAAAATTATGTACACCTTGACATTTTTTCTTGATGAATTTTCTATTCTCTATATGTAGTTTTAGTGGAAAAACCATCAGTATATCATCACTATTACCGAGATGAAATTATTTCTAATTTAATTTACAAATATGACGTCTACCAGTTTATTATTTATATTAATTATAATAATTATTGACCAATTTTTGGAACGTAGAATAGGGGCCCACTGCGAAAAAACCTAATAGCACACAGACATTACAGAATTTACCTTGAATCTTTGATCAATAATAAATAAATTATTGAACAGGTTGTTTTCAGAATACATAAATAAAAACTGTATGTGTAGAACAAATTGTGTTGGATTAAAATTGGTGGGACAAAGAGTAAAAGGAAAGGGTGAATTTCTCTTTTATTATGGTCATCATCAGACAGGTTCACCTTTTTTTTTTTTTTCGGTTTATTTTCCAGACAGATGGATTTATCGACATACTTTTCCTTATCAGGTCAACTTTGACCTTGTTGGAAAATTCGAGAAAATGTTCGAATTTTATAAGATAAGAAATAGTTGAAATATTTAGAATGATGTTGAACGGACGGAATAATCATCATCATCGTTGTAATCAGCAGCAGGTTAAAGAGTCATCGTCCGTTACAGAGCACTGGCTTTTCCTTCTGCTGCTGCTATATAAAACTAATAAAAGAGAAAGATTGTTGTAAATAACGATGATTTTTCTAAAGGATAATTAAAGAGATTTTTCGAAATCTTGTAGATTATACTGAGGTTATTTTGTAATAAATTCAAGATTATACGATAGATTTTAATAACTATCTATAGATAGATAATCGGTTTGTTTAAACAATTATTTTATAAATAATTCATAATTGAGTCATAATAGAAAAATTTCAACATTTTCCAATAGGATAAATGAAATAAACTTTGGATATGAGAGAAGATTCTTAAATTTATGATAAAACATTATAAATAAACTATAAGAAAGATGATAATTATCAAGAAATGGAAGAGAGCGGAAATTCTTGTAATAATTGTAAATAATAATAATAGTTCAACAGTAATAACAATTATGAATTTTCGCAATTACAGAAAAATTTAATGAGAAATTTTAATTACATCATAAATAAATCTCGATTGATTGCTGATTTCAAACAATACAAACCTAATTTTATTACGATAAAAATACACACATTGACAAATCTACTACCTGCTATTGATCTAAATGTATTTGATAAAGAAAAAAGTGTGTTTATAATAGTTGTTTGAGTCTATCTCGATAATTTTCTTCTAATTTGAATAATAGCGGTGGAAAAGCCAAAGTTGATGCTCTATTTCCTCCTATTTTAATCTTTCTACATACCTATAATAAACGGCTATAATGCCTCAAAGCACGTTCCAAAGTAAAACAATAAATAATTGATATATTCGAACCTCAACTATTCGTGTCTTCATTTTCTTCTTTAATCTTATAGGCGAGTAATCGTAAAAAATCCAAAGATTCCGTTATAAATTATTGTATTTTAATACTACTACTACTACCAATAATAATGATGGTTGTAGCGTTTTTGTTCTTAATTTTATCTCAAACTATCTGGGAAGCGATTTCTCAATTTCTTTCAAACAATTAAGACGTTAAATTAAGTAATTGTCTGTATTATAAAGTACAGTGAATATGAAATAAAACAGACGTTTCGTAAAATATTTCCTGTTTGTTGTAATTTAGTTAGAGTGGAAGAAATATTTCTAAAACTTATATAAATTGAAAAATTCCCCATATATTTACAAGAATATGGGTTATGGGGAAATTTAAAATGTGTCAATCCTTAATTAATTCCATATAATATTATAGATTTGTAGTTAACCTTCAAGTATCCTTGTTGGGTTTCTAATACACTGATGACCAACTACCTAATTACGTTTATGTAATTCGATATGTAAGAATCTTTCAGATTTCTATATAAATCAATTGAAATTAGGCCATTTGCTTCATCTATTAGTAATAGATTTTTTTGTAATGAAAAATCTGGTTTTTCTACTACTTCCAAATACATCACCGAATTCTTAATTAATGATGAAATCGTTATGACTCCACATAGAGAAAATCAAAATTTATCAATTTTATCACATATTACTCACTTTTAGTTTTTTTTTTTTTTGTAGTTATCCTTAGCACTTTACAATTTTGGAAATAATAGTTTTTCCGTATCTAAAAACAATAAAATTTCTCTTTTTTTGCGGAATATCTATTTGCATTTAATTATTATCAACAAAAATAATAATCAAGCACTTGTATGAACACTTTTTAATAACAATAACAATAATAATAATAGTTGCGTGGCACCTGTTACTGTTCGCGGCATTGTCGCGAAACTAACTGAAAGTTCTGACTTCTTTATCTTTCTCACTACATAAAATCAACCAGCAGTATTCAAACAATCAATGTATTTACCTGTACAGGTATACAACAAACCAATACATTCACTTAATTCGAATTAATCTAATGGAAAATTATCACGATTATCCTATAATCCTTGCAACTGTGATAACAATAATGAGATAATTGTTACAATTAATACTGGAATTTTTATCTATGATGACAAATTTTGGCATTTCGAGGGGTTTTGTTCGTTTTGAAAAAGAATGATAAAAGTTTTGTGGATACAGCGTGGGATTCGGGTTGAATTTCCTTCTATTTCTTTTTGTTAATTATAAACAAAGTAAAAATAACGTTCACATGTGAAATTCTTCTTCATCATCATCGTTTTCATTCACTAGATGAAACATTTCGTATAATTATTTGTTTCTGTATTCTAAACGGAAAATTATTGATTTAATTTTAATTGATTAATTTCGTATTCGTTATATCAACTTTTTAATAATTAAAAATCAATTGGTAGCTTCATCGGTGCATTGAATATTAAATTAATCGATAAAAATCGAATAATTTCACTACCGTTCTTTTCATTGTTTGCAATAAACATCTGTTGGATTATTTAAAGAATCTCAACTATTAATATTCTGTAAACAAATCGGTACTTTACACAGTAATTGAAATAAAAATTCGATATTTTCGTGGTTTTTTAATTTACGTGTTTGTCAGAAAAAATTACTATCTTTACTGCGATTTAAAGTTTTAAGAGTTTCAAGGCAAAATTTAGGTGGATAATAAGTTTTTTTTCTAAATTCACACTACAGTAATTATTTGAGTAGGTGTATGATTAGAAATTATTTGTTTAAAACGTTAAGACTAGCATTATTATCTTATCAACAATAATTTATTATTATAATTTTTCATTCTCTACAATTACAACCTTCGTGAATATGTTTTGCAAACATATCGAAATTATTTTTTTTAATACTTTCGTCCTTGCTTGATGATAACAATACAACCTTTATTGCGCAATTGTACATAGATTAAGTATTAATAATTAGTGTAAAATAATTATAATTAACAAGCAGAACGTGCATTTTTTTGGGTTGATTTCGAAGCGAACCGAAAAATAGATTGTCGAAGAAGAGAAAGCAGCAATTCGAAAACCGGTAGACACATTTTTCGAAAGAAAAAAAATGATGTAATACTTATGTGTACCCGGCTAATTAATCGGATTTATTTAATTTGATCAAATTTCCACTTAATTAGCACTTTCTAATTGGGTGGATAATTGTTCTTCTAGTAAATTTTCTTTGCTATTTTATTTTGGATAGGTTCTCTACTATTATAGTGTAGGATGTGGAAGATTGACGACGACAAGGCCATGAACGTTCATTCACCCACACTATATTAAGAGTCAAATCATCATCATTATTATTATTATTTAGGAACGAATAAAGGAGAAAAAAATGAAATCAAATATAATAAGAGAAGAATTCTGCACTCAACAGATGGCCATTACTCATTATAAACGAACATCATCAATATCTTTATACGCGGGGTTTTTTTCTATTGTACCGTCATGATTCACCGTAAAAATCCAAAGAAAATCCTCGGAACGTAATGGTGGTTTTAGGTGAATATACTCGGTCTATACGGGTTTAGTCGGTTTGACCCTAAGGCGATGAGAATGTCCTGTTCTACATTAATAAATAGTATTTCTGTTATAATAAACAGTTAAAAAAATATAAACATTTATACAGTAATGGTAATAAAATTAAATCATTTAAAAAAATGTAAATAAAATAGAAGAACTTGTATTTGTTTACCGCATTTCAGATCGTTTCTATTTCCAGAAGAAATTATCAAACCACGACAATTATTTTTTATAACGCGACCACGTGCAAATGAAACGTAACCGTTAGTAAATTGGTATTTTTTCCGAAAATTAATTATTATTATTAGTCGAAAACGTTAATGTTTATCTAAACATAACTGTAGATTAATTGAATTTCTGCATCAATCTGAACAGTTTTCTAAAACTAAAACTAAACAAATAAACGTATGGAAAATGACTTTCTTTTTCCTATTTGATTTTATATTGGAATCCGTTCTGGTTCTTTTCTATATTTCTTCGATTCTTTAATAAAATAAAATTAAATCGAATTGTTGGAACGCACAGGTTAACAATTATGTGCTCGATTAACTGAAAAATAATCAGGAATTTCATGCATAAATTTATAATTTTATCGAATCGTAAATTATTTGATTGGCATGGATTTTATGGTAAATATGATCATTGAGGAAAACGGAAATATAAAAACTAGGTTAGAAATGGATTTATGGTTTCTATGTATATCAACTAGTTGAAATTGTTGTCATTGAAAAAAATAATAATCCAACAATAACCGTAAATGCAAGTCAACATTTGTGTTTCAGGTTTGTTTAACTACAAGTAAAATTAATTTACAACTCGACATTTAGGGCAAACGATCGATAAACAATTAACGAAATTAAAGATCAACACTTTGATGAAAACTTTAATTGAGCAATAGATAATATTTGCTAGATAAATTGACACTTTTCTTCATCTTATAGTATACGACACTTTACTTATTGGATGGAACATTCAAAAATAGTTTAAAGATTAGTCCTTTTAGTTAGTTTTGAGGATTTGTAGAGACTTCTCAGGGAATCTCTGTTGTTTCATGTGTGTAGTTGATTGTCCAAAAAAGCGTTTTTGAACCGACTTCCCAATGAGCTACGGAGTTCTAATTTCGCTACAATATTTTTCAAAAACTCTTGTAAATTCGCAAAATATTTTCCAAATTGTTCAACAACTAATTGGACTTATCTGTAAACTATATCCATAAATAATTGAGGCTTCCTGTAGTATTAGAACATAGAGATGGCGATTGAAACTCGTTTAGAATACTCTAATATTTTAAAATTATCGAAAATCTCCTCTAATATGCATGATTTATGTTCAACTTTCCTATCAATAGACGAATTAACTAATATTGTATGTACTTTATTGATTTTACAAGGAGAAATTGATGTTTATTGGCAACTTTCATTTTAACAACAATCTTTTTCACTATTTTATTATTGTACACAGGTGGAAAGAAAATTTTTAGAATGTCGATGATTGTCACTATAGTAATATTATTGATTTATAAATTAAATTGCTATATAGAAATTGTTTTCAAGGTACAAGGACGGGTCCGTTTTCAATTTATTGTTATTCGCTAGGCCAACAGATTACATAATCAAGTAGAATAATAACAATAAATATTGAATTGAATAAATTATTTCAAGTTGTTGTTGTTAAAATTGCAGCCTTTATAAATATAAATAAATAAAATTTATAATATTCAGGACAGTACACTGACACTATCATTATCTTACAAGATACAAATAGAAAAATGTCTTGTAGTAGAAAACAATCAACAATTGTCTTGATTTCTCGATTGGATAATAGATTGGGATATGTGTAAATAGATAAATAATAGGAATAATATATATGCAAAATAATAGAATTTGTAATTAATTGATTGGATCTTGGGGTGTTCATCAAACGAAAACAATCACCGGTTCTTTCAACATTTCGACAAAAATTTCAAGAATTCCCAAAACAAATCGTTATACAAAGAATTTCTCTTAATTACGGTTGGAAATCGACCGGCTGTAATTCCTGTTTGAATTTTATTTATCCCAAAAAAATCACGAAAGTATCACAGAAAAAACCGTTACTACAACAATTAACACAACATACCTGAGTATTTATGTAAACTTATTAATGGTAGAATTATTTTAAATAAATTAGTCACAATTATTTTTTAGTGATGATGATAGTGGAGAAATTTTAGCACTTGTGCTATCAACACAACGCAATTTCATTCATACTGTGTTTGTGTCCAGAAGATCGAGAACACGTTGATTGTTTGTTGGGAATACGTGCTGTGAACACCTGGTGATCGCTTTCGTGTATTGTTGGTTGTCTAATCGTTTAAACACCTGAATTTGGTTTCGATCCTTTTTTTCCGATATGGGTGAGAAAAAGGAAAATTGTGATACATATTGAGTGATTTTCTACAACTATCACTTTCATAGTAGATTTCACCTTGATCGGATTTTTCTTAAATTGTAGATTGCGTTTACCTATAACTGAGTTACCTTGTACTGAATCTTGTCGTTGATTGGAATCTGAGGGTATTAATTTTTCTTTAATTACCCAAAAATTGATTAAATTTTCTCGATTAGAGAAACGACCTTATACTTGACTTTGATTTTCAATTCGTTTAGTTCTTTTGTTGTTTCTATTTTCGATTTTAGATTGCCTTTAAATTGACTCTAGGAATTTCTTCAATCGTTATAATGATAATAGTAACAGCAAATCGTGAATGTATTTTATTTTTAAATTACTATATCTACAAATCATGACTGGGTGCGGTTTTTGATTTTGATGTTAAATTGACTAGAAATTATAACTTGTAGAGAAATGATTTTTTTTCCTTCCAATCCTACCATCCAAACACAATGCCCGAAAAAGAACCGTGGAATTTTGTTAATAACAAACAGAAAATAAATTCATATGTCAACTATTATCATTATTGTAGTCGAAATAAATTCACACACTTGTTATAAATTAGTGTAATAGTAGTCATAAATAAGAGGAAGAAATAAAAGAGTAATTATGACGATAATTATAAATGATCTTGAAGGAAATAAGGAGCAATTATGAATACAATAACTGTATTGAAAATAGAAGATTTCTGGTTGTTGTTGTTGAAACGAAAACACCAACAACACACAATAATTAAAAATAACAGTTTCGATATCGGTAAAAATATAAAATATCCACAATCATAACGTATTATTGTATATCATCGTGTGTTGTACTAAAATTTCGATTCTTCGTTACTTATTCTATGGTCATCGTTATTTTATTGATCAAACTACTTAAGATTCTTTCCTGTTCAAACTTTATGCTAACGAGTAAGTTTGACAAGGTCGAAAATTTCGATTTTATACCAAAATTATTCAAAAAATTTCAAAAATTAGTTGTAACTTGTAATATAAGGCGCAACTATTTAGACCTGTTATATTATCGTTCACTAATCAGTCCAAAAATCTTTTTTTTTTGGATTTCCGGCAATATTATTGTTTTGTTTTCTATGCAAATTTGGTGTAGAAAACATCTCACCAACTCTACCGATTAACAAATTTCTAACATAATCCGGCTATAATTTACAATCTAATTGTAATCAAATTTAAACATTTTACAAAAAAATATGCAAATGTAGAAATTTGGGAAAGTGTCGACAACTCTATGATACACTTGACTAATAGTGTAAAACAGGAACATGCTTTAAATGATGTAATTAAAATTAATTGTCAACTCTAAAATCTTTAAAATTACATAAATTGACTTCAATTCCAACTAAATATGTCTTGTTTTTATGCTAGCTGCTGTCTCTAAGGAAAATTTTAGCACAATTAAAACTTGGTAGCTTATTGAGAAATTATTCACCTAAAATGATCAAGAATGATTAGAAAATGGATTTCAGAGAGCCAGCTTCCCGCTTGTCCAGAATCCAGTGACAAAAAATGAACAATAACTGTTCTTCTAGTCATTCTTGATCGTTCTACGTGCCTATTCAATTGGTGAATATTGTATCATTGTCAAATTAAAGCGATTTTTCACCAATTTTCCACTGAACTACGGAGTTATAATTTTACCAAAATGTTCTCTACAAATCGGTAATTAACAAGAGTTACTATAAGAACTAGGAATATTAATGTGGAATATTCAACTGTTGATTGAGAGTTGTGACTTTTATTAAACACGCGTAACACCCGATAATATATGCAATAAAACGTGTCGTTGGAAAATATAACTTTTAATAGCGCTAAAGTAAAGAATATTATGTAAAAAAATATGATATTTACATTGGAATTTTGTCCTTGAAACAGGACCCATATCCTGTACAATCAGCAACATGGTAGCTTCTCTTCTTACGTTTCTTCAAACATAAAACATTAGTTGACAACATTATTAATTTTTTGTTGTTGGAATTCGTCCAGTCGACTCCTCTTTAAATTAAAATAATAAATCTTTGAAATTAATTGCAACTAATACTGCCACAAACATTGCACTTAATTAATAATTACATCTGCATTTAATTGCCATTAATTATTACTACTTTTTTTGTAATTTGAACTTTAATAAATCGTCATCTTAGGTCACCTGAAAACAAAGAAAAAAAGAATTAATTAAACTAATTAATTAATTATTACAGTTATTTTACATAACATGGAAACAATTGTGAAATATACGTCTATTGTCATTGATAAATTAATCTACAACATTAATAATTTATATATTTTTTTCGTCTATTTAGAATAATTCTTATTTTATTATTTCTAATCGTTTGTTGTTGATGATGATGAAGTAATATTTGTTCGATTTTAATTCTTAACAATTTTCATTTCTGAAAACAAGGTGATTGGAATTAGTATAGTGGAACACATCACGTTCTGACATTCAACGAGACGAAACGGCCTTACATATCCACACATATATTTATCCCACAAATAATATGACCATTAAATGATAATAATAATAATCATGATGATAGCTTTAATAATAATGATAATAATAATAAGACAATATCAGTTGCAAAATGATTCGGATTATTATCAATGATAGAGTGAGTGTTATTGGAAAAATTCTAGTAACACTTGAAAGTCTTGAAGGTAATTAACTGATTGCGACATAATTGTTAATAATTTGTATAATTCCGTTAAAGAGTCTACATTAGATAATTAATCAATTAATTGTAATTTTTTTGGAAAAACCTACAATTGGATCCAGTCGGTTGATTATAGATTGTAATTTGGATTTATTTCTACTTGAAAATTAACATTATTGTTAACGATACGTCGAGTGAAAGTTGTTTTATTTGTTCTAAAAAAAGATCGAATTTTTTCCTTTATTGTGTTTGTTGTAAGTATTTAAAATATTTACATGCAAATTAAAGTGGATATGGGAAATTGTCTGTATATTAAATAATTATTTCCGTTTAATTAGAGGAGAAATTTTTCCATTTTATTAAATTTGTTGTTAATATTTGGATTTTATAAATATTTATTAATTGAGAAACAGGTAAACAGAAGTGTGTCATTATTAAAATTGGTGGTAATTAACAAAATATAAATAATTTCATGGTCAACTTTGGATATTATTATCGCTATTATTTATTTTTTGTTGAGAAAATTATGAAAAAAAGACAGTTATTAGTAGGAATTTTTCCGGATCTATTCGTTAAAGGCCATTTCTGTAATTTTTTTAAGAAAAAAAAAGACGGTTTGCGTACAAATTGTTCATGTTAAAAATCTACTAAAATGGTCTTTGTAATATTCCGAAATTTAGCCCAAAAATCAACGAATATAGTCGAAATTTAATAGCAAATTTCGCCAAAAACTGTACAGTAAATATATGAATGTTGGCTAATTTTGTGCAATAAAGTTGATTAAACTCGAAGTTTAATTAACAGAACAATCACAAAACAAGTAATTCTATTGCCCAACAATTGAATGATCAATAATTTTAATAAATAATTACAGACATTATTTATACTTCATGGTTAATAAAATTATTCAAATTTGTTTTACGATAGTGGTTGAAAGTATAAAAATGATATTAACCCTCTTTTTGAATTCATTCGAATTATTTTCCTTTGAAATTCCTTTTTTTGTGCGTCAAAGACCTTTGTGCAGATAAGCCGATTATTGTTGGGAGACTGATGTGGTTGAATACACAAAGATTTGACACTATAATTTTGATTTTATTGCAGATATTGGTGGAAATGTGGAAAAAGAATTCATTAAAATTCTATCGATTTCTTGGTGTAGGAAAGAAACGTCTACTTCCTGACGAACGAGCAATTTCCAGATATTTTAACGGTAAGTGCTTCATATCCCTGACCTGGCAATTTTTTTCCAATGTTTTCTATTAATAATTCCCAACATTTTATAATGATATATTAGTAAAGAAGCCACAAGAAGGCGTATTAAAATCAATTAAAACAACACTTTTATTGTTGTTGAACTCTTACAAAATCAAATTGAGAGGAAAATTGCTTTTATTGAAAGATTGCAACATTTCAATTTCCTAATTGATTATCAATTTTTGTGCAATTTTCTCTCCGTAATCAATAGAGAATTCAATTGAGGATATTACATATACGTTGTTTTTTTTTTTTAAATTCGTCTCTCTATTTTCTCATTAATATTAAAGTTGAAGTATTGAGGTAGTAGCCCCAGAGGCACCCCGGCTGGGTGGGTCCCCCAACTTGTTATGTAAACCAAAGTCGCGTCAACTTTATATAAATATTTTAAAATACAGTTATATCTAGGAAGATATTCGTCTCAACGAACATACCACAACAGCTTTCATTTCTTCTGGAACCAAAGACAAGCAACCGAAATAATAAAAAATAAAAGCCGTGTGCTACATACACACAAAACTAACATTACTATCTAAATACTTACATAACGATTATGTTGTTGTAATTTCTATTTGTAGAGGAAAACCTCTCGTCTCAAGTGTAAGTAAAATAAATGAGAAAGGAGTGTGAATTTTGTTAATTTGCTTTAAAAAAAAAATCCTCTTATTAATTATTCATGGCAAACACTAAAACATTTGATGATAAATAATTGAATAGAACGACTTCCTGGATGGGCGCTTTTTTGTTAATTATTATTTTATAAATATAGATAGGCTTCCGGTTTTTTTCTATGATTTTGCAATTCTATGCATGATTCTTTTCCGTTTCATGCCATTGAAAGTATTAAGAAAATTTTTAGATGTAATGGAATTGTCGTATTCTTTCTCGTTTCTTTTATCAATCTTTTCATGTTTTTATGATTAAATTATTCATATAAGTACACATACATAACTGTATTAACACGGAATATTGTAGCGGTATCGCTACTACAATCTAGAATCAATAAATAGAACAAGAACAACAAAAACTCGACTTACCTGTAGATAAAATTGTTCCATTATTAATTTAATAACATCGAAAATAATTCACATGTTGTGCTAAGATTGGAATTTTCCTTTGGAAATTGTCAATTAAACTGTACACCGGAGCGACATACACACAGGTATAGAACGCGAACAGCTGAGTATAGCGGAAAATTAAGTCGACAACCGGCTCAAGAAATCCCACCGTACTTAATAATTATAGTAACAACAACGGACTGGTGCATAGTCGCGAAAGAAACTGAATGATTTCGTTGTTGTTGTTGTTGTTGTTATTGAAGAGAGTGCGTACTTGGATATCTTTCGAGAAGGTTGTTTCAAAAGACCACCGGTTTTTCTACACACAATTTCCCAACTACATGATTAATTTTTCCTCGGATAATGTACCGTAATAGAGGCCGAATTCTTCGAAAGAAAATCGTTCTATATAAGGGTTGGAGAATTTTGGCTAATTTACGTTATTTACACAACCCTCGTGATTAATTCTATCCGTTACAAATTGAAAATCTCGATTTTCTGTAAAAATAGAACAAAATGAAAGATTACAAGACAATAATTATCGAGGTTAATTCTATTGTTCTCACAACGGATAGTAGCAACAAAAATAGAAATAAAATTTTATACAGAACACTGTTATTTACCCTAATTAGAACGGTTTTCCTCCTTGTTTCCAACAGATATCATTAATTAATGTTTAAAATAGTTTTGCAAATATTTAATTGTATTGTAGTAGAAGTAGAACGATTAAGAACGTCCTTGCATTCTATTTCGAATCATTTTTCTTGTTTTTTATACCAACTACAACGAAATAAATTAACTAAATAATAGTTCAAAGTTCCCTGTTATTACTACTATAATTCATTAAAAGAAGAACAACAACAAATCGTATTTCCAACGTAAAGAAGCTTTTCCCATTTAATTGAGAGTACGACAGTATACTACAAAAAGAAAAACAAATATAAGGAACGAAAATTATTCTCAATCTCTATTTACTAAACCAGTTTAATTCCAGACTGAATGGAATGTAAGAATAACGACAATAACAACAACAAAACTCCAACCTTTTCCCGTTTATTTACATGTTTTTTTTTTTGTTGAAATTTTATTAAAGAGAAAAACGCTTTTCTTCAATCAACACTCTAGAGATTCAATCGAATTGTTGTTTAGAAAGTGGTGAATCTGATATTGTGGATGATTTTGAAAAATGCAAAATAACTAGCAAATTGTGATTAATATTCTATTGATACTCGAACTAATTGAACTTTCTTTTAATTAGTTAATTAACCAATTAATTAAACTATAGCGTAGTATAGTCATGTACAACTTAGTAGAAAAACTAATGAAAATTCTCCACTAAATTTGTCTCCTTTCCAATATTGATGAGATTTTGTGTTGACTCTAGTCCTCATCTCTATTTTACGCCGTTACAGTGGATAATTGCTAATAAATTTCTTTGTAATTTTGATTAAAATAGACCTAGTTTTATATCAGTTGTGTTCCCGTTAAATTAAAACAAACGTATAATTTGTAATATAACTGGATTTATTAATGATTCTTTGTGACCTACTCATTTTTACAAATTCCATTTCGGTGATAATTACAATGTTTTAATAAAAAAAAATAATTAAGCTTTAACACAATTCCATTTACAAACACCGTTCGTAACGACAATAAGCTTTACGATCTTCCAATTCTAAAATCCTTGTACGTAATTTTCTATTAGTATTTGATGGTATCATCGTTGCTATATCTTTAAATATTTTATCGTTTTGATCTGGTTATTTAAACTGATATGTAATTTGTTTTGGGTCCAGATTTTCAGATATTCTCATTAACCACTAATTTTTGTAAAAAACATAGTTTGGGCACGTTTAGTCAAATTTAAAGATAAAATCTTGACTTGTATCCGCTTTTTCAGAAGAACCTTCAACTTCAAAATTAGTAAATTTCACTATTTGAAACAACTTTTAGTCAGTCCAATGTTCACCAAAACTTTAACAAATTTTGATTCTAAATTATGATAATTTTTAACTAATTTGACTACTGAATCATTTTAAAGAGAGTTTAGAGACTTTTAAAATTCCTTGAGTCCTGATTTTGGGACATTAACAATGCTTTTATTTCACTGTGGCCCTGCTACTGGCGACGTGTGTACATTGCTTTAATGTTAAAACATTGAACAATGAAAAAATACACATTTTGACCCGATTACGTCCACCCATATTGATCAGTAACGGTCTAATTTTTCATATAATTTGACTAGTTAGAAATAGTAGTATTCTCTTAAAATATCTACACCCCAATCTTTATCTCCAAATCAAATTATCTAATTGGTAATTAAATGAAATTGTATATCAATCCAATTATTGAACCAATAACGATTTAATTTGATGCAATTAAAACAAATTGAAAAAACCTCATTATCATTAATGATGATGATTGTCCTTAATTTAAAACGATTCGCGAAAGTGTAGCATTTTTTTGTTGTATTTGACATGCTCGTTTAAATTTACGATTATTGTTTTGGTTACTAACGTAAAGTTTATGAATGAAAATCATTTCCTTAAATATCAAGGATTATTGGAAAGGGGCGAAAGGGTGTATATTTGTCCTTTGATGGCGCCACTGTGAAACCATCGATACGCTATTATTCAAGTGACGTCATTACACTGCAGCAGTCAACAACCCTCTAAATTTCCTTTTCTCCTTCTATTAAAAACGAAAATTAGTTTAAGCTGGATTCTTTTTTTATTACAAAGCCAATAGAATTGGATATTTGATCCGGACTTTACGGAAAACAATAGAAGATTTATTATTGTCATGTTTCTTTTTGTATTCCGGGAAAATAAAAATGAAGCTATTGATGACTGTTTGTACTGTATGATGAATGAAAAGCACTCTAGTTTTGTTGATGGAAAGCTTTTGACAACATCAAGTGGAATTATCAAATGCCTGTTGAACATTTAAGCCAATTATTCATCACAACGACAAAGTTAATCGCAACATATAAAATAGGAATTGTTGTGTTCATTTTTTGGAATTTTACAATTTTCCACCCCCTAGACACTGATCTACTTTCAGTACTTTATTTATTGTATTTTGCTCTATTTGTTGTCTCACCGAGTTCAGTTGGTGTTGGTGGTATGCGATTATTTTAGTGGCAGCAGTGGTGGTGGTGGTGGTGGTGGTGGTGACGGCGGCGGCGCCGATCCATACGGACACAAGGTCTAGGCAGCATGGTCGATAGTGGTGGCGAGTCGCGACGAGATACGTGAAATAGCCGAAATAGCAGCATAGACGACGGAGCTTTTAGTTACAGATATATCGGAAGCTCCACGAGCTTTAAACGATTTTCGATTAAAATATCGGTAAATATAATAAAATCCATAGTGATTATTAAAATGTGCCAATTTATTGTGAATTTAACAAAAATCAAGTGATCAACTACCCCTTCAACATCACCATAATAATAAAAACCAATAAAATGCATCAATTTTAATAATAATTTCGATTTACTTAATGATCAAAATCTATCCGACTCAAATTAAAAAATGTAAGTTCTTAATCAAAGATTATCACCTAATTTCTATCATTTTTCTATTCTTTTCAATTAAACCTAAGCCATATAACTAATTAAGAGTGAAATTTGGGGCAATTTAGCATATCTCCCCCATTTCCAAATCTAATTAAACCAAAGCATATTAATATTTTGGATTAAAAACATGAATTATTGATCGTTTCCAATAGGGGGTTGATTGTATTTGAAACAAAGCACCTTTTGTTTCGTTAAAAGCGTCAAGTTCACATATCTGCATATATATAGAGCAACCCTTTTTCAGAACCATTCTTTAACCCGATCGCTCGCACACACAGCCACACACACAAACACACATACACAAATTAAACATCTTTTATTCACCACCATCTTCACCATTTTTATCATCCCTACTACTACCATTACCATTATTATTATTGTCATTATAATTGAAAGGAATTCTAATGAAATGAAAGTCTACGCGGTTCGCTTGTGCCATCTCTTCTAATTTATTCATCATAGGAAAATTGGAAAAGACAGAGATAGATATACATACTTATTTTGATATAATCAACGGGAATAATGGCAGAAAATTGAAAATAGCAATTGAGTTATACTAAGGGGAATTTTAATGGAATTTGATTTGTTGTATTATTTTTCACAGCTTCTTGCCAATAACATTTCATATCTTATATAGACGTTAACTTGTTGTTTTAATGCGATCTTTTTCTGTTTGGCCTATCACCTTTTTGACATTATTTTAATACAACCTGTAGGGATGATGTGACGTCATTGTGAATTATCAAAGAGGGTTGAGGCGTCGCCGCACTAAGTCCTAACTAGTTGCTCTATTCGGTTGTGTTGTTGGTTATGGTGGTTGTTAGAATCGATGCCAAAATACATTTAACCCCTTCGGAAAAACGAACAACACCACCAATTATAATTTGGGGTAAATTAGGGGTATATTCTCTACTGTTAATCGACCCAATTTTCAAATGTCGATGATGTTCCTTCAATGATTGGTTTTTGAATTTAGCATGAAACTGGGTCCTTGGTCGATTGACCGGGAAAATCTCCGTCGTGATGGTTTAGTCCTTTTCAGTAAACTTATACGAACGAAGAATGTGGACAGTCTACAGGAACAAACTAGACCTTCAAGGACTGAAGAGGGTAAACAGAAATTAACGAAATGTTTAACAACATTGGATTTAACATCACTGGGTGTGGGTAGTTGTGTTGGTACTGGGATGTATTTGGTGGCCGGGATGGTAGCAAAAAATGTGGCGGGACCAGGTGTTGTTATCAGTTTTATTATTGCCGCAGTTGCTAGTATCTTTTCAGGTGATGCTTGTTTATATTATTTAATTTAACAAACAATTGTAATAATGGTACATTTATTGGAATTTAGGGGCTTGTTATGCTGAATTCGGTGTACGTGTACCGCACACAACCGGTTCAGCTTACATGTATTCCTACGTTACAGTTGGTGAATTTATTGCCTTTGTTATTGGTTGGAATATGATTTTGGAGTATTTAATAGGAACTAGTGCTTGTGCATGTGCATTGAGTGCATGCTTTGATGCTTTGGCGAACGGGGCAATCCGGGAAGCTATCGAGGACAGTATCGGCACAATTTTCGGTAAGTTGAATGTATGAAATTTCGAAATAATACAATAATAGAGGGCAATTTAAAATTGTTAGGTCGACCGCCGGACTTCCTTGCTTTTATAATAACATTATTGATGATGTTATTATTGGCGGCTGGTGTAAAAAAGTCACTGATATTCAATAATGTCCTGAATGCTATCAATTTAGCTGTATGGGTATTTGTTATGACCGCCGGTCTTTTTTATGTCAATACCGATAATTGGACAAAACACGATGGATTTTTGCCGCAAGGCTGGTCAGGGGTAAATCCATTTTAAATCAAACATCAATCGAACAATACAGAATTGAAAAACAATTGGTTTGTAGGTTTTTACAGGGGCAGCAACATGTTTTTATGCTTTTATTGGTTTTGATATAATTGCAACAACAGGTGAAGAGGCAGCAACACCAAAGAAATCAATCCCTCTAGCTATTGTCACTAGTTTAGGGATTATTTTAATTGCGTACGTCACTTCATCGATGATGCTAACACTAATTGGTACTCATTTTTATTTTTTATTTTAATTCACTTGATCTCGGGCTAGAAATTCATTTTTTGGCGAGCAGTTGCCCTAGACCGAGCTGAAACACTTGGTATAACGAATCAATTTTCTAGTTCCTTACAATGAAGTGGATGAAGATTCAGCATTAGTAGAGATGTTCGGCCAAGTTGGTGCTTACAAATGTAAATATATTGTGGCCGTTGGTGCACTGGCTGGTTTAACTGTCAGTATGTTCGGTTCAATGTTTCCCATGCCACGAGTTGTATACGCAATGGCTCAAGATGGTTTAATTTTTCGGTAGATTCTTCCACTATAATTATCTAAATCACTCATTTCTTTCTTGTTTAATTAAACAAATTTTTAGTATCTTCTCTCAAGTGTGGACAACAACCGGTACACCAGCAATAGCAACATTTGTTTCTGGTTTAGCTGCAGCTATTGCAGCATTATTTATAAAATTAGAAATTCTTGTTGAAATGATGTCAATTGGGACATTATTAGCTTATACATTAGTATCAACATGTGTTTTAATATTACGTTATCAACCGCATTCAACAAATCTAGTTGAATTATTACCACAAAGTCTACGAACACCATTAAAAGGATCACCAACAAAAGAAACCCTAAATCAAAATCCGAATAATCAAGCTCTATATGGGAATCAATTACATCCGGATGTTTTGAAACAAGCAATCGATGCAAATTTAGGACCAATACCATCACCGTCAGCATCGCCAATTCCAACGCAACAAACACAACGTGTTATGATACGACGTATAACAAGAAGTTCACCGGATAGTGATGATACATTCGGTGGTGATGAACCCGATGAGGATTTCTCGATGCGTGATGATCAATTTCTAGTATCTGATCGTACTGAGAATAAATTCTATGGTACTTTACATGGTGCAGGTAGTGCTACAAGTACTGGTGGTGTTGTTGGTTCAACAGTTGGACCTAGTTTGGGTTATATCGGTAGACGATTACAAGTAATTTTAATTAAATGAAAATAATAAATGTAATTAAATTGACCATTTTTATAGGCTGCTACATATTTGTGTCCTGCAATATTCCCCTGGGTTGATACCGGACCGGCGACAGAAGAATCTGGAATGTTTGTCATGAAAATGGTTGGATATTTGTATCTTTTAATAATTATTTTTGATTTGATTATTGTGTGCGGTATGCACAATATGAACGGTGCAACAACATTCTTTACGTTCTTTTTTTTGTTTGCTATAATGAGTGTCTTGCTGATTATATCGAGAAAGCCACAAAACAGGTCAGTAAACAGTCAAGTTGATTATTTCACAACAAATCTACTGTACATTAGAAAGTATACATGTATGATGACAACTTGTACTATTATTTAACGAGTGATTTGAAAAATGTTCCAAATTTGAACCTCGTATTGGTTTAAAAAAGATTCGTTTAAAGTAATGTTGAGAGTTGAGCACATCAAATGACTCACTATGATTCAAGAATGCTCCCTACATTTTTTTATCACTGAAATATTTCTCAAATTTCTCATCAAAGAACTCTTAAGTGATTGATAAGTTTTTATTTTGTAGGAACACATTCATGTTTATGACGCCAGGACTGCCTTTCGTTCCAGCCGTAGCTATAACAGTTAATATTTATTTAATTCTAAAACTATCAATTTTAACATTGGTACGTTTCACTATATGGATGGCATTAGGTTTTATTATGTACTTTTATTATGGCATAAAGAACAGTACATTAGAAGAGAATGATAAAGATCAAAATATCGAATTAACAATAACTGATCATGAAAAACCGAAAACTAACAATATAACAACCGAACAAAATATTTTCAGGTATTTGAAAATTTCCTCCTATTTTACTTTATTATTATAGACAAAATTTCAAACTAAAGCCAAGATCAACCAACGTACGATTGGGATCCGAAAGCTGTATGGGATCAACAAACATCCTGGCCACAATATCAAGTCGAACAACAGTATAACGTAACAACAAACAACACAAGATCTGTTATCAATCGAACGAATCCTACTACAACTGCAAGTGCTACAACAACTACAGCAACAACAACAACAACTTCCGGCCTTTTCGTAAGTGATCCAACAGCGTTCCCAACATGGGATGATTAGTAAATTTTGAATTGACGCAAAAATATCATCTGCAATTTAAAGATGATTTAGTTATTTAAACGGTTGTATTGAGATTGTTATATCGTGCAATTGCAATTAATTATACAGTTGATTAATTATTAAGGAAAATATCAAAGAAAATTCCGACTGAAATTGGTAGTTGTTTTATTCTAATATTCTAAATGTTGTAAAATTGTTGCATTTACTTCAATGAAAATAATTTTAAAAATAAACTATCTAGGAATTGGATCCTACCAACCAGAATTTCAATGTTTTAAACGCTCATCAACTGGAGATATTTATTTTTACGAAAGAAAAACGAAAAAGCACTAATTGTTGTAGCTATTGAAACTAGAAAGATAATCTACAAATTGTGATTTCTATTAACTTGATGCAACACTCAAGTATTAGAAATCACCGCCTTTTAGATTATTGTTGTTTTCGATTATTATTATTATTACAGTACGAAAGTAGAGTTTTTTATTCCGACAAGAAAAAGATGTATTTTTCTATATATTTTCCCTTGAATTTAGTTTAGACAAAAGAATTCCCCTATTAATCACAACAACAAAACTATAATTCATATCAGAGATCGTGATACAACAAAATCTTGCACAATTTCTTCTAGGGGATATAATATCGATCACAGTAGAATTTTTCTGGCCAAAATTCTCAATGCGTTCTCATCAGTATTATTATTGATTTAATTTGCAATTGAATTGCAACTTGAAGGAAAAAATCTCCAAATTTCACGTGTAAATAATTTTTAAAACACTCGAAACTAAACAAATGTACTAAATGTTGATGATTTCACAAGATCAATTTTAAGCAAAACAGGCTCTATTATATTTAACTATTAATGTTGTTATAGCTTGTACGTCTTCTGTTAGTGTTCAGTTATTTAACATTCACGCCTTTGTAAATACACAGGACTGATCAATTTTTGAACATTAAACTTGAATTGTAGCGGAGAAAAAAATTATTAAAATTAATAATAATAAACAAAAAAGATGTAATTATAAAACGTCAGTGCCTGGATTCAAGAGAAGGCGATTCGAATTTTCGATTCTTTTCAATAGCACTTGCTCAAAATTGTTTCATCCGAAACCACTGATTTTTATTGACGTATTTTCAGACAATAATCACGAATCTTGCCATATATCAGTTTGTACACTGATTTCTTCCTTTATTTTCATCGTAATTTCATCCATTTCATTCACTGAAACAATAACAGTAAATGCTATTGAAAGTGATTTTAACGATCTTTCAGTAATAATAATAATAATAATATTAATGATAAATGATACGATTGCCTACATTAATTTGTTATCGATTCTGTTTAAGTAAGGGTATTTTTATAAATTTAATGGTCGGAAAATTGTAGTAGTAGCAACCGCGAAATTGATCCATAGAAGCTGATCAATTTCGTCAACAATAATATTCCTTTTCTTTATACATGTATAATAATAATAATAATAATAATGATAATGATTATTTATATATGCATATATAAAAAGATTTAAGTACCTTAAATTGAATAAATGAGAAAAAGCTTAAGGGTTACAATTTGTAATGAAATTATTGAGTAAATTATATATACATAGTGATATCTTGATGTTACTTCTTCCGATAAATATATATAAATATTAACAATTGAATATGTTTTAGATAATTAAGATGTTATTTAATGATATCTATCGAAAATAAAATAATTTCAGCATTCTAAATGATAATTGCTGTTTGAATTTGCCGCCGACGTGCTGTTTATTTGATTGCATAAGCAAATTATTGACATATTCGTCTATAGGAGTAATTTTGGTTGCCTGCTAATTCATGCCGCACAATTTTAGAGTATAGCGTCATCTATAGTAATTCTATGCTCAATGTCAACTAATACCAATTGCAATAAATTAAATGTTACTGTTTTATTTTTAAACAAATGCTCGTTGAGTAGGTTAAAATTTAACAAGTTTAGAGCTAAAACTGCTATATTTCTCCAAAAATAAACAATAAACAAATTAAAAACAGATTTATTTGTGTAAGTTGAATATTTCTTGAATATTGTTTGAAATTATTGATTTTTTTGAATGTTTGTATTACATAACCTCAAATTCTTTTTCAAAGGCTTTATTATAGACAAGTGAAAACAACCCCACAATGGACTCGAACGAGGATCGTCGCTTGTGGATCGGTAATTTAGATGCAAGAATTACCGAGTAAGTAATTCATTTCTGAATTCAATTTGATTGATATTTAACATAACGTCTCATCTTCTTACTGGTATCAACTATTGAAAATTGTGCAAAAATATGGCAAAATTGAAAAATTCGATTTACTATTCCATCGTAATGGTCCATTAGCTGGTCAACCACGCGGTTACGCTTTCATTACCTATACGACCAAAGATGAAGCAATTGAGGCAAAGAAGATCTTAAACAATCAACAAATCGGCCAGAAGAATGTTACAGTAACGTGGGCGCATAGTATGATTGAAGTACAACAGTCCTAATAATTACAAGAAAAATGCTAATAAGACTGTTTTAGAGTGAAATTGATAAGCCCCGAACTGAGGTGAAGATACCGGCATTGGCCATGTCGAAGAACGAAAAGAAAACCGATCGTGAATTACAAATTCAAGCGATTGAGGCTAAATTAAAAATGATGGAGAATAAACGACAAGATGACGAATTGAAAATTAATGAAACTGTAGCAACGAAACCGCCAGTTATCCAACAATTTCAATACAACAAAACCAACACGAATGTCAACAATAATAACACTACAAGTAACAATAACAGTCCGAAAATTAGAAGTAATCCGATAAAGAAACCCGAAAAACTATTGAAGCCCTACAGCAGACACAAATCCCGACGATAGATACATCCATAATTTATTGTTTATTTATTTTCAACATAAAAGTATTATAGTTCAAGTATGTTTGGTGTTTTATCAACCCATTTACCGTTGCTGATAATTTAAAGGAAATTGTTATCACTTACGTTACAATTGCATAATAATTACGTCTTTTTTTTAATAATTAGCCGCAAATTATAAGAAATTGGTGGTTTTGTTGCTCGCAAGTTTCCATCCTGTATGTTGACAGCTCCCATATGTCACTGTCATGTTTCATTTATTTTAAATAGAAAACAATGTAAATTATATAAAAAGGTTAATTAACAAAGAGAAATGTTAATTAAAACGAAAGTTAATCGGAATTAATGTAGATTTAAGTTTTTTATTGTTATATAAAAGCAAAAAATGGCTGGTGTTTTCGGTTATAGTCGTGAAGCTGTACGTGTAAAAGTTAAGGTATTTTTCGATTTTATTTTCGTTTTACTATTCCGTGAAATTTTGGGTAATTTTTCCAGAAATGTGAAGGGGGACAGCCGCCCGAATTCCGCAAATTCAGCGTCGATCCCCAGATTACATCATTCGAAGTCTTACAAAGTATCCTGTTGAAGGCGTTCGATTTGAAAACAGATTTTACGATATCGTACCGCATGTACGATGAGAATGGGCACGAAACTTATTTACCGTTATTATCAGACTGGGATTTAGACGCTGCATTTCTCAAGTATTCGGAATAAATTTAACAATTTCAAAATTAATTAACAAAATTTTAGGGCTTACAATAATTCTGTAACGACCAGTACTGAACCGTGTTTATGTTTATTAGTCGATCCAAAAGCGATTGATGAGTCTGTAGACGATTGGGAATTACGCCAGAATCTACCGATAATAACCCAAATCCGACAGGAGATCAAACCATCACCACGTCTACACGGGATTTTCAATCAAATGGGCAAAACTCTAAATATGGTACAGAAAGCGTTCAATTTTGGCGAGGATGGTACAACTGCAGTGGCTCAACAATTATTACAACAACCGCCAAGACAACCACTATCAGATGCGGAATTTCGGACATTTCTCGATCCAGTCGGGCAGATTTTGTACAGCAAAGAACTACGTTCAGTCATCTATTTCGGTGGAATTGAACCGAGTTTGAGGAAAGTCGTTTGGAAACATTTATTGAATGTCTATCCGGACGGCATGACCGGACGAGAACGGATGGATTATATCAAACGTAAAGCTGGCGAATATCTAGAATTGAAAGAAGCCTGGAAGAATGCAATCAGTCAAGGTTTAGTTGTTGGCGAATTAGCTTATACGACCGGTATGGTGAGGAAGGATGTTTTAAGAACTGACCGACATCATCCATTCTATGCTGGTAGTGATGATAATCAAAATATTGCATCATTATTTAATATTCTAACAACGTACAATTATTGAATGATTGTGTAGATAAATCAGTAATTTTATGTATGATTTAGGTACGCTCTAAATCATCCGAAAGTCAGTTATTGTCAGGGTATGAGCGATCTAGCATCACCGTTATTGGTAACAATGAACGATGAAGCACATGCTTATATCTGTTTTTGTGCTTTGATGCAACGTTTATCGACAAATTTCATGATTGATGGTATAGCAATGACACAGAAATTCGCACACCTAGCCGAAGGTTTAATGTATTACGATTCGGAATTTTACAATTATCTCAAAAGTCACCAGGTATTAACGAATTATTATTTTATATTCTTCTAGTTAAATTTATTGGTTTATTTAATTAGGCCGATGATTTGTTGTTTTGCTATCGTTGGTTATTGTTGGAAATGAAACGCGAATTCGCCTTCGACGATTCCCTACGTATGTTGGAAGTATTATGGAGTAGTCTTCCGGCAGATCCACCAAGAAACGAATTAAAATTGTACGACATCAAATTCCAACCGCAACAAATCCAACAAACACCACCAATTAGTCCGTTAGTGAAACAACATCAACAACAACAACGCGAAACAGTTTATACGAAAATCTGTGAATTGCGTCGACAAAGTTCATCAATATCATTATCGAATTTCACAAAACCGACAATAGTTAAACGACAAAATCATAGTTTAGATGAAAGTTTTATTAAAGCAAAAAATATCGTTGATATTAAACAAAAATATCGTAGTCTTGATGATGGTGTTTTAAGTCAACAGCATTTACAACAGACAAAACGTAAAATAAAGACTGATTGTTCAAATCGTTCACGTTCCGTATCACCATTAGAACCGAAATCTGATTCGATCGTTTTAAGTAATCAAATCAATAATAAAATTGTCGATCGTACGAAAAGTTGTAGTTTAACATCAATTAAAAACGAATCGTAAAAATGAACATTTTAAAGACCTAAAACAACGTCTATCACAATCAAAACTATTCTCATCATTAGAAAAATTAGATGTTAATACAATACCACCGAGTGGTGGTAAGATTGTTAAAAACCTAAACGAATTCCTCAATTTTGTCGGCTCAAATCAAACAAAACCTCAAGAAAATAACGGCGATAAACCAAAAATTTTGCTAACAAAATCAAGTTTCGATCAAGAATCAAATAAACCTGCTGTTAGCAGCAGTAGTAGTGGTAGTAGTAATAATAGCAGTCCTGATTCGGATTATTGTCCATTAACAACGTCAGTAACGCGTGAATTACGTTTAGAATTAGAAAATCTAGATCGTAAAGTGTTTGGTGATAAATTCGTTGAACGTTTAACCGAAATAGCACCCAGTACCGATGAAATAAAAGTGGAGAAATCACGAAATTCGATGACAATCGAACGGGATGTCTTCATCTGGGAAAATCCCCTACATCAGACGATTAATGTCGGCAATATTTCAACGGGAACACCGGACGAACAAATCGATCTAGAATTAGATGAAGTCGATCATAATAACAGAAAGATGGATGATGATATTGGTATGATGAATTCGTGCGAGGAAGTAACAGAAGTCACAACTACTAGTAGTGTAACGAATGTTACAACAATTCAATCAAAATCTTCCACGATATTACCACCACCGAACGAATTCGGTGGTGGTAATCCATTTTTAATGTTTTTATGTTTAACGGTTTTGCTACAACATCGCGATTATATTATCAGTAAGAATATGGATTATAATGAGATGGCGATGCATTTTGATAAAATGGTAAGGAAGCATAATGTTATTAAAGTATTGAATCAAGCTAGGAAAATGTACGCTAGATATATAAAACAACACACAATTATGGCTCAAGACCCTAAATCATCAACCGAGGACTGTTGATTTTCTTTAACAACAAAGAAACTTTCAAAATATTTAACTACTGTGATATTTTTTCCTATTTTACAATTATTTATTAATTAATTAAATTAATCAAACCGAAAACGATTGATTTGGGGTCTCTATACATTAGAAACATTCCTAATTATTATTATCAATAAATCTAGTCTTGTTAAATGAAAGGAACCATAGAAGGCACTATTCACGTTAACTTGAGAATCAAATTCGAACTCTAATTTCTATTTCGTTGGAATTATTTTTGTTAAGATTGCACAAGTCTTGCAGCAATATTTAAATAATGTGGACGATAAGTTTATAAATAAAGATTTCGTCAAAAACAGTTTTTTTTTCATAATAAAAACCGTATTAATCAAGGTATAGAATATATTCAACTTCTTTTTTCATCTCTCTCTCTGTCTATAATTATTTACAAAATATCTCTAATTAATAATAAATTAAATTGTTGATTTAACACGAACAAGAACAAAATGAAACCGAAAAAATTGAACATTGATTGAGCAAAATCGTCGTTTTTCACTGTAGTTGAATCAAATTTGATAATTTAACTAAGAACGAGAATTTCTTCAATAAACAATTACGATAATATTTTAAATAAATTAGAAAATAAATATCAGTTACCATCACTGTTTGTTGCTATCATTTCCAAATTATCTTGCACTGTTGTCACTTCTGGTGTTTCTTCGATTATTTCAGTATTTTCACCTAATTTAACAACAAATTAAAACTCAATCAAGAAAACTGGTGAAAAGACTTACGAACTGTCTCGTTAACGATAATCTGTTCCTCTATAATTGCCTCATTTTTCGCCTCTATTTCTCGTTGTTTATTGTCACCATTCCCTTCGATTTCCTTCTTTATAATTTCCTTATTGTTATTGTTATTGACACGATTATTGTTAAGAATGTGGAATTCTTCAATTTGTGCATCAAAATCCTCGTTTGTAACCCCGCTAGCTTTCAATATCTCGCCCAATACTGTACTTTTACCATTCTCTTTATCACTGTTATTGTTATTATTATTATTATTAGTAGTAGTAGTATCGGATTCTTGAATATTTGTTTTTACTGTATTTACAATATAGACAGGATTTGTTGTTGTAGTAGTTGCCGTTGTTGTTGTTGCTGATACAACTGTAGTAGGTGTTGTTAAAGCCTTCCCAATTATCTTGCCACCAATTGGTAAAACTTTAATACCACCTTTACTATTCAATAATTGCGACAATGGTATCACTTTCTTCATTGGATTCGTTTTAACGGTTAAAACTTTGTGTTTTAACGAATTTAAATTTGTTACAACATTACTATTGAATTGTTGTTGGTTTGTTGTTGTAACAATTTTAAATTTCTCCAAATTCTTCATTGTTAGATTTTTAACTAACGGTAGTGATACACCTTTTTGTAGCATATTACTGTTTGATTGTTGTAAACTTTGTGGATTCGATACAACTATCAATTTTTGTGGTAATGGTGACGGTCTTTTCGGTAGTGTTGTTGTTATAGTTGTTGTCGCTGTTGTTACCACCATAGTTGTTACATTCGAGCAAATTTCTTGTTGATTATCTACATTATTACTACTATTGTTATTATTGTGAAAACTCGGTCCGGGATTCGTCGATATAGCGACCGGATTTATAATCGGTTTCAATATAAAATTTGACGTTTTTATGGGATTTATCAATTTCGATCGTTGTTGTTGTTGTTGTACTTGATTTTCATTATTATTATTTGATTGTTGTTGTGTGTAACTGTTGATTTCATTCTGGATTTGTTCTATTGTTTCTTCGTTATTTTGTAGTTTTGGTCCGTTGATTGAATATTTTCTCAATTTCGATTGTTCCTTTAACATTTGTTTAGTTCTATGCCGATAAATTTGCTCGTTTCGATTCATTTTCATTGCCGGTCCATGCAATAAATGTTGTGCTAGACTACTTTCTGTATTAACAACTGTCGATGATGGTGACGGTGATAATGACGATGATGATGATAATTTCCTTTTTCTATTGCTTTCATCTGCTTTCGTTGTCAAATCTGATATACGAAACGCTTTACTATTGTTGTTTATATTATTACTACTATTGTTGTTGTTGTTGTTATTATTATTATTAAGATTCGTAGTAGTTTCTGGCAGTATTTGTGGCGATGTACAGACACGTTTCCGTTCAGTTAATGCAGGCGGTGGTAGTTGTTTGTTATTTTGATTGGCACAATCGGCGACATCATCGGCAATCGCTGAATAGACAGTTTGTGGCGCTAAACGGGGTATTAACGGAACGGTACGGCGTCCTTCTTGTGCCCAATCCTCGATCGATTCATTTAAACCACTAACACTAAAATCAACACAAAAATCAACAATTCCACTTAAAAAATTACAAAACAACATACTGATATGCAATTGTGTTGAGTTTCTCATCGTTGATCGCCCGACGTATTTCAGCCTTGTGTCGATCTTGCGTTATGTTCAATACCAGACTTGTATCTTTTAATAATTTACGTTTATCGGGATTCAGTGGACCTTGTGCGCGTAATGCTGACACTAAATGAGCGTATGCTTCCAATTCTAATTGAACACAGCCAAAATTCAGTATCCATACATTCATTTATAATTGAATAGAATTACCTAAATTACGCAGACACTGCATAGATTCCTCTTTTGTCATATCTAATAATACTGGCCACATTCTTGTTGATTTAAAATTCATTAATCATAATTAATAAATTAATCGTTTTATTTAATAAATACGAAGAGAGAAACTAAAAAAAATCCTGCAAATATATTCTTGTCTTATACACTGTACAAATGACAGCGTCTTTATTTTTTGAGGTTATCTCAATTCACTATAAATTAATCAAGATAATCATTTTGATATTTATCGGATAATTGTTAGAATTATCAAATTTAATAAATATTTACAACCTTTTTATTCTATAATTTCGATAATTTCCAGTTTGTAAATCCTGGATTTTTTTCAAACAACTTTATGTATTTGCTGCGCTACAGTTGCACAACCTGATTGACAAATATGAAACACGGTTGCCAAATCTCTCAATTAGAAACAATCCGATAAAAATTACAATCACCACCAAATATCGCCACAATTTTGTACCTAAATCGAATATATTTCACCAACATTTTATTAAATATTAATTTTGCAAGTTTGTACATTATTTTTAGGATATAATATAATCATTACGTTCAATTTAAAACTTGATAGTAATAATTGAGTAATTAATTTGGCGATATTTTATAATATGTGGCAACACTACTGCCGACTTTGTTATTTTAAATTCCAACACTTCGATCAATACCAACATTGAGAAAATTAATTCGATTGGAAATTGGACATTTTCGAAAAATTCTTATTGGGTATTTATTTTTAATAGAACCTATACAATATAAATATAACATTAATATTTGTTTAAATTTTTACAATGATAATATTAATTAATAATAGTAATAATAGCACATGAATAGTGTTGTTGAATCACATTCCTGCATATTTTGAAATTGTTTGACGAGAACGAAATAAAGACCGAAGAAAACAAAACGGACAAAAAGAACGATAAAAATCTAAGTTCAAAGCAAAGCTGAAATGTCCCAAATCTTAATGAGCCGATCCTGACCGACCGTAACCAATTTCTTTCTAGTCTCATCAATATTCATAGCAACAATTGTATGTTTAGCATCATGGAATGTCGCTAATGATGGTCTTCTAAACATCAAATCACAATAATTAGAACTGTATTTAAATTATAGAGAAACTTACTCTTTATCTTTTAGCAGATTGTGGCATGGATCGCATACACGTACAGCAAATTCAAAGCCCATCGTTGGTATTGTTAGACGGCCAGTTGAACAACGTTCACACACTGCCTTACCGCAATGTCTACAATGGTGTTGGCGTAAACCTAATTGTCGTTGATCCATCATAGCTCGTAAGTTCCAGAAGAAAGGACGACCGCATAATTGACACAAATCGGCTTCAATCCACTCGGGAGTCTCCTGGCGTGATTGATTCATATCCCAAAAGACTAACACACAATCCTCACCAGCACTGACCAATTGTCGTGTACTACTCAGATAATACAAAGCCGACACCTTTATAAAAGAAAATCCAAAAATATCTCTTATTAATAAACAAATCAATAAGAATTATACTTTATTATGATGCCCCTGGAGTTCGTAAGCATTGCCTTGTTGCCCGCCGATATCCCAAACGATAACAGTTTGATCGTACGAGCCGCTGAACAACATCTGTCGTTCGCTATCCCAAGCTAACGAACGTACAGATCCTGAATGACCCTTTAATGTTGTGATGACGGTTGGTCCATTATTGTCTAGCTTCAACATTGTTATCTGTCCAGAAAAATCTCCAACGAATGCGTGTTTCGTTTGGGTATCGAATCTGGGCGAGAAATTAAGGAAATCGACAATTTTCTTATAAGAAAATCTATAATAGTTATAAAGGATACTGTAGTGAGGTACACCAGGCTTCTGCGGTATATGTGCCAATATTTCGGCCGGTTTGTGTACAATTATATGAGAAGACTTTATCACGACTGACACTCAATACCCATTCGCAATTGATGGCAAATATAATTTCTGTAACTCTAGCCTGGTGGGCCAGATATTCCCGAATTGGCATCATTCGATTAAAATCCGACGCCAATGAGAATTCCGATACAGTACCATTCTCTTGACCGATAAACAACTGTCTTGTTTCCACTGTATAAAAAATTGACGTTGCTCCACTTGGCATATATTGGCATATACTTGGCCAATATTGGCCAGAATCACGTTTCAACCATACACGAACAGTTCTAAAAAATTGTTTAAAATGAAATTCGAGAATAACTGATAAAAATTCAATCTTACTTATCATCTGAGACACTAATAACACCATCTTCACCCGGTATCAAAACAGCAGCATTTATCTCATCGTTACAACCTTCTAATTTGGCCAACAATGCTGGTTTCTTCGTTGTACAAAATTTATCGTTTGTATTTGTTGCTGGTTTTATTTCGGCTGCCATTTCGACACAAATTTCACGATTTATTACAGTTTATTATGCCACTAATTTTTTTCTTATTTTGGAACTTTTTTAATATGACAACTCCAACTGATAAACTTTTACAATCAAACACTACCAATATAAACCAACAAAAACCCCAAATTTCCATCAATAAAAACCCGCACTAACAGAGACAGACCAACCCAATTATGTTAATGCAGACAAGGATGTATAGATACGAAGATGTTGTTTACTAGTTGGACGATTTGACGTTTGTTAGTGAGGTTATGGGCGTTTGTCAAAATGGATCCGAGTAGAGAGCCGACGATAAACCTGCTATGCTCCAAAGATTTCCACCCAGAAAAATGTAAATTTCCCACAGAAAATCGTTGATAATTCCAATAAAATCTTGCAGATGTTCGTGATTTATCGCAGAGTTGCGTTGGCGGCCCGGAATTGCGGCGTTTACGTAAAAAGATCCAAGCGTTATCTGAGGAGACTAACAACAATTTAAAGAAGAATGTGTATCATAATTATATGCAATTTATCGATACAGCCAAAGAGATATCCCGTAAGTTTCTATCATTACTGCAATCACTACTAATTGTGGTTTAATTACAGATTTAGAGAGTGAAATGTATCAATTATCACATCTACTTTCCGAACAGAAATCGTTATTATCATCGTTAGCTACAACATCGATTTTAGGCGACGATACGTGCCTTAAACCGGAAATTGAAACTAAACAGACTAATAATAACGATAATAGTGGCAGTAGAGATGATGATCAAGAGAATAAGAATAAAATTACATCCATATTGGAGAAAGTGGAGAATTGTAAAGAATTATTAGAAATAACAAATCGAAAATATTTATACGAGGGTGATTTATTAGAAATCGACCCGGTTGATAACAATATCATCAAAACAGTACACGCTTACCTATTCACCGATAGTTTTATGATAACTTGCCGCAATACAAACAAGTAAATTCCATTAATTCATAATTTCATTAAAATAACGCAATTGTTTAGTCGCAGTTTAATGAAGTACGTATTTGAAGTTATATACGATTTGGGGAGTCTAGCAGTGGTGAATGTACGCGATATGGGTAGTACTAAACACGCCTTTAAATTGCTGATATTCCCGGATACACGCGTCTTTCAATGTACGTCCAGTTCGAATAAGAAAGAATGGCTGGATAAGTTCGACCAAGCGAAGAAAGCTCGACTGGCACAGGAACAACAAAAACGCGAATCTATCGTCGAGAAATCGCCATCGCGCACAGCATCCATTGATTCGCCCAGCTTTAATCGTACCGTTACTTGAAGAATTAGTTTTTTTTTTTTTATTAAATCGTTAAAATTGTAGCATTCGAAGAGTATGAAGAAGAAACGGGAACAATCCACCCGGAATGGTTTTTAGAAATACCGGAAGAATTGGATGTTTGTATAGCCCAACGGCATTTCGAGGATGCTTTAATATTGTTGCAAAAATCCAAAGATTATATCAATAATCAACAACAGTCCGATCAAATTTTGATTGATATCCATCGTAAAATCGAACAGAGGCGTAATAATTTGATTGATGTTCTAATAAAAGAATTAGAATTGAATCCGGATAAATCTCTACAAGGCGGCTTACGGGCGACACGGCGTACAATTCGTCTTTTAAATCAATTGAATTGTTCGCAACAATCTTCGGAATTATTCTTGAAATTGTGCAGTAGTATGTTGAAACAACAGTGTAAACGCGTGAAACGAGAAGGCTCAACTTTCATCTACATCAAATATTTATCGAGTGTTGTATTCACGAATTTGTGCCACATGACTGAGGAGTTTTTGAGGGCCTTCCAAAATTCCTCCACTTGTCTGTCGGCGTATATCGTTTGGATTAACAGTGAATTATCGCTGTTTATTACACATTTTATTAAACAGGTGTTTATGCCGCAAACGAGTCTATCAACGATCACAGATTGTGTGGTTTTAGTCCGTGAACAATGCCAACGAGTTTGTATTCTTTTCTATTTTATTAACAATCGTAAATTTCTAAATTTTTAGCTTTGTACTTATGGGGTGGATTTGTGTTATCAACTCGACGGTATGTTGCGCACCCCTTTGATACAATCATTGAAAGACGCACGCGATAAACTAGTCGATTCGATTAAAGTTCGATCAATTGAAGATAAATGGATACCGATGAATTTACGTACGAAAACTAATTTGATAAAATCATTAAATGAATACTCACAATTGGGTTTGAATTTGAGCTGTTATATAAGCGGCGATGTTTGGTTACAATTAACTGTAAACACTCTATCGTTTACGAAATTGTACCTTCAATTATTGGATGATTGTTTGAAATTACAAACGATCGAATTATTGTACGTTATCGATGATATTCTATACGATGTTTTCGAGACACAAATCAAACACATTGAACAATCGTTACGGAACGAGAAGATGAGCGAGGTAAGTTCAACTCTTCAAATATTCTCAACAATTAGTAAAATTGCAATTATAGCAACGTCAATTCATGACGAAAAACGCTGAATTCCTGCTGGTGACTCTAACTGAATTGACTCAAATGAAGTATAAAGAAACCATAAGTTTCGAATGTCGATCGTTGGAGAAACTTCAAAAAGAATACCAAGCGGTTACTAAAGGAATAACGCCAACAAGTCGGAATATAACAAAGAAATATTCATCCGAATTTCTATAAATTACACTAATTTATTCTAAATAATGTTTATAATAAATAAATATAGATGCTAATTATTTTGTGTTGTTGATACTGTTTCAATCTGTTTCTGTTGTTCCGTCTTTAAGCGTTTCTTGGCGCGAATATCTGCCATTGTTTGCTCAATCGATCGTACATCTTTCTTATTCTCGCTGGGCACTATAATTTGCAATTATTTAACTACAAATAATTTTATTATAGAACGAAATACCGAATCCGTAGGTTTTATTAGTTTCGGTTTTCTTGGCAGCTTCCAGTGCTGCTTCCTGGCCGATCAAATGCGCATATTTATCTTTATAGTTTGTGTTCGGTACGAATTTTGCTGGTTTACGTTTAGCCTCTTTCATCTCCTCTAATTTCTCCAATTTGCGCTAAAATATAAATTGGATTAATAATCTCCGTTTATAATACGATAAATTAATTGACAGACTTTCTCAATTAATTGTTGTTTGATTTGTTCGTTCCAAGGATCACCACGACGTCTGGCTGCTAATTCATCTTCACAAGGTGGATTTTCTTTACGGTAAACGCGAACGTAACGATCGACGCCATCAATACCGAAAGCGTATGATAAGAGACCGGCATTTTCGGCGGCTTCGTGACTTCAATAAAAAGAAATTTCACCGTTAATTCAGAGAATAATATGTGAAAATCAATCAGATTAATTAACAAATTGAACACCTGCTGAAGGCACTTTCACTACTTCTTTAGATATTAATTTCGGAGTTGACAATGGCCTTACCACAACTAAAACAAAAGTCCTACTCTTATTAAGATCTAAGCTTACACAATGCTGCGATAGATGTGGTCCATAGGTTCGAATTTCAACATAATATTAGCCGGATTCTTGAAGTGCTGCTCTAATTTAGTTTCAACACGCTGTTTGAAACGGTCCAATTTCTCCTTTTCGGCTGCTTGCCGTCGTTCGATTTCCTCTTTACGTTCTGAAAAGTTTATAAATAATCATTTAAATAACAGACAATTGAGGTTATGTTGATTACTCTTGATTAATAAACGTTCCTTCTCACTTAAACTTGGTGGTTTATCCATTGAATTCATTATTGAACCCAATAAATCCATTTTCACAGATAAATACTAATTAAAAAATGATAAAAAATTAAAAATTATCGACTTTTAAAATGAGACACGTGACGTCACAAAGCCAACTAATTTAGGGATTTTTGCGCAATAAAGTTGGTGAGCAAAAAGCGCGATATTCGAATGAGATTAAGCAAATTGATTCGATTTTTCCAAAATTTCAAACAATTTCATATTATATATCGACATTATTCCCGAATTATAAGCATCAAATTTCATTTTATTAATATTTAAATGCAATTTTTTTTGCCTATTTGAGGCTAGCTGAGTATCTTGATGTAATCTTAGACACTAACACCAATAATAATTATACCAATAAAGAAAATAATTCAATTACATAATTAATATAGACTATTTTAAATATTATGATATTTGTTCTGTTTATTTTATTCTTTATTTAGTAAATATAGAGGTAATTTGAGCCGAAATGTGAGACACTTCCATTTATAGTAGTCATGACCACCAACCCGAGTATGACAATATAACCAAATAATCTAGTAAATTCTAGTGGTTTTGTTTGTGATAGTGTTGGTATTTTTGTAAGTGCAGCACAACGGTTTAACAATTTTTTGAAAATTCTTGTCGAGCAAAATAGATGGTGTTTTGGAAAAATTCAACACAATTTATTGATAATCAACATAAATTTGTATAATTAGTTATTTTGGTTTAAATTTATTTGAAATTTATAAAAGAAAAATAGAAAAGATGGTGACGAAGGCTCGTAAAATCGATTCGAATCTAACACGACAACGTTACGATAGTTTTAATACAATAAATGAGAAACCCGTCGATGATATATCGTTACAAATGTTTTATAAACCGCATAGTATAACAGCATTAGCAATATCAATAGCTATATTAATATATTTTGCTTTTGTTAGGTGAGTTTTGAGGTTATGTTCGCAATGGAATGCTTCACCTTTGACATTCTTTTATAGGGACACGGATAATGTAGAAAACAATATCTATGCTGGAATATTGTGTTGTGTATTCTTCTTTTTGATAATTTCAGTATTGGCATTCCCTAATGGGCCGTTTATACGTCCACATCCGGCTATATGGCGGATTGTTTTCGGTATGAGTGTGTTGTATTTAATGGGTTGTCTGTTTGTATTATTCCAAAATTATCAGACTGTTAAACAAATTTTATATTGGTACGACCCGAATTTAAAGAATTTCCATATCGATATGGATAAAGAGTACGGTGTTAATTGTTCCGATATTACAATAGAACGTATATGGGCGCATTTAGACGTGTTCGCTTTAGGCCATTATTTGGGTTGGTTGTTCAAAGCGATCTTAATTCGACACTTTGGTATATTATGGGCGATTAGTTTTATGTGGGAGATCACCGAGATCGCTTTCGCCCATCTATTACCGAATTTCGTTGAATGCTGGTGGGATGCTTTCATTTTAGACGTTCTAGTGTGTAACGGTTTTGGAATTTGGTGTGGTTTGAAGATTTGTCAAATCTTAGAAATGCGAGAATATAAGTTCGTTTATAATTTAATGAAATATCGATAAAACAAAATGTAGATAATTTCAATTTTTGTAGATGGGTCAGTATTCGTGATATTCATTCGACTAGTGGTAAAATAAAGCGAGCTATGTTGCAATTCACGCCGGAAAGTTGGACATCAGTACGTTGGTTAGATCCGAAATGTTCCTATATGAGAATATTTGCATTGTGTCAATTGGTGTTGTTTTGGCAGATGTCTGAATTGAACACGTTCTTCTTGAAGCACGTCTTTGAATTACCACCGTCGCACCCTTTAGTGACTTATCGTCTAATTTTAATCGGTGTTATTGTAGCACCATCAGTTAAACAATATTACAGTTATGTAACCGATACGACATGTAAACGAGTTGGTACCCAATGTTGGGTGTACGGTTGTATAATGGTGTGTGAATCGTTAATTTGTATCAAACATGGTACAGAATTATTTGAACGGACACAAGCTATTAATATTATCTTATGGCTAATTGTGCAATTTATTATATCAGTTGGCTGTGTCTTTGGCTGTGTATTATGGAATAAATATGTGAAGAACGATACAAATTTCAAAGATTCACAACACGATATCAATCATAAAAATGATTAATTCACCTAGAAATCAAGTCGGTTGTCATTGGTCTATTTGGTGTAATTATAGTTTTGATTGGCTAATTTTAATTATTTGATTTTGACAAGTACCTGTAATCTACACTAATTGTTTCAGCGCTATAATCAACCGTCTTGATTGGTTATGTATTTAATTGAATTAAATTAATTCTAGTCAATTTAGAATTTTCCCAATCGATCAGCAGCCATATTTGTTAAATAAATATTAAACAAAACGATGTTAAATAAATAAATAAATAAATACCAAAGATAAAGAGTTACGTTTTCTTTAAATTTACAAAATTTCTAATGAAGGTATAGATGCAAAGGCGGCAGTGGGCGTAACCAGTGCAACACACCCCCGCGGTACAGCCCCCATAGGCAATTTAATTAAATTAGTCTCCCAATTCAATTCTCAACCAATCCTCTAATTGCTTTTTTTCGGTTTTAATTACTTTATTTTATGGGTTTTGTTTGTTTAATTGTTTTTTGTTTACAGATTAGATAGTGGCGATTTTTTCCGGAACGCTTCCCTGATGCAGAGAGTGCATATGAGTTGATTATTATAGGGGCCAGGCCTATCATCTGGGCTCGATAATGACGGGCGGGATGGTGGAGAGGTATCGTGTTTTATTTGAGACGGTTGAGACGCCCCTTAGCCCTAGGCAGTTGTGAAGCGTATAGGAACGGATATTAGCCAGCGGGTATTGGGAGAACAGTGGCAACTCGTCTCGATTAATCTTCTACAATTCTAAATGAATCCAATACGACTTTTACAAATAACAATTGGGAATGTTGTTTTTTTATTATTGGATTTTATTGATGATGTTGTTTCAGTTGTTTTGAATTTTGTTGTTGTTTAGCGCGACGTTGTGGTGGCGTCGGCGCCGCTGCGCCGGTCCCGTGCCAGCTTCGTTCGTCGTCGTCCCCTGTTGCCCTCCCCACCACCAAAGCCAGTCCCAGAATGGCGTGGTCTGTACGTTTATCGCCCAGCCTGTAAGTTGTTCTGTACAATTGAGACCAAGTGCTGGGTTGGCACCCAAAAGAAGTTTATATTGCACGCCCCAATTGTGTGTGTATGTTACTAGTGTCTATCTTTATTAAAATTACAAATCTCTTATTGTTTCTATATGAATAATTAAACAATAAGTGTATGATTTATTATTGGAGGACAAAAAGGAAGGAAAAAAAATAACAGAGCTGACTGTGTGAAAAACAGTAGACAATCGATCGGATCGTTTCAAAAGTAGCAAGCATACACGTGCGCATACATCAAAGAATTTATAAAAGGCGAACATTAAGGAAATCAACCACAACAAATATGTACGAATTTGGGTTCTTTGATAATAAGAATGAGCACTGAAATTAATAATACGGCAATTAAATCTGAATACTCTGCGTCGCAGGTAAGAATAACTTGTAATAGGGTAGAGAATTTGTGTATGTGTATGTTGAACAATAAATGTGCATGTATAAAAATTGTATTTATACACGCACACATGTAATACGTACTAGTTTTTGGGGCGGGGATCCTGACGTTAGCTGTGGGAGTTGCTTTGTGTCCCGGGCCAAGATAACACGAGAGGTGGTCGAACTTTATGCTCCAGCTTTGTATACAAGAAGACCCAGAAGCACATGTTGAATGCCTGTGGTGGTGGGATGAGACCTCTAAACCTTCATTTTTATAAATCAATAAACCCCAATCATTTTAACCCATCTACCAAATAAATTTATTAATCAGTAAGCTCACGTGTATTTGATTGCCTATTGGTAGATTTTTAATGCATTCATTGATGATGAATAGAGAGATGAATGGTGTTGTGTGCGTAACGCATCAAAAGTCGTTGCATTCTTGAGCCGTAGTAATACGGGCGCCCCGCCCTCCTCCTGTTTTTCGGCCTTGTTGCAGGAAACTAAGCCAACTCCCCCACCGTTAGCACTGTTGGCGGCAACTTGCAGCAGGATCGGTCCAACTACGAACGAATCATCATCGACGCCAACAACACCACCCACAATCACTTATATGACCACAACGCCCACCCCTGTTAAGAATGTACCGGTGGCGGCGAGTCCTCAAGTTGTCAGTGTTCCTGTTGGTCTACAACAACAATTATCCCAACAGATCTTGCAACAACAGGGCGCCCAAATCGTCAGCGCTGCAGCAGCGGCAGCCGCTCAAAATCTAGCTTACAATGTTATGCAACCGATGCAAACGGTTACTGTTGATGGACAGGAGGCTCTATTTATACCAGCAATGTCCCTTACAGGTTTGTTAGCAGGATTAGAATTGAGCCAAAAATTAATAAGATTTGAATAGGTGGCCAACAGCCTCAGCAAATCTTCAGTCCCGGTCAAATAATCCGAACACCAGGAGTCATACCAACTGCAAATCTACAAACTGTCCAATTATCAAATGGACAAAGTGTCGCTGTACGTCCAACAACAATGCCACAAGTTGTCCAATTTCCAATGCAACAAACAATACCAATACAAGTCCCAATATCATCAGCTAATGGACAGACAATTTATCAAACAATACATTTTCCAGTACAATTAGCCGCTACAGCTACAGTACCGAATATAATACAAGCTCAACATATAATGCCACAAGTTGCCAGTATTATAACTCCAAATGGGCAACTACAACAAGTACAAATAGCAACATCAGTAGCGGCACCGACCCAACAACAACAACAACAACCCCAGACGACGATATCGCAACAACAGCAGCAGCAGCAGCAGCAGCAACAACAACAACAACAGCAGCAGCAACAACAACAGCAGCAACAACAACAACAAACAGAAATTCCTACTCCTTTAACGTTCACTGGCGCAAACGGACAACAATTCACTGTAATACCAGCAGCAAATTTACAGCAAGTTCGTGGGGCTAATATTATACAAGTGCCAAACATTCAAGCGATTCCTACAGTGCAAAATATTCCAGGTTTGTACAAATTATTATCAATAATTACATCAAATTTAATTGATTATTATTAGGTTTAGGTAATGTACAAGTGATAACACAACCGACGTCGCAATTAGCAGTCGGTCAACATATCCAACAGGACCCCAATGATCCAAATAAATGGCAGGTAATACCGACAAATGTGGCTACTTCGACACAACAAACCGTTGCTGCGGTTAGTGGTTGTCAACAAACAGCAGCTTTAACACCGGCTGGAGTTGTTGTAACAACAGCACCGCCGGAATTTAATCAGACATCAGCCGCCGCTGCTGCTGCTGCTCAACAGCAACAACAACAACAACAACAAACGATTATCGATATTGATAATAAGGACAATATACAGAAACAACGTGTCCGTCGCGTTGCCTGTACATGCCCGAATTGTCAAGAGGGTGAACGACAGACCGACCGTAAAAAACAACACATCTGCCATATACCCGGCTGTAATAAAGTTTATGGTAAAACATCACATCTACGTGCCCATCTACGTTGGCATACCGGTGAACGACCGTTTGTCTGCAGTTGGTTGTTTTGCGGTAAACGTTTCACACGATCCGATGAATTACAAAGGCATCGTCGGACGCATACCGGCGAGAAACGATTTCAATGCAATGAATGCAGTAAGAAATTCATGAGATCCGACCATTTATCGAAACATTTGAAAACACATCAGAAACAACGTATTACGGTAAGTCCACATTTAAGGGTTTCATATCGGACTAGAAATTCTTATGGCAACTTCTTCGAACAACTCGAAAAAGCAAGGTCTCTTGAGATCATTTTATCTGGTAGTTGATTGGCTAAAAAACGCTCCTTTCAAATATTGTTGGTAGTTCTTGAATGAAACGCACCTAAAATGGCTCAAGGATACTCTCGAAATTTTCTTTCGAATTGGAAGTACCTTCAAATCATTCCGAGTAATTTGACCAATTCGTTCTAAATCGCAATATTACCTAAAATGAGCATTTTTTGACAAACTTCTATAAAATTCTTGAAATACTTTTCAATTGCTCATCAAATAATGGCAATTGCCATAAGAATTGATAATCTGAGATGAAATATTCGGTATTTTTGTAGAAATAATTATAATTGCGGTGGTGTAAAGATTATTGCATCATTGCTTAAATGCTTCATATTTCGTTTGCATGCTTTTGTATATTTGTTTACAGCATTCGACTGAACACGGTGATAACGATGCATGGGAGGATGATCCACTCAGTGAACCTAAAACAATATGGATATCAAAAAATCTTAATGTTAAATATGAAGTTAATTATTCACAGGTAGTTAGTAGAATCACAAAATAATCTTTACACCAATCTTGATAAATTTAAAAACAAATTGCCATAATCTTTTTAATAATTTCCGATAATTTCCCCATTGTAGGAAGCAGCAACATCAACACAATCCGTATCCACTGACAGTTCTAGTAATGAAGAAAAAATGATGATTACAATCAGTACAGCCGAAGCTGATGAATTAATTATAGCTGAACCGTTAGACAGTTAGGCAATGTTTCTTATAAATACAGAAAATCTTTTATAATAAAAGAGTTGTTTCCTAATCCTATAGATTTATACATTATATACATATAAATTGATATTTTTTTACAAAAATCGTTTTATTATAAAAAACCAATCGTTTAAATTAGAGCAATAATCGCATATCAAAATTACAAAAATACTTTCAAATATATAAATGGCCACTTTTTTGATCAATTCCGGACACAATGCACTTCTACCATGTGTTTTTTATAACCCTCTCGATAATCGAAAGCTTCCGGACATAGGTGACAACAGTACATGTTCGTTAAATCTGAATGTACCAAACGTACGTGATATTTTAATGCGGATTGATTCGAATAGATTTTTCCGCAATGCGGACAATTACCACACTGTGAACTGTGGTGTGGCTGTTGTTCGGTATTTTTAAACTGTTGTAAATTCCTATTGTCGCCATCCTCTTGCTGTTGTAATTGTTGATTATCGTTACTATCATACGAATCTTCCTCAATTTTAATAGTTTGTTGCAAGAATTCCGACGGCCGTTCGAAGATTAACGGACTAGAAGAGCCTGATGATGGTGGTACGGTAGCATTGCGAATTTGTGGCCTTTGTAAATGTTTTTCCAATTCGGACGAATCTGGAGGTTTTCTCGTTATAAACACCGATTGTGATAGATTCATAACGGACGGTTGTGATGGTGATTTCACTGGAATCGTTTGGGATGTTAAAGATCGTTCTAATATACTCCCAATTTTGGGTTCTTTCAATTCTAATACGGCTTCTAAAATTGAACTTTGTTCACTTTTCTCAATTGGAGGATTTATTATGTTTTCATTAACATCAGATTGTTGTTTTGGTTGCTCTTCATCACTACTATCCATCCGTTGTTGTTGTTGTTGTTGTTGTTGGTTATCGATTTCGTTAGAATTCTCGATATTTTTCGATAATTTCGTTGTCTTCGTACAGCTTTTGGTCTTTTTGATTATCGTATAGTGTTGATCAATTGACTTCGTTTTTCTCGGCGATTTCCTCACTGTTGTGCTTAAATTCTCATTATTTACCATCGTTGATGTCGTAGTAGTCGACTGATTTAAACCAGAAACTTGCAACAATTTAGCAGTTTCGAGGAAACTTCCCAATTGTTCTTCAGACACTAACACCTCTCCATGATACATAAAATTGATGATTGCAATCAAATCGATATGCAGTACGTCTTTTAATATAATAATCGGATGTGGACATGGGTTCTCCTGTAAATTGGACGAATTCTATTTTTAAAACTCTACTAAACAATAGATGGGTTACCTTAAAAACCGCCCGAAAATACGGACTACAGGCCGATAAAATAAACTTGTGAGCTTTTACATTGAAACCATCGCAAGTTAATGTTACATCGGTTAAATCTTCAGTAGTCTGTAAGCTTTCGAAAGCGTGTAAAATATTATTTTGAAAATTGTTCCATTTTAAACAGTATTGCTTTGATGTCATATTGTCCCAATCTCTATAATATACACAAATATATAAAAAAATAACAACTTTTACAAAATTTCAACTAAAAATAATTAACAAGTCGTAGAATCTAAACAATTTTTTTCAAAAAAATAACACGTATTAAAAAATAAAAAATTAAAAATATAAAAGAAATGTCAAAAAAACAAAAACTATAGAAACTTCATTGTATCACCGCTAGATAGCGCTTTTTAAATAGGCCATCCAAAATTGCGAAATTTTCAAAACTTCCAACACCAAAATTAACAAAAAATTTACAATACGGCGTAAATTTAGCAAATCAATTATTGAAAAACTAAAATTAAGTACTTTTATAATACGGAATTAACTGCACAAGTAGTGACGTTTATAGTGACTTTACGTGTCACAGTTGGCAAAACTGAAAATAATTTTGATAGAATCTAAGATATTACAATTTTATTGATGCATAATTTCCACAAATTAATCAACATTTATTGAATTTTATTTTTATTTCCATGAACACAAACGTCAATTCTGTAAATTTCAAATGTGTTTGAATTTACCGCCAAATCGATGGACGAACAAACGCCGAATCACGTGACCCACGCTCGCTGCCATTGCTTCGTATAAACAACGGCCGGATAGTCTGTGTGTATGCGTTTCGTTGGATTATTTTTTTATTATTGTTGAAGAATTCGTTGAGATTCAACAGTGAAAATGTCAGAAATTGATGCAGTCGATGCAAATAATGTTTCTGCCGATGAAAACGATCAAGTAAGTTGGAAATTATTGAGTTAATTCAACAAAATGCCATTAAACATTCTCGCAATGTGCACGTAATAGTAGATTGACATTAGACTGTGAATGGTACATGTTAAATATACAGGCAACGCAAGGAGTCTGTTATTATAATAAAACGATATCGTCACAATCTAACAGGGATTTTAGTCGTTAATATAGATCCAAGAATATCACACATTTATAGAGGAAAATTAGCAAATTATGTAATAGAATTAATGAAATTTAATTATAATTCAATTATTTTTAGTATTTTCATCTTGAATTTTAGGCCATTTATAATTGATTTGTATTTTAAATAAAATACGTTGTAAGTATTGCTTTTAGCTACGACATACGTTCGAAAAATGTTCTCATTCTATCAAACTATTCAAACCAATAAAGGCATGTCGTAGTTTGATTGTTATATTGTTTGTATTTTGGAGGGAAAATTGATTCGTTTAAAATTATGTTATTTCATTATTAATTTAATGATTTCTTTTATAGGATGCGAAAGGTAATAAATCGAAGAAAACGAAGACGTCAAGAGTACTAGCATCGAATCGTTTTAAAGAAGAAAGTGAAGCTATAACTAAAGTACTTTTCATATTATTCCTATATCAAATGATTTTTATAATTGTTTTCAATTTTTCTAGGGTTTAAATACTGAAATTGAGGGTCGTCGTGTGACCCGATCTGCTGCAAAAGGTGTTACAGCAACACCACCACCACCGGCAAAGAAAGAACGTAAAAGTTCAACAGGTAGCGGTGGTAAAGGGAAAGGTGATTTTCTTGATAAATTTCAACAGCAATTTGAATAATTTAATGTGGTGATTTAAGGACGTGGCCGGCCGAGGAAAAAACGTACAAGTTGAGGAGAATGAAGAACAGAATGAAAGTAGTAAAGATGTTATAATGGCCGATGCTACAACTGAACAACAAACAAAAAATGAAACTACAAATAAAACCGAAAACACCACAACATCAATATCAATTCCATCGGAAAATAATAGCCATGAAGAAAAAGAGAAAACTGACAATGATAAAGTCGAAACTGTTAAAGTATGATTGTTATTAGAATCGATAATATTTGTTTAATGGGGTAAATTTGTGACTTTTAGGAACCGGAAGCAACAGAAAATGGTGCAAAAGAGGATAGTGCAGATGATAATTCGGCAAAAAGTACGTCAACGGCTACTACAACAACAGCCGTTGCTACAACAACAACTACTACTACAACTGAGAGTAGTGCTACTGATGCTAATACTACAAGTAGTACCTCAACCACTACTGCTACCAGCACAACAACTAGCACCGCTGATGCTAGTACGCCAGCTACTACTACCGAAGAGCAGCAAGAAAAAAGTGAAAATAAATCAACAAAAGAGAGTGAATCCAATAGTCCGGCGAAAGAGACAGATAAGCCGGCTGAATAAAATAAATATATACATATATTTTGCAAAAGAAATATTTTGTTTCCATTTCGATAAGTTACAATATTGTAATTTTATTTTTGACATAAACAAATTACTTAAAAAAAAATACAAAAAATATATATTGAGAAAAATGATGCATTAATTTGTGATTTATAAAACACGTATTCAATTTTGTAATTAAAACATAATAGAAAGGGCTTTATCATTACCCTAAAAACAGAAAAATCTAGGTTGTAATACTAAACATTCATCTTTAAATATAAATAAAATTAAAAATTTCGTTTGTAATTGGTTTAATTTGTAGATTTTCGAATGCTACTGATGGCTGTCTGGTATTACAGCACCAATTTTTAAATTTAACGGTTAGTTTTATAAAAATAAATATTTGAGAAAAGATAGCATAAGAAAGTACATATTCACATATGTACCTGAATATTTTCCGATTAATTTTCTGTTATTAAATGACTATTATAATTATTATTAACAATTTAATTACCGATTAGAGAAGAAAACAATAACATAGAAAGAGGAGGGTCCTGTAGTATCTCCGTTACAATAAATTTTTGTACATATGAGTGTAATATGTAAATGTTTGAAATATATTTACAATGAATTAAAGAAATATTCCATAAGATTTGCACTTGTATATTTGCAAATTGATCAATGATTAAAACAAGAATTGCTAACATGTTTTCTATCAGTTCTAATATTCTTATTAATTTTTATCCTCGAAAATTTACGAAAATGTATATTGATGAGAATGCCACATACATAAAATCGTTCTAGTTTAGATATTTTTAATGAAATTCGTTTATTATGTTTTTATTAGTCTTTATTTCGTTCAAATCTCACGTGCATTAGTTGAATGTCGAATGTAATTACATAATTTCATATTAAAACTTGTGAAAGTAGTTCTGTGGGTATGTATGACTGATGCTATTTACTTTAATAAAATAGATTAAAATTTCAGTAATTCTAACTGATTTTTTTTCAACTTTTCTGCGGTAATATGAATGAATGCTCTAATTTTTTCAAAATTATACATCTTCGATTCCATTCAGAGGCGAAAAAATCCTACTATTTTTACTGATAAATCAAGTTATACATTTGTATAGTTTTGATACGAAATTTCAGCTATATCTGAAGTGTAGACTCTAAAGCTTAGTTTCATTATAGATCGGTGCGTGAAACTGAAATCTTGCGTATAGTGTGTTGCCTACATTCAAGATTTTGAGGCGTTTCTTGTTTGAATTACTAAAATTTCTCGGATTATTTTGCCTAAAGTATTACCTTTTTTTGTAAATTCTACTATTTGAAAGTCAGTTCTTCAAGTTTTGAAACATTTTCATGTTCTCAACCAATTTCTTTACTTAATTTGAGACACAGTTGCTTAAAATCAATTCTTGAGCAATAAAAAGACTTGTCATATTAAAGTTTTTGTAAATTCGACTGATGAATTAAGATTGTTCAGTTATTTATTTATTTTTAAACTACAAGATAAAGGGAATATCAAAAGGAGAGTATCTTTATTTTTTTATTCAGTACAACTCTTAATTACATTGGCACCTAATACGTAGCAGCCACCATTAGTATTTTTTTCATGACTCATTTATATCGACAAAAACGAACTTATTTACATTCACATTGAAAAACTGATATTTTCCCAATAAAAGTGAACAAAACAACCGAAAATTGTATTTCATATTTTTAATATTAGTGTGTTAAATATTACCAAATAAATAATGTCATTAACATCAAAGTTCTTGTTTAAATCGACAGAATACTGTTAATTTGGGGTTACAATAAGAACTTCAACTATTTTTAAATCGACTATTGTTGGTATTTTTATTTAGTCTTCAAGTCTTTGGCATATTATTATTATTAATATTATTATTATAATGAATTATTATCAATTATAAATTAGAATAAATTGAAGCTGGTTTTGTTGTCGTCCATAATCACACATTAAGGAATTTTCTATTACAGAACGAATCAAATTGAAAACTAGTATTGGGGACCTTTGCTCTCGTCATCTACATTTGGTACATATAAAAATGCAAAAACTGATTTAATCACATTGCTGAGGGCCTATTTTTGTCTATTTTATTTATTTATTTTTATCTTCACTAATCTGATTAGACTTAAATCCAGTTATACATTAAGATTGATTTGTTGGAGAAAACACCACAATTATGGAGGATACAAGTGCAACAAATACAATTAAATATGTTTGAGCAAAGTTTCAACAATTTGTTTCTTTTTCCATGTTTTTTAAAGAAAATCTCATAGAATTCAATCAAATAAATATAGCAAATATATTAGGAACAAAACTATGTTTAATTAAAACGAAATAAATTAAATTCTAATTAACTATATCTATTTACAAAGATTTGGTAATAGAGTGGTGTTTATTGTTCACGTATAGTTCCATTAAAATTGATTAAGTGCGTTATATTATTATAATATTTTGTCTTCAAGGAAAATATCGAAATAATTTGTTAAGTTTTCACTATTTGCAAAATTCCATTGTTAATAAAATAAGAATGAAAACAAAAAGGCACTGATTGGCAATTAAAAAGCAGCAACTCTACCAATTTTCCAAAGATTATTCCAAAATTCTTGTCGACAGAATTCAACGGTAAATAATTCAAAAATTATCGTCTAGCCATCTCCAAAATGTCTGCAAATTGGCGTTATCCACGCGTATTTCGATTGTGAATATGGGAAATTTCTATTACTCTAGAATTTGGAAGGATTTAAATTTTTCTCTATTGTTGAGTAGACTTGGTTCACAATTAAAATACAGCTGAGATGCGCCAATTTTTGGAATCTAACGTTTAGATTGTCAATTTTTGGCACGTGTTTCGTTGAGAATGGCTGGACCGAAAATCAGGCCTTGGAAAACAAAATAATTAAACCTGTTTATATATCGTTAACACCTATAGTACAACATCCAACAGGGGATTAATATTGGAAATACTGGATAACAGTTTATTTGTTTCATTTTTTTTTTTGTGATATGAATAATATTGTGAAAGTGCAACAGATTTTTCTTTTGCTTGTTCGATAAGAAAATCAATAATGAACTTAATATACAGATTGCAAACGTCCTTTATTGGTAGTTGGTCACAGTATATCTGTCTCGTAGACTTTATTTGTTGTTGTCAGTTGTTGATTTTGTTCCTGTTGTTGTTCTTGCTTTTCTGATTGTTTCTCACATTCTGTACTAGTCTCGTTCTGTTTATTTTGACTAGTCTGAGATGGATTGGTGTTTGTTAACGTATTTTTAGTGTTTGGTAGATTTGTTAAAGATCCTGTAATTTGTGATGTTGTCATTTGTAAGCCCATCTTTTGTAACAGATTCGATTCGCTGCCAGTTTTCTTCAATAAATCCGTTGTTGTTGATATAACTGTTAATGTATTATTGCCACGTTGTAATTGTTGTAATCGTGCATATTGTTCTTGTAATGCTTTTTGTTTTTTTAATAATTCTTGATGACGTTGTTCTAATTCCTCTTTACGTGTCTTTTTCGTACCATCTTGCGAATTAACACTTTCACAACTGCTACTATTACTAGCCGATATCTGTTCATTGTCTTGTGGTATTTGTAAATTTGTTGAACCGATATTCCTCGGTAATGTTTGTGCTTTATTATTATTATCTTTAATACTAGAACGATTCGGAACATTACGACGCAATGTGCTCAATCCTAAATTTTGTGTAGCCAATTCGAATTGTGATTGTGGTTTATTTTCAACCATATTTTGAACATTTTGGATATGTTGTAAGCCAGCCGCTGGACAACGTGGCGGTAGACCAGGACTTGTTGGACTGGCTAATGGTGATTTTGAACTAGTTCTAGGCGGTGGTGGTGGTGGTATACGTTTACCAGCCACTATATGTTGCAATAATTCGGTATTACGTTCTGGTAATGGTGGCTTACCACTAGCTGATGATGCTGTTTTTAACGGTTGTATTGGGGGACTATTATCAGTATCTGAACCACTAGGATATGAATGTAAACGACGTAGACTACCCGTTGCTGTACTAACAGTCAAATTTTGTGTTGGTAGGAATGTAGCTGAATCCATACTGCCCTTACGACCAATTTCCGACATTGTTGGTGGATGATGGGGATAATGATGGTGGTGGCCAACGTTTTTAGCTGGAATTGCTGGTGGTTGGTCATTGTTTAAATCCTGTTGTTGTTGTGATTGTGGTGTTGGTTTTGAGAATGTTTGCAATTCGTCTAACAGAGCGTCGAGTGCGTTCTCCGGACGTTGACTACTGTCTGATGGGGTGTCGATGGAGTCTCCCCCGACGAGGAGCGGCCCCACACGTGCACTGGCAACGGACTAAACAGTAAAAAAGAAAAGAAAATACAACCTCAACACAAATTCTTACACAATAACACAATTTTTTCAAATTAAATTTATATTAATATTGAACGAAATGCCAAACACTAACATGAAGAACAGTCAATATGATTGTCTCGTTTTATTTTTATTTTTTGACAAAACAAAAATTCAAGCAAATTTTATTAAAATCAAACTTGCCGCTTCTTAATAATAATAATAATAGTTAAAGTTAGAAAAATTTAAAAATTGTTTTTTTTTTAAGGAGCAAAACTGCAACCGAAAAACGGAAAGGAGGCGACTACAGGAACTACAATGATAAATGTTTGAATAAAAATGAAAAACCGCCACCTAACCGGGAGGATTGCAGAAATGCTATGCAAAATTGAAACAAAATTGGTTACCTTTACGTAATAAAGCAAAATGTGCAAAATTAAAATCACATCAACTACAGATTTTATCAGGTGAGTCCAACTGAAACAGTTACTAAAAAATATGAAAAAACAACAACAAAAAATAATTGTTATAACAATATTAACAACAATTTAAAGAAATTAAATCATTACTGAATTGAGAATCATTAGACTGCGTGCAAAATTATAACAATAAAGGAAATTCTCTTGAAGCAAAATGAAATATTCGTGCACAGGGAAGAAAATCTTACATGCAGTCACCAAAAGTTCTTTCCCTTATAGTAAGGTAGAGTTCGCCAACCGAAAAATCTCTTGTCAAAAACTACTTGAAAAAATCTCTGTTTATTCAAAAATAAGCAAAGAAGCTACGACAACTAAGCTACTGTATAAAAACTTTACAAGTACATTCAAAAAAATATATATAAACTACTCGGTAGTCATTACTGATAATAATAATAACAATGGTAATATTAATGAGAATTTAAGATATGATTTAGCTACATTGTGGCACGATGGATGTGTTTATAGATTTGTAAGTGCACCGACGCAAAATCAAGCTGCAACTTCAAATTATAAATAAATATTAAGAGGAAAATAAAAGAAAATAGTGATATTCTTCGCTGTCGTTGATAGCTCATACTCTTTAAATTCTATTTGGTAGAGAAACTCACGAATGCGAAACATATTTAACCCTTTCAAGATTTTGGAGACTAAGTTTTCATAGGACTCTCTTTTGATAGAGATTGGGAGCAGTATTCAGACAAGCAACTCAACAAAAACAAAGATAAAGATAGATATCTGGACAGTTAAAGAATATCACCGTGAAACTATAAAAGAAAATCAAAATTTAAGAAAGGCCGCAACATAAGCAATGATCGTGTAAGTATGTGATTAAGTATTTAAGGGCTACGCAATATGGCGGGCACGCACTTGGATAAATTGTTTGGGACTACTGTTTTTCTGGCTTGAATATCACACAATCGTTCGTCGATGGTGGTGCTATTTTTCGGCCAGCTTTACGGCCATTTCATACGACATTTCCAATGACACCTTACTATAAGGAAAAGGTAAAAATTAGTCCGTAATAAGCATCCATTAGTTTGAACATAATTTATTGGTCCTCTTTTATCTTTTATATTCATATTGATGATGATAATAATAATAATGAATTAGGTGTCAGAGCACTTGGTGAATCTATTATCCCACCACCATTACGTAAATTCATCCCTTTATTTTCGAGGAAGAAGCAGAAATGAATCAATAAAAGGATGAATTTTGGAAAATCTAAGCAGTATTATGTGCAGCAAATCTGATCAAAATAATGAAAATTAAGTAGTGATATTTTTTTAGTACAAACAAAAACAGCCAATTGATTGGTTTTGTTTTGGTGCACAAATTAAAAAAGATAAAATAACGATATAAGTGATAAATTAAGGGTGGTGGTGGTTATAGTAAGGGAGTGCTCAATAAGTGCGTTTAGAGAGTCAATAATAAGACCAATAAATTATAGAAAAAAAAAGTTATAATAAAAAATCCGAATCAAGCCAAATTTATAATAAATAGTAACAATTATAATAGTAATAATAAGAATAATGAACAGTTCATAATCCAGAACATATCACGTACGAGTCAATAAATATAAATGCAAGCATTATTCATAAACGGAGAGTTATTTTACTCGTGAGTGGTTATAGCTTCCTTGAAGTTAGAACTCCACTTCCAGTCGTACTAGACATAAGACAAAATAAAATATTGGTTTCAATGCTTTGTGATTAAAAGGCAAAAATAAAAAGACAAAATTAGCACGTGACTAAGGTGGCTTTTTTTCGAATGATTTTAATAAACTTGAGGATGCGCTTTGTTTAAACTCTTTTTTGTTTGTTTGTTAAACGATCCCACTTAGACATCCTCAATAAAATTAAAAAATCTGAAAATAAAAAGCAAGTTTTACCTATGCTTCAACATAGGTAAAGCTGTCTATTGGGTTAATTAACCAACTTCACACTATACATAGATATTTACAATAATTTACATATTTTAAAGCATTTTTACATTAACATCGATATATTTAAGTAACGATTCAAGAGAACATTTGTGCATGGTTTTGATAGAGATTTGTGAATCATCAAGGTTTATAGGAGGAGAAGGGTAACTTTACCAGAGAAAAAAAACCAAGATGCTCTCTACAGCCAGAATCCTAATCTATGTTTTCTGATAAATGCACCAAATTTGTTAGAAACTCTTCAAACAAATATGGTTAACTAAGAATAGGAGAAACAATAAAAACAAAAAAGGGTCCATCATAGCTAAGGTAACATTGGAAATGCTCTTCGAAACCTTTACCATCATTATCTACAACAACAACATCATCATCCTCATCGTCATCATCAACATCATCACCGTCATCGTCATCTCATCATCATCGCCATCAGTTGTCAATCTCATAAAGTTAAGAAGCATTCTTCCCCGGAAAAATGCTACCACATATTTTTTTTATCTCCAATAGAGATCAACTTGTGATTATTATTCGAAAATAGACAAAACAAACAACAACAAGATACAAAAAGTAGAATAAAAATTGAACGATCGACAAGTTGATCTTAAAAGTTTTAATAAGAACACAGCAGCATGCAGGTGTTTTCAGATTCCTTTGGATAGAAAATTGAAAAATTTTGCACACTCATCAACAAAACCGCACCATTCCAAAAATTACCTTGCTATGTTGGGATGATGTTGGCGTAATTGGTGGTGTTTCCGTTACTGTTGGTGATAATCGTCCATCGGATGATGGATTTGAGCAAGGTAGACGTTGTTCTTGAACACTAGCTAATCTATAAAAATCCCATAGAACACGAGGAAAATTAGTAAATTCTTTGGAAATTATCCGGAATTACCTTTTTAACGTCACTAAAGTTCCTGTTAATTTCTTACAACGACGTAAAGCACTCTCTAAACGTTCTGGCTCCTCTTTCAAGAACTTCTCTTCACGCATCACTTTCTCCATTTCTGAACTGAGGAACGATTTCATGCTGTCTTGTAGGCCAGGGAATCTTCGAAAAATATCCAAGTTTATACAGTTTCAAAAATACAATTAAAACTACCTTAATTTTAAATCAGCAACAGTTTTTGAGCTTTTACTAAGGATTAGAGCCATATTTTCAACATCAGACATATTTACACGTGTTTTCCTATTAATAACATTCCCTCGTAGCTCTTCAACCGTTGATTCTAAATCACTCAAATCTTTTTCTAAACGCAACATTTCCTGTTTGTAGAGATCCTCTTCACGGCTCAATCGTACCCGTTCTTGATCCATTCCTACATTATTTTTGTTTGGAAATCGTCAAAACAAATAAAACAAAACTGTGATACTTACCAGCTTGCCAGACTTGTTCACCGCCAGCTAGTAGCATGGCACGAATTTTGATGAATGTATCACGAATTGTCTCCCGTACTGAATGAGCTTGAGCTTGTGACATCCTCCGTAAATTCCTCACTTCTGTACGTAAATCTTTCGCTTTCTTCTGTAGACCTCTCAATTGATTGTACATTTCCGGTGTTAATTGCAGATCACGATACAATAGACGACCATCGTATTGGCCAGGTGATAATGAAGCCGGTTTCGGTGGTGGTGCTGGCTTTAAACGATCCCTCTCTAAACAAAGTCAATGTGATTGTTTATTGCAAATAATTTGGTAATTTTGAAAATATTCAAGAGAAATTTAAAAAAAATTGTAAATCGTAACAATAATAGCAGACTTACCCTGAGAGGAGGTCCGGGGAAGAGTAGAAGATTTTATTGCGGGTTTGGCAGGTTTAGTATCCGCTGGGAAAAGCGAAACACCAAAGAACTAAGTTAGTTTAGGAAAAATTGTTGATAAAAATAAAAAAATAAATCAAAACTACAACGCATGCATTAATCATATTATAATACCTACGGTATAGTTTGTTTTTAGTTTTGTCCGAACTGAAATTGATTTTAACAAAGATAGAACGGACATCATGCGAACTTTTGATAACAAATCATGCTAAATAATTACTTAGAAATAGTAGATGGAAATTTCTTCTACCCGGAAAAACCAACTTTCTTATACTATTCGATATGTGATTGTTTCTAATGGAAATTTTGGAATAGAGTCCGAAATGTATCTATGTCAAGCATGCATTTTTTTTTTATTGTGATTTTCTAGATTTCCAACCAAATTCTTAATGTTCATCTTTATGGATAAAGACGAAAATTAAGCGATTTGATGATAAACACCTGATACAATGATCGCTTTTACCTGCATGTTGTGGGCTGTGTTGTTTTGGTGAATTCATATCGGGCGGTTCATCACTGAACGAAACGGATTTCTCGAAAGAAACCGACTTATCTAAAAATTACACATAAACATTTACGTTACGTTAGTTGTTATTATTTGTTGCCAATAATTGAAGTTAATTGATAGAGAAAATATGATAATAGGAAGAGATTTGTTGTTTTAGGAATGAAATTCCGTTGTGGATAAGGGAAAATCAATAGAGAAACGATAGTAGTAGAGTTGTAATTGAAGCATTTTACACAGCGACTATTTGGTTCGTTCAAACAGGAAAAAATGCCAATTTTGTATTTCATAATAACTTCCGTTCGGATGAGTTTTCCGTAAAATGTTTTAATAGAAGAGATACAAAATGGCTTTGATGTTTGAGGAGAAATCTTTTACAAGCAATTAATTGAAAAAGTATCGTATTTTTTGAAATATTGACATACAATAAAAAAAGACATAGAAACTAATAGCATGCTTAATAATTTACAACAAAACTTACGACAGCCGCTTTTACCCAATTTGGGTGCTTTGCTGTCTGTACGTAGATATGAATCATCTGCCAACATAGACAAATCGAATAATATTAATTTTGTTTTTCAGCCATCTCTTCTAATAAAATAGAAGAAGACTGAAATCAATTTTGAATTGCTACAAAACAATTGTAAAAAAAATTAACGAAATTATCAATTAAAAATGCCAATTATTTGTAATTTTAATGATTGAAATTTGTTATAATTCTACATGCATTATCAATGATTAATGATTAAAATAAAGACGAAATTGATTTATCATATTAGCAATCGAAAAGCTCGTGAAATACAAACCTGGTAGTGATGTGGAACTTGAACTGGAGTTCTTATCGAACTCGTCTCCTGCAGGAGAAATGGTGTTGTTAGCAACAAACTATTTACAAGCAAGAAACTATCACAAAACCAAAATAAAAGAATCAAAACAGAAACGAAAAAGAACCAAGAACATGACAATATCATTTTATGCGAACATTGATTCTAACCACCGCTAACTTTTCGTCATAGCAAGAAGTAGTTTAATACTATGATCGAAATTAAAAACAAAACCAAAACGATGATCTCTATTCTAAAATTGAGTAATTTATTGTTATTTTAATATGTGAAATGGTTGTTTTCTGCTAGAATTCTTTTCGACTACATTAGCGAAACGAGTAGACGATTTTAATGGAATTTCTAATTTCACTTTCTCGAGGTCAGGGACTCGTCCATGGATTGACTTGCATAATAATGTAAACAATAAAAATAATTTCCTTGCCAAATGCACAAATCTACTCGTTTCTTTTTTTTATTGTTATTATTATTTACGCGTTTGTTAAATTATTTTTTCACAAAATTTTTAGTGCAAATCAACAAATACAAGCTAAACACGCCTAGTTTTATCAAAATTTCAAACAAAAATCGAAACTAAACGAAAATAAAAGAAAAACCAACAAAAAATACCTGTACGATAGTTATCCCGTCCTGGTACTTGAAGGTGTGTTGTTGGTGTTTGTGTGAGAGCTTTCTGGACGAGACCAGTTAAATTAGCTAATTGGCGTTCCATGTTCTCCACTCTCAACCTATTTATTATTAGTTTGTTTTTTTTTACATTTATTTATTCACAATGCAATCAACAAAAAAATTTGGTGATAAATTACCTGGTAGCATCGTATGGAACAGCAGTCGGCGGTGGAAATGGTGATCGTGGTGCTGCTCTTGGTCCACCTGGTGCTAATTTTACTCCATACAATGAATACGAATCGTCTAATAATTCCGTATCACTGAAAATTAATGGAGAAGCTGTATAAATGATCCCAAATGAAAATTCAAATCAATCTACCTGATTTCCTCGTCTATGACTGGTGTAATTGAGCCAGATCTTGGGGCATATTGACTATAATAAGGGTCTTCATAACGTGAGCTTCTCTCTGGTGATGACATATATCCATCTATATTGATCAAATGGAAATTTGCCATTAAAAATAAATATTTATTCTTAATAATATGGTTTTTAAATAAGACAAAACCACACAAAATTCTCGATTGGTCTAACAATAAGTGATTGATTAACAGATAAAAAATGGTGTCTACAAAGTGTATACAAATTTTTGACATTATTCTACTCAATTAAAAAAAAAAATCTAATGCCACATCAATTCTGCAGCCAAAAGGGTAAATTTGATTAAAATCCGGTGCAGGTATTTAAATTTAATCAAAATTACTATCAAAAATTAACGTTTATATTAATATTATTATTAATGTTTGTGTGGTGGTGCTAACCCACCTGGTACATTGAATAAGGGGTTGGCAGGCCTTTGGAAGGGGACGAAGCGGTCTGGTGGCCGTGGTGGGCCATCGTTCGAACGTGCAGACCCACCGGAGTACGAACGCTGAGGTTTGGGAGGAGCACCTTTTGAAAAGTTACCTTCACCATTACCATTTCTTTAGACGTTTATTTTTATATTTTTGCAATCATACCGACTAGATCTTTTCCTTAATGCCCACTAACTGACAACTTTCCCCGTAATAAAAACGAATAAAAATCGAACAGGAAAAGATCTACTCTTTATGTAAAATGCTTGCTTTTTTTTCGATTAAATAAAGCACCAAATACTACCACCCCTGAACAAATCATGCTGTTGTTTATCTAAAAAAACTACGATCATGCTTAACATTTAAATACAATGGAATAATAATATTTTCCGTTGATATGAACGTTAATTTGTTTCTGTATGATACCTGTAGGAAGCGATTTGAGTCGATCTGTGGGTAGAGCACCAACGGCTGGAGAATAAGGTTCGAAGTAGGGCAGCTCCACGTGGCAAACTGGCAGTTGAACCCATATAATAAGGAGCACCTTTTCCTGCACTTCCCTAGAACCATAAATTACGCAGTTTCACTAAATATAGAAGATGTCTTGTAAAATATAGACAATGTAAGCTTTCATATCATTTCTAAATTCTACCTTTATACCTCAATACAGTGATTTACATTGTTGGCATTTATAATCTTTTGCAATACGGAAAGTCTGCAACATTAAAAATTTCCTTTTCTATAAAGTAGTGGGTTTATAGACATTTTTTTTTTATTATTAGTCTTCAAATATGTGGAATTTAGATTGTTTTAATAGAGGAAATAAGAATCCAGTTTCTTATTGTGTAACGGAAATGATCTCGTCATAAGGAGTAATGTGTTTCATTTCAACAATCGTTAATGATGCAAGTTGATAATTAGTCTTAAACGTTCAAGTTTCTTTAAGTGTTTCAACAAAAAAAAAGAATCACACCGAGAGTATTTAGTCTTTCTTTATGTAGTGTCATTGGTAAAATTACATTTTATATCACTTGAAGGCGAATTTCATGTCTCAGTTTTTCTTAATTAATGTGCCAACATTATAAATCCCACGTGTCATTTATGTTTTACGCTTCATTTATCTCCAAATTTCACTCATTCTCTTTCAGAAAATTTTCTACTATTTAAATAATAAAGTATAATAAAAATATGGTAGAACTTTTGAAATATTCAGCATAGATTTAACGTGAATGATTGAAATTCGTTAAAAGCAACGTAGTAAAGCATAATTCTAAAATTGACATATTTTAAGTTTTATGAAGAGTTTGATCTGTTGCTTTTAAACTTTAGCAATTATTCGAAATTCAGGAATCTCAACAAGAGAAGTGTTGGAAAAAGATTTGAACGTGTAATTGAAATTTCTAAAGTTAAATAAGCGGATTTACAAGAGCAAATCAAAATATGTATTTACATATTTCAAAAAAACATTAATTCTAGTATAAGACATTTTTGGTTTTGTTTTATTGTAGACAATTAAGAGCAAATTCTTATACAAATTCTAATGTAATTTTTAATTAAGTATTTCCTGTTATTACAACAACCACACGATTGATAAAAAGAAAATTATTGAATCTTTTTATCACATATCTTGGAAAAAAGCAAATTACAAGGAAACTAAACAACTTTTTCCCTAACTTTCTCAATAATGATATGGTTTGTTTTTACCAAAATATGCAAATTTCACAAATTGTAAAATTTTACAGGAAAATTGCAGTATTTTCAAAATCGACAATTTTTGTTGTAATCACTTCCAAACAACAAATCCAGCGAGTTTATGCAACATTTTTACATTTTTCACTAAATTAGCGCAATACTGTTATAGAATATATAGACCAAAAAATCCTTTCTCTGCACACAATTACAATATTTTTGTAAGACTTGATGATTATTACAGGCATTTAAATAACGTTCAGAAATTTATTATAATTAATGCCGTTAATCTCATAACATTCGAAATTTGCCCCCATTTCGCTTAAATCCAAATCTCCAATTGATACACTGTTCGTGTTTGATTAAAGAGTGGAACATTTGTATAGCCAGGATGTCGACCTCAACTTCTTCAGTATCGTTTGGTGGACGATGTTGTTAACACAATATTATCAGTGGCTTCGATTTTAACCGTGTTTTACGAAGATTTTAATGGGGACGTGAGTAACTCATTTAAATCACTGTCAAAAATTTCTCAAATACAACCTTAAAAGATTTTCGATCAGATCATTCTAAAATCCACATATGAGATAAACAACTTTCACCAAAATAAAAATTTTGTAGATAAATGTATCTTATTGTTTCAAAATGAAAGTAGTGTAAGGTGTACGAAAAATTCAAGTATTTTCATATATTCGATATTCTTTTTAATAATTTGTAAGTTAATTGATATTTGTATTGATTACTGTTACAATCTTTCTTTTTGAATGAAAGTGGACTAGTTAGGCTAGGGAGCGTATCAATTACTTAACATTAAAAACAGTCTTGATTTCCTCTATTTCTAATGTCAATTTTTTACAATTTATAATTAAGAATTTGTGGCATTGATGAGAAATTTGAACTAGTCGCTGTATAGACATTGAACTTGTAACTAATTCTCGATTTCTTGTTTAAGGTAACAATGCGTAGTTTTACAATTGTAATTTTTCTAATAATTTTTGGTACAATTGATACAGTTATTAATAATAATCGTATCAATATTGTAAAATCATCACAATCGGGATATATGATAAATAAAGTGACATTGACACAAAAAGGCTACATACAGGTATATTGTGATTTTTTCCCGTTGACACCTATTTAAAACGTGTAAACAATTATTTTGATAGTTTCTTAAATACATGACCAAAGTACCACCGTTGAAAGACTACACTTTCTGTATATGGGTCAAGAGCAACAATTTAACATACAATCATCCATTGCTCTCCTATTCGAGTAAGTAGAAATTATAAAAAATAGAATTATCATTAGAAACACTTAGTTTCTTTTATTCTTCTGTGATTATACCATTAGCGTAATAAAGTAAATATAACACATACTCATTAAATGGAAACGATTTATTAATGATTGTGTTTTATGCTGGTAACTTTCTTTAAATATATGATTTCTTTTTAGAACATGAAAAGAATCGTTTGATTCGTGTGTGGATTGGTCCAGGTGGTGTTTCCTTAAATCTCGAAATATTAAATATTCAAGTTTTTCAAATTCCGATAAAATTCCTAGAGAACCGTTGGTACCACATTTGCCAATCATGGTCATCTAATTATGGACTTTGGGAGGTTTATTCTAACAGTAAATTGCAATACAGTGGAATCAAATCACAGGTAGATAATTAATTTTTTCTTTTCGAATTATTGTAAAAAATTCAATTAAAGTTGAAGGGTGTTAAAATTGACGGTGGTGGTGATATTGTCGTTGGTCAAGAATACACCGATTTCGATAAAGGTCTCGATGATGGTATTGAAGGTGATATATTTGGTTTTAATTTTGTATTATCGTCAACTATGAAACGAAATCATCGATCACCATTACAAGATTCGAATTATTTTTCGAATAATTTAGCGCGAATTCATACGAATCGTCTTAAATTATCATCGTTTAATAATTATGATGATGTCAATGAACAAGCATTAGGTTTAAAATTAGTTGAATTAAGTTATAATAATTGTCTTCGTGGTCGTGGTGCACCAATTAGTGGTCGGCGGGTTCTAATCAGTTGGACACGTACACCGGTACGTGTCTTTGGTGGGGCTCTATTAAAAGACGTGCCACCGTTTTGTGTTCATTTACACAATAATAAGCCATTAAATATATAAATCTTAAGTTATAACCATGTACAAAAATAAATAAATAATTAAAGAGAACACGTTGACTTTCATTCCGAGAAGCACGTGGTATTCACCACATTAACAACCTATAATTTAAAAGTATTCTACCATTATTTCGAACCATTATAAGTTTTTATTTGGAAAAAAAAATCGCAATATTGGTGATAGTTAGTTCGAGTCACGAAAACCTTATTATCTTTAATTGTTAATGTTTGAAAGGAGTTGTAAATTTATCAATAGTCTCTACAAAGAATTCGATCAATTAAAAAAAATCGACTGCAACCTGTGAAATTTTAGATGGTCAATGAGATTCTTGTAGGTCCAGAATACGTTGAAGAAAGTTTCAAGTTTATTTGGAAAACAACTCGAAAAACTCGCCCACGGACAACAATATTTTATCGTTAATTTATGGATTTATTAAAAAATAAATTTGTGAATAAATTTTACTTCGCCATAAAACTTCATGCAAGTATAAAGTTAGTTTATCTACCTACAGTTTGTTTAATTTACATAAACGCAGGTGTAACATAATTTCCATTGATACTATCTGCAATTGTACACATTTACCCTTATTTATGTTCATCAAAAATAATCAACAACAAATATTATTTTAGATTAAATACAAATCGGAAGTTTCACGTCGTTTGACAAGATTTTAATTATGCTGTTTTAGACAAGTAATCGATAGAAGTAATAAACAAATCAGCCTGAATGCCCCTTCTGCAATTTTGTTGTTATTTTTATTGTTCGCCATTAAAATTCAAAGATTACATCAAAAACTGGAAGGATATGAAAAAGTAACGTTTCGGAACAACTACATCTCAAAATTGAAAGTGATGAATTTTTAACTTAAATTGTCAAAACGCGTTTAAATGTCATCTTTTCAACAATTTCAAAGTTTATAATTTAGTTCGGAAATCAGCTAAAATTATCTAAATTGTTGCCAGTTCAATGGGGTAGAATGTAACTCAAAAACTCCCGGAAATAGTAAATTTGTAAAAAATTTCACAATTATAGTACGAAATAAAAATTGAAATATAGACATCACAGGAAGATATAATTATCAGAAAATTTAAATATCGCTTGTATTATAACGAAATATAGAAATGGGTTAGTTGATGGGGTGCCCTTTCATCTCTTAGATTTCAACAAAGAATAAATTATCAAAAGAATAAAATCACAGGACGAAAGTTAGAGAGGAGAGTTGAAGTGGTTTCTTTGTAAGATTTAATGATTATGAAGAACAAATTCCTGATACATTAAAAAATAAAAAGTTTACCAGTTTAAAAAAAAAATCTACATCTAAAAATGGTCGTTCCAAAAATATTGTCAATTTTAAACTTCATCAAAGTTATAATTAAAATTAAAATAAATTTTTCCAACAAAAACTCTATAATCATATTCGTCTATCGTGCATTGTTCAGCTGCCCTTCTAATTTAATGGGGTAGTTTATGACGTCATCAACTAACAATCGATTATCGAACAGAGAACGAACGATATTTACCAGAATTCGATTCGATTTTAAATATGGCAAGATCAAGTTTAGAAATTCAACTAAACGATCGATGACTAGAACGAAGATAGAGCAGATATGTACAATTACGTATTCTTTACTAGAAAATCTATGACGTAGGTAATACTATTCATGCCATTATTGTGTATACTGGCTGTTTGTACGAGGAGCTTTTGGCGGTTTTCTGTATCGCTCGGTGTCAGTCGGCGATGTGAATGAGCCACTATTACACTAGTGTGTGGTTGCCAACTTAGTTCGTGTTGGGGAAATATTGACTTGACTTTGTTTTAGTAAAAATGCTATACGACTATTAGTCGCATTTGTTAGACCATTTGGGCATATTGAAGAAGTTCATATAACAGAAATAGAGATAGAATAAGAGTTGGTAGTAATGACTCAACAACAACAAGAACCCGGTGCGTGTGAGATTGTTGATGCCGATTACGATTGCACAAATTTGAATAATATGGAAGCTTGTTTCATTGCATTTGATAAAGATGGGTAATTAATTATTATTCTAATTATTATCGATATGTATCAAGGTTATTACGTTATCAATTAATATTAATATTAGGAGAAATCGCTGAAATTGAAAACATTTCAACGGGATTTCCCTAAAACATCCTGCTAACTTACAAATATAAATAATTTATACAAACAAAAATACACTTGATTCGAAATGATAAATTTGGCGCTATACTATATTACAATATCCTTGAACTACACGATAATAAATTTTTTTATTGATAATAAACTTTTTATCGTAAAGTTCGGTTGTTTCGAATATTAAAACTTTTGAAATCTGATTTAATTAATTTGATAATAAATTAACTTTAATTTATTTACCAAATTAACAGACATTGATGATTCTTCAATTTATTGTTGAATGCATTATGTAAAAGGCCACCTTTGAACCGTGAAATTGTTAAAGGTTAAAGCAACAAAACATCCGTATTTTTGATCGATTTTCGTTACAACATATCACGATAACATAGTAGAGCGCAATTATAATCGCCGATAGTTTTAACTTTATAACATTAAAACATTACGTTGTATTGTTTCAAGAAATTGATAATTTTCAACAAACTTGACTTTAATGTAGGTCACGATAGAATTTTTACAAAACGTTACAGCTTCAAAAGCTACGAATATTTAGAATAACAGCTTTAAAATAATTATAAAATAGAAAAGTAGATATATTGATCAGTTCTATTTATAGTCTTGTTAATTTTTCAAATCCTCATTAAATTTTTATAAGTTTTTTCTATAATTAGCATAAGTTAGCCAATTCTCAAACGTACCAAAGATAAGATGAATCATTAAGATTCAAGAACGATGAATCAGCTTGATATTGTAAAATTTCTCGTCTGAATAGAATAATCGAATTACCGAATAACTGGAATTGGAAATATAACAGATTTTAAAATAAGAATCGAGTTTTCAAGATAATTGTCTACAAAAACGTTCCATTCGAACGATTCTAATGAAAATTCCTCAAATTTCAGCGATACTCGGTTAAGTTTCGAAGAATTCAAGTTACTATGTTGCTCATTGTTCCGAGATCAGAATGGCGAAACTTATCCTTTAGATGATGAAATGTTACGTGAAATCTTTACAATTTTCGATTATAAATCGGATGGTTTCATTGATAAAAATGAATTCAATTTCTGTTGGCATCGTTGGATTAAAATTGTAATTGTTTCATATCTTTCTTGATTTCTGATAGTTTTAACGAGATTTGAAATGTTTCTAGATAGCAAAACCAGTTGCTGCACTTCTTGTTGTTGATGTACAAAACGATTTTATATCGGGCAATTTGAGTATATCGAATTGTCCGGCCCAACAAAATGGTGAAGATGTAATCGAACCGATCAATAAATTATTAACTAATGTCAAATTCGATATAGTCTTCTATTCATATGATTGGCATCCAAATGATCATGTATCATTTATTGATAATGTATTATTACGGCCATTACATGAAACTAGTCCAGTTAAAGCTGAACAAGCACAAGTTTACGATACTGTAATTTTCGATAGTGTACCACCAATGGAACAGAGATTATGGCCGAGACATTGTGTACAGAATTCATGGGGTGCTGAATTACATTCTGAATTGAAGATTGTTGAGAATTCAACGAAAATCTATAAAGGCACTAATCCAGAAGTGGATTCCTATTCGTTATTTTGGGATAATCAAAAATTAACTGATACAAAATTGGATGCACAATTGAAAAAACGCAATATTACAGATGTGTATGTGTGTGGACTAGCTTATGATGTTTGTGTTGGTAAAAACAAATAATTTACGATATCCAATTAAATTGAAAATAATGATAATAATTACGATATTTCAGCTGCAACAGCAAAAGATGCCCTCAGTGCTGGTTATCGTACAATATTAATTGATGATTGTTGTCGTGGTGTTGATTTATTGGATATTGCAAAAACGAAAAGCTGTATTATGGAGAAATATGGAGTTGTTGTCAAATCGGATGAGATTAAAGCTATGGTAGAAGGGTCTGATAGACGTCCAGAATTGGGATATAAATTGGCAATTGAATTGCAAAAATCTCGATCTGCTAAAGAGTAGAAACGCTTATAGAATAACTATTTATTCCCCATCATTATGCGAGTACTTAACTATACCTAGTTACAAATAAAGTATTATTAGTGTTAGTAAATAAATTATTATTATTTTATTATGCAAAAACGAAATAATCAAGTACTTAAAAATGCTCTAATATACATTGCAATTTAAAATTCCATTCGTATTCGGTAAAGTAAGCGCATACAATGTTGGCAATTGGGAATTGAAACGTAGGTCTTAGTTTTGCATAAGTTAGAAACATCCATGAGTTATAATAGGAACTGGGCGGATTTTAATGCTATATTTCCACATTTTTTACCGTTGATTTTCTTTTATTGGACCGAGAAAATTGCAAAATTAACATTATACTCGATCCTGCAGGATTTCAAATTTACCTGTTTCAAACAAGTCGACTTTATCACAGTCAGATACAAAGAGCAAACATTTAGAAACCACCATTTACATTTCAACATGTGTTGGTGACAACTTTACAAATTTATTGCCCCTCTATCCCCCACTTACAACAGGTCAAATTGCTTTCTTAATAAGAAATCCTTTGAAATTTGAGTAGGGTCCTGTGGATTCATGAGCCAACAACACAAGAACTGGACTAGGGAAAACTAATTGGACCCTATAGAATAATTATAATAAAGTTTTTATTATAATCGATAATATCTGAACCTGTTTTATTACAACTCATTTAGTTGTTACATTATTAATTTGGACTTATTTAAGACTGTACAACAATATTCTTAAATAATAACCGGTTATTATTTGGGGACTATTTAGGTTCGGTAGGTGCAGCTCCAGAAAAAAAGTCAATACTTTCTAAATTTAATCGGAATTTTGATTAAATAATGTTCAATATTACGCATTACACTCAATTTTTGGTAATTAAATTCCACAATAAGCTGAAAATTATGCTAGTTTAGTAGTATTACAGATATTTATTACATAAATCAAGCTGCATAAGCAAAGTTTAAAGTTATGCAGCCCACTATACGCCACTGTATATTCTGTAAAATATCAAATTATAACTATCTACACATTCATCGATTGTTGTTTTACAATAATTTTTGATTATGGAACAAATATTGGATAGTTTTGATTATTGATAATTGATAAATATTAATGAGTAGCCGCATTATAATAGAGCCAGATTTGCAAATGACTGAATAAACCCTAATAAATATTCATTAAATCCTACGTTTTCGTCAACTTAAAAAAGAATAAAGCCAGAGAAAAGAACAATAAAGATTGATGATAAAAAGCCAACATACAATTACCATTATAAATATGTATTTAACATCCCTCTTCCTTCTAATTTCAACTTCCCACAATAAAGATCCGATTCATTAGAACAATCTTATATAATTACTGTTGCATCGGTGGACTTTCTTCAGATTGCAACAAGAAAAATTAATGATCTCCCCTTTACAAGATGAAAATATACCTGTAATAATAATTACGAAATTTTCTACTTGCAGTTTTCGATATTATAACAGAATAAATTCGTATTAACATACGAGATTAATTTAATTTTTTCCTAGCAAATTATGGATATTGATCGAGTTGCATCACAATAATTACGTAAAATCAACAAACTAATTTTACCAACTAATTAGACAGATATGGCCCTTTCACTTTGTGTTTTAAATTATCTGTAAAGATTGGGAATATTATTGAGATTACAAAAGTTTCGTCTAGACCGTTTCGAGTTCAATTTTCGTTGAGATTACATCATTAGAAAATATTTCTTTAATTGTAGATAGTGAAAGAAATAATGTGGATAATAATTGATACTCTCACTTTTCAAGCAAGATCAAAGTCAATATTATTTTCGTTTACTTACAACTGGTATGTGAAAGAAAGGAAAAGTGGAGGTGTGTACGTGAAAATGTCTGCATGGATTAACATTTAAATCAAGTGTATTTCAGCCTTTTTTCTTTTCTTCTCTAGAGTGGCTAAAGTAACTGAACATATTAGAAACCATAACATTAAATATTTCGCAACAATTCTGGAGAAAGTATAGGGCATATTTTATGGTATATTTTTCTTACTTATTGACAAATAATGCACATATTGTCATTTTTATTACGACAAGATTTCAAAGTCCAAATAAATAATAAATTGATATTCACATAATTAGTTGTTTTTTCTATAAAACAATACAACAATTTCATTTAATATTTCAATAAAATTCTTTCAAAATCGGGTGTGGTTGCCGTTCCTGATTACAAATATGGATAAATGACATAACAAGTCTAATAAATGGTTCTATAGAAGTTGTTTTTGTAATTTTTCGAGAACAACAGTCATCTATAGGCGGATGAATGTGTCCCTGAATTTCACATAAACCCAGTGCAAAGTTTCGACAATTATTGAAAATTATAAAAGTTATCATGTAGTGGGTTTGGAGGAGACAGACGAAGAGAAATCATGCCATTGAAGAAAATAAAAATTCATTAATTACTACAATTTGGAATCGACATTGTATTGGTGTTGCCGTTTTTTAAATCTTCTTCTAGAAACAAAACGAAAAGGAAATGAAAGTTAACAAGAAATTCGAGTATTACCAGTTGAATTTTAACCAAATGACAATTATTGTTTATCGTATATTGTTGAACGTATAAAACTTGTTAACTATTATCATATTTGAAATAATTATAAGAAATGAGAAAGTTGCAGCTTTTCAAATAGATTAATTATAATCATTAAATAATTGAATAAAAAGTGATATATAACGGTTATTTCCGGCAATAATTCCTATGGATCATTTTCAAGATTTATCTGGAGATGATCTCATTCATAGTATGCAACACTATTGTTTATTTTTAATACGAATTTATTTGTAGAATCCAGGTCATATAAGCCATTTGCAAATCTTCCGAATCTCTAGAGAAATTCGCATTTTTTCTATTCTCTATTTCATAAGAATAACAACATTGAAAAAAATAGGAAACATACAAATATATTCTATCCTGATTGTATTTCCAATTAAATCCCCGATATTCGCAACAAAATTGCTTGATAGACGGAGAAATTATCTACATTTCATTGCTCCTATTAGAATTCTCTTATGTAAGACAAGGGGCAAAAAACTGAAGAAAATTCGGAAAATATGTTGGATAAATCAACAACATTTAGAATTTATGAGATTAGAAGAATTTCTTGTTTAATTTAATTAACAATTTCTAATTTCATCGTAAATAAATTTCGAAAATTTTCGCATGTGAAATTAATGCTTGGAAAGTAATTTAGGATTTTACAAGAGAAATAGTTTTAAAGTAGAATTTATCAAAAGTCAAATAATTCAAGTATAGACAAGACAACAAATCTATTAATTGTAAAGGTAATAAAAGAGAATAAATACAGCCAAAATTCGATTAAAACTAAAATAAAACGACTTTCTATAACAATTTCACGATTTGTTTCACCAATTAACTTAAAATGAACTTGACTTTTATATTGGTGAAATTTTGAAGTTTTTACGCATTAATTTCCGGTCGATAGAGATTATCTAATATTATAATTAACATGTTTTACTAATTAACAAATTAATAATTAAGAGTAATAATTTATTAACGAATTTTCTCTTGTTAAACTGAAATTGTTGTAGACAAATAGTAAATCATCTTTCAACCCCTATCAATTTTCTAAATTAGCGGATTTCTCCAATAAATTTAAACTCATAAAATTTTCCAATAAATTTTTAATAAAATTATAGCTGATTAGTTTTGAATTGATAATTTTTATGATTCATAAATGTTATAAATGGTTAATAATAACATAACAATATTGTGAGATCAAGGGAAAGTGACGGCAGTCCCACTCTTGATATCTCTTCGGCGAGACTCAAGACATGCTGTTTTGTATGGTGGAACCAAAAGGACTATCTCTTTACACACAGTTTTCGTTCAACCTTTACCAAGTGTACACGATATTTGTTGCCATAAAATCGAAATTGAGTTTCTTCGCCTTTTTTTCCTCTGATAATTTTCGTTACAAAAAAGTGTAAGTAGTAGAGTAAAAATGGTGGAGGCGCCTCAACCAGTTGTGCTATATCACAATATAACGAATTAAAAATCGCCTTCTTTTAACGAATATATTTTTTAATTATTGATAACCGTTTCAATTGAATTGATCGAGGTGTGTAAATATAATTATACAAATAATTATGGAAAACAATCTTGGCACAACTGGTTACCTTGGTATTCTCTTCCGTATCTTATCAATTTTGCAATTTGAATTTTACGTTTGTTTTTACTGCAAAAATAATTATAATAGAGAAATTACAACACTTTTACAATACCGCATCTTTTTGTTATAATTGTTGCAATAAATTATAGAATTGTTTAGAAATTATTATAAAACAAATAAATAACAAGTCACGGTTAAAATTATATAAACAATTTTGCACGAAAGACTAATTGTTTTACAATTGGCGATTTAATTAAAACGAAAGTTACAACAATCAAAGATTCACAAATTGTAAAAGTGTAACTCGAGAAGAATTCATCTCACACAAAATGATTTCTAGTCCACATTTTCATATTTCAAGATAAATCTTCGTGTACGTGTGTGTGTGCCTCGGTTGTAACGATAACGATGGGATTTCTTTTGTATAAAGTGATCTTTTTCAAACTTAAAAAAAGTAAAAGCGAAATTGTCGAAAAAGTACGGCAAAGAAACAACGTTAATGAACTTGAAAAGTTTGTTGTAACATTAGAATTGAAACCAGACGACTTTACCTTGAGTTGATACTTTTTACATATCAAATTTATTTTAAAATGTAGGTTTCATCCAATTATCCTTATTTTAGTATCAATTCCTTTAATTACATTAAGAGTAAAATCGTATATATTTTTTATAATAAAACTCGATTATTTTCAATACTGAAAGCCGATTTTTTAAAATGCCGGTAAATTGTGAAAACATTCACAGTGGCGTAACATCACAAAAATATTAACCCATAAATTTCAAAACGATATCAATTGGGGTAAGAATAGGCTCCGATTACCACATTCGAATTACAATTGTAAGTGTCCAAAATACGAAATATCCGGATTAAATCCGGGAAAATGATAGTCAGTTACAACCTAATATAGAGAAGTTTTAGTGGAGCGCAAAATTTGATACGATTACAATACGGGTCATTCCTAGTCTAATCTTAACCCGGCTATCAACCCAAAATTTGAAAGTTAAATCGTAGACTCTTTATTCACAATTCTACAATAAGTAACTAATCTAATTATTGTTTGATAAATGAAAGTGGCTGAAATTGAAGGTCTTTGAAGGTAAATGAACTTATTAAAAAATCCAATTGGATAATCGGTAGATGATTTGAAACAAAGAAATCAAAGAAATTTGATATATTCAGGGTCGCTGATGTCAATTTAGATGAATTTAGCCAATTGTTAATCCGGTTAGAAATATTTGAGTAACACTGATTTATACATACATACACGTGTACGAAAATATAAATAATCGACAACTTTGATTGATTAAGAAATTCTACAATTTACACAAATTTAATGTCACCTAACAACTTTTACCGCTTGCCCCTCTTAAAGCTTTAGCTCTATATAAATCTCTATCTAAACAGCATTGTGATTTACTATCCGTTACGCTACTGGTTGATTCGTCTAATTTTTTAAATAAACCTAATCATTATTAAGTCAACGCTTTACGCTTTATGGTATTTGATGTTAATATGATATAGCATCCAGTTAGAAAGTTTTTTTAAAGTTATATTTGTTTGATTGCAGTATGCCAACTGCTGTTTGAATTTGAAATGAAGAAAACGTACGTATTAACAATTCTTTTAATATTCTCTTATTTCAATGGAATATTAGCGGTTGAGGATGATTGGTATCCGGTTCTACGTCCTGAAAGTTTAGATGGAATTAAATCACTACCAATAATTCCAGCATCACGACCAAGTTTCGGTGGTGGTGGTGGTGGTGGTGGTGGTGGTGGTAGTGGTAATTATGATTTCTCAATAATCCATGGAAATAGCAATGTTGGTAATAGTGGTAGTGATCAATGTGAAATTTATAAAGTCGGTTTTATTCAAGATTTATATTTCCAATATATTCAATATAAAACTCATATACCAGAAATGAAAGAATTCACATTGTGCTTTTGGAGTAAATTCTACAATCACAGTAACGATCATCCAGTATTCTCCTATGCAGGTGAGTTTATTCGACAAATAAAACGAAAGTTAATAAGAGATAAAATTTAAGCATCTAGTCTCATTTCACTTTTATGGTTAGGCCCCCCTATTGATTGAGCGCCCCCCTCTAAAATAAACTATTTAACAAAACAACTTTCCTAACAAACGATTATGCACGAATTACAACCAATTACTATAACGATACAAACTCGTTAATAAAAATTTTATAATTTTAATATAATTTTTTTTATAGTTGATGGACAACCAAAAGCCATCTCTGCATGGATTTCAAATACGGAACGTTCTAGTTATTTTAGTTTAGCGGTAGAAGGGCAAACGATGTTCCGTTTAAACTACCCTCTACGTTTAAATAAATGGTATCATACATGTGAAAGTTGGAATGGTAAAACTGGTGAATGGCAAATATGGGTAAATGCCGAACGTGTCGGACGCGGCTTTCACAATAGGGTAATTTTTGTTGTAAATTATTTTTGTTTTATTTATTGAAATTTAAATGAATTTAGCTTGTTGGTTTTGTTATACCATCGGGCGGTATTGCTATTACCGGTCAAGAACAAACTCAATTGGGTGGTGGATTTTATGAAGGAAAAGGTGCCCCTAAAGGTTCTGGCGGAATGTTAGGGGAAATAACAATGTTGCAACTTTATAATGTAGCTTTAACAGCTGGTAAAGCGCATAGAGATCATAAACACCATCATGCCCATCAATACGACCATAACGGTAATCAAATCACAACAACACCATCACCGACTTTAGCACCACCCAACATCCTACCATCACACCCATTATTAACTGGCGGTCAAATTAATCCAATGTTACGATTGAATTTTGCCGGTGGACAACCACCAGCCCAACCACAAATCGTACAGGGGCAAGAATTTAATGCTCAATATCTTAACGGACAATTCGTTGGTAATTTAGTCACACAACAATTAACAAGACAACAACAACAACAACAACAACAATCGATTTTAAGCGGGGATCAGAGTAACATTCTCGGTATAGGTAATCCAATTCTATCATTACCACCAAGACAACCACAAAGTGGAAGTGGTTTGGTACATCAATCATTAGTTAATCCAGCAAATGTTCAATTTATCGATAGACCACTAGAACCCCATCAACTGTTCAAACGTGGCAATGAAAAAATCGAAGAAGAAACAGCGAAATTTGGCGATAAGATTAGCAAAAAAATTAAACGGCAATCAAAAGATAATTTAGAAGGCGATACAGTAATTAAACAGAAGAAACGTGAAATATTTTTAAATGGTGGTACAATTATTGATGACGGTGTAGCATCTAGAGTTACATTAGACCAAAGTCTTTTATTTGGTTTGGCTGGAATTGGTGATAATCAACCGATACTTGAACAACAAAAACAGAATGATGAACGTGAACCGGCCGAAGCTGAAGTACAAGCCGTTATGAATATTTGTTCGAATTGTGATCCAGAACCGTTCGGTAAGGCTTTAGTTTTTGGTTGGAGGAGTGTACCGAAAAAACTCTATTCAGGCGCTTTCTACCAACCGGCTACACCACGATGTAAGGCCTTTTAGTGTTCCGCTTGTTATTAAAACTCGTTTTTTGTTATGTTTTCCCCCCAATCCCATTTCATCGTCATCAATATTATTTAGTATTTATATGAATAAAGTAGTTAATGTAACAGATAAGTCGGATTTTATTGGCTTACCTTACTCTTATGGATGTGCTGATGTTGGTACTCTGAATCGAATTCTGGTTCGGAGAAGTAACTGGGATCCTCAAAATGTCCAATACCGCCGGCAATTCCAATACCAGCCATTGGTAGACCACCAGAAACATCAGCCGATTCAAATAAACGTAAAACAGATCGATCACGTATCTCTCTCAAATGTGAACGTAAATCTTCTAATTCATAAAACATATCTTTTGAGGAATCATGGATATAAATTTTAACATTTGGCGAATCCAAATATTCCATTGTTAATTGTTTTGGAAATGAACGTACAAATAAAGCTTTCACTGTATCAATTGATGTAATCTCATTTGGTAATAATGCCCGTTTAGTTTCGTTGCGATATTGCAGAAATACAAGACCTGTTTTACAAGAATTGTTCGCATCTTATATGGATATTTACAATAATAATTAAACTAAATAAAACTCACCTAATGGCCTTTCTAGAGTTTTACTTGGTGTTCTAACTACAGGTAGCGAACTTCTTTGTTTACCACCTCTCCGAAATCCCGTCGAACTAGTTTCCACCTCTGACATAATCCCAGGATCATCATCAAACAACATAGGATTCGTTGGTGGCGGATATCCACGTGGTTGCCCCTTTAATATCAATAAATAATCAATTCTAATAATATACGGAAAAAATACCAACCATCCCAACCCCCAATTCCCTTAAATTTCTACTACTATACAGATACAACAATGGAAAAACTACGAAATTTACCTTCCTTGGTCGGCTAGACGACGAGCTCATCTGCTTATCGGTAGCAATAGAAGCGGCGTGTAACAAAATTTTAATATTAACGGGACGATTGGGATTTATTGGGAATGTTGTATCGCTTAATTGATGTAAAATTCTCTTTTGATTAGTTTTATTCATTAATAATGGTATAGAACGAGAATTTAATTCTAATTGTGGCGGTATTGAAACTATGCTCTGTGACGACATTTTTTCGACTAAATTAATTAAAAACTCGACGTCTGTATGGGAAATGGAAACAGAACTGACCGATATTATCATCATCATCATTATTATTATTAATAAACAGTAATTGAAATAGTGATGTCATGTTGGTGTCTATTTAAATAGTTCGTTTGTTCCTTATTTCGGATTAATATACAAAAAATCGTACGTTATGTATCCGCGTCCGTAGCATTCTGAATATTTCACTAAATTTAGCAAGGATTGTAAAACATTCTAGTTACCATTCGTAATTTAGAAAAGCTTGATGTTACATAGGTATTTTTATAACAATTACAGAAGTGTATAAAAATTCTAAAAATTCACTCGTTGGAATTTATGTTATATAAAGAAATTAGTTTGTACTTTTCCCCAATTGTATAGTAAATTCAAGATACTCGACTCGGTTCCTGTTGTTAATTTCTCTGAAACGTGATACTCGTAAATCCGCTTCCCAATAAGCGTAAAAATTTGTTCAGCAGAGTAAAAACGGGATCGTGTTATAAACACAAACTGTGTACTAAAATAAAAACTGACTCTGTCTGTAGTCTATTTTTAAACGAGGAATGATCAAATTTTTCGCACTTCCTATTTATTTTACGGTCAAGAATACATAGCCTAACTTTTTAGTGTAAACTAACCTCTATTGTTATAATTTTACCAACACCTGTTTTCCCCAAAAACTTACCAATATTGACCATTCATGTTTTATTATTTGAGGTAATTGAGTTGTTAAATATTAAAAATAATATTATTTATAATAAAACGATAAATTTTCAAATAATCTAGTGTATTCTAGTAACTTTTTCGTCACATTATTACCACCACTACACATTTTACTCAAAAAGTTACTAGACAAATGTACTAAATCATATTGGCGGTAAATTTGAAAATTTACGTCTCGCAATGAAAACTCATCAAACTTTTATAATTAATAGGTGTTGTTCAAATATTAATATTTATTATAACAATATATGAATGATAAGTGATACGCAAGATTAAATAATTTTGAAGTATACTAATATTTATTAAACTGAACAATATAATAAAATATCAGAAGGAACAGTTAATAGCGCAAAATTTAAATAACCCCTTGTTTAAAAGTAAGATATAGAAGGAACATTCCTTATTTCGATAAATAAAAATGTCACACTAAATTAACTTTGCAACCAAAGAAATTGGCCGCCAAGAATGCGTTCTGCATGTTCTACAAGAAATTAACAAAGATGAGTATGATAGTCACGTGAAATATCATAATCTGCATTTTACACAATCATTTAAACGATGCGGAATTCAAAAACGAGATGTGCATGTAATTTAAAAAGAATTCCTTTCTAAATCTAATAGTTTTCAATTGTTATTACAACAAGATAGATTTCAAATCAATGTTAGAATAATTACCTCAAGGTCCATAGTCCGTGATAATGGTCCACCCTGTCCTGCCATCCCTAAATATTGTTGATCACCACCTAATGTGTGTCTTCTAGGGTCGTCACGTCTTGTATTACGACTTCTACTACTGCTACTTCTCACTTCACTTTCATTATCACTTCGGCCTAGAATCAATCAACATGAGCAACATTAATTCTTATCATGTACGAAAAAAAACAATTCTAAAATCAATTTTAAGTTTAAATTCGTTTTACAAATTAGCAACGGTTCCATTTACAATTAAGCAATTGAATTATTGTCTGTAATTGGATTGGAGCGAGTCAAACGAGACAGGACTGGGTTGTAGTACAATCAGTTATATCAATAGACAAGAGGAGTTAAATGGATTTGGTATAAAATTGTTAAATAAAAAATTCCACTGGTATATGGTCTTGTGATACTATTAAAGATAGGGTGTTTTATGTTGTTAAACGGAGTAAATTTGCGTTACAATAAGATATATTATAAGACTTTACCGAGATTCTACGTGACTCTAAAGAGTTGCTATTTTGGTTAAAATAAACAAATCGAATATGCAAATTTCGATTGAATTATACTATAGAGGGATGTATGAATGTGCACACAAACTTTCGCAATATATATTCAACGATAAAAGCTCCTTACATTATGTAAATCAGTGATGAATAATTGATGGCGAATTTATGAGAATTAATTAGAAATTTCCACAAAAAAGCGGCCATAATGGAAACGTAGACATAATTTTTAAACTATAGCTAGAATAACAGGTAATATAAAATTCTACAACTAATAACATGTGTCTCCCAAATGACTATAACAAGCAGCAATAACCAAAAGAGCACTTTAAATAGAAAGCATTTTACAAGGCGGTTTTCATGTTTTTACACATGCATCTATTAAAATAGTTTATTTGCATCAAGTCTTGACGATAAACAGATACTATTTATGTCTTCTACCATTAATATCAAGAGCATCTCGAACTGATTTGATTTGATTTCTTTCTAAACAAGATTGATGTTTCGAAATATTAAACTTCTCTTTTTGAACAGCGAGAAAACTAAACAATAAAAATTTTGATGATGTCAACGGATCCAGTTTTTCGTTGAAATGCACCTAAACTATTTGGATTTAAGCCAAATTCATTGTTAATATAAATGTCGTTTCGTTCTTATTATAATTGGAGTTTTAACAATTTTCGCTCTATCCTTCTGTTTACCACAAAAATTCGTAGTACGATCGGTATAAAGTCAACTTCGTTTATCCGGAAACAATGCGATTTTGCTTGATTAAAACATCGCGTTCGGTAGTAGTTGAAGAAATAGAAATGAACAAGCCCGTTTTGTGTTGTTGTAGTTGATAGAATTCAATTTTCGCTAAACAACTGTAGGAATTCTGAGAAATTCAAAAACTGTCATACAATGAACGAGAAATATTAGAGCACGTTTCCTGCGGCGATTTTTCTTATTCGTTTTCTTCGACAAATTCGTTGTAATATTATATGAAAAATGGATATTGTGCGATAAAGATCTTGATAGTTGCTTTGTATGGGATCGATATACATATGCGATGCTGCATTCGAATAAATAATAGAGCCGCAATGTAATTTACTAACTAGATACATGTATGCAAATTTAAAAATAATACAATGCTTCATTTTTTGAAAAACTCGAATGCCGTTCAATGGATTAATGATTTATAAATGTAAATGTTGTAAAAATAATCTAACGATTCTAAAAAATAATCATACTGAATTCTGAAGAGGAAATCGTGGGCAATGCGAATTTTGCAAGCTAATAAACCAAACGGGAAAAAACGTATCCGTTGTGGTTTTTTCCAACTGAATGAAAGTAGTAAATTCAAAAAACATCAGATGTAGTGGGGAGTCAGATATTTATTGTGTAATTGCAACCTGATATAAATTAAATTGTTCCCGGATCCAAGAAAGATCAAGGAAAAATGAGCACAATTCTAATAGTGATGCGGATAAACTTTCAACTTTTATCGTCTCGAATTTCGGTCGAATTTTGGCCGAAGTGGAATGTAAATCTGCGATGATAATTGATTATTTTTAAACGAAAGTTACTCTCTAATCATTGCTATTTGAACAAAAAAAGACACAGAAACAATGTTTGAAATAACTAAAATGGGTTACTTGCATTGGTTTGTTTTTTTCAGTCATTTTATCTGCGACAATTTAGTGAAAATATTGCCGTGAACGAGGCAGAAATAATTCTAGTGCCTTGTTTAAATACTTGTCATCGATTTAATAAATTATAGAATTCAACTCAACTTGTTGTTGAAAGTTTAATTAGCCACTGCTTGTTTATAATAAGACGACATGTAATAAAATTACTAATTTTAACCTCTCAATTTCGACATCAACAACGACTACCGACATATCGAGTGGATTGTAAGCTTTAAAACATATGGATTGAAGTGTGGAGATTTTTATAATGGAATCCTGACGAGATTTTTTTAGTGAAAAACTCTCTTATCGATATTGTTACGAGAAAAATTAAAAATGAGAAACTAAGCGATTGAGCCGTAAAATTTTATTAATATCGCATACAAAGAAAGACATTTTGTTAAGCACCCCTGAAATAGAGATGGAGATAAAGCTGGAGAATTATTCAAAATTTCTCTCGTTTTTCCATCAGTATAGACTTGAAATACACATGTGTATTTAAACCTTTCTGGTTTTATTTTAAACCTGACAGTGACTAGATATCTGATTTCAATGTTCCCAATTTCGAATATCTTCAACGTTTACATTTTCGTACAATCACTCGAGATGCTTGTGACACAGCAGTAATTTTAAACGTTATCAAAATTAAATACAATCACAATCAAACTAAACAGTTTACAAACAATTTGAAAATTAAATAAATCCTCGACTTATTAATAGATGAACAAGAATCGATCAGTTTTTGTTAAAGTATACAAACAACAAAATCAACATTAAACAACTGTCAATGGCAGGACATTTGGAATTTAATTAAGGGAAACTTTTAATTTTTAATACAAGGCAAGAAAACTTACTGAAGAACTCTGCCAAGTTTGCCAAATTAATTTTAATCGAAATCGAAATTCAAACAAAAAATAAATACAGCGAAATCAACAGAGATTGATCCGGGTAAATTTATTATAATGAATAAGGAAGAATATGTTGAAATTGATGACTAATGTTAAAGAAATTGAATTACGTTACACTTTCGGGTGATCGTTTGATTGTTGTGGAGAAATTGGAAAAGTAATTTGGTAAAAAATTGAACGAAAAAATGGGTGTTAACCGTCGCCAAGACAAAAATTTGGATCGTATGCAAATGCGATTTTTCCACATCAGTGGTTGCCGTTTTGCATAAATTTTCCGAGCTTCGTTTTATACGAAACCGAACGGGAACCACAATAAGCACCGGAACAAACTCATACATAATCTTCGATTTTCAAATTAGTTTCCGTTTGTTATTTTTGAACTTTCATCGTTTAAATTAGCTTGATTTACTCTGAAAAATTCTATTTGATTTTTTTGTTATTTTGATGTTTCCCCTTTGACGAACACCATTGCCAGTTAAACAGGAAATAGTCTCGTCTGTACAGTTAACGTTAACGTAGCCGATCGTGATGATGATGACGGCGACCGAAAACGACGCCGCTTTCTGCCGTCTTTCAACATAACGTTGCATGCCGGATATTGATTTAGGGACTCTATCAGACGGAACTATCCACTTTAAAGTTGGTCGGGAAAATACGACAGTTTTTCCCTATATATATTACCTGTTTTACCCACCAGTCTTTATAAACATCATCAAAATTTCGACTCATAACTCAACGTAAGATAACTTTTATTAAAACTTGACGAATCTGTGTGTTGATGGAACGAAAGGGGTGTAGCAGTAATTCAAAAGGATCAATCGGAATAACGTGCAATCATGTTGTGTTGTGGTTTCCGTTTATATGCAACTATCTATTTCCATGTTCTTCAACTCACTAGCATCGCCCTCAAGATTGTAATTAAAGTTTTGTATAAATAGAAGCAATAAGAGCGAACGTACACTTAATATATGATCGATTTCCATCAATAAATCATTGTGTTTGAAATTCTACTCTTATATGAATCATGCAAAAACTAAAACTCGTAAAAGAGAAACGATGTAGTTGCATTTAACCAAAAAGAAAAAACCCTAAAAGCACCTGATACTGTTTTAAGTAGTCTAATCTATCAAGCTTGAGTTTAATGTTTGTTCTAACCTGCGTGCCTCAAAATGCGGATTATGAATAACTCACAGTTGATTTATGTCCGAAATAAAAACGTTTATTTCCATATAAATTAATCGACTATCGAAATTTTCTATAAAAAAAGACAACAACATTATAAACGACGAATCTAATGGTTATCTAATGACCTATTCACCTCAATGACTGCCATCTCTAACAATTGATTACCATGTTGGAAAATGTTTGAATACAACGAAATTTATAGGTAGTGAAAATAGAAAGGGGAAATAGGAATGTGAAAGGAAATCAGTTTGAAATTTACAAGAAAATTAAATTATTAGAAATTTTTATCAGAATAACCAGACGACTAAAATTAAAACCAAAGTCAAGTTTAATTTAATCGAGTCATATTTAAAAATAACAGAATTATATAATTATTTGGCGCCCCAAAAACTAGAACTGGGTTGACTCTTTTATCCGAAGCAAAATTGGAGAATCTCCAATTGAGAATTTTGCATTTCTATCAGATTCTCCTCTAATAACAAAAAGTCGTCTAATGTGTCGACTTTTATAAATCCCGATAATTGTTTAAATATTTTCACAGATAACGTTATCAAAACAATGGCTTTTGATGATAATTAACAATGAAATGATTGTTATTCAAGATGTAGATGGCTTTATTATTGAATTTCCGCATACAATACAAATTTTCTAATTGTTTGTATATTTCTATGAATCGAAAATGCCAGAATTCTAATAAAATAGGCGTGGTTGATTTTTAATAAATCGATGGATTGAGCCTCTTTTCCCAAATACACAATCCAATAAATATTCCTTGGAATAGAAGCGACGAACACTCCGATTTCCCAGCAAGCAGACTATAATAGCGAATTAAATTATTAACGAAATCGATATTAATATTATTGTTAAAAGTTCAACAAGTGTAAATATCAGTTTAATAGAATCATAATTATAAATCATAAGGGATGGTTTCCCTTTATGGTTTGTTTTTGTTCAAATAGCAAGTGAATCTCACCGAATATTGAATGTAAATCATCGATTTTTCAACACAAAAAACACCAAAATTACAGGAAGATTTTCATATTTTTTTCTTAAATTATTGAACACTTCACTTTTTTAATAAAAAGTCTTGATAACGGATACTTTTTGCAGAGATGAATAAGCGCGTGAAGTTTTAAGAAGTGAATACGTACAAACTAGAATTTAGTGGATGATATATGTATAGCGTCGGCGTCGCGACGCTTTCTCTCTTTCTCCCGATTAAAACTACGACACGATAACTAAGGGGAGTGTGTCGTAGATAGTGGACTGGCGCCAGCGCGCAAGCGACTTGTCAATACTATACGAAAGACCCCCTTTTATACATTTTACTTTACATACATACATAAAATCGTAAAATATGTAGTGTGTGTGTGTACACATACATTTTTATTTTGAAGGGGTGAGATCATCAACCCCATGTGCACTACACATATCCAATTGTACAAAGTAATCGAGACTACCCCATAATTACAAAATTGGTGTACTAAGTATTTAAGAGTTTTCCTACATTTTTTTTTTTTGTTTTTATTTTGAATACAATTGATTCAATTTTATGGAAGACTTGGTGAAAAGAATGAAACACTACCCTATATGCTTCTGGAATCTTTTCACTTGATAGGCTTGAAATCTTCAAAGTTTGCATGGTTAAATTTTCCGTTGATTTCCCCCTCTTGTTGTACATTTGAATATTTTGAATATTAAAACGATGAAACTTTACAAAAATTTAATAAACTTTAACCGACCAGAAACAATAAATTATCTTTTTAAAGGTAGGAAAATACCTGTCTACATGATATACAAAAGCATCGACTACCATCTCCTAATTAACAAAATATTCAATGTTTACTAGGGGATTTATTCCATTATCAAGTTTGAAATTAATTAGAAAACCAATTTTTCTTCCATTAAAGATAATTTCCGGAAAATTACTATAGTTAGATACTGATTATTAAACGGAAATTATCTTTACATAGTTATATATCAGATCATATATGTATAGTTTCATGATTCTATTGATGCTCAAAATTGAAATTTTCATTAACTATAATAGAGTCTCTATTAACAATACCGTTTTCAGACACTGTATTGTTCCCCATTATGGCAGTTGATCAATTTTCAAACTTACCGTCTATAATGATCTATTTTCAATCGTTTAGATCGATGAATAAGGTAGATTTAGTAACAAATTTAACTCTAATTCTAATTCTAATTCAACACAGGGGACACGTCAAGAACTGAATAACCCCCGGTGGTTACAATCTTCAAGCCCTCTTACATAACAACATTAATAATTGAACACGAATTTCATGTTAGCAAACTACAATTATCGGTGTTACTTCTTTTTCCGTTTATTCGGGAAATCTAGAAGGGTTTTGTCTAAAAAATCCCCAAAAAGGAATTGAATTTATTCGGATAAAATACCACAAAACCTCAAGGTTCAGTAAAAATTGAGCAGAATTTTATAGTTGTAAACAAATTGATAATTTAGAATAAATTATAAAATTGAAATCTAAATAATTTAGGGGTTGATATCGTCTTTTGAGACATGTTCTAGTTTACATTGCCGTTGCAGTATAGAGCAATCTTCCTCAATTTCAGAGAGCCTCTATCATATTTTATTTTGAACAAGACAGGTTTACTACAACACGAATTAATTGTGATAGGACTCGAGATGACAAATTTAATCTAGAAGGAAAAATCGGCTGGACAGGTGCGAAAATTTATTGTTAGAAATATGTGGAGATATCCTTCTTCTAACGAATCCCTCTTTCAACTTAACAGAAATGAAACGCCTTGGAGAAATATTTCACATTCTCATATTTCCAACAATATTCAGAAGACAAAAATGGCAATAACGGATATTTGTAAATGTGAACGAATTTGGAAATATTCGAAAATCCACAGAAAAGCCGATAATATAAAACAACCACGATAAATTTATGAGGCCGTTGAATAATTCCCCTGAAAGGCAGGCAACACCATTTACATATAGAATATAGAGAGTTGTTATCCTGAGAAAACAGATTTGTTTTATATTTAATTTTAATTAAATTCGAAAGTCTGCACCTTTCATTTACAAAATTTGTCTGATTTTATTAACAATAATACAGTTAAAAACTGTCCAAATTATTCAATTTTAAATTAAATTTTCGGTTAAATCAAGAACAATAGGGGCATGTTTTCGAATTGTTCGATTGAAACACGATTGTTATTTGCTACTGTATACTTTTATATCCGTTTAAAAGTCAAGTTGATGATCGTAATATAGAGTAGATATATTTTATTGTAACGTTACTATTATAAACAAAATTTCCATAATGAAATTAAATTGTTAAAACGAAAGGAAAGCTTTTAATGTGCACGCAAATGAGTTGTTCTATAGCAGTTGATAAAATTTCCATCGAGATAAGGTGGAAATTGATTTCATTTCATGAAAAAATAAAACAATTTCGAGTTGGTTTTTCTTCTTCTTTGGGAAATCCAGCGATTCGATTATCCTAGTTGAATGTAAATTTCCACTACAATACGTTCTCATCCTATTTAGAAAATAACAGAATCTAATTTTAGAGAAAAGAAGAACAAGGAATCACTATAATGTTATATAATGAGATCTGACAAGCATTCTCGATGAATTTTAATTACTCCTGTAGAATTCTCTTAATTAAATTGATTTCAAATTTGACCTGTCACACTAAAATTTCCCCTTTCCAGCTGTCTATTGTATTCTGAAATCTTTCGAAATAATCGCGTTAGAAAATTGATAGAATTAATGGTCAAACGGCCAACAGAACTCGACCACGGAAATTGTTTTGAATTCCTTCCGGACGAATCAATGGATTAAACCTTGTTGAATAAAGATGTTGTTGATAGTAGCGTGATTTATGGTTTTTTTACCGCAACTATACACTTTTTCCACTGTTTGTTTTACGATTTTCCAACCGTTCTAGCTACCAGACAGGTTAGTGGCAAATATCGATTAACTACTCGGACGTCAAGTGCTTCATTGAGAAAATCAACTGAAGGGTTGAAGTGCGGCGTTTAAGGCTATTGGAAGCGAATTTGGTTTTTTTTTTCGAGAATCAAGCAAATTAGACAACTAAAGTTGTTGTTTTTTGTGTAAAATATGCTTACCGCTATCATTTCCAGAGGCCATCCGGCCTGATTTCCCATCACCACTCCACTCCTCATCTGCAACAAAATATACACAAGGAATAAATGAATAAAATTAATACATAACGGGGTTTGTGGATGGAGTCTTTGAATTTTTTACGAATACCTGAACATATCCCAGATGATGAGATCTCATCATCTTCGTCATTGCTATTCCTGCAACATCGGCTACATCTGGAACACATGTTGATGATGATGATGACGCCAATGATAATAATGATGATGATGATGATGATAGCAGAACAGTTCTTTCCTGTTAGTTTCTAGTTTAAAATTGACTTAAAAATGTGTCTGTGTAGATGTAGGAGTAGAAAGCGGATGTTGCAAGTGACACTCGTTGATTCTATTAAGTTTATATGAGACGGTAAAGTTTGAAGATCACAAGAATAACAGGCGCAACTAAATAAGAAAGTCTGTTAAATATTTTAGCCGTTGGATGTTTTATTTTTGTCAACAATGAATAATGATGGATTAGAATATGTCGTGATTGTTAGAATTAATTGGAAATTCGAATATTTTCGTCAAATATCCCGAATCACAATCAAGTCGATTTCAATTCCTTACACTAACACCAACACAACAAACAACACTTGATTTCATGTTTGTATTGTTTGATGCACACAAACAATCATCAATCTAATAGGTAATACGGTAGTTAAATAATATTTGATGGAGTTTAAGCGTTGGCATTTTATCCAAGGGTTGGGGAAATTGGGGCAGACCGCATGACAGAGAACGGACAACAGTCCAACATGGGAATATACTAAAGGATAGAATAGTAAATCGAGTCTTTTCGCCCTTATGAAAACTTAGTAAACCGACCTGATATAATACAATTAACGGTGCAATTAAGTAAAAATCCGGAACAAGTCGAGATTGATTTTCCGCTATTAAAATCGAAAAATACAACCTTTAACGATTCAAACAAATTAATTTAAAACGAAATAATTGATTGGTATTTTCACAAAATCCGACCTAAATTTAGATAATATCAAATTAAAATCCGGCGCTGGAAATAATTGCTTTTGTTAGCAACATTTCAAATCGTTATTCAACAGTGTTATCATTGCAGTTTATCAAGGATACACTCCTGTTGCGTTTTCCTGCTGTTATTATAACAATTAAGCGGTGTTCGAAAATGCGATTTATCAATTTTCGTTTGTTAATTTGGGGGTTGTGAATTTGGCCCGATGTCAATTCTCTTAATCTACCGCAAGATAACCAGTGGAAGCGTCGTCTTGGGTGCGCCACAACGCCTACACAATTCGCGTGTCTTGCTAGCGTCGAGACGGTGCGCACCACGTATAAGAAACAACAACCACCACCGCCACCGCCACCACTACCATCCAACTATATGCCGCGAATGCCGCCGCGTGACTACTGCCTCTTTGCTCTATCTGTATATAAAACGTGTTGTTCGACGTTTTAGTGTCGACGCCCAACTGTGGAGAGGTCGATAAAATGGGACAGACGTTCAGAGTATTCCTTTTTGTATATTAACGAAAATTAGATGAGTATCGAATAAAATCTACCGAAACCTATAAAGGACAATCATATCAAAATATGTGTCGTACACGTTAATTCCAATCATCATCGACGATTGGAACGGTACATTTTTTTCGACATTGTAATCTCCTGCAAATCCTGGATGGTTTAGGATGCTGCACGCAGGTGGCGATATTGTCGACTGTTTTAATATCGTCCTGATAACAGATTACAGATCTCTAACACAAAAAAACAATACAAGAATTTTTTAAATAAGGAAGTCCCTATGCTATTTCCATTCATAATAAGCTGACTTAATGGAAAAATTACGTTGGAATAGAGGCCGATTTAGAGGGGAAAATAGTTAATATTATCATATCATATTTGTACGGAAGCCGTAAATTGGAATTCACTGTTCAAAAATAGACATTAAATACAAATACTTGTGCCCCGAATTTTTCTCTTAATCACTACTTTCAAAATAAAATGGCACCATTAGGATGCTTCATGCGACTATATTCAGTTGACATTTATCAATGAAACTACTTTATTGATGTTTAAATCAAATTACTACATTGTCTCATTTATTCCCATTTCTCATTAACCTTCAGTCGTTGTATAGCTTTCAGGCTATTTCCAACGTAATTCCTTTACGTCTATCTCAAGAGACACTCGAGAGTAGAACAAAATATGAAATATTTATTTGACAGTGACATGTTCGATGTATACAATTCTATTATAAAAGTTTAATCGTACATTATCTTTGAGCTTGTATGGTGACACGATTGAAGAATAAATTTACGTCTGTCACAATGTCCTAGGAGAGAAACTTGATAAAAATATAGCAAAAGAAAAAGAAAATATTTGTATATTCAGTTTATCGTGCCGAAATTGCGCTAGAAAGATCAACAACCTTCAGAATATTAAAAACGACCCTATTTTTGTAAACCCAAATATTTTATTAGTCGAATTCTACCCCTAAAATATTCGTGATTCTCGATATTTTAAAAAGACTACACAGCGAACGTTTGGAAAAACAAAATTACTAGGTTTATCTACAACGGAAATTGAAGCCGATAAACTATTTTGTTTGAAGTCGAAATTGTTTTTTAAAATCACAAAATTAATTTGGTGGAAATCAACGGTCATAATAATTCTTCTATGTCATGTAATACCGGTGTTTCAGTTTTACCATTTACAAAAAAAACCGATCGTGATCACTGGAAATAATAAAAAAGTTCCGCTACATGATGAAATTTAATAGTTTAGAAAGTTTAGATAGACAACCGAGTGAATTCGTCGTCGGATATCATGCAACATGTTTGGAAATCTTCACCAACTGAAATCAAAGTTTATCAAGTGTTTAATCTCTGGTTAAGTGGCAGCTTTAAAATCCACCATTACTAAACTGGCTTTATGAAAACTCAATTGTTAAGTATTTTATTAATTTTTTTGGTAACAAACGGGAGTTGTTGAAACAAAAAATCGGTTAAAACTCTTGTTGTTGGATTTAGGGAAAGCAACAAACGAATTACAACAAAGGAACTATTTTTGATTATCTTAATTTAAACTGAGCTTTACACGCTAATTCCTTGTATAATTTTTCTAAATAAATCAGTTGTAAGTCGACTGGTGATTGGTTGATTGGTTAGCATAGTAAAGCCCTAATTTAATTTAATCCATCGTAAATGTTTTCAAAATGTAGTTAACCTGTGAAGCTATATGACGATATCTACAATCAAAAAGCTAAATTATTACTGACATTAACTATTTCTAAACTATACGCATACATATAATCCAATTTTAGATAAACATAAACAGATTGTATGAATTCTAAATGAATTTTGTAATTTGTATCGATCGAGTTCAACTCTAAATAGTTATTTTCAATGCGGACGATTTCGTTTTATTTGTTTTGAAGCTGCGAAAATTAAAATTGGAGAAAGGCAAAAGAAAACTATAATAATGTGCCCTATCACGCACAACCTTTATTAAAATACTGTTATCCTTCTTGTAGCAGACGCGTAAATATCCTTCGTTATGGTAAAAGCCGTTAGTACACATTGATAAACCGTGCACTATATTGGTTTCTCGTTCTTTTGGAAACGCTATTGTTTACTCTATGTGGACGAAACAACGATAAAAATAGAATTTTCCTATCTTTTTATTAATAAATTGAATACTTCTTGTTTGTCGATTAAAAGACCCGAACTAGAATAAATAAGAACAATAAAAAGCAAATAAAACCAGTGAATTATCCTTGTTTCAGGATAATATTCTGAAAGTTGTCCAATTTCGTCAACAACCACACAATAACGACCGATTTATAGTTGGTGTAAATCAGTAAGACTGGAAAAACTCAATTAGTTTCGACGACAATTCAAATAATAGAAATTTACAAGTTGAAATAACTCAACTCCCAAATTGGTTGTTTACATTTGAGGATTTCAACGTTTTCCAATTGACCGTCATTCGATCAAATCAAGTGTGTAATTGTTCTCGACGACAATCCAACCGATATGGGCATTATTATCAACATTATTGGAGATTATGTTTGAAGATTTTGCCGGTATTAAATGGAAAACTACAATTTTCAGTGAAATATTGTCGGTCCTTTGAGGCGGTGTGTCTTGTTGCCTTGGCGGACGTGAACCGTCCTCTCTGAGCCCTATTTATTACAGCACCGGTAAGAGGTGATATATAAATGTTGTAAAAAAAAAAATTATAGTATGTAGGGAGCGTACGTGAAATGTAAAAGGACACGTCTTGAATTCAAGACTTGTACAATTGATTTTCTGCCTAGAATTGTTGTTGTTCAACACTACCGATTTTCAATTATCAGACTTTATTACAAAATACCAAGAAAAATGAATTTGTGACCATTTTTTATATCAGTGCCTGTTCTTGTCATAAATACAGTACACGTTTTTTTTGTTTGATTTATAAGACGGGGTAGTTGGATATATTACAGCCAGACTTGTCAAGAAACAGACACAATTTCGACTAAAATTAGTTTGATGTACTGGAAGAAATAACTATTTGACTTTTATTGAGTTATTTTTGGATAATATTCGGCGTAATTGTCGATCATTAATCAATTATTTATAGCGTTATATTTTATTGATATCGGATTTTTTCTCTCAATTATTTCAAATTTAGTTTAATCGATAGGGGTGAATATTAAAGAAACCGCCTACTTGGGAATTTTACAGTTCTCTAACCGTCTTGATTGATTTTTCAAGTTTGTAAACCCAATCACGACTTTTCTCTGAAGTTTTCCACAAATATTGAATTGTAAGGCCAAATTGTCGTTGCTATAATTACAATTTTTATATCGAAATACTTGCAATTCTTTATATTTTATTATATTCTTGTAAGTTTCTCGGTAATGATAGCGTTCTTATTGTACATTATTGTGTTAATTTTAAGTTTGTTTATTGTAATTATAGTTGCGAAACATGCTCGATCAAAGGTTTCTCAAATTAAAATTCAAGTTTTCTGTTAACTATCACCATTAACGGAATGTTTAATTATAAAACGACAATAATTGTAAATAGACTAACTATACAGTCAACAAAACTATGCGCACAACTAGTTAGAACGAGATACTTTTCACTAAATCAACTTTTCTATGCACTATCATTAAATTGAATTTAATTGAAGTTTCTGAAAGAAAAACAACAGCAGAAAAGTTGCAATTTATAAAACTGGTTTTAACGAATATGAGAATGATCAAATAAAACGTTAATTTATTTTTGCTGAATTAATTAGCGGAAAACAAAAAGAATCTTGTAGGCATAACAAATTAGATAAACTGATGTTTGATTTTCCAAGTTGGATGTTTACGCTTGTTATTTGTAGTTTTGTGGGGAAATTTTCAAAAAAAAAACCCCCCCATAGAAATATTTTCTCTATTTATTATTTTTAATGAGGTTTCCACTTGACTTACCTTCCAAAGAGACACAATGCCTCCAAACGAACATTTCTTTTTAAAAAAAATCAGTTTTTTAATTCGTTAGTCTGTGTATTTGACGCGTTGATTTTTGGTGGATGCGCCGGGTAAACGATAAATTATAATTTGCACGTATAATTTTATCGTTTTAGTTTTTCGATTATAGATTTTAAAAAAAAATATACACTCTAGTTAATTGAGATAAATTACAATACTGGTTGTATTTGTTCCCTTTTCAATCAATTACTTGCGGTTAAAATTAACGAGACTTATTCGAAATTGTAGATTTATTTTGGAGAATTTATTGGTTATAGGAACCATCGACACGGACTAAACATTAACCTGTTGTGTTACGGTACTGTTGTAGGCAATCCGCAGCCTCCCGCTGATGGAAAGGTTGTCGGCCTCGCGCATGCCAGCCAACCTTCCTATACTAAACAACATCCTACCTGGATAAACTAACTGGGTTACGAACGGTCATGTAATATACAAAGTATCGCCGCCAAAAGGCCGATATATTCCATAAAACAAAGGACTTTTGTCATACCGGGAAAAAAACCGAAGAAAAAGCGCCTGTACTAAACAAATTAGACCAATTTTGAGTAGCCGAAGAGAATGCCTTTTGTTACAAATGGGAGATACGCATCTGAGTTAATATTGTTTTAAAACATCAATAATAGATTGGGTCACTGGAAATTGGTAGAGGTTAAATTCGGTCGATACAAAGGAGATTGTAAATTTGTAATGAAAGCACAAGATTGAAATGTTTGTTGAAATATAATTCGTCAACACGTATCAATTCATCAATGTAATGAGGATATCAATTAGCTAAATAGCTAACATACAATATTGCACAATATATCGCTCATATTCCAAATACTCCAACATCTTAGATATTCAACGTTAATCTAATTAATCTACCATTATGTGGAAGGATTAGCGTGGCTCCCGAATATGCTACATAAAAAATAAACTTTTACATTAAAATAAATGAGTGAGTATGAATATTTAATAGGGATATGTCCCGGGAACTCGACCCAAATTTATAACGCAACCAGTCAAAATATATTTTTCATTGCGTACTTGAGAATTGATAGTAACATTCGTAAATTGTTTTATATAGCAAACCAATAGATCGATTCTAATAGAAAAAAGGTATAACAGTGTAGATAAGAGGGAAGCCCCAAGGGCGCCATATATCACACGTCCGATGGACTTTTGGGACTCTCCAGAAACAACTAACCGACACAATCAATATGCAAAATTCAATAAAAAAACTCAATTATTAAGCGCACTACAATTGTAACAGCGAATAATTGGACATCCGTTGCCTGTCGCCTCGTTTTTCAATACAATTCCATCTTTAGAAAAATTTTTAATCTCCATTTTATATTCCAAACGAACAACTTTCTGTTTAACATTTGGTATTTTATGAATGAGAACTTCTAGACAACTTTTCTTGTTCTTATTTAATACATGAAGACAATGATGAATAGTAGTCGGGCGCGTTTGGGGATTCGCTGTGTAAATTTTATTGATTTCTGCACGGTTTTTTTTTATTTACATCAGTTTATAACAAATTTGATCTTGGAAAATATGGACCCTATTCAACTTTTAAGCTGAACAATAGTCGACAAAAATGAATTAATGTTCATGGAAAGTATACCGCAGATAGGTGATTTTTCTCGTCGCCTCTTTCAAATATACAAAGCTCTCTCTATAAATGTTTTTTCTCGATTAAAACCACCAGGTGGTCGCTTTTCTGTTGGAGTTATTGGTAATTAATTGGTGGCGGTTCAGTTATTAAATGGAAATAATGTTAAATTTCCATTCTTTTAAGTTAATTATAGAATATTTCTTCATTTTATCTAATTGCGGTTTATTGGTATACAAAACATTCTTTGGATTCTGTTTGAAATTCTTTCAATAGCGTTCACCGCACTCGATGATGTGTAAATGAAAGAGCAAACGATAATTTCTGACTATGTTAAGAATTATAAAAATAAAGTTCCTGAAAAACGGTTTAAATTCTCTATGAAATTGTAATAATTGTAGTTGCACATATTAGCAACGAGAATCGGTCCTATTAATTTAACTAATTACATAGTTGCAGAATACCAATGACTTTTTGGGAATTTATTATGGAAATTGCATCGGAAACAGGAATAACTTCAGGCTATTATTAGTAGTTTTGTCTTTCAGGGTGTCGACAAGTTTCACCAGTTATCTATTAGAAAATTGTTTGATCTCGTCCAATGGAAGATGCGATTATCGTTTAAAGTCTTTTTTATGGCGAACGAATCATTCCATAAATAAAACATCAATTAATTTGGTTAATGGATTTAATCCGACCATGGAAATGACTTTTTCAATTTCAGCTACAATCAACTTGCATCAATTCAACTCTATTATTGTGTAGAATTTTCAAACATTGCAATCAACCAAAAGTTCAAATCAAAACGGATATCGTTTTAATGATATTTTAAAATTCAACTTTATCCAATTTACTAACATATTGTAAATTATATTTCAAATAGAACAAATTACTGAACTAAATAGTAAAACTGTCAAACTTACAAATTTATTAAACAATTCGAGAAATTCGGAACATTTATAATTTAGCTATAGTATCATTAGACTTTGGAAATGAACACCCACAATTGTGATTTATTGATAAACTGGTAAAACAAGAAGATAGATAATCCAATAGAAGTACGTGCCCATTTATATAAATTCTACTTAATATTTATAAAGTAACTCTAGAGTTAGTTTTTGATGTTTATTTTTGCTATTGTTGCGAATGTTTGGAAACGCCGAGAAAGTTTCAGGTGTTGTAATGATTAAACCGCACAATATTTCTTTTTATTCCTCCCTCAATGTTTCATCAACACTACCGTTACATCGTTTAAGACGATTTTGAATTCAAAAGCATCCGATCTTATCATAAATAATTGTATAAACGTTCAAACAATGGATTTATAAAGCAGTATAAAAAGCACATTTTTAATCATGAAAGATTGTGCTATTAATCACCGCTATTATGAACCAAATACAAATTGCTAATGGTGTAAGAATACCAGTTGGATTTTATGCTATAGTGATAGTGATAATAACCGTAAATTGAACACCAGATGGCGATATTAACTTGCAGGAATAACAAACCGTACAATTTAATCAAAGCTTTTTAGATAAAACGAACCAACAATTGTGGGAATTCTTCAATTACATACCGACAGAAACGTCAAATTTTTCGCTAAAAAAAAGATAAAGAAATTACCTCCTTCGCGGCCAAATTTTCGTTTCTTCTTCGATGTTGAGCTCTGTTTCTGATTTGATGTCTTTTCACACTTGTCTTTGTCTTTATCTTTATTTTTCCACCGTATCAACATATTTGCACCTTTATCAATGCAAAACGTCTTTATTTATACGCGAAAATACACGCCATTCTCATATAAATTGGCCTGTAACCAACTGTATCATTAATCAAAAATTATTCTTTTATACCTCAAAGAAAAAGGTGAAGGATAATACAAATTTAGCGCCATCGAGATGAATGAGACTCAGGATCGGCCTGGCAAAAATTTAGTTACTCTAGCATAAAAACGAGTTACAATTGTAATTATTTATTCCAATTTAATTCTATGAATATTTAATAGAAATAATGGCAATTATCTTTGTAAAAATGAATGAAATTGCTCTTACTTACATAAAGGAAGAGTATAATTGTAAAATTAATGATACAATTGGCATACATACATCTATCGCGCACGAAATAATTAATGCACAATAAGGACGTAAATAATTAAGAATTTTCGTCTAGGCCGTATAAAGTTTTGATAAGAGTATAGTAACCGTTCCAGCCACCTACTAGATTACAGCATCCGTATGACGTAACTGTAAGGATAATCGATAGTAGAGCTACTGTCAGCTAGCGGTAATATTTGGTACTATAGAGGGTGAACGCCCTATTAGCAACTTCTATCACTACTACGTCCAACACTAGACTAGTATAATATCACGCCCTTTGCCCGGGATAAAAGCCGGCGCCGGCTCCTGAAGGACTTTTATTAACACCGGATTTATCTTAACCCTATACCGTAGACGATACACGCCCACCTTGTTCGTCATTAAGACAACGCACTTATTAAAGTTGTTGTTTAGTAAAATAAAGAATTACAAGTTGATACACCTACGTCGAGTGAGGTAAGGAATTGCAAATAAATTGAAAATCTACGACTGAAGTATGGAGAATCGACATGTTCAGATAATTTACGGTTTTAGACGGCATGAATTTAATCCTTTCATCCGTCTCATCTTTGTAGCAATTGTTGCATTTTAACGAGGCGATATAATTGAATTTATACACGTTAGGCACCGTTTCTAGAAACATTGCTGAATTCATTTCACTTTCGTCCTCGTTTTAGATAGAAATGGAGAGAATTAAATCAGAGCTTACTCCATCTATGTGGCACTCAATTAACTCTATGTACAGAAAAAGTTGATTCGTGTAAACTTTCTAATTTCTATGTTTCCGTGCAATTCGCTACCCCTGTATGTGTAGTGTTAACGAATTATTGATGTAGAGCAATTGACTTTCTTCACATTAGTCGAAACAAAAACGAAGAGTAAAAGAACAACACAACAAACTCAATAAAAGAGTATACATGGAGAAAAAATTAAACTTTCAAACAACTTTATCTACAACTAGTAAAACTTGGGAAATTCGAGCAAACAAAAGATAAAGAAAACAATGTTCGGGATTGTGGAGTAAAAAGAGCGAATATTATCCCTCATATAATCGTACCGACTCTGTATAGAAGTTAATTAATTTTACAAAGATGGAGAAAAAAATTGTCTTTCAGTGAAATGTCAAAATCCACCCCGGGGTATTGGATAGGTGGTTCAACATTCTTTATAGAACGTATTTGAATTGAACTGAAAACAAGAAAAAAACCTACATTCATGATTCTGTCAGTTCAATAGAATTTCATATTTTCACTATAGTCGCATACATATTAAAGTCAGAAATAAACATCAAAAAGCAACGGCAATACTACATTTTTTATACACATGTGTTCTGCTATTATTTGATAGGGCTTGCTGTCGTAATAACAGGGAAAAATGCGGCTACAAAAATTCTGAGGGCAAATATTCTCTCTAACACCCAAAATTGCCGAAGGAAGTTTTCAGTACATGATGCCGGGAAGAGTTACACATTTCGTGTCGACTCATGAAACAAAAATAGCTTATCAATACGTTATTCTCTATTGTCGGGTGATTCATAATTGATTCATTTATCCTGCATTTCAATAGCATTGATGTATTTTTAAATAGAATCAATTATGGAGTATATTTTTAGAAAAATCCATTCAACTGATGGATTATGTACGGTATACAATACACAATAAATTAATAATATTGACATAAGGGGATGATCAAAATTTTATTATTTACACCTTGTGTAAAATTGAAAATAACAGGAAAACTCCCCCAAAATCAAAACAGAGAGTTAAACTGCTGACAGCAATTCTAGATAATCGAATCGAGAATTCGATTAAATTAAACAATTAATAACACTCGACTTACCCTTTGTTCGACATTTATACAATTTTAAAACACAATCCAACCTTCTGGTTGAAAATAAACAAATTAATTGGAAAGCTACCGATACTGATAAGCGTAACAATGGTGGTAAGTATGACAAGCAAGTTCTGTTAGAAAATTTTGAACGAACATTTTAGAATATGCAACGCAAAAAAATTACTAAATCTCTTCTTTTTCTCTTCGACAAGTCTAGTAATTTTTAAAATAATACGTTGGATGACCCTTTAGGATCTCATTCCAAAATTTTGTAACAGAAGATCGAATTTAGTTTAATTATTATTTGAACAATGTTTCAGCTGAAAATCAAAGCTTCAGGATAAAATGACCCATATAATTGTGATTCAGTTAGTTTGATAACGAAATTTATTTCGATTGAAATTTGATATAAAATTGGAACATTTGAACCGCACAAATATTGGCAGAATGAAATAAATTTGTTAAAATCAAGAATTGAACGCTATCCGAGTAAATAAAACGAATTCAAAGGAATTATAAAATTTTATTTACACAAAAATATAATAATAATAAACGAATATTTAACTTACAATTACAATGCTTAAATAGAGAAAATACAATTGTAAATTAAAGCAATAGATAAATATTATTTCAAAGAACAATAAATATTAATTATTGTTATTGTTATCAATTAATAGCGATTTCAATTCAAGATTTTAATGGTTGAAATCCTTCGAGGAAGAAATTGTATTGCACCCGAACAATTCAAGCTTATGCAATCTGAATTAAGTGAAAGCTTGCTCTAGTAAAAGTAGAGTGATGGTAGAATTTCTTCCTCGAAACTATCCCGAAACTACAACCCCACTAACCATAAGTCTGCTGTTATTAGAATTTTTGCCAGACGAATTGTCTTCACTTACCGAAAAAGCCACCACCACCACCACCGCGCCTCTTATTGTTGGTAATTTTCGTTTTATTTTGCATAATTCGTCGAACTTCACTGGCATCTGAGCCGCTTTCCGTATCCGAAATGGTCGTTGTCGGTAATTTTTGATTATACGTTTTCGGATTGTTATTAGGGATTGGTGGTAATGGTCTTGTATCGTAATTCGTATTCGTATCGTCGATACTATCGAACGGTTGTCGGTGGTAGTACCTCCGGCCCATATCGTTGGCACTGGCTGTTAATCGAGTACCGCGCACGAAATTTGGCGGCGATTGTGGTGTATTCGTTGGATTTTGCAAACGTCCCATCAGTACACCGCTACGTGGTGTTTGGTCGTGAATTTGCCCATACATATCACAATATTTATTAGTTACAGTCACTTGTTTCGGTTGATTATTATAATTCGATTCTAGAATACTTTGTTTTGATGAATATAGAGGATTCGTTATATTTCTTTGGTTCGCTAATTGTAAACTACTCGAATATTGTTGTGGTTGATAGCCACCGAATTCCCCATAAATATCGTCTTGTATGATGATTTCACGTTTCATTAATGGCCGTGATTGGGGACTTATCGGCGATTGTAATTGATTTCTTGTTACGTAAACTTCTTGTGGCGGCCGTGGAATTGAATCCATCGATAATCGTCTAGGACCGATTTGTTCGGGACGATATGGTGGCCGGACACGTGGATCGTATTGTGGCATCAACAAACCACCACGATTACCATAAACTGGTTCATTTGCCACTTGTCCATAATTATAATAATTATAATTTTGAATAGGACGTGGCGAATTCGGTAGAAATACATCATCATCGTCGATTATTTCACGTTTATCTAAACGTCGTTGTGGCGGACTTTGGGTATAACCATTTTTCGTTGGCCAAGCTTTTCTGTTATTTTCATTATTAATAAAACTAACTTTTTTATTATAAATCTGATTCTCGTAGATTTCCGGTTTATTTAGACTACCACGACGAAATATCGGCCTTTGTAGATTCTCATTTGGTACACTACTAGTACCGATCGTCCGTCGTTCTGGGTTGTTTCGAACGAAATTCTGTTCGTAATTCAATTTCCTTCTAGCATCCAAGACAAGTGTTTGATCTTCAGGTATTGGTTGTGGTGGCAATCGGCCATAAATACCATCCGGATAGTCTTTTATTGGAACTACCGGTCGCACATCTCTCGGTAAACTCAAACTTCTTCTGCCATATTTTTGCGATGACGGCGATAAACTTCTCGATCTGCGTACACGAGCCGTTTCATCAATATAACCATTGGATAACTGCATCATGTACAGATTATAATCTTCTTTTTCTTTCATTTTCTTCAATTCTTTCCAATAGTACTCTTCAACACTCTTACGGATATCCTCCTTCTGTGGCGATAATTTCAAACTAGCCGACATTCGTAGATCATTCGGCGTTGGCGATCGTAGATTATTATGTTGGCGTAATTCAATTTGCGACAGTGTCTGGGGTTGGGGTGTATGCACCATTGCATTCGTTACGATTTTGTCACCACCATTTGGATTATCGAAACTTTTCGGCGATACAGGCGGTTTCCCATCATCGATTCTACTATTCTTTTGTGGTGTCGGTGATCGTGAATTGCGCAACAATTCTGTTGCTATTATCTTATCGGTGCTAATTCGATTCGTTGGTATTGGTGATTTGACGCGTGGTTGTAATGAATAAATTTCACGATTTGGTGGCAATTTCAACTTCGAACTTTCCAATGATGGTGATTTTGGACTTATTGGCGAATTTACTGGTTTCATCTCACCATTTTTCGATGTTATATATTCAAGACTATCGAATACTGTACCATAAGTTTCACTTAATTTTGGCCCTTCATTTATATCATTCTTATCAGGATAATCTTTATTGTTCGATTTGTTTAAATTACGTTCAATTGTTTGCGGATTACTATTGCTATTATCGATATTGCTACTCTGGTATGGATTTGGTAATGATCGTTCCGAATTTATCGGTATTGAAGCTTTCGGTTTAACCAATTTGATATTTTGATAAGTCTCTTGTGCTCTAGGCGGTGTATCACGGCGTATATCACTGTTATGTCGACGGATCGATGTCGATTTCTCAGCATCGGAACTTGTCGATGAACTTGTATCGATGTAGCGTTGCACTGGTGCACTAATATAATCACTAATTGTCGGCTTCTTTTTCGGTTTATCCATCGGTATATAATCACGTTTTGTTTCAGCAAAATTCTGTCGAATTTGATTGAATTTATTAATGTGCATTTCAGCATACTGTTTCTCCATTTTTTCCAATTCTTCCTGCGTCAATTGCCGTTGTTCCAGTTGTTTCTCTTGTTGATTATCGTTAATTTGTTGGTAATTAGTATTCATTAAATGAACTGGCGTTTGTTGATTATAATTTGTTTCATTTTGTAGATTATCGTTATAAATTAGATTCTCACGACGATTTTCGTAATTATCATTATAAACAACATTATTATCACGTCGATTCTTCTCTTCATCTTTCTTCTTTTTATCTCTACTACCGAACAATGATGTAGAAAATAGGCGTCGAAAACTGCTACGTTTCTTATCTTTCGCTTTTCTATCCATTGTAAAATTCGATAATTCTTTGGCGATTTTATCGATACTTTCCTCAGATGCTGAAGGTCGAATGATAACGGGCCGTTCTTCAAGTTCACTCAAATCATCCGTCTCTCCTCTAATTTTATCAACATTATTATTATTATTATTATTATCGTTATTTGTTTCGACAATTATGTTGGAATTTTCATCTTTTTGTTCGATACTTTGTTGTTTTAATAAACGTCGCGGTTTCGGTAGAGGAACAGGTTTATTTCTTTTAGAAAGTCTCTCCCTCAATTCATCAACGACTTCTTCTTTCAATTGTACGGTCGATTGCCGTTTAATTTTCGTTTTTATTTTATCTTCCGGAACTATTTCAGGATTTGTTTGTAGATTTTCGTATTTACCTTTTAAACTATCAACACTATGTCTATTATTATTATTGTTACTATTGTTTGATATGAACGATCGATGTAATTTCGCATATGCTGATTTGTTAATAAAACTACGTCTCGTTCTCGGATCAATTTGAAATAATTCTATTTCATCATTATCAGTGTATAATTTTTGAATTGTTGTAATCTTCGTGGGTGGTGCTGTTGTTGTTTGAGCTTTACGTAAAACCACCGATTCTTCATTATTGACATCTTGAACAATAGATGAAGAAGGTGTCGTTGACATTGTTGTCGTTGAAAAATATCACACCTTGGAAATCCTGGAATTTGAAAAAGGAAAACAATAAATATTTTGTAGAATTTTTTACGTAATCATCAGGCCATATGTGCTCATACATACACAAAGTTTAGATATTAATTACATCAATTTCTACGAATTACAAATGAAAGATAAATTGCAGACTATTTCATTCGTGCACTATTTGCGTATCTTATCTTATCGATAAAAAAAGAACATTTATCTTGTTGACATTAGGTTGAAAATAGATTTTCAGGTGACAATAATGCGAAATACGAACATTGAAAATTTCCAAATATTCCAATTTGAATTCGACTTTTAAACGCTTATCAATTATTCAAATTGTGTCAGTTGTAATTATCAGGTTTAATGACCCTCTATTATGTCTTTTATTTATGTCAAATTTGTTAAATATTTATTTACACCTCTGTTATTCCCCAATCGAAACTAAAACAACAGAGCTTTCCGTTGACCGATCAAGAATTCTATTAATAAGTAGCACAACAACAAACAAAAAGAGAAGACTCTGATTGAGATTATTACGGTAGTTCCAAGCCGATCCCATTTCCCTTTTCTCTTTATACTGTCGATTTTTCGCCCGTTTCAACCAACACTTCCTCTCTAGATTGGAGTGGTTTATTAGAATAACATCGATACCTATCATCGATCCAGGAAACGCAACACCTCCACCACCTACATGCACACTCAATGAAAAATCACTTTTACTTGTAAAAACGACAACTTTTCACTGATTTTCGCCTCGACATCTGCACGATAATAAATCAACAACGATTGGAAGAAAATTAACAACGAGTTGTTGCAAGAACGACAACACTAAAGTCGCGCATACCTTTGCTTTTATAAACTGTTGTTACAGTTGACTGCAGGAGAGAGCAAGACCAGTCGCAAATCTCGACGATGAATGACTCAACTTGATGTTTTCTCAAAAGTGCTGGTTAATGGATGGATGGATGGATGGATGGTTGGATGGATGGATTAGGTTTAAAGAGAGAACTGGAAAGACTCTCCCATATTTCAAAACGCTATGTACTTACAATGATAAACACCTGGTTTACGTTGGGATTATCGCTTATCAACAATATTTTTCATCAAATATTTCGTCAACAATGACAACAGAAAAAGTGGGGAATCCTCTATTGGAAACTCGAGGAATTATTTATTTACTCGAATTTCAAATAAAACTAACACAATTTTCGATATTACAACTAACAACACATGATCTCTGATTCCTAAATAAAAATCAACATTGTTTATACATAAAATTTAAGTATTTTTATTAGTAATGGCCATGTGAAGAAAGATTTAATCGAACCATATGGATTTTCGTAGTAAAATTCCACAATTTCTCTCCAATTAGGTGAAAAAATCGATTTATAAGGTCAAATTTAATTAGATGGTTTATCAGTTTACCATTAATTATAATTACATCACATCGTACTTATGAAACATGATAACTGAATTCGTCATCGATATGAATAAAAATAATTTGAAAATTGAAAAATTCTTCCTATTATCACTTTCTTTTTATAACAACAAATATTCAATTAGTGAAAAATCTAATAAATTCGCGATAAATAAACAGCGCTAAGTGGTGTTTGTGTTGTTTCTTTCTTCTATAAATGGACTTGAAGTTTATTCGATATGATTACTAATTGAATGTAATTAAAATTGCTGATTCTCTCACAAACAATTATTTCTTTGTTGATCGTCTTCTAACAAAAATACAAAGCACTCGAAGCTGAATAAATGGAAATAAAGTCACCAAACACCTTAAAAATTAACATTTCAATCCCCTTTGTATTAACGTAACAAACATCAATTCTGTTACAGTCAATCACCTTGGGTTATTAACAAACTTCTCACATACGGGCAGCTAAGATTATAATAGAGAAACGCCCCTACTGCTCGTATAACTGTTATTTCAAGTACTTATTGAAGTTAATCAATCTAGGCAGGATACAGACTAAACAATATTGTATGACGCCTTACCAGGCAGTACACGGGGTAAGTGGATTTATAGCCAAATAAAAGTAAAATATGTTGTTGAGTACTACGGCCACTCACTTGTAAACAAATTTGTCCAAAACTCAACAATTTGATTGCTTGTTGAACGATTTTAATGGCCCATTCTTGCCAAATTATAATAAATCCAATTGCACGTAATTATACTGTAAGTATCGACTTTCTAAAGCGGATGAGACGATTTTTCGGGAAATTTCATAGATTCTGCTATCTTCTCGACAAACTACTTTTAACATATTTTTGTCGTACATCATCAGTTTTTAACTCTTCCAATTGAGTGGTCGATCCAATCCAATTTCCTTTAGAAATTAAAATTCCGAAGACACGAAAACATGGGTCTATTCAACTTGATTTTTAAAAGTCCATCAAAAAACACACCGACCTTTAATATTTACAATCGAGCTTTTTTAAATATAATAGCGTTGAAAATGAATAGAAATTGACTGTTGCAATTTGTTTCTTGAAACCGCAAGAGGTGTTTTTTTATTGATTGGATATCTAAGAAATAACAAGTTTCTAGTTGTTACAGTTGTGTATACAGAACGATTCTTTGAACACAACACCTTTACACGAAATCGATGACAAATCTACCGTAATGTGCACATTCACAAAGGGAGGGCTACTTTGACTCGAAATTCCTATAAGAAACTGAAAGTTATCGTTATTCAATAGCGGAACAATTATTAATCACAAGATAATACAAAATTTAATACTACATTTGAATGATTTCGATTCGAGTATGCCTTAGAGACTGTCGACTAAAGAAAATAGGGATTAATTGTGTCTTAGAGCAGTAGAAATCTGGGCGAAAAAACGAAGGTCTGATTGGATGAAGTTATGTAATCGAATGGAAGTTATACCATAATTGTCGATAATTTGAAGTGAAAGTGATATTGTCACAATTTAGTTATTTTCTACTCTTATGTCTCTATATTTAATGCCGGATTTGGACTTAAATAACCTCAAGATCAAGTCTATACAATATAAAAACTAATACTAGTCGTATGTAGTATATTATCCCATACATACACATAGTAAACCGCGAAGAATGTACACCATGTCACGTTCCTTTCATGTACACGGTTATTGCAAAGTTTATTGTTGTGTTTGAAAACATTAAATAGAATCTATCTTATCGTAATTATTCTATCACATCTAATCTTCTTACTATAATTTTTATAGAAATCTAATTGTTATTATTAGAATTTGGTTTTTTGTTCGTTTTCAATTACCAGTTCCAACGCACGTCTTTAGCCTCTGGGCATTACATCGTCATACCCACATTTCTATCTAACTGACGAAACTGCATCATATTCATGAATTGCATTCAACTGAGTCATAATAATAGAGAGTGTATCAGGTCGTTAACCATATACAACGAAGATAAATCGACCATATTTGGAGATTTTGTTTTTTTGTGTTTATAAAGACAGGAAATCTTAACATCTGCACCAGACGAGATGAAATCAGTAAGACGGAAGCTGCGGTCCTTCTCTACCCAATCTGTCTGCTGCTGCCACCCACACGAGAGAAACTGCACAACATTTCGTTGATTTGTTCATCGATAAAAATCTCGTTTTTTTTTTAGTTTGTAAATACAACGTAGATGAAATATTACCTGCATCGATACAATAAAGCCTTGAGGTGTTGTACACTTTAAATGGTCTAATAAGTGTATGTACGGTTGACGCTTATAGAACTTGTTTAAATATCCTCTAGCGCGAATTTTTGTATTTTAAACAGAAAATTCAGTATTTATATCGAGATGAAATAAGGCGATTGAACTTGAACAGAAAGTTCAATTTCGTCGTTAATTTTAAAATTACTCAAATTACATGTTGTCATCGTTGTTGTTGTTTATAATTCTAAAAGACGATACATTGGGGAGTAATCGAGAGAGCCTATCAAATTTAGGGTAGTGCCACAACTAGAATATTACCCCGTCATCATCATTATCATCATTACTATTTTAACAACAATTTACGATTCAAATAAAATAAAATTTCACGCCATAAAAATTTGTTTAAATTAAAATTAATTGACTTTCGTGTTAATTTTTCTAAAATTCTATTTATAATTCTATTAGTCAATAAAATAACGATAAACGCAGCATTTTTATTTCAAACACGTGGATTTTCGGCTAGCTACCTGGACGTGAAGGGTGGCCAAATAATAACACCACCTGCTCGAATACCACGACGGAACCAACAAGAAAAACTGAAAAAACACCGCTATTCTCTCGTTAAGAATAAAATTGAAATCCTGTAATTTCAAGTTAATTACAGTCGATTCCACCCTAAAAACAATAAGGGCGTTCAGGTTATTTTTGGACCAAATTTGGGTTAATTTATACAATTTTATGTATGTGCGACTGTCTAAATTATGTTTTTGTCCAGTTTTGTGGGAGTTGTATTGTTGACTTTTAAATTATCATTAAAAATCCTTGAATACAATATTTGACGTAAAATCTGTTTCTAGTTTTTTCAAATATAGCAACAATATTCTGTATCTGCGACAAAGAATGGTAATTTCAATGCTATTCGAAACTGGGACACGTTTCTTTTGATGGTTTTTATCGCAATTTTCGTCGAGTTTATTTTGCAAATTTTGACGAAATGATAGTTGTTGATAACTGCAAATTGACCTTGTTTATAATGTTGAATACGTAAGTTTAATTATAAAATAAACGACAACAACTATTGTTGGAAATACCGAATGTCGTTCTTTTCTTTCTAATTGTTGTTCGGTAAAGATTTACAGCCCCATTAGTGAGGAAATGGGTGAAATAAATTCAAATTACACATCCGTATATCAATCCTATTGTGTTATGGTTCGCATCTATTTTTAAAATAAAAAATTCTCTTTACCATGTTCGTAATCTCCAAATTTTCTTGTGATCTAATCAACAATTATATTGTACAATAGCACATTCGGGATATATTCGATTCACAACAACACCACTGATTCAACAATCCTTTGTTCCAACTGCCGGTCTAACTCAAGACTGGAAATTTATTTTTAGGGGGAAATTCTTTCACTAAAAAACAACAATAAAATAATTTTATTTATGATTTATGGTGGTAATCGCGCGCGAGTCCCTGGGCCGAGGTTCGAAACACACTGATTCGGGCTGTGAATGGCTTCTGCTTAACTGCTTTTTGCTCCTCTCCAATAACAAAACTGATGCATTTGTTGGAACATTTTATAGCTCGCCTCCTCTTCTTCACCTTCATCTTCTTCAATGATGATCGTCATGTTGGCTGGCATTGAAATCAGACCTGGGGTTCTCTTTTCTTAGAGGAATTCTAACAGATTGCTAGCAGAGAATTTCCGTCGACGAGATCGTCTCTATTCAACAAGAATTGTCATAAAAACAGCTGGTATTGTTGTATGCATCGACATTGACCTTGGAACTATACGCTAAAATGCACAATTTGCATTTTACTGACATTGTTGATTAGAGAAGAAAATAATATTTTTACAAAACTTGCGACGTAAAATTATACAAATTACGCAATCTAAACGTAATTCTTCCAATAGACCTTGATACTACTATTTATTAAATATATCCATTTAAAAACATAATTTATAACGAATATTTTATACAATGATAAGGGGGCTAAATAGAAGATAAACAACCTAAATTTTTGTATTTTTCAATGGCCAAAAATAAATACCAAAATTATGAGACTTACTTAAGAATCTTCAAAAGGAACCTTGAACATTTATTTCTCGATAATCACTGTTTTAAGAATAGAACGAACAATAGTCACCTTATTTATTACTAGAAAAATTGTTAACTATTATTATCATTAAAGTTATGGGATTTAATTGACCTTGATTTAGTTTCATTGCTGTAGATTGAAAATGGTATAATCCACTAATTTACCTTTAATACAGGTGCTGAAAGGTCAAGGTTATCAAATCATTAGCTATATTAAAAGACAATTACATTAATTAATTGATAATCATTACAGCTTAATTGTTCGTTTGAAGAGGACAACATTTAAATTTCGCGCCTTTTATTCGGTATTTTTAAATTACAATAATTTTGATTTTTAAACTTTCCATCTATTTTAAAGTATCGAATAAATAATAACAACTGGAAATTAATTAATTTTATTTTGATTTATCAGGAATTTATAAGAAAATAGGAATTGAATTTAGGAATATTTTTAGACAATGTTTGTAAGTTGGCAACAACATAACCTCAAAAATGTTTGCTGTCAGTGCTAGACGTACGTTGTATTTCGTTTTATAAAATTTCTAATAATTTCTAACGAAAACTCAACAGTTTCCTATTCATTCGATAATTCTAGCGATTTGCTTATAACAATTCATTATAATTATTCCGATTAATTGAAGAAAAATGACGACAGACACAGAAGCGTCACCCCAAGAGAAATCCACAACAACAACAACAAAAGCTAAGAGTGCTTCCAACTCGCCTGAATCGAAGAAACGTAAACGCGATACATCATCCGAACGTCGGTCAAAAAACGATAAACACAGAAAGCATCGATCGCGCCGTTCCAAATCCCGATCCAGGTCTAGATCAAGATCTAGATCTAAATCAAGAGAATACCGCAGTTCGAACCGTAGATACCGCGATCTAGACCGTCCTGTTGACGATTATCCCCGTTATTATGGTGATGATTTAGAAGACAAACGCAATAATGATCGCTATTGGACGAAATATCCACGTAAAGATGATCACCAGATTGGCAGTCGTTATTATGGTGATAATGATGATAATAGTGGTGATAATGATAGAGAAAAAAATAAGAAAGATGAACAAACTAGAGATGCTGGTGATAAATCGAGAATTACACCTAAAGAAAAGAAAACTGTCGATTTATTAACATCAAGAACTGGTGGTGCTTATATACCACCAGCTAAATTACGTTTAATGCAAGCTGAAATCACTGATAAAAATTCAGCAGCTTATCAGCGTATAGCTTGGGAGGCTCTAAAGAAATCTATCCATGGTTATATCAATAAAGTGAACACATCCAATATTGGTATAATTGCACGTGAATTATTACATGAGAATATTGTACGTGGACGTGGTCTTTTATGTAAATCGATCATACAAGCACAAGCGGCTTCACCAACATTTACTAACGTCTATTCAGCTCTAGTTGCCGTAATCAATTCGAAATTTCCCAATATTGGTGAATTATTATTGAAACGTTTAGTATTACAATTTAAACGTGGCTTCAAACAGAATAATAAAGTTATTTGTATATCGGCAACAACATTTATGGCACATTTGGTTAATCAAAGAGTAGCACATGAAATTCTAGCATTAGAAATTCTAACATTACTAGTCGAATCACCAACTGATGATTCGGTTGAAGTTGCTATATCATTTTTGAAAGAATGCGGCCAAAAACTAACCGAAGTTTCAAGTAAAGGCATCAATGCAATCTTTGAAATGTTGCGTAATATTCTACATGAAGGTAAATTGGAGAAACGGATCCAATATATGATTGAAGTTATGTTTCAAATACGTAAAGATGGTTTTAAAGATCATGCTGCTATTATTGAGGAATTAGATTTAGTTGATGAAGAACATCAATTCACACATTTGATAACTTTAGATGATGTTAAACAAGAGAACGCTGAAGATATTTTGAGTAAGTTGTCAATTATAATCTATTTCAATTGAAAATAATCTCTGTTTTAGATGTTTTTAAATTTGATGATAATTACGAAGAGAATGAGGGTAAATACAAGACATTGAGTAAAGAAATCTTGGATCAATCTGGATCTGAATCTGGCTCTGGTGATGAATCCGGTGATGAAGATGATGATGATGATGACGATGATGAAGATGATGAGAATCAAGAAAGTAATAAAAACGAAGCAATCATTGATAATACTGAAACGAATTTGATTGCTTTAAGGCGTACAATCTATTTAACAATACAATCGAGTTTGGATTTCGAAGAAAGCGCCCATAAATTGATGAAAATGGAGCTAAAACCCGGACAAGAGATTGAATTGTGTCATATGTTTCTTGGTGAGTTGACACAATTTTTTTAATTGTAATTGAAAATTAGCAAATTCCAGATTGTTGTGCTGAACAGAGAACTTATGAGAAATTCTATGGATTATTGGCACAACGATTTTGTCAAGTCAATAATATTTATGTGGAACCATTTCAACAAATTTTCAAAGATACATATGCAACAACACATCGATTAGATACGAATAAATTGAGGAATGTTAGTAAATTCTTTGCACATTTATTATTTACGGATGCTATCAGTTGGGAAGTATTGGAAATAATGAAATTAAATGAAGAGGACACGAATAGTTCGAATCGGATTTTTATAAAAATCCTATTCCAAGAATTAGCCGAGTATATGGGATTGGAGAAATTGAATGCACGGCTTAAAGACACGTAAGAATCTTTTAATTAATATTAATGATGGAAAATATTGAGATCCCACTTATAAAACTACCCCCTTTATTCGATATTATACTAGTCTATAATTTAATTAAATAATTAATGTCTCATTATCGTCATTATTTAATGATTGTGTCCTACTTTCTACAAGTTTCATCTTATTTTATTAACTTTTTGAAGAAAGAAGTATAACTTTGAATGGTTTTTGTCAAAATCGCAAGTATTCTAGTTCTAAATTAAACTCGTAATTAAAATTAAACTGCCATAGCAGAACTCCTTTTAAATTCTCAAATGACACAGCAAAATTTTATTCATTATATACTTGTTTAAAGAGAACTAACAATGTTTGGTAAACTTTATTATCGTTAACGCAAATCCGAAAATAAATATTGAATTTGTTGTAATTTCAACTCAAGTCATCTTTGTGTAAATAAATATAACAATACCTTTTGTTCTGGCTGTATAACTGTCGATATTGGATTCAAATTAAGGAATAGTGGGATATTTGTACTTAATATCTCTAATTTCTATTCATTTAAAAATTGATAGAGATTTATTAATACTATTTTTATAACAGTCTTGATACCGATAATGTTGTCTTAGAAAATTAGAATTCCATCTACAATCGTCGTACTATTCCATGTTTCTATCACGAAAGAAATCCAATTTGGGAGTATTTAGAAAATAACCAATTTAATAAGGCAGTTTTGTCTTACAGTCGATTCAATTCCAATGAAGCATTCAGTTCATGTTGAAAGTTCCGTCTATACTCCAAAATATCAATTAATCAATCTTGAATGATATGATTAGAAATTTTATTTATTTCTAGGACGATGCAGGAACATTTCGCCGGTTTATTCCCAAGAGACGATCCAAAAAATACACGTTTTGCAATTAATTTTTTCACATCAATTGGTCTGGGTGGTCTAACAGCTGAATTAAGAGAACATTTAAAAACAGCACCCAAAGTACCAATGGTTAATTTAATAGATAATACATCGTCTAGCAGTTCTAGCAGTAGTTCTTCTAGTAGTTCATCCAGTTCTAGTGATAGTAGTTCAGGTAATTACAATTATTCTATTAAAATAATGTTAATAAAAATTAGTTTATTTAGATTCATCATCCAGTAGTTCTGATGATGATGATGATAAGAATAAGAAGAAAGATAAAAGGAAGAATACAGAGAAGCAAATCGAGAAGAAAAAAGATTCTCCAGATGGTGAAAGTCGGAGGAGACGTGAAAAAGAACGCATTTCTAGGCGTGATGATAGAGGAGATCGTCGCAGATCGAGGGATAGACGGGATAGTCCTAGACGATCAGATAGTTTGGAACGTAGACATAAACGTAGGCGTTAATTTGTGTTTTCGTTTTTATATATAAATATATAAACTTGACTATTTTTAATAAAGTATACTCTTATAGAGATTTCCTGTATTTAAATTACCCGCCTTTATGTATTAGTCATTTGTTTCTAGTAACTTGTCTAGTCACCGCATTCTCATTAATTTTTTCTACGATTACAAGCAGTCTACAAATTGTATGTCCTTGTTGGTGTGAATTATTCATAAAATTCCAGATAAATCGAATTGTATGATAATGGCATTGTTTTTCCTACACTATAGTTAGAAAATTAATAATTGTAAAATTTTGGTGGTTTTTGATTGTGTTATGTTGGTAGTATTGGTTCTTGTCCATTGAACAATACACATCTGTCATTTTCTGGTTGCTTTTCTATTGAAAATTCTCATTCATTGTGTGTATGTGTTTGTTAAAATTAGTGCTATCCTGTCTTTATTAATTAACAACAAAATAGGAGAATAATTATTTGTATGACGCATATATTGATTTATCAGATAATTGGAACGTGATAAGAATAATTAAAATTTGCTTTTGGTGAGATTTTTAAACTAAACAGCAACCGTGGCAGGTAGGTAGGTTACAAGTTTTTCCTAAAGCTTTGATATCATTTGTAAGAGGCGAGTGAATGTTTCATATACAACAGAACACAAATAATAGGTGATTGTCGTTTATTTCGTTTTAAGAGTCGTCACATTAAATGCGTCATTGTTTTTAATCATATTCTATTATTACAAATGAAATTTTTGTGCAAATTTATAGACCTGTTGATAGTCTTTCGGGGGCGGTTGTTGGTGTCTTTTGATTAAATATTTCCCGATTTTCTGGAGGACTATTTGAGATAGTGTCAGCTGATCTGGGGGCGGCGCCCTTGAACCGTACAGTCGTAAACTAGGGGGCTACCATGAAAACACAACGCCCCCCTTTCTAAGCTTAAGACAATCATATTGTCTAGACTAGACCCGGTTGATAATTGTCTATGCTTATCAGAATATAACAAAAATTTAATTATTTTATAGTTTAACAATAACAAAAATTTGATTCCATTTTTCAATCGTTATTTTGACAGTTATTTTCTGTTTAAACAAACAAAATTGAGGTCAAGTTTACGGTATACAGGTATGATACCTTATTAAATTATTAAATCCACTGATAAGTAACAAAATTATAACTAAAATTTTCAATTTGCTAATTGTTTAATATAAATAAAGATAACGCACTGTTTCTAGTGTTTGATAATTTCAATTTATTTACATAAAGAGGAATTTTCCAAATATAACATACTGTTATTATTTTTATTATGAATTTTTTTAATCATTTATACGATTAATTATCAGTTTCTAATGTTATCATTTAAATTGAAAGAATTTGCAGAGGACAAAGGCTAAAATTATAAAATATTTCATTAGATAGGAACAATAATCAACTTCATTTGATATTATATCATGATGTGAGTTATATTATTACAGTTTTATTTTTCAATAAAACCATTATTTATTTATTAAAACAATTAAACAATACAATATTTGTATTCTTTTGTTGTAAAATTGTAAGAGAAAGTTTGACTGATGACGGTCTTCCTTTAGATTTATTTCACAAATGTTTACAATTGGTTAAGTTTAATTATTTTGGACAAAATTGCCAATTATTTGGTAATCGTTTTCATTAAAAAAAACTGCACAAATTGTTGATTCAGAATTTGGATAGATCAAGGTATTGTTTTGTATTCGAATCGAAATCAAGGTTTTGTTATTGTTGATTATTAATTAATGTTTAGTTGGCTACACTGATTTAATTATTGATTGGAATTTGAAATAATTCAGCTAAATCTCTTATTTTGAAATTATTTTATAACTACATCATAATATTTTCGAATTCGATAAAATAATAAATCCTTTTCTTTCTGATTGGGTATTTCCAAGTGTGTCGCTCTTTAATTTTTTGACATAAACTACGTCAATTCCAACTAATATATTAATATGTTTCAACTATTAATATCCTCTATAAAAAGAATAAAAGTTTTAGAAGGGGTGAAGTTATCGTTTTAATAATGAGAGAGATTGATGGGCGAGGAAAAAATATTTCTTTCAATTAAACTATCCTAGGTAAAGATAATTAATACATGATTAGTAATGTCATCTATTGTAAACCTCATTTTATACATTCTTTAGAATTTTACTCGTATTACAAATTTAACAATTTTCTATAATTTTAATTTACAAATCCTATAAAATCAATGGTTTGATTTGTAGATTTTTAGAAATTTTATTACTTCTAAACCAACACTAACACTAGTATGGTGTCCCACTTAAAGGTATCACTTATATTTATGTAGAGAAATTGAGCAAAAATCATTCTATAAACGTTAATTTTAACAGTTTCTGTGCTGTAGGGCACTATAACGGTATATTTCTATAATTTGTAATTTCAAAATTGCTCTAGTTTATAATTTGTCGATTTATAAAAATTTTCATTAATTCTATCTATCCATCAAATCTATTGATTTTAACCGTGAAACTTGTATTATAATGAAGTTTTCTTTTCGTCTTTATTTATAGGTGTATGGTTCTAATCGGTACTCAAAATATTTTTGTAGGTTTCCTATTAGAATACGAAATTGTTAAGCGGTTCTTAACAGAATTACGTTTCATAAAAGAAGTTTTCCGTCTATTTAGAGTAATTTAAAGGTTATTAAACTGTTATTTTGCCATGGAAATTTCCGAATTTTGAAATACTTACAAGTTAATTTCAAGTGGACACTCGAAATATTTATCAATGTATAGAATTTTAAATATTTCAATTTTTATATTTTAATTATAATTTCTATTATCAGCACTAATAGTCTGTCATATTTCCTCAAGGAATAAATCTTGACATAAAAAAATGCAACAACTGAATAGTTTTGTTGTACAAAAACTATTAAAGTTTATTTTTAATCATCTCATTGTATTTTTATGTAATTCCCTTCCTCTGACAACTTATTTTTCTATTTTAATTAGCGTATAGATACACATTTCTAGGTATTATACGAAGCGTAAAAATTGCCATTACAAAAAACTGAAACACTACCAAATTCTAAAACTAAGGAATTAAATTCACAGTGAAAAATGAATCTTTAACGAATATCTTTATCGTGAAAATGTTTGCCAATTTTTTATCGTCTCCCATAAACACCAACAGTTGATTAACTGAACTAATAACATTTCCTAACGACTAATTTTGTAATGAAACAAAGTTTAAAGTATCTATTGTGTCTACTTAAATGTACATCTACACATAAAAGCTTGAAAGTGCAGAATTAAATTATAAGGGGTACCTTTTTTAAAATGCGTTAAATTAACATTTACAAGAAGCAATTGTCTTAATTCCAACAATTCCATTGTTGTTCAAGTCTATAGAAGACGACTTCTGGTAAATTTCATCATTTTTTGAGTACTTATTCTGTGCAAACCACTTTAATTGAGTTGATTGTAGAAATAAAAATTTTGCTTTTATTGAATCGTTTTGTATAATATTTTCATGTAAGAAATTCAATAAACATTTCAAATTAAAATTAAACCTGCATACCGATTTATTGATCATCATTAGTGTTAAAATGTTCATTGTTCATTCATTGTAACTACCTGGTTTGTTTCTGTTTGTAGATATTTCAATGTTTTTCTAATTGGAATTATATTTTAACTTGTACGTTTGAATTGTCGTCAAATCAAAAAAAATTATACAAAAATGTTTGTTTATATAACGGTTTATTATTGTTGTATTGTTTAAATATATCTTGTGAGTTGTTTTTCTCTTAATATTCTAAGAGTTGTTTTGTTGTTTGTTGTAGACGAAATGGCAAATAGATCTGGTACAGCACAACGACCGAATGGTTCAACACAAGGCAAAATATGCCAATTTAAATTAGTATTGTTGGGTGAATCAGCTGTTGGTAAATCAAGTCTTGTATTAAGATTTGTTAAAGGCCAATTCCATGAATATCAAGAGAGTACTATTGGAGCAGCATTCCTTACACAAACTGTATGTTCAGATGATACAGCTGTAAAATTTGAAATATGGGACACCGCAGGACAAGAAAGGTGATTTCGACTATTCATTTACAATTAAAATAAATTAAATAAATATTTCAATAATAATTTTAGGTATCACAGTTTGGCACCGATGTATTATCGTGGCGCACAGGCAGCTATTGTTGTCTATGATATTACAAATCAAGATACATTTGGTAGGGCAAAAACGTGGGTAAAAGAATTACAACGACAAGCCAGTCCAAATATCGTTATAGCATTAGCTGGTAATAAACAAGATTTGGCTAATAAACGTATGGTTGAATTTGAAGAAGCCCAAACGTACGCCGATGAGAATGGTTTATTGTTTATGGAAACATCAGCAAAGACCGCAATGAATGTTAATGACATCTTTTTAGCAATAGGTCTGTTATAGAAAAAAATATTCGATTTTAAAAGAAACACAATAATTCAATTAACAATATGACGTATGGGTAGTTATTAGTTTAATAGGATTACACATTGACAGCTTGACGTAACTAGTATTATTATAAAGTCTTAATTTAGAATTGATATTTATTGAATTATTAATGCATCCTGTAATTTTATAGCTAAAAAATTGCCGAAGAACGAACAGACGACTACCCAAGGTGGTAGTGGACAGGGTAGAAGACTGGCGGAGGGCGATTCAGGCGCTAAAGCTCCTGGCAATTGTTGCAAGTGATGGCCCCTCTTTCCCAACGGGTTTGTGTTGTCAACATTATTTGAAGAGAAAGGACTGGACTGTGCTCCTGCACTCTAGTGATATATAAGTGTAACAAAATAAACAAAAAAATAATAATAATGCCCTTCTAATTAATATTGTTACAACTCACACCACATATACACTGTCACATATTTAAATATAAACCTGCATTTTAATTTAACAAATTTTATAAATTAGAAAGAAAATAATGAGAAATTGATCTTTCTTTTATTATAAATCTAATTTTCTATAAATATATCAATTGTAAGAACATTTTTCTTGTGATATATCGTAACAATTAAGTTCTGTAATTAAAAAAGTGTTTTAACGTAGAAAATGGAAATATTTGACAGTGTAGTCGAATCATAGTTAGATTGGCGAAATTCGACAAGATTTTAATAGAGGAAAATTTCAAAAAATTCTAGCTCACTCCAAATTTGTGTCTATTCCTCCAATATTTTCGTTTTTAAACCAATTATTTTCGTACACAATTATTATTATTATTATAATTTTTATTTAAAATTAATTTCAATAAGTGCAATTATTAAACAAAAAACAACTATATTTTGATAAAACTTGACGGTTTTTGTCAATCTAATTGGCGTCAGGTTTAGGATTTATACTTTGTACAATCCATTAAAAGTGTAAGTTGTAAATCTTATACTAAATTCATGTATTTTATGATTAGTGTTTCCAATTTTTCAAATCAATAAAGTATATTTCATAACATTTAAATTTTGGTAAAAAATAGCTAATCAACAATTATCAATTAATTTTCGTCATTGTTTTGAAATGTACTTGTTTTTTGTAAAGAAAATTTAGGAAAGATACATGGCCGCATCGGTTTGTCGATATTTTTTAGTTGTTTTTTCTGTAACGGGCAATGCTTTAAGGAACAAATATTGAATTTTGCAAAATTTCACGTCATGTATCGCCAGATGTCTTTCTAGTTCAATCAAATCAGTCCCTTGATTGGTCCAGTTAAGGCATTTGTTCTACATTCGTATATATTTTAATTTTAAGTAGATGTACAATGTAGTAAGGTGGTTGTACAGAATTTAAAAGATTTTAAAAGCAACAAAAATTGATAAAAAAAATTAATGAAACTAATATCTTATGTGTGAAAGTCTCTTTATCCATAAGTATCGTTGTATTATATTTGAATATAATTAAATTTATTATTATTATTATTATTAATATTATTATTTTATTTTGCTTGCTTATATGGTTATTATATTCTGTATGCACAGAATCAGATTGTACAGGAAGTAAATCATACTCAATAAAGTTATTACAATATAGCCGCGTTTTTATTTTTGTCGAAAATTGAGTCTTATCAATTGTCGAGATAAATTGAACAAATAGCGACAAAAATTAGTGAAGGCCTCTACATTCGCATATGTCCACAACTGTAGGTATTCGGCTACAATAAAGGGTCTTAAGTCTATTTTTATCCTTGTGAACCCAATCAAGAGTAGGTCAAAATTACATAGTGGGGAAACTAGAGGAGGCTATGTTGTTATTGTAGTGTAGAAAATAATCCGTCAAATTATGACGCGCGGTATTTTTTAATTAATAAATTCCGATGTTAATTTTTCTCTCTAACTAAAAAATATTTATTTTCTTTTACAATCAACAATGTCAACAATTACAGCATCCAATTGTGACGATTACAATTGTCCTTTGATTAGTGATAAACACGGCGAACCAGATACTTTAGATATTATCCAACAATTCCGCCAAGTGTACGAAAATAAGTTGAAACAAATTGATAAGGAAGGATGTAGTGATGCTTTACAGGTAAATAATCAATTCGTTCAGGTATTTTATTGGAAAAAAACGAGCCATATGTTGAAATTGTTTGGTTGGGCGTAGTCAAAGATGGCGTATCTATGACACCATCTTGTCGTTGAAAATTTGGCGCGAATTCCTTCCAACCCTTCAAAACTCTAAATTATTAATTTCTTTCCATTTAAAACTAGATTTTGTATTAAATTCGATTATATTTCGTCGAATCAATTGGGAGACTCTTTTAATTTCGCCTTCTTTTTTGTCTAATGCAAAACCTCTTGTGTAGCTAAAGCTGAAAATACAACAAAAGTGGATCGAAAATTTGACCGAACAAACCGAGATGATGGCCAGAGTTGTCAAAGAATTAGAAATAGAGGCTGCCGAAAGGGTGCAGATGCTCGAGGACAAATTGAAAAGGAGTGCAGAATGCGCTTCTGAAGTAAGCTTACTTTTAATGCTTTTCTTAAAATTAACTTTCTCTCCCTGATTGCGCTCAATTGATTTTACCCATTTCCATTAATCCTCGCCTTCAGTGAAATCCTGTTAAACTGTGCCTCATTTTAAAAAAGCAATTTGTGTTAGTGAAGATTTTTCTGCAGGTGATGAGACGTTATCAGATGTATGATTTCCAATTCAATTCAGATGATTATTTCCAGAGGGTCGGTTATCTAGAGAATGATTTAAAGAATTTGTTGGAATTTATACGACGTGTACGTGAAGATAATCGTTGGAGTATCGAAGGTTTGATATTTTATGATGTCGATTATCGAGATTTATTCGGTAAAGATAAACAGGATTGCAAGTTAGTTTTATTAATTTTAATAATGAAGGAAATTGTAAAACAATTCTGCTTTCTAGGTGTGACTCGGAAATGGTTCCAATTGATGAAGGGATCGGACGGGGCGAAGAGGTAGGCAAAATGATGAAATTAACAGTAGAAATGATAAAACCAATGAAACCGAAATCAAGATTTTTTAACAATAATATTGAAACTGACTGTGATTGTTGTACAAAGGAAGAAAATTTTCCTAAACATGAAAATTGTGAATGTCCAAACAAATACAAAAGCCAGATTTCGGCGTTATCTTTATTTTGCAAACAAGTCTCCGATCAGATCTCCAAATTAACAACTTTTAAAGATCCACGAAAGAAACAATGTTGTGATTGTAATTGTCTAAAAAAACATGATTTTTCATGCCCGAAAAATCGCAACGCACAAGTTTGTTTCGGAAAAATCGAAAAATATTGATCCTAATTCTGAAAAAATACATACTTTTGATTGCACGAATTTTTGTAGTTTTTTTATTTAACTCAATTTGTAATCGAGGTGATTCTATTAAAATCGAAACGTTTTACTTGTTTCAGGAAGTTTGCAGGGATAATCAGGACGAGTAAGTGATTTCTGTTGGTTTTTCTTTTCAAATTTCATCAAATTCGATGAATAATTTTAAGGATTATTGAACGCTTACGTAAAGAAAACGAATATTTGCGTTCCGCTGGTAATCCAAAAGAACTTTTAGAGAGTTTAAAGAAACAAAAAGAACAATATATTGAACTTAAACAAGTATTTTCAATTGAATTAATTATTAATTAATTAATTTAATTTAATGATTGTTTTTTAGAATATGGTCGATATGAGGCAAGCTTTAACTGAAGAAGTTGCGTGTAAACATGACTTAATTCTATTATTGAAGAAGGATATCCAACAATTAGAAGAACGCTGTCTACAGGCCGATAAACAAACAGCTTTCAAAGACGATATAATCAAAGAGTTACGTAAAGAAATTAAACAACTAAAACAACAAGTGAGTAGATTTGATTTGTTCTAGGAAATACCTGAAATCTTTGCTTATTTAGTTAACAACAATGAAATTAGTTGTAAAAGATCATAAATATTGTCGTATCGTTGAACATTGTCAAGAATTAGAAGAACCGAGAATTTCAGCAATAATTTACATAAACGGCGATAATAAAAAAATTGAGAAAAATAAGCGCAATGATCGGAAACAAAAAACGTTTCAAGATAAATTCAAATTGACAAAATCGGAAACTGATTTGTTAAATTCGTGTTCCAGAACGAAGACTTTAAGGGGGAAATTTATCTTTTAAGTTTCTCTACTCGTATTTTTTTAGTTTTATTTATAAATTGTTTTTATAATTTTAATATATATTTAATTTTTTTATTAAATGAATGCTTTGTCAACAAAACTTTCCAGGTTTCTTTGGAAAATCCTGAAATGGCTAATTATGTGAAACGTTTAACTTTCGTGAAGGAATTGCTAGAAAAACAGTATCAAATTAAGAGAACAAATATTCGAAAAATTCTGAAATTGAATGAAGAAATCGATTGCAAAAATCAAATATTATGTAATCTCTATGAAGTTGTTTTAACGTTAATCATTAAATTATTTTTGGTAGATAGTTTCACCAGATCAAATTATGAAGTAATTTCCTTCATACGTTCACTCTTACAATTTTTACGTTCTTACAACGACTTCTTATCTCTATTTTATTTGACCACAAATTGATCATCTTGAACATTAACTAAAAAGTGAAAACTTTGCTATTTTCGTTGTGATCAGATTAAAATTGAGACATAAATTTTGCTCGACTTGAACAAGCAAATCATAAAGAAGACGCGTTTATTTCTTGTTGTTTCAGAAGTTGTCAATGGAAAGCTATGGTAAACAGGAAACGAGGTGTAGTTGTAATGAAAAAGTCAAGAAACTAGAAGAAGATCATCAACTAGAAGTATCCCAATTACAATCCACGATAAGCGAGTTAAGAAATCCGCCTCAAAATGATGATGAATTCGAACGATATTTAGTAAGTTTTTTCTTTTTTACAAATTGAACAATTTTTTAAAGAATCCTTTAAAATTTCCAGTACTTTGCAAATCAAGAATCAAATCCTTCCAACTCTCTGGTAAGTTTTTCTATTTTACAGCCAAAATATTAACGAGAATCCCTCAAAATTTTCAGTATAAAACCGCTATTAGTGACTCTCCGAATCACGAATCAACTCCATCTAATTCTGTTGTAAGTTTTTTCTATTTTACAAGGAGATCTTCTTTTTCTAAAGAATGGTTTTAAATTTCCAGTACAGAACAGCTCTCTCTGACTTTTCGAATCAAGAATCAAATCCTTCCAATTCTCTGGTAAGTCTGTTTTATTTTACAGTCAGATCTCTAAATCCTCTAAAATTTTCAGTACAGAACAGCTCTTTCCGACTTTTCGAATCAAGAACCAAACCGTTCAAAACTGGTACGATTTCATTATTGTTATAACATAAATTGTTGTTTCTTGTTGCTATTGTTTCAAATTTATAGATTCGCAATAAAGATGAAATAATTCAATTACAAAACGACACATTAAACATGATACAAATTGATTTACAGGAAAAGAAGAAGAAAGAGAAAGTGTTGAAAGATGAGATTGAAAAACGACAAGTTGAAGTTGACCGATTAAAGGAGAAATGTAAACAATTGGAAAAGAATTTAGGAAATACAAAGGAGCAAACTGACAATCTACAAACAGCTGTAAGTATTAATTTCAATCGAATTTAATTGATTTGTATTCAATTAGAAAAGCTTTGAATTTCTGCAATTACGCATTAGTTATTTAGTTTTGTTTCTCCCTTTTTTGCAATAAACCAGGTTGATTTATATTTGAATTCAATTAATGTTTTGGAAGCATCCGAGGAACGATCAAAATTAGAAGTAAGTCTTTCCTTTTTATTCTATTTTCATTGTTGGGTAAAAATTTATTATTGAAGATTGAACAACAACGGACGACTATAACAAATTTACAAGAAGCATTAGTTAATGTAAAACATGAATTAGACGAAATCAAAGGGAAAAATCAACAAGAAGTGAGTGTTGGGTGGGCTGCTAGATGGTTTGGAAATTCTAAAACAAATACACAATCAGTGCATGATGTTTGATTTTTAATCAATTTAGAAAGAAAGCAAATAAATAAAGCATGTTCCGTCCTATAAACTTGTAAATACAGTGAAATCTCGACAATTTAAACTTTCTTCTCTTACAATTAGAGCAGTTATTGGGGTGCAATTTAGAACGAAATTTGCTTATCGCTGCTTTGTAAAGGACTTCTTTTATTAAAATTTTCTAAAACAATGATGAAATCTCACTGTATTTAATTAGGGTGTCCTCAAATAAGGCTGTCAGAAATGTAGTCTAGCTATTTTATTCATTCCATTGTAAATTACTGAATTTATTTATTTATTTAACTTATTTAAAGGGTGAAAGCTTTTATGTCTGTTGTGTATTGTAATAAATTTGAATGTTGATTTTTTCTACAAAAATTTTCTTCATTTAAATCACCAAATAAATGCATGTTTTAAATAACAATTAAAACCAAAAAATCAATGTGACTTTAAGCACAAAATTTTAGTTTAATAATCAACAACAAATAATGAACATCATGTACATGAATTTAATTGCAATGGAAACAAAACGAGATGATATAAGTGTGGAATTATCGAAAATTACTGAAGCTTACAAGCAACTGAGTGATACCAACTTTGAACTTGAGGTTGAACACTTTAATAGTCTACAAGATACGGCAGTTTTAGAAACACAATTAATAAAGTATCAAAATCTATTACGTAACGAGGTAAATTTCACTATTTTTCAGCTGAAACGAATCTATCTTGCTTTATATTGGGGCTTTATGCTTTAATTTGCTTATAATTATTTAAATTTAGAAGAAATCTATAATTTTGTTTTAATTTAGGAAAAAACAGTACAATCTCTAAACTGTAATTTGGAAGTATTACAACAAGAGAAAAGTGTTCATGAAACTATAATCTCGTATCTCAAGAATGAAATTTCAACTATGTCGGACGAATTGGTAAACTTGCAGGGAATTCTTGAAATATCTAATCAAACATGTAGAGATGAGAACCAACAACTCGTAGACACTGTCGCAAATTTAGAAGAAATTAACCAACGATTACAATCACAATTGAGTGACAGTCGACTGAAACTTTTCCATGAAAATGAAGCGAATATTCAAAGAATTAAAGAGTTGGAATTAATATTGCAAGAAAAAGATGCGGATTTAGTAATGCATGATCAAGAAATTGGTCAATTAACACAAAATTTAAATGCAGTAATGAAAGAGAACCTGGAGTTGAAAAATAAAATTAGCCAAATGTATTTTCAAATTTATGAGAATAGTGAATCCGGTCGAGATAATATTATTATTAGCGAGTTTAATGAAAAAATTCAAATGTTGAAAGAAGAAAATCAAAGGAAAATCGATGAATTATGCGAAGAGAACAACCAATTAAGACAGATTCTGGATGAGGCCAAAAAGGAATTGGAACAAATCCGCGATACTAAAGAGATGTCTCGATCAGAATTGAATACAATCAAAGAAGCTTTACAGAAGAAACACGAAGAGACCAAAGAGGAAAATTTGAGTTTATCGAAAAAATATGAAGATATCAAAAGCAAATTGTCCAATATTGCACATGAAAATCAGAAACAATTGTCCGAAATGAAAAGCAAATTTGATGGAATTTTAAAAGAATTTAAAGAATCGGTGAGTGTCCAATTCTAAATTCTTGAATTGTTCGATTATAGAGTTGAATAATAAAAATTTCAGTTGTCGAAAATCAATAAAAGCTTGATTGATGGTAAGTTTGCGAAAAATCTGAGTTATTTGCAAAAGAGGAGTTGTTGTTGTAATTTAATTGATAGTTGTAAATCGGAAATTCAATTAACTGGAAAACTAATTGAAAGCTTTAAAGAGAAGGTAATTTCCTATTTTACACGAAATTTCTAGGAGCTTATTTGAATTAAAATTTTTAGTACGTACAATTATCGAATAATTTTAATGAAGTTACTCAACAAAATAACCAATTAATTAATACTTTACAACATAAAGACGATGAATTTTCGAATACTAAGCAAGAATTGCAACAAACAAAGAAAGTCAAGCAACAATTCGATGGGTACTTGAATGAAATTCTAGAATTTTTAAGACTGGAGATGAAAAACGTTCGTGATCTCCAAGATTTCCAACCAACAACAAAACAAGAGGAGATTTCATTATTGAAAGAACTAATTAAGGAAATCTTTCAGGAACAAATCGGTATGAATAAAGAAGTAAGTTTGCTCTTATATTTAATTAAATATTTTTAATTAATCTCCTAATTTGATGAAAATAGAAAGATAGGTTTCTATCGCAAATAGATCGTCTACAAACGGCTCTCAATAAACATGAAGACGCTAATCGTTTATTAAATTCGCAATTCGAAGCGAATCATTTAGAATTAAAGCATCTACTCGACAATAATAAACTGTTGAAACAAGCAAAAGACGATATTAATAATGAATTGGAAACATTACAAAATCATTGTAGTTGTATTGAAAAGAGGAATCGTCAATTGAACGAGACTGTAAAAAATTTAGAATTGGAATTGATCCAATCGAAAGTTAAACGTGATGATATTTGTGCTGAAAGCAAATTAGTTATTGATTGTGTACGTGTCTGGTTAAACGAGCAAAAGAAAATTAATAATGAAATCCAACAGAGGAAATTAGGTTCATTTAAAGTTCAACAGCACAAGTAATTCGTATTCAATTCTATTAGACTTTTTTTAAATTGAAATTACTATTTTTTAGAAATTCACAAATGTCGAGTGCTTCTACTAAAGCAACGAATTGTCCAGCTGCTCCATACAACTGGAATCACTGTTCGAGGAGTGATTCTGTTGGATGTGGTAGTCCTGCAAGTTATAGTCCTGATGATGATGACGATGATGATGATGATGATGATGAAGAAGAAGAAGATAGTACCGATGATATAGACCAAGATGATGATTTTATAAGGAGAGCTAAGGAAATTACGAATCAAATTCGTTGTAGTAATCAATATTTTAAAAGTAGATTCCCAAATTTTTGAGTATCGAAAAATGTTGATTAGTGTGTGTATTTATACTATGCAATTTATAATTTTTATACGTACTAATTTATATATAATTAATAAACAAATTAATTGTGCAATACTATTATTTCCAAACGGTCGGAAGATTCAAATTGACGTATTTCTATTATCAAAGTAATTGTATTTTTATAACAATTACCTTCGCCCTTTTCACAGCAAATCGTTCAAATTACAAGATTTAAATATTTACCGTTCCATTTACATATGAAATGTTCAAGGGAAACGGTGAAACTCTTCTAACAGCAGTTCGTTGATGTTTTATTGTCGAAGAAGTAGAAAACAATGAAGACCCCCTTTAAAACGTCCTTATTTCTATTGTGTTTGTTTAATTATTTTAGTTTAAATTGGTAGGTAAGATGTTTGAACTAAATTCTAATCGGTAATTTGGGTTTTAAAGTTGCAGCAATAAGGAGATATTTTTTGAAAGTACCGAAATAGACGATGATACGATTAGTATACAGTTATTAATACAAGAAATAATGATGAAATATTTAATATCGAATAAATGCATTTGTATTGTTACTGATAACGTTTACGGTGTGTTATTCCAAATCGATTGGTTTAAACGGTTCAATGGTTTTCTATCGTTTATTTTTACAAAAGTCAACGATTCAGAGGATTTACTGATACCATCGGCAAATATCCAAAAGTCATTAACATTAGCCAATCATGAAGATTGTCAATTGTACATAATTTTCTTAGCGAACGGTTTACAAACTTTACGTCTATTGCGTTACGGTGATCGCTATCGCGTCATCAATACACGATCGAAATTTCTAATTTTATTCGACAATCGACTATTCGACAGGAATTATTATTATTTATGGAAACGTATCATTGATGTTGTATTTATCCGACAATACTCGAAACGTAAACAATCTTCAAATAATCGTCCATGGATTGAATTGACAACAGTACCATTCCCATCGGCTATTTCTTCAGTTTTCGTACCGAGACGCTTAGATATTTGGACGAATTCTAAATTTCGCTATAATGTTGATCTGTTCCAAGATAAAACGAAGAATTTGAATAACCAAACGTTGAGAGTTGCCATTTTTCCACATTTACCCGGCATAACAAAGGACCAGCAATTGAATAGCGCCAATCAAGGACGGACGTTGATTAACTATAGCAATGCCAATTATTCCGGGGTGGAGATTGAGGTACTTACATATCCGAGTTTAAGCTAAACTCTATAATCACTTTTCAAATTTCTCCGTTAGATTTTGGCGACAGTTTCAAATACAATGAATTTCCAATACACGATCTACGAACCGGACAACATAGAGATGGTACTATGGGGTGGTTATCAAGGTGTCGGCAAATACACTGGTTTAGTCGGTGAAATGGTCTATACACGGGCTGATATAGCCCTCGGTGATTTATATTACACCCCCTATATGTTGGATTTAATGGATTTAAGTTTACCATACAATACAGAATGTTTAACGTTTCTAACACCAGAAGCATTAAGTGATAATTCATGGAAAACGTTAATTTTACCATTTAAACCAACCATGTGGGCTTGTGTTTTAATTTGTTTAGTGATTTGTTCGTTTATTTTCCATTATTTGGCACGATTCCATCAACAAATGAGCCAATTAAGAATTAAACAACAACAAGATAGTATCGATAAGAAGAAAATTGTTACAGTATCATTCTTTTACGAGACTAAAGATGACATGAAATATTCAAAATTGAAGGAATTATACAATTTAGCGAAATATGAAAATCAACCAGTTGGTTTATACCAATTCACTGAACCCATAAATAGTCTTTTATATGCTTTTAGTATGTTATTATTGGTATCAATACCGAAATTGCCAACCGGATGGTCGTTAAGAGTGTTAACTGGCTGGTATTGGTTGTATTGTTTATTAGTTGTTGTCTCTTATCGTGCCAGTATGACGGCAATTTTATCGCGCCCAACGCCACGTATAACAGTCGATACATTACACGAACTGTTAGACAGTCATCTAGCTTGTGGCGGTTGGGGTGATATCAACCATCATTTCTTTAAAACATCCATAGATCCTGTTATCAAACAGATCGGACAGAAATTTCAAATTGTTAATAGTAGTGAAGATGCTGTTGATCAAGTGGCAAAAGGACTATTTGCATTTTACGAAAACACCTACTATCTAAAAGAGGCGTTAGTTAAACGACAATTACGATATCAATCGTTACATTCGAATTTAAGCACAACAGCAGCAACGACAACAACTGGTGAAACAATTACAACATCGATAAATGCCCAATCTCAGGAAGCCCGTGATATAAGTGTAGGCGATCGTAATTTGCACATAATGAGCGATTGTGTTATCAAAATGCCAATTTCATTAGGTACAAATCAAAACGAAATTTTCCATAATAGGACTAATTATAAAAATTGTAGGTTTGCAGAAGAATTCGCCGATTAAACCAACTGTTGATAAAATCATCCGGCGAGTCTTAGAAGCTGGTCTGATTAAACGTTGGATTGATGATGTTATGCAGAAGATTCTATCTAGCGAAATACAGAATAGTAATGAAAATACTAAAGCTATAATGAATATGAAGAAGTTCTTTGGTGCTATTGTTGCACTATTAATCGGCTATTTTATCAGTATTGTTGCGTTACTAGTTGAAATTGGTTATTTTCATTTTTACGTTAGACGAAATCCTAATTATAACAAGTATTCGCGCAGGATACAAACCGATAAGAAGGGCAAATAATCGGGGATTTCTTTTCGAAATCTTGCTGCAATGATTTAAGGTCTCGCACCTTGATTCGGTGCAAAAAAAATGTTTCTTTTAACATTTTTAAGTTACTCTACAGCGATTAAAACGGAATTTGAAAGAATATTTCAAGGTGTCTCTGCGAGTTTTCCTGGCAGCACTACAGGAAAATTTCTTGCAGATTTGAAAAGCTGCATAAAAATCATTGAATAAGCAATTTTGGTAACAGTACTTAAAAACTAATGCTGTAACTAAATTACATTCGAATTTCCAAAAATGAAATAATCCCCGACATGCCCCTGGAAATGCTCTTTCAAATTCCGTTGTGATCATTAAAATCTATTGGAAAATAAACGAAAATTCTTCAATCAAAAATTGGCATGGCGCATCGAATCGTAGACAATTGGTGCAGGCCCTTAAGAGTGTTTTGTCTAATTATAAGCACGTACGACTAATTACAAAATAACAAATTCTATCGGCTTCAAATTAGCAATCAACAATATATGATTTATTCATTCCTGAGATTACAAATTTAAATAAAACGTAAAAAAGTTGCTTTAACTGTACATCAGTCCATTATTAATTGAGTTTCATCTATTTAACGAAATGTTTCAACAACGGTTTAAGTACAAACAATTATTAACTCTAGTTATTGTGCACAAACAAATAAATGCATTGCTCATTTTGGCTTAATATCACATCTTTTTTGTCCGGCGATTATAAAAATGCACAACCCAAAATTAGAAATATTGCTGAAATTGGGAAAATCATATAAATGCCCATACGTGGATGGCATGTACTTGTTAACATTGAAACATCATCGTTATGTTCGATGCCATCTTTTGTTGGTACTTCAACAATTACAGTTTCATCAGCCAGAAACGATATGGGGAAATTACACGTTGTTTGATTTATACAATCATTACCTTTCGTTAAATTAGCAAAACGATATGTTGGTTTATAAATATCGAAAATTGCGTGTATATCATTTTTAACATAATCATTATCTGAATAGAATATGTAATAATAATAACCATCACTTGCTACTTCATGTAATGTTATCATATGGTTCCCCTTTTCTAAATAATGCAAATTATTACATGAATGACTAGGGGCAAAGCCTTGGGTTAATAAAATTTGTCCAGCATAACACGTCAATAAATCAGTCTCAAAACTCGAAACACTATTTGAATTTAAATCGGTGAAATTTAAAGCGTTCCCACCGTGTGCTATATGCACATCCAATTCAGCTACATCACGTTTCTTTCGCTGTGCTTCAATATCATCTTTACTGTCTTCTGGCTGTAATAATTGTTGTAATTTATATAATTTTCGTTTATTACTACTGTGAATATGTCTTTTTGACTTAGTGTTATTACGTTTATTTTTATACAGGCGTGTTTTCATAAAATCATCAACATTCTCACCACTATTCGTCTCTTCAATCGCCCGATTCTTATCCACAACATGATCATCATAAACACCCAAAACTTCAGCAGCATTCTCGAACGTTACTTTAACCCGATGATGTTCTTGATCCATTTTAGCGTTATATTTCAAATTATGCTGCAATAAACCACAAGTCCTCAAATTCTTCTCGCCACGTACAACTAGAATACGTGAACCCGGATATCTTGAGCACACTTTCAACTTAACCACAGCACCTTTCAATAGAAAGAATCCCCAATATTCTAACGTATCGTCCGGCAGTATCATGGACTTCTTCAATCGTATGTGCCGCCGTTTCGTACTCATCTGTGGCTGGCCGATCAATTGGAATGCGTTGAATGTTGTATTCATTTTTAGTGTGTGCGATTCGCAAAATATCGACGAGATACCATCAACAATTGCGATAATATCCGACTCGGCTACCGGATAGGTGATATCAGCAAATAAACTGTGTCGTAAATATAATGGAATTATTATCAACATTGCTGGTAATAGGGCTGTAAGGATGAAGAAAGCAAAGACACGCTTGACCCCATGGATATGGCCCATTTCTGCAAAGAAAAACAACAAAATTATAGGTTATGTTGTATAAATATTGATAATAACCTTGTAATTGAGGAAACAAAGAGAAATAAACTCACAGTTTTAGTACCCATTAAAATCGGGCATCTAATTTATTCTTTTTTTTTGTAAACAATTACGTAATTGCTGTAATATTTTGAATAAATACACGACTTAAACCAATGCTTGGTTTTTAATTTTAGTTACATTATTGAACAATAGATGTCGTCTTAGTTCAGCAGTTCTCAAAATGTAAATCATGGAAAATTCAAAAATTCGAAAATCTATAATCGAGAAATTTCAATATGTTTCTAGTTCTAATTGCCGACTATGTATATAATTTAGAGATAGATCAATCGTTTTATTTCAACCAATCAGAAATAATCAATAGAAATGAGCGGTAAATTTAAGCGTTATCGTATTATTGAATGTTATCAATTGGTTTCGAAATAATTTATTTTGACTAAACTATTTTTAGTCTACATAAATATCACTTACTTTGTGAATCTTGGATCGATCTGCTATTGTTCACACTATAATAAGCAACTTTGTCAGGTTTAATAATAATCACCTGTTGATTCCCCATTTTTTTTTGTCTAATTTTAATTGCAAAAATCAATGAAAACAAAGCAGATAGAGAAAATCAATTCTAAGTCGTCATCTATTGGAATTTCTAACAGATCCAACAACGAATCTTACTATAAGAATTGTGATTTGTAAAAACAAAACTGACAATATTTACATTCTATCTATTTCTACTATCTGTATCACTTTAAATAAAATAATAACAATAATAATTTAAGCAAAAAGGGAATTTTTTAGTTCAAGGCGATTATTCTATTTAAAACACCGATTATTTCATTAATTATTAAAGTTTATCAACAATAACAGTAAGTTTAACGATATATTTGTAATGATCTTATTTCTTTAATAAGGTCTTTACTACCAACAAATCACAAATTATGTGTATTTCCAACAAAAACAACAATTATCATAATTAACAGATAAATGTATTGTTTTTATTGCTATGATAATAACTAATTCCAATTTGTTTAAATAATAATTATAGTATCATTAAAAATAGATAGGATAACTCTTGATTTGGTATTTTCCTTCTGATAACAACGTGTTTTTTTCCACGACATCACAACTAATCCTAAAAAACTCATTTGTGATGCGTTCTTATATTTGTTATCATCTAAGTCTTCAAATATTATTATTGTCTCTTTGATCAAATTGTTGATTTTTATCTTACTTACGTAAAGGAGTCTTGTTTGTTTCCATTATTTGTTAATTGATCGAACAACACTGGTTTAATTGCCACCAAAATGAATTCTAATTGTCCTAATTCACTGTATCCGTTAAGAGATTAGATAGATGGCTTATATTTGGAAAACTGATAATTTTTAAAATCCAGTAAGATGATTATTAAAAAGTAGAAGTGCAAAGTAATTGAATTACGTAATATAATAGCTGTTACTACTACTAGTAATAATAATCAAATATAAAATTTTGTCGATTTGTTTAATGATTTAGATAATTCATTCTAAAATAGAAAAGAATTTTATATAAATGAATCGATAAATTAGTCACCATAGCCAGAAATAAATTTCCATAGACAGATTAGAAGTCTACACAAATTAAGTGTTTTGTTTAAAACAATTTATTGATTTATTTACAGATAATTTAATATTAGACTTATTTTTTTAGCATCAAGTATTTTTTGAAGGATTTGATAATGAGTTAAAATTAATTTATAACGGTGAGTTCGATAAGTCGTCAAGTTAAAATTATCTATGGAAATTTTGTTGTGAACATACCATTATGTACAGTAGTTTTTGGCCACTGTATAATGTAATTTAGTTATAAAAATCTGTTATGTTGGTATCCATGACTGTCATTATTGTCAATGTCAACCATTTGACGTTGTAGTGTTTTCGTTTACAAATTAAATAATTCTTTTGAACGAAATAATTTCAATATGGGTTGTGATGGTGGTACAATTCCACGTCGGGATGAATTAGTTAAAACTAAAAAGAAACCAGAAGCTGTAAGTTTATAAAAAAATCATACTTTACTTCGTCTTATTCGAACACTCATTAATTTCCAGAAAGACAAAGATTCTGAATTGATTTTCCAATGGAGATATTGTGCAATCACCCAACAATTATTACAAACGCCTATCGTAATGTGCGGTCTAGGTAGATTGTACAATAAAGAAGCAGTAATTGAAGGATTATTGAATAAGGAAACGATGCCGGAAAGTGCACGTCATATCAAAACGCTCAAGGTGATTTTCTACCGTTAACCCTCTTGTTTCTTTATTAATTTTTATGAATTTTAGGATTTTAAAGATTTGAATTTAACGCCGAATCCATCATTTAAAGACAGCGATCGAAAAGATGAAGCCATCGATTGTGGCACAGCTCCATATATTTGTCCAGTGATCGGCTTAGAAATGTCCGGAAAATTCCGATTTGTCGCCTTGTGGTCGTGTGGTTGTGTATTTTCAGAACGCGCCCTCAAAGAGATTGATACAAAAAATTGCCACAAAGTAATAAAATTACAATTAAACCAATTAAAACTAATTTTCATATACGATTGTAGTGTCAAAAACCATTTGAAGAACACGATGTTGTTGTCCTCAACGGAAATGAAGAGGATTTGGTTTTGATGAAAGAACGGATGGAAAAACGACAGCAACAACACAAGAAAAATCGAGCCAATAAAGTGAAAGTTAAAGTAGAGTGTAGTGAGAAAATTTCAACGCTAACAGCTGGAAAATCAACAGAGAATGATGTCAAATCTGAGAAAATTAAAGCGAAATCTTTACCATCTAGTAGTAAACCGGGTGCTCTAGCTAATGCGACAAAACGAGCCGGTTCTTTACAACAATCCCAACACGATACCAAAAAAATAAAACCGGATTACAGTGTAGCAAAAGATCCGAAAGTTTCAGATGTTTACAAATCGATATTTACGAGTCATAAATCGGAGAAAGAACAGAATCGTGCACATTGGGTCACTTACAATCCGTTTTATAATTGATTAAATTGTAATTTATTGTTAAAATAAAATTAATTTTCAGGACGATAATATATGAAAATTTTCAGCAACCTTTCCAAGAATAATTTAGATTTATACATAAATATTTATAACTAGACTAGATTACAGTAGCACGAATTTTGGTTCTGGAGATGATCCCTATCGTTAACATGTAGACCATTTGTTTGAAACGATTCCCAAAGTCCTGGTGTTTGTATTATCTGCAATTATTTTAATTAGTTATTTGATAATTTGATTAGAAATTGTTTTACTTTATGGACTAACTCTTCAAAGGCACACTGTACACCGTCTCTCGTTTTAGCACTAGCTTCAATATACAAAGTCTGATGTCGCCTAGCGAATTTCATTGCTTCGTCTCTGCTAACTTCACGATTCTCCTAAAAATTATCAAATGGAGTTATTGTTCAAATGAATTGTTTTAATGTACTTTATCGATTTTATTCCCAACAATCATTTTAATTATATTTGGTTTGGTTGAATATGTTTCTAATTCTGTTAGCCAATTCTCTAATTTTGCAAACGATGAATAATTTGTCACATCATAAACCAGAATTGCACCTTGTGAATCGCGATAATATGATGGTGTTAATGTACGAAACCGTTCCTGTCCAGCTGTATCCCATATAGCTAATTTGACCGTATTACCATCGATTATAAGTTTCTTTGTTTTAAAGTCCACACCGATTGTTAATGTTTGATCAGGATCAAAGTTGTCTTCCGTAAATCGCAGCATAATACTGACAGGAATAGAAGTAAAACATTAAAAATTGGCAATTTTTAAAAGTGGAATTACGAAAAGTACCTTGATTTGCCAACCCCACTTTCACCAATTATTAGAATTTTCAATGTTGTTAATATATCGTCGTCCATAATTTAACGTGTGATATTCTTTTTTTAATGCGTAATTCTCTTTTGTTCGTAATTAATAAATTTATTTATTCGTACGATGATTAACAATTGTCAACCTATAATTTTGACAGCCAAATGACAGTACTAGAGTAGGGGTGAATATATTAATATTCGATACGATATCAATAATATGAACTGATATTAGGTATTGCTCATATTACTATATCGAGTATTATAATCGTATAATTTTCGTTAATATTGAAATATCGGCAGGAAATTCGTTCTGTAGAAGTAACTAAAGCTACCTCTAGTCTTGAACCTGCCATTCTGTTTGCTGTCCAGTGTTGTCGGATTTTAAAGAAATGAATCAGTAACGGTAAAAATCGGTAGAATTTGGTTGAAGGATGATTCATTTTTAATAAAACTACAGGCTGAAAAGTGTATAGAATCAAATTTCAAATCTTTTCAGCGATTCCTTTGAATTTTGTTTTAATCTTAAATAGTCCACGACTGATACAATTCTTATTCTCCAACAATTTTTTAATTGTAATCAAATTGGATTTTGTTTCTTATTTCTGTTGTTGTTTATTATCATCAGTGTTATCAACGATTTTATCAACTTGATTTAAATGAGCATCAATATCGATATCATCAAAGAAATCATCATCTAATCCATTTGTTGTCATTGTTGTTACAACTTGATTACTAGCTGGATTCTCATTCAAATGCTCTCGTTCAGCTTTAAGTAAACAATCAATTTCTTCCGTAATTAATTGTCGTTGATTAAAACAGTCTTGGGCATTCCTAGTCGGCTCAATTCTTGTTCCTTCAACAATAGCAGTCTGTTCAATTTGTTGTGGATTTGGATTCAACGGTAAATTCAAATGTTTCGCTAAAACATTCTCGGCAGCATTTGTTACTATCAATTCCTCAACATGACCATTCAATATTTTAACATTATGAGGTTCTAATAATAATCGACCACGACGTACAGTGATTGGTCCAATAAGACGCACTTTGACGCCTGGCGTTAAATTAACATTCAACATTGGTATTGTTCGATATTCAATAGCTTGTATCTCTTGTACACCATCAGTTAAAGTCAATTGCAGCATGCGTTTATTGTCAATCTTCTCATCGATATGATCATGATGTTTTTTCAATGGATATATCGACAATTTCCATCAATTGTAAACAATAAATATCCGTTAATGTGAAATGATAGGTTTTTAGGTAAAATTTCCAGTTCTACATCACGTAAATCTAGCAATAACCATTGTTCGTAGACTTGAGATTGTAATTGATTTTGTGTATAATTACTTGTTAATACTTCATCTTTACACCATTTTATACAACTCTCCAACCATACATCAGACAATTTTATATTTTGCGACGTGAAAAACTGTTTTATTTGAGTTATTTCATTATTATACGACTTTGTATTGTTATTTGAAGTTATGTTGAGTCGACGTAAATTAGGAATTGAAAATTCAAGTCAAAATGCAATGTTGCCATATTCACTGATTTTTCAGCAGATTTTTCCTCTAGTATTTCTTTTCACTAGATTTTAAGGAAATACGACTGTTTTTCTTGTATTTTGGGGTTCTAAAAAGGAAAAGAGAGCATATTTTACCAAAACAATAACATTTATTTTGATTTTACACAAACTTTGCAATAATTTTAATAAATTTAGCGTAATTCTTAACTTGTGAACATATATTTTAGGATTTATTTATTAGAGGTGTAAAATATCACCGTACTTATTTTTAATAATAATTAAACAATGAAAAATTGAACAAAAATCTACTCCAAGGGATGATTTGATTACAAACCACAATAATATTATTCCAAATTATCCCAAATTTACTGGTGTTTTCAACTCTAACGAGTTTTCTCAATTAATTTACCATTTGATAATTTTATTATCTTGCATTTTAATCATTCCAAGCCCCCCCCAATTTAACCACTATTTTTAATTCTGATTACCTCGATGTTGTTTTTAATTATAACTATCTGGATGTTTTTATAGTGCCTGATTAAACTTGTCCCTTCATAATCTTCATGTCTTGCTTACTAAGTTTTGTTGTTATAAGTGATTTGTTATAAAATAAGGATTATTGTTCGGATAAAATTATTGGAATTACTGGAAAATGTAGCAATATTAAATTTGTTCAATAGGAATAAATAATTCTTTTAGTTTTCAACAAATTCTATTTATAAAAAATACCAATTTCAGTAATTTTTTAAACAAATTTAATTTTATTTGGTACAAATTGAAACAACAACGCATTAAAAGTGCTATTATAAGATCAAGATTCAGTTAAAATGGTTAAAATAACCCTCGGAATTATAAAACAAACAATAAATCCTAAAGTAAATAAAAATCTACGGATTTTTGGCATTTAGAGCCGGCAACGTCTCAAAAATAAATTACGTTTTGTGAAATTCTCGCAGTATTATATCCATCTCTTTTCAATATATTAGATTCGTATATTCTATCTTTGTTGCTGAAATTTTGACAGTTTACAATTTCCCTAACCTCAAATTTTTACGTTTCTCGTAAACAATTTTATTAAATTAGAAGTGAATCAATTGAAAAGATGGGTGATGGTATTGATAAGTCGCAAATAGCGGCTATATTGCAGGTGTTGAAAAAATATAACCTCAAGGTAAGTTTCCTGAATGGTCTGACAAATTCGCGGTTTTTAAATTTAACAATTTCTACAGGGAAGTGAAGAATCGCTAAGAAAAGAAGCAAACATATCGAATAATATTGAAGACAGTCAATTACAGCAAAATTCCGATGTTAGTAGTGTACTAACTAGTTATAAAAGTGATAGCGACCCTGAAACATATGAAGAATCTTATATGAAATTGAAAAAGTTCGTTGAAATTTGAGCACGAGTTGGAAATGATTTTATATCTGGTACTTGTTCACATGTATTTGGAATTAGTTTCTAATGGACATGCAGAAAAAGCAATCAATTTAATGAAACGATTCGATTCTGAATAGGACTCTTATTATAGAGAAGATTTAAAGAAGTTGGCATTGGTAACGAAACGTGATCATATTAATGGGAATGAATTGGCCGATCGTTATTAAAACGCCATTTAAACGAGAAGAAGACTTCAGTTTTATTAAATATAATACAAGAACATTTATATTTTGATTTGTATGAAGGTGTGGCACGTAATAAAATTTATTTCATTTATTTACGCATTAACAATTGGAATTCAGAATAATTAAAAATTTTAATAAATGAACTGTTACCACTTGCAAGTGGTCGGTCGGCCGGTCTCCTTTTTAGTGGATATGCTTAAATTTTTAAATAAAAACCGTTTTTTTAAAACAATCGATGTATATAAGAATTGATATACATTTTACTCTATTTTCAATGCTTACGTTTTTATTCAAATTATTTACATTTAATACCGTTGCGTCGGCAATGCTACATACAAAATATATATTAATTGTTTCTGGTGTTGTTGTTTATTATCATCAACGATTTTATCAACTTGATTTAAATCAGCATCAATACCGATATCATCAAAGAAATCATCTAATCCATTTGTTGTCATTGTTGTTACAACTTGATTACTAGCTGGATTCTCATTCAAATGCTCTCGTTCAGTTTCAAGTAAACAATCAATTTCTTCCGCAATCATCCTCTCATCTTCCGTAATTAATTGTCGTTGATTGGAACCGTCTTGTGCATTCCTAGTCGGCTCAATTCTTGTTCCTTCAACAATAGGCGTCTGTTCAATTTGTTGTGGATTTGGATTCAACGGTAGATTCAAATGTTTCGCTAAAACATTCTCGGCAGCATTTGTTACAAGCAATTCCTCAACATGACCATTCAATATTTTAACATTATGAGGTTCTAATAATAATCGACCACGACGTACAGTAATTGGTCCAATAAGACGCACTTTGACGCCTGGCATTAAATTAACATTCAATATTGGTATTGTTCGATATTCCATAGCTTGTATCTCTTGTACACCATCAGTTAAAGTCAATTGCAGCATGCGTTTATTGTCAATCTTCTCATTCGATATGATCATTGTGTTTTTTCAATGGATCGTTCTTGTTGCGTATATTCTGTAATTGCCACAATTTCGGTTTTGATATATCGACAATTTCCATCAATTGTAAACAATAAATATCCGTTAATGTAAATGATAGATTTTTAGGTAAAATTTCCAATTCTACATCGCGTAAATCTAGCAATAACGATTGTTCGTAGACTTGAGATTGTAATTGATTTTGTGTATAATTACTTGTTAATACTTCATCTTTACACCATTTTACACAACTTTCCAACCATACATCAGACAATTTTATATTTTGCGACGTGAAAAACTGTTTTATTTGAATTATTTCATTATTATATTGTTATTTGAGGTTAGGTTGAGTCGACGTAAATTGAGAATTGAAAATTCAAGTCAAAATGCAATGTTGCCATATTCACTGATTTTTCAGCAGATTTTTCCTCTAGTATTTCTTTTCACTAGATTTTAAGGAAATACGACTGTTTTTCTTGTATTTTGGGGTTCTAAAAAGGAAAAGAGAGCATATTTTACCAAAACAATAACATTTATTTTGATTTTACACAAACTTTGCAATAATTTTAATAAATTTATCGTAATGTTTGACTTGTGGACAAACATATTCCAGGATTTAGTTATTAGAGTTATAAAATATCACCGTACTTATTTTAAATAATAATTAAACAATGAAAAACCGAAAAAAAAGTCTACTTCAGGGGATGATTTGATTACGAACCAAATTCTACGATAATATTATCCCAAATTTAACTACTGTTTTCAACTCTAACGAGTTTCTCACTTAATTTATCCTTTGATAATTTTTATGTCTTGCATTTTAATAATTCCAAGTCACCCCTAATTTGACCACTGTTTTTAATTATAAGTACCTGAATGTTTTTATAGTGCCTAATTAAACTTGCCCCTTCATAATCTTCATATCTTGCTTTCTAAGTTTTGTTGTTATAAGTGATTTGTTATAAAATAAGGATAAAATTATTGGAATTACTGGAATATGTAGCAATATTAAATTTGTTCAATAGGAATAAATAATTCTTTTAATTTAACCACATTCTATTTATAGAAAATATCAATTTCAGTAATTTTTGAAACAAATTTAATCTTATTTGGTACAAATTGAAACAACAACGCATTAAAAGTGCTATTATAAGATCAAGATTCAGTTAAAATCGTTAAAATAACCATCGGAATTATAAAACAACGAATAAATTCCAAAATAAATAAAAATCTACGGATTTTTGGCATTTAAAGCCGGCAACGTCTCAAAAATAAATTACGTTTGGTGAAATTCTCGCAGTATTATATCTATCTCTTTTTAATATATTAAATTCATATGTTCTATCTTTGTTGCTAAAATTTTGACAGTTTACAATTTCCGTAACCTCTAATTTTTACGTTTTTTCAGAAATAATTTTATTAAATTAGAATTGAATCAATTGAAAAGATGGGTGGATGGTATCGATAAGTCGCAAATAACGGCTGTATTGCAGGTGTTGAAAAAAATATAACCTCAAGGTAAGTTTCCTGAATGGTCTGATAATCAGCGGTTTTTAAATTGAACAATTTCTACAGGGAAGTGAAGAATCGCTAAGAAAAGAAGCAAACATATCGAATAATATTGAAGACAGTCAATTACAGCAAAATGCCGATATTAGTAGTGTACTAACTGGTTATAAAAGTGATGGTGATCCTGAAACATACGAATGATCTAATATGGAATTGAAAAAGTTCGTTGAGATTTGAGCACGACTTGGGAATGATTTTATATCCGGTACTTGTTCACATGTATTTAGAGTTAGTTTCTAATGGACATACAGAAAAAGCAATCAATTTAATGAAACGATTCGATTCTGAATAGAACTCTTATTATAGAGAAGATTTAAAGAAGTTGGCATTGGTAACGAAACGTGATCATATTAATGGGAATGAATTGGCCGATCGTTATTAAAACGCCATTTAAACGAGAAGAAGACTTCAGTTTTATTAAATATAATACAAGAACATTTATATTTTGATATGTATGAAGGTGTGGCACATAATAAATTTAGTTCATTTATTTACGCATTAACAGTTGTAATTCAGAGTAATTTAAAATTTTAATAAATGAACTGGTACCACTTGCAAGTGGTCGATCGGCCGGTCTCATTTTAAGTGAATATGGTGAAATTTTTAAATAAAAACCGTTTTTTTTTAACAATTTATGTATATGAGAATTGATAAACATTTTACTCTATATTATTTCAATGCTTACGTTTATATTTTTCAAATTATTCAAATTTGATCCAGTTGCATTGGCAAGGTTATATACAAAATATATTATGCAACACAAAATACGCTTGCGTATAACAGTTAGGTATACATCATTTGTTTATTCTAGCAAAATTATAAATTATTACAAACATTAATAACCAAATCTACAAAACAAAGCACAGTTGTTGATATTGTTGAAGTTGTTGTGCATAACTGGAAATTTTTCTTATAAAATTTTAACGATTGTACACAATTCCTCTTTACGATCAACCTGTATTTCTAAAATATTATCAATTGCAACTGTTTTATCTTTGATATTTTGTAGAGCCTGAAAAATTATTAGCTTTGATTATGATTTGTACAAGTTGCTGATAAGTTTCAAGTACCTTTAGAACTTTCTCTGTAGCAACTGGATCCTTCTGTACAACACTACTTTTCAAACTAACTAATGCTGATGGATAATGACCAGCGAAATTCGTGATAATATCACTATGTATTTTAACATCGATTGTATTCTGTTCATCATCTTCAATTTTTATCACTAATCTATACTCCTGTTCAGTCATTGTAATCTTTTCAGTGATTCCTTTGAATTTTGCTTTAATCTTAAATAGTCCCCGACTGATACAATTCTTATTCTCCAACAACTTTTTAATTGTAATCAAATTGGATTTTGTTTCTTGTTTCTGTTGTTGTTGTTTATTATCATCATCGTTGTCAACGATTTTATCAACTTGATTTAAATGAGCATCAATATCGATATCATCAAAGAAATCATCATCTAATCCATTTTGTCATTGTTGTTACAATTTGATTACTAGCTGGATTCTCATTCAAATGCTCTCGTTCAGCTTCAAGTAAACAATCAATTTCTTCCGCAATCATCCTCTCATCTTCCGTAATTAATTGTCGTTGATTAAAACAGTCTTGGGCATTCCTAGTCGGCTCAATTCTTGTTTCTTCAACAATAGGCGTCTGTTCAATTTGTTGTGGATTTGGATTCAACGGTAGATTCAAATGTTTCGCTAAAACATTCTCGGCAGCATTTGTTACTAGCAATTCCTCAACATGACCGTTCAATATTTTAACATTATGAGGTTCTAATAATAATCGACCACGACGTACAGTGATTGGTCCAATAAGACGCACTTCGACGCCTGGCATTAAATTAACATTCAATATTGGTATTGTTCGATATTCCATAGCTTGTATCTCTTGTACACCATCAGTTAAAGTCAATTGCAGCATGCGTTTATTGTCAATCTTCTCATCGATATGATCATGATGTTTTTTCAATGGATATATCGACAATTTCCATCAATTGTAAACAATAAATATCCGTTAATGTGAAATGAGTCTTTAATGATAGGTTTTTAGGTAAAATTTCCAGTTCTACATCACGTAAATCTAGCAATAACCATTGTTCGTAGACTTGAGATTGTAATTGATTTTGTGTATAATTACTTGTTAATACTTCATCTTTACACCATTTTACACAACTTTCCAACCATACATCAGACAATTTTATATTTTGCAACGTGAAAAACTGTTTTATTTGAGTTATTTCATCACTTTGTATTGTTATTTGAGGTTATGTTGAGTCGACGTAAATTAGGAATTGAAAATTCAAGTCAAAATGCAATGTTGCCATATTCACTGATTTTTCTGCAGATTTTTCCTCTAGTATTTCTTTTCACTAGATTTTAAGGAAATACGACTGTTTTTCTTGTATTTTGGGGTTCTAAAAAGGAAAAGAGAGCATATTTTACCAAAACAATAACATTTATTTTGATTTTACACAAACTTTGCAATAATTTTAATAAATTTAGCGTAATTCTTAACTTGTGGACATATATTTTAGGATTTATTTATTAGAGGTGTAAAATATCACCGTACTTATTTTAAACAATAATTAAACAATGAAAAATTGAACAAAAATCTACTCCAAGGGATGATTTGATTACGAACCACGATAATATCATTCCAAATTATCCCAAATTTAACTGGTTTTTTCAACTCTAACGAGTTTTCTCAATTAATTTACCATTTGATAATTTTATTATCTTGTATTTTAATCATTCCAAACCACCCCCAATTTAACCACTATTTTTAATTCTGATTACCTCGATGTTTTATAGTGCCTGATTAAACTTGCTTTCTAAATTTTGTTATAAGTGATGTGTGATAAAATAAGGATTGTTGTTCGAATAAAATTATTATTAGAATTACTGAAAAATGTTTATAGCTATGTTAAATTTGTTTAATAGGAATAAATAATGCTTTTAATTTTCAACAAATTCTTTTTTTTTAATATATAAACTTTAGTAATCTTTGAAACAAATTTAATCTTATTTGGTACAAATTGAAACAAGAAAGCATTAAAAAGGCTAGTAAAAGATCAACAATCGGTTAAAACCGTTAAAATGGCCCTTGAAACTATTAAACAACGATTAAATTCCAAAATAAATAAAAATCTACGGATTTTTGCCATTTAGAGCCGGCAACATCGCAAAAAACAAATCTTGTTTGTTGAAATTCTCGCAGCTTTATATATATCTCTTTTTAATATACTAGACTCGTATTTTCTATCTTTGTTGCTGAAATTTTGACAGTTTACAATTTCCATAACCTCAAATTTTTATGATCTAAAATTTGATTTTCGAAAAATTCGCTACTGCTGAATGCTGATTTACCAAAAATGGAAATATTTGAGACTTTTGTCAAAGGAAAATGTATGGAAATTTGTCGTGAAAAAGAAATGAAAATATAAGATTGAGATTATGTTTACTTGCCTTCCAATGAGGTAGTAGAGTGATCATCCTGTAAAAAAAACGTGCCCACGTATGGTGACAGACATCTTGAATAGTGGAGACGTAAACGAATTGAAGTAGTTCATCGACAATTGGTGAACTGGTGGTTTGCATCTAAACTAATGTAAATAAGTATTGCTGGTTGTATAAAATTAGGTGTATAATATTGGCACGAATAATCTCAGTTTCAAGAACCGCAGCCTTGTCTAAAACTAGCGTTTTTTGACCAACTTTCAAATGAGCTACGGGGTTCAAATTTTGATAAAATAATCTCCAAGGAACCTCTTATAAATCCTTGTATTTTTCAAATCGTTCATCAAATAATATGTGTTTCCTTAGAGATTGCAACATTTAATTGAAACACGCGGTATGTTCATATATTGATAAATTAGCATCATTTTATAAAATATGATGCTAATTTAGACCCTATTAATCTACTTTGGGACTTAATTCTTAGTTAATCATTCTGTGTTTTACAATATTATAATTTTTGCGATTATTTTTTATATAATTTTGCAGCTAAAGTATCAAGGAAAAATATTTAAACAATCTTATCCAATTTTCAAACTATTTAGACCTAGAAATTTAGTAGAAATCACCGTAAATACAAAATATTTGAATATTATATTTAAATTTATTATTTACAAAATCTACAATATTCTAGAATTTTATAATTTCAGCGATACGTAAACGAACACTTTCAAGTTATCTTATTTTTTGCGGGTTAAAAACTACACGATTACAAGTTACGTACTCCTGTACGTACGGCCAAACAACTTTTTTTCCAACTTTGATAAGAATACAACAAAGGAATGATTACTTGACGCCATTTTCGAATCTTGTCAGTGCCTGTCTTTTGTTCATTCGAATTTTCGTCGTCGAGATGTTAACACCGTTTCGAAAATCGGTCGTGAAATCGGTTTTGTTTAATTTAATAATAAATTCTCGCGACTTTTAAAACAAAGTGGCGCGTATTTTGATGCCCCCGTTGAAGTGCTACCGTTTCTAAAATTCAATAATTCACGCATTTTTTAAAACAAAGTGCCTCGTATTTTGTTAAACGTTGAAGTGTTTCGTTTACAAAATTTAATAATAAATTAACGCGGTTTCTAAAACAAAGTGTTGGTGTTACCGTTTTGAAAATTTAAAAATAAATTTACGTACGTGTTTAAAACAAAGTGTTGGTGTTAGTGCTTCTGTTGGTGCCAACCAGGACGAAGGAGTGGGCAGTAAGTCATCCCTTGGAGTTGGGCGATAAGAAGTCAACGAAAGGGTAAGTTGAAATATTTGAACAATCGTAATTAATAATGAAATTGAACAAAAAACTCTAATCAAAAATGAGTTTTCTATTCTATTTCGTTAATAATTTAATCCCATATTTGTGTCTTGGTTTATAAATTTAATCATAATTAAAATAATTTTTCAAGTTAGATAATTTTTCAATTACTAACAGTTTTTTTTTTCTGTTTTATTACAGTAGGTCCGAACAGCGAGGGACAGGAGGCGTTGTAGCAGAGGGGTAAGTACTTTTTTGATTTACATCGCGATCGTTCCAAGTCGGAATATCCCAAAATGAAAACGGAATAGAAAATAACTTCGGTTCGGTTCGGTTCGGTAAATGAACAATACGCGATTGTAGATATAGGGAACGCGCATTAGGAACTTGTTAGGTACTTGTTAGGGCACTTGTTAGGCACCTGTTAGGTACTTGTTAGGTACATCAACGTATAACCCCCCATTATTACTGCTGGATTTTGTAGGCCTTATGAACAACGATTTCCCTGATTATAAAAGGAATCTTCATCGTCTCCGTCTTTTGGATACTGGTCTACATTTGGTTCTTCAACAAAATGGTAAATATGTAATATCTTTTCAGGTAACTTTTTGAATGTATTAAACATTTTTTTCAGAACGTTTATGCATTGTATTTTGTATGCATTGTGTTTATAACAAAAATTTGTTTCTTATGTTTCAGAGTTTCAGGTTGACTTCGAAGGTCATCAGCTTCAATCCCTTAAAATTTCCAATTGTCCTTCCCCGGGGAATGGCCATTCCTTTTGCATGAAACTTACTAACTCAGTTGGGTGGGTTAATGTTGTGTTGTTTTGTGTTTGTCTGTTAGTTTATAGGTATTGGTATTGATAGTTTTGGATATATCCACCGCTGCAGATTCAGTTGTCGCGATTATCCAAGCATTGACTCCTTCATATGACTGTGCAGTTTGTGGTGTAGTTTTTTCGCTAGTCGCTCTAATAATGCTCAAATATTTTCACGGGTTGTGCGGTATTCGGAGCGAGAGATTGCGATAGGTAATTCGCATATCGTGAGGATGTCTAACGCATATATCTTTGCTGATTGTTTGAGGTTATTGTTGTGACAATGATGCATTGACCACATCACTTCCTGTGCAATGGTATGACGGTGACAATAGCTTCGTAAGTAATCAATTTTTGCTTTATTTCAGATAATCACTTAGCGATTATCCAAGCATTGACTCCGTCGTATGATTGTGCAGTTTGTGGTGTGGTCTTTTTGCTAGTCGCTCTAATAATGCTCAAATATTTTCACGGATTGTGCGGTTTTCGGAGCGAGAGATTGCGATAGGTAATTCGCATATCGTGAGGATGTCTACCGCATATATCTTTGCTGATTGTTTGAGGTTATTATTGTGACAATGATGCATAGACTACATCACTTCCTGTGCAATGATATGACGGTGACAATAGCTTCGTAAGTAATCAATTTTTGCTTTATTTCAGATCACTATCACTTCGCGGTTATCCAAGCATTGACTCCTTCATATGACTGTGCAGTTTGTGGTGTGGTCTTCTTGCTAGTCGCTCTAATAATGCTCAAATATTTTCACGGATTGTGCGGTTTTCGGAGCGAGAGATTGCGATAGGTAATTCGCATATCGTGAGGATGTCTAACGCATATATCTTTGCTGATTGTTTGAGGTTATTGTTGTGACAATGATGCATTGACCACATCACTTCCTGTGCAATGGTATGACGGTGACAATAGCCTCGTAAGTAATCAATTTTTGCTTTATTTCAGATCACTATCACTTCGCGATTTTCCAAGCATTGACTCCTTCATATGACTGTGCAGTTTGTGGTGTGGTCTTCTTGCTAGTCGCTCTAATAATGCTCAAATATTTTCACGGATTGTGCGGTTTTCGGAGCGAGAGATTGCGATAGGTAATTCGCATATCGTGAGGATGTCTACCGCATATATCTTTGCTGATTGTTTGAGGTTATTATTGTGACAATGATGCATTGACCACATCACTTCCTGTGCAATGGTATGACGGTGACAATAGCCTCGTAAGTAATCAATTTTTGCTTTATTTCAGATCACTATCACTTCGCGATTTTCCAAGCATTGACTCCTTCATATGACTGTGCAGTTTGTGGTGTGGTCTTCTTGCTAGTCGCTCTAATAATGCTCAAATATTTTCACGGATTGTGCGGTTTTCGGAGCGAGAGATTGCGATAGGTAATTCGCATATCGTGAGGATGTCTAACGCATATATCTTTGCTGATTGTTTGAGGTTATTGTTGTGACAATGATGCATTGACCACATCACTTCCTGTGCAATGGTATGACGGTGACAATAGCCTCGTAAGTAATCAATTTTTGCTTTATTTCAGATCACTATCACTTCGCGATTTTCCAAGCATTGACTCCTTCATATGACTGTGCAGTTTGTGGTGTGGTCTTCTTGCTAGTCGCTCTAATAATGCTCAAATATTTTCACGGGTTGTGCGGTTTTCGGAGCGAGAGATTGCGATAGGTAATTCGCATATCGTGAGGATGTCTACCGCATATATCTTTGCTGATTGTTTGAGGTTATTATTGTGACAATGATGCATAGACTACATCACTTCCTGTGCAATGATATGACGGTGACAATAGCTTCGTAAGTAATCAATTTTTGCTTTATTTCAGATCACTATCACTTCGCGGTTATCCAAGCATTGACTCCTTCATATGACTGTGCAGTTTGTGGTGTGGTCTTCTTGCTAGTCGCTCTAATAATGCTCAAATATTTTCACGGATTGTGCGGTTTTCGGAGCGAGAGATTGCGATAGGTAATTCGCATATCGTGAGGATGTCTAACGCATATATCTTTGCTGATTGTTTGAGGTTATTGTTGTGACAATGATGCATTGACCACATCACTTCCTGTGCAATGGTATGACGGTGACAATAGCCTCGTAAGTAATCAATTTTTGCTTTATTTCAGATCACTATCACTTCGCGATTTTCCAAGCATTGACTCCTTCATATGACTGTGCAGTTTGTGGTGTGGTCTTCTTGCTAGTCGCTCTAATAATGCTCAAATATTTTCACGGATTGTGCGGTTTTCGGAGCGAGAGATTGCGATAGGTAATTCGCATATCGTGAGGATGTCTACCGCATATATCTTTGCTGATTGTTTGAGGTTATTATTGTGACAATGATGCATAGACTACATCACTTCCTGTGCAATGATATGACGGTGACAATAGCTTCGTAAGTAATCAATTTTTGCTTTATTTCAGATCACTATCACTTCGCGGTTATCCAAGCATTGACTCCTTCATATGACTGTGCAGTTTGTGGTGTGGTCTTTTTGCTAGTCGCTCTAATAATGCTCAAATATTTTCACGGGTTGTGCGGTTTTCGGAGCGAGAGATTGCGATAGGTAATTCGCATATCGTGAGGATGTCTACCGCATATATCTTTGCTGATTGTTTGAGGTTATTATTGTGACAATGATGCATAGACTACATCACTTCCTGTGCAATGATATGACGGTGACAATAGCTTCGTAAGTAATCAATTTTTATTTTGTTTCAAATAATTATTAAGTAGCATGGATATATCCAATACTATAGTGGATTAGGCCTACAGGGGATACCACTATAAAAAAAAACGCACCGTGTGCTTTACCTCACAGGTGGTGTGGAAAGAAGCACATTTATTAGGTACTTTTCTATTCAACAATTGTAAATTTACAGAAAAATCATGGAGATTTGAAAAGATGATTTTGCATTATAAACTTTATTGAAAAATAGGTCTTTATTAAATTGCAGGTGATTTTCAGCTGAGATTAATTTTCTATAAGCAACCACAAAAACTGCAAGCAACCAACTGCCAAAATTTCCCCATATGAGGACCAAATTGGTATTATACAAGTAAGGGAGATGCGTACTCTAGTACCTCATTGAGTTTACAATTTCCATAACCTCAAATTTTTATGACAAAAATTTTATTTTCGAAAAATTCGCTACTACTGAATTCTGATTTACCAAAAAAGGAAAAATTTAGGATTTTCATCAAAGGAAAATGTATGAAAGTGTGTCCTAAAGATGAAATGAAAATATAAGATTGAGGTTATGTTTACTTGCCTCCAAAAATAAACAAATTTATTTTCAAGAATAGGCGGTAAAATGAGAATTTATTGCATGTATTAGAAATTGTACCAGCTGCTGAACATAATCGTCTGCTGCTACGAAGTCGTGGATTAATGAAAATAACTTACGACCACCTGAAATCCTACCAAAAACAATCAGCTACTTGTTAATAATAACATTGAATATTATTTTTTAAAGTAGTTTTCCTATTATTAAGTTTCAAATCGGTATATCAATCAATTTCCTGTAATTTTTCAAAAATTATTATAGAAATTAAAACAGTAATAAAACTTAAAAATATGCATTTATTTAAAAAATTCGATATAAATTAGGCATAAAATTAATTACTGATAAGTCCCAGATAATCATCCATTAATGTACCAATAGCAAACTATAATAATAAATAGCAATTTAATTAAAAAAATGGATTTTTATTTTAAACTTACAATTCCTGTGGCATCCACCCTTGTTCCAACAATTTTCAATCGAATCTCACCCTCTGCATGAATCACAACATCCTCATCTTTAGTTTTATAACACTGTGGATTAACATTAGGACAAAATTCCATTTCAGCCGGTATAGACTACAATTATCAAAACATAAATTAGATAACAACACCATAATAAACTTTTAATTTACATGATGTGAAATAAAACATGACAATGGACCAATTTCAGCAAACATCCCCACTTTATTCACTTGTCGTACAACAGCATCCAATACTTCGCCCTTAAACGGTCGGAACACAATTGCTTTATATTTTACGGGGTAGACAACGAATCCTTGACCGGGTAAAATAAGACCGGCGCCGATACTATCGATTGTTGTTACAGCAATCACAAAACCATACCTAGATAAAAAATCGCCTTTTATTTATTTATTTTTTTAAGTTTTAAGGGATAATACAACATACTTTCCGGTACAAGTACCCTCTACTTCTGTATACAGTTTAGCTTTCACCTTTTCTTGTAATTGTGGCCCGAAATATTGCGGGTGTAACAGAATTTCATGCTCTAAAGAGATCTACAACAAATTTCTATTAATTAACTTTACCTAATTGTAAATTTAATTAAAAAATTACATGGTAAAACATGATTTTCAAGCTTATTTATTTATATTTTGAACTCACAAATTTGTGGTTATGTTGAATCAGTGTTGCCACAATTTTTTCTTTAGATTTCAAGTAATTATAAAATTATACTTTTAAATTATAAAACTACTAGAAAAATTGAAAAATAGCTAAATTTATTTACAGTTTGCATCTTTTTTACTAAAATTTTATTAACTTACAAAATTTATAACAACTGCTGTATATACAAGATTATAAACAAGGGTGTAAATTTGGTTGCATAAATCCGTGTCATATAAATTTATTTCAATAATTTGAATAATTATAATATTACCCTAATATACTCCCATCTTTAATTAAATCTTCTTGACTTATCAATCCTAATGAGCATGCTAAGACTAAAGCAGCACCTTGTTCTGCAAATCGTTTATTTTTTTCCCAATACGATGAACTGTACCTCTTCCCTTGAAATGTAGCAATAGCACGGAATAATTTATCTTGATTGATTGTTTCATATTTCGGTAAATCTAATTTATGTTTACCACAATATGCAATTAATTTCGATTTTGGTAAATCCGGATCTTCAGGATAATTAACTCGAATAAAGGCACATTTCATCTCAATTATATCATCATCTAAATCAGTCTTTAAACGTTTCGGTTGTTGGCTGAACATATCTGGTGTTACTTCTCTACGTCCTAATAAACCTTTTGAATAGTATTCTAATTGTTTTTGACGACAATAATCACCTAAATTCCAAATTGCACTAGAAATTAATCAGAAATAAATCGTTGAGAATTTGCTAGAGTTAACAGTTTGTTTACCAAATTTGCTCTAGAGTTTGGCATTCTAAAAATCGTTTACCTCTTGGTGTTTCCTGCAATTCTTTCAACATATTTTGAACACAATATTTTGTATTACTTGGTGAATTATCATAATCAACGGCATATTTTAAATAATCGACAATTACATCGTCCAATTCGAAAAGTCCTTGTTGACGGAATATCGAACAATTACCTTCAGCAGCTCTAGCTAACATAACACTAGAAACACCACAATCATTGCGAAATTTAATAATATCACTGTATTTTTCAATTTCACGAGAACCTCCACTAAAAATTCACAACTCATTAATTTATTTGAAAATAATTCGAATGAAAACAAACTTTGCTATAACTGGTATTGATAAATTTTCTGCAATTGTACGGATTGTGCTATTACGATTCGAATGTTGCGGACGTTCGGCTTTCGTCCGGCCATGCACAGCAATTGCTGCAATACCAGTTGATGCTAATTCTTTTACTAATTTCAACGTATCTTCAACGCTCTCAAAAACGCGTATTTTACAAGTTATTGGAATTTTAACGTTTTCCACCAACGTTTTTAATATCGATTTCGCTTTTTCTGGTTGGGTTAATAGAGCAGCACCCATGCCACCTTTCAAAGAAAACTCTTTCGGACAACCCATATTGATATCAATTCCTGCTACATCATTTTCTCTATAATTTATATTCCAATTAATAACTTTAATTTATGGATTGTTTGATAATTACATCATTTTGGCAACTTTTAGTGCACGATTCGTATCACACGTGCCTAATTGGACGACTACACGATTCTTCTCTTTGTTGCACGTCCGGAAAACCACACTACCATCGGATTTATCGATAAAATCAACAGTACCTAGAACATCTGAGCAAATCAATAGATGAATTCTATACGGAAATATATGGGAATTCTCACCATTTTCACGACGACAAGATTTTAGAAATTTCCAATCGATTAATTCTTCGCTATAAACAATATCAGCACCATAATCTAAAGCTAATAGGCGCATTGGTAATGTACCAACACGTACCATTGGTGCTAAAATAATCTTATTATCATATTTTAAAGAAGTCTTCGTCATTTCTTTAGTGAAAACAAAAAAGTTACAATTTCAAATGGACACATGAACATGACAGTTATAATTGAGGTTAGAAACGATCAGTTTAAGTTGGTAGTCGTGATATCACCAAATTAGTGCCGTCCGCAATTTTCAATATTGCAAGTAGAAAAAATTAAAAATAGTTTTAAGACATAAATAATTATGGTATAATGTTAATTATACGTTTTTTATTTGAGTATTTTATTTTTTGAAAAATGCAAAAAACTTGGAATTGTTTTTGGATTTTTTTCTAGAATTGTATATCCCGCCATTGTAGTGGGCGGAGTACTTTATTGTCAAAATGTCAATTAGTTTTGTTTACTTTCTTTTTTAATTGGAATAATTGTAGTTGATTATCGTAAATCAGTTGGTTTTATTTCGATAAATGATTAATAAATATTTAATTATCGATAATTTTGATAGTTTCAATTAATTAAATGTAGAGATGTAGAATATATGGCAACATTGTAATGTTTATTTTAGTTTTTTGAAACACTAGATAGCTGTGCATACTATTTTATTGTATATGTCCATTTTTACAGAGAAAATAAAATGACAAATATATAATTCTATAATGTCGAACTTTTAATTTGTTTGTTGTAAAAATTTATGTTAAAATTCTAGTGAAAATCTCAATAAATTAAAATACACTAAATAAATGTCATCTCATAGTTATACAACAGCACTGTCACATCTGGTATTAGCCGGGACAAGTGTAACATGTTTATTATTGTATTACAAAGAGTACAAGAAATGGAATTATGGACATACATCGTTCACTATATTGTCTGTCAATTCGATACTTGGTCTATGGAAATGGGGTATTTCAAAAAATATATTCACAAATAAGTATCTAAAGTTTTAAATTTCCGTAGGTAATCCGGATTACGGTTCGAAAATAGATGGTGTATATTCTTTGTCATCACATTTACAACAACTAACTGTATTACCGTTTATAACAACGCAAATGTATCGCGATTATGGTTACCAGAAGGAATTAATCTATCTTCATGCTATCTGTTCATTTTTACCGATTCTTATGTATCTAATGAAAGCTACCAATAATGAATTAAATGAAGCATTATTAATAGTCTATGGTGTTTCATTGGGAACAGTATCGTTCCTTGAAGAGAATTATTGGGGTATTGCTGCTGCTGTCTCCTATGGTATGTCGTTCTTTTGGACACTTCAAGGTGAAGATATGTTTGAAATGCCAGCAGGCGATTTCTTCAATTATGCCATGTGCTTTTTTACATTTTTCTCGTACAAAGCTTTGCTAGAGTAATTTTTTTCTACAGAAAAAAAAAACATAATGAAAGATCTATTTTTTGACGATGATATTTGACCAATTTTTATATTCGTATAAAAATAACTGCCGCTTTATCATAAAAGAAAACAATTGCATATCATTATCATTCGACTATATTTTTATAACGCATTTTAAATTAATTATAAAGTAATTGTAATGGTTGTGTGTGGTATTGCATCAATTTGTTGAATTTTATTAAAAATTACGCATTTTACAACTATTTCTACAATTCTTTAAAGAAACCTAATCCGTAATTAAAGAAACTAACGATAGATGGTGTCTGTATATTGATCACGATCCATAATTTTTCAGCAATTTCAAATTTCAGTACATAGAAATAACATGAAGAATATTGATCACTGAATTCATCCTCAATTGCTCTAATTTTTGTATATTTCAGCAATAACTGACAACAATTATCTTATCTGGTAAATAAATCTCAATTTCTAAAAATCTCAACATTTCTGATCCTGTAATCATTTGATATGACTGTACAAGTTTAGTGATTTGACAATAGAAAAAAAACCGAAAGAAATTTATATCGAATCCATGATGATGATGTTGATGATTATTATTAAAGATCTCCCCTATTTTCGCCCCAAACACACACTCACTCATTGGTGCTTTTAATATGAAACAGTGATTCTTCTATCCAATCATAATACAAGCTTTCAAGAGGGGACTTATCTATTTAGATTGTACTAACAAACATAATCTGATACAATGAAAGGATATGTCTGGTATGACTGACATATCATTATGTTGATGTCATAATAGTAGAAAATGTTATAAATAAATCTGAGAGAAGGGGATAAACCATTTACATAACAATACTTGCAGAAATATCAGACTTTACCAAATTTTCTGTACTTTATGCTAAATTAAATACAATACTTACGTCTACTCTTCTGAATTATATTCAATTTTATTGCTAATAAAGCAAATAATTAACGTATTAATAGTCATGAAGCTCATTACGACACAACTTTTCATTACGCAATAATTGTAGCTTATTTGGCTACATGTTCAGGTACTTTTGCCTATGTCAGGGTTGAATATTCAATAAATATGAGTTTTTAATAACGATATATTCAAATAGAGAAATTCAATGTTAAATTTTGAATGGTATGCGGAATAATATTATTAGAATTTGTAAATATCTGAAAATAAATAGAAAAATGGTGGTATGCTGATTTATCGTGTGACGGTAATTGATGATAGTTTGTTTAAATGCATTCCTTAATGTTTTAGAGAGTTATTTATTACCAAAATAATTCCGTAACTGTTCTTTTTAAGCTCAATTTTTGATTTTCATTAAAAAATAAACAATTTGAAGCGCCCGTTAATGTGGCTTTACTTCTATTAATTTATTGATGAGGCTAAATAAAATTAGTTGACTTTTTCGATAGATGTTAAACAGCTAAAAATTATCTATTAATATCCGACCAGTTTCCTTTCTTAGAAGAACACATTTCACTAGTACTGATTATTTAAACGAAATGAGAAACAATAAAATTAACGTCTCACGTAGATTCCTAATTATTTATACAGTAGATCGATAATAAATAATACAGTCATTGAATTTGAATATAAGGACACTTGAAGGATCTTTAAAATCATAAAACTTTAGTAATGATAATCAAAAATGGACAATTCCGCTTACAGAATTTATAATTTTCATACTACTGAAAATATATCAAATCTTAAAGATTAAAGAAGTGTCATAACAGAAACAGAATCGGCAACGGATTTTCTAAGAATGTGAAAAATAAAACAAATAATGTTCTACAATTGTCTTCTATAATTCAAAATTCAACCGGCATTTTCCAAAACAAAAACGCCCTTAGATTGTCCTTAAAGTGCGCCTTCTAATGCCACTTACAATTAGGTATTTATTGTTATATCTCATCGAACAAGGGAGATATCAATTATTAAAAATTGTAATTTTTCCGAAATCGTATCGAAGAAGAAAAAATTTAATGTGGGCGCTCCAGTTTTTATCAATTTTCCAAAAAACTAACTAATCCATTAGAAAATTTCTTGAGGATTCGAGAAGCTTTGTCAACTTGTAAAAATCGATAATATTGGTTAAATGATAGGGGAAAATATTAAAAAAAATAAGATAAGTCACGTACTACAAGTTTTCCCTCTGCAACTCAATGTTTAATTGGAATTTTTGAAAATACTCTTTAGAAGATATCGTCAAACATATCCATGATTAAATATTGGCGATTTGCGGACACCGCATTGCAAAAGTTTCAATAATTTCCGTTACGTATATCCGTTGTAAAACGAGTGGAAATAGGAGCAAAAACAGAGCTTCCAAGTTTTGCGGAGGTTCCGCAGTTGCGAAAGCATAAAACAAAGATCGGGAGTAGAAATAGAAATATTTACCGAAAAAAAAAGGATTCGACCCTATGAGTAAAGTTTCATTGTAATTTTAAACTGTACAGGGTGTACAACATTATGATTTCGTAAGCGTAGGTCAACTTCTTATTTCAACTCTGTAATCTGCATTACCGACAATCAGTTGAAAGAAGAGTATGTCGGTAATGCAGATCATTTGTTGCTTAAATAATGTACACCCTGTATAACTATTCTATTTCGATTAATTAGTCGCAAATGGAAGAGTTATTCTATGTTTTTCACTCTGAACTCAATGAAATGATAACGTCTATGTGAATTTTGGTTTACCTTCAATAATTGAAGACGATTAGAGTTGAAAATGGTGTTGTGATTCAATTTATTGTGATAGGTGATTTTTAATATTCTTTCTTTTAAAGGGTGGAATTTAATTTATTATTTATTCAGTTATTTACTTGAATCTACTAATAGGTAAGATACGTTAATTTTAAAAAAGAATGTGTTCCAAATAATGAACGCTTATTTGTTGAGCTTCCATTTTGAAGATAATTAAATAGACTTAGACTAATTCAAGTTTTTATCCATGTTATAGAAAATTGTTTTATTTTCAATCGAATAGAATTAATTTTTAATTGAATGAAAATTAAGTGTATTGTCTATTTTCGATTTTTATCAAGTTCTGCCCAAGTCGATGCTTCTACAAATTTATAATAAATACAATCTAAACGAAATTGTTAATAGAAATATATTTATTAGGCATTTAAGTAACGTAATTTTACTGTTCTTTTAAACTTTCCCCAATCTTTTGCACTTATATTTCTGGAAATTTTGCTTAAAATTATAAGGAAACTAGTTATTTAAATACTTCTAATCCGGAAGCGGGAGTTTTGTAAGAAAATATTTATTCACTGTTTGAATTTTAATCTTTACAACCAGTTTGGAGATAAATTTCAATTTAAACAATTCGGAAACAGTAATGGAGACGTCCTTTTACCGTTACCTGCAAATTTCTTAAAATTTCTTTCGAATCTTATAAAATTTTGTAAGCCGGAAGTGGCATATTTGCAAAACAATTCAACACATTTTACAATTTAGAAACAAACGAACAATACGATGTGGGCTTGAAATTTTCCGAATAATTTACTTATATTGCTTTAAAAATTGAATTTAGATACTTTCGTTTTGTAAAATATTGTTGAATAAAACTTTGAAATGTGGTAAACCGGACACCCTTTGAAATATCTCCGGTTTGACACGTTTTACTGTCGAATTACGGCAATAGAATTGACAATTTCTCGACGAAAGTGTAATAAAAATCTATTTGATTGATTTGAGCCATAATTCATGCTGTTAACAACAATTTCCAAGGAAAACAGGTCAGAATTTCATTTTGTACCGACGAATAAGTATCTATAGATAACTAAATAGAAAATAAACAAATAAAGAAATAAGATCAACAAAATAATAATGGTAGAAAATCCCCTTTTGAGGAGCATAAAGCAGATGTATGCAAACAATGAGATTATAAGATAAATCTCATAAAGCATAGAAACTACTTTACTTTCATAGGTTCACCGCCCCTTAATGAAACGTGTAAAGTGAAATAAAAAGCAAGTGGGAACGTGATAGAGTGAGATGTTTTATCGTATCGTTTTACTGCCAGCCTATACAGTGTGTTGTGTTGAATTCTATTTTCTACCAGGGGAATGAAGACTAGTCGATACATTTAGGGAGGACAAACAAGCAATGTTCATTGGTTGTCGTTCTTACAACAAACTCCACCTATTTTCAGGTTGGTTCGCCTCGTATCATACCCGAGACCAGTCAGCATCCTTTCAGTATCAATATCGCTGTTGTTTGGTGTGCATCCGCCACTTTGCCCTATAAAGCGGTCGATTAAATTACGATTAATTAGTGCGTTTTAAATTCAAACGAAAGACACGTCTGTGACGGGTTAAATTCGATAAATTTCTGGTAAATTAATTGACGAACACTGGGGACAAAATGCATTCAATGAACGATCCAGCATCAGCTCTGGCTGGCATGTTACCATTCGATTCGATAGGCCTTTACGAACAACCGAAACCTAGGTTTATATTTAAAATGCCAAGAGTCGTACCGGATCAAAAGGCCAAATTTGAATCGGATGAACTGTTCAGGAGACTCAGTCGGGAAAGCGAGGTCAGTACGACTTTTTTCTGTAGCATTTCAAAATTTCCACCCATTTTTTTATTAACTTCACCAGTGGTAGACCACATTGCGTGTTTTGCTGCCTTGAAACCAACCACGTTGTATATTACGGCCTTTTAAATCGCAAATTTGTGAATTTGGCGCGACTCATTCACTACTACCGTTTACAAAATTCTTTTAATAGAAAGAGTTACGATTAAGATATCAATTGAGTTGTTTTTTGGGGGCTTTATTAGAGCGAAACGTATGTATTGATAATGTATAGGAACCAAGAATTTATTATAAAAACTCGATTAAATTAGTTTTTCCATGATGACTTGTTAGAAATATTTGTGCCATTAGCATTTTTTAATGGAGCGTAGAATTTTTCGATTACCTTTAGAATTGTTTATGATTGAAATAATTTACAATAATACCAATGATCAGGTCGAGGCCCAGTTTTAATTTCTTTTTGAGCAACAATCGATGTGTAAAGTGGGAATTTGTATTTTAAGTAAAAGTAAAAGTACAACTGATAGCGTCATACAAATTCGAAATGTACAACAAAACAACCCCTAATGAAGTGTGAAACTATCATCTTTAGAACAACATCCTAATTGTAATTTAAACGGAATTCATTGTGTACAATTTAACGAGAACAATTTAAAATCGAGTCTCAATTTTTGGAAATTCTGTTGCAACATCAGCATTTCTAGAATCATTTCGACAATAATTTTAGAAATTCACTCACCTTGAAACACAGATTTTTATTTTATTATCATCTTCTTTAGCACAGTTTAGTAGTGGCTTTAAAGGTTGTTATTTAAAGCTTCTTTTGGCATCTTTTTGTATTAAAAATTAGGGCTTAACTGTATTTCCGAATTTACAATTATTACTTCAACTTAGAGGCCAAATAACTCTCCTCAACTTACAATTAGTGATTACTACACCCGGTATAAAATTGACGTATGTAAAATTTATTCAAAACAGTTCTTCAAATTAAATCGAAAGAGGAAGATTACTAAAACAACAATAGGGAAATTTTTTATTTAAAAATAAATGGGAAAGTCCATTTCCAGCTTCTGCGAATCGCACTTTATGTGTGTCAATTTTTCAAGAACACTTATCATTGTAATAAATCGAATTATATTCATTTTAATTTATTTCACTAATAAAATATGTAATTTAATGATAAAATAATTATTATTCACAATTCGTACGTTTGTAAAATTCCCAATTAACAATTTCGCCGAAATAGAAAAATGTCATGTTTTCTTTCTATTGTTGTTGAATTATTTAACATCATCATCTCTACATTACGATGATGATGAGTAAACGAGCCTTGTAATCGTTTAAATAAAAGATAATCTAATATGTAGATCTAGTAGAATGATGAATAATTTCAGAGAAATCGAAAAACTAGTCGCTGTCTTTCGTCTTTTACAGATTGAAGATTGACTCAGAAAGATCACACACAAACCGGACATGTAACAAATTCCTCATGACTGTTTCATAATAACAATAATATTAATGCTAATAAAAATCCATATTTCTTTATTTGGCATATTTTTTAATTATTTTTTATTAATTTATTTATGGAAATTCATTGGCGACAATTAGTAATGACGCACGAAAATCTAGGAATTCCTTACTAGAAACGAACGCACATATGCTAAATTTTTACGTAATAATCCTCATCCAAACTGATCGACGATAATTGAATTCATTCGTAAAACAGATGACGTCAATTTCCGGTTTGCAAATTCTTATTTCTTGTAAATAATGGGGATTTATTTATTTATTTCTTTTTTTTTTTGGAACATCAGCAATTTGTTATTATTATATTCTAGGTGTTTTGTTGTTTTTCTTAGGTTCGATACACGGGCTATCGAGATCGACCACAAGAGGAGCGTCAAGTACGTTTCCAAAATGCCTGCCGGGAAGGCCACACCGAGATTGCGTTCGCTGCAACCGGTACTAATCTACAATTGGTATTTACACCGCCAACAACCGGATATATGCCGGAGAAAGAGTGCGATTTTGAAAAGGAACAAGGCAAAGTAAGTCGTATTTTCTCTTGGGATCATTCTAGAAACCGTTCGGTTTCCAAAATGGCGAATATCGACGTCCATCCGGTGCGCCAACCAATCACAGTTGAGCGTCGTCGGTCTTTATTGATCGTCGAGTAGAGTCATCCGCCATATTTTCAACGCCGTTCAGCTACAGTACAAACCAAAAGATTCCATAAAAACTTGCTATTATCGAAAAATTCGATTTTCTCTTGATTACAATACGAATTTCACACAATAAAATGGATTTGTTGAATGTAACAAGCGTGACTTTACGTCAATTGTTACAGATTAGTAAATGAGGGGGTGGGTTTTGTCATTTAAAAATTTATTGCCTTCAGCTGGACAACGCACAACAAACGTTAATATTCGGTAATAATTTTACAAAGAGAAATACAAAATAAAGAGGCGATTCTTTTAGTTTTTTCGGTTGCGTGTGAAAAGCTCGCCACGCGAACAACATATGGAGAAGCCTCAAAGTCTTCTTCATTTTGTGTTCCTTTTTCTTTTCAAAGTATTTTATTCACCCTCAAGTATTTCGTATTTTATTTGTCTTGAGTAATAATAATAAGGAGAGCTTCGCACGCGTCTTTTGTGCTCGTTTAATTAGGCCTTCAGTTTTGATCGACCGACCGTGTAAAGACCGTAAACAATTAGAATGCCGTTCTCCTCCTATAATTAACGTGAGCTTTCATTTATGACTATTAAACAGTTCTTTCATCGTTTTTTTCCCTCTCAAACCCTCTATGATACGTTTTTAATTCGTATTTAACGAAGAGATCCAACCGGAAATGGGAAATTTTTCGATATTTGTGTCACATATGTGGTGGTCAACCTGTTTCGTAAATATTCCATCGATTCTCGTTTATTTATTTATTTAAATAAAATAAAAGAAAAGAAAATAGAAATAAAGGACAATTGGACGCGTGTCGTGTTGACGGATAAATAAAAAGCTCGCGTTCTCTTTAACAAGAAGGACGCATAGGGAGCAAAAGTTCACGTTAATTGACAGGAAAATGAATCTCAACGTCGTCCATAGCGTTAACTAGCACGCGCCTATCAATTGTGCGGGTGGTGGTAGTGGAATAAAACAAAAAACAATCTCTTTTGTCTTCATTAATTAAATAATAGGCATTGTTTTACTGCTTATTTCGCTTGCCTGGGGCTTAATTGTAGTTGATTTATTCACAGGATTCGCTACGACAGCGTCATGATGTTTTCCTAACAAATAGAAAAAGAAAAGTAAAGAAATAAAATATAATCAAGTAGAACATGAACACAGAATGTCCTGGCGTGATGTCAAGTCATTTGTCATCGCCCAGTTTACAAGGGGCATTTTATTAAACAAACCCTTTATGTTTTACTGTTGTTGTCAAGTTTGATCTAGGGGCATCACCTGGCGGAACATCAATTTAACAAAAAAGGGATGCTAGTTTAATATCTGAGTAATTTGTCATAGACTCTATTAAAATTGTTAGATAGGGGGTGGACGATTACTTATTAACAAACTAAAACAATCAGATTCTTTCGGGGTAGAAACTAGGTGATATTTGTATAATTGTTTAGAAAGAAAGTAAAACAGCTGTTTAGGATATTCTGTAATATAATAGGGCCCAGCACGAGCTGAAACAGTTGAATTTCTCAACTATAGAGATAATTTGTTGTGTTACACGACCTTTTACACTAATTCTTGAAATTCTAAAGGGCGGACTTGTGCTAATGTTTGCATTTCCCGGTTCGTTTACTAAACGATCTCAATGATAAATGGCATTGTCATTAACAATAATTCAGTTCTGTATTTAACACAGGAAGTTGGCGTTGAAAGAACAAAACTATTTTTGGACGTTATTGCATTGTTGATTTTTCGGCAATTTCCACAAAATTACTATAACAGACCGTCGCATCTAACATCTGTTTCCAAATAAAATCAATGTTATTATGGCTGATAATAATTAGAACGTTGTTGGTAATTATAAACGAAGATTTGGGGCGGTTTAACGCGATTTCGTTGCCGCTCCACTGCCGAACACGACGAAAAAGAAGACTTTTTAATTTATATCTTCGGGCATAAAGAGCTTTTGTCGCCAGTTGTATAGCGAGAATTTATAACCAGACCAATTTATTTTTAAAAACAGTTGTAAATCTCCCAGATGTATTGTTTTGTTCGACAGAAATTGGACGAAGGTGCGCTCGTGCCCCTTGAAATATCCCCAAGATTAACAAAACTGCAACTAAATATCGTGAGTTAATCAATTTTGTCGTCTTCTATAACGGAGACGTATTTCAAGATATGAAAATCTGTTTTTTTGTCCAACTTCTTTCCGATATAGATAGGCAATATCAAGATCAGTTTTCAGCGGTTTTCCGCTTCCTTCGTGGCTACCAATCGTGTTATTATAATTACAACAGTATCGATATATCGTTTCATTTATAAATGGATCAGTCATGTGATAAATTCTTATAGATACACGCATTTGTTGGAATTTTTCGAATTGTTCGGTATAAATCTTGTTGGAAGTTGTTGAGTTTTAATAATGCAAAACAAATTCATCGAATAAGGAGGAATGTTCTTTTCGTTTATTGTTATTATTATTATTATGTATAACTCTCGTTCCCTCTATGGGGTGGTCTAAAAATTATGTCCGGGTGTAACAGGCCAAAGCCGGCATGTCACTAACAATTGTTTCCGGCTCGTTGCGTCCATCATTCGATACGCAACCTTATACATATACCTTATATAGGGTGATCGCACAATAATATCTGTTTTCAACAACTCTTGAAGAATTGTTGTATCCATGACTGTTGCTGTTATTGTGTTAAAGATGATTGAACACTTGTTTGGCTTCTTATACAGAACAACAATCTCAAAATGAACATTTTTTTTTTAACGGAAACCTCAACATTTCCTCCACAGTACGTGAATAATTCTCTACACTTGCAATTGATAAGTTTCATTCAGGAAAATCCAAGTTTCTTTGAATTATTTTGTATACAAATTGGTGGTTTTTAATGGCTCTCAATTTCCGATTTCTGCCCCTTTATTTATCTGCTATATTTAGGTATAACATTTTTAATGACATGTTGCCTGAAAAACCACGTCAAAGACCAAAGTTTCTACACTATCGAACGTTCTCAGGCTGTGTGTATGTGTGTAGTCTTTTTGATGGACATCCATCAAACAGTTGTTACAGATGCACATACCCTGTGGGTTTTCCATAACGATGAAGTAGCAGCAGTAATAGACGCCACCATCAGCCGGATGGTCCAATATTATAACAACACTAATAAAGAGCGGTTCTTCAAAGTCCCGGATTGTGTATCATAAACCCTATGTTTATTGTAACACAGCACCATATCGTGCCTTTATAAATAACTGTAAAACGTTTTATAGCCATTCAGGCGCCTTAATTTCAGTCAAAAGTTAGACACCAGCGTTTTCTTCTTCTTCTGCCTTGATTTCATTCATCCATTCATTCACGAAACACGAAAGCCAAAGAAAAAACAATCATTTAAAAACGAAAAAATAAGAATTTTAATTTATTTTTGTGTATCTGCCTATAGTAGAGATCATCATCATCAGCACGTATTTATTTATTATGAAAAACGTACGATGTAATTTGTTGATTTCGCACGTACTTTTACAGAAAGATTGAGTCGTCTGTTTCATGATTGTTTGCGGTTAACTCATCGCATATTGCATTTTAACTCGTGACTCCATCATATCTCTTGTCCATCTTCATTTCTTATTAGTGAGAGGAGTATTCAGGAAAAATTTCACGCCAGTTTCTTGTAATATCGACAACGATTCCCACGTTCCCTAACACAAAAACTTCTACACCTATACTTGGAAGAAAATCGATTCGTTTATGTATAGCTTGGGCGAAAAGCGCAATTGAACCAGCTTCATCCTTTTTATTGACTGCTGAAGCATAAAAATGAGGATTTCTTGTTGATTTTACCCTGTCTTACTTGTAACACTTTTTGTTTTGCTCGATAATAGAGATCCTACAAGATTTTAAGATACTTGTCTAGTAAAAGTGGCAGTACTTTCCTATGTTTTTCAATAGTTCATGTAATGTTGTTGGAAGTTTACTTTTGAATGGGCCACCGAATGCCCACAGTTCGAGTTGATTGAGCAGACCATCTTCGGGTGGTTTCCGAATCGAGAAAACGAAAAAACCGAAAAAACTCACTGATTGGAACGCCGACGAAAAAATTTATTGGTGCGTTAAAGAAAGTTGTCGTTTTCGCAAGATTTCTTAGAAATTCCTCTGTTCTCACGAATTGTGAGCGACACGTTTCGTCTTGACTTTTGTCAAATGACTCTTTGTGGACTAGTTTTACATCGTCGATGTCTCTATTTAGAATCCAGCCGTACAATGGTAGTCTTTTGTTAAATTTCCGTCTCTCTGTACGAACGAAAAGTCCCCAGAACAGGTAGCAGTTTTTTGGTCAAACTGTGATGTTGATTTATTCCAACTATTCATATTTAAATAAAGCTAATAGGAGCGAATTTATAAAGTAACAAAACAATAGTCGACTTTTATATTTTAGTCTTACTGTTACGGTCACTTTTATTTAAACAATACGTGACAAATGGACAACGTATTTAAAATAAAAGGCTTTCAACTAATCGCTAGTAATTTATTTTAACAGGACCATAGTTGAAATGTTTGTTAATGACATAGGGCTGTGTGTATAATTTTTTTTTATTTCCCTTAATAAAGGGTCCATTTAGACAATAAGAGCAAAAAGGGCTCGACACATGTTTTCTATTGTACGCAATACAACAAGAACTGGTTGTATTTTTAATTCTTCGTTGTTTTTTACATTCTCATCTGTCTTTTCGGACAATTTTTTTCGCCAATAAAAACATTTTAACGGCCATCACAAATACACTAAACTTGGCTACAATAACAACAATTTAACCAGTTAAATTTTACGACTATTTAGGGATGAAATTGGGCATAAACCATTCCAAGCGACAGATATTGTTAATTTTTAGTGTGTTATGGTTATGACAGGCTAGATAGTCGAAGGCAGGTTGTTATAATTTCGTTTCCTTAAAAGCTAATTGCCCCGTTTGCTCAATTTTCTTCCAAACTATTTCTACCTGCTTTGATCGAGACCGATTCGTGTGCTACTCGTTCCAAATAGAATCGTAGTAGTGGAGTTAATTTTCAATAATATCGAATTTTTTGCTTGTTATTGTTGTTAGTTACGATTGGATGAAATTAGGCGAGGGATTCGTGAATATGTTCTGCTCAAATTCACGCACCTGATTTCCTAAACGAATATTGTTATTCGATTATAAGTGAAAGGATTGTTGTTTCTTTTTGTGTATTCAGGAAGAAAAAGAAAATAGGAAAAAATAATATCTATCGGCAATAATAAGGATATTGTTGTTCCGTAAAATTTCGACAACAAAAACTTATATACCTCGATTTCAAGTCAAATGGAACATGATTGTTGTAATTACACCAGATTGACTACAACAGTAGTAGTAATAGTAGTATTATTGCTTTATGAATACTATCACGTTCTACCGTCCGTCTTCTCCTAAGGGCATTGATACTTAATTATAAGCAGTACGCTTTATTTGTTATAGTTACAAGAATCAACTCGATCTGATATCAATAGAGAGCGCGAGAAAAAGAATCGAATTTCCAAACCAGTCGGGGGTAGTTCATTTAAAATCGTTTACAAGAAAAAATTTCAACCATTAAAGGGTTGAAACTGCCAAGTCATTTCTAGAGTCATTGTCAACTTCCTGTTTTTCCACCATAATAAGATCAATATTGAATACAGATCAGAATTTGCGCAGATGCTTAATAGTTTTATAATTTTATTAATTTTTTTATTTAAATATTATCTATTAATAATATTCGGTTATAATTCCATTTTCGAATCAATTCTTAATTGGGATTTCCCTTGACAGTGTGTTTTTCTGTTATTCATCAAAGTTATAATCAATTTGGCCTTGATGGGTTTTCTATAGGTCACCTTCTTAAATACAATTTTCTATTGCACTTAGTCAACATTAATTATTTGAATACTAATGTTATTATTGATGTTGTGTTTTTTTATGCTCGTATGATTCATTTTGCATTAAACAATAAAACAAAGCTATCTTGATCAGACATGTCGCACACGCCAAAAATAAAAGAATAATTCTATTATTATAATAATAATAAAAAATATACGGCTATAGTAAATAAACTCACCCTTGACAATGACCTGGACAATTTTGTTATTAACAATAGACGAACGAAAAAAATAAGAAACGCCTCTAATTGTTTAGTTGCATTGATAAATGAAAGTAGCCGTTGGCTATCAAAACCCTCCAAGGGCCGGTTCCTAATATTCTAAACAGCCTATTATAATATTGTAATGGAAAATTCAAGGCGTTACCTGGAATAAATCCGGGATAATTTATACGAAAGGGGGTTGAACCGGTCTGACCAATGGCCGTTTCATTTGCCAGACTATATTCCCCAATTTTGTTGCAATCTTTATTAATATTGACATTTTAAATAATAACAAATCAATTGTTAATAAAAGCCTCCTGCTGTCCCTTTGGCTAGCAACCCTTCCAGATGGCGTCCTGTAAAAATTCGATTATACAATAATTTTTCGCACGCCCTTCTCCAACTTTCTATACAATTGTACATTCGACCTACTGGTGTGAAAAAGGGACGTTCACTTTATTAATTATTCTACAACGAAATTTCAATTTTTTCAGGTCCATATTAAAGCGTCGTTTATTATGAATGGTGTCTGTGTTAGATGGAAGGGCTGGTTGGATTTGGAACGTTTGGATGGTGTTGGATGTTTGGAATATTGTGAAGAACGGGCCGCCCAAGAGGATGCGATATTACGTGAACAAATCGAACGGTATAATCAACGTTTAAGAGAGTTTGAGGATAAATCAAGGGGCTATCACCACCACCATCATCACCACCGGCAGCAGGACAGGCCGGATCAAGATCTTGAGGTACGTGTCGGTGTTGGCGGCGGCGGCGGTCATCTCCAAAGAAATTATATGAAACTTTATTGAGTGATTTAAACATAAATAAACACATACGTATACAAATACGATATTAAGATCTGTAATCTTTTAAAATTTCTTCAATTTTGTTTTTTTATCAATCGATTATCATCGATTATCATAATGGATTAGTGAGAAGTGAATGTGAGTGGAACTCTGTCGTCTCTACATTTGATTTTTTCGATTATTCGCCCCTGTCTGTACTTTTTCTCCTTATTTTCCTTGTAAATATTATTTATAAGTTTCTGTTAAATGTTGATATTCTAGTTACCTAAAAAAATCCTGATTGCAATATGTAAATATGTCATATTTAAGAATAAACAATTTTTAAATTATTTATTTATTGTTTTATTTATTTAACTTTTTATTATTTATTAATTTGATTTCTATTTCAGTTTATTTCCGTTATTGTTATAATTAAAAAAAGAACAATCAACTGAAATGAGTTTACATTTCTAGGTACTACCATCCCCCATTTCTCTTTGTCTCTCATACTGCAATTTAAATCGTTAATGTGTTGCCTTCTAGCAATAGGATTCGATTAGGGAAAATCTGTTTATTCACCATGTCATCTCCCACGCAGATTTCCAGTAGACTATCATCATCATCATCATAATCATCGTCCCCCTATTATTATCAAGTTCTTGTACGTACACATATTGATAGATGCTTAATCCGATTTTCTGGCTGCACCTGTTTATCAATTGTAACAAATAGTGTTGTATTTACTCTCAAAACGGGACTTTTATTTATCGAATTTTCTAGGTAGATGATCATGAATAGTAGTAGAACATCAATGGCGGAATGTCAATATTACATTAGACTATCCATAATTATTTGATCAAAAAAGTGAGTTTTTAGTATTTTAATAAGACCTTTCAAAACGTTCAAATTTTGTCATATTTTTTAGAGCTTTAGAGCTAACAAAATTGGCTTATTTTAAAACAGTTTGATCTCTTTTCTGCTTATATAAGTTGCAATAAAAGGGTGAAATTGATTAATTCTTCTAATGCTTCTAATCCCAATTAAGCCGGTTTAAATAACACCGTACAGTTGCTAAGAAAGACTCTTACCGATCATACTGTTTTCTAATGGTTCTTTATAAAAGTAAACAGTTGTTTAAATTATACCGTCACATCGACGTCGATTAGTTTTGCTAGAATAAAGTAGAATCATTTTTTAACACGAACCCTGCTGAAAAAACTAAAAACTAAAAAAAACTAAGAAATTATATTAAAAAGAACATTCTTTATTTTATTAGTTCAAGTAGGTACTTCTGTTCCTATTTTTGCTGATTTTAAACTAAAATTAAATATTTGAACAATTACTCAAAAATGAGTTTAAATAAAGATAGTAGAAACTGAAGGTTTGGGTTTAGAAATCTTAATAAATCTCCAAATCTTTGTTTATATCCAAGAACAACTGGTTGTTTTGAAAAAACTCACGTTTTTAATGCTTTATTTTCTTATCTTCTAAATATTTCTAATCAAATTCTAAAAGAAAGTAACTAAAAGTATCAAGAATGACTGTATTTTGAAGCTAAGCAGAGTAAATCGTCTTGTTAGACTTCAAATCGGCCATGAAGTGTAATCATTTTGCTTTCTAAACTATTTCTATGAATTTCACAATAATTTGTTAATATAAAAGGCGACTAAAAATCATGAAAGTAAATCACTAAAGTAATAAATCTGAAAGATATACGAGCGGGCTTCTTCACGGTAATTATACACATTTCGGCCCTAAATTAAATGGAACACTCCAATATCTTTTGAATATTGACTTTTAGGGATTTCAGAGAAAATAAAAATAGAAGTAAAGACAAGAATTTGATGGTCTGATCCATACTGCTCGCAGAACAATTTCGTTAGTGATTAATTCATTGAAGCATGAAATTCACGTGCTTTCCGTAGACGTTTTTCATGATGATTATAATTATGGTAACAGATAATATTGGTAAAGACTTGTTCAATGCTCAAACTCATTTCCGTTAAAAAAATAAATAAATTCCCACGATAAAATCACGATCCATGACATAGGTAGAACCTATAAAGCTTGAAAATGTACTACTTTTTATATATTCAACAAAACTACAACAACAACAACAATACAAGAACGTTTTAGTGAAATTTAAATCTCTTAATGACACCTTCTTTGGATCACTTTTTTGCCCTCTTGTGTGCCATCGATCCAAAACGGAGAGATATTGAAAAATGGTTCGAGTCTATACAAGTTTGTAAAACGATCGTAAATGGTCAAGAATATAACAATCGGATCCTTTAAAAGGCCCCCTTTTATTTATTTATTGATTTCTTTATAAATTTATTTAAATTCAATTAAATATTTAATATGCAGAGCGTTTAATTTAAATTTTTGGAGGTTGTTGGACTATTTATAGTGCAATTATTTCAATTATGCACAACCAAAAAAATCACGCATTCTTCTATTTATACATTTTTTTCTTGTGATATGTAGACCCTAATTTCCACGTTACACGGTCCATCTATTTTCTAAAACGTGCTATAAATGGAGAATCGATATAACACTACTATCATACAAATAATACAGGCATTTATTGAGAGTTTTTACACAGGGATTAAATTTCGAATTTTTTTTATCGTGATTTGATCTTGTCACAGTATCAAATACAATAATCCTATTGGCACACGAAAACATGTGACTGTCGGTACTTTGTCCCTATTATTTTTTTGCTCTTCCCTTCTCTTCAATCATCTTCCGCTATTAGAGCCTTTTATTTCCAACAAGAATCCTCGGAAATCAACGACAATTTTTTAATGGGCAACAAGCAAGGGGAACGCTGGGCTTTATGTAAACAATTCACGAACGTTTCCCAAGATATCTTCACAGGTTCTCAAGATTTATACAACAGTCGGTGTCTTTGATTGGATTAAATGACAATAATGAATTTTCAGTAGTAACAAAAAGAATGGATTTTTTTTAAATGAAAGGGGTTGTTTTATTGCACGTCCAGTTATATTTTGATTTCAATTAAACAATTTTATTGGATCAACCCCTATGGAATGCTATTATCAGCCCTAGGGCTTTAGACAATCGTAGAAGGGTAGTAGTAGCGATTGATAAAGCTCCCCATGTTATTAAAGAATCGATTTATTCGATGTAAAATAATTGTCTTCTCTACGTTTTCCTTTTTATAAACATTTTAAGCTTATTATATTTGTTATTATATTGCAGATCAATCTAAGAGTTGGACATATGCTTAACTACACAGAAAATATTGTAACAAAAACGTGACCAAACTTGAATCACTCTAGGGGGCATCATAAACACAACAAATATAAGGGGCCCCTACGAGTGTATTTATATATTTTTTCGTTTTTGATTTTTCACTTCGGCACCTTTTCAAATGTCAATATGTCTCCCTGCTGTTTAGGATATTGTTGAAGGAAGTCTAGTTGTCGACTGGGGCCGTCTACCCCCCGGTGATGTTACTATTCGGGTGTCTAATAAGGGCGTTGATTCTATACTTTTGCGAATTATAACAATTTTTTTCTTCTTCTGACTTCTCATCCGAATTCTATTGAGTTATACCTGAATTGAGTTGCACATTATTGAATTAATGTCAATCATGTTGTCGTTTAATTGTTAACTCTACAGTTGGATTAATTCGATGATTAAAATTGTCGATTTGTTTCGTTGATTGATTAATCATCACAATTGATGTCAGTCAATTTTTCAAAACATTGCACTTGTATTATTGCGATCGGTTTTTTTTCGTTTCGTTTTCGAGAAATCGAGGGGATAGTTTTATATACGAATTTATGTATTGATAGGGCCTATTGTACAGTGGAACTGACCGATGGTATAGTATTGTATTGTATGTTTGACTAAACAGGATGCAGAATTCGCTGCAAATAACAGTAATAACATAATACTAGACTTTCGACAGATGATTTATTAAAAGCTCCAGTTCTAGTGATCGGCATGAATGGCCCTTTATTCATGTTGAAGAGGCATGCTAGATTTTATAAATATAATATTTGGACGTTTAAGGGAATTTGGATTTATTATACAGGCAGTGATGTGTTAATTTTTCTGTTGAAAAGCAATAGAAATCTTGAAGAATCTGCACAATTTCCCCAAAAATCTGTCAACAATTATCAATCATCAATTGACGCAACTATAAAGAATCAAAACACAGGGTAGAGCGTAACTCATTAAATTGAAGAATGATCGGCAGGCGAGTATTTAATAAAAACACCGACAAGCAATGTGTATGTGTGCATTTTCGAAATCGTACAAAGCCCAATAAAGACTACAATATGCATAATATACACATACATAGAATTCTGACAGTTTTTTTCCCTCGTATATGTGTAACTACAACAAAGATATAGGGTACCCAGCAACGTTTCTAACGAGCATCATCGAGGGTGGTATTAGAACTAGGGGCGCGACCCTTCCTAAATTAAAGGGCGACCTTTCAGTATATTAGACGCGCTACTACTACAACTACAACTACAGATCGTCAGCCAATCAATGTTGAGGATAGTCGACAGTAGATAGATGGATGAACAGATTCCGGAGCCTCTACCGTACTTAATTATTAAATTTTCGTTATTGGGAGATCTCTACGTTCTGACAACATGTAATTAAACGGCGATGGTGAATGATTTCGTTTTTGAACAGGTCAGCCGGAAATATTCCACTAAAAACTCCAAATATTTTGCCCATTTCACTAAGCATACGCGCTCTTTTTGTAGTTAAATAAGCGATAGAGAATTAATACCCGCATTCGAACTAAATTAGTGAGGATCGTCCCTAAAGACGGATTTTCGTGAGGCGAAAGGGTGCTTGCTGCAATTTTTTGTTGTAACAATCAAATACGATAAACCGTTAAGCTAATAATCTTTCTAAATATAAATTTATGTAGTTGTTTTATAGCAAATTTACGACTAAAATCGCCTTTGATCTGTGTGTTTACAGTTGAGAATGTCGAACAATCTGCATGGTGGTCATCACGTTCCAGTCTCGTCGCGTTGTCACGGACTGCTAAGGTACAATTTTTTTTCAAATTACCACAATAAATGGCAAAATTTCCTCCACAATCCGAATAGCAAGTGTTTTGGATCACGTGTGAATTGTGTGACGGTGCATTTATTTTCGATCAACATAGATTTCGGTCAATATTTGCAAAGAGATCAACTGGCAATTTTGTTTGGTTTAGGGCGACACTTGCTACTATTACAATTCAACACTATAGGGGTGAGATGCTGGAGAAATTATCAATTTAAATAATGTGCATGCCCCATAAATAAAAAGAGGAGGCCAGGGAACGGGTGCAAATGAGATCTAAATAATTTGTGACATCTGTTTACAAGTTAATATACAACATTTCATTGGGAGATTTCGATAAAAGCGCATCGAATTTGGGTCTATGCAAATTTCTACATCATCGTACGTTACATCTTATTGATGGTAATTGTCGAATATTCGGACAATCATACGGTTGATATTGTTTGCCTCCCTTCTATTTTGTTACATGATACACGAATACATGGACAAATATAAAAAAATCTCCAGGTAAAATCACATCGTCAAGTTTTGTGTGCTTTATCCATCGGTCGGGCTACTGTACTAACTATACAGTGACACTTTGACAATGTTGAAAGCTTCTATTTATTTATTTTTTGTTAACAGATCTACAGTCGACCGACTATAATAACAAGACGAAATTCAATGAGATTGTAGTTTTTATTTTTATTGGACAATTGGAATTGAAATTGATATGTTTAAGGTTGTCGAAAATTTCTCAATAGCACGGTGATATATTCCAAATCGGTTCCGACAAACGTAAATTTACTACATTTAAGAAGCTTTTATTCGAATAACAACAAACATAAATTGGCACTCTTCCGATGCTGTATTTATTTTCTGTTGCAGAGACGAGCGGAGGATGACTTAATTTCACGGCGGAAGAAGAAGCAAAAGAAGATTACCACTTGTGATATTTATTAGTTATAATTTGGTGTTTTTTGGTCAGAAATTCGTGTATACGATTTTGTCGGTTTACCATATTGTTGTATGCGTAAAAGAAAAACATATCTCGATAGAATCCGTTCCATTCGACTTTTCCGCAATTGTATTACAATTATATATGGTGTGTATTGCTAAAATAGTCTATATTTACGAAATAAAATTATGTCTCAATGGGGTACAATGGGTGGTTTTTTATTTTTCGACCGGCTCTCTAAACACACCCTTTCCCTAAATCTGTGAAATTGCCAACATGTGCAGCCGTTTATCTTGAATTATTACGTCACACTTGTCACTGGACGATTTCTCTCAAAGGACTTGCAGCAACAAAAGCCATTTTTTATGGCGATAACACGAGTTTTCTTTGATTCTTATCGCAAATACGTTTCTGAACAATAAATCTAATTTCAATGATATAGGAAAACATGTCTTCAGTTTCCATAATAGAACCAGCTAATAACCCTACAGAAAAACATCCGGGATTAATGTCACATTAATACAATCATAATAAAAGAAGGCGTCAGATATCAATATAGAGAGAACTGTTGAAAGCCCCGTCTCGCTTTTCAGCTGCTAACTGTAGAATAATCCCCAAATTATATGTTTAGATGGTGTCAAAGTGCGAGTACAATAATGTGGATAATTATTTTCGAAATTGTTTTGACTAGACACGGATATTTCCTGATCGGTTTCTAGTGTGTTCCCATTCAAAAATAATACAACAAGAGACACTTTGACACTTCTCCCTTGGGACAAATGCCAGAAATAAATCTTAACACTAATGGTTCGCACGACGGACGGATGTTGATAATTCATTAAATAAGAAAGCGATACGGCTTTATCATCAATTTCCTAATTTCACGATAATAGATTGGAGAACTTTCGGTGGCCCGTTGTGTAGACGAAACGTTACCGTGTCATGTTCGAACATTTAACAAAAATTGAATTTCACACACTCCACTACTCTTCATTCCGCCTCAACGATTTTAAATTCGAATGTTTAATATAGCAACCCTTTTCGTTTTTCACTCAATGTCCATTATATTAACGCAATGTTTTGGAAAAATCACACCAACTTAATTATGTTGTAACAAACGTTTTGTTTGCGAATTGTTACGAATTGAGGCTTGTCACTGTGTTTTCAGATTTCGTTCCACCACCACCCAGAAGGCAACCGTTTTCACCCCATTTTTTCGCTCGGTGTGCGGAACAAAAAATCGAGGAATCATCAGAGGGCTGGTCGGTTACTAATCCAGTAAGACAACTGGTATTTCTGGGACAAGATTAATTCGATTCATCTATTGTTTGTAAAAATATTAGTTGAGGATTTTATCGATTGATCTGTCGTTCTGTACGTTTGATTCATGTTAATTATGCATTCATCTGGAGGAGTATGGTCGCGTGACCACCCATCATGACACGTGCACATCTAGATTTAATCCCAGGTTAATTGGAAGGGTATTAAACTATTGATAGTGGTGGTGATTATTGATTTTTATTACAATTCGTCTTGTTATTGTTATGATCGAGAGAGTACGTCCAAATACTTAGAAGGAATTCCACTGGCTTCATATTTATTCAGTGACTAACTCTAATTGTGTTATTTTTTATTGTTATAGCATATTATTTATTGTATTGTAATTATGAATTGTTAATTGAGACAAAACAAGTAGTATTTGTGTCTATATGGGTGTATGTTGTTGAATAATTCAACAATAATCGAATTCCTACATAATTTTAAGATTAAAAAAAAACTAGAAATTAACAACTGTAGAAACAGACTTTAATAACGAGCCACCCCCTTGACTAAACGACACAAGGGAATGATGCATCAATTTTCAACAAAATAGAGGAAAAAATGATCGATTGGTAACGCTGTCTCGATTATCAAAGGATTATTGCTTACACTACCCTTGCTTTTGTTGTAATTTTTGTTATGTTAAACTGTGAACGTACGTCGTCTACTATTTAATTTCTGTTTTTTTCACTGATAAAAAACATATAAAATAAGGGTGTTGCGTACAATATTAGAGAGTTATCAGACACGTGAGTCAGACTTGATTAGAGAATGAGAGGATCAGGTGTGGTCCTCGATTCGACACTAAAACAGGATTACTATCAATCGTTGAATTGATGATATCGAGTTGGAAAGTTGAATATGGGTGATCATATTGTTTCACGCTCAGCTGGACTTTTCAGCTATTATTATAGCAGTAGAGGGAGTTGTTGTAACGTATAATTACCACCGACCTGTTCACTTTCAAATTACCCGGCTAGTTTTCTGTTATTGATTTTTGAATTGCTCCCAGATTGAATATTTCCATGTCTCATTCGTTGTTTTTCCTCTCAATTGCCATATTAAAACGATTTATGAATAATCTTGACGAATATCTCTATTCAAATTGGATACGGAATGTTTGTTGTTGTATTTAGTACAATTATACGAACGCACTACCCCATATTAAAGGGTAGAAAGGGTAAAGAATTCACGTCCGTTATACAAACAAGCCTAATCTTAGCTGTAGCTATATTTCACGGGTTTTAGATTATCTTTGATCTATGGCAATGTTATTCATCAAATTTGAATAATAGCAGTAATATATCAACAGGAAAAAATTGTTGCAATATTGTTGTATTGTTTCATATTGAGAAATTGCCCACGAAAAATCTATAAAATAACCACAGACGGAAACATTTTCGTGTATGGATCGCTTGTGGTTATTCGTTTTATTCAAATGTATAGAACTTCAATCAACACCATCCATATACAGAGAGACATAAAATTAGTAGTTGTCTTTTTATTTTTGGTTGTCGTTACTAATAAAAACGAAACAATAGTGCTGTATTGTAGTGGAAGAGAGGCTTGCAGATGGAAACGACTCAGAGGAGATAAATCAAAAAATTGAAGAATAAAATCGAAACGACAAGGGAGGGAAAAAAGAGCCATAATTGGGAATCAACGTGAAATAATCAACTTGCCACGATTGATTTATTTTAAACAAAGAACAAAATCCGTTGGACCGTTAATTATATTCGTCGTCGACAATGATGTTGGCGATGATTTCTTTTCAATTATTTCTCCAATACAAACAAATTATATTTAATTATTTATAAGTTTGCTAATAGTGCCCTCGAGCTATAATTATCGATAATTATGTGTTAAGAAATTTGAAGAATTCCAAGTATGCTGTCCGGAATATCGGTAGCAACAATATCAATAAATTCTAATAAAACTCAACCAAGGATGAACGCTTTTAGTATTCTATACAGCTAGACTATTATTTTGTTGCTCTACTAGAACTAAACAGTTTGATAGACGTTGAGAAGCCAATTTTGTAAAGCGTACTAGAATTCGGCTATATTTCGACATTATTCTAGTATTATGGTTTAAATTGATATTGACATGTTCGAAGACTTTCATGTAATGATACTCTCGTATAACTCGATTAATTTCAATATCGTTACAGTAAAGACACATTATACCATCTTATAAGACTTCTTATTCGTTACAATAAGGTATCGGTTGATATTCTCCCCTAGTATTTCGAATATTCAAAATTCTACTTACCGAAACGGAGGTTGAACGCGTATTTCTGCTACCATTCCAAGTATTTAGCCCGATAGTTTTCTGATGATTTTTGGTGGCATCGATTTACAAGAGTCTTGGAGAATTTTAACAAGATTCTATCGAAATCGAAATAGAACAACGTTGCTTTATTTCTAGATTAAAATCATCTCACGTAAACTCGTCTGTGTTGAAGTTGTTGTTCATTGTAGTCTTTACATCACTTTTATGAATATTTACAAACGTTATCCAGCATGAAAAACAAGCCAATATTGAATAATTGCACGGAAATATCAAATAACCGCCTTTATTTCAATGAAAACCCGTATTTGTTCAAATAGTTTTCGATTTGATTAGTCCACAATTTTCCACCATCCGATTTTGATTTTTTACCGTTTCATTCTTTGGCTTTGCGGTTGCAAAAAACTTTCCTACTGTAATGCAATCGTCCAAATAGAGGATGTCTTTCAATAAACGAAATCTTCCTTGACCCACTAATCACTAGAATTTGTAATTTTGAAAACTGAAGTCTGAAAAGTCGACACTTCCAACATGTGTACAATAAACGCACAATGCAGGTGTCGATTTTAAATACAAATCAATTCAAATCAGGCATATCTGTTAACATTGTCGTTAATCATAATCCTTTAGTCAGATTTAAATAAAACCTTTTTATAGGGTGTGATTTATGCAAATTACTCATATCGATCGTCTGAGACCGTCAATTCTAAATAATTAAAAAAAAAACGAGAATTCAATGATTAATCATTAAAAAAATCATTATTAATACTCTCAGATGGATAACACACTCACATCTGTTACAATATTTAATAGATCACGTAGAGACAAGTGTTTAAAACGTGTTCATAAAGACACAACACGTGATAATGTAGCCAATGCTTCTATCCATATAATCAATGGCTAAATGTATGAATATAAAAAAGAAGCGATAACGAAACAGGGGCTGTTATTATTATAACAATATGCAAACTACACTTGTCGTTAATATTAGATAATAGAAAAGGGCGTTACATGTTAATTATTCACCGATACCGGCGATTTACATACATTAAAATGGAAACTATTTTGCATAATTCTCAACTTTTGAATCGGTTTGTTCTAGGGGTTGCACACTTTGATAGAGGCATTAATAATCGACTTTTTTCCAATCAACTGATTAATTGTGCGTCAAATCCCCGTTGACGTTAATTATTTCGTTGGATAAATAAAACAACACTGAATTTTATTATAAATATTATTATAAGAAATAGTTTGCTTTGTAAAATTATTATTTAACACAATTGAGAGTATTAAATCATAATAATGACAGTAATTATCGTGTGTTAAAGGAGTCAATCCTAGGTTAAAATTCGATGAATTCAATGTACAAATTAAAATTTGATGGCACATATTATTATAATTTTTTGTTTTGTTTTTTTTTAATTAAATACAAGGCAAGATTTTCTTTTATTATTTTACAGATACGATTATTATTTGGTTAAACCTTAAACCTCGCTATTTTCATTGTTGTTCTAGCATTTTCAATGTTAGTTAATATAATTCAATTTTAATAATTTTTTCTAATAAGTATTATCAGCCGTATTAACATTATGATTATTCAAAAATATACATATTATCGATAACACGAAGTCGTGGACGGATTGAGGTTTTGCGATATACTTGTTTTCTATCCAAATTTCAGTCAAAATCCGGTCTAAAGTTATCAGAGCAAACATTTTTTAGGTAAAATCACAATTTTTCCGAACAAAATTTTTAAATAAAATCAATAAATATTAAGGGAGGAAAATCTTGTAAAAAATTAATTTATTAATAACCAAATGGATTACCAGCCATTTGTAGTCTTTGTAAATACACAATATCATACCTCTCAGACACTTGCATTCTTAAATTTCAACAACGACAATTTCGGCGGCCTTTCTTTCACTTGTTGTTGTTGGTCTTGTCAGTCAAATGTTGTTTGAATTAATGCATAAATTTCCTTGAATGATACACCTAGAGAGCCGACTGCTGTCTGTTTTTTACTTAAAAATGCACGTAAACCGACAAGAATTTCGTGACATTTCATTGATTTTTGATAGCGTTCCTCACGTGGTATATCAACACCGAAACTACCACCTGGCGAATACATATTTGTCTTTATCACATGGCCGAAATGGCGTAAGATTAATTTTAATGTTGTACAGCCTGTTGTTACGTATCTGAAATTAAATAAACATGCATACTACAAATTAGACAACTTTAAAGGAGGACGATAGATCTAGAAACAGGATGAAAGCTTTATTTCAAAGAAGATTCGGTTTAAATCTTCATTATCAGGGCCGGCTCGTGGGTTGAAATAGAGAAGCAATTGCCTCAAGCGATATTTTTAGTAGAATATTTACAATATTTGGACTGAAATTCTCAGGAGCCTCAAAACTCCCATTTAAAATGATTCAATAGTCAAAATTTCTATCGTAATTGACTTAAAAAAGTTGTTTTCAAATAGCAAAATTTATATCTGAATAGCTCCTCCTAAAAAAGCGGTTTTTAAAATTATAATAGCAAAATTCGTTAGAAATTTGCGATTTAACATGCAGAATAGGCATCAAATTTGTTTTAGACAACGTTTTTGATTCCTCCGGCCCTCTTCATTATCTTGCATCTATTATTCTGTAATAGAAACGAAACAAATAAGATAACAACGTAACTATTTCTCTATAAATTTTGTTATCCTGTCGCATCTATCATCGTGATGTATAGTCAGTTAAACTAAAATAAACAGGGTAGGTGATAAAGGGTGAATAACAATTAAACGATGTGGTGTTTAAATTTTATGAAAAACTCAAAAATGTTTGAGACGTTGCGAGACCTTAGCCCAAATCAATGTTATAAGTCTAAATATTAGGTTTTCTTTGCTTTTATTTATTATCGAGCATCATCTTGAGCCACTCCTTGTCTTGTCTGAATGGATAGCACAAGAGGCTCGTATTGATCCGTTTTTTCCTCAGTTTATTTACACCAATCGCCCGGAGCTTCACGTTTTGTATTTTTTTTATAAGACACACGGATACTTCTATAGTATAACGCTTCCATTCAATATCAAAATTTGAAATAGTAAACAATAGGAGAGGGTATCGAATTTTTTCAATCGGTCAATTTTTAACGGTAATAAAATAAAGTTATTGTATATTTTGTCCAATGGTCGGCTATTATACGATTGATATTTGTATAATATTCATTGGTGTGAAAGGCACGCGTCTTTTAGTGAATCGGAAAAAAAATAAAGAAACCCTTCCCTAGGTCACAACAACTAAAATCGAACCGACGGCAATCCGACACGGTTAACCCTTCCGTCGTGTGAAACACAGTAGTAGCAATAGTTTGAAAGTAAAAAAAAGGGAAAACAACTACTATATTGATCTCTTTTTTTGGATACGTTGAAATGATACCTGGGGATCACGTTGTTGCATAAATATTAACTAAACATATTCAAATGTGAAGTATACTTAATGTCACTCAAATTCCCTACTAACAAATTCCGTACAAAGAGGTATATTTGTATATATTTGTTTTGTTTGGAATTGTAATGATTTCAGAACATTCTACAAGAGAACAAGCAACCCGATCCTGATGATGTCTTGTTGTTTGTTATTCACTATTTGTCATCGCGTTTTGATGAGTTTGTCACTCTTTTTTTTTTCAATTGCTCCTCCATGTATGCTAACGAGAAGAGGGCGCAAAAAGGAACAATTGCAGCTGTTAAACTATTGACGTCTTTAGGGCGTCATTAAAATCAACCCTATACAAATTTCAAGTATTTTCCTCTATTTGTACTAACACACAAACACTCAAATAATGACGATAATAAAAACAAAATCATTAAGAAATAACCACCAGATATGTAAACGTTGGTTCATTGTGCAATAATGTCGAAAATCTTGGAAAAAAGGGGAGAAATCAATCAACCCTTATAGCCAACTGCACGTATGTGTGATGGTTCGTTTGTTTTAATCGTTGCCTTTCATGTTTCAGGTGAACTATTCGTTAAATAATGATCGATTTCCGTTTATTTTAATAACAACAAATTTACAAACGCCACTAATAATAAAACCGTCCAGCTGACGTTTCCTTTTGCAGTGGTACGTGTTGAAAAAGGGACGATATTCTATCACAATTTTAAATATAAAAATTAATAAATTTGAACAATTTATAATTCACATTTGATATACAAGGGGATGTCCGAATACTAACTATCCAATTCTTTTCATTCGATACATTGTAATAATAAGGTCCGCGTGTTCATATATTCAAATTGCAACGATTTATAATTGTTTTGTTATAGTAACGGTTCAAATTGCTTTTCAATTGTGCACGGTCGCCGTACGCCCAATTCGCATATAATAAAAAAATTAATCAAAAGAACACTTGTTAGATCAAACGAATTTCATAGATTCTATTTCAATTAATGGCCCATCAGTGCCGAAACATAAAAAGGGAAAGAGTTGGATTGTAAAAGGGAGTAATTTACTTTTAAATCACCAAAGACAGATTTTGTGAAATAATCATTTTTGATAGCTAAAAAACATTTCCCACAGTTCTGAATGTTAAAAAAGGCCAATTTCAGAAACCTTCAAACTAGAGAAAGGACATATATGCGTTATTACGCGAATTTTTAGGGTTTAAAACGATAATTCCTATTGAACGATGCATCTTTCTATTCAAATAAAGAAGGAAACCAACCCTAATTTTGTCAGGACCTAATTATTTATCAAACATGGAACGAATATAAATTTCAAATTTTATAAACGTAAACAAATTTTTGCGGTTTTCCATTGTAGTAAAATAACAAAAGGCCATTGTATTTAAAAACAACAGGAATGTCCTGATAATTGATAAAAGTAATTTTCTGAAATTATACAGGCAACCCATTTTACAAGCGATAACGCCCTCTACTAGAGAATAGCTGAACTACTGTAAAATACCCCTCGAATTGCACGATTAATAATGAAAGTATAGGCAACCAAAAATACTTACGATTCGAATTTACTTTGTAATAATTCTTGGATCTTTGGCAAAATCAATACACACATATCCAAATTCCATAACGTACTAAAATTGATAATTATTTAAATTAATATTAATATAAATTTAATAATAATAAACTTACTATTTATTATTAAAAACATTCAATAAGTCTATAAGTATAGCAATATCACCCATAGCTAAAGCTGATTCAGTTGCAGCTTTAAGGTCCTTACTTCTATATTGAGCTAAAATCATTTTTAAACTTCTTTGACGACCTCTCAACATTGCCATCATCGGTTCATAGCCTCGATGTAAAGCATTCAAGACTTCAGTATCGGACATATCGTACATGTGATTTTGGAAATCCAAAGATCGATGATTCTTCTATTAAAACAAATAAATTTATCTTTATTTTTTGAAAAAAGAAAGACCAATTAAAATAGAGACTTACAGGCAGGAAATCGTCAAAATCCAACCCGACTGGTTGGTCCAACGGTACAGGTACGAAATCATCATCATCATTATTAATTATACGATCAGGTGATAATTTTGAATGATTAACGTAAATATCTACAGGTGTACTATTAATATAAGTTGATGATGGTGTTGTAGTTTTATTGATAGTGTTCTTTTCATAAGTACGTGCACTATTTGGTATTTTCGATACATTTGGTACACTTGAATTGAAATTCGGTCGTGAAAATGAAGTTTTTCTTGATGAATTCTTGGTTGTTGTTGTTGTTTTATTAATATTCACTTCACTAACACTATGTCTTATAATATTGTTATTAGGGGTTTTTGTATTATTCTCAGGAACATCTTTACAACTACTTTGCCTTTGTAAATAGAATCTGTAAATATTAATGATTCGTCAAATCGATTCTTAATTAATTAATCAAAGAATTTCACCTTGGTGACGGTTGTGGTTGTTGTAGTTTCGGTTTATTCTCACGATCTTGCTGTTTCTTCAATCGATTACCATAAACTTGATCCAGATTCGATTTCGATCGTGAATATTGTTGTTGTTGCGTTGAATTATTCACAATATATTGTTGATTTTTATAATTATTTATATTGTTATCTAATGATGAGGATTCAAGATTTTCGGTTGGTGATGGTGGTTGTAATTCGGCCAAAATTTGCGGTTCAGCAGGATCAATAACACCAACAACAACTAAAAAGCACAAAATTATCGCATTTAAAACAACAATAAACAATCTTCTTTGTTATTAAATTGTTAAAAATACACAAAAAAGGTTTATATCGTGTTGTGAAAGCTGCCCGGAAAAATTTCTAATTATCCTCAAAATTATATAACAGAATTCGTATACCTGAAGATTCTTGTTCCGGTTGTTGGAATGGTTCAGATATTGGTTCCGGTTCCAATAGAGGTGGCGGTGTTCGGGTTACTACAATAATAATTAAAACAATTAATTTTCTTCAAAATATTATAAAAGATCTTTGGTCAAGGTTTCTAATTAATCTACGCCATCGATTATCTAACATAAGCAATAGAAACATAGCGTAATACCGGTATTTGCATTGTAATGATCGTAACGAATACCGAATTTCACAGGAGAAATTAATCTAATTTTAGTTTAAATTAAATAGAATATAATAAAACAATAGTTTATTGTAGTATGATAGAAATGTTTCGAATAAAAAAAATTACAAAAAAATTGCTAGTAAATTTAAGATCAAAATAGCTTGCCAAAGAATGTGTCTCTTAAAACAGGCACGACATTTTAAACAAAATCGTTACTTAAGAACAAATGCAAATAAATCTCCTTTAAAACATAACTAACATACTCGAATTGAATTTTATCTCAACTTATCGCATTAGAATATCGAATTAAAATTATAATTATTGTTGACATATAAGTTGAAACTTCATTGGAAACACGTCTCGTGATTAGCTTCCAATTAAATCGTCTGGTATTACAACTAAATCAAAATTACAATCACGTATATTATAACGTTTATATTGTACGTATTTAAGAGGAATAAAATTTCATATTTCCGCCGACAAAATACCTTATTTTCTTTTCATTTCCAATTCTTTCTCTGCTGTTCATCAACCGCAACTATGCAATTAAATTCCGCTTATTCTACCATGCAAATCATATTTTTTCAAAAAGAAATAATCGGATTTATAACTAAAATCTCTTCAATAGTTTAGAAACCTTAAAATTATTTTAATTTCGATAGCAATTAGAGAGAAACCGTTTTATTTCCCACACAAATGACAATTTTGTCGAGAAACATAACAGGACATGTGAACAAACCCGAAAACTATTGTTCTGCATGACAAAGAAACTCGCTATTATTTCGTTCTTAATTCTCTAATTTGAAATAATATTCGACCAAAGATCTGTGTTGTTGTTAATTAATAAAACTCACACCCTCGTCCTTTGAAAATTTCATTATAATCAGTCACATTCGTCACTTCAGCTGTTGATTCTTCCTCCGGATCTGTACCAGATGTACTCTCTTCAATCGTATTATTCTTCATATCTAATGAACGATTCTTTAAACTGATCGGTCGTTCAGCTTTCGAGAAACTCTTCCGTATGCTTTGATTTGGTGTAAATGGGCTACTATTTGGGACAACATTATCTAAAGTTGATGTACCCAATGGTTGGACTTTTTTCAAATCAACAACATACACTTGAACATTTGTTAAATGGAACGATGCTCCAATCTGTAAATAGAAAGATAGATGATTCATTTTAGCTAATTATTTAATTAATTGATTAAGTGAGAATGAAAGTGATATAAATCAAATTTATAATCAATTACAACTGTTCTTATAGTCGAGGAGAATTTCTCGTTATTTTTTCTCTCTTCGTTGAATTTATTGAACAATAATTGAAGATACTTTCTCGGAAAAAATGATGAATATTTGGAAGTTCTTTAAAAGGTAAACGACAGAAACGTGATATTTCACATGTACTTCATAAATGAAATGTCAATAAACAGATTCTGATAATACAAAAATCAAACATTAATTAACATTTATTTTAAACAAATTTACATATCGATCAAGGATAAATGTAGCATAAAAAATAACCTTAGAATTTGGCAATGGCTTATCTATAAATGGGTTTATTTTAATAGATAGTGCACCATTAGACTTGAAAGGTTAATATCAATTTATAAAAGCTTTGAAAAAATACCACTAGCAGGAATAATTAGGAAAATAAAATTAATATTACTTCCTTTCGAATTATTTGATTTTCTTTGAGAAATAGTGAAAAACAAATCCGTATTGTATCAGTGTTTCAAGTATTAATTATCAGGTACGTATATAAGATAAATTACAATAGAGAGTTATATTAATTGATTAAAATTGTGCTTTTTATAGTAATTTTCTTCATCAAGCTTGGTTTATAAACCAAAATATATTTTAAATTAAATTTCCTAATTATGCTACTTTTTAATTTGATTTAATGAAAATTGCTCGACTATTTTAAATTGTTAAATTTTGAACTTTTCACCAACAGAAACTACTTCTTTACATAGAAATTTAGGAAGATCTCAAGTTTTTTTGTAGGACAATCTCTAAGACATAAAATTTCACAATCATTTTTGCTGTTAAAAAAGACAATCTCCAGTTAATCTCTATCAAAAACGAATATTTTCAACAAAAAATTAATTTGATTTAATCCGCTTTGTTTCATTTAATTCAGCTTAAAGATAATTTGTACGCGATAGAAATAAAGTAGAACAATTTTGATACGATCAACTTGTCCTTTAACGAATCGAAACAACTACAATAAAATAGGAAATAATCAACGAATACACGTTCTCTATGTACAATCTAGAAAATTACAAAATTTTCTATCACGATTCCAACAGATGCCCTTTTTAGATTATCGATCGTAAACTAAAAGTCAAGTCGATTAAATCACAACATATGAAGCATAACATTTCAAGCTTGTCGCTTCATAACGTACAATTAAGAGCACCCAACTTTCCCATTTTTTTTCTCTTGAAAAATTTATAAATTTCAAAAAAAAATTAAATAGAAATCGACACCTGGGAGTGTCAACTTATCTCAAACTATACATCTGTAAAGGTGTTGATAAGAAAACTGATTGAACTAATCTAGACATAAACTTAAATGATTCATTAAAATTTATACGACAATTATGATTGTTTCCATTTCACAATCGAAAATTTTGCAATTTTCTATATAATCCGATAGTTTCCGGTTTTATTTTACACAACGAATACTTGTCATATTTACAGTTATATATCAATGTTGTATTACAGCATAGCCATAGAGGTATATTCGTATTTTTTAATGAAAGGTAAATCAACAACTTTTAAACAATAGAATCAATCTTGACATGCCTTTAAAAATTGCATAATTGTAATAATAAGATTGTTAACAATGACGACGATTTTAATTTAGCCACTTCAAATGACTCACATTCGGATTCATCAGTTACCTAAAAAGGTGCACGAGAAAACGAGATTTTCATAACAGTAACCTTACATTTTCCAATAACGAATTATTGTGAAGGAAAACTAGTAATTCAACATTTTTATCAATCAATTAATCAACAAGAAGGAAAAAGTTGCTTGTGTATATATTTGAACAAAAGTTGAAAGAGTATTGAACTTGAAAAACGAGTAAATATAATAGTTTTGCAATGAAAATTGAACGATAATTAAAAGAGATACGGAGAAAAACGAGTCAAGTTTTAAAAATAACAAGTTTTTCTTTTTTTTTCTAATGGCAAGTAGCTAAAATTGGAAAAATCGAAACAAATCCACCTACTAACGTCCTTATTAATAAATAACATGGAATTATGGATATTTTGTGAAAAATTCTATAAAACCATTCGCTTTCTATTCAAATCAATCTACTCGTAATACCAGCATAAATTGGTTGTTTATCTATTATGGTAGTATCAACAGTACAAATTATTAAATCAATACAATTTTTTGGGTAAAGCTTATAAACAATAATTTCGTAAGGTCAAATAAATAACGATCGATAGTTGAATTTTAATGCTGAAAATTGTCGTGTTCTTTTACAATCTTTACACGATAATTTAGGTCACCTTCTTACAAAAAATCTAAAACACAAATCAATGTAAAACACGCTAAACCTTTCTAACTTTATACAATTATTATGGTAATCTAACAATAAAACTTTGCAGTTCGAAATATTAGCCAATTTAAATGGCCTTCATTCGAGAAATAATATAAAATTTATGAAAAATATTGAATATGTTGTAACTACTGTAAACATTCTACTAATAAGCGAAAGTCAAAATTTACAAGTTACAGTAAATTACCCGATTTTTAAGAAAAATTGCGTAAACATCAAAATCTTTGAGTGGTGAAAGTATTTCGTTTACAGATGGCAAAAAACTAACGATAAATGTACCAAATTAGGATAAGTAGCACCTGATTAGGTTTCTCTTTCATGTGGTTATTTTTCAAGACCAATTCAATTTTATGTATGTAGTTCTCGCTTTTTTTAGTCCTCTACTTTCATTCAAGTTATTGAAAATTTTCTCTAAAACAAATCATCTTGAACGTATAAAATCCGTGCAATAGATTATATGGATAAATGACTCTACTGAGTGATGATGATGGGTTAGGTTCATGATATCTATTAATGGGTCATTCCCCCCATCTGATAATAATACTATAGTGTATGATTTCAATAGAATTGTTATTTTATGAATAAACGATCCTAAACCGTACAATAACATTTAAAAATTGACAGAAATCTTCGAATTGCTAAAAATAACAACAGCCAAACAGGTTTCTGATTCATATTTTTTTCAAATGTACAAGAACATTGGAAAATTTGCTTGTTAATAGAATTAAAACTAGAGAAAAAAAAAAAAGATATCCTGTTAATTAAAATTGACCATCAAACAAACAATAAAGTAGAGACAATTATAAACGATATTGAAGAAGAAACAACAAATTTTCTTGCACAAGTTAACAGTTAGAATATGTATTGAGGTAACGTATTTTCGATTCGTGATAAAAATAATAACACTCAATTTTTTTTTAAGTTCAAATTGTGTAAATCATCAAATAAGATATAAAACAAGACATTTGTCAAGGTAAATTGAATCAATTATCTATGAAATAATGGAAAATTGGCTCAATTATATGTATAGGTACGTGGAAAAGGATTGCAATTTATTCCTAGTAAAGTAGAGAGTTTATAATTCTTAAAATTACGTTGAGACACAATCCTCTCGTTTGAATAATAAGGAGTATCCGTTCGAATAAATGCGAATATTGGGCTAAATGCTATTGTTCAATGAAAAAGAAAACAACAAAGAATGACATTTTAAAAAGACACCAAAATTTTTTAAAACAACTGGCAAATTAAAGCTAATAACATTGGAAAAATTTGCCCATGTCCTTTAAGAAGACATAAATTCTCATATCACCTTGTTAATTGCTAATTAAGTTAGTTCTCTAGAAAGATATTCAACGGTTTTAAGATTTGCAGGTCAGTATGTAAAAAAAGAAGCAATCCGTTACAAAGGTCTTTGTGAAAAGTTGACATCGAAACTCGAAAAGAATACAATAACTAGATAAATTTATTTTTAAAGTCAAACATACCAAGAAATTGAACTAATAAGATGTCAAAATAATAATTCGAAAGCTCAAAGAAATTTATTCAAGATTTTATGTGAAACTTATTCGTAGATTCATCGTTTTGTCAAATTGTTAAAAAATGTTCTCTTCATGTTAAGAAATTAGATAGTTTAACTAATTTTATGGTTTGCCAAGCAAAACTTCATTAATCCAAGTTGGATGAGAAAATTTGACCGTCATTGAATGCTATAAATATGCTTATCAAACGGTCAATGACTGATGTTTAAATTTGGTCAACATGCTTGTTAAACATGTTTGTTAAAGCGAATTTGGAAATAAATAATGATACTAATGTCTATCAAATTTATACTTAAATTGAACATAAAACTGCAATTATCGAAGAAAACGATCAAAGATAAGAGATTACGATCGGGAGGCATTTTTTAATTGAAATTAAGGATAGGCACTAAGTGATTCTAACATTTTAGATCGTATAAACTATAAATTTAATTAATTTTTTTTAATAAATCGTTAACGAAAGTATACGATTTTCTAGGAATTTAAATATTTATTAAAATTTATGAATATTTATCAACACTATTAAAAGATAAAACAATAAGAATCGAGTTTTTTAACATAAATCTTATCATTGTTTCCACATCCGTTTACTGATCATTGGCCCTTTAATGAACCAAAAATTGAATGGTCATTCATTATTTTCAACCTCAATGAAGGTTTAAATTAACGTTTAAATAACGAATCTTTACGAGAGAAAAATTAAATTTTCGTAATATTTCTATAATTATACAAACGGATAATCTTGATTGTATCTTAAAAATATCCATACAATGCAACAATTATAGACATTTCGAAAAAAATAATTTCAAATATAAATCATAAAGAAATATTGTATTTATTCCAATAATTATTCATTAACTTCAACGATAACCTTTGGGTAGAAACAAAGAGTTAAAATGGAAAATTATTAAATTTATAAAAACGTGTAGCACGCACTTGAAGTTTTTTTGAAAACAAGGAGGACATTTCCGTCGAAACACAACAGGTTCGTAAAATTGTCTGTTTTGAAATTTACATAGGAAACACTATAAACAAATTTCTAACGGTTATTTCTTTTTTCTTCACTATTAAAAGTGAAAAAACAGTTAATTTCAGTAAAATTTCTGGCAAAAAGTTAATAATAAAGAAAACGTAAATAAGTCCTCGTTGTATTCGTACTTGAAATTTGAATTATTAACAACGAAAAAAGAATATTTGAGTAGGTGCTGAATATTTTATAATAAATATGAGTAATTATAAAAAAATTAGGATAATATTCCGGAGTTTTTCTACAGTTTAATAATGAAATGGTCGTTCAAGTGGAAATTTTTCCCAATCAATTGCAGAAATAAACAAGATTTAAACTATTTAGATATGGTTAGAAATATGAAATTTCTACAATTCACCATTTTTTTATAACACGTTCCTACTATTATCATTGTAACAATGTTTAAAAGTGTTTCGTTGAGATTTCTCGATAAAACTAAACAAAGTGTATTGTTGTTTGTTGAAGAAATAGAAGGATATATATCAAAACATGACGATGATAAATGGGTTGAGACAATACATAATTTTCCTATTCGACCTTCATTAGAAGATAATTATGTTTGAATTTCTAAACATTTGTGAATTCTCTACCTAATACTCGTATCATCTAGTCAAGGTCTACTTTCTTTGATTATTAGAAATATTGATTGAGTTTCGTTTTAATAGAGAATATGAGAACGAATGAAACAGACTAATACACAAACAAGTCTATTTCCGGGTATATCGTTTCGCTTTGATGGAAATTAACTTCCTAAAAAACGAGAAACGGAAAGAAGTACACCTTCCGGTTCTCACTGATAATCTTATCAATTCAATAGTTAATTCTTACCAATTGGTTTTGTGCTATGGATATATCATTGACTCGGCTCCAATTCACTGGTATTGTATCGAATAATCGATTCGGTTCCCATCCGACAACTTTTAAATAATCTCTAACACCAACAAAAAGACACTCACCATCCGGATTGAAACATAAACACCTCACTAAACCAACATCACGTTCACACGAGACAATATTGAAATTTTCTAAATCGAACAATTGTACTGTACGATCAACACTGCCCGATGCTAATAAGAATTCGTGTGGATGGAATTCAACACTTGTCACCGAATTTAAATGTTCTGTAAATTCTTTTAATACACGTCCAACACGTAAATCCCAAATTTTAATCGTTGCATCATCACTACCAGATGCTATCCATTGTCCATCCGGACTAAATTTGATACTATTGATTGTCGAACGGTGTCCATTATATGTAAATATACAGCCTTTTTTACGACTATCCCACATCTTGATCATACTATCGCTACTGCCGGATGCTAATAATTCACCATACGGATGGAAATCCATGCATTTTATAGCGTTTTTATGTCCGTTTAATGTACGTACCAATTTAGCCGCTTCCAAGTCCCATACTTTCAATGCACCGGCACGTGAACCAGCACAAACTAATTCTTCTAATTGATTGAATTGTACACATTCGATTGGTGTCGTATGGCCGCTTAAACTCATAAAACAACTTTGTTTACCAATTGCCCATAGATTTACTTTTTTATCGTCACCACCAGTTACCATAACACGTCCTGATTTATGGCCTAATGCTAAACAATTCACATTCGCATTGTGAGCCATAAAATCTTCTATAATTGAAAGAAGAAAATAACCAAATCGTATACAATCGATATTCAAATTTTGTTACTTACGTAATTTCCACGACCGATTATGGATTGATGCCATGATTTATCTGAAATAAAATCTACAATTTTTTTCTAAGTCGACAACGAGTAAATCTCCGATAAGAAGTTTGGTGGTTAGGTTTGTTTCATTTTTATAAACACTCTCATTTTAAAGAAACAATCAACACGATCGCACCCCTACAGTTATACGTTAAAAATAGTGATTTATAAACACAAAATAAATAGAAAACAGTCACTTGGACGATTTAAATTCTTTAACAAACACAACATTCAACTAATTCTGACGGTTGACGGTTAATTCCAACTTGGGAATGAAAGTAGATGATGATAAGTCGACAGAGAGTGTGCGCACTAAATTAATGAAACTTTACTGCGACAATTTACACAGAGAACTGAAAAAATTATTCAATACTTTTACAACACCACCTTCTTATTCGAAGGACGTCTTCATTTCATCTGATGTAAACGACAATCGACATATAAGAAAATAGTAATTTTTATTTTAAAACTGTTATCGTTGGTAGTATTTACAGGAAATGTCAATATGTCAACTTGACGTTTAATTTTTTTATCTAAAAGTAGCTCTCAACACACCGTTGCCATATTATACATGATTTTATAGGATACAGGACGATTCACTATTGTGACCGTGGATCTATTATTTATCTAGGATATATGGATAGATTTAAGCTATTATTTTAATAAAAATTATTTTCCAATAAACCGAATATTTTAGAAATGAAGTTACCTTGAAGATCTGTGTCTATGAAAATAAATGACTGTAGAAATTGCTTTGCAGTAAGGTATGCAACACAAAATACACATTTGTAGCGAAGATTTTGTTCGATTATTTCCAACTCTCCACGACTAGAGAATTGTTCTTAAATATAATCCAAATTCGCTATTTAATATCAATTCCTTATAATTATTTTACTAATTTGCACTCGTATAGAAATAAATAATTCGATAGGTAACTAATAAATCATCAATTTTGGTATCAAATTTTATTTACTCCAATACTATACACTATTATAAAAGAAATCAAAAATCTATTTGGCTTTCAACTTTTTGGTCTTCTTTTTACTAACACCTGTATCAGATGTAACATTCCAATAATAAATTAATTGAGCAACTAATACACCATTGGCTAATGTACTAGCAATATACGTTAAAATAACCATTTGATCGCCAGTCTCTTGGATTGATGTAAAAATTCTTGCTAATGAACCAAAAAACAACATGACTAATGTTATTGCTGATAATTGTCCAGTATGTCCATTCTTATAATTACTAAATGCTTGCGCTAATTTCCCGCTAACAACAATGAAAATATTACAGCCTTGTAACGACCATAAGATATCTAAAGGTGTGAGACCACTCATCAATATAAACGTTATCAATAAGTATCCTAAGAGATATAAGAAGGCTTTAACTGGTGCACCACTATAATGTAATACTAAAACCCCAACTACAACAGTTTGTATCGCTAAAAATGATGCATCACCCCATGCACTAAATGGAAACTGTTTCAGAAAACTATAAGCCATATAAATTGTGATTGCTGTTAAATCTAAACTAACACTCAATACACTGATGCCTTCACCACTTTTATTTTGGAGAATTTTAATGATTTGCGGTAGTTTTACTAGAATCGAGCCAAGTATTATGCCGAGACCTAAACATTTGCTTAACGTTGTTGAAAAACACGCTCCTAAAACATACAGAAATTATTACAATTAACGGTAAAATTGTAGCAAGTCTTACCATCAAAGAAATCGTATTCTACAAGGTATTTATCCAAACAATGGGGTGTTACGATAAATAACGCCACTTGACGAAATAAATCTAAGGCCGTTGTGGTCATTTTTTAAAATTAAAATACATTCAATTCAACTTGGGAATTTTAAATCGATTTCCAACTTCTAATTGAGAGATCAAGTGGGTACACGTCGCTTGAAAGTCAAATAACCAACAGTGTTGCAAAAATTCTCAGTAATATTTTACATCAAATGACAGGAGCGAAATAAATTATTTCAACAATTAAAAAATAAAAATTATAGCTTAACATTTAATCATTCATTGTCATAATATTTCTATAGTTTTTATTAGTTTTATAAATTCGATTTTAATTTTATATTCCAATATCTTATGTCGAAATTTCCTTATGGTGTGATAATTATGCACAAGCCGGCAACATTCTTTAACACACGTCAATAATTGGATTATAGAACAAGACGAAAATATTTAATTAAAATTCATTAATTCATTACATTGTCAGTGTCAACCGACCTTTTATCAAAAATTAAATAATCTAAAACCTTAACACAATTAATCCAAGAATCAGGTATTTTTGGTGATTTCTAGTGACTTTTACGTTGACAGTTGTCTGTACTGCTTGGTTCCAAAAATTGTCCACCATTTTTTTGAAGGTGCTCGTGATATTTTCGCCGGCTATTATTTTATATTTCTCTCAATAAATTAAGGTAATTCCATAATTAAACTATATTGTTTTGATAATTATATCGGAAAAATCAATTTTAAATTGATAAATTATTTGTTTACTACAAGCCAAATATCTAACCTATAAGTTGAGTTCAATGTGATCTAATTTTTATTATTATTATTTTTTAGATTAAAAATATGTCGGCGGCTCAGTTTTTCAATCGAATTGGCCAATTGGGCCTTGGTGTGGCTTTAGTTGGGGGCGTTGTAAATTCAGCCCTCTACAATGGTCAGTAATTTATTTTTTTTATTTGCCATAAAATGGTGTAATTTGATGTTGTTTACAGTTGATGGTGGTCATCGTGCTGTTATATTCGATCGATTTGCTGGTGTTAAAAAGCAAGTAGTTGGTGAAGGTACTCATTTTTTTATACCATGGGTACAAAGGCCAATTATTTTCGATGTACGTTCACGTCCTAGAAATGTACCTGTTGTTACTGGAAGTAAAGGTAATGAACCAGTATCAGATTTATTTTATATGGTTGTTATTGTTTAATTGTATTTCTTTGTACAGATCTTCAAAACGTCAATATAACACTTCGTATTTTATTCAGACCGATTCCTGATCAACTGCCAAAAATCTATACAGTTCTAGGCCAAGATTATGAAGAACGTGTTCTACCATCAATTACAACAGAAGTTTTAAAAGCTGTCGTTGCCCAATTCGATGCCGGTGAATTGATCACACAACGTGATCTTGTATCGCAGAAAGTTAGCGACGATTTAACTGAACGTGCAGCCCAATTCGGTGTTATACTTGATGATATCTCAATAACACATCTAACATTTGGTCGTGAATTTACATTGGCTGTTGAATTGAAACAAGTTGCTCAACAAGAAGCGGAAAAAGCTCGATTCTTGGTTGAGAAAGCGGAACAAACTAAGAAAGCAACAGTTATATCGGCTGAAGGTGATGCACAAGCTGCCACATTATTAGCAAAAGCCTTCGGTGATGCTGGTGAAGGTCTAGTTGAATTAAGACGAATTGAAGCCGCTGAAGATATTGCTTATCAATTATCAAGATCTAGACAGGTCTCGTATCTACCAGGTGGACAGAATTTGTTATTGAATGTACCAACACCTAGTAACTAAACCACTGAAATCTATGCTAGCATTTAGTTTCTGTTAACCTGAAATATATTTAGAAAGAAAAAGTCGATTGTTGTTAATGTGACTTAAAAAGGTAAGATGAATTCGATATATTTCAGGATTCGGTTGAGAACCTGATTCTGAAGACCTAAAGGTTTACAATTTTATTTAGATTATTGTTAAGGCCATCATATTGTTACTTTTACTAAACATATAAGAAAAAATAAAGGGATATTTGCTATGATCTTTCTAATACGTTTGCAATTTAGACTCAATATCCTGTCGAGTTTCTAGCATTAATTTTTATAAATTTAATTTGCGAAACATTCGTTGGTCTGATTAATTGATGGCTTCGATTTTTTATGTTTTATTTAGGTGTGTGAATGTTTGAGAGTGTCTTAAAAACTATAATAAATAACTTTTCATATTAAGGAAGGTGTCGATAGGAGTTGACTTGATGAAGGCGGCTGCTTTTACTATTGCACCACAGGACCAGGCATCCTGGGGATGTTGTAATTAAAAATTGTGTCGCATCATTTCGATATCCATCAAACTAATATTACTTTTGTCTTAAAATTCTCATTATAGATTAACAGAAAAAAAGCTATTAAATTGTATTTATGTATTGGTAAATCTGTGTGTGGGGCGTTATTATCTAAATTCTTTTTCAAGGCTAATTTCGGAATGGGCGAAGGAAAAAAATCGGCGTTGAAATTTAAAGTTGTCTTACTTGATGGCTGTTTTATGCCAAAGGAAATACTACTTAAGATAGTGACAATCATTAAGTTTAATTGGGATACAATAAAACACGTTCTGTTCATTGTCATTGTTGTTTAATTTTTATTACAAATATAGCAATAACTGTACATTATTGGAGATCGTTAATGATTAAGTCAGTTGGTTGTCTCTGTTTGATTTATGGACGGCCACGGTCTGAAACAAAAGATCAAATACGATTCAGATTATCGTCATCTAAAGGTTATAAGAGAAAATTAATTGTTTAATTTTCTGTAAAATCAACAGTAGAGTTGTTTATGTGTTAAACGGTGCATTTTAAGTGGCGATCGTGCTAGAGAAACAAACAACGTTATCTAATTTGATTCGTTCATTAACACCTAATTTAAACTATTTTTGACTAAATTATTGGTGAGAAACTGACGATTTAGAATTTGATAATTGTAGGTCGATGTAAACTAAAAATTTACAGAATATGGTGTTAGAAATGATAAAATAGAAGTTAAATTTTTAATTAGCGATAAAAGTGATATCAATTTAGCATATTTTAGGCCTCAAATAGTTATTATAGATATATTTTATTGCCAAACCCAGGACAGTTATTCGAAAATAACTACTAGGCAGAAGGTTTCTTGAATGTTGACGAGTTGTACTACTGTTATTATTAAACAAAACAACACAAAAAAAAAAAAATTGTGTGTTATTGAATAAAAATACTATTATTAAATCTACTGCTTTCGTATTCGTATTCAATGATGTTCCAACAAATTTTCATCCTATGTATTTAAACCAAAAACTAGATAATTATAATACAGAAAAATAGGGAATTTGATTTTTGTTCATGTATCGTTTATAACAAAATGTTCGATTTATTTATTATTTTGATCAGGGGAGGGTTTTGCGTGATGCTCAATATAAAGGCCTTCCGGCTAGCGCCTAATAACAGACTCTGCCCGATTGTTCACTAATTGAATATTATCAAAATACCGACACTTCTGGTTTGATCGTTGTTGAGGTCAACTAATCATTCACAATATAATAAGCAGAGACAATTGAAGCGGAAAAAACGAGAACAAGGTGCGTGTGCCGTTGAATCTTTGCGTGTATTGCATCTGCACATATAAAAAATCAGTTTGAACATATGATCAAGGGTTGCAATTTGCCAGATTGAGGGTTCGGTTTGTTTTCTTTTTCTGGTATCCAATTAGAGACCACTTCCGTAATATTAAAACCGACTGTACTAATTGAAATTGTATGTGTGTGTTGGGAAATTCATAATTTGAACGAAGACAATTGCGTATATCTTCATCTGTCATTAACAGTTGTGGGGGAAAGTATTGGTTGGCTCTGCAATAATCCAGCTCTTTTACTCTCTTCTATTCTATTCCATTCTATATAAGTTTTCATTATGGTGTTGATGATGATGACGACCTGGTTGAGAATGGGAGAGAAGGAAGGGTTGGCACTAAATCCTGAATAATCGTCACTGTACGTCTTGACATTAAAACAAAACCGAGCCAAGATGGATTCCGCAATTCTAAAATGCAAATGAGCTGTAAAAGATCGAAGGCCCCCCGCTAGTGCTCTGTCTAACGACTTTGAAATGGCAAACGTTCAACTGAATCTTACACATTTTCTTATTAATTCTTTACATAATTCTAAACTGGCCGACTTGGTATACTGACGGTAAGATGGATAATTATAAGGGCGCCCCTGCTAATAGCTAATGTAATTAGTGGCAGGCTTTATTAATTGATGGAAAAATCCTTCAGGTGGCTTCTGTACAGCCACGAGTCTATTTATGGAATTTATTATCCGAATTTCGAATATTTAACGTATACGAAATTAGTCGAAAATATTTCAAATACCAAAATAAATAAATAAATAAATAAAAGGGAGAAAGAAGAACTGTATGGAAAAAATGAGTCAGATCTGGTTACAAATAATGAACACTGCCTCACCTACCATACGTTTAATGAACTATAAGTAATTTGAAGCTACCAAAGAGATTTCTCTTCTAGACAGGTCGGGGTATCGTGTCGTGTCCAGGTGGGATGAGAGAGAGAGATACCGTCTCGAGATCTATCACATATTCTCAAGACCGAAATTAATTTTCATGTATAGGTAACGACTTCCGGCCACCTATGAGAGCTTATCTAGATAGATTCAACATTTATTATCAACAAATAAAGCCAAAATAAAACGAATTAAACTGCAATCGTTTCGTATTGTTGCCAAAATTGGGGCTAGACGTATCGACTATGGTCCAAAAAACAACTAATGGAATATTTCAGTAATAATCTTCAGAGATCTAAGTCCGAGATTCAAATATGGAAATTGTAACTTGAGCTTATCTTAACAGTAGCATCTTCTAAGGCCTACACATACACCTCAAACAATACAACACACCTACCGTTTACAAAAAATACGATTAGTCTCCCTTATAACTAAACTAGACAACGTTTACAGGCTGTCCTTTGATTTCCAACAAGATTTTAATTTCCAAACAGATAAAAGATAATTTGAAAGGGAAATTATTGTATTGAAACCCAAAACAATGGGAATTTATTGTGTTGTTTTTTATATTGTCTTATAAAACGGTGGAAAAATCGAATGGAGAGACTCATTGAAAACGGTCTCGGTGTGAATGGGCAACGATCTTGAATTGCATTGTACCCATTTGTTGACAATTTAACGTACACACACACACACTTCTTTCTATTCAATCCGTTCTTCTTTTTCGATTTTCCCTTTCTGTACCGTTTTATGAATGAATTCGTTCAGAATTGATGGAACTTTAAAGTTTCTTATACAGTTTCTAATCGTTCGCTAGGTCAAATATTGCGTGTATACTTTAAATATACTGGGAATCTTACATTTTCTGGGAGACAATAGTCAACATATGTACCAGAAAATAACAGTTCTTTTATCCATCAACCTCTTTAAATATAATAATCGAATATCTCGTTCGGATAATGATGACCTGTTATTGTTGTTGTTGCGAAGTAAACCCACCGTCTCGGGCCTGTGTGAGAATTTACGCCCCAATTTTCGGCTGTACCCACATGTACACCACTTTCTATTTAAAATAATAGTGATAATAATAACAAAATTGTGTATAGAAAAGAAAGTGAAAAAATTGTGGATCCACGAAATTGGTACTTGTGTAAAAAAACAATCCAATCGTTCGAGAATAAAAAAATTAATTAACACCTGTATTGACGTACGATCACGTTTTTTCTACAAGTATATAAAAATCCCCCTTAAAATATACCTTTATGTATATATTATCCAATAACTATCATTAAAGATGCCTTGAAATATATTTTTTTAGTGAAAAAATTCCAAAACATATGTTGTATACGTATACGATAATATTTATATTGTTGATCGTGTAATGTATTTCGGTACGTGAAATTTCGTACACTTTACACATACACATTATATCTATATTGTTATAACTACTGTGCAATAATAAGACGAAACGAAGAGTTCATGTCACGATGCGCAAATAACAATAATAGGAATTGAAGTGGTTAAAATATTTCCGACGAGCCTAAAATTATCGACCGAAAATATCGGAATTAGAGATGATTGTTATATGAATAGGTAGATTCGCCTGTTTCTCTTTCATATAATCATAGTAATAATAATGATATGATGATGATAATAAATGAATAATATTGGCGTGGGGTTTGTTAAACGCCAACAACTACTTATACACGCAATTTTTAACAGTTTTAAACGAAATACGAGCTGTGGATCGGTTAGAATCAACACTGATCGATGGTAAATTAACGAATTTCCTCACGAGAAAATCGACTCAAGAATACCGCCTGTTGGCTTGACCATTTGTAAGGTAAGACATTTATTTTCACCTATTAAATTCACTAATGACCGTAATATTTATTGGCATGATTGATTAATTGGCTAATAAAAATCAATTATTTATCAACAAATCAAAATCTACGATTAGTTATGACCTTTGACATGTTTAAAATGCTGAAATTTGTAAAGAATTATAGACGACAAATATATGTAGGTACGTATAAAGGTAATGGCTACTTATGTTTTATGGCTATTTTAGAAGAGAATACTCGTAAATAAGCGTCGATGATGACGACGTGTCCGTCCATTAAATTACGATTCAATTTATAGTCGAACTTAGGGAAAAATTATTGTGATGAAATGTGTAAGCCTTTCATGCCAGTTCAGGTCATATTAATCCGAGTTGGACTAAACGTTAAAGTTTTATTGCAAAGCTTTCTAAGCTCCATACGCAATCTAATAATGGGGAATTGGCCCAATTTTTCTGTTTCTTGGGAACTGTTAATGCAGATAAGAGCACTAAAGAAGTGCCATAATAGAAACAGAACCGGAAGTAGATTTTTTTTAAATGTTAGAATCATAGAAAAATTGAGAATATTGGCTAAATTATAGGAGAAAAGTTTAAAAAAGTATAACAAAATATTTGCTCTATGATTGTTCTCTATAACTGAGAATTCATCAGCATTTTTTAAAACAAAACTGCTGTTAAATGCCCCTTGAAATGCTCTTTCTAATGCTATTATCCTCTTTGTAGTATCAAATCAGGGAGATATTGATTATTAAAAACTTTTGATTATTAAAAACTTTTCAGACATGTGGACCTTCAAGTGTGCCAATTTTTGGAAAAACTCATAAATCTATTGGATGATTGCTTCTAAATTAAAAAGTACACTAAATTTTCGAAATATTGTAGAGCACGTGATCCAAGATTTTCCTCTGTAATTCAAAATACAATTGGTCGAACTATATCTACGTTTATTGTTGTTCCGTTTTAACGAGTTGCTAATGTAAAACTGTTTAACATGCAATATTTCATTAGTCTGGTCATATGTCATATTCGTATGCCAAAAATACATATAACTTTTTAATGTTGTCTGTTTACAGGCATGTCGTATTTTTCAATTTACGTGTACATCGAGTCGTATAATTTAAATTATGTCCATAATTTATGTTTCGTTGATAATTATGATTTTTATTCCTTTTTCCCTTGCAAACTATCGACTCAAATATGATAAATATTTCTGGATGAAGAAGTGGAATTAGAAATCGGTTAATTTTTTTTCAAATTTAATTTATTTCCAACAACGCTGGATAGATTAGATTGATGGATCGAATCTCATCTGTTATACCGATAATTACTTTAAGATATTCCTTAATTATAGTCTAGCTACAAGATTTTTTCCTGCAGTAGGATGAATACAAAAGAGAATTTTGTAAATCGCCCTTGTATAAGTGTTGTCATTTTTATTCGACACAGTGAACCATCATTTTAATTCCCACTAACGAAACTTTCTAATTATACCAACCGAAAGCTTTTTTTCCTTGATTAATCACATTAATTAATTAATACAGAAAGTGTGCAGTTAGATTGAGGCGTGGTTGGTTAAGCTATAATAAGACTTGTATCTGTGCCTATCAACCTGCTGACGCATCTAAATAAAGCGCAAGATTACAAAATGTGAATTAATTAACTTATCAGTCGAGCAAAACTGGTGGGGATATTAAAAAATTCATCTCCAATACGGCCCAATAAACATCATTTAATTCGATTAGAAGATGCCGGAGTATTTTTAATAGTTAAATTTCTTAATCCCGACTGGATCCGAAGAAATTAGGTTTTTTTGCGGTATGAACTCATCAACTGGCCGAGTGATTTAGTTGGAGAAGACCTTCGTTTTATCGAGAGGGTGAGTTGAGGGTGGTCGGATGATATAGCTAACGCAATACTGGAAACAATGACATGTCCCGGGCGTAAAAAACACGGCCTACTTGATCAAAGCGACACAATGTAACATGTAATCATCGAGATTACCCTAGGAGACACCCTCGTCGTTCTCATTCTATCTCATATTCTCATTTCTACACTGTTCCCGTTTCATACCCTTAATATACAATGTATGATTTCCTAGTACATACAAGTTTTAACAGTGTATAGAAAATTAAAGAACGAGATAAATCTGCCGCAAGAGTGATACTTAAAATTTCCACAAGCCCCGGACAGGGTGACATGTGGCCTATGTGTATTATTCTCCCCTGTATTACTCTAGTAGTAGAGCGTATAGCCGGGGATTGATTTTGTTCATTATAGAACTGCACTTGAGAGGTTTTTTTCTCTCTTCGTTCAATGATTCGTGTATGTTAGTGAGTCGAGTGAATGTGTGTATCTAAGGGCTATCTGTGGCTTTTGCGTGGTGTACGCATATTAAAGTTTTCATCTATCCAAACGAATGATTTGTATAATGACTCAATTTTGCATCTCATTAAAATGAAAGAATACTGCTTGAATGGTATACATAGAGAAAAGAAATAAGAAGTGAAACATAGTGGTAACTATTAAAAGTCATGTGTTTGTCTCTCGGGAATAAAAAACCACACACATATACATTTATAGTCCTATACAAGAAATAAAAAAAACGTCTATGTTAGACAGATCGTTTAAATAGTGTACAATTAGAATAATAGTTTCGCTGCTTTATTTTCCCTATTCTTGTTGGTATTTCCTATCTTTGTGTGTATGTGTACGATTTTAGACATAATTTCAGGTTTGTTGGCAGTTTGTGGTTGAGACACGCGTGTATGTCAGATGTCTCCCTATCGTTAATTTAGAAGGGCCTTTGGCTAATTTCTAGAAGACATACGGGATTCGCTGTAACTAGTTTTGCGGTATCCACAGACCGTCCAATTTCCATCAGTAATATTATTAACGACGACCACCACCACTACTACCGCACATTAATTAAATATTCTAATTAGTAAGTTTAGATTAAAACAGACGGTCTCAAGTACTTTAATCTTTCAAACAACAACAACAATAAGAGCAATAACAATTGAAATTATTAAACAAGAATAATTTAAAAGTGAATTTTTTATAGGAAAAAACACAGTTCAATATGGTGTAAATTTGAAAGGAATTTAATAAGTTTTAATTACAAAAACTGGCTTAGAACAAATCGAATAAGAAACGGGTGTTTGTTTACCCTACACCCAAACCCTCAACGTTTCCCTCTATTTCTTACGATGTTATTTTCCGCTCTTGTTTTATAAGAGAACGGGTTAAGCCGCCTGCCCCGCTCCCTATAAACTCATTAATTAAGGTAGAGAAGCTTTGACGAAGTTTTGGAAATTTTATGAATAGACGAACGTTTCGCGCCACTCTGCCTGCTTGTCTTTCACTGTCGAATAATTATCAAAGAAACAAGCCGGCAAAAAAACATACGAAATTTATGAGTTATAATTTTGATATCATCGTAAGTTAAGGAATAGGTGGCAGCCGATATTTGGTACAGTTACAATTTTGTATACTGCTACATTTTCATAAATGCCTCATGTGGAAATTTACGGAATGTTCTCTACTAAACTACGGGCGAAAGAGGCAAATTATATTCATGTATCAACTTTCTTTGTCTCGTAAATGAAAGTAAATTAATTATAAACTGTTTCTATACTTTATTGTCAAAACAGAAAAATATTAATTTACAACTAATACTCCAAAAGTAAGTTCACATCTTGCTAGTTATTAAAATTGCAGCGTAATTGTCGTAGTTGAAAACTTGTTCAATTACTAAAAGTTTATTAATACAGTGTATAAATAGAGGGATGTATGAGAGATGGAGAAAAAGAAAACTAATGGAAAATTTTATATTTCCTCCATTAACACATGGCAATGGAACGTACAATGTTCATAAACACTGTTAATTTATGTTTCGGTTACAACCTACCACTCAAACTTGTATTTCATGTTGTCTTTTATTTTGACCCTGCAGATTTACCACCAAATTTTCTTCTTTCCCGGTTACACCAATCGATGTTGATATTTTTGTAACGCAGTTAAAATCTGTACAGTTATTCCTCTACATCTCAAGACGTCTGTCAAAGATCCTCTTGGGTGGTATTCATGTCGGCAGTTATTGAATTCAGCTTAACAAAGCCATCGTTCTCTAACCATGCAAAAATACGGCTTTCTCCCTAGCTGCTATTATAGCCATCGGCTGAACCTTGACACATCCCTTTGACAAATCCGTGGAAAATATCGTCAAAACCGATGAGATGATAGGTGGTGTGCTATAGGGGGATAATCAATTAAATTGGTGGGCTCTTCTACTATTACGGCTACTAGACGAGATTGAGAAGGGTCCCGATGGAATCATCGGCGTCTCATCATTTTGCTGCCTGTTCAAAATGACATCCTCTTTTTAGCCGGCTGATCCGCGGTTCCAATTAAACGATAGTAGCCTGGTACTGTGTGTGTGTGTGTGTGTGTTTGTGAGTGAGCCGAGGGGACGAACGAGCGAATGAACAATATACCGTTCATCCATCCCTTCGGCTTTCGTCTCAGTGGTGAATTATTAGCGACATACCACCACCACCACACTTCTGTCCCTTTGCTTTGGAAATGAGCGCCTGTAATCTCTTACAGAGGAAAATGATTGACAGCATAGAACCACTCTTGGATGTAAGGAGAATGAATGGTGGTGACCTGCGATTTCACATTAAAAATTTGCTTGGCTAATAAAAACAGTTTCAACAACTACCTAATTTTTCTTATTTTAATAAGTCCTGGTATAAATGAATAGAAAACAAATCACTGTTACACAGAAATACTTTCGCATAAATAAAAACCAGTATGTAAATCTTGTGGCAACTAGATTTGTTACAGTACATCCACAAACAGATGGGAAAATGATATAAATGATAGGAGGAAATCTTAATTCCATGTTGTTACCGTGTTAATGTCAGAATAATTTTCTATTATTAATTGCTAATATAACGGATTATTGTGTAATTCTTTTCGAATAAATCTTAAATATTTTCAAATTATCAATTAATTAATAGATTGAATTAGAAAATCAAATCATTCACAGACTTGTTTGTGGGGACGCCACAATCATTGTTGTTTGATCACAAAATAGGGGCTGACAACCTGTCAATATCAAGGCCGCCAGTACAAGGCATTAATAATTATTGGATCCAATTACCTGATAAACACATTCCGATAAGACGTCGTCGTCAATTTAATCTACCTCTGACACATCGACATCTGTAAAAGTCTTCGATATGTGTTGAAAGTGTGTTGCTTCACTAGAGAGATATTTTAGTTTTTTTCTCTTCACCATCAATCGATAGTTCTTCTTCTTCGTCTTCGTGATCTCTAGTGTGGTGTAAAGTTCTTTGTCGGCCCTCCTAGCCGTCATTAGAGTGTGAGTCAGCAGCGGTGGCGGCGGTTATTTCTCCCGAACAACAATTTCGGACATCATGTCAAACTATCGAAATGTTTGATCGCCAGTTAGATTAATGTTTTCGAGATATATTAGTAGGTAGATCATCATCGCTATCTCTTTTCGTTTATTTGTAATAATGCAGTTGTTTCTGTTTTGGGTGTTGGACATGACTGGACGGAATCTCCAACAATCTGAAATTAGAAATAAAATCATTCGAATATCTGTTTGGGAAATTGGATATTTGTAATATTGGATTAACTTTAAAATGTCGTAAAGTCGAGAAGGAAAACTAATTTTCTAATATTATGTAAATGTCACAGGAGCGTGAGCGAGCACAGGATTGCTTTATACACAGACACACACACATAGAATCTCACCACCTGCAGCGTGGATCTTATCTAAGTAACATATCTTTTGTAAATTTATGAGCATACAGTTAAGTATTTGTCACAGTCTTATACCACTGTTTTATATTTTGTATGTTATATGAGTATGAGTAGCTGCCACTGTTTTACACAACGCACAGTATGCGGTACAGTCGCACAGTCCAATCCATCGTCTAACAATAAATGATTAAAAAGAACAACAGATAAAATTCTAATTAAGAGAACGAAATTATCACCAGCAAACCATCATTTTAAAGTCTTCTGTAAAGAGCAAATGATAATTATAAGATATCCACCGTTTTATTATCACTTAACCAAAATTCAAATAATCCCAAAAATTAATTAAACAACAAAGAAACATTAACAGTAGTTCTGATAATAAATGCGATTGTTTGTCTGGCCACCTATTTGTAAACTTATCAAATATTCCACATTACATATTTATTAATTTTGGTTTTATTTATAACAGTATTTGAAATATGTGACTGCATTTCTGGTCCTGCTCACCCACGTAGACACGGGGAAAAATCAATTTATTTAAAAAATATTTAAAAACGCTTCATAATCAAACAACTCACAAATAAATTTACTGGACTGTTGTTTTAGGTAACTTTTTATTCAACAACAACAATAACAACAACAAAAGGCAGTAAAAGTTCAGAAAATGGGAATTTATAAACTCATTATAGAGATTATGAGCTTTTATTCTAACATATTACGACTCGAATTCAACGAAATTGTAGAAATTGTAGGGAATCAGTCTCTAAAAAACAACTTTCATAAGTCACCGTTTATTACACGATTCAAAAAACGAGCTCCCCAGCGTCACTACAATAGTGTGCTGTGAAATGAGAACGTATGTCGTAAACTTTTGATAAAATTCATGTAAATAAGTGTCGCTTTCAATAATGTCATTTCTCCGATTCAACTTTAAATAAATAACACGTGTTATTGCGTGCTATTAGAACTACTATTTTTAATTAAAATGAATGTTGAAATTGAAGAAAAATACAATTAAGTTACGTAAATTAATTAAAATGTAGAGTTTAAGTTTTTCATTTAAGCATAAATAAATGTAAAAAAGATTACATTTAGGTGAGAATTGGAGGTTTTGTATCCAACAATTTGAGATATTAAATTAAAAATTCAATTTTCGTAAAAACCAGTTTTTATTGTAAATTTCAATTATTATGGGGGACAAATCAAGAATTGGTGCTTTCTCTGCCACTGAGTTTGACCTATGCTCGATTTACTTTAAATTTTTCTAATTGAATAATTTACGTAAGATTGATACAATTAAAAATAAACTTTCGATGTTTCTCTTTGTAGTCGAAAACTCTAATTGATTCCTTTTTTTAATGCAATCTGTATCCCAAAACAGACAATCGAATCTACCTCTTTTGATAATTATTTCAATTGATTATCAATCATCATTGAAGTCTCTAAACTATCATTAAAATCATATCTTGTCAATGTTGCTATTAATTAGACAATTTCTCGAATTCGTTTAATGATTCAGAGAGAAAACGGTGGAAAGAAACACGATTTATTAAACAACAATTGAACTATAAACACAAATGCAACGATTAGATTGGTTTAGTTGTAAACATGACGAGTAAATTTGTGTGACTTATTACTATTATTATTATTCTAATAGTGCCTAAGGCCAATTCTAAACTGCATACAGCAGGAATCGGTTTGCGGCCGGTTATGGTAGATGGCGTGCACCACATCAACATCACGATATCCACACAGAGGCACACTGAGAAGAGATACAAAAGGCGAAGTCTACGTGAGAAACTCACTCATTTTCTATTCACCAACGTTTTTTTCTACAATTAATTAAATTACATCTTAATTATGTAGTTTTAATAACGTATTAAATAGAGTTAATAAAAATAATAAAGTCGATTCGGATTTTTTAAATGAGAATAACACAAATTGGGTAATTATATTGTAGTGATTTGTTGTATTTAATTGGTTTCGCTTCGTTTTTGTTGTTGCTGCTTGATTGAACTAACAGATAATTCGACCAATTTACAATAATTTGAATAGCAATAAAGAATGATGCGGCCGTTTAAATTTTCGTTAAATTCCTCCAAAACAACGCCGATCACGTTATTATATGGCCCCCTGAGCGTTGTTTCCTACATCGAACTTGCTACAATTTCTGTTTTGTGCGATACGAGTTGATTCGTCTGATGTTGCTGTTGTTGGTGGTGGTGGTTGTTAACAGGAAACGTTTCGAACGTCTGTAGCGAGTAATCGTGAATAGGGGGATTCATGCCATATACCAACATATACATATGTATGGATGTGTAGTATATTATCACACCAACAGTAGAATTTGCTGATAGCAATATGTGTATGTGTGTGCGCCGCGACGCTGGGCTCTTGTTTTAGCTCATTGGGCGCCGACCGGATGCCCGGCCAACGCTACAATCGATACGAATCCCCAACCAATCCCGCTCCACTACAAGCCAGCCTTCTTTTGTCTTTAAACTAGGAACAATGGTGGAGCGATCGTTTTGTTTTTTACTCCACGTGTGTATAGTTATACACGTACACTATGTAGAGTACCCTAATTTTTCCCCAATTACATCTATTTTGAATATCTCCAACATATGTTAATTAGAAATTTTCGGCTATATCTAATTTATGAAAGAATTATTATTGGATTGGTGGTAATACAACTGGAAGATTGTGAAAGGAACTTGAAGAAACTTCAATATGAAGTTTTATTCCACAATATAATTAGATTTAAGTTTGATTTTTATAAAGATCTCTTTTCAACTGAGGAAGTTTTATTAAAAATTTTAATAAAATATTAGTTTTCCTGTCTATATTCCACTATTATTGTTATTACTATTAAATATTTCTAGGACATAGAAACTTTCAACAGAGTTCGAGTTTACGCAATTAGTTGGTTCTTGTGTGTATGACCTGCTAAAGTGTAAATGTCTCATTTGGGATTTGAAAACAAAACTCCACTCTCCTCCGTTAGTTGATCTTTTGAATGTTTTAATGTTAATCAGTTGAATTCAAATATTGTTGCTGTTGTTGATGCTTTTTAATCAGTCAACTTTGAAAATCAACAAAACACTTTCACTGTTTAATACTCCGATATTGTAGTATAAACATCAATAGATCATATCGAGTACTATACATGTGTACGATGAGATCTCTACAATAAACAATTTTTATTGCAACGTTTAAATTCTATACTCGTATAAAATAAGACTGAAATATTGCCGATGTACAATTGTTGAAGATCTAATAATAAAAGCATACGAGGATATTAAATTTGAGATTAATGGTTCAATCATTCCAACCAACCAAATTAACTTAAGTACTAAATTATATCGTCCAATGCTCTCTATTTACCACCACCATCACCACCAATCAACTCCAAACTAGTTAAAAGGCTGAAATTACTGCCACAAGCTCTGATAACAGTGCTTAATCATTATTTTTGTTGTTGTTGATATCGATACAAATTCGTTTAAATCATCGAGTTTGGAATAAAAGAGAGTGCCTCAACAGGTTCTTTCTGCTAGAATGGAAATTTCTCAATAGATAACAATCGAAATTGAATAAGGCCATTTACATTAGAACTGTTTTTGTTTCCTGGCATACAAACACAAACACATAGACAGGCAAATAGTGTGCAATCGATACTCGCGAATGCGCGACAAAAGACATCCCGACAATGGCCCGTGTCATTCGCAGGACCAAACAAGCTGGGCATTGTTATGGGTCTCTACTCTACTCTCTACACACAACACACAAACACACATCTATAAAATTTACAATAGAGAAAATACTATTATTATCACTTTTGTGTTAGCCTTTTCGCAATTCTAATATTTCCAACCGATACTGATGAAATTTTAATATGAGATAGGTACACGTGAATTTTTGATAAATTATTTTTTTTATTTCTGTAGAATTCTGAACGGTATTAGGCTCACCTTGTGTGCTGCTAGTGATGGGTATTCGATGATGATGTTCAGCAGGGGACCGCTCGATTGCAATCTTATTGGTCCTTGTCCACATCCGTTGTTGCACAGGGGTCAGGGGTGTCTGGATTTGCCTCAACGATTCAACAGCAGACGAAGAAGAAGAAGAAGAAGAAGAGGGCTATCGTCGTCAATCATTCGACTGGTAATTACGCTGTACCACGCAGCAGGAGGTGGCCGTATTATACCGCGTGGAAATCGAAAACTACTTGATACCGCCTTTATAGCACTCTATAAACCACAACAACTACAACTGGAGAAAAATTTTGCGATTGAAACGGCTATAAGTGTATTGATAGAAAAATACTAAAACCCTACTAGGATTTTGTCTTAATCACAAGTCAATTAATGAGATGATTAGGTATGGCACAATTTGCTATTAATAATTCATACAGTCTTATAATTTTATAATAAAAGACCGGCTGGCTATTTCCAGCTACCTGCTGTTAAAAATAAAATGATTTATGATATTCAAGTTAAATTTCTGTCCGCATCTAAACCGAATCACACACATATTTTCGAAGCTTCCAATTGTCAAGTACGAATGATAGTTTCAACAACAACAACAACAACCGGCTTGGAATTATTCGCTACATATTTAGCATTCGGTGATTGTTTATCGCCACATAAATTTCGTGCATGTGTATGGAGAGACTGGAGGCCCCGGTGAGTAATGTGACAACTGTAAATCTTGAATATTGACCACCAAGAAGGTGATGCGTTTCTTTTACGTTGTTGTTGTTGTTGTTGTTATTAGAAGTTTTGCTGAAATATTTCGGGGGGCGTATCGTTTCAATTTTTAAATGCCTAGCAATTATCGTGTTATTATTGAAACAGTTCCGGTTTGGTCACGGTTCGTTCTTTTAGACATCAGGTCTTCAGCACCTCCTGTACTCGACAATTAATTACTAAATTAAAGACAATAGGGGAGCGTATCGTGCACCGAATACGGATGGATGGATGACAACATGTGTGAGACGTCACCTGTACATCAGTAAACTTTTCTACGGTTATGATGATGATGATGATGATTGTGATAGTATGATGGTAAAGACGGTGTTCTTGTAGGTGCAACTTCTTGAAACAGCTGTCGGGTTATTTTTAATTGATGGTGTTTCCAAATAGTCAAGTCATCACCAGAAGGTTGGAGTTTCACACCTACTTATAATCGAAACCGTAAAACCAGAATAGCTCATCAGACTCTATAAGTTTTGATACTTATTTAGATCGATATGATTGATAAATATCGGTTATAGATTGATGATGCAATTTTTTTCCTTTAATTTTTAAATTTGATGATTCAATGGGAAATATTTCTTAGCGATTTCACATATTTGTAGGCCGTTCACAACAATACCCAAAACGAACAATAATACATGCTTGATTATTTCGTCTAGTTGTTGATTTAAATTGAAAAAAAGTAACCAAAAACTAGACTGTTTTTGTTATATTGGTGTGTACGTATATGGGTATTTCTACAAGAATAAATAGTTTCTGGCGCAGTAAATTGATGAAAGTTCTCATCCGTTTACACACGAGAATACACACGAAAAACTTCAAGTGTAAATAATTTGAATTACACAGGTAAATCGGCTCTATTTAAACCGAAGTCGGCATTAAAATAGATAAAAACTATACAATTTTTTTCTATTTCTGTACTCTATAAGACTATTAACAATGAATTCTTAAAAACGGCTAGACGAACATGTGATCCTTTATTAACGAAAATATCAGCACTGTTTATGGTTAATTATAAAAAAGGGAACTTCTGTTATTGTCGTTATCATTGTCATCATTCCTAGAATGGAGAAATTCCGGGAAAATAATTTCTATCTTCAACAGTTAAAATTAAATTATAATTCAGAGCATGGTATTTTTTTTTTAATATTTGACAAAAGGACCTTTTGAAAATAGTTGAATTGGACAGTATAACAAGTTTAAATTGTACATAACACAATACACCCCACAATTTAATCAAATTATCATGTTTAAAAAGGGTTAATTTACCTAAGAGGGTAGGTCAACTGTTGTCTGTCTATTAGTATCTAGAAAATAAAAATAAAAACTTGCAACATTTTCAGAATTTTCTCCAACATCCTATTATTATTATTATTACCATTATCATCATCATCAAGGTAGCGATTATTAAATATAAGGGATGTTTCTCGTTTAAATTTTCTTATTATGATAAATTGACATTATATAATATCGGTTCGTGCTGAGGAGCATGTTACGAATTCTATTGTTGTTTGAATTTCAACAGAAAATCTACAATTTCCAGCGATACAGTACGATGGAAAAAGAGCGAAATAGACGCCTTACGGCTTATAAACAGTACACTGATAAGTCTTCCTCATAAATACCTCTCTTTCTCTCACGTTCTCGCTGCCAATTTAAATTGATAATAAAAGAGAGAGAGTTGCTAAGCGACCTGCAAAACGACTGAATAGCAACTTCCTCTAATTAGCGCACGCAGTATCCGATTTGGCGCGCATTTACGGACGTTTATAATCAGTTATATACACTTCACATCATAGCTTTAGGTAATTTTCAAGAATGGGGTTGGTGGGTTTTATAAAACCAAACCTCCCCTTTTATTAAAGCGATTTATGACTACCAAAACCCATCCGCTAATACTAATTAGTTTAGATTTTCAAAATATTTGGGGTTGGCTCATATTGGCCAAATACCATTAACAAATCGATAGGGAAGAACAGGTGTTGTTGTTCCGTTGTGTCTTTATGCCATATGTGGTACCAAGAAACAATAACTTTACAGTGTAACGAAAGAGTTTATGGCGCGTATCATAACCAGTGTCAAATCTTATTGATTCTAGTGAATGGTCGAGCATTTTATAGTTCTCTAAGAGGCCATTTCTTGAAATTTCATTATTGTATTGATTGTTTTGTTTTCTGTTGTTGTTGAGTTGAAATTTTATAATGAATAAATACCGAAAAATCGAGTCCAGTCATATTAAAACAAAAAAAAAAAACAACAACATTGAATCTTGGTAACGGAAACAGGAAGTTAATCTGCAACTGCACGTAGAGATATATCGACCGGTAGCCGAGCGGAACTTCCGGTGGACCGGAAACATAAAAAGAGAGACCGCAATTGCTCTCCGGCTGGGCGAGTCTGCTTTGACAAATAGATACATCACCCTGATTGCCTCGAAGGATTCGAGCTTTAGCAATAGTATTAGTAGTGGTGGTGGTGGTCCTTTCTGTTCTTGTCTCTTCAAAAATTTCTGAGCTAATTTATGGTGGAATTCCTGAAAAGCACAGCTAGGAATTACGAAAAAAATTGCTGATAACTAATTGGTTTGCTATTATCTGGATATGGGTGTATGTATTGATCCTTAACAAAGCTATAAAATCTTAATGTCAACATAGTTTTCGTTTAGTTGTAGGTTTCATTGATTGATAATAATGATAACATTTAGGTCATGGAATTACTAACGATTATCATTATTTTTATCATCATCATCATTATTATTGTAACGTTTAAGAAACGAGCCGCCACTGGCAGTTCGGCACGTAAGGCTCGACTAGTTTGTTGCACCTTGTTAATAACGCTGACTTTGCATATTACTAAGCTTTTTGTGGTGCTGTTTCTTGTTGTACACGTTTTTAGGTATGCCATTAAAAATGTTGTGCATATGGCATGTGTATGGTAGTAGTCGTAGTAGAAAGGTAGGAGACCGTGCACGTTTAATTTTCACATTACCTTTTTTTTTCCTTTCCTCCTCTCTACTCCTGTTCTCACCCGTAGATGGTTTTTGAAAGTGGTAATTAATCAACATTCAATGTTAGAATGTCGGACAGAAGAATTTACACATATAGATCCGATATTTTTCTGTTTTATTTTTCGTTTCATCTTTCTTTTTATTATCCTTTCGCCGCTTAACCATCATCATCATGGTGTTGATGAACAGATTAGTCAATTAATTTTATAATAGTGGAAAAACAAATCGCGTTGGAGGCATGCGTTTTGTGTTCGTAAATTAATTTCCTAGTATGGATAACTAAAGAAAATCCCCAACAAAAGGACATTCTTCATCACAATTATTTTAATACAAATAGAATCGTTATTGAAATTGTAAACGTACATATAACAATTAAACTAAATATATGATGCAAATATACAATATAGGCTGCGTAACGGTAGTAGTAGAGAACATCAAAAGCTCGATCTGTATGGGCCTAAAACCTCGTTAGTGAGTGGATTTAGTAATATAGCCAAAACATAAACAGGAGATAACAAAGGCCTTTTACATTTCAACCACCACCGCCACCATTAGGTCAGGTATGTGCTGCCGCAATAATAATGATTGCGCTTGATCATATTAACTCCCAATCCGTATATGATAATAAGCGTACAACATTCATCCATCCAGTTGAATATGTCTGGTCTGATGGACATTCGGTCGCCTTTAGCAATACCGTAATATTTACGTACATGTGCGTTAAATTCGCATCCCCCATGCTGTTCTATTTGTTTTAATTCATATCTGAGTACCTACTACTATTACTATTGTTATTATCATCATCAACATTATCGTCATCGGTCAGCAAATATATCGATTATTTGTAACATAAAAGCTCCAACTAAACGACATAACAATAATTACCTATTATCAAACATTGGGAATATTGCCTGAAACAATTCGATTTAATGGCCGGCAAAATCGGCCATTACAGTCCCACTGTGTTCGCTTAAACTAAAGAAATGATTACACAGTCTAATGATTAAAAATTATTTGATCGTTGAGTGTAAAGAGATAAAGTCGGTGCGATAAGTAATGCAATAATAACAATGAAGGCATAGATTCCGATGGGTGAGTGGCGGTATATCATCAAGGTGTTTTTCCTCCACACTCTCTCTTTCTCTCTAGTATCGTCCTGATGATGACCTTTGACCGTCGCTGCCACCTGCCATCTGATAGAGATATCATTAAAGATGATGGCTATTGTGTCCTTGTTACAGGATTGTACTGTTTAAGATCGCGTTCACGATTCTGTAAACTTGTACACATTTTCTGGCCAGATAGAGTTGTATTCGGTTATCTTTCGATCTTTTATTGAACTTTTACTGTACCGCTTTTAATGCACCAACCACCACTATAAAATGGATAATAAAATTTTAGAATTTTTGTGTCTGTTAAAGAGGAAAAAGAAACCTACACGTTTCAATCATAGAATAAAATTAATGACGCTTGACAGTTGGTGGTAATACATCATCTGAAACTGGAGCCATTTTGCAATATCTCTTATCAATAAAAATCAAACACTGTTCCGGGTCAACTAAATTTCAGAAAGGGTCATGTTTAGACTACTACAACTACCATTACCGCTGACCATTTCCAAGTTCAAGGATACCGAACGTCACTTCAACCATCACACTAATCAAAACTAGTGGTCGTCATCATTAACGAAGGGAAAAGAATTCCAACACTCTTCATCATCATCATCATCATCATCTTCGTCTTCGTTTTAATTGATTGAATCCGAAATTATGGTAATTTTTCACTTTGAAATTACATCTAATTACTTTTGACGCTAACTGTTGTCGATCATTTCAAAGGAACATAGTAGAGGCAAAAATGAAAAAGTATAAACCAAGTCTTGATGGTCATTAACACCTCCATCTGACCTCAGTTTTGACGTTTACAAATCACAAAATGCCATACATGTGTATCTTTCATCTTTTTGGTTGGATTCATTTTAGCGTCAACTTTCCAAAGTACCGACGATTATTATACGATTTTTGATGGAACTTTATCAATCTTGTCTCCACCAGTCTTTAAGGTTTTGTCTCTGATTAATAGCGTCGATTTTTCCCCCATCTTCTGGCTCTTTTATAATGATGAAGTCTTAATTATGGAACTTTATTTGAATCATTGGCGGCGGTTCCGCCACTGTCCTTAATTTGTTCCCAATAAAACCGTTTTTCAAAACAGTGGAGTACCGTTTAATTGGAACAACCTAACCCTACAATTATTCTCCTGGTTTCCCGTGCTTAGAACCAGATCGGGCCGTTATAGAACTTCGATAATGTCTATAACTACAAAATACACACAAGTTTGAATTTATAAACTGAGAAAACAAATTATCGGATATTGAACGAGAAATATTACCAAGTCATGTCGAACTAACTCGTCATTAGCACGAATTCGGAACGCATGTTTTCGTTGGTACCGCTGCTGACTCATTGCCGTCTTGATTAACTTGTCAGTGTTTTTACATCGAAAAAGAGTCTGTTTTTCGTTGGTTTTTTTCCTTCTCCCTATTCTGTTTCTCTTCTAGATAATTTTTCCGTTCAGATCAGGGATTCTCGATTGAAAATGGAATTCTAAAATTGATCTTTAGTAGTCATTATAAAATATTATCTACGCTCTTACAGTTTGTTCTTTTTTTTTTGTTTCTAATTAGCTTTTAATGATGCATCCGTTTTTTGTTTTTCGACTAGTTTAATTATGATTTTTAATTTGTTCCATAACATAATGTGCAAATATCAGAACATGATTGCACATTATGATGTGCTGATTAACAACGTACTCTTGTAATTATTAGCATGTTTGTAGGACAATTGAGATAACAGTTTATGTCGTTTTAATAACATCTGTTGTGTGTATGAACGTTGAAATAAAATTTCTAATATAACTGCAAATCGAATAAGTGAGAGAATCATTTTAGCAAAATCTTTGAAAGATAACAAGGAATTTACTTTCTATTAACTGATAATTACGAACCGCTAATCCTTTCAAATTATTCTTTTTAAGGTCTTGGAGACTGAAACCTTTTTTACCTTTTACAGGAGAACAAAATTGCTCTTAAGATGCCGACACATAAATAGACTGTCACCTTTACACATAATAGAAGTTAATAAAAATATGGAAATTATTTTTACAAAGAAACTCTTCCAGGTGTCCAGCCACTACTTTGTTCACCGTGTAATAATGTTATTATTGCCCATCAAAAACTAAACTTATATTTCGTTTCATTTTTTTGTCTCTTTTTAAAGACGTTGCCCTTTGATCTTTGGACTCACTACAGATTGCCCCAATATAACATGATTTCATTCGAAAATTTGCGACACTTTCTGTACTATATAGAATTTAATGCGATTATTATCAAAATGGAGGATTTTAGTTTTCTTCGTTTAAAAAACATCATTAATAAGCCTAGAAGATAAATATAATCTATTATAAAAAATGTCTTAATTCGACACTAATTGGTAAAATTATATTCCATATAACAAGGTATTTTCGGAATCTAATAAACGTTGTGTCAGATTTCTCTTTTTGATGTGAATAGTCCAATTTTAGAAGTTCTAGAAATAGTGCTTCAATGATAAAGAGTCATGGATAATACTAAGATGCCATTAGATTTTTATTTCAAAATTTTATAATAGAAACATAAATTTAGTACAAACTGAATTGCGTTCTTAAAAATGACCATCATCGATAAATTAAAACGTTTATGAAGAGTAAGTATAAGATGGACAAAACTGATGAAGGACACCTGGGATAATCTCCTTTATTTTACAGAAATCACTCATTAAAGAAAACTACTTGTCTGATAATTAGTTTAATTGCGAAATTTTTTCAATATTAACTTAAATAATGACAATTACTCTTGTGAGTTGTTATTACCTAACATCTGCCATTTTAACTTTCTATAATTTTCGATGTACCGATATATTGATAGAGCATGCACCTACATACATATATTATTACAAATTTAGTGGTTTATCTTCTAATATATTTAAATTGAAACAATATCTGTCGCTCCTTTTACACGTAATATAATTAGAGACCTTTTAATTTTAAAATTATCTGAGTTTCGTAAAATGCTTGGTATTTTTTGATTAAATTTAAACATACTTTGATCGTGTTATCTTCTATCGGCTTGTATCTTGGAATTTTTGTCGAATACTTTAACACAAAATATTTGTTGTTTCTGCAATTTCTTCCTAGTTTAATGACCTTTATTTATTCCTCTTAGCTTCCATGTCGTTTAATCAAAATCAATGTTTCTTCAACTCGATATTAATATGAATCTTTTTCGTTTTTTTAGCACACAGACGAATGACAAGACGTATTAATAAAACTCAAGTTTCTTGTTCATTTCAGATAGGGTCAGTCTAAAAAGCAGTAGTGGCAGTGGTAGTAACAGGTAGCTGTTTCAGTCTTTATTAATATTAACATCTAAACTAACAAACAGGTCGTTTAATCTTTGAAATTTTTAAAAGAATTAACCAGCAACCCGATCTGTTCGCTTGTCCCTGTCATGATGGATAAATTAAATTGGGAATTTTTCAGTTTTTCCATTTTTGATGGTCATTTGAAACGTTGATTGTTGGGGGAAGAAATTAATTTTAAATACTCGAAGATGAAAAATCCTTATAATTTTCTTATTATTTCTACTTCTCTACTGTGGTTTATTTTCTAAAATAAGCGGCACTTTCTATTATGGCACACAGTACAGTGCGGACGGATATTGGCAGTCATCGTCGTCTTATTGTCGAAACACCACCAGTGAAATTACAAAAAACAGCATGTGGTCGTAGTGTCCACACGGTGATCCCTGATTAGATTTCATGGTGGATAATTGGTGAACGTTAAAGTGCAAAATCCTCAAACTAACACAAATAATAATAATAATTTCTTCTTTCGTCTGTTGAAAGCGAAAGAGTATAGTTGGTATTTACAAATTTCCTATACGTTTAATTACAATAAAATTTGAAACTAGTTTAGTTTCGAACTTTCTAAAACTAAAATAGTTCACACAGTTTGACATTAATAATAATAGTAAACCGGCTAGAATTTATCGACTAGGTTGTAATAACTCAAAATTGACACACCGTAGGATACGGCTTTATTAATTTTCTTAGAAAATCCATCTTCTGTATCTTTCAACTTATAACAGTAGAGTGATCGTTCTTAGAATACTAAAATTTCATAATTCCACCACAAACTCTAATATGTAAATCAATTCAAATCACGCAGAATCAACGATTACACTTCTTCAAATAATCATTTCCTCCTGCACACGATTTCTTTTTCTTAGTTGGTTGGTTAGGTTTTTTTCTTATTGGAGATTTTTCTACACCCCTACAGCTTTGGTGTGGTACTTGCTGGCTAGAATGTGGGTGTTTGGTTGGTTTCCAGACCCCTCGCCTGTGTTTACGACAGACTTCGTGGAACCGCCCGCCAAGAGGCCACTTCGGGCCCCATCAATAATTAGTCAAGGCACATACATAAAGTCCACATTGACAGGTCCCAAACGATGTCAACTTGTCAAAAACGTTTACGATTCCTTGGATTGTTGCTTTCACACGAGATTTTTCTACCTGAGAATATGTCATTCGAGAGCAATTTATTTGGTATTGGACATTTAATTTTGTTGGTAATAATGTACAATTTATACTATTTGTAAAGGGAAAATGTCACAAATCTCTGAGTGTTTTCGTATTTCTATTTTTGCCTTTTAAAAATTTGTCCAAATTTAGTCGATTGCGAAGCGGTCAAATTTGATTGATAGTTGTTTTCCGCAAATTCGCAACTATATTGTGTATATCCGTTAGGAATTCAACTATATACAGATACATATAGTTAGTGTTGTTTGTATGTCCGGATTACGCAATCTAGATGATCATAACTCAATGTCCGCACCTAGTAGTTTAGATTTATCCAACATTTTACATGATAATAGTCAACACACATCAGGTATACACACATATACAGTATAGATAAGGAGGATGTGTTCTGCTAGTGCACATTTGATAATTTCCTGTGATTACGGAGCTATAATTGGGGAAGGGCTAACCGGAAATTGAGGGCGAACATGTACCCACTACTACTACTACTACTACTACTAAAACTACTTCCACCAGGAAATGATGCTTGTCAATTTAGATGTCGCCCAAAATTCATCGAAACAGATTTGTTCTACACAAAGATAGATATCGATAGGTAAATAACCAAACCTTTATTGTTTATTAATTGTTTGGTAGGTAGATAGTTTTACAAAATCAACCCAGGTAGAGATTGTTGACTTGTAATACAAGTAGCTGCCGGTATTACCCCTTTTTTCCCTCTACTTCTTCGTCTTCGTCTTGTTCTTGTTCTTGTTCTACTAAACAACACTACAAAGCAACACAAAGGTCTACAGTTTCATTTTTGTGTGCTAATACCCATGTCAATTAATAACAAAATTAAACAAATCAAGACAGGTGGAAGAACATAATTTTGTTCGAAATTTCTTTTTGGGTCAATAAGGAATGCCAGCAATGAGAGTGCAAATAAAACTCGATTTCCCCAATCAGATAGAGGGTGTCCGGAACACGCGAACACTTTCCACCATCTGATTGTGTAATTATACCAGCAACCACCTATTTAATTCACCCCCGTCTTTTGTGAATTGTTGGCGACAACTTATCTTCAACGTTGATTTGATTTTGTTGAAATTTATGTGTTACAGGTCAACAACAATAATAACAACACCATCAACAAAAGCTGAACAACAGGAAAGACATTATGTGTTGTTGATTCTTAACAAAACTAGCGCCCGATAAATGTGTTAATGAGTAACAAATTATACGGTCCGGTTATTAATTACGTTCACATATTAATAAAAGAAACGTCGTGTTTGTTTTTTCTACTTTTTCTTCACGCTAATAATCGATCATCGTGGATTATAAGACGTCGACAATTTAATTTAATTAATTTATAAACAACATCCTTCGAGAAGAGGAAGAGATTCGGTTATAACAAATTTTTGTACGCCCACTTTTCATCACTTGATTGACCGATATTTTATTTGCATGTCAGGTCAAAAGAGGCCTTGAGACGACTGTTTTCTCCTATTATCAACAATAAAATTATACAAAAAAAATGGAATCGATTTTGTGAATTTCTAAATTATTTATAACCCACCTAATAGCCCATCTATAAACTATTTAGAATTAGAAATCCATTTATATTTAATAAACTCATGGACATTTAGTATGGATGATTGTATTTTATCAATTTAAATATTATCATCAAAGTATATCATCGTATAAGTCATTTGTGCTACAACACACCTTGATAATAAACCGATAAGCGGTTAGTGAAACATTTATAAGTGATATAGAGTATGATAGACAAATGAATAATAATCATTTTTACTACTTTTTTTATCAATTTTGATAAACGACTACTGTTAGTACAAAAGCCATCAATAAAATCGTTCTTGTGTTTGTTTTTTTGGGGATTGCCAACTTATAAAACCCATTTGTTGATGGGCGATTTAAAAATCCGCCATATGGCTACACATCCAGATTTCTGTATAACTTGCAATAGAGAAAAATTGAGTAGGGGTTGGTTTAAATTGCCGACCCAACTTTTATAAATGAAGAGGTGTTCCATTCGTCCATAACGAATAAAGCATTTGAAACGATGCTTGGTTATTCGATTATTATTCGATATGGACGATTATAGAATCATCCCCATTTATGTATGGACGTGGTGGTATAGACGACCCCCTACGGTGTACACTTCTAAACAATATAAGTATATGATGATATTTTTCGTAATACCCCCGTTGTTGGTGGCGTTGTTTCAAAGTAAACAGCTGTTAGTCGTTAATACCCTAAAAATATATCGAAGAGAAATCGTTGATTGTAATCGTGAGGCGAATTTTATGCATAGCTATTTATGAATAAATTAGAAATTGTAATCGTTTTTTTGAAATTGATCTGCCTACGTTCTTAGCGTCTCTATCAATTGAATCCGATTAGTTTTGATAACAGACAAATAAAAAATTAACTATTACAGATCTGGTAAACAATCTTAGTAGAGTGTGGCTATCATCATCATAACAGAAGAAAGAGATCATGAATAAGATCATAGATTTTGATAATATTGTTTATAAATCCTTGTAGTTTTAATGGATTACAACTGTTAAATCTTTTATTTATTTATTCGATTTATTTTTTTAATAAATAAATTTTAGACAAAGTAATCTACCACCGTATACAACAGATTAGTAATTGTTATTTATGTTTGCGTGTTTTATCATCGTAAAATAAAATTATTTGTAAAATTACGATATGTACAAGTTGATTATTAACTGAACTATAAATACCATGAAATACATTAATAGGAATTTAATAAATTATTTTATTTATAAAGAAAACATGAAGTACATTAACGCATTTCCTGTTTATTTCCAATAAAATTTTCGTTGCTTATTAATTTTTTTTGATAATTCATAATTTAAACATTTTCTCCTGTTACATTTTCTATTTTTTTTTAATGAATTTACTTATCTTGTTAATAAAATCAGCAATTTAATAATTCCTAGATAAGTGATTGTCTCACATTTCATAGAATACTCGTTACGATATTTAATTGACTGATTACTAGGATGTTTTAAATTCTTCAAGGTGTTTTCTATAATCACATCAACAACGGTACGAAAGTATTTGAGAAATTTATTAAATTCTAAGATAATGTTGATTAAAATCGTCGACAGCAAATAGCAGCTTCTAATTCTTCTAAAATACAGAAGTATCTCGTCATTATTGAAACTGACAATAGTCAACACATGAGACACGAAATTTAAACTTTCAGATTCGAATATCAGAGCTATAAATGTTACGGAACATAACAGATATTATTTCAACGGAAACGGAACTGAAACAGAAACGGAAGCAGAAATGAGGAAAATGAATTAACGAGTACAAGAAAAACCTGTAGCAAATGATCAATTTGTTGGTAATTTTCTGGAGAACTAGCAAACTTACCGGAAATTTTCTACACGATCGATACGCCTTAAGATGTTCGTTCTAATTAGAATATCTCATGAAACAAGTAAAATATCAATCATTAGAATTGGCATTTTTTAAACATCGTATCGAAGAAAAAAATGTGATACAGACCCTGAAGTTTCTGTCCATTTTCTGGAAAATTAACAAATTTGTTGAAGGATTTCTTAAAAATATAAAACGCTTTTTGAATTTGCTTGGAACTTAAAGTTCGCTTGGAATTTTTCAAAACAAAAAATATCTTCGGATGCTTCTAAAAATGCTGCTTCTAATGCTATTCTATGCATTGAGATATCTTAACAAGGTGCAGAAACGAAGATCTGAAGTTGAGGAAATTCTGGAGCTGCGGAACCAGAAACAGAAGTCATATTAATTTACACGAACATCGAATCTTTTTGCAAGACCATCGGAAGACGGAATTATTCTAATAATAGAACAATAGATGATGAACAAAATTAAGCACAAACTTTACTATTTTTAGTACTTTTATTATTTTTATTTAGAACTCTGAAATTATCGTAATTAAAGAAAATATCCAAGGTGAATACGTTTTATCCATTTCTATTTTTACGAACTAAATCGCATCTATTTTAGATACACGAAGAGCTGTTTTGTTATTTTATTAATTCTATTTTATAGCAAATACTATGATATTTTCATGTCTATACATCAGATGCATGTTGTGTGAAAGTTTCATTAAATATAACAACAGCAAATTCATCATTAACGTGTTGAGCTTTCACAAAAATCCCATCATCAATTGGGAGAGTAGAAGACTATTTTATAACCGCATGCAAATTAGCAATTTGTTCCTTACTGAGAGCAAGAGGGGAAAAAATCACTAATCTAATTAACAAAACCGGCCTGTTATCACCGACTCAATCTTGATTCAATTAAAATAACATTCAGATTTGTTTCATCAATTCCTGCACGACATTATGGTATTTTCTAACGAAAATAAAAAAAAATACGTATGTATATAGAGCTCAACTGTAGTAATGAGTGGAAATATAGCTAAATTAACTTGGATATTCCCTTAACTAAATAGTTAGGTGGTAATTTAACAGGTGCGTGTATTTATAATTATGTTGTTTCGTGTCGTATTTACTGCCACCAGTCGATTTAGATGATGTTGATTCCGTTATGATAAAACGTGAATTACGCCAAGTGTGAAAAGAATTGTATTGAAATTATTGTAAATTCAATACAATCTTGGTTTTTAGCTACAATATTAGTATATGATTTTTACCAAATAAAGGGAGGCAAATATTGTTTCCTATCTATGAATTTATTCACAATATTATGGGAATATGGACGTTAATATATTATGTGCGTGACAGATGTCGCTTGATGATAGTTCCCACAGGACATGCTACAATTAGTACGCTGAAATCTGAACTTTACTGTAATCGAATTTCTAGATTTACTCGAATGATTTATAGCAATTACCGTATCATACTACACTCTTCCAATAACTCATCACGTTATTGTTTAATTATCGATAAGAACTCAACAACAAGGAATTTTCCGCAATTTATTCGTCTTTAGTGATTGTATAACGTCTAATTTCAAGCCGGGAGATGTTTTTATTTTTATTTTAATTGGATTTAGTAATTGATTTGTTTCTAAATTTCGCTCGTTTACTGTTCACATTCATTTTTTTGTTTTATTATCCCGAATAATAGACTGCCAAATGTAACAAAACTGAACTGTATACATACCAGTGTATTTAATGTGTTTTTCGTCAGATGATTTAGAAGGACTGATGACCAAAACAGCGCCTCTATTTGTAATCCTCTCCCTGCTTTCGTGACAGGCCAATCTCGCTCGTTCGCTCCTGAACTTCAACCAAAAGATTAATAATTCCACTTGTTTTTGTAATATTTCACATGTTAATTACTTCCATTGTGTATGCCATTTGCGGTGAGTTATGTCTATGTATATGTGTGTGTTTGTGTTTATACGTGGAGTAATAGAACTGAAATTTGTTCATTGCCGTACTCCCGTACTGTCTCTTTGTTGACAACAACGACAACAACAGGAGAGTTGAGGGAGGAGAAATTGAATGAGAGAGGAATTCGAAAAAATACCGAGGTTGATGTGTAAAAAGCAGAAAAACTTGCAAAAACTGCAGTTTTATTTAAACTCATGTTTTCGGGAGTGCCTACAGTATTTCTACAAAAAAATTGCTTCAATAGCGTCGATATTTTACTAATTCATGGACGAAACAAAAAATCCGACTCAAAAAATCGATTAAATTTTGTAGGAGACTTTCACAAAAATAAAAATCTAATTCAATTGTGAAATAAAGATTCGTTCCTTTAACGAAAATAACAGAAATTTCACAAACTATGCAATTGAATTATAAATGGATAGAGTTGTTGAATATTTGAATTAAGTTAAATGAACTTAATCATTATTAGAGGTTAACAGAGTTATTAAATTTTTCAAAACAAGAATGTTTGCATTTCTCATCGTAAATTTCCCTTGTTCGAATGTCCTAAATGTCATCTTAATAGAAACCTACACAAAATCTGATAAACAATAAATTATTTTCGTATAAAATTACCAATATCACATTACACGATTAACATATTTTTTTCATCACAGTCCATTCAATAAAATAACGAGACAAGTCATCTTTAAACGTTATTTCATCTGTGCTACCTATGTAAGTGGAATATGTACATATGTATGTAGATAGAGAGGAAAGTGGAACAACTTTAGTCCTCTCTATCAATATTTTCTTCCACTCATTGTCCTTAGGTTTTTGTAGGGTGGCAAAGGGAGCACGCACCTGGGCACACAGCTGCACGGATGCTATGCCAAGGTAAATTCGATCTTATCACCGATTAACATAGAGACGAAACCATAAATCACACGACTGTATGATCGAGTAGAGATTTTTTTCTCGTCGTCATCATCATCAACATCATCGTTGTTCTTTAGTTCTATAATATTGCGACTAACTACTAAAAGTATGACGCATTTAAGTTTTTAAAATGAAGAGTTTGCGTGTCCTTGCATTAGTTCTAAATAAACATAAAAGGATCCTTTGAAAAGCTGCGATTCGTGTTGTTTACAATTCAACGTGCCCAATTTAAAATTAGGACATAGTTGGATAAATGATTTTTTGATTTTGGCAACTATTGGAACAATCGGTTTTAAAAAATTTATTATAATAAATCATTTTTAATAATACACCACCTAACACCTAATAGATAGAATCGAAAATTGTATTGTCGTAATTTTTCACGTTAATTATATTACTCACTTCCGTTTTCCTGCTTTGTCACCGGTCCGAAATATACCAACAAACAATATTGCCTATAAACAAATAAATCTGTACATGGAAATATTTGTTGGAATAAATTAAAACGATGTTATTGTGTTTGTTTTTTTTGGTTAAGTCTTAAAGACTTAATTTATTTGAAAATTTTGAAAATAAAATCAAAAAACTTCGATAAATTTCAAGGTGTTGGATGGAATTCCATCATCATCATCACCCAACAACGTATACTCTGTAGGTATGTCGTACCTTACCATATAAAAACCGTCTATCTGAGGCCGTTACTTGCATTTCTACCCATCGATGATGGTACATGGTTTTATGTATAAATTGTGTTAAACAGAGATAGAAAGATATCAACACAAATTGACTTGATTTAAGAAGGTGACAGGTTGGAAATTAAACTGAAATACACAAACATCTACCCACACATAGGCAATATGTTGATATACTTCAATGGCTGTATAGGTATGTTATCAGCAAGTCATTAGATCACGGTGCTTCGCCTCCTATTTCACACTTTGTTAGGGATGGATACGTGCCGCATTGTTGGAATTGTTGCCTGTTTCGGTTTCTCCAAAGACAACCAGAATATATAAGAAAGGTGTGATGAGAGAAAGAGCCAACGAGCGAGAGGGATCTCGTTGTTTTGAAACAGAATTTTACTTTGATGATGGTGTATACAACACGCCTATTTTGATCAATATAGCTCGAAAAGCAAAAGGTCGGCATAATAAAATACGGAACGCGTGTATATGGAAATTGTGCAATAATTACTCCTTCAACACCAAGCTCGTCTATCATCATTATTTAGAGGACAACCCAGCGTAATTGTTTCACTCCTCTGAAGTCTACCGTTTGATTAAAATAAATCGATCTATAACGAAGAAAAAAATACGAAGATTTGCTAGAAAATTTACCTGAATCCGCAGGTAGGGACATTTCGATGTGGTCAAACCGAAAGATAGAGAAAGAGCAGAACAACCAGCAAAAACGAAATTTTTAACGATTCTCGTCCTAATACTAGCCCACTATAAGGCAGGTTATATTTTCCTACTCACATTCTATTATTGTTGTTGTCGGTTAGATGAAGAAGAAGAGACGCCGTCAAGTCTAGCGGAATTGAAAAATTCCATCGAGCATCTTCCAGGAATTTAAATCTAAACTGTTGAAGCTTTACGATGTACTTGCTACTTTTAAGCATGCTTTACGACCTACCTGAGCGCTATACTGCATGGAAATAATAGAAATATGTAGAGGTTTTATGTTCAATTTGTATCAACAATTCATAAGTGATCGTTTTTCATTACAGTTAAACTAGTAAAATTAGTTTTTGATTCAATTAACTCTGAAATAAAAAAGAAACACAGTTCCGGATTATTGATGTATTATTGTGTTGATTTTTGGGAGGAGAAAAGTCAAAATAATAATAAAATACCGTACGCTATTGTTCATTGTATTGTTCAAATGAGTGTCGAAATTTCGTTACCGTGTATTTTTTCGAATTGAAACAAACACCACCGCAATTTATAGGGCTATAGAAGTTATAAATGTGAAGTAAACCGAGTGGTGGTTCTACGTAAAATATTTACTATGCTATTAGAATTTTAGGTTATATTTACCTACCTAAAATGGTAGCATTTTTTGGATAAAATAACATATTTGAATCGAAAATTACTAAAAAAAAAAACTATTTACTTGTACAAATAATTCACTAATTGTTCAAAATGCCGGACGAAAAACAATACGCTAATGCGAAACTGTAAGGTTAGAACATCTGGGGTTTTTTATCAAATCATTTTTTATGGCGCGCAATTTCAAAAAATTAGACAGGTAAAATTAAATTCCCCTAAATTTCTAACCTTATAATTTTTGACTTAATTAATGTCAGTTTTACTCGATATCTTCATTAGGTGTTCCAGTGCGCCTAAAGAATTTGTAAATTATTTGTTCAAGTAGGTAATTATTTCTTTTTCTATATTTGACTATTTTAAACGAAATTCAATTCTATTCAAACATTAGACAAGAACGAATTAATACAGATAAATGTAGTCAAAATTGGAGATTTTCGGTACCTATAGACGTTGTTGTTATCGATGCTTTATTATCGTCAATTACCACTCGATCATCACTTCTTACACGCAAACTAAAATAATATCAATGATTTATTGATAATTGTTTTGGATCTCATTTAATATAAATGCGTTATTGTGACATCCCCAGATGCTTAACATGCTCCCAACTTCCCATAACGCATTCATCCCTATCGTCGTCATCTATCCCGCCACCGTGACAGACTACCATACCTGAATAATTTGTATGTCTAGATGCGATATTGTCCACTATGTGCAGTAGTTTATCTTGGTTGTGATTTATAGCGAAACGTTTCTCCACTTGGTCAATATGATTGATAACAATCGGATCCAAGCCAAATACATACGTACGTGTGTGTGTGTGTGTGTATACAATAAAGAGAGATTCCCATGCTGTATTGAATACCAGGCCCGGCTTCCGGTTCCGGACAGGTGACCGCAACCAGCGCCGTGGTGGCTGACCAGGGAAGCACGCTTGCTTGGTGGACCGAAGAACCACCCACCCACACACATACCAACCTGGTTAATGTTGATCTAATTTTACAAACACATTTAATATAAATAAGACAATTGAGAGTAATTTACACGTGAACTAAGTAAATATTTAAAGATGTAATTTGGCTGGCACATAATACTCGTATTAATTAATCGCCGCTATTTTCAAGGGCTAGTAGTGGTAATAGTGGCAGACGAATGGGGGGCTAGTATTCACGCGAACGCTCCATTAGCAGTAAATGTAGTAGTGATGGTGGCGGCGATTAGAGTGAATCTTACATGCACTACTAGTTTCGCTAATAGCCTTTTACATAAGTCTTATATCGGCCAACTATTAAACGGAAACATGGAAAATGGAATGATAAAATATTTGACCGTTACAATTTCAATTAACCACAAATATCCCTTGGGATTTGTTGGTTCTTTGATTTTCGCACACGTGTCGCGTATATACGCAGGATTTCACCCCCTTTCTCTCGCTCTTTCTAACATTCTCTCAAATCCATAGAGTCTCTCCATCATTTTCGGCCTATTAATTTTCCAATTCAATATTCATATAGCGTACGTACAGGAATCGGAATTACGCTTAGTAATTCCATCAAAGTTGGTCAGAATTTGAACCACGAAGTTCGGTATATAGTGGCGAATTCAATCCAAATATTGAATTTGAAACGATTGAAATTGACGCGTAAGAATATACGAACGATCAGATCACATCAGCAGTTGGTATTTCTGGATGATATTTAGAATTTATTATAAAATCAGCGGCGGTCCTCTCTGGATTGCTGTTGTAACCCCACCTGGCGCGACCGGCTTAGATTACGATAGCCTCTCTCTATGTCTCTGTGTGTAAAGCAATACTAGAAGACGTGTACCACCGGTGATATGCTCAAGTAAATTTGTCATGTATACACTGCTGGAAAACTTGTTGTGTGATTTATTCAACTCGTGCTGAGATCTTTGCTACTTGTATTTAAATTCATAAAAGTCTGGAAAAATACAGATACTAGTGTTTGTATTTTTTAATACACACAGACACTTGGGAGATATTTTCCATTTCAAATGTAGTAATGGTGTCCAAAATAAGCCAAGTTAAAAAACAGCATAAGGGGTCTGTGTCTCTCCATTCGTTGATTTTCCACCCACATTCTAATTTGAATAAATGGTGAAATTAGCAAATTCTAGACATTATTAGCTACCGTTACTATTACTAAACATCACCATCATCCGGGTCATACAGTCAATTGCCCCTCGAAACCGCAATTTTGTTGGATTCTTAACGAAATGAGTGTATAATTAAATAAAACCTAGAGGTTGGAGTGCATGAAGTAGTCGGTTGACTATAATATCGCTCTAGTTATAGTTGTAGTAATTGCACCAAGTCCATAATAAATGGGAGAGGGTGAGGGTTGGATGTGATTTTACCGTGGGAAAACTATACAACTCGACAAATTTGTACACCTGTTTTCACATAGATCACTGCAGGAAATGTTGTCCAAAATCTATACGTAGATTTTCAATGCATGGAAATTATGACTATGTTAATATCAGTAAAACTATTGCATTAGTTTGTTTTACATTAAAACGGATATGCCAGTGATGATAATAATGTTAATTACAATAATAGTAGTAATAATGCAAAGGGTTTTCGATTTAGTGTACTAGAAATTGGATGTGGTGGTTCTGTTGGTGGATAGATTTTCGTTACACTAGGGACTGAATGTTGGGGGGAAACAACCCTTTTCAATCGAAATTACACTACAGTGATTTGTTTATATTTTGCGACCAATGCGCAACTTTGCCGTTAATTAACAGGTGATATAATATGGGAAATTCCCATCGGTTGGCTATAATTTTGCTCAACAATTTCAGAACAGATGCCCAGAAAAACAAGAAATATTTCTTCATTTTAAACACAACAATAGTTGAAATTTTCGAGAAAGATACACTATGAAATTTTCAAACTCTCTATTATACAATTGGAAATGGATGAGGAGACAAAAAAAAATAACAACAACATTCAATTGAAGATCAAATCAATAGATACAGGAATTTAATCGGTTCTGTATAAATTACTTTCACGCCTAATTTAACAACACAATGTAATGTGTTCTTGTTAAATAAATTCTTCAACATGAATCTTGTTAATGTAATTTGGACGGTAACAATTTTCAAGCGAAATACGATTGAGACTGGTTTTAATAATATTGGCGTTAAACCACCACTAGTACAAGTTGTGATGAATTAAAATGCACCAAACAAAAGCCGAAATGTCATCATCGTTTCGATTAATTTAAACTGTCGACGTTGGAAGACTATACGAGAAGAAATCCCAATTTCGCCCCTTTTGCTTTTAACACCCTTTGAAATTCCTAACTATCAATAAATCACATGATGCCGACAACAATTCAACCACCACCACCAATACTAAATACAGTCACCATAATCATTACCAGAATTAATTCGTTATTATTTTGGTTATTTATATGGCCGGTCATTAAACGACATTTTCTAGTAGAGGAGTTAAAACAGAAAATATGCGTTTATGAAAACCAGACGGGGACAACTATTAAACAACAACAACGGACAACAAATAACAACAACAACAGATATTCCGACGGCCGGCAAGTTCCTGTCAAATTTATGTCTTATAATCTAAATTTATGGCAACTGCCCCTACTGGGATGGTCAGTTTGTCATACTATGAACTGTCCTTGTGGCGAGTTTCGTTTCGCACCCAAAATTTACTACAAATTTCGACCATTTCTTTTGTATTTCTATGGTATACAGAGGAAAATTCACTGTTACGGTTGATTTTTCTAAAAAATCATATCTCCCCCTTAAATTGCACTGTAATTTAGAGCAAATTTGGGATGATTTCATTTCGTTCGGATAATCGAATTAGATGAAGAAAAATATGGAAAACACCACTGAACACACAAATGCATTAAGGCAATTGCGTGTGGAGGAAAAGACATTAAATTTTCAGGCCTGATGAGACGGTGATGCCGTTGATGATGAGGGTAATGATGTGTATGTGTCGTGTAGGCGTGTTAGTTGCAAATTACCCATCTCAACACCGAGTATTGTAATCCTATAAGGAAATCCCAATTATATTCTAAATATAAATCGAAACCTTTTATGTTTTTACGTAAACTTCAACACCTTATAATCAGTTTAATACATAATAAAATTGTAACAAAAGAGGCATTCGAGATGTAATTATTGCTAATGAACGTCAATTTTTTTCTTTTTTTTTTCGAACAAATTGCTCCAGTTTGATTAAATTAGGAGAAGTCGGATGTGAAACGATAACAGATAGACAGACACTTTAAAACACCTGTAAACGAAATTGAATTATCAAAAAAATTATAAAAATAAAACACATTCTCTAACTTGTCAATCTCATATATTCACATTTCGTTCCATTGACTAATAAATGTAAACACACTGTACATTTAAAAAAAATAATTAATAAAATAATAAACGGAAAACTTAAAAATAGTACAATATGTACAAAGCTGAATGTTGATATTTCTTGTCCTTATTTCAATAAATTTCCTTAAATATACTTTCAATAATATTTTTTTCAAATTGTTCTCTCAAATAATTCATTAATCATCACGCCGTACGCGTACACATCTCATCACAGAAACAAATCGGAATTTTTCTCGCCTAAGTAGCCGTAGGTAATCCTCCAAAACAGGACAATTAACTACTCGTATTTGTCGAAACAAGAGAAAAAAACGCACGAGAATTGATTTGTTTGAGGAGCGATCATAATATTTACCGACCAATTCGATTTTGTTTGATTTATAAACAATAACAACAAACAGTAAATATTATGCTGCATTTAATAATATTGAATTGAAACGTTTTTAAACAATACATGTGGCAATTGATTGAGATTAAAGCTATTTTGACGAAATTTACGAGATTCTCTTGGCGAATTTTTGGATTTGTACCGCAACGTGATGATCGAATTTTTCGTGTTGTGTTGAAGATCGCTGCGTTTTCTTTAATTAATAGAAAAATTAATCAACAATGAATTTATGAAAATAAATAGAGAACGATGTGGAGCAGCGTTATTCATCACAATTGGATAATCAAAGAAATCTATAATAGAAAACGCGATATTAATTTCAATTATTTTGGATTTACTATGTACACGTTTATATCCAACTAAAATAAACACTTTTTGGGGGGTGAGAATGGGCGAAATTCTTATTTCTTCTATCAAATAAATTCAGGCGACAGTCCCATTTTGCGCAAATTATTTACAATTTTGTGGTTTTAGCAGTGAATAATTGATTAATAAACAGTGTGTTTTTATCGTTAATTGTGTTTTTTTCTTCTTTTGAAAAATACGAAATATTTGTACTCAGTCAATTGTATAAATAGTTGAGAATTTTGCTAAAAGACCACAGCAACACATTTAAACGTGTGTCTGTCTGATTGGTGAGCAAAATGAAATAGTCGCGCCACGATCCCTATAATTAATTAATTAATAACAATATTTTAAACAATACTGTAGATGGTTTGTCTCTCCCTTTTATTTTCTTGTAATTAATTATCTCTCCTCCAAGGAACCAGTTAAAGATAGATAAAAATTGATATTTTCATTTGATCAAATAATGATAATAATAATAATAGTAATAATTGATAGTACTTAATGATAATAATAATAATAATTAGTGATAATAATTGGAAAATGAAGGTATATACACACAGATTTGTTTGTTCACATTGGCGGCACTACGTCAAGGTCCGGTGCCGCGAATAGCGGCTCTCACATATGCGCCAATGGTGCCAATGGTCCGGGCCCCATTGGATCCGGCGATCCACTAGCATAATGTTGCATATGACTGGCGGCAGATTCTTGTGGCAGGTACATGGAGATCATTTGACGTAAATCACCTTGCTGTTGGGGCTGTACTGGTCCAGGTCCTGATGGTGGTGGCGGTGGTGGTGGTTGTTGACTATATTCCCGTTTAATACTACCACCCGGTGTTGGTGTATGTAATCCTGAACTAGGCGATACAGGTTCTGATTTTATACTAGATCCAGATGGACTATGCGATGAACCGGCTTGATGCATGCCATATGGTGATTCAGCACTATTTGGTACTGTTGTTGGTCCATAGGCACCATAACCACCATTCATGTATGCACTATGCTGCATTTGACTAATATCATAACGTGCATAATTCGCACCACCATATTGTTGTTGATAAGCATTTGGATCGTGCATCATATAGCCATTTGGCATATAACCGTTGGGCATTTGATAGAGATGATCACGGCCACCCACTTGTTGGACAGCCGAGGTGGCCGTCCGATTTGGATCCGATGTTGGTAATAAACTACCACCACCCAATGGATATTTGTCTTTTTTCATTAATGTTTTTGTTTTACGCCTTGGTCGATATTTATAATCTGGATGTTCTTTCATATGAACAGCCCTTAAACGTTTTGCTTCATCGATAAACGGTCGTTTCTCAGCTTCACTTAATAATTTCCATTCGGCACCTAAACGTTTCGAAATCTCCGAATTGTGCATCTTTGGATTCTCTTGGGCCATTTTCCGTCGTTGGCCCCTCGACCATACCATGAATGCATTCATTGGCCGTTTACTCGTTCCATATTTTGTGCTTTACTCGAATTATTATTATTGTTATTATTTGATTGGGCATGTTGTGATTGGTGTTGTGCTGTTGGCTGGTGTGTCGGTTGATGATGGCTCTGTGGTTGGTGATGGTGTAATTGGGGTGCTTGCGGTTGATGATGGATCTGATGTGGATGTTGGCCAAGATTATGCATAGGAGCTTGACTTAATGCACTTAATGTACCATACGATTGCAGGCTATGGTGCGGAGGCATGGTAGCATGCAGGCTGCCCCCTTTAAGGTCAGTTTCCATCGTCAACATTTCCTCCGTCGGTGCGAACAGTTTGACGATAATCTTTTTCACTTCACAACAGAAACAACAACAACAATAACAACCACCACAATGACACTAAGAAAAAGTAAAACCCTTTAAAACAATAATATTAATAATAACAATAACAACACACTCTTATTCCGAAACACTTAAACAATCACCTCCGTACTGTACGACGTGCCTCTATGTTGTGAATCTGGCCCGACCAACCCATCTATTCTTCGTAAACGCTCCCCCACTACACATCGTGATTGACAGCAACGCCTGCCATGTTTCGTTCTAACCAATCGCACAACCGTTTCACATCCAGGACCGGCCTTTATCTATCCCCACTCTTGCTTGTTATATGATAATGTGGCGCTGTTGTGCACGGCGGTCGCTTTACTTACTACTAATTACTTGTCGATTACTAATTATACCTTACGGGTATTTTTGCTGCACAACGCGCATACGAAGCAATAATTAATTAATTAATTGAATTATTAATTAATTAATAGAGAAGCGCATCGTTTTAAAAACTGACACCAATTAATATTTAAGGCATTTTTAATAAAAGCACCAAATACACTACTACTACTAATACTAATTTCTTACACAACACCACTAATTATAATTAAGGAAAAACTAACGTTATTCTATAAATTTGGAACATAATTAACTTATACAATACATCAATGATGTAATTAAGTATTTTAACAATTAAAAGATAACGATGATATGCACATGAAAATTAGCTGATTAAAAACAAATTATTTGACACCTATAAGGTTTTTATTATAGAATATAAATAGATAGGTAAGTGAAATTAATCCAAAATTATTGTAAGCTATTTAACCACTTATGCATAACATAAAGCGAACACCAACAATAGCGATTTACAAACAATCCCACACAATGTAACCCCTCAGCTATTCTAATTTGAGCAACTTATTCAAATTATTGTTGTGATTCTTTTTTTTTCGGTATACCTAAGTACACAAATTAAAAGAAGAATTGAAAGCGTGATAAACATCCAATTAATGCCTTCTGTTTTCATTTGAAACAAAAATCTCACATTTCAAAATACAAAAATTCGTTGAAATCGCATCGATACCTGTTGTAACTAAGCATAGTTTTAAAAATTTACAACTACCTTTGCTTGGTTTAAACTTGAAAATAATTTACAAGTTTTCCGATAAGTTGTCTGCATGTCGACTTAAAACCTCAAACTGACATTTTTACAAATGAAATGAAATTTACAACCGGGTATATTCTTTGAAATTCCCGTAATTACTGTGGTCATTTAAGGCAATAGAAACTACATGAAAATAAAGAGAATTACAACGGTTTCATTACCATTAATATTCAGTCACTTCGACAATTGTTAATGCAAACATCACTTGTTGCCATCTATAATCTAGTTGATTTGATGTTTTTATATACAGCGATCGCCATTTAACCGACACAACTTTGACTATAATTAAATTAGAGATTATTTTTATTTATCAAACTACACATAAAAGATGTTGGAATGAGGGGAGAAATTGGAATACTTCTTTTATGTTTCGAGTTTCAATTACGGATGTTGTATAAGAAATGGTTGTGATTTTTATAAAAATCAAAGTATATCTATAATTGCACAAAATGTAGGTCGCAAATTAAATTTCACCAACATCAAAGGCTAATAATTTAAATGTAAACTGCAATTAATCTGTAAATTGGTACAATTATTGTCGAATCTACAATGAAACTGTTACATTTTTGTTCGATTACTATTGTTAATTGTTTATATTTATCCAATTTTATTGGATTGGAATGAATAATTATTTGTTGAGAATTAGTATCTTCAAGCGAAACAATGTAAAAACAAACAGAAGCACTCGGTTCAGTGTAAATTATGCTTTACCTGGCCCGAAATCGAGTCGTCGTGTTTCACTGTTGGGGGGCCGACAGCACTCTATTGTCTTTGATATTTATGTATCACAAGATAATATCTCAAGTAATTGTTCCTGTAATTGGCTTGAACCCCTCTCGCTCTTTAAATATATCTCTATATGTACGATTATCAAATGTTGAAGTCTTCTGTATCGATTTGTCTGTAACTATAGGCATATTTGCGTATGTAAAAGTTTAGAAATCGAAAAGACCTTGAGTTGGTGCTTAAGTCTTCCGAGAAAATTGGATTTTCGAAATGATTTACAACTCGAACGTTAAAATATATGGGATTTAAATTTCTGTCTGTTTAAAAAAAAAGAAAGTTTTGTCTTTGATCAAGTCGTCGTCTGCGTTTTGTCATATTGTTGATCAGCATAGATACATCAGGATAGGTTCGCACCCACTAACAACAACGTCCAGGGTCAGGCCCAGTGTCGAGGTAATTTAAAACTGTAGATGCAAGATAAGGGACTCGAGTCAAATATTCTTTCACGTGTAGGTATGTCTGTTGGAGCTGTATTAGTGTGTATGTGTGCTCATTGAAAATGTATTAAAACCAAACATTGGTCTCAGTGAAACTGGCAGTGGTGGAGAGAGGGTGGTAATTCGGTAGGCTGTTTATATACGTCGAATAACATAACAGAACGGATAGGGCTGGTAGGCCTTTAGTACATTGACGAAATGTAGAGAGAGAATTGGGGAAATAGAAGAGAAACGTCTATTTGTATCCAACGAAGCAATCTCGCTATAATTCTATCTCTGTTTCGCCTTTTCGTATACAATATGCGCTCACTCAACCGCGCCATCTCATGCATCTTTGATAAAGTCCTCCAACAATAAACGGTACAGCGAGAGAGAGAGTGAGTGAGTGAGCGAGTCTGTGTATGCACAATTTGCCATGTTGACATAGTTTTAAAGCGGCACAGCGTCCCATGTTTGAGCACCGACCCCGTCATTACCGTTTGTAAATTTGTACGCGAATTCGTAATGACCATCCGGTCTGATTCACAATAGGGAAACATATACAGGCACAAACACACACAGACACAAAGCCCAGATCAGATCATCAACTTATATGTAGATATAATACCAATCATCGTCCATATAACAAACTCAATATTTGCCATAATCTTGCTAGATTAACACAACAGCGTTATTGTCATCATTTATTATAAACAATAGGTTCTATTTATTGGCCTTTGAACAATATGGTCCGACAATTAAACAATCAAAACAGTTTCTAGAGAAAAAATAACGATTCTTATACGTAACAGTCCTGTTAAGATCATATTTGAGTCTTTTAGTGTAAATATTGCATTAAAAAAACTGCAAGAATGTCAACAAAACTGCTTCTAAAACACATCAGTGTTTCCCAATCTTTGAGAATCTTCCGATCAACAATTAGAAAGTTTTCAAACACTTTGTTTAGAAAAATGTTGAGAGACACTGGTGTAAAGCCCGCACATATTTCAAATTGTTATAAACCACTGGAGTATGATGTTGATGATGATCTATCGATTGCATACTGGACCGTCAGTTAATTTCGCCGGTTTGTAGGCTCAAAGTCGGTATGGCTAGAATGTGAAGCTTTCGTGGAATCCTTTCAATATTAGTTAAGTCATCTTATTGTATGAAAAAAAAAAACCTATCCAGATCACAAATAACGCAAATATTAAAGCATTTCCAATTTTCAGATGAATTCAAGAGTTCCGGTCAACCGTTACAAACTTAATCGACATGCATAACTTGTTGCGAATAATATCAAAAGTTGATAAGGAATTTGACAGGCCTTGATCTCTAAAATGGTCATCCGCTAGTTCAGAACAGTTTCACCTTTAACATATGAACACTGTTCAATTAACATTTATTAGAATTTTGCAATTAGTTTGCAATTTATATGTAAATTTTTTTCTATTGATTTTTCATTGTAATTTATTCATTAAGTTAACTTGTTATTTTTTTAAAAATTACACATTTTCTAGAGTTTTGTGTTGTTGTATGGAGTGTGAAGGAATTCTTTAATGATGGAAACTTATTATAAATCATCCCTGTGTGTGTATGTGTATAGTTTACCCATTGATCGCTTGAAAGATATTGATAGTTCTATCGGAACCAATTTTTCATCAAGAAAAATTAACAGACGAAATATGGATAGAAAAATATCATCATTATTCACGATTCGAATTAAAAAAAAAAACAACACCCATGACAAATTCAAGGTGTTAACAGACGGTCTTTTTAAGGAACCGAAATAGACCACCAATAAATAAATAAATATGGGCTAGTTAGAGGTGAGTCGATGAGAGAATTATCCTTCGGTGGGACTGATTGATAATTACAATGAGACCTAAAACACCATATCAACTTCCCCTCGTGTATTTTTTTCGGTTAACAACCAAAACCAGTTCGAAAGGTGTATGTATGTGTGCAACAAGGGAATTAAAAAATCATACGTTACCACCGTATAAGCATAAATCAGGGGCTGTTGTTCAGACTATTTTCTATCCCACAACCCCTGTTAATATTTCCAAGAATTGTCATTACATTATTGCGAAGGTGGAGGGCCATCCGTGTTACTACCTGAATTTTTCGACAAAAATTCGGCTTAAAACCTGTAGACAACATTAAATCGAAATTGTTATTTCCTATTGTGCGACCGTTTTGTGGACACTATCGCTGAAAATTTCCGAAACACACGTGTGTAAACGGTGGATACGGTCGATTTTTTCAGATAGATTTCATTTTTAGAAAATCAGCCCGGATTCTGTCTGCATTTATATTACAATGCAGCTGCGGGGGGTGAAGCTTCCAGTTTTTACTCACGATTGAATGAATGGTTTCGACCTAACCTATTTTTTTTTTTTTGATTTCAAACCATTGTGGTCTTGGAACAAGATATTTCTGCCCCAGCGTTATATTTCACCGAATGTACCACGCCCTATACTTTATTTTTTTTTTCAAATCTACTGTCATTCATTGCGATTTTTGATGTTTTGTGTTTCATTGACATTCTTTCTTTCAGTAATATTGTGAGTGAGGCGCCCTGTAAAGTTATTTTTTCATCTTGAGGGATTGAATGAATAGTGGCGCATCAAACTACCACACTTGATACCTAAATTGTTCCATTATGGATTGGAATTATAACACAGACTAGAAGAAAAAAAATGAAATTGAATATTGTTGGTACAGGTTTTGCGGATAATTTTCTGTTCATAAACAACACCAAAACAAAAAAAAACGCTTGTTCGTTATTCCATTTCAGTTTTCAATTACAAGACGACATTGAAGTGATTGTTATTGTTGAAACGATATGGAAACCATGATTTGTTATTTCTGTAAATTCGGCATTCCATTTTTGATGGGTTCGTTACTTGATAGTTGGTTGGATAAATAGCCGTAAGATATTTGCCGAAAAAGATAGAAGAGATTTTTACGCAAGAAAAACTTTTCGCTCCATTGAACTTTGAAAATATATAATCACTAGTTTAGGTAAAAATAGATGTATGGACGTGATATGGATAATTGGTCATTGCTCTATCAGGGGGAATAAAAGTACAAAAATTCCAAATGGCCAATGCAGATCGTATTACTATTTTAATGGGATAGTTTTTGTTGGATATTCAACTGTACTTGAGTAGAGGATGGTGGAGCAAATCGATAATCCTTTCTATTTCTCAAAATACTGGTCTTCATTAAGCAAAGGCGGATATTACACACACACAAACACAAGCTTACGGCAGTGGGGTAACAACGTCAAAGAATGCCGCGATCCGTAAGCTGTCAATCATTGGGTTCCCTGCTGTCTCCCGGTCCGTACCTGCCCGTCCACCGGGGGCTACCAACAACAACAACAACAACAGCGTACATAGACACACACCTGGTCGTCTCTAGTTCAAAATCCGTACCCGTACTCGAATTATTCGATCCGTTATTACAACAACTGATTCGAAGTGAATTTAATTAGAAATGCATTCTTTTTGTAGGTATTATTACTAGAATAGGTGTAGTAATAATACTCAAAAAACCGGGAGTCAATATAGAATATTTGCAATGTAAACTGCGATCGTACATCATCTCGCTGACAGCATGATCTAGTCTTGGTCCGTACTGTGGCGTCTCCTAATCCCCACATCCATCATTTGGTCCTTCAACGCAAATACCAAAAACGATGCCCACACAACCTAACGATTCACTATTTTTCCTCAAAAAAAAAACAGAGAAATCAATGGGAAATTTATTATATTTTCGCGTTATTCTTTTTCCACATTCCACACTATACGCCGATACAGTTTGTTATAAACGGATGATCAATTTTAATTTATTAGTTGTATGTTTGATACATTGCTTTACAGTTTAATGCACCTAAGCGCATCTAGTCCGCCCTAAACTACACTCTGACAGTTTCTCTTTTTTTGCTATTGTTGTTCTAATTAAGGGTGCTAATTAAAATATTAGTTGTGCTATTTGATTACTATGTATAACTCAAGGTAAATGTCAAAAGAAAATTACACAGTTTCAATGAAGAATAATTGCGTGCAATGTTAAGAGTTGGTGAGCGAGCGAGTGAGCAGGCCGCTTGAAATGTAAATTGAACATATTTTCCTGGGCATGAGCATATACTATGAAGGTGAGGTTGCAAGCCAGTGATTACATACATATGGGTGACACAAGTAGGAAAGATGATAATAATAATGACCATCAAATAACGTCAAACTCAAAGCAAGCACCGTAAATCTACTTACTGTAACCTATTATTTCGTTACTGAGTGGAAAAACTACTACACAAAAGCATACAGGGTGAATCAAAATACGTTTTCTCTCCACAAGTTCTCAGAATCGATTAAAATTATTAAACTCAATTTGGAATAAAGATGATTTTTCCAACGTGTCGTGCTTTTTTCGCCACTTAAAGAAATCTGTTAAAAAATGTATGTGTATTTTAAAGTTGCCAACGCCTCTGGCGGACAGTTTGAGTTTCCGGTGTTTGAATATACAAAACGTTTATCGGACTTGTGTGGACACCGGAAGTGGCGCCCGGAGTTGCCGGAACAAGACGACACACGTCATTTCCGTAAATGTCAGATCTAGGACAAACTGAACAAATACGGTCGGACCTTCTGATGATAACACAACATACACACACACTGTAGTTTTTAATATAAATTGCTTTCTAATAGAAAATTGAGTTTACATTAAAGATAAAAGTAGTTGCGATAGCTATTTACAACATGAAAAGTGACAGTATTGTTTCAACAACAACAACAATTCGAATGTAACTTGAAAATTGTTTTCTTCGTCCCTTTCGATTTTACTATAAAGGTAGAGCAACATTGTTAAAATGTTAGGATAGCAGCATATACATTGTATACTTTTTTATCACACGTTTCTAAAATGCTCCAAGCCCGGACTATTTCCGGACTTTGACAGCTCGACCTCCGGATATGACGTTATCTAGAAGCGGACTTTTGTATTCTGATCTTTCAACCTCTCACGTTGTCCCGAAAGAAAAAAAAAGCGATCTACTTTTATATACAGGAATATTTTAAATATTACCTGATAGTCTCGAACAACAGAAGAGAATAAGAATTGATTTCCTAATTACAATTTCAAATTCAAACGGATAGAGGTAAGAAATTTCACACACTATCATCTAACAAATATTGTGCTATAAATCGTGAATAGAATTGTGATGTTGTTATGTTGAATTGTGAATGTGAATGCCACCTTGCTTTATATATCGGGCACAATGTGATAATGGCCTACCTGTTTAACTTTATTATTCATGTCTTTACAGAGAGTAAAAGCGGAGTCTAGATCAAGTGCACAATCCACGGACAATACCGCCAACATTTATCCGTACTATAATGAAATGTTGGGGTCCCATTATTATTGCGTCTATAAAGAATGTATACACTGATTTTACACTGGCGCTGTCCTATTCAATAGACGTCGACGACGACACACGGCCATTTTAAATGTGTACGTATTTTAAAGACTGTATCAAAAACTTTATAGACGTACACAATCGCACCTGAAATAAATAGAAAGACAGGTAGGCTGCGCAAAGAAATAGATAGGGAAATAGTTCTTTTAACAAAAATCAAAAATAGGGGTAGATTTTCAACCTCATTAAACAAAAATCCACCCAGAGTATTGGAAATATTCATATTCTGCTACTTATAAGGAGTCGATAGTTACGAATGCAACAAGTTGCACCAACATTAAATTGTTGTCAATAAAACTAACAAATCAACAACTTAATTAATAAGAGATTTGAACATTGTTGCTGTTGTAGCACCTTAAGCCCACCTCTCTATCTGATCTTTGACAAGAACGTTGTTAAAAACGGATTAACATCAAACTGACACGTTCATACAAAACTGTGAAAGCCTCCCTGTTCGGAAATTATCATAGACGAATCTTTGGCAATTAAAAAAAAAAGCCCTTAAACATTTTGTAATTTTGGGCGCCATCGTTTCCTTGCCCAGTCGGCAATGTCCACGAATCAGATTTTAAATGTTGAAATAAACGGTCCAACCGGCAATCATTCTACGACATTTTTTCCTTTCCATTTTGTTGTGTTGTGTGAAATTCAAGCTCAGCTAATATTCCGTGCACTAGGGGTACTCTTGAGCTTCCCACAGGGGAAGGGGGCGGTGGCCTCACCTGAAGGGCGGTTTCCGGTGGCCGGGTTCACACGGGTTCTAATCTCTCATTCTCTCTCTCTCTTTCTCTCTCGGTACAAGAACAAGAATTCCACTTAGACATAAATACCCTAGTACGACAACAATTCCACCAATGTTGATATTAATTGACTATATTTGAAAATTAATATTAAAATGTTGTGTAATTGGGGGATATCTATCGATTAGTTTTCCATGGAAGGATTTGTAAAATTATTGATGTTATTTATTTGTATTTGATGAGCCTTGGTGGAATTGTATGGTTTGTGGGAAAGAGGGATGTAAGACTTGTTTATAGCACAACTACTGATTATCGTTCAGAAACGATGAGGGTCTCATGTATTCAGGTAAGAAAGCTCATGTATGAAACTGAAAAGGGGGAGAAACTGTGTGCATCAAATTTATATACGAAATTACAGTTGTTGTTTACCTGTGTTAAAGTGTAAAAGTAGATCGTGGGAGAAGTTTTAAGGAATTTTATGTAAAAAATCAAATTTTTTTCCATAAAAGGAATATTACAGAAAATGGAAGAATACGAATACTACAGCTGTGTAAAATCTCTGAACTTAATGAGAATTTTAATGTCGACATTTCATGCAACAGTGACATTTGCTTTTAACAACAATTAATTATGATTAATGCTGACACAATATCATTTATTAGGTAGATTTATCACCAGGTTTTGATATACGAACGTACTATCAATGGAAATAGCTCTAGTTGGAATTTTTCAATGTCTAATGACCATTTGGACAATGCATGTCTGTAATTTTTAATTAATTTAAGACTGATTTAATTCATCATCAATATCGTGTGTATTAATGTTATTTTCTCCTTTTGCATTCCATTTAGATTGGACGCTATAGGCCATGATTCAGCAGCAAATTTAACAGGGATGTTGCATGTAAATACCTGTTAAATATTTCTAATTTTATTCTACAATAATATAAAGAAAAATTACAGGAATATCGCATAGATTGAGAATATTTCTCGCTAAAATTCGTATGTCTATCTGTGGGTATGATTGCAGTAAAATGCTTATACGATGGTAATAATTCAATTTAACGATTCCAGAAGTCAATAATTAATATTCTCGTATAAAGCATAACTACGTTCAGAACAATATTTACGATATATCCTCTAGTCAATAACAAACATACGTTTCTCTGTGGGTGATGTGGAAAAACGCGACTGTCAAATACACAAATCGCATCTGTAATTTACAACTAAAACGACAGTGGTGCTTCTAATAAAATAATATTCATTGCCACTATTGAGTTTGTACGGAGAAATTTGTAACTTTAAAAATCGTTCTAAATACGCATGTTTACTATTACTCCTTGTTGGCTACTAAATATTTTTAAGGGCAATTCAGTGGCTAATAAAACGAACAGTTTGTGTGAATTTACAGCAGCCATATATCACTATGTCCTTAATCAATCACCCTGGGCGGGTGGTGGACTTGGGTGAGAACGGCGTTTATTCATACGTGGTCAACCGGATGGCAGTTATGGATGATCCTGTCGCAATATCATCACAGCATCACCACCTACACCCAAAATTTCCAAATAAGCAACAACAACAACAAAAAAGTCTTCATATTAGGTATGGAGATTTTTGTATTTATATTTCTATAAAAATATTCTTATACTAGACGTATACTTAGTGAGTAGTAAAACATCATCCATCTGCCATCGTGTCGTGTGTATTAGCGTAGAGATGAGATCTCGACGAATGAGAAACTGAGCCCGGTCGACACTCCCAAGACAAAGGCGGCTACTTCCGTTCTAGAGCAACGTAATTCAATAATCTTCGCATCAATCAAAGAGCTGAGCTGTGTAACAGCTCAGACTTGAGGCGTGAGTTTCTTTTAAACACACACACACACACACACATACACATACACACAACGATAAGACATGCAACCGACATTTCGGAATCTACAAAACAACGACGAAATGGTGGAAGATGATGATGCTGGCACCATCACTAATGCTCGGATGGATCTTTTATAATAAAAGTCTATTTTTTTTAGGTAGAGAGAGCGAGGAGGAAAAAATAAATAATTAACAAACGATTGTAAGCTTTGCATACGAAGCTTCTCCTGCTTTTCATCATCATCATCATCATCATGGTGATTTTTTTTCGTTTCGTCATTTTCTGTATACTTTGTGTATGTTTGTATGTGTACGTGTGTATTTGTGTTTGTATGTGTATAGTCAGACAGAACCCATTTGCGTTCCATTTATCCGGACAATAGAGTACCAGTCAGTAAATTACATGCGAAACTGAACGTTCGTTCTAAAAATACACCTCATCGTCGTCGTCGTTTCTACGTTGATTAAGAAGAAGTGACTAGCTTATATTAGAATTACACGCAAAATGATTTGATTAACGGCCTTCTCTATATTATTTCGATTTTTATATCGTTGTTGCTTCGCTCATTTTCAATTTAACAATACGATACACATGCAGTGCTTCTGATTAGCATCTTTGAAACAGGTGATTAGGTAGTGTTTATAAGCACGCGCCGACATGATGATATTGTATTGCTATCCTGCTGTTTGTTGTTGTCCTATTCAATATCAATGTACATTTATAAAAGTATCTTTTTGTGTTTAGTCTCCGTCTTCTTCTTCTTCTTCTTCTTCTTCTTTATTATTATAGCAGGAATTTCTAGCTATTTGTCACCTGCAGTTAGAATACAATAACGTTTGGGAAATATAGAGAGAAATTTGTGGTCAAAGCTCTATTAGTAATCGGATGAAGATGTTAAATATGCGTATTATGTCAGAATTGTAGTAGAGCCTTTTTTACAAAACTAAATCTAAAGTTTACCTTCCACTATTCCTTTAAGTTAAATTTTAATTAACACAAGACTAGAGATATGCATTGTATTGTATTTTATACAAGAATATATGCTTAGGTATATACTTTGTGTGTCATATAGGTATGTTATATTGCGTACGTCATGCTGACGAGAATATAACACAGCCAAGAGTAATTAATTATTAGGTTTCAATCCGCCGCCATGACTGGGCAGTTTAACCGTTGCCTGGGTAACCGTGACAGCAGCGGTTACACCTACCGTGTTACCTGCCGTACCATGAGGGTGTTCGACACCTACACCACCAGTCATTCTGTCATTATCATTATTATTATCATCATCAACATTATTAATGTGTCGCATTCTTTACACCCGTCCATCAAAATATCAAGAATGATTACCATCGTCCAGTGTTGATGATGCTGGTAAAAATTCTATTCAATGGTAGTTTAAGCGATGTATCTGTAGTTCAGTTGAAATCAAATTTTCCAATAGTTCGTGCCATTAAAATTCATTCTAATCATTGGTTCGTTTATGAAATATTCAATGAATACGATACCTATGTTATATAGTTTAATTGCACTCTAATCCCGATATTCACTCATTCTTTTCAATATTTAAAATACGGCTGTCCATTGAATCATTGTAGTAGTTGTAGCGATATTGGCCGCTTGCCTATTTTTCATAAATTTAATCACCCTGTAGTAGAATACCCGCCGTTTTGTACCTGTTACTTCCCAGTGCATCGATCACACGAAAAGTAATTGCTTCGTTATCATAATAGAATATGATGATGATGATGGTGATGGTGGTATATTAGGCAAATAACTAATCAAGTCTTCCGTACCATCCTGAACCAATTTCTTTCATCATCATCCTCATTATTATTATTACACAATATCTATATAGTGGATGAATATGGGGAGAAAGACTGTATACTATGTTATAGATGGATGGTTAGATAGTGGATGTGGATAATCTGGAACACGCGCGCCTAACGTTCCAGGTTTTGCACTTATCTGAAGTATGGCAATATCAATATCCGTTGACATGGTAGCTTGGCGGGAAGAATCGCATTCGATGGTGAAGAAGAATTTGGAATGTCGCTTGCCACTATTTGCTAGGACCTATACGGTGGTGCCTCCTTTTCGTCAACACGTACACTCTGTTTTTCCCCAAACTTTAGCAAATCCCTAGGGAGATGTGCGTACAGATAACAGTGTGATGAGCCCGAGCGAACACCCTCGCTAATCTCACATTGATTACATACGCAATATTAGATAACACTTTCCTGGCACCTCCACCCAATCTACAATAAATGCAATACTATTAGACTAGACTAGTGTAAATTTTAGAAAGGGGTTGCCTTGTATACACCGTGTCCCGTGACGATGTTTAATGTTCGATAGGAATTGTATGCAACTCCCATAGGAACACCATTGATATAACACGTGTGCAAGTTTGTATGTGCGTGAATTGTGTACGGGATTAATTTTCGATAATTTCAACTTTCCAGTCTAACAGATTTATTAAATGAATTCAGTTTTGTTGGCTGTAGTTGAGATGATTCGTTAAGTGAGTCAATTAGCGTATTCACAGATTATTACTAAAGTATATATATACATCATCTGTGACCGTCATATAGTCGATTAAACAAATCTAGAGACCTCGCTAGCCAATATTATTACTGAATTAGATAATTTGATTTGGGGCCGAGGGCCTTTTGTCCGTCTGGGAACAAACAGCTGCTACCGGAAACACTCCAACGACAATGATACGTCGCCAAGACGGTCTGTGTACTAATTTCACCACTAACATTATTTGCACCACCACCACCACCATTTTAATAAAAATATTTTGAGAAATCCAATATCGAAATTGTAACCCTCTTTGAGATATTATTTCTGGACGGTTTTCAGTTACGCTTGATGGTACATTTGTCTTAATGTCGATAAAGTGTTGACAGGTTGGTGTGTCAGGGTAAATATCGACAAATAGTTGTGGTGTTATGTTCAGTAATAATAATAATAATAATAATAATAATAATGATAATAATAACAGTGGGAAATGTCCAATTTTTCTTATTTCGATTCGACAGCCAAAATATCGAAAATTTCGATTTCTCAATGGGCTTTGTTGATTTTTATTTGTTGGCAATATCGGAACATTAAGAGTTTGCACCCTGCTGATTGGCAATCAGAAACGCATTAGATTCGCGCGGATTTCATCACAGAGAGAACGACCCTGATCCAAACGATTCAATGAATGGATGAATAAGGCATTTTCTTGCGTGTTCCTGCTGACCGCCTAACTCAACTATATTGGTTTTACAATAAAAAAACATCTCCATTTCATATTTTTATATTTAAATTTTTATAATTGATTATACAGAGCTAATCAATTTACTTGAATTTAATGGGAATAGACTAGAGAATCTAATTCGACAGCCACCCCTAAATTATCAATTTAATGAATCCCTCTATAATGTACTAATGATAAAGCGACGATATTTCATCATCATCATCATCATCATCATATGTTTCTTCTCATATGATTCTGTGATGACATCAAATATGACTATCGCGTGAATATACATTAAATATGAACAATTTCACACCATAAATTCAATTATTTTATCATAATGAAATTGTAGTAATTCCAAATAAAAGGAAGATCGAGAATAGAAAAAAATATAGTGAAGGGATTAGGATATTGCGTGAGTCTCTTCGGCAGCATTGCATCCATATTGCAGTTAGTTTAATGCGATTTGATTTGACACTAATCCCGTTATCGAATTTGCCACCCCACACATACACACACACACACACTCCATTGTGAATTGAATTATATTAAATAGCATATGCCTGCGTGATCTATTTCGAATTCAGTAAGGACGGCTCGATCTCTCCAGGGAGGCTGCAATCAATTTATAAAACATTATTCTAATACGAGATTTAATTATCACCACCGCCACTACTGCTGGCGCTTTGCTTGTCTTCATTTTCTTCGCTACATTAGCTGTAAAATACAATTTCGGATTTCTGGTTGTCAGCGTATTTTCATGTGTAATGTTGGTTTATATTTTAAAGGTATATGCGATAAATTAATGACCACATAACTGTAAGCATCCATTTCATCCCTAACAAAACAACTAAAGGGTTAGAGAGGAGAGTAGAGGCGAAAAAATACAGTTTATAATAAATCATATCAGCGTTACGTTTCGAAAACCATCAAAAGTGTAACCGATACAAAGCGTTGGCCGGGCTGACAGGTGAGGGAAGACAAATGATAGAGTTAGTTGGCCGCCACGTTATATGCTCTCACTAAAGTGAAAAGAAGCAGAATGATAAATTACATTGGAGCCAATCTACCTACCGGACACAAGCAGTGCTTGCTTGTACTGCCACCAGCACCATTGCCACCAACACCAACACCACTACTGGTTAAAATTTGCACTATTCTAGATTTTGTGATTGTTTCGTATCAAATTTCACAATTTTATCAGCCTCTGTTTAAACAAACAATCATTGTCGGAAGTCAGATCACTTGTCAATGTTACAATATAGTTGATGATGATGATGATGATGATGATGATGGTGGTGGTGGTGGGAATATTATTGTTTATAATGTGTTAGTTGGAAATAGTAAATAGCAGGAATTGTGGAATGGGGTAGTTGCTGTTAGACTAAGCAGCCCAGCGACATCATATCTGGTTCCTTCCTTCAACGGGGATCGCGTCTCAATCACGATTCCTATTGTTCTAGGGCTGTCATGGGCACGCATGACACATGACGTAATCAGGGGGGCGGGGTCCAGCAATCAACTGTCTGATTTAATATATTCACCTCGACCGACACCACCAGGCGTTCCCAGCTGCTGTTGACAAGCTCTTGTTCTACACGCCAGTCTCGGTTATGTATGGTGTTAAATGTTCAACCCACAACAACAACAACAACAACAACGACCATATTATAGAAACCATAAACATAACAACTTCAAGAATAGCTACCAAACTAGTAAGTGGAAGAAGCGATAAAAAAATCCACATAAATTGGAATTACGTACTTCTCCCCAGTTTCAGATATCAAAAAATCGCAAAGGACATAGGAGTGACTAGCCTCATTAAGGACCGATGATGATGCATCATCAGAATGTATTCTTGGCTCGACAATGGCTAGCAATGAGCGCGCGGAATTTAATTATCTTCAATGCGTATAAGCCAATGGTGTTTTCGTTAGATGATTCGTCCACATTGCACAACATATAGGGTGTTTCACGATATTCCTCCTCGCAGTAGCGAGATCAACTTCTTGTTTCAACTCAGTAATCTGCATTACTGACAATCTGTCGAAATAAGAAGCTGACCTACGTTCACAAAGTCATAGACTACTGAGAGGAGGAATATCGTGAAACACATCGTATAACAAATAAATATACCAGCTATATACATATACACTTGTCATCATTCTTCACAGATAGCGTCATTGTCTCACCCTTGCATCATTTACCACATCAAACTATCGTTTGTTACACCACCCCTTGGCACATCATCCCGTCCGTCCGTCCGTCCATCCATCCATCCAACGAACCAACCAACATCGTTAGTTGACTTTGATATTTCGTTATTTATTTTAGGACTACTGTTTTGCCACTAGGGAGTTGTTTTTCTCTTGTTGTTGTTGTTGTTCAATTCTCAGCTTTATATTTACATATACATACCTACTATACTATATTATAACTTCCGGACGGTATACTATGGAAATCTATATTCTCCTAAGGCTTTTCTTGTAATTTTCCAACGTGAATATGTAAATCAGAATAGTCTATGCATGTTAACTTCTTAGACGCTCACCTAAGGAACGAGTCGACTAATTGTTTAATTAATTAACGTGCCGTAGTAAAGCAGCAGGTTTATATGCAAAACGATGCTGTGTGAATATTTAATTATTTCCTCACTCAACTTAATTGCTTGTGCCTAAAATTAATTATATCAGCTTATAACCTATTCATAAAGAAAGGGATTTTTTCTTGCCCTCCCCCTCCTCTCATTCACTCTCTCGCTCGCTCTCGCTCTCCTACTTTTGTATTTTCATTCCAGCATATAATTATCGATCGCTTGTTTCTCATTTAATAACTAGAAGATTGTCAATTTCGCTAGTGTTGGAAATTATGATTATTGATTGATCCATTCTAGTGAAAAGAATTGTAAAATATTCGTGTATTTGTCGTAAAAATCTTTGTGCATTCGATAGGGTGGTGGTAGTAGCTGGTCGACAGTTGACTGCGGATGCATTAGACGGACTTCCGGCTGTACTACGGGAGTCCGATCGACTGTAACGCTTGCAATACACCACTCATGCATATACATACGCTGACTTCCGGACGTGATGTCATGTGTGATAGGGTGTTTTCATCCGAGTGGAAGAGAGAGACCCTGAATTGTAGGAATGTCACTCAACCCTGTAACTTGGATTTTTCCCCGCTCTAACTCCTAAATGAAATGCTTGAATTTTGAAGAAAAAATAAGTAGCGGAGATATCTTTGATCAGCAATTAAATTGAAAAATTTTTTTTGTCTGAAGACAAGTATGACATGTGGACGATGATGATGACGATGGTGTGTATTATATGCGGATCTATATATGGGGTGATCAACGATGATAAAATACTCCACTAGCGAAGGGAGATCCCTAGCAGATTACACAGTTTGCAGTTTGGATTTACAACCTATATCAGACGATTCTTATGGATTTGTCAGCTTTAGTTAGTATGTTTTATGCATTAAATATTTGATGCTGCTAGATTGATGGTAAAATAATGCGGAATTTAGAGAAACAAATCCAAAAATAAAAATTAAAGACAAAAAAAACGGATCGGAATTTGCATTTGTTTGATTTTTATTTTCATTTGAGTGAACATCATCAACCACTACCGTCACGAAATCAGGATCTCTGTAATCGGATGGTGGGTAGTGAACGGAGTGGCTGAACGAACCAACCAACGACCGCCCGTGGGGGTGAATCCGGGCCCCGGAATCAAGTAATGACAGCCTCGACTCTCACAAAAGCTTTAATTAAGACAGTGCCAGATAAGGCACGCGCATAAAAAATACACAGAGGCAATCATACATATGCTCTAATACACAAAATAAGAGAATAAGAGAGAGTAGTGGTAGTAGTAGCAGTAGTAGTAGAAGTAGTGGTAGTAGAAGAGGGGTTGGCTGGCAATATCATACGATGAACTCTTGAGTATTAACAGAGTAGAGAGATAGGCGAGTAGTAGTAGTAGTAGTAGTAGTAGTAGTAGGCTGACAGTGATTTCCACTGATTTCACTTACTGCCACATTGTCATCGACACAACAAGAGTACTGCTGCCGTTGCCGCCTCGTTCACCCCGGCCAACATGCATTTCGGTAAATTGCTATCATTATCTTCAGTTTCTGCTTAATGAAAATGGGATGGCAACAGCATATGGATGATGATGATGATGATGATGACATAAAAGCAGGAGATTCATCGAACCAATGGACTGGACCGGAAAGAAATCAAAAATTAATTTCTCCACTTTAACAACTCCCTTTCAGGACGTCATCATTTAATTAAAATCGATGTACGCTAGTTTTTCTTCTTTTCCATTTTCTTGGAATATTTCCATTTTAAATTGTCTTTTATTGAAAATTCTCAAATATACGCCTATGGCAGGCTGTTTTCGTCCTTTCCACATTTCACAAGCGTCGCCGTCGCCGTCGTCGTTGTCGTTTCTCTACAAATCGATCGTTGTGCTGTCGTTGGAAATTGGTTTGTCATGTTTTCGTTGATGTTTTGAGGACAGGCCGCCGCCCCGCTTAATGAATCAACACCAACTCTCATTTGCAACTCCTGATTTCCTTTCTTTCACAAAACCGAGTCATCAACTAATTTTGTACTCTGGTGAAACTCGCAGCAGCTTTCGCAGGATTATTACTCCAGTCTCGCCTGCTCGGTCGCTTGGCAACCGAACGCCTCCGCGGTTGCCCTGGCAACAACACCCGCTCGAAATATGTGTGCATGTATGTGTGATATGTGCATGTATGCGTAATTGTGACTGTATGTATGTGTAACTTGCAAGTCAGATTTATATAAGATGAAATCTCCTTGAACTGTATCCTGTAAATTCTAAATGCTTCAATTATGATGGTGGTAGTGGTGGCAGTTGTACTAGTTGTAGGCAGAAGTAGCAGTTAGTGACAATTTGCCAAGCATCTTTAACAACTTTCTCCTAGTTAATATTGATGTTCGCGTAAAGAAAGGGCGTCAATTCTATAATTGTCGCAATACTTGAGAAGTTTATCGCTATTGTTACTAAGGATAATGCAAATTATAAGATTTTCGTCATTTTAATTTTAATCTTGCCATTACAACACAGAAATATTCATAACTTGCGTTTGATTTTTTTATATTAAAATTTATACAAATAGAACGTGCTTGTTAAAACTTTAAAATAAATAATATTTTAAAGTGAACTATTCTTTGTCGTCTATTTTTATAGAAAATAAAATGTGACATTAGCAGTAGTAATAATAGTAGTAGTTGTACAGAAAAAAAACTGCCTGTAAAACAAACTTTCTACAATAATGGCCCATCTAATATCAACGTCAACGTCATTTATGTTGAAGCAATTGTCAAGTTTGTTACGGTGGTTCACAGTTTGCCCGATATATTCATGGATCATAACATGCGGACATACATCATAGCTGTCGGATCGAGTTCATTTATTACATCCAGAGGGACCTAAACATTTTATTAATCAGACGCTGATTAATTTCCAGTGACCAACAAACTTTTATAAATCCAATCCGCATTTCATTCTCCTTTAGGAAATCAATTTTTAATAATTTAATCATACTAATTAGAATGTTTAATATACTGAGAATTTTCATTGAGTTCTTTATGAATTTTGCAAACAATAATCATGCAGAATTGTTGAATATTTTGAGTACTGCCGCATATTCATCATGTTTACGGTATAATACGCATCCGCCATGTCGAATGGAGCATGTCATGCGAACTGTACAGCAGGACGGTAGTAACAACAACAACAGCGATGATGATGTTAATTCTGCGTCTCATCAGAGCCCCCGATTATAAAAAAAATCAACACTACCACCATCAATCACACACCGGACGACAGGACATATCTCCAGATAGACTAACGCATCCCCTCATCTAATAATTAATTAAGGATAATACATGGAGTTACATACGACCATTTACATGTGACCTTTAAACTGATATTCTTCGTGTAAATATTGGGAGTCTACTGGGCCGAATATCAAATGTCATGTATAAAGTTTAATGATCATGATGTGTTCAAGGGTTATATTTATACTAGGAAGAATAGTTAGAGATTGGTATAGATTCATTTGTGATAAGAGAATCTGTATAGTCAGGATACAATAGCGCATGTATGTAGCATCCGTGTTTTTACATTTTCTGTACACTTGAACTCCGTATTGAAGCTTTCCTATTAGCCGTACAACCATTACTAGTGAGCGTTCAATGTTAAAATCATCAATTGAATCGAGAATTATCGTTGATTTATTCGAATTTCAATTTGGTTTTGTTTGTTGAAAAATTGATAGTGTTATTTTTAATAAAATCAACAAATTTCAGGTTGTTTTTCAAATTAGGTTTTATAGTTCCGCTCTAGTGAAATAGAACAGGAAATTGTAGTCGAATAGAGATCGTCATCAACTAATGGTCCGTATACTTTAGTAGGCTCTTGTCCTGATTGCAAAATTCCAACATTCGTATTTATTTTATTATAATAAAACTCAAACAAATCACATACCCTTTATATCAATGGCAATCCAAAATGTACGGGAATTTATAAGAAAATGATACATTTGAGTGCACATACCGCATATTATAGTTACGGTAAAATTACTTACAATTTGTCATTAATAATAATAAATGATAAATCCGGAATCGGAGCGGTTTATCTCTGCGTGATTTACTAGGATACCGGAAGTGGTGATAATAATTGCTTCCCGAGTTTCGTTGCAGATTATTTGATTGCATCCGTTTCTTAGCCATTATTGCTTTATTTATAACTCACTTGTACTTACATTAACATTTATTATTGTTATTATCACTAGTGATATTATTTAAAAAGATTTGATAAACAGTTGGATTTAGAAATAGTGGCCCCCTAATGAATTGCTAATCCCTATTTAGAATAGCCTTGAATACGGGGGTAGTTTGATGATCATCTAAATTATGCAATTTTCAATATTGGCCGGCCACCCACTCGGGCACGTGCCCGCCTCTGCACGTGTGTTTGACTCATTGCGAACCACAAATTCACTCAATCCAAGATAGATGTTGATGATGATGATGAGGGTCTGTCGCTTCTAAAACTATACACAGTACGGCTTCTCTCCCTTCTTTCAACACTCACGCACTTTTCAAAGCTGCTATACTATATTTGATCTTATCGAGAAACACGAATCTCGAAAATAATTGAAAATTTTCAATCAACATATTATCAATTGTAAATACTACTTGTAATTTTCTTCTTCTTTTTTTTGTTATCGTGCATGATAATAATACATTCTTGTATAATGATGATATCCGGGTTGTCGGCGTCTTTGATAAAGTCCGAGGAGACGTTGGGGTTGTCATGGAGACGCCTGCCACTCACAGCCAGTTCACCGTTGTCATATTCTCCTTGAAGAAAAATCATGAAATGAAAGAACGACAAAAACGAAGAATTTAGAATAAACACTGTTTTTTTTTCCTCTATTTTCCAGCACTTCCAAATGCTTATTAGCCCGTCACAAAACTGTAGAATTGACAGAATCAATTACCAAATATTTGGTAGCTTTTGTTGTATATTTATTGCATCCGTATTGAAGAAATAAAAAGACACCACAATTCCCATCAATTAAATCCGAATTTCGTCAAGAAGTCGTTTCCTTTTTACGATTTATTATGTTTTAATTGTGTTTGATACCAGTTGACAATACACAATGGTATATAACAGGGAACAATAATGGGACTCTCTTTTATTTGTTGTTTTTTTTTTCGTAGTTCTTTTTTCTGTACAAATCTTTTAATGTTTCATGTTGTGTTATTGTTGATTAACGATGTCAGATGTATATCTTTATATCCATGTATGTGTGTATTTATTAGAAATGCCCTCGTAAATCGCGCACGAATCCCGCATTGCTTGTTTTTCTCACAAAAACTCATCCGGGCGATATTCAATAGTCAACTAACACTGAGCTTTCACCATTATTCCGACTTTTTTTCCTGTGAATTCTCTGTAATTGATACAGCATTGGTGTAAAGACATTTACGTCTGTTTTCTGGACATTAACATCATCCAATAAACACTTAACCAATAGAGAAAATGCTGGATTAAACTTTTAAATCATGCTCAAATGAGGTGGAGGAAATCACTCCTGATAGTTTCATCAATGAAAACCGAATGGTAGCGTATTGTCGACCACTTAACAATTCAAAAGCTCCAACGTTACAAATATCTACTATTCTCAATTGTGTGTTCGTCAAAAGGGCATATCATATCATACCAACTCTCAGTCTATTTCACTGTAATCCTATTGTATTCGAGTTAAACGTCTTTTATAAGCCGGCGACAGTCTAATTATAGAAAATATCCTATAAATAACACTCCTAACAAGATTATCAACTTTATTCAATTATTAAAATCACACACTTGTGATTCAACTTATCATATCAATAATCATTAGAAGAAACGTAAAAATCTCCTTCTTTCGATTTCAATGTGTGTATTTACTTACGTTATGTGTTGTTTGTATGTATGTGTGCTTTGAGTTCGAGTTTGTACCGTCTGAACGAAAACACAACATCGTCGTCGTCTAGATATCGTACATTATTCGCTGTAACTTCTACCATTGAGTGTATCCTTTTGTTCTAAACAGTGATTGGTCGGACAAGTTCAGGTCGCGGGGTTGGTTGGAACTAGGGATCCTTGTACAGTGCCGTTACCAACCGGGGACCAACTAAACTATACAATCTCCCACCCAAATTTCAACCACTCTAAAAAATACCAACACTAATCAGGATGAGTGAATTTCAACTAGAAAATTGCTTTTTAACGGAAAAATACCAACAAACTAAATTGAAATTTACAATACAAAGAGGGGCGATTAAAAATAATAATAATAACAATCGGGAAGGGTGAAAATTATTTCTAAATACGACAATTATTTTGTGACCATGACAACTGGGATAGGAAAGGATTAATTAACCCCCTCAACAGCCGTTCTCAGTTCATGGCTATTAAAGTTACACGCAAATGAATATAATTCATTAAACTATCCTAATATAGGGGTAAAAATTTTTAAATTAACACTATACATTATTAATTATAAAGGCATATAATTTGGGATAATTAAAATAAAAAACGATGAACATCATGACTTGTTGATGATGAGGTTTTTGGATAGAATTGGCCGCAAATCCTTGTTGAAATACGGGAGTTTGATGGAGAAGGGGTTGGTTATATAATACACGATCGACCGACCCTTCGTTCAGAAGCTTTAGGGGTTGAAATGCGTTACTGTTTACAATCGCATTGAATATTTTATATAATTCGCCAGTTGATGAGCGTAGCAATATGCTCTCGATATTTAGTGTCGAATGGTCATTGGGGACAATCCAACTTAACCATTACCGTTATACACTATGAATATTGATATCGATCGAATTAGAACCAATATTTGTTAATCTTTCGAGTAATTTGAAGGGTAAATTTACATTATGAATTTTGATAGACTACCTCAACAATCCAATCCGTCTTTACATTTAATTAATTTCGTTGAAAAAATTTAACAGAAATTGGTCCAAATTTTGATGTATTAGGGTGGGTTCTTGTGTGTAATGAAAAATATCAACACATTACTTCTTAGGAGACAAAATAGTCGGCATAAAAATATTTGCTGTTGGCAAATGGTTTAAATGTTGACGACAAGGAACAGAGAGAAGGATACCAGTCGAACATTAAAGTTGGCGTTTCGTTTTATTAAATCGTCGTCGTCACTCTGATTTATCGGGCCAAAAAATGAAAGCCGCATTCCATAGTCGAATTGCTCGCATACCTAAAGCACACAGACATTGCACTTCTATATGTCTATGTAGAAGATCCAACAGTAGTAATAGGATTAATATCTTCTTGTTTTATTGAAACAATAGTTGTAGGATTTCTCAAACGTCGATATGTGTCTTGTGTGTGCAATGACTAGGCGAAATGTAAAGATAAAAGAAAACAAGACGTCAAGACGATTTGCAACGAAAACATACCTAACATAATGCAGCCGTACATTGAAACTAATAATTCAAACAAAGAGAGTTAGAGAATTCAACTGGTTGCTGATATAAACATATCTACTATGCTCGAATTGAAGCGAGAATATTGAGAGGGGCCCCGGCTTTCATATAAATCAATACGAATTCCGGTTGTTGTTATTATTACTGTTGTTGGATGGAAATAAACCAAATTTTCCGAAAGTACCCAATTTCTGTTGTTGAGCTTTTATCACAAACACACACACCCACATACATACACTACACTATCAGAGGGATCTTTATGCAAAACAGCTTCCTCGATAATCACTGGAAAAACGGAGCAATCTCTATTTTTATCACCATTATTATTATTTTGCGACAACAAAATGACGCCTAAACGGTAATTTTACGATTCATTACTTACAGCGTGGAATTGATAAGTTGGCGAAAATTGCGTTGATCTCTTGGAAAAATATAAACGGAAAATTGACAGGGGAAATTGTGCGGATTAATAAGATGCGTATACAAACTTTGTTTCATTGAAAAAAAAAAAACCGATAAAAAGGGGATTCTATCTGTTTCTTTTAAACATCTTTAATTTAAAATGACGGTAATTATTTCTCGATAATTATAATTAAAATTGTGTGTATGTGTGTTGTGTTGTAAACGAACACGTGCTTTATACTGGAAATGATTCAGCTTAAATTCATTTCACCGTCGTCAATCAAGAAGATGGTTGGATTCATTTGCTATAGTAGTAAAGGCAGATTAATTTTAAATTTTTATTTATCCGTCTTTGAAAGCGAAAATTTCAACACTCCTATTGGAAAATTGACCGATGAATATTCAATATTTAATCTGTGTAAACTGCCAACTAAAACAAATACTACAGAATAGTTGACACTAGAATTGACACTAGAATTGACACTAGAATTAGAATTCAATGGATTTTTTCCTCTTGGAAGATGTGCACTGGCGAAAAAGACAGATTGAAAATACGTTCACGTTTTCCCTCTTTCACCAATAATATAAAAGTCCGATCGCGTCATGTTTTATACACTACTACGACGTCGTCTCTTCGTCGTCGTCGTCATCCTCGTTTATAGGGAATTTTATGAGATTTTTTTCCCGTAGACAGATGTCTTAGTTATTAGTTTGCTATGTGGAATACGAGATTTATTCTGTTGTACAATAAGTACGATCATTCATATTTTATATTTAAGCCAAAATAGAAAAAACTAAATCGTTTAAAACAAGTTAAAGATGATGGATCTTTGGGGCTTATTATTCGAAAAACTACAATACAAACGGAGGTATGTTTCGTTATATTATACCTACTGTTTGATTAGGGGTTGATTCTTTTGTACTGATAAAAGATTGTTTTGCCAGTACAATAACGCTAATAAAATGTATTGGTTTACGTGTAGATAACAAAATCAGATTCGATTACATAGTATTTTGCGGTTTAGTCATGTTGCCCCATTATTACTATTATTTTGTTGAAATTAAAGACGTTTAATTGGGTATTTGAAGTCAATTTTCATATCAAAATTATGAATTAATAATAACCATTATTATCAACAACAACAATGATAAATAGACAGATAGAAAAAGAAAAAGGGGTTGTAGAATAGAGGGAAATAAGCAAATTGGTGGATTGGGGATGACCGTGGTTGGTAATCGTTACAAAGCACTCGTTGATGTAAACATACTTGAGTAGATTGAAAATGCATGTGTTATATGTCGTGCACCCCCTAAAAATAAACAAAAGTCTTGTCAATTAATATAACAGAGACAAGTTTTCAAACACTTTACTAATAGTAGTGTCGCAGTAATAGTAAAAGTTGTGACGCTCTAGTAAAGTTTGCGTGCCACCGGAACGATATCCCATTGTTATTCTTAATGGAAACACTATATGCTCATAACTAATGTAAACTCTATCGATTGAGGCTATAAAGTTATTATGTTCAACATGCATTCTCATACAAATAAAATGATAAACGTTTGTCAATTTTATATACCTACATACCTAAATATATTCACATTAATTGAAATTATAAATGAATCGAATAAGACTGTTATTATTCAAAAAAATCTCCCTTAAATCCTGGCCACAGTAGAATATTTATTATTTACTTTTAGCCAAGCGAATATATCAATCTATTACGACTAAACATCCCCTATAGTGACAGTAACAACGGCTATAAACGCCCCAAAATCTAGACAACTACAACAACAACAACGATCGCTAACTAATATTTTTATGGACGATCAAAGATACCGATGGGTCAGTGTATGATGCCATTTTAGCTAATCGTTTCCTGTCATACATCACCCCCGCCCCACTAAATGGACGTATATGTATAGAGAAAAAGTCCATAACATAGCGGAAGTGGACCGGGATTACCGGAAGCCACGTGTTTTATTAATACAACTGACAAGAACGTAAAAATGGACAAATTTGAAGGCTATCTATTCGAGTCCATTATACACAGTAGAAAGAAGTTTGATTTTTTTTTTGTCTATTTTGCTGTTCCATTCTAACCGTTGGTATGTATTTATGTACCTACAATGATTGATTATTTGAATAAACAAATGTCCAAATGAGTTATTCAAACAAAATGTCGACTTTTTCTTCTGGTGTTCTTTATTATTGGCCGTTGTCAGCTTGAGAAACAGATGACTTTGAATCATTACCAGTCAAGTTCATACAATCATACAAGTAGGAATGGCGTTGATGATTGATCCTGTCCGAGCTTAACTACCAAAAGCCCAAAGCCTGTGTGCATAATTTATAAGGCTTGGTGCATTGATGTCATCTCATCAGGGTCCGACGTCTTGTAATGGATGTGTTCTGGAAATTAATTTCAGTAGTTCTAAAAGATAAATTAATAATCCTGTAATGGAAGAATGGACGATGTTACGAAGAAATATCCTGAATGTTTCTTGATAAATACACGATTATTTTATATACGTTAAAGAAGAAAAATTAACACGCCACCAACCAATGTTGGTTATATTGTTAATTAAATCTTCCCTATGATGTGTTAGAATTCCAAAGAATCCAATAGAGAATTTCTCTTATTGCTTGTTTGAAATGATGCTGAAAAACCACAAAATGCCAAGTCATCAAATGATCATCATCATCATCATCATCACCACCACCACCATCACAGTCATTATAACGACTTGAAACTCGTATATTAGTAGTGGAGGTTATCTTATTCTACACATATACAATTATAACATTGCACTCGACCAGAAGAATTGATTCCATGTGATTATAATGTGGATGTAATCAAAACATTATTGGATGGAAACGATGTTTTTTTTTCTCCGCCATTCTATAGCATACATATACAACATAGCTATATTTCACCAATGAAATTATAAGATTACTTTTGACTTTTGATAATGATTGATTGTCATTTATTTATTTTTTAAACGAGTCCGATAATAATACTGTGTATATTCGTCCGTTAGTTACAACAAGTACCTGTCCTCCATTTTATTATCTCGACGTGTAATTGTAAGGTTAAAGTTTAAAATTAATCGGATTTTCTAGAAATCGAAAATAAAAGTTGTCGAAATTCTTACAAGAAAAATGTCTTCATTCTCATTGGTCATCTGAAAATGTAGATTGAATATAATCTAAATTTTCAGATAACGCTTTGTTAAAATATGTGGGGATTTTTCCATATCACTGACGTTAAATTCAATGAAATCACTAATAATCAAAAATATTCCCTACCTATAATGATAATCTTTGATAATTTCCTCATTATTTGCGAACAGGTTTATCTTATCAACAGCAATTAACTGATTAAATGTTTCAATAAAGAATTTCGTTATTTCAAATAAGTCGAACATGCAATGTGAGAGTTAGTGAGAAGTGTGTGGAAATGATCCAACAAAAGATATCATTTTTTGAGAATTATTACAGAATTAGACAAATACAACCAAGTGAAAATCAAACAACACTCACCGCAATCCAACAGAATGACGAAGACAAACAAGAAATAGAAGAACAAGACGACGAAAATATCAACGATTTCCATCAAATCGACGAGAAACAAATTGAACCGGATTCAAATCAAACTAATAATGACGCAAATACGAATGAAAATTGGGTAAATGTGATTGTTGTAGAAAATTTAATAAATGACGATAATAATATTACCAAGAATCGTACTAGACGGATTAATCAATTGATAACAAATGAGATTTTTATCAAAACAGAAATAAATATTGAAAATAATAGAAATCAAAATGATAAAGACAGTGAAACTGCAATGATGGATCAAACAATAGCGCGACAACGGCGCATTAATCGACCATTAACTGAAAAATTAGATGCTAAAACTAAACGTGAACAATACAGATTATCGCGGAATTTAGAGAAACTCACATATATTTCAACATCAATCAGTGACCTTTTGGATATCTATGACGATTTTGATCACGTCTGCGATAGTATTTATGATGAGGGTGCTGACGAACAGAGCACAAGGTAAGTCACTTCATTTTAATTGACAATTATTCAATTTTAGTATATTTTAGAACGGCCTGTATCATTCGAGAATTAATTGATACTGAAGAAAACTATGTAGAAGGATTGAAGACTATTTTGGTAATATTTTAAACCAATTATTGCCTAAATGTAACCATTCATAAATATTTTTAGGTCTATAAAGAATATTTAGAGAATTATTTACCTAGTGATATTAAAGATAATATAATCAATGATATTTTTTACAATATTGAAGAGATTTATAAAAGATCACAGAAATTCTTGAAAACATTGAAGAGACGAACCGATATTTCAAATGTAAATTCAGCATTTATACAATCTGTAATATTATCAATTACTATTTTACTAGGTTTTTAAATATTATCAAGAGTCTTTTTTCAGGAATCTATGCTAGACTTGTATGTTGCTTATGTCAGAAATAAACCGCTTTCAGATGTTGTTTACGATAAATACGCCACAATAATTAAAGTATGTATGCAATTAGAATTGATAACAAAATCAATTAAGAATGCAACTTCTTGCAATTATAAATAAGTGAAAATTGTATAATTTCAGTATAAACAAGACGAATTAAAAGATACCTTAGGTTTATCCAGTTATCTTTTAACACCAATTCAACGTCTAGGTCGTTATATTTTATTATTAGAACGTATAGAAGGTGATTTGATAAAGCGTAATCAAACATCAACATATGTCCGTTCGAATATTGATAAACTGAAAAAGATCATGCGATTAACCAACGATTATTTAATAATTGATTTAATTAAAAAATGTCCAAATCAATTGAATCTAACCGCACAGGGTAGTTTTATATTAAAAGAAACATTCATTTTGCATAAACCATTTGAAATACCAGAAGTTGTGGTTTGTTTATTCGAAAATGTTGTTGTTTTTACATTGTCCGACGTGAGTGTTTTATGAAATTTAATAAATTAATTGATAACTGTTAGTATTTTAGAGAAATTCCCAACAACTTTTATATATGAAACATATTTTTCTACATGAAATCAAATTGATTTATCGTGTTGAGGATGAATTGATTTTTTCATTGGAGAAAGATATTAAAGATAAACGAATTGATGGCACAATGAGTCGATTTGTTTTAGAAGCAGCCAATCAAGGTATTAAACAACGTTGGATTGAAATTATCGAGAATATTCTATGGGAACAATTACGACAAGCCAGAACCGGTAAGGATTCATCATTTATTTGTCACCAATTTCGTTCAAATTACTTGAGAATGATTTTTTTCTCAATAGAAAGTTTGAAGAGATCATTGAAACCGTACTCGGAAGAGGCAGTTCAATATATTCAAAATTGCAGTAAGTTTATTAATTTTTCTAAAGATATATTTGATTATTGTTTATTCGTTTATTTTAGAGCCTTTAAAACTACTTGTTGAAGAAACGAAGTGTAATAATATTAATTTGATGTAGGTATACGCAAAATTATTGAATAAATGTACGAATTTGATTGAACTAGTAATACGAATTTCTTTGCCATTATCATCATCGTCGTCGTCGTTCTGTGATCTCGACTAGAATCGCGAAAGAATGTTCAACATTCATTACAAAAACGAGCCCCTTGATTTCAGTCGAATAAATCTGAAAGAGCTTAGCGTACTTCAAAATTAAAGAAAATCTAGATGCGCTCGCACGCAAACAAGATGATTGGTATCGTGGTCGAGTTTCTCACGTAACCCTCTTCTTTCTTATTTGTTCTGCTGTTGTTGTTGTTGTAATCGTAGTTTTTCTTAGTTTATTTTCAAGATTGTCGATGGAAGATTTTTTCCTTCATCATCTCTATTCCACTAGTTTATTCTTTGACATGTTCTGATTTAAATTCAGGTAAGCTACCTGTGAATCGGATATCGGTCTTGTATGCGAGTGGATGAAAGTTTTGTTTTGTCGATCATTCAAAAAGAAACGAATCATCAATGGAATCGGGGTGAAAACTATGGGTTTTTTGCTATTTTTTAACATCGACATGTCATTAGTTATACCAAGTGGTTGGTAAAGAAGTTGCTCTTACACTTTGAACGGTTTTCTTCCATATATGTCAGTATGATTGATAAGTCCAGTAGATTTTCTTATTTAATTTTTCTTTTTAAGAATATTCATATAATTACCTATATCTATGCATATAAAAGAGGAAAAACTACAGTTTTCATCATTGTACTTTTCTTTTCGATTTCATCAATTGTGCACTACAATTCTCTACACATCAATCGCTTAAAACGAATGAAGGGCTACTTCTAGTATGCTGCTACATACAGCTACTGCTACTGCTGCTGGTAGTACGAGATACGACTTGACGATGCCGGATTTCGTTGAAAGCTGGGGGACCATTTCAAAAGACTCAAAATTACTTTCGGGATAAGAGGGATTAGGCTGGGGCGGTCGCTTGTTTCTGGTGTGCGCGCTCTGAGGGCATTAGACAGGCCTGGGTTCACGCGGCCAATGGCATTACTCGCGAATTGCAGATTTCACTGATTGATTTCCACGTGGTTCTTTTTTCGATTTACTTTCCGTATTAGTAGTCCTTCTCGCTATGTATAAACGTCGACCCCGATTTTTTTTCTCTCTAATTGTTGTTGTTTTTTGAGGACGATACGAAATTAATTGCTTTTCGGGAAATTGCATCTAGTGAACAGCGAATTGATAATGCACCACACACACACACACACACTCATACAACTCTCGGTCTGTCGTCATCTATCAGTATTTCTATTTGCAATTTCTATTCGACCATAAACAAAATCGCCAATTGCATATGTGTTGGGTACCTACATTGGATACTAGTAGTGGTTTCCTTTTAATTGGAGTTTTCATCATCAACTTCAAGCTATTTGGATGTTACAACACCATCGACTTCCTATCTAATCATCCAATCATCGTCAACGGAAATCTACAAAATTCGACCAAACAATATTGATCGAACTCATTAAATTAGGGTGGGCGATGTTGAAGCTACAATTAAATCAAATGCCACGATTCACCATAGAAATGGTAGTTAAAAACGAAGTCTCCAAAATGAATCTTTTCATTGACATACAATATTTCAAGAGTCGCCTTCAATGGTTATTGTGCAGTTAAATATCTTACTGCAATTGTGAATTGTTTTGTGGTGAAATAGAATGAAAACAAATCGTAAAATGTAAACAATATCGATTCACTATCGTTCTTTAAAGTTGTTATACATTACACCACCGACTATTTTATTATTATTGTCGGTTTATAAAAGTCGAATAATGGAAAAAAGCAAAAGATGAATAAAGAGCGGAATTCAAACAGTTTACAAAATAAACACAGTCGTCTTTTGTTAACACACTTTTGTGAAACCAGCTGATCGCACAATAGCTATAAATATACACATACACGCATACAAACAGACATATAGAAAGAGTTAATTTGTTTAAAACGCCTCTTGTTACATTATTATCCGTCGCGCCACTGGAAATAATTCATTGTTATTGAGACCGAACAGGGAGTAGAAAACAGAAAAAAAAACAGACTAATAATTTGTTACAGTTAACAATAAAAAACAAACAAATACTTCATTGATGATAAATATCAACTGTTGTTTGTTGATAATAATTGTGGGTAGTTAATGGTACAGTTGTGTATTGGAGATGTTTGATATTGGACAAAAGTTTTGGAAATCATCGCAGGTCGGCCGTTGGACGTTTACAAGAACAAAAAGACTGCATCCGACACATACACCGGCATCTTTTGTTGTCCGCGTCGACATTTGTTATCAAAATAATTTTGTTGTCCGTGAAATGTTCCCGATTTTAACCACCACCACCACCACCAATAACAACAACAACAGGTTGTACCATTGTCGACAATACTTAATAGAATTACCATAATAATAATATTGTCATTCTTATTTTATTATTTACCATAACAGAAAAAGTCGATATGGCGTGTGCTGTATATAGTCGAACGTCAGACGGTATAAGGGTTATTTTTTGGTGATGTATTTATTATTTGGAGTATACGACGCAACAACAACAATACGATTCATGTCAATTCAATTGCACAAAGAAGTATTCTACTGGTTAGGAAATAGGGATATTTCCACCAAAGATCGATGGCCTCCCATTCCAACAAATATCGTATCAATTTATCTTTTTTTTTCTCTTGCATTCTTTGAAATTTAACCCTTCACCCTAGAATCAACATGTAATTTTCCAATTCTTTCCAACACACTATAATCAACCTTTTCAAACTTCTATCATCACATTATTGTTGTTATTATTCCCTATTATTATCGTAGATGTTAATTGGTATTGTAGTAAATTAATAATCGAAATTTTATTTAGTTGCAATTTCGTTGGATTTACTTAGGGGTTGCTAAAGTGTTTTATCAGGATGACGGTTATGGCGCTACTGTAGCATGAAGGCGTTAACATCACCAACGACCGCCTTTATGTGTAGGTGTGGCCGTACAGATTTTCCTCCCCACTATATCGCTGCCACTCTTCGGTTGTACACCAACAGTTTGCAGTATAGTTGCAAACTGAAATTGTACTGAAACGGGTTTATATTTCGTTAAAAAAAAAAAACAGTAGAAAAAACAAAATTAATGATATTTTGATTATAGGAAGGATTAGACGAATTCTCAACACTTTGTTTTTTGTTTGGATTCTTCATTGCAAAATTAATAAGCTATAAAACTTTCCAACACGAAATTTTCTGTTGTGTAAAAAATTCGAATGTAAATTTACCCTTGAAAACACACGTGAACTACCACTGCAGGGTACCCTCATTGAACAATAGCATTCCAGTTATAGTCGTCCTATTGAATTCGTCAAATACATAAAGTTCAATATTGTTGAAGATTTGAAATGGTTGACTGAAAAAAGCGGAGATTTTTGCACACCTGGGTTTCGAATTTTGAGACAGGGGTATACGTGGAAAATGATTGTTGTACATAACAACAATACTAGTACAGTACTGGATAAAAATTTAAATTCTTGAAGATTTTTTTTGGGTTTATTTGAAATCAAATTAGTGTTTGATTTATCCTTGGAAAGTGATCAGGACAGGTCACGCAACTTGTCAACGATTCGATCGGGGGATGAAGAGAGAGTGTTTCATATCAAGGCGAATGTTCTGCTTAAAAATTGTGTGGATGTGTCTTGATGGTGTGGCGGTGTATCGGTAATCGATGTTGGCAGTGAGTACGGCCCCATTGTTGTTGTCAGCGTCCATTGTTAGCGCTCTAGCCGAACCGGAAGTCGGGCCATACGGACCGTGCATGGAATACAGTGAACACTAACAGCTAGTATAAGACATGTATGCAGAAGAGATATAAGATTGCTGTTATCAAAACGACTATTTTCCCTACACATAAAGGAAAGATTTGTTGCTTGTTCTCTTCTATTTGTTTGATTGACACTCTACCATCCGGTGGGTAGGTATGGTAATGATAATGAACTTCAAACCGTTGTGTTGATAGAATTGAATTTTGTGTTGTGTCAACATGGGTTATAGGTAGCTATACATGTGTGTGTGCGCATATGTATGGGGTGTAAGGGGTGTCGATGGTGGCACGCGTCTTCTAACGTCGTTGCCGTCGTCATAATCAACGTTCACTGTCATGTGATGGGAATCACGCGTGATAATCGAACTAACACGATATAGTCTCTATACCATAAAGACTATTCCTGTCCGTTTACTGGATAGAAGGGACACATCCCTCTCACTATATAGATTAAAACGGCTTACTACCAACACACACACACACACACACGTACACAAACAAATTCTATATGCCGTTATGATGTTCTACCACGCGTCATTACGTATTAGAGTTTCCGTTAGGGATTCTAACTCTAAGATTATCGTTAATTGTGGATATCGACAGTGGTTCAATGCTTCGTTAGTTCATGTTTCCGATGCATCTGTCACTATTCGTGACAGATTATGTAATTGTAATGACACATTTTCACTGAGAATGCAATATGAAAATTATCTCAAATAATAATCCACAATTGCTATTATTAAAATTACTCTTTTTATATTTCACTTGTCTCTTATACGAAATAAAGATAATTAGGGGTAATTAGACCAATGCAGGAGCTAATTCTGGTTTGCAATCGTCTTAATTGCTTCCCAACATTTTATAGTCGACTTTATGAACGATTCAATCAATTTAGCAAAGTGTTAATGGTGTTAACAAATTAATATTACCATTTTAATGCAAATTTACTAATAAAAAAAAATTGATGAAAATAAATTTTGCACTTTGACAAGACACATTCAAAGATTGGCTGTATCAAATTTGATCTTTCAGCTTAGTTTGCGAAACCCGTTCGACTATTTCGAAAGAAAAAGAAGAAAAAAAAAACACCCGAGACTTTTGTGCCGGGCTTCTTTATTCATTCAACTAGTTCTTCAAGATTTCAGCGTCTGGACCGGACTCCAATGTTGTAGAACAACATATGAAGTTTGTTTTTTAAAACTGAATATGTTGCAATAAATCAAACTGAGGGGTGGAAAAAACTTGCTTTTTGCAAAATGGATATAAGAGAGAGAGAGATGGTGAAAAACTGGCTGACTACTTAGGGCAAAAGTTACACTAAAATCCATCCTTCCATTACAGCAAAAGGTAACGATTTCATGGCGAATAGTAGAGGAGCAAGAAGAATTTATAGGTATACTGATGTATATAGCAAATAAAAGCTGACTGGCAAAGTGAATTCATCAAAGGCGATGTCGGAGAAAAACAGACTTGCACAACAAGTATTGAGAGAGAAGAGGTGTATGTGTCGGCCGAATGCACTCGTGAGTGCTTTCAAAAATATCAGAAAAAGCAGCCTCGCTTTTCTACCTACCTACCTACCTATATCTACCTTAAATTCGAATGTAATTGCTTGAATATAGACTCTATGAGAGCTTTTTCCGTCATCGTCGTCGTGTTTTTATCCGATAAGGGAATATTATTCATAGCTACTACGAACTTTATGATGGATTATATTACTGAATAAATTATCTCTATATAACCAGACGGTTACAGGATATTTGGTGGGCGAGAAAATTGTTTTTTTTCCTAGTTTTTTTCTCCAATAGAATTTAAAATGGTAGAATTTCGGGACATGTCTTTGGATCAAATCAATTCACAGTAATGAAGAACAAAAGAACGTAATCAAATGCTAGCACACATTCTGGGCACATCCCAGTAGCGACGTGCCCACCCGCTTACACTCCAACTCTAACTCTCTTAATTACCAACTACCGTTGAATGAAAACGACTCCCAGAGAAAAGTTCCCTGGGACTTAATTACCCGGAATAATTGTCAGGCCTTGTTAGTTTCATGTGATGATGCTATCCGAACTATACTGGAACAATTGCCACAATAATTCAATAATATTTTTTATTGAAATTCAACAAATAATTAACTATCGATGTGTTTTTAAAGTTTAAATTTATTAGTTATGTGTTGTGTGCACTTAGAAAGTCCTTCTATTGTCGTCGTCATTATAATTCTTTGAATGGTTTCAATGAATGATAACCCTGGCACATGCCAACACAGACTCCGTTAAAATCTTGTTCGAAGAAGAGTTGATGATCGTGCTTGTCCACATCCTTCTCGCATTATATTCCCAGTTCTCCAAGTCCAAGTTATGTTCAGATGTGTGTATGCTTGAACAACGTCTGCATTCTTATAATACACGGATTAAATCCAACGTAAATATTAATAAACATGCCCAATCTTTTACAGTATACACCTTTACTTGTTCTTCTATTATTATTATTGTTATTATTATTTGTTGAAGGGTTTGTTGTAATTTATAGAACAATTCGACAATTGGACTGAGTCACGAATGTAAATTTTCAACAGAATCCTACAGATGGAACGAAAAAGTAACGTAAGAGAAGTTGGAGCTTTTGCCATCGTCGTCGTCGTCATTAGCACGCACGCGCTTACTTCCGGTTCCGGTTCCGTTCGTCGCGCCCCATAGTCGTCTTAACTTAACCCTACTTGCAAGTTTCCACAAACGACACAGGGCAAGCAATACACCAACGACAACGATGTCGACGGCGACGACGTTTGTTAATGCACTTTGAATTTTTAACTTGATTTATGCCTCCCCATTCGCATTTAATTGAATATTCTTGTTTGTTTTAAAATAAAATTTGTCATGGTACAGTTCATTTGAGACTAAATTGTTTTGATATACAATTAAATTAACCAAGGTAACTCTACATGGACGAATTTTTTTAAGGAATAATTCGATTTTGTGTCTGTTGTGGTTATTGTTTTGTAAAAGTTGACAGTATTTCTCCTGCATCAAAACCCTTTCTTTCGCTCGATATAGTTGTTGTTGTTGTAGAATTCGTATTGTTTTGTTGAGGTGCCCTGTTGACAGCTAACTAAGTGCGTGTCTGTCAAAACCAGGGCCCGACCTAGCAGCTAGCTATCATCAGAGTTCCGGACCATTACACTCGCACCATTGTCTTTACTGATGGACATGTCTACGACATTTACGATAAGATATTGATATGGGTGGATGGAAATACATACAGATTTCTACAATAATATCAACATATTCCATATTAAATAAAGAATCCCTACATATTATTATTAATTAAACTTTAAAGCAATTGTTGAAATTCGAAATTTTTCAAAACAAGAGTGGACAAATCCCCACAAACAATGAATGAAGCTATCCAAAAGCTAGAAGACCCTTCTAGTTTAAGCGGCGGCACATCAAACACTGTATACATGATGATGGCTATCTTTTAGATAGATCAGTGTTCCCGACCACAGGGAGTCTTTCAAACACAACCATCCCCAGTGTTTTAATCTCGACAATTTCAAGGGGCCTGTAGTGAAGCTTGCAAAACAATATTTGTGCGTATTTAAGCTCAGATTACCACTATTTTTCTCTATGCGCTGAGAGATTATTATCTTGATTTTTTTTTCTTCTTCTTAACAACAACAACAGCAACCTGAGAAATAGCCGGAAATTGAGATAATTGTTAGAACTAAAGATGGAGCAGGGCTGTAAATCTTTTGTTGGACATAGTTTTACGACAAACATTCTATCGTAAAATGTAAGAAATATTTAAAACGTGTTTATATTTATAGAAATGACATCAGTAGATACAGTTTGGGGGCCAAGTGTCAAAACTGAACTATACCAACCAAGCGGGTAACCCCACACTCTATTCTGTACACCTGGAACTGAATTTGCATCACAATTGTTACGATGCCAACCAACCACCTGGACTAGATCGTACTTGGTTTATTACGTGCGACTAAATGCAACATTATCCAACGTAGAGGTATTTAAATTTTTTGTTTCTCTAGAATAAGATTGTTTCTAATTATAGTATTTATGTGACTATGGAGAGGGTGGACATAATCTCTATTACAACGTTGATACAGTGTCCAAAGTCCGGCAGCCTGGAGCATGTATTGAATTTGGGGCTTGAGCAGCTTAGAACGGATCACAGAGGAGAGTGAGACTGTATATTGTATAATCGGATCCTAGTTATCAGTACCCACTACTCTCATCCACCACTAATCACCACACGCCAACACAAACATACCATATGGATCCGTTTCTCCATTAACAAGCCGGAAGGGGACAATTTTCGCACATTAAATCTATAATTTCCAAATTTATTATGAAACAAAATAAAAATCTGAATAGCTTTATCGTTTTTGTATATAGATTTGTGTTGTGCCGGTGAAAATATCAAACATCAATTTAGTTTTGTGTGAAAGAAGTCGACGACTTTCCCCCCGAGATTGAATTCAAATGTGTATGTGCGTAAAAGAGAAAGAGTAGATTGTAGTCATCATCGTCATCGTCGTCGTCGTCGTCGTCATTGTGATGACGGGGGTGACAATCTGCGTGTTGGCAAATACGGACGGGCTGCGAGGGGCGGTCACCCTGGTAACACTGCACGACCGCCAGGGCACTCACGCACGATTATAGCTATTAAAGTAGGATTTTAGAGCGGCCCAAGTTGAATTGCTCCACAACTAGTTTTATAAAATTCGATATAGTTTCCGTTTTACTTTCACCTAAAATATTCAATTAATTCCTATTGAGATGATTTCACAAATCAAATTCAACGTATTGAAAATTTATTTTGTTCTACGCTTTCAGTTTATAACATCATTTCTAATAATGAATTGTTCAGTATACCGCACCGAAAATGAACATTAATTAACAATTATCAATTCTGACAAGAGTAACTCTTTCTATTACGGTTGCATAATTGATGTGCTCCCATTTGAACTCATCGACTTTTACACAATGTGTATCTGTATCAATTTTAATTTGTAAATATACCAGCTTATTATCGAGTTTAGTCAACACTTCAACAATTGGGTTATTTCTTTTTTGCGGATTGAAAATGAAAATTTCATCGAAAATTTGTAAAACACTGACCGTTGCCTTTTGTCGACCACTGATGTTACATAAATTTATCATACGTCTGATTCCACTACATGAAACACAAGGCACACCCCTATTTTAGGGCTGCGTGTATGTTGTTGCCTTCAGTAATGCTGCGTTTTTGTGATTTATGTGCACGCAAAACTGAATTTTCCACTAAATTCTTATATACATAAGAGAGAAATGAGAAAGAAGTAAGCTTCAAATAAATTAATTAATTGCAAAAAAAAAGAAGGAATTCTGCTCGTTTCTAAAACGACACCCTCTTTTAATTTATCGTCTATAGAGTGTATGTTTTTATAACACCCTATAAAATCAAACATTCGGCATACGGGATTTTTTCCTCTTTTCAACAGTAGGAGACGAAGTGGTACAGTAAAATTCACCCTCCAGCTTGTGTCATACAGTAGTGGTTCCAATACTACACATATTCATCACCCAATAATGTGGGAAACATGAGTAAAAGTTGTTACGCTGAAAAAGTGGGTGTAGATTTTTAGTCGACATCTAGTTGATTCACGTGCAAGCCACGGGGCCCTCTAATCTCTATTCCGATTAAAATGAGTCCAACTTTAAAGTGGTTAGGGTGAGAGATTCAGGGAATGGAAATTAAGAGTGAAACCATAAGGTTCTTATTGGGAGTTTTCAAGTGTTTCGTTCGTGTTTTCTTTTTGTATATGTATAGGTAAACGACAAAATGGCCAAAGAAGACAGATAATGATCTCTAATAAAAGTTTGAAAACAAACGATTTTCTTTGATTAAACAAATCGGTCAATAATAGAATTTATCAATTGAGATGCTGGAAAAAGCAGTGGGTACTTTTCTTTAAAAGTTGATGCCAATTTTGTTTCTTCCGTTAAAGTTTACAGCGGAAAAAAATACGAACAGAAAGAGAGAAAAAGTTAGAACAGACGTTTAGATAAACATAAAAACTGCAAATGGTCTGAGATTACTCTCATTTCATAACATCTCGTCTCCCCTTTATATTAGCAGTTAAAAATATCTTAATGTTAGTTTAAAAATTCTATCTAAAGTTAAGTGCCGGAGCAAATAAACAAACTTGCGCGATTTCCACCCTTATTACTACAATTTCACCAAATTTCCCCCCGTACCCTTTCAACATTCTACACCAATGTATTTATCAATGAAATCAGGACATCTCAATCGTGAAGAACGAGAAAAATTAGTGGCTATTATGTTGGATGTATTATCACTAAATAATCAATGATAAGTAATAATGATAGTGGTGTAGATAAGTTTGCGGTTGGTCGTGGTTTTAGGGATGTGCGTAGGTTGAACCTTTGTGAGGGGTATTTGAAGATGACGACGACAACAACGACCACCCTTCTTACAATCGTGATATTTAATAATAAATTCAAAATCACCGCATGAGCTCCCCTGCTTCTGATGTCCAGTTGTGATCATTTGAATATTATTACAGAATATTGTCAAGGGTGGCCGTATAACAACAATCTGTATAGGATTAAAAAGCCGTACGATATTTATTTATTTAGTAGAATAATTGCGAATTTTTTCCTTTAGATTAATTTATGATGTTGAGAGGGCGAAAAGAGAGCTTTCACTGTATATGGCGTGACCAAACTATTAACAAGTAACTTTTGAGCTTTCAGGTCGAGTGCTGTATGTTGTGTTATTTCCTGTGTAATTTTTCACGTTTGCCTGGTATTATAGGTCATCTAAAGCCGTACGTTGTGGGCACAACTTGAATAATACATGTCTTTGAACAGGTCCCTCGCCCCAGGATATTGCATCGAGCTTTTACCCAATACACACACACACACACACACACACACGTACAAATACAGATTCAGAACAGGAAAACGCCTGTCCATATACGAATAGTGTTGGATTAAAACACGCTAAAAAGCTCCCATTTCTCATATACTTTCTGACTTCTACAACAACAACAACAACGAGAAATACTTTTTTGATTCCTCTCTTGGAAATTCACAGAAAAAATTGGATCGATATTCGTTTTTGTTGTTGTTTTCCTCCTGAACATCCACCCTCACTTTCAACAATTCAATATTGTTACTCATGTTGTTTTTCATCCGTTTCTCTTTCTTTAAACATCGTTTCATCACAATTCAAATTAGGTGTTGTCAGGGGGTTGGAATACTCAATTTGTGTCGATTTCTTTTTTTTTAAACTTGCTTCTCTTTAGAGTGATTAACAACAGCAGGGCTTCAAACTCATTAGATTTCCGATCAAGTCTACCACAACTACCACCCACCTACACAAGTAAACATATATTTAATATAGTCGATTAACAATTTGATTGAATTTAATATTGAGGGGGCGACATAGCAACTTCAATTAGAATACGAAATGAAGTGGCACGTCCCATATACACAATATTTTATTATAAACCTCTCTCATACCCGATGGTTGGTTGTGACAGAATGTAACACAACTATCGGTCAATCGTCTCACCACCCTTTTTCCGTCCTTCATCTAATTATTAATAGAAATATATAGTTTGCTTGATTTCTCTATATTGTTCGGTTTATTATATTTAGGATTTACTATTTCAATCAACATAGAAAGGGGATGATGGAAATTTTAATTTTTTTTTTTTTGTCAACAGAATACTCGTTGGACAAGCACACATACAAATCAAACAAACGTTGACAGGACGTGACAAACTTGCATCATTTATTTGAAAATTGCTTTTCCAGGAAACAACAACCAAAATTTTTGAAAATATAATAACCTGAACGTTGTTTTTTTTCCAGTGGAATATTTACATAGACGACATATTGGTGTACACAATAGACAATATATTCGGTTGCATTTAAAGGCATAAATACGACACCTTCTGTAATTGTTAAGCTCCCTAAGCACGCGTATCTAAAATGTTGTTCTTGGTGAGGATTCAGACGGTAAAATGCGAGACATATGAATGGTTTTTAGATTGCAAATTATGTGAAACTTGTCCATTAAATTAAATGCATGTTGGAATGAGATAGATACGACCAGAAGCTATTACCACAATTGTCATCTTTCATCTCTATTGGGCATTATTATTGTTAAATGTTTATGTATTGTAACACCTTATTCAACATTTATATGTATTTTGTAATTTGTGAAAAGGCCATTTAAGTCACTATTATTGAATTAACTGCTTGTTATTTACATTGGAATTACGTTGAATAAATTTCAATAAGTGTATAGATATAACAATTTATAGAATTATATCATTCCAAACCAGACATGATGATGATGATGATAAATAAAACTTTATAATGCGTTCAATAATTACAATTTTAAGACTGTCTCTCCCAACAGGCGACCTAGGATAGAATCTCTGTTCATGACAGACTAGTTCATGAATATGTTGACATGCAAACCCTAACAATAATAACCGAAATGACGTCAAAACACGTGGCATGCCACCCCCCTCATTTACCGACACTTAAATTGCGGTTAACTGCACCAACTAACGGTGTGGTTGTAGTGGTGGCGGTTTAACTGCCAATTTCACTTTTATTAAACTAATATTTGAAAGACGAACGAGAGAGGGTAGCGAAAAAACTGTAGATTTCCTTGCGGGGAAAAAACCAAGGACGTGAGAGAGTGCAAGTGGTTGAATCAACCACATCCATTAGACGATTTAAAAATCTTCTCCTCCACTCACCCTCAAATAGACAACAATAAAACAAATAAACATTTAAGGGAATCCTTTTATTTATGATTGAGATAAATATTTGATTTTCAACAAGAGCAACGGAGAAAAAGAGGAACGCTAGAAGAATTGTCGTTTTAACCATCCGCCCGCCCTGCTTATAAACATTTTACATAAGTTAAAATTATCGGACATCTCCTGCCCACGTTTGGGACACTATCTCATGCATAAACATTATAAGGGGCACGCCGCGCTTATCCTGATTTACGAGCCATAAGCATTGCGATACAGGGGCGATAATTGCCTATATCTGTGCATATAGGTAGAGCTTATTATAAACGCATATGCCCAAAATGCACAAGGCAAAATAATTTCAATCCAACCACATTCATCGTTACCTAATAAAAACTTATATCGTAATAACTCTCATTTTAGTTCAAATTATAAATAGGAAACTCGGTCGAAAATGTAAAATAATTCAAACTGTATGCAATATAAACTTAAGAAAATATTAATGTTGCATTATAATTCCAGTTCAGATAGTGTTCTATTCTTATTAAATTTGATTTGAAAATCTTACACTTTGGTTTTTATTCTCGTTACCATGTCGCTATCGAACGAAATAAACTTGGCAAGATCGACGTAAAATTAATGAATTTCACATTAATGTCGCTTTAATTAATTAAAATTCGTTGAAGGTGGTGGGCGTCGTCTTCATCATCATCAACTCTATCGTCGTGTTCATTCTATCGTTCAACGTTCGAAAAGTTTTCGAGTTCCAAAACGAATTTCTGCTTCTGTGAAATCACAAACACACACCTACTATCGGCCCGACACACATATACTTACAGTCGCAAACGTTTATGCTTCGTTCACATCTCTGCAATTAGTTAAGCAAAGTTTCACGTAAATGTCACGTGAAACACGTGGATGGAATTTGGTCTTGAGATGTTCAAATTGCTCTTATTCATCATCATTGTCGTCATTGCTTTCTGTTGTTCGCTATGTGTAATTCTTAACAGAATATTTCATTGTTCCACACGAAATTGTTATTTTCAGATTATCTTTTCTTATAGACGAGGTAGGCATTATAAACAAGTTAAAGGAACTAGAATATTGATTAGAATGCGAGAGTGGAGCTGTAAATTAATTTTTGTTTGTAGGAAGTTGTGTGCGATTTTAATTTGTAATTTAATTAGCAACTGTTAAAATATTACGAGTGTTCACTTCAATTATAATGAAATATACCTATATCTACATACATGTGCTTGTTTAATTTAGTACCCAGTTGTAATAGGTAATATTTTCAATTGGACAAAAATCACAACTGCACATAACTACTTACACGTTGAATTATGCAATGTGTTATCCTAGTTGAATGTGCACCATATAGCGTAATGCAAATGAGATGAAACATAATAAATGTGGCGTAGGTAAACACATTAGTTGAATAACGAAGCTGCTATATTGCTCTCTTCTCTACTCGACTCTTCGCTCATCAACATTCCAGTTGATGATTCTGTTTTCGCCTTTGTGTATCGTCCAGGAACGGACTTGTATAAATTAGAAATATCCCCCAAAAAAGTGCATTAAAAATACTTAATTGGCTTTTTGTAATTATACAACTATTTTAAAGCAGTAAATTATATTCAATTTGTACAATTAATTTGTTGTAATTTAGAATTGAATAAAAATTGTATTTAAATAGAGAATCCGTCTCTGTATATTCAGTCAGATGCAAATTACCGAGAGTCAGAGAGGCACTCCTGTATGCATCACTGTTGGAGGTGTGGCACCAACAACAACACAGGAAGATTTAATTTAATTTGTCGCCTTGCCGTTACTCGACGAGATGGCTCGAGGGTCCAATTAGTGTATGAACCTATGCTAGACACCTCCACCACCACTACCACCATCATCATCATCACCACTACAACTAACACCAGATGAAAAGTTGTTTATACGCAGCTCTTTTGAATTAACTTCTCTTTTTATTTGTAACATAGCACAAACTAACAATAAATGGCATCTCATCATCATTATTATCGCCAGAACAGTGACTGATTAGGTTGTACTTCTTGCCAATAAACCGTTGTGAATACGTTAAGAAAGTGGAATCTTGAAGGAAATTCTATCTCTTGTACGGTTATCAAGAATCTAATAAAAGTCGATTTTTATTCAGCTCAGTCTTCGATAGTTCTCTACAAGATTCTAAAATACCATTACACACCTCAGAACTAAAGTGGTATGGCTAATACTACAATCTACGTGTTACCACCACCCTTAAAATTCCTATTGGCGCCTATAATTGAATCGAAAAACACATTGAACGACTATCTAAGGGATGGGGGTTGATGGTAGTAGTGGTGAGGTTTAATCCAATTGTACGCGCTGCCAACACAATTCATTAGCAGCTAATCAAGTTCCACAACATTGCGCCAGCCTGGCCATCTGTTATCTGTTTGATGCAATTGTAATTGTTCGAATTGGAATTCGATTTATAAACTTTATTATCGAAGTTTTAGATTGATGGAGGTTACATACATACAGAATCTCATTATTTATTTCAAACAATAATAATGGTAATAATAGATAAATAAATAATTTTTAGGGTAAACAAGACAAATCTCTCTAATTTTTTTTCCATTTCATTTAGATCCATTACCGATTTTTTTTCGCTAACATTCATAAGGAAATCGTTGGAAAAGCACGGAAGGGGAATGTTTTCCCTTGTCATCATCATCCCTGCGTCTCTATATAGTATAGTAAGTATAAAGTTTTACAAACCTCACCCCCTATACATATACATACTCTATAACAGTACAGCCAGTCAACGTTTCTCTCTCACCACTTTGTCTTAGCGCGCTCTCACTTCCTGCAAGGAACTTTGCCAATTCATCTCCCCGGCAGAAGATGTTTCCTCTCTCATCCAACTCCTTACTACAAATGCCTTCCGAACTAGATTTGCTGGCACTAAAGAGGCAGCGATATGTTTGTATTACGAAACTGCGGCAGTTGGATTTGTCTCTTCTACATTACTCGACGACTACTACGACGACATCTTTACCATGTGGAAATTTATAGCTTTTCGTCGTTCTTCTTCTCTACTTGGTCGTCTATTCTGTTTGTGCTTTTCGTTGATTTGTATTCTATGTTTATTTAAGGGCGTATAATACAAAACTTTGTAGGTGATGTATGCATAAATCCGACAAAATCTAACAAGTTTCCTATTATTAATTTTTCATTCTAACCGTTTTCTTTGAGATTCGTTTATTTGTACAGAAAACATGAAAAAATGGTGAATGCGCCGGGCAATTTACACTTGTATTATTTGGGGGGATTTAAGAAATGTTTTATGTAAATTTCGACAATATCATTAAACCGAATTTGGATTGTATCATTAATTTATCTTTCACTAGAACAGACAAGGGTTGCGGAGGGGATTGATGAAAAATAATCTATTTTCTTTGTAAACTACTTTAGACCGCGTTCAAAGCTGTCGCTTGTAATTATTCAAGTGGGTATAGTAGTTGTCGTAGTTGTAGTAGTAGTGGTGGTTGGTGAACTTGTGTAAAGCTCTCAAGTTTTGTTGGCAGGCCTGTGTGCTAGCTTGCCTCTACGGTTGCCAACTTTATCCATTAATTACTATACAAGCAGAGACTTGTGTGCGGTTACGAAACCACTTCTTACTCCATCCGTTCCTTTTTATTATTATCATTATTATCATGATTATTACTATTATTATTACTATTATTATTACTGTTATTATTCGGATCTCTTAAGGGTGTTTTACTGTAAAATTAATATAAATAAAACAAGTCATCGTATGTGAATCATAAGATAAGTACGTGAATTTTTTGGTTGAACAAAATACGATAAAAAGACAACTTTATAGAAATAATAGTAAAAGTAAAACAACAACAATGACAACAACCGTAGAAATATATGTATAGAAAAATGTCTTTATAAAACTGTCACATTACAGAATAATGGAAGAGTGTTTTATAAATCGCCAACATTACGTATTCAAACGTCTTTCACGGATCCCTACGGTTCAGAATAAGATACGAGTGAAGGAGATTCATGTGTTGTTAAAGTCGACGCATTTGTTATTTCCGGTGGGAAATTCATAAGATTTAATAAAACACCCATATAAAATGAAAATATTGAAAATTCACTTTAATTTTCCATCTTAGAAATTCTTAAATAGATCCTATTCCATTTTGAACTTATAAGTGTATTTTATTAAATAATAACAAACGAAATAAGTTCTTACTCTTAATCCTATATACGTACACATGCATTGTCCGAGTTCTTTCATCTTTCTTTCCTATTCTATTGTATACATCTATTATAACCCTATTTTAACAATGACCACCAAATCCCATTTTTCAATTACATTCCTGATTCTCTCTCCCCCTCACACTCTCGTTTTAACAATTCAATATTTGTTAAAATTTCATTCGAATAAAGTCATCTTAATTAATCTAATAAGATTCACGTGTGACTTACCTTTAGAAATCCAACAACAAACATTGGTAGATTCTGTAAAAATAAACAGACAATTAATTCCCAATTCAATACTAACAGAATTGCATTCAAATATTTATTAATGTACAGATTGAATAAGGAAGGGGTTCGCTCCCTAACCAAAGAGGGGTTTTTAGATAATGGCAATTGAAATAATACAGGATGGAATACTAAAAAGAAAAATAAAAGATTTATTTGTTCGTGCCTTTTTCTTCTTCTCCTTGTTGTTTAATAAATTTAAAAGTTTTGCACGTGAAGTCACATCAATTAAATTCACACCCCTTAGTGCGTTAAAATCGTAACTATTGACAGGACTAAGATTAATATTGGCAAGGTGTTGTGTAGTGGTAGTTTATGTGCAATAAACTAACATTCCAGAAATGATGCAGCATATCTGTATTTATACTTATAGGTGTATAAGCAACCACCCCATAGGGTGATTGGCACGGGCTGCTACAATTGTCCTTTAAACATTCAGGTAAGAATAGTTTTGCACCTGGCTTAGTACAGATTTTCGAATGAACACCCGCGCAATTTATCGTCGTTGACATGCCGTGCCAGCTGAAACTTTTCTCTTTAACAACAACAACAACAAAGAAGTATCCTTGAAGGATGGTTACACAGATTTCAGAGTGACACAAACGAAAAGATGGAGAAGAAAAAAAACTTGCAAAGAAAACAGCCGCCGCATCATTCTAATCTTAAACGGGGTGATCTTTTTTTGCCTCTTTTACTTTTAGAACGACAAATATTGACCGGAATTTCATGAAATTGACAACACTGTTTGCTTGACTATTTGTCCGAGATATCGGGGGTGTACAAAGATTGGAATGTAGTTTGATATTTCTTATCGTAGTAATATGTAATTAAATATTTAATCAATAAACAAATATTCAAATTTGTATAAATTTGCGAATTGTAATCATTTTGAAACTAGTGTCTATAATGGATTTAGATTGGTCGCAAATTTTGCAAGTTTGTTATTTGTGCAAGAGAAATTTCTCTTCGCCAGTGTACAAGTTCCAATGTAAAAAATGCATAAAACAACCAATTCGACAGATTGTAATTGAAGAAAAATCCACCAGTTCGAAACGTTCAGGTAAGTTTCTATAAACTAACGTTGATAAATATTCAGTCTAAACGCCTAATGGGTTAACTTTTAATACTCTGTTTGTTATGAATACCTCGAAAATTATGCCGCTGCCACGGCTGCCGTCCCCCTTATTTCTCCTACCATCGCCGCCTCTAACTCACATAAATCATCTACAAACTGAACCCAAAATCAACACACAATAGCAAACCATAAAACAAATGACGCTTAAAAATGAGCGTCGTAGTCGTTCAAAAGCGAGAAATGTGTAGCGATATTTCACGGCGGTTGTGAATTCGTGGAAGTCGTCGCATTCTCCAGGTGTCAGCGTGACTGATGGCCCGCACCCCTCACTCTCTGCCCATGTCACTTCCTCTATACGGTGATGGTCGTTGTGACTTGACATACTTGCTATAAAATATACATGTAGAAGGAAGAGATGAAGAAGAAAATATAAACCATGATTTTGTTTCCCCCCTTGACCTTTGCCAATTCAAAAAAAAAAGAGAGGGAGGTATTTCCACTGACAAATGACGGTAATTTTGTAGATTCTAATTAGATTTCCACAACTGTGGCTTGACTTGGAGATACTGTCGGAGAAACTCTATAATTCAACACCTACTAAAGGAAAAGTTTGGTAATAAACAGGTGCAAAGTATAATAATTGGAAAAAAAGAGATTCCAAGGGGGTTAATATTGAACATGCGTTGGTCTAATTGGAATATCATTCCATTGATGTAGGTATAGGAAATTCATTTTATTCTCAGTAGCATCAGTAACAGTAGTAGTAGTAATAGCAGCACCGGGGGTTTTCTGGTCCTCTCTCTGTATTCATACCCTATTCGGCTGTTCAATATTAAAATGTAATATGGTGATGTAATATCTCGGTGGTGGTGGTGGTGCCAGAGATGTTGTTAACAATAGCAGTTCCGGGCATTGCCGCAAGTTCGCGCCACTGAGCTCATATTGATTTTGCCACATGCCTTTAGTGGTGAAAAGCCGGCCAGCTGTTAGAAGAGAGAGACTATTGTGGTGGATTTTCGACAGTATGTCTCTTATGAACCTTGAAATTTACACTATTGCATAATATTGATTTGATAAAATTCCACTTTGTCTGCTAAGAAATCTATTGTAAAAATCAACTAGAATTATAGCATCTACAGTTGATAGATGGATTGTTATTTTTTTCAATTTTCTAATTCTGAGAAAAGAGAAAAATCTCGGAATTTGTAAGCAATCGAAATCGTTAGTTTTTACCGAAATAAAAACACCAAACCAAAGGGGGCATTCGGCCATTAAGCCTCTCCTATTGGATCTGGATGCGCCGGTGGTTTCTATGTGTTGGTAAGTTTAGAGAGGGTGGCGCAGACGCTGTCCGTCGCGACGACGTATAATACAACACCTCAATCTAGTTGAACGTTTCGCTACTCCTGCTTTTCATGTATGCAAATATGTTTACGATGGCATGACGTAACGACTATTGTTAACATATCATTGATTGTTAAGTTCATGACCTACGACATCAAGGGAAAGCGGTCGCCTTTTCAAAAGAATGCAGACACTTCTATTTCTATACCATACAAATATCGTATTGATATTGATGTATACATAAACGAGAGAAAGGAAAACGCACCATTGGAAAAACGATGTATCAGTGAAAGAAATCAGGTCATGCCCATGAAACCTTTTATTTCACCAGACTATTGAATATCAAGATAACAACATACAAATAGAATTATGAATTAAACATCAACATCACTACCACTACTACTACTACTACTACTACCAATCATGACATTAAAATAAACGCATCAATGTTTATATGGATGGATGTTTGTCTGATATAGATGATGTTGTGTTGAATCTATTTGGGGAGGAATTAAAATACGGACATGGCATGTCAAATTGCGATTAGTAACGCGAGAAGAATGAGTTTGTATATTTGATATAAGGGTGCTACTATTATCACTACCACGATCATGAAAATAAATAATCGAATAAATATACACTTGAGTGAATTAATTTAAAAACGACACGCAATACACACCACTGAATATCATCAATTAATAACTAAATTCCCCCTTTCTCGCTTATAAATTATTTTCAAAATAATCATAATCAAAATAATTATTATTATGACCTGATGCTTTTTTATCTCATCATCTAATATTGATATCAGATACAATCAATCAATGCAGCATCCAGAATCTAATTCAAAAAGCTTTAGATGAATACAGCGACATCTAACAATTTACCGGTAAACTAAAAATTAACAAACTCGTACACAATTAAGCAATTATTTAATTTTGTACAATTTATAAATAATTACAATAAATTAAAAACTGTATTAAATAAAATAATAAAATAATTATCAATAAGCAAATTTAAATTGCAGAAAACATACTGAACTGCTAGCGACACCTGTGAGTCAGGAGCAAATAGCCAAACTGGCGCCATCTGACGAAAATACCACGCATTTTATATCCCCTACAGTAGACTGCAATGCCAACATTTGGCGCCATCTTTTAATTTATCCGATAATAATGATTATCATTTTTATGATAAATTTGTATGATAAATAGTAAAAAAAACCCTTGATTGCAAAATTAACCTTTAGTCCACCACTAAATTTTTAGTTCTATTAATTATAATTTAAATCGAATAAAAACAAGGTAATTATTTCAATATTTTCCCATTATATTATTTTCTAATCTATGAAATATTTTTATTAATATTTTATCTAATATTTGTTTAATTTATCTTAAATCTTGGAAATTATCTAATAGTTATTTTCAACAACAATTTGACGTACATTCAGCATTGACTAATGATTATTTTGTTTGATATCGTCAACTGTAGATTTGTTTGCCCTTAGTTTTTGTCTTAGTTAATTGTCCTAGTAAAGGGTAAAGGTTTGATTGTTGTATTTTTTGTGAATAATCGATAATTCATTACAAATTTGTGTTAAAATATTTTTTTATGGTCGTATCATTGCAAATTGTTGCACAATTACGACTATCTTTCTAACATATGTTTTGATTTTGATTTTAAGGTAAAATATCCCACTAAACTCCCCAGTTTCACCCCTTTAATTATTTAATTTAATAGAATTTTCCATTAAAATTCTATTTTCAAACTTGCAGAAATAGAAAGATGAAATAAAAACATATCTTGAATCATGATAAGAATAGTGATTAGGATGTAATTATCATCTACGTCTAATTTTAAAGTTTGAAAATAGACAAACATTTGAAAAAATAACCAAAAATAAAACAATTTAATTTGTAGGTGTGTAGTAAGATTTGAGAAATGGCAATAGTTTTACCATCAACTGTACAATTAACAAAAGGAATATCCCGTTTTACCAACCCTTTATTGACGCCAGGTATTTATTTTTATATTGCTTGAGGAAAATGTTTGACAAATTCCCGTTATCTTCTTGTTGTTGTAAATTACTTGTTTTCCCCACCAACCCGCCCGGTTCGACTACCCCAAACTAACAATAAACATGTGGCAGTTTAGTTTGAAAATTCTTAGGGTATATCTGTTCTTCATGGTGCTTTTATAGAATAGTTGCAAACTTTCCAATTTTTGTGCGTGCCATTTTCAGATTCGTCGCAAATTGGATCTTAATTATTATAAAATTATTTAATTTAATTAGATCCAATGGGTTGTTGTTGTAATAAACAGAGTAAGTACGCAATGATGTTTACCAAAACATGACAATACAAAAAAAATTTGCAATAAGTACATTTTTTGTTTTTAATGTTTGCTTGATAACCTTTCTGGACTATTTGTTCGTTTATAGAGATAATTACATGTATAATTTTTTTTTCTTTATTGTTTTACAGAAACTGACGAATCTGAAGAATGTTTATTGCCTGAAGAAATGGCACTACAGGCAGCTGTGGCACTATCAGGATTAAGTCCTCAAAGTTTTGATGGTACATTGAATCGCTTCTATCAACAGGGTGCGATTTTATTAAAAAATCCAAATGTTAGTGGAACATCATCAACAACAAAATCTGACACGGAAATTCGATCACAAGAGAGCGGAATATCATCGCTTTCAGGACGATCGGCCGCTAGACGTAATCTAGGGCCATATTTTGAAATGATCACCGGTACAAAATTAGCTATACAGGTAAATCAAAATGGAAAGAAAAAAAACTACAGCTCGTTAAATAAATCTGTTTGATTTTCTAGGATGCTTATAACAATGAACGGATGTTAGTAGATTCGCTATCACCAACATTACCATCATCACCATCATCATCGTCATCTTCATCATCATCATTTTGTGCAAATCTATTAAATGACAAATTTATATCAACTATTGACGATAATGATGCTGATATTGATGATGATGATGATGATGATGATGACGATATTAATGATGATAACAATAATAAAAAAGCTAAGAATGAGATCATCTATCAAGGACGTGATATTTTAGATCTCTACAGTAATATAAGCAAACCATTTGAATTAAGAATTAGTCAAATTGGTGGTGGTACAAAGAGCTTTTTCGAAAATAGATCTCTATTTTCTCGAACAGCAGGTATTGGATTGCCTGCACATTTAATTGACCAATGCAAATGCGGTTATAATGAATACTCGTACTTTTAATATCCTTATTTGTTCGTACTTATAAATTTAAAATTGCAAATAGTGCCTTTATCAGAAAGCACTTTAGTTTTTCTTTAAACACAGTCATTTAATAGTAATGATGATAGTATTGTTATAGTGTTATTTTGTTTGTTTGTAATTAATTTGTACTTAAAGTTAGTTTTGAAAATTCTTAATGACAAAACAACAGTAATTATGTTTTGTTGATTATAATTATTATTATTTTGTTGTAATATTTGTGATGACTCTCTATCAGATTGATAATAATTCTGTGATAAGACTGAACAATTGTGATTGATAATTTTGCATACATACGTCGTGCAATGATTTGTAATTCTAACCAAATTTCAATACCGAAGAATTCATTATGTATTGTAAATAATTTTAATGGTGATAATAAAAATAACAATAATATTGTTTTTCATTGTGTTTCATTTCGGTAATAATAAAATCTGATGATAAATCTGTGGGAGTGGTTGAAAAATCCCTGAAAAAAGCTGTTCGCGTGCACGATTCACAGACACGTGATACTTTACCCATTTAAACGGTATATAATAGAATAGGAGGGACTTTGGAATTGTTTTACACCACACACGTACACACAGATTTATAACATAGGGTGGTGTGGTAAATGTGGAAATGATACATTTTATTGTCTGATTTAATCACATCTTTATAACTGAAATTTCGATTAAATCAAATATCAAATTTACTATTGTTGAAATTTGTATGTGCGTGTTTTATTTAAATATTTTCTATACGTTATATTATTAATTATTTCACTGTTGATTATTTAACAAAGCTACTGTTGATTAATAATAAACAATTGAAACCGTTCTAAAAGCCGAAACAATAACAACAACAATATAATTAGTACGAACGATAACAATGGTGGAATTGAAAGAAATTCGAAATAATGTAATGCAGAATGGCCGTTTCCATTCCAAAAATCTTTTATATAAACTTTTCCATAAAAATTCCACTGTTTCCTCTTTTTCGTTGACTTCGTTCATAACAATAATAACGGGGCAATTAAACGAATCAGAGATTATGTAAGATTCAGTTATGAATTTTATTTGAATATGTCTCGAGAATAGTACCTACACTAACACACATAGATTGGAAAGCTTTCATTTGATTATACATAGAAGGTGGAACAATAGATATGAGGATGCAGTAAAATCGAAGATGACGACAACGACTAGCATTCAATAGATGATTTTCAGCAATAGAATTTGCATTTTATCTCCCGATACCATTATATAAGACGGATTCTGGAGTATTCTTTTATGTTTACTTTGCCGTTTTTTTTTCCCTCTCCTTTCTCATTTTCACAAAAGATAGATAGATGTAGTGCACCATTTTTTTTCTTTAGAATCATAGAAAAAAATAAAGTGAATCGCATACTCCCTAAACCAGAAACGGTCCAATCGTATCTTATAAATTGATGTAGTAGTAGGAATGATTAACGTTCTATCTAATATGCAGAGATTGAATAGGCAGAGAGAGTGAGCGCGTGGTTAACTTGCGAAAAGCCGTATTGTCAGAGATATTCAACAATGAACGAGAGAATGAGTCGTGTTAACCACCACCACCAGCATCACCACCACCGCTGCTGCTGATGCTTGTTAAAATCTGGACCCCTATTCGGAAATATACTGGAATAGGAATACAGCCATACACATACATGCATATAATCTTTCTCTGTATGAAAGTTAGAGATTCCATTGTTTTGATTTATCTGACAATGGACAATACATACGATATTAAGAAAACTCTTGTGGACATTCAATAACAGCAGCTATTATAATTGACAGCGTATAAACTCTAAAAGACCTTTGAAATTATAATTGTATTCAAAATATTATCATCATTTTTAATTAATATTTAAACCGATTTTATCATAGAAAAAAAGAGCTTTGAACTGTTTGACTATTGCCACGTAATCAATTCAAATATCCCAATCAGAATTAAATTCTGTCAAAATAAGCAAATGAAATCAAAACGTATGCCGCATGTTTTTCAATTTTCAAATATAATTTCGACAGTTGTTTACTAAATACTACTTCATAAAGTTTATATAAGAGTTACTACTACTTCATCTTCCACTAATAATCAATAGGTTATTGTGTGTTTGTTCATGTGGCATATGTAAATGGAAATCATTCGCATTGAAAAACAATCTATGATGCCATTTAATAATGTTATAATGAATATCCATTTGTCTAGTTCTTGGAAATCGTCAAGATCTTTGCAGTTCTTGATAAAGCAACTGGAAACTTTCATTAAGTTTTCGCATTTGTCCTACATTCGATTCGTTTGCTGTAAATCACGGTAAAATAAAGCAAAAATAATCCAATTAATCTATTATATAAAGACAAAAATCATTTTAATGTAGTTTCAATTTTATCAAGTTAATTGTTGTTGCTACGTTTGCCCTTTGCAAACTGTAAATAACTGACCCAACCTGTCTAGAATTCGTTGGTCGTTTGAACTTTTGTAATGTAATCTGATCGATGAAACATTAATGTGTAAGTATGGGTAAATATATTGAAAAGACATGTAAAACATGAATGACAATTCAGCAATCGCGAATCTCATGCAATGAGAATTTTCTATCCTCTATGTACACACATACATACACATGAACATAGAGAGACATACGATAAAAATGTCACCGCATTTCCCATTGTTATATTTTGAATGCCGCCGCATCGAACCATATACCGTATATAGTATAGTATAATATAAAGAGACTGTGATGATAATGGGAAGGATAGAACGACAGGTCCATCACAAATAACAGACAGGGATAGAATCCTTTCATCACCAAGGAGATATGATGGTATTGTTTAGCTAAACAATAGACAACTTTTGTTGTCAATGGTGACATGCAAAGAAGTCATTTTAGTCCGCCTTTCAACAACACTGGACAATGTTTGACACAAGTTTCAATCAGAACTTTTTATATTCACACACACACATACACCCATACAAAGCCTTAAACCAAACTAAATACACAGAAAGTGCAAATCCTATTAAAATCAATATGGTAATTTTCCTATAGCCATCCCTAACTATACACCCATCAATAACAAATTGAGAAGTGCCAAAATTTTCAATGGAAATATCGCTAAAAATATATTTACATGAATATATTCGGAAAAAAAAGACTGTAGGTGCTAAAAACTGGGTTGAGGGCATGTTTCACAAAGTATTGAGAAAAGGAAACTGGCAACAATACACAATACAGCGAGCGGTGGTGGATTTTACAATAGGGGAAAGGCGCGATTCGATGAAAGAATAACCGAGAATGCAGCACCGGCCATACTACACTATACTAAATAAAAGAAGTCACGACTACATAATTGTATAAATAAAGGACATACTTTTCAAATTCTCGTATGCAAAAGAGATGAGATCGAAATATAAGAAAAAAAAGCCTTTTCTTTTTCGTTGTGCAAGTTGCAAGCTAACACTCCATGTCCGTTTTTTTTTTCTTCTACTTTTCACTCTACAACACTCACGATTATACTTTTACTTATAATTCATATACAACAATTTACGACAATTTAAAAAATCAAGCCCGACAAACGTTTTAATGAAACATCGTCCCTTTATCGTACATATCAAAAAGGGAAAGATTTAATGAGAGAACTATACCTATATATTCTTATTTTTCTTTTCAACTTTTTTCTAATAATAGAGGATAACATTTTAGTAATTCGTTCTAGTTTTTGAATAAATAATAGAAAAAAAAACGAGCTTATGGAGTATAGAAATTTTCCAATCGGTTGTTATAGTCTATAAGCATTTCTTTTTTATGTAGATGTACTATGTGTATACCTATACACATTTCATTTTTTGTGTGAATGTTAATTTCAGTTACCTATTCAACTTTTCTATTTAAAAACGTACATATTGTTCATTTACAATGCATTTATCAAATAGCTAGTATAGGTACTATTGTTCAATCGTTCAATAACAATATAACGTTAAATTTGTATAAAAAAAATAACATAATTCTATATGTTTGTATATGAATAAAGGAAACTTACCGAGATGATCAACAATTCTTATAATCAATCAGTCCATCAATCAATCGATCAATTTAGTGTTATACAGCACTGGCAATGCACTCTAGAAACAATAAGAGAAACATCAAATCAATATATCTAGCTTACTGTAAAAAACTTTACCTGCTTATCAAAATATGACTTGCATGATAAACTTCATAGTAATACATAATTATATTAAAGGTTATGATTCTCTAATTATATAAAATTTGAACAATTAGTATTTCTCCCTTAATTTTGTTTAGACGTCATAACAACAAATTATATAAACGAACACATAAAATAATCAGATTACAATATGTAGCCAAATCTTCTAATTAGTTCTAATTACACAACCCCCTATAATTTAGCTACTTTCAACACTATGTGATTACCTGTAATTTGTACACTGACCCCTAAACTGACAAAAAACTTTATTATGACGACGATTGTTATTATATTCAGGATGTAATAACGAAGCTGTCTATTGTTTTAACGTTTATTTATGATTAATAATTATTTGATTTCATGTAGAGAAGAAAAAACTTAATTCAAAAGAAGAAGTAAATCTGTAAAGTTTAGGTATCGCTATCCCAAGTGGTAAGCATGAGGAAGACAGCAAATATATCACAAGATCCTGAAATAAAACTACAAATAGCGCAAGATGAATTGTTCTGGTTAATTTAACCTTTCTACTTGGTAATAAAATTTTAATATAAAGGTTACCATATTCTTGAAAGAGATTCTATTGAAGATATACTTTTGACTTTGTCAATCTCAACATCTAACCGAATAAAACGCGATCTTAAAATTCATTAAACATTGTAATAAACCTCAATATTGTGTTAATTTCTAAGCAAGAAACAATTTTATTAACTTATAAATCCATACATCTTCGACTTATTTTGAGAAATAATTTTTAAATATACCTATCTAGTTTCAATAATCAGCTCCACATGTAAGACAACAAAATTGGAGAAATTTCGGTAATCCAAAGGATAAATACGATACAAATTGTAACTCAATATTCACTGTAGATATTTTCGTTTCTTGTAAATAAGCCAGCCTATTCTTATAATTAGTAGAATTCGACGCGTCTGAATATTGAGACGTTCTACTCGAGAAAGGTCATACACATATATATGTACAAATTACCTACTGACAATAAACAAAATAATATCTAATTATGTCTGTACTAATAAAGGACAATGGGAACGCCGGGCTAACATTAGATCCAATTAGTCCAAGTTTAAGTTAATTTAGGCGATATTTTGTCGAAAAATTGATTTGTTTTTAGTTGAACGCGAAAAAATTGTAGGCAAACAACAGGGCACTTGTTTATTTTTATTCGTTTGAGCTCGAGAGGCCCTATCTACCCCTGAAAACCAAATATTAGAAGCTCCAAATTTTTTTCCATTAAATTATTAACACAATCGAGAAATTATTTGAAAAATCGAAATCGAAACGGATACAACTCATTGATCAAGACGATGAAATCATCAAATTTGCTTCAAAATATCTTTGCAAATCAACTTGTGTTTGCATATGTGAATTTTAACCTGAAAACATTAACTTTTTTAACTTTATTATCAATATATTTTAAATTTGTAAATTCTTTTATACAATAACTAAGACGAAATACTCTATCCAGCAGTAATTGAATCGCAGAAAAGTTATTAAAAAAACATCGTTTATAGCAAAAATCAGATCTCTCAAAAGTATCAATTATTTGAATGAAACAATATATTTTAATGGAAAGTTGTTGAAATAAAAAAATAAATACTTACTTGTACAAATAATTAATAAATTTTTCAAAAGACTATCACATCACGACACAAAAATCAAATAACAATAACGATAATCAAATTTAAAATGTTAGGTTAGGTAACTATGGAAGAATTTGGTTAGGCAAGGTTGCCAACTTCTTTTAAAAAGGGCGCGTAATTCAAAAAATGTGTATTGAAAACAATCGATTAAATATTATCATTTAATAATGAAGACGTAAGAATTTTTATTATTGCGACATTTGTGCGTTGTTGCATTTGAAAACAAATAATATTTTAATGTTGACATCAAGGAAAAACAGCGCTTCTTTAGGGTAATTCCCAGAAAAGACTACCAAAACGGTGTGGTTTATTGGATTTGATTAGTTTATGTATTCCAAAAAGTTAAAAATCTTAATTCTCCATGAATGAATCGAGAAATTCGCTCGATTGTCAATAGATAGAAGACTAGGGAAAAATGCATACAGTACAAATAATAATAATAATATTTAAAAACCATTATCGGCATTCATTTGTTGTGGTATGTGTATTGTTTACTAGGGTAGCTTCTACATATATATGTGTCATCGCGTACTCAAATTAATACACAATGGCCGCGGCGAGAGCGCTTTGTTATATCGGCCGCATTGTGTCGCTGTCAATTAACCTGCATTGAACGACTATCCTGAAATATCCAAGACAATACGAACGCGCTCTAGCCATTCGGCCGACGCCCTACCCATCACCACCACCACCACCACTTCTGACAACCCGATTGTCTATTAGATATACCACCCTTATGTTGAAGTAATGATGATGGTCATGGGGATAATAGCAATAGTTTACACCCTATGAAAATTGCCAAACTAACCAATTTTAATTAATTTCTTTTATAATTGTCAATTTTTTCGTTATTGTTATTATTATATAGGGGATGGAATAATACCGAATAGAATATGAGGAGTCTATCACCATATTAAATAAAATTAATGAGAGGAAACACCTATTGTTGTTTCTCATTTATTTTTATTTTTTTTAGCCCATGTATGTCCTATTGTTAAAAGTGTAATATCACGCACTGTCCATATGCGTGTCCGATGGCAATATTTTTTTTAAGCTTTCACACCCCTTATGCTTCTTCGCCTGTTTTATTGTTTGTACAGCAATTATATTTTATGACTTAATTCATTTAGGTGCGACGAAGCGTACAGTGTAATTTAATTAGAGAACGAATAGATTTGTAATATTTCAAATAGTGTGATTCGCGATTTTAAAACGATTTAATAATAAACTATGTTGGTATCTATGATTTAAAACTAATTATGAATTAAAGTTAAATAGATGGTATGCATAGAAACATACAACAGTGAGACCTTAGTAATAATTTCATTTCATTCGTCCGGAGCACAACGGCACACAAGCATCCTGTTAAAAATATCAATAGCGCGCCAGATAACTCGCGATGTGGCGCTTTTGTGAACAGATGAATATTATAAAGGGACAAAGATTCTACAATACAACATACAATGAATACAATACAATAGTGTTGTATTCAGTATTGTATACATATAATAGAACTATAGAAGCAAGCTTAATGCCATTTCAAACACTGTGTTATCAGCAACGGCGGCGGTGGTGGCGGCGGCAACGGCACCGACGGAGACGGAGCAAGAGGAAAACGAGAAGGTGGAGGAAATGGAGGAAGGTGAAGGCAATGGTGGTGGTGGTGGTGACAATGACAATAACAACACAGCAATACCGCCATCCCCTTCCTCAGGTTAATTGTTACGAATCTCACCGGCCCATATCGGAAGCTAAAGTTATTTTACAATATTCGTAATTTACAAGAACAAAACGATTGAGATGTTTTTATATAAAAATGGTGGATGCGCCGGGCGAACAAATCAACGTATAGGTATACGAAACGGATTACACATTGATTCCCATGTCCAAGCAATAGAAGAATATAAACTAGTGATGTTATTTATCAGGGACAAAAGACCTCTTGATTCACTCTATCTCTCTTTCATTGTATTATGTTTGTTCCAACAGCAATAGTAGTAGTACTAAGGCTTTTATCATTCCTCAAATACAAATCTACGAAAACAACGAATCGAACCAACACACACACACAGATCTCTCTTTCTCTCTCTCTTTTATGATCCTCTATGGTTTATTCTTTTATTTTTGCAAAGTGAATAGTGACAATTGAAACCGCGCCCTTTGTTCAATGATTTTTTGTTTCCTTTAGGTGGAAGTCACCGTAGTCGCTGTAGTAGTAGTAGTAGTAGTAGTACAAGTAGAATAGCCATTGTTTAAATGTCTTACACCGTCGATTGTTATGTAATGTAGGAAAATGTCAAATACTTCTTACCACTCTTGTATACAAGTCATTCTTTCGGCAACTCGTTCCTCCTACAATAAGTGAATCAGTTGGAAAATTCTAGGATACAAAAGACATTAACGAACATTTAATAAAATTAGCAAGCATTATTGAATTGTTGGTTATTAACAATAATGGAATGGAGTTAATCCATCCACTGTTATCGCTCCAGGTCAGTATACGTAGACAAAGTCGACGATCCCCTAGACTACTACTACTACTACTAGCACTTCTGTAGTATAGTTTCTGATGTTTCGTACGTATATCTTTAGTTCATTGTAATAACGTTTTGTCTTGTCACAATAGAATACAACCAACCCCTTTTTGGAAAACAATACTGACCACACAAACATAGAGCGGCTAGATGTTTACAACAACTATTTCCACATTCTATATACATAAACTTATACATATATATGTATAGTGTATACGTATGTATAGAGTATTGTTGCCACTACAATGTGCCAGTGTCATGTGATTGTTTGTGCTCATCGCAGAGAAACAAATGAAGAACGGAAACAACTGATTCAGCTACTATTATAAAGCAATACACTGCTCCTATATACCTCTACCTATCTTTATATATACATCATTATCATTATTATTACTATATAACTATACAACCTATAGATGTACATAAAATTATAGTCTATATTGTTTAGATATAGATTTAGTATATTATGTATATTAGACAAATACATATATAGTAATAATAATAACATCTGCCTTTTGTTTGGGTAATTTTGTATTCTAACTAATTAGAAATTGGTATACAGTGAAAACAGGATATTGAGGTCTTCGTAGACGTTAGGATTATAGAATCTATTGTTCTTTAATAAAATGGAATAAATTACAATTATCACATAAGAGTTAATGTTTTATTTCAACATTTTATTTCTTTATACCATTTATAACAATACATCTTTTGTTTTTTCGATTACAAAAACAAGGTCGACACAATTGTTCTATTACCAAAAGAGAACGCGAACGAGAGAGCGAACAGAAAAATATTCTACGACTAGCAAAATAGAAGTGGTTGAGTGACGGGAATAAAAAAAAAAATACAAACAAAGACAAATAACCATTATTTAGGTAATTCTGAAATATTTTGATCAAAAATCGAGTAAATATGGAAAAAGACTTTGAAACTACTGGAAGAATAAAGAGCTAATCACAATGACGGTTATTTTTTTTATAATGCATCGAGTTCGGATTGCTAGTCCGGTAGGTGATGGAAAATAAATTATTCCCCTTTTCTTCTACAGCTGTGATAATTTCGAAAATGGTCAATTTGTAGAGCAAGAGAAGAAGTAATGATGTTTTTGTTCCTACATCTATACAGAGTATACATAAACATATTGTTCAGTTGTCAACAAGAAATCGTAATGCTTTTAACAATACATAATCAAAACCTGTTGAAATATAAATTTGCATACGTCACTATTGGAGCAACTCCTAAAGGCGGAATGATGATGATCGACTCTACTATACATATGTATATATTATTATCAACATTGTATTTCATCTGTTATCTGTCGGTGAGGAGAGTCTTACGCGAAACACCATACATATACTTTTTGATATTTTCAGTGTTTGCCCCCCTGCCCTTGTTACAACACAAGTCTATTCGAAATTAACGCTATATTCAAGTAGATTTTCAAAGACGCCATTGTGGCTACAATTTACTCTTATTCATAACATTTTCTAAAGAAGCCAGTTTGTCAAGACGGAGAGAGAACGAGTGAAACATGGAGAGAAGTCGAAATATTTTGAGAGAACTTGCATAAGACTATCTTTTATAATATCTACATACATACGTATCTACCCATCTATCGGTATGTATAATTTTCCACACTATATAAATAATAATTTATTTCATATAGATAATGTATAAGAGAAATACCAACAAAACATAACGCATATGTTTACAATGCACCGTGAAATACGCCGCTATTGTATACTTGTCTTTCAACAAATCGAGGCTATAATTTTGATGTTCCTGTAAGGCTTCCGAAGAACGTTCGGTAGTTTACGATCTGAAAAAATTATTTGTTATGGTTTATATATTGTGAGTTTTAATGCCATACAATTTTCAAACTCATTTATTATCGTATTATAATAATAACAACAAAAAAACGCACAAATCTCCTAGTTTCAATCAGATTTGCAAAAAGAGAGAGCGGAAATGAATTTATTTTATTATTAAACAAAAACTACAATATTTAATATGATCATCATTGAATTTGACATACAATAAACAGCGTACGTAATGGATATATCGTCAACTTCCTGGTCTTTACATCGGACAAGGACAATTTTTTTGATAATATAGCGAATTTTTAATGTTGAAACGAACCCTTTGAAAACTATTGGACAAATTTCTAACCGATTAAAATTCGCTCCTGGCCTGCCTTATCACATTCAAGTGATAATCTCTTCAATAAAACAAATTTGATGAGTTCCTTAGCGGAATAAGATCGTCTTATGCAATAAAAGTCCATCTGGTATTCTCCTCAGGATAAACGTGTTTTTATACAATTTTTAAAGCCTAAATTACTAATAACATAATCCTCATAATCCAGTCCTGATACCGGACCTTATTGCCATGATTTTGATCCAGATCCCTGTGAGGAATTGTAGTCAGGATAAGTCAAACATCAGTTGAACCGGTTAGATATAATTTAATCCGTATCTATGTAGATACACTAGATACCTTAAATCATATTAGAATTTCCATAATTTCATAAGCTATCTTACAGGAATGTCTATTTTAATATCAAAATACTCGTTTAGAATTGTAAAAAATTGAAGTAAAACAATCAGATACAAGCAGAGGATTTTGAACTTTAGCCCTAGGTCTCGTTCAGTTAAAGAGTCCCTTTCACGCTCAAAATAATGGAAATGAAAACATGTTTCCTGCCTATTTTTCCTGCTCAAGAAAAGGTGAAATAGTACTCGACTAATTTGATAAGTTTTCAAACAGTCTTAGGCCAGAATTTAAAGTTTCGCTCCCGGTACAAGGAACCCAGTAAGAATTATTTATTCGGTCCTTATATTTTTCAAATTATCTACTTGTAAATGTGATAGATAGGTGCTTGCGATATCTCTTGGAACGTCTTAGAATCATTTAGAGAATTATTAGGTGTTTTAGCTTAAATAATACCGGATTCAAATTACTTTACTTTCTACTGTAAGCATTGTGAAAGGTTTTTATATTTTGAAAATTCGTCAACGAAACAAATATTACCAAAACTAACTTCAACAATACCTATCAGGATTAAAATAGAGTCTTAGAATTAACGGATAACTTTATGTAACCGGTTAAATATTGATTAATTTACGATCACAAGTAATCAAAGGATTCCTTTACTAACAATAGGTTTTGAACAAATTGGAAATTTACTACATCAAATTGCCAATCTACGTCTGATTGAACGGATCGTTTCAAATCATCATCATCATCATTTTAAATGTACGGAATGATATCATAATAATAATAATAATAATAATAATACAGCAGGTAGATTGTGGTAGGTGGTATTACGTTGAAAGCATCTCCTCATCTCACAACAACGAAATACACACACAAAAACAGAATTCTGCGTTCGTCTAATGGAACAGACGTCTTTTTATTTCACAACTTTTATATTCATAGTAAGACATTGAGATTTATAGGGTACACAACTCGCACACTGATTGTATGCAATCATTGGGCCGAACAAGACGGTGACAACAACAACAACATTCTCAACAAATATTTTCCCTCAATAACTAAAAGACAAGTGGAGAAAGTAAAAATTTGTAAGGCTAATGGTGAAATTGAGTTATGGGTATAGAATTACTATTAATTTCTTTTATCATATAACAGCTGCTGCAAGTCTCTAGTGTGTATTAACAGACACCTTTTCGATGATAGGTCACCCCCCGAATCAACTTGACTCGATTCATGTGTCAAGAGTAAAATCGCTTCCCCCTTATAATGTGTGCTAACATATGCCCATTGATAATGATGGTGGTGATGATGACATAAACGACTCATTCGGTAAACAATGATGAGCAACAATATTGTTTCATTTGTAGGAGTATTGTTACGATAGAATCAGCTGCTTTGTTAAACAGACGCTCACCGATGATTGTGGATGTCCTCATCCTCCTTTCTACTACTACAACTATCATCAAATAATACAACAACAATAGAATTTGCACGGATTCAATTGTTTGTAAAATCGAACTGTTGTTTATTCGATTCTATGACGGACAATAGACGAAGATTCGTCAAAATTACAATGGGAAGAATGAGAAAATAATAATAATAATAATAATAATAGAAGGAACTTTTATTCACAGTTTTATCCCCCTATTTTTCGAATGGACGTCGCGACGCTATCTCTACGTTAACCACCATTAAAACACATAGGGGGAATCACCCATTTTCATCCATGACAACATTTCAACAATACTCAAGAATAGTAGTTGTCTATTCTTTGGATTCGATGGATGGGCGCCTGGATGAGCGAATACCGATATGACTTCTGTAATGGTCCAGATGACAATAGACGTTTAACAAAGAACCTACTGAACCATTTTCATAAACGTATTGTATTGCCGCAATCTTATCAATATATTATCGATACATATAGATTAGAGAAAGCGGTATATTATTTAAATTGTCCATTGCAAAGCTGAATAATGTGAAAGCTTTCTAATGTTAATTTTAACTCTCAATGAAAGAATTGATGATGAATTTTTTTCGGGTATTCTTTTCGTAAAATCATCAATACCAAATTACGATCGAAACATTAAAATGTCAATCATCACTAACAATACAACAATAGAGATTTACTCATCGCTCTATTGTATTTTTCAATGCGACAAACAATAAAAATATATTGAATAAATATTGTTTTCGATACTTACACCATTATCTTCTTTCCATAAATAATCCATACGTAAATCGCAATTAAAACTATAACAATTAAATTTCACTCATATCCTTACTTTCAAATAACTGAAATAATTTTCCAACTAGCGTAAATGTTGATAATTATCGAATTTTAAACGGACGTGTAGAGGTGGCACAACACTTGAAAGCATGGTGTAAGCTCTAGTGGCGCTTTCAGTACATCCCCACGCGGATGATGTTCGCGTTGTACTGAATAATATCGCGCAAACAACACTTTTATCTTGTGTGTTATTGGAGGAGTTGATGTCTAGCGCAGGCGCTTCCTACAATTCTTCAAACAATAATATCATGAAACAATAACAAAATTGATTAGAATTTAGGTATTGTTGTATTAGATGGTGTGTAGTAGATCTCTTCTATTATTATTGTTATTATCAATCTAACAATAATAGGAGCAATTTAGAAATCGGCGACGATATGAATAGAGATTCAACTATTTTATTTCAAAATAATGTACAACTATAAATATTAACAAATATAATGAGAAAATACACGGAAATATTGTTTTTTAATGTTGTTGAATTTGATGGTTCCATGCAAGCTTGTTCGCCAAACCGAATATTTGGTAATTTTCGTTTTAGATTCCTTTTTATGTCTTTGATAACGTGACAGAATTCGTATTTGGGCAAACTGATCCATTTCAATCGGGGCATATATTTAGCAATCTTTGTCGTATCATAATTATAAACTAAATAACCAATATTGAGATATTCTAAATTGTTTAAATAATTCAAATCGTCCCATGGAAAATTCGATACGTGTTCTAATATCGTTAAATTTAACAAATTCCTCAAATGCTGCAATACACCATCAATGCGATGTAAATGATTATTTGCAATTTTCAATATTTCCAAATCGCCTAAACTATCAAATGCGCCATTATCAATTTCTTCGATATTACAATCGATGATCGTCAACGATTTTAATGTGAATAAATCTTTGAAATACTGGCGTGTTAATCGTGTAATTTGCACCTGAATTAATTCCAATTCAATTAGATAATATAATGTTGAAAATGCATCTTTCTCTAAGCCCATGTTGTTGCTGACTAATTTTAATGTTTTTATTGTTGGACAATTACCGAAGAAGCGTTTCGATAAATTCGGAAATTTACGATTACGATATAGAACGATTTGTTCGAATGGTGTTGAACACAGTGCACCATCTTGGATATAATTAACAGATGAATTTTCAATACATAAAATTTTACGATTATATAAAGATGAAAATGTGTAATTGAATATCGAACCATTCAAATCACTTGCGTTCAAAACAATACTATCATACGAATTATAATTATTATTATTTGTAGCACAATATTTAACTGAATTTGTATACTCTTCACCACTATTGATTGATTTAACAACAATAACAAAACAACAGAAGATTAACAAACATAAAACACATTGCATCGTTGTTTTCTATTATTCGAAACTTTTTATTCAAATTAACAATCATCTAAAATATAAAAATCGATGATTAATAATAACAACAAGAATTACCTGTTAATTACGGAAGACTATTTGCTTGGTTTTAGTTTTTTTTCATTGGGAAAACTCGCTGAAACTAAAATTATAAATACGTCATTATCTAACATTGGAATTTATTATTATCCCGAATTTCATTATAAAATTAGAAACAAACATTGCTGCCACATTTATACACTGCACTAAATATATATAAAGAAATAAACATTAAGCCAGAAAATAATTTTGCAATTTAATTAACCTTCTGGCTTTAAATACACTATACACTAATCTATCAAGTTGACGATATACCGATCAGGTAAGTGTAATTCGAAACACTGCTATTTCACTTTCTCCATCCAATTTTCAGTTGAAAACGTTACTGAATCGTTTTGCCAAATGACTGTTTTTTTGGATTTTTAGACAGTTAATAAATTTATCATATAATATTACTTGTTATTACCAAATCTGTATAATAAATATCGTAAAATTTGACCTTTTTAACAAACGCCTCTGCTAATTAACCTACATTGTAACAGTGAGAAAAAATTTCATAAAATTTCAGACACTGAAAGTGCCTTCAGATTCTAGTTTACTGAAGTATCGGATATGCTTTGCGAGATTAACGCAAAACTACCTTTGAAAAGAATGTTTTGCTATTCAAATGAGATATATTCGTAAGTTTCTTTAGTATTACAGTCAATTACATCGATCTAACGGTTTTTTCCGTTTTGGTTTGGAAAAAAATGCGCGACCTATTGTATGAATACACATACACATACACAGGTGGATTGTAACAGTTGAGTATATCAAATTCTATCACACTTTCTCCCCATTGTCAAAGTCCGCTCCTTTCTTTAAAACGGATTAAGAGTTTATTATAGGAAAAGTGTATTGTCTGGATATAGGCAGAGCGATTCGTTGGACGATATCGATGTTAGAGAGAATGTTTTATATCGACTACATCACAATATATAGAGTCTGGTACGATTAAATTGTGAATAGCTATTGTGTGAATCCACGGGTGTCTACATTCATACAGTTGTAGGAAAAGACGTGCCTTGACAATGGCAGCCAGTGCAGTTGAACAATCCTATATTCGTCATTATCATCATCATCAAATAAATGTGGGGAATGTTTATCATCTTGTGGATTTTTTTGTTGATATTGTTGCACATTCATCTAGTGTTGAATAAAAGAAAAACACATCGATCTCAACGTTTCAGACCACAAACACAATAGTAATCGACCCTATGTTTTTTTCCGTTTGCCGCTGGCACCGAGTAGCAGCAGCTTTTTTCTAGACAATTTAACAATAAATCGAAATTTGAATATTTTTGGGCAAAACTAAATTTCAAACAATCCTTTTTATGCCCTCCCATTATTCTCAATATTCATTATAGTAGACATTTATAACAGAAAGAGAAATGTATATGGTATAACATGACAATTTTCAATAGACACTCATATCCCCTATTGTGCTTAACTGTTTGTTAGGCCATATATTAAACTGATGAATTTTGTTTTAATAATGGACTGGCTCGTTATTTCACTCAACTCACTATTATATACAAAAATCTATTGTAGCTTATTTTACATCAACTACAATAGAATAAATTAGCATCCTGGTTATTATTATGAGATGGATGATATTTTATATTCACAATAAAGAATTATTGTTGAAAAAGTTATTTTACATTGTAGTGAAACTATATCATACAAGATATTAACTGTTGTATCGAATAGTATATCGGTAAATACTATCAACGAGCGCGTTTCATTTCAAGCGAAATGATATCACATGTATACATAGACGGAGGTCATAAATTTGGTGGTTAACAACGAGATAACAATATGCTCAACGTTCACACATCATTTCCTTTCAGTAATGAAGTTTCAAGTTGCAAAACTCATCACTGCAATCTTTCATAACGTAAACAAGAACTCTTTTTAAATTTTACATTTATTACTTTGTAGAATGAATACACAAATTCATGATTATTACAACGTGATTGTAATGAAATAAAACAATTACAAATTCCTAAGCTAAAAAAAACATATGACATATCAATACTCGACACGAAAATTTCATGCTTTACTTTTTAATAAATCTTTGTTCCGTTCCATCATTTCCTCTTTTTTATCTTTTTTAACTTTACTTAAAAATTTATCCATTTCTTCAATATTATCTTCAGGAGGGATAGAATCTTTATCAAGTTTATTATTCTTACCATCATCGTCATCAGCAGCAGCATTACCGTCACCACCACCACCACCACGGCGACGACGATTATCATCATTATTTCCATCATTAACATCATCTTTTTCAGCCCATTTTCCATCAAAAGCTTCCCTATCAACATACTTGTCATTGCTAGTATAATCATCTCGATCTTCACCTTCTGATAAGGGACCATCATGTTTAATAGGCTCCCCATCATTATCTATATATTTATTCAATTTTTCTTTATTTTCATTATTAGTCTTCTTTACTGCTTCATCTGAATCACGCTCTCTACTACCACTGTATGACCTACTACGATCCCTGGAACGACTTCTGTAATCTCTTCTATCGCGATAGTCCCTATAGCCACCTCGCTGATAACGTCCTCTAGGCCGTCTACCGCCTCTATTATTATAACTGTTGTACGGTCTACCTCTACCTCTAAACTCTCTATCGTTGTATCTACCACCATCACGGCTATAGTAGCTTCCACCGCCACCGCCTCCACCACCACCACCACCTCTGCCTCTTATACTGGCACGTGGATTCTGGAAACGAGGTTTATAATACGTACCACGGTCATTATAACGACCACGGAAACCACCGCGACGATAACGACGTCGGTCACCAGAATAACTTCGGGATCGTGATCTACTCCTAGAATAGTAAGAACCAGATCGAGATCTAGATCGACTATAATAAGACCTTGATCTGCTTCTATAACTTCTTGAACGAGAACGAGATGCACTTGTTGATCTTGAACGAGTATATTTGCGACCATGAGGAGAACGTGAACGACTGTGAGGACCACGAGGTGATTTACTATTCGAACGTGGCCTACCAGGTGGTTCAGGGGGGCGCCGTCCTATAGAAAAATTACTAATAAAAATGCATTCTCTAAAATCGAATTACCCATTTTTGGACACAATATTTAGTATTAATTTGATAACTAAAATTGATTCATAAGAAGTAAACTAATTATGAATGCCCATAAAGAGGTTGATACTTGAATTTAACAGGCACGTCTAACAGGAAAGTTTATATTCGCTTACTTATAATTGTTAGATATTAAAATGTTTAAACAATAAAACTGAAATATTATCATACTTCAACTGAAAATAATGCTTTGTAAATTTAGGCCTTAAATTATAAATTAGTAAGCAGCTTTCCTGTAAGACAGCAGTGACTATTCAAAAAACAAAATATAAAAAGTGAAATATAGAACTCTTACAAACGCAGCGCTCAGCCCTTTGAGATGACTTTAAAAAAATAATCATGCTAATTAAACATGCCTACAAGAAATTAAATTAAACTAAAAGCACAGATAACTCTAACAGTATTAAATAAAATAAATTATAAACAGAGAAACAGTGTTGGCCATCGACAATAGACTGAGCTCTACCTGAAGCAATTGGTCCTTTCGGAGGAGCACCTGGTGGTAATGGTGGAGCTTCCTCTTGACGACCTTTCTTTAATTCCGGTGGTGTCATTAACCTAAAGTTTCCAAATTTATCCAAAACCACTTGACCTGGATTTACTAACGGTTTAACTGGTGGTATTGCTGGTGTAGCCGTTTTTGGCTTCTTTGGTGAATCTGGACGTTTAGGTGGTGGTTCCTTCATTGCCATTGCCTTACGTACACTCATATTCTTTTCAGGAGATGGTACAGCTGCTGTTCCTTTTTTAGGTGTAGATTGTGTGAAATCACCATTTTTACTCTGTTTTTCTACTGTTTCATCTTTCCATTCTTCTCTATCTGATTTTTTCTTGAAACGACTGCTACTATTGCTGGACGTTGTGGGTGCACTACCCACTTGCATTTTCCATTTTGAAGATGCTGATCCTCCAGCTGAAGCTGCTGCCTCAGCTACAGCTTGACGTGCTTTTTGTTCTCGTGTTGGTGATGGAGAATCGTGTACCCCACGTTTAGGACTTTCACTTAATTCACTTCTATAAAAATATATAAACGTAAATATAACTAATTAAAAGCAAATATATTCAACTTTACCTTTTACTTTCTTTTTCTAATGCATAATATGCATTCAATTTGGATTCCAATTCTTCTAAATCAGGTAAACTTTCAATAAATCTAAATAATACGAAGAAAAAGATAGAATTGAAATATGTTTCCTTCTGAATAAATAATTAATAAATATTATTACCTTTTAGTATAACCAGCTTTCTGTAAGAAATAATCATCTTCATCAGAATGGGTATTATGCTTCTTCTTCTTGCCTTTTGACAACTCTTTCTTGAGGGCCTCTCTTAATTTTTTATGATCTTCAAATTCACTTAAATCGAAGCTTTTCTTCTTCAATTTCTTTTCTTTCTTTTTCTTTTTACTTTCTTTTTTGGCTTTTCGATCTTTTTTCTTCTTTTTCTTTTTCTCATCACTTCGTTTCTCTTTTTTCCATTTAGAACTCTCCTCTAAAAATTTTCTTACCTTCTCCTCGTAATCGGAGTCTCCTTTTGTTTCTTGTAGAAACATTCTTAATCTTTGTTCGTAAGACATTTCATTATTACTTTTTGATTGTTCATTAGGTTGTTCCAAATTAAAATCAAATAACGCATTTCCAGCTGGTTTATTAAATGTGTAATTTGTTGGTGTATCATGAGATTGATCCATCATAGCCATACGTTTACTCAATGGACTTAAAGAACTTTGTTTTTCACGTTTATGTGAACGTGAACGATGTTTCTTACGTTTTTTAAAATCAGAATCACCAGAACTTGAACTAGATTCACTACTACTTGACGATGAACTACTTGAACTATCATTACTTCCCGACGAACTAGAACTTGAACTAGAAGTAGACTGTCTACGATTCTTACGTTTTTTGCCCTTCTTTTTCTTCTTTTTATCCTTTTTCTCCTCATCTTCAGATTTTAATAATTGTTTCAAAGCATCATTAACATCAGCCGATTTATTAGTTGCCGATGATGTGATATTTGGTAATAATAGTTCATTTGGTTCAATCAAATTTTTCGAAGTAGTGGCTGCTTTCTTTTCAAGAAATTTCAACGAATTTTGTGCTTCCTCATGATTTGGTATTAAACTAAGACAACTTTGATACGATTTTCTAGCTTCTTCAACTTTATCTTCTTCTTCATAACTTCTACCGAGTGCTACAAGTGTTTCTCCCATATACTTACGAGCATTACCGTGATTTGGATTTAGTTTTAGAGCAGTTTCAAAATCTGCTATTGCTTTTTGAAAATTACCACTATTAGCATATAATGCCCCTCTAGCAACTAAACCTTCCACATTCTTTGGATCAATATTCAACGCTTTATTCAAACATTGGAATGCCTCAACATGATTGCCGGCTTTAAAATGGTCTATACCATCAGCTACATTACGATATGCCCATTTGCTGGCTTGAACCTGACGAAGTTCATTTGCATATTCATTATCAGGAAAACGTCCTCTAAACATACAAAAAATAAAATAAAATAAAAATTCTATATTATAGAAAAACAAAAATAATATAATAATAAAATATTACTTTAGTCCTTTCATCAATGTACAATGGTCCTTGATGCCTAATACACCAGATAAATAAGAAATGTTATTTGGATTGTTGAAACCGATACTTTTTTCCAAAACTGTGTCATAACTTTCATTCTTGTGTTCCAGTGCTTTCCTGAAAATAAAAATAAAACTGCTATAATAATGTTTCATATTAATATTTCTAGAATTGTTCCACACATTAAAGTTGATTTATCATCATGTTATACCTGTAGAATGTTTGTGAGTCAGGCAAACACATAGTTTCAATTTTAAAATAACTTATTATCATAATAATAAAGTTGTAAAATATAATGGATAGCAATCGTAAGTCCAGCAACCATAGAAATTCTTCTTTATGTACCCAGACTCACAAACTGTAGCCTTAAAATGTTATTATTTTCAATCCCTTAAATTAATTATACATACCAATATAATTACTGGAAACCAAACAAACCATTATCCTGCTTTTTTATTATTATTTTTAATGCAATTTTATGAAATCTAAATTTGTTGACTCATTTAGTATAAAAATCGGTCTCCTTTTTTTGTGTGTGATTAAAATAGAAATCTCATTTTTTATATAAAAATCCTCAATCAATATATTTTTATAACAATTATTTGGTTTTTCGGCTTTTTCATCAATACTGTGGAAAATATGGTTGAATAAACAAACGTGTACAATGATATAATTCCAAATATTAATTTAAATATATATACAAGAATTAAAAAGAGTAGATATAAATTATTTTATATTATAGGTGTGTTAATGGACAAGAGTCTCACCTGTTGGAAATAATCATCATATACAAATTTGTGCAAATACGTTGTAAATTAAATCCACAGTGCGAAATTATTGTTATTTTTACTGTTATTATCAAACATTGACGGTTTTTTGTGGTATATAGTTTTATTTTTAATAATCGAATATTATTTTGCTTGTACCGTGATAATCTCTTTATAGTTTTATTTAAACAAAAACCTTCTAAAAAGAAAAAAAATACTTCAATTAACTTCCCGACCGACATTTGTTGTGTTCAAAATATGTAAAACATTATAAAAAAAAAACCTAATAATAATAATAATAATAATTTTTTGGATAGCCAATTTTATACAATCATACTAAAAATAAATTTAGTTTTCTCTAAAACAAAACAACAAATTCTATTTCTTTGGTATTTTTAAATTTGACTTACTTATAAACAAGTGGAAAATCATCAGCACTAATTAAACCCAATGGTGGTCGACGTTCTGGTTCATTTGGTTTTCTTGGTGTACCCTTCATACATACAACCATCTTATCCGAATCGGGGATTTTTTCAATTATTTCACAACAAACAGAATCATTCATCATGTAGTTACGTGTTATACCTTTTTTATCAACAGCCGGTATTATATTAGCTACTGGACAAAATGCCTGTGAAGAAAAAAAAAACAAGAACAATTATAATTCCCGCATATTACTTCAATATTCAACAAAATAATAACAAGAGTAATATCAATTATTTCTTCCCTCAATTAATGTTAGAACAGTCATTAACCGAATATCAAATAGGGTGATACAAATATTAGTCATTCTCAGTATTTACGTACTCTTTCTTTGAGTATTATTGAACAGATAGTAGATATTTTTTTTTTATTTAAAATAACATTAAAGTTGAATTACCTTTACATTGATATCAGCAACATAACTGATATTCAGCGTGCCAGCTGTACAAAGTACTTTAAGCATCATCCCAGATTGTGTTTTGCTTACAATTGTCCCAATGATTAAATCACCAACTTTAACATTCTGTAAAAATTCGATTCCAGTTATTGTTACTATAATTTTATAGAAATCAATTAAAATAACAAACCTTGAAGAAGTGTTTCAATCGATTCTGTTTATCAACGTTAATATAAGTTTCAAATGGTGGCATAATTGCATACAGATCTTCACTAATTGGCCCTTCCTCCGGTACATAATCAAAATCAGCTGGATCTGTTGTAAATAATAGATTTGCCTTTTTTACAACAAACTGTTGTAATTTTAAACGTTTGCCACGTTCTTGAAATGATAGATATTTTTGACGATCACTATACACTTGAAAATTCAAATCTTTCACATTTCTACGTTGTAAATCGTTTTCACCGTATTCAGCTTCCCATAATTTTTGTAATTGTTGTCCATGAAAATTCAACGATTGTGCCAATAAAGTTGAATGGAGTGGCTCCATGGTGGAGCATAAAATAGGCGAGTCCACTTATCAAAGAAAATTCAATTTTTTTTGCTTCACACCACTGTAATAGAAAATATAAAAGAATTTTCATTCAAATGTACAATTAATTATGTTTTATTTAGTAAATTATGAATAAAATCGTTTCACCTAACCGGCAAGGTAAAATGGCGACATTTCAAGAACTTACACCCACCACTAATTAAATTTAAATTACAAATAAAATAGATTTTTATAAGAAAAGATCAATTAAAATAACTACAGTAAAATTATTAATTAAAACAATTATCTTACCGTATTTTAATATTAGTATTAATAAAAGAAAAACTGCAACACATTAACGATCAAACAAATGACAAATATGGCGTCTAAAACAAGACCACTTTCGTCGCGTCTGTAGTGTTGCCAAACTTACTAACCATGAATTTGATTTGATTCTAAATCAATAATAATTATACGTAAAGAGTGGTCTTATTATCATTATTACTTTTTATTTATAATATTTATTAGAATTAAAATGTCAAAAACAATGAAATTATTATTTTTAATTTCCTGAAAATTTATCCAATCCAAACAAAATTCTCAAAAAGCAGGATTGATTTCATAGTTAGGCAACAGCGTTAAATGTTTCATGTTTTTAATGCAGGAAATGTCGCCATGTTTTATAAGCGGGAAATACGAAAGAAATTCAAATGTATTACACTAAAGTAGTAAATGCAACTGTTTTAATGGCAATTTTACAACTACAATTGATATTATCAGCTTGTAAATTGCCTTGATTAACAGTTATGAAGATATGAACAATCTTGATTTTATCTACTTGTCAGTCCTGCCTGTTTTATTCAAATTTTATAGTTTATTTTTGACGACTTTTTTATGATATCGTTCAAATTGTTGTGTTATCAAAAGATTATTAACATGATGATTATCAAATGCAAAAGATCTTCAATGGATGCACACATCGTAAACTCCAAAACTTCATGGTGTTCTTCCTAATTCGATAAATTATAGTGGAAAATTTTCTTGAAATGAGTTCTCTTGTCCAAAACAATTATCTTTAGACTGCTGTTTCTAACTGAAATAAAAGTAACGGTTTTTTTCTCTAAATGACAACGACATTTTATTATTTTTTATTTAATTGTTGATAACTCGATATAATCTCACTTTGTAATATTACAAATTATTACATTTATAAGACGATTAGAATTATTTTTAATGAAATCAAAATTATAAACATTTTTACCATTGAATATAATCTTTTGATAAACTATTAACACATATAAATATTTTTTGTTGCTAAAAACAAGAAAAATGTTTTTTATCTGTTTTGACAAATTTATTGATGAAGCATAACCGGATGCAGTAAATAATTTATCTGCATTTAATTGAACGTAAACTCCCTTGTTGTGTTGAGAAATTTCCATCAATATTTTGCCTCTTGTTATTGAAAAATACTCATAAGTCTTCAATCCAATCAATAAACATACTGTTAATGACTTTATTGAATAAATAATAAAATTTCCATCTAATTTATCAATTTGAACAAGTATTTGTTATACCTGATTATAAGAGTTCGAAAAAGGTCAACATTTTGTCTAAAGTAAATAAAATCTTCACGATTAAAGAATGGTGATTGGGTCATACGGTTATCAAAAAGAACGTCCTAATGACAAACAAAGAATAATCTAGCAAAAATAAGGTAGAAGGAAAAACAATCTCATAATGGGATCGGCTTTATAAAGAGTCGCTAACTAAGAACGACTTCAGTTGAGTCCAACATGGGGCTGTCTCAAGTTACACCAATATTCTGTAAGTAATCTCAATTTTATTAAATCTATCTTTATTATTTTTTCTTTAAATTTGTTTAAAAATTAGTATTGGCGATTATCGCCGCATCAACTGCTTTTAACACATTGGTACCACATGATAAAGAAGTAGTGTACGATTATAAGGTGCTCGTCAAAGCTGGTACCTATTTCCCAGCATCATTTGGATCAGTGTTCACATTGCATGGTAAATTACACGTTCAAGCCGATCAAAATTCAACCTTTGTTAAACTGACTGATGTAACCCATCAATTGTACAACGGGCCCGTTGATCACGTCCATGAACATCAAGCCCAAAAACAACCATTACCAAATGAAGTGCACGATTTATTGAAAGTTTTCAGAATCGTACACGATCCACATGGTAATGTTGTCGGTATTGTAACAGAGGCTGACGAAAAAGAATACACTAGAAATATCAAACGAGCTATTGCTTCAATTCTACAAATTGATACAGTCAAAGCTTTTGATAAACAACATAAAGTCGACCATGCTTTCGTAATGAAAGAGAATGCAATTTACGGTTACACTGAAGTCAATTATAATGTTCACCATGTTGATGATGATACAATTGAAGTCCAAAAGATGCACTACATGCGGGACACCCAGCATTTGTATTTAAGACATGTAAATAACCGAGAGCCATTACCATGCAGTGCCCCATATGAGGATCCAATCATGCACGACAGTCAAAGAGTCTACACGATTGTCCATCAAGATGGTCATCAAATTGTTAAACACATTGATGCTAGAGGTGGTCTCTTCTACTATCCTTTCGAAGCAAAATCCGATTCTCAATTCGTAAATGTTAACCAAACGTTTGAATTGTTGGAAATGGTACCGGTGAAGCAGCGTTTCCATGTCCAATCTGAACATTTCACCAATGGTTTAACTTATTACATGTTTGATGAAACTGTTGATGTCGAAACTGTACCAGATTTAAGTAATGGACGTCGAGTTGTCAATTATGAAAAACTAAAACCTGTCGTATATGAATTACTTGGTGTAATGGTGCGTTATTTGAACCAAGACCATATCCATACAGCTGTACCGACCATCAAAAATGGACAGGCTGTTAATCGTATCCAACGATTATTGGTTCAATTCGATTTACAACATTTAGAAGAAGTTAATGATTATTTGGTACAACAAACTAAAGATCCTGAAAGATTATTGATCTTCCACCATCTCTTACCGGTTGTTGGTACAAAAGCTTCAATGAAATTCATCAAGAAATTGATCGTACAGAAACGTGTCAATGATGAAGTTGCTGTTGCTTTATTACAAAATATTCCATTCCATATCTTAACACCAACTACAGCTGTATTGACCGAAATGGAAGATTTATACAAGATGGGTGAAGATGTCAATTGGGAAGTAAGAAAGGCTGCCATTTTAGCTTTCGGTTCGTTAGTCCACCAATGCCATAAAGCTAAAGTGCACCAACATAAAGTTGAAGAAGTCCGTAAACAACATTACGAACATCATGAACATCACGAACAACGCGTCGTTGCTGATCATTCATTAGAGCAAGATTTTGAGAAATACGTTGTCGAGTATGTTAACAAAGTCCGTCATGCTGATGATTATAAAGTACAAATGGTTTATATGTATGGTTTATACAACATGAAATTACACAGTGTTGTTCGTTATTTGAAACCAGCAATTACTGGTGAATGGTGGCCAAGCCATCATTTGAGATTATTGGCAATATGGGCTGTTGGACCTGTAATCGTACAAGACCAAGATCTAATCTACGAAACCTTCTGGCCAATTTTCTCTTCACACCAAGAACACCCAGAATTGAGAATAGCCACTTATACCTTCCTTATGGAATCTGAACCGTCTCTATCACGATTGATGAACATACAGTGGAGAATGCTCCATGAACCTGATGAGGAAATCTACAGTTTCCACTATACTTTCGTTAAATCATTATCACAAACTGTAGAACCATGCAAAGAAGAATTCCGTTTGAAATTGGCTCATATTATGAAATATATGCGTCCACCACGTCATGGTGTTTCAGTAGCACAATTCAGTGATTTTAAAGATATACAATTCGGTTTCAGCGGTGGTTTCCATAATTTCTTCTTCAATACAAACGTTTCCCAACTCTTCGTTTCAGAACAAACATCTCAACTTTTCCGCCAATACCATGAAGATTCAATGCTATACGTTAAAATACATGGACATAAAGGCTCAATACCGAAACAGGTCAGCCAATATACAGTCCATAAAGATACTCATGTGGAAGTTGTTAGAATAAAACAACAACAAATCTACTCGTGCTACTATTTCGATGGAAAGAATACCGATCCGTTACGTGTTTATACAGATTTCTTTGCAAAAGATAAAGAAGCTTCATTAGTTAATGATTATATCCATATTAGCTATGACCGATACCATAAAGTATTCGTACCTACTGATATCGGTATGATTGCTGTTTGGGATTATTTGATGCCAGTTGTTGAAAAGACTAGCGTTGATGTGACTAAAGCAGTTGCCGATAAAATTCTGAATTTCCATATAGATAATCGCCATCAAACATGGCAACATTATAGACACGGTCTATCGTTCTATAATCCTGTTGTTGATGTATGGCAAGGTATCAATAGATATCAATCATACGATGATGTATTACCGATTAATCTCGATATCTCTTTCAATACACAACAAAATAGTTTGAAATTATCTTGGAAGAAACACGATAATGTTGAAAAAGATGTTGCAGGCTTGCGAACTCATGTTTTGCAAATGGTATTCGTTAAAGACGATTTCAATACGGAGGTTTTGAAGAAATCTAGTCCACATTGCGAAGAATACGCTGTTGTAACCAATGGAAAAGAATACAGACACGATGTAAGTATCAATAGACGATATGAATTATTATAGAATTATAGAATTTCTAAATATTTTCCAGTACGTTATTGAAGATGAAGAGGACATAACATTCGGCGAGAAAGTTAAAGTGACAATATTCGATAGTGGCTATCATATTTCTAACGGAACCTTCGCAGAGTCCATAAACAGTGTATTCCAACCGTACACGAAAAACTTTGATACGCCTCTACAATTCATCTACCTATTCTTGACAAATCGCCAATACAGATACCTCTACTTACCAACAGAAGGTATTTATGGTGCAGCAATACGCGTTGAACCAAGTCATGAGACTGCTGTCAGCAATATCGATTTATCGATACGTGTCAATACTGAAACAACTGATGAAGACTACAGTTATACAGCTGGAACGAAATTGAGTACACGTGTCACTTATGCCGTTAAAAACAAAGAGAAGAGCTTGAAAACTTGGGATATGAACGCTCTAATTGACATGAATCCTGGACATACTATTAATAGCTTGAAAATGTTCTTGACACGTATTGTACCCGGACAACAAGATTATAAAGTCTGCGTTGATGGTGTAAAGAAATGGACCCAACATGGTGTAACTGGACATTTGAATGTTGCAACAACTCAATCAGAAGATGGTAAATGTGTTAAAGATGATACTGTTATTGATATTACAATGACTGGTGAGAAATCGCATGAACAAGAACACGAGAAACACTTGTATGGAACTTGCACATATGTTATTCCATATTCTGTTGAAAGCTACAAGACATTAAATTGTCTATACTCACATACAACAGTAAGACATTACACTTACGATATTAAAACAACAAATGTTCCAACAGAATTTAAACGAACATTAGTCAAATGGTGGGACTATGTGAAGGGTTACAACATGTGGTATTATACATTCCATGATGAACATACTGAAAATATTGGCGAGAATAACATGAGAGTACATGTAACATACCCAATGCAAGGCAAAGAAGTCGATGTTGACGTAGTAACACCACAATATAAATACGAATTATCAGGAGTACCAACACAACATTTACAATGGCTCAATTTCTTCATACCCGATTCAACAGTTTATCCGAAAATGTTCATGTTTATGCATGAAACTGATATGGTTGATCATTGCCACGTCCACCACAATGTCCATCAATTGAATCACGAGCAAATTGTTAAAGACAGTGCATCGAATGATTGGGTACTATTTGTTGGTGATAACAAAGATAATCCAAAACATGGTGTTTACGTTAAACAATTACCAGAACATCAAATTGTAAGTTTTTGAAAATGTTGGTCAATAATTCGTCATTAATTGTGTCTTTTTTAGGCTGTAAAAGTCGTAGAAGATTCGCATGTTTTACAACTTGTTCCGCAAGATGGTGGTGTACATCAGGTAGTACTCGACAATCAAGTTGTAACAAGCCGTCAACATCAAATCGATTGGGTCGCTTTTAAAGTATTCGAACATGAAGTTGACCAACCAGTTGTTGTAATGGTGCAAAAATCTGGCATTCATGTGGAATATAACGGACATGAAGTTACAATTGTTGTACCGAAATCTAGCTATTTCTGGAACGACTATAAATGGCAAGGACATTGTTACGAACATTAATTTTCTGCTGTTTTATTTAATCATTTAAACTTATCTTACATACGTACAATGGTGCAATACAGCATTTTATAGAAAATAATTAAAATGAGTTTTATTTAATTGCATATTAATTCAAATCGCTTGAAATTTAAAGGAGCTTTATGTGGAAACAAGACCGTCTCTTGGTATTAAGTTAATCTCATTAAATAGTCGATAGAATATTGTGCCAATTCAGTTTCTGAAAATTCCAATTCTAATAGGAGCAGTGTTAGAAATATTGGCATTTATAAAATTGCTCCTTGTCCCCATAAGCATGTCTATAAAAATTGATAATCGATTGACGAATTCCACACCTATCAAAAAATCTATCGATAGATAATTATTATCAATTGAGTGATAACTGTGATAAGTTACATTCGCTAAAACATTAAAATCATTATTAATCATTTTCAGCGTTCTTAACACTAGAGTCGATCAATAATGTTTTAATTTCAAGCTGATTGAATAAAAATGGCACAAATCGGTGGTCTTGTTGTGGTAAGTTTTCCATTTTTACAATTTTGTCTGTATTGAAACACAAATATGAATTAGGGGGACCACATATGGATCCAACCGATATCCTCTGGTGAATTTGATATTTTAATCGGTGGGAAAATTGTGTCAGCCGAACATCAACGTTTCAAAATCCGCGACGATGATGGCAATGAAATCAACATTTCCCATCAACAGGTCATTAAAAATATGCATATAACATCAATAAAGGGTGTGGATGATATGATTAATTTAGGCGATCTACAGGAGTATGCAATTTTACAAAATCTACATAAACGTTATCGTAATAAACAAATTTATGTAAGTTTCAAAATTGTAATTAAGAGTTTTTCTAAATTTCAAAATCAAAATTTTAGACCTATATTGGTACAATGTTGGTAGCTATTAATCCCTATGAATTATTACCAATCTATACGAATGCTTTGATTAACGAGTACCAGAATAAGAAATTGGATGAATTACCACCGCACATTTTCGCTATTGGTGATAATAGTTATGTTGATATGAAGACAACAAGGAAAGATCAATGTATCGTTATCAGGTAGCTAAGCAATTTCTTGTTATCTACCAAAATTTTTAATACAATAATCCAGTTTCTAATTAATAGATAATATACCTATTTGTTTAAACTATCTATAATTCTGTTATCTTCAATTGAAATTATTATTTTTATTGACGGGAATGTTTATTTTTAGCGGTGAATCAGGTGCTGGAAAAACAGAAAGTACCAAATTAATTTTACAATATTTAGCATCGGCTAGCGGTAAACACAGTTGGATTGAACAACAAATCCTTGAAGCGAATCCAGTCCTAGAAGCATTCGGTAATGCAAAAACTGTCCGCAATGATAATTCCTCACGTTTCGGCAAATACATCGACATCCATTTCAACAAAACAGGCTCCATTGAAGGTGCACGTATTGAACAATATTTATTGGAGAAGAGCCGTATAGTTGCCCAAAATGACGGTGAACGAAACTATCACATCTTCTATTCGATGCTGGCTGGTTTAACGAAAGACGAGAAGAAGCGTTTCGAATTAACAGATGCTGATGATTATTCGATTTTGAAAGGTGGCAGAACATTAACATGTCAAGGACGGAATGAAGCAAAAGAATTTTCAGATATTCGTGGCGCTATGAAAGTTTTAAATTTCCCCGATAAAGATGTTGACGATATTTTCCAATTGTTAGCAGCAATTCTACATTTGGGTAATTTGAAATTCAAAGCTGGTACGGCATCAAATCATGATTCATCCGAGATAAAAGAGGCAGCAGCAGCGGAACGGATTGCGAAATTGTTGACAGCAAATAAAGGCGATTTGAATAGTGCTTTAACAAGGAAAACGATCTTTGCACACGGGGATAGAATAATTACACCGTTATCAGTTGAACAAGCATCCGATAGTAGGCATGCCTTCGTTAAAGCAATCTATGGCAAATTGTTTGTGATGATTGTAGAAAAGATCAATGAAGCTATCTATCGGCCGAAAGGCGCAACTAAAACATCGATTGGTGTTTTAGATATTTTCGGTTTTGAGAACTTTACAGTTAATAGTTTCGAACAATTATGCATCAATTATGCTAATGAGAGTTTACAACAGTTCTTTGTACAACATATTTTCAAATTAGAACAAGATTATTACACTAATGAAGGCATTAATTGGAAAAGCATATCGTTTATTGACAACCAAGAAATTTTAGACATGATTGGAATAAAACCGATGAATTTGATGTCACTAATCGATGAAGAATCGAAATTTCCCAAAGGAACAGATTTTACAATGTTGGCGAAATTGCACAATGCCCACTCCTCAAAAAGCTTCTATCTTAAACCGAAATCAGATGTTACTCCAGCTTTTGGTGTACAACATTTTGCCGGGCCTGTATACTACGATGTTCCCGGTAAATATTTTTGAAAATTAATTTGTAAAAACTCAAAACATGGAATGAAAATTTCAGGTTTTCTGGAAAAAAATCGCGATTCTTTCAGTCAAGACTTAAAACTTCTGGTCCAAGATTGCAGCAATGAATTATTAAAGAAAATTTTCGAAGAAGATTTCAAACAGGAAACAGTCAATAAACGCATGATAACGTTATCATCGCAATTCCGGACATCTCTAGATGCATTAATGAAAACTTTAAATAGTTGTCATCCGTATTTCGTTCGTTGTATTAAGCCGAACGAAGAGAAAAAACCGCAAACTTTCGATCGTACATTGTGTTGTCGCCAATTGCGCTATTCTGGCATGATGGAGACTGCACGAATCCGCCAAGCCGGCTATCCGATACGTTATTCGTATAAAGATTTCGTTGATCGTTTCCGACATTTAGGTAAAGCGATACCACCATCGCGTAAAGGCGATTGTAAAGAATCGACGAGAAAAATTTGCCAAACGGTATTTGTAAAAAGTGAAGACTATCAGTTGGGTAATACGAAATTGTTTTTGAAAACACACGATAATGAATATTTGGAGAAACAACGTTCCGAAATTCTATCCAAATATATTCTTGTCTTGCAAAAAGCGATACGTGGTTGGATATTCCGACGACGTTTCAAACGATTAAGACAAGCCGCTATTGTCTTCCAAAAACTTTGGCGTGCTCGCGGTTATCGTCAGAGATTCCTACTGATACGTAACGGTTATCAACGATTACAAGCAATAATTCGTTCAAGGCAATTGACGTATTCGTTCGGCAAAATTAAAAATAGCATTGTTAAATTACAAACAATCTCTAAGGGATACGTTGTACGAAATAAACAACAATTTGGTAAAATCTACACGATTGTTAAACAACGACGTATCGATGAAGAAAATCTCCGAAAGGCTGGCAATAAAAACTATCGGCAAGAAGCCGAGACTACTATGCAGAAACGTTTAGCTGAACTGAATCGTGAATACCAATTGAAATTACAAGAAAATGAAGAAGATGATAAGAAAGTTAATAAATTAGTCGATGATGTATTTGAGTTCCTCAAAGATCCAAATTTACCGGCTTCACCAATTGATATCAAAGCCAGTCAAGAGTTTGTGGTAAGTGAGAAAGTATATTATGAAAATACAAAACTTGAAGTTTTTGGCTTTAAAATTACTGTACCAATATCATTTTTTTTGCAGAAACTCTTGAATACGGAACAAGGTGATGTAAAAAAAGAAGACGATGACCTTTCTGCATACAATTTCCGTAAATTTGCAGCAACCTATTTTGCCAAAAATACAAATCCTCAATATTCTAAACGACCACTGAAAGAATCACTACTAGATCTACCAACACCAGATGATGTTATTGCAGCACAAGCGTTATGGATAACAATTTTACGATTCATGGGTGATCTACCGGAACCTCGATATGAGGATGCAATTAAAACAAATGGACCTATCTTCACGCAAGTTTCACAAACGTTAAGTCGAAGTTTTGCAAATCGTAAAGAATATAAAGTAGTGTTAATTTGATTTGAATACATTGTCTACTGTTATTAAATATTCCCTAACTTTTAGGAAATTCTAAAAGACGAAAAGAAATTGGCCAATTTAACGAAAGCAGAACGACAAAAAATCATCAGTATGACACTGAAACGTAAAAATAAACTACTTGAAGATGTTCGTCATGGATTAGTTGAAGATACTTTTGCTGCCGAAAGTTATAACGAATGGTTGAATCATAGACGGACTACAAATTTGGAAAAATTACATTTCATCATCGGTCACGGTATTTTACGTCCTGAATTACGGTAAATGCTTTGAATTCTTCTAAATTTAATAAATACATTGAGAGTATTTTCAAATTTTTAGCGACGAAATCTACTGCCAAATTTGTAAACAATTAACCAACAATCCAACGAAAGCTTCACACGCTAGAGGTTGGATATTGTTGTCATTATGTATCGGTTGTTTCCCATCATCTGATCGATTCGTCAACTATTTGCGAGCTTTCATCCGTTCAGGACCACCAGGATATGCCCCGTATTGTGAAGGACGTTTGAATCGTACTTTTAATAACGGTGCCCGTACTCAACCACCCAGTTGGTTGGAAATGATGGCAACACGAAATAAAGAACCAATCACTTTAGAAATTAAATTCATGGATAATTCGGTACAACACGTAGAAGTCGATTCGGCAACAACTTCTGAAGAGATTTGTAGGGAAATTGCACTAAAATGTAACTTAAAAGATACGTTTGGATTCTCATTGTTTATCACACTATTCGATAAAGTAATGTCGTTAGGAAATGATTCAGATCATGTTATGGATGCAATTTCCCAATGTGAGCAATACGCTAAAGAGAAAGGACAACCAGAAAAAACAGCCCCATGGAGATTATTCTTTAGAAAAGAAATCTTCACCCCCTGGCATAATCCCAGTGATGATCCAATTGCAACAAATCTAATCTACCATCAAATAATTCGCGGTTTGAAATATGGCGAATATCGATGTAATACTGAAGGGGATGTAGCATCATTGATAGCAACACAATATTTCATTGATAACGGTGATCAGATGGATCGTAATGTTTTACATTTACGTATCGGTGAATACATGCCAACGTATTTAGTGAAAAAAGGACAAAATAATTTAGTCGATTGGGAGAAGAAAATCGTCGATGCTTATACGAAATTGATTTGTGTACGAAATAAATTGCCAGCAATAAAAGCACAAGAATTCGTCGTACAATATGGTCAGCAAACTTGGCCGATTCTATTTTCGAAATTCTTTGAAGCAATCCAATCATCCGGACCCGAATTACCAACGAAAACAATGGTGATTGCTGTAAATTGGACAGGGATTTTCATGATTGATGATCAAGAACAAATACTATTGGAATTAACATTTTCCGATGTATCGTTTGTTAGTTATGAACGAGGCCACAATACACCGTTAAATAAATTGATTTTAACGACTATCCGCAATGAAGAATTCATATTTTTAAGTCCTGAAGCTGAGAATCTTTGCTCGTTGTTGCAATTTCTAATTGACGGATTGAAGAAGCGTTCCGTTTATGTTGTTGCAATTCAAGATTATCAACATCCAACAAATGCATCATCATTTCTACAATTCAGAAGAGGTGATTTAATCACCCTCAAGAACGGTTTAACCGGAGAAGCTTTAATGTCCGCCACTTGGGGTTATGGTGAATGCAATAATGCTGGCGGTGATTTTCCAACAGATCACGTCCATATTTTGCCGACACTTGCAAAACCGCCCAAAGATATTCTTGTTGCTTTCAAAAAAGAGGGTGTTATTGGCCCTAAACAACCAACAGCTCCTGTTATCAATACAATACAACGTATGAAATTGTATACTTTGGCCCATTATGCAAATGAACATTTCAGAAGTGGAAAGAAACAAGCCGGTACGGAAGCATCAGTTTTAACACCAATCCGACGATCATCCCGTGAAGAATTATGGAAATTTACAAACCAACTCATCCATCAACCGCATTTAGCAAAATTATTACCCCATGAAGATTTGTGTAAACAAGCATGTTCAGCATTTACCGCAATATTGAAGTACATGGGTGATTTACCGGCATCTAAAGCTAAATACAGTAACGAATATACCGATCAAATCTTTACCGATTCTCTTAAGGATGACATGCTGAAAGATGAAATTTATTGTCAAATTTTAAGACAATTAACTTATAACCGATTATCATTAAGTGAAGAACGTGGCTGGGAACTTTTATACTTGGCAACAGGATTATTTGTTCCTAGTTCATCGTTACTGACTGAATTACAGAAATTCTTAACTTCACGCCATCATCCATTCACCGAACCCTGTCTACAACGTTTACAGAAATGCCAAAGAATCGGCGCTAGGAAATATTCACCGTATTCCGTTGAAGTTGAAGCTATACAACATCGCAGTATGAAGATTTACCATAAAATCTACTTCCCTGACGATACAGATGAGGCTTTTGAAGTTGACTCGTTAACAAAGGCCAGTGATTTGTGTAAAACTATAGGAACACGCCTTGAAATGGAATCAACTGATGGTTTCAGTTTATTCGTAATGATTTCCGATAAAGTCTTTTCAATACCCGAAGATTATTTCTTCTATGATTTCTTACATGAATTAATCGATTGGATGCGTCATACAAAACCTAGTTGGAATTCAGCAGCTACACCAATTCAAGCGCAATACCAGGTATTCTTCATGAAGAAATTATGGATAAATACAATGCCCGGTAAAGATCCTAATGCAGATCAAATCTTCCATTATCATCAAGAATTACCAAAATATCTTCGTGGATTCCATAAATGCAGTAAACAAGATGCTATGAAATTGGCAGCGCTAATATTGCATGTACGATTTGGTAATAATTTACAACAGGTACATGCGGTAATTCAACAGATTTTGAAAGAATTGATACCGATGGATTTAGTGAAAGCTGCTAGTAGTTCTGAATGGAAAAAGGGTATATTGCTTGAATATAAAACACAATTAAATATGACTGTAGAGGAGGCAAAGACTGCATTCTTGAAAACAATCTATCAATGGCCTACATTCGGATCGACATTCTTTGAAGTGAAACAGAACACTGAAGCAACATATCCTGAAATTATTTTGATTGCAATTAACAAACAAGGTGTAAACATTATACATCCACAAACTAAAGATATTCTAGCCGTGCATGATTTCTCTGAATTGAGTAATTGGTCATCCGGTAACACATTCTTCCATCTAACAATCGGTAATATAATGAGGAAAACGAAATTGTTGTGTGAAACATCACAGGGTTATAAAATGGACGATTTGATTACATCTTATACGGATTATATCCGACACAGTGCTAGAAAGGATAAAGAAAAGGACAAGTTTATATTGTAAGAACAATTGAAGCAATTTTAATAATAAATTATCAATACCTTTATTGATTCATTTATCCCAATTTATAGTTTGATTGTTGTTTAATGAAATATTCCCGGAATGCATCTAGAGCACGATATCGATGTGAAATTTTATTCTTTTCACTTTTCGCCATTTCTGCATAAGTTTGTTTATAACCGTTCGGTTGAAAGCACGGATCCCAACCGAAATCGCGTGGTCCACGTGGCGATACAATCTCACCATCTGTACGCCCTTCAAACAACAATACTTTATCACCTTCACCACCTGGATGATAAGCAAATGTACAAACAGCCTGCGCTGTCTTATCATCAAATCCAGTTAACATCTGATATAAACCCTCTGGTCCGATTCTCTCTAGGAACCATTTTATATACGGACCAGGTAGACCGTGGTAAGCGTTGAAACATAAACATGTATCTTCAACGAAACATGGTCCTTTGATGATTTCGTAAGCCGCTTGGCATTTCTTCATGCAAATATCGTTGATTTCACCTTGTAATTCCGGTAGATCAATCTTTTGACTAACTACCTGATATGGAAATGTAGAGCCCAAAATTTGGATGACTTCTTCCAGTTTTTTCGCATTGCCCGTTACGAAAGTTATCGGCCGAGACATTTTTATCTAACCTGCAATATATAGAAAGTGAGGTTATGTAATTTTTGGCAATTGTTGCGCAAGCGCAAAGTAAAATTGACATATGTCAAAATCAGAGTCAAAATTTTTAAGAATATAAGCCATTATAAGTTTTTCTTGATTAATTAATTTTTAATTATGAATTGTCTAATGGAAGTGTGAGTTATTCATTTTTATCGAAATTATCGATTTAAGCGTATTATTGAATTTTGATTTGTTGCAACCTAACCTAACTTTTTTCAAAATGTTCAACCAAAATAACGAAGAACCGAAATTGGATTGGATGTACAAAGTAAATCCTTATAATAATTCTAATTTATTTACTCTAAATTTATAAATTTGTTAAATTACTTAGGGTCCAAATAGTACAGTTGATCGCGAAGATTATCTGTTGGGTAGAAAAATCGATAAGACATTGGAACAAATTAACGAAGAAGAGAAACAAGGCTCAACAACGGCTATTGTATCGTCGAAAAATCGTGTTGAACATGAATGTATACCACCGTCAATACGTGATTTCAATCGAACTGTACAAGCGGAACAAGTTGATTTATCAACAAAACTACAGGAAGATCCGCTAGTTGCAATCAAGAAACGTGAAGAAGAAACACGACGACAATTCCTACAGAATCCTATACAGTTGAAGAAATTACAGAAAGCGCTGAAGGCACAACAGGAGAAGAATCTGAAGAAAAATAAGAAATCGAAAAAGAAGAAGAAGAAGAGGAAGAAATCATCGTCATCGTCATCAGATAGTGATTCGGATGAAGATTTAGATACAATCCTAATGCATAAATTCAATGAATTAAAACAACATCTGTCAGAAAATGATTTAAGGGATATTCTGACTGGTAATATTAGCGATAGCAGTGACGATAATGACGGTAAGGAAACGAGAAAGAAATGCTCTTCTAGTAATGAAGATGATAAACGTAAGAATCGACACGATAATAAGCGAGACCGACAAAGAAATTCTACAGAAAGAAATCGTAATCGAGATGGTAGAAGAAGTAAAAGTCCACATTCAAGTAAACACCACTACGATAGTGACGATTCGGAATATTCAAATAAGCGACGAAATTACGGTTTAGTGAAATCCGATGGTACAAAAATTCCGTTTAAACAATCGCATCATAGAGATGATAAGTCTAAAAGAAGTAAAATTATTGAAGAACCACCACCGCGATCGTTAAAGAAACGATTAACAGATGCTGAAAAGGAGAAATTACGACAAGAGATGATGGAGAATGCCGTATGGAGGGATAAAGAGCGCGAGAGAAATATTAAACGTTATCGTAAGGAAGATGAAAAAGAATCAAAACAAGTTGGGGAATTCGATAGTAATTTTATTCATAAACAAATGATGAAATCTACAATTAATGGAAGTGTTGAGAGTCGCATTAAATCAAATTTAAATAATATCCAACGATCGAATAGAGATATGGACAGGAATTTCTCAAAACGATAGCTGCAAAATTATAATAATTTTTGTATTAAATTCTTACAAAACCATAACAAAATAAATGAACATTAGAAAGAAAAAATAATTAATCATGATTACTAAAAATTAATTGAAATATTTTACTCTTAAATTAACTGTCACAATTTAAGATTCATCTGGGGTATGCCACGCAAGGCGCTCTTCATAGAATTGAATAACAATCTGTGGACATTTGACATTCGCTTCTTTAGCCGGTACTAGATCTGTTTCATCTGTACCTTTCCATTTCATTAGGAACATCAATTGTCCGGTTGTATCCGAGGCGCCGATTATTTTTTCAGCTTGTAAGCCACGTTCGAATCCGATCTTCTGTTTTACACGAACGTCCTTTCGTTCAGCTTTGGTTGACGAACGCCTCTTCTTATCGTTCTCATCATCAGATGAATTCTGATCGGTTTTCTTTGACGATGATGATCGTTTCTTTTTCGTCGTTGTAGTTTTCTCACGGCTTTCCTCATCGGAATCTTTTTCTGGCACATTTTTGTTGTCGTTTTTTTTAGTATGATCAGCCTTGTTGTTGTCTTTCTCCACTTCGGTTGTTTCTGTGTTCTCCTTTTCATTATCCGATTCAATTGATTTGTGTTTTTTAGAATCGTTAGAATCACTAGATGCTGAACGTTTGCGTGTACGTTTTGATTTTCTCTCGTTTGCTTTGTCATCGGGTTTTTTCCTTTTTTCAGATTTCTATATTGCCACAAAAAAAATCAAACAGAATTAATACAAATGCAAAAGAAACGTTGAATGTGTATTTACTTTGCCTTTATCGGTCTTCGGAGTCTTCAGATTCCTCCGAAGAGGATGAATTTAGGCGTTTTCTGTCTTTCGATTTCTTTGCTTTTCTTGATTTTTCAAATTCAGCAATTAAATCCGGACAATCCAGATTTTCTTCCGGTTCCCATGTGTTGTCCTCATTCGAATAACCTTTCCATTTTAGAAAATATTCAACTTTACCGTTGACGATGCGGCGATCAAGAATCTTTTCAACTGAATATTCTTCTTCTTCGCCACTATCACTTTCAACTACACGTTTTTTGGCCATTTCAACTTTTTTTCAGATTCAGATGAAATTACTGAAAAACTAAATGGTAATACTTGCAATTCAAGGAACCGAACCGACTCATACACACATGCAAGTATACAAAACAATTAACGAATTTCTCAATCTACAAATTATCATTAAATTCCAACTTAATCAATTTGAACACACTTTTTTGAATTTTTTTTGCTTAAAAATACTTACGGTACGAATTCAATTCACGCTTATCTTCCTGAAAAAACAAACTTAATTATGGCGTTTACGATCCCTAGTGGCGGTTGGCGCTTGGAAGAAAAGTGTTGCCAATTGTAGATGCGTAGCGATAAAATTACTAGAATTTTTAACGTAAATCCATAAATCATCAATACCCCAACAAATTATTGACAATTTTTAATCAATACTGTAATTTAAGTGATACCCATCTGAAATATTATCAATTTATGCTCATTAAAATTTATTTCATTTATTTACGCATTAACAATTGGAATTTAGAGTAATTTAAAATTTTAGTAACTGAACTGGTACCACTTGCATGTGATATTTGTAAGTGGTGCGTCGATCGGCCTCATTTTTAGTGGATATGCTGAAATTTTTAAATAAAAACCGTTTTTTTTTAACAATCGAGGTATATGAGAATTGATAAACATTTTATTCTATTTTCAACGCTTACGTTTTTCTTTTTCAAATTATTCAAATTTGATACCGTTGCGTTAGCAACGCTTTATACAAAATATAGTAATTTATGCAACACAAAATACGCTCGTGTATAACAGATAGGTATACATCATTTTTGTATTTTACCAAAATTATAAATAATTCAAACTTTAATAACAAAATCTACAAAACAAAGCACAGTTGTTGATATTGTTGACGATGTTGTGTATAACTGGAAATTTTTCTTATAAAATTTTAACGATTGTACACAATTCTTCTTTACGATCAACCTGTATTTCTAAAATATTATCAATTGCAACTGTTTTATCTTTGATATTTTGTAGAGCCTGAAAAATTATTAGCTTTGATTATGATTTGTACAAGTTACTGACAAGTTTCAAGTACCTTTAGAACTTTCTCTGTAGCAACTGGATCCTTGTGTACGACACTACTTTTCAAACTAACTAATGCTGGTGGGTAATGACCAGCGAAATTCGTTATAATATCACTATGTATTTTAACATCGATTGTATTCTGTTCATCATCTTCAATTTTTATCACTAATCTATATTCCTGTTCAGTCATTGTAATCTTTTCAGTGATTCCTTTGAATTTTGCTTTAATCTTAAATAGTCCACGACTGATACAATTCTTATTCTCCAACAATTTTTTAATTGTAATTAAATTAGATTTTGTTTCTTGTTTCTGTTGTTGTTTATTATCATCAGTGTTATCAACGATTTTATCAACTTGATTTAAATGAGCATCAATATCGATACCATCAAAGAAATCATCATCTAATCCATTTGTTGTCATTGTTGTTACAACTTGATTACTAGCTGGATTCTCATTCAAATGCTCTCGTTCTGCTTCAAGTAAACAATCAATTTCTTCCGCAATCATCCTCTCATCTTCCGTAATTAATTGTCGTTGATTAAAACAGTCTTGGGCATTCTTAGTCGGCTCAATTCTTGCTTCTTCAACAATAGCAGTCTGTTCAATTTGTTGTGGATTTGGATTCAACGGTAAATTCAAATGTTTCGCTAAAACATTCTCGGCAGCATTTGTTACTAGCAATTCCTCAACATGACCATTCAATATTTTAACATTATGAGGTTCTAATAATAATCGACCGCGACGTACAGTGATTGGTCCAATAAGACGTACTTTGACGCCTGGCGTTAAATTAACATTCAACATTGGTATTGTTCGATATTCCATAGCTTGTATCTCTTGTACACCATCAGTTAAAGTCAATTGCAGCATGCGTTTATTGTCAATCTTCTCATCGATATGATCATTGTGTTTTTTCAATGGATCGTTCTTGTTGCGTATATTCTGTAATTGCCACAATTTCGGTTTTGATATATCGACAATTTCCATCAATTGTAAACAATAAATATCCGTTAATGTGAAATGAGTCTTTAATGATAGGTTTTTAGGTAAAATTTCCAATTCTACATCGCGTAAATCTAGCAATAACGATTGTTCGTAGACTTGAGATTGTAATTGATTTTGTGTATAATTACTTGTTAATACTTCATCTTTACACCATTTTATACAACTCTCCAACCATACATCAGACAATTTTATATTTTGTGACGTGAAAAACTGTTTTATTTGAATTATTTCATTATTAAGCGACTTTGTATTGTTATTTGAGGTTATGTTGAGTCGACGTAAATTAGGAATTGAAAATTCAAGTCAAAATGCAATGTTGCCATATTCACTGATTTTTCTGCAGATTTTTCCTCTAGTATTTCTTTTCACTAGATTTTAAGGAAATACGACTGTTTTTCTTGTATTTTGGGGTTCTAAAAAGGAAGAGAGAGCATATTTTACCAAAACAATAACATTTATTTTGATTTTACATAAACTTTGAAATAATTTAAATAAATTTAGCGTAATTCTTGACTTGTGGACAAACATATTCCAGGATTTAGTTATTAGAGTTATAAAATATCACCGTACTTATTTTTAATAATAATTAAACAATGAAAAATTGAACAAAAATCTACTCCAAGGGATGATTTGATTACAAACCACGATAATATTATTCCAAATTATTCCAAATTTAACTGGTGTTTTCAACTCTAACGAGTTTTCTCATTTAATTTATCCTTTGATAATTTTGATATCTTGCATTTTAATAATTCCAAGTCACCCCTAATTTGACCATTGTTTTTTAATTATAACTATCTGGATGTTTTTATAGTGCCTAATTAAACTTGCGCCTTCATAATCTTCATGTCTTGCTTTCTAAGTTTTGTTGTTATAAGTGATTTGTTATAAAATAAGGATTATTGTTCGGATAAAATTATTGGAATTACTGGAAAATGTAGCAATTTTAAATTTGTTCAATAGGAATAAATAATTCTTTTAGTTTTCAACAAATTCTATTTATAAAAAATACCAATTTCAGTAATTTTTGAAACAAATTTAATCTTATTTGGTATAAATTGAAACAACAACGCATTAAAAGTGCTATTATAAGATCAAGATTCAGTTAAAATAGTTAAAATAACCCTCGGTATTATAAAACAAACAATAAATCCTAAAGTAAATAAAAATCTACGGATTTTTGGCATTTAGAGCCGGCAACGTCTCAAAAATAAATTACGTTTGGTGAAATTCGCGCAGTATTATATCCATCTCTTTTTAATATATTAAATTTAAATGTTCTATCTTTGTTGCTAAAATTTTGACAGTTTACAATTTCCCTAACCTCAAATTTTTACGTTTTTTCAGAAATAATTTTATTAAATTAGAATTGAATCAATTGAAAAGATGGGTGATGGTATTGATAAGTCGCAAATAGCGGCCGTATTGCAGGTGTTGAAAAAATATAACCTCAAGGTAAGTTTTCTGAAAGGTCTGATAATCAGCGGTTTTTAAATTGAACAATTTCTACAGGGAACTGAAGAATCGCTAAGAAAAGAAGCAAACATATCGAATAATATTGAAGACAGTCAATTACAGCAAAATTCCGATGTTAGTAGTGTACTCACTGGTTATAAAAGTGATGGTGATCCTGAAACATACGAAGAATCTTATGTGGAATTGAAAAAGTTCGTTGAAATTTGAGCACGAATTGGAAATGATTTTATATCCGGTACTTGTTCAATTTAAAAACCGCTAACTTATCAGGCTATTCAGGAGACTTACCTTGAGGTTATATTTTTTCAACACCTGCAATACGGCCGCTATTTGCGACTTATCAATACCATCACTAATGAACTTTTCATTCATAATCGATCCCGGGAAACAAATTTTTCCGTTTTTCCGGAATTTCGTGAAGAAAAATGAAAAAAAATGTTTTGCTCGAATCTTTTCATGACGCTGGTTTGTTTGAGATAGGTTTTCGATTGGCGGAGATCGCGAAATCACCAATTTCCCAAAGAGCTACGAGCTTCAATTTTGGTAAAATGATCTCTAGGGACCCTCCTAAAAATCCTCAAAATATTTTTTAAATCGCTTGGCAAATAATGAGGGTTGCCATATAAACTGTAGTCGTCGATGAAATACCCAGTATACAAAATATACTGATTTATGCAACACAAAATACGCTTGTGTATGACAGTTAGGTATACATCATTTTTGTATTTTACCAAAATTATAAATAATTTCAAACATTAATAACAAAATCTACAAAACAAAGCACAGTTGTTGATATTGTTGACGATGTTGTGTATAACTGGAAATTTTTCTTATAAAATTTTAACGATTGTACACAATTCTTCTTTACGATCAACCTGTATTTCTAAAATATTATCAATTGCAACTGTTTTATCTTTGATATTTTGTAGAGCCTGAAAAATTATTAGCTTTGATTATGATTTGTACAAGTTGCTGATAAGTTTCAAGTACCTTTAGAACTTTCTCTGTAGCAACTGGATCCTTCTGTACAACACTACTTTTCAAACTAACTAATGCTGATGGATAATGACCAGCGAAATTCGTGATAATATCACTATGTATTTTAACATCGATTGTATTCTGTTCATCATCTTCAATTTTTATCACTAATCTATACTCCTGTTCAGTCATTGTAATCTTTTCAGTGATTCCTTTGAATTTTGCTTTAATCTTAAATAGTCCACGACTGATACAATTCTTATTCTCCAACAATTTTTTAATTGTAATCAAATTGGATTTTGTTTCTTGTTTCTGTTGTTGTTTATTATCATCAGATCAACGATTTTATCAACTTGATTTAAATGAGCATCAATATCGATATCATCAAAGAAATCATCATCTAATCCATTTGTTGTCATTGTTGTTACAATTTGATTACTAGCTGGATTCTCATTCAAATGCTCTCGTTCAGCTTCAAGTAAACAATCAATTTCTTCCGCAATCATCCTCTCATCTTCCGTAATTAATTGTCGTTGATTGGAACCGTCTTGGGCATTCCTAGTCAGCTCAATTCTTGCTTCTTCAACAACAGCAGTCTGTTCAATTTGTTGTGGATTTGGATTCAACGGTAAATTCAAATGTTTCGCTAAAACATTCTCGGCAGCATTTGTTACTAGCAATTCCTCAACATGACCATTCAATATTTTGACATTATGAGGTTCTAATAATAATCGACCACGACGTACAGTGATTGGTCCAATAAGACGCACTTTGACGCCTGGCATTAAATTAACATTCAATATTGGTATTGTTCGATATTCCATAGCTTGTATCTCTTGTACACCATCAGTTAAAGTCAATTGCAGCTTGCGTTTATTGTCAATCTTCTCATCGATATGATCATTGTGTTTTTTCAATGGATCGTTCTTGTTGCGTATATTCTGTAATTGCCACAATTTCGGTTTTGATATATCGACAATTTCCATCAATTGTAAACAATAAATATCCGTTAATGTGAAATGAGTCTTTAATGATAGGTTTTTAGGTAAAATTTCCAATTCTACATCGCGTAAATCTAGCAATAACCATTGTTCGTAGACTTGAGATTGTAATTGATTTTGTGTATAATTACTTGTTAATACTTCATCTTTACACCATTTTATACAACTCTCCAACCATACATCAGACAATTTTATATTTTGCGACGTGAAAAACTGTTTTATATTTGAATTATTTCATTATTAAGCGACTTTGTATTGTTATTTGAGGTTATGTTGAGTCGACGTAAATTAGGAATTGAAAATTCAAGTCAAAATGCAATGTTGCCATATTCACTGATTTTTCAGCAGATTTTTCCTCTAATATTTCTTTTCACTAGATTTTAAGGAAATACGATTGTTTTTCTTGAATTTTGGGGTTCTAAAGAGGAAAAAAAGCATATTTTACCAAAACAATAACATTTATTTTGATTTTACACAAACTTTGAAATAATTTTAATAAATTTAGCGTAATTCTTGACTTGTGAACACATATTTTAGGATTTATTTATTAGAGGTGTAAAATATCACCGTACTTATTTTAAATAATAATTAAACAATGAAAAATCGAAAAAAAATCTACTTCAGGGGATGATTTGATTGCGAACCACGATAATATTATTCCAAATCATCCCAAATGTAACTACTGTTTTTAAGCCTAATGAGTTTCCTCAATTAATTTATCCTTTGATAATTTTACTATCTTGCATTTTAATAATTCCAAGTCACCCCTAATTTGACCGCTGTTTTTAATTATAAGTACCTGGATGTTTTTATAGTGCCTAATTAAACTTGCGCCTTCATAATCTTCATGTCTTGCTTTCTAAGTTTTGTTGTTATAAGTGATTTGTTATAAAATAAGGATTATTGTTCGGATAAAATTATTGGATTACTGGAAAATGTAGCAATATTAAATTTGTTCAATAGGAATAAATAATTCTTTTAGTTTTCAACACATTCTATTTATAAAAAATATCAATTTCAGTAATTTTTGAAACAAATTTAATCTTATTTGGTATAAATTGAAACAACAACGCATTAAAAGTGCTATTATAAGATCAAAATTCAGTTAAAATAGTTAAAATAACCCTCGGAATTATAAAACAAACAATAAATCCTAAAGTAAATAAAAATCTACGGATTTTTGGCATTTAGAGCCGGCAACGTCTCAAAAATAAATTACGTTTGGTGAAATTCTCGCAGTATTATATCCATCTCTTTTTAATATATTAAATTCGTATGTTCTATCTTTGTTGCTAAAATTTTGACAGTTTACAATTTCCGTAACCTCAAATTTTTACGTTTTTCAGAAATAATTTTATTAAATTAGAATTGAATCAATTGAAAAGATGGGTGATGGTATTGATAAGTCGCAAATAGCGGCCGTATTGCAGGTGTTGAAAAAATATAACCTCAAGGTAAGTTTCCTGAATGGTCTGACAAATCAGCGGTTTTTAAATTTGAACAATTTCTACAGGGAAGTGAAGAATCGCTAAGAAAAGAAGCAAACATATCGAATAATATTGAAGATAGTCAATTACAGCAAAATTCCGATGTTAGTAGTGTACTCACTGGTTATAAAAGTGATGGTGATCCTGAAACATACGAAGGATCTTATGTGGAATTGAAAAAGTTCGTTGAAATTTGAGCATGAGTTGGAAATGATTTTATATCCGGTACTTGTTCACATGTATTTAGAGTTAGTTTCTAATGGACATACAGAAAAAGCAATCAATTTAATGAAACGATTCGATTCTGAATAGAACTTTTATTTTAGAGAAGATTTAAAGAAGTTGGCATTGGTAACGAAACGTGATCATATTAATGGGAATGAATTGGCCGATCGTTATTAAAACGCCCTTATAAACGAGAAGAAGGCTTCAGTTTTATTAAATATAATACAAGAACATTTATATTTTGATTTGTATGAAGGTGTGGCACGTAATAAAATTTATTTCATTTATTTACGCATTAACAATTGGAATTCAGAATAATTAAAAATTTTAATAAATGAACTGTTACCACTTGCAAGTGGTCGGTCGGCCGGTCTCCTTTTTAGTGGATATGCTTAAATTTTTAAATAAACCGTTTTTTTAAAACAATCGATGTATATAAGAATTAATATACATTTTACTCTATTTTCAATGCTTACGTTTTTATTTTTCAAATTATTTCCATTTAATACCGTTGCGTCGGCAATGCTACATACAAAACATATACTAATTTATGCAACACAAAATACGCTTGCGTATAACATATATTTTTATTTTACCAAAATTATAAATAATTTCAAACATTAATAACAAAATCTACAAAACAAAGCACAGTTATTGATATTGTATCCAATCAAATTGGATTTTGTTTCTTGTTTTTGGTGTTGTTTATTATCATCAACGATTTTATCAACTTGATTTAAATCAGCATCAATACCGATATCATCAAAGAAATCATCTAATCCATTTGTTGTCATTGTTGTTACAACTTGATTACTAGCTGGATTCTCATTCAAATGCTCTCGTTCAGCTTCAAGTAAACAATCAATTTCTTCCGCAATCATTCTCTCATCTTCCGTAATTAATTGTCGTTGATTGGAACCGTCTTGGGCATTCCTAGTCGGCTCAATTCTTGCTTCTTCAACAACAGCAGTCTGTTCAATTTGTTGTGGATTTGGATTCAACGGTAGATTCAAATGTTTCGCTAAAACATTCTCGGCAGCATTTGTTACAAGCAATTCCTCAACATGACCATTCAATATTTTAACATTATGAGGTTCTAATAATAATCGACCACGACGTACAGTGATTGGTCCAATAAGACGCACTTTGACGCCTGGCGTTAAATTAACATTCAACATTGGTATTGTTCGATATTCCATAGCTTGTATCTCTTGTACACCGTCAGTTAAAGTCAATTGCAGCATGCGTTTATTGTCAATCTTCTCGTCGATATGATCATTGTGTTTTTTCAATGGATCGTTCTTGTTGCGTATATTCTGTAATTGCCACAATTTCGGTTTTGATATATCGACAATTTCCATCAATTGTAAACAATAAATATCCGTTAATGTGAAATGAGTCTTTAATGATAGGTTTTTAGGTAAAATTTCCAATTCTACATCGCGTAAATCTAGCAATAACCATTGTTCGTAGACTTGAGATTGTAATTGATTTTGTGTATAATTACTTGTTAATACTTCATCTTTACACCATTTTATACAACTCTCCAACCATACATCAGACAATTTTATATTTTGCGACGTGAAAAACAGTTTTATATTTGAATTATTTCATTATTATGCGCCATTGTATTGTTATTTGAGGTTATGTTGAGTCGACGTAAATTAGGAATTGAAAATTCAAGTCAAAATGCAATGTTGCCATATTCACTGATTTTTCAGCAGATTTTTCCTCTAATATTTCTTTTCACTAGATTTTAAGGAAATACGATTGTTTTTCTTGAATTTTGGGGTTCCAAAGTGGAAAAAAGAGCATATTTTACCAAAACAATAACATTTATTTTGATTTTACACAAACTTTGCAATAATTTTAATAAATTTATCGTAATGTTTTAACTTGTGGACAAACATATTTTAGGATTTATTTATTAGAGGTGTAAAATATCACAGTACTTATTTTAAATAACAATTAAACAATGAAAAATCGAAAAAAAATCTACTTCAGGGGATGATTTGATTGCGAACCAACGATAATATTATCAAAAATCATCCCAAATGTAACTACTGTTTTCAACTCTAATGAGTTTCCTCAATTAATTTACCATTTGATAATTTTTTATGTCCTGCATTTTAATAATTCCAAGTCACCCCTAATTTGACCGCTGTTTTTAATTATAACTACCTGTATGTTTTTATAGTGCCTAATTAAACTTGCGCCTTCATAATCTTCATGTCTTGCTTTCTAAGTTTTGTTGTTATAAGTGATTTGTTATAAAATAAGGATTATTGTTCGGATAAAATTATTGGAATTACTGGAAAATGTAGCAATATTAAATTTGTTCAATAGGAATAAATAATTCTTTTAGTTTTCAACAAATTCTATTTATAAAAAATACCAATTTCAGTAATTTTTGAAACAAATTTAATCTTATTTGGTATAAATTGAAACAACAACGCATTAAAAGTGCTATTATAAGATCAAGATTCAGTTAAAATAGTTAAAATAACCCTCGGAATTATAAAACAAACAATAAATCCTAAAGTAAATAAAAATCTACGGATTTTTGGCATTTAGAGCCGGCAACGTCTCAAAAATAAATTACGTTTTGTGAAATTCTCGCAGTATTATATCCATCTCTTTTCAATATATTAGATTCGTATTTTCTATCTTTGTTGCTGAAATTTTGACAGTTTACAATTTCCGTAACCTCAAATTTTTACGTTTCTCGCAAACAATTTTATTAAATTAGAATTGAATCAATTGAAAAGATGGGTGATGGTATTGATAAGTCGCAAATAGCGGCCGTATTGCAGGTGTTGAAAAAATATAACCTCAAGGTAAGTTTTCTGAATGGTCTGATAATCAGCGGTTTTTAAATTTAACAATTTCTACAGGGAACTGAAGAATTGCTAAGAAAAGAAGCAAACATATCGAATAATATTGAAGACAGTCAATTACAGCAAAATTCCGATGTTAGTAGTGTACTCACTGGTTATAAAAGTGATGGTGATCCTGAAACATACGAAGAATCTTATATGGAATTGAAAAAGTTCGTTGAAAATTCTCTAGATGTATTTAAGCACGAGTTGGGAATGATTTTATATCCGGTACTTGTTCACATGTATTTAGAGTTAGTTTATAATGGACATACAGAAAAAGCAATCAATTTAATGAAACGATTCGGCCCTGAACAGGACTCTTATTATAGAGAGGATTTAAAGAAGTTGGCGTTGGTAACGAAACGTGACCATATGAATGGGAATGAATTGGCCGATACGTTCAAATCGAATCAATTCATTATCCGCATGTCACGAGATACTTTATCGTTATTAAAACGCCATTTAAACGAGAAGAAGGCTTCAGTTTTATTAAATATAATACAAGAACATTTATATTTTGATATGTATGAAGGTGTGGCACGCAATAAAAGCCAAATTGATGCAACATCGGGTGCTGTTGGTGGAGAAGCTAAACGACAAGACAATAAAACTAAAGTCTATTATGGTATACCGAAAGCACCAGATATACAATCATTGGCAGCACCTGTTGAAGATGAAGAAGAAACTGGAGATCAAGATAATCCCGATAAACCGAAAAAGAAGAAAACGAAAAAAGATCCATTGTTTTCGAAGAAAACGAAATCGGATCCGAATGCACCACCATCAGATCGTATTCCAGTACCCGATCTGTAAGCTCTACTAGTTACACAAAAAATGACAATTTCTTTAATTTTTATTTTTCAATATAGCAAAGATAACGATAAATTGGAGAAATTGAAAGCTTATCGTGAGGCTTCAAAACGTGTAACTCTGGGACCTGAATGCATACCGTCCTGTTGTTGTTACACACTCCTAAATGCGAATCACACGTAAATGTTTATCGACAATTTTAAAATTTAAATCATAATTGATGAATTTTCAGGGTAACTTGTGCTGAAATTACGGAAGATTCAAGTATGTTGGCTGTTGGTTTCGGTGATTCTATTGTTAAAGTTTGGACTCTAGTACCGCAGAAATTGAAAGCAATGAAATCAGCTGAACAATTGCAGGACGTCAATATTGAAGCGGATGATGTGTTGGTAAATATTCATCATCTAAAATAATTGTTGTTTTATTTATTATTGTCGTTGTTTTAGGTGAGAATGATGGATGAAAGATCGGGTGAAACTTCACGTTCACTTTATGGACATTCAGGTCCAGTTTATGCTGTGTCGTTTTCACCAGATCGTACATTACTATTGAGTTGTTCAGAGGATGCAACAATACGTTTATGGAGTTTGCAAATATGGACGTGTTTAGTTGTTTATAAAGGACATATGTTCCCTGTATGGGATGTTAAATTTTCACCATTAGGTTATTATTTTGCATCAGCATCATATGATCGAACAGCAAGATTATGGGCAACAGATCATTATCAACCATTGAGGTTGTTTGCTGGACATTTCTCAGATGTTGATGTAAGTTTCTTTTTAATTGAATTTTTCTAATTTCATGGGAATTTCCAGCCGATCTACGAGCTCTGTTTTTATTCTTATTTCCGCATTTTTTTAAACGGAAATTACTAACATTCGAGAAATACGAATTTATTGAAATTTGAAAATGCAGAGTGCATATTTTTCGATTTGGTGTCGACAAATTGCCAAGTTATTAATAATAACTGATCTCACGTATTCGATGAGATATTACAATAACAAAGGTAGCATTAGAAAAAGCTTTTCAAGGTGTATTTCGGAACGATTTTTGTATTGGAAAATTCCAATCGAATTTTGAGTTACAGTTACGCTACAACTTTTCAGATCTTCAAGAAATCGTCCAATATGACGGAAAATTGACAATTTAACCGGCTTTTCTGTACCTATTTGTTTCTATTTCCATTTCCGTTAAAAAATATCCGTTTCTGTTGACACCTCCGCAATACCTCTATATCAAATTGAATTTACGTTAATATTTTTGCTAAAACAATATAATCACGTATTTTGCAGTGTGTTCAATTCCATCCGAATTCGAATTATGTAGCAACCGGTTCCAGTGATCGTCGTGTATGTTTATGGGATTGTACAACAGGCAATCATGTCCGTTTAATGACAGGCCATAAATCAGCAATAATGTCATTAGCATTTAGTGTGTGTGGACGATTTCTAGCATCAGCTGGTGCTGATTTTAAAGTATTAATATGGGACCTATCGCATGGTCATTTAGTTGCTGAATTATTAGGACATACGAAACCAATACATTCATTAATATTTAGTCGTTGTGGTAATCTATTAGTATCCGGTGGTTTAGATTGCCAATTGAAAGTGTGGGATTTTACAAAATTAACAGAAGATGCCAGTTCGGAAGAAGTTAATGTGTCACATAATCCGGATGTTAGAAACGGTGATGATTATCTGTTGAGAAGTTTCGCTACAAAGAATTCACCAATAATAAGTTTACATTTCACTAGAAGAAATTTATTATTAGCTGTATGTATGTTCGATGGGACTAGCACCTAGTGTAAATTTGCACTTTTTGTACAATTTGCTAAAAATAAATTTGAGGAAAAAATTAAATTTTACTGCGCTATTTTTTCTACCTGTCATCTACTCTTATTTATTATTTTCCGTGGACGAGTTGGAAAATATCTAGAAATAAGATAGAAATGTACAAATTCTATTACATTTAAAAATAGTGTACTAGTTAGAAAATAACATAAAGTCAACAACTTGCAAAAAACTGTTGCCAACTTTATTGTTTATGTCGCACTTTTCGTTTTCTAAAAAATAAAAGTCCCCCCGCCACAATATTAGAATGTTAGATTCTTTGTTTTCAACGGATTTATCTTAATTGATTTTCAAAGCTACAACTCTTGGATAATATCCAATACTTGCTTATTATTTCTGGATTGCAGGCGACATTATTTCGTTGCATAACTGAAATTTTATTGTCGATATTCATGGATTTATTATTAAAAGAACTGATACTTTGGATGACTACAATTATAGAAATTGGCGTATTGAATTCAGTGGAAAATTTGTTGTTTCAACCAGATGATTAATTATGAGCTGGCGCCTTAACTATGATAAATGTTACGTCGAAAATAAACTAATTTGTTTCAAATTCTCCACTACACGGAAAATTAACATTCCATTCAATCAAAAATTAGTTGTATCTTTAATTATATTACACGGTTCAATAAGTCCGTTTCCGGAATGTATAAATGTACATTTTTTTTTTCAAAAATTTCCTTCACCAGGAAAATCTGTATTGGAAAAACCTGAAAATATCCGTGGGGGAACTGTTTACCGCGGCTCGCATGGAGGTGCAAGCCCCACCACCCCCAACGATACGTCATGAACGTTGTACAGGATTTTTGCTTTGGGCTCCACTGAAAACTGGAAGACATAACATTAGCGACTGCAAAACTAAACACATCTTTGTAATTTGACACGTGGTGAGTATTTGTGATTCTAACTAAACCTCTGCACAATTTGCCTAGAGATAAACGACTTTCTTGTATTTTACGAAAATATAATTAGACAGGTATTTGCACGTTTCGCAAATATTTTTATATAAATATCTTAGTCTTTCCATCGAATTTGGTTGTAAAAAAATCGAGATCGTCCGCCCAACGCGCCTTTTGGATTGTTTCCAAAACGCATTAAATTATTTTTATACAAAATTCATCAAATTATTTGATCAACAATTTTGGGTTGTGTTACGAAAATATTTACAGAAAAGTCTCACATTTCAGAACTGTCCTACAACTTTAAAATTTTCATTTTCAACTTCTTTCGCTTTTATTTTCCAGATTAAACCAAAATGCCACCATCAGTCAATGAAACTGGTAATCTTCTTACAACATTTCTAATTTTAATCGCATTATTAATAGCACTATGGGTATTATATGCTGGATTTAGTCCTTAAGGCAAGCAGGAAAAAACAAATAAATCAACGTAAGTCAGTCAATCATATCTGGCACATTTTTCTGTTTAAAATTAGAACAATTCCAAGTAGATGCGTTTCATTTATATGCTTCATTACATTCGAAATTAACACGTTGTCCAGATGTTATTTCGTCTAGCAAATGAAAATTTAATAAATTATTTTTGTTTCAGGACTATTGATATATAAAGACCATAATTTATTACTATTTGAACGGTCCAATATGGCACACACATCAAAGGATTGTTGCTTTTCTTCGTTTTTTTCAGCAATTCAACGTTTGTATTTTTATAAAAGTATTAAGACACATATTAGAATAATAAATTATAAATAAATCACCCATCAATAAATGTTTTGTTTCTAATGAGTCTAATTATTTGCGATTATTTCGTGTGTATTTTGAAAATCGAACTACTTATCGTTAAAAATAATAATTTATTCCTGATTTTTATGAATCACTTCTAAAAAAATCATTTTCCACTACGTACTGTACACATTGCAATAAAACATTCCGTTCATGTCGAATCTCGTCTTCTAGTAATTTTTCTAAAAGTGTTAGTGGTCTTCTCACGAATTTTATATTAGGAAATTCATTATTTTCTGATCGATTAGTATTATTTTGTTTCAGTTGATTCCTTCTTCTTTTATGTGGTTTTTTCTTCGAATCGTTCGCAATTATTTGAGATTTTTCCGGAATTTCCAATTTTCTTTCGATTTTGACTTCAACTATTAATTCATCATCGTTGTCAATATTCGAATTGTCTGCAACTATTTGAGATTTTTCAGCAATTTTAAAACTTTTCTCGATTTTGATTTCAACTGGTGGTTCATCATCGTCTCCAATATCATCATCATCAGACAAATATGCCCCCATAATTGCCCCTAATCCGTTCTTCATTTCAGCCGTATTTTCCTGAATTTCACTATAACCATTACAATTTTCTTGGTCATTGTCATCATCAATGTAAATTTCACCAGTTCCCCTGAATGGGAACATATTTCCATTCCAAGTACATTTCTCATCAATCAACGATTCCCGTTCTTTTTGAGTTGGATTGGTCATTTTATTCTGCCTTTTAGGCCTTTTCTTGATGCATTGTTTAACAACTGAAATATAAATGAATTAATTTGATCTTATAAGCGAAAAAGATGACTTACATTTAGTTTTATTTCGATTGAATCGTTCATTTGTTTTCGTCAATTTTTCACCGCGTTTAAAACGTTCCTGTTCAGCTTCACAACGTTTCTTGAAATTCTCCCTATTCGATGGATGTTTTAAACGTCTCTCTTCGATCCATTTCTCGATATCTTCAGGTGTATTTAATTTACGTATTTTATCATATAGACCAGTTAAATGTTGATTTTCTATATGTTTTTCTACAATATTATCATCACCAATAAATTGACAGCCGTCTATACCGCAAGTACGATGTTTTGATTGATGCTGATTATAAAGATCTAATTTTGCAAAATTCTTATCACACAATTCACAATAAAAACGGGAATTATCTAAAACTAGACTAGAACTATCATCAAACTGTTCATAATCAGAATCACAGATATCATCATCGATTTCTCCATCATCCCCATCTTCATCACTATCTTCTTCTTCTTTAATCATCTGTAATTCACCCTAAAGCAATAACATCATCATTATACAGAATCATTATTGGTATTGTGAAGAAAATAATTTTTAAATGCGATAGATTCTAGTTAAAAGGAAAATTTGAAGTTGCTGTTAACTCTTTTTTTAGTTGAAACAAAACAAAAATTTGGGATAAAATGAAAGAATGACTTACGCATTGTAATCCTTTTGTCTTGCAAGAAAACATTTGAGTTTCTTGTAAGGTTGATTTAATTGTTTTTGTTTGTTTTTTTTTTGAGAATAGAAAGTCCAATAGAATTGAAAATTTCAATTTTGATTTTAAAACACTGTACTGCAGTAATTTCAACACAATTTCCTTTATCAATTTTCATCAGTCAACACTTTTCCTTATAAATAAAAAAAATTACAAATTCGACACAGCCCCTTCAATAAAGCTCTAATGATTTTTTAGTTTTGATACTTTGTTGAAGAGGATGGGTGATAATTCCGTGAAAATAATATTCTAATAGTTGATTTTTTCAAAAACCATTTTATTTAAACACACGAATCTAATATTACAAATATGTTGGTGGATTCATCCAGCATATCTAATTAAAGGTACTCTAGTCTTTAAGAAATGAAATCATAAATAAATAACTAAGAAAAATCCATCAAAAAAAACTTTAAGAATCACATCACTAAATGTATTTGTCACAGTAAATAAGCAAATCAATTATTTTGCAAACTATTTTATTCTAGGAAACGAAAATTAATTTGTTTAAAGAAGAATCTACGTGTGTTTGTATGGAAAACTTGCAAAATAATATGTTTCTTAGCACAAAAACAGAATTTTTCAACAATTTTTTTTTTGTTTATATTAAACTATTATTATAATAAACAAAATAAACTGATCGTGAGAAAGTTTTTTTAACTAGCTGGTTTTATAATTGGTTTTTATTTTGAATTTATGCAGTTGTAGCAACTTCAGTATTTGTAGTCTCAGTTGGAGGCTGAGACGTTGTGTCATTGTTAGTTTGTGTTTGTAAATGTTTGTCCGTCTCTGCCTCGGTAACTGTTTTGCTATCATCCTGGAAAGATACCCAAGAAATTTTAGAATGTTTGAACGTTTTTAACGTTTTATTTAAAAATGTATTCTGATCAAATATTTAATAAAATGTAAATATTCTTTAAAAAAATATGTGCTGTACACAACTTCTAGTCCACCTTTTATTTTGATTATAATGTTTCTTTGGCACATACTGATGGCAAACCTCAAAAATTCCTGATAATAATGGTGGTGAGGTCTACCCATGTACGTTTTCTTTTTTGAATAAAGCCCTCTTATAGAAGAGCATTTTAAGGGTTCAAAAATCAATATTAGTGTTTGGTAATTAAAAATACCTATAAGTGGACGTCTGCTGTATAATCAATAGGTGCTGTTATACGCGCAAAATTAGTTGCGGGCAAGAGCTGAGGGATACGCACCTCCTGTTGCCCAACGAATTCCATTTCAGCAGCATGATAAATCTGACTACATTTCTCCCGTTGGCCACGGTACGTTGCCCAATCTTGTTTATTTTGACTATTTCTTGCTATTGACAAAAATTCATCTTTTCTCTTAAATTCATCTTTTATCATTTCCGTCACCCATGGTTTTGTTAAATCCATATTTTTCAATGTTGATTTTTTTCTTTTACCAATTTTCCCTTTTTGTGTACCTTTGAACGGATATTTTCGATTACGATTTGATGGTGCACCGCCTCGTCTAAACATTCCCATACGTAATGGTGGCGGTGGTCCTGGTGGCATACCCGGACCGCCCATCATGCGTGGCGGTGGAGGCGGTGGTAATGGTCGCATATTAGGCGGTGGCGGTCGGACTCCCGGCGGTGGTGGTCTCAACATGGGCATTCCCATCATACGACCATGCGGTGGTGGTGGTGGCATCATTGGACCACGAAGACCGCCGCCACCACAACCACGTGGAGGTGGACCTCGCATACCACGTGCTGACATTGGTGGTGGACGTAATCCCACTGGTGGACCACCCATTGGTGATGGTGGTGGACGTACTCCCATAGGAGTAACGCATTGGTTGATAAGGACCGCCACGGGGGCGCATTGTTTGTGAATTTAATTTAACAATTCCGTTACGTGCAATGTAATTATTGGTTTTATTTGATTTCCCCTGAATTGGGGCACCCATTGGGTCACAAAATAGCACACAAGTTCTTGTTTTTGATCACAATTTCTGAAATTGAACACAAATTCTAAAAGTTTTTGTAAATTTTCGTTTTATGAGATTACTAAATTATGTCATTGATTCAAGCACCAACATAACGGCAAAAATATCCCCAAATCAATACGTCTTAAAATAAAAAATATAGCAATAAGCAAATAAATTATAGAAATACCTTACCTGATATTAAAGAAATCACAATTCACGTGCTAACATCAATTTAAATAATATTTTATCAGTATTTTTAAATATTTAATAAAATACACAAACCATAGTTAGTCCAACTATAAATGTCCCTAGACGAAAATTAACCGTAAAATAACAACCAATACATATGTATAGCGATTTTTCAGTAGGAGTGCTACTATTACTGGTATATTTGCTGTAATATAGGCAACCAACTATTAGTGTTTAATACATACTATGTGCAATTACAATTGTTGATTGCCTATATTACACCAAATGTTGCATTAATACTGCTATTGAAAAATGTTAATAGGATAGCTCAATTCGATTTTATAACACATTTATATATTGACCTTTTATATATTGATCCTTTCAGATCAAAAATTGATATATGTAGCAATATTTATTTAAAAGGTTTTAAAATAAAACGCCACTACAAAACGGATGTATGCATAGTATATTTACAAATACAAGAAGAGTGCATTGGTTTCAAACTGTAATTATTATGTATAGTGAATAATTCAGTCGAATAAATGAAGCTATTGAAATTGCTGTATTCCATATGATAGACGGATTACACATTTATTTGGAAAAATTCTAATAAACAAAATCTGCATTTTTTCCACTAAAAATAAATATCACGCAATCAAAATCAATATTTTTTTCTAAGCATATAAAGGACCTAAAGAACTGGAAAATAATCGTAATAAACATCGGATATTAAACTTATTGGAAAAATAGAAATATAAATGATATAAGCAAAATGTAACTGTTTAAATTGAAAAGAAAAAAACTATGTTAGGATCACCAATTGTCCTGTATTTGTTGCATAAATCAAACCTTGTCCAGTTGTCGGTAACCAACGAATACAATTAACACTCTTATGACTGTTTGCTCGATGGTCTCTATCTTGGCCTAAATCACGTAATACAGACAAACGATCGCGTGGTGTATCTTTTTGATCAATAATAAAAATACGTGCCATTGTCCAGCGATCATTTTGTACAATTGATACACGTCTAGATGCTAAACCAACAATTAAATGACGACTTAATGGTGATAGTGCAACAGAAACGGCATTCTGTTCGAAACTTGTAGTATACAAACATTGACCCAATGATTCCCATTTTAAACTATAAACACCTAAGAGATCGAACATAAATTTATTTGAAATTGTTTTAAAATTCAAACAAAATTACCTAAACGATTTGTGACATTTAAATAACCACCAGATGGTAATAAAGTCACTAGAATCGTCCCATCTTTAGCTATATCAACACTGGCATCATTGTGAATCTTACATTCACTCACGATAATATTTTTCAATGCTGAAAATTTAACAATTTAAGTCAACCTATTGAAATTAAAACATATAAAAAGACAGAAATTACGGTTATTTATCGCCGGTATAGTGCCTGATGAGATATCCCAAACTTGTATCCTATGATTTGGTGTAACAGTTGTACTAACATCACAATCATAAGCAATTTCCCTTTGTAGATCATCTAAATCACCATCAAATGGATTAACACTAGAATAGAAGGGATGTAAGAATCTTGGCCGTAAGACACTCATCTGTGGTAATTGCCGTAATTCGGATACGCGTTCAACTAAACGATTTCTATGTGTTAAAATACGTTGTTGTTGTTGTTGTTGTTGTGATTGTAATTGTGATGTTAGTTGTTGTTGTTGTTCAGAAGATATAGGACGATCATTTAAACGCACTAATGGTACATTCCAAAAACGTGACGTTGCAAAAGATGGTGGTGACATCGGTAAATTTATTGTATTCGTATTATTATTATTATTATTATTATTATTATTATTACTGCTACTATTATTATTATTATTACGTCCAGTATTATTTTCTGATGACATAATTTCGGATTCTGTGTCATCATCATCATTATCATCATCATCATCATCATCACTATTATTACTTGAAGCATTAATTGATGTCCTTTGATTATTACTAGTTGCATTTGTATTCTGTGTTGGATTACTATTTGCTATTTCTTCATCTTCACCAGTTGGATCTGAATAGCGCATTATTAAATTTCTTAAATTCAATGAGAATCTTCTAGAATTTTCATTACTACTATTAATATTACTTGTATTATGATTATTATTGTTGTTATTAAGATTTTGATTCCTATTCCTATTATTATCATTATTATTATTATTATTATTAGGATTTGTGACATTATTAGTTGGTCTAGGATCCGGACTTTCTCTTGTCTGATTTGTATCACTCGATGATGTATTGTTAACATCATTATTTCTAGGTCGCCGTCTAAATAATGATCGTAAATAACGATTCAACATTAATCGTTGATTAGCCTCTTGTCGATTTGGTAACATTGCATTCCTTCGAGCTGTATAAGTTTGTCCTAATGCCCGATAAGCATAACGCATTGTTGTACGCATATTTTGTAAACTTCTTGTCAATTGATGTGAATGACTACTGAAACGATTCTGTAACATTTGTCCACACATCTGATCAATACGTGTTGTTAACGATTCACGTCCTAAATCTAAATTAACACCAACTGGTGGTGGTATTGAATCAACTAATTGCAATAATAATAAGTCACATAACAATAATGCCATTGCTAATACACTATGGATTTGTGTACGTAAACTTGGTGGTATATTATTACCACCACCTAATTCTTGTATATGTCGGCTCATACCATCAACAATTAAGCTCAAGAAATGTCTAGCTGTATACCTTTCAATACCATCCGGTGTTACAATAGGTGATTCCGATAGATAATTACGGAAACGACCCGTTGATTCTGTACTATTTCTATTATTACTATTATCATCCAATATACGATTCATACGTAAAGCACAATCATGTAAACGTAACGATAGAATACGTTCACCCATATCGGTAGATGTTGGACGATTTTGTCGTTGTTCTGGTAATGTACTTGATAGTGGTGGTTGTTGTTGTTGTGTCCATAAACGTGTCTGTTCAGTTAAAAGTTGTTCTAATCGTCGTAACATTACATTTAAACCCGCTGAATTAAATAGAGAATAACTTAAGAATGGATGTCTTTGTAAATGGTTAGTATCTTGATTGCGCATCGCAGGACCATGTGGACGATTTTGATGAGCACCATGCCGTACACCACGATCAGTTCTACAATATTTTCTAGGGAAATAATTGATGAATGATCGTCGATGACGATGAAATCGTAATAATCTTGATGGTGGATAAGTTTTACGACCACCACGTCGATTACTTTCATTCTGTTGGCCTTGTTCTGTAATCGAAATTCGTCTTGTACTACTACTTGATTGTATTGGTGTAGTTGATTGTTCTTCAGATTGTGAATCGTACGGACTTGAATCACTAATACGTGTACCAGCCATCATTAGTCTAACACTTGACATACCAGTAGTAGTAGTAGTAGCAGTTGTAGTAGTAGTAGTAGTAGTAGTAGTCGTTGTTGTTGTTGTTGTAGTAATAGTAGTAGTCGTAGTAGTACTGGTAATAGTTGAGGTACTTGTTATATTATTATTATTACTACGATTCTCATTATTACCACCTAACGAACGTATATAACGTAAACTTTCCAAAATTAATTGTCGTATTAATTGTAATTGTTGTACTTCAAGCATTGCACGATCAATACGTTCAATACTTTCAACTTGTTGACGTAATAATCTTGCTTGGCGTTGTATATATGAAATTGTCATATGTAATGATGTCATTAATGGTGATATATTACCATTATTATTACTATTATTGCTATTATCAATTAGATTTTGATTATCTGGATTTCTTGGATAATTATGATCTGATTCAATAACACTACGTCCATTACTATTTAAATCATTAGAATTATTTAAATGACTATTATCTCGAATATAGAAATTTTGATCATTAAAACTTATACGTGGTTCACTATTATTATTATTATTTGTAGTATTACGTTCATTATAATTCGGTAACATCATCATTGAACCACCTAAATTCCGTAAAATCGTATCAGATTGATTCATTATATTTTCTAAACTTTCCGAAAAACTACTCAACATATCTGATGTTTCACCAGTACGACTATTTTCACGTATATTTCGTACATCATTCAAACTTGATTCAAGATCTTGTAAAATATGATTGTAGATATCACCAAGATTAACACTATCATCAGTATTATTACTATTGTTAGTATTATTACTATTACTAACATTATTGGTATTATCATATGATAATCCGGCATTATTTGGTGGTACAGATGCAGACGATAATAACCGGTCCTCTCCAGAAATATTATTATTGTTATTACCACGATTGTTTATTAATACGTGGACTGGTAGTAATGTTGAAGATCCTTGTCTTGGACCTAAATTGAAATAAAATCATTAATAATTAATTATGAAATAATAATAATAATCAATACCATTTCTATATGAAGACCACCATCGACGATATCTTATTGGATTTCGATTATAATTCACTCTAGTTGGCATAAAAGCAGATGCACGATGATGATGTGTTGGTATTAAACGTCGTCTAGGATAACGTAAATAACTAGTACTTCGATTATTAACACTTGATGTACTATTAGGAAATTGTGTAATATCGGATGATGTTATTGTTGTTGATGTATTAGTTGTGGTTGTTGTAGTTGTAGTTGTTGTCATTGTATTTGTATTGAGTGTTATTCGATTTAAGAATGATGTTGAATCACTTACAAAACTAGGACGTATTATAGCATGAATTCGTGATCGTTCTGATGATATATTAATTGGTGATGGGTTTCTTAAATTAAAATTATGATTTAAATTATCTTGATTATTTACAGATGATGATAATGTTGATGTATCATTTGATTCATTATTATTCTCATGTTGTGTATCATTGACGTTAACTTCAGTTAATAGGACAGCCATTAAAAGTCGTTCTAATTTCATAACAAAACTTCTAGCATTAGTTATATTAATATTACATTCTGTAGTTGAGTTTGTATTTGTTTGTAACTCATTATTATTACTAGTATTAACATCATTTGTAGATGTAGTGGAATTTAATTCTTGTTGTGAATTTGTTGTTATTGTTGTTGCTGTTGTAGTGGTGGTGGTGGTGGTGGTCGTGGTAGTAGTAGTTGTTGTTGTTGTACTAGTAGTTGCTGTAATATCATCATCTGAACTACTACTATCTGATGATGTATCCAAAACTGGTCGACGATTTATTTTTTTCAAAAAATTCGGTATCATTGATGCTCTACGTTCTTGTTTTAATCGTTCAAAAGCTCTACTAATTTCGAAGCGTCTACAATAAAAAAATAATAGAAATTTCATAATGAATCGTTATAGTAAATGGTAATTAAAAGGAAATACCTAATCAATTTGGGTCTATCACAAGCCGGTAAAGATTTAATAATTGGTAAAAATCGATTTCTAGCTTCTTCAGTTATTGGCTGTACATTCAATAATAGATCATCAGAAGCAGTCTGTCCACTACTTGTACTTGGTTGTGGCTCATTATTATCATTATTATTGTCATTATTAATATTAGATTGAGTATTTGTTGTACTTGTACTTGTTTTAGGACGTAGAACTATAACACTTTGACGTTTATTATTGTTATTACTATCATCTTGATTATTGCCATTATTATTATTACTAGAAGAAACTTCTGGTTGTGAATTATTTCGTGTCTTTATTACAAGTAATCGTTGCGGATTTTGTGTTTGAGTGCCAGTTTCTGTTACTTGTGAATTAGAAGTACTTGATGCATAACCATCATCATCACCATGAGCTGTACCAACAGTATTATTACTGTTATTATTATTAGTACTGTTAGATTCATCGCATTTTGGACGTTTTTCGCGTGATGGTTCTAGGATACCATCAGATGATTTATGTTTCCTTGAAAAATCGGTGGTTGTTGCTGTTGTTTGTGTACTAACATATGGTGGTTGTCGTCTCATTGCAATTATACGACTTGGCATCATTAAACCGGCTGTATATTGTGTTGATGTTGATGGTTGTGGATCATTGTTATTTGTTGAAGATGAATCGTTTGTAATTTCTGTAGATAATGTTGATGGTCCCGGTGTTGTTTGTGTAGCACTTGTTGTACTATTCGAATTAGTCTCCATTGGATCTGTACCACGATCAATCTAAACTCAATATCAATTTGATAAGAAAATAATAATAATTAGTTAATAATTTACCATAGTAGGTGGACGATAGATTTTTAAATATCTTTGAACTAATTGCTCATATTCTCTAAGTAGATTGCGATAAGAGGCGGTAATACGACGTTCTCTTTCAGGGAAACTTGGTGTTGATGGTGTTGTATTAGTCGTAGCAGTGGTAGTAGTAGTAAAAGTGGTGGTAGTTGTAGCACTTGTTGTTGTTGTTGTTCCCCTTTGTATTGATTCTACTGAATTTGTTTCCGATTGACGCAATATTTGAGTAGGATTTGATGATCGTATTTCATAATTTGTATTAGTTGGAATCCGTTGATTCGTCCGATAATTATGTGGACTTGACGATCTTTCTATTGGCCGTATTGTCTGTACTGGTGCTCGGACACGTTCCCATCTTGTTTGCGGACTATTCGCTATACCAGTAATTAATTTATGACCTAATTTATCGAAAGCAACATATCTAATCTAAATTACAAAACGAAATTACAATTTTGATAAATTGAAGAAAAATTGATATACTTTCTCTTTAGGATTTCCTGTAGCTATTTGTACAAATGGTTCTGGTTTACTCCAATCCCAAAAATATAATTCATTATAAGTTGCTATAACCAATACACGATCATTTGGATGGAATGCAATAGAAGCTATAACTGATTGATTGCCAGTTGTCCAAACTTCACTACCACCCTAAAATTTAAGAATTAATTTATTTGATAAGATGTTAAAGGAGAAATCCGTACACTCAAATCCCAAATTCGGACTTCACCACCTAAACAACCGGATGCAACAATCTGATTTGATGTTGGATGAAATGCAATACACCATGGTGTCCTTGGATGACCAACTAAAGTTTTAATATTTTTACCACTTTTCAAATCAGTCACATAAATATTGTGATTGCCATGTGTTGACGCTACTTTTGAACCATCCGGACTGAAGACCATCAAAAAAGTTGACCTAGGCTGGCCGGGCATTTCGCATCGCTTTACAATTTGAAAAAAAAAATTAACTTCAATTACAAATATTAATTTATAGAATTACCATCTCTTCATGTTGTTTCCGGACCAGTTTATCTTCAGCATAAATTTCAAGATTTTCTTGCAATTGTGAATTACATTTGGATGGATCGCCACCAATTGAACGATGACTGAGGCCACGAATTAAATTAATAGCAACGGTGCTCGGTTCTCTTTGTAAATACCGGAAGAAATCATACTCGTCCGAGTTCATTTTTTGTAATTGTTCTGCTATGGCGCCGGCGATGTACTGTAGTAAAGGTAACAGTAGTTCAATCTGATAGGAGGAAAAAATGGAATCGTCTTATGTAATTTTAAAGTTATTATCAAATATCTGCAGATACTGTTTCATTTTATACAATTAAAGAATTTATTATATTTTTAATAAAAAACTAATATGGTTGTTATTCATTTTCGATAACAGATTCCTAGAATTCTTTCGACGAATATTTAAAAAATGTGTACAATAAGAATTAAACACTGATCACCTTTAGTTACAGTTTGATCTTACAACAACATAAATTATCTTCTAACTCATTCTTCATTTAATTATTGTTTGTTTAACTAATGAACAATGAAAAATCCATAATTTATTACAAAAAAAAACGCACTAAAATTCAATAAACAATTCAGTAAACACCTCAATTATCCTTGTGTCAGGAACAATTTGCAAATATGACAGTTGACAACGCAGAAATGAAACAGGTTGGACAACCAAAGGACATTTTTGGGGGAAAACCACAAAATCCCTAGCTTTTCGATACAAATATGATAAGGACTCATACTAACACAGGTATGCTCAATCCATCTTTATTGCAATGACGTCACTGGATTATTATAGATTGTGCCTTTGAGGGGGTTGACTATAATCTTTTAAATACTGAAGAAGCAAGATATTTACTTAATAAGAAAAACAAAGTCTGTTTTATTATTTTCGTGATACTTCATTGGAAATTACCAATTAAAATACAATTTTTCTTCAACAAAATTGGCCCAAATTTCAATATTAAATTAAAGAAAAACAACAGTGTATATAAAATATCAAAACCAATAAGTCATTTTCATTGTACCGTCTGCATCCCTGGGAGTTTCCATAACACTAGCTTGTTTGGCTAGTCGTCGTATTGAAATTTTCTTCAAAGCCGGCTTTTCTAAAGGCGTCCGTTCATCGATTTCGGCTTGTAAAGTTTCCATTTCCATATCATCATATAATGATTTCGATGGTGGTCTACAATTTATAAGATTCATTAAATTTTAACGTTTTCTAAGAAGAAAAATATACCGTAACGGTATACATCGTAAACAGTCCTCTTTACTAAAATCTTTACCAAACTGTTCACCTTCTTCAATCGTCTGCGGTAAGCTGTAATGTAAAGTTTCAGGTAATCGTAAACCGGACAAACCACCTAACATTGACAATACTCCCATTATGATTAACGGTAAAATTAAATTTTCACTTCCTAAATGATTAATAAACGGTATTATAATTAAACCTAAACCACCAACGTATGCTGATAATCCAATACCAACACCACGTAATTGAGTTGGATATAATTCACCAGCGAATGGATAAATGATTAGGAATGAAGCCGAGATGGCTGATTTTGATATCAAAAACAAGGCAAGAGTTGCTGTTATGGCATCTAGAAAATGATTTTTATCGAAATAGAAGTTTTGAAATTGAATTGTAATTCTTACTATTAGGTAGAGTAACTGTAGCAATACAAGTCAAGCCACTTAAAATCATACATAAACATAAAGGCCATCGACGTCCCCATCTATCCATAACTAACCAACACATTATACAACTGGGTATTTCAACAACTGACGATAATAGGAAACTTAAATATTCATTATTGCCTAAAGCTGGACCATAATAACTTAAACCAACATACACTGTTTCATTTGCAAACCAATTAAACGTTATCAATAATGTTTTTAAACGCATATTTGGACTTGAACATAAAACTGTACAATTATAAGTCTTCTTCATTTCTTCATCTTCACTCAACGTTTTCGACAACATACGTTGTTTCAATTGTTGTTTAAAACTTGGTGGCAATTCTTTATTATTACCTCTAGCTAGAGTTTCAAGAATTTTTGAAGCTTCTTCAAATTCGCCTTTTGTCAATAACCACCTTGGACTTTCTGGTATGAAAAACCAATAGATATAATAGAGAGTAAATGGTAAACTTGTAGCTAATGTTAGATAGACCCAATCACGGATCCAATAAGTGACTCCAGCGAGCATCATTAAGCCCAAAATATAGAAAATCGTACTCATTACAGTAACAAACGAACGGTAATTTGGCCCAACTAATTCTAATGCTACAAAATTCAATCAATTCCAATAATTATTATAAAAATAAACGATATTCTTACATATTATAAAAGGTATTTGATATACAGCCGGAACAGTTAGACCGACTATCACGCGACTACCAGCCCACCACCAAAAATTCTTCGCACAAGCTGATAAAACATTGCCAACAAGTAGAGTTGTTAGACATAGAAAAAACGATTTCTTCCGGCCGATTTTATCATTCAATCGTCCAAAATAGAAAACACCAATTGGACCACCAAGATTTAAAGCGACAAGTCCTAATGTTGGATAAATATCTTTATCACAAACCAATTCAAACTAGAACTATTCAACGTAAATAAAGAATATTCACAACGATATTTCAAACAATTACATCGATCACAATACTTGATATAACTTCAATATCGGTCGAATCGAATTCCCAGCCTTCTGTACAGGATTCTTGTGGCCAGGATTCATCAATGGTTACCTCCTCGAAATGATTATAATCGTTTAAAATTTCTGTCCAATTAACGGCGTAACGTGAGCATTGTGAATATGTATTGTTAAGTTTTGGTATTGTCAGATTACGACGTTCGTCTTTACTTAAATTCGCTAGAACCGGTGTGCGACACCAGTGGTCTGGTGTTGCTACCATGAATAATTGATTGAAGGCACTGAATCCACATGGGAAACATGCTGGTAAACAAACGAACCATAACATTAACTTCTGGTAACGTCCAAATTCTCCAACTTGTGGCAGGATATCGTCCAAATCCAAGGGATTCTGTAATATTTTGTTGGAAACAAAACCAAAAACAAAAATTATAATTTTACATAAAATGAACACTCACAGATGGTTTTTGTTGATCGTTCTGATCCATGATTTACACTAATTTATAAATACACACACGCACACACTTCTAGAAGTTGGTTCAATTTGCTGCAGGATTTTTTAAGATTATAAGGAATGAAACCTTAGCAAAGACATTTTATCGAATTAGTCCAGAAATGCATATAGGAAACCTTACCTGGGCATTAATTTATGCAAGTTGCACTGCTCTAAATAACTACATCTATTCAATCAATAATACATTTTTTACAGGAGGTGATTGGTATATTATGAAAACAAAAAAAAAATACTTCAATAAGGAAAGGAATTATTTATTTTTCCGTTAACTACAAAAAAGAAATTCCTAAAAGATTTGATTGAGAGATGACCCAACAAATCTCCAGGATGGGAATTCGATAAGTGTTTTAATATTATCTAACTGAAACAGCGTGCAGAAGAGTCAAAAATGATAATATACACAAAATTAAAATAAAAATTAAAATAAACTTAAGATAAAAAACCAATAAAACAAAAATAATTTCGAATAATTTTGGTCAATAGGCACCCTAGACATGGTAACATTATTTTTATTAATTTTTTGTCAAATTCTATTTAATTTTTTCCCAAGTGTTTAATAATGTTTTATTAATTAAGAGAAAATTAAGCCGCATATTTACTCAACTTTCATACGACGGCATTTGAGCTTATATAATTGTTAAAAATTCAGTCTTCATTTACACACATAATATTCAACATTATTAAACACTATTTAAAGAAAATTTCTAGATTTTCTGGGGGTGTTTGTTTTTCTGTTTCGTTAACTTTTACATTATTATTTTCGTATTTAACAACAATCAACATGGCACAATCAAAACATAACATTCAACCAATAAAATGACCGATACAATCACTCGAGAAAACTGCTCGTAATACAAATTATAATGCAAGAACGGATAAATTGTAATTCTCCTTTTCACCTTTAAATTATATAAATTCGATTTAAATAATCAAAGTGCCAAGCAAAAAATTAATAAGCGATTACAATCAGCTATAGTAGATTTGGAACAGGAGTAAATTTTCTTTGTTTCTTGATCATACAATTGTACAGAACAAAAATATATGAATAGGCCGGTACAGACCATTATTTTAACTATTATTCCGTAATAAAAATAATTTCGCATACTATAACACACAATTCAACGATCACACATCACTTACATACTAAAAAAAATTACCTATTTCATACAGCCTTTGAACCCAGACACGGCCAATTCTTGGAATATACCACACGTATTACGAATTGCACCCTTCCGAAAAATTAACAAGGGCCATCAAATTCGGACTAGTTAAATATACATTTTTTGTAAATTTAAAAAAGCTTATATATAAATATATCTATACAAAAAAAAAAAACAAAATCTAAAAATCTTCTGGTTGGTTTATTCCAACATTGCCCGTGTAAAAATATCACACATACAAGGAATTAATAATTATAATTCTGGAATTATAATTATGAGAAATATTGAGAAGGTTTCATTTATTTTCTTTCAAAATCCAATTATTTATAAAACTAATGGAATATTTTTTATAATTACAATTGATTGTTTCTCAATAAAAAATGTTGCATTTTTGGCAATTACTCAGAAACCTTCTCAAATCACAGATTTATTTTTCAAAATTTTATTTTATTTTTGTAGCAAATTAGACCCACCCTCCCATTCAAGCGCTTTCGTATAATTTTCCTTTTTGTTTTTTGTTACATAAACACAAATATACGAAACACTCGAATTTCATACATAAAAAACACCCACGCAAGGCACAATCAGGCCTCACAAAAATCGTTCATCAAAAATACCATTCAGAAAATTTATTATTCTCAAATTTCCTGAGTATGAATTCAGTAAATATTCGGAAATAGTCTTGAAAATGAAAATTATTTAATAATTTCAAACTTTCTCTCGCGTATAGATTGGAATTTCGATATTTATTTGCTTGAGAAAAAGTTTAAAACTATTTATAACGATCGAATGCTTTCATTTCAAAATCCTGTTTCATCATGTGAATGACTGAAATAAAATCAGACGATCTTGGTGTTTTCTAGTTAACAAAGATTATATAAAAATAATGACAATTGGCTTAAAAATTCGATATGTGAATTAGAGACAAATGCATTTATACTATGAATGAAAATACAATACTAAAATGAAAGATGATCTACATATAAACATAATAAAAAGAATGATAAAGACCACTTTACTCTTCAGTCTGGAGCTAAAGCGTCTTTCACAAGCAAAATAATACACAGTCAATTAAGTAAAAAAAAAGAATATTCAAACACTATTCACAAGCGTTCACAAACAACACGGTTATTTTAACACTCACAATCCAAACGATAATCCCATATACAACACATCAGCGCACTCACTCTGCACCCCGAAAACCGTAAAATATATTTATTCTTATATTATTATAATTATTATTATTATTATTAATTTTTTAATTTTTATTTTGTTTGAGAAGAAACAAATACCATGTCGAACAGAAATGGGGGAAACTAAAAACTGTCAGCTAGAACTTTATTATTACTTTTTTTTTTGGATTTTTGTATTTTTTTAAATTGGATTAGACGTGGATATCCAATATCGATGCCGTTGACCTTGTTACATTTCCTTCTGACATACCTCAAAAAGCCAAAGCAAATCTGAAAGGAGCAAAATCATACAGTCAGTTACCTCTGCACGCGTCTCGTTATAATCATTTTGTTTTTTTAATCTGGAATTATGATAGGTATGTAAGGAAGGGTTGCTCGCTCACAGTTATTCATCAAAGTATAAAGACAGTGATAGAAGTAGAAAAATTCCTTCAAATTAAAAATAAAGTGAAGGTTTTTCTGCTTCAAACAATAAAAAGCAAGCACACTTAAAAATACTAATAATGTGTGTATGTTAATAAATAAATGATATTAAATTTTTACTCACCAACTAGCTACAGCAGCTGTGGCATTTGCTTTCAATCTACGTAATTCTTTGGTAGCCCAATTAGCCAAAGTCTTAGTACGACTAGTACTGCTTCGTCTACCTTGTGCTAACATATCATTGATTGGCTCCAAATCGAGTAATTGTAATAAAGGTGCACCAAATGCTGTACATAAATCACCAACTAGACCTGCAGCAACAGCAAATGTAGCATCTGAATGGACGGTATCTTGGGCAACAACAGTAATAAATTGTACAATAAATGGTATATGTGGTTCTAATATCATAACATCCGGACTTGGTGTTGGTCCATCACCTTTTAAACCTTGTATAATACCAGTATAAGCATCTAGTACACCTTCACGTAATTCATTTAAATAATCAATCATATCGAAATCATTGCGATCAACTTGTGCCTGTGATGCTTGTGCTAATGTTGTTAATACAATTTCAAGGTATTTTTTAAATTCTGCACCAATACTTAATGCAATATCACCAAATACGGATAATATTTGCGGTTTAACACTACGATGCACAGATTGATCACTTAAATTCTCTAATAATAATGTCATTATTTCATCACAATATGGTAATGCTTTTAATTTTAATGCACGAAATATATCGCCAGTTAAACCGACAGCTGTACCACAAACTTGATATTCTTGATGGTTTTTCAATCCAATATAAAGGAATGGTTTGAATGCATCCATATATTTAAGGAAATTTTCACCCAAGACTTCCACCAATGTTGACACAGCCATTAAAGCATCTTCTTGAACACCTAAAAATTCAATACATATGTTTAGAAAATAATCACTTTTATATAAATTGTATTTTCAATTAATTTACCTCCATTTTTGAAAGAATTTGAATTGAACATTGTCAACATTGCTGTCATAACTGCATCAGATATTTGTGGTGCATCTTCTGGTGTCATTTTTCTTAAAACCGATTGTAATGTACCGCATAATAATGATTGTAAATCATTGAATTGTGAACGATCACTATGACTTGTTATATGACTTTCCATTTGTAATACTTGTTGTAAACGTTCCAATATAACCATTGTCGTTTTTTGTACCGTAACATAACAATCAGCTGGTGAATTTTTCACCATTTCCATTAAAGCTTCATAAGCAGCTGGTCGTAAATTGGCTTGTGCACCATCCGGACGGTCTGTTGTTTCCAATAATCGTTGAACAATATATTCGAAATATTGTGATAAAATATATGTATCCGGTGTACCGGTAGTTTCATTAACATCAGCTGTATCATAGGCTGCTTCAGCTAAGCCTGAAAATGCCCAACAGACATTAGCAGCAACCCTTGGTTCTGCTTTTAAACCATTTATCAAACTTTCTAACAATGGTTTTAAATAATTTTCATTGATTGCAGCCTCCGGTATAATTTCACAAATTCGTCCAAATGTCCATGCAGCTGTATCACGTACAATAACACTACTATCATACATTAATTCAATTAATGTTGGCATAGCTTGTTCAACTAATGGTTTCAATGTTACACTTTCTAAACCGCCTAGAATTGAACCAAATGCCATTAATGATGCATCCCTAAATCGCCAATTATCAGATTTGATATTATCTTTAATAAATGGCAATACATGTGGTACAATTTCATTTTCACAACAGGTTGCTAATAACATTAAACATACACCAGCTGCTTTACTTGGATTCCAATCATCTTCATCATCAAGTTCTTCTTGTTTTGTTAATTTTTGTAATAATATTGGTACAATAAATTGTAATGCACCTTTTGCATAATGTCGTGATACACGTGTTGGTGGTCGTCCAGCTTCAGTTGCTTCATTTGCTTCAATTGCTAAATCCACTTCTTCATCACTAACATTTGACCAAAATTCAATACCTTGTAATGCTACAGCATCATTATCACTTTTCATTGCTTCTAATGTTATTGGAAATAATGCTTGTCCCATATATGGTTCCATAAATTGATAATATAATGACATTATTTTAACTAAACATTGTAATGCAGCAACTTTAATTTGTGTATCTTGTGATTGTGTTGCTTCACATACAACTTCCATTATAAAATTACGTTCGGTTGCTTTTTCGAAATTAGCTTTTGTAAATTCTAATGAATTTAATAATGCTTGTGTTGCTGCAAAACGTACGTGATTACTTGGTTCTGTACTACGCATACCATGTATAATTGCTGTTAATATATCGTTTGATTGTGTTACTAATACATCAGAATCAATTTCTTGACATATATAACCAATAGCTTCTAATGTTGCTTCTTTCTGCATTTCAGTTGAGTTCGGTTGGACAACATTATTAACAAGTGTTGTTATTAAATCAGGCCATTGTCGATGTGGTAATTCAGTTACAGCAATATAAGCAACACATTGGGCTGCTGATGATGGTCGATTCGTTTCTGTGCCTAATGCACCAACCACCTAAAATAGTTCATCGTTAAAATAAACAAATTATATTATCTTTCATTTCAATTTAATGAAATCAAATTGTTATTAATTTATAAATATCATTTCATAACATTGGGCATAATTAAATTTACCTAAAATGAGTAAAAAACAACTTTCTCACCAATGAAATATGATATTAATAATCCTAGGATCGTTGGACAAGTAAATAGTTTTTCAGGGATTATAAATTATAATACAAGGACATTACTATTATATTTCCATATTTTAGGGCAAAATAAATATCAATAAAATCAATCTGGAACTTAAATAAGATTTACGAGCTTTTTTGGGTATGAATTAATAAAATTTGCATTCAACTTTAGTCTGTATACATTATATTCAATTCATTTCAATTTACCAAAATTTGAATCTTATAGTTCATTGAGAATTTGATAAAATAACTCTTGTTTTAGAGAATATTATGATTTCTGAAACCCAGTTAAATATATCCAATGTGTAACTGATGTTCCCTACATAATTGCTGGAATAATCGAGAAATATTTCTATCAATTTTAAAAGAATTGGAGATAAACGAAAAAACCTCAATATTAGAAATATCTGACCTATTTCAAATTTTTTAAAACCGCAACATCGTCAGAAATCATCGTTTTTTTTATGAAGTACACGATTCGAATTTTACTTAAGAGGTCCCTGTAAATCCATCGGTCATCAAATAATCGATGTTATTATAAGAACTACAACTATTTAAATAAAATAAGCGGTATAAAGGCATGATAGCAAATATAATAACTAAACTACCGTATATAACCATATATTTAAGAAATTGTGGTCAGATAAAATTATAAAAATAAAACATCGTTGTTGTAAATTAGCTGATTAGACAATTATAATAAATATCTTCATCAATAATTGCTTTAGTTTTAATCACTCTTATTATTATAGTGTGAAATAGTAGTGCAACCCAGACGTTTTCAATCCTTATTATTAACAATTGGATTTAAATTCAGACTTAATGGGGTTAGTGAATAAAATCCAAAGAAGCCCAAAAGATTTCAATTAGAGATTCTATCAATAAAGGAACAAACATACATAAAGAACTATTTCCTACTCCCTACAAGTTGTCTCTTATCATAATGGGGTTCATTACTATATAAACATCTATTATGCAAGAATTAAACTGAGCGATTATAGAAAAACCTATTGTAAATTGTTAACGATAAATTATTCTTTGTTAAAAATTACAAGACAATGTCAGGGAACAAAAATTTCGGTATTTTCAAGTAGCAAAAATAACTAAAAAACGATACTTTATCAACTACAAACCACGTTTAAAAATCGACCTTTTAAACCCAACCAACGAACTAATAAAAATATAAAACATGAACTCATCATACATTAATAAAACTGATTTTTACTGATTATCTGTACATTTTTAAGGAAAAATATGTACATCAGGCCACATCCTACGTTTTCCTTTCACCTCGACTTTATTTATAACAAATGTTTTCCTATTAGATAGTACTAAATGCATATCAAAATAAGTCTATTTATAACTATAAATAATTAGTTAGAACTCATATTATTATTTATCATTATTTAGTAAATATTGCAATACTTGCTGTATTGTTGGTTGTATAACCATCTAATTTACACCTAGACAAATAGGCAAAATCTACTTACATTCTTTTTGATATAAGTTCGTATTTCTTCCGATGCTGATAGCCATCGTTGCTGACATATTGCCTTAATGTTTGGATCTTTTGATGTTAATTGATTTTTCAATTGTAATCCAGCTGCCATACGAGCAACCGGACTATTACTACCATGTCGTAAAATATCTGATAATGTTTTCATAAATTGATAAATATTCGCATGAGCTGCTTGTTCCAGAAATGTTGAAGCCTGTTCCAATTCATTTTTATCTGCAAAGAGAATTAGAAGAAACTTAAATGATGGGAACGATAATAATTCTAATTAGTTGATTCATCATTTGCGTAAACACAAAAAATGAGAGCAAAAAAAATCAACATGTCCGCCGTCATTACTACAATTTTGAGGTTAGATAATGGAATTTTAATAATTGAGAAGACTATTATCTAATAGATTTCCTCATTAATAATAGTGTGAGATTCACACTTTTGGTAATGTTAATAAAATTATAGTTGAATTAAGAAGATGAGCGAATTAATTGAGGAAAATTTCCAACAACTTGTAGTCCTTCAGTTGACTCAAATAATTTGTCGATGATCCTTTTTCCAATCAAAATCTAATCATATTCATGGAGTTTCGTTAATTTAAATACGTTTGATGACAATGTCAATGTTAGTAGGGCAATTAGCAGAAAGTGTCGATATTCACCTGGTGAAACGGTCTTTTCAAGCACTTGAATTAACTGTAATGTTTCTTGATGCATTTTCGTTTCAAATTTCTTCGATTAGCTCCAATAAAATTCCAGAATATCGTTCAGATTTGCCTTCAAACACTCGTCTCCAATGATCGTAAATTTCACTTTTTATTTTCTAATAAAATCTTACAAGATCAACCGGCTAACACCACATGTAAGATAATTGAAATAAAACCAGACGGGAAGAACGCAATTCCTACGCCATTGACGTTTTAATTGCTTCAATATCGAATTTTATTGAAAATTAATCACAAAATTGTTAAGTTCTATAAAATATATCAATAAATGCAAATAAACTAACTGGATTATTATGAATTTGCGGTTTTATAGATTAAAATAGATGAGAAATATTGCTAAATATCGGTACTATTTTTCGTTGCGGAAACAGGATGACCGTTACAGTAATCACAGTTGCCAAATTTTTCAAATCTATTCCATTACTTTGTATAAATTATACTAGATGTCAGTAATTCAAATGGATAAATTCATAAAATAAAGTTATAGTATTATTTAAAAAATTATTAGTCTATTGTATTTGCAATTTAAATTTTAAAGTACAATTTTTTGTATTGTATCGGAAATTATGTGAAAATTATCGAAAATTATTTGGATTAAATTTTAAAGTTATGCAACACAAATTACACATGTGTATAAAAAAAACAATTGTCTACCTTTGAAAGAGGCTATATTTAAAAAATTGGTGATTATTTTTTCGATATAGTTAATTGTAAATGATAATTTATTCCATATACGATTTGTTTGATTTTCAACTAATAAAAATTATGACTATTTTGAATACTAAATATCAACTTATACAGCTTTCTAATAATTAGCCACAAATGTGTATTTTAATTCAACTGATAACCAACAGATGGCAATGTACGCCTTATTTTTTAATTTCAATTACAAATAAATGCATCCAATTATTTCTTTATTTCAATTATTTAGGCGTTCAATTACATTTACAAAAGATTTGTTGAACACTTCCATTAAAATTTCAACTTAAATAGATGGAAATAGTTCATGAACATCAGACGTCCTGTTAAAGCGAGTTTTACGTTACTACAGCACGAAATGGAACTCCAAAATTTGTTCTTATTGGAGCTTCCAAAGTGTTGAATTTGTAGATATTTGCAAACGTAATCTGTTAGCTTTTTCAAATATTTAATTTATCTGTTCTTGCTGATGTATTTCTAATAAAATATCCAAATTAAATACAAACAATTAACACCAATTTCATTCCTAATATTTGAAAGATTTTACAAATATTTACAACTATTTACTGTTTTTCTATATCCACAAGGCATAGATGTTGAGATAAAATGTGCATCAGTTTAAGCTACTGTTTTATTATAATAAACTGCCTTATCATGGTTAATAGGCATGAAATAGGATGTGTTATCTGATTCAAAATCATAATTAGCTTTTTTATTAATTATTTCTCTCTAGAGAAACTAAGGTAGATAGTTTTAGAATTACATATTCTTTATGTAGATGTCATCGATGTTATTAAATAATATTGCTCGTAAGCCTAAAGGTATTCTTCAGGTGGTGCTAATTAAACGGTTGTTAAAGTCGGTAGTACTAATAGATAAACATCTACAGATACTATCTGCACAGTCTTTAAATAGCTATAACTTTAGCTTTTGAATAAGAAAAATGATAAATACAATAGAAACTATAAACGCATTTAAAATGTTGTGACTGTTGTAAATTTCGAAAAATTCTATTACTCAATTATTTTTACAACAGTAATGGCAAATAAAATATGTCAATATCAAGCCTGTAATGAAGTTTCTAGAATATTTCAACTATTTTGGAATTGGAAGAATTATTATACTACTTCTTCTGATTAAAACACTTAATGCTAAATATGTAGAAAATCCAGCAGTTTGAATTTATAATCATTGCAAGCATCGTTGAAATGACACAGAAATATTACTGTAAATCGTGTGAATAAAAGAATTAGAGGTGTTAGTTAGTTCTAATTGTCTATCTATTGCCTACTTAAAGCTACTCCATTGGAATGAGTTGATCTATTTCGCTATTGTTACTTCTGAAACAAAGTTTTCCCTGTTTCGATATCGTTAAACCGATAGGAAAGTGTACATATCTTTGTTTATACTATAAATACTAGAATTCTGAAGATTAAACAAAGGAAATACTTCAAATATTACGGTTACTTTGCATTAAATCGAATGAATCGCTTAAAATATGTCCTCTATGCTGTTGCTAGTTGTATCAATGTATTTTATTTAAAATAGCTGTTGTCTTTAGATAAGTTCTGAAAATTTCACCATTTAATTGTGCAAGTTGAACTTGTATGGAAATTCTATTTAGAAATCGAATTTCTATTTAATTTTCTCTAAATAAACTGTATTATTAGAGAAAATTAGTTAGTTAAATTGTAGATTTGGTGTTGAAAATGCATCCGTACTAGCCTTCTCAACATTTCCCATCTACTATAGTATTAACGATATTTTAAAATGTTCCAATGCATATGATTAATGTTTAAATAATTACAATAATGCATCGTAGTTGTCTTGTACGTCATATTTATAAGACATTTCGTGGCTTCGTGAACTTGCTGGAAGGCTTTCCATATAGACATGATTACCAAGAATCGATCATGCTTGAATATCCTAATTTGATAAAATAACCTTTATAAGACTCATCTATTATCTTGATGATTTATTAAAAGATTTGCAGGTAAATTTATATACATATAAGTTTAAAGAATATTGTAACTTTATCCACTATTAATTTGTATTGTTTTAAATTTGATATTCAAGAATAAAGATAAATCAAATAGTTAATGTAGGATATGTTGAACGTACTGTTCCATATAAATAACGTATTTATAATTACATTACACCGTAACATAGTAAACAAGTGTCTTTGTAGATCGAAAAGATTTATGTTTGTATAGAAGGCAAACAGGCATACAATAATTTAATCTACAACAGACATAGGTGATCTTTTATCATTGCTAACTTTATATTCGAATAACAAAATCTGTATACAATCAACCAATTCATCTATACAGGATATTAAAAGAGACATTCTGCCGTTTCGATAACTTTAAATAAATGATGACAATATACAAATTTATAATAAGTAAAAGTAGCACTTGGTGGATTTCCCTATAATTCGTCGACTTGCAATAAGAAACTGGCTTACAAGTCAAATTATTTTATCATAGTATATGCTAAAATAATTTGTACTGGAATCACTTTTTATCGAGACAATAAAGAATATCAAGTTGGACATTTTGAGTTACGCGCTTTTCGAAATAGAGGTTGGTATTATAGTATTTCTAAATTTCCCTAAATTTTCTAACCTAACAATTGCAAATTTTGATTAATGTCATTCTTAATTTGTGCCTTTATTGAGTGCAGTTAAGTTTGAAGAATTTTTGTTGAAGAATTTATTTGTTCAAGTAAGTATTTATTTTTTTAATTTTTGATTATTAAAATAAACTATTTTAAATGAAAAATTCGAAATAACTTCAAAAACGAATTAATAAGAATAAAGTTACTCAAAATATAGAAGTTTTGAGGCTAGAAATCTTAGTGAATATTAAAATATTTATTTCATCACTAATATCGTAATATCATTTTATTTACAAGCCAGTTTCTTACGCTCAGTCGTTCAGTATACAGTTCGTTTTACGATTACCAAAGAAATTCCGAAACGAAAAATGAAAATTTCGCAATTGTCCAGATTTAACATCTTTGGGCAAGGTAATGAGTAATATTCCTCTTTTATATTATTCATAAAATAATGTAATAATGTTATAGTAAATATAGGACCCCACATGGGGAGAAAGGACCGATTACTGGTTATTCTCTTCATATAATAAACATTGAATTTCAATTCAATTTATTTATAAATGCAAGAATACGCCGAGATTAAAAGTAATAAATTTACAGTGGGTGACGTAGAAATATTAAATGCGCCAACTCATTACCGTTAACTATTGTAAGCAACAATAATAATAACAATCGTAACAACAACAAATATTTGTAGTTTTCGAAATTGTCAACTTTTAACAAAATCGTTCGATGAAATTGATAGAAAAATCATTGATAAAGCCTCTTTGTATACAGACAACAAACGTCTTATTCTTGTTCGTCTTCATTTATTTAACATTCACAAATTTTGCAATTGGAAAACGTGTATCTTGTTTGTCATTGTGCGTTGTCAGAAACCGTTAAAAAAAAGATGAGTTTTTTGTTGTAATAAATTTTTAAATAATCATTTATCAAGACCTATATTGTTTAATCGTAAAAATTAAAAATAACTTTCGCTATCGTAGACCCGGTAAATGATTAAATACAGTTACGTAAGATTAATGGAAAAAAGCGAATGATCAAGGTAGAGATGGATTTATGGTTGTAGGATAATTTATTTTTTTTCTTATTGTTGTTGTTTTTTTTTTTATTCTACCTATCATTTTGTAATGATTAACACATATTGAAATATTATGTATAACTGTTTAGTCGATATTGTGTTGGATTTACACGTGGCGAATTCGTCTTAGAATAAAGGTTAAGGTTACGAGATGGACCATTGCAAGTTGGAGATTACGATATTCGTGAGAAGTCTTTAAAATAATAGATAATAGTAGGAACGGAATGAAAAACATGTTGGTATATCGTTAAGTTAGTTTGAGTACAAAATCACGTAACAGTTTCCTTTGCTTAGATCTATTCAGATAAAAATCGACGAGAAACTATTCCATAAAAACTGTAAAGAATGCAACGTATTTCTTTTTGAATAAGAAAATTGTAATTATAGAGATAAGAGATGCATTGGAAGATGAATGGACCCCTATACGAAATAAGCTTTGGGGGAAGAAAAGGATAATCAAAGACTTTAACTGGGAATATTATTTTCAATATAAATATGCTTCAAGATTTTCCTCTGTAAGCTCGGAAACTGCCGTTTTTGATACTTTTTCATTTTCTGTGATATTTTTCAGAATTAGCGAGATATTGAGAAAGAGGTTTGAAACAAAGATATTAGTTTTAAACTATTCCATTTCTTGTTCGTGTATTGTATCCGAAACGTCACATTCTGTTAGGACGATGAGTCTATAATGAGGCGTATTGTAAAGTTGGATTTGATTTAAAGTAAGTATCAAGTGATGGATGTCATGCTATAATCTTTAACAATGTGAGTTGAGATCAATTTCAACTTTTTCTTCCTATGATTTCGAATTGTGAAATATTTTTCACGAGTGTAAGTTACGAAAATTGGTAGATCAAAGAGGAAATATTCGTATATTTTGTTGAAACTCGAATAGGGAATGAATCTGTTGATTATTCATTGAAACCTGATTGGTTTAATTCAATCTTTGATAGGAAATAAAGTGTTGAGAAATAGAAAAATATAACAATTTATGAGTTGTAGTTATCTTCACTTACATGTCGTTTATATTTGAAAAGATGGATCGTTTTAATAAAAATCATTGAAAAGTCGACTTTAAATTATGTTACGATAAAATCGAAATAAATTACCCACCGTAAACAATGACAGTAATTAAATTAATGTTGAGTTGAATAAACGCATCTAATGTCAAGTTAATGGTGTGTAAAATTAGGATACCACATTTAAAGCGGCATCATATCAAAAAGGAGTTTCTTGTCTGCTTATGCATACATGTGTATTTACATATGTGCATAGGTATGAAATATACACGTGTAGGTATGTGTGCGTGTAAACGTTATAAATTAAATTCATTTGTAGGACTTGTACGTAAAATAAGCAAATATCTATGAAATACAACTATCCATATCTATCTATAACTAGATGTTTAATAATATGGAGACATGTCCCAGACAAGCTACTAACAGCAGGAATGCAATTATTTAACGAAACAGCTGAAAGTTGGCTTAATTCGTGCGCATCGTGAACATTTTTATTAGATTTTTTTCTTGTTGTTGCTGTTGTGTTTAGAGACTGCGAACAACAGCAGTAGTCGTAACAACGATAAAAAGACGAAAAAGAAGAACAAGAACGGCGATAACTTTACTCGTCGTCGTGTCTAGTTGAGCTAGGTCAGTGTAGAACAATTTATTTTGGCGTCTGTACCGAAACGATAAACGGAGGGTGAAAATGGATTAGAGCAGGTCGTTGGCACGTCGTATATACGCACACCAAACAGATGCCAAAAAGATTTCAGGGACGTGAACAGCACATATTTCTATAATAATGGAAATTCTGTTTCTCCAATTGTTGTTGTTGATTATTTTTAAACTTTTCCAATTATTAATCGGCGAAAAAAATTAATAATATTCAAATAATAAGTTAATAAATAATCAGGATAACGTATGTATAAATCCTGGACCTTGAGCATTATGCAGACACACCTTCTTCAACCAATAAATCCATTTAATTTGTGATCAAGTTGTGATTATGCCTACAAAACAAATTACAATAATTAATAATCATACAATAATTAAAATATTTACTTGATTTTTATAAAACAAAAATGTTAATTAAACAACAACTGGGAGAAGAATTTAAAAAACTAATTTCAATATTATTCTTATTCATTAACGATCAGTTTAATAATAACAGTTGTCTAATATTTCAATAATTAAAATCGATACGATTCGAAATTGAATGCGCTTATATAGTTATATAGGTACCTACCTATGTAGATAAGTATTCATATAAAGATTAGATTTATAAACGGTCGCCTTGTAAGGGGATACTTCTTTATTGTTCAGTTCTCACGTCCCACATAAATAATTGGCTTTTATCAATTTACTATCAAGGCATGTATAAAACGTTAAAAGAGCGTCTATGTCTGTTTGAGGAGAGCAAATTACATGTTTTTAATAAGACTTTTTTCCTCTCTTTGTCTATCTTAAGATTGAACACCGGCAATTATCTTACCCGCATGAGGAACAACAAGTACAAACAAATACGGAATGCTTTAACTTAACAAACAGTAACATAATACTATAAATTGTTGCCGTTTCATTTCTGTTACATACAAATTAGATTTTATTACAAAAAAATTACCTCAAAAGGATTATCTCTTTACTTATTTAACAACGATAAATCATAGTAACTTAATTTAGTTATTTCGATTTTCACACACTTAACTATCTAAATTAAGCTACCAATAATTAATCATTTAGTAAAGCAACAGTTTCCTGGAACTGTTTAAAAGTATTATTTGTAGAATTAATCAACTCCAATAGGGAAGGATTAGCGAATTTTCAGGGCATTCCGTTGGGGGAAACTCGAAATTTTTGCCAATTAATAAATTTTATCAAATTCATAAAGCAGGCATTAACCCAGACTAATTGTCAGTTTTATTTTTGTTAATTTTCCATAGTCACTGATCGATGCCAAGGCGACTAATTCAATCACACTTATTGATTGACTGGCGACGACATCCTCTTTTTCAATTTACATAATTTACAATTCAAAGGGTCATTAATTGAGAAAATTGTCTTCGATTTATAATCAGTTTAAGTGAACGTTGAAAATGCAGAAAATTACAATAACAGGCTAAACTCGTATTTGGTGGAGCAAATAAGAAGACGGCGACGACGGATAATAAAGAAAAATAAGAGTTCAAGTGAAATGGTCTATAATTAAAATGTGAAAAATTGTTGTGGCATCCGTTTCTTCTGCGGTATTTCTATTTTTCCGATTACAATACAACAATCAACCTATCTGTACATCTATCGTAGATCTATTTTCGTACCAACAAACAGACAATTCTGTTGTTGCATTTATTTCATTCTTCAGTTTTTGTAAACTTTTTCGTTTTGTACCGCATCAAGATAATTTCGTTTATGGATGGATGGCGGAAGTTACAATTCTAAATTGATTAACTAATCGAATTCTCTAATGTGCTAAAGATACATTTTATTGGACAACATAACAAGTAGAGCATAAGAGATTCTCAACGATGTTAAAGTTACTATATTTGTTGTTGTTGTCATCGTGTATTTTCATGATGTAAAACCGTCGGATTCTTGGCAACAATCTTCACAGGATACTTTATAAACGAATAAGAATAATGGTCAATGGTAAAGATTTATTTACATGATATTTTTTCCATGTTGGACTCGGTTCAGATTATCATAAATTTCTTCTTCGGTTCGTTTTCACTTTCCAGATATTTTTCGTATTGAATCACCACAATATTCAACGTATTGGTGATGCTATTTAAGTTGTCATTTCGAAAGTTATACGATCGAAAATTGAATAAAAATCGTGTTGTAAATTGAGATTTATTACCTATTTTGGTAGTTTATTTGGGGAATATTCATCATTTTAATATTTTATACAAACTATTGACTATTTTGATTTAATCCTAATCTTCTAGAGAAAAATCTTCATGTAATAAATACATAATAGTTTACATATTTGGAAGTATTTCGTCAACAATTTTCTTCTCTAATTGAACCATTAAAATCGATTTGTATAAGGTAGCGCTAATTAAAAAAATTATAGACTTTAAATCGATCGTAACATTTTTAATCAAAACGGATTAAAATTTATTCCGTAAAATTTTTTAATCTAACTATCAATTAAAACAACCTAGATTAAAGCAATCTTCCAGTTTCCCTCGTTTCATTAACATTTCAATCGAATAATCAGTAGACGAATCGACAGATAAACATACAACTGTTATCAATCTAACACTTATAATTAGATCCACATTGTAATTATCAATTAATCATCTGTTTTTTTTTTGTGTTTTAGGATTTACAAACCGGTAGCAGTGCTGGTTTCTTGTTTTATTTTCAATTCAACCAAACAATCTAAAATTTAATTTCTTGTTATTTAAATTTAATTCGTGATTTATTGATAATTGAATTCTTAATTTTCAGGCATCAATCCATCGATCAATCACATATTTGTTGACATGCGGTTTGCGGCTGTCGGTTAAATAAAAACATTGGGGAACTGATGGTCGAAAAAAAGGAGTAGAAACCTCAACTATCAATATTCGTAGTAAATAATAGAATTTGCGTGATTTTCTCGTCGATATTATGTGGTTTGCTGGTCAATCAACAATACACCAATTAAATTATTGAACAAATCAAACACGCAATCTATTCCTTTCAACTAGTTCATGTTTAATTTCGTGTTTTTTCCGAGATATTAAATCTTGAAAGTGGGAAATTGGTTTTTTTTAAATAGTTGCGAGCACGTGTAAATTAATTTAATCGGGTTTTTTATTCTTCGTTTTCGATGATTTATTGTCGAATTTTTATCGTTGACAGAATTGGTCCAAATGATATTGAGAAATCATTGTAGATGTGGCGTGATTGAGAGAATCGATGGAAATTTTCAACGATTTCGTAAATATGTGGGGTTTTTCTAATGTTGTGTGTAGGTTAAAAATTGTGTGCACCGCCTCTTTAACGTGACAATCCAAGTGAAACGGACCTCATCTATCAAGGCGGTGCTTTGATTAAGACCATCCCTCTTTATATAAAATTCTCACTTTCACCTCTACCTGTACATACATACTTTATAGATATATCAGTAAAGTATGTAAGGATAAAGAATTGAAAGAAATACGCCGCTAATAGTTCTCTTATTATTTATCGAATTACGGGATTGTTTCTGTATTAGAGTTGAAAATATGCTGATTTTTTTAGAATAAATAAATAAATTTATGATAGTAGGAAATGTAATTAGGTTTCAATTGAACAATTCTCCCATAGGAATTCTCTGTTGTGAGAGAGTAAAGATCTATCGGCTTGTTCTTTAGTGAAATAGTTGAGATGTCTATTGTATTGTTTTAACGAATAAGATTTAAAAGAGGCAAAAAACCACAAGACAAATGGCAATGAAATGTTTATAATATAGTGGAGGACCGATGGGTGCTTTCACGTTGTTTCACCAACAATAAATAACACGAGATAAAGAGATCGGTTGGATCGTGGCTTTAAAAGAATTCCACACAAAGAATTACTTATTAAAGTAAATGTATTATAAGGCTTTATTTATAGTTATTTCGATGATATTATTGTTTCATTGCAAAATATTTATACTTACATACTATAATAATAATAGAAAAATAATAATAATAAACAGAATGATTGTGGTAATTGATGGTCTATTAGAAAATATATATAACTTTCATTCCTATTACAATATTGGTATTCCTATAATACGACACGATCAAGTAGTAATTTTAAATCAATGCCTGATTCAATTATTTGATAAAAGTTAATGTTGTTGTTATTTTACAGTGCCTATATTATGTAATAGAATCGATTTTGTGTGATTGGTATTGTTTGAATATCAATGAGGATTTTTCGATCAAGGATCGGCTATAGGGCGGCTCTTCCTATTCATCTCCATATCAATTTTATTCAATATCGAAACCAATCTAATGTTCTACAACAGTTATTCGTAAAGGGTTTTCTAACCGGAGGGATGGGCGTTAAACGTTCGACAACTTTCAGTTTATCATTAGCATTGCTTAATTTTCGTCGATTCTAATGAAGCTATTCGCACACTTGCCTATTTAATATTCATAGCTTGTTGAGCAATTTAATTAGGAGAAATATTTGACTTTATAGTCTTTATAGTCAATTATTGATTCATTGAAATTGAGAAATTTGATATTTTATTGTAATTATGTAAGCTTAAAGTTGTCTAGAGACACGAATAAATCATAAACATTTCAGGTCTCTCCCGTATCGAAAACCGAGGGAATTTTTAACTTCAATTACAGAGCTTCGAGGTAAGAAAAGGCAAAACATTATTTTCACTTCTAAAAGTTAGTTACTATTCGTTTTGTGTTGTTTATTTCGAATTATCCTGACATCAACAATCTAAAAGACTCATTAATCTTCAAGAGTGTTGACAAATTATAAAGTTAATTTAGTAAATTGAGCTAATTATTTCTAAAAGTTTACAACTTTAACAACTTTATCAGTTAACATGTGGAAAAATTTGCTATCATAGAATGTTTTATTGTAAAAAAGATTATTTACAACTGATAATTGCATAATTTTTTCAAATAATCTATTAATAATTTATTAATCAGTTTAATTTGTTAAAATTTCGCCACACTAGAGAGCTTTTTTTACAATTTTACAATTCGGTTCAAATCAGGGATTAATGATCCTTTCGATTCGTATTTCTAATCTCTTCAGAGAACACATCTACCGAGTTGTTCTACAATGAAAAATTGTACCGTAATGGCATTCATTACAGATTCCTGTTCCATAATAACTAAACCAACCAATCATAGCTGTTGTATTTTATTTGATTACCATGTCTACATATCTAATTTGACATCAAACAGTTTGTACAAAAGAAGAACGATCGTAAAGAAAAGTCGTATCGTAAACATCATTCTTGTATACTAAATAGACATAATTTTAGTCCCATTGCTATAATTCATTGGATAAGATATTCAATGATAAGATTTAAGATCGTGAAATGAAATTGTTACAGTCGGATTGACTTGTTCAGAAACTACTAAATATTAAAGAGCGGAAACGTAAATTGAATCAGTATCTTCTGATTTGATTTAAGCTAATAGGAGTAAAAATCATGACCAAATACCAGTCTTTTTACCTTCTTAACAACTCAGTAGAAAATTGTCCTGTAAAAATACTAAAAAAATCTTACTTTATTGGTATTATAACTTTACTCAAAACTACAAAATGCTACTGAATATTTTTTAAGCCATAAACTGGGGATTATCTTAACAACTTTACTTCTTCATTCTTATCTTCATGTAGTGTAAACAACTTGTTTATTGTGGCGAATAAAATGATATTAGAGACATTAAATTTTTGCCTACATCTCTGATTGTATCCTATAAAATTTACAATATTTAATCGCATTAATGTTAATATGAGAATATTTTTGTAACTAAACGGAAATCGTATTTAAACAACATAATAAAAATCTTTACGTCCACTCTAATTGCAATCGAAAGTCTCCAACAACGTAGAATTAAATTAATTATTTTAGAGAATTGTGAAATTGCCAAAAGTCTTAATTAGTATTAAAGACCAAACAAGACTTCATTAATGATTGCTATTTATTGATAATAATAAAATTTTATTATTGCCCTTTATTTTAATTGTGTCGCAACTGTTATTTTTTTATATATTAATGCGACAGTTAATAGACATCTTTTAATATTTCCACTAAGCTAAGAAACAACAGACGTTTTAATTATCTTGAACCTGTAGGAGGGGCAGAATTGAATATTTAATAAGATTAGCGATAAATTCTATTATTTCAAATATAAACTTTCACATTAAAAGCATTACAGAATTCAGAAATTTCATCATATTTGTATAGGAAATATTTTTTTTTTTAAATGGGGAACAATTTAGTTTGTTTATTGGTATTATTTAAACGGCCATAGTGGGAATTATTTATGCATATTCTTGATTTATACATGTGCATGCTTAATTGATTTATTATTGAACATTTATAGAGGTGGGTTCCTTTGATTCGTTGCTTTATTATTGTTGTTATTGTCTCTATTATTGAATATACAATAACACCTGTACCCCCTAAAGAGTACTTTATTCAAACATTACTAGATATAAAGGCGGTTTTTTTTTGTAAAATAAACAATTAAGGTATTTATTAATTATTTATTGCATGTATCATTTAAGTTGTCACATAAATAGTAGAATTCTTTCTTCAAGGATAGTAATTATCTAATTAGAGGCGTCTGTTATTTGTGTTGTACCTTTGAGTTGATTATTATGGAATTTTTGTATTCGTCGATTTTTCTTCTGTCATATGTTGGTAATTATTAAATGTAGATATGTCCTTGCTTAGTCAATCAATACATATCCTTATCGCGATTTTATTATTCTAATTGAGTGACTGAAGGGCACTCTTACTGGATTCTAAATTGCAATATGATAAATACACTCTACATTCTACAACTTTGTTATATCATTATCTATAAACAAATCCCCTCAATAATATTCTGTAGTTTTGATTAACATAGACAGCACTATAATTTATTAGCGTTAACTTCTTCACTTACAGGTGGACAGAGAGATAATCAATTAGTTACGCTAGTGTTGTCTTTGAAATTAATGTCCACATTTTTCGAAATTAATGAATAGTATCGAGAACCGTTAATCAACTAGAAGATTGAAGAAATTTTCTAATTTTTATTTCTATTTACTATACAATTTCCTGTAATCAGTAATCGCGTAATAAAGGACGATTTAAATACAATTATTGATCGGTTTTAGATACACGTCAAGCTTTATATACGATTATATTGTCACCTAATATTATCCCATCAATCATACAATGCATAATAATAATTATTATTCAATAAATCATCAACTTATCCAAGATTATTATCACTTTATTCGTACAAGTGAAAGAGAGCCTTCAATCGCTATGCGATAATCTCCAATATCCTTTTAGACATAAATCACCGAAATGGTACAAGACAATTAAAAAAATAAGAAACTAGATTTTAATTCCGACATCACGATCTGATTTCTGTGAAATGGCTTATAAAAGGAACTTTTCTGTCTGACTGATAAAACAGGTTTTCCTGTTTGTTTAACGTTAAAACGGTCTATTTTTCTTGACGTTTTCAAGAATACAGTAGTGGGACTTTCACCGAAATCCAATGTTGTATTATTAATACTATGGACCAGAAAAAGTGATTTATCGGTTTCAGTGAAATCGTTAAAAGTCCACATATATTTTCATCTTGTTGTTGTTTAAAGTGAAAAATAATTGAAAACTTTCTATCTAAATCAATTTGTATTTTATCAAGTCCAAAAACGATGACAATTAAATCCTCTAATTGCTACAATAATCCGATAATTGAATCGAAGTTCATTAGGAGTTGCCCAATTGTTTTTCTTAAAAGTATTTATTAATATCACACATTACATAAATCTCCGTATTTGGTGATTTCAATAGTCAATGAGGCGACAAACTCGACTTTCTTACACCATTAATCGTGTGTTAACCGGGAAAAATATTCTTGAGAGGTCGTAAGGTCGAGGAGTATCAATTTTAGGCTTTAGGCGCGTGATTGTGTTGCTTTGATAAACCACTTTAACAAAATAAAAACAACAAACTTGAAAGACAAAATAAAGAAAAACACGGAGCCTTGTACTCAAATCTATACACACGTCTTTCGATTCCATGTTTCTTCGATTTTTCTGCATAATTGCCCGAGTAATTTCCAAGATTATAGAAGGCTTTTCTAGCGTGTTTGAATTATGTATAAACAAAATACCTGCAGTTATTATTAATAGGTTAGAATTTCGATTAAAAAATTACGTTTATAAATAGAAATGTTTAAATCTTGTCGATCTTGTAAGGATACTTATTAGCAAATTATGGAAAATATCAACAAAATCGAGGAACTATTAACTGTTTAATATTCTGTAGACAAAATTAGACTGTAAATTTATTGTAATGTATTTTTTCTGTTAATGTTAACACTTGGAAAAGAACAAAAATATGTTTATTCAAAACAATTTTATTTTCATCTTGAAAACTTCTGACATCTTTTGCTTAGGTGAGAGATTTATGTCGTAATTTTAATAAGATAATGTACAGCAATCCTGTGTGATTATGGACTAGAAATGCGGTTTCTTGTATTATGTAAATAAAGGCACGACTTCAGCTCTTACAGATTTTCTTTTCTAACGAATCTACTGAAAAGTTTCCTTTGTACACACATCACTTGCGCAATAAAATTTCAGTTATGTTAGAATTTTTAAAATTATTGCCGATAATTTTCAAGCATGATGGCCAAGATAAACTCCACTATTCAAGACGGTCAATTTGCTTGTTAGAGAACATCAGTGGTAGATTTGTTGAAATTCCTATTTTCTACCCAATTAATTTAACTGATTGTAGCCGTGCACAATGGTGTATGTTTTTCTAGATTGTTGTTGCTGTTTGTTGTGTATTTTAATTAAAATCGTGATGTTTGGAGAAAGCGTTCGGGATTTTTTCGAATTTACACCGGAATCGTAGCAAAACTCCAGGGGGAAATTCTATTGTTTTCTATATTCACAATTGTTATGTAATTCGATAGTTTCAAACGACATTTAAAATGCAATATTGTATTTGAGATTGATCTATTGATAGTTTGTAGGTATATTAATTATTCGTAAATTAAATTTAAAATAATCGTTCAAATGATCCACTTATCGAGTGGTAAGAATGTCGATTTTAATTCTAAAATATTACGCAACAGAAGTTAAGTATCGTTTTTTTGATCGTCAGAAAATACACACAAAAATAAATCAGAATGTCAAATTAATATGAAATTAGTCCAAACAGAAAAATTATGATAAATTATCATTATTATATGTTATTATCTCATCAATTTCGTCATTATTAGTTTAATGAAGTTCTTTTAATAAACGAAAAATTAGCCTGAAATTAATAGAAACATAAAGTGTAATTTCCGACAACACTTGAGGCGAGATTTTCGAAAATTTCCCATCAACATTTCTAAATAATTTAACAAATTCTACGTTTCCTGATATTGTTTTTCAAAAATTGTGTAATTTTACCGATTTATTATGTCTTGTAACTTTAGACATTTCCGGTTTGTTTCTTTTTTTCGGAGATTAATTCTTTTGCGTGTTCTACAATTAGACTCGAATTACCACTACTAGGATTGTTGTTAGTAACGTTTCAAACTGTGCGTAAACGATCCATTATAGGATTGATAATGATCGTAATTGTTAATTAAAAGGTGGGATCATAAAATAAATTAACCACATATTGATACTGTTACTATAAATTGCTATACATTGCTACCTAAAAGTTGAATATAATCTTTTCACAACTATATCCAATTACTGGATCATTTACTTGTAATATCGTAATGAACTTCATTATGATACAGTTTAACTTATCGTAATAGAGGTGTAATGACGCATAATGAATAAAATCTTTAAATTTTTGTCAACTTAACCAATTGAGCTTTGAATTATAGCGAAAAATCTTTTCATATTTTTGTCTATAACTTGGCGAATATTACCGATTTTCCAATGATTCGATGATTTCAAGTTATACTTGTTTCCGAGTCTTTTTCTGTTATAACACTTCCGTAGCATGTCGAATGGTTATATTTAAAAATGATCGTTGTCTATTTATAATTTGTCAAAAATCCATCATCACCTTGTCAATTTCAGTTTGTTATGGCTTTCTTTTATTCATATCCATTTACAATTTTAATAGTCTACATTTATAAAAACATGGGCAATAAAATTGTAGTTATAATAAACCACTTTAGATCGATGATTATCGTGAAAGAATCGTAAAAAAGTGACACCAACACTAAATCAATTGTGCATATCCATACTTACGGTTGTATAGGTAACAGTAATTTATGCCATTTTTCTTTGGTATGTTAATTATTTTTAATTAATTTCAAGTGTACTGACGGCATAAATCAAAGTTTTTAATTACATTCAACATACATACATTATTGTCGGTAAATTACTTCTGGCACAATTGTGTTGTCTGTTACTCTTTCTTGTTTTTTATCTTATTTCTCTCCTCCTGTCTATCTTTTCTTGTTAACGTATGTACGTATAAGAATTGTTGAATACAATCAAGCCTTCTACACAACAAGTAAGCATACTGATACTTGTATGTACTTATACCTCTCTTATTTGCGCAACTTTGGCGTCTGTTTTGTCACGAATTCATGATCATATAAGCTTATAATACCACAGCACAGCTCACATAGCATTCCACACGTTCATAATTCCTAGATTCAATTGCTTGTCTTACTGTCCAGTCTTTAACATTTGTGTTATTTATTGAGCTTTTGCTTGGTAAAATATCGTTTCCTTATCGGCACAACATCATATGGGAAGAAATCGTCGTTGTTGTTGCTATTATTATTATTATTATCGCTGCTGTTGCTGTTACTTCTACTCTACCATATAGCCATAATCATTCATTCATTTCGTTTTCTTCTACGCTTAAAGACAACTAGTTTTCTAGCTAATGACGAAAAAACTGTATATAACGAACTCTTGAACAATACGGTGTTATTTATCAATGGTTAAAACAAAAACTGGATAGACTGGTGTATAGAGAGATTGTGAATTGAAAAGCTTCGAAAGACAGAAAGCTCTTGTTTCGTTCGGAATAATTAATCGATAAATTCTATCAATTTATTATTTAGAGATCGATGATGTGAGTTTCTGTCACACAAGCGAAGCTATTTTCTTTGTAATCGTACAGTGAAAATAGGAAATGTTTTAAATAATTGATAGTCATTAATCAACAATACGAATCTTTTTCGCTTTCAAACACTGATTGGGGGCGTTTAAATTTCCATCGACGAACAAAACGATTGAAAGTTTTTCCTACTGACGTCCTAACTGACGATTTAAACATACATTTCCTAATAGAATGGTATTAGATAATAACACGTCAAATTAAATCTTTAATAATTATTATTGTTTATTATACATATGGGTATGCATGTATGTTCGTATGAATAGGCAAATTGTTAAATAATTTAATGATTTTTGTTGCAGAAAATCAATAATTAGTATAAATTAATTTAAATAAGTGATTAAATTTTAACGATTCGCACAATTGATGACTTTCTATATTTAGAATACATGAATAATCAAACAGACGACAAAAGCTATATTTCAATAGATGATTAAGGATTAAGTGAAACTTTTTACAGACGAAAATACTATAAATAATAAGTAGCGTACATTAATAGGATATTAGCAAATTAATTTGAATTTATTATAATTTTTTGTTCAATTAAATCAGTTATGTATAATATGGGATATTATTATTATTATTAAAATTATAATAGCAAGGACAAATTTACCGTTATCGGTATATTATAATCATCTATGAATTTTTCTTGTTTTCTTCTAGAGAGATTACACTTTCGTCTACTCTACTTTTATAGAGTTCCCCCCAATTTCAGTCGTCTCAATAATTATAAATATTGTCATAATTGAATTTATTGTAATTTGTTCGAATGTAGGTACGCTATAAAATATGAATGTAATACAATTTTGTGAAAGTCACTAGTCATATTTTATTAAAAATCAGCATGATAAACGTGTGTGTCCACCTGTGCGTATTTAATTGAGGAAATCGCAATACGAAAGAATCTCCCCGCATACATATAATTATGGGATTTTCGAAAATACAAAGACTACCATTGTATAATTTTACAATTTGGTAGACACAGTTCGATGTATTTCTGTGTACGTATGAGTGTGAATATTCTAAATAAATTGTAGACGAAAATAGGTGCGAAATCTGTCCAATTCTACTGTTTCTAACAAACTAACAATGTTTTAGTTTAATTTGAGAAAACTAGGAAATTAATTATCGTACAACATATACATGTAGGTATGTATGTAAATCTGACTATATGCAAACTGGTGCACCTGTGCTCTTAATTTTCAAAATGGTTTTTATTTTGATTTATTATTACAAGCTTGGTAATTTTATGAAAAGGAAAACAGACACAATTTAAGAGAGTAGCTAGACATAAAATGAATACTAAGAATCGTTTAACGAATCGCGACAGAAAACGTAAATATTTTGGCGTGTTTTACGGAATTCCACCAGACGACCTCTTTAACTATAATCCATTTATATTGAATCAAAGCGAATAAAAAATTTACTCTAAATTCATTTAAAAGGACAAGGCAAATCGGAAAAAATCCTTTTAAATCGTTCCTATTATCGAATCTTTTATTGATACACGTACAAATGTATGCCCACGGCTTCGAAACCATTAACAGCTAATTTGATTTATGAATGTTTTAAATGATAAGACATAATTGTAGCTAAGTGCTTTTTTATTTTAATTGGAATTGATCAGGAAGTCATCTCCGGGACGTACAACACAATTCCACCTCATAATTGGCCACGTCTTTGATCGTCTTTTACTCATTTTTTCCTTGATTAGTTTGAAATACAAACGAGTATGGACAAAACTACAACACTAATTATAAATGTAATAATCGTACACCTCTGTTTACAATTATACGAAATATAGTCCCATATAAAATGAGTTGAATGTCTTCCACTAGTGCAAAAACTTTTCGAATCGTTTAATCGAAAATTCCATCATTCTTGCTAATTATAAGCCTGCTAGGTAATAGCGGATTCGTTCTACCTGAAGCCGTAATTTAATTACATTTCGTTTTAGTTGTTCTGAAGTGTTATATTATTCATTATTTACGTCTATTCTAAAAGTAATTCTAAGTATGTATTGAAAATGATAAATGGAACTTATTCAGTGTATCCACCTTCTTATAGGCGCTTATTATAAATATAAATCTTGAGCTGGCAAATAGATTCTTGTTTCTAATTTACTTCTTGGTGTCAATTCAGTTACTGTGGAATTATTTTTAAAATTCTATCAATTTCTGTTTGTCCGCAATTGGAAATCTTCAACTACTGTAAATTCTAGTATTGGTCCCCTGTGAAATCCGGTAGCACTCGTTCGCCTCAGGCTTTTCTTTTATTTATACGCCTACTATCCGACAAGTGCTAAAGAATTTGTTTAGAGTTACCGGTTATCTTAATTTCTTCATAACTGATCGTTTGGTAAATTTATTGAAAGATCCAATGGTTTTCTCTTCGAATAATTCCTCTTTAATCGAATTGATGTTATCTAATTGTTGTTGTTCTTTTACAGTAAGTTAGTCAAAACGGATTTAACTCATTGTAGTTTATAGTTTATGTATTTGCCATCAAAAGAACCAATACACATACAGATAAATCTCCAAGTTGTGACTTAATTAAAGATGATGATAGGACGGGTTTCAATCAATGGTCCACATTTCCTATAATAAAACTGTTATTCATCAATTTTCTTTTGTTAGAAGACTCATCTTTGATGAGTTTATTGGCAATTAAAATCGAAATGATTCTAGGAAAAGATCGATGCATATTTTTCTGTTTTAAGATTGTTGACCTGTACGTGCATGTGTTTATTGTTAACCAATTGTTCCAATATGCAGATAGTCTTATTGTTGCATAAAACTTTTCCATGCATCTTCTCAGAGGACAAGCTTGCAAAACACTTGTTATGGGCAATTAGCAAACGGATTTGACAGGACAACCGAGGTCCCAATGATCACGTTTTCGTTGTACTAATCTGAATCTGTAAGTCGACAACATTGGTTTATTTAAATTCATCATGTATATGTGAACAAGCCAAGTTTTTACCCTTTATTTATCGATTTCAACAGAACAAAGAGTTTCATTATTTTCAAAAATTGTTGTCCTTCAATTAATAAACGTAATGGACCGGAAAAATCATGATTATTCGAAAATAATAATTACAGCTGTCAACAGATTTAAAACGTCTGTCTATCATTGACAACAATTACAGTAATAAATAGAAAAGAATGCACCTTCTATATTGATGAACAATAAGAGGGTAGTGTAATTATATGGTTATTGAGGAGAACAGAAACAATTTGGCAATCAATAGTTAATGGTAATTTCAGTTTCATCGTAATGAATAGTTTCAAATTGATTGGCACCTATACACATATACCTAATTGCCTTGAGATTAGAGGTCGTTCGGATTTTTGTTTTCAATAAAACAAGACAACAACAACAAAAAATAACACGCGTCAATTGCCAATCTCTTATCAATCAAATTAGAGCAACATATCCGTATTAATATCAAAGCAATTAAAACAAAAACAAATTAATTATCAGATTGTGGATTTATTGAGTTTAACGCTCGGACATTAGGGCACCTGCTGTGATGAAATTGAGCCGTTTTCCTGATAACAATCTTTACAGGTTTTGTTCTCTTTATTATTAGTGATTATTGACCTCTAACAAATCTAACCCTGTCAAGATTTTGTTAGATAATAATAGTATTAGAGATTACTCAATTGTTTTCATGAAATGAATGATTAGTTGGAGATTTCATAATTTTCTTCAATTCGTTACAGTTTAATTCGATTTTTAGATTTTATGATTTAAATTATTTGCTACTTTTACGACGTTTAAATGTTTTATTACCATAGAAGTATATGGAAACGGTATTTTTGTTCGTATTTAAAAAAAATACGATAATAATAATAGCGTATTACACATATCTACATATATTTATTTAGTATGTTGTATGTGTGAATAAAGTGAGTTAAATTGTTGGTGATTTTTTTGTGTGTTGTTTTATAAAAGAAAACGATACAAGGATAAAGTCCTTAGATATCTCAACAGATCTGTCGGCATACAACTGGCCAATAATTATCTAGTAACGGATGGTTAAGTGTAGGTCGTTGTAATTACATAAATAAGTGAACTGTTAAATTCCAGATCGGCTAAGATTCGTGTATGCGAGGACCTTGAATGTGCAAGATATTATGCGTTTTATTAAAAGTAAGAGGACTACTAGGTACAAATACACACACTATTCTACCATTATTCAGTAATATAATCGTTGATAGAGGATTGTAACGGAACTAGGATGCTCTATTATAGTCTAGCCTCCAGTTCTCCGATATCTCTTGACCCTGGTCACTCAAACATTTAAAAGATTAATGTTAGTTATTATTAACTATTGCAAATACAAATTACAATCACCATCGGCTATACATTATGGCCGGGGTATGAAGCAACCTACACATGAAATTTGCATGGAGTCTTCAACGAACGACTAAGACGTAAAACCGGCCGTGGATCGATTATGTAATCGTTTTAATATCGAAACAACAACGATAGAAAAATGTTTGGAACATCTTTTAAATCATAAAGAATACAAGATCCGCCCAACTAGTGTATTAAAATGCCACACCTTGTGATGATTTGCTCTACATCTACCATCTCGTCGATTTATTATTAAATTTCTTTTCTTTGTAGATTTTATAAAAAGCGAATGACAGCTCTGACCGCCCTACAATACGATAACAATAGATTAATAATGCACATCCTAGTTTGGATGATCGTAGAACAGAAAACTGGGGGATTTCACTTGATCGAAACGAATAGAAGAAATACCGGAAATTCTCCAAACACGATGCTTATTTTTATTATTCGTTGTTCAAGTTGTGTTGTGGAGGTGTGGAAGAGTACGCCACGCGATGCCTCCAATACAGGACAATCACTATGATTATCCACGGCTTTATCCACGGCACGGACACGTTGATTTTGTTTGTCTTCTATTGCACAATACGATTATTGCTATTGTTCAATAGACAGTAAAACGATTTCTAATAATTTATAAGTCAGACAGAATGATGTAGCATTATTGTCACTGTATGGAATGTTTGTGGGAAAATGGGGATTAATAAGATTGGCGTCTTTGATTTTTTTTTGTTGCAAAATACAGTAGTTTATGTTTATAATGGACGCGATTATATCGAAATTTTCAATCAATGATTAACAGTTATATGGCGTGATTCATTAAATCCAACTAGGCTGCTTAATTTCACATATTTGGGCATTCTGCAATAACGAAAGCAAAAATGTTTCAAAATCTGAACTTGAAGCAACTTAAAAGCCTCAAAAATCGTCCTTCAGAGCTAAAGTTTGTTCGTAACTGGATGAACATTGAAGATTAATTGACTAGCATAAGAGTTTCTTTCAAATCACACAACTTAGTATTTTTTACAATAAAGTGGCAAAATTTATTTGAAAAACTGGTGGCCTAAACATTCGAAAATTTCCCCGATAGAAATATTAACAATTAAAATATCCAATTCGAAAGAATCTAATAATTGTTTCCGGTAGTTCAACAACAAAATTTGATAACAATGGGCAATCTAACGGATAAAATATACAGAATTTTTGCCTCTGACAGCATTTTATACTATTTCGGAAAGAGTAAACTTTTTTGTTGTTTACTAATATTAAAACTGAATTGGCTTTCGCTTTTCATCTTAAAACCGCTTATAATAAGGTCGGTTAGTTTGAACTCTAGACTATAAACAATTTTGAAAACGTATACTGAACTGACGACTTTAACTAGAAGCATTATTTTATTTAACGGCCTAGCAATCTTATAAATTAAAAGAATATTAGTTAAAGTACAGTTATCTGGTGTTTTTTTTTGCAGTAAATTGTGTAATATGGCATCTTTAGAGGATTCTCCCATTATTTGCGTTAATTAAAACTTCAATAAATCCATTCATTATTATTTAAATATTGACGTAGAACTAATAGATGTAATTTTTCAACGACAATTTTAAACTCTATGTAGCATAGCAATAAATTTCATTGACAAGGTCAGACTATCTTGGGAGAATATTCAAAAAATTTTATATATTTTTACCTTGATTAAATAAACATATTTCCCGATGGCCTCAATAAATCAAAAAAAAACCTATATGATAATAATAAAAGACAACAAATTTCCATACATAATTGTCTACGTCTACTCAATCTACGATTTTTTTGCACAAAAATTTACAAATTACACCCATTTAATTGGATTCCATACATTCATAATATTCAATCTTCACCGTTAACATTGAATCATTTCTCAGACAAAAAATCTCTACCATTATTGTTTCCTTTTTCTCAATCTATTGAAAAATCATCTGCTTCAAATTTCATGTAATTATTGGGTGTTTCTATAATAGGGAGTGTAATAATAATAATAATAATAATAATAATAATAATATCTAATAATATGAAACACGTCTTTAAAGTATACGACTATTCATCTCTATCTGGGGTGTCAGCAAACGTGCGGTGACTCGTGAGCAAGGGGCAGATCAGGAAGTGGTAGGTCGCGACCTCACCAATATCTCTCTCTTTGTGGTGAGAATTGGCGCGCCCGCAATTCGATGAAATTTTTCTAAGCCGGCCCTTTTATTTATAGAAAGCTCTACAAGTGAAATATTGTTGTGAACTCGATAAATATTCATGTAGCGAAAGGATAAGTTGTCTTTAAATAAGAATAAATTTTTTAATTTCAAGCTAAATAATAAAATCATTGTAGGTGTTACGGTGATGATGATGATGATGATGAATAATTGTGAAACTGTACATTATTTTTTGCTAGATTTACATATGACAGTTGATTTGGTAGTCAATCTACATAAATTCGAAATTTGTAATCTGAGAAATCCTAATTGGTGTAACTGCCGATTAATTCAAGGATCTCAATAAATACATCGTTCTTATGTTAGTGTGAATCTGATAGAAATCGTTGACAAATATATAAAAATCACGTAATTCAAATAGATTTATGATATAGGTTTGTATGTATGACTGTATTTAAATTAGATAAGATGCAATCATAATCGTCGGCCTCCATAAAATTCTGTTAGAAACAAGTTTTAATTAAGCCATCTCTTCTTTTTACACAGATTTTTTAAAATGAATTTCTACAATGTAATCATCTCTATGGTAAAAAGTGCCACCAAGTGAAAGGATTCGATTTGTGGAGGAGATATTCCATAATCCTCCTTCTCCTCACCAAACCAAATCGAACAGGGGGGCGATATATGGCAGGTCAAAGGTTGTTAAAGTGCCACACCCACGAGAGTTAAATGCTCTCAACACTTGACTGAAACTAGGAAACGAATCATCCTCTAATGAAATTTGTAAAAATTCTTGTACAACATTGTAATTTCAAATGTGGATTGTCATAAGTTGGACGTCTTGGAAGAATTAATTTTATATCTTTGAATTTTGCATGTCGTCTAAAACCTGTCTTGTACAATTAATTTTAAGTTTTTATCGTAATAGAACAGCAAACAACAAATATGTGTGTATTTAAATACAATTTCTGTGATGCATGTGGTCGTAGTTGGAAAGATAACAATGATTGATTAAAGAGCCAGTGTGTTTGACTTCCTCTCTCTAACTATCGGTCAAACTTGAAACAATCTAATGTGTTGAGTGTGTTTGTTTAGTAAGCTACCTGATGTTGGTGATACACAGACCACCATAGTTGATAATGATGAAAAAATATTAATAAACTCTGTTAATGATGTCTAAATTTCATCAACAACTCTTATTATTGATGATTCTCATCAGTATTTGATCGATGATTGAAATCGAAATTACATGGATATTTGATTAAATTTACTTTTAAAATATAAGTAATAGGTTGTGTTAGTTTATTCGTACATTTGCCTTCTTAAATTTATGGTGAATTTCAAACAGCTCGAGGTGCTATATTATTACTATAAGTATATGTAGAAAAAAAGGCATGTAGTTACTTATTGCTATTTAAAAATTCATCATAAATCTTGTACATTGTCGGCTATTTTTAAGTTATTCTATCGAAATTTCGAATTGCTGATAGTTTGTATCATGAATTATTAATTAAATATACAACAGATAAAGGAATATTTCTAAAACAATCATCAACAAATATGAAGATACTGTCGTCTTGTCTTTTTTTCTGTTTAAACCACTACAATTTTATTCACAGGATTGTCAAGGTAACAATAACAATAACAACATGAAAAAAGACCTCCACTTCCTCTTATTCTGCATGAATAATTAAATTCGCCAAAAAATTTCACTTATTCATGAGAGACTCTTCTTATTTTACATGTTTTACGTTCTACTCCATTGAAATCTTTACAAATCGAATTAAAACACACAAAAAAAAACGTGAACAAAGGAATTTCGATTAGATTTTAGGTGAAGGTCCTGATGTATCTCCGATTCTCCAATACATACATCAAAATCAGACTAGAACCTTTACATTTCAAGGTAACCCAAAAAGAAAGAATTCGTTTAGTCATCTTCAGGATATTCCGTTAGAATAAGATCGTGTGCTATATTGGAAAAATCATCAATCATTCCGGTTAAGAGTCAAGAAATCAAGGGCTCCATTCTCAACAGTTAGACAGCTAGTAGAATTCTACAATTGTAATTGTTATTATTGTTGGGAAAAGCCGTAATCTGGAGCCTTGAAACTGCCATTTGAAGCAATAGAAATGTATCATCTCGATCAATGAATCACACTAGTTTCATATACTTACATGCATGTTTATTAATAATAACAGATCCGGTATTGCGTAGAGCTTATAATTTTCCTTCTATAAATTGTAAAAAAGGCTATGCCCAATAATAATAATAATAATAATAGTAAATTCAAGACACGTTCTATCCAATTAATTAGAAGTTGATTTGTTCCTTTTTGGAAAAACTTGAAGAAATATGAAACTTCCAACTATCGTAAATTTGTATTTTCAAAGATTATGATATCCATCTTTAAGAATATTATTAGCTGGTTATTCACAAAGCAACTAATATTCTAATAAATGGCCATTATGCAAATTTAATTGGGGAAAGAGGAGCTTTATTTTTGCCGTTTTGTTAAACTAAAGACAGATTTGTTCCGACATACAGACAAGGTATTCCGAATAGAAACATAGGAAATTATAATATTTGTAATCTTCTAGTAGAATTACCTTTATTGTATCGCTTTCCATAATTTAGCGCGGATAACATCTCCATTTTACCAGGTTTAATTTGTAGAAGAAGGCGCGGCATTTATAGACAGGATACCTTGAGGTTGTGAGTAACAGCACAATATTGCATGTTAGTTGCGAATTCGATTTTTTCCACTTCGTCCCTCTTCATCGGCAACGATTTTGAAACGATGCCGTTTAATCTCGTGCTGAACGTGACTTTATATGTGCGCGCGGCATAGATCTGAAAAAGTAGAAGAGAACTTCAGCGTGTGTGTGCGAGAGAAACTTATAGACATACCTAATTCATCTCTTTCAAATCTCGATAAAAATACAATTGAGCTTCCTCTATTTAATAAGCGATTTGCATAGATATTTGTAACATTAATTATACAGTCAACAATTGAAATTTGTATTCAATTAAATCGACGTGTTTGGATTTTGAAAAATATCTAAAGCGCACACGCACGCCAACTTGCAATTGCTTTTTAATTATTATCGTATTAACATCTTCTCTGACGACCGGTTCGCCACCGGCTAATTAACAAGAAATAATGAACGTCCTTTATAAACAAACGAAAAAATCTGATTCAAGGTATCCTTACAGGAATCACCTTGTCATTTTTGTTTTTAATACCCAATTTTCGAAATTGTCCTTCGTCTATTTGTTTATTTTATTTTTCCACTCTACATCGACTAGAAAAGCCGTCTATTTCCTGGCAATATTGGGAAATTTCCGCCTCAGACAAATTTCAACATAATTAGATTTCATTGTCAATTTTTCTCATAAATAAGTAAATAAACGAATAGGTAGGTAGGTACGTGTGTCTGATATTATCCAATCAATTCCTTTTATGAATTATTTTCTCTGTTAATTTAAAGCTTTGCAACCGGTAATTGAAAATTATTCCAACATATAACATCACCATAAATACACACACGTACCTAGGTATATACAAACATGGTTAGCTTTTAGTTAATTATATCGACAGTTCAAAGTGCCATTTATCATTGACTTTATTGGAAGATTACTGTTCATTTTATAAATTCTTTCCCCTGTCCGTCCGTCTCTGTTCCTACTTTGATCAAATTGCCTCATATTTCATTACAATAATCGATAGGTAACGTTCGTTTTTTTTCTAGTTTAGAAGGCTAAAATAACCTTGCAGATTCTTCTATGAAGATTTTTCAATGTTAATCAAAGTTGAACTTTTCAAATAATTGAATAATTAGAGATAAGTATAGTTTTAGAAACTACACCAAGAGATTATTGATTAAATACTATTTTCATACAAAATATATTTTTATTGTCCATTTGAAATCCTGTCACGTATGATAATGGCAATATTAAAATGACCAGCCTACTAATTAAGTTGTCATTGCTATGGAGAGACAATCATTTCATCAACAACAGTTAAAATAACTGTAATAAATAAATTACAGGTTATCTTATTTTTATTATTATACGGATTTTAAATTAATACAGGAAGCATCGTTAAATTTTTGTTTTAAAAGAAAGTATATGGCCATAATGGTAATAATAATAATGATAGTGATGGCTAAAATGACCATGAGAACAACAAATCGTGAAAATCAATAATCTTTATGTTCTTATTATAAATGGATAATTATAGAAAACACTTTATAAATCGTTTACTATACAATAAAATTTACATTTAATAACATTCCTTATCGAAGCTCGACAAATAGTAGAAACGCATTTATTTATATTTATGTATTTTTTTTCAAATAATTTAAAACAATCATTTAGAGCATCTTCAAGTAAAACAACTGACCTTTATTGTTTGATTGAATATTAAGAGATTAAGAATACACATTAAAAACTAATTTAACTAAATTAATCTCATATACAATAAGTTCTTGTAGAAATTCAAGATTGTTTGCATATCAAATTAAAATAATGCAACGATTAGTGCTGGAATTGACAGTCGATAAAATTATCTAACAACAATAAAGGTCAGACATTTTACAATAAATCTACATCGATTTTCAATCGCTAAAGGCAATCGAATGAAGACATCCGTTCGGGAATATTGGAACATTTTCTTATTAGAAATACACAATTAATTTTGGTATTTTATGAAGATTTATTCGTTCGCTTTCAAAACAGTGAAGATGAGTGATATTATTAATCTTGTCTTGTGTCTATTTTTAGCTTGATTAATCGGACTTGATATTTGTCAAAATCCGTAAATAACTCAATGACATTTGGCAAGGACTAGAAATTGGAAAAATATAAATTAATCGAGAAATAAAGCGGGGAAATACATGGTGAGAAACTAGAAAATTGAGAGGAGACTTTTCAAAATAATGCAAATAAACTGATACTCCAGTCTTGCCCCCTAGAATCTTCTTGAGTAGATGCTTTTCTATTAGAGTATCAGACTCTGAAGGTGGCTGTTTTCACCTGTATCATAAATAACCATGTTCGGTATTCAGATTATGACAAATATATCAAAACGTGTTATCAGACAACATATCTACCTTTATGGGTGGGTCATTTTATTGTCCAATATACCCGTTTATATATTCATCATTACTGTATAATTTTGTAATTTTTTATTGTATACACATCCCTCACACAATTCCATTGATGTCTATCTATCTATCTATCTGAATCATAATGATCGATATATTTCAACTTTCACCAAATTTTGACATATATTAGGGACTATTCAAGGAAAATTCAACAATTTAAATGAAAATCATTTATACAACGCAACTATGTTAATGATTAGTTAGTTAAGAAGAGAATGATCACCTTTTCTAGATTCGTATTCTATTACGTAATTTTCGTGATTCTGATTTTTTTCCTTCTTCTACAAGCCAATTTTAACACATACATATTGCATTTAAAGCAAATATAATCTGATTGTAATGATTTATTTATTCATTTATTTATTGAATAATAGCTGTAAGCATAGAATTTTTCGTGATTTATTCAAGAACATAAGCAAATACACCCTTATAAATAATAACGTAATTGTAGATCAATTTACACGTATTAATTTAAAATTATAAAAAGATTATGATTAACAAATTACAGTTGAATACGTGAGAATATTCAATAATTTATCATGTCAGATTCAATGATAAATAATGCTCTATTGTTGTATTAAAACCGATTTTTTTCACGTTTTTCTAACAAATGAAATCTTGACATGTTGTGTCAATGTTTCATTATTAACATAAATACAAAACTGAGATTTCGTGTATACAGGCGATTGAAGAAGAAGAAGAAAAAAAACCAATTTGCATCAGAAATATCTTAATAATGGTGTCATTTTTTTAATGTTACCTAATTTATTTCGATGGTTGTATATTTAATTAATGAAATTTATGCGTATAAATCATCAAAAATACTTACTGGTTTGCGATTGATAGGTGAATTGTTTCCAATTTTCTTTCGTTTTTTTTAAAGAATAAAACAATATGCATTTGTAATTACCTAATTGTAAATTTCTTGATTTTGCTGTCTTTTAAATAACTGTTGATTATAAGCATAATCATTATTACCTTATCACCACTAGGATATTATAGCAACAGGATACATTAAAGAAGTGGTTTTTACCATAAATGGTATTTTATTTACAACTATAACCATATAATTACAATAATAATAATAATGTTGATAAATACAATGGTTATAATACTATCAAACTAATTGTCTACATAACATACCTATTTCTATTTTTTCTTTCTTTATTGTTTTGCATAAGGGGGAATATAAGAGATTTTCATATATGGCAGGCCACCATGCAAGATAATAACGTAATAATACACTGTTTTGAATTGATTTAACTTAAGACGACATAACACAGAAAACGGCTTATTATATTAGAGAGAGATTTTTGCTTTTTCTAACATAAATGCAAAATAATAACATAAATACTAGACAATGGAGACAGACAACTTTCATGAGAGATGTCCGTGTGTGTGGTCGTGAATGAACTACTACAACTATTGCAACTGAGATTTTCCATATCTTTTAAATCCACCATACAGTTAAATGAGTTTCAATAAAACTACATATTTATTTCAGTAATAATCATTGAGTTTATACGATTTTTTTGTAGATGGAATTGAGGAGGAAAAACGAACTTGAAGTCTGGTTATTCAATTTTGAAATTTCAACAATTTTTTCTCCTCTATAATGTCAAAGATTAGATATAAATATGTAAATTGACCATTAATTCGCTTTTATTGTATCTTATTTCCATATTTCACCCAATTATAACTATCAATATTACGTTAATTTAACACCTACTGTTTCTAATTGTCCGGTTTTTTGTATCTTCTTAATTCCTTACCTTTCTCTTCTACTGCACGAGGGTGTTTTATTGGTTGATCGTTAATTCTTTTCAATCTACATATATTTAAAATTATCTAATAAATTTCTGCAGCTAATACTAGCATTGAATTTTTCCGGTCCGTTTCTATGTATTGACAATGGCAACTAATCAAATAATAGCAATAACTTTCAAAAATAACGTAAAACTGTTTTTTTTTCTCTGTCTCTTTCACACTTTCTGTTTTAGCCTGTCTAAGACGAAACAAATCACAATAAATACGTCCCTTTCTCTTGCAGATTCATCAACTGTTGTTATTAACCGAATGTTTTTTTTCTTTTGAATAGCAGTAATTGCCAATATTATTACATGTTCTTTACGGCGGCTTTGAAACAAGAAATTAAATGCCTGTAATTTGAGTAATTTTCAAAAATGAACTTGGTAATTACACGATCTGTATTTTATCTTGTTTCTGCTTTTCTATTAGTAAAGTTATGAAGTTTAATACATAGTGTGTATAATATTTCTCAGTGATTTTTGAATTCAATTAAATCAGAATTATTTGAGCAATAATCTAGACTTGAGTTAGACTTAATTTTACGTCAATTCATCTAATTGTCGTCTAAAAAACTCGTTTACCGGTCTTGGATATGACAAAAGTAAAGATTATAGTTTATTAACGTAAAGCAGTTGAACAGCTTTTTCAGTGTGATGAAGGCAAAAATCATCAGACAAATAGACTCTTCAACTCTATGATAGTGATTAAGATAAAGTGGACGAACATTTATAAAGATACTACACAGGAAATATCAGAAAGTTTCAATTATTGGTTCAACATGTGTGAAATGTTGACATAAGAATGTACGATATAAAAGAGACCGACTCAACTTCTATTCGCGTTTCTCCCATTATGGTACTTACACCAATTCTATAATTTAAAATAGAATTATCGGGTGTTGACTATTAATGGAATTTATCTAAATAATGACTACTGTTTCTGGAAATTTCAATAAAGATTTGTTCGTAGATAAGATGATAGTTTGATAAACTTTAGAATAATGTTTAACAATACCAAATAATGAATTTGTTTGTTCTATTTATGAAAATTTACGACTATATTTATTATCAAATAGCCGTATTCAATGCAAGTTGTTATATTTATTGTGCAATAATTTTTGAATTTTCACTCAATAATCAACAATTAATCTTAAATTAACGCTAAATCAAACGAGCTCCACTTTGGTCTCTAATATTAAAGCTTTAATAGTAAAAGTAAACTTTCAATATTGACAGTTTATGTAAAAAAGAACAAGAATTATTTCTAGACATTAATGAGTGAATGAAATTCATGAAGTCTATAAAATTATAAAACTATAAAAATACAATCAGAAAGATAAAAATAGCATGTTCTAGTACTCTAACTCGTAACTGCTACCAGTTATCCTTATCTGGATAGTTTTATTTTAATTTTACTGTTAATTAAATCTGTGTTCATCTTTAATTAATGATTGTAGTTAAGTTACACTATGTAAATTGCAGCATCACTAGAATGGGGGCATAGTTTTTTTTGTTGATACATTTTATATTGAATGAAGAGATACAAGAAATCGTTGTGCACGATACTTAATTAACAACTAACAAAAGAATCACATGTATACAAGACTGACCAATGAACATGGAAATAGCGCTTTTCTTCTCAACAAGCATAAAAAAACATAGAAGCTTACATTTAGATTATCTTTACTTTTAAAATTAATTTTAAAAGTATCGATATTAACGAAAAGAGAAATTTAATGTAGATACAATGCGAAAATTTTCAGTGGAACACACTGTAAAGGAACAGTGTAGATCAGTAGTAGTACCCAGCGGCACTTCTACTTCCACCAGTGATTTTTCATTTAGGAGTGTCAAAAAATTAATAAAATAAAATGTGATACAAGCAGAATGGCTATAATTATTGAGACAGTTTGTTTCAGTTGCTATCGTGTTAATTATGGGTTTTATTGATGAATAAAATGTATGTAAAAGTATCGAAGAAGAGTTTGATGTATCACAAGGAAACCACGATATGTTGTTTTCCATAAAAATTCAAAGAATTTGTCCTTTATTCTGTATTTGAAAGGCGAAATAATCTAAATTTTGAGTAGATAGCTGAAAGTAATCAACGTAGAAAATAAAAAGTAACTTATGTATTAAAATAAATGTAAAATAGGCAAATTTAAGGCAGTTGAACTTTGAAATTGTTAGATAAGTGAAATTTAACAGCTATTAGTTGTTTATTAAATTGATGTATTGTAGATTGTCAAAGTAGTACCCGTATCATATGGAACAATTGGCACCCTAACAATTCTAATTGATGATTTCTGATTAAATTGATAGCAATAAACCCGGAATTGTATCGGTATAATTAATAATTCTAGAGATATTTGAACTTTTTCAGGGTATCTATTCGAAAATTAATACAGGAAGTATCAAATGAAAGTTTAATTTCTATTATAACTGGTAATCATTTAGAGAACTTGACTATTGTTACCATTTTTCACACACATACAAATTTTCGAGATATATCTTGAAATCATGAAAAAACAACCTACGGCCACTTTTCATCAATAATTCTATAAATTTCAGATTTTATCGTATTATTTATGATTTGTAGTTTCACCGACTGATTATTACCAACAACAATAACAAGAAAATTTCACCTGTAGAAATTTCAGTCTATCATCAACTAAATCTGTAAATTTATCTAAAAGTTGGGTCATTAGATTTGGTAATTTCTCAAAAATAACCAGATCATATGTTGTTATTTGTTTTCGTTTTCTTTTCGTCTTAATATAATTACTAGTTGATAAATATTTGATGAGGAAACGTCAAGAAATCTAACAATTATTATATGTAACATGAGAAATTTTGGAGGAAACCCAACAAAAAATTGTAGTTATTATTTGATTCGTGACAGATTGAAGATGGTTTTATAAGTTTCACATATTAGAAAATTACAAAAAAAAAGAGATACATTTTAAAGAAACAAACCAGAAATAAAAATACACGTTAATCAAGCCGATTATATGTTTTGCAAACGTTTAAAATTTATACTTATTGTTAAATAATTTAAAATTAACAATCTTACATTATTAAATTTAATTTATGTTGGCAATTTTGTTTAAGAATTATTACAAATTATGCAATTATTAATTATTTTTATTATACGTTCGCGTACTAAACGTTTTCATGGTGAACAAACACAAAAAAAATAGTGAAATTTTCTCGGGTTTTGTTGTTGTTATTTAACATACCTTACCTTTCACAGTACACATTGTGTTCAAAATAATAAGAATAACCATCAACAACGGTCAAATTGTTATAATAAATCATACAAGACTGACTTAATTACTAACTTTATAATTATTAGACGGTTACTACACTAAATAATAGATAATAGACGAAAAAAAGGATCGAATAAATATTCATGTAATTACTACATAACGGCTTTGATGTAAATGGTAAAATTGAATCTTTCTATTGTTGCTAATGATGATGATGATGATGATAATGATGAAGAAATAGTTTTAATTTTATTTTGAGAACAATTTATGCTTTTATATTTACGCACAATATAATCGTATTGAGTTGATGAAAGAGAAGAATTGCCATCTTTTTTTCTCGATAAAATTTCGTATATTTATTGAAATCACACACTTATAAGTTCAATATCAAATATATTAGGCATTCAGTAATGATTATAGTAGAAACATTTCTTGACTTTTAAACTACGAGGGGCGATTTGAATTTTACGCACCTAAAGATTAGCTTCTGTTTAGTTGTTTGTCGCAAGTTTAAAATCACAAATTTGTTCATTCTTATTTGTATTAATAAATTTTTTTGACAAATAATAAATCATTAAAATAGAAAAACTTACCTCTACAGATTATCCACAAATCCTTCGAAATATTGGAATAAAATAAAAAATCAGAAGAAAACAAGAATAACAATATGGCACTAATCAAATTTAGAATGTTAGGTTATGAATGTAGGCAACCAAAATCTAGGGAATTTGGTTGTGCCAACCCCTTTTTTATTTCGATAATTAAAAATATTAAATCATCATTAAATAAAAATAATTAACATATATAATTTTCACTTTATGCAATTTCATAGTCAATAAAAGTCGATATGTTAATAATTTGAGAATTTTGAATTTTAAGCTTACTCAAAAAAAGGTTGGTATTACCAAATTCCCTAACTGCAGTTGGTACCTAAATTTCTTAACCTAACAAAATAAAATTTGAATAGTGTTTCATGTTCGTGTATTTTTATGTTGTTGTTTCCAGTTTTTTTGAAGAATTTTTCAATTATTTGTACCGGTAAGTGTTTCTTTTTCCTATTTTTCTGATTTTTGATTAATGGTTTTGTTCGAGAAATTAATTTCTGAGACCTTTGATTTCGCGGCAAAAGAGGTTATCTTTGATAATTTTTCTGTTGTTTAATTACTTCAAAATATTATATTTCTTCTGGGATTTTTGGTAAAACAGTTTATAAATCCATAATATTTGCCTATAAATATACCAAAAACAAACAATAATCGAAATTGAAAATTTGAGGTTAGAAGTGTATGTAAACAATAGCGTAATATAAATGTTTAATTTACAACGATAAAACTGCAGGTTTATCAGTTAACTATCCTAAAATTTAAATCAATTCTCCTAATTCAAAAATTGAAGGAGTATCGAGTAAAATCTTATTTTTATAATTGAATATTCTATCAAATTTCCATCTAAAAAACGCTTAGGTATAAATGTTATTTGTTACTAATTCTACCTGAAAGTTATTAGAAATTAGCATAATTTCTGATAATTCTGATAATTAACTTGTTCTATAGAGCTCTATGGGTCGTCCCTCCCTCAACACACTATCTCTAACGTCAATCAACAGTAATAATAATAATAATAATAACGACAACAACAAGAATTATGTAATCAAATAAGCACGATGTGGATTTTACGTTTTATCATTTTCACATCGATATAAGCGTGAAGACAAAAACATATAATTTTCTATAGCTAGACATACATCCAACATACAGATTATCAATTTGTCTATGTGTAATTGTGAAATCTTCGATTTCCAATACAATTTAAATTAGCTACCGAATTTTTATTATTCTTGTTATTGTTTTTATTATTATTATTAATAGTTGATTGTAAAATGAAAACGTAAAGAAGAACTATTGTCCTATTGTCTATCCCATGATGTAGTCGGGGAAAGTTGAACCACCTACTCGATATGCCAACAAATATACAATGTAAAATAAATTTTATTACCTCCCTTCACACTATAATTAGGGAGTTTCCCGTTATTTATACGATTAACAATAAGAATTAAACATTATTTGGTCTTATACGAATTTCTTTATTTTGCAAAATAAGAAAACGAATTGATTGCTAAATTTTTAGTCTAATATTGCCTCAAGTATCATTTCATCACTTGCCAAATTTAAACTCTTCGATTAAAATATAATTGCTCTGTTCTTCTAGTGAAGATTTTTTTAAATTACAATTTGATTGGTGTTTTTTTTTTAGCTGATGTTCGTGTATATTAATCATCGTTTGATATGACTATGTGAGTTCAAAATGTCATTAGTTTTTTTTCTTGTAGTTTACCTGTGTGTGTGCATTCACTTTAATATTTTACGAAAACTTACATAAACAGTTTAAGATGATTGGTACATAAATTTAATTTGAACATTTGCTTAAATAAATGATTTCCTTATTATACAATTTCGAAAGATTCTATATATTCATAAACATATGTAGGTATATGTTTTATTTCGTATTAAAAATTACTTATTAGAAATTAACAGTTAATCCTGGGACTTGTATGAAAAAGAACAATCAATTAAAATATTTTCGTTAAGAATTGTTTCAACATTTTTATTGTTTTAAATTACGACAATAATAAAAAACAATCAACCGTTGATATTCTGACAGTAATTCGAACAGGGCGGGAGATTTGTGATAATTTGCGATAATTGAGCGACATTTCCTTCATACCATAGCCAGTTTTAAAAAGCTGATGGTTTTTCGTTAAACGCATTCACCTGTGTAAAGTCGGTCGATATAAAAAAATCGAACAACAACAACAGAAACAAAGTTGTTCTTTTTTCTCCTCTTGTTCGTTTTCCTTACACCAATCAATAAAACTTGATCGTTATCTCTTTTAAGTATCCATCTACCATGCTGGGTAGAGTTTTACATACATGATCATTACTTGGATCAATGCACGTATCTACCATATACACATACTTGCATAGACGTAGATAAATACCTTTAGAGTAGAGTTGGATCTATTGCTTTTGATGGTATCTAGAAATACAGTATAAGCACGATTATTCGACCAAATTTACGATCGAAAATTGTTGATTCGCATTTCAACGTTGAAATTCCTCTACACTGTCATCGAATAATTGGGAAAAATTCAACATTAAAAATAATTCAGCAGCTTATTTAAAAATTCTTTACTAGTAGATACAAAAACTGAACAATTTATATTGTAGAATCCGTTGCTGCCTGCTAGTCATCAAACTCGGTAAGGTTCACATAAATGGACAATAAATCTTTCTGTTGCTATAGATGATTATGACTGTGGTAAAAAAGAATTCCTGACTAGCTTCCTCTAGTAGTTATACAGTTCTATAGTCTAATCATCATGATTTTATGTGGAAAATAAAAATTTTTATTGGCCGATTTGACAGTCATAAAAATATTAACGACTCTACCAAATAAAAAATAAATGATTAGACAATGTTACTAATTTATAATCCAACCAATGACAGATTTTTAAACAAACCTAACCTTCTCTATTAACTCATTTCATTAAAACAGAAGCCAAAATTGAAGGTATTGTACGACGTTAAGGCTATCAACATTGTAAATGATGCTGAAATGACTATACTTTAATGTATTATAAATAAATAGTCCTTCTAAGTTTCAATGGGATATAATTTGAGTGTTTCGTTGCATATTTGACGAGTTTACAGTTTCTTTTGGAATTCTTTTCGAAACTGACTTGTTTTAATTGCATATGGGTAATATCTATTCACAATCTTTTTGATAACAGTGTATATCTAAATCCAAGTCTTCAATGTATGTGCGAATCCTGAAAGTGATAATAATATATCGACATGACTTGAGAATAATTGCCATTTTACAACTTGATTGATTCGTGAACGATACAATCTGGATTTATACGTTTTATACCATCTCAATAATAGCAGTTTCACGATTTCTTTATTTATAAATATTATTATAAAAATTTTATACATATCTATATGTATAAATATGTATGTTACATTGGACATATATCTACCCACATTGATATTAACATCATAATTGGTACGTAAAATTATGTAAATTCCTACGAAAATAAATAAATAAATAAATAAGAGTCTGTAATTAATCCCTTGGCCACAACAAAACAAATAAAAACACGCTTTTAATAAGTCTATTAACGACTCAACATAAAAAACCAATTAACCAACGACAAGCTTCTGAAATTTAAATTAACACCCGTTTTGTAACCTTGTTCAACAGTAATTTCCCCGAATTAATTTGACTATACATAAATCGGTATAGCTATACCAATAATAATAACAACAACAACAACAACAACAAAAACATAATTCATTTCTTATTTAAATAATTTTATATGAGCGAAACAGTACTTGATCTACCGTTGAAATCTCCAATTTTCAATGTAGAAATCGTAACAACGTTGAATTTATGTATTGTGGATGAATAAAGAGAAAAAAATACAGTTAATTGTCCCGAAAAATAAACCCGATATACTTTCAAGTGAGACGATAAATCCTGTAATTAATGCCGCGACAGCTCGGTCTCAAGGAAGAGTTTTATAGGCGAAAGGAAGAATTAAATAAAACACGATATGTATAGTTTTTAAATTTTTTTCACGTATTGCAATTACAAATGAAAGGAAAATTTCTCGATTTTCCAAATTTTATCGCACATACTGGAAGATTAATTATTTTATTAAAATTAAATTGATGGCACACGATTCATTTTTTTTTTCACACTCGAAGATGAGTTGTAGAAATTTCACAATAGTTTTTATACAGGCATTTAACTTTTTTTGTAGCTTTTATATTGAAAATTTGTTTGCGTGTGGTCAATTAACTTATCCATTTTAATTTTATTTATAATATTAATTAGTTTAGAGTGATTTGTTTCAACGGTTATCAACGACAAAAATCTTCATTTTTTAGCCTATGGGGATAGAACATTTATTTAAACATAAATATATTTTACAACAACTTCACACTTGCTCTAACAGTAATCACTTGTTAGGTTATTTTCTATAATATATGGTTAAAAAAATGACACTTTTAACACGACGTAAATTTAAACAATTTGAACTAATTCATTGATGAATTATTTACATTGCCATTAGAAAAAATTGTTGAATTTTTGATAAAATTCTATTGTAAAAATGGATTATTATGTGGAAATTTTGTAGAAGGACACATATTTCTAATCGATTTTTTTTATTGTTAATTTGTTTGTTTCTTATTAATTAAATAAACAAAATACTTTTGATCAAATAATTTCGTAATATTTAATTAGTGGGCAAAAAATTTACAGTAGAATTTTAAATTTAATTATTGTAATTATCCAAATCATCATCAAATCGATGTCTTCCTCTATTCGGCACAAATTCTACAAGGTATTCCATTTAGAATGCACCTAAAGGCTGCTAAGAACTTTCCAGAAATTTTATTTTTATTCAATAAAGAAATAGATAATCGATACATTTCATGGGACACCACATATGAGCATTTATTCACACATATCGTGCCAATAATTCGATGTAAATTAACAAGTAAATTATAATAGTTTTTTCCTCTGTTTTTAATAAAAGAAATTATACCATTTAATCAACTAAAAATAAGAATTCCGGTCATCCTATTTATATCTAACAGGAAGATTACAAGACAATCTTTTTAATTGAATCATTCAAAAAAGAAAGATCAACAAGAAAAAGTACCGATAATCTAGATTGAATTTAGATAAAATTTAAGCAATAATTAATAAGAACTGACGATAATACGTTTTTATAACAGTAATTTTAAAAGAGAAACTTTATTGTTGTATTTAAATATATTTGTTTGTGTGTATTGACGTGAAAAAGGGTGTGAAATTCGAAAAATATATGAATTTCACTGCAATTTTTCTTCTGTTAACACCTTCTGGCTACATATTCTCCTCATTTTATCTTAATTTATCATCGATCAAAACTTAATCGTCCTTAAATTGTCCTGATTTTTAATACATTCTGTTTTTTTTTTGAAATTTTATTTTAAACTGTTTAAAATTATTGTTGTTATGATAAAAATAACCCTTAAAATACACCTTTAGGTGTATTTTTTATGCACGTAATCGATTCGTAATTATTTTTATGATATACATCCATACATTCATGGAACATTATCAATGCATCGATAACTATAGGGAATGGTGAAATTATGTTGCAAATTTACTCACATAACTCTACTTGATTGGACAATATCAATATATTTTCATTCTTGTTTTTTGTATTGTAAGTAATTGTCAATGTAGTGGAACGAATCAATAATTTTCTGTATGGAATTGGAAAATTCCCATTCAATTTATATTGTTTGTTTCGAATTATTTTAGGAAATTTGAAGGCTTTTGAGTGATACACTTTAAAATTGAATTTTTTCAATGAGTCATAATATAATCGTGGGCATTGATATTACCATAATTAGTTTGTTCATAATCAATTATTGAATTATTTATGATTGCAGTTCGAAATTTTATTCGAAAATTATTACAATATTTACCTTCTTTTTTGTTCTATTCTAATTAGAATATAAATTAATTTATTATTCTTTTACATAACTTTAATGTTCTTTGATTGATCACAAAATATATGCACTTTTAATTAATTCCAGTTTGTCTAGAATTAATATTAGTGTAGGTATTGAAAAGAAGAAAATTTATGTCTTCATTGAATTTTTTAAAACAACGTACATCATTTTCATAGTATCTATATGTAGGTATATTTTAATTATATAGAATCTCTTTAGGCTATTGGTAATAATTTTAAAGTCTTGTTAGTAATGCCTAGATGATTGACACAACTAAGACAAACTAGCTATTAATAATGATGGTAATAGAAAAGAAAAACGATAAATTTCCAAGAAATTTCCACATTGATTAACTCAAATGGTGAACTATACAATAATTGGTCTAATAATATTATAAAGGAATTATTACGAGACAATCATTATAAAATACACATCGGTATGTCTTTTATCAAATAAATAATATAAAATCGGTATGCCTTTTAGTTAGATAGAAATCTTAGCTTAATTTACTATATTTAATACTTATTGAAGTATTTTTCAAAGGAAATTGTAATGATCAAGTATATTTTACAAAGAAATTGTAATCGTAAAAAGTTTCAGACATAGGTGAAATAATCGCAAATGTAACAAAGCGCTTTATTTAATTGTATGATTATTGAGAAATGACACGAGCCGGAAACTTTTAGATGTCTATTGTATGTATAGTGATCTAAATTGTATAATCGTTGAATTGGTATGTTGACTTTAGAATGATATAGGTGAGTGTATTTTTTGCATTTCAAAACTGATTGATTTATTCCAGCTTGTATTATTTCTACTACCGATCTCCTTAATATGAAGGATTCTATGTAGGCAGTATCCTGTTTGTAAATTTCATCGAATTTTTTTCACAAGTTTATTGTTTGTTTAGCGGGTTTTTTTTCTATGTTGTGTGTTACAATTTATTTGGGATGGTCCTATATTTAACATTGTCGGCACACCCTTTATTTGGGACCTTGTGACAATTCTAAACGGCAAGTATGTGTCAGGTCCTAGATATTATACATCACCCACACCCTTTTCTTATTCTTTTTTCTTTCTTTCTTTCTATATTATTTTATTATATTTATATTATTTATTTGTATTAGATACCTATTCTATATGCATATATGAATATGTGTATAATTCACCTACACTCCTCTAATACACATGTAATAAGTCTCGTATACCGATGATAATCGGTGAATGGCATTCGGACCCGTTCTTTTTTTCTTCTTCTATTTTTTCTTGTTATTTTAAATGAAAATTCCGAGTAAGGTCAACAAGGCCACCCGCGTTTATTTATATAAAATCAATCGGCTAATTTGCTCTATCTTGTATAAATACTAATAATAATAATATTGTAATAATCATTATTACTATTATTATTGCCTAGTAGGTATAGATAAAATTCAATTATTTATAGTATTAGCTAATGATTATAATGATATACTTCTTTTGTAATCATACAGTTGATCGAATAGAGTAAAAATTGTTTAAGTTGTTAGTAGGTAATAAATTTCATAATATTCAATCAGAAATCAATAATCAACTTTTGCTTTTAACAACAAGTCATTGATAAAGAAGTTTGCTGTTAATCTTTTTGGAAAATTTGCAAATTTTATTACACTTGAACCAAACCTATCCACAATAGAAATTGAAAATGAATAAATTGTAATTTTTATGGCTTTCCTACTGTGCTTTATTTACATAAAGCCTGCACACATTTGTAAGAAAGCTTTCTGCGTTTCTATTTTATCATAGAATCTTTGCTAATTGATTTATGACTTTTAAAACATGCGTGTATGTTATTTACATAAATTTACTTTTGAAATATTGTAATATTTAAATTAGGAGAAGATTTGGTGTCCCTAAAAAAGAAAATTGGCAATAATTTCTATATTTAATAAAGAGAATATTGAATATCCACTTTCTTAACTTCCATTACTAATTTTTTAAATTTGAAACGAAGCGAATTATTAATAAATCACCAATGTTTTATATCTTTGAAAATTTAACTACATAATCATAAAATATTGCACAATTTTTTGAATTCCTTTATTTATGACATTATAGAAATTTTACACGATTCAAACAAGTTCTTGCAACTTTCGTGAAAATAGACAGATACAAAGAACGAGAATTTTAGGAGGTGCAAGCTTTTATAAAAAAAATTGTAAATTTCTCACATTTACTTTTTTTTTGTTTAATTATCGCACAGTTGTTGTGGCTATTCTCGACTTTGAGTACAAACAAACAAATCCAGTATGGCTTATTATACGAACTCTAGTTTTTACATCATTGTAAATATAGCTGTGTTGATGACACCTATATGGGGATCTTGTTAAAAACAAGTTTAAAGGTGCAACTCTTAATTAAGAGCTTTCCACTATGGATAATCAAGTGTCTCAAAATAGACATTTTAAGATCATTTTCAAAGCTTTTAGATCAACATTATTGGTACGGGTAGGAAACCTCCAATAGTTTGATTACGGTACCCACTCACTATGTGAAAAAAAATTTCTTGGAAATTCCAATACTAAATTGTCAGTTTATAATTTAGGAAATTGTTTTAGAAAAAAACCGGTGTAATAGAATTACCCATTATTCATGATAATTGAATAATATGGTTGTATAAAAGGATCTAGTAGGAATGAGAGGAAAATTCGCATATCATTGGGGAATGTTGAGGAAATTTACAAAAATTATATCTCTTTATAATTTTTACTTCTCTAAAATAATTCATTGGTCTTTCAACAGGGTATTAGATGAATTCCTTTGAATTTTCATCACTTCCTCTTCTCTGTTCTTGTTACTGTTTCGCTTAAAACTATATAAGTACCTTCATGTACATTTAAATCATATCACCACTATATCACTATCATCTTTATAGTTATTATTAAATTTAAAATGGATAAATTACACTATTACCACCATTATATCTGATCTATTATGAAATTCTGAATGCAACAACAATCTATTGTTGGCCGCACCTGTACACAGCATCTCAAGCTGTGCAAAATAATACGAAAACGTTATAATAATATTGTGTATCCCATTAAATTATGGCATGAAATGTAGAAAAAATAAAAAATAAAATAAATATAAACATTACTGTCTCCTTTCGCTTACTTGTTGCTATTTCTTATACACAATGAAATTGTTTTCATAATTCTTCAAACAAGAATTGGTGCATCGATTAGGCATAAAAAAGATCCTCAATCTCTATTTTTTAGTTAAATTTTGGGAACATCTTCAACTTTTCGGCTAATTATAGAAAAATTGGCTAAATTTTCGCCATCGCTTGTTTTGGCAAACAACTGCCAATAAACAGTTCCGATTTCGTTTGGCTTAAGGTGGAAATTCTAAATTTAGTTTTCCGTTCCAGTTCTATCCGAACATTTATTTATCTTCTTGTCAATTACGGTTTGATGCTTCTTAAGGATATTGCGGTGAGACATCACGTACAATAATTTACATATCGTAACGAGATCCTTGAACTTGACTGGATGAATGGATAGATAGATGAATGAATGAAATATTTACGTAAAAAGACAAAGATTCGTCATCTGTTTGATGATTACGTGATGGCGACATTTCAACTACTTGTCCATTGATAAGAAATGGAAATAAAATATTAAAGATCATGGGAAACCTCACCAATATGAGTCAATTTAATGTAGAAATAGACAGATTGTCGCATTGATTTCCGTTTCGTCTATTTTTAGGTTTCCTTCAACGGAATTTTTCGACAAAAACCAACCTACTCTAAATATTTGTTATTGTGCTATTCTTTTTTTTTGCTTTGTTTCTTATCTTGCAATAATAAATATGGTTAGATAAGAAATAGACAACTAATATTTATTAGGAATGATTGATATTAATCTTTAAAAGAGAAAAAAATAACAATAAAACAATAAAAAATTCAACCTCAACTGTCTGTTAGGTAGAGTTGACACAGTTGATAGAGAGAAAAAACGACATGGAAATCATCCAATGCCGATCACTTTCATCCAAAACAAAAAAAAAGAAAACTGGTAATAAAATACTAACACAAGGCTGGTGTGTCTGGTTTGAAATATATGTGATGCAAATTTCAATAAAAATTATTTAATTAATCGGTGGTTAAAAAATTCCAAAATTAGTTTCCTTATTACCATATCTAAAGATAATTTGAAAATTTCGATTCTACCTACTGGAGATGAAATGGAAACAATTCCAAATTGGAATGAGGAAAGAACAGAGTTGTTATAATTTAATTGGTATGAATTATTACTCTTTTTATTAATCTAGATGTGAAGATAACACACCAATTTCAGAACGACAAAACTAGTAATTAAAAACGATAAAATCGTTCTCTTCTCCCCTTATTATCGAGACAAGATTGATTCGTTTATTTGGAATTTTCTTCTTCCCAATGTGTTGTGTAATTTCGTTGTCATTTTCTCTCCAAGTCATTGTCCCCTTTCCATTTAATTTATTACAATTATCATTAATAAATAATTAATACAGATTTTTCTACATTAGAACAAAAGTGCCCTGTATGTACATATGTATTGTGAAAATATCAACGGATTAGTGAATTTATTCGTTTTCGTTTCAATTAAAAACAATTCTCGATTACAACATTTTCGCAACAATTACGATACATGTACAATATGGACGTTAATTAAAGTAAATTAATTATAAATTAATTATCAGATATATCGAATGAAAGTTATGTATTGAACAATAAAAACACTTTTAATTGTTCGATATTGCATAAAGTAATATTCGTTTACAATGAACATAAATATTTTGAAGTTTCATGAAGTTGTAGATGACACAAATAAGGGCCAATAAATAAATTTTTATTGTTTATAATAAAGTTTCCTGGTCAATAAACTCTTAGATTATTCATCTGTAACGAGAAACTGAAATTTCAGGCACTTTCTGATGGAGCACTATCCTCAATTAAGGTACAACAATGAAGGCTCGATTTTCTATAGGTATTCTTCTATACTTTTACTAAAATTAACTGACTATTCGAATTCAACTTATCTAAGAAAAGAAATCTGATCGAGCGTAATTGCTGATTATTCTTGTTAATTTCCATTACGGTATGTGCAGTTATTCTAGATGTCAATTATTTTTCCATAACCAAGACACTAACTAATGAGAATAATAATAATAAGGAGTATACCTAAGAATATATCGTTTTATAATAAATTACGAACTAATCTATATGTAACCAACATAAATTTCTTGTTATTTCATTATCCTATTTTGGGACGATTGTATCACCTTAGGACAACTGTAATTTGTTGTATAATACCTGTGTTTTACAATTTTTTTCGTCTTGATCTTCTTGTGAAAGCTAAATTTAAGATAATTTGTATTCTTTTTTTAGTTAACTGCTCTATTTTTATTTGTTTACGTATTCCTCTAGAACTAGACAAATACGTAACTTTATTATTTTCTATCTAAATGGACCATCTCAAACAGGATTCTTTTGCGGTAACAGAACGAAATTTTCCTTTATTTCACTGTAAAAATTAAAAATTTTAATACTGATTGACAATTAATAGAAACCAGTAATTATATAAAATATTTATTAGTCCATATAGAATTTTGATTGGAATTATTGCTAATATTTTTTTAAATATCTTTGTTTACGTAAATATCCTTGAGGCAATTTGTTAATATTATTTTAATAGAAATTAATGTTGTAAAATACGAAATCAATGTAAAGAACAACAGGAACAAATTATGTTCAAAGCTTGAATTAAAATTAATTTTAAATGCATCCTGATGGCCTTCATTTATTGAACAAAATAAATCAACATTTGATTTAAATTACTGTTGGTAATATTGAGGACCTTTAAAATTTTGGCATTCTTTCTATTTCTTAATCCTCCACGCGTTTTGTTATTGTTATTATTGTTTATTATCAATTTTGCAAGGTGACTATTTCTTAAAGATTATTGTTTGTTGGTGTGTGATATATTGAAAACTTTTAAATTAAATATTGCACAATCAATTATTGATTTTTTGTGTTATAGCTTAAACATAATCCGAGATATTTTCTAGACTTTGACCAATCTAGAACAATTAGGTGCAAGGACAATTGGACATTAACCAAGCATAATTATGATGCAACTATTCCAGTTAAAATAGAATATTTATTAGTATCGGATTATGGGGAAAATTACAAGAACTATGATTGAATAATAAAGAAAAGTTTAGAAGGATTATTGTCAGAATTCATCTCAAATTCTCCTCTTTTCTTACAGATTGGTCAGTGCTGCAGAATGGTTCTTAAGAATTATGTGAGAAAAATCTGCAAAAGTGGTTGGACTGGAGACGAATCCTCGAGTTTCTGTTCGTTCATCGTATACAAGTAAGCTTTTTTCTCAGTTCACTTACAGTACCTATTTGTTAATAGTTTGAAAGCACTGGCATGATCAAACACGTGCTCTCTTTTTTTTGCAAACTCACAAAATGTTCCATAGGTGTGCCTAGTTTAAAGCACACCTTCTACACAAAGTTCTCTAATTTATGAGATTATGTTAACGAGACATATGCTTTCAATAATTCTTTATGATAAAATGAATATTAATATGGAATTATAAACTACTATTATTGAAGATCGGGAAACACGCAATCATCGGATAATCTACGATTAAATTCGAATACTTCGTAATGTTATTATTTCGAGTTCTATCCAAACAATCACCTTCAAATTTGCTATCAAATTTCTTTCGTTAGGCTGAAAGAACGCCTGAAATTCACAATATCTAGACTTACTTGCTCTATAAAAATAATCAGACTTATTGCAGTAATTTAAGGATGTTTCAGTTTTTTTCTTTCAATCATATCTGTACTGTGTATATGAGAATTAATCGTCCAATACATTCTGTTGAACAGTTTGAAGAATTGCAAATGATTAAGCAAAGATTGTTATCTGTTATCGTGATTTTAATCTAGACGATTACTTTATACTGACCAGCCTCTTTAACTTTATGAAAGTGGAATTTTTAAATTATCATCTTAATGGCTGGCAGTTTCAAGAATTTACCATAAAATCCCAGATTACCACATACTAAATACTAGTCGAAAATGCGTTTATTAAAATATTTACAGATAACATCCGTATAACACGATTACAGCTCTAAAATGTATCGTAAGAGAAAATAACACGAGAATAACACGAATATAATCCTATCGCTTTTTATGCGATTAACCAAAAGTGTCTCTTTTAAAAATTATTTCTCTTATACATTTGTAAATGAGCAATTATTTCTATTTGTAAGGATGTGTGTAAAATAATTGCAGTTAAAATGAAAAGAGGAAATTCTAACAAATTATTATGAGAATAGAGGAAAAGGGAGATTTATCTGGCGCCGTTCTTCAACATATTATGGAAATTTCTTGTGTTGTGTTTGATTTGTGAAAATTACGGGTGAATAAAATACCTATAATTGTCCTTGATTGATCTCTACCTCAGGAAATAACAGTTTTATAATCTCTCTAAGTTTGTGTTGATGTTTGTTGTTTAATACACTCTATGTCTATTTTGTCGTGCATCACGTTTTTTTCCCTCTTTTTAAACACTTTAACCTATTGGCACTTTGATCCGAAACAGACAATCTTACACAATCAATACTTACAAATTATTATTACTATTTTTTTCTATCTTGTGGTTTTTTCTCTATAGAATATTTCCATATATATATTTTAAGATAACATTTACATAAAAGCAAGGATTTACAAAAAAATCTTTCACACACACAAAGTTGGTTAATTGGAATTTTTACGCTTGATTTTCGTTTCTTTTTTAATCAAAATCGATTGCGAAATTCATTCAAGATTAATTATTAAACGTTAATTACAAGAAAAAACGGTTACTTATTTAAATGGAAAGAGATTGAATAAAATGGGGAAAATTACTTTAGTTTATCCGTCTTATCTTATTCCGTTTTTTTAAAGTAATTGTTTATTTATAAATTATGCACTATGACAGATAGGAAAAATGGTAAAAATTCCAATAGATTTGGCCTTGTTTGCGGTTTTCAGGCTCAAATTATGGAAAGACCGTGATGAGCTTTTATTTGTTGTGGTTGTTATAATTAATTACCTAAATATTTCTAATCATTTCCCTCTTTCTAATAATAATTGTAAGTTATGAAATTTTCTTATTTTAAAATTAAATTCAATTTAGATAGTCGTTAATGATAAATTAACTGTTTATCAAACTAATTATGTGTGTTTATGTATGTGTCCGTTATTACGATCACGTCATTCTAACTTGATGATGAATTAATTAAGTCTCCGCCTTCAATATTAACAATTAATTGTACGAAGCAAAACGCAAAAAACTTGGTAAATATGCAGAATGAATTTTTTCAATAGTTTCAGTTTTTTTTTTCGTGCAAAGACAACGCGTCATTTATCCCCAATGGCATTGTTGATGATATCACAATCCAGCGCAAAATATAGGGTGTGTTATAATGTTCAGCGAGCAATTAAGCAAACTGGCAAAATTAACGAAATTTGAATAATTGCTCATGTGTGAAATATATGTGTGGGCCATTATTGTACAATTGTACAGAAAAAAAATAAAAATGAAAATGTCCTTTACAAAATGAAAGCGAAATATGACGTCATTTCGTCCTTTTCCTAATCACATACATCGGCATAGAGAGCAAGAAAGATAACGTTTATTTTTAGTTCAGTAGAAGCTTTCGTAAGCCATAGGAACGATAAATTAGATGAGTCAGTAGGTTATTATGTCATCTGAAATAGTGGTTCTTCTTCTTTTTTTTCTCGTCTTCTATATATAGTTTTTGCTGTGTGTATGTGTTTTTTTCTGGTGTTCAGGTGGGAAAACTTTAATGTCTATCGCCGCCTGGTAGAGTTAACAGTAAATTTTGTAAAGACAACGGCAACAAACAAAAACAACAGTACACCGATGTGTGATGCTTAAATGATGAAGGTTGGCCTACCGGATATCTTCGACAATTCGTAATACACTAGATCACCTTCAAAACGACCAAATCGACAACTATAAACCTAAATCAATAAATTACACACAGCGAAACGGAGATGAATAATTAAAAAAAAAGAAAAGAAAAACAACATACATTGCCGTCCAAAAAGTTTTCAACAATTTTTGAATGCATAATTTATGAATTTCGTCGAAAAAACTTCAGAGATACGCTTCTAATGTGGAACTTTCCTAAGGAAGTCTTTTCATAGAAGCCCAATAGGGCTCATTTATAGAAATAAGTGACTTAATATTGTCAGTTAAATTAAATGCAGGATTGTAGGATTACTTCTTGAATTTTGCCTTTCTCTTGCAAAAATCGCTAGATAATTTCGAATAATTCGAAATTAGTTGTGGAACCTTTTGGATGACAGTGTAGATATTCACACGGGATTTACTACTATTGTAGAAAATTTATTGTTACAATAAAATACCGGTGTTTTCTACCTTTATGCTTTTAGTTTAATTTATATCGAATAAATGACGGAAAATTTCATATTTATTATGTAGATTTATAGTTGATGGCTTTGACCTTCGTCCTCGAACCAACAAAAATTTCATCTCCTATTATTCTTAGACGAAGGATTGAGAAAAAAAAAATTGAAGACAATATCGTGTTGTTCTAGACTTGATCTACTACTATACTGTAAGGGTTTTAGAATCGATGCAATTATAAAACTGAACGTCGTGGCCACGAACTGGCTAAATGAATTCCACGAATTTCTATTCAATTACTTCTGACAAAATCAAGGACAGCAATAATAACAATAATCATAACTGATAAACAGGGTAGTACTGAAAGAAGTTGCTGACAAATATTTAAAACTTTCATTGATGATTGACGCTTGTTTTACGGCAATTTTTACAAACAATAAACACTTGAGCATATTTTGCGAAACAACATTGTAGAGTTTACATAAGAAACAAATTGACAGGAGATGATGATGAAGAAGGAGAAGAAGACAAGACTGAAAAAAAACTGACAATAACAATTATTTTGTTTAGTAAAGAAAAGAATTCACAAGTATTGTACGCTTCAAAAGATTTAACGAATGAAAAATGACACGTTTAAAAAATCACTCAAAACGATTGCAACTAATGAAGATAACTACATTTAAAAATAATGATAATAATAATATTATTTTTTCGAAATGGCATAATTCACAAGATTGAAAGCGCGCGTGAAAGTTCCTCTTTTTTTTGATTGATTGCATTAGTAGTGTGATTTTGTAATTCACCTTATACAATATATTTACATTGATCTTTCCGTACAATAGGCGAATAAATTTCCCCATTGATTCCGCTGATTTAAATAAATAAATAAATATTTCGTTTGGTTCTAATAAAAGAAATTTATAGAATACTTAAATCGGTTGCTAATTAGTATTCTTTCCTTGTTTGCTTTTTTAATAAAAATAGAAAAATTGCAAAGAGGTCTTTATAGTTGCACGTTAACAAATCTCACGCGTCTCATCTCAACGATTACACACATACCAACCATATAATTACATAATTACTTTAATAATTCTCTAATCGTTGATAAGGAGTACATAACTGCAATCACTTGACTGCTCATCATTTTAATGGCAAATACGTAGGTAGGCTTTTTTGCTATTGTAATTGAAACTTATCAAATAATAATAATGATAACAATCAACAATATTGCAAATTTTTATATCCTTGTATTGTTTATTAATTATGTGCATAATTTCAAACTTGACAAGTCAAATATCGAGTTGTTTCCAATTATTTAAAAGAGTTTATTATGTAGACTCGTAAACGTCAATTCACACTATCATCGAGTTTTACAACTTTTTATTATTGAAATTTCATTATCTTTATAAATTAATATAAAAATAGAGAAAATTCTAATTATAATAATATGTAATCGCCAGATTCCATCGATGTAGCATCCTTGTGTATAATTCTTTTTTCATATGTATGTACCTACATATACTTTTATGTATTTATTGATAATAATCTGTACAATATAAGACAACCTATAATTATTGATAGAATTATAACAAGCTTATCATTCTATAAGATTATTTAAATAATAAACAAGCAATTTTCACACCTATGATCGACACGATTATTATTTTTATTGGTTTATAATTATCATTAATTCGAGACATTTTGGGAACTGCTGATTTTAGATATAAATACAACTACATAGTTATCTCAGGAAATGAACACATATGGAAAAGTGTGAGATAATCTATTGTGCATGCAATTAAAACATGTCTTACTGCAAAATTTGCACATATGATTTAGCATGAGGATTACACACATATTCGTATAAATACATAAAAAAAAACAAATTATAGATGACAGTCTTATGTAATAAACATTCGAATAGTGACTCATTAACCAAACAGATGTGTCCTAAAAATTCATTACTATATCATTAAAACTATGTTTCTATTCAAACTTCAATATCAACAATGATTTAGGTACATCAAAGTTAATAATTGTGTAGACTCAAATGCATTTACTAAAATCACAGACTTGTATAATAGAATTATCTAAATTTAGGATAAATTTAAAGCACCACTTATGATACATCACTTTAATTTAAAATATCCACTCTCATGCAAGTTAATCAAGCAGCTGAAATAGAATAAAAAATCAATTAGTGTTGTCCATTTAAAATGTCGTAAATAGGAATATTGTCAAGAAACTAGAAATGCAAATGCAAATAGTTGTTTTTTTGTGAAAAAAGCTGCATCGCTTCAAAATTATGGTATTAGTCAAGTTTTTTTCCAAACCAGTAAGTTTTTGCAGATCATCTCCATCTCTAACAATTAGTCAAAATTACTAAAATGTAATGATTTGGTTAAAAGTTTTAGAGATGATGATTTGTTCAAAATTTACAATATCGGTGAGTATTGCTAGACTTTATTTTCGTTGATTTATGCCTGAAACAATCAAAGACACCTGTTAGATAACAAAAAATCTGTTTATTCTTATTTAAATTTGCAGATATATGTCGAAAGATCGAAAATAAATTACTATAAACGATTGTGAAATGTGATATTATGAATTTTTTATTGACCAAAAGAAATATTCGATTTACTATCAATAAATTAGTTTCCTTATTGATGATAGTTTACTATTGACCCTCTTCTTGATCTATCTGAAAGTTGAATTGGCTAAATCGAAATAGAGAATTTTATACCTAAATAAAGTCTTAGATAATCATCGAACTAAAAACGGTTATTCCCTGAATATCATCAATATTCAAAAAAAAGTTTGCGGTTATTATTATTACCTAACTTTTCCTTCAATTCTCCGAAGAAATCGTCTCAGTAATCCGGAAATACTAAAAAAATTAACACAGCATGAAGGTTTACTATTCGAATTTGTTGCTATGGAGTGATGTCCTTTTATGCTTAGCATTCGTTTTTTGATTTATGACAATAAAACGTGGTCAAGTCGAAAGATTCACAGGATTTGAGTAAAAAATTATTAATAAATCTTGATTTGAGAAAGCAAGAATTGAATCAAAATATTTTAATCAAACAAGAGGTAAAATAATTCACTGATGATAAAAGCAAAGATTGCTTTATTCGCTTGAAATTAGTCTTTTTGTATGGAAAAGCTCGAGACTAATTAGTTGGTTGAGAATTCTGAATTTAATTAGAAACAAAATTTCGCAGAGACTTTTTTATAAAAGTGTTAGAAAATGAGAAGTCATTCGAGAAGCGTACGGTAATCATCTAATCGTAGCTATTACAAGATTTCTATTTTTGTTGAAAAAATTTAGAAAATTCCAAAACTATGATTTTTTGATATTTTAAACTGAGAGAAAAATTGCAAGTTTATTATAAATCATTCCAAGGTTCGTTCCTTTTATATTGAACAGTATCGGACTTCGATTTATAGATTTTGTATTCCGTTATTAGAGCCTAATTGGAACAGATGTCGCTTTCAGTGGAACACTCCGGATGCGCTTGCATGAGATTTATTAAGGAAAAAATTCTAATTAATTGATTTTAAAATAATCACCTCACGACTATATTCATACAGATGATGCTCATTATAATTCACAATACGAAGATTTATGGCGGTGTACCTAGTAGAGGAATATGATTAATTTATAGAAAATATATAGGAAATCTTATATTGATTCTATATGATGTTAGAATTATTTCTTCATCCTGTTCAAAAATTGTGTAAATCTAATAATATCATTGAATAATTTCGTTATTTATTTATTTATTAAGTTTTTTCTCCTTTTTCGTGTATCGTTGTTTTATTGGACATTTTGACATCCTCCACCTGTCTCGTCAACTTTGTTACATAAGAGTTGTTTTTGGGAGCTTGTTCGATTTTTTTAAAGAACGAGTTTCAGCCCGAAGCGCACAAACTTTAAATTTTATTTCTTTATAACGAAAATATTATAGAGTAGAATATTTGTACTAGTTTTGCAACGATAATAATCGGTAATAAATCATTATCAATCATTAATTATTAGTAACATAATTCTATGATGATGAAACGGTAATATTTTTTGTTTGATTACAACTCAGCATTCATCATATCTGATCAACAGTAGCTTGACTTTGGTACGTTTTTTTTCCTGGGTAGCTTCTGTCCATATAGTGATCGAGTGACAGGTGATTATGCTTGTTATTCGAATCCGATCCCATCAGTATGCGATGTTCGTACAATTTTTGTACGTTTCCTAAATGTGAAATTTTGACGGTTTTTAAATCATGAATAAGTCAGATTTTTTCTGGCTTGTGGTCTTTAATATTAGTTGTCAACACAAACACACAGAAGTTTAATATTTTACAAAAAACACGTGTTCAAATCGAGATTATCATCAAAATGTTTCACATATGTATGTATAAGAATATCCAGAACTTGAAAAATATAAAATACAATACGACTATCATCATTCAACACTATTATGTACCTTTTTTCTCTTGGGGAAATTTATTTAAATTTATTTTGATAATATTGGAGTAGTGTCTTGTCAGATCTTCTATAAAGCACCGGTTTTTGTTGTGTTTTGCATAATTCTTGTCACATTAAATAAATACCATCCATAAAACAACAATTCCTTTATTAATAGACGTAATATATCATCTTTTTGCACACCTGCATTAACATACAACTTTATACGCATATTAATGACGCTGCAATTTTACACGAATCCCAATTTACACGTTTTTCTTGTGCGTTAAACGAATAATCCGTGTACAATACAGGTAAACAAGAGAGAATGCATGATTAAGTTTCTAAAATATTTAATGATAATCTTGTCGTAACTGTCATAATATACGCATTCGTTCGGTTGTTAAATCCATATATTTGTTAATTGTGTGTATTTAAGCTTTCAGAAAATGGTAAATAAGAAAAGAGAGATTGTTCTAACAGGTCATACAGGTCAGGTGAAAGATTCTTGCCGCCCATCAACTCCATGTCAAATTGGGAAACAGAGAAAAAATCTTTCGCATCCAAATAAAAGTAAGTTGAATCATTAATTTGAAATTTTATTAGTGTTGTAAAATTATTGGAAGAATTTGCACAATTATAAAATCAATTTCACATTAACTATTAACACATGCACATAGACAGTGACGAAGATTCATTAAGCTGCAGGCGGTAAAGATCTGTAATTAAATTCAGTAAGGCGCACCTAATTCTTTCAAGTGTAAAACAAAACAAAGCGCCAGCTCCTGTAAATTATTCATTAATTTTGTTGTTGTTTTAGTTGTTGTTATTTATCCGATTTTAATCTGGGCTTAAGGCCGAGATTAAAGTTGTGTTCTATTTTAGGATTTCTGCATAATTACGTGGGTAATTTTATTGGTTGTTTTTTTCTTGTTGCAATTTTTTAATCAGTGACAGTTACACGTTTTTTACCAATTTATTAAACTATCAAAACGACACAAATACAAATACCGTTTTTTTTGTTGTCTGATTATAAATCTAGTTACACCTACAAGTTGAGTTCCACACTATTTTTCAGAGATTTCAACGCTAAGACGCACCAATACCGCCTCCAGACCATTTGTAATTTAAACCACTCATAATTAATTAAAATTACCACCTATATTGTTCTTTTTGTTTTTCTTTTCTGTTATATTATTATTACTATTATTTTAGTTAAAAATTATATAAATCCTTGTTGTGTTGTGTAAAACAGGTAGATCTACTTTCAAAGCCTTATCCTGTACATCTCGAGGCGCCTAGAAATGAGGGCGGTTCGTAATATTCCCAATTACATCAACCATCATCAACATCTGTAAATTGCCCCAGCTTTCAGCATGTCAATCCAGTCGTCAGGTGCTTTATCAACTGTCTCGATCGGAAAGTAGTTTGACTTGCCCCCCGCCAAAAAAAGACCGTTTGTTGTTTATTTTTCGCCTTTTTTGTTGGATTTTTAGAGAAAAAGTAAACGTTCCACTAGCTTTTTTTAAACTTGGATTTATTTATCGTTGTATTCTCCGTAGATTTTGCAACGGTTCAACTATTCCCATAGTAGGCGTGCATATTATTATGTAATCTGTTACCGCCGCCGACACCACCATATACAATTCTGGCAATTTCAACTAAAAATATTTAAAATTGTCACTTTAGAGGAGAATTGTTTAAATATGTCTAGTTGAAATTACCAATCTTTTGCATTGAGGCTATATTTTCTCCAATATATTGGGATGAAATTGGGTGATTCTATTCGTATTGCCAATCCTGTATTTCCACCTGCTGCTAAACGAGCGACAGAGAAATTGTAAATCAAGAGACGTGCCCAATCCTCCTCTTTACAGTTCAATAATTACAAATAATCGGCGCCACAAATAACACAATTTCTTCATTGTTTTCAAAATCGACACGAACAAGAAAAATAACCGAGTTAATTTCTTAATGTATCATTAAAATCACTGAATGTACACCCTTTTTGAGGTGCGTGCATACTCTTATATACATATTTCCTCATTTACTTGTCAATCAATCAGTTTTGTTGTTTGTGTGTTAGTGTGTAATGTATGGAAAGTTGGATGACTTCTAGTTGCGTCCTAACAATTGCCTTCCCCAATTAATTTATTATTCATACATTAATTAACAGTGGTTTATCTGATAACATGCACGATTCCATCAAAGAGAATTGCGTGATGAAATCACTTGAAACGGTTGAATAATTCAGGCGATTCTTATTTGATTTTTTCATTGTTGCCAAACTAAATTGTTTGTATTATAAAACAACGATACGTCGATGGAGATATATATGATTATGGTATAGTAGAAGTAGCATTGGAGTTATATTACGACCTGCTCCATAGAAAGATACCATCGCATCTTTATTTGAGAGAGGACAAGTTCTTAGGTCATGGGATCTTCTCTTTCTATAACTATAACTATCAGTATCTACATACACATATAGAAATCCATATACCTACATACCTATGTATGTACATAGAATACTTGGTTGAATCTAATAGAGATCGTATACGAATGGAGAAAGCCGAAGCGACAATTTATATCTACGTGAAACAGTACGAAACAAAGGAACAACTCCACAAAAATAATTCCAACAACTAGAAGAGAAAGTATGTGAATTATCCTTTAATGGTATAAATGAAACAAAAAGGATTCACTACAACTTCTTTTATACGTTGATTTATTAGCGAAAATTATGATGATTTGACGGTAATTTCATGCTAAAATTTGCTGTAAATCTGAAATATTATCGATCAAACAATTGTTGGTGAACATTATAAATTTCACATAGATTCATGTATTGCAATTTAGGTAGAAGGGGCCGCTCCTGACTTGTTCGTTTTAGTGTGGGTAGATTTAGTTGCAATATTGCACTTATCTATCGTTTTACAGAACAAGAACTTGATAGATAAATGCAAATAAGGAAGTTTCTTTTCTACTTCTTCTATGTATACATACATCTTCCCATTTATAGGACAAATAAATAACATTACCCAGTAAACACACCTGAAATCTTATACCCGTACATACAACCAATAATATAAGTGAGTTATTTGCAAAAACATATCCATAGTTAGGTTAATATAAAGTATCAATATTTATTTAACTACTATTACCACTACTATTACTAGTTTAACTAGCCAGTAAATCGCCACGATTCGAGACTCATTCACACATTTTATTGTTTGAATAAGCCGTGTGTCACTTCTTCTATAGACATTCAATGCTTATAAAGTAGCCTAGAAAAGGTCAGTGCTCTCGTATCAAATAATTTTTTAAATAATAAATAGTACTCATTGTCAGAATCAGAATCCACAATTTCCTATGGCAAGATTAATTAACTTGGAGTATGGACTCGTAAAATGATCATAGAGTTACAAAAAGTTTTGCTTATATTTTGACACAAGTAAAGGGGAAATAAAACTAAAGATTGGTTTGTTTTTACAAGGCTCTTTAGATTTTTATTTTCTTATTTTTAAGGGGAAATACATTCTTATATATGTCGATAATTGGGCTTTTTTACTAAAAAACAAGTTGGACCTTACTGTTTGCTTAAATCAAGTTTCGCCAAATTTGGTCAATTGTAAAAAATCCAGTTTCGTATTAATAAAAATAAACTCATCATCAATGATTATTATGTAAGAATTTCTCAACTATTTAACTTATAGTCAGACCAATATGTTACACATCTATCTATGGCAAATGGTTAAAGAGAATTATAAAAATATTAAAAAAATAGAAACTAGAAAGTGACATCTTTTATTTGAATTTTTCTTATATTTGTTGAAAATCAAATTGAATTACAATAATAAAACAACGAATTAATTTTATTATTAGGATTCATTTTTGCAAATCGATAGGGAAAGTTTGATCACTTTCACTATTATACGATAATCTGAATATTGTTTATTTGTCAACGAATTTGCAATTAATTTGTTATCTAATTATAAATTATTATTGTCTAAATTTCTAATTCGTTACTGTGTTAATACATGATATTATAGATGAAAAAACAACATAATAAAATGCCACTAATCCAACTGGTCCTTGAATTCGGTGCTATTAGGGCAACTTTTTTCATTTTATTTCTGTTAATCCAAACAAAGCTTTCACAATTTTTGTATTTAAAAAAAAAGGAGACAAATTGTAGGTTTCAAACAATAGCCTCGGAAATGTTTCCAATTTTCTGGCCATATGGAAAATTTACATACAACAACAATAACAAAATCTGAACTACCTGTTTACTGCATTCTCTCATAAAAGACGACATTGAAACAGAAGAAATTTTTGGAAAGCAAATTCAACATTGAACGAAAACAATAAAAAAATCGTCCTTTTTTGTTTGTCGTGTTCAAATTGTAGGGAATTTTTGGCGAAAATCGACGAAATATTTGCATATAGGTGTGTTTTCATGTGAACATTTCCACCGCACACGAAGACTATTGTCTATGTTAATAGTCAACTCACGAAACTATTTAATTCAATCTTCTTCTAGTCTGTCCTATCTAATGTTGAAACTATATTTGGTACATTTACAACTGGCCTTACATACTACTGTTTCTACGCAATTAAATTAATGTTAATAAAACAATAAGTCTCATCTTCAAACAACTATCAACATAACAGTTGTTGAGAATCTTGTCTTACTGGAATTTATCACTTTAACAACATTCTTCCAACATTTTTTCTTCTCTGGGTCGTTCTCAAAAAAAACACGGTGCTAATCTCGCCGGGAAATAATTAGAAAAAAGATTACATTAATGAGACTGTTTACATCTATTTTAATTAATGTAGAATTTGTTTAACAATTCAAGACATTTACAGTGGCTCTTGAGTACAGGATGTGTCGAAACAACGAAATTTCTTCGATAATTCCAAGGATGAATCAAATTTTGTTATTTGCTAGATGAATTAGAAAGAGCAGAGCTAAAACTGCTGAAATTATTGAACTTAATATAAAGAAGAAAAAAGCAAATGAATAGTTGCTGTTTCAGCCTTAAGAGGCCTGAGTACATCTCATTTTACGGATGCTCTTCTATTATTCTTCATTTTATTCTAGAATGCAATGAAGAAGAATGGAAAAAAGTACGTAAGAGCCTCTGTGAGTCATTCTGAGTTATTTGACATGATTGGATTTTCAAAAATTGCAACATTATTTAAAGCAAATGTTTTTTGACCAACTTGCCTAAAATATTAATAAAATAATCTTTAAGTACTCTGCTCTGAATCCTAAAATAAGTTCCAAATAAATTTTATGGGAAGTCCTGTATGAATTAAGAGCTTCTTTAATTAATAAAGAGTTAATTGTAACTGAAATTGCTGATTTTAAAACAATACAAAGGGGGATCAAGTAGAGAAATATCTGCTGTTTTAGCCTTAAGTACGAATTATGAAGAGCAAGGCTCACAAGAGAATCTACTTGGCAATAATATTTTGTCATTAATTTTCAAAGATCGTATGTTTAAATCTCTTATATCATGGTTGAAGTTGTAAATTTTTCGTTAGTTTGTCGGGGTGAAATAATTCAAACTATAAACACAGCAAGATCTGCAGTAAACTGTAACAATTATAGTTCTAGGTGGAGACAGAAACAGTTGGATGTATACTTTCTACAGTAATAACAGTAAATTCATTAGAGATTCTTACAGATCCTGCTGTGAACGTTGTGATCTTTACTATGCACTAAAGAAAAACGCATTCAAAATTTATTGGAGTTCTAATGTAAGACAGATACTAACCATAATTCGATTTTTTTCGAAATAAACTTAGATCTTCCTCCTGTAAATACTCATTTTCAGAGATTGACGACACTTTCAAACGATTTTCAATCGAAACGAGCTTTCAACACAATTTACGGCTATTACTTTAAGGTTTCTTTGATGGTGTTAACAGTACTCTGTCTTCAAGTAAAAATCCACTCAATCGAAACTAATTAGGCTAGAAAATGCGTTTTTGGTGACATTTTTAAGAGGAAATCTACCTCTCCGCTATACTCAATCAAACAAGCTTGTCCTTATACATCCACATTTTCAAATTAATGATACTTATATGGAAAAAAATCCGAACAAGATTTTTCCGGTCTCAATTAATTCAACAACTACACCTTATAATAACTTTTTTAAATAATTAAACTGGCTATATTTTAACGAAATGTCATCATTAATTATAAATATAGATGTTTTCTTTCCGTTTTTCTATAATAGAATGTTTCGTCCTCAACATTAATTTTTTGAAATATTGAATTGTCAACATTTTGAACAATAGCAAAACGGTAATAACAACAACAATATTGTACAAATGTCGATTCTAATCTAGATAAACTGAAATAGTCTAGTTCTAAAGTAAAGATATGTTAATAATTGACAGTTAACACAAGTTCTACGTTATTTTTTTCTTGTTAAATGTTTAAAGAAAAATTGCTGTAATTTGTTTTTACGAAATCTATTCTAATAGATCTTGTAGGCGAAATTTAAATAAATATTATCTACCTATATCTTTTTCCAATATGATTTATATTTAACATAATTTCTATATTAAATGTGACTGAATAATGTTTATTTAAATTTAACGGAATTATTATGTCAGATAATTAAAAAAAGAACGTTTTGACCTTTTTTCCACTACACGAAAATTTATTTTTTCGGTTGCATAGAAACACCAGCAGCCTATAAATTTATTTGGTAAGATGTAATTTATGATTGAGGCGATTTTATTTCGAAAGATCCTCTTCCAATAATTCCACACTAATTTGATTTACAGAATGTACAATTCGTAATAACGTAACATCGTAATTTCGTTCATTTACTGGATCACTTTTCAATGAGCAAATGAATCAAGCTACGGTGTTACGTAAGCAAAACTATGGCCAATTATGAGATGAAATAGCGTTGTACACCCTGTACATTGTAGTAAATTTAATGGTCTGCCATCATTTCAATAGTAAAACGTTTTAGTGCTTATTTTGTAATTATTCATCAACAATTACTATTATTATAATTCTTATTAGGTAAATTATTGAAAATCTATTATTAATTTAAACGTAAAAATCCATTCAAAGCCCATATGTTTAATTTTCCAATAAAGTTTATGCATACATATGTTGCATTGACGATTATAACTATTTATTCTTACTTATTCCATACTCATTATTATTATTATTGTGAATGGATAACAATAATTATTATTATTATAGATGCATATCTAATATTAAGTTACAAGACCTCTTTTGCTAGTATTTCGTTCTTTTGTGGAAATCAAATTTTGATTTATTTACAGGATATTTTAGATACACGGTTCAATTACAACAGATGAATTTTCATGTAATTTTATCTTTTAGAGATAATAACCTTTTTTCTGGTGTTACCCAAGTGGAGGTATATCAATACGTTTTCTTATTTGTTTTCGCTTTGTTTCTTTTTAAACTAAATTTCCACATGATAGAATTCAATTTGAAATGGAAATACCAGCGAAATACAAGTAGAAATTATCAATTATGTTTCAATTTCGAATTGCCAATATGGTATAATAAACTGAGAAATTGATGGACTTGGACTAGTTAATAAAGAAGTAGGAAATTTCTTTTCAACGAAAGTCACAATTAATTTTCTTGATAAGATGAATGTTGGATAATTTATCCTGATTAATTGTTTGATATATGCATCGTTTTTCTGTAGGTACTTCTTTAGGTGTTTTTTTTTTCTTTTAGAAAAGTGTCAGATATTTTTATACGGTAGAGATTTGTTAATTATAGATTTATATTGGCGTTATTAACACTTAACCAAGTAGATAGAGGCAAAGTGCCACCTGCTGTGTGTGTATTGCTCATTTCGTCTATTGTAACTAATTGGCTTGTCGTACTTTCTAAAGCTTTAAGTGTTGAGAATTACTAGGCATCGAGAGACTTGTTTCTTTTGTGTTGCCAAAGTTTTTTTCCAATTCCTCCGTTTAATAAAATAGAAGACAATGTAACTTTAGAATTTCGCAAACTAAGTAGTAATAACAATAATAATATGTAGTAAGAACTTCAATTGTTAGATTATATCTAGATCATTGATTCAAGTAAATTGATTGTTTCATATTAGCTCGATTGGACACAAAAGAACATTACTATGCAGAAAAGCCGGATCGAATACCTTGATTTTAGATGTTATTCTAATTAATATTTGCGTGAGAGTAGATTTCAGGTGAAGTTCAATAGAAATTTAATCTTCTAATTGGCGCTACACTGTGAATTTCTCCCTAATAGTAAACCATCTTATGTGTCAAAAAAAAAGTTCTTTAGAGTGAAAATCACACAATGACCACAAGAATTCGAATTCTATTAGTGAGTTTTGGAATTGTAAGAGGAAATCGTCTTGAGAACGTTGTTGGCAACTCATTTTTTGGGCTGAAATATAAATTTTTCAATTTCTATTCGTTAAACTGAAAATTTTGAACTATTTTATGAAAAATTAAACAAAAACTTAATATTTACTGACACTACAAATTCATAATATAAACTACATTGACTGATATCTTTAATTGATTGATTGAATGATAACTTTAATCAGTATAAACAAGACAATAAGCGAAGTTTATTTAAACTCCTTGATTAAATTGGATTGGTCCTGTTTATAATTTAACATCAACATTATCAAATTAAATTAACATATACCGCTGTCTATCTAGCCAATCCTATTCTGCATGATAATTACCAATTAATTTTGAACTATAATTATAAAGATAAGCAAACAGAAGTGTTAAAATCTTATAATTATTATATTGGGTAAATTAATTGATCACAAAATGATTTTTAGGTAAATATTGTGATGAAAATAATAATAATAATACATAATAATTGCAAAATTATCAATGAAATACTCATACTCACCTATTACTAACGGTTATTATTGTTAAAACAACAATACTTGATTTATTATAATTATAATTGCTGTTGTTATTATTATTGCTGATAATAATATATCGTAAATTATTATTAAGTCTGTGTTAACTGAGATTTTTTCATCAACTTTTTTGTCGATATTACAGAATTTTGATTGTAGACGACGTCCTTACCAAAATTTCGACCCAGTTTATTTCTGATAAATCGGTTCTCTATAAAGCTATCATTATTGCTACCATGTTTGGGTGTGTTTATTACGATTAGAAAAAATAAAATATTGCCAAATGCTTCTTGTAATTTCGCCCTAAAACTAATAAACTACAGCTTCTCTCTAATAATTTTAATTATAGAGGAAATTTTAATCGAATTTGTTCCATGTAATTCGTCAATTCATACCAACATTACCTATGGTAATATCGGATCGATTAGGGCTCGATACGCCTCTTTCGAATTCTTATTGAGTGAAAAATTTGATTTGGTTTGTTATTATTTGTAAAGTCATTGCTCTTCGACCGACTTTTTCCGTTTTGATCGTCGATCAAAATCAAGATCAGTTCTTGTTTTTAATTTTATTGCACTGCTAATTGATATTGTTTTAGTTGGAAAAATTGTAAATTAGCAAGTCATTATCGAGTTAAAATTGAATTTATTGAGTTTAGTTGTGAAGAATAATAGTACCGAGTTGGGTGTGACTTTAATTCAGAATTTCAACTAGAAGGTTAATGCACATTGTCTTTTCTATCAAAAATAATCTTCATTAACATATTTTTTTGTGTTTGTTGAATTGTTAACAAACAATACATTTTTTTTCTAATATTTTATTATGAAATGAATGCAATAAATACGCTTTTATTTTATTAGATTTTATCAATAGACCGATTAACACGGCGTTAGGTGGGTAATTACAAGAAACTATTCATACATTTAATGGAAAAAATTATCGTTAATAGGTAGAGATAATTACATGATTCTCTTCAATAGAGTCACTACTGTTTTAATGATGTTATCTTTGATTATAATAATGTTAATTATACCAATCGTATAAGTTGTCAATTAAATTTAGATGTAAAAAACAACTACAACAACATACAACTAGATTGTTTCGAGATACATGTAGATGGTGAAATTCATATAATTTCTATCAACAACGACACGTAATTAAAATTGATGAAATTTAATTAAAGATAGGGAATATCTAGAAGAAAAATCAATGTTACGAAATTTTTGTGAAACTTAATAGTTGTATTACTGATATTTCCGGGGTCTTAGAATCCCATTACACATACACAAACAGACGCTCATCTATTCAATAGAGGAGTTCTTTGGATTTTCTAACGTATAGTTGTGTGTGACTGTGCAACAGCACCGATTTGCGGTAATTCTACACAAAATAGTTGTAACCTCTTGACTTCTTACAATCTTTAAATTGTATCTAGTTAGAAGACAAGAAATAACAACAACAACAACAAAAACAGCCAACAACAGAGAAACACCATCGTGTATGGAGATTTATGAATGCATTGTAAGAAAATAAATTTTGTCATGTTGCAATATTAGGAATGATGGTTGAAATATCGATTTAAGTTAATTTACTATTACTACTACACAACGATAATAATAATTGTTGTTATTGTTTGCAGGAAAAGGTGAAATTGTGCAATGGAAAAATTGATGATTGTAGGTGGGTCGAGAAAGACGAAAGAATTTCTTTGTGTTACACAAACCTTCAAGATTGTTGCATTTACAACATTATTCTTATCAATATGAGGACCATTAGAGAAGAAATTGCTCCAACCGTGAAACGGAGCCTTATCATTCCTATTTGGTGAGTCGATTTTTGTTTATAATCCCCTTTGATATTCAAATTTCCAACAATTTCACAAACATTAATGCTTTTTATTTCCACCATTATTACATGACTTCTGTGATAAAATTCTTGAACACAAGTGTAGCTACAGATTAATCTTAAAATAAGCTTCTTAACTTCCTACATGAACACAAAATATCAATTGAGGTAGGATGGTGGAATAATTGCAACATTATCTTTGAGTAAAGGCTCTTGTGAGGACAGGTGACGAATGAAAAACTGGTTATGCACACCTGTCTGTCACCTTATCGATCAAGATATTATACGGCAATAAGAAATTACTGGTAGTTTGTAGTAGGTGCGATTTATCAGCAACTAATTCTCTCTAATAAAAATATCATTCTATTTTATTGTCGATAATTTAGGATAAAATATTCAAATTAATTTTGGAACTAATAACAGGCTTTATTATTTATTGTTTAAGCAGACTGTAAACAGTTAAGTATGCTTATTTTGAAGATAGCATATCGTAAATTAGGTCTATTATCTTTACTACTTCAAGTAGCATTGAGATTCGTACAGATTTTAGTCTTTATCCTTATTTTCATTTCAAATAGGGTAGGAAAATTTACAATACACCATAAAATGTTTCATCTTGGACTATAGATTCTAATAGAAGGGTTTTTGGAAATTATTTTAGCAAAATTTGGGCCTCGCAGCTCATTTGAAAATAGGCAGAAAACGCTAATTTTTGGCCATATTGCTAAAACGATCTCCTGAAATTCCTTTATAAATCCCCAATATTTTTCAAATTGCTTGAAAATATTGGCAGTTGTCAAAAGAACTTTTAATCCGAGCTGAAACACTTGGTATTGTTAAAATGGACTAAAATCTGTTAATAATGTTGACGTATTCTGTGTATAAATATGGAATGAGAATTAAGGGTGAATGACTAAATACGGAAACATCATCATGTGTAGTAAAGACAATAGAAACGGTTCTCATTAATAATTTCAAAATCTATTACGTCACAGTTGTGACATCACAGGATACTTTATTTATTATTCAATACAGTTTCCAAAGTACTGTTGAATAAAAAAAAAATTATCATAAAATCAATAAATCGGGCCACATATGTTATCAATTGTACGTTTGTCCGCCTCCGCGGCTTACCTTCACCGTTGCCACCGTTGTTACCACCACCGCCTACAGGCATTAGTTTCGGATTCCTCTCTATATTTATGAATGAAACGTTTCCATTCGGTTCTCTCTACAATGTAGAGAATTTTATAGACGGATTAGTTCAAATGAGGCGAAAGCTTTGACTATGTAGAAAATCTTCTATCGTATCTAATTATAGTCAACAAAGCATTGCATTTTTTTGTTGTTGTTGATATCTACCTGTATTCATATTATAGCTAACGAGCGATATCTATTTTTAATTATATCTATGAAGCTACCTACACAGATAGATTTCAATTCAATGAGCTTTCATTTCTTCTAAATGTTTAGCAGAATGTGCGCCAGTATCACCTGGCAACCGGAAATTTCAGTTGAATTTTTTTGTTGAAAATCCAACAATTTTACAGCATGAACGCCTACATGACGACTATCTGTTTATAAAGTCGGGATGCTCTTTTTTCGGTTTTTTGTTAATAATCACAGCGTCAGTTCGATCATATTTTGGGGTGTATCTAAAAATAAAACAAGGGTAGATGGAGAAAATCATTATAGAAGATTCGTCAAATTTAAATCGAAACCATCATTAGATCAAACATCAGATTACATTGCAAATCTTACCGAATTGTTTACGATGTAAATAAATTATTTTATTTTATGCCTACATTGTGGCACGTGTAAGAAGATTTTGATGATTGTAAAAATGATGAAAAGCTTTCCATCAATCTAACACAAATATAGGGAGTAAATACAATGAGTACACTTGTTTTCTGTTATTTTGTACTAACATTTTTGGTAATTTAATAATTGAAAAATTCATATAAAATAAAACCTATAGGGTCTCTTAGGTTTCTAATTACGTAAAAACTCTTATTTCTAAATAGAAAATGAGGTAATACGAACAATAGCAGAACACATAAGGGTGTTAAATTGAGTGAACTCGGGTTATAAATACCTGCCTTATACAACTTAATTATTGTTATACAATGGGTTATGTGAAAATTCAGTATTTTGAAAGAAAATCAGGAACACGACTTTTGTTTATAGCGTAGGATTCAAGAATAAAACGATCAAATATTTTGACTGTAGATACAAAAATAACTTTCCCTTTCTATGGTTTTGAAGCCTCGTCAAATTAAAAATCAGCAATTTTCAATTATAAAATGCGACAATTTGTAAATTTAAAAGGGTTGTAATCTATTTGTTAATGTCTACTTGGTACCTTGATACAAATAAATATTGGATAGACGAAAGACGCAACGAACTAGACGTTCAACAATGACGTAATAACAATGATGTAAAGTTAGATGACGTCACCAGTGTAGGGTGCGGGATAGGGTATTTATAATATAAGGGGATGAATAGTGTCGGGACGATTGCGCTAGTCGGATCGATCGATCTCCAGTGACATCATTGCAGTAATGACGTCAGAATAGGAACGCGAACAGCAGTTTTATAATGGGCCGATTGAGAGTGGCAGGGATATAGAGTGACGGCGGCTGGTTGAGAACACAGTCGCGTGCGTTCCTCGTCAGCATCAGGACATAATCAAATAATAACAAAAGTTTGTCTATACGGGAAATTGAAATCTATTTTTTAAAGAAATAACAGAGTTCGGACCGTTATTCTTATCATTAATATCGACAATACAAGGGTGCTGTGTGTTTAAATTAGGAAAAGAAATAATCAAAACCGACAAGATTAGTGTGTTTTTGTCGAGGTGTTGTTTCTTTGTTTTTAAAAAGTTTCCCTCCAAAAGTGTTGTTGTGTTGTTAATTTAAATGAAGAATCATTTATTGAGAAAATCGCTTTGATGAGGACATTCTTATTATTCGAAGTGGATTCGTTTGATAAAAAAGAAGGCGCGCGCTCAACATCCAACTCGCCGGAGTTATTATCGTCGCTCCGGGATTCGCCAGGTGATCATCTCTACTTGTTGGATGTTGTCATCCTCTAGTTTCCTTTCAAAACGACACACACACAAATATATCCGGTAGCTAATTAACCGGCTATTCAACACCCAATGCTCCTATCATTAAATTTGATGTTGTTATATAGAAAAACATAAGAACCAAATCAAATATTGTTGCATTCCTATTATTCTCCTGTGTTTGGTTTTTGTTTATCTCTATTTGTCATCATAATAATCATCATTAATAATTATCATTTATTATATGAATGTGTCCATCCATATTTTGAGTTTCTTGCATGTGGACTAGAGTGGCTAGTTTAGAGGATTGCAATGCAACCGTTACGAGATGCGCTCAGGCCCTCCATCAACATTAAGACATCATCATCATCATCATCACTACGAAAGATTACAACAACAACAACAACGACGACAACATTATAATAGTGCACCGCACACCGATTCCAACAACAACAATACGCCCGCTTTTAATTGCCATCTTCAGAATAAGTGTACGTAAAACGATACAAGAATTTTCTAACTAACGCTTCACTAATAATTCCTACTAATTAAAGCTAATTATCGAACAATAAATCTGGGAATTATAGATTTTTTTGTTCCTAACCGATGATTACTTAACAAATCGCTAACAATCATAAGTATTTATAAATGATTGAGTAAAGCCAACTAATTGAAAGAGGATATCTTTATACATTTGGAAATTTCGCTAAATCAAATTGGGTAAATTCGAAGGAAACTTTCCCCTATTTGATGGAAACCGCAAACATGTTTCCATTTCAAAAATATAACGAATGTACCAAGTTGTAAGACATTTCCGTAACTATAATTCCCGTCCATGCACACACACATTTCTTAATCTTATTAAAATTTTATCCACACAACAACACAACTACAGGTGTGCTCGCATTAAATAATGACTAATTGACAGATTTATCCCATATTAAAACCGATCTCAATAATTATTTGCCGACTAAACCGGTAATTAAACGTATTTATTTGAAAGTTATAATTTCGTGTTTTTCCCATCGACAATTTTCAATTTAATCGTGGATAAATTTAAAACGTAAACGACTAAACCTGAGTCATCGATTCACGCGCTCTACTGTTGTTAAATTAGACAATTAGACAAGCGCAACTTTCGCTAGATTGCAGTCAATTAAACAGGGGCATTGTGCCAAAAACCCTTAATATTTATCGAGAGAGCGAGAAAGAGAAGAAGAAAAAAAGAGAAACACTTTGATGCACACAATTCACGTGAAAATTCACAAATAGTCACGAGATTGCCGATTTGTTGGCCAATTTTCAAGTCATTTGATCCAAATGAATCGTACGAAATTAATAAATCGGTGAATTATTGAAGGAAATGAAGATGATAATAATAATAATAATAGTACGTCAATAGAGAGCGAATCTGTATGGTGAGATATTTTATTAATAGGACAAGCGTCGCGCCGCACTTCAAACAATCATACGTCACAGTTGACGTCATTATCATCTCTAGAATGACGTCATGATGGAAACCATCGATTGGTGATGTCATCATTTCGTAGATTATCTCTCTTCAACACAATTGTAAAATATAGTTAGTTATTTCACTTCAATATTGCGCTAGCGCTAGGATTCTATAGAGAAAGTTTTGTGGTATAGTTCTGAATTTGGTCTAGTTTTAAGTGGGTTGTTTTACAATTCTCCCTTAAATTTGAACAATTTCCCGGTACGTATTCTACTACTTATCTATACCTACATATAGTTTGCCTTTAATTTGAGTAAAAAACATTTAAGGATAGGCTTGGTTTTTGATTTTTTTCTTTCATCGTATAATAAAAAAGAAGTGTAGGTGGACAGTTGACTAGCTCACCACGGACGCAGTTAGTAAATACTGACATCAGACATTATTTGTTGTTGTACTTATTGTAACGCGATGGTATTTGTATGTGTATGTGTGGGTTCTTATTTGACACATTCAGTATAAACAACGGTATAATATTGCGGTAGGAAAAACCAATAAATATGACATAATATTTGGTTGACAATAAACCACCGAAGAGGCAACAATTTTGGCCTACTGTTGCGCCTCTTTTTATCATAAAAATACAATTAGAATAGGAAATTTAAAATACAAGTTTAAACAATCAAGATTTTCACAACTGGAAAACGTGTTAATAGTCAGTTTAATAACAAAAATCAGAAAACGTTTCTTTCTCTATTAAGAACAATCACTATTGATGAATTTTAATCGATCATAAAAACATCAAGTTTCAGCGATTTCTCTTACGACCTCTAAGGCATGTATAAAATTAGAAAAAAAATAACGAAAAACATCGCCCACAACAAAATAAAAGAACAAACCTAGTCTACGTACATTCTATTTCTATCATATGATTTGACAATGAAGAGGGTACTATTGATTATCTTAAAGGAACGTCATTGATAAAACGATGACGTACCTACGTATAAGCAACGTGGAAATTATGACGATATTGTCGGGTTACATTGTAAAACACCAGCTGAGTTCCATCGATCCGGAAAGACGCCTCCGTTGCGTGCTATCGAAACGGTTTTATTTTCCCTCGTTTTCCATTATCATCACTATTATAGATTTAGAGTTATTTTGGTCTAATGATAGTTATCACGTGATGATTAAACAACCATCTGCAATAGGGAATTTCTTCGATATTTTGTAGAGCTTTGTGCTTTTCTAAGATCGAATGTTTGGTCGGCTCGTGACGCCATCTGTTGTCATCCACAAGCACACACACACATCTTGTCTAAATTTATATCAAGTCAGGTGGAATAATCGTTTATCTCCATTGATTCAACGATAAACATCCTATTTGGTATTCGCTACTTGTTAAGTCGTAAATTTGATTCTGGCGCGTTTTACAACAGAGGCACTCAACATTGGTACAAGAGGACAACGACTATGACTGCGTGCTACCTGTCTGCAATATTCACAAACATCGTAAACTCGTATTGAAAGCGAAATTTCTTGTTTTTCCCGTCTTCTATTCTTGATTTCATTTGAATATTAAATTGTAATTTTAGTTTATCGTAGATTTGAAACTTGGCCTGAGGTGTTTGACACAGAGGTCAAATAATCTACTATACATATATATAGCTATCTATAGAGTATAGCCAGGTATTTTTCAAGGAAAATGACTGGATATATGTCGGGACGATAAATCGTTATGTTTTATGCAAACAAAGTCGACACAATTTACAATCAAATGCACTTTAATTACTGAAGAACCGGTAGTTATGAGTACAAAAAAATTGAGATTTAATGCTAATTATGATAAGAGAGAAGTGGAAGATGAGAAAGAAAGAAAGAGAGAGAAAATGATCATCAGTATGTATGTTAATTTAATAGTTGAATTTAATGATAAAAATAAATCAAGATATCATCTTCGAATTGAAAAAAGATTATGAGTGTTTATGTAACGTTCTCTGAGAGTGTTAGGACATAGATTTCTTTTTCATATTGCGAAACACTGCAATATGCAATTTAACAATCTTCATCTCTCCGATATAACAACAGTCTCTCTCTCTGTTTCGGTGATGGAAATATTTTCGAAATTGAAAGTGTATGTGTATTTCTATATTACTTATTCGAAGCGTTGGTGTCAGAGTTTATACAGTCTGTTGGTTTGCCTGCGAGCCAAAGAGCCGGAGATTCGCATCCACGGATAAACAATCGACCGGTTCTCTCTCTAATTTTATTTGCCACCCCGTCTACAATCTCCAAATGCGTATTACCACCAAGGCTGAATTTGTCCCTTGTCTTAATTCAAATAACTCGCCCACGCCGAATTTTTTAGTACCATCTAGTTCCTATATGTAGGTACGTAGAGAGAAACAAAAATGCAACATCAAAAATCCATTCAAGTACACTTCAAGGCAATTTAGCAATTAAATCAATTTCTCCCCCGTTATTGAACTAGTAAATACAATACTTACTTACCTGTATACCTACTATTGATATAATAATTAGTTAATCGAGACCGAGATTGTTGACCATATCGAGATAATTTATTCGATATGGCAGGAATTGGTATAAGAGAACAAGTTTTCAATAGTAATTTTACATCAAGGTCAATTAATTCAAAAAAAAAGTAAAAAATAAACGGCGAAGAAACGGAAAGGGAATATTCTTCTTTAAAAAAAATACCAGGATTGATCAATTTTAAAAGAGGTCGACTCTATCAATCATCCACCAGTTGAAAAATACACGAAAGAGAGAGAAAATGGAAAATCTAGGACAACAAACTCTTCAATTAACAAATTTGATCGTAGTAGTAGTCGACCTCGTGTCAAGACATAAATTCGTCGATAAATTCCCAATGTTTTTGAACATTACAAATTATAAATGCGATGAAGAAAAAAAAACTAAAACACTAAGTATGTGGAAATCAAAAGAAAATTTGATTTTGGAAGAAATTCGAATTACAAAATTGTTGAGCAATTTTGTTGTTGGTCAGTTCGTTCGTGAGGAATCTGCCGAAATAAGTATTGGCGAAATTTGAAACCTCCGCTACGTTGAGAATTGGGACCGAACATAAATCTAGCTCAAACTGAATTAATCAGCAGTATGTTGCAAGTTTGCGCCTGTCCCCTCCTTCGACTATTTTAACACCGTTCGGATTAAAATATCTCAAGGTGTAACTCACACACAATCCTACAATGCATGAACGATAGGATAGATAGTGAGAGAAATTGCGCTGAAACGAAAAAGAACAAAGATTGAAAGGTTTTCGGTGTTTCCGAACCGTATTCATGTGACAAATCAGGCGACAATGTCGCCAAAATGAATACGATCCGAAATCCGACCGGTTCGTTGGCTGACTTACCGTTGAAATCTCTACGGTTTCGCAAGATTATTGATTGAAAAATTGTCTTTTTTTGTTGTTGTATAATTTTCTAAGATGCATAAAGTTTTGTCATCGTACTGAAATTTCAAATTCTTCCCGATTACGCAAAATTCTTATTTCTTACTTATTTATTTTTTTCGATATTTTTTCTAGATAACTCTCGTATATTTCCTCATTCTGATATAATAGTTTCGAGGTCGTCTTCTTGCAGTTACAACGCTTTCAAGATCACTAAACTGTTCAATTATTCATTATGGGAGCTTCTGGTCGTGTTTCCAAACAGAATTGTCAATTTCTTCTGCGATTAACAACGATAAAATTATGGATTTTCTCTCTCTTAAATAAATTACCGCCACAATTTGAAATTTCCATAATAATAGCAATAATAACGATAACACTAATCTGCAATCTAGATTAGTAATTTTATTATTAATATATTACTGAGGACATAACTGGTTACTGATTTTTTCTATTTTTATTATTAAGAAAATAGAAAAAAAAATAGTAATAATAAAGAAAACTTCTCGTTATCTATGAAGCTATTTATTCCAAACTGTTATTTGTTATAAATATTTATGGATCCCAATGAATTATTCAAAAACTATAACGGAATAATTATAAGAAATGTGGATATTCTTTCAACTAAAAAAAAATACAACAACAACTTTGTTTAATTTTTGATTTGGCATTATTTACATTATGTAGGAATTCCGGATTTGTGATCAATCGAATTCGTATAAATAAATCTTCACTGTACCTGTATGTGTATAGAAATCTGTTAAAATTATAAATAAATAATGACATAATTGATGTTTCGCAAATTATAAATAACTGCACACATTCATAATATTTCATTCAATTATTTATTGTCGATTTGATTATTTTAACAAACATCATTCAGATTAGTCGAACTCTTTTGATTGATAAATTAATTAATTAATTAATATTTCAAATCCTGCTTCCTTTTATTTATTTACAAGTTATCTCAATACAAGAACATTGCGTGCTGTTATAAATGCATGCGTGATTAACTTAAATGACGGATAAATCAAAATAAAATCAACATGGTTTTATTATTCTTTGAGAAAAATCAACGTTTTGTAGTTAAAAATGATTATTACTTTCATTCTACCTGTTTTGTATGTATATTGAAGTGAAATTACGTCATGTTGCATTGTAAAATCTCTTATATTCGATACAAGTGCCGTTTGATTTTTCTTTATTTTATCATAAATTGAACACGTATTTTATTGATATTAGACTCTTTTATCAGTCATAAATATCCATATATAAAAGTGATAATTGTAATAATTATAACGTCAACAGAACATCGATTCCTCAATATAATCTTGACTAATTACATTGAAATATTCCAGTGGCAATAAAACAAATGTAAATAATAATTGAACACCTGTTTTATCTGTTGAAAATTTATTGGCAATTGCAATAATTCTCTCCCTAGTCCATGTGCTAACTAGAATTTTATGTAAAACAAATCTATTTTTATTTATTGATGTGCTAATTAGTTTAAATGAAGATTGTTAATTTGGTAAACAAGATCGAGAAATAGAAAGATATTGATTGGTACACAGGTCCTTGATATTATGCAAATTTCACCGAAATGATTTGATGGTATAGAAGAAGACGACGTGAAAAAATAGCTGTTACTGCAAAGTAGCCATCGGCCATAATTAAATATCGCATATATGCGAATGTCCTACTTTGATACCCTTCTCTATTCGATGATGATGATGATGTACTAAATGATTGCTTCTTTTCGTTAAATAGCAAATTGAAATTGTGTAGGTAGTAGGGTGTTGATATGCGGATTTTTAAAATAAAAATTAATATTTTTTTTTGTAATTATGACAAATTACATAGTGCCAGGTCGAAGGTTATTTCGAATAGAAATCTTAATAATTCCAATGTATATAAGACAATAGTTGTAGCAGAGACAACGGTTGTTCATGCTTGATTGGACACACATTAGATAGAACTAAAAGAAATCTTGTAACAACATTGGTGATTTATTGTAGATGTTGATGAATTAACAACTATGTAAGAAGTCGAACTAAACGGGTAGTGTCATTGAAATAATCGTTAAGACAACATATTAGTCTGCATTTACAAATTGAAGAAACTGGGTAGACTGTAATCGGATTATTAGCGCCTATATTCGGTCGTTTATCATATTTTTAAATAGCTACTACAGGCTATATCTCTTCAGATTAGTTATATAAGAACGTAGGATTATTGCAGATTTTACATGTCTAATTATCATTAATCATTACTAATGTTGATGTGATTAAAAAGCCCGCGGAATTGGAGAATAAACGTACAATTTTCACAGCCAGAGAGTGAAAAGATGTTTGCAAATATGTTGTACCGATTTATCATCATTATATTCATATTTTGCTCAATTCTAACGATAAAAAAGCTTTGTCTCAATATTCCAAACATTATTATTTAGGCTTTATAGATTTACCGAAATTGAAAAAAAAATCGTCAAAAATGGACTAGATTATATTAATGTAGGAGTTGAGTCGGTATGAAATAGTGCGAAGCGGATTGTCAGTCTTCAATTATCGAAATTCGTGACGAACGAATTAACAATTCTCGGTAAATAGAAGAGAATCTCTAAAATCATCGTTTAATAAGCCGATGATTAATTGAGCGTAAGATAGGCATGTTTCTTTGTTCGTGCGTTTTTCTCTATTTGTATTCCTATTTGTTTATAATAGTGGGTAATGCAAATCGATGTATTACAATTAAATCATTGTTGAATTTTATTTTTGAAAATTTTTATCAACTTTCGAGGTGTGTTTGAAATATTTATAACGCCCAGTGCGCGAGTAATTGATTTCGTACAAATAATACATAAAAGTTGTTGTTGTGTAATGATGGCTTTACAAAACTCACCTCTATAGAGAGGCTATCTATGAAATCGCTCTTCAAGAATTGACTCGAATCTGTGTAATAATAATTATATGCCACTCTAACACATACACTCTCGCTTTCATCATCATCAATTGTAGAGAGTAAAAAAGTGGGAGACAGAGCCAATATTTTTGCTAATTATTTCATTTTTTTATCGTGACCTGATTTACATTACCAACAACTCTACAACGGGGTCTTTTCCAAAATAAGACAAACAAAATGAAACTGATGTAACTGGTTTTAAATTTTACGTCACATAATCAACAGCACCATCAACTCTTAAAATTTAGTTTCTTGTTTTTTTCGAATTTCTCAAGCCAAAACTCTTCGACTGAGAACTTGAAAGAGATAAACGTTTAAGTTTTTTTCGATTTAATTGTGTTGTTCTTAATTGGACTTTGCCAATTAAGTGATTGCATAATTACCTTGATTCGTCTTAATGCATACGTTATTTTTGTTGTTTTTTTTGTTGTTGTCGTTGTTATTTTATTAGTGTACCGTTTTATTCGGTGATGCTTGTTAACGGGCGGCCAAATTTGGCCGATTTGTAATTGGTTGTGATCGCTTTGAAAATCACTTGATCAATAGCCATGCTGAGTGTAATTGATTCAAAATTGCCGTTTATAACTGTACACATTAATTGATTATTTTATAAACATGCAGGTACCTAACTGTTGAAAAAGAAGTCGTTTTGTTGTAGTTACTTCTTGAATTTTTTCCGTTTTTTTTTTTTTTTTAATTTATTTATAAAGTCTCGTCGTCCGTTTGTGTGTTTATTTATTTGTACCAGATTCTGCCCATTCTCTTTACAAACAACAAATTGATTATCGGATAGAAAGTGTTCCCACGATGTATTTCGAGGATATATATCTGGTCGCAAATCTAACGGAATTACTTAAACAATTACCTAGCTATACATATAATACACGCCCACTTTTATTTGCATACATGCATTTAATACGCGAACTATAATCAGAATTTATGTCTAGGACTGGCCTGTCAAGTCAAGTCTTCAATAAAACCGGCAGCTATACTGTCCTTAGCCATTTTATTCTATCTTAATCGTTTCTAATTTCATTTCTACACACAACTACAATATACGGAATTCAATTGTTGAGACAAAGAAATTGTAGCGGATTTCTAAATAAATTCTCTGTTCAAGGAGGAATTCTCTTTGTCAACGATTAGAATATAATGGCAGTTGAGATATTCTTATTATTGTTGTTGTAGTTGTTGAATCAGTACCGAATAATAACTTAGAGCCTCAAGCGTGGTGAAAGTGTATAGACACAATCGCACAAGACGAAGATGATGATAATGATGGCTTCTATACTACGAACAGAACGATAATGATAGTTTGCCAAACAGAAAAATTTTAGAAAATCAACTTTCTTGTACGCATTCAAAAGACAAATCGATCGAATTCTCCCATATCAATCGAGTACTTTATTCAATTTATAAATATTAGATTCGATCAGTTAGATAGAAAATTTCACTGTTAACAAACAGAATCAATTGGAAAACTTCATTAACTATGTAGTTAACAGTGATCTATCGTGATGTATTTGCAATTATGTAAGAAGCGCAAAGTCATAATTAATAACTCAACTTGTGCGAGTCATCATCAACAACAACATGATAGAAGAAAGTTTAGAGATTTCCATATGCGGTACGTGTGATGATTGTTGTTTCTTTTTTTATACGATCATGTTGTTGTTGATGATGATGATGATGTGTATACTTGACTTGCACAATATTTTAAAATTATTGTGCATGGGAAAATTTTTTGTACAATCAATGGGGTTTGCGTGTTATCGTCCACTTTAGCCGGAAACTATCCACAATCTAAATAATTGTTCGTTTATTTAAAATTCTGCCTTACAGCCATTTTTCGAGATCATCCAGTAATTGATTTTTTTTTCGGAATCAGTGATACTCAATCGATTAGATGATGAACTCGATGATTTAATTAAAGACCGATATATGTGAAAGGGTCTCAATATATTAAACAAAGAAACGGGGCGCTATTTTTTACACGACTTGTGTTGTGTTCACGAGAAACTGTGTAATTTATAATACACACCCACATCAGTTTATAAACGTTCACAAGTTAGTGGTACTCTCTTGCACTAGCCTAGCTAGCCTAGTTTTAGCCTGAGGTGGTCCGTTTCAACTTCCCTGTTTTCATCTGGGTGGTAATCGGTTGATTTCATCTTGGTAAAAAATAATTCAATTACGTTAAGAAAAGCAATGGCCTAATAACAACAATTCTTCGAGCTAGTTGCAATTATCATACCTACAAGCGGATTACATGAGACAGCATTCTTATAATCAACACGATGATTATATCTTGAAATTTCCTTGTAATATTGTCATCAATCACAAAATAATCCTCAATCAGGAAGGAATCATATTCATTAATTCTCTCCTCGATAATACAATAATTTTTTGTTGTGCCAGTTATTATCGGGAATAATCAGGACATTGTTGTCATAAAAGTGGAACTGTTATAATAAAATCATAGGCAATATGCTTTCTTTCTGTCGTTTTTTCTCCTCTATTAATATGGCGACGCCGTAATATAAAGCGAACGTCACGGGCCATAACTCGCTCGGTTGTCCTGATTACAAGAGGGGCTGTAAATATCACCGATTCTACAGTCTCTAGAGACAACTATCATATCATCATAGGGTTGGGAATTTTCTATTAAAAACAGTCTCCCTCCACCACCAACCTGGTTTTCTATATAAACAACTGGGCATATATAATCGGGAATATTTGACGTTGTTATTCGTGTGGTGATCGAGAAACTATCAACAATGCCATCGGTGGTGATAAGACTTGTCAATGGTGTTGGGAATTTGTGTTCGTTTTATAAATAATGCTTGCCACTAATGCTAATGGTAATGTTTTGAAAATATTTGCATGTTATTTGAGTCGGTATATATTCTTCTAAAAAGGATTGTTTGTTACAGGCACAGTGTTAGTCCAGGGCGACGTATCTACTGCCCCACTGGTGGCGGCGAGCGCGCAGCCTTCCGCCCCAAATAGCCCTCAGTCAAGTATGCTCCTGCTCCAGACACAGGTATCAAATTTCATCTGTTATCGAATTATAAACGTTCTCAATAACAAAATATCGTGTTACTCACATTATCTTGATGAACAATCTCGCTATCGATTGTGTGCAATTTTTGACAGTCCTTAGTGACTTATTATCACTTCTTCCCTATTATATTTCTTAATAAATTCTGTTGTAACGGCTGTTAATAACAATGTACTTAATAGAATTGATTATCCATGTTGTTGTTCCTCAATTGGTGCTGTGAAGTCTCCAAGCCAATTAGTTGATCTCAACGGTAGTAGAACACAAAACCCATAGATTGTCGCTAAATTAGACACTGCCGCTACCTGTATTTGTTGATTGCTTGTTGCTATTGTAGTTGCGCAAAGTAAAAGATAATTAGTAATTACACGTGATGGTCATGTAGTGTAATTATCTATCCAACTACCAACCACGAACTCTAAACGATTCTTACTTAATCGTTAAGTTAATCGAACAAATCAATAGATTATATAGGCAGTTATAATAGAGATGAGATTTATATAAATAAGTAGTTTTTTCATCATATTTGATTACATACAAATTATGAAAATCGATTACTTTTATTGAATTTACGTGGATCTTTGATAGATACCGCTCATCTATTAACATTGACTATCATTAGAAAAATTACTAGATGGAACAATAGAGGAAATTTCTCTATAATCGTTTGGGACTCTTTTAGAAATCTCTTAAACGACTACATGTTAATTAGACTTTATACAATCGTATTAGCATAAGAGTGAAAAGACTTCCGCAAAAAAATTCGCCAATTTGCCTAATTTATGACCATCGATTTTTAATGCTAATTAATTATAACCAACGGCAGATTTGCAATAAAAGAAAAATCCGTTCAAATTCTAATCATATTTGTGAAATTGTCACTCTCCGTCTCTTCTACTAATTAAAATTGAATACATTACAAATTTCTTTATAATCGGTTATTTTAATTAAATATTGCTTATTATTAGTTTCTAGATAAATTTCCAAAGTTAATTTGAATTTTTAATGAATCCAATGTCTACTCATAGAGACTATGTAGCGTTATTTTTTTTGTATTCCATCTCTTGTAAATTGACAAAAATTGCTAATAGTTTCTGATTATAAGAGCTCGCCCACAGATGCGAGTCTTGTTGGAAATTTGTCTTTCGATATAACAAAACGATTATCAATCCTGTGAAAGTCTTCAAGTATTTATGTGCGATCTTGCATAGCAACTATGTGTTTATTAATTACTTACTTGTTATTTCTTGCATGTGTTTTATGTATGTTTGCACTAATTAGAGAGGACTGGATTATGTTGTGGGATTTGTTCTTGGATTGGACTAGATATGTGAAAGAGGCGGGCGATTATTCTAGTAGTGAATGGTTTGCGTATTATAAAATAAAACTAGTTGCCATCTATAGATGCATGTCTGTATGTATGTAGATACAATAAATAGGTAGTTGGTATTTGCTATAGCATAAATATAAAATTAGATTAATTGTAAAATATTTCTATTGATAATAAGTTGAGCGACGGAAACGATTTGCGATCTTGGTATGTGGTGCACAACAGCCTTCAGATTCTTGGTGCGTGGCTCACTGATCCCCATAATCACAATCAATTGCGTGCTACCGTTATAAATAAATCTAATCTAGATCTATTTTGAATTATTTTAAATAGTGTAAACGGTGACAATTTCCGGATTATATAAATTGTTATAAATCTTTCATATTCACTCATGTCAGTTGAGGTATAAAGATCGCCATATTGAGCGTCGCGACGCCCTTTTAGAAACCTGGCGACGCATGTGAACCACTCTACCAATGAAACGGTAGTAAAAGGCCACGCCTCTTCATGGTTTATATGAACAACGATAATGACAAACAGCCTTCCCCATAAATGAATGTTCTCAAATCAAGTCAGACAGTGTCATTATTTTGTAGAAAAGTGTTGGGAATTTTTTCTATTCATGTATAGATATACAAAACGGATTTTTGTGATCGGATTGGCACACGACCATTAGTTCGGTTAAAATTAGTTTGAATCTATCGATACGCGTTGATCTATTTATCGGTCCAGTCTATTTACGGTGAATTTGTGTTTTCTATTTTTTCAGACCACGTTTGGCTCGAGTAGTTTTGCGGACCTGCTAACGGCGCCATTCACAGACGATCCTAGCAGTGTCCTACCGGCAGAAGATCTCGATCCATTTGCTGAAGTAGCTTTACAATCACAACCAGCCTCGCCGGCACCATTGCCCAGTTTTCAAGAAACTTATTCAGTCCGTTATAATCCACCACCACCACCACCACCACCGCCACAGTCTCAACCACCACAATCCTCATCATCGCCGTCATCATCATCAGCAACAACAACGCCAGCATCGAACGCACCACAACCGCCACCATTCAAGATGGATGAAGAATGCTTTAATGTCTCTTATCACCACCACCACCACCATCATCATCATCCATCAACGCCACACCATATAACAACAACAACAACACACCCATACGATTATCAACAATTACAATACACAGCTGCCAGTCCTTATTATCCACCGCCGCAACAATGCAGTCCAGGATTTGAATCGTTGATCGCACAAGAATCCTATTCATTGCCATCGTATCAAAATACAACCGAAATCCATGCTAGTACAGCATTAAGTCCACGACAAAGGCGAGCATCGTTACCATTACAACGTTCCGAATCGACAAGTAGCAGTGAAAGTCCCAAATTACGAATGACAACAGCTGCACCATCAGCATGCTCATCGGCGGCAAGTTCACCTGGTGGCGGTGGTAGTGGTGAGCCGCAATCAAAAGGTCCAACACCACCATCGCCATCGCAATTATGTGCCGTTTGTGGTGATACAGCAGCCTGTCAACATTACGGTGTACGTACCTGTGAGGGTTGTAAAGGTTTCTTCAAACGTACCGTCCAAAAGGGATCGAAATACGTTTGTTTAGCCGATAAGAATTGTCCAGTTGATAAACGACGGCGTAATCGTTGTCAGTTTTGTCGTTTTCAAAAATGTTTAGCCGTTGGTATGGTGAAGGAAGTTGTACGAACGGATAGTTTGAAAGGACGCCGTGGCCGTTTACCATCCAAACCGAAATCACCACAAGAATCGCCACCAAGTCCGCCAGTTTCATTGATAACGGCATTAGTACGGGCGCATGTTGATACAACACCGGATCTAGCCAATTTGGATTATTCACAATATATGGAACCAAGTCCAATTGAACCGGTTATATCGGAAGCGGAGAAAATCCAACAGTTCTACACATTGTTAACAACATCGGTTGATGTCATTAAGAATTTCGCTGATAAAATTCCTGGCTTTCAAGAATTGTGTCATGATGATAGGGAATTATTATTTCAATCAGCCTCATTAGAATTATTCGTTTTACGTTTAGCATATAGAACACATCCTAATGATACGAAATTAACATTTTGCAATGGTGTTGTGTTAGATAAGCAACAGTGTCAGCGATCATTTGGGGATTGGTTGCATGCCATTATGGAATTTTGCAATAGTCTCTTAGCAATGGAAATTGATATTTCAGCATTTGCCTGCCTGTGCGCTCTCACCCTCATCACTGGTAAGTTGTATAATTTATTAATACACACCATTATTATTATTATTATTATTATTATTATTATTATTATTATTATGTCCACAAAATTAAGGTCGAAGTTTATAAATAATTCATCTTGAAACTGTCGGACAATGATATTTGAGAATTAATTGAAAATCGAATTGGATCACGATAGGAAATAAACGTGTGCGTGATTTCAATTTAATACACCAACTACCCCACTGTCTATCTTTGCAGATAATTTATTTAAAATCGTAATGACCATGACTCTACAAACATCCCATCTTTTCTCAAATATCATAATCAATTAAGTTGCACTCAATTAATAAATTATTCGATTGTTTTGTTCGCAGATCGGCACGGTTTGAAAGAGCCACATCGTGTTGAGCAACTACAAATGAAGATCATCTCATCGCTACGTGATCATGTTACGTATAATGCCGAGGCCCAACGGAAGGCCCATTATTTCAGTCGTCTATTAGGCAAATTGCCTGAATTACGATCGTTGAGCGTACAAGGATTGCAGAGGATCTTCTATTTGAAACTTGAAGATCTCGTACCGGCACCACCGCTGATTGAAAAGATGTTCGCCGCCAGTTTACCATTTTAAAACAAAACAAAACAAAACAAAACAAAAACAAGAAGAATCTCAAGTTTATTACTATTTTTAAATCTCAATGATTTTTTTCTCTCTTCCTCTAAATATTATTATTATTATTATTATTATTATTCCATAATAGTGCAGAAATTGAGAAAAAATAACGTGATAGACTATGTAATTATGTGATTTGTTGAATAATTGTATAAGTCGTAAGTGTGATCTTTTCCTCTATTAATTTTATTTTATTTTATTTTTGTTTCTAAATACGTTGTATAGAGAGATGTTTACTTATTTGTATAGGAAATTTACCCTGATTTTCTTTCGTTCAACAGACTTCACTATAAAAGAGAGATCAAGTTGAATTTTTGATGTTTACTCTACTAAAGAAAATAGGATAAATATTCAAACACTTTATAGTTCTCAAACTATAAATAATCTTGAATGGTGGAGGATTGATGATGAATTTTTACACAATACTTTTTTTTATAAAAACAAAAAGACAAATGCTTACTTTTAGTAGGCTTTATCAAATTATTAACAAGAGTGCTTCATATCGAGCACCATTTTCTAGTTAAGACGAACGACCTGATAAATAATACTCGATTATAGAGCAGAAATTTTCGTTACGTGATAATTGCATATAATTAGGGCTACACTTAACTAGTATTTAATTAATTAATTAATTAATTTTCCAATGTTACCACTACACGGACCGTGTGGACCTTATTGAAATGTATGCGATAATACCTAGTCAAGGCACTGTATATATATATTTGAGAAAATTTAACAAAACAAAAAAAAATTGAAGATATTTTATTTACAATTAAAAAAGAGAAGATTTTAAAATATTAACAAAAATTAATATATTTTAATAGTTGTATAAATTATACTGGAAGTTACCTGCACGTTATTATTATTATTTTTTTTATATAAATATATTTTGCTTTATATATTTTTGTATAAAGTCGCAACTATGCGCCTTCGACCAAAATCTATTTCTTTTTTACGAATGAAGCCTTTAGAATTGTCCTACACCATGTCTGGCATTCGTTAATAGAAACATAGGGCAATTTCCTTTAGTGTTTCTAATCTCAATTGCCAGCGATGTATTCAATTATATGTATGTATGTATATTAAAAAGAGAAAAGAAAGATGCACTAGTTAATATTATACTTAAATTTGTTACCAATTGACGAAATGAATGTGCCATTTTTTCATATCTTAATGATTTTTCTGTCATATCAACACAACTGCCTTGGATATTGTAACAGATGGACTGAAAAGAGAGTTACCTGATGGATTACAATGGTCGATAATCACCACACCTTTGCACCTTCTTATATTTGTTTTATTGTATATACACAGTTGGCAATTGAAGCTGGAAATACAGCAATAAGTCTCTGAAAGAGTAGCAATTTGGATCCTTCAAAGTAAAAATGATCGGTTTCTACTTTGAATTGCCAACTATGTATGTTGGATATTTACAATTTACACCGTCCGCTTGTACTTAATTTATAAGATTTTTATAGGGAATCTTGTGCTTTAACACTTTGGCAGTTGAATAGAAATCTTCTTCCATCAATTGACTAAACAACGGTTGCCAAAGGGTTGACCTGTACCTTCTAGGAAATGCAACACAGCTTCTATCCAGTTTCGAATGATGTAAATAATCAATTGAAAAAGAAATTGCTGATCTAGAGAATTGCTATTTTTTTAGCATATACATATATATACAATTATACGGTTCGGGCAAACGGGAACCTTGCAATATTCGTCGTCATTTTGTCTAGAATTTTGTACCTGCTTTTCTATTTGATTCACTACGGTTATTTTCAACCTGATTATTGAAGAATTATAATAAAAGACAATTTAGCAATTGTACGCAATTCAATTTGAATTGGATTGTAGAAACATGCCAAATTCATGTTTCCAATTCGATTGCTAATTCCGTATAATACTCTCATTATAATTGTTGACTATTTGTCTCACTATTCTGGATTTATTATATTATCCGGTATAAAACTTGCCATTTTAAATGCCAGTTTTTACTTGCTACTTTATAAATATGATTAAGTTCGTTCAATAATATATTTTTTGTTTCTTTTGAAATTAATTTATGATTTTCTTTGGTTAGATATAGTTACCAATAAATCCTATTACATTCTACTTCTTTGTAAAGTTATTATTGTAAATGTAATACGTGTTAGTTTTTACCTGATGCCTATTGAAAGAATTGAGAATAAGTACAGTTAATTATATACGTATTGATTCTTTTTGTAATTTCATGATAATAGATATGTCGCATTATATATTTAATCAATTACAGATTATTTATCGTTTATACACACACACACCTGTTGTCTTTTTTTATGATTTTGTCTTTTGTTTAGGCGTGTATAATTGTAACAATTTTATTTGATTAAATAAAAATTACGAAACAATCCGATTTTCATTCAGCGGTTGCAATTGTGGAATGGTTGAAATAAAAATGCCATAATTTACTGATAGTTACACTTTTTCTTCTGCTTTTCAAAACAAACTGTTCAGTTTCATTTATTGTTTATTTGAAATGTATTTATAATCATTTGTGGAGTAGCGCACACTAAGCGTTGTACTAGGCCATAATAATTATTTTAGCCTTACTACTTATTTAAAAATGTAAACTACATCGTTGTTGAACTTAACCTATTTCTTAACAAGAATAGTCTGAATTTTTCAACTGGTTCTTTCAAACAAATCCAACAGCATCATTATCACCATCTTTAAAACTTGTGTACCAATCCATCTTCACAATAATTTAGTGTTACACGTGGATGAGATAAGAGAATAGAAAATATATTCACGCCCATATTTACACAATAAGAAAATCAGTTAAAATAATCTACTATTGTACCCGAATCAAACATAAAATTGTACAAAATTTAAGGCTTCTTAAAATTAGTTTGTTTATTGATTTTGGTTTCTAATGTCTGGCAAATATTTAGACCGTTTCCCATGAAACAAACAATCAATTACAACAATTTGTCAATTAACCAGTTGTTCCTTTTTTACATAATTTTTATATTTTATACAATGTATTAATTAATAGATAAGTATAAATAAATAGCACACCTTGAGGTTGTTTTATTTCTCTTTCTCTAGAGTAAACTGAATTGTTTCTTTTCCTCTCTTTTTATTATTAGATTTGTTTAATAAACAATAAAAAGAAACAGTCTTTGGTATATTAAGTACAAATTTTTAAATATTCCATGTCCTATCCAAACTTCTTTTTTTACTCATCAACTATTATTTATCGTTTTAAAAAAAGTTGCGTAAAAGACATCAGATAATCACAAAATTTGCAGCCATTTTATAAATATTTACAAATTTGTTAAAAGAGCAAAATGATACATCCAAAAACAAAGAAACAATCCAGACGACTGTGTAGTCTTTGAATATTTTCTTACTATTACTATTATTGTTGTTTGTTTTTTTAGTTTTTTTGTTAATCAACAGCTTATCATTCACCACCACCAGTTACTGTAACTTCTCGACTAAATAGATTTCCATCATTTGTTAATGCTGCTGATTGTTGTATCACGGGTGAATCAAGCAGACTATGCTCGGATTTTGTTTTATCATCGTCATCATCATCATCATCATCATTGTCAATTTGAGTATTATTATTATTGTTAGTGTTGATGATAATAGTTCTTTCATTTGGTGTTTCTTCCTCTTCTTCCGGTATTGTTTGTGATACTTCTTCATTCGATGGAGTACGTTCGAAAGATGACGATTTTATTAATGAATCTTGTGATGCTTTCATAAGATCCTAAAAAGCAAAATTATTTTACAAATGTCTATTTGAATTGAATAGTTTTCAAATATACTTGTGCTCTTAATGATGTTATACCATCTAACGAACCATCTTCACCGCACGGTTTCAATACTAAATATAATAATAGATCAGATAATGATATAATACCAATAACTTTATCATCATTATCCACAATAACTAATCGATGTACTTCTGCTTTAACAATTTTATCCATTATTGTAAACAATGTTTCATCTAATTTACATTTATGTACGCCTTCAAACCATTCATTCCGATGTTCATTGGCTTTCTTCAATGAAACATCAAGATCATTATAGGTCTTTTCAGCGGCCAAATTCTAAAATAAAATCATTATAAAGAAAGTATAACAAACGAACAAATAAAGAATAAAAGAGAAATTGATTTACTTACAATAACATCAAATTTAGCATAAATATCAACAAGTCTACCTTCACTATCTACAATTGGTAAAGCAGAAACTCGCCTCTCAACAAATTTCTTTAAAGCTAGAATAATTGAGGTATCTTCGGTCGCTGTTTCAATATTCTCATAACTACCAATTCGAAGTTCACGTAATGTTTTATTCATATAACTAGGTTTTGGAAGTTCATTAATCTGTAGAAAACAAAATGGCAAACAAAATTAAAACAATTTTATCAATACAACAATAGAAAGAATAATTCATCTTCAATTTTGTGTATTCTCAGTGTGCAGAAAGTTATTAATATTTAATAGTGTGCCCAATTATGTTGAAAAGAATTGTAGCTTCTAAGAATAGAATCAATTATATGGAAAAAACAATACACAATTTTTTCTTCGAATAGTTCATTTATAAAACTAACGATTAGTTGGATAAATTGTCAATATTCATTGTTTTCAGTGGCAATAAATTTCGAAGTAAACAGCGAAGGTCGTTGATTTACTGTACAATCGATAATCATAATAATTTTAATAAAGAATACATCATTATAGTTCTAAAAGCATTGTTTATAGTGTTTTTAGAATTTATCACTCGTTGAATTAACTGTTAATTTGGTTTTGTAAATTTATTGTACTCTCTATGGAGAATATTGAAGAAATCACACAAAATAAAGAATAAACCACTTTATCGTATAATTGGAGAGCAGTAAATGTGGTTTATGAAACGAGTTAAAAGAATCCTTTTAGTTTTATTGTTAGAAGAAGTAGAATAATATATTTTCGGAATACTTACATATAAGAATAAGAATCGTAATATCCTCTTATGTGTTAGAATATAAAGAACATTTCCAGTTTCATGATCAATAACAGGTAATCTATGTATTCTATTATGTATCAATGTTTTAATAGCATCGAACAATGAAGCATCTGGATTAATGTAAATTAAAGGCCGTTGATCTTTGAGAACATGCCGCCATGTATCCAATTTGTGTTCTTCTAATTCATCCATTTGTACCGTTGGTGATTTATAATACATACGTAATATTTTTATAAAATCAGTTATTGTTAACATGCCAACAAATTCTTGTTTACCACTATCCCATAATGGTGCTGCTCTAACACCTAGCCAACAACAAATCAATCAAGCGGTGTTTGTTTTGGTAAATAAATTTGATAAGCTTACCGTTATAGACTAATGCAAAGAATGCCTTCTTAACCAATAACTGTGTATCGAACACCACCAATTTGGCTGATGTTGGGATGAGATCGTAACATTTGTGAAATTTGAAAAACTTTACAAAGATCTGAGATTCATCCTCTTCTAGAACAAAATTAATTGAAACAATTAAACAAAATCATTTCGAAAAAATCATTTTGGTTTTATTTAATATTCGAACTACCTTGTTCAAGTAGTTCAGCAAGCCATTCTTTATATGCTTGTGATACGTATTCGAATTCTTTAATTTGATCAAGCCTATAAACTTCATCATCTTCTTCAGCTATTGGTGGTAATAATACTCGTACATGATTTGAGTAAATATGCAAACGTAACATGCCCTCCCTTGTTTACCACCAACATTGCAAATTCGCGTTTGATTATTTGTTGATTGTTATTATTTTGATTTAATCATCAACTAACAGAATCGAATTTCATTATTCTTAAAACTAATCGTAAATTTTAAGCACAACAACAACAACACTAGTGTTTTCGTTTAACGCCAAACATAAAATATGATCTCGCACAATTTTTGCTAACATCGACACGAACTATTTTATAATAAACATGTATTTTATCATAAATATATAACGAAAATTGCTCAAAAAGGTCTCAAATGTCAAACGATTTCATCATCATCATCATCATCATCATTGTATATTAATTATTATAATAAATTACTATTATTGTTATTAAAATAACTATGCAATTTTCTAGTATTTGCCCTTTAAAATATTCACCTCAAGGTGTCTAATATAAAACTGACTAGAGAAAAGCGTTAAGCTATTATTGGCCGATCAACTGGTTACTGTTGCCAAAATATCGGTTGGGTAGAGTTGGAAAAAAAAAACCGACGCCAAGCGTCGATAATTGTATACCAACAACACTACACATAAATTTGAACCAATCGAAAAAATTTGTGGTAAGTTAATAAGAGTTTGCTAGCATGTTGAATAAATAAAAGCAACGATATTGAATTGAAATTACATCACCAATCTATAACACCTACGTTTAATCAACTATATAAAATTAAAGCTGAAAATTCAATAAATGTAAAAAAAAATAACAATACTACAGAGAATTTAAATCAATAATCTGATTATATTGAATTGATTTATGAGAATGTTGAAAATCTAAGTTTAGAAGACATAGAGTAGCAAAATGTAGTAATTGGAAAGATAGATAAACAACAAATCAATCAATCAAATGTACGTTGGCCTAAATATATTTAGGTACATAGTGAAAAGTATGCAAAAGATGGTTAGACTAGTCTGTACAAATAAAAAATAAAGAGTATAAAATAATGGCCAGTTGCCACAAAATGAATTTAATTATACTTAAAAAACCACAACTATTAATAGAGAAAGACCACTCAAAGATTATGTAAACATAAAATAATTCTAAATGAATAGAAGATTAACAAAAATTTATAATCAAATCAAATGTGTAATTCCTATTTTATCCATAACACATTATTATATTGTATTACCCAAAATAAATACGTATTTATAATAAATAAATATAGGATAAAACGTTAGAAACATAATAATAAAACTTGTCCTTGAAAAAATTCTGTACCATTTTTCCGTTGTTGGTATCTCCCCATCTGTGTAAATTTATCTTTTAAATGTTTATACATCAACATTCCGTATTAAAAAAAAACACATACAAATCCGGCAATTGTAGGTAGATACATACGTAAATTGATCGCAAAATTTTTGATTCATTTTTTCCAAGTTAACGAGAAAATTAATGGGGACAGCTGGGATAGTTTTAGTCGACTAGACTGCAATAAATCTATGTGCGATTTCAACTGTTGGCAAATAGCGTTGTAGTAGAAGTAACGAGTATCACAAATTGTACAATATTTAATGTAAATTGACCAGATGTCTCATATACTCATGTACGAAAACAACTAGTGCATATAATAGTTTTCAGTGTTTTAGTGAGGATGTCCGGATCGCGATCTCCGATTCTTCTACGTTTATTAAAACAGGAAATTTTTTCTACAAAAGTATTCTATTCTACTAAAAAATAAAGAAAAAGCTAACATCCTGTATTTTAATATTTTACATCTGGATACTTTGATTTATTTTTAAATTTTAAAAGTTTATGCTATGAATTATGCTAGGAATTTGTACAAAATTCTTTACGATTCTGTGAACTCGTTTTATACAGGTGTGCAATAACAGCGCTAAATTACAACTATATCCTTATTTAATCACGTATTTTATTCAATCGATCGTTTATTGTGTACGGGAATTGTTACGAATTCAACTTTATAGTAGATTGATGCTAGACCATCTTTCAGGCGAGCACAAGATTCTCTTTCCAAGTGATTTGTACCGATTTTAATTAAATTCATTCAACAATAATAAAAAAAGAACATTATAAACATACCTAAATCTGAAATGTTGACCTTCTCAAGGAAAGGATCGACGACTGGTAACTAAAACAAATTAAAACATTATAAAATAATTCTACAAAACAATCAAAAATGAACTATCTATCCCATTTGAAGTTCTCTCATCATCACAGATAACAAAAAGAGAATATTTACCAAATTTCGTCTACTAATAAAATATTTCGGTGTTAAAATTAATTGTTTTCGTTTAACATTTGTCGCCAATTTCGTATACCAATTCCAAATACCTGTTGATATAGGCGGTGTTGATGGTGGTGTTGGTTGATTGTTGTTATTAAATTTCGGCGATATATTCCCAGGTGATGTATCGATTGATATAAAACGACGAAACATTGTTAATTTTTATTAATTACGATTAATCTTTAAATTAAGTATTGTCACCAGTTTTTTTTTATTAATCTAGGCACGTCATTTTCTCTGTTTTGATAGCCACTGAATAATAATCAACAACGAAAAAAAAAACAGACGATTTTATAATAAATGCGCAATTAAACTATTACTTCTTGTAATTGAAAATTTCTATTAAATCATTTGTAAATATTGTTGAAAATTAGTAGTTCGATATAATTACTGTTATCAGCAAATATCTATTTGATATTATTTAATTTATTCGAATCGATTTTATTGAAAAGTAAGCAATTATTGTATTTATTTAGGTAGAAAGACACGTGTCTATTAAAAAAGCACAACACTACATAATTAACAACATTTGTTGTTGTCATTGTCGAAGAATTACTGAGTAAATTCACCTCATCTTCAAATTAAATTCCTTCATTCATTGGCACAAAACAACACGTGTTATTAAAAATCAATAGTCTACCCCCACATATCCAACTTTTAATCATAATCATAATAAAATCGAAACGTTTAATAAAGTTTCTTTTACACGAAATTAATTGTTCTATCAATAGTTTATTAAGAAATCATAGATAAATAAGTGTATCTGTTGATTGATTATTATTATTCACTACTACAACTGGGAAAGGTATTGGAGAAAATATCCTAGATTTTCGTATGGAATGCAATTTATATCTAGCGAAAATTGCAATTTTGTTGAAAGTAACCGGATTATTATTGAACTGAACGTGAAGAATTCAACAATAACAATATCAACAACAATAATAAACGCCACGCCTGCGTCGACGTCGTCGTCGCAGTAGTCGTCTCGTCTCTCTTATAAACGAATACAAACTACAATAAAAATTGATAAATATGATTATTATTATTATTATTATAGAACACAAACATACTGAGAATTTTATCAGAGAAATCTGGTTTAAAATCGATAAATAAATAAATAAATACAGAAGGGAGAGGTATGGGTTATTTGAACGAAAGAAAACCGTGGGTTCTATACAAGGACACAATATTTTTGGTCAATTTTGATATTCCTTTACTCATTTGTAATCCGTACAATGAAAACAACATCTGTTGCCTGTCGTATCCTGCTTTTTTATATAAACATACATAAATAGTAATAATAATAGTGAAGATGGAATAATTTGTATTGTAGTTATTTGAAGGCTGAATTATAAAAGGATCGATCAATTTTGAGAGCATTCAAAGCTGTGAAGAAAAACAAAGAAAGGGGAAACCGAGAATAAGGGTACCCGGTCATTATTATTTCTGTCTTCTATATATAGGATTTCACGGTCAAGGTTAAAATAGATGGAAATTTTTGAAGTTTTTTTCTCGTGCTGCTGCTTTTACTATTGCTTAACAGCTTACCATACTGATGGATGCTGATTTAACAAAAACAAGAACAAGAATATAAACAACAATGATGAGAATATTAATAATTGAGTCTGGTTTATGCTATAATGAGATGTATCATCATCATCATCATCATCATCATCAAAATGGGTTTTTATGCGTATTTTATGTAAATATTACATCACAGTTTTTTCTTCATATTTAATAGTTAATAAAATTCTGCATACTATGCAAAAGGATTATTCCATTATGTATTTAAAATGTATTTTCAAGACAACAATAATAATAAAATAGTAAGGATAATAAACGATGATTAAATAAACTGGAAATTATATAATTCAGGAATTTTGTATTGCGTGAATATAAGATTTGAAAACATTTTGTTTTAATTAATCAGTCGTATTCTGTAACTTTTCATAGATCCATTACCATGACGACAATGTTGTAGATCAACAATCTCCTTGATTAGATCAGTCTTCTAAATTCTACCGATGTACTATTATTTAAATTTAGGTATTATACGAAATTAAATTAATAAAAAATAAATAAAAATCCCAATTTTATGAGCACCATTCAGAGATAAAAAGATTTTTCCGGTCAATTTTCCTGTATGTATTTTGTTTACAAATATTGTCAATGGTTATCAGTTTATAGTGATAAAATAATATTAATCTTCAACAAATATTGTTAGAATAATTACTGATCGAGTATTTAATCATTTTAACATATCGATATATGAAAATAAATGTATTGTTACTAGAAAGGAAATGTTTTAATTTACTAACCATGTCTAAATTTATTAAGCAGAATAAATCGAAAAAACACCAATACTAAATGGAATAAAATTGAAAATAAGCTTTAAATTCCAACCTATCTTACTGTCAATCAATCCAACAGTCAATAAAACTGACTTTTAATTAGAATCTAATATTGGATAAAATCTAATTTCATTGATTGAACCTTATAGTCTGTAATCAAAAAAATTCTTGATTTAGAAGATCAATCTATAAAACTTGATCTACTAGTTTAGTATGACAAGATGACTCTTATTAGTTTATTAGATAAATAATATGAAATGATTTGATTGAATACGAAATACGATTTTAAATAAGATCGTATAGCAATCAGGTTAAATTTAATTCTATCCTAATATTCGATGCTAAAACATGAATATTGTGTTGAAATGAAATTCAACAATCATAAATTTGTCAAATCAACAAACATTATCTACTATATGAATATGTATTTGAAATTAATTAGAACAGTTTGAAAGTGTAATTTAATATAATTGTATTTGGGCTTTATTTGCGGCCAAAATCTGTACAATTCTGTCAAATACAATGCAAATTCAAATCAGTATTGAAATAGTATATTGAAACATAAGTTTCAGAAGTCCATAATTCCTGCACGAGACCAAGTTTAAAAAACGAGTACAGGAATTGACTTCTGAAACGAATTTTTCATACTATTTTTCCTATTTTGCACCCCTTTGTACCCTTTTTTAATAAAAATTGAACCCTTAAAATTTAGGGAATTTTATAGAAGTTGGTATTAAAAAAAACAAATGAAAGTTCTACTTGACGATATTCAACTTTTTATTTGTAAAACGAGTTGATTTTCAATTGTTCAAGTCTCCATACTAATTACGACTTTTAATAAAGTAAAAATGTGTGACGAATTATCGTGTACTCCACCAGAATTACGTGATATTGTTGAAAATGGTATCAATGATTTACTTCCCGGTAAATCAAAAATAAAATATGGGCATTGTTATCAAAATTTTCAAGAATGGTGTAAAAATAATTTGAAATAAATAAAAGTTGTTTTCACGTTAATCAAGTGGTCTGCATTTCTGTCAAAGAATGACATTTGAGATAGTCGACAGTGTTACCAACTTCGAAAAAATAAATTATCCCAGATTTTCCACACTCAAAGTAGTTGGGAAATTTCCATTGCTTCACTACTTTTAGTGTGGAAATGGTTTTATTTCCAACGCAAAATAGGAAAATCTAATTATTCAATTATGCCTTGGTTATTTTTGAAATCCCATCAGAAAAATTGTATTTATTGAGTATGTTTAAAATTAGTCGATTACTATTGTTAGAAATTATTTTACAAAACAAATTGAAAACGATAAAGAAACCTCTGTTTAATATCTGTTGTTATATTTTAAAATAATTGTGACTATACTATCATAATTTATATGGTGGATAAAAGTAAATTAACTTATATGTGAGCTTCTCTGAATTTACTAGGAATTTTATTTCGCATTTCGAACACTTGAAAATTAAGCCAACAATAAGTCTCACATTAACTTTGAAAAAACCACCACAAATAATCCATAAAGTAGTTTGAAATTGTGCCAATTTTGTTTAAAATCCAAACAAATTATTTGATACTGAATGTTTCTTACAAAGAATAATAAATTATAATCGGCAATAAACGAGTCCAATCAAATATTATTTACTTTTATAAATGCATAAATTAATCGAAAAAAAAATCTAATCTAGTTAATTATGCATAATAATAAAAATAACACATCACTTAATATTCATTTTACTAGAATATTTATTGTTGAACATAATTATTGTAATAGTTAGAATTGAAAACAACGTGACAACCATAAAAAGTGAAATTAATGTAAAGCAAAAAAATAATTTGAATAAACAACCGTAATTATTCATGCAAAATTATAAATTCACAAGACTGTTATTATATCAGCCGCATTATTATTATAATTTTAGAAATTCTAATCAAAATAAACAAATTGGAAATTTAATGAAACAATATTAGATGGCAGCACAATTTAGAGAAAATATAAACTGAGACGAATCCTGTAATTTTTGTTTACTCATTCCTGAGTATTATGATGAGAGAATTTAAAGGGGAGATTAATAAATAAAAAGAAAAACTCACCCCTCTAGCATCGCGGAATAGAATTGCCGCATGGTGTGGATCTAAAAATGCATCGGATGCTCGATGCGGTATTATCGTACCAAGAGATTGTCGTCTACGTTCTGTATCAAGCGATTTTTGGCGTAAATGTGCTCCTGAAAATCGAACAAAACATCACAGAAACAAATTTAATTCAATTCTATTTATTTTATAGTTTCAATTAATCAATTGATAGATAGATAGATACCTTGTTGTCGAAGATAATAACCTTGAAAACTCATTTGTTGTTGTGTAATAAGACAAATAACAGTTGTAAGAAATAAAAAGTAACAATTAAAAGTAATTAACGGGCTTTTCTATAAATTGAACCACTTTATACTATACGGTTAGTACAAATAGATTTTTTTTTCGAAAGTTGTAACAATAATTGACAAAATTGGTTCTAATGATAACGCGAATAGATAAAACATTCACATTTTCGACAAATATTTATTTTCAATTCTGGATCTAATCAGATATTGTATGTATTTATTTTTTAAATGGCTAGCAATTTGAAATAAAACAATTCCAATTCGCTATTTTGAGAAATAACAAAGTGATAATTTACATGATTATTTTCGACCTACCCTCTTTAAGGATACTATCATAGATACGATAAGTTGCTTCACAATCACTAATTATACGTTTTCTCACTGTACCATCTAATGATTTACTTCGACTACGGAAATCATCTTCATATTTATTTTGACTATCTTCACTACACGAATTCCGTCGATAACCACCATCTGAACGCCAATTATGGACTTTTTTACCGAAATGTCTGATTAATTCTTGTATTGAATGATGATGATGATGATTATTACTACTATTATTACTACCCGAATTACTATTGCTACTATTATTATAACTATTATTGTGTGATTTATTTGTTTTTGGTGATGATGATGATGATATTGTTGTACAATAATCAAATTTTGTTGTTGATAATAAACCATTACTATTATCACTTAAACTTATTGAATCTTTACTAGAACTTGATGTATCTGAATAAGTCTCCATTTTATTTGTTGGTATATAAATTGGTGGTGTCGTTTGATAATGATTACTACGATGATAATGATGATGATGGTGGGAATAATGGAAATAATGTTGTTGACGATGGTAGTGATGGTGGCCCAATCTATGATTCTGTTGGGCATTCAAATTCAATAAATTACTAAAACTCTGCATTGTTTGTTTCGTTCTGTATTTGTTTTTAATTAATTTTCCACATTTTTCTGTCTGCAATTATTTCAAAATTAATTGGTTTTAAAATAGAAATGAAACAAATATCAATTAAAGGATCTGTATAAACGTATTTTTAATGACTAGATATACTCATAGAACAACTTTTGAACCTTTCCTAATTATTTCTAAAAAAGAATTTCTACATTCGTTATAAATATTCAATACAAAATTCTATTCGAAGATACGTAAATAAATAGACGAACTGTTTGAAATTATTAGAGGGAAAAATAAAATAAATTTGTACTAAGATTGGTTATACGATTGATTTCTTTTTAAAGTAAATAGTTATAAAAATGACTGCTTACAAATGGACTAATTAACATTATAAAAAGAATTTTTAATTATTCCAGGGAAAATAACAAAAATTAAACATAAATTACAATGATTGAAATCTCCATCGAACCGAGAGTTGGCTGCAAAAGTCGAAATCTAATAAATAAATAATTTATTACTTTTACTGATGCTTCAGGCGTTTAAATTTGAATATATCAAGCTGGCACTAAACGTATAATAAAAGATATACTGAACATAACAAATAATTAAAAAACATTCTTTAAATCAATTAATTTCATCATAATAATGAATTCGTGCTTCTTTCTACAATCAAAAAGGTGCTTTTTTATGGAAAAGCAAAGCTACAAACATGACATAATCGATTACGGTTGTATCTCGATTTAGATTGAATTTGTATGTGTACGATTAATTTTCAAAATTCTATAAATTAAAATTAAATTGTCTGAATTTCTGTCAACAAATATTTGTAACGGCCTAGTTAAAGATTCATTTTGGTATAAATATAATAAGTAAAACGGTCATAAATTTGATTGTTTTGCTTTCTAAAAAATTGCTAATCTTGTTGAGCACTTACGATTGTTTTTCGAGATATTTAAACATGATATTCATCAATTAAAGCAATAGTAAAACTTTGTCATATTTTATAGGACAGATCAATTTACATATAGAATTAGATAGAAAAATGATTACCGAAAATAGAGCTTTATTTAAATATTATTAGATTTAGGTTTTTTAAATTAAAGAGAGCTTCCTTTTTAATACAATTTAAAATAGAAATACACGTGTGGATTTATTTTTGCTTACTTTTCTGGATTATTTGAAAGCAAAAAATTTATATGAAACAGCAATAAAACAATATTAACTTTATACACATATTTATATGTATATATGACCTAGAAAAATACCAATACTTCTCTTATTCATATTAAATTTATCTCGTCAACAATTTTTTTTAAATAAATTATACATTTCTGTTTACAGAAAAACAAAAATCTGATTTTATCATACTATTATATTATGAGGGTTGGATGAAAAATGGGGCTATCATTAAGAGAGAGAAAATCTGAAAACTGTCGTAAATTTTGATATTTAATGAATCGCAAATAAAATTATAAAAGAAACCCAAAAAAATTTCCAACAGTGGTGAATTTTTCACCACACCCTCGTAAAATCCGTATAAGGTAATTTTCGTTTATAAACAGCTATTGTTTATGTCTGAAGGACGGCATTTAAATTAAAATGGATATTCAAGGACGACGATATACAATATCTTCGATCAAAAACATTTTGATTCTATTCAAAACATTAAACAACAATAGGAAAAGAGAAACCAATATTCGTAAAAAATTTAACCCATTATAATCAAATTAACGAATTAAAATTTTGCCTATTAAATTATGTAAAGGTCAATTTTCAAATTCACTCGTTTGTGATGTTCTCCAATTTTGTTTACCTGAAAATCGTATCAAATCTAAAAAAAATTCAATGCTGGCGGCTTATATCCCCGTCAAACAAACGACCTACACACTTTTATCTTCGTTTCTACCTCAAAATGAACCCTTTTATAATGTTACACTTTTCTGAACATTTAACAAGATCTTCGTTCTGATTAAACAACAAAAGGTTTCGATCCCACTTTTTTCTGTTTGTATAAAATCCAAGAATTACAACGGAAATTCGAATTACGTCACTTTTCATTCTTTCAACTACATACAAACAAATCCGTAATATTCAGCGAAAAAGCAGGATATAAGTTTGCAATTTTGCAATAACACCAATTTTCAATATTAATTGTTCATTAACGTTTATGAAAAAATAATAAGAGGAGAAGAGGAAGGCCGAATTTGCTCCAAATCAAACCGAAAGTGAATCAAACATAAATATTTTCTCAAACAATAGAAATTTGTTGTTTTCGTGGGATTGTTGTGGAAAATCGGAACAAAGAAAAATGTACACCTGGTGGTGAGAAGGTTAAAAATATACGAAATTACTGATGTATACACACAAAAAAAAGACAAACAAATAGTTGAAATAAGAGTGGCAATTTCCAACTTTTTGACAAATTTTATTCAAGTGTTAATTTGATAAAAGATCGGATAAAATTCGACACGATGATTGAATGTTATTTCTGAGAAATCGCAAAAATACTGCCATTATAAATAAGGAAGTCATTAATTTTATCATTCAATTCGTAATTATTGTGTGTTTATCAGAATATTGTTCAATTTGACGCGCAGAACAATTTTTTTTTTAAATTTTTTGCACAATTTCAACGATATTAAAACAATATAATTTACGTCAAACGAGACATTATAAATGTAAAGTAATAAAGTAGTTTTAATAGCTTGAAATAATAAATCAGAAAAAAGACTGAAAATTTCAATCACTGGATAGACTTTATATTTAAATTCCATTTTATAAAAATCAGTTACAAACATCTAGAGACTTTTGTTAACAACTCATTTTTTGCAAGTAAATTTTGGATTTGTTTAATGCTATTGTAGTATTCAATGAACTGTTCTTGTTCTATTTTTAATTGTTTTCTACTGAAATAATTTAATATCAGTCAAAAATTGACGTTTTGAAGTGTTTCTAATTAAAATGCCAATCTAAAAAATTTGAATAAATATTGAAAAGGGAGTTTGTAAAAAAAAAATTCAAATTTGTAAATGAACACAAATTTATTCTGTCCTCTTTACGCCCTTCAAGATAACTTGTAAAATAACACCTCTGATAATATTGTAAGGTATAGAAATACAATTAGACTAAATTTATAATTAATTTTGATTAATAACAGCGAAGACTATTAGAACAGTTTGAAAAGCAATCATCAAGATTATAGAACGTAAAGGATAAATATCAAATGTACTTTAGACTTTCATTAATTAAAGAATAATACGAAATTTCAAAAACAAATTACACCTATAGAAATATTATAAAGTGTAACAAGAAACTAATAATTAGATGAGTAAACACCGGAAATTGAATAAACAAATGTCTAGACATCAAAATAAAATAAAACTTAAACAAAACCCTCCTTATCGAGGGAAAATTAAGCTAAACTGTAAAATTGAACCTTTATTTAACAGTCTAGAGGTTTAAAATAAACCAATGGATGTGTACTGTAAATACGATGAATTTATTGTAATAATCTAAAAATCTAGAAGATACTCATCATTTATCATCAAAGCTGTCCGATGGGAATTGTTTAAAATAAGGAGGATTGCTATTTTGACGAAGTTAGATTATCGGTTATTTTATTATGATAGGGTGAGCTTGAGGGTAGTACTAGGATAAGGAAAACATTGACGAAACAAATAATGTTGGTGAGTTTATCGCAAAAAAGCCCAGTTTAGTAAAGATTTGAACGCAATGAACTTTTCCTCAAAAAAAAGAGAGTTAAAACTCCAATAAATAAGTTGAAACCTAAATTGCGACTGAGTCCGATTCAGTATTGACACTGAAAGATAAACCCTTGTTGGTTGAAATCAATCAAAACTAATAATATTGACTTTTAGTTTTTATTTTCCAACAAGTGTCACGCTCACGATAGTTGTAAACATTGAAATTACATTCGATATAGTTTTCTTTAAACATTTTCCCAATCGGAAAATGTTTACCAATGATTTTATTTGAATTCTAGTAGATAATTTAAATTACCCTTGAAAAATATACATTTTCACTGAGTGTAATCTACAATGCGACAACCGACCCTGAAAACGATAATCCGCATAAATGTCCCCTACTTTGATTTTAAATGATGTTTTATTGGCACTTTTACTAAATTTAAAATTAAACTGGCAAATTCAAATTTGGCTTGGAAAATAAAAACAGAACCTTCTTTCTTATTTGACAAATAACTGAATTGTAACAAGTAAATTTAGTAGCAGATATTTATTATCAAATATGTGTTAATTTAACAAAATAATAAGGAGAAAAATACACTTAAACGATTTGTATAAACAAACAAATATATTTGTAACTCTAATAATAATTCAGTTCATAGTCAATGTTTATTTCTAACTTTTATTACTGTTGTTATTTTTTGATTATGTATTGTTGAAGACCTTCGCGTATCATGTAGGTTCAAATAAACCAAAAAATAGGGAAAGGAAATCTCTATTAAACTGTATATGAAGATAAACAATACATTGGCCAGTAATTAGAATCAATATTGAATTTAATTTGATTAGAACCAGCAAATACGTTTGTTATTAATAATAATAAAAATTAGAATTCAATCGAACTCCAAAAGTATACTACCGCTGCATTCTAAATTTAGCTTCTACGATCTTTTCCTTATTATAAAAGGGAGACCACGTTGATCGATTTTCAACAACAAAAGTCACTTTTCAACGAAATAAATTAACTTACAGCTTATTTTTCATTTCCTAAATTTACATATGATTATATTTACTGTTTAAATAATTAGTCATTATTATAATAAACAGTGGAATAGGTTTTGTTCCACAGTTTTCTGGGTAATTCTGAAGAGGCACAGAACATACACATACAAAGTTGACCTAAATCGATATACTATAACTGGTATATAGCCAAGAATCCTCAACGTTTTCACAAATACACGCCAACTTTTCCTTTTATTATTGAATTGAATAGATAAGAAATTGCATGAAAATTGAATTAAATTACAAATATTGAATACAATTGCACTTAATCATCGACAATGGTAAACAACAAGAAAAAAAAACATTACAGTTTATTTTCTGTTGTATAAAAATTAATTCCCAATTGTTCAGTTTGTTATCTTTTATAACAATAATGAATAATAAAACTTGAAAAAATACGTATTTACAGATCCTTTATAAATTTTATTAAAAATCATAAAGAGAATGTTGATTGAATACCTCTAAACATAGAAATCACCTGCTTCCAGATTTAGAATATCTCACCCTTTATATTTAGGTCCATTTATAGTAAACACAATCGTGATACAATCATATTGCACAATAAACAACACAAAACACGTGTTTTACGGTCAATGTTCTATTATTTTTATTCAATTAAAAGAAATCAATTGAAATAATTAAACGTAACAATTATCAATATGATAATAATTGAACCGGTACAGCAATTAAATTGCTAATTATTTGCTTGTTTTGAAAGCAAAAATCGAAGATTTTGTATACCAACATTCGTTCTTTATTGATGTGGCTAAACTAAACACATTCCCACAAGCACAAATACACAATCGTTATGTTAGTTAACTACAGAACCGGCCGACATAGAGAACTGTTTGGATTTTATTGTGACAAAACGTAGAAATTTGTGCGCAACCGTATTGCAGGTACCATCAGTATAAGCGCCCCTTTTTCGTCTAAAAAAATTCTATTGAACACCCTTGATTTAAAACGTAGAGAAATTTAAGGAAGATATATATTTTTTTTTAAATCAACAATTAAAAATAAAACAATAATCAACTGCAAAAATTGTGATGAACCTTGGTTGAACCTTCTACAGCGAGCAAATTTCCTGATATTCCACACGTAGTCTATCCGAGTTTTATTGAACCCAAAATAATACGTGAATAATAAAGATAAAAAACACATCAGTATTTTTTTAATTAAAAAATTAAATATAAAACCTTGACCTGCATACTACATGTACATATGTCGTTAAAAATAATCACACTTTAAAAAAGTCGATGTATCATTATTGAACCCTAAAATTTAGAACTGTCATTAGTTTTTAAACATTTTACGGATTAATTTACAAAAATTCCCCAAACAATTCAACAAATTTTCCAAAGTCCTCGATTTGGCCTCTTTTCCCCAACTACAATTTAATCGATAATATGTTAATTTGGTATTCTAGAGTTTTCATCTAGGTACGTATTGTTAATTGAAGCCTTTTTAATGAATTGGAAAAAAAGCGTTCTAGAAAATAAATTTACAATTCAAAAGCATCATATTCTCCCCTTTATAAAAATCAACTTCAATGGTAAATTTGTATGATTTCACAATAATAATAGAATGACGAATACGCATAAATAATAAATATAAATCACCGAATATTTTGGGATTTCCTGTTTCAAGAAAATTATCGTTCATTATGGAAATGTTGTAAGAAAGTCAATGCCATAATTAAAAATAAAAGTTCTTTTATACCACTACCGAAATTGTATTTAATTTTGATTAAGAACAATACATTAGAATCACTAATGTGTAAATTAATGAATTATTAATCGTATCTTTTAATTTATTATTTCAGTTAATGGGCTAAAAGTAAACTTTTATTACAATTTATATTCTAGCGCATTTTTCAAATTCATAAACATCAAACGTTATCAAGACCTATGAATTTTTGAAACATATTTTTATAGAAACAATTCCAAATATCTAATTCAGGTTTCGTTATTTCTGTATAAAATTAAAGAGACTACCAAATCTAATCTATTTAAAAAATGATAAAACTTCACGAACAATTTCGTATAAAGCAGTAGAAGAAACATTAAACTGTTTATTTTAGAATCTGAAAACTCTTTGATTACTACCTTAGAATGTTGGCTCGATGAAATCGATCAAAACGTCAATTAAAGCAACAAATTCCATGTTTTATAGTTTAAAAAATTGTTAACGCTTTTATTTATGAAATGTCTGTAAGCTCGTGGCTTATTCAAAGTTTGGAAACAATTTTCAAGATCTTTCTTCTGTAAATGTTTAGAGTTTTAATGAAAAAATTTTGCTGTAAGTAAAGCTCAAAATAAATTGAGTCTGCCTGTTTTTTAGTTAGTTTTTTTTTGTTAAAAAAAAGACAACACAATTTACACAATGTATTTTCAGTTAATTGAGCTGTCTCTACAACAGAAGCATGATAAGCAACCGCTATTTAATGTGCGATATTCTTTAAAATTTTGTTTGAAGAAAAAATTATTGATTTTCTTTTAATATTACTGTATTTGTTTGAATATAATTATGATAATGTGATTTAATAATGTTCAATATGTAAAAACGCCTGACTAATAATACAAATTATATCAAAATAACCAGGTAATTATTCAAACACGAGTAGTAAAAAAATAATAAATAAAATGGATAAAAATAGAACTTTCTAGAGCTTTATAATTTGTAAGTAATCAGAAATTATTTCTTTGTTGACTAAAGTCGGAAAGTAATATCTTTGATTGTACGTTCAGAAAAGCCGTAAAAAAAGACAAATCGTCTCTAACAAAGAATGAAAATAACTCCAATTTAAATCATTCATAATTCCCATTGAAAATATAACATTGAACAGTCAATTACAATTATTAATTCAATATTTTTAAATGATCTGAAGTTTATTTACAATAAAAACAAATCTGTAATCGGGAAATACGAAAACAGACTATTTTTACGGATAGTATATCATTTTTTTTTTCAAATTTAAGAAAATAAACAGATTATTTCAAGTATCATATGTGCAAAATAATAGTACGTAATTTCTCTAATGAATATTTAAACTAAAATCTATTCAAGTGTTTTATTTGTTTACTGTTATCAATAACAAAACCTTTGGTTTTATTGTGGTTATAGTAGATAGTAAAAAAAGCTATAGTCAATTTCAACATTAAATATTTTTTAAACAATACCTGCTTTGTTCTAATATAAATTTATACTTGTAGCTTTATAAATATCCGAATGCAAAATCAAATTCGATTAAGAAACTACCTTTTAAATGAAAACCAATGGTCAATTTTTTACCGATGTTCTTAAACTTGTTTCAAGTTGAAAGTTGTCTTAAAAGTTTTGGTAGATTTTTCAACTAGTACCCCTAATTATGTGTATTGAAAATCTAATTGAATAATTAGTTGGCAAGCACATTGAAATTTTGTGCTAATAATTGGAAAAATTCGCCTTATTTATATTATAATTATAATAGTAAATTTAATAAAAATTGATATTGTAACAAAAATATACTAGTGATAACTTATTTTGTCAGACACTATATTTAAATAATAATAAAATTAAGAATTTTCAACTAAATCATCGACAGAGAATAGAACTCAAACAGAGATCTTGACCTAAATATTTCTACCTTTAAAATATACTAATATTAATAATAAAAATAGTAATACAATAACTCATTAATTCAATCATAAAAATCTATTTTCGCAGAAATTGTATTTATGTTGAAAATAAAATTTAAATATTTCCGATTTGTTTAACTCAACAATAATAATAAAATTAACACGTGCCACTCTTACTATTTTTAGTTATTATCGAAATAAGTAAAAAAAAAAACAAAACACATTATCATATCGCTGATAAGGCATAAATTACATAATCATCAAAATACGTAAACATTTGGAACGATTTCCAGTTTTAATTAACCGAAATTTAATCAATACACCCTCCTACATAGAAACCTATTGTTTTCATTACAACTACTACCACTAGAAGAATATCAAATCTGAAAATGTTTATAGGGACTACGTGACATAATTCACGCTACAAACATTGTGAATTGATTTTCAATAAAATTTTACCCAACCATAGATTATATTTAAAAATTTTCGTTTTTGTGTTGAACACAATTTCACAGACAACAATTTGGCACAAACAACCTATAATATAATAGTAATAATAACATTAATAGTAATGATAAAACCAAAATCAAAAACACCAATAATCCTTTAAGTAGGATAACATGTTCCATTATCACTTAATTCAATGGATAAACAAAGGATTATTGCGTAATAAGGGTATTTGATACGACCGCCATCTATTTAGAATTAGTTGAAACTATTACAGGTATCTATCTATCATCAAAACTTTAAAAACCACCATTTTTAAATATTTTTTAATATTTATCAATGATAATAACTGAGAAAGAAAAAGAACAAATAAACACTCACCAGCTAGTTGTTGTTGGGCAACTTTCTGTAACAAAATATAGACGATCATTATTACAATAAATTACAATTTAAATAATTATAATAAAATTAATTGAACAATAACAATTTAGTTGTCTTGTTATTCTTTATAAACCTATCATTTATTGTATAACTTGCCCAGTAGGTTTTTATTTGTAAAAAAAAATTAACCTTGTTCTTTTAAATACAAAACATTACCTATTATTATTCAATAATGCATATTATCTTATTGTATAGAGATGTTTGAAAACAAATCTAAATATAGACAAATTCGCATTAATAGTAAATAATTAATCAAATATGAACAAGAATCATTTATATAATAATTACCAACAATTATTATTGATAATTTCGTTTCGATTTAACACGATTTGTTTAGACGAAAATTGAAATTTGCATTTATAATTAATAAATTTTTGTTACGATAATGTATTTAACCTAATTTGATAACTGACATACAATATTGGCAATCGAAACCAAAAACAATTTATAATATTTACGTTTCGATTTGCACGATTTTATTTGATTTAATTTTAAATTCATTTTGTAGAATTTCTAGTCTCGATTGCCATTGAAAGGAATATTTTCCAAAGAACATACATTAATATAAGCAAGTCGTCTAAGTTCACATAGATCAAAACTATTATGAGTACCCAATGATAAACTTCTTGGTTTAACAAAAGGTATTTCATCTTTTTTATTCGTTTTCATCCATTTAAGATATTGAGACATGATTGATTGAATTGTTACACTTTTAATTTAAATCAACTCTAATCGACTATTAAAAGAATCACTACATACTTGTTCAAATACACAAACAACACTGATTATAATTTTATGAATTTTACAAATTAACTGACTCAAACGTTAATATTTTCCTCTGTGTTTAATTTTTTATTAAACAATAAAAATGGGATAGTATTTTATAAAAAACAAACAACATAACGATTTATAGTGTTTTCCAAAAAAAAACGATTCATAAATAAATAAAGAAGAAAGGTTTATAATTAAAACCACAAAAAAATGCACGTTATCTTGCCAAACAATCATTAGAAAAAAACGTTATCATAATTTACAATCACTAAAGAAAAACGGATTAATGATAATTTATAATCAGATAAAATATGTATTTTGCAATAAACTGTTGTTAACTTTTTGCAATGATAATTCAAAAAATTAACAAAACGTTATTAACAAAAACAACAAATAAACGAGCTTATTAAGTTATATAATCATTTTTGGTAAAAACCTATTTAATTCTGCTCTGTAAAATAATGATGCCGATGATGATGATGATGATGATGATGACGATGATGAACAATACAATTGAAGTTAATTGATAATTAAGCCGGATATATTCTCGCGTTAATTTTGTTCTTTAACCCTCTACTAACAAATATCTAATTTGATAATTTTTTTCTAAATAATTATTTTTTTTTAATTTAATCTACGCAAATTGTTTAACAACAAAACAACACATAAACACACGAAACACCAACTGTTGTCCAAACTCTACTATTAAATTATAATAAATGATAAAAATAATGATAATGATGCCGTAAAGCGACTACCAAACACATCACATAATAACAATAATAATAATAATATTGTAAATTATCCTTCCAGGCCCCTCTTTTATACTTGATACATGACATATCTCCCCTCTCTCAGGATATGAGAAAAAGGCTACACGTAACGAAAATTGATCAATAATTTTAAAAGGAAGAGCCAATTGGAAATCACAGAAGAGAAAATTTTAAAAATTATATTTGCAAATTTTCGATTTTTCCATTTGTTTAATATTTATCGAATACAACGAGACAAAAATCATCGTTTATAATAAATTTAATTCTCTTTCTTGCTACTGATTTTTCCATTATTATTGTTATCATTAAACAAAGTAAATGTTAATGATGTAAATATCAACAACAATTAAATAAAAAGTTCATGATCTTGTCCTCTACTGGTTATCATTTAAAATATTGTTCTACATTAAAATAATTATAGGTTTATTCGTTATTTTTGCATGCTCTGTAATTTCCCACAATAATTAAATTTATCTGTGAATTATCAGTGTAAGGTCATTTATAAATGTGTCCTTTTTACCGAAAAATTATTATTTTGCGTCTTTTGTTGATTTATTATAAACGAATTATATAATTATCAGTTAGTTTGTGTATTTGTGCTCGATATTAAAAAAATACAATTTTTAAACTAAATTAAAGGAATATGTTTGAACTCCATTAAGGTAATACCTATATATTAATAAATTTTGTTTAAATTCTTCCTTAAATTTAAATTTGAGGAAGAATTTTAAAAAATTTATTAATAAATTAAAGGAGTTGTAACTTTCTATGTTCAAACAGATATCTTTATTTTAAGTGGTTCATTTTGGCAAATCTTTTAATTAGTTGTTTTCAACTGTATCTGAAGAGAAAATCTTCAAATTCAAGCTTTATTATCACAATTATCATATTTAACTACAAATTAAAGCGCTATCTCGAAATAGTTATTAGAGTTCTAATTATTTTTACTTGTCAGAACAATGTTGAAATACCAATCGATTTCTATAATTTTAGCCTGCATAGCGAAAGATTAGACTTTTCGACAACTAATTACAAGTTTGATGAAATAGAAATCATCGAATTTTTACAACTGTATGGTTTTTTCTGACTACTATCAATATTATTTCAAGTTCTTTGTTTTAATCTTTTGTCGAAAAATTCGAATCTTTTATTGACAGGTAAAAAGTTGTAATAATTCCAATTCAATTTACCTTCCTACGTTCGTCTGGCGGTACACTAGCATGCGATCGATTCCTAAATATATCCATAACTTTCGTCATTGGACTTCTAGTTGATGGTGCTGCTGTTACTGTATGATAATATTGTGTATGCGAACTACCATCGCGTACCGGATGAGCTGAACCATCTCTGGGTGCTTTAGACCGTGAATGCATTAAGCCAGTATGCTAAAAAAAAAAATTAACAAATTTTCCAAATTTATAAAAGAATATAATCGATTTAAAAATACCTGCATGGCAATCTTCATCGACGCCATAAAGGCACTACCTTTCTTTTTACTAGCATCTGAATTACTTCGTCCACGGAATGCATCCAACATTCCCGGTTTTTTATTTGGACTTTGTACAACACCATCATCGCCAGATTTACGTCGTTCAGATGAATTCGATCTTGATGCTGAACCGCTACGACTACCTGATTTATCTTTCTTTTTATCTTTTTTCGTTTCCGCTTTCTGTTCTTTGGTTTTACTCGACTTCTTCTGCTCTCGTTGTTCTCGTTGTTGTTGCTGTTGTTGTTTATTGTTATCTTTATTTTGTTTCTGTTTGCTATCATTTTTCGAACCCCATGTTCCCGAACGTGGCCGTGGTAAATTATCTGCGTCTTCTGTTGTTATAGTTGGTAGAGGCTGTGAACCCAATTCCTAAAAAAACCAAACAATTCGATTAATTCCAATTTGGATTGAATTTGATTATTTTACTGGCAACATCAGACTGGATTCAATGTGATTACTAGAAATTTTTTTGACATTTGTCAAAGCATTTTCTGACAATGAATAATTGCTACAAATTTAAACATTTCTAGCTATAAAACTTTGTTTAAGAGGTGATACCATTTATTTTATGAGCATAAATAAAAGTAAGCAATTTCCTAGTAAATTACATTTTTCAACCCGATAATCTAAAAAAAACAACAGATTATTTAACACAATTGTAGGCAACACAAACAACACATTGTTGAGATATTTGCCTATTTTACAAAAACACGATACAATTTATTATGATGATTTCGTCGAGACGTTCATTAATTACAGGGAGTGTCATTTAAAGAAACAATTATTTCTATAAAATCATCAATCAATTGGATCAATTCAACTGTCGATTCTATAGAATTTGCAAACAATTATGGATTATTCGCTGTTAAACGACTTACAAGAATCGATTTTTATCCCACTGACCTTCCTTTTGGTAAATGCCAAACTACCCTCAACACAATCATTGAGATTTTTAAAGAAGATCCCCCGATGCATCACCACTTTATTATCCATTAATTAAATTGAAATTATTGATAAATAACTGATTATTATTAACTGAAATTCTACTAGAATATTGTTACAGTGTTGTTGTAGAAGACAACAACTGACTACAATCGAAAAAGTAAAACACAAACAATATACGGGATGCTAGTAGTCTCGACAATGATTCTTCTAATGTAGGAGAGCATCGCGGCGCCGTCACGACGCTCATCCACCCACAAAACTACCCTTCAATTCATATTAAACCTTGTAAATATAAATAAATTGGGGACAACGAGGAAATTACAAACATAAAACAAGCAAATGGTGATGATGAAAGAAAAATTTCGATATCGTTAACAACATGAGAATAAAAGGGAGATTTAATTAAATCAGATTGTTATTTATGTAAAGACAGACATCGTAATTTACTAGTTATTATTCATTAAAAACACAATTAATTTATTCCATTTCGCCTATAAAATATCGAAGATCCACGATACTCCTATCAATTCCAAAAATATTTATACAATTTGTGATTTAATTACTGGAAAAGATCATTTCAGCAAAAATAGAATTTCGAAGTTCGTTTAGAAGTTGAGTGAAGAAATCTATTTGACGATGAAATGCCTCCTATCCAAAACCATCCTATTAACGATAGGTGGTAATGACGACACAATTCTTAAAAGATCTTCAACTTACCAACATCAATCAATAGATCGTATATGATTAGACTGAAAATTGTTCACTTATCCGCAGAATTTGAGAATTGGAAAGTTCACTGAACCAATATTGAAATGATTAAAATGAAACTAAATTCTACAAATTTAATACTTAATAAATTCCAATTAAAAGTGGAATGATAGGAGGGAAGAGAAGAATAAAGTTAATTATTTGTGGTTTTTACAAGCGGATAAATTACAGGAATTATTAAATTCAATGGAAAAAGAACACTGCAAAATTACGGGAAATTCAATTCAATGTTCGTTAATTATAAATCTACAAAAATAGGAAAAGCTGTTAAAATATTAAAAACAGAACAAAGTATGAAGTGCGTTTAGAAAATTGCTAAAAATAAACGGTATCATTATTCTAAATATCAATATATGTCACAAATATGTTTATAACACCTAAAAATATAACTTAATTATTTTTTAATGATAATTGGATTGTTTTGATATTAAGAACCGACGAAAATAGAAATCCATTTGGTTTTAAATAATTATTGTTGATGGGGAAAGAAATAAGAAACAAGCAAAGTGTTAAAAATGGGGAAAGTGAGAGGAGAATGACGACGATTATTGAACAAATCGATCCTAAATTTTTAAAAGTATCGTATAAGAAAAGAGAAAAAAAACATTATTGATTTGCAATAAATAAAATAAGATAACTATAAATTGTGGGTGGAAACCGCATTTTTCTACAATTATAAATCTCAAAGCATCATATTTAATAATGAATTGTTCAATTGATGACGGAGATTTATTTTTAACAATTACAAAACAAACAATAATTGATGATTTGCTTTCCATTGTTACATAAAAAATTCTTTTTGTAATTATCATTGAAACCAGTTTCTTAACGATAAAAGTTCTTTGCCTTTTTTTTCCATATGTAAATTAAGTCATTGTAGAAGAAAATGAGTGGAAAATACACAAGTCGTTGGAAAATTAAACTCCATCGAAGCTTGAAATCAAGTACAATGTGCTTGCTGATTAAGCTGCACTTAGAATAACGCCTGACACATCTATGATGAAGGAAAACAAACTAATTATGAGTACACTTTATAAAAGTTCTAATATTCTGTACAATGATTAAAAGTTTAGTTGCTAACTTTGACAATTTATTGAAACTTTTCAAATTTATTTCAATTGTAATATTTGAAATTAGTTGAGAGGAACTACATTACTCTAAGACAGTATTTTATAAACCTACATTTAGAATGGAAATAAGAACTTGGCTTATCGTATTAATTGGCAAACATTTAAATAAAGAAATGTAGACTAAAATACGAAACTTTTGTCTATCTAAAGTGCATCATATCCTTTAAATACGCACAAAACAAAACAATAAGTGGATTAATGTTCAACAATTTGTCTGTAATTAGCATTGAAAAAGGTAGCTTATCAAATTATTGGAACTTGTTGATAAGCAACGAAATAGTTCAAGTATAGCAGAAAATAATATGATAAAATTTGTTTGAAAAATTCGAATGTACTTTGTCTATAAATAAATAAATAAACAAATAAATAAATAAATTATCCATAATTTAATACAAAGTTTTAGCTTTCTTAAATTGATGAAACGTTTAATATTTCATGATAAATAGAAATGTCTGCAAAAATGTTTAAAATTATAGCGTATTGGTTCAATTTATAAAAATAAACAATAGGAACTAATTAATTTTTATAACATTCGTGTTTTTTTCTGAGTAATTGTGTGCTTTATATATAATTATTAGTGATATCGAAAATTTCTCTAATAAATACCATTATTTTAATTAATACGGATTCGACTAAATCAATGGATGGATTTTATTAAAAATTATATCAATTTGAGACCAACGTCCTCATTTTATCGTGTACTTTGATTGATTGAAATTGTATAATAATGTTAATTGAATTTCAACAATGTTAACAAACAAATAATTTATTGCAATATAAAATAGTAATTTTATATAAAAATAGTCATAACAAATATAAATTTGTAGAAATGCAGGACAATTAAATCGCTCCATTATAATTTTATTGAATTATTTACGATGCAAGAGTTAAAAGTGAGACTTTATGGGTAAATAAATTGCATTTTTGAACTTGAAAAGTTGATTTCGATAGATAAAGTGGTACTTTTTGTAATTTTGTATTAATTTACTCATTGTTCGTTTTCAAAATTGATTGCAATTCTGAATCATACCTACCTAGTATTTTGTCTAGAAATACAAGTTGTGGTGCAATTATTATTAATAAATATAAATTTTTGCACAACTTTTCTGTTTACTTACGCATGTAGGTGGATTACAAGGATTATGAACAAATGTCATTTAGGTGAATATTTTTATAAATAAAATTTAAATAAATAAAGGAGAGATTGACACAATGATTTCGTAACTGTCTAACCATGTAAGGGAAAATTCCTATTAATTCTCATTTCAAAAAAATAAAATCAATAAAAAAATAACCAACCATACTAAAGGCAAAAATTCGAATTACACATTAATAATCGCAAAGAAAATGAAATCATATCTATTAATAGAAATCAAATTAAGAAAATTATTGATTGATCGATTACTTTCACAATACCTAGACATGTAGTTGTCGTTATGTTTTACTAAATTGCTCACCTTTTTCGCATCGATTGATGATCGTTTAACCCAAATATCTTCTGAACTACCTTTATAATCAATTGTTGAACTACTCGAATTGTGATTTTTCATTTCAATTAATGATGAATCAAAGAATTTCGTATCATAATGTGGACTTTGCCATGGTGAACGAAAGATTTGATAAACAGATGGACGTTGTGTATCTAATTTTGGTGGTATTGCATGTACAGTATTCGCTTGACGATATTGAAAGAATTTCTTATCATTTGAGAAGATCTTTGCGACAGCCTCTGATGGTTGTTTTGTTTTTGTTATAACAAATTTATGTGTTGGTCCTGTTATTGTATCAACAATAACGGATGTCTTTGAGCCACTACTAGATGTTTCCGATAAACTCTTATCACTATCCGATATTGTTGACATATTACTTTCTGATGGTATTATTGGCACATTTGGTGATGATGATGATGATGATGATGATGACGATGATGATGATGACGACGACGATGATGATGATGATGATGATTCTTCCTTATCATCATTACTACAATTACTACTACAACTACTACTACTATTGATTTTATTATTATTGTTATTAGTAAAAATGTCTTTTTTCTCTTCATCTTCATCTTCTTCACGACATTGGGATAAACGACGGGATGGTACAACAACACAACCAATCCTCGATGGTAAACAATTATTATGATTTGGAAAGTAACGATAATATGAACTATTTTCATCGATTTGTTGGTGATCTTTTAATAACAAATTATGTTGTATAGTTGATGCTAAATCTTCTGGTTCTATATCACTTTCATCTGATAAAGATACCGTTGATGATGATCCAGTTGTTGGTACCGTTGATATTGGTGCTGTTGTTGTTGTTGTTGTTGTCATTTCAGTTGTTGTAGCCGTGGGGACGGTAATAGGAACTCCACCGCCCCCATCGCCTGTTTCTTTAACAGGAAGTAGAACATCTTCGTCCATCTATTCAATATCGAAACAATCATATCATTTTGCACGCAAATAAAATATAGGTACAAGAGCTTTTATCATAACACAAATAACAAATACGATTTCCAACAAATTAATAAATTTATCTAAATAATAACGAGCATCGGCTTATTGATAACAAATTTTACTACCAAAACAATATTTTAACAATCATTAATAATTTTCCATTATAAGACTAGACCACGTGTCCACTCAAGATCATTCATTTTTAATGAAACAATCGATCATGATTGGCAGGCATGAAATTAGATAACAATAATAGGAATTAGCCAAATATAACTGCATAAATATTAAATTTAGTAGTCATAGTGCTGCATAATCAATTATACAAAAATAGAAACGATAAAATAGACAAGAAACCCTGGAAAATGTCTCTATTAGAATGCAAAGAGTAGAAACTTATAAAGTCTATGAGATAGCCAATAAAATATGAAAAACAGCCATGCTATCATAACACCTTTCTGTCTAATTTATTTGAACAAAATGATAAAATGTCTCCACTTTCAATTGTCAGCATAATAGCAGTGTTTTTAATTAAAATTGCCTAGACGGTACTACAATAAAATTAGGTAATGGAAGATTTTTACAACAAAATATAAACATGCACGTGTTTAATCTAAACGAAAAACTTTATACTTTAATTACTTTTAAAACAAAACTAGTATTATAAACAACAAACGAGTTTTTTAAAAGATACATAAAGAAGAAAAAATACCTTGATTTGTTAAATTTATAGTTTATATTAAAAACTAGAAAAAAGTCACAAACAAATTTAATTAATTCCAAAACCAAATAGTTCGTTAAACTGGTACTAAAAACCATGTTTTGTATGAATTTATGCATAAATTATGATAAGTTGCAATAAAGTTTAACAAATCGTACTTCGTTTTATTAAATATTTTTAATCAAAACCTTTTACAACACGATTTCCCACTATACCAGTTTTAAAACTGTTCCAACAAATAACACTTTTCTCTCATATTACACGAATTTTAAAAATTCAACTTCTTTTCTCGCGTCTATGTTTTTAGTTAATGCCGCCTCTACTGTATTATAGTTGTTAATTAAAACTATTCGTGTGTGAAAAAGATAATTTTTCGCACAATTTGGCATCAACGAATTTCCCGTTAGGATAAGCATAATAATCATATTATTTCCGTTAAACTGATCTTGTTGTACTTTTAATTACGATTTTTTATTTATCTACTTGTTGTTATTGTTGCTGATAAAAATTCATACTTATTTTGCAAAAATTGTTAATAGCTGGAATATTTTGTTATATGTATTATTATTATTGTTGAGCGAAAATGAAAAAACAAATGATAATCATAAACATGAAAATACATTAATGTGAAATGGAAAATACCACCTATTTTTCAAAGAATAAATAAGGAAATTTAGTAAAACTAATCCTTGACATTTTATTGTTAAATATTGAATCACTTCAAAAAAAATCGTTTCGAAATTCTAGTTTTTCGCAATACGCCAGTTGGGAAAAGGTCTTGTTTTCAAAAAGAACGAACCCAACGTTCCGTTTATTTGGATATTTATGGAAAAAAAAAAACGCTAATCTTTTGGTGTATGATAATGTCAACATTTCCATGAAATATTTAGTGAATAATAAAACAAATTTCCTTCTAATTAAAACAAAACTAATAAATAAGTAAAACTAGATGGAACATATGTTGAATTTTTTCGCATTAACATCATTACATAATTGGTGAATGTGAGTCCCGCCTTATAAACCTTGAACTTGGCACTTATTTAAATTAAATTGTGTATTGCTGATTGTGAGACGAAATATTATTATTATTTCATAATAAATTATAACCATACTTTAATCAGTTTTCAATATAGCCAATTTCTGTTTTGTAAGGTTTTTTGACTCGTTCAATTTTCGTGTTCTTAGAATTCAATATAAGAGCGGTGATGCAAAAAAAGAGAAAGGGAACTGTTTATAACTGTTAATTATCCATGCGATATATTTTTTTTTTTTGATATAATGACGTTAGTTCTAAAAGTATCTATCGAATTTTCATGTGTGCTCCCATTTTAAGACGTCAGGACTCATAGAAGGGGGAAAACGTGTAGAGATAGATAGACATGGTGGCACCATTTATAAGATCGCGTCCGCCTATATCTCATATGATTCTATTTGAACTTTGTACCAATTAAAAATATTAACTAGAATCGTTTTAATTCAATTGTAAATATGATGGTGAAGATGATGAATGAAAATTAACTTCCATTATAATCTAAATAATGCTCAGAATAATAAATTGATAGGTATTAGAATTGTTTATATGAAGACACAAGTACAAATATTGATTATTTCATTATTTGATTATTTAAAATTCCAAGACACAATAGGAACACGAATATTAAATAAATTATAGAGACGAGATGTTTTAATATTGCAGGCTTTCAACTAACTATAATAGAGAGGTTCTTAACCTTGTTTGTTATTGATTCTGACCATTCAAAAAGTTGTTTGAATTTCGCAAAACTTAAATTTCACAAATCAAACAAAGCACATACATGACTGGCAAATGAACTGGAATCATTCAAGCAGGTTTCAAAATCTAATCATTACTTCCTTGTCTCTCAAATGAATTTAAAACAAATTTTACTGTTTTTAACTGAAATCATCAAGACCTGTATATTTTCTTACTAACAAGAATTCTTATGTAAAATAAAAATAGTAGCAAAATATTCCTATTATAAATTTTGACCTTAGATTGTCAATCTATTTTTAAATAAAATAATTACGTACCTCTATTGAGAACCAAAAAAACAACAATAATATAATCATGTTAACTGTAATTTAGTTTCATTGTCATTAATGTAGTTATTTTTCATAAGAAAATGAATAAAAATCTCATTATATTCTACTATAATTTCCGCATTTTTTAATCATTATTATTAGTATTTTGTTAAACTACAATAGTAAACTAATAAATCTTTACTGTTTATTTTTCATTGCGTCAATTCGCAAACAGATAGTACAGGAATTTGTGATTAAATTAAAGGTTCTACAATAGTAACATCCATTAGAAAAATTGTATGGAGAAAACCTCTTTCGACTTATCTAACGAGAAGAAAATTAGAGAACAACCATGAGCAACGGTTTGGCAGCGGGTCAAAAAAAAAACTAATTGAAGGAAAATGGCGAATCAATAGAAATACATTTTTGAATTTTAAATGGCCAAAAACAGTATTGTATTAATTTTTTTGCCCATTTGATGGATGCTTGATAAAAGTGTATACTCAAAAGTTAGAAAAAAGCACGTACTATTTTGAGAGAATTTCCCCTGAAACAATATACGCATGTGATAGTTTCTTTTTACTGATAATTCCCGATAGTTACTCATAATTACACTTTAAAGATACCAGACAATAAACGACCTATCCCAACGATATTAATTGTTTATAATTTTTTTACCAAGCCTATGAAACTAAGAAATAAATTACAAGAATTTCAAAGTTACTTTTAATTTATCATACATACTTAGAAGTATGTCAAACAACTTATCCAAGAATAAAATATTATCTTTAGTTTAATTATAATCTACATAGATACCTATTTGTTTATTTATTTATTTACATTAAGGTGAAACTTATGCAAATTTAGATGTGTCTTATCTCATCGATTTAATTAAATAATGGTTTGGCAAAATCTATCTATTGTTTAAAATTTATTGAATAATTTATTTAAAAGCAACACGCACTCAGTTTAACACAATACAATTCAATAAATTGTTAATTTACAATTACCATTCCTATAAAAATGAATCTCTACCTACCAGTTAAATATATGAAATTAACATAAATTAAAACAATTTTAGAAAAATGGCGAGCTTTAATATTTGTGATTAAAAAAAGGTAATAATTATAACATGCTTGATGTCCTTGTTCTATTTTTTTTTTGTGTTGTTATTTATTGTTTCTACTGTTGTAAAATTGTTCAAATATTGTGAATAAGAGAAGAATTTACAATACATTCAAATGGTACAAATTCTTATCAAATGTCAATCGATCGATTCATTTATCAAATAAACCTCCCTGAAACCGAATGAAATTCGCGGAATGGATTTTCTTCGTCTCAACCGATTAACTGATAATGTCACAAATGTGCCTGGAATTGTAAATGATAAAAAATTTTATCAATAGAAGAGAATGAAATTACATTTTCACTATTTTCTGTTTCTGTATAAGATTAGAAACTCATTAAACATAATACCTTTATAAAATTAATGAATATTATCATTATTAAGCTATATCATCGTAATTTAAATTAAATTAAAAAAAAGCTCATCGATTGGGAATTGAACCATTTATAGTTTAGTAAAATTTATATTCTTTAAGTTGCCAGTGGTGGTTGTCATTTATATTTATTGGCGCCAAAACAATTTCTAATTTAAAATTTAAATTCGAGAAAAATGAAATAAACAACATTTTGAATTGTTAACTATTTTATAAGTGATACCAACTACCGTTAAATTTACTAGATTTGAAAAATTACATCAACTTGTGCAATAAACAGCGAATTATGAATTTTCCCTTTAACAAAACAATTATCCAATCTTATCGTAGTATAATTTATTTTTTGAAAATTGATAATTGATAATTTGACAATAATTAATGATAAATGTTAAATTAATTGCACTAAATAAACAAGAATATAAGTATTTTAAATTTATTTAGAATTGTATTTTAATTTTCCTGTTTCCTGTTTATCTCACAATATAATTGTAATATTATGGACGAATTACAAATCGACAATTAATGGAAAAATGTTAATTCAAGCCAGTATTGCCAACCTTAAGGAAATTAACAAATTTTCAAACAAAAAAAAACTAAAACTGCTCAATTTTGGAAAGATTTTCAATGAAGTTGTGTTTAAAATTCATATTGTGATTATCATTTTTTGTATTAACTTTTAACTGACTATTCTAATTAATACGAAAATGAATGAAGTTATATTCGTGATAATAGAAGCGAATAAACATATTTTATCAGTAAACAGACAAAAATACCTATAAAGGTTGTAGGTATGATAAAACGCAATCTCTTGGTTAAATTGTTGGAAATTATTATTTTAATCGTATGATAAAAGCTCTTATTGTACGAGTGATTTATTGTCGATTTTTACCTTCAATAAAGCTAAATATCCGACAAGGGAAACAGAAGTCTTCTCAATCATCAAATAGTTCGTTATTAACAGAAAATCAATTGATAAAATACCACTCTCTACTCAACACTTACACAGCCACATCTACACAATAGTTTTATTGCATTTTAATAACTAAACTATAATAATACAAATACACTCATACACGTATTATTGAAACAATAAAATAAACAACATAGACTTAATTAAGCAATAAAAGAAAAAAACAATTATAATACTACTACTAATAAAGGATTACATTAACGATTAAATTGAAGTATCAATTGGCCAAAAAATATCGACCTAAAAAATCACAAGTGAAACGAACATTTCCTACACCACTAATTCAATTCAAATCAACTGAATTTATTTTGGAAAAAACCTCAAAATATGGTCGGTTCTTTATTTATTTATACGTTAAATTGAAATTTATTGTACACGTGCAAAAACACCATTTCGTTATAAACGGATACACAACCGCTTACTATAAGGCAAATCGATGACTAACAGGAATTACAGCGGTCACATCATAGTAGGATGCGGAAAACGAAAGTCATTTGTTAATGCCACCACAACTGTCCGTATGTGTACGTATTGTATAAAAGTAGGTAATAACGGCAACATAGCGAACTTTAAACAAAAACACGTCATAGTTAAGGGGGAAGTGGAGGGAAAAACTAACTAACTTCACATCATACATTGATCAGCTGATTGTTACCAACTGTCTAGTATAGTGAGAAATAAAATCCCCCTAAAAAGAAAAAACAGGAATTATTTATATTGATTATTTTGTTTTTTTCAAAAGAGGATATAATAAATACGAATCTGTGCTATTTGATAAATAACAAATGTTACAACGTCATCTGTTTATTTCATTTGAAACATGTACGATACTTAAATGTATAAAGTTGATCAATTGCCAAATTTATTATTCACATATGTTCTTATTTACTATACAGGGAGTATTGAAAAACAAATATGTTAATACTTCAGTAAGTCGGATTCAATTTTATAATTTATCCGAGTGTTTAATTTTTGTATTTCGATATTATTTTTGGATTTACTGTTTTTATAGGATTTTGAAAAAGTTAACTACAGCGACATCTACCTGTAACTAAAACAGTTTAATCGCCCATAATCATATCAGGGAAAGCCCCAAGATCTTATTATGGAAAATCTAGTGATCTAGTAATAAATACTGAAATCGTAAATATGGCTATTTACTGAAGAGTAAATTTTACCATGCATTATTATTTAAAAATTACTAGTTTTTGAATTTTAAGGTTGGTAGTTAATTTAAAATTTGATACTACATGAATGGATGTACTTTAGAAGAATAACTTTCAAAATTGAAAAATTTTAGTTAGACTTAGCAGATTTAAGAAAATACTCAACAACTACACGACTATTGAAAAAATCCTTCAAATTTAATAGTAAAAGGTACAAATAAAGAACTCTTACTTATTGTTTGTTAGAACCTTTTGAAAAATTTTTGTCAAATACTACAACTGTTGAGGACGTTATCTGATTGTAAACAAAATTCGTGAATTCGACCAACTAAAAACAAGAATAATTAGTAACTTTAATGTTTTACAATGCCTACATTTGTTAGAAAATTCTAAATCGAAAGAATCATCCTCACTATTTATTTAAACTTGACAGTTTATTTAAAAGAGCTATTTTCGTTGTAAAGTACCATCTATATGTACCAAAAGAATAGTAAATGAAAGATTAAATTTTATGGGGCGTTAATTCCCTTGTTTAAAATAGATTTTATACTCCATTGGCACGAGATGATACAAAACTATAATGTAAACTTTAGATATTTCGTAATTTAACTATAGATGGAGCTACATTTAAGATTTCTACCTATTCAGGAATACTTTTGGAAGAGATCTGGCTCGTTCTTCAAGATTCAAAAACTTTAAGAATTAAATAATTAATGTTTTATAAATTTAATTATAAGTATTAAAACAATTTGTATACGTAAAGAAGCCTACCTATTCGTGGCTTCATAATTCAATTATAAAAGTGTCTATGTCAAAGTTATGTATTGAATTGAATCCAGTTTGGGGAAAAATAGAAGGAAGACTCACCGAATCACTGTCCTCCAAGCTGAAATCCCAAGATGGTGCTGGTGATGCACATCGACTCCCACTGGACAATGTGTGCGAATGGATGGTCTGATTTGGGGACAGATTATCATCGAGGGCATGATCTTCTGGAATACTAGCAAATTGCTGTTGGCCACGATGTCTGGATACTGGTGATACAGAACCGGTAGATCCATCTGAACCGCCATTGGATCCACCACTTACTACAGTCACTTTGAAACGACGAACAGAGGTTGAACTTCCACCTCCTCCACCGCCACTTCCTCCTAAACAAAATAAAAAATTTAAAGTTAATAATTGTTTAATCAATATTATTTATGTACAGTTACGAAAAATACTCACTAAAAGTACAAATTCTACTGAATAAAGCATTTAGATTGGCAAACAAACCGTTTAGATGAAATTTAATTTTCATACTGCAACTACTTACAGTGGGTGTATTTTTTTCTATTGAAGAAACCTCAAAGTAGTAATCTTGTAATAGAATGACAAGGCGTAATTGTAAAATTTCACCAGGTCTTTTTATTTAATTGAAAATTGATTTACAAGCAGCAAAGCAAACTTGAAGTTGAACTCTACTGTTTTAGAAAGTCAAGAATCAAATATGGGATGTATTTTGAAGAATTAATCAATACAATCAGAACCATCTGACTGATATGAACTTTTTTTTCTATTTTTAAGCCTGCGTAAGTCTAATGAAATAATGACTAATACTAGTTACTGTATGTACAGTTCAAAACATCCAATAGAATTGACTCTCTACGTAGTTTAAGGTCCAATTTAAACATGTTGAATTTAAGTTTATGTTCGAAATTCCAACTCACAAGAATCAAATCAACAAGCAAGATTCATAAAACAAGGGAGAAACAAAATTATTAAAAGAACTCAATTTTTCAATTAAATATTTTCAAAAAACGACCTCTAGTGATCAAAATTGTTAATACGCGATAGTTTTCGGTCACACCCTGTATCTTCCTTATTCGAGTATACAAGGTTGAATAAAATAAACTAAATGTAGCACAAATTAATTAATTTATTAATTTCAAGTTTATTTGTTTTGATTTTAAACGAGATATGGCGCAACATGATCGTTTTTAATAGAAAACAGAAATATAAACGTGTCCTTGATTATTATTATTACTATTATTAATAATAATAATTACAGTATGTGACGATTTTTGTTTTTGTAAAGAAAAAGAAATTCTTCAATAAACACAATCATTAATTATTTAAAAATGGTTCACAATAAAAATACAATAAATAGATTAAAGAATCCTTTTCTGTCTGCGATAATTCCTATACCCTTTATCATGACCTCTATAAAGTAAGTATACCGCATCGACCGGAAAAGACAAAGAGGACAACAATGAAAACTTATCTGAAAGCTGAAATCTAGGGGAAATTTTTGAAAAATATTCAACGACAAAAAAGTTAAAAGAAAATTGAGTGAAAATAGAATTTGTATATAAACAATTGGCGGTTGTTATGTAAACATTATATTGAATAGTTTCCACGTAGGTGAATCAGGAAGGGGAGGTATAAATTTTTCTTTCTAATAAATATTCAACTTACCTTGTCGTGGCTGGCGGCGCCACGAAGTCTTGTGCGACGACGACGTTTTGGATGAATTTTACGGCATAATAACACAAAATTTATGCAGATCAAGATTGGAAATGCAACGAATTTTTAACAATTTATTACCGAAATAGAATCAACAAAAGCACACTGATCACGATTTATTATAAATTTGTTTATTTCAATAGTTAGCCAGATCTGTCTAGAATTAGCATTTATTGTTTCAATAAATTGAAAAGTATCAACGTCGAAATCCGGCCACGAATTAAGTAACCATTTATAAAAGAAATAATAAGGTTTAAAATTATTTATTATTATTATTGTTGTTTTAAAATTCACGATTATACTGCAATGATTCCAATAATAATAATAATACACACAACATTACGGGAAATCAATACGAATTAAATCGATAATAATTGTAAATAAAAATCGTAAATTAGGAGAATTCTACAATTAGTGTACACACTTTTCAGCGCCGTACTGAAAATTACCAAATGCTCATGGAAATTATTCAGCCAACTGATTGAGATTGAACATGTGGCGCCCCACTTTCTAGGTCAGACAACTATAGTGGAAATCTAGACGACGGCAAATTCGATTGCTGAAAATTCCATACAATCGCCTGAAATACGACTTTTCCATCCACGCTAAATAAACCGCAAACGAAAAAAAAAAACAACGGGCAAAAAATTTCCAATAGAGTCGACAATTAATTTAAAGGTGGAAATGTTGGAGATTTTGACCGTAATCTCCTTGTTATTTCTATTTTTAATAATCATGTGATGATGAGCGACAATTTACAGAAAGGCGAGTTTTCATTATATTTTTAGACAATTATTGGCAACGGTTTAGAATTAATCCGATTTAATTTGAAATTTAATTAAAATACTCACTTTTAAGTTAAAACAACACCTGTATATTAAAATTTGTTATCTTTGGAAAATAAAGGATTAAAACTAACAAAATTTTTAAATAGAAAAATCTAGTGGAACTTATTTTTCAGAACTAAGTTGGCAATACTGAAGTGACGCAAAGTTGACAGCTGGATAACCTCAAATTTTAACGAGATATGACAACTTGATTTGAATTAAATTTTTAAAATACTCTAAAATATTGATGAACTGAAAGACTGGAAATTAGCGATTTAAGCGAAAAAATTCAAGTACAACAAACTTTTAATCTCACAATATAACCTCAAATAATGGTCAGTATCAATAGATCGTTCATTTACGGTATTTGTTTTGCCTCAACGACATGGTTAATATCATTGTATCTTTATGTAAAATTAACGGACAACGAGACGAAATCAACACAAAATCCTTTACAAGAATCATTGAGAAATTTTAACCGAATTGACGACAATCGAATCAAAGACGATTGGAAGAGTAAACGTAAGAATTATTTCAACAGTGACAATCTGAAAAGACAACTACAACCAGTTTTAAGGAAATCGAACTACACCAACAAAAATGATATAGGTACGAATGACAATTTTTGATAAATTTAACATAATTAACAAGATTTTTTCTAGAAATAGATGAATTGGGTTTGGTGAAAAGTCTAGATGACCAGAATAAGAAAGATGAGGGTTATAAGAGGCATGCTTTTAATGTTTTAATTAGTGAGCGATTGAGTTACCATCGAGATATTCCAGATACTAGAAATTCCCTGTAAATAATCCAAATATTTATCGATTTATTTTTATAAATTCTTCTTGCAGTTGTAAGGACATAAAATACCCGAATGATCTACCGACAGCTTCTATAATTATTTGTTTCTATAATGAACATTATCATACTCTTTTGCGTACAGTCCATTCGATTTTCGATAGAACACCAGCCCATCTATTGAAAGAAATCATCTTAGTTGATGATTTCAGCGATATCGAACATTTACACGATGATCTACAACAGTATATCGATCGAAATTTCAGCCGCAATAAAGTCAAATTGTTCAAAACCGATAAACGTGAAGGTTTAATACGTGCACGTTTATTTGGCGTTAAACTAAGTAAAGGTGAAATTATCGTATTTCTGGATAGTCACATTGAAGTCAATATTGATTGGATTCAACCGCTTGTTGCTGCGTATCAAAGAGAATCGTACAAACGTTGTTATGCCAATTATTGATATTATCAATGCTGATACTTTTATTTATACGGCTAGTCCGTTAGTTAGAGGCGGATTCAATTGGGGCTTACATTTTAAATGGGAAAATCTACCGAAAGGAACGCTCTCGAATAAAGAAGATTTTATTAAACCGATCAAATCACCAACAATGGCCGGTGGTTTATTTGCAATGAATCGCGATTATTTTAGCGAATTGGGCGAATATGACGCCGGTATGAATATTTGGGGCGGTGAAAATTTAGAAATTTCATTTCGTGTAATTCAATTCGTTTTTAAATCGGTAGAATTTGGATTAATATAAAAATTGTAGATTTGGATGTGTGGCGGCCAATTAGAATTGATTCCATGCAGTAGAGTCGGTCATGTTTTCCGGCAAAGACGCCCGTACGGTTCGCCGACAGGTGAAGACACAATGTTGCATAATTCGCTAAGAGTAGCTCACGTTTGGATGGACGATTATAAAGTAATTCCACTAAATTACTCTTGTTTTTTGATACATTTTGTGTTCTTGTAGCAATATTTTTTGGAACATCGAACCGATGCTAAATTCATCGTTTACGGTGATGTTTCGTCGAGATTGGAATTGAGACGTCGCTTAAAATGTCACGATTTCGATTGGTATTTGAAAAATATCTATCCAGAACAAGTTCTACCGACCGATAATCAAGAGAGATTAAAGAAGAAATGGGCAGCTTTAGAACGTGACAACTTTCAACCGTGGCATTCAAGACAACGGAATTATATCGATCAATTTCAAATTCGATTAACAAACACCTCATTGTGTGTACAAAGTGCTAAAGATATCAAAACAAAAGGGGGCAGTATAATTTTGAAACGGTGTGTTCGAACCAAACATCAAATGTGGTATGAAACAGATCGTAGTGAATTAGTTTTGGCTCAATTATTGTGTTTACAAGCAAGTAAACCATCACCGATTCTGTTTAAATGCCACGAAATGGGTAGCGATCAAGAGTGGAAACATAAAGGACAGGTATTATCGTTAAAAATATCGAAAATTGCTCTTATTCGGTAATAATTTCACAGAAAAACTCTCCAATTTATAATATAGCAGCCGGAACTTGTCTTGGTGCTAAAGAGAAAACGGTTGGTGCTGAAATTCTAATGAAACTTTGTACGGATTCTGATCTAATCCACTGGGATATTGTACGATAAAGACTGATTCTCGTATTAGATGAAAACAGAAGAATTTCATTCCGTTACTTTATTTTGTCGTTGTCAAATAAAAATCTGAAAAGATTCCGTTCTTTCTTTTAACTGAGTGTGTGTGTGACCTCTTGCGCCTATCAACGTACGTTAACCGCGACCACGAATTGCTTTTAATTGATTTTCGATAAAAGGTTTCCACGTTTAACATAATAGCGGTGAAGTGTTGACATCCACTCGATATGTGAACATTGCCACGTGTTCCGTTAAAGTTCCTCTACACCCTCTCCCGCCACTATCTGTTTTCTGTTTCTCACCCTGTTCTTTTGTTTGATACTATCGAAGGGGAAATGATACGTATATGACAGAAAGGGGGTGAATCTCTTTTTTTCACGCTGCTTTTCTTATTTCTTATCGATAAGAAAGAATTGTTTAGTATCGTTATTGTTTAAGAGTGGCGATAAAAAAATGCGGAGAGAATAAGGATAAGGTGATCAATAATGTCAGCTAAGCTGAAAAATAAAGAAACTGGTCTGTAGTTGTTTAGAAAATATAATTGAGTAACAGCAAATAGTAGCCCAAGTCGTGGAGTTACTTCGTCTATAAATTGCTCAGAAAAAAATACATATTTTTATTCAAAGGTAAGCGAAAATTGGATGGGAAAAGCTTCAAAAAAGCATTTTTCTTGAGTGGACTTTAGATAAACAAATCTATTTTTGCCGGCTAGAAGAAGCGTACATTCGTTAAAAAAATTGTAGCAACGTTTATTTTATTTTTTGGAGAGCAGCCCAAAAATATTAAGGATTTATCGAAGGATTTGAGCGAAATTTGGGCTTCGTAGCTCTCTTAAAAGTTGGTTGAAAAGCACTCGTTTGTAACTGTGGGGCGATTTTCAAAAATGAGTTACACGTTATATGACTCAGAATGACTTTTCTTTATCTTATTGTAAAATGGCTACAAATGTTTTGCATTTGTTCTGGAATGCGATAGAGAAATAATCAAAAAATTATGTGAAGAGCATCCTTTAACCATTCTGAATCATTTTATGTAGGTATCTTTCTTGAAAATTGCGATATTGTTGAAAACGAGCATTTTTCGAATAACTTCATAAGCTACAAGGTTCGAATTTTGCTAAAATGATTTCCCGGAACCCTTCCATAAATCTGTAAAATATTTTTTTAATTGCTACAAGAATTTATAGAATGAGTAAAACACTTGGTGTCTTTTAAATTCTTCGTAGAAACGTTTTAGTTATTTAGCGGTGATTCGAAACGAATCGATAGCTCTATATTTCCTTATTTTTTAAATCCATTTTCTCCACTTTTTAATTTCTGTATTCTTATTCGGAATGTCTCACCTGCCTGTATATCGACATCTGATGAAACAGGAGGGCTAAAGTTAGATCTATTATTATTTCCGCAAACACATCAACTAGAGCCATAGATTTTGTTTTCTAGATATAGAAGAAAAATTAAAGCTCTAATAAATCACCTTTTGTGAAAAATTAAGCACCGAAAACGCCTTGTTTCGATCTATCGTAGCTTTAAAATAGTTGCTTACAGTAATTATTGTATGTGGATTATTTTATTGATTGAATTTAATTGAATAGCGAGTTTAATTATAAAGAGATAATGTTTCGTTTTTTCTCAATCGACAGTAGTAGAATCGAAAGTATCAAAACCAGCACGTTCTGAAACTGACATTCTTATTCACATTGGAGTGTTTATATTTGCTGATACTTTAGCACGCGTTTATTGCCACTACTAGAATTCCTATTGACACCACCATATCAAAGAACACCAACTGAAGAACTACAGGCATTTGACATGTGCGACATATTGAAGCGTTTTTGTTGGCTCTTTCCAATCAGAGATCATACACAATTCATGTTTGTTTAGAATCGCTATTTTTTTTCTCGAACAATAACAACAGGTATTTTTTTCTAAAAACAACCAAGGATTTGTTTATTGTAAAGAAATCAATTTCGATGATGATAAATTGTCGTTGAATAATCGATCTTGAGTTTTTCTCCATGTTATCGATAATAAAATATCATCATAACTGATGGATAACTGTCCTGGCATACTTATTTATTGTTATCATCATCATCTTTATCAATAAATATAGAATACAAACATGTACAAAATGAAATAATAATGTTGTTAATGATAATGACAAAAGAAACGAAATAAAATAAATAAAACAACAACATACTAATGTTCAGTGACGGATCGAAAGGGTGAACAAAGCTAACAAATGGACCAATAAGAAAGAGGCAGTCTCATTAGGGCTGCCAATCGTGTGCTAGCCTCCCCAGCCAACTACCACTGATCGACGGCCTTTTAACCCTCGTCGAGTATAGGGGCGGGTTGGCCTGATATAGCTTTGCTTGTTTTGCGGTTCTCTCTATCAATCCTACACATACATACAGATAGATAAAAGCATAAAAGTGTTAAAGATTGTATTCAGACGTGCTGAGAACGTTGTGTCTTTTGGTGTAGCATTACCACCAACGAATCGGGGGTAAGTTTTTTTTTTTTAATAATTCCACAATATAATTTTAATGTGAATCGGTAGCAATTTTGTTGTTGTATGCAACCGAATATGAATAATTTTTGCATCAATTTAGACCATAGCGAAAGAAAAAGAATCAAAAAGTCATTACCGACAACAGCTGCAAAAAAATCAACAACTTGCATACCTATAAGATGAGTAGCAGTTTTTTCTTCTTTCAACCCCCTAAAATTCCGCACATTATAAATTCAAATTTGTCACCGATAATCTTTTATGAATTGAATCAATCAATGGAGGTTTGGAAGTGACAACTTTAAAAACTCGTTATTGCCATCTGATGCACCGAAATTATTTAATTCTCGCTTAAACTAAACAAATCTAATCTAATTACATAGAGAAATAAAGAAAAATCGCGTTACATAGGTCAGTTGAGTGGCGATGTCCGTAAAATTGCCGCATAAAGCCATCAATTAAGATGATATCAAAACATTCACACCCTATAATTAGAGCACATGTACCCTTCACATATGTTACAAAACATTGCGGTTTTTTCTCCTAAATTTACCCCCGAAATGATAAGTATGGTATAAGTTCAACATATTGAATGACTGTGGGGTTGTAGCACTGATTCATTAACTATTATAAGGGTTAGAAAAAGTTTGGAAACAATCAAAATATATTTGTAACATATTGTATAATTTGTAATTATTATAGATAATTATAAATGACTGGTAAAATGGAAAAATAGGGGTGCAATCGAGAATTTGACAATTATGTGAACTCACAGGTGGTAGAAAAGTTAAATTGTCGGACAAGGCGTGGTTGACAACTGTGTATAAAAGTCAGGCAATGTTTCTAAATTGAGAAAAAATTGTAAATGTTTGGAATCTGCGAGTGGCGCCTCCACCAAATTTCATCCAGTTCGATTATTTTGAAGAATAAGTGACTATTTACGAGTTGTTTTATATTTACAACACCACAACTGGAGTTGTTGAAGATTTCTATTTAATTCAGGCTATAAATGTTTCAAAAATTACAGTTTTAAAGTTGTTGCTGACGACAATAGGACAATTATTCTGTATACTGTTTTATTAAATTGTAATGGAAAATTTATATGTCTTCTTCATTTTAACATTCTCATGTTGATTGTAAGTCAAAATTTTGTTATTAAAATTGACTAAAAGTATTTTTATCAGCTTGTTCGTACGATTGAATCGCAAAAATTTATGAATAATAGAGAGATTGAGTTGAAGAGAGAGATTAAATTGAAGTTCGGTTCAAAAAATGACTGTAATTGCCTGTGTCTTCTAATTAAATCATATCTAACCTTTCAGAGCAGAGCTCGAGGAACAGAAAACCCCACCCGAGGCAAAAATTGAATTGCCAATTTTGATTGATTCAACTATCGAATTAATATTATTTGCGAGGATAATTTTCGAGTTTTTGTGTCCGAAACAAAAATTTAAGACCAAAATTTGTTAAAATCTGGGTGAAAACTGAAAACTTATTGACTGAAAGTTGATTTCAAATAGCAAAATTTATCAAGATGATGACAATTTCAAATTCAAATATTGTTTCAAACTACAAGAGTTTCCTCAAAAAGTGAATAGAAATGAAATTTTATCCCTAAGACTGACTAAAAGTTTTTCACTTTTCATTTTTACAATTACGAAGCAAAATTCTTTAGAAGGACCACTACATTAATTAAATTAATTAAAATAGGTAAAAATTTACATTCATATTCAATAAAGTTTCGGTACAAGTTTTCGATTATTAAACGGTAGAATTTGTTAGAAATTGGCAATTTAACATGTAGAATATCCAAAAAAATTGCCCCATACGGTATTCTCTATTGCTCTAATCGTATACGATTATTGTTAGTTGTTAAGCCCCATTAGCTCTATCATTTTGCTGGAAACTCTCAAATTATTTACACCTAACTTAGAAACATTGACCAATTGTATTATGGTCAGGTCATATGAATAAATCAAAAAACCGTCCTATAAGCTACTACGCCGGACCGCCATCATTCAGCGACGTATATCAACCACAACAAGACTGTGCGCAATCTATTTGAATACTTGATGATGAGAATCTCAACATCTGATCAATTGACAATAATCAAACAAATAAAAAGTCAATGTAAATTAGCAATTATAAAGAAAATACACTTACCTACCTGCATAGTTTATGATCAATTTAATAAGAGAACATTTCAATTTTAGATGGACGATCATCCGGCCAATTCGAAAAATGAAACTCTATGCCGAGTCTGTGGCGATAAAGCGTCCGGCAAACACTACGGTGTGGCTAGCTGTGACGGCTGTCGGGGCTTCTTCAAACGAAGCATTCGACGGTAATTTTAACGAAAATAAAGCCTCAATATTTGTCATTAATAAATGAATTCAATAGGAATTTGGAGTATGTGTGCAAGGAGAATGGACGATGTGTTGTTGATGTGACTCGTCGTAATCAGTGTCAGGCGTGTCGTTTCAAAAAATGCTTACAAGTCAACATGAAACGAGATGGTAAATACTCAATAAAGAATTATTTTCTATAGCAATAATAATTATCGATGAAGTACGAATGTTCAATAAAATATTCAATGGCGTGCATTTAAAAATGCGACATTTAAACGATAATTAACTCGAACCTCATCAGCTAACCAACCAACCAACCAACCCCTAGTCAAAGCCAGAAGTCAGTAGTGTATTAAATATTCAATACTACCCTTGTGTAATCATCATTACGGCTATACAGGGGTGGAGACTTTAACATGACATTACGGTATGTTTGACTAGGTATAGAAAAACAGGTGGCAAGTTCACATCGAAACCCCCTCCACACTACAAACACACCTAACAATAGAAAGAAACAGACGAAAATTGACAAGAATCGATGTACTTACATATCCACCTATAGATATATTTACATATTAAATATTCTTAAGAAAAATTGCCTTAATTCATAACAATTTCAACTTCCTTGACAATATTTATAATTATAGAAAAATCATTTTTATTCATTAATATCGTCGCAATTGATGGTTGTAAAATAAACAGGAAAATTGAATAAACACTTGATGGAATGGAATTGGGGAAAAAATAAGGGGTGAGATGTGTTTATTTCAGCCTGTAGTTTCCCTCGCTCTAATTGATCAGATTTATTCATCACACCAAAAAGTGGAAATTTAATATTTTTATTTATCGCAGCCGTTCAACATGAAAGAGCACCAAGATCGGTACAAACCACCCTTCATCACTACCCGTTGGGTTTCAGCAATCGCATCCGAACTTTACACAGTTCAGTCTTCCACAATTTACATCCACCACTTTTAGAAGTCCATCACCACCAACAAAATCCATATCTACACCAACAAAACTATCTCTATCCGGGCATGTTGGGCACATTTGCGAAACCATCACTGATTCCAGCTAGTTTTAGTAAGATCTTATTTTCTAAACAACAAGATTTATAATCGAGGAATATTCGTAGATTTAACATCGACAATTTATAAACCAAGTGCAGGATTAGCGAATCTAGAGACGCATCAAACTCCTTTGAAAGACGACGAAGTTACCAGTTCGGAAGAAGCAGCAGCCGCCAAAGATAACGAAAAACCTCTCTCTAAACCGAACCAGGAGAATAAAACCTGTTTAGAATTACCGTTAATGAATGATTCGTGTAAATCTGTAATTAGGCCATTAGATATCCCATGTCTTAATCTATTTCCTGCTGAGAATATCTATGAATCAGCTGCAAAATTACTATTTCTAGCTATCAAATGGGCAAAAAGTATACCATCATTTCTACAATTATCATTCAGAGACCAGTCGTTACTATTGGAAGAAAGTTGGAATGAATTGTTTGTCTTAACAGCTGCACAATGGGCACTTCCCGTTGATGAAAGTGAGTAATTAACCATTGGAATGTTTTAATTAAAAACTACAATAACTTTCGTAGGTCTTCTAGTTAGTAATGCAATAGCACCAACTTCACGACATGCACAATTAGAAGACGATGCGAGACGTCTACGGGAACTGATAACGCGTTTAACACTGTTAAGAGTCGATCATACCGAATATGCATGTTTGAAGGCGTTAGTTCTGTTTAAAGCGGAATGTCGAGGATTATGCGAACCAAGTCATGTTGAATTATTACAAGATCAAACTCACGTTATGCTACACGAATATTGTAACCAGAGGCAAAATTCACATAAAGGCCGTTTTGGTAAATTGTTGTTAACATTGCCAGCTGTACAGAGTATAACAAGGCGTGGATTAGAAGAGTTGATTTTTCGACAGACTGTTGGTGATGTGGCTATCGAACGATTACTAGCCGATTTAGCCAAAACTGTTCATTGATTTTAATTGTATTTGTATACCAAAAATGTATCTAAACAGATAATAAATTAAAATTAAACAAACATTTGAAAATTTGCACATATTCGTACTTTTTGATTCGGAATTCTGTTTCCGTAACCTTTCTTTTAACGGATATTTAACGGAAATTAATATTCATTGAAACTTGCATCTTTTTGGATTCGGGGTCCGGAAATTGCCAATATTTAACTGATTTGATAAAATACCACAATGTACCTATAAAATATCATTAGACACATCATTTTAAAGAGCATCCATGTATGTTTCGCGTTTTGAAAAATTCTAATTAAACTTTGAGTTACAAACAAGAGTCTTTGAGCAAAATTTTTGCATATTTCGCCCTTTCTATCCCTGTTAATCCTCTTTGATTCGTTTCAATCTTCGTTTCTATTCTATTTCCGATACTGCTTCTAAATTGGATTATAAACTAAGGAGTCTCCATTTCTGCCGAACAGGCGAAGACTCTGAAAAAGGAATTGTGGCTTCAAGTGCAGAAATTTCTAACTTTTAAAGTTAACTGTGCTGGTTGAAGTTTCGTTTATTTTTGAATCAAATTTTGATCAATTATTTGTTTATAAAAGCTCACAAAAATTTTAATGATGCATGAAGATCATAAATAACTCAAAGTTGTATATTTACTTTTTGATTTACAATAATAAAACTTCACCATTACTTTCTAAACTTGATATGTTCGATAATTTTTGAAGCAGCTTTTTGCAACTATCAAAATTCAAAGAAATTGATGCAGAATCAACAAAGATCAGTTGATTTCATTCATAATATTTGCAATTTTAATTACAATGGAATTATAATTGAACCTCCAGTTGATTATACACATTTTTATCAATTACAAACAATCAAATATAGTTGTTGATAAAATTATGTGCTGGTCTATACCTTCACATTTCCTGTACAATTAAATTCTAATTCATCATTGATTTCTTCCTTAGAATTGGCCGTCGTATATAAATAACTCAATCATACATCTCAACTAACAGTCATTTATTGGTTCTATGAATAACTGAAATGTGGTGTATAATTTTGTCTAGTTTATTATTGATTGCGACTCCTCTTCGAGCAAGATTATCGAATGTATTTGTATTTTTCTTTAATTTGTTTTCATGCTTTTATTAGATGAAAAATTGAAAATTATAGGCGCCATTTCCTGACAAATATGCCGATCTAGCTGTAGAAATTCGAGATAAATGTTTACAAAGTCTCGCTCTTACATTAGGTGATGTGCTTTGTTTTCATTTCTCTCAAAATAATTGAGAATTTTTGTTTATTTTAGATGATTATGAAAATTTTACGTTCAACCAAGATAGAAATACAATGGTATGTAATTTTGGTGAAATTTGATTAATTGATTAATTTCTTTAATTTTAGTGCTATATTAGTTGTGTTTTCATTGAAGTTGGCTGGGTAAAAATCTCAACAAAATTTCCTAAATATCAGTTGTATTCTGTAATTTTTTTGGCGATTCGTTACCATGACAATTGATAAATATCAAATTTCTTTTCAATTGTACATATGACGGAATTCTAGAGTGAAATAGAAGTTCTGTTCTCTAGCGTTGTCATAGTAATGAATCGCCAGAGTTAGAGAATACCGCTGTATGTTTGATTCTAATTATAGATGTCCGATAGTGGAATTATGAATTTTGAAGATAATAGTAAACATCGAATCAAAGGAGACCCCGAGGAACTCCAGAATTATATCGATCATGGTTGTCCTTTACAGCCGGGTAATATTTTCATCCAATTCCAACAAAGTTCTCATTCTTGTTGTTGTAGATGGGGACCTTTGTGAGAGAAGCTATAAAGTTATAGATTGTTATCAGAAATATAGCGAAATTGTCTATTTTCCATAGACAAGATTATCGTGTTGTAGTAAGCACACGACGTGTTAGATTACGGTTGTGGTATAGTTCTTGTGTAGAATAAAACAATAAATGTGAACAAAAATGAGAAAAAAACTTTATTAAATCTACATATTTTTTTAAAGAGTACAGTAGATTACAAATGAAAAATCTTTAATGCACACTATCCTGGATAAGCGTCAAGAAACGAAACAAAACAAAAATAATAAAGAAGCGTAATTAATACGAAAATTTCAATAAAACAAGAAATTAAATTACCGATTTGGTATTGTAACATTAGAGTTGACAATAATTGATAGAGATAATAGAGGAACAAATACATAACGAGCAATCAATTAGAAATAAAATAATTAAACTCGCTATTTCTATTATAAAGGTTTAGGAAAACAATTTACGGATCCGTCTTTATATATTTTTTTCTTCAATAACCATTTTCTATTTATTTTTATTACTATTTAGTAAGGCTCGGGGATTATTCCTAATTGCTTTTAAAGTCAAAATTTTGGGTATACTGTTGTGTTTTTTTTTCCTTTTATAATAATTCTGAATCACATTTACTTTGACGTTTAAAATACACACTGATACAGTACGGATTTAATACAATAATTTATTTACAACAAACGAGAAAAAAGGATTGATTGTTTAAAGATATGGTGCATTTTATTTATAACATACTCGTTTTAAATTAATTAATTAATTAATCGTAATGAACATAGAAAACAATACTAATAAATAGTTGTGAAGTTTGGTTTAAATAGCGATTATAATAAGACACTTAATATGTTTCGGAAATAGAGAGAATACACATGTATTGCAATTGCGATTAGTTCGAGTTTTGTAAAAATTACAAAACGAATTTTATCCGAGAGAGAAGAGAAAGAAACAAGAAACGAAACACTAGGCCTTATTGTTACTAACAATTACACTACAAAGCTGTAGTCTAAAACAATATCTTGTTAATATTTCAATCACTTATTGCCACAAATACACTCGTATAAAATAAAATAAAAACGTGCATGTATACAGATCGATCAGTCATCAACAAATTGGGAGAAATACCCTGTTGGCAATTACAACTAGAAACATACAAATTGTATCTGTTTAAACGAGCCAAAATGGACACTACCCTCTATGTAGCTTCACGTAATTTCTAAATTATTCAACAAATAATACAAGAATGTTTCTAGTTTGCATCACCATATACAATAGAACAGTGCTTCCGTATTTGACTACGTGTCAAAATTAACGAAATAAATTATTTAAAAAAAAAAAAACATGAGTTTTCTTTTTGTATATAAACAGTCATAATTCGAGGCTTTATCTGGACAAATCATTTTAATTATTAAACTCTTGAAATAATTAACAATTTAAACAAATAATAATAAAAGGTATTGAAGTAATACGTAGGATAATTAATTAATTAATTAAGACAAATAAAATATACATTAGGCAGTATTATCTTTGGCTAATAGTCTCTTATTTTATAAAAAAAAGCGAGTTAAGTATAAAATGTCGTCCAGATATACACCATCATAAGCACATATTGTAGAAACGAAAAATTGTACGATCAAAATTATCGAACTTATTGTCCTGAATTTTATTATTAATTCTTCTTTTCCACAATTGGTCGTATTCTTATTGTTTTTTTATTTTTTTTTTAAAGAACTATTGATTTTTCCATTTTTCTTCCTTTAACCCCATGCACCATCACTATCGTCAGCTTCCTCATCTTCATCGTCATCAGCGAAATCTTCCTCGCATGGATCAAATGCCATCTGTTTGGATTTTTTTAATGCTAATTGTGCAGCCTCCTCAGCCGTACGTTCCTTACGAAATTCATAAACTAATGGAAAAATGTGTTCGATGGCTGCTTGAACGTCCGCCACACTTGGTGCTAAAAATTAACAACAAACAAAGGTAGACAATTAATATTTCTTTTATGGTAAATTTACAAAAATATTTTAAAACATATTAATATTTATTTATTTTGTCGATAATAACCTTATAAATATAGACAGTAAATTATATCGTTTTAAACGGTTTGATCTAAAAAAATAAACATTGATCTAAATATTTGTTTGTTAATTGGTCTTGTCTGGTTAAAAAAAGGTTTTTAAACGCTAATTGATCAATCATTAGCTCCTTGTTTGCATCCCTTATTGCTACTATTCTTTAATATTAAAATTCTTTGAAGAGAAACTTATATTATGGAAAACTTCGTTGTTATTATACCGCAATTCAAATATGTGAATGACCCAGAGAGCGTTTAAATAAAGGATGGACTATCGTTTCAAATATTACCACTAGGTAGCTCTTATTGTAATAAATGCAATAATTAAAACAAATCTATGCATTCATTGAATATGTCAAGTTAAAAATTATTACCTGTTTAATAAATAGATTTTTAATTTAATTTTGTATTTGTTATAAATCCGTTTGGCCAAAAAATTTATAAAATTAACGATCAAGACTAGAAACGTGAAAGAATGAAGTTTACTAAATAAAATTAAAGAACAATTTTATTATAACCATGTTTATAAAAGTCTATAGTTCTTATAACTTGCCCCGTCTGACACCAAACATTTCATTTTCTTGGTGCATGTGTCTTTTTTATAACACCTACTTATTATTCTTACTTTGTCAATATTTCTACAATTTCGATCTATACCTAGTCATCACTACGGATGTTCGGATTTCTCAAATTTTGAAAATTTTATAAAATATGGTACATCATAAACAATCTCTTGACAGAAGTTAAATTGCTGTATGGTTAACACTTTTACTGTTCGAAATTTTACTCGGCCAAATGGAAGTAAAAACACTATACAACACCATGTTGATATAAGCATAATATGTTATTTATTGGTTCTTGGATTGCTAGTACGTGCTAAATGTTCGTTTGAAATATCAACTAGAAGAATAAAAATTTCATTTTTATCGTGATGGAATTTGTAATAAAATGGTCCCCCGTTGAAACACACCAATATTACAAGACAAGTATATGAAATATAGTTTAATTAGTAATAATTAGTATTAAAAGTAAAAAGTTCCAAAACAGATGGATAATAATTAAGTCTTACTATTACGACTACTACACTCGTGATTATACCGGTAGGTAATTTTGCACGGGTATTTTTCTTAAAAAAAAATTAAACTTTCAACCAGGTGTGCCTAAACTGCTATCTTTACTATAATTAGCAATTATTACTTTATTAGCGTATACATATATTGATTTCACCTGCTCAGGTATATTTTTAGCTGGAAAAAATCTCACCACATATGGACGAAAGATAAAATTCGTCATACGATTTAAGGTACTAATTTTAAACATTTTATGACGGCTTTAATTTGGATATGTTGTATTACAATAAAAGTGGAACGTCTTAATTCGCCGTTTAAATTAGTGAATATTTATTACTTTTTTTTGTTATTATAATTGATATTTGCAATACAAATTGATAAAGTTTTAATGTTAACAAATTGATAAGTTTAGAGTAAATGTATATCGCTAAATTGCAAAAGATGATGTCAGCACAGACTCCCTTAAGCCATACGAAAATGCTTTTAATGAAACGATAGTAATTCCAAATCAATTATCAAAGTTTGATAATAATTTTAGTAGGATGACATTATTGCAACCAAGACTTGATATAAATTTAGCTTTACTTGATAAAATTTTAATAAGTAAATTAGAGCAAAAAATTGATGATCTCTAACCTACTTATGTAGCTTAATTTAATAGAAAAACTCATTTAGTTTACTTATTAATTTAACAAAAAAAAAAACCCTCCAGTAACCTACATTTTGAAAATATGCCTTGGAAAATTCACCGACTCTAAAATTTCTCATGGCTCATTGAGAAGTTTTACATACAATAAAGGCGATTTCAATTTTCTATTCTATACTGTAATAACATCTCGAACTAGATCTTTAGTTCTTAATGTTCTTCAATAAAAAAATGCCATTAATTTGAATAAAGTAGGAAAATAAAAAAGAATAACCCTTATATAGATCAATAATAATTAGGAATATTGATTAAGTAATTAATTACAAGAATATTATACTTATACATTTGGTAGATAAAAATATAATATTTGTCTGTACGTGTACTTTAACAATTGGTCTTACCTGTAACAGTGACACTTCCAGTTGAAAATATCTTTAATGTTGCTTTGGGATTTTGTAATTTGTACGTAACACCAGGATGTAATTCAGGTTCATAACTATAATTAAATTTATTTAATAATAATAATAATAATAATAATAAGTAATGAAATTTAATAATATTTGAAAAAATAAAATAAAAATAATCTAAACAACTTACTCTGCTTCTTTATGCCTTTCAGAAAATGAATTAATCTTGATAGCAAATGGCATCGAACATGTCCCTAATACATTAACAACACGATAATTATTAAAACGTACTTTAAAACCCAATTTCTGTAAACAACGTGCAAATCTTCTTGCAGCAATTTTTGCTTGTAATTCACTGGTAGCACCTGTACATGTTACTTTACCAGATGACCATATACTAGCTGTTGTATAAGGTCGACGTAATTTCATTGTTATTTTACCATTCTCTTTACGATATTCAACATTAATACCATTTAATGCTATTTCACGCAAGTTCAAATGACACCGTACACTAAAACTACACACAACATTATTTATCATTATGTCTATTTCCGGTTCCTCAACATTATCGCTTGGATTATTTATAATTGTTTGTTGTTGTGGTGTTGCTGTTGTTGTTGTTGCTGCTGCTGTTGTCGTTGATGATGATGATGATTGATCATTTTCTTCATGTGCCGTTTCAGTACACGTGTCCTCAACAACAACTTGCTCACTATAACCATTCAATGTTTGATGTACTAAACCATTACCATTTGATAATGTTTTTTGTACAGCAGCGGCCATCATTTTTACCAAAATCAAAAGACGGACAAACAATAATATTTGCCGCCACTTATTCTTTATAAATAAACAATCAAATAATGAAGATTAATTCTGCCTAGAAACAAACAAAAATTGCAAATTAATCTACAAATTTATAAAATAATTTCAAACTATATTTAAACCGGCTTTATAAATGAACTATTTCCACATTAAATATTACTTCCTTTTAAACTATTAATAGAATAATATCCATTCTTATTTACAATAAATTCTTTCTAATACAATCTAAATTGATATATTTAGCATAAATGACAATAATATTGTCAATAATTTTGATGAGAATTTCGATAGAAAACTTGATCTGTCAGTCAATTGAATTGTTTAAAACCTTATAAATAATAAAATCTTTAAATATCAATACAAGAACATACATATTTTGTTCACGTATTTTTATTTTAATGAAACATCAATGAATTATTAATAAAACCAAAATCTCGACTGGCAAAAATTATACAAAACAAATACAATGTCAACTATTCCAAGCAATCTTAATTTGATTCTATTTGAATTATAAATAAATTAAAAATATCAATAATAATCCATTGTATAAGAAAATTTTGAAATAAAGTAAATAAAGTGATTACATTGCTAGAAATAAAAGCATTTCCTGTAAATAACTAATGATTGAATTACAGATCTTCAAGTCTATTCATACATCAAACAATTTTAATAATTTTACGGAATATTTCAAATTAATTGAAAATTATTATTGTAGAAGTGATTAGAAAGATTTAAAAAATGTTAAAAGATTTATATTCACATCATGTGATTTCCTGTATCTTAAAAATCCATTCAAATATGCGGTAATTCGAAACAATTCTTATCATAAAACGAATTCAGTATTTCAATACGAGCTTTTAATTGATACAAATTCAAAAATTGATTTCTTACTAACGCTATAATTTAACCTTTAGCTGTTCTTTATAATTATGGCAAATTCTGAAGACTTCAGAAATCACAACTGGTTTTAAATGATCAATCTGTAAATCTTATAATTTGTGTAACATGATTTAAATGCATTTTATTGAATATTTGATCTTTATAAATGGTTAATTTCATTCAACTGAATTACTACAAGGGTTGAAGAAATGAAGAAACTATTTTTCTATTTGCAAAGTCATACTAAAGGTAATCAATCCATCCTTGAAAATAGTTTCGGTAATAATTTATATTTTGTAAAATAAATAAGTTTTTCTTATTTTACTAGTTATTGAAAGCAAATAAAAAGTCAATTTTTGTTACAGAACAAGTTTTTTTACTCTCAACAAGTGAATTAGAGTCTAATTTACAGCAACCAGTCCAAGAATCATAAAACAACACGCAAATAAGTGTAGTAATCATCAATAAACAAACATTTTTTGCATTACAAATCGTTTTAGTTGTACGTCTTTCTTGTTTTACAAAACTCAACAAGAATCGAGAGCATCCATATTATTGATGGTACCTTATCAAAATCTCTTTTATTTTAAATGATGTTAATTTGCAATAATGTACTTGGTTTTACAACTGTAAGTTCAGCTTAAATTTCTTATTCGGAAATTGATACATAACGAAAATTAACTCATTTGTTCCTCGAATAATTTATAAAGGGATTAAAAAATGATTTAAATACGAAATAAATTCCACCTTAATCGAATTTAAATAAATTAGAAGAAAAACATTCGGGTTATTCTTCACCAATTCAATCCGATTATCTTTCAAGGTTCCCATTTCCATTTACCAATTCTCTAGATGTAAAATTTGGTCTTTCTCAATTTACACAAAATTTCTTTTATCAATTGTAAATGAAATTATACATTTGAAATAATAGAAGTGTGGTTTTTCTCAAATCATTGATAATCCTGGTTGTATTTCTGGTTGCCTGTATTTTAGTAAAAGAAAAATCTACCCCATAAATCTTATTTAATAAAACTATAGAAATTCACTTTATCAATTTTATGATTCAGTTCCTGTGTGCATATCAAATTCTCTAATTATAAAAATATTAATTATAATTTATCTAAATTGAGATAAATATTTTAGTTTGTTTTTTGAAAAGGGATGGGAGTTGGAAATTGCAACATATTATGTAAATTATGTAAATTTCTCACCAATTTTATAATAGATTAAAATATTCAAATGACACAATGTAATTAGAATTAAAAAATGTAATTCATTTTCCTTCTATTTTATCAATTCTTTACTGATATTTAGGCATGCAGAGACAGGTCGAATGAATCATTTTATTAATATTAAAAAAATTATCAACTGAAATGATTATTTAATTCGGACTATAAATGGAGATCTTTATGGGAATCTATCAACATTTTTAATATTATTATAAAATAAATATCTTTGTTGTTTTGATAGTGAAGTAGAATTTGTTTATTTCTTGTTGGTCCTTATTCAATTTTGCCATATTTTTTTTGTAAATAAACTTTTCCATTCCTCTGGAATATTCGACAATAGCCAAGACGAAAATAACTGTAAATCATGGTTTAATATACTACCATAAGTTTAGGTTATGTGAAACTTTTTTCTTTATTCAATAAATTTGTATTGTAAAAAATCATTGGAATTAGAATTTTGAATGGTTCAAAATTTCCCATATTAAAATTATTGTTGTTAAAAATTCTCCATTCAAAATTAACGCTTTATAAAAAGAACAAAGCAATTATAGAACTTTAAAGAAAAGCTTCCAAGTTGGGGGTGTATCCTTCAACACTTTTGACTATTTGCCGACGAATTACAAAAATGAATTGATTCAATTTGACTAATTTTGGCTTGGAATTCGATCTTTTATTCGCCCTTTTTTGTAGAAAAATACCCAAAGACCGAATTCACATGGATTTGGTCTTTTAAAAAATTGCTTTTTTTGTATGTATAAGTATCAAATACATCCTAGAAAATATCGGAAATATTCCTCAATTAATTGCCAATTTCAACTCACCGTATGTTGATTTATCACGAATTTATCAAATGATGTTCCCAATTAAGAATTTTGTCTGTTTAAATTGATTATAACCAAAAATTAGATTGATCAGAATTTTTGCCATTGTTGCGAAGCCATGACACATGCACACACACACAAACTCAATGAAACGAACACTTCGACTGATGACAAAATTCCAACTGACACGAATGGCGCTGATGGTTTTTAAACATATCGAATTTAATATCAATCATCACCGGCAGGGAGCGCTGTAGACAATAATAATCTAGCGCACCTAAGGTACACTAATTCAACAATTCTAGTGCACTAATTGAATTGTAAATACTCCATTTATTTTCAATAATATCGCCAAAAAAGCATTTTATATCAATTGTAATAACAGAATATCCTTTTATAGAAACAGTGTAAGATTAAATCACTATTTGTTATCAAAATCTTTGACTTCAGAATTTAGTCAATACATTTAAATTTTAGGTACACTTTAAGGAATCTTGTTCGAGCACACAAATATCACATATTAAATTACGGTTCATTAAAAACCAAATTATCCGATGATTGCCATTATTTAAGCTTTATTATTCATAACTTAAACAATTCATTTATTTATTTTCATATAATTATTTAAGAATAATTTAATAATACCCCATCAATTGATCATACTGTTAACTATAAAATTTGGTTGTTGACTTGACTAAAATCATTGTCCTTCAATTTGTTATTACTACATCTATCCTTATTTATACGATCAATACAATATATTGAAAAGAGATATTAGATAACATTTGACAAAAATATACATTTATTTATAAACAGGAAGATTTTATAATATCCAGTGGAAAATTACAATTTTCGGAATACAACTATAGTTTTATTCAATATTTATATCACAGTGACATTTAACATTTGAATATTAAAATACTACGTTGCGCTATCTATTGAGCATAAATTAAACTAACCATGATAATGACATCATAATGGCAAATATGACAAATTCAAATTATAAAATGTTCAAAAGGCAATTACAAATTAATTAATTGTGTAAGTGAGCTCATAATTTGCAGCAATAAATTCAAATAGTTGATAAAAAATTGATAATTATTTCTAATTCTAGCAATAATAATTGAATTAGTAGATTACGTAATTTTACCAGTAAATTGAAAAGAAATAACGTGGTATTTATTTATATCAGTCTCAATATCGAGCATGCTCAGTAAAACTACCATTCCAGGATGTATAAAATATTGTGAAAATTCTATTTTAAATTCTATTTTTCGTAATTTTAGGTAAATATTTGGTTCTTTATAAATATGTTGGATAGTTTCTGTAATTTTTTTCCAACAATATTTTTGTAGATTTTAAAGATAAGTTTGAATTTAATGAAACAACCAGTTTAGTAACAATTTTGAGGTTATGGCAAATGTTTTAATGAAACGTAATTTTAGTGGATTTTTTTTAAAATTAAAGAATTGTGCAGATTTACAAGCACATTGTTTATATAGAACAACAACAAATTTATTAGTTATACAAACTTCAAGAAAGCAAAACGTTCAAACAAATTATCAACATGGACATCTGTTGAAATCTAGATTCTTATATTCGAATGGGAATCCCTGGGAGAATTGTAGATTTTTACACAATTCGAATATAAATTATTATAGTAGTGAAAATAATAAAAAAGATGATGATCAGAAAGAACAACCAAAAAAGTTATCATTGCTTAAAAAATTTAAGGAAATGTACAAACAATATTGGTATGTCTTACTTCCAGTCCATATGGTAACATCAGCCTTTTGGTTCGGAGGTTTCTTTTATTTAGCAAAAAGGTATCTAATTTAAATAAACATTAATCGATAATAATTTGTAATTGTGTAAGGTTTTAGTGGTGTTGATATACAAACAATATTGGAATATTTACATATTAATGAGAAGGTTAAAACAATTAACAATAATTATTCCGGTATGGGCTATTTGGCTGTTGCTTTTGCCTTGTATAAAATCGCAACACCAGCTCGATATGCTGTAACACTAGCTGGGACAACTGTTGCCATTAATTATTTGCGAAAATATGGTTACATTAAACCGATACCGAGCAAGGAACGTTTAAAAGAACTCTATCACGAGAAGAAGGATAATTTGATGCATGGTATTAAATCAACATCCGATAAAATGAAAAAATTATAAAACGAAAACAAGAAATATTTGCAATCATCTACAAATTAGCGAGAATATTAAGTAACGTACACAATTCACAAGCTGTTCTTATTTATGTGAATTTAGAAGACAAATCGACTCAGTCCAGCTGGTTTGAAATATTTGAGAGATTGAAAAAATTTTGACGCTTGCAAAATTTCAACTCGTCATCGTCTATGAATCAGCATGATGCTGTTGTTGTGTTATCACAATAATTTTCATACAAATGATAATAAATATAATAAAAAAGGTGGAATGTAATAACAATAAAGTCTATTCATTAGTCTAAATAAAGTCTACTTAATTGATAAGACTAGCACGAATTTTATTAGTTGATAATTATGAAAGACTCAAATGAATTATCTTCGTTTTTAATTGCAATTCTGTAATAACTTTCAAGGCTTGTACTGCTGAATTTTTTTATAATTTCAATATGATAAATTATACGTTACTCTATGTTTGTCTTGTATATTTGATGAAATAAATCTCTATATTTTGTTAATTAATTTTATTCTATTATAAACGTACTGTTTTCGATGTTTTTATAAATTATTTAATTTATTTATCGCATACGTTCAAATTTACATAACAATTATCATTGGAGTCACTCCAATAATTGAATAATTGCTAAATTGGTGTATATTGTGTTGCCTAACTAACAAAGTTATTGATGCAACGCATTTTTTATGTTGGCCACATTGTCTGTCAAAAGTTTTTAAAATGTCATTAGACCGGTGTTCTTGAAATGTTATTAAATTATTATTTTATTTTAAATAATTTCTAAATGTCTTGAAATAGATTTATTAATAAACGAACAAAAAACTCTATTTAACGAAAACATGTTTTTCGAATTTTTATTATTGTTTCAATTATTATCGTTAGTTCTAACCTCAAATTCGGATCATTTCACTGAAGAACTCTTAATAAAACCATTATTCAGTGATCAAGTGTACGTACATTTCCAATTTGCAACCAAATGGGATACAGATCCATCCAAAGAAACCTGTAAAATCATTTAATTATTCATTTAATCAAAAATTAATTAATTTTCTAAAATTACAGTTCAACATACTCATCTATTTCCACGAGCTTTAGGCGAAATAATTCAACGTTATCACGTTAAAGAGTTGCATATTAGTCTAACTGGTGGCTTGTGGCGTTATGAAACTTGGGGTTATCCAGTGATTGATGCAGCACCAGGTGCAGAAATCTGGGCATGGTTTCATCAAACTTTACCATTAGATTTAATTGAGAATAATTGGAAAGAATTATCGAGTACTTTATCGGGATTATTGTGTGCTTCATTGAATTTCGTCGATAAATCGAACAGCATTAGTCCGCAATTCTCGTTCCGGCCTAGAGGTGTTGTAGACAATCTCAACATCAACCACACCTATCTCAGGTAGTTTTATTATAATTTCTACCGTTTATTTAATAGATTAATGTTTGATTTTATTAGATACGCATCGTTACCTCGTGAAATTGTGTGTACTGAGAATTTGACACCATGGAAAAAACTATTACCGTGCGATTCGAAAGCCGGATTAGCTTCTCTATTAAATTCCGGTCATATTCACAATACACGTTATCATTCAATAGCTTTACATCTACGACCAGTATGTCGTGATAATGACGATTGTCAGTATCAAAGTTTAGAATTACAACAATCCGTATCGTTAGTATACGATTATAATCTGTTAGGTACAAGAAATTGGTCGTTTCGTAAATTATTCGGACAGGGTTTAATGGGTAAATGTCCATTATCGTCCGAAAGTACAATCTATGTTGATACCACCAGTAATACTAGTGTTCCATTTCAATTAACACCACCACCTGATGATTATTTAACATCAATACGTGGTGGTAATGTTAATACATACGCTAAATATATTGTTAAACCGTATGCAATGACGATAAATTCGAATCAAATTGATAAAAGTAAAGTTGTTGTAAATTCACCACCGGCAATACATGCAAATCAATATATTACCGGTTATGGACAAGAACGTGGTGGTATTGTTACAAAAATTTACAATAATCATTGGTCCGATTTGGATGTCATAGTTTTACAAAATATACCTTGGTATATTCCGATTTATTTACACACTTTAAAAATTCGTAATAGCAATAGTGATAAAGAAATTCAACCGGTAACATTACGTTATATACCTGGTAGACAACGGGAACGTCCTTATTATCTAGAAATTCTATTGAAATTACCAAAGAAATCAATAACAACAGTATCGATAGATTTCGATTATGTATTTTTAAAATGGCAAGAATATCCACCGGATGCTAATCATGGTTTCTATTTAGGTTCAGCTATAATAACAGCTTATTTACCATTAGCACGGAATTTTACTGGTTTACCGCAGGATGGTTATCGGATTTTTGATAGTTTCAACGCATCTAGAAGTGGTTATTTAATACAAATCCGTACCGAAAATATTGTTATAACATTACCAACACCTGATTTCAGTATGCCATATAATGTGATTTGTTTAGCCTGTACAGTTGTTGCTTTAGCTTTCGGACCTTTGCATAACATCACAACGAAACGTTTAATTTTAACGGTTAAAGATAACGAAACGTTGCTTGTTAAGATTAAAAAAAGAATTTTCAAAATATTCAAAAAGGAGTAATTTGTAATGAAATTTATTGAAAATTTTAAAATAATTTTATTCAAATTCAGTCATTAATATAATCAAAATTTATTTAAACAATTGTGAGGTGTTATGACTAGTAATGTTAGTAACTTTAATTTCTTATATTGTAATTTAAACAAATTTTAATTTAATTGAAAATAGTAATAATCAATATAAACAATAATGTAATAGAATTAGAAATTAGATCGTTTGCACTGCCTTTATCATTATCACTTTGACGATCTTTACTTGTTATATAATCGGATTTAATTGATTCACAGATATCACCACAATTTTCATCTTCACAAATATCACACAGTGTTGATGTTCTACCATTGTAGAAGAGCCGGGCTCTTCTTGCTAAATTTTAATGATTATTAATATTCGAGGAAAAAAACTATTCTCCGAATGTTTCAAAATAAGTGTCCAAAATGTTATATTTCTCGATAAGTAAAAGAATACTGCTATTTAGATTCTACAGGGAAAAAATAAGATTTATCGAATCAGTTTTAAAGAAGTCACGTTATTTTAAGAGTGAGACACTTACTTTGCAAACGATAGGAGTGAAATTTCAATAAAAATCAAATCAATACTTACAACTATCGTAATAATCGTAAACGACAACAGATACGGGTTTCTGTTTGGCAACTTTATGTGTTCGATAACCAGAAATCGTCGGACAATATTCATATCGACTTGTCAAATTGTTAAAATATAAAATAATAATTTTTGTAAAATCATTATCAGTTTCCACTTTTTGTACGTTCTGTGAAACTTCTAAACTCGGTAATGAATCAATATCGGCTGTAAAACCTGATGGTAAATTAATTTCCATTATTGCCATATTACTTTCAGCATTACTACTCAAATTACGGCTAACAAATCTAAATTTAAAGCAATCCATTGGATAATTCAATTTGATATGGTAGTTTAAAAATCAATTACCCTGTACATATTGAAACTTCTAAATGATCAACAGTGGAGATTTGATCAATTTGTGGATCCAGCGTGAACATCGGCCATGGCCCAGTTACATTCATATTGTATTGGTAAGAAACTCGAAATAGTGCCAAACCAGTACCTTGAGCTGTTACATTAATTTGGCGTACATCTTTATTTAACTGTAAGTATTCATTTGATATTAAAATCGTAAAAATATTCAATACAACTTACTATTAATTTTTGGACAATCATTGCGTTATTTTTATTGATATTAAAATGGCTAGTTTCATCTTCACGATAACTGAATTCGATTTTCATATTAACATTACTAGTTAGTTTCGTGATCAATTTATAAATTGCATATAGACCAGTTACTGTATCTTTTGTTGATGTAAATCCACCGATACTATTCTGTTGATCAACTAACCAATTTAAAACTGGTATAGCATCATTCAAATAGTTCATTTCGAACAAAGTTAACAGACCATAAGCTGTTGTTTCGATATCTATCGATTTCGGTAGATAACTCCATGGATTCTTCTTTTCTTTGTCATTATTCGTTGAATCATCATTCGTCCACCATCTCAAATTATCGCGTAATTTCGAACGTACGTTCAATAAATTGAAAGCGCTCTGTTTCGTTGGATGTTGTGCCCTTTGTAGCATATAACTGCACAATGCTATCGTATATGTCGTTTCATATTCATCAATATTACGAGCAATATAATCTAAGCCTTTATTTATGGTGTTCGTATACTGTGAATAGGATTTTTGATTTTCGATAAATGCTAATAATGTAAATGCTGTCATTGCTAGACTATTTCCGTTACGATTCTGTAATTCATGATGGATAATATGGCCAGTTTCGATAAAACTACCATTACGATTTTGCCTATTTTCAAGCCAATCTAAAGAATTTTTAATTAAATTTTCATCAACGTAAATGAATTGTTTTGCTTGTCGTAATGATAATGCAACATAAGCAGTCAACCATACACTACTTTTTTCATCTTCTCTATTACCAAAAGTACTAAATGAACCATCGATGTTTTTATAATTTAATTGTTTCTGATAGGCTTTCTCTAATTGATCGATAGCTTCGTTTTCTATAGCCGGTGTTGTTAATTGTTGTGTTTTACGTAAATATTGTAAAATAATCAAATTCGGCATTATATGTACAAGATTTTGTTCGCCACAACCGGTCGGTAAACGTATTAAATTCTCCAAATTTACCATTGTTGGTCCTAATAGATCACCAACAGTTGATACTTCAATCGTTTCAGTATCTGGTACGAGATTTTTCGGTAATGTAAAATTGATTGTATTTTTATAATTGCGTGTTTGTCGTAAATCAATTAGTAGAGTTTTTGTGTAATATTCCGGTTCGCCTTCTGCCTGAAATTAGAAAGAACAATCCCAAAATTAAATGATATTGCTTTAAAATTCCTGTACTTGTGCAATTAGAGAAATAACTCACAATAACTGAAAGATGTTTGATTGTAACATCCTGACTTCTCGGATTATTTGCAGTTACTTTAATTTCAATTGAGCCCAAATGTAATGGTTTGATCATAAATGATACTGTAGCGCCACTATTCCTTTTAACTGCAATTCGTTTTCGTCGATACAGTTCAATTCCTGACAAAAAGTACAATTTTAATTATTTAAATTGTAATAAATTTAGAAGTAATGGTTACTTTTTGTAGAATTGATATTGTTGGAAATTTCAGCAAATTCGAATTTCTGTTCAGCATTGTGTAATGTAACATCAGCATTAACATCTTGATCCATATAATTATAAACAACAACCGGTACAGCTAAAATTTCACCTCTCTGCACCGAATACGGTAAATCTAAATTAACAATGAACGATTTAGAAACTTTAATTTTCTTTATTGTTGTTGTTAATCCTAAACCATATATTGGATCTAATGAGAAACCACTTAAGACCCATGTAGTTAAACTTGACGGTACTTTTCGACGTATTGATGTTTTCCCTTCATAACCGGAAGAGAAATTGTTAAACAACCACGTATCCGCTAAGTCTTCTTTCAAATAAACTTTGGGTCGATTCCAGACTGGCTTCGGTATACGACTGAACGCATATGGACCCGCTAATGGTGGTCTTGTAACTGTATGTAATGGCACACCGAAACCACGATCGGGCTTCACTGTACTTGTACCATAGAAAACCGGCCGTAAATAAACATCTTCCACTACAAATAAAATTTCAAATATTATAATTTCAATCGAATTAGAAATTTACGTGTAGGTTCGTGCCGATTAACGTGTGCATTCGTTAGAAGATCCGCACCAGAATCCTAAAAAAATCGAAAATAAATTGCGAATAATTGCGATAAACATCCGTAAAACTAACGAAAATAGCACTATGAGGGTTGCTAGCACCCGGTTTCCAGAGGAAATGATACTTATTATCCCTCATAATCGGTGTGTAAGGCGATTCGGGGGCAATATCGTAGCGTTTCAATTCTTCCGCAATTTCATTGTGTGTTAAATCGAAATTTCGACGTAAATTCAACGTGTTTTGATCGACCGCTAGAAGACCAATATAAGAATTCGGTTGGGCATGTATTGTTAGATCCACATCGAAATTCGGCTCTGTTTCAACAGGATTCACTTGAATATCCATCTGAAATTTGGAAATTTCATAAAAGATATAAAAATTCGAAGATAATTACGAAATTTTGTAAAAGCCCGTCGATTTCGATATCGAGAGAATCACCGATTAATTCACCATCTGGCCGTACGTAGGAGACAATTAAATGTGCTATCGGTACCATTGCGTGTGTCGCTGTAAAGTGGAAGCGATACAAATTTTGATTGTTCACTTGAAATGTGTTAGCGATTAAAACGTCTCCACGTCCCATCAAAACGTAATTGATATACCGTAAGCGTTCGGTACAATTGACAAGAACTTCAACATCTAAATTAACAACCGGCCGTTCAGTCTCCAGAGAGATTTGCAGGAATGTGTTGCTGAAAGACACAGCAGCTGGTATTGGTGAAATTCTTTCTTTTAAATCTAAATAACGGACTTCAATCCGTAATGCTGTCGTATTTGTTACATCTCCAGGCGTGTTATATTCCAATTTTACAATTCCATTTTTATCTAATTGATGTTTTTCAACGGCATAAATATCGTCTTCTCGTGAATAGCCGTGTCGGGTTTCGATTTCATTTTGATTGGATTTTAATGGACTACCATCATGATTCGAGACTTTCACCTAAAAATTTCATAAATCACTTAATTTAAAGAATTTATTAGCATTTTAAGATTACATAAGCTGTATATTTAAGTCCAGGTTTGAAATAATCGGCTGTTTTAATTAAATCCATTCTATAGTCGTATTTGTGTAAATGGACTTCCACCGAATTATTCTGATGGCGTCCAGTTAAAGCTTCTTCAATGGTAACATCAACCACGACAATTCGCTCGTATTCATCGCTCAATTTCAATTCGTTCGCTATATCAAATTGTACCGTCGTTGAACCATTGATTTGTACAACTTTACGTACCGGATTTTGAAATATTGGTTGTATGACACCGGAGAATATTGTTGGATATACTGTAATTGTTGCTTCACCTTTAACTTCCTTACCGTAGGAATATCTCGCTTGTATGTTTGTCGTTAGGATATTTTCTTTGAATGTTAGATGTTCAGGTGCTTGGATTTCTATCAAGAATTTCGGTAGGATATATTCAGCAACTTCAATAGTTTTATTGAATATTTGTCCATGGATTATTACCGAAATATTCCAATTACCCAAAACCGGATTGGTGCTAAGTTTTATTTCACCGGTAAATACACCACGATTCGCTATAATTCGCCGCCATTGTTTAATCCGATTCGCTTTACCATCCTAACAATAAAAATTTCAATTTCAAACAGTTTTTCTAACAAAATTAAGATTACCGTAACGAAAATATCGAGGGGTTCATCCCGGACTTCAGCAGCGGGTTTCAACTGTGAATTCAATACAATGGCACGAAACATAATCTTTGTTCCGGGCCGGTAAACGCCACGATCCGTTTGTATAAAAACCGAATAACTTTTCTTGACATATTCAAGGGGGTAATCGGTGACAAAGTCAACACCACCACGACCCGATAGGATCAATTTATAGTCGCCTTCCTGAATATCGCCGATGTTCAAACGGCATATTCTCGATGTGAACGGTTGTACGACAACACGATCTTCAGCGGTGTAGATGGAACCGTTCCGTGTTGTACCTTGAAGGGTTGTCGAGACTGTTGTCGGTTCGGATGTGGATTGTACCGAAATTGCGACATGGAATTCACTGTTTGGACGGACAGTGCGTGGCCCTATAGCCTTGTAGAAGCTGCAAAATACCCAAATAATATCGTAGGTAAATGAATTATAATGTTTTGGATTGGGTAATAGAAATCAAATCGAATCGAATCTTTCACCTACATAATTCTGTAAGATTGTGTAAGATTTGGATAATTAATTCGAAAATTTATTAGATGTTTGGGAAATTTCATGAAAATTAAATTATAACAAAATCTAGAAAGTCTTAATTTAACCAACGCAAACATAGTGAATTCCTTAAAATTGCATACTTAAAATGCCATTCTTTAATCCATAAACAAATTTCTATAATTCCTTGCACAATCTCAAATTTTGGATAATTAAAAATTCTATTTTCTGGAAGCTTACGGGTATATGCGAAACTATCGCGATAACGCCAAATTTGAGGGAAAAATTGTTAATTATTTTCACCTATGATTGTTTTGGACCAAGTTTTCACCAATTTGTAGACGAATTTTGAATTTATGCTATTGTGATTCAAAAAATTGCATATTTTCATAGGAAAATTATGTGGAAAACAGGCTTTTACTAACAAATAAGTAGCGCATAGATCGTGGTTTGACAATTTTGCCAGTTTCAATTGACAATTCTTCGTGTAATACCGGCTTTAGAGTAATCTCTTGTTGAAATATGAGACGTGTATACGGAAACTAAATCTAAATAACTGTACTGAATAGTTTTATAACATTTTCTATTCAAGTAAAATAGTAAAAATTCCAAACACCTTAGCAATTAATTTAAAATGAATTCGGCGAATCAACCAATTTAAAACAACTTTTTTATGCAACATCGTGGGTGAACCACTTCAGGCCAATTCTCGTCAGATTTTCCTAAAATACTCCCTCATATGCAGGATTTTTTTATTAACAACATCACTACTAATAAGGAAAGAAAGTGAAACTACTTTCTCTAAACAATTTCCAAGATTTCATCGTTAAACTCCCATCATTATAAAAGAAAGAATGTTTAATTGATTTAAATGAAAAACAATGATTGTCAGTAATGAAACCTTGAGTTGTAATTTTGTTATAAATTAACGTCAATATTGTTTGTATTATGAATAATTGTTCCCACGGGAGTTCCTATTGAATTTTAAAGAAAAATCTGTCCTTGATCTCAATCAAATTTGGACATGGCTCTGGTATTTGTGTTTTTTCGAAAACTCACTCTATTTACATACATGACATCATCGGAATAATTAGCAAATTTTGAATATTCCGCTAGTTGATTTTAATTAAACTTACCCCTGACTATTGACGCTGGTGAATCCAACTATTAAAAACACCAATTTGAACATTTTGGCCCAGCTTAACTCACTTTCATTTAAATAATAATGTGCTGTTTAGAATTTCTCTTTTACAAATTTGTCAATTTGTGTTCGATTTCATTTTATTTTTAATTTAGGAAAGTTGATTTTTTAAAAATTTTCGAATACCAGTTGGACGAAACAAATTGCAAACTGGTACGATACTGGCAGAGAAATAGAAAGAGAAACCGAGTCCCTGTTAAACACAGGTTGATTCATTATTAACATAAAATATTACAGTTAAATATCCCCGCTTCGTGTAAAACACCTTCAATCCTGTATTGTTAGACTTGGCATTGTATTTTGTTTATAATGTTAACTTGTTTAATTATTTAAAGAGGGAAAAGATAAAGATAGAAAGATTTGGTTTTGATCTAGCATTGAAATTTCCATCAAAGGAATATGAAATTGTCGTTGTATTGAGATTTCTCCCTAAAAAAGAACGATCAATTCCAAAAATTAGAAACAATTAAATGAACAATAAAGATTCAATATTAAAATATAAAAAAAGATCAGTAAAATTTATAATAGATAGTCAATTAATTGACTTCATTTTCATACAACTCGCGATGAGTATTTTGTGTTGCCTACATTTACAAGATTACCATTATTGTTGAAGTCGATGATCTGATATTCAATATTTTGTTTCAATTTCAATTAAATTAAATTATAATTATAAATGTACCTAGAATAATTCAAAATAGTTTTAATATATTCTTGTTCTGATTGTCTTAATATTGTTATTTTAGAAATTCGTACCACATTTTGAATACATTTTGCAGACTACAACTTGGTGTATTTAGGCGTGTGAAATTTGCTTTACAACATATTGCATGATGGAATTCGACGTCATAAAATAATAACTGCTCACACACATTTATTATTCTTGTTGATAAACATACAATAAAAAAACGATATTTCGAAAAAATCACATATAAAAAATTTGTCAAATAAAATATGTTCGTAAATAAATTAAGATTGTGACAATGTTTGTTTAGTATCAGCCGATGTAACCTCCATAATACACTGTAAAAGTTCCGTTAATTTCCCAATGAAATTATTAAACTTTTTCGGTTTATCTCGTGTTTTTACACATAAATAATAGACAGGAACACCTACAACAATTCTTTTATTTCTTTAATAAATTCAAAGTACTCCAATATTTACCTGACAGAATGATTGCGCCTCCAATTACTGTATTCCATGGTTGTTCCGGTATCGGGAACAATACTAAAAATACCGAACAACCTAAGAAGATGATTGGAATTGCTAGATTTACTTTAATTGGTCGTGGCATATTTGGATTTTTATATCTTAACCATAACATGCCGCCTATACTAGCCGCTACTGATAACCACAAGATTTGTCCATAATAATTGATTAAGATGAATACATCGCTCACTAATAACATAGCTAAAGATGTGACACACTAGAAATATTGCAATTAATTTACTTTCTAATGGTAGGTAATGAATGATTGAAAAACAATTACTGTAAATATAAGTGAAGGGATTGGAGTTAATCGTCGGACGTGTATAAACGAGAACAAATCTGGTAAATGGCCTTCTTGTGATCCAGTTAGAAATAATCGTGATGATGTGAATAGTATACCGTTAACACCGCCGAATGTTGATAAAGGCAACAAAAATCGGTACCAACCAATGGAGCGTACCAAACATTTTTATACCGAATGATACAGCAACAGCAGCTGTACTCATCATCTCGTCCTCGGATAAAACAGCAAAATAGGCAACATTTGCTAATACATAAACACCAGTTACCAACGGTAAAGCAATCCAAATAGCTCGTGGTAGATTCCTATGGGGATCAAACAATAACAATTTACGATTATTGTTTGATATAAAATACTAATGGATTATTTATTGATGAATCATAGTGGAATTTTATTGGAAATGTATCGAGAGATGTAGAAATGCGGAAAATTGTCCAACAAAACCAATATTTGAGTAACCCAATTTTAACGAAATCACGTTCCTTCTATTCTACTTTCTCAAGTACAAGATCGTTAAATAAAACTGTAATGTTTAATTCAAACGGAATCCCTACAATCCATTTAAAGATCACGCCTTTCAAGTTCTCTCCGTATTGAAAAACTTTTATTTATTTCGTATTTGATTCAATTTAACAGCAACGAATAGAATAAATGGTTGAATCATGTACAATTTATTATTTGGCGAGACATTCAATCAAATTAATTGAGTTAAAAACAGGAGAATCTCTCACAAATCAAATTTATCAACTTTGATTCAATCAATTAAATTGTGAATGGTTGGCAATTACCTATAAGGATCCTGTAATTCTTCCGTAACGAAATTTAGAAAATTCCATCCACCGAAAGCGAACAATCCGGAGTAGAAACCTAAAGCTAACGATGTAACGCTGTAATTACCATCGAAAGCATTATTGAAGTTTTGCGTGTTTCCTATAAAGTGAGAAAAGAACAAATAAATAGGACATTCGGATGAAATGCCGTTATTTAATCGAATAAATGACCCACTTGTTGTTGTTGGGCTTGTTTTCGACTTTAATTAAATATTTTTATTGTATGCAAGTATGTATGTCAAGATAAAATACGTTTTCCCCTCCGTACATTCTCTAATTAATTCTCATTGATAATCCGAATGATATTTATGGAATTTGAGGAAATTTAGAAAAATTGGTTGTTGTCAATGTAGTAGTTTATTCATAAAAATTTAACGAATCTTTAAATTGAATTTTTATAGTCGAATGGTCATCTTGAAAATACTTACCAGCAGCTAAATGATAAAGTCCAGCTAAAATAATTACAATCAATGCGAGTAATTTAGCTGCTGTGAAGATGCTCTGGATACGCATGGCCCATCGAACACTCAAGCAATTAATTGCAGTCAAAAGGCCTGTAAAGAAACGATCTGATAGATGACATACAGAACTATTGTAACGATTTCAATGTTATTATTTCGAGTGTATTTGCTTCGTTAATTTTAATTATTAAAGTAATTAATCAAAATTTCTAAAGAGAGGCAAAGACGAAATTGTTTTCGAATCCTAGGCTTTTTAGAGAATTAGAAAATAAACTTCATAATTATTATCCAATACATAATCAATTAGTTTAATTAAAGTTTATAAAGTTTATAAGTTTCATTCCAAAATAAAAAATCGACCATAGATATGCTTGGAATTTGCAATAAATAACTAAAATTGAAAGAACATAACGCCGTTAAAAATTGTATATTGACAGTGATTATGATACAATAGAATTTTCGATTAGTTTCTAAACGAAAGTATTGCATCATACAAAATTTTAAGTAAAATACCTTGTCCTGTTTATTCAGTAAATATTTGGATTTGTAAAACAATAGAATTATACAATTATTTGTGCATATAATGAGAATAAATTTAAAAACAATTGTATCGAAATTATCTTGAAGCAATCCACTAGATGTCTCTTATTTGAGAATTCAAAAATTCCAAACTTTCAAATATTCGAATATGATTTTACAATAAATATTAATCACTAATTATATAATTAATACTTACATAAGCAAACGGCTGCTAATAATCGGATGGCATGTTCAGGTGGATCGCAATCATTAAAGAACGGTTTCGCTGCATATTGTGCAAAGGTTAAAGCAACAATTGTTTGTGTCGTCGGACGTATAATTAAAATAGCAATCCATAAACGTAAAAATGCCGCCAATGGCCCAAATGCAACATAAATATAAGCATAATCACCACCTGAACGTGTAATTGATGTGCCTAATTCAGCATAACATAGTGCACCCAATGTTGAAAATATACCAGATAAACACCATACAATTATCGATACACCAACTGATTTCGTACTTAAATAAACACCAGTCGGCGATACAAATATACCGCTACCGATTATTGTACCGATAATTAATGCAACACCATTGATTAAAGTAATTTTTCTTTTAAGTTTTATTGTATCAGTTGTTGTTGCCGGATCAACAGTAGTGATCGTATCACTACTGTTGATATTTGTTAAATGAGTTGTTGTTGTTACCGTCATCGTAACGATTTTAATTTATTTTTTAATCATTTTTGTTGATTAAAATTTGATAATTCGTAATGAGCACGTGGCGTTCGATTTCGCCCAACACCGTCGTCTATTTTACAATATGCACATGATGCGAATGAAACGGAGGTGTTTGTGTTTGTGTATGCTTATTTTTCTCTTTTATCTTCAATGAAACACTATTTCTATACAGAGAGAGAGAAAATAAAGGGCGACATGCGCAAAATCAACCAAATATCAAGAGGGAAGGCAGCGTCGAAGCAGGTGGGTATACCAATGCGACTGAAAGGAGATTTTCACTAAAAATTTGCCGATTTTATGGTCTAAATTGTAAATTTAGAACAGTTATTATCACAATTAATAATAAACCGTCAATAAAGAAGCCTAAAATAATCTAATTTCGCGCTTATAGGAAAGCCGCATGAGTTTCAAAATGAATAAGCTTCGTTTACAGAAGTTTCACAAATAAATAGATAAGAGATGATGCATAAAATCGAATTTTCTCATTTATTTCCTACGATATAGAACTCTGGTATCCTTCTGGATTTACATTTGTCTAGAGAAAATTATTTGTATGTTAACATTGTAATCACTAAAAGTCAATTTGTTTCAGTCAATTTACAAAACTATCATTTCAATGCTAGTTATGCCACTGAATAGAGGAAATATTAATTGATTTCGTTAAGGGTTGAGGGAGACTGTCATTCATAATTTCCACCCCTTATTCTGTCTCTAATAGAATTAAGGGTGGAGCTTTATAGATGATAAATTAACATGTGATTCATACACTGATTTCTCATATAAATTCGTAATTTGAATAATAAGAATAAAGATTTTCTTAAACTCGAAAATTCTCCTAAAAATCTATTAAAAAAAAATCCTGAAATCTTTATGATTAATTAAAATTCTGTCTCTAAAATTTCTAGAAATACGTAATTTCCCTATTTTTTAGAATTGCATATTATAATTCCAATTTAGAACGAAGAAATGCTCTCACCTAAATTAACATTGTTTTTCTCTCTATTCGAGAATTTTTAAAACATGTGACGGTATTCCAGATTTTGCAATGAAATCGACTGTTTGTCCAATTATGAAAAACTAAAGCCTAAAAAAGATAATTGCATCGAATAATTCCATATTATTTTTGCTTTATTTTAACAATTTAATTTTATTCAGCCTGTAGTATGTCGTGTTAAGACGAGGTGTGAAGAGATCCGTTAAATGCTATTGGAATACAAAAAAAAAAAAAATGCCCAATGCGGGAGACTGTAAAGATCTCAAAATAAAACAGCATAGAGATGTCCCCAGACCGTGTTTAGCTAATGGCTCAGTTACAGATAAAACTTTCAACTGTTTACTTATAAAACAACAACATAAAAACGTGTGATAATAAAACTTTCTTGAAAAATATCATTCAACAAACAAGCGAAAAAAATAAATGTAAGTTAATCCACATGTATCTATCTCAAATTTCAAAAATGCCAACATTTTCAATCGAAAACAATTTAAACAATTTGTAAATTAGTCATGTTTTTTTCACACACGAATGAATCATGGGAGTTATTTGCTTGTTTTAATTGAAAACTGCCTTAGAATAGAATTACTGTAGGATGAATTACTCAAAACAAGATTGGTGGTAGTTGATTTGAATTAATTAAATCGATTTTAATAGAAAATTGCCGATGATTTCTAATAAAAGAATTGATTACAAGCATTGTTAAAATAACATGTTTTAAAGCGCAACAACCATCTTGTTTTTGAGTGTTATCCAATATTCTATTTTTATATTATTAGAATTGTCAACGTATAAAATGACATTGTTTATTTTCGATTAGCCAAAATCAAAAAAATTGAAAAAATAAAATTCCAAATTAATGGACACTAAACATACTGAAGGTGGCCGCGACAGGCCGAGAAGAACGATACGTAACAAGAGATACACCAGGTCAGAAATTGTGCGTGTTTTTCCATTATTTTGCCTTTTAAAATTAACATGTGTTTCTGAATAAATCCTACTAATTAATAATTAATCACAATTGATCATGTGTAATTTGCAAAATAATTTTAACTTGTTTCTGTATTGTTAAAGGCGTGTTTTTGGTGATGATAAACGTCCACCGAAGCGTCTCTTTACGCCGGAAATTAAACGTTTTTTAAAAGATTGGCTAATTCGACGCCGCGAAAATCCCTATCCGAATCGGGACGAGAAGAAAATCTTGGCCATCCAAACTGGTCTAACTTACATACAGGTGTGTAATTGGTTTGCTAATTGGCGGCGAAAATTAAAGAACGCCGGCAAAGAACCACCACAACGGAAAACATGGGGCGATTTAATTAAAACTTACAACAGCCAAGTGCATGGTAATGTTGAACATTTCAGTATATGTTCAGATGATAGTATATGGGAAGAACAAGATAATAATTATGCAACACAAATTGAACATTGTTATAATGAGAACAATTTCGTTAGTTCAACAACTAGAAATGATACAAATGAATCAATTCAATTGCCGTTTATACAACCGGTTAATAAATATAAAAATCATATAATGGAGAAATATTTAAGAGACTGTCGACGACCGAACCATGATAATCTAGACGATACAGCACCACCATCAACAACAACAACTACAACCACAAAACCATCGATGATATCGAAATGGTTAGAAAGTGCAGCGAATTTTCGTCCAAATGAAAACAATTATTTGTATTGGAGTCTACCGAAATGTCAAAAAAAGAAAAAACGACCAACAAACATCGAACAAATTTATCGAATTCATGGACGCGAAGAATTGGATGCTGCCGAAGCTTTAACACGATTAGCCAACAGTCGAAATTTCGTATTATAACTTTCACAAATATACGAATATAAGAAAATCAAAAATATTTACACTATTATTCTGTGATTTAAACATACGAACCAGCTTTTTTCTCTCTTGTTGTTTTTCTATTAGTAAAATGAATTTTATTAGTTATTGATTGTCTTGTTTTTTAATTTCATCACTTGTGCTCCATATTTTTATTGTACCAACTGATGCTGTCAAGAGTTTATCTTCAATTGGATGGGTACTTAAGGAATTCAAAACTTTCCCAGGTGTATGTTGATATTTATTTACAACATTACCATTGATCAAATCCCAACACCATAAATCACCAGTAACGGAGCCAGATAAAATATGATTATCACTTGTTATTATAGCACTTTCTATTTTCATATCGTCAGTTCGATGTCCCAGATACCTACAACAAAATTAATGTTTAAACGACAGAATAAATAGTTGGAAAACATTTAAAAAAAGCAATAAAGATGCCAATCAACTTAGATATTGAAACGTACTCGCCCAACAATTCTCCACTATTTTTGTCGAGCAAACGTATCGTACTATCTGCTGATCCAACTAGTATGCATTGTCCATCATGCGAAAATCCAACAGAAGTGATTGCAGCTGAAATTCAATCAAATTTCAATAATTTATTATATTTTTTTTGTAATTTAGAAATTAAGATAAGAAAATTACCACCAACAAAGTCAGCATAACATTGTCCATTTCTTAAATCATACCGTCTGACTGTACAATCAACACTACCAATTAATATTTCATGATCACTAATTTGTATCGAAGTGATACAATCTTTAGCATCACGTAAGATTTGTATCGGTTGTTGATTATTACGCGATTTAACATCCCATAACATAACCGAATTGTCTAAACTACCCGATATAATAATTGTTGATTCTTCATTGAATTTAACACATGTTACACTAGCTGAATGATTACGTAGACGTCTCAATGGTTGGCCAGTTGATACATCCCATATGATTATTGATTTATCAGATGAACAGGATACAATTTGACTGCTATCGCATGAACTGCAAGCATCTAAAACTTCATTACCATGACCACCGTATGTTTTCAATAATAGACCACGATATGGATTCCATAATTTTAATTTTTTATCTGAACCGCATGTCATGCAATAAGAACCATCAACTATTGGCGATAATTTAATTGTTTAATTTATTGTTTTAGGTGAAATTGGAATCTCACCATTGAAACGGACGGCTCGTACAGCTCCTTGTTGACAATCGATTGTGTTCAAACACGCTAAATCCATTAATTTTTAATTTTAATAACAAACCTATCAACAATTAACAACCACAAAGAGTTAGGTTAAAATTCCGCCAATTTTGACTTTGTCGTACAGTTTTTAAAAGAATCTATAGATGGCGTTACCATACCACTTTGCCTAAAGTCCCTATATGTATACATAAAGTACTGCAATTCAATGTTCAAATGTGTTAGAGAGAGAAGTACATTTTCTAGACACAACATGGCTGCCTGACAGAAGGTGACCTTTATTTAACAGAAAACAATAGATGACAACCAATAAATGAGACTAGTCATCAAAATTTTTAGCGCGCCAAATTTAAAAATTTAAATTTTCAAGTATTTAATGTTGCCTACTCCCACCAATATGACTGCAGGAGCCTGCCTTGTTTCATTCAGTTTGAAGTTGGCGTCAAATTTCAGACACAAAATGGATGCCAATTGCGATACTTTATATATATATATATAGTGACTTTAACTTTGCCATCATAGATAGAATAATTGTGGACGATCAGAATTGTCCATTACTTCTATAATTTTCAACACATTGAAATCAATCAAGCACCATTTGAAAGGGAATTATTTCAATTTTCAATTGAATAACCAGTAAATGTGATTTCTCGTCGAAATCCAAATGAATTTCACCACTTTCTCCTACAATAAATTACCCACGACATAACCTAAAGATGAGCAAGATTTTCGTTTAAAATTCAACAAATCTAAAACAGCAAGTTTTCGTTGATTGTCAACTGAAAAATTGATTTAAAAAAATGTAACAACAGAACAATGACTTAATTCTGGCGCCATTGTCAATTGTCCGATTACCAAATGAAAATTTGGGAACTAGATTTTAGCGCCATGTATGAAGACGAAGTTGTAGCAGCAGTTACTATATTGTTAGCAATAACAGGTTACTGTCTGTTACCGTTAGGTAACAATAGCAATAACAATAGCAATAGCAATAGCAGTAACAGTAGCAATAGCAGTAACAATAACAGTAACAATAGCAGTAGCAATAACAGTAGCAATAACAGTAGCAGTAGCAATAGCAGTAGCAATAGCAGTAACAGTAGCAATAGCAATAGCAATAGCAGTAGCAATAGCAGTAACAATAACAGTAACAATAGCAGTAGCAATAACAGTAGCAATAACAGTAGCAGTAACAATAGCAGTAGCAATAACAGTAACAATAGCAGTAGCAATAACAGTAGCAATAACAGTAGCAATAGCAATAGCAGTAGCAATAACAGTAGCAATAGCAATAGCAGTAGCAATAGCAGTAGCAATAGCAGTAGCAGTAGCAATAGCAGTAGCAATAGCAGTAGCAATAACAGTAGCAATAGCAGTAGCAATAGCAGTAACAGTAGCAATAGCAATAGCAGTAGCAATAACAGTAGCAATAGCAGTAACAGTAGCAATAGCAATAGCAATAGCAGTAGCAATAACAGTAGCAATAACAGTAGCAGTAGCAATAACAGTAGCAGTAGCAGTAGCAATAACAGTAGCAGTGGCAATAGCAGTAGCAATAGCAGTAGGAGTAGCAGTAACAGTAGTAATTGTAGTGGCAATAACAGTAACAGTAGCAATAACCGTAACAATAGCAGTAGCAATAACAGTAGTAGCAATAACAGTAGTAATAGCAATAACAGTAACAGTAGCAATAGCAATAACAGTATTAGTAACTACTGTTACATTAGTAACAGTATATTGATTACAATATAAACTTGCTGTTTTCACGGTGAATATTGATTTTACTTTAGCAGATAATTAGATTTGCTGAATTTTAAAACGAAAATCTCACTCATTTTTAGGCCATGTTGTGGTGAATTTCACTTGGATTTCAACAAGTAAACACATTTATGTGTTAATCAATTGAAAATTAAGATAATTCTCTTTCGAATGATGCTTGATTCATTTCGATATGTTGAAAATTATAAAAATGATGGACAATTTTGATGGTCGACAATTTCATGAAAAAAACAAGCTCCATTAAAGAATTTCCCTATTCTAATGGTAATCATCGTAAAATTTAAGAAATTTCCATTAAAACGGTATGTAATTTATAAGAATTTATTTGAAATTGAAAAAATTATAAGCAATTTGGTTTTAGTCTACAATTGTACAATCGATTTGATGGAATTATTTGTACAAATCGAGATTTTTCCCATGTCTGATAGCTGCTTTCGTAAAATAGAAGAAATTTCCTTCAAAATGATATCAAATTTAATGAAATTTGTTAAGAATTGTATTAATAATTAACAATATTAGATTTAATAAACAATTTCTTAGTTCAACCTAGTGTTCATAAATGGCGCTAAGATCAAATTTCCAAATTTTAATTACAATTTCCAATTTTTCAGAGAAAATTTTGGGCATACAATGTAAAAAGAATTAAATTCGAAATCATAAATTGTTAGCAAACTCTACCTTTTGAAACACCTAAAACAGTTTTCAACGAGGTTTATTACTGAATTGAGCAAAAGACAGATCTTTTAAGTCTCCCCTATCTATTTTTACGAATAATTTTGATAGTCCAAGTCCTGAATTGTAAGTTTTCAGCGTATTTTCCTTATAATAAATAAGAAGAAGCGAATAGTATAGAGAAATTCATTCATTAATAGCCCAATTTTAAGACATTTTTATCTTAAATTATTTAAATGATAATAATTAAAGATGAATCTACAGAGCAAATTTATTGAGCTGATCCTCTAACTTTGAAACAACCTGTTATTGTTATTCAAGTTAGTTTTAGGGCTATGACATGTTAATCATTATAGAAATTGGCAAAGATTTCGACAGACATCTGGAAGAAAGTCATTAAATTTCAATAAATTGTGGAAAAATTGGAACATTGTTAACGTTTTATTTTGAAATTTACACAATAGACTGTGCATAATCAGATTCAGAAACAATCCGCATTTTTTTACCAATTCGGGCATTAATAACCGCCTCAATTTTGCGATAGACTTCATCCGGATCACCATCACAATTAATCTGGAAAATAAATCACAATTAATTTGATTTGAAATTGATCAATTTCCAATCAACATTTTCGAATCTGTTGCCAAATTTCGAGATGCTATTCATAATTTGTTTCGTATAATTATTGATCTTTTCTATAATTATGTTATCATCCAATTCACTGCATAGTTTCGTTTTGTAACGCTTCAACATTTCCTCGTTTGTTGCTGATAAATAAATAATAACATCAACATTATTAATTTCCTTAACAAACAACATTGCCTGTTTATTCGTTTTTGGGAAATTGTTGATGATAAACCCTTTACTATTTCTTGATTTTCGCAACATATTCTCTTTAATCAAATCAACAATTATCATCTAAAATTCGATGGAAGTTTACTAACAGAGTTTAATAATTAATTAAAATTGTTTAATATACGTCGCTAATTTTATTGCCGTTTTGATCCAACGTGTCTTTTAATAAATTACCACGTTTTGTACCCTTCGAAATTTCCTCACGGATCAATTTTGGTACATTGATGTTTTCAAATTGTAAAATTTCATTGATTAATCTGGCTTGTGTATTGCGACCGGCTCCAGGTGCTCCCAATAGCCAAATTATCGGTTTCGATTCAATTACCGACATATCGTACACGAGACGTTCTAAATTTGGTGTTTGAAAATTCTGAAGACACGAGAGTTGACCACCCATTTTATCAGAAATTGTGTCAAAATTGATCAATTATTCGCAGCCTACTTTCTATTAAACAGACACACAAATTGTACAGAAATTTTATTAGGAAGAATTCGAAATTATGGAACAGCAATTAAATTTCAACTAAATTAGATTCGTCTCTTCTGGGTGCTGATGTACAGGACATTGTTGCCACGAATGAAAGCATCACCGAATTTATTCTTCAATTGCCCATTAACGTACTCTTCTGTCTGTTCTAAGGCGATATTCATATAGCCATCAAGACAAGCCAACACACCTGTAAGTTTCCAATAATAGTAGCATTATTATAGTAATCCAAACAATAAGAACAACATAACCTCTATAATCAACACCACTATTTAATTTCACCACAACTGGTCTAGCGTGGATTTGTTGAATGAACGTTGATAAAGCCTCCTTTCGACTCATTTTTTTAAATGTTTTTTTTCAATAGAAAATTGATAATTTCAAGAGTAATTGAAGAAATCGCAACGATTAATATAACCTCACATTCGTTGATTTACCAGACGACGTTTACAACCTGAAATTAACATCAATTACAAGAAATTTATATCAAGAGAATACTAGTTTCAAATTAATTAAAAATTTGATAGAATTTAAATTATTGGAATTAAATAAATCTATTTTATTTTAGGAATTAAGGATAAGAGCTACAATGAGTCGACAAGAAAACAGCACCATCTGTAGATTATAGAGTGAACCGTCTACAAGACAAATATCTATTTTTATTAAAAATCACTAGAAAATGAACATTTTATGCATTTACAGGGTGATTATACTGAATACTTTTCTATTTAGAGAAGTTATTAATTAATAAATATATAATTGTTATTTAAATTGAATATGACTGTGAAGGAATCTGTATTATCGACTGTTCAATGTTTGTCAGTTTGATAATCTGTTATCTGATTGGTCGGTTTCAATTGTTCTTCATTTTGATTTTCCAACAGTCAACAGTGCCATTTAAAAGTGTCTTTCGTTAATTTTCTTGTGCGTTAAGATGTTGTTATTATTGTTGTTTTTTTAGTTTTTAAGTATTATAAATTGATAAATTTCATAAAAAATCAATATGTTTATTGCAGTAAGTATAAATTTATAAATCATAACAGAAAAAATGAGAATATTTTAATTTTTCAATGTAGATTTCACCAGCTCCAAAGAAACCGATTGAGAAACAGAAAAATGCCCAAAAGAAGGAATCAGAAGAACCGACATTTGTAACATTAGCACCATTTACAGGCAATCCAAAACTATTTTTTGATAATATACCGGTTGGAACGACAGCAATACGTAAAATTATTATCAAAAATCCTTTAAATAATAATGTGGAGGTAATTTTGTTCTATTTTTAGTAAATCGTATTTATAATAAACATTTCTATACAGTTATCTGTTAGGGAGAATTGGCCTGATGATCTACAATTAAAGCTAAATTGGTATCAGAGTATAATTCAAAAAAATGGTGAATTATCTCTAGAGATCGAATGGACACCGGACAAGACGGGTGATTGGAGATTTATTCTAATTCTAGAGGATGGCCGAAGAATCCGTAAAGATATACCGGTAGCATTAAAATCATCCGAAGACAAAGTAAAAAATAAGATAAAGAAACCGAAATATGTAGTGAAAAAAATTCCATCACCGGTAAAAATGATAAAGAAATCACCGAAAAATAGATCGTTTCTATCAAATCAGTTGCCACATTTATTAATCGCTAAACCATCATCGAATTCATTAATTCAGAATAAAGAAAATCAGGAACCGGATTGTTTATCGAATAACGAAAGCCGCCGTGAAACCTACACGATTTTCAAATCAAATTTACCGATTTTATGTGATGGTAACACTACTAGTTCTAGTCCAACATTGAAAGAATTGAATTCCAATACAAATCCAATATTTGAGGATAGTTTAGAAGAGAATAATACCAATACTTTCACAATAACACCATGCAAAGATGATAAGAAATCATTAAATTTTACATCAACATCAACACCCACAAATCTATTGGATGTGTTAAATATTAGTCATGAAACTTATACGAAACATAATACAAGTACGAAAACTTATATTATAAATGGCAATATTAGTACAATAACTTACGTGAAAAATACATCAGTTGGTAATTTAAATTTATTATCATCACCTGATTTTATTGCAACTACAACAATAAAAAAATCACATTCACAAGATTTATCAGGTAGTGGGGCAAAAGGGGTAATTGAAGCAAATTTATGGTGCAGTGGTGATAATGATAAGGCAACATCCTCGATTTGTTCATTTACGAAAGATTCGTTCAGTGATAACAGTTTTCTCAACAAATCGTTAAAAAGAAAATCGAATAATTTTTATAAAATTACACCACCGAAACGGCCTAATATTGAAAAAGGTATTAAAACCTGGTCGAAGAAAAATCCAATGGCTTGGCGTATCAATAAAACATCATCAGGTTTACATATTAAACAACATAATAAGAACGATATGGTTGGTGTTACAGAGACAATAACGAGGCAAGTATTATTTAAAAATCCGTTTTTATCAGCTGCTACCTGTAATATTGATCCATTTTTGAATCAATATTTCGAACCGGATCCTGAGTGGATGGATGAACAAGTTCAAAATTTTACAAATTGGTTGAATGCCTTGTTAACACCACCAACTGAATTGAGTTCAACTAAAGAAGGCCCTGTAGATGTGGCACAATTGTGGTTGAAATGCAAAAAGAAAGAAGTAGCTCTGGCGCCGACTAAAGAAACGTTATCCATACAATATCACACGAATTTTCAATTAACTGCATTAAGACGATCCGCTTTGAAATTATTCAGATCACCGGAAATTCGTGGTGTTTTAATTAAAATTAATAGGGTCATTGATGATAAGAAGCTATCAATACGGAAAGACAGAGATGTACATCTAGATCTTGGTATACAATCGCAAATTATGACGGTTTTATTGAGTTACAATCCATTATGGTTGAGGATCGGTCTTGAAACTATTTACAATACGATAATTCCATTAAATTCCAATTCAGATATAATCGGACTTAGTACGTTTCTAATGCAACGCTTCTTCAAAAATCCGAATTTATTAAAGAAATATAAAACGATACATTGTCCGAAATATACAGAAGCAATCAAGGTTTTCATATTAAAAAAATTCTTAACACTCATCTACTTTTTGGATCAAGCTAAAATAAGGAAATTAATCAAACATGATCCGTGTCTATTTTGTAAAAATGCATCAATCAAAGACAGTCGTGAAGGTTTATTTTTATTTGCACGCGAAACATTATCGGCAGTTGGTGATATTACAAAATATTTAAAACATTTCGGTTATATCGTGCAACATAAACAAACTTATATTAATGAATTTGATTATGCTGTTAGATGTTTAGGTGTTGATTTAAGAGATGGTGTACGTTTAACTAAAATAATGGAAATTATTTTAATTAAAGATAATTTAATTCAACAATTACGTGTACCGGCGATATCAAGAGTACAGAAAATCTATAATATGGAGATTGTTTTTAAAGAATTAAAATCAGCCGGTTATGAAATACAATCCGATATTGATCCCAGAGATATTGTTGATGGATATAAAGAGAAAACTCTATCATTTTTATGGCAGATTATCTACAAATTTCAAGCTCCATTATTAGTTAAAAGTTGTACAACTATACAGAAATGGTGGAGAAGTTCGAATATTCTACAGAAACGTGAAGAATTACGTAAAGTCTTCTTGAAAAAAGACCAAGCCGCTCGAACAATTCAATTATGGTATAGCCGGATTAAATCTGCACAATATTTAGAGGAAATTTCAAAGAATTACCGTTTTTATATTGAGCATTGTCGGAAAGATCGTGCAGCTATTAAAATCCAAAGTTTTATTCGTATGCGATTATGTCGACGTCAATATTTGCGTAATTATCAACAAATAATTCAACAGAAGAATCAAGCTGCAGTTAAAATACAAAGTTTGTTTAAAATGTTATTAGTAAAAAAACGATACGAACAATTACAATGGGCTATATTTGTTGTACAAAATAGATTTAGAGCTAATCAACTCTGTAGAATAGAACGACAACGATTTTTAACAATAAAAACATCAACCCTCAACATTCAACAGTTTTATCGTAATTATAAATTGATGAAGATACAACGTGAAAATTATTTACAACAACGTAATTCGATTATAAAAATTCAACGATGGTTTAGAAGCATTTCAATAATGAAGACAACAATTGCTAAATTCCTATCGATGAAAGCTAGCACGATTATGATTCAGCAAAGATTTCGTGCTAATTTAATGGCAAAACAACAACGTCAACAATATTTAAAAATACGTGAATCAATCATAAAAATTCAACAATATTACCGTTCTTATTTACTAATGAAGAACCAAAAGAGTGATTATTTGAGGAAACGAGAAGCTATTATTAAGATTCAGCGATGGATTCGACTTGTTTTGATTCGTAATAGAGCAATGAAACAATTCAAATTAATTAAGAATGCAACTTTAGTGATTCAACAGCGATATCGAGCAAATAAACTGATGAGAATTCAACGAGATTCGTTTGAATCGTTGAAAAAAGCAACAATAGTGATTCAGAATAGATATCGAGCTTTAAAACTCATGCAACAATGTCTTGATGATTATCAAAAATTGAAAAATTCTACAATTGTAATACAGAGAAGTTTCCGAGCGAAATTGATTGCTAAACAACAACGTCGAGAATATTTACGAAAATATCAAGCTATTATAACAATTCAAAGAAAATATCGTGCAACTTTACTGATGAGAAAAGAAGTTGAAATATATCAAAAGATAAAAATATCAACGATTCTAATTCAACGATGGTTTAGAAGCGTAATTTTAACCAAACACGAACATCAACATTATATACATTTGAAACAATCAATTATTACAATTCAGCGATATTATCGTGGTTATCAATTAATGAAATCTCAACGTAATTGTTATCAGCAGAAAAAAGAAGCTGCAATAAAAATACAAGAATGGTTTAGAAGTATTGTGAAGATGAAGAATTGTATGAATGAATTAAAAAATTTGAAAACATCCACAATTCGAATTCAACGAAGATTTAGAGCAAATCAATCGATGCAAATACAAAGAGATTCTTATCAATCATTAAAACAAGCTACAATTATAATACAGAGAAGATATAGGGGTGTTTTAATTATGCGAAAACAAAATGAAGAATATAAGAGAATAAAATCGGCAATTATTGTGTTTCAAAGAAGATTTAGAGCGAAATTTGAAGGAAGACAACAACGACAAAGATACACAAATCTACGTCTGGCTGTTATTAAAATTCAACAATTCTATCGTTGTTATCGTTTAATGAAAAATCAACGTCTTTTGTATCGTAAAAAACAACAAAATTGTATAAAAATTCAGAGATGGTTTAGAGGAGTTTTAGCTAGAAATCAAGCTGAGAAAGAATATGAAAATACAAGAAAATCTATACTAATAATTCAGAGAAGATTTAGAGCAAATCAATTGATGAAAATTGAAAGAAAATCGTATTTGGCGTTAATGAAAGCTACAATTACCATTCAAATTAGATATCGAGCTCTTATTATGATGCGACAACAATTTAATGATTATCAAAAATTAAAATTTTCAACGATTCTTGTACAGAGAAGATTTCGTGCTAATCATTCTTGTAGAATACAACAACAACAATATTTAAGAATACAGAAATCGATTTTAACAATTCAACAATATTGGAGATATTATCGATTAATGAAATTAGAAAAATCTAAATATTTAGAAAAACGGAATGCTTCTATGAAGATTCAAAGATGGTTTAGATCGATTTTACTGAGAAATCAGACTGTTAAAGAATTTGAAAATATTAAAAATTCAACATTGATAATTCAAAGACGATTTAGAGCAAATCAATTGATGAAAATTCAAAGAAAATCGTATTTATCATTAAAACAAGCTACAATTACCATCCAAATTAGATATCGAGCTCTTATTATAATGCAACGACAATTTAATGATTATCAAAAATTAAAATCGTCAACGATTGCTGTCCAGAGAAGATTTCGTGCTAATCGTTCTAGTAAAATACAACGACAACAATATTTAAAGATACAGAAATCGATTTTTACAATTCAACAATATTGGAGATCTTATCGATTGATGACAATTGAAAAATTGACGTATTTAGAAAAACGAAATGCTACAATCAAAATTCAAAGATGGTTTAAATCGATTTTACTTAGAAATCAGGCAGTAAAAGAATTTGAAAGTGTTAAAAAGGCTACAATAATATTACAGAATAGATTTAGAGCTAATCGTGCTAGTAAGTCACAACGTCAACACTATTTATCTATAAGAAAAGCTACTCTGTGCATTCAACAATATTGGAGAGCTTATCGGTTGATGCAATTAGACAAATTAAAATATTTAGAAAAACGTCAAGCTATTATTAGGATTCAAAATTGGTTTAGAGGATTATTATTAACGAGAATGACAGTTGAACGATTTAAAGCAATAAAAGAGGCATCTTGTACAATTCAAAAAAGATATAGGGCGACTAAATTAATGCAAATCCAACGAAATAATTATCTAACTTTAAAACGAGTTGCTCTTTTTATTCAGATGAAATTTAGAGCTATATTATTGACGCGAAAATATGTTAATGAATTTAGAATTTTGAAAAAATCTACAATTCTAATACAACGAAGATTTCGTTTGATTTTAGCAAGAAAACGATTGCAACAAGTTATAATTAATCGTAAAAAAATAAAAATGATTATAAATCTACAAAGTTGTATTCGCGGATATTTAGTAAGGAAACGTTATGCTGGACAACTATCAGAAGAAGCAAAACAACAACGTCGACTACTGAAAATACAAAATGAAAAAGCTACAAAAATTCAAGCTGTATGGAGAGGTTATCGTCTACGGAAGAAACAAAAAGGTAAAATAACGTTGATTCGACAAAGATCTAAACAAGCCATCGATAATGTCCAACAAAACGATACATTAAGTCAACGATGCAATAAAGCTATAATTTGTTTAGAAGGTGGATCGGCTAGTCTAGTTCAAATATTACATGCTTTAGAAGAGATTGGTAAATTTATATTGATTTAAATCTAATATTTATTAATATTTCTGTTTTATAGATTTTACTACCAGACATTGCCAGAATATTTCTTTGAAATTAAGTCCATTCTTATCGGAAAATATGTATAGAATTTTGATAACAGGTGGTCGTTCATTGCCCGAAATGTTAATTTGTACAACAGCAACGTTAATTTTAACAAATTTCTTTCGATATTTACCCAGTCGCCAACACGCTTGGAAACCGATCTATTTGGATAAACTGTTAACAGTAATGTTGCATTGGTGTGATAAAGAAGCAGCATTATTTCCAACATTGTGTACATTGTATTGGTTATTCCTACAAATTGATGAATATAGATTGGAGATCTTGAAAATACCAGAATTACAAATGAAATTATTACGAATTAATAGTCTGTTGGTGAGGAAACAAAAAATGGTGAAACGTGTTTCAGTTCCAAATACTTCAGTTTTTTATCCAAATAGTCTACAATGTTTACCGAATATGAAACCCGATTGGGGATTTGAATTACCAACGAAACCTCGAACTTTTAATAATTCATTTTTTGCTTTTCATTGTATTTTATCGATATTACGACCATAATTGATCGACTAGAATTCTGACGGTGAATTGAAACTGCTGATACAAGGTAATATTTTCTTAATTTATCAAATAAAATGTCAAATTGTATATTTTCCATATATAAATATTACATTTCCAAAAAAACATAAAAATAAAATTTAATATTTATTAGATACCTTATTACATTTGTGGTAATTGGTCGATTGGTGTGGCAAATTTGAAATCCTCGGGGAATAAATTCGCAGCATGTGGATACATTAATTTATACGATTGTCTTATTGTAACATCCGCCACACCAGCAATATCACCAATCTCTTTTTGTGTTCGTTTATCTTCAGATGCCTACAAGAAAAATTTCAATTATCATATAAATACAAGCTGTAGAAATGACCGACTTGTGATGCCATATAAATAGCAGCAGCAGCTACAGAGATCGGTGAACGTCCCGGTACAATATCCAATTCAACAGCTTTCCTTGCTATATGTGTAGCGGCTCTTTGCACCATATTCGGTAGACCTAAATTCGAACAGAATCTCGACATAAAATCACCAGTTGTAATCAAATCAACCGACGTCTCTAATGCTTTCAATATTAATTTAAAACATCGTCCAATTTCACGTTTACTAATCTTACTAACAGCACAGATTTCTTTAAATGTACGCGGCACACCCTCTTGTCGACAAGCAATGTATAAACAAGCCGAAGCAATAGCATCATTTGAACGTCCTTTCAAATTTCTACCATCGTGCACTTGTTTAAATAAATTATTAGCACGGTCGACAATTGTACGTGGTAAATTTATACGATCTGCCATTGCGTTAATTTCTTTAAAAGCATTGATCAGAGCACGATCTGAACTGCTCATTGTTTTCCGGTTTTGATAACGTGCCACACCGAAACTATCAAACGAAGCATCACCTACAATATTTTTAAATGTATTCCTTGTAATTATTGAATATTTTCTAATATACCGCGACCAGGGCCGATCATAGTTGTTAGATCGGAGCCACTCAATAGTGGGTTTTCCGGACCACCAACACGCGATGGATCAACTCCGGATTTTTCATTGCTAAATGTGCGCCATTCGGAACCTACATCTATTACACTAAAAAAACTTTCAAATTAGAATATTTAACAAATAAATTGAAATAATAAACGAACCGATCTCCTACAACTAAACCACATTCTGAACATATTTGATCGCCAGCTCTGTAATCTTCAATTAACGGCGCATCCGGATGTGAACTACAACACACTTTATTCGTTTCATATCTGCAAATTTAAATTAATTACAATTCGGCGTTAGAATAACGAAAAATTGGGGTTATAAATTAATTTATTGAAAATTTGATACCTTGACGCACTCGCCATCTTTATTGTTTTGATGTTTTGACACATACTACCAACATCAGTAAAAATCCCTAATAACGTCATAAATTTAATTTTGTATATTCAAAACAAATTTTTAATTCAAAATTACTCATTTAAGATTTAGTTTGCAACAAAACTGCGACTACCTAATACGAAGAAAACGTATTTACAATTTTTTATTATTTTTTAGCGTACCTGTACATTAACAAAAATCCCTAAGAATCTAGTGAATTTTATTCTATAAAACTATAGATAGAAGTTACCAAAACTGACGCGGGATTTAATTTTTTGCTAATCTACAAAGTTTTCTAATTATTCTTTTAAAAATAACTAATTGTGATTAGAAAAAGTTCAGAAATGTAAGTTTTTAATATATTTCGTTGAATCTTATTGAAATCAATTAGATTTGCTTGAACATAACCTCAATTTTTCATATTAAGTAAAACATTAAAATTATTATTAATAATTTATTAATTTCTGAATATTTTACAGAGAATTTTGATCGGATGGTAAAACTATGATTATATCTACATTTCAACAGTTAAATTTGAAGTAATTTCAAAGAAATAATGGACAACTCAATGATATTTACTGTATCCACCCATTAAGAAATATCTAAGATTTTTCTAATGACATCCTCAACAATTATAATGATTATAATCCATACGAGTATAATTATTCGTTTTTATTAATGATTTTCTGTTAATTATGCTTGCCTTACACGTGAAAAATTTGTCGAAGTTGTATTGAGAATTATATTAGATGTAAAAAGAGGAGCATCAAAAGAAGTTTGAAAGGAATAGAGACATTAAATATAACGATTTTACTATATTTGAAAGAATCATTATACAATGTCGTTACTTGTGGCTTCTGTTTTATCAATCAAGATCAAAAGAATTCGGATTTATTGCAATCAAGTCTATTATAATGCAGGGAAAGTGTTTAAAATAATGACTGGATGAAACGACAACTTTCAACAAGTGAGTGTAGATTTTTTCTTATACTTGTCTAAGAAAAAAAGAATTTATTTGATAATATTTAAAATTTCAGTTAAGCTTGAAAGAAGAGTGAATATTGAGACATTTCATTTGTGATAAAAATGGGAAATTTCAATGTTTCCTTCAAATGTAGGTAAGTCAAACAAATTCTAACACCACCAAGATCTCTTTAATATTTCATTAACTTATTCTTTATTGAATATCTCCCTTATTTTGTTGTTCTAAAATTAAAAAAAAGAAACGCTTAAAATATGGAGGGAATTTTATTATATTCAGTGAAGTGCATATCATCTCTACTGTGTATAAATTTAAAGCACAGTGCTAGTTGTGGGGTTGATAACTAATAACACATATCTATTTGTCAAATATATTAGTCGGGGTGATGTCGAGGGCTTCTATATTATTTCGTACTTCACCCTAATCTGATATAAATTGCAATGATAACCCCTATATAGGTACCTATCCAGTTTTTCATCATCTTCTACTCCCCTTCTATTGTGAAACTGGATGATTTGACAATAAATAGAAGAACATATTGATTCTCAAGTGTGCGTGTAATTTCGATTAGCCACTTAAAGCGTCAAGTTGCCGGAATTTAAAAGTTTACATTTTTTATTTATCCATCTAACAGTCGATCTATCTATCTATTGTAAGATTATACGAAAAGAGAAGAATTACAGGTGAGAATCTTAATGATGCGTTTAATTGTCTAATAAATCAATGACGATTATTGTGAGGATTTTGAGGATTATTTTTATGATTTCTGAACGGGTGTTTTTCTAGTTAATTAATTGTGTTGAAATATCATACACGTGCAATAATTTATTATATGACTAGTTGTTAAATTTTACCTTTTGCGAAACTTATTAAAATTTTGTATGTGATTAAAGAACGACGACTCGTCCATTCGTTCGTTTATCTATGCGGGGTATAAAGTGAATGGTAGTAGACTTTTATTAAAATAGCTTGCCCTACGCCCCCCAAAAACACATTATACTGTTTGAACATTTATTAGTTAGGGTGACCATTTGGCTATGATGATTAAACCAGAACCGAGATCGGAATTTTAATATATGTCAAGTGAAATTAATGTTTCACATAAACTGGTAATGTGTGTGTATAACTGGAAAGATCTACTACTGCTTCTACCATTATTATTTTTATTATAATATAAACGTATTACGATATTATAAATTGAATCATATACCTATAATAGTTGAATACTTACGGAAATATGTGAAAGAATCAATCGAAAATAAGTTTCTAATTTCGAGGATGCTTCAAAAATTGGATTAGATTTTGACTGGGAATTGTATACCAAAAACGATAAAAAAGGCACAGAAATAATTAAAATTTTGTTAAAAACCAACGATTTTAGTTGAGTCTAAAATTTCCTTACTGAAATTGTTTTTTTTGGTGATTTATCTGGTTATTGGAATTTTTTGGACCCTTTCCCTTTTCAACAGTTTTTTTCGGTCTTGTTAATTCTTCAATTATTATTTTTCTTTGAATTGGAAATCTCCATTTTGATCTTCATGGAAACTAAATTATGAATCGTTTAGCATATTTCTAGATAGAATCAGTAGTACTTATGTTTTTAATTTTTCTTATTTACCATAATTTACCGAGTCATTTTGACGTAATTAAAACACACTGAGCAATATTGAATAATTTAAATAATTACCGATGCGTGTATTACCTAAGTATTATTATTGTTGTTGTTATAATTTTTTTTATTGAAGGAATATATTTAGGTAATTTTCCCTATTGCAGATACAGGTAGGTACATAATTTTCCAACTAGCCAACGAAACGACCGACTGTTTAAACTGTCTGTATGATCAAAATGAAATTCTTACAGTAGTCAAAAAATTCCAACAATGTTAAGAATGTTTGTGTGCAATAATGGCAAAATCGTCTTTATATACATTTAATATAAAGTTTGTATTGATGCCGACAAAGCTCACTCAATCTCGTCTCTCTCGTTCAACATTGAAAGCATCAAAGGGACACAGATTTACTATTAACCTGTGAATATAACAGTGAACGAGAGAAAGAGGAGAGCTTTGTGAAAATAAAAACCAATAAATTTATAGCTTTTTAAAAGTGTGTTTGTTTATTTGTTTTTGTTTTCGCTTGATATAAAACATTGGTTGATGACCGTTTAGAGATTGGATGATGACTTCTATAGGACCTCAAAACTGATCGTCATCAGTATCAGGCATCATAATCATCATCATTGTTGTTGTCGTCCTCTTTTTCTAAACGATGTGTGTGCAAGAATTTTATAGCAACGTTTTATTAAAGCGTTCCAAACTTTTTGCACATTATATCATCTAGACTATATCGTCGTGCGCGCTCATTATTACCAACTTAAAATCAACGTATCCAAGGATGTTTTATCGGCGGATCTCTTTCTAAATGCGGCCAACACTCTCCAACGATTTTTATAAAAGGACTTGTGCCGATTGCTAAGCTATACTGCACTATTGTTTGAACATTTTTCCCTTCGATACTACTCTCTCTACTACTATCTAAAAGTGTTTCTCACAATCGAATCAAATCTTGAAATCTTTCACCTGTTCACCAATTTCCATTACTTTGTGCTAACTATGTTAATTTTCATAAAATTAGTAGTACTAAGTATTTAAAGAATTGGTTTAACAACCAGCCCACCCAGATCGCGCTATAGTTAGAATCTTATAAAACTTTTCTCGTCTTATCTTTATAGCTCGTACGGGACCTTAAAGAACCGATAACTGGACGATGATCAAAGTGGTGTTTCGTTTTAATTATTTTTGTGCCTTTTTAATCGCTTCCCAAATGGATATTCGTTCAAACATACAAATATGTACGTATACCAACTATATGAGATGATTTTGCGTTCGTTGCGACATTATTTCCAGGTAAATACGGCCGTAAAAGTGGCCCATCAAGGACGGACAATCTCCATACACATAACGGCACAATAAAAATTAATTTATGAGGAAATTGACCTGTTTCTCGTTGTTTTTATTTGTGTGTATTTTAAATAAAACTAAAATTGGAAATTTTTGTTTTATAGGGAAGAAACGACAACAACAGGACAAAGATAATCGTCACAGAAAAAATTTCAACTTTACCGAAATAATTGACACGGAACCTCAATAACAATAAATAAAATGTGATTAGTGGCCGGTCGGCTGGTGACTGTCATCAAAAGAACTTAGAGACAGGTGAGTAGTGTTGGCCCCTTAAAAACTCTACTCTGTTATACTAAAAAGAATCAAGTTGAAGAGTAGCCAGTAAACTGCTCCTCTTAATTACCTACCGGTCATTACAGAAAAACAGTCGCCGACTTTCTTTGATATCAACCGATAATCGTATGACGTTTACCTAATTTTTGGGGAATTTTCCCAATTTTCATTTGCTAAAAAAACAATAGGAATAAATTGATGATCTGATAAAAATAGACCACCCTTGTAGTAGTTGATCTGGGCCGTTATCTAGAGCAGATCATCGTAAAATTAACGTAATTGGGTTGTAGAGAAAAACAGGGAGAGAAACAACAATTGGAATTTTGTAATGAGTTTTGTTGAAGACGACGCGTCTTCGCAATCGAATTCTTCAAAATTCTTCTACTCTTTTGATTATTACGAAATCAATTCGGCCATTTAGCGCTTTATTAAAAATTTGCAACGAGAAACTGGTCCTGTTGACAAATGTGTGGTGGCCTTTCTCTCGCACAACAATCCCAAAATCGATCGTGTTGGTTTTTTTCTGCCGTTCTTGTCGACGGGTATTCTTGTTTTGAGACAATTGCTAAATTTATTGATTCGTAAATTTGGAAGTTTCACACCCACAATAAATCCTAAAAACGAATCACTTTCCGTCGGTGGAAACCACCAGGATAGAAAGCCGTTGCCGGCGGGACTCTTAAAACTACCACTTTTTGCCCCATTTCCCGTTGCTGGAAAGCAAAGTAATATAATTAAAGTATTAGCTATCAATATTAATAAATTCTTATGTCTCATAATTAGAAAGTTTTGTAGTTAATTGATTTTCGATTCGATTAAAATTGTCATTTTTTGCGCTGTTTTAAATTATAGAACTTTATTAATTAGGAATTGTTGTTTTTTGTGTGTGTGCACAGCAATACGGGTAGGGAAAGTACTTATTTACTTACCTACTCACTTACTAGACAAGTAAATCATTTCTTTGTCTGACTTTTATGTAAATTACATGAAATTTATTTTAGTTTTATTGAAAAGTTGATAAATATTGGCGACGAATAGATGCACATAATAAGTCACAAAAACAGTGGGCAGCCTTTTACCATGTCCAACAGGACATTAATATGTGTTTAAATATGCCGCTTCTTACATCTATCTTTATTTATTCTACTGTATTTCGATTTGTACGTTGGTACTACATCTATGTCGTTGCTTTTTTCAATCGTTATAAATTATCAAAAAGTAGTAAAGTTGATATGAATGTTATTTATTGCTCATTGCAATTTCTACACACTACACACTACATTACACTCTTTCAGATAATTTATAATTTTCAAAACTGGTCTTGTTCTTCTCTGTTTTTAAATGCTGAAATTTTCAATATTTCAGTCGGCAAGTTGGTACAAGTGCTAATACTTAGTAGTAGTAGCAGCTATAATAGTTGTAAAACTTTTCGATTAAGTATAAAATACTTTAGATTAAAGTGTGCAGCTTCTAGTTTATCATGTAGAATTCTTAAAATTTCTCGAATTTGCTACGGTAATTTTGTATCAAAAACTGGCTTCTTCATTTTTTTCTTTCTCTTCTTCTACTACTCTATCTACAAGTATAGGTGCCTAGTGTCTATAAAGAAGAAGGGTTAGATAGTTTGAATTTTTAAAATTAGGCTCAACCTGTGGGAAAGAATGTCAACATAGATCAGGACTAAAAGAAAAACTCTCCAATTATCTATTTAAAATCATGCCAGTGAATCTTCAACAAACCGCAGATGCCAAAACATGATGTTATCCGATTAAAAGAATTACGACCTCCATTCGGGTTTGAGAGAGGACTCTCTACATATCTCAACATTTTCGTTATTGTTGTTGTTTTTTTTGGGGTATCCAAAACTTGCGGTATACTTGAATCGAATTCCCATCGAATTTTTCCCATTTTTTGACGGCATTGGAGTGTTGTTCGTCGTCGTCGTTGTTGTTATTGTCGGTAAGTCAAACCAAAAGCCATTCAAATTTCCCTATTTCTCTAATAGTTAATTGTGTACGTCTTAGAATAAGTGAACGTTAAGATAAAACCGGCTGTCTTCTCCATACAGGTGGACGAGCATGTGTGCATTCCATTTCTATTATTGTTCGATAAATGTTGTTGAGAGAGAAGTGTGCTCTGTTCTAATTAATCTTCGATGATGCTGATTTCTAGGAAACACTTTAATTTTATATTTTGCCGATAAATATCGCAAATTTTTTGACCAACAAAATAAAAGTCCAGTGGTTCGCAATCATGTTGTCAAATTGTAAGCAATACTAGGTGACAGGCTATCAGCCATCTGTGAAATATTCACTGCTTAAAATTCAGCTTCAGCAGCAACAGCAGCAGGGCGGAAAGCTGAAAGTGTGTGTGTCTATGTGTGTGTATGTGTATATTCGTATATTCGCAATATACAATCGACTCTCGGCTCAACCGAATTCTCAGATACAACACAATGCACCACGGTTGTTTTATTTTCATGGCTGAAATGGATTGGTGTGGGTACTGTAATTGAGTTTACAGATTGTAATCTCTAAAGTTTAGAATTGAATTGTCCCATTGTCAATTGATTTTTCTACAATCGTCACCCGAAAAAGTGTTAACAATAATACTTTTTGCGATATTTCAGAATCTTCAATATTGTCGATTTTGCTAATCTGAAATTTATGGATTCTCTAATTTTCTTTGTTTTATATTTATTATTAATAACCGAATAGATGAAATATCATGAAATCTCTATAGTGAACAACTTTAAATACTTGAAATGAGCTACTGAAATGTACACTGAAAAATCCATAACTAATCGTAAAACTATCAAATCTAGCATTAATAAATTATATTGGAAATTATAGCTGTAACAAATTTCCAAACTACTTTAGATTTAAAATATTGATAACATTAAAATTGATTGAATTAATTTCTGTTGGAAAAACGCTGAAAATTTCAATTTCTTCTCGAAATATCTCATGGGCCCCCGGTAGTTGTACTTGTTAGTTGGTAGTATAGTCAAGTCTACTATGAAATAATGAAACCGCTGATTGGTGGAATTCAGTTACCATAGTAACGCCCCTTTTATTTCATCCGACATTATATACGGGCGGTGTGGCGTGTGTACATTCGGATGTGCAAAGATATTGAACTGGTCTCTATGCTCTATAGATATGTGTATGTGTGTGTATATGAAGCATGTATGTGTAGATGAGTTGTTTTCGGTACAGTCCCTGTATACACACACAAGGACATTGATGGAAGGATCCCATTCTAGGATTCCATCTACATATCGATTTCCCTATGAAAAGTTGAGAATTTATCTTTTAAAGTTGGTAGCATTTAAATTTATATTTAATGATCATTGTTAAAATCTCTAGGCAAAGTTGGGGTTGAAACGAGAAAGTTGATATTCAAAATTTCCACTAATATGAGTCGATCGATAGTCTCGAGATTTTTGTAATTTATCCTTTAAGTTTCGCTATTTTTAAGTCGATATTGCATGAAAATTGTTTACTTGGAAATTTGTTTAAAATCCTGATTACTTTGTTAATAAATTTAACGTGAAACAATCAATATTATGAAATAACAACGTAGGTAGAAGCGTATTTTGAATAAATTTCGTGTAAAATAACTCTCTTTCCTTTGTTTCTTATCAAATTACAATGAAGTATTTCCATTTAAAATAACGTCAGGATAAAAAGGTAGATTATAGCTTGCTCTATTCTTTTAATTTGACTAACCGATTTCAGTGAAAATTCTCTAATTGGTGCTTTACATTGGAATTGGTGTATTTACTGTGGTGTTAACATTATAATTCCTCTAAAGTTTAAAGTTGTGTGTTGTGAATATTAAACTACCCCAAAATACGAAGAGGGGATGTTTGAAATTTCTATTAAAGACATTTTCTCTTACAACCATATGTCTACTTTTCTTTGAAAAATGTCTACTCAGACATATTAATTAACTTAAAATTAGCGTTGAAGTTACAACAACAACAACAACATTATTATCACCTATTAAAATATAATTTGTTGATTAAAGTAGAAAATGTCAAATCATGTATATGTAAGTATATATTTATCATTGTGTCAACCATTTTGAATAAATTACAAACATGTCGAGTGCAATTATCACCCTAATGCCCGGAAAAAAACGTCGAGTTGATTATCATATTGCATTACACAGTTATTTTGATTATACGTACCACAAAAAAAAAACATAATGGAGGAAAATATGGTGGAAAATTGATGTAATGGTGGTGGTGGTGTTATTGTTTCACCACCGAGCACTCTTTTGAAACTTCTTCTTCCTCAAATTTAAGATAGAACGTAAGATTAATATCATCCCTACAGGGCTATATTAGAACTTAATGAGCAGGTACTTCAATATAAGAACACCTATATTAAAATTTTCTACATTAATAAACCTCCTGTGTTGTACTCGTGATGGTGGTAGTGATTTACTGAAAAGCCGACTTCTTTATTTTGAGTTAATTTCAGTTTCCGTTATCGCTCATTTGCAAATTATAAACTACAAACCATGAAAATTACCAATTTCCGCCCCTTAAATATGTTAATAAATAAATTTTAAAATTAATTTCTACTTGTATTAATTGTTATATTTTTGCATAGCTATGTTAATTAGTTCCAGTTAAATGTGTAATATAACAATGTTTTAGGTTTTTTTGTTTTTTTCTGTAAAAAAAATGTATATTTACAATGCAGGTAGAAAAACTAATTTTATTAAAATAGCAAACTATTTGTAAATTATTACGGTTGTCACAATATCGGTAGTTTTATTGGAAGATGAGGGCCCTCTCTTTGATCTATCTTTCATTAATTTAATTTAATTTTATTAATCTTCCCCTATGATGTTGTTGTCGATACGGTTTTTATCCTTTACATACATAACTGAATACGAAATATACTGAGAGCAGGTGCCTAGTCTCAATATAATACAATCTAATAAATAATACAATGAGACCCTCTATACTATTAGATTTTTTATGCTTTCTTTCTACCCTTATATGAGCGCACTATTTGCTGTAAAAGAGATATAATTATTAATCAAACAGTACATTTATTAAAAAGAATGCTGAAATGGACCATTTGGTTTACCATTTTCAGAGTATTTTTCTTAGTAAAATCGCCTTTAATATCCTATTCATTGAAAGGAAATCATGGTGGTAATAAAAGTGAATTAGATCAAATCAATGTATATCGTTGAAGACTTACGACTTTATTTCTATAGACAGACGAACATCAAACGTGCCTATTATGAAACCTGAATGAGTGAAATTTTTATTGTTACTTTGTTGTGCGGTACAAGAGTTATATTGACAATATTCGAGACGATGAATCTGTAATCCTTTGAATCTGTAATCAGTTTAACAGTAAATCCCACCACCAATTGGTAATTCTTCGCGTCAATTACTACCTTTGATTCAGTTATTAGAATTTTAGAATCATGGAAAAATGATGACTTTTAACACTTTCAGTTGCTTGTTTAAAGACCCAGATCGATCTCATGCGTGATTCACGAAAAATACGAATATTTAACTCGCAATTTCTCCTTCTTCATTTGAGTTATGACAATCCAAAGTATATTTTTGAAACAGCATTTCTTGGTGCATCTAACCGTTTGTTTTGCTTTGGACAATTTAAATGTAATTCTGAATTGCAGACAAAAATCTTGGAGCTTGTTTTTTCGTATTTTTTTACAACCAATTTGGCCAATAAGTATTGTTTATTTTGCAAAGGTTCTTGTATTTGTGTAGGTATAATAAATTCAAACCGCTTTCTAAAAATTGAAAAAAAATTCTGATTGATCTGCTAGTTTTCCGAAAAATTAAGGCAGTTGCCAAACAGAAAATCTTGATTCTGTGCACAATTTTTATTTCACAGCATTGATACTCGAGTAGTTTTTTTGGCATTGTTTTCAGGTAATTTTTTCCGATATATCCGAGAAATACTCCTCAAAAAAATACTATTCCGGTTGACACAAACTCAAGCGGGAAATCTCAATTGTAGTGCATGGATGTGGTCGATGAGATGTAATCCGGTCCTTTAATGCTACATTTGTAATATTTTCCTGGAAAACTGATATTTAGAATGTTTTGTGGTCCTTTAATTAATCAAAATTTGTCACCATTAAGAAGTTTATTTTCAGATTTTTTACAATTTAAATGATTTTATTTTTGCACTTTTCTCTCTCTCTCTAATTTTAGTATTAATTAAGTCATTTTTGTTATGTTTGCCTTGTAACTGTTTTTAAGACCTCATCGAGCCTCATATTTTAACAGTTCAATCAGATTTGAAAGCCCATATACCTGTCAGCAGGTCTAGACCCAATCTTATATATCTGTGTGTGTGTGTGTAGATATATTTTCAAAATCTGACCAACCCAAAACTGAACATTATCTCACCATCTTTAGATCACCAGTGATGATGATGATGATCATTGTCATCATCATCATTGTCATCCTGTATTTTCACATAGCCGAATTGGAACGGAAGATGATCAACATAATCATCATCGTCTTGTGGTCCGACAGTTTTGTTCTGTCAAACAGTTCAACTAGTAACAAGGGTTATATGTATTTATAAAATAACCCCCTGCTGTTTACCACTACCGACCAGAGAAATCTATTATTGATCACCGGTCACTATGAGAATCTCCAATCTCAATCATCAGCGAAATATCAACCGAGTCAAATAACAATAAAAAAAAAAACTACTTAAAAGAGAAAATTGTTGACAATTTTAATGCATCATTGAAGGGTTAAACTTGTAGAACAAAACGATGGCGCTTGAACGAAATCGACCGTTCATTTTGTGTTCAGTGTGTTATGTAGCGGAAAATTTGTTCCATAGGGAGTGAAATTGTCGTATTTATTTCATGCTGTTGTTGTTAATGTTGCAAATAAATAAATAAGCAATGTCTGCCAAGTCTAAATTCTCGTTTAATAATTTTTTGTCTTGGAGAGTCAAAAGAACAATTTACCTTGACACTTTAAATGTCGCACTACACCTTAAAAATAGATCCGTTTGATTTAATACTATTGATATTGAACATTAATTACAAAACGGTATGTTATACAAATAGAATTAATGTTTTAATCAACAACATAAACTTAAAAATAAATTGAATAGTCTTCAAAGACATGTCGGTTGGGCATTTTTGATGTGACATAAATCTATCACAAGGTGTATGTTTATTTTAATTCTGTACGCAAATAGACAATTGTTAACATTTAAGCAAGAACATTTCAGATGCCAAACAATTTCAATACGAAACAAAATTAGACAATAACGAATAAGCGTCTAATTATTGCGATACAATTCTCCAAATCAAATTACTGAAATAATGAAAAAAAAACAGATTTGTGTGCACTGCTTGTTATATCAAAAAACCGGCTTGTCGTGTCCTCTTACAATCGAATAATAAATGATGATTAACAATGAATAGATAAGAGTCGGTTTCATCTTCGATTCCTCTTGTTCTTCTTGATGATGATGATGATGGGGATCGGCCGATCGGCTCTATATGGGGCTGCCCTCGACTAAAGAATTCTTGTCTCACGCTACTTGACGCGTCAACTGTGACGGTACTGTTCTGTCTTTCATTGGATTTTATCTGTTTGAATAATATTTGACCATTTCTTTAAACAAAAAGTCGAAACAAATCGGTGCCCCTTATTAAAAACAACAACAGACGGATCAATTTGGCTTCGAGAATGTTACTTATCGACAACGATCGGCTATCTTGAAAAGGAAAATTAATAAAAATAGCAAGATGTAGACATACAGAGATGGATAAATTAGAATTCTTGAAATTTTGTCGATTTCACCCCAGTTTTACTTTCCATTCTAATGGAAACTGTCTACACTAGTCGGATCTGTTTTTACATTCAATAGGTAAATGAAGGAATAAAAATTCCGGAAGCACTGATAAATGACAATGAATCGTCCATTTTGATTGTTGATAATAATATCGAAAGTATTTTTGTTTGTAGCCGGATTCTTGTTATTACTATTATTAAATTCCATTGTTATTAAATTAATAATAATAATGACTATAATAGCCGTACGGTTTCTTTCACCTATTGTTGATTAAAATATTTGCTGTCGGCATTAATTTCGATATAAAATAGTTTAAATTGATTGGAGAAATTGTGAGTAAAACAACAACTCGTTCAAATATTGATTATTATCAGTTCATATAATACGCCTAAGAAACACCACTTAGTTAATACAATCGAGTTCTGGGGTGGTTTTGATGAAGCAAATATCTAACGTATTTAGTTCGCCAGTTCGCTCGATAACTCTCCTTCTCTCGGTGAAATTCACTTCATATTGAAACTTGGCCAAGTTCATTTGGCCCTTTTAATAACAACACACCCAGAATTTAATTACAATTAAAGCCTTTTGTGAATTACACATATAGTCAATCAATAGAAAATTCGTTTGTTGGTGTTGTTATTGTTGGATTTATAAAAGTAACATAAGTCAGAAATTCTGGACTTATCTTCAACAACAATCAGATCGGGGCCTCTGGTTGAAATTTACCGACATCTTCAGGAATGTTTGTAAATTGGTTCTTACATGCCGCACTACAACAACTTTTACCACTATTTATACCCATGCCGCAAGATCGATTTCTATTGTCTTCCACTACGGATTCAATTTAAAAAAAATTAAAACAAAAAGGAACAGGGAGAGAATAAAGACAATTTTCTAGATTTTAGAAAACCAATCATCTATTGTGAATAATTCATAATCTCCACCTATATCTTAGTTGAAGATTAGATTAAAAATAGTACACTTCACTCAACACCACACCTAGATTTTTAATGGCATTTATGACATTCATATTTCACAAGTTTGACATAATTACGTCGACATGTCGGGATAAATCACCGGGAACAATTGGGGAGTCTCCCGAAATAGTTGTTTTTTTTTTGGTACTCTACCCGATTTAAAATTTGTTATTATTGTGTTGTCTATGCGAAGAGACTGGAATAACAACAACTGTTGTTGTTAATATTTATCGTTTGTTGTTGAAGTTTCAACGACAATAAGACGAGATGTGGTTCTTTGTTGTAGGGAGATAAACATTGGATTTAATTGGTTAAAAGTTGGGGAAACACCTGTGCTAAACGATTAATTTATTAACAAAACACAATTGTAATCGATATTTTTTTGAAATTTCTCCTCTCTACACCTACTTAATTAGAGCAACTACCGTTTATTTATGATTTCTCTTAGGGCAGTTGGTATTTTGTCGATTCAACAACAATCGTACGATTTATAATGTTGTAAAGGTCTCCAAGATTCACATAGACGATAAGAATCGATGGTGTTGCCTTAAAAAAAAAAGACAATACTCTCGGTGAAACGGGGACGATTTAGACAGTTTCAGCCGCATTTTCAGGTGAAAATTCAAATTTCAATTCGTCTAACCAATACTGTCATAGAATTATTAATAAGGGGAGATCTATTAATGTTTGTTGATATCTCTGAATCAATAATAAAATAATACTTAGATTTAATTATAATAAAGAATTCAACAATTTCTAAAAAGAATGCACCCAAGATTGTTATCTGTCCAGTAGGATTTAGAAAGTGTGTGTGTGTGTGTGTGTGAAACAGACAATGAAATGATTTATTAACACATTACATCCTCTATTTAGATGCTAATTCAGTTTTTATTACGTTGATTTTTTACATAAACTGCACAACTCGATCAGATGTTGACTGTGTTTAAGAAGCACCATCACACACCCTTCAAAAATACGTGTGAACTTTATAACAGACAGAGAATTTCTTCATCTTTTCGTACAGTTTGTGCCGTTTGAAGAATGGACAGCTGCAAGGATGATGGCAGTGAATTTCTCGAAAGACAGACAGGCGGACTGCTTCCGTTTGCATGATTTAGTAGTTGTACTGTTTTGGTTGTTGTCGTTGTTGTTGTAGTGGTAGTAATAGTTGCACATATGTATTTGTGCATTCTATAAATTTGCATTAGCATCCCTTCAATTCATATTGTATGCAAAAATTATCATTTCTTTCAATTGTTGCTTTTTATACGGGTTTTATATGTTAACAATAACATACATAATGGTGGCAGTTCCGCAAATTTAACATTTCCCATATGTTAATAATCGAACTTTTTTTTGGATTTTTCTACATATTTTCTACACATTTTTGTTCTTTAAATTTGAATTTCAAACGTGGTGATCATCATTTATCGATAGTGGTTGTTCAATTGCCAATTGGTGGTTAGTTACAGTATGCAGGTGGAATTCTTTTAATAATAATGCAAAACAACAAATTCCTATGTGGCGGTTTCTTGTCTTAAATTAAAGAAAAAATACCACTTTCATTGTATTTATTAACATTTTTCCACCCTTTTGTTTCTAAAGGCAAATCGACCTTCAATATAAAACTTATAATGCTATTTCTCTTTTTTGAAGTATAGAGGAGGTTTATAAGTTTACAGTTTCAAAAAAATTGGCTTTTACCCTTATTCAACTCGCTACTACATCAAAAATTAATTAAACTATCCATTGTCAGATCTGACGAAGATTTAGAGACTTTAAAATGGATAAATTCTATAAATTAAAGACAAAAGATTCGTTGATGTTGAAATGATTGCAAATTATTGATAAAAGCATATCAAATTTACAATAATTCATTTGTGAAAAATTGAAAAGAATAACATTTAAAAGTACCGACTCTAGTCTAGACTTAAAAATTTGAAAAGAAACCAAAGGCTTAAAACAGATCCGCAATAAAAGCGAATATAGATGGGCATAATTCTAACAATTGTAAGTATAAAGGAAAATTTATATTACAGTTGTTTTTTTTTTCGGTTGAAATGTCAGCGATGAAAGCTTCTCGACTTTCAAAAGACGACATGTAAATGGTTCATCTGTTGTAGATGTTGTTATTTTTTCTATAGTTAATCCTAGTTTTTTTTTTATATTCCTCTTGTTTTTTACTTTTCGATGTAATTTAGATTGGGAGAAAAAGTGCCGTTTTTCTTCTTGTTAATTATTTACCTCTCTCATTTAAATCGTCGTCGAAACTCCAAACAACTCGACTAGATACAAAACATCCACTTTATGCACATGTGTATCAGTATAAGACATATTAACCACGTTTCTGCTGTCATTTGTGTTTTGTCAGGCAATAAATATATTAGGGTGTGTTGTTTTTTCTTGCTCACGAAACGCAAAAGTGTATCAATTTTAAGATTTTAAATCATTGTAATTGATGTTTATGCACATTAAATAAATGTACGTACCTATACAGAGGTCTTTCCTTTTCAATTGTGTCTATTTTTGGATTTTTAGTGACTCTCTATATTATCACCTAAAAGACGTGACTACAAACGTGAGGCAAAACAACAAAAACAATCACCGTTGTTGTTGTTGTTGTTGATATATTTTTATCTCGCGACTATCTTTACAGTTGAAACGAAAACTGGTGTTGGTAGTTATGCATATCAACAAGATCGCAATTCTATTTCGGCTCTTTTTCTATCCATTGTTCCCTAAACCGCCCCTAACATGTTATACAATATTCACGAATGTATCAATAATATCCCCCATCAATCTTCTTTCGTCGTATACATATAGAAAAGAAAGTGTCCTTTGATATTTCTACTGCTGTTCGTTGATTAATGTTGTTGTAGAAAACACCCTACTACTTATAGATTTACAAGTGCTAACCAGATGGTTAGTTGTAGAAAAGGCCCTTCTATAGGTACGATACACGATTATTAAATATTGGAACAGGATGGGATAACGGTGGGCTTAATTAACACCATAATACTACCACATGTGTGTAAAAGGACGACTCATTAGTTTTATGGGAAAGTTGGCAATTTAAACATTATCGATTTGTCTAAAATACACCCTTATCAATAACAATAAACAATAATGGTAATAATTTGATTTGTTACGACAGTAATGGTGTGCTAAAAATCATATTTGTTCCCTTTTAATTTTTAATGGTTAGTAAATATGCAAAGAACACCTGTTTTCGTTAATTCGACTAACATAGTAATGTGCCAAAATTTATGCGATCTATTTCTGTACATTTCGGACGTAGACAAATTACGATTTTAGCATAAAAATATTTCCAATTAAATGAAATTTTTGATGCCTTTATTCAGTATTCTAGTAGAGCAATCGGTCGGCTATCGACCAAATTAATTTTTGTCTTAGAGCTTTGTTTTGTTATCAATTTAAATAGAACTGAAGACAGGTGCTGAATTTCAACAGCCCACAATTAGAAACAGAGCGGCATCTCTTAATCATTTCCGATTTGATAACATTACTAATTGATGCCGCGATAAGACTAGTCCGAGACTAGTTAACAAGCCGCATGTGTCTTACAACTCGACTATTTTTAATCAAGTGCCTAAACTGTAATGTGACTCAGTAATTTTTGTAATTCGATCCGACATATTTCTATGTGTTGCACTTTAACACAATAATTCTTATATTTATTGTTTATAATTGCAAAAAGTTGATGGTTACGTTTCGTATCCATTAGATAAGATTGCAGTTAATTATCGTTGAAGAAAATGGACATTACAATAGATAACAGACAAATTGAATATTCATTAGTTAGAGAGACACGATATGTTCGCATATTTGCAATAATAATTTACAAAGTTGTATCCACATATTTACCATTGTTTTTATTGTAAAATTACCCATTATCTTTTAGTTTGAAAATAGTAAACAATATACGTAAAGAAATACTTGAATAAGGAAAAAATGAAAAGAAACACACAATTATATTCGTATTTTTATTATTATCATCATTATTTTAATACTTAATCAGATTAGCGTCATACTGATCGTCTTTTTCAATCAATTAATTGATCAATTAATTAATTACAATAATTTTTAATAAGGAACATTTATTTAAAATAAACGTTTACAGTGTTCATATATTTGAAGAACAAATTCTCCATTATTTACTTAAAATTTTAATTATACAGTTTGTACTTTTGCTTATTTTAATTTTTGTTTATATTACACTTAAAATCACGTTTTTCTTTCACTTAACTGAGAGGGAAAAGAGTGTGTGTATGCGTATAGAGATGGGAAAGCGTCCATTTCTCAGAACCAGTACAGATCCTTGGAGGAGTCCTGAACTTGCGCCTCTAATCCTGTAATTGAAACAAAAAATGATAGTTCGAATATTTGCGGGGTGGTGCTGGTGGTGGCAAGAAGGGAGACGGTAGGAAAATGGATGGGTTTGGCCATTGACGGCCGTTCTGGATTGGTCACTCCCGATCAAACGAGTTATTGATCTTTCGTGTAGACCAGTGTTTCTCAACGTTTTTCTAACCGCGAACCGGTAAATTACCTGATAGCCTTATAAGAACTGGTAATAACAACAAAAAGAACAAATCTGTAATTGTTGTGGACCAGAAAGTTTTGCATTAAAGAATTAGAATTTTTGGAAATTGAAGAACATTGTATTATTAAAGCGAAATCGATTTTATAAGCAGTAAAAGATTCAATTAATACATAATTTTGATTAGGAAGATGTTCTATTACTGCCCTAATAAAAAACTGTAAGTTTTCACTTGTTATTAAAATTTTCAGAGATTCAATGAGTTTCAGGAGAAATTTCATTCTACGTAAAGAAGATCAAACAAAGACAGTTAATATATAAAATCCCATCTCCTTATTAACGTTGTCCCTTTAAAATTATCTTAATACCTAATCTCAATTTTTAACGAATTTATTCTTGTAAGCCGGCAGTTTGGAAGTACTGGTTTAGACGGACAGACGGACAACAATGAATTGTAGGATTCAATTTTGTAAATTAAGTAAAATCGGAAATTAGTGGTTGATAATAACAATCAGTAAAGGATCGAACAACCCTTAAAGAGTGGGTTAATTTCGTTGAAAATATGTCAATGTTTCCGTATTAATTTACCTGACATGGCCGGATATGAGCTATATGGTGATTCTATAGTTGGATGTTGCCATTCCATCGCTTTGCACGGTGCATGTGAGCTCATATGTAGCCGACTACCGGGCAATAATAGGCCACCATATTGTGCTGCCATATTATGATGATGGTAATCGTGTACGGCACGATGGTGTTGACTATACTGATACCATGCATCACTTGGATGATAATGGTCTGAATAGAGATCGGTACCATGATGGGTGGCTGATGTTGTTGTTGCCGTTGCTGTACTAACACTAGCACCACTATAATGTTGACTATTCCAGAATGATGGTGGGAAATTTCGGGCAGACATCGGTGAACTTTCTAGAAACGATAAAGAGAGACTCTCTTAGACTTTTCGGTGGTCATTAATAACACATTTAAGACAACATTGAGGAAGAGAAGAAAAAAAAACAAACACCCATAACCAATGAATCATTCTTAATTTATGTCATTTCGTAGTCTTAATTACTTTCATAAATCCATCAGATTTTAAGAAATATATGTACAGTCGAGATGGCTATCTATGGTGGTGTTTCAGGGCACCGAATTAGACGAAGATACGGCAGAAGAACAACAAGACAAGTTAAGTTTAAAGAGGAATGAAAACATAGAAAAGATGACCGTCACTGTTATACAATACTTGGTATTATTATTATTATTGTCGTTCAACCATATAAGATGCACCCAAATATCTCTCGACGATAAATCAGAAAAACATTTCAGAATTTTTAAAAACTTTCAGTTAGTGACTATCTATATTAAGATATGCACAATTAGATATAGGTACATACATATATTTGTATCTAGGTAGATATGTATGTATTTTCTTCCATAAGCGGTCAAATACAAGCGTTTAGAATTCGATACCATTTAAGTTGAATAAATTTCAACTTTCTGAATTATTTTATCAACATATGTCAATAAGGCTCGAATAACAGCTAATAATATCGCTAATAACGCGATATTCCGTGTTATACCAATACAAATCGCGTTATATGAGACATTTGAAGTAACTACAGAATTTATTTCATCTTATATTGTACCTACTTATTCATGTAAGGAAATTAATGAGGAATTTCACAATTCTTTTTACATTACAATACTTGAATCAAAGACAATTCCCATAAACAAACAAAGACAATTCTGTATCGTAATGAATTTCATTAAACGACAGTTGTAGTCTTCTTAATTTATGATTTTCTATTATTTCATCTCTATTAATTTGCGAATTAAAATAAAATCGTGTATTAAAATTTCTCGCCAATAATTTCGATTGTACTTCTGTCTTTAACTTTTAACTTGACAATGAACTCTTCAATTTTCATTACAATAAATTAAATACTCTTAACATTCACTTTAATCCTCTCAATACTCTTGAATAAACAGTATTTTTTTAATAAAAAATTAATTATACGCCCATAAAACAAAGAATTCCTTTAATTATCGTTGAAGAGATGCGAAAAACTCCTCTAGTTGCATTTCCACTCTGGATAAGAATCTTCTATCCACATCATTAATTTCGTTTACCTTCAACTGTTGAAAATCTAGAGAGAATTTTGGTAATTTACCGTCTCATTTACAACAATGTTATTCTATTTTTTTTTCTTCTAAATATTGTCGTAATTTCACGCTTGACGAAATTTGTTGAAATTATTTCGTCGATTATTGTAACAAAATGACATTGTATTGGTGTAATTCAGACGAAATCTCTTAATCTAATCGGTGTACAGGGCTATATAAACTGTATTCGAAATTTCCAAATGTCATATACACAATAAAAATGTGTGGTAAAGTTTTCGTTACAGTTTCAGTTTTGTGCTTAATTTTGGTATTATTTCAGTTTTATTGGGAGAATTGATTTTTTTACGGACAATATTTATAGGCGATTGTCAACGAAGCTATAGCTAAAAATACACATGCAGACTGTCGCGAAAATAGAAAACAGAGAGAACAGGGACGGGGAAATAAAGAACGGGAAAATCAACAACGAGGAAATCAACAACAAAATCAAGAAAAGCAAAAACCAAATGAAAACGCTGACCCAACAGCAACTTCTTCAACAGGAGGAACATCATCGGCCTCAACAACTCCGATAGCGTTTCGATAAGGAACAACAACAGCTGAACTGGCATTAGGATTTGCTTAAATGAGACGAATAAAAATTCAAATTTGATTATAAAGAACGATTTCAATAAACTGATAAAACTCTAATTGGAACTAATTTTTGATGAATATTTTAATTAAATTCTCGATTAAATTGCCGAACGATTGACAAATAATGATTCAAAACGAAATGAATCGATACAAATTAACGTTTTTAAATTACATATTATGAAACAACGATAAATATCACCATATAGTTATCGGTTTATTTTTAATTTTTCAAAAAATATTTCTCTTTAATTAGATGGACTGTGTAATCAAAAACCGCCATAGATAATTTCAAATATGTAATAACGTCATATAGACATGTAATCGTGTTGAATTTTTCAGATTCCATTCAAGGTATATATCGTCTTGTTCGTTCTTTTTTTTTCAACTTTCGCCTTTCTCTTTTTTCTTCGTTCTGAAACAAATACATCAAGCCCGTTGTGTATATTGGGATGGAGAATTACCAATCTATTTTGAGACTGAGAAGATCAAGAAGAAGACAAACCGAAACTTGTATAAAGTGAGGGATAGAGTTTCTATATTCAGCATGAATTATGGATATGAAACGGCCTGGCGTGCTGCAGGTGATTGATGTCGAACTGTTCTTGTTATATTCCTGAAAATTCTTTTTATTGGGACGTGTATTTGTTGCGAATTTTACTGAAATACTCCTAATTCTGTGACAGACCGAATAATGCTTAATAATACCAAATAAATTTTGAGAACTTTAAAAGATGTTTTGTTGGGACAAAATTTTGAAGTAAAAATTCCAAAAAATCAACTAAATATACACATAAATTGTTCACCATTTAGCCGAAAAAGTTCAAAAAAGTTGATAAGAATAGATTTCTCCACTAAAATTGTTTAAATCACCGGTACCTTCTCTTTTTTTTATTGAAAAGCCAATTAATAAATCGACCCCTTGTCGCCAAAAGGTTTGCATTTTAGGGGCATCCCCGGTTTCGCAAACACTTCGAATCGTCCCTGTTGTAGTAGCAATAGTAACGATAGTAGTAGTTGGCAATCGGCCATGAAATTTTAAAAATCTTGTCACTTTTCACCGTTTTCAGTGAGACTTGTCCGACATAAATCTACACAGCAGCACAACAATGAATTACAATGTGCTCCTTACTGGGTATCTATCATTGTATAAATGTGTATGTGTGCGTGTTAAGAACAACAGATTATAAATAGTCTATACGATTCTGTCTCCAATACTGGCTGAAAAGTTATGTTTCAGTCGAAATAAATTGACTGAAAATTGTCGTTCTTGATAAAAAATGTCCAAATTATTTAGGCACGGAAATATTTTGACACCTCTGTCAGGGCGAATAAATATTCGAAAACAAGATATTTAGCCACTGAATTAATTATTGTACAATCATTTGGGTCAATTAAAGTTTCTAAATTCAAACTGAATAATGTTAAAATCGTCAAAAAATCGCATTTTGGAAGACTTTTCTTATATTTATTTTTAATAGAATAATATAAATTAACGATTCGAATGGTTGGGATTTTCTATTTTATTCGGCCAAGAGGCCTGGCGACATCAACAACATCCATCACCAGAACGAAGAACTTGGCCGTTGTGGGAACCAGGAGCCGGACCGGCGTACACTCAAAGGACGATAATCGACAACATAAAACTTAAAGTTTAACGTTCCGAAATAACACACAAATCACAAAACAACAAAAATAATCGGCTAGTATTTATATAAATCACATCTAGAAGAAGAAGTAACAATGATAATGGCTCCCCTTGAAACTCCTCCACTTTGATGAAAATCTATCGGATTGAATTGGGCCAAATTTGTTGTATCGAGAAAAATTTTTGGCTAACCTTTCGTGTGCGTTGATGTTTTATCCAATGCCCGTGAGAAATGCTCATCGACTACGGTGGCTGCATCGCCTTGATAATGCGTGAAAACAACACAATTCGCTGAAACGTACTGGGCACGGGAACTACCACCGTCTTGAGAATCATCATCCTCCACATTACCATGGTGGACATCTGGAATGGTACAAGAAATAAGCAAAAAATTTACAGAAAAAAAAAGTAGTCAACTAGGTGCTTTATATTCAAATGAGTTTAGCACCCTTTCCGATCTTGATCTGGTATTGGAAATCGACGATTCTAAACGGCTACACTTCAAACACAAATCTTTTAAAATAGATCGTTGGTGTTTTGGTTTTTTTCGTTTCGCATTTGTCTATAATTGTACTCAAATTGCGTTCAGATTTCTGCCAACTTAAACAGATTGACATTCTTCCACATTAATTAGTTAGCAAGGATTGTGATTGTTGTTGTTGTTGTTGTAATAATAATGGTGGTGCTAGTGGTGGAAAAAAAGTCGTTTCAACCAGTCCACCAGCCTTGAATTAATAAAATCTAAACGAGAACAATGGCGGTAGTTGTAAAAGGTGGCTTTTTTATATTTTATTGTTGGTAACGAAGAAAACACCATTGGGACAATTCCCGGTACTATATTAACCCATTTATGATACACCACCACCACCACCGCCACCATTACCATTATCACTCATGTTTAATTAAACAACAAGCACCTACTTTTTGTGTGGAAGCTTCAAAGAAAATTCGATATTTTTTTGTCTGATTTTTATTCGTGAGAGTAGAATTAAGATCGGTTTACGGCCGAAATAAAAACCGTTTTATAGGGGACCTTCTTCAACTCTCTAACATGGGTCTGATTAATTAAATCTTGACCATTGGACGATTTTCAAGTCAATAAAATTGTAAAAATTACTACCGACTATACAACGACTACTATCAACAATAAGTCGGAACGTGTTGGATTTTATTGGAGGAAAAACAACAACCGTTAAATTCGAAAAGTTGTAAGTATTATTATTATTGTTATTATTAAGTATTATTGTGAAAACTCACCACAAATTCTCCGCCTTTCATAATCTGTCTTAATAATATTCATATCGATAACATCTAAGACTGTTTTATTTGAGAAAATCAACTGTAAATCAGATTGATTTAGTTCGAAGTCGTTAACTTTATGTTGTTGATAATAATTCATAATTGTGAATAATTCGATATTAGAAAATTTTCAAGATTATAAAACAATTTTTCTAGAGTGGGAACATTGGAAAACTTATCATTGCATTTTTATTAAAAAGATAACAATTATAAAAGAATAGATAATAATGAAACAATTCCCAAGAAATATTTATTGTTCCGCTCGTAAATAATAAGGGTGGTATTTTTAATTCTAGATTTTCTTCTTATTCTCGATATATTAAAGATCAAGTTAAAATATTCATCATTATAATTCTACAATAAATCTTCATGTCTTTCTCGATCTATTATGTATTGTTAAAGAACGTTCAGAGATCGAAATAGAGATCAATATTTATGGGGAATGCCAAAATTAACAAGTACGTACACTATTTAAAAATACAAGTATTGTAAATGTATAGAAAATTTGTCATCATTTTACTTTTAATAGAAAAATTACAGCAATAACATTCTTTTTAAATATTTGTCGCGCTTTTAGATAATGTGCTGGTAGATAGACAATTAATAATCGTCAATTCACAAAACAATATGTTGATTCTAACTAAATTCAAAGATGGTGGAGTATTTTTATGATCCCGTTCGTTAAGACAATCGCGATAAAGATTGAGAATTGTTCAGAATATCGTTGTCATCATTTAAATGAAATTTAATCTTCCATATCGTGTGGTAATTAGTAATTCTATAATGTACATTAAATAAACAAGTCTGCTACTTATGTAAAGTCAAATTGCACGGCTAGATACAAGTGAATAGATAAATAAACTTCCTATAATTCATAAATTACAAATGTTTATGTTGTGCACTTAACTAGGATATCGTAAATTAATTTTAATACTAATGACAAATTGTATTTATTCAACATATCTAATGAGATTATGTCGAAAGGAAATCGATTATTCTTCAAAGATTTGGTTTTCAATTAGAAAAACAACAATAACAAACCTTCAGTGCTACTCCTGCCGTGCAAACTGCAATCCTCCTCTTTGCCAGGCCGTAGTGGACTGGTAGGCGAGGCACCAGCCCCCGTCGAGCTGACCGAGCCACCGGAACTGTGTGCTGATCCATGTAAATAAAGACTATGTGATGATGATGTTGAATGTGTTGCACCAGGATGTGTCTCACTATTGTTCCCACCACCACCGCCACCCGCACTGCCACCACCACCACCCCCCAATCCACCAACACTACCACTAACTGTTCCACTTGATCCCGGCTGTGATAAACTGTGGGCGTCTTGTAAACGTTGCACATTAAACTAGAATCAAAACAATTATCATAAATACCCCATTATTCGAGACACAATACGGGAGGCATTAGAGGGATGAAAGTCGAGTTTTTGAGCTTGGAGAAGGAGCATTTCAAGTAGCTTTAGAGCAATCGTATGGTTTTGGAAAAAGTGGAGAAAATTTTGAGTTACAAATGGAAATCTAGAAACGTATTCTTTTAAAATGTTCTCCCATTACCCAGGCTATATCAGTTTGTTTAGTTTTTCTTGAAATTGTCAGAAACTTGAAGGCTTACATTTGATTGTTCTTCTTCAATTTGGTGTCCGAAAAATACCATTTTTTAATAATTGATATCTCAATTATTTGGTGGAATATTGCAATGAGACCATAGCATTAGAAAGATCAATTCAAGGAGTATCTAAGAGCGTTTTTATTTAGAAAAATTCGAATTAAATACTTGAATTTTGGAAGACGTTTTATTTTATTTTCTTTCCATATTTTCCCCTATAATTTAACCTACACTTTCTTAATTTTTAAGTAATTTTCTAGTAAGCTTGTTAGTTTTGCGAAAAATTGATGACCAGTTGACAATTTTACTCCACGCTTCAGTCTTTATTCTGTTTCCGTTAAAATAAATCCTGTAAAAACTGTTTCCGAATCTGTTTCCGTTATGGCACTTCTATATCTTTTCTATTAGTCACCTCTTTTTGACTGCTACTGTCAAAGGAGGTGTTGATCGATGCTTTTTACTTGAAACACCTGAAGATTTACAAAAAATTACGCTTCACAATGAACAATAATTCCATTTGTAAGAAAAGACAGTAGATAACAAGAGCGGATTACAAAAGGTTAAAATTAGAAGTGATAAGACAGTATTTGCAACAGATTTTGACATTTATCAGCTCATTTTACAAAGAGTATCAAATGAAATACATAAAAATCAGAAACAACACACCTGAAAGATCAGTTTTATCGCGCTATGATTCTAAACAAACTGTGATAAATAACGAAGAAGAAAAGAAAAACAGGAACAAGTGTAAATATTCAGCATGACTCATTAAAATAATTGCAAGGAAGAGAAGTTTATGAATTTTTATATACCTAAACCCCTCAATTATTAGAAATATTCCAAGGGTATTTGGTATCGACTTCAAGCCATTAGTTCTCTTTAATTTGAGTAAGAGATTCCAAATGTTAGAAGGCTTACTAAAAATACTTCAACAGTTGAAACTTTTTGTATATTTCTGTGTCTTTAATAATAAGCAGTCTTAAATGAATCGTGCTGTAAATGCCCACATCGGTAGGTATGTAAGTAATGGTGTGAATAATTCAAATTTAGCTTCTCAAATAAGATCCATCAATGTTGTATTGCGATAAGATCACTTTGCGGCACTTTATCTACACACATACAAACACAACTGCCAATAACCATTTATAGAATTAATTATTGGAAACTATGGAAATAAATTAATCTAGATTAGGATAATTAGTGTAATTTATATGTATGTGTTTATTTTTAATATTGATTGAAGGAAAGAGAAAATACAACCAGATAGATTAATGTTGAAAGCGATTTTCTTCCAGTCTAATTTGTTACCAAAGTTTATTGACGGGAAAATTGTCTTGATTGATTGTCTTTGACAATTTAGAAATTTGGTGTAAAATTAATTTGATTTGAAGAAAGAGAAGGAGTAAGATGTTGTAATTTTCGAAAAATCTCTATAACTGGCAATTGATATTAAAATATAGATGTTTGTAGATGATGTTGCCAATTGTGTAGATATCTCTGTATATTGTTTTATGATGACGTGGCGATTGTTAGATTCAATCGACAACCACTAAAGTTTCAGCTGCTTGTTTGTGCTCGAGCACCGGCTGAAAACTCGCCTATGTCCTCTTTCTTCTTGATGAATAGACTGGGAACAAAAACAAGTCAACTCAGTTTGAAATTAGAAGTCCGGGAAGCGAGCTGTGTCCGGCGCCGCGGAATGCTTTGACAAGGCCGCGGACTCTCCACCACTATCTCCATCTTATGCCCCCTTTATGCCTAAATAGTAAAGACGGACAAGAAGCAAAAATAGAGGGAATCATTTGGAAAGTTGGCGATTGATTGTCCTCCTCTATTCCCACGATCGAACGAAAAAATTCGACTCCTCTTGGTTGCGTTTCGTTTGTTTTTTTTTTGGCGAACAAGGGGGAAATAATTGATTTCTGCCCGTATTGCGCCATGTCGTTGAATAATCAGGTGAGAGGCGAAATTTATACCGAAACTCTAAGGCCCCTTTCCATTTCATCGTGAAATTTATGACTCTCGCCACTAGTCTCAGGCCGCTTTGTCGTTCGGCCAAAATAAAAAAAATTGGTAAATTTGTTCGAGAAACAAGTTCTCTTTTGCTTGTATTTTAAAACGAAAACGTTGTATTTAGAAAATTTAAAGAGATGCCATTAAAACGATTGATTACCCAAATTGTACAGTTTGAAGAAAAATTACACAGATCTCGCTCACAGTCATGTTGTCGTTGTCGTTATTGTTGTTGTTGTTGTCTAAGTATTATCAAAAAGTTTATTGGTACAACGTACACCTAACTTTATTCGTATGTTGATGATCAGAACATCAAACGTAAAAGCCGATCGTTGTTAGACACAACAACAACAACAACAACTATGAAACCGGCTCGACAATAATTCTCAACTTGAAACTAATTTTTTAAACTCTTTAAAAAAACGGTTGTCGTTCTCCTGTATAACCGCAGTCCCGCTTCTTTATTCAAATCTCTCCAAAATCCCAGTAAAATTTATAATAGCACGACTTTTATTAATTTTTTATTAATTAATTGATTATTGATTGATTGATCGGCGGGGGATTCTTGAAAATTAACGGATCTATCTCAATGACCTTCTCATTCAATGGGTTTTGTCGGTTAGTTTCAACGATTTATTGTCGTAATGCAGTGAAAACTTCATAGAAATGATCATCGAATAAGGAAGAGGAAGACTATTTGTGTTTGTTTTTTTTTGTTGTTGTTTTGTTGTCATTTATTTTATTTCTAATTCTGTCAACATAGATTTCAAAGAGTTGTAACAGTAGAATAGTAGAAAATTGAATTTTTAAAATTCAACTTTATTATCGAATATGATTGTTAATTAAAATCAAAAGTGATTGATTATTACTTGTTTAGCCAGATTCTCTAGATTTTAATGATAAGAGAATTCCATATTGAATTATTTAAGTCAGTATACTCGAGCCAATCGGATAGTACTTTGACTAGAATTCTAGATTTCTAGTCAATACACCAGTAAACCTGACTGATTAGACTTGAATTTAAATGGGGTGACTTTATTATAATCGCCACTCACTAAAAATTTAATTCAATTCAGCATTTAAAATAAACTAGACCAACAACCAATTGTTGGCGCCTATATGTGAAGAACAACCGGGCTAATGTTTTATAATGGAAGTTGTTTATTTATCACATGTCGATAAATTTTAAATAATCACACACATACACCAAACTGGTAAGTGATTGTGGCGACTAATAAAGCCCGATGAGATTACAAGTTTTTCTACACAATCTTAAAGTTTGATGATTTTCACGATTGTGTTTTATCGTAAACCACAACCACTAACAAAATTTAAATTAGAAAAATTCTATTTTATCCAACGAAATTTAAATAATTTCCACAATAAAACACACTTTTCAGGTTTTGTCCATCGACAAGGAAAGTGTCATCTTTATTTTTAATTTTCGGTTAATTAATTTTAATGAACTTCAAGAAAGTGCCATCATAACGTGCCGTTAAAGTTACCGACGGTGATGTAACTGTTGTTGTCTATTTATTGTCAACACTGATTCACAAACAAGGAACGAAAAGAAATTTGTTCTCGATAAAATAGAAAAGGAAACCGTCTGCAGAATTAGATTAGAATTATTGACATAATCGGGATTATTTGAATATCAATTAAATAATAATAATAATAATAATAAACGAGAATAGAAAAATCAAAACGGTAGTAACCTTGATTTTGTTTTTATTTAAACCAAGAATGGAAAATTCTTTAGAAATCACAATAATAACACACTTAAATGTTACTAGAAATAGCAGATTAAAGAAAAATGTTTTAGAATTTCCTAACGATTAAATTTTATTGAACTATCGACAATATAAACTAAAATATACCTCAATTTCTCTTTAAATCATCGATATTTGCCCTGTATGGCTGAATATTGCAAATTTTCAATCCAGTAGAAGAATGCAAATTAGTATCTGCCTCGATTAGCATTGTTATTACTATTCTATTATTAATAATGGTCATAATAAATAAATTATTATGACTTTTATACTTTATTAATAATAGAAATTTATGTAGATTTATTCAGAAAATTGTCGCCTCGAGTTAATTAGAATAATTAAAGAATCATAGATCATCGCGATCTTCTTTGTTTCGATTCGAACTGATGAAAGTCCGCATTTGTAGATAATATTAATAACATTAAGGGGGTAATTGGTAAATTTTGAAACTTACCCTGTCGTACTGATGGGCGGCACCGAAGGGCGAACTAAACGGTCCTGTCCTAGGTACTGGATGTGCTGATACTGGTGGTGCTGCTCCAGCCCTTTGGTACAAATATGGATAATATGCTTGGTACATAACTTCAGAACAACTCATTATATACATATACACATTGCAAATATTTAATCTTTCAGCACATACTTATAACCACCATTGTTTAGTTCAAAAAAACAATATCTATCGATATAATTGCGAACCAAAAAATAAAAAAAAATTAATACAAATTAAACACTAATCAACCATTATTACAATTATCACAAAAATCACGATTTTGTTTATATTTTATCAACATAGACAATAAAAATAACAATAAATAAATCTGAACAACTGAAATCACAACATATACGTCTCATACAGAACCGGTATAACGACTAACTAATGTTGAATAGTTAGGAATTCCTATAACCCCCCGTATTTGCACTGAAACTCCGCCCCAACTTCCACATAGAGTACAGTTGGTGTGTGGTGCAACCAAATATAACGCCCCTTCAAATGACTTGTTTGTAATCTTCTTGGTTGTTGTCGAACCAATCACAATCACAGGATTTGTTCCAATCAACCAATCGATGACGATTATCCACCAAGCATTTATACGTATGGACGTACGGTATGTTTTTGTTGCCGCCTTTATAGCCCCCTTTTATATCCGTTAATGATAATGATGATGACTGTATTGTTTTGAGGGCTATGGTGGTCGGCCATATCATATTTAACCATATCTTGTACACAATAAACTCGATACATAAAGTTTATTGTTATAGACTAGTGGGTTATCCAAAATTAAACCATTATTGTCAATAAAATTCACTCGAACACATCATTTCTAATAATAAAAGTCAGAAATGAAGAGCTAAAGATTGAGAATTTGGGTTAAATTAATTGCTAGATCGTTAAAACAATCGAAAAATTAACGATTAGAATTGACAAAATTTCGGATGACCCATTACTCTAATCCTGCAATTAACATTCTTTTATTAATTTATGAAAATGTTATCGTTTCAATGGAATTATTAATAAATAACTATGTGGATTATGTTAAAATTTTGTTTACTGAAAATTCCACTAGAGAAGATTTCGAAAATTTTTTAAATGCCTCTATTAGCTGTTAATTACTGTGGAATCGATTTCAGCAGCATTTCTAACATTTTCATCATTTGCGACATTATTGGTGTCTATATCTATCAATATATCAAGAGCAAAGGGGGGATGATTATCCTCAATTTCTTCACAAGTCAGTATAGCTATAGATTTTATAATAAAGCACGCCACTGAACTATTTAATCAATACTTGTATAGGCAACCAACAATACATATTTATGTATTTCTTAAACAATTTTAAGGGCTAATGATAGAATGGGATAGATCTATCTACAAATAAAGCCCAAATATTACAAAAAATTTATTTAGGAATTCCCTATCACAGTATTCCACAATGAAGAGACAAACGATTACAAAATTTCGAACAAATCATAACTGAAAAAATCCTACAAGGAAACTAATTATTAATATGTATGGAAAAGAATAGTGCGACAGTAATAATAATCATCATAATCACAATTGTAATTAATAAATTAAAGATAAATTGGATGGATTTTTTTCAATGTTAATGCTTTACGACAAGTTGGGCATCTTTTTGAGCTTTGTATAACAGCTTTAATACATTCTTCACAATAAATATGTCCACAAATAGTTGATACAGTCGGTTGTGCAAATAATGGCTCTAAACAGATTGGACAAGCTTTTGTGAATGTAGGCGATTCTGTTACATCTCCAGACCCCTAAATTATTCCACGTAAGTTCAAAGAAATTATTAAACAAACAATTAGACAAGAAGTCTCATTGTTAGTTAACTATTGGATCTTATTTCGAATTTTTTGAAGCAATTCATATCTCAAAAATTATTGTTTTAAGATTCCAAATTGAAAATTGATCACTACTTTTTAACTTGCAGAAAATCGACATATCAGGAAAACTCCATAAAACCAGTGAAACATTCTAGTTTGAAAATCAACTGAAGAGAAGAACTTTCAGATTTAACAACTCGAAGTTTCACCTTTTTAGATGCAGTAATCTTTGAGATATTTCTATATATTTTAATTGAATATTATCAAATTAAAAACAATAACCAAAACCTATTCGAATATCGAAACAATAGTCAACTAATTGCCATGAAACTTTTTTATATAAATATTACCTTATTATCATCATCTTTTAATATAGTTTCTTTTGAATTATTATCTGTTGTAAATTCTTGTATTGTAATTGCCGCAGTTCTCAATAAATCTTCAGTTTCTTTCCTTAAATCCTCTAATCTATAAACAATAAAAGATAAGCGAATTACTATTTGACATTCTAAATTTCTATGTACACAAACCGAGACAGAAATTTTTTTAAAAACCAAACAGACTTACTTTTTTAGGTTGTGCGATTCATTTACTTGTTGTTCTTGTTGTAACTCCGTTTGTTGTTGTTGTTGCTGTTGTTGTTGTTGTAGTTCCCCCATTACATCAGTATTAATCGACCTAATAGAAACCAACAAATTATCTAGTGTATTATTTAAAAAAACACAAAGAAAAACCTTCTTCTATTCCACAAATGTAGAAAATATTGCTTTTGCATCGTTTGTTAAAACACAACTATACAATAACAATAACAATAATAATAAGCGTTGATAATAGTGTTTTATAAAACAAAAGTCGCATATTTTTTATCATTTATGACAGTTTATTTACCTTTATTTGTCTCTCGAAGAAAATATATTTTTGTTTTCATTTAAAGATAAGAGTAAGTTTTTGATAAAAATATAAACACATACCTTTGATGCGAATTGGCGTAACTTGTACTAGGTTGTGAAATATCCAACTGTAATGTTCTATTATTACGTGAAATTTGCTGTAACAAAAAAATAATTAGAAATAATATAACAATATTGATAACAACAGTACAGTTGGAGATTCTTCAATATCCGATTCATCCGAAATAATAAAAGCCTCATTACTTCTAAAACTTTCATCAATACAAACTACATCTTCATCATCACTGGGTATAATTTGGGTTCGTTTCGAAATAATCTTGAATGTTGTATCGATACTTTGCGATATTTTATCCAGAAACGACTAAAATCGAAATTTTACCAATATAGCAGCTAATTTGTGTTAATTTACCCGATCAAGAACAATTTCTAGATTATCTGATGACCCTTCTGTTGTTGTAATATTGTTGGTTCGCGTTGTTGGTGATGGTGTTGTTATTATTCTTGATGTTGTGGCATTTCGTGGACGTTTTTGTAAACGAGAACTACGTCGAGGCATTTTATTCGCCATATGCTCATCATCATTATCGTTTCGACGATTTTCAGTAGGCGACATTTTACGTGTTCTTGGTCTCTTTTGAGACCGACTACTCCGCGAACTCATTGCTATACAACCGAAAGGGCAACAATTAGGTTATGTTCAATTGTTACAAAAAAACAACAATAATATATAAAATGTTGTAAAATGACTAATTAATTAATTAATTAATTAATCAATTCAAATTTAATATGATTTAATTACCGTTTATTTATTTCGTTGTCATCTACCGGTCAAAATATACTTTCAAATTTTGTTTTTTTATTGTTTGGATAAAATGTCATTTCTATTACTACAACAGCGCTAACTACCGGAAATGTGGCTGCCATTAGAAATGTAAACAGGCGGGTTATTTGAAATTTCAATTTTATTAGTTTCGTTCCAACCATCAATCAGTATCATTTTTCTGTAATTTGTTTTCCATTTTAAATTTACTAAAAATAATACTTTTATTGCTTACTTTCTCTCTAATTGTTATTGAGATAAGAAAAATGAAACTCCAACATTAATCGGTTAGAATAGTAAAAAAATCAAAGCTGAGGCATTTTATTGCATTTCCATGATCTTATAATCTAAAGAATAAATCATAACAAGCTAGACATGACCTAGTAATGATTTCATTTTACGAATCGTATAATCATTTTATATTTCCTATAATTATTTAAATTATATGTCAGTCTAAAAGAGACGTTGAAAATGAAAGACAAACAGATTTGTAATTGGAAACACTCCTTTAAATCCGTCCAGAGACAATTCCCATTAAAAAATAATAATAATAAAATCGACAAACATTACAAATAAAACGAATACTATTTTGTCCTAAAATTCTCAAAAACGTGCCTCTATATATATATTTTTTTTTTTTTGATAATCCGTACTCCAATTTGTTGTTTTACTGTGAAACACTCTATATAAGTTATTTCAAAATTGAGTTATTTATAATTTATTATTAGAAATACATTCTTTTTAAACGAAATATACAATCTCTGATAAGACAAATTTCGATATTAACCCGATTTATTCTTTTCAATTTAAATAAAATTCGTATCGAAAATAACGTTTTTCGAAACTGGCAATTGTTGTTGTTGATGATGATGATGATTGGGGAAAAGTGTCAGTTACTATTCAGAACGTGCAGTGAACGTATCATTGAATCGCAATTAATTTAATTTCGTTAATATTGTACAATAATAGTGCTATTTATATTCAATTGGTTTTATTTTAAAAGAAGATCCACTGATGGAAATGTTGTAATATGCGTAAATAATGAATTTCTAATCAAATAGGTAGATTTCTTTTTTATTTTTTACTGAAACGATATTATAACTTTTTTTACATAGTTTAACTCGTCTGATTTTTATTTTTATAATTCCCCTGATTTTTCTCCACTGTACAGTTTATTATTAGTATCAATTGTTTATATTGTTTATTCAAATTAAGAAGACGTTATATTCACACATAAATACAGGCATAACTATAGACAAATCGAGGTCATATAAATTATCAATTTTATTATCACTAATTATGTAGTATTTGTAGCTAAAAGCGACATTAATAAGAAGTACTTAATTTAATCATAGAAAAGACCGGCGAAATAAACGACCTTCATTAATAGAAAATTTGTTAGATATTAGTTAAATAATAGATAATCGCTTGGCAATAATATCAGTGTGAATAGAATTGCGAGTATTGCGAAATTGGCTGGATATTTTATTAGTCTCGTGTGGCGCATCCACCATTTTTCAACCAGTAAAATCTACGTTCTTTGATAATTTGTTTTTCAAAAGAAATATCACCATTTCATTATAATTGAAATTTATGGATTTGTTAACAGTGTCTCAGATATCAGAGTTATAAATTAACAATACATAAAAATAATTAATTACCATATTTATTATTGTTATTGTTATCATCAATTTGACTCCTTTTTGATTATCTTCATCAACTATTTTGTTTGTTTTTTAACTAATTATTTTTATTTGTTTGAATATGTTTATGTGGGTCGAATTATATTTTCCAGAACTTTGATTCGAAAACATCTGGCATAAATAAAATTTACAAATTTTAGAGATGTAGAAACATAAACTGTAGCCAATAGATATGGTAAACATAAAATTTAACAATAGTAAATTTAATTTTGAAATAGACAGACAAAAACAAAAACGTCAATATTTTTACCTTGATTTGATAAGTATTCAGTCAATTACGTAACGTATTTGAAATTAAATTTACAAAAGTACACATTTTTTATTGTTGTTCTTGCCGTTATTGTCAAAACCAAGGCTAATTGGAAAAAATTCGTTAAAACCATATTGAAGGTAAAGAAAAAATACGAACTAGAATTGAATTTTCCAAGGATTCGTAAATAAAGTAATTAATTTTTTTTATTATACATACATACATCCATAAAGTTTTATTGTAAATCAAATAAATAAATAAAATACGCTCGTGTAAATATCGGTTGCAATAAATCAAAAGTTACATAAAAGAAAATTAGATTTTCTTCTTCTATACAGAGTGTTCCGTATATTTTAAAACGGCAATTTCGTTTAAATCTATTTGAATAGTGAAACGCTCTGTATATTCATCGGTTCTGATTAGTTTTTATTTGAAAGACAGTAGATTCATTTATACGACAAGTTATTAATGAATTAGATCATATTTCGAAATAAGATAACATTATGATAGAATTGTTTTCATTCATTGACGATTTACATTTAAGGTTAATGGAAATGAGAAATTCCTGAATTAGAAAATTAAAAATAGAACCAATTGAAATTGAAATTATTTTTGTAGCAATTTCGCTTCTTTCCTCCACCGCCAGCCACTTTAATTCCAGTTAATAATATTGTTTATTTCAATTTAATTATTATTAATTATCTATGCAGTCATTTAAGTCTATTATAATAATATGCTTAGGTGGAATAATCATTTGATAACGTCATACTATTGTCCTTTAGCATCCGTCATTGTAATTCCATAATATCAGATCAACTTACATATATTTCTCTTCAAAGTCATCTTTAAACATGCAAATCCACACCTTTAAATACTTACATAGAAGAAATTAAATTCATAAAGAGTAGTTTATTGATTAATTCGTAGCTTAACTTATTGTTAGTAAATATACAGGTCTGGCAATGTTCACCTGAAACCAAATCATCTAATTCCACTATCCATTCACTATTGTGATAGAAATGATTTCCTTGTATTTGTAGTACGAATTGCCAATTCAGTAGATAGTTGTCTGATTAGATAATTCTAAACAAATTCAACTAATATCCGTTATCAATACAGCAATCATTTAGCAGTGTTATCAGTGTATTTTAATTTGTAATTTCCCAGTTTAATTACAAATTTAAACTAATCAAGATTCTTCATTCCATATAAATTGATAATAATCTCAAATTATTTTCAAATCAATACGTATAATTAGTGTTGTACTTGAAACAAATTATTTTTATTGTGCAATTCCAAGGATTCATCACCGTAAAATTAACCAAATATCAAAATAATTATTATTATAACTCATAGAAATAATTTACGATACACTATAATCTCTTAAGTATACCCAATTGGCAATACAGATAAATCCATAAAAATAAACCAGAATTTTCCACTATATAATCGTTTGAATTGCCTGTACGGTATATCATTGTATGCGTTGTTATAATTGATTTGTTGTATATAAAAATAACAAACTTTTCAGTCGTCGTCAATCAGGAGAAAAACTGCCGTTCCGTGAAGTTTTCGTTACGTTCGTCATTTCGTGTTAATTTATTTGTGTGTTTTAAATATTTCCAGTTAAAATTGTAACAACGTGTCAACAAAGCAAGAAAAATGTGCGATCTTCCCAGTGGAAACTAAATCAGATGAAGATAAACCATCATCATTAATAGAACTCGGTTCATTTGAAAGAGATTGAGGTTTTCTTCAGCGTTAAATTGATAAATCTGTTCGTATTATCGCAATAATAACCATGAACTTTTATTAAGTGTGTGTTGGAATTAAATTGGAAAATGTGCTACAATCTGAAATCAATCGCTATTCAGTCGGTCACTGAATTTTGAGTCGTGCGTGGGTGGCGATAGTAGTGATGATTTGTTTGAATTTATTCGTTTTATGGTCAATGGGTTGTTTCTTCACTGTTTCAGGTAATTATTTCATTCTTAAAAAACTGAAAATGCTGAAATTAGAATTTCGTACAAGATTATCGAATATTATTTTGAAAGTTGTCGATTATTCTTAGAATCTTCTTACTACTTAATTAGTAATTATTTATCGTTACAATTTACTCGAGAATTTGTCCTTCTAGGAATACGCATAGAATTTCAAATATTCACGAAAATTAATTCACAGTCATTTAATATACACAACTGGCAAATGAGTCTAAAAACACAACTTTATGTGTGTGAGATTACTATTAGCTACTAACTAAATCCACTCATGTAGTAGAAAATTTTGAATTTATTGCCAACCCTATAATTCAAGGACTAATAATTTATACCTATAGAAACGTATGGTAATATTTATATTCTTACGTTGGTACCACTGACGAACTAAACAATTCTCGTTTGTTTATGGATCAACAATGCAACCTCAAATTTTATATTTTTAAACATGTCTCTTTCTTATTTTTAATGAATTTCGTTTTAAAAGGCTTTCTTTACTTTGTTTTGTTGATTTTTATCATATCTTATTGACATTGTTTGTGTAATATTATTGTTTATTTAAATTTCCCGCTTTCAATGAATAGGCGTAAGTGTCAAGTTCAACACTTTCGACTACACACTTAGATTTACTATAGCAAAGTTTCATGCATTAGACAAAGATGGATAGGATTCTTTTGGTTTTTCTCTCTGTTTCTAGTGTAGATTCGTGATAATGAGAAGATTTTTATATATTTATTGTTAATATTGCCTATGCTGTATACAAGCCAAACAATCCGAAACCGATGTTTCCACTGCAACTGCCTCATCTGTATAAGTAGAGTTTTTTCAGTAGTTCAAATATGAATCTCTGAAAAAACTGAAACTAAGGCAACTAAATCAAAATAAACAGTATACACTCACATTTATTATTATTATTGTTTCTTATTATTAATAAATTGATGATTTATGATACTAAATATCAAAATAGAATAACGTATTTTCTCAAAATTTTCATAATTTCATCACTTCCTGGTGTAGTATCAACAAAAATCACTGAATTTTAAATAAATCAACATTGGCCTGATTTACATTTTCAGAAATCTTGTCTGATCAAAGAAATTTATTGCAAATTTTATACTTTTCATGTTCTACACCTTGACATGCTTTAAAATAGTCCAATAGTAGAAGAAAAACGCAATTTTTTTTATAAAACAATTCAAATATTCAAATGTTTGCCAAATATTGACAGAGCCTCAATGATTGTTTAATTAACCGAAACGAAATTCTAATTAAACAATAATAAATCTCAATAGCGTCATTTTAATTACCATCGTTTATCTTTTTATAGTGTTGAGCTACCAAACGAATTACGTATGCCCGCCGAAATTCAACGTTATTGGCAAATATTGTTACCATTTCAGTAAAGACGAAGTAACCTGGCAAGATGCACATTTCCGTTGTTTATCATTGAATGGCAACAGTACATTGGCAGTTGTAAAGAGTGCCCATCAGGAGTTCTTAATTCGGAAATTTCTCGATCGAAATAGTCAACGTTTGGGCCGATATGAACGCTGGATTGGTGGACGGTTCAATTGGAAGAAGTCCAGATGGGAATGGGGGATTAACGGGAAACCGTTGAAATTCCAAGGCTTCTCTCGTATGAACACCCAATCGAAGGATATGTGGAAATGGCATTGTATTATCATTGATCCATCACGGTTCAATAAATGGGGCGCTAGAAATTGTTTGAATACGAAACGTTACGTGTGCCAAACACCTGTTAACAAAAATGTCGTAATCGATGGGAAAATTTGTAACAATTCATCGAGAATAATTACATTAGAACAACGCCGATTATGCAATAAAAAGAAAAATATCGATAACGATATGCCCGGATTCTTAAGTAAATTCACCTAAATTTATTGATTTCTCGATAATTATTATTTAATTATTTTTTAATTAGTCAAACAACCGAAGAAAACGAACAAAACTCCAGTTTATAACAATTATATTTGTCCACCACATATGATTTTATTAGGACGGAAATGTTACTATTTCAGTATAGAAGCCTTAAATTGGGATCAAGCGAATTGGGCATGTCGTGATAATCGCACAAAATTGGCAATGATCCACAATAAATTACAGGATAATATTTTGAGAGGATTCCTCAATAAGAAATTTATCGGTAAAAATTCCAATACAATCCAAACAAGTCGCAATCTCGATCCATATCTCCAACCCTAGGAAGATATGGATCAAGATTGCGACTTATTTCGGTGTTTTAAAATTGAAAATATACGAGCTTTTAGAGAAACACGAACGGTGGACTGGGGCGATTTATGATTGGCACCAAAACAAGTGGAAATGGGCAATAAATGGTCGCATATTAAAATACAAAAATTTCGCCCATCCAATCGGTAATCGCACACAATTGGAATTTACGTGCATTTCAATGGATCCACGATATAAACACAAGTAGATCTCAAAACTGGAATAAAACCGGAATAATTACAATTCTTTGTTTCAGATGGACCCCTGAAAGTTGTGTGAAATCGAAACATTTCATCTGTCAGACTAAACCGAAAACTGTCCTCAAATACGATGAGAAACAGAGGAAGCTTAAACCGAAAGCTACTGTTATCATCAAAACTGATAATCAATTGGATAATCGAATTAATTTAATTAACAATAATAATAAACCGACAGAACCTACATATTTAGATAAAATCGGATAAAATAAGGCCATTAATTAAGTACTCTTTTTGTATGCCGAATTTAGCGCTTTAAAATAACGTTTTAATTGACTGCCTCTGTATTTATTTTGATTATTTTTGTATTTGATCACCAAAAATGATCTATTAGAGCCGTATTTTAGTAATTTTTATAAAATCTACACATAAAAATATTGTAATTCTTATTTACAGTAAAACGATTCTGAATAATAGACATTTACGGTGGAACACTCTGTATAAACCGCCCCTTTATCTGTATTTATGGCAATTTTGTTAGTTCAATCTGCAACTAATAAATAATCCTTTAAATTATTTATTCATTAAAAAAATACAACATTTATAGTTTAATAACACTAAGCATCAATTATTGGTATTCTAATGTAACGATAATCTCGATCTCGATTATTGTCTGTTTGATAAATTCTATTTGAACACTTTTAGAAATAAGCAAAGCTATTTACACAACACAAACATACAAAAATAGACGCATCCTTGAAGAAAATTAATTAAGAATCTTTAATGTAACTGAATTCTTCCACGATAGGTTTCGGATGGTATGGTTTAACAGCGTCTTTAAAGTACATCTTCCATTCCATTGATATTTCATCTTTATCATTCTTATATTTGGGTCTTCTCCTTTGTTTCTTATTAGTCTTATTATTATTGATAATAAAAGCTTGTTCATGTTGTGGTCGATCATAATTATCAATCGTATTATTCTCATCGATTCTTTCGTTACGGACACGTTTACGTTTACGCAATTTATTACGTCTACGTTGTTTGATCGGTTTAATCCTATATGCGGCATCCGTATTTAGATTGATTGTATTCAATTTATGACCTTTTAATTGATATGTTGTATCGTTGATTAAAACCGGCACTGGTACTTCATTCAATTGATTGAATTTTGTAACATTATATTGACGTTGTAATTTCTTTTTACCATGATCACTAACAACAATATGGATCTTGGTTTGGCAGATGTAATGTTTCTTGTCAAGACAACTTCTCGAATTCCATCTAAAGAGAAATAAATAAGAAATCGTCTAGTTTTATGTGGTAATTTATATTTACCGATATTGAAGATTCGGATCGATGATAATACAATGCCATTTCAACAACTCCTTATCAGTATCGTTGATTTGTTTGAATGATTGATATTGAAGAGGCTTCCCACTAGCTGCCCATTTCCACGACATTTGCTCCCAATCATATCGGCCGCCTAACCATCTTTCTAACGGTTCTATAGTTTTAAGAAAACCGTAAAACCTTCCAACGATAATAGACAAAGCGACTTACTCAGTGTCTTTTTACTTAAAGTTCTCCTTATAAGTTTATCTTGATTCGAATTACGGATAATTGCTAAATTACTATGCAGATCTCTACAATGGAAATAAGCGTCTTGCCATGTTGCTATCTCTTTACTGAAATAATAACAACGATGACTCAAACGGATAAAATTCGGTGGACAGACATAATATCCGCGGCGTTTCTTCGGTATTATTGTTGTTGTTGAAGTATTTGTTGATTGTTCTTCACCAAAACCTATTGAAAAACGAAAATTAACAGTATTCGATGTCAGGGTCGACTACAACTCTAACCCAGACACTTTTAAAATTTGCGTGGGTGTACAATCGAGAAAATCAAAAATTTTAATACAATAATTACAACAATTCTATACTTACACACTAACAAACAACTAAAAACGATGAAAATCTTCAACATTATGAATAAATTCTCTTTAAATTTCGATCGTAATTCTCTTCATCATTGGAAGAACAACACCACAGATGCGCATAATTTCATTTAAATAAAAGTTCACGGCTGTAAACAGAAACAATATTTAAATTAGCACAAAAATACTTAAATTAATCCATTGATCATCTCATTTAATTAGAATTTATAGTCTAATTTAAATACAATAACAATAATGATCTAAAATTAGGAAAGATCATAGGATAAAATAAGCTACCAAATTGATTAGGTCAAACATACAGGTACGGCAATTAAAGCGGATACACAACGAGCGCCTACTTGATATACGTTTATTGTGTACAGAACAATAACACAAATTGGAACCATTATTTCAAAAATTATAGTTTAAATTGACTCAAGATCAATAAACGTTGAAATAGAGTTGTTGTTGTTGTTGTTGTTGTATTGTATCTATAAAGAATTTAAATATAGAAGTATAATGGGCATATTTACGTTTCATTTCGTCTCGGATTTAAGCCGATATTTTGCAGAAAAGGCATGCTTTAACAATTAAAATACAAAATTAATTGATTAAGACGTCATATTATCACACTATTAATGGAAAATGTAATTGTTGAAAGTTTATCTACAGTACTGGCAATGTGAATTAGAAACAAGGCAGAACGTCCACCTCCCAAAACACTTAACATGTTTCCTTCTCTTCTAGTTATAGACGACAAGGATTGCTAGTTTTTTTAGTCTGAAACCTACTAAATCATTTTTCTTGGACAATTATCCATAATTGTGTAATAATCGGGGAAAATATAGTAATAAAACATAAATATTGTGGATTTAATTGAATTATAGTAGACTTCTATCAAATAAATCATCACTAATGACATTTCCTTTCAAGGCATAATAGAACCAATAAAATTTTAGTATTATACATTGATTATCAATAAATTATTGTATTATCTCAATGAGAAAATATGCAATTTATTGTCTTTTTTTCGTAATTTATTTCTTACAATTGAGATTCCATTATAGCTCAATCATCAGAGTTGAAAGGCCAAAAAGAGATAGAAATCAACACATAGTTGGTTAACCAATTGTAATACTCTGTAATTTTTAGTGACTGGAGTTGTATAATTATAATAATAGTGTCCAATAGTGTAGATAGAGACTAGATTTGAAAAATTATAGAATACGAGCCAATATTTATTATTACAAACATACCAGTTGACATTAAATTTATTTAGTGAATTTGTAATAATCTAAACTTAAGTAATACAGGACCACACTTGGAAAAAATCCATCTATCATTAGATATTTTGAGGATAGATTTAATCCGGAGGATCAGTAAAGGATTATTTGCAGATTGGAAGCCAAAAAATATGGGTTGAATTGTACATTTATTTCGTAGATTACAAATAATCTTGTCTCGATATTTTATTAAATTACGCTTATGAAATTTTGTTGAAAAGATTGTAATCATAAATAACCTTCATATTGTTATTTTAAAAAACACAATAAGTATATTAAATGTATATATATTTGATTTTTTTAAGTAGAAACACTAGAAATTTAGGGATTTGCAGAATTGGAGAAATTCTAAAAAAGGGAACATGCCAGCTGTGTAATTTGAGGACAATTCATCCAATTCGTTATAGTCATTATGTAAAAGAGTACTGCAGAAAGTATTTTCTATTTTCTATTTTTATTAAAAAAATAACTTGTAATTGTGAACATGATTTATGAGGATAGATTCAAAAATACAAATCAACGCTTATTCGTAAAGCCACCGATTTTAGAGTGTTTATAAATTAAAAAAAAGAAACACGGACGTATCGAATTTGTAATTGATCTATTTTTAATAAGTCGCACAACTGTTTTTATAATTATAGCACTAATTAGATAATAACGCTTTGAATAACGCTTGTAATTAACATCAATCAGAATGATTAACTATTAATTTTATAATAGAGGAGAAAATAGAACAGAGGGAATGATTTTGTTTGGTTTTTGTAGCAGATTTTTTTCTTTTTCTAATTTAACATAAAACGATCTCGAAAAATTCGGTTTACATTTACAGTTTCATAATCGTTCAGTTTTATTACAATCTATAATAATGACTCAGTAGTTTTAGTCGTGTATGTGACTCAAAGTAATAAAATATTGTTCTAAATTTAGCGAAATTTCAATTCTCTCTAGTAGACAAGGAGAAAAAAAAACAGAGTTTATACAAAGAGTTTCACCGAAAGTAACTCAATAAAAAGTTTCTTAAAAATAAAATTTATCGATTGGAGAGTGCCAATTTTTTAAAATAAAGCTTGAGTAACCAAAATTTGATGATGTATTTTATTTTGAAAATTGGTTGGAAATCAACTATAATTCCAGTTAAACATGAAAATATTATGACAACTATTAAAAAGTACATTATTTTAGCTGGATAAATTTTAAATTTGAAATTGCAGCTGCTATAGTTTCAAAGACATAAATTTTTCAGTTGAACACTACAAAACTGTAAAATTCACAAATGAATCAAAACGTTTGAAGAGTTTGTTTTGATCTCTTAAATAAACCATTTTTGGTGAAACAATCTCTTTATATTTCAGGAAATCATGTAACTGGTATCAGATTCATTAATCTAAATTATCAGTAACAAAAATGTATTCTTATTACAATAAAAATCGGCATTTACAAAAAGAAAAATAAGGTGAAATAAACTTGAACTTGAGCTGAATTTCTCACTTTTCACATTATACAAAATCAGAATTTGTTATTTAAAATAGATCGTGTGGCCGTGTTGAAATAAAAATATTAAAAAGAATAACAACAAATAAAATTTTACGACTTCCCACTAATTTAAATTCGAATTATTTTCGATGGATATAAATTTTTGTCCAATGATGTAATCTCGCATTTAGCACACACGAACAAATCGAGATTTTTGGGGGGAAAGTTTCACGAAAAAAATTCAAACATTAACGTTGTTGTTATTAGAGAAAGTTGCTGAATCGATTGTGGGGTAGTCAAAATCAACAAAATTAAATTTTATTCTAGAGGGAAACCTTGAAGTCTTCCATCTGTTCAGTAAAACCAACAATAACAAAACTATAAATTTATTTCTATAAAGCGCTCTAGTTTTCGCTTTTAATTTTCGTATTACTGAAAATCATCGCAATTTCCTGTAGAATTTCGGCTATAGTAGAGTTGTATAAAGATCAATACAAGTAGGTCGTTGGTTTTTTCAAATTTAATTTGAGTTCTTTGACTTGTTGTGATTAAGTAGAAATAGCAAGAGTTGGCAACCGGCTTGAATAAATTTGTGCTCTTAGCTGCTTAACAAATTTCTAAATCTACCATAAATGGCCAGTATTTCAAACAACATTTACATTAAACAATAATTTAATTCAAATTCAAATCAATTAAAATACAATAGAAGAATCGCGATGAAATTATGCAATATTAGAAAAAAATATAAAAAATCCCCCATAATCGTTTAACATTCATCGCATCGATAAATTGTTAAAAGAGCAAGTGCCAAAATTTTTTTCCTAGATTGGGCAGAAGAATTGTAATTTTGGAGCATTTTCAACTCTTTCACCCTGCAATTAAACTTATCCTCGTTATGATTTTCGTACAAAAATGGGTCGCAACCAAATAACCACCAATTTTGGTAGTAGTCGCGTTAATTCTTAATTATTAGAGAAAAAATTACTCAATTACCTGCCAGAAATTCTTGGAGGTTTCCTCTTAATTTTGATTAATTTTCAATTGGAAATACGAGAATACGAGTCGTATAATGCACAATTTTAAATAGAACGAATCGATATACACACAACATCAACGTTTCGGAGCTAAATGTGAAATGCGGCTATGTTTGGCTCTCTGATTGTGAGTGAAACTATTATTGCGACTGAGAGAGGAAAAAACCAGACTGCTAGTCTTCAATACTGATTGTTCTCGATGATAATCGCAGAGATTACCGCACATTTCACATAAATAAACAGTAATGAATTATTAAAAGAACAGGTAGGAACCGTAGCGAATTCCCGTACTAACGGAAGATTTTTTGTTCCATGATTCTTTTTGAGAAATACCACAAATTTCTTGGAAATAAAGAAAGCTGGATAATTTTCGATTTGGTCTTTCTAAATTTGCAGTTTTCCGGACAACCGATAGTGTAAACAAAATATAAAATCTTAACCGAAATTCTATGTTTATATTGAAATAAATAATAAATATAGAAACCGAAATAGAGGAACTATAAAATAGGCCATTTTCTATAATACATGGAAAACATGTGGAAATTTTACTATTACGTTAATTTTATCAAAAAAATTAACCGCAATGATGCCATAAACAATTCAATTTCCGACTTTATTTCTTCATAATTTAGTTTTTTATTGGCGTGATTAATTAACTTGTTTTATAATCAGTCTTATCATCAAACATGAAAATAAACAAATAGAAAAATCCTCTTATTGTCTTGTTGATAATTTTATCACTTTGGTCCTTGGCCAGATTTAATTTTATTATCTATTGAACTATACCAGGTAGAAATGCCAGGGACAACTTTATTTTATTATGTCTGTGCACAATCTAATTTGTATCGTCTATAATTTCTTCTTTTCAACAATAATTATTTATAATTTAATAATTAATTAGAATCATTACGAATACAGTATGATATCATCTATAGTAGAGGTTTAGTTTATCTGTATCATTATCTAAAAATAAATATTGTTGTTGTAAGACGAATTACTAATTGTAAGCCAAAATAGGGTATAATAAAATTTGTCTGTAACTTAAATAAATAGGTATAATGTTTGTTATTTCAGGTTCTTTTGAAACTGAAAGCTGTCTTATCTCTTTAGTCATTATGGTCCACAGATGGTGGAGATTTCAATATGGATAAGCATTGGACGCAATGATCCAAATTATAAGTTGATTGACTAAGGTCGAAAGACAAGAAGACATTGCTCATTGAAGAACACTTTTTTTTGTATGTACACCCTAAACTAATTTATCGTGTTTAAAAATAGAAATGAAGTTTCAATAACAATAATTTAAAACAAAACAGTTATTAATAATCAAAATAAACACCCACTAATATGTAAATTTTGTAATAGAAAAAAACAAAAACAAAACTGTATTTTTACGATTTTAATGTTAACAGGAATGTTGATTGAATTCTAACAAATATTAACATCGTGGGAAGGTCACAATTTTCTCTATTTAGGCACGTTTAACATGATAAGAATTTAGTTTTATCGCATGCTACAAGTAATGAATATAAATATCTAATTAGTTTTTGAATTGAAAATCGCGCTCGTAATTTTAGTAATTTTATTTAAACTTCTAGAAACTTTTCTTGATGTTGGCAATATATTCCAACAATAGTTCAAATGTTACCGGAATAGTTCTAAAGTTGTTGACGTTTCATTTTCAACATAACCTGAGATTATTGTTGTCCTTTAAAAAAAATGGAGAATGCACAAAATTCCGACACTGATGTGATTCAAAAAATCGAAAATGATGGTAAATTGTACAAATATTTTCATTATCACTAATTATTATTTGGTCTTCTAGAGTTTTACCGATTTTTTCTAACACCTAATAATAACACCGCAAAAACAACAATAACAGAAACTCTAACAATGTCTGAACAGATTAAAAAACTCACCGACGGCATCGAATTGATAAGTCGTGAATTACAGAAACAAGTCTTGGAGAAACACGATGATTTATTAAGACAAGGTAATCATGCAACAAAATTAGAAGAGATTTTAAATGTAATGAATGGACATGTTCAGAATTTGTTCGCGAATGCTGAACGTTTAAAGAATCAAATTTCAATACCGTATAATGCTTTAGAGAATTACACAAAAGTATTGGAACGTTTACATCTAGCTAGTCACATATTACGACAAGTTAATCGTATACAACAGTTGAATAAACGTTTAAAAAACACAAATGATCCAGTACAGAAGGCTTCAATTCTTTATGAATTAGAACAATTAATCGTCGACCCGGATTTGAAAGACATCGATATTGTAACAACAGAATTGAGGAATATTCGCGAACAACAACAGAAAGTTGTAAAATTAGCAACAAGTTCATTGAATCAAAGTCTAATCAATGAAAATCCAACACAAATTACAACAGCATTACAGATTTTTATCAATTTGGGTACTGTTAATGAAATGTTACAAAATTCAATCGAATTACGATTGAGCGAATGTCGGGAGAGTTTAAAAATTGCCTTCAATATCAATAATATTACTCAAAATGTTAATAAAAATAATCGCGGACCAGGTCGTGTAAATCTAACATCATCACAAGGTTTCCGTAATCGTATCTGGGTTGAATTGGAACGATCATTCAATGAAGAAATCTATCAACAATGCAAACAAATTAAATTCCTTCAAAATATCGTCAATAATCTAAATTCACACTTTATTAATGTTGATATAGCGTCGAAATTTTGGTCAGAATTAGGCGCTGTTATTAGTGATGAAATCAAGAATACTTCACCGGCGATTCGGCAAATGTTAGACGAAGATTATCCGAAATTGTTGAAATGTTATTATGAGATGTACGGGCGTTTAAAATACGATAAATTCCAATTTGAGTAAGTTGTTTTGTGTTGAAGAATTTGCTATTAATTTGAGTTTTAGTCGCCAGATTTTAGAAGACTGTGAAAATTCGTATCTATCTACATCGTTTACGAGACTATTAGAACCAATACAGGCAATGTTTGGTGGCGAAAATGAAATACCAACACATGATCAAATTGATAGTCTTGTGCGAATTATAACGAAGTAATTATCGTCAAATTTCTACAATTTTTCATTAAATTTTAACGGTGTTGTAGTGAATTGAGTGTGGCTTTAATTGAGACGACTTTAATTGAGAAAATCTGCAAGAATGTTGCTAAAACTATAAAAATGTTTGTTGTCAAAACCGAACAACAATTGGAAACTGGCCCAGAATCCGTTCAAGTTATTGGCGGTAGCATAAATTCAAGCCAACAGAAAAATCAACAATATGCGAATTGTTTAAATTATTTACAAATACAAATACAACGGATTCTAACAAATATGAATAACACACTACCGTCAACTAGTTTGGAAATTATTAATGAAAGTTTAGGAGTTTTGGAGAATTTAATCGGTGCAATCATACAACCACTTATTGGTAATTTAGGGTAATTTAAACAAGAAATATTGTAATTTAATTGTTTTTTAGAATCGATTAATTCGACAATTGAAACGATTATCGTAACAATCCATCTAGAGAGTGATTGGAATAAATTGAGCATCCCTATAAATAAAACAAATCTCCCTTGTAGTCCCTATATGAGGGAATTAACTCAATTTATCAACCGTGTCTACCACACGTATTTAACAAATTTCGACCACAAACAAATCTTGTTATCAAAGTAAATCGATTATAGCCCAAATTGATTCAAATTGAATTCGTTGTGTTGTAGATGCAGTGAGATTGTTGTCCGTTGTATTGAATTATTGATCCGTCATTCGGCATTATTACGTCCAATGTCTCCCAGTGGCCGTTCACGTCTCCATTCCGACTACCAACATTTAGAGACTGTTTTGAAAGTAATTTGTCCGCATTTAACGAATCTGGGACGACCCTATCGACAATTAAAATCAATGGCATCGTTATTAATTCTACAACCGGATGAAATTGTTGCTAATTACGTTATAGAAAGTTCAATACCACCCAGTTTAATTCTGTTATTGTTATTTTCATTTGCTACAAGTAATGAATTGGCTAGTCCACACCAAAATACCGGTTGGTCTTTAGCAAAATTATCGAATTGGTTCGATCAACACCAATCCGAATTGGAACGTTTAGATTTAATCGCTGGTGCATTACAACGTTATGAAACTATAATAAGACAGAAGAATTCAACAAATTATGATCCTATTTACCCGATTATGTCGCAGTTTTTAGAGAATGCTGTTAAAAATTTGAAATAATAAAGTTCGTCTATTGAAATTTCGCGCTTTATTTCGTCGATATTGCCCTCTATTGGATATTGTTGGAAATTATTAGTAGAGATGGCGCTGTTGTAGTCATGCGTATTATAATTTCTTTATTTTTGGCAAATACTCAAACATACGTGATTATCAATTTCTTATAAGTAAAACGAAGATAGCTAGTTGGTAACTATGTCGTTGCTTGTATCAACAAAATTTATTTAATATTGAAAAACGCCGGACATCAGGTGAAGATCTTCAACAACTGTGAAAGGCAGGAGGAAGGAAGGAAGAACATCGTGGTAAGAGGAGTTTAACATCAGCCTAACCGGCCCTTTTAACATCATGGCTGAAGCTGAACAACAACAACAGGCAGCAGAACCGCCGAAAACTATCAAACAAAAAGAAGTAATCGGTAAGTTTAACGAAAATTCACTTATTTTATGGGGGAGTGTTTTCAATGGGAAACGTGCATGCAAAACAAACGCCAAGCGGCATGGCGGCGGTGTCCATTTTGCCCAATCCAACCACATGGTCGCGGTTTTATCAATAAATCAATGATTCTTATTTTAAATTCAATGAAATTAATTAAAAAATGTCGAGAAATTCATGAAAAGTCAATATGAATATCTGGAAATTATAGAAAATTGACAATTGTGGTTTTTTTGTTTGGTTGCATTTGGCCGCCATTTAAGAAATGCGACGCTATTGTGTTATTGTTTTCAGAATCAAACAATTGAAAACGATAATGAGATCTCAATATTTCGATAATTTCCTTAATTGAATTACAAAATTTTGATTAGAAATTAGACACAATGATTTATAATTTGCCATTTGTAGGCTGCGTCATTTTTATTTTTAGCTAATTTTTCATAATTTCCTAGTAAATTCATTTCAATTCAATTTATTACATTACATTGCATTTATTGAATCAAATTTATATCTAAAACTATTGAAATTCGTTGGTTGTGATAAGATTTTTGTGTTTTTTTTTTGCAGCCAGTAAAGTTACTGGAACGGTGAAATGGTTCAATGTCAAAAGTGGATACGGTTTTATCAATCGCAATGATACAAAAGAGGATGTTTTCGTACATCAAGTAAGTTTGTCTTATCAGTATTGATGATAATTTTTAAGAAAGGTCAGAATTGTTTGAAATTTTCAACAAATTGCTATTGCACACTCCATTAGATCCGTCTCTGTATTATCCCCGAAGAGATGATTGAGTCATTGGTGTGCTAGATAAGAATAACTCCAAAATTTGACTGTTGTTGGTATCTTTTGTAAATTTACATTAAAATAAACCTAGTCAAGTAATGGGGAACATTATAAATTTTCTTTTCTTTTATAAGTTCCTTTTGTAATTGTAATTTTTTTGCAGTCGGCTATCACCAAAAACAACCCGAAGAAAGCCGTCCGTTCCGTTGGTGATGGTGAAATTGTTGAATTTAGTGTCGTAATAGGTGAGAAAGGCAATGAAGCTGCCAATGTGACCGGCCCTAATGGTGAACCAGTACGTGGATCCCCTTATGCTGCTGATCGTCATCGCGACTATTATCGCATTTGGTATTATACACGTAGTGGACGTGGTGGCCGTGGTGGTGGTAGGCCACGTGGTGGCAGTGGCCCTCGTCGCCCGCCTCGTGACAGTCAAAGTGAAGGCGAAGGTGGTAAAGATGGTGGTACTACTTCGGGTGGTGAAGGTGGCGGCAATGGTGGACCACCACGACGTTATCGTTTAAGACGTGGTCGTGGTGGATACAGTGGTGGTGGTTATTATAGAGGTGGTGGACCATATCGTGGTGGTGGCGGTGGTGGTGGTGGACCACCAGGTGTTGATCAAGATCAAAATGGTGATGCACCAAGGGGCCGTGGACCCCCAAGAAGATATTATCCCAGGTAAATTGATATTCTATTTATATTGTTTCTGCTGCGCAATACAATATTGTTTCTAATTTTTGTAAGGTCATTTTACAGGAATTATCGCGGCGGAAGAGGTGGAGGTAGACGACCACGTTCTCAAGACAGCCAGGGCCAGGCTGGAGATCAGGGTGGTCAAGATGGAGGACCACGTGGACAACGTTCACGGTATCGTAGACGCGGTCAACCTCGTCCACGTAACTCTCAATCCGATTCTGGAAACAACTACAACAAGGTAATTAATTAAAAAAAGGTAATTACATTTTTTTCTGTCATCACTTTTTTCTTTGTTTGATTTATTGTGATATAGACTTATTGTTAGACATGTATTAGTTATAATTTTCAATTATTACTTGTAGTAATTTTAAATAGGATTGGTTTTGGTTCTTTTATATGTTTGCACATATTAAAGCTCATATTTTTATTTCGGTATTGCCATTATTTATTTTAATTTTTGCACTTTTCTATCACCACCTGTATTTTCTTTTTTTTATTTTTTAGCCTTCAGAAGTAACTGAACCGGTCAAGACCGAAGTAAGTAACTGTTGTCTGTTCTTCATTATTGAGTTCGTATTGTTCAATAATCATTCTCTAACACCATCATCATTGTGTTATGTATTTTCTAATATTCTTCTATTATCGCATGTCTTTCTTATGTTATTGGAATTAATTTTTTTTTTTTTTAATTGTATAAAACAACGGTGTCTCTTTTCATTTCAGGAGAGTCAGCCAGTGCAGAATACTACAACTGAAAGCACGGCTTAAGCGTCGTTTAATCGTGCTCAAGTCCACCCTTTTTACTTTAATTCATCATAAATATTTAATAACAACCTAGCGCGTGAATTTCTCTAGCAGACAAGACATTTCATTACGGTTAATTGTTTTGGTTTTTTTTTCTAATGAGATGATTTATTTATTTATTTTTTTGTTATGTAAATGATATAATTCCTTCATGTTCTATCATGTTCCTTTTGCCAAATGTGTGTATTGTAAAAAGTTTGGCGCTGATATTTTCAAAATGGTTAATCAACACATTTTTGATACTTTTTATATATAATATATTTCTCAATTGATGTTTATATTTAGATGAAAAATGGAGAAAAAAAAATGTATTTTACACTCTAATATTAAAATTAACCTGCTTGAAAACACGGCGACAAACTTATTAATTTTCTACTATTGTATTTAAATTTTGTAACGTTTATGAAATGTCTTAAAAAGACCTTATGTCTTACTGCTACTGCAAGTGATTATTTCCTTAATAACATTTAAATTTAAAAAAATACACCTTTAAAAAATACACAATCTTCATCTCTGTCTTATTGAAAAAAAAATGCAACATTGGGATGAAGGTTGTGACCAAAAAAATAAATAAATAAACAAACAAACATGCAACACCTAACTCAGTCTTTTTCTTTAAATGTGTTACAAACAAAAGAAAAAGACAGTTACAAAGCAAAAACAAATAAAAAATTACATCAAAAAAGTACAAAAAAATTCGTAAAATTTGAATGAAGAACGATTTATTTCTCTGAGATTTTACTTTGCACAGTTTCACAAATCTGAAAAAAAAATTGATCATAGTACATATTTTTTCGGGGGATTACTGGATTTTGCAAATGTGAAATTTCATTTATATTTCTTGGTTAATAAACGATCATTATTGGTATATGGGTGCTAGTCATGTGAGTGCTGAATAATTCGGTTTTTTTTTTTTTTTCCTATAATTCGCATTTGAAATGCGAATTTGATAGCCTTTTTTTTAATTTCTATTTTCATATTAATTATCTACTGTTTCACGAACGATCTTTATGTAATATTAGTTCTGTCTGAAACAGATGTAATTGTAAAAAAAAGCAGGGGGAAATAAATGTTGTTCTTTTGAATATATCCCAATTTCTTTATCCTGAAAATTACAAGCTCCTAGTTGGATTCAATTTAGGCAACTATATATACCTTGTGGTTAAAAAAATGTGATTATAGTAAGCAGTTTTCCAATTTCGCTAAATTGTAATTGTCATTTTAAATAGGGTGATTTATTTTATGACCAGAACAATTGAGTCGATTTTTCGCTGAATCAATTATGTCTTTAATTATAGTATTTACGTGATTCACTGTTTGAAGCAATTATCGGTTGGCGGTATTGTAAATATTATTGTTAGTGTCGTGTAAGAAAATCGAAAGATTTATTATTAGAGTTTTTCCTCATATTGTGCTCTCTTTGTAAATCCTATTTGGAATCTTAGTCTGTCCAAGAGATGTTTGACATCAATCAAGTCCTGATGTTAGTGGTGATTGTGGGCCACTAATGGTCGATTACGCATCATTTCCACCCTTTACAAGCCGGTTTTTTTTTTTTTCGTTGTCATCGCCGTCTTTACAGATATGCGCCCACGCACTCTGGAACGTCCCATCATTTGTCGCCAACATCAGCATCTATCTATACGCGCCACCTGTAGCAGTCGCCGCGGCGCCGCGTCTCAACGCCAGTCGACGCGCGAACATTGTCGCGATTGTATTTTGTGTTGTACAAACGAGAGAATATAGTATCGTCGTCAATTTAAACGCGCTCTCCTCTCAATTAAATAATAACATTATTAATAATCACAATAACAACAACAACACAACCGTTATTCTTATCAAATCTTTCCACTATTATCAGTAAATTATTGTGTTTGTGTGCATGTGTTATATAATTTTTTTCTCTTCTATTTGCGAAAATTGTCTTTGGTGTTTTTTAGTGACATGTAAATTGAACGGGTGGCGCGTGGCCTCCGCTTCAGGATCTCCTCCAGCCTCTCAAACACACACACAAAAAAAGAGGAAAAAGGTCAGTCCACTTTTAATTTAAATTTATTGATAACATTCTGTAATGTTCTAATGTTGATAGCGAAATATCTTAATTGTTTATAAAGTTTTAAATGTGCGTGGAGTGTTTGTAAATTTGTTATTAATGAACGGCCATGAGACTGTATTTAAACATACAGGGGAAATACTGAAATTAATTACATTTAATTAATGTTGAAGAAAATTGTAATCGTCTTACGATTGCAGAAAATTCGATTTTTTACGACATAAATTACTAATTATTAAAGACAAACAATAATTAACTCATATTATGGTTATAAAGTGATTCATTCGCTTGATTGGAGCGTTATATAAGTTTTATATTGAAAAAGAACTATGGATATCGGTTTGGAATTTAGTGAAAGTGACGAATTTCGTTTTTGATACACAAAAAAAATCAGATTCGTTAATTATTTCACCACAAACAGTTTACATTTTAAATATGTATACATATATTTTGAATACGCTTTCAAGGTAAATTCTTAATTATCAAGAAAACTACTATTTATTTATTATAATTATTTTCTATTATTAGAACATATTCAAATAGATAACAAGCAACAATATTCAATTATGATACTTTGACTATTATTATAATGAAAGATAAAAAAGACTATTGCGAATTTCGATTGGCAAAATTACGTTACAAACTAGAAAAAAATGTAATAATAGACGGTGAGAAAATTCACATTAATTTTTTGCGGTAAAAATAAGAGGCATTTGTTGTTGATCTTGAATTTTCAAATATTAACTTACACGATTTCTGATCGAATCGAAATCCTTCACCTTGGACGACGACGAAGAAGGATAATTGGCCAATTTATTGCATTTTCATTGCTTGAATTTATTATTAATTATTATCATCGGGACTTATCAGATATAGTTGAAAATTAGAAAGGAGAGGGAGTATAGAGGAATAGCTTTCAAGCTAAAATGGCCACGTTATTAATAATAAAACTGATAAAATTGTCTATTTAAATAATTATTTATTGAATATATATGTTATCATAAATATTGTAATTTAGTAACAATATTTTACAGATAATATATTATACTCTTAGTTATTGTAGTTGTGTAGAAAACACGTTTATTTTTCCAAAAAAAAAAAACAAAACAATTAGCGTTTAATTCTTCATATCAATGGAGCTTAATTAAAAAATTCTACCTAGAATATTGATTGAACTGTCAACACATTTTACAACATAAAAATTAATTGTTTTACAGCTGTTTTCTCTAATTACCATCAATGCTGGTGTTAAGGTTAATGTTTTTTTTTTTCGAATGAAAAACGGGAAAACAGACTGATACTTATCGAATAAAAATTGATAGGAGAAAAACATACCTGTTCAAATGGAAATTACTTATTGTTAGAGTTTACGTCAATAGAAAACACTGAACTTTTTTCTCTAGAAAATCTATTCGGTTTATTTTAGAAAAAGACCCAAACCTGATTTAGATATGCACATGTAAAACAATTCGTCCGATTAACAATTTAATAAAATTCCCAACGGATTGATATAAACACATTATTTTAGTGGGTTTATTATTGTTAGTTGAAAGTATTCAAGTGGAAATTGATTTTGTTTATTCGGTCTTTTGAAATTGGATTATACGGGAATAAATACAGTGGATCGAAAACGTTTCATTTAGAACAAAACGTTTTGTGTGGGCTGGTCATTCTTTCAACGATTATGAAAAAATTCGAACTGCTTTCAACAGAAATATTTCGAAAAACTTTAACCTTAGGTCTTTTGTTTTCAAGTTGACGAGGTTTCAGTGGAAATTGTCGAATTCAATGCAGATTGTACGAACATAAATAGAGACACAATTTTTTTGTTATTTTTAAATTTAGCGTTGAAACAATTGTATTTTTCCTTTGAAAATTTTAAACTTGCTGCTTTTTTTCTTGCAAAAATATTTCAGGTTTAGATGTCGGCTTTTAAACATTATTAATTTTTGTCTTTTGTACGTGTATTTCACATTTTGTAAAGACAACATTACACTGAATTATTTATCGTTAATCCAATATTTATTTAATATATTAACAGTTTAATAGAGTGTAACTGTTGCCAAGCGTTGTTCGGTCGATTTCAAATTTAACAAAAATTTACTAGCTAATAGGTTGGAGGTTTTTTTTTTTATTTTTCTTCCAAATCGACGCAATTTTTACTGCATTATTGATTTTGTAGCCTGCTTATAACACGCTTGTTTCAATTTTATGAATAAATCACCCCACTAACTTAACAGCAAATCGCTGAATCAGCCTTATATTTGCCAAAAATCAAACTATACGCTTACTAATCACTAGAATATTGTTTAAATAAATTGTAATTAAGGTATACATGTGGGATCTTTTGCCATTTTAATCAATTTTGACGTGGAAAAATCACAGTTTCGAATTTGTTTAAGAATTAATTAAAGAGAGTAGTTGTGAATGATATGGCGCGAGGAAAGACGAGATGAAGTAAGGAGAACGAAATCACTTGTGTGTTTGTGTGAGTGTGAGTGTGAGTTAAAGAACTGTGGTGAGCTTCTGAAAACCTACGAATTTTCTCAAATAATATCGAAATTCGATTCTTTAGAATTCAGTCATCTCGATCCGCATCTCTATTGTCAGTACGTGTTTAATAATGGAAATTTACATTGAGGAAATCATATGATCCTATTTTATTGTGCTTTATTAAAAATAGAGATAAAACAATAATTGTTTACATTATTATAAAATTTTACTATACAAGACACAGACGTTTAATAATTAAACTCAGCATAAAATTCTCTTATTGATTCGGCTACTAAAAATAAAGTTAACATTAATACAAACATTGTACTTTTATCAATAAACTGATGTTCTAAATTTAAATGGAACTTTTCGATTATTATTACTACCACGAGAAAACGAGATGGATAACTGGGAATTCAATACAACTTTGGAAAAGTTAATTTAAAGTTACACAAACAATGAAATATTCAGATAAACACAGGAAGAAAAGGTGCTCAACAGTGAGGTGAGTCTGATTTTTAGCCCATATAGCACAAGGAAAGGTTGTTAAAAGTTCCAAATTGGCTTCTGACAAATATACCAAACAATAGTGTTGTTATTATGGAAATGATCAATGTACAGAACGAACTTTGTTGCACTAAGAAGTTGTCAATTGTGGTTGATATAATGAGACGTTCAAAAAAAAATTGTAACAAAATCTGGATTTATTTTGGAAAATACAAATTTTTTAAACTAAACAACTAAATAGTTTAATATTTATGTATATCGCCCAATTTAAACCAAGCAAGTTAGACAAACAGAAGAGACAATTAGAAGGCTGGTTGAATCTATTTATTCAATGATAACAATTTCAACATTAGCAAAGTCGGGCGACTTTTAGTGAATTTTCCATGGTCTTTTGAAAACAGCAAAAAAACCGATTCACTCTTCTAGATTAAGTGGAAATATCGTTTCCACCTTAAAATCTTTGCGCAACTCTCATAATGGATTACGGGCATAAAGTTTTTTTTTTCAATTAAAATGAAAATATAGTGGAACATGAAGAGCCACTCTTAAGTAGTAAAAGTGGAATAAAGTCCGTATTTTATTTAAATTTATTATCAACAATTTTTTGTTTGATTTACGAATTTGATTGCTTGCAGATTATCAACATATTATCCACTGACAATAATTGATTGATTGAATTGTTTATTTAATAGGATTGAATTATCCATAGGCGAAATTAATTAACTTTGTCGATGTAGAGTCGATTCAAATTAACAAAAACGCGAAAAACTAACGTAATTATAATTTTTTTGGCCTTTTTCTTTTTCATTCTGCTTTCAGGATGAGAAAGCTATTTTGTTTAGGAAATACGTTAACGTACTAGTTTTATTCCATTGACATTTCAGTAGTTAATAATAAAAATTACTGTAAAAAGGAAAATCATCTGCAACTGACAAGATATATATGAAAGGAATTTTTGAATTTCTATACTATTGTGGTGTTTTTCAAGATCGGATTAATGTTTGAAAAAAGCTACAATTGAAAGTTAGATGTGAAAATGGTGGATGCGCCGGGATAATTTTCTAACAATATTTAACAAAGATTCTTAAAGAATTTGTAAAAAAGGTAGACCTAAGTAAATAGGAAACCGAATGTCCGTTTGTAAAATTGGAGAGGATTTTGCACTCATTCATCATCCAGTTTCAATTGGATTCACTACGAAATGTCCTCTCTATCCATCGATTCAGCTTATAGAAATATAAACAAATACGGTTTCTTTTTAAAACAGAAAACATTAAACGTTGATGGAAAATTAATTAATCTTCCAACTTTAAGTAGGTTTAATTATCGGATAAATTGATAGTTATTAATTATCAAATATCTGATGTTTATCGGTTTTATCTATTATCAAACAAATTTGGATAATAATTTTTAGTTTTTGTAGTTGTTGTTAAATACTATTGATGATGACTTTAGCAATTATCAATAATGATGGTAAATTATAGTAAAGCTGTTGTGATTAGGAAGCTTTTGTATCGTGAATTGATAATTAAAGTGCCTCTAATGAATCCGTTTAGTAGACCCAATAATTGATCGAATTTTTTCTCAACTAAAAAACAACTCCAATCGCATCTTTTGCATTGTCGAGAATAATTCGAGTGAAAATAGGAAAGTCTTAGAACTTAATTTTCGTATTAAAACTTCGATTACAGTTGTGAATAAAAGAAGAAAAAACGACTAAGCTCTCTAAGTTTCCTGTACTTAGTAATCCTCCCTCTTTCTCTCTATAACGATACATTTTGAATAGGCTTTTATAGTAGATGATAACGTTTGTGAACAACATCATTATATTAGAAAATGCCGCCGTTGTTGGTTTTTGAATAATTTCAAGAGCTTTTCTATTGCTGTCAAATTTAGTGTTGGAAATTCTCTATTCACCTGTATTTAATTCGTATCAGCAATTGCGTATTAAAGGGAAATATTTGAATAAAATTGATAACAACCTTTGAATATTCGATATAAATTAACTACAGAACTGATGTTTAATCTACGGCTTTACATACTGGAAAAAACATTATCTTTGAGGGTAAATTTTAAACAATTGACTCATCTAAATTTGATAAAGGTCTGCATCTATTTCATTATCCCTTATCTGATATACTAGCAGTCGGTTCTAGGACTACAACCCCTATTGTAACCATTTTAGTATAATGGAGTGGTGAAGGATGCATATATAGGGATGGTAAAGAAAGTCTTTGAACATGTTGACATGAAATCCCGTGTAAAACTTTTGAAATTTATAGCGAGAGTCAAATGTGTCAATTTCTTGAATGCAAATAAGTCAAAGTAAAAGAACATCTTTATTTCAAAAGATATTCGACAATCGAAAATAAAACTAATCCATAATTTTAAAATACAATCGGTAGAGAGTAATTCAAACAAACATTAATAAACTGGTTATATTGAGCAGTTTTATATGAAATTGCTGCAAGTTTTCAATGCAAACGTCCCCGTAGGGAATTGAAAACCTGTAAAGTTCGTTAAATAACAGAAGTTTTATTTGAAATATTGATCAAATTTTTAATCGTGTACAAAATCCTTCACCTGATGTTTTAATGTCAAAGAAATGAATAATAAGTCGAATAATTTGAAGATTAGATAGTTGGTCTACGAAATGAATGATAAATCGGTTTTCAAAAGAAATTTAATTAAAAGTAGATGAAACTTTGTTTCTTTGCTTTGCCTCAAAGTTAGTTAGCAAAAGTTCCAATATTGGTTTATTTCTTCGGAAAAACGGTATGAAATTGGAGAGATTGGAACGAATTACCTTAATCTTGACAAAGATTAAGTTGCCTATCTAATTTGATATACCAACAAGAAAAAAAACAATGTTCTAAATATTTATGCAGAGTTTGATTGTAAAAATGGTGAATGCGCCAGGTTAATTTAATTCTAATGTACCATATGGCAACAAATATTTTAAAGTGAATTGTGTGATTTGAATACGAAATGGCCAGTAAGCTGATTACCAAAAAGAAAAAAAAATCATAAAGCTTTTATTTTTTGTGTACAAACAGAATTTGATACAATTCGAGAAAGTCTGCAATATTTTATAAATACGGTTCCATTATTGTTAACAATCGCAAAAAACGTTGCATAAATCCCATGATTAAGTCAATTATAATTAAAACGATTCGATTACTAATTAGTATTAATTAATGGCTTAGAAATAATGTCCTTGTAAATGTAGAAAATTCACGAATAGATTTTAATCCCTATTGATCTTCCATGGACTTTATAAGATTAAGCTTTTAGAGGTTTAAATAATTTTAGAGGAAATATCAATTTCTATATAAAGAAATTTGCATTGTAACTAATATACGAAAAGGTAAAACAGAGAAAAAATCGATTGTATTGAATCGATTTAATTCAAAAGTCTTGAGTTTTGTGTTTCATTTGCTGTGTACGGATTGTCTCTTTTGTTTGCTTGGTGTCTTCCATGGTCTATTCCAGGAATTTAAAATTAGTCACAACAAACAGCGACTGTTTATTTTTACACTTCGTTGGATTTTTCATTAATTATCTCGCAAATGTGACAAAATAAAATAAAAAACTATATAAACAAGATTAATGCAAAAATTAAAATAAATTTTTAATGACTGTAGTTGATTTTTTAAAATATTTATTCAAAGATTTGTATTATTTTTAAATTTTATCACCCTTAGCATTCTGCGTTGGAATAAACAATAAAAGCGAAAAAATGCAACCAAAGTTTATTCCAATCTAAATCACATACATTGTTTTTTGATAATTTTTTTCTCAATATAAACAGACCGATTTTGTTTAAACATTTTAGTAGTTATTCGATTACTGTAAAAAATTATGTCAATCCAATCTCTACTTCCAGTCTCCATTTAAGTAATCTCTGAAAGTTCCCCATTCTCTTTAGCCATTTCGTTTGTAAACTTCGTTGAATTCATGAAACTTAATAATTTAGAAATTTTAAAGTCGGCTGACTTTGAGGTAGAAACGAGCAAAGAAAAAACAAAATCTCATTCAGTTTTAATTGATTTCTTTCTGTCGCATATATCAAAAGATCAAGTAGAACAATTTCCGAGCGCTTAATTCATTGCCAGTTGAATATCTCGTCTAAATTCTACACACAAAAATCAATAAAAATTAAAAGTCCTTTGTTACGTAACGACAATCATTATTGAATAATAATTCGAATCCAGGTTGATAAATTCGACGTTATCCTCGACGATTTTCTATACAAGGACATTGTTTCTAGGTCGTTAACTAATGATAATTAATAATCGAATCGTTTTAATGAAAATTTAAATAATTCTGCAATTTTCTATTGTTCGTTTAGATTGTCAATAGTCATGAAACTATATTTATAAATTATCGCAGACTTTTTCAAATTGTAACAATGTCGGTTTCAAAGTTGGCGTACACAAAAAATGAAAGCTTGATGAATTTTTGGTTTGCCCACTAATCAGTTTAGTTACTCATTTCGTATTCAAATCGTACACTTTACCACAAAAAACTTTTTATTGTAGCGCAACTATTGGATCATCCCGGCGCATCCACCATTTTTACATTAAAAACATTTAAATTTTAAAAATATAACAATTATTTAAAATATAGTTCGTTCGAAAAAGTAACGTTTCTGTTTATACAAATTCAACTAATAATACAGAAAAATAGACAGTAATTTCTCAATTTTCACCTTTTATGGTATTAAAATCGTTGATAAATTCGAGGTAGAGCAAGTAATCAGAGCCCTATCAAATTTTGATAGAATTTCGCCTCAAATTGCTCGATTTATTATTCATTTCGTCGACATTAAAACATCAGGTGAAGGATTTTGCACATGATTAAAAGTTTGATCAATATTTCAAATAAAATTTTAGTATTTAACGAGCTGTAGAAAGTTTTCAATTCCCTACTTGTAACAATTTCATATTAAACTGTTCGATCTAACGAGTTCATTTATTTTTATTTGGATTACTTTTTACTGATTGTTAGAATTCGAATTAAAAATCAGTTTTATTTTTTATTCACTTTTACTTATTTGCATTCAAGAAATTGTACATACATTTGACTCTCGGTATAAATGTCAAAAGTTTTACCCGGCACTTCATGTCAACATGTTTAAACACTTACTCTTCCACCCCTATAGATGCATCATTCACCACTCCATTATGCTAAAATGGTTAAAATAGGGGTTGTAGTAAGTTTGTCCTAGAACTGGCTGCTATTATAATAGATAAGGGACAATGAAATACAAACCTTTATCAAATTTAGATGAGTGAATTGTTTAAAATTTACCCTCAAAGATAATGTTTTTTTCCGTATGTAAAGCTGTAGATTAAACATAATTTCTATAGTTAATTTACATCGAATATTCAAAAGTTGTTATCAATTTTATTCAAATATTTCCATTTAATACGCAATTACTGATACGAATTAAATACAGGTGAATAGAGAATTTCCAACACTAAATTTGACAGCAATAGAAAAGCTCTTGAAATTATTCAAAAACCAACAGCGGCGGCATTTTCTAATATAATGATGTTGTTCACAAACGTTATCATCTGCTATAAAAGCCTATTCAAAATGTATCGTTATAGAGAGAAAGAGGGAGGATTACTAAGTACAGGAAACTTAGAGAGCTTAGTCGTTTTTTCTTCTTTTATTCACAACTGTAATCGAAGTTTTAATACGAAAATTAAGTTCTAAGACTTTCCTATTTTCAATCGAATTATTCTCGACAACAATGCAAAAGATGCGATTGGAGTTGTTTTTTAGTTGAGAAAAAATTCGATCAATTATTGGGTCTACTAAACGGATTCATTAGAGGCACTTTAATTATCAGTTCACGACATAAAAGCTCCATAATCACAACAGCTTTACTATGGCTTACCATCATTATTGATAATTACTGAAGCTATCATCAGTAGTATCAACAACAACAACTACAAAGACTAAAAGTTATTATCAAAACTTGATTGATTATAGATAAAACCGATAATCTGTTGTTATTGTAAGAACAAATCGTAGTTGTTTATTTTTCTATAAGCTGAATCGCTGGATAGAGGGGATATTTCTTAGTAAATCCAACTGAAACTAGAAATAAATAAAAGATTGTCGATGATGGATGAGTATGAAATCCTCTCCGGTATCAAAGGTCTTATGACATCATTATTATCTAGAATACTGACTTTATGATAGCTTTACATTATTCTTTATTTCCAATTTCTATTTTGTTGTTAGTCTTTTTTATAAACAACAAGACAAAAATAAATAATGACAACAGAACAGATAACTCGTAGACAACTTGGAGGAATAAAAATTCTTAGAAATAAATGAAAATTTTTAGAATGCTAGTCGAATTTATCTTATTTTTATTGTCAACTGTCTTCATCGTTCATTATTCAAACGTCGTCTTGTTTTTCATCTTTATAGAAGCGCATAAAAGTATAAAGAAACACAATTTGAAACGTTTCAAATTTGCGATTTTCCTCAAAACCGATTGGACGGTTCTTGATTTTACGTCAAGTCGTAGGTTTATTGTTTTTTTTTTCTTGTTACTCTTAATTAATATAAGAATGATGGTTCGTTCTAAAATGAGACATTTATTTAATAGAAGTAAGACAGATAAATGTATAAACAAAAATAAAAACAGCCGTTTATTATTTCTGTTTTTCTAAATGAAAAATAACAATTTATTATCTAAAAAAATAACAAAATCAATTCTGTTTTAAATAAATTTTATTCAATTGAATTTACAATTTCTCTCTATTGATAGATTTTTATAGTTAATTCCAATAGATGATGGAAAATTTACACTCAAATTGTCCAATAAAACGACGAAAACTTCTATTTTTATAATTCAATATTAATGTAGAAAACGGGCAGCAACATTAATCAATAGATTATGGGGGGTGGGGAAAAACGGATACAAAATGAGACATCATTGAACGCGTTTCAAGAAAATATCCTGTCCCCAGCTTGTTAAATATAATTGCAAAAGTTCTTTTATATCTTCGAGGATGTAACTGAAATTAACTTTCACATGTATACAGAATGTTTTAGCGAGAATTCCTGATATGGGCAATTTTAAAAAAGTGGAATAATCCCAGTTAATCACCCTTTATGATCATTAATTTTGAAACAAAGCCCTAGTGGTGATTGGTAATTGACTAATTACCAACTGTTTAAAATCAGTTTTATCCATGCCATTCAATTAATTCTTTTGGAAATTTACTAATTTAACAAGATTTAATTACTAATTTTCTTTACACACTGTCAATTCTGTTTTGTTGTTTTCTACTGTTCTAGAAATATCGGATAAGAAGCATTATTGGATTTGCATTTGTAAATACGTTGAAATAAATCACCAACAACTAATGAAATTTAAAGAATTAACTGTTTATCTAAATAACAACGATTTGATCTTATAAATTATAATCGGTTTGGTATAATTTTGGTGGATGCGCCAGGTTACCTTTTTCCCTTCCTTTGTTCTACATTATTTGAACAAAGCTATAAATTGTTGACAAACTAACCAAGAGAGTTATAAAAGCATTGAAGATTGTAACTGTTTCATAGATAACACAAAATATTGATTCACCCTCACTTTGTGTGTTATCATTGGAAATCGCTTGAAGTTACTACAATTATTTGCCGTTATACACGAATTCTCTACAGTAATTAAATCTATAGAGGAATATTTTATAGTTATTATCACGTTTTAATTGGAAATTTATTGGTTTTGTTTTGATAAATAAAAAAAAATTGAAAGTGGCCGAATCTAAGAACCGGCCTAATAACTTCCCCGACACATTCCGGACAGTTAATCATGAATTAGAAAAATATATTAAAGACAAGTATCAGAAGTCGACAATTAATGCAAGAGTCCAAGTTTAAAAAAAAAAACTAACTTACTATAAAAATCAAAATCGGGAATCACCACCACTGAAAAATTCAATGAGGAACCAGCACCTCGTCAACCAAAACTCTGTTCACTGATCGGTGATTCCACACACACTTTTCAGTTCAACTTTCTTATAAACTCGATACACGATTCAATTGCGAAATTTTGACAGAACCACAGAACTGTCATTTCAAAAGTTTCGCAATTGAATTTTCTATGGCAACCGATCCCTTTTAGAAGGCGGCAAATTTGAATTGGTTGACTACACTATTTTGCCAATTTTGAGCCCTTTCGATTGGTGATATCAAATTAATATGTTATCTTGAATTTTTTTCAATCAACCCCCTCCCTCTTCCACCCCCGTGGTCCGATTGGCACCAAAAACTAATCAACTCGAGCGGCCACCAAATAGTTTGTGCTGGCCAAATTTGAACTCAATTGGTTTAATCGTTTTTGAGTAATCGTTGGAGAACCGATAGACTCTCTCTCTCACACACACACACGAACGGACATCAAGCTAAAAACTTCAAAAACGTGTTCAGGGGACCTCAAAACGTAAAGATCTGGTGAAATCTCGAATTCGAAATTTTGGTCCGAAACTAATAACTTCCCTACCCTCTGGTCGGGGAAGTTATAAATCTTTACCGTTTGGTATGTTCTCCATCTCTCTGCCTGTGTTTGTGGTGATTAATTGTTAGTTAATTGAATCTATTGATTAATTAAATTATCAGTGGAATAACACGGAAGAATTTCATTCAATTTAAATTGAATATTATTATTACTATTAATAAAACAGTACATATTATTATAAGTTAATTAGTTTACATTAATGTACTTTGTTTCTGTTCCGGTATTAATATAATTTACAATTTCTCTTTGTTCTCCATTTAATAACAATGTTTTGTTTTTTAATTAGAAAATCTATCAGTTTTGATTTGTTTCCAATTTTTATTGAATATGTTAACAATTTACACGTTTTGATTACGAAACACGAATCATTTTCACTATCCTACATGATAATCTTTTACAAATCTAGGACATCTCTAGGAAATCTTCTATCCAGGGTTGCTAAACTAAAAGTATATATGGGAAGTCTTATTATTTGTTCAGCGATTTGAAAAATATCTTAACGATTACAGAAAGATCCCTGGAGATCATTTTACCAAACTTTGAATCTCAGCTCATCGATAAGTTGGTTAAAAGGCGCTTTTTTTAGAAAATGTTGAAAATGAATTAAGTACATCAAGGTTGCTTGCCATTTTTTCTCTACTGCACTCTATAAAAAATACGAAATATTTCTACCCTTTCTACGATAAAACAGAAGAAACGGAAACAAACAATGCTAAGAGAATCTTTGAGTCATTCGGAGTTATTTGACTTCTTTAACTTGTTTTTAATAATCGTGACATAATCAGAAACCAGATAAAATGATCTTTAGCAATCCTAAAACTACTCACCAAATAATAGGATTTGCCAAATAAACTATGCACCCTTGTATGGTGGTTACTTTGTGTGAAACATTCTACATACAACCTATCTAGAGTTTATTATCGGAATTATTACCCACATCGTTTGTGGTTTCTTTATTTTTTATTACCAAAAACAACACAAAACATATAAACAAACCTGGAAAATTTGAAAATAGATCGTTTTGTTGAGATACAAGCACATATTTCTTTCTTTTTCTGTTTCTCTCGGCGTCTCTACTATTTGTATTTTAAACAATTTTCAAAATGGATTTATGGTTAACTAACCAAATATTTACAGAAAATAACGGTTTTGTGTGTAAAAATAAAATGGCATCGACTTGTTTTATTGTCGATTCTTTTATTTATTATTGCAACTAATGGATAAATAGAAATCAAAGGCACAAAAAAATTAAATTCATTTCAAGCGACAAATAAATCCAATAAAGATCGTCTACCGTCCATAAATTCAATTCTTTCTCTTATACCAAATACCTACAACAAAATACACTGTCCGTTATTTAATTTGATAATGTCCAACATGTATCTTTCACATATATAAAGAATCGTGGTAGAACAGAATCGATATGTGTTCTCGTATTTTAGTCAATTCTAATCTAATTTTCTCGTATTCTTTGTTACAGGCAAACAATATGCAGTCTACTCCAATGCTGAGATCGTTCAGTACGGATTCAACACCGAAACGTGATTGGAAACAACGACTCAGTTTACGAGATAATCGACGCCGAGATCCGGTAAGAAACCAGCAATCTTTTCATGCATATTGTAAATGGTTCAATAAAGAATTGAGTAGATGACGTGTTTTTAATTTTTGACCAATTTCGAGAACTGTTCATATCAAAAAAGGCCATCTTTCTCGGTTATTTATTGAAATCACGCACTTTTCTAGAATTTTAATTCACTGATTTCTACCGAGGGAAATTATTTCAATTTACTACCTTGTAATTTCGGCAATAATCAATTTTCTAATTCGACTCTTAACAATTTGTTGTTGACGGTAGAAATTTAATTCGCCAAATAAACATCTTCAAGTTTCTTTACCTGTTTTGTCGGGAATTCTAGCCCGTATTTGGGGGAAATTCGTGTTGAAATACATGAAAATTATTAGTATGTTCCGCTTGGAATTCATTAAATTTCGAATAGAACGTTAGCACGAAATCATGATTCTCATTGATTTTCATATACACAAACCATCAACTTTTAAAATTGTTAATGAATTTGTTTGAGCTTTAATTATATTTTTATAAATTCTCAATTTTCAATAAACAAAGAAGCTTTCATCAGATCGATTTTTGAAATCAATTAATTTTGAAGTTGATATAAATCGCGTTTAAATGTGTTGATTGATGCCGATAATTAGATAAAGTTTCAATTTTCAAGCGCGATTAGAAAATTGTTACTTTTACATTTTAGACTTGTAAACATACTGTTTTCGGTACGTTAATAACACTAATTAAAATGTCAAAGCTGCTATAAGACATTGAGATTCGAGCTGGAAAGTTTCCCAGCCATCTATCACCAACAGTAGATCAGTTCTGAAACAAATAAATCTATCCAGTACAGATGTTTTGAAACTTCTTCTTCGTCCACATAGATAAAATCCAATGTCGTTGACGATAATGTTCGTGTATCTAATCGATTTTGAATATGAACAGAAAAATGTAAAATATGCAGTAAGTTTCATCATAAACTAAAACTAAAATTTATTACTTTATGGTGGAACGTTCTGTTTATTCCGTAATTGAATGGGATCCTTTAGACGTCCATAGAGATTTCAAGACTGGAAACTTAATTCTGAATGATAACAATAGTAACAACAAATCATTTAGAATTTCAATTATCCCTCCATATTATCATTAATTTTATATCTCAGTGATTATTAATTAATGGTAAAATTACAACACGTATTATCTCTACAAATAGAATTGGAAAGTTAATCAAAAAGCTTACACAAAGGGTTGAATAATACTAATAATTCTGAATCGTTGATGATAAAACATCTAATAAAGGCTTCTCTTTTATTTAATTACCCCAAAATCAATAGAATGAATTTAATTTTACATTTACTATTAAATAGGAAAGTAATACATTGAAGCGGATAAGTGGCCGACGTTGGACTAGTCTTAAACAACACCCCCGATCTTGCACGGCCGGTGGTGAATTATTGCCAGAAACTGGCAATAATAGTAGCATATTGTCATCATCATCAACTTCAAATACTAGCCCCATCCCCTGTAGTACTGTCGGTGGTAGTAGTGGTGGTGGTGAAGTTACAAGGAAAAGTAATTGGCAAGTGATTGAACATTTCGGTTCGAAAGATAAGGGTAGTCTATCGTCTAGTCTGATAGCGGTTAGTACCTAGTCGCTTTATCCATGTAAATAGTCCTAGTTCTTATTAATTGCCGGGCGATTTGAAGATAATTTCGTGGATTTTGTAAGGCAGTTTCTAGGACATATTTTGGCAAAATTAGAATGTCGTAGCTCATTAGAAAATTGGTGAAGAATCTTTGTAATCTGACCATATCGTGGAACTATAGAGAATGATTAGAAGATCCTTTTGATATAGTTTTGTTTATTTAGAGTTTTTATTTTCTGTCTAATTTCTACCATTTATTGGATTTTATGTTTTTCTGAATCACCAGGATCCAGTGAAGAAAAAACTATAGTGCAAAATCTTCTAACCATTCTTCAATGATCCTTAGGGACTACCTTACAAACTCTCAAAATAGGACTATTTTATACATGGAACAGGCTGTATATTATTTTATTAATTGTTAATGAACAAAAAACTGTGTAACAGGTGGGTAGTGTATCGAGATCACCGCCGATTCGTGAGAATGGTTCAACAACACAGAATTCCAGTTCTGACATTGATGGGAATGAAGTTGATGTGGAATTACTTGTTTCAACATCTCTATCGAATGGTGGACGATTGAAGCGACGACAACAACAACCACCGAGGGGTGTTTTTGGCAAATTAACAAGACTCATGCAGAAACTCTGTAGTACTCATCAATTTCAAAATGAACAAGTCATTTAATGAGATTCTTTTTAAAAAAAAAAGCGAATTTAATTTTATTTATTCTAGGTTGAAATGCTATACCAGAGATATTTTTTGAAGATGAATCAAAGCAATATGACGAATTTGATATCATTATTGTTGCTATTATGCATTGGTTTTCTACTTTTAGCAGCTATTGATCTTTTAATGACACATCATCATCATACAGATATAGTACATCATCATCAACAACATCATCATCATCATCAACATCCGGATAATCGTTTGGATAAATTATTGGTATTGATTTGTACATCCGGCTGTTGTATTGCAATCTATGGAGGTAAAATAAATAACCAATTACGAATTCATCTGTTTTGATCTGAATTTTTTCAACAGTTCTATTAGCGGTCCTATCAAAACCTGCAATGAATGAAGTCTACCTAATCATCATCTCCTATTTCATCTTAGTCACATTTCTAACACTAGAGGTAAGTTAAATTTTCATAAATTTTTTTGTGATAACGGTAAACTTCCAAATCGACTTATGGATGAATTTTAATAAAGACGTCACTCTAAAGTTTGCATTAAATCCGGTTGTCGAGCGTCTAAGTCTACTTCTACTTTAACAATTATTTTCTATTCTGTTATGTTGAGCAGTACAAAGATTATTTGGAAAACAACAAAGGAAATCTTTAAAGTTGTTGTTGAATAAATCTTAAAGTTGTGTGTTTGTGATTTGGGGTAAACTCTTGAAACTGAGTTTAGATTTATCCGGAAAACCATTAAACAGTTTTGAACATTTTTCCAGATATGCATTTCGTTTTTCTCGGAAATCCAACGGCCGTTAATAGGACCGACATTTTGTCTATCAGCAACCTATCTAACTTATGCCCTAATGCCGATACGTTTAAAAGATGCACTATTAGCTGGTACGATTTTAGCTTTCACACAAATTGTACTTTTCATCTGTGTTGGACAATTGTACGATCTATCGAATGTAAGTTTTTATTTGTTTGTAAGAAAAATCAATTTATTTATGCGCCTTAATAGATTTCTAGTTGTTTTATGATTTTATTGTGTGGCAATATTGCTGGTGTTTGTACACATTATCCACGTGAGATAGCACAGCGTAAAGCTTTTTTAGAAACAAGACAATGTATTGAAGCCCGTCTGAAAATTCAACGGGAAAACCAGCAACAGGTACACAACCACAACATAAAATCAATTTTCTATTAAAATAATCATAAACAATTACAAATTAAACAACAACAACAACAATAGGAGCGTCTTCTATTGTCAGTATTACCAAGGCATGTTGCTATGGAGATGAAAGCTGATATTGCCGGCCAACCGAAAGAGGCTCAATTCCATAAGATCTACATACAACGACATGAAAATGTCAGGTAATAATAGTGGAAGATATGTGGAAATATTTTCTAAATAAATATTTTCCCATCGCTTAAATTTCTAGTATACTGTTTGCTGATATTTGTGGATTTACAACCCTATCCGATCAATGTACAGCTGAAGAATTGGTACGCATACTCAATGAACTATTTGCCAGGTAAGCGTATTTTTCCTCTTTCTTTTTTTTTTAATATAGGAACATTCAGCAACGTATGTAGAGTAGCAATAAACTCGCCATAACTATTTTAATATTCAAAGATTATCCTTAAACAAGAGATTTTCCGTTAACATATTTGCCCTAGAGTTACTCACTACTTATAAAGTTTTAAATTTTAACATTTTAGAAAAGAATTATAGATTCATTCATACTCTAAATACTTTGTTGAGATGACTCGTATACAATTCACAAAATTAACACGAAATCCAATTAACTCCGTTTCATGGATTACTTTCTTAATTATTTGAATACCAGTAGAGCTGTTTTGATGGCTGGGCGCTATGTTGTTTATTGTCCGATTAAAGGTGGATTTCAAAGAGAGAAAAGTTGGAACACTTCTCAAATAAGAGCTGCAATATTTCAATAAATTGAACGATATAAAATTCAAAAAAATCGTAAATAAATTTTATGTTGATTGATTCATTTCAAAAGCGGTTCGTGACTCAAATAAATTGAGAAATGCACACGAGTCGCTCCTAATTTTGCTCTTATTTCTCTCATGGATCTTTGTTTTTGCCTCAACAGATTTGATCGTTTAGCAGCCGAACATCATTGTTTACGTATCAAATTATTAGGTGATTGTTATTATTGTGTTTCTGGTTTGCCGGAAGCTAGACCGGATCATGCACATTGTACAGTTGAAATGGGCCTGGATATGATTGATGCTATAGCGTAAGTTAAAATAAATATCAATAAATTTATGTAGATAGATTGTCACTGTACAAATAGTTATAATTGGCATTATTTCATTGAAAATGAACAATTTTAAATACGTTTAATTTATTAAATGTAACGGTGAAACGCCTTGTAAAATTCATTGATAATAAAAACTACAGTCGATATTGTGCAATTTTACGACCATCTGTAGAAAATAAATTATATTGACACAGCACAACAGTGTTTACCAAATTGAATTTCGTTAATAAAACAAACAAATTTAAATTTAATATCGACTTTAAATCAATATTTTTGTATTCTTCTCGGAGTCTTTTGATTGATTTTCTTTCTATATGTTGTTCTTCTGCCATATCACCATCCCTATCTCCAGATTAGTACGTGAAGTGATGTCGGTTAACGTAAATATGCGCGTTGGAATCCATACTGGTCGTGTCCATTGCGGCGTTTTGGGTTTGAGAAAATGGCAATTCGATGTATGGTCGAATGATGTTACATTAGCCAATTATATGGAAAGCGGTGGTATACCTGGGTAAGTATACAAAAAATTTAAGCGAAAAACGCAATTAATCTTGGCTTTTATATCCTTTATAAAATAGGAGAGTTCATATTACCAAAGAAACATTAAAATGTTTAGGTAATGATTATGTTGTTGAACCAGGACATGGTGGTGATAGAAATTCGTATTTGAAAGATCACAATATCGATACATATTTAATTGTTGCTCCATCTTATCGTGGTGGTGTAAGTTATTTGAAATTTGAAACTATTGTTTATTGATATTTTATATTTATATTGAACAAAAAAGGGTTCAACATCCTATCAAAATCATTCAATGAACGGGAACATATCGAAGGAGATGCGTGTTATGGGTCATGGATCACAACACGGCAAACATTCATCAAAGTACGTAAAGATTATTGATTTCTAACAAAATCAAATATAAAGAGACCGCCATTTAAAATCAAAATATTCCACATATTTCGTTGTAAATTTTAAAAATATGCAATTCCATAGAATCTTGTAATTTATTGGAATCACGCCGAAAACAATTAATCAAAATGGTATACCCGATAATTGCGGTATTATGGCTAATATTTTGGCCGATACCCAATAAATTACTTTGTTCTATTTTTACCATATACAGAGTTCGTCATTTAAAATCCAAACAAACATTCAAAATTACGTCCTGTATATTATCTAAATTGAATTTAATTAACCGGACTACTTTTTAATTAGAATCATCTTGTTCAGATTAGCATTCAATGAACAACCGGAACGAGAAAAGAATCCAGAAGATGAAGTGAACGAATATTTGATGCGAGCAATTGATGCCCGTAGTATAGACCGATTAAGAACGGAACATTGTCGTACGTTATTGTTGAATTTTCGCGATCCAACAAAGGAGGCAAAGGTTTAATCAAATACCAATTAAAATTAAATTAATTCAATTAATTGAAGAATTTTGCAAATTTAATTTTCTAGTATGCTTTAGAACGTGACCGGATGCTAACTTTATATTTCTTCTGTTCAACGTTTTGCTTTACGACGGTCTTCTTAGTGCAAATGGTCGCTTTAGAAAGGTAAATTAATCATTTAAATTAATATTTTCTCTTAATGTACATACCTCTATATAGGAATGATAAGGCATTATTGTATTCAATACCTATTATTATATTGTTGATAATTATCCCGTTTCTTGTCTATATGGAGAATACTAATTTACAAGTAAGTGAATTTAATTTAATTTAATTCTACAAAGCGTTTCACGTTATTACTCCTAGCAGTGAACGTACGTCAGTTTCTTGTTTTACCTATGCAATCTGCATTACCGACATGCTCTTATTTCAACAGATTATCGGTAATGCAGATTACACAGTTGATATAAGAAGCCGACCCACGTTCACAAAGTCATAGACTACTACGTGGAGAAATACCATGAAACACCCTCTATACATATATTTCATTTAATTAATTTCAGATTAATAATATGAAATTATTCACACTATCACGTTATATACACAAAAATAGAAATATTGCTCAAATATTCTCATTCATTATGGCTGTTTGTATATATACATTCTCAATTCTATACTCGGTAAATATAATGATCAATATACTAGTACAGATTTGTTCAGAATACATCCAACTTTCAGATGTCTCTTCCTTACGAATTCGACTGTCTTGATTCGTTAATTTTCGATGATAATAATACTAATAGTAATTGTACGAATGCATCTATAAATAAAGACTGTAAACCTTACATTCTAATTGATGTAAGTTATTTATAAAATAGTTTTGATGATATAGTAGTGAGTTTAGGGGGCGAAAATTTTAATAGTTCTGTTCTAGTATCTTCTACTGCTTGTATTGATTTCAATGATCGCTTGTGCTGTCTATCAAGTTCTAATCTCATTATTTAAGACAATTATTTTATTAGGTGGACTGATTGGATTTGTTGCTATTTATGTTAATTATTTAAAAGAATTGTCGTTGATTCAACAGAAATTCATAGCGGAATGTTCAACAATTTTCAGGTAATTGTTTAAAATGTTTAAAATTGATTTTTGATTTTTCATTGTTGATTAGTGAGACTACATTAACTCAACAATACGTCAATATTGTGATATTAGTTGGATTTGCTATAGCATTAATACTACATGGACAACAGACTGAGGCGACTTATCGTTTAGATTTCGTATGGAAACTACAAGCTACCGGTAAGTTTATTTGTTCAAATATTTGTTTAGTGAAACGGACATTTTAAAAACAGTTTCTTGAGAATACTTGACAGTTTTCGTTCGTGTCTAAAGTTTATTGTGAAATTCTTCAAGTCAGACTTACTTTCTTTCACAATTCGTTGACGTTGTCGTCACATTCAATGTTGAATCTTTGAACCAAACTGAAAACGGTCAATTTGAGAGATCTCTCAAATAAGAAACTCTCCAGGATAAAAAAATATTTCGTTAGTATTTAGTTTTCAATATAGGCGCATCCACCAAAATTACACAATACAAAGAATGCATCTTTTACAAATCTAGGAAATAAACTGTATCTAATCAATAATCTATCAAAGAAAATCAACTTCGTTTCTATGTTTTCTTAGATCCTAAGATTCAAATCTAATTTGGATTAAACTGATTTAAATTATGGGTCGATTACACAATAAATCTTACCTTTATTTAAAGAATTTCAACAGTTTTTCTGTTAAATTACCGTTTCTACCGTGGGTAAATTTCATTATAAGTCTATCACAGTCTGTCTGTTCGTAGAAGAGAAAGAGGATATGGAACACCTGGAAGCATACAATAGAAAATTATTAGCTAACATTTTACCGGTACATGTAGCTGAACATTTTCTCAACGGCGACAAAAATAACGATGTAAGTTGATTGATTTCAAATGAAACTAGTTCGAAATAATCGAATCTTATTTAGGAATTATATCACGAACAATGCGATTTTGTCTGTATTATGTTTGCATCAATACCGAATTTCTCCGAATTCTATGTTGAATTAGAAGGCAATAATGAGGGTGTTGAATGTTTACGTTTACTCAACGAGATTATCGCCGATTTTGATGAGATTTTATCCGAAGACCAATTCAAATATATTGAAAAGATCAAATCGACCGGCTCAACATATATGGCAGCTTCCGGTTTAACCCAGAATACGTGCGATATGCGCGGCTATCGGCATGTTACAGCAATGGCCGATTATGCATTAAGATTACGTGAACAATTAGCTGAAGTTAATGAGCATTCTTTCAATCATTTCCGTATACGTATTGGTATTAATGTTGGTCCTGTGGTTGCTGGTGTGATTGGTGCTAGAAAACCACAATATGATATTTGGGGTAATGCTGTTAATGTTGCTAGTCGTATGGATAGTACTGGGGTTGTTGATAAAATTCAAGTAACTAAGGAAGTCTATCAGATTCTATCGTCTAGGGGATATCCATTAACCTGTCGCGGTACAATTGAGGTGAAAGGTAAAGGTACAATGGAGACGTATTTCCTTGAAGGGCATTGTACGAAATCACAACAAGTCGAAACTAATATTATTGTGAATCCTTTAGCGAATCTCACTACCGAGAATCGAAGCGTAACAGTACAACAAATTCCAATAACAACAACAACAACAACAACAACTACAACTACTACTACTACTAATACTACCACATTGTTAGACACAATTAACGAGAGAGCTTAATTTATTTATTTTGTGTGTGTGCGTGCGTACTCGTATGAATGATTATCCTTGTTTTGTAATTTTTTGATTTTACATTTTCTGTTGGTTCGATAATCGAATGATTGATGAATTTATGAGAGCAAATACAGGGAATTTTTTCACACAAATGACCAATAATTTATTTAATATTTTATGTATGAATCGAACGAGCGAATCCACAGCGGGAAGAATGACAATAATATTGTTGTGCTGGAAGAACAAATCCGATTTATTATACAGTACTGTGGGTTATATTTTCACCCTTCAGCAAAAAAAAAATTGTCGGGTGTAAACAAATTTATTTTCAAATACTCTAAGTGTAAATACACTGTTAGTTTTTGTTTTTGTGTTTCTGTTTATGATTTTCCCCGGAAAATTAATTTGTGTATATAATTTTTTCTACAAAAAAATAAAGTTTATTTATTTTTATCAAACTGGACTTTTTGATCTTCCCTCCAACTAAAACAATACAGTTTTTCCAATGAATATCCGCCAATTGGACCGAAATTAATCTCAATTTTAGCCGATTTTTCAACTGAAATCTTATTAATCCATATAATTTAATTATAAAGGATATTAATATTAAATTAGATTGAGAATCTGGGGATAAAACGATGAATAAAAGAAAATCTTGTATTTTTCCGTTGTACAAGACTAGGTATAAAAGGATTTATATCAACGAAAAAACTCATTTATTTCTGTAGAAATTAATAATTCCCAATAATATCAAGAGACAATCTTAAAAAATTTAACAAAAGTTATATTAAAACGAAGAAAAATGTTATAGAACAAAAGAGGCTTTAATTTTTTAATAAATAAAAAAAATTCTTATCGAAATGGAATTGATGGTATGCGGAAAAAATGTACGCAATTTTTCTTCGTATAGTCGAGAATTGCTGGACGAAGCTTATAATCATTTTTACGCCCTTATTGTTGGTTACGTTTAATAATAACACTAATCGATAAAGTTTAAAATCAAATCAAATAATAGAGGACAAATTTATTTACTACAATACACTGAAAGTTGCTAGTTTCTAGTGTGAAACCACCAAATTGCCTCTAGATTTCGACAATAGAAATATACAGGGCTAGTTGAATATAAACTAATTCTTCAACTTTAGAGCGAAGAGATTTTCAGGCCATACAAGATTAATAAATAAGACGAAAGGGTTGTTTTTGTGGGTTATAACTTTTGAATGAATTTTATATGTCGTAGTTTATATTCATCTTGTATAAAATTGAAATTTACAATCTGTATAGAAAAAATTCTAGTAGGAATAACAATATTCCACGTATTCTTATTTTAATTTAGTTCTTTTTTATTTATTTATTTATTTGTGTAAAAGATATCGAACCTTTTATAAAAAGTAAAAATTATCACCTTTGGTTCTACCAAAATAAGACGCTTTCCTCCTCATAAACAATTCTCATTTTATCAAATCGAATTTGAATAGAATAATACAGTGAATTTACATAGCTACCTTTAAATTATTTATGAAAAGTTGGCAAACATGTTCGTATTAAATAAAACCAAATCGAACATTTAAACTCCAATTCGTCATTTATAAAGGCAAACCACAACTCTTAGAAACAGATTATTGTTATTGAACATAGGAATTTAAGGGATTATACATTTATACCAATTATAAAATAGATATTTAGGTGGTATTTGTGATTATATTAATAAAGTGTGATAAATTTAAGAATTACGTTTAGATTTTTCAATGGAACAATATCAATTATTCCTATAATTGTTCTTATTCGTAATTAATTAAGGACTAAATATTGGTTACTGAACTAAAAATCGATTGTTTTGTCAGAAAAATCGACAAACTCTCTTGTTTTTCATTCTAAAATAAAATTATCACTTGTATCTTCCATCTATTTACTTTTAATAAAGGTTTAAGTAAATTGAATTTTTTTCTACTGTCTGTAGAAAATTCATCTTTGAAGTCATTACAAATTTCAATCTTACTAAGAAACAAACAGCAGAAGAAGATTGAATCGATTATAATAACAATTTTTTCAACGAAAACTTCCACGCTTAACTAACGTGGAATAATAAATGTACGTAAGGTAGACAAATGGCGGAGTCTTTGGGGGATGAAAGAGACCATATTCAAGTCAAAAAAAAAGAAACGTAACCATCGTGTATTCAATATTGACCTGAAGCTGGATTAAATATTTAAATTGGAATTGTTAAATTCGCTACAATAACGTACTTTTTCTTTATGTACAGTTAGAGAATTGGTAATATTCCATTCCTATATCTATAGCAGTGTTATTTCTCAACATTTTAATAAATTATAAAAGACACAGTGAATAAAAATTCACTGCTTGGGGGCTCTTTCAATGATTCTAACTCTAAATAAAATCAGCATTTTGGTGGATGCGCCGGGCCTAGTTTGTTCTTTAAAAAATAATTGCACTAAATATACATTTGAATATCGACAGTTTAACTCAAAACATGTTAAATGCACAACTTTCTATTTGAATCCATAAAATAGTCGTATTGATTTATTAAAACAACCCAACAAAATGTACAAAAATCAAAGTCTAACTATATTACTGTGTTAATTCTTTACATTAGTTGAAAGTAGTTTGCCGCGAGCTCAATTCAACTACAATTTACGTTACTTAAATTTAAAAATACAGCAGACTTTTCGAAATGTTCCAGCCAAATTCAACAAACAGAAATTACATTATTTAATAATTCAAATCACTTCTGCTTTATTCATATTAGAGCTTCATTAATGATTCGTTATGTATACGTAATTGTGTTTAAACATGCAAAAACGATTATTATTGAAATAAAAATAACGAAATTCCATCGGAAACACCCGATTCTTTAAGTTTTCAATTCAACTATGTATGTATTTGATTATTTATTGATTTTGATTTTTCGTATTTCGAGAAACACTCATTTGTATAGAATTTGTATAGAAATCAATTTTTGATTGTGTATTGTAGATTATAAAAGAGATTTTGGTATTACATTTTCAGGATTGATGAAAAAAGTACCAACACAAAACAATCTCTTTCTCATTGATTTTCCTTTTGTATTTTCACTTGATAGGGATTCTAATTTAAGTAAGCCTTTCTTCCTACTGATGTTCTATTATGAATTCTTTCATTGATTAATTAATTTGATACTAACGGTTTTTCTTCCAAAAATGAACCGAATAGAATTATCTCGAGTGTTTTTGGAAACGGAACAATTTCCGGAAAAATAAATTTATTTAAATTTTAATATACGCTTAAATAATGCAATTATTTGTGGAATTAAACGATCAAAAATTAACTCGACGCGTACATTTAAAATATAATACGGAAGTTGAACTTTTGCAAGTTTCCAGAAATTTTAACCACACACCCAGAATTCATCAAATATTATTACAACTTTGCATGTATATGTCGAACAACATTAATTCTGTACAGATAGGATACGAAATATTCAAATACCATTATCAACTATTCTAGAAATTATTATTCAAAAAGTACAAGGAACGATAAATGTGTAGAAAGTTTCAATTTTGATTAGAAAATTTGTTTTAAATTAAAACAGCCTAAGAAGAATTTGCTGTTATTAATTCATTGAAATGTTTACGCCCCTTAAACAAGGATTTTATCGACACTAAACATAAATATTCAAACAGGGTTTCTATTGTCACGATTCATACACAATACATTTCTAATATAACAGAGAATTCAACAGAGGGAAAAAAAACGGTAAGGACAATCGTGGTAAAAAAACCTCAAAGGGAGATTGATAAATATTTTCTTCGTGTTTCAAGCAAACTGGGGTATAAAATAAATAATTCTCCCAGTTTTTCCCGTTTCTAAATCAACTGGAATGTTTCACAGATTTGCTAGAATTTCTATAAGTGATAAAAAATTCAAAGATATACAGGCAGAGCTAACACACTTTATCACCAAAGTTAAGATTTGTGTTCTTTTGATTTATTGTCGAGGATCAGCACTGATAATAATAATGATAACAATAACCAATCAATATAAGTGGTCATAAATCAAACTATTTCCCTTACCCCTGTCTATACTTAAACTATTTTTCTAAACAAAAACTCGATAGTAGATGATATTGAATTAGAATAAAATTACAAAATATCTACAAGACGAAATCTGAAACTGTCTTTTATCCTATAAATAGAATTTTGATTAAAATCAGAGATATTGTTACAAACAGAAAGTTCAATTTACTCTTGAGACTGTATTGTTTTACAATAAATTAGAAAATTAGAGAAATCCAAATTAATGAATAAATTTTAATATCTGCATATCTAAAGGAAGAAATCGGCAATGTTATCAAATCAACTATTCTATCCTTGACCGACTCACTATATTATAGTATGATTGAAGGAAGGCAAATCAAAGAAAAGCTCAATACGATAGGATCTATTCAGATACACCAATATTATTTGTAATCATCATTTTTACTATAGTTGATAACATCTAGGATTGTTGTCAATCATTTTGACTGACGTACGAAATTTGGTTAAATAGCTTCTCAAACTTGCTGACATTGATTTAATTCACATTTACAACTCTATCAATGGTAGAATGAATTAAAATAGACAGACAGTAATGGTTATATAACTCTACATTATTATACTGTCTGGTATTTTTTGTAGGTATATTGGTTTAATTTTTTGTAGGGCAAGGAAAAAGCTACAAAACTTCTTGAAAAGTTTAACAATCTTTTTAGCTTTTTTACAATTCCAGATGAGTTTACAAAATTTCCTTCAAAATAAATGAAATTAATGTACATTTCGTATTTATGAAATCAAAACAATGGATGGTTTCCTTAATTCTAAGATCATATTAGTATATTAATTAATATATCTTCTGATACACTTAAAATCGAATTCAGAGAGGTCCCCAAGGTGGTTGCTTTGAACTCGCAAATTTCATTAAAACTTCAGTATTTGTATTGCAGAAGTGACTTTATACTCATATATGCGATAAAACTATTGGAAATTTATCAACTTTGAAAAAGATCCATTTATAATTCATAAAAACGTATCGAAAACTGAGTTTGCTTCTCTGATTTCCTTTGGAAAATTAATTTTTTGAGATAGATTGCGGCCGATCTTTCGGTTAAATTTTAAACAAAAACAACAAAACTCCATCTTCACTTCTTGTAGGAATGTTTTCTTGAATCTAACACAAAACTGGTGTGTCTGTGAGATTGGTTGGCGACAGAACAGGCAAAGTCAGCTAGAGTATACAGTACAAAACTATTGATCGCTTGGAAATTAGCCAACATTGTAACTCTACGAATAAACGATCTGAATTTATTATAGAGAATCAATAAAAATGTTGTTTTGTTTTGAAAAGTTTCGCTATCCTTTGTAGTCTCGTGCGAAACTAAATCGACAGGAAATTTTATCGGAGTTTACTGTTGTGGTTAAACATTAAGTGCATTATCACGTTGTTGGTTTTATACCTCTCTAACTGCCGTAGGTGAAGCCATTAAAAGCATACATTAACGCTCACCTATAATCGATTAAATGTGGATTTGTTTCGATCTTAGAGAAAATCTCAATCCTAATCAAATAATAATATTTTAATTTATATTCTATATCGACAAGTAACTATCGATAAATTCCCCCAAGTAGATGGTTTGTTATTATTTGAACATTTTTCCGAAGAAAAATTCTATGTGGGTAGATGTTTAGAAAACACATCAATAACAAAGTATTAGCAAGGAAATTAAAGAATTCTCCCAGCGCATCCACCAATATTTATCTTGCTTTCTTTAGAAATTCATTAAATTTTAATAGAGCGTAAATAATCTAAAAAAATCTCTAAAGAAGTCTTCACTATCGTATAACTTTAAAATTAGCTTATAAATTATAACATAGTTGTAGGCCATTAATTAATGTAGGTAATTATCAAGTTTATTTAGAAAATTTTTGAAATCAGAACAAAAATATAAGAGAATTAATATAAACATATCATCTCCATTTAATGTTTGAAGGATCTCAACAATAATGATGACATCTTATCAAGACAAATATCGAATACCACTCCTATCAATAAATCTTTCATATGCTCTTCACCAAATTTAGAAATTTCATCCACGGAAATAAATAGATCCATATTGCATAATTTTTGTATAATTTAATTCCAACTATTCGTTCAAACAAGTTGATTTGGCTTTGTTAAATTTTAATTAATAATAAAGGTAATCAATTTTCGAGAAACATCAAGGTAGGATATAATAAAATTATTCAGGAGCGGTTTAAAATACTAGTCATCATCGTCATTATTGTTATGATTCTCCCCTTATTTTGTCCCTATTGTTACGTTATTATTAGCAAAAACCGGAAATTACATCAAAACGTATATCCTGAGTGTTTCATGTTGTTGTTTTTTTCTCAAATACACCTATATTGGGAATTGAACAAGATAAAAATTATATTATGACTGTATAATGAAGAGGATGATTGATGTGGTGAAGAATAATTGATCAATATCTTGTTTTAAAATCGAACATTGCCTTGAGAGATAGATGATGATTGAATTCTACTTTAATACGATATTAAAATTAGCATTTAAAATGAAAGAATCTAGAGTTTGTTTTGTTTAAATGTTGGCAATGAAACAAAATCGTAAAGGGGGATTTTCTTTTGTAAACAATTATTAATAATTTTATAAATCTTGAGACTCGCGAGCACAGTTATATATTATAAGAATTTCCAATTAATTCCATTTTATTTCCTTGTGAATGGATTCAAGCGGCGAAATTATGAATACTAACACACATTTGCAGTAAAAAAGAAAATAAAGGAAATTAAAACTTCGCCTTTCAAATAAGTACATGTTTCTATATACATTTACATTCTTATAATCAACAAGAACGTGATTTTTCCAAGCGTAAGAAAAATTTTACCGAACGACACTTAATATTATTGGAGTATTTTCTTTTATTCTCTTTTATCTGTGCTATTTCAACTGTAACAATTGGAGTGAAAATGGGTGCTTTTTTTGGTTAATTTGAGACTATAATAACGAATTCACGTCCACGTCTATACGCCGCGCACGATAATAAATGATGAAAGGATTATACATTCTGTGTTTGATAACATTTTGTAATTAATGATTGAAATTTCAGGCGGAAATGTTACAGACGGATACTAAATAACACATTACACCTAACAAACATGTTTGTAAATTCTAAAAGAACCTTTTCATTTAATCTTCCATTAATATGTTGATGATGAGAGAGTTTTAACTAAGCCTAAGGGTCAGTTGAATAGATTTTTTCTCTACTAAATTACTGGATTTTCTAAATAAACCTACAAGTTGGAAATGGCTTGAAAAAGTTCTCCACCTGAAATTGCTAGAAAATAAATGAAGAAACGAGAAAAATAATAAAAAAAATCGAGTTATATTTGGTAAAAGCGTCTCAGTTTGTTGAACAACTTGATGCTTTCACTTTATTGACGTTTCTTTAGTTGAAACCATTGAAAATAATTGAATTCTACAGAAACCATTTACTTTATAATCAAGAAATGAATAATAACGATGTTAATAATGATAAAAAGAAACCTTATCAACATCTTGAGCAATTATTATTTCCTCTGTTTCCGTATTTAATCAACAATTCATACATATAGCAAAAAATAGCAATGATTATTTATTAAATGGTCTTGATGGAAGGTTATCAAACCATTTTAACTGTGATTACAATGAAATTTCGCCCCTTTGTGATTTGAATACCCATTTCCGATCATAATGGCACCACTTCACCAATAAAATATTTACCAAAATTTGACTTTTAAAAGCATCAAGTCTCTAGAAAATTGAAGATTAAAAATCAATTATTCGATTAAATTGGTGCAATTCAATCAAGCCACTTTCAAATATTTGATAAGGTGTTGTAATTTATTATTAAAATGTCTCTGATATTTCTTCACCACTCCCAACTACGTTGAATACTCGCAATTTTCAACAGCAATAGCTCAAATTTCTTTAATATTTAATAAAGAAGTTTGTTAATTTTTTCGTTTTTGATGCAAGCGTGGCTCTTTACTACTACTTGGAAAAAAAATAAATCCGGATATAAATGATTTATTTAAGTATTCAGACAAGTTCTAACACTCTTAAGTATACTGTAGGTGTAATTAAAGAAATTGATTTACATTTTAATGACTGCCAAAGGGAATTCTTGATTTCTACACATTTCGTTAATTTTATATCAATCATGAATCATTAAATTAAAAAAACAGAATTATGAACGTGTAAATATAAATAATAATGTACAAATAATGTACAATAAAAATTAACTGACCGTATTTAACGTGTAGATTGTATTGTAACTCAAATTGACATGAAAATTTAATTTGGAAGTAGTTGGAAAATATTGTTAGTTTTTTTTTCCTCATTATCTACACCTGTTTATACAATTTCCATATTTTCCATAATTGGTAAATGATTCAAATTATATTCTACAAATACTAGAGAGAATTTTAACGAAAATACTTCAAATATAACAATTTCCAATAGAGAAAATCACATTTCACACAAATCCTTCGATAAACTCACTTTACATAACAGTAGAGAAGGGGGCGGATTTCCTTGTTTGTTCCCTAATCAGAAATTAGTAAAGGACGAGTTAAAATAAATTGCATTAAACTCGTATAATAAACACGAGAATTTTTAGTAATAAATCCGAGATTCTATTGTGCATTTCATCAACGTAGTAAGACGATCGTAATTGCCTCTTTAACAAACATCTAGACTTGTTATTGCCATGTTATAAACTACAGAGAACAACCCTTAATGTGTGTTTATATTGTCCACATCATTGCAATCTAATATAGCATAATGAAATTCGAATAGACAATGATCTCATACATATGTGCGCTGAAAATATTTTGATAACTCACATTCTACTAACGTCATTTCCAAAATTTATTAGAGCATATCGACAACAAATTTATTAAATTTCTACATCGATCGAAAAAAGAAAATCATCCAGCTGTATATTAAAACAATATTTATATCATCAAATATATGAGAGAAAATCAAGTGATGCGAATATTTTAGTCCAGATGATGATAATAATGATGATGTTGATGATGGGAGAAAGGAAAAACGTATAAATACTCAAGGGAATGTAGTTCATATTCAAATCATCTATCACAGTTTCAACCACCCTTCACGTTGTACCGACACATAATTGGAGTATAAACCTTATTAAAATTTACTTCAACATAAAATATTGACATTATTTTAATTTAACATCACTAATAGAGGTTGATTAATTCAACTGAATTTTTAATAAGGGTTGTTTAATGTTAATATTCACTGAAATCTATTGACATAAATTATAAAGGCAATTTCAAAATTAAACTAAATTTTGTCTAAAACAAACTTACTTTCAAATTGATTGGAATCATTGAAATATTTTGAATACGAAAATTCCAATATTGATACAACAATAAGAATATTTCGAATATTTCCCAAATAACAGACTGAATGGACACTGGAATATTTGTGGACTCTAAATTTCCACAATCTTGTAAGACTTATTTTTAAATTAAATACAGAAGAAAACAATATTGACATGAATTTCAATAGAAAAATCAAATTGAAATGTAAATATAAATATTGGAAATATATCCATTTTTCTAGTGACGGATTCGAACGTGACTTTTCACGTTTCTCTTGTTAATTTAAACGTGAAACTGACAAGGCATAGATGTGTGTGTATACAAACGAAACACTAATTTAAAATAATCCGCAAGTTTAATTAGTAAAAAATAATAGACATCCCACTTTTCTTAAATAGCCTTGCCAAGGCGATTAAAATCGGAAATCAATTCTAATTTGTCCAAATCTTCAACTAAATTATTCGAAATTCAATCAGACTTCTAATTATAACTGCAACTGAGCTAAAACTATATGATTTGTGCTAAGTTTTCTAATTTTCATTTTTCAGAAATTGCATTTGAAGGAAAATATAAAATAGGGTTTCAATACAAATTCTCAACGCTAATTCTGCCCTCTATAGTCTAAAGACCGATCAAATAAATTATTTGATATAAATTATTCAAAATGCTCTACACTCAGAAAATTCTTTCAATATCTCTTCAAATTTAGAAATATTACTTTTTCATACTTTTATAGAGAAGTTTTCCTGGATTTTATCTCATTTCAAATATGACAAAACGATGAAACGTTCAGTTACGCTTCACTTATTCGATAAAATCTTCTAGATATATATGTATACCTACATAAATAGTAGACGGTACACATAATAAAACGTGGAATATAGAAAGTGATGACAATTTTTCCATAAAAATCATAAAATATATAAATTGAATTCTGTCTTACCTTTATCTATTGGAAATTTACTAGAATTTCTTGCGTCCTCTCTAATAATCGTCATTTGAGGCTCTTTTAACAGTTCTTAAAACTTCCAAAAACAAATATTTTTTGTTGGTGTTGATGAGATGTTACCTATAACAATAAATTTAGAGCATATGCTTCGACAAAAATTAAAAATAAACTGTAAACTTACAAAGTTTCTAACTTTTTCTAACAAAATAAAACACTTTACAAAATTTCACGATTTCATAACGTAACAATAATCAACCAATCAGATTAAAGTAGTTCAAATAACCTCAACAGGAAAAAAATATACTACAGTAAAAATCCCTAAATGCAACGAACTTATTATCGTTAAATTTACTATAAATCCACCAACAACATCGCGGATGACTATACCTATGACGTGTAATTTATGTTGGTATTAGATTTTTCCCTAGAATATTTCTCTAGTAATATTCCTCACCCCAACTGAGTTTCCATGTTGTGTAGTTTAGACGAAATAAAAAACGCGTATTTTTTTAATTTTTAATTACTTTATTTGATGATAAATTATTCGATCTTTACGAAAATTGAGAGATTTTTGGAAAGCTCAACAACTGGAAACTGTAAAATTCGATAATTTGATTGGAAACATTTTGAGGTTATGTTAAACAAACTCATGTAATATAGCAAGAAAATGTCTGAAAATAATAATAATTCCTCATCAACTTCCACTTCTGTAATGACGGAGGTGACGAATTTAATTAAAACATGGGAAGACGAACATTCTTCGCCAAATTATGATCCTGTACCATTACTGACAAGGTAATGGAAATTTTAGGTTATGTTAATTTTGATAAGTAATCGTTTTATTGTTAAAAAATTATTGTAGATTAGCGGAAATCTGTGAAGTAGAAACGGAGAATTATTTAAAAATGGACCCGGATCCCTTCGATGAGCGACACCCTTCTAGAACCGATCCTGATTGTAAATTTGGACAAATTCTAAAAGCTCTATTTAGGAAGGATAATTTTATGAATAAAGTAAGTGTTTGGCACAAGAATCGGTAAGAAGGGGACTTTAGAGTTTTATAGTAGTATCTACACCTAAAGCCCTACTCTTGCCTAAAAATTTCAATAACTATTGCTTAAATTAATATTAAATATTGCAGCTCGTTAATGATTATTTAAGAGACACGTATTATAGCCGCTTAGGAATAACAGGGAGAGATATTGACCAATTAAATATAGCGGCTTGTCGATTAATGTTAGACGTTATGCCTGGTTTAGAAACATCGGTGGTATTTCAGGTGAATATTACAAATTCAAAAAGTAAAATTTTAATAATCGTAGTCAATTCTAGCCGGATATGGATACGTTGATTCATCGTTTAATAAAATGGACAACAAATTCAATTGAACCATTACAAAGTTATGCAACTGGTTTATTAGCAGCAGCAATGGAAATATCAGAGATTGCAACGAGATTTCGAGAACAGAATGCCAGACTTGTACCACTTTTATTGCAACGTTTACGTCGATTACAGAGTCAATCAGATTTTGCAATTTCTAATCATAATAGTAATAACAATAATAATACACGACCTTTTGCGCATTTATCAATTAAATCACCACCATTATCAAAAATTGATGGTGTTATTAAATCACCATTACCAACATCAATGAAGAAATCACGTGAAAATGGTATACGATTAACAACACAAAAAGACGATAATTCTGATATTTCAGATTCTGAATACAATCAAAGAAGGAAACGTCCACGATTAGATAATGATTCAATTACAACAACAACAACAGAGACTGAATTTTCACCTCAGAAACAACCACAATTTCTATTTAATGAAACATCAAATTCATCATGGGCGGAATTGGAAAGTTTCATGATTGGTACTGTTCAAATTTTCCCACCAACATTGGCAACACGACAAATATTAATTTTACGTTATTTAACGCCAATGGGTGAATATCAAGAATTCTTAAGTCATGCTTTCGAAAATGATGCATTAAGTTTGATATTATGTTATGCTAATGTACGTGTAACGAAAGAAGCACGTTTAGCATTTGAATCATTGAAATATTTAGCTGCATTATTGTGTCATAAGAAATTTGCTATAGAATTCTTACAAATGAATGGTTTGGAAACATTATTAGAAGTACCGCGTCCATCGATTGCTGCAACTGGTGTATCAATTTGTTTATATAATTTGGGTTATTGTGAAGATGCAATGGAACGTGTCTGTTTATTACCGAAATTTCTTATAACAAAACTTGTTAAATATGGCTTATGGTTATTGGAATGTTCGCATGATTCTGGCCGTTGTCACGCTATTATGTTCTTCGGTTTAACATTTCAATTTAAAGTTATTTTGGAGGAGTTCGATGCACAAGATGGTCTAAGAAAGTTGCATAATGTCGTGAGTCTTTTTGATTTTTTCAATATTCTGTTGTATTAATTATTTGTTAATTTGAAGATATCAACATTATCGATCTTGTTACCGGATGCTGATTCGGTACCACCATTAAATGAAGATCAAGAATGTGCAGCCAGGCAGATTGTTCGACATGTTTGTGTGGCTTATCGTCGTTATTTAGAGGCACATTTAAATTTAAAAGTTGAACCAATACGTCGACAGCAAACTCAGCTATTATCATCATCAACATCATCATCGACAACAACACATCAACAACAAATCCAATATAATAAAGCATATAAATCAACAAGTCCAGAAGAAATACAAGAACAAGTTGAAATTTTATTACAACATACGTCATTTCGTGCACATTGGTCACCTGTTGATCAATTAATTAAATTAGGTGGCATCACATTATTATTGAAAATAATTGCATTCGCTTATGAATGGAATTATAGTGGACGTGCTGAAACTGTACGTTCAGCATTAGATGTATTAGCTATAGCTAGTGTTATACCAAAAGTACAATTGTTATTTTGTGATCGTATTGATTTACCTGAAGAAAGTGCAACAGTTGGTATGAATATTATTTTAGGTGCTGCTGAAGGTGAAATTGTTGCTGATGCTGATGTACAAAAATCAGCATTACGTGTTATTGTTAATTGTGTATGTGCACCGATACATCGAATTGGTGGTTGTATTGGTAATATTGGTATTATATCACCAATATCAACACGATTCACATCAAATTTAATCAATTCACCAAATAAAAAGACAACAAAACTTAAAAGTAGTGAAGAATTAATACAGAAAGTTTGGGATTGTGTTCGTTCAAATAGCGGTATTATGGTGTTATTACAATTGATGAATGTGAAAACACCAATTACAGATGCTGATTGTATACGTACGTTAGCATGTAAAGCATTAGCTGGTTTAGCTAGATCGGAAACTGTACGGCAGATTGTTTCAAAATTACCACTCTTCACCAATGGACAATTACAAAGTAATCTTTTCAAAAATTAATTTAATTAAATAATAATTAATATATTTTAGATTTAATGCGTGATCCAATTCTACAAGAGAAACGCCAAGAACATGTTAGTTTCCAAAAATATGCATTAGAATTATTAGAACGTCTATCCGGTAAACAGAAAACAAACGGTAATGATTTAGAAGTATCGTTAGCAAATATACATCGGGCTAATGTTGTGGCACAAACAAAAATTCAATTTAACGATCGACAATTATTGCAATTAATTCATCAACATTTAGTTATGAAGAATTATCCAGAAACTGCAGCAATGCTAGTTAAAGAAGCCAATTTAAGCCACGCTATTATCCAACAAACGAATTCAACAACTCAACCAATGAAATTTCGATATTCTTCTACATTAACACCGACAAGGGTTTGTCTTTTTGTTTTTTTCAATTATTTTTGTTTAAATAATTTAAAATTTTAGCCGAAAATTGTAAATACACCTCGTGCTTTACCATCACCAACAATTCCACAATCAACAACAACAGAATGTGTTGTGAATGCTTCACCGGCTATCAAAATTATAAAAAAGAATCAAAATCAACAACAGACACCAGTACAGAATTCGAAAATGCAAAAACAAACAAATAGTGATCTACCCCTATTGCGTATCACTACAAATCCACCATTAACAGATGAAACAAATATTGAACAACCGCGTATAACTTTAGATTCAATAATTACAGAATATCTGACAAATCAGCACGCTTTATGTAAGAATCCGATGGCGAATTGTCCACAATTTAATCTATTTGTGTACGTATTTTATCAATTTTTTTTATAAAATTTGATTAATTAATATGATTTCTAGTCCGCACAAATGTCCAGATCCTAAACCGAAAATAACAACAGCTAATAATGTTGTTGTACGTTGTACAAGACGTGCTTTAGGCTATCAATGTAAATCAATGAATCGTAAATTTATCCATTCGAGATTCTGTCCAGTACAAACGATACGATCATCAGCAGCAGCCGATGGGGGTTTCTCGACTTGTGCCAAATTTTTGGTAAACTTTTCTATTTACCCAAATAATTTATAATTAATTCTTTAATATTAATAGCCAGATGATCGGAGTATTATCGTCGGTGATTGTAGCGGTGAAATACGTTTATTCAATCTAAATAGTGGTAATGAAGAATTAATGTTTCAAGCACACGATAATTATATTCTACATATTGAACCGAATCGTACTGGTGAATTTTTATTGAGTAGTTCCTTATGGGGTAGACCATTATCAGCATTATGGCATATACGAAATCAAGAGATGAAGTATTATTGTTCTATTATTGTATTATCTTTTATTGTATTTGTATTTTTTAGGTTCGCTCTAGATGATCAAGAGTATGTTGAATTTAGTAAAGTGAATCAAGATCGAATCTTGGGTACAAAACTAGAGACTGCTACTGTAATTTAATTTAGATTATTATTATTATAAATAGTTGAGTGATTATTTTTTTTTAGATTTATGATGCTCAAACTGGACAATCGATATTACGTTTAGTACCAACGATAAGTAATCAATATACGAAAAATAAAGCAACATTTAGTCCAAATGATGATTTAGTCCTATCAGATGGTGTATTATTTGATGTCTGTAGTGGTAAAGCTATACATAAATTGGATAAATTAAATCAACAACAAAGCGGTGTATTCCATCCGAATGGTTTAGAAATTGTATCAAATACAGAAGTATGGGATATACGTACATTTCATTTATTAAAAACTGTACCGGTTTTAAATCAACGTTCTTGTATTTTCTCACCGGTTAATAATAATATTTACGCAATATCAATGGAACAAGAATCCGATGATGGTGATTCAACATTTGATACAAGTTTCAAAACGGTTGATGCCTACGATTATACAAGCATTGCAACAATTGATGTTAAACGTAATATTTATGATTTAGCTGTAAATCGTTATGATACACAAATTGCTATTGTCGAGAACCAAGGTGCTTATCAATCTGTACAAGAATCAGTTGTACGTATTTATGATGTTGGACGGCGGCGGGACGATGATGATGATGAACAAGATGAAGAAGATGATGATGATGATGAAGATGACGACGATGATGATGATGATTTGGATGGTAGTGATGATGACGACGATGATGATGATGATGAGGATAATTCAGATAATGGTGGATTTTTTATTGAATTACGCGACGATAATGCTAATGATAATGGTAATAATGATGGTGATGATGACGATAATAACGATGGTAATAATGACGATGATGATGATAATGATGTTGATGATGAATCTTTTAATGGTAATGATTCAGAAAGTTGGACTAGTCTATCGTCCGGCTCAGAAGATCTTTTAGATGATGATTTATTTTAAGTTTTGTGATAGATGTGATCGGACTTAGAGAGTGAATCTACGTATGTATTATTATTATTATTATTATTAATGATTTGGGGTCGATAATAAAACAGATTTCTTTTTATGATTGAAATCGCCTATTTATATATTAAAAAAAAATATTTTAGTATAAATTAGCAGTCAATAATTAGAAAATTAATGATTAATTACGAATAATGATCCATAACATAATAAATCCATTTGAGATAATTAAAAACCGTGGTATAAATTCCGTATTTGTTTCTAAGTCCACAACCATCACCAAAACTCGTAATACCATGTACCGTATAGCCAATATTGGATTTTTTCTTTTGAAATGGACACATTAAACCACCCCCACTATCACCGGCACACGTGTCCGATTGTCCAGATGGCCAACCGGCGCACAACATATTCGACGTTATCAAAAAATGTCGGTAAGATCGCTTACAAATTTCCTGATGAACTATCGGTAACTAGACAGAAATTTCGATTATTTACTAATTTAAATTATTGATTAAATTTACCTTAGTTTCATGTAGAATATTAATACCAAAAGTATCGGTTGTTTGTATCTTGCCCCAGCCCATTACCGAACACAATTCACCACTTTTCGGTGGTTGTTTCGGTAAACAAGCAATTGGTAATTTTACAGCCACCGGTAATTGTAATAATGCAATATCATTGTCGACGGTGCGATGATTGAAACGTGGATGTTGGACCATTTTCTTAATCGGCAATTCAATCTCACCCCCTTCATGGCTTTGTAAATCGTGCTCGTTCAGTCTTACATGTAAATATGGACGTATACAATGACTAGCTGTTAAGATCCAACGGGGTGCTATTAAAGTGCCCCCACAAAACACCTCCTATAATCGATTAATTTTAGGGTGAATTTTTATTTAATAAATTATTCTCGAATTACATTATAAATGTTTAAGATGGCCACATGCCAGGGCCATTTGTATCGTTGTGCTTCAATACCCCCAATAATCTTCAACATTCTCGATTTGCGATGAGGAAAACCGCATTTCTTCAAGATTCGCCGCCTTTGTAGTTTCGTTATCTGTCGATTATCATTATCGCTTAAATAATAGAAATTCGCATTGTCTACAATTTCGGTATTAATCATTTTGGATTAAAGTTTCTTTAATTATTACCGTATTTCCGATGGTGTTTATCCAATAAATTGATAACGTACGTTTTACAATTCGAATTCTCATGGAAACAATAAGCCGTCTCTTCTTGTTGTTTCTTTTTACAACGGCCCGGTTTCCGACAGATTCGTATACGTTGAGTACGACAATTTAAATTACAAGCAGACCAGTCCGACCATTTACTCCAAATTTTTGATGGTTGGGCCTGTTTTATTAATTGACTACTATCCTAAGACCAATAATTGTTATAGGTTTAAAGTTATTGTAATCAGAAATTGAACGTACTTCGTACAAGTGTACAATATGGAAATGTTCTTTTTGTCGTTGTTTCCTCAAACAACGTCTGTTTCTTGTGCACGGTTTCTCTTCATAAATCCGTGAATCTTCACATTTTGGATTAATGCATTGTTTCATCCGTTTCTGAATACAGTTCTGGCATCTGGACCATGGACTCCACAATGTGTAATAATGATCCATTACTGTTGTATTTGCCTATAAAATTTTATTTTATTGTTTATTTTAGACCGATAATGGGTAAAACTATACAGAAATTGGCTCTTTTTATAGGTAATTTCATGCAAATTTCTTAATAGTTAAATATTCAAGGCCCCTTTCTGACAATTACCTTGTTGTTGATAAATTATTACAAACATTAAGATGATTTGTTTTAAATGTTACAGCTTTATAAATAATTTATTAAAAGACACAGCTGGGTTCATTGTCATTTTTTCAAAAGTTTCAACTACCACTCAAAAATATAAAATAGAATAAATTGTTTATAAAATCGTATTTATTTCAGATTATTAACAATAATAGCAAGTTGACCTAAAATTTTCTTAACTTCCATTGGACATACTGTCTTGTTGTTGGTTTATTTTAACGATTTATTTTAATTGAATGCTGTCTTTAGGTTCAAACAAGTTCAGTAATTTTCTTTGAAATCCATCGGCCAAAAATAGCCCTTTTACTTACACCCACCGCCACCCTTGACAAACTAAATTATCATAAATACAGTATGATTCATTTTACAGTAGTAGAAATTGTGTAAATTTCTTTACGTATAAAGGAATATCGTGTAAAAAGCGTTACAATTTACAATGTAAATAGAGGGAATTATATAAGTGCAATTTTCTTTACACTATGACTGCTATAATTGGGAAATAATGAATTTAACAATTCGCAAATAAAACACTTTTCCTTTTTAATGTGCTTTTAATAATGGATCACTCTGTATTTGTAAAGGTCAATGTTTAGACCAATACTAAAATTGTAAGGTCTACGAAAAAGGCTAAATTTTATAAATAGCACTTAGGTCAGGGAACTTTTCTCGTCAATTCTGTCAAATAGAATTAGTTTACAATTAATATTATTAAAAATATGCGGATATTGCGAAATTTTTATTGTCGATTTCCGGTTCAAATAATGATTGGCCTGATTTCTAACAATAGTCCAATTAAAATTAGGAAAAATCCCATTGAAATAGTACCTGAAAAGTGAACAACAATCAAATTGACTTACCTTGTTATTGAGTTTAGTATCAGTGGTAGTTAAAGTAGAAGCCGCACTATATTTATAAACTACAATAATAAATAATGAGAATATATGGTAATATTTTAACATTTCGATCAATTTATTGAAAGTGAAGAGAATTCTTAATGATTGATGATGATAAAGCAAAACGCCAGTAAAACATGAAATTTCATTACATTTATCAAAATCAAAATTGCTCAATTTACTGCAGTAATAGTAGTTAATGATCAATAAAAATAGACATAAGGATAACAACGATAAGATAAGGTAATGATTGTTTTCTCTATGTTTATCTCAATCGTTTTTTTAACCACGATTTTAATTAATTTTATTGGATTACAAAAAAGTGATGTTTTTACTTTACGAAGTGAAGAACCGGACTGATGCCAAGTTCTCCTCTCCTAGTTTACTGTCGCCGGCTACGGCGGCGACGACTTTTTAGAACCTCCACACCACTTATTTGCGCGCGTGTGTGTGTGCATTTGTGTTTATGTTGCAACGACCGAAACTTGATCTTTCAACTATTTGGAATTCAGGGACGCATCAGAAACTAGATGGACTCCACTTCTTATAATCGATACAGGACCCCTAATGTTGTATTTTTTAGTAAAAAAATAATTTAGAAGGCCTCTATTGCGAATTTCAAAAAACATTCCGGTAGTTAAATCTATAAATAGTGAATAAAAAATTGTTTTCTGAAAAATATGCTTCAGACAAAACTTACAATTTCTAAGATTTGGATTCAGTTGTTTAAATTGCTTATGTTCTTCTAAAAGGTACTCAAAATTAATTCCGAATTTCTGTTTTATTTCCGAAAGGCTCTAATTGGGATTAAAATTGAAACAGTTGACCGCTTTTGATTTGTCCAATAGCCAAATTATGATGAAAATTTTATACTCTTATAGCATCATTTCATATTTGACAATCGATTTATAAGGAATCTCCTCTAGGGGTTTCTTTATATTGATTTTTACATCATTTGAGCAAAATTTCAACCATGTAGCTCATCGAGAAGTTGGTCAAAGAACAATCGTTTTCGATGATAACACGCTTTTCAAACATGACTTACACACATAAAATGACTCAAAGGTGCTATTTAGATTGATTTTTGCAATGGAGAGTCTTTTAGATGAGGATGCTCTTATAAATCTTTAAAATATTTTCCAAATCACTCATCAAATCATAATGTGTTATCCTAAGAAGTGGGATTATTTAAATAAAACATGCGGTATTTACCTTAAGTTTAAACAATCGTTAAAAAAAGAAGAAAAACAGCAAATAAAGCCACCCAAACACGCACATTTTATTAATAAATAGATAAATAATAGTACTTAAGTACATTTAATGTTACTATAAACAAATCGGGATTATTCAAAATTGATCATACGCGTAATTGGTGTTGATGGCATCGAAACAATCTCTTTCCACAAATCACTATGACGATCAATCTCAATCCTGCCTAAAACTGTCTTCTTGCCAACAATATTCCTACTAATTAGTCGAATCAAAATCTTCACTTGTTCAATATTATAATTGTTAACAGTGGCCCGTAATGTTGCCCCCTTTGCATTCGCATTTGTCGACAAATTTGTGTCCAATTTCAATGAAATCGTCGGCTCGAAACGATCACTCTTCATCTTCTGGATGACATCTTCGCATTCATAAGCGACGATTTTGATGTACAATTGGCCACCGATTCGTTCATGTTCCTGCATTGTTTGTAAACTACACCGGAATTTCGTTACAGTAATTTCAACAGTATCGTTCTTCCCATCTTCGCTAATATCGTACGATAACGTTGTTTCGATGGCGCCCTTTTTACCTTCCCTCTGTGAAATAAAGTTGCGTTAATTATCGATTTATTTTTAGTATAGAAGGATTTACAGGCCCTGTTTGTATGCCACTGGTGATTTCTTTGATGCTTCGCCAAATATCTGGAGTTGCTATAATTGTACCGCCTCGATTTTGCGTAAATAATTTCATATCTAAATTGTAAGTAACAGCACCGATTGTCCGCCGACTGTTCAATGGATTTCGATTAGTGCTGCGTCTTTTTAGCACCATCACATTCTCTTCGTAATCATTGAATGATAGAAAACGTTTCAATGTACTTCGTGGTTTTGTTGTTGTACCGCCATTATTCGTTTCGTGGTTCATTTCTAAAATTGCATAGACGGTGAACGATACAAATTTACCTTTAAAATAATCGTCAATTGTAGTTTTCGACGATTGTAAATTGAAGACGAACTCTTCATTGTAAGTCGGCCAGGATTCTTTCGCTGGTGTTGTTTCGAATTTCTCACGTTCGGGGAAAACGCGCACCTATTATCAAATGAGAATCTCTTAGAGATTAGAGTGTGATTATTTAATGATTCACTCACTTTAACAACATATCCTTGCGGTTTGATATTACCATAAGCTGTCGGTAATTGTCTAGCGCCGATTATTTTAATCGTTAATTGTTTCGTATTGGTATTGAACGTTAATTTGAAGCCAATTTGTGGTTCGTCATCGCTATGATCGGGACAGTCAATCGTTTGCGAACGGAATAGGAAATTCTTCAATTTACTCAATTTCTGTTCCATATTTTCGTTTAATCTACGACAAAATAGCACAGATGATGATGCACATTGAACATGATCTTTTCAATAAGTGAACAATCATATGAACAATTTAAATAGATGGAAATTGAAAAGGCCACACAATAATTTAATTGGTTCTAATCATATTTTCAACAACTACACCACATAATAAATGACAACAACTAGATACGTGCGCTTTTTATCTTATCTCTGATAAAAATTAATAATTTTGTTAGGCTATGGTGTAAAACTGTGTGGGTGATGATTCAATTAACTTATTTACTCTTTTGGATTTTTCGTATTCCTTACAGCAATTTCGAAAATCTGGAAACTGCAATTAACACATCATTAATTGGTTTTATTGCATTTAAACCTCGTTTTTGCTAATTCTACAAATAAAGCAAACAAATAATTCGTATAACTTGGTCAAAAAAATAGACCTTCAGTGTGTACGAATCAAGAGAAAAATATGAATTTCTTTTCCAAATTTGACGGTTTAAAGAACTAAATCTGTTCTTACAAGTATCGTGTAAAAAGAACAATTAAAATTCCAAAAAATATTTATTAAAATATTGTCAGTATTACTTAATCAACTATTAATTAACAATATATAGATTAATATTAAATTTGTGTGATTGGCTCATCGTTGACATCATTATTTTTCGCTTCAATTTGCAATTCCTCTACTGTATCATCGAAAATTACCGATTTCCTCCTAGCTGGTTCATCAAAACCAACATTATTTTCACCGAATTCGTCCGCATCGTCGAGCGGTGGGAATTGAGTTAAACCAGTCGGCCGACGCACCGGTGGTGGATCAAATTTCCTACTATCGAGAGAAACAGAACAAAAAAAAATTAGATTCTCTCAATGTGTACTCGTAAAACAGATTCAAGTCCATATTCTTAAATTATTCGATGAGCAATTTGGAAAATATTTTGAGGATTTATGGGACGATCCTGGAGAGTATTTTACCACCTTCTAGCTCACCATCAGGGGCACTTTCCATATTTTTTGCGTTTTTCTCCATTGCATTCTTGAATAAACGCAAACATTCCTACTCGTTCCAAAATAAAATTGATCACTATAAATCCTCCAAATATTTTTCAAATCGATCGACAAATACTAGAGCTATTTAGGCGGAACACGCAGTAGACTATTAACTTACCTTTCTGATAATTTCGTATTTTTAGCATATCGCTTCTCTAAATTCGTCACACCTGATGTATCGTCCATATCCTTATATCTTGAACCACGACGTCTGCAATTATTTCAAGATTAGTAAATTTCCTTTATACATTATGATTGGGAAATTAACCTGCGTAAATAATAGAAGACACCACCACCAATTAGACCGCCAATTAGTAAAATTGCCAAAATTACAATCACTACAATATAGGTAGTATCGTCACAATCACAATCACCATCATTACTACCACCACCTACAAGATAAATTAATAGAAAACAAATAAACAAATAAATAAGTCGTACTATTGCTCGATGCGCTCGATACTACAACTAAACCGACTGCTGTTGTACTTGTATCAGTTATTGTAGCTTGTAATTCAACAACAATATCGTTTTTCAATACTGAACTACTTAGATCTTTAGTTACACTTAATGTCCATTGATTATCAGCATTTGATATAGCAAAATTGTCTTTATAGTCTACAACAAATATATTAAAACAAAATTTATAGACGGCAATTTCAAAATTACCTCCAATAACTACAATAGTAACTCCACTAGTCGGTGTAACAGATATTGTATCACTCATTTCAATTGTATCAGTACCACCATCATTTACCGTATATGTTGCACTATAATAATACGATGAAAATTTCACCTCCAATAAATTCATCCGGTATATTAATCAAAATAGTTGCCGATGTTGTATCAACATCATTACTAACAGTTAATGTCGACACTATAGTGTGGTTTTTCAAATTCGATAATGGCGATTTTAAAGTAAGTGTCACAATTTTCGTTGTAGTATTAAAACTATATTCTAATCCATCTAATTCCGGTGTTAGTTCGAATGTTAAAGTATCGTCTGATTCAGTAACGATTTTAATATCACCATCTGTTGCTATTAATTTAGCTTGATCATCATCGACTGTATATTCGAAATTATAATTGCTACTGCTGAATTGTGGCGGATCCGGTATACTAGCCTCTTCATCCACTTCTATCGTCAGTGTTGTTTTATTCGATAAAGTCGGCTCTCCATTATCCTATAACGATTACCATATTTAATCATGAATTTAATCAAATATTACAATTTTACAGTTGCTGTTAATGTAAATTGTGTTGTTTGATTATATTTGATTGCTTGTGTTACTGTAATTTTCGCTTGATATTGTTTATTATCTAAAGATTCAGTTACAATTTCAAAATTACCAGCAGGATTTAATGTGAAAGTGATATTTGTATTGGAGAAATCTAAATCCTCCACAATAATTGAATCACCAAAATTCGTTATCATATATTTTGGTAATATTGGCATTGGTATTTTATAAGTGTAACCATCTTCTTGGAATGTTGGTGCGTGATTATTTGTATCACGAACTGGTTGGTTGAATGTCTATAAAATTAAATTTTAATATTAATTATAAATGTAAGAGAATTAATAAACTTACTAGACTAGTGTACTGATCAGTTTCACATTCTAGATAAATATTAAACGACATACTGATAACGTTTTTCGTATCAGTATGATCTTTATCGAAATTCTCGAATTCATCATTCGTTTTGAAAACTAATTGATTACCAACAATAGTGATATCAACGTACTCTTCCTCGTATGATATATTCTTTAAATTTGATGTAAATGTCCAGTTTGCTATAACTGTATTAATTGCTGTATCATTGATTTCCTCGTTTTTATAATACGATAGATCCCAATTGATACTGACATCTTCAACTTCACAACTACTAGCTAAAATATTTCACTCAAATTAATTAGTAATCAAACAATTATTAGAATACTTACGATTTGACGCACAGATCGTTGATATAAACAAGTTTATAAAGAAGAGTCCGGTATAAATTTTGTACATTTCGCATTCTTATCTGAAACACACTATATCCGAACAATACAAATCGATTATTGAACGAATTTTAACAAAACCACTTCATAAATAACCACCGATAAGATAAATTTAGATAATATAATCATTCAAATTAACTCATTAAAAATATAATTAATGATTGTGTTGATGATGATTAATGATTGAGGTGAATTAGAGGGATTTTCACTGATTTGTTTAAAAAATTGGGGAAATTCTAGAAAAACTCGAATCAATTTTCCTTTCTAATTTTTTTCCTTTGTTTTAAACCAATTAATTTATTGACAATTGATAAGCGCCTATTATTATCAATTATTATGTGTCATGTATAAAATATTGCTATAATTATATTTTCTTTATCCTGATATAAAGTATCACGATTCACTCTCTGTATCTGGCGATGGTGGTCGGCTTAATGGTTTAAAACTACCACACAATACCCATGAATGTCCACGATTTTGTTTACCATCATTCTGTTGCATTTGTACGGTTGATAACAATGCAGTTTTTATATTGTCATGAATCTCCGGATTATATTTTTCGAAATGGAAATAATGTTTATCATCATTCGGTGGATCATCATAGATATGTTCTTGGTTAAGTTTCACAATCTCCTGTATACGATCATTGAAGGCATCTTGGTTATTTCGAAATCTACAAATTTGTTGTATTAGAAAAGATTACAATAATTAATCGAATAAACCTTACAAATTGGCAGCTTCTTGATTGATTGCATGCTTTAAACTGTAATTAATATTGTAGAAAATCCAATGAATATATTTTAAAACCTGCCACAGATGTTGTTCGGATTTATTCCACGTGGGGAAAGCTCCTAATAAATTTAGTTCATTTTCCGTATTGATAACAGGATGATAGATTTGTGAAGTAAAAACAACTTTCTAGAAAATTGAAAAATAACCGTTTCAAATTGAAGAATTACTGAATTAATGATAATACGTACAGGGTGCTCACAATCAGGAAAATTCTCATCTAAAACTAAATTAAAACGAAAAATTCCATCTTCATAGGGACCGCTACGTACAAAAATCACACCAAACCATACTTTAAACCAACAAAAAAGGGAAGGTAAAAATAAGACACGAACAATTTTTAATAAAACAAACCTAATGGATTTTCTCTGGACGGAATCACGTACACTCCCGGTATATTTTCACTCTGTATCATTTTACTAAAGAATTGATTTTAATTTAAATTAAAAAAAAGCAATGAAATGAGAGTAGAGCTTTCTAATAACTTATCAGTCTTTGAAAAGCCCTACTCTTAACAAAATCAACTTAAGTAAACCTTACTATTCAGCTAGAATCACGTATTCTTGATGAAAACGCTTATACATTTTATTCAAATCCTCATTCTGTCGTCCGAATAGATTCTCTTTTGGATTTGTCGTTTGGACGACTCGTCTTAATGAACCCTGTCTTGTGAAATTCTCGTTAGAATTTGTCTGAAGTATATGAAAACTTTTACTATAACATAACCTAGAATTTTACAAAAACCTACCTTGGAAGCCCGAATTGCACTATACATTTTATCTTTTTTTAAATTGTATTTTATATTGATTATCCCCTTATCAGTAACATTGTAATTAAATAAATAAAAAAAAAGATAACAATTACAACTTATAATTAACCACAAAACATAACCTTGATTGTATTTGTCAAATATCTCATTACTAGCGACATCTGTCAATGTTTTCTTGAACTAACATCAGTAATTTTTTATTGACGAATACTAGCGTCATCTATTTATATATTTAGAAATTGTAATTGTAATTTTTTTGAAAATGAGCGCCAATTTTTTTATCAACGAGAAAATTTAATTTTTTGGTTGGTTATTTGTATACAATCATGATTTCCTTCTCTAATGAGATTGAGATAAATTTGACGATTTTTACAAGTTGTAGAAATACCGAAAAACAAGTCCAAGGAGCAGTAATTTGCGTAGTATTTGAGATTAAATAGACAAAATTCTGGGATGTTTATAAAAATAAAGATTAAATAAATACATAAATCTCGAATTGTGCGTAGAATCTTTCATCGAATTTTTTTAATATCACTTTTGATTAGATAATAGTTTGAATAAATATTCCAAACGAAGTACTCTAACCGTCGTTCAACCACCAAATGTTGATTTCCTAACAGTGTAAATCGCTCTTTCGTATATAATCAGGTAAATTGAGTTTTTTTAAGTTTCATTTACCTTCAGTATTCTAACCAACACTTTAATTTACATAAAATTCTCAAATTATTAGTATTTTATTGTTTGAATGTTTAAATTGCCCGCCTCTTTTGACACCTTAGCCACCGATTTGATGTTTGTTTTATAGCTGTGTAAATCGCTCTTTTAACATCTTATCACCGCTATCATTTGCATGTCAATTGGTAAGTTCAATAATTTAAAGCCTTATTTGTTATCAATTTCAAACAATTGACATTCTATTTCCACGCAATTATCATTCATTAGTCTCAGCGTCTATAAATACCGACCGTTTTTTTTTAATTGCTAAATTGAGGTTATGTAATTGTTTAGTGCTGTATTAATAGATTTTTTTTCGTTATTGCTATTAGAGTGGTGGTTAGGGTGATTCTAAATTTATTTGAAACACTGCCTTGAGTCAAGGTAATTGTGTGGCGCCTATTTAATAATTCTCTTCAATTCCGGATTATTTTTTCGTGGTGTGTTGTAGATTTGGAGGAAGTCTTGGAGATGCAATTGACACCGCTCAGGCAACTTGCATGGAGAATCACAGTTGATCATGTAAGTATCATTGAAGAAAAGACCTTAATCATGACCTGATAAGGATGAGTACCTTTTCAAAAGTGATAACCTTGAGATCTCTTAGATTCTATAAATACGATAACTACGAACATATTTATAAATGCCAAAATAGTTTTGGCTAATTTTCAATTACTTTCGAGTTGAGATTTAATTAGTTTTGTTTTTGTTTAGTTCCATTCTGTACCAGTAGCACCACCACCATCATCTGGACCAATACTACGAAAGAACGATTCATTATTTACTGGTTTAGCGGTAATTATGGCTGTTTTAGGCGTTGGTATGTCAAGTTATGGTGTGACAAAATTACGTGAAATCCAACGCAATAAATGCCAAAATTAAAGATGTTTTGATATCGTTTATTCTTCCATCGTCTTCTTTTTTTTTCATTCTAATTCATTGGATTTGCAATTTTTTTCTTGATTAATTTTTAGCATTTGATTTCTATAATCTAGAATAGATGCTGTAGTAGTTGTAGTAACAGCAATGGTTAGATACAAAAGAATTGTAATCTACACATATAAACGATATTATTATAAATTCATTTTTGTTATAAATCTGCTGTTGCAACATTAATACTGTTGTTTGTAGATTTATACAATTAAAATTACTTTAAATTAGATCTTTTGTATTTTTAATCGTCGCTTATCCAAAGAAACGAAATTTCAAAATTCGCGCGATCGTATCTAGTGATTTTTTTTTTAGTTATACCAGGTATAAGATAGTACAGTTTTCTTATCTAAATAGAAATTATTATCGTTAATCGATTGATAAAACCGAATAATATTCCACATTTATTCTAATTTGAGAAAATTTGGAAAAAAAAAGTTTATTTAGTAACTTTTTGTGATTGTAGTTGGTGTTTGTAGAATTACAAACAGGACGTGATCTGTCAATTTTCATCAAAACATGTAAGCGAATTTTTGAGGTTAATTCTAGTTGATGTTTTGAAAATTTTCGAATAATCACAAAAATTAAAAAAAAATGAGTTTATATTCGAATTTCTTCTATTTCTCATTATGTCACATCTGTAAACAACCTAGTGTTGATTTGAAACGTTGCAGTTCATGTAAATCGGTGTATTATTGTTCGACAAACCATCAGAAACAAGATTGGCGAAATCATCAACGTTTGTGTAAAGTTTTAACGAATTACCGTCGTTTTTCAATATTACCAACGAATTCAACAACAGAACAATTCAATAAATATAAATATTCGTTGAATGCATATTGTCGGAATCAATTGAAACAATTGTACAATTATGAGAATGATATCACTTTGTTTACAAGAAATTGTTCGGTGTGTTTCAACGAGAATTGTGATATATTGTGTGATTATTGTAAGAGTGTCATCTATTGTACGAAACAACACCAACGACAACACCGTGAATTCCATTTGAAATATTGCGAACAATTAAAATTATGCATGGCGATCTATAAAGCAGTGTTCAGTGAGAAATTACAAATGTTTGATTTCTTATTAAATATCAACAATGAGTGTAAAACGTTACCGCCAGATATCCATAAAATTATGGAGATATTTCTTGGTTTAAAAGCTGGCAACAAATATTCTGTACAACATTTAAATTATATTATGATGGCTGATCATTTTTCTCCAGGTGTAGCTCTATTGTACGCATTAGAAAAAGCTGGTTTTATCGAAAATCGATGTGGTAATAAAGAGAAATTAATTCTACATATTGTCGGTGCTGACAGTGCAGAAGGTTCGATTCTATGGCAGATGATTATTGAATTCTTCATACATTGGATTAAGAATTTGAAATCAATCAAAATTCTATTGATTGGGCCAAACGCTCAATTATCATCGAATCCACATGATAAACATTCTTATTTATGTGATGATTGTCGGTCACGTTCTATCACAAAACAAATCCAACGTATTGACGGTTTCTATCACAATGTTATTGAGAATCTACCAAAACCCGATTTAATTGCAGCATTTAATCCAGGTTTAAGTAATTTAAAACATGAAAATCATACCGATTGTAACTGTTTCGAATGTGACTCATGGTCAACAACAATACCATTTCTAATACAATACGACAATGTTCCATTATTATTAACAGCATATACTGAAAATGAATTGAAATCGGATTTATTACGTTTCAATAATCACAAAATCCAGCATATTATCGATCTAATTAAGAATCCATATGGCAATTTACGTCCGATCCGGAATTGGGAAGAAGGAGATTGTCAGGTGTTCTACCAAAACAATTATCTAACTGTTATAACAAAGAAAATTTAATCATTTTTTTTTCAAATTCTATTAATCAGTTTCATAAATATTTTGATATCGTAATTTCGTTTTTAATAAATCATCATCATCAATCTTTATAGTTTGTGGTGGTATTAATGCACCGGCTACATTCCGTCCTTCCGAATTGAGGAAATTAAACGTTGAACATGCTGTTTCTGTTGGTAGAATTTCAAAATTTAAACCAAACTTCCTCATCAACGGAACAATATTCCGTTGGAATTCTCTATCATCTGTCCTATCACCAATACCTAAAACTATTATATCTAATTTCGGTTCGATTAATGTGAATAGACTCAAAGATTCTTCGTTGATTTCGGATTTATCACCAACATTCCATGATAATACCGACCTGCATAAATCGACGATTTTTATCATTAAAATTATTTTGATAGATTTATTTATTATACCTTGGAAATATCACCATTGAACCTAAGACAGTGATGTTATTATTTAAACGGAAACCAACTTGACTGAAACCATTAATCATTAAACCCAATTCGGTTTCGTTATTTAGAATATTTGCGGTAATCTTGCCTTCACCTTCATAGGTTCGTGGTGGTCTAAACAAGAATTTATTTCGGCTCAAATAACGTCTACAACATAATTTACATTAATTCTCATATAAATAATTATATAAAAATAGAAATCATACCGATTCAATTGATTTATTGGTAATTTAAACAATTTTAAAATATTTGAGGTTAACATTTTAGCTACGAAAAAGTATCAATATTTAATTCCGTTATTGTTCATCTGTTGAGTATATTTGAACTACTTTTAATGATTGGTTGATTGTCATTATCACAAAATCATATATGTTGTTTATATTGTGTTGTTTGCTACAAACAATAAGAATGTTTGTTAAACTTTATAGATTTTCCAAGAAAATCATATAATTTAAAGATATATGAGCGTGAATGGTGATTTTAATAATATTTGGGGATTTTCGTTTCATTAACTTGCCACTTTTGTTGCGTACATTTGAACTACTTCAAAATAGTTGTCATTTGTTTTTTGTTTTCCTTTTGTTTATTACTATATTGTTGCTGAAGAAATTTAAGAAAATGTCGCAGAAATTTTGCAGAATTTGTGAGAAAATTGTTGAAACAACCGATTACGATTTGATAACTGCAACAACATTACATTCACAAACTGGTTTATTGAATTTATTGCAGAGTTTTATTGTAAACGAACCAATTACAATAAGTACAACAACAACAAATCCAATATGTCATGGTTGTTATTTTCTATTAAATCAATTAGATAATCTACAAGAACGTGTTAAAACTATACAGGATGAATTGAGATCGTGTCTGGAAAATCGTAGAAATCGACAAGAATCAGTAGAAACAACGACAACAAGAACATTAGAAGAATTAGAAACATCACAACAACAAGAACAACAACATTCAAATAATAGTGATAATAAAGATAAAGGCCCGTATATTTGTGAGATATGCGGCCAGAGTTATAAACACAAACAAGCCTTACAGATCCATATCGGTATACATAACGGTATCAGTCAATTTCAGTGTTGTTATTGTAAGAAAACCTTCACCCAGAAAGCTGGTCTTTTGCGTCATCTACCATTACATACTGGCGATAGGCCCTATCAATGTGACACTTGTGGTAAACGTTTCATACACCATACGTCGTTCAGCATCCACCAAACGACCCATTCAGGCCGGAAAACCCATAAATGCACAATATGCGGCCTGTTATTGATGTCAACATCGCATCTAAAACGACACACACGTGTACATACCGGCGAGAAACGGTACACGTGCGAACATTGCGGCCGTAGATTTGCCGAACGTTATAATCTTGTCGTACATGAGAAGATACATTTGAATCTGGCTAGTAGCGCGAAAAAATTCAAGTAATTCTAAACTAAATTCAATGGGATTTGATTTTATTGTATTCATTTTACAGGTGTCAGATTTGTAATAAATTCTACAGTCGCCAAGCTAAACTACAACAACATCTGTTGTACGTCCACCATCAGAATTGATTTGAAAATAATCGAGTTAATGCCTTATCATCTAAACGGAATAATTGCCATTGTTCTGTTTGTGTTAAATTGATAGCACCAGCGATACGGCGATAAAATTCAATAGCCGGATTCCATGATAACACATGAAAATCCATACGTTTACTTGGCAATTGATAAGCGATCTTGGCTACCGTTAGAAATAATCGTTTACCAATACCATGTTGGCGATAATTCGGTTGGACGTACACGTCTTCTAAAAATAACGACCGACCTAACCACGTGGAATACGATTGATAATAAATAGCGTAACCGACGATTTCATTCTCCAATTCAGCTACTAAACATTTAAATGCTGGCTGATTAGTGAAACCGTCTTCCATTAAAACCGTCTCGTTTATTTGAACTTGATCGCTTAATTTCTCAAATTCTGCCAGTTCCTGTTTTTGTTTTGATTTTTGCAACAATTCTGTAATTATAAGTGTTTGGATATTACCTTGATTAGTTTCATTACATGGATCATATCGGCCTTTTTTGCTTCCCTGATTGTTGTACTAACTCCTATATTTGCCATAATTTTTCTAATTTCCTAACTGACCAATTTATTCTAAATTGGTCAATTGATCTTTACAATCGTTCAAATTAATAGAATTTATCGATCAAAGTTTAATTGTTCTATTATTATAAATGAAACTTTAGACTTTATATTTGTTATCAAATTTGTTTTTTGAATTTTATCAAAATTGGTAGAAACCCAAACAAAATTTACAATAATCGTACTAATCTTCTATTATTATGACTATGTTGTCATATAATCGGTTTTAACGACCTATACTTGATCTAAATCAAACAAAAAGTCATATATATGGGGTGTTTCACGGTATTTCGCCTCGCAGTTGCCTTATAAACGTAGGTCGGCTTCTTGTTTCAGCTTAACAATCTGCATTACCCACAAGCTGTTAAAATAAAAGGTCGGTAATGCACATTAGACGGTTGGAACAAGAAGCTGACCTACGTTTGCAAAGTCATAGGCTACTGCGAGGAGAAATATCGTGAAATATTAGAGAACGTAAAACCGAACTTGTTTCGTATGTTGATATTATTTAATATACTTTTAATAGAAGTTGTAGGCTTTTTTCTTTGTAATCCTCAATAGAAAAGTGAGTCTTTAATGAAAAAGAAGTGGTTGAACTAAACTACGACTCGAATTAGGGGAATTAATCAAAATTGTACTATAGTTTAATTTTTAACACGACGATACGATTTTTCCATTTAGCCTCAAATTTTCCTAAATTTCAAGGGTATCTAGTGAGTGAACAGCCTGTAGTTTTAGTCGTTTAGTGAGTTTTTTCTGATAATTTTGGCAACAATACGACAGTTGTGCCAAAGTTCAGACGTAAAATTTACTAATTATTTTTAGACTTGTCCGAGGGTGTAATAGTGACGATAATAATGTTACGTTCAGCCTTTTTGGTTGAGAATTTCGTTGTAAAAAACGGACCAAAGGTATGATTTCTTTCTAATGATTGTAATCAAATTGATAATTTATGAAATTAATTAGAATATTGTGGAATATTTTTGACCTTGATTATGTCCGTTTAGGATGTCACTTTCTCTTCGATTATGTAAAACTGTTAAATTACGAGGAAAATTTCCAGATTCTAGGTTCACAGTCGAATTGGGTACAACCACAAAAACAACAAGTGCGCAATTTAAATGTACACGAAAATATAAGTTTCACGATATTGAGGGATGCTGGCATCTCTGTACCACGATTTGGTGTCGCTAAAACCGCCGAAGAGGCCAAAAAGATTGCCCAAGAATTGAATACAAAAGATTTAGTCTTGAAGGCGCAGGTTCTAACCGGCGGCCGGGGTGTTGGTCATTTTAAAAACGGCCTAAAGGGCGGCGTTCGTATGGTTTACTCGTACGTATTCTTCAAAAAAATTCTGTAACATCTAAATTGTGGTTTTGTAGACCGGAAGAAGCCGCCGAAATTGCCGGCAAAATGCTGGGACAAATTTTAGTAACGAAACAAACCGGTGAGAAAGGTTTGATTTGTAATTCCGTAATGGTCGCCGAACGGAAATTCCCAAGGAAAGAATTCTATTTTGCCATCATGATGGAGCGTGCTTTTGCTGTATGATTACAATTTTTATCATTTGAACATTAACCGAATTTCTTTTAAAGGGTCCGGTTATAATCGCCTCATCTCAAGGTGGTGTCAGTATTGAAGACGTCGCCAAAGAGAATCCGGACGCTATTATGTACGAACCCATCGATATTGTTAAAGGTTTAAGTCAACAACAAGCTGAGAAAGTTGCCGAAAAAGTCGGTTTAGCCAACAAAAAGAAGGAGACTGGGGAAATGTTGTTGAAGATGTACGATTTGTTTATCAAAAAGGACGCATTATTGATTGAAATCAATCCGTATGCTGAAGGAGAGAATGACAAATGTTTAAATTTCGATTAATTTTAATTCGTTTGTTAATATTTAATTTTGTAGATTTCTCATTGGACGCCAAATTACGATTTGACGACAATGCAGGTTTCCGCCAGAAAGACTTGTTCGCATTACGCGATTGGTCACAGGAGGACGAAAAAGAAGTTCGAGCCGCCAAATTCGATCTCAACTATATCGCTTTAGATGGCAATATTGGTTGTTTAGTTAACGGTGCCGGTCTAGCTATGGCCACAATGGATATAATCCAATTACATGGCGGTTCACCGGCCAATTTCTTAGATGTAGGCGGCGGTGCTACCGCTCAAGCGGTTAAAGAAGCCTTCAAAATCATCACGGCCGATCCGAAAGTCCACGCAATCTTGGTGAATATCTTCGGTGGTATAATGCGTTGTGATGTTATCGCCGAAGGTATAATTGCGGCTGCGAAAGAATTGAATCTACGCTTGCCGATTGTGTGCCGTTTACAAGGCACCAATGTTGATGATGCTAAAGTATTAATAGCCAGTTCCGGCCTAAAAATCCTACCGGTTGATAATTTAGACGAAGCGGCACGTTTAATTGTTAAACTATCGAGTATTGTCAGTTTGGCTAGAGATGTTAAATTGGATGTCAATTTCGAAATTCCATTATAAATTAATTAATTTAAAAGGAAAAAGACAACAGATTTGTTAATCCACTTGTAATTGTTAATAATTGTGCACTAATATTTATTTATTGTCTATAGGTTGAAAATAAATTATTCAATATGGATGATTCTATTTGAATTGTCCTGGAGCCGTAGCGGCTGGTCCAAATAAACTATTACTACCCTGTTTGGAAGCGGCTCTAGACGGGGCAAAGCCCAATAATTTCTGTATATTCTGTCGTATCGACATTGTACACAAAATATACAAAAATATAAACGAACAATCGTAATAATCGTTACCGGGTAGATTACGATGACTTAAACCTTGAATCCACGTCAAGGGTAAGAAGGGTAGACGTGCCACTACCCGACCATCAAATCTACAATTGAACAATTAATACGTTAATGCGAACTAACAAATAATACAAACATGCTATTGAACATGCTCAATAATGCTGTAAAGGCGAAACCAATAGCGAACATTGATTTCATTTTAACTAAAGATAAATCACGATTATTGTTCTTCAAACGTTCTTCTTCACGTTCGATCTTCTTCTTGTGTTGTTTATCAAGCGAATCTCCATGGGCTTCTTTGCGTTTCTCCACTATAAACAACTATTGTAACGATTGATAAGCGAATTATTGATACGTACGTCGTTTACTTTGCTTCTCAACTTCGGTTTTTAATTTTTGATATTTTTCCGTCCTATACACCATCAACCAAGTTAAACCTTCACCTAATAGAGCGGTACAAATCGATATAAAAACAATCAGTAGAGTATCCGACCACATTTTAGCTGACAAGGGGGCTATATAACCTAAAAGTAAATTACTAATAGTTACAAAACTAAATTCCCTAGATTATCTCCAAATAAAAATGTTTCGACATTTATTTATCATTTTAATCATTGTGATTAATTTAAATTCGATCTTTTGTGGTGTAATGCCACAACAACACAGTCACGAAATCACCAAAGAACGTTTAGAAGACGGTGCTTACAGTCCGCGCGATCACAATCACTTCGCTGATAATAGCGGCGAACATCACAACGAATTCGATCACGAAGCAATCTTGGGCAGTCATAAAGAAGCAGAAGAATTCGATCATCTACCACCAGAAGAAGCCAAACGACGGCTACGATTACTGTTGAAGAAGATGGATCTGGATGGGGACGAGCGTATCGATCGTAAAGAATTAAAAGTGTGGATATTGAGATCATTCAAGTAGTATCATTTACGATGATTGATTAAATTCGTTAATTTGGCGATATTTTAGGATGTTATCGGAGGAAGAGGCGAAAGAGAGATTCGAAGATGCCGATGAAGACGATAACGGTTTGATCACTTGGAGTGAATACCTCTCCGATACGTACGGTTTAGATGAGAAAGACACACTACCAATTGGTGATGATAATGATCACGTTAGTTGCGCAATTATCGTGATTATAACGCTAATAAAAATCATTTCTAGTTGATTGAAGATGATAAAATGATGTGGAAAGCTGCTGATATTAACAACGATGGTGTACTCGATCGTATTGAATGGATACCGTTTACACACCCGGAAGAACATCCGAGTATGTTACCGATTATATTACAACAAACCCTACGCGATAAAGATCGAGATGGTGATGATGCGTTGAATTTCCAAGAATATATCGGTGATCGCGGCCAGAATCACGATACAGACTGGGTGAAAATCGAGAAAGATAAATTTGATCACGATCTAGATAAAGATCATGATGGTTTGTTGAAAGGCAATGAGATTTTATCGTGGGTTGTACCTAGTAATGAGTAAGTTTATTTATTTTATCGAAAATTTCGATTGATTCTCCGAAATTTAAAGGGAGATTGCCGAGGAGGAGGTTTCCCATCTATTTGCAACTAGTGATGATGATCACGATGATCTAATCAGTTTCAATGAAGCAACCGATCATCATGATACGTTTGTTGGTAGTGAAGCTACCGATTATGGTGATCATCTACATAATATCCATTATTTTAATGATGAATTGTGATTGTACAAAACTTAATTTATTTGTTTTAATTTATGTAATTGAATTAAATTGAATTTGTGCCATATAAACTCAAATTTAATTGATTATGGTTGTGGTGTCTTTCGGATATAATTCTTACCAGATGGTAAGGCTACCACTGTTAATAATGGGAATAATGTCTTGACTTCATCGTCGGAAACGGTGGGTTGGACCATCACATCTTGGCCAGGTGTCCAATCCACCGGTGTCGCTACTCGATGTTTATCCGTCAATTGTAACGAATCAATAACACGAAGAATCTCGCTATTCAATCAATCAAAATATTAGTAAAATATTCAAAATTAATTCAAATTAAATACTCAAAATTGCGCCCGGTTGTGGCTGGATATAGGATCGATAGGCGCATCTTTTTCAATGGATCAACAACGAAGACGGCACGTGCCGTTAAAGGTAAACCATCCGAATCCCGTTCATCCGGATCCAACATGTTCAACGAACACGCCAATTCGCGTTTCTCATCAGCTATTATCGGATACGGAAACGGACCCTCATTCGAATCACTAGCATAAACTTTGATATCTTTCAACCATTTCGTGTGATTTTCCACAGAATCACACGATAGGGCGATAATTTTAACGTTACGTTTAGTGAATTCGGCGTGTAATTGAACGGCACGTGCCAATTCTGTTGTGCAAACCGGTGTGAAATCGGCTGGATGTGAAAATAAAACACCCCACCTGCAATCAATTATTGTTGTTTAATGTTTAATGAAAATTGAGTAATTTACGAATCGCCGAGCCAATCGTGGAATTGAATTTCGCCAATTGTAGTTTTTGCTGTGAAATTCGGAAATATTTCGCCTAAATTCACCATTTCTTGCGTCTTATTCTTATCTCGAAAATTTTTCAAAAAAGTAAGGTTATGTTCAATCGTCACGCTAAAAATAATAGCGCCATCTATTATCAAATGTGTGAATTAAATATTATCAACTAATTGCAAAATTATTATATTGTGAATATTTTAATCTTTATACTCCTATTAGTTTAATGTGATTTAATTGTAAGCATTTTTCTTGTGATTATGAAATTTATTTACTAAATTTTTAATTAAATCTTTTTCGAAAATATAGGTTAAGTTCATTTGTTTTATTTACATTAATGCCAACTAGTTATTTACAACTTTCACTTTCCAATTTTTCCGATTTATCGATAATTTTGCCAAAGGCGTTGTCCTTTTGGTTGAATAAACGGTATAGACTCTGAACTTTCCATTTAACCTTCAATTAATTCCTTTCTAGAAATATTTTAGTAGAAATTTTGTAATGTCGATATCTACATCTAGCAGGTATTTTTCAAGAATTTATCCTGAAATATTCAATTCCAGGAAAATTTGTTAAAAATTTGTTTTGTTACAGTTTTGACTTACTAACAAAATCAGAAATAATGTTGTTAACACGGATTAGACTGGTAAATATTCCAATTTAAATTCCATATGTTTTCATTGATCGTTTCTTTAAATTGTAGTTGGATCAGAAAAGAATCCGTAATGTTGTCGATCTATTCAACAATCATCGCTATCGTGTTAGATTTTCTAACGTTGCAGCCAATGAAACATTACCAAAACTACCCGTACCGAAATTGGAACAAACTTTGGAGAAATATTTCCAATCCGTCCAACCGTTTCTACTAAACCAAGACGAAATCAAACGCACCTGCAAGGCCATTAACGATTTCCGACAGAACGGACGACAATTACAAAAATTACTGGAAGAACGCGCCAGAAATTACGACAATTGGTTGTCCGATTGGTGGTTGGAGACCGCCTATTTAGCATACCGTGATCCGGTTGTTATCTATTCCAGTCCCGGACTGGTATTTCCCCATCAAGATTTCCAACAAGACCCAGATAAACAATTCGAATATGCAGCCAGATTAATTCTAGCTGCTTTAGATTATAAAAAATTGATCGATAGCGGTTGTATGCCGACAGAACGTTTCGGTAAAGATCCACTCGATATGAATCAATACAATAAAATATTTGGCACATGCCGGATACCCGGTGTTAAAATTGATCATTTAGAATTTAACCCACAATCTACACATATTGTTGTTGTTAAAAATAACAATGTAAGTCATCTTGTATTTTTTTAACACGCTAATTAGTTGTTGTAGTTTTTTAAAGTTAACACAACGGAATCGAGTATTTGTCAATTAATAAATTGTTTAAAAGAGATTTCGAAACAATCGGAAGAAACCGGAGTGCCTGTTGGAATATTAACGGCAGACAATCGGAATTGTTGGGGACGTTCCTATCAAGACCTCACATTAAGTCTAATTCATCCCATAATTATTTTAAATTTGAATTAATTCGTATAATTTTAGATCCAAATAATCTGCGTTCAGTTCGTGAGATTCAAACTTCTCTATTTCTTGTCTGTTTAGATCAATCATTAACTAAAACAGCAAATTCTCAACGTTCTAATGATAGCAAACAAACAATTCATGGTGGTGGTAGTTCAGCTAATTCAGCAAATCGTTGGTACGATAAAACAGTACAATTTATAATTAGTGATAATGGTACAGTCGGTTTAACTTATGAACATTCACCTAGTGAAGGCCAACCTATCGCTGTAATGACCGATTATTTGATCAAGTCCATGTGAGTTTATTAATTTAGATTAGTTCTCCAATTAATTTCTGTAATTATTAGCGAAAAAAATATCAACAATGATGGTAAATCGTCGGAAATAATCCCAGAAAAATTGGAATTCCAGATCGATGATAAAATACAACAAGCGATTGATCATGCAAAACAAACTATAGATAAGTAAATACACTTCAATTTGAAATTAATCAATTTTAAATGTATAATCGATAGATTGGTGGAGAATTTCGATATGAACGCTTTCCAATTCGAGCAATACGGTAAAGAGTTTGTTAAGTCGCAAAAATTAAGTCCCGATAGTTTTATTCAGATTGCAATTCAATCGGCTTTCTATCGTTTGCATTGCGTACCTGGAGCTCATTACGAATCGGCATCAACAAGGAAATTCATCCATGGACGTACCGAAACTATACGTTCGTGTTCAAATGAATCGATTAATTTTGCTAAAATGCTAATCAACAACAATAAAACAAATTGTGAAAAATTGGTAGCCTTAAAAGCTGCAATTGCCGCACATAAAAACTACACAATTGATGTAAGTTTTGTTATAATTAATGATTTGTTAATTTTTTTAAGGATTTTAGGCTTTAAACGGTTATGGTGTTGATCGTCATCTATTAGGCTTAAAACTGATCGCTATAGAGAACTGTATACCATTACCAGATTTATATAAAGATGCCTCATATGTGAGAAGTACCCATATGAGACTATCAACGAGTCAAGTGGCAACAAAATGTGATGCTTGGATGTGCTATGGTCCATTAACCAATGATGGTTATGGATGTTGTTATAATCCACGCTCGGATGATGTAAATTTCGCTGTATCAGCATGGTTGGATAATCCAGAAACGAATACGAAACAATTCCGGGAAGCATTAGAAGATAGTTTATGTGAAATGCAACAAATTCTTGCCACTAATCAAAAATCAAAATTGTAACCAATACAGGATTTATAAGTAGATGAATAAATCAATAAAATCTTGTTTAAAATTGGATAAATTGGTAGAATTTTAAACACGTCTTGTATCGGATAGGACACGAACAATACAACCAACACCACCAACATTATAAACTTTCTCATGCCATACTAATAAATGTCCACTACTGCCTTCTGATGGATTCTCAAAACCACGATAAATATATTTCATTAAAACATCAATTAAATCCGGTGATAAAGAATTTACAGCTTCCTCAATTTGAGAGATTTTTATAGATAACAATACACGTAACGTTAAACTCAACGCATTCTCCTAGAAATAATAAAATTACTCAAACGATCATGAGGAATTATCGGAAAATCAACCTTAATTTGTAGGTTCTTACTGCCCATTGGGGCGTTACTTAATACTGTTGTTAATGCAGCTATATGCTTTCCTGTATGTTTAAATTAAGAAAAAAACTTGAAAATTATTGGTAAAAAGACAAGAAAAAGGATATTTTTGTAATAAACTATTGACTTCTGATTCATCCGGTCCGGTTGGCCCACCCTGATCACCATCATCTTCTTTAAAATTGTCTTCGCAATATTGATCGACGTCGATTTTGCGGAATGCAGAACTTGATGTATTCTTTGCCATTTAAACCACTATTTTTGTACGTTTCTTTTCTATTTTTGGTTGATTTAAATCTAAAAATACTAGCGATTTCGATTGAACACAACGCCCAATTTGAGGTTAGAATCGTAAGTCGAACACTAGTACCAACCTAAACATTTTAGTGTAATTCATTTATTCAAAGTTGGTGGTAGTTTCTGTTATTATTTTAAATTACTAAAAATAAATTAAAACTTACAATCTTTCTCTTAATTTTTTTTTCAATATTTTATTGATACATATATTATTTTTTTTTATGGAAATTATTTTATCGATTTCTATCCAAAGATGACGTCACAAATTTAGTGTCAAAAATCTAGGGGATTTTGTTTCACTAACCTCTTTTTCTTTTACAAAACTATCCAAAATGGTGAGTATTTTCCGGATTTAATTTTCTAAATTTTCTTACCCATCCTCGATTAAATTTTAGGAGAAATTGTAGAAATCCCATATTTAGAATATTTGTAATTATAATAATTACAAATTTTCACCAATTTCTCTTAAAATTACCAAAAATTCAAAGTGAGGTTATGTTGATAACATTTGTGTTTTCTTAAATTTTAGGGTAAAGTAAAGTGTTCCGAACTACGCCAGAAAGATAAAAAAGAGCTCACCAAGCAACTTGAAGAGCTCAAAACCGAGCTGACAAGTTTACGTGTAGCTAAAGTGACCGGTGGAGCTCCATCGAAATTATCGAAAATGTAAGTTGTCATTTCTTAAAAGATTTGTAAAGTTTCAATGATTATTGTAGTCGTGTAGTACGAAAAGCTATCGCCCGTGTCTATATTGTTATGCACCAGAAGCAGAAGGAGAATTTGAGGAAATTGTACAAGAATAAGAAGTACAAACCGTTGGATTTGCGGCCGAAGAAAACTCGTGCTCTACGTCGTGCGTTGACAAAACACGAACAGAAAATTAAAACGCCGAAAGAATTGCGCAAAAGGTCGATTTATCCACCGAGGAAGTTTGCTTTGAAAGCTTAATATGGTAAAAATGATAAATAAATCTTTTTTTCGATAAATTAAATTTAATTCAGGTACCAGTACAATATTCATTGATATCCTCTCCAATAGGTTTGAGAATGAACATATAAACAGTATAGAGACCTTTTGGGAAATTTCTCTGTTTTACTTGACGATAACAATTTAGATCAGCTTTTATGAATAGTTTACGGAATAATGATACTGGTCTTGTTACAGATGAATCCTGTTCGTCTTTTTCAATCTCATTACTTGATGAGACGTTCTCTTTGATTATTATTACACCATTTTCTTTCAAACCTAATCTATAAAAATTTTAAAATGAAAATTGAGAATTCTATCAATAGTTGAAATATTTACTTGCAATTCTTTAGGAATTCAACAAGATCTTTATCAGTTAAGTGCCCCAATACCCACTGTGCCCAAATTACATCGTATTTCTTCAATTCCGGTTTGAATTCTTGTAAACCAATCGAATAGAAATTACCGATTTTTGTATCGCACAATTGTCCGCCTAAATACTGTTTGGCTTGTTCTAAAAATTTCGGATTTTGTTCAACTAAATCAACACTGTCGAAATGATCGATTAATAAGTGTTTCGTTATACGTCCAATACCAGCACCACAATCTAAAGCACATCGTCGACCCGGTGGTAATTTCGTTTGAAATAGTTGCTTCAATAATAGTCGTGAGTCTTTTATATCAATCTGTGATAAGAAACCCAAACCACCTAACATACCGTCGATTGTTGGGGGAATTTCCGACCAATATTCAATCGCTTTTGTGTAGAATTTCTTGTAGTTTTCATTCGTGGTTTCTAAATTGAAATCCATAATGCTTAATAAATTTTTATTCAACGATCACAACAAATTAGACAGTTTTATCTATGGTTTTGAGGTTAGAAATTTGACACATACTACCCTAACTACTGGTCACGCTACATTGCCACATTTCCACTAATTCCAATACATCATTAGATTTATTAAGAGGGTAATATCGTAAATTTTTAATTGGAACGTTTTATTTCAGGTGGTTTACTATTGAGGTATTGTTTTTTTTTGTTTTTAATTTAAGATATTTGTTATAGTGATAATTGTGGCAACAGTGTGTTACTGTGGTTATTATAGTAACTTGTAAAATTTGAAGTCATGCTAGAGTAAATGTAGCTCTCTCCTTTATTTACTTAAAAGATAATAAAGATAAACTTTTAAATATTTGAAATTCTAAACTTTGGTATAACTAGCTAATATGTTTCTATTACTTTCAACAAAAAGTATTAAATATAGAAATAAGAATAGTATTTTTCTAAAATAGGCTACAGTTAGTTGTTCGCTTTAGGGGGTGTTTGAATCTAAGGTGTCTAATGTCAAATTATTGAAATAAAGCGGTCGGATTTATAATTTTCTCAATTATTCTAGTATTTTAATGAATAAATATCGGTATTTAAATAAAGAATGGAATAAAGAAAAATAAAGTAATAACAAGAATGATAAGAAGGAGGCAAAAATATCACCAAATTTCAAATACGATGCGCCCCTTTCGTGTACTACCATCGAAAAAATTCGTATTTATCTCAATATTTTGTTTGTTCACTATCATTATAATTATAACAATAAAACGGAATCAACCTATCGATATTGATCGGACATTAATTTTGTAAGTATTGAAATTATTATGAATTTCGCTAATATTGAATTTTTTTAGGGAGAAAAGTAATGAAATGATAAAGAATCAAGCGAATTATGCTTGTAAACAACCGAATCTCCCCGTATATTCACCTGATTTAATGAAATTCTTACACGAAGTCCCACCTATTAACTGTTCTCAAGCCGGTATAGATTGGGTGAAATGTGAAGTAATTCTTGTTTTTTTTTTTTTTTGTAAACGAACGATTGATTTGATTGATTTTTAAGGGATCTGAATGCAGAATTGATGAACGTATTAAATCGATTTACGGTACAATAAAGTGTAGTTTCACCGATATTATTCGTATCAATGATTATGATATACGTGATGGTGAAACAACATATAGTGATACATTGTATAAGTTAGAAAAAAGTGATATTGTACGTGTATCTTGTAGTAGTGATAGTAACACAAAATGGTCATCAACATTAACCGGAATACGTTACGATCGTGAATTATACGAACAAACGAATTGGTCAAATTTACCACCAAACGGTTTAAAATTGAATGTATTAATGTTCGGTTTTGATTCGTTATCACATAATAATTTCATACGTAAACTACCGAAATCTTATCAATATATTTACGATAATCTAAACGGTTTGATATTAAATGGTTATAATATTGTCGGTGATGGTACACCGCAAGCCTTAATTCCGATATTAACCGGAAAAAACCGAATTAGAACTACCCGATACACGTAAACGTAAATTAAATACAGATTACGTTAATGTATATCCATTTATATGGAAGGATTTCAAACAGGCCGGTTATGTTACCGGTTTTTTCGAGGATGTACCTGAATTAGGCACATTTACTTATCGTTTAAACGGTTTTAAAGAACAACCAACCGATCATTATATGCGTCCTTACTATTTAGCATCATTGAAAGAACGCTCGAAATGGCCGAAATTATGTTCGGGTAATCGGCCACGACATAAAGTCATGTTGGATCAAATTAAGAATGTAATCACTTTGTTCGATAATTGATTAATTTAATTTAATTAATAAGAATTGTAGTTTTTTATAGTTTATAAGAATAAACCGAAATTTCTATTCGGTTTTCACGGTGAATTATCGCATGATGATTACAATTTAATTGGTGCAGCCGATGAGGATTTATTGGAATTTTTGAAAGATCTAAATCAAAATCGGTATTTAAATGATACTTTATTGATAATAATGGCCGATCATGGACATCGTTTTGCACAAATTCGAAATACAATACAAGGTAAACAAGAGGAACGTCTACCATTTTTTTCGTTTATATTCCCGTATAATTTTAAACAACATTATCGGAAAGCGTACGAGAATTTCCAAGAGAATATAAATAAATTAACCACACCTTTCGATATTTATAAAACGTTAAAATCTGTATTAGATTTGAATGATATTGGTGATGCTGATATTAGCCAACGATCTGTCTCTCTATTTACAAAGGTATTCGAGTTTTGAGTTGAAATATTGAAATGAATTTGTAGAATTCGTAGATACCATTGGAAAGAAGTTGTGCCAATGCCTATATAGAGCCGCATTGGTGTGCCTGTTTAGAATGGTCGAATTTACCATTGACAACACCGATTGTAGATCGTTTAATTCAAACATTAATCGATCGTATTAACGATTATACCGGATTATATCGGAAATATTGTGATTTATTAAAATTACATCGTATATATTGGGTCAAGAAATTAGTACCGAATCAGAATTTGATTAAATTTAATAAAAATGCCGATCTAGATGGTTTTATAGCCGATCTAACATCAACAATGGATTTGGATAAAGAAATCTATCAAATTAAAATCGAATTATTACCGGGCAATTCATTATTTGAAGCTAGTTTAACGTATTGGATCAAAGAGGATCGTTTCGATATACAAATGAGCGATATCAGTCGTATTAATGTCTATGGTAAACAGGCTAGTTGTATTGAAAAGGAATTTCCACATTTACGTAAGTATTGTTATTGTAAAGATAATTAATTTAATATGTTAACGAGTCTCTTGATGTTCTTTTTTTTTGGATTCTCTGTGATTATTTTTGTAAAAATCGCCGTTTTTTTTTTTAATGTTATCAATATTTATGATAAAATCAATGAATTAACAATCAAGTATATCTTTAATAACCTATTCTTATATCGTATCCTAATGATCAATATTGGGAGTATAATTAACAATATTGTCTCGTGTTTTAATGAAATTTTTCTGTCATGAAATTAATTTTCGAATAGAAGAAATTAATAATATTCGTTGATTACAATTCCAGATAAAGTAATATTGTTTGAATTTAAGTTAACGAGAAAAATTCAATTACTTTACTAGGTACTTTGATGATGATTGTTTAGATTGTTCGATTAAAAGATATAATGATAAGTAATAATAACATGCAATCTTTGATTAATTCACAAATAAATAAATGTATTTGTGAATTAATATTTCTATATATGGTCACAAGAGACAGATAATCGTTCAATATTTTTTTGTCTTGTTAAATACTCTATTTTCAATAATTCTTCCAAGGATCACAATGATTAATTTTATAGGTAAGTCTGATTGATTATATTTTCTCGTATTTTTTTATGAAATTTAAAGGAGAAAAGTTTAAAAAAGGGTTCGATATTATTAGGGGTATCTATGTGTTTGTGTCCATCCATCTATCGCTTTATATAAGAAACCTTTTAAGAAAAAGGACACGCGACACTGATACAATCTATATACATATACAGGACGAGCCAAGAGGATGGCCTATTAGACGTTTAAGCATAGAAGTTTCTGGAATTTATTTTTTCCATTACTGAACTACATCTCGAAAGTGTTTTCGTTGTTCTATCAACCCCTTGTGTATGGGATAGTGTACACTACTTTCTTATTTTAAACGTAATTGTATATTTTTTATTGCACATTTAGAATCTATGTTGAAATTGAAGAGGACTTTGATTACATGACTTATAGTGTAGAGTTTATAGTTTTTCAGGAATTTCCAATTTTGCTGAAAATGTTGATTTTGTAGTGTTTTATTAAAACATTCATATCTCTGGAAATATTGTTACTCAACAATCCAAATTTGATCACCAAATAGTTTAAACTGTGTACTTTACGCTAAATTTTATAGAATTGAATTATCTTCCGGCATTTAGCTGAAATCAAATTTTCTTTCAGTCAATTTTCAAAGCGCTATATCTTTCTTATTTTAAATGGAATGGTATATTTTTCCTTTACACGTTTGGATAAAGAAGAAAATTCTGCATCGAACCATATTAGCATACTCTATATCTATGTATCTCTGATAATTTTTCAGTTATTCTAGATTTTCGATTTCTAGTAATTTACCCCCTGAAAAGAAATACTAAAACATACTAGGTTTGGTGAAACAATCTTCTGTCACAATTAATATCTAAATAATTATTAATTTTTAAATTTTTTAATGAAAAACAATCGAAAAATTAATAAATATTTAAATTAAAATCAAGTGGATTTTCTTTCCATTTAAAAATTGGCTGAAATCGCTGAAAAAACCATGTAAAATAATCACTGTAAAGAAAAATATATGGTTCCATATAAAATAAGGAAGATAATACCGTCTGAAAATTACTTGTAACAAAAATTTAATTCATCTGATCGCCGAGAAATTATTTAATTCTGGAAAATTTGTTGAAAAGTACAGTATTTAGACTATCAAAATTCCAAATATTAGTTTTTCGATTGTGATAGATTTTAAAATATTAATTTTTCAATTAAACACTACAAAATCAAAATTTTCAGAAAAATTGGAAATTCCTGAAAAACTATCAACGCTACACTATAAGTCATGTTATCAAAGTCCTCTTCAATTTCAGCATAGAATGTAAATATGCAATAAAAAATATAGAATTACGTTTAAAATAAGAAAGTAGGGTGCACTACCCCACATTAGAACTTCTTATAGTTCAAATAGGCCAACGTTTTGACACACCCTGTATAGATATATATGTATACCTGTATATGCTTGATTCTATTCTACCCTCCTCGACTCTATCTATCTGTATTCAATTACATTACGTATCGACGAATAATAATAATTATAACAGTTCTAAAGCTTCTCCTGTTTTGTTCTATCGGTTGACGCTTAACAGGGTGCTAATTAGACTTTATATGATGAGATTCTTCAAATTTCCTTCTAGATTTTCGATTTGAAAAAAACTCAAAAAAAAAACGAAAGAAAGACAGAAAAAACAGTTGGTTCGTTATAAAGAGAGGTCATCAAACCAACCGATCAACCCTTAAGGCATTGTCCTCGATTATATAATACAGGAAAAGATGGGCTGTTTCCGTTTGATTTTCATGTTAAATAATTCATTTATCAGATATTGTAAGTATCTGTATGGTAATTGATGATCTTTTATTAATAATAACAACAATAATAACGACGACGACACGACAAAAGATTAAGCCGTGTGTGCAGATGGTAGTGGTGTTAGTGATAAGATATTAAGATAACCGATAACTAACTAACTTAACTACCGTATATGGGTGTAGATATGCACATATCAATTAGTTGGTTCCGTCTTCGTTTTTGAATACTTGTCGATAGTAGACGAAAATGAAGAATAAGAAGAAGGGGAAATGGATAACGAATTCTTTTCTCAGCTTTCGGTAGTAGTGATAATAAAGGTGAAATGACTGTTGATGGAACAGGTGCAACTAACGGCGACTACTACAACACAACGAAATTACTTTCCGTAAATCATGCAAAGATTAATTCTTCCTTTTTTTTTGTTATGGCGGTAGAGGGTTATAATCACTATTATTTTCATTATAACTGTAGAAATTTTGAAAATTTGTGATTGTTTCTGAATCTGTGATAACTCGAAATTCATTGTTATTCGTATATTTTCGAATGATAGTAATTTACGGTCATTTATATTGTCGAGATCTTGTCATTATTTAATTGAATTTTTAATCGATTCTGTTGATAATAGCCTCGTTTCAATGATAGTGCATTTCACTTTGGTCCAGGTGTCATCTTTTTGTATAATTAAATTTTTATTACGATTAATAATACAGTTGTGATCGTTCTATATAATTTGTTAATCAATCAATCAACACGGTTTTTTCCCCAACAAATTTGTTGGCATTTAAGTGGATTCATAATTAAAGTCGTCTAAAAATCACAATAATCGTTATATGAAATAAGAATAAAATCATCAAAAAAAGCAAGTCTTGTTGTCGGAATGTTAATAAATTGATAGGTTGCAACTTTACAACTAAATTATTCCAACAATTCAGTACGAAAAAAACAGCAAAAACAGATCATCTTATACGCGATTTATCACTTTATCGCTAAACTATAAAAAGACGAATATAGTCTTTGATTATGATTATGTAATAGCCGGTTTTTTCGTCAAGTTCCGGGGTGGTCGTTTATTTTCATTATAACCTCAACAACAACAACAATGCAGGGATTGACCCTCAAGAATGAGGCCCCGTATTTTTCGACGGCGACTGCGACACCTGTACCGGTATGAATGCGATCGGAGAACGAACGAGATGACTGGGGCAGGTGCAAATACTTCTTCATATTACGGCAGAAGGGGGCCCCCTATTTTTTATTTTTTTATTTTTAGTATTTTTTTGATATTGAGTGACCTCAACTCGAGTTTTCAATACTCTACTTTTATCATACAGAGTGATCCATTTCGATGGCTTTATCAGTTGATATTTTGCAATATTAAAAGCATGTTCTTTCAAGGAATATCACAGTGGATGAATCACTCTGTAAACAATAACAATAAATATTTCATAAAATCTTTTTCAATTGTGTATTTATTTATCATGTATATGTACGTATATGGTTTTATAGACGGGGAAAAAATCATCGAAAAAATAACGATAAGATGATGAATCAATGATTGTGACATGGCCACATGGTGAGATAAAATAATAAACAATACAGCAATCAAACGATTCGTGTTATTGATGATGATGATGATGATCAATAAAAGCATTTTATAAAGAAAAAGTGGTTTTCGATCGTTTGTTCAAGTTTCTTCATCTTATTCGATTTATTATTATTTTTTATAATATTTTTTTCCACTGCCATATCTGTATATGGCCCGATATGTCTATTCTCGATTGACAATTCCTGATTTATTACCGATCGCAAAATTATTATGTGTTTTATTTGAATTGCCCTTAAAAAAAACAATGTGAAATTTAATCAATGACGAACGAAATAAGAGCAAAAATGACGATAATTTGTAGCCCGATTTACTGACAAGTTGTTCTCAACTGTTTCCGCTTAATTGATTGTCCGTTTATTTAAATTGTGGGCAATTATTGGTATAAAGTGTCATTATTGTTAATTTATTTCATATAGCGAAGATGTATTCACAGTGCACACTTTTAAATGAGAAATACCAACGGCATTGATTAAGAATTTAAAACAACACCTGCCCGTACAGTTTATCATTCATTATCATCATCATCGTCATTATTATTTCGGTGCGCTTTCTACAATCGATTTCCTCATTTTTCATCTTCGATTCCGTTGTGTTATTCTCAATAATAATGAAATAATCTAGGTGAGATCGAAAGTGGGTTCTTTTCTTCGTCTTCTTGGTCTTGTTTAGGGGCGAGGGAAAGTGGCAGACGAACGCACCATGTGGGATCCGGGATCACCACCACCATCGATGTCTGCACACAGACACATTAAAATTACAATTAAATCATCGATACAGGTGCGGAATTAACAGAAATCCAACCAAGAGTTTTGTTAATTTTCTGTGGATGTGTGGGTTGAGTTGGTTATGGCCCTTTCTGTTTAAAAAAAAAAAGAAGCGATAGAGACATGAATATTGCATATCCTGGGGCGAATTAACACACAGACACGCACAAGCCAGACGCGTGCCTCTCCAACTACCAACTGCCTTCTAAAATATAGAAAGAGAAATAATAAATGGATTTTATGGTATAGCCACCTGCCCATCTTGCTATCTCTATCTGCTTTGATAAAATCAAAATTTAAATCTCTTTCTTACTCGTCCTCTATGTATTCACACACATACAAACTCAGATTATCATTGATCTATAGTGAAACATTGAATTCCTCTTCTTGTTCGATCCATTTGGCAAAAAAATTATAAAATCCCGTTAGGTTCCTGGCCACCAGGTTGAACAACCCTTCTCCAAACACAAGGCACGCACCAAAGACCGTTCTCCACCGGTTTTTTTTTTTGTGCTATGGCGTGTTTTCGGGTGTCGAAAATCTTCCGGGATTGATAGAGAACGGTCGCAAATCTGGCATTAAATCATAGGCATCTGTTCTTCTACTATTACCACCACTATTATTATTAATTATACTTTCCCTTATAATCCACTATTAATGATTGATTTATTGGAGTTTTCCTGGAGATTGTAGTAATTGCTAATATGGCGACATTTTCTTTTATTATTTATCTAAAAAACAATTTATTCCAGGAAATATTATCAACGTAAACTTTATAAACTGATAACGATAATAGTGTAGTTGGAAATCGGCAAAAGGGAATTTTTAATTTCCTAATAGTCGAATGAGGGGTTGGATTTCAAGAAAATAAATTGCGAAAATAAAAATGCGCCTGTTATTCCGTTTTGTTTGATGTAGGTCAGCTCTATTATCGCCTCAATTCTCCAATAATAACAATCATCATTAAAATGAGATAATAATCGGATTGTTGCCTGTATACAGGGTGGTTTATAGAGATGGATTTTTGGCTTAAATCATTATTGTAACAATTTTCAAAGATTGTTTAGGTTAATACTTGTTTAATATAATTGTGGGTCTAAATAATAGGCATTTGAATTGTTTGTAGCTCAATGAATCATTCTGTATATGTAGATAGGAGTAAGGCCGGATATGATCAAGCCTTATATGCGTTTTTTCGTTAGTTTGGCCCCTTTTTCTCTTGCGTTCATTTTCAAAATTGTTTAATATTTAATGAATTCAAAGATGAACAATTATCCATATTTATAATTTAAATAAATTGCAATTTAAGTACGAAAATTACGAATACTTAAATGTAATTAATGGACGAATGGTTGGATAATTGCCCATTCCAATTTTCACTCCTTATAGGTGCAAGTCTCGTTTAATTTTTTTTTTTTTTTTTGTTTTAAATTTGAATCATTTCTAATGAGGAGGTCTGATAGGATAGGTGGTCTTCTTATTGGGCGACAATAATCGAAATCTACTACCAGAATTATGTTTATTGAGACTTGGAAACAATTAAAACGTATACCTGTCTGTATAGAAAAACACAACTAGCAATACAGCAACACAATAAAATGTTAAACATTCTTATTCGAACGAGGCGGTTTCTTTTTCTACTTTCTTGCTTGTTCCTTGCTTGGTGGTTGTTGGCATTGTTCGAATATTTCGTACCCTTTTCCGAATTCACTTCAATTAAATTCAATACAAACTATAGCTGTGTAGATAAAGGTATCGAAATAAAGGTCAAATTTTCGTACTTTGTAGTTTAGAGGAATTATCTTCGATTCAATCCATTCGCCTCGTAGTTTATTCAACAATAATCATTGATAAATGTGACTTTCTCAATGGCAATCGTAAATCATATCAACATACAATATCTTTAAATATGACAACTTGTCATATATCCATATAATTGTTAATTTGTTAACTGAAAACACAGAATTTAAATATGCTAATTCGATAATTCACTGAATGGACAATTGGAAACAAGACTCAATTTATCTTTTTTTGAGTTCTATTAATTTTATTGATAAATTCACTCGCTTAATGGATGATTGACAAAAACATGATGGAATAAAAGTCCCAATATAGTAATTTTAAGGATATTCAGTTGGCATTACAATTGAATTATCGCGTGACCACAACAAAAATACTTCTAATTGGTTGTTTTGAAATTTGGCGCGTTTATAGAAAACCAACAGTTTTGGTTTTAATGACGTGTCGCTAGACTATTGGTTACTTTCAACTTTGGCGCCTCTATTGGAAACCAATGAGATTCTTCTAAATAAAATCTAACATTCAGCGATTGATGAGTATAATAGAAAATTTAGAAAAATTGTGATTTTCATCATCTACCGTTTTCTCAATTTCCTTCCAGTCGAGAAATGTTTAAATCTGATAATTTAATTTATAAAAAAAAACCAAAAACGGTGTTTCACTTTACGTGCCTCTACACTTTCCGAGTCGACAACATACACAAATACGGCAATGTCTGCCTATTATGTTCAACATGGCAATTATTTTATTTTATTCTGGCGGTCAAACAAATACAGTCGCGTATTTTCAGGAAAACACAGCGTTAATTGTTGTTCGATTAAAAATGTTTTCTTTGAAATTTCCTGTAAGTAGCTGTGTTGTTTTTTCCTCTTGTTTCTGTTGTTGTTGTTGTTGTTGGTTGTTACCTAATGGGCGACTAATTATCCGAGATTGCCGCAATGGGTGCTCTTCTACATACTCTTTCTGTCCAGATCCGATCACCATCTTTGTGCATTTCGTTCTTGTTTAATTGAAATAGGTTTAGGACAAGTCCCCTGTCTGTTAGTTTGCTTGCCAGCCAGCTTGGCCGTCTGTCTGGTTAAGGTATCGACATAATGATTATTACACCGTCTTTTATCGTCATTGTCGTAGAGTGGAGAGAATTGAAGAATTCAGACACGTGAGAAATGGTAAAATGATTGTATTGATGAGTCTCTATTGGACCACCGAAACACTAGTACACGATCTACATCGTTCCAAATATAGAAACAAACAAGACAATTATAATAAAGTTGTATAGTGACCTTCTTTCTTTCAACTATCTTCTAGATTTATTTTAGTAAAATCACCGATCATCGGCTAATTATCATAATTAATAAATAAATAAATATAAAGGAATTCTCTACGTTCTCGGATAGTTGTCGGTACACCTGCCGTTCCTGGCTCGTGCTTGCTCTCAACAACGAATTTATTAAAACCAGACAAGGAGGTTTGTTGGTGATTAATTCATATTTATGTCATGGACGAGATGATTATTATACCTACATTTTCAACTGTTTAAAGAACAAAATCTAGTGAGCGGTTTTTCCAATCAAATACCAACTGAATAATAAATCAGATCAACATTTATTTAGAATTCAAAAATACATAGTACATAATATTATTTACTAATCATAATAATAATAATAATAATAATAATAATGAAAATAATAATAATATACAAAAAAAAATCCAATTCACCACTAATTAACATTTAAAATGTTATTATTTTAAATTCTTTGTCATTTAACGAACAATTCAAGGCACCCAATTATCGATACGTAAAATAAAGTAGCACATAATCAAATGATCGAATCGGTAATGGAAATGAGACGTGAATCGTTGCTTGATTCTCAATAATTCTCGGATCAAATTACGCGTCACGTTCCCAATCTATAGCCGATTTTGCCGGTTTAATTCTGATCAAGTGTTGGAATAGAATTGAAAAATACTTAAAATCTACCGAAATATGAAAACCTACAAATAATAGTAGTAATGATAATAATAATAGTATCTAATAATATACACATCTTTGGTTTTATAAGCTGTATGAAGTTTTACTAAACACTTTTCCAATAGTGGAGAAAGAATGGAAATTTCTTTAGTAAAACTATTCGGGATGATCGAGTGCAAATATGTTTTTATAGAAAACGTGGTGCTTTTTTACAAAAATTTATACAAAATCACAGTATTTTTCTTGTTTCTTCTTCTCTGTTGTTGTTGTTGTTGTTGTTGTTATTGTAGAGTTGAGGAATATTTGCACTTTATTCAATCGATGGTAACAAAGATTTCTACCGAATTTCTTTGATTTGAAAAAAAAATAGACTAGACTGAGTCCGTTCACAATTTCCACACATTCTTTATTTATTTACACAGAGAAAGAATAAAATTAAACATTAATGGCAACTCTAGTCGTTCCATCAAGACTAGATTTTATCAATGATAACAAATTATTGAATTAATTAGGTTTAAATTAAGTATTATTACTAGTCTCTTGTTTAATATTGTCAATTGTATTATTATTGTTATGATTGATAAGGGCACTATTGGTGTTGATGATAAGCGAATTGGCTGATTCCGGTATTGATGGATGTTGTGATTCACGATGTCGGCGCAAATCGACTTTCCGTTGGAATGCCTTATCGCATAATCCGCAAGAGAACGGCTTATAGCCGGTATGTTTGCGCATATGTGTGATTAGATTTGATGATTGACTGAAGGCTTTCGAACATACAACACATTTATGGGGTTTCTCGCCTGGAAAATAAAAAGAACATTTAATAATAAGGAACAACAACAGGGTAAAAAGTAACAAAAGAATTGATACTCGATTGGAGATTATCGTTTTGAAGGTGATGCGGGCTATGAAACCTTGATTTTGATAAACACTTTTATTTTGTATTTGGATATACAGGGTGTGTTTCACAATTATACTAGAAAACTACAGTTAGATTCGCACTAAAAAAATATCGATATTGTAGATCAATAATCATGAGTCATTCTGTATATGGAAATACCAATTAAGTCAAATGGATATTCTTCAGTCGTGTGTAACAACTGAATAATAATCTGTGAACAAATCAAATAAACGTATAGAGAAATTGATAGACGGACATATTCGATTTAGGTAATGGCTTGATGGGGTTGTTTATTTTGAAAAATATTGTTACCTATTTTGCTAGCTAAATTAATTTAATTTCCATCCCCTTATAACGATCATTATTGAAATGTACGTCCATACAATTCCATGAATTGTTAATCGGACGGTTTTTTAGAAAATTTGCAGTCATCTGGGGCGGCTTGGGGAGCGAGACTGAGAGGATTAATTTGAGATTCAAAAAATATCTCTTGTCTCGAGAATAAGCCGGTCAAAAACGCTTCTTTTCTATGGGATCTGACTTTAATTGAAACGTTCTTTAAAATTGTCTTAAAATCTGAATCTCAAAATCCCCTTCAAAATGATTCACTAATAGCAAAACTTGTTAAAAATTGCCATTGTACTGTAAATTTGGGTTATCCATTATCCATTCTCAATCATAAATATGACATAATAATAACAAAATAGAAAGGAAAAACACTAAAAAAATTGACTTTTTTCTCGATAAAAACTTCACCATTTGTTATAATTGGAGTTGTTTATAGTTTATCAGGCTAATTTATAGCTATAATTTGTTTATTTGACTGAAACAAAAAAGATAGAAACACACTTATTAAGCCTTGAAATTCATTCTTTCGTCACAGCATTTTTTTTGTTTTTAAAAGTTGGGGAAAAATATGATAGAATAGTGGCGGGAATCGAACCTACAGTTTCTCAATTTCTGTAATATGCGAAAGAAAACAATAACAAAACCTTCTAGATTATTATTATATGGATTTAATGATGATGTTTTGATGATAATAGGCATAAAGGGACACAACAATAACAACTGCCAACGATTAAGGGGTGATGGTGGTTAGAATTTCCGGCTTCCTTCCGGTCGCAAGCACACGATTGCACGCATCCCTTAAAAGTGATTATTACACATATAAATCACACATAAATTTTCTATAAATTGTGTTAAAAAATTTACATATAATGTGCTAGAGAAGATAATCGAAATTTTTGAATAAATAATACTAAAGTAGGTGTTTTTTCATTTCATAATGAAAAAATATCAATTCTCCTGATTGATTATGTAATTTATAAAAGAATAAATGAGTAAAATGAATGAATGAATGAATCATAAATCTGGCAATGTGTCTCCTTCGACAATCATCATTGACAGTTACAATTAATAATTTATTTAAAATACAGAAGGGCTACAATACATTAACGATTGTGATGGTTTGCGTGTCTAGAATACCACCACCGCCACCCCCATTTCAATGTCTATGTTATAAGGGGTTGTAACAGCAACAAATGTTCTCCTACACGTATTTCGAAAAAGAGACAATTTTAACGAAATTTTCGAATTTTAGACGAGATTTTGAAACATTTTTTTTTTGATCTTAATCAATCTTCATATTTGTAATTCATAATAGCCACTTACCTGTATGTATGTATGTGTGTTTCTTCATATCCGATTTTTGATGGAAACGTTTACCACAATATTGACATGGATATGGTCGTGTATCCGAATGGATTAATAAATGTGTTGTTAATGTGGATGAACGTTTAAAAGATTTCCCACATTGTTGACACTGTAAATAATTTATAAATGTATCTATAAAGTAGTAGGTACGTCGGATAATAACAAACAAAACAATAAATATTTGTATACAGGGTGAGCCAAGAGGATGGCCTATTGGACGTTTAAGGAGTTCTATTGATGGAAGTTTCTGAAATTTGGTATATATTTGTTATTCCACTTGAGCTATCTCTAGAAAATGTTTTCGTTATCCTATCAAGCCCCGGTGTATGATCAATCAGAATTTTCAAAAAAAATCGAAAATTCCTGAAAAACTATTAACGTTAGCCTATAAGTCATGTAATCAAAGTCCCCTTTAATTTCATCATAGAATCTGAATTTGCAATAAAAAATATACCATTCCATCTAAAATAAGAAAGTGGAGTGCACTACCACATATACCGGGGGTTGATAGAGCAACGAAAATATTTTCTAGAGATAATTCAGGCGGAAAAACAAATGTATACCAAATTTCAGAAACTTCCATCATCTAATAGGTCACCCTCTTGGTTCACTCTGTATTTTATACCTACTTACAATGCAGTTATAAATAAAAATAGAACAAGAATTGATTATATTAGATATTTTCTTTAGATTTTTATTATTATTTTATCTAATAGTGAAGCAGAATCGGGGTAGAAAGGGGGCAACGAAACCTTATTAGTTTTTAATAAAACGAAACTTTATTATTCAACCGGTGAAGTTCACTATTATTATCATTATTATTTTTATTATTATTGTGAGATTATCAATAATTTATGTAGGTATATATATTACCTATATGTATAGATATATAGATAGATAGATAGATAGATAGATTATACGACGAAGGATGAAAAAAGAAAGAAATAGAGAATAGACTTTTACAATACAATCAAGCTTTATGGACATTAAATCTACATCAGAACGAAATCATGGACAATCCATACCAATACAATATAGTACAGGATGTTTCACGGTATTTCTCCTTGCAGTAACCTATGACATTGTGAACGTAGGTCGGCTTCTTATTTCAACTGTGCAATCTGCATTACCGGCAATTTGTTGAAACAAGAGCATGTTGGTAATGCAGATTGCTAAGTTGAAACAAGAAACTGACCTACGTTCACAAAGTCATAGGCTAGTGCGAGGAGAAATACCGTGAAACACTCTGTATATCAATACAATATTGTAGTTAGTCGTCAATCCAATAAAATGATCATCGCACAGACCATCATTTCTACTTACTTACTTATAAACTATGACGACTATGAACTACGACTAATGTCTTAATAAATAATGCATTAGACCTTAATCGGGAATTGTACTCATTAAATCTAAGACTTAATCGTTCTGTCTCTTTCTTTTTCAAATAAAAACATACTGATTGTTGATTTTTCTGTTTTTTAAATATTGATGAATTTTTAAAGAAACCGTCTTCCATCTATCAATTTTTACAATAAAATTGCTATCGATTAATTCGAAATAATGACAATAATAATTTAGAATATTTCAATAACTCTATTTTCCGAAAATCTCAAATATTATATCGTTTTATAATCTACCTACTTATGTCTTTGTCTATATCGTACGATTTAAATTATTCATAATGAAATGAGAAACGATTATCGTTAATAATAAATTGATACAGTTTTAATTATGTTGGAGGGATTCAAAATGAGTATAGGGGTGGGTTGGTGACGGAAGGGGTTGTTGTAAAATCTATTCAATTTTGATAAAGACTAATAGAGAAAGACAGAGGGAGAGAGAAAGAGATTAAAGTATGACAAAAAACGATTTGACAACTTTAAAAATCCTCCATAAGTTTCAATACATGCGATTCTCTTATTATTCTTGTCTTTTCTATTATTTAAGAGCAATTTTATAGAAAAAAAGTAATAAAGTAATAATAATAATGGAATATCGATAATTGTAGGGCTTTATTTATAATTATAGTATAGCCAACTACCGCCTGCTTGTATTCTTGTGTTGTTGTTGTTGTCGGACAATTGATTTTTATCAAAAATTGGTGTAAATATTTTACCAACTAAACCAAAAAGAAAAGAAAAAAAACGACAATTATATAGGAGGAGACAAAACCTGTGTTGTTATAATCGAAACAGATTACTATTGTTTGTCGTTGTCGTTTTGAAATAGAAAAAAAATCAACCCCCTATTTCTTTTTATTTGGACAAATAAATATACGAGACCATCGTTGTTTAATTATAACTTGTCGACTTACTACAATTAGGGAAATTAGTAGTAAAATAGAAATAGACGAGTTTTCTTGTTTGTTTTTCTCTAATTGTCAATAATTTCAGGAAAATTCAGCTAATTGTTTATTTGAATTTTTCAGTTAGATTTGGATTTATTGTTTTGTTTTCATTATATTTCCGATCTAGTTATTGTATGTAAGTATTTTTAATTTATTCATTCATCCGGCACGATATCCTATTGTCTCTCTCTTTCTCACGATTAGTTTAATAAAATATTAACGAACATAAAAGATAAAAGCTAGCCGGACTACCCCTATTGTTTTCATATTCTACATACAGGGTGTACAATATTATTCCATCTTACATTACAATTCATCATACTTATACAGAGTGAGCCAATAGGATGGCTTATTAGATTAGGCTTATTCGAAGAACTTCTTTTTGCTAGAAGTTTCTGAAATTTGGTATGCACCCGTTTTCCACCTGAACTACATCTGGAAAATATTTTCGTCGTTCTATCAACCCCCAGTGTATGGGGTAGTGCACCCTACTATATGACCTATGGTCTAGTTTTTCAGGAATTTCCAATTTTGCTGAAAATTTTGATTTTGTAGTGTTTTATTAAAACATTCATATCTCTGAAAATATTGTCGTTAGACAATACAAATTTAGAAATCAAATAGTTTAAACTATGTTCTTTACGCTAAATTTTATAGAAATGAATTATCTTTCAGCATTTAGCAGAAATCAGATTTTCTTTCAGTCTAGTTTAAAAGCGCAATATCTTTCTTATTTTAAACGGAAGGGTATATTTTTCTTTACACGGTTGTATAAAGAAGAAAATTCTGCATCGAACCATATTAGCATTCCCTATACCTACCCCTGATAATGTTTCAGTTATTCAACATTTTCGATTTCTAATAATTTCCTACCCCCTGAAACGAAATAATAAAACATAGTAGGCTTGGTGAAACAATCTTCTGTGACAATTAACATCAGAATAATTAATAATTTTTAGATTTTTTTAATTAAAAATAATCGAAAAATTGTCAAATACTTATTAAATTAAAATTAATTGGAATTTCGTTTCACTTCAAAATTGCTTGAAATCGCTAAAAAAACATGTAAAATAATCACTGTTAACCTCAAATGTGACAGGTAATATCAATTTGCTAAGCCTTCTGAGTTTCTTTACAGGCGAATTATCAAGTCATAGGTCACTAGACACTAAAAAAAATGGGAAAACTAATGAAAACTGAAAATTCTAAATGACTGAAAAACTATTAGAGATTGGTATTGGGAATGTTAATACAGTTTGATGCAGAATTTTTTTCTCCATTCAACCGTGTATAGAAAAACATATAGTTCCATTTAAAATAAGGAAGATAATACCTCCTGAAAATTACCTGAAACAAAGATTTATTTCAACTGAACGCTAGAGACTAATTAATTCTGTAAAATTTGGCGAAAAGTACAGTATCAAAATTCGAAATTTTAGTTATTTAGTTGCAATAGGTTTTAAAATATTAATTTTCCAATTAAACACTACAAAATCAAAATTTTCAGAAAAATTGGAAATTCCTGAAAAACTATTAACGCTATACTATAAGTCATATTATCAAAGTCCCCTTTAATTTCAGCATAGAATCTAAATGTGCAATAAAAATATTCAATTACCTTTAAAATAAAAAAGTAGGGTGCATTATCCCATATACTGGAAGTTGATAGAACAACGAAAACATTTTCTAGAAATAGCTCAGGTGGAAAAACAAATGTATACAAAACTTCAGAAACTTCCATTAAATAGAATCCCTTAAACGTCTTATAGGCCATCGTCTTGGCTCACCCTGTATAGTGTCGTAGTTTGATTTATTTGCCTGGTTTTTAATTGGAAATGACTAATTATAGCTAACTAACTAATGGTAAGCTGAAATAGTGTTCGAAAAACCGAAGCAATAGATTATGATAGAAATTTAAAAAAAGAAAGCCTATTGAATCATTTTTACGAAAATTGCCGAACCGGTACAGCCTGTATATTGTTAATTTCAGGTATTGCTTTCAATGAATAGATCAATTTTTGCTGTATTTCTACTTATACTAGTAGTATAATCAATATGATTATAGGGATAACTAAAGTAAGATTGATAAGAGAAAGAAATATAAGGGTTGTACTTACCATAAATTGTTTTTCACTGCCACCACCACCACCACCACCACCACCACCACCACTATTACCCCCATTGATTGCCGATGATGGTTGCAATTGTTGATTAATATCACGATCTATTGTTGTTGGTGTTGTCGTTGCTGTTATCAGTGGTGTTGTTGTTGTTGTCGTCATCTCCCATCGCCATCGCGTATCAATTGATTTTGTTATCACATTATTTTCGAATTTCTTATCAATTGATTTCATTTCTTGTTCACAAAGACTAGCCGGTGACCAAATATTATGCGTACGTGAACGTGTTTTCAATGATAAATTCAATGGTACATCACCAATATCATCATCATCTTCATCGTCATCGTCATCATCATCACCACCACCATCATGATCATTATCTATAACCAAATTTATAAATTCATTGATTTCTCCTATTAATTTTCTATAAGTAATTAATTTTCTATCATTTTAGTGTTGTTATTGTTATTATTATTTGTTAACAATAACAGAATTACATGTTGTAATTTATTATTGCGTTATCAATAATTTAATATCCAATTATTGTAAATGCATTTAATTTTATTCAATTCAATTCATTAAAGTCTCTTAATACTTCACAATAATAATAATAATAATATTAAGTAAGATATGAAATTGGTGTTGTTTTTCCCCCATTTTATTTTTGTTGATAATAATCATCAACATATCAACAATCGATTTCACTTTATTTGATTAACCGATTATTTGTTTATTTATTTGACTAAATACGATTAAATATGGCTGATTTATTATCGTCATTATTATTATTATTATTATTTATCTATTTATTAATCTGTTAAGAAGAAACTTACTAATTCTAGCTTTCTCCGGGGTTGTACATCTTCCACCCCTATTTCGCCGGCCTGTATTCGTTGTTGTAATTATCGCCTGTTCTGGACTTAATTGTTCCGATTTTATCGTCGGTGGTGTATAGGGTAGAAATAATCCAGGTATTGGATGCCAAATATAGGGATGATATGTTGTTGTTGTCGTTGTTGGGGGTGGTGGTGGTGTTGTTGATAAAAGTGGATTTAATGAATTTGCATACATTAAAGCACTCATTCCTATAAACAATTTAAATTATAATTAATTAAATTTTTTGTAATAATTAAAGAAATATTTTACCGTGGATTCGTTGAAACACTTTTGGATAGACTAATGAAAAGGCACTATTATTATTATTATTGTTGTTATTATTATTATTATTATTTCTTGATATAGGTGTTGGTGATAACGGACTAGTACTTCTCGATGATACACCACCACTACTACCAATAACACCACCCCCATTTAGACTAACTGGACTACATGTTGGTTGTGGTGGTGGTGGTGGTGTGTTATCATTACGTAGAAATTGTGGTATGACGGCTAAACGGGGCATTTTTTTCTTTCTAAAATAGACCAGACAAAAATAAAATTAGAAAAAAATCAATGTAAATTCACTATATTTTATAGACTTTTAGAGTATACTACCCTTAATATTTTTCTATGGTATAAATATGTACCTATATGTATATACCTAGATAGATAGATATTTTGTATGTAGATCATTAATTGTGTGCATGTGGTAGTAATAGTGGTGGCGGTGGTTGGTGATCACGCGATGATTTCGCCCTATTGATCACTGAGATTGTCGCCGGTAATTGCTTTACTTTATTCAATAATAATAATAATAATGATAATAGATAATAGAAAAAAAAGAGTAAAAACGAAAGGGAAATGGACATTAGCGTTCAACACACCAATACCTACCACTATTTTTCTACCCTTAAACCGTACTGGTATTTGTTTTTGTTTATTTATGCTTTATTAGTTTATTAAAAATTTATAATAGAATTGAGTATTTATTTAGAAAATAGAAATAATAAATCCTTCTATCTATCTAACTATATAGAAGAAAAAAATCAGCTTTAAATGATTTGTAAGATTTCTAATCAAGTAAGCTGTAATGTGTATGTGACGTAATCAATATCTATAGATTAAATTAATTTCTTATTATGACGTCATTTGAAGAAGTCCATTTGCTTACTAGATTAGCTAATTCCAATCGATTTAATCTTAATCAATATTAAATAGAAATTTGATTTTGATTAAGGCGAAGAGAAAAATCATCAATTTGAAGGGTTTCCACTCTGTCTCTTTTTTTTTTTTGTTTTTTGTACACCTAAATTGAGCCTTCATTTTCACTTTCATCGAGTCAGTTTAGATTAGAATTGGTTTATCGTGTTGAGAAGGAAATGAAGTCGGAAAACGTTTTATTTCCATTAACATATTTGATAATTAGCGCTATATTAGAAAAATTGTTTACAACTGGAATAAGTAAAAATAATTAGTTCGGAAAATCCTTAAAGACACGGGAAAATTAACTAAATTCCAAATTCCATGGCAATCAAGCCACCAACACGAGTCATTTTTCTTTTATAATAACAGCATTCTTAAATGACAATTGATTGCTTTTTATGATTATTTTTTTTGTGTCGTCGTCTTTTGAATATTTATTAATTCTGGATTGTCCTCAACTTACGACACTATAATTATTTATAAACAATAAGGTTTTTTTTTAATTTCAATATTAATTACCATTCTAATGTTAAAAAAATTCGTAATAACAATGATAACAATAAGTAGAAAGAAAAAAGAGAGGAGAAAGAGGCGATAATTCAAACCGGTAAAAACATTTTACCATAATCGATCAATTATTTATACAAAAGTCATTATTTACAATCAGTCGTCAAATTTATAATTTAAACAATTGGCTATAATTTCATGCAAATCTCGCGTTATTATTGTCTTTGAATGTTAAATTAATTACGACAACAATAATGTTAATAGATACGTAAGTATTATTACAGAATTTTCCGACATTATATCTTTTTTTTTTTGTAGAAAATTGAACATTACCGGTTTTTTTTATTGATTTACTAACATTAAATAAAGTGTTTCACGATTTTATGCTAAAATTTAGACGAGATTTTAACACAATTTATGGTTTCTCGAATATTTTGATGAAATGTCACAGAAATCGTTCGAAATCTAAAATTATCACTAAAAAGAGGCTTTTTACTCTCTATAGGGAGTGATGACGTCACAATTTTGCACTATTTGGAAAAGTAAGCTGTACATCTTAATTAAGTGTTGCCTAGTAGACTATGAAATCACATAACATTGTAATTATGTGGTCCTTTTTGCTGAAACAATTGATTTCATAGCATACTAGTTAACACTTGCTTGAGATACACAGCTTACTTTTCGAAATATTACCTCGCTTTAATTATTACCTAATTTTTTCAATTAAATTATTTATAAAAATTTTTCTAAATAAACTTATGCTTAAAATAGGACTCTATAAAATGCTAAATTTACCATTTTTATTTGGTACAGCTACAAGTGGAACCTGCTTTTCTGATTTTTCTTGCCTTACTTTCATTGTAAATAAATACAATCCGTCTTAATGGACGTTTATTATTTAACAATTTGCATGAATAATTATACTGATAGTCTGTAATAAGACAAGTTTGCCGCTAATTGTAGCCAGTATTTGGCCGAAATACAAAAAATCACTGAAAATAACTGAAAATTTACCTGTTTCTCCTATACTATTATGATTGGATCTTTAAATAATCAATTAACTCTTGAATAAAACAAAACAATCAATTGAACGAAATCAAGTCGAAATCATAGTGTTGTTCGGTGAAAATTGAAATTTTAAAATAAGAACACACACATATCTGCACTCACTACAAGGTACACGTCCCATTAACATTTCAAATCAAACATTAAGTAATAAAATGATCGTCTTGTTTATTTTACAAACCAAACCGATAGAATCACAACAATGTTTGTATCACGTAAAATCTTTAAATTGTGTTGACATACTGTAATGTTGTTATACACGATTCATAGTCGATGGGTAGGTACGTTACACCTGACTGAAAAGCACCGTCAAGAATCTCCACAGGTATAACACACATACACATACATATACATCTACCAACCTACCAACAAAATAAACCAACCCCCTACTACTTTAATACTTGGAAAGATATCAAAAAGGTGGTAGGAATAGCTCGATTTTAATATGAAACACGTGCCTGATTCAGTCAATTTAACACCTCCCACCAATATTATATAGTAGTTGTCTATTGGTTAGAATTGTAAAATAGGCGGTGTTATTGTTAACAAATCTTTATAATGATTGGATGATTGGATTTATACTTTACTTACAATACATAAACATAGTACATATATTTTACAATTAATAATTGTTTGAAACAATTAATTAATTAAAATTGATTAAAATAAACTTACATTGTAGATTATTTTCACATTAATCGATAAATTTTGATTGGAATTTTAGTGTATTTTAATATTCAATTTATTATAAATTTACATACAACCTAATACATAATAAGGGGTTGATGGGAAAAACGATAACTTTATTAACATATGTGTCGTCTTCAACGGTTTTCTCACTAAAAAAAAAGACAAATTACTTAAGTTTAGTCATGTGTAGAAATTCAACTGTCTTCAACCTAAAATTAATCAATTTTTCCCTCCATTATTCTTATTATTATTATTATTATTATTATTATTATTAATTTCCATTTGTTTGCATATCTATTATTCGATTGGCTAAGAGAAATTTTGATTAATTAATTTGTAGATAGGTAGGTACGTTTTGTTGTTTTGTTAGTTGGTTAATTCCAATAAACTCATCGTATAATTTTTTAATTAATCATAAATTATTGATTAACTATTTATTTAATCAGGGTTGTTTTGTTGTTTCAATCGTCATTTCTAGAGGGTGGTTTTTCGTATCATTTGAGCTCTAATTTTATAATTTTTTGCGTGTAAATAAACAAATAAATAATTTTTCAATATACTATTTTTGTCTTCAGTGTAGGTAATAATTTTTAATAATATTGTTATTATCACTTATAAGTGATAAAATATGACATTGTTTACTTTTGATTAGAAATGACGGGTAGAAAAAATTATCAATTCAACACGGCTAATTATCGATATTGGTTTGCTTATTTTAAATTGTAAGTACATTTTTTTTCCCCATAAATTCTGTATATCTATGTGTAAATTTACCCCAATATTTCAATTGAGCTGTGATTCTTCCTGTTATAAACCGACTGACCTCTTTCTACACGACAATTCTTGCTAAAATCAATTTTATTATCAATTGTAAATAGGCAGATTTGTCACGTATACCACCTACCTGAGTACCGAGTTAAGTAAATACCTAATAGTATTGTAAAAGATGTCGGCTAATACGATTTATCAAAGAAACTTTCACTTTTATTGCACGCATCGGTACGTTATCAATTCACATTGTTAACCTTGGCCGTTATTTCGTATAGGTAGATACCAATTTTTATAACAGAAAGTAGGTAGGTCGGCTTTTTTCTCTTCGTTTGCCAATCTGAAATCGTTTCGTTACTACCCTTAGAAAAAAAACAACAACGTAAATTAATAGTTGGCCATGTGTGATCTGTTGTCTTTCACCTGGCGTGTACCTGAATCGCGGGGGCGATGATACCTAGCCAGCTTGATGAGCAGCAACTAGGGGCGAAATGTGTGTGTGTGTGTGTGTGTGTGTGTTTATATTCGTTTCGCTTTTCAATACAGTTATGTTGCTAATAATCTTCTTTTTTTTTATCGAAGTCTACCTGTGGTGGTTCGAATGGAAAAGTGAATTTCACCCCTTAAAGTGGTGTGAATTTCTATTTAGAAAATAAAACCGTTGATTTTTCGGTGACCTGGTTTCGATGGATTCTCACGCAATCTTGAAAGTTGCCGAGAAATAATCTCACGTTTTCGCTTTTTCTTTTTTTTGTGGATAAAAAAGAGAAGTACCATCACAATTATTAATAATATTGACAATAAATGATACCTTAAAGCCCTTAAATTATCTTGAATGGAAAGAATGAAGAGAATATCAACCGATTGGAATCAGTGAAAGCTTTTTTCTAATCGTACAGATAGGTGGAACTTTCACCTTTTTTATTGTCGTTCCCCTATATTAACCTCAGACCGTCATCATCATCATCATTAAGGGGTGGTTTCTAGGCGATGCGTAACACCCTATACTTATACAATACACACACACACACATTTTTAGATGGCACACGCCAACCATATGGTGATGATCTGTATAGTTTGATAGATCTACCACACGTAGGTACCTACCATATAAAGGTGCGTTTGCACGGGTCGCTAATTTTCCGCGTTGTAGATCAATAATTATCGTGTGCTCTAATTCTATTGTGCGAATGAAAAGATTGGATCGACAAAAGAAACGGTTTTTACAGATGACGATGTTGGCCAAGTGACTTCAATTCTCGATTAGAATTGAAACCTTTCAACATTTTATTGAAAATTCTTATAAATCTTACGAATTGAAGCCTGTCTGAACTTTTATAAATAAGATACAACACCTTAAATTATCAACCGTTATCTTGATGGTGAAATCATCGCAACAACAACAATAATTTAACGACGACAGGTCAATATTCTATCTTGATAAACTCGATAAAGAAGATGAAAGAAGACGAGTAGAAGAGAAAAAAACAAGGGCGACTTCCGATTATAATCATAATAATTCAATAATAACTATCTAGGGAACAAATTTTTCTAATTTGAAGTTAATTTGACCGTTACACAGTAGGAAATGTCAAAATGCAAATGTTTAATTATCATCAAAACAAAAGTATAGAAAGATAGTGTGCAGGTGTTTAATAGTTGAAGATGCCGGTTGAGAATTATTTTCGAAAAAAAAAACAACAATTCTAGGTAGGTATATTCAAACCAGAAGGACCCGCATATCAATAAAACGTGAGAAATTAAGACGTTATTGGTAAATTTCTGTAATAGTCGATTTTTTTCGTTTAGCCTACAACACCCTCTAATTGTAAAATCCATTACGGTTATTGTTAACAACGATGAGGGTATAAATATTCTTGTCTATCGTGAGAAATTCCCGATAACAAATCAACTATAAACACAGAAAATAGGCGAGTGGATTGCCGGAAATAAGTTATAATTTCAATAAAACTCAGGTGGTAGTTCTAACAGAAAAAAAAAACGACTAGAAAAAATTCAAGAAGGAACCGAAAATTGAGGAAAATTACAGCAGATGTGTTTTCCTTTTTTATTTATTCTACCATTTGTATTAGTACAGGCAGTTAGAGAGTATTGAGGAATAGTTTCTTTATCACCTGTCTTCGTTTCGGATTCTCGTTTTTGACAATTCATGAATTAAAATTGAATTAACCTTCGCCAAATTTTTGGTTTTAACTCTATGTGTGTGTGTGGAAATATTTCACCTGCCATAGAAATATAAAAATCAGAAAGAATTCTTATTTCACATTAATAATAATAATAATCCTAGTAAATTCCTGCAGGATATTATCCAGATGTTCCCAATAAACATATTAGCCAGCAGTGGTTGTGTTGCCAATCAGGAATTTCACCACCAGGAGGACATCTTGCAAGCCTAAAGTAGCAAGAACACCACCACTATGAATTGATACGTTGACTGTAACATATTAATAGGGGTTTTTTTGTTGTTGTTTTGCTACTTGATTGTTATTATCGGCGTTGTCTTTTTTTTGGTTTTCCATGAAAGGAAATTCAGTCATTGCGGTTGGATGAAGAAGAACGAAAAAACCGCAGAGATGTTTTAAAAATTTGATCGACAAAATTACAACAACAAATTCGGTTAACAATGCGGACAACAAAACGAAAGACTTATAACGATAATTTGTTATTTTGTAGTTCTTTTTTTTATTATTAATTTTATCCTGTGCCCGATTCAATAACGCACCTGCTATACATCGCCACACATACATCGCCAATATAGTTGCTATTGTTTCACTTGAATCAACCGGAAACAATTTGTTCTTGTCAATTGTCTGTCTCTACAGAGTGAGCCAAGTGGTTGGCCTGTTAGAAGTTATAAGAAGTTCTAATTGATGAAAGTCTCTGAAATTTGTTATGCACCCGTTTTTCCACCTGAACTACATCTGGAAAATATTTTCGTCGTTCTATCAACCTCCGGTGTATGGGGTAGTGCACCCTGCTTTCTTATTTTAAACGGAATGGTATATTTTGCTTTACAAGGTTGGAAGAAAAAAATTCTGTATCGAACTGTATTAGCATTCTCTATACCTATCGCTGATAGTTTTTCAGTTATTTAAGATTTTCGATTTTCAGTAGTTTTCTTCTCAGTCTGAAACTAACCATTGTCTAGTTGGCTATGAGTTAATAATTCGCCTATAAAGAAAGGCATAGGAGGCTTAGCAAAATGACATTAACTGTCACATTTGAGGTTAACAATGATTATTTTGTATGTTTTTTCAGTGATTTCTGAGAATTTTACGTGAAAAGAAAATCCAATTAATTTTAATTTAATTATTTGTCAACTTCTTCTAGGATTTTTTAATTAAAAAATATAAAAATAATTAATTATTTAGATGTTAATTGAGACAGAAGATTGTTTCATCAAGCCTACTATGTTTTAGTATTTTGTTTTAGGGGGTAAATTATTAGAAATCGAAAATGTTGAATAACTGAAAAATTATCAGCGATAGGTATAGGGAATGCTAATATGGTTCGATACAGAATATTTTTTTCTATCTAACTGTGGAAAGAAAAATATACCATTCCATTTAAAATAAGAAAGTAGGGTGTATTACCTTATACACCAAAGGTTGATAGAACAACGAAAATATTTTCCATACGTAGTTTAAGTGGAAAAACGGGTGCATACCAAATTTCAAAAACTTTCATCAATTAGAACTTCTTATACTTCTAATAGATCAACCACTTGGCTCACTCTGTATATGTAGTTATATTTGTGATCTGTTGAAAAAAGAGAACAATACGGCTGAAAATGGAAAAAATTGAAACCTAGAGGTGAGATCAATTCATGTTTAATATTAAAATACCCCACAATTATCTTTAATTGTTGTTAATTTTGTTTGAGACAAGTCTTTCTTCAACTGTAGGTTAAAAAAACCTGTTTATCTTTTGTAATTCTGTTATTTACCCAAAATAATGTTAACAATAGCTATGACAATAAAAGGAACTTTTCATTGTGGATCAAGGGATGATTAAAGAGTTGAAGAGATTTTCTATTATAGAATAGGTAGGTATTTTTCTATTTCATTACAGAATGTCGTTTATTCATTTATCGATCGTTGTTGTAAGTGTTAAGAAAGTGTGTAACTCAACGACGGCGCAGGTGTCTTCTTGGAGCACCTGCTGACTATGTAGCAGTAACAGCAACATCAGCAATAATAATAGCAAACATTATAGATAGTTGTGCCCCCCACCAAACTCATAATTGGCGGCCGTTAAATACTCAACCGCCACTAGTTCAACCGTCACTAGTTTAATAAAAGAGACAATGTTTTTTCGCAGATAATAAAAGAGCGGTTGGTGGTGGTGGTGGTGGTGGTGGTGGTGGTAGCGCCATCCTTTTATTAGCACCCCCCCATAAATCCGATTTGCAATAATATTTTATTGTTGTGTTTACTTAGGTATTATTTTTGGTAGAAATGTAGGTAAAAGTAAAAGGATATAAAAGTTAAGAGCGAAAACGATGCTCTTTATGTTTGTTGTTGTTGTTAGTAGAATGAAAAGGAAAAATATTGAAAATAAACCATGACCATGTCATATGGCAAACGTGGCACAAACTTTAGGGCTCGAGCCCATCACTAAAACAGCACGTGGCTTCAATCCAACAAAACAACACAAAACACCAGACTACTTCATCCGTGGCTAACAAGAGAATCCTTTAATTGTAACATAATTGTAAGTGTGTGTGTGCTTTTTCAACTAGAAAACAAGGGGTAGATTCTAATAGAAATCGGTCAATTGTGACCAGAAACGGCTAACTTTAACGGTAACTATTAGCCTTTTTCAGGATACATACAATTCAAATAAAGAGGAAGATGTTGAAAAAGAAGAAGAAAACGGTGATGCTCCAGGCCTTTTAAAATTATGAATCTATCTGTGTGTGAGTGCGAGCGAATGTGTGGTACACCTCTTATGATAATTGTGCACAGCTGCTCATTAATCAGGAAATGTTTCATATTTTCTAAATATAAATGAAGAATTCAATAAATAATTGTATTTAGTTAGCAATTGCTGCTAGAAATGTCACCAATTAATTCCGTAATTTTTTCGATTATCTTTCTTGTTCGTCATTTAATTATAAAAAACCAACAGAAATTAAATAAAATAATAAAAAAATTGTATAAGACACGCTATAATTTTTTGGGTTGATAGCACAAGTGCCATGTACACGTGACTCTTTACACTTTGATAAAATTATCTATCCGATAGATTCGTTAGACTTATTTCGATATTAGAAACAATTCTAAAATACAAACGCTTCACTATGGAATTCTAGAGGGTTAATTTTTTTGTACTTCCTTATTACGGACCTATAGTTAATTAATTGAAAGATTGGCGCGTGTATCGGAATGTGTGAGCGTATGCGTATGTCTACGTTTACATATAAATTGAATCATTATTTATTGATAAGTGGAATTGGTGAAACTGATGTTTAAAATATTGCAATTTAATCTCGGATTTATTACAGGCTTTCTAATTAATTCAACAATAATTACAGGATTCCAATATAAATGGTATGTATAACTTTATCTTTTGTACAAAACAGGACAATTATAGCAGATGTTGATATTCTCTTGTACATACCTACATACATACATACATAAATTCATATAATATTTCGTTAATTAGTTGAATGTAGATGTACAGAGGGTAAGTATTGAGCGATTAATATTTATTTACAATATTTTTGCGTGCGCTTGAAATTTCCTTTTTCCGTTCGCATCAGGAAAAAAGAAACGAACAACCCGATAGTGAAGTAAAAATGCCATTATTACACGACAATTTCTCTTTCAATATTATTGACAGGATAAAAACCAGATGCACTACCGTCAACTCTAATTACATATGCTAATTTCGAACGAATGATAATAGTTTTAAAATAATGTAAGCACACGCATAATGTAAAATTTATGTCAAAGCTTTCTTCTTATACTTGTAGTCGTACAAATTATTCTGTTGATTTTCGCCACTTAAGACGAAAATCAACATCTATTCTCCATCGTATTATTAATTTGAATTGTTGAATTAATTAAATTCAAATCGAAAAAATCTTGGATTAGTAATTTTTCTTCTCATTTTAACCACTCATATAGTGGAAAGTTTTGAATTTGTTGCCAACTCTATAGTTTAAGCACTAATAACATTTATATAGAAACGTATGGTAAAATTTATATTCTTACATTGGTATTACTGACGAACTAAACGATACTCGTTTGTTTATAGATCAACAATATAACCTCAAATTTTACGTTTTTAAACATACATACTTCTTTTTTAATTTGAATGAATTTTGTTTTAAATTTTCTTTACTTTATTTTGTTGATTTTTAATACATCTTATTGGAATTTTTTGTGTAAAACACCGTTTTATTATTGTTTATTTAAATTTCCCGCTTGCAGTGTCCACTAGATTTACTGTATCTGTGTAATTTTGAGATTATTTTAAATGTTTAATTGTTCTACTGAATATTACACGATAAAATATTTGAATAATGAAATTGTTACTAAAGAGTAGAAGAGTAAAATAAGTTAATTATTAAAATAAAAATACTCACTTGTACAAATAATTTAAAATTTTTTCAAAATTTTGGAACAACATCAAAAAAGAAACAAACTAGAAAACTCTTGCACAAATTTAAAATTGTGAGGTTAGAATTCAACTAAACACTATCTAAGGAAATTATTGGTGTAAGATTGTCAACTCGTCTTTTTCAAAGGCGCGCGATTCAAATTGTCTAGTTTGATCGCTCGAAATCTGAAAATTTTAAATTGAAATTCTTGGTAAAATGGTTGTTTAAACTCAAATTTGCATAAAATTCCAATTCGTTAAATTACTTTATTAGAGTCAAGTTGGTCAAGAATGCTTATACATATAGTAGAAATAAATAACTTGGTTTAATATAGGCAACCAAATATACAATTTTTTGAAAAATAAACAAATAAGTATAGTGGATTATTTCAGATAAATCGAAAGCCACAATTAACAATAATTATTTTGGAATTATTATTAGATTGATAATTATTTTAATTTATTTGAAATTACAATTTTTTTTAATTTTCAATTGTCAATAATGACGTTTATATGACATCATCGGAATTCCTTACATTTAATTGGTAAAAAATCAGGTGGTTAGTGACGTTACATACTTGATTTTTTGGTATAACTGTCAACCGTTATTAGAAGCCCATTAGAAGTGTCAATGATACGATTAATAATAATAATAGTAATCATAATAACAATAAGAACGTAGGTGTTGGTTGTAAGAGAAAATTAATTTAATTGCGACAAATTTGAAAATAAACACTCGATTTTTTTCTAATAATATTGTAGGTGTGGAAAATAAACCGAATTAAGACTTCCTTTGTACTTTGCATCTTCCGTACTATGGACATTTAGATAAGATTTAGATTTAAAATAATGGAAAATTCGAAAGAAACACCAGAGCGTTCAGTTTTAGAATGGTCGGTTGATGATACAGAAGAATGGTTAAGAAAAGAGGGTTTCAATGATGAAGTCATCGAGATTCTTTGCCATCAAAACGAGATCAATGGCAAATGTTTATTAGTATTGAATGAGAATGATTTTAATATTGAACCATTGATTCGATTACGTTTAAAAGATAGAAAATGCCTATATATATCATGCAAATTATTACAACGTGACAACCATCATATATTGATCGATTTAGGTTTAATTGAACCATCATCATCATCGCCATTACATTATTTAATAAACAATAACAACGGACATAATCACAATAATAACGATTATTATGAAAGTGAAAGGATATCACCGTCTATATCTGAAGATGGTGGCCGTTATCATTATTACCACCATCACCATCCAATAATAGCAACAACAACACCACGATTACCACCAGAGAAAACGAAAGCCTTCTTAAGTTTCTGTTATGTTGTTGTTGTCACATGGATAACGGCATTCGTTATGGTAATTGTACATGATCGTGTGCCGGATATGCAAAAATATCCACCGTTACCGGATATATTCTTAGATAACGTACCACACATTCCATGGGCATTTGATATGTGCGAAGTTACTGGTACATTTCTATTTACAATCTGGTTAATTGTTTTATTATTCCATAAACATCGATTTATATTGATGCGTCGTTTCTTCGCTTTATCGGGTACTGTATTTCTATTGCGTTGTGTAACAATGTTGATAACATCATTGAGTGTACCTGGACAACATTTAGATTGTCATCCAAGACATTATACAACGTCTTTATCTTCTTCCACATTATTTACGGATTTAGCTACGAAACTATCACAAGCTTATTTTATATGGCGTGGTGCTGGTATGTCAATACAGGGTGTACGTACTTGTGGTGATTATATGTTTAGTGGACATACGGTTGCTTTAACAATGCTAAACTTCTTTATAACTGAATGTAAGATTTTTTATTTCAATCGATAGCTCTACAGGATGGGCCAAAAGAGACGTTCTATTTGATGGAAGTTGCTGAAATTTGGTATACATTTATATACCGGGGGTTGATAGAACAACGAAAACATTTTCTAGAGATAGCTCAGGTAGAAAAATCGGTGTGTGCCAAATTTCAGAAACTTCCTTCAAATAGAACTCCTTAAACATCCAATAGACCATCGTGTTGGCTCACTCTGTATGATTTGATTTGATTTCGTTCCAGATACACCACGTTCCGTTTATTATCTTCACACATTATCCTGGATGATGAATATGTTTGGTATATTTTTCATATTGGCAGCACACGAACATTATTCAATTGATGTATTTGTTGCGTTTTATATAACAAGTCGTCTATTTTTATATTATCATACATTAGCTAACAATCAGGCGTTGATGCAACGCGATTCAAATCGTACAAAAATCTGGTTTCCAATGTTCTCATATTTTGAATCGAGTGTTGATGGTATCGTACCAAATGAATATGAAACACCAAAACAAATTTTAACCAATTTGGTCAAATTCATATTGAATTTTATACGTAATTTACGTATCTTTTTTATTGAAAATCGTCTATCTGTTACGCATTATTACAATATTCGAAATGAGAATTATGTGAATGTAGAGCTTCCTAAAAAGAATTCCTAAAATTAATTACAAATTATTTATGATTATACTTATTATTTATTTATTATCATTATTATTATTATTATTGTTGTTTAAATAACCAACAACCGAATAAAGATTTATTTAAATTTGGCGCCATATCTCTTAAAAAAAAAGCCACAGCCAACTTCGTGTTATTTTTGTAATATGTAGAACAAATGAACGTTCCTTTATCAAATCAACCAGGTAACTTGATTGTTATATATATTTTTATAATTTAGACAAATCTTATCATTAATTTTCGATTAAATCGTAATTATGCACAACTGTCATCTGTTATCATTCAATAATAATAATGATATTAGTAATACAACAAACTTCATACATGTTGCTTTTATTTTTCTCTTTGATTTCTGTTATCACACATCGTTTCAATTTATGGAAATTTTATTATTATTATTATTATTTTTTGTGTAGTGATGTTTCGTACTTACAAAACGTTTGACCTGTACGTTATCAGTCCTTGATCTCTCTTTCTTCATCTATCTTTGTTTCTATATTGATAACGGCAACTATCTCGTGTTGTTGTTGTTAACGTTTTGTTCTGTTCTAGGGTAGTTTTGAAACACCATTAGCCCTGTTATTTTTAATTGATTTCAATTTAATTGAAGAAGATAATAATGCAGACGATACAAACGGTACAAGTGAAACGTGAACGTGAATCGATCCATTCTGGACAGTTTATGGTATCGCATTTTGAAGCTGAAGAACAGGATGATGAGGACGAAGTCGCCGTACCAATACCAGAAGAGGGGGATGCTGTCAATATTGTACCAGTTAAAGAATTATTGGAACCGGGTGGTAATTGTGGTAATGTTGGTGGTATTGGTGGTAATTCGAATAGTCAATTTGTTGAATTATTAAATATGAAACGACATTCAAATAGCCAACAACAATTATCAATTGATACGAGTTTGGCGAAATTGTTTCAGTGCATGTCGTTAGCTTACAGGTAAATTTAGTTAAATTCTAGATTATAGACGGAATTAAATTATACAATAATTACGTCTTATTCAAATAAAATTAAGTCGTAAATAGAAATTTGTTAATAAATATTTAATTATCGAATTATGATAAAGAAACTGATAAGGATTATGTTGTCTTGTCTGTTTTGTTGTAGACAAAAGTTAACATCACCAAAATGGAATCGATTTCGTGGCATCCGTTTACGTTGGAAAGATAAAATCCGTTTGAATAACGTAATTTGGAGATGTTGGCATATGCAATGTATTAATTCATTTCAAATTAATTCTAATAATAATCGGAATTATTATTAACAGTTATTAAGAAGAAGAATACGTTCGTTTGCCAATTTGCATCCCCTTTAGATGTTGATACACACAATAAACCGGAAGCTATCGTTTTAGAAGGCAAATATTGGAAACGTAAATTGGCTGCCGTTACTGCTGAATACAAGAAATGGCGTATGTTTTACAGCAGACACCATTCATTTGGGGGACATTCAGTCAAAGACGATGTAGAAATGGTGATTTATCTCTAATTAATTATTACTAGATATTATTATTAAAGTGAGGCGTTCCATTCCCGTTTCGCAATATTTCGAAAAGTAACCTGTGCATCTTAATCCAGTGTTGAATAGTAGGCTATGAAATCAATTGTTTCAGCAATAGGGGCCACATAACCTCGCCAATTACAAGGTTATAAGATTCCATAGCCTACTAGTCAAAGTGGATTGAGACGTACAGCTTACTTTTCGAAATAGTCCAAATTTGTGACGTTATCACTCCCAGTAGGGAGTGAAGAGCCTCTCTTTAATTATCAATTAAAAGAATTTAGATTAATTTGATTATATTGAATAGTTGAACGATACAGATTTATTGAATTGGAATTCGCAAAGCAACGAGAATGTCCATATGATGGTTGATGAGGATTATATGGGCTTGATGAGTGATACATTATTTTCAACAATCACAAATCAACCGTTTGTATTTCCTGATTCACGTGAAATCGGTAAGATTTTATGTGATCTTTATGAATAATTGAAAAGAAATTTTCGGTGGTGATTTGTTGTAATTTAGCAAAAGCAGGTCTGGCCGATTTTATACAACCAAGCTTAGGTCCGTTACAACCGAATCTAGATGATTATATGGACACATTTGAGCCATTACAAGGTTGATATTCTATTAGAATTTCTTTAAAATTATCGATTTTTATTATTATTATTATTATTTTGAATAGAATTTGTAGCAGGAAAGTTACCAACAGTACCTGAAGAACAAACTCATGCGACAACAACAACAACTTGGAATTATTCGGATTTAGATCTAATAAGCAATACGAATTTACAATTGAGTACAATGCAACCGGTGGTTGTGACACCAACACCACCACCACCACCGCCACCGCCACCATTACCACCACCTGTTGATTACCACACAGCTGATAATCAATTGTTTACAAATCAACTAACACAACAACAATCAGTTTATCATGGTGTGGTTCAATCGACGAAATCTCAATCGAAATCGAAACGTTTACAACAACAACAACAACAAATTCATCTCTTCGATAAAGCCGTTTATACAACAAATTATCCCAGTGTTAACGAACAAATACAACAACGTAAGTGTTTTGTGTTAATCTCTAACAATAAGTTTGTTCTAACATAAAAATCGTGTTAGAAAGAATTAAAGACGAAAATGTATCAAACATTTGGCTAAAAATCGAGAATTTAACCGGAAAATTTAATTAAACAACATGATTTATTAGTATTTTTTATTAATAAGAAGACTATCAGTTTCTAAGGACTATACAGAGTGAGCCCAGATTAGCTGTTTAAGGAGTTCTATTTGATGGAAGTTGCTGAAATTTGGTATACATTTGTTTTTCCATCTGAGCTATCTCTAGAAACTGTTTTCGTTGCTCTATCAACCCTCGGTATATAGGGTAGTGCACCCTACTGTCTCTATCCAACCGTGTAAAGAATAATATACCATTCCATTTAAAATAAGAGAGATATTGCGATTTGAAAATAGGCTGAAAGAAAATTTTCTAGAGATAGTTCAGATGGAAAAACAAGTGTAAAAAATTTCCATCAAATAGAACTCCTTAAACGTCCAATAGGCTCACTCTGTATTCCTAAATAAAAATGTATGCAGAACGTTCGTTTAAATTTTGTTTAAATTTCAGTACCATCACAGACCCAACAGCAATTAGTAATGGTACAATCACCACAAATATCACCATCACCATCCAATGATTTACAACAATTCGATCCAACTGTTGTAACAGCATCAACAACATCAACCGGAACAACAGCGAATATTTTGAATGATGTTGGTTATAAATTTACAAATACATCAATACAAAATATCAAATTCACATCACAGGTACCGCCAACAACACCACCACCACCACCACCACCCTATCATATGTCGCAACCTATTTCTGTATATCCCCAATATGACACTATGCGTAGTCTTCTAGTAAGTCTATCTTTCTTTTTCTTCATATTTATTTATTTTATTTCGATGTGCTAACTATTTTTTTCTAATTATAATTAACACATACAATTTATATATTTCTGTAAAAGGATTAATTTGTTTCAATTTTCTTTTAAAATTGGATAGAAAGATGATAAAATCGAGACACATGAACAATCACAACGTAATAGCAATCGTAATAGTCATAATAACAGTGGTAATATTAGAATAAAGCAGAGATCTCGTTCAAATACACGTGAAGTACAAAAGAGACCACCATTAATATCGGCTATAAGTGATCCATCATTGTTATCACAGAAGAACAGTCTACTGTTAACTCAATTATTGGGAAATAGTATGTATTTTTATTAATTAATCGGCTGTAAATTCGACTAATTAAATTTTAAATAGGTAATAGTGGTAGTAGTAATAATGATAATTCATTATTTAATCGTAATCAAATACAAATTAAAGAGGAGAATAGTAATTCAATGCCGATTCTACCCCAACAACAACAACAACAAACAACAACATTAATTATAACAACACCATGTGTAAATACTGTACAAACAACTGTAAATAATGATCCAGTAAGTATTATTATCAAGATTATCACTGGATAATAATAATTGTTTTGTTAAAAAAAATAGTTATCGTTTAGTAGTTCAAATAGTCCAATTTTGGAGACATCACAACCGAATATCAATTCACCAACATCGTCACAGGGATCTTTAGGATCACCGGGACGTGATCACACACCAACCCATCGTGATCAGAGACGTGTTGGACATATACATGCCGAACAGAAGCGACGTTACAACATCAAAAACGGTTTCGATATGATACATTCATTAATACCGCATTTAAATCAAAATCCTAACGCTAAAGTAAGCAATTCTAACAATTGTATTTTGAAAATTTATTAATATTTTTTCCATAACAGTTGAGTAAAGCTACAATGTTACAAAAGGGGGCTGAATATATCCGCCAATTGAGATCTGAACGGAATCAATTGAATGAAGAGATGGAATGTTTACGGCAACAAATCGAAACTTTAAACACATCAATTAGGTTGGATTTCTTGAGGTTTTTACGTTTTTATTTTCTAATAATTGTTTGTAGTAATTGTCAATCGATGCTACCGGCAACTGGAGCGCCAGTATCGAGAAAACGCGACAGTAAAATGCAAGAAATGTTCGATGATTATGTGAGAAAGCGTACAATGGAAGATTGGAAATATTATATTGTAATTATTCATTCTATCGTTTATTTTATTTAAATAATCTTAGCTCTTATATTTGACGACTCATTTGGACAAGATTTCGAGGATTTATAGGCAATTCCAGGAGATAATTAGAGTAAAATTTTAAGCATTAGCTCATCGGGAAATTAGTCAGTTGATTGTTTCGTTTTTCTCCATTTAATTTGCGTTTATTCTAGAATGTGTAATGGAAAAAATAGAAAAAAGTGTTTGGAGAATAATTTTAAAGCTCGATTTCAAAATTACAACATTTCCTAAAACGACTACGAACTTCAAATTGTTGTAAATTGGAGTAAAATCATTTCCAAAGGTCCTCATTATTCAAGTTATGATTTCGTGAACGTAGGTCGGCTTCTCATTTCAACTGTGTAATCTGCATTACCGACAATCTGTTGAAACAAGAGCATGTTGGTAATGCAGATTGCACAGTTGAAACAAGAAGCCGACCTACGTTCACAATGTCATGTTATACATACACCCTATAAGTCCTTAAAATAGTTTTCAAATCACTCATTAAATAATAAGAGCTAAGACTATTTAAATATTTCGATCTAATTACTAAACTAATTGATTGAATTTTATCAGTTCAGTTTGTTGTTTCGACCATTATTGGATTCATTCAATACATTCGTTTCAACATCAAGTTTAGAAGATTTATATCGTTCAACAATGCTGTGGATTGAACAACATTGTACATTGGGTGATTTACGGCGTGTTGTTCTTAATTCATTAAAGTACCTGAGCACAAAAACGGAAATCTTAACAGAACCGGAACGATTACCAGATGAAGCCCGTCAATTAGTTATGACTACCACTACAACAAATCCGAATAATTAATTATTCAATTATTATTATTATTATTTTTGAATATTTTAATCATGTGTTATGATTTTTGCCTTGTAGTCTTTTAGTATAAGAATTGTAATAAAATATTTCTTTATATAAGATTTAATTTTCTACTGCCAATTGTGTTGTTTGTTTAAATGAACGTTTTCGGGGATTTTTTGAAATATAATTGTTATTATTATTATTAAAATTTAATTTAAATCCCAGTTCCATGGTATGCAAACCACACCATCAGTTAACACGGAATAATACGTGCAAACGTTCAAATGAATTCCATTTAAATTTGTAGCGAAATCGTGTTGTTTCTCTAATAGACGATTACAACACTTTATCATCAAATCAGGCGTTACATTATCGTCTTTACGTAAAGCAGCTAATTTTAATTGATCGACACATTGATGATGGAGTGTTTGTTCGATATGTTTATCCCTAAAAATTGTTATTTTAAAATTTTAATAATAATGTGATTGGAAATGAATTTACTTTTTATAAGCGTCCATTTTCTCTTGAGCTTCTTTCAAATTTTTCGTGATAAAATTGACTAAAAGAAAACCGGGTAGTGATGATGGTACGATAAATTGACCAGTCGGTGATACCATCAACGGTCCAGCTTCACTACAATTAATCGTTAAATATTCAAAACAATTATATTGAGACAAATCTATACGTTTCAACAACAATCTCGTAATTGGCAAGGCTTTGTGGCCATTCTTTCGGATATCCAAATCTGCCCTGATAATCACTCAATGATGTTGTTATTTGTTGTAGATTTCTCTCGTATTCACCGGCCAAAATTTTCGGCATAAATTTCCTAATCATTTAACAAAAATATTCGAATATTTATCATAGACATCAACAAACCTACCTTCTACCAACTTTAATATTGCGTAAAACTTGCGATACGGATTTTTCAAAACCGGGTATACGAAATAGGACGGCATCGTACTTTCGTACATTCTTCAATAAATCGAGCCAATTATGGCGAACTTCACCGCTATTCAACATAATATGGCCATCTAGGCTGATACCGGTGAATGGGGCGAAAACAATGGTACGCCCTTTTAACGCCAATATAACATCTTGATGATGTTCAGCCAATGACATGAAACTCAATAGACAGCCACGAAAATGGGTTAAATTCCATCCGCAATCCCATCGGACATCGTTTAAATTCCATTCAGTACAGATCTGGTGGCGTAATCGATTTAAATCATCTAAAACTGGTTGATTGGCTTTTGATTTTTCGATAGCTTGTTTATAATTGATTTCTAACCATTGTTTTAAACGTATTTTATCTTTGACTTCGCGTATTTTACGTTTTATTTTGATTGTTTGAAATATCGGATCATTTTCATCAAATTTCTCATAATACGAAGTATACGAACGTTTTAATTTTGGTTCTTCTATTATTTTCGGTATTTTATCAACATAATCCGTTGATAGTTTACAACTTTTCAATATTTGTACAACTATATCGCGTATATTACGTTCTCTAATATTGATTTTAATCGAACGAAAAATCACACTATTTTCATCATCATTTGTTGTTGTTGTCTCTTTATTTCTTATAAAGAAGTGTAATGTAGCCGGTTGTATTGTTTTATTGGCTTGTAAAGTTTCAATAATTGCACTCAATTGTTTCAACGAATTCTCATTTGTACTCTACAACAGTAATTTTTGTGTTTTTAACCTAGTATTTCGTAAATTAAACGAAATTTACACGTTCCGTTGGATATTTTCCAAACAAATCTGGATGAACTTCAAAATAGAATGGTCGTAATGCTGTTGAAACTTCCGTTGTTGTTAAATTCCGCATCCAAATCTTATGGCGCAGAAAACTATTTAAACTGTTAAGAAAACAATAATTATTAGGAACTATCAAATTTTTATAAATAACTTACTACAATTTCACATTGAACATTCTTAATTATTTATCATTATCTAAAAATCACGAAAATTTAAAGATAATCGAAAAAAATACATTCTTTGCCAACAATTCTAACCTTTAAAAAATCGTAAATGACATAGCCAACAAGACGATCAACCAATTAGAAAACAGTAAGCCCACCAATCACCTTTGATGCTTTTAACAGGTGTTAAATATTAGGAATAAAAAAATCTCCAAGTTTCACCAACCTTATATCAACAATGTTACTAGAATTTATTATTATTATTTCGAAAATGGAGCGGGAAATTTAAATTAGTTAAAAAGTAATGAAATAATGAGAAAACAATTGATCTTTATGTGTCTACGATTAGACAAGCATTCAGTGTTACCACACTCTTCGAAAAAACCCCAGATTAGATTTTTTATTAAACGATACAGCTGATAAAAATATTCTTTGTGTTTTGTGTATTGATAACGATAATAATGGAACACGGATAAGAGAAATAATATATGATAAATAAAAAACTACCGCGAAGAAGTATCATCAATAAAAAAAAATCCCTAAAATATCTGACAGTTGAATTAAATGACAATGACAATTTGATGGAATCGTGTTTCTCTCATCATCATCATCATTATTATTATTACTATTATCAATTTGCTGTGAGATTAAAAGATGGTAAACATTTTTGTTTTTATAATTTCTTAATATTCTAATTAACATATTTCGATAATTTTCTAGCTAATTATTAAATAAATCAATCCTGAAACAAGAATCTAGTCAATTAAAATATTTGTAGAATTTAAGGATTTTTAATGGTTATCTGTTGATTGTTTTACACATGTTTGAGAAAGAAATTATTAGAATAAGCGTCGACAAGAAGAATAATTATTGGATTTGTTTTGGGTGATGAATACTAGTGAAACTATACCAATTTTATCAACAACATCAACAACATTATTTGTAACAACAACAACGACTCAGACTAGTGGAACTGAGAATAATTTTAAAGTGCAAAGTGCCTTATCTGTTGATTGTTGTAATAATAATAATCATAACAGTAATAGTAGTAGTAGTAGTAGTAGTAGTAGTATTAGTAGTAGTAGTGATAGTTCCCCAGAAGACATACCATTAGTTGTACCCGACGTTATCTTCGAATCAGCCTTGGATTCGCCAGGGTTAAATAGAGAATCACAGCCCCTATTAGGGGGGCTGGATGTCTCTTACAATCAATTTCCAGGTAATATAAAAATTTCAATTGAATTCATTTTAAATGAATCGCATTCTAGATGATCCAGCTTTTAGTGATCTAGTCTGGCAAGCTGAGGTAGCTATCGATAATGGAATCTTTCCAGAACGGATATCGCAAGGTTCTAGTGGATCGTATTTCGTTAAAAATCCATCCGGTGTTAGTATTTATGAATTTTATTGAATCACCCCAAGTTGCTCGATTTATTACTATTACTTTAGTTGAGTAATTGTTGAAGTAGTAGAATAAAATGAGCATAAATTGAATTGAGAATAGTATAGGGGTGGTGATCGATTTGAGTCTTGTAATCTTTGATACTATTGGTGCTAATTCTTACATTTCTTTATTGTGTTTTTAATAGAAAATTATAGCCGTTTTTAAACCGAAAGATGAGGAGCCTTATGGTCGTTTAAATCCAAAATGGACCAAATGGATGCACAAATTGTGTTGTCCATGTTGTTTTGGACGTTCCTGTTTAATACCAAATCAAGGATATTTATCCGAAGCGGCAGCCTATATTGTTGATTCCCGTTTAAATTTGAATATTGTACCAAAAACACGTGTTGTTAAATTAGTATCGGAAACATTCAATTATCCACGTATTGATCGTCAAAAGGCCCGTATGAAACGTGCTATAATGGAACAATTTCCAAATGTTGGTCTCCGATTCAATCGTATTGGTCTTCCACCAAAGTGTGGTTCATTTCAATTATTTGTTGATGGTTATAAAGATGCCGATTATTGGTTGCGTCGTTTCGAACTTGAACCATTACCACCGAAGATTGCTCAAAAATTTCAATTACAATTCGAACGTCTAGTTGTCTTAGATTATATTATACGGAATACAGATCGTGGTAATGACAATTGGTTAATACGTTATGATAATCCAACAATACAACCAAATGGTAATCCACAACAGATCCAACAATTGAATGAATTAACTGAAACAACCGATTGGAATCTTGTACAATTACCGGAAATACGAATAACAGCAATTGATAATGGTCTAGCATTCCCATATAAACATCCAGATAGTTGGCGGGCTTATCCATACCATTGGGCATGGTTACAACAAGCAAAAGTACCATTTAGTCAAGAAACAAAAGATTTGATTCTACCGCTACTGTCCGATTTGAATTTCGTTCAAGATCTATGCGATGATTTGTATTTGTTATTCAAACAAGATAAAGGTTTTTCGAAGAGTTTATATGAACGACAGATGTCGGTGATGAGGGGCCAAATTTTAAATCTAACACAAGCACTGAAAGATGGCAAATCACCGGTACAATTAGTACAAATGCCGGCTGTTGTTGTTGAAAGGTAATTTTTATAAATTTTGATTTGATGAAATTGTTTTTTTTTTTTTGGTTTTAAGATCACATAGTCAACAGACGTCGAGATTTTTCAATTTCACACAACGTTTCCAGGATAAAAGTCCATTTTTCTCGTGGTGTTAACATCTACTAAAAATTCGTTAATTATTTTTAATTTAGTCAAGTTTTAAGTTCTAATCAAGAGATTATTGTTAAAATTATCATCATATTATCTACTATTATCAACTATCGAATGAAGAGATTGAGGAGATGTATGGATAATGGAAAATTCCATATTTTATTTATTTTGTAAGTGCATAAATTTCAATAAACTCTAATCAACTACTTCTGTATTTTGGAATTTAATTTCGGAAAATTCCAATCAGAATTTAAATTAATCAAGACGTACTTTAGCGGCTCGGGGATCATCATGTCTTATCACCGTATATTCTTGTCTATACCGTCTGTTATCACCGTCGATTTTATTATAATGCCATAAACCGACAACACTCATACAGACACCAATTAAAGCCATAACACCGCTACCCATAACTTCGGGAATTTCATTCCAACCGCGTTTTAAAAGGCTCATTTTCTGCACGTTGGACATCTCTGATGGAGTTTAATTAGGCTGAAATTAAACAAAAATTACTAATTATCGAATTAACGAATTACAATAAATTACCTAATCTTGAATATAACCTCTGTTTGACAGTTTGCAAACAACCCTACAACATAAAAATCACTAAACTACGATGACTATAGGGAATTTTCATCTATCAACTTGTCGTAATTTTTGATGAATTTAATTAGAAAACTTATTTGGAGCTTCTAATTTTAAATAATTTTCAAATAAAACAAAAACAGTTTTGATAAGGAATAGGGCATTATCACATAAAAGTCCTCAGATTTTGTTTATTTTATTGATGATTAGTGATTATTTATGGTTAGTGTCAATGTTAACGCGCGTAAACTTCAAAATAATCGACAATCTAACCTCAATTTTATCAACCAAACTAATTTAAATCTAGGAATGTTTCGAAAGAATATTGAAGTAATTAATATTTTGATTAATTCATAATTATCTGCAATTATTTTAATTTTTTTAGGTTAAATCAAACGATAAGACCACAATAATACAAACAGCTCTGCATTCACGTTTAATTTTGATCGTTCTACAATTCGTATCGAATCATTTAATACCGGATCATGAAGCTAGTGATGTTTTTCTATCACCAAAATCACAACTAACAAATTCAACAATATTCGATCGTATTGTTGATTCAAGTTTGAACGGTTTCCAACGTTGGGATGCACAATATTTTCAACATATAGCGAAATATGGTTATACTTACGAGAATTGCTTAGCTTTCTTTCCATTTTATCCATTAGTAATACGATATTTATCATTATTGTTATATAATCAGTGTTATTTATCGTATCTATTAACGTACGATTCAGTATTATTATCAACTTGTATATCGTGTAATTTATTCGTATTTATTTTGGCTGCTTTAGCTTTATATGATTTAACATTGATTGTCTGTAATAATGATAAGGAATTTGCGTTTAGAGCTACAATATTGTTTTGTTATAATCCAGCTTCAATATTCTTTACAGCCCCGTATACGGAGACTTTCTATTCGTTTCTAACATTCAAATCGATGTTGTATTGTTTACGATTCTATCAACAACAATCGCTAATTCTAATTATTAAAATTATTCTAACAATCAGTTTAAGTATTTTGACACGTTCTAATGGTATTTTAAATATCGGTTTTATTGTCTATACGTTAATTACAATTTGTTTACGAAAATTTCGTAATTGTTTCAATGAATTAATTAAATTTTCGTTAATTACATGTTCGATAATATTCTTATGTTTATTACCATTTTTAATGTTCCAATGGTTTAGTTATCGACAGTTTTGTAGAGATTTCCAGACAGATCTACCGGAAATTATCCGGAAATATGCCGATTTGAAAGGTTTCAAATTACCTGGTAATTTCCGGAATTATAATCAAAGTTGGTGCATGAAATTGATACCATTCGCTTATTCTCACGTACAGGAGACTTATTGGAATGTTGGTTTTTTCAATTATTATCAATTGAAACAAATACCAAATTTCCTATTAGCATTACCGATGATTTCGATAATTTTAATGAATAGTTTACGATACTTTCGGCAATATTTCTATATTGTTGTTGATAGGAAAACTTCTATTTTTCGATTAATCTTCAATTTATCTTCAAAGAAATTAATGGGGATTGATTATTTGAATAATTGTAGTTTTGTTTTTATTGTACATGGCTGTTTTTTGATGGTTTTTTGTATTTTCAATATTCATATACAAGTAATTACGAGAATTTTGTGTTCGGCTAGTCCGATTTTCTATTGGTTTTGTTTGATGAACGTACCAAAATTGAGTACGATAGAAACTAAATTACCGTTATTTAAATTTGATATAAATCCGTTTTATTTTTGTTATTTTAATTGTTTTTATATTGTCGGCACGATAATGTTTTGTAATTTTCTACCATGGACTTAGTTTTTTTTCCAATTCAGCGCTTTTTGTTAGTGGCTAGACAATCATTAATACAAACGAATTGTTGGTTGCCTACATCACGCCAATATTTAAATTGTTTTGAAGATTGCTAAATTTTTACCGAAATTGTTATTCAAAACATGAACGTTGCTCAAAATCAAATAAAGCGAGTGAATTAGAGGTGATTTTAAATGTTATTGATTAAGTTCTATTTAAAACAAAAATGTAATTGAATTGAATTTGAAAAAGCCGCCTTAGAGTTGCACGGCTGCCAACCGTTGACATCCAACCAATCAGAGCGTCCCACATGTTTTGGGGTTGCGTCAACCCATTCAAACGAATTGTACGTGTATGTGTGAGAAAAAGGGTTAAAAGTACACGAATCCTAAATTAAACTGTGATATGTTTTTAGTTTAATTTATTAATTTAATTTCATATCTAATTAGTTAAAGAAATCATAAATTGTTGTTGTAAAGAAGATAATTTAGAATGTATTGGAGTTATTTAAAGATTCATCTCTTCGTATTGATATTAATTACAATCACAACAACATCGATCTTGGCCGGTCGGGATTTTTATAAAATTTTAGGTGTATCGAAATCGGCAAGTTTACACGAAATTAAAAAAGCCTACCGCCGGTTAGCCAAAGAATTACATCCCGATAAGAACCAGCAAGATCCGGAAGCTTCACAGAAATTCCAAGATTTAGGTGCTGCTTATGAGGTCCTATCGGACGATGAGAAACGCAAGAAGTACGATCGTTGCGGTGAAGATTGTCTACAACGTGATGGTATGATGGACAATAATATGGATCCGTTTGCTAGTTTTTTCGGTGATTTCGGTTTCCATTTCGGTGGTAATGAACATAAACAAGAAACACCAAAAGGTGCCGATCTTATTATGGACATACCGGTAACATTAGAAGACCTCTATACGGGCACATTCATCGAGATCACACGCAATAAACCGGTAATGAAGGCGGCCAAAGGCACGCGTAAATGTAATTGTCGTCAAGAGATGATTACACGCAATTTGGGGCCGGGGCGATTTCAAATGATGCAACAAACGGTCTGCGATGAATGTCCAAATGTGAAATTGGTCAACGAGGAGAAATTATTAGAAATGGAAATTGAACCGGGCATGGTCGATGGACAAGAGACGAAATTTATTGCCGAAGGTGAACCGCATCTGGATGGTGATCCGGGTGATTTGATTTTGAAAATTAAAACACAACCACATCCGATTTTCGAACGTAAAGGCGACGATTTATATACAAACGTTACAATTAGTTTACAAGTAAAAAAAAAACAATTCTAATTAACAAGATTAATTAATTATCGATTATTGTTTCAACAGGATGCTCTAGTTGGCTTTACAATGGAGATAAAACATTTGGACGGGCATATGGTTTCGATAACACGCGATAAAGTGACATGGCCACAAGCTAGGATACGTAAGAAGGGCGAGGGGATGCCAAATTACGATAATAATAATCTGCATGGTACTTTGTATATAACATTCGATGTAGAATTCCCTAAACAAGAATTATCAGCTGAAGATAAAGAGGGTAATTATTCATAATAATACATTTTTATACAGAGTGTACAACATTTAAGCTCGTGACTTCGTGGACGTAGGTCGTCTTCTTATTTCAACTGTGTTATCTGCATTACCGACATGCTCTTGTTTCAACAGATTGTCGGTAATACAAATTATACAGTTGAAATAAGAAGCCGACCTACGTTGACGAAATCATAGGCTACTGCCATAAATTATGTATTTGTATTATTTAATTAATTTCATTTACAGCTATCAAGAAAATCTTGAATCAAAGCTCAAATAATAAAATCTACAATGGATTACATGGATTCTAAAATTTAAATTTAAAATTTTTGGCACACAAACGGACAGATATATAGGAAAAAAATTATTAAAAATAGACCCATGTAAATAGTGTATTTTAAAACAATTCTACCAGTGCGTACTATAGAATTTTTATAAGGAATGTAATTTATTGATTATTTAAAGATATACAATCGTATTCTGTAAGTTTTTAGTAAACCCGTTACCATGACAATGTCATAGTACACCAGCCATCTTCTTAAATAGATCAGTTTCTGTATAATTAAGTAACAGTGTAGTACAGAGAAATTGTGGATTTAAGGAAATGAATCCATTCAAGGATATTGTTGATCTAATACAACATTGTCATGGTAACCAATCTACGAAAAGTTACAGAATCCGACTACTAGGCTGTCTAATGTTATTTAATAAGAAAAGTTGAGAATTGGTCAACTTTTAAAATTTATGTAAAATTGAATTAGTATAGTTTGTGTTGAATTTGATAATTTTTTATTATTTCCTATTTGAGTTTTTAAATTACGATCTTTTTGCAAATGTAAGAAGCTAAATAGAGAGCAAATTGTTAAGACAGCCTATATAAGTACACGTACATATACCAAACTGGCAGTTGTGCTAGAAACACACATTGAAAGTGTGTTATTTTTATTATTGTCAATAAATTTGATTGAAAATTATTCAAAAAGAGTGGAGGACATTTTTTTGGTACAATGAGGCAATTTTGTAATTTATTGTCGTTGATTGTTTTGATTTTATTTTGTTGTGTGTAAATTGGAATACACGAATCACTTATTGTTAGTTCCCTCCCTCCGTTGTTGTAAATTATATCCATTTGTATATGTTTAGGACAATTTTGTAATATATTAAGTAATAATAATAAAAATGATTATATGTAAATGGTATGTTTTCAGCAATTTCTTTCCATCTGTTAGTTTTATAGCAAGAAAAGTTGATAGGTACAGAGATTTTAAGAACTAAGAAGTTAGGGTATCATTATGGGAGATAATTTACGTAGAAGAGACTTTATTGCTAGACAACAGAACAATTTAAATCAACTTCATATTAATAAAAATGGTGGCCTCTTTGTTGAACGTATCTAGAAGTCTTTACTTATTTTTAGTAAATTTAAAGAAGATTTAAACTCTACCCTTTTACTATCGAAATTTACAAGTTTAATCTTTGGGAATAATTAAGAAAATTTCATTCATTCTAAGATTATGTACCTGTTTGATAGTGCCATAGTTGTATATCGTGTTAGATTGAAGAAGGAAATACGTTGATAGGCCGGAATATAGCGTCTTTAACAGCAAATTAAAGGCTATTGAAATTTCAACATTGAACGAGATATGAATGTGTAAATTGTGGGGGCGTAATCAAATTATACTCTTCTGTTTTTTTCCTAATGTTTGTATTATCAAAAAAATAACAAAACAAACAGTCTGGCCGGCACGATGTGATTTTGGTAAGTTTCCTTTAAATTTGTTTTTTCTAATTCCAACAAGGGTTGGTTTGCTGTTATTTGAAAAGGGCGGCAGGCGTCGCGACGCCACTTGACATTTGCAAACTCACCACCACCACCACCACCTTTACAACAATAACAAGGCGATTTTTAAGATTTTTTTTGCTCAAATCAATTTTAAGTTAATTTTCCCGTAAAATTAAAGTCTATAGAACGAATCATTTTTTATCGGTAATTATTAAGTTTATTTTATTATAATCGCATTGAATTTCTTTTTCTGCACACACACAATATATTATCGTTTAATTGTTTGTCTTTTGATTTCTTATCAATGAAAGTGCTTATTTTGATAATATCTCTTCTATTTCATCAGTATAAGCTATGTTTTTTTTATGTATGTTTGTTTCTAATTGATTTTTATCTATTTTTGTTTATTATCATAAAATAAACAATTGTAACAAATGAACGAAAAAAATGTAAACTTTGATATGCAGAAATTTGAACAAACAAACGAACAAAAAATTGTTCACATTTCTAGATTTGTTAGAATTTTTTTAAACTTTAGCAGTACAACAAAACAATCGAAGTGCTATTGTACGAAAATTTCATATATAAACGAGAATTAATTAAACGATAAGTGATCGTTGATCCAATCAATCAATCAATCAGTTTGATAATTATCATCGTCACCCTTATATTAATTTCAACACACAAAAAAATGACGATAATTAGTTGTATTCGTAAGAGATTTGCTAAGTTTGGTTGTCGTTACAGATGTTTATCGAATGGCATGGATCCTGTTGAAACACCCCTATCGAAATCATCCCCGATACGATGTAGATGGGCGATTTCAATCTATTGGTTACCAATTTTGGTATGTGGTGTGTTAATTTTTATAGTTGATGTCTTCCAATTACAAGAATATTATACGAGAATTGTTATCAAACAACAGAGTAATAATGAAGAGTTGTTAATCGTCGAACAACAGCAATCATTGAAGGGCTTCCTTATTAAAACGACCGGTTGTCGTATACCATTCATGGATCCATTCGATAAAAGTGTCCAACAATTTATTAAAACGGAACAACCGATTATTTGTAATGAAAATAAACCGCCATTAATCGAATCGAATTTCACATCGATTTATATCAATCAACAATCGTTAATTTATTACAATATTACAAATTTAGAATTATTACAATGTTGTTATCAGCCGTTCTATCGGCGTGAACCGAAGAAGAATGAAAATGATAATAAGATCGAATACGATCCGATTTGTTATAATTTTACAAATCAACAAAATATCGGCGATTCGTTTGAATTTGTTAAAGTTAAATGCCGGATTGATAATCAAATATTTATCGATTATTTCTCATTTGTACCGTTGAAAAATCGAACTTCTACTACCAAACAACAGGATGATCATTTCAATGTTTTAATTGTTGGTTTAGATGCAATGTCGCGTCTAAATTTCCATCGACAGATGCCAAAAACCGTCGATTATCTATTGAAGAATCTATCAGCGATCGAATTCTACGGTTACAATAAAGTCGCCGATAATACATATCCGAATTTAATACCCGTTCTAACCGGCTTTAATGAAACCGAATTGTTGACTGTTTGCTACAATAAAACGAAACGTTTCGATGATTGTCCGTTATTGTGGTACGACTTTAGAGACAAGAATTTCATAACAGCATTCGGTGAAGATTCCTCTTGGATGGGCCTGTTCAATTACCAACGCAACGGCTTTATTAAACAACCCACCGATTATATGTGGGGTGTTTTTAATCGTTATGTCGAACAGGAGATTGGTAATCAACATCACGGTAATGTCAAACATTGTATCGGTTCAAGGGAGGTCTATCGGGTTTTGTTGGATTATATGCGGAATTTTATCAAACGGATGCACCGAGAGAGTTTGAATTATTTTGGGTTTTTTTGGATGGCGAGTTTATCGCACGATTTCTTGAATACACCCCAATTAGGCGATTTCGTCTATTTGGAATTCTTTCAATATCTACAACAACAACAATTTTTAAATCGGACAATTTTAATTGTGATGAGCGATCATGGTTTACGTTTCGGACCAATTCGACAGACATATCAAGGCAGGATGGAGGAGCGTTTACCGTTTTTATATTTCATCCTACCGGACTGGTATCGGCGACAATATCCGGAGATTTATCGAAATCTACAAAAGAATCAACGGCGTTTAACAACACCGTTCGATTTACATGAAACTTTAAAACAATTACTGTTACCAATAGCGAATTTAACAACAACAAAGTCGAACCAACAACAACAGAGGGGTTATAGTTTGTTTGTTGAAATTCCCGAGAATCGTACATGTGAAGATGCTTCAATATCAACACATTGGTGTACTTGTTTGCAAAGTATCGAAATTGATATCAACAATACACAAGTTAGAAATAGTGCAAATTTTGTTATAAATTATATTAATAACGAATTATTAATTGGCTATAGACAGTGTGCTAAATTACAATTAAAAGAAATAATAAATGCACGTAAAATGAGCCATGGCAAACATTTACAACATTCAGAACATATTCGAAATGATGATTATATATTGACTATATCGACAATACCGGGTAATGCAATTTTTGAAATGACTGTACGTACTATTACTACAAACACTACCACTACTACTATTACTAATACTAATAGTACTATCACTAATAAAAATAATGCTGTTGATGATAAGAAGACATATCATTATGAAATTTTGGGCACAATTAGTCGATTGAATTTGTATGGTAAACAGAGTGCTTGTATTACCGATTTTCATTTAAAACTCTATTGTTATTGCATATCGATTTTTTGAGGCAATTTTCCGGTTTCCATTTGAAGAAATAAGGCAATTTTCACATTTTCCATTATCAAATTATGTTCCTTTCTCATATGTATACAGGATATATTATTATTATTATTGAAACATATCGAGTGTATCACAGTGATTTACCTCATAATTGGCTATGCTTTTGGTATTTGGTGTTGTAGCTTTGTTGAGGCATTTTTCACAAAGCAATAACACCATCAAATAATGGCATAGTCGATTGTACAATTTACAATATTGTGTTGTTGATTTTATACCATCCCTTTTAATAGGAGCTAGCTATAGAATTGTATAAAACTCTATCGAATAGAGATGTTTAAAATCAGAATTTATATTCTGCAAATAGTGAATTATCCTGTATACATACAGAGTGTATGTAAAACCCTATTTTAGCTCACAGTAGTCTATGATTTTGTGAACGTAGGTCAGCTTCTTATATCAGCTGTGTAATCTGCATTACCGACAATCTGTTGAAAGAAGAGGATGTTGGTAATGCAGATTATACAGTTGAAATAAGAAGCTGACCTACGTTCACAAAATCATAGGCTATTGCGAACTTGAATAATGATGTACACTCTGTATAATATGTTTAGTATAATACATATGACAAGACTGTGATGATGGTATATATAGATTTATCAAACATGGAAATAATAATAATAATAATAACAAAGATGATAATGATAATAATAATATGGGATGATAATAAAATATGGTCATATTTGTTGTTGTTATCATTTCTGATGAATTTGAATTGTGTTAAATGTTATTATTGTTGTATATACCTATGTATAGTGATGTTTCTTCCTTTTTCCTATAATTGATAATAATATTAATGATAATAATGATGATAGTAAGTAGTAACAATGATAAGAATAAGAACCATGTGATAATTTTCTAGCTTGCTTATTAATTCTTAAATTTCCAACAAATGTGTAGATATGTAAAAGAATTGTATTATTTCAAAAAAAAAAAAATTGTATTCATTTCTTTGTATAGAAAGAAAAACGAGAGGAAGAAATAATGATGATGCCAAATAAAAATGCGGAAAATAATTTACTTTATTTCAATTTAATTATTGTGCATTTTAAACATTTAGTTGACTGAAATAAATATGTAGAGAAATAAATCAAATTGTGGATAGAAATTGTATGTATTTCTAAAAAGTTATAGAAAGTCTTCTAGTGTCCAATCAAAGTGGATTATTTACTGTTTATTTGAAGTTAATTTAAAAGATTTGATTCTTTCTAGATTCTATAAAAACAAAAATAATTCTATAATACATCTATATCAGTACTTTTCAATCAATTATATCAAGTTTCTTTACCTGCTGTATAAGAGATTCGGTTATTTGTAACTTTGTATCAATTCTCTCATTCTACATTTGATTTCAAAGTTTACATAATTTCCAAATATTATTACAAAAAAAATTGAATTATAATTTCAATGACGTATTGCAATTGTTGCTGTAATTCACCTCTAAATCGAAATATCAGGTGTACATACCTAATAATCTTTTTTTTTTTATATCCAACTAATGAATATTTCAAGGACTCTTTTTGTTGTCATTGCTGTTGTTATCATTATTATTATTTGTTTTAAAAATAGACCGACAACTCTCCTCCTATTCTCTGGCATTAATTAAAATCAAAAGTCACTAATTACACACTCTTTTTTGAACCAACTAACGATGTTGCCCCCAGATAGAGGTTGAATTAAATTCTCCTTTAGATGGTTGTGTGATGGACGGATGGATGGATGAGTTTAGTTTCAATTTTATAGTGCTCGAGTAAACAATTCTGGTCTTTTACTTTTAATTTTTATCGAAACTAAAGAATAACAATGATCTTCATCTATTTGCTAATCGTTTTATTAAAAATTAAATATTATCATTGTTATTATACGACCGATTGGAGGCATGATTATTATCATTATCGGCAAACACCGCAGGATCTTATGGTCGATATAATCAATCGATTCGGTTTCAAATTACTTGCTGTAAGTAACATAAGTACATACATATTGTAACATTTCGAAATCTATAAATTTTAATCGTTTCGTTGCAGATTCACAATGAAAATAACAATAATAATATTGCCTTTTCACCATATGGGGCTGTTAGTGTTCTAGTGGCACTTTGTGAAGGTGTACAAGGTGATGGTAGAAATGAAATCCAATACGCTATCAATCTACCAAATGATATTTCAATTACACGAATTGGATTACGCGATATCCATCGACATCTTAAAGTATTTTCTTTAATCATTTGAAATTTCTTTAATTATAGAATTTTAATTAATATTGATTTTAGAGTTATTTTATACCGGAAGAAGGCTTTTTAGCTGGCTTAATTTTGAGCCATAATAATATTGAATTGAATCGTGAATATGTTGATATTTTACGATTTTATGGATTTGATATTGAGTCATTAAATAGTAGCGGTCTATATCCTGATTTTGTAACAACAACAGTAACGACGACAGAAATACCAACAACAACAATAAAAGAAGAAACTGAAAGAACAACTATCACAACAACAACAACAACAATAAAAGAAGACACTGAAGCAACAACTACAAAAACAACAGTAAAAGAAGAAACTGAAGGAACAACTATCACAACAACAACAACAACAATAAAAGAAGAAATTGAAGCAACAACTGCAAAAACAACAATAAAAGACGAAACTGAAGGAACAACTATCACAACAACTATAAAAGAAGAAATGGTAACAACCCCTATAACGAGTACTGAAATTGTAGAAACTACAACACCTTTAACTACAACCACTGAAATGTCTGAAATTATTACAACTCCAGAAACAACAACAACAACAACTGAAACGAGTAGTACAACAATTGATAGTTCCACTGAAAATGTTGCTGAAACAACAACTGAAACAACAGCAGCAACAACAACAGAAGATGTAAATAGAAGAAAAAGATCAGTGGTTGATTATTTGATTGCTCGTTACTATGATGAACATACAATAACACAAAAACCACCATCATCAATGATTATCAATGGGAAATTCGATGATGAATCAAATATAAATTTTATGATTTACGATACAATTCTACCATTCTTCTATTTCGCTCATTTAGAGACTTTAGCTTTACGTTTTCCATTGGATAATACACGTTATTATCTACTATTATTATTACCCTCATCATCATCATCGAATATTAATGGAATTGATCGATTGATTTGCGATCTACAACAAACAAATCTTCATTATATTATAAAGAATTTGAAATATACACGTGTCCGGGCTGTTATACCCAGTTTTATGCTAAAAGGATTTGTTGTTTTAACGACAACATTTCAAAAGGTTTGTATTATCGAATGAAACATCGAAAAATAAAAAGGAAGAAAGCGAGACTTTCCGTACGTTGATCTCTGTCGAATTACAAGGTGATTCTCACGATTTATATCGCTCTTCTTCGTTTTTTTGCGCTGTAAAAAATCCACTTAAATAGCAAATTTTATTGTGATTATAGCTCGGGATACGAAAAGTATTTGAACCAAGACATGCAGATTTCTCACCAATGACCAACGACCGTGACATTTATGTAACCAACATCGAACAAATAATTACAATAACAATAAGAAATTATCTTGATGGAAGCAAGAATCGAAGCGATAATTATCATTTAAGTAAGTTTTGCACAAGACAATTCGCTTTAATTGTTGTTGTTGTTGCGAAAATTATCGTGATGTTGTGTTGTAAATGCGACAAAGAGATAGAAAAGAAACAGCCCCAACAACAGGAACAACTTTAATTACTGTCGATTATGTCGTAAAGATTCTAGATTGTTTTAATTATTTTTACAATTAGAAAAACACGCTATTTTAAGAATATTAATAAATTTGTTATATGTTACAGGATATTTCCATTACCAAGAGCCAATTTTATTTAAAGTTGATCGTCCATTTCTCTATTTTGTCGTTGATACAGATCTTCATGTTACATTAATGGCTGGGAAAATCATTAATCCATTGAATAGTCGAATTAAATAAGAAAACCGCATTGTAAATTATTAAATTAATAAATGACAATTCATAATGTTTTGAATATTTCAAAATAAGGATTAAAAAGTTTTGTGAATTGAGAGGCCCCGGCGAGATTCGAACTCGCGATCTCCTGTTTACTAGACAGGCGCTTTAACCAACTAAGCCACGGCGCCTTTCATTTATTTCTTCCTCACAAACTACTAGATTTTAGTTAGTATTTTTATTTATTTATTATTTTTCAATATTATTTATTATTTATTGTATTTTAATAATAAATTCGTTATTGAATTTGTATTTACTTACAATTAATTTAGCGATAGATTTCAAATGATGAAACAAGTGACATAAGAGCGGGAAACTATGGAAATTTGAATTTTCCGATTGTCAAATATGTGGTACCAACCGTAATGAAATTTCCTAAAATTTCAAAAAAACTAATTATTTTGAGTTAATTAATTGAAAATATAAATGATTTTAAACAAAATTTATCGTTTTTTCAATACATCAAAATTATTATTAACATCACAAATTGTAAATCCACCGATTCGTGTTTGTGGTATTGTTGGTGAATATGTGACGGCTTTATATTCGGCAGCTTATAAAAATGACTGTTTACCAAAAATTATGAGCGATTTGCGTAAATTAGAAGCAACAATACAACAGAAACAACAAAAACAACAAATGCAAATCAACGATATAATTGCAACATTCTCGAGAAAACCAACTCTACATCCATTTACAAGGAATTTCCTACAATTGGTCGTTGAAAATAATCGTTTAAAGTTATTGAATCGTATTATTAATAAATTTAAAAGTATACGAATTGATGAGACAATTCACGTACATATTCGTACAGCGATTGAATTGAACGAGAGACAAAAACAAAAAATTGAAACGATTTTAAAAGAGAATGTCCTACAATACGAACAACAAACTATACAAACCGAATTTACAGTCGATCCAACGATTATCGGTGGTATGATTGTTGATATCGGTGATGATGAAGAGGATGATGACGATATTCCATATGATGAATACAGAAAACATTTCGACATGAGTATCGAAGGGAAAATTAAGAAATTCCAATCAATGATGATGAACACAACTGCCAATAACGACTAATAAAGCCCCATATTCTATAGCTAAACCTGTTTTTCAATTTATACAAAAATAAAAATTGTCGAGACGCTTTCGAATATTTGGAATCACCATAGCAGTCATGTCAAACATTACTTCAATAAATAAATAAATTAAGCAGCAAAATAGAATGATTAATGCAATTTACGAGCTAATTGGTGATTTATTCGGTGTTGAACAGCCACGTGAAGAGGTCCACGATCCAATCAATTTCAAGCCTGGTATATTTGTTGGAATGGGTATTACTTGGATTTATGTATAACCATTATTATCATTATTATCATTATTATTATTCATTCATCAATTTTGTAGACTTTTAAGAAATTATTAATACCTGATGATAATCAAAAACCGAAACGATTAGGGTGCCCGATGCATTCCAATCGAAATCAATAGAGAACACACTGAGGATAAATTTGCCAATTTCTTACATGAAAATGCTTCAAAGAATACCTAAAATCAATAAAAATTAATTGACCAAAAACAGTATTTTTGTACATTCGATGTATATCAAATTTGGAAAAGATCTCGCTTGTAGTTTCCGAAAAACTTGACGAAAGACACGGTTTTATTTTATTTTTTCTCAAAAACTATATACCAGAGTATTCTATTCTCATTTCTTTTTCTTCTGAATTAGCCACTGTAGGGTAATGAGCTCATTTCGATATAGAGTTTAGAAGTAAATCCACTCATATAGTAGAAGGTTTCGAATTTGTTGCCAACCATATAGTTCAAGGACTAATAACATTTATATAGAAATGAATGGTAAAATTTATATACTTACACTGGTAGTACTGACAAACTAAACAATACTCGTTTGTTTATAGAGCAACAATATAATCTCAAATTTTATGTCTTTAAACATGTTTCTTTCTTATTATTTCAATGAATTTTATTTTCAACAACTTTCTTTACTTTGTTTTGTTGATGTTTATCACGTTTTATTGGAATTTTTTGTGTAATTACCGTTTTATTATTGTTTATTTAAATTTCCCGCTTTTAATGAACAGACATAAATGTCAAGTTCCACTACATCCATAGATTTACTGTAGTATGAATTTTTTTCCATAAGATTCGTAACTTAAATTATTATCAATTTTCGATATTTACGATATTTTATTTACGTTATTTAAGTTAAAAATATTACCTGTTTTTATTGTCTTTTAATAAAACGGTAAATTTTTAAAAGTAACGAAAAGAAACAAGTAACCTGTGTATACAATTGTCATGTCAATATTACTAACTCCCACCAAATTCTCTAAATTTCCAAATTTCAATTTTTTGGGAAAAAATGCAAAATAAAAAAAATTACAATAAAAAACTCATATGTTGAACTAATTCTTTAAATGTACGATTTGAAATATTGCTTACGTTGGCCAAATAGTTTTAATTAGAATTCCTCCTTAGGAAATCCGATCGTTACTGATAATACTAAAAGGAATTATTATTAGAGAGCGGCATCAAACATCTGACAAATTTGACAGTTTCTGTGCTAGTTTTACATAACTCGAAGAAAATGCTCAAAAGAAAAGTAAAATAAATCGAATTAAACTGAAAAATTAATTAAAATATTGTTTTTTTTTGTAGATTATTAGAAATATTCTAATACCGGCTGCTGTAATTGTGGCTGAAGAGAAAATTACTAAAGATCCAACTACTGTAGAAAGTGGAGAGAATCGGAAAAAATGCCGACCCAGCGAATTGCCAATTTACACAAAAGAACAACAACAGAAACAACAACAACACGAACAAGGAAATGAATCAATAGCACCACAACAATTAATTGAAACAATCAGTACAGGTCGTTCATTTCTAACGAAAGCCTACAATGAGGCAACGGCTTATCAAACAGTTGCTGTCAATTATTTGAACGAAAGTTTCGATCAAGCTGAATGTAGAATTTTTTTTATTTTTATCAATTATCATTGATGATATTTTGTAAAATTGTAGGGTTACTTAAATATCTACGCCAAGAAGATAATATAACACCAAAAGCCGGTGCTATTTTAATCGGTAGTTTGACTGGTTATATTTTTAGTTTACGTCGTGGTCGATTTTTGAGACGTTTAATTTATACAACAACTGGTGGTTTAGGTATGGCAGCTATTTGTTATCCACAACAGGCAGCGGATTATTCACAAATTGCATTGAATGGAACAAAGAAATATGCAACGATTGCATACAATTTCATCTATGGAGGTATAAAAATTTAATCAAATTCAATTCAATCGAAACTAACACTAAAACACACATATGTACAGTAAAGAAAGACGATCCACCATTAGAGTTACCATCATTACCGAAATTACCAACAAGTTTGAATGAAGTTTGGTTGAATTTAAAAACAACAACAACCAATTTAATTTCAGGCCAACAACACGAAGAACAACCACAACAACAACAACAACAGGTAATTGAATTGGATGATCCAGAAACCCGGTCCCGTTCCTCTCCCAAAACCGAAAACGTGCAGTAATTTATTATTTGTATCAATTCTTTCAGATAACATCTAGTCCAATTAAAGATAAATAATATTGTAGTTAATTGATTGATTGATTGATTAGATGGAAATAAATCAAAGTTTAATTCAAACGAGAATTTTTTTAAGTTTTCACAACATATAAATTCGTAATTTCAAAAAAGGAAAATTGTTGAAAATCAGATTCGTTTTTACTCCTCTAACAATAACAAATATATCGAATGATAGCAATAATTTTGTCGTTTGTTTTTCTGAAAAAATACTCTCTTAAAACCATCACAAGTTATCACTTTTTTTTTAAATATAAATACAAGTTGATTTACAATTTTTTTTTCGATCAACCTGTTTTGAAGACGAAAACAACAAAAATAGAAGCACAACAATAACAACAAAATTAAATCCATCCCAATTTCTCCAACATATAAACATAGTTAGTAAAAGTAACAGGTAATTCTCCTAGTAGCCGGTGATTTTGTGAACGTTGGTCTGTTTCTTTCTTTGAAAAATTATTAATTTAAACAGTTTTCCAATATTTCAAGTCTTCCTTCGATTGGATATACGTTCATAAAGATTATTACGAGGAGAATTACTGTGCTATCACCTATATGGCAACAATAAAATTGAAAATAAAAATTTAAATTGTTGTAACTGTACAACTTCTAGTTTTATATCTGTATTGATTGTAAGCTTCTTGTAATTTAATTGCTAATTCAAAATCACTCCTCTCTTGTTCGAGACGTTTCTTCTTCTGTAATTCTAAACAATGATGACGACTATTACTACGCAAACTTCTTTTTAATGTTGCTACCATATCATTACCATTGCTATTATCAATTCTTAATTTCCTTTTATTTCCACGTTTCACAGTCTTATTGTTATTGTTATTATTATTATTATCATCGTTATTAGTATCACTATTATTATTATTATTATTATTATTATTATTATTATTATTATTATTGGTTGTAAATAGAAAATAATATGCGAATGCTGATTGGATTGGATCTAAGTTGAGACGATTTTGGCCACATGGAGCACTGAAATTTACAATAAATTTAAATAAAACTAATCTTCGACAATAATTTGTTTTGATTACATTATTTTAATATTTCTATTGTTGAGTGTAGGCCGTTGTGTAGGAACTTTGATTGGTTGTTGATTTTCTGTTGCTGTTATTGTTGTTGATAATAATGTTGATGGTGGATTGTGACGATAATCGATCGGTTTAAAATATAAACATTCCGATTCAATACTATTACTACGATTAATCCGATGGCCATCATCTAAATTCGTTTCGATTTTCTCGCATAATATCCGACAAGTGTACTCTTTTGTTGTTATTTTATTATTCTTCTTATTGTTATTATTATTATTATCATTGAGATCCATTAGATTACGTTTAGCTTTAGTAGAATTCATTTGAAAATCTTGTTGTTGTTGTTGTTGTTTACCTAAAACGAAAAAATACAATAAAATATTAGTGTTGTTGTTTTTGTTTGTTACGTTTACAATGTTTCTTGTAATTCTGATGGACTGTTTCCAATTTCGTTTGTACTTGTGATGGGAATTGTTGTTGAATCGTTTGCCATAATTGTTCATTGATTAATTTCTTTGATTTATTGGCCGTACGCAACCAGGAACCGATTCGTATACAACATAATGGACATAAATTTACACGATCATAGCTTGTTGATGTATCACTACTACCAGTAAATATTGGTGTTGTTAGATGGAAACATGTTGCACAGAAACTATGTTGACACGGTAATGTTATCGGTTCAATTAGAATTGAACGACAAATTGGACAAATTACATCTTTTAATTTTGTATTGTTTATTGTTTTCACAACACGTCTAGGTGCCATCTTTATATTATAATATCTATTTTTTTTTCTCGATTTTTGACATTTGTCAGTACAACTTGACCATACGAAATTCCCTAAATTACCACCAAATAAACAAATATCAAATTGTAGATTACTTTTGGACATACTGATTCGTTTCAATAATTGTTTTAAATAAAATTAAAAATAAATCGAGAACATTGTTGAAACATATTTGTGTTTGATAAGAAATAAAATTCTACTGCAAATATGCAGTACCACCAACATAAATTTTAGTTCGCTTGACTAGTGCTGCCAACTTGGCGATTTTCCCATTAAAATTAAAATAAATTCTAAATATTTATAAAATAATGATAAAGTTCGAATTCTGCGATAAAATTGGTAAACAACTTTCAAATTTAAATTTTTAATATTATAAATAGAACAGGTGTACACACATAGTTGGCTAGAGTTTATCGTTTGTTTTTTCATTGAAAAGTATGCTAACAAATGTTGAATTAAGTAAAGTATGAACCAAGTTACGCTACAATATTTGTAAAAGCACAGTCAACTACGTAAGTAGAATTTATATTGTATATAGGCAACTAACAATTGATATGCATTACTGGTTGTCTATAATTGATGAATATTTCCAAATGGTAGTGACATCTATAAATATTGAAAACAACTCAATATTTTAGAGGTAAATTCAACTATTTAATTAGATGGGTTTTCCCCCTTTTACGAAATTTTTCTAAAATTATTTTAACTATTTTTTTGTAGAAATTCTTATCGACATTTTATAAAACGATTATCAATGCACCCGCCTTGTTTATATGAACTTTAACTTTTCGATAAATCTTTATTTAAATTAAACTACAGAGCAATTTACAGATTATTATTGCTGTTGTTGTTGTTGAATTATTTGAGAATATTTAATAAGAATATGAATTATATTGAATTTCTATTCTTTATTAATTTGTTTAGATTGATTGCATGTTTCGATCAGCATAGTTTTGTTGTAACGTCTGAAGAAGAGCCACAAGCTCGACTTGATGCAGATTATGATGATTATGATGATCAGGTAAATTCTTGCTTTTGATTTGTAATTTTTATTCTATTTTTTGAATACACACCTGTGTACAGGAAATTAACGGTCCTGAAATTTATTCAATGTCGATTAAAACTTACGTACGTTCTCGTTATGCTACAACATTTGTTACAAGTAAAGTGATTAATTTAAAGAACACATCTCAAGAAACTACATTTTCGGTAATACTACCGGAAACAGCATTCATTTCGAATTTTCTAATGGAAATTGATGGGAAATCGTATAAAGCCAAAATTAAGAAACGTTTAGAAGCGAAAAATATCTACGATGAAGCTGTAGCTAATGGACATACAGCTGGTCAAGTTAGTGTGGCAAGAAATTCGAAACAATTTCAAATTTCTGTAAATTTGGAACCGTACAATAAAGCAAATTTCCATTTATTGTATGAAGAATTATTACAACGAAAGTATGGCCGGTATGAATTGATTTTAAATATTGATCCTGGACAAATTGTTGACGATTTAAATGCTGAAGTTTATATTAATGAGAGTCGACCATTGGATTTTGTTCGTGTACCATTATTGAAGAATATCAATGGACAAGATAATAATAATAATACGAAATTAGATCCACATGCATTTATTGTTCGAAGTGGTAATAATTCCAATTCGGCTTTTATTCGTTTCAATCCAAGTAAAATTAAACAGCGCCAATATGCCCATTTTTTAAATATTGGCAATGGAAATCAATCGAGAAATGGATTGAATGCCCAATTTATTGTTCATTATGATGTTATTAGGGATGCTTCTGGTGGCGAGGTAATTTCTATAATTTAAAATATTTTAAAAGTTCATTCAAATATCAATCTACAGATATTAATTAAAGATGGTTATTTTGTTCATTTTTTTGCACCGGTTGATTTGAAACAATTATCAAAACATGTAGTCTTCATATTAGATCATAGTGGTAGTATGGAAGGTAGGAAAATCGAACAATTAACCGAAGCAATGAAGAAGATTCTACCACAATTGAAAGCGGACGATTTATTTAGTATTGTTCGTTTCTCTGATAAAGTTTTTGTTGTTAAAATTGATGATCAAACTAACGATTTTATTGAAGTCTTGAATAGTTTTAGTGATAATGATTATGTGAATTTTCAAACAACATTCAACAAGAACTTACCAATTGCTATTCAAGCAACTGGTGAGAATATCGAGAAAGCGATCAAATGTATTGAGAATATTGATAATTTAGGAGCGACTAACATCATTGGTGGTCTAGAAGTTGGTGTACATTTAATGAAAATTACACAAAACAATAACAATAATAAATATAAACCGTTGATTATATTTTTAACTGATGGTCTACCAAATGTTGGTATTAGTAAACCACAAGAGATTATCCGATTAACTACCGAATTCAATTCGAATCAATCGTCGATTTTTTCGTTGGCTTTAGGCAATGATGCTGATCGTGAATTTCTCAAGAATCTTTCATTGGCCAACCGTGGGTTTTCACGTTTAATTTATGAAGATGCCGATACTTGGCTGCAATTGGAACAGTTCTACGAAGAGATTTCATCACCACTATTGGATAATGTTACATTCAAATATACAGAGTAAGTCCATTTTGTGGTTTAAAAATTATCGAGCTGAAACGAAATTATAACTCCTATAAATTATATTAACAAGTTGCCCTTAAATTTCATCATAGAATCTAAATTTATAATAAAAACAATACAATCCCGCTTAAAGTAAGAAAGTGGGTTCTTCTTCTACTTTCTCTTGATTCAGCCTGTTTATTGATAGTTTACAGGATGTAACCAAGACGAATTTCGCGACATATTTTGAAGGTTCTGAATTGGTAGTAGCTGGCAAAACAAGTAATTGAATCTTTCAATATTGTGTGTACCTACATGTTAAATTTGATATGGAATTCTTTTTAGATGTTTCCCAAATTTCACCACATATCGATAGTAATGTTTATGGTGGTGATGTTGGTGAATTTTTACCAAATATTGGTGAACCTGTTGGATCATTGGAACGTTTATGGGCCTATTTAACTGTCAAACAAATCATAGATGGTGATTTAAATAATGGCAAAGAGAGTGTAGAGAAAGCATTGAATTTAGCATTGAAATTCTCATTTGTTACACCATTGAGTGCATTGGCTGTTGGAAAACCGGATGGTCAAATCGTTGATGATAATGCGTTGGTACGGCCGTTTTATAAACCACCACCAGATTTAGATTCAATACCGGTCAATATTGTTGAAGGGGAGATTGTTCAAGTTGAATTCCCAACAGAACCACCACCAACAACAACGACAGAAATGCCAACAACCACAACAATTGTCACAACAACAACAGAAATCCCAACAACAACAACAACAACAACTGAAATTCCAACAACAGTAACAACTGAAATTCCAACAACAACAACAACAACAAAACGCTCTTGGATGCCACCAAATCCATTATATCCACGTTCTACAATCCCATTATGGATTATTCAAATTAACAGCAACAATGATAATTTGTATACACCTCAGGGTATATGTTGTTTTTATTTTATTTTTAAATTTTATTACCTATTAATTGACAATTAAAACAAATTCTAGGTATTTTCAAATTGGGCAATTTAAAAAACAATTTCGATTGTCCATTGACACCATTAAATACATCAGGCACATGTACATTTCTATTTAATTGCCCATCAATGTTGGCTTTATTACCAAACAAACAGGCATATTTTAAATATTTCTGCCCACTAAATGAGTAAGTTTTAATTTATTTTTTGGTTTATTTCTTGATAAATTGGATTTATTTTACAAGTCATGCAGGAATTTGTTGTCCAAAGACCGAAATTGTAATAAATCCAACATCATCAATTCCAACAACAATAATAAATAATCGAACAACAATAAAAACAACAATCCCCTTTTGGATCGTTCGTTTAAAATCGAAATCGGACACAATTACAACTAAACAGGGTATTTATAAATTGGGTAAATTGGGGGAATATTTCGATTGTAAACCAACACCCCGACAAGATAACAGTCAAGGTAGATGTACGTTTCTATTCCGTTGTCCATCAATGTTGGTCGAATTTTATAATGAACAAGAATATCTACCATATTTCTGTCCATTAAACAAGTAAGTATCGAATTTGATTTGTAAATTAGTCAAAGTAATTCGATGATTTTTTATAGATTTGCTGGAATTTGTTGTCCTGAAGATGAGATAATCTAACCTGGCGCATCCACCAAAATTAGCGATAGGGGGTGGGAGAAATAATCCTTTTTTTTCTATATTATAATTTATTTTTAAATGCAATAAAAACAAAATAGTAATAATTACGGTATTGAATTGGTGGGAGAAATCGAAATTTAGAAAAACAACGAGTAATTCCCGCAATTTCATTCGAATTTTACGTATTGACGTCATGGGAAAAAACGAAATCTAATTACTTTGAAAACATCTAAATCTATTTCCTATAATAATCATCAATAAATAAATATTTGAAATTTGTGATAGTTTAAACACGAAAAAGTTTACTTTCTTTGATAAACTTTGACCGTAATTTCGATTAAAATACACTCTTCTCTCTAGATTCGTAGAGAATTCTTGGGAATTAAAATATTTTGTTAATTAACATATGTATGTGTATGAAAAAGAGAGAAAAAACGGCAATTATTTACAGGATGAAATCATTTCTTGGGATAACCCGAGGTCATCATCGCAACATCACAACATTTATTTATTTATTGAACTGATTTTTAGTCGGCGTTACTTGTTGTTGTTATAGTAGTGGGAGATTATTGTGTTGAATATAAAATAATACCGGTTCGAAAATTGTCCATCAACAGTTTGTGCGTGTCTGGAAGTGTTTTAAATTAAAATCGACACAGAGGTTAGTTGGGTTTTTGATAATTTTCATTTACAAATAATAACGAGATTGTAAATTCGTATGGTAATTTTATAAAAAATAATTATAAATAATAATAATAATAAGAATTATAATATTATCCTTGAAAATTGATCTGCGTTCTTGTTTGTTGTTTTTTCTGTTTGTTTTTTTTGCGATTTAGAAATGTTACAGACGCAGAATTCTCACAAAATTTACCAACTCTACTTGACTTTATTTAAAAAAAAACATGGATCTATAACGACAATTATTGATAATTTTATTAATACGTTAAGGCTCAGAGTTCAACGTGTATTTTCCCCATTCGGTGTCCGAAAATTGGCAATTTTTCGTTTGTTTGAAGTGATCTTTGTAGAATTCCAAATGAATTCTGAGTTACAGAAACAAACCATTTATTACTTATTACTTTTCCAAATAATTTGAAAAAGAGTTGATAAGCTTTACTTGAAGTTTCCGTTTCTGTTCTATTTCCAATAACTTTTTGAATATTTTGCAGACACGACTCTCTACGAAATGTGGCCAAATTACGCAACATTATTTCTTCTGATTACAACAATTCTAACAATCAATGCATTTCCAACGACTATTGATAACGATGATGATAACAACAGTATGGTAGTTGTTACATCCGAACTACCACCAACAAAAGAAACCAAACAAACCAATAATGATAAAGATACAGCAATTCCTACAATACCGAAAATCGATCAAATGTCCGTCCATACAAATATAACAAATCGTTATGCGACAACATTGATAACAAGTCATGTTAAAAATTTAGCATTGGAAACAGGACAGGAGGCGACATTTTCGGTTGTCTTACCCGAAACTGCTTATATTGCTGGATTTATAATGGAAATTGATGGTAAATCGTATAAAGCGTATGTAAAAGAGAAAGAAGAAGCCAAACAGATTTATAATGCAGCTGTACAGAGTGGACAATCAGCTGGACATGTTGCTGTCAGTGCAAGAGATTCAAATCGTTTTACAGTTTCAATAAATTTAGCACCAGCGAGTAAAGCAATTTTTTATTTAACCTATGAAGAATTGTTACAACGACACAACGATCAATACGAATTAGTTTTGAATCTACATCCAGGACAACCAGTGAAGCATTTAAATATTTTCGTTAATATAAATGAAACACGTCCATTACGTTTTGTACGTGTACCATCATTGCGTAGTGGTAACGAAATTGTGAAAAATAACGTGGAAAATTTGGATCCCCAAGCGCATATTGTGAATATTTCAACGAATTCAACAACAATCGAATTCAATCCGAATATTGAACAACAGAAACAATTCGCTCATGGTTTAGGAACGAAAGAAGAGAACGGTCTAGCTGGACAATTCGTTGTACAATACGATGTTGAACACGATCCGAACGGTGGACAAGTTCTAATTAAAGACGGCTATTTCGTCCATTTCTTTGCACCCACCGATTTACCGGCACTAGCAAAACAAGTTGTATTCGTTCTAGATACTAGCGGTAGTATGAGCGGTATACGAATTCGACAATTGAAACAGGCAATGAATCGTATTTTGGATGAATTGAAATCGGATGATATTTTCAATATTGTTGAATTCAATTCGATTGTTAAAGTTTGGGATGTTGAACGTGTCGAAGTCAGTTATCATGTCGGCGAAGATCCATGGGAATCACATATGAATCGAGAGAAAAATGAGAGTGGCCATCAAGTATTACCACCGTCATTTAGTGCAACAGATGAGAATATCAATCGAGCTAAACAAGTTGTTGACAAATTGAATGCTTACGGTGGTACGGATATTAAATCCGGTTTAGAAATTGGTTTGAAATTAGTACGGGAGAATTTGAAGAAATCTAAAGAACACCAACCGTTGATTGTATTTCTAACAGATGGTGAACCGACAGTTGGCGAAATGAGTACCGAACGGATTATTCAAAGTATAAAAGAGATTAATAGTGAAACGAATGCGCCGATTTTCTCGCTATCGTTCGGTGACGGTGCCGATCGGGATTTCTTACAGAAGATCTCATTGAAGAATTACGGTTTCGCACGGCATATTTATGAAGCCGCTGATGCTTCATTACAATTAGAAGAATTCTATAAGCAAATCTCATCACCGTTATTATCGAATGTTACATTCGTTTATGTTTCGAATGTTACAAAAACAACAAGAACGAATTTCCCGATATTGTTTGGTGGTAGTGAATTGGTAGTAGCTGGGAAAATTGATTTACCAACTGTTGAAATTGATCCCGGATTTGCGCCTGGTTCAATTTATGGTTGGCGCCGACAACCAAATAGTACGATCGTTTTAAAACCGACTGTCCATGAAGCATTAGGAGCATTGGAGAAATTATGGGCATATTTAACTGTACGACAAATAATTGAAATGAAAGATACAATTGATGATGCAAAGAAAAGGGAGGAATTGACGAAGAAAGCATTAGATTTATCATTAAAATACGAATTCGTAACACCAGTTAGTAGTCTTGTTGTTGTTAAACCGAACGATACTAGTGCCGTTGATACAGTTGATGCTTCGAAAATACCGGAACCAGAACCGCCGAGTTTTGATCGGATTTATTCGCAAAAAAGTAAGTTGATTTCAATATTTCTAAGGTATACAATTTTAAATTGTTTTTTGTAGAATTCTTCAGAAGGAAACGTACGTACATTCGGTTATTAATTATTGTTGTTCTAAACTAGTTTTTCTTTTAAATTTTCCTTTAGATTACTTTAGCCCAGCTCGTCCGTTGGGTCTATATGGACCACTTACGACAACAGTCGGTTTAAGATCGTCAGGAGCTACTTATAATCCAGTTGATCGACTATCATCAGTACAATCATTATCATTTGATGCTGATGATGATCTATTTATGCCATCTCTACCATCACCAGCACCAACATCAATATCAACAACAAATCTACCGATAGCAGATAAATTTGAATCGTTAAAGAATCAATTCCAATGGTTGAAGAACATTTTAAATGATAATGGTACTATAACAACACCTGCTGGTGATAATTATTTATTGGGAATTGAAGATGTTGGCAATACAACAACAAATTATCCAACATGTCCTGAAATTCCTGGAACAAACAGTACAACAAGTGGTGTTTGTAGTCTTTTAATTAATTGTCCACAAGTCCGCCAATTATTAACAGATGAACATGTTTTCTTCAAACATATTTGTTTGATTGGAGAGTAAGTTGAATTGTTTTCTATTCTTTATTTCTTCTTTAATGTTACTTACAAATAATTGAATTTTCAGTATTGCCGGAATTTGCTGTCCCAAATCTACCACTTCAACAACAACAACAACAACTAATTAATTAATTTTATAAATATTTACAAATATAAATAAGTTGACTAAAAGACAAATGTGTTTCTTTTTTGGTGTTTTTTTTTTTCTTTATAGTTCTGTATGTATGTGTGAATGTTGGGCTGTTAAATCGGGTGCATGTAAGAAAACACCTTCCATCGTTTGCCAATGTACCGAACCTGTCGATGAACGTACACCGATAATTTCCATTTGTCCATTAATTGGCCGTCCAAATGTCTTCCCCGATACTGATAAATACATATCCGTATCAATATGTTTCAACATAACACTATCATCACGTGACCAATAATCACCGGAACAAACAATTAACCAATGATCACCACTATCACCTAAACCATCATCACCATAACAACTAATCTCTTGATAACCACTTAATGGACTAGAGAAATGATGTGAATGTAGATTTTTCTTCGTTTCTACATGTTCTAAACGTATAATTGAACCACATTTGATTGGTTCACCACGATGGCATATCTTATTTGTTTCGCTTTTAATTAACCAATGACTGTTTATATCCTCTTGTACTTCGGTACCAGTAACAGATTGTTGACCACTACCAGTACCATATTTGACATCGTGCGAATGTAAACGTACACGATAATCGGTATTTAATAGTTTTACAACAGAACCACAAGTTACAAAACGTTGTTTAGCTCCTTAAATAAGAATCGAAAAATTCAATAAATCAATACAATCAATATTAGCTTACCTTGGACATTTTTAAAGACAATTATAAGAAAAATTATTGAGATTAATAATGGAAAACGTTTTTCCAACATGATTTTACCGCTCTACTCCCACTAATACTGACGATACGATTACAGATAACCTCAAATTTCAGTTGTTACAATTGTGTAGTGGCAGCACTGTCGTCAAAATCCCTAGTTAAAAAAAATCAACAACTTCTAATGTTTCTTCAAAAATTCCAGCAAATTTTGAAATAATAATAACACCAATTTCGTTTTGAATTGATCTAATTTCTAATATATTTGTAAACTGGATTTTAAAACGAAATAAGAAGAAAAACAACAATTATCAGTGCAGCCAACTGTGATTTCAAAGACGTGACATATTGTTTATCGGCAATTCAACCAATCAAAACTTACCACATGTGATTACGTCAATGCTTAATTTAAAAAATTGTGCAGCTTCAAGTTCTGATTAATAGAGGTCAGTGCAAGCTTGCATCTGAAATAAGTAAGTTAACGACATTATCGGCAGTATACAGATTTGTTTTATTTGCAAAAAATATCTCAATTATTGTGATTAATATTTTTCAATCACAAACAAATATGCAGAAATTGAAAAAATTGATTATCTTTTAATAGTTTTTGTATTCTTGTAAAAAAGAGTTGTCAGTAGTTTGGTTTATAATAACTAGATGTCAGTATCTAGAAATCGATTGTAGTTGGCCAATCAGCAGATCCTATTTTTGATTTTGAAGGAACAAAACAAAAACGGAAAAACAACCGTCATTTATTTTTTGTAATGTGTGTGTAAAGTGAATTTGAAAAGTGGAAAAAAGTTGGGAAAATATTGGAAAAAAATATAAAAGAATGGACTCAAACGACTGGCATATTGTGTTAATTGAATGGGTAAATGGAATTTTATTAACGTACTTATTCAATGTTGTTTTCTATATTTACTAATTTACAGGTGAACTGTTTGGAATTATCAACGACAAACCTAACGACTATTGAAGATGTGAAAACATTCGATTTCCTCAATAATCTAAGGAAAATCTTGTACAGGTTTATAATTGTTTTTTTTTTCGATTGAAAATGATT